>CM039673.1:428560734-433618635 GCA_022496015.1 Hordeum marinum | reverse complement strand
GCAGACATGGAGGGGGCTGCTGGTTACCATATGAAATCACATAGAATGCATTAAACTGAACTTGCATATCCTGGTGACAAACTCTTGCTTGACAATCTCATAAACCTTATCTTCGGATACACCATGGCACAATTTTTGGCGATGCATCTACGTATGAGCAGATAAACATATTACCACCAGGTAAGTTACCCGTTGAATACGGAAATCTGGACACATATTACCACCAGATACCTGCAAGATTCAGGGCAACCCAGGTGAATTTGGGAATGGCAAAAAGGAAAGAAGCTCTTGCAATAGTAAAGATGAACACACTAACATTAAGATTGATAAAATAAAGGAAAATTATCCACATTTCATAGAAGGTTTTCTCAGAAAGCCTATTATATGATCCAGTTAAAAAATATTTAGGTTTAAACAGATCATTCAAATATTTGGTTGGATTTCTTATTATTATGAATATATTTAAATCATATTTCTCATATTGTACATACTCGTGTATCGTGATAAATTCATTGTTTAATAGGGATTACATGGTGTTGTATGGCCTACACATATCATGGAGAGGCCAGATTCAGAATTTAAGGAAAGGTTGATGTGTGTTCTCCGCAAACCATTTAGCCAGGGAGAATATGATATGCTGCTAGGCAATGCTACTATTCACCTTCCGGCGACAAAGAAAAGGCAGACACGCAGCGGTGTGAAGTACTACGACTCTACACATGAAAGGGTACAATCATATTTTGATTGTCACCCAGGTATGCTTGCTTTCATACTATGTGCATACTTTTTTGGGGTTCTTTGCATTCGTGTTACATAATATTTTCCTTCTCTTTTCTTTGGTGAAATATTTTCTGACAATTGTTTCAATCACCTCACCAAAGTAACTTTTTTGCATTTCATAGGATCAGAATCGTTTTTCCACGCTTGCTGAACAGTCTGTCTTGTTATTTATGACACTCGTGGTTGTCTTTGCTTGCAATTGTCATTTTCCTTTTGAACCTTGTAATGTTCTTTTTCCGTGATATATCGATATTGGTTTATACGGTTGTTAAATCTGTGCCCAAAATAGCTTACTGACGGATTGCTTGAACCTATGGTGGACATGCGCTTTCTATAGAAACACTTAAACCCCTATAAGCTTAGTTTAGCATGACTTTAAAACAAAAAAGCCTGTGGCATTTTCATAATTGTGTTGCACAATTTGTCATGTAATGCTTATTTTGAAGAGAAAGTAGTAGCAAATCATATTGGTACCTTGTTTGAAGTAATGTGGTATGTCCATGTTTAAGAAACACTGCTTATGTTCTCTAACGTGATGGATTGCATGTTGTAGTATGAATTAACAGCTTTTTAATATTTAACTCCAGATCTTGCGAAACAAGTACGTGTAGAAAGTAGCAGCAAACCCAATCAGTTAGCTCTGTTGCGTGGATTTTTCTTCTGGATGGAGGTAACCTCATTCATACCATTTCCTTGATTTTTTTTCGTAATAACCCTTTTTGCATGCCTGAATAGTATCAAGACTAACAATGAGAAGTACCCGCTAACTTGTGTCCCTAACAATTTACTCTCTTCCTCTGTAGAATATTACGAATGACGGCCAATTCAGGCCATGGAGTGATGATTTCAAACTTTACAAGATTATTCCTCCCATGGAATAAGATTACCTACAGAAGACTTCTCCTCTCTCAATTAGAGAAACTGAGGTTTTCCCGTGGTATTGTGAATTGTCAGCACAACTCGTAGGAGTCTAGTAGCCTGTGTTGGTACAAACGACCCCCCCCCCCCCCCCCAACGAATTATCTTTAGACACGGGTATATACCCTTGTTTGCTCAGCCTCTGTTTCAGATAATGGAGTTGTGAAATCTTTAGCCATCTTATCTGTAACTTAAGCGTGGGCCCAGTATAAATTAGCTGACGATCCTGAAGAACTGGCTGTAGCCTTTTTTTCCTTTTTCTTTTTTGAGCAAGCGAGAGAGGAGCTGTGGCTTTTGGCCCACTTGTGTCGGCTTGTCTGCCCATATTATTTCGAGGTGGCGCGCGGCATGCCTGGCTCTCAAGTTTTGGCCCATATATAGTTTTATTTTTGAGGGGTGGCCGATATACAGGTTGCCACATTTATTAGGAAGAGTGATCCGTCTAGTTGGGACGTGATGTTTCTACACCCGAGCTCAAATGAGCTCGGATGAACAGTAAATTCGAAAAAAATTTAAAAATGTTTAAAAAATTCTGAATTTTTTTAGGCAAACTTTGACAAATGTTATAAATGCTCGTAAATTTTTATCATGAAATCACATTTTTTGAAGTACAACACACCATTTTTATCATGAAATGAGCTCGGGTGTAGAATAGCATTTCCGTCTAGTTGGCGCTTCCTATTCAGCATGTAGAATGCCGTCGAGCAACCATGCAAGAGTTATTTATCGCTTGAAGCGAGACAGAAGCTTACACTCGCGTTTAAGTCTACAGTGATGTGCCAGCCCATTGGAGTGAATGTAAAACAAGGAATATTAGAGGAAAAGAGCGCGGGGTGGGATTCCATCCTGGGTCTCGTGGGTATTAAGCGGAACTGCTAGTCATAGTGCTAGTGTACGACGTTTTGATGAAAGAAATGGTGTGTTGTACTTCAGGCGACATGATCCGGTTTATTTCTGTTTTTCTCCTACTTGAAACGAGTCAAGCTGGTTTTTCTCTTTTTTGTGTGACTTTTTTCTCTAGTTTTTTTGTTTGCTTCTTCAGTTTTTGTCATTTTATGTTTTCTTTAGTTTATTTTGTTTCTTTTTTGGTTTATTTTCTCATTCTACATCCTTATATACTTGTTCGGCATTTTTCAAATATGTGTTCAACATTTTTGAAACACTCGTTCAACATTTTCTTTATACATGATCAACATTGTTTCAAATACCCATTCAATATTTTTTAGAATACTTGTTCAATATTTTTATATACATGACCAAATGTCTTCAAATAGTTGCTCAACATTTTTTAAATACCTGTTCAATATCTTTATATACATCATCAACATTTTTTAAGTACTTCTTAAACATTTTTTCAAATATTTGTTCAACAATTTTCAAATTCTTGTTCAACATTTTTTTAAAATATTTTTTGAAGAGTGTTTTTGGCAATATTATATATTTAGAATATTTTAAGTATAAATAAATTACAAAAATAAAAGCAATAAAGAAATAGAAGATGTAAAAAAACAAGGAAAAGAGACCAAAGCCACCTGCGGTCGTGGGTTGACCCAGCTTGCTTTCCCCTTCAGCGAGTCTACCATGTTTGAGATCGAATGAAACAAATGATCGAACTATCCTATTTCATTGATGATTCTACTTATATAGGTACAGGGAGGACACCTCGTTTGGAGAGGCATCTGTATGTTAACCGGCGCGACGGTTGCCAAAATAGCATCCACATTCGGTTAATACAAGCATTGATTTTCCTTAATTAAGTATGTTAGTTAATTTTAACACTTTCCCTAATCTCTGCTTGTACAGGTAGCATCATCATCTTGGAAAGAGTCTCCTCGTAAACCATGTGGGAAAAATATGAAGAGATAGGTGGTTGATATGTTGCTGAAACTCTTTTAAACTCAGTGGGGGAAAATAAGGAGAAAATGATGCAACACATAATTGTAATTGTCTCTTTTAACTCAATAAGAGAAAACCCATAGAGTTTAGATGACAATAAATATGTCGTATATACCTTTCTAAAAACCCTAATGAAAAAAACAGAAAGTGCGACATATGATCTTATATTGATATTACCTCATTAAAAACCTTTATGAGAACCTATAAAGGAAACTCATGAAAGGAAAAGGAGTATAATATCATGCATTGAATATGAACAATTCAGAAAGATACACCTCCTAATTCTTGCAAATTTCAAAATCGTCACATACCAATTCCATGAACATACTTTTACAATGTAAAAGTTGATAGAGACTTCGTGAGAAAATCAGTCACATGATTTGATTTGCATGATATGTAATATATCGATATTTCTTATTGCATAACCTGTTTGCATCCGGGCAACAAAAGAAATATTATCTTTAAGATAATGGTTGGTGGATGTAGCCACGAGGTCTGTTCTGAAGAGTCTCATGAGATGACTACGACATCTAGTAGGAACACAAAACTTGTCTATGATCAGACATAGTAGGGATCTGATCAATACATCTAACGATATTGGTGTCTAGATTTCTATGAAACTGAAAGATTAGGACAAAATGTTTAACACAATGGAGATATCGAGAGATATTCTTGACTCCCAACCAATTGTATTTGATGGATCCAATGCATGAACTATGATATGGAACTTTATGTCCCAACATAATATTTTTCATCTCCTCATGGTCTAAAAGAATCTTTCTCTACATCTAGAGAATGAACTGTTAGGAATTAATTAATTAGAATAATTACGGATTAATCCCTGCTTCGTCTAAACCGTCATTGGGAAACAGTCGCGTTGCTTCATTTGTAACTCTTTGTAAAAGCGTCTGTACGGACGTGCCCCTTGAGCATGTATATATAGTTCATTATCATCAATAAAGAAACTACTTCGTTCTCTCAATCATTTTTCTTTATTAATATTAAAGGAAGGATTGTTTCTCCACTTTTTTCGTTTCCGATGCGACCTAGCAAATTTTTGTCCGTCATGGGACGCTGGTGTTAATTTTTACGTTCGTCCGTCAATATTTGGAATGAATGGGCCGGTCCATGAACCAGCTGGATGTCATACTATAGCTAAAAAAAGATAGGCGACGTGGGGGATCGAATGCTATAAACATCGCGCTACAACCAGTCCACCTACCAAGCTTTACACCTTATAACGCACTGCAAACCCTCAAGAATCAACCTGCAGTGCAGATACAAATATTTTGTAATTTTGAATGCAGGAGTTTCTGAACAAACTACCAGAATGATTTCTAAAGCGCAAATAATTTAAAAGATTCTAAACCTGAAGATGTGTGCAACATGAAAGATGCTCTTGCCTTCTTTTCATGGGATCATCACGTCTAGCTAGCAAACTACTCAAAACGAAACAAGAAGCAAACGACCTGCCGTCACCTTTGATTTTTGGGCAGCTTGGTAACCTTTTCAATGTAAAGGGAATGTTTTTATTTCTTGGTGTTTTTGCCGATATCAAGTTTTATATTTTTGGGAAAAAGAACATGTAATTAATCTACATACAAGTCTCGACCGACCATTGCTGCTACAAACGACACACACAATAATTTTATGCTCGCTGCTGTTGTTGCTCAAAGCAAAACACAACATTGGAAGGCCAATCGCTTGCTATGTCCAAAAGCATGCCAATGTAACATCAGTCCTCGCTATTATTTTTTCTATTAGGAAGTTAGACCGCCGTGCTGCAAAACAGATTACAAAACGTGGCTAGGACAACAAGGGACATGGACAACTTAGCAAAGCCGATCATATGGACACAACAAGTATGACTGCCATTGCTACAAGTTAGACGCGTGTTGTAGCGAGGTAAATCAGAAGGTGTAAAGCTACGTGTTGATGTTAGGATTATAAAGAAAACTAATTGATCTTTAGCACTGGTGTTAAAAGGTATATGCATTTCTTTTACAGATTGACGTCCATCTTTTTATCATGTGATACCTTCAGGATGGTATTATATCATACTGGTGGACACATTATTTTTTGTTCTCGTTACAACGCACGAGCATATGTGCTAGTTATTATAACACGTTATCAGCACGTTCTTGACCAGGGCGAGTTGGCTTGAAGGAAGCGACGTGAGGAAGCAGAGCCGTAGGGCAGCGGCTGGCGCAAGTCGGGCCTTGTCTGCCCCATGGAGGCTAAGGACAGAAGGAGCAACAGCAGCAAATTCCATCCCGAGCCACCGCGCCGCGCCACGCCCGCGCCCAGCGCTCGTGCCTGTCCGCCGCCCAGGCTAACGCCAGGCCGTGGCTGTGCTCGCCCTCGCCCACCCGCGCCCAGCCGTGGTCAGCCCCGCTCTCCCACGCCCACCCGCGCCCATCCGTGTCCGGCCCCGCCCGCCGACGCTCGCGCCCAGCCGTGGCTGCGCTTGCTCACCCTGCCCGTGCCGCCCCGCGCCCCACGCCAGGCCATGAACGTGCCCGCCCGCGCCTGGCCGTGGCTGCGCCATACCTTCTTGGTCGCATAGGACCGCGCCCGGCCGTGCCATGCCATGGCCGCGCCCGGCCGTCTTGGTGTTTCCTCCTTAGAGGAAGACGAGGGAGCGCCTGGTCCCTCCCCCCGTCGCCGGTGTGCAAGCGTACTAGCCCACCAACACCTTGTTTATTTGCTTGGATATTTCAGCTTTTACCAAACCAGTGTTCTAGCAACACTTCTAGTAGTGATTTATTCATGTTTTAGACCTGTTAAATTCAGTACATTTTATTTTAGTACTGTTTTCTGTTGAGTACTAAAGTATTCCAGAACCTAAATTGATGTCATATTTTTCCACATTTGTCACGTGTCGAGATTATTACATCTATTTATAACTGAGATTTTTAATTTCTTGCAAATATGAATGCAATTTTTTTAAATTGGTTTCTTTGAATTGATGTATTGGGATCACTAGGTAGTGTGTAGATCTACTGACTGCGCAGATCATTGATGACTACTATTAAAGCCTACATTTTGTCGTTTTGACATTACGATTGGTTTATAAAGTGCTCTTCCACACATTTTACTAAGTCATGACATAAGTTATTAGATGTGAGTATCTGCCGATTTCATCACATTATACTCCCTAGTGGTGCAGATCTACTCTCTTTTTGGAGATTGTCTTCAAGGTGTCATACTTAGCAGTTTGAGATACACACGGATGATTTCAAACCACCTTCTTGAAATACTATTAATTTTGCAAAAGGTCATTACAATATTAACCATGATGGTTTTTGTAGTTACCAATGCTAAGCTAATTATCTTTGGTTTGTTCCTATAAGTAATCGATGGCTAAGTAATTTGATGCTCTTGCCTTGAATGGCACAACTTACTTAAGCGGGTCATGGACATTAAGATCAGTCTTTCATCCCATGGGATAGCGCATGCAATCCCACGCCACCGGAACGCAAAGGACCTCAAGGGTAAAGGTTTTAAACTCACTTCAAACCTTCAACCTGACACCATCATCGAAGTTAGTTGTTTGCATGATGTTCTTTTAAAACCGAGCAATAAAATGACTATGCAGCTGTCACGGGACCCTATGAGCATGAAGAACATGACAGTTGTGCATCAACCGACATGTTTGAGACTACAATTAGTCCCTCAATCCCTTAGTGATATATTTATTTATGTCCATTTCTGATGTTCTAATATGAACATGATTATTGTTGTTATCATATATTGTATGTCACAATATATTGTATTACCACTTTGGTACAAATACATTTGTATGTATTATATATATCTGACAATGATTTCCTTGAGAATCTTCACGTCTATATATAGATTTCTACGGGGGTCAATCCGACGGAAGATGATATGTGCCTGGTGGACAGATGCACCACGAACTCTATACTCATGGAAGTGAGATGTTTCCATTCTCGTTGAGAGAAAGGATATACTTTAAAATCGCTAGATGTGATGAGGTATTTGTTGGCTCAACCCGAGTCATATTTCCTATCTCTACGGGTACTCGAGTACCATCATGGATTCTTTATCGTGCCGAGGTCAACTCGTACCCTACTAAACTATAGAGGTATCCATCAAAATAGTTTTCATAGCAAAACTTATGATGACAACAAAGAGGACTAGCTTCTCTTTACCATATGCAATAGATACTGAAAGCACATTCTCTATGTATCATCTGGATTGTACTACACATACTAAAAAACTCGTAGCACTCATTGCGAACAAGCACTACTAGGGAAAACCTTATACACAGAAGCTTACCAATAGCGCTTTTTAAAAGGAGGCGCTGCTACTACTTAGCGGTAGCGCGTGTACAAAAACAGCGCTACTAATAAACTCATATCAGTAGCGTGGCATTTAGAAAACGCGCTACTACTATAATTGCCACACCATTCCTGACAGGCTAGGTGTAGTAGTAGCGCCCTTCCTCAACCAGCGCTGCTGCTATTCTACTTAGCTGTAGCGCTTGGAACCAACCCGTGCTGCTGCTATGCCCACCTTATCCACCCCGTGCGCTCTGTCTCTCTTCATCACTCCCGGCCCCTCACTCCTCCCTCACACTATCGCTCCCTCTCTGCCCCCCGCCGCTCGCTGCCGTCGTTGCCTACCCCTCCTTCCTCTGCGGCAGTCACCTCCCCCTCCTCCCTGGACTCGGTAATCCTCCCCCTCCTCCCTCCTCCTCGCCCCACCTCCCCGTCCTCCCTTCACTCCTCCATTCGCCGCCGACCGGCCTCTCCTCGCTTCGCCTTCCTCCTCCGTCCTCCAGTCGCCCCTCCTTCTCCCTCCTCCCTCCTCCCCGCCCACGTCCTCTGTCCTCCCTCCACTCCTCCATTCGTCGCCGGCCGGCCCCTCCTTGCTCCGCCTTCCTCCCCCGTCTTCCTTCCTCCTCCCTCCTTCAGTCGCCCCTCCTTCTCCCTCCTCCCTCCTCCATCCACAACCCCTCCTCCCTGCTACATTTTGATTTAGTAGGCTAGTTGATATTTTCTTGTTGATATGCAACATTTTGATTTACTTAATAGTTTGTAGTTGATATATAACAATTTTGATTTAGTATGATTAACTGATTAGTAAAAATTTAGACATTGTTGATAGTTTTTAGTTGATATAAGCCTATGTTTATATATAACACTTTGATTTAGGATAGTTTCTAGGGTTTAGTTGATAGTTTCTAGTTAACTGAATTATTACTAGGGTTTTAGTATATTATTTTTAGACATAGTTGATAGTTTCTAGTGATCCTGAAACTATTTACTCATTTGCTAGAATGAACATGTCATATTTGTTAATACTACTCAGATACATGTTGATAGAATATATTTTGTTTATGCAGAAATCAAGTATTTGCCCCTGCCTCATCCCCGCAGTCGTCCCCATCGCCGACCCCGTAAGACCTCTAGGTGAGAATGGCCAAATCCCCATGTTGTTGATATAGATGATAATGTCTTGTAAATGTCGATGATGAAAATGCTAGTGCTAGTCATCATGTCATTGATGTCGATGATGATGCATTATGAATATAGAGGATGTCTTTGTGTTCTTGTTTGCAATGTATCGTCGAGTGGACTATGTTTTGCCGGAATGTTGATTCGTTTCCATTCCGGCAAATTTCAGACGCTCGATATGTCATGTTTTTAGTAAAGGTCATGCCGGATTTGTTTCATGAATTTTAGCATGACTTGTGCTACAATGTAGGACATATCGAGTGCTTGTGATTTGCCAGTCATTCCGGCAAAACATAGGGCATTTTTCAATGTCATTGCTCGATATATGGAACGGGTTGACTTTAGGTCTGTTTCGACTCCTTGCGTGTCTTTCAGTGAGGGAGAGTGTCCACCATATATATATATATGAGAGAGGAATAATCCCGACTGTTGTCATGGGGGTTGCTTCTCCTTCGTTCCCGTGTGCTAGACATTTTGGTGTAATGCACTCGGGGACGAATGGAGGAGCCACCATCACCGACGGTCGCAATATCAGAAGGAGTGCCCACCATATACGTGAGATGAGAGTTTAGGAAGGAAAGACTCGATAGATCTAAAGTCAACCTGTTGCATATTGAGTAATAGTGATCTGTGTGTTGATCAGTTTTCTCGTAGTTTCCTTCGACTGATTTTAAATGTTTCAACTATGAACATAGGAAATGTCTGACGACGAAAGGGAATTCGCTATGTGCGAATACTGCAAAGACGAGCGCGGCCTGTGTGACAAGCCTTACCTAGTTAATGGTAGGCGCTTCAACATCATGCTGGATGAGACCTTCGAAGTGGATACAGTAAGTCACAACGACAAGTCTTTTTCATAATTAAGCATGACTTCTACTTATTTTGCTTCAACTTATAATTTTAATTTTTTACTATTCTACTAGCGTATCCCCTGCCATGCAAGAATTTATGTCTTGGATAAGATTGGTTTCAATACTAAAAAAAGTATGGAGGTAAAGAGAGTTCACTTGAGGACCGAGCATGGTTATACTTTTGCTGTAAAATTGTACAATGCAGACACCTACTCCTATTTTGAATGCAACAGTTGGAGAGCACTATGCAATGCTTATGCATTTGAGCCTAATATGCTTATCACCTTTGATATTCGTCCGGAAGATGAAATTGAAGGTAATATCGACATCTGGGTCGATGTGCAGATGCCTCCAGTTCTACCATTATGTGAGTTTCTCAACCATATTTATTAAGTAATGTATGTTGTTTATTTAAAAATAGTTGACAACTTATTTCCATTGACAGCTTATTTTCATTCTTCAAAAAATGTACAGAAGATGGTGAATAGAACCTACTACTACAATGATGAAGCAGAATTAACTTATAAGGAGAAAGATCATCTTATCGCATTTCTTAATGGTCTTGAGAATTACAATAGCTATTATCAAACTCCTCCACATTATGGTCAATACGTGCCACTAGTACACGTGGTGAACTACGATAACGTCCATGGAGATTGCATGGCAAGATTTTCTACTATTACGACATCTGTGCATCTTTTGCATAAATTCTTCTAAAACTAAACTACATTGCTAACTACAAAGTTATTACTATGTTTTTCAACAGAAAACCCGAAGGATTGTGTGCCTTATCTGATGTTTATGAGAGGTCGCGTTGATGTTATGAGCTTTCGGTCAACACGGCCAGGTCAGCCTACGCATCACTCCTATCCATACCGAATTTCTAAAACCGATGAAGACATGACAACCAAAGATTGGAAAAAATGTATGGTCAATCATAGAGAGCTACTTGGAAGCAACATTGTGCGCAGGCCAAGAATTGGAGACAGGATGATCTCCATTCTCCATAATGGAGAGTCAGGGCCTATCTTGTTTTATGATATTGTACCTAAGAGAGGATAGAGTAGGTCCTATGAGAGAGGAGTAGGTCCTAGGTACAATGTGTAATTATGTGCTACAATATGTTAGAGTTGTTGATGATGATGATGAGTTGTGATTATGACTAGTGACCAACTTGTTATATGATGTCTCATTGATGAAAATGATGATTAAATAGTGTTGGTGGTAATGACTATGATGATTATTAGCTATAGTGTTGTTGGTGATGATATGATGCAAGAGTTTTTATATTAATATGATGATGATGTTGATCATGATTATCATGATGATTTGTTATATCATTGGGGGAAGGAAAGCGGATTAGATTCATGTGGATGGATCAAAAGTGACCAAAAGTTGAATTAGTAGGATCATTATCCTACTAATTCAACTTTTGATCACTTTTGATTCATTTGGATGAATAAAATCCATGTTTCTTTCTCACAATGATATAATAATTCATCATGAACATAATAATATAACAACCTCTTAATTGGTACTATATCAAAATTTGTATAACGGCGTATAAATACATTAAATAAAAATAATGAAAAACAGATTACTAGTAGCGCGGGTTTGCAAGAACGCTACTAATAGTTGTCTTATCAGTAGCGCTTGTATGATACACGCTACAACTATATGTCTTAGCAGTAGTGCGTCTTACACGTGCTGCTGGTAAGTAATAGTTGTAGTGACTTACTAGTAGCACGGTAACCCGCACTACTAGTAGGCACTAAACCCGCGCTACTACTAGGCTTTTCCCTAGTAGTGAAGATAGTTTTCCAAAATGTCTTGTATATGACAAACTTGGCATAGTCGCCTTGGTCATCCAGACATTGGGTTGAAATTGAAACTATCAACAATTCCATTGGTTTATGATTATTATGGTGCTAAATTCTAATAATTTGGATTTTGTGTGCACTACATGTGATGCAGGGAAGCTAATTTTAAGGCTCGCGCACCTTCAACTCTACGCTGAACCACTCATACTCCTTGAATGCATCAAGTCGAGGTAAGTGGCTCTTCCCATCCATTGACTAGACTATTCAGGTATTCCATGGTTTTAAAAAACACATCTACATGATGGTCTTAAGTGTGTGCTTTATTCACATAAAACCATTAGCTCATTATCCTGACATCAATTTCAAGCAAATCGAATGGACAAGTTGCATAATTCTCTTTGTGTGCCTTCACTTTGGCCCTAGAATTGAAGTTTAGCACTCTGTCAGATTTGTCTAGACTCAAAATGGTTTGGTAGAATCCTGTCCAAAGAATTAAGTTCATTGCATGATCTTTACTTTGAAATGACAAGTTGCCAACTTTACATTAGAGTCATGCAATTTTCACTACTACAGAATGGTCCAAACACGACACATTAATCAGAGACCCTTCAACGAAACTGTGTGCAATGCATGAATCGCAAACGGTATAGTTCAAGCTCCATCACTAATGACAAGAAATGTGTGCAAAGGTGGATCCATCAAATACGATTCAGAAAGTAGTTGCGTGTGCGATCTACGAAAGTAGTTGCCTGTGCGATCTACGACAAACAATTTGTTCTTATGAACCGTTTGTAATGAGAATCGTGTGCGAACACCAGAAATAACACAGACGATTCATACTAACAAGCTATGTGTGTTGTGGGTAGACAGTTGCTGCCAAATAATTGTCAACGATGGATGAAGTCATTACAGACACTACGTTGGGAAGTGTCGTTTGCGTGTATAAATATCACAGACCTTTTATTATTTTGACGCACGTGCCTTCGCATCAGTCCGTCCTCCTCTCTCATGTCTTGTCACTCTGTTGCCGCCCGAGTATTCCAGTGCATGCTTCGGCACCGCTTTTGGGTTTTGGCCATGCGCCCACTCGATGATCCCATTCCCACTCAGAACCGCGTAGGTTCCCGTGCACAAAACCGTGTTACGGCTCTAGCTTTCCACCATGCTTGGTGAAATCCCCAATGCTTGTTGGCCTGCTATATAAACCCTCACATACGGCGACTCCACATTGCCTTCATTCCCCCCTCCCCGTAGCTTGTCTAGTTTGCTTCTCCCCCAATCGCCAATGGCACCGGCCGTTCGTCGTCGCCCAGCCACTCCGCTAGAGGACAACTCCAGCTAGGAGGCTTCACCGCGTCGGTGTGTTAGTCCTTTGAAGCATGTAGTGCACATGGAATCCCTTGTGGGTGTGTGCACGTCACCAACTACATGCTCTACCACCGCTGCCCGTGGCCGCCGTGGCCGCCACGATGTCGGCCGCCATTAGGGCCGCCAACACACCGTCGTACGTCTTTGCCACGACCCCTCCGTCAGGCTCTAGGGTTATAACCCGCGCCATCACCAAGGCCTGCATGCGGGAGGTGGAGTTCGCCAAAGGTCCGCCGCAGGGCTTCTACGTCGCAACCCTTGCGCGCTACATATACTTCCTAGAGAAGGAGGTAGAGTGCCAGGTCACACATGCAAAGAAGCTCACCGACGCCATGGCCTGAGGAGAAGCCGTAGTGGCAACATGGAATGCGGAGATATACGTAGAGTCCTGTCACTTCGAGGAGGGGCGTCTTGAGCGCCAGAGGGCAACACTGGCAGGCAACAGACACGTCTTCGCTAACTCATCGGCAGGATCCTCCTCCACTTGCTCTTATTGAGCACGCTCGATTCTGATGGAAGTAGTACAAAGCCCCTCCGTAGTACTAGTATTTAGGGGTTATTTTGTTCAGTTCAGCTAACTATAGATATGGTTGAACTATACCACGTACTTTAATTAGCTAGTATATAGTTGAACTAGCTAATTCAGTACGTGGTTGGCAACAATTTAGGAAAAGTTTGTTCGGTTCAGCTGTCGAGTTGAATTGTATTGTACAAAGACCAGTGCTTAATGTATGAATGAAATCCATGTTTAAAGTGAATTTGAGTTGCAAAATTACACCCTAATTTTGTGTTTGTTTTTTGTAATACTTGACAAATGCCAGTGCTACAATGTTGACAAATGCCAGTGTTACTAGATCGACAGATGCCAATATTTCCGATTTGACACATGGCAATTTACCCAGTATGACAGATGCAAATCTTCCCGAATTTTCTGTAGTAGGCACACAGATCATATTCAAGAAACGTTTGTGATGACGCATTGGATCAATCCTTTGCGCCAATATTTTGACTTGGCTTACGGGCGAAGGAAAGATAGCCGTCGATCTTGAAACGGGTATTCAACCTGAACCGTTTGTGATGTGTGTTCATTTAGATAAAACTATGATGGTTCTTTGTTTTCTACGTGAATTCATAGATAAATACTTAGGTCATCAAACCATAGATTTCATTCAGTCAATCTTTTACTTTACATTCATACAATCGAGATACAATATAAAGAAAACTAGTTGCGGCGGCGTTCTTGTGCTCTGGGGCGTAGTTGTACAATTCTTCAACCGAGACCAGAATGATGGACTTCGCAATCAAAGAGCCGGTCGTCGCGCGATCGACGGGCGCGGGGCCGGGGGCGATGACTAGCGGCACTGTGAGAAAACCATCGACGACGGTGGCCTAATCAGCTAAGGGGGCCATGACGAGTGCATGCGCGCGCACGGGCACGGACACGATGAGTGCAGGGACGCGCAAGGGGTCAGGCTCAGTCGGTGCAAGCGTGTGCACGGGGACCGGCATGGCGTGTGCAAGGGTGCGCACGTGCACAGGGGCGGGAGGAGGCGCTGGCGCTTGCATGTACAAGAGCTCACGCAGGTCGGCGGGGACCTCCCTAACACCCGAGGTTTCCAGTTCTGCGATGATACTGGGCAACCAGCCTGTCAATGCCATGAGGATGGGTGCTGCCACGGGCGCGGTGATGGTTGATGGCGAGTGCGTCGGGGCAGCATCCATTGTGGCATGCAGCTCTTCCAGGACCATGTCCATAGTGTCCCATTCATCTTTATGTTCTATCTCTTCTAGCTCGGTTCAACTTCACCAAACCGGAAGACTAGTGGCATATGATCCTTCTGCACCATGGCATAGGTCGCCATGGAGGTCTGAAGATGGAGAGGAATGTGAGGTGAAGATATATGGGGTATTGTGAGTGAGTGGGCAGTAAAGCCGCCTATTAAACAACATCTTGGGCACCATTCATGGTCATGTTGGAAGCGAGGAGGTCGGATACGAAGGTCAAAGGGCTCGATTCCCGGTGAGCCTTCGGCGTACTACCCGCATGCCTCCTGGTGAGCTTGCGTGGCGCATGCTAGCTCGCACGCCTCCTGTCAACTCAAGCATCTACTCGCACAGCACCTCCTAAACCCTAGCCAATAGAAGAGTGCGACGCTTGGCAGCACGTAAAGGGAAGTAGAACGCCAACGGTTTGAAAATAATGCATCCGTTTGCATGGAAACATGACAATTTTTTGTACCAAAAAGCTTTCGTTTGCTATTAATGACATGAAAAATACCACAACATATTTGTGCTATATAATGACGCCATGCCAAGTTTCTTGAATTTATGCGAGTTCTAGATTTACTATAATTTAACTAATATTCTCATTGTTGGCTCTAAAAGAAAAAATATATAAAAAATGAGTCTCGGGTAGGAACACAAAATGCTATGACGACTTTATGTTCCATGTTCATGAAACCATGCCAAGTTTCATGAATCTCCTCATGATTTTTTGATTTACATGATTTAAAACCCTAGTTTCTCAATGTTTCTGTGGCCGAGCCAAGACCCAGAGATGTTTGAAATACATTCACATGTCTTGCATGGGACCTGAAGATATATGCACACTTGAAAGTGCGTTATATCAACTAGAGGGAAGGGGGGGTGAATAGGCAATATTTACAAATTCATCACTTGAGGAATTTGAAATGTGATGAATATCTAGCAGTGGAATAAGTACTCAAGTGCATGAGGAACACAGTGACAACATAATCATCATGATGAAATAAAACATGCACATATTACAAGTAGCGTGGTACAGGATAAGCAGGTGAGGAACAAGGTAACTTGAAGAATTTGAGGTGAGGAAATTGTGAAAGTCTCCAGTCAAATTCTTCAAACAGTAATGATCAATTTCATCAACAAGTATACGAGGAATAGAGGGGTTGAGGAAATAGAACCAGGTAGCTCGATGAAGACAATGGTTTGATGACCCAGTTACAACTGCCGTGACAGTCGTACGTCTGGTTTGGAGCGGCCTAGTATTTAAACCAGAGGACACACAGTCCCAGGACACATAGTCCTTACCGTATTCTCCCTGAGCTAAGGTCACAAAGTCCTCGCCCAACACTCGTGGTAAGTCTTCAGTGTAGACTTACAAAACCCTCAAAAACTGCTCACCCGGGGATCCACAATTTACTACTGGATGCTCTAGACCAAGGTCACTCCGTGCTCCCCAATTGACTTCAGGATGCACGAGACCATGACGCCTAACCGTCTGGAGGATACACAGTCCTCAAAGGTAACAAGCATCGGTTCCACACAGGAATTTCTTCAGTGATGCTGAATCACTTTGGGTTTGGTGGTTTGGATTTGGGTTTTTCCTCACTGATGATTTTCTCCCAAAGTCCTTGGAGGATAGGTTCCTCTCAAATGACAAGTGTCAGCTCTCTCTCAGAGCAGCCAACCAACTACTGGTTGTCGGGGGTGGCTATTTATAGCCAGGGTGCAACCTGACATGATAAGACATAAATGCCCCCAATGATATGACCGTTACGTGGATGTGATGATTGGGGACAGCTGGCGCTAAGCACAACAACGGTCGGAATTTCGAACTATGAAAGTCCTCAGGCTTATCATGTTCCTCACTTGTAGGCAATTCGCACTAGCGAAATCCTAACTCCTCAGTCAGATCAATTTCATCAGAGACTAGAAGAACTCTGTCTCTGTCACTGAAGAACTTGACTGAACTGCAAGAGATTTTCAAAGGCTTCACTCGAAGGATTGGATAGGTTGAGGCTTTTGGAGTTGAGCATCAGTTGGAAATTTTCCTTAGAATTACCTCGACCCCCTTTAACAGTACGGTGTTTCCTATGACTCAAAGAAAGGAAATGAAACTACAAAAACAAAAGTCTTCACGTTTCATAGTCCTCATTCATATCTTCAAGGTCACACCAACTTCTTCAATTTCAAAGTCTTCAGGGAATACCAAAATCTTCAGCAAAGTCTTCACCAAAGTCTTCAGTTGAAGACATACATGTTAGGGGTCGGTAATCTCCGAATATATCAAACTCCTCATTGACTTATAGAGCCTGTGTACACTCACAAAAACATTAGTTCCTTAACCTATAAGTCTTCAATACACCAAAACCACTAAGGGGCACTAGATGCACTTACAATCTCCCCTTTTTTGGTAATTGATGACAAATAGATTAAGTTTTCAACGGGGATAATAATAAGAAGTGTAATTACTGAGTTTGAGGAATTTGATTACAAGATATAGAAGAAAATTCCCCCTGAAGATGTGCATATTTGAGGAATTTTCTTTGGATTGCAAATGCACATGGCAGGTTAAAAACATGGAGAACTCCCCCTATATCTTGTAATTCATACACGCATTTAACATATGATATGAAGAATTTGAAATGCATGATGAAAATGGTGTCTGACGAAATTCAGCATGCATGCATTAAGGTAGTTAAGGAAATAAGCACGCGGAAAGAAGTTCAAAAGAGTCAGACCACCATTGGACTTAAGTTTACAACTCAAACAACAAAAGCTTCAGAAGAGCGAGAGAGTTTTAACTTAAACAAAAAACACAGACCATATATAGTGACTCGCTTGAAGACTAACTCAAAATTTCTCCCCCTTTGTCATCGAAGACCAAAAGGGGATGAAAAAATGAGGACTAACACCCTTTAAGAATTTCATCTTGTTGGTGAGGAAGGAGCACCAGTGTTGTCGGGGTTGTTTGTCGATGCAGGGCCTGCTGCAGTGTCGTCAATGTCCTCAGCTTCATCCGTCTCACACGATGAAGAATATGAACTTGTAACCATCTGAGGAACTTGAACCTTCTTGAACTTCTTCTAAGGAGGATGAGACCAATCAAAGTTTTGCTGAAAGTCCATGTCCTTGAGTTCCTCTAGAGTCTTGAGGTGTGCGAGAATGGCCCATGCGCGATCAAAGATTTCATGCACATAGTAGTGATTTTTCCTCATAGAGTTCTGTGTCACAGTCATGTTCTGAACTATGGAAGCCAACTGACGCTTTACCCACTTGTGATTGCGATCGACCTTCTGATGAAGACTTATGAGAAGCTCATGATCTGTCATCACACGAGGGGCAGACTCTTGAGGCTTTTGTGCTGAGGCCTTTGTAGCAGAATCCTAGGATGCAGTGTAATCATTGGTGGAGAAGGATGCAGCTTTGCGAAACTGACCATCCAATGGACAAATGGCTTCATCAATGACAACTTTGCCTTTTCCTTCAACTGAGGAAATTATGCTTTTGAGGACTTCAATTGGGGGAAAGAAGCCGAAGTGATTTTGGAAGTCCGCCTTGAAGGGAACTGAAGACCTTGATCTAATGAACTTCATGATCTAGGGGGCATAAGGCTTCAGTTCAAATGGGCGAGTGCTGCATTCGCCAATGTTCTCATGAAGAAATCATTGAAGTTGATGGGAATCCCATGAATAATGTTGAATAGCATGTTCTTCATGACTCCCTCCACTTCTTCTTCTTTAGAGTTGTGGCCCTTCTGAGGACATAGGGTGCTGGTGAGAATGCGGTAGACCGTCCTGGGGACATAGAGCAAACCCTTCACAAGGAAGGTTATCCGTTGAGGTTTTCCAGGAGCCAATGGCTCCATTAGCACTTGCATCAGTTGGTGGGGTTGAGCAGGTTCATCAAACAGGCAGCACGCTTCGTTTGAAGCAATTCAGATGCTGGAGCAGTGAGGTGAGTAGATCCGGTCATCTAGTCTAAGACCCAGGAGTTGGCGTCAGAGGCATCACCTGTGATGTGTAGAGTGGCATAAAATTGAAGAATTAGCTCTTATTCTAATCGCAGATGTCCACACAGAAGGGAAGAAGTCCTGCAGCATGAAGAACTACGAGCACCGGCGTGAAGGATGGAATTGTTTCCATATCAGCATGAGGAATCTGATGGTGCTCGAAGACTTTCTTCTTGTCAAACAGAACTGATGCATAGTAGTTCATCTGAGTTGGAGTCCAGAATCTGGTGCGACCGTCCCTTGCTGAGTCATATGGATTAGGACCAGTGAAGAATATGTGCTCATCGAAGAAATTTGACTTGAGGAATTTGGGGCGCTTTGAGCCTTTGAATGGCATCCTTGGCTACGGCTGAAGGTTTGGCTTGAAGCGGCCCTTGATCTCCTTAGGCATAGGAGGAAGTTCTTCAGACTAAGGAATTTGTGGAGTAGTTTCTTCATTGGCAGTTGGAGCAGCAAAGTCACCAGCTGATGCAGCTAGAATTTCTTTAGTGGCTAGAGCGGTCATGTCATCAGATCCTTTGTGAATTTCTTCAGTCTGGGCTGGAGACTGAGGCATCTGTGATAGAGGAGTGGTCATTGGGGAATTTGGGTGAGCAGCTTCCCAATATTCATCATTGATGACAAGTGTTGTGTTTCCAATGTCCCCATCCTCATCTATTTCTTCAATGTCGGCCTCTTCAACGGTCAACTGAGGCTGGGGCGATGATACCTATGGAGTTGAAGCATTTTCTTCCACTTCAATGTCTTCATCAATCCGCTCTGTGGTAGCAACAGATTGATCCTTTTTTTCTTGATCATCATTCGGGATGACATAGTCAACACCGAATGGCACGATTTCATAGGCTGGTGCTGAGGAAATTGGGGTAGCATCAATTGGTTCTTTTGAAGACTTGGATGTGTCTTCAATTTCTTCGAAGCTGAGGAATCTGAAGTTGATGCTTTCTGTTTTAGTGCCTTGTGTTGGAAATATGCCCTAGAGGCAATAATAAATTAGTTATTATCATATTTCCTTGTTCATGATAATCGTTTATTATCCATGCTATAATTGTATTGATCGGAGACTTAGATGCATGTGTGGATACATAGACAAAACCATGTCCCTAGTATGCCTCTAATGGACTAGCTCGTTGATCAAAGATGGTTAAGTTTTCCTAGACATGGACATGAGATGTCATTTGATAACGGGATCACATCATTAGGAGAATGATGTGATGGACAAGACCCAAACTACAAACGTAGCATATGATCGTGTCAGTTTATTGCTACTGCTTTCTGCATGTCAAGTATATGTTCCTATGACCATGAGATCATGCAACTCACGGACATCGGAGGAGTGCCTTGTGTGTATCAAACATCGCAACGTAACTGGGTGACTATAAAGGTGCTCTACAAGTATCTCCGAGGGTGTCTGTTGAGTTGGCATGGATCAAGACTAGGATTTGTTACTCCATGTGATGGAGAGGTATCTCGGGGCCCACTCGGTAATACAACATCACAATGAGCCTTGCAAGCAATGTGAATAATTGTTAGTTGCGGGATCTTGTATTACGGAACGAGTAAAGAGACTTGCCAGTAACGAGGTTGAACTAGGTATGGAGATACCGACGATCGAATCTCGGGCAAGTAACATATCGAAGGACAAAGGGAACGTTATACGGGATTAATTGAATCCTTGACATAGAGGTTCGACCGATAAAGATCTTCGTAGAATATGTAGGAACCAATGTGGATGTCCAGGTCCCGCCATTGGTTATTGACCGTAGAGGTGTCTCGGTCATGTCTACATAGTTCTCGAACCCGCAGGGTCTGCACACTTAAGGTTCGGTGACGTTTCGGTAGTGTAGAGTTATGTATGGTGGTGACCAAAGGTTGTTCGGAGTCCCGGATGAGATCCCGAACGTCACGAGGAGCTCCAGAATGGTCCGGAGGTAAAAATTCATATATAGGAAGTCCCAGTTTGGTTTCCGGAAAAGTTTCGGGCTCATCGGTAGTGTACCGGGAGTGCCGGTAGTGTACCGGGAGGCCTCCGGGAAGGGTATTTCGACCCTAGAGGGACCATGGGCTGTGGGAGAGTATTAACCAGCCCTTAATGGGCTGGTAAATCAGCCACAAAAGGCCCATGACGCAGGGAGAGAAAAAGGCTAAGGAAAAGGTGAAAAATCAGCCAATAGGAGGCAATCCTACTCCAACTAGGATTGGAGGTGAAGTAGGATTGCTTCCCACCTCCTGTTTGGCTGAACCAAAGGCCTTGGCTGCCTCTCCACTCCTCTCCTCCTATATATACTGGTGGAATAGCTAGGGTTTGTCTTACAATTACGGCCACATGCTACCCGTTTCACCGGTGCTCCTCTAGATCGGATTTCTGCAGCGCTTAGGAGAAGCCCTGCTGGAATCACTCCACCACCATCACCGGAGCGCCGTCACGCTGCCGGTGAACTCTCTTTCCTCTCCACCTCCTCTTGCTGGATCAAGACAGTGGAGATCGTCATCAAGCTGCACGTGTGCTGAACGCGGAGGTGCCGTCCGTTCGGCGCTAGATCGGAAGGACCGTGATCGAGATCGTGAGACAGTTCGTGATGAGATCGCGGGACGGATCGTGATGAGTTCGCGGGACAGATCGTGATCAATATCGTGAGACGGATCGTGATGAGATCGCGGCACGCTCGGCGATTTGGATCGCGAAGATGTTCGACTACACCAACCGCGTTTCTTAACGTTTGCCGCTTAGCGATCTACAAGGGTATGTAGATCCACTCTCCCTCTCGTAGATGCTCATCACCATGGATAGGTTTGCGTGTGCGTAGGAAATTTTTTGTTTCCCATGCAATGTTCCCCAACAGTGGCTTCATGAGCTAGGTTGATGGTTCGATGAGATCTCCAGTAGAACACAAAAGGTTTGTGGGCGTTGATGCTTAGATTGCTTCCTCCCTTGGTCGTATTTTGGTTCAGCGGGATTGTGAGATGAAGCGGCCCGGACCAACATTACTCGTACGCTTACAAGAGACCGGTTCCCTCGACGCAACTTGTTGCCTAGATGGCTTGCGGGTGACAGTTTCTCTCACTTTAGTTGGATCGGATCCGACAAAGGCGGTCCTTGAGAAGGTTGAAAAGAAACTAGTGTATCACCGTTGTGGTTTACGCGTAGGTGAGAATCGTTCTTGCTAGATACCCATAGCAGCCACGTAAAACATGCATCAACAATTAGAGGACGTCTAACTTGTTTTTGCAGGGTATGTTGTGATGTGATATGGCCAATTACATGATGAGATATATGTGATGTATGAGATGATCATGTGATGTATAGATTATCACGACTTGCATGTCGATGAGTACGGCAACCGGCAGGAGCCATAGGGTTGTCTTTAATTATTGTATGACCTGCGTGTCAATCTTTAAGCGCTATGTATTGCTTTACTTTATTGCTACGGTAGCAATAGTAGTAGAAGCATGCAGGGCGTGACAACCCCGATGGCGACACGTTGATGGAGATCAAGATGATGGAGATCATGGTGTCATGCCGGTGACGATGGAGATCATGCCGATGCTTTCTAGATGGAGATCAAAAGCACAAGTTCATGGCCATATCATGTCACTTATGATTTGCATGTGATGTTAATCCTTTTTATGCACCTTGTTTTGCTTAGGACGATGGTAGAATTATAAGGTGATCCCTCACTTAATTTCAAGATAAATTGTGTTCTCCCCGAGTGTGCACCGTTGTGAAAGTTCATCGTGTTGAGACACCACGTGATGATCGGGTGTGATAGACTCTACGTTCACATACAACGGGTGCAAGCCAGTGTTGCACATGCAGAACACTCGGGTTAAACTTGACGAGCCTAGCATGTACAGACATGGCCTCGAAACACGAGAGACCGAAAGGTCGAACATGAGTCATATAGTAGATATGATCAACATAATGATGTTCACCATTGCAGCCACCTCAACTCACGTGATGATCGGACTTGAGTTGGTGAATTTGGATCATGTATCACTCGAATGATCAGAGGGATGTCAATTTGAGTGGGAGTTCTTAAGTAATATGATTAATTGAACTGATTATCATGAACATAGTCAAAGTGTCTTTGCAAATTATGTTGTATATTACTAGCTCACGCTGTAGCTCCCTTGTATTTTTATATGTTCCTAGAGAAATAGAATTGAAAGATGATGGTAGTAATATTGCGGACTGGGTCCGTGATCTGAGGATTGTCCTAATTGCTGCACAGAAGGCTTATGTCCTTAATGCATCGCTCGGTGCGCCACCCCATCTAGCGTCGTCTGTAGATGTTGTGAACATCTGACAGGCACGTTTTGATGACTACTTGATAGTTTAGTGTGTCATGCATTACGGCTTAGAATTGAGGCTCCAAAACGTTTTGAACGTCACGGAACATATGAGATGTTTCTAAGAGCTGAAATTAGGATCTCAGGCTCGTGCCCGTGTTGCGAGATATGATCTCCAACAAGATTCCTTGCCTGCAAGATGAAAGAGAAGAGCTCAATCGTTGAGCATGTACTCAGATTGTCTGGGTGCTACAATCGCTTGAATCAAGTGGGAGTTGATCTTCCAGATAAGATAGTGATTGACATAGTTCTCCAAGTCACTGTCACTAAGCTACTAGAACTTAGTGATGAACTATAAATTGCCAGGGATAGAAATAATGATTCCTGAGCTGTTCGCGATGTTTTGACACCGCGAAGGTAGAAATCAAGAAGGAGCGTCAAGTGTTGATGGTTAATCAAACCACTAGTTTCGAGAAGGGCAAGATCAAGGAGGGAAACTTCATGGATAGCAAGTCAGTTGCTGCTCCAGTGAAGCAACCCAAAGTTGAACTCAAACCCGAGACTAAGTGCTTCTGTTATGAGGTGAGCGGTCGCTGAAGCGGAACAACCCTAGATACTTGGTAGATAAGAAGGCTGGCAACATTGATAGAAGTATATTTGATATACGAGTTATTAATGTGTACCTTGCTAGTACTCTTAGTAGCACCTGGGTATAGGATAGCGATTCGGTTGCTAAATGTTAGGAACTCGAAATAAAAGCTACGGAATAAACGGAGAACTAGCTAAGGGTGAGGTGACGATACGTGTTGGAAGTGTTTCCAAGGTTGATGTGATCAACATCGCACGCTCTCTCTACCTTCAGGATTAGTGACGAACCTAAATAAATGTTATTTGGTGTTTTGCGTTGAGCATGAACATGATTAGATCATGCTTATTGCAATACGGTTATTCATTTAAGTTATAGAATAATGGTTATTCTGTTTACATGAATAATACCTTTAATGGTCATGCACCCATTGAGAATGGTTTGTTGAAATCTTGATCGTAGTAGTACACATGTTCATAACATTGATGTCAAAAGATACAAAGTTAATAATGATAGTACCACATACTTGTGGCACTGCCGCTAAATGTCATATTGGTATAAAGCGCATGAAGAAACTCCATGCTGATGGATATTTGGACTCATTCGATTTCAAATCGGTTGAGACATGCGAACCATGCCTCTTGGGCAAGATGACTAAAGGACCCCGTTGGATGGAGCGGGCAAGTGATTCATTCGAAATGATACATGTTGATGTATGCAATTTAGTGAGTCTTGTAGCGTGAAGTGGATATCGTTATTTTCTTACCTTCACTGATGATTTGAGTAGATATAGTGTATATTTACTTAATGAAACACAAGTCTGAATCGTTTGAAAGGTTCAAGCAAATTCAGAGTGAAGTTTAAGATCATCGTGACAAGAAGATGAAAATAACTGCGATATGATCGTGGAGGTGAATATCTAAGTTACGAGTTTGTCATACAACTTAAGACAATGTGAAATTTGTTTCACAACTAACGCCACCTGGAACACCATAGTGTGATGGTGTGTCCAAACATCATAGTCATGCTCTATTGATATAGTTCATAATGTGATGTCTCTTATCGTTTTACTACTATAATTTTTGGGGTTATGCATTAGAGACAACTACATTCACTTTAAATAGGGCATCATGTAAATCCGTTGAGATGACACCGTGTGAATTATGGTTTGATAGAAACCTAAGCTGTCATTTCTTAATGTTTGGGGCTGCAACACTTGTGTGGAAAATGTTTTCACCTAATGAGGTCGAACCCAAGGCGGACAAATGCATCTTCATAGAATACCTAAGAACAGTTGGGTGAACCTTCTATCTCAGATCCGAGTGCAAAGTGTTTGTTGCTAAAACTGGGTCCTTTCTCGAGAAAAGATTCTCTCAAAAGAATTGAGTGGGAGGAAGATAGAACTTGATGAGGTTGTTAAACCTGTGTTCAACCAGAGAGTAGTGCAGCGCAGAAAGATGTTTCTGTGAAGCCTACGTTAGTTGAAGAGGAAGTTAATGATGATGATCATGAAGCTTCAGGATCAAGTTACTATCGAACTTCGTAGGTCGACAAGGATGTGTACTGCTCCTAAGTGGTACGACAACTCTGTCTTGGAGATCATGTTGTTGGACAACGATGAACCTATGAGCTATGGAGAAGCGATGACGGGCCCGGATTCCGACAAATGGTTGGAGGCCATGAAATCCGAGATAGGATCCATGTATGAAAACCAAGTGTAGACTTTGGTAGACTTGCTCGTTGGATGACAGGTCGTTGAGTACAAATGGATCTTTAAAATGAAGACATACACTGATGGTGAATGTCACTATTTGTAAAGCTCGACTTGTTGCAAAGATGTTTGTGACAAGTTCAAGGAGTTGACTACGATGAGACTTTCTCACTCGTAGTGGTGCTAAAGTCTGTTGGAATTATGTTAGCAATTGCTATGTTTTCAATTATGAAATCTGGTAGATGGATGTGAAAACATCGTTTCCTTAACGGTTTACTTGAGGAAAGGTTGTATGTGATACAACCAGAAGGTTTTGTTAGTCCTAAGGATGCTAAAAGGTGTGCAAGCTTTAGTGATCCTTCTATGGACTGAGGCAAGCATCTCGGAGTTGGAATATACGCTTTGATGAGGTGATCAAAGTTTTAATGTTTATACAAGGTTTACAAGAAACTTGTATTTACAATAAAGTGAGTGGGAGCACTATAGAATTTCTGATAGGTATATGTGGATGACATATTGTTGATCGGAAGTAATGTAGGATTTCTCGAAAGCATAAATGATTGTTTGAAAAGTGATTTTCAAAGGAAGACCTGGATAAAGCCACCTAATTGTTGAGCATCAAAATCTATAGAGATAGATCAAGATGCTTGATGAGACTTTCAATCAGTACATACCTTGATGAGATTTTGAAAGAGTTCAAAATGGATCAGCCAGAGAAATAGTTCTCGTCTGATTTGTAAGGTGTGAAGTTGAGTGAGACTCAAAGCTCGACAACGGCAGAAGAAAGAGAAAAGACGAACGTCGTCCCCTATGCCTTAGCCGTAGGCTCTGTGTAGTATGCCATGCTGTGTACCGCACCTGTGTGTGCCTTGCCATGAGTCTGTCAAGGGGTACTAGAGTGGTCCAGGAGTGGATCACTGGATAGAATTCGAAATTATTCTTAGTAACTAGAGGACTAAGGAGATGTTTCTCGATTATGGAGGTGATAAAGAGTTCGTCGTAAAGAGTTACGTTGATGCAAGCTTTAACACCAATCCGGATGACTCGTAGTAGCAATCTGGATACCTATAGTGGAGTAGCCATTTGGAATAGTACCAAGTGGAGTGTGGTAGCAGTGTTTACAGTTTGACATAGGGATTTGCAAAGTACATACGGATCTGATTGTCATAGACCCGTTGACTATAAGACCTCTCTCACATGCAAAGCATGATCGAGCCCCAGAACTCATTGGGTGTTAGATTCCTAACAATGCGAATCACATGGTGATGTGAACTGCATTATTGACTCTAGTGCAAGTGGGAGACTGTTGGAAATATGCCCTAGAGGCAATAATAAATTAGTTATTATCATATTTCCTTGTTCATGATAATCGTTTATTATCCATGCTATAATTGTATTGATCGGAGACTTAGATGCATGTGTGGATACATAGACAAAACCATGTCCCTAGTATGCCTCTAATGGACTAGCTCGTTGATCAAAGATGGTTAAGGTTTCCTAGCCATGTCCATGAGATGTCATTTGATAATGGGATCACATCATTAGGAGAATGATGTGATGGACAAGACCCAAACTACAAACGTAGCATATCATCGTGTCAGTTTATTGCTACTGCTTTCTGCATGTCAAGTATATGTTCCTATGACCATGGGATCATGCAACTCACGGACATCGGAGGAGTGCCTTGTGTGTATGAAATGTCGCAACGTAACTGGGTGACTATAAAGGTGCTCTACAGGTATCTCCGAGGGTGTCTATTGAGTTGGCATGGATCAAGACTGGGATTTGTTACTCCATGTGATGGAGAGGTATCTCGGGGCCCACTCGGTAATACAACATCACAATGAGCCTAAGCAATGTGACTAATTGTTAGTTGCGGGATCTTGTATTATGGAACGAGTAAAGAGACTTGCCAGTAACGAGGTTGAACTAGGTATGGAGATACCGACGATCGAATCTCGGGCAAGTAACATATCGAAGGACAAAGGGAACGTTATACGGGATTAACTGAATCCTTGACATAGAGGTTCGGCCGATAAAGATCTTCGTAGAATATGTAGGAACCAATGTGGACGTCTAGGTCCTGCCATTGGTTATTGACCGTAGAGGTGTCTCGGTCATGTCTACATAGTTCTCGAACCCGCAGGGTCTGCACACTTAAGGTTCAGTGATGTTTCAGTAGTGTAGAGTTATGTATGGTGGTGACCGAAGGTTGTTCGGAGTCCCGGATGAGATCCCGGATGTCACGAGGAGCTCCGGAATGGTCCGGAGGTAAAGATTCATATATAGGAAGTCCCAGTTTGATTTCCGGAAAAGTTTCGGGCTCATCGGTAGTGTACCGGGAGTGCCGGTAGTGTACCGGGAGGCCTCCGGGAAGGGTATTTCGACCCTAGAGGGACCAAGGGCTGTGGGAGAGTATTAACCATCCCTTAGTGGGCTGGTAAATCAGCCACAAAAGGCCATGGCGCAGGGAGAGAAAAAGGCTAAGGAAAAGGTGAAAAATCAGCCAATAGGAGGCAATCCTACTCCAACTAGGATTGGAGGTGAAGTAGGATTGCTTCCCACCTCCTGTTCAGCTGAACCAAAGGCCTTGGCTGCCTCTCCTCTCCTCTCCTCCTATATATACTGGTGGAATAGCTAGGGTTTGGCTTACAATTACGGCCACGTGCTACCCGTTTCACCAGTGCTCCTCTAGATCGGATGTCTGCAGCGCTTAGGCGAAGCCCTGCCGGAATCACTCCACCACCATCACCGGAGCGCCGTCACGCTGCTGGTGAACTCTCTCTCCTCTCCACCTCCTCTTGCTGGATCAAGACGGTGGAGATCGTCATCAAGCTGCACGTGTGCTGAACGCGGAGGTGCCGTCCGTTCGGTGCTAGATCGGAAGGACCATGATCGAGATCGCGAGACAGTTCGTGATAAGATCGCGGGACGGATCGTGAGGAGTTCGCGGGACAGATCGTGATCAATATCGTGAGACGGATCATGATGAGATCGCGGGACGCTCGGCGATTTGGATCGCGAAGATGTTCGACTACACCAACCGTGTTTCTTAACGCTTCCCGCTTAGCGATTTACAAGGGTATGTAGATCCACTCTCCCTCTCGTAGATGCTCATCACCATGGATAGGTTTGCATGTGCGTAGGAATTTTTTTGTTTCCCATGCAACGTTCCCCAACACCTTGTTCTCAGCAGCCTTGGTCTTCTTTGCTTCTGATGCAGAAGGAAGGTTGATTGTCTTCACCCTTGAAGATTTTGGGATTTCAGAGGAGGGTGAAGGGGCAGCAGTTTCCTCAGGTATGACTGATGCAGTCGTCCTTGACGGTTCAATTTCATCAGTGGCAGTGGTGGAGGTTGCCCTGGCAGGTTCTTCAGCTGTCTAACTTTCTTCAGCGACGCTGGCAGTTTCCTCAGCCTGAGGAATTTGTGGTTGGGAGCGAGATGCAACCCTTGAGTTGCGATCATTAATGACTTTATCAGCTATGTTGACGAAGCGAACCTTGGCGCCTTGCCAATCAGCATAGTATGCATTGAATTCCTCACTGAGATCCTTGATCTCAGGTTGCATCTTCGCAAGTTCCTCAGAAGACAGCTTCAGAACATTTTTCTTCAAGAAATGCTCTTTCTTGTACTGAGCCTTCTTGGTTTGTCTGGCCTTCTCATACTTCCATTTTTCTTCAGCGATGAAAGCAGTGAGGACATGATCTGGACCAGGAGGCAGCTTCAAGTCATTAATGGGAGTTTTGGGATCCTTGTGCCAGATGTCAATGAAGTTTAGCCCAATTTTTGGATCAAGCAAAAGAGGAATTTGAGTGCCCTTTGCATGAGCCACTTGTTCTTGCTTGTTTCTGATGATCGCAGCCAGTTCCTCATCATCAGCTTCATCTGAGGAATCTGATGGTATTGTGAATGCCACCTTCTTGGGTTGGGGACTTGGTCGAATGCCTCATCCAATAGTTGCTTTCATTTTCCTCAGGGAAGGACCGCTTGAGGAATGTGCTTGGGATGAAGAACTTGCTGATGCCCTAGAAGCAATTGAGAATCCCTTGGTTCTTTGGCATGATGCAAGATGCACCGGAGTACAGGACTTAGCAGCAGCAGCCGAGGACTGAGCAGCTACTGACTCAGCGGCTGAGGCCTTTGAGGGCTGATCTTGAAGAATCTGCTATGATGACTTTGAAGATGAAGGATTTGACTTCACAACAGATTTCTTCATCATCTTTTTCTTCGGAGCACTTGGAGAGGCTCTGACAGTGGCAGCAGCAATAGAGTCTTCATTGAATTTCTTCACAACAGCTTCAGCGGTCCTCTGAAGTTTGAGTTGACGCTTTTTCCACTCAGCTGGAAAGTCTTCACTGCGAGCAACACTTGTGGGATCAACCTCTTGATCATCAGCATGAGGAGCCCTATTGCAAGGGGGTTTGAGGGTGAATTTCTTCATATACTTGGGAGTGACATAGCGATATTCTTTCCATTCCCCCACCCACCTCTGTTCAATCCTCTCAATTCTGATTTTCCTCTGTTCTTTTGTCTCTCTGCCGTGTATGGACTCATCTGGTGTACAGTAACCAGCATACAAAGGTTCAGGTATCTCAAAAGCAGTATTCTGTTCAGCTTTCTTTCCACCTTTCTATGGCTTCTTCTCATCAGCCATTTTCTTCAGCTGAGGATTTTGAACTCTTGAAGATTCTGAAGAAGTGCACAATTTTTCTTCAAGAAACGCTGCAAATGAGTTAAGTTGATGAGAACCTAGTGATTCATCAATGAAAATGTTTGTACCTGTGAATAGAGTATAGGTGCGAGGAATTTGAAGAGGTCATATGTGTTCTCAGAAAATTTTCAATAAAATCAGGTGAGGAATTTGACCATGGGTGTCTGGAGGAATTTCACTAAGTGTTATTTGTCTTAGGTTCCAGAGTTGTGCAAATTTTGGGGATTCACACAATTGAGGAATCATGAAGAAAATCGTAACTTAGGGAAAGACATCAAGTGTACGAACATAGGTGCTTTAGAATGAGATTCTTGAAGAATAAACATCTTTGAGAAAATTAAGGAATAACTGTAGATCAAACAAGGGTAGTAAAATAGATTTTATTTAACCTAATGAAGAACACGACAAACTATGAGATGAGATTGAGGAAGTTCGTCAGTACAAATCTCCCACGCCCTAGCTCGACAGAGGGAGATAGCTACAACGGCGACGACATGAAGATTTCCACGTCCGATGCGAGTACATCGATGGCGAGGTTGAGGCAGTGAAGCTCTTCCACACCAGCGATGATGATTTTAGCGGCAACGCTAGGTCGGAGCTCAGGAGAGAGTAGGAGTGAGGAGTAACCGAGCATAGTGAAAGGGAAGGGGTATTTATAATGAAGGTGAAAACCAATCCGTCCGAAGATTTTGGACCAGATTGCCCCTGACCCTTTCTCTCCACATGACATGTGTCACCCATGTTCTGAGTAGTGGCGATAGTGGGGGATCGTGGGTTATTTAGTCATGGGAATCGGAACCGTTTGAGCGGGAAACGCCGAAAATTTTGATAATGAAAATTTTAAAGTTTCCATTCGCAAATTCTTCAGCTGTCAAGGACACAATGAAGACTTTGAATGAGTTTCAAAGTAGAACGCATATGAAGAATTTGTGAACAGTCTGGGTTGAGTTTAGCATAGAGGGGGAAAGGGTCCGATCACATTCACTTAGACGAAAATCAACTTGAAGAATTAGCAATAAATGAATGCTGTTGAGGACATTGAAAACTCATATATATATATATAGTCAATGAAGAACATGAGTTTCATAGTTTGAAGAATTTGAAAAAGTTGAGGAATTTGGAAATTTGAAGAATTTGCAAAATGATGAAAAACTCAACTTTGAAGAATTTCAACTATTGTTGGTGGCGTGACCCACCGTATAAGAAAGATGACTTCAGACACCGCGTACGATTGTCGTAGGGTTCTAAGAGTCACATTCTTCATTAATTTCTTCACACTTAGAGTGTTATTCTTCATTGATTGAAGAAAAACGTTACTTCGTGTGTTGCACATCTAAGTTATAAATTTTGCATAAGTGTTAGGATGTGTGTCCTTTTTCAAAGAACATTCGAAGATTCTAAGATATTTAGCTCACACCGCAACTTGCAAAATCTCTTCTCATCCTAGGGCTTTGTGAAGATATCGGCTAGTTGTTCTTTAGTGGGGATGTGGTTGATGGAGATGTCGCCCTTGAGTACAAGATCTCGAAGAAAGTGATGACGAATTTGGATGTGCTTGGTCTCAGAATACTGAACTGGGTTGTAAGCAATCTTGATGGCACTCTCGTTGTTGCAGTAGAGAGGCACATTCTTCAGCTTGATGCCACAGTCCTTGAGGGTTTGCTTCATCCACAACAACTGAGCGCAACATGAACCAACAACAATGTACTCAACTTCAGCAGTAGATAGTGACACGCAGTTCTGCTTCTTCGAGGACCAACCGACTAAGGTTCGTCTGAGGAAATGACATGTGCCTGAGGTTAACTTGCGATCCACGTGATCTCCAGCATAGTCAGCATCAGAGTATCCGACGAGGTGAAGATTTGAGTCCTTGGGATACCATAATCCAAGGATTGGTGTGTGAGTTAAGTATCGAAGAATATGTTTCACAACCTTATGGTGTGATTCTTTCGGCGTTGCTTGGAATCGGGCACACATGCAAACACTCAGCATAATATTAGGCCTAGATGCACATAGATACAATAATGAGCCAATCATGGAGCGATATACCTTCTAATCGAAATCTTTACCATTTTCGTCAATGCAGAGGTGGCCTTTTGAAGGCATTGGAGTTTTGACACCTTTGCAATCTTGCATGTCGAATTTCCTCAGAACATCCTTGAGGTATTTCTCTTGAGATATGAAGATTCCATTGTCTTGCTGACGAATTTGAAGACCTAAGAAGAATTTCAACTCTCCCATCATAAACATTTGATATTCTTCACTCATCATATTGGAAAATTCATCACTGTAACGTTTGTCAGTACAACCAAAGATAATATTGTCTACGTATATTTGGCATATGAACAGTTCATTGTCACAAGATTTTGTGAAAAGAGTTGGGTAGAGTGAACCGGGTTTGAAGCCTTTCTTCATGAGGAACTCCTTCAGTGTCTTACCACGCCCGAGGGGCTTTCTTGAGGCCATAGAGGGCCTTGTTGAGTCTGAAGACTTTGTCAGGAGGCTTAGGGTCTTCAAAACCTGGGGGTTGAGCAACATATACTTCTTCCTCAAGCTTACCATTGAGGAATGCACTTTTCACATCCATTTAATATAAGATGATATCATGATGGTTAGCATAAGCAAGCAATATGCGAATAGCTTCAAGTCTAGCAACAGGTGCAAAAGTTTCATCAAAGTCAATTCCTTCAACCTATGTGTAACCTTGAGCTACAAGACGGGCCTTATTCCTTACCACAAGTCCATTTTCATCTTGCTTGTTGCGGGAGATCCACTTGGTACCTATGATGTTATGCTTGCGAGGATCTGGCCGCTTGACAAGTTCCCAAATTTTGTTGAGCTTGAATTGATGCAATTCCTCTTGCATAGCTTGAATCCACTCAGGCTCCTTGAATGCTTCATAAACTTTGGTGGGCTCTATGATAGAGACAAAGGCAAAGTGCCCACAAAAGTTAGTCAAATGTGAAGCCGTTGAGCGAGTGAGGGGAACTGGTGCATTGATGTCATCGATGATTTTGTCAATCTGCACTTCATTTGCAACTCTTGGATGAGCAGGTTGACGTGGCTGAGGATTTTCTTCAGCACCATTTTCTTCAGGTGTATCCGCATGAATGTCTTCATTCGTTGGGATGACTTCCTCAGTGGGTATGATGTCTTCAGTAGCCTTCAACTTAATGGATTCCTCAGGAGACTGTTCATCTAACACAGAAGGCAGGTGCTTTCTTTGCGAACCATCAGTTTCATCAAACCGCACATCTACAGTTTCAACAACCTTATGGTGGTAGATGTGGAAGACTCTATAGGTGTGTGAGTCCTTTCCATAACCAAGCATAAAACCTTCATGTGCTTTCGATACAAATTTAGAACTATGGTGAGGATCTCTAATCCAGCATTTTGCACCGAAGACTTTGAGATAACTTACATTGGGTTTCTTGCCAGTCATAAGTTCATACAAAGTCTTCTTGAAGAATTTGTGAAGATATACCCTGTTGATGATGTGGCATGCAGTATCAATTGCCTCAGGCCAGAAACGACGAGGAGTCTTGTATTCATCAAGCATGGTGCGAGCCATCTCAACAAGAGTCCTGTTCTTGCGCTCCACAACACCGTTCTGCTGAGGAGTATAAGGGGCAGATAACTCATGAGTAATACCAAGTTCATCAAGATATTCATCAAGATTGGTGTTCTTGAACTCAGTCCCATTATCACTCCTGATATGCTTGATCTTGACGCCAAAGTTCATGGAGTCTCTTGAAGCAAATCGTCTGAAGACATCCTGCACTTCAGACTTGTACAGAATAATATGCACCCAAGTGTGCCGAGAGTAATCATCAACAATGACAAAGCCATACAAACTTGAAGAATTTGTTAGCGTGGAGTAATGAGTGGGGCCAAAGAGATCCATGTGAAGCAATTCAAAGGGTTGAGTCGTGGTCATGATTGTCTTCAAGAAATACTTGGATCTGGTCATCTTCCCAGACTCACATGCACCACAAAGGTGGTCCTTGAGGAATTTGACAAATTTAATGCCTATGACGTGCTTTTTCTTCACGAGCATGTGCAAGTTCCTCATACTAGCATGTCCAAGTCGTCGATACCACAACCAGCCTTCTGAGGACTTTGCAAGTAGGCACGTGGCAGGCTAGGAACCTGTAGAGAAATTAACAATATACAAGTCTCCTCTCCTAAAGCCTTCAAAGACTTTGGAATTCTCAGATTCCATGATGACAACACAAGGATATTTTCCAAATATGACAACCATATCAAGATCACAAAGCATTGAGACAGACAGAAGGTTGAACCCGAGGGATTCGACTAACATAACCTTGTTCGTGGTTGGTCCTTTGAGATTGCAACCTTACCAAGACCCAATACCTTGCTTTTCCCTTTGTTAGCATAGGTGATATGCTTTAGATGAGATGGAGCAAGTGGCAAATTCTTCAATAGATTCTTGTCACCAGTCATGTGGTTTGTGCATCCACTATCGAGGACCCACTTAGTAGCTTTTGGAGGTTCATCCTACAGATGAATTAGTACAACTTACGAACTCATATGCTTCAGAGTGAAAAATATGACATCAATTTCATCAAACAGAATTTCATCACACAAGATAGTAACAAAGTAGTGTGAGGACGTGAGAAGTGAGGAATTAATTTATTCATGGTTCGCTTGCGTACTTTCAAGTATTTCCTCAGGTCTCTAGCAAATTCATCACCCGTTCAAGTTCATCTGGAGACTCGACCCTGCATAAGAAATTTGTTCAATTTCTTCACCACCCACATCTGGAGGGGTGGCAAAGAGTTCATCATTCTACGAGCACCATATGAGAAGGGAGGCATTGAAGCAAGTGCGCTTCATTTCACAGGGCGAGGGTTAGAGCACTCATATGAATAAGCAGAGAAATTCTTCGAGGACTTATGAACATAATGATTTGAAGAATAATGCACATATTCAGAACTCTTAGATTTTCCCTACGAAACAGATGCATTAGCATGAGAATGATGTTTTTGATCATTTAAGGAATTTGGTACAAATGAAGACTTTGGTCCATATGAGGAATTTAAGTTGGGGTTCCTATTCTTCCTGAGTGGTGTCATGAGGACATTCACTTGAAGGTTTTGTAGGTAGCTCTTGGGAACCCGCATTTTCTTCATAGGAGAACCGTTCCGACAGTTAGTTCCAACAAATCTAGCAAATACTCCACCTTTATGATTTTTGAAGAATTTGTAGTTGGAGTCAAGTGACTCATCAGAGGAATATGAAGTTTCACAAGTAAAACCAGATAAAGTGGATGGATCTACAGGAGGTCATTTTGCAGCAACCCATGAGGTTTTGGGGTACTGCTCAGGTGTCCAGTAGGATCCATCAGCGTTGAGTTTCCTCTCAAAGTAAATACCCTCTTTCCTAGGGTTCCCGTTCAGAATCTGCTTTTTGAGGACATCACACAGGGTTTGATGCCCTTTGAGACTTTTGTACATGTCTGTCACATACAATTCCTTCAACCCCGCATTTTCGTTAGTGATACTTGTGGTATCCTCAGATGAGGAATTTGAGACCATTGGAATAGTTGAAGAATTTGCAACAATAGAAGCATTTGAACATTTAGGTGAAGAATTAGCAGTTTCACGTTCGATACATTTCAAACAAGGTGGAACAAATTCTTCCTGAGCAGTACTAATTGTTGAGCCAGTAAGGAATCGTTTTCCCTTTGGAGATCCTCATGTGATACCGTTAGTTTCTCAAGATCTTGCTTTCTTTGAAGAAATTCATAAGAAAGCTTCTCATGATCGGCTAAGAGAGCATTATGATGACTGTGAAGGTTATCATACTTTGTCTGAAGACTTTTGAGATCATCATACAGAGTTTGAGTCCGATCCACTTCCTCATTCAACAGATCATCGCTTTTGTCTAGCATTTTTTGAAGCTTTTCAAGTGCACTTTGTTGCCTAGTAGCAATGTTAGCAATTTTGGCATAGCTAGGTTCCACATATTCATCAGATTTACCATCACTTGATTTAGAGGAGGAGTGATGCTTATGTACCTTGGAACCATTAGCCATGAAGCAATAGGTGGGAGCATAATCATCATTGCTGACGTCAGAGTCATTGGAGTAGTCATTTTCTTCATCATTGAAGATGGACTTGCTAACGAAAGCAGTGGCAAGAGCGAGGCTAGCGACACCAGATTCATATTCCAGCTCTGATTCTTCCTCTTCTTCATATTCTTCATATTCTTCTTCTGAGTCCATTTCCTTGCCAATGAAATCCCGAGCCTTTCTGGAACCATTCTTCTTGTGCATTGAGGACTTTGAAGATGAGGACTTTGCATATGAGGACTTTGAAGATTTCTTCTTTTTCTTCGAGTCGTCAGAACTGTCGTCCTTGTACTTCTTCTTCTTTTTCTTTGATTCTTTTTCCCAGAGAGGACAATCAGAGATGAAGTGACCAGATTTCTTGCATTTGTGGCAAGTTCTTTTCTTGTAGTCATCTAAGGAATCCGATTTCCTCAAACCTCCTTTTGATGACTTTCCAAATCCACCTCTCCTTGAGAACTTCTAGAATTTCCTCACGAGCATTGCTAGCTCCTGACTCAGTTCTTCAGGATCACCAAGCCTACTATTAGAATCTTCGCCTTCGGATGAGGAATTGATTTTTCCTTCAGAGCACGAGATCTTTCATAGCTTGGTTCATAGAGGTCTCCCTTCTCAGCTTGTTGGAATTCATGAGTATTGAGTCTGTCAAGAAAATCAGCAGGATCAACTGACTTGTACTCTCCACGTTCTTGAATCATCAAAGCCAGAGTATCAAATTAGGAATCAAGATATCTTAGCAGTTTCTTCACCACTTCATGGTCGGTGATATCAGTGCCAACCAGTGCTTGAAGCTCATTGGAGATATCAGTGAGACGATCAAAAGTTTGCTGAACATTTTCATTGTCGATTCTCTTGAAGCAGTTGAAGAGATTGCAAAGAACATCAACACGAGAGTCATGTTGAGTGGAAACACCTTCGTTAACTTTGGATAGCCTATCCCAGATAAGCTTAGCAGTCTCCAAAGCACTCACTTCGCCATACTGACCTTTGCTCAGATGGCCACAACTGATATTCTTCGCTTGAGAATCGAGTTGCTTGAATCTCTTCGTATCAGTAGAAGTAACAGTCGGAGAAATGCGGGGAACACCATTTTCCACAACGTACCAGTGATGATTGTCAATTACCGCAAGATGCATGCACATCTTGTTCTTTCAGTAGGGATAGTCCATCCCATCGAAGGTAGGACATCCTGCAGAAACCTTGATCATACCTACAGTCGACATAACTAGAACTCCAGGTGGTTAAACCAAAATCACACAGAACAAGGGAGTACCTTGCTCTGATACAAATTGAAAGTGTGTTATATCGACTAGAGGGGGGTGAATAGGCGATTTTTAAAAATTCATCAGTTGAGGAATTTCAACTTGAGGAATTTGAACTGTGATGAATAACTAGCAGTGGAATAAGTACTCAAGTGCATGAGGAACACAGTGACAACATAATCATCATGAGGAACACAGTGACAACATAATCATCAGATTACAAGTAGCGTGATACATGATAAGCAGGTGAGGAACAAGGTAACTTGAAGAATTTAAGGTGAGGAAATTGTGAAAATCTCCAGTCAAATTCTTCAAACAGAAAGAATCAATTTCATCAACAAGTATACGAGGAATAGAAGGGTTGAGGAAATAGAAGCAGGTAGCTCGATGAAGACAATGGTTTGATGACCCAGTTCCAACTGCTGTGACAGTCATACGTCTGGTTTGGAGCTGCCTGGTATTTAAACCGGAGGACACACAGTCCCAGGACACACAGTCCTTACCGTATTCTCCCTGAGCTAAGGTCACAAAGTCCTCTCCCAACACTCGTGGTAAGTCTTCAGGGTAGACTTACAAAACCCTCACAAACTGGTCACCCGGCGATCCACAATTTACTACTGGAAGCTCTAGATCAAGGTCACTCTGTGCTCCCTAATTGACTGCATGATGCACTAGACCATGACGCCTAACTGTCTGGAGGATACACAATCCTCAAAGGTAACAAGCATCGGTTCCACACAGGAATTTCTTCAGTGATTCTCAATCACTTTGGGTTTGGTGGTTTGGATTTGGGGTTTTCCTCACTGATGATTTTCTCTCAAAGTCCCTGGAGGATGGGTTGCTCACAAATGACAAGTGTCAGTTCTCTCTCAGAGTAGCCAACCAACTAGTGGTTGTGGGGGGTGGCTATTTATAGCCTGGGTGCAACCTGACATGATAAGACATAAATGCCCCCAATGATATGACCGTTATGTGGATGTGATGATTGGGGACAGCTGGCGCTAAGCACAACAACGGTCGAAATTTCGAACTATGAAAGTCCTCAGGCTTATCATGTTCCTCACTTGTAGGCAATTCGCAACAGCGAAATCCTAACTCCTTAGTCTGATCAATTTCATCAGAGACTAGAAGTACTTCATCTCTATCACTGAAGAACTTGACTGAACTGCAAGAGATTTCCAAAGGCTTCACTCGAAGGATTGGATAGGTTGAGGCTTTTGGAGTTGAGCATCAGTTGGAAATTTTCCGTAGAATTACCTCGGCCCCCTTTGACAATACGGTGTTTCCAATGACTACGAAAACAAAAGTCTTCATGCTTCATAGTCCTCATTCATATCTTCAAGGTCACACCAACTTCTTCAATTTCAAAGTCTTCAGGGAATATCAAAGTCTTCACCAAAGTCTTCAGTTGAAGACATACATTTTTAGGGGTCAGTAATCTCCGAATATATCAAACTACTCATCGACTTATAGAGCCTGTGTACACTCACAAACACATTAGTTCCATAACCTATAAGTTTTCAATACACCAAAATCACTAAGGGGCACTAGATGCACTTACAACACTAATATGGTTTTCAACTAATTTTGATGCACCTGACCTTTTTGATTGTAGTTTGGATTTGAATTATGCACGTTAAATAATCATATAAAATTCAGTTAATGGATAAAAAGGCCAAACGAACCATGTATAATTACATATTTTGGCACGACACTCTCATTTTGGTATATGTTGCCTATAGAAGTAGTTCAAGACGAGAAGAGGCAGCGGATGCCGATTCGCCCACATAAGGTTACACATTCCATATTGAAACAACAAAGCGTCACTTGATAACTAATCTTTGGTTTGGCAGGGCTTGTGCCAAAACTTGTCCCAAATTGGACATTATTTTACCAGGGCACATATGAGCCATGCATGTTATGACATCATGACAAGTTTTATGAATTTTCTGACTAGTTTTTGATTTACACATGATTTAAAATCCATGTTTGTCAATGTTTGTATGGCCGAGCCAAGACCGTGAGATGTTTGAAATTCATTCCCACATATTGCATGGGATCCTAAAGATGCATGTACACTTATACGTGTTTCAACCCATTTTGATGCACCGTACCTTGTGAATGTAGTTCTAATTTGAATTATGCACGTTAAATAATGCATATAAAAGCCAATTAATGTATAAAAAGCCCAAACGAACCATGGATAATTTCATATTTTGGAACGAGACTCATTTTGGTATACGTTGCCTCTAGAAATATATAGTCAAGACGAGAAGAGGCAGTAGATGTCAATTCGCCCACATAAGGTGACACGTCCCTTATCAAAACTACAAAAGCTAGCTTCCCGTGAGTAGCTGACGTTTGTAAGGGCTTGCGCCAAAACTTGTCCCAAATGAGTAGTTGACGTTCATGAATCGTGTGTGATGCAGTACAAAATATCTTGGGCCAACCCACGTAATGCATGGCTTATGCCGGAAGCTTCATCGGCTGCACTACACCATCAGCCAGTTACCGAACTGACTCCTCAGACCATTTCACTCTTCAATCGTCGCCTATGAAAGATGGGGACGTGGATCCCCCTTGTGAGGGAAACTTTGGCAACCGACTTCGGCCCGAGCGCGACCGCATCAGCCATGAGCGCGCTCTCAACATGTTTTAACGCGGTCGCGACCTCCAACAGAGCGGCTGCAACAACCGAAACGGCAGCAACTGCAGATGAGAGTGCGGAAGCAACAACCGCGACGGGGATAGCAAATGGCGAGAATAGCACATCAGATGTCAGTTCCTGGGCCATCGCCGTAGCCCTGAAGGCGGACACCTAGTTCCATCTCGAGGCCGCCCACGCCCATCTCGTGTCGGTCGCTGCACAAATCACATTTGCGTTCTCCGACATCGGTCAACAAACCACCTCCGTTGAGTTGATAATCGCTTAGTGTGCTCAAGCACGCGTCCGTTCGTCGGCGGCCTACCTAAGCAAGATTGTGGCCGTCCATGCCCGGAGCAAGGCCGCCCACACCCGGCTCATGGAGACCTTATCCAAAGAGATGGTGGACGAAGACTGTGAGATGCTGGAGTATGTGGCGATGGATCTCCTTTCCCCAGAGATCATCGACCAAGAGCTGGTCATCAAGGAGGCGGCAGAGATCGACGAATGCCGGGCGAAATATTAGTCTCTGTCTAGAGCAATGGTCTTTTGTTAGAGTAATGTTTAAGTCAATTAACTAATGTTTTTTAGTTGCTCGATTAAGTAAGTGCGGGCAGTGATGTAGGCTCTTTTGTGTAGTACTCAAATTTGCAAGTGTTGTTAAAGTAAGTGAAAGTATGTTATATCGACTAGAGGGGGGGTGAATAGGTGATTTTTACAAATTCATCACTAAGGAATTTCAACTTGAGGAATTTGAAATGTGATGAATAACTAGCAGCGGAATAAATACTCAAATGCATGAAAAACATAGCAGTAGCATAGTCATCATGATGAAATTAAGGATGCATAGATTATAGGTAGCGTGATACATGATGAGCAGGTGAGGAACAAGGTAACTTGAAGAATATGAGGTGAGGAAATTGTGAAAGTCTCCAGTCAAATTCCTCAAACAGTAACAATCAATTTAATCAACAAGTATCTGAGTAATCGAGGGGTTGAGGAAATAGAACCAGGTAGCTCGATGAAGACAATGGTTTGATGACCCAGTTCCAACTGTTGTGATAGTCGTACGTCTGGTTTGGAGTGGCCTGGTATTTAAACCATAGGACACACAGTCCCAGGACACACAGTCCTTACCGTATTCTCCTTGAGATAAGGTCACAAAGTCCTCGCCCAACACTCGTGGTAAGTCTTTAGGGTAGACTTCCAAAACCCTCACAAACTAGTCACCTGGCGATCCACAATTCACTACTTGATGCTTTAGACCAAGGTCACTCTGTGCTCCCCAATTGACTGCAAGATGCACTAGACCATGACGCCTAACCGTCTAGAGGATACAGAGTCCTCAAAGGTAACAAGCATCAGTTCCACACATGAATTTCTTCAGTGATGCTCAATCACTTTGGGTTTGAAGGTTTGGATTTGGTTTTTTCCTCACTGATGTTTTTCTCTCAAAGTCCTCGGAGGATGGGTTGCTCTCAAATGACAAGTGTCAGTTCTCTCTCGGAGCAGCCAACCAACTAGTGGTTGTGGGGGGTGGCTATTTATAGCCAGGATGCAACCTGACATGGTAAGACATAAATGCCCCTAGTGATATGACCGTTATGTGGATGTGATGATTGGGGACAGCTGGCACTAAGCACAACAACGGTCAGAATTTCGAACTATGAAAGTCCTCAGGGTTATCATGTTCCTCACTTGTAGGCAATTCGCACTGGCGAAATCTTAAGTCCTTAGTCAGATCAATTTCATCAGAGACCAGAAGAACTCCGTCTCTGTCACTGAAGAACTTGACTGAACTGCAAGAGATTTCCAAAGGATTTACTGGAAGGATTGGATAGGTTGAGGCTTTTGGAGTTGAGCATCAGTTGGAAATTATCCGTAGAATTACCTCGGCCCCCTTTAATAGTACGGTGTTTCCTATGACTCAAAGAAAGGAAATGAAACTACGAAAACAAAAGTCTTCACGCTTCATAGTCCTCATTCATATGTTCAAGGTCACTACAACTTCTTCAATTTCGAAGTCTCCATTTAATACCAAAGTCTTCAGCAAAGTCTCCACCAAAGTTTTCAGTTGAAGACATACATTTTTAGGGGTCGGTAATCTCCGAATATATCAAACTCCTCATCGACTTATAGAGCCTGTGTACACTCACAAACACGTTAGTTCCTTAACCTATAAGTCTTCAATACACCAAAATCACTAAGGTGCACCAGAAGCACTTACAACACTAATATGGTTTTCAACTTATTTTGATGCACCAGACCTTTCTGATTGTAGTTCGGATTTCAATTATGCACATTAAATAATGCATATAAAAGTCAGTTAATGTATAAAAGGGCAAACAAACCATGTACAATTTCATATTTTGGCACGACAGTCTCATTTTGGTATATGTTGCCTATAGAAATAGTTCAAGACGAGAAGAGGCAGCGGATGTCGATTCGCTCACACAAGGTTACACATTCCGTATCAAAACAACAATGCTTCACATGATAACTAATCTTTGGTTTATGCGGGGCTTGTGCCCAAACTTGTCCCAAATTGGACATTATTTTACTAGGGCACATTTGAGCCATGCATGTTATGACACCATGCCAAGTTTCATGAATTTTCTAACTAGTTTTTGATTTACACATGATTTAAAACCCGAGTTTCTCAATGTTTCAGTGGCCGAGCCAAGACCGCGTGATGTTTGAAATTCATTCCCATATATTGCCTGGGATCCTAAAGATGCATGTACACTTATACGATTTTCAACCCATTTAGATGCATCGGGCCTTGTGATTGTAGTTCAAATTTGAATAATGCATGTTCAATAATGCATATAAAGGTCAATTAATGTATAAAAAGGCCAAACGAACCATGTATAATTTCATCTTTTTGCACGATACTCTCATTTGGGTTTATGTTGCCTACTGAAATAGTTTAAGACGAGAAGATGCAGCGGATGTTGATTCGCCCACCTAAGATGACACATTCCATATCGAAACGACAAAGCTGCTCGTGATAATTAATCTTTGATTTGTGTGGGGCTTGTGCCAAAACTTGTCCCAAATTGGACATTATTTTATCAGGGCACATATGAGCCATGCATGTTATGACACCATGGAAAGTTTTATGAATTTTCTGACTAGTTTTTGATTTACACATGATTTAAAATCCATCTTTCTCAATGTTTGTATGGCCGAGCCAAGACCGTGAGATGTTTGAAATTTATTCCCATATATTGCATGTGATCCTAAAGATGCATGTACACTTATACGGGTTTCAACCCATTTTGATGCACCATACCTTGTGAATGTAGTCAAATTTGAATTATGCATGTTAAATAATGCATATTAAAGCCAATTAATGTATAAAAAGCCCAAACGAACCATGTATAATTTCATATTTTGGAACGACACTCATTTTGGTATACGTTGCCTCTAGAAATATATAGTCAAGACGAGAAGGGGCACCAGATGTCAATTCGCCCACATAAGGTGACACGCCCCTTATCAAAACTACAAAAGCTAGCTTCCCATGAGTAGCTGAGGTTTGTAAGGGCTTGTGCGAAAACTGGTCCCAAATGAGTAGTTGACATTCATGAATCGTGTGTGATGCAGTACAAAATATCTTGGGCCAATCCTCGTAATGCATGGCTTATGCCGGAAGCTTCGTCGGCTGCACTACACCATCAGCCAGTTAACACACTGACTCCTCAGACCATTTTACTTTTCAATCTTCGTCGGCGAAAGATGGGGACATGGATCCCCTTCATGAGGGCAACTTCGGCAACCGACTCCAGCCCGAGCGCGGCCGCATCAGCCACGAGCTCCCTCTCAACATGCTTGAATGCGGTCGCTACCTCCGATAGAGCGGCTGCAACAAACAAAAGGGCAGCAACTGCAGGTGAGGGGGCGGCAGCAACAACCGCGACGGGGATAGCAAATGGCGAGAATGGCACATCAGTTGTCAATTCCTCAGCCATCACCGTAGCCCAGAAGGTGGACACCCAGTTCCATCTCGAGGCCGCCCGTGCCCATCTAGTGTTGGCCGCTGCACAAATCACATTTGCGTTCTCCGACATCGGTCGACAAACCACCTTCGTTGGGTTGATAATCGTTGAGTGTGCTCGAGCAGGTGTCCGTTCGTCGGCGGCCTACCTAGCCAAGATTGTGGCCGTCCATGCCCGGAGCAAGGCCACCCACACTCGGCTCATGGCGAGCTTATCCAAAGAGATGGTGGACAAAGATTGTGAGATGCTGGAGTATGTGGCGATGGATCTCCTTTCCCTAGAGTTCGTCGACCAAGAGCTGGTCATCAAGGAGGCGGCAGAGATGAATGCCGGGCAGAATATTAGTCTCTGTCTAGAGCGATGGTCTTTTGTTAGAGTAATGTTTAAGTCAATTAACTAATGTTTTTTAGTTGCTCGATTTAGTAAGTGAGGGCAGTGTTGTAGGCTCTTTTGTGTAGTACTCAAATTTGCAAGTGTTGTTAAAGTAAGTGAAAGTGCGTTATATCAACTACAGGGGGGGGGTGGAATAGGTGATTTTTACAAATTCATCACTGAGGAATTTCAACTTGAGGAATTTGAAATGTCATGAATAACTAGCAACAGAATAAATACTCAAGTGCATGAGAAACATAGTAGTAGCATAGTCATCATGATGAAATTAGGCATGCACAGATTATAGGTAGCGTGATACATGATGATCAGGTGAGGAACAAGGTAACTTGAAGAATTTGAGGTGAGGAAATTGATAAAGTCTTCACTCAAATTCTTCAAATAGTAACGATCTATTTCATCAACAAGTATATGAGGAAATGAAAGGGTTGAGGAAATAGAACTAGGTAGCTCGATGAAGACAATGGTTTGATGACCCAGTTCAAACTGCTATGACAGTCGTATGTCTGGTTTGGAGCAGCTAGGTATTTAAAAAAGAGGACACAAAGTCCCAAGACACACAGTCCTTACCGTATTCTCCTTGAGATAAGGTCACAAAGTCCTCGCACAACACTCGTGGTAAGTTTTCAGGGTAGACATCCAGAACCCTCACAAACTGGTCACCCGACGATCCACAATTGACTGCTGGATGCTCAAGACCAAGGTCACTCCGTGATCCCAATTGACTGCAGGATGCACTAGACCATGACACCTAATCGTTTGGAAGATACACAATCTTCAAAGGTAAAAAGCATCGGTTCCACATAGGAACAATCTCTTCAGTGATGCTCAATCACTTTGGGTTTGGTGGTTTGGATTTGGTTTTTTGCTCACTGATGATTTTCTCTCAAAGTCCTTGGAGGATGGGTTGCTCTCAAATGACAAGTGTCAGTTCTCTCTCGGAGAAGCTAACCAACTAGTGGTTGTGGGGGTGGCTATTTATAGCCAGGGTGCAACCTGACATGATAAAACAGAAATGTCCCCAATTATATGACCATTATGTGGATAAGATGATTGGGGACAGCTGGCGCTAAGCACAACAATGGTCAGAATTTCGAACTATGAAAGTCCTCAGGCTTATGATATTCATCACTTGTAGGCAATTCGCACTAGCGAAATCCTAACTCCTAAGTCAGACCAATTTCTTTAGCGACCAGAAGAACATCGTCTCTGTCACTGAAGAACTTGACTGAACTACAAGAGATTTCCAAAGGATTCACTCAAAGGATTGGATAGGTTGAGGCTTTTGAGGTGAGCATCAGTTGGAAATTTTCCTTAGTATTACCTCAGCCCCCTTTAATAGTACGGTGTTTCCTATGACTCAAAGAACGGAAATGGAACTACGAAAACAAAAGTCTTCACTCTTCATAGTCCTCGATCATATCTTCAAGGTCACACCAACTTCTTCATTTTCAAAGTCTTCAGGGAATACCAAAGTCTTCAGCAAAGTCTTCACCAAAGTCTTCAGTTGAAGACGTACATTTTTAGGGATCGATAATCTCCGAATATATAAATCTCCTCATTGACTTATAGAGCCTATGTACACTCACAAACACATTAGTTCCTTAACCTATAAGTCTTCAATACACCAAAATCACTAAGGGGCACTAGATGCACTTACAATCTCTGTCTTTTTGGTGATTGATGACAAATAGGTTAAGTTTTCAACAGGAATATAAATATGGAATGTAAGTGTTGAGTTTGAGGAATTTGATTGCAAGATATAGAAGAACTCCCCCTGAAGATGTGCATATTTGAGGAATTTGCTTTGGACTGCAAGTGCACATGGTAGGTTAAAACATGGAGAACTCCCCCTATATCTTGTAATTCATACATGCATTTAACATATGATATGAAGAATTTGAAATGCATGATGAAAATGGTGTTTGACAAAAATCAGCATGCATGCATTAGGGTACTTGAGGAAATAAGCATGTGGAAAGCAGTTCAAAAGAGTCAGACCACCATCGGACTTAAGTTTACAACTGAACCAACAAAAGCTTCACAAGAGCGAGAGTTGTAACTTAAAGAAGAAAACAACCCATATAGAGACCCACTTGAAGACTAACTCAAATTTTCTCCCCCTTTGTCATCAAACACCAAAATGGACAAAAACTGAGGACTAACGCCCCTTGAAGAATTTTCGTCTTGAAGGTGATGGAGGAGCGACAGCATTGTCGGGGTCATTTGTCGATGCAGGGCCCGCCGCAATGTCGTCAACATCCTTAGCTTCATCCGCCTCGCACAATGAAGAATATGAGTTTGTAAGCAGCTGAGGAATGTGAACTTTCTTGAATTTCTTCTGTGGAGGACGAGCCCAGCCAAGGTTCTTCTTAAGGTCCAGCTCCTTGAGTTCTTCACGAGTCTTGAGGTGAGATAGAATGGCCCAAGTGCGATTGAAGACTTCATGGAGGTAGTATTGGTTCTTCCTCATAGTGTTGTGCGTGACAGTCATGTCTCGAAGAAGTGAACCAAACTATCGCTAGACCCATTTGTGGTTGTGATCAACCTTGTGATGAAGACTTATGAGGAGCTCACGATCATTCATCACATGAGGAGCAGACTCTCAAGGCTTTTGTGTTGAGGCTTTTGCAACAAAGTCTTGGGTAACAGTTCCATCATTGGTGGAGTAAGATGTAGCTTTGCAAAACTGACCATCCAATGGACGAGTACCTTCATCAATGACATCTTTTCCTTTTCCTTCAATTGAAGCAAATGAGTGCTTGAGGACTTCAATAGGAGGCAGAAAGCCGAAGTGATTCTGAAAGTCAGCCTTCAAGGGAATTGAAGACCATGATCTGATGAATTTTATGATCCAGGGAGCATAAGGCTTCAATTCAAATGGGGCTAATGCTACATTGGCCAAAGTCCTCATGAAGCAATCATGGTAGTTGATGGGAATCCCATGAATGATGTTGAATAGCATGTTCTTCATGATCCCTCCACTTCTTCTTCTTCAGAGTTGTGGCCCTTCTAAGGACTAAGGGTGCTGGTTAGAATGCGATAGACTGTACTAGGCACATAGAGAAAATCCTTCACAAGGAAGGTAGTCCTTTGAGGTTTTCTAGGATCCAAAGGCTTCATCAGCACTTGCATCATGTGGTTGGGCAGAGCAGGTTCATAAAATAGGCATCTTGCTCTTTCTGAAGGAATTGGAACTAGGACTGATCGAAGCAATTCAGAGGCTGGTGCAGTGTAGTGAGTAGATCCAGTCATCCAGTCCAAGACCCAAGAGTTGATGTCAGAAGCATCACCTGTGATGTGCAAGGTGGCATAAAATTGAAGAATTAGATCTTCATTCCAATCACAGATATCCACACAGAATGGAAGAATTCCAGCATCGTGAAGAACTGCGAGCACCGGTGTGAAGGATGAGATTGTTTCCATATCCACATGAGGAATTTTATGATGCTCGAATACTTTCTTCTTGTCAAACAACACTGATGCATAGTAGTTCATCTGCGTGGTTGTCTAGAATCTGGTGCGACCGGCTCTTGTAGAGTCATACGGATTTGGTCTAGTGAAGAAGATGTGCTCGTTGAAGAAATTGGTCTTGATGAATTTTGGGCACTCTGAGCCTTTGAATGGCATCTTAGGCTTGGGCTGAAGGTTTGGCTTGAAGCGGCCCACAATTTCTTTAGGCATTTGAAGAACTTCTTGAGACTAAGGAATTTGCACATCAGTTTCGTCAGTGCTAGTTGGAGCATCAACTTCCTCAGCTGACATAGCTGGAATATCTTAAGTGACAGTTGCAGTCAAGTCATCAGATCCTGTGTGAATTTCTTTAGTCTGGGCTGGAGACTGAGGAATTTGTTACAGATGAGTGGTCACTGGTGAATTTGGGTGTGCATTTTCCCAATATTCATCATTGATCAAAGGTGTAGTGTTTCCAATGTCCACATCCTCTTCCATTTCTTCAACGCCGGCCTCTTCAGCAGTTAACTAAGGCTGGGGCGATAATACCAGTGGAGTTGAAGCATTAGCTTCCACTTCAATTTCTTCATCAATCTGCTCCGAGGTAGCAGCAGACTGATCCTTTTCTTCTTGATCATCATTTGGGATGACATAGTCAACACCAAATGGTACTAGTTCATAGGCTGGCATGGAGCTGATAGGAGTTGCATCAATCGGCTCAGTTGAAGAACTTGGTAGTGTCTTCAATTTCTTCACTGCTGAGGAATCTGAAGTTGATGCTTTTCTCTTTAGTGCCTTTTTCTCCGCAGCCTTAGTTTTCTTCACTTTTGATGCAGAAGGAAGGTTGTTGTTCTTCACCCTTGAGGATTTTGCAGTTTCTGCAGAGGGTGAAGGAGGAGCATTTTCTCCAGGCATGACTAATGCAATCGCCCTTGTGGTCTCAATTTCATCAGGCACAACAAAAGTTTCAGTTGTCCTGGCAATTTCTTCAGGCATAACAGTGGAGGTTGCCCTGGCAGGTTCTTCAGTAGTCTGAATTTCTTCAGCTATGGGAGAAGTTTCTTCAGCAGGCTGAGCGGATTCTTCAGCCTGAGGAATTTGAGGTTGCGATCGAGATGCAATCCTCTCATTATGGTCCTTAATGGCAGCTTGGGCTGCCCTAACAAATCTCACTTTGGTGCCCTTCCATTCAATATCATACTTGTCTTGTTCTTCAGAGAGGAAGTGTATTACAGACTGAACCGTGATGAGTTGATTTGAAGTCAAGTTCATCACATTGTTCCTCAGAAACTTTTCTCTTCTGACCCTGCTCCTCTTAGCTTTCAGAGTTTGATCTCTTTTCCATTTTTATTCAGCAATGAAGTGTCTGAGGACATGGTCCACACCAAGAGGTAGGTTCAGTGAAGAAAGTGTGTGTTGGGATCCTCATGCCATATGTTAATGAAGTTGAGGATCATCTTGGGATCCAGCATGAGAGGAACAGAGCTGCCCTTGGCTATAGAAGCCGTTTCCTGACTTTCTCTGATGATTTCCTCCAATTTTTCATCGCCAGTCTCATCATCATCCTTAGATCCTGAGGGTACATTCACCACAGCTTTGCTAGTGTGAGGACTTGGTATTTGACCTCGTCCATCAATTCTCTTTAGCTTCAACAGAGTAGGACTTGTTGAAGACTATGCTTGGGTAGAGGGACTTGTAGAGACACCTGAAGAAATTGAGAAGATCTTAGTCCTCTGACATGTTGCAAGGTGCACATGTATTGAGGACTTTGTGGCAGCAACTGATGATTGTGCAGCTACTGAAGGCATTACAGAGGCCTTTGAAGAACTTGCTAGAGGGTTCTGTAGTGATGATTTTGAAGTTGAGGACTTTGATTTTACTGCAGATTTCTTCCTCATTGATTTCTTTGGAGCACCAGCAGATGCTCCGGCAGAGGCAGCAGCAGCTGTGTCTTCATTGAATTTCTTCACAACCTGTTTTGCCTTCTTTGCTTACTTGTCTTGTTGTCTTTCCCATTCTTGAGGAAAGTCATCACCAGTTTTGAGACTAGTGGGATCAGTAGTTTGGTTTGGAGCCAAGGGTGGCCTATTGCAAGGGGGTTTAACAGCGAATTTCTCCATGTATTTTGGAGTGACATAGTGATATTCTTTCCACTCTCGTGCCCATCTCCTCTCAATTTTCTGAATGTGAATCTTTTGCTGCTTTGTAGTTTCCTTGCCATGAGATTCTTCATCTAGAGTGCAATATTCCTCATACAGTTCATCAAGTATCTCAAACGCAGTTTGCACTTCAGGTTTCTTTCCACCTTTCTGTGGCTTTTTCCCATCAGCCATTTTCTTCAGTTGAGGATTCTGAACTTTTGAGGATTCCGAGGAACTGTGCAAATTATCTTCAAGGAACGCTACAATTAAGTTAAGTTGATGAGAACCTAGTGATTCATCAACAGACATTTTGTACCTGTGAACAGATTATAGGTGCGAGGATTTGAAGAGGTCATTTGCGTTCTCAGAAATTTTCAAAATACATCAACTTGAGTAATTTTGAGCATAGATGTCTTGAGGAATTTGACTAATTGTTCTTCTCTTAGGTTCCAGAGTTGTGCAAATTTTGAGGATCCACACAATTGAGTAATCTTGAAGAAAATCATAACTTAGGAAAAACATCAAGGGAATGAACATGTAAGGTGCTTTGGAATATGATTCTTGAGGAATAAACACCTTTGAGGAAATTGTGGAAAACTTGAAGATCAAACAAGGGTAGTAAATTTGAGTTTATTTACCCTGACGAAGAACATGACGAACAGTGAGAAGAAATTGGGGAAGTTCGTCCATCCAGATCTCCCACGCCCTTGCTTGGCTGAGGGAGACAACTACAACGGCGGCAGAGTGAAGATTTCCGTGGCCGATGCGAGTACGACGACGGCGAGGTCGAGACAGTGAAGGTCTTCCACACCGGCAGTGATGATTTCAGCGGTGGTGCTAGGTTTGAGCTCGGGAGAGAGTGGGAGTGAGGAGTAACCGAGCATAGTGAAAGGGAAGGGGTATTTATAGGGGAGGTGAAAACCAATCTGCCCGAAGATTTTGGACCAGATTGCCCCTGGCCCTTGCTCTCCACGCGACATGTGTCACCCACGTTCTGAGTAGTGGAGATAGTGGGGGATCGTGAGTTATCTAGTCGTGGGAATCGGAATTGTTTTAGCGGGAAGCGCCGAAAATTTTGATAGTGGAAATTCTAAAGTTTCTATTCTCAAATTCTTTAGCTGTCAAGGACACAGAGAAGACTTTGAACAAGTTTCAAAGTAGAACGCATCCGAAGAATTTTGAGAACAGACTAGGTTGAGTTTAGCATTGAGAGGGAAAGGGTTCGATCACATTCACTTAGATGAAGATCAACTTGAAGAATTAGCAATAAGTGAATGTTGTTGAGGACATTGAAAAACTCAAATATATATATATATATGTGTATATATATATATAATGAAGAACATAAGTTTCATAGTTTTCAAGAATTTGAAAATTTGATGAATTTCAAACAGTAGGAATTTGAAAATTCAAGAACTTGCAACTTGACGAAAACCTCAACTTTGAAGAATTTCAACTATGGTTGGTGGCGTGATCCACCATATAAGAATGATGATTTCATACACGTGTACAATTGTCGTAAGGTTCTGGGAATCAAATTCGTCATTAATTTGTTCACAATTAGAGGGTTATTCTTCGTTGATTGAAGAAAAACGTTACTTCGTGTGTTGCACATCTAAGTCATCAATTTTGCATAAGTGTTAGGATGTGTGTCTTTTTGAAGAACATTGGAAGATTCTTTATTTAGCTCACACCGCAACTTGCAAAATATCTTTTCATCCAAGGGCTTTGTGAAGATATTAGCCAGTTGTTCTTCAGTGGGTATGTGGTCTATGAAGATGTCGCCCTTGAGTACAAGATCTCGAAGAAAATGATGACGAATCTGGATGTGCTTGGTCTTGGAATGCTGAACTGGGTTGTAACCAATCTTGATAGCGCTCTCGTTGTCTCAATAGAGAGGCACATTCTTCACCTTGATGCCATAGTCCTTGAGGGTTTGCTTCATCCACAACAACTGAGTGCAACATGAACCAACAGCAATGTACTCTGCTTCAGCAGTAGATAGTGACATGTAGTTCTACTTCTTTGAGGATCAACATACTAAGGATCGTCCGAGGAAATGACATGTGCGTGAGGTTGACTTGAGATCCACATGATCTCCAGCGTAGTCAGCATCTAAGTATCCGACGAGGTGAAGATTTGAGCCCTTGGGATACCATAATCCAAGCGTTGGTGTGTGAGCTAAGTATCGAAGAATATGTTTTATAGCCTTATGGTGTGATTCGTTCGGTGTTTCTTGGAATGAGGCACACATGCAAACACTCGGCATAATATCAGGCCTAGATGCACATAGATACAATAAAGAGCCAATCATGGAGCGATATACCTTTTGATTGAAATCTTTATCATTTTCGTCAGTGCAGAGGTAGCCTTTTGAAGGCATTGGAGTTTTGACGCCTTTGCAATCTTGCATGTCGATTTTCCTCAGTACATCCTTGAGGTATTTCTCTTGAGAGATGAAGATGCCATTGTCTTGCTGACGAATTTGAAGATCTAAGAAGAATTTCAACTCTCCCATCATAGACATTTGATATTATTCACTCATCAAATAGGCAAATTCATCACTGTAACATTTGTCAGTACAGCTAAAGATAATATCATCTACATATATTTGGCATATGAACAGTTCATTGTCATTGGATTTAGTGAAAAGAGTTAGGTCGAGTGAACTGGGTTTGAAGCCTTTCTTCATGAGTAATTCCTTCAGAGTGTCATACCACTCCCAAGGGGCCTGCTTCAGGCCATAAAGAGCCTTGTTGAGTCTGAAGACTTTGTAAGGATGCTTAGGGTCTTCAAAACCTGGGGGTTGAGCAACATATACTTCTTTCTCAAGCCTACCATTGAGGAATGCACTTTTCACATCCATTTGATATAAGATGATATCATGATGGTTAGCATAAGCAATAAATATGTGAATAACTTCAATTCTAGCAATAGGTGCCAAAGTTTCATCAAAGTCAATTCCTTCAACCTATGTATAGCCTTGAGCAACCAGACGAGCCTTATTTCTTACCACAAGGCCATTTTCAACTTGCTTGTTGCAGTAGATCCACTTGGTACCTATGATGTTCTGCTTGCGAGGATGTGGCTGCTTGACAAGTTCCCACATGTTGTTGAGCTTGAATTGATCCAATTCCTGTTGCATAGCTTGAATCTACTCAGGCTCCTTGAATGTTCATGAACTTTTGTGGGCTCTATGATAGAGACAAAAGCAAAGTGCCCATAAAAGTTAGTCAAATTTGAAGCTCTTCGGCGAGTGAGGGGACCTGGTGCATTGATGTTGTCGATGATTTTGTCAATCTGGACTTCATTTGCAACTCTTGGATGAGCAGGTTGACGTGGCTGAGGATTTTCTTCAGCTGTATCAACATGAATGCCTTCATTGGTTGGAATGACTTCTTCAGTGGGTATGACATCTTTAGCAGCCTTCAGCTTAATGGATTCCTCAAGAGACTGTTCATCTAGCACAGAAGGTAGGTGCTCTCTCTGTGAGCCGTCAGTTTCATCAAACCACACATCTACAATTTCAACAACCTTTTGGTGGTAGGTGTTGAAGACTCTGTAGGTGTGCGAGTCCTTTCCGTAACTAAGCATAAAACCTTCATGTGCTTTCGGTGCAAATTTAGAACTATGGTGAGGATCTCTAATCCAGCATTTTGTACCGAAGACTTTGAGATAACATACATTGTGTTTCTTGCCAGTCATAAGTTTATATGAAGTCTTCTTGAAGAATTTGTGAAGATATACTCTGTTTATGACGTGGAAAGCTGTATCAATTACCTAAGGCCAGAAACAACAAGGAGTCTTGTATTCATCAAGCATGATGCGCAGCATCTCAACAAGAGTCCTGTTCTTGTGCTCCACGACATCGTTCTACTGAGGAATATATGGGGCAGATAACTCATGAGTAATACCAAGTTCATCAAGATATTCATCAAGATTGGTGTTCTTGAACTCAGTTCCATTATCACTCCTGATATCCTAGATCTTGACGCCGAAGTTAGTTGAGGCCCTTGAAGCAAATCGTCTGAAGACATCCTGCACTTCAGACTTGTACATAATAATATGCACCCAAGTGTAATGAGAGTAATCATCAACAATGACAAAGCTATACAAACTTGAAGAATTTTTTAGTGGGGAATAATGCGTGGGGCCAAAGAGGTCCATGTGAAGCAATTCAAAGGATCGAGTCATGGTCATGATTGTGTTCAAGGGATGCTTGGATCTCGTCATCTTCCCAGACTCACAAGCACCACAGAGGTGATCCTTGAGGAATTTGACACCTTCAATGCAGATGACGTGCTTTTTCTTCATGAGCGTGTGCAAGTTCCTCATACCAGCATGTCCAAGTCATCGATGCCACAACCAGCCTTCTGAGGACTTTGCAAGGAGGCACGTGGCATGCTGAGGACCTATAGAGAAATCAACAATATACAAGTCTCCTCTCGTAAAGCCTTCGACGACTTTGGAATGATAAGATTCAATGATGACAACACAACAATATTTTCCAAAGACGACAACCATATCAAGATCACAAAGAATTGAGACAGACATAAGGTTGAACCCAAGGGATTCGACAAGCATCACCTTATCCATGTGTCGGTCCTTTGAGATTGAAACCTTACCTAGACCCAATACCTTACTTTTTTTCCTTTGTCAGCGTAGGTGATATGCTTCAGATGAGATGGGGCAAGTCGAAAATTCATCAGTAGATTCTTGTCACCAGTCATGTGGTTTGTGCATCCACTATCGAGAACCCACTCACTAACTTTTGGAGTTTCATCCTGCAGATGAATTAGTACAACTTACGAACTCATATGCTTCAAAGTGAACAATATGACATCAAATTCATCATGTAGAATTTCATCACACGACATAGTAAGTAAAGCAGTGTGAGGACGTGAGAAATGAGGAATTCATTTCTGCATTATTAGCTTGCGTCCTTTCAAGAATTTCCACAGGTCTACAACAAATGCATCACCCGTTCAAGTTCATCTGGAGACCTGACCCTGCATAAGAGATTAGTTCAATTTCTTCACCACCCACATCTGGAGGGGTGGCAAAGAGTTCATCATTCTGCGAGCACCATATGAGAAAGGAGGCATCGAATCTAGTGCACTTCGTTTCACAGGACGAGGGTTAGAGTACTCATATGAATAAGCAAATAAATTCTTCGAGGACTTATGAACATAATGATTTGACGAATAATGCACATATTCAGAACTCTTAGACTTTCCCTGCAAAACAGATATATTGGCATAAGAATGATATTTTTAACCATTTGAGGAATTTGGTCCAAGTGAAGACTTTGGTCCATATTAGGAATTTGATCTATGTTCCTTTTCTTAAAGAGTGGTGTCGTGAGGACATTCCCTTGAAGATTTTGTAAGCAGCTCTTGGGAACCCATATTTTCTTCATAGTTAAACCGTTCCTGCAGTTAATTCCAACAAATCTGGCAAATACTTCACCTTTCTGATTTTTGAAGAATTTGTAGTTGGATTCAAGTGACTCATCAGAGGAATATGAAGTTTCACAAGTAAAGCCAGATAAAGTGGATGGATCTACAGGGTTCCTTTTGCAGCAACCCATGAGGTTTTGGGCTACTGCTCATGTGTCCAGTAGGATCCATCAGCATTGAGTTTTGTCTCAAATGCAATACCCTCTTTCCTAGGGTTCCTGTTCAGAATCTGCTTTTTGAGCACATCGCAAAGGGTTTGATGCCCTTTGAGACTTTTGTACATGCCTGTGACATACAATTCCTTCAACCCTGCATTTTCGTCAGTGATACTTGTGGTATCCTCATATGAGGAATTTGTGCCCATGGGAATAGTTGAAGAATTTGCAGCAATAGAAGCATTAGAACATTCAGGTGAAGAATTAGCAGTTTCACGATTGATGCATTTCAAACGATGTGGAACAAATTCTTCCTGAGCGGTACTGATCTATTAAGCCAATAAGGAATCATTTTCCCTTTGGACATCCTCATGAGACACTCTTAGTTTCTCAAGATCTTGCTTTCTTTGAAGAAATTCATAACAAAGCTTCTCATGATCAGCTAAGAGAGCATTAAGATGATTCTGAAGGTTATCATACTTTGTCTAAAGACTTTTGGGATCATTAGACAGAGTTTGAGTCTGATCCACTTCCTCATTCAACAGATCATCGCTTTGTGTAACAGTTTCTGAAGCTTTTCAAGTGCACTTGGTTGCTTAGTGGCAATATTAGCAAGTTTGGCATATCTAGGTTTCACATATTCATTAGATTCACCATCACTTGATTCATAGGAGGAGTGATGCTTGTGTACCTTGGAACCTTTAGCCATGAAGCAATAGGTGGGAGCATCAGCATCATTGCTGACGTCAGAGTCATTGGAGTAGTCATTTTTTTCATCGTTGAAGATGGACTTGCTGACGAAAGCAGGGGCGAGAGCGAGGCTAGCAACACCAGATTTAGATCCCACCTTAGATTCTTTCTCTTCTCCATATTCTTCTTCTGAATCCATTTCCTTGCCAATGAAAGCCCGAGCCTTTCTGGAGCCATTATTCTTGTGCGTTGAGGACTTTGAAGATGAGGACTTTGCAGATGAGGACTTTGAAGATTTCTTCTTTTTCTTCGAGTCATCAGAACTATCGTCCTTGTACTTCTTCTTCTTCTATTCTTTTTCCCAGAGAGGACAGTCAGAGATAAAGTGACCAGATTTCTTCCATTTGTGACAAGTTCTCGTCTTGTAATCGGTTGAGGAATCTGATTTCCTCAAACCACTTTTTGATGACTTAAGAAATTGGCCTCTCCTTGAGAACTTCTGGAATATCCTCATGAGCATTGCCAGCTCCTGACTTAGTTCTTTAGGATCACCAAGGCTACTATCAGAATATTTGCCATCAGATGAGGAAATTGATTTTGCCTTCAGAGCACGAGATCTTCCATAGCTTGACCTGTAGAGGTCTCTTTTCTTAGCTTGCTGGAATTCATGAGTATTGAGTCTCTCAAGAATATCAGCGGGATCAAGTGACTTGTAGTCTCCACGCTCTTGAATCATCAAAGCGAGTGTGTCAAATGAGGAATCAAGAGATTTTAGATGTTTCTTCACCACTTCGTGATCGATGATGTTAGTGGCACCTAGTGCTTGAAGCTTGTTGGAGATATCAATGAGACAATCAAAAGTTTGCTGAACATTCTCATTGTCGAGTCTTTTGAAGCGTTCGAAGACATTACGAAGAACATCAACACGAGAGTCACGTTGAGTGGAAAAATCTTCATTGACTTTGGACAACCTATCCCAGATAAGCTTAGCAGACTCCGAAGCACTCACTCCGCCATACTGTCCTTTACTCAGATTGCCACAGATGACATTCTTTGCCTGAGAATCATGTTGCTTGAATCTCTTCACATCAGCAGCGTTGATCGTTGGAGTAACAAAGGGAACACCATTTTCCACAACGTACCAGAGATCTTTGTCAATAGCTTCAAGATGCATGCACATCTTGTTCTTCCAGTAGGGGTAATCTGTCCCATCGAAGGTAGGACAACCTGCAGAAACCTTGATCATACCTGCAGTCGACATAACTAGAAATCCAGGTGGTTAAACCAAAATCACACAGAACAAGGGAGTACCTTGCTCTGATAATTGAAAGTGCCTTATATCGACTAGAGGGTGGATGGGTGAATAGGCGATTTTTACAAATTCATCACTGAGGAATTTCAACTTGAGGAATTTGAAATGTGATGAATAACTAACAGCAAAATAAATACTCAAGTGCATGAGAAACATAACCGTATAATAGTCATCATGATAAAATTAAGCATGCACAGATTACATGTAGCGTGATACAGGATGAGCAGGTGAGGAACAAGGTAACTTGAAGAATTTGAGGTGAGGAAATTGGGAAAGTCTTTAGTCAAATTCTTGAAATAGTAACGATCAATTTCATCAACAAGTATATGAGGAAATGAAAGCGTTGAGGAAATAGAACTAGGTAGCTCGATGAAGACAATGGTTTGATGACCTAGTTCCAACTGCTGTGATTGTCGTACGCCTGGTTTGGAGCGGCCTGGTATTTAAACGAGAGGACACAAATTCCCAAGACACACGGTCCTTATCATATTCTTCTTGAGCTAAGGTCACAAAGTCCTCGCCCAACACTCGTGGTCAGTCTTCAGGGTAGACATCTAAAACCCTCACAAACTGGTCACCCGACGATCCACAGTTGACTACTGGATGCTCTAGACAAGGTCACTCAGTGATCCCAATTGACCACAGGATGCACTAGACCATGACGCCTAACCGCCTGGAAGATACACAGTATTGAAAGGTAACAAGCGTCGGTTCCATAGAGGAACAATCTCTTCAGTGATGCTCAATCACTTTGGGTTTTGTGGTTTGGATTTGGGTTTTTCCTCACTGATGATTTTCTCTCAAAGTCCTCAGAGGATGGGCTGGTCTCAAATGACAAGTGTCAGTTCTCTCTCGGAGGAGCCAACCAACTAGTGGTTGTGGGGGTGGCTATTTATAGCTAGGGTGCAACCTGATATGATAAGACATAAATGCCCCAATGATATGACCGTTATGTGGATAAAATGATAGGGGACAGCTGGCGCTAAGCATAGCAACGATCGTAATTTCGAACTATGAAATTCCTCAGGCTTATCATATTCCTCACTTGTAGGCAATTCACACTGGCAAAATCCTAACTCCTCAGTCAGACCAATTTCCTCACAGACCAGAAGAACATCATCTCTGTCATTGAAGAACTTTACTGAACTGAAAGAGATTTCCAAAGGCTTCACTCGAAGGATAGGATATGTTGAGGCTTTTGAGTTGAGCATTAGTTGGAAATTTTCCTTGGTATTACCTCAGCCCCCTTTAATAGTACAATGTTTCCTATGACTTAAAAACGGAAATGAAACTGCGAAAACAAAAGTCTTCATGCTTCATAGTCCTTGATCATATCTTCAAGGTCACACCAACTTCTTCATTTTCAAAGTCTCCAGGGAATACCAAAGTCTTCTGCAAAGTCTTCACCAAAGTCTTCAGTGGAAGACATACATTTTTAGGGGTCGATAATCTCCAAATATATCAAACTCCTCATCGACTTATATAGCCTGTGTACACTCACAAACACATTAGTTCCTTAACCTATAAGTCGTCAATACACTAAAATCACTAAGGTCCACTAGATGCACTTACAGTAAGCAATGACAATTGTAATGAGGGAAATTCGGACCAAAATTTGCCGCTGTATCCCCATTTTCTCTTCCAAACGTACATGAAATGCAAGTATCATGTGCAATGTAGTATCCGATATCTTACACCGGAAGTTGGAGACCAAAATTTTCACATTCAGTCTCATCACACACGGGATAAAATATAGGACACGTTTGTGTTGTTCAATATCACACACAATTAGGGTAAAGGTACTGTGCCCGATGTGACTATGCGCACTTCTTTTCGCTGCACCGAACAAAATTTTGGGCTGCCGCGCAAATATCTTCCTCCCATGCCCCTTGTACCAACCAAAATCCACATTTCCCATTCCGCCTGTCCCCCATCATTTCCTAAGTTCAAACCTTCACTGCTTGCTTGCAGCGCCGCCTCCTCGCCGGCGACGCTCCTTCTTGCTGGTCTACCTCGTCCATCTAGTCATAGTCAGGTAATCTAAACCCTCCCAATACCCACTCCCCCCTCTACCCCCCTACTTCATTCCACATGGCCCGACTGCCGCGTGCGACACATTCCACCAAAATGACTGGCCCACCCCCACATGTTCGCCCCCGAAAGACATGGTGCACGCAGTATAGCCAGGATCTCAAGGAGCACCTGGCAGCAGAGAAGGAAATCGCGACTACACGCGCGGATGAGGTCGCGATGGCTGCCATGCATGCTGACCCCCAGATCTTGTATCAGTATCTAGACATCGAGGCCACTGTCGACACCTTGCCCGCTGACGTCGCCACTTGGTTGGCTGCTTTGAACAACAACTCATTGTATTTTGTCCAGGGCTCCGTTCTGGCCTTGGACGATGTCTTCGAGTTGTTTTCTCAGCGTGCTTGTGCTTTCCTCAACTCCATAGCATGCAGGTTGTTGCCCGAACAAGCTTAGGCAACTCACCACTACGAGGAGGGCATCCATGATGTGGAGGCCTCACCCTCGTCCAAACCCATCGTTATTGATATGTCCAATGAAGAGGAATATCTTATTTTTAAGCTTAATTACTAATGACCTATGTTGAGCTAGCTATGCTTGTTAGCCATGTTTGTTTTACCTGCTGCATGTGCTGCTTCTTCCTTTCCTTAAGAAACTCTAGTGAAATATGCAATTTAATGCTACAATGCAATCCGACCTTCTACTATTATGTTGTATTGTGCAATGTGATGTTTAGTTAACTGTTTGGTTCAGTTGTTTTGGTGATCATCTGCAATGTCATGTTCAATTATTGTTGGTACAATTTTATTTTGTTATGCACGTTAAACCTACAATTGCTATATTTCATGGATCTTTGCACGCTTGGCTTTTTCATGTTGCTTGAATTCATATGTTGGATATGCAATGCATTTATCTTTCATTAACATATTTTACTGATCGATATCTATTCTTAAACATGTTACAGGGGAACAATGGGAGACACTGAGGTTTACCATCGAGGTTTGCACTTTCATGATCCTTTGGCTAGTAGCACATTATTGTGCAATTGTACGAACCATTCTAATATTTAGGTTTCTAACAATAATTTGGTCTTGCACATGTAGGTCCTGCCATAAGAGGTTTAGACCCATTGTTCGACCCATTTTGCATGTGGGGAAATTATGCGTGCATGAATATCAGTAAAATCAAGGAACTCAGAAATATTGTTAAGATAAAGTAACTTGCGACGAAAAACAACAAGTTGTTTGTCTACACAATGAAGAAGACATCAGTGAACTATAGGATGGTACTATCTCTTTTACCTTGTCTTTTTCCCTTTGTGACATTTCAATTTTTAGAAATGAAATTTATGCATATTTTTGTTTCAAGTCCTTTCCAAAGCATTTCATCAATGAGTACGTCTCAAACCACCTGTATGGTCAAGAGGAGAGGAAGGTATTTATACAACACCCACAGTATAATATTGAAGTCTTCCTTAAGAGGATGAAGGATGAACGGGCAACCATCCACATGCACTAGCATAAAGTTGCAAGAACCTTCGACATCAGTGAAGGCTCAATATTTGCCTTCTGCTTCAACTTAGACGAGATTCATTTTTCTATTTATCGTATATGATGCTATTTTCCAAAGGTTTTAGATGGTGCATGTGAAACTCGGTCATGTCGTGTAATTGGGAAGCTAGGTAGTATATGCCTATATGATGTTCTACTCTGTTGTATTTCAATTATGAAATCCTGGTTGCCATGATATGAAATGAAATATATTGTGTGCTTGATATGAAGTATCGATTTGTTTCCTAGTTGGATTATAAATAATAGAGCAATTAGCCTGATTATTGGTTTTCAAATTGCAGACGGTTCGTCATAGAACACCATTAGCGATGACCTCAACAAACCCACATGCTTGTTGGAAAATTGGCGTGTTGGATCTGTGAACAATCACACACGATTTCCGGGGGCAAACTTTGTGTGTTTGAATACCCATTCCCAAATGTATTCACATAAAACGTGTGTGCGATGGACAGCCCTATGCCAAACAATTTCTTCTAGGCACTGTGCGTGATCGCCACCCCTAACACCGACGATGCTAAGCAGAAAATTGTGTGTGACGTACAATACGAATGGAAACATATGTTTGGGATTCACTATATGGGATGGTATGCACATCTCACGCGATTTCTCCTAAATACCTGTTTGTGATAGTCCTTCCAATTGCACCGACATAATTTTGCCTATCGTGTGTGACCAGGAGCAGGCATCACTAATAGGTTTTCTGTGTCATGTGCGATAGACCCCACTATCGCCCACACATGCAAGGCGACGGTCTGAGACTACGTCATGGAAAGGGGTTAAAAACCGTTTGTATAGAAGGTGCCTTCTCTAGTGTTTACACGCTCATGACCAAACTGCAGTATATTATTCCCCTTTATCTTTGATACGCGGAAATCTACCAACTATTTCCCATCTGTGTTATTTTGGTTGCATACCGATATCACCACCCGATATACATCATTGGCCCCTCAACATATAGTTGGGATCTATGTGAGGAATAATTGTATTGCTGTTAATACCTCAAGCCCCTCGCATGGGGAGTTATTCATGGCCAGTATACTGATCTAGTGAGGAACATTTCTAGGCATTAGGGGGAGGTTTCAAGTACCATAAAGAATGCCAGGAAATTAGTGGAATGTTCAACACATTTATGCCTCAAATCCACCTACTCAAAGATCTGAAGCACGCGTCTAGAAGATTTGCAACACATTAAAAATAACCTGCTAGATTCATTTACTGACTATAAAGGTGTCACACAATCCTACAATCCTGCAAATATACATCGGAAAGAGTGGAGGTACCAACTAAAACCACTCAACTCCTCATACAAAAGCAACATGGGAGAAGTAGGACAATAGTACATTAGGATTCAACTTCTTGGAAGCAAGGATATCAAGGCCTCTCAATCAGTAAATGTAAGTCAACTTCACGTTGACAAACACCTAATGGGTAGTATACACCTAGTGGATGGTAAACCTCCAACAACCCAGGTCATAATGCACGCAATGGCCGGGACATCGGAATAACCGACTCAGACGCATTGGGAAATCGCGAGCAGTCACCATGGGTAACAATATTTCTATCAACTATATATTGATATATAGATGGTGGAGAAACATATAATCGTAAGTCTTGTCGACATACATTTCTCAACTAGATTGCAAAAACCTTTCACATGATTCAGATCCAAAGACAATGCCCATGGCAAAGTGTGAACAACACCCGGACTGAACTCAAGCAAAGGGTATAATCTTGGTAGAAATAATCTTTCTCAATAAAGGGAATGTATTCACATAAGCAATACCTACACAAATTTTCTTCTAGACACAAAGTTGAGAACAACAGGGTGGTGAAATATAGAGCAAATATTGTGATCATGCAGATACCCAACTATTCTCTAGAGGTGGAATCTCTATCTGATAGCTTACATCATCGGTAGTATAAAATCATCTATCCATGAAGTTGATAGATGTAGTGATTACGTATCCATGTGGATCACTAGATTCAGACATAGACGGTTCCCGTTGGAATCTCACTTCTGAATCGAAATACAAAAATGCAACATACACTGTGTAAAAATTAGTAAGTTACCATCCGACTTATTGTTCTCAGTACATTTGGTACAACCGACGTAGTGAGTTCCTTATACACAAGGATTACTCCTAAAGTGATGATTACCCATGCTTGTATGTCATACATAGGGGTTACTCCAACAATGAGGAAGCAAATGATCATCTTAATGACAGATTTTGGGATGAAGGATTGGGTAAAACCTCGAGTACCTTCACTTATACATTATGGTACACTATGTTGTCTATATCGATAATATACTGGAGAAATTCATTATGGACAAATTTTATGCATCCTTAACTCGCATGGCATCATTCTCTAGACGTAGAGAAATTCAATTAAAACCTTGAGTTGGTGGGAATGCGCTATTGGGAGATAGAAGTTTCATATCCTAGTGCCATTGGACCCACCACACGTGATTGGTTGGGGATCAAGGGTATCTTTTGATATATCCAAGGCATCAAATTATTGTCCTAGTTTTTCAGTTTTAGAGAAATCTAGACACCAATATCATTGGATAAGTCGATTAGATCCCCACTATGTCAGAACATAGACTAGTTTTGTGTTCGTACTAGATGTGGTAGCCATCCAATGAAAGTCTTCTAAAAAGACCTTATTGCTATATTGCATATCTTGCAAGTTAAATCATGTGACTGATTTGTCCACGAAGTCTCTACCAACTTCTACATTTTAGAAATATGTTCATGGAATTGGTATGTGACGGCTTCGAAATTTGCAAGAATCGGGGGGAGTATCTTCCCGAATTATTCCTGTTCAATGCATCATATTTTACTTGTTTTCCTTTCATGAGTTTAATATATAGGTTCCCAGAAAGGTTTTTAATGAGGTAGTATCAACATGAGTTCATATGTCATACTTTTTGTTTCCCCACCTCGGTTTTTAGGAAAGCATATACGAAATATTTATTGCCCTCTAAACTCTATGCCTTTTCTCATATTGAGTTAAAAGAGACAATTACAATCATATGTCATATCATTTGTCTCCTTATATTTTCCCACTGGGTTTTAAAGGAGTTTTCAATGACATATCAAAACGCACTCTTTGCCCTTATGAGCTATCTCTCAAAGTTTCTCATAAAATGTTTTTAATGAGGCGACATATGCAATACTTTCTATTTTTTTCCATCATTTTTAAAAGGAAAGTGTACATAGCATATTTATTGTTCTCCAAACTCACCAATGAGTTTTCTCCTTCTTCGAAGGGTTTTCTCATATGAGTTAGCAATGAGACAAGAATCATTGTATGTTTCAACATTTTCTCCTTATATTTTCCCACGGGGGTTTAAAGGAGTTATAGCAACATTATGCACTATTATCCTCATATTTTTCCCACGGGGTTTTTAGAGGAGTTTTTCTCAAGATGAAGATGATGAACATTCAAGGCAACCATATGCAAGGATGAGTCTTTATTAAGACGATACCCATTCACGAAGACAAGCATTGATTAGGGGGAGTGTTAGGTAATTAATTAGAATAATTTCATGTTAATCCCTGCTTTGTCTAAACCGTAAATGGGCAACTGTCGTGTTGCTTCACTTGTGACTCTTTGTAAAGGCGTCCGTAAGGACATGCCTCTTGGGCACGTATATATAGTTCATCATCATCAATAAAGAAACTACTTCATTCTCTCAATCACTTTTCGTTCTAACATGAACAACCATGGAAATTATGGATGGATAAGGCTTGTCCAGAATCAATTTCTCCAATATAATATGGATATAGACAACATGTTGTTCCATAATATATGAGTGAAGGTGCTCGAGGTTTACCCAAATCCTTCATCTCAAATTCCGTCATTTAGATGAGCACATGCTTAACATGTATGGGTAATCATCAGTGTAGGAGTATTCCTTGCATCTAAGGGACTCACTACATCGGTTGTACCAAATGTACCGACAATGGTAAGTCGAATGGTGACTTACTGATTTTTGCATAATCTATGTTGCGTTTTGCATTTTGATTCAGAATGAGGTTCCATTGGGAACCATCTATGTTTGAATCTAGTGATCCACATAGATATGTAATCACTACATCTATCAACTGTAGAGATGGATGATTTTGTACTGCCAATGATATAAGTTATCAGAAAGAGATTTCACCTTTGGAGAATAGTTGGGTATCTGCATGAACCCTTGTGCTACAAGACTTGCTCTACGTTTCACCACCTTGTTGTTCTCAATTCTGTTTCTAGAAGAAAACTGGTGTATGTATTGCATATGAATACCTTCCCATTATTGAGCAAGATTATTTCTACCTAGATTATACCCTTTGCTTGAGTTCAGTCTGAGTGTTGTTCACACTTTTCCATGGCTATGGTCTTTGGATCTGAATTCATTTGAAAGGATTTTGCAACATAGTTGAGAAATATATGTCGACAATTGTAGACTCTAGTTATATGATTCTCCAGAATCTGTATGTCAATATATAGTTGATGGAAATATCGTTACCCATGGTGAATGTTGCGATCTCAAAATATGGTCGAGTCGGGCATTCTGATGCCCCCGTCATTGTGTGCACTATGACCTATCTTGGTGGAAGTTTCCCATCCACTGGGTGTAGACTACCCACTAGGTGTCAATCAACGTGTAGTTGACTTGCATTTACTGATTCAGACGCCTTGATATCCTTTCTTGCAAGAAGCTGAATCTTGATGTATTTGTAGGATTGTAGGATTGTGTGACACCTTTATAGCTGAATCTGGCAAGTTATTTGCAATGCGTTGCAAATCTTCTGAACGAATGGTTCAGATTTTTGAGTACGCGGATTTGAGGTAGAAATGTGTTAAACATTCCACTAATTTCCTGGAATTCTTTATGGTATTGGAAATCTCCTCCTAATACCTTGAAATATTCCTCATGGATCAGCATACTAGCTTTGAATAACTCCCCATGCTAGGGACTTGAGGTATTAACGGAAATACAATTATTCCTCACATAGATCTGAACTATATGTTGAGGGGCCAATGATGTATGCCGGGTGGTGATATCGGTATGCAACCGAATTACCATAGATGGAAAAAATACTTGGTAGATTTCCACGTATCAAAGATAGAGGGGAATAATATTATGCACTTTGGCATGAGCGTGTAAAACTACATGACTGCAATGTAAAGGTGGTAAGTTGCAATTCCAAAGTAAAGGTAATGCAATGATTCGGATAAAGGATTCTACCAAACCATTTTGAGTCCAGAAAAATAAGACATAGTGCTAAACTTCAATCCTAGGGCCAAAGTGAAGGCACACAAGGAGAATTCTGCAACTTGTCCAATCAATTTTCTTGAAATCGATGTCAGGATAATGAACAAATGGTTTCATGTGAATAAATCACACACTTAAGACCTTCATATAGATATGTCTTTTAGAACCATGGAATACCTGAATAGTCCAGTGAATAGATGGAAGAGTCACTTACCTTGACTTTATGCATTCAAGGAGTCTGAGTGGTTTAGCAGAGACTTTAAGGTGTGCGAGCCTTAAAATTTGCCTCCCCGCGTCACATGTAGTGCACACAAAATCCAAATATTGTTTAGAATTTAGCATCATGATAATCATAAACCAATGGAATTGCTGATATTTTCGGTTTCAACCAAATGGCTGGATGACCAAGGCGAGTATGCTAAGTTTGTGATATACAAGACATTTTGGAAAACTATCTTGGATGCAACATGTGTTACGGGTTTTGTAGTGTGTGTAGTACAATCCAGATGACACATAAAGAATATGCTTTCCATATCTATTGCATATGGTAAAGAGAAGTTAGTCCTCTGTGTTGTCATCATCAGTTTCACTATGGAAACTATTTTGACGGATACCTCCATAGTTTAGTAGGGTACGAGTTAAACCGGAATGCAATAAAGCATTCTGATGTTACTCGATTACCCACACTAATATTAAATATGACTCGAGTTGAGCCAACAAATACCTCATTGCATCTAGCGATGTAAAATATCTCCTTTCTCTCGACGAGTGTGTCGCATATGTCCATAATGAACAAATCATTTTTCATCAGATTAACCCTCATAGACATCTATATATAGACATGAAGATTCTCAAGAAAATCACTATTAGATGTATTTGTACCAAAGTGCCCATACAATATATGATGACAACAATACTTATGTTGTTATTACAACATCATAAATTGACATTAACTATATTAATCATTCAGGAGACTGAGGGACTATTTATAGTCTCCAAACATGTCGGTTGAGGCATATTCAACCATCATGTTCTCTGTGCCCAAAGGAACCATGAATACAGGACAGCCATGTTGTTGCATGTTTGTAGAAGATCATGCAAATAGTTGACTTCCTTAGTACTGTCGGGTTGGAGGTTGAAGTGACCTTCAAACCTTTGCCCTTGAGGTTCATTTTGTCGCAGGAGTTGGTGATGCAGAAAAACCAGATGCAAAGATCTGAATCAATATAATTCCTTATGATGTATAAGACAATATTTTTTCTATTAGCGGTGTGATTCTGATCAGTGGTGAATCCCTCGGTCTTGGATTGCAGACATTATCCCAAGAGACACAAGTGCAACCATGGTGTCCATGACTAGGAAAGTTAGTGGTGGCCATCGAGGGCAAATGCCTCAAATTATCTAGCCGTCGATTACCTGAGACAATTAATTTATGACTAGTAAACTAAAGATCATCATGGTAATGTTGCAATGAATTTTGCAGAACTAATGTATATTTCAAGAAGTTAGCTTGAAACCATTAGCATGAACTTCAAATTGTTAAGCATGACACCTTGTATACTCAGCACTAGAGAGTATAATCTGATGAAATGAGTAGATACTCCTATTTATAGTACCTTATGGCATAACTTAAAATGTATGGAAGAGCACATAGCTGAGCAATCATAATGTCAAATATGAAAAAATGCAGGCTTAAACAATAGTGATGATAATTTGCAAAGTAGTAAATTTATACACTACCATGTGATATTGATACATCAATTCAAATAAATAACTTTGAATTTTGCATTCTTATTTGCAAGGAATTACAAATCTCAATTGCAAATAGACGTATTAATCTCAACATGCAGCAAACATGGAGATACATACATCTTAGAAAGATTATGTAATACATTGTACTCATCAGAAAAACAATACTATATAGGTACTGAATTTATCTTTGCAAGAGATAAAAAAATCTCAATTGGAAATAGACATAATTAATCTCGACATGTGATGCAAACATGGAAATATATTACATAAACTTAGGATGTGAAATACATCGTTACTCAACAGAAAACAATACTAAAATAGATGTACTGAATTAACATATCTAAAACAGAAATAAAACACTCTAGAACTATTGTTAGGTCACTCATATTCTAATATGCTAAATCAAAGGGGAAAATATATCAAGAAATGTCGGTTACCTAAATCCCAGCCACATGCGTATGCCACGCAAGGCAGTCCTATCCTGGTCATCCCACATAGATAAGGGAGAGGTGAGAGAAACGAGAGGATAAAAAGATACCCCCAACAACTTCAATCCCAAATCCACATAGAGACATGCTGATACCCCCATGGCTGGTCGGCCGACCGCATCACCAACAACGAGAAGAGATCCCTCCATGCTTGTCCTCGTCGGACGAACCTCCAGTAAGGGGTATTAACCTTCTTCCCATTCAACTCCATTGTCATTGAAGTAGCCAATGCCTTGGTTCTTCTGGTATCCTTCATGCTTGCATACAATCTCCTCGAATTGCTTACATCTGGCAAGGCTTTTGTAGACACCTTTTTCTCAAAATTGTTTTCTTTCTCAAGTGTAACTTGGCTAAGAGAGTCATTAGTTCAACCAATAGAATTACCAGAAGCAACATCATTGGATTTATCATTTTTGTTGTTGCTACTAGATGAAGAACCTTTCTTGCTTTTGTTACTAGTTTGCTTAGGTTTAACTTGTGGAACAAGTGTAGACAAGAGTAGTCATTTGGCTAGATAAGAGGAAGTTTTCTTTCAAAGACCGTCATAGGTAGCTTTAAGAAACTCATGTTCTTTCTCTAAATTGAGGTTCTCGAAGTGTAGCTTCTCATGAGTTCTTACAAGCTCTCTATGATCTTCTACAGTAGATTCATGGGCTAACTTAAGAGTGGTTAATTCTTTAGTTAGACCATCTATTTCCTTCTAATCATCATCACACGACTTATCTTGACTAGCATGATTATTATCAAGTTCATTTTGACTAACATCACTAGTTTTATCAAAGAGCAAGTCATCATCTCCAAGCAAGTCAACCTCGTCACTATTAAATCAATGTATTCGGGGTGTGATACCTTGGTTCCTTTGGCCATAAAGAAACTTACACTCCCTTCATTTGGTGAATCAAATATGTCATAGGAGTTGGAGAAAACAAGAGCAAGTCCGGCAGCACCTTCATGTTGACTATAGTCGGAGACAGAGTGATAGCTTCTCTCGGATTGGTTGTCAGATTCGGATCCGGATACCAATTCACCAACATGCGTTTGATGTCTTCTTCTTGTGTGGCTCTTGGTGTACTTGTCCTTCGTCTTCGAGTCTTTACTTCTCCGGGAGGGTCTTCGTTCATAATGATAATCTCTACACCTTCTCTGTTTCCGAGGTGACTCATCTCTTGAGATCTTTCTTCTAGGTGTCTCTTCTCTTCTTTTGTGGGGGGGGGGGGGGAGCATGCACTCATTGGAGTAGTGTCCGGACCTTCCACAATTGTAAGAATTCCGGTCACGACTAGATGAATGCTTCTCTTCATATCTTCAGTTGGAGCTTCTCTTTTTGCCTCTACTCTTGTAGAACCTGTTGAATTTCTTGACCTTGCGACTTATCTATTCATTGGTTAAAATTTGTCACTTGATGTAGTCTGAGTGTCACTTGAAGCTTTGTATGCACCGCTTGACATGTTGTGAAGCTCTTCCTTATCTTTGAGTGACATCTCATGAGCAACAATCCTTCCAATGACGTCCATTGGCTTGAGATGTCTACAGTTTGGCATCATTTGGATCAATGTGCACACGGTGTCATATTTCCCATCCAAGGCTCTAAGTATCTTCTTGATGATGAATTTATCGGTCATCTCTTTTCTTCCTAAGCCGGCAATCTCATTGGTGATGAGAGCAAGCCTAGAGTACATTTCCGCGACTGCTTCACCATCCTTCATCTTGAACTTGTCAAGTTGATTTTGTAGCACATGCAACTTAGATTCCCTGACGGATTCAGTAACTTCGTGCATATCAACCAAAGTATCCAAAATTTCCTTTGCATTCTCAAGATGACTAATCTTGTTGAATTCTTTGGGGCATAGGCAATTGAATAGAATATCACATGCTTGAGCGTTGTATCGCAACATCTTCAATTCTTCTACTGTAGATTCACGATCTGGTTCCTTTCCATCATCAAAGAATTCACTTTGCAAGCCAACACAAACAACAGCCCATACGATCGGGTTATGACCAAGAATATGCATTTTCATATTATGCTTCCAACTAGCAAAGTTTGTACCATCAAAATATGGACATCTATGGTGATAATTTTGCTCACTTCACACCATACTATCCTAGGTTGTGAAACCAATGCAATGGAGACCAAATCTCTAATACCACTTGTAGGATCGAAAGTACATCTAGAGGGGGGGGGGGTGATTAGACTACTTGACAAATTAAAACCTAACCTTTTCCCAACTTTAGTTCTAGGCAAGTTTTAGCAATTGTTGCAAATCAAGTACACCCTACACATGCATGTCTATGAGTATAGCAGCGAAAATTAAAAACAAGCACATGTAAATAAAGGGTAGGGATAGGAAGATCAAATGCAAGGTTGACACAAATATTTTTGGCGTGGTTCCGATAGGTGGTGCTATCGTACATTCATGTTTATGTAGACTTCATCCCATAGAGGGTAGCAACGACGAGAGTCCACGAAGGGCTCCACCCACAAAGTATCCACGGAGAAGCAACCTTGTCTATGTCATCATGGCCTTTGTCCATGGAGGACTAGCCTTACTCAAGGCAGATCTTCATGAAGTAGGCGATCTCATTGCCCTTACAGACTTTTGTTCAACTCCACAACAAGAGGTAGGAGGCTCCCAAGTGACACCTAACCAATCTAGGAGGCACCACCCTCCGAAAGGTAATAGATGTGGTAAGTATGATGGACTCCTTGCTCTTGTGCTTCAAAAGATAGTCTCCTCAACATTCAATCACTCTCTCATAGATTTGGCATAGATATAAGAGATTGATTGGGTGGAAAGCAACTTGGGGAGGCTAAAAATCAAGATCCATATGGTTGGAGTGGATGATCTTGATCTCAACACATAGTAGGTGGCTCTCTCTCTCAGAAAAATGGATGGGGAAAGTGTTTTTGTGTTCTGAGTGTTTCCCCTACAAGTGAGAGGTGGTGGAGGGGCATATATAGGCATCTCCAAAAATCCTACCGTTAAAACATTATTGCCCAACTCGATGAAACCAAAGTGAAAACTCGGTTGCACTCGCTAGTGCAAAATGTGACACATTTTGGCGTTTCGGTGAGACCGATATATAAATCTCGGCGGGACCGAATTTTCTAACCTAGGGAGCTTCCAAATCTCGATGTCACCGATTCCTAAAATTCAGAAATTTCAATTTTAAAAAATAGGACAACAGAAGGTTGGTCACTGTTTTCGGTTTCACCGAAAGTGAAGTTGGTGTCACCGAGAAGATTGGGTTTGGCATGGATTCTGTCTAAGTCAAAACTCAGTAGGGCCGAATGAGAATTGTCGGTGGCACCGATTTTGGACTTTGGGCCTTGGACAGAGAATTTTTGTTGGAGAATGGGTGAGTATTTTTGGTGGCTAATCTCTAAGCACTTGAGCAACCAGATCATCATAATTCCACATCCCATTTTAATAGTATTGGCTTTCCTATGGACTCAAAAGTGATTTCTCACAAAGTATAAAATGTAGAGGCGGGGGCTGAGTACCTGGAGGCATTGGCAACCGCCCTCCCTAAAGGAGAAGAGGAAGAGCGGTGCAAGGAGGAGGAGGAGGAGGCGGCTTACCAGGCGTGGATAGCGGAGGCCATTCCGCTCTCCGCTGCTGGCGACTACGTCGTGCTGCCGCTGGCCCCGCCATCCCCCGCCAAGCTCCAGCCGGCGCTGCCCGCCATCAAGCCCAGGAGTATATCAAAGAGAGGGTGGTGTGGGAGTGCGTGAGCGTTGATACGTCTCCAATGTATCTATAATTTACGAAGTGTTCATGCTATATTTACAATAATCATATATGATTATGGTATAATTTTATTAGAACTAACCCGGACTGACGATGTTTTCAGCAGAACTACCATGGTGTCATTTTTTGTGCAGAAATAAAAGTTCACAGAATGGGCTAAAAATTTATTATGATTTTTTCCTGACCAAGAGAGACCCCCTAAGCATTGGAGTTGGGCCAGAAGAGCCATGAGGAGGTCACAAGCCTGCGAGGCGCGGCCACCCCCTGACCGCACCTAGCAGGCTTTTCACCGCCTCGTGGCACCCCTTGACGTGATTCCAATGCCAAAAATTTCCATAAATATAGAAACCTCCAAAAAGAAACCTAGATCGGGAGTTCCGCCACCGCAAACCTCTAGAGACATGAAAGAACAATCAGGAGCCCATTCCGGCACCCTGCCGGAGGGGAAACCATCACCGGAGGCAATCTTCATCATCCCGGCAGTCTCCATGATGAGGAGGGAGTAGTTCATCCTCAGGGCTGAGGGTATGTACCAATATCTATGTGTTTTATCTCTCTTTCTCTCTCATGTGTTCTAGAGACAGCACGATCTTGATGTACCGCAAGATTTATTGATATAGATGAATCATATGGAGTTTTCCCCTCTCTATCTTGTTGTGATGAATTGAGTTTTCCCTTTGAAGCTTTCTTATCGGATTGAGTCTTCAAGGATTTGAGAACACTTGATGTATGTCTTGCTATGGGCTATCCGTGGTGACAATGGAATTTTCTATTGATCCACTTGATGTATGTTTTGGTGATCAACTTGCGGGTTTCATGACCTTGGGAATCTATGCATAGGGGTTGGCACACGTTTTTATCTCGACTTTCTGGTAGAAACTTTGGGGCACTCTTTGAAGTTATTTGTGTTGGATTGAGCATGATAAATCTGAAATTATGTGATGCATATCGTATAATCAAGCCCATGGGTACTTGTGGTGACATTGGAGTATCTAGGTGACATTAGGGTTTTGGTTGATGTGTATCTTAAGGTGTTATTTTAGTACGAACCCGAGGGCTGTCCGTGACACTTATAGGGATAGCTCATAAGATTGACCAGAAAAGATAACTTTGAGGTGGTTTCGTACCCTACAATAATTTCTTCGTTTGTTCTCCTCTATTTGTGACTTTGGAGTGAACTTTTTGTCGCACAAGAGGTACTTACATATGATTCAACTATGCTAATATTTTTGAGACAAATTGCACTAGTGAAAGTATGGACCCTAGGCCTTGTTTTCAAGCATTTATACAACATTTTGCTTGCTGTTTTTAAATTTTCACATTACAAAAACCTATATCTACCATCCATATTACACTTGTATCACCATCTCTTCGCCGAATTAGTGCACCTATACAATTTACCATTCTATTGGGTGTGTTGGGGACACAAGAGACTCTTTGTTATTTGGTTGCATGGTTGTTCGAGAGAGACCTTCTTCATCCTATGCCTCCCACGGGTTGATAAACCTTAGGTAATCCACTTGAGGGAAAATTGCCATTGTCGTATGAAATTCTACGCTTGCAGGCCCAACAAAGTCTACAAGAATAAAGTTGCGTAGTACACATCAACCTCTTTTCTACACCGTTGCCGGGGAGGTGAGTTCTTGAAGGTATATCTTTAGATCTTGCAATCAAATCTTTTAGTGTCTTGTTTGTCACTAGTTTGGTTTTATAAAAGAAAACTACAAAAAAATGGAATTGAGGTTGCCTCATATGCTTCCTCTTTTTAATGTCTTTCGTGAAAATGATGGAAAGGAAAATTGTGCCCAAGTGTTAAAAGAAGAAGTTATTGAAATATTTGGCACTAAATATTTGAGTGATGAGCATGATTTCAATATTGTTAGTATGAATTCTCTGAATATTCATGATGCTAATGATATGCAAAGCCACAAGCTTGGGGATGCTATGTTTGATGAATGTGCTATTTTTAGTCCCCCAAGTTTTGATGATCAAAACTATTATGATTTTGGCATGCCTCCTATATATGATAATTATGATGATGGCATGTATTCTGTAAAGAGTGATAGTAATCATGAAACTTTTCATCATGATTTTAATATTGAATGTGATTATGTCAATCAAGTATCTCATGATAGTTATTTTGTTGAGTTTGCTCCCACTATTATGAATGAGAAGGAAAATGCTTGTGTGGAGAGTAGTAAAATTTTTATGCTTGTAGATCATGAAATGAATGCTTTATGTGATGGTTATATTGTGTAGTTCCTTCATGATGCTTCTGAAAATTATTATTAGGGAGGAACATATGCTTGTAGGAATTGCAATAGTATCAAGTTTCCTCTCTAGGTGTTTAAGGTTTTGAACTTATGCTTGTTTTGACTTCATATGCTACTTGATTATTGCTCCCATAAATTGTATGATCAGAAAATCCCTATGAATAAGACGTGTGTTAGACTTAAATGTGCTCGTCATGAGATTCATGATGTTCTCCTGCATGTTTGAAATATTATTCCTATACGAGCATCTTTGAAATCACCATTCCTAGCTAAAAGGCATTAAAGAAAAGCGCTTGTTGGGAGACAACCCAACACTTTTACCGTCTATTTTTGTGTGTTCACATGATTAAGCTACTATAGTAATCATGTTCTATGTTTTTTGTTTCAATAAAGTGCCAAGTAAAGCCTTTGGGATAGTGTGGATACTTGCTTGTTTCATTTTGTGCAAAACAGAAAGTTTTGCGTCCAGTATATGAATTATATGATTTTAATGGAGCGTAGAATAATTCTGAATTTTTTACAAAACATTTATATACAAATTAGTGGAGATTTCCTAAGCTTTTAGAATTTTTAGAGTGAGGTAAGTTTGGTGATCATTCAGATCTTTACAGACTATTCTGTTGTTGACATATTCTGTTTTGCATGCATAGTTTGCTTGTTTTAGTGTTCCCATAGCTTATATTCGGTGATATAAATTGTGTTAATGATGGTATAAAATAGGTATCATGTGGTAACAATTATGAATCTTGTCTTGACAGTATCTAAGTGAATGATCTATCTTTATTACACTAACCCTTCTCACAAAGTTCTGTTAAGTTTTGTGTGATTGAAGTTTTCAAGTTTTGGGTGAGACACCAATATGAGGAGAAGAAGGAGTGACAAGAACCTAATACTGGGGTATGTCCAAGTCACCCCCAAGGTAATATTCAAAGAATACTAAAGCGTCTAAGCTTGGGGATGCCCCGGAAGGCATCCCCTCTCTCGTCTTCAATACTATCGGTATATCTCACTTGGAGCTATATTTTTATTCATCACATAATATGAGTTTTGCTTGGAGCATCATTGTATTTTGTTTTATCTGTTGGGTGTTATTTATAATCTTGTTTTTCAATAAAAATTTCCAACAATTGCCTTAGGATGCTTGCATTGCATGTTTTGATATGTGCTAGGTAAAAACAGAAACTTCTGCTGTAGTGTTTGAATTTTTGTATTTTACTAGAACGTGGAAAGTTTATGAAATTTTTAAAAAGTTTTTTAATATAAATGTTTTCGCATTTCCTAAATTTTCATAATATTTCGAGTTACATAAGTACACTGTTTTCAGAAATTGCTATAGACTGTTCTGTTTGGACAGATTGCTGTCATAGTTTTGTTATCTACTTGTCCTATAGTTTCCATAGCCTATATTCATAAATATAAATTGTGTACATGATATTATACAGTACCTAATGTTTTAAAATTATTGTGAACTTGTCTTGGTATTACATAAAGAGTTGATTTATTATTATGTGTACTAACATATCTCATGAGTTCTTTTTGAGTTTTGTGTGGATGAAGTTTTTGAGAATAGGAGAAACCATGATGTGAGAGGATTCAACGAGATGCAAAATCTCAAACTTGGGGACTCCCAAGGCACCCCAAGTAAATATTTCAAGAAGTCTCAATCATCTATGCTTGGGGATGCTACGCATCCCATCTCTCTTCATCAACAATTATCGGTTAGCCTATGTTGAGCCTAAATTTTTATTCATTCACATGATGTGTGCTATTCTTGGAGTGCTATTTTTTTTTGCTTGCTGTTTAAATAAAACATTCAGATTAAAATCTTTATTTATAGATAGATTGAGAGAGAGAAAGTCCTCACATAACTACTTAATTGTTTGACTAGTCATTGATCTTCCCTTATATGTTTTGGAGTAGTTTGGTCATTTACTCTCGTGCTTCACTTATATCCTATGAGTAAATGGTTGAATGAATTGAATATAATAAATATGAAATTATATATGTTTTAGATTCTTATACAATGTGAGTAATGATTTCACATATAATAAGTATAGGTGGTAAAATTTATTGGAAGTTAGCAAACACCGCATTGGTCCCTTGAACCATTCATGAAAGAATATTGAAGGAAGAGAGATTTCACATATAAATATACTATCTTGGACATCTTCTATGATTGTGATTACCATTAATTATTTTCAAACTTGAGAAAATTAGTTGAAGTTGGACAAGGAAGACAATGAAGTGAGTTATTGTTGTGTATATTTGCATAGATGTTATATTGTAATGGATCCTCCAACATGTGGTGCTTGCTTCCACCTCATACTAGCCAAAACTTCCGCACCAAGTAGAAATACTACTTGTGCATCCAAACACCCTTAAACCCAAAGTTGTTCCATATGGGTCCTCCATACCTACCTATATGCGGTATTTATCCGTCGTTCCAAGTAAATTTGCATGTGCCAAACTCTAAACCTTCAAATAATATTATGTTTTGTATGCCCGAATCGCTCATATAGTAACTAGGGGCTGTCAGTATCTTCCATGTTAGGTGGATTATTCTCACGATATGTGTTGAGTCACTATCATTCATGAGAAAGTGGCTGGTAATAGGGATTCCTAGTCCCGAAATCAAAGAAAAAAATGCAAATAATTAAACACCCCCCAGGAATGTTGTTGGTATGGACGATACCCGTGGATTTGGATCGCCGTGGAGTGTGATAGATTGGTGGAGGGGGAGTAAAAACTTTACCATTCTATTTGGGATCCGCCTATAATGTATCTAACATGGATGATACCGAGATCTCTCGGTTGCTATGGTTACAATGAAAGCATACCACTAAAAATTATTATTCATCTCTGTTTTAAAAGCTCGAGCTCTATTACATCTGCAAATCCCTGCTTCCCTCTGCAAAGGGCCTATCTTTTACTTTCATGTATTTACTTTTATGCAAGAGTCAATAGTATTCCTTTTTAGTTCAACCTCAATTATTCTTTAGTTGGAAAGCATCATGTGGTGGGGAAAGATACAAGCATATATGGCCATTCAAATATATTTTATAATGAATTATTATTGTTGACAATTATCCATATGATAAATATGTTGGGAGGCGAAACATTAAGCCCCATATCTTTCTCTTTGTTCGATGAATGCTATTTGTTCTAAAAATATGCTTTGAGTGTTAGCAATCATGGAAGACTATATGACAGTTGAGTATGTGGAATTTGCTAAATCAAAGCTCTTATATAGACCCTTCCTGAAAATAAGACGAATTGCAAATGTTTGGTGACTGAAAGAATAGTTTGTTAGTCTATACTTTAACATGTGGATAGCTTGTTATTTCATCATGAGATGGTTTATGAGATGAGATACTGTTTATGATATATAATGATGCTAGAAAAAGTGTTTGGAACTATCATTGATCAAATTTATGCACTGTGCTAGCATTCACACTTCATAAATTATTTCTTTTCTCATTTACCTACTCGAGGACGAGCATGAATTAAGCTTGGGGGTGCTGATATGTCTCCAACGTATCTATAATTTATGAAGTATTCATGCCATGTTTACAATAATTCTATGTGATTTTGGTATGATTTTATTAGAACTAACCTGGACTGATGCTGTTTTCAGTAGAACTACCATGGTGTCATTTTTTGTGCAGAAATAGAAGTTCTCGGAATGGGCTAAAAATTTAGTATGATTTTTTCTGGACCAAAAGAGACCCTCGAAGCATTGGAGTTTGACCATAAGAGCCACGGGGAGGTCACAAGCCTACGAGGCGCGGCCACCCCCTGGCCGCGCCTAGCAGGCTTGTCACCGCCTCGTGGGACCCCTTGACATGATTCCAACGCCAAAAATTCCTATAAATATAGAAACCTCCAAAAAGAAACCTAGATCGGGAGTTCTGCTGCCGCAAGCCTCCATAGCCATGAAAAACCAACCGGGAACCTGTTTCGACACCCTCTCGGAGGGGGAAACCATCACCGGAGGCCATGTTCATCATCCTGGCGGTCTCCATGATGAGGAGGGAGTACTTCACCCTCGGGGCTGAGGGTATGTACCAGTAGCTATGTGTTTGATCTCTCTCTCATGTGCTCTTGTGATGAATTGATTTTTCCCCTTGAAGTTTTCTTATTGGATTGAGTCTTTAAGGATTTGAGAACACTTGATATATGTCTTGCGATGGGGTATCTGTGGTGACAATGGGATGTTCTATTGATCTACTTGATGTATGTTTTGGTGATCAACTTGCAGGTTCCCTGACCTTGAGAATCTATGCATAGGGGTTGACACACGTTTTTATCTTGAATTTCCAGTAGAAACTTTGGGGCACTCTTTGAAGTTGTTTGTGTTGGATTGAACATGATGAATCTGAAATTATGTGATGCATATCGTATAATCAAGCCCATGGGTACTTGTGGTGACATTGAAGTATCTATGTGACATTAGGGTTTTGGTTGATGTGTATCTTAAGGTGTTATTTTCGTACGAACTCTAGGGCCGTCCGTGTCACTTATAGAGATAGCTCATAAGATTGATCAGAAAAGATTACTTTGAGGTGGTTTCGTACCCTACAATAATTTCTTTGTTGGATCTCTGCTATTTGGGGCTTTGGAGTGAACTCTTTGTTGCATGAGAGGTACTTACATATGATTCAACTATGCTAATATTGTGGAGAGAAATTGCACTAGTGTAAGTATGGACCCTAGGCCTTGTTCCCAAGCATTTATACAATGTTTTGCTCGCTGTTTACTATTTGTTACCTTGCTGTTTTTAGATTTTCAGATTACCAAAACCTATATCTACCATCCATATTACACTTGTATCATCATCTCTTCGCCGAACTAGTGCACCTATACAATTTACCATTGTATTGGGTGTGTTGGGGACACAAGAGACTCTTTGTTATTTGGTTGCAGGGTTGTTCGAGAGAGACCATCTTCATCCTACGCCTACCACGAATTGATAAACCTTAGGTCATCCACTTGAGGGAAAATTGCCATTGTCCTACAAAACTTTGCGCTTGGAGGCCCAACAAAGTCTACAAGAATAAAGTTGTGTAGTAGACATCAGCGTGCCACCCGTCTGGATGCTGGTGATGCCAGAGCAGGAGCGGGTGTACCTGGAGTTCCGGCGATGACAGAACCTGCTGGCGGAGCGGCATGAGGGTAAGCGTCTCGAAGAGTTGGAGAAGGATGCTGAGGTAGAGGAGGAGGAGCGCCGTGCCGAAGCCCAGGCATCGGAGGTGCAGCCACCGACAGATGACGTCGCCATTGCCTAGGAGATGGCGTTCCCATGGGCTGGCCCGGCGTCGACCCTCCTCAACCTCATCAGCCCCGACGTCGACTTCGACGAGGACGCCTAGGGGGCAGCACGCCTCCTCGTTTTTATTTTTATTTTTAATGTTTTTAGTTAGTGCCTGGTAGACTTGTGAACTCTCGCCAACCTTTGTGGCCAGCATTAATGTATAAGTAAAGTTAACAAAGGTTGATGTGATTTCATATGATGTTTTGACTATGATGTGACGTTTGACTTTGAATTTGTCTGACTTTGAATTATAAGCAAAATTTGAAATCCGTTGCTCTATGCTATTGGAATTATCATGATAGCCTAGGTTGCAATTATCTAACAACAAATAAAGCAAAAATACAAAACAATGATGATGTTAGCCTATGTTGGTGAGCTCCAAAAGTTAGGGTAAACATACCATTTCCAATATAAATCACTATACAAATAGTTTATAATTTCAATAACAAAAAATAACTTCAGATCCTTCTAATTCACACTAAAATGATTTTATGGTTCTTTTTTAAATTTTCATAAACACAAACCCACTATCACTCTTTTCTTGGACTCTATACAATCTCGTATGTGATAGCTCATTTGTGTGAAGGAGTTTTCATGGAAATGTCCACAAACCAAGTTTTTTTTGTCATAACCATGTCACATACAATGGCATTGTGAGCAGGTCTTCCATTTTTTTGATTTTGTTTGAATTTCTTCTACTCATTTGACCTTGGAGATGGTAGCTTACCTCAAAAAAGATTTTCCATAAAAATGTCCCTAAACCAATTTTATGTTTTTTATGGTAACTATGTCTTATGAAACGACGAACCGCTAAGATTTTCTATTTTTTTGAACTAGTTAACGTCATTTGAAAGTTGGTCAAACCTAAGAAAAACCCACTAACCGGCTTAGAGCCTCACAACATCTCTCTAAACCCTAGTGTCAAACTACAACCGTCCGATCATACCCTAGTGCCAAGTGACATCCCTTAGATCTGGTCTTCTATAGGAATTCATAGGGCAGGCCGTGTGCAGGCTGCACTCCATTGGATCACATGGACAGCTCCGCATCGTTGGATCGTTGGGCGATCCGCGAGAGGTTGGTTCTTCTCACCCACTCGTCTATCCCAAAATGCAAACAAGTCCTTGTTGGGACTGTCGTATTTCGGAGCGTGTGCGATGATCCCCAACTGCTTCACCCCTCCTAGCTCACAACTTTGTAGCCTTGTTCGATGAACTCGCACGATGACGAGGAGGAACATGTCACACGAGTATTTACCCAGGTTCGGGCCGCTGCGAAGCATAAAACCCTACTCCTGCTTTGGTGGATTGCCTCACAAGGAGGTTTATGGATGAAGTAGTACAGTGGTGAGTTGTCTCGTGAGGGCGCTTTGGTGGTCTCTCTTATCTTGTCATCTCTCACCCCTACGGAGCAGCCTAGCCTCTATTTATAGTGGCCCAGGTCCTCTTCCCTTGTCGCTATGGCTGGAAGGGATCCTAGAACGACCAAATTTGAAGGGGGACAAGGGGTAGACCCTTATCCTTACGAAAGGTGGTCTTCGCCTCCAAAGTAATTGTTGGCGACGCAATGGTGGGCTCGACAATGAAATCCTTCCTGCAGGGCTCGTGGTCTTGGTCTTGTTGCACTAGAATGGAAACATTGGGGGGGGGGCTTTGGGAGTCGGTATACGTCCTTGCCCCCTTTGCACCAGAGGGGAAACTGTCTCGTTTGGCACGCTGGTGCCCACCTGGTCCACCTTGCATCATCTTTGGCCTCCCGAGGCCAAGCATTGCATAAGGATATCCACCGCATAGGAGGGGGCCTGGGGAGGCCTATTCCCCCGCGGGTCTTGGCACTGCTTCCCTCGCGAGCTCGGGGCTCTCGCGAGGGCCTTGCTTGAATGGGGCCGCAGGCAGGCAAGTCTGGGTACCCCCATTCCCAGAATGCCGACAGGGCCTTCGCAAGGCGTTGACCTGTCGATGGCCTACAAGGATAAAATACGCCTATAAAATGGTGCCCATGCTGATTCTATTTATTTATTTATTGATTTGATTGCATAGTCACCCTTTTCTTTATTGATTTGATTGCACCATTTGTTTTTTTATTTGATTGCACCAAATTAGTTTCATCATGCAAAAAATAGTTTATTTTCCTTGTTATTTTTAAACATAAACATGGTTCATATTAGATTGAAAACATCATTACACAACAGGACATCTCATATTTAGAAAGGATAAAATTCATACAATAACATGCAAGATGTAAAACCTACGTACTACATAGTAAAACCTATCTAGTCTTCATCGGAGATGAAAATGATCTCCGTGCCCTCCGATGGATAAATGGCCGCCTGTTGCGGCTACGCCCCCTCCGGTGCCTGCGCCTGTTCCGCTGTCGCCTCCTCTACCTCTATCTCTGCCTCTAGCTCATCGAACAAGGTGTTGGGCTCCCCCTGCCTCTGCCGGATGAGCTGGTGGTTGGCCTCCACCTCGGCCTCATCCCGCATGGAATCCAGGATGGCATGTTGCTCCACCATCTCCTCCGGCTGGTCAACGGCGACCTCCGCCTCTGCCTGCGGGTCGTCCTCCTTCATGGCAACCGGCTAATGCTCCTCCTCTTCCTCCATCTCTGGAAAATTCGGAGGAAGTCCCGCAGCGATGCGAGCAGCGCGACGAGCCTGTATTTCTGTCTCGATTTGCAGGCGCCACTCTAGAGTGAGATGCACGTACGTGGTGATGAGATGCCGGACAATCCTGACGGTGATAGAAGTGTGAGAGGAGGCAGATGGGATCGATCAGTGGCGGGGTGGAGGAAGGAGGAGGATGTGCAAGGACTAGGGGACGCTGGCTAGGTTAAATCGCCACTAATGGCCTTGGGCGGCGATTCGAAGCGGCGCTACGTGGCATCCACACTGTGCTGACTATCGAGGCACTCGTCGGACCATCGGGTTTCCCGACGAGTTCATGTAGGGCCATGCCATTAGATTGATGTGGTAGGCGCCTGTGAAAGGACGCCTGCAAAACATGATGGAGGGAGTGGTGCGCTTCAGCCCAACAGTCCACCGAAACCAGGGTCCCACTCATCAGTACTAGACGGTCAAACCATTGATCCGACAACATCCCCCCATGTGACGATTTCTAAGGTTTTCACACAACAGAGTGGGGAAAAGTGAGCAACTGTTAAGAGTGTGGGGGTGAATGAGTAGAGCTAAGGAACCATAGGCACAAGAATAGAAATCCCTATAAAAATGATGAATGGGGGAGGCAAAAAAATAATAAGAGAAAAACCCACCATGAATAAAATAAAATAAAATAAATGAGAGAAAAAGAGAGAAGGGACTTTGTTACTATCCTTTACCACACTTGTGCCTCAAAGTGGCACCATGTTCTTCATATAGAGAGTATCTTGTTTGTCACTTCCATATGCTAGTGGGAATTTTTAATTATAGAACTTGGCTTGTATATTCTGATCACGGGCTTTCTCAAATGCCCGAGGTCCTCACTAGAAAGAAAGTTGGATGCACACCCACTTAGCTTCAGTCGAGCTTTCATACACTTATAGCTCTAGTGCATCTGTTGCATGGCAATCCCTACTCCTAGCATTGATATCTATTGATGGGTATCTCCATAGCCTGTTGATAAGCTGAGTGGATGCGAGACTTTCTTCTTATCTTTCAACCCTTTTGATATATATGATCATATTCTCTTCCACCCTTATGCTATGTCCATGGTTCACGCTGATGTATTGCGTGAAGAATAAAGTTGATGCGCATTGAAAAAGTACGATCCAATTGCTTGGTTTGACACCGGGGTTCTCATTATTTATAATTTATGCTAGGAAGACCAAGCATGACAAGCTATATGATTTTGTAGGGATAACATTCTTTGGCATTGCAATTTGGAAGGACATGATTGTTTCTAGTAAACCTGACTATGGATGTCTTTTTGTCAGACTATTGTCTTGAATCACTTGTATCTTAATATTCATGCCATGATTAGACATTTGTTCAACATTATGTTAGGTACATTCAACATCAAAAATTATCTTTTTATCATTTACCTACTCGAGGACGAGCAGGAATTTAGCTTGGGGAGGCTAATAGGTCTCCGTCATATCTATAATTTTTGATTGTTTCATGCCAATATTCTAAAACTTCCATATACTTTTGGCAAAATTTTGTAATATTTTTGGGACTAACTTACTTACCCAGTGCCCAGTGCCAGTTCCTGTTTTTTTGTGTTTTTCTTTTCGCATAAATTCTATATCAAACGAAGTCCAAACGCGATAAAAATTTATGGAGATTTCTTCTCGAATATATTTAAATTTTGGGCATTGGAATCAACGCTAGATGGTTCCCGAGGGCGGCACAAGACAACCAGACGCGATCCGGGGGGCAGATGGCTTGCGGTCCCCCTTAAGTAGGTTGAGGTTCTCCTTCTGGCGCACGAAAGATATTTTTGCGATAAAAATCCCCTCAAAATTTCAGCCCGATCGAAGTTAGGGATCGCCGGATATTGAAGAAACATGGTGAAGGGGTGATACTTCTCCAACGTATCTATAATTTATGAAGTATTCATGCCATATTGACCTATGTTTACAATACTTTTATACGGTTTTGATGCACTTTATATTATTTATTTATAACTAACCAGGACTGTCGCTGTTTTAGGCAGAACTACCATGGTGTTGTTTTTGTGCAGAAAATGGAAGTTCTCGTAATCACCCAAAACTTTTTGTTAATTTTTTTGGAACAAAAGAGGCACTAGACGCTTCGTGGGAGGGCTAGAAGATCCATGAGGTTGGCACAACCCACCAGGGCACGCCATGCCCCCGACGTGTGCTGGTGGGTTGTGCTCTCCTCGTGGCCCATCTTCACATGAAACTGATGCTCAAAAATCCTATAATATATGGAAACCATTATAAATAACCCGAGACTCCTAGTTCTACCGCTACAACTCTCTGTATTGATGAAAAAACAATCTGGAGGCATTTCAGTACCCTGCCGGAGAGGGTAGATCATCTCTGGTGGCCATCTTCATCATCCCGATGGAGGCCATGATGAGGAGGGAGTAGTCCACCCTCGGGGCTGACAGTTTGTACCAGTAGCTATGTGTTTAATCTCTCTCTCTCATGTTGTTGAGATGGAACAATCTTGATGTATCACGGGATTTGTTAATATAGTTGGATCATATGATGTTTTTCCCTCTCCATCTTGTTGTGATGAATTGAGTTTTCCCTTAGAGATTTTGTTATTATTGGATTGAGTACTTTTATGGATTTGAGAGCACTTGATGTATGTCTTGCATGCGGATACCCGTAGTGACATTGGGGTATTCATGTGATTCACTTGATATATGTTATGGTGTCAACTTGCAGATTCCGTGACCTTGGGGTTCTATGCATAGGGGTTGATTACACGTTCCCATACCTTGTTCTCCAATAGAAATCCTGGGGAACTCTTTGAGGTTCTTTGTGTTGGATTGAGCATTACTAGTCTAAAACTGTTTGATGTGTATCATATAATTAACTCATGGATACTTGTGGTGACATTGGAGTATCTAGGTGACATTATAGTTGTTTGATGTGTATCATATGGTGTTATTCTAGTACAAACTCTTAGATAGATCGATGGGAAAGGATAACTTGCTGTTATTTTAGAACGAACTCTTCAATAGACCGATCGGAAAGGATAACTTTAAGGTGGTTTCATACCCTACAAACAATTTCTTCTTATGTTTTTCTGCTAGATAAGAAAATTGGAGTGAGTCTTTATTGGACATTGAGGGATGGTTTTGCGATCCAATTATATTAGCATTGTTGAGAGATTGCACTAGCGAAAGTACTTTCGCTAATCAGGCTCGCAGTCTTGCCTGCCACGCCCGAAGACCCCGAGGCTTTAACCTCACATCCCACTTTCTGTCACGTCCACGGGATTTCCCCCGACAATGACCTGACTCTCAGTCCAGATCCGGCCGTAGTACCAGATGACCGGATACCCGTTCCTGCCGAACACTGCCCTAGCACGGACACAACGGAGGTCAACTCCGAAAGCTCCGAGTAGGTTGACCTGATCCAGCTCTCGACACTCAACAAGGCCCTAGATCAGGTCTCGCCGATGAAGATTACCAACAACCCAACCCCGATCCATGCTTAGATCAGTCTCAGGGCAAGTCAGGACAAATTTTTCGTCCCACCCACAACCCACTTGATATCCATAGTCGAAGATTTAACAGACATGTTGGACTATGCCTCCAAGGAGGCAAAATACATGGATGAGGAAGATTGCGCTCCCACCCCTGTTAACACCGGGCGATGGTCTGCCATCTCCACATATGACGTCTAAATGGTAGACACTCCGGCCGCTAATGGCGAGAACACGCCTAAAAACGATGGTGACAAGTCGGGTGAAGCATCGACAAGGCACCGGAAACCGCATAAACGGTAAAGGAAAAACGGGAAGAAAAGCTATCATCGACACCGGGGACGGGGATATCCCGAAAGACCTTGGCGATCCCGATATCCTCGAACACCCGTTAGAGGGTCAAGAGAGGCCTGAAGACCAATGCAACCCCAACGACCTAAATGATTCCAAGGATGATAATTACCTTCCCACTGTCGAGGAGGAGGACATCCCGGAAGCCGATGACTTCGACATTCCTGATGATCATGAAGATGAGGAAATGTTTAGGCAACAGCTTATAGCCACATCCCGCATCCTGAAAACAAAAGAACGACATCTTAAAGATGAACAAGACAACCTCAATGATCGATGGACGAGAGTCCTCTCAGCTGAGGAAGGATAAAGTACCAGTCTGTTGGACCAACCTAATTGCTATCCATGCAGAAGGCTGTTGCCGCAATTCGACGACGAGCCCACAGATACGCCGTCTACCAAACATAAGCCAGACCGCCCCCCACGAGGGCGAAACAGGACGGCTGACTACACCGGTTATAGGCCGGTGATACCCCGAAGACGGGGAAAAGACTCAATAGAGCCTGATGACAGGTTCAACTTGCGACACAACCTGGACCATAGGGCAGGTCGCACAAGATCCATCTATGGATCCATAGGGTACTCACTCGATCAACGGGACGGGTACTTGCCCTGGCTCGACGGCAACAATAGAGGCCGGGAACGAAACCGGGATAGAACAAACACCGATCACCGGCGCGACATAGCTCGGGTAAGTGGCGCTGCCCACCCACTGTGCTTCACGGACGAGGTGATGTAGCATTAGTTCCCGGAGGGGTTTAAACCCGTAAACATAGAGCAATATGATGGGACAACTGACCCAACCATATGGATTGAGGATTTCCTCCTCCGCATCCACATGGCATGAGGAGATGATCTTCACTCCATCAAATATCTACCTCTAAAACTTAAGGGGCTAGCTCGGCACTGGTTGAACAGCCTCCCTGAAACTCCATAGGATGCTAGGAAGACCTAGAGGATGCATTCCGATCTAACTTCAAGGGGACCTATGTTCCGGCGCCAGACTCCTCCGATTTGAGCAACATCGTCCAGAAGCCAGGAGAGTCCACGCGGCAATTTTGGAATCGGTTCTTGACCAAGAAAAACCAGATTCTCGACTGTGCGGACACCGAGGCAATAGCCTCCTTATGGTACAATATTCGGGATGAATGGTTGGCCCGCCAGCTTGGCCAGGATAAACCTCGGACAATGTCTGCCCTTACATCCCTCATGACCGCTTTTGTGCGGGCGAGGATAACTGGCTAGCAAGATGGAGCCACAACCTCGAAGACCCCGGAACCTCCGAAGCTCGGGACAAAAACGGGAAACCAAAGCGCAATAAGAATAAGCACCGACACAACAATAGTGATGTCGATGACACGGCCATTAACGTCGGCTTCCGAAATTCCCGACCCGGGCAACGAAAGAAGCCTCCTAAAGGCAATCACAACGGACCCACCCTGCTAGAGAAGATCATGGAAAGGCCCCGCCAAATCCACGTCACTCAAGAGAAGCCCACCAACCACACCAACCATAACTATTGGGTATTCAAACAGGATGGCAAACTCACATTCGAGGACCAAGGCAAAGGTCCACACAGTGAGGACGAGGATGAGCCTCGGGGTTCGATTGGTGGCGGACAAAAGAAGTTCACCCCAGAGGTGAAAACAGTAAATATGATATACGCCACCCATATACCGAAGAAGGAGAGGAAGCACGCCCTTCGGGAGGTCTACGCCATAGAGCCAATAGCCGCGAAGTATAACCCATGGTCGGCATACCCGATCACCTTTGATCGACGTGACCACCCGACCAGTATCCGTCATGGAGGTTCGGCCGCCCTCGTCCTAGACCCCATTATAGATGTGTATCACCTCACTAAAGTCCTCATGGACAGAGGAAGTAGCCTAAATCTGATTTACTCAGATACGGTGAAAGATATAGGTATAGATCCGTCAGGGATTAAACCCAGCAACACTACCTTTAAAGGAGTGATCCTAGGGGTTGAAGCCCGTTGCACGGGCTCCATAATCCTGGAAGTAGTGTTCGTCTTGCCCAATAACTTTCAAAGGGAAGACTTAATCTTCGACATTGTGCCTTTCCGCAGCGGCTATCATGCCCTGCTCAGCCGTACATCGTTTGCTCATTTTAACATCATCCACACTACGCATACCTCAAGCTCAAGATGCCCCGCCCCAAGGGCGTCATCACTGTCAATGGCAACATAGAGCGCTCCCTATGAATTGAGGAACATGCATTGGCCTTGGTGGCCGAATTCCATTACAATGATGATCGACAAACGCCGACACCTGTCGTCAAGGCACGGAAGGTTGGGAAGCGATCTTGGTTTCAGACTGAACTCTCATAACCTTCTTCTCCCCATAAATAGGGACTCGCCCGCCATCGTGCAGCCCTAGGACCAGCAAAGTACGTGACAAGGAGGCACAAGTTTGCTCTCAAAATTCCATGGGTGGTTGGGAAGTGTCTGGCTGGACCGAACTACTACCATCAAATGACTTCGGACACACTGCAGGTACCATCAAGGGCCTGCTAAAGGCGTAAAGCTCATCCACACTTCGACGACTTCTCAAGACCCTTTTTCCAAGATCCATTCGCCAAACGGTACCACCCATTGAGGTGTACCACTCCCTAGGAGGCACAGGAGTAGACAAGCAACAGGGCACATCGAGGACGTATGGTAACCAATTGAAGACCCCTCGTACAACCACTCCTGTAAAATTTCTTTTTTTCAACTACCTATAAACAGTTGCTTTGGCAATTTGAGAAACAATAGTCGTCGAGAAAAATCATTATACATGGTTGTCTCATTGTCCTTGTAAGTGCATCCAGTGCCCCTTAGTGATTTTGGTGTATTGAAGACATATAGGTTAAGGAACTAATGTGTTTGTGAGTGTACATAGGCTCTATAAGTTGATGATGAGTTTGATATATTCGGATATAATCGACCCCTAAAAATATATCTTTAGCTGAAGACTTTGGTGAACACTTTGCTGAAGACTTTGGTATTCCCTGAAGACTTTGAAAATTAAGAAGTTGGTGTGACCTTGAAAATATGAACGAGGAATATGAAGTGTGAATACTTTTTTTCCGTAGTTTCATTTCCTTTCTTTGAGTCATTGGAATCACCGTACTGTTAAAGGGGGCTGATACTAAGGGAAATTTCCAAATTATGCTCAAGACCAAAAGCCTCAACCTATCCAATCCTTCGAGTTAAGCCTTTGTAAATCTCTTACGGTTCAGTCAAGTACTTTAGTAATAGAGACGAAGTTCTTCTAATCTCTGAGGAAATTGTCTAACTGAGGAGTTAGGATTTCGCTAGTGCGAATTACCTACAAGTGAGGAACACGATAAGCCTAAGGACTCTTATAGTTCGAAATTCCGACGGTTGCTATGCTTGGCGCCAGCTGTCCCCAGTCATCTTATCCACATAACGGTCATGTCATTGGGGGCATTTATGTCTTATCATGTTAGGTTGCACCCTAGCTATAAATAGCCACCCCCACAACCACTAGTTGGTTGGCTGCTCCAAGAGAGAACTGACACTTGTCATGTGAGAGCAACTTATCCTCCGAAGACTTTGAGAGAAAATCATCAGTGAGGAAAAACCCAAATCCAAACCACCAAACCCAAAGTGATTAGGCATAACTGAAGAGATTGTCCCTATGTGGAACCGACGCTTTTTACCTTTGAAGACTGTGTATCTTCCAGACGGTTAGGCGTCATGGTCTAGTGCATCCCTGTAAGTGCATCTATTGCCCTTAGTGATTTTGGTGTATTGGAGACTTATAGGTTAATGAACTAATGTGTTTGTGAGTGTACACAGGCTCTATAAGTCAATGAGGAGTTTGATATATTTGAAGATTACCGACCCCTAAAATGTATGTCTTCAACTGAAGACTTTGGTGAAGACTATGGTGATGACTGTGGTATTCCCTGAAGAATTTGAAAATGAAGAAGTTGGTGTTACCTTGAAGATATGAACGAGGACTATGAAGCGTGAAGACTTTTGTTTTTGTAGTTTCATTTCCATTCTTTGAGACATAGGAAACACTATATTGTTAAAGGGGGCCGAGGTAATACTAAGGAAAATTTCCAATTGATGCTCAACTCCAAAAGCCTCAACCTATCCAATACTTTGAGTGAAGCCTTTGGAAATCTCTTGCAGTTCAGTCAAGTTCTTAAGTAACATAGACGATGTTCTTCTGGTCTCTAATGAAATTGATCTGACTGAGGAGTTAGGATTTCGCCAGTGCGAATGGCCTACAAGTGAGGAACATGATAAGCCCGAGGATTTTCATAGTTTGAAATTCCGACCATTGTTGTGCTTAGTGCCAACTTCCCCAATTATCCTATCCACATAACGGTCATATAATTGGGGACATTTGTGGCTTATCATGTCAGGTTGCACTCTGGCTATAAATAGCCACCCCCACAACTACTAGTTGGTTGGCTACTCCAAGAGAGAACTGACACTTGTCATTAGAGGGCAACCCATCCTCTAAGGACCTTGAGAGAAAATCATCAGTGAGGAAAAACCCAAATCCAAACCACCAATCCAAAGCGATTGAGCATCACTAAAGAGATTGTTCCTGTGTGGAACCGACGCTTGTTACCTTTGAGGACTATGTATCCTCCAGACGGTTAGGCGTCATGGTCTAGTGCATCCTGCAGTCAATTGGGGATAACGGAGTGATCTTGGTCTAGAGCATCCAGAAGTTAATTATGGATTGTTGGGTGACCAGTTTGTGAGGGTTTTGGAAGTCTACCCTAAAGACTTACCATGAGTGTTGAGCGAGGACTTTGTGACCTTAGCTCAAGGAGAACACGGTAAGGACTGTGTGTGCTGGGACTGTGTGTCCTCTGGTTTAAATACCAGGCCGCTCCAAACCAGATGTACGACTATCAAACAGTTGGAACTGGGTCATCAAACCATTGTCTTCATCGATCTACCTAGTTCTATTTCCTCAACTTTTTGATTTACTCATATACCTGTTGATGAAATTGATCATTACTATTTGAAGAATTTGACTGAAGACTTTCACAATTTCCCCACCTCAAATTCTTCATGTTACCTTGTTCCTCACCTGCTTATCCTGTATCACGCTACTTGTAATCCGTGCATGTTTCATTTCACCATGATGACTATGCTGTCGCTATGTTTCTCATGCACTTGACTACTTAATCCATTTCTAGTTATTCATGACATTTCAAATTCCTCAAGGTTAAATTCCTCAAGTGATGAATTTGTAAAAATTGCCTATTCACCCCCCTCTAGTCGACATAACGCACTTTCAATTGGTATCAAAGCAAGGTACTCCCTTGTTCTGTGTGATTTTGGTATAACCACCTAGAGTTCTAGTTATGTCGACTGTAGGTATGATCAAGGCTTCTACAGGGTGTCCCACCTTCGATGGGACGGATTACCCCTACTGGAAGAACAAGATGCTTATGCATCTTGAGGCTATTGACAATGATCTTTGGTACGTTGTGGAAAATGGTGTTCCCCGCATTTCTTCGACTGTCACTGCTGCTGATACGAACAAATTCAAGAAACTCGATTCTCAAGCGAAGAATATCATATGTGGCCATCTGAGCAAAGGTATGATGAAATTCACAGTTAAACCCCCTTGCAACAGGCCACCCTTGGCTCCGAACCAAACTGCTGATCCCACAAGTCTCAAGACTGGTGATGACTTTCCTCATGAATGGGAAAGACATCAAGGCAAGCTGGCGAAGAAAGCAAAAGAGGTTGTGAAGAAATTCAACGAAGACTCTGCTACTGTTGCCTCTCCCGGAGCCTCTGCTACTGCTCTGAAGAAAACTATGGTGATGAAATCTGCTGTGAAGTCAAAGTCTTCAACTTGAAAATCATCACTTCAGATTCCTCAATCAAAGACTTCAAAGGCCTCAGCCACTGACTCTATAGCTTCTCCGTCCTCTGTTGCTGCCGCAAAGTCCTCAACACGTGTGCACCTCTCATCATGTCAGAGGGGTTTCTCGATTACTTCAAGGGTCTCTGCAAGTCCCTCTGCTCAAACACAGTCTTCAACAAGTCCCACTATGTTGAAACTGAAGAAAACTATTGGACAAGGTCAAAGACCATGTCCTCACACAAGCAAAGCTATGGTGAATGTACCCTCAGGATCTAAGGCTGATGATGAGGCTGATGACGAAGAACTGGAAGAAATCATCAGATAAAGTTAGCAAAACGCTGCAATAGCCAAAGGTAGCTCTGTTCCTCATATGATGGATCCCAAGATGAACCTCAACTTCATTGACATATGGCATGAGGATCCCAGCACCCCACTTTCCTCACTTAGCCTGCCTCTTTGTGTGGACCATGTCCTCACCCACTTTATTTCTGAGGAAAAATGGAAAAGAGATCAAGCTTAGAGAGCTAAGAGGAACAAGGATCGAAAAGAAAAATTTATGAGGAATAACGTAATGAATTTGACTCCAAATCAACTCATCATAGTTCGGTCTGAAATTCGCTGCCTCTCCGAGGAACAAGACAAATATTATGCTGAATGGAAGGGCACCAAAGTGAGATTCATCAGGGCAGCCCAAGATGCTGTTATGGACCATAACTCCAGGGTTGCAGCTCGATCACAACCACAAAATCCTCGGGCTGATGAATCTGCTCAGCATGCTGATAAAACTGCTCCCGCAGCTGAAGAAACTCAGGCTGCTGAAGAAACTACCAGGCCAGCTGAAGATTTTGCTGTGCTCGAGGAAATTAATAACACAAGGGCGACTGCATTAGTCATGCTTGAAAAAATGCACCACCCTCACCCTCTGCAGAAACCGCTAAATCATTAAGGGTGAAAACAATCAACATTCCTTCTGCATCAGGAGCGAAGAAGAACAAGGCTGTGGAGATGAAGGCACTAAAACAAAAAGCATCTACTTCAGATTCCTCACCAGTGAAGAAATTGAAGACAGTGCCAAATTCTTCAACAGAACCGTTTGAGGCAACTCCTATCAGCTCCGTGCCAGCCTATGGAATCGTGCCATTTGGTGTTGATTATGTCATCCCAAATAACGAGGAAAGGATCAATCTGCTGCTACCTCAGAGTAGGTTGATGAAGAAATTGAAGTGGAAGCAAATGCTTCAACTCCAAAGGTATCATCGCCCCAGTCTCAATTGACTGCGGCAGAGGCCGGTGTTGAAGAAATTGATGAGGATGTGGACATTGGCAATACAACCCCTGTCATCAATGATGAATATTGGGAAGCTGCACACCCAAATTCCACAATGACCACTCCTCTATTATAGATTCCTCAGTCTCCAGCCCAGACTAAAGAAATTCATACAGGATCTGATGACTTGGCCGCAACTGCGATTGAAGAAATTCTAGCTGCATCACTTGACGAAATTGTAGCTCCAACTGCTACTGAGGAAACTCCTATGCAAATTCCTTAGTCTGAAGAAGTTCCTCCCATGCCTAAGGAGATTGTGGGCCTCTTCAAGCCAAACCTTCAGCCAAAGCCAAGAATGCCATTCAAAGGCTCAAAGCGCCCCAAATTCACCAAGACCAATTTCTTTTATGAGCACATTTTCTACACTGGACCCAATCCATATGACTCAGCTAGGGCCGGTTGAACCAGATTCTGGACTCCTACTCAGATGAACTATTATGCATCAATACTGTTTGACAAGAAGAAAGTCTTTAAGCACCATCAAATTCCTCATGCAGATATGAAAACTATCCCTTCCTTCACACTAGTGCTCGTAGTTCTTCACGATGCAGGAATTCCTCCGATATGTGTGGATATCTACGATTGGAATGAAGAGCTAATTCTTAAATTCTAGGCCACTCTGCACATCCTAGGTGATGCTTCTGACATCAAATCATGGGTATTGGATTGGATGACTGGATCAACCCATTACGCTGCACTAGCCTCTGAATTGCTTCGGTCAGTCCCAGTTCCAATTCCTTCAAAAGAAGCTCGCTGCTTATTTGATGAACCTGCTCTGCCCGACCATATGATGCAAGTACTGATGAAACCACTATCTCCTGGAAAACCTCAAAGGACCACCTTCCTTGTGAAGGATTTTCTCTATGTATCTAGGTCAGTCTATCACATCCTCACCAACACCCTTTGTCCTTAGAAGGGTCACAACTCTGAAGAAGAAGAAGTTGAGGGAATCATGAAGAACATGCTATTCAACATCATTCATGGGATTCCCAACAACTACCATGACTTCTTCATGAGGACTTTGGCCAATGCAGCATTAGCCCCATTTGAATTGAAGCCTTATGCTCCCTGGATAATGAAATTCATCAGATCAAGGTCTTCAATTCACTTCAAGACGGACTTCCAAAATCACTTCGGCTTTCTGCCTTCGATTGAAGTCCTCAAAAGAACAACTGCCTCAGTTGAAGGAAAAGGCAAAGATGTCATTGATGAAGGTAGTCGACCATTGGATGGCAGTTTTGCAAAGCTACATATTACTCCACCAATGATGACACTCCTACCCAGGGCTCTACTGCAAAAGCCTCAGCACAAAAACCTCAAGACTCTGCCTCTCGTGTGATGACAGACCGTGAACTGCTCATAAGTCTTCATCAGAAGGTGGATCGCAATCACAAGTGGGTGAAGCATCAGTTTGACTATGACGCAAAACTCTATGAGGAAAAATCACTACTATCTGCATGAAATCTTCGATCGTGCATGGGCCATTCTCGCACATCTCAAGACTCCTGAGGAACTCAAGGACATGGACTTTTAGCAAAACTTTGACTGGTCTCATCCTCCTTAGAAGAAATTCAAGAAGGTTCATGTTCCTCAGCTAGTTACAAGTTCATATTCTTCATCGTGCGAGACCGATGAAGCTGAGGACATTGACGACACTGCGGTGGGCCCTGCATCAACAAACAACCCTGACAGCACTGGCGCTCCTTCCTCACCAACAAGATGAAATTCTTCAAGGGGCGTTAGTCCTCACTTTTTCATCCCTTTTGGTATTCGATGGCAAAGGGGGAGAAAACTTGAGTTAGTCTTCAAACGGGTCTCTATATATGGGCTGTTTTTTGTTTAAGTTACAACTCTCCCTCTTCTGAAGCTTTTGTTGGTTGAGTTGTAAACTTATGTCTGATGGTGGTTTGACTCTTCTGAACTGCTGTTCACATGCTTATTTCTTCAAGCACCTTAATGCTTGCATGCTGAATTTCGTCAGACACCATTTTCATCATGCATTTCAAATTCTTTATATCATATGTTCAAATGCGTGTATGAATTACAAGATATAGGGGAAGATCTCCATGTGTTTAAGCTGCCATGTGCATTTCCAGTCCAAAGCAAATTCCTCAAATATGCATATCTTCAAGGGGAGTTCTTCTATATCTTGCATTCAAATTCCTCAAACAAAGTACTTTCACCTCATATGTTTACCTTCGTTGAAAACTTAACCTATTTGTCATCAATCACCAAAAGGGGGAGATTGTAAGTGCATCTAGTGCCCCTTAGTGATTTTGGTGTATTGAAGACTTATAGGTTAAGAAACTAATGTGTTTGTAAGTGTACACATGCTCTATAAGTCGATGGGGAGTTTGATATATTTGGAGATTACCGACCCCTAAAAATGTATGTCTTCAACTGAAAACTTTGGTGAAGACTTTGGTATTCCCTGAAGACTTTGAAAATGAAGAAGTTGGTGTGACCTTGAAGATATGAACGAGGACAATGAAGCTTGAAGACTTTTGTTTTTGTAGTTTCATTTCCTTTCTTTGAGTCATAGGAAACACCATACTGTTAGAGGGGCCCGATGTAATACTAAGGAAAATTTCCAGCTCATGCTCAACTCCAAAAGCGTCTACCTATCCAATCCTTCGAGTGAAGCCTTTGGAAATCTCTTGCAGTTCAGTCAAGTTCTTCAGTGATAGAGACGATGTTCTTCTTGTCTCTGATGAAATTGATCTGACTGAGGAGTTAGGATTTCGCCACCGCGAATTGCCTACAAGTGAGGAACATGATAAGCCCGAGGACTTTCATAGTTCGAAATTCCGACCATTGTTGTGCTTAGCGCCAGCTGTCCCCAATCATCTATCCACATAACGGTCATATCACTAGGGGCATTTGTGTCTTATCATGTCAGGTTGCACCTTGGCTATAAATAGCCACCTCCCACAACCACTAGTTGGTTGGCTCCTCCGAGGGAGAACTGACACTTGTCATTTGAGAGCAACCCATCCTCCGAGGACTTTGAGATAAAATAATTAGTGAGGAAAAACCCAAATCCAAATCACCAAACCCAAAGTGATTGAGCATAAGTTTAGAGATTGTTCCTATGTGGAACCGACGCTTGTTATCTTTGAGGACTATGTATCCTCAAGACAGTTAGGCGTCATGGTCTAGTGCATCCTGCAGTCAATTGAGGATCATGGAGTGACCTTGGTCTAGAGCATCCAGCAGTCAATTGTGGATCACCGGGTGACCAGTTTGTGAGGGTTGTGGAAGTCTACCCTGAATACTTACCACGAGTGTTGGGCGAGGACTTTGTGACCTTAGCTCAAGGAGAATACGGTAAGGACTGTGTGTCTTGGGACTGTGTGGCCTCTGGTTTTAATACCAGGCCGCTCCAAACCAGACATAAGACTGTCACAATAACTGGAACTAGGTCATCAAACCATTGTCTTCATCGAGCTACCTAGTTCTATCTCCTCAACCCTTTCATTTCCTCATATATACCTGTTGATGAAATTGATCGTTACTGTTTGAAGAATTTGATTGAATACTTTCACAATTTCCTCACCTCAAATATTTCAAGTTACCTTGTTCCTCACCTGCTTATCCTGTATCACGCTACCTTTAATCCGTGCATGCTTTATTTTATCATGATGACTATGCTACTTCTATGTTTCTCAGGCACTTGAGTACTTATTCTGCTGCTAGTTATTCATCACATTTCAAATTCCTCAAGTAGAAATTCCTTAGTGATGAATTTGTAAAAATCGCCTATTCAACCCCTCTAGTCGATATAACGCACTTTCAATTGGTATCAGAGCCAGGTACTCCCTTGTTCTATGTCATTTTGGTTTAACCACCTGGAGTTCTAGTTATGTCAACTATAGGTATGATCAAGGTTTCCGTGGGATGTCCTACCTTCAATGGGACGGACTACCCCTACTTGAAGAACAAGATGTGCAGCATCTTGAAGCTATTGACAATGATCTTTGGTACGTTGTGGAAAATGGTGTTCCCCGCACTTCTCCGACTGTCACTACTGTTGATACGAAGAAATTCAAGCAACTTGATTCTTAAGCGAAGAATATCATCTATGGCCATCTGAGCAAATGTCAGTATGGCAGTGTGAGTGCTTTGGAGTCTGCTAAGCTTATCTAGATAGGTTGTCAAAGTCAACGAAGGTGTTTCCACTCAATGTGACTCTCGTATTGATTTTCTTCACAATCTATTCAACCGCTTTAAAAGACTCGATAATGAAAATGTTCAGCAAACTTTTGATTGTCTCACTGATATCTCCAACGAGCTTCAAGCACCGGGTGCCACTGATATCACGGACCATGAAGTGGTGAAGAAACTGCTAAGATCTCTTTAGTCCTCATTTGATACTCTGGCTTTGATGATTCAAGAGCGTGGATACTGCAAGTCACTTGATCCTGCTGATATTCTTGAGAGACTCAATACTCATGAATTGCAAAAAGCCAAGAAGAGAGACCTCCACGGGCCAAGCTATGGAAGATCTCATGCTCTGAAGGCAAAAGCAATTTCCTCATCCAAAGGCAAAGATTCTGATAGTAGCCTTGGAGATCCTAAAGAATTGAGTCAGGAGCTGGCAATGCTCGTGAGGAAATTCTAAAAGTTCTCAAGGAGAGGCCGCTTTGGAAAATCTTCAAAAAGTGGCTTGAGGAAATCAGATTCCTCAAATGACTACAAGAAGAGAACTTGTCACAAATGCAAGAAATCTGGTCACTTCATCTCTGACTGTCCTCTCAGGGAAAAAGAATCAAAGAAGAAGAATAAGAAGAAGTACAAGGATGACAGTTCGGATGACTCGAAGAAATGGAAGAAATCTTCAAAGTCCTCATCTTGAAGTCCTCATCTTCAAAGTCCTCAACGCACAAGAAGAATGGTTCCAGAAAAGCTCGGGCTTTCATTGGCAAGGAAATGGACTCAGAAGAAGAATCTGCAGAATATGAAGAAGAGGAAGAATCTGAGGTGGAATCGGAATCTGGTGTTGCTAGCCTTCCTCTTGCCACTGCTTTCGTCAGCAAGTCCATCTTCAGCAGTGAAGAAAATGACTATGCCAATGATACTGATGTCAGTACTGATGATTATGCTCACACCTATTGCTTCATGGCTAAAGGTTCCAAGGTACATAAGCATCACTCCTCCTCTGAATCAAGTGATGGTGAATCTGATGAATATGTGAAACCTAGCTATGTCAAACTTGCTAATATTGCCACTAAGCAACAAAGTGCACTTAAAAAGCTTCAGAAACTTCAAGACAAAAGTGACTATCTATTGAATGAGGAAGTGTATCAGACTCAAACTCTGTTTAACAATCTCAAAAGTCTTCAGACAAAGTATGATAACCTTCAGAGTCATCATAATGCTCTCTTAGCCGATCATGAGAAGCTTTATGAATTTCTTCAAAGAAAGGAAGATCTTGAGAAACTAAGAGTGTCTGATGAGGATCTCCAAAGGGAAAACAATTCCTTATTGGCTCAACAGATCAATACCGCTCAGGAAGAATTTGTTCCACCTTGTTTGAAATGCATCGAATGTGAAACTGCTAATTCTTCACCTGAATGTTCAAATGCTTCTATTGCTGCAAATTCTTCAACTATTCCCGTGGTCAAAAATTCCTCATCCGAGGATACCACAAGTATCACTGACAAAAATGTAGGGTTGAAGGAATTGTATGTGACAGGCATGTACAAAAGTCTCAAAGGGCATCAAACCCTTTGCGATGTCCTCAAAAAGTAGATTCTGAACAAGAACCGTAGGAAAGAGGGTATTGCCTTTGAGAGGAAACTCAATGCTGATTGATCCTACTGGACACCTGAGCAGTACCCCAAAACCTCATGGGTTGTTGAAAAAGGACCTCCTTTAGATCCATCCACTTTATCTGACATTACTTGTGAAACTTCATATTACGCTGATGAGTCACTTGACTCCAACTACAAATTCTTCAAAAATAAGAAAGGAGAATTATTTGCTAGACTTGTTAGAACTAACCGTAGGAACGATTCACCTATGAACAAAATCTGGTTTCCCAAGATCTGCTTACAAAATCTTCAAGTGAATGTCCTCACAACACCACTCATGAAGAAAAGGAACCCCAGATCAAATTCCTCATATGGATTAAAGTCTTCACTTGGACCAAATTGCTCAAATGGTCAAAAATATCATTCTCATTCTAATGCATCTGTTTCGCAGGGAAAGTCTAAGAGTTCTAAATATGTGCATTATTCTTCAAATCATTATGTTCATAAGTCCTCGAAGAATTTCTCTCCTTATTCATATGAGTACTCTAACCCTCGTCCTGTGAAACAAAGTGCACTAGCTTCAATGTCTCCCTTCTCATATGGTGCTCGCAGAATGCTGAACTCTTTGCCACCCCTCGAGATGTGGGTGGTGAAGAAATTGAACTAATCTCTTATGCAGGTTCAGCTCTCCATATGAACTTGAACATCTGATGAATTTGCTGAAGACCTGAGAAAATGCTTGAAAGGATGCAAGCTAATCATGCAGAAATGAATTTCTCATTTCTCATGTCCTCACACTGCTTTACTCCCTATATTGTGTGATGAAATTCTGCCTGATGAATTTGATGTCATATTATTCACTCTGAAGCATATGAGTTATTAAGCTGTACTAATTCATCTGCAGGATGAACCTCCAAAAGCTACTGAGTGGGTCCTCGATAGTGGATGCACAAACCACATGACTGGTGACAAGAATCTACTGATGAATTTTCCACGTGCCCCATCTCATGTGAAGCATATCACCTACGTTGACAAAGGAAAAGGCAAGTTATTGTGTCTCGATAAGGTTGCAATCTCAAAGGATCGACACATGGATAAGGTGATGCTTGTCGAATCCCTCGGGTTCAACCTTATGTCCGTCTCAATGCTTTGTGATCTTGATATGGTTGTCGTCTTTGGAAAATATCGTTGTGTTGTCGTCATGGAATCTGACAATTCCAAAGTCTTCGAAGGCTTTAGGAGAGGAGACTTGTAAATTGTTGATTTCTCTACATGTCCTCAGCCTGCCACGTGCCTCCTTGCAAAGTCCTCAAAAGGATGGCTGTGACATCGACGACTTGGACATGCTGGTAAAAAAAGCACTCATTGGCATTGAAGGTGTCAAATTCCTCAAGGACCACCATTGTGGTGCATGTGAGTCTGGGAACATGACCAGATCCAAGCATCCCTCGAAGACAATCATGACCACTACTCGACCCTTTGAATTCTTTCACATGGACCTCTTTGGCCGCACTCATTATTCCACACTAAAAAATTCTTCAAGTTTGTATGGCTTTGTCATTGTTGATGATTAATCTCATTGCACTTGGGTGCATATTATTCTGTACAAGTCTTAAGTGCAGGATGTCTTCAGATGATTTCAAGGGCCTCTACAAACTTCAGCGTCAAGATCAAACATATTAGGAGTGATAATGGGACTAAGTTCAAGAACTCCAACCTTGATGAATATATTGATGAACTTGGTATTACTCATGAGCTATCTGCCCCGTATACTCGTTAGCAGAACAACATCGTGGAGAGCAAGAACAGGACTCTTGTGGAGATGGCTTGCACCATGCGAGATGAATACAAGAATCCTCGTCGCTTCTGGCCCGAGGAAATTGATACAACATGCCACATCATCAATAGGGTATATCTTCACAAATTCTTCAAGAAGACTTCATATGAACTTATGACTGGCAAGAAACCCAATGTAAGTAAAACTACTGGAATCCAGTTATTTGCCATGTGCCAGGCCTTTGCCGTCTGCTGGCACATGGCAAAGATGCTCTTTGACGTCAGCTGAAGCAAAGCAGACGACAAAGAACTGGCGCATGGCAAAGTCTCTGTTTGCCATCTGCTAGTTCTTTGCCGTCTGCGCCCAGACAACAAAGAGACCAAGGGCAGATGACATAGAGGCAAGGTGGGTCCCACTGAACCTTGGGTCTGGCCAGGTCCAATGGAAGGGCTCTTTGCCATCTGCCAGACCTTTGCTGTCGGCCGTTGGTGTCTTTACCATCCGGGGGCAGAAGGCAAAGGGGACATGCCTATAACGGGCGTCCCCCGCCCTCACTCCTCTCTCTCTCTCACTCTCTCCCTCCCCCACTCCACTCTCTCCCTCCCCCTGTGACCGCCGCCGCCATCCCCGCCCACCACCCCCACCATCACGCCACCCCCACCACCGCGCCACCCACCACCACCGGAACATCTCCCTCCTCACGCCGCCCCCTTCCCTCGGAGCCCGCCCACCTGCGCCGCCCCCTGCTCTGAGCCATGGCTCCCATCCCCCCGCTGCCCCGGCCGTCCCCACCCAACTCCGATGAGTGCCCGGCCGCCGCCCCCTCACTTAGAATATATTAGATAGTTAGTTTATATTCGATTTTTATGTTAAATTAGATAGTTATTTTATTTTTATATAGTCTACTAGGTTAATTAGAAAAAACTTAGATAGAAAAGTAAAAACTTAGAAGAAAAGAATAAAAGAAAAAAACTAGGAGAAAAGAAGAAGAAGAAGAAGAAGAAGAGGGTGAAGAAGAAGAAGAAAAGGAGAAGAAGAAGAAAGAAGAAGATGATGAAAAAAGTAGAAGTAGAAGATGAAAAAAAGAAGTCGGAAAAGTAGAAAAAGACACACGGACCCCCAACACGACACCCCGATAACCCGACATGGCACCCCCGACCTCGACAGAGCACGCGTACCCCGACAGGACAGCCCCGACACCCCGACACCGACACGACATCCCCGACACCCCGATCCCATAAAAGGTGCTCTTCGGCCTTCCGGAGGCCGACAGGGTCATATATTTGAGAATTATGAGTTAGGTCATATATTTTTCGATTTTGTTATGAAAAACATCATATTTGTGTTGATCGAGTTTCATTTCAATGTGCAGTTGTTTCGTCGCTGCGAGGGTCTATTGTTCGACGACCTCCCCGTGCATTTGACGAGCTTCCCTGCTGCGTTCGTTGGTGATCGCAAATGACATCTCCTCCCCCGACCCCCTTAAAATGTTTTCCTCTGTTCCTTTCTTTGTGCCGAAGAAACTTGCTAGCTGTAGTTGTTTTCAATCATCAATATGCGTGACCAGTATGCGTCTCCCATTCGAAAGGGTTACATCTATAAATATGCATGCATTTACATATTTATAACCGTGATTCTTTCGAATTGTCCAATGTTATCCATGGATAGCTCGAGTATGTGTAGATTGGGTTCGTTTTCCCATATGCTCTGCTCCGGATCCGATGCAGAATTTCGTCAGTGCCTCCCTATTGTTCTCCGGGTACACATACTCTCTGCTTATCGCCGAGACGTGTATCAGGAGAATAGAAGGGAGGTGCTGCCAAAATTCTGCATTGGATCCGGAGCAGAGCATGGGAAAATGAACCCAATCTACACATACTCGGGTGGGATTAGGACCTATCTCTACCTATTAGCGTGTAGGTTGCATGGACGTAATAAAACTAACAAACTTGATTACCAGATAAATATAGATGATGAATTATATATATATATTTCTTGTGTATTTAGTAGGTAGGCAAGATGAGTGATCGTGCTTGGATGTACACTGTTCACTCTAGTTAGAAAGACATGACCAATGAATGGTTAACAAAAACCAGGGTTTTTTTGAGAGCCGCATTTGCAAATGGCCAGGAAAACACATGGTGCCCCTGTCCCAAATGCGACAACATTAAAAGGCAGACAAAGTTTCAAATGGGTAAACACCTGCAGAAGTGGGGTTTTACGCCTAATTATACGGTGTGGACTTCTCATGGTGAGTCTGACCAACGTGCCAGAGCTGTGGTGGTTCGTTGTTGCATCGATGAGCATGGTACCGGGATCAAAGACATGGTCCAAGACTTTGATGATGCTCGGGATTCGGACGATGAGATGGAGGAATCTGCAAAGGCCTTCTATGAAATGTTGTTGTCTTCAAAACGTCCTCTCCACGAGCACACTGAGCTTTGTCAGTTGGATGCCATCGCGCAAGTAATGGCTCTGAAGGCTCAATTCAACCTAGGCAGAGAATGCTACGACGTGATGATGACGATATTTGGACACTTTCTAACCAAAGGCTATGTACTGCCTGCAAACCTGTACCAGTCAGACAAAATCCTCCATGTACTTAAGATGCCATATGAGAAGATACATGCCTGTGAGAATGGATGTGCCTTATTTAGGCTTGAGTATGCGGCCTTTAACTATTGTCCCATTTGCAATTCCTCTAGGTATATTGTGGTGGACAATAGTATGGGTGAGAAGATTTAGACCAATATCCCCATTAATGTTCTTCGGTATCTGCCAATCGTACCAAGACTTCAACGTCTTTTCATGGTTGAAGAGACGGCCAGAGAAATGATATGGCACAAATTGGGCAAAATAAACGAACTAGATGCGGATGTGAACAAGATGTTGGTACACACTTTAGATGCTTTTGCGTGGAAGCACTTCGATGCATTACATAAGGATAAATCGGCATATTCAAGGCATCCTTGAGTTGCCATCAGCACGAATGGGTTCAATGTGTATGGTATGACGGCAGCACAATACAGTTGTTGGCCTGTACTTTTCATTCCACTCAATCTCCCCCCGGAGAGATTATGAAAAGAAAGAACATTTTCCTGATGTTGATAATTCCAGGGCCCAAATATCTGGGGAAGAATATGAATGTGTACATGCAGCCGCTTAAGGATGAATTGCAAGAAGCCTGGGATAATGGGATCAAGACATATGACGCCTCTACCAAAAATAACTTCAAAATGCATGAGTGGTACATGTACTCGACGCATGACTATCCGGCGTATGCGCTATTCGTTGGCTGGTGTGTGCATGGAAGGTTCCCGTGCTCCACATGCAAGGCAGTTGTTCAGTTCCGTTGGCTACAAGAGGGTCGCAAGTTTTCTTGCTTCGACATGCATAGATAGTTCCTGGATCCTAACCATAAGTTCAGAAAAGACCAGAAGAATTTCATCAAAGGTATAGTTGTCAAAAAGATCGCTCCACCTGCGTTGACAGGCCAACAGACCCTTGATCAGTTAAAACCTCTCGAGCCTGATCCTTTGTGTCCATGGTATTTCAAAGGGTATAGTACGGAACACGCCTGGACTCACAAGTCATGCTTATGGGATCTGCCTTAGTTCAAAGACCTTATTTGCCCACACAACATCGACATGATGCACACTGAAAAGAATATGGCAGAGGCCATTTTTGGTACATTGTTCGGCATAGAGGGGAAGTCAAAGGATAATCCTAAGGCTAGAATCGACCAGGAGGCTCTATGTGATAGACCATTACAAAACTTACGACAACAGAAAGGAAAGGAAAGCGTAGCGAAGCCAAAGGCATGGTCCAATCTTGGAAGGGCCGACTATGAGGGAAATGCTATTGTGGGTGAAAATGCGGTTGATGTTCCCCGATGTGTATGCTGCAAATCTAAAGAGGGGAGCAAGTCTTGAAAAATTGAAAATATTTGGTCCCAAGAGTCATGATTGGCACATATGGCTTGAGTGGGTAATGTCAATGATGTTGCGTGGCTTTATCCCTGAGGATGAATGGCTAGTACTGGTAGAGCTGAGCTATTTCTTCGGTTCCCTTTGTGCAAAAGAACTATTGCCTGGCGTGCTAGATGAAATGGAAGAGTTGGCACCGGAGTTGATCTGCAAATTAGAAAGGATCTTTCCATCAGGCTTCTTTAATCCAATGTAGCATTTGATTTTGCATCTACCGACCGTGGCAAGATTGGGGGGCCAGTTCAAAATCAATGGTGCTTCTCAACTCAGAGAATGAAGAAGATGCTTCGAGCTAAATGTAAAAATAAATGTAGTGTTGAAGAATCGATGGCCGAGGCATTCATTACTGAGGAGGCGGCAAACTTCATGACAGCACACTACGAAGCCAAAAATCGTCATTTGCTCCATTCGAGAATGCGTCGCTGAATTCTCGGATGGAGCGGTCATCGAAAAGGATTCTGTCGAAGAGTATGATCTTCTGGCAAAGCATGGAGGAGACTATCCTGGTTTCATCTCTTGGTTCAAACAAAGGGTAATTAATTACCATTATTGGACCATTGTATTTCTTGGTCTAATTTTTGGCTAATGCATCCATTCTTCCGTATTAAACTTGTAGGCTGATGCAGAGTCTATGGACACCGAGTTGAGACAAGTCGCTAATGGTTTTGACTATAAGGTCCGTTCATTTGACAAATATGACATCAACGGGTATCGCTTTCGTACCTTTGGCAAAGAGCTATCTATGCCCGACGTAAAGACTTCAAATTGTTGTGTCTCTACTATCGGCAAAGGAGGTACTGATTATTATGGAAGAATTGAAGCAATTTATGAACTTCTATTCTATGGTGAAAACCCACCGACCATCGTAGTCTTCAAATGTCATTAGTTTCAGCCGAAGGAGACTAGCAGGACTCATGAACGTATAGGGCTAGTCGAAATCAAATAAGGCACCCATCTAGATGTTCCCGATGTCTATATTACGGCTCAACATATGACACAAGTTTTCTATCTACCATGGGCCTGCCAAACTAATCCAAATCTGAAAGGTTGGGACGTCGTTTATGAAGTGCCGCCAAGTTTTAGACCACCTACCCTCAATGAAGGGGATTACAAACCTCACATTAAGCCAGACACATATGAAGGAGAATTCTTCCAAAAAACACGTATGTCCAAAAAATGTTTCAAGAACCGCTCTACTTCACCCCAGAACATTGAAGTAGAGAGCAATAGTGAATCCATCTTAACCCCTGAGCCAGAACAGGATGAGCTAGAAGAAGAAGGGGTTACTGCTACGGATGACCTGTCACTTCTTGACTGATTACATAATGGAGGCCTTCCACATGTTCTTCCTGATACTGATGATGATGCATCATTTATTGATGATAGTGATGATCATGATGCATTTATTGATCCCGAAGCATATATAGACAATCAAGATTATTTTTTGTTCATGTCACGTATTCAACTATTATTATATACATATATATATTTTTTACTCATGTTGGTATTTATGATGATGATACACTGAAATTATATACATTCTATTACTCATGTTGGTATTTATGTTGTACTAATTTCATTTACTATTTGTCATGGAAGGTGTTGAAAGATGGTGGGAAAGGGTCGAGAGCACTCCGAGGCTCCTTCTTCATCGGCGGGTGGTGGGATGGTTACTCCCATTCCTACACCGTCTCTCCGAAGAGCGTTGCTCTCTACTCTGCATGGAGTGGCCGCTTCTTTGACGACCGTGACCCCTGTGAGAGGAGGTCGACCACCTGGGAATAAGAGAGCTACTAAAGGTACATGTGGCCGCCAGAGAGATAGGGGGGCTGCCACACCTTCCTCGCCGCCACCCCCAGCTGATTCACCTAAGCACAGGACTGCTAGGGTGGACCCGTTTAAGGTGGAGGCTACAAGGACTCCGGTTCACGAGCCTCAGGGTGACGAGACTCATGTCCCAGAGGCTTCGTTCCAGAAGACTCTAGAGCAAAGTACAGATGAGGGTATGTCCCAAGAGACCAAGTGGGATACCTGGCCTAATCTGGGTCAGCCGGAGCCAAGTGGCCATGGTGATAGCGACGAGGAGCTGGGTGAGGGGGGCATCGTCTACCAACATGGTAGTATGGGGCTCCTGCTCGTGCCGGCGACCCGCGAGTAGAGGTTATCGATTCAGCCAAGTGGGGACAAGTAAGTTCATTTACTCTTATTTAACCTTTTGCCTTCATATTTTCTCAAATATCTAATGTCTTGGCTTTAATTTGTCATACTTCAGGGGTTGGATTGTTGCCAAGGGTGTCCGCAAGCCCAACAGGGTCCTTGGTGTGCTTTGCCGGCAAAACTTCCCAGGGTTTGTTACGTTGCCCGGTCGGGGTCGAGAGGCAGGAATGACCTGGGAGCACTACTTGGGTGCCCAGGCCCCACCGGAGGTGGAGATCGACGGTGTTTTGTGCCACACGAGGGCCGACATGGTGATTAGACAGTTCTGGGTAATTTCTCCTTTACACAATTAAAAATCATCAATAGCTAGTTATTGTACTAATCAGTGTTTTCTCGTTTGCAGACCTTCTACAGGTGTGAGGAGGGATACGAGGAGGCCGCAGCAAATGTTATTGAAACCGAATGTCGCCGCCTACTTCAAAACTGGCGGCATGAGGCTCGGGCGCAGGCCATTCGAGACTACTATGCCTCACGGCGTATTAGGAAGGAGCATTACATGAAGGTAATTACATATTATTAAGGCCTTGTAGTTAGTTTCCTTGATTTGATTCTTATGCGTAGCGCTCAAATTTCTCTTTACTAACTTAGGTGCCCCCGAGATGGTGTGTGGATAAGATGGATTTTTGGGAGGCCTTGGTGGATCAGTGGTGCTCCAAAAAGTGGGAGGCCAGCCACAACAATGCCAAGTATTGGCGTGGCAAAATGGTTGGTGTGCCACACCATCAAGGGAGCATCAACTTAAACAAGTTTGGTGAGAACTGGGTATGTGGTTTGCTTCATGACTCATGCAATTCATTCTTAATGCTAGCTTTAGCATTTTACTAATACTTTTTCCTCTCTCTCTTTTAGGCGTGTCACAATAGGACGGAGGTGCCAGAGATGTATGACCTCTATGCGATGGCCCATACTACCTCGTACAAGAAGGTCAAGGCATTCTCTGAGTGTGACCTCGATCATCCCGAAAAATTTACCAATATCTCCTCCCACCACAAGCTCGTGCAGTACAAAAATCACGGGAGGGCGAGGAAAGGGGAGGTCTTTAACCCGAGCTAGGGGCCTATTGATCCAGAGCTGGTGATGATAATTGGAAACGGGAGGCCCCATGGCTCGATCGCCATTGGAGACGGCCTTATATGTTGTCCTAGCACTCTCCGGAAGATAAAGGCCAGCCAAACAAGCTCCTGTCCTGAGATAACACCTCCTCCACAGCTAGTCGAGCTCGCCATCGAGGTGAGTTTAATGGACTCAACTATCTTTCCGCATTAAGTTGTGTGCGTGAACCAATATGATTACAATGCTAACAATGAGTTGTCTTGCAGGCTGCTATTCTAAAAGAGAGAGAGGCAATGCATATGCTTTTGGCGGTGAAGCACTAGTAGAAAAAAGACCTTTCGTCCACCTCATTAGTCGCGGTTGGCTTTTGAACTAGCACTAATGTGATCATTAGTGCCGGTTCGTGACGGGGATCATTAGTGTCAGTTTGTTATGGATCTTTAATCCCAGTTCGTGCCACGAACCGGCACTAAACGTGTGGTGGTAGGCCGGCGTCATCTTGGGCCCCCATGAGAACCTTTAGTACTGGTTGGTGGCTCCAACCACGACTATAGGCTAACCTTTAGTTGTGGTTGGAGCCACCAACCGGGACTAAAGGCCCTCCTATATTGAAACCCTTCGGCGCGAGTCCGAGCAGAGTCCTCTATTCTTCCCCTTTCCTCTCCTCTCTGTTCTTCCTCTCTTCCTCAAGCTTATCCTCCATTTTTGCCAATATTTGTCATGATTTGGAGGCATCCATCCTTCCAAGTGTTCACAAAGGTTAGCAACTTGGTCCTTTCTATATCTCATTGCTAGCTTAGCTCTTGCAATGCTCAATAAGTATAGTAATTTGCGGGTTTTAGTTTGTATGTGGTAGTTTATTTGATTTATGCAATTTGAGCTCAAATTAACTTCTTACTTTGCATTTGTAGGTGTGGTTTACTTAGTGGCTTCCCGTCCCCATCCTAACCACCGTCGATTGCCCGCACCGCCCCGTTGCCGGCACCACCTTGGTGAGCTTCTTGTTCTTATCCTTTTTATAAAAAAACCATGTTTGTAAGATTTAGTTAGTTACTTGTATAGTTTTCTTACGTATATGGTTGTTTGTTATACATAGTGGCATGATTTTGAAATCTGTCCCCGTCGGCCCTCATCCGGTTTATGATGCGGATGTGGTATATACCCTCTTTTATAACTCTTTGTTGCATTTCGTGTTTATGAAAATTATGCCAATTAAGTTGACATAGATATTTTTATCTAGGAGGTATGTGAACCGGAGATTCCAACTGACATAGATATTCTTGTCAACAAGTTAAATTTAGTTGAAAAAGAAAACAAGTATTTGAAAGAAAAATTGAAAAGAGTTGAAGAAGAGAAGATGAAACTGGAGTTATATGTTGTCGATGTCGTCGATGATCACAAGATCAAGATGGGTGCAATATGCTTGAAGATTAGAAAATTTAAAAGATATGCCATTGATAGTGAGGCTTGGTATCACTATGTTGTTGGATCAATTGTTACCTTAGTTGCGATGTTGATCGCATTGGTTGTTGCATTTAAATGCTTTAGCTAGAGAGTTTGTATGTTGTTTTATGAGAACAAGTGTGTATGAACTTTATGTACGAACTTGTATTAATTTGGTCTTTTCGGTGTTGTGTAATGAAGATGAGCCGACAATGGACGTACGAGGACTAATGCTCTCCCCAGTTCATTAATGGCGTGCATACTTTTCTGGTTGTGGCTGAGGCAAACAAGCGGCCGAATGGTTTTATGTATTGTCCATGTGCTGGCTGTAAGAATGATCGAAATTACTCTAACTCAAGAACCATTCACGTCCACCTGTTTGAGTCCAGTTTCATGTCTGGCTATAACTGTTGGACCAAGCACGGAGAAAGAGGGGTCCTAATGGAAGAGAATGAAGAAGAAGAGGATGACGACAACTATCCCGACAATGGTATCCATGTATACGATGGTACAACAATGGGGGAAGAAGCTAAGCCGACAATGCGAGAAGGCAGCTAAAGAAGAGGCATCAGATGAGCCCATTGATGATCTTGGCTGGGCCATTGTCAATGAAAAGGGAAACTGCGCAAGTGAAAAGGAGAAGCTGAAGTTGCAGCGCCTGGTAGAGGATCACAAAAAAGGGTTGTACCCAAATTGCGAAGATGACAATAAAAAGCTGGGTACCACACTGGAATTGCTGCAATGGAAGGCAGAGAATGGTGTATCTGACAAGGCATTTCAAAAGTTGCTGATAATGTTAAAGAAGAAGCTACCAAAGGACAACGAATTGCTAGTGAGTACATACGAAGCAAAGAAGGCTGACTGCATTAGAGGTCGAGAAGATACATGCATGCCCTAATGAGTGCATCCTCTACCACGGTGGGTACGAGGGTTTGAATGCATGCCCGGTATGCTGTGCATTGCGCTATAAGATCGGCCACGATGACCCTGGTGATGTTAAGGGAGAGTGCCCCAGTAAGAAGATTCCTGCCAAGGTGATGTGGTATGCTCCTATAATACCACGGTTGAAACGTTTGTTCCAGAACAAAGAGCATGCCAAGTTGATGCGATGGCACGACGAAGACCGTAAGAAAGACGGGAAGTTGAGAGTGCCCGCTGATGGGGTGTAGTGGAGAAAAATCGAGAGAAAGTGGAAGGACTTTGCAAAGGATGCAAGGAACGTATGGTTTGGTTTAAATGAAGATGTCATTAATCCTTTTGGGGAGTAGAACAACAATCATAGTACATGCCCTGTGACTCTATGTATCTATAACCTTCCTCCTTGGTTGCGCATGAAGCGGAAGTTCATTATGATGCCAGTGCTCATACAAGGTTCCAAGCAACCCGGCAACGCCATTGATGTGTACCTAAGGCCATTGGTTGAAGAACTTTTACAGCTGTGTAATGGAAAAGGTGTACCTACGTGGGATGCGAAAGATCAGGAGGAATTTGACCTACATGCATTGCTGTTTGTAACCATCAATGATTGCCCTGCTCTCAATAACCTTTCAGGACAAACAAACAAGGGATACCATGCATGCATGCACTATTTAGATGATACCAACAATATATATTTCAAATTCAGACTCCAGGGTCTACATGGTAGACCATAAGAATAAGCCATGGAAATGAAATCCGTGTTGATATACTTGTATTCCTTGCTTCATTGATAGCTCTCAAGTCTTCAGATATTAATATCATCTTGGGTATGGACTGGATGATAACTCACCATGCCAAGATCGATTTCTCCTCTAGGTCTGTTCAGCTTACGCATCCATCTGGAAGATAGTCCATGTTTCAACATGAGTTGCAAAGCGTCAGCTCTATTCATCGGGCTTGATGATATACCGGTAGTAAGAGATTTTCCGGATGTATTTCTAGAAGAATTGCCAGGCATTCCGCCTGACAGGGATGTAGAGTTTGTCATAGACCTCATCCCAGGAACTGTTCCAATTTCCGACCTTATAAGATGGCACCCTTGGAGTTAGCTAAGCTCAATGTCGTGGTTTCATCATGGCAGATGCCATAGGTAGGCTTATCGAGAGGGGTCGAAGGACGCCGGCGAGCTCCGCGAGCGGGATTAGGCACAAGTAGTGGCTGACACACGATGTACCCAGGTTCGGAGCCCTCCATGGGAGGTACTACCCCTAGTCCTTCTCGGTCTAGTTGAGACAATGGTTGGGTTACAATGGTGCTCCTTGAGCTGTATGGATCGAGGAGGAGGAAGGAGCTAGCCTGCTCTTCCGCCTCTCTAAGTGCGTGTGTGTGGAGTGGATGTGGATGTGGAGGGAACTCAGAGAGCAGCCGATCGATCGTCCGTCCGTTCGTGCCTCCCTTGGTTTTTCCCTTTTTCGGTCTCCTTGTTTCGTCTGTGCCCCCCTTTGCATGGGGGTGGCCCGGGGGGGTTTTATAGGCCAACCCCCCAGAATACAATACAAGTAGAAGGTGAAAGGGCCCCCAGCCGGTAGCCTCTCTGGCTGGCTGCGGGGGCCCGGCCGGGGGGTCTTGTCGTTGGTAGGTCCCGCCGGCTGAAGGGTCCCATTAGGAGCCGGCGACGCCCGCAAGGCGGGCCCCGACGCCGGTCACATCGCGGCACGGGCCTCACCTTATAGCTTCATCTTGCGGAGGCCGGCCGGGGTCAGCGGTACAGCGGGCCACCCTGTAGTTATGCCGAGGCAGGTAACAGAGTGGTTGGAGGCGTGCCGACACTGTTGGAAGCCCGGTCACCATCTGCGAGGGTCAGAGGCCCTGATGTCTTCGCTGTGGCCATATCGGCGCTGACCCCCGATGGGATGGGGGCCACTGCTGCCACGCACGCCCTACAGACAGTATCCAATGCTCAGCCAGCTGGGCTTAGCCGGCGGATCACCTCCGGCAGGGCGCAGCCGGACCGCAGGGGGAGGCGGCCTGCCCTTTAGTCGCGTTAGGAGGCCGGGGAAAGGGGGCGCTTGAGGCTACCCCGGGGTCATCCCCCCGTCAGTAGTCCCCGAAGCCAGGGAGGACCCGCCGACGGGCCGCGGCGGTCCTCGCCGGCTTGAAGATCGTTCTTGTGCCATGGGCGGTCTTGAGAGTCGAGCGGAACCGGCAAGCGATGGCCGGCTCCGTGGCCGGCCGACGCATCACGCGCCGCCTCGGGTTCCCCGCCTGGTTGAGGAGACGCGCCATGTGGCGGAAAAGACCGGGCAGTGGGGCGGGGCCCTCCGCGGCCGCAGCCTCGGCCCGCGCGTAGGGATCCTTTACGGTGCGGGGTGGACAGTTGGCATTCCCGAGCGCCACGATGTCCGCCCCGTGCGCCGCAGGAATCGTGGGGGTCGTGTGCAATGAATCCGGCCCCCACGATCGCCCGTGCAGGGTTTAAATGTCGAGAAGGAGGAGGCAGAACGGCCCGTTCGCTCCCCCTCCTACCGCTGCATCGCCTTCATCGCCTCCCTGCCCCTACCATGAGAGAGAGAGAGAGGCCGAAGCATGAGGAAAGGCCGCGCTGTCGAAGAGAGCCCGGACCACCGCCGAACACCCGCTCCCGTCGACGAGACCGCTCGCCCCCTCGGCGACCATGGCAGGCAAGGGCGCCTGGGACGGCAGCAATGTGGACGAGACCTTCATCGAGGTCCTCCGCCACCGTCGCCAGCTCCTGGCGGAGGAGCACTTGGTGGTGCGCCCAGCCGGGCCGGAGAACTCCCCGGCCCCGCGGGAGGGCGAAGTGGTTGTCTTCACCGAGCACTTCCTCCGTGGGCTCGGGCTGCCGGTGAGCGCCTTCTTCCGGCACTTTCTGACGCGGTTCGGCCTGCAGCCGCACTACCTCGCCCCCAACGGCGTCTTGCAGCTGGCAGCATTCGTCACCCTTTGTGAGGGATACTTGGGGGTTGCACCGAGGCTTGACCTCTGGTGCCGGCTCTTCTTCCTCAAAAGGCAGACGACGAAGGACCCGGTGACGAAGCAGATGGTGATGACCGCGTGCGGAGGCGCCCTGATCCACATTCGCAAGGGAACCAGCTTCCCGAAGCTCCTGCTGCACGAGTCGGTGAAGCGATGGCGGCGGGGGTTCTTCTACGTGAAGAACGCGACGCCAGAGGAGGACTACATCAACCTCCCCGACTTCGCCAACCATCCGCCGACAACGATGCTAAACTGGCGAGCGGTCGCATCTCCGGCGCCCGAGACGGCGGACCGGCTCTGTGAGTGCCTGCTCGCGATGACTTGGTCAGAGGGGCTGAAGGCCACGGAACTGCTGGCCATGATGGTGGCGCGCTGGGTGCAGCCACTACAGAGCCGACCGCACCTGATCTGCTAGATTGGAGGACGCCACGACCATTGCCGGCTCTCCACCAAGGAGATGAAGCTGGCCTATGTGGCGAGGAGGATGAACGCCATTTCGACGGCGAAGACGGCGGAGGGAGAATGGCAATGGGGGAAAACCCCATACAGTCGAAGCCGCCCGGCACCACGGGTAAGTGACAAGCCGGTTCCTCCCCTCCATCTTCTTTTAGAGGTGATACCCCTCCCCCTTAGTCTGACAGCGCGCCGCCCGGCACGCCCGCAGCTCTTCCCGTTGCTGCAGAACTACGGGGAGCCGGCCCCCGACACGGCAGAGTCCGACCCCGAGGAGGTCGAGGACGCCGACAACATGGAGTCGGCTAACTCCGAGCTAGCCGGAGCATCCGGTGCGGGCGACACGGAGACGGAGACGGAGGGGCCGAAGAGGCCGAATCATCGGGAGAGTCCCCTCCCCAGACATGCCCTGCCGAGGCTCTGGAGAAGCCCGGGGCTTCGGAGGACGAGGTCACGGCACCGCGGAGGCGCCAACCTCGAGCTGGCAGCGGCCCCAGTCGGGGAGGCCCGGTCGCGGGCGACAAGGGAAGGGGCCGGCTGCCACCAAGCCGGTGCCCAAGTGTGCGGCGACCGCGCAGCCGGGCGGCAATCGCGGAGGCAGAGGCAAGAAGCAGAAGGTAAGTCCATCTTCTCCTCCACCTTGGTCCGTCTTGCCTTCCCTCAAGTCTCTTACTTCTTCGTGACCAGGGAGGCGCGCGCCCTGGGGCGGACACGGGGTGGCGGGACGGAGAGGGCGGCGGCGCCGATGGCGGCCGATGAGAAGGAGCGCCAGGTGTGGCTCGACTTCGAGGCAGCCGAGCGGGAGCGGCGTGTCCAGGAGCTCCGCCCCTGGGAGGAGGCGGCAAAGAGTCGAGGGGGAGCCAGCGGGGAGGCCGCTGGCGTAGCGTCGGAGCCGTTCCCCCTCCTCCAAGGAAACGGCAGGGAGTCGGCAGGCGGAGCTTAGGAGCCCTTCCCCCGCGGCCGGGAGAAGAGATCGAAGGGCCACCACGGGTCCGGGTGAAGGGCGGAGGCGAGCGCGACGGTCGCACAGGACGAGGCGGCAATGGGCCGTGACGCCGCCCTATCGATTGCGGGTGACGTGCCGCCGGGGCCAGAGCTACCAGCCCCGGAGGCACTGCCACCGGACGTGCCGGCTTCGGAGGCGCCGGCTCTGGAGGCGCTGACGCTGAAGGTGAGTCAGCTTGGAGCAGCCGGAGGTGGGGTGCCGAAGGTGAGAGTTGCGGTGGCCGTGAAAATGGCCGCCGCAAGTGCGTCGATGACAGCCCCCGGCGTGGCGGCGATAGGATGGGCTGGTCGCATTGAGGTCTCCAACAAGGGCGGACCCGCAGACAGAGGCCGGCCCCAGCAGACCTGGGCGGCGGCCGGGAGCCCGTCCCCTGGCGGGCCGTTGAGCGCCCTTGGAGCGGCGATGGTCGCCACTGTGGAAGCATTTGCGGCAGCCCACGCCCAGGTGACGCAAGATGCTCGGGCCGCCAGCGACCGGCTGGTGAGCTTGGAGCAGGCGGTCGCGGTGAGTTTCTTCTTTCCTTCTTCCCTTTACTTGTGTTTTTCCGTCTTTCCCAGTGGGGACGCGCCAGCGCACCCACTGGGTGTAGCCCCGAGGCTCGAGACGTCTGGGGCGCACGCGGGTCGAGCCTAAAGCTCTTATTTTTTTGCAGGCAGCGCATGACCACCGGGTGGTTGTGTACAACACCTAGCTGGGGTTGTACCGGGGAGCTGAGAATCGGCTCGCCGTCGTGTCTGCGGACCTGCGAGGTATGTTGCCCTTGCAATCTTAGCATCTTGCGATCTTCCAGTGGGAGCGCGCAAGCGCACCCACTGGGTGTAGCCCCTGGAATCAGGCCGGCTGCCCCAGAGGCGGGCTGAATCCTTTCTGAATCTCGTGTCTTCTTATGCATCTACCAATGCCGAGACGGTCTGCCTCCGGCACCAAATGGTGTGCTTTTACGAGGAGCGGGAACTCCTGACGACAAAGGGTGACCGGCACTGGCGGACCAAGAGGCGGCCCTTCGTCGGGAGGCAGAGGAGCGGGAGAAGGTGGTCCGTCAGAAGCTGGAGGCCATTGACGCCGCCCTAGCCAAGGCGGCCGAGGACGCGTAGGCGGCCTGGGATGAGCATGAGCACCGGCGCTAGGAGTGGTCCGCCAGGGAGGTGCGGCTGCTGGAGCAAGGGCACGAGATGGATCAGATGCTGCATAGTAAGTTTCCGTCGCCTTGCTATTCTCGCGCCTTCCTTCTTGGTTTTCTGGTTTGCCTCCCCGCTCATCCCCCATCCTCTTCTTAGGTATTTTCCCTGGCACGCGGGAGGTCGCGGAGGCGTCCGTGGAGGCCGACCGTGAGGCCCGACAGGCGCAAGGAGAGGCCGTCGGGCCGCTGGCCCCTTGGACCCTGGACGAGGTGGGGCTCACCGACGAGGCGCGCCTGTCGGAGGTGGTCCGCGCCCTGAAGCGGCTCGAGCCGCCGGCATGACATTGGTCCGCACGCTCTGGCCTAGCGCGGCGGAGCCGGGCTCCATGAACCGGTTGTCGAGGTGGCTGGAGTTCGAGGCGGTGCGGGTGAACAGCTGGAGGGCCTCCGCGGCACGAGCCGACACGGGCATGGCACTCCGCATCGCCAAATCGTGGTACCCCGATCTGGACTTGGGTTTGCTCACGGCCCAGCGCGCTAGCGCCGACTCGGAGCTGGAGGCGGTGGCCGACGAGATGCTGGCGAGGGCGAGTGACCTTGCGTCCTTCGCCGCGTGGGACGAGTACGTCAAATAGCGCGGGGTGGACGGCGTGGTGGTCCCGGAGGACCAGTACGGGCTCGCCCTGGATGACTCCGAGGGGAGCGCCGCCGAGACGGCCGATGAAGAGTCTGACACCGACGAATACGCCGAGTCCGAGCTGGCTCCGGCTGCGGGGGCTTCTACCTCGGCCGCCCCAGAGGTGCCGGCCTCGAAGGCGCCAGTGCCGCCGGCTCCATGGGCTTGAGCACCGCCGGCTCCAGCGGCGTTAGTACTTGGAGGAAGGCCGGCCCGATGCTGCCATAGCTTAGGACTTTTCTTTCCTGCATTTTTGTTTTTAGACTGGAATTCCACCCACTTGGGGTGTATATGTAATGAACTTGTGGCCGTGGGCCTTTTATATGTAATGAACTTGTGCCATTTATCTTAGAAAGAATGTGCATGTCGGCTCTTCTTTCACCCTTTGTCTTTTGACTTGTGTTTGCGCACTGGGATTCCCTCCGGCTTCCGCCCCGCCTGCCAGCCAGCCGGGGGCCGGTCTGGGACAGGGACGGGGTTTCCCCTCGGGAAAATAGCGGGCTCCTAGATTCAACCAGCTAGGGCTAGGCTGAGCTGGCAGAGGCCGGTTACTAGGATTAACATAGCTCGGCTGGGCCGGTCCGGCTGCCACGCGCGTCGGCTGAGTTTCGTGTGAGAAGCCCCTTCGTACCCCGCGGTCCCTTCAGTCGGACAGCCGGGAGCCGGTCTATAGCTGGTTAGGGGAGGGGAGGCGAAGGGTTGCTCGCTCACATTATTTGTCTACCTCGGTGGGGAGCCGAGCGAGCCCCCGGGCCTGGGAGCCGGACCCGGTTGACGTGCCTTAAATAACAGAACTTGTAGGAATCGAAAAAAGGGCGTGCCCCCTGTTGGGGAACGTTGCATGGGAAACAAAAAATTTCCTACACACACTCAAGATCTATCCATGGTGATGAGCATCTATGAGAGGGAGAGTGGATCTACATACCCTTGTAGATCGCTAAGCGGGAAGCGTTAAGAAACGCGGTTGGTGTAGTCGAACATCTTCGCGATCCAAATCGCCGAGTGTCCCACGATCTCATCACGATCCGTCCCGCGATCCAATCACCATCTGTCCCGTGAACTCATCACGATCCGTCCCGCGATCTCACCATGATCCGTCTCACGATCTTGATCACGATCTGTCCCGCGAACTCATCACGATCCGTTCCACGATCTCATCACGAATCGTCTCGCGATCTTGATCATGGTCCTTCCGATCTAGCGCCGAACGGATGGCACCTCCGCGTTCAGCACACGTATAGCTTGATGACGATCTCTGCCATCTTGATCCAGCAAGAGAGAGCGGAGAGGTAGAAGAGTTCACCGGCAGCGTGACGGCGCTCCGGCGATGGTGGTGGAGCTGTTCCACCAGGGCTTCGCCTAAGCACTGCCGAACTAGTCTAGTTTAGAGGAACTTGATCTAGAGGTAGGGTTTAGATGTGGCTGGAAATCCTTGTCCAAAAAACCCTAAAACCACTCATATATATAGGAGGAGGGGAGAGGAGGCTGCGCCCAAAGGAGGTCTCTCCTTTTGGTTCGGCCGAACTGGTGGAGGGAGAGTCCTCCTCCACCTGAGAGTCCACCTCTCGTTCCTCCCCAATTCGGTTTGGGCCTTCTCTTCCTGCGCCTAGGCCACCTTGGCCGACCCCACGAGCCCACTAGGGGCTGGTCGGTCGCCACTTTGGCCCATGGGGTGGGTTGGCCCCACTGGTGGACCCCCGGGACCCATTCGCCACTCCCGGTACGCTACCGAAAGTGCCCGAAATCTTTCAGGAGTCCAAAACAGGACTTCCTATATATGAATCTTTACCTCCGGACCATTCCGGAGCTCCCGGTGACGTCCGGGATCTCATCCGGGAATCCGAACTACCTACGTTCACCACCATTCATAACTCTGTACTTCCGAAACGTCACCAAACCTTAAGTGTGCAGACCCTACGGGTTCGAGAACTATGCAGACATGACCGAGACACCTCTACGGTCAATAACCAATGGCGGGACCTGGATGTCCACATTGGTTCCTACATATTCTACGAAGATCTTTATCGGTCGAACCTCTATGTCAAGGATTCAGTTAATCCCGTATGATGTTCCCTTTGTTTTTCGGTATGTTACTTGCCCGAGATTCGATCGTCGGTATCTCCATACCTAGTTCAACCTCGTTACCGGCAAGTCTCTTTACTCGTTCCGTAATACAAGATCCCGCAACTAACAATTAGTCACATTGCTTGCAAGTCTCATTGTGATGTTGTATTACCGAGTGGGCCCCGAGATACCTCTCCATCACACGGAGTAACAAATCCCAGTCTCGACCCATGCCTACTCAACAAACACCATCGGAGATACCTGTATAGCACCTTTATAGTCACCCAATTACGTTGCGACGTTTGATACACACAAGGCACTCCTTCGATATCCGTGAGTTGCATGATCTCATGGTCATAGGAACATATACTTAACATGCAGAAAACAGTAGCAACAAACTGACACGATCATATGCTACGTTTGTAGTTTGGGTCTTGTCCATCACATCATTCTCCTAATGATGTGACCCCGTTATCAAATGACATCTCATGTCCATGGCTAGGAAACCTTAACCATCTTTTGATCAATGAGCTAGTCTATTAGAGGCATACTAGGGACATGGTTTTGTCTATGTATCCACACATGTATCTAAGTCTCCGATCAATACAATTATAGCATGGATAATAAACGATTATCATGTACAAGGAAATATGATAATAACTAATTTATTATTGCATTTAGGGCATATTTCCAACAGTCTCCCACTTGCACTAGAGTCAATAATCTAGTTCACATCACTATGTGATTCGCATTGGTATGAATCTAACACCCAATTAGTTCTGGGGCTTGATCATGCTTTGCATGTGAGAGAGGTCTTATAGTCAACGGGTCTGCAATATTCAGATCCGTGTGTACTTTGGAAATCCCTATGTCAAACTGTAAACACTGCTACCACACTCCACTTGGTACTATTCCAAATGGCCACTCCACTATATGTATCCAGATTGCTATTATGAGTCATCCGGATTGGTGTTAAAGCTTGCATCGATGTAACTCTTTACGACGAACTCTTTATCACCTCCATAATCGAGATATATCTCCTTAGTCCTCTGGTTACTAAGGATAATTTTGACCGCTGTCTGGTGATCCTACTCCTGGACCACTTCTTGTACCCCTTGATAGACTCATGGCAAGGCACACACAGGTGCGGTACACAGCATGGCATAATTTAGAGCCTATGGCTAAGGCACAGGGGACGACGTTCGTCCTTTCTCTTTCTTCTGCCTTTGTCGAGCTTTGAGTCTCACTCAACTTCACACTTACAAATTAGGCGAGAACCCTTTCTCTGACTGATCCATTTTGAACTCTTTCAAAATCTTGTCAAGGTATGTACTCATTGAAAGTCTCATCAAGAATATTGATCTATCTCTATAGATCTCGATGCTCAACAATTAGGTAGCTTTATCCAGGTCTTCCTTTGAAAATCACTTTCCAAACAACCGTTTATGCTTTCCAGAAATTCCACATTATTTCCGATCAATATGTCATCCACATATACTTATCAGAAACTCTTACAGTGCTCCTACTCACTTATTGCAAATACAAGTTTCTCGTAAACTTTGTATAGACTCAAAAACTTTGATCACCTCATCAAAGTGTATATTCCAACTCCGAGATGCTTGCTTCAGTTCATAGAAGAATCACTGAAGCTCGCACATCTTTTAGCATCCTTAGGACTGACAAAACCTTCTGGTTGTATCTCATACAACCTTTCCTTAAGGAAGGGAACGATGTTTTGGCATCCATCTCGCAGATTTCATAATTGAAAAATTCAGCAACTGCTAACATAATTCCAACAGACTTTAGCATCGCTACGAGTGAGAAAGTCTCATCGCAGTCAACTCTTTGAACTTGTCGTAAACTACTTTGCAACAAGTCGAGCTTTACAAATGGTAACATTTACCTTCAGCGTCTTTCTTCATTTTAAAGATCCATTCATACTTTAACGACCAGCCGTCCAACGAGCAAGTCCACCAAAGTCTATACTTGGTTTTCATACATGGATCCTTTCTCGGATTTCATGGCCTCTAACGATTTGTTGGTTTCCGGGCCCATCATCGCTTCTCCATAGTTCGTAGGTTCATCGTTGTCGAACAACATGACCTTCAAGACAGGGTTGTCGTACCGCTCAGTAGCAATACATGTCCTTTTCGACCTACAAAGTTCAATAGTAACTTCCTCCGAAGCTTCATGATCATCATCATTAACTTCCTCTACAACTGACGTAGGCTTCACAGAAACATCTTTCTGTGCTGCGCCACTTTCTGGTTGAAGTAAAGGTTCAATAACCTCATGAAGTTATATTTTCCTTGTAGGTCGATAGTAAATTGATCCGAAGCTTCATGATCATCATCATTAACTTCCTCTTCAACTGACGTAGGCTTCACAGAAACATCTTTCTGCGCTGCACTACTTTCTGGTTGAAGCAGAGGTTCAAATAACCTCATCAAGTTCTATCCTCCTCCCACTCAATTCTTTCAAGAGAAACCCTTTCTCGAGAAAGGACCTAGTTTTTGCAACAAACATTTTATGCTTGGATATGAGATAGAAGGTTCACCCAACTATTCTTAGGGTATTCTATGAAGATGCATTTGTCCGCTTTGGGTTCGAGCTCATTAGGCGGAAACATTTTCCACACAAGCGTCGTAGCCCCAAACATTAAGAAATGACAGCTTAGGTTTCTATCAAACCATATTTCACACGGTGTCATCTCAATGGATTTAGATGGTGCCCTATTTAAAGTGAATGTTGTTGTCTCTAATGCATAACCCCAAAATTATAGTAACAAAACGATAATAGACATCATAGCACGCACGATATCCAATAGGGCACGACTATGACGTTCGGACACACCATCACACTATGGTGTTCCAGGTGGCGTGAGTTGTGAAACAAATTTCACATTGTCTAAAGTTGTATGGCAAACTCGTAACTTAGATATTCACCTCCACGATCATATCGCAAACATATTTATCTTCTTGTCACGATGATCTTAAACTTCACTCTGAATATGCTTGAACCTTTCAAACGATTCAGACTTGTGTTTCATTAAGTAAATATACACTATATCTACTCAAATCATCAGATTAAGGTAAGAAAATAACGATATCCACCGCATGCTACAAGACTCGTTGGATTGCATACATCAACATGTATCATTTCCAATAAATCACTTGCCCGCTTCATCAAAACAGAAAACGGGGTCCTTAGTCATCTTGACCAAGAGGCATGGTTCGCATGTCTCAACAGATTCGAAATCGAATGAGTCCAAAGATCCATCAGCATGGAGTTTCTTCATGCGTTTTATACCAATATGACATTTAGCGGCAGTGCCACAAGTATGTTGTACTATTATTATTAACTTTGTATCTTTTTGGCATCAATGTTATGAACATGTGTATTACTACGATCAACTTTTAACAAACCATTCTTACTGGGTGCATGACCATTGAAGGTATTATTCATGTAAATAGAATAACCATTATTCACTAACTTAAATGAATAACCGTGTTGCAATGAACATGATCTAATCACGTTCATGCTCAACGCAAAAAACACCAAATAATATTTATTTTAGGTTCATCACTAATCTCGAAGGTAGAGAGAGTGTGCAATGTTGATCACATCAACCTTGGAAACATTTCCAACACACATCATCACCTCACACTTAGCTAGTTCTCCGTTTATTTCGTAGCTTTTATTTTGAGTTACTAACATTTAGCAACCGAACCGATATCCAATACCCAGGTGCTGCTAGGAGTACTAGCAAGGTACACATCAATAACACGTATATCAAATATAATTCTTTTGACGTTTGCCAGCCTTCTTATCTACCAAGTATCTAGGGTTGTTCCGCTTCAGTGACCACTCTCCTCATAATCGAAGCACTTAGTCTCGGGTTTGAGTTCAACTTTGGGTTGCTTCACTGGAGCAGCAACTCACTTGCTATCCATGAAGTTTCCCTCCTTGCTCTTGCCCTTCTCGAAACTAGTGGTTTTAACTAACCATCAACACTTTGATGCTCCTTCTCGATTTCTACCTTCGCGGTGTCAAAAATCGTGAATAGCTCAGGGATCATTATTTCTATCCCTGGCGTTTTATAGTTCATCACCAAGTTCTAGTAGCTTTAGTGACAGTGACTTGGAGAACTATATCAATCACTATCTTATCTGGAAGATCAACTCCCACTCGATTCAAGCGATTGTAGCACCGAGACAATCTGAGCACATGCTCAACGATTGAGCTATTCTCTTTCATCTTACAGGCAAAGAATCTTGTTGGAGATATCATATCTCGCAACACGGGCACGAGCCTGAGATCCTAATTTCAGCTCTTAGAACATCTCATATGTTCCATGACGTTCAAAACATTTCGGAGCTCAATACTAAGCTGTAATGCATGACGCACTAAACTATCAAGTAGTTATCAAAACGTGCCTGTTAGATGTTCACAACATCTACAAACAACGCTAGAGGGGTTGGTGCACCGAGCGGTGCATTAAGGACATAAGCCTTCTGTGCAGCAATGAGGACAATCCTTAGATCACGGAGCCAGTCTGCAATATTGCTACCATCATCTTTCAACTCTATTTCTCTAGGAACATATAAAATTCAAGGGAGCTACAGTGTGAGCTAGTAATCTACAACATAATTTTGCAAAGACACTACTGACTATGTTCATGATAATGAGTTCAATTAATCATATTACTTAAGAACTCCCACTCAAATTGACATCCCTCTGGTCATCCGAGTGATACATGATCCAAATTCACCAACTCAAAACCGATCATCACGTGAGTTGAGGTGGCTTCAATGGTGAACATCATTATGTTGATCATATCTACTATATGACTCATGTTTGACCTTTCGGTCTCTTGTGTTCCGAGGCCATGTCTGTACATGCTAGGCTCGTCAAGTTTAACCTGAGTGTTCTGCATGTGCAACACTGGCTTGCACCCGTTATATGTGAACGTAGAGTCTATCACACCCGATCATCACGTGGTGTCTCAACACGACGAACTTTCGCAACGGTGCACACCCGGGGAGAACACAATTTATCTTGAAATTAAGTGAGGGATCACCTTATAATGCTACCATCGTCCTAAGCAAAACAAGGTCCATAAAAAGGATTAACATCACATGCAAATCATAAGTGACATGATATGGCCATGAACTTGTGCTTTTGATCTCCATCTAGAAAGCACCGGCATGATCTCCATAGTCACTGGCATGACACCATGATCTCCATCATCTTGATCTCCATGAACGTGTCGCCATCGGGGTTGTCACGCCCTATTGCTACCGTTTAGCGATAAAGTAAAGCATTACATAGCGCTTAATGATTGCCACGCAGGTCATACAATAATTAAAGACAACCCTATGGCTCCTGCCGGTTGCCGTATTCAACAACACGCAAGTTGTGATAATCTATACATCACATGATCATCTCATACATCACATATATCACATCATGTAATTGGCCATATCATATCACAACATACCCTGCAAAAACAAGTTAGACGTCCTCTAATTGTTGTTGCATGTTTTACGTGGCTGCTACGGGTATCTAGCAAGCACAATTCTCATCTACGCAAAAACCACAACGGTGATACACTAGTTGCTTTTCAACCTTCTCAAGGACCGCCTATGTCAAATCTGATCCAACTAAAGTGAGAGAAACTGGCACCCGCAAGCCATCTATGCAACAAGTTGTGTCGAGGGAACCGGTCTCTCGTAAGCGTACGCGTATTGTTGGTCCAGGCCGCTTCACCTCACAATACCGCTGAACCAAAATACGACCAAGGGAGGAAGCAATCTAAGCATCAACGCCCACAAACTCTTTGTGTTCTACTCGAGATCTCATCTACACATAGACCTAGCTCTGATACCACTGTTGGGGAACGTTGCATGGGAAACAAAAAATTTCCTACCCACACGCAAGATCTATCCATAGTGATGAGCATCTACGAGAGGGAGAGTGGATCTACATACCCTTGTAGTTCGCTAAGCGGGAAGCGTTAAGAAACGCGGTTGGTGTAGTCAAACATCTTCGCGATCCAAATCGTCGAGTGTCCCGTGATCTCATCACGATCCGTCCCGCGATCCAATCACGATCCGTCCCATGAACTCATCACGATCCGTCCCGCAATCTCATCACAATCTGTCTCACGATCTTAATCACGATCTGTCCCGCGAACTCATCATGATCCGTTCCACGATCTCATCACGAATCGTCTCGCGATCTCGATCACGGTCCTTCCGATCTAGCGCCGAACGGACGGGACCTCCGCGTTCAGCACACGTACAGCTTGATGACGATCTCTGTCGTCTTGATCCAGCAAGAGAGAGCGGAGAGGTATAAGAGTCCCCCGGCATCGTGACAGCACTTTGGCGATGGTGGTGGAGCTGTTTCGGCAGGGCTTCGCCTAAGCACTGCCGAACTAGTCTAGGTTAGAGGAACTTGATCTAGAGGTAGGGTTTATACGTGGCTGAAAATCCTTGTCCAAAAAACCCTAAAACCACTCATATATATAGGAGGAGGGGAGAGGAGGCTGCGCCCAAAGGAGGACTCTCCTTTTGGTTCGGCCGAACTGGTGGAGGGAGAGTCCTCCTCCACCTGAGATTCCACCTCTCACACGATGGACGGCCGGCGGGATGGACCGCGCTGGTTCCGGCCACGGAGGTGGAGTATGCCCGTCGGTGCGCCGGCTGCCGCCAGCCGGCACCTCTTCGCGGCGGTGGCTGCCGGCCGATTTATTGCTGCGCCGGCTGTTCACAGTCGGCTGTTCATTCCCGCATGATGGGGGGCGCTAGATGTTGCTCCCCCGGGCGTTCCGGCCGGTGGGACGAGGGGTGCTAGAGTGCTGAGCCGGCCAGCAGTTAGCAGCCCCAGTGTCCTCCCCCTCGGGGCGGGGAAACTCGGAGACGGCCTCACTGGGGGTGAAGCCAACCTGTTGTGCGTTGGCGGTGTTGATGAGGTCCTTGATGTGCCGCTCGCGTGCGGCCTGCTCCTCGCCTCCAAGGTTGCCAAATCCTCGTCGGCAACATTGGCGGTGCGCAGGTTAGCCATGGGGGTGTCGTAGACAGGGAAACGACCACCGAGGATCTCTGCGACCATGCAGCCGCGTTCTCGCACGGCACCAGGCCGGCTAGGCTCGGGGCCGGCCGGGGTGAGACCGTACGCGGAGTTTTATTCCCGCTGCGCGGCCTCCATCCGGCGCCGTCCGGCAATGAGGGCGCTGGTGTCTTTGAACAGCAGGCGATGGGCCGCCTCTAGCTCGGCTCTGGCGGTGGCCGGGTCCGCCGTCATAGCGATAGGAGTGCCCAGACCCCGAAGGGTGGCGGTGAGTGGGTCGGAGGTGCCGGCATGGGCGGTGGCTGCGTCGGCCTTAGCCGCTCGCCCACGGCCCGAAGTGGTGGAGGAGACGGTCACCATCACTCCCACACGGGTATGGGGGCCGATGGCCTCGGCCATGGCGAGCGTGCCCACGGACGAGGGAGGGTCAGTGCAGTCGAACACCCAACTGGGGTACTTGTCGGCCTCCGGCTCTTCGGCGAGGCTCAGCTTGCTGAACCGCTCGGCGAGCGCGGCGACATTGAGCGCGAGGTCGCGGCCAAGGCACTCGTTGGAGATGCCGGCCATGCTGCCCACAAGGCCCGCTGGAGCAAGCCCCACGAGCACGCGGTTCTGCCCGGACACGAGGCGGTCGGGGGAGGTGGTGAAGGGTCCCGCCAAGAGCGTGACTCCGGCTGGCACCGCGGACGACCCCACGGTGGGCGCCTACTGTCGTGGTTTCGTCATGGTAGATGCCATAGGTAGGCTTATCGAGAGGGGTCGAAGGACGCCAACGGGCTCCGGGAGCGGGATTAGGCACAAGCGGTGGCTGACACACGATGTACCCAGGTTCCGGGCCCACCATGGGAGGTAATACCCCTACTCCTGCTCGGTCTAGTAGAGACAATGGTCGGCTTACAATGGTGCTCCTTGAGCTGTATGGATCGAGGAGGAAGAAGGAGCTAGCCTGCTCTTCTGCCTCTCTGCGTGCGTGTGTGTGGAGTGGATGTGGATGTGGAGGGAACTTAGAGAGCAGTCGATCGATCGTCTGTCCGTTCGTGCCTCCCTTGGTTTTTCCCTCTGTCGGTCTTCTTGTTTCGTCCGTGCCCCCCTTTGCATGGGGGTGGCCCGGGGGTTTTTATAGGCCAACCCCTTGGAATACAATACAAGTAGAAGGTCAAAGGGCCCCCCAGCTGGCAGCCTCTCTAGCCGGCTGCGGGGGCCCGACCGGGGGGTCTTGTCGCCGGTAGGTCCCGCCAGCTGGAGGGTCCCGTCAGGAGCCGGCGGGGCCCGCGAGGCGGGCCCCAACGCCGGTCACATCACGGCACGGGGCGCACCTTGTGGCGTCGTCTTGCGGCGGCCGGCCGGGGTCAGCGGTACGGCCGGCCACCCTGTAGCCATGCCGGGGCAGGTAACGAAGTGGTTGGAGGCGTGCCGGCACTGTTGGAAGCCCGGTTACCATCCGCCAGGGTCAGAGGCCCTGACGTCTTCGATGTGGCCATATCGGCGCTGACCCCCGATGGGATGGGGGCCACTGTTGCCACGCACGCCCTACAGACAGTATCCAACGCTCCGCTGGCTGGGCGTAGCCGACGGATCACCTCCGACAGGGCGCATCCGGACCGTAGGGGGAGGCGGCCCGCCCTTTAGTTGCATTAGGAGGCGGGGGAAAGTGGGCGCTTGAGGCTACCCCGGGGTCATCCTCCCGTCACTCAAGAAGCAACTTGATGAGTCCTTGCAAAAGTGTTTCATTCGACCTAGCTCTTCTCCTTGGGCTTGTCCCGTTCTCTTTGTGAAGAAGAAGAATGGAACGGATCGTATGGTTGTGCATTACCGACCCGTCAATTTGGTCACAATAAAGAATAACTATCCGCTCCCCAGGATCAATGATTTGTATGATCAACTTGCTGGATCTTCAGTGTTCTCCAAGATGGATTTGAGGTTAGGCTACCATCAAATCAAGATTAAGAATGGAGACATTCCCAAGACGGTGTTCGTCACTCGTTATGGCCAGCACGAGTATATAGTCATGTCCTTTGGACTAACCAATGCTCCAGCAACATTTTCCCGTTTGATGAACTCAATATTCATGGAGTTCTTAGATAATTTTATCGTGGTTTACCTCGATGATATTCTGATTTATTCGAAGAATGAAGAAGAACATGTTGAGCACCTCAGACTTGTGATAGAAAAACTAAGAGAGCACCTTTTTTGTGCCAAGTTCTCCAAGTGTGAATTTTGGTTACGTGAAGTGACCTATTTAGTTCATGTGATCTTTGGAAAGGGCATTGCAGTCAATCCCAAAAGAGCTCAGGTGTGAGAGCCTGGCTTAATAGGAATGATAGACTACTCATATCAACGAGGAATTCCTTCTTTTCCAGGAGCCCACTCGAAAAGAACTCCAAAGTTAAGCATGCTTGGCTTGGAGCGATTCTAGGATGGGTGACCGACCGGGAAGTTGGTCTCAGGTGCGCACGAGTGAGGACAAAGTGAGTAGGGAAGACCAGTGTTGGTCTGTGGGGCCAGTCTAGATCCTACCAGGCGTAATGGGGTGTTACAATTGGTATCAGAGCTGACCCTTGCGGTTACCCGGGCATGCGCGGGTCAGGTGCACGGGCATGTCGCTCATGGAGTGTGTGGCCCGTCGTGGCACATAGCATGGCACATGTGCCGGATTGGACACGCAGACGTGTGCCAAAAGGGAACGTTCCTGATGGGCCGATGAGGACGTCGGTTCCTTTGAGTGGGGGTGTATGTGAGAGCCTGGCTTAATAGGAATGATAGACTACTCATACCAACAAGGAATTCCTTCTTTTCCGGGAGCCCACTCGAAAAGAAATCAAAAGTTAAGTGTGCTTGGCTTGGAGCGATTCTAGGATGGGTGACCGACCGGGAAGTTGGTCCCGAGTGAGGACAAAGTGCGCAGGAAAGACTAGTATTGGTCTGTGGGGCCAGTCTAGATCCCGCCAGGCGTAATGGGGTGTTACATCAGGCCATTATCGACTGGACTCCACCTAAGACAGTTAAGCAAGTTAGAAGTTTTGACAGGGTGTAAACCCCTAGGTAGGCCAAAGCAACGGGGTCTTCCCCATTTCTCTTCGAAGAAAAACTATGCGGCCGGCTAGAGGACGTTCAGCGCAAGACAGTGTCGGCTGGCGCCCCGGCCGTCTGGTCAAGGAGCCGGTTGGGTGCGGCCGGCTGCCCACGAGCCGGCTCTTCCGTTGACATCGGGACAGACATGCCCCGTCCCGTCCCTCTGCGCGTAGGTACGACGACACGACATGACCGGCACGACGGGCGACCCTGTGGCTATAGTGACCTCTTACGCACCACAACGCGTGGCTACAGTCGAACCATCCTGGCCGCTGACCTCGGTGAGCGCAACCGGGCGGGGGGATAGTGCCAGCACGCCCTCTCCACTCGATTACCTGCCCCGGCAAGGCTACAGTGCCGTCAGCCATACCGGAGACTTCGGTCGGCTGGCGCTAGACGATGCCCCCTGGGCGGCCCGTGCCGCGGCAGGTGGGCGAGGACCAATCACAAAGCCGGTTGGCAGGCCCCAATGGGAGAAGGGACCGCATGGCCGGCGGGCCCCTCCCATGACAAGACAGCGCGAGTGGGGGGACGCTCTGGCCAGCCGGAGAGACTGCCAGCCGGGACCCCCCACCTTTGTACTTATGACATATTGTAAGAGCCGGGGGGTTGACCTATAAAACCCCCCGAGCCCCCCATGCAACGGGGATGGACGAATGGTCTCACACACACACCCACAGAACTCTCATTTCCTCCTCTAGTAGCAGAGGAAGACGAGCCGACTGCTCCTTCTTCCTCCTCTAGACACAGCTCCAGGAGTATCCTTGTACACATACCCATCCATACAACTAGACCAAGCACGACTAGGGGTGTTACCTCCCACGGAGGTCCCTGGACCTGGGTACATCGTATGTCACCACCACTTCTGCCCAATATCGCACCCGGAGCCCGTCGACGACCTCCGGCCCCAACCACTCATGATAAACGACCCCATGGCATCTGTCGCGAGAGAACGACGACAGTTGGCGCCCACCGTGGGGCCATACGCAGCACCGGCCGGATTCATGCTCCGGGCGGGACCCCTCGCCATTCCCCGCCGTCGCCGCTCGTCCCGGCAAGACCGTGGGGAGTTCGTGGGGCTTGCCTCAGCATGCCCTGCGGGCAACTCCGTCAGCCTCACGGCCAACATCGTCACACTCAGCGAGCGCTTCGGCAGGCTCAGCCTCGCTGAGGCTCCGACCGCTGATGAGTACCCTGCGGGGGTGCTCGTCTGCGCTGGCCCGCCAACAGTAGTGGGCGCACTTGCTGCGGCTCACCCCAGCGGGTCCCATGATCGCATGGGGGTGATGGCCATCACATCCTCCACCACATCCGGACAGGCGAGGGTCATGGCTACCGCTACCGCCGCCCACGTTGGCACATCCCACCCGCTCGGTGCGGCCCTCCGGGGCTTGAGCACTCCTGCACGACTGATCTCAAGGCAGCTCGCCGCATCCTGTTCGAGGATGCCACCTCCCTCGCGGCCACGAGGCGCCTCATGTAGGCGGCACAACGGGAGTACGCTTCCGCCTACGGACTCACCCCGGCTGGCATCGAGCCCAGCTGGCGTGGGGCTGTGCGTGACCACGGCCGCATGGTCGCCAAAATCCGAGGCGGAAAAATGCCTGTCTACGACACCCTCGCGGCTAACCTGTGGGCTCTCAAGGTGGCCTATGAGGAATTGGCTACCTTGGAGGGCGAAGAGCATGTCGCCCATGAGCGGCACATCAAGGAGCTCATCGAGGCTGCTGACGCACAGCAGCATCTGCTCGCAACGGGCGACACCGCCACTGAAGGCCCCCGGACCGAGCGCGAGGGCACGGGAACTGCCGGCCGCCAGGCGCCCCAGTACTCCTTCTCCTCTCGTGTTTCCAGCCGTCGGGCCGAAGCGAACAACCCCCAGCCCTCTCAGATGCTTGGGAGTGAGCAGCCGGCTGTTAGCAGCCGACGCACCAACGAGCCGCCTCGGAGCGGCCGCCACCACGAAGCATCGACATCCGGCATCCAGCGCAGCCAGGACTCGCGCCGCGTAGTCGGCGCCACCCACCATCCGCCCCGAGCTCTCGACTCGGCTCAGACCATGCGTCCCCTGCAGCGAGAATGACGCTCGCAACCGCATCGACAAACTCGCGCAATCCGCCCTTCTTGAGGAGGAGGGCTCGATTTGTCCGGCCTGCTTCAGTCCCCGGATTCGCACCAAGCCATTCCCAACCGTCTTCACGCTCCCTAGGGACACCCTGAAATACAACAGGGCCACCAAACCCAAAGGCTGGCTGCTCGACTACACCTCCACGGTGGGTATCGCCAGGGGGAATAAGCACGTAGCCATTCGCTATGCCCCTTATGCTGATCGGCTCGGCCCGCACCTGGCTCAACAGCCTGGCGGCCGGCAGCATCAACACTTGGATGGACTTCGAAGAGGCCTTCGTCCGCAACTTCACCGGCACCTAGAAGCGGCCCGACCGTCCCCGTGAAATCGCAATGTCCGTTCAGGGGCCGAATGAGTCCCTCCACGACTACCTCACCCGGTGGACCGAGCTCCGCAACTCATGCGAGGGGGTGCATGATGTCCAAGCCATGCAATACTTTATGAAGGGCTGCCAGGATGACACCCCTCTCAAGCACAAGCTCCTATGGTCCGAGCCAGCCACGCTCGCCGAGCTCATGACCAAGGCGGACAAATACGCCATGGTGGATTCGGCCATCCGGGTCCAGACAACCCCGCCCGCCAAGGCAACGACGACGTCGGCCGTGACCCGGCCAGCTGGAGAGAACCAGCAGTCGCAGAACAACAAGCGCAAAAATGACCAGCCGGATCCCCGCTAGGGGAGCCGGCAGGTCAATATCGTCGAGGATCAACAGCCAGCTGCCCAGCCTTCCGGCCAGCGCCAGCGCGCCGGCAAGGTTGCCTGGCAGCCGAAGCTCACCTTCGAGCAAATGCTTGATCTCCCCTGCAAGAACCATTCAAGGGCCAAGCCCTCTACGCACACGCTCTCATAGTGTAGCTTCTCACAGTGATTCGCCCGGGGGGACGGCCTTCCGACTCCTCCCACGCCGCCAGCCCACGCGCCTACCCTGGCCCAGGCAGCCGCCCCGGTGCCGGCAACGGCTCCGAATGACGGTCCCCTGATCGACCAGTTCCCCAACCAGGACGGTTTCTACGTCGTCTTCACTAGTGAAGAGATGGGCAAACAAGCTCAGCACCGGCTCCGCCGTGAGGTGAACGCCACCATGCCGACAACTCCCCATTTCATGCACTGGTCGGAGAAGCCGGTCACTTGGAGCCAGGCCGATCACCCCGCCGTGATGCCGAATCCCGGCAGTTACGCCTTGGTCCTCGACCCCACCATCGGCACCAAGGAGCGAGCCTGCCGCTTCTCGCGGGTGCTCATAGACGGCGGCAGCAACATCAACATTCTCTACCTCGACACGACGCATAAGCTGGGGCTGAAGATAGAAGACCTGCAGGTGAGCCGGATGGTTTTCCATGGCATTGTGCCTGTGAAGTCTTGCTCCCCTATCAACAAGATCACGTTCGACGTCCTCTTCGGTGGAACCGGCCATTTCCGCCACGAGCCAGTGCTATTCGAGGTCGTGGACCTCGCGAGCCCCTACCACGGGTTGTTGGGCCGGCCGGCTCTTGTCAGCTTCATGGCGGTCCCCCATTATGCTTACCTCAAGATCAAGATGTCGGGCCAAAAGGGGATCATCACCATTAAGGGCGACTACAAGATGTCACTCAAATGCTCTGGAGACGGCATCCGGCCGGCTGAGGCCATAGAGATCGCCGAGGAGAAACGGCAACTCGACCGGCTCGTGGCCCTTGCTGCCAGCCAGCCGGCCATGCTGGCTCCACCCTAGCAATCCACCCGCGAGGCCTCCTTCCAGCCATCTAAGGACACCAAGCAAATCCCGCTCGACCCGGCCAACCCGGCTCAGTGCGTCACCATTGGCTCCTGCCTCGATAGCAAATAGGAAGGCGAGCTCGTCGACTTCCTCCGTGAGAATCGGGACATCTTTGTGTTTTAAATATGCCCTAGAGGCAATATATAAAGTGTTTATTATTATATTTTCTTGTTCATGATAATCATTTATTATCCATGCTATAATTGTAGTGATTGGAAACACATTGCATGTGTGGGTAAATAGACAACACAGTGTCCCTAGTATGCCTCTAGTGAACTAGCTCGTTGATCAAAGGATGGTTAAGGTTTCCTAGCCATGGACATGAGATGTCATTTGATAATGGGATCACATCATTAGGATAATGATGTGATGGACAAGACCCAAACTACAAACGTAGCATATGATCGTGTCAGTTTATTGCTACTGTTTTCTGCATGTCAATGTATATGTTCCTTTGACCATGAGATCATGCAACTCACGGATATCGGAGGAGTGCCTTGTGTGTATCAAACGTTGCAACGTAACTGGGTGACTATAAAGGTGCTCTACAGGTATCTCCGATGGTGTTTGTTGAGTTGGCATGGATCGAGACTGGGATTTGTTACTCCGTGTGACGGAGAGGTATCTCGGGGCCCACTCAGTAATGCAACATCATAATAAGCCTTGCAAGCAATGTGACTAATTGTAAGTTGCGGGATCTTGTATTACGGAATGAGTAAAGAGACTTGCCAGTAGCGAGGTTGAACTAGGTATGGAGATACCGACGATCGAATCTCGGGCAAGTAACATACCGAAGAACAAAGGGAACGTTATATGGGATTAACTGAATCCTTGACATAGAGGTTCGACCGATAAAGATCTTTGTAGAGTATGTAGAACCAATGTGGACGTCTAGGTCCCGCCATTGGTTATTGACCGTAGAGGTGTCTCGGTCATGTCTACATAGTTCTCGAACCCGCAGGGTGTGCACAGTTAAGGTTCGGTGACATTTTGGTAGTGTAGAGTTGTGTATGGTAGTGACCGAAGGTTGTTTGGAGTCCCGGATGAGATCCTAGACGTCATGAGGAGCTCCGTAATGGTCCAGAGGTAAAGATTTATATATAGGAAGTCCCAGTTTGGTCGCCGGAAAAGATTCGGGCTCATCGGTAGTGTACCAGGAGTGCCGGTAGTGTACCGGGGGACCTCCGGGAGGGGTATTTCGACCCCAAGAGGTCCATGGGATGTGGGAGAATAATAACCAGCCCTTAGTGGGCTGGGGAAACAGCCACATAGGCCCATGGAGGAGGGAGAGGAAGTCCTAAAGAGAAAAGGGAAAAATCAGCCAATAGGAAGCAATCCTACTCCAACTAGGATTGGAGTAGGAGTAGGATTGCTCCTCTCCTAGTCGGCCGACCCAAAGAGGCGCTTGGCCTTGTGCCAAGGGCTGCCTCTCCTCTCCTCCTATATATACTAGTGGATTGGGTGGCTTTTGGACAGAATTTTTGGCCACGTGCTATCCAATCCACCGGTGCATAGTTTCTCCTCTAGATCGTAGTTCCGCAGTGCTTAGGCGAAGCCCTGCCGGAATTGCTCCACCACCATCACCGGAGCGCCGTCATGCTGCCGGTGAACTCTCTCTCCTCTCCACCTCCTCTTGCTGGATCAAGACGGTGGAGATCATCATCAAGCTGTATGTTTGCTGAATGCGGAGGTGCCGTCCGTTCGGTACTAGATCGGAAGGATCGTGATCAAGGCCACGGGACATTCGTGATCGGATCGCGGGATGGATTGTGACGAGATCGCAGGACGGTTCGTGATTGGTTTGCGGGATGGTTCGTGATTAGATCGCGGGATGCTCTGCGATTTGGATCGCGAAGAAGTACGACTACACCAACCGTGTTTCTTAACGCTTCCCGCTTAGCGATCTACAAGGGTACGTAGATCCACTCTCCCTCTCGTAGATGCTCATCACCATGGATAGGTTTGCGTGTGCGTAGGAAATTTTTTGTTTCCCATGCGACGTTCCCCAACAGTGGCATCATGAGCTAGGTTGATGGTTCGATGAGATCTCGAGTAGAACACAAAAGGTTTGTGGGAGTTGATGCTTAGATTGCTTCCTCCCTTGGTCGGATTTTGGTACAACGGGATGGTGAGATAAAATGGCTCAGACCAACATTACTCGTACGCTTACGAGAGACCGGTTCCCTCGACGCAACTTGTTTCTTAGATGGCTTGCGGGTGATAGTTTGTCTGACTTTAGTTGGATCGGATCCGACAAAGGCGGTCCTTGAGAAGGTTGAAAAGCAATCTATGTATCACCGTTGTGGTTTATGCATAGGTGAGTATCGTTCTTGCTAGATACCCGTAGCAGCCACGTAAAACATGCAACAACAATTAGAGGATGTCTAACTTGTTTTTGCATGGTATATTGTGATGTGATATGGCCAATTACATGATGTGATATATGTGATGTATGAGATGATCATGTGATGTACAGAACTTCACGACTTGCATGTCGATGAGTACGGCAACCGGCAGGAGCCATAGAGTTGTCTTTAATTAATGTACGACCTGCGTGTCAATCATTAAGCGCTATGTAATGCTTTACTTTATCGCTAAACGGTAGCAATAGTAGTAGAAACATGCAGGGCGTGAAAACCTCGATGGCGACACGTTGATGGAGATCAAGATGATGGAGATCATGGTGTCGTGCCGGTGACGATGGATATCATGCCGGTGTTTCGAAGATGGAGATCTTAAACACAAGTTCATGGCCATATCATGTCACTTATGAATTGCATGAGATGTTAATCCTTTTATGCACCTTGTTTTGCTTAGTACGGCGGTAGCATTATAAGGTGATCCCTCACTTGAATTTCAAGATGAACTGTGTTCTCCCCGAGTGTGCACCGTTGCGAAAGTTCATCGTGTCGAGACACCATGTGATGATCGGGTGTGATAGACTCTACGTTCACATACAACGGGTGCAAGCCAGATTTGCACGCGCAGAACACTTGGGTTAAACTTGACGAGCCCAGCATGTACAGACATGGCCTCGGAACACAAGAGACCAAAAGGTCAAGCATGAATCATATAGTAGATATGATCAACATAATGATGTTCACCAATGAAGCCAACTTAACTCACGTGATGATCGGACTTGAGTTGGTGAATTTGGATCATGTGACACTCAGATGACCCGAGGGATGTCAATTTGAGTAGGAGCTTTAGTAATTTGATTAACTAAACTCATTATCTTGAACAATAGTCTAAGTAACCTTTGCATATTTATGTTGTAGATCAATGGTTCGCGCAGTAGCACCCCTGAATTTTAATGCGTTCCTAGAGAAAGCTAAGTTGAAAGATGATGGAAGTAACTTTGTTGACTGGGCCCGTAATCTGAGGATTATCCTCACGGCTTCCCAGAAGTCATATGTCCTTGATGCACCGCTTGGTGACCAGCCAGAAGACATGACCTCCGAAGGCGTTAAGAACGCTTGGGAGGCTCGTGCTGGAGACTACTCAATAGTTCAGTGTGCAATATTGTATGGCTTAGAACCGGGACTTCAAAGATGTTTTGAACGTCATGGAGCATATAAGATGTTCCAGGAGTTGAAGTTTATCTTTCAGAAGAATGCCCGGATCGAGAGGTATGAGACCTCCGATAAATTCTATGCTTGGAAGATGGAGGAGAACGGGTCTATTAGTGAGCACATACTCAGAATGTCTGGGTACTCAAACCGTCTAGCTGAGTTGGGAATTACCCTTCCGCCGGAGGCAATCACTGATAGAGTTCTTCAATCGCTGACACCTAGTTACAAGAGCTTTGTGATGAACTATAACATGCACAGCATAAGCAAGTCAGTCGCCGAGCTGTTTGCGATGCTGAAAGTCGCTGAGTCTGAAATCCAGAAAGAACATCAAGTGTTGATGGTCAATAAAACCACTAGTTTCAAGAAAAATGGCAAAAGCAAAGGCAAGAAGGGTAAAACCAAGAAGGGTGGCAAAGCAGTTGCTACTCCTACAAAGAAGCCTAAGCATGGACCTAAGCCAGAAACTGAGTGTTTTCATTGCAAGGGAACTGGTCACTGGAAGCAGAACTGCCCCAAGTACCTGGCTGACAAGAAGGCGGCCAACGACAAACAAGGTATATATGATATACATGTTATTGATGTGGACCTTACTAGCTCTCATAGTAGTGCCTGGGTATTTGATACCAGTTCGGTTGCTCATATTTGCAACTCAAAGCAGGAACTACGGAATAAACAAAGGCTGGCAAAGGATGAAGTGACGATGCGCGTGGGAAAAGGTTTCTAGGTTGATGTGATCGCCGTCGGCACGCTCTCTCTTCTATTACCATCGGGATTAGTGATGAACCTGAATAATTGTTATTTAGTGCCTGCGTTAAGCATGAACATTATATCTGGATCTTGTTTATTGCGAGACGGTTACTCATTTAAGTCAGAGAATAAAGGTTGTTCTATTTATATGAGTAATATCTTTTATGGTCATGCACCCAATATTAGGGGTTTGTTCATATTGAATCTTGATAGTGATGACACACATGTTCATAACATAGATACCAAAAGATGTAGAGTTGTTAATGATAGTACCACTTTCTTGTGGCACTGCCGTTTAGGTCATATTGGTGTAAACCGATGAGGAAGCTCCATACTGATGAACTTTTGGAGTCACTTGATTTTGAATCACTTGACACATGTGAACCATGGCTGATGGGCAAGATGACTAAAACGCCATTCTCTGGAATAATGGAACGTGCAAGTGACTTGTTGGAAATCATACATACTAATGTGTGCGGTCCAATGAATGTTGCAACGCGCGGTGGATATCGTTACTTTCTCACCTTCACTGATGACTTGAGTAGATATGGTTATACTTACTTGATGAAACACAAGTATGAAACGTTTGAAAAGTTCAAGCAATTTCAGAGTGAAGTTGAGAATCATCGTAACAAGAAGATTAAATTTCTGCGATCTGATCAAGGAGGTGAATATCTGAGTTATGAGTTTGGCAGTCACTTAATACAATGTGGAATTGTTTCACAGTTCACACCGCCCAAAACACCACAGCGTAATGGTGTGTCTGAACGTCGTAATCGGACCTTATTAGATATGGTGCGTTCTATGATGTCTCTTGCTGATTTGCCACTATCGTTTTGGGGTTATGCATTAGAGACAGCTGCATTCACTTTAAATAGGGTACCATCGAAATCCGTTGAGATGACGCCATATGAACTGTGGTTTGGCAAAAATCCGAAGTTGTCGTTTCTTAAATTTTGGGGATGTGATGCTTATCTCAAAAAGCTTCGGCCTGAAAAGCTGGAACCCAAAGCGGAGAAATGCGTCTTCATAGCATACCCGAAAGAGATAGTCGGGTATACCTTCTATCTCAGATCCGAGGGCAAAGTGTTTGTCGCTAAGAACGGAACATTTCTTGAGAAAGAGTTTGTCCCGAAAGAATTGAGTGGGAGGAAAATAGAGCTTGAAGAGTTTGTTGAACCTTTGCTTCTACCAGAACGTAGCGCAGCACAGAAAGATGTTTCTGTGGAGCCTACGACGGTTGAAGAAGAAGTTAATGATGATGATGATGAAGCTTCGGATCAAGTTACTAATGAACCTCGTAGGTCGACAAGAACGCGTGCTACTCCTCAGTGGTACGACAATCCTGTCTTAGAGGTCATGTTGTTAGACAACAATGAACCTACGAGCTATGAAGGAGCGGTGATGGGCCTGGATTCTGAGAAATGGTTAGAGGCCATGAAATCCGAGATGGGATCCATGTATGAAAACAAAGTATGGACTTTGGAAGTATTACCTGAAGGGCGAAAGGCCATTCAGAACAAATGGATCTTTAAGAAGAAGACGGACGCGGACGGTAATGTCACCGTCTATAAAGCTTGACTTGTGGCAAAGGGTTTTTCACAAGTTCCAGGAGTGGACTACGATGAGACCTTCTCACCCGTAGCGATGCTTAAGTCCGTCAGAATCATGTTGGCAAAAGCTGCTTATTTCGACTATGAAATTTGGCAGATGGATGTCAAAACGGCGTTCCTCAACGGTTTCCTTGAGGAAGAGTTGTATATGATACAACCCAAAGGTTTTGTCGATCCAGAGAATGCTGACAAAGTTTGCAAACTCCAGCGATCCATTTATGGACTGGTGCAAGCATCTCAGAGTTGGAATAAGCGCTTTGATGAGGTGATCAAAGCGTTTGGGTTTATACAAGTTTATGGAGAAGCTTGTATTTACATGAAAGTGAGTGGGAGCTCTATAGCGTTTCTAGTGTTATATGTGGATGACATATTGCTGATTGGAAACAATATAGAAATGCTGGGAAGTGTGAAGGAATATTTGAATAAGAGTTTTTCAATGAAGGACCTAGGAGAAGCTGCTTTCATATTAGGCATTAAGATCTATAGAGATAGATCGAGACGCTTAATAGCACTTTCACAGAGCACATACCTTGATAAAGTTTTGAAGAAGTTCAAAATGGAACAGGCCAAGAAGGGGTTCTTGCCTGTGTTACAAGGTGTGAAGTTGAGTAAGACTCAATGCCCAGTGACTGCAGAAGATAAAGAAAAGATGAGCGTCATCCCCTATGCTTCAGCCATAGGCTCTATCATGTATGCAATGGTATGCACAAGACCCGATGTCAGCCTTGCCATAAGTATGGCTGGAAGGTTTCAAAGTGATCCTGGAATGGAGCACTGGCAAGCGGTCAAGAATATCCTTAAGTACCTTAACAGGACTAAGGAAATGTTTCTCATTTATGGAGGTGATAAAGAGCTCGTCGTAAAGGGTTACGTTGATGCAAGCTTTGACACTGATCCGGATGACTCTAAGTCGCAAACCGGATACGTATTTATTCTTAATGGGGGAGCGGTAAGCTGGTGCAGTTCCAAGCAAAGCGTGGTAGCTGATTCTACGTGCGAAGCTGAGTACATCGCGGCCTCGGAGGCAGCAAAGGAAGGTGTCTGGATGAAGTAGTTCATGACAGATCTTGGAGTAGTGCCCAGTGCACTGAATCCAATAAACCTGTTCTATGACAACACTGGTGCCATTGCTCTAGCCAAGGAACCAAGGTTTCACAAGAGGACCAGAAACATAAAGCGACGCTTCAACTCCATACGGATCTACATCGAGGAGAAGAACATAAATATTTGCAAAGTGCACACGGATCTGAATGTTGCAGACCCGTTGACTAAACCTCTTCCAAGGGCTAAACATGATCAACACCAGAACTGTATGGGTGTTCGATTCATTACCATGTAAATCACATAGTGATGTGAACTAGATTATTGACTCTAGTGCAAGTGGGAGACTATTAGAAATATGCCCTAGAGGCAATATATAAAGTGTTTATTATTATATTCCCTTGTTCATGATAATCGTTTATTGTCCATGCTATAATTGTAGTGATTGGAAACACATTGCATGTGTGGGTAAATAGACAACACAGTGTCCCTAGTATGCCTCTAGTGAACTAGCTCGTTGATCAAAGGATGGTTAAGGTTTCCTAGCCATGGACATGAGATGTCATTTGATAATGGGATCACATCATTAGGAGAATGATGTGATGGACAAGACCCAAACTACAAACGTAGCGTATGATCGTGTCAGTTTATTGCTACTGTTTTGTGCATGTCAATGTATATGTTCCTTTGACCATGAGATCATGCAACTCACTGATATCGGAGGAGTGCCTTGTGTGTATCAAACGTCGCAACATAACTGGGTGACTATAAAGGTGCTCTACAGGTATCTCCGATGGTGTTTGTTGAGTTGGCATGGATCGAGACTGGGATTTGTTACTCCGTGTGACGGAGAGGTATCTCGGGGCCCACTGAGTAATGCAACATCACAATTAGCCTTGCAAGCAATGTGACCAATTGTTAGTTGCGGGATCTTGTATTATGGAACGAGTAAAGAGACTTGCCGGTAGCGAGGTTGAACTAGGTATGGAGATACCGACGATCGAATCTTGGGCAAGTAACATACCGAAGAACAAAGGGAACGTTATACGTGATTAACTGAATCCTTGACATAGAGGTTCGACCGATAAAGATCTTTGTAGAATATGTAGGAACCAATGTGGACGTCCAGGTCCCGCCATTGGTTATTGACCGTAGAGGTGTCTCGGTCATGTCTACATAGTTCTCGAACCCGCAGGGTCTGCACAGTTAAGGTTCGGTGACGTTTCGGTAGTGTAGAGTTGTGTATGGTAGTGACCGAAGGTTCTTCAGAGTCCCGGATGAGATCCTGGATGCCACGAGGAGCTCCGGAATGGTCCGGAGGTAAAGATTCATATATAGGAAGTCCCAGTTTGGTCACCGGAAATGTTTCGGGCTCATCGTAGTGTACCGGGACTGCCGGTAGTGTACCGGGGGACCTCCGGGAGGGGTATTTCGACCCCAAGAGGTCCATGGGCTGTGGGAGAATAATAACAAGCCCTTAGTGGGCTGGGTGAACAGCCACAAAGGCCCATGGCGCAGGGAGAGGAAGTCCTAAAGATAAAAGGGAAAAATCAGCCAATAGGAAGCTATCCTACTCCAAGTAGGATTGGATTAGGAGTAGGATTGCTCCTCTCCTAGCCGGCCGAACCAAAGAGGCCCTTGGCCTTGTGCCAAGGGCTGCCTCTCCTCTCCTCCTATATATACTTGTGGATTGTGTGGCTTTTGGACAGAATTTCCGGCCACGTGCTATCCAATCCACCGGTGCATTGTTTCTCCTCTAGATCGTAGTTCCGCAGTGCTTAGGCAAAGCCCTACTGGAATTGCTCCACCACCATCACCGGAGCATCGTCATGCTGCCGGTGAACTCTCTCTCCTCTCCACCTCCTCTTGCTGGATCAAGACGGTGGAGATCGTCATCAAGCTGTACGTGTGCTGAACGCGGAGGTGCCGTCCGTTCAGTACTATATCGGAAGGATCGTGATCAAGGCCACGGGACGTTCGTGATAGGATCGCGGGGCGGATCATGACGAGATCGCGGGACGGTTCGTGATTGGTTCGCGGGATGGTTCGTGATTAGATCGCGGGACGCTCGGCGATTTGGATGGCGAAGAAGTACGACTACACCAACCACGTTTCTTAACGCTTCCCGCTTAGCGATCTACAAGGGTACGTAGATCCACTCTCCCTCTCGTAGATGCTCATCACCATGGATAGGTTTGCGTGTGCGTAGGAAATTTTTTGTTTCCCATGCGACGTTCCCCAACACTTTGCATGGTCCCCCAAGGACATGTTGGGTGTTCCGAGGAAGTTCGCCGAGCACAAACTCCACGTCCGACCAGACGTCAAGCCGGTCAAGCAACCCTTGCGCCGCTTCTCCATGGAGAAGCGGCGTACTGTAGGCGAAGAGATCGCCTGACTGCTCGTAGCCGGGTTCATCATGGAAGTATTCCACCCGGACTGGCTGGCCAACCCATTCCTGGTACTGAAGAAGAACAAGACCTGGTGCATGTGTATCGACTACACAAGCATGAACAAGGCATGTCCCAATGACCCGTTCGCCCTGTCGCGGATCGATCAAGTCATCGACTCCACGGCCAGCTGCGACTTGCTGTCCTTCCTGGACGCCTACTCAGGCTACCACCATATCAAGCCGGACCCTGAACGCCGGAATAAGACCTCCTTCAACACGCCCTTCGGGGCCTAGTGCTACATCACCATGTCCTTCGGCCTGAAGAATGCTGGCGCCACCTTCCAACGATGCATGCAGAAGTGCCTCCTGCCTCAGATAGGCAGGAACGTCCATGTCTACGTCGATGACATCGTTGTCAAAACCAAGAAGCACTTTAGCCTCCTCGACGACCTTCGGGAGACCTTCGCGAACCTACGCAAGTACAAGATCAAGCTCAACCAGGAGAAGTGTGTCTTCGGCGTCCCCGCCGGACAACTCTTGGATTTCTTCATGTCCGCCCGCGGCATCGAAGCTAACCCCGAGAAGATCAGCGTGATCAAGCGCATGCCAAAACCGACCCGGCTCCGCGACGTCTAGAAATTCACCGGTTGCCTCATCTCGCTCAGCCGGTTCATCAGTAGGCTGGGAGAGAAGGCCCTGCCCCTCTACGGGCTCCTTCGCAAGACGGCTCTGATTGAGCCGGGTCAAACCAAGAGGCCGAGTGCCTTCGATTGGCCTGACGAGGCGGACGAGGCCTTCCACAGCCTCAAGAAGGCTCTCACCCACGTGCCCATCCTGGCTGCGCCGGCCGAGAAGGAACCACTGCTCGCCTACACCACGGTGACCACCCGTGTCATCAAGGTCGTTCTGGTGGTCGAGCGGCCGGAGGAGGGGAAGTCCCTGCCCGTCCAGCGACCCGTCTACTACCTCAGCGAGGCCCTCTCCACGTCCAAGCAGAACTACTGCCAAGAAGGTCAAGCAATACTTCCAAGAGCATACCATTACCATGGTGAGCATGGCCCCGCTTGGTGAGATCATGAGCGGCCAGGAGTCCACCGGCCGGATCGCCAAGTGGGTCAACGCCCTCGCCGACCATGAGATCCGGTACGAGCCAAGAACCGCCATCAAGTCACAGGAGTTGGCGGATTTCCTCGTCGACTGGGTGGAGACGGAGTTTGTCCCACCCCCCTAGACTCCACGCATTGGCGCATGCACTTCGATGGCTCGAATATGAGGACCGGTCTGGGTGCCGGCGTAGTCCTATCCTCCCCGAAAGGTGATCAGCTCAAATATGCCCTATAGATCCACTTCACCGCCTCCAACAACGTGGCTGAGTACGAGGCCATCGTCCATGGCCTCCGGCTCAGCAAGGAGATCGGCATCAGGCGCATCCACTACTTCAGCGACTCCGACCTCGTGGTGCAGCAAGTCTCTCGTGAATGGGATGACAGGGAAGCCAACATGGCCAGCTACCACTTCCTCGTATAACAGCTCACCGGCTCCTTCGAGGGATGTGAGTTTCATCACGTCCCACGGGCAGACAACGAGGCAGCGGATGCGCCGCAGAACATTGGCTCCACCCGACAGGCCATCCCAGCCTGCGTCTCCCTCGAATGGCTGCTCAAGACGTCGATAAAGCCTTCCCCAAAATTGGAGTCAATCTTCGTGCCGCGAGCGCCGCCGGCCCATCGACGGCCCCGTCCGCCTCTCCGGCAACTTCACCGTCGGCTCTCGAATCGTCGGCCGCTTAGCCGGCTCCGATCGAGCCGGCGGCGCCCGAGGCGGCCAGCCCTGGCGGCACGGCCATCATGGTGATCACCAACCAGGCGGCTCTGGGGGCCGACAAGGCAAACTCGGGGGCTGGTCAACCAGCCTTGAGGGCTCCCGAGCAGGTCCCGGGAGCTGGCGAACCGGTCCTGAGGACTGATGAACCAGTCCTAAGGGCTCCCGAGCCGGCCGTTGTTGCGGCCCCCTCGTGGGCCCAACCCATCTTAGCGTTCCTTCTGCGGGGCGAGCTGCCTTCGGATGAGGCTCTGGCTAGGAAAATCCAGCGCAGGGCCACGGCCTACGGCATCATTAGCAACGAGCTCGTCCACCGCAGCACCACCGACATCTTCCAGCGATGCGTCGAGCCGGAAAAGGGTCTAGAGATCCTCCTTGACATTCATCAGGGCGAGTGCAGGCATCATGCCGCCTCCCGGACCCTAGTGGCCAAGGCTTTCTGCCACGGCTTCTTCTGGCCAATGGGTCTCGACGCAGCCAAGAAATTGGTCGACGAGTGTGAGGGCTTCCAACGCTTCAGTGTGCAAAGCCACCTACCGGCAACGTCCCTCCAAACCATCCCCCTCTCGTGGCCTTTTGCCGTTTGGGGGCTAGACATGGTGTGCCCATTCAAGACCGCTCGAGGCGGCATGACGCACTTACTAGTGGCCATCGACAAATTCACCAAGTGGATCGAGGCGTGAACAATCAAGAAGCTGGACGGCCCCACGTCCATTTGGTTCATCGACGACATCACGGTATGCTATGGCGTTCCCCACAGCATCATCACCGACAACGGCACCAACTTCGCCAAGGGCACACTCGCGCGTTTCTGCTCCAAGCAAGGAATCCGGCTTGACCCGGCCTCCGTCGCTCATCCGCAGTCCAACGGCCATGTCGTGAGGGCGAACGGCCTCATCCTATCTGGCATCAAGCTCCGGCTCGTGATGCTGCTTGTAAGGTCGGCCGGCTGCTGGATCGATGAGCTGTCAACTATCCTTTGGAGTCTCAGGACCACCCCGAACCGGTCAACCGGCTACACTCCCTTCTTCCTCGTGTATGGGTCCGAGGCGATCATCCCCACCGACATCGAGTTTGATTCGGCTCGGGTCACCCTGTACATGGAGAAGGACGCAAAGGAGGCACGAGAAGACGGCGTCGATCTACTCGAGGAAGCTCGTGAACTGGCCTTGAGCCGGACGGTGATCTACCAGCAGAAACTCCGGCACTACCACATCAAGCGGATCCGGCCACTCTTGTTCCACGAGGGGAACCTGGTCCTCAGACGGATCCAGTGAACCGCCGGACAACACAAGCTGTCCTCCCAATGGAAGGGCCCATTCATCATCAGCAAGGCGCGACACAACAACACATACTACCTGTTAGATGCCCAGAAGCTGCAGAAGCGCAAAAGAGATGCTTCCGGTGAAGAAATGGAGCGCCCATGGAACGCAGCGCTCTTGCACCCGTTTTACTGCTGAGGAAAATCAATGTATGTATCCCCGTCCTTTTGGGCTTATGAATTTAATGGGCACCCCAAGACGGCTCTTTGGGCACGCCTCGTTTCGTTTTCTTTCAAAAGTGTTCCTCACTCACCGGCTCCCTGGCCTAGATCCTGGGCTCGGGGGCTAGCCGGTTGGGCCTAGAAGCGCCTCTCTAAAAAACAGCTAAGTAGCATGAGCCAGTCAAACCTCCCCACCCTTACCAGCTACAGAACCGGCTCCCGCCTGTCCAGCTGACGGGGCCCCGGGACGGCAAGGTTTGGCTCACACGAAAGTTCGAAACAAAGGGAGACCCCTTCGGGGCCCAGCCGGACCCTCGCCGCATCTCTACCACTCTACTTATCCCAAAAAAACCTCGCAATTCCTATGTTTTGAACCAGCTCCCATGAGGCGGACGCCCCGACCCAGCTACAGACCGGCTCCCGACTGTCGGGCTGGCGGGGCCAAAACCAAAGGGGAAAAGGAGTAGAACGAAAAGAGTCGAGGTGGGCAAAAAGGGATAAGGACGAGGCGGCATGAGTCATAAGGCAAACACAATAGAATATTCATGACATAAACATTAAGTCAAAAGAGGCCTATGGCCAGCATTCGGTTCATTACACAAACACACCCAGTGGGTGGATTCAAGTTTTTACATGCAGGAAAAAGAAGATAAAAAAAGATGCCTGGGGGCTTAGGCCACCGGCGCGTCGCCAGCCGGCATGCCCCCAGCCAGCACGTCGCGAGGCGGCTCGGTCCTCGCCTCGGAGGTGGTCGCAGCCTTTGGGTCGGCCTCCTTGGCCTTCGAGGCGGGCTCCTCGGTCTCGGCCGTCTTGCAGCTCGAGTGAATGCTCTCGTCAGTGACTTCGTCATCCGCCGGGCCGTGAGGGATGCCGAAGGAGTCCTCGGGCAACAGCTCGCCATCCTCGCCAAGAGCCGGCAGGAATTCATCCGCGTCAACGTATCAAGCGAGCTCATTGGCTCGCTAGACAAGGGCCGGCTCGCGGGCCTCCCGCTCTAAGGCCGGCACATCCCGCATGGTCGCCAGTCGGCCCAGGTCCACGCCACGGTACCAAGACATCACGAACCGGAGCACCATCTGCGCCCTAGCTCGGGCGGCCAATGCCTTCCAGGCATCGAGGCAGGACGGCGTGCTCCAGCCACTAATCCATGCGGTGCGTCGGAGCTCCCCGCGGCCTGGCCACAGCGCGACGATGACCTCCTTGCCGGCGGTCTTCAGACGCTCCATGCTCAGCTCGAGATGGGTCATCTGCATCTCGACGGTGATCCCAATCTCATCCATGTCCCACGCGGCGTGCTCCTCGATGGGGCGATCGCACTCCCGAAGGTATTCTCGATGCTCCTCAACGGTGCGTGCAGCGCGGCGATGAGTTTTCGGGAAATGCCCTGGAAGGAAGGAGAAGAGAAGGAAAGAAAAAGCAAGATGAAGCACGAGAAACGGCAAAGGGAAGAGCAACCGGCCGAGGAAAGAGAGAGATTGGCACCTACCTTCGATTGCGTCATCCACCCCAATGGCGAAGTGAAGCGCCGCCTCGCGCTCCGACTTCCGGGCCGCCTCCGAGGTGGCGAGGGAACCCTTGACCTCCTCGAGCATCTTCTCAAGGCGGGTCACCTCACCTTGAAGGGCGGCGGTCACTAGGGCGGCGTCAGCCGCCTCCATGATGACCGCCTCTCGGGCCACCACCTCCTTTTCTGCCTCGGCCTTGAGCTGGTCCCGGGACACCTCTCCATCAACCAGCAGCGTGGCCGGCCGGTCCGTCTCCTGTGTGGCTGCCTGGACGTCCCGCGTCAGCCGGTCCCGATCGGCGAAAAGTCCGGTCTTCTCCCCCCAAAGGATGGACAGCTCGCCTACAAGACGCAACCAACGTCAGCTGGTTCCCGAGGGCTATATGCCGCTCCTATGAAGTGCGACCCACCTTGCATGCGAGCCAGCTCCTCCTCCAAGCGGTAGAAGCCTTGATCGCTGCGGTTGTGGATGGCGACCGCTTCTGCAAATAGCTTCTGCCGCAGAGTGGTTCCCTCCTTTTGCCAGAAAGTTGGGCAAAGGTCAAGACATGATCAAAGGAGATCCGGCCCGGCTGCCCGTCAACCGGTCAGCCAGCCCGCATCTCGGGGGCTACAGCCAGTGGGTGCGCTCGCGCGCCCCCACTAAAAACTGTAAGGCAAAGGTACCGGCTTACCTCTGCATACTAAAGGGCAGCGTCCGCCGCCTCCGCAAACCGGGCCAGCTCCTGCCGGCACTGATCCACGACACTGCCCAAGTGCGTGAAGGACGGGACCGGGCTGCCTGCCTGGGGGGCGACAGGGCCGGCGCGCTAGCCAGCATTTCCTAGTCCCGGATGACATCCTGCATCGACCGCAGGGCCCTCCGGACCCGACCGCTGCTGCCACCTAGGCTCGCCGCGGCTCCAGCCGTCGGGGGTGGGTTGATGATGGTAAGGGGTTGGGAGTCGCCTCCTATCGGCCCACCGCCCGGTGCCGCAGCCGCCTCCTCTCTCGGCCGCTCTGGTGTGTCGGTCGCGCCCGAAGGCACCTCCAGCTCCATGGTCGTCGTCTCCAGCGGCGCCTCCGATGCTGCCTCCGGGACCGTCGGATCCTCTGGCATCTCAACCCGGGCCGGCTCGGCCACAGGCGGGGTCACCTCCCGTCGGGTCGCCTCGGGAGCCGGCTCCACCGTCGCCTCCCTCGCCTCGGCCGTGTCTTGCGTAGGCGTAGGCGCTGGCAAGTCCATGGCCACCCCCCGTGGCTCGCTTGACGGAGGCCTCGACATGCGGGTGGACTCCGCTGTCGAGTCTGACTCTCGTGGGGGGTCCGCCGACCCCGTCCGCCTTCGACCACTCGAGGTCTCGGAGTGTGCGGCCCCTCCTCGCGTGCCAGACCGGGAGGCTCGCCACTCGACGAGCCTCCTCTTTTCCTCCCGCTGGGTGGCCACTTGCTCGCGGGCCAGCCGGCCAGCGGCATCCGTCGTCTCCCCCGCCGACTCCTCATCGTGGAGCTCGATAGGGTCACTGCAGCATCCAATAACCGGTCGTTAACTGGCTCGCAAGGCGAAAGCAAAAACTCACACAAAGATGAAGAACTTACGCAATAACAAGGGGCAGGGCCTGCTTGGCGCGGGGTGGCGGCTTCCGTGCGGCCACCTTCACCTGCTTCAGGCCGGGCGGCGAGGCCGTCGCCCCCCCTCCCGTGAGCCAGCCTCTTCCCACGGTCGGCCGCTTCGGCCTCCGGGCCTCGAGCCGGTCGCTCCTCGCTCCTCCGGTCCTGGCACGCCACAGGAGGAGGTCCGTCTAGAATCATCAAATCGTCATCATCATCGTCGTCGTCTTTCGAGTCTCGGATGGAGGGGCCAAGAGGGAACTCACCCGCTCCAGTGGGTTCCCCGGCTGCGCCGGACCCTCCGGCCCTGCCAGGAGCGCCGCCTCGCGGATCCGCCAGCTTGTCGCCCCCCGAGGAGTCCACTCCTTCTTCCGGGGGGCCTCCCATCTAGAAGTCCCGAGAGTCAGAGTCCTCGCACTCCACCTCGAAGATCTGTGGGTGCGGACCGTCCGGCGTGTTCTGTCGCACAAGCAGCTATGGTCAGCACTTCAACGTAAGTTCTCCAGCCGGTTGCCGGCTGGGGAATACCAAACGGGAAAGAACCGCCTTGACGAAAAAACTCACCAGGGGACTACCACCAGGGGTCATGCCGGCCGTACATGTCACAGATCCGATGTGGACTCATCTGGAGGGGTGACACCCGGCGCGAGACAGAGGCCGCCACCAGGTCGGCGGCAACCAGCCCCTCGGCGCTCTTCAGCTATGAGAGCCCGGTGAGCTCGTCCAAGGCCATGCCGCACGGGGCAGGTCCCTGCCAGTTCTGTTGGGAGGACTGTCTGTCCTCGAACGACGACAGCCGGATGTAATCCATCGCCGGATCGACGTTCTTCACATAGAAGAACGATGGTGCCACCTCTTGACAGAGTCGATCAGAGAGATAGGGGGAGAGCAAGCGATGCCGCGGCAGCACACAACTGTGCCCCCGCACGCGTCGCTCTTCAAACACTTGAGATAGAAGAGGGCATTGAAGAACTCGATGAATGGGAGGATACCGAGGTACCCCTCGCACAACGTTACGAAGGCGGAGAGGTACAAGATCAAATTCGGCCTGAGGTTGTGCGGCTGGAGGTCGATAGTGTCAAGAAGAAGACGGGAAAAGAGACTCTCCAGGAGCCCGAAGCCCCGGGAGAAGTGCCAGAGGAACACGATGTGTTCCCCTGGCTGCGGCGCCGGCGCTATCTCGTCGCCCGGTGCGCATGCGGCCACCCGCTCCACTGACGGCAACATGTGCGCACGGCATAGCTCAACGATGTCCGCCTCAACCATGAAGGAACCATCCCAATTGCCTCCGTGTCCATCGGCCATCATGGCGGCGATGCGGTGTGCGGGCGCGGGCTTGGGTGCGACGGCGTGTGAGGGAAGGAAAGAAGCGATGACGAAGCAGGGCAGTGAGGATGCAAGTAGGGCACGGGTACCTCCGCCCCTGCCCATCCTCCCCTTTTCATAAGGGAGGCCACGACCGGGGGACATGGGATCGTCTGCGCCCACTCCCCCCAAAAATTCTGCGCGCGTGGGTGGCCCCGGGCCATAACGGCCCCTCCGGGGCGCAGAGGATCCTGTCTTGCACCTCGAGGCCTACGAGGGCTACGCCCGGGTTCTACTGAGCTACGCCTGGGCCACGTCCCGTCTCCCCGTGTGCGCGGTACCCGCGGCATCATTACTCACCGCGTGGCGTGCCATGTGCCGGTGTGGGCCCCGGGGCGGCGCGTCGGAACCCAAGGCGTCAGATCCAACGGCCGACCCGGCTGCCCTTTCGCCTTCGAGCCGGGGCGGCTGGAGCTGAGGGGAAGCCGCCGGCTCCCCACCGTCCGCTAGACGCGGGCTCCGCCGTCTTCAGGGACTACTGACGGGGTTTACACCCCTAGGTAGGCCAAAGCAACGGGATCTTCCCCATTGCGCTTCAAAGAAAAACTACGCGGCCGGCTGGCCGTGGCCGGCTAGAGGACGTTCAGCGCATGCCAGTGCCGGCTGGCGCCCCACCCGTCTGGTCAAGGAGCCGGTTGGCCCTCGGCCGGCTGGGTGCGGCCGGCTGCCCACGGGTCGGTTCTTCCGTTGACATCGGGACGGACATGCCCCGTCCTGTCCCTCTGCGTGTAGGTATGACGACACAACATGACCGGCACGACGGGCGGCCCTGTGACTATAGTGGCCGCTTATGCACCGCAGCACGTGGCTACAGTCCAACCGTCCTGGCTGCTAACCTCGGTGAGGGCGTCCGGGCGGGGAACTGTGCCGGCACGCCCTCGCCACTCAATTACCTGCCCCGACATGGCTATAGTGCCGCCGGCCGTACCGGAGACTTCTGCCGGCTAGCGCTAGACGACACCCCCCAAGCAGCCCGTGCCGCAACAGGTAGGCAGGGACCAATCACAGAGCCGGCTGGCGGGCCCCAACGGGAGAAGGGACCGCACGGACGGCGGGCCCCACCCACGATAAGACGGCACGAGCGGGGGGACCCTCTGGCCAGCCAGAGAGACTGCCAGCCAGGACCCCCCACCTTTGTACTTATGACATACTGTAAGAGCCGGGGGGTTGGCTTATAAAACCCCCCGAGCCCCCCATGCAACAGGGACAGATGAATGGTCTCACACACGCACCCACAGAACTCTCATTCCCTCCTCTAGTAGCAGAGGAAGACGGGCGGGCTGCTCCTTCTTCCTCCTGTAGACACAGCTCCAGGAGCATCCTTGTACAGATACCCATCCATCCAACTAGACCAAGCAGGACTAGGGATGTTACCTCCCACGGAGGGCCCTAAACCTAGGTACATCGTGTGTCACCATCGCTTGTGCCCAATCTCGCACCCGGAGTCCGTTGTCGTCCTCTGGCCCCAACCACTCACGATAATCCACCCCATGGCATCTGTCGTGAGAAAACGATGACAAGTTTCCTTGGTTTAGCAAGCTATTATCGCCGCTTAGTTGAGAACTTCTCCAAAGTTGCCAAGCCTCTAACGGAACTCCTCAAGAAGGATAAGAAGTTTGAGTGGACCCCACAATGTTAGGACAGTTTCCAGGAACTGAAGAGACGTTTGACCTCTACTTCCGTGCTTGTGCCACCTGACTGTTCCAAGGACTTTGACATCTATTGTGACGCCTCCAGACAAGGACTTGGATGTGTTCTTATGCAAGACAGATAGGTGATCGCCTATGCATCCCGACAGTTGCACCCACATGAGGAAAATTATCCAACACATGATTTGGAGCTTGCGATAGTAGTCCTTGCACTCAAGGTATGGCGACATTATCTTCTTGGTAATCGTTGCGAGATTTACACCGATCACCAAAGCCTGAAGTATATCTTCACTCAACCAGACCTGAATCTCAAACAAAGACGATGGTTAGAGCTGATTACGGATTATGATGTAGGAATTACTTACATCCCATGCAAGGCAAATGTCATGGCGGATGCGTTAAGTCGTAAATCCTACTGCAACAATCTCATGTTGTAACAAGGTCAACCCCTTCTTCATGAGGAATTTTGCAAGCTTAATCTCCACATTGTTCCTCGTGGAACCCTTTCAACCTTGGCTGCAAAACCTACTCTAGAGGCTCAGGTTATAACAAGCCAACAGTATGATGCGGGTATTACCCGGATCAAGGATAATGTTGAAAAGGGAATTGCTGGTTGTTTCTCCATTGATGATAGAGGTGCAGTATACTTTGGGAATGGACTAGTAGTTCCTAAAAAGCAACAACTTCGAGAGTTGATCCTTATGGAGGCTCATGAATATCCTCTCACCATTGACCCTGGCAGCACCACGATGTATCAGGACCTACGCCAAAGGTTCCGGTGGACTAGAATAAAGAGGGAAATTTCTCAATTCATTGCTAATTGCGATGTTTGTCGTCGCGTGAAGGCAGAGCATCAGAAACCTACTGGCACCCTTCAGCCTTTAGCTATTCCTAAATGGAAATGGGATAAAGTTGAAATTGACTTCATCACCGGATTTCCCAAGACCAAGAAAGGAAATAATGCAATCTTCGTGGTTATTGATCTCCTTTCTAACGTGGCTCATTTCCTTCCTGTCCGAGAAAGTATCACTGCTAGTTAGTTGGCAGACTTGTATATCTCTTGAATAGTGACCCTGCATGGTGTTCCATTGGAAATCAATTCGGATCGTGGAAGTCTTTTCACCTCTCGATTTTGGGAAAGTTTTGAGAATGCTATGGGAACCCATCTTTACTTTAGCACTGCTTTTCACCCTCAGTCAAGTGGACAGGTTGAAAGAGTCAATCAGATTCTTGAAGACATGCTTAGACCTTGTGTCATCTCATTCGGAATGAATTGGGAGAAGTGTCTTCCATTTGCCGACTTTTCGTATAACAACAGCTACCAATCCAGTTTGGGCAAAGCTCCTTTTGAAGTTCTTTATGGACGAAGATGTCGAACACCTTTGAACTGCTCAGAGACTGGGGAAAGACAATTCTTTGGCCAGACATGATCCAGGAAGCAGAACAGCAAGTTCGCGTAATTCGCTAGAATCTCAAGACATCCCAGTCTCGTCAGAAGAGCCAGTATGATCGCCATCACAAGGAAGTAACATATGAGATGGATGAAAAGGCTTACCTTCGGGTTACTCCTCTGAAGGGTACCCATCGTTTCGGTATCAAGTGCAAATTGGCTCCTCGTTACATTGGTCCTTTTCGCATTCTTGCTAAACGAGGAGAGGTTGCCTACCAATTGGAACTTCCCCCGCATCTTTCCCGAGTTCATGATGTCTTCTACGTTTCTCAACTCAGGCATTGCTTCAACGATCCTATCCGTGAAGTGGACCACGAAACGCTTGATCTTCAAGATGATCTTTCATATCGAGAATATCCTGTTCGTATTCTCGATCAAGTTGAGCGTGTAATCCGGCGTCAGAATATCAAGTTTCTGAAGGTTCAGTGGTCGCATCATTCTGAGAATGAAGCTACCTTGGAGCATGAAGATCTTCTTCGATTTGTGTTGGGGAACATAGTAGTAAATCAAAAAAAATCCTACGTGTCACCAAGATCAATCTATGGAGAAACCAACAACGAGTGGGGAGAGTGCATCTTCATACCTTTGAAGATTGCAAAGCGGAAGCATTACAAGAATGTGGTTGGTGGAGTCATACTCGCAGCGATTCAGATCGCGGTCTATTCCGATCTAAGCGCCAAACAACGAAGGACGAGGAGTAGGAGGGGTAGGGCTGCGCCGAGAGAGAGATTGGTGTTTTTTGGGCAGCCCAAAAACCCTCACTATTTATAGGAGGAGGGGATGAGGGTGCGCAACCCCTAGGGTTCCCACCCTAGGGCTGGCGTCCAACCCTAGATGGGTCTTGGGCGGCGTCCAAGAGAGGGAGAAGGGGGAGGCACCCTAGGGTGGGCCTAGGGCCAATCTGCGGCAGGGTTAACCCCCTTCCTCTTTGCTGCGCCTTGGACCCTTGTGGGAGGCGCACCAGACCACCTAGGGGATGGTTCCCTCCCACCTTCGGCCCATGCAGCCCTTTGGTGCCGGTGGCCCCTCACGGTGGACCCCCAAAACCCTTTCGGTGGTCTCGATACGTTACCGGTGATGCCCGAAACACTTCCGGTGACCAAATCCTCACTTCCTATATATTAATATTTACCTCCGGACCATTCCGGAACTCCTCGTGACATCCGGGATCTCATCCGGGACTCCGAATAACCTTCAGTAACAACATACATAATTCCCCTATAACCCTAGTGTCATCGAACCATAAGTGTGTAGACCCTACGGGTTCGGGAGGCATGCAGACATGACCAAGACACCTCTCCGATCAATAACCAACAACGGGATCTAGATACCCATGTTGGCTCCCACACGCTCCACGATGATCTCATCGGATGAACCACGATGTCGAGGATTCAATCAATCCCGTATACAATTCCCTTGTGAATCGGTATGTTACTTGCGCGAGATTCGATCGTCGGTATCCCTATACCTTGTTCAATCTCGTTACAGGCAAGTGTCATTACCCGTTCAGTAACACATCATCCTGTGACTAACTCTATAGTCACATTGAGCTCATTGTGATGATGTATTACCGAGTGGGCCCCGAGATACCTCTCCGTCAGACGGAGTGACAATTCCCAGTCTTGATTCGCGCCAACCCAACAGATACTTTCGGGGACCTGTACTGCACCTTTATAGCCACCCAGTTACGTTGTGACGTTTGGCACATCCAAAACATTCCTACGGTACGTGAGAGTTGCACAATCTCATGGTCTAAGGAAATGATACTTGACATTAGAAAAGCTTTAGCAGACGAACTACACGATCTTGTGCTATGCTTAGGATTTGGTCTTGTCCATCACATCATTGTCCTAATGATGTGATCCCGTTATCAATGACATCCAATGTCCATGGCCTTGAAACCGTGACCACCTATTGATCCACGAGCTAGCTAACTAGAGGCTCACTAGGGACATGTTGTGGTCTATGTATTCACACATGTATTATGGTTTCCGGTCAATACAATTATAGCATGAACAATAGACAATTATCATGAACAAGGAAATATAATAATAACCACTTTATTATTGCCTCTAGGGCATATTTCCAACAGTCTCCCACTTGTACTAGAGTCAATAATCTAGTTTACATTGTCGTGTGATTAACACTTACATCACCATGTGAGCATATCATCATGTGATTAACACCCAATTAGTTCTGGGGTTTGATCATTTTTTGCTCGTGGAAGAGGTTTTAGTCGACGGGTCTGCGACATTCAGATTCATGTGTACCTTGCAAACTTCTATGTCATATTGTAGATACTACTCCGACGCTCCACTTCGAGCTATTCCAAATCGCTACTCCACTATACGTATCCGGATTTCTACTAAGAGTCATACGGATTGGTGTTAAATCTTGCAGCGACGTAACCCTTTACGACTAACTCTTTATCACCTCCATAATCGAGAAATATTTCCTTAGTCCTCTAGTCTCTAAGGATAATTTTGGCCGCTGTCTAGTGATCCACTCCTAGATCTCTCTTGTACCCCTTTATAGACTCATGGCAATGCACACACAGGTGCGGTACACAGCATGGCATACTATATAGATTCTATGGCTAAAGCATAGGGGATGACACTCATCTTTTCTTTATTTTCTGCCGTGGTCGGACATTGAGTTGTGCTCAATCTCATACCTTCTAATACAAGCAAGAACCCTTTCTTGGACTGATCCATATTGAACTTCTTAAATATCTTGTCAAGGTATGTACTCATTGAAATTATTATCAAGCATCCTAATCTATCTCTATCAATCTTGATGCCCAACAATTAGGTAGATTTATCCAGGACTTCCGTTGAAAAACTTTTTCCAAACAACCATTTATGCTTTCCAAAAATTCTACATCATTTCTGATCAATAATTTGTCAACTACATATTCTTATCAAAAATTCTATAGTGCTCCCACTCACTTTCTTGTAAATACAAGTTTCTCATAAATTTTGTATAAAGTCAAAAACTTTGATCACTTCATCAAAGCTCATATTCCAACTCCGAGATGCTTGCTCCAGTCTATAGAAGGATCACCGGAGTTTGCATACCTTTTAGCATCCTTAGGATTGTCAAAACCTTCTGGTCGTATCACATACAACTCTTGCCCACGGAAACCGTTAAGGAAGCCTTGCTTTGGCATCCATTTGAAAGATTTCAGAATCGAAAAATCCAGCAACTGCTAACATAATTTTAACAGACTTTTAGCACTGCTACGGATGAGAAAATCTCATCGCAGTCAACTTCTTGAACTTGGCGGAAAATTATTTGCGACAAGTCGAGCTTTATAAACGGTGACATTTCATCATTAACGTCTGTGTTCATCTCAAAGGTCCATTTGTACTCAACGACCTATCGTTCAACGGGCAAGTCTACCAAAGTCCATACCTGGTTTTCATACATGGATCCTTTCTCCGATTTCATGGTTCCTAGCCATTTGTTGGAATTAGGGCCCACCATCGCTTCTCCATAGTTTGTAGGTACATCGTTGTCCAACAACATGACTTCCAAGATAGGGTTGTCATACTATTCTGGAGCAGTATGCGTCCTTGTCGACCTACGAGGTTCGATAGTAACTTGATCCGAAGCTTCATGATCATCATCATTAACTTGTTTTTCAACTGACGTAGGCTCCACCAAAACATCTTTCTGTGTTGCGCTACTCTCTGGTTGAAACAAAGGTTCAACCACCTCATCAAGTTCTATCTTCCTCCCACTCAATTCTTTCGAGAGAAACTCTTTCTCGAGAAACGACACGTTCTTAGCAACAAACACCTTTTGCGCTTGGATATGAGATAGAAGGTATACCCAATGTCTCCTTAGGGTATTATATAAAGATGCATTTGCCTGGTTTGGGTTCGAGCTCATTAGGTGAAAACCCATTTTCACATAAGCGTCGCAGCCCCAAACGTTAAGAAATGACAGCTTAGGCTTTTGTCAAACCATAATTCTCACGGTGTCATCTCAATAGATGTAGGTGGTGCCCCATTAAAGTGAATGGATTTATCTTTAATGCATAACCCCATGACGATAGTGGCAAAATGATAAGAGACATCATAGTATGCACTATAACAAATAGAGCACGACTACGACGTTCGGACACACCATCACACTATGGTGTTCCAGGAGGCATAAGCGGTGAAACAATTTCCACATTATCTTAAATTGCATACCAAACTCGTAACTCAGATATTCATGTCCATGATCATATCATAGATATTTTATCTTCTTGTCACGATGATCTTTAACTTTACTCTGAAACTCCTTGAACCTTTCAAACATTTCAGACTCGTGTTTAATTAAGAAAATATCCCCATATTTACTCAAATCATCAGTGAAGGTAAAGAAAATGACGATATCCAATGTGTGTTTCAGCACTCATTGGACCACATACATCAACATGTATTAATTCCAATAAGCCACTAGCCCGCTCCATCATACCGGAAGACGGGGTCTTAGTCATCTTGCCCAAGAGCCATGGTTCGCATGTCTCAAACGATTCGAAATTGTGTGAGTCAAAAGATCCATCAGCATGGAGTTTCTTCATGTGATTTATACCAATATGACATTTAGCGACAGTTCCACAAGTATGTGGTACTATCGTTACTAAATTTGTATCTTTTGGTACCAATGTTATGAGCATGTGTACTACTACGATCAAGATTCAATAAACCATTCCCAGTGGGTGCATGACCATTGAAGGCATTATTCATGTGAACAGAATAACCATTATTCTCTAACTTATATGAATAACCGTATTGCACTAAACATGATCTAATCACGTTCATGCTCAACGCAAACACCAAATAGCATTTATTTAGGTTTATCACAAATCCCGAAGGTAGAGAGAGCATGCGATGGTGATCACATCAACCTTGGAAACACTTCCAACACACATCGTCACCTTACACTTAGCTAGCCTTTGTTTATACCGTAGCTTTTATTTCGAGTTGCTAATACTTAGCAACCGAACCGGTATCCAATACCCAGGTGCTACTAGGAGTACCAGCAAGGTACACATCAATAACAGATATATCAAATATACTTCTATCGACATTGCCAGCCTTCTTATCTACCAAGTACCTAGGGTTGTTCCCCTTCAACGAACATTCTTCTCATAATAGGAGCACTTAGTCTCGAGTTTGGGCTCAACCTTCGGTTTCTTCACTACAGCGGCAACTAGCTTGCCATTCCTGAAGTTTTTCCCTTCTTGCCCTTGTCTTTGTTTAAACTAGTGGTTTTCACTTAACCATCAACACTTGATGCTCCGTATTGATTTCTACCTTCGTGGTGTCAAACATCATGAATAACTCGGGGATCATCTTATCCATCCCTGGCATGTTATAGTTCACCACGAAGGTCTAGTAGCTTGGTGGCAGTGACTTGGAGAACTGTATTAATCACTATATTATTTGGAACATTAACTCCCACTCGATTCAAGTGATTGTAGCACCCAGACAATCTGAGCACATGCTCACCGATTGAGCTATTCTCCTTTATCTTGTAGGCAAAGAATCTTGTTGGAGGTCTCATACCCCTCAACATAGGCACGAGCCTGAAATCCCAATTTCAGCTCTTAGAACATCTAATATGTTCCATGACGGTCAAAACATTTTGCAGCCTCAATTCTAAGCCGTAATGCATGACACACTAAACTATCAAGTAGTCATCAGAAAGTGCCTGTCATATGTTCACAACATCTACAGACAAAGCTTGAGGGAGTGGTGCACTTAGCGGTGCATCAAGGAAATAAGCCTTCTGTGCTGCAATGAGGACAATCCTCACATCACGGACTCAGTCCACATTATTGCAACCATAAACTTTCAACTTACTTTTCTCTAGGACCGTATCAATAAAACAGGGGAGCTATAGCGCGAGCTATCTACGACATCATTTGCAAAGATACTTTTAGACTAAGTTCATGATAATTAAGTTCATCTAATCAAATTATTAATGAACTCCCACTTAGATAGACATCTCTCTAGTCATCCAAGTGACACATGATCCACGTCAACTAGCCCGTGTCCGATCATCATGTGAGTTAGACTACTCATCAATGGTGAACATCTCCATGTTGATCGTATCTTCTATATGACTCATGTTCGACCTTTCGGTCTCCCCTGTTCCGAGGCCATGTCTGTACATGCTAGGCTCATCAAGTCAACCTAAGTGTATTGCGTGTGTAAATCTGGCTTACACCCGTTGTATGCGAACGTTAGAACCTATCACACCCGATCATCACGTGGTGCTTCAGAACAATGAACCTTAGCAACGGTGCACAATTAGGGGGAACACATTTCTTGAAATTTTATTCAGAGATTATCTTATTTAAGCTACCATCGTTCTAAGAAAATTAGATGTAAAACATGATTAACATCACATGCAATCATATAGTGACATGATATGGCCAATATCATCTTGCTCCTTTGATCTCCATTTTCGGGGCACCATGATCATCATTGTCACCGGCATGACACGATGATCGCCATCATCGTGTCTTCATGAAGTTGTCTCGCCAACTATTACTTCTACTACTATGGCTAACGGTTAGCAATAAAGTAAAGTAATTACATGGCATTTTTGATTGACACACAGGTCATACAATAAATTAAGACAACTCCTATGGCTCCTGCAAGTTGTGAATCCTATTACAAGAACATGATCAATCTCATACATCACATATATCACATCACATCCTTTGGCCATATCACATCACACGGCATATGCTGCAAAAACAAGTTAGACGTCCTCTAATTGTTGTTGCAAGTTTTTTACGTGGCTGCTATAGGTTTCTAGCAAGAACGTTTCTTACCTATGCAGAAATCACAATGTGATATGCCAATTTCTATTTAACCTTCATAAGGACCCTTTTCATCGAATCTGATGCGACTAAAATGGGAGAGAAAAACGCCCGCTAGCCACCTTATGCAACAAGTGCGTGTTAGGTAGTGGAACCAGTCTCATGTAAGCATACGTGTAAAGTCGGTATGGGCCGCTTCATCCCACAGTGCCGCCAAATCAAGATAAGACTAGTAATGGAAAGCAAATTGACAAAATCGACGTCCACAACAACTTGTGTTCTAATCATGCATAGATGCTATGCATAAACCTGGCTCTGTGTTCTAATCATGCATAGTTGGGGAACATAGTAGTAAATAGAAAAAATTCCTACGTGTCACCAAGATCAATCTATGGAGAAACCAGCAACAAGTGGGCGGAGTGCAGCTTCATACCTTTGAAGCTTGCAAACCGGAAGTGTTACAAGAATGTGGTTGGTGGAGTCATACTCGCAGCAATTCAGATCGCGGTCGATTCCGATCTAAGCGCCGAACAATGGCGCCTCCATGTTCAACACACGTGCAGCCCGGTGACGTCTCCTATGCCTTGATCCAGCAACGAGGAAGGAGAGGTTGAGGGAGAGCTCCGATAGCACGACTGCGTGGTGACGGTGGAGCTGCATGGTACTCCCGCAGGGCTTCGCCAAGCGCTACGGATGACGAGCAGGAGGAGGGGTAGGGCTGCGCCGAGAGAGAGAGAGAGAGAGATTGGTGTTTTTTGGGCCGCCCCAAAACCCTCACTATTAATAGGAGGTGGGGAGGAGGGTGCGCAACCCCTAGGCTTCCCACCCTAGGGCCGGCGGCCAACCCTAGATGGGTCTTGGGAGGCTGCAAAGAGAGGGAGAAGGGGGAGGCGCCCTAGGGTGGGTCTAGGGCCCATCTGCGCTAGGGTTTGCCCCCTTCCTCCTTTGCTGCACTTTGGGCCCTTTTGGGAGGTGCACTAGCCCACCTATTGGCTGCTTGCCTCCCACCTTCGGCCCACACAACCCTCTGGTGCCGGTGGCCCCTCATGGTGGACCCCCGAAACCCTTCCGGTGGTCCCAGTACGTTACCGGTGATGCCTGGAACACTTCCGGTGACCAAATCCTCACTTCCTATATATATTAATCTTTACCTCCGGACCATTCCAGAACTCCTCGTGAAGTCCAGGATCTCATCTGGGACTCCGAACAACCTTTGGTAACCACGTACATAATTCCCCTATAACCCTAGCATCATCGAACCTTAAGTGTGTACACCCTACGGGTTCGGGAGGCATGCATACATGACCGAGACACCTCTCCGGTCAATAACCAATAGCGGGTTCTGGATACCCATGTTGGCTCCCACACGCTCCATGATGATCTCATCGGATGAACCACGATGTCAGGGATTCAATCAATCCCTTATACAATTCCCTTGTCAAACGGTATGTTACTTGCCCGAGATTCCTATACCTTGCTCAATCTCGTTACCGGCAAGTCTCTTTACTCGTTTCGTAACACATCATCATGTGACTAACTCCTTAGTCACAATGAAATCATTGTGATGATGTATTACCGAGTGGGCCCCGAGATACCTCTCCGTCACACGGAGTGACAATTCCCAGTCTTGATTCGCGCCAACCCAATAGATACTTTCGGGGATACCCGTAGTGCACCTTTATAGCAACCCAGTTATGTTGTGATGTTTGGCATACCCAAAGCATTCCTGTGGTACCCGGGAGTTGCACAATCTCATGGTCTAAGGAAATGATACTTGAAATTAGAAAAGCTTTAGCAGACGAACTACACGATCTTGTGCTATGCTTAGGATTGGGTCTTGTCCATCACATCATTCTCCTAATGATGTGATCCCATTAGCAATGACATCCAATGTCCATCGCCATGAAACTGTGACCATCTATTGATCAACGAGCTGGCCAACTAGAGGCTCACTAGGGACATGTTGTGGTCTATGTATTCAGACATGTATTACGGTTTCCGGTTAATACAATTATAGCATGAACAATCGACAATTATCACGAACAATGAAATATAATAACAATAACCACTTTATTATTGTCTCTAGGGCATACTTCCAACAATTTGAGTATCCGAGTCTTTTCCCATCGACTCCAGAATCTCGGGACGCGATTCTTTTATGTGGGGGCGAGTTGTCACATCCCTAGTTTAGCATGCACTAGGATCCATGCTTGTGATTGCATCATGTTTAATTTCTTTTTAAACTTGAAATGGGGATGATTTAAACCCTAGCACAATTTGAATTCAAATAGGTTCAACCAAAATATTTTTCAATGATCCAAAGTGGCTCTAAAAATGTTCATCTTCTCTGGAATAATGTGGCAACATAAACCAGGGCTGGTGCATATTTTAAGAATGTCATTTTGGATACTAAATGACATCAATAATTATTCAGATTGGTGTTTTTAAATGCTATAAATATTTTTAAAGCTCCAATAATTCTGGAAAGTCTATGAGTGGTTTTGGTTATATTATAACAGACCACATATTAATTTTCATAATATTATCAAATGGTTTGGTTTTGAAATCAAATCAAAACAAACTGAAATAAACAGAAAATAGGAAAAAAAGAAAAGGCTGAGGAGTACCTGGGCCTTACCTGCTGTAGATGCGGCCCAGCCTAGGGGCAGGGTCGTCTTCCACCTCTGCTAGTAGGCAGAGGGGAAGGCGAGCACGAAGGCACCGCGCCAGCTCCCGCATCGCGCTGGCGGCCTCTGCCTTCCCCTATCCCCCTAGGCAACCACCTGGACCCCCTCGAGCCATTCCTCCCCCTGCTGCTCTCCCTCTCTCCTCTACTCCCTTCCGCTGCCATGGCCGAAGCTCCATGAGCGCCTTCGTTGCTGCCGTCGATCCGCCGTCACCGCGCGTCCCCGACCACGCCACAGGCGCCAGAGACCCCTCGGTGAGGCCCCAGTTCTTTTCCCCTAGCCCCACCGCTATTTTCCCCTTCTAGCCCCTCCAGTCACCAGATCCAAGAGGAGCTCGCCGCCGGCCATGGTGTAGCCATGGCCACGACAGCCACAGCTCATGCCTGACCACGACTTCGTGCTCAGGGCGCTCACAGGAGCCCATAGCCGCCCCTAGCTCCTTTGTCCGCAGCTCTAGCCTCGACCCCAGGCTGACCCGAGCCCCGGCTGCCGTAGTTGTCATCACTGGCGACGCTACGGGCCGCCTCACGCTGTCCCATCAGTTGGGATGGATGTGGCTCTCTTCCCGCGTCCGATAGCGCCGCCCCGCGTGCCAAATGGTGGTCGGAATCACGTCTCCGGCGAGCCTCCACCGTCGGTTTGGTCGCTGCCGGCCAAACTTTGGCGGGGCTGACGTGGCAGCCATTGGTGCTAACCCCTGTGCTTAATCCCCCCAGTGACTGACAGTGGGCCCCGCAAGCGGGTCAACCCCCAGTCAGCGTGGGATTTCACCCTGCTTAGCGGCTGGGTCGCTGACTAGTGGGTCCCATCGGTCTGTTTTGACCTGGACCGGTCGGTTGACCAGGCTGACGTCATGCTGACGCATGGCTAACGCAATAAATGCATTTGTGTATTTTTAATAATTCCAGAAATTGCTAAAAACTTAGAAAATTCATATAAATTAATGTGTAAGTCAGATGGAAATAATTTATATATGAAAATTGATCAGAAAAATCCAATGAATCCATTTGTACCGTTTTCATGAATGTTAGAGCAACCTAAATAGGTGAACTTGGAAATTTTATTTCAAATACATTATGGAACTCCATATATGAAGTTGAATTTGAACTTTGAGTTCAAACCTACTTCATTTAATTCTATTGCCAGATGCATTAGCTCAAACACATCATATTGCCATGTCATATTCATCCATCATATTGATGCATTCGATGTGTATTGATTTGTCCCCCCTTCAATGGTTGTTCTTCGTGTTAGGCACAGTACCAGAGGATACGGTCGAGTATCCATCTGAGGAGCAGTAACATGTGATCATCTTATCAGGGAAGCAACCCCTCTTGAACATATCCGATACAATCCCACTCTCTCTCTCTTTATCTCTCTTATTGCATTAAGGCAAAACATTTCAACTTTTACATGTTCCGGTAATTGAACCCATTCCTCTGCATGACCTGACATTGTCACGGTAAATAGCTGAACCATGCAACCTAGCATACCTGGTAGATGCTTAAGCCATGATGTGTCTTTAACCTGCTATGCTTGCTATGCTTAGAGTTGTGTCAGGTCTGATTCATTTGGGTGATGAACTGGAGTGAACTGAACCTTTTTTGATGATGAGAGTTAAGTTGTGAATCCGATTTGGTAAAGGTAGCGATGAGAGGCCATGTAGGAGTACATAGTGGGTTGTCTCATTGGGACCGTCCTTAAGAACTGAGTCCTGTGTATGTTGTCCAAGACTAGCTACTACCACACATTGGGATCCTTAATTGACTCTCTCGACTTATTAATCTACTTGATCTCTGTCCAGGAGTTACAACTAGTTTCTGGTGTTTGTAGGACATGCTAGTAGTCTACCGAGTGGCACCCCGCACAGGTGGGCTTGGGGTAGACTAGGCATCATGGCCCGGTGTACCAAGCATAGTACCATCCGTCGAGGTGGGCTTGGGAACCCCGTACACATCGTTTGGGGCCGTTGAGGAAACTTTGGCTGGACTTCCTTGTGGGTTCAGTCTCAAATAGGCGATAAACCTAAACTAGAGTCTTGTGTGGTTAGTCAGGTCATGGCTGACTCCCTCGTTGGGATTCCGCTTGAAGGTTGCCGAGGTGCCTTTTTATGAGCAGATGGTGGTAAGTGGCGGGAGCACGTGTGACAAAGTACACCCCTGAAGGGTATTCAATCTAGTTGAATAGCCGCGTCCGCGTATATGGACTACTTGGATACTTATATGGTTCATAGACAATTTAAAGTGTTACTCGTAAAAGCTTCAAGACAAGTATGAGTACCACGGATGGCACTCTCGTAGGAAGACGGGAGCGGATCTGTGTTGGTGTATTGTTGTGGTGTTAGTAGACTCGTGTACGCTTCACAAAACTTTTCAAAGTTATGAAAGTCGTAGTACAGGATAGCCACCGATTCAAAGCTGGCTAATTGCATTGAACGCCACAACTCCCTTGTTGATACCGATGCATATGTAGTTAGTTCTGATGTAAGTCTTGCTGAGTACTCATTACTCACTATTTCTTAATTATGTTTTCGCAGAGGAGACTCCAGTCTCGCTAGTGGTTTCTACGATAAGATCAATGTTGGTCATTTAGCTTGGGAATCCCAACCAGAGGTCTGGTTCCTATGGAGGGCCTTGTAGATAGATAGGCTTCCTCGGCCTTCTTCTTTTATAGATGTCTGTACCCAAACATGTTAAGCTTCCGCTTGTTGTGTGTATGATTTATGTGTTGGGTCATGTGACCCCTGTTTGCAAAATTACTCTATGTTGGCTCTTATGAGCCTTCTAAATAAATGTTGTGTTGTTGTATGGTTATGTTGTGATGCCATAGTTGTATCTATGCATATCGGGCATGTCGTGCGTACGTGTGACATGCAACGATATGTATGGGATTCGACACCTAGTAGTGTGCCTTTAGTAGTACTCTTTGCAGGAAACTGCCTCTTTGTGCTTCCACCGAGCCTTGGTAGCTTGCTACTGCTCCAGACAAATTGATTGACCGACATGTATCCTTATTTGTTGTTGTGTCTGTCCCATCGGGGAAATGTCTCGCAGTGTAATGGAGTACCGATAGCCTGCTACGACTCGTCTATGTGCAGTGATGACATTAATATCCCACGGTGTAATGGAGTCCTTGTAGCTTGCTATGACTTGTCTACACACGCTAGAGACCGACACCTGCATTGCCGGGTTACGTATGCCTATTCCTGTACGGATGTTCCACTTGGGTTCTACGACTAGTCATGTCGACCCGGGTTCTTTGATGTTTGAATGCTAGCGACATATTCACATACGTGAGCCAAAAGACGCAAACGGTCCCGACCGAGCTAAGGTAGCAGCCGTGGAGTTAAACGTGCGTGAGGCCGCAAAGTGATGTGATGTGTTACATGCTGGATTCTTATGGCTTAGGATCGGGGTCCCAACAGTTTTGTGTTGACTTTATTCTTGACATTAAGCCGATAGGGGTTCCTAAATCGTGGCATGAGGGCAGACTGGGTGGAAAAGGCACGCTAGGAAAGAATTCACTAATATGCCGGGACGGGCATTCTTCGGCTCAAGCACACTACACAATTCTACAAAGTTCCGCCTTGATGGCTCCATATATCGAGCAACACAAGAATATTCTATGCTCCAAACACCCGAAGAAGTCTGACGACTGGATTATACATGAACAAACGGTGACTTTTGCCGGTTGGTTCCAAACACGTCTCATGCAAAACGACACTGTCGAAGATGACCTGTACCTGCTGTCCAAGTTCCCATCTTCGACTATATTAACGTTCAAAGGGTACGAGATAAATGGGAATACATTTTACACGATCGCCCAAGATAAAAAGAGCGTCAACCAAAATAGTGGTGTCTGCTTTGATGCAACAAACAACAATGGGCCAAAGGACACATACTATGGTTACATAGAGGAGATATGGGAACTTGACTATGGACTTGATTTGAAATTCCCTTTGTTTAGGAGCAAATGGGTCAATCTGACAGGAGGCGGGGTAAAGGAAGACCCGCAGTACGGAATCACAACAATGGATCTCAACAATCTTGGGTACGTAGATGAATCATTCGTCCTAGCCAATGATGTGGCACATGTTTTTTATGTGAAGGACATGTCTACCAAGTCGAGAAAAAGAAAAGATAAGGAAGCAAGTACATCATGTGATGAGCCAAAGCGCTACATAGTTCTTTCAGGGAAAAGAAACATCATGGGAGTGGAGGACAAGACAGACATGTTAGAAGATTATGAAAAGTTTCATGAAATTGCTCCCTTCATAGTGAATGTTGACCCAAGCATCAAGTTAAACGATGAATATTGCCCATGGTTACAACGCAAAGGAATACACGCGAAGAAAAGTTTTACACCCAAAATCCCACTCTGGGATGTGACTGGCTTCTCTAGTTAGTTTCTAGACTTATATATCTAGAAAGTCCCATTTCAGACAAACTGAAGGGAATATTTGCAATAGTAGTTTACTTATGTGTTTTGTGTGTTAAGTATCCACCATTCGAAGGGAGGCCATCAATTTTCAACCCTTTCCGACTTCATTTGCTATTTTTCATGCATTTACTGATTTTTTTAGCTAAATGACCCTAAAATTGATAAGCACTACAAATGAACTCTGAAACGGTAGAAAGTTGGCTTGGTATCATCATTTCACCCCCATAGCATAAGCTAAAAACTTGAGAGGGTTACAGCAAAAACTGGATGCACTTCGTGTACAAAATGGAAAATCTCTTTTGAAGTATCAGGGTTTTACACGAAAACTCGCCTGTTACAAAGGCATTTCCTTTTTTAAACAACGTAAGAATTACCAAATTGGATATAATGATAAAACACAATAATATTAAACAGTAGAAAAAATAATCACTAAAAAATCTATTTTTAAAGTAAAGTTATTCACAAACTAGTGATTCACACAAATTTCAAATAATTCAAATTTAAACTATTCAAATTTGAAAACTACTACCACTAACAAAAAGTTTATAATTTTTATGACCTAACACAAAAAGCTTCACTCGTTAACTCTCAATAAAGCACAAAAAACTCAGAAACAAAAGAAAATAAATAAAGCAAAAAACATTAATAATAAATAAAAAATGGGCCGCCGACTGGGCCGCCACGACCTGCATACGATTAGAAACCCAACCTGGGCTAGGATGCAGGCCCGCAAGGCCCAGTAGGCCCAACAAGGCCGCACGTGTTCAATAGGCCCACATAGGCCTGCTTAGAGACGAGCTCGAGGGAGCAGTTGCAGCGGGGCTTATAAACCAGTGCGACTGCCCCTTGCTTGGTGAGGTGCGACTAAAGGGGGGGTCTTTAGTCACAGTTGGAGCCACCAACCGTGACTAAAGGGCCTCCTATATAAGCAGGAGTTGAATTTTTTTCATTTTCCCTCTGCTTCTTGGTCTCTTCGACCACTGAATAGAGATCGCCGCCCCCACCCCCGACGCACCACCTGCCCCGATGCCATCGCCGCCCACGCTGTCGCTTCCCCCAATGCAGTGCCCATGCCGTCGTCGCCCCCGACACGCCACCCACGCCATCGCCGCCACCGACGCGCTGCCCCAAGTACGTTGCCGCCCCCTCGAGCTCGCGCTCCGTCATCCTCGCCGTCGCCAACGACTCACCTCGCCTCGCCGCCCGTCACCCTATTGTGAGCACCTGCCACCATGGTCGCCCTCCCATCGATCGAGCCCCCCCCCACACACACATGCAGGAACACACACACGCACACACACACACATTTTCTTATTTTTTTTCTTTTTTTCTTTTTTAGTTTTTTATACTTTTAGTTATATAAATGTTAGATGAATTAGATATATAAATTTTAGATGAATGTTTTATTTAGTTTTTTATACTTTTAGGTATAGAAATGTTAGATGAATTATAGATATATAAATGCTAATTAGATGAATTTTGAATTTTTTTATATAATGTTGTTTTTCTATAATTAGTCTTTAATTAATATATATATATATGTTTAATTAGTATATATACTTAATTAAATTTTTTGCTTAATTCGAAGTATATAATATCCCTACCCTATTAAAATATTGCTTAGAAGTATATAATGTTGCTTAATTAGATTTTTTATTGAGAATGGGATATTATTAGGGTAGTTATAACCTAGGATTTTTTACATTTTGATCCAATATATGTATATAAATTTTTTGTTGAATTTTGATATTTGATCCAATGTATAGCAATTAGTATTTGCAAAAGTTGCATATTTTAATGTTGCATTTTTTCTATGTCATTGCTCGATATATGGAACGGGTTGACTTTACGTCTATTTCGGCTCCTTGTGTGTCTTTCAGTGAGGGAGTGTGTCCACCATATATATATATGAGGAAGAATCCTGACTATTGTCGTGGGGGTCGCTTCTCCTTCGTTCCAGTGTGCTAGACATTTTGGTGCAATGCACTCTGGGATGAAGGGAGAATACACCATCACCGACGGTCGCAATATCAGAAGGAGTGCCCACCATATACATGAGATGAGAGTTTAGGAAGGAAAGACTCGGCAGACCTAAAGTCAACCTATTTCATATGGAGTAATAGTGATCTGTGTGTTGATTAGTTTTCTCGTAGTTTACTTCGATCGATTTTAAATGTTTCAATTATGAACATAGGAAATGTCTGACGATAAAAGGGAATTCGCTATGTGCGAATACTTCGAAGACGAGCGCGGCCTGTGTGACAAGCCTTTCCTAGTTGATGGTAGGCGCTTTAGCATGATGCTGGATGAGACCTTCGAAGTGGATACAGTAAGTCACAACAACAAGTCTTTTTTCGTAATTAAGCATGACTTATGCTTCTTTTGCATCAACTTATAATTTTAATTTTTTACTATTATACTAGCGTATCCCCTACCATGCAAGAATTTATGTCTTGGATAAGATTGGTTTCAATACTGAAAAAAGTATGGAGGTAAAGATATTTCACTTGAGGACGGAGCATGGTTATACTTTTGCCGTAAAATTGTACAATGCAGACACATATTGCTATTTTGAATGCAAAACTTGGAGAGCACTATGCAAGGCTTATGCATTTGAGCCTAATATGCTTATCACCTTTAATATTTGTCAGGAAGATGAAATTGAAGGTAATATCGACATCTGGGTCGATGTGCAGACGCCTCCAGTTCTACCATTATGTGAGTTTCTCAACCTTATTTATTAAGTAATTTATATTATTTATTTAAAAATAGTTGACAACTTATTTCCATTGACAGCTTATCTTCATTCTTCAAAATATTTACGGAAGATGGTAGACAAAACCTACTACTACAATGATGAAGCAGAATTAACTTATAAGGAGAAAGATCATCTTACCGCATTTCTTAATCATCTTGAGAGTTACAATAGCTATTATCAAACTCCTCCACAGTATGGTCAATATGTGCCACTAGTGCACGTGGTGAACTATGGTAACATCCATGGAGATTGCATGGTAAGATTTTCTACTATTATGACATCCGTGCATCTTTTGCCTAAATTCTTCTAAAACTAAACTACATTGCTAAATAGAAAGTGATTACTATGTTTTTCAAAAGAAAATCCCGAAGGATTGTGTGCCTCATCTAATGTTTCCGAGAGGTCGCGTTGTTGTTATGAGCTTAGGGACACCATAGGCAGGCCAGCCTACGCACCACTCCTGTCCAAAGATTGGAAAAAATGTAGGCTCAATCGTAGAGAGCTACTTGGAAGCAACATTGTGCATAGGCCAAGAATTGGAGACAGGATGATTTCCATTCTTCATAATGGAGAGTCAGGGCCTATCTTGTTTTATGATATTGTACCTAAGAGAGGGTAGAGTAGGTCCTATGAGAGAGGACTAGGTCCTAGGTACAATTTGTTATTATGTTCTACAATGTGTTAGAGTTGATGAGGAGGAGGAGGAGGAGTTGTGATTATGACTATTGACCAACTTGTTATATGATGTCTCATTGACAAAAATGATGATTAAATAGTGTTGGTGGTAATGACTATGATGATTATTAGATATAGTGTTGTTGGTGATGATATGATGCAAGAGTTTTTATATTAATATGATGATGATGTTGATCATGATTATCATCATGATTTGTTATATCATTGGGGGAAGGAAAGCTGATTAGATTCATGTGGATGGATCAAAAGTGACCAAAAGTTGAATTGGTAGGATCATCGTTGTACTAATTCAACTTTTGATCACTTTTTATTCATTTGGATGAATAAAATCCATGTTTCTTCCTGACAATGATATAATAATTCATCATGAACATAATGAGCTAACAACCTCTTAATTGGTACTGTATCAAAATTTGTATAACGGTGTACAGCCATAATTAATTCATAAAGCCCTAAAGAATTAAAACATAAAATAAAACAAAACTAGAAAAACTCAATACTTTTAGTCCTAGTTAGTGTTACCAACCGGGAGTAAAGTTCCCCCCATACCACAGCACCGTCTGATGCCACGTGGAGGGCCTTTTGTGACAGGCCGTGTTGAACCGGCACTAAAGGGGGGTAGGGTTTTGTCCCCACCCTTTAGTGTTGGTTCTCTGGTTCTAGAACCGGCACTAAAGTCCCTTACGAACCGCGACTATAGGTTGGTTCTGCACTAGTGAAGGATAAGGAGATGAAGGAGTTGGAGGAGAGGGCGGCTGCGCTGATGGAGGCGGAGAGGTCATGAAACGATGCGTCTAACAGGGCCATGTACGAGTTCTTCGTGGTAAGTTTCTTCTTCATATTTGTCAAATCTTGCATTTTAATGTTCGTTTCATTAATAAATAAAAAGTTTGACTTGTCGAAACCAAATATACAGTCTATGTGCGAGAAGACTGACCACGTCCCTCCGGCGATGCCAGTCATTAATATGGCGGGAACGGTGAGTTTCATTTCAATGCAGTGAGCTTTTGAGTATCATCATGCTAACGACACATTGCAAATGATGTTTGGTACACAAAATATCACCCAAAACGCATCGCATGACCCTTCTACAGGGGAGCCTTCTCTAGGTGAAACAAGCCAAAACCACCGTGCTTCACCTCCGTGCCGACAAGAATGGTATGTTTTTCTAGGTTTTGCTTAACAGCCCCATAATGATGGTTACTTACCTTACCTTACCTCCAAAATGACATATTTTACCCAAGTTAGCTCTAGAATGACCTATACTTATATTAGTTTCCTCCTAAATGACATAATAAGCTTAGGTAGCTCCAAACTTGCATAATAAGCTTAGTTAGCTCCAAAATGACCTATGTTACCCATGTTAGCTATAAAATGATCTATAATTAGCTTAGTTAACTTCAAAATGGCATAATAAGCATAGATAGGTCATACATGACCTATTTTCACCTAAGTTAGCTCTAAAATGACATATATTTAGCTTAATTTCCTCCTAAATGACATAGTAAGCCGAATTAGCTCCTAAATGGCCTATTTTATCAAATATGTCCTATACTTATCTTAGTTCTCTCCTAAATAACATAATACGCTTACGTAGCTCCTAAATGGTCTATTTTACCTAGCATAGCTATTAAATGACCTATAATTATCTTACTTAGCTCCAAAATGGCATAATAAGCATAGTTAGCTCCTAAGTGACCTATTTTTACCTAAGTTAGCTCTAAAAGGACATATAGTTAGCTTAGTTTCCTCCTAAATGACGTAGTAAGCTAAATTAGCTCCAAAATGGCCTACCTTATCAAAAATGACCTATACATCACTTAGTTAGCTCCAAAATGACATAATAAGCTTACCTACCTCCAAAATGGCCTATTTTACCAAAGTTAGGCATTAAATGACCTATACTTTGCTTACTTAGCTCCAAAATGGTATAATAAGCATAGTTAGCTCCTAAGTGACCTATTTTCACCTAATTTAGCTCTAAAATGACATATATTTAGCTTAGTTTCCTCCTAAATGGCATAGTAAGCTGAATTACCTCCTAAATGAGCTATTTTATCAAATATGTCCTATACTTAGCTTAGTTCTCTCCTCTATGACATAATAAGCTTACCTAGCTCCGAAATGGACTATTTTACCTAGCTTAGCTATTAAATGACCTATACTTAGCTTACTTAGCTCCAAAATGGCATAATAAGCAAAGTTAGCTCCTAAATGACCTATTTTTACCTAAGTTAGCTCTAAAATGACATATAGTTACCTTAGTTTCCTCCTAAATGACGTAGTAAGCTAAATTAGCTCCAAAATGGCCTATTTTATCAAAAATTACCTATACTTCGCTTAGTTAGCCCCAAATTGGCATAATAAGCTTAGCTAACTCCACAGTTACCTATTTTACCAAACCTAGCTATTAAATGACCTATAATTAGCTTACTTAGCTTAAAAATGGCATAATAACCATAATTAGCTCCTAAATGACCTATTTTTACCTAAGTTAGCTCTAAAATGACATACAATTAGCTTAGTTTCCTCCTAAATGACATAGTAAGCTGAATTAGCTCCTAAATGGCCTATTTTATCAAAAATGTCCTTTATTTAGCTTAGTTCTCTCCTAAATGACATAATAGGCTTACCTAGCTCCAAAATGGCCTATTTTACCTAGCTTAGCTATTGAATAACCTATACTTAGCTTACATAGGTCCAAAATGGCATAATAAGCATATTTAACTCCTAAGTGACCTATTTTTACCTAAGTTAGCTCTAAAATGACATATAGTTAGCTTAGTTTCCTCCTAAATGACGTGGTAAGCTAAATTAGCTCCAAAATGGCCTATTTTATCAAAAATGACCTATACTTCGCTTAGTTAGCTCCAAAATGACATAATAAGCTTACCTACCTCCAAAATGGGGTATTGTACCAAAGTTAGCCTTTAAATGATCCATACTTAGCTTACTTAGCTCCAAAATGGCATAATAAGGATAGTTACTTCTAAGTGACCTATTTTTACCTTAGTTAGCTCTATAATGACCTATATTGAGCTTAGTTTCCTACTAAATGACATAGTAAGCTGAATTAGCTCCTAAATGGCCTATTTTATCAAAAATGTCCTATGCTTAGCTTAGTTCTCTCCTAAGTGACATAATAAGCTACCTAGATCCAAAATGGCCTATTTTACCTAGCTTAGCTATTAAATGACCTATACTTAGCTTACTTAGCTCCAAAATGGCATAATAAGCAAAGTTAGCTCCTAAATGACCTATTTTTTTTACCTTAGTTAGCTCTAAAATGACATATAGTTAGCTTAGTTTCCTCCTAAATGACGTAGTAAGCTAAATTAGCTCCAAAATGGCCAATTTTATCAAAAATGACCTATACTTCACTTACTTAGCTCCAAAATGGCATAATAAGCTTAGCAAGCTCCTAAATTACCTATTTTACCAAAGATAGCTACTAAATGACCTATAATTAGCTTACTTAGCTTCAAAATGGCATAGTAACCATAGTTAGCTCCTAAATGACCTGTTTTAACTTCTGTTCTTCATCTAGTCTTCTTCTTATTTTGGACCTTCCCATTTTGCAGATTACATTCACTTCATGGAAATTTGCATTGATGGAGTGCTTGGGTTACTTGTATTTTTTATTTTGTATCGATGAACAATGTGACACCTGCTACATATGTATATGAAACTATGTATGTATGGATGAAACTATTGTAATATGGTTGGGTATGGATGAAACTTTCACAATATGTATGGATGAAACTTATTTGAATATGGTTATTAGTATGGCAACATATTTATTCCATTGAAATATATATATATATATGTCATATTGCTGTGAAAATTGTCGTGAAAATGGACTTAATAAAAATAAAAAAAGGAAAATGGCCTTACTCTTTGCCATCGGTGGGTTGACGGCAAAGGGGGGCCTTTGACAGACGGCGAAGGCGGACCCAGGGGCAAATGGCCTCACTCTTTGCCATCGGCCCACCGATGGCAAAGGGGGCACAAGGCGGACGACAAAGGGGTGTGCAAGAGCGATGGCAAAGGTAGGGGCCCAAGGCCGACGACAAAGAGAGACCCAAGGGGCAAAGGGCGTTACCCTTTGTCGTCCGCCCATCGATAACAAAGGGGGGCAGAGCGCAGATGGCAAAGAATTACCGTTAACAATTGACGGCCGTAGCCCGTGTGTCTGCCATCCAAACTCTTTGTCGTCGCTCCCCCACGGCAAAGATTCTTTGCCATCCGTGGTCCTGAGGCCGATGGCAAAGGACCGCTTTACCGGGTTTTTCTTTGCCGGAAATTTTGCCGTCTGCTCACGTATGGCAAAGGCCTTTGCCGTCCAGTTTCTTGCCCGTTGCTGTCAGCCATGGCAGACAGCAAATTACCTGATTCCTGTAGTGTTATCTCAAAGTCCTTGGTGGAAAATGCTGGATTAGAAATCCTCACCATAGTTCTAAATTTGCACCGAAAGCACATGAAGGTTTTATGCTTGGTTACGGAAAGGACTCGCACACCTACAGAGTCTTCAACACCTACCACCATAAGGTTGTTGAAACTATAGATGTGCGGTTCGATGAAACTGACGGCTCGCAAAGAGAGCACTTGCCTTCTGTGCTAGATGAATAGTCTCCCAAGGAATCCATTAAGCTGAATGCTATTGAAGATGTCATACCCACTAAAGAAGTCATTCCAACCAATGAAGACATTCATACTGATACACCTGAACAAATTGGTGCTGAAGAAAATCCTAAACCTCGTCAACCTGCTCATCCAAGAGTTGCAAATGAAATGCAGATTAACAAAATCATTGACGAGATCAATGCACCAGGTCCCCTCACTCGCTCAAGAGATTCACATTTGACTAACTTTTGTGGGCACTTTGCTTTTGTCTATATCATGGAGCCCAGCAAAGTTGATGAAGCATTCAAGGAGCCTGAGTGGATTCAAGTTATGCAAGAGTAATTGCATCAATTCAAGCTCAACAATGTATGGGAACTTTTCAAGCAGCCAGATCGTCGCAAGCACAATATCATAGGTACCAAGTGGATCTACCGAAACAAGCAAGACGAAAATGGCCTTGTGGTAAGTAATAAGGCTCGTCTTGTAGCTCAAGGCTACACACAGGTTGAAGGAATTGACTTTGATGAAACATTTGCACCTGTTGCTAGACTTGAAGCTATACAAATATTGCTTGCTTATGCTAACCATCATGGTATCATCTTATATCAAATGGATGTGAAAAGTGCATTCCTCAATGGTAAGCTTGAGGAAGAAGTATATGTTGCTCAACCCCCAGGTTTTGAAGACCCTAAGCCTCCTGACAAAGTCTTCAGACTCAACAAGGCCCTCTATGGCCTCAAGAAGGCCCCTCGGGCATGGTACAACACTCTGAAGGAGTTCCTCATGAAGGAGAAAATAGAACATGTACCATACAAGGACTAAAAGTGTGTTATATCGACTAGAGGGAGGTGAATAGGCGATTTTTACCAATTCATCACTTGAGGAATTTGAAATGTGATGAATACCTAGCAGCGGAATAAGTACTCAAGTGCATGAGGAACACAATGACAGCACAATCATCATGATGAATTAAAACATGCACAGATTACAAGTAGCATGATACAGGTTAAACAGAGGAGGAACAAGGGAACTTGAAGAATTTGAGGTGAGGAAATTGTGAAAATCTTCAGTCAAATTCTTCGAACAGTAATGATCAATTTCATCAACAAGTATACGAGGAATAGAGGGGTTGAGGAAATAGAACCAGGTAGCTCGATGAGGACAATGGTTTGATGACCCTGTTCCAACTGCTGTGACAATCGTACAACTGGTTTGGATCAGCCTGGTATTTAAACTAGAGGACACACAGTCCCAGGACACATAGTCCTTACCGTATTCTCCTTGAGCTAAGGTCACATAGTCCTCACCCCACACTCGTGGTAAGTCTTCAGGGTAGACTTCCAAAACCCTCACAAACTGGTCACCGGGCGATCCACAATTGACTGTTGGATCCTCTAGACCTAGGTCACTTCGTGATCCCTAATTGACAGCAGGATACACTAGACCATGATGCCTAACCGTCTGGAGGATGCACAGTCCTCAAAGGTAACAAGCGTCGGTTCAACACAGGAATTTCTTAAGTTGTGCTCAATCACTTTGGGTTTGGTGGTTTGGTTGTGGGTTTTTCCTCACTGTTGATTTTCTTTCAAAGTCCTTGGAGGATGGGTTTCTCTCAAATGACAAGTGTTAGTTCTCTGTCGGAGCAGCCAACCAACTAGTGGTTGTGCGGGGTGGCTATTTATAGCCAGGGTGCAACCTAACATGATAAGACATAAATGCCCCCAATGATATGACCGTTCTGTGGATATTATGATTGGGGACAGCTGGCGCTAAGCACAACAATGGTCGGAATTTTGAACTATAGAAGTCCTCAGACATATCATTTTCCTCACTTCTTGGCAATTCGCACTCGCAAAATCCAAACTCCTCAGTCAGATCAGTTTCCTCAGAGACAAGAAGAACTTCATCTCTGTCACTGAAGAACTTGACTAAACTACAAGAGATTTCCAAAGGCTTCACTCGAAGGATTGGATCAGTTGGAAATTTTCCTTAGTATTACCTCGGGCCCCTTTAACAGTACGGTATTTCCTATGACTCAAAGAAAGGAAAGGAAACTACGAAAAAAAGTCTTCACGCTTCATAGTCCTCGTTCATATCTACAAGGTCACACCAACTTCTTCATTTTCAAAGTCTTCAAGGAATACCAAAGTCTTCAGCAAAGTCTTCACCAAAGTCTTCAGTTGAAGACATACATTTTTAGGGGTCAGTAATCTCTGAATATGTCAAACTCCTCATAGACTTATAGAGCCTGTGTACACTCACAAACACATTAGTTCCTTAACCTATAAGTCTTCAATACACCAAAATGACTAAGGGGCACTAGATGCACTAACAATCTCCCCCTTTTTGGTGATTGATGAAAAATAGGTTAATTTTTCAACAGGGATAATACTATGAAGTGTAAATACTGATTTTGAGGAATTTGGTTGCAAGATTTAGAAGAACTCCCCCTGAAGATGTGCATATTTGAGGAATTTGCTTTGGACTACAAATGCACATGGTAGGTTAAAAACATGGAGAACTCCCGCTATATCTTGTAATTCATACACACATTTATCATATGATATGAAGAATTTGAAATGCATGATGAAAATGGTGTCTGGCAAAATTCAACATGCATGCATTAAGGTGCTTGAGGAAATAAGCATGTGGAAATGAGTTCAAAAGAGTTAGACCACCATCAAACTTAAGTTTACAACTCAACCAACAAAAGCTTCAGAAGAGCGAGAGTGTAACTTAAACAAAAATAAACCCATATACAGAGACCTGCTTGAAGACTAACTAAAAATTTCTCCCCTTTGTCATCGAAGACCAAAAGGGAGGGAAAAATGAGGACTAACGCCCTTGAAGAATTTCATTTTGTTGGTGAAGAAGGAGTGCCAGCGTTGTCAAGGTTGTTTGTCGATGCAGGGCCTGCCATAGTGTCGTCAATGTCCTCGGCTTCATCCGTTTCATGCGATGAAGAATATGAACTTGTAACCATTAGAGGAACTTGAACCTTCTTGAATTTCTTCTGAGGGGGACGAGACCAGTCAAAGTCTTGCTGAAAGTCCAAGGCTTTGAGTTCCTCGGGGGTCTTGAGGTGTGCGAGAATGGCCCATGCTCGATCGAAGATTTCATGTACATAGTAGTGATTTTTCCTCACTGCGTTCTGCATCACACTCATGTTCTGAACTATGGAGGCCAACTGACGCTTCACCCACTTGTGATTGTGATCGCTTTTCTGATGAAGACTTATTAGAAGCTCAGGATCAGTCATCACACGAGGGGAAGACTCTTGAGTTTTTTGTGCTGAGTCCTTTGCTTCTGAGTCCTGAGTTGCAGTGGCATCATTGGTGGAGAAGGATGCAGCTTTAGGAAATTGACCATCCAATGGACGAGTGCCTTCATCAATGACTGCCTTGCCTTTTCCTTCAACTGAGGCAATTGTGTTCTTGATGACTTCAATCGGGGGCAAGAAGCCGAAGTGATTCTGGAAGTCCGCGTTGAAGGGAACTGAAGACCTTGATCTGATGAACTTCATGATCCAAGGAGCATAAGGCCTTAGTTCAAACGGGTCTAGAGCCGCATTTGCCAATGTCGTCATGAAGAAATCATGGAAGTTGATGGGAATCCCATGAATGATGTTGAACAACATATTCTTCATGACTCCCTCCACTTCTTCTTCTTAAGTGTTGTGGCCCTTTTGAGGACATAGGGTATTAGTGAGAATCCGGTAGACCCTCCTAGGCACATAATGCAAATACTTCACAAGCAAGGTTGTCCATTGTGGTTTTCCAGGAGACAAAGGCTTCATTAGCACTTGCATCATTTGATTGAGTAGTGCAGGTTCATCAAACAAGTGGCGTGCTTCTTCTAAGGGAATTGGGACAGGGACTGACCGAAGCAATTCAGATGCTAGAGCTATGAGGTGAGTAGATCCGGTCATCCAGTCCAAGACCCAGGAGTTGATGTCAGAGGCATCACCCATGATGTGCAGTGTGGCCTAGAATTGAAGAATTAGCTCGTCATTCCAGTTGCAGATATCCACACAGAAGGGAAGGATTCCTGCATCATGAAGAACTGAAAGCACCGGAGTGAAGGATGGAATGGTCTCCATATCAGCATGAGGAATTTGGTGGTGCTCGAAGACTTTCTTCTTGTCGAACAAAACTAATGCATAGTAATTCATCTGAGTTGGAGTCCAGAATCTTGTTCAACCAGCCCTTGCTGAGTCATATGGATTGGCTGTAGTGAAGAAAATGTGCTCGTTGAAGAAATTGGACTTGAGGAATTTGGGGCGCTTTGAGCCTTTGAATGGCATTATTGGCTTCGGTTGAAGATTTGGCTTGAAGTGGCCCTTGATCTCCTTAGGCATAGCAAGAATTTCTTCAGTCTGAGGAATTTGCAGTGCAGTTTCCTCAATGGCAGTTGGAGCAGCAAAGTCATCTGCTGATGCGGCTGGAATTTCTTCAGTGGCATTGGCGGCCAAGTCATCAGATCCTTCATGAATTTCTTCAGTCTAGGCTGGGAACTGAGGAATCTGTGACAGAGGATTAGTCATTGGGGAATTTGGGTCAGCAGTTTCCCAATATTCGTCATTAATGACAGGAGTTGTATTTCCAATGTCTACATCCTCATCAATTTCTTCAACGTGGGCCTCTTCAGTAGTAAACTGAGGCTGGGGTGATGATACTTGTGAAGTTGAAGCATTTGCTTCAACTTCAATGTCTTCATCAATCTGCTCTATCGAAGGAGCAGAATGATCTTCTTCATCTTCATCATCTGGGTGACATAGTCAATGCCAAATTGAATTATATCATAGGCTGGTCCTGAGGAGAGTGGAGTGGCATCTAATGGTCCCGTTGATGATTTTGGTAGAGTCCTCAACTTGTTCATAGCTGAGGAATCTGAAGTTGAAGCTTTTCTCTTTAGAGCCTACTTCTCAGCAACCTTAGTTTTCTTCACTTCTGATGGAGAAGGAAGGTTGATTGTCTTCACCTTTGATGATTTCGCTGATTCAGCTAAAGGTGAAGGTTGTACATTTTCTTCAGGCATGACTGATGCAGTCATCCTTGTGGGTTCAGTTTCATTAGGCAGACCAGTGGAGGGTGCCCTATTAGGTTCTTCAGCGGTCTGACTTTCTTCAACAGCGCTGGTAGTTTCTTCAGTAGGCTGAGTAGTTTCCTCGGTCTGAAGAATTTTTGGTTTGGAGCGAGATGCAACCCTTGAGTTGTGATCAGTGATGACTTTGTCAGCAATGTTGACAAAGCGAACCTTGGCACCTTGCCAATCAGCTTAGTATGAATTGAATTCCTCACTGAGGCCTTTGATCTCAGACCGCACCTTCACAAGTTCCTCGGGAGACAGATTCAGAACATTCTTCTTCAAATAATGCTCTTTCTTGTACTAAGCCTTCTTGGTTTGTCTGGCCATCTCATACTTCCATTTTTCTTCAGCTATGAAAGCTGTGAGGACATGATCGGCACCAGGAGGAAGTTTCAAGTCATCAATGGGCGTTTTGGGATCCTTGTGCCAGATATCAATGAAGTTAAGCTCTTGTTTTTGATCAAGCAGAAGAGGTATTTGAGTGCCCTTTGCTTGAGCCACTCATTCTTGCTTGTTTCTGATGATTGCAGCTAGCTCCACATCATCAGCTTCATCTGAGGAATTTGATGGTATCATGAAGGCCACACTAAAATCTGCCTCGGCCAGCAGTTGCTTTCATTTTCCTTAGGGAAGGACTTCTTGAGGAAGGTGCTTGGGCTAAAGAACTTGTTGATGCCCCTGAAGCAATTGAGAATCCCTCAGTCCTTTGGCATGATGCAAGATGCACCAGAGTTGAGGACTTTGCAGCAGGAGTTGAGAACTGAGTAACAACCTTACCGGCCGCTGAGGCCTTTGAGGGTGGAGGCCTTTGAGCTTGAGGAATCTGCTGAGATGATTTTGAAGATGAAGAATTTGGCTTCACAGCAGATTTCTTCATCATCAATTTCTTTGGAGCACTTGCAAAGGCTCCGGCAGTGGCAACAGTAGTAGAGTCTTCATTGAATTTGTTCACTGCAGCTTCGACAGTTCTCTAAAGTTTGAGTTGATGCTTTGTCCACTTAGCGGGAAAGACTTCACCGCGAGCGACACTTGTGGAATCAACTTCTTGATCATCAGCAGGAGGAGCCCTATTGCAAGGGGGTTTGAGAGCGAATTTCCTCATATATTTGGGAGTGACATAGCGATATTCTTTCCACTCCCTCACCCAACTTCGTTCAATCCTCTGAATTCTGATTTTCCTCTATTCTTTTGTCTCTTTGCCATGTATGGATTCATCTAGTGTACAATAACCAGCATACAAATGTTCAGGTATCTCAAAAGCAGTATTCTGTTCAGCTTTCTTTCCACCTTTCTGTGGCTTCTTCCCATCAGCCATTTTCTTCAGCTGAGGATTTTGAACTCTTGAGGATTCTGAAGAAGTGCACATTTTTCCTCAAGAAATACTGCAAATGAGATAAGTTGATGAGAACCTAGTGATTCATCAATGAACATGTTTGTACATGTGAACATAGTATAGGTGCGAGGAATTTGAAGAGGTCATATGCGTTCTCAATTTTTTTCCAATAAAATCAGGTGTGGGGAATTTGACCTTGGGTGTCTTGAGGAATTTCACTAAGTGTTCTTTGTCTTAGGTTCCAGAGTTGTGAAAATTTCGAGGATTCACACAATTGAGGAATCTTGAAGAAAATCAAAACTTAGAGAAAATCATTAAGTGTATGAACATGTAAGGCTCTTTAGAATGAGATTCTTGAAGAATAAACACCTTTGAGAAAATTGAGGAATAATTGAAGATCAAACAAGGGTAGTAAAAATAGATTTTATTTACCCTCATGAAGAACACGACAAACTATGAGATGAGATTGAGGAAGTTCGTCAGTCTAGATGTCCCACGGCGTAGCTAGGTAGTGCGAGACAGCTACAACGACAACAGGGTGAACACTTCCGCGGCCGATGCGCGTACAACGAAGGCGAGGTTGAGGCAGTGAAGCTCTTCCACACCGGTGGCGATGATTACAGCGGCGGTGCTAGGTCGGAGCTCGGGAGAGAGTAGAAGTGAGGAGTAATCGACCACAGTGAAAGGGGAAGGTTATTATAGTGGAAGTGAAAACAAATATGTCTGAAGATTTTGGAACAGATTGCCCCTGACCCTTGCTCTCCACCCGATAGGTGTCACCAATGTACTGAGTAGTAGCGATAGTCGGGGGTCATGGGTTATCCAGTCGTGGGAATCGGAACCGATTGAGCGCGAAACGCCAAAAATTTTGATGGTTAAAATTTAAAGTTTCTGTTCGCAAGTTCTTCAGCTGTCAAGGACACATTGAAGACTTTGAACGAGTTTCAAAGTAGAACGCATATGAAGAATCTGTGAACAGACTGGGTTGAGTTTAGCATATAGGGAGATAGGGCCCGATCACATTCACTTAGAGGAAAATCAACTTGAAGAATTAGCAATAAGTGAATGCTGTTGAGGACATTGAAAACCCAATATATATATATATATATATACAGTCAATGAAGAACAAGAGTTTCATAGTTTGAAGAATTTGAAAAGTTGAAGAATTTGAAAAGTTTAAGAATTTGAAAAGTTGACGAATTTGAATAGTTGAGGAATTTGCAAAGTTGAGGAATTTGAAAATTTTAAGAATTTGCAAAATGAAGAAAAACTCAAATTTGAAGAATTTCAACTTTGGTTGGTGGCGTGACCCACCGTATAAGAATGATGACTTCAGACACCGCGTACAATTGTCGTAGGGTTCTAGGAATCAAATTCTTCATTAATTTCTTCGCACTTAGAGGGTTATTCTTCATTGATTGAAGAAAAACGTTATTTCATGTGTTCCACATCTAAGCCATCAATTTTGCATAAGTGTTAGGATGTGTGTCGTTTTGAAACAACATTCGAAGATTCTAAGATATTTACCTCACACCGCAACTTGGAAAATCTCTTTTCATCCAATGGCTTTGTGAAGATATCGGGCAGTTGTTCTTCAGTGGGGATGTGGTTGATGGAGATGTCGCCCTTTTGTACATGATCTCGAAGAAAGTGATGACGAATCTAGATGTGCTTGGTCTTGGAATGTTGAACTGGGTTGTAAAAATCTTGATGGCACTCTCATCATCATAGTAGAGAGGCACATTGTTCAACTTGATGCCATAGTCCTTGAGGGTTTGCTTCATGCATAGCAACTAAGCGCAACCTGAACCAGCAGCAATGTACTCAGCTTCAGCAGTAGATAGTGACACGTAGTTCTTCTTCTTCGAGGACCAACAGACTAAGTATCATCCGAGGAAATGACATGTGCCTGAGGTTGACTTGCGATCCACGCGATCTCCAGCATAGTCAACATCAGAGTATCTGACAAGGTGAAGATTTGAGCCCTTGGGATACCATAGTCCAAGCGTTGGTGTGTGAGCTATGTATCGAAGAATATGTTTCACAGGCTTATGGTGTGATTCCTTCAATGTTGCTTGGAATCGGGCACACATGCAAATCCTCAACATAATATCAGACCTAGATGCACATAGATACAATAATGAACCAATCATGGAGCGATATACCTTCTGATTGAAATCTTTACCATTTTTGCTAGTGCAGAGATGGACTTTTGAAGGCATTGGAGTTTTGACACCTTTGCAATCTTGCATGTCGAATTTCCTGAGAACATCCTTGAGGTATTTCTCTTGTGAGATGAAGACGTCGTTGTCTTACTAACAAATTTGAAGACCTAAGAATAATTTCAACTCTTCCATCATAGACATTTGATATTCTTCACTCATCATATAGGCAAATTCATCATTGTAATGTTTGTCAGTCTAGCCAAAGATAATATCGTCTACATATATTTGGCATATGAACAATTCATTGTCATAGGATTTTGTGAAAAGGGTTGGGTCATGTGAACTAGGTTTGAAGCCTTTCTTCATGAGGAATTCCTTCAACATGTCGTACCATGCCCGAGGGGCCTGCTTGAGGCTAGAGGGCCTTGTTGAGTTTGAAGACTTTGTCAGGATGCTTAGGGTGTTCAAAACCTGTGGGTATGACATCTTCAGTAGCCTTCAGCTTAATGGATTCCTCAGGAGACTGTTCGTCTAACACAGAAGGTAGGTGCTCTCTTTGCGAGCCATCAGTTTCATCGAACCGCACATCTATAGTTTCAACAACCTTGTGGTGGTAGGTGTTGAAGAGTCTATAGGTGTGCAAGTCCTTTCCGTAACCAAGCATAAAACCCGCAGGTGCTTTCAGTGCAAATTTAGAACTATGGTGAGGATTTGTAATCCATCATTTTGCACCGAAGACTTTGAGATAACTTACATTGGGTTTCTTTCCAGTCATAAGTTCATACGAAGTCTTCGTGAAGAATTTGTGAAGATATACCCTGTTGATGATGTGGCATGTAGTATCAATTGCTTCAGGCCAGAAGCGACGAGGATTCTTGTATTCATCAAGAATGGTGCGAGCCATCTCAACAAAAGTCATGTTCTTGCGCTCTACGACGCTGTTCTGCTAAGGAGTATAAGGGGCAGATAACTCATGAGTAATACCAAGTTCATCAAGATATTCATCAAGATTGGTGTTCTTGAACTTAGTCCCATTATCACTCTTGATATGCTTGATTTTGACGCCGAAGTTCGTGGAGGCCCTTGAAGCAAATCGTCTGAAGACATCCTACACTTCAGACTTGTACAAAATAATATGCACCCAAGTGTAACGAGAGTAATCATCAACAAAGACAAAGCCATACAAACTTGAAGAATTTGTTAGTGTGGAGTAATGAGTGGGGCCAAAGAGATCCATGTGAAGCAATTCAAAGGGTCGAGTCGTGGTCATGATTGTCTTTGAGGGATGCTTGGATCTGGTCATCTTCCTAGACTCACATGCACCACAGAGGTGGTACTTGAGGAATTTGACACCTTCAATGCCAATGACGTGCTTTTTCTTCACGAGCGTGTGCAAGTTCCTCATACCAGCATGTCCAAGTCGTCCATGCCACAACCACCCTTCTGAGGACTATGCAAGTAGGCATGTGGCAGGATGAGGACCTGTAGAGAAATCAACAATATAGAAGTCTCCTCTCCTAAAGCCTTCGAAGACTTTGGAATTGTCAGATTCCATGATGACAACACAGTGATATTTTCCAAATATGAAAACCGTATCAAGATCACAAAGCATTGAGACAGACATAAGGTTGAACCCAAGGGATTCGACAAGCATCACCTTATCCATGGTTCGGTCCTTTGAGATTGCAACCTTACCTAGACCCAATACCTTGCTTTTTCCTTTGTCTCCGTAGGTGATATGCCTCAGATGAGATGGAGCAAGTGGCAAATTCATCAGAAGACTCTTGTCACCAGTCATGTGGTTTGTGCATCCACTGTCATGGACCACTAAGTAGCTTTTGGAGGTTCATCCTGTAGATGAATTAGTACAACTTACGAACTCATATGCTTCAGATTGAAGAATATGACATCAATTTCATCAGACAGAATTTCATCACACAAGATAGTAAGCAAGTAGTGTGAGGACGTGATAAATGAGGAATTCATTTCTACAAGGTTAGCTTGCGTCCTTTCAAGCATTTCCTCAGGTCTCCAGCAAATTCATCAGATGTTCAAGTTCATCCAGAGACCTGACCCTGCATAAGAAATTAGTTCAATTTCTTCACCACCCACATTTGGAGGGGTGGCAAAGAGTTCATCATTCTGCGAGCACCATATGGGAAGAGAGGCATTGAAGCAAGTGCGCTTTGTTTCACATGGCGAGGGTTAGAGTACTCATATTAATAAGTAGAGAAATTCTTCGAGGACTTATGAACATAATGGTTTGAAGAATGATGCACATATTAATAACTCTTAGATTTTCCCTGTGAAACATAGGCATTAGCACTAGAATGATATTTTTGACCATCTGAGGAATTTGTTCGAAGTGAAGACTTTGGTCAATATGAGGAATTTGATCTGGGGTTCCTGTTCTTCATGAGTGGTGTCGTTAGGACATTCACTTGAACATTTTTGTAGGTAGCTCTTGGTAACCCATATTTTGTTCATAGGAGAACCGTTCCTGCGGTTAGTTCCAACAAATCTAGCAAATACTTCACCTTTTTGATTTTTGAAGAACTTGTAGATTGAGTCAAGTGACTCATCAGATGAATATGAAGTTTCACAAGTAAAGCTCGATAAAGTGGATGGATCTACAAGAGGTCCTTTTGCAACAACCCATGAGGTTTTGGGGTACTACTCAGGTGTCTAGTAGGATCCATCAGCATTGAGTTTCCTCACAAAGGCAATACCCTCTTTCCTACGGTTCATATTCAGAATCTGCTCTTTGAGGACATCGCAAAGGGTTTTATGCCCTTTAAGACTTTTGTACATGCCTGTCACATACAATTCCTTCAACCCTGCATTTTCGTGAGTGAATAGTTGAAGAATTCGCAGCAATAGAAGCATTTGAACATTCAGGTGAAGAATTAGCAGTTTTACGTTCAATGCATTTCAAACACGATGGAACAAATTCTTCCCGAGTGGTACTGATCTGATGAGCCAGTAAGGAACCGTTTTCCATTTTGAGATCCTCATGTGACACCCTTAGTTTCTCCAGATCATGCTTTCTTTGAAGAAATTCATAAGAAAGCTTCTCATGATCGGCTAAGAGAGCATCATGATGACTCTGAAGGTTATCATACTTTGTCTGAAGACTTTTGAGATCATCAGACAGAGTTTGAGTCCGATCCACTTCATTGTTCAACAGATCATATCTTTTGTCTAGCATTTTCTAAAGCTTTTCAAGTGCACTCTGTTGCTTAGTGGCAAGTTTAACAATTTTAGCATAGCTGGGTTTCACATATTCATCAGATTCAACTTCACTTGATTTAGAAGAGGAATGATGTTTGTGTACCTTTGAGCCTTTTGCCATGATGCAATAGGTGGGAGCATAATCATCATTGGTGACGTCAGAGTCGTTGGAGTAGTCATTTTCTTCATCGTTGAAGATGTACTTGTTGACGAAAGCAGTAGCGAGAGCAAGGCTAGCAACAATAGATTCAAATTCCACCTCACATTCTTCCTCTTCTTCATATTCTTCAGATTCTTCTTCAGGATTCATTTCCTTGCCAATGAATACTCGAGCCTTTCTAGAACCATTCTTCTTGTGCTTTGAGGACTTTGAAGATGAGGACTCTATAGATGAGGACTTTGAATATTTCTTCTTTTTCTTCGAGTCATGAGAACTATCATCCTTGTATTTCTTCTTCTTTGAATCTTTTCTCAGAGAGGACAATCAGAGATGAAGTGACCAGGTTTCTTGCAATGGTGATAGGTTCTTTTCTTGTAGTGATCTAAGGAATCTGATTTCCTCAAACCACTCTTTGATGACTTTCCAAATCCACCTCTCCTTGAGAACTTCTGGAATTTCCTCACGAGAATGGCTAGCTCCTGACTTAGTTCTTTAGGATCACCAAGGCTACTGTCATAATCTTCGTCTTCGGATGAGGAAATTGCTTTTACCTTCAGAGCACGAGATCTTCCATAGCTTGGCCTTTAGAGGTCTCTATTCTGAGCTTGTTGGAATTCATGAGTATTGAGTCTCTCAAGAATATCAGTAGGATCAAGTGACTTGTACTCTCCACGTTCTTGGATCATCAAAGCCAGAGTATCACATGAGGAGTCAAGAGATCTTTGCAGTTTCTTCACCACTTCATGGTAAGTGATATCGGCGGCACCCACTGCTTGAAGCTCATTGGAGATATCAGTGAGATGATCAAAAGTTTACAGAACATTTTCATTGTCGAGTCTCTTGAAGCGGTTGAACAGATTGCGAAGAACATCAACACGAGAGTCACGTTGAGTGGAAACACCTTCGTTGACTTTGGACAGCCTATCCCAGATAACTTAGCAGACTCCAAAGCACTCACTCTACCATACTGACGTTTGCTCAGATGGCCAAAGATGATATTCTTCGCATGAGAATCGAGTGTTTGAATCTCTTCACATCAGCAACGTTGACCGTGGGAGTAACAGTGGGAACACCATTTTCCACGACGTACCAGAGATCGTTGTCAATAGCTTCAAGATGCATGCCCATCTTGTTCTTCGAGTAGGGGTAGTCCGTCCCATCGAAGGTAGGACATCCCGCGGAAACCTTGATCATACCTGCAGTCGACATAACTAGAACTCCAGGTGGTTAAACAAAAATCACATATAACAAGGGAGTACCTTGCTCTGATACCAATTGAAAGTGCGTTATATCGACTTGAGGGGGGTGAATAGGAAATTTTTACAAATTCATCACTTGAGGAATTTCAACTTGAGGAATTTGAAATGTGAGGAATACCTGGCAGCAGAGTAAGTACACAAGTGCATGAGGAACACAGTGACAGCATAATCATCATGATGAATTGAAACATGCATATATTACAAGTAGCATGATGCAGGTTAAACATGTGATGAATAAGGCAACTTGGAGAATTTGAGGTGAGAATTTATGTTCTATCTCTTCCAGCTCGGTTCAACTTCACCAAACCGGAAGACTAGTGGCATATGATCCTTCTGCACCATGGCATAGGTCGCCGTGGAGGTCTGAAGATGGAGAGGAATGTGAGGTGAAGATATATGGAGTATTGTGAGTGAGTGGGCAGTAAAGTCACCTATTAAACAGCGTCTCGGGCACAATTCATGGTCATGTTGGAAGCGAGGAGGTCGGATACGAAGGTCAAAGGGCTCGATTCCCGGTGAGCCTTCGGCGTACTACCCGCATGCCTCCCGGTGAGCTTGCGTGGCGGATGCTAGCTCGCACGCCTCCTGTCAACTCAAGCATCTACTCGCACGGCACCTCCTAAACCCTAGCCAATAGAAGAGTGCGACGCTTGGCAGCACATAAAGGGAAGTAGAACGCCAACGGTTTGAAAATAATGCATCCGTTTGCATGGAAACATGACAATTTTTTGTTCCAAAAAGCTTTCGTTTGCTATTAATCACATGAAAAATACCATAACATATTTGTGCTATATAATGACGCCATGACAAATTTCTTGAATTTATGCGAGTTCTAGATTTACTATAATTTAACAAATATTCTCATTGTTGGCTCTAAAAGAATAAATATATAAAAAAACGAGTCTCGGGTAGGAACACAAAATGCTATGATGACTTTATGTTCCATGTTCATGAAACCATGCCAAGTTTCATGAATCTCCTCACGAGTTTTTGATTTACATGATTTAAAACCCTAGTTTCTCAATGTTTTTTCTCTGGCCGAGCCAAGACCCAGAGATGTTTGAAATACATTCACATGTCTTGCATGGGACCTGAAGATATATGCACACTTGAAAGTGCGTTATATCGACTAGAGGGCAGGGGGGTGAATAGGCGATTTTTACAAATTCATCACTTGAGGAATTTGAAATGTGATGAATATCTAGCAGCGGAATAAGTACTCAAGTGCATGAGGAACACACTGACAGCATAATCATCATGATGAAATAAAACATGCACATATTACAAGTAGCGTGGTACAGGATAAGCAGGTGAGGAACAAGGTAACTTGAAGAATTTGAGGTGAGGAAATTGTGAAAGTCTCCAGTCAAATTCTTCAAACAGTAATGATCAATTTCATCAACAAGTATACGAGGAATAAAGGGGTTGAGGAAATAGAACCAGGTAGCTCGATGAAGACAATGGTTTGATGACCCAGTTACAACTGCCGTGACAGTCGTACGTCTGGTTTGGAGCGGCCTGGTATTTAAACTAGAGGACACACAGTCCCAGGACACACGGTCCTTACCGTATTCTCCCTGAGCTAAGGTCACAAAGTCCTCACCCAACACTTGTGGTAAGTCTTGCGTGTAGACTTACAAAACCCTCAAAAACTGGTCACCCGGAGATCCACAATTTACTACTAGATGCTCTAGACCAATATCACTCCGTGCTCCCCAATTGACTTCAGGATGCACGAGACCATGACGCCTAACTGTCTGGAGGATACACAGTCCTCAAAGGTAACAAGCATCGGTTCCACACACGAATTTCTTCAGTGATGCTGAATCACTTTGGGTTTGGTGGTTTGGATTTGGGTTTTTCCTCACTGATGATTTTCTCCCAAAGTCCTTGGAGGATAGGTTCCTCTCAAATGACAAGTGTCAGTTCTCTCTTAGAGCAGCCAACCAACTAGTGGTTGTGGGGCGTGGCTATTTATAGCCAGGGTGCAACCTGACATGATAAGACATAAATGCCCCCAATGATATGAACATTATGTGGATATTATGATTGGGGACAGCTGGCGCTAAGCATAGCAATGGTCGGAATTGCAAACTATGAAAGTCCTCACACATATCATGTTCCTTACTTGTAGGCAATTCGCACTTGCGAAATCCTAACTCCTCTGTCATATCAATTTCCTTAGAGGCCAGAAGAACTTCGTCTCTGTCACTGAAGAACTTGACTGAACTGCAAGATATTTCCAAAGGCTTAACTCGAAGGATTGGATATGTTGAGGCTTTAGGAGTTGAGCATCAGTTAGAAATTTTCCTTAGTATTACCTGAGCCCTCTTTAACAGTATGGTATTTCGTATGACTCAATGAAAGGAAATGAAACTACGAAAAAAGAGTCTTCATGCTTCATAGTACTCGTTCATATCTTCAAGGTCACACCAACTTCTTCATTTTCAAAGTCTTCAGGCAATAACAAAGTCTTCACGAAAGTCTTCACCAAAGTCTTCAGTTGAAGACATACATTTTTAGGGGTCACTAATCTCGGAATATGTCAACCTCCTCATCGACTTATAGAGCCTATGTACACTCAAAAACACATTAGTTCCTTAACCTATAAGTCTTCAATACATCAAAATCACTAAGGGGCACTAAATGCACTAACAAACCCCTAGGTTTTGAAGACCCTAAGCATCCTGATAAAGTCTTCAGACTCAACAAAACCCTATATGGCCTCAAGCAGGCCCCTCGGGCATGGTACGACACTGTGAAGGAATTCCTCATGAAGAAAGGCTTCAAACCCGGCTCACTTGACCCAACTCTCTTCACCAAATCCTATCACAATGAACTGTTCATATGCCAAATATATGTAGACAATATTATCTTTGGATGTACTAACAAACGTTACAGTGATGAATTTGCCTATATGATGAGTGAAGAATATCAAATGTCTATGATGGGAGAGTTGAAATTCTTCTTAGGTCTTCAAATTCGTCAGCAAGACAATGGCATCTTCATCTCTCAAGAGAAATACCTCAAGGACGTTCTGAGGAAATTCGACATGCAAGAAAGGCGTCAAAACTCCAATGTCTTCAAAAGGCCACCTCTACACTAATGTAAATGGTAAAGATTTTGATCAGAAGGTATATCGCTCCATGATTGGCTCTTTATTGTATCTATGTGCATCTAGGCCTGATATTATGCTGAGTGTTTACATGTATGCCCGATTCCAAGCAACACCGAAGGAATCACACCATAAGGCAGTGAAACATATTCTTCGATTCTTAGCTCACACACCAACGCTTGGATTATGGTATCCCAAGGGATCAAATCTTCACCTCGTTAGATACTCAGATGCTGACTATGCTGGAGATCATGTGGATCGTAAGTCAACCATACGCACATGTCATTTCCTGACCGATCATTAGTCTGTTGGTCCTCAAACAAGAAGAACTGCAGGTCACTATCTACTGCTGAAGCTGAGTACATTACTGCTGGTTGATGTTGCGCTCAGTTGCTGTGGATGAAGCAAACCCTCAAGGACTATGGCATCAAGGTGAAGAATGTGCCTCTCTACTGCAACAATGAGAGTGCTATCAAGATTGCTTACAACCCAGTTCAGCATTCCAAGACCAAGGACATCTAGATTCATCATCATTTTCTTCAAGATCATGTACTCAAGGGAGACATCTCCATCGACCACATACCTACTGAAGAACAACTGGCCGATATCTTAACAAAGCCCTTGGATCAAACGAGATTTTCCAAGTTGCGATGTGAGCTAAATATCTTAGAATATTCGAATGTTCTTTCAAAAAGGACACACATCCTAACATATATGCAAAATTGATGACTTAGATGTGCAACACACGAAGTAACGTTTTCTTTAATCAGTGAATAATAACCCTCTAAGTGTGAAGAAATTAATGAAGAATTTGATTCTCAGAACCCTACAACAATTGTATGCGGTGTCTGAAATCATCATTCTTATACGGTGGGTCATGCCACCAACCATAGTTGAAATTCTTCAAAGTTGAGTTTTTCGTCATTTTGCAAATTTTTCAATTTTTCAAAATTCCTCAAGTTTGCAAATTCCTCAACTTTTCAAATTCTTCAAAACTATGAAAGTGATGTTCTTTATTGACTATATATATATATATATGAGTTTTTAATGTCCTCAACAACATTCACTTATTGCTAACGCTTCACGTTGATTTTCATCCAAGTGAATGTGATCGGACCCGTTCCCCCTCTATGCTAAACTCAACCCACTCAATTGTCAAATTCATCATATGCATTCTACTTTGAAACTCGTTCAAAGTCTTCACTGTGTCCTTGACAGCTAAAGAATTTGCAAACGGAAACTTTAAATTTTCACTATCTAAATTTTCGGCGTTTCCCGCTCAAACCTTTTCGATTCCCACGATTGGAGTACCCACAACCCCCACTATCTCCACTACTCAGAACGTGGGTGACACATGTCGCGTGGAGAGCAAGGGTCAGGGGTAATCTGGTCCAAAATCTTCGAGAAGATTAGTTTTCACCTTCGCTATAAATACCCCATTCCCTTTCACTGCGCCCAGTTATTCCTCACTCCCACTCTCTCCCAAGATCAAACCTAGCGCCACCGCTAAAATCGTCGCCATCGATGTGAAAAAGCTTCACTGCCTCGACCTCGTTGTCGCTGTACTCGCATCGGCCGCGGAAAAATTCACTCCGCTGCCGCTGTAGCTGTCTCCCTCTGCCAAGCTAGGGCATGGGAGATCTGGACGGACGAACATCCCCGATTTCTTCTCACTGTTCGTCGTGTTCTTCATCATGGTAAATAAAATCTTGCCTGATCTTCTAGTTTTCCACAATTTCCTCAAAGGTGTTTATTCTTCAAGAATCATATTCCAAAGCACCTTACATGTTCATATCCTTGATGTTTTTCGTAAGTTATGATTTTCTTCAAGATTCCTCGATTGTGTGCATCCTCAAAATTTGCACAACTCTCGAACCTAAGACAAGAACACTCACTACTGGAATCAGAAGATTTGCTGTCTGCCACCTCTTTGCCGTCCGCTACCAGACGAAAAAGAGAGGCATTGCCATCAGCTAGCATAAAGCAGACGACAAAGAGGTGGCAGACGGCAAAGGGTGGCTTTGCCATCAGACACTTCTTTGCCGTATGCTAGCGGACGACAAAGGAGGTTTGACGTCCGCTAGCGGACGGCAAAGAGGGAAGGGGCCCACCCTAAACCCAGCCCGCAACTTGACCAAACAGCCCCCTCTTTGCCGTCCACTAGCGGATGGCAAATCTCCTTTGCCGACCGTTAGCGGACGGCAAAGAGGGGGACTAACTAACGACTAAAGCCCCCCGGCCCGCCTCTCTCTCTCTTTCTCTCCCTCTCTCCTCCCCATCATCCGCTGCCCACCTCTCTCTCTTTCTCTCCCTCTCTCTTTATAGCCCACCGCCGGGCGCCGCCCGTGCCCCCCAGCCCCATCCTCAACACCCCCACCCCATCCGCCCGCGCCGACCGCCCGCCGCCGCCCGCGCCCCTCACCCCACCGCCCCCAAACCCGCCACCCGATCCCACCGTCGGCCGCCGCCTGCGCCCCCACCCCCATCGCCGTGTCGCCACCGTGTCGGCACCGTCGACCGCCGCCCGCTCCCATCACCCCACCATCGCACCCCTCTCTCTCTCCTCGGCGCCCCTAACACCCCACCGCCAGCGCCCCCGCCGCGCCACCTGCTGCCCCCGACGCCCCACCGCCGGCGCACCACCGCCAACCGTGCCGTCCACGTCCTTCATGACCCCGACCCCACCAGCCCGCTCCTGCTGCTCGCCGTTGCAAAGATCCTCCGCGCCCTCGCGCTCCAGGAGAGCCCCGGCCTCCTCATCCTCGGCAAGCAGGTCCGTCGCCTCGTCTTTGATTTGGCCTTGATTCACTATATGTTCATTACAAAGGATATATGATAGATAACATTACATTGATGTGGTTATTTGCCATGTTATAGATCGCTCTATTGCTCAAATTGAAATGTTCTCCTACTGTTTCGAGGCTAAAAAACGTTTGGAGTTTTTCTTTCTCATAAGGGAGTTTAAGGATAAGGTAAATGTTTTTGTGATTGCCTGAAGGGCATGGATATCTGTGTTTGTTTTCTTCCTGTTGACTTAGCTGCTTACCTTTTTTTACCCCCGAGACAACACCTCGACACCCCGACAGGGCAGCCCGACACCCCGACACGACACCCCGACATGGCACCCCAGACCCCGACACAACACCCCTACCTCGACACCCCGACACGGCACCCTAACACCACGACACGGCACCCCGACACCCCGTAACCCAGACATGGCACCCCAACACCCCGACACCCCGACACGGCACCCCGACCGCCAACACGACACCCCGACACCCCGACACGACATGCCCGACCCTGACACAGCACCCTACCCGGACACGACACCCCACACCCCGACACAGCACCCCTACCCCGACACGACACCCCTGACGCGACACCACCGACACCCCGACCCCTACATGACACCCTGACAGCCCGACACGGCACCCCAGACCCTGACACAGCACCCCTACCCCGACAACACCCCTGGCACCCCGACCCCGACACGACACATATATTATTAATTATTATTATAATGTGAGGTGTTCGATTATTATTATGTAAATATATATATATATTATTAATTAGTTCATGTTATTAGGTATTCAATTTTTTTATGTTGAACTAATTTTGTTCACTCTTTGTCATTGCAGGTGTTGACAGATGGTGGGCGGGGGTCGAGAGGGCTCTGAGCCTCCTTCCTCGGCGCGTGTTGGGAGGTGTGCTATTATTCCACCCCAGCAAGTTCGGGGAGCACTGGTACACAACATGCAGACACCGAAGGGCGCTTCTTCTTTGACCGGGAGAGGTCGGGGGAAGCCGAAGAGAGGTGCTAGAGGTACGAAGGCTGCTGCGCCTTCCTCACTGCCACCCCCAGCTGATTCTCCCGACCACAAGAGTGCTCCGTCTCAGATGGACCCGTCTAACTTGGACCCGTCTCGTACTCCGGTCCACGAGCCTTGGGTCGACGAGCCTCGGGTCACCGAGCCTTCGTCCCAGGAGACTCCGATCATAGAGTCTTCGTCCCAGGAGACTCGGGTCCTAGAGTCTTCGGCCCACGTGACTCTAGAGGCTAGTGGCCATGCTGATGGAGGCAAGGATAACTTGTATGAGGACACCTATAGCGAGGGCGAGCTGGTTGAGGAGGGCAAGAAGGTCTACCAGCGTGGTTGTACAAAGCTGCCGCCCGTGCCGACGACCCGTGAGCAGAGGTGGTTTATTGCGCCTAATGCGGAGAAGTAAGTGTATTCACTCTTTTTTGACCTTTTGCCTTCATGTTTCTTCCAATTAATATCTAATGTGTTGGCAATGTCCTACTGCAGGGGTTGGAAATACGAGCGTGGTGTCCACAGGCCCAACTAGGTCCTTGTTGTGCTCCTCCGGCACCACTTCCCGGGGAAGGTCCTGTTGCCCGGTGAGGTTGAGTCTCCATAGGTAGCACTAACCTGGGAGTTGTACAAGGCTGCCCCAGCCCCGCCGAAGGAGATGGTCGATGGTGTCTTGTGCGAGACGGTGGCTGACATTGTGATCCGTCGCTTTTGGGTAATTTCTCCTTTACAGAATTAAAAATCAACAACACCTAGTGATTTTAGTAATCAGTGTTGTCTTGTTTGATTGTAGACCTTCTACAGGTATCTTTAGGAAGATGAGGTGAAAGCGGTTGTTGTTCTCGAAGCCGAGTGCAAGCACCTACTTCAGAACTTACGGCACGAGGCTCGGGTGCAGGCTATTTGAGACTACTACGCCTCGAGGAACATTAAGAGGGACAAGAAGAAGTGCCGCAAAAATTATCTGAGTAAGGAGAAGTTAATGAAGGTAATTATCTATTCTAAAGGCCTTGTACTTAGTTTCTTTGATTTGATTCGTAGGCATTACGCTAAAATTTCTCTTGTCTAACCTAGGTGCCCCCAAGATGGTGTGCGGATAGGATGCACTGTTGGGAGGCATTGGTGGATGAGTGGTGCTCTCCCGAATGGCTAGCCGAACATACCAAGGCCAAGGATAAGCGTGCCCAAATTAGAGGTGTGCCATACCATCAAAGGAGCTCCAACCTGTTTGAGTTCGGGGATAAGTGGGTATGTGGTTTGCTTCATGATTCATGCAATTTCATTATTCATGCTAGCTTGAGCCCTTACTAATATTTTGTTACTCTCTTTTAGGCGTGATAGAACAAGAAGGAGGTGCCACCTCTGTTCGACCTCAATACCATGGCCCATACTGCCTCGTTCAAGAAGGCCAAGGCATTCTCTGAGGATGACCTCGATCATCCATAGAGCTTCAGCAACTTCTCCTCCCACAACAACCTCGTGAGGTATAGGGATGAGGGTAAGGCAAGGAAAGGGGAGGACTTCAACTCGAGCCAGAGTCCTTTTGATCCAGAGCTTGTGATGATATCTGGTGGCGGGAGGCCCCATGGCTCCATAGCCATTGGGGATGGACTGATACGTTGTGCTAGAACTCTCCCGGAGATCAAGATGCGCCAGACGAGCTCTGATCCTGACATAAGGCCTCCTCCACGTCCAATGGAGCTCGCCATTGAGGCTAGATCCCAGGAGCTTCTAGCGGAGGCAAACAGGGAGGCGGCATAGAGGGAGAGGGACATGGAGGAGAGGACGGCTAGGCTGTTGGAGGAGGAGAGGAACCGGAAGGACGCGTCTCGCCGGGCCCTATACGAGCTCCTCGTGGTAAGTTTCTCCTGCATATTAGCCAAATCATGCACGTAATGTTCGTTTCATCACTAACTAATATGAGTGACTCATGAAAACAAAATGTGCAGACCGTGTGCCAGAACAATGGTCGGACCCCTTCGTTGATGCCCCATATTGCTATAGCACCCACGGTGAGTTTCATTTAAATGGTCATTAGTTACTAGTATTCACATTTGAGTTGCATCATGCTAAGGAGACATTGCAAATGATCTGTGGTGCAGCGTGCCTCCCGACAAGCATCAACCGATCCTTCTGCATTTGGCGCAAGCCCGGCCGGTCCTTCTACGTCTCACCCTGGCGCAAACCCTACCGGTCCTTCACCTCTGTGTTGATGGTAAGTTTTCCCAAGTGTTTTGATTAGCAAATACATACTTAGCTTAAGAAATGACCTACTTAGCTCCAAAATGACCTATACTTAGCTTATTTTTCTCAAAAATGACTTGATATGCTTAGTTAGCTAGAAAATGGTATATTCTACCTAGGATAGCTATAAAATGACCTATACTTAGCATTTTTCCTCCAAAATGACTTGATATGCTTAGTTAGCTAAAAAATGGCGTTACTACCTAGTATAGCTCAATAATGATCTATAGCTAGCTTAGCTAGTTTATTTATGACATAATTAGCTCACTTAGGTACAAAATGGCATAACTACCTAGGATAGCTCAATAATGATCTATAATTAGCTTAGCTAGTTCATTTATGACATAATTAACTCACTTAGGTAGAAATGGCATAATAACCTTGGTTTAGCTCCAAAATGACCTATACTTAGCTTATTTTGCTCAATAATGACATAATAACCTTACTTACCTCCAAAATGATATATTCTACCTAGGATAGCTATAAAATGACCTATACTTAGCGTTTTTTCCTCCAAAATGACTTGATATGCTTAGTTAGCTAGAAAATGGAATTACTACCTTGGAGAAGAGGAGAGGAGAGGAGAAAAAGAAACAGAAGATAAATTCTTCTTCTTTTTCTTCTTTTTCTTCTCGCTAGTCTTCTTCTTCTTCTAACTTTCATCTTTCGTACTTTGCAGATTTTCTATAGATGAGGAAGCTTGCATTGATGGAGTGTACTATTCAACTTCTGCTTCCTTTTTGTTTTGGAAACTTGTTTTGGATATGTATGTTGGATATGTTGTTCGAAACTTGTATATGTTGGATATGCTGTTGGAACATATTGTTGGTATGCTTGTTGGAACTTATTGTTGGTATGCTTGTTGAAACTTATTATTGGTATGCTTGTTGGAAACTTGTACTGTTGATATGTTGGATATATATGTGATATTTTGTCAAATTGAATGATTTTAAGAAAAAAAACAGAAAAAATAGGGGCTGTATATCCACTTTGCGGTCTGCTGGCGGATGACAAAGAGCATTGCCGTCTGTTGGCGGACGTCAAAGATACCACGTGGCAGCTGCCTGTGCAACCTGGGGCTGGCCTAGGTGGGTTCTTTGCCGTCAGCTGGCAGATGGAAAAGAACTAAGGTCTTTGCCGTCCACCAGTGGACGGCAAAGCACGTCGTTAAGCACTTAACGGAGCTAAGTTGCCACGTGTGCCATCCAGGACCTTTGCCGTCCGCTGGCAGACGACAAAGATTCAAAGGTCTATGCCGTCCGCCAGCACACGACAAAGCGCCCTTTACCGTGGCTTATTCAGCCGGACGGTTTGCCTTCTTCTGGAGGACGGCAAAGTCTTTGCCGTCCGGGATGGCTAACGGCAAAGTGCCTGATTCCTGTAGTGAATTAGTGAAATTCCTCAACACATCTATGGTCAAAATTCCTCAACCTGATGTATTTTGAAAATTTCTGAGAACACATATGACCTCTTAAAATTCCTGGCACCTACACTTTGTTCAGAGGTACAAAATGTCAGCTGATGAATCACTAGGTTCTCATGAACTTAACTCATTTGCAGCGTTCCTTGAGGAAAAATTCTGTATATCTTTAGAATCTTCAAGAGTTCAAAGTCATCAAGTGAAGAAAATGACTAATGAGAAAAAGCCACAGAAAGCTGGAAAGAAACCTGAAGTACAAACTGCTTTTGAGATACCCGATGAACTCTATGAGGAATATTGCACTCAAGATGAGGAAACTCATGGCAAGGAAACTGCAAAGCAACGAATGATTCGTATACAGAAAATTGAGAGGAGATGGTGTCACAGCCCTAGCTAGACATTGTTTGACTCTGCATTGTGCATCATGGCATCATGTTTAAAATTCAACTGAATTTGAAATGGGGATGATCAAAACCCTAGCTCAAATAAAATTCAAATAGGTTAAACGTAAAAATAATTTCAATGAACCAGGAATGTCTTAAAAAATGTTCCCCCTCTTTGATAAATGTTGGAAACAACATATCAGGGGTGAATGATATTTTAACAACTATTTTGGTAAATTAAATAAATTAGGGAAGTTTCTGAAAATCACTAATAAAGCATTATAAATATGATAGATGTCCGAAAATGCCCAAACATTTTTGTGGAAGTTTGAAATAATTAAACTATATTACATAAAAATTGTGGGCATTATTGTGCTAGATACTTTGACCTCAAAAAATAAAACAAATGCCAGAAGAAAGAAAAACAAAAAAGAAGAAATAAAAAGGGGGCAAAATCAGGGGTGGGGAGGTCATCTCCCACCTCAGGCCAGTAGACAGCCGCGGTGTCGGTCGCGCGCTTGCGGGCCTCCACCTCCTGCTTGCCACGGAGCTGCCTCCCCTTTGCTTATCCCCGCGCCATGGAGGCCTTGTGGAGCTTCCTCTCTCCCCCTGCTGCTCTCCCCCTCGGCTGCCCTCTCCTCTCTCTCCCTCGGCGCCTGAAAGCAGCCGGCCACCATGGTTCTTTGCCGCTCGTCCCCGACCTCGCTGGCAGCCCTTCAGCCTCCCTGTGAGCTCTCCTTGCTCCTCCCCGTAGCCCCGCTACTCTGCTCGACCCCTAGCCGCCGTTTCCGCAAGCCGATGCTCCAGCCGCCGCCATGGGCTCGCCTCCGGCCGGCTCCTGCGACCGCAGGGCCTCCTGCGGTCCCCTTCGAATGCGCGGGGCCATGGGATTCGCCCTAGTGCCCTTCGCGGCCTCTCCCGTGGGCCTCCGCCGTCGCCAGAGGTCGCCAGCGGCCAAATCCCGGCTGGCCGACGTGGCCTAATTAACTAGCCGCTAACTAAACCCCCCTGACGCTGACTAGTGGGCCTTGCATAATTGATTAGCATGAACCGTTTAATTAGGTTAATTAACCCCAGTTAAATATCCAGTGACACTAACGTGTGGACCCCACACGCCAGGTTTGACCTAGACCTAGCCTGTTGACCGCTGACATAATGCTGACGTCATGATGACGTAGTAACTATTTCTAGAATTAAAACAAATCAGTAAATGATTTAATATTTTCAGAAAATTTTTAAAACTTCTAAAAGTCATAGAAAATAATCTGTAAGTCAGATGGAAATAATTTCTATATGCAAAATGATCAGAAAAATACAATGAATCTGTTTATGGCATGATCATGCATGTTTGAACAAGTTATCTCCACCAAGTAGGACATTTTATGATTAGGTCAATTTAAGAAATATCATTTGGAGTTGGAATTCAGAATTCTTTGAATTACACTTCAACCAACTTGGCTAAATACTCCTCTAGGTTAATTCAGTACCTTAAATTTGTCATATCATGCATCATGATTGTGTATTGAATAAATTGAATGGTGGTTCTTCTTGTTGGCGGTGCTTGTTCCCTCTCGGTAGACGATGGTTCTGGTGATGTGAATGTTGACACTAATGACGAGAAGCAATATCTTCAGGACTGTCAGGCAAGCAAACCCCCTTGAGCATACTGATATGAACCCACTCTCTTGCTCCTGCTCTCCTTTATTGCATTAGGACAAACACGATTCGACTGTTACATGTTCTCGGTAGTTGAACCCATTCCTTTGCTTGACCTGTGTTTGCCATAGTAAATAGTTGAAACCACTTAGCATGAGTAGCAACTGCTTGAGCCTTGTTGTGCTTACTCATCCATGCTTGCTTACATACTGTGCCTGCTATGGTTAGAGTCGTATCGTGTCAGGTCTGATCCATCTCGGTGATGAATCGGAATGACAGTCTTCATGTCCTACGGTGTGAGAGCTAAGTGTGTGAACACAATTTGGTAAAGGTAGCAATGAGAGGCCATGTTGGAGTACATGGTGTGTTGTCTAATTGGGACCGTCCTTAAGAACTGAGTCCTGTGTATGTTATCCAAGACTAGCTACTACCGCAAATTGGGATCCTTAATTGACTCTCCCAACTTATTTACCAACTTGATCTCTGTCCAGGAGTTGCAACTAGTTTCTGGTGTTTGTAGGACATGCTAGTAGTCTACCGAGTGGCACCCCATACAGGTGGGCTTGGGACAGACTAGGCATTGTGGCCCGGTGTACCAAGCGTAGTACCATCCATCGAGGCAGGCTTGGGAACCCCGTATACATCGTTTGGGGCCGTAGAGGAAACTTCGGCCAGACTTCCTTGCGGGTTCAGTCTCAAATAGGCGATAAACCTGGAGTAGAGTCTTGTGTGGTTAGTCAGGTCGTGGACAACTCCCTCGCTGGGCTTCTGCTTGAAGGTTGCCGAGGTGCCTTTTTACGAGCACATGGCAGTAAGTGGCGGAAGCATGTGTGACAAAGTACACCCCTGCAGGGTAATCAATCTATTCGATTAGCCGCGTCCTCGGATATGGACTACTTGGAGAACGTATGTGGTTCATAGTCAACTTGAAGTGGATACTCTAACATACGCAAGATAAGTGTGAGTACTATGGGTGGCCTTCTCGTAGGGAGATAGAAGTGGATCCATAGTGGTGTATTGATTGGTGAATATGTGGAGTCATGTGCGCTATACCACACAACAGAAAGTACTTGTAGTCGTAGTATAGGTTAGCCAAGAGTCAAAGTTGGCTTGCTGTAATAAACTCCACAACCCCCTTCATTGATAGTGATGCATATGTAGATAGTTTTGGTGTAAGTCTTGCTAAGTACCTTTGTACTCACATTTGCTTAATTTATGTTTTTGCTGAAGAGACGTCAGTCTCATTAGTGGTATTTTTGACGTGAAGTTTGATGTTGACTAGATTAGCTTGGGAATCCTAGACAGAGGTCTGGTTCCTTTGATAGGGTCGTTGTAGCTTTTCAGGCTCCTCCAGCCACTTTTGTAGATGTCTGTACCCAGACATGTTTAACTTCTGCTTGCTTGTTTGAATGCTCTGAATGTTGGGTCTAGTGACCCCTGTTTGTAACATCTTATTGTAATGGCTCTTCCGAGCCTTCTAAGTAAATGTTGTAATGTTGTATGGTTATGTTGTGATGCCATAGTTGTATATATTGATATCAGGCATGTCGTGCATATGTGTGACGTGCAACGATATGTATGGGATTCGACACCTAGTCATGTGCTTTTAGTAATACTCTTTACAGGGAACCGCCTCTTTGTTCTTCCATCGAGCCTTGGTAGCTTGCTACTGCTCCGGACACATTGATTGACCGGCATGTATCCTTCTTTGCTGTTGTGTCTGTCCCTTCGGGGAAATGTCTCATAGTGTAATGGATTCCCTGTAGCCTGCTACGACTCGTCTACATGCAGTCATGAAATTTATGTCCCATGGTGTAATGGAGTCCTTGTATCTTGCTATGACTCGTCTACACACGCTAGAGGCTGACACCTGCATCGCTGGGTTACGTATGTCTGTTCCTGTACAGATGTGCCACTTGGGTTCGATGACTAGTCATGTCGGGCCGGGTTGTCTATCGTTTGATTGCCAGCAACATGTTCACATACGTGAGCCAAAAGACGCAAACGGTCCCAAATAAGGTAAGGCTGCAACCGTGGAGTTTACCATGCATGAGGTCGCAAAGTGATGTGATATGTTACAATCTAGATTCATATGACTTAGCATCGGTGTCCCGACAGCTTTGGTACCAGAGCTTGACTGCCTGTAGGATTACCAAGCCAAACAGGTCGATGTTGAGTCTAGAACTACTTAAGTTATATAAGGGAAATTGATTGTGGAAGGGAACGTAAGGCTCTTTTTACTCCTTTCCTTGTGTCATTCTGATTCTAAGTCACTCTCTTCTTTTCTACGGGGTTTAAGAACTAGGCCTTCTCATCTATCTATTAGGATGACGAGTTACTATGCCGAAGACCTATAGGAAAGTTGTTGTCTTCTGGATCGATGCCTCTATAAGAATTCTTTGTCATGTTGTCAGTTTTCTTGTGTAGATTGCCTCATATTTGATGCCGTATAGCCATTATGCTGTCCGAGTTATCCAAGGTTATAGCCGTTATCTGATGCAATTGCAAATCTCTTTCATCTTGAGTCAATGTCTTTCAGTCCAAACAAAGCACACTAATTATTGTGTTGGAGTACTCCATTACCTCGACGTGTATGATGAAGGTGTTTAGGAAACCATGTTGTTTCAGTGAACCACCCAATAGTCTAGTTGTGTCTTTTGTTTCCAGCGTGATAATTCTGGCCATCGTTATCGAAAGCATGTTGTGATGCTACTTAGACAACAGGTATTCTATATCTGGGTTCCTGAACCCAAGGATCATTCTGCTCATTCCCGTTGATAGTTTTTGCTCGTTCCTTTAGGATATTAGTAACCTTGTCATAACCTTCAAGGTCCATGGTATATCATTCTTCTAATACCATGATCCATTATGGCAGAAGTTCCTTGTGATCTTAATATCACAACAAGAGTGCTCGTGATGAGTCCTCCATTTCATAATTGTGAGTCTGCCAATTCTTTCATTTTTGCATGGATTATTTGGAAGAACCATGTTGAAATGTGTTTGATATATTCAATCCGTGCATCTCGAACTCAGGAAAAATTAGGTGCTCTTGAGTTGCCCTTCTTCAATTGTATTCTGACCTTCAGCTATGAGAGGATAGTCAAGGGCATGCATGCATTGTATTATTGATGTCGACTATTCTTGTGGTTTGCCAAGCCATTCTATTTTAAAATGACAAGGAGAAGCAAACTCCCATACCTCATCCATTTCTCGCATTGGGTCAAAGAAATTGTATTTCGTAGATCAAAATGCCAATCCATCTTTTGCTCTGTTCTACCTTGAGGTATTACCCTCTTCATGTCAATATTATCATGAGAACTACACTCCCTCTTATGAAATCTTGATGTAGTGGTACTTCTAGCCATCATCATTCATTCCCCGGTCTCTATGTTGTTTGCAACCAGAATACCAACAAGCGAATCGTGATGTGCGTAATCAATACTTCTAGCAACTTTGTTGCTTGGTAGTTAATGGACAATAATTTCATTCTTGGTGTGTTGGTTATTGAATCACCACTTTAAGATTAATCGTGCTACCTAGTCCATTTCCCGTGGTACACTTTTCGATGAATGAGTTATAGGATTGTGTCAATCCTTCGCTCTGATGATCATATCGTCTTGCGTTGAAAAGCAAGATTTCTCTCGAGCTTGATAACATACTGGTGGATCGTGATTTTCCGAATATCTTCTCGGAAGTATTACCAAGGTGTTCCTTGACCGTGATGTTAAGTCGTGATCGAGATGGTTTTCCTATAAACCACCTTTCTCCAAGAATCTGTGTTGGACACCCCTGAACGAGTTGGTTAAGCTAAACAATAACTTGGAGAGTCGGAAGATAAAAGCTTCGCCAACTTAGTTCATTCTAGGGAATGTTTTTGTTGTGGATGTGTGTGTCGAAGAAAGATGATATCTTCATCAATTAATCCTTGTGATCAATTGTTGCATCTATTGTCTTGTTCAACCTTTTATTAGAGTATGGGCTATCGTCAAATCAAAATCAGAACCAAAGATCTTCCTAATGTTGTTTTACTCGTGGATGTATCCTCAAGCATACACCATTATATCTTTTGGTATGACCAATGCTATCACCTTGTTCTCATAGTTGTGGAATTCCATCCATTTGGATACCTCGATGAAATGTTGTTGAGCTCATCGGCAACATTCACGTCTATTACATGACTCATGATGAACATTAAGCTGGTGTTGGAAACTTTGTAGACAATATCTTCGTGTCATGTACATGAAGTATATGTTTGGTGTAAGAGGTGACTTACTCTTAGTTCATGTGCATATGGTGCAATTTGCCGCCATGAACTTGAGAAAGGTCGCTTTATTTTCATTGGAATCATCCCAAGTCAGTCATGTACGTGCGAAGTATTCTATGGTTTGATAGACTGATCATCTCCATTCCATATGTATTCCCTAGAACACCAAGCCACCGATTGACTTGTTTAAGGCAAATAAGTTCCTTCTCAAGACCTATTCGTATGACTTAAGTAAGGACTTCGTTACCTCCAATGATGGTTCCATCCAGAACTTGGTAGTGTATTGTTGTAAGATTTCTATGTGGTCACAATTGTCTTGGACAATGTGTTCACATGTGTCTTGCAATCCAGCTCATGTTTTGGAGTTGACGCCGTCGTTCATTTGCTGAGAATCTCGCAACATCATCTCTTCGATTTGTGTTGCAACCTTTCACTTTCAGACATGCTGAGTCCGGAATATCCTGACACCAACCATATCTAAATCTCAGACAAATATGATGGTTGGAACTTTTCCCAAGAATTATAATATTGGTCTCGCTATAACCGGCAAAGGGATGTTGTGGCTAACATACCTATCCAGAAGACCTATTTCTATAATATCTTGTATAAGCAACTTAGCCACTTCCCCATGAGGATTTCATATGTATTATTCTAGAAGTTTATCCTTATGGACCATATGAAATCCCGAAGTCCGGCCTCTACTTGATGTTCTAGTCAGAACACATGACACATAATTGGGGTTATGCTAGTACATCAAGGAGAACATTAGAAGCGGAGTGCTAAATGTCTCTCGGTCGATCATCCAGATTTTGCTTCCTTGGCATAGCTAAGGTGAAATTTGAGAAAGTGTTGTCTTCCTTTGCATCTGCATCCTCCATCACTATTCATCATGGTAGTATGATGTGTTACCAGAATCCTTGGCACGGATGTTGGTAAAACTTTGATGAATATGGAGATGCTCAAGCTCTTGAGAGCACGCTCAGACACTAGGTTATACCCTCGGTATTAATTGGAACGTGCCCTCCATTGCCGAGTTGTTTTATAGCTCTAGTTTCCATTCCGATCTCAGTATGCCATTCTTTCGAATTCCTTCAAATGATTGTTGTAAATTGCCTTAGGCTGGTATGAAGAGTTTCAATGATCTCTATATCAAAAGTAATTCTTTTTGCCACTTAAGGGATAATCTTACGAGTCACTTTCCCTAAGGTGCCTATTATGCTATGAAGGGCAACTAACTCCTTGCTACTTTCAAACCTCTTCACCATCTTCCTTAGCATGGACTTGTTGCCTACCAATTGAACCTCCCTCATCTACTTCATTCATTGTTCTTGACGTGTGTTTTGTGTCCCAGCTCGAGAGATGTTATTACATCTCATTCCATGAGTTGGTCATGAGGCGCTCGATCTTCATAAAGATCGATTCATATAGAGCTCTCTATCCCTGTTGTTTCCTTTGTTGGATGAAGATCCCAAAGGCAGATGTCAAGACCAGCATGTTGCAATGAAACCACAACTGCGAGGAGGGCACTTGGAACATGAAGATGTGTTATATAGTGTCCCTTTGACTTCTTACCCTACGCTTAAATCTCGGGACGAGATTTTTGTCTAGTGGGGGTGAGTTGTCACAGCCCTAGACATTGTTTGACTCTACATTGTGCATCATGGCAGCAGGCTTAAAATTCAACCGAATTTGAAATGGGGATGATCAAAACATTAGCACAAATAAAATTCAAATAGGTTAAACTTAAAAATAATTTCAATGAACCAGAAATGTCTTCAAAAATGTTCCCCCTCTTTGATAAATGTTGGAAACAACATATCAGGGGTGAATGATATTTTAACAACTATTTTGTTAAATTAAATAAATTAGGGAAGTTTATAAAAATCACTAATAAAGCATTACAAATATGATAGATGTCCAACAATGCCCAAATATTTTTGTGGAAGCTTGAAATAATCAAACTACATTTCATAAAAATTGTGGGCATTATTGTGCTAGATACTTTGACCTCACATAATAAAACAAATGTAAGAAGAAAGAAAAACAAGAAATAAGAAATAAAAAAAGGGGGAAAAACCTTCTGGCCCAAGTGAGAATCCCATCCTAGCCCACCAGGGGTGGGGAGGTCATCTCCCACCTTAGGCAGTAGGCAGCTGAGGTGTTGGCCGCACGCTCGCCGGCCTCCACCTCCTGCTTGCCACGGAGCTGCCTCCCCTTTTCTTATCCCCACACCACGAAGGCCCCATGGAGCTTCCTCTCTTCCACTGATGCTCTCCCCCCTCTGCTGCTCCCTGCTCTCTCTCCCTCGCCGCCCGAAAGACGCCTGCCGCCGTGGATCTTCGTCGTCGATTGCGTCGTCCCGGTCGTCCCCAAGCTCGCTGGCTAGCCCTTCAGCCTCCCTATGAGCTCTCCTTGCTCCTCCTCGTAGCCCCGCAGCTCTGCTCGACCCCTAGCTGTCGTGTTCGCAATACGATGCTTCGGCCGCCACCATTGGCTCGCCTGCGACCGGTTCCGGCGACCCCAGGGCCTCTTATGGTCCTCTCCGGATGCGCGGGGCCATGGGATTCTCCCCAGTGCCCTTTGCGGCCGCTCCCGTGGCCCTCTGGTGGCCCTCCGCCGTGGCCAAAGGTCGCCGGCTACCAAATACCGGCCGGCCAACGTGGCCTAATTAATAGCCGCTAACTAAACCCCCCCTGACGCTGACTAGTGGGCCCTGCATAATTAATTCACATGAAACGTTCAATTAGGTTAATTAACCCCAGTTAAATATCAAGTGACACTGACGTGTGGACCCCACACGCCAGTTTGACCTGGACCTAGCCTGTTGACTGCTGACGTAATGCTGACATCATGATGACATAGTAACTGTTTCTGGAATTAAAACAAATCACTAAATGATTTAATATTTTCAGAAAATGTTTAAAATTTCTAAAAATCATAGAAAATAATATGTCGGTCAAATGGAAATAATTTATATATGAAAAATGATCAGAAAAATCCAATGAATCTCTTTATGACATGATCATGGATGTTTGAACAAGTTATCACCACCAAGTAGGACATTTTATGATTAGGCAAATTTAAGAAATATCATTTGGAGTTGGAATTCAAACTTGTTTGAATTGCACTTCAACCAACTTGGCTAACTACTCCTCTAGGTTAATTCAGTACCTTAAATTTGTCATATCATGCATCATGATTGTGCATTGCATAAATTGAATGTTGGTTCTTCTTGTGGCCAGTGCTTGTTCCCTGTCGGTAGACGATGGTTCTGGCGATGTGAACATTGACACTAATGAAGAGAAGTAATATCTTCAAGACTGCCAGGTAAGAAAACCCGCTTGAGCATAGTGTTATGAATGCACTCTCTTGCTCCTGCTCTCCTTTATTGCATGAGGACAAACACGATTTGACTGTTACATGTTCTCGGTAGTTGAACCCATTCCTTTGCATGACGTGTCTTTGCCACAGTAAATAGTTGAAACCACTTAGCATGAGTAGCAACTGCTTGAGCCTTGTTGTGCTTACTCATCAATGCTTGCTTACATACTGTGCCTGCTATGCATGTCGTATCATGTCGGGTCTCATCCATCTCGGTGATGAATCAGAATGACAGTGTTCATGTCCTACGGTGTGAGAGCTAAGTGTGTGAACATGATTTGGTAAAGGTAGCGATGAGAGGCCATGTATGGGTACATGGTGGGTTGTCTCATTGGGACCGTCCTTAGGAACTGAGTCCTGTGTATGTTATCCAAGACTAGCTACTACCGCACATTGGGATCCTTAATTGACTCTCTTGACTTATTAACCGACTTGATCTCTCTCCAGGAGTTGCAACTAGTTTCTGGTGTTTGTAGGATCTGCTAGTAGTCTACCGAGTGGCACCCCGTACAGGTGGGCTTAAGACAGACTAGGCATTGCGGCCTGGTGTACCAAGCGTACTACCATCCATCGAGGTGGGCTTGGGAACCCTATACACATTGTTTGGGGCCATAGAGGAAACTTCGTCCGGACTTCCTTGCGGGTTCAGTCTCAAATAGGCAATAAACCTGGACTAGAGTCTTCTGTGGTTAGTCAGGTCGTGGTCGACTCCCTTGCTGGGCTTCTGCTTAAAAGGTTACCGAGGTGCCTTTTTACGAGCACATGGCGGTAAGTGGTGGAAGCATGTGTGACGAAGTACACCCCTGCAGGGCAATCAATCTATTCGAATAGTCGCGCCCTCGGATATGGACTACTTAGAGAACTTATGTGGTTCATAGTCAACTTGAAGTGGATACTCTAAAATACGCAAGATAAGCATGAGTGCTATGGGTGGCCTTCTTGTAGGGAGACGGAAGTGGATCCATAGTGATGTATTGATTGGTGAATATTGCACTCGTGTGCGCTTTCCCACACAAAAGAAAGTACTTGTAGTCGTAGTATAGGTTAGCCAAGAGTCAAAGATAGCTTGCTGCAATAAACTCCACAACCCCCTTCATCGATACTGATGCATATGTAGATAGTTCTGATGTAAGTCTTGCTGAGTACCTTTGTACTCGCATTTGCTTAATTTTTGTTTTTGCAAAAGAGACGTCAGTCTCACTAGTGGTATTTTCGACATGAAGTTCAATGTTGACCGGATTAGCTTGGAAATCCTAGACAGAGGTCTGGTTCCTTTGATAGGGTCGTTGTAGCTTTTCAGGCTCCTCCAGCCGCTTTTGTAGATGTCTGTACCCAGACATGTTTAACTTCCACTTGCTTGTTTGAATTCTCTGAATGTTCGGTCTTGTGACTCCTGTTTGTAACATCTTGTTGTAATGGCTCTTCCGAGCCTTCTAAATAAATGTGGTAATGTTGTATGGTTATGTTGTGATGCCATAGTTGTATCTATGCATATCGGGCATGTCATGCAGACATGTGACATACAACGATATGTATGGGATTCGACACCTAGTCATGTGTCTTTAGTAGTACTCTTTACCAGGAACCACCTGTTTGTGCTTCCACCGAGCCTTGGTAGCTTGCTACTGCTCCGGACACATTGATTGACCGGCATGTATCCTTCTTTGCTGCTATGTCTGTCCCTTCGGGGAAATGTGTCGAAGTGTAATGGAGTCCCTGTAGCCTGCTACGACTCGTCTACGTGCAGTGATGCCATTTATGTCCCACGGTGTAATGGAGTCCTTGTAGCTTGCTATGACTCATCTACACACGCTAGAGGCCGACACCTGCATTGCTAGGTTACGTATGCCTGTTCCTGTACGGATGTGCCACTTGGGTTCTATGACTAGTCATGTTGGCCCGGGTTCTCTGTTGTTTGATTGCCAGCGACATGTTCACATACGTGAGCCAAAAGACGCAAATGGTCCCGGCTAAGGTAAGGCTGTAGCCGTGGAGTTTACCATGTGTGAGGCTGGAAAGTGATGTGATATGTTACAGTCTGGATTCATATGACTTAGCATCGGGGTTCCGACAGATGGGCACGGGAATGGAAAGAATATCGATACGTAACTCCCAAGTACATGAAGAAATTCATTGTTAAACCCCCCGTGCAACAGGCCACCCCTGGCTCCAAACCAAACTGCTGATCCCACTAGCCCCAAAACTGGTGATGACTTTCCTCGAGAATGGGAAAGACAACAAGCCAAGCTGGCAAAGAAGGCAAAAGAGGTTGTGAAGAAATTCAAGGCTCCGGCAGTGGCAGCAGCAATAGTCTTCAAAGCCCTCTACAATGCCTTCTGTAGCTGCACAATCATCAGCTGCTGCCTCAAAATCCTCAACACCTTTGCACCTTGCAACTTGTCAGACGACCGAGGGCTTCTCAATTGCTTTAGGGGTCTCTACAAGTTCCTCTGCCCAAGCACAGTCCTCAACCAGTCCTTCACTGATGAAGATGAAAGCTATAGATGGACGAGGCATTTGACCTAGTCCTCAACCAAATAAGGTGGTGTTTGAAATACCATCAAATTCTTCAGATGAAACTGATTATGAGGAACTAGCTACAATCATCAGAAACAAGCAAGAACGAGTGGCTCAAGCAAAGGGCATTCAGATTCCTCTATGCTTGGATCCAAAAATGGTGATGAATGTCATTGATATCTAGCACAAGGATCCCAACACCCCAATTGATGATTTGAAGCTCCCACCTAGTCCACAGCATGTCCTCACGGCGTTCATCACTAAAGAAAAGTGTAAGCATGAGAAGACCAGACAAACCAAAAAATCTCAGTGAAAGAAAGAGCACTTCTAAAAGAACAACATTCCGAAGGTTTCTCCCGAGGAACTGGTGAAGCTGCAGTCTGAGATCAAAGACCTCAGTGATAACTTCAACAGATACTATGCTGATTGGCAAGGCGCCAAAGTTCATTTTGTCAACGTGGTTGATAAATCTATCAAGGACCACAAAAAAAGGGTTGCAACTCGATCGCAACCTCAAATTCCTCAGGCTGAAGAATCTGCTCAGCCTGCTGAAGAAACTGCTCCCGCGACTGAAGAATCTGCTCAGCTTGCTAAAGAACCTGCAAGGGCAACCTCCAGTATTGCACCTGAAAAAATTGCCAGGACAGCTGAAACTTTTGTTGTGTGTGGTTAAAATGCTCCTCCCTCGCCCTCTGCAGAAACTGCAAAATCCTCAAGGGTGAAGAACATCAACCTTCCTTCTGCATCAGAAGTGAAGAAAACCAAGGCTGCGGAGAAAAAGGCACTGAAGAGAAAAGCATCAACGTCAGATTCCTCAGCAGTGAAGAAATTGAACACACTGGCAAGTTCTTCAACTGAGCCATTTGATGCAACTCTTATCAGCTCCATACCTGCCTATGAACTAGTACCATTTGGTATTGACTATGTCATCCCAAATGATGATCAAGAAGAAAAGGATCAGTCTGCTGCTACCTCAGAGCAGGTTGATGAAGAAATTTAAGTGGAAGCAAATGCTTCAACTCCACTGGTATCATCGCCCAAGCCTCAGTTTACTGCTGAAGAGGCCAGCGTTGAAGAAATGGAAGAGGATGTGGACATTGGAAACACAACACCTTTGATCAATGATGAATATTGGGAAGCATCAAACCCAAATTCACCAATGACCACTCCTTTGTCAGAAATTCCTCAGTCTCCAGCCCAGACTGAAGAAATTCAAACAAGATCTGATGACTTGGCTGCAACTGTCACTGAAGAAATTCCAGCTGCATCAACTGAGGAAATTGTTGCTCCAAATGCCACTGAGGAACCTACAGTGCAAATTCCTTAGTGTGAAGAAATTCCACCAATGCCTAATGAAATTGTGGGCCGCTTTAAACCAAACCTTTAGCCGAAGCCTAGGATGCTATTCAAAGGCTGAAAGCGCCCCAAATTCATCAAGACCAATTTATTCAATGAGGACATTTTCTTCACTGGACCAAATCCATATGACTCTGAAAGAGCCGGTCACACCAGATTCTGGACAACCATGCTGATGAATTACTATACATATGTGTTGCTTGACAAGAAGAAAGTCTTCAAGCATCATCAAATTCCTCATGCAGATATGGAAACTATTCCAGCCTTCACACCGGTGCTCGCAGTTCTTCATGATTCAGGAATTCTTCAGTTCTGTGTGGATATCTGTAATTGGAATGAAGAGCCGATTCTTCAATTTTATGCCATCTTGCACATCACAGGTGATGCTTCTGACATCAACTCATGGGTCTTGGACTGGATGACTGGATCTACTCACTACACTGCACCAGCATCATAATTGCTTCGATCAGTCCTAGTGTCAATTCCTTCAGAAGGAGCATGATGCCTCTTTGATGAACCTTCTCTGCCCAACCACATGATGCAAGTGCTGATGAAGCCTCTGGCTCCTGGCAAACCTCAAATAACTACCTTCCTTGTGAAGGATTAGCTATATGTGCCTAGGACAGTCTATTGCATACTTACCAATACCCTTAGTCCTCAGAAGGGCCACAATTCTAAAGAAGAAGAAGTGGTGGGAGTCATGAAGAACATGCTATTCAACATCATTCATGGGATTCCCATCAACTACCATGATTTCTTCATGAGGACTTTGGCCAATGTAGCTTTAGCCCCATTTGAACTGAAGCCTTATGCTCCCTGGATCATGAAATTCATCGGATCAAGGTCTTCAATTCCCTTCAAGGCTAACTTCCAGAATCACTTCGGCTTTCTTCCTCCTATTAAAGTCCTCAATCACAATATTGCTTTAGTTGAAGGAAAAGGCAAAGATGTCATAGATGAAGGTACTCGTCCATTGGATGGCCAGTTTCACAAAGCTACATCTTATTCCACCAATGATGACACTACTACCAAAGGCTCTTCTGCAAAAGCTGTTGGGGAACGTCGCATGGGAAACAAAAAATCTCCTACGCACACGCAAACCTATCCATGGTGATGAGCATCTACGAGAGGTAGAGTGGATCTACGTACCCTTGTAGATTGCTAAGCGGGAAGCGTTAAGAAACGCGGTTGGTGTAGTCGAACATCTTCGCGATCCAAATCACCGAGCGTCCCGCGATCTCATCACGATCCGTCCCGCGATCCCATCATGATCCATCCTGCGATCCTATCACGATCCGTCTCACAATCTTGATCACGATCTGTCCCACGAACTCATCATGATCCGTCCCGTGATCTCATCACGAACCGTCTCACGATCTCGATCACGGTTCTTCCGATCTAGCGCCGAACGGACGACACCTCCGCGTTCAGCACACGTGCAGCTTGATGACGATCTCCACCGTCTTGATCCAGCAAGAGGAGTTGGAGAGGAGAGAGAGTTCACCAGCAGCATGACAGCTCTCCGGTGATGGTGGTGGAGCAATTCCGGCAGGGCTTCGCCTAAGCACTGCGGAACTACGGTCTAGAGGAGAAACTATGCACCGGTGGAACGGGTAGCACGTGGCCGGAAATTCTATCCAAAAACCACCCAATCCACTAGTATATATAGGAGGAGATGAGAGGATAGGCAGCCAAGGCCTTTGGGTTGGCCGAAATAGGAGGTGGGAAGCAATCCTACTTCACCTCCAATCCTAGTTGGAGTAGGATTGCCTCGTGTTGGCTGATTTTCCACTTTTTGCTTTAGGACTTTCTCTCCTGCGCCATGGGCCTTTGTGGCTGTTTTCCCAGCCCACTAAGGGATGGTTATTATTTTCCCACAGCTCATGGACCACTTGGGGTCGAAATACCCCTCCGGGAGGTCTCCCGGTACACTACCGGCACTCCCGGTACACTATCGGCACTCCCGGTACACTACCGATGGGCCCGAAACTTTTCCGAAACCAAACTGGGAGTTCCTATATATGAATCTTTACCTCTAGACCATTCCGGAGCTCCTCGTGACGTCTGGGATCTCATCCGGGACTCCGAAAAAACTTCAGTCACCACCATACATAACTCTACACTACCGAAACGTCACCGAACCTTAAGTGTGCAGACCCTGCGGGTTCGAGAACTATGTAGACATGACCGAGACACCTCTACGGTCAATAACCAATGGTGGAACCTGGACGTCCACATTGGTTCCTACATATTCTACGAAGATCTTTATCGGTCGAACCTCTATGTCAAGGATTCAGTTAATCCCGTATGATGTTCCCTTTGTTCTTCGGTATGTTACTTGCCCGAGATTCGATCGTCGGTATCTCCATACCTAGTTCAACCTCGTTACTGGCAAGTCTCTTTACTCATTCCGTAATACAAGACCCCGCAACTAACAATTAGTCACATTGCTTGCAAGGCTCATTGTGATGTTCTATTACCGAGTGGGCCCTGAGATACCTCTCCGTCACACGGAGTAACAAAGCCCAGTCTCGATCCATGCCAACTCAACAGACACCCTCGGAGATACCTGTAGAGCACCTTTATAGTCACCCAGTTACGTGGCGACGTTTGATACACACAAGGCACTCCTCCGATATCCGTGAGTTGCATGATCTCATGGTCATAGGAACATATACTTGACATGCAGAAAACAGTAGCAATAAACTGACACGATCATATGCTATGTTTGTAGTTTCGGTCTTGTCCACCACATAATTCTCCTAATGATGTTATCCCGTTATCAAATGACATCTCATGTCCATGGCTAGGAAACCTTAACCATCTTTTGATCAATGAGCTAGTCTACTAGATGCATACTAGGGACATGGTTTTGTCTATGTATCCACACATGCATTTAAGTCTCCGATCAATACAATTATAGCATGGATAATAAACGATTATCATGAACCAGGAAATATGATAATTACTAATTTATTATTGCCTCTAGGGCATATTTCCAACAGTCTCCCACTTGCACTAGAGTCAATAATCTAGTTCACATCACCATGTGATTCGCATTGTTATGAATCTAACACCCAATGAGTTCTGGGGCTCGCTAATGCTTTGCATGTGAGAGAGGTCTTATAGTCAACGGATCTGCGATATTCAGATCCGTGTGTACTTTGCAAATTTCTATGTCAAACCGAAAACACTGCTACCACACTCCACTTGGTACTATTCCAAATGGCTTCTCCACTATACGTATCCTGATTGCTACTACGAGTCATCCGGATTGGTGTTAAAGCTTGCATCGACGTAACTCTTTACGACGAACTCTTTATCACCTCCATAATCGAGAAACATCTCATTAGTCCAGTGCTCCATTCCAGGATCACTTTGAAACCTTCTAGCCATACTTATGGCAAGGCTGACATCGGGTCTTGTGCACATCATTGCATACATGATAGATCCTATGGCTGAAGCATAGGTGATGACACTCATCTTTTTTCTATCTTGTGCAGTCACTGGGCATTGAGTCATACTCAATTTTATACCTTACAAATCAGGCGAGAACTCTTTCTCTGACTGATCCATTTTGAACTCTTTCAAAATCTTGTCAAGGTACGTGCTCATTGAAAGTCTCATCAAGTATCTTGATCTATCTCTATAGATCTTGATGCTCAACAATTAGGTAGCTTTATCCAGGTCTTCCTTTTAAAAATCACTTTTCAAACAACCATTTATGCTTCCCAGAAATCCTACATTATTTCCGATCAACAATATGTCATCCACATATACTTATCAGAAATTCTATAGTGCTCCCACTCACTTTATTGTAAATACAAGTTTCTCGTAAACCTTGTATAAACATTAAAACTTTGATCACCTCATCAAAGCGTATATTCCAACGCCGAGATGCTTGCTTCAGTCCATAGAAGGATCACTAAAGCTTGCACACCTTTTAGCATCCTTAGGACTAACAAAACCATCCGGTTGTATCACATACAACCTTTCCTCAAGTAAACAGTTATGAAACGATGTTTTGACATCCATCTGCCAGATTTCATAATTGAAAACACAGCAACTGCTAACATAATTCCAACAGACTTTAGCACCACTACGAGTGAGAAAGTCTCATCATAGTCAACTCCTTGAACTTGTCACAAACATCTTTGCAACAAGTCGAGCTTTACAAATAGTGTCATTCACCATTAGTGTCTGTCTTCATTTTAAAGATCCATTTGTACTCAACGACCTGCCATCCAACGAGCAAGTCTACCAAAGTCTACACTTGGTTTTCATACATGGATCCTATCTCGGATTTCATGGCCTCCAACCATTTGTCGGAATCCGGGCCCGTCATCGCTTCTCCATAGCTCGTAGGTTCATCATTGTCCAACAACATGATCTCCAAGACAGAGTTGTCATACCACTTAGGAGCAACACACATCCTTGTCGACCTACGAAGTTCGATAGTAACTTGATCCTGAAGCTTCCTGATCATCATCATTAACTTCCTCTTCAATTAACGTAGGCTTCACAGAAACATCTTTCTGCGATGCGCTACTCTCTGGTTGAACAAAGGTTTAACAACCTCATCAAGTTCTATCTTCCTCCCACTCAATTCTTTCGCGAGAAACATTTCCTCGAGAAAGGATCCGTTTAAACAACAAAGACTTTGCACTAGGATCTGAGATTGAAGGTTCACTCAACTGATCTTAGGGTATTCTATGAAGATGCATTTGTCCACCTTGGGTTCGACCTCATTAGGTGAAAACATTTTCCACACAAGTTTCACAACCCCAAATATTAAGAAATGATAGCTTAGGTTTCTATCAAACCATAATTCACACGGTGTCATCTCAACGGATTTAGATGATGCCCTATTTAAAGTGAATGTAGTTGTCTATAATGCATAACCCCAAAAATTATAGTAGTAAAACGATAAGAGACATCACAGTATGTACTATATCAATAAAGCATGACTATGATGTTCGGACACACGATCACACTATGGTGTTCTAGGTGGCGTTAGTTGCGAAACAAATTTCACATTGCCTTAAGTTGTATGGCAAACTCGTAACTCAGATATTCACCTCCACGATCATATCGCAGTTATTTTTATCTTCTTGTCACGATGATCTTAAACTTCACTCTGAATTTGCTTGAACCTTTCAAACGATTTAGACTTGTGTTTCATTAAGTAAATATACACTATATTTACTCAAATCATCAGTGAAGGTAAGAAAATAACGATATCCACTACACGCTACAAGACTCACTGGATTGCATACATCAACATCTATCATTTCCAATGAATCACTTGCCCGCTCCATCCAACGGGGTCCTTTAGTCATCTTGCCCAAGAGGCATGGTTCGCATGTCTCAACCAATTCGAAATCGAATGAGTCTAAAGATCCATCAGCATGGAGTTTCATCATGCGCTTTATACCAATATGACATTCTGCGGCAGTGCCACAAATATGTGGTACTATCATTATTAACTTTGTATCTTTTGACATCAATGTTATGAACATGTGTATTACTACAATCAAGATTTCAACAAACCATTCTCACTGGGTGCTTGACCATTGAAGGTATTATTCATGCAAACAGAATAACCATTATTCTCTAATTCAAATGAATAACCATATTGCAACAAACATGATCTAATCATGTCCATGCTCAACGCAAAACACCAAATAACATTTATTCAAGTTCGTCACTAATCCTGAAGGTAGAGAGAGCGTGCGATGTTGATCACATCAACCTTGGAAACACTTCCAACACATATCGTCACTTCACACTTAGCTAGTTCTTCGTTTATTCTATAGCTTTTATTTCGAGTTACTAACATTTAGCAACCGAACCGGTATCCAATACCCAGGTGCTACTAGGAGGACTAGCAAGGTACACATCAATAACTCGTATATCGAATATACTTCTGTCGATGTTGCCAGCCTTCTTATCTACCAAGTATCTAGGGTTGTTCCACTTCAGCGACCGTTCACCTCATAACAGAAGCACTTAGTCTCGGGTTTGAGTTCAACTTTGGGTTGCTTCACTACAGTAGCAACTGAGTTGGTATCCATGAAGTTTCCCTCCTTGCTCTTGCCCTTCTCGAAACTAGTGGTTTGGTTAACCATCAACACCTGACGCTCCTTCTTGATTTCTACCTTTGCGGTGTCAAAACATCGCGAACAGCTCAGGAATCATTATTTCTATCCCTGGCAATTTATAGTTCATCACTAAGTTCTACTAGCTTAGTGACAGTGACTTGGAGTACTATGTCAATCACTATCTTATCTAGAAGATCAACTCCCACTTGATTCAAGTGATTGTAGCACCTAGACAATCTGAATACATGCTCAACGATTGAGCTCTTCTCTTTCATCTTGCAGGCAAAGAATCTTGTTGGCGATCTCATATCTCGGAACACGGGCACGAGCGTGAGATCCTAATTTCAGCTCTTAGGAACATCTCATATGTTCCGTGACGTTCAAAACGTTTTCGGAGCCTCAATTCTAAGCCGTAACACATGACGCACTAAACTACCAAGTAGTCATCAGAACGTGCCTGTCAAATGTTCACAACATCTACAGACGACGCTAGAGGGGTTGGCGCATCAAGCGGTGCATTAAGGACATAAGCCTTCTGTGCAGAAATGAGGACAATCCTCAGATCACGGACCCAGTCCGCAATATTACTACCATCATCTTTCAATTCTATTTCTCTAGGAACATATAAGAAATACAAGGGAGCTACAGCGTGAGCTAGTAATCTACAACATAATTTGCAAAGACAGTTTGACTATGTTCATGATAATGAGTTCAATTAATCATGTTACTTAAGAACTCCCACTCAAGTTGACATCCCTCCGATCATTCGAGTGATACATGATCCAAATTCACCAACTCAAGTCCGATCATCACGTGAGTTGAGGTGGCTACAATGGTGAACATCATCATGTTGATCATATCTACTATATGACTCATGTTCGACCTTTCGGTCTCTTGTGTTCCGGGGCCATGTCTGTACATGCTAGGCTCGTCAAGTTTAACCCGAGTGTTCTGCACGTGCAAATCTGGCTTGCACCCGTTGTATGTGAACGTAGAGTCTATCACACCCGATCATCACGTGGTGTCTCCACACGACGAACTTTCGCAATGGTGCACACTCGGGGAGAACACAATTTATCTTGAAATTAAGTGAGGGATCACCTTATAATGCTACCGTCGTCCTAAGCAAAACAAGGTGCATAAAAAGGATTAACATCACATGCAAATCATAAGTGACATGATATGGCCATGAACTTGTGCTTTCGATCTCCATCTAGAAAGCAACGGCACGATATCCATCGTCACCGGCATGACACCATGATCTCCATCATCTTGATCTCCATCAACGTGTCGCCATCGGGGTTGTCACGCCCTGCATGCTTCTACTACTATTGCTACCGTAGCGATAAAGTAAAGCATTACATAGCGCTTAATGATTGACACGTAGGTCATACAATAATTAAAGACAACCCTATGGCTCCTGCCGGTTGCCGTACTCATTGACATGCAAGTCGTGATAATCTATACATCACATGATCATCTCATACATCACATATATGACATCATGTAATTGGCCATATCATATCACAACATACCCTGCAAAAACAAGTTAGACGTCCTCTAATTGTTGTTGCAAGTTTTACGTGGCTGCTACGGGTATCTAGCAAGAACGATTCTCACCTACGCATAAACCACAACGATTATACATAGATTGCTTTTCAACCTTATCAAGGTCCGCCTTTGTCGGATCTGATCCAACTAAAGTAAGAGAAACTATCACCCGCAAACCATCTAAGCAACAAGTTGCGTCGAGGGAACCGGTCTCTCGTAAGCGTACGAGTAATGTTGGTCCGGGCCGCTTCATCTTACAATCCCGCTGAACCAAAATCCTACCAAGGGAGGAAGCAATCTAAGCATCAACGCTCACAAACCTTTTGTGTTCTACTCGAGATCTCATCGAACCATCAACCTAGCTCATGATGCCACTGTTGGGGAACGTCGCATGGGAAACAAAAATTTTCCTACGCACATGCAAACCTATCCATGGTGATGAGCATCTACGAGAGGGAGAGTGGATCTACGTACCCTTGTAGATTGCTAAGCGGGAAGTGTTAAGAAACGCGGTTGGTGTAGTCGAACATCTTCGCAATCCAAATCGCCGAGCGTCCCGCGATCTCATCACGATCCGTCCCGCGATCCCATCACGATCCATCCCGCGATCCCATCACAATACGTCTGATGATCTTGATCACGATCTGTCCCGCGAACTCATCATGATCCGTCCCGCGATCTCATCACGAACCGTCTCACGATCTCGATCATGGTTCTTTCGATCTAGCGCCAAACGGACGGCACCTCCGCATACAGCACACGTGCAGCTTGATGACGATCTCCATCCTCTTGATCCAGCAAGAGGAGGTGGAGAGGAGAGGGAGTTCACCGGCAGCGTGACGGCGCTCCGGTGATGGTGGTGGAGCAATTCCGGCAGGGCTTCGCCAAACCACTGCGGAACTACGATCTAGAGGAGAAACTATGCACCGGTGGAACGGGTAGCACGTGGCCGGAAATTCTGTCCAAAAACCACCCAATCCACTAGTATATATAGGAGGAGAGGAGAGGAGAGGCAGCCAAGGCCTTTGGGTCGGCCGAAATAGGAGGTGGGAAGCAATCCTACTTCACCTCCAATCCTAGTTGGAGTAGGATTGCCTCCTATTGGCTGATTTTCCACTTTTTGCTTTAGGAATTTCTCTCCTGTGCCATGGGCCTTTGTGGATGTTTTACCAGCCCACTAAGGGCTGGTTATTATTCTCCCACAGCCCATGGACCTCTTGGGGTCGAAATACCCCTCCCGGAGGCCTCCCGGTACACTACCGGCACTCCCGGTACACTACCGATGAGCCCGAAACTGTTCCGGAAACCAAACTGGGACTTCCTATATATGAATATTTACCTCCCGACCATTCCGGAGATCCTCGTGACGTCCGGGATCTCATCCGGGACTCCGAACAAACTTCGGTCACCACCATACATAACTCTACACTACCGAAACGTCACCGAACCTTAAGTGTGCAGACCCTGCGGGTTCGAGAACTATGTAGACATGACCGAGACACCTCTACGGTCAATAACAAATGGCGGGACCTAGACGTCCACATTGGTTCCTACATATTCTACGAAGATCTTTATCGGTCGAACCTCTATGTCAAGGATTCAGTTAATCCCGTATGATGTTCCCTTTGTTCTTCGGTATGTTACTTGCCCGAGATTCGATCGTCGGTATCTCCATACCTAGTTCAACCTCGTTACTGGCAAGTCTCTTTACTTGTTCTATAATACAAGATCCCGCAACTAACAATTAGTCACATTGCTTGCAAGGCTCATTGTGATGTTGTATTACCGAGTGGGCCCTGAGATACCTCTCCGTCACATGGAGTAACAAAGCCCAGTCTCGATCCATGCCAACTCAACAAACACCCTCGGAGATACCTGTAGAGCACCTTTATAGTCACCCAGTTATGTTGCGACGTTTGATACACACAAGGCACTCCTCCGATATCCGTGAGTTGCATGATCTCATGGTCATAGGAACATATACTTGACATGCAGAAAACAGTAGCAATAAACTGACACGATCATATGCTATGTTTGTAGTTTGGGTCCTGTCCACCACATCATTCTCCTAATTATGTGATCCCGTTATCAAATGACATCTCATGTCCATGGCTAGGAAACCTTAACCATCTTTTGATCAACGAGCTAGTCTACTAGAGGCATACTAGGGACATGGTTTTGTCTATGTATCCACAGATGCATTTAAGTCTCCGATCAATACAATTATAGCATGGATAATAAACGATTATCATGAACAAGGAAATATGATAATAACTAATTTATTATTGCCTCTAGGGCATATTTCCAACAAAAGCCTCAAGAGTCTGCTCCTCCAGTGATGAAAGATCATGAGCTTCTCATAAGTCTTCAGCATAAGGTTGATCGCAACAACAAATGGGTCAAGCGACAGTTTGGTGCACTTCTTCAAGACATGACTGTCACGCGCAACACTGTGCGGAAGAGCCAATACTACCTCCATAAAGTCTTAAACTGCACTTGGGCCATTCTGTCTCGCTTCAAGACTCCAGAAGAATTGAAGGAGATGAATCTTGAGCAAAGCCTTGACTGGGATCGTCCTCCTCAGAAGAAATTCAAGAAAGTTCAAGTTCCTTATCTAGTTACAAGCTCGTATTGTTCATCGCTTTGGGTTTGGTGGTTTGGATTTTGGGTTTTCCTCACTGATGATTTTCTCTCGAAGTCTTCGGAGGAGGGGTTGCTCTCAAAGGACAAGTGTCAGTTCTCTCTCGGAGCAGCCAACCAACTAGTGGTTGTGGGGGTGACTATTTATATCCGGGTGTAACTTGACATGATAAGAAATAAATGCTCCCAATGATATGACCGTTGTGTGGATAAGATGATTGGGGACAACTGGTGCTAAGTACAACAACAATCGGAATTTCGAACTATGAAAGTCCTCAGGCTTATCATGTTTCTCACTTGTAGGTAATTTGCATTGGCGAAATGCTAACTTCTCAGTCAGGCAATTTTCTCAGAGACCAGAAGAACTTCGTCTCTATCACTGAAGAACATCACTGAACCGTAAGAGATTTCTTAAGGCTTCACTCAAAGGATTGGATAGGTTGAGGCTTTTGGAGTTGAGCATTAGTTGGAAAAATTCCTTACTATTACCTCGGCCGCCTTAAAAGTACGGTGTTTCCTATGACTCAAAGAAAGGAAATGAAAAATCTTCACACTTCATAGTCCTCGTGCATATCTTCAAGGTCACACCAACTTCTTCAATTTCAAAGTCTTCAGAGAACACCAAAGTCTTCACCAAAGTCTTCAGCTGAAGAGATATTTTTAGGGGTCGATAATCTCCGAATATAGCAAACTCCTCATCGACTTATAGTGCCTGTGTATACTCACAAACACATTAGTTCCTTAGCTCATTACTCTTTGAAGAATATGACTGAACACTGTCTCAATTTTCTCACCTCAAATTCTTCAAGTTACCTTGTTCCTCACCTGCTTATCCTTCATCACGCTACCTGTTTTCTATGGATGCTTTAATTCATCATGATGACTATGCTACTGCTATGTTTCTCATGCACTTGAGTACTTATTCCGCTGCTAGTTATTCATCACATTTCAAATCCCTCAAGTAGAAATTCCTCAGTGATGAATATGTAAAAATCGCCTATTCAGCCCCCTCTAGTCAATATAATGCACTTTCAGTCCTTTTTATGGTACATGTTCTATTTTCTCCATCTTCTCGCAAAAATGTTTGGTATATGTCGATGCAACCGGCTAATATACCGCGGGCTCGAGTTTAAAAAATCGCCTTATGCACAATTAATTACGTGTTCGGCGTCTTGGAATTTGCTTTATATGCATTGGTTCCGAACTATGTCTTGGGTCAATAGTTAAGTTGCTCGGCTCCTGTGCTTGCCCCTTTACGTTCCGCTCGTTCGGCTAAAAGGGCAAAGGGAGAACCTTTGAGATTGTGTTTCTGGTTAGCCTGGTCAAACACCTCAGAGGAGAAAGTCAAAAACTAACTGTCATGGTATGCGAGAACCGGTCTGAGAATGCAATCTTAAGTGTTATACTCAAGACCTTGTTAGAGGTTATTCCGTGTCATGCGATGGGTTTGGTATTCTTACAAATCATGTGATATCGGCTTTCGCCGCGGTTCATCCGAACATCACAAGTCACCCGGGCTTAGTCATGAGTGTCCCGCAGTACTTTTTGCGCCCCTATGGCTAGTTGAAAGCAATAAAGCATTATGGCCTGATTTCATGGTTTGCCGCACACTATCGCCTTCGGGTACCGATAGCTTGGCTAAGGGTTATAGTGCATAACTAGAGACACCCCACGTAGTATCTATATGGGGGCTAATGCCGACGACTCGCAGCTTTTAGTTTCAACGGCCACATGGGAGTTATAAAGGAATGAAAAACATTAAAAACATGATAAACCATGCATAACAAGTATACAAGCATTCAAAGGTCTTTGGACATATTACAACGCATTCGATGATACCTGTTCTCTTTCGAACATTATTGCAAATCCATCGCCCGAGCACCCTCCATTACTCGGGAGAAGTATAGCTCAGGGCGCCTATGCTCATTCCCAGGAGGCGGCGGGGTGGTGACTATCTTCATCGGATCAAGCCCCGGCTAGTGCACCTTGGCCTTCGCAAAGGCCATTTGAGCTCCCTCGATGCAGGAGGAATGCCTTAGTGCATCGATCCGGGGCGAGGCATCCCTCAGCTTCTGCACCAGGCCGAAGTAGCTGCCCGGCAGTGGCTCGCTGGGCCATAGCCAGATACAAAGACCCTTCATGTCCGGCTTAGCCATCTGATGTAGCTCCATCAGCTGCTTCATCTCCTCGACGAGAAGAGGAGAGCGCTCCGAGGCTTCGAATTGTGCCCAAAACAGCCGAGCCTCACCTCCCTCTCTCGCAAAGCATAGAAATGATTCGTGTCCGCTGTGCTCTTCTGGAGGTCGTAACAGACACCTGAGGAATGGCACACTTGGGTAATCAACTCGAACTTTCTATCCCAACTGACACACTGCAATAAATACGTCTTACCATTTGTTATAACCTTCACTTGTCGGACATGCTCCTAGAAGAACCTCCTATCCACCTGCTCCTTTTGGAGATTGGTTTTCATGGTGGATAGTTTGGCAGCCTGCTCCTTGCCTTTCTGCTCAAGGACCTCACACTTTTGGCCGGCGTCCTTGAGCTCCTATTGGATCTCCTCCACCCGAGACTCGTGCTTGTCGCGGGTGGATCTTAAGTCGGAAAGCATGGTAGCCGCTTGCTTGGCCACCACCCTCTCGACCGCAGCCTCCCGCTTCGCATTCTGCAGCTCAGCCTTGAGTGTCTCCATTTCCTTCATCGAGGCTGTGTAAGAATCAAGAGTATGAATACTGCATCGATAATACGATGACGAGATTATTTGGATATTGAGTTAGGCTTACCTTGCACCTCATCGAATCTCTTGTTAAGAGCATCAATCTTGTCTTCAGAGCTTTTGAGTTTCCAATTCAGCTCGTCTAGCTCGGCGGCATTCACAGCCGCCTCTGACGACAAAGCTTGTAAAAAGTAAATCCCTATCAGGTTACATGGGTTCAAAACTTCTGAATTGTCATCAATACGATCCATTGTCCGGACCTCTTAAGGGCTGTTAGAACATTCCGAACATATATAGTCATGTACATAGTTCGGATAATGATCTATGGTTGATCCCCAAGAGAGTTTTTCCAAACTCACCTAGGGCTCGGGGGCTTCGATGTACATAATGATAACACAAATTAATATTTCACAAATAGAGCGTTATGTGGCTCACCTGAAATCCCGTCACGAGACCATTGAAGGCCTCCTTCACTCTGTTGTCGACGGACTAAATGCTCTGCAATACCGCACCCATAAGGGTATAGTGCTCCTTGGAGATGGAGGCGCTCGATAGAGCCTCCCCCATTACCGGCCACCCGTTGGTCGGTGTTGCCGATGGTTATCGGATAACCCGATCGCCAACTGGGGATTGAACAGGTGCTTTCGGAGGCTTGGTGCACTCCGGAGATGTCCTCGGAGGGGACTGAACGTCCCTGCGTCCGGTTCCTATGGTGTCCGGGTAGGGCTCTTCCCCCTGGTCTTCGGTGGCCAAGGCGTTATCCTCGACCATGATGTCGTCACCCCCACCGCTGGTGGACGGCTCCACAGGAGTTTGTTGGGATGACACCTCTGTGGCAAAATTCGCGGCACCCGAAGGTGTGGAATGTGACGCAGCGTGCTCTCTGCTAGCTCGGAGGGTGGAGTCTCCTCGTCCGAAACCTGTTTAGTGGGGAGAATGTGAGGTGGGTTTCAAAATCAGTAAGCACTCGCATGTTAATAACCTTTCAAACTTATCGATAATAGTCAAGGAAGTCTTAGGATCCTTACCTTCGAGCGGGGGGCTTGACCCTTAGGTTCCTTCGTGGAACTCTCTCGAAGTCATCGGACTCAGTATCCGAGTCCGAACCGTCGTCGGACAGAATTACATGTGTCCGACGCGCTTTCTTCGGTGTAGGAGGGGGTACCTCCATGGCGTCCGATGACACCGCCCTCTTTCTTGTGAGGGGGGAATCGCCTTCCCCCGCGTCATCATGCTCTTCCTTCTGATTGGAGGAGGCATGAGTTTCCCCGAACACAGCGTCCGGCTGGTCCCTTATATGCAGGCCTTCTCGTCCTGGTTTCTTCCTCTTCTCCTTCTTTGCTGGCGCCTCGTAAGGTGCCTCGACGAGCATCTCCGACAACAGCCAGGACCTGATGTCTTTGGGATGAGGTGTCGGGCAGTCGATGCCCATGTCCTTGCTTAGCCATTTCTGCAAAAGTGGTTGTAGAGGTGCTTAGATTTTCTTTAGGAAAAATAAAGCCGATCAAACAAATCTATGTTATACTTGTGTAGGAGGCTTATCGGCGTGTAGACCCCGATCCTCCTCCTTGGCCGGCCAGTCCTTCTGCGCCTTGAACAACGCCTTCCATAGCTTCTCCCGAGTATTGCGAAAGAGCTGACGGATAGTAGGCTCGTTGTCGAGCCGACAAGCCCACATGGGAGAGCTCCGGCGCTGGCAGGTGAGGATGTGCTGCCGGAGCATGGTTTGGACCACATTGGACAACGCGATATTGTTTTTGATAATGGAGGCGACACATTTCTGCAGATTGTCCACCTCCTTGTCTTACCCCCAACCGAGGCCCTTTCTGAGAAGTGAGGTCAGACTGATGGGGGACTGGATCTAAATTCGACCGGAGAAGCTCGGCCTTCCTGCCTTGGCTTGGTGATGTAAAACCACTCTCTTTGCGATATTTTGATGGTGTCAATGAAGGTGTCGGATGGCCATTCGACGCTAGGGAGTTTGCCAATGAAAGCCCCTCCCCAGTCTGCGTGTTCATCTGCGACACACTTCAGCTTGGTATTAAATACCTTGAGCCAAAGTATGAAGTGTGGCTCGACTCTCAAGAAAGCCTCGCAGATGATGATGAAGGCCGATATGTGCATGAAGGAGTTAGTCGGAAGGTCGTGGAAGTCGAGGCCACAAAAGACCCTTAGCCCTCTAACGAAGGGATGGAGAGGGAAGTTTAGTCCCCGAATGAAGTGAGTGATGAAGACCACCCTCTGTCCTGGCTTGGGGTGGGGATCACCTGGCCCTGCTCCAGCGCATGGTGGACAATGTTGGTGGGGAGGTAGCCGGCATCCTTGAGGTCCCGGATGTCTCGGTCGATGACCCTGGAAGCCCCCCACTCGCTGTTGGATCTAGAACAAGCCATGGATGAGCTTGGAGGGTGTTTTTGTGGAAAACCTAGATCTGTGCTCTGAAATCTCAAGAGATTGGGGAAGCATAGGGTGTGAATGGGAAGCATGTTTAGGCACTGGGGTTTTCTTTCCGTGTTATGAGGCTTATTGCCGTTTGGCCTCCCTTTACTCTTCCGCGTATCCCTCTGCTTCCCAAGATGTGCATGCCATTATGCGTGCATGATTAAACATACCTTGCGTGAAGTAGAGCACGGTCTGGGCATTAATGGATCGTGCTGATGAAAACGTTAACTCGCCTCGCAAGACAAAGACTCTGATTATACGAAGCAGCTAGAGCTAACACCCTTGGCGTTGGAGGCATGTTCGGGGGATACTAAGGGAGTCCTGATTTAAGGGGTCCTCGGGAGGCCGACCTGTTTCTCATGGGCCGGACTGTGTGGGCTGCTTGCCGAGTATTGGATTGATCAAAGGCCCTGTCTCCAGGAAGGAAGCCTCGTGAATCGTGGCGTCTCCTCCACGTTTGGAGTAGTGAATAGGCATGTTTATCCCTTCAACGTGTAACCGACTATGTGTAAACCCTAGGTACACTTGGCATCTATATAAGCCAACTCATCCTGGGTTTAGCTATTTGATATGGAGGTAGATAGACTCAGTAACCTACATATCATCAATGCAATCAAGTAGGACGTAGGGTATTACCTCCATAGGAGGGCCCAAACCTGGGTAAATATAGTCTCCTTCGTCTCCTGTTACCATCAATTCTAGTCTCATACCTCAGGACCTCCTACCCCAAGATCTGCCGGTTTTGACACCGACAATCCACTTGAGGAAAATTTGCTACTGTCCTACAAAACTCTGCGCTTGGAGGCACAACAGGAGTCTACAAGAACAAGTTGTTTAGTAGACATCAAGCTCTTTTCTAGCACCATTGCTAGGGAGGTGAGTGCTTGAAGGTATATCTTTAGATCTTGCAATCAAATCTTTTAATTTCTTGTTTTTCACTAGTTTGGTTTTATAAAATAAAACCACAAACAAATGGAGTTTATGTTGCATCAATTGCTTCATCTCTTTAAAGTCTTTCGTGAAAATGATGGTTCGGAAAATTCTGCTTAATTGGTTGAGGAAGAATTTATGAAAATATGTAATGAGAATTCCTTGAATGATGAGAATGATAGCAATATTGTTAGTATGAATTTTATTAATATCCATGATGCCAATGATATGCAAATCCGCAAGCTTGGGGATGCTATGTTTGATGAATTTGATATTTTTAGCCCCCTAGGTTTTGATGAGCAAAACTGTAGTGATGATGGCATGCCTACTATCTATGATGATTATGATGATGATATGTATGCTATAAAGAGATATGACAACCATGAAAGTTTTTATCGTGATTTTAATATTCAATGTGGTTACGTCAATCAAGTGTCACATGATAGTTATTTTGTTCACTTTGCTCCCACTATTATGAATGAGAAGAAGTTTTCTTATGTAGAGAGCGATAAATTTTCTATGCTTGTAGATCATAAAAATAATGTTGTATGTGATAGTTATATTGTTTAATTCCTTCATGATGCTACTGAAAATTATTATGAGGGAGGAACATATGCTTGTAGGAATTGCAATATTATCAAGTTTCCTCTCTATGTGTTCAAGGTTTTGATGTTGCACCTGTTTTGCCTTCCTATTCTTGTTTGTTCTTGTTCCCATAATTTTTTTGCTCACAAAATACCTATGAATAGGAAGTGGGTTAAACTTAAATGTGCTTGTCATGTGATTCATGATTCTCTCTTGCATGTTTCAACTACAATTCCTATGCGAGCATCATTGAAATCATCATGCCTAGCTAATAGGCATTACAGAAAAGTGCATGTTGGGAAACAACCCAACACTTTTACATTTTATTTTTATGTATTAAAATGATTAATATACTTTAGTAATCATGTTTTGTGTCTTTTATTTCAATAAAGTGCATGGTAAAGCCTTTGGGATAGTGTGGATACTTGCTTGTTTAATTTTGTGCAAAAACAGAAAGTTTTCCGTCCAGTATATGAATTATCTTATTATACTGTAGCGTCAACCAATTATGAAATTTTTTACAAAACATTTACACACAAATTCTATGCCTTTTCCTAATTTTTCAGAATTTTTAGTGGCAGTGAAGTATGGTGATCATTCAGATCTTTACAGACTATTCTGTTTTTGACAGATTCTGTTTTGCATGCATAGTTTGCTTGTTTCAAGTATTTCGATAGCTTATATTTGGTGATATAAATTGTGGGAATTATGGAATACATTAGGGATTATGTTATGACAATTATGAATCTTGTCTTGACAGTGCCTAAGTGAATGATCTATCTTTACTACACTAACCCATCTCACGAAGCTCCTTTAAGTTTTGTGTGACTGAGGTTTTCAAGTTTTGGGTGAGATGCTGATATGAGGTGAATATGGAGCAGAAAGGACTTAAGCTTGTGGATTATTAAGGCACCCCCAAGGTAATATGCAAGGAATACTCAAGCGTCTAAACTTGGGGATGCCCCGGAAAGCATCCCCTTTTTCGTCTCCAACATTATCGGTACATCTTACTTGGAGCTATATTTTTATTCTCACATGATATGTGTTTTTCTTGCAGCATCATTATAATTTGTTTTTATATGTTAAATTTTATTTATAATTTCGTTTTAAATAAAAAGTTCCAAGAATTGCCTTAAGATGCTTCTATTACAAGTTTTCATGTGTGTTGTATAAAAACAGAAACTTTTTCTGTACTGTTTGAATTTTAATATTTTACTGGAATGTGGAAAGTTCCCAAAAATTTTGCAAAGTGTTGTTATATAAATTCTTAATTGTGTCCTAAATTGCCGTAATTTTTTGAGTTACATTAGTACACTGGTTTAATAGATTGCTACAGACTGTTCTCTTTGGACAGATTGCTGTCATTGTTTTGTTATCTACTTATCCTATAGTTTCTATAGCATATATTGGTAAATATAAATTATGGAAATGATAGTAAAAACTAGATAATGTTTGAAAATTATTATGCAACTTTACTTGGCAGTACGCAAAGTGTGGATTTATTCTTATGTGTACTAACCTATCTCACGAGTTCTTTTCATGTTTTGTGTGAATGAACTTTTTGAGAATAGGTAAAACCATGATATGAGAGGATTGAACGAGATACAAAATATCAAGCTTGGGGATTTCCAAGGCATCCCAAGTAAACATTTCAAGAAGTCTCAATCATCTATGCTTGGGGATTCGACGTATCCCACGTCTCTTCATCAAACAAATATCGGTTAGCCTATGTTGAGCGTAAGTTTTATTTATCCACATGAGTTGTGCTATTCTTTGAGTGCTATTTTACTTTTGCTTGCTGTTTAATGAAATGCTCAGATCTGAAAATATTTATTGAGAGAGAGCCCTCACATAGCTACTTGATTGTTAACCTACTCATTGGTCTTCACTTATTTCTTTTGAAGAGTAGTTTGATATTTGAGTAAATTTTTGAATGAATTGAATACCATGAAGTTCAAATAATAAGTTCATATCATTCCTAGTAGTAGCTTCACATTTGGTTTAGAAAGTGAATTTTTTTGAAGCTTGACAATCACAATATTGGTCATACAAGCAATTCGTGAATGATTAGTGTAAGGAAGAGTAATTTCACATACAAATATATCATCTTGGACATCTTCTATGATTGTGAATACCCATTAATTATTTTCAAACTTGAGCAAATTGGTTGAAGTTGGACAAGAAAGACAATGTAATGAGTTATGGCTCTCAATATTTGCATAGAAGTTATATTGTTATGGATCCGCGAATATGTGGTGTTTGCTTAGGATCTTTTGCTAGCCAAAAATTCATACTAAGTAGAGATACTACTTGTGCATCCAAAAACCCTTAAACTCAGTTTCTTGCCATGAGTGTCCACCATAAATACCTATGGATTCACTACTGGAATCAGAAGATTTGCCGTCTGCCTCCTCTGTGTCGTCCGCTAGCGGAGGACAAAGAATGGCTTTGCCATCACCTAGGAGAAAGAGGACGGAAAAGAGGTGGCAGACGGCAAAGAGTGGCTTTGCCATTAGCCACCTCTTTGTTGTCTGCTAGCGGACGGCAAAGGAGCTTTGTCGTCCGCTAGCGGACGGCAAAGAGGGTGGGGGCCCACCCATGACCCAGCCCGCTAGTTAACCTAATGGCCCCACTCTTTGCCTTCCGCTAGCGGACGACAAAGAGGGAGGGGGGGCACCCACGACCCAGCCCGCCAGTTGACCTAACGGCCCCACTCTTTGCCGTCCGCTAATTGACCTACCGGACGGCAAAGAGGAAGGGGGGGACCACCCACGACCGAGCCCTATAGTTGACCTAACGGCCCCCTCTTTGCCGTCTGCCTGCGGACGGCAAAGAGGGGGTGTTAGTGTTGGGGAACATCGCATGGGAAACAAAAATTTTCCTACGCACACGCAAACCTATCCATGGTGATGAGCATCTACGAGAGGGAGAGTGGATCTACGTACCCTTGTAGATTGCTAAGCGAGAAGCGTTAAGAAACGCGGTTGGTGTAGTCGAACATCTACGCGATCCAAATCGCCGAGCGTCCCGCGATCTCATCACAATCCGTCCCGTGATCCAATCACGATCCGTCCCGCAAACACATCATGATCCGTCCCGCGAACTCATCACGATCCGTCTCACGATCTTGATCACGGTCTGTCCCGCGAACTCATCACGATCCATTCCGTGATCACATCACGAACCATCTCACGATCTCGATCACGGTCCTTCCGATCTAGTTCCGAACGGATGACACCTCCACGTTCAGCACACGTGCAGCTTGATGACGATCTCCACCGTCTCGATCCAGCGAGACGAGGTGGAGAAGAGAGAGAGTTCACCGCCAGCGTGACGGCGCTCCGGTGATGGTGGTGGAGCAATTCCGGCAGGGCTTCGCCTAAGCGCTGCAGAAAACCGATCTAGAGGAGAAACTATGCACCGGTGGAACGGGTAGCACGTGGCCAGAAATTCTGTCCAAAAACCACCCAATCCACTAGTATATATAGGAGGAGAGGAGAGGAGAGGCATCCAAGGCCTTTGGGTCGGCCGAAATAGGAGGTGGGAAGCAATCCTACTTCACCTCCAATCCTTGTTGGAGTAGGATTGCCTCCTATTGGCTGATTTTCCACTTTTTGCTTTAGGACTTTCTCTCCTGTGCCATGGGCCTTTGTGGCTGTTTTACCAGCCCACTAAGGGCTGGTTATTATTATCCCACAGCCCATGGACCTCTTGGGGTCGAAATACCCCTCCCGGAGGCCTCCCGGTACACTACCGGCACTCCCGGTACACTACCGATGAGCCCGAAACTTTTCTGGAAACCAAACTGGGACTTCCTATATATGAATATTTACCTCCGGACCATTTCGGAGCTCCTCGTGACGTCCTGGATCTCATCCGGGACTCCGAACAAACTTCGGTCACCACCATACATAACTCTACACTACCGAAACGTCACCCAACCTTAAGTGTGCAGACCCTGCGGGTTCGAGAACTATGTAGACATGACCGAGACACCTCTACGGTCAATAACCAATGGTGGGACCTGGACGTCCACATTGGTTCCTACATATTCTACGAAGTTCTTCATCGGTCGAACCTCTATGTCAAGGATTCAGTTAATCCCGTATAACGTTCCCTTTGTTTTTCGGTATGTTACTTGCCCGAGATTCGATCGTCGGTATCTCCATACCTAGTTCAACCTCATTACCGGCAAGTCTCCTTACTCGTTCCGTAATACAAGATCCCGCAACTAACAATTAGTCACATTGCTTGCAAGGCTTATTGTGATGTTGCATTACCGAGTGGGCCCCGAGATACCTCTCCGTCACACGGAGTAACAAATCCCAGTCTCGATCCATGCCAACTCAGCAGACACCATCGGAGATACGTGTAGAGCACCTTTATAGTCACCCAGTTACGTTGCGACGTTTGATACACACAAGGCACTCCTCCGATATCTGTGAGTTGCATGATCTCATGGTCATAGGAGCACATACTTGACATGTGGAAAACAGTAGCAATAAACTGACATGATCATATGCTACGTTTGCAATTTGGGTCTTGTCCATCACATCATTCTCCTAATGATGTGACCCCGTTATCAAATGACATCTCATGTCCATGGCTAGGAAACCTTAACCATCTTTGGATCAACGAGCTAGTCTATTAGAGGCATACTAGGGACATGGTTTTGTCTATGTATCCACACATGCATCTAAGCCTCCGATCAATACAATTATAGCATGGATAATAAACGATTATCATGAACAAGGAAATATGATAATAACTAATTTATTATTGCCTCTAGGGCATATTTCCAACAATCTCCCACTTGCACTAGAGTCAATAATCTAGTTCACATCACCATGTGATTCGCATTGTTATGAATCTAACACCCAACGAGTTCTGGGGCTCGATCATGCTTTCCATGTGAGAGAGGTCTTATAGTCAACGGGTCTGTAACATTCAGATCCGTGTGCACCTTGCAAATACCTATGTCAAACTGTAAACACTGCTACCACACTCCGCTCGGTACTATTCCAACTCCACTATACGTATCCAAATTGCTACTACGAGTCATCCGGATTAGTGTTAAAGCTTGTATCGACGTAACTCCTTACGACGAACTCTTTGTCACCTCCATAATCGAGAAACACCTCCTCAGTCTCTTAGTTACTGAGGATAATCTTGACCGCTGTGCAGCGATGCAGTCCTGGTTCACTCTTGTACCCCCTGACGGACTCATGGCAAGGCACACACAGGTGCGGTACACAGCATGGCATAATATAGAGCCTATGGCTAAGGCATAGGGGACGACATTCGTCCTTTCTCTTTCTTCTGCCGTTGTCGAGCTTTGAGTCTCACTCAACTTTCACACCTTACAAATCAGGCGAGAACTCTTTCTCTGACAGACCCATTTTGAACTCTTTCAAAATCTTGTCAAGGTATGCACTCATTGAAAGTCTCATCGAGCATCTTGATCTATATCCATAGATTTTGATGCTCAACAATTAGGTAGCTTCATCCAGGTCTTCCTTTGAAAATCACATTCCAAATGACCGGTTTATGCTTTCGAGAAACTCTACATTATTTCTGATCAACAATATGTCATCCACATATACTTATCAGAAATTCTATAGTGCTCCCATTCAATTTATTGCAAATACAACTTTCTCGTAAACTTTGTATAAACATCAAAACTTTGATCACCTCATTAAAGCATATATTCCAACTCCGAGATGCTTGCGTCAGTCCATGGAAGGATCACCGAAGCTTGCACACCTTTTAGCATCCTTAGGCCTGACAAAACCTTCTGGTTGTATCACATACAACCTTTCCTCAAGTAAACCGTTAAGGAAACGATGTTTTGACATCCATCTGCCAGATTTCATAATTGAAAACACAGCAAGTGCTAACATAATTCCAACAGACTTTAGCCCACTACGAGTGAGAAAGTCTCATCGTAGTCAACTCCTGGAACTTGTCACAAACATCTTTGCAACAAGTCGAGCTTTATAAATAGAGACATTCACCATCAGTGTCTGTCTTCATTTTAAAGATCCATTTGTACTCAACGACCTGCCGTCCAACGAGCAAGTCTACCAAAGTCTACACTTGGTTTTCATACATGGATCCTATCTCGGATTTCATGGCCTCCAACCATTTGTCAGAATCCGGGCCCATCATCGCTTCTCCATAGCTCGTAGGTTCATCGTTTGTCCAACAACATGACCTCCAGGACAAGGTTGTCGTACCGCTTAGGAGTAGTACACATCCTTGTCGACCTACGAAGTTCGATAGTAACTTGATCCTAAAGCTTCACGATCATCATCATTAACTTCCTCTTCAACTAACGTAGGCTTCAGAGAAACAACATCCTGCGCTGCGCTACTCTCTGGTTGAACAAAGTTTTAATAACCTCATCAAGTTCTATCTTCCTCCCACTTAATTCTTTCGAGAGAAACTTTTCCTCGAGAAAGGATCCGTTTTAGTAACAAACACTTTGCACTTGGATCTGAGATAGAAGGTTCACCCAACTGATCTTAGGGTATTCTATGAAGATGCATTTGTCCGCCTTGGGTTCGACCTCATTAGGTGAAAACATTCTCCACACAAGTGTCACAGCCCCAAATATTAAGAAATGACAGCTTAGGTTTCGATCAAACCATAATTCACATGGTGTCATCTCAACGGATTTAGATGATGCCCTATTTAAAGTGAATGTAGTTGTCTCTAATGCATAACCCCAAAAATTATAGTAGTAAAACAATAAGAGACATCACAGTATGTACTATATCAATAGAGCATGACTATGATGTTCGGACACACCATCACACCACGGTGTTCCAGGTGGCATTAGTTGTGAAACAAATTTCACATTGTCTTAAGTTGTATGCCAAACTCGTAACTCAGATATTCACCTCCACGATCATATCGCGGTCATTTTTATCTTCTTGTCACGATGATCTTTAAAGTTCACTCTAAATTTGCTTGAACCTTTCAAACGATTTAGACTTGTGTTTCATTAAGTAAATATACACTATATCTACTCAAATCATCAGTGAAGGTAAGAAAATAACGATATCCACTGCACGCTACAAGACTCACTAGATTGCATACATCAACATGTATCATTTCCAATGAATCACTTACCCGCTCCATCCAACGGGGTCCTTTAGTCATCTTGCCCAAGAGGCATGGTTCGCATGTCTCAACCGATTCGAAATCGAATGAGTCCAGATATCCATCAGCATGGAGTTTCTACATGCGCTTTATACCAATATGACATTTAGCGGCAGTGCCACAAGTATGTGGTACTATCATTATTAACGTCGTATCTTTTGACATCAATGTTATGAACATGTGTACTACTACGATCAAGATTTCAACCAACCATTCTCACTGGGTGCATGACCATTGAAGGTATTATTCATGTAAACAGAATAACCATTATTCTCCAACTTAAATGAATAACCGTATTGCAATAAACATGATCTAATCATGTTCATGCTCAAAGCAAAACACCAACTAACATTTATTTAGGTTCGTCACTAATCCTGAAGGTAGAGAGAGCATGCGATGTTGATCACATCAACCTTGGAAACACTTCCAACACATATCGTCACCTCACCCTTAGCTAGTTCTCCGTTTATTCCGTAGCTTTTATTTCGAGTTACTAACATTTAGCAACCGAACCGGTATCTAATACCCAGGTGCTACTAAGAGTACTAGCAAGGTACACATTAATAACTCGTATATCAAATATACTTCTATCAATGTTGCCAGCCTTCTTATCTACCAAGTATCTAGGGTTGTTCCGCTTCAGCGACCGCTCACCTCATAACAGAAGCACTTACTCTCGGGTTTGAGTTCAACTTTGGGTTGGTTCACTGGAGCAGCAACTGACTTGCTATCCATGAAGTTTCCCTCCTTGCTCTTTCCCTTCTCGAAACTAGTGGTTTGATTAACCATCAACACTTGACGCTCCTTCTTGATTTCTACCTTCGCGGTGTCAAACATCGCGAAGAGCTTAGGGATCAACATTTCTTTCCCTGGCATTTTATAGTTGATCACCAAGTTCTAGTAGCTCAGTGACAGTGACTTGGGGAACTACATCAATCACTATCTTATCTAGAAGATCAACTCCCACTTGATTCAAGCAATTGTAGTACCCACACAGTCTGAGCACATGCTCAACAATTGAGCTATTCTCTTTCATCTTGCAGGCAAAGAATCTCGTTGGAGATCCTATATCTTGGAACTCGGGCATGAGCCTGAGATCACAATCTCAGCTCTTAGAACATCTCATATGTTCCGTGACGTTCAAAACGTTTCGGAGCCTCAATTCTAAGCCATAATGCATGACGCACTAAACTATCAAGTAGTCATCGAAACGTGCCTATCAGATGTTCACAACATCTACAGACGACGCTAGATGGGGTGGCGCACCGAGCGGTGCATTAAGGACATAAGTCTTCTGTGCAGCAATGAGGAAAATCCTCAGATCACGGACCCAGTCCGCAATTTTGCTACCAACATCTTTCAATTCTATTTCTCTAGGAACATATAAAAATACAAGGGAGCTACAGCGCGAGCTAGTAATCTACAACATAATTTGCAAAGACACTTTGACTATGTTCATGATAATCAGTTCAATTAATCATATTACTTAAGAACTCCCACTCAAATTGACATCCCTCCGATCATTCGAGTGATACATGATCCAAATTCACCAACTCAAGTCCGATCATCACGTGAGTTGAGGTGGCTGCAATGGTGAACATCATCATGTTGATCATATCTACTATATGACTCATGTTCGACCTTTCGGTCACTTGTGTTCCGAGGCCATGTCTATACATGCTAGGCTCGTCAAGTTTAACCCGAGTGTTCTGCATGTGCAACACTGGCTTGCACCCGTTGTATGTGAACGTAGAGTCGGTCACACCCGATCATCACGTGGTTTCTCAACACGACGTACTTTCACAACGGTGCACACTCGGGGAGAACACAATTTATCTTGAAATTAAGTGAGGGATCACCTTATAATGCTACCGTCGTCCTAAGCAAAACAAGGTGCATAAAAAGGATTAACATCACATGCAAATCATACGTGACATTATATGGCCATGAACTTGTGCTTTTGATCTCCATCTAGAAAGCACCGGCATGATCTCCATCGTCAGCGGCATGACACCATGATCTCCATCATCTTGATCTCCATCAACGTGTTGCCATCGGGGTTGTCATGCACTGCATGCTTCTACTACTATTGCTACCGTTTAGCGATAAAGTAAAGCATTACATAGCGCTTAATGATTGACACGCAGGTCATACAATAATTAAAGACAACCCTATGGCTCCTGCCGGTTGCCGTATTCATCGACATGCAAGTTGTGATAATCTATACATCACATGATCATCTCATACATCACATATATCACATCATGTAATTGGCCATATCATATCACAACATACCTTGCAAAAACAAGTTAGACGTCCTCTAATTGTTATTGCATGTTTTACGTGGCTGCTACGGGTATCTAGCAAGAGCTATTCTCACCTACGCATAAAACACAACCGTGATTAACTTGGTTTCTTTTCAACCTTCTCAAGGACCGCCTTTGTCGAATCCGATCCAACTAAAGTGAGAGAAACTGTCACCCGCAAGACATCTAGGCAACAAGTTGCGTCGAGGGAACCGGTCTCTCGTAAGCATACGAGTAATGTTGGTCCGGGCCGCTTCGTCTCACAATCCCGCTGAACCAAAATATGACCAAGGGAGGAAGCAATCTAAGAATCAACGCCCACAAACCTTTTGTGTTCTACTCGAGATCTCATCGAACCATCAACCTAGCTCTGATACCACTGTTGGGGAACGTCGCATGGGAAACAAAAATTTTCCTACGCACACGCAAACCTATCCATGGTGATGAGCATCTACGAGAGGATGAGTGGATCTACGTACCCTTGTAGATCGCTAAGCGGGAAGCGTTAAGAAACGCGGTTGGTGTAGTCGAACATCTTCGCGATCCAAATCGCCGAGCGTCCCGCGATCTCATCATGATCCGTCCCGTGATCCAATCACGATCCATCCCGCGAACACATCATGATCCGTCCCGTGAACTCATCACGATCCGTCTCACGATCTTGATCACGATCTTTCCCGCGAACTCATCATGATCCGTTCCGTGATCACATCACGAACCGTCTCGCGATCTCGATCACGGTCCTTCCGATCTAGCGGCGAACAGACGGCACCTCCGCGTTCAGCACACATGCAGCTTGATGACGATCTCCACCGTCTCGATCCAGAGAGAGGAGGTGGAGAGGAGAGAGAGTTCACGGGCAGCATGACGGCGCTCCGGTGATGGTGGTGGAGCAATTCCGGCAGGCTTCGCCTAAGCGCTGCAGAAAACCGATCTAGAGGAGAAACTATGCACCGGTGGAACGGGTAGCGCGTGGCCGGAAACTCTGTCCAAAAACCACCAAATCCACTAGTATATATAGGAGGAGAGGAGAGGAGAGGCAGCCAAGGCCTTTGGGTCGGCCGAAATAGGAGGTGGGAAGCAATCCTACTTCACCTCCAATCCTAGTTGGAGTCGGATTGCCTCCTACTGGCTGATTTTCCACTTTTTGCTTTAGGACTTTCTCTCCTGTGCCATGGGCCTTTGTGGCTGTTTTCACAGCCCACTAAGGGATGGTTATTATTCTCCCACAGCCCATGGACCTCTTGGGGTCGAAATACCCCTCCCGGAGGCCTCCCGGTACACTACCGGCACTCCCGGTACACTACCGATGAGCCCGAAACTTTTCCGGAAACCAAACTGGGACTTCCTATATATGAATATTTACCTCCGGACCATTCCGGAGCTCCTCGTGACGTCCGGGATCTCATCCGGGAATCCGAACAAACTTCGGTCACCACCATACATAACTCTACACTACCGAAACGTCACCGAACCTTAAGCGTGCAGACCCTACGGGTTCGAGAACTATGTAGACATGACCGAGACACCTCTACGGTCAATAACCAATGGCGGGAGATGGACGTCCACATTGGTTCCTACATATTCTATGAAGATCTTTATCGGTCGAACCTCTATGTCAAGGATTCAAATAATCCCGTATAACGTTCCCTTTGTTCTTCGGTATGTTACTTGCCCGAGATTCGATCGTCGGTATCTCCATACCTAGTTCAACCTCGTTACCGGCAAGTCTCCTTACTCGTTCCGTAATACAAGATCCCACAACTAACAATTAGTCCATTGCTTGCAAGGCTTATTGTGATGTTGCATTACCGAGTGGGCCCCGAGATACCTCTCCGTCACACGGAGTAACGAATCCCAGTCTCGATCCATGTCAACTCAACAGACACCATCGGAGATACCTGTAGAGTACCTTTATAGTCACCCAATTACGTTGCGACGTTTGATACACACAAGGCACTCCTACGATATCTGTGAGTTGCATGATCTCATGGTCATAGGAACACATACTTGACATGCGGAAAACAGTAGCAATAAACTGACACGATCATATGCTACGTTTGCAGTTTGGGTCTTGTCCATCACATCATTCTCCTAATGATGTGACCCCGTTATCAAATGACATCTCATGTCCATGGCTAGGAAACCTTAACCATCTTTTGATCAACGAGCTAGTATATTAGAGGCATACTAGGGACATGGTTTTGTGTATGTATCCACACATGCATCTAAGTCTCCGATCAATACAATTATAGCATGGATAATAAACGATTATCATGAACAAGGAAATATGATAATAACTAATTTATTATTACCTCTAGGGCATATTTCCAACTGTTAGCCCCCCCGGCCCGCCCCTCTCTCTCTCTTTCTCTCCTTCCCTCTCTCCTCCCTTCGCCCGTCACCCCCGCCGCTAGCCCCCACCGCCCCCGACGCCATCGCCGCCGCGCGCCGCGTCGCCCCCGATGCCGTGCGCCCCCACGCCCCCGCCGCCGTGCGCCCCCGCGCCACCGCCACCGCGCGCCCTTGCCACTGCCGCCGCGCGCCCTCGCCATCGCCGCCGTGTGCCGGCACCCCTTTCGCCGTGCGCACTAGCACCACCGCTGCCGTGCGCCCCCGTGCCCCCGCCGCCGCGCGCCCTCGCCACCGTCGATGTGCGCCCGCACCCCCGTCGCGGTGCGCCCTCGCACCCCCACCGTCGTGCGCCCCAGTTGCCGCGTCGCCCTGTCGCCCCCGCCTCCACGCGCCCCCGCCGCCGCGTGGGCCCCGCAGCCGCGCGCCCCCGCCGCCGCCGCGTCGCCACCATCGCCCCACCGGCCCGCGAAGCCAAAGCCGCCCCGTCGCTCGCCAGCGCCACCCCACCGGCCCGCGTTGCCATCGTCGCCCCTCCCCATAGGTCTAGTTTTTTTTTAGATTTTTTGTTTTTTTAGATTTAGGTTTAATTAGTTTACTTTAGTTAGTTTTTCTGTTAAGTTAGTAAGTTAGTTAGTTAGTTAGGACGAGGAGGAGAGGAAATGAAGAAGAAGAAGAAGAAGAGTGAACAAGAAGAGGAGGAGAAGGAGACGGAGAAGAAGAAGAAGAGGAAGGAGAAAAAGAAAAAGAAGTAGAAAAGGAGGAGGAGGAGGAGGAGAAGAAAAGAAGAAAAAGACAGCAAACCGGACGACACTCACCCCCACCGCCGCCCACGCATCTCACCCGAGAATAAGAAGAAGAACAAGAGGAGGAGGGGTGCGTCGGCGCCGACGTAACCGGGTCGAGGATCGCCGACACAACACCCCCCACACCCCGACCCCGACACGACACCCCGACACCCCGACCCCGACACGACACCCCCTACACCCTGACCCCGACCCCGACCCTGACACCCTGACCCCGACACGACACCCCCGACACCCCGACCTCGACACAACACCCCGACCCCGACACGACACCCCGACCACGACATCCCGACATGACACCCCGACACCCCGACACGGTACCCCTGACACCCCGTCACCCCGACCCCGACACCGACACCCTGACCCCGACACGACACCCCCTACACCTCGACCACTACACAACACCCCGACCCCGACCCGACACCCCCGACACCCCGACCCCGACATGACACCCCGACCCCGACATGACACCCCGAGCCCGACCCCGACCCCGACACCTCGACCCCGACCCAACACCCCGACCCCGACACGACACCCCGACGCCGACACCCCGACACGACACCCCGATACCCCGACACGGCACACCGACCCCGACACCCCAAGACCCCGACAGAGCACCCCGACCCCGACACCCCGACACGGCACCCCGACCCCGACACCACACCCCTACACCCCGACCCCAACACGACACCCCGAGACCCCGACACGGCACCCCCGACCAGGACACAGCACCCCGACCCCGACATGACACCCCTGGCACCCCGACCCCGACACGAGGTTTCATCGACGTCGAGGAACCCCCTAACCCAGGCACAACACCCCTACCCCGACACGAGATCCCCGACACCCAGACCCGAACATGACACCCCGACCCCGACGCATGTCCTGTAGCTAGGCAAGATGATTGATTGTGGGTCGATGTACATCGGTATAATGCATGTGTGACTTTGGGTCCGTCAAGGCTTTCCTTAAATAACTTTCATGTGTGTTCTTGATGGAGGAATCCCGACTGTTGTCGTGGGGGGAGCCTCATCATTCTTCTCTTTTTTGTTATATACTCGTCCATATATTGCACAAGAAGAGAAGAGGTGAGTCGTCCATCACCGGCGGTCGAACTATTACTGTGAGAGAGTGCCCACTAACATATATACACCATCATATCAGAGTGAGAGAGAGCGCACCACCACACCGTGAGATATGAGAGTTACTTAAGGAAAGCCTCGACGAACCGAAAGTCACACACGCATTATACTGATGTACACCAACCCAGAACTATTGCTGCGCGCGGGACACCGGGCGCCGGCGTCACTTGGGGGATGTGGATCTAGTGTTCAACGCCGAGCGCCACATGTATCTCGCACGAATGATACTTGCTATTTAGGTTTTCATCGACGTCGAGGAACCCCCTAACCCGACACCACGACACAACACCCCCGACCCCCGACCCTGACACGACATCTCGACACCGACACAACACCCCGACACCACGACACGACACCCCCGACCCCCGACACCTCTTCGGCCTCCTGTTGACCGAAAGGGTGCTCTTCGGCCTTCCAGAGACCGACGGGTAATATATGTGTGAATTATGAGTTAGGTCAAATAATTTCCGATTTTGTTTTGAAAAACATCATATATATATATATATATATATATTTGTGTTCATCGGGTGGATTTAAATGTGTAGTTGTTTCGTCGCTGCGAGGGTTTGGTGTTCGACGACCTCCCCGTGCGTTTGACGAGCTCCGCCCCTGCGTTCGTGGGTGAGCACAAATGACATCTCCTCCTCCCCCTTCATTTGCTCTGTTCTGGTCTTCGTGCCGATGAAACTTGCTAGCTGTAGGTAGATTGAATCATCAGTATGCGTGAACACTATGCATCTCCCGTTCGAAAGGGTTACATCTATAGATATGCATACATTTGCATATTTATAACCATGATTCTTTTGAATTGTCCAATGTTATCCATGGACAGCCCGAGTATGTGTAGATTGGGTTCGTTTTCCCATATGCTCTGCTCCGGATCCGATGCAGAATTTCGTTAGTGCCTCCCTGTTGTACTCCGGGTAACATCCTCTCTGCTTATTGCCGAGACGTGTATTACGAGAACAGCGGGGAGGTGCTGCCGAATTTTTGCATTGGATCCGGAGCAGAGCATGGGAAAACGAACCCAATCTACACATACTTGGGTGGGATTAGGACCTATCTTTACCTACTAGCGTCTAGGTTGCATCGACGTAATGAAACTGACAATCTCTATTAACTGATGAATATGATTTGTTGAATTATGTATATATTTTGTGTGTGCCTAGTAGCTAGGCAGGATAAGTGATCATGGGTGGATGTACACCGGTCACACTAGTCAGAAAGACATGACCCGTGAATGGTTAACAAAAACCAAGGAGTTTTTGAGAGTCGCATTTGCAAATGGACAGGAAACAACCTGGTGCCCTTGTGTCGATTGCGACAACTATAAGAAGAAGTCAGAGTTTGAAATGATCAAACACCTATAGAATTGTGGTTTTACGCCTAATTATACGGTCTGGACATTTCATGATGAGTCTGCCCAACGTGCCAGAGCTGAGGTGCTTCGTCGTCGCACCGACGAGCATGGTACCGGGATCGAAGACATGGTGCAAGACTTTCATGATGCTCGGGATTCGGACGATGAGATGGAGGAATCTGCAAAGGACTTTTATGAAATGTTGGAGTCTTCAAAACGTCCTCTCCACGAGCACACTAAGCTTTGTCAGCTGGATGCCATCGTGCAAGTAATGGCTCTAAAGGTTCAGTTCAACCTAGGCAGAGAATGCTACGACGCGATTATGACGATATTTGGACGCTTTCTACCCAAAGGCCATGTATTGCCACCAAACCTTTACCAGTCGGATAAAATCCTGCGTGCGCTTAAGATGCCCTATGAGAAGATAGATGCCTGTGAGAATGGATGTGCCTTATTTAGGCTTCAGTATGCGGGCTTGAACTATTGCCCCATTTGCAATGCTTCCACATACGTTCTGGTAGACAACGGTATGGGTGAGAAGAGTCAGACAAAAATCCCCATTAATGTTCTTCGGTATCTGCCAATCATACCAAGACTTCAACGGCTTTTCATGGTCGAAGCGACGACTAGATGGATGACGTGGCATAAATTGGGCAAAAGAATAGAACTAGATGCAGATGGGAATCCAATGTTGGGACACACTTCGGACGCTTTTGCGTGGAAGCACTTCGATGCATTACATAAGGATAAAGCGGCAGAACCAAGGCACCCTCGAGTTGCCATCAGCACGGATGGGTTCAATGTGTATGGTATGATGGCAGCACAATACAGTTGTTGGCCTGTAATTGTCATTCCACTCAATCTCCCCCCGAAGAGATTATGAAAAGAAAGAACATTTTCCTGACCCTAATAATTCCAGGGCCCAAATATCCGGGGAAGAATATGAATGTGTACATGCAACCACTTAAGGATGAATTACAAGAAGCCTGGGATAATGGGATCAAGACATACGACGCCGCTACAATAAAGAACTTCAAAATGCATGCGTGGTACATGTACTCGATGCATGACTTGCCGGCGTATGCGGCATTCGTTGGCTGGTGTGTTCATGGAAGATTTCCGTGCCCCACATGCAAGGCAGGTCGCAAGTTTTCTTGCTTCGACATGCATAGACAGTTCCTGGATCCTGACCATAAGTTCAAAAAAGACAAGAAGAATTTCATCAAAGGTAGAGTTGTCAAAAACATTGCACCACCTACATTGACAGGCTAACAGATCCTGGATCAGATAAACGCTCTCGAGCCGGATCCAGATCGTCCAGGGTATTTCAAAGGGTATAATACGGAGCACGCCTAGACTCACAAGATATGTTTGTGGTATCTGCCTTACTTCAAAGACCTCCTTTGCCCACACAACATCGACGTGATGCACACTGAAAAGAATGTCGCGGAGGCCCTTTTTGGTACATTGTTCGGCATAGAGGGGAAGTCGAAGGATAATCCTAAGGCTAGAGTCGACCAGGAGGCTCTATGTGATAGACCGTTACAAAACATTCAACAACCAAAAGGAAAGAAGAACTGGAGGAAGCCAAAGGCATGGTTCAATCTTGGAAGGCCAGCTATGAGGGAAATGATCTTGTAGGTGCAAATGCAGTTGATGTTCCGCGATGGGTATGTAGCGAATCTAAAGAGGGGAGCGAGTCTTGAAAAATTGAAAATATTTGGTCTCAAGAGTCATGATTGGCACATATGGCTTGAGCAGGTAATGCCGGTGATGTTGCGTGGCTTTATCCCTGAGGATGAATGGCTAGTACTGGCAGAGCTGAGCTATTTCTTCCATGCTCTTTGTGCAGAAGAACTATCGCCTGGCGTGCTAGACGAACTGGAAGAGTTGGCCCCGGAGTTGATCTGCAAGTTAGAAAAGATCTTTCTACCGGGCTTCTTTAATCCAATGCAGCATTTGATTTTGCATCTCCCGACTGAGGCAAGATTTGGTTTTGAATTTAAGGTCCGTTTATTTGACAAATACGGCATCAATGGGTATTGCTTTCGTACTTTTGGCAAAGAGCTATCTATGGCCGACCGAAAGACTACAAATTGTTGTTACTCCGCTGTCGGCGAAGGAGGGGTCGAGTATTATGGAAGAGTTGAAGCAATTTATGAACTTACATTCTTTGGTGAAAACCCACCAAACGTCGTAGTCTTCAAATGTTATTGGTTCCAGCCAAAGGAGACTAGAAGGACTCATGAACATATAGGGCTAGTCGAAATCAAACAAAGCACCCATTTGGATGTTCCCGATGTCTATATTACGGCTCAATATGCGACCCAAGTTTTCTATCTACCATGTGCCTACCAAATAGATCCAAATTTGAAAGGTTGGGATGTCGTTTATGATGTGCCGCCACATTTTAGACCACCTCCCCTCAATGAAGATGATTATGAACCTCACATTAACCTAGACACATATGAAGGATAATTCTTCCAGGAAACACGTGTTTCCAAAAAAAACACTTCAAGAACCGCTCTACTTCACCCAAGAACATTGAGGTCGACGGCGAGAGTGAACCCGACTTCACCCCTGAGCAGGAACAAGAAGAGACGAAGAAGAGGTTACTGCTGCGGATGACCTGACAATGCTTGACCGATTACATAGAGGCCTTCCACATGTTGATGCATTTATTGATGATGCTGATGAGCACGTCATTACTGATAGTAATGATGATTATGCATTTATTGATCCTGAAGCATCTATAGACGATGAAGATTAATATTAGTGATGTGAGGTATTCAATTATTATTATGTACATATATATTATTAATTAGTTCATGTTATTAGGTATTCAATTTTTTTATGTTGAACTAATTTCGTTCACTCTTTGTCATTCTAGGTGTTGACAGATGGTGGGCGGGGGTCGAGAGCGCTCTGAGCCTCCTTCTTCGACGTGTGCTGGGGGGTGCTATTATTCCACCCCAACAACTCCGGAGAGCGCTGGTACACAGCATGCAGACACCGGCGGGCTCTTCTTCTTCGACCGGGAGAAGTCGGGGGAAGACGAAGAGAGGTGCTAGAGGTAGGAAGGCTGCTGCGCCTTCCTCGCCACCACCCCCAGCTGATTCTCCCGACCACAGGAGTGCTCCATCTCGGGTGGACCCGTCTGACTTGGACCCTTCTCGGACTCCGGTCCACAAGCCTCGAGTCGACGAGCCTCGGGTGACCGAGCCTCGGGTGACCGAGCCTTCGTCCCACGTGACTCGGGTCCCAGAGTCTTTGTCCTAGGAGACTCGGGTTCTAGAGTCTTCATCCCACGTGACTCCGGTGGCTAGTGGCCATGTTGATGGTGGCAAGGACAATTACTTGTTTGAGGACACATATAGTGAGAGCGAGCTGGTTGTGGAGGGCAAGAAGGTCTACCAGCATGGTTGTACAAAGCTGCCTCCCGTGCCGACGACCCGTGAGCAGAGGTGGTTGATTGCGCCTAATGCGGAGAAGTAAGTGCATTTACTCTTTTTTAACCTTTTGCCTTCATGTTTCTTCAAATTAATATCTAATGTGTTGGCCTTGTCCTACTGTAGGGTTTTGGAAATATGAGCGTTGTGGTGTCCGCAGGACCAACCAGGTCCATGGTGTGTTTGTCCGGCACCACTTCCTGGGGAAGGTCCAGTTGCCCGGTGAGAGTGAGTCTCCACAGGTAGCACTGACCTGGGAGCTGTACAAGGCTCCCCCGTCCCCTCCGGAGGAGATGGTCGATGGTGTCTTGTGCGAGACGGTGGCTGACATTGTGATCCTTCGCTTTTGGATAATTTCTCCTTTACAGAATTAAAAATCAACAACACCTAGTGATTGTACTAATCAGTGTCTAATGTGTTGTAGTGTTTGATTGTAGACCTTCTATGGGTGTCTTGAGGAAGACGAATCGAGAGCGGCTATTGTTCTCGAAGCCGAGTGCAAGCGCCTACTTCAGAACTTATGGCACGAGGCTCGGGTGCAGGCTATTCGAGACTACTATGCCTCGACTAACATTAAGAGGGCCAGAAAAAGTGCCGCGAAAATTATCTGAGTAAGGAGAAGTTTATGAAGGTAATTATCTATTCTTAAGGCCTTGTACTTAGTTTCATTGATTTGATTCATAGGTGTAGCGCTGAAATTTCTCTTGTCTAACTTAGGTGCCCCCGAGATGGTGTGCGGATAGGATGGACTATTGGGAGGCATTGGTGGATGAGTGGTGTTCTCCCGAATGGCTAGCCGAACACAACAAGGCTAAGGAGAAGCGTGCCCAAATGAGAGGTGTGCCACACCATCAAGGGACCTCCAACCTGTTTGAGTACGGGGATAACTGGGTATGTGGTTTGCTTCATGATTCATGCAATTTCATTCTTCATGCTAGCTTGAGCCCTTAACTAATATTTTGCTCACCTCTTTTAGGCGCGAGAAAACAAGAAGGAGGTGCCACCTCTGTTCGACCTCTATGCCATGGCCCATACTGCCTCGTACAAGAAGGCCAAGGCATTCTCTAAGGATGACCATGATCATCCAGAGAGCTTCAGCAACACATCCTCCCACAACAAGCTTGTGAGGTACAGAGATGAGTGGAAGGCGAGGAAAGGGGAGGACTTCAACCCGAGCCAGAGTCCTTTTGATCCAGAGCTCGTGGTGGGAGGCCCCATGGCTTGATAGTCATTGGGGATGGACTGATACGTTGTCCTAGAACTCTCCCAGAGATCAAGAAGCGCCAGACGAGCTCTGATCCTGAGATAAGGCCTCGTCCACGGCCAATGGAGCTCGCCATTAAGGCTAGGCCCCAGGAGCTTCTGGTGGAGGCAAATAGGCAGGCGGCGCAGAGGGAGAGGGGGATGGAGGAGAGGACGAATAGGCTGTTGAAGGAGGAGAGGAACTGGAATGACGCGTCTCACCGGGCCCTATACGAGCTCCTCGTGGTAAGTTTCTCCTGCATATTAGCCAAATCATGCATGTAATGTTCATTTCCTCACTAACTAATATGAATGACTCGTGAAAACAAAATGTGTAGACCGTATGCCAGAACAATGGTCAGACCCCTCCGTCGATGCCCCATATTGCTATAGCACCCACGGTGAGTTTCATTTAAATGGTCATTAGTGACTAGTATTCACATTTGAGTTGCATCATGCTAAGGAGACATTGGAAATGATCTTTGGTACAGCGTGCCTCCCGACAAGCATCGACCGATCCTTCTGCGTCTGCCACAACCCCGACCGGTCCTTCTACATCTCACCCTGGCCCAAACCCTACCAGTCCTTCACCTCCATGTTGATGGTAAGTTTTCCCAAGTGTTTTCATTAACAAATGCATACTTAGCTTAAGAAATGAACTACTTAGCTCCAGAATGACCTATACTTCGCATATTTTCATCAAAAATGACTTGATATGCTTAGTTAGCTAGAAAATGGTATATTCTACCTAGGATATCTATAAAATGACCTATACTTAACATTTTTTCCTCCAAAATGACTTCATATGCTTAGTTAGCTAGAAAATGGCATTAGTAGCTAGTATAGCTCAATAATGATCTATAGCTAGTTCTTTTATGATATAATTAGCTCACGTAGGTACAAAATGGCATAACTACCTAGGATAGCTCAATAATGATCTATAATTTGCTTAGTTACTTCATTTATGACATAATATGCTCACTTAGGTAAAAAATGGCATAATAACCTTGGTTTACCTCCAAAATGACCTATACTTAGCTTATTTTCCTCAAAAATACATAATAACCTTACTTACCTCCAAAATGATATATTCTACCTAGGATAGCTATAAAATGACCTATACTTAGCTTATTTTCATCAAAAATGACTTGATATGCTTAGTTAGCTAGAAAATGGTATATTCACTTAGGATAGCTATAAAATGACCTATACTTAGATTATTTTCATCAAAAATGACTTGATATGCTTAGTTAGCTAGAAAATGGTATATTCTACCTAGGATAGCTATAAAATGACCTATACTTCGCATTTTTTCCTCCCAAATGACTTGATATGCTTAGTTAGCTAGAAAATGGCATTAGTAGCTAGTATAGCTCAATAATGATCTATTGCAAGTTCATTTATGACATAATTAGCTCACTTAGGTACAAAATGGCATAACTTCCTAGGATAGCTCAATAATGATCTATAATTAGCTTAGTTAGTTCATTTATGACATAATATGCTCACTTAGGTAAAAAATGGCATAATAACCTTGGTTTACCTCCAAAATTACCTATACTTAGCTTATTTTCCTCAAAAATACATAATAACCTTACTTACCTCCAAAATGATATATTCTACCTAGGATAGCTATAAAATGACCTATACTTAGCTAATTTTCATCAAAAATGACTTGATATGCTTAGTTAGCTAGAAAATGGTATATTCACCTAGGATAGCTATAAAATGACCTATACTTAGCTTATTTTCATCAAAAATGACTTGATATGCTTAGTTAGCTAGAAAATGGTATATTCACCTAGGGTAGCTATAAAATGACCTATACTTAGCATTTTTTTTCCTCCAAAATGACTTGATATGCTTAGTTAGCTAGAAAGTGGCATTAGTAGCTAGTATAGCTCAATAATGATCTATAGCTAGTTCATTTATGACATAATTAGCTCACTTAGGTACAAAATTGCATAACTACCTAGGATAGCTCAATATTGATCTATAATTAGCTTAGCTAGTTCATTTATGACATAATATGCTCACTTAGGTAAAAAATGGCATAATAACCTTGGTTTACCTCGAAAATTACCTATACTTAGATTATTTTCCTCAAAAATACATAATAACCTTACTTACCCCCAAAATGATATATTCTACCTAGGATAGCTATAAAATGACCTATACTTAGCATTTTTTCCTCCAAAATTACTTGATATGATTAGTTAGCTACAAAACGGTATTACCACCTTGTAGAAGAGAAGAGGAGAGGAGAGGAGAGGAGAAAAAGAAATAGAAGATAAATTCTTCTTCTTCCTTTTTTCTTCATTTTCTTCTTCTTCTTCTATCTAGTCTTCTTCTTCTTCTAACTATATCTTTCCTACTTTGCAGATTTGCTATAGATGAGGAAGAGTGCATTGATGGATTGTACTCTTCTACTTCTGCTACCTTTATGTTTATGGAAAACTTGTTTTGGATACATATGTATGGATATGTTGTTGGAAACCATATTGTGTGTTTCTGGAAACTTGTATATATGTTGGACTTGTATGTTGGAACCTAATTATTGGTATATATATGCTTGTTTCAACTTATTTGGTATGCTTATTGGAACTTGTTGAATGATATGTATGTTGTGGATATGTATATGTTGGATATATATGAATATTGTGTCAAATTGAATGATTTTAGAAAAAACAAAAAAAACAGGGGCTATATAGCCACTTTGCCGTCTGCTGGCAGATGGCAAAGAGCTTTGTCGTCCGCCAGCAGACGACAAAGTGGCCACGTGGCAGCTACCTGTGCAAATTGGGGCTGGCCTAGGTGGGTTCTTTGCCGTCTGCCAGCGGACGGCAAAGAACCCACCTAGGACAGACCCAGCTATCAAAAAAAAGGTGCTTTGCCGTCCTCTAGTAGACGGCAAAGACCTTAGGTCCTTTGTCGTCCGTGGGCAGACGGCAAAGAACCTAAGGTCTTTGCCATTAGCCAGCGGACGACAAAGCATGTCATTAAGCCCCCTAACGGAGCTAAGTGCCCACATGTGCCATCTAGGCCCTTTGCCGTCCGCTGGCAAACGACAAAGAACCTAAGGTCTTTGCCGTTCGCCAGCGTACGGCAAAGCGGTCTTTACCGTGGATTATTCAGCCAGACGGTTTGCCGTCTGCTAGCGGACGGCAAAGCCTTTGCCGTCCGTGTTTCATGCCTTTGCCATCCGGGATGGCGTACGGCAAAGTACCTGTTTCCTGTAGTGATTGAATAAGATCTTTCAAGTAAGTTGTCATCGGTGCAAAAAGGCAATAAAAATTGCTTCTAAATGTCTTGGTTATTTAGTGTAAGAACAAATTGAGCGTATTACGAACTTGTGATGGCAAAGTAATAAAAGCGACAGACTTCATAATAAAGGTTGCTATCATTAGGGGCAATATAAGATGACATTCTTTTGCGTTAAGGGATTGTGCTTTCCAAACCAAAAAGCACATGACAACCTCTGCTTCCCTCTGCGAAGGGACTATCTTTTACCTTTCAATATTTACTTGTATGCAAGAGTCAATAGTATGCATTCTCAATTCAACATCAATTATCCTCTAGTTGGCAAGCATCATGTGGTGGGGAAAGATCTAAGCACATATGGCCAGTCAAATATATTTGATCATGACTTATTATTGTTGACAATTCTCTATGTGATAAATGAGTTGGGAGGCAAAACATTAAAGCCCTATCTTTCTCTATGTTCGATGGATGCCATTTGTCGGGGGAACGACACCTATGGGATTGGGAGGACCCCTTTTGGTTTGGCAGGGACATGGGTGTGCGCGAAGAGCAGGATGAACGAGCAGCGCGCGGGATTTTTACCTAGGTTCGGGCCGCAAAGATGCGTCAAACCCTACTCCTGCTTGGTTGTATTGGATGAGTTCTAGGTCAGGTTCTGGGAGCACTACAAACACATCTGGTACTCATACAGAATGGACCGGAGAAGATCCAAAAATTCCCCTACCATAACGCCTTGGGCCTCCTTTTATACTCTCAAAGGTGTCACCAACAGTGGCGTATAGTGCGTACATGAGGTGTACAGTGCTACAATGCTATCATACCTAACACTAACGGCGCAAGACATGTGCATTTAATGCTTCATCTGGTGTCTCTGACCATGCACGGGACGGGTTAGGACCCTGTCCCATCGACACTGCTTAGCCCCTCCATAATCGGCGCCTCGACACATGCCCAGGTGGGGCGACACCTGGCCTCTGCGTTGTCGGGGTCTTGCCGAGGCTTTGCCTTGCTGGGGTTTGAAGGCCATCCCAGCAACGTCTTGTTGGGGGTCTTACCTTTGGTCTTGATTGTTTGGAAGTCTTCTTAGTTCTCCTGTATCTGTTCTGAGTTGTTTCCTGGCAGGCGTTGCCGCTGGTATGGCTACACTTGTCCGTACACAAGTACGGGGTGCTTAAAAGCCCATACTTTAGTACACCGATAGGAGCCCACGCGCCTAGGCCATACACGATGCGGGGCGTTGTTGGGCTAGGCCCAAACAGTGCACGGGCACGTGTGGCAGGGATTAACTGTTGGTGCAACCATTCTGCTTACCGTGCCTCCCCAGGATGCACGTTAAGTGCGCGACGTGGGGTACGTGCGTGGAACAGTAATAATTGTTTCCATGGATGCGTTAGACCGTTTCCGCCACGCGTGCCGCATGGATAGCGGAAAGCCAACAACGGGTGCTCGTGACTTAAAGTCCAGGCCGTGGCAGAGACTTCAGCGTCGTGGATTGGAGCAATGGGGCGGTTGTTGTTTGCCCCGTGATCATGGGTGTCGCTATTGGAGGAGGTGGGTGGTGACTCTTGGAGCGGGGGAGAGCCAGCCCCCATGCTCCCCGTATAAATTGGGGGCCAGCAAGGGCGATGCTCATCCATCCTTCTTCCCTCATCAAGTGAGAATCTCCAGAGCTCGTCTTTCCACCTCTTATAAACCCTGACTGGTGCCTATTATTATCCATGAATAGGGGGCGAGGGCGGCCACCGTCCTCTGCACCAACGAGGAGTTCTCTACGAGATCATGCCATAGCTTCCACTGCGGAGGCGGAGGGTGACCCAGTGTTCACGGCGGGAGAGGCACGAGGGGCCGTGGTCATCGTGGAGGCCGAGGTTGGGGAAGGCGGAGTGCTGCTCCATCTCTCCCTCCGACGGCAGGCCCCTTCCTCGAAGAGACCCACATCGAGGGGACGACATTGGAGTTCATCCTCAAACTGTGCGGTCCCCTTCGGAGCCATTTGTGCCTCCGTCAGCCTTTTGCCAGGGTGATGGAGGCCGACGAGCCTCCCATTTTGTGGTTGCGGTCGCATGGTTGCAGCAATGGCGTCACGCATGCGGACGTCGAGTATCCGGAGAGACGCGTAATGTTCTTCAGGCGCGGCTAGAAAACTTTTGCCCGCGCCCACAACCTTGAGGAAGGGCACGTCCTTTGTTTCGAAATGACGGAGGCCAATCTGCTCTCCGTCAATAATTATGGGCACTCAGGCGTCCGCCTCAGCTAATGCGAAGAGAGCTCGAGCGGCGCCGAAAGGCCCCTCTTGAGCGATAGCAACGAGGAGGACGGTGTCGGTCAAAGCGACGATAAGTTCGAGCTCCAGGCCGTCAAGTCGGAATGCGACGACTTGAGATCTGACTGATCGACGGCCGCACCATCATTGTCAGCCTCATGCCTCTCCCCCTTCCGGTAGGGTGATCTTGCCATGGGTCCTTGTCCCAGGCGCTTCCTCATCTTCCAGCTGGATCTTCCGGAAGGCCCGTGGACTTCGGCTTGTGGGCCCCTCCTCTCGTCCACTCAGCGCTGGTCTTCTCCTGTACACAATGCTAGCCCAAGAGGAGCCAGGCTCTCGTTGGAGGCCCTTGCTTCCTTTTCCTCCTTGTAATCTGCCTCCTCCTCCTATCTTCTTATAAAGATGTACTTAGGAAGGGGCAACGTCTCGTGTAAATTTCACCCTAATTGAGTGACTGCATATTATTCTCCTCGCTGGATTCCTCTTTGCATGGTGTTTTCCCTACGCTTTATCGGAAACTTGCCGGCCCACTCAGCCCTACCGCGAGCGCTTTGGGGAGAAGATCCTTAGCAACCTGCTGGTAATGCTGCTACTGGCAAGATACCTTGACATTTTCAGTGCAGCCACTTAAGCTGTTGAGCGGACTCAAAACAGAGTAAGGGCATGACTAATCATGACAAGGTTACCTTGAAGTTTTCAGTGTAACCACTTAAGCTGTTGAGCAGACTCGAAATAGAGTAAGGGCGTGACCGATTACGACAAGGTTCCTTCACGTGTAGGTTTTCCATACAAAAGTTGAAATTGTCCAAGGAAAATAACTTCACCGTAAGAATTTTTACTCAGAGTTTTGCAACTTAGCTTTTCATTGCCATACTCCTTCGTACAAGATGTTTTCCTTCAACGTTGCCCGTCGGTATCCATACCACCATTCTTCCCCCGGCAAAGATACACGCGAGGGAACTTTCTGTCCTTTCAGAAAAGAGAAAGAAGAGAAAGTAGGGATATGGAACCTTGGCGGTCCGTTAGCTCTTGCCGGGAGTAAGCGCAATACAATATCTCAGACAAACATGTACATAAGCAAACATGAGAGCCAACAAGATTTGCAGAACACTTGGCTTTGTTCAACTATGCAAAGGGTCTCTGTCTGGCTTTGTACAAAGGATTACATGCTTCGGCGGCAAGACTTCTACAAAAGGTGGTTGTCAGGTGACCTGGCAACCATGCTTCATGGGTAGAACTTACGAAGGTGTTCGATATTCTAGGAGTTTCTCACTGGAATGGCATCCTCGGTCTTCAGGCGTACTACGCCAGGCCTAGTGACTCGCACTACCCGATAAGGGCCTTCCAACTTTGGCGTCAACTTGTTGGTATTCTTGGCAGACTGAACGTGCCGAAGAACAAGGTCATCTTCCTCAAGACTTCGGGCATGAGCCTTGCGGCTATGATTGCAGCGCAAAGATTGCTGGTAGCGCGTAGCTCGCACAGCAGCATGAAGACGGTCTTCCTCAAGGAGCATAGCGTCATGTTGCTGCAACTACTCTTGCTCAAGCTAATCATAAGCGAGCACTTGAGGCGACCCGTATGTGAGTTCCGTGGGGAGAACTGCTTCCGCCCCATATACTTGGGAGAAGGGTGTCTGGCCAATAGCTCGATTTGGGGTCGTCTTGATAGACCAAAGAACCACCGGCAACTCATCAATCCAGCACCTTCCCCTCTTGCGTAGCTTGTCAAAAGTTCTTGTCTCGAGGCCTTGCAACACTTCAGCATTAGCCCTTTCCGCCTGGCCGTTGCTCATTGGGTGGGTAACAAAAGCAAAACATATCTTGCTGCCAAGGTCTTGGACATACTGTATGAAGGTGCGGCTCACGAACTATGTGCCATTGTTAGTGATGATTCTGTTGGGAACACCAAAGCGATAGACTAGTCCTTTGAAGAACTTGATGGCTGATTGTGCTATCACCTTTCTCACTGCTTCCACTTCTGGCCACTTTGTGAACTTGTCGATTGCGATTTACAAGTACTCAAATCCCCCGGTAGCACGGGGAAAAGCACCCAAGATGTCGAGCCCCCAGACCAAAAATGGTTAGGAGAGAGGGATTGTTTGAAGAGCTTGAGCTGGTTGATGCATTTTCTTCGAATGAGACTGGCATGCTTCACACTTGGTTACTAGCGCAGTTGCATCCTGGAAGGTAATGGGCCAAAAGAAACCTTGCCGGAATGCCTTACCGGCAAGCGCTCTTGATCCTATTTGGGAGCCACATATGCCTCCATGTATCTCCGCCAACAACTCCAGTCCATCTTCCCGAGAAATGCACTTGAGTTTCACACCATTCGGCCTCTTTCTGTACATATTAGACCGGCGGGCTACTTTCTTTGCTTCTTCTTGTTCCTCAGGGAGTTCTCCGGTTTGAAGGAAATGGATGATGTGTTGTGCCCATGCTGGAGCCTGGGGCTCGACAAAAAGAATTAAAGGCATATCCTCTATCGGCGAAGCATTTGTCTCAACAGCAAGGGCTCGAGGCCCTGCCGGAGCCTGTTGCCCCCGGCAAGCTTAGCGGGAACATGTGCTTCCACGGCAAGAGCCTGAGGCCCTGCCGGAGCATGACGCTCACCAAGAAGCCTAGCGTCGTTCCCGACAACTTCCTCACCGGCGGCTTCTGGGAGCTCTGCTAGGAAATACTTGCCAGAACTCAACTTTCTTATTTTCTCTTGTCTAATAGATGGTGTCATGGATGGCTGAGTCAATCGGAGCACAAAAGTTCCTGTTTCCATGGGCAACTTAAGGGCAATACACTTTGACTTGCCAGCAGCAACACTATTCTCTACACATGGAACGTGCTCCCTTTGCAGACCGTCAAAATGTTCTTCCAACTTTCTCACTTCATCTACATAAGCTTCCATCAATGGACTCTAATAATCCTTATTCACCTTGACGACAAGCTGACAATCACCCCTGACAATAAGTTTCTTAATCCCATGGTCTACCGCGATCCTGAGACCGCCAAGCAGCCCTTCATATTCTGCAGTATTGTTTGTTGACCTGTCCCGAGGAAAGTGCATCTGAATCACATATTTGAGGTGCCCTCCTGTCATATCCCTAGCGAGTTGTCTTAGGACAGCATGTGTGTGCATCATTTTTCATTTTTGTATCAACTTGAAATGGGGATTAAAGGAAACCCCAAACCCTCATTTGAACCAAACTAATGCAAAGTTTGTGAAAAAACAACAAATTCAAACTGCCCATCGAAAATGTCCCCTATGTCTGATAAATATGAACATGAATATAACAGGGGCCATCTTAAATATTTGAACATTATAGCAATTTAAGAATAAAGCTTCTGAAAATGCCAAATAAAACATTATCATTATTTTAGATCTCAAAATATCCTGAAACTTTTTACATAAGTTCGAAATATTCAAACTTAATGCTATAAAATATTTGGGATATTATTACTCAAGAACTGCGCCTGAAAATAAAATAAAACTAATTTCAGAAATTAGAAAAGAAATCACATAAAGAAAAGGGGGAGAAAACCCACCTGGGCCTTACCTGCGAAGAAGAGGCCCAGCCCATGGGGGGGCAGCAGCGTCTTCTTCCTCCTGCCAGGAGGAGAAGCAGCTGCGTGCCTCCACCGTAGTCGGCTGTGGCCACGCGCCCGACCACTTGGTCCCTGCCTGCCTGGCCTCCTCCTTGTCGCGCTGGCAAGGGGATAGACTCTAGCCGCCGCCTGGACCCTTTCCTCCCTGCCATTCCTCTCTCTCTCCTCCTGTGCTCACCATGGCCGAAGCCATCGCCGTCGTAGCGCCGTCGCTCCAGCCGCTCCCTCGCCTAGCTGAGTAGCCTCCGAGCTCCGCCGTGATCCCCTCGACCTCCAAGTGGAGCCAGAAGCCTCCGGGAGTTCCTGGAAGCCATCCCGTCGCCGTCTTCCTCGCCTCCGGCTACCTCTCCCCGTCATCGATTTGCCGGTTGCCGGTCGTCCCCGAGCCCACTAAGCCTCCCCTGCAGTCCCCTGTGAGATCGCCGTCCCTCTCACCCTCCCCTTGCGATTCTTCATGCTCTCTAGCAGCCCTCCCCATCGTGGCCGAATGGGCACCACCACGGAATAGCTCGCCGGCAAGCCCTCCGGCGACGTCGAGTCCCCTGACCAGCCCCACTAGACGCGGTCGAGCACGGGCTCCCTCCCAACGCCTTCGACATGTGAATCCGAGCCCTCTAGCGCGGTTCCGACCAACTCCGGCGACCCTCCGCCGCGGGTTTGGTCGCCGCCGGCCCCGCTCCGGTGGGCGCCGATGTGGCCTGCCCATTGGTGCTAATCAGCCCGGCTATTTTATGTCGTTAGCCGCTGACAGCGGGCCCCACAGAGGGTCAAACCTCTGGTCAGCGCGGTTAATTAGGCCATGACGCTGACATGAGGGCCCACCCTATCAGGTTTGACCTAACTGGGTCTGGTGACCTGCTGACATCACAGTGATGTCAGGTTGACGCAATAATTGATTTTTTAGTATAAAAATAAATCAGCAAATTCCAGAAAATGTTTAAAACTTCAAAAGTTCATATAAATTAATCTGTATATCAGATGAAAATAATTTATATATGAATATTTATCATAAAAATCCAATGAATCCGATGGTGTTGTTATCATGCATGTTAGAACAACCTATGTAGATAAACATTGACATTTACTAATAGGTTAACTTACAAAATATGAAATGGAGAATGATTTTGAACCTATATTCAAATCACTTCATTTAAGTTGGAAAGTAGTTGCATTAGCTCATCCATACATGCTGCCATGTCATGATCATGCATCATATTGTTGCACTTGCCGTGTATTGATTGCTATTTATCTGCATTGCGGTAGGCCCTGCTTCTGAAAATACCCCCGAGTATTCCAACGAAGGGGAAAACCTTCCTGCTTCCCAGCAAGGCAAGCAACCCCTTTGATCATTCCAATAACATCCCATTCTCTCGCTCCTGCTCTTGTTTATTGCATTAGGACAAACATCCACTTGTCTGTCATACACGGTAGATGAACCTATTCTTTTGCATGACCTGTCATTGTTACAGTGAATAGCTAAACCTTGCAACCTATTATACCTGGTAGATGCTTGTGCCATGATGTGCTTTGCTTACTTTGCCTGCTATGCTTGCTATGCTTAGAGTTGTGTCAGGTCTGATTCATCTGGGAGATGAACTGGAGTGAAACAATGTTGTTCTGATGTGATAAGCTTATGATGAACCCGATTTGGTAAAGGTAGCGATGAGAGGCTATGTAGGAGTGCATAGAGGGTTGTCTCATTGGGATCGTTCTTAGGAACTGAGTTCCGTGTTTGTAATCCAAGACTAGATACTACCACATGATGGGCCCTAAATATGACCCCGCTCGACTTATCAATCGCTTTGTCCTTAGTCCAGGAGTTGCAAGTAGTTTCTGGTGTCTATAGCATGTTGGAGGCCATGCGTAGCGCCGACCCTAGGGGTGGGTTATGATGCGGTAGGCAGTGGCACGGTGTACCAAGGGTCACCCGAATGGTGGGCTTGGGAACCCTGTGCACATCGTTTGGGGCCGTAGCGGCAACTTCGACTGGACATTTTTGCGGGTTCAGTCTCAAATGGGCGATAGCCTAGACTAGAGGCCTTATGTGATTGACAGTCGTGGCCGACTCCCTCGCTGGGCTTTTGCTTGAAGGAGCCCGAGGTGCATGGTTTTTATGAGCACACGGCGATAACTGGCGAGAGCGTGTGTGAAGAAGTACACCCCTGCAGGGTATGAAACTATTCGAATAGCCGCGTCTTCGGACATGGACTACTTGGAAAGCTTATACTGTTCAGAGATAATTAAATGGATACTCATAAAAATATCAAGACAAGTGTGAGTATCATGGATGGCACTCTCATAGGAGACGAAAGTGAATCCATGGTGGTGTATTGTTATGGAGTTAGTGGACTCATGTGCGATATCTAAAATATAAACAAAGAGTTAAAATTTCGTAGTGTAGGTTAGCACTGTTGCATTGTTGCATAAACTCCACCACTCCCCTTGTTGATACATGAGCATGAATAGTCTAGGTCTGTTTTAAAGACTTGCTGAGTACGTTTGTACTCACGTTTGCTTCATAAATGTTGCAGATGAGACTTAGGACCCATCGGGTGGGTTCTTTCTAGATGTCGACGATGCCGAATAGCTGGTGTCCCAGCTATGACCTTATGCCCTGTGGCAGGCTGTAGATAGTCAGGCCATGTGCCTTTTTACCCTTTCAACTGTCTGTACTGAGACAACTTTATGCTTCCGCTTGGTTTGTATGAACTTGCTTGTATGACTTGAGTGTCAGGTCATGTGACCCCTACCTATAAGAACATATTATTCAAGGCTCTTCTAAGGCTCTTAAATAAAAGTTGTGTTGATGTATGGTTATGTTGTGATGCCATAGTTGTATCTATGCATATTGGGCATATCGTGTGTACGTGTGACGTGCAATGGTACGTATGGGATCCGACACCTAGTCATGTGCTTTTAGTAGTACTCTTTACGGGAAACTGCCTGCTTGTGCTTCCCCCAAGCCCTGGTAGCTTGCTACTACTCCAGACACATTGATTGACCTACATGTATCCTTCTTTGCTGCTGTGTTTGTCCCTTCGGGGAAATGTCTCGCGCTGTAATCGAGTCCGTGTAGCCTTCTACGACTCGTTTACGTGTAGTGATGACATTTATGTCCCATGGCATAATGGAGTCCTTGTAGATCGCTATGTCTCGTGTACACACGCTTGAGGCCGACACCTGCATTGCTGGCTTACGTATGCCTGTTTCCGTACGGATGTGCCACTTGGGATCTATGACTAGTCATGTCGACCCGGGTTCTCTGTTGTTTGATTGCCAGTGACATGTTCATGTACATGAGCCAAAATACACAAACGGTCCCAGCTAAGGTAAGGCTGCAGCCGTGGAGCTTACCGTGCGTGAGGCCGCAAAGTGATGTGATATGTTACAATCTGGATTCATATGACTTAGGATCGGGGTCCCGATAGCGTTGGTATCAGAGCCTGACTGACTGTAGGACTACCAAGCTAAACCGGTCGAAGTTGAGTCTAGAAACACTGTAGAAACATAGGGGAATTGATTGTGGAAGGGAACGTAAGGCTCTTTTTACTCCTCTTCCCAAGTTATTCTACGAGGATAAGAACTAGGCTTCTCAAGTGAATTCGGTACTTGAGTATTGTTGGTGTGACAAACAGTTGGAGAAGAGAATTGAGTCTAGAAAGTCGATTGGGTATGCTTTTCCAATCTTTTGCAGTTGTCTCAAAATCTTTTTTGAGCAATTACAGCCGTTATGCTGTACAATTTCTGCTAGAGTCTCTAATGTCTTTGCATCATTCTGTGTTTCAGATGCCCCCTCGTCATTACAGTCAGGTGGTCCGTCTGACCAGGTGCATTGATGTACCGGGTCACACGGCCATGTTGGTTAGAGTTATGATGGAGGCTGGTTACCATTGGCACCCAGAGTACACAGTGGTGGAACACTATCAAGATTTCAACCACAACTAGTATCTATGTACTCTTAAGATATATCCTTCATATCCTGGAGCTGTAGAGCTGCTTCACTCGACTTACCGATTAGGTGTCACCATAGACATGGCAGCTCAGGAGGCCGCCTACACTATGCTGACTATCATGAGGTTTCACCATGGTCTGCTTCAGAACACAGAGTTTTGTTATGTTCCTGCTTCTCTGTAACATACCAAAATTTCATTTTTGGAATGTTATGATATATAGCTATGCATCATCATCACATTGTTTGAATGAAGTGAATTGTTGAAGTTTTTCTTTTGGAATTCTGAAAGGCCATTTCAATTTCCTCTTATACTTGTTTCCTCCTATTTGAAAACCCTTGGAATATTCATAAAAAGAGAGGAGTAATATGACACTCCACACCAGGGGCATCTTGGTGAGTTATTTGAACAATAAAACCAGGGGGTTATTTGAAAGTTTATCTCAAAAGAATTTAAAATCAATTAGGCATTTTCTGAATAAAATAAAATTTTAAAGTATTAATTTTGAAAGAGGAAAAATGTTCATTAAATAGCATTTATTCCCCTGATCATTTTGATATATATATTACCTAAGTTTGGAAAAGATTTGAATGCACTAAAGAGTTATAAATGCTCTGGAAAAATAGAAAAGGAAACAGATTTAAAGCGTTTAATTAGAAAACTGGCCGGCCCACAGCCTTTAAACCCCGAGATCCCTCCGAATCGGTCACGACGCACTAACTTTGCCCTCTCTCTCACTCACACGTGGAACCCACTGTCCGACAGCGTCATCCGCGCACCCGTCTCCTTCCTCGCGTCAGACCACGTCGCCGGACATCTCTCCTCTCCGGATCTCCCTCCTCTCTCCCTCTCCCGACCCCGCACGTGGCCTATCAAAATCCCTACCCTCACCGCTCTCCTTTCCACCCCACTACCCCCACTACCCTCGTCAAAACACCACCACCTCGCCGGAGTTCTGACTCCACCCGAAACCCCCAGAGCTCCTGGCCGTCGCCACACTCACCCCCACTCCCCTCTAACGCCACCATTCGACGCCATATCTTCGCCGCCATTGCTTGAGCATTTCGGACGCCGCCCTCGACCACCGCAGCACCATCCCCGAGCATCTCTGACCTCCAGCCGCCGTCGATGTCGCCGGAACTCCAACCCCTCCTTTGTAAGCCGCCACACACCCGCCACCGTCATATCTAGGATCTATGCTCCAGATTATAAATTTTATAAAAATGAACCAGTATGCGTTAGTTTTCGGTTGCCCCTCGCAAACACCCCGCAAGCTCACGACCTCGGCAAATCACAGCACGCCACGTAGCCCTGTCCGTTCGCTAGGAATTTTGTTCTTTTCTGTTTTCTTATAGAAAACGGGAATGTTTTCTCTTTTTGTTTTAGTTGTAACTTTTAAACTAATTAATTTTTTTAATTGATTCTTTTTGCATTGGGTCAAAAATTTCATGTAGTTTCATCCTGTCGGCTTATATTTCAAATTTGAACTTTTAAATTAGAATCTAACCAAATTTTCTTAAATTACTAAAATCTGTATAACTAGAGTTTAAAAATATATTTTTGTATGAATCTTTTTGCCACTGGTTTGTGTTAGTTAGACCTATCATCCTAAAAAGTTTGAGAATTTTTAGGATAAATTTTGTTAGTGTTTTAAAAAAGACAGAATTTGTTTAGTTCTTAATATAGTTTAGTTAATTTGATTTTAGTTTAGTTTGAATCTGAGTTAGTTTTCATTAGATCCTGTTGTTTCAACATTAGGTGAAATAACTTGTTGTTAAAAAAATATTGTTTAGTTTTATACCTTATTGTTATAGCAAATCTTCATTCCTTTTCATTAGGTATAGTTTTATAAATCAGTTTAGTTTTACTTTTCACAAAACATTTAGGAGATTTAATTATGTCTTCTAATAAAGAATTTTAGTAATTCTTTTCTATTAAATGATGTTCTATTTATAATAATAATAATAATAATAATTTTGTTTCATACTCAAATACTATAGGAAACTCTAGTATCTACATTAAGTGGTGTTTTATAAAAAATTTAAATTTTAGTAGCAGTTCTTTTCACTAAAGTTTTAATGGATTTAATTATGTTTACTAAATATAAATTTTATTTTTTTATTTTCTGTTAACTATTGTTTTGTTATTAAAAATAGTTGATTGGTCTTATTTTTTTAGTAGTTTTGACACACAAAATTTTTTTGTGAGACAATTATTGGTTTTGACTTTCTTTCTCTTGATTGATACTATTGAATTGTTTATTTTAATCTTGTTGATTGTGTGAGTTGTATTATTAGTTCTATGCTTATTGTGTTCTTTGTTTGACTCGTTCGATCATTCGGAGTGCGAAGCTTGTTATCTAGAGTCACTTGAGTATGAGGATCGTCAACAAGGAAAGTCACTTTGCTCATGTTTACCCATGTTTTTATTGCATTAGTTCTACCATCTCCCCAATTGCATGCAAAGTAGTAATTTGGAAACTTGGTTACTTGATGTAGTATCATGTGGTAGGATACCCTCAACCCTTTTGACACATTGGCCCCGGGAAACGTTGATTTATATTTTGCTATGCTAATAGTAGACGAGGTTGGTTGTGTGATTCATGAGACTTGCGAGATAATAATTTCAAGTCCTACAAGATGATCAAGACTTCAAGACCCGAGTTTTCAACATACCTCTGGGTGGATGATGATTGAACAGCGCCCTGGAGAAACCGGTGGTTAGCCTAGGTGTTGCTGGAGAAGTGCTAGTATTCACGCGGAAAGGTCCACCAAGGCACAAAGAGATGGATGGATGCTTCAAGACCCAAGGCTTACCTGCACAGCCACACGCCATTATGGGCTATGGCTTGGTTGGATATCGTGGTGACCCTGGACAGGCGGTGCTATGAGATGTAGAAGAACGGTAGGAAAGGATGGGCACCGACAGAGTCTCAGGGAAACCCTGTAGAAGACCATGTTTTGGTCATCCGTTTCTCAAACACCCAGAAGTGTGAGGAATCCAACAGAGGCGATCAAATCTTGTGGGGAACGTGTGCAAAACTCTGCAGAGTACCCAAACTTAATCTTGGACAACTTGAGCCAAAGGAACTGAAACTATCTGGAATTCTCAAGACAAATAATGATATTGATGTGGGTATAAATGAAAACTTGGGCATGAGAATTGGTTGGTGGAACCATCTCATTAATCAACCAACATTGGAGTAATAATATTTTGCCCTCTCTTGTAGTAGGAAAAAATTGGCTTTATGCAAAACTTACTATCCCACCTGCCAAATATGCACATAGAATAGATGATTTACTTGACACCCCCTCTTTTGTGACATTGCCGGCATATTCAATATGCTGACCTACATGGCTGCAACGTATCATGTTGCAGAGTATTTTTCTGACCAGGAGTGAGGATACGCTCGATGAGATGCCCTTGGAGTCAGATGGACTCAACTACCTTTGAAGCTTCCGCAAGATTAGTTATTCTCATGAGTTCGCCTTCAGCCACTTTATTGTAATTCTTATTGTAATAAAGGACTCGATATGAGTTTCGATTTATGAAGCTGTGTGATTCCCCTTTGATATATACATTGATGTACCAGCATGATCTTGGAATGGTACGGAAACACCGGAGATTCGACCTTTCAGGTCGGGTCGCTACAGAGATGGTATCAAAGCACACGCTGACCGTAGGACGTAACCTCTAGGATTGGAAAAGCCTTAGGATTTATTTCTCTTTAAAATTCTTATACTCTCATCTGCTCGTTTCTGACTTCCCTCTGATTTATTTCAAAATTTATAGATGGCCACCTTCATCCCAGTTTTGATCACGGAGTTTTGTCAGCCTGACGCAACGATGCCCTTTGGCAAGGAGATGGTGAAGATCGTCAGGGACGTAAGGATCGCTTTTCCAAGCATCACCGGGACTCCTATCATGTCTTTTCCACAAGACGGTCGCTACAGGATCGAGGTGCACATCCCCGGAAAGACCTTTGGAAATCGTAACGAACCCATCAACTTAAAGTTTGTGGCACACAGCTGGATTCTTGGGAGGGACATGGCAACTCACCGTGCCCTTGGACGTATTCAGGAGGAATACAGGGGTGGTCCCATTTCACCAGGACTCAGCGTGGTTTGTCGCAAGGATGCCAATGGAAATATCATAAACACTCCCACTGAAGACTCCACCATTTCCTATATCCAGACTTTGGAGACGCACATCAGGACCTTGGAGCTTCGGGTAGGTGCCGAAAGGATTGTCCGGAGTTCTTAACGTTTTCCATGTTTCCCCGTTGAAGAAATGCCACGCTGAAATGGCTGATATTCCTTTGAGAGACACAGTGCCCCTAGAGGCCATACAACTTGACAGTGACTTGACCTACGAGGAGAAGCCTGTCAGAATCATCGAGACTACCAATAGAGTTACCCGTAGCAAAACCATCAAGTTCTGTAAGGTTTTTGTGGAGTCACCACACCGAGGAAGAAGCCACCTGGGAACGTGAAGAATATCTTCGTAGAGACCACCCGCACCTATTTTCTAGCCAACCCGAATCTCGAGGGCGAGATTCATCTTAAGGTGGGTAGGTTTGTAACATCCCAAGATTTCATTTTTGGAATGTTAAGATATATAGCTATGCATAATCATCACATTGTTTGAATGAAGTGAATTGTTGAAGTTTTTCTTTTTGAATTCTGAAAGGCCATTTCAATTTCTTCTTATACTTGTTTCCTCCTATTTGAAAACCATTGGAATATTCATAAAAAGAGAGGAGTAATGTGACACTCCACACCAGGGGCATCTTGGTGAGTTATTTGAACAATAAAACCAGGGGGTTATTTGAAAGTTTATCTCAAAAGAATTTAAAATCAATTAGGCATTTTCTATAAAAAAATTAAAAGTCTCCATTTTGACAGAGGAAAAATGTTCATCAAATAGCATTTATTCCCCTGATCATTTTGATATATATATTCCCTACGTTTGGAAATGATTTGAACGCATTAAACTGTTTTAAACGATTTGGAAAAATAGAACATGAAACAGATTTAAAGCGTTTAATTAGAAAACCGGCCGGCCCATAGCCTTTAAACCCGAGATCCCACCGGATCGGTCACCGACGCACTAACTTCGCCCTCTCTCTCACTAACACGCGGGACCCACTGTCTGACAGCGTCATCCGTGTGCAAGTCTCCTTCCTTATGCCAAACCACGTCGCCGGAGATCTCTCCTCTCCGGATCTCCCTCCTCTCTCCCTCTCTCGACCCTGCACCTGCCCATAATAAAGCCATGCTCTCGCCGCTCTCCGTTCCACCCCGCTACCCCCTCTACCATCGCCGGAATGCCACAACCTCACCGTAGTTCTGACTCCACCCGAAACCCCCAAAGCTCCTGGCCGTCGCCACACTCACCCCCACTCCCCTCTGATGCCACCATTCGACGTCGTATATTCGCCGCCGTCGCTTGAGCATTTTGGACGCCGCCCTCGACAACCGCAGCACCATCCCTGAGCATCTCTGACCTCCGGCTGCCGTCGACATCGCCGGAACTCTGACCCCCTCCTCTGTAAGCCGCCACCTCCACCCGCAATCGTCAGATCTAGGATCTACGCTCCAGATTAGAAATTTTATAAAAATGAACCAGTACGCGTTAGTTTTCGGTCGTCCGCCGCAAACACCCCAGATGCTCATGACCTCGGCAAATCACAGCACGCCACGTAGCCCTGTCCGTTCGCTAGGAATTTTGTTCTTTTCTGTTTTGTTTTAGAAAACAGATTGTTTTTTGTGTTTGTTTTAGTTGTAACTTTTAAACTAATCAGTGTTTTCAATTGATACTTTTTATATTAGGTCACAAATTTCATGTACTTTTATCCTGTAGTCTTATATTTCAAATTTGAACTTTTAAATTTGAATCTAACCAAATTTGCTTAAATTACTAAAATTTGTATAACTAGAGTTTGAAAATATATTTTTGTATGAATCTTTTTGCCACTGGTTTGTATTAGTTAGACCTATCATCCTACAAAGTTTGAGAATTTTTAGGATAAATTTGTTTAGTGTTTTTAACAAAAAAAGAATCTGTTTAGTTCTTAATAGAGTTTAGTTAATTTTATTTTAGTTTAGTAAGAATCTGAGTTAGTTTAACTTTTGTTTTTTAGTTTTCATTAGGTTCTGTTGTTTCAACATTACGTGAAATAACTTGCTATTAAAAAAATATTGTTTAGTTTTATACCTTATTGTTATCGGAAATCTTCATTCCTTTCCATTAGGTATAGTTTTATAAAGCAATTTAGTTTTACTTTTCACAAAACATTTAGGGGATTTAATTCTGTCTTCTAATAAAGAATTTTAGTAATTCTTTTCTGTTAAGTGATGTTCTATTTATAATAATAATAATAATAATAATAATAATTTTGTTTCATACTCAAATACTATAGGAAACTCTAGTATCTACATTAAGTGGTGTTTTATAAAAAATTTAAATTTTAGTAGCATTTCTTTTCACTAAAGTTTTAATGGATTTAATTCTGTTTACTAAATATATATTTTATTATTTCTTTTCTGTTAACTATTCTTTTGTTATTAAAAATAGTTGATTGGTCCTATTATTTTAGTAGTTTTGACACAAAAAAAATTGTGAGACAAATATTGGTTTTGAATTTCTTTCTCTTGATTGATACTATTGAATTGTTTTATTTTAATCTTGCTGATTGTGTGAGTTGTATTATTAGTTGAATGCTTATTGTGTGCTTTGTTTGATTCATTAGATCATCCGGAGTACGAAGCTTCTTATCTAGAGTCACTTGAGTACGAGGATCGTCAACAAGGCAAGTCACTTTGATCATGTTTACCCATGTATTTATTGCATTAGTTCTACCATCTCCCCAATTGCATGCAAAGTAGGTAATTTGGAAACTTGGTTACTTGATGTAGTATCATGTGGTAGGATACCCTCAATCCTTTTGACACATTGGCCCCGGGAAACATTGATTTATATTTTGCTATGCTAATAGTAGACGGGGTTGGTTGTGTGATTCATGAGAGTTGTGAGATAATAATTTCAAGACCTACAAGATGATCAAGACTTCAAGACCCAAGTTTTCAACATACCTCTGGGTGGATGATGGTTGAACGGCGCCCTGGAGAAACCAGTGGTTAGCCTAGGTGTTGCTGGAGAAGTGCCAGTATTCACGCGGAAAGGTCCACCCAGGCACAAAGAGATGGATGGATGCTTCAAGACCCAAGGCTTACCTGCACAGCCACAAGCCATTATGGGCTCTGGCTTGGTTGGATATCGTGGTGACCCTGGATAGGCGGTGCTACGAGATGTAGAAGAACGGTAGGAATGGATGGTAACCGACAGAGTCTCAGGGAAACCCTTTAGAAGACCATGTTTTGGTCATCCGTTTCTCAAACACCAGGAAGTGCGAGGAATCCAATGGAGGCAATCAAATCTTGTGGGGAACGTGTGCAAAACTCTGCAGAGTACCCAAACCTAATCGATTAGTCGTGTCCACGGTCATGGACAACTTGAGCCAAAGGAATTGAAACTATCTACAATTCTCAACACAAATAATGATATTGATGTGGGTATAAATGACAACTTGGGCATGAGAATTGGTTGGTGGAACCATCTCATTAATCAACCAACATTGTAGTAATAATATTTTGCCCTCTCTTGTAGTAGGAAAAAAATGGCTTTATGCAAAACTTACTATCCCACCTGCCAAATATGCATATAGAATAGAGATTTACTTGACACCCCCTCTTTTGTGACATTGCCGGCATATTCAATATGCTGACCTACATGGCTGCAACATATCATTTTGCAGAGTATTTTTCCGACCAGGAGTGAGGATACGCTCTACGCTCGGTGAGATGCCCTTGGAGTCAGATGGACTCAGCTACCTTTGAAGCTTCCGCAATATTAGTTATTCTCATGAGTTGGCCTTCAGCCACTTTATTGTAATTCTTATTGTAATAAAGGACTCGATATGAGATTTCGATTTATAAAGCTGTGTGATTCCCCTTTGATATATACATTGATGTACCGTGTGTGTACCAGCATGATCTTGGGATGCTACGGAAACACTGGAGATTCGACCTTTCAGGTCGGGTCGCTACATTCTCTAGGAGGAGAGGATAGCTATCTTAGCACATCCTACTATGATCATTCTCATGGGGACCCTAGGCTGCAGGTGACCGCTCAGATGTTGGAGAACAGGAATCGTGATTCACGTGCCCTTCGCATGGAGCTTTATGCTACCTGTGCACGTCTTTGGACAACCCTGACGTAGTTGGCACCTGTCGTGCAAACAGGCTATGGAGATTTGGAGATGTTGAACGCATCGCGGACTCATCTGCTAGCACACGTAGACTGGCCCGATGTTGGAGGCATCACCCCTTTTTGAGGACTGTTGTTGCGGCCAACAAGGGGACCAAGGCCACATCCGTGTCCTTATGGTTTCCAGGGATCACAGGCTAGAGTGTTTCCAGATCCTCAGGTTTAGCTCCCAGGTCACGGGGGTACCCTATACGAGGAATTCTACAACGATGCTTGAGTACATGGATGTTGGTACTAGTATGGTAGTAGTCGTATCGCCATAGTCCTGCGTGTGTTGTGGGATATGACTGGGGTTGAGAGTTGAGTTCTGGAGTTGTAGATAGATAATGTATAGGAAGCTTGTACTTCCTTCGATGAGTTGTGTCATCTCTCCATAGAATGTATTTCAGCTTGGGCTTGTACTGAACTATGTCATGGTGTGTATGAATAATGGTGTTCATATGGCAGTTCTTATTACCATTTTGATTGGGTGTTTACCCTGCATGCCATGTTGTCCAGTACATTCCTTATATCATGTCTTAGAGTTGATGTCCTCTATGTCTAAGCTGTGGGTTTGTTTTCCTAGGATGGTGGCAACTAGGAATAACCCCGTGCCTGCCGCTGAGCAGGGATAGGGAAGCCAGCCAAGGCAAGAGAACCTGCCACAGGCGCCCTCCTTGGCAGAAGTGATGCTTGGAGCTGAACAAAATAAAAGGGAGACCAACAGGCTGTTGGAACGAATTGAGCAGAACACAGCGCGTGCTCCCCGCAATGATCAGAATGATGGCGTGTCTCTCGGTGATTTCGTCAACCTGTGCCCACCTAAGTATCATCATTCGGTCGACCCGCTCGACGCGGATGACTGGCTGACCAGCATGTCCCGCAAAATTGTGGCTGCCAATGTATCCGAGGCCAACTAGGTGACCTTTGCTACTTACTTTTTGGAAGGACCCGCCAATCTATGGTGGGAAAATTATGAAGCCATGCGTCTCGCAGGCCCCGCACCAACTTGGGCAGAATTCAGCGCGGCATTCCGTACCCATCACATCCCGGATGGGCTAATGGATCGCAAGAGAGAGGAGTTTTGTGCTTTCACCCAGGGCATACTGTCAGTGCATTCCTATAGCCGTGAGTTTGGCAATCTTGCTCGTTATGCTCCGGACAAAGTTTCAACTGATGCCAAGAAACAGGCTAGGTTCCGCAAGGGACTTAGTCTTGAGCTCCGTCGAGATCTGCGCCTGCATGAGTGCACAATCTTCGAGGCTCTAGTCAACAAGGCTATCAATGCCGAGACTGGAAAGACTTACTACAAGGCCACTAGGAAGCACAACCGTGACTTCAGCCCTGCATCTGGCTCAGGCTCCAACAAACCCCGTGTGTGGGTGCCCAATGCAGCTGTGCCGCCAAGGTACACCGCGAGGCCATCCTTCCAGGTGCCTCGCCAAACTCGGCCCAACCCTCCAGCCAGGCCATTTGGAGTTCCTCCTACCAATGTTGCTCCCCGTGCCACCGTTGTATGCTACAAATGTGGGGAACCAGGACACTACTCGCGAGAGTGTCCTCAGAACAATGCTAATCCTACTGGACATGGGAAGCCAGGAAAAGCCTTCTATGTGAAGCCAGCTCCTCCTCGTGGACGAGTGAACTATGTTTCTGCTGAGGAAGCCCTTGAGGATCCTGATGTTATCCTAGATACGCTCCTTGTCAATAGTTATCCAGCATCTGTTCTATTTGATACTGGGGCATCTCACAAAGTTATGCACAGTTGCATAACATGTCTTTTTGTGATATGCCTACTCCTTTAGTAGTTCACACTCCTGGTTCAAAATGGCAAACTTCTAGGGTGAGCCATGACAACAAGATTCTGGTAGATAGACTAATCTTCCCAGCATCCTTGATAGCCCTCAAGTCTTCGGACATCAATATCATCTTAGGCATGGACTGGATGAAAGCCCACTATGCTAAGATCGATACTCATACTAGGAATGTTCAACTTACACATCCCTCGGGTGAGGTAGTTAATGTCTCTACTCGAGCAGCCAAGCGCCAACTCTATTCCCTCAATGCTTGCCCTCTTCCAAAATTAGAAGATATTCCGGTAGTCCGTGACTTTCCGGATGTCTTCCAAGAAGAACTGCCAGGAATTCCACCTGTCAGAGATGTTGAGTTTGTGATAGAGCTCATTCAAGGGACTGTCCCAATAGCCAAAAGACCCTATAAGATGGTACCCTTAGAACTAGCCAAACATAAGATCCAAGTCGATGAGGCTTTGAAGAAAGGTTTCATCTTTCCTAGTTCTTCTGCTTGGGCTTGCCCCGTCCTCTTCATCAAGAAGAAGGATAGATTGGAGCAGATGGTTGTGGATTATCGAGCAGTGAATCTGGTCACCATAAAGAACAAGTATCCGCTCCCCAGGATCAACGATTTGTATAATCAACTCGCTGGATCCTCTGTCTTTTCCAAAATGGATTTGAGGTTGGGATACCATCAAATCAGAATTAGAAACGGGGACATTGCAAAAATGGCTTTTGTTACTCGTTATGGCCAATACGAGGACACCGTCATGTCCTTCGGTTTAACCAATGCCCCAGCCACCTTCTCTCGCTTGATAAATTAGATCTTCATGGATTAATTGGATAAATTTGTCGTGGTTTACCTCGATGATATACTCATCTACTCAAAGAACAAACGGGAACATGCTGAGCATCTAAGGCTGGTATTGATGAAACTTCGAGAGTATCGTCTATATGCCAAATTCTCCAAGTGTGATTTTTGGTTGCCAGAAGTGACCTATCTACGCCACGTGATCTCTGGTAAAGGTATTGTTGTCAATCCCGAGAGAGTTCAGACCGTCCTTTATTAGACTCAACCTGAATTGGTTAAACAAGTTCGGAGTTTCCTTGGCTTACCGAGCTATTGTCGTCGCTTTGTCAAGAATTTCTCCAAGGTTGCGAAACCTCTGACTGATCTCCTCAAGAAAGATAAAAACTTCGAGTGGACTTAACAATGCGAGCATAGTTTTCAGGAGTTTAAAAGATGCCTGACCTCTCCTCCTATTCTGGTGCCACCATATTTCTCTAAGGACTTTGTTATCTATTGTGACGCCTCGCGATAGGGATAAGGTTGCATTCTCATGCACGATAGCCATGTGATTGCATACGCGTCTCGACATTTGCGTCCACATGAGGATAATTATCCAATACATGATCTTGAGCTTGCAGCTGTAGTCCATGCACTGAAAACCTGGCAACATTACCTTCTGGGTAATTGTTGCAAACTTTACACTGATCACCAAAGTCCGAAATATATTTTCACCCAGCCAGATTTGAATCTGAGGCAAAGATGATGGGTTGAGTTGATTATAGATTACGGCTTAGGGATAACTTACACCCCGGGGAAAGCCAATGTCATGGCTGATGCACTAAGTCGTAAGTCTTATTGTAACAACCTGATGTTGCAACAAGGTCAACCACTTCTCTATGAGGAATTTCGGAAGTTAAACCTCCACATTGTTCCTAAAGGATTCCTATCCAACCTGGTGGTGAAACCTACTCTTAAGGATCAAATTATAGCTGGCCAAAAGCATGATAAGGGTATGTCGGGGATATACCCCGCGGTATGACCCGGCCTGGCGACTCACAGGAGACCCGGAAAAGACATGACATTTTATTAATGACTCGGCGTGTAAGCCGGCGTCAGGCAGCTCACAAGAGAAGGCTCAAAGAGAGAAAGACTCCCTGCTGAAGGTTACAAGACCCGAAATAGGATTCTAGGGAGACTAGTCCTAATCCTACTCCTAGTTGCACTCTATTTGTAAACCTACCCTCTCCACTTATATAAGGGGGGTAGACCGCCCCTAGAGAGAGAAGGGACACAAGTCCACAAGTTTAGACAACAGAAGATATTAGAGATAGATAGACTAGAGGCTTTGGTTATTAGAGCTAGCCAACATCACCCCTGTAACCGAGAGATCTCCATCATCAATACCAGACAAGCAGGACGTAGGCTTTTACCTACATCGGAGGGGCCGAACCTGGGTAAACTTCGTGTCTCTCGATTCTGATCAACCCCTTCAAGCCACCACGTAGTTGCATCTTAGCCCCGAACCTAAGTCCGTTCACCTAGACATCTGCCGTGACAAATCCACGACAGTTGGCAGGCTAGGTAGGGGCGACGCATGGTGGTTTGTGTTATTGAAGGGATCTTTCTCAAGGATCGAGAAGCAAACAATTTTTCGGATAAAGAAGAGCCGATGCCAGTTTGAGATCATGCCTCATCTGAACTGGCCTCATCTGCTCGTGTCTTCGCATGCTGCTCCGCCTCTGTGCACCGCGGCCCCGGCCGTCTCTCGCCTCCATCACACGCTCGACTCGCCGAGGTGCACTTTGAGCCGCCGTTGTCCTACGCTTCTGACCGCCTCTGCTCCGAGCTCCCCAAGCTACCAGCTGTACCATGAAGCCACCCTGGGGCCGGTCTCCCTCGTTGCTACAACCCGCCATTTCAAAAGTGACAGGACCGAGCTGCCGCACCTGCTGATGTGAGCCGCCGTCGTCTGCTGCCGTGAGCCGCCTCCACCTCGTTCCGGTTCCACCACGGGCCAGAGCTGTTGATCCGCCACCGGTTCTGCTGCCCTGAGCCACCGCTTTCCTCACGCACGATCCACCTCCACCATGGTTCGCACTACCACCCACGTCGCCGAGCCACAGGTGCTATCCACCCAATTTATTTTATCTATACATTTTGATTCTATCGAAGAACAATTACTTCGTCTTTGTAATATTTTTTACACAGGACAAATTATTCATTACCAAAGTAGTATCATATCGCGGAGATGGAGGCGCACCAGCGTCGTTTGGCACCGGCGTCCGTACCGGCTTACAGAGCCACAACTGTCTCTCATGGCCGCACCGGCTTGCAACATCCACGGCCGAGTCATCTATCCGCGCCGGCTTACAATACCCGCGGCCGAATCACCCGTTTTGCGCCGGCTTACAATGCCCATGGCTTATTCTCCTGTCCGTGCTTACAACACCACCGGCGACTCGCACGTCCGTGCTGGCCTACAACGCCATGGCCGTCTCTCGTGGCTTAACTGGCTTACAACGCCGTGGCCGTCTCTCGCCTCTGCTCCGGCTTACAACGCCGTGGCCGTCTCTCGCCATCCACGTCGGCTTACAACACCATGGCGTCTTCTACAACAACATCGGCTTACAATGCCACGACTGGTTTGTACGTCTACATCAACGTGTCGGTACCTCTTGTGCTAACCCAGAATTATGAGCCTCCACGGGGTTGGCACGGACGGGCTGTGGGTGGAGTGCCATGGCAGGCACGGGAGGTCGGGAGCTTCGCAGCGGCGGCTGATTCGGGCCCGGGCAGGCTCAGATGGGCTTTCACGGGCCTGGCGGCTGGAGGAGAGAGGAGCTGCGGCTGGGAAAGGTTTGGCACGGAAACCAAGGGGAATTAGGGTTTAGGGTCTAAATTAGGCAGGGGAAGGGGCCTATTTATAGTTTAGGGGGCTAGGGATGATGGTTTTCGGATCCGATTTTGGCCGTGCGATCGTAATTGGACGGGCGGATCGGGGCAAGGGCTACGGTGGCTGTGTAGATGGGATAGGTGGGGAAGAGAGGGAGGTTTGCGGCCCGTGACATGAAGTTTGAAAACACCGAAAACATCCAATAATAAACCGATGACCGCACTGCTACGGATGACCGACGTGTATCAAACGAACTCGGAACGCAACAAAATTTGGCAGGCGGCCTACCTACAATATAAAAAGACCGCACGCCATGTTTTGACCCAATCCAAGAATATTTTTAGCGCGCCTTTTAAAACATTTCTAAAATTATGCCGCGGGCGTGTGCATGTGTGGTTGGACTCAAAATGGTCGACGGCACAAACGGAGAGAACCGGCAACTATGAACAGATGCAACTTTTCAAAACGAGTGACGATGCTATGCGGATGATGCGAATGATGCGATAATGAATGCAACAACCAGACGAAACACAGACAAGAATGGAAAGAAAGGGGAATCTTCTGGAATCTTCTAGAGCGTCGGTCCCGGACTGTTACAACTCTCCTCCACTACACGAGGATCTCGTCCCGAGATCTAGAATGAGAAAGGGAAGAGAAAGAGCAAGAGGTAAAACTTAGCTGCTTCTTTGACATACGAGTGAAACCAATGATCACTGAAAGTTTCAATGGAAGAAGAATGACATGAGGAACAAGCAAGAATTCACAAGAAATTTCGGCAGCACTTCGGTAGGATAGAGAGGGAAAAAATTAGATATGATGGAAAGAAATTGAAAGAGGTACCTCAAACTTTGGTTGGATTAGAATCAAAACATCATGAGATGGAAGGATTATGAAAACATTGCACAACACTCTGGTTAAATGAATAAGCAAAGAAAGAACATGATCTTATTCAAACTAGATGAGAGTTGACAAGACCAACACCACTATGCCTCCAGAACCAAAGAATAGAAGCTAGATCTTTGGAGAGAAGAGAACGGAGAAGAAAATAACAATTTCCACCACCATTGAACTTGAGAAGCATCTTACAAGAATAGATTGAACAGGGTTGTTGAAAAAATCAACAATGAAAGAATAGCTTGTTATGGGCCTGTGGGAAACATTTCAAAATTATGAGGTGACAACCTGCCACAACAGAAACAATTGATTGATTGAGATCAACAAGATATGCAAAACTTTTTGTGCCAAGAAGAGGAGGAGAAAACTTGGATCCTTTATAACACCCTGATAGAAACAATCCTTAGGATATGCTTTAGGTGAAATCCAACCCAAGATACTCCGAGAAAACAAGATGGGTTTACTTATCTCATCCTTGACAATTTTCCTTCGAGACTCCTCATGATCAAGAATTTAATAACACCATCTCAAAAGAAAATGGAGAAGGAATTGAACTTAAAATCCAAGAAAGAACACTTGAGCACCTCCAACAAGAATCTTGAAGAACCCTTGAAAATTAAAGAAATCTTGATGAACCACCATGAAGAACCTCTGGAAGAACTCTGAAGCGAAAGGATTAAAGAAAGAATTGAAGGATGCAAAATAATAAGATTGGGGCCTTCCAATGAATTAGATGGATCTTAGCGACAAGATACTTCAGCAAAACTAGAGACTCCGCAAAAAAAAGATGACCACTTGGGATGAGGAATTGATATCATGAACAACTCCGGAAGAAGGATTGAGATACTTGAATGAACAAGAATAAGAATTATGATATGACTATCCTTCATCAAGTTAAACTGATGAAAAGCAACGAATTTCACACATCACATATTCTTCTTGCAACGAATTGAAGAGAGAGAGAGATAGATCACAAACATGAAGAAATCTTGAATGAGAACACCGATAAGAATTCAAAATGAAAGAGGATAATGCAACTGGATGATATAACCTGAGAATGAAGAAATCTTCTGAAATGATGGCCTTCGGAGGATCAAGAAATGAAAACAATTCTGAAAGAACCATATGTATATGGGTGAAATAACTCATGATCAAAACAATTTGAGATGACAGCTAAAGCTAAGACCATGAATCTTCAAGAGAATGAGCAAATATTGAAGAGAACCACTCCTTCGGTCTTCAACACTGAGGATGACAACGAGAAACAACACCACGAATTACTGAGACACTCCGGAACAATGAATAAAGAAAAGGTTGAGTCAACAATGAAAATGAATTAGAAGCGATCATGGAAGAGGAATTTGACTGATGAAAATCATTCTTACATCACATTTAAAAAGAACTTGAGGACATCTCCGGAAAGATTAGAAGAGTCAGGTAGGATCCTGGGGAAACACCTGTGGGTTATGGGCCCACTCAAAAGAAACCACCGTTGAAACAATTGATTAGAAGAGAGATTGCACCGGTACAAATTAGGATCTTGATGATAAGAGACCCTTGAAATATTTTAAGAGGACAAGAATGAAAATGAATGTCTTCTAAGATATCTTCAACACTCCAGATAGAATAGAGATAAGAATAAGCAAGAGAGGCTTCATAAAGCATTCCAACATGGGAGAGCAAATAGAGAATGAAAATGATGTGATGAGCACTGAAGCTTGAATTGAATTCACCGGAAAAGAAAAACAAGATGAATACTAATAAATGGTAACTTGAACACTGAGCATCTATAATTGAATCCACCAAAGAAGAATATCAACAAGAACTAGGAGTATGAGGATAGATCTTGAAATGAGACTCTTGAGAATCTCCACAAGAAATCACCGGCTACAATAAGAAGAAATGATAGCGGAAGCATCACATGAATAGAGAAGGCACTTGGATGAGAATTTAATCATTGAAGAAAAAGGGCGGGAGGGTGGGAAAAACAAAGAAACTTGAGACAGATGAGACAAACTCCAGAACAAAATATGAGGATTGATTTTGCAATATTGGCGAAGAGAAGCACACTGGTAAAAAAGAATTGATATGATAACTTGATTGGGCAACAGAAATAGTATTCCCACATAATTATGAGAACACTACTTAGAAAGATATGAAATCACCACAAAAGGATGAGGCTTATGAAACAAGCGAGAACAAATACATACCCACTATGCACTCGTTGGAAAGATAATCCTAGATAACTACTTGAATTCCCACCTAAGAACTTTCAAAAACTTTTTGGTTATGCAATCTGGTGTGGGGGATACAAGGAGGAAATATCTCACACAACTAGCAAACCTACACCCCAACTGTATCCATCCTTCAACACATAACCAGAGGCTTTTGCAAATTCATCTAACTCGAATCCTCGAACTCACAACGATACTAAACCATGGTGGTACCCCGGACGCCTCCCTAGTACTTGGTGACTCTGAACTTATCTCACCACGATAAGTATTGAAGCAATTTTGAACATCCTCCGTCCTGAGATACCAAAATAGTTTTTCACTAGACTCGACTCGGCCAAGTTCGATCAATCAAGCGGGCTCCTAGGGGGGTACTGGCTCTGATTCCAACTTGTCGCGCCCAAGATGCGGTCCTATCCTTATTTTGGCACGAGGGCCTCGACAGGGATAGAAGCACATCTCGTCGTGTTGCAAGAATGGATATCATTACAAGTACATGTACAGAAGAGATGAGTATATGGAATTGGCTTACACTTGCCACAAGCTACATCAGAGTCACATCAATACAACAACATACCCAAACATCAAACATAAGAGCAGGGTCCAACTACGGACGGAATCAAACGATAAAATGACATCCACCCTTGTTATCCCAGGCTGTCGCCTGGAACCCATCCAAGATTGATGATGAAGAAGAAGAAGAACTCCAAATCAAATCAAGAAACGCGCTCATGTCAAACCATTGCCTTACCTGTACCTGCAACTGTTGTTGTAGTAATCTGTGAGCCACAGGGACTCAGCAATCTCATTTCCAAGTGTATCAAGACTATTAAAGCTTAATGGGAGAGGTATTGTTAAGTTTTGAGGCTGCAGCAAGCGGCTAAGCATATATTTGAGTGGCTAACTTACGAGTACAGAAATTAAAGTATGGTGGTCTACGCATAACGGACGTGAACTAGTAATGATCAATAACTGATCCTGAACACCTACTTACGTCAAACATAACCCCACCATGTTCTCTCTTGGATAAGGACTCACGAGAAGAGACAGTCACGGTTACGCACACAGTTGGTGTATTTTATTAGAGTTTACTTCAAGTTTGCTATGACCGGGTGTTAAACAAAATATCCAAGTTTGCCACATAACCGCGGGCATGGCTTCTTGAAAAGATTTAACCCTGCAGGGGTGCTCCAACCCATCCATCATAAATTAACCACACACAATGGGAATAACCTCAACCACAGATCTCGTAATCTTCCTAGGCAATTCCAAAGGAAATCCAACTACTCGAGATAGCCCGAAGAATAATCAGAAGTCCTCACTCAAGACATTCGAGAAAGGTAAAACAAATCCAGCAAGGCCGCCTGGCGTGTCGACGAACCCGATAGGAGTCGCGTATCTCGTTCTCAGGACACAACCAGATGAGCGCAGCGTACAGTGGTCTGATAGAAATCTCCCAAGTTGCCCTGGGTTGGCCCCACACACGACTCTAGTTTGGACCAACACTCATGAGGAGCACTAGCCCGGGGGTTGATTAAATTATCCGCGGGTGCCGGCGGGTCCCTATGCATTTCATTAGTTATTAGGCAAATGTAGTACCAATGTTGGGACTTGCCAGACAAGTTTTATCCCAAAACGAAAATCAAGGGGGTCCCCATAACAACCCCGAGCATGTTAGGAGCGCTCAATTACGAAACATAACAGCGGTTCACAAGTAACTAGGGCAGCAAGAGTGGAACAAAACAACGAGCAAAAGGCCAAGCCTTCCACCCTTTACCAAGTGTATAAGTGCATTAAATTAAATAGCAATAATATTGTGATAACAAAAGAAAGTCCATGTTGACACATGGAAGCAATTGCACCTGCAGCTAGAAATGCTATAAGAGGGGGTGAGCAAGCGGTAACATAGCCAAACAAGGTTTGCTAGGATGGTGGAGGGTTAGAGGATTTTCATGGCAATGTTGGGAAGCTTGACAAACAAGTGGTAGGTAGCGTGACATAGCGATAAAAACGAGACATCTAGCATGGCAATGATAGTAATGGTATCAAAAGAAATGTGTCATCTTTCCTGAGATCCCGCTCGGAAGAAGAACGAGTCCATGAAGAAGACGAGCCAACGTAGTCGAACGAATCCTCACACTCTGAACGCTTTCGGAACTTTATCGAGAAGAAGCAAATCGGAAACAACAATCAACACAAGAGAAACACCACAATATATGCATGACATGATGCGCAAACAAATAAGATGCATGTCCGGTTTAAATATGCAAGGCATGACAAGCAAGAACAACAAACTACTACACATTAAGTTAAGTTCAATATGCAACGGGTTGCATATTGATGAAACTCCACGTTCAAATTATTTAGTTCATTCCCGTTTAGGTACACATCAATGTTAAATTTTGTTAGGCATGGCAATAGGTGAAGCACAAGTAAACTACACTATCTAGGCATCTTAAATAAGGTCAGAAACGACTTATAGCACTTCCGAAATGACCCCATATGTTCATTTCGAAATTTGTCCAGGTCTGAACTAATCACTTTTTATATTTGTTGAACGACAAAATAAATCATACCATGCAATTCTACATGTCATTCTAGCCGATTTACATATATAGAACATCTCAAACGGGGCTACGGTCTAAAAGATATGAGCAACACAAGATGCACATGTCATGAAGGCAAATGCATGGAAAAATACAATCACAAACATTTCAAATCATGAATGCAGCAATTATTTATGAAACTACATGAGATTCTAAGCAAGTTTCGTATATGGCATGTCCAAAACGGAGCTACGGTTGAACCGCAAACACCAAAACAAGTTTTATAAGAAATCTGCCCAAAACAACAACATGGAATTTTGCACGCATGAAAACAACAAGCTATAAGATTCTAAAATGCACAAACTAAGCATGGGGTAGTAGCATATAACACACACTTCATATCATCTTCACAGATCATATTCAAAACATGCATGGATCACATGGTAGGAAGCTCACAAGGTACCTACTTGAAAACAGTTTTAGACTTGGTGAAAATAGCAGTTTTTGACAGTGCACTTTTTATCACGAAGGCATATTGACAGCAGTAAAACTATACCCTACAGGTCATATTATGGCATGAAACTTAACAACATACTAAAGGACATTATCTACTACAAATAACTCCATTACACCAACCCCAAAGGAGTTCTAGATCACTAGCAAAACACATGGCAAGACAGAACAAAAGATTACAGATTCCAAATTTAGAAATATTTTGGACCCTCAAAACAGCAGAATTTATAGCAAGTTGTCAACAACAAAATAACACCTAAACATGCATTTCTATGACAAGCAAAATGTCCATGGGCTAGGACACATATCAAAGGGCACATCTCATGTTCGAAATCATTTTATATCATGCATGGATTAAATCACACGAAAATAGCAAAAGGGCATCACAGCAAAAATGACATGCATGCCAAAATGCTCAAATGACAAAACTAAATGCACCGATTAATTATATAGATTTTTCTACCCCGAGAACATATATAATATGCATGGTTCATGTGGAAAAATAAGTCACAATTAATTAAGCAAGTTTATGGCCTAATCACCTTATAGCAATCATAAATGCAAGTTAAATGCAACTATTTCAATAAACAGGTTATTCATGCATGAAAGTGTGATGCCGATATTATGAACATGTTTAATATATGGTTGGATTAAATCCCGATGCACGTTGAATGAATATGTCAATGCAACATAATATAATGCATGCACAATGATGCAAAACCGCAAGCTACTAATATCATGGATGAAAATGACATATTATTAATCTACGAATTTTTCTAAGCACTTTTCATCTATAAAATATTTTTATACGACGTACGGTTAAATATTTATAGACGTTTTAAAATCGTGCCTTGGGCCTACTCAAAAATAATAATAAAATGCATGGGAGGGGCCTGGCTGGGCTCACCATGGGCCAAGCCCATTCGGCAGGGCAGGGAAGGCAGATGGGCCTGCCCGGAGGGTACTGGACCGGGCCTGGCACTGTGGGATGCCTCGGTCAACGCGGGCGAGCGGGGGCCGGATCAGCGCCCTCGTCCTCCCGCACAAGGGCGTCCATGGCGGCGGGGCTGGGCACTCCGTCAATGGGGCAGGACGGGATCCGGCAAGGGGAGGCCGGGGAAGACCGGATCCGGCGAGGGCAGCCCCGTTCCCGACGACGGCGAGCTGCGGCCGGTGGCCGGAGTACCTGCGAGACGGAGGGAGAGAGAACTTAGAGGAAGGAGAGGAAAGAAAGGAGAGGAAAGGAGGAGAGGGGCGAGAGGGGTCCGGCCCGGCTCCAGCGATGGCTGCAGCGGCCGCAGATGGCAAGCTCCTCCAGCGAGGGGCCGGCAGCAGCCCTGGCATTGGGCTGGCACGGTCGGGCTATGGGTGGAGCGCTATGGCAGGCACGGGAGGTCGGGAGCTTGGCAGCGGCGGCTGATTCGGTCCCGGGCGGGCTCAGATGGGCTTTCGCGGGCCTGGCGGCTAGAGGAGAGAGGAGCTGCAACAGGGAAAGATTTGGCATGGAAACCGAGGGGAATTAGGGTTTAGGGTCTAATTAAGGCAGGGGAAGGGGCCTATTTATATTTTAGGGGGCTAGGGATGATGGTTTTCGGAGCCGATTTCGGTCGTGCGATCGTAATCGGACGGCCAGATCGGGGCAAGGGCTACGGTGGCTGTGTAGATGGGCTAGGTGGGGAATAGAGGGAGGTTTGCGGTCCGTGACACGAAGTTTGAAAACATCGAAAACATCCGATAATAAACTGATGACCGCACTGCTACGGATGACCGACGGGTATCAAACGAACTCGGAACGCGACGAAATTTGGCAGGTGACCTATCTACAATATAGAAACACCACACGCCAAGTTTCGACCCAATCCAAGAATATTTTTAGCGCGCCTTTTAAAACATTTCTAAAATGATGATGCGAGCGCGTGCATGTGTGGTTGGACTCGAAACGGTCGACGACACGAACGGAGAGAACTGGCAACTATGAACGGATGCAAGTTCTCAAAACGAGTGACGATGCTATGCAGATGATGCAAATGATGCGATGATGAATGCAACAACCAGACGAAACACAAACGAGAATAGAAAGAAATGGGAATCTTCTGGAATCTTCTGATGCGTCGATCCCGGGCTGTTACAGCCGGCCCTGCTCCGGTGGGCGCCGACGTGGCCGGCCCATTGGTGCTAATCAGCCCGGATAATTAAGCCGTTAGCCGCTGACAATAGGTCCCGCAGAGGGTCAAACCTCTGGTCAGTGTGGGGAATTAGCCCCTGACGCTGACATGAGGGCCCCACCCTGTCAGGTTTGACCTGGGTGGGTCTGATGACTTGCTGACGTCACAATGACGTCAGGCTGACGCAATAATTGAATTTTAGTATAAAAATAAATCAGAAAATTACAAAAAATGTTTAAAACTTCAAAAGTTCATATAAACTAATCTGTAAATCAGATGAAAATAATTTATATATGAAAATTTATCAGAAAAATCCAATGAATCCAATGGTGCTCTTATCATGCATGGTAGAGAAACATATGTAGATGAACATTGACATTTACTAATAGGTTAACTTATAAAATATGAAATGGAGAATGATTTTGAACCTATATTCAAATTACTTCATTTAACTTGGACAGTAGTTGCATTAGCTCATCCATCCATGCTGCCATGTCATGATCATGCATCATATTGTTGCACTTGCCGTGTATTGATTGCTATTTATCTGCATTGACGTAGGCCCTGCTTCTGAGGATACCCCCGAGTATTCCAACGAAGGAGAAAACCTTCCCGCTTCCCAGCAAGGCAAGCAACCCCTTTGATCGTTCCGATAACATCTCATTCTCTCGCTCATGCTCTTGTTTATTGCACGGTAGATGAACCTATTCTTTTGCATGACCTGTCACACACGATAGATGAACCTATTCTTTTGCATGACCTGTCATAAACGGTAGATGAACCTATTCTTTTGCATGACTTGTCATACACGGTAGATGAACCTATTCTTTTGCATGACCTATCATTGTCATGGTAAATAGCCAAACCTTGCAACCTAGCATACTTGGTAGATTCTTGTGCCATGATGTGCTTTGCTTACTTTGCCTGCTATGCTTGCTATGCTTAGAGTTGTGTCAGGTTTGATTCATCTTGGAGATGAACTGGAGTGAGACAATGTTGTTCTGATGTGATAAGCTTATGATGAACCCGATTTGGTAAAGGTAGCGATGGGAGGCCATGTAGGAGTGCATAGCGGGTTGTGTCATTTGGACCGTTCTTACGAACTCAGTTTCGTGTTTGTAATCCAAGACTAGATACTACCACATGTTGGGCCCTAAAATATGACCCTGCTTGACTTATCAATCGCTTAGTCCTTAGTCCAAGAGGTGCAAGTAGTTTCTGGTGTTTATAGCATGCTGGAGGCCATGCGTAGTGCTGACCCTAGGGGTGGGTTACGATGCGGTAGGCAGTGGCACGGTGTACCAAGGGTCACCCGAATGGTGGGCTTGGGAACCCTGCACACATCATTTTGGGCCGTAGCGGAAACTTTGGCCGGAATTCCATGCGGGTTCAGTCTCAAATAGGCATTAGCCTGGAGGAGAGGTCTTATGTGATTGACGGTCGTGGCCGACTCCCTCACTGGGCTTCCGCTTGAAGGTTGCCGAGGTATGTATGGGATCCGACACCTAGCCATAGTTGTATCTATGCATATAGCGCATGTCATGCGTACGTGTGACGTGTATTGGTATGTATGGGATCCAACACCTACTCATGTTCTTTTAGTAGTACTCTTTACGGGAAACTGCCTCTTTGTGCTTCCACCGAGCCCTGGTAGCTTGCTACTGCTCCGGACACATTGATTGACCAACATGTATCCTTCTTTGCTGATGTGTCTGTCCCTTCGGGGAAATGTCTCACGGTGTAATGGAGTCCCTGTAGCCTGCTACGACTCGTCTATGTGAAGTGATGACATTTATGTCCCACGGCGTAATGGAGTCCTTGTAGATTGCTATGACTCTTCTACATACGCTTGAGGCTGACACCTGCATTGCTGGGTTACGTATGCCTGTTTCTGTATGGATGTGCCACTTGGGTTCTATGAGTAGTCATGTCGGCTCGGGTTCTCTGTTGTTTGATTGCCAGCGACATGTTCACATAGGTGAGCAAAAAGACGCAAATGGTCCCGGCTAAGGTAAGGCTACAACCATGGAGCTTACCGTGCGTGAGGCCGCAAAGTGATGTGATATGTTACAGTCTGGATTCATATGACTTAGGATCGGGGTCCCGACACCTCCGATGGGTGCGACAAGCAGCACTCTAGCACTAGCGCCTTGCAGTGAGAAAGCCCCATCAAAATACATGATCCATTCTTGATTTATTTCCTTGCTGGGGAGAGTTGACTCTAGAACTTCTTCATCTGGCATTGGGGTCCATTCTGCAATGAACTCTGCCAAGGCTTTGCTCTCGATAGTCGAAGTACTTTCAAACTTGAGACCAGATCTTGACAATTCCAACGCCCACTCCACAATCCTGCCCGTAGCATCTGGGTTCCGCAAAATTCGCTGCAACGGGAAGCGAATGATAACGGTGATCTCATGTGCCTGGAAGTAATGGCACAACTTCCTCGAGGCCATAAGGAGTCCGAAGAGCAATTTTTGCACCAAAATATCTTGACCTACCCCCTGCAAAAGGGAGCTGACAAAATAGACTGGGCGTTGCACCTTCTTCTTCTTCTGAATTATTTCATTCAACTATGCAGATCTTGCTTTGTCGGCACCAGACTCTGTCGGGGAATATCCTGGCTTGTCGCTTGGTGGTCCTGCCGTTGCAGCTTCTTCTTCATCAACATCTCTTTCAGCCATTAACACAACACTCACCACTTGATTTGTGGCCGCTAGATATAGCAGCAACTGCTCTTGTGGTTTTGGCGCGACTAGGACTGGCGGAGAGGAGAGGTACTTCCTCAAATCCCGCAGCGCTGCCTCTGCTTCCAGAGTCCATTTCATCGGACCTGCCTTCTTCAAGATTTTGAAAAAGGGCAGGGAGTGCTCAGCAGATTTTGAAATGAACCTACTCGGAGCGGCAACATAGCTGACAAGACGACGCACATCCTTGAGACGCCTTGGTGCTTCAGTTTTCTCAATTGCTTTGATCTTGTCGGGATTTGCTTCAATTCCATGTTGAGATACAAAAAACCCGAACGGCTTGCCGGATGGGACACCAAACACACACTTCTCAGGGTTGAGCTTCAAGTTGATCTTGCGCAAATTTGTAAATGTTTCTTCTAGGTCTGATATGAGCGTAGCCTTGTCCTTGGTTTTGACCACTATGTCATCCATATAAGACTCCATATTTATATGTAGCTAGGGCTCAAAACCAATCGGGACCATTCTTGCAAATGTAGAACCAACACTTTTCAACCCGAAAGACATACGCAAAAAGCAATACGTACCACATTGGGTGATAAATGCGGTCTTCTCTTCGTCTTCCTTGGCCATGAAAATCTGATGATAACCTAAATAGGCATCAAGGAAAGACAACAAGTCAAAGCCGGCGGTGGAGTCCACAATCTGGTCGATGTGCGGCAAGGGAAAAGGATCTTTGGGGCAGGCTTTTTTGATATATGTGTACTCAATACATAGCCTCCATTTCCCATTCGCCTTGCGCACTACAACTGGATTGGCCAACCATGTTGGATGAAGTACTCCTCTAACCAAGCCAGTCGCTTCTAATTTCTTGATTTCTTCGGCAATAATCTGTTGCCGCTCCAAAGTTTGCTTCCTGACCTTCTGCTTGAGGAGACGTGCGTGTGGACAGACGACAAGGTGGTGCTTAATCACCTTCCTAGGAACACTGGGGATATCAGATGGTTTCCATGAAAACACATCGACATTCACCCGTAGGAAGGAGATGAGCGCACTTTCCTATTTGTCGTGCCATCCTCCTTGGCGGGCACCTTCTTGGTTTCTGGCGGAGCTGCCTTGGACTTCTTGCTCTTGCCGGTGGAGCTCTCTGGCACATCGTCAATAGGAGCGCAACACCCCGAGGAGGTGTGCTTATCGGAATGTGCGCCAGAGGCCTTGCTGGTCTTCTTCCCCCAGGAGCTTCGGCGGTGGGAGCAAGTGCCTTGGTGGCAGGTGTTGCAACTGCCCCTGGTAGAGTTTGACAGTGATAGCGCTGATCGGCTCGGGCATCCTCAATACATTGTAGGCATAGTGCAATGCCACCATGAACTTGGCTAGCGTTGGACAACCAATGATCCCATTGTATGGCAATAGAATTTTGGCGACATCAAAAACAACCTTCTCCATCCTAAAGTTTAGATCACTACCAAATGTTTCCGGAAGCATTATCTTTCCCTTGGGCTAGCTCCTTCCTAGATTGACCCTCTGAAACGAGCATGTTTCCTCGAGATCTCCGTCAGGAATTTGCAATCTCTTGATCACCTTGGGCGAGATCAAGTTCAAGACGGCCCCACCATCAACTAACATTTTTGTTACTTTGAGTTTGTGAATCGTTGGTGAGACCAACAACGGGAAACACGCAACCGGAGTTACACGATCAAGGTGATCCTCAACATCGAAAATGATAGGCATGTTGGACCATTTCAAAGGCTTCCGGACGCCGACAGATGGCTCAGTCGCATTAACCTCACGCGACCACTGTTTCAGTTGGCGGTGGGAAGAAAGCAACGAGGCACCTCCGTTGACGCACTCGACATATGTAGCTCTCTGGAATTCTTGCTCCCTTGACTCATCGTCCTCCTCAACGTCATCATCACCTCCCTCTTGCTTGTCACGGCCACGAGCGAGCCGGTCTTTCTGTTGCTTGGCCTCGCACCATCCTGGCCCTTCTCCTTGTCCCGCCTCTCGTACTCGGCTTTTTTCTTCTCGATAAGTTGCTCAACTTGCCGGCAATCCTGAAGATCGTGGCCTTTGGTGTGAAGGATCTTGCAATACTTCTTGATGGAGCCTTCTGTCTTGTTGGCAGTCGCCAAATCCTGACAGGAGGCGCACCCGACAATATACTTGCTAGAGTCATCAACCTTGCCCTTCTTGGCAGTGCCGGGGTTGCCGGATCCCTTGACAGCAAGCACGGTGTCAGGACCCCGATCCTAACCATAAGAAACCAGCCTGTAAAACATCACATCACTTTGCGGTCTCACGCCCGGTTATCTCCATGGCTACCACCTTACCTGGACCGAGACCGTTTGCGTCTTCAGACTCACGTATGTGAATGTGTTGCTAGCATTCGAATGTCAAAGAACCCGGGCCGACATGACTAGTCGTAGAACCCAAGTGGTACATCCATACAAGCATAGGCATTCGTAACCCAGCAATGCAGGTGTCGATCTCTAGCATGTGTAGACGAGTCATAGCAAGCTACAAGGACTCCATTATGCTGTGGGACATAAATGTCATCACTGCACGTAGACGAGTCGTAGAAGGCTACAAGGACTCCATTACACTGCGAGACATTTCCCCGAAGAGACAGACACAGCAGCAAACAAGGATACATGCTGGTCAATCAATGTTTCCGGAGCAGTAGTAAGCTACCAAGGCTCGATGGAAGCACAAAGAGGCAGTTCCCCGCAAATAGTACTACTAAAGGCACACAACTAGCTGTCGAATCGCATACATACCATTGCACATCACACGTACGCACGACATGCCCGATATGCATAGATACAACTATGGCATCACAACATAACCATACAACATTACAACATTTATCTAGAAGGGTCGGAAGAGCCAACACAATAAGATGTTACAATCAAGGGTCACAAGACCCAACATTTAGAGCATACAAACAACAAGCGAGAGTTAAACATGTCTGGGTACAGACATCAACAAAAGTGGTTGGAGGAGCCTGAAAAGCTACAATGACCCTTCAAAGGAACCAGACCTCTGTTTGGGATTCCCAAGCTAATCCGGTCGACATCGAACTTCATGTTGTAACGATCACTAATAAGACTGAGGTCTCCTCTCCAAAACATAAATTAAGCAAACGTGAGTACAAAGGTACTCAGCAAGACTTACATCAGAACTATCTACATATGCATCAGTATCAATGAAGGGGGTTGTGGAGTTTATTGCAGGAAGCCAGCTTTGACTTATGGCTAACGTAAACTACGACTATAATTAGTATCTTTGAGGTGGAATAACGCACACGAGTCCACATATTCTCGAATCAATACACCACTATGGATCCACTTCCGTCTGCCTACGAGAAGGCCATCCATAGCACTCACGCTTGTCTTGCGTATTTCAGAGTATCCACTTCAAGTTGTCTATGAACCACATAAAGTCTCCAAGTATTCCATATCAGAGGACGCGACTATTCGAATAGTTTATGTAACCCTGCAGGGGTATACTTATTCACACGTGCTCTCGCCACTTATCGCCATGTGCACGGAAAGGGCACCTCGGCAACCTTCAAGCGGAAGCCCAGCGATGGAGTCGGCCACGACCGTCAATCACAGAAGACCCTAGTCCAGGTTTATTGCCTATTTGAGACTCAATCCACACGGAAGTCCGGCCAAAGTTTCCGCTATGGCCTCAAACGATGAATGCAGGGTTCCCAAGCCCACTATTCGGGTGCCACTTGGTACAGTGTGCCACTGTGTCTATGCCGCATCACAGTCCACCCCGTCGGGCAGCACTATGCACGGTCGCCAACACTTTTCCTACAAACACCAGAAACTAGTTGCAAATCCTGGACTGAGATCTAGTCGATTAATAAGTCGAGCAGGGTCATATTTCAGGGCCCAACATTTGGTTGTAATTGTCTTGGATCACAAACACAAAACACAGTTCTTAAGGACGGTCCCAATGAGACAACCCGCCATGTACTCCTACATGACCTCTCATCGCTACCTCCACCAAGATGGATCAGACCCAACACGACACGACTCTAAGCATAGCGGTACCGTAAGTAAGCAAGCATGGATGAGTAAGCACAACAAGGCTCAAGCAGCTGCTACTCATGCCAAGTGGTTTCAACTATTTACTGTGGCAAAGACAGGTCATGCAAAGGGATGGGTTCAACTACCGATGACATGTAAAAGCTGAATCGTGATTGTCCTAATGCAATAAAAGAGAGTAGGAGAGAGAGAGTGGGTTCATATCAATATGCTCAAGGGGGGTTGCTTGCCTGACAGTCCTAAAGATAATACTTCTCTTCATTAGTGTCAACGTTCACATCGTGAAACCACCATCTACCGAAAGGGAACAAACACCGAACAACAAGAAACGAACACATTCAATGCAATGCAACAAACATAATGCATGATATGACAAGTTAAGGTACTGAATTTACCTAGAGGAATAATTAGCCACGTTAGTTGAAGTGGAATTCAAACAAGTTTGAATTCCAACTCCAAATGATATTTCCAATATTTCCCTAATCATGAAATGTCCTACCTGATTATGTTAACTTGTTCAAACATGCATGATCATGGCATAAACAGATTCATTGGATTTTTCTGATCATTTTTCATATATATATTATTTTCATCTCACTTACAGATTGTTTTCTATGATTTTTAGAAGTTTTAAACATTTTTCGAAAATATTAAATCATTTACTGATTTCTTTTGATTCCAAAAACATTTACTGTGTCATCATGACGTCATTGTGAGGTCAGCAGGTCAATGGGCTGGTCAAAGTCAAACCTGACCCATTTGGTTAATAGGGTTAAATAGCTTTAAGTTAATGCCAACTAAAACTATTAGCATGCCTGGGCCCACTGGTAAGTGGTTGGGGGGCTGGTTAGTAGGGGATTAGGTACTAATCACCGTGCCATGTTGGCACCCGCCGGAGCTGGCCGGCGGTGAGCCACCGGTGTAACCAGACACGGCGGTGGCGTCGGTACTCGTCCTCCATCGACCAAATCGACAGCGGAAGGGCTGTATAGAACGTCCACTCACACACGCATCCAATAGAGCACATCTTCGGGGTAGAGAGGGTCCAGAGCATCGCCGGCAGCAAGCTTCGCAGCAGTGGCGTTCGGACGAGCTCAGGTCTGACGGCACAGGGGGTTCCAAGGCACGGGGAACCCACCGAAAGAAACCTATGACTCTTTGGGGCGCTTGGAGCATGATGGCGAGCTCCAGAGCAGGCCGTGGTGGCTATGGCCACAACCACACCATTGCCAGCGGCGAGCGGCTCAACCACTATGCCGCAAAGGCCTAGAGAGCATGGGAGGGACCAGAAAGAGGAGGAGGAGTATTGGGGGCTCACAAGGGTTACGCTCGTGGGGTCAGAGGGCTCGGGGAAGTGACAACAACAGCGAATCGACGACCGGCGATGGCGGCTCTCAACAGGGGGAAGCAAGAGGGAGATGAGGGAGAGATAAATTAGGAGGGGGATCGATCTGGACATCTCTCGGGGCTTATCCCCTTGCCTGGAGGGCCTACCTATAAGAAGGAGGTGGCCACGGCGAGTGCACGCGCACGGTGTCCACACGCTCTGCCTACTAGCGAGAGGTGGAAGACCACAAGGGAGGAGCTAGGCTGGGCCGGCTCTGGTGGGCTGCGAGGTAGGTTAGGTAAGATCTTTTTTTCTGTTTTACTTTCTATTTATTTAATTTTTTTTTGATTTGATACCAAAACCAAATCATTTTAAAATCTTCTGAAATAGCTATGTGGGTGGAAGTAAAATATCTAGAGCCACATAAGAATTGTCAGAATGATAGGACTTATATTTAATATAAATATAATATAAATCCAATTCAAATAATTGGTGGTTTAACTCAAATGCCTAATATAAATATTTCATTGATCCCTCAAATATTGGTTTGGATTTTTACCTCTTGCCAATATTTTCTTAGGATACCAGGAACATTTTCTTGGACTTATTCGAGGTAATTTTTATATTGCTCTTTTGACAAAATCTCTCTAAGGTTTGATTCATTCCTTATTTCAAATTCATTTGAATTTAACATGATGCATGGATGCTCAGTGATGCATCTAATAAAATTCATGGCAACAAATTCTAGGCTGTGACAACTCACCCCCACTAAACAAGAATCTCATCCCGAGATTCGGGCATAGGGTAATAGGATAGAGGGGACACTAACTACCATAATCTTCACGATCCAATTGTATTTCTTGAAGATATCAATTCATTGCATTAGGTTGACCTTGTCATCTTTTCCTCCAAGATCTTCATCCAACACAATAAAAATGGAATAGGAAAGCTCTACAAGAATCGGTCTTTACGAAGATCGAGCGACTCATGACCAACTCATGGAGTGAGGCATAATAACATCTCTTGAGCTCGGACTGAAAACACACGTGAGAAACAGTGAATGAGGAAAAGGACGGTGGTCCAATTGGTAGGCAACAATTCCATGCTAAAGTACATGGTAAAGAGGTTTGCAAGTAGCAAGGAGTTAGTTGCCCTTCATACCATAACGGGCACCTTAGGGAAGGTGACTCGTAGGATTATCTCTTAAGTGGAAAAAAGAATTACTTTTGATACAGAGATCATTGAAACTCTTCATACTATCCTAAGGCAGTTCACAACGATCATTTGAAGGAATTCGAAAGAATGGCATACTCAGATCGGAATGGAAACTAGAGCTATAAAACAACTCAGCAATAGAAGGCACATTCCAATTAATACCGAGGGTATGACCAAGTGTTTGAGCGTGCTCTCAAGACCTTGAGCATCTCCATATTCGTCAAAGTTTTTCCAACATTCGTGACAAGGATCCTGGCAACACCTCAGACCACCATGATGAACAATGATGGAGGATGCAGATGCAAAGAAAGACAACACTTTCTCATATTTCTCCTTGGCTAGGCCAAGGGAGCGAAATTTGGATGATCGACCGAGAGACATTTAACACTCCGCTTCTAATGTTCTCCTTGATATACTAGTGTAACCCCAATCGTAGGTCAGGTTTGCTATCTAGAACATCAAGTAAAGGTCGGACTTCGGGCTCTCAAAGGGGTCCATGAGGAATAACTTCTAGAGCAAGTCATACAAGGTCCTGATGGGGAGGTGGCCAAGTTGCTGAAACAAGATATTATAATAGTAGGTCTTCTGGATAGGTATGTTAGCCACAACATCCCTTTCTCGGTTACAGCGAGACCAATATTATAATTCTTGGGAAATGTTCCAACCATCATATCTGCCTGAGATTTAGATATGGTTGGTGTCAGGATATTCCAGACTCAGCATGTCTGAAAGTGAAACGTTGCAACACAAATCAAAGAGATGAAGTTCAGAGATTCTCGGGAAATGAACTACGGAAGCCAACTCCAGAATACGAGTTGGATTGCAAGGCACGAGTGAACACGATGTCCAAGACAAGCATAATCACACGGCCTTTCAACAAAACACTACCGAGTTCAGGTTAGGAACCATCATTAGGGATTAGCAAGGTTCCTACATAAGTCCGGATTAGCTCTTAAGAAAGAACTTCTTTTCCTTGAATAACTCAATCGGTGGCTTGGTGTGCTAGGAGATACATATGGAATGGAGGTTGCCAATCTACCAAACCATAGAATACTTCACACATGCATGATTGACTTGGGATGGTTCCAAAGGAAGCAAAATGAACTTTCTCGAATTCACGGCGACAACTTGCACCAAATGCATGTGAACTTTGAGTATGTCACTTCTTACAACAAACATATACTTCATGTACGGAACACGAGGATATTGCCTACAAGAGTTTCCAACACTAGCTTCATGTTCATCATGAGTCATGGAAGAGATGAAGATATTGTCGATGGGATCAACAACAATTCATCAATATACCCATATAGATGGAATTCCACAACTTATGAGAACAAGGTGATAGCATTGGTAAGACCGAAATATACAACGGTGTATGCACGAGGATACATCCACGAGTTAAACAAGATTAGAGAAATCTTTGTTTCTATAGTTGATTTGACGATAGCCCATACTCAAATCAATGGTTGTACAAGATGATCGGCGCATCAATTGGTCACAAAGATCAATCGGTGAGGATATCATCTTTCTTCTACACATACAAGCACAAAAACACAAGATATCCCTTTAACATGAGCTAAGTTAGATCAAGCTTCTATCTTCCAACTCTCCAAGTTGTTGTTTAGCTTAACCAACTAGTTCAGGGGTATCCAAAACAGATTCTTGGAGAAAGGTGGTTTATAGGAAAACCATCTCGATCACGAACTTAACATAACGGTCAAGGAACACCTTAGTAATACTTCCGAGAAGATATTCAGAAAATCATGATCCCGCGGTATGTTATCAAGCTCGAGAGCAATCTTGCTTTTCAAGGCAAGACGATACGATCACCAGAGTGAAGGATTGACACAATCCTAACTCATTGACCGAAAAGTGCACCATGGAAAATGGACTAGGTAGCATGATCACTCCTACAGTGGTGATTAAATAACAAACACACCAAGAATGAAATTATTGTCCATTAACTAGCAAACAACAAAGTTGCTAGGAGTATTGATTACACACATCACGATTCACTTGTCGGTATTCTGGTTTCAACAACACAAAGACCGGGGAATGAATGATGATGGCTAGAAGTATCACTACATCAACATTTCATAAGAGGGGGTGCAATTCTCATGATATCTTGACATGAAGAGGGTAATACCTCAAGGTGGAACAGAGCAAAAGCTAGATTGGCATTTTGATCTACGAGATACAACTGCTTTGACCCAATCTGAGAAATGGATGAGATACGGGAGCTTGCTTCTCCTAGTCATTCTAGAATAGAATGGCTTGACAGACCACAAGAATAGTCGACATCGATAAGACAATGCATGACATACCCTTGACTATCCACTAAGAGCTGAAGGTCAGAATACAATTGAAGAAGCGCAACTCAAGAGCACTTGATTTTTCCTGAGTTGTAGATGCATGGATTGAATATGTCAAACGGAGTTCAACATGTTTCTTCAACACAATCCATGCAGAAATGTAGGATTGGCAGAGTGACAATTATAGAATGGAGAACTCATCAAGAGCACTCATGTTGTGATCTTTCGTTCACAAAGAACTTTTGCCGAAAATGATTCATGGTATTGGAAGAATGATATACCACAAACCTTGAAACTATAACAAGGTTACTAATATCCTAAAGGAACGAGCAAATACTATCAACGGAAATGAGCAGAATGATCCTTGGGTTCAAGAACCCAGAAACAGAATACCTATTAGCTAAGTAGCATCACAACATGCTTTTGATAATGATGGCTAGAATTATCACGTTGGAAACAAAAGACACAACTAGACTATTGGGTGCTTCACTGAAACAACATGGTTTCCTAAACACCTTCATCAAACATGTCGAGGTAATAGAGTACCTCAACTAAACAATTAGTGTGCTTTGTCTAGCCTGAAAAGACATTGACTCAAGACGAAAGAGTTTTGCAATTGCATCAGATAATTTGGAAACCGTGGATAACTTGGACAGCATAACGAGTGTATGGGCATGAAATATGAGGCAACCTACAGAAGAAAACTGACAACATGACAATGAATTCATATGGAGACACTGATCCAAGAAGACAACTTTCCTATAGGACTCCAGCATAGTAACTCGTCCTCCTAATAGATAGATGAGAAGGCCTAGTTCTTAATCCCCGTAGAAAAGAAGAGGGTGGCTCGGAATTAGAATGACACAAGGAAAGGAGTAAAAAGAGCCTTATGTTCCCTTCAGCAATCAATTTCCTTATATAACTAAAGTAGTTCTAGACTCAACATCGACCAGATTGGCTTGGTAATCCTATAGGCAGTCAAGCTCTGATACCAAAGCTGTCAGGACCCCGATCCTAAGCCATAAGAATCCGGTCTATCACATATCACATCACTTTGCGGTCTCACGCACGGTTATCTCCAAGGCTGCCACCTTACCTGGACCGGGATCGTTTGTGTCTTTTGGCTCACGTAAGTGAATGTGTCGCTAGCATTCAAATGTCAAAGAACCCGGGCCGACATGACTAGTCGTAGAACCCAAGTAGTACATCCATACAGGGACAAGCATTCATAACCCAGCAATGCAGGTGTCGATCTCTAGCGTGTGTAGACGAGTCATAGCAAGCTACAAGGACTCGATTACGCCGTGGGACATAAATGTCATCATTGCACGTAGACGAGTCGTAGCAGGCTACAGGGACTCCATTACACTGCGAGACATTTCCCCGAAGGGACGGACACAGACACAGACACAGCAGTAGCAAGCTACCAAGGCTCTATGGAAACACAAAGAGGCAGTTCCCCGTAAAGAGTACTACTAAAGGCACACAACTATGTGTTGAATCCCATACATACTGTCGCTCATCAGACGTACACACGACATGCCCGATATGCATAGATACAACTATGGCATCACAACATAACCACACAATATTACAACATTTATTTAGAAGGCTTAGAAGAGCCAACACAATAAGATGTTACAACTAGGGTCACAAGACCCAACATTCAGAGCATTCAAACAACAAGCAGAAGTTAAACATGTCTGGGTACAAACATGTACAAAACTGGTTGGAGGAGCTTGAAAAGCTACAATGACCCTACCAAAGGAACCAGACCTTTATCTGGGATTCCCAAGCTAATCCGGTCAACATCTAACTTCACGTTGTAACGATCACTAATAAGACTGACGTCTCCACTGTAAAACATAAATTAAGCAAACATGAGTACAAAGGTACTGAGGAAGACTTACATCAGAACTATGTACATATGCATCAGTATCAATGAAGGGGGTTGTGGAGTTTATTGCAGTAAGCCATCTTTACTCTTGGCTAACCTAAACTACAACTACAAGTAGTATCTTTGAGGTGGAATAGCGCACACGAGTCCACATATTCTCCAATCAATACACCACTATGGATCCACTTCCGTCTCCCTATGACAAGGCCATCCATAGCACTCACGCTTGTCTTGCGTATTTTAGAGTATCCACTTCAAGTTGTCTATGAACCACATAAGTTCTCCAAGTAGTCCATACCCGAGGACGCGGCTATTCGAATAGTTTATTTAACCCTGCAGGGGTATACTTCTTCACACGTGATCCCGCCACTTATTGCCATGTGCACAGAAAAGGCACCTCGACAACCTTCAAGCGGAAGCCCAGCGAGGGAGTCGGCCAGGACCGTGAATCACACGACACCCTAGTCCTGGTTTATCGCCTATTTGAAACTGAACCCGCACGGAAGTCCAGTTGAAGTTTCCGCTACGGCCTCAAACGATGTGTCTAGGGTTCCCAAGCCCACCGTTTGGGTTCCACTTGGTACACCGTGCCATGGTGTCTATACCGCATCACAGTCCACCCTGTCGGGCAGCACTATGCACGGCCGCCAACACTTTTCCTACAAACACCAGAAACTAGTTGCAACTCATGTATTGAGATCTAGTCGATTAATACGTCGAGCGGGGGTCATATTTTAGGGCCCAACATGTGGTAGTAACTGTCTTGGATCACAAACACAAAACACAGTTCTTAAGGACTGTCCCAATGAAACAACCCGCCATATACTCCTACATGACCTCTCATCGCTACCTTCACCAAACCGTATTCACACACTTAGCTCCGACACAGTAGGATATAAACACTGCCATTCCGATCCATCACCTAGATGGATCAGACCCAATACGGCACGACTCTAAGCATAGCGGCACCGTAAGTAAGCAAGCATGGATGAGTAAGCACAACAAGGCTCAAGCAGCTGCTACTCATGCTAAGTGGTTTCAACTATTTACAGTGGCAAAGACAGGTCATGCAAAGGGATGGTTCAACTACCGATGACATGTAACAGTTGAATCGTGATTGTCCTAATGTAATAAAAGAGAGGAGGAGCGAGAGAGTAGGTTCATATCAATATGCTCAAGGGGGTTTGCTTGCCTGACAGTCCAGAAGATAATACTTCTCTTCATTAGTGTCAACGTTCACATTGTCAGAACCATCGTCTACCAAAAGGGAACAAACACCGGCGAACAAGAAAGGAACACATTCAATGCAATGCAACAAACATAATGCATGATATGACAAGTTAAGGTACTGAATTTACCTAGAGGAATAATTAGCCAGGTTAGTTGAAGTGGAATTCAAACAAGTTTGAATTCCAACTCCAAATGATATTTCCAATATTGCCCGAATCATGAAATGTCCTACTTTATGATGTTCACCTATTCAAACATTCATGATCATGGTATAAACAGATTCATTGGATTTTTCTGATCATTTTTCATATATAAATTATTTTCATCTAACTTAAAGATTATTTTCTATGATTTTTAGAAGTTTTAAACATTTTTTGAAAATATTAAATCATTTACTGATTTCTTTTGATTCCAAAAACATTTACTGTGTCATCATGACGTCATTGTGAGGTCAGCAAGTCAATGGGCTGGTCAAAGTCAAACCTGACCAGCAGGCCTCGCTGGTCAGCGACCCATTTGGTTAACAGGGTTAATTAGCTTTAAGTTAATGCTAACTAAACCTATTAGTAGGACTGGGGCCCACTGGTCAGCGGTTGGGGGTTTGGTTAGTAGGGGATTAGGCACTAATCACCGTGCCACGTCGTCACCCGTCGGAGCTGGCCGGCGGTGAGCTGCCGGTGTCACCAGACATGGCGGTGGTGTCAGGTATCTTCCTCCGTTGACCAAATCAACGACGGAATGGCTCTATAGAACGTCCGCTCGCACGCGCATCTAACGGAGCACATCTCCGGAGCAGAGAGGGTCCAAAGCATCACCAGCGGCGAGCTTTGCGGTGGCGGCATTCGGACGAGCTCAGGTCCGACGGCATAGGGGTTCTAGGGTGCGGGGAACCCACCAAATGAAACCTGCGGCTCTCTGGGGCACTCGAAGCATGATGGCGAGCTCCAGAGCGGGCCATGGTGGCTATGGCCACGGCCACACCATTGCCAGCGGTGAGCGGCTTGGACACTATGGCGCAACGGCCTAGAGAGTATGGGAGGGACCGGAAAGAGGAGAAGGAGTATCAGGGGCTCACAGGGGTTGCGTTCATGGGGTCAGAGGGCTCGGGGAAGCGACGACAACGGCGAATCGATGACGAGAAGCGAGAGGGAGACGAGGGAGAGAGAAATGAGGAGGGGGACGTCTCTCAGGGCTTATCCCGTCGCCTGGAGGGCCTACCTGCAAGCAGGAGGTGGCCATGGCACGTGCACGCGCACGGCGTTCACACGATCTGCCTACTGGCGAGAGGTGGAAGACGACAGGGGCGGAGCTAGGCTGGGCCGGCTCTGGTGGGCTGCGAGGTAGGTTAGGTAAGATCCTTATTTCCCTTTTACTTTCTATTTATTGAATTTGTTTTGATTTGATTCCAAAACCAAATCATTTTAATATCTTCTGAAATAGCTATGTGGGTGGAAGTAAAATATCCAGAGCCACATAAGAATTTCCAGAATGATAGGACTTATATTTAATATAAATATAATATAAATCCAATTCAAATAATTGGTGGTTTAAGTCAAATGCCCAATATAAATATTTCTGTGATCCCTAAAATATTGGTTTGGATTTTCACCTCATGCCAATATTTTCTTAGGATACCAGGAACATTTTCTTGGACTTATTTGAGGTAATTTTTATATTGCTCTTTTGACAAAATCTCTCTAAGGTTTGATTCATTCCTTATTTCAAATTCATTTGGATTTAACATGATGCATGGATGCTCACTTATGCACCTATAAAATTAATTGCAACAAATTCTAGGGCTGTGACACACAGCCTTGCCCTTTCACTTCCTGTTACGCCGCGGGCCCTTCTTTGCCGGGGCAGCAGTGTCCTCATCCTCAGAGTCGACCCCTGCGCCAGCATCCTTGCTGGGGAGCCTCGTCCCTTCTTCTGATCTAGCACATTTATCTGCGAGAGCATAGAGCTCGGCAACATCCCTAACCTTGTTCATCGCCTGCTCTTCTCGCATCCTACGATTGCGCACGTTCTGATGGAACATATTTATAACAGCGGCAGGATGAACATCTGGTATGTTGTGGTGTATGCGACGGATCCTCTGAACGTACTTTCACAAAGTCTCTCCCTCCTTCTAGGGGATGAGATGTAAATCACTTTCCTGGCCAGGAGCTTGATGACCTCTGGTAAAGGCACCAACAAACTCATGGCACAGATCTGCCCTAGAAGAAATGGATCCTTCTAGCAAGTGCTTCAACCATGACCTGATGTTGGGCTTAAGCACCAAGGGGAAGTAGTTGGCGGGTATCTTGTCGCCATGAGCCCCGGTAGGCTACATCGCAATGGTGTAGATGCTCAAGAACTCTGACGGGTGAGTCATGCCGTCATATTTCGAGAGTTGGGCAACTGGACTCGCCGCAGCTCATGGGTAAACGCTGGGCAACCCACCTCGTAAGGTAGGCTGACAGGATACCCGGCCGCGGATTTGTCTATAGTGGGTCCCGCGCGCTTATCAGATTGATGACGCGCTTCCAGCAGCCGCTTGATCGTAGTTTGAGCATCTTCTTTGCTTTGTTCCCGAAGAACTTGACATTGATCCTGGTGAGTTCGTGGATCAAACGACGTTTTCGACTAAGCATCACAACTATTGGTCCGTTGGACCGATGACCGGCGTTGTTGCTGTGGTGGAGAGTGCACCATGGTCGCACTGCCTCCAGCCTTCTCGCCACTGGCGCGAGCTGGCTCGGTGGATCGAAACTTTTGAGCGAGGCTGAGGAGGCTCCGAATGGTGGCTCTTGACTCATCGCCCTTCTCCGCATCAAGAGGGAAGTTCAGGAGTAGTTGTGCCCGCACCATTGCTTCTTCCGACGTGGTCTGTCGCGAATGACGCGAAGATCGCGAGGTGCTCTGACTCCTAACCATGTTAGGTGGAGCTCCGTCGCGGTCCCGGGATTGCACGCCACTCCCAATAGCATGTTGGTCCCACGCATCTTGGGAACGATGCGCATGAGCTTTTCCTTGGGGATGTTGAGAACCACCAACACAGTGGCGTTGCTCTTCACGTGCGTCCTGGGAAGGTCACGGCATAAGCGCCAACATGGGTGTCTTGGAAGGTGCCCTTCTGTCCCCGCAGTTCACCGTACCATCCGCAGGCGGTGAAGCCCCGTCTTGAGAACCAGCGATGCGGGGGTTTCCGCCGCCGCCATGAGCATTTCCGCAGCGGGTGACGCCGCTCCTTTGGCCTTGATCATTAGAGTGCCGCGTGTGTGCAGGGTCTCCGCTCCCTCCACCCGCGCCCACTCTGTTGCTCTCTTGGGTGGCTATGGGCGCGGCGGATGTGGAGGGTTCCACCGCTGTGAAACTCTTCTTCTTGGGAGCCATGGCGATGGATATGGCGAAGGAACTGACGCGCTGGTCGTTGGACCAGTTTTACGCAGCCAAATCCCCTACTTGGCACGCCAAAGATGTCTGGGGAACGACACCTATGGGATCGGGAGGCCCCCTTTCGGTTCGGCAGGGAGATGGGTGTGTGCGAAGAGTAGGACAAACAGGCAGCGCACGGGATTTTTACCTAGGTTCGGGCCGCAAAGATGCGTAAAACCCTACTGCTGCTTGGTTGTATTAGATGAGTTCTAGCTCATGTTTTGGGAGCGCTACAGTAGACAACTGCTACTCATGCATAATGGGCCAGAGAAGATCCAAAAAGTCCCCTGCCATAATGCCCTGGGCCTCCTTTTATACTATCGAAGGGGTCACCAACAGTGGCATATATTGCGTACACGAGGTGTACAGTGCTACAGTGCTATCATACCTAACACTGACGGCACAAGACAGGCTCATTTAATGCTCCGCCTGGTGCCTCTGACCATCGACGGTACGGGACAGGACCCCGTCCCATCAGCACCGCTTAGCCCCTCCCTAATCGGCGCCTCGATGTGTGCCCAGGTAGGGCGACACCTGGCATCTGCACTAGCGGGCTCTTGCCGGGGCTTTGCCTTGCTGAGGGTTTGAAGGCCATCCCGACAAGGTCTTGTCGAGGATCTTGCCTTCCGTCTTGGTTGTTTGGATGTATTCTTGGTCCTCATGTATCTGTTCTTAGTTGCACCCCGGCAGGCCTTGCTGCTGGTATGGCTACAACTGTCCGTGCACAAGTACGGGGTGCTAAAAAGCCCATACTTTAGTACACCGACACCATTTGTTCTAAAAATATGCTTTGTGTACTAGCAATCATAGAAGACTATATGATAATTGAGTGTGCACAGCTCTTAGTTAGACTTTGTTGAGAATAATTTGAATTGCAATTGTTTGCTGAGTAAGAACATAGGTTGTTAAGTTTCAATAGAATTCATTGTTTAAACCATAACATGTGAATTGGTTGCTACTTTATCATGATGAGTTTTATGATAAACAGTTGTTGTTATGATGCTAGGAAAAGTGGTTGAAATTATCATTGATCAAACTTATGCACTACGCTAGCATTCACACTTCATAAATTATTTCTTTTATCATTTACCTACTCGAGGATGAGTAGGAATTAAGCTTGGGGATGCTGATACGTCTCCAACATATCTATAATTTATGAAGTATTCATGCCATATTTACCTATATTTACAATACTTTTATATGGTTTTGATTAAGGATGGCAATTTTACCCACAGGTACGGGTAAACGCGGGTACCGTACCCACGTGGACAGGGTATGTGCACACTTTTATACCCAATGATAATATCCATACCTTAACCGTTAAGTCATGGGTAGGGTACGGGTATAGCCTTTTATCCGCGGGTATATCCATACCCAACCCACTTGTGAACTAATATTAAGTTATCGTCAATTAATCATTAATTTATCATGTGACCCATCTAATCCTCTTGACTTATGAGTATGTTGTGATTTGTAAAGTTTGATAGTGGTCGTGTACTCATCTACTGTTATTGAGTTGAGATAATTCAGTTTTGTGTCAAATGTGATATCAGTGAGTGTAAAATTCTGAATAACTTGTGTACTATTCGTCCTACCCATTGGGTACCAAATGTGTATGCGTAACCATCAGTTATGGGTATGAGTAAAGTATCATATCCGTGGGTACGGGTATGGATAGAATGTTGTACCTACTGACTATATGGATATGGGTATGACATTGCTCTACCCTGCCCATATCCTACCAATTGCCATCCTTAGTTTTGATGCAGTTTACATTTATTTAGTACTAACCTAGACTGACGTTGTTTTCAGTAGAACTACCATGGTATTGTTTTTGTACATAAAATGAAAGTTCTCAAAATCACCCGAAACTCTTTGACAATTTTTTTGAAGAAAAGAGGCACTAGATGCTTCGTGGGAGGGCCCGAAGAGCCACGAGGCGGGCACAACCCACCAGGGCACCAGGTCCCCTCAGCGTGTGCTGGTGGGTTGTGATCTCCTCGTGGCCCTTCTTCACGTGAAACCAGTGCTCAAAAATCCTATAAATATAGAAACCATCAGAAATAACCCGAGACTCCTTGTTCCGTCGCCACAACTCTCTGTATCGACAAAAAACCAATATGGAGGCATTCCAGTACCCTGTCGGTGAGGGTAGATCATCTCCGGTGGCCATCTTCATCATCCCGGCAGAGGCCATGATGAGGAGGGAGGAGACCGCCCTCGAGGATGATGGTTTGTACTAGTAGCTATGTGTTCAATCTCTCTGTCCTGTTCTTGAGATGGCACGATCTTGATGTATCAAGGGTGATGAGGTCGTCTACCATGGGTACGGTCACAAGGCTGACATGTAGGCCCTCCTATGGACCCTCATTGGCATTGAAGCTCCACAAGTAAAAGTTCATTCATACGCGCCTGAAGAGTCACTCGGACACACCTGAAGAGTCAGTCGGATGGCCATAGCCAGACTCGGACGACACAAGTTCAACGGTTCAGGAGGCATAGCGTTCGAAGGATCTGAAGAGATGTTCATTTAACTAGTTAATCGCGCGTTACCGGTAATGCTCTACTTGAAGCGGCAGTTCCTGTAACATAGCTTTAAGTAGCATTTATTGTGGCACTTGGGTGGTGGTTGCGCACTCTATATAAGCCACCACCGGATGCCGTAGCAAGGTTCTGACATCATGTATTCCCCCTATTCCCCCATAAGCAAACAAACAAGCCTCTGGGCTCGAGACGTAGGGCTTTTACCACTTCTGAGTGGGGCCTGAACTCGTACACAATCGAGTGAACACCTGATCCATACCTAAACTTCGCCCCTCCATTCGTACTTCTGGTAGTTGTCATGCTACTTCCCTTGATAGTTGGCGCCCACCGTGGGGCTATGCATCTAGCGAATTCCGACGCAGGTGGAATTTCCACTTTTTCGATCATCATGATGACACCCGGTAGAGAGATCTTCTTTGGTTCCCTAAGGTTCATCGTCGATGACTGGTCGTGGCTGTAGGAGGCCCCACTGGATGTCGAAGTGCATTTCACCGCGACAACGTTGTGGAGTCCTTCTCAGACAGCTGCCAACACCATATCAACCTACTTTACCGACTCACATTGCAACCTGTCGCCAGTACTCTGGGCGCTTACTGCTGCAATGCTGGATCAAGCACGCAGTGGCAGCTCGGACCGCAGCTTAGTAGACTCCCGTGTGTGGCTCCGACGACTCTGTGCACTGCCTTTTCCCATTGTCAAATGACGACTCCTCTGTTGTTGTCGATTACGAAAGCAGCAGAGAATTCACTGATGTCTTGATGGCCGGCCCATCCCGAGATGATCCTCCTCCCGGATACTCCACGGGAGATGCTCGCGGGTGTGACAGCGACCGCAACAAGGCTACCTCCCATGGTTATGTTCCCCGATCCCTCACTCGGGATCAATGGGAGGAAATCAGGCGCAGGAACGACGAAGGTCTTCTCACTCCAATCGCGGGAACTTCCCTAGAGGAGACGGCTCTTGAAGCTACGCGCAGGGCCATTTTGGCGGAGCGCGAGCGACTAGAGCGACTTCAGCGATCACTCAACGAGCGTGCGGCAAGGGAGATACCCAACTCTAGCCGGAGTCACCGTTAGGTGTTCACAAAAGAGCGGTTATACACCATCCCGATGATGTGCACATATTGTTGAACCTGGCCATGGCTACTCGGTTTGCTGATTCACTCTAGCCATCCGATTCGGCGGTAGGTGAGGCCCTTTTGAAGGTGGCTTTGGAGGAGAACTCTGAAGTGTCACAATCTCATCAGCGTATCCACAGCAAGTTTACTCGAGCAGAAACAGTCCACTCGGCTCATCGCCCGCTTCCACCGAGGAAAGACCAGCGAACTCCTCTTCATCCGAGAGGTCCGTACGGAGGGTGTTGGCATGACGATCGCAACGTCAGTCGGACGCCCCCTCCAAGGGGTGGATCATACGGCCCAAGACGCTATGATGGCGGTTATCCTCACGCGAGAGACCAAGAGCGGAGCCCCATACGGTAGAGAGGTTATGGGGATAAGGGTCATAAATACCCTCAGTTCAATGCCAGGTCCATCATCACCCAGCATGTGGTCGATCGGAACAAGGACAACAGAGACCGAGTAAGTGGCTGGGGTGCGTCCGGAGTCGGCTGTTTGAGCAGATACATTCGGGAAGCTGAGATTCCTCCCAATTACCATCTAGCAATAGGGATTGGCAAATTCAACAGCGAGTCGAAGCCAGAAACTTGGATCGAGGACTACTGAGTGGCTATTCAGATCGGCAGAGAAAATGATTTCGTTATGGTGAAACACCTTCCACTCATGCTGGAAGGATCAACACGCTCATGACTGAACCAATTGCCATCGAGCTACATTTATTGCTGAGAAGACAGCCCGATTGTTTGTTAAGAACTTCGAGGGAACTTACAAGCGCTCGGGTGGGCTAATAGAGCTACAACATTGTGTCTAGGAGAGCAATGAGAGTCTCCAAGAGTACATCCAGCGATGGACCACGTTTCACAACACCGTGGAGAACATGACTGACCATCAGACCATGTGCGCCTTCAAGGCTGGCACTCGGTATCGAGCGTTGGTTCTCAAGTTTGGATAAGCCGGGGATTTGTCCCTTAGTCGAGCCATGGAAATAGCGAATATGTATGCCAATGTCGAAGAAGAAGACCGCCTCCATAGCAGCAAAGGATGCACCGGTGATGTCCCCCAACCAGGAGGCAATGCGGGAAAGAAATAGCAGAAGAGAAAGGCAGGTGCTCCCGGGAAGGCAGAGGTTGCGGCCGTCTCCATCCAGCATGAGGGCAAACCGAAGCCGAGGAAGAAAAAAGAGTGGATTCCCAAGAAGAATTCTGACTCCAGGCCTGACATTCTCGATCAACCTTGCCAAGTTCATACCAAGACGGATGAAGACAACAATGTTGTGCTCCCAAATCATACCACTTGGGAATATCGCCTGCTCAAAACAGCTATGGGAAAACATCCCTTATAAGACAAAGATCAAGCTGATGATGAGGAGGAGCGTTCCCCTGGGTGTCCGTCAGTCGACAAAGTTTTGATGATGTTCGCTGATGTCAAGAGTAAAAGACGGTTGAAGGTTGTCAATTAGGAAGTCAACATGGCAGTTCCGACTGCCTCCAAGCACCTCAAGCGGGCAAAAACTCCAATTACATTCGACCATTCCTACCATCCAACCCACATGGCCACCCCCGAGAGCAGGCGTTGGTTGTCGATCCGGTTGTGAACAGTGTCCGACTTTGTAAAGTTCTTATGGACGGAGGCAGTAGACTCAACATAATTTATGCCGACACGCTCAAAGTCGTGGGTATCCTAATGTCCCGATTAAGCAAGAGCTGTTGGAAATATGTCCTAGAGGCAATAATAAATTAGTTATTATCATATTTCCTTGTTCATGATAATCTTTATATCCATGCTATAATTGTATTGATCGGAAACGCAGATACATGTGTGGATACATAGACAACACCATGTCCCTAGTATGCCTCTAATAGACTAGCTCGTTGATCAAAGATGGCTATGGTCTCCTAGTCATGGACAAGATATGTCATTTGATAACAGGATCACGTCATTAGGAGAATGATGTGATGGATAAGACCCAAACTACAAACGTAGCATATGATTGTGTCAGTTTATTGCTTGTGTTTTCTGCATGTCAAGTATTTGCTCCTATGACCATGAGATCATGCAACTCACTAACTCGAGGAGTACCTTGTGAGTATCAAACGTCGCAACGTAACTGGGTGACTATAAAGCTGCCCTACAGGTATCTTCGAGGGTGTCTGTTGGGTTGGCATGGATCAAGACTGGGATTTGTAACTCCGTGTGACGGAAAGGTATCTCAGGGCCCACTCAGTAATACAACATCACAATAAGCCTTGCCAGCAATATTACTAAGTGTTAGTCACAGGATCTTGTATTACGGAACGAGTACAGTGACTTGTTGGTAACGAGGTTGAAGTAGGTATGGAGATACCGACGATCGAATCTCGGGCAAGTAACATACCGAAGAACAAAGGGAACATCATACGGGATTAACTGAATCCTTGACACAGAGGTTTGACCGATAAAGATATTCATAGAATATGTAGGAACCAATATGGGCATCCATATCCCTCTATTGGTTATTGACCATAGAGGTGTCTCGGTCATGTCTACATAGTTCTCGAACCTGCAGGGTCTGCACACTTAATGTTCGGTGACGTTTCGGTAGTATAGAGTTATGTATGGTGGTGACCAAAGGTTGTTCGGAGTCCCGGATGAGATGCCATACGTCACTAGGAGCTCCGGAATGGTTCGGAGGTAAAGATTGATATATAGGAAGTCCTGTTTTGGTCGCCGAAAAAGTTTCGGGCTCATCGGTAGTGTACTGGGGGTGCCGGTAGTGTACCGAGGGAACATCGGGAGAGGTATTTCGACCAAAGAGGCTACATGGGCTGTGGTCGGAGTTAAACCATCCCCTGGTGGTCTGGTCAAAGCCTCCTCTAAGGTCCCATGCAACTGGAGTGGTTTGTGAAGGAATAAATCCAAAGGTGGAGAGGTGGAAATAGTTTCCAACTGGAAAGGAGGAATCCTACTCCTAATAGGATTGGAGTAGGACTCCTCCACCTCCAATTTCGACCAAACCTTGAGGGTTTGAGGCTGCCTCCTCCCCTCCCTCCCTCCTATATATACTAGAGGATTTAGAGGAAAAAGCTAACCCTAATAGCCATGTGCTACCTCTCCTCTAGATCGCAGTTTCTCGTCTATATCTGTTTTCAGTGGTGCTTAGGCGAAGCCCTGGTGGAATAGCTCCTCCATCATTGGTGGAATGTCGTCGCACTGCTAGACAACTCATCTACCTCTCCTCTCCTTCTTGCTGGATCAAGAAGGCGGAGATCGTCATTGAGCTGTACTTGTGCTGAATGCGGAGGTGTCGTCCGTTCGGCGCTAGATCGGAAGGACCGTGATCAAGATCGCGAAATGGATCGTGATGAGATCGCGGGATGGATCATGATGAGTTCGCGGGAAGGATCGTGATTGGATCACGGGACGGATCGTGATGAAGACATCGCGGGATGCTCGGTGATTTGGATCGCGAAGACATTCGACTACACCAACCGCGTTTCTTAATGCTTCCCACTTAGCGGTTTACAAGGGTATGTAGATCCACTCTCCCTCTCATAGATGCTCATCACCATGGATAGATCTTGCATGTGCGTAGGAAATTTTTTGTTTCCCATGCAACGTTCCCCAACAATGGCATCTTGAGCTAGGTCTATGTGTAGATGAGATCTCGAGTAGAACACAAAGAGTTTGTGGGCGTTGATGCTTAGATTGCTTCCTCCCTTGGTCGTGTTTTCGTTCAGCGGTATTGTTGGATGAAGCGGCCCGGACCAACCTTACTCGTATGCTTACGAGACATTGGTTCCATCGACTGACATGTAACTTCGTTGCACAAAGATGGCTGGCGGGTGTCTGTTTCTCCTACTTTAGTTGGATCAGATTCGGCTAAGGAGGTCCTTGAGAAGGTTGAAAAGCAACTTATGTATCACTGTTGTGGTTTATGCGTAGGTGAGAATTGTTCTTGCTAGATACCCGTAGCAGCCACGTAAAACATGCACCAACAATTAGAGGACGTCTAACTTGTTTTTGCAGGGAATGTTGGGATGTGATATGGCCAATTACATGATGAGATATATGTGATGTATGAGATGATCATGTGTTGTATAGAATATCACGACTTGCATGTCGATGAGTCTGGCAACCGACAGGAGCCATAGGGTTGTCTTTAATTATTGTATGACCTTCGTGTCAATCATTAAGCGCTATGTAATGCTTTACTTTATCGCTAAATGGTCGCAATAGTAGTAGAAGCATGGTGGGAGCGACAACCACGATGGTGACACGTTGATGGAGATCAAGATGATGAAGATCATGGTGTCATGCCAGTGACAATGGAGATCATGTCGGTGCTTTCAAGATGGAGATCAAAAGCACAAGTTCATGGCCATATCATGTCACTTATGATTTGCATGTGATGTTAATCCTTTTATGCAGCTTGTTTTTCTTAGGAAGACGGTAGCATCATAAGGTGATCCCTCACTTAAATTTCAAGATGAATTGTGTTCTCCCCAAGTGTGCACCATTGCGAAAGTTCGTCGTGTCGAGACACCACGTGATGATCGGGTGTGATAGACTCTACATTCACATACAATGGGTGCAAGCCAGTGTAGCACATGCAGAACACTCGGGTTAAACTTGACGAGCCTAGCATGTACAGACATGTCCTCGGAATACAAGAGACCGAAAGGTCGAACATGAGTCATATAGTAGATATGATCAACATGATGATGTTCACCATTGAAACCATCTCAACTCACGTGATGATCGGACTTGAGTTGGTGAATTTGGATCAAGTATCAGTCGAATGACTGGAGGGATGTCAATTTGAGTGGGATTTCTTAAGTAATATGATTAGTTGAACTCATTATGATGAACATATTCAGTAGTGTCTTTACAAATTATGTTGTAGCTCACGCTATAGATCCCTTGAATGTTTATATGTTCCTAGAGAAATAGAGTTGAAAGATGATGTCAGCAAAATTGCGGACTGGGTCCATGATCTGAGGATTGTCCTCATTGCTGCACAGAAGGCTTATGTCCTTAATGCACCGCTCGGTATGCCACCCCCTCTAGTGTCATCTGTAGATGTTGTGAACATCTGACAGGCATGTTCCGATGACTACTTGATAGTTATGTGCGTCATGCATTACGACTTAGAATTGAGGCTTCAAAATGTTTTGAACGTCACAGAACATATGAGATGTTCTAAGATCTGAAATTGGGATCTCAAGCTCATGCCCGTGTTGTGAGATATGAGATCTGCAACAAGATTCTTTGCCTGCAAGATGAAGGAGAATAGCTTAATCGTTGAGCATGTGCTCAGATTGTCTGGGTGCTAAAATCGCGTGAATCGAGTGGGAGCTGATCTTCTATGTAAGATAGTGATTCATATAGTTCTCCAAGTCACTGTCACTAAGCTACTAGAACTTGGTGATGAACTATAAAATGCCAGGGATGGAAATAATAATCCCTGAGTTGTTCACGATGTTTGAAACCACGAAGGTAGAAATCCAAAAGGAGCATCAAGTGTTGATGGTTAGTAAAACTACTAGTTTCGAGAAGGGCAAGGGAAAGAAGGGAAACTTCATGGATGGCATGTTAGTTACTGCTCCAGTGAAGCAACCCAAAGTTAAACCCAAACCCAAGACTAAATGCTTCTATTATGAGGAGAGCGGTCGCTGAAGCGGAACAACCCTAGATACTTGGTAGATAAGAAGGCTGACAGTGTCGACAGAAGTATATTTGATATACGTGTTGTACCTTGCTAGTACTCCTAGTAGCACCTGCGTATTGGATACCGGTTCGGTTGCTAAATGTTAGTAACTCGAAATAAAAGCTACGGAATAAACGGAGACTAGCTAAGGGTGAGGTGATCATGTGTGTTGGAAATGTTTCCAAATTTGATGTGATCGACATTGCATGCTCTCTCTACCTTCGGGATTAGTGACGAACCTAAATAAATGTTATTTTGTGTTTTGCGTTGAGCATGAACGTGATTAGATCGTGTTTATTGCAACACGGTTATTCATTTAAGTTAGAGAATAATTGTTGTTATGTTTACATGAATAATACCTTCAATGGTCATGCACCCAGTGAGAATGGTTTGTTGAATCTTGATCGTAGTAATACACATGTTCATAACATTGATGCCAAAAGATACAAAGTTAATAATGATAGTACCACATACTTGTGGCACTGCCGCTAAATGTCATATTGATATAAAGCACATGAAGAAACTCCATGTTGATGGATCTTTGGACTCGTTCGATTTCGAATCGGTTGAGACGTGCGAACCTTGCCTCTTGGGCAAGATGACTAAGGACCCCGTTTTCTAGATTGTTGGAGTGGTCAAGTGATTTATTGGAAATGATACATTTGCGATCCCATGAGTCTTGTAGCGTGCGATGGATACCGTTATTTTCTTACCTTCACTGATGATTTGAGTAGATATAGTGTATGTTTACTTAATGAAACGCAAGTTTGAATCGTTTGAAAAGTTCAAGCAAATTCAGAGTGAAGTTTAAGATCATCGTGACAAGAATATAAAAATGTCTCTGATATGATCGTGGAGGTGAATATCTGAGCTACGAGTTTGGCATACAACTTTAGACAATGTGAAAGTCGTTTCACAACTCAAGCCACCTGGAACACCATAGTGTGATGGTGTGTCCGAACGTCATAGTCGTGCTCTATTGGATATGGTGCGGGCAATGATGTCTCTTATCGTTTTGCTACTATAGTTTTGGGGTTATGCATTAGAGACAACTACATTCACTTTAAATAGGGCACCATCTAAATCCTTTGAGATGACATCATGTGAATTATGGTTTGATAGAAACCTAAGCTGTCATTTATTAATGTTTGGGGCTGCGCCGCTTGCGTGGAAAAAATGTTTTCACCTAATGAGCTCGAGCCCAAAGCGGACAAATGCATCTACGTAGATTACCCTCAGAACAGTTGGGTGAACCTTCTATCTCAGATCCAAGCATAAAGTGTTTGTTGCTAAAATGGGTCCTTTCCCGAGAAAAAGTTTCTCTCGAAAGAATTGAGTGGGAGGAAGATAGAACTTGATGAGGTTGTTGAACTTTCATTTCAACCAGAGAGTAGTGCAACGCAGAAAGATGTTTTTGTTGAACCGACGTCAGTTGAAGAGGAAGTAAATGATGATGATCATGAAGCTTCATATCAAGTTACTATCGAACCTCGTAGGTCAACAAGGATGCGTACTGCTCCTCAGTGGTACGACAACCCTATCTTGGAGGTCATGTTGTTGGACAACGATGCACCTACGAGATATGAAGAAGCGATGATGGGCCCGGATTCTGACAAATGGTTAGAGGCCATGAAATCTGAGAAAGGATCCATGTATGAAAACCAAGTATAGACTTTGGTAGACTCTCGTTGGACGGCAGGTCGTCGAGTACAAATGGCCCTTTGAGATGAAGACAGACGCTGATGGTAAATGTCACCATTTATAAAGCTCGACTTGTCACAAAGAAGTTTCCAACAGGTTCAAAGAGTTGACTGCGATGAGACTTTCTCACTTGTAGCGATGCTAAAGCCTGCTGGAATTATGTTAGCAGTTGCTGCATTTTTCAATTATGAAATCTGGCAGATGGATGACAAAACATCGTTTCCTTAGCAGTTTACTAGAGGAAAAGTTGTATGTGATACAACAAGAAGGTTTTGTCAGTCCTAAGGATGCTAAAAGGTGTGCGAGCTCCAGCAATCCTTCTAAGGGATGGAGCAAGCATCTTGGAGTTGGAATATATGGTTTGATGAGGTGATCAAAGTTTTTTGAGTTTATACAAAGTTTATGAGAAACTTGTATTTACAATAAAGTGAGTGTGAGCACTATAGAGTTTCTGATAAGCATATTTGGATGACATATTGTTGATCAGAAATGATGTAGAATCTCTCGAAAGCATAAAGGGTTGTTTGAAAAGAGTTTTCCAAACGAAGACCTGGATAAAGCTACTTAATTGTTGGGCATCGCAATCTATAGAGATAGATGAAGACGTGTGATAAGACTTTTAATGAGTACATACCTTGACAAGATTTCGAAATAGTTCAAAATGGATCAGTTAAAGAAAGAGTTCTTGCCTGATTGGTAAGGTGTGAAGTTCAGTGAGACTCAAAGCTCGACCACAGCGGAAGAAAGAGAAAGGAAGAACGCCGTCCCCTATGTCTTGGCCATAGGCTCTATATAATATGCTATGCTATGTACCGCACCTGTATGTGCCCTGCCATGAGTCTGTCTAGGGGTACAAGAGTGATCTAGGAGTGGATCACTTTACAGCGGTCAAGATTATCCTTAATAACTAAAGGACTAAGGAAATGCTTATCGATTATGGAGGTGATGAAGAGTTCGTCATAAAGAGTTACATCGATGCAAGCTTGAACACTGATTCAGATGGCTCTTGGTAGCAATTCGGATACGTATGATGGAGCAGCCATTTGGAATAGTTCCAAGTGGAGTGTGGTAGCAGTATTTACAGTATGACATAGAGATTTGCAAAGTACACACGGATCTGAATGTCACAGACCCGTTGACTAAAAGACCTCTCTCTCTCACATGCAAAGCATGATCAAGCCCCAGAACTCATTGGGTGTTAGATTCATAACAATTTGAATTACATGGTGATGCGAACTAGATTATTGACTCTAGTGCAAGTGGGAAACTGTTGGAAATATGCCCTAGAGGCAATAATAAATTGGTTATTATCATATTTCATTCTTCATGATAATCGTTTATTATCCATACTATAATTGTAGTGATCGGAAACTCAGATACATGTGTGGATACATAGACAACACCATGTCCTAGTATGCCTCTAATACCCTAGTTCGTTGATCAAAGATGGCTATGGTTTCCTAGTCATGGACATGAGATGTCATTTGATAACGGGATCACGTCATTAGGAGAATAATGTGATGGACAAGACCCAGACTACAAACGTAGCATATCATCATGTCAGTTTATTGCTACTGTTTTCTGCATGTCAAGTATTTGTTCCTATGACCATGAGATCCTGCAACTCACTGACACCGGAGGACTACCTTGTGTGTATCAAACATTGCAACGTAACTGGGTGACTATAAAGGTGCTCTACAGGTATCTCCGAGGGTGTCTGTTGGGTTGGCATGGATCAAGACTGGGATTTGGTACTCCGTGTGACGGAGAGGTATCTCAGGGCCCACTCGGTAATACAACATCACAATAAGCCTTGCAAGCAACACAACATCACGGGATCTTGTATTACAGAATGAGTAATGAGAGTTGTCGTTAATGAGGTTGAACTAGGTATGGAGATACCGATGATCGAATCTCGGGCAAGTAACATACCGAAGAACAAAGGGAACATCACACGGGATTAACTAAATCCTTGACATAGAGGTTTGCCCGATAAAGATCTTCATAGAATATGTAGGAACCAATATGGGCATCCAGGTCCCGCTATTGGTTATTGACCGAAGAGGTGTCTCGGTCATGTCTACATAGTTCTCGAACCCGCAGGGTCTGCACAGTTAAGGTTCGGTGACGTTTCGGTAGTATAGAGTTATGTATGGTGGTGAACGAAGGTTGTTCGGAGTCCCGGATGAGATCCCGTAGATCACGAGGAGATCCGGAATGGTCCGGAGATAAAGATTGATATATAGGAAGTCTTGTTTTGGTCGCCGAAAAAGTTTTGGGCTCATCGGTAGTGTACCGGGAGTGTCGGTAGTGTACCAAGGGACCATCGGGAGAGGTATTTTGACCCAAGAGGCTACATGGGCTGTGGGAGGAGGTAAACCAGCCCCTGGTGGGCTGGCTGAAGCCTCCTCGAAGGGCCCATGCGGCTGGAGTGGTTTGAGAAGGAAAAAATCCAAAGGTGGAGAGGTGAAAGAGTATCCAAGTGGAAAGTAGGAATCCTACTCCTAATAGGATTGGGGTAGGACTCCTCCACCTCCAATTTAGACCAAACCTTGAGAGTTTGAGGCTGCCTCATCCCCTCCCTCCCTCCTATATATACTAGAGGATTTAGAGGAAAAATCTAACCCTAATAGCCACGTGCTACCTCTCCTCTAGATCGTAGTTTCTCGTCTAGATCGGTTTTCAACGGTGCTTAGGCGAAGCCCTGCTGGAATAGCTCCACCATCATCGCCGCAACACCATTGCGCTGCTAGAGAAATCATCTACCTCTCTGCTCCCTCTTGTTGGATCAAGAAGACGGATATCGTCATCGAGCTGTACGTGTGCTGAACGCGGAGGTGTCGTCCGTTCGGTGCTAGATCGAAAGGACCGTGATCAAGATCGCGAGACGGATCGTGATTGGATCGCGGGACGGATCATGATCAGTTCGCGGGACGGATTGTGATTGGATCGCGGGACGGATCATGATGAGATCGTGGGATGCTCGGTGATTTGGATCACGAAGACGTTCGACTACACCAACCGCGTTTCTTAACGCTTCCCACTTAGCGATCTACAAGGGTATGTAGATCCACTCTGCCTCTCGTAGATGCTCATCACCATGGATAGATCTTGCGTGTGCGTAGGAAATTTTTTGTTTCCCATGCAACATTCCCCAACAAGAGCAACATGCTTTTCCATGGGGTCGTCCCTGGGATGAAAGAAGATTCACTCGGCTAGATCTCTCTGGACTTAGTATTCGGGAAAAGTGAGAAGAACTTACGAAAGTAGTGATTGACCTTCAAGGTCGTGGATTTCCACAGTGATTATCTTGTAATCCTGGGCAGGCCTGCTTATGCATGTTTCATGGCCAGACCATGTTATATGTATCTTAAATTGAAGATGCCAGGGCTGATTGGTGTGATCACTGTGACTGGTGACCAGGTCATGGCTGAGGAATGCCTCCGGCAGGGTTCCAAAATTACCAATGAACAAGTGCTCGCAGCTCACCTCGAAGGGTACAAGAAGGAGGTGGACACAGTTGACTTGCTTAGGTCGGAACAACCCACTTACGAGTCGGCTTTTCAATCGGATGGCGAGACCAAGAAAATCCATGTTCACCTGACTGATCAAAGTGCTGCACCAATGAACATATCCACATCACTCGGGGAGAAATAGGAAACCGAGATCTTCCAGTTCCTCCATGAGAACTAGGACATCTTCGCATGGGATCCATCTGACATGCCCGGTGTTCCCAGGGAGCTGGCTGAGCACCGACTCCGAACTAACCCCAAAGTCAAGCCGGTCAAAGAGTACTTGCGCCGATCCTCCATAGAGAAGCGCAAGGCGATAGGTGAAGAAATAGCTCGGCTCCTAGATGCTGAGTTTGTTCGTGAAGTATACCACTCTGGGTGGCTCGCGAATGTTGTCTTGGTGCCTAAGAAGGATAAATCACTCCGAATGTGTATTGACTTCAAACACCTCAATCGCCCATGTCCGAAGGATCATTTCCCTTTACCTCATATGGATGAAATAGTGGACTCTACTGCTGTATGTGAATGCCTATCATTCCTAGATGCATACTTCGGGTAGCACCAGATCCGAATGTACGGCCCTGATGAAATAAAAACAGCCTTCATCACCCCATTCGGGTGCTTTGGCTATGTCACAATGCCTTTTGCTTTGAAGAATGCTGGTGCTACTTTCTAGTAAATGATTCAGTAATGCTTGCAAAGGCAGGTCAGTTGGAATAGAGGCCTACATGGACGATATCGTCGTCCAGTCCAGGAGAGGTTCCAACCTCCTGGCGGACCTTGCTGAAACCATCGCGAATTTGCGGCGCTTTGGAATAAAGTTGAATCCAGCCAAGTACACATTCGAAGTACCTGCAGGAAAGTTGCTTAGTTTCCTCATTTCCGAATGAGAGATCGATGCTAACCCGGACAAGATCGGCGCCATAGACTGAATAAAGCAACCAGAGCGCCAACATTACGTGCAAAGTTTGATGGGTTGCCTTGCGGCCCTAAACCGTTTCATCTCAAGACTCGATGAAAAGGCTTTCCCACTTTACCAATTGATGAAGAAATCTGACAAATTTGAATGTTACTGAAGCACAAGCCGCATTTGAAGAACTCAATGTGTTGCTTTCCTCCCAGCCGGTGTGAGCTGCTTCAGGCAGCCAGGAACCGTTACTCCTGTACATCGCAACTACTAATCAAGTGGTGAGCACCGTCCTGGCAGTCAAATTCGAGGAGCCAGGCAAAAGATTCGAAGTTCAAAGACCCATATATTATATCTGAGAATTCTTGACTCCCTCTAAGCAGACATCTCCACATTATTAGAAGTTGGTCTATTGTATTTACCTGACTGCAAAAAAGGTAGTTCATTACTTCCAAGACCACTCGTTTATGGTCGTCAGCAATGCTCCCGTATTAGAGATCTTACATAATCGAGATGCGGCGGCCCGAGTGGCAAAGTGAGCAATTGAGCTCCTTCCATTGGAGATCAAGTTTGAAGCCAAGAAGCCAATCAAGTCCCAAGCATTGGTTGATTTTATGGCCGAGTAGATTGAGCAAGAGCAGCCAACCCCATGTGTTTCCGAACACTATACCATCTTCTTTGTCGGATCCAAGATGCTCAATGGTTTAGGAGCTGGCGTTGTTCTTGTTTCTCCCAAAGGAGATCAGCTGAATTATGTCCTTCAAATCCACTTCAATTCATCAGACAATGAGGCCGATTACGAAGCCTCCTATATGGACTCTAAATGGCCATATCACTCGGCGTTCATTGTTTAATGGTCTATGGAGATTTGGACCTCGATGTTAATCAAGTGATGAAAGAATGGGACATTCAGTGTCTAGCTATGACAGGTTACTGGAACATAGTTAGAAAATTAGAGAAGAATTTTGAAGGTTTGGAGCTGCATCATATTCCCCGTGCAAAGAATCAAGCAGCAAACGACGTGGCGAAAATCGGTTCCACTCGGTGGGCCGTTCCAAAGGATATATTCCTCGAACATCTCCGTGACCCCACAATTGCGGAAGATCCCTTCACAGAGGAGCCCCCACAGGTAGTCGGTCCGTCAAATTGGACTAACGTCGACGTCCCAGCTGTGGTCGACTTAGTCCACGAAATGCTGGTAATAACTCCCGAGTGGACTCAGGCTTATTTAGCATATTTTCTCCGGCAAGAACTCCCCAAAGATGAAGAAGAATCTCTTCAGATCATCTTTTGATCTAAGTCATTTGAAGTCTTGGGAGATCAATTGTACAAGAAAAGCACCACATGAGTCACTCAGAAATGCATCTCCCCGGAAGATGCGCTCCGGATCCTGCATGATATTCACTCGGGAACTTGTGTCCATCACGCGTCCTCTCAGACATTGATCACCAAGGATTTTTGAGTGGGTTTTTATTGTCCCCGAGCCAGCGAGTTGCCAGATATCTAGTTGATAAGTGTGTTGGATGTCAGTTCTACAAGAATAAGTCGCGTAAACCCGCCTCCACACTGAAGACGTTCCCACTCACTTGGCCATTAGCCGTGTGGGGCCTTGACATGGTTGGAACCTTGTGAACGGGGACGAGTGGATATACCCATGTGCTCATAGCATTTGATAAGTTCACTAAGTGGGTTGAGGCGAAACCCATCAAAAGTTTGGATGCAGGCACACCCGTCAGTTTCATTCGGTAGATCCTCTACATATTCGGTGTGTCGCATGACATCGTCACTGATAATCGCAAGAACATCAACTCAGACGAATTCCGTGAGTTTTGCTATTCCTAGGGCACTCGGGTTAATTATGACTCTATGGCTCACCCTCAGTCAAACGGGCAAGCAGAATGACCAAACGGAATGATCCTTCAGGAATTGAAACCACTAGTGATGAGAGATCTGAAGTATGCTACTAGAGCCTGGGTCGAAGAACTACCATCAGTCTTATGGGGCATTCGGATGACTCCTAACCGCTCTACGCATCTAACTCCTTTCTTGATGGTATATGGGTCAGAGGCCGTGCTGCCGTGTGATCTTCAATATAACTCCCCTCTAGTGGAACAATACGACGAAGCTGAGGCTGAAGCAGCATGAACAGATCGTCTGGACATCTTGGAGGAAGAAAGAGAGTTAGCCCTCATAAGATCCATGCTATACCAATAGGATTTGAGGCGTTATCATGAAAGAAGGGTCAGAGGCCGAGCTTTTCAGGAGGGAGATCTGGTTCTCCGACTAGATCAGCAGAGACCTCTAGGAGCTTGAGCCTCCGTGGAAAGGACCATATACTATCTCGAAAGTGTTGCACAATGGAGCATACCAATTATACAACATCGAGGATGATGTAGAAGAACCTCAGACTTGGAACGCGCACCTGCTTCGCAAGTTCTACACTTAGAGCACAATGAGTGTAAATTGTGATTTTCATAATAAATCTCAGTGATCTCAATGAATAAAAGTTCCGTTTCGTTGTATTTTCTCGAAATTAAATTACCTTACCACCACTAGTGGGTATAAAAGCAAACCACTTAGCTGCAATCCTGATTTTGCCTAAGTACAAACTACTCCGAGTAAGGGTCTCGCCCGCACTCGGGGGCTTAGCCGTGACCCCATGTCGCCTAAGTTAGAAAACTCTTCAAGTGGAACATCATCCACACTCGATTGTCAAGATGAACAAGAACATCATTGTCCATATAAAGACAAACTACTATGAGTGAGGGTCTCGCCCGCACTCGGGGGCTTAGTCATGACCCTGTGTCGCCTAAATTAGAAAACTCATCGAGTGAGACATCCTCCACACTCAATTGTCAAGAAGAACAAGACCATCATTGTTCATCGAAAGACAAACTACTCCGAGTGAGAGTCTCGGCTGCACTCGGGGGCTTAGCCGCGACCCCTTGTCGCCTAAGTTAGAAAACTCTTCGAGTGAGACATCCTCCACACTCGATTGTCAAGATGAACATGACCATCATAGTTCATCTCAAGACAAACTACTCCGAGTGAGCGTCTTGCCTGCACTCGGGGGCTTAGCCGCGACCCCGCGTCGCCTAAGTTAGAACACTCTTCGAGTGGGACATCCTCCACACTCGATTGTCAAGATGAACATGACCATAATTATTCATCTAAAGACAAACTAATCCAAGTGAGGGTCTCCTCCACACTCGGGGGCTTAGCCACGACCCTGCGTCGCCTAAGTTAGAAAACTCATCGAGTGGGACATCCTCCACACTTGGTTGTCAACATGAACATGACCATCATTGTTCATCTAAAGACCAACTAATCTGAGTGAAGGTCTCGCCCGCACTCGGGGGCTTAGCCGCAACCCGCGTCACCTAAGTTAGAAAACTCTTCGAGTGGGACATGCTCCACACTCGATTGACAAGATGAACATGACCATCATTGTTCATCAAAGACAAACTACTCCGAGTGAGGGTCTCGCCCGAACTCTGGGGCTTAGTCACGACCCCGTGTCTCCTAAGTTAGGAAACTCTTCGAGTGAGACATCCTCCACACTCTATTGTCAAGATGAACAAAACCATCATTTTTCTTCTAAAGACAAACAACTTGGAGTGAGGGTCTCGCCCGCACTCGGGGGCTTAGCCGCGACCCCGCATCGCCTAAGTTAGAAAAGTCTTCGAGTGGGACATCCTCCACACTCGATTGTCAAGATGAAAAGGACCATAATTGCTCATCTAAAGACAAACTACTGCGAGTGAGCGTCTCGCCCGCACTCGGGGGCTTGGCCGCGACACTACGTCGCCTAAGTTAGAAAACTCTTCGTGTGGGACATCCTCCACACTCAATTTTCAAGATGAACATGACCATAATTGTTCATGTAAAGACAAACTACTCCGAGTGAGGGTCTCGCCCGCATTCAAGGGCTTAAGTGTGACCCCATGTCACCTAAGTTAGAAAACTCTTCGAGTGGGACATCCTCCACACTCGATTGTCAAGATGAACAGGACCATAACTGTTCATCTAAAGACAAACTACTCCGAGTGAGGGTCTCGCCCGCACTCAGGGGCTTAACCGCGACCCCATGTCACCTAAGCTAGAAAACTCTTCGAGTTGGACATCCTCCACACTCGATTGTCAAGATGAACAGGACCATCATTGTTCATCTAAAGACAAACTACTCCGAATAAACATCTGACCTACGCTCGGGGACTTAGCCGTGACCCTGCGTCATCTAAGTTAAAAATCATTCCGAGTGTGAATGCCACTCACATTCGATACCCCATGCATGACCATGCAATCGCTTAAGCATAAAAAACTCAAAAGATCAAGGATCAAGTTAAGATAAAGCATATAAGACATGCATCGCTCGAAGCGGAAGTACGGACGACAGGACCCTCGGATTTGTTCAAAAGTATTTCTGTTACAGCTACTACTCGACATTCCGAGAAAAATGTTTAAAGATTTTGCTTCGACAAAGGTGTCCAGGTCAAGGCTCTCTGCAATTCGGGTGGCTGCCTCCATGAACATCTCCATGAAGTCTTCGATTCTGACATGCTTCCGGTTGGAGACTGATTTCTACTACACAACCTTCTTCTTGTAGACTCGTGTTGGGCCTCCAAGCGTAGAGTTTTGTAGGACAATGGCAATTTTCCCTCAAGTGGATGACCTAAGTTTTATCAATCCGCAGGAGGTGTAGGATGAAGATGGTCTCTCTCAAACAACCTTGCAATCGAATAGCAAAGAGTCTCTTGTGTCCCCAACACACCCAATACAATGGTAAATTGTATAGGTGCACTAGTTCGGTGAAGCGATGGTGATACAAGTGCAATATGGATGATAGATATAGTTTTTTGTAATCTGAAAATATAAAAACAACAAGGTAACAAATAGTAAACAGCGAGCAAAACGTTGTACAAATACTTGAAAATAAGGCCTACGGTCCATGCTTTCACTAGTGCAATTTCTCTCAAAAATACTAACATAGTTGAATCATATGTAGATACCTCTCGTGCGACAAAGAGTTCCCCAAATTTTCTACTGGAAAGTCAAGATAAAAACATGTGCCAACCCTTATTCATAGATTCCCAAGGTCACGGAACCCGCAAGTTGATCACCAAAACATACATCAAGTGGATCAATAAAACATCCCATTATCACCATGGATTTCCCATCGCAAGACATACATCAAGTGTTCTCAAATCCTTGAAGACTCATTCTGATAAGAAAAACTTCAAAGGGAAAACTCAATTCATCACAACAAGATAGAGAGGGGAAAACTCCATATGATTCATCTATATCAATAAAGCTCACGGTACATCAAGATCATGCCATCTCAAGATCACGAGAGAGAGAGAGATATCAAACACATAGCTACTGGTACATACCCTCAACCCCGAGGGTGAACTCTCCCTCCTCATCATGAGGAGCGCCAGGATGATGAAGATGGCCTCTAGTGATGGTTTCCCCCTCCGACAGGGTGCCGGAACGGGCTCCCGATTGGTTTTTCGTGGCTCTATAGGCTTGCGGCGGTGGAACTCCCAATCTAGGTTTCTTTTCGGGGGTTTCTATATTTATAAGAGTTTGTGGCGACGGAAACAAGTATAGGGAGTCCACGAGGAAGTCACAAGCCAGTGGGCATGCCCTAGGGGGTGGGCGCGCCCTTGTGGCTTGTGGCTTCCTTGGCCTTCCTCTCCGATGACTATTTGCTCCAGTATTTTTTATATTTTCCAAAAATATTCTCCGTAAGTTTTCAGCTCATTCCATTATTTCTGCACAAAAACAACACTATGGTAGTTTTGCTGAAAACATGTCAGTCCGAGTTAGTTCTAATAAAATTATACCAAAATCATATGGAATTATTGTAAACGTGGCATGAATACTTAATAAATTATAGATACGTTGGAGACATATCAACATCCCCAAGCTTAATTCCTGCTCGTCCTCAAGTAGGTAAATGATAAAAGAAATAATTTATGAAGTGTCAACGCTAGCAAGTGTACAAGTTTGATCAATGATAATTCCAAACACTTTTTCTAGCATCATTATATATCATAAACAATATCTCATCTCGTAAACCTTCTCATGATGAAATAACAAGCTATCCACATGTTAAAGTATAGACTAACAAACCATGCTTTCAGTCACCACACAATTGCAATTCATCTTATTTTCAGGAAGGGTCTATGTAAGAGCTTTGATTTAGCAAATTCCACATACTCAACTATCATATAGTCTTCCATGATTGCTAACACTCAAAGCATATTTTTTAGAACAAATAGCATCCATCGAACACAAAGAAAGATAGGGGCTTAATATTTCGCCTCCCAACTGATTTATCATATAGATAATTGTCAACAATAAGAATTCATGATCAAATATATTTGAATGGCCACATATGCTTGGATCTTTCCCCAACACATGATGCTTGCCAAGAGAAAAAGGCGAAATATAGGAAGTGGTGAAGATCACCATGACTCTTGCATAAAGGTAAATACTAGAAAGTAAAAGATAGGCCCTTTGCAGAGGGAAGCATTGATTTGCAGAGGTGCCAGAGTTCGAGCTTTTAAAACAAAGATGAATAATAATTTTGGGCAGTATGCTTTCATTGCCACCATAACAACCGAGAGATCTTGGTACCTTCCATGATAGATACATTATAGGCGGTTCCCAAACAGAATGGTAAAGTTTTTACTTGCCCTCCACCAATCAATCACACTCCACGGCGAGCCGAATCCATGGGTACCGTCCATACCAACAACATTCCTAGGCGAGTTTTGTTTAATTATTTGCATTTTCCATTTTGGGACTAGGAATCCCTATTACCATTCCCTTTCTCGTGAATGATAGTGAATCAACACATATCTTGAGAATAACCCTCCTAGCATGGAAGATATCGACAACCCCTAGTTACTATATGAGCGATTTGGGCATAAAAAAAGAATATTATTCGAAGGTTTAGAGTTTGGCACATGCAAATTTACTTGGAACGGTAGGTAAATACCGCATATAGGTAGGTATGGTGGACTCATATGGAACAACTTTGGGTTTAAGGGTGTTTGGATTCACAAGTAGTATTTCTGTGGTGCAGAAGTTATATTGTTATTTCTACTTGGTGCAGAAGCAAGCACCACATGTTGCAGGATCCATAACAATATAACTTCTATGCAAATATACGCAACCATAACTCATTACATTGTCTTCCTTGTCCAACTTCAACTAATTTACTCAAGTTTGAAAATAATTAATGGGTAATCACAATCATAGAAGATGTCCAACATAGTATATTTATATGTGAAATCTCTCTTCCTTCAAATTTTTTTGATGCGGTGTTTGCTAACTTTCAATAAATTTTACCACCTATACTTCTTATATGTGAAGTAATTACTCCGCATGGGATAAGCATATAAAACATATATAATTTAAGATTTATGATATTCAGTTCATTCAACCATTTACTCATAGGATATAAGTGAAGCACGAGAGTAAATGACGAAACTACTCCAAAACATATAAGTGAAGATCAATGCTTAGTCAAACAATTAAGTAGCTATGTGAGGACTTTATCTCTCTCTCTCTATCAATAAAGATATTCAGATCTGAGTATTTTTCTAAAAATCAAGCAAAACAAAAATATCACTCAAAGAATAGCACGCATCATTTGAACGAATTAAAATTTAGGCTCAACATAAGCTAACCGATAATTGTTGATGAAGAGAGATGGGATGCCTAGCATCCCCATGCTTAGATGATTGAGACTTCTTGAAAGATTTACTTGGGGTGCCTTGTGCATCTCCAATCTTGAGCTTTTGCATATTGTTAAATCCTCCCATATCATGGTTTCACCTATTCTCAAAAACTTCATCCACACAAAACTCAAAAAGAACTCGTGAGATAGGTTAGTACACATAATAATAAATCAACTCTTTATGTAATGCCAAGACAAGTTGCACAATAACTTTAAAACATTAGGTACTGTATACTATCATTTCCAAAATTTATATCTACCAATATAGGCTATGGAAACTATAGGATAAGTAGATAACAAAACTATAACAGCAATCTGCCCAAGTAGAACAATCTGTAGCAATTTATGAAAAAGTGTACTTCTGTAAGTAAAACAATTATGAAATTTAGGACATGCTATAAACTTTATATGAAGACACTATGTAAAAAGTTCAGAAACTTTCCATGTTCCAGTAAAATATGAAAATTCAAACACTATAGCAGCATTTTCTGTTTTTACACAACACACATCAAACATGCAATTGAAGCATAGTAAAGGCAATTCTTGGAAATTTTTATTGAAAAACAATATTATTAATAAAACCTAACATAGAAAAACAAAATAAATGACGCTCGAAGCAAAACACGTATTATGTGACGAATAAAAATATAGCTCCATGTAAGATATACCGATAGTGTTGAAGACGAAAGACGGGATGCCTTCCGGGGCATCCCCAAGCTTAGATGCTTGAGTCTTCCTTGAATACTACCTTGGGGGTGCCTTGGTAATCCCCAATCTTAGGTTCTTGTCACTTCTTATTCTTCTCATATCAGTGTCTCACCCAAAACTTGAAAACTTTAATCATACTAAATTTAACGGAACTTTGTGAGAAAGGTTAGTGTAAAAATAAAGATCATTCACTTCGGTACTTTCAAGACAAGATTCATAAATGTTAAAACATGATAACTACTGTATTATATCATTCCCAAAATTTATATTACTCAATATAAACTATAGAAACACTTGAAACCAGCAAACTATGCATGCAAAACAGAATCTGTCAAAAACAGAACAGTCTGTAAAGATCTGAAATATCAGCATACTTCCATGACTCTAAATATTCTTAAAAATTAGGAAAAATCAAGGAAGTTTCATATAAATGTTTTGTAAAAAATTCAGAATTTTTTGATGCTCCAGTAAAATAAGATAATGCATATACTAGACGCAGAACTTTTTGTTTTTGCACAGAATCAAACAAGCAAGTATCCACACTATCCGAAAGGCTTTACTTGTCACTTTATTGAAATAAAATACACAAAACATGATTAATACAGTATATTTATCATGTGATCACATCAAAACAGAAAGTAAAAGTTTTGGGTTGTCTCCCAACAAGTGCTTTTGTTTAATGCCTTTTAGCTAGGCATGATGATTTCAATGATGCTCGTATAGGAATGATAGTTGAAACATGCAAAAGAGCATCATGAATCTCATGACAAGCACATTTAAGTCTAACCCGCTTCCTATGCGTAGGGATTTCGTGAGCAACCAATTTATGGGAACAAGAATCATCTAGCATAGGAAGGCAAAACAAGCATAGCTTCAAAACTTTGAACACATAGAAAGGAAACTTGACATTATTGCAATTCCTACACGCATATGTTCCTCCCTCATAATAATTTTTAGTATAATCATGAAGGAATTGCACAATATAACCAGCACACAAAGCATTCTCTTCAAGATCTAAAAGCATAGAAATTCTACTACTCTCCACACAACAAAATTTCTTCTCATGCAAAGTAGTGGGAGCAAACTCAAAAAAATAGTGGGAGCTTGTCTCGCGTCGTTTGAGCCCAAGGTGAGCCGCCGGCCCCCATAGATCTTCTCCTCCGCGCGTAGCTCGTTTCGGTCGCCGCCGTCGCCTGGTCGCCGCTGGTAGGTTGTAGAGCTCCTGCTGCTCGCCTCCGTCCCCCTCTTCGCGAGAAGAGACGAGGGATGGAGAGCCCTTAGTGCCCCGCTTCGATCCCGCACATGCGCGTCGCCGGAGACCCCATGTGCTCGCCAGGATGCTCGCCGCCGTTGCTCTGTCGCGCTGCTCTGCTCGTTCTTCAGTTTCGTCAGAGATCCAGCTTGAGCGTGTGTATAAGAGCAGAGAGACCCCCCCTCTGTTGTCGATCGAAGCCGCAGCAGAGTGGTTTGGGTCGATGGGAAGACCAGGGAGGTCCTGGGTTCGAATCCTTTCCCCCCTTTTTTGTTGTTTTTTCTGTTTTCTTTTCTTTTTCTTTTGCTTTCTTTTGCCAAACCAAAACAGCTTGTGTGTGTGTATGTTCGAATGTATGTATTCTTTTTTGTGTGTGTGTGTGCTTGTGTTGCACCCACTCATGAGTGTGTGTGTGTGTTGTGTGTGTGTGCATATGCACCCATGTGCATATACGCACATATAGTGTGTGTGTGTGCATTGTTAGCAAGGCACTTTTGGTGTGCAAGTGGGGTGTGTGAGTGTATGCACCATGTGCATATGCACCCATGCATGTGTGGGTATGCTATGTATGCATGTCTGTGCGTGCATGTTTTGCATGTATGTGTGTATGTGTGTTTGTATGGTGATTGAAAGTGCATGAGTGTGTATGTGCCATGCACATACCCATATATGAGTACTAGGGGGTGAGTCCAACATAGTGTGGTGCTGTGTGGGTGTATGTGTGTGTTTCACACACATATACATGTGTAGGTGTGTTAGTGAGTGTGTGGTGTAGGGGGTGTGGGGCACCATGTAGAGTGTGCTTGACACATGGGGTGTGCCATGTGTTATATGTGAGTGTGAGTGGTGTGTGTATGTTCTACATACACTCACCCATGTGCCTTGTAGCTCCATGTGTAGGTTTTAACCTATGTGGTCAAACGAGCATGGTCTCTACTCTAGCTAGTTCCATTCTTGTTTTGATACTAGCCTATGTTATCATGTCCCTAGCATGTTAATTAATCACTTCTATCATGTATCTATGCAGCACAACAATTTGGGGCATTTCCATTAAGTTTCATAAGTGACATAAGTCACCCATGCCTAGTCTGGGTCAGATTTCGACCCCCCCCCTTTGCTCCCTTTTGTTCCATGCAAACACATAGGTATGAGTAAGGATTTTGGGGTATTTTCAACCCATCTATGCATCTGTGAAGTCAGATTTGACTTTGGGGCAACTTGCCAAAACTGCTTTTTTATGCTATGATGCCCTTTTGTCTTTTTCATATGAATTAATCCATGCATGCTTTGGAGTTCTTGTCAACATGAGATTGCTAGTCAAAGTTGATGTGAACATACATGTAGTTTTGTTATTTGTGCTAAGTCTCTAGATCAGTGGGAACCATGCTATTTATCTATCTACTTTCTGTTTCTGCCAACCTGCTCTGAAAATGGCTGTTTGGAGAATCTGTCGTTATTGTTTTGCCATCTTAAGTGGGGTATTGCTAGTGATGGGTGGTGAATTTGACCATGTTCAGTGTTAGTTAATTGTAGTAGATATTGTCATATACTATCCTGACAATTTTCATGCCATTTGGAGCTTCCTAGCATATTTAACCAGTGTTGTTAACTTGTTACTTTATTAACCCAGATTCCAGAAAACTTGAAATTTCACTAAGTCCCCAAAACCCTGTTTCATCATGCCTACTTGACAGCTCCATGCATAGAGATGTGTAGCTCTTTTTCTCATTATATAGTTGGATGAATTGGTGTGTGTGTGTGGTTTAGTTCCTATAGCAATAGTTGTAAGCTTTTCAAATTGCTATGTTGCTGTTTTGTGGCAGTTTGAGTGCTATGTTGTTTTGTGTGTTGTGGGGGCTATATTCCATGTAATTGAGTGATTCTTGAGTCTATTGTGATTGGTTCTTCATCACCTATCCAGTGGCTACCTTGGAATGCCAAGAATTAGCCCAGGTATTTGGTGGTCTTGAGTTTTGCCTTCGTACCTTGTCGTGAGCGTATCTCGAGAACCGTAGCTCCGTTTCTTGCGATCCTTATATGCATTTTCATCGATTTTGCATGATGCATCCATATTTGCCATGTTCATGCATGTCTAAATAACTTAAAATGAGGTTCTATCCAGATTCATTAATCTACCACCTTTACATGTGAAACTTGACTAGAATTGGATTGCCATGTTAAATTCTTCACTAAAATGATCATGCATCATCTTGGTTGTGCATTGCACCTGGTTTGGTTATTTAGTTGCTGTTTCTCTTGGGTAGACGCGAGTGTCGAAACTGAGTTTGAGGACCCTAGAGAGTACCACTACGAGGATTCCACAACTTGTTCCGCTGAAGAACCAACAGGCAAGATGATCGTACCTGGATCCCAATACTATCTTTGCTTGCTAGTTTCTCGTTATTATCGTTACAAGTGTGCAACCTACCACATGATATCAGCCCCCATGTTGCCATGACAACCTCTAACCTCCACATCCCAGCAAACCATTGATTGGCTAAGTTACCGCTGCTCAGCCCCTCTTATAGTGTTCTTAGTTGCAGGTTGTTCCATGTGATAACATGGATCGGATATCACCATAAATTCAGTTATTTAATTTAATGCACATATATATTTGGTACTGGTGGAAGGCTTGGCCTTTTGCGAAGTGATTTGTTCCACTCGTGCCACTATTAGGTCCTTGTTACCGGTGTTATGTTTTCTATATTCTGCGCTCCTAACATGCTTGGGGTTGTTATGGGGACCCCCTGGTTTAATCGGTGGAGATTAAAACTTGTCTGGCAAGACCCAACATTGGTACTACATTTGCTTAAGAACTAATTAATTGCATAGGGCCTTGCAAACCCGTGGATAATTTAATCAACCCAGGGCCAGTGCTCCTCATCAACCTAGAGCAACTTGGGAGATTTCTATCAGGCCTCCGTACACTGGCTTATCCGTCGTGTCCTGAGACTAAGATACGCGGCTCTTATTGGGTTCGTCGTACGTCGGGAGGTCTTGCTGGATTCGTTTTACCTTTATTAAATGTCTTGCGTGAGGAGTCTGACTTTCTTCGGGTTTACTCGAGGTGTTGGCCTCCTTTGGAATTGTCTATGATGATCGCGAGAACCGCGTTCGAGACCATTCCCATGGAGTGTGGTTATTTGTGATGGACTAGTTGGAGCACCCCTGCAGGGTTAAATCTTTTGGAAAGCCGTGCCCGCGGTTATGTGGCAACTTGGATATTTGTTTAACACCCGGATATAGAAAACTTGAAGTAAACTCTTATTAAAATACACCAACTGTGTGAGTAACCGTGATTGTCTCTGCTCGTGAACATGAACCGGGAGAGAACACGGTGGGGTTATGATTGACGTAAGTAAGTGTTCATAATCTCTTAGAGATTATGTTAGACTCGATCGATCTTCGTAGGCCACTCATATTTATTTCATGTTGCGTAAGCTAGCCACCATAAAATGCTTAGTGCTGCTGCAAACTAAACATCACCTCTTCCTTCCTAAAGCGTAAATAGTCTTGGTACCCGGGGTTAGGATAGCTGAGTCCTCTGTGGCTCACAGTTTACTAAAACAATCCAGGTGTAGGTTCAGATGAGTTCGTGCAGGATGATCTTACCCAGCTCCAGTGGGAGTATGATGAGGAGAGAGGCAGGATGTACGTGACGTATCCGAATGAGTAGAGGACCTGGTCGTGATCTTTGGGGCAGCTTGATAGTATCTTTTGCACTTCTTTTATCATTTGATTTGGTCCGTAGTTGGACCCTGTGTTCAACTTGATGCAATGATTTGAGTGACATTGTAAGTTAGCATGTGGCGAGTGTAAGCCATCTTGTATACTCTTCTCATTCAGTACTGTATGTTGTAATGATACTATTCTTGCTAACGGCAAGATGTGCCTCTATCCCTTGCGAGGCCCTCGTGCCTTAAACGGATAGGCGCGCATCTTGGGCAAAGAGATGGTGATACAAGTCTAATATGGATGGTAGATAGGTCTTTGTAATCTGAAAATATAAAAACAGCAAGGTAACTAATGATAAATGTGAGCACAAACGGTATTGCAATGCTTAGAAACAAGGCCTATGGTTCATACTTTCACTAGTGCAAGTTCTCTCAGCAAAACTGACATAGTTGAATCATATGTAAATCCCTCACGTGTGACAAATAGTTCAATCCAAAGTCACAAATAGCGGAGAACAAATGAAGAAATTATTGTAGGCTACGGAACCACTACAAAGTTATCTTTTCCGATCAATCGTATGAGCTATCCCTATAAGTGTCACGAACAACCCTAGAGATTCTATTAAAATAACACCTTAGGATACACATCAACCAAAACCCTAATGTCACCTAGATACTCCAATGTCACCATGAGTACCCATGGGCTTGATTATACGATATGCATCACACAATTTCAGATTCATCATGTTCAATCCAACACAAAGAACTTCAAAGAGTGCCCTAATATTTCTACCAAAGAGTCAACACAAAAATGTGTGTCATCTCAAGAAAAAAATAGAGAGAGAGATCAAACACATAGCTACTAGTACATACCCTCCGCCCCGAGGGAGAACTACTCCCTCGTCGTCATGGAGACCGCCATGATTATGAAGATGGCCTCTGGTGATGGTTTCCCCTCCGGTAAGGTGCCAGAACGGGCTCCCGATTGGTTTTTCATGGCTATAGAGGCTTGCGGCGGTGGAACTCCCGATCTAGGTTTCTTTCTGGGGTCTTGGTATTTATAGGAATTTTTGGCGTCAGTCTCACCTCAAGGGGACTCCTAAGGGGCCCACAAGACAGGGGAGCGCACCCTAGGGTGGTGCCCTAGTGGTTTGTGGCTGCCTCGGGAGTCCTCTCCGGTATCTTTTTGCTTTATTATTTTTTATATTTTCCAATAATATTCTCCGTAGATTTTAAGCCCATTCCGAGAACTTTTATTTCTACACAAAAAACGACACCATGGTAGTTTTGCTGAAAACAACATCAGTCCGGGTTAGTTCTAATAAAATCATACAAAATCAAATAGAATTTTTGTAAACATGACATGGATACTTCATAAATTATAGATATGTTGAAGATGTATCAATCACACACACACTTTTTGCAAAAACTATCTGCATGGCATCACGCACGGTTGCATTATAATAACTTTGTGCAATGATAGAGTACATCACACACATATCATTTGTAAAAACCGTGTGCAAAGCCTGAGACATGTGTACATTTTTTCAAACCTTGTGCAATAATAGGAGATATCACACACACAATTTTTGGAAAACCTGTTTGTGCGACATCGCACACAATTATTTTCTCGTAATGTGTTTGATATTACAACATCACATACGCTTTTTTGTGATGTTACATCGCACACGCTATGACGTGCATCGCAAACAGTTTCGTCGAAGGGTCTCTGATACATGTGTTGTGTTTGGACCATTCTACAGTAGTGAACAGTCTTCTTTTGTTTTGGCAAGCGCACAACATCCCATGTGTCATTTTTCTCACGTGATTGCATCTCTTCCTACATAGCAGCAATCCACTTCTCATGGTCACCGGAAACAATGGCTTCAATGTATGTGGATGGCTCATGGATGTCCTCAACTTGTTCTACACAACTAAATCCATATTGAACAATGTCACCCTCCTCAATTAGGCATTCAATTTTGTTAATGACTATGTTTATCCTGCCATCTACAAAAGACTGAATTTCTGGCTGCAAAACAGGGGGGTGAGCGTTGCACGACATCATCATCATGAACCAATGTATCTGGAGCATCATCAACATTATCATGAACCTATGCATTTCAAAAGCAACATTATTATCAACAATTTCGTTTTCCTCCTTATCAAAATGCTCCACCTATACATTGACTCGTTGTGGCTCCACATCAATACTCTATGTGGACAGATCATCATGATATATAATAGATTCATTGAAAACAACACTCCTGCTAACAAAAACCTTATTAGTTTGAGCATTCCATAACCGGTATCCCTTTACTCCTAAACCATATCCAAAAAACACACACTTAATATCTCTAGGCTCAAGTTTTTCGTTGTCAACATGTGCATATACAGTGAAACTATAAACTATCAACTATGTATAATCAGCCGGTGGACCAACCCATACCTCAATGGGAGTTTTCATATTAAGTGGAATGGATGGAGACCTGTTGATGAGGTAGCATGCGGTGGAGGCCGCTTAAGCTCAAAATCTTTTTCCCATGCGAGCATTGGACAACATGCAACGAACCCTAGAGATGATGTTTTTGTTCATATGCTTAGGCACACCATTCTGTTGAGCAGTGTATGGGAACGTGTGGTGTCTGCGATGCCCAAGTTTCTGCAATAACTGTTAAAAGCTCGTGAAGAGAATTCCATACCATTGTGAGTACCAAGTATTTTTACCTTCCTCTCGGTTTTCCTTTCTACCATAACTTTCCAATCCTTAAAGGCATCAAACACATCATATTTTTTTCCAAAAAATAAGGCCACAGTTTAATAGAGCAGTCATCAATAATTGTGAACATATAACGAGCACCGGCAAGAGAGAGTTTATGGGAATGTCCCCACGAATTACCATGTACATAATCTAATATACCTTCTATGGTATGAACAACAACATTGAACTTTACCTTCTTGTGCTTACAAAAGATGTAGTGCTCATTGAACTCCAAATCACTTACGTTGCAATCATCCAGGAGTTCCCTCTTGGTCAATACTGCCATGCCAAGTTTCTTCATATGCCCAAGGCCCATATACCAAATATTAGTTTTACTGGATTATAAGAAGTAACAATAGCAATAGAAGCAGTATCAGTAATAGTGCTTCCTGTAAAAACATATAACTTGGCAGAATCCATATCACTTATCATATGAATGAGGGAACCTTTTGTTACTTTCAAAACTCCACCTGAACCAGAGTATTTGTACCCTCCGACGTCTAGAGTACTGATACGTCTCTGTCGTATCTATAATTTTTGATTGTTTCATGCCAATACTATACAACTTTCACATACTTTTGGCAACTATTTATATGTTTATTGGAGTAACCTATTGATACAGTGCCTAGTGCCAGTTCCTGTATTTTGTGTGTGTTTTGTTTCGTAGAATTTCCATATCAAACGAAGTCGAAACACGATAAAAATTAAGGATATTTGTTTAGGAATATTTAGGAATTTTGATAAGTGGAATAAACGCAAACGGATTCCACAACCTCCACCCGCCACCAGGGTGCGACCTAGATGCCAAATGCGGCCTGGTGGAATGTGCCCACCTCGTATGGACGTTGGAGCTCTGATTCCGGTGCAGGAAAGATAATTTTTGGGTAATACTCACCTCAAAATTTCAGCCCAATTGGAGTTACAGATCTACATGAATATAAGAAATAGTTTTGGGCTAGAAACAGGAACGCGGAACAGAAGAGAACAAAGAGGGAGATCCAATCTCGGAGGGGCTCCCGCCCCTTTGCCTCCATGGAGTCCATGGACTAGAGGGGTAACTCTCCTCCCATATAGGGGGGGCAAAGGAAGAATACAAGGAGGGGGCTTTCTCTCCCTCTCTACCGGTGGCACTGGAACGCCGCCGGGGCAAGCATCATGACAACAATCTAGATCAACAATCTTGCCGCCATCAACACCAACTTTCTCCCCCTCTTGCAGTGGTTTAACACCTCTCTTCCCCGTTGTAATATCTACCTAAACATGGCTCAACTCCATATACTATTTCCAAAAGATATTTGGCTATCCTATGATGTTTGAGTAGATCTCTTTTCTCATATCGATTAATTGTGGTATGATGTTATTGATATGAGTTGCATGTTGATATGGTGCTATCCTACGTTGCCCTATATGTCACGCAAGCAGAGGGATTCCCGGTGTAGGGTGTTGCAATATGTTCATGATTTGCCTATGGTGGGTTGCTTGAGTGACAGAAGCATAAACCCGAGTAGGTGGGTTGTCGCGCATGGGAGTAAAGAGGACTTGATACTTAATGCTAGGTTGGGTTTTACCTTAATGATCTATAGTAGTTGCGGATACTTTCTAGAGTTCCAATCATAAGTGAAGATGACCCAAGTACGGAAAGTGTGTTAGCGTATGCCTCTCCCTCATTGCATATAACAAGTATCTATCGTATCATATTCAATTACCTAGGGACAATCTTTCTCTTGCGTTACAAAAATCTTGCTACATCACTAGTAATTTTATTTTCTCGCAAAGTACTTCTACTTTACTTCCCACAAAGTACTTTCATACTAATTCTAGGTAAAGCAAGCATTAGCTGCATAGACTTGTATCGGTGGTGATAGAACTTGACGGAATATATGTTCTACCTTTAGCTCCTCTTTGGATTAGACACTCTTACTTATCGAAAAAGGCTACAAACGATCCCCTACACTTGTGGGTTATCAAGACCTTATTCTGGCGCCATTGCTGGGGAGCAATAGCGTGGGGTGAATAATCCCATGTGTGCTCATTTGCTTTATCACTAAGTCATTTTTATTTTGTGCTCCCGCTTTCCATCTTTAGATATGGGTAGGAAACGCAAAATACAAAAAATATTAGATGTATTTGCTGCTCCAAAAGTTGAGGAACCACTAGTGTTCCGTACTACCGAAGAATATTACTTGGATCGTCTTCGGTCCTGTTTTGCTCGGCTAAAATCCCAACTAGCTTAGTTGAGGGAAAATCATTAAATGAGCATGCTCAATATGTGCGACACCGCATATCTCAAAGAGGGAAACTCTTGCGGCATCAAATTTATACTTTGTGTTGCTATGCTTGGAATTTATGTGAAATTTATGATTTTACTTGTTCTTCTGAAGAAACTAAAAAACACATCCCCTTCCAATTTGTGTTTAATGATAATGAAATACTATGTTCTTATGCCAAGGAGGCCTATTGTTATTTTGATGTTGAGCAAATTGAAGAATTTGTTGCTTTTAAGGGTGCCTATGAAATTGCTTCTTTGATTGAAAAGTATGATGCTACTCTTTACGAATCTGAAAATTCTTCCATACTTAAATATTGCTATGAAAAATCTTCTTCTAATGCTTATATCAATGCATTTATTGAAATAATGACGGTTGCCTTGGAAGAGACTAATATTTTGCAGGAACCTATGGAAGAGGAAGTTGCTGAAATTGTGAGCTCATTAAATGAAAAACATGAAGAGGAGAGTGAAGAAGAAAAGGAGGAAGAGCGGATTAGCTACCCATGCCCACCTTCTAATGAGAGTAACTCTTAAACTCATAAATTGTTTAACTACCCTTCGTGCTTACCGAAGGATTAATGGTATGATAATTGCCATCATCCCTTGGACTCATTTGAAATATCCCTTTTTGATGAACTTGATGTTTGCTATGCCTACGGCCAAGATGCCAATATGAATTATGCTTATGAAGATGAACTTTCTATATTTCCTTATGTTAAGAATGAAATTTTTTCTATTGCACCCACACATGATAGTCCTATTATCTTTTTGAATTCTCCCAACTACACTATGTCTGAGAAGTTTGCTCTTGTTAAGGATTATATTCATGGGTTGTGTCTTGATACTACAGATGATGATTTTGATGAATATAATATGCACGTGATTTCTTCTCCTACTTGCAATTATTATGAGAGATGAACTACATCTTCACCTCTCTATGTTTCCAATACTATAAAATTGCAAGAAACTACTTAAGCTATGTATTGGCCCTTACTCTGTGTGAATGAATCATTCTTTTATGACATGTGAATGCATAAGAAGAGAGTTAGACTTCTTTGTCACATGATATATATCACTTTGTGCTCACTACTAAATTAAAAATCATTGTTAATTAAAATTGGCTTTTATATACCTTGAGATCCGTGTGGATCAATTACTTGAGCATTTTATGCCTAGCTTAATGGCTTTAAAGAAAGCACTGCCAGGGAGACAACCCAAAAGTTTTAGAGAGTCATTTATTTCTGTTGTGTGCTTTTTTATTTTATTGTGCCAAGATTTGCCTTTAGGATGATTCATAAGATGAGTAGAAGCAATGCTGAATCTAAAACAGAAACTTTGTTGCCAGTACACGAATTTTCATATTTTACTAGAACATGAGAATGAGATGAAATTTTAAAACAGTATTTGTATACAAATTATTTAGTTCTTCCTAATTGTTAACAATTTTTGGAGTTACAGAAGTATGGTCAAAGTTCAGTTTACTATAGTCTATCCTGTTTAAGATAGATCCTTTTTTGATGCATTGTTTTGCTTGTTGTGATGAATCTATCGATTTTATCAGTGGTATAACCAATGGAAAAGTTATAATACATCAAGGATAATGCAAATATATAATATGAATTGGTTTTGCAACAGTAATTAATGTAGTATTTTTCTTTATTATACTAACAAATCTTACCACTCTTCTATTAAGTTTTGTGTGGATGAAGTGTTCGAAGATCGAGGAGGTCTCGATATGAGGAGAATAACGAGAGGCAATAGTTCAATCTTGGGGATGCCAAAGGCATCCCAAGGAAATATACAAGGAGAATCAAGCGTCTAAGCATGGGGATGCCCCGAAAGGCATCTCATCTTTCTTCAACAAGTATTAGTATGTTTTCGGATTCGTTTCATTTATGTGAGATGAGCAAACCTTGAAGCATGTTTTGAGTTTAGTTTATGTACCATGATAGTATTAGATAGTACATGGTTGATTTATAGAATTCTAATTCACTTCACTTGTATCTGGTGAGTATGGCTTTATAGAATGCTTCATGTGCTTCACTGATATAATTCGTAGTTTGGATTGTCTGTTTCTCTTCACATAGAAAACCGTTATTTGAAGAATGATATTTTGCTTCACTTATATTTCTTAGAGCATGGTATTTTGTAGAAATAATTAAACTCTCTTGCGTCACTTATATCTATTTAGACGGTCAATAGGAATTGTTAAATTGTATGTTAGACATAAAATCCTACATAAAACTTATGGATCACTGAATATGATATGTTTGATTCCTTGCAATAGTTTTGCGATATAGAGATGATAATATGTGGGAGGTACTAGTGGATGATCTTGTTTAGTAAGATATTGGTTTTAAGGTTTGTGATAGCATGCACGTATAGTCTCCCGTTATGCTAGGAAGTTGGAGCACAATTTATCATTCATTGTCTATCTTTGTGTGAAGGTTGGGGGCACGCGATGGTTAACTCCTACCAACAGCCCACCTAGGGGCATGCATAGTAATACTTTGCTTTGAGGGATAATAAACTTTTGCAATAAGTATGTGAGTTATTTATGACTAATGTGAGTCCATGGATTATACACACTCCTATCTTTCTGTAATTTGCTAGCCTCTATGGTACCGTGCATTGCCCATTCTCACCTCAAGAGTCGGCGCAAACTTCGTCGGTACATCCAAACCCCTTTATATATTATGCTCTATAACACTTAAGCCTTATTATATCTTCCTCAAAACAACCACCATACCTACCTATTATGGCATTTCCATAGATATTTTGAGATATATTGCCATGCAACTCCCACCGCTTCTGTTTTGATGAGTTGAGCATTCATTGTCATATTGCTTTACATGATCATAGGATAGATAGCATGATGTTTCCATGGCTTGCATGTTTTTTGATATCTTTGCTATGCTAGATCATTGCATAAAATTCATATAGAGTCATAGTTTGTTCTAGGTATTGAGTTGTAATATCGAGTTACAAGTAAATAGAAGGGTGATGATCATCATTATTCATTATTAGAGCATGTCCCACTGAGGAAAGGATGATGGAGACTATGATCCCCCCACAAGTCGGGATGAGGCTCCGGACAAAGAAAAAATAGAAAAAGAAAAAAAGAAAAACAAGAAAGCACAAAAAATGAGAGACAAAGAGAGAAGGGGCATGCTAATTCTACACATGTGCTTCAAAGTAGCACTATGTTTTTCATATAGAGAGTCTCCTATGTTCTCACTTTCATATACTAGTGGGAATTTTTTATTTTAGAGGTGGATGCATACCCACTTAGTGTTAATAATGAGCTCTCATACACTTATATCTCTTAGTGCATCCGTTGCATGGCAATCCCTACTCCTCTCATTGATATCTATTGATGGGCATCTTCATAACCCGTTGATACGCTTAGTTGATGAGAGACTTTCTTCTCCACTTTTACCCCTTTGAAAACTACAACCGCATTCTATTCCACCCATAGTGCTATAGCCATGGCTTGCGCTCATGTATTGTGTGAGAGTTGAAAATGCTGAAGCACGTTAAAAAGTATGAACCAATTGCTTGGCTACACCAGGGTAGTATATGATTTATACTCTGCGTTAAGAAGACAGAGCATGACAAGGCTATATGTGACGGGGTTAGTACCCCTAGGTAGGCCAAAGCAAAGGGGTTCTCCTCCCTGCTTCGAAAAAAAAGTACGCGATCGGCTAGCCCCGGCTGGCTAGAGCGTAGCCGGCAGGTGCGATTGCCGCGTGGCTCGGGTACAGCTGGTCAAGGTGTCGGCTCGGGTACGGCTGGTCAAGGTGCCGGCTCGGCCCCCGGCTGGCTAGGCGCGACCGGATGCCCTTGGGATGCCTCCTCCATTCACCCTGGGGCCGACAAGCAATGTCTCGGCCCTCTGCGTGCGGGTACGGTGACACGACGTGACCGCCACGATGGGCGACATTGTAGCCACAGTGGCCGCTGACGCACGGGTGCGCATGGCTACAGTCCGGTCATCCAGGCCGTTGACCTTGGTGACGGTGACCAGCCAGGGAAATAGTGTCGGCATGCCCCCGCCCACTCGATTACCTACCCTGGCGTGGCTACAGTGCAGCCGACCATACCAAAGACTTTGACCGGCTGGCACTAGACGACACCACCCGGGCGGCCTGTGCCGCAGCAGGTGGGCAGGGGCCAATCATGGAGCCGGCTGGCGGGCCCCAACGGGCTATGGGACCGCACAACCGGTGGAACCTACAAGCGACGAGACGGCTCGAGGGGCGGGACCCCCTGGTCAGCCGGAGAGGCTGCAAGCCGGGTCCCCCCACTTATGTACCTTAGGAATATTGTAAGCCGGGGGTTTGGCTTATAAATCCCCCTGAGCCCCCCATGCAATGGGGACGACAAGTCTCACGCACACACCTACAGGACACTTCCCTCACATTATCACACTACGTAGCGGAGGAAGGTGAGCCGGCTGCTCCCTCTTCCTCCTGTAGACACAGCTCCAGGAGCGACCTTTTACACATACCCATCCATCAAACTAGAGCAAGCAGGACTAGGGGTGTTACCTCCCATGGAGGGCCCTGAAGCTGGGTACATCGTGCGTCGCCACCGCTTGTACCTAATCCCGCTCTCGGAGCCCGTCGGCGTCCTCCGTCCCCAACCACCTATGATAAGCCTACCCATGGCATGTGTCATGAGAAAACAATGACAATATGATTTTGTAGGGATAGCATTCTTTAGCCTTGATATTTTGAAACACATGATTGTTTGTTGGGATGCCTGAGTATTAATGTCTTGATGTCAAAACTAGACTATTTCTTTGAATCACTTGTATCTTAATATTCATGCAATGATTAGATATATGATCAAGATTATTCTAGGTAGCATTCCACCTACGATAAGCCTACCCATGGCATCTATCATGAGAAAACGACGACAGTTGGCGCCCACCGCGGGGCCGTACGCGGCGCCGGCCGGATTAATCCTGTGGGCGGGGCCCCTCGCCATCCCCCACCATCGCCGTACGTCCAGGCGAAACCGCGGGCTCGTGGGGCTTGCTCCGTCACGCCCTGAGGGCAGCTCCGTCGACCTCACACTCGACATTGACGCGCTCACCAAGCGCTTCGGTAGGATCAGCCTTGCCGAAGCTCCGGCCGCCGACGAGTACCCTAGGCGGGTGCTCATCTACGCCGGTCCTCCCACGGCTGTGGGCGCACTAGCTGCAACCCAGTCCGGTGTCTCCCACGATCGCATGGGAGTAATGGCCATCATCTACTCCACCTCCTCCGGACGTACCCGGGTCGAGGCTGACTCTGCCATGGCCCGCGTCATCACATCCGACCCGCTCGGTGCGGCCCTCTGGGGCTTGAGCACTCCTATTGCCCCGATGGCAAAATCCGACGCCGCCACGGCCGAGCTCGAGGTGGCAAGTCGCCGCCTGTTCGAGGAAGCCAGTGCCCTCGTGGCCACGCGGCGCCGCACGGAGGCTACTCAGCAGGAAAACGCCTCCGCCTACGGTCTCACCCCGGGTGGCACTGATCCTAGCCGCGTGGCGATGTGCGCGACCGCGGCTGCTTGGTCGCCGAAATCTTAGGCGGCAACATGCCCGTCTACGACACCTCCGCAACCAACCTGCGGGCCGCCAAGGTCGCCTACGAGGATTTGGCTACCTTGGAGGGCGAAGAACGTACCACTTGCGAGCGTAACATCAAGCACCTCATCGAGGCCACCGACGCGTAGCAACATCTGTTAGCGGCAGGCGGTGCCGCCTCCGAAGGCCCCCGAACTGAGCATGAGTGCACGGGGACTGCTGGCCGTCACCCGTCTCAGCACTCCTACTCCCCTCGCGGTTCCGACCGCCGGGTCAGGGCAAGAAACCCCCGGCCCTCTCAGCTGCCAGGAAACAAGCAGCTGGCTGTGAACAACCAGCACACCAATGACCTGCCACCACGAAGGGTCGGCAGCCGGCAGCTGGCGTAGCCACGGGCATACTACACCCCCGCGGCATGAGCCGGAATGGTCGGTTCCGCCCGTCATCCACCCCGAGCTCTCGGCCCGGCTCGGACCATGTGTCCCCCACAGCGAGAATGATGCTCGCCTCCGCATCGACCGGCTCGCACAGTCGGCCATCCTCGAGAAGGAGGGCTCGATTGCAACGGGGTGTTACGGCCCTCGGATCCGCAATGAGCCGTTCCCAACCGGCTTCACGCTCCCCCCGAGACACCCCAATGTACAACGAGGCCGCCAAGCCCGAACACTAGCTGATCGTTTACACCACCACGCTCGACATCGCTAGGGGAAACAAATGCGTAGCCGTTCGCTACGATCCCCTCATGTTGATCGGCTCTGCCCGCACCTGGCTCAACGGCTTGGCGGCTGGCAGCATCAACACTTGGACGGACTTCGAGGAAGCCTTCGTCCGCAACTTCATCGGCACCTACAAGTGGCCTCGCCGCCCCCGTGAACTGGCCATGTGTGTTCAGGGGCCGGACGAGTCCCTCCGTGACTACCTCAACCGGTGGATCGAGCTCCGCAACTCGTACAAGGGGGTGCATGAGGTGCAGGCCAAATAGTACTTCATCGAAGGCTGTCGTGACGGCACGCCCTCAAGCACAAGCTTCTGTGCTCTGAGCTGGCTACGCTCGCTGAGATCATGACCAAGGCAGACAAGTACGCCATGGCTGATTCCGCCATTCGGGTCAAGACAACGACGCCCCCTAAGGCAACGTCGACACCGGCGACGTACCGACCGACTGCCGCAAAACAACAAGCAAAAGAATGACCAGCCGGACTCCCCTACGAAAGTCGGCAGGTCGTCACCATCGAGGAGCAGGAACCGACTACCCAGTCTTCAAGCCAGCGCCAGCACACTGGCAAGGTTTCCTGGCAGCCGAACCTCACCTTCGAGCAGATGCTCGACCTCCCCTGCAAGAACCACTCCGGGGCCAAGCCCTCCACGCACATGCTCCGGTAGTGCAGATTTTCACAGCGATTGGCCCGGGGGGGATGGCCTCCCAGCTCCTCCCGCGCCACCGGCCCATCCGCCAGTCCCGGCCCCAGCTGCCGCCCCGGCACTGGCCCAAAACGACGGTTGTCTTCACGACCAGTTCCCAAACCAGGACGATTGCTATGTCGTCTTCACCATTGAAGAGACGAGCAAGCGCACTTAGCATTGGCTCCATCGTGAGGTGAACGCCACCATGCCGGCAACTCCCCAGTTCATGCACTGGTCGGAGAAGCCGGTCACCTAGAGCTGGGCAGATCACCCCGCTGGTCGGAGAAGCCGGTCACCGAGACCCGGCAGCTACGCCCTAGTCCTCGACCCCACCATCACCACCGAGAAGCGCACCTGCCGCTTCTCATGGATGTTGATAGATGGTGGCAGCAGCATCAACATGCTTTACCTCGACACGATGCGCAAGTTGGGGCTGAAGATCGAAGACCTGTAGGCGAGCCAGACGCTTTTCTATGGCATCGTGCCTGGGAAGTCCTGCTCCCCTATCGGCAAGATCACCTTTGATGTCCTCTTCGGTGGCCCTAGCCACTTCCACCGTGAGCCGGTGCTGTTCAAGGTAGTGGACCTTGCAAGTCCCTACCAGGCGTCGTTGGGCCGACCGGCCCTCGTCAAGTTCATGGCGGTCCCCCATGACGTCTACCTCAAGCTCAATATGTCGGGCCCCAAGGGAATCATCACCATCACGGGTGACTACAAGATGTCGCTCGAGTGCGCTCGAGACGGAAGCCGGGTAGCCTAGGCCCTAGAAATAGTCGAGGAGAAGCGGCAACTCGACTGGCTCGTGGCTTTTGCTACCAGCTAGTCGGCCGTGCTGGTTCCTCCCTCACAGTCCATCGGTGAGGCCTCCTTCCAGCCTTCCAAGGACACCAAGCAAATCCCGCTCGACCCGGCCAATCCCGCTCAGTTCGTCACCATCGGCTCCCGCCTCGATAGAAAATAGGAAGGCGAGCTCGTCAACTTCCTCCGTGAGAATCAAGAATCTTTGCATGGTCCCCCAAGGACATGTCGGGTGTTCCGAGGAAGTTCGCCGAGAAAAAACTACACGTCCGGCCGGACGTCAAGCCGGTCAAGCAACGCCTACACCGTTTCTCTGCGGAGAAGCTGCATACCATAGGAGAAGAGATCGCCCGGCTCCTCGCAGCAGGCTTCATCATGGAAGTTTTCCACCCGGATTGGCTGGCCAACCCAGTCCTGGTGCTGAAGAAGAAGAAGACCTGGCGCATGTGCATCGACTACACTAGCCTGAACAAGGCGTGCCCCAAGGACCCATTCGCCCTGTCGCGGATCGATCAAGTCATCGACTCCACGGCCGGCTGTGACTTGTTGTCCTTCCTGGACACCTACTCCGACTACCGCCAGATCAAGCTGGATCCAGAGGACCGGCTCAAGACCTCCTTCATCACGCCTTACGGGGCCTACTGCTATATCACCATGTCCTTCATCCTGAAGAACGCAGGCGCCACCTTCCAGCGGTGCATGCAGAAGTGCCTCCTGCCTCAGATAGGCAGGAACGTCCACGTCTATGTCGACAACATCGTCGTCAAAACCAAGAAGCACTTCAGCCTCCTCGACGATCTTCGAGAGACCTTCGCGAACATGCGCGAGTACCAGATCAAGCTCAAAATGGAGAAATGCGTCTTCGGTGACCCCACCGGCCGGCTCCTGGGTTTCTTCGTGTCCGCCCACGGCATCGAAGCTAACCCAGAGAAGATCAGCTCAATCGAGCGCATGCCCAAGCCGACCCGGCTCCGCGACGTCCAGATGTTTACCGGCTGCCTCGCCTCGCTCAACTGGTTCATCAGCCGGTTGGGGGAGAAAGCCTTGCCCCTCTATGGGCTCCTTCGCAAGACGGCTCTGGTCAAGCCGGGTCACACCAAGAAGCCGAGCATGTTCCATTGGCCCGACGAGGCGGATGAGGCCTTCTGCGGCCTCAAGAAGGCTCTCGCCCATGCGCCCATCTTGGTCGCACCGGCTGAGAAGGAACCCTTGCTCGCCTACATCGCCACGACCACTCATGTCATCAGCATCATCTTGGTGCTCGAGTGGCCGGAGGAGGGCAAGTCCCTACCGGTCCAGCGCCCTATCTACTACCTCAGCGAGGTCCTCTCTGCGGCCAAGCAAAACTACCCGCACTACAAGAAGATGTGCTATGGCATATACTTCGCCACCAAGAAGGTCAAGAAATACTTCCAGGAGCACACCATCACAGTGGTGAGCATGGCCCCGCTCAGCAAGATCATGAGCGGCCGGGACTCCACCGACCGGATCGCCAAATGTCTCATCACCCTCGCCGACCACGAGATCCGGTACGAACCTCGTACAACCGTCAAGTCACAGGCGTTAGCCGACTTCCTCGTCGACTGGGCGGAGACTGAATTCGTGCCGCCTCCCCCAGACTCCACACATTCGCGCATGCATTTTGATGGCTCAAAAATGAGGACTGGCCTAGGTGCCGGCATAGTCCTGTCCTCCCCAAAAGGTGGCCAGCTCAAGCACGCCCTCTAGATCCACTTCGCCGCCTCCAACAACGTGGCTGAGTACGAGGCCATTGTCCATGGCCTTCGTCTCGCCAAGGAGATCGGCATTAGGCGCATCATATGCTTCGGTGACTCTGGCCTCGTGGTATAGCAGGTCTCTGGTGCATGGGACGCCAGGGACGCCAACATGGCCAGCTACCGCTTCCTCGTAGATTAACTCACCGACTCCTTCGAGGGGTGTGAGTTCCACCATGTCCCATGTGCAGACAACGAGGAGGCCGACAAGTTGGCAAAGATCGGCTCTGCCTGGCAGTCCATCCCAACCAACGTCTCCCTCGAGCGGCTGCTCAAGTTGTCGATCAAGCCTTCCCTAGAATTGGAATCCATCTTTCTGCCGGCAGACGCTGCGGGGCCATCGGTGGCTCTGGCTGCCCCCTTGGCATCTTCACCACTGGCTCCATCGACCTCGGCTGTCTTGTCGACACCAGTTGAGGTGGCCGCATCCGGAGCTGTCGGCTCCGACGCCGCGGCTGTCATGATGGCAATGGACGCCACCATAGCCATTCTCGACCCAAAGGCTGGCGAGTCGGCCCCAGGGGCTAGCGAGCCGGTCCCAAGGGCTGACCATCCAGACCCGGGGGCTCCCGAGCCGGCCCCCATCTTCGCTCCCTCATGGGCCCAGCCCATCCTAGCATTCCTTCTGCATGGCGAGCTCCCCCCGGACGAGGTCGTGGCAAGGCAAATTCAGCGCCTGGCCTCAGCCTACAGCATCATCAACAACGAGCTCGTCCATCGCAACACCACGGGGTCTTCCGACGGTGCGTCAAGCCGGAAAAGGGTCTGGAGATCCTCCTCGACATCCACCAAGGTGAGTGCGGGCATCACGCTGCCTCCAGGACCTTGGTGGCCAAGGCCTTCCGCCATGGTTTCTACTGGCCCACTGGCTTGGAGGTGGCCAAGAAATTCGTCGACGAGTGCCAGGGCTGCCAGCACTTCAGCACGCAGAGTCACCTACCGGCATCGGTGAAAGCACATTTGCTCCCTTGGTGGTTTTGGTAATTAATAACAACATATAAGTCATTAAACTAATGTTTCCACCAAGTATACTTCAGGAAATGTTCAATGATAGGATTGGCAAAAGGAGATTGTGGACATACCCCAACATGCAAGGAAATAGGTTGGCCAAGCTTCAAGCAAAAGGACTCTACATTTTATATTTGTGATAAATCACTTTGAGTCAATAGGAAAGCCAATACTATTAAAAGGGAGAAAGGTTTTGTTGGTGAACAATATGCTCAGACATGCACTAGTGATAGTCACCAAAAACATCCCCGAACTCTCCAACCAAAGTATGTTCTATACCTAACACTAAAAATCGGTGCAACCAACTTTCCGATACCGGTGCCACCGATTCCAGAACCTACACAGACTCAGCGAAACCCTAGCCACTTCGGTGCAACCGATTCCATACTGGTGCCACTGAGTTTAGGTTGCCAACTTTCTGTTACGTAAATTCACATTATCGGTACCACCGAGAATGTTGGATCGGTGTCACCGAGATTGGAAATCTGACCGTTGGCCACCTTATCGATGCAACCGAGATTCCTATATTGCTCTCACCGAGATTCAAAAGTTGCCACCGTTTGGTCACTTCGGTACAACCGAGATTAACACATCGGTGTCACCGAGTTGGTCATTTTGTGTGTAACTCTTGGATTTTTGGGGATGCCTATATATAGCCCTTCACCACCACCTACTCGAAAGAAAGCACTCAGAACTATTCCATACCTATCCTATCAGATTTTCTGAGAGAGAACAACCTACCCTTGTGTTGAGGTCAAGATATTCCACTCTAATCATATGGATCTTGATGTCTAGCCTCCCCAAGTAGCTTTCCACCAATCCCATCTCTTCCACCATGCCAAAATCTATAAGAGAGTGATTGGTTGCTAAGGAGTCTATCATCTTGAAGCAGAAGAGCAAGGAGTTCATCGTCATTACCGAGCCTATTATATTTTGGAGGGTGGTGCCTCCTAGATTGGTTAGGTGTCGCTTGGGAGCCTCTCACTTCATGTTGTGGAGTGAACCAAGAAGTTTGTTAGGGCAAGGAGATCGCCTACTTCATGAAGATCTACCCATAGTGAGGCCAGTCGTTCATGGACAGAAGCTGTTATGGAATAGTCAAGGTTGCTACTTCATGAACCCTTTTGGGTGGAGCCCTCCATGGACTCTAGCGACCGTTACCCTCCGTGGGTTGAAGACTCCATAAACGTGGATGTACGATAGCGCCACCTATGGGAACCACGGGAAAAATCATCGTGTCTACAACTGCGTTTGATCTTCCTACCCTATCCCTTCTATACATGCTTGTTGTTACTTTCCGCTGCAATATACTCTTAGAATTGCATGTGTAGAGTGTACTTGACTTGCCATGAAATGCTAAAAACTGTCAACTCTAAAACTTGGTATAGGCAAAACTTTTATTTGGTCAAGTAGTCTAGTCACCCCCCTCTAGACATACTTTCGATCCTACAAGTGGTATAAGAGCTTTGGTCTCCATTGCTTAGGTCTCACAACCTAGGAGAGTATGGCATCTAGTGAGGGAAGTTATCACCGTCGAGGTCCGTACTTTGATGGCACTAATTTTGCTAGTTGGAAGCACAAAGTAAAAATGCATATTCTTGGTCATAACCCCGCCGTTTGGGCTGTTGTTCGTGTTGGCTTGAAAGGTGAGTTCTTGGCGGATGGACAGGAACCGGATCGTGAAGCGACCATAGATGAGTTGAAGATGTTGCAACTCAATGCTCAAGCATGCGACATTCTCTTCAACTGCTTATGCCCCGAAGAATTCAACAAAATCAGCCATCTTGAGAATGCAAAAGAGATATGGCATACTTTGGTTGATATGCACGAAGGAACCAAGTCCGTGAGAGAATCCAAGTTAGATGTTCTTCAAGGTCAGCTTGACAAGTTCAAGATGACGGATGATGAACGAGTCACAGAGATGTACTCTAGGCTAGCTCTCATCACAAATGAGATTGTCGGATTAGGAAGCGAAGAAATGACTGGCAAATTCATCATCAAGAGGATACTTAGAGCTTTGGATGAGAAATACGATACTGTCTGCACATTGATCCAAATGATGCCAAACTAGAAAGATCTCAATCCTACGGAAGTCATTTGAAGGATTGTTGCTCATGAGATGACACTCAAAGTTAAAGAAGAACTTCATCACAAGTCTAGCGGTGCTTACAAAGCCACAAGTGAAGCTCCCACAACTTCAAGCAACAACCTTGTCACCAATGAAGAGATAAGCCTCATGGTCAAGAAATTCAACAAGTTTTACAAGAATAGAGGCAAAGAAAGAAACTCCAACTCAAGATATGAAGAGAAGCATTCGTCAAGTCGTGACTGCAATTGCTACAATTGTGGGAAGCCCGGACACTACTCAAATGAGTGCACATCTCCCTACAAAAGAAGAGAAGAGTCACCTCGAAGACGAAGCTCAAGGTATGAATCACCACAAAGAGGGAGAAGGAGTAGAGATGATCATTATGAACGAATACACTCAAGGAGAATTAGAGATTCAGATAAGAAGGACAAGTACGAGCTACACAAGAAGAAAACATCAAGCTCATGTTGGTGAATGGGTTTCCGGCTCCGACTCCGACAACAACTCTGAGAGAAGCTATCACTCCGATTCCGACTATAGTCAAGATGATGGTGTTGCCGAAATTGCTCTAGTGACTACCAACTCCTACGATCTATTTGATTCACCAAACGAAGGGAGTGGAATTTCCTTCATGGCTAAAGGCCCCAAGGTATCAAACCTCGAGTATCTTGATTTTGATAGTGATGAAGACGATTTGCTTTGTAAAGATGACTGCTTTGTGATAAAACTAGTGATGTTGATCAAAATGAACTTGATAATTCTCATGCTAGTCAAGATGAGTCATTTGATGATGATAAGATGAAAATAGAACAACTAACTAAAGAACTAAACACTCTTAAGTTAGCTCATGAATCTACTCTCGAAGATCATAGAGAGCTTGTGAGAACTCATGAGAAGCTACCCTTCGAGAAGCTCAACTTGGAGTAAGAGCATGAGTTTCTCAAAGCTATCAATGACGATCTCCGAAAGAAGACTTCATCTTATCTAGCCAAACGACTACTCTTGTCTACTTTCATGCCTCAAGTTAAAACTAAGCAATCTAGTAACAAAGGCAAGAAAGGTTCCTCATCTAGTAGCAACAATAAAAATGCTAAACCCAATGATGTTGCTTCTAGTAGTTCTATTGATTCCACTAATGATGATTCTCTTAGCCAAGTTCCACTTGAGCAAGAAAATTCTTTATTGAAAGGAATTATAGAAAAAGGTGTCTACAAGAGTCTTGCTGGATGTAAGCAATTTGAGGAAATTGTACGCAAGCACGGAGGATACCAGAAGAATCGTGGTGTTGGCTACTTCAACGCTAATGGAGTTGAGTGGGAAGAAGGTCAATATCCCAAGCCCAAGTTTGTTCCTCAAAAGGAGAAGTATGAAAATACTTTTCCGAAGGGGACAAACACTCAAGATGACCTTCCACCACAAGACCACAAGCTCAAGGGCAAGAACAAGCTTCAAGAGGACATTGACTCATATGAAGATGAACCCCTAGCTTTGGTGGAGTGGGTTCCCAAGGATACTTCAAGCTCAACTACTACAAAGGCTACTTCAACACCAAGGATCCCCATCAACTTGATGTGGGTCCCCAAGAACAAGAACTAAAAAGTTCTTGAGGGGTGACTCCTCCAGTGAAATTCACTCACATTCATTATTGGCGAGGACTTTTTGCACTCAACATCAACTCAATGCAATAGTTCAAGGAGTCATACATTCCCTCAAAGGTAAGAAAGGGACAAGGTAATAAACTAATCAATGGACAACATAACATATGCTTTGCACTCCATGTCCATAGATATCCTTGTATTTGTCTCTTGTGTGTTGGCACTAACCCATGTAGGTGAGAGGAGTAAGGAAACAACAAGGATGCTCCCAACTCTTGGTGATCTTCATCAACATCGAGCATCCACAACTACCTCACCAACATGAAGTCTTTATCGACAAAACCCAAGGTTAGTTTATCCCTGTTATGATGGGATGTCACATTAAGGGGGAGCTTTACCCTAAGACTTGAGTCAAAGCATCTCTTAGTATGTGACAACATTAAATGCTTTATGTAAAAGTGGTAACCCCACTTGTGCTTAAACGATGAGTATGACCTATGATCAAGCACTCTTACTTGGCTCCTAAGTCAAATACTCATATATCGATGACTTCGTCATTGCCCAAGTGCTTGTTAGATGCTAGTGTGTTTGTGCCTGTCTGTCATGATTCATCATATTATTGTGTGTGCATGTTGGTGTGCATTTATTTTCTCATTCGAGGACATCCAGTTGTTGCTATTTGGTTATTGATTTTCTCTTTTGCCAATTGGATGTACAAGAATGCCTAGGACCACTCTTTAGCTATCTATGCTTTCTCACCTCATATTCCATTCATGCTGCATCACAAAATTTGAACAAGTGCTTTTCGATCCCTTTGTGTGTGGAGCACTCGGAGTTCCGTATCGACAAGGACTCACCATTAAAACCTCCCAAGTGCCCCTCGGTGGAACCAACCCGACAATCTCGGTCTCACAGAATGCCTAGGGTTGATCAGTTTTTCAATCTCGGTACTGCCTATTTCATATTCTCGGTTACACCGAGTTTCCCTGTCAGCTGACGGTTGTGGAACTCGGTGACACCGAAAACATAAAATCGGTATCACCGACAGTGGAGGGTATATATACTATGGTCCCTGACGTTTTGAAATTCATCCTCAGAACTGTCGCACCTTAGAACCCTAAGCTACCACTTCGAGACCCCTGGTCGTCGCCCCTGTCTTCCTCCACTGCTCTGCCGCTGGGAATCGCTGGCGTCAACAAAATATGCTCCATCGTCGCCGTCGTAGTGGATCCGCACCGAGTTAGGGTACAAATTCGACCTCCTTTGCGCTCCCTTCTGATTCTTGCACATTGGATTTGATTTTATCTATAAGCCACTCATTGCACTTATTCGTATCCACACAAAATCCCATAGGCTAACGAACCATTGATTTTCTAGGGTTTTGCCTTCCGCCCGACGCAACTCGGTAGAACCGAATCAAGAAAATCGGTACCACCGATTTTCGTTTCTGTGTTGCTGAGAACTGTCTAGGTGACACCAAGCACTCCTTTACGGTCTCACCAAAAAGGGTGCCAAGTTTCTGTTATAAGGGACAGTCAATATCGGTGTCACCAAAATTTTTGCTTCGGCCTTACTGATTTGTCTCTGACAGAATGCAAAACTTTGAAAATCTTTTGTTCAAAATTAAAAAAACAACTGATAATTTTGTGATGACTCATCTACTTCTGCTCATCTATATTCCATTCACAGGGTCGGTATGTCAGATGCAGAGGACAACCAAAACTTGCCAGAGCAGGGTGCCGACATGAGTTCAGGCACAAGCCCACAGTCCAGTTCATTTTCAGATCCAGACACCCCCAGCTCCCATGGGTTGCCCAAAGCTGCTACAAGGACCAGAAAGAATCTGAATTCTGATGAAGAAGATTCAGACTTCGTTCCAGAAGAGATTCTTGCTAAGAAGCAAGAGAAAGCTGCTAAGAAGTCTGTTACCGAAGCCACTTCTTTCAGGAGAGTTGTCAGCAAGATCTATGCACCTGCTTCAACCTTCAAGCCTCGTGAGACTGCTAGAGCAACTATATCTGTTGAGGTCCCCAAGAAAGCTATGCCTAAGAAGGCAGGAGAGAAGAAAGCAAGAAAGAGGATTATTCATGTGACTGGCAGGCCTACCTCCATGTTTGAGGATCCAGAAGAAGCTGCTGGTGCTGATGCTGAAGAGGAGGAAGAGCATGTTGAGAAGGCCCCTCCCAAGAAAAAGCAAAAGAAGTTTATGGCTTATGCTATGCCAAAGACTAGCACATCGAAGAAGGCTGCTGCTGAGAAGCCTAAGAGGACATCCATGCAGATTCCAACTTCTGAGAAGAACAAAGGGACTACTTCCAGAGTTGAAGATGATGATGACTTGACTACTTTGATGAAGGTCAGACCACACCTTCCGGTACATGCCAGCTACCCACTAGCTGAGGATATGAAGAAGAGGAAGGATTCATCATTGAGAGAATGGAGAGCTATAGATCCATATGCCCAGAGGAAGAAGACAACTGTGGACTACATATTTTATACGCAAGAGCAACAGGATTTCTATGAGACTGTGCTTTTTGACAAGAGTCCAGCTGTGAGTGATATGCGATATGTTGATTGGAAATTCATTAAGGAGAATGAGGACTACTTTCCAAGTGTCCAAGACAATTTTCACTGCATAGGTTTGGATGTGTTTGTTGACATAGAATTCACTGCTTGGAATGATGAGATGATCATGCAATTCTACTCCATTGCATATTTCTATGGAAATGGTAGAATTGTATGGATGACTGAAGGTGCAAGGTATGAATTGACTGTTGAAGAATGGGTGCTATTTTAGGAGTTCCTGATGCACAGGATGGTGACTTGGATGTATACTCAGAATCCAAGGAGAGTCACAATTCTATGGCAAATATGTACAAGGAGATCGCTGCTACCAATGTGAAGTCTCACGGGCTAGGATCTATCTACTTTCTTTAGGATGGCCTCCGCACAATGAACACCATTCTGAGGCATAATTGATGCCCAAGTCAGGAGATGACAAGTTGATCGGAGGCCACTCCATCAATATGTTGATCCACCTTGACAGACACTCCAGGATCAGAGTCATGGATTTGATTGTTGAGACAATCAAGAGGGTTCTTGCTGACCAGAAGTGCTCTTGCTGTTATGCACCCTACATCCAGATGCTTATCAATTCAAAGTTGGAGAAGCACATTTTTTCTCTAGATCGTCCACATTTACCCCTACAGCCAGATCTCGAGGACAATGTTGTGGTGATGGATGCTGAACATCCCACATTTGCTACAGGTCAGGCAGAGGCAGAGGCATTTAGAGCCACTAGTGCTCAAGTCCCTAGATCCAGAAATGAGCAAATGGATCTATTGATATCATCAGTTCAGGTATGTAGAAGGACATTAAGGGGATTCTGGACAACCAGAATAGTCTTGTGAGGATCTTTGAGAATAGGATCAAAACCCTTAATGATAATGTGGATGGGCTGACTAAGACAGTCAATGAGCTCAAGAAGGAAGTTGACTCAGTGCCTCTTCCTCAGATTACTTCTTCAAATGATGATGATGATCATGGTGATGAGGATGAATCACCTCTCAGGATAGGCACACAGTTTCATACCCAGGCCAGATCAGCCATTGTGCCAGCTCCAGACTTGAGGCCCTCTTCGTCAGCTCCTGTTGCTATCACCAAAACTCCTACTCCATCTGTTCCAGTCCCTCCAGCTGCCACTCCAACTCCATCAAGGACATCTGCAGAGATCTTTGCCGACGCTATTCTCTCGACTCCTTCATCAACAACCGGAGGAGATCAGCCCAAGAACGATTAGATGTATGCCTTTGAACTTTTTGGTAACTTGTTGCCAAAGGGGGAGAAGTGTATATAGATCTTTAGGCTTCGAGCGAGAGAGCGTTTTGGTGTTTGTTGCTTTTCAAAACATTTGGTCTTTTGGTTGCTTGTGTTGAGTGTATGATCATGTGTGTTATGGTACTATTTTACACTTTATGTGTGATGCTACTATTTCCTATCATGTTAATTCTTATGAGATGATCATTCACCTTTGCTTGATTGTGTTGTGCTTTGTTATTCATTCTAATTATTGTCGCACACCACCAAGTTGTATGTGACATGGAAGAAGTGCCCCATATACATAACTGATTGTGCATTTGCATTCAAACGCAAATTCAAAATAATGCACAAATTTAGGGGGAGCTCTTGCTTATTGCATACCTCTCAAAGTGACGATTATATTCATTGATTTTATCATATGTCGAAGCGTTGATCTATATGTTGTCATTAATTACCAAAAGGGGGGAGATTGAAAGCACATTTGCTCCCTTGGTGGTTTTGGTAATTAATAACAACATATAAGTCATTAAACTAATATTTCCACCAAGTATATTTCAGGAAATGTTCAATGATAGGATTCGCAAAAGAAGATTGTGGACATACCCCAAGATGCAAGGAAATAGGTTGGTCAAGCTTCAAGCAAAAGGACTCTACATTTTATATTTGTGAGAAATCAGTTTGAGTCCATAGGAAAGCCAATGCTATTAAAAGGGGGTAAGGTTTTGTTGGTGAACAATATGCTCAAACGTGCACAAGTCATAGTCGCCAAAAACATCCACAAACTCTCCAACCAAAGTCTGTTCTATACCTAACAATCAAATCGGTGCAACCAACTTTCCCATAACGGTGCCACCGATTCCAGAACCAAGACAGACTCATCCAAACCCTCGCCACTTCGGTGCAACCGATTCCATATCGGTGCCACCGAGTTTAGGTTGCCAACTTTCTGTTATGCAAATTCACATTATCAGTACCACTGAGAATGTTGGATCGGCGTCACCGAGATTGGAAATCTGACCGTTGGTTACCTTATCGGTGCAATCGAGATTCCTATATTGGTCTCACCGAGATTCAAAAGTTGCCACCTTTTGGTCACTTCGGTACCACCGAGATTAACACATCGGTGTCACCAAGTTGGTCATTTTGTGTGTAACGGTTGGATTTTTGGGGATGCCTATATATACCCCTTCACCAGCACCTACTCGAAAGAGAAGCACTCAGAACTATTCCATACCTATCCTATCAGATTTTCTAAGAGAGAACCACCTACCCTTGTGTTGAGGTCAATATATTCCACTCCAATCATATGGACCTTGATCTCTAGCCTCCCAAGTAGCTTTCCACCAATACCATCTCTTCCACCATGCCAAATCTGTGAGAGAGTGATTGGGTGCTGAGGAGTCTATCATCTTGAAGCACAAGAGCAAGGAGTTCATCGTCATTACCGAGCCTATTACCTTTTGGAGGGTGGTGCCTCCTAGATTGGTTAGATGTCGCTTGGGAGCCTCCTACTTCGTGTTATGGAGTGAACCAAGAAGTTTGTAAGAGCAAGGAGATCGCCTACTTTGTGAAGATCTACCCATAGTGAGGCTAGTCCTTCATGGACGGAAGACGTTATGTAATAGTCAAGGTTGCTACTTCGTGGACCCTTTTGGGTGGAGCCCTCCATGGACTCTCGCGACCATTACCCTCCGTGGGTTGAAGACTCCATAAAAGTGGATGTACGATAGCGCCACCTATCGGAACCATGGGAAAAATCATCGTGTCTACAACTGCGTTTGATCTTCCTACCCTATCCCTTCTATACATGCTTGTTGTTACTTTCCGCTGCTATATACTCTTAGACTTGTATGTGTAGGGTGTACTTGACTTGCCATGAAATGCTAAAAACTGTCAACCCTAAAACTAGGTCTAGGCAAAACTTTTATTTGGTGATGTAGTCTAATCACCCCCCCTCTAGACATACTTTCGGTCCACAGTCGGCCCTCCAAACCGTCCCCCTCTTGTGGCCCTTCACCGTTTGGGGGCAGGACATGGTGGGCCCCTTCAAGACCGCACGAGGCGACATGACACATCTACTGGTGGACATCGACAAATGCACCAAGTGGATCGAGGCCCGGCCAATGAAGAAGCTGGACGGTCCCATGGCCGTCTGCTTCATCGATGACATCACGGTTTGCTATGGCGTAGCCCACAGCATCATCACCGCCAACGGCACAAACTTCGCCAAGGGAGCTCTCACATGCTTCTTCTCCAAGCAGGGCATCCGGCTCGACCTGGCCTCCGTCGCTCATCCACAGTCAAACGGCCAGGTCGAGAGGGCAAACGACCTAATCTTGTGCGGCATCAAGCCTCGACTCGTAACATCGCTAGTGAGGTCAGACGGCTGCTGGGTCGACGAGCTATCGGCTGTCCTTTGGAGCCTCGGGACCACCACCAACCGATCAACCGGCTACACGCCCTTCTTCCTTGTGTATGGGTCTGAGGCGATCATCCCCACTGATATCAAGTTCGACTCGCCTCGGGTCGCCCTATACACGAAGAAGGACGCAAAGGAGGCGAGAGACGACAGCGTCGACTTACTCGAAGAAGCCCGCGAGCTGGCCTTGAGCCGGACGGCAATCTACCAGGAGAACCTCCGGCACTACCACAGCAAGCGGATCCAGCCGCTCTCCTTCCGTGAAGGGGACCTGGTGCTCAGGCGGATCCAGCGGACAGTCGGAAAACACAAGTTGTCCTCCCCATTGGAGAACCCGTTCATCGTCAGCAAGGCACTGCACAACAACGCGTACTACCTAATAGACATGTAGAAGCCACAGAAGCGCAAAAGGGATGCCTCTGACGAGGAGACCGATCGCCCATGGAACGTGGCGCTCCTCCGTCCGTTTTACTGCTGAAAAGACTAGTGTATTGTCAGGACCCCGATCCTAAGCCATAATAATCCAACATGTAACACATTACATCACTTTGCGGCCTCACGCACGGTTAACTCCACGGCTGCCACCTTACCTGGGCCGGGACTATTTGCGTCTTTTGGCTCATGTATCTAATATGTCGCTAGCATTCAAACGTCAAGGAACCCGGGCTGACATGACTAGTCATAGAACCTAAGTGGCACATCCGTACAGAAACAGGCATACGTAACCCAGCAATGCAGGTGTTGGCCTTTAGCGTGTGTAGACGAGTCATAGCAAGCTACAAGGACTCATTACACCGTGGGACATAAATGTCATCACTTCATGTAGACGAGTCTAAGCAGGCTACAGGGACTCCATTACACTGTGAGACATTTCCCTAAAGCGACAGACATAGCAGCAAAGAAGGATACATGTCGGTCAATCAATGTGTCCGGAGCAGTAGCAAGCTACCAATGCTCGATGGAAGCACAAAGAGGCAGTTTCCTGTAAGGACTACTACTAAAGGCACACAACTAAGTGTTGAATCCCATACATATCATTGCACGTCACACGTATGCACGACATGCCTGATATGCATAGATACAGCTATGGCATCACAACATAACCATACAACAACACAACATTTATTTAGGAGGCTCATAAGAGCCAACATAGAGTAATATAACAAACAGGGGTCACATGATCCAACACATGAATCATACAAACAACAAGCGGAAGCTTAACATGTCTGGGTATAGACATCTAGAAAATAACAAGGCTGAGGAAGCCTGTCTATCTACAAGGCCATCCATAGGTAGCAGAACTCCGGCTGAGATTCCCAAGCTAAGTGGCCAACGTCGATCTTATTGTAGAAACCACTAGCGAGACTGGAGTCTCCTCTTCAAAAACATAATTAAGCAACAGTGAGTACTGAGTACTCAGCAAGACTTACATCAGAACTAACTACATATGCATCAGTATCAACAAGGGAGTTGTGGGGTTCAATGCAGCAAGCCAGCTTTGACTCGGTGGCTATCCTGTACTATGACTTTCATAACTTTGAAAAGTTTTGTGAAGCGTAGACGAGTCCACTAACACCACAACAATACACCACCGTGGATCCACTCCCGTCTTCCTACAAGAGTGTCATCCACGGTACTCACACTTGTCTTGAAGCTTTTGTGAGTAACCCTTTAAATTGTCTACGAACCATATAAGTATCCAAGTAGTCCATATCCGCGAATGCGGCTATTCGAATAGATTGATTACCCTGCAGGTGATGTACTTCGTCACACATGCTCCCATCACTTACCGCCATGTGCTCGTAAAAAGGCACCTCAGCATCCTTCAAGAGGAAGCCTAGCGAGGGAGTCAGCCACGACCTGACTAACCACACAAGACTCTAGTCCAGGTTTATCTCCTATTTGAGACTGAACCCGCTAGGAAGTCCGGCCAAGATTTCCTCTACAGCCCCAAACGATGTGTGTATAGGGTTCCCAAGCCCACCTCGATGGATGGTACTATGCTTGGTGCACGAGGCCACAATGCCTAGTCAGTCCCAAGCCCACCTGTATGGGATGCCACTCGGTAGACGACTAACATGTCCTACAAACACAAGAAACTAATTGCAACTCCTGGATAGAGATCAAGTCGATTAATAAGTGGAGAGAGTCAATTAAGGATCCAAATGTGTGGTAGTAGCTAGTCTTGGATAACATAAACAGGACTCAGTTCTTAAGGACGGTCCCAATGAGACAACACGCCATGTACTCATACATGGCCTCTCATCGCTACCTTTACCAAATAGGGTTCACAAATTAACTCTCAGCATTAGAACAAGTTCAGTTCACTCCGGTTCATCACCCAGACGAATCAGAGCTGGCACAACGCTAAGCATAGCAGGCATAGGAGGTTAAAGGCACAATATGGCTCAAGCATCTACCAGGTATGCTAGGTTGCATGGTTCAGCTATTTACTGTGACAATGACAGGTCATGCAGAGGAATGGGTTCAACTACCCAAACATGTAAAACTTGAAATGTTTTGTCCTAATGCAATAAGTGAAAGCAAGAGCGAGAGAGTGGGATTGTGTATCGGATATGTGCAAGAGGGGTTGCTTGCCTGATAAGACGATCACACATTACTGATCCTCAGATGGATACTTGACTGTATCCTCCGGAACAGTGCCTACCACGAAGAACAACCATCGAAGGGGAACAAATCAATACACATCAAATGCAACAATATTATGCATGAATATGACATGGCAATATGATGTGTTTTAGCTAATGCATCTAGCAACAGAATTAAATGAAGTAGGTTTGAACTCAAGGTTCAAATTCAACTTCATATATGGAGTTCCATAATGTATTTGAGTTAAATGTCCAAGTTCACCTATTTAGGATTCCCTAACATGCATGAAAATGGAACAGATGGATTCATTGGATTTTTTTGATCAATTTTCATATATAAATTATTTTCATCTGACTTACAGATTAATTTATATGAATTTTCTAAGTTTTTAGCAATTTCTAGAATTATTAAAAATACATAAATGCATTTATTGCGCCAGCCATGCGTCAGCATGACATCAACCTGGTCAACCAACCGGCCCAGGTCAAAACTGACCAGTGGGACCCACTGGTCAGTGACCCAACCGCTAAGCAGGGTCAAATCCCGCATTGACTGCTGTTTGACCCGCTTGCAGGGCCCACTGCTCAGTCACTAAGGCTAACTAGTGGTGGGGGTTACCGCTAATGGGCTCGCCACGTCGGCCCCGCCAGAGTTCGGCCGGCAGCGACCAACCTGACGGTGGAGGCTCGTCGGAGTCGCGATTCCGGCCACCATTTGGCATGCGGGGCGGTGCTATTGAATGCCGGGAGTGAGGCGCGTCCATCCCAGCGGGTGAAACGCCATGGGGCTACCGGAGCTGGCGGCGGCAACCTCACTCGCGGCAGTCGAAACTCAGTCGAGGTGGCGCACGCGCTAAAAGTGAGAAACGGCGGCAGGGCTAGGGAGGAAAGTACCGGGGCCTCACCGAGGGGCCTCTGGCGCCGATGGCGTGGTCGGGGACACGCGGTGTCAGCGAATCGACGGAGGCGCTCATGGAGCTTCGGCCATGGCGATGGGTGGGAGCAGAGGAGAGGGGGAGAGCATCAGGGGGGAGGAATGGCTCGTGGGGGGGTCCAGGTGGCTGCCTAGGGGGGATAGGGGAAAGGAGAGGCCGCCAGCGCGACGCGGGAGTTGGCGCGATGACCTACCGTGTTCGCCTTCCCTTCTGCCTACTGATAGAGGTGGAAGACGACCCTGCCCCTGGGTTGTGCCACATCTACAACAGGTAAGGCCCAGGTAATCCTCAGCCTTTTCCCTTTTTCTCTTTTCTCTTTTTCAGTTTGTTTTGATTTGATTTCAAAACCAAACCATTTTATAATATTCTGAAAATTAATTTGTGGCCTGTTATAATATAAACAAAGCCACTCATAGATTTTCTAGAATTATTGGAGCTTTAAAAGTATTTATAGCATTTAAAAGCCCCAATCTGAATAATTATTGATTTAATTCAATATCCAAAATGACATTTTTAAAATATGCACCACCCCTAGTTTATGTTGCCACATTATTCCAGAGAGATGAACATTTTTTAGAGCCACTTTGGATCATTGAAAAATATTTTGGTTGAACCTATTTGAATTCAATTTGTGCTAGGGTTTTGATCATCCCCATTTCAAGTTTAAAAGAAATTAAACATGATGAAATCACAAGCATGGATCCTAGTGCATGCTAAAGCTAGGGATGTGACAACTCACCCCCACTTAAAAAATCGCGTCCTGAGGTTCTGGAGTCAACGGAAAAAGAGCTGAATACTCAAATCAAAGATGATCTTCACGCTCCCAGGTAGCTTCATTCTCAGAATGATGAAACCACTAAACCTTAAGAAACTTGATATTCCGACGTCGGGTTACACCCTCAGCTTGATCGAGAATATGAACAGGATATTCTCGATATGAAAGATCATCTTGAAGATCAAGCGTTTCGTGGTCCACTTCACGGATAGGATCCTTGAAGCAATTCTTGAGTTGAGAAACGTGGAAGACATCATGAACTCGAGAAAGATGAGGGGGCAGTTCCAAATGGTAGGCAACCTCTCCTCGTTTAGCAAGAATGCGAAAAGGACCAATGTAACGAGGAGCCATTTTGCCCTTGATACCGAAACGATGGGTACCCTTCAGAGGAGTAACCTGGAGGTAAGCCTTTTCGTCCACCTCATAAGTTACTTCCTTATGATGGCAATCATACTAGCTCTTCTGATGAGACTGAGTTGTCTTGAGATTTTCACGGATAACGCGAACTTGCTCTTCTGTTTCTTGGATCATATCTGGGCCAAAGAATTGTCTTTCCCCGGCCTTTGACCAGTTCAAAGGTGTTCAAGATCTTCGACCATAAAGAACTTCAAAAGGAGCTTTGCCCAGACTGGATTGGTAGCTGTTGTTATACGCAAACTCGGCAAACGGAAGACACTTCTCCCAAATCATTGTGAATGAGATGACACAAGATCTGAGCATGTCTTCGAGAATCTGATTCACTCTTTCAACCGGATCACTTGACTGAGGGTGAAAAGTAGTGCTAAAGGAGAGATGGGTTCCCATAACATTCGGGAAAATTTCCCAAAATCGAGAGGTGAAAACACTTCCACGGTCCAAATTGATTTCCAATGGAACACCATGCAGGGACACTATTTGAGAGATATACAAGTCCGCCAACTGACTAGCAGTGATACTCTCTTGGGCAGGAAGGAAATGAGCCACTTTGGAAAGGTGATCAATAACCACGAAGATTGCATTATTTCCTTTCTTGGTCTTGGGAAACCCGGTGATGAAGTCCATTTCAACATTATCCCATTTCCATTCAAGAATAGCTAAAGGCTAAAGGGTGCCAGCAGGTCTCTGATGCTCTGCCTTCACACGATGACAAACATCGCAATTAGCAATGAATTTAGAGATTTACCTCTTCATTCTAATCCACCAGAACCTTTGGCATAGGTCCTGATACATCTTGGTGTTGCCGGGGTGAATGGTGAGAGGAGATTCATGAGCCTCCTTAAGGATCAACTCTCGAAGTTGTTGCTTTTTAGGGACTACCAGCCGATTCCCAAAGTACACTACACCTCTATCATCAATGGAGAAACTACCATCAATTCCCTTTTCAACATTATCCCTGATCTAGGTAATACCCGGATCATACTATTGGCTTGTTATAATCTGATCCTCCAGAGTAGGTTTTTCAACCAAGGTTGAAAGGGATCCGCGAGGAACAATGTGGAGGTTAAGCTTGCAAAATTCCTCATGAAGAAGGGGTTGACCTTGTTGCAGCATAAGATTGTTGCAGTAGGATTTACGAGTTAACGCATCCGACATGACATTTGCCTTGCCTGGGGTGTAAGTAATTCCTAAGTCGTAATCCGTAATCAGCTCTAACCATCGTATTTTTCTGAGATTCAGATCTAGTTGAGTGAAGATATACTTCAGGCTTTGGTGATTGGTGTAAATCTTGCAACGATTACCAAGAAGGTTATGTCGCCATACCTTGAGTGCATGGACTACTACCGCAAGCTCCAAATCATGTGTTGGATAATTTTCCTCATGTGGGTGCAACTGTCGGGATGCATAGGTGATCACCTGTCGGTCTTGCATAAGAACACATCCAAGTCCTTGTTTGGAGGCGTCACAATAGACGACAAAGTCCTTGGAGAAGTCAGGCGGCACAAGCATGGGAGCAGAGGTCAAACGTCTCTTCAGTTCCTGGAAACTGTGCTCACATTGTGGGGTCCACTCAAACTTCTTATATTTCTTGAGGAGTTCCGTCAGGGGCTTGGCAACTTTGGAGAAGTTCTCAAGGAAGCGGCGACAATAGCTTGCTAAACCAAGGAAACTTCTAACTTGCTTAACTGTTTCAGGTGGAGTCCAGTCAAGAATGACCTGACCTGTTTCAAGATTGACTGCAATGCCCTTTTCGGAGAACACATGACCTAGATAGGTCACTTCAGGTAACCAAAATTCACACTTGGAGAACTTGGCATAAAGATGGTGCTCTTTGAATTTTTCTAGCTCAAGTCTAAGGTGCTCACCATGTTCTTCTTCATTCTTTGAATAAATCAAAATATCATCGAGGTAAACCAATACGAACTTATCTAAGTACTCCATGAAGATTGAGTTCATCAAACGGGAGAATGTTGCTAGAGCATTGGTTAGTCCAAAGGACATGACTGTGTACTCATACTGGCCATAACAAGTGATGAACGTCGTCTCGAGAAGGTCTCCATTCTTAATCTTGATTTAATGGTAGCCTAAACTCAAATCCATCTTGGAGAAACCTGAAGATCTAGCAAGTTGATCATACAAATCATTGATCTTGGGAAGCGGATACTTATTCTTTATTGTGTCCAAATTGACGAGTCGGTAATCCACAACCATATGATCCGTTCCATCCTTCTTCTTCACAAAGAGGATGGGACAAGCCCAAGGACAAGAGCTAGGTCGAATAAAACCCTTTTACAAGGACTCATCAAGTTGCTTCTTGAGCTCAGCTAATTCCAAGGGTGCCATCTTATAAGGTCTTCTGGAAATTGGAACAACTCCTGGGATGAGGTCTATCACAAACTCTACATCCCTGTCAGGCGGAATGCCTGGCAATTCTTCTGGAAATACATCCGAAAAATCTCTTACTACCGGTATATCTTCAAGCTCAGGTAGAGGGTTGGCATTGAGTGAATAGAGATGATGCTTTGCAACTCGTGTTGAAACATGGACTATCTTGCCAGATGGATGCGTAAGCTGAATAGACCTGGTGCAGCAATCGTACTTGGCATGGTGAGCTATCATCCAGTCCATACCCAATATGATATTAATATCTGAAGACTTGAGAGCTATTAATGAAGCAAGGAATACAAGTCTATCAAAACGGATTTCATTACCATGGCTTATTCTTGTGGTCTGCCATCTAGACCCTGGAGTCTGAATTTCAAGAGCGGTTGGATAACGCAAAATGACATGTCATGCAACCAGGCATAGCCTTCCGATATGAAGGAATGCGATGCTCCAGTATCAAACAGAACTGATGTCGGATGGCAATTGACAAGGAGCGTTCCAAGCAGAACTTCTGGATCATCATTAGCTCCTTTGGCTGAGACTTGATTCACACATCCCTGTTTAGTGATGGTTGGCTTGGCATGGATCACCTTGACTGATGGCTTTATACGGTCAACGGACTTTGCAGTCTCGGTTGAGGCAATGCTGGACTGAATACAATTTCGAGCAACATGGCCTGGTTCTCCGCACTTGTAGCAAATCATAGAAGTATGACGTGGAATCGCATTGACAGGTGGTCCACCAACAGGTCTGGGTGGAGCATTTGGTTGAGTTGGACGAGGCGCCTCATAGGATTACCTCGATGCATATCCAAGAGGAAGTGACGAGTTCGGAACCCAAATCCAGCGCTTCTGAGATCCAGAACGGGAGGTAGAAGCCAAATCACGGTTGTGCTTGCGAGGTTCTTCATAGGTGAACTAAGTTGTCTCTGCATTAATGGCCTTGTGCACAAGAACTTGGAAGGTGTCACAATGATGCTGGTGAAGATCACGACGCAATTTTGGGTTCAGACCCTTCCTGAACCTAGCTTGCTTCTTGGCATCTGTGCACACTTCTCGTGTGGCATAACGTGCAAGGTTCTCAAACTCTCGGCTGTAAGCATCTACAACCATCTTACCCTGGATAAGGTTACAAAACTCTTCCCTCTTTCGATCCATGAGACCCTGAGGAATAAGATGGTCACGGAAAACCTATGTGAATTCTTTCTAGGTAGGAATCTGGCTAGTTGGAATTATAGTCTCATAGTTCTCTCACCATATACTAGCAGGACCCTCCAAGAAATATGTAGCATAGGTGACCTTCTCAGCCTCGTCCACTTTCGTGGAATGCATCTTGTTTGTGATGCTACGGATCCAGTCACTGCATCGAGTGGCTCAATGGAGTGATGGAAGGTGGGTGGGTACAGCTTGATGAAGTCACAGATGGTCACTGTTCCAGCACACTGATGTGCGGTGTTTTCCTGAATACGTGCAAGCAAGCGATTTGACTCACGCTTGTCTTTCTCAATGTCTAGCATGAACTGTCCCAATGAAGGTGAATCCGACAGAACTTCAGCTTCTCTGGTTACACGTCTCTAGCCCTTCTTGCGACCAATGGTAGCTTGGGTACTGCGGAACATCCTTATGATGATAAACTAGGATTAGACATGGCGGCATACCAGATAGATAGGAGGGAATGCAAAAGCATTTGATCTTCATAGAAATCCTAGGGAAAATTGGACAGCATAACAACTGTTAATGCTCAGAATTGAGACATTCTGCAAAATATTTAGCTGCCACGACACCTTAATATAACAATCTCACATTTCTGATTGAACTAACAAGCTACACAGATAACACTCGAGGACTGGGATGCAACTCAGATCAACCATTCCTATAAGTCTATAGAATAGTAACACAAGATCCTGGTAGATAGGTAAGAAGCCTAGTTCTTAATCCCAATAAAAAAGGAGAGGGTGACCCAGAATCAGAATAACATGGGGAAAGGAGTAAAAGGACCCTTACGTTCCCGTCCACAATCAATTCCCTTATATAACTAAAGAGTTGCTAGACTCAACATCGACCAGTTTGGCTTGGTAATCCTACAGTCAGTCAGCTCTGATACGAACGTTGTCGGGACCCCGATCCTAAGCCATAAGAATCCAACATGTAAGACATCACATCACTTTGCGGCCTCATGCACGATTAACTCTACGGCTGCCACCTTACGTGGGCCGGGGCTGTTTGCATCTTTTGTCTCACGTATATAATATGTCGCTAGCATTCAAACGTCCAAGAACCCGGGCCAACATGACTAGTCGTAGAACCTAAGTGGCACATCCGTACAGAAAGAGGCATACGTAACCCAGCAATGCAGGTGTCGGCCTCTAGCGTGTGTAGATGAGTCATAGCAAGATACAAGGACTCCATTATGTCGTGGGACATAAATGTCATCACTACACGTAGACGAGTCGTAGCAAGCTATAGGGACTCCATTACACAGTGAGACATTTTCCCGAAGGGACAGACACAACAGCAAAGAAGGATACATGCTGGTCAATCAATGTGTCCGGAGTGGTAGCAAGCTACCAAGGCTCGATGGAAGCACAAAGAGGTAGTTTCCTATAAGGAGTACTACTAAAGGCACACAACTAGGTGTCGAATCCCATACATATCATTGCACGTCACACGTACGCACGACATGCTTGATGTGCATAGATACAGCTATGGCATCACAACATAACCATACAACAACACAACATTTATTTAGGAGGCTCATAAGAGCCAACATAGAGTGATATTACAAACAGGGGTCACATGACCCAACACACGAATCATACAAACAACAAGCGGAAGCTTAACATGTCTGGGTACATACATCTAGAAAAGAAGAAGGTTGAGGAAGCATGTCTATCTACAAGGCCCTCCATAGGAACCAGATCTCTCGCTGGGATTCCCAAGCTAAATGGACAACATCGATCTTATTGTAGAAATCACTGGCAAGATTGGAGTCTCCTCTGCAAAAACATAATTAAGAAACAGTGAGTACTGAGTACTCAGCAACAGTTACATCAGAACTAACTACATATGCTTTGGTATCACCAAGGGAGTTGTGGGGTTCGATGCAGCAAGCCAACTTTGACTCGATGGCTATCCTGTACTATGACTTTCATAACTTTGAAAGTTTTGTCAAGGGTACACGGGTCCACTAACACCACAACAATACACCACGATGGATCTGCTCCCGTCTTCCTACGAGTGTGTAATCCACGATACTCACACTTGTCTTGAAGCTTTTATGAGTAACCCTTTAAATTGTCTATGAACCACATAAGTATCCAAGTAGTCCATATCCACGGACGTGGCTATTCGAATAGATTGATTACCCTGCAGGGGTGTACTTCGTCACACATGCTCCCGCCACTTACCGCCATTTGCCCGTAAAAAGGCACCTCGGCAACCTTCAAGCGGAAGCCTAGCGAGGGAGTCGGCCACGACCTGACTAACCACACAAGACTCTAGTCTAGGTTTATCTCCTTGAGACTGAACCTGTAAGGAAGTCTGACCGAGGTTTCCTCTATGGACCCAAACGATGTGTACAGGATTCCCAAGCCCAGCTCGACGGATGGTACTATGCTTGGTACACCGGGCCACAATGCCTAGTCTGTCCGAAGCCCACCTGTATGGGGTGCCACTCGATACACTACTAGCATGTCCTACAAACACCAGAAAATAAATTGCAACTCCTGGACAGAGATCAAGTCAATTAATAAGTCAAGAGAGTCAATTATGGATCCCAATGTGCGGTAGTAGCTAGTCTTGGATAACATACACAGGACTCAGTTCTTAAAGACGGTCCCAATGAGACAACCCGCCATGTACTCCTACATGGCCTCTCATCGCTACCTTTACCAAATTGGGTTCACAAATTAACTCTCATCATCAGAACAAGTTTAGTTCACTCCGGTTCAACACCCAGATGAATGAGACCTGACAGAACTCTAAGCATAGCAAGCATAGCAGGTTAAAGGCACAACATGGCTCAAGCATCTACCGGGTATGCTAGGTTGGATGGTTCGGTGATTTACTGTGACAATGACAGGTCATGCAAAGGAATGGCTTCAACTACCGGAACATGTAAAAGTTGAAACGTTTGTCCTAATGCAATAAGTGAGAGCAAGAGCGAGAGAGTGGGATTGTATCGGATATGTTCGAGAGGGGTTGCTTGCCTGATACGACGATCACACGTTACTGCTCCTCAGATGGATACTCGACCGTATCCTCCGGAACAATGCCTAACACGAAGGACAACCATCGAAGGGGAACAAATCAATACACATCAAATACAACAATATGATGCATGAATATGACATGGCAATATGATGTGTTTGAGCTAATGCATCTAGCAACAGATTTAAATCAAGTAGGTTTGAACTTAGGGTTCAAATTCAAATTCATATACGGAGCTAAAATTTCCAAGTTCACCTATTTAGGTTGATCTAACATGCACGAAAATGGTACAGATGGATTCATTGGATTGTTTTCATCAATTTTCATATATAAATTATTTTCATCTAACTTATATATTAATTTATATGAATTTTCTAAGTTTTTAGCAATTTCTAGAATTATTAAAAATATAAAAATGCATTTATTGTGTTAGTCATGCGTTCGCATGACGTTAGCCTGGTCAACCAACCGGTCCAGGTCAAAACTGACCAGTGGGACCCACTGGTCAGTGACCCAACCGCTAAGCAGGGTCAAATCCCACGCTGACTGCGATTTGACCCGCTTGCGGGGCCCACTTCTCAGTCACTAAGGCTAACTAATGGCAGGGGTTAGCGCTAATGGGCTCGCCATGTCGGCCCCGCCGGAGTTTGGCCGGCGGCGACCAACCCGATGGCGGAGGCTCACCGGAGTCGCGATTCCAGCCACCATTTGAAATGTGGGGCGGTGCTATCTAACGCGGGGAGCAAGGCACGTCCATCCCAACAGGTGGAACGCCGCGGGGCAGCCAGAGCTGGCGGCAGCGACCTCACTCATGGCGGCCGGAGCTCGGCCGAGGTGGCGCATGCGCTAAAAGGGAGAAATGGCGGCAGGTCTAGGGGAAAAGGAGTGGGGCCTCACCGAGGGGCCTCTCGCGCCGGTGGCGTGGTCGGGGACGCGCGGTGTCGACGGATCAACGGCGGCGACGGAGGTGCTCATGGAGCTTCAACTATGGTGATGGGACTGAGCAGAGGAGAGGGGGAGAGCAGCAGGGGGAGGAATGGCTCGAGGGGGGGTCCAGTTGCTCGCCTAGGGGGGATAGGGGAAGGGAGAGGCCGTCAGCATGATACGGGAGTTGGCGTGGTGACCCGCCGTGCTCGCCTTCCCCTCTGCCTACTGGCAGAGGTGGAAGACGACCCTACCCCTGGGCTGGGTCACATCTACAGCAGGTAAGGCCTAGGTAATCCTCAGCCTTTTCCTTTTTTGTTTTCTATTTTTCAGTTTGTTTTGATTTCATTTCAAAACCAAACCATTTTATAATATTCTGAAAATTAATATGTGGCCTGTTATAATATAACGAAAGCCACCCATAGGTTTTCTAGAATATTGGAGCTTTAAAAGTATTTATAGCATTTAAAATAAACAATCTGAATAATTATTGATTTAATTCAATATCCAAAATGACATTTTTAAAATATGCACCACCCCTGGTTTATGTTGCCACATTATTCCAGAGAAGATGAACATTTTTCAGACCCACTTTGGCTCACTGGAAAATATTTTTGCTGAACCTATTTGAATTCAAGTTGTGCTAGGGTTTTGATCATCCCCATTTCAAGTTTAAAAAGAAATTAAAGATGATGCAATCACAAGCATGGATCCTAGTGCATGCTAAAGCTAGGTATGTGACATATATGTATGTATCCCTCCCCTTTTGGGCTTATGAATGCAATAGGTGCCCCAGGCCGGCTCTTGGGACACGCCCTTTTCGTTTCCCTCAAAGGTCTCCTCACTCACCAGCTCCCCGACCCGGCTCCCGAGCCCGGGGCTCTCCGGCTGGTCCTAGGTAGCCTCTCCCAAAACCGACCAAGTATTGTCAGCTGAGAAAGCCCTCCCAACCCTCCTAGCTATAGACCGGCTCCTGATTGTCTAGCTGACGGGGCCTCGGGGTGGCAAAACTTAGCACACACGAAAGTTCGATCACAAAGGGGTCACCAGTTAGGTCCACCGGACCACCGCCTCGCCTCTGCCACTCAACTTACCCAAAAAATCTCTCATGGTTCCTAAGTTCAGAACCAGCTCCCTCGAGGAGGACACCTTGACCCAGCTACAGACCGGCTCCCGGCTGTCAGGCTGGCGGGGCAGAAACAGAAAAGGGACAGAACAGACAGAACCAAAGGGGTAAAAAGGGTAAGGACAAGCAGGCACGCGTGATAGGTAAACACATTAAATATTCAGAATACGGATTTTTAAGATAAAGGAGGCCCACGACCATCATGGCTCATTACGTTACACCCCTAATGGGTGGACTTAAGCCTAAGATGCAGGAAAGATAACGAAGGAAAAAAATATAAGATTCGCGAGGGCTCAGGCCACCGGCGTGTTGCCAGCCGGCGCATCGCTGGGCGGCTCGACTCTCGTCCCGGAGGTGGTTGCGGCCTTCGGGTCGGCTTCCTTGGCCTTCAAGGCGGCCTCCGCGGTCCCAATCATCTCACCGCTGGAGTCATACTCTCATCGGCAACCTCCTCGTCCTCAGACCTTGGGGGATGCTAAAGGAGTCTTCAGCCGCCGGCTCGTCGTCTTTGCCAAGGGCCGGCAGGAGCTCATCCGGGTCGATGTACGACGCGAGCTCATTGGCCTGGCGGACAAGGACCGGCTCACGGGCCGCCCGCTCCTCGGTCGGCTTGTCCAGCATAGTGGCCAGCCGGTCCAAGTCCACGCTGCGGTACCATGAAGTGACGAGCCGGAGCGCCATCTTCCCGTCGGCTCAAACCGCTGACGCCTTCCAGACCTCGAGCCGGGCCACGGCGTGCTCCAGCCACAAGGCCACGCAGTTCTCCGGAGCCCCTCCATGGCCCGGCCACAAGGCGGAAATGATCTCCTTGTCAGCCGTCTTCAGTCGCTCCACGCTCCGCTCGAGGTGGATGAGCCGGTTTTCTATGGCGAGCCCAAGCTCCGCCATACTCCACGCGGTATCTTCCTCGATGGAGCGCCCATGCACCCAGAGATACTCGCGGTGCTCCTTGACAACACGCTCAGTGCGGCACTAGGTTTCCAAGAAGCGCCCTGAGGAGGAATGGGAAGAAGGAGAGGAAGGCGAATCAGAAACAAGAACTGGTAAGGAAAAAAAGGCAACCGGCTCAAAAAACAAAATTGCACACTCACGCTCGATGGAGTCGTCAGTCTCGATGGCAAAATGGAGCGAGGAGTCCCGCTTTGATGCCAGCGCTGGCTCTGCCTCGGCCAGAGCCTCCCTGCGCTCCTCGAACGTCCTCTCAAGGCGGGTCACCTCGTTCTGAAGGGCGGCGGTGCGTTGGGAGGCTTCGGCTGCCTCCTTGATGGCTTTCTCCTTAGCCGCCACCTCCCGCACCATGTCGGTCGTCATGCGGTCTTGGGTCGCCTGCCCATCCGCCAGCCGGGCACTGGGCTGGTCCATCTCCTGAGAGACCGCATGGACGCTCTGCGCCAGCCGGTCCCGCTCGGATACCACCACGGCCTTCTGCGACTGGAGGGTGGCTAGCTCCCCTGCAAAGTAAAGAATGGAGTCATCCAGGAGTTCAAGACCACTTCTCGGCTGCTAAGCAGCTGGCTACCGGCTCCCGGGGGCTACGCCCCCTCCCTACAAGACCAAACGTACCTTGCACTCATGCTTGCTCCCCCTCTAGTCGGTAGAAGCCATGCTTGCCTCAGTCGTGGATGAAGAACGCCTCCTCAAAAAGCTTCTGCCGCTGGGAGTTCCCCTCCTGCCACATACAGCCAAAGTCAAAAGACGCACAAAGAGATCTGGCCCGCCTGCCCATCAACCGGTGAGCCGGCCCGCATCACGGGGGCTACACCTAGTGGGTGTGCTTGCGCACCCCCACTGAAAAATTCGACAAAGACAATAATGCTTATCTTCGCGTGCCGTAGGATGGTGTCGACCGCCTCCGCGAACCGGGCCAGCTCCTGGCAACATGGGTCCAGGACGCTCCCAACTGCCCGAGCGCGGGGACCGGGCCACCTGCCGGGGGAGCCGGAAGGGCGGGGACGCGCACCAGTGCCTCCCAGTCCTGGATCATGTCCTGCATGGACCTTCGGGCACGGCTGCTGTCGTCGCCCGTACCGACACTTGCCACGGTGCCGGCCGCTGGGGGATGGTTGATGATGGCAAGGGCATGGGAATCGGTCCCTAGCGGCCCCTCGCCCGCCGCTCGCGCCGCCTCCTCCCCCTGCTGGCCCAACGCAGCGACCGCGGCGGGCGGTGTCCCCGTATCCGTGGCGGGCGCTGTCGGCGCCACCTCCGGTGCCGCCTCCGGGGCCACCGGAGCCTCCGGCACGTCGACCCGGTCCGGCTTGGCCACGGGTGGTGTCACGTCCGGCACCACCGGCTGGGTCGCCTCAGTGTCCGGCCTCATAGCCGCCGTCCCCGATCAGGCCGCCTCCTCCGTGGACGGGGGCGCAAGAGGCTCCATAGCCACCCCTCGCGGCTCGCTCGACGGGGGGATCGACAAACGGGTCGATTCCGCCGCCGAGTCGGACGCCCACGCGGGATCCGTGGACCTCCTCCGCCTCCCGCTGCTCAAAGTATCAGAATGCAAGGCTCGCCTCATGTTCCCGGACTTTGAGGCTCGCAGCTCCGCGAGCCTCCTCTTCTCCTCCCGCTGCGTGGCCGCATGCTCGCGGGCCAGCTGGCTGGTGGCGTCTATCGGTTCCACCGCTGACTCCACTTCGTGGAGCTCGACAGGGTCCCTGTGATGCAGAAGGGTCAAACACCCACCGGCCTGCGATGCGGAAAGAAACACACACAAGGAAAAGGAATACACTTACCCGGTGACGACGGGTAGATCCCGCTTGGGACACGCTGGCGACTTCCGTGTAGCCACCTTCACCCACTTATGGGCAGGCGGCAGGGCTGCCGGCTCCTCCTGAGCTGGCCTCTTCGGCCGGCTGGCGGCTCCATCCGCCGGGGCTTGAGCCGGCCGCTCCTTGCTCCGCTCGCACCGGCCCTGCTAAACTGAGGGGGAGGCGCGTTCAGGATCATCAAATCGTCATCATCATCATCGGTCAAGTCCCTGATCATGGGACTGATAGGGAACTCACCGGCTCCGCTGGGGTCTCCGGCTACGGCGGACCCTCCGGCTCCACTGGGCTCGCCGGCTCGTGGGACGGCCGGCTCCTCGACCCCTTCCGAGGAGTCACCCCCCTCTTCAGGCTGGCCTCCCCGCTCATAGTCTTCGGAGTCGAAGTGATCGCGCTCCGCCTTGAAGATTTGGGGGTGCTGGCCGTTCGGCGTGTTCTATCGCACGAACAACTACGGTCAGCATGGAGAAGTAAGGTCCGATGTCGGCTATCGACTAGGAAGAATCAAATGAAAAGAGCTGCCTCGACAAAACATACTAGGGGAGGACGGTTGATGCGGTCGTACCACTCCATGCAGAAGGTCAATGACGCCGGTGCCATCTTGAACATCGTGATGGCGTTCACCCGCGTCGCCACCTGAGCTGACGTCAGGTCGATGGTCGTTAGCCGGCAGGGGTCCCGGCGGTCGGACATATTGTAGATCCAGTGCTGCCTCATCTGGAGAGGCAACACCCGACACTCGAAGGCAACCAGTCCCTCAGCGGTCCTCAACTAAACGAGCCGGCCGAGCTCCGCCAGAGCTACTCCGCGTGGAGCGGCTCCCAACCAGTTGACTCTGATGGATTGCGTGTCGACGAAGGGAGGCAGCTGGATGTAGTCCGGCTGTGGGATGGCATTCTTCACGTAGAAGAACGTTCAGTGCCATCCCTTGACGGAGTCAATGAGGAAGAAATGTGGGAAGCGCGTGCCACGGCAGCACACCACCGCACCCCCGCAGGCGTTGCTCTGCAACGCCTTGAGGTAGAAGAGGGAGTTGAAAAGGTCGAGGAATGAAAGAATCCCCAAGTACCACTCGCGGACTTCCCCTCTATGCCGAACAATGTACCAAAAATGGCCTCCTCCATATTCTTTTTAGTGTGCATCATGTCGATGTTGTGTGGGCCAATGAGGTCTTTGAAGTAAGGCAGATCCCATAAGGATGACTTGTGAGTCCAGGCATGTTCCGTATTATAGCCTTTGAATTACCATGGACGCAAAGGATTAGGCTCGAGAGCGTTTAACTGATCAAGGGTCTGTTGGCCTATCAACGTAGGTGGTGCAGTGTTTTTGACAACTCTACCTTTGATGAAATTCTTCTTGTCTTTTCTGAACTTATGGTCAGGATCCAGGAACTGTCTATGCACGTCGAAGAAAGAAAACTTGCAACCCGCCTGCAGCCAACGGAACTGAAGAGTTGCCTTGCATGTGGGGCACAGAACCATTCCATGCACATACCAGCCAACGAATAGCGCATATGCTGGATAGTCATGTATCGAGTACATGTACCACACATGCATTTTGAAGTTTTTTTTGGTAGCGGCATCATATGTCTCAATCCCATTATCCCAGGCTTCTTGCAATTCATCCTTAAGCGGCTGCATGTACACATTCATATTCTTCCCCAGATATTTGGGCCCTGTAATTATCAATGTCAGGAAAATGTTCTTTCTTTTCATAATCTCTCAGCGGGGATTGAGTAGAATGACAAATACATGCCAACAGCTGTATTGTGTTGCCGTCATACCATACACATTGAACCCATCCGTGCTGATGGCTACTCGAGGATGCCTTGAATATGCCGATTTATCCTTATGTAATGCATCGAAGTGCTTCCACGCAAAAGCATCTGAAGTGTGTACCAACATCTTGTTCCCATCTGCATCTAGTTTGGTTCTTTTACCCAATTTGTGCCATGTCATCTGTGTGGCCGTCTCTTCGACCATGAAAGGACGTTGAAGTCTTGATACGATTGGCAGATACCGAAGAACATTAATGGGGATTTTGGTCTGAATCTTCTCACCCATACCGTTGTCTACCACAATATACATGGAAGAATGGCAAATGGGGCAACAGTTCAAGGCCGCATACTCAAGCCTAAATAAGGCACATACATTCTCACAGGCATGTATCTTCTCATAGGGCATCTTAAGTACACGGTGGATTTTGTCTGACTGGTACAAGTCTGCAGGCAGTACATGGCCGTTGGGTAGAAAGCGTCCAAATATCGTTATCATCGCATCGTAGCATTCTCTGCCTAGGTTGAATTGAGCCTTCGGAGCCATTACTTCCGTGGTGGCATCCAGCTGACAATGCTCAGTGTGCTCATGGAGAGGACGTTTTGAAGAGTCCAACATTTCATAGAAGGCCTTTGCAGATTCCTCCATCTCATCGTCCGAATCCTGAGTATCATCAGAGTCTTGCACCATGTCTTCGATCCCGGTACCATGCTCCTCGGTGCGACGACGAACCACCTCAGCTCTGGCATGTTGGTCAGACTCACCATGAAAAGTCCACACCATATAATTAGATGTAAAACCCCACTTCTGTAGGTGTTTACCCATTTCATACTCTATCCGCCCTTTAATGTTGTCGCATTTGGGACTGGCGCAACATGTTTTTTGCTGGCCATTTACAAATGCGGCTCTTACAAACACCCTGGTTTTTGTTAACCATTCATTGGTCATGTCTTCCTGACTAGGGTGACCAGTGTACATCCAAGCACGATCACTCATCTTTCCTACCTACTAAACACACAAGAAATGTATATATAATTCGTCATCTATATTCATCCGTTAATCAAGTTTGTCAGTTTTATTATGTCCATGCAACCTACACACTAGTAAGTAGAGATAGGTCCTAATCCCACCCGAGTATGTGCAGATTGGGTTCATTTTCCCATGCTGCTCCAAATCCGACGGAGAATTTCGGCGGCACCTCCCCGCTGTTCTCCTAATACATGTCTTGGCAATAAGCAGAGAGGATGTGTACCCGGGGAACAACAGGGAGGCACTAGCAAAATTCTGCATCGGATCCGGAGTCGAGCAGATGGGAAAACAAATCCAGTTTACACATACTCGGGCTGTCCATGGATAAGGTTGGACAATTTGAAAGAATCAAGGTTATAAATATGCAAATGCATGCATATTTATAGGTGTAACCCTTTCGAACGAGAGAGCATAATGGTCACGCATAATGATGATTCAATCTACCTACAGCTAGCATGTTTCATCGGCACGAAGACAGGAATAGAGCAAATGAAGGGGAGGAGGAGATGTCATTTGTGCTCACCCACGAACGCAGGGGCGGATCTTGTCGAACGCACGGGGAGGTCGTCAAACACCAGACCCTCACAGCGACGAAACAACTGCACATTCAAGTCCACCCGATCAACACAAATATATATGATGTTTTTCATAACAAAATCGGTAAATATATGACCTGAATCATATTTCACAAATATATGACCCCGTCGGCCTCTAGAAGGCCAAAAAGCACCTTTTCGGTCAACAGGAGGCCGAAGAGGTGTCGGGGGTCGGGGTCAGGGGTCCGTTGCGTCGGGTGACAGTGGCGTCAGTGGTCGGGGGTCAGTGGCGTCAGGGGTCGAGGGTCAGTGGGGTCACGGGTCAGTGGTGTCTAGGTGAGTGGCATCAGGGGTTAGTGGTGTCGGGGGTCAGTGGCATGGGGGGTCAGGGGTCAGTGGTGTCGGGGGTCAGTCGCATCGGGGATCAGGGGTCAGTGGCTTCGAGGGTCGGGGGTCAGTGGCATTGGGGGTCGGGGGTCAGTGATGTCGGGGGTCAGGGGTCAGTAGGGGTTAGTTACGTCGGGCGTCGGGGGTCTTCTTCTTCTTGTGCTCCTCCTATTCTTCTGCTTCTGCTTCCTTCTTTTCCTTTTTCCTATTCTTCTCCTCTTCTTCTTCTCATATTCTTCTCCCTTTTCCTATTTCCAACTAAACTACACTAACCACACTTAGTAAACTAAACTACAATAACTAAACTAACTAAACTACACTAACTACACTAACTACACTAACTACACTAAACTACACTAACTAAACTATAATAATTAACAGATAAAAAATATGAAAAAAGAGGCGGAGGGGGCTCACCGGAGTGGGGGAGTTGGAGGCCCATGTTGGTGGAGGTGGAGGAGGCCGACGCCGGCGGGCTAGGGCGGCTGGGCGTCAAGGGGCCGATCGGCGGGCTTGGGCAGCGTGCCGGAGCAGCGGCTCGTCGGGGGAGGGGGAGCGGCGGGCTGGGGTGGCGTGGGGTCGAGGGGCAGAACGGTGGGGCGTCGGTGGCGGCAGGCGGTGGGCCAGGGTCCGCTGGGTGGGGCGAGCGGGCGGGCCGGCCGCGGGGCAGACTCCGGCGGGCGGGGCAGGTCGGCGGCGCCTCGGGCTCCGGGGGTGGCGCGTGCTGGCGGTCGCTTGGGCTACGAGGGTGGTGGGGCTGGCTAAGGGGTGGCGCCATGGGGAGGGGACGGGAAGGGGGCGGCTATGCGGGGAGGGCTGGCGACGGCGGGGAGGTGCTATGGGTGAGGGTGGTGAGATAGAGAGATCGAGGGGGATAGAGAAATCGAGGGGCGGGGGGGCAACAGTTAAGGATGCCCTCTTTCTCGTCTGCTAGCAGGCGGCAAAGAGGGTCGTCCGTTAGGTGTCCGCTCCCCTCTTTGCCATCTGCCTTGGCCTTCTTTCCCATCCCCTAGCACACGACAAAGAGGCAGCAGATGGCAAAGAGGTGACCTATCCGAAGTCGTGCCCTAGTGGGGCCTACCATCCTCTTCGCCGTCTGTCGTTGGCCTCTTTGTCATCTGCTTGCAGACGGCGAAAAAGGACTGATGGGATAATTGAATTATGCTGTGAGTCCTTTCTTTTCCACTTGCTTTCTCAAAGTTGTCTCTGCCATCAGCTAGCAGACGGCAAAGAGGGAGCAGATGGTAAATTTACAGATTCCAGTATTGTGGTCGATAGAACTTGAGGGAATGTTTGTTCGACCTTTAGATGCTCGGTGGGTTTGACACTCTTACTTATCGAAAAGGCTACAAACGATCCCCTACATTTGTGGGTTATCAAGTACTTCGCTAGATGAGATTTCTCGCCATGCGTGGTATGTGCCTCACATCTGTCAATGTGCGTATCAGGTCATCATGTGTCCTGATCTGAATGGACCCAATGCCCACAATCTCACGTGGGTTGTCATCTCCCATACGCACAACATCTCCACTCTGTAGAAACCATATACTAACCAAACTCCGTTACATCATATATGAAAGGAACATGCACAATCAAGTATCCATTCATCATGACATGAAACACAACCATCAAAAAAGACTAGAGCATCATCTGAATTAGACTTATTGCCATATATAACATTGAACTTACCATCACATTCAGATTTATTTTTATGTGGCGGCACCTCCCCGCTGCTCTCCTGATACACGTCTTGGCAATTAGCAGAGAGGATGTGTACCCGGGGAACAACAGGGAGGCACTAGCAAAATTCTGCATCGGATCCAGAGTAGAGCAGATGGGAAAACAAATCCAGTTTACACATACTCGGGCTGTCCATGGATAACGTTGGACAATTCGAAAGAATCAAGGTTATAAATATGCAAATGCATGCATATTTATAGATGTAACCCTTTCGAACGGGAGAGCATAATGGTCATGCATAATGATGATTCAATCTACCTACAGCTAGCACGTTTCATCGGCACGAAGACAGGAATAGAGCAAATGAAGGGGGAGGAGGAGATGTCGTTTGTGCTCACCCACGAACGCAGGGGCGGAGCTTGCCGAACGCACGGGGAGGTCGTCAAACACCAGACCCTCACAGCGATGAAACAACTGCACATTCAAGTCCACCCGATCAACACAAATATATATGATGTTTTTAATAACAAAATCGGTAAATATATGACCTAAATCATAGTTCACAAATATATGACCCCGTCGTCCCCTGGAAGGCCGAAAAGCACCTTTTCGGTCAACAGGAGGCCGAAGAGGTGTCGGAGGTCGGGGTCAGGGGTCCGTGGCGTCGGGTGACAGTGGCGTCAGTGGTCGGGGGTTAGTGGCGTCAGGGGTCAAGGGTCAGTGGGGTCACGGGTCAGTGGTGTCTGGGTTAGTGGCATCAGGGGTTAGTGGTGTCGGGGGTCAGTGGCATCGGGGGTCAAGGGTCAGTGGCGTCGAGGGTCGGGGGTCAGTGGCATTGGGGGTCGGGGGTCAGTGATGTCGGGGGTCGGGGGTCAGTGGTGGTTAGTGACGTCGGGCGTCGGGGGTCTTCTTCTTCTAGTGCTCCTCCTATTCTTCTTCTTCTTCCTTCTTTTCCTTTTTCCTATTCTTCTCCTCTTCTTCTTCTCATATTCTTCTCCTTTTTCCTATTTCCAACTAAACTACACTAACTACACTTACTAAACTAAACTACACTAACTAAACTAACTAAACTAACTAAACTACGCAAACTACACTAACTACACTAACTACAATAAACTACACTCACTAAACTACACTAACTAAACTATAATAAATAAACTATAATAGTTAACAGAGAAAAAGGATGAAAAAATAGGGAGAGGGGGCTCACCGGAGTGGGGGAGTTGGAGGCCGGTGTTGGTGGAGGTGGAGGAGGCCGAAGCCGGCGGACTAGGTCGACTAGGCATCGAGGGGCCGATCGGCGGGCCGGGGCAGTGTGCCGGAGCGGCGGCTCGTAGGGGGAGGGGGAGCGGCAGGCTGGGGTGGCGTGGGGTCGGGGGCAGAACGGTGGGGCATCGGTGGCGGCGAGCGGTGCGCCAGGGTCCGCTGGGCGGGGCGAGCGGGCGGGCCGGCGGCGGGGCAGGCTCCGACGAGCGGGGCTGGTCGGCGGCGGGTCGGGCTCCGGGGGTGGCGTGGGCTGGCGGTCGCTTGGGCTACGGGGGCCGTGGGGTTGGGTAGGGGGCGGCGCCACGAGGAGGGGACGGGAAGGGGGTGGCTATGCGGGGAGGACCGGCGACGACGGGGAGGTGCTATGAGTGAGGGTTGTCAAAGAGAGATCGAGGGGGATAGAGAAATCGAGGGGCGCGGGGGCAACTGTTAAGGATGCCCTCTTTGTCGTCTGCTAGCAGGCGGCAAAGATGGTCGTCTGTTAGGTGTCCCCTCCCCTCTTTGCCATCTGCCTTGGCCTTCTTTCCCATCCGCTAGCAGACGACAAAGAGGCAGCAGATGGCAAAGTGGTGACCTATCCGAAGTCGGGCCCTAGTGGGGCCCACCATCCTCTTTGCCGTCTGTCGTTGGCCTCTTTGTCGTCTGCTTGCAGACGGCAAAGAAAGAAATGATGGGATAATTGAATTATTGTGTGAGTCCTTTCTTTGTCGCCTGCTTTCTCAAAGTTGTCTCTCCCATCAGCTAGCAGACGGCGAAGAGGCAGTAGATGGTAAATTTCCAGATTCCAGTAGTGTGGTCAATAGAACTTGAGGGAATGTTTGTTCTACCTTTAGATCCTCGGTGGGTTTGACACTCTTACTTATCGAAAAGGCTACAAACGATCCCCTACACTTGTGGGTTATCAAGCACTTCGCTAGATGAGGTTTCTGGCCATGCGTGGTATGTGCCTCACATCTGTCAACGTGCGTATCAGATCATCATGTGTCCTGATCTGAATGGACCCAATGCCCACAATCTCACGTGGGTTGTCATCTCCCATACGCACAACATCTCCACTCTGTAGAAACCAAATAATGAACCATACTCTGTTACATCATATATGAAAGGAACATGCACAATCAAGTATCCATTCATCCTGACGTGAAACACAACCATCAAAAAAGACTAGAGCATCATGGGAATTAGACCTATTACCATATATAACATTGAACTTACCATCACTTTCAGATTTATTTTTATGTGGCGGCACCTCCCCGTTGTTCTCCTGATACACGTCTTGGCAATAAGCAGAGAGGATGTGTACCCGGGGAACAACAGGGAGGCACTAGCAAAATTCTGCATCGGATCCGGAGTAGAGCAGATGGGAAAACAAATCCAATTAACACGTACTCGGGCTGTCCATGGACAACGTTGGACAATTCGAAAGAATCAAGGTTATAAATATGCAAATGCATGCATATTTATAGATGTAACCCTTTCGAACGGGAGAGCATAATGGTCACGCATAATGATGATTTAATCTACCTACAGCTAGCATGTTTCATCGGCACGAAGACAGGAATAGAGCAAATGAAGGGGGGAGGAGGACATGTCATTTGTGCTCACCCACGAACGCAGGGGCGGAGCTTGTTGAACGCACGGGGAGGTCTTCAAACTCGAGACCCTCACAGCGACGAAACAACTGCACATTCAAGTCCACCCGATCAACACAAATATATATGATGTTTTTCATCACAAAATCGGTAAATATATGACCTAAATCATATTTCACAAATATATGACCCCATCTGCCTCTGGAAGGCCGAAAAGCACCTTTTCGGTCAACAGGAGGCCGAAGAGGTGTCGGGGGTCGTGGTCAGGGGTCCGTGGCGTTGGGTGACATTGGCGTTAGTGGCCGGTGTTGGTGGAGGTGGAGGAGGCCGACGTCAGTGGGCTAGGGCGGCTGGGCGTTGAGGGGCCGATCGGCGGGCCGGGGCAGCGTGCCGGAGCGGCGGCTCGTCGGGGGAGGGGGAGCGGTGGGCTCGGGTGGCGTGGGGTCGGGGGGCAGAATGGTGGGGCGTCAGTGGTGGCGGGCGGTGGGCCAGGGTCCGCTCGGCGGGGCGAGCAGGCGGGCCGGCGGTGCGGCAGGCTCCGGCGGGCGGGGCTGGTCGGCAGCGGCTCGGGCTCCGGGGGTGGCGCGGGCTGGCGGTCGCTTGGGCTACGGGGGTGGTGGCGCTGGGTAGGGGGTGGCGCCACGGGGAGGGGACGGGAAGGGGGCGGCTATGCGGGAAGGGCCGGCGACGGCGGGAAGGTGTTATGGGTGAGGGTGGTTAGAGAGAGATCGTGGGGGATAGAGAAATCGAGGGGCACGGGGGCAACTGTTGAGGATGCCCTCTTTGTCGTCTGCTAGCAAGCGGCAAAGAGGGTCATCCGTTAGGTGTCCCCTCCCCTCTTTGCCGTCTGCCTTGTCCTTCTTTCCCATCCGCTAGCAGACGACAAAGAGGCAGCAGATGGCAAAGAGGTGATCTATCCGAAGTCGTGCCCTAGTGGGGCCCACCATCCTCTTTGCCGTCTGTCGTTGGCCTCTTTGTCGTCTGCTTGCTGACGGCGAAGAAAGGACTGATGGGATAATTGAATTACGCTGTGAGTCCTGTCTTTGCCGCCTGCTTTCTCAAAGTTGTCTCTGCCATCAGCTAGCAGACGGCAATGAGGCAGCAGATGGTAAATTTCCAGATTCCAGTAGTGTGGTCGATAGAACTTGAGGGAATGTTTGTTCTACCTTTAGATCCTCGGTGTGTTTGACACTCTTACTTATCGAAAAGGCTACAAACGATCCCCTACACTTGTGGGTTATCAAGTACTTCAGTAGATGAGGTTTCTGGCCATGCGTGGTATGTGCCTCACATTTGTCAACGTGCGTCTCAGGTCATCATGTGTCCTGATCTGAATGGACCCAATGCCCACAATCTCACGTGGGTGGTCATCTCCCATACGCACAACATCTCCACTCTGTAGAAACCATATACTGAACAAAACTCTGTTACATCATATATGAAAGGAACATGCACAATCAAGTATCCATTCATCATGACGTGAAACACAACCATGAAAAAAGACTAGAGCATCATGTGAATTAGACTTGTTACCATATATAACATTGAACTTACCATCACATTCAGATTTATTTTTATGTGGCGGCACCTCCCCGCTGTTCTCCTGATACACGTCTTGGCAATAAGCAGAGAGGATGTCTACCCGGGGAACAACAGGGAGGCACTAGCAAAATTCTGCATCGGATCCGGAGTAGAGCAGATGGGAAGACAAATCCAGTTTACACATACTCGGGCTGTCCCTGGATAACGTTGGACAATTCGAAAGAATCAAGGTTATAAATATGCAAATGCATGCATATTTATAGATGTAACCATTTCTAACGGGAGAGCATAATGGTCACGCATAATGATGATTCAATCGACCTACAACTAGCATGTTTCATCGGCACGAAGACAGGAATAGAGCAAATGAAGGGGGGAGGAGGAGATGTCATTTCTACTCACCCACGAACGCAGGGGCGGAGCTTGTTGAACGCACAGGGAGGTCGTCAAACACCAGACCCTCACAGCACCGAAACATTTGCACATTCAAGTCCACCCGATCAACACAAATATATATGATGTTTTTCATAAAAAAATTGGTAGATATATGATCTAAATCGTATTTCACAAATATATGACCCCGTCGGCCTGTGGAAGGCCGAAAAGCACCTTTTCGGTCAACAGGAGGCCGAAGAGGTGTCGGGGGTCGGGGTCAGGGGTCCGTGGCCTCGGGTGACAGTGGCGTCAGTGGTCGGGGGTCAGTGGCATCAGGGGTCGAGGGTTAGTGGGGTCACGGGTCAGTGGTGTCTGGTGTCAGTGGCATCAGGGGTCAGTGGTGTCGGGGGTCAGTGACGTCGGGGGTCGGGGATCAGTGGGGGTTAGTGACGTCGGGCATCGGGGGTCTTCGTCTTCTTGTGCTCCTCCTATTCTTCTTCTTCTTCTTCCTTCGTTTCCTTTTTCCTATTCTTCTCCTCTTCTTCTTCTCATATTCTTCTCCTTTTTCCTATTTCCAACTAAACTACACTAACTACACTTACTAAACTAAACTACACTAACTAAACTAACTAAACTACACTAACTACACTAACTACACTAACTACACTAAACTATACTAACTAAACTACACTAACTAAACTATAATAAATAAACTATAATAATTAACAGAGACAATGTATGAAAAAAGAGGGGGAGGGGGCTCACCGGAGTGGGGGAGTTGGAGGCCGGTGTTGGTGGAGGTGGACGAGGCCGACGCCGGCGGGCTAGGGCGGCTGGGCGTCGAGGGGCCGATCAGCGGGCCGGGGCAGCGTGCCGGAGCGGTGGCTCGTCGGGGGAGGGGGCAGCAGCGGGCTAGGGTGGCGTGGGGTCAGGGGGCAAAACGATGGGGCGTCGGTGGCGGCAGGCGGTGGGTCACGGTCCGCTGGGCGGGGCGAGCGGGCGGGCCGGCGGGGGGAAGGCTCCGGCGGGCGAGGCTGGTCGGCGGCGGCTCGGGCTCCGGGGGTGGCGCGGGCTGGCGGTCGCTTGGGCTACGGGGGCGGTGGGGCTGGGTAGGGTATGGCGCCACGGGGAGGGGACGGGAAGGGGGTGGCTATGCGGGGAGGGCCGGCGACGGCGGGGAGGTGCTATGGGTGAGGGTGGTGAGAGAGAGATCGAGGGGGATAGAGGAATCGAGGGGCACGGGGGCAACTGTTAAGGATGCCCTCTTTGTCGTCTGCTAGCAGGCGGCAAAGAGGGTCGTCCGTTAGGTGTCCCCTCCGCTCTTTGCCGTCTGCCTTGGTCTTCTTTCCCATCCGCTAGCAGACGACAAAGAGGCAGCAGATGGCAAAGAGGTGACCTATCCGAAGTCATGCCCTAGTGGAGCACACCATCCTCTTTGCCGTCTGTCGTTGGCTTCTTTGTCCTCTGCTTGCAGACGGCGAAGAAAGGACTGATGGGATAATTGAATTATGTTGTGAGTCCTTTCTTTGCCGCCTGCTTTCTCAAAGTTGTCTCTGCCATCAGCTAGCAGACGGCAAAGAGGCACCAGATGGTAAATTTCCAGATTCTAGTAGTGTGGTCGATAGATCTTGAGGGAATGTTTGTTCTACCTTTAGATCCTCGGTGGGTTTGACACTCTTACTTATCGAAAAGGCTACCAACAATCCCCTACACTTGTGGGTTATCAAGTACTTCGCTAGATGACGTTTCTGGCCATGCGTGGTATGTGCCTCACATCTGTCAATGTGCGTATCAGGTCATCATGTGTCCTGATCTGAATGGACCCAATGCCCACAATCTCACGTGGGTTGTCATCTCCCATACGCACAACATCTCCACTCTGTAGAAACCATATACTGAACCAAACTCTGTTACATCATATATGAAAGGAACATGCACAATCAAGTATCCATTCATCATGACATGAAACACAACCATCAAAAAAGACTAGAGCTTCATCTGAATTAGACTTATTACCATATATAACATTGAACTTACCATCACATTCAGATTTATTTTTATGTGGCGGCACCTCCCCGTTGTTCTCCTGATACACGTCTTGGCAATAAGCAAAGAGGATGTGTACCCGGGGAACAACAGGGAGGCACTAGCAAAATTCTGCATCGGATCCGGAGTAGAGCAGACGGGAAAACAAATCCAGTTTACACATACTCGGGCTGTCCATGGATAACGTTGGACAATTGGAAAGAATCAAGGTTATAAATATGCAAATGCATGCATATTTGTAGATGTAACCCTTTCGAACGGGAGAGCATAATGGTCACGCATAATGATGATTCAATCTACCTACAGCTAGCATGTTTCATCGGCACGAAGACAGGAATAGAGCAAATGAAGGGGGGAGGAGGACATGTTATTTGTGCTCACCCACGAACGCAGGGGCGGAGCTTGCCGAACGCACGGGGAGGTCGTCAAACACCAGACCCTCACAGCGATGAAACAACTGCACATTCAAGTCCACATGATCAACACAAATATATATCATGTTTTTCATAACAAAATCGGTAAATATATGACCTAAATCATAGTTCACAAATATATGAGCCCGTCAGCCTCTGGAAGGCCGAAAAGCACCTTTTCGGTCAACAGGAGGCCGAAGAGGTGTCGGGGGTCGGGGTCAGGGGTCCGTGGCGTCGGGTGACAGTGGCGTTAGTGGTCGGGGGCCAGTGGCGTCAGGGGTCGAGGTTCATTGGGGTCACAGGTCAGTGGTGTCTGGGGTTAGTGCCATCAGGGGTCAGTGGTGTCGGGGGTCAGTGGCATCGGGGGTCAGGGGTCAGTGGCGTCGAGGGTCGGGGGTCAGTGGCATTGGGGGTTAGGGGTCAGTGACGTCGGGGGTCGGGGGTCAGTGAGGGTTAGTGACGTCGGGGGTTGGGGTCTTCTTCTTCTTGTGCTCCTCCTATTCTTCTTCTTCTTCTTCCTTCTTTTCCTTTTTCCTATTCTACTCCTCTTCTTCTTCTCATATTCTTCTCCTTTTTCCTATTTCCAACTAAACTACACTAACTACACTTACTAAACTAAACTACACTAAGTAAACTAACTAAACTAAGTAAACTACACTAACTACACTCACTACACTAACTACACTAAACTACACTAACTAAACTATAATAAATAAACTATAATATTTAACAGAGAAAAAGTATGAAAAAAGAGGGGGAGGGGGCTCACCAGAGTGGGGGAGTTGGAGGCCGGTGTTGGTGGAGGTGGAGGAGGCCGACACCGGCGGGCTAGGGCGGCTGGGCATCGAGGAGCCGATCGGCGGGCCGGGGCAGCGTATCTGAGCGGCGGCTCGTCGGGGGAGGGGGAGCGGCGGGATGGGGTGGCATGGGGTCGGGGGGCAAAACGGTGGGGCGTCGGTGGCAGCGGGCGGTGGGCCAGGGTCCGTTGGGCGGGGCGTGCGGGCGGGGCGGCGGCAAGGTAGGCTCTGGTGGGCAGGGCTGGTCTGCGGCGGCTCGGGCTCCAGGGGTGGCGCGGGCTGGCGGTCACTTGGGCTACGGGGGCGGTGGGGCTGGGTAGGGGGTGGCACCACAGGGAGGGGACGAGAAGGGGGTGACTATGCGGGGAGGGGCCGGCGACGGCAGGGAGGTGCTATGGGTGAGGGTGGTTTGAGAGAGAGAGATCGAGGGGGGTAGAGAAATCGAGGGGCGCGGGGTAACTGTTAAGGATGCCCACTTTGTCGTCTGCTAGCAGGCGACAAAGAGGGTCGTCCGTTAGGTGCCCCCTCCCCTCTTTGTCGTCTGCCTTGGTCTTCTTTCCCATCCTCTAGCAGACGACAAAGAGGCAGCAGATGGCAAAGAGGTGACCTATCCGAAGTCATGCCCTAGTGGGGCCCACCATCCTCTTTGCCGTCTGTCGTTGGCCTCTTTGTCGTCTGCTTGCAGACGGCAAAGAAAGGACTGATGGGATAATTGAATTATGCTGTGAGTCCTTTCTTTGCCGCCTGCTTTCTCAAAGTTGTCTCTGCCATCAGCTAGCAGACGGCAAAGAGGCAGCAGATGGTAAATTTCCAATTTTTAGTAGTGTGGTCGATAGATCTTGAGGGAATGTTTGTTCTACCTTTAGATCCTCGGTGGGTTTGACACTCTTACTTATCGAAAAGGCTACAAACAATCCCCTCCACTTGTGGGTTATCAAGTACTTCGCTAGATGAGGTTTCTGGCCATGTGTGGTATGTGCCTCACATCTGTCAATGTGTGTATCAGGTCATCATGTGACCTGATCTGAATGGACCCAATGCCCACAATCTCACGTGGGTTGTCATCTCCCATACGCACAACATCTCCACTCTGTAGAAACCATATACCGAACCAAACTCTGTTACATCATATATCAAAGGAACATGCACAATCAAGTATCCATTCATCATGACATGAAACACAACCATCAAAAAAGACTAGAGCATCATCTGAATTAGACTTATTACCATAAATAACATTGAACTTACCATCACATTCAGATTTATTTTTATGTTTCCACATACTGTTCCTTTTGTCCATATTTTTCAGCTTCCAACATTCATCAATGAGGTAACCCTGTTTCTTACAATACATGCAGAAGTTTTCTTTCCCAGATCCTCTAGACTTTGAATGACCTCTGCCATTCTTAATTTTATCTTTGTTGTTGGAGTTGTATGTTTTCTGCTCAGGCCTACCTCGTACCTGCAACGCTCTCCTTTGGAGGATGATTCCTCAGATTTCAACATATCTTTCATCTATTCCTTTTGTTTAAGGGCCTCATATGCTTCCGCAACAGTTAGTTCATCACGACTATATAATAGTGTGTCTCGGAAATTTTCAATGGAACTACGCAGCGAGCATAAAATTAGAAGACCTAAATCTTCATTATCATACTGTACCTCCATAGATTGTAACTTAGAAATAATCTCCTTTAAGATCTATAAGTGGTTCAATACCGAACCACCTTCTTGCAACTTGTGCGTGAACAACTTCATCTTCATGTGCATCTTTCTTGTGAGATGCTTGGACATGCAGATCGATTCCAGTTTGTGCCAAAGGCCTACTACAGTTTTCTCTAACAACACTTCTTGCAAATTATTTTTAGATAGATGAAGATGAACCACTTGCAACTTATGCGTGAACAACTTCATCTTCATGTGCATCTTTCTGGTGAGATCCTTGGACATGAGGATCGATTCCAGTTTATGCCAAAGGCCTACTGCAGTTTTCTCTAACAACACTTCATACAAATTATTGTTAGATAGATGAAGATGAACCAGAGATGTGGCCTTATGATCTCTACGGTTCTCATCGGCGGTCCAAGTCTTGTGTTCTTTACCACCGAATCCATATCGGGACGCTCCAGCACTGCATGCATCTTCACTTGCCACAAGGAAAATATGGTGTCGTAATCTAGCGTAGCGGAAGATCGAACTTCATCGATGCCATGTCGTCAAAAAAAACCAAACAGAAACAAGGCTCCGATGCCATTTGTTAGAGATACGACATTTAATCGAATACGATGAAGAACGAAATCAAGCAGGAGACACGAGATTTTAATGTGGAAAACCCCTCCGGAGCGAAGGCGAAAAAGCATTGGCGTCGGCTAGCCAAAATTCACTATATAGGGAGAGGATATAAACGACGGGAATTTACAGCTGATCAACTTATCCTATGCGGTAGCTTGCAAGAGGTATTTATAAAGCAGGAGTCCTAGGTCAACCCTGATCCATGCGGGCCTCGCTACGCTTCGCTTCGGCCCAAGCCTATTGGCTACAGGTCTCACACCGCTCACTCGTTAAAAGTTGGTCTTTCTCTTTTTACCTGAATTTGGAGCATAACATAACAAGTATGATCTAAGACGACAAGTGTACACCAGGCACAACACTCGGCTTGCTAGGAGGTGAGGTTGAAAGGGCGTTTGCCAGGTATTTACCATACTCGGCTAAAGGGGCTTGGGGGGTGATAGTTGTTAATTTGAGGTTTAGTGAGGAATACACAGACTCCTCGAAAAAACAAGAGAGCGGCATGGCAGGTGACCAAAAATGCACAATCTCCCTGGCAAAGAGTGACTCGAAAAGTGAATATTGCTCTGCTAGCTCCTGATGTCGCATTTGTTGAAAACATCCACCCTCCGGTCTTTAGGGCATCTCCAAGACAGACCCACAAACCTCCTACAACCGTCCGGACCACGGAAGCCATCCAATGTGGTTCTATATTGGTCCGCTGGATGGTCCAAACATGATTGCATACCAGAGACAAACGTGGGGGCGGTTTGCGGAAGTCCAGACCGCTAGTTGTCCCGATTCTGACCGCCCTGACACACAGAAAACCCCATCCCGTCCGGCACGCACTTCCCAGCCGGTCCCAGCTGCTCGCATTCATGCCGTCATAGAGCACGTAGCTCCACATTGTAGGCGGCTTAGGGCGGACGAGACCTCTCACCACCTCCGCCATTGAAGCAACCCGCCAGCCGAGGACGCCACGCACTGCAGGCCCAGCTGAACATGCCTCCTCATCGCATTGAAATGCCTCCCAAGGGGAAGCCGACAAACATACTCAGCAACATGCCCGTTCATGAGTGGGTCGGCATTAAACTCAACGCCGGCTGAGATCTTCCCGTCCGCCCTCTATTTAAACGAGGGAAGACGTCGGGCAAGAATCGCACCCCTTCGCCGCTCCCACATCTCCTCCTTCACAATTTTCTCCACTCTTCCAATGGCTTTCGAAGAGCAGTTCTTCGGCATACATGCCTGCTCGGTGGCCCGTCGAGCCTGCCAGATACGAGTGATGGGGCAGCGTGGCCTCTTTTGCGTTGAAGCATATGCCTTCGGGGCTCCCAACAGTCCAGTGAACGAGTTGCCAGACATGGGGAAGACAATGGGACCCGCCGTGGACGGCCGTAGACTAGTGTAGTGTATCTGTGTTGTGTGAATGGAGCTCCACACGACCGTACGTGCACATAGTTTTAGTTTTTTTAGTTTAAATATGTCTGAAATGTAATAAAATCCATCGTGTTTGTATGAAATCCGTCCTGTTTGCATGGAATCCATCATGTTTGCACAAAATTTGTCTGGTTGGTTTGAGTTGTTGGACGGATGTATGCTGCTACGGTTGGATGTCAACCCCCCCCCCCCCCCCCCCGCATCCGTATCCGCGGACTGGCCGCCCCCTATCCACGGACGGGTGCGGGAAGAACTTTGCGGGTTGTCGTTGGAGATGCCCTTAACTCACTATAGTATACATTCTCGTAGGTTCTTTTTACTTTGTATACGAGATTTGTCCGAAGTCAAACTTTGTAATTGTTAACCAACTTTACAATAAACAAATTCATCATTCACAATACAAATTCAATATCATTAGATACATGAATTAAATTTTCACATTGTATAAATTTAATAGTGTAGATGTTAATATTTTTTAATATAAATAATCACACAAATGTTATATGCGGACTAAGAAAAAGGCCCCATAGAGTACATGCATCTTGTTTTCAATTTCATGCCTGGTGTACTACTCCACGAGCTGGTAGTATAGCCCGACTCTTTACTCTACATGAGGTTTATAAAGTTGCTCGAACTCAAATTTGTCAATTCGCAAAAAAAAGAGGGGGAGCGATAACTCAACTCACATTGTCTGTGGACGAGAACGCACACGTGCACGTTCCGCGTTTGGATGACCCATCAGATCGCTCAATACGGATAAGGGATTTTTTTTAAAAGAAAAAGAGGGGATACCCGGCCTCTGCAGGCGAGGCCCGGAAATCAGCAGGGGGTGATCTTTAGTGGCCGTTCGGAGGAAGAAAAAAAAGATCTCAAAGTCATGCAGCGAGCGGCGCAGGCGAGAGCGAGCTGGACTGTGGCTGCGCCTGTGGGAGTACTACTAAGCTAGCCCGCGAGACAAGGGCCTAGACAAATGAACAAGTAGGAATAGGCGGAATCCCCGACGCGTCGACCCGCGGCTGGCCCCGCACTCCCCATAACGGGACCCCCCGCGCCCTGGGATTCCAAAGGCGCCATCCTCCTCCATCCGCTCACCCATCCATTAGTTTTCGCCAGGGCGGAAACGTGCTCTCCGCGCCTTGCAACTTGCGAGTAAGATGCAAAGATGGCAGACAGGCCAGGCAGGGACTTCCTTATGCTAGAGCCTCGTCCACCAACAGTAGCTGACTGGCTACACCATTCTTTTCTGTCTCAACAGCTGTAAAGCTCGCGGCCGGTGTAACTCGGCCGGATCCTGGATCGATTTGGTCGAATCCAACTCATTCACGACAGCCAATAATCTCCTCATGCATGCACATACCGCCGATTAAACCATTTCCCTGTTTCTAGTAGCAAGTTTTCGACGCCGCTGCTGCCCGTGTTGACCTGTGCCCCCTGCATTCTCGGTAATGCTTATCTACGCCTCCCTCTTTCGAATCTCAGGCCCGCGAAGCTGCGAGAAAGATGTTAGCCGCCATCGATGTTGTTGGCAAATGCAGGTGCCCGCCGGGTCCAAGGCCATAGGGTTGTTGGCTGCAAGTGTCAAAACGTACACTTATCGGCTCCGTGTTATCCGGCCGTATGCGTTGTCAAGACAACTTACGTTTCTTGCTTGCTCTCTCTACCTAGAAGATGGACATGGATCGATTCTGGTTAGCACGAGAACTACGTACCTAAGCTGTAAAGTGCAGTTGTATCTGGCCAAGAATTAAAGCAAGATAACTCAAGCTCAACTTCTGTCCAAAGGAAGTATATCTACAAGTATTGATTGAAGGGTGGGTAATTCGTACTACTTGCTAAGTAGATTATACATTTATGACTGTAAGATAGTATTTGAGAGTATATGATTCAAGGTTTTCAAGGACAATGTTGCTGAAGAATGAGCATCTTACATATATGTAGGAGCAGAAGTCACTGCTGGACAGTGGTTGGTTGATGAATCTATAGGGAGTTTAGGAGACTAATATTGTTAATAGCAGCCATTAGCAGAGTTTAGCTGTATTAAGCTTTTATAAGCATGATTCATTACACACACACTCATCTAGGCTGGTTCGTTCCAACATAAGATTGGAGTAACACTATCACTATACAAACAAAGGACAGTTGTCCAATGGAGAGAAAGAAAACACAGCCTGGTTAGGAGATAAACCCAAATTCTCAATATCATGTAGCCGATTCCCATATGCTACGTGAACTCCACTTGCCCTAATCATAACGTACTTACGGCACTGACTTAAAAAGTTGGTTAAACTAGGCGCCCTTACTCAAGGCACGTTCCTTGTTCCCAACTTCCGACTGATCTCATTGGATCTGACTAAAACCTGCAGCTCAAAGTATTGAATTGGATGTAATCAAAGCCCTAAGGTCAAATATCTTAAAGATGGAAATTTTCTTAGCAAACAGTTGGTAAATATTTGCATGGTTAATTTCATTTCAGTAATGTTTTTCTTTTCTTCAGGATGTTCAGCGATAGGGTACGCGCCCTCTTCAGAAGGGAATTGAAAACGTCGCAATAAAAAATACATAGGATTAAGGTATCATGTGTACTATAATTGTCTACAGGGCTTTTACAGCACATGAATATGTAAAGAGGTATATTTTGATGGTGTGCGGGGAAAACACATGAACTTGTAGAATTAACGAGAGAAAGTAGGGAGGAAAAGAGCGCAAGTGTGTATATACTAAAATGAGGTTCAAGTTCATATTGAGGTCCCTATGAAATGAGCATAGAAATGAATTACATAGGAACTTTTGTGGCCGAAATCCTATGATTCAAAGGCTCTCCACAGAAAAAATTCTATGAATTGAAATTCTTAAAAATTCATATGAAATTTCTTCAGTCCAAAGAGGCACGTACTACAATAATATAGAGTATATGTTGGATTAACTTGTTTGTAACCTAGATTTTGACGCACCATTAACGTTTGCAAAAATAAATCATTCACCTTTCCTTAAATTACGTCACCAACCATGTGACATGAACCACACGTACTACCATAAAATAAACGTCATTTCAATGGACATGGCTGTTCTCATACCGAGCACATCTGAGATCGGCGAACAGTAAAATCAAAATAAGTCAACAAAAATTCTTAAGCTTTTTTGTGCCAAACATTGGCAAATATCTTGATTCCCTTGCAAAATTTCATCACCCGGTAACCTTCATGGAAAACGTGACACAAAAAAGTTGATGCTCCAAAATGTTATTTTCAAAAGCATTTCTAGCATCAATTTTTTTTGCCATGTCTTTCCCGAATGTTATTTCATGATGTAAATTTTCAAGCAATGAAAACATTTATCAATATTTGGTACAAAATAAATTCAGAATTTTATTTTTCCTAATTTTTTACAGTTCACCCGAGCTCACATGAGTTTGAGATCAGTACATCACTTCGGAATTTCAATGGCCTAAGGCAGCCAGTAATGGGATTGTCATAGCTAGTACTCACTCCATTCTGGTTTATAGAGCTCATCTAAAAAAAATGTTTCCATGTTTCATAAGTTTCAACTCTACTAGTGTAACACATCCTAGTTTATTGGTCCCTTCATATTTTGTGCCAAATTTTGACCATAGTTGTAGCAAACAAAATGTTAATGCATGTTCCAAAATATTATGTCGTTGGATTTGTATTTGAACATAGTTTCTAACAATATCATTTTTTCTATGTATAACTTATACTCCCTCTATCCCAAAATAAATGCCTTAATTTTGTATTAAATTTATAAACTTTAGTAAAAGTTGCACTACTAAAGCTGAAACACTTATTTTGTGATGGACATATTATTTTATTAGTTCAAATTATGGTGAAGATATGAGTCTAAATATGATAGGGCAATAAATAGGACGGAGGTAGTGCTTATCATCATAAGATCATATTTCAAGATGCATTAAATCACTCCATGCAAGGATCAAGAGAAGATTTATCAATGCATCTAGAAGATTTTGGTCATTTAGTGATCATGTATGCATGCGTAGTAATTAATCCATCAGGAAACACAATTTTTTGAGAAAAACGAGCATACTAATTAAGTACTTTTGCAAACTATTAAATTTATTTTATCATTCATAATCTACCTTGGTAGGAGAGATTTTCAAATTCAGCCTATAAGGCTGATCAAAGTGGAGAGTATCATATACTAGTATCATGCAGATGATACTAGTGTATGATACGACATTCATCTTGCATAGCATGATAACTTGGTACTACCTTCCTTCAGGTTTATAGGGTTTAATTCAAAAAATCTCACCAACCAAGATAGATGGTGAGTGGTGAAATACTTTTCATAGTTTGCAAAATTACTAAATTAATGTGATCGTTTTTCTCAAAATATTATGTATACCAATGCATTAATTGCAGGGCATGCATGCCTGATTGAAAAATGACAAAAAATATTTACATGCATTAGTCAATTTTCTATCAATACTTGCATGCAATGATTTAATGCAGCTTGAAATGTGAACATGTGTTGGGGAACAATCAAATTGAGAGTTATAAAATAGAATAATTAAAATTTTATGATAAGCCCTATAAACCGAAAGACAGGGAGTATCATAGTATTCTTATTTATTGCCATGCTAGACACATACTACTATTGGGGAACGTTACATGGGAAACAAAAACTTTCCTACGCACACGGAAGATCTATTGATGGTGATGAGCATCTACGAGAGGGAGAGTGGATCTACATACCCTTGTAGATCGCTAAGCGGGTAGCGTTAAGAAACACGGTTGATGTAGTCGAACGTCTTCGCGATCCAAATCGTCGAGCGTCCCATGATCCCATCACGATCCGCCCCGCGATCCAATCACGATCCATCCCGCGATCTCATCAAGATCCGTCCCGCGATCCCACCACGATCCGTCTCGCGATCTTGATCACGGTCCTTCCGATCTAGCGCTGAACAGACGGCACCTCCGAGTTCAGCACACGTACAGCTCGATGACGATCTCCACCTTCTAGATCCAGCAAGAGGGAGCGGAGAGGTCGATCAGCTCTCTGGCAGCACAACAATGTCGTGGCGGTGGTGGTCAACTAATCCTGCAGGGCTTTGCCTAAGCACTGCAGAACTAATCTAGAGGAGAAACAGATCTAGAGGAAGAAGAGGACAGCACGTGGCAATTAGGGTTGGGGCTGCCCTCAAAATCCTCTAGTATCTATAGGAGGGAGGGGAGAGGAGGCAGCCTTGCCCCTCCTACCAGGAGGGCTTTGGCCGAAGGCTAAGGGGAGGAGTCCACCTCCCACAAGGGAGGTGGACTCCTAGTAGGACTCCTTTCCTACTTGGCCCCTCCTCCTCCTCCTCCTCTCCTTGCGCACAGGGCCTTATGGGATGGCTTCCCAGCCCACCAGGGGCTGGTGCGCCACCTCTAAGGCCCATGTGGCCCTTGGGGTGTGTGGGCCCCACTTGGTGGTCCCTCGGAACCCATTCGTCACTCCCGGGACACTGTCGGAAATGGCCGAAACTTTTCCAAAGTTCAAACACCACTTTCCTATATATCAATCTTTACCTCCGGACTATTGCAAAGCTCCTCGTGACGTCTGGGATCTCATCCGGCAATCTGAACAACCTTCGATCACCAACATACATAACTCAATACTACCAAAACGTCACCGAACCTTAAGTGTGCAAACCCCACGGGTTCGAGAACTATGTAGACATGACCGAGACACCTGTACAGTCAATAAGCAATAGCAGGACCTGGCTATATTGATTCCTACATATTCTACGAAGATCTTTATCGGTCGAACCTCTATGTCAAGGATTCAGTTAATATCGTATGATGTTCCCTTTGTTCTTCGGTATGTTACTTGCCAAAGATTCGATCGTCGGTATCTGTATACCTAGTTCAATCCCGTTACCAGCTAGTCTCTTTACTCGTTTCGTAATACAAGATCATGTGGCTAATACTTAGTCACATTGCTTGCAAGGCGTGTTGTGATGTTGTATTACTCAGTGGGCCCTGAGATACCTCTCCATCACACGGAGTAACAAATCCTAGTCTTGACCCATACCAACTCAACAGACACCCTCGGAGATACCTGTAGAGCATCTTTATACACTAGTGGAAAAAGGCCCATTTGTCCCAATTCGTAAGGCCCATTTGTCCTTGTTCTGGAACTGAGACTAATGTGTCGGGACTAAAGCCCACGACCTTTAGTCCCGATTCGCTTACGAACCGGGACAAATGGGGCTACACGTGGCCGCTCCGCCAAGCCCAGGAAGGAGGGCCTTTAGTCCTAGTTGGTAACACCAACCGGGACCAAAGAGCATCCACGTGTCAGCAGCTGAGGAGCTGGTTTTTTTTTGAAAGAGGGGGGGGGGGTTTTATGGTTTTGGAGGGTTAATTTAGGGGTTTCATATATTTTGTTAGATAGCTAATAGAGAGAAGTGATCTCTCTTATCTTCGTGCTTGGTCACGATGCGACATACTATACTTATAGATAGAACATATAACACAATTTAATCATCCTTTTTGTCAATGAGACATCGTATAACAAATTGGTCACTAGTCATAATCACAACTCCTCCTCCTCCTCATCATCATGAACTCTAACACGTTGTAGCACATAATAACATATTGTACCTAGGACCTACATACTCCTATCTCGTAGGACCTACTCTACCCTCTCTTAGGTACAATATCATAAAACAAGATAAGCCTGGACTCTCCATTATGGAGAACGGAGATCATCCTGTCTCCCATTCTTGGCCTACGCACCATGTTGCTTCCAAGTAGCTCTCTACGATTGAGCATACATTTTTTCCAATCTTTGATTGTCATGACTCCATCGGTTTTAGAAATCCTATATGGACAGGAGTGATGCGTAGGCTGACCTGGCCGTGGTGGCCCTAAGCTCGTAACAACAACGCGACCTCTCGGAAACATCAGATTAGGCACACAATCCTCCGGGATTTTCTGTTGAAAAACATAGTAATAACTTTGTATTTAGCAATGTAGTTTAGTATTAGAAGAATTTATGCAAAAGATGCATGGCTGTCGTAATAGTACAATTAAAATCTTACCATGCAATCTCCATGGATGTTACCATAGTTCACCACATGCACTAGTGGCATGTATTAACCATAATGTGCAGGAGTTTGATAATAGCTATTGTAATTCTCAAGATGACTAAGAAATGCGGTACGATGATCTTTCTCCTTATAAGTTAATTCTACTTTATCACTTTAGTAGTAGGTTCTGTCGACCATCTTCCTTAAATTTTTTGAAGCATGAAAATAAGCTGTCAATGCAAATAAGTTGTCAACTATTTTTAAATAAACAATATAAATTACTTAATAAATATGGTTGAGAAACTCACATAATGGTAGAACTGGAGGCGTCTGCACATCGACCCAGATGTCGATATTACCTTCAATTTCATCTTCCGAATGAATATCAAAGGTGATAAGCATATTAGGCTCAAATTCATAAGCCTTGCATAGTGCTTGCCAACTTTTGCATTCAAAATAGCAATAGGTGTCTGCATGGTATAATTTTACCGCAAAAGTAAAACCATGCTCAGTCCTCAAGTGAACTATCTTTACCTACATATCTTTTTTAGTATTGAAACCAATCTTATCCAAGACAACAATTCTTGCATGGCAGGGGATACGCTAGTAGAACAGTAAAGAATTAAAATTAATTATAAGTTGAAGCAAAAGAGGCAGAAGTCATGCTTAATTACGAAAAAAGACTTGTCATTCTGACTTGTTGTATCCACATCGAAGGTCTCATCCTGCATGATGCTGAAGCGCCTACCATCAACTAGGAAAGTCATGTTGTGACATTTGATACACACAAGGCACACCCCCGGTGTTAGTGAGTTGCATGATCTCATGGTCATAGGAACATATACTTGACATGCAGAAAACGGTAGCAATAAACTGACACGATCACATGCTACATTTATAGTTTGGGTCTTGTCCATCACATCATTCTTCTAATGATGTGATCCCGTTATCAAATGACATCTCATGTGCATGGCTAGGAAACCTTAACCATCTTTGATCAACGAGCTAGTCCATCAGAGGCATACTAGGGACATGGTGTTGTCTATGTATCCACACATGTATTTGAGTTTCCGATCAATATAATTCTAGCATAGATAATAAACGATTATCATGAACAAGGAAATATAGTAATAACTAATTTATTATTGCCTCTAGGGCATATTTCCAACAGTCTGTCACTTGCACTAGAGTTAATAATCTAGTTCACATCACCATGAGATTCGCATTGTTATGAATCTAACACCCAATGAGTTCTAAGGCTCGATCATGCTTTGCATGTGAGAGAGGTCTTTTAGTCAACAGGTCTACGATATTCAGATTCGTGTGTACTTTGCAAATCTCTATGTCATACTGTAAATACTGCTACCACACTGCACTTGGAACTATTCCAAATGGCTACTTCACTATATGTATCCAGATTGCTACTAAGAGTCGTTAAAGCTTGCATCGACGTAACTCTTTATGATGAGCTCTTTATCACCTTAATAATCGAGAAACATCTCCTTAGTCCTCTAGTTACTAAGGATAATTTTGACCGGTGTCTAGTGATCCACTCCTGGATCACTCTTGTACCCCTTGAGGGACTCATGGCAAGGCACACACAGGTGCGGTACACAGCATGGCATACTATACAGAGCCTATGGATAAGTCATAGGGGACGACCTTTGTCCTTTCTCTTTATTTTGTCGTGGTCAAGCTTTGAGTCTCACTCAACTCCACACCTCACAAATCAGGCAAGAACTCCTTGTTTGACTGATCCATTTTGAACTCTTTCAAAATCTTGTCTAGGTATGTACTCATTGAAAGTCTCATCAAGCATCTTGATCTATCTCTATAGATCTTGATGCCGAACAATTTGGTAGCTTCATCCAGGTCTTCCTTTGAAAAACTCTTTTCAAACAAGCCTTTATGCTTTCCAGAAATTCTACATCATTTCTCATCAACAATATGTCATCCACAAATGCTTATCAGAAACTCTATAGTGCTCCCACTCACTTTATTGTAAATACAAGTTTCTCATAAACTTTGTATAAACTCAAAAAATTTGATCACCTCATCAAAGCATATATTCCAACTACGAGGTGCTTGCTCCAGTCCATAGAAGGATTGTTCGAGCTCGCACACATTTTAGCATCCTTAGGACCGGCAAAACCTTCTGGCTATATCACATACAACCTGTCCTCAAGTAAACTATTAAGGAAACGATGTTTTGACATCCATCTGCCAGATTTCATAATTGAAAAATGCAGCAACTGGTAACATAATTCCAATAGACTTTAGCATCGCTACGGGTGAGAAAGTCTCATCGCAGTCAACTCCTCGAACTTGTCGGAAATTTCTTTGCGACAAGTCGAGCTTTATAAATGGCGAGATTTACCATCAGCGTCTGTCTTCATCTTTGCAGGTCCATTTGTACTCAACGACCTACCCTTCAACGAGCAAGTCTACCAAAGTCTATACTTGGTTCTCATACATGGATCCTTTCTCGGATTTCATGGCCTCTAACCATTTGTCGGAATCTGGGACCATCATTGCTTCTCTATAGCTCGTAGGTTCATCGTTGTCCAACAACATGACCTCCAATATGGGGTTGCCGTACCACTCAGGAGGATTACACGTCCTTGTCGACCTACGAGGTTTGATAGTCACTTGATCCGAAGCGTCATGATCATCATTATTAACTTCCTCTTCAACTGACGTAGGCTGCACAAACACATCTTTCTGTGCTGCGCTACTCTCTGGTTGAACAAAGGTTCAACAACCTCATCAAGTTCTATCTTCCTCCCACTCAATTCTTTCGGGAGAAACTCTTTATCGAGAAAGGACCCAGTTTTAGCAACAAACACTTTGCACTCGGATCAGAGATAGAAGGTATACCCAACTGTTCTTAGGGTATGGGTTCCAGCTCATTAGGTGAAAAACCTTTTTTCACATAAGGCTCGCAACCCCAAACATTAAGAAATAACAGCTTAGGTTTCTATCAAACCATAATTCATATGGTGTCATCTGAACGGATTTAGATGGTGCCCTATTTAAAGTGAATGTAGTTATCTCTAATGCATAACCCCAAAACGAAAGTGGAAAAACGATAAGAGACATCATAGTATGCACCATATCCAATAAATCACGACTATGACATTCGAACACACCATCACACTATGGTGTTCCAGGTGGCGTGAGTTGTGAAACAACTTTCACATTGTCTAAAGTTGTATGCCAAACTCGTAACTTAGATATTCACCTCCACAATCATATCTTAGATATTTTTATCTTCTTGTCACGATGATCCTAAACTTCACTTTGAATTTGCTTGAAGTTTTCAAATGATTCGGACTTGTGTTTAATTAAGTAAATATACACTATATCTACTCAAATCATTAGTGAAGGTAAGAAAGTAACGATATCTACTGCACGCTACAACACTCATTCGACCGCATACATCAACATGTATCATTTCCAATAAGTCACTTGCCCGTTACATCAAGCCAAAAAACGGGGTTTTAGTCATCTTGCCCACGAGGCATGGTCCGCATGTCTGAACCGATTCGAAACCGAATGAGTCCAAAGATCCATCAGCATGGATTTTCTTCATGCGATTTATACCAACATGACATTTAGCGGCAATGCCATAGGTATGTGGTAATATCATTATTAACTTTGCATCTTTTGGCATCAATGTTATGAACATGTGTATTACTACGATCAAGATTCAACAAACCATTCTCATTGGGTGCATGACCATTGAAGGTATTATTCATGTAAACAGGACAAGCATTATTCTCTGACTTAAATGAATAACCGTATTGCAATAAACACAATATAATCACGTTCATGCTCAATGCAAACACCAAATAACATTTATTTAGGTTCGTCACTAATCCTGAAGGTAAAGAGAGCGTGCGATGTTGATCACATCAACCTTGGAAACATTTCCAATACACATCATCACCTCACCCTTACCTAGTCTCCGTTTATTCTGTAGCTTTTAATTAGAGTTACTAACATTTAGCAATCGAATCGGTATCCAATACCTAGGTGCTACTAGGAGTACTAGCAAGGTACACATCAATAACACATATATCGAATATACTTCTATCGATGTTGCCAGCCCTCTTATCTACCAAGTATCTACCGTTCCCCTCATAATAGAAGCACTTAGTCTCGGATTTGGGTTCAACTTTGGGTTTCTTCACTAGAGCAGCAACTGACTTGCCATCCACGAAGTTTCGCTCCTAGCCCTTGCCCTTCTTGAAACTAGTGGTTTCACTAACCATCAACACTTGATGCTCCTTCTTGATTTCTAGCTTCGCGGTGTCAAACATCGCGAATAGCTCAGGGATCATTATGTCCATCCCTGGCATTTTATAGTTCATCAGGAAGCTCTAGTAGCTTAGTGACAGTGACTTGGAAAACTATATCAATCACTTTCTAATCTGGAAGATCAACTCCCACTCGACTCAAGCGATTGTAGCACCCAGACAATCTGAGCACATGCTCAACGATTGAGCTATTCTCCTTTATCTTGTAGGCAAAGAATCTTGTTGGAGATCTCATATCTCACAACACGGGCACAAGCCTGAGATCCCAATTTCAGCTCTTAGAACATCTCATATGTTTTGTGACGTTCAAAACGTTTTGGAGCCTCAATTCTAAGCCATAATGCATGACACACTAAACTATCAAGTAGTCATCAGAACATGCCTGTTAGATGTTCACAACATCTACAGATGACGCTAGAGGGGGTGGCACACTGAGTGGTGCATTAAGGACATAAGCCTTCTGTGGAGCAATGAGGACAATCCTCAGAACATGGACCCAGTCCGCAATATTGCTACCATCATCTTTCAACTCTATTTCTCTAGGAACATATAAAAATAAAGTGACCTACAGCGTGAGCTAGTAATCTACAACATAATTTGCAAAGACACTATTGACTATGTTCATGATAATGAGTTCAATTAATCATATTACTTAAGAACTCCCACTCAAATGGACATCCCTCCGGTCATTCGAGTGATACATGATCGAAATTCACCAACTCAAGTCCGAGCATCATGTGAGTTGAGGTGGTTTCAATGGTCAACATCATCATGTTGATCATATCTACTATATGACTCATGTTTGACCTTTCGGTCTCTTGTGTTCCGAGGCCATATCTGTACATGCCAGGCTCGTCAAGTTTAACCTGAGTGTTCCGCATGTGCAACACTGGCTTGCACCCGTTGTATGTGAACGTAGTGTCTATCACACCCGATCATCACGTGGTGTCTCGACACGACGAACTTTCGCAACGGTGCACACTTGGGGAGAACACAATTTATCTTGAAATTGAAGTGAGGGATCATGTTATAATTCTAACGTCATCCTAAGCAAAACAAGGTCCATAAAAGGATTAACATCACATGCAAATCATAAGTGACATGATATGACCATGAACTTGTGCTTTTTATCTCCATCTTGAAAGCACCGGCATGATCTCCATCGTCACCAGCATAACACCATGATCTCCATCATCATGATCTCCATCATTGTGTCACCATCAGGGTTGTCGCGCCCACCATGCTCATACTACTATAGCTATCGTTTAGCGATAAAGTAAAGCATTACATAGCGCTTAATGATTGACTCGCAAGTCATACAATAATTAAACACAACCCTATGGCTCCTGCCGGTTGCCGTACTCATCGACATGCAAGTCATTATATTCGATACAACACATGATCATCTCATACATCACATATATCTCATCATGTAATTGTCCATATCACATCACAACATACCCTGCAGAAACAAGTTAGACGTCCTCTAATTATTGTTACAATTTTTACATGGCTACTACGGGTATCCAGCAAGAAAAATTCTCACCTACGCAAAACCACAACGGTGATACATAAATTGCTTTTCAACCTTCTCAAGGACTACCTTTGTCGAATCCGATCCAACTAAAGTAGGAGAAACGGACACCCGCCAACTATCTTTGTGCAATGAAGTTACACGTTAGTCGATGGAACTGGTCTCTCGTAAGAGTATGAGTAAGGTTGGTCCGGGCTGCTTCATCCCACAATACCGCTGAACCAAAACACGACCAAGGGAGTAATCAATCTAAGCATCAACGCCCACAAACTCTTTGTGTTCTACTCGAGATCTCATCTACACATAGACCTAGCTCATGATGCCACTGTTGGGGAAAACTGCATGGGATACAAAAAATTTCCTACGCACGTGCAAGATCTATCCATGGTGATGAGCATCTATGAGAGGGAGAGTGGATCTACATACCCTTGTAGATCGCTAAGCGGGAAGCGCTAAGAAACCCGTTTGATGTAGTCGAACGTCTTCGCGATCCAAATTCCGAGAGTCCCGCGATCCCATCATGATCTGTGCCACGATCTCATCATGATCCATCCCGCGATCCCATCACAATTCGTCTCGCGATCTTGATCATGGTCCTTCCAATCTAGCGCCGAACGGACGACACCTCCATGTTCAGCACACATACAGCTCGAGAGGGAGCGGAGAGGTAGATGAGTTCTCCTGCAGCACAACGACGTGGTGGCGGTGGTAGTGAACTAATCCTGTAGGGCTTCGCCTAAGCACCACAGAACTAATCTAGAGGAGAACCGGATCTAGAGGAAAAAGAGGGCAACACGTGGCAATTAGGGTTGCGGCTGCCCTCAAAATCCTCTAGTATATATAGTAGGGAGGCGATAGGAGGCAACCTTGCCCCTCCTACTACGAGGGCTTCGGCCGAAGTCTAAGGGGAGGAGTCCACCTCCCACGAGGGAGGTGGACTCCTAGTAGGACTCCTTTCCTATTTGGCCCCTACTCCTCCTCCTCCTCCCCTTGCGCATAGGGCCTTATGGGATGGCTTCCCAGCCCACCAGGGGCTGGTGTGACACCTCTAAGGCCCATGTGGACCATTTGGGGTGTGTGGGACCACTTAGTGATCCCTCGGAACACATTCGTCACTCCCGGTACACTGCCGAAAATGCCCGAAACTTTTCCGGAGTTCAAACACAACTTTCCTATATATCAATCTTTACCTCCGAACTATTCCGGAGCTCCGCGTTACGTGTGGGATCTCATCCGGGACTCCGAGAAACCTCCGGTCACCAACATACATAACTCAATACTACTGAAACGTCACCGAACCTTAAGTGTGCAGACCCTGTGGGTTCGAGAACTATGTGGAATTGACCGAGACACCTCTACGGTCAATAACCAATAGCGGTACCTAGATGCCCTTATTGATTCCTACATATTTATGAAGATCTTTATTGGTCGAACCTCTATGTCAGGGATTTAGTTAATCCTATATGATGTTCCCTTTGTTCTTTGGTATGTTAATTGCCCGATATTAGATCGTCGGTATCTGTATACCTTGTTCAATCCCATTACCGGCAAGTCACTTTACTCGTTCCATAATACAAGATCCCGTGGCTAACAATTAGTCACATTGCTTGCAAGGCTTGTTGTGATGTTGTATTACCGAGTGGGCCCTGAGATACCTCTCTGTCACACGGAGTAACAAATCCCAGTCTTGACCCATACCAACTCAATAGACACCCTCAGAGATACCTATAGAGCACCTTTATAGTCACCCAGTTACGTTGTGACGTTTGATACACACAAGTAAATCCTCCGGTGTTAGTGAGTTGCGTGATCTCATGGTCATAGGAACATATACTTGACATGCAGAAAACTGTAGCAATAAACTGACATGATCATATGCTACGTTTACAGTTTGGGTCTTGTCCATCACATCATTCTCCTAATGATGTGATCCCTTTATCAAATGACATCTCATGTCCATGGCTAGTAAACCTTAACCATATTTGATCAACGAGCTAGTCCATCAGAGGCATACTAGGGACATGGTGTTGTCTATGTATCCACACATATATTTGAGATTCCGATCAATACAATTCTAGCATGGATAATAAATGATTATAATGAACAAGGAAATATGATAATAACTAATTTGTTATTGCCTCTAGGGCATATTTCCAACAACTAGTACATCATTTAATATGATACGGTATCATCACTAGTCGAAAATAGGGCTTTGGTCCAGGCCTGAAATCCCATTAATCCCGGTTCACTCACGAACCAGAACCCATGGGGGCATCGGTTCCGGTTTGTGAGGCCAGGGCGCCGGCCGGGCCTTGTGGGCCATTGGTCCCGGTTCGTCTGACCCCTTTGGTCCCGGTTCCACACACGAACCGGGACCAATGGACTTCGCTCTTGGCCCACAATCATTGGTCCCGGTTTGTGGCTGGAACCGGGAGCAAATGTGGTCCTTTAGTCCCAATTCCAGCCACAAACCAGGACCAATGGATAGCCTATATATACCCCCTGCTCGTGACCAGAGCACTGCACTGCTCTATTTTTTTTGGCCGGCCATGGGAGAGCTTTGTGGTGCTCTAGGTCACCTCCTATGCACATTAGGTGTTCGATGAAATGCCCGAGCCACACTTAAGCTTTCTCCTCTCGAAGCTCCTTGTCCAAGCTCCATTTTCCTCAAGATTTGTTTAGGTTTTTCGGTGTGTCCTGTCTCGTCCCCGTCCTCACCGTCTTTAATTTGGTGACTTCTCTATTCATGATATTATGTAATGTTTTTAATACACTTTATTATATAATGCACACAGATGAACCGACAATGGATGTATGGTGACCGACGCACGTCCGAGTATATTAAGGGCCTACATAATTTTCTTGAAGCGACTAAGGTAAACAAGCAGAATGGTTTTATGCATTGTCCATGTACTGCCTATGAGAATATGAAGGCTTTCTCCAACTCTAAAACCCTACACTTACACCTGCTTGAAAAGGGTTTTATGCCACACTAAAAATGTTTGGACCAATCATGGAGAAAGAGGGGTTACGATGGAAGACAATGAAGAAGAAGAGGATGATGACAACCATGTGCCTCCTGAATACGGTGATGCTGCAACAGGGGAAGCTGGAGATCAAGAGGAAATAGACGATGTGCCCAATGATGATCTTCATTAGGTCATTGTTGATGCAAAGAGACAATGCGGAAGTGAAAAGGAGAAATTGAAGTTCGATCGCATGTTAGAGGATCACAAAAAAGGGTTGTACCCCAATTGCGAAGATGGCAACACAAAGCTCGGTACCACACTGGAATTGCTGAAGTGGAAGGCAGAGAATGGTGTGCCTGACAAAGGATTTGAGAAGCTACTGAACATATTGAAGAAGAAGCTTCCAAACGATAACAAGTTGCCCGATAGTACGTACGCAGCAAAGAAGGTTGTATGCCCTCTAGGATTGGAGGTGTACAAGATACATGCATGCCCTAATGACTGCATCCTCTACCGCGGTGTGTGTGAGGATTTTAACACATGCTCGATATGCGGTGCATTGCGGTATAAGCTCAGACGAGATGATCCTGGTGATGTTGATGACGAGCACCCTAGGAAGAGGGTTCCTGCCAAGGTGATGTTGTATGCTCCTATAATACCACGGTTGAAACATTTGTTTAGAAACAAAGAGCATGCCAAGTTGATGCGATGGCACAAAGAGGACCGTAAGAAAGATGGGAAGTTGAGAGCACCCGCTGACGGGTCGCAATGGAGAAAGATCGAGAGAAAGTGTAGCGACTTTACAGGTGACCCAAGGAACGTATGGTTTGGTTTAAGTGTAGATGGCGTTAATCCTTTTGGGGAGCAGAGAAGCAAGCATAGCACATGGCCTGTGACTCTATGTATGTATAACCTTCCTCCTTGGTTGTGCATGAAGCAAAAGTTCATTATGATGTCAGTGCTTAGCCAACACCCTAAGCAACCCGGCAATGACATTGATGTGTACCTAAGGCCATTAGTTGATGAAATTTTATAGCTATGGAATGGAAGAGGTGTACATGTGTGGGATGAGAAAGAACAGGAGGAATTTGACCTACATACGTTGTTGTTTGTAACCATCAACGATTGGCCTGCTCTCAGTAACCTTTCAGGACAGACAAACAAGGGATACCACACATGCACACACTATTTAGATGACACCGACAGTATATATTTGGACAAATGCAGGAAGAATGTGTACCTGGGGCATCGTCGATTTCTTCCTACCAACCATCAATGTCGCAAGAAAGGAAAGCATTTCAAAGGTGAGGTAGTCACCGGAAGAAGCCTGCCCTTCGTACTGGTGATCACATACTTGATATGGTCAATGATTTAAAAGTAATCTTTGGAAAGGGTCCTGGCGGACTATCTGTTCCGACTGACGATGCGAGACGTACACCCATGTGACAAAGAGGTCTGCTCTGCAATCGACATGATGCACGTGACAAAGAATCTTTGCCTGAATCTGCTAGGCTTCTTGGGAGCGTACGTGAAGACAAAAGATACACCATAGGCACGGGAGGAACAACAACATGTGCATAAAAAAGGCGGGATTCATCCAAAGTAGTATGATGGTCCTGCCAACTACGCTCTTAGCAAAGAAAAGAAGGAAATCTTCTTTGAATGCCTGCTCAGTATGAAGGTACCGTCTGGCTTCTCGTCGAATATAAAGGGAATAATAAATATGGCAAATAAAAAGTTCCAGAACATAAAGTCTCATGACTGCCACGTGATTATGACGCAACTACTTTCGGTTGCATTGAGGGGGCTTCTATCGGAAAATGTTCGATTAGCCATTGTGAAGCTATGTGCATTCCTCAATGCAATCTCTTAGAAGGTGTTCGATCCAGAAATCCTACCAAGGTTAAGGAGTGATTTGGTGCAATGTCTTGTTAGTTCCGAGCTGGTGTTCCCACCATCCTTCATCAATATCATGACGCACAATTCATCTAGTCGACGAGATTGTCGTTCTGGGCCCTGTATTTATACAAAATATGTTCCCCTTTGAGAGGTTCCTGGGCGTCTTAAAGAAATATGTTCATAACCGTGCTAGGCCATAAGGAAGCATCTCCATGGGCCAACAAACAGAGGATATCACTGGGTTTTGTATTGACTTCATTCCTGACCTTAAGAAGATTGGTCTCCCTCAATCTACAAAATTTTACCTTGGGAGGCTGACTTGAAAAGGCACGCTAGGAGCAGACTCAATAATATGTCGGGACAGGCATTTTTGGTCTCAAGCACACTACACAGTTCTAAAGAATTCTCCCTTGGTGACCTCATATGTCGATGAACACAAGAATATGCTGCGCTCCAAACACCCGGAGTAGTGTGACGGCTGGATTACATATGAACACATCAGGACTTTCGGCAGTTTGTTGCAAACACGTCTCATGGGTGACAAACTGTTTCAGATGAGTTGTACTCGTTGGCTAGGGGACCATCTTCGACTATATTGACTTGCGAAGGGTACGAGATAAATGTGAATAGATTTTACACGATCGCCCGAGATCAAAAGAGCACCAACCAAAACAGAGGTGTCCGCTTTGATGCAGCAACCAAGAGGGGAAAGGACACATATTATGGTTACATCGTGGACATATGGGAACTTGACTATGGACATGATTTTAAGGTCCCTTTGTTTCAGTGCAAATGGGTCAATCTCTCAAGAGGCGGGGTACAGGTCGACCCACAATACAAAATGACAACAGTGGATCTGAACAATCTTGGGTATATAGACGAACCATTCGTCCTAGCTAATGATATGGCGCAGGTTTTCTATGTGAAGGACATGTCTACCAAACAAAGAAAAAGAAAAGATAAGGAAGCGAGTACATCATACGATGAGCCAAAGCGCCACATAGTTCTTCAAGGAAAAAGAGACAGCGTGGGATTGTAGGGCAAGATAGACATGTTTGAAGATTATGAAAAGTTTCATGAAATTCATCCCTTCAAAGTCAAGGTTGACCCAAGCATCCTGTTAAACGATGAAGATTATCCATGGTTATGGTGCAATAAGCAAAGGACACAAGCAAAGAAAAACTGAATACTTTCTGTCCACAACTATTATGATGATGCCTTTGATCTAGAATATCACTGTAGTTAATGTGAAGAAATGAAATACCTTTGTAACAGATGAGTTTTTGTCCGAAACCCTGATACATCGAAAGAGATTGTCCGTTTTGTACACGAAGTGCATTCAGTTTTTGCCATCACCCTATAAACTTTTTAGCACATGCTATGTGGGTGAAATAGTGATACCATGCCAACTTTCAACCTTTTCAGAGTTCATTTGTAGTGCTTTTCAATTTCAGGGTCATTTAGCTCAAAAAAATCAGTAAATGCATCAAAAATACCAAATGAAGTCAGAAATGGATGAAAATAATTGATGTGCCTTTGAATGGTGCATTTTGAACACACAAAAAGTGTGGAGTTCAAATAAGTTCAAAAAAATGAAATCCCTTTGTAACAGATGAGTTTTCGTCTGAAACCCTGATACTTCGAAAGAGATTGTCCATTTTGTACACAAAGTGCATCCAGGTTTTTGCCGTAACCCCCTCAACTTTTTAGCACATGCTATGTGGGTGAAATGATGATACCATGCCAACTTTCAACCTTTTCAGAGTTCATTTGTAGTGCTTTTCAATTCCAGGGTCATTTAGCTCAAAGAATGAACTAATAGCAAAAATAATGAACTAGAAAACTTTTATGAAACTCTAATAGAAAAAATAATTAACTAAAAATAATCAATTAAAATATTCTGTTATGAATAACTAAAACAAAACTACAATATTCTTCTATAGCAAAAAGAATCAACTAAAAAGGTTTTATAAAACTCTAATAGCAAAAGGAATCAACTAACATGCTTTTATAAATCTCAACTATTTTTGAAACAAATATTATATAAAATTTATGCAACTAAAATTATCAAAGTATTTTTTGTTCAAAATATTAATAGGAAAAATAATTTTCATAAATTTTTTTTGCTAGAAACTTTAATAGCAAACTATAATAACCAAATATGTTTTTGATTAAAGGAGACATTTAAAATAACCTAAAACTTACCAAATTGAATATAATGATAAAACACAGTAATATTAAATAGTAGGAAAAAGAATGAGTCAAAAATCTATTTTTTTGTAAAGTTATTCACAAACTAGTGATTCACACAAATTTCAAAAACTTCAAATTTAAATATTCAAATTTGAAAACTAATGGCACTAACAGAAAGTTTATATTTTTTGTGACCTAAAAGCAAAAAAGAATCACTAAAAAATGGTTAGTAGGAACAAAATAAATTAAATAAAGAAAAAAACAAAAGCAAAAATGGATTATTTAAAAAAATAACACCTACTAGGCCACCACGGCCTGAATACGACTAGAAACCCAACCAACTTGTTGGACCAGGATTCAGGCCTGCAGAAGGCCCAATAGGCCCACAGGTAGTGACAGAATAGCCCCGAATGCCTATAGTTGAGAGGAGCTCGGGAGGGTGTGCGTAGCAGCACTTATAAACCACTCTCGAGCTCTGTTAGCTAGCGAAGTGGGACTAAAAATTTGGCCCCGGGCAGCACCAACCTTTGCTCCTAGTTGGTGCCACCAACCGGGAACAATGCCCCCCTTTAGTCTCGGTTGGTGCCACCAACCGGGTTTGGTCCCTATTTCGTGCCCTTTGGGCTGCTGAAAACTGACCTTTGGTCCCGGTTGGTGGCACCAACCATGACTAAAGGAGGCATTGGTCCCGGTTGGTGGCACCAACCGGCACCAATGCTCTGGCTATATAAGCCAACGCTTAGGAATTTTCAGCATTCTCATCTCGCCCCCGAAGACGCTGACGTCGATGACATCGACGCTGCTAGGCTGCCTCTACGCCGTCGCCGCGCTCCTGCCCCACCGTCGCCGTGCCCCTACCCTGCCGTCGCCGTTGCTGTCACCACCCCGAGCTCGCGTGCTCTCACTCCTCCCCGAGCCCTCGTTGCGCCCCTGCCCTGCCATCACCCTCGCCTTTGCTATTGCCGCCCCGAGCCCGCATGCTCTCCCTCCTCCCCGAGCCCTCGCGCCCCTAATGTGAGCTACCGCAGCCCTGGCAAGCTTTTCATATTTTAATAGATTTTTTTTGTTCAGGTATGTAGATGTATGTATGTATATTTTGAGCCACCACCCCGAGCCCATCCCGACTCCACCTAGAGCCACCATCGGAGATGCCCAAGAGCCGCCACCCCATCCATCTCCGGTGTAGGAGCCCCACCGCCCAGCCCGTCCATCTCCGACGGTGCCGCAAACAAACAAACACACATATATATTGTTTAAAAATGTGCAAAATTTTGTGGTTGGTATGCAACATTTTTTCATTAAACAATGTGTTAAGAAATTTTTATGTAGATGGATACGTATATTAATATTTTTAGATGATTTTGTTTATGATGCTTTTTGTGTTTTGGTTGTTTTATGGTTTGGTTAATTAGGAGTCGTAGGAAAAATTAGTATGTGTATGTTAGATTAGAGAAAAATTCTTGGGTTTTGGAAAAATTGGTGATTAAACAATAATAAAATATTGTCATAGGAATTTGTGTCGACATCGACGATGCCCAGCCCACATCCTCGTGGTGGAGTGGTCCGCGAGAGCCTGCTTGATAGGCGCCATGTCCGGGACTAGGCTCCACCGGGCTGGCACTGGGAGGTTCTACCTTATGGGGCTCGAAGCTTGGTAAGGAATCCGGGTCTCGTCGTCGACCCGGAGCTTCTTTGGTGGCGGTCACGTGGACCACTTTTGGTGCAGAGGGAGCGGGCCCCTGTGAAGGTGGTATGTCATCGTGTCAGGGAGGAGGACGGGCACGTCCATCGCTATGTGGCGGCACTGGACGCCGGGCTCAAAAATACCTGGCAGATTCTTCAGGATCTCACCCGAGTTATGATCCCGTGATGGTTCCTTAACTTTGGGTGTCCACCACCCGCAACTCAGGAACCGCTAGTGACTTAGATTAGTTGATAGTATTTGATATGTATTAGTGATCTTATATATGATAATATTGGAGGTGTATTAGTTAATATTTGATGATGCATTAATAACTGGATTATTTGAGATGATGTATTATTGATATTATGTTCGAGTTCATTATAAATGTATTAGTGGTATTTTATCGGTATCATGTGTGTGTGACTTTCGGACTGTCATTGCGCCTTGTGTGACTTTCATGTGTGTTCTTAATGGAGGAATCCCGACTGTTGTCGTAGGGGGCGCCTCCTCTTTATTCTCTTATTTACGATATATTCGTCGATATAATGCACAAGAAGAGAAGTGGGGGGGGGCGTCCATCACCGACGGTCGAACTATTATTGTGAGAGAGTTCCCACCAACATATATACACCACCGTATCAGTGTGAGAGAGTGTGCACCAACACACCATGAGATATGAGAGTTAGTTAAGGAAAGCCTCGACGGACCGAAAGTCACACACGCATTAGAATCCAAGCATGCCGTAATTCTTGAATCATGAACACATGAAATATCGTCGTTATCAGACGACGATAGGATCAAGGCGTGTGAATTTTGTAGTGAAGATAAGGGTCTTTGCGACCAGCCTGGGCTACAAGATAGCAGGTTCTTCACCATGAAGCTTTACGAGGACTTTGATATTTCTACGATACGCAACGATGACAACTGTTTTTTCGGAATTAAGCATGACTTCTGTTTCTTTCCTTCAATGCGTAATTTCTATTTTATACAATTTAACTAGTTCATCCCCTGTCATGCAAGACGGTATTTCTTGGAGAGGCTCGGTTTCGAAGAGCACAAGAGTTTCGAGATGAGGACAACCAACCTGAGGAATAAACATGGTCACACATTTATTCTGAAAGTAATGAATGCACATAATAACATAGAATTAGGATGATCAAATTGGGAAGCTCTTTGCAAGGCATATGGATTTTAGGAGGATATGGAAATAACCTTCGATCTTCGTCCTGAAGATCATATTGAAGGAACATCGACATTTGGGAGGATGTCGATATGCTTCCTGTTTTACCTCCATGTGAGTTTCTCAACCATGCATATTTGTCAAGTAATTTTCATTCTATATTTAAAAATATTTGGTGTTCATCTGTAGTAAATTTGTTAATTTATAATTTATAGCTTATTTTGTTTCTTCGAGTGAAAAACAAAACATAATCGACACGACACACTAAACTTATGGATCACATCTAACTTGGAAGGAGAAGGATGATCTTATCTACTTTCTTATTGGTGTCCTAGCTGGTAGGGACATCTTTCTGTATAATTTGGGATTGGCTCAAATTATACATTGTACAAGACACTAGTGCATAGGTTGAGGGCGAATGACATTCATCAAAATATCTTGGTAAGAGTTGCTAATTATGTACACTAGTACTGTTGTGTAAATGGTATTGATTACATTTCTAACTAGGCTACTATTATGTTCTTCAAAAGAAATTGCCATATGAAGTTGTGCCACTGTTGATGAAACCCGTAGGTAATATGACACTTAAAAGCCCCTTCCATACCGAGTTCTCTTTTGCACACTCGACTGAGCGCAAACCACCAAGACGGCTCCAAATTGAAGCATGGGGACAAATAAAGAAGGATTGCAAGCCACAAGTTGGAGACCATTGGATCTCTTTGCTTCATCATGGAGACATAGGTGTTATTCTTTTTTATGTCATTTTATTTATGAGGGAGGACTATGTCATTTTATATTTTTTTTGTTTTATGAGACTTTAACTTTGCATGATTAAGATGATGATGATGAGTTGTTAGATCTTGTGTAATTAATGGTTTCCTTCATTTGCTTATTAGCTAGCGTCGAGTTCTCTCTATATGTATAGTAGCTAGCAGCGTCGACCAAGCGCGGAGAAAGAGAGGTCACTTCTCTCTATTAGCTAGATAACACAATATGAAACCCCTAAATTACCCTCCAAAACCCCCTAAACCCACCCTTCCAAAAAATAGCTCCTGCCAGATGCTGATGCGTCGGTGCCTTTTGGTCCTAGTTGGTGTTACCAACCGGGACTAAAGGTCCTCCTGCCTGGGCTCCCCACAGCGGCCACATGGAGCTCCTTCATTCCTGGTTCGTAAGAGAACCGAGATTGAAGGTTTTGGGCTTTTGTACCGGTTCTAGAACCTAGGCTAATGGTCCTCTAGAATCGGGACAAATGGGCCATTTTCTAATAGTGCATATTGCTCCCTCCTTTCCGGTTTATAGGGCTTATCTTAATTATTTTCGTTTTTCTGATTTAAATGGCTCATCTTTATCTCACTTTAGGATTCTGAGGCATATTGAATATTTGCATGTAATAATGAAAGAGGAACACACCAATGCATGTAATAATAAAAGACATCATGCACCTTGGATAGCTCTGCCTGTAGCTCTAGCTTATATGCCACTTGGCCAACTCTCCTCATAACTAGAAATGGACCGATGTATCGTGGTGCTAGCTTTCTCTGAGTATGAAATCTCTTAACTCCTTTCATAGGGGTGACTCTGAGGTAGGCGTATTCATTGAATTCAATGTTGAGCTAGCTACCTTTGCTTTGGTCATAGTAACTCTTCTGACGAGACTTTCCTACTTGCAATCTGTCCTGAATTTCCCTGACTTGACGTTCTGCTTCCATCATCAGATCAGTTCCAAAGATTTGGCTATCTCTGGTCTGAGACTAGTTTAGTGGAGTGCGAAATCTCCACCCTTATAGTGCCTCAAAAGGTGACATGCATCTTGAGACTGGTTTGATAGACATTGTTGTAACAGAACACCGAGTAAGGCAAAATGTGTTCCCACTTGGGTCCATAGACAAGAACACATGCTTGCATTGTGTCTTTCAAGATTTTGGTGACCCGTTATGTCTGCCATCGGTCTCTGGATGGTATGTAGTGCTGCGCTTTAAGGCGGTCCCCAAGGCTTTGTGGAGTTGTATGTAGAATGCCGAGGTAAACAAGGATCCTCGTTCTAAAGTGATAGTCTTCGGTACTCCATGTAGACTGATAATCCTGGACATGTACAATTGAGCAAGTTGGTTGGCATGATTACTAGAATGAAGCGAGACACCTTTGTAAGCATGTTCACCATGACCCATATATCATCATTCCCTCGTGGTGTTTTAGGCAATCCTACGATGAAGTCCATACAAATGTCGTTCCAGTTCCACAATGGAAGTGGCAAGGGATGGAGTAAATTGGTGGGTTTTTGATGTTCGGCTTTTACCTTGTTGCATATATTGCAACATGCGACATAATAGGATATATCCTGCTTCATACACTTCCACCAGAATATTTGCTTCAGATCCAGGTATATTTTAGTGCCTCCAGGATGAATAGAATATGTAGATTCATGGGCTTCTCTCCAAATCTGATGTTTCAATTCCTCATGGTTAGGAACAGGGATACGACCCCGAAATCAGAGGGTATCTCGAGCATCTATGTTGATGTCTTGGATCTTGCCTTCTCGCACTTGGGCCCTTATCTGAAGTAATAATGTTCCATCATGTTGAGCCTTTCGAATATCATCTTCCAGTGTGCGAGTGATTTCTAAAGTAGCAGCAGCCTCACAAACGATCATGTTGAGTTGTGCTTTCCCTTCTTGAAGGGATGGGTGAAAGGACTTGATCAGAGAGTTCACGATGGCCGGTTTGTGACAAAGAGCGTCAATGACCACGTTAGCTTTCCCTAGATGGTAGTTGATACCAACGTCATAGTCTTTGACTAACTCCAATCATCTTGTTTGTCGGAGGTTCAAGTATGGTTGGATGAATATATACTTGCGACTCTTGTGGTTGGTGTATATTTGACATCTCTTTCTAATGATGTAATGTCTCCATATATTTAGGGCATGCATTATGGCTTCCATTTACAAGTCATGTGTAGAATAGTTCTCCTCCTGCGGTCGTAGCTGTCGGGATGCATAGGGCATGACCTTTCCGTCTTGCATAAGTACACATCCAAGGCCACATCTGGATGTGCGCAATATATGTCGAAGCTCCGGTAGATATCTGGTAGAGTCAACACTATAGCGGTGGTCAATCGAGTCTTCAGCTTTTCGAAATTGTTCACACATGCTTCTATTCATGTAAACTTTTGATTCTTCCTAAGCAATTATCTCATTTGCTTAGCAATCTCTAATAATCCCTCGAAAAGGCGATGGTAATATCCTGCCAAACCCAAGAAACTTTGGTGACATAGAAGCAGGTGCCTTCCATTTTAGTACTTATGTGATCTTCTTTTGGTCCATGTCCACTCCTTGAGCTAAAAGTATATGCCGAAGGAATCCCACTTCCTTAAGCCAAATTACACACTTGCTAAATTTGGCATAAAGTTGATGGGCTCGCAATCGCGCCAATACTGCACAGAGATGATGTTTGTGTTCTTCCTCATCTTTGTAATATATCAGAATATCATCAATGATCACCACCACAAACTTGTCCAAGAAGTCCATGAACAACTTGTTCATCATGCGCATGAGCAAGGCAGTGGCGTTACTCAGTCCAAATGACATGATGGTACATTCATATAATCCATATCGGGTGGTGAAAGTTGTCTTGCAAATGTCTTCATCACTTATTTTCAGCTGGTGATGCCCAGTTCTCAAATCAATCTTGGAGAACAACATGAGCTCCGCTGAGTTGATCGAATAAATCATCGATTCTGGGAAGCGGGTATTTATTCTTGACCATGACTTCATCGAGAGCTTGTTAATAAAAACACAGTCACAGGCTGCCATCTTTCTTGCCCACAAATATGGTGGGGAGACCCCAAGGAGACAAACTAGGCCGAATATATCATTACTGAAGCATTTCATCCAGTTGTTTCTTCGTTTCCACTAACTCCGATGAAGGCATGTGATAGTATTTCTTGTAAATCTATGTTGTCCCGCACAAACTCCATAGAGAACTCAATCTCCCAATCGGATGGAATGCCTCGCAATTCTTCTGGGAACAAGAGGGGGAACACATAGACCACAGGAATTAAATTCATATCCTTTGCAATTGCTGCATCAACCACTCCTTTCTTCAACATGGCTCTTCCGGCTAACAATCAAGCTGGTTGTCCCACATGATTTACCAAAGTAACTTCTCTGGTTGCGTAGTTGATACAAACCTGGTGTTTTGTTAGCCAGTCCATTCCTGGAATGACATCCAATTTTGAGGATTCAATGGACACGAGAGATGCAGGAAAGATAATCCCATTGATGGATATTTCTAGTCTTCGACACACAATATTTGTTTTAAGCACGGACCCAGGGAATTGTACCACCATAACCTTTTTCAAAAGAGTATAGGAAAGCCGATGCTGCGCAACAAAACTCCGCGAACTAAAAGAATGGAAGCCCTAGAATTGAATAAAATTGTTGCAGGTATGTTGTTAACAAAGAACATACCAATCACCAATTCGGGTGCTTCTTGGTACTACTAGGGAAAAGCCTATAGGTGGAGATTTAGCACTAGAGCCTTAGAGGAACGTGCTACTGCTACATAGCAGTAGCGAGTGTAAATAAATGGTGCTACTGCTCTGTACTTAGCAGTAACGTGATGGTAGAAAGGGCGTTGCCAGTATGGTTACCCTCCCGACTATGCAGAGTAGCAACACGCGGCAAGGAATCGCGCTACTGCTAAGTATTTTAGCAGTAGCGCATTTTCAAAAGACTCGCTACGAGTACTCTCGCATTGTGGCACCTGGTCGGCCCCGCTTAGTGCCAGGGCGTCTTTATTTGCCGTGCTACTACTATGGTTGGTGGCAATAGTGTGTTTCCAGGAAGCATGCTACCACTAAGGTGCAACAACCACCTTCCACCCTCTCCCCCTCCCCTTGCTCTCTCCCTCACTTTCTCACTCACTTTCTTCTCCCCCATTACTACTACCTCAGATTTCGTCTCACTTCCTTCTCCTACCTCTCTTCTCCCTACTTTAATGCCCCCTCCACTATCTCCTTAATGCACCCAACTTGATCTATTCCCTCCTCCCTCCACTTTAATGCTTCCTCACTTTTCTCTCCTCCCTCCACTAGTTAGAGCTAGCCAAACATGTCCTTCCCCTCCTAGCTATATCTATCCATTTAGTAAGTGGAACCTATCAACTCCCCAACTAGATCCATTCTTTAATGAAGTAAAGCCACCATCCAGTTACCGTGATTCTCTCTCGAGATAGCTGGGTGAGTAAAAAATGTGCTTTGGAAGAATTAATGGAAAATTTGTGTGCGATATGACTGAACTGGGCGGTATGATGGAAAATTTGCGTTTGGCATGAGTTGTCGCCTATATGTGTATTTGCCGAATTTTGTGTGATATGAGAGTTGCTTATGTTTTGCCGAAATGTCGATTTATTTCCGTTTCGGTGAATTTCGGGAAAACTATATATGTCCTTTTTAGGGAAGGTCATGCCAAATTTTTGTATTACTTTGATGCATGCATGCATGGATGCGTTTATAATCCTTTTTCTTATTAATTATATCTCGCGCATGATCATGAAGGTCACTGGAATGATGGTAGAAATATGGTTGCGATCCACAGTGCACGACATGTATGAAAATAACCGGAAGGAGATTTTATGTTCGTGTCTAAGATTCAAAGGAGGATTCTTGCAAGACCCCTCTAAGGTAGGTCGTCTAAAAGCGCACCTGCTCAAGACTGGTTTCATGAATGGCTATACTTAATGGATAAGTGAATGTGATGACGTTGTTGGGGAAGCCAACGTGGAAATTGGACCAGACGAAGAGATGACTAATAATAGCGGTGGAGAAGAAGACGGACATGGCGATAGAGAAGAAGCCAGAGATGGCGGTGAAGAAGAGGCTGGACATGGCGGTGGAGAAGAGGCCGGACATGGCGGTGAAGAAGAGGCTCGACATGGTGGCGGAGAAGAGGCTATAGATGATGCCGTGGACACGCCGCAACATTGTTTGCTACTATGTTCAATCCCACAAGACCATCATGTTCCAGACCTGCTTCGCAAGAAGAGAACTAGTGACAGCACTACTTCTATAGAGGAGTGCAGGCTGGAGCAACTGGAAGTAGACTCGAAGACTCCATTATATGGTGGTTGCGATCCAGAGTTGACCCGCTTCACTTTCATGCTAGAACTTCTGAAGACGAAGGCTAAAACCAATGGACTCACAGAAGCCTCGATGATCTTCTCAAGTATCTAAAGAAGGGTCTCCTCGCTGGGAACCTGTGTCCTACTAGTTCTGATAAGGCCAAGAAAATCATGTGCCCTCTTGATCTGCCGCACATTAGATACCACACATGCATCAACGATTGCATTATTTATTAGAAGGAGCACACAGACAAAACCAGTTGTCAAGTGTGCAGGTCTTGTCGATACAAGAAGTTTAGAAAGAAATGTCCTCAGAAAGTTGTATGGCACTTACCGGTCACTCCCCTTCTGCAGCATTATTTCGCAGATCCTAAGGAAGCAAAGCTCATGCGTTGGCATACAGAGTCTGACGATGGAGATCATCCGAAGTTGAGACATCCCACGGATGCAAGCTAGTGGAGAGCGTTCAATGCCGAATATCGATATTTCCCAGGATATCGAAGGAACATCATGCTTGGCATGGGTACCGATGGCATGAATTTAGTTGGCAACCAGAGCACCATCCATAGCACATGGCACATGCTTGTATGGATGTACAACTTCCCCCTGTATGTGCATGAAGACAAAGTACATACACAGGAGCATGCTCATTCAAGGGTGGAACCAACCAAAAGATAATATTAATCTTTATCTGGGGCAACTGAAAGAGGAGTTATCTAGATAGGTTATGGAAAACACCGGTCAAGACATGGTGTCGGTGTCAAAACTGGCGGATATCGGGTAGGGGCTCCCAATCTATGGGTCTTGGATCGATGGGTAACAGGAGAGAAGGGAGACGGTATTTACCCAGGTTCGGGCCCTCTTGATGGAGGTAAAACCCTATGTCCTACTTTGTTTGTATTGCTGATGGTGTATCGAGTACAGAGTTGATCTACCTTGAGATCGTATGTAGTAGTCTAAACCCTAAGAGCTATGCTTTTATGATGATCTGATTGTGTCTAATGACTAGCCTGGCCTTGGCTTATATAACACACAAGAGGCCTAGGATAACAAGAGTCCTAGTCAGCTACGTCGGTGGAGAGGAGTCCTTGTCTTGATAACCAAGTCTTGTGGAATATTCCTCGTATGCATCATGGGCTATCCGAACTGGCCCGTTACTGAACCGCCCTAGGGGTCCTCGGCCCGACCCACTAGTCATGAGATGACATGGTGAGTACCCTCTAGTCTAGGACACCGTCAGTAGCCCCCTGAACCAGTCTTCAAGTTGAGGATGCACCTCGGTTCTTCCGAATAATTCTTCGTCTTCGATCGTCAGTCTTGAAAACTGGTTCAAAAAATCTTCCCATGTCTGATCTTGAGGATCGCCGAGCTGAATCCGAAGAGTTTACATGTCGGGCATCCGAGGAGCCCCTTTAAGTTATTGGATTTTATCAATGCCTTGCAATTTTTACACCACACCTAGGACTTGAAGTGTTTCCTGTGCGGCGGTGTCCTCTTGTGTCTGAGCTCCAACGTCGAACTACATCCGAGGCGTCTTTTCATAGCCGAGCTCCAACACTATTCGGCATTCAAGGTATCCTCTAGCGTTTGAGCTCTAACGCCGGACTACATCCGAGGTGTCTTTTTGCAACCGAGCTGCAACGCTGGTCGGCATACGAGGTATCATAGATTACCTTGGCCTCTGAAAATTATAATGAGTCCATCCGAGCTTAAATGCCGGAATAGTCTTCTATGGAACGAACTATTCGAATATGAGCTTCATGCTGGATAGCTTCCGAGCTCCAACACCGGACTGCATCTGACCTCTAACGATGGTCAGCGTCCGAGGTATCATAAACTAACTTGGACCTTAAAAAATTGAAGGAAGTCAACCGAGCTTAATGTCAGACATGCTCTCTATGGAGCCATCCACTTGCACCCGAGCTTTATGGTGGACTGCTTTTGAGGTGTTGCACCACCCCAACCACGTGCTGATTTTTTGTGGATATTTTTTGTTGGTGCAATTTATTCTCTGCCGAGATATATTGCTAATATCCCTCAAGGTGTGTGTCAGTCTGAAACCCGAGATGCACCTGAAGGATCACATAGAACCTCTGATCCTAGTAGCCTCTAAGACTCAGGTCGATTCGCAAAATCGTCTTGAGGATCAATTCCTAGCTCAACAGTATACATCGGAACACAAAAGCAGTGTGCATAGACCTCAAGACTCGGGTTGGGTGCGGCCGACAAACCTAAGGATCAAATCTCATCGAAAACGATATTGCACTTTGGATTTGCTGCATTGAATAGGTAATCCAGTAGCCCCCAAGCCTTAAGTTGGGCATGGGTGGTCGACTTAAGGGTCGATATATGTTTGACACAAACTTTGTCACGTTCGACACAATTTATGTGTAATGCTTCTATGTATCCAAGTACTTTACATCATCAAAGACTTTGTTGACCAACCATCGGCTTCAACCTCCTCGACTAGTAGCCGAGGATTGTTTGTCATAATTTATAAAGCCTTTAGAACGACAAAGATTTACGACAAACTAGGAAATCCAGTCATACAGTTTTATAAACAAAGGTACGCGGAGAGATATGTTATCTTACTATTAACATAAGAAACAACTTTTGCGAAAAATAGTTCCTCTATAAGTTCCTTTTCCCAGGATGTCATGTTGATCATGTTCGTGAAACCTCTACTCCGATCAATGTGGGAGGAAAATATTGAGGATTTAGTTTGGGGAATGTCCCCGAACTCTATGGTCTTTAATGAACAGTAATTTTCACTTGCATCATTGCCGACCAATTATATTCTTAAGATGGATAGCTTTTGGCTTCATCCAGTCTATGGTACTAACCCGGATGACCCAGAAGTAACAATCACATAGGTGCTCCTTTACCTCCTAGCCGAACAATTGAGAACGTAGGGGGTAAGCACAGGAACCAGGCAACCTAGCTTGGCTAAAATCTTAAGTCAAATTGATGCATATTTATGGCTTTGTAAGGATAATTATGGCAGGCAACACTCGCATATTGAATATAAATTCTTTAATGCTATAGGCTATGTTGACTCCTTTGTGACTCTATCATTCGAGAGTGTCCCATCATCGGCTTCTACCCCTTTGTAAATGCTATGCAGGGTGTTTCCGTAGTAACAACACAAACCATAGCCGATGTCTCGGTGCCTGGAGGCCATTGTGTTAGCGGAAACGAGGCAATCGAATATCTAGGCTTTATAACTTTCACTTAGTCAGATGAGCTTAAAGTTTGGGAGGCCAGTTACTAGCCCCCGATTAGTGTTCGGCGTTAGCCGAGGTCAAGTCGTTAACACTTCTGCCAATTTTATGAAAGTCCCATGGGGTTACCTGTATCGGTCTATAGTTTGACAGAGTCATTGGATTGCTGATCAGTTAGCGCTCATTGTGACAACCAGTTTTCGACTTTCTCCACTAAGGTACTTAACCAATAGAATTAGAACTACAATCGCAGTAGTTCTCCCTTTGCACACCTAGCTGAACAAAGCGGAATGTAGGAGGCAATCACAAGAGCAGGGCAACCCAACTATTAACCGAAGACACAATTCGAAAGTGATGGATATAGAGTAATATCCGATACGCCGAGGTGGAGGTCTACAGGGAAGATGCCAAACAATGGGTCAAAAAGGATTTCCTGAGCTGAATTATTACTTAGGGCACCTCGGTAAAGATGATGCCCCTCCTCCTAAAAAACATACAAATAGCTTAAAAGTTACATAAGCTCAAAAAGCCAAAAAACTTACGTGAAAACTTTGACGTTCGAACTAAATCAAGTGTTTTGGTGCCAATCCGAATAATTGTCTTAAAATTAACATGTGCTGCGGTCATGCTTTAACATGATGCATCCGATCTCTCAGACCTCGAGCGGATCAGCCTTTGGCTTCAACCTCCATATCCCGAGGGTGGAGTGTTTCTCCGAGGCCTATTTAGGGAACTAAACTCAAACGACTTTAGGGAGAGACTAGGCTACACGGCTATTGACCAAACACTCGTGTCAAAAAAAGGAGTAGTAGAAAAAGACTTTGCAACGACTAAGAAGAAAACAACATTTATTATAAAACGGCTCATACAAATTTAAGAGCCCCTAAGTGAATTGGATAAAAGAATTTTATGTACAATGATTATATGTACCGAAGTACTTATATCATATATGTGTTTGCCCGAACTTTAAACACGTCTTAACCGACTGTCGGCTTCTCCCTCTTTGGCCACAGGCCGAAAAGTGTTATCTACTACGCCATCCGAGGATATCGGAGGTGTTTCGAACAACCATGCAATCAGGCCATTAGGCTATAACATACAAAGCACGCCCAAGGAACTTATCCTATATTAATATTTAACGTAAGAAGCATCTTCAAAGAAAAAAGTTCCGCCAACGGTTACTTTATTTGGGTTCTCATGATTACCATGAGGGGTGTGAAATAGATTTATGTATGCTTGTCTTTCGTCGTGGTCGACCATAGTTGAAAACAATAAGAGCACTAGCTTTCGGCTTCACCCGTCTGAGGTACGAGTTTGGGTGACCCGATCGTAACAATCACAGAGGTGCTCCCTTTAATCCCTAGCGGAACAATCGGGAACGTATGGGTAAGCACAGGAGAAAGGCAACCTAGCTTTGTGGAACACTTAAGTCAACATGATGCATATATTGGCGTAAACACAAACAAGGAAGGGTGTGATACATTTATATTCATGTGCAAGGGCAATGGCTTCATAAAGGAAGCCCCCAAGTAAACGGGGTATTTGAGTTTGTTTGTCAACAACAAAGTTTTGATAAAGAAAGTTTTTCACAAACAACTTTTTGCCAAAAAATTATAATGCTTGGTCGAACCTAACAAAATTTAAAACAAAAAGCTTTTGAGCATGAAAGCGACTTAGCTGGTTAATGTGCTCGGTGTCAATGACGTGATCCGGACTAGATGCTAGATGCAAGAGCGCATTGTTCTATGAAAATCTAGTATCGTGCATTGTCCTCGGCTTAGCCGAGGTCCCAGCCCCCAAGCCGGTTCCGAGGTGGCCGGGCGAGGAGTTCGGTTTGACGATGTGATGACACAATATTTCTGACGTCGTAGGCGCAGCCCCCAGTCTAGCCAAGGTGACGCAAAAACTTGGTAAGATGACGTCGAAGCTCCAAGAGTAGGTTGGTGGAGAGTTGCCGAAGCCACGGATCCAGCCGAGCTGAGGTCGGTAGTGTGGCACCAACTTAATGAAGTGACGGCGCGGGTATGTCGATGTTGGGCAGTGCACTGATAACACACATGTATAGGAGATCAGTTGTAGCCTCTTTTCATAAGTAAGAGTGTCGAACCCAACGAGGAGCTAAAGGTAGAACAAATATTCCCTCAAGTTCTATCGGCACCGATACAACTCTACGCACGCTTAATGTTCGCTTTACCTAGAACAAGTATGAAACTAGAAGTACTTTGTAGGTGTGATAGGATAGGTTTGCAAGATAATAAAGAGCATGTAAATGAAAATTAGAGGCTGGTAAGGTAAATAAACAACTAAGTTAGTTTAACAAGTGTGGAAAAGTGGTGGTAGGAGTTGCGGAATTGTCCCTAGGCAATTGATAACTAGACCGGTAATCATTATTGCAATTTTATATGAGGTAGAGGCATAAGCTAACATACTTTCTCTACTTGGATCATATGCACTTATGATTGGAACTCTAGAAAACATCCTCAACTACTAAAGATCATTAAGGTAAAACCCAGCCATAGCATTATAAGGTATCAAGTCCTCTTTATTTCCCTGCGCAAACAACCTACTTACTCAGGTCTGTGCTTCTGTCACTCACACCACCCACCATAAGCGAATCATAAACATAATGAAAACCCTATAGTGGAGTTCCCTCACGCTTGCGCGACACCGAGAGCACCATAGGACAGCACCAATAATAAAACATGCAACTCAAACCAATCACGATCATCAATCAACCAATAGGACAAAATAGATCTACTCAGACATCATAAGATGGCAACATATCATTGGATAATAATATGAAGCATAAAGAACCATGTTCAAGTATAGGGTACAACGGGTTGTGGGAGATTGGACCTCTGTAGATAGATGGGGGAAGGTAATGGAGGTGTTGGCGAAGATGACGGAGTTGTTCGAGTAGATCGCCGTCATGATTTTTGCCCCGGCGGCGTTCCGGTGCCACTTGGAGAGAGGGGGAGAGATCCCCCTCCTCCTTCTTGTTCCTTGACCTTCCCCTAGATGGGATAAAGGTTTCCCCTCTGGTCCATGGCCTCCATTGCGGCGGAGGGGCAAGATCCCCTCCAAGATTGGATCTCTCTCTTCATTTCCTTCTGTTTCCGTGCTTCCAGATTCTGGCCTTTCACCGTTTCTTAAATATACGGAGATCTGTAACTCCGATCGGGCTGAAATTTGGAGGGGATCTTTACCCATAAATTAGCTTTCCTGCGGCGAAAGGACATCTCCAACTGACCTAAGGGGTGTCCACAAGCCCTTAGGGCGCGTCCAGGGGGGTGGGCTGCGCCTAGCAGGCTTGTGACCTCCTCGGGCATCGTCTCGCGTTGATTATTTTTCCCAAAAATCATATATATTCCAAAAAAATCTTCCTAAGTTTTTATCATGCTTGGACTTAGTTTGATATGGATGTTCTGCAAAAGAAAAAACATGCAACAAACAGGAACTGGCACTAGGCAGTGGATCAATATGTTAGTCCCAAAAAATAGTATAAAAAGTTGCCAAAATTATATGAAATTTGTAGAATATTGGCATGAAACAATCAAAAATTATAGATACGACGGAGATGTATCAGCATCCCCAAGCTTAATTCCTTCTCGTCCTCGAGTAGGTAAATGATAAAAAAGATAATTTTTTATGTCGAATGCTACCTAGCATAATCTTGATCATATAATCTAATCATGGCATGAATATTAATACATGAGTGATTCAAAGCAATTGTCTATATTGACATTAAAAAAGTAATACTTTGAGTACACCAACAACGCAACTGTGTCCTTTCGAACCTTAGAAAGTTATCCCTACAAAATCATATGGTCTGGCTATGCTCCATCTTCCCCACACAAAGTATCTAAACCATGCACAACCCCGATGACAAGTCAAGCAATTGTTTCACACTTTTTATGATCTCAAACCTTTTCAACTCTCATGCAATACATGAGCGTGAGCCATGGATATAGAACTATAGGAGGAATATAATATGGTGGAGGTGATACGAAAAAAGGGGAAGATAGTCTCACATCAACTAGGCGTATCAACGGGTTATGGAGATTCCCATTAAGAGATATTAATGTGAGTGAGTAGGGATTGCCATGCAACGGGTCCACTAGAGCTATAAGTGTATGAAAGCTCAAAAAGAAAACTAAGTGGTCGTGCAAATGATGAAAATTCCACTAGCTATATGAAAGTGACAAAATAGGAGACTCTCTATCATGAAGATCATGGTGCTACTTTGAAGCACAAGTGTGGAAAAAGATAGTAGCAATTGGCCCTTCTCTATTTCTCTCATTTTTTCTTTCTTTTTCTTTTTTTGGTGGGCATCTTTGTCCTCTTATTTATTTATTTGGGCTTCACTGGCCTCTTTTATTTTTTTGTAAAGTCCGGAGACTCCTCCCAACTTGTGAGGGAATCATAGCTTCCATCATCCTTTTCTCACACGGGACAATGCTCTAATAATGAAAATCATCACACTTTTATTTACTTACAACTCAATACCTAGAATAAGAATATGACTCTATATAAATGCTTCTGGTAGGATACCATGGTGCTTGTCATACTAAACGGAATGGTGGAAGTTGCATGCCAATATATCTCGTAATGGATATGGAAATGTCATAATAGGTAGGTATGGTGGCTGTTTTGAGGAAAATATATGGTGGCTGTTTTTAGGAAGGTGGGTTTGATGTACCGGCGAAAGTTGCGCGGTACTAGAGAGGCTAGCAAAGGTGGAAGGGTGAGAGTGTTTATAATCCATGAACTCAACATTAGTTATAAAGAACTCACATAATTGTTGCAAAATTTTATTAGTTATCAAACAAAGCATTAGACGCATGCACCTATGGGAGAGGTTGGTAGGAGTTAACCATTCCGTGCACCCGACCCTCACACAAAGGTTGACAATCATTAAAAAAATCATGCTCCGACTTCGTTACATAACGGTTCACCTTACGTCCATGCTACGAGAATCACAAACTTCAACACATGTATTTATACAATTCACAACTACTCACTAGCATGACTTTCATATTACCATCTTCGTATGCAAAACTATTGCAAGGAATCAAACATATCATATTCAGTGATCTACAAGTTTGATGTAGGATTTTATGACTAACCGTGTGAATGACCAACTCCTGTTAACTCTCTAAATAGATATAAGTGAAGCATGAGAGTTTAATTATTTATAAAAAAGATATGCCCACGCTCTAACAAATATAAGTGAAGCAAAATATCATTCTACAAATGGGGGTTTTCTATGTGTGATAAACAGGCAATCCAAACTTCAAATGATATAAGTGAGGCACATGAAGCATTCTACAAAATCATACTCAAAAGATATAAGTGAAGTGCATGAAACATTCTATAAATCAACCAAGGACTTTATCATACCAGCATGGTGCATTATTAAAATAAAAATAAAAAGCACACGGCGCTCCAAGATTTACGCATATCATGTGACAAATAAAAATATAGCTCCAAGTGAAATTACCGATGGTTGTTAGAAGAAGGAGGGGATGCCTTCCGGGGCATCCCCAAGCTTAGTTTCTTGGGAGCCCTTTATTATTACCTTGGGGGTGCCTCGGGCAACCCCAAGCTTAGTCTCTTTCTACTCCTTATTCCTTCATCCATCGTGATCTTACCCAAAACATGAAAACTTCAATCACACAAAACTTAACAAAACCCTTGTGAGATACGTTAGTATAATAAAACAAATCACCACTTTAACTACTGTTGCCAACCAATTAATATTATTTTTGCATTTTAGATACTGTAACATGACTTCTTTATGGCTTATATCACCAATAAAATTGATACTTTTATCAAAACTAGAAAAACAATGCATCAAAAACAGAATCTAACTTAAACAGGACAGTCCGTAGTAATCTAAACATTCACCATACTTATGTAACTCTAAAAAGTCTGAAAGATTAGGAAAAAATAATGAATTTGCATAGAAGTACTGCGTAAATTTGTTCACAAACTTTCGACATTCCAATATTTTTTTTAAATTCACGCACTACAGCCAGAGTTTCTGTTTTTGCACCGCACACACCAAACAAGCAATCTAATCATCCTAAAGGCAAATATTGGCACATTATTTTTATAATAAAATGGATTTATATAAGGGGATAATTATTTTTGTTGAAAAGTTTCTGTAATCCAAATTTGCAAAGTTTCCATGGGCATGAACAAAGTTGAAGGCTAGCTCCCACTTTCACAATGCTCGTCTCTCACACTTTCACTTTTCTTTTTGAAATTTTTTTAGGTTACCCTCTTTATTTTTGTTTATTTTTAAACTATATAAAAGCACACAACATAATTAAATGACTCTCTTAAACTTCTGGGTTGTCTCCCTGCCAGCACTTTCTTTAAAGCCATTAAGCTAGGCATAAAGTAATCAAGTAATGGATCCACCCGGATCCCAAGGTATATCAAAGACAATTTTAAATAAAAATGATTTTTAATTTAGTATTGAGCACAAAGTAACATATATCATACAAAAACAAAGTCTAACTCTCTTCCTATGCATCGGCATGTCATAAAAGAACAATTCATGCACACAAAGTAAAGACCAATACATAGCATAAGCAGTTTCTTGCATTTTTATCATATTGGAAGCATAGAGAGGTGGAGATGTAGTTCCTCTCTCATAATAATTGGAAGTATAAGTAGCAAGCACATGCATATTATATCTATCAAAATCATCATGTGTAATAGTAAAAGGCAGCCCATCCATATAATCCTTAATAAGTGCAAACTACTCTGATATAGTGTACATTGGAGAATTCAAAAACATAATAGGACTATCATGCGTGGGTGCAATAGCAACAATTTCATTCTCAACATGAACTATAGCAAGTTAATCTCCATAAGCATCTTTCATATTGGGATCATGGCCACAAGCATAGCAAGCATCAAGTTCATCAAAAAGGGATATTTCAAATGAATCCAAGGGATCATAGCAATCAACATACCATTCATCCTTTGGTAAGCATGAAGGGAAATTAAACAATGTATGAGTTGCAGAGTTATTCTCATTAGAAGGTGGGGACGGGTAGCTAATCCGCTCTTCCTCCTTTTGTTCTTCGCTCTCCTCCTCATCTTTTTGATCTAATGAGCTCATAGTTTCAGCAATTTTTCTTCCATAGATTTCTGCAAAAATATTAGTCTCTTCCAAAGCAGTGGTCATTCTTTCAATAGATTATTTGACATAAGCATTAGAAGCATAGTTTTCATAGCAATATTTAAGTATGGCAAAATTTTCAGATTCATAAAGAGTAGCATCATACTTTTGAATGAAAGAAGCAATTTCATAGGCACCCTTAAAAGAAACAAATTCTTCAATTTGTTAAACATCATTATAGCAATAGGCCTCCTTGGCATAAGAGGATAATATTTCATTATCATTAAACACACATTGGTCGGGAAGGTGTTTTTTAGCTTCTTTAGAACAACAAGTAAAATGAGAAATTTCACATAGATTCCAAGCATAGCAACACAAAGTATTAATTTGATGCCACAAGAGTTTCCCTTTTTTGAGATATGCGGTGTCGCACCTAATGAGCATGCTCATTTAATGATTTTCCCTCAACTAAGTTAGTTGGGTTTTCAGTATGAGCACAAGTGGATCGAAGATGACCCAAGTAATATTCTTCGGTGGTACAGAAGACTAGTGGTTCCTCAACTTTTGGAGCAGCGAGTACAACTAATGTTTTTGGTATTTTGCCTTTCCTACCCATATCTAAAGATATAAAACAAGTTAAAACAGAAAATAAATATTACTTAGTGATAAAGCGATCAAGCACACACGAGAATATTCACCCCACGCTATTGCTCCCCGGCAACGGCGCCAGAAAAAGGTCTTGATAACCCACAAGTATAGGGGATCAGTTGTAACCTCTTTCGATAAGTAAGAGTGTCAAACCCAATGAGGAGCTAAAGGTAGAACAAATATTCCCTCAAGTTCTATCAACCATCGATACAACTCTACACACGCTTAACGTTCGCTTTACCTAGAACAAGTATGAAACTAGAAGTACTTTGTAGGTGTGATAGGATAGGTTTGCAAGATAATAAAGAGCATGTAAATAAAAACAAGGGGATGCTAAGGCAAAGAAACAACTAAGTTAGTTTAACGAGTGTGGAAAAGTGGTGGTAGGAGTTGCGGAATTGTCCCTAGGCAATTGCTAACTAGACCGGTAATCATTATTGTAATTTTATATGAGGGAGAGGCATAAGCTACATACTTTATCTACTTGGATCATATGCACTTATGATTGGAACTCTAGCAAGCATCCTCAACTACTAAAGATCATTAAGGTAAAACCTAACCATAGCATTATAAGATATCAAGTCCTCTTTACTCCCATACGCAAACAACCTACTTACTCGGGTCTATGCTTATGTCACTCACGCCACCCACCATAAGCAAACCGTAAACATATTGCAAACCCTAGAGCGGGGATCCCTCATACTTGCGCGACACGGAGAGCACCATAGGACAACACCAATAACAAAACATGCAACTCAAACCAATCATGATCATCAATCAACCAATAGGACAAAATAGATCTACTCAGACATCATAGGATGGCAACACATCATTGGATAATAATATGAAGCATAAAGCACCATGTTCAAGTAGAGGGTACAACGGGTCGCGAGAGAGTGCACTGCTGTAGATAGATTAGGGAAGGTGATGGAGGTGTTGGCGAAGATTACGGAGTTGTTGGAATAGATTGTCGTCACGATTTTGGCCTCGACGGCGTTCCGGTGCCACCGGGAGAGAGGGGGAGAGAGCCCCCTGCTTCTTATTCTTCCTTGACCTCCCCCCTAGATGGGAGAAGTGTTCCCCTCTGGTCCATGGCCTCCATGGTGGCGGAGGGGCGAGAGCCCCTCCGAGATCGGATCTCTCTCTTTGTTTCCTTCTGTTTTTGTGCTCCCAAATTCTTCCCTTTCACCGTTTCCTAGATATCCGGAGACCCGAAACTCCGATCGGGCTGAAATTTTGAGGGGATCTTTACCGATAAATTAGCTTTCTTGTGGCCAAAGGGCAGCTCCAACCGACCTAGGGGTGGCCAAAAGGCCTCAGGGCACGACGAGGGGGTGGGTTGCGCCTAGCAAGCTTGTGACCTCCTCAAGCATTGTCTCGCCTTGATTCATTTTCCCCAAAATCACATATATATATATATATATATATTCCAAAAAATATTCATAGGTTTATTGCGTTTGGACTTCGTTTGATATGGATTTTCTACGAAACAAAAAACATGCAACAAACAGGAACTAGCACTCGACACTGGATAAATATGTTAGTCCCAACAAATAGTATAAAAAGTTGCCAAAATTATATGGAAGTTGTATAATATTGGCATGAAACAATCAAAAATTATAGATACGATGGAGACGTATAACGCACCATGGTGACGACACAATTCGGTCGACGGAGACGAGGCGATGACATCGGCGCGCCGAGGTGACCACGTCATTCAGTCGAAGGCAATTACCAACACACATAATATAGTGCAAGACAAAAGTAATAACAAATAAAGGTAATAAAACATTAAAAAAATTCTTCTACTTAGTTAATTTAAGTGAAGCAAATAAGTAAAGGAATATGGCCTGGGCACCAAGGTGCCTGAGTGAAGAGTTTGGCTTGACGAAGTGGCGATGCTGCACGGTCGATGTGGTGAGATGAAGTCCTCGGTTCAGTTTCCACGGCGAAGGTATGCTCAGCGGATCACTAAGTCTCATGCAGGTCGGCTGGTGACGCCGAAGTCTCATGCCAGCCGAGGTGTTGAAGCAGGTGGCTGGTGACGCCGAAGTCTCACACCAACCGAGGTGTCAAAGTTGGTCGGCTGGTGATGCCAAAGTCTCACGCCAGCCAAGGTGTCGAAGATGGTCGGCTAGTGACGCCAAATTCTCATGCCAGCCAAGGTGTCGAAGCTGGTCAGCTAGTGACGCCGAAGTCTCCGAAGCGGGTTGATGAGGAGATGACGAAACCCCGAGTCTAGCCGAGGTGACGGAGCAGATCAGTAAGGTGTCGCTAGAGCCCCATGCCAGTCGACGTGTCAAAGCAGCTCGGCGTGGTGGGCGCCAGCTTGAAAAAGTAATGGCATGGCGATGCCAACGCAGGACGGAATTTGTGACGAGGCCGATGCTGGCTTGATGAAGCAACAGAGCACCCGACCTGTACGACCCACAGATGACGAAGTTTGCTTGATGATTATTCGGCCCTCGCGATGCCGAACTCTTGGTCGGATGACCGAGATGATGAGAAAATTTCCTTTAGAAAGGACGTTCGACAACGCGTTCATGAAAAAGATGAACTCGGGTCAGATTTGTTTTCGCGTAGAAAATATATCCAAATTTTGTTGTACTAATCAGATGTTTCCCGAAGATTGGACGGTCGGATCGAGCTGAAATTTTGAGGGGTGATCGGTATAGGAATTCCAAAGCCGATGAATGGTGGGATTTTCCGACAGACGTCCGAGCTAGATGCTGGACTCCTCACCCTAAACTCGTCTAGATTCGACAGGGCTTCGGTATATTGTAGATCGCCGGAGATTCCTCCATCGGAACGTGACGAAATTTTGTAGGATTGTTGTAGACTCAATTCCCCACAGTTCCACCGAAGCAATCGTCATAACAACACTCGAGGAAACGGGGATGCTGGACACAAATTCACTTTCCAAAAAAACTACAATCTGCAGACGAGTCATCGATCCTTCTAGCGATTCCACAACGAAACTCTCAATCAAAGCACCAATGTCGTTGTCAAAACCAGCAGATCTTGGGTAGGGGGTCCCGATCTGTGGGTCTTGGATCGATGGGTAACAAGAGAGAAGGGAGACGGTATTTACCCAGGTTCGGGCCCTCTTGATGGAGGTAAAATCTTACGTCCTGCTTTGTTTGTATTGATGATGGTGTATCGAGTACAGAGTTGATCTACCTCGAGATCGTATGTAGTGGTCTAAGCCCTAAGAGCTATGCTTGTATGATGATATGATATATGATGATCTGATTGTCTCTAGTGACTAGCCTGGCCACGGCTTATATAACACACCAGAGGGCTAGGATAAGAAGAGTCCTAGTCAGCTACATCGGTGGAGAGGAGTCCTTGTCTTGAGCACCAATCATGATGAATCCTCCTCATATGCATCATGGGCTGTCCGAGCAGCCCATTAATGAAATTCCCTGGGGGTTCTCGGCCTGACCCACTGGTTGGGAGATGACATGGTGAGTACCCCCTGGTCCACGACATCGCCAGATAGGACGCCAGCAAAGGAGAGTATTTCTATCTGAGAGCCGATCTGATGACGATGGTGCATGACTAATCTCAATTACGGATGTTCCACAGGTCTGGTGTGCCATGAATATTGTGGATGCACCCGCTACATGGATGATACAACTCCTCAGCAGCTAACATCGATGAAAGATGGCGAGTTTGGGAAAATCGTGTATGGGCATCAAAGATGGATCGAGAAGGATGACCCATGGAGAAACCGTGGAGATCTATTCAATGGTGAGGTTGAGCATCGAGGACTCCATGTAAGAGGAGCGGCGCTGAAATCTATAAGTTGTTGAAAAATAGGAAAGAGTACCCTGCACCTAGAAAGATGAAAAAGCATTGGAGCCGTTGCTGAAGGTATGAAAAACAAGGTTTTTTTGGGACTTGGAGTACTGGCTCAAACTCAACATGCCTCATTGCCTTGATCAAATGCATATCACGAACAATTTTCTTGAGAGTTTGCTTGAGACATATAGAACGTGCCTGACAAGACTAAGGATGGCCCGAAGGCAAGAAAAGACTTGGAATATTTGGAACTCAAGGCAAATCTACACATGCCCCATAAAAAGTGGTCGGAGCACATGGAGACGGAGACGGAGATGGGGGCTAGGGGCAAAAAAGTCCATAAGAAGGAAGAGCAATATTGCCCCCTTCTCATTTCACCTTAAGTTCAAGATGGATCAAGTCTTCAAGTTTCTTACTGGAATCAAAGTTAGTTCCGGTTACTGTGGGAAGATAAGCAGATTTCTAGACACGAGGAAGAAAAGGTTCAGTAGGATGAAGTCTCATGATTTTCACGTGATGATGACGTAGATACTACATGTTGCCATTACAAAGATAATGTACCATAACGTCCATGCCATGCTTACCGGTCTCTGCAACTTTTTTGACCTTATCTCTCGAAAGTCGATCATTGTGAAGCAACTCCAAAGGCTGCAGGAAGAGATCGTTATCATACTAAAACCTATTTTCACTACCATGTCCGTACCCGATGCCAACAGTGCTAGCGTGAACTTTAACAGGCAAAAATGAGCCATGGGTACTTGCTAAGCACATGACACAATGCATCTTCCCAACCGACCTGAGTGTCGTGAGGAGAGGTAAAAGAGTATCGTCATAATGGATGGAGTCGCCAACGTGGAAGACTACCACCAGTAGGGCAACCTGATGAGGGAAGATGACATTGACGATTTAGCGTACGCCAAAAGAAGAATGAAGACTACATTACTGAAGAAAAATCATACTCCTTGGAAAATAAAAACTCACAACGAGGGGCTCAATTATTCGACAACAAACAAATAAAGGAAAGAAGCTCACTCAGAAACAAAAACGTCAACGCTAAGTAACATATATTTGTACCTATTTTGTACATGCACATGACCGTGTTATCGGTCAAATGATGTAATATATATCGTCTAAGTTATATACATTGTACCACCTTATTCCCCACATGCACATGGTTCCTACTTTGTCGTCTTTCAGAAAAGAAAAGAAAATACATTGTATATCCCCTTCTCACCATGCATGCATGATGTGATTTTGGCTTGGTCATCTTTCGGAGGAGAAAAAAAGTAAAAAAAGAAATAAAATTAAAATAAATAATAAAAATAGAAATAAAAAGGAGAAAGGAAAAATAAAATGAAAAGAAAAATTCAAATACATATCTTAGCTATACTACGATGGTTAGTAGTAGTGTTGTTCGAGAATATGCGCTATATCTAGCTAACTTAGTAGTAGCCAGTTTCGAAAAAACACGCTATAGCTAACTTAGCTATAGTGTGTGTTTCATAAGCGCGGTACTACTATGTTGACTTAACCCCGCATGCTGGCCTTCCTCTTCTCCACCAATACCCCATTCTCCTGCCTCCTCTCCGCCATTCCGCCCTGCCTCCTCGCCGTCGTCGCGCCTGCCTACTAGCTGTCGACGCCCCTGCTTCCTCCCATGCCTCCTCGTCGTATACGCCGATGGCTCCTCCCATGCCCGCGTGTCCCTGCCTCGCCTCCAACCCTCCTCGACATTGCCATCTCCCCGACCTCCACTTCCCCTCTGTAGGTCCCCCACCCTCCTCTCTCTCCTTTTCCTCTCCCTGCCTCGATTACGGGTTAAGATAATTAGGGTTAGGTTAATTATTGAATTAGGGTCACTAGAATTAGGGTTTAGGTTAATTATTGAATTAGGTTTTAGGTCAATTGGGGTTAACAAAATTAGTGTTTAGGTTAATTAGTGTTAACTAAATTAGGGTTTAGGGTAATCATTAGGAGTTAACAGAATTAAGGTTTCATTAGTAATTAACTAAATTTTGTTTAGTTAACTTCTACTAAATTAATTTTCAGAATTTTGAAAAACACTTTAGATGCATTAGTAGTTAACACAATTTGGGTTTCATCAGTACTTTAGATGAATTGTACTATGAATGTATGAATTTAGTTAAAATAATTTTCTGGAATTTGTGAAAGCTATATCTTGGCTTATATATTCTTTGCAGAGATCAGAGTGTCCTATGTTTTGACGGAATGTTTATTTATCTCTATTGCAACGAATTTTACTCACTCGAGATATCCTCTTTATATCAAAGGTCATGCCGAAATTTTCCCATGAAGTTCGGCACGATTGTGCTGGAAAGTAGGACATGTCGAGTGCCCAGGACTAGCCAAGACGAAAATGAAACGACATCCCGGAAAACCATAGTCCTTTTTCATATCATTAACTATTTACTTTATTACAATACGTGAGTTAAACAAGCAAACTTAACCATATGTAGGGAACTTGTCGAACAATGACTAAGCCGAGGCATCTTATAATCATGAGGTCGAACATACCTTACAACATGAACACGATTACCTCGACTTTTTGTGTATCAGGCAGACATCGGTTTGGAGGGCCCTTATGTCACAGCAGACGGTGATTATGACACCGTCGACCCTGATACCTACACCACCAGCAACAATGACACCGGTGCCAAGACCGAGTCCGAAGCACTGGGCCGAAGCAAAAGAGTATGAGAACACAAAAACCTAACAAGATCGGCACCAGCAGACTGGTGGTCATAGCAATGCACCCTGGCAATATTTGAGCCAACAGAGCCAGAGTAAGCTCGCAAGAACTACAGAAACCAACTCCCATGCATGCTGTGGCATGTTGCTAGCATCAACGCCACGTACTTAAGGGGTAAATCAAAAACTATGGAGCATCACCTCCTAACGAAGTTGCACTAGAGATACGTTTTCCCTGGCCGGGATGAAAGGAAACTTCTGTGAGAAGATGCTTCCATGAAGAAGATAAACAACGCCACCATGCGGAAGTTCAATGGCGCATTGTATGCCTGAAAAGTCAAAGTGAAACGATCAACTAACAAAAAAGAGCCCTACTCCGATATTTTTGTGGAAAATCCCACAGTTTCGGAAGAGGTATACGAAAAATTCAAGCAAACTTGCACTAACAAAGATGCCAAGCGTATATCTAAGAAATTCGGGGATTCAACAAAGGAACACTAGGAACCACCGCCTCAGAAGTCAAAGTTACATTGGCAGGAAACCCATATGGGATAAGGAGGACGTGGAACGTGAACCCACGGGATCCCAGACCCCTTGGTGGAGTTCACCGACAAGCTAGAGAATAACTTCATCAGGGCTCGATACAAGTGGGACAAAGAAAAAAAGGATTTCTACATGGACGAGCACATGAGGAAGTTGATGATAATACTGGTAATTACCACCTTATATTAGCTTCTGATCAATTCGACTAGATGTTGTAGTAACATTCGTATATTGTCAATGTTCCTTTTGTAGAAAGAGGAACATAAGCTTGCGGCCGAAAGCTACTCCTTGTCTCAGTCATCGGTGAGTCCCATGTGGGATACCCCTCTCAACCGGTCCTTGAACATACTGAAAGAACTCCCTTCGGGTAAGTATCCTCCATATGGATATGTGCATGGTGTCAGAGACGTCTCCACATGGGAGGGTTTCGGGAGTCGACGACGTGTGGCCAGAGTGTCAGGCCCAAAAGTTTATCGCTTCCCTGGCAGCAGCTAGAAATGGTTTGGTAGTAGAACAATCAGAACTGACGCCTCATGTACTACACAATTCCGCTGTTACTCATAGTTTAGCTGGATGACGATGTAGTTGAATGTATCCGAGACATGTCATAACTAATATCACCATTTCAAGATGATGACGAGAGAGACCATTTGTGTTGGATGATCATTATGATGATGACGTGATTTGATGTGTGTATGATGTTTGATCGAGACTATAGTATAAAACCTGTACAAATACGGATGAAACATGCTATAAAAAATCAAAAAATAATAGCGGTAGCATGGCGTTGGTGTTTAGCAGCAGCGAGGCATTAACAGTAGTGCGCTCAGAATAATGACCCTACAACTTTTAGCAGCAGCGAGGTTAGCTGAGACGCGCTACTGCTACATGTGGATAGCAGTAGTGCTAGTTCAGTCGCACTATTGCTAACAGTTAGTTTTAGTGTCATGCCAATAGCAAGGATCCCCGTGCTACTGATACAGAAAACCCGCACTACTGCTAGACTTTTCCCTAGTAGTGCAGGCTTCCTCTGCGGGTTGGGGTATGGTCCCATATGATTGACTTGAGGCTTCATGTTCAATGAAGGCTTTCCGTTCGTGGGACATTGTGTGGCATAATGCCCAGTTTGACCATAGGAGTAGCATGCATTATTATGCTGGTAATCTTCCTTCACTGGCTTGGTAACCATAGTTTGGAATTTATTCTCCGTCTTGGTGTTCCCCTGTTGCCATGTTGGCTTAAACTCAAACTGTGGTTGTTGCCAAGTACAGATCTTCTGAGACACTTGCACTTCCTTCTAGGATTCAAACTTGTGTTGTGGTCCATATATGCCATCTTATCATTAGCAAGCTTGTGTTCGCTTTCTGCAATTAGGGCGTTGTTCACCAAGTTTAGAAGTCGGGGAAATCCAGCATACTGAGTGTGCATCGGAGGGTATGGTTTAGTCCCTAAGGAGGCGATCTATCTTCCGCTTTTTAGTGGCTACATCATGAATGGAATAATGGGCCAGGTGATTGAACTTGTTCAGATACGCACTTACGGTGGAGTTCCCTCGAGTAAGATAAAGGAACTTGTGTTTCTTGACCTTCATAATGCCGGTGGAAATATTATACTTGTGGAGTTTATCTTTGAATTTATCTTAGGTAAATATCATCATCAATGGGCCACATGATTTTTGCATTGTTCGGCCATATAGGAGCCGGAACTTCCAAATAGTGGGAAGCAAAGAGTCCCTTGTCATTTTCCTCAGTGTGCATAATGTCCATCTTCTTTTCAATGGTCCTTATCCAACCATCGGCTTCAATCAGATCTACTGCTTGGCTGAAACTTGGTGGCTTGGTTTGCTGAAAATCTAGTAGCTTAGAGAGCGAAGCGTTATGACTATTCTTGTTGTACCCAACCATGTGCACAATCTGCTCCGTTGTACATGCTTGAGGAGGAGGAGTGGGTGGATGCTATAGTTCTCATGAATGTACGGCTTGCCTAGCGGATTGACGAATTGGTATATCATCGCCACCATGACTGTTGCTGCCACACATGGTCATCCTAGATATGTTTCCCAATACAAGTCATTGAGATAAGCAACATACATAAGGAAATTGAGAAGGCAAAGCAATAATCCCATAAAGGAAAACAAGGAAAAGCAAGGTGAAGAAAAATACAGCAACATAATTATACATGGCATCACACATCATACAAATAAATACTACATCATGGCTAATACTAATATGATACACACATACATCCAGACATTGATTTCGTACTTGTCTACTCACACCTACAGGCCTCGCACTGGGTGTCTCACTACTGGAATCAGACATTTTGCCGTCTGCCAGTGCTTTGCCGTCTGCTAGCAGACGACAGAGTCTATTTGCCGTCTATCTTCCCAAAGCAGACGTCACAAAACCTCTTTGCCGTCCGCTGGCGGACGGCAAAGAATTCTTTGCCGTCAGCCAGCGGACGGCAAAGACCAGAGTGGGCCCCATGGGGCACGGCACTGGCTAGGTCAACCACCCCACTTCTTTGTCGTCTACTGGCGGACGGCAAAGAAGTGAGGAGGGCCCACAAACTGGGCGGGCTAACTGCAAGGGCCCACCCCACCTCTTTGTCGTCTGCTAGTGGACGGCAAAGAAACTTTGCCATCCGCTGCAAGACGGCAAAGAGAATAACTCCTATAACGGTCCGTTAACCCCCTTCCTTGTCTCTTCTCTCTCTTCCTCTCTCTCTCTCTCCTGTCGCCGCCACTGCACTCCGCTCCCCCGCCCCTCCCCCTCCGCCGCCCCGTGCCGCCCCCCTCCGCCGTCCCGCACCGCCCCCCGGTGCCCGCCCCATCGTCGGCCGCCCTGCACCGGCCCCCACCCCCCGCCCCCTGGAGCCTGTCCCGTCGACCGCCCCTACCCCACGCGGCCCCGGCCCGCCTCCTGCCGCAAGATTGGGGGGACCCGTGCAAAATCGTTGGTGCTTCTCAACTGAGAGGATGCAGAAGACGCTTCGAGCAAAATGTAAAAATAAACGTAGAGTTGAAGCATCGATGGCCGAGGCATTCATTACTGAGGAGGCGGCAAACTTTGTGACAGCACACTACACAACCCAGAATCGTCATTTGCATAATCCGAAGCCTCGGTACAATGATGGCGACCGTGAAAAAGGTCGATCCAACCTCAGCCTATTCAAAGGGAAGCTCGCACCAGCCGGTGCTTCAAAATCATTAGGGTTGGATGTCGAAGAATGGAAGCCCATTTCATTGTATGTCCTCAACAACCTAACAGAAATGCGGTCGAACATCGATTAAGTTCTCGATACATTGTTTCGCAACTTCTAATTCCTTTGAAATGGTCTTATTCCCAGATATGTGATACAGTCGATACGTCGCCAAATTCTCGACTGGAGCGGTGATCCAAAAGGATTCCATCGAAGAGTATGAGCTTCTGGCAAAGCATGGAGGCGGCTATCCCGGTTTCATCTCTTGGTTCAAGCAAATGGTAATTTCCATTAATTAGACGATTTCATTTCTTCGCCTAGTTTGCGGCTAATGCAACAATCCTTTGGTATTAAACTTGTAGTCTAATGCAGAGTCTATGGACTCCGAATGGAGACAAGTCGCTAATGGTTTTGACTTTAAGGTCCGTTCATTTGACAAATACGACATTAATGGCCGACCGAAAGACTACAAATTGTTGTGTCTCCACTATCGGCGAAGGAGGCGTCAAGTATTATGGAAGAGTTGAAGCAATTTATGAACTTACATTCTTTGGTGAAAACCCACCAAACGTCATAGTCTTCAAATGTTATTGGTTCCAGCCGAAGGAGACTAGAAGGACTCATGAACATATAGGGCTAGTTGAAATCAAACAAAGCACCCATTTGGATGTTCCTGATGTCTATATTACGGCTCAACAGGCGACCCAAGTTTTCTATCTACCATGGGCTTGCCAAACGGATCCAAATTTGAAAGGTTGGGATGTCATTTATGATGTGCCGCCACATTTTAGACCACCTCCCCTCAATGAAGATGATTATGAACATCACATTAACCCAGACACATATGAAGGAGAATTCTTCCAAGAAACACGTGTTTCCAAAAAACGCTTCAAGAACCGCTCTACTTCACCCCAGAACATTGAGGTCGATGGCGTCAGTGAACCCAACTTTACCCCTGAGCAGGAACAAGCAAAGACGAAAGAAGAAGAGGTTACTGCTGCAGATGACCTGACAATGATTGACCGATTACATAGAGGCCTTCCACATGTTGATGCATTTATTGATGATGCTGTTGAGCACGTCATTACTGATAGTGATTATGATTATGCATTTATTGATCCCAGAGCATATATAGATGGTGAAGATTAATATTAGTAATGTGAGGTATTCAATTATTATTATGTACAAATATATTATTAATTAGTTCATGTTATTAGGTATTCAGTTTTTTTATGTTGAACTAACTTCGTTCACCCTTTGTCATTGCAGGTGTTGACAGATGGTGGGCGGGGGTCAAGAGCGCTCTGAGCCTCCTTCCTCAGTGCGTGCTGGGAGGGGTGCTATTATTCCACCCCAGCAACTCCGGAGAGCGCTGGTACACAGCTTGGAGACACCGGCGGGCGCTTCTTCTTCGACCGGGAGAGGTCGGGGGAAGACGAAGAGAGGTACTAGAGGTGGGAAGGCTGCTGCGCCTTCCTCGCCGCCACCCCCAGCTGATTCTCCCGACCACAGGAGTGCTCCGTATTGGGTGGACGCATCTGACTTGGACCCGTCTCGGACTCCGGTCCACGAGCCTCGGGTCGACGAGCCTCGGTTCACCGAGCCTTCGTCCCAAGAGACTCGGGTCCCAGAGTCTTCGTCCCAGGAGACTTGGTGTTGGAAATATGCCCTAGAGGCAATAACAAATTAGTTATTATCATATTTCCTTGTTCAGTATAATCATTTATTATCCATGCTAGAATTGTATTGATCGGAATCTCAAATATATGTGTGGATACATAGACAACACCATGTCCCTAGTATGCCTCTGATGGACTAGCTCGTTGATCAATGATGGTTAAGGTTTACTAGCCATGGACATGAGATGTCATTTGATAAAGGGATCACATCATTAGGAGAATGATGTGATGGACAAGACCCAAATTGTAAACGTAGCATATGATCATGTCAGTTTATTGCTACAGTTTTCTGCATGTCAAGTATATGTTCCTATGACCATGAGATCACGCAACTCACTAACACCGGAGGATTTACTTGTGTGTATCAAACGTCGCAACGTAACTGGGTGCCTATAAAGGTGCTCTACAGGTATCTCCGATGGTGTCTGTTGAGTTGGCATGGATCGAGACTGGGATTTGTTACTCCATGTAACGGAGAGGTATCTCGGGGCCCACTCGGTAATGCAACATCACAATAAGCCTTGCAAGCAATGTGACTAATTTTTAGTTGTGGGATCTTGTATTACGGAACGAGTAAAGAGACTTGCCGGTAACGAGGTTGAACTAGGTATGGAGATACCAACGATCGAATCTCGGGCAAGTAACATACCGAAGAACAAAGGGAACGTTATACGGGATTAACTGAATCCTTGACATAGAGGTTCGACCGATAAAGATCTTCGTAGAATATGTAGGAACCAATGTGGATGTCCAGGTCCCGCCATTGCTTATTGACCGTAGAGGTGTCTCGGTCATGTCTACATAGTTCTCGAACCCGCAGGGTCTGCACACTTAAGGTTCGGTGACGTTTTGGTAGTGTAGAGTTATGTATGGTGGTGACCGAAGTTTGTTAGGAGTCCCAGATGAGATCCAGGACATCACAAGGAGCTCCGGAATGGTCCGGAGGTAAAGATTCATATATAGGAAGTCCCAGTTTGGTTTCCGGAAAAGTTTCGGGCTCATCGGTAGTGTACCGGGAGTGCCGGTAGTGTACCGGGAGTGCCGGTAGTGTACCGGGAGACCTCCGGGAGGGGTACTTCGACCCCAAGAGGTCCATGGGCTGTGGTAGAGTATTAACCAGCCCTTAGTGGGCTGGGAAAACAGCCACAAAGGCCCATGGCGCAGGAGAGAAAGTCCTAAAGCAAAAAGTGGAAAATCAGCCAATAGGAGGCAATCCTACTCCAACTAGGATTGGAGGTGAAGTAGGATTGCTCCCACCTCCTATTTCGGCCGACCCAAAGGCCTTGTCTGCCTCTCCTCTCCTCTCCTCCTATATATACTAGTGGATTGGGTGGTTTTTGGACAGAATTTCCGGCCACGTGCTACCCGTTTCACCGGTGCACAGTTTCTCCTCTAGATCGGTTTTCCGCAGCGCTTAGGCGAAGCCCTGCTGGAATCACTCCACCACCATCACCGGAGCGCCGTCACGCTGCCGGTGAACTCTCTCTCCTATCCACCTCCTCTTGCTGGATCAAGACGGTGGAGATCGTCATCAAGCTGCACGTGTGCTGAACGCGGAGGTGCCGTCCGTTCGGCGCTAGATCGGAAGGACCGTGATCGAGATCGCGAGACGGTTCGTGATGATATCGCGGAACGGATCGTGATGAGTTCGCGGGATAGATCGTGATCAAGATCGTGAGACCGATCGTGATGAGATCGCGGGACGGATCGTGATGAGTTCACGGGACAGATCGTGATTGGATCGCGGGACGGATCGTGATGAGATCGCGGGACGCTCGGCGATTTGGATCGCGAAGATGTTCGACTACACCAACCGCGTTTCTTAACACTTCCCGCTTAGCAATCTACAAGGGTATGTAGATCCACTCTCCCTCTCGTAGATGCTCATCACCATGGATAGGTTTGCGTGTGCGTAGGAAAATTTTTGTTTCCCATGCGACGTTCCCCAACAGTGGCATCATGAGCTAGGTTGATGGTTCGATGAGATCTCGAGTAGAACACAAAAGGTTTGTGGGCGTTGATGCTTAGATTGCTTCCTCCCTTGGTCGGATTTTGGTTCAGCGGGATAGTGAGATGAAGCGGCCCGGACCAACATTACTCGTACGCTTACGAGAGACCGGTTCCCTCGATGCAACTTGTTGCTTAGATGGCTTGCGGGTGACAATTTCTCTCACTTTAGTTGGATCGGATCCGACAAAGGCGGTCCTTGAGAAGGTTGAAAAGCAATCTATGTATCACCATTGTGGTTTATGCGTAGGTGAGAATCGTTCTTGCTAGATACCCGTAGCAGCCACGTAAAACTTGCAACAACAATTAGAGGACGTCTAACTTGTTTTTGCAGGGTATGTTGTGATATGATATGGCCAATTACATGATGTGATATATGTGATGTATGAGATGATCATGTGATGTATAGATTATCACGACTTGTATGTAGATGAGTACGGCAACCGGCAGGAGCCATAGGGTTGTCTTTAATTATTGTATGACCTGCATGTCAATCATTAAAGCGCTATGTAATGCTTTACTTTATCGCTACGGTAGCAATAGTAGTAGAAGCATGCAGGGCGTGACAACCCCGATGGCGACACATTGATGGAGATCATGGTGTCATGCCGATGATGATGGAGATCATGCCGGCGCTTTCTAGATGGAGATCAAAAGCACAAGTTCATGGCCATATCATGTCACTTATGATTTGCATGTGATGTTAATCCTTTTTATGCACCTTGTTTTGCTTAGGACGACGGTAGCATTATAAGGTGATCCCTCACTTAATTTCAAGATAAATTGTGTTCTCCCCGAGTGTGCACCGTTGCGAAAGTTCGTCGTGTTGAGACACCACGTGATGATCGGGTGTGATAGACTCTACGTTCACATACAACGGGTGCAAGCCAGATTTGCACGCGCAGAACACTCGGGTTAAACTTGACGAGCCTAGCATGTACAGACATGGCCTCGGAACACAAGAGACCGAAAGGTCGAGCATGAGTCATATAGTGGATATGATCAACATAATGATGTTCACCATTGAAGCCACCTTAACTCACGTGATGATCGGACTTGATTTGGTGAATTTGGATCATGTATCACTCAAATGACCCGAGGGATGTCAATTTGAGTGCGAGTTCTTAAGTAATATGATTAATTGAACTCATTATCATGAACATAGTCAAAGTGTCTTTGCAAATTATGTTGTAGATTAGTAGCTCGCGCTATAGCTTCCTTGTATTTTTATATGTTCCTAGAGAAATAGAGTTGAAAGATGTTGGTAGCAATATTGCGGACTGGGTCCGTGATCTGAGGATTGTCCTGATTGCTGCACAGAAGGCTTATGTCCTTAATGCACCGCTCGGTGCGCCACCCCCTCTAGCGTCGTCTATAGATATTGTGAACATCTGACAGGCACGTTTCGATGACTACTTGATAGTTTAGTGCGTCATGCATTACGGCTTAGAATTGAGGCTCGGAAACGTTTTGAAACGTCACGGAACATATGAGATGTTCTAGGAGCAGAGATTGTGATCTCAGGCTTGTGCCTTTGTTGCGAGATATGAGATCTCCAACAAGATTCTTTGCTTGTAAGATGAAGGAGAATAGCTCAATCGTTGAGCATGTACTCAGATTGTCTGGGTACTACAATCGCTTGAATCAAGTGGGAGTTGATCTTCCAGATAAGATAGTGATTGATATAGTTCTCCAAGTCACTGTCACTAAAGCTACTAGAACTTAGTGATGAACTATAATACACCAGGGATAGAAGTATTGATCCCTGAGCTGTTCGCGATGTTTGACACCGCGAAGGTAGAAATCAAGGAGCGTCAAGTGTTGATGGTTAATCAAACCACTAGTTTCGAAAAGGGCAAGAGCAAGGAGGGAAACTTCATGGATAGCAAGTCAGTTACTGCTCCAGTGAAGCAACCAAAAATTGAACTCAAACCCGAGACTAAGTGCTTCTATTATGAGGTGAGAGGTCGCTGAAGCGGAAAAACCCTAGATACTTTGTAGATAAGAGGGCTGGCAACATCGACAGAAGTATATTTGATATACGAGTTATTGATGTGTACCTTGCTAGTACTCCTAGTAGCACCTGGGTATTGGATACCGGTTCGGTTGCTAAATGTTAGTAACTCGAAATAAAAGCTACGGAATAAACGGAGAACTAGCTAAGGGTGAGGTGACGATATGTGTTGGAAGTGTTTCCAAGGTTGTTGTGATCAACATCGCACGCTCTCTCTACCTTCAGGATTAGTGACGAACCTAAATAAATGTTATTTGGTGTTTTGCATTGAGCATGAACATGATTAGATCATGTTTATTGCAATACGGTTATTCATTTAAGTTAGAGAATAATGGTTATTCTGTTTACATGAATAATACCTTCAATGGTCATGCACCCAGTGAGAATGGTTTGTTGAAATCTTGATCGTAGTATTACACATGTTCATAACATTGATGTCAAAAGACACAAAGTTAATAATGATAGTACCACATACTTGTGGCACTGCCGCTAAATGTCATATTGGTATAAAGCGCATGTAGAAACTCCATGCTGATGGATATTTGGACTCATTCGATTTCGAATCGGTTGAGACATGCAAACCATGCCTCTTGGGCAAGATGACTAAAGGACCCCGTTGGATGGAGCGGGCAAGTGGTTCATTGGAAATGATACATGTTGATGTATGCAATCTAGTGAGTCTTGTAGCGTGCAGTGGATATCGTTATTTTCTTACCTTCACTGATGATTTGAGTAGATATAGTGTATATTTACTTAATGAAACACAAGTCTCAATCGTTTGAAAGGTTCAAGCAAATTCAGAGTGAAGTTTAAAGATCATCGTGACAAGAAGATAAAAATGACCGTGATATGATCGTGGAGGTGAATATCTGAGTCACGAGTTTGGCATACAACTTAAGACAATGTGAAAGTTGTTTCACAACTAAACGCCACCTGGAACACCATAGTGTGATGGTGTGTCCGAACATCATAGTTATGCTCTATTGGACATGGTGCGTAATATGATGTCTCTTGTCATTTTACTACTATAATTTTGGGGTTATGCATTAGAGACAACTACATTCACTTTAAATAGGGCACCATCTAAATCCGTTGAGATGACACCGTGTGAATTATGGTTTGATAGAAACCTAAGTTGTCATTTCTTAATGTTTGGGGCTGCGATGCTTGTGTGGAAAATGTTTTCACATAATAAGCTAGAACCCAAAGCGGACAAATGTATCTTCATAGAATACCCTAAGAACAGATGGGTATGCCTTCTATCTCAGATCCGAGTGCAAAGTGTTTGTTCCTAGAACTGGGTCCTTTCTCGAGAAAAAGTTTCTCTCGAAAGAATTGAGTGGGAGGAAGATAGAACTTGATGAGGTTGTTAAACCTTTGTTCAACCAGAGAGTAGCACAACGCAGAAAGATGTTTCTGTGAAGCCTACGTTAGTTGAAGAGGAAGTTAATGATGATGATCATGAAGCTTCAGGATCAAGTTACTATGAAACTTCGTAGGTCGACAAGGATGTGTACTGCTCCTGAGCGGTACGACAACTCTGTCTTGGAGGTCATGTTGTTGGACAACGATGAACCTACGAGCTATGGAGAAGCAATCATGGGCCCGGATTCCGACAAATGGTTGGAGGCCATGAAATCCGAGATAGGATCCATGTATTAAAACCAAGTGTAGACTTTGGTAGACTTGCTCGTTGGACGGCAGGTCGTTGAGTACAAATGGATCTTTAAAATGAAGACATAACTGATGGTGAATGTCACTATTTGTAAAGCTCGACTTGTTGCAAAGATGTTTGTGACAAGTTCAAGGAGTTGACTACGATGAGACTTTCTCACTCGTAGCGATGGTAAAAGTCTGTTGGAATTATGTTAGCAGTAGCTGTGTTTTCAATTATGAAATCTGGCAGATGGATGTCAAAACATCGTTTCCTTAATGGTTTACTTGAGGAAAGGTTGTATGTGATACAACCAGAAGGTTTTGTCAGGCCTAAGGATGCTAAAAGGTGTGCAAGCTTCGGTGATCCTTCCATGGACTGAAGCAAGCATCTCGGAGTTGGAATATACGCTTTGATGAGGTGATTAAAGTTTTGATGTTTATACAAAGTTTATTAGAAACTTTTATTTGCAATAAAGTGAGTGGGAGCACTATAGAATTTCTGATAAGTATATGTGGATGACATATTGTTGTTCAGAAATAATGTAGAGTTTCTGGAAAGCATAAAACGGTTATTTGGAAAGTGATTTTCAAAGGAAAACCTGGATAAAGCTACCTAATTGTTGAGCATCAAAATCTATAGAGATAGATCAAGATGCTTGATGAGACTTTCAATGAGTGCATACCTTCACAAGATTTTGAAAGAGTTCAAAATGGATCAGCCAGCGAAATAGATCTCATCTGATTTGTAAGGTGTGAAGTTGAGTGAGACTGAAAGCTCGACAACGGCAAAAGAAAGAGAAAGGACGAAGGTCGTCCCCTATGCCTTAGCCATAGGCTCTATATTATGCCATGTTGTGTACCGCACCTATGTGTGCCTTGCCATGAGTCTGTCAAGGGGTACAAGAGTGGTCCAGGAGTGGATCACTGGACAGCGGTCGGAATTATCCTTAGTAACCAGAGGACTAAGGAAATGTTTCTTGATTATGGAGGTGATAAAGAGTTCGTCGTAAAGAGTTACGTCGATGCAAGCTTTAACACCTATCCGGATGACTAGTAATAGCAATCTGGATACGTATAGTGGAGCAGCCATTTGGAAATAGTACCAAGTGGAGTGTGGTAGCAGTGTTTACGGTTTGACATAGAGATATGCAAAGTACACACGGATCTGAATATCGCAGACCCGTTGACTATAAGACCTCTCTCACATGCAAAGCATGATCGAGCCCCAGAACTCATTGGGTGTTAGATTCATAACAATGCGAATCACATGGCGATGTGAACTAGATTATTGACTCTAGTGCAAGTGGGAGACTGTTGGAAATATGCCCTAGAGGCAATAATAAATTAGTTATTATCATATTTCCTTGTTCATGATAATCATTTATTATCCATGCTATAATTGTATTGATCGGAGACTTAAATGCATGTGTGGATACATAGACAAAACCATGTCCCTAGTATGCCTCTAATGGACTAGCTCGTTGATCAAAGGATGGTTAAGGTTTCCTAGCCATGGACAAGAGATGTCATTTGATAACGGGATCACATCATTAGGAGAATGATGTGATGGATAAGACCCAAACTACAAACATAGCATATGATCGTGTCAGTTTATTGCTACTGTTTTCTGCATGTCAAGTATATGTTCCTATGACCATGAGATCATGCAACTCACGGATATCAGAGGAGTGCCTTGTGTGTATCAAACGTCGCAACGTAACTGGGTGACTATAAAGGTGCTCTATAGGTATCTCCGATGGTGTCTGTTGAGTTGGCATGGATCGAGACTGGGATTTGTTACTCCGTGTAACGGAGAGGTATCTCGGGGCCCACTCGGTAATGCAACATCACAATAAGCCTTGCAAGCAATGTGACTAATTGTTAGTTGCGGGATCTTGTATTACGGAACGATTAAAGAGACTTGCCGGTAACGAGGTTGCACTAGGTATGGAGATACCGACGATCGAATCTCGGGCAAGTAACATACCGAAGAACAAAGGGAACGTTATACGGGATTAACTGAATCTGTGACATAGAGGTTCGACCGATAAAGATCTTCATAGAATATGTAGGAACCAATGTGGATGTCCAGGTCCCGCCATTGGTTATTGACCGTAGAGGTGTCTCGGTCATGTCTACATAGTTCTCGAACCCGCAGGGTCTGCACACTTAAGGTTCGGTGACGTTTTGGTAGTGTAGAGTTATGTATGGTGGTGACCGAAGTTTGTTTGGAGTCCCGGATGAGATCTCGGACATCATGAGGAGCTCCGGAATGGTCCGGAGGTAAAGATTCATATATAGGAAGTCCCAGTTTGGTTTCCGGAAAAGTTTCGGGCTCATCGGTAGTGTACCGGGAGTGCCGGTAGTGTACCGGGAGTGCCGGTAGTGTACCGGGAGACCTCCGGGAGGGGTAATTCGACCCCAAGAGGTCCATGGGCTGTGGGATAGTATTAACCAGCCCTTAGTGGGCTGGGAAAACAGCCACAAAGGCCCATGGCGCAGGAGAGAAAGTCCTAAAGCAAAAAGTGGAAAATCAGCCAATAGGAGGCAATCCTACTCCAACTAGGATTGGAGGTGAAGTAGGATTGCTCCCACCTCCTATTTCGGCCGACCCAAAGGCCTTGGCTTCCTCTCCTCTCCTCTCCTCCTATATATACTAGTGGATTGGGTGGTTTTTGCACAGAATTTCCGGCCACGTGCTACCCGTTTCACCGGTGCACAGTTTCTCCTCTAGATCGGTTTTCCGCAGCGCTTAGGCGAAGCCCTGCCGGAATCACTCCACCACCATCACCGGAGCGCCGTCACGCTGCCGGTGAACTCTCTCTCCTCTCCACCTCCTCTTGCTGGATCAAGAAGGTGGAGATCGTCATCAAGCTGCACGTGTGCTGAACGCGGAGGTGCCGTCCGTTCGGCGCTAGATCGGAAGGACCGTGATCGAGATCGCGAGACGGTTCGTGATGAGATCGCGGAACGGATCGTGATGAGTTCGTGGGATAGATCGTGATCAAGATCGTGAGATCGATCGTGATGAGATCGCGGGACGGATCGTGATGAGTTCACGGGACGGATCGTGATTGGATCGCGGGACGGATCGTGATGAGATCGCGGGACGCTCGGCGATTTGGATCGCGAAGATGTTCGACTACACCAACCGCGTTTCTTAACGCTTCCCGCGTAGCGATCTACAAGGGTACGTAGATCCACTCTCCCTCTCGTAGATGCTCATCACCATGGATAGGTTTGCGTGTGCGTAGGAAATTTTTTGTTTCCCATGCGACGTTCCCCAACACTTGGGTCCCAGAGTCTTCGTCCCACGTGACTCCGGAGGCTAGTGGCCATGCTAATGGTGGCGAGGACAATTACTTGTCCGAGGACACCTATAGAAAGAGCGAGCCGGTTGAGGAGGGCAAGAAGGTCTACCAGTGTGGTTGTACAAAGCTACCTCCCATGCCGACGACCAGCGAGCAGAGGTGGTTGATTGCGCCTAATGTGGAGAAGTAAGTGCATTTACTCTTTTTTAACCTTTTGCCTTCATGTTTCTTCAAATTAATATCTAATGTGTTGGCCTTGTCCTACTGCAGGGGTTGGAAATACGAGCGTGGTGGTGTCCGCAGGCCCAACCAAGTCCTTGGTGTGCTTATCCGACACCACTTCCCGGGGAAGGTCCAGTTGCCCGGTGAGGGTGAGTCTCCACAGGTAGCACTTACCTGGGAGCTGTACAAGGTTGCCCCGGCCCCACCGGAGGAGATGGTCGATGGTGTCTTGTGTGAGACGGTGGCTGACATTGTGATCCGCCGCTTTTGGGTAATTTCTCCTTTATAGAATTAAAAATCAACAACACCTAGTGATTGTACTAATCAATGTCTAATGTGTTGTCTTCTTTGATAGTAGAACTTCTATAGGTGTCTTGAGGAAGATGAGGCGAGAGCGGCTGTTGCTCTCGAAGCCAAGTGCAAGCGCCAACTTCAGAACTTACGGCACGAGGCTTGAGTGCATGGTATTCGAGACTACTACACCTCGAGTAACATTAAGAGGGCCAAGAAGAAGTGCCGCGGAAATTATCTGAGTAAGGAGAAGTTTATGAACGTAATTATCTATTCTTAAGGCCTTGTACTTAGTTTCTTTGATTTGATTCGTTGGCGTAGCGCTAAAATTTCTCTTGTCTAACTTAGGTGCCCTCGAGATGGTGTGCAGATAGGATGGACTATTGGGAGGCATTGGTGGATGAGTGGTGCTCTCCCGAATGGCTAGCCGAACACAACAAGGCCAAGGAGAAGCATGCCCAAATGAGAGGTGCGCCACACCATCAAGGGAGCTCCAACCTGTTTGAGTATGGGGATAACTGGGTATGTGGTTTGCTTCATGATTCATGCAATTTCATTCTTCATCACTAGTAGAATGTTGATCAGTAGTCCCGGTCGGGATGTTCCTTTAGTACCGGTTCCCCAACCGGTACTAACGGGTCAGGACTAAAGGTCCAGACCTTTAGTACCGGCTGGCCCATGGATCAGTACTAAAGGCCCACCACGTGGCTGCCTGCGTGGGCTGGTGGTGGAGGACCTTTAGTATCGGTTGGTGATACCAACCGGTACTAAAGGCCCACCACGTGGCTGCCTGCGTGGGCTGGTGGTGGAGGACCTTTAGTACCGGTTGGTGATACCAACCGGTACTGGAGGCCCACCACGTGGCTGCCTGCGTGGGCTGGTGCTGGAGGACCTTTAGTACCGGTTGGTGATACCAACCGGTACTAAGTGTTACCAACCGGTTTTTAAAATATATTTTTTTCTTTTTCGATTTTTTTTATTTTTTTATGATTTTCAAATCTGTGAATTATCTCACAATTTAATCTCTAATCACCCTCGCTCCAAATCATCTTACTTCCCAGCCGGTCACCCATCCTCTCACTGCTCTAACTCGAGCACGCTTAACTTTCAAGTTCTATCACCCTTTGTTTCCAAGTCTGCACTTGTTGTTTTCTTGACAATAGTAAGCTAACAATCCTATTAACCCTTAGGTCTTGCTGTCACATTATTTAATTTTTTGAATTCCAAACAATTATTAAAATAAAAAATATGTTGAATTTATATGAAAATAAAATAAGTAATATTATTATTTTATTCATTTCTTGCCATATATTCAATTCATATGGCATAATTAATATCTTTAAATCTGTAAATCGAAATTCAACAAATAATATATCCATTATTATCAGAAAAATGTGAGGAATCCAAATATGACATCATTTATTTATTTTTAAATAAAATTATTTGTAAATGTTTTTTTTATTTTGTAGGAAAAAATCTTCTTTTTGAAATAACTTTTTTTAGTTTTAGGATTTCGAGAATCTGAGTAAACTTCACCGGGTAAACCCCGGTGAAATTGAGTCCCAATTTTTCTCTAGTTATTCTGATATATTAAAATAACCCCGGTGATCCTCTAACATGCGTTTCAACTTCAACCTCTCCTTATCATTTTTGCAGTTTCTCTTTGCATCAGCAATGACCCGACCCAAATCATCAGCGGGCTCATCTGATGCCTCTTCTTCAGCTTCCCCCATTGATGCCTCTTCTTCAGCTTCCCCCATTGTTGGATCGGCGAAAGGATAGTTGTCATCATCCTCTTCTTCTACATTGTCTTCCATTATAACCCCTCTTTCTCCGTGCTTGGTCCAAAAGCTATAGCCGGATATGAAACCGGACTTCAGCAGGTGGTAGTGAAGGGTTTTTGAGGTAGAGTAATTCCTATCATTCTTACAGTCACGACATGGACAACACATGAAACAATTCTGCTTGTTTGCCTTAGCCACACGAATAAAATCATGCAGGCCATTAAGAAACCCTGGACTTAGTCGGTCATCGTACATCCATTGTCGGATGATGTTCACTACACAACATCAAAGTGAACAAATTAATACAACTTCATCATCACATTACAACTAAAAGTAGAGCTTGCAGTGACCAAATGTTCTTACTGCAAATAATAGATACTTATAGTTCATACATACATCTCATAAAACAACATACAACTATCTCAACTTATTATGGACCAAGCACGGAGAAAGAGAGGTTATTATGGAAGACAACGAAGAAGAAGAGGATGACAACAAATACCCTCCCCCTGAATATGGTGATGTTGCAATGGGGGAAGCTGAAGTTCAAGAAAATGAAATGTCTTTTGTAACAGATGAGTTTATGTCTGAAACCCTGATACTTCGAAAGAGACTGTCCGTTTTGTACACGAAGTGCATCCAGCTTTTACCGTAACGCTCTCAACTTTTTAGCACATACTATGTGGGTGAAATTATGATACCATGCCAACTTTCAACCTTTTCAGAGTTCATTTGTAGTGCTTTTCAATTTCAGGGTCATTTAGCTCAACAAAATCAATAACTGCATGCAAAATAACAAATGAAGTCAGAAAGGGTTGAAAATTGATGATGTGGCTTTGAATGGTGCATTTTGAACACACAAAAATCCTGGAGTTCAAATAAGTTCAAGAAAATAAAATGCCTTTTGTAACAGTTGAGTTTATGTCCGAAACCCTAATACTTCGAAAGAGACTATCCGTTTTGTACACGAAGTGCATCCAACATTTGCCGTAACCCTCTCAACTTTTTAGCACATGCTATGCGGGTGAAATGATGATACCGTGCCAACTTTCAACCTTTTCAGAGTTTATTTGTAGTGATTTTCAATTTCAGGGTCATTTAGCTCAAAAAAATCAATAACTGCATGAAAGCTAGCAAATGAAGTCAGCAGGGGTTGAAAATTGATGATGTGGCTTTGAATGGTGCATTTTTAACACACAAAAAACCTGGAGTTCAAATAAATTCAAGAAAATGAAATGTCTTTTGTAACAGATGAGTTTCCGTCTGAAACCCGGATACTTCGAAAGAGAATGTCTGTTTTGTACACGAAGTGCATCCAGCTTTTGCCATAACGCTCTCAACTTTTTATGACATGCTATGTGGGTGAAATGATGATACCTTGCCAACTTTCAACCTTTTCAGAGTTCATTTATAGTGCTTTCCAATTTTAGGGTCATTTAGCTCAAAAAAAGAATAACTGCATGAAAAATAAAAAATGAAGTCAGAAATGGTTGAAACTTGATGATGTGGCTTTGAATGGTGCATTTTGAACACACAAAAATCCTGCAGTTCAAATAAGTTCAAGAAAATGAAATGCCTTTTGTAACAGATGAGTTTTCGTCCGAAACCCTCATACTTCGAAAGAGACTGTCCGTTTTGTACATGAAGTGCGTCCAGCAAAAGGAATGAACTAAAAATAATCAATTTAATATTATTTTATGAACTATAATATTCTTCAATAACAAAAATAATCAACTAAAAAGCTTTTATAAAACTCTAATAGAAAAAAGAAACTCTAAAAGCTTTTATAAACCTGTAGTATTTTTGAAACTAAAATTATATAAAACCTAAAAATTACCGTATATGTAGGAAGTATTTAGTACCGGCTGGTGACACCATCTAGTACTAAAGGTTGCCCTTTAGTATCGGTTGGTGTCACCAGCCGGTACTAAAGGTGCATGCGTGGCCCAAGTCTGACCAAAAGCCTGCCACGCCCCTTTAGTACCTGCTCGTGACACGAACCGGTACTAAAGATTGCTCACGAGCATGTACTAAAGGTTGCCCTGCTCCTAGCCGTTGGAGCCAGCACGAACCGGGACTAATGTCGTCTTTAGTACCGGCTCTTAACCAGACCGGGACTAATGCTTGGGACGAAAGGTCTATTTTCTACTAGTGCATGCTAGCTTGAGCCCTTAACTAATATTTTGTTCACCTCTTTTAGGCGCGAGAAAACAAGAAGGAAGTGCCACCTCTATTTGACCTCTATGCCATGGCCCATACTGCCTCGTCAAGAAGGCCAAGGCATTCTCTGAGGATGACCTCGATCATCCAGAGAGCTTCAGCAACATCTCCTCCCACAACAAGCTCGTGAGGTACAGAGATGAGGGGAAGGCGAGGAAAGGGGAGGACTTGAACCCGAGCGAGAGTCCTTTTGATCCAGAGCTCGAGATGATATATGGTGGTGGGAGGCCCCATGGCTCGATAGCCATTAGGGATGGACTGATATGTTGTCCTAGAACTCCCCCAGAGATCAAGAAGCGCCAGACGAGCTCTGATCCTGAGATAAGGCCTTGTCCACGGCCAATGGAGCTCTCCATTGAGGCTAGGGCCTAGGAGCTTCTAGCGGAGGCAAATAGGCAGGCGGCGCAGAGGGAGAGGGAGATGGAGGAGAGGACGACTAGGCAGTTGGAGGAGGAGAGGAACCGGAACGATGCGTTTCACCGGGCCCTATACGAGCTCCTCGTGGTAAGTTTCTCCTGCATATTAGCCAAATCATGCACGTAATGTTCGTTTCATCACTAACTAATATCAATGACTCGTGAAAACAAAATATGCAGACCGTGTGCTAGAACACTGGTCAGACCCCTCCATCGATGCCCCATATTGCTATAGCACCCACGGTGAGTTTCATTTAAATCGTCATTAGTGACTAGTATTCACATTTGAGTTGCATCATGTTAAGTAGACGTTGCAAATGATCTTTGGTGCAGCGTGCCTCCCGACTAGCATCGACCGATCCTTCTTCGTCTGCCGCAAACCCGACCGGTCCTTCTATGTCTCACCCTGGCCCAAACCCTACCGGTCCTTCACCTCCATGTTGATGGTAAGTTTTCCAAAATGTTTTTATTAACAAATGCATACTTAGCTTAATAAATGAACTAGCTCCAAAATGACCTATACTTAGCTTATTTTCATCAAAAATGACTTGATATGCTTAATTAGCTAGAAAATGATATATTCTACCTAGGATAGCTATAAAATGACGTATACTTAGCATTTTTTCCTCCAAAATGACTCTATATGCTTAGTTAAATAGAAAATGGCATTAGTAGCTAGTATAGCTCAATAATGATCTATAGCTAGTTCATTTATTACATAATTAGCTCACTTAGGTACAAAATGGCATAACTACCTACGATAGCTTAATAATCATCTATAATTAGCTTAGTTAGTTCATTTATGACATAATATGCTCACTTTGGTAAAAATGGCATAATAACCTTGGTTTACCTCCAAAATGACCTATACTTAGCTTATTTTCATGAAAAATGACTTGATATGCTTAGTTAGCTAGAAAATGGTATATTCACCTAGGATAGCTATAAAATGACCTATACTTAGCACTTTTTCCTCCAAAATGACTTGATATGCTTAGTTAGCTGGAAAATGGCATTAGTAGCTAGAATAGCTCAATAATGATCTATAGCTAGTTCATTTATGTCATAATTAGCTCACTTAGGTACAAAATGGCATAATAACCTTGGTTTACCTCCTAAATATCCTATAAATTCTTCTTCTTCTTTTTTCTTCATTTTCTTCTTCTTCTTCTAGCTAGTCTTCTTCTTCTTCTAGCTAGTTTTCTTCTTCTTCTAACTATATCTTTCCTACTTTGTAGATTTGCTATAGATGAGGAAGAGTGCATTGATGGACTGTACTCTTCTACTTCTGCTACCTTCATGTTTATGGAACACTTGTTTTGGATACATATGTATGGATATGTTGTTGGAAACCATATTGTGTGTTGTTGGAAACTTGTATATATGTTGGACTTGTATGTTGGAACTTAATTATTGGTCCACCTATGCTTGTTTCAACTTATTTGGTATGCTTGTTGGAACTTGTTGAATGATATGTATATTCTGGATATGTATATGTTGGATATATATGAATATTCTGTCAAATTGAATGATTTTTTAACAAACAGCAAAAAAATCAGGGGCTATATAGCCACTTTGTCGTCTGCTGGCAGACAGCAAAGATCTTTGTCGTCCGCCAGCAGACGGCAAAGTGGCCACGTGGCATGTACCTGTGCAAATTGGGGTTGGCCTAGGTGGGTTCTTTGCCGTCTGCTAGCAGACAGCAAAGAACCAACCTAGACCAGCCCCAGCTATAAAAAAGGTGCTTTCCATCCGCTGGCAGACAGCAAATACATTAGGTTCTTTATCGTCCGCTTGTAGACGGCAAAGAACCAAAGGTCTTTGCCGTCTGGCAGTGGACGGCAAAGAACCTAAGGTCTTTGCCGTCTGCCAACGGACGGCAAAGCACACCGTTAAGCCCCCTAACGGAGCTAAGTGTCCACATTTGCCGTCTAGGCTCTTTGCCATCCACTGGTAGACGGCAAAGAACCTAAGGTCTTTGCCGTCCGCCAGCGGACGGCAAAGTGGCCTTTACCGTGGATTATTCAGTCGGACGGTTTGCCGTCCGCTGGCGGACGACCAAGCCTTTGTCGTCCGTGTTTCATGCCTTTGCCGTCCGGGATGGCGGACGGCAAAGTACCTGTTTCCTGTAGTGTCTGAAGGTCCGTCTGGTATGTCCTCGGACTCTGACTAGGAGTCAAACTGATAACGTTAACCGAGACCTCTAGGGCAAAGTAAAGACGACGATGCTGGTGGAGTGACCATCCCTTAGGGTGTGGAGCATGATGACTACTAAGCATACGAGCAGCTGAAGTACAAAGGAGCGAATTCCACTGAACGGAAGACCCGTGAGGAGTCATAGTCAAGGCATGAGAGTTACTCTAGGTGGATGTAGGTGTCATCCGTGTAGGTGGAGCGATGGCGACTTGAGGAACAAGTGATGCGTCATTTGCTTGCAAGTAACGAGTCCAATGTGATTGACAACTCTCTTGCCTGCGTTGGGTGCAAGTGTTTTCTTCTTTGTGTGTAGTCGTTGAAGACGGGGGTTGTCACTACTGCTATTGGTTCGATAACCTTGGTTCTCACTAAGGGATATACTTATCTATATTGTGTTGCATCACTCACTCCTCTTCGTGGAAAACCCAACGCAGATCACAAGTATCAGTAAGGATTTCCAGCGCCGTTGCTAGGGAGTATCACCAATCTATTATCAAGGACCTTCCCAAAAACTATCATTTACTTGTTCTAACTTTTTTTGATGTTATATTTTGCTCGCTATATAAAAAAAATACCAATATATTTATATTTTCTAGTTTGCTAATTTACTTGTTTCCTTGCTTTACTTGCTAGTTTACTTGTTCGCTGGTTATGTTGCTTGCTCGGTCACCATGTCTCAAGATACTACTAAGTTTGTGACTTCCCAAATACTAATAGCAAAAAAATTCTTGTGATGATCACAGTGCAAGTACTAATAGTACTCCTATACCACCGTCCACCAGTGCACAGTTTTATGATATAAATGATGCATTGCTGATCTTGTGATGAAAGAACAATTCTTGGGAAGTCCTAATGAGGACACCGCTGCTCATCTTAATAACTTTGCTGAATTATGTGATATGAAAAATAAAAGGTATATCGATAATGGTGTGGTCAAATTAAAATTATTTCCTTTTTCACTACGAGATAAATCTAAGGCTTGGTTTTCATGTTTAGCACGTAATAGTATTGGAACATGGGATAAGTGCAAAGATGCTTTTATTGCCAAGTATTTTCTGCCTGCTAAGATCATCTCCCTATAAAATCAAGTTATGTATTTTAAACAACATGATCAAGAACATGTTGCACAAGCTTGGGAGATGATGAAATTGATGATTAGAAATTGCCATACTCATGGTTGAAACTTATGGGTGGTTATGCAAAATTTCTATGTTGGATAAAACTTTCTGGCTAGAAATCTTCTAGATTCTGATGCAGGTGGTACCTTCATGGAGGTGACATTAGGAGAGGCCACCAAACTTCTGGAAAACATCATGAAAAACTACTCTCAATGGCATACCAAAAGTGCTCCAAGTGGTAAGAAGGTAAATTTTGTTGAGGAAATCGCTACTTTGAGTGAAAAAGTGGATGATGTTATGAACATGGTTGCTAGTAAATGTTCTCATATTCATCCCAGTGAAATGCATTTGTCTACCTTGATTTAGCAAAATAATGATGCTATTGATTTGAATTTTATCTCGCGAAACAATTTCAACAACAATGCTTATAGAGGAAATTTCAATGCTAGACTGTACCCCGGTAATTCCTCTAAAAATTATGGTAATTGTTCTACAAATAATAATAGGTTATCCTATGATCTTTATATCGCCACTAAAAATTTATTTTTGTCAAAATATTTCCAATACTATGGTAGAAGAAAAGTTGCATAAAGTTGATGACTTTGCTAAGAACATGGATAGAATTGCTCTTGATGTGGAAACTCTTAAAAATAAAATTCTCCACCAAAGCATGATATCAATGAGACTATTAAATGCATCCAAATATCTATTAATGAAAGTGAGGAGAGGACCGCCAGGTTGAAAGTTAAGCGAGCTTTCTGAGAGAAGGCCCTTCCACTCGGTTTTTACCGTAATCATGATGGCGATCTTAAAATTATTGGTGGTTCTCAATTTGAATGTTTGTTTACTAATCTCAATATAGATGATAAAGGGATTGATATGAGTCAACTTTAGCTATAAGGTCTCATGTTTGTTTAGAGGGTGATGATTCTAATGATAAAATGGAAACACCTAGGTTTGGAGAGGTCAAAACTTTAATTAGTGATGTGCTCGATATCTTGGATTAAAAGGACTTCAATTATGAGAGTTGTTATTTGTTTGAATGTTTTTCATTGTTGCAATCCATAATTATCTCACCCACTTCCTATGAACAAAATAAAGCTTTTACTCAACATATAGTAGAAGCGATGATAAAAGCTTATGATGAGAAACTTGAGCTAGAAGTTTATGTTCCTAGAAAATTGCATGACGAATGGGAACCTACTATCAAAATAAAGCTTAAAGAATATAATTTAGTGCTTTGTGCGACCTTGGTGCTAGTGCTTCAACAATACCTAAATCACTTTATGATGTGCTTGGTCTCACAAATATTCGAGATTGTTCCCTTAACTTGCATCTTGTGGATTCTCCCATTAAGAAACCTTTAGGTACAATAAATTATGTGCTTACTATTGCAAATAGAAATTGTGTGCCTATAGATTTCATTTTTCTTGCTATTCAATGTAACCCAACTTGTCCAATAATACTTGGAAGATGTGTCTTATGGACCATATGTGCAATTATTGACATGAAAGAAGGAAACATAAGGTTCCAACTTACATTATTGGAAGGGATGGAACACTTACCTAGGAAGAGAATTAAACCACCTTATGAATCTATCATGAGAGCTACGTCTGGTTGGAGTGTCAAAGATAACAACAGTTGATCTTATGCAATATACCTAGCTAGGGGAGTAAAACAATAATGCTAGTTGGCAAGCAACCCAATAGTCACTAGTAGAAAACATGACATTAGTCTCGGTTGGAAGCATCCTTTATTCCCGGTTCCCCAACCGGGACTAATGTATAGAGACTAAAGGCTCCTGGCCTTTAGTCCCGATTTGCTATGAACCAGGACTAAATACCAGCCACGTGGTTGGCAGCGCACGCTAGGGCATGGGGACTCTCAGTATTCTGGGAACGGGGGTACCCATATTTGCCTAGTTGCGGCCCATGGCATGGCCCACTTGGACAGCCAAATCACAGCCCAGCGTGGCCCCACTCAAGACATGGCCCTCACGGGAGCCCCGAGATTGTGAGGTAGGCAGCACCAAGACCCGCGGGGGAATAGGCCTCCCTAGGACCCCTCCTGAGTGGCGGAGGTTTTTGTGCAACGCTTGTCCTCGGGAGGCCAAGAATGACGCAAGGCGGGCCAGGCGGGCACCAGCACGCCACACGGGACAATTTCCCCTTTGGTGCAAAGGGGGCAAGGACAAACGCTGGTTCTCAAAGCGCCCCCAAAGGTTTCCATTCCGGTGCAACAATACCAAGACCATGAGCTCCGCTGGACGAACATCATCGCCGAGCCCACCACCGCATCACCAGCATCTACTTTGCATGCAAAGACCACCTTTCGTTAGGATAAGGATGTAAACCTTTCCCCCCTTTGAATTTGGCCATTGTGGGATCCCTTCCTGCCACAATGATAAGGGAAGCGAACCCGGACCGCTATAAATAGAGGCTTGGCTGCTCCATGGAGAGGGGCGATGAGAATAGAATAGAGGTCACCAAAGCACCCTCACGAGGCAACTCACCACTATACAAGTTCATCCACAAACCTCCTCGTGAGACAGTCCACCAAAGCAGGAGTAGGGTATTACGCTTCTCAGCGGCCTGAACTTTGGTAAATCCTTGTGTGTAATCTTCTCCCTCGTCATCGTGCGAGTTCATCGAACTAGTCTACCGGGTTGTGAGCTAGGAGGGGTGAGGCTGTTGGGGATCTTCGCACATGCCCCTATGTTTAAACTCTCTTGGGTTTTGCGGAGCCCGAAATCCGACATTTGGCGCGCCTAGCAGGGGGCGTGCCGGAGTCTCTAGCAAGATTTGCTTCCTGTTCATCCCATCGTGCCGATGGATGACGCCTGACAAGCTCTCATCGGCCCTGGCGGATCCTCCTTCACCACCTTTGCCGATGCCACCCAAGACCCACACTCCGGCAGCGCGACGCTGGGCGGTCAGTACCAGGCCACCAACATCGTTTCTAGCACCGTCGCTACTCGTGCCGGACAAGCTCGCGGGGGACGGGTAGTGGTCATGGGACTGACGTCGCATATAACTGACGTGGGAGATCTCAATGCGCATGACGCACTGTTGATGGCTAGCGAGATGCTTCACCACCACCCGACACATAGGGGATTCGCACTGGGCCGACCACATCGTCGGGTTGATCACAGTCGCGAGGAGGGCTTGGGTTCCTCACCCCTCTTCGTGGCCGCCGACATTGGGCGATGGGGTCTCGTTCGTCATGCCCGTCGCCTCTCCCACGGAAAACGTGCCCCCTTTGACCGAAGGCAGGCCCAGGTGCTCCTTCTCTTGATTTCCTTGCTACCCTTGAACTGATCCAGACTTGGCTCGTTTAGACATGTTGCGAGCATATGGTAAACTCATCCTTAGTGAACGCTTATTTCAAGCGCTTACGGAGTTGCCCATGGAATTTAGGAAGGGATGGTTGTTAATGCTCAATGAGAAGAACAATGTTTGAGAACTTTCAAGTGCTTAAGTATTTTTCTTTGTTCCATGTAATAGCTATGAACTTACTGGACCAATTACTATATTATTGTTTCTTTGTTCCATGTGATAGCTATGAACTTGTTGGACCAATTATTATGTTATTGCTACATGTATGAGACCTGAATTTCCTATATTATGTGTTGTTGTTGGCTAAGTGCTGCTTATTTAAAAGTGATGATGTTGTTGTATTTGTGTTGTTGTACATTTGCTGCTGTCGGTGTACATGTGCTGGAGCTACAGAATAAGTGTTGCTGGTGTTGTATTAGTGCTGCTGTACAAGTGTTGCTGCTATTGTGTAAGTGTTGCAGTTGCTGTATATGTGATGCTGCTGCTGAATAAGTGTTGTTGTGTATGTGTTGCTGCTGCTGTACAAGTCATGGTGATGTATAATTTTCATCATATCACAACTGATCAATTCCAATGTAGAGAATGACCATCCAAACATGCTTCAGAATTGAGCCAGTCCTGAGAATTCCAAGTGTCAATTCTGTGCACGTCCAAACAATAGAATTTGGGTTTAATGTCAATATAAAGTCAAGGAGATTTGATATTGGGCCCAGTACAATTCCATGGCCCTGAATATGAACATCCAAACAAAGCACTAAGGAAATTGGTTTAGTGGCCATTTGATTCAGTAAAGTGGCTTGTGCATCAAATATTTTTCCTAACAAATTTTCAGCATGAGCATACTTCTCTACTAATATCATCAAGTTGTTTTGTTATGGCTTCTAGAACAGTAGAGTGTTCTTTAAGCTCCTCCGTGAAATACTTATTATGCTCAAATTGCATTGTCATATATTCTTTGGTACTTTTTTTCAATCTCAAGGAAAATATTTGGGTAAGGAACATCACAATATATTCGTTGCGACATTATGTAAAACAAAATCGGAAACAAACAAGAGATCTGACGAGATCAAAAGCAAACAAGAGATCTGATGAGAAAATGGAAAACAAAAAAGAGAAGGCGAATAAAATGGCAAATTGCAGAAGTGGGGGAGAGGAGAATGGGAGGCAAATGGAAAATAATGTAATTGCAAGGAGATGAAATTGCAAGGTGATTATGAACCTGGTAGATGAGATTGTTTCCTCCCCTGGTAGATGAAATTCCTTTGACGTGGATTGAGACTGCGTCGGTATTTCCCCAAAGAGGAAGGGATGATTCAGCACAGCGACGGTAAGTATTTACCTCCGTTTACGAAAAACCAAGTTATAAATCCGTAGAGGAAGATCACACACCCACGTAAACAACACCTGCACACAAACAACAAATACTTGCAACCCGACGCGAAAGATAGGTTGTCACTCTCCCTACAGTAATAAGAGAGATTAGGTAGTGATAGTTTTGGAAAATATATCTCGCAAGAAGACAAAGTAAAATAAATAAACAAAAAGTGAAGGAAGGTATATTTTTGGAATAATAGATCTGAAAACATAAGTTGCAAATAGTAGATCAGAAAGCAATATGTTGGAAAAGTAGACCCGGGCCGTAGGATTCACTAATGGCTTCTCTCATGAGTATAGCACATGGTGGGTGAACAAATTACTTTTGGGAAATTGATAGAAGATCAAATAATCAATGATATCCAAGCAATGATCATTATATAGGCATCACGTCCAAGATAAGTAGACCGAAACGATTTTGCATCTACTTCTATTACTCCACACATCGAACGTTCTCCAGCGTGCATCTAGTGTATTAAGTTCATGGAGAAACGGAGTAATGCAATAAGAACGGTGACATGATATAGACAAGATCTATTCATGTAGGAATAGACCCCATGTTGTTATCCTTAATGGCAAGGATACATGCGTGTCGTGCTGCCCTTTCTATCACTAGGAAAGAACACCGCAAGATCGAACCCAACACAAAGCACACCTTCCCATGCCAAGAAAAAATGATCTAGTTGGCCTAACTAGACCGACGATTCAAAGAAGAAATACAAAAATATAAGTAATCTTCCAAATAATAGATCAAAGAAGACTCAAATCATATTCATGGATAGAAACTGATCATGAACCCAAAATTCATCGGATCCCAACAAACACACCGCAAAAGTCATTACATAAAATAGATCCCCAAGAGACCATTGTATTGAGAAACATAGAGAGAGACAGGAAGCCATCTAGCTACTTCCTACGGACCTGTAGGTCTATGGTGGACTGCTCACGCATCATCGGAGAGGCACCTATGAAGAAGATGAACCCCTCCGTGATGGTGTTAGATTGGATCTCGAGGTTCTGGAACTGACGGTGGCTGGAATTGTGTTCCGTCGACTCCCCTAGGGCTTTTTGATTTTAAGGGAATTTATAGGCTTGATAGTCGGTAGGGGGTGCCCGAGATGCCCAACCCCAACCAGGCAGCACCAAGGGCCTCTCGCACGCCCTAGTGGAGGGTGGCCACCCGGGGCCCCCTCCTTTGGTGTTGTTTGACCCTTCTTTCTTCTTCTGGTCCATAAAAATTGACAAAAATCCCCGCAGAGTTAGGGCTCCATTTGCTACTGATTTTTTGCGAAGTAAAAAACAACCAAAAATAGCAACTGGCACTTTGGCACTATGTCAACAGGTTAGTCCCAAAAAGTTAGATAAAGTTTCTATAAAATGGTTGTAAAACATCCAAGATTGATAATATAATAGCATGGAACAAGCAAAAGTTATAGATATGTTGGAGACGTATCAGGACACTCTTCCTCTATTTTTCTCCACTACGACCCATCAACGGGTACTATCAACTTCCCATCTTTCTTATGGTCTTGTTTGTGTCATCACAATGACTTGGCATGCTCTTTCTTTTGGAACAAACATTTCAACCGTGGTATTATAGGAGCATACCACATCACCTTGGCAGGAATCCTCTTCCTGGGGTGCTCGCCCTCAACATAATCACCAGGGTCATCACGACCTATCTTATATTGCAATGCACCGCATACCGGGCATGCATTCCAATTCTCATACTCACCGCGGTAGAGGGTACAGTCATTAGGGAATGCATGTATCTTCTGTACCTCTAATCCTAGAGGGCAGACAACCTTCTTTGCTTCGTATGTATTGTCGGGCAGTTTGTTGTCCTTTGAAGGATTATTCTTCATTATTTTCAGCAAATTTTCAAATCCCTTGTCAGATACACCATTCTCTGCCTTTCGTTGTATCAATTCTAGTGAGGTACCGAGGTGTGTGTTGTCTTTTTCGCAATTTGGGTACAACCCTTTTTTGTGATCCTCTAACATGCGCTTCAACTTCAACTTCTCCTTTTCACTTTCGTAGTTTCTCTTTGCATCAGCAATTGCCTGACCAAGATAATCAGTGGGATCATCTGATGCCTAAGCTTCTCTTTCTTCATTCTCTCCCCCCATTGTAGTACCATCATATTTAGGAAACCTAGGATAGTTGTCATCATCCTCTTCTTCTTCATTCTCTTCCATTAGAACTCCTCTTTCTCTGTGCTTGATATAACAATTATAGCCGGACATGAAACCGGACGTAAATAGGTGAACATCAATGTGTTTTTACCTAGAGTAAGTCTTATCATTCTTACACAAACCACATGGACAACACATAAAACCACCCGCTTGTTTGCCTCAGCTACACGCAAAAAAATATGCATGCCATTAATGAACTTGGGAGACCGTCGGTCATCGTCCATCCATTGTCGGTTCATATTCATTACACAAAAACGAAAATACCAAATTAATAAAATTTCATACATAAATTTCATACACACTTATTCTCATAAAAACAACATACAACTATCTAGCTAAAACATTTAAATGCAACAACAAATGCGATCAAAATCGCAAGTAAGGTAACAATTGATCTTTCTAATCTTCAGGCACATTGCATCCATCTTGAACTTGTGGTCATCGACAACATCGACAACGTACAACTGCAGCTTCAACTTCTCCTCTTCAACACTTTTCAATTTTTCTTTCAAATCGTCATTTTCTTTCTCAACTAAATTTAACTACTCGACAATAGGGTTGGTTGGAATTTTTGGTTCAACTACCTCCTAGATAAAAATATCTATGTCAACATGACGTGCATAATTGTCATTAACACTAAATGCAACAAATAGTTATAAAAGAGAATATACCACATCTGAATCGTAAACCGGACGAGGGCCGACATGCATAGTTATCAAAACCAAGGCACTATATATAAGAAACAATCGTACAAGTAAGAAAATTATGCAAGTAGCTATCTAAATCATACAAATACATTTTTATATAGAAAGGATAAGAACACAAGAAGAGGCTCACCAAGGTGGTGCAGGGCGACGGGACAGTGCGAGCGATCGACGGTGGTTAGGACGGGGATGGGAAGGCACACTAAGTAAACCACACCTACACATATGCAAACTAAGTAGTTAATTTGATCTCAAATTGCATATAAATAAAAAAACACTCCCACCAAATTACACCCGAACTAAAACCCACAAATCACTATACTTATAAAGCATTGCACGAGCCGGTCTAGCAATGAGAGATGAAAGGACAAAGTTGCTAAACTTTGTGATCACTTGGATAGATTGGGGTGCCTCAAATCTGGACAAATCTTGGCAAAAATGGAGGGATGATCTCGAGAAGAGGAAGAAATAGAGAATGGAGAGGATGAGCTTGGGCTCGAAGGACTATCTATATATAGGGAAACATTTAGTCCCGGTTTGGTATACGAATCGGGACTATAGGTCCATTTCTTGTCCCGGTTAGTGTTACAAATCGGGACTAAAGGGGCTAGCAGGGGCCCCAGCTTGACGCAGCACTGCCACCAACCCTTTAGTCCCGGTTGGTAACACCAAACGGTACTAGATATTACTCACGATCCGGGACTAATGCCTAGCCTCATGAACCGGGACTAGTGGCATCATTTGTCCCGGTCGAAAAGCCAACCGGGGTAATGCTACAGTCCAAAGACCAGTTTTCTACCGGGACTAATGCTTTGGTCAAAAGACTAGTTTTCTAATAGTGGATGCCACAACATGGGACTAGAACCGATTGAAGCTAGAATTTCACCAAATTTTTTATCCTATGCATCTAGTTGATCATGATCAGAATTATATAATCCCAGGATTAGAATAGTTCCTGAACATGCACTATTCTAGTCCTAGGATTACAATAGTTATTTGGATCATAGCAGCCCTCTAAGGGCCCGAAGGGACATTCCTGAATTTCTTGAACTGCCGGCCCACCCGACAGGATCAACCTGCTCTGATCCCGGTCGAGGCTGCCCCAGCCCCCCTCCTTCGAAGCTCCTCATCCCAGCCCCCCTGCATGCCGCTCCTCCCCTCGATTCCCTGTCGGCTTCCGCCGCGATTCGCCATCGATCTCCACCGGATCCAGCGCCTCCCCTCCTCCTCTAGCTCCCGGCCAATGGGATCCATCGCCTCCCCATCGTCTCCACCTCCCGTCTGACCGCCAGTGCGAGCGAGCAAGCAATGGCGGACCCTGGAGCGAGGGAGCCCGCGTCACCTTGAGGCGGTGAAGCCGTCGGAATATCTGGAACAAGCCGTCATGGACTTCCAGAGGCTTTCTCCTTCCAACCTCACCTCCTCCCGACGGCTTAGCAGAGCTAATGATGGTCAATGCTCAAGGTACGGCCAATGGCGCAGCCAAGGGTGCAACTCAGCGACGGAGGGTGCATCGGCGACGCCTTAAAATATAGCAACGAATGCGGCACCACACGTACCTGAACTTCCTCCCTCCTAGGTACAAGAACTTCCTCCTACTTCTTGGCTCCTCCTCCAATCTTGCCTCACCTAAACTTCTAGCTTCGTGTAGATGAACTTCATGCCCTCTGCAAGACATGGAATACCAAGGGATATCTCTCCCAACTCTAGGATGAATTGCTCTCAAGGTGGCCTATCTACTACTGGAAAAAGGCTGGACGAACTTCTATCCAAGGTATGGTTGAACTTCCTACTATCTGCTATTTTCTTTCAGCCATGTGAAGTCCTGGTAGTGTGTGAGCCTCAGTCTAGGCTGGAAAAATTAAAAAATTTGCCTACATTCATATGTAAAAACCATGTGTAGTTCAACAAGCTAGTGGAATAGAGTTCAGGTTGGTATATATCTGGTTGTTTGCAAAAAAAGTAAACAAACATGTGATCAATTGAAGTTCAAGGTTGGAATGTAGTAAGAAGTTCAACCATTCAAAGTCATGAAGGTCAGCTTTTTGACTGTACACAGTAGTTCCCCTTTGGAAACCATGCAAAACACATAAAGGTCAGGTTGGTATGCACTAGAAAGTTCAACCATGCAAACACATGAAGGTCAGGTTTAACTATAGACTGTATTTCCCCTTTGCAAACCAAATGTTCAGTCTGTGGAGACTGCTCAATTCAGGTACACAAGTATAGGAAAATGCTCAGCTCAGTTCAGAAAAACTATACATGTCCTAGGAAAAATATGTACATGAACAACACTTTAATGAGAAGTTCAGGATGTGAATAAATTCTTAGTTCAGCAACACCAGTATATGCAGATGTGACTTGTGTGCTAATACATTCTTTTTTATGCCAGCAGGATGAGAGACGCAGAAAGAAGGTTAGAACTTCCCAGCAGCAAGTTCACAACCCTAACCCTGTATGCGTTCTGCCGCCCCCTCAATGGGTCAGACCTCAAACACACCAACATCACTCCTAATCTGCTCCACACCAGAATTGGGTGACACCGGAAACACGTGCGGACTTCCAAGATGCTGGGTCTCAGCCTGATCCGCACCATTTTGCTCCTCCACCTAATTGGGTTACACCGGAAATCCCCTGCGGATTCTTTGTATCCACTAGCAGACTTCCAAGCGCACCGATGGAGGAGGGTGTTAGCTCAGGTCATGTGTATAATTCTGGAGGTTATCCTGGTGTGGCTCGTCAATGTGAAAGGGCAGCAAGTAAACCGGATGCCAGGACAAATCCAACAGGAACACACACACGGAGGAGAGTGCTCTACACACTACCACCGTTTGATGCTGCTGTTGTTGCTGCTACAACTCAGGATCGTACGAGACATGAGGTAGATGGATTTCTTCACAGAACAGAAGATAAAACTAAAACTAGGATGGCCATGCCTCCACAACCACCACAAGAAAAAGGATGCAAACAAGAGAGAGGCCATCTTCTGCCCCCTTCCTCCTCGTGACCCACTCCTGCACCCTGCTATGTTAACTCCAACGTGACCCATTCCAGAGGGCTAGCAGCAGACTCCGGTGGAGTTGCGATCATACACGCATGCGAGTGAACAAAATTTAAGCATTTATATATGCATCTTGTATGATCTGAAATTTTTATGCTCCCTCCAGGATAACAAATTTATAAACTGCATTTTAACGTACCGTTTGGATTTTTTCTTTCTGTGTAGATGTCGGATCTCCCAGATTATCTAATACCAAGAATAAAGATGCGAGTCAAGAATGTAGAGAAATCCAGGGAATTTTACAATCACTAGTAGAATGTCGATCTGTAGACCGGTCAAGATGGGCCTTTAGTACCGGTTTCCCAACCGGTACTAAAGGGTCGGGACTAAAGGTCCAGATCTTTAGTACCGGTTGGCCCACGGACCGGTACTAAAGGCCCACCATGTGGCTGCCTTCGTGGGCTGGTGGTGGAGGACCTTTAGTACCGGTTGGTTATACCAACCGGTACTAAGTGTTCTGTTTTTTATTATAGATTTTAATTAGGTTTTAGTTTTCCTCTCTATTTATTGTGTTTTCCATTCATTTCAAATTTATTTTACGGTGCTACATACTGTAAACATTACACAAGTTCATGCATATATATATGTAATATAATATACAATATCTCATACACAGTATATATAGAAATGGAATTACACATCCATATATATTATGGACTTATAAATTAAGGCCCAAAACCCGTCCGAGACTAGCTAGCTAGTGCTCCGAATGAAATCTCAGTTTACTACTACTGATTTGCTGGCATTATTGAGGCGGCGGTAAGTAATAATGCTCTGTGTTTACATCAATGACATGTCGAAATAGAAATGCCGCAAATTCCTCTTCAAGTGCTACAAAGCGTTTCTCAGGTGACAGCTTCGACATCATCTACCAAACCTGGAGTTGTCTTTCATGTGCTCCTCTGCGACATATACAGCCTTTGGTCTAGATGTGAATGTTCTCGCAGAGGAAGTATTCACATAAATTTGTCCCCTTTGGCTGCTTCGCGCACTTTGCAAAATAATAGAATTCAATAAGATAATTAATAATCAAGCATGATAATGGTATTGAAACTAGAATTAAAGAGATGCGCGAACCTAGTAGTACTACTTAATTACCTGCATCTTTTTCCACTTCAGCTTCGGTTTCCATTGACAACCGTGATGGGTTTTTTCTATCATATTTTTCCAAACACTACGCGGCAAAGAAAAAGAACGAAAGAGTTATTATAATTACTTTTGATATCAGGAAATAATGAAAGAAAGTGAGGTTGATAAAGATTGAAATTACCATTCTATCATAAAATACAAGTCCACGTATGATTGTTCTATGGTATCTAGTGAGTCATACACTTGAACAAGTTCATCCGCGGGGATAACATTTAGGAGGATATAGTGGTCTCTGCGTAGAAGTTTATATAACTAAGTAGGCATGCATATAACTAATCAACTACACTAGACAGCGAGCTAGTAAGCAAAAATAGAATTTGTATCATACAAGAGAGTAAACACTCACCCCATGTTGTAAGGAAATATTATAGTAGATTTGGTATTCATTAGTGCCTGTACAAAGTTTTCCAAGATAACTTCTGTGTCCTTGGCATAATGTTTTACTACATGACCATGAACCGTACTTGGGTGGATGAACCTAATGTCATCGATTCCCTCTTGATTCAATTCCCACATCTTCAATATGCATCATAGCATAGAAAAGAACATATATAATGAGGATAAGCCAATGAACGATATCTTAGCTAGAGACTTAAATTATTAAAGATATAAATCACTTACAGACAATAGCAACTGATGAGAGTTTTGTCGATAGAGTCCATGTGGTATAACTGGAAAAGTTCTGAAAATTCCAGACATATGTCACATCCATTGACGTAATGCTCTTTCCTTACTTTGACCATGACCACCGTCTCCCCACGCTTTGCTTCACGCAGGTACCAATCATACAACCATCGCATCATAGTTGGTAGTTCCTCGTACTGCTTGGGAGTGACAAGTGGTTTTCTAACGGCATTTTGCATTGCGTGCTCACCTACACTGTACCCGCGGATTTCCTCGGTGCCAAGGATTTGGCCAAGAGTGAGACCTGCAGCCTCTACTTCTTCGAGGTTGATTGGGTTACCTTGCACGTCGACTGCTTGGATCGATTGCTTGCTTGGATTGGTACTCACCTTGAGCGGAGAGATCGAGTGCTTGGATTGTTCTCCGAGATGGGGAACTATTTTCCCGCTAGTAGTACCACCTGTCGTTGATGCCGTACTTCCTGACTTCTTCCTTGGGCTGGGACGACTGCTCTGCTCACTTGCCTTCTGAATATGTCACTCATAATCTATCGGCATGCGCTCCACATATGCCGGGGGTCTATCAATAAAGTGTTCCATAAAGTGCTCTTGGATTTCCTTGGGTATTACCTCCTTTGGCGGTAAGGTCTTCTTCGCAAAAAAGGCTTTCACTTGGCGATCACTTTCAATTTTGGTTTCCTATGGTGTCATGTCGTAAGGCAGCTTCCTTTTGGCCAGAGGCTCGGGTTTCTTCTTTGCTTTCTTCCGAAGAGAACTGCTGAGGGCCTTCCTCTTTTGGGAGCCCTGTTGGCGGGACCGCTTTCGGGCTGGAGTCGGCTCACGCGGCGGAGATCGATATCGATGATATGGACTCATGTCGTGCTCCGTCCCGAGGTTCGGTGCACTCCCGCTGGGATCCATATCGAAGTGGGCCGCCTCTCGAGGTGGGGAGGACTGCTGGCGAGGTGGGGAGGACTGCTGGCACCGTGATGCCTCTGGCTAGGATCCCTCGCGCTGGACATCGATACTCGGAGGAGCCGGTGGCCTTAGCGCCGAGTGTGGAAAGACAATGCAGTCCTTACTCCATAGAATGAGACCACGGCCGGCTTCTGCCAGTGCGGACTCCCCCTCACCTCTAGGGATGTCAAGTTGTAGTTCATCATATCCTAGCTCTATTGCGTCCACCGCGACACGAGCATACCCAGCTGGAACCGGATTGAAATGCTAGAGAACATCAGGTGTATTTGGTAAAGCATAGCCCGTCGCGACTCGCATGGGTATGTTCTTCATTTCCTGGATTAGCTCACAAGATGTCTTCTCGGTGATATCATCCACGGGGGAGTGACCTAGCGGTGCCCCCATGGAACCCACACTGCTTTCCGCAGTGTAGATAGGAGGGGTTCCGATGCCTCCTGCCTCAGAGTTGCCCTTTGCTAGGTAAATACCTGTATCTGCAGCTGTTGTAGCTCGTACTTCTGTTCCAACTTTGAAAGTCGGTCTGCTTCCACCTTCTTTTTTCTCGAACGGCTTTTATAACGTACCTTCCATCCCGCAAACCCCTCATACCACAGAAGAACACCCACACCTCCTGTTCGTCCTTTGTGTTTAGGATTGCCGAGGGCGCGTGTAAGCTCGTAGTTCTCTCTATCGGGGTGAAACCGTCCTTCTTGGGTCGTTTTTATTGCTTCAATCAACTCATCTGATGCATGCTTCGGACTGCCAGTGCAATAATCTTCCCTGTTGCTGGGTCCAACTTTCCCCCATGCGCAAAAAACCAATTCCTACACCTCTAGGGCCAGTTGAAGGTTACTGTAGTGATCCCTTCAGCATGCATCTTATTCTCTAATGCATCCCACTTAGGAATGGCTGACTTGTATCCACCTGTCCCTAGTTTATGGTGATACTTTTTTTCTCCACATTTATCTTATTCTTTGCCGACTTCTCCATAGCAGCTTCCGATGTCTTGTACTCGATAAATGCATCCAAGTGATTCCTTACCTTCTCGTATATTCCTCTGAATTCGGGCGCCTTCTGGCCTCTAGCGTTGTACTCGGTCCATAATCTTTTCTTCCAAGTCTGGAACGTATCGGCCATCTTATGGAGAGAAAACTCCTTGGCTTTGTCCCTTTGGCGCTCTGAGAGAGAATCTGGTAGGATGAAATGCTCTAGGAGATCTCGCCAAAGGGCATCTTTAATTCTTGTATCGACATAATTCACTCCTGGTTTTGGTTTGTTTGGCTGAATCCATTCTTGCATTGTGATCGGGACTCCGTCCCTAACAACCACTCCACATTGACGCACAAATGTCTTGGCATTGGCTTTAGGGTGAGTTGGTGCGCCATCATGTTTGAAAGCATCAAGATTGAGCTTTACGTTGCCGTCCAATATTTTGGCACCGCCTCATACCTTTCTACTAGATTGGCTCGATCCAGAGGGCTGGTAATTAAAATAAAAAAGATTTCTTAATATATATATATATAAATCAATTAATACGCACAGCAGAGGCTAATATGTGTATATACCTCGCCAAACATTGTTAGTTGTTCCGAATTTTGGAACATAAGTTCTTCTTCCTCGGCCTCACATCCATCACCGTAATCGTTCAGATATTGTGAGCCGTAATCATCATGTGATTCACCCAGAAGGTCCGCTGGGTTTTCGGAGGAGCATATCATGTTGAAGATGTCCTCTTCATGAGCACTACAGGTATTGTCCATAGCTTAATAAGTAATCCATAATAATATAGATAAAACAAATTAGTATTCAAATTAGCATGAATTCAAGAAGCAAAATAACTGATAGTTAATTAATAATGCATCATCGAATACATATATAGTAGTTCTTAGAAAAGATCTCATCTCATAATCTCGGATAATTGTTAATACATCGGCTAATCCATCGATCTAGCTAATACATCATAATAATACATATCTAGTAGCTAATATATCGATCTACATAGCTAGAACCCTAGCGCCCAACGGATACCGAGGTGGACGGTGGACACCCAAAGAGAAGGAACCATCACAAGAACATAGCTCTAGTGAGATCCCTGAAGAATTTGCCAGGTATTGTCAGACCTGGCCTCCAAAGCTGCCATGTAGCAAGGGACTTGCTCGTTCTCCTTGCTGACATAGTACTGTAGCACCTCCGCGGGGGACTCAAGCCTTCGAATCGTCCATGGCCCATGCAGCCGCCACCACTGAACCTCCGGGTCGACGACGGGCTGTCTCCTCACCAAGCTGTGCCGCCTAGAAGGCAGCACCTCCCAGTACCAGCCCGACGGAGCCCAGTCCCGGACAGGGCCCCTCGGCTCAAGCAAGTGACCTCCTCCGCTGACTCGACAACGAGGATGCAGGATTGGCATCATCGACGTCGAGAAGAAACACTTAATTATGAAAACAAATTAAATAAAACTTAGCAAAATTAACACTTAGCATCTAACAAATGAAACGGATGGGAATAACATCCGGGAATGTTTTCCCGAAATCTGCATATCACTACAGGAATCAGGCACTTTGCCATCAGCCATCTCGGATGGCAAAGGCATGCATGCCGGACGGCAAAGGCTTTGCCATCCGCCAGCAGACGGCCAACTATACAGCTGAATAAGCCACGGTAAAGGGCGCTTTGCCGTCTGCCAACCGACGGCAAAGCACCTATTTCCTTGTCGTCTTAGGTGGGTTCTTTGTTGTCCGCTGACAGACGGAAACAACCAGGTTCTTTGCTATCTGTCAGCAGACAGCAAAGAACCCACCAAGGCCAGCCTAATGCTACCCCAGGTTGCACAGGTAGCTGCCACGTGGCAGCTTTACCGTCTGCCAGTAGACGGCAAAGTGGCTATATAGCCCCTGTTTTTTCTGTTTTTTCTTAAAATCATTCAATTTGACATAATTTCACATATATATCCAACATCTCAACAATACAAGTTTCCAACAAGCATACCAACAATAAGTTTCAACAAGCATACCAACAATAAGTTCCAACAACATATCCAACATAAAAGTTTCCAACAACTTATCCAACATACAATGGTTTCCAACAACATATCCATACATACATATCCAAAACAAGTTTCCAACAAGTTTCAACAAACAAAAAGGAAGCACAAGTAGAAGAGTACAGTCCATTAATGCAAGCTTCCTCATCTATAGCAAATCTGCAAATTAGGAAAGATAAAAGTTAGAAAAAGAAGAAGACTAGCTAGAAGAAAAAGAAGAAAAAGAAGAATAAAAGAAAAAGAAGAAGCAGAATTTATCTTCTCTTTCTTTTTCTCCTCTCCTCTTCTCCAAGGTAGTAATGCCATTTTCTAGCTAACTAAGCATATCAAGTCATTTTGGAGGAAAAAAATGCGAAGTATAGCTCATTTTATAGCTATCCTAGGTAGAATATATCATTTTGGAGGTAAGTAAGGTTATTATGTCATTTTTGAGGAAAATAAGCTAAGTATAGGTCATTTTGGAGCTAAACCAAGGTTATTATGTCATTTTTTACCTAAGTGAGCTAATTATGTCATAAATGAACTAGCTAACCTAATTATAGGTCATTATTGAGCTATCCTAGGTAGTTATGCCATTTTGTACCTAACTGAGCTAATTATGTCATAAATGAACAAGCTAAGCTAGCTATAGACCATTATTGAGCTATCCTAGGTAGTTATGCCATTTTCTAGCTAACTAAGTATATCAAGTCATTTTGGAGGAAAAATGCTAATTATAGGTCATTTTATAGCTATCCTAGGTATAATATATCATTATGGAGGTAAGTAAAGTTATTATGTCATTTTTGAGGAAAATAAGCTAAGTATAGGTCATTTTGGAGCTAAACCAAGGGTATTATGCCATTTTTTTACCTAAGTGAGCTAATTATGTCATAAATGAACTAGGTAAGCTAATTATAGATCATTATTGAGCTATCCTAGGTAGTTATGCCATTTTGTACCTAAGTGAGCTAATTATGTCATAAATGAACTAGCTAAGCTAGCTATAGATCATTATTGAGCTATCCTAGGTAGTTATGCCATTTTCTAGCTAACCATGCATATCAAGTCATTTTGGAGGAAAAAATGCTAAGTATAGGTCATTTTATAGCTAACCTAGGTAGAATATATCATTTTGGAGCTAAGTAAGGTTATTATGTCATTTTGAGGAAAATAAGCTAAGTCTAGGTCATTTTGGAGCTAATTAGGTCATTTCTTATGCTAAGTATGCATTTGTTAATAAAAACACTTGGGAAAACTTACCATCATCACGGATGTGAAGGACCGGTCGGGTTTGCGCTAGGGTGAGACGTAGAAGGACCGGTCGGGGTTGCGGCAGACACACAAGGATCGGCCAATGCTTGTCGGGAGGCATGCTGCACCAAAGATCATTTGAAACAATGTCTCCTTAGCATGATACAACTCAAATGTGAATACTAGTAACCAATGACCATTCAAATGAAACTCACCGTGGGTGCTATAGCAATATGGGCCATCGACGAAGGGGTCTGACCATTGTTCTGGCACACGGTCTGCACATTTTGTTTTCACAAGTCATTCATATTAGTTAGTGATGAAACGAACATTACATGCATGATTTGGCTAATATGCAGGAGAAACTTACCATGTGGAGCTCATATAGGGCGCGATGAGACGTGTCATTCCGGTTCCTCTGCTCCTCCTAGAGCCTTGCCGTCCTCTCCTCCATGTCCCTCTCCCTCTGTGCCGCCTGCCTTTTTCCCTCTGCAGAAGCTCCTAGGCCCTAGCCTCAATGGCGAGCTCCATTGGGCGTGGACAAGGCCTTATCTCAGGATTAGAGCTTGTCTGGCGCTTCTTGATCTCCGAGAGAGTTCTAGGACAACGTATCAGTCCATCCCCAATGGCTATCGAGCCATGGGGCCTCCCGCCACCAGATATCATCACGAGCTCTAGATCAAAAGGACTCTGGCACGGGTCGAGGTCCTCCCCTTTCCTCGCCTTCCCCTCATCTCTGTACCTCATGAGCTTGTTATGGGAGGAGATGTTGCTGAAGCTCTCTGGATGATCGAGGTCATCCTTAGAGAATGCCTTGGCCTTCCTGTATGAGGCAGTATGGGCCATGCATAGAGGTCGAATAGAGGTGGCACCTGCTGCTTGTTTTCTCGTGCCTAGAGAGGAACAAAATATTAGTTAAGGGCTCAAGCTAGCATGAAGAATGAAATTGCGTGAATCATGAAGAAAACCACATACCCAGTGATGCCCGTACACAAACAGGTTGGAGCTCCCTTGATGGTGTGGCACACCTCTCATTTGGGCACGCTTATCCTTGGCCTTGTTGTGTTCGGCTAGCCATTCGGGAGAGCACCAATCATCCACCAATGCCTGCCAACATTCGATCCTATCCACACACCATCTCGGGGGCACCTAAGTTAGACAAGAGAAATTTCAGCGCTACGCCTACGAATCAAATCAAAGAAACTAAGCACAAGGCCTTAACAATAGATAATTACCTTCATTAACTTCTCCTTACTCAGATAATTTTTGCAGCACTTCTTCTTGGCCCTCTTAATGTTAGTCGAGGCTTAGTAGTCTCGAATAGCCTGCACCCGAGCCTCGTGCCATAAGTTCTGAAGTAGGCGCTTGCACTCGGCTTCGAGAACAATAGCCACTTTCGTCTCGTGTTCCTCAAGACACCTGTAGAAGGTCTGCAATCAAACAAGATAACACTGATTAGTACAATCACTAGGTGCTGTTGATTTTTAATTCTATAAAGGTGAAATTACCCAAAAGCGACGGATCACAGTGTCAACCACCGTCTCGCACAAGACACCGTCGACCATCTCCTCCGGCAGGGCCGGGGCATCCATGTACAGCTCCCAGGTCAGTGCTACCTGTGGAGCCTCACCCTCATCGGGCAACTGGACCTTCCCCGGGAAGTGGTGCCAGAGAAGCACACCAAGGACATGGTTGGGTCTACGGACACCACGCTCGTGTTTCCAACCCCTGTTGTTTGACAAGGCCAACACATTAGATATTAATTTGAATAAACATGAAGGTAAAATGTTCAAAAAGAGTAAATGCATTTACTTCTCCGCATTAGGCACAATCAACCACCTCTGCTTGTGGGTCGTTGGCACGGGCGGGAGCTTTGTATAACCATGCTGGTAGACCTTCTTGCCCTCCTCAACCAGCTCGCCCTCGCTATAGGTGTCCTCAGACAAGTTGTCCTTGACACCGTGAGCATGGCCACTAGCCTCCGGAGTCATGTGGGACAAAGACTCTAGGACCCGAGTCTCCTAGGACGAAGACTCTGGGACCGGAGTCTCCTGGGACGAAGGCTCGGTGACCCGGGGCTCGTGGACCGGAGTCCGAGACTGGTCCAAGTTAGACGGGTCCACCTGAGACGGAGCACTCCTATGATCGGGAGAATCAGCTAGGGGTGGCGGCGAGGAAGGTGCAGCAGCCTTCCTACCTCTAGCACCTCTCTTCGTCTTCCCCCGACCTCTCCCAGCCGAAGAAGCACCCGTCGGTGTCTGCAAGCAGTGTACCGGCGCTCTCCGGAGTTTTTGGGATGGAATAATAGCACCCCTCCCAGCACGCACTGAGGAAGGAGGCTCAGAGCCCTCTCGACCCGAGCCCACCATCTGTCAACACCTGCAATGACAAAGAGTGAACGAAATTAGTTCAACATAAAAAAAATTGAATACCTAATAACATGAACTAATTAATAATATATATGTACATAATAATAATTGAATACCTCACATTCCTAATATTAATCTTCATCGTCTATATATGCTCCGGTATCAATAAATGCATAATCATTCTCACTATCAGTAATGAGGTGCTCATCAACATCATCAATAAATGCATCAACATGTGCAAGGCCTCTATGTAATCGGTCAAGCATTGTCAGGTTATCCGCAGCAGTAACCTCTTCTTCTTCCGTCTCTTCTTGTTCCGGCTCAGGGGTGAATTGGGTTCACTGTCGCTGTCGACCTCAATGTTCTGGGGTGAAGTAGAGCGGTTCTTGAAAAGTTTCTTGGAAACACGTGTTTCTTGGAAGAATTCTCCTTCATATGTGTCTAGGTTAATGTGAGGTTCATAATCATCTTCATTGAGGGGAGGTGGTCTAAAATGTGGCGGCACATCATAAACGACATCTCAACCTTTCAAATAACTTTGAGGAAAACTTGGGTGCAAACCTTCATTGAGCGGATCCGTTTGGCAGGCCCACGGTAGATAGAAAACTTGGGTCGCCTGTTGAGCCATAATATAGACATCGGGAACATCTAAATGGGTGCTTTGTTTGATTTTGACTAGACCTATATGTTCATGAGTCCTTCTATTCTCCTTCAGCTGGAAGGAATAACTTTGAGGACTACGACGTTTGGTGGGTTTTCACCAAAGAATGTAAGTTCATAAATTTCTTCAACTCTTCCATAATACTCGACCCCTCCTTCGCCGACAGCAGAGACACAACAACTCGTAGACTTTCGGTCGGCCATAGATAGCTCTTTGTTAAAAGTATGAAAGTGATACCCGTTGATGTCATATTTGTCAAATGAACGGACCTTATAGTCAAAACCATTAACGACTTATCTCAATTCGGAGTCCATAGACTCTGCATTAGCCTACAAGTTTAATATGAAAGGATTGTTGCATTAGCCAAAAACTAGGCGAAGAAATGAAATCATCTAACTAATGGAAATTACCGTTTGCTTGAATCAAGAGACGAAACCGGGATAGCCGCCTCCATGCTTTGCCAGGAGCTCATACTCTTCGATGGAATCCTTTTGGATCACCGCTCCATCCGAGAATTTGGCGACGTATCGACTGTATCACATATCCAGGAATAAGAAGTTGCGAAACAATGTACCGAGAACATACTCAATGTACGGCCGCACTTCTGTTAGGTTGTTGAAGATATACAATGAAATGGTCCACCATTCTTCGACATCCAACGCTATTGATTTCGAAGCACCGGCTGGTGCAAGCTTCCTTTGAATAGGCTAAGGTTGGATCGACCTTTTTCATGGTCGCTATCATTGTACCAAGGCTTCGGATTATGCAAATGACGATTCTTGGCTTTGTAGTGTGCTGTCACAAAGTTTGCCACCTCCTCAGTAATGAATGCCTCGGCCATCGATGCTTCAACTCTACGTTTATTTTTACATTTTGCTCGAAGCGTCTTCTGCATCCTCTCAGTTGCGAAGCACCAACGATTTTGCATTGGCCCCCCAATATTGCCTTAGTCGAGAGATGCAAAATCAAATGCTGCATTGGATTAAAGAAGCCCGATGGAAAGATCTTTTCTAACTTGCAGATCAACTCTGCCGCCAACTCTTCTAGTTCATCTAGCACGTCAGGCGATAGTTCTTTCGCCCAAAGAGCACGAAAGAAATAGCTCAGCTCTGCCAGTACTAGCCATTCATCCTCAGGGATAAAGCCACACAACATCACCAGCATTACCCGCTCAAGACATATGTGCCAATCATGACTCTTGAGACCAAATATTTTCAATTTGTCAAGACTCGCTCCCCTCTTTAGATTCACTGCATACCCATCGGGGAACATCAACTCCATTTTCACCCACAAGATCATTTCCCTCATAGCTGGCCTTCCAAGATTGAACCATGTCTTTGGCTTCCTCTAGTTCTTCTTTCCTTTCGCTTGTCGAATGTTTTGTAATGGTCTATCACATACAGCCTCCTGGTCGACTCTAGCCTTAGGATTATCCTTCGACTTCCCCTCTATGCCGAACAATGTACCAAAAAGGGCCTTTGCGATATTCTTTTTAGTGTGCATCACGTCGATGTTGTGTGGGCAAAGGAGGTCTTTAAAGTAAGGCAGATCCCATGAGTCCCGTCATGTTCCATATTATACCCTTTGAAATACCCTAGACGATCTAGATCCAGCTCGAGAGCGTTTATCTAATCCAGGATCTGTTAGCCTGTCAGCGCAGGTGGTGTAGTGTTTTTGACAACTCTACCTTTGATGAAATTCTTCTTGTCTTTTCTGAACTTATGGTTAGGATCCAGGAACTGTCTATTCATGTCGAAGCAAGAAAACTTGTGACCCGCCTCTAGCCAACGGAACTGAAGAGCTGCCTTGCATGTGGGGCATGGAAACCTTCCATGCACACACCATCCAACGAATAGCGCATACGCCGGCAAGTCATGCATCGAGTACATGTACCACACATGGATTTTGAAGTTCTTTTTTGTAGCGGCATCGTATGTCTTGATCCCATTATCCCAGGCTTCTTGCAATTCATCCTTAAGCGGTCGCATGTACACATTCATATTCTTTCCCGGGTATTCGGGCCCTGGAATTATCAACGTCAGGAAAATGTTCTTTATTTTCATAATCTCTCCGAGGGGAGATTGAGTGGAGTGACAAATACAGGCCAACAACTATATTGTGCTACCATCAGACCATACACATTGAATCTATCCGCGCAAATGGCAACTCGAGGATGCCTTGGATCTGCCGTTTATCCTTATGTAATGCATCGAAGTGCTTCCACGCAAAAGCTTCTAAAGTGTGTCCCAACATCGAATTCCCATCTGCATCTAGTTTTGTTCTTTTGCCAATTTATGCCATGTCATCTGTCTGGCCGTCTCTTCGACCATGAAAAGACGTTGAAGTCTTGGTATGATTAGCAGATACCGAAGAACATTAATGGGGATTTTGGTCTGACTATTCTCACCCATACCGTTGTCTACCAGAACTTACCTAGAAGCATTGCAAATCGGGCAATAGTTCAAGCCCGCATACTCAAGCCTAAATAAGGCACATCCATTCTCATAGGCATCTATCTTCTCATAGGGCATCTTAAGCGCACGTAGGATTTTGTCCGACTGGTATAGGTTTGGTGGCAATACATGGCCTTTGGGTAGAAAGCGTCCAAATATCGTCATCATCACGTCGTAGCATTCTCTGCCCAGGTTGAACTAAGCCTTCAGAGCCATTACTTATGCGATGGCATCTAGCCGACAAAGCTTAGTGTGCTCATGGAGAGGATGTTTTGAAGACACCAACATTTCATAAAAGACCTTTGCAGATTCCTCCATCTCATTGTCCGAATCCCGAGCATCATCAAAGTCTTGCACCATGTCTTCGATCTCGGTACCATGCTCGTCGGTGCGACGACGAACCACCTTAGCTCTGGCAGGTTGGGCAGACTCACCATGAAATGTCCAGACCGTATAATTAGGTGTAAAACCCCACTTCTGCAGGTGTTTGATCATTTCAAACTCTGACTTCTTCTTACAGTTGTCGCAATAGACACAAGGGCACAGGTTGTTTTCTGTCCATTTGCAAATGCGACTCTCACAAACTCCTTCGTTTTTGTTATCCATTCACGGATCTTGTCTTTCTGACTAGTGTTACCGGTGTACATCCACCCACGATCACTCATCTTGCCTAGGTACTGGACACACAAAAAGTATATATACATAATTCAGCAAACCATATTCATCAGTTAATAGAGTTTGTCAGATTTATTACGACGATGCAACCTAGACGCTAGTGGTAAAGATAGGTCGAAATGCCACCCAAGTATGTGTAGATTTGGTTCGTTTTACCATGCTCTGCTCCGAATCCGACGCACAATTTTAGCAGCACCTCCCTGTTGTTCTCCTGATACACGTCTTGGCAATAAGCAGAGAGGATGTGTACCTGGAGAAAAACAGGGAGGCACTGACGAAATTCTACATCGGATCCGGAGCAGAGCATATGGGAAAATGAACCTAATTTACACATACTCAGGCTATCCATGGATAACGTTGGACAATTCGAAAGAATCACGGTTATAAATATGCTAATGAATGCATATTTATAGATGCAACCCTTTCGAACGGGAGACACATAGAGGTCACGCATACTGATGATTGAAGACACCTATTGCTAGCAAATTTCATCGGCACGAAGACCGGAACAAAGGAAATGAAGGGGGCAATAGGAGATGTCATTTGTGCTCACCCACGAACATAGGGGTGGAGCTCGTCGAACTCACGGGGAGGTCGTCGAACACCAGAACCTCGCAGTGATGAAACAACTGCACATTTAAATCCACCTGATCAACATAAATAGGATGTTCTGTATAACAAAATCAAAAAATATATGACCTATCTCATAATTCACAAAATATATGACCCATCAGCCTCTCGAAGGCCGAAGAGCACCTTTTTCGAGATCGGGGTGTCGGGGGTGTCGTGTCGGGGTCGGGGTGTCGGGGTGTCATGTCGGGGTAGGGGTGTTGTGTCGGGGTCTGGGGTGCCGTGTCGGGGTGTCAGGGTGTCGTGTTGGGGTTGGGGTGTCGGTGTTGTTGGGAGTCGATGGCATTGGCGGTCGGGGGTCGATGGTGTCGGTGGTCGGGGGTCGTTCGTGTCGGTGGTCGAGGGGCGATGGCATCGGTGGTCGGGGGTCCGGGGCATCGGGGGTTGGTGGCGTCAGGGGTCGGTAGCGTCGGACGTTGGGGGTTAGTGGCGTCGGGGATCAGGGGCTCTTCTCTTCTCTTCTTCTTCTTCTTCTTCTTCTTCTTCTCCTTCTCCTTCTCCTTCTCCTTCTTCTTCTTCTTCTTCTTCTTCTCCTCTTCTCCTCCTCCTCCTCTTCTTCTTCTCCTTTTTCCACTAACCTAATAAACCTAAACTAAAACTACCTAATTAAAACTAACCTAATAAACCTAAACTAAGACTAACCTAACTATCACTAACCTAAACTAACACTAACCTAATTAACACTAACCTAATTAACACTAATCTAATAATATAATCTAAACCTAAAATAAAATAAAATAAAAGAAGAGGGGGAAGATCTTACCAGAGGGGGACGGGGCAAGGGTCGTTGGGGAGGGTTGGGGGAGGGACGGGGAGGGCCAGGGAGCACCGGGGGCCGTAGGGCTGGAGGGGGCATAGGGGGGGCGGAGGGGGCGCAAGGAGGCCACAGGGCATTGGCCGAGCCGGTGGGGTGGCGGGCACGGGCGGCGGGCGGCGCTGGTGGTTGACGGGCGCTGCTGGCGACACGGTAGATGGTTCCGACCGGGGATATGGGGCATAGGGGGGCCCGGGCGCGTGGCAGCAAGGGCAACGCGGCGACGGGGGTGACTAGGGGCGGTGGGCCGGTGGGGTGGCGGGGTGGTGGGGCGATGAGGCGGCAGCACGCGTGCGCTGGTCGGTGGGAGGAGAGGGAGAGAAACAGAGATCGAGAGAGAGAGGCGGGCGGGATGGGGCGCTGCCGTTAGTTAACCCCCCTCTTTGCTGTCCGCTAGCGAACGACAAAGAGGGAGGCCGTTTGGTTAAGTTCTAAGTGGCTCGTCAGTGGGGCCCACTCCCTCTTTGTCGTCTGCTAGCAGACGGCAAACCTCCTTTGCCGTTCGCTAGCAGAAGGCAAAGAAGTGGCTGATGGCAAACCCACCCTTTGTCGTCTGCTAGCTCTTTGCCGTCCGTTTTTGGCTAGCTGATGGCAAAGCCACTCTTTGTCGTCCGTTAGTAGATGGCGAAGATGTGGCAGATGGAAAATCTTCTGATTCCAGTAGTGTATGAACATTTTCTACATATATCAATCCATCCCTGTATACATACATACACACATGGACAAAAAAATTCTATGAACATAAAAATTCTATAAACAAAAAATCATCATTACAACATTTTCTATATATATACATCCATCAAAACATCCATCTAACATCTCTATCTATCCAAAGCTCTAATGCAAAAAAATGAACTCCAATGCAAAAAAATTATCTAAACATCCATCTAACATCTCTATCTATCTATCTAACATCTCTATGTATCCATCTATCTATCCATCTAACATATCTATCGGAGCCGGCTCCTCTAACGTGCAGCAGCCTACCGTTCGGTCACAGACATATGGGCCAGGTTGCCGCACGGTACCACGTGCCAATGGCCGAACGGCAGGGTGTCGCGCGGTAGGGGATCCTTGTCCATATCCATCTAACAACTTTGCCACAACATATCTATCTAAAAATCTAAACATCCATCTAACAACTTTGCCACAACATATCTATCTATCCATCTAACATTCCTAAAATTCATAAAATTCATAAAATTCCAAAATTCCAGCATCTAATCCATAGTTAAATTCCTAAAATTCGTAAAAAACAGCTTTTGCATCGTAGTACACTTTTGCAGGGCTCGTCGCGGCTCACCGACGGGATGGATCGTCGGGGCTCGTCGGGGTGGGCCGGCGGGACAACGCGTTGGGGGAGGGCTCGGCGATAGTGTCGGGGACGGCAACGAGGAGCGGGCTCGGGGAGGAGGGAGAGGAAGTTCGGCGATGGCTTCGTGGCCAGGGCTCGGGGACGGCTCGGGGGCGACGACGTTGGGCAGGGCTTGGGGACAGCTCGTAGGCAATGACGTCGGGTAGGGCTCGGGGACAGCGTCGGGGTCGGCGACGAGGAGCTGGCTCTGGGAGGAGGGCGAGGAGGTCCGGCGACAAGGAGGTCTGGATTCCGGTAGCCTGGCGGCGGCGCAAATAAGCTTATCCTGGTGCGTGTCTCGCACCAGGACGAGGCCTCCCCTATTTATACGTGGAGGACCTTTAGTAACGGTGCGTGGCTCGCACCGATAATAAAGGGTCTTCAGTACCGGTGTGAGCCACGCACTGGTACTAAAGGTCCACCCCAAAAAACGCGCGGGGCGGTGGACCTTTAGTACCGGTGCGTGGCTCGCACCGGTACTAAAGGTTTTTTAATTCAATATTAATTCTTATTTTCAGAAAACCCCCTAAACTTTAGAAAATAAAAGAAAAAAAATCTATGACTCCAATGGAAATAAATAATATATGAAAAAATATCAGAAAAATATAAAGAATCTATTTATGGCATTTCCTTGCATGTTTGAACAACTTAAACTGTTGTATAAGACAATTTGATTAAATGGCATTTGAAATGTCATATCTCGAGTTTGAAAAGCAGTACAAATGAACTCTGAAAACGTTGTAACTTGGCATGACATCATAATTTCACCCACATAGCAACTTCTAAAGAGTTGAGAGGGTTATGGCAAAAACTGGATGCACTTCGTGTACAAAATGGACAATCTCTTTCGTAGTATGAGGGTTTTGGACGAAAACTCATCTAGTACAAAAGGATTTCATTATTAATAACTTATTTTAACTCCATTATTTTTGTGTGTTCAATATGCACCATTCAAAGGCACATCCTCAATTTTCAACCCTTTTTGACTTCATTTGATATTTTTCATGCATTTAATGATTTATTTTGAGCTAAATGACCCTGAATTTGAAAAGCAGTACAAATGAACTCTGAAAAGGTTGTAACTTGGCATGACATCATAATTTCACCCACATAGCAACTTCTAAAGAGTTGAGAGGGTTACGACAAAAACTGGATGCACTTCATGTACAAATTGGACAATCTCTTTCGGAGAATGAGGGTTTCGGATAAAAACTCATCTATTACAAAGGGATTTCATTTTTAATAACTTATTTTAACTCCATACTTTTTGTGTGTGCAATATGCACCATTCAAAGGCACATCATCAATTTTTAACCCTTTCTGACTTCATTTGATATTTTTCATGCATTCAATGATTTATTTTGAGCTAAATGACCTTCAATTTGAAAAGCAGTACAAATGAACTCTGAAAAGGTTGTAACTTGGCATGACATCATAATTTCACCCACATATCAACTTCTAAAGAGTTAAGAGAGTCATGACAAAAACTGGATGCACTTCGTGTACAAATTGGACAATCTCTTTCGAAGTATGAGGGTTTCAGACGAAAACTCATCTATTACAAAGGGATTTCATTTTTAATAACTTATTTTACTCCATACTTTTTGTGTGTTCAATATGGACCATTCAAAGGCACATCATAAATTTGCAACCCTTTCCGACTTCATTTCATATTTTCCGACTTCATTTAATGACTTCATTTAAATATTTTTCATAAATTTGAAAAGCAGTACAAATGAATTCTGAAAAGGTTGTAACTTGGCATGACATCATAATTTCACCCACATAGCAACTTCTAAAGAGTTGAGAGGGTTACGGGAAAAACTAGATGCATTTCATGTACAAACTGTTACAAAGATACCATGCTAGAAAATGCATGCATGTCCTTCACATAGAAAGTGCTGACGGTGAAGCTGGTCACATCCCAGAGTGGGATCTCATGGTGTAAGACTTTTTCTGCGTGTTTGTCCCTTGCTTATGATTGCACCGTAACCATGGAGAATCTTAATTATTTAATAGGATGCTTGGGTCAGTCTTCACTCTGAAGGGAGGGATTTCATGAAAGTTTTCATAATCTTCTGACATGTCTGTCTTCTCCTCCACTCCCACAATGTTTCTTTTCTCTGAAAGAACTATGTGGCGCTTTGGCTCATCGTATTATGTATTCGCTTCCTTATTTTTTTCTCCTTGGTTTGCTAGACATGTACTTCACATAGAAAACCCAAGCCACATCATTGGCTAGGACGAATGAGTCGTTTGGGTACCCAAGATTGTTGAGATCCATTGTTCTCATTCCATACTGTGGGTCTACCTATACCCCGCCTCCAGTATATTTGACCCATTTGAACCAAAAAAAGGGAGCTTAAGATCAGGTCCATAGTCAAGTTCCCATATCTCCTCTATGTAACCATAATATGTGTCTTGAAAGTTGGTTGGATCATAGCGGACACCACTATTTTGGTTGGTGCTCTTTTTATCTTGGGCGATCATCTAAAATGTATTCCCATTTATCTCGTACCCTTTGAAAGTCGTTACAGTCGAACTTGGTGTCTTGGCCAACTAGTAAAGTTCATCTAGAACATCGTTGTCATTGATGAGCTTTGTTTGCAACCAACCGGCAAAAGTCTCCATGTGTTTATGTTCAATCTAGGGGTCAGACTGCTCTGGGTTCTTCGACCGTACAATATCCTTGTGTTCCTTGATATATGGAGTCACCAAGGTGGAATTTTGCAGAACCGTGTAGTGTCATTGAGTGAAAGAATGCCCATCCATATTTATTGCTTCCTTCTTTCCAAATGTGCCTTTTCCACCCAGTCTCCCCGCATGCCACGATGCAGGAAGACCAATCGGCTTAATGTCAGGAACAAAGTCAACATAAAACTCAATAACCTCCTCTGTTCCATATCCCTTGGTGATGCTTCCTTCTGGCCTAGCACGGTTATGAACATATTTCTTTAAGACTCCCATGAATCTCTTGAAGGGGAATATATTGTGTAGAAATACAGGAACTAGAATGTTAATCTCTTCGACTAGGTGAACTAGAACGTGCGTCATAATATTGAAGAAGGATGGAGGGAACACCAACTCGAAACTGTCAAGACATTGGACCAGGTCATTCTGTAATCTTGGTAGGATTTCTAGATCGATTACCTTATGAGATATTGCATTGAGGAATGCGCATAGCTTCACAATGGCTAATCGAACATTTTCCGGTAGAATCCCCCTAAGTGCAACCGGAAGTAATTGCGTCAGAATCACGTGGCAGTCATGAGACTTTAGATTTTGAAATGTTTTCTCTGCCATATTTATTATTCCCTTTATATTCGACGAGAAGCTAGATGGGACCTTGATACGGAGCAGGCATTCAAAAAAGATTTCCTTCTCTTCCTTCGTAAGAGCGTAGCTGGCAGGACCTTGATACTTCTTTGGAGGCATGTCGTCTTTTTCATTAATTCTTTGCTTGTCCTCCCGTGCCTCCGGTGTATCTTTTGTCTTTCCATACACGCCCAAGAATCCTAGCAGGTTCACACAAAGATTATTCGTCACGTGCATCATGTCGATTGCATTGCTGACCTCTAGGGATTTCCAATATTCAAGTTCCCAAAATATAGAATTCTTCTTCCACATGGGTGCGTGTCCGTTGGCGTCATTCGGAACAGGTTGTCCGCCAGGACCCTTTCCAAAGATTACCTGTAAATCCTTGACCATATCAAATATATATTCACCAGTACAGAGGCCAGGCTTCTTCCGATTATCTGGCTCACCTTTGAAAAGGTTGCCTTCCTTTCTTAAGATATGCTTGATGGGTAGAAATCCACGATGTCCCGTGTACACATTCTTCTTACATTTATCCAAATATATACTTTCAGTATCATCTAAAAAGTGCGTGCATGCATTGTATCCCTTGTTTGTATGTCCTGAAAGGTTACTAAGAGAAGGCCAATCATTGATGGTTACAAACAACAACGCTCGTAGGTCAATTTCCTTATGTGTGTGCGCATCCCACACACGTACACCTGGTTTTTTCCAGAACTGTAGAAGTTCATCAACTAGTGGCCTTAGGTATACATCAATGTCATTGTCGGGTTGCTTAGGTGCTTGGATGAGCACTGACATCATAATGAACTTATGCTTCATGCACAACCAAGGAGGAAGGTTGTAGATACATCGAGTCACGGGCCAGGTGCTGTGGCTGGAGCTCTGCTCCCCAAAAGGATTCATGACATCTATACTAAGACCAAACCATAAGTTTGTTGCGTCAGTTGCAAAGTCCTCGAACTCCCTCTCAATTTTTCTCCACTACGACCCATCAACGGGTGCTCTCAACATCCCGTCTTTCTTACTTTTTTCTTTGTGCCATCGCCACAACTTGGGATGCTCTTTGTTTTGGAACAAACATTTCAACCATCGTATTATAGGAGCATACCACATCACCTTGGCAGGAACCCTCTTCCTGTTGCCCTCCATGTCGCTAGGGTCATCGCGGTGGATCTTATAGCGCAGTGCAATGCATACCGGGCATGCATCCAAATTCTTGTACTCCTCACCACGGTAGAGGATGCAGTCATTAGGGCATGCATGTATCTTCTGCACCTCTAATCCTAGGGGGCAGACAACCTTCTTTGCTTTGTACGTACTTTCAGGCAATTCATTATCCTTTGGAAGCATCTTCTTTATCATTATCAACAATTCTTGAAATCCCTTGTTAGTTACACCATTCTTCGCCTTCCATCGCAACAATTCAAACATGGTACCCAGTTTTTTTGGTCATCTTTACAATTTGGATACAATATTTTCTTGTGATCCTCTAACATGCGTTTCAACTTCAACCTCTCCTTGTCAGTTTCGCATTTTCTCTTTGCGTCAGCAATGACCCGACGCAAATCATCAACGGGCTCATCTGATGCCTCTTCTTCAGCTTCCCCCATTGTTGTATCTGCGAAAGGATAGTTTTCATAATCCTCTTCTTCTTCATTGTCTTCTATTATAACCCTTCTTTCTCCATGCTTGGTCCAACAGCTATAGCCGGACATGAAACCGGACTTCAGCAAGTGGTAGTGAAGGATTTTTAAGGTAGAGTAATTCCGATCATTCTTGCAGTCACGACACGGACAACACATGAAACCATTTTGCTTATTTGCCTCAGCCACACGAATAAAATCATGCAGGCCATTAAGAAACCCTGGACTTAGTCGGTCATCGTACATCCATTGTCGGCTCATGTTCACTACACAACATCGAAGTGACCAAATTAATACAACTTGATCATCACATTACAATCAAAGTAGAGCTAGCAGTGACCAAATGTGATTACTGCAAATAATAGATACCTATAGTTCATACATACATCTCATAAAACAAAATACAACTATCTAAAACATGTAAATGCAATAATAAATGCAATCATAATCACAACTAAGGAAACAATTGAGCCAACGGCATAATGATACCAAGCCTCTTTATCGATGGCATATTTTCTAATCTTTCTAAGCTTCAAGCGCATTCTAGCCATCTTGTTCTTGTGATCATCAACGATATCGGCAACATATGACTCCAATCCCATCTTCTCATCTTTAGTTCTTTTCAATGTTTCTTTCAAATGATCAATTTCTTTTTCATCTTGTGTTAATTTCTCGAGCAGAATTGCATAGTCGGTTGGAATTTCTGGTTGAACTACTTCCTATATAAAAACATCTACGTCAATTTGGTGGCATAATTAATTGTCGTAGACATTAGATGATGTGATAAATAGTTATAAAAGATAACGACATACCACATCTGAATCCTAGACTGGACGAGGGCCGACGTGGGCGGATACCATAACCATGACACTATAGAATAACTAACAATAATACAAGTAAGTAAATCGTACACGCAGCTATCTAAATCATACAGGTAATTTTTTTAACAAAAATGTTTTAAGAATAACAAGGGGCTCACCAAGGTGGCCGGTGCCGCGACGAGACGGTGCAGACAATCGACAGTGGTTAGGACGGGGAAGGGAAGGCACCAAATAAATCACACCTACACATATGCAACCTAACAAGTTAATTTGAGATCAAATTGCATATAAATCAAATAGCATCCCACATAATGATCACTCCTCCAAAACCTAGCTAAAACCCACAAATCATATATCTTTGAGCATACCACAAGCTAATCTAGCAATGAGAGATGAAGGGGCAAAGTTGCTAACCTTTGAGAACACTTGGATAGATGTGGTTCCCTTAAATCTTGACAAATCCTTGGCAAATGGAGGATGATCTTCGAGCAAGAAGAAGAACAGGGAGAAAATAGAGAAATGAGAGCCCCTTCGATCGGCTGCGGACGAAGCATATATGTAGGAAGTCTTTAGTACCGGTTGGTGACACCAACCTATACTAAAGAGGCACGCGGGGCCCAAGTCTGACCAAAAGCCTTCCACGCCCCCCTTTAGTACCGGCTCGCAACATGAACCAGTACTAAAGATCCCTCACGAGCCGACACTAAAGGTCGCCCTGCTCCTAGCCGTTGGAGCCGGCACGAACCTGGACTAATACCATCTTTACTACATGCTCGTAACTAGACCGGGACTAATGCTTGGGACGAAAGGTCTATTTTCTACTAGTGAATAGATACGCCGGATACGCTGGTTTGGGCATCGGGAAGACGGGAGGGAATGGCAATCATAAGTATTTCGTTTGCGCATTCCAAGGGAAAAACAGATCTTCTGTTTCAGAAGCTGAAAGGAAGAGAAACAAAACATCGCAGAGGACAGGCTGCAATGCAAGAATGAGGGTGAAGGTGCAAGAGGATAACACATGTGTGGTAGTGGACATTGAGTACAATCATAATCACCAGCTCATCAAAACTTCTCACATGCTGGTATTCTTGCACATACACAAGAATTATGAGCCCACTAATTTGGAGTACGTAAAGCTCTTGCTGTACAATGATGTCAAACATACAACAATTATGTCCACGCTATCCGAAAATGAAGATGGAAGATACATTCTAATCATGACCGGACGAGACCTACTAAACCAGTAAGTATTGAAAAATGCACATATTGAATGTACATAGCATCCTATGTCACCACCCTTGCTAGCAAAAATAACGAATGCCTGTTTGCATATAATTTGCAGGAAAGCTATGGATGTGACGAAAGATGATTTGGATGATGTATTAAAACTTGTATCTTTCTTTAAAGACATGAAGGCAATCAATGACGAGTTTTCTATAACATACAATTAGATAGCGACAATGTAATTAAAAACATTTTCTGGTCCAATGCAAGGTACCGGGAAACATATCAAGATTTTGGCGATTGTGTAACATTTGACACAACTTATGAGACTAACATATTTCATATGCCTCTAGGAGTGTTTGTTTTAACAAACCACCATTTGCAGTCGACGATATTTGTTGTTGCCCTAATTAGAGACGAAGATGCAAAGTCATTCAAGTGGTTGCTTGATACATTTGTACGGTGCATGAACAAAAAACACCCAACTTGCATTCTAACAGGTAAGTTCAAAAAACTCTACAAGTTTCATCATCTTTTCACCTCTAGGTGTATATTGGGTATACTGGTTTTAACTGAAAAATATTATAAACAAAGTAGTTCAAACACTGGTAGCACAGAAGTCCAACAAATAGTACATGAAGCAAAATATGGTGATGTATGTGAAGTTCAAATACAGGAATCATAGAAGTTCAAGAACACTGTTGTAAGAAAAAATATTTATCATGTTCAGAAAAATATGGTTATGTCTGTGAAGTTCAATCATTGGTACCATAGAAGTTCAAAAAAACTGCCATACAAAAAAACTTTGTGACATTACTACATAGTCCTACGGCTGCCTGTGAAGTTCAAGTACTTGTATCACATAAGTTCACCATTAGTGCAAGAAGCAAGTTTCATTTTTTAATTCATGTAGACCAGTGCCCGTCAATGGCGAAAGCTATACCACAATCATTCCCAAATACCGTCCACAAGCTATGTCGTTGGCACATCCTGAAGAAGTTCAAGGAATACCTCCTGTTGCTGTACGAAAAGTATCCAACATTCAAAGAGGAGTTCACAGCAATGTTAAACTGGCCGCTAATGCCAACAGAGTTTGATGCTGCCTGGGCTGCACTCGTGCAGAAGTACAACCTGCAGAACGACTAGATGATGATGTAGCTATGGAGTGATAGGAAAATGTGGATATCAGCATATTACAAGAACATTTTCTATGCTAGAATGACTTGTACACAACGTCCTTAAGAGAGGGTTTGTTAAGGGGACACAGAACCTACACAAGTTTGCTAGGCAGGTAAATGCTTGCATACAAACTCGGTTGCAGAAGGATAATGAGCAAACAATGGCTAGCATGGTATTGTGACTTCCTTGCACATGTGCACTTGGTACTTAAATGAAACCCATGACTCTGCTCGACTAATATCTAATTTTTTGACATGTGCAGAGCAATCCTGTCACAAAAATAAATTATGGCTATGAGGAAGACATGGCTATCAAGTACACGAGAGCCGTGTACAGCGAGATGAGGGATAGGATGAGAAAGAGCATGTTATTTCGCGCGAAAAAGACAACACAAGCCGCTAATTACCTTGTGTACTACCACAACAAGGGTAGCGATGAAGATGAAGAAAGGTTTGCATGGTCAAAGCATGAATTCCAGGTTGTAGCTGACCCAAATAATGAAATATACGAGTGTTTATGCAAGCTTTGGACACAGACAGGTGAGCGGAAAAACAAACTCATTAAATAGCTAAACTAGTAGTATCATATCAATATATAAAACTCATTGTTGGCTCACAAACAATGTATTCTGCATTCATCACAAATTCATGTATGTTCTGCCTTCACATAATGAACATACTGGACTCCGTGAGGGCTGACAAATTTCCAGACAAGTATATCCTGAAATGGTCCACAAGGACTGCAAAATCACAACCAACATTTGATACAACAGACTACAACACAATTGCATCGGATGGCAACTCAAAACTCTCAATCCAAGACATCCTGCTATAGCTAAATTTGATGGTTAACAAGAAAACAATGAGATGTGAACAGCAATATGATAGATCCTTCTATGTTCTCAAGAGACTCTTGGAAGAAATTGATGCAATACATTCAGCAAATCATGCAGATTCTGACGAAAGGATGGCTCAAGAGGACGCTGAAATTGAAGATGACCTTCATTACTATGAAGCTGAAATGCTCCAGACCGCTCCTCAAGCCGACCGATGCAAGGAGGATGTTGGCCAATTGATGCAGCAGCAGCAAGAGATGATGAAACTGTCGATTTACTCTGAAAGAAATTAAAGGGTAGGAAGAAACTTTATGCAACAAGAAAAGCGACCACAGAGCTCAAATAAAGGCACCATCTGCAGATAGAGTTGTCGTGATGGATGACAATGGAGTGCCACTTGGACACAAGCAATGTAGTTTGTGCGAAAAAGATGCAGGACACAACAAACTCACTTGTCCAACACTCGTAGAAATAAATGATGCCGAGGAGGTCAAGCACCCAAAAGTTGAAAAACAACAACCCAAAGTTCAAAAACAAAACAAGGGACCACACCCAGAAAAACCTAGCAGCAGGCTTTGTAGCATACGCCAGGAATATGCTCCACACAATGCGAGAACATGTCTGAAGTGCACAGAGGCTGAACAGACAAGTCAAAAGCCGGAAAAGAAAAGGAAAGCAAAACCTAGAGCCAGCAGCAAGAAAGTGGTGGAAGATGAAGAGGAGGATGAGGGAGACGAAGATGAAGACACCAATGAATAAGAGGAAGACGAAGAGGAAGATGAATAGGAAGACGAAGAGGTACATGTCAAACAAAAACCACTACCAGCAAAGCCTCGTAGGAGGAGCGCGAGGCAGATAAACTATTAGACTTGGTTGATTAAACAAAAGGAAACTTATGTCATGTCAGTGTATATTATGTTATTCCACCATTGAAAATTATTTTTCGAGAAGCTTATTGTCGAAGTTCTACTGTACAAGTTTCAAACAAATTATATAGTGAGAAGTTCAAGTGTTCTTACTTTAGAAGTTCTGGTATAAGATGAAAGGAGGTGCAGGTGTTGTATTCCATAAAAGACCAAATAGGAATAAATGAATATACAGTGAGAAGTTCAAGTAAGCTTACACAAAAGTTCTAGTATAATATGAAAGGAGGTGCAGGTGCTGTATTCCATAAAAGACCAAGTTGGAATAAATGAATATACACTGAGAAGTTCAATTATGCTTACAGAAGACGTTCTGGTATAATAATTACTGTAGGAAAAATATGCTTGACAAATAAGTATTGCCATATAAACTAAGCTGGTAATCCGAAGATGACGCATGGACATGTGAAGTTCTTTTTGGATACCTGGAGAAGTTCACGTAGAAACCCGACAAGATCAAGACACGTAACGGAGTATATGAGTATATTTTCACATGAAGTTCTAGTTGAAAACCATTTACAGCTAAAAAATAATAATAACAGGATAACACAAAAATTACAAAAGGCTACATCTTGATTTATTTGAAAAATAATAATACATTCTACAAAACGAAAATTCTCCCCATCTCAAACCAGCAGCCCAGCCAGTTATCAAGCAGAGGTTCAAGTTCACCTGTTGGGGCCAAAATTAACAACACTGGATTTTGTGGACAAAAACCACTGTCCACTATAAACCAGCAGTTCAACAAGAACACATGCAGAAGTTCAGGACCATAAGTTGGGGAAAAACAAAAAACTCTGTAATACTGAAAAAAGTGCAATACATTTAAATTCACAAGACGATCATTCTTCATTATAGATACATTTTTCCTCAATAACATAAAAAACAGTGTTGTAGCTATATTTAAACGAATTACTAAACCATCCTTACAACCAAATATTTACGAAATCGTTCCAATCATTATCAAACCAAATCTTTACAAAATCAAACCTACTCTAAGACCAATGTTTCTACATGTAGAATTCACGGGCCCAAGGACTAGATATCAACACGAAGCTCTCCACGCACAATTTCATTCTTCTCGCTGAAGACTAGAGTGTGCATGAACTCAGCCTTCCAGTCATCCACAAAGGTCTGCAAACAAAAAGAATGAATAATAAAAAATAGTAAAGGATAACTAAAAGCACATCAGGAGTGTGTCGACAAAAACAGAAAAAAACACGAAGGATGATGAGACAAGACACAAGGACAAAACATATTTCCACATCACGAAAATCTTCAACAAAATCATCGCCATCATATGTAGAGCACATCTTCATGGTGAAGAAACCACACTCGTTATTCTATTGCTTTGGAACATCAACAAAGGTCGGCCTCTTTGCAATAGTAACCCAGTTTGGCTGCTTGCTCGCTTTGTACTCAGCCTTTCCGTCCACCTCCTCCAGCAACCCAACGAATCTCTTGATCTTCTAGAAATGAGAAATATGATGAAATCAAAAACATATTAACCAAATGCCTAAGTTCAGGTGCATAAAGCGACACTTGCATAAAATCCAACTAAATGATACCAGAAGTTCAACTATCAAATGATAGTCAGTTCAAGCATACAACTTTGAATCGGTATTACCAAACGAAGATAAAAATATTTTGTCTAAGGAAGGTAGAAAAAAGTTCATGTCAAAAAGATAATATGACGGGAGGTTCAGACTAAGAAACACTCACGATATTTTGGCAGTCTCGATGGAAACTTATTCGTGAAAGTCCCTTATTAGAGTAAGGGAGTGAATCAAGGATGTCAATGCTCCCACGATATCTATTCAGCACATACACACTTAGTGCGCTATTTTGCCAATTGGCTTGAAAAGTATCAAAAAACCTACCAAGATTGAAAAAATGGTTAGCACAAACTACAAACAAGAAGTATTGAACAACCGAGATGAACAAAAAGTTCTTGATAACTCGGCAAAAGGATGTACGTAATAAAAAAGGAAGAGTTGTGAAAACCTAACCAACTTTGCATTAAGAAGGTCTTCTTCCTTACGAACAAACATTGGGAGGAGTGCACCCGGATTTTTTACATCGAATTTTGGAACTGATGCACCAAAATAATCATACTCCAGGCAGTACTGCAGTCACCAACAGACCATCAACAAAGATCAAGAATACGAAATAATAATGACAAATAAAAACAACTCCCAATGCCACTTCACCAAAACTAGCGGAAAAAAGGAGATAGAGTTACAAGAACTAAAACCTGTATGAAGTAGGGACTCAAAACAACCCTGTCAACACAAGAGAAGATCTGAGAGGTCTCCGGCTTATCCTTCCACAAGTTTATGAGAAAGTCCATTATATCTCCTTCCATCTACTGCCCTTCACCGAAAAGAGTATGAAGGACATGTCCTATGAGGTCAATCACATTCCCAGGGACGGTAAGCATTCAGTAGCTTGTACTACTGATTTAAAGGATGGGAAAATATTAGAAGCGCAACTCCAAGACAAGGAGAATGAATAGAAGTTCAGATACTATAACATTAGAAGTTCACGAAAAAATAGCATTTCCGGTAGCAAAAACATAAGAAAAATACTCACTCAGAATACTTCTTCAAACCTTCTTCACTAAGCACAATCTGTTTCAACCTCTGAGCCTCAGATAGATGAGGGTAACTATATTTCTTTAGGGGAGCGACAAGAAAATGCCACCTCACAGGCAATCTTGCTGCGCTCTTCGAGGAAGTTATGTTGTCAGACTCAACTGCTAGATTCCTCCTGGTCATGACAGCATTCTTCCCACCTCTCCCAACAACAATAGCAGCTGCTGATTTATCCTTCTTCGGGTAAGCAATCTTCCCAAAATTATCATCCGACGCAATCACCTCTGCTTGGACTGGACCAAGCTTCCCGGAGCAAGGGGTACTTGGAGCAGCACCAATACCAACAAGCTGCTTCCCCAACATGGAAGGAATAAGGGTTCGAGAGCTCTCATATTCTCTCGGAGTTGTACTCATCGATTCCTCCCTAGGCTGGTATTCCCGTGACCCAAGGAATGAGTAGTGGTAATCGGTCAAGTCCAACGGCTCCACTGTAAAAAAATACCATTAAAATATAACTAATGTTCAGATACAACACAATGTACTGTCCAACAAATATAGATGTCATGATTATTACTCAAAGTTGACCTAAAAATTATGTTGCATTGAAAAACTAATGAAGTTCAGGCACAACCCAAGGCACAGTTCAAGATAAGCTGATGAAATGGAAAACTTTCAACTACAACTAACCAAATCGTAAAAAGGTATCCTCTCTGAAGTTCAAGTAGAATAAAAGATGCAGTCCAAATAAGCAATGACAGGACAAAATATTGAAACAAAAAACACAAGCAAGTAAAAGACAATGAAGTTTATGTAGAACAAAAGCTGCAATCAAGTAAGGAGTACACATTTGAAGACTTACATGAATATTTGCCAAACAAACCATGGAAGTCTGTTTCAAACAAGTTAGAACAAGCAATTGAGTACATCCATGTCTTCCTGATATCCAATATATTCACATGGGAATAGTTTGCAAGAATCCCATCATGATACGAATTAACATTCGTAAGCATGAAGAATCCGCAGTCGATACTCCCATCAAACAAAGAGAACTGTGTCAAAACAAAAGAAAGCCAAAAGCATACCAAGACGTTGTATGTACAACAACAATTAAATAGAAAGTGATAGAGAGAAAAGTGGAACTCATACTTGTTAGTCTGTTGGCGAACATCAATCCAATCCAAAGGGAAATTGTTAATAGAAGGTGGACTGAAGGGTGTCTCCCTATCATTGCTGGTATCGCCCCAAAGACTCTTGATGTTATCAGTCATCCGCCGATACAAGCGTACTGCACAGTCATCATTTGGTCCATAGTACGAGTCGAGAAGCTGGAACCTTGAATTCTTTATGTGAAGAAATATGGAAACCCAATAACCAACACCACCCAACTGAGCAGGAAGTTCAGGTAGGTCAAAAGTGAGGAAAATAACCTGACTCAAGATAAACACACAAATAATTAAAACTGAATATTAATATCAAGAGCACAAAAAAATAAACAAACATAAACAGAGAGGATCACAGTGGAAACAAGTATAGAGACAAAGAAAAAAATATTGCTTACAGAATCATGCGCATCCATATATGCTATCTAGACCATTCGCTAAGAAGTACTTCCTCACACGGGGATCAAAATGGCCTCTGTAAATTTTGTCCTAATATAATGCAGATAACAGCAACATATGAAAATACAATGAGACCAACAAGTTTTAACTAATATGTGTAAAGAACCACAGAAAACAAATTACTATAGGGTTGACTTACACAAACCCAATACGGTAGGATGAGTTTTTCTGAGTCCTGGTATTTGGCACTACGACAGCTTCAACAGTAGCTTCACACTCATTGTTTTGGAACATAATCTTTAATCTAAAACAAATAAAAGAAAGTAAATAAGTTCAACATCTGAAACTAAAGAAGTTCAGCACACAGAAAGCAAAGAGTTGAACTGCATAACAACAGGCATCAGAAAGTAAAGTTAGATGTTCAGCATCAAAAAGTAAAGAATTTTAGCAACAGAACGTAGAGAAGTTTAGGTATAAAACCAAAGGCAAGACATAATTTAGATGGATATAAAATCTGACTAGCTGCACTCACCTCTTAGAATGACCACTCTTAAGCCTAGTTACACTGAAATAAAAATCATCAACCTTCTTTCAGACGAAAGCAAGTTCACTATCTGCCTAGCAAAAGAATAGAAATTAAGAGAAACATACAAACACATAGATCATGACAGGAGAAATAAAACAACACAAGCACATCTCAGATGCTACACCAAAAGATAAACCATAGGATTAAAAACATGACAACCCATGCATTACAAATCTTACCCCACGTAAAAATAGCTGCAATTCACTTTATTTACAAATCACAATCCAGATGTTCAACTTGGACCACACAGAGAATACATAGGGATATCAAAGACTCCAACCAACAACAAAAGGGATGGGGATGGGAAAGAAGAGAGAAGCATGCTCCTCTCTTTGTGGATTCTTGCCTAGACTAGTTGCAACACTTGAAAGATCATCCTTCTTTCCCAAGCTATCACTTTCTGTCTCTTCATCATCATCTCCAGTAGACATTGCAATGTCGTCGACAAGCACACCAGTAGCAGCTGGAGCAGCTAGAGAATGTGAAACAACAAAAACTGTTGGTTGTGCTACAACAGGAAGAGCTGGAGAACCAGCATCAACAACCACTGATGGTTCTGCTGCAGGAGACTTCTCAGTTCCTGCACGAGCACTACGAGTATCAACAACAGCCTCGATGGGATCTTTCTCTAAAATGATATCTTCAGATGTCTTGCCCTGTTTAGCATCAGAAACAAACAACGATGGATAACTGAGGTTCAGTTCGATCCAGCCCATCGGAGCAGCCAGTGCCTGATACAGCCTTGTCTGCAACCTTATCTGAAGGAACACTAGCATCGTCATTCTGCAGCAAAGAAAAAAGTCAATAAAAATGGGCACATAGTAAAACAAATGTAGAAGAAGTTAAATAAAAAGGAAGCAAAAGGACAAGAAAAAATATACCTTAGGAACTTCCATGAACCTCATCAGCAAATAAATCACTCGCGGGAGCAGATTCACGCACAGGAACAGTTGCACTTTCAGGTAAAACATCCTCATCAACCCTAACACCATCATGAGTGGCCTACAAAAATCAAATAGAACTCAATGTCTAATCAGGTGAAGTCCACATTTTATAACTAAAGAAGGACAACTATGAACACTGACACATGGAGGAAGTCCAATGACAATAAACATAGAAGGTCATATATCAAACTAATATCACACAAAGGAAAAAAGGGCCTCATATGGAAAGCAAAGAAGTTCAGATAACGTAGGCCTAGAAGTCCAGATACTGTAAACCAAGAAGGTCAAATATGAAACACAAATACTAAAAAACGATGTACAGAACACATGAAATCAGGAAGGGTCACCTATCACCAAAAACAGTAATAACTAAAAAGCCAACAATGAACATTAATTCAAAGACGTAAAAAAAGGACAACATAAAAAACCCTCTTCATTACACTCATCATCCCTTCCTTCACGACCCAAACGAACAGAATCATCTTGCCTCTTAATCTGACTGACAACAACACTAGCCTCATCTTCAAAAGTCTTGAAACGAGCATCCTGCATTTCCTTGAACAACCCAAAGCTAGTCCAGAGGTGGGAAGTTCTCTGACGAAGCACACCAAGAATTCTAGCTTCCATTGAAAAAACCTCCTTCCAAGACTCAACGTCAAAACCATCGCTAGGAGGTAGAATCCTGTCGACGCGACTAAGACGCTCATGAGTTGTCAGAACATGGGCCATCTCCCCACAAACAGTTTCCAAAAGACCATCAATGCTAAGAAGGGAAACATTGGCAGCATCAAAGAAACCATCTGAATAAATGCCACCTCCGGCACCCACATGGGCAAAAGAACCTCCACGATCTATAGGGGGAGCACCAGTATTGACATCCTGGAGAATTCAAATCTTGGGGCACCTCCACTCCCTAGGTCGCTGGCACGAGGCATATTAGGAACATGACATTTGATAACCCTAAAGAACACAACCTCACCCTGTGTCTTCCACTACATACAAAACAAAAGTCAACGCGTCAAAAAACAATGAAGGAACATGGAACACATATTGAAGAAAGTACCAGAAGTTCAAGTTAAACTGTATAGGAAATAATGATGCATAGAAACACTCACAGGGAGTTTCCCAAACACCCAGTTGTTTGGGACCTCATCCCCCTTCTTAACCAAGTCAGTAGTAGCAAGCTCAGACATCTTGGCCTGGTCCATGTATTTGATGCAAGGGGTCCTCAAATCAACAACAGACTTCTTGCCAAGGATAAGGTAGTCCAGATACATAAGTAGTGGCGCAATGGCGCAGCCTGTAACAACTTTTCCACTGCTAGTCCCCTGATGATCCCTAGTCACAGCCCTTCGAAGATCATCAACAACCAACTGACAGTAGTCCATATTTGCCATATCTTCAGAGGCAAGATTCTCAGCCATTGCTGCCTCCCTAGACACTCGTGTAGACGTACCAGGAATAATAACCTTCATGAAAAGAATAAGTTAAAATACCTGCAGAGCCAGGTTATCATTCTTCTCATCCTTCACAAGTTCCCTGAGGACCTTCCGCAGATCCTTTGTCTTGATATCATCACTCCTCTTGTAGCCAAGTTTGGCCTTCAGCCTCATAACAGCATCATCAAACCCATCATCTGAGGGCCTAGGAGGGGAACGACCACCTTGAGGGAATCCAAAAATATGGTGAATATCATCACTTGTAATACGCAAAACCTTGTTCGCCTCACACATGTTCAGAACCATAGTAAATGGGTTAATCTTGGCGTAGATGTGTCCCATCAAAGGACGAGAGATGTTAGAATCAATCGTCAAATCAAACACATAACCAACACCCGCCTTGATAACCCTCGCCTTGTGCCTAGGTTGTAGCAATTTTGTGCAAAACTTGACCTCTTTCCATGAGCAGCGAACCGGCTTGTTAAAATGTTTCGCATCATCTCCTCCTTCATCACCTTCTTCCACTGATTTGCCTCCTGTCTTCCTCAGAATAGGCCGCTTCACAAGATGATACTACAAAAAAGGCAATGACAGGAAAAAAGGAAGAAAAATGAGTCAGACAAACTAAACCAAAATTTCATTAATGCTGAATTGGAAAAACTACATAAGAAAATAGAGCATGGACAAAAAAATTGTATCTAGCAGAAGTGGAACCATTACAAAACAGTTACAACTGCTTTCTCCATGTTAGCAGTGTACATTCCAGAAGTTCAACTATGTCTACATAGGTAGTACAACCATGTATGACCAGAAGTACAACTTCTTTCTCCATGTTGGCAATGTAAATTTCAGAAGTTCAACTATGACTAGATAAGCAATACAACCATGTATGACCACAAGTTAAGCTGCTTTCTAAATGTTAGAACTTTACAAAGTAGAAGTTCAACTTTGTACATCAAGGCATTAAAATTATGTATACCAAGAAGTTCAGCTAATATCTTCATGTATATAAGCAGAAGTTCAGGTATTTTAATAAAGGCAGTAATACCATATAAACCAAGCAGTTCAGCTGACCTCTAAATGTATATAAGCAGAAGGTTAGGTATGCACACGAAGATAGTACTACATACATAAAATATAACAACAATTCTACACTGTTCTGAAAAATAGTAAACATGACATATTCATACCTGATCAGCATCATCATCATCATCATCATCATCAATGGTGAAATCGACATCACCCTTGTCGTCTGGATAAACACGAGAATGCTTCTTGCAACCCATATTAACCTTTTCCGGTGTAACCTTGCGCTTAACGCCACATTTCTTTCCCTTACCAGATGCACCAGCACCAAGCGGAGAAGGTGTAGGCGCCGGAGTGGCAAGCACACGAGGACTACGATGTGGCGTACAACCGCGGGCTTGGCCTTCCACTTCAGGAAGTTCAACCACACTTGGTCCTGTAGCATTTGAAACATGTGGGCTCCTCCGAGGAGTAACTTCACCAACTAAGTGCTTCCTAGCCACGCTCTTCTTAAATTTCTTCTTCCTAGGGGCAGCCACGCCATCAGTGGCACGCGACACGTATTCTTCAGCAACTGAGCCATGCCCAACTTTGAGCTCAGCAACATCATCAGATTCAGAAACATGAGAACCTTTCTGGAGGCGGGCCGCCATCTTCTTATAAAAATCTTCTTGCTTCTTCCTCTTGCGTTGATCCTCTAGAAGAAGTTGTAGGGGCACATCCTCATCTTGCGTGACAGGTTTAGTGCCATCAACAGACTGGGACTGTGTCTCTGACATCTGAAGAGAGCACAAAGGATCCGGAACGGAATCACAACCTTCAACTGATGGAGCCCCCTGCTCAGCTGCAGCAGTGTTATCTGGCAAACCCAAGTCAGATAGTACATCGTTGATGGTGTTCACAGCTTCCTCGTCTGTGGATACATCTGCAAGAACAAATACAAAACGCACGAAAAGAACAAGTTCAAAAACATGGCTCAAGAATTTTAAAAAGGAGTTGCACATACTGGGTGAAGCAAGAGCTGCAGAACCAAGATCCACGAGGCTTAAATTTTTCTCAAGGCACAAAGCAACCTCAGCAAATAGAGTCAAAGGAATAATAGGTGGTTTAGCCGCATCAGATACTCGAGCATCAATATTAACTTCTGAAGCTCCATCTTGATCAAAGGCATTTTTTCAGAACTATTAAATTCATCACCAACTACAAAATGGAAGTAAAAAAGGCAGCTCAGTTTTAATCCACAATCTACACCAAAGGAAGTACTACAAATACATGAATTTTCAATGTCCAGAAGTTCAAAAATACCTAACAAAGTTGTAAAACAATGCACAATCTACAATCTACATACTGAAGATAAAACAATCTACACCAAAGGAAGTACTACATATAGATGAATGTCCAGAAGTTCAACAATACATAACAAAGCAGTAAAACAATGCACAAATAGAAATTTAACAAAATTTAATTACAAACAAATAACTAAAACCAGAAGTTCAACTATGTGACCCAAGGCAGTACTACCAAAAAAAGATGAAGCATGAGCAGAAATACTTTTTTCACAACCAAACTACTTCTCAATACCATGAAAATGATAACACAAAATGCAAAGATAGACACTAAATATGATACATTAGGAAGTCCAAACACAATTGGTGACATACTTCACTGGCAATTCATCAAAAATAATCTAAGCAACACTCTACTAACTTCTACTAACAATAAAATGCATACACATAACCTATGGAATAAGTTCACACTTTTCAACATGGGCAGTCCAGCAACACAACCAACTAAAGATATAGGTCAAAATATATAAGAAAACTCCAATTTAAAATACAAGATGCATATACATTTACATACCTGAAGATGGTTTTGAAGCCATGACAACACCACTCCTAGATGAATGCAAGTACAAACCTTAGATCCACCTACAAAAAACAGGGAAGAAATTACATAATTAGAAAGTAGAAAATCAAACAACAATACAAAAACAACTACATAAAATCCTAGAATAAAACAACTAAATCACTGCAACAATTGTGAAGATGAACAGTACCACATCAAGCCAAGCACAACATATTAAAAATAGTTCTCATAAACTAACTAGCATGGGACAGACACAATCTAGACTACAAAATAAATAACATTAATGGATGTAAATACATCACATCCAGCAGCAACCACCACACCACACCCTTCTTACATGCATCTCACTATGAAATTAACAAAGGGGAAATGAAATACACACAAGCCTCAAGGATAAAATAACACACACAACCATCTCACAGATAAAAAAAATCATGGGGAAATGGAATCCACCCACCACACGCACAAGAACCCTACCTAATCTCCATTACAACCATCAGAACAAAAGGGAGGAGGCGGATGCGAGACCACACAAAAGTAATAGAGAGATCTCGACAGGTTTGGCGAAAACTAATAGCAAGCATTGGGGGAGGCAGCATTTGTACCTCTACAAGCGACCCCGATGCACGAATCTGTGACGGTTCTTCCACCCCCACGACACCACGCACACTTTGGAACCGCGTAGATAGTTGCCGGCTTCGCTTTAGAGGAGAAGAGAGCGGTCTGAGGGAGGGAGAGCGGGGCATGGGGAAGAAAAAGGAGCGGGGCGTGTGCCGGTTATTCCACTCACGAGCGTAGGAGACAACGGCGGAGAAATCGAGGGAGGTTGGGGGAAGTTGGGGCGAAGAGAGCGGAGCGACAGAGGGAGAAGAGAGCGACCGAGAGGGGGATAGGGTTTTCTGACAGGTGGTGGGCAGGCAACGGGGCAATAAATGGGGCTCTCTAGCGGATGTCCAGTGCCGGGGTTAATTATAGTTTTACCCCTGACCATTAAAAAGTAAATGCATGTGTTCAAAAATGAATGCACCGTTTGAATGCATCAGTTTAAAAAGATAAGATAAAATAAAAATCTGTTGGTATCCCTTAAAACCAACATTTGATGGCCCACGGAAGTTCAAGTACACTACCAATGGAAGTAAAATATATACAGTAATAAGCACTTACAAACAAACAAGAAGTTCAAAAAATAAAGGATAGAGGTTCAAGTACTCTATCAAGCAAAGTAAGGCATATGAATAAATAATCATTAAGAAACGAAGAAGAAGTTCAAATACAGAAACACAAGAAGTCCATAACTAACTCAACGGACTCGCCTCAGCATTGCCGACCCTCCTCCCCCTCCCCCTGCTCGGTCTCGCGCTACCGCGGCAATACACGCTAGCTTGACATGCGCAATGCGGTTATTGTGTTTCCACTCCCACCCACAGGCACCCTAGAGCCACACCCTAAGATAGATAGTGGGGTTAAAGATGTGACGGACTCGCCTCCGCATCTGAGAATGCGGCATGCCGCGTCATCACCTGCTCCGGCTCAATCTTGGCTCGGCCTCGTAGGGGGAGGGGAGGGGGGTCCCAACCCCGTCCCCCCTACTTGGCCTCGCGCTAGCACGGCAGTGCACGCTAGGTTGATAGGCACAAGGTGGTTATTCTATTTCCACCCTCACCCGCATGCATCCTAGAGCCACACCCCTATGATAGATAGTGGGGTCATGGATGTGATGGACTCGCCTTCGCATCCGACGATGCGGCACGCCGCATCGTCGCCTACTCTGGCTCGTTCCTGGCTCGGCCTCGCAGTGGAAAGGGAGGGGGTCCCGACCCCCTCCCCCCTGCTCGGCCTCGCGCTACCGGGGCAGTGCACGCTAGGTTGACAGGCGCAAACTAGTAGAAAACGGGCCTTTTGTCCCGGTTCGTAAGGGCCTTTAGTCCCGGTTCACATTTAGTCTCGGTTGGATTATGAACCGGGACTGAAGGGGCTCCGCGTGACAGCTTTCTGGAGCGGGACCTTTAGTCCCGGTTGGTGTTAACAACTGGGACTAAAGGTATTTTTTTAAACAATTTTTTTATTTTTTTTCCAAAAAAATCGAATTTTTTATTTTTATTTGTTTTTCTGGTTTTCAAATCTTTGAATTATTTGACAATTTATTCTCTAATCACTCCTCCTCACTGCTCTTGAATTATTTGACAATTTAATCTTTGATCACCCCTCATTCCAAATCGTCTAATTTCCCAGCCGGTCACCCATCCTCTCACTGCTCCAACCCCAGCATGCTTAACTTTTGAGTTGTATCATCCCTAGTTTCCAAGTCTACACTTGTTGTTTTCTTGACAATAGTAAGCTATCAATCCTATTAACCCTTAGGTCTTGATGTAACATGATTTAATTTTTCGAATTCCAACAATGAACCTACGAGCTATGAAGGAGTAGTGATGGGCCCGGATTCCGAGAAATGGTTAGAGGCCATGAAATCCGAGATGGGATCCATGTATGAAAACAAAGTATGGACTTTGCAAGTATTACCTGAAGGGCAAAAGGCCATTCAGAACAAATGGATCTTTAAGAAGAAGACGGACCCGGACGGTAATGTCACCATCTATAAAGCTCGACTTGTGGCAAAGGGTTTTTCACAAGTTCAAGGAGTTGACTACAATGAGACCTTCTCATCCGTAGCGATGCTTAAGTCTGTCAGAATCATGTTGGCAATAGTTGCTTATTTCGACTATGAAATTTGACAGATGGATGTCAAAACAGCGTTCCTCAACAGTTTCCTTGAGGAAGAATTGTATATGATGCAACCAGAAGGTTTTGACGATCTAGAGAATGCTGACAAAGTTTCCAAACTCCAGCGATCCATTTATGGGCTGGTGCAAGCATCTCGGAGTTGGAATAAGCGTTTTGATGAGGTGATCAAAGCGTTTGAGTTTATACAAGTTTATGGAGAAGCTTGTATTTACAAGAAAGTGAGTGGGAGCTCTATAACGTTTCTAATATTATATGTGGATGACATATTGCTAATTGGAAACAATATAGAAATGCTGGAAAGCGTGAAAGAATATGTGAACAAGAGTTTTTCAATGAAGGACCTAGGAGAAGCTGCTTTCATATTAGGCATTAAGATCTATAGAGATAGATCGAAACGCTTGATAGCACTTTCACAGAGCACACACCTTGATAAAGTTTTGAAGAAGTTCAAAATGGATCAGTCCAAGCAGGGGTTCTTGCCTATGTTACATGGTGTGAAGTTGAGTAAGACTCAATGCCCAGTGACTGCAGAAGATAGAGAAAAGATGAGTGTCATCCCCTATGCTTCAGCCATAGTCTCTATCATGTATGCAGTGCTGTGCACAAGAACGGATGTCAGCCTTGCCATAAGTATGGCCGGAAGGTTTCAAAGTGATCCTGGAATGGAACACTAGGCAGCGGTCAAGAATATCCTTAAGTACTTGAAAAGGACTAAGGAAATGTTTCTCGTTTATGGAGGTGATGAAGAGCTCGTCGTAAAGGGTTATGTCGATGCAAGCTTTGACACTGATCTGGATGACTCTAAGTCACAAACCAGATACGTATTTATTCTCAACGGAGGAGCGGTAAGCTGGTGCAGTTCCAAGCAAAGCATGGTAGCCGATTCTAGATGTGAAGCGGAGTACATCGCATCCTCGAAGGCGATGAAGGAAGGTGTCTAGATGAAGCAGTTCATGGCAGATCTTGGAGTAGTGCCCAATGCACTGAATCCAATGAACCTGTTCTGTGACAACACTGGTGCCATTGCTCTGGCCAAGGAACCAAGGTTTCACAAGAGGACCAGACACATAAAGTGACGCTTCAACTCCATCCGCGATTAATGACATAAATATTTGAAAAGTGCACACGGACCTGAATGTTGCAGGCCCGTTGACTAAACCTCTTCTAAGGGCTAAACATGATCAACACCAGAACTGCATGGGTGTTCGATTCATTACAATGTAAATCACATAGTGGTGTGAGCTGGATTATTGACTCTAGTGCAAGTGGAAGACTGTTGGTAATATGCCCTGGAGGCAATAAATAAAGTGTTTATTATTATATTTCCTTGTCCATGGTAATCGTTTATTATCCATGCTATAATTGTATTAATTGGAAACACATTACATGTGTGGGAAAATAGACAACACTTTGTCCTTAGTATGCCTCTAGTGAACTAGCTCGTTGATCAAAGATGGTAAAGGTTTCCTAGCCATTGACATGAGATGTCATTTGATAACGGGATCACATCATTAGTAGAATGATGTGATGTACAAGACCCAAACTACAAACGTAGCATATGATTGTGTCAGTTTGTTGCTATTATTTTCTGCATGTCAAGTATATGTTCCTATGACCATGAGATCATGCAACTCACGGATACCGGAGGAGTGCCTTGTGTGTATCGAACGTCGCAACGTAACTGGGTGAGTATACCAGAGGAGTGCCTTGTGTGTACTATACCGGAGCATAAAATCCTCTGCGCCAGATTAGGACACATCCTCACCCCATTGGAAATGATCTGGCAACTCCCTTTCTACAACAAAATGACCACAGGGTAATTCTCAAAACCACAAAACACCCCGTGCAACAACCGTGGGAGTGCCAACATCAAATCACCAAAAATCCAACTGTATGGACCCTCCCAATTGAAATTGATGATGTATTAAGACTTCAATTTCACTAAAGAACACAAATTAGTCGGCAAAGTTTACAGAAAAATGAGAAACCATCAGAAGCGGAGGCTACATCTCGAGTGGATGAAGAACACGGTCAATTTCAATTCGTTTGAAATAATAAAAATTTGTGCACCAAAATCGTCCCAAAACCTAATTCCCATCGCGACAATGCTTCGAAAACATCCAAAGCATGTATTAAACTTGTAACAGAAACACGTTCATCACGACCCAAGAGCAAATCCGCCAACGACCAAGATTCCTATTTAAAACGGGCATTTAGTTGCTAAAACCGATTCTTGGTTACATTTAGATCACTAAGAACATGACTGGACAAAAGAGTTCACTCTGGGAGGCATGGTTGCGAAGATAGACCGAAGGTCGGGTTCCTACCGAGGAAAGTTTAGGTTGTGTAACTGAGGAAGTTCAACTCGTGAGAAGAATAATATTCTGATCCCGTGATTAGAATCTTGTTTATATTTATTATGGCCTCGTGAAGGAGCAAGCATCGTTCAAGCTCAGTGGAGGCTTAAATCTATGATGCACACTTTCCCCAATCACGAGCTCTCAAGAGAAATAATTATACAAAATATTTATGCTCGGTTTTCTTGTGATGATCAATTAATACTCGATTATTCTTCCGGCGGTTCCTACATGAAGGGAAGTATTGAATTAAAAAGGGATCTTCTGGAATTAAACACAACTGTGAAGATTGGGATCTCGACAAAGATAAAGAGTCACGTATAAAACTTGAGTTGGATTGTGTTAAATCTGTTATGGAAACCGATACTTTTCATAAGTTTAGTGCTAAATATGGACATGACTTTGAGATAGTAGCTTTCGTTTGTGAAACTTTTGCTGCTCATGTTGATCTCCTTAAGGAGAAATGGTTAAAATATCATCCAACCATTGAAGAATTATTAGAGGAACCTATTATTGCTAAAGAAGAAGCCATTATTTATAATATTGATTCACTCGTGCCCACTACTTATATTAAAAAAACACATTTTTCCTGTTGGGATTAAGGAACATGCTAAGGCTACAACTGTGGTTAATAAAAGCAATATTAGAACACCCAAACCCGCTGAACAAATAAATGTAGAACCCAATATTGATATGGTTAAAGATCTCTTGGTTTATAATAATAATGATCATCGTATTTACTTCTGTGATGAAGCTGCTAGAATTGAAAAACATGTTAGAAACAAACAAGATGAGTTGGATAAAAACAAACCACTATTGTAGTCTTGTGTGGAAAAATTAAATACCCTACTGATTTCTTAGTACTTGTGTAGACCTTTTTCGAATACTGTTAATGCTAAACTTAATTGTGTTATAGAAAAGGTTAAAGTAAGTTTTGGGAGTTAATTGCATGACACTACCATACTTCGGCATGTTGTAACAGATCAATACAACTAGTCGCTTATGTTGCTAGTGAGTGCAATCTGAGAGCCTAGTTGTGGCAAAATATCATCGTATAACAATATATTGACATTGTATCTGACCACATGGCCCCAACTATCGGGTGCTGACATCACATGTTCTTTTTCAAATAAGCCCATTTGTTTTTATTTAATCACACATATAACCTCTATTTATCACAAAAAGGGCCTGACAAAAAAACATATAACATGCCCAAGTGATGATTCGAACCATCGACATGGCGTACGAAGTGCACCCTCCCTACTGCTGCACTACGCCTACTTTCGGTTAAATTGCACATGTGCTTCTTTTTATACTTTATATATCGTTCCACTTTTTATCAAACAATTAAAAGTGCGTGTGCAATGCCCTGGATCCGATCGTGTGCCAAGAGGTTGAAAACTGAGCCCTTGCTAACACCAAGGTACTCAATCTTTCATGACAATTAGAAAGTGTGCACCAATTTATACGTTACTCGTTCTGTTTTCTTTAGTTTTTCAGATTTCTTAAATCTTTATTCAAATCATTCGTATTCTTCACCCGTCCATATTCATCGAGTGTATCGTATATTAAGAAGTTATGCATATATGTAAATCGTATCTTAAATTTTTCTAAAATGAACAAAGGTTGTTATATTTACAAAAAATGTTCATATGATATTTAAATAAGATAATTGTATATTAACAAATGTTCAATATATATACGAAATTATGTGATGAACATTTTTTCCATATATGATACACTATTATATAATGATGTTTTTAATATATGATGCAACGAACGTTGTTTTTAATTATACGCTGCGCTTTTATATGATGAACTATTTAAAAAATGTTCAATAAAAAGAAAAAAAGATCATCATATTTTTTAAAAGTGCTCATCTTACATTTAAATAACATAATATTATATTAAAAAGGTTTCAATATATATATCAATTGATGTGATGTACGTTTGTTTCATATACAATATGTTTTATACGATGAGTTTTTAATATGTGAAACATGTGAACGGGGCAACGTATAAATAGATGTATGTGTCCTAAGTGACGTGAAAGTGTGAGTGGCCCGGGTGTAGCGTCATGCAGAATTTTCTTCTCGACGCGGGATTGAGTCCTGGCCGCCACGCTCTTTTAAATTTATTTTTTATGAAAAGCGGAACGAGACATAATATAAAACTAAGTATGTGTGATATTGAATCCTAAGAATATATAGCACAATGGTAGGGAGCATGTGCGGCCTATGCTATATCGCAGGTTCGAATTCCTGCTCGGGTGCGCGAATATTGTTTTTCGTCCAGACCATTTTTGTGATAAACAAAGGATGTACTTGTGATTAAATAAAAACTAAGGGTCTTTTTCACAAAATAACATGCCATGTCATGGCCTGACAGGTGAGCCGATGTGGTCAGATACACTCTCAATATGTTATTATACGATGGTCATTCCATTTTGCAACAATTAGGCTCTGAGATGGTAGTGACTTGCAACAGAAACGAGTAATGGTACTAATTAGTTACAACATGCCGAAGTGTGATATTTTCATGCAATTAAGTCAAGTTTTGGTGATGTGTCTCATGAATTTTTTCTCATCTTATTTATCCCTATTCTTAAATGCAATTTGCATGTTGACATTTTAGGAGATCGTCCCTGACCTAAGCGAGATCCCGTTTTTCAGCTAAAGAAATTACCTCATACTCTAAAATATGCTTTTCTTGATGAAAAGAAGATATATCATGTTATTATTAGTGCTAAACTTTCAAAGCATGAAGAGGTTACTTAAAACTCTAAAGAAGCACTAATGCGCTATTGGATATACTTTTGATGATCTTAAGGGCATTAGTCCCACTCTATGTCAGCATAGGATTCATATGGAACCGGGTGCTAAATCTGTCGTTGATCATCAACGCCGTGTGAATCCTAAAATGAAGGAAGTGCTAAAAACTGAAATATTAAAGCTTTTGAAGCCATGTATAGTAGATGGTAATAGATGGGTAAGTCATCTTCATTGTGTTCCTAAGAAACGAGGTATAACCATTGTTCCTAGTGATAAACATGAACTTATTCCATAAGGATTGTGACTGGCTATAGGATGGTAATTGATTTCAGTAAACTAAACGAAGCTACTAGAAAATATCATTACGCCTTGCCTTTTATTGATCAATTTTTAGAAAGATTATCTAAGCATACACACTTTTCTTACTTGATTGATATTCCAATTTTTTTCAAATACATGTGTCAGAAGAAGATCACGAGAAAAGTACTTTTACATGTCCATTTGGAACTTATGCGTATAGAGGTATGTGTGTTGGTTTATGCAATGCACCTTATACCTTTCAAAGATGTATCACTGCTATATTCTCTCACTTTTTTAAAAAACATTGTTGAGCTCTTCATGGATGATGTTTCCGTTTACGGGACTTCTTTTGATGATTACTTGAGCAACCTTGATAGAGTTTTGAAGAGATGTGAAGAAACTAATCTTATCTGGAATTTGGAGAAGTGTCACTTTATGGTGAATGAAGGTATACTACTTGGGCATAAAATTGCGGAATGAGGTATTTAGGGAGACAAAGCTAAAGTTCATGCAATTGAGAAAATGCCTTGTCCGAAAGATGTAAAAGGTATAAGAATTTTCTCCTAGGTCATGTTGGTTTCTATAGGTGTTTTGATAAAAGATTTATCAAAGAGTTCTAAGTCATTAACTAATCTTTTTGAAAAATATATTCCATTTGTTTTTTATGATGGTTTTGTAAAAGATTTTGACATAGAAACCCTTAATTTCTACACTTATTGTTCAGCCTCCTGATTGGAACTTACCATTTGAAATTATGTGTGACGCTAGTGACTATGTGTTGCTGCTATTCTAGGGCAAAGAGTAGACAAGAAATTGAATGTTATTCATTATGCTAGTAAGACACTAGACAATGCTCAAAGAAATTAGGCTACTACCGAGAAGGAATATCTAGCAATTGTGTTTGCATGTGATAAGTTTAGACCTTATATTGTTGATTCCAAAGTTACAATTCACACTCATCATGCTGCTATTAAATATCTGATGGAAAAGAAAGATGCCAAGCCTAGATTAATTAGGTGGGTGATTTTACTTCAAGAGCTTGATTTGCATATTGTTGATAGAAAGGGAGCTGAGAATCATGTAGCACATAACTTCTCTAGGATGGAAAATGTTCTTGATGACCCACTGCATATTGAATGATAATTTCCCCGATGAGCAATTACTTGTTATAAATTCTTCCCACAGTACCCCTTATTATCGAGATGATGCTAAATACATTGTTGCTAAATATATACCACCTCGTATCACATACCAACAAAAGAAAGGTTCTTCTTTGCTTTAAGACATTACTTTTGGGATGACCCACATCTATGTAAAGAGGGATTAGATGGTGTTATTAGACGTTGTGTACCTGAGCATGAACATGAAATCATATTTGCTCCCTTGGTGGTTTTGGTAATTAATAACAACATATATGTCATTGAACAAATGATTCCAGTAAGCATGTTTCAGGAAAAGGTCAATGATGGGTGGGAAAAAGGATTGTGGAATACCCCAAGATGCAAGGAAATAGATTGGCAAAGCTTCAAGCAAAGGACTCTACATTTTACCTTTTGTGAGAAATCACTTTGAGTCCATAGGAAAGCCAATACTATTAAAAGGGGGTAAGGTTTTGTTGGTGAAAAAAATGCTCAGACGTGCACAAGTGATAGTCACCACATACACCCACAAGATCTTCCACAAAAGTTTGTCCAAACCAAATATCCAAAATCGATGCAACCAACACTTTCCACTCAGTGCCACCGCTTCCCAACCTCAGTCAGACTCAGACAAATCCCTAGCATTTCGGTGCAACCGATTCCACTTTGGTGGCATCGAGTTTGGGTTGCCAACTTCCTGTTACACAAGTTTACAAAATCGGTCCTGCCGAGTTTTGTGAATCGGCGTCACCGAGATTGGCAATCTGACCGTTGGTCACCTTATTGGTGCAACCGAGTTTTATGTATCGGTCTCACCGAGATTCAAAAGTTGCTACCTTTGAGGCAACTCGGTACAACCGAGATTTACATATCGGTTCCACGAGTCTGACTTATTAGGTGTAACGGTAGGATTTTTGGAGATGCCTATATATACCCCTCCACCACCACTCACTCGTAAGAGAAGCACTCAGAACAGTTCCCCACTCATACCTACCAATTTTATGAGAGAGAGAGCCACCTACTCCTGTGTTGAGATCATGCCATTCCATTCATACCATATGAATCTTGATCTCTAGCCTCCCCAACTTGCTTTCCACCCAATCAACCTCTTCCACGAAGCCAAATATGTGAGAGAGTGATTGTGTGTTAAGGAGTCTATCATAATGAAGCACAAGAGCAAGGAGTTCATCGACATTATCGAGCCTATTACCTTTATGTGGGTGGTTCCTTCTAGATTGGTTAGGTGTCGCTTGGGAGCGTCCTACTTTGTGTTGTGGAGTGAACCAAGAAGTTTGTAAGGGCAAGGAGATCGCCTACTTCATGAAGATCTACCCCGTGTGAGGCTAGTCCTCCGTGGACGTAGGCCCATGGTATAGTCAAGGTTGCTTCTTCGTGGAACTCTCTGTGGGTACACCCTCCGTGGACTCTCGTGACCATTACCCTCCGTGGGTTGAAGACTCCATGAACGTGGATGTACGATAGCACCACCTATAGGAACCACGAGAAAAATCATTGTGTTACCAATTGCGTTTGATCTTCCTACCCCCTATTTACTTACATGCTTGTCTTCACTTCCCGCTGTAATACTCGTAGACATGCATGTGTAGGGTGTACTTGACTTGCTATGGATGCTAAAATCTGCCAAGACTTAAAATTAGGAAAAAGTAGATTTTTAATTGGTCAAGTAGTCTAATCATCCCCCACCTCTAGCACTACTTTCGATCCTACAAGTGGTATCAGAGCATTGGTCTCCCTTGCATTGGTTTCATGACCTAGGAGAGTATGGCGTCTAGTGAGGGAAATTATCACGGTAGAGGTCCGTACTTTGATGGCACTAATTTTGCTAGTTGGAAGCACAAAATGAAAATGCATTTGCTTGGTCATAACCTCAATGTTTGGGCTGTTGTTCGTGTTGGAATGCAAGGTGAATTGTTTGCGAAAGGAACGGAACCGGATCACGAAGCGACTCAGATGAATTGAAGATGTTTCAACTCAATGCTCAAGCATGTGACATTTTTGAGGTGATTGTATGATAGAACGGAGGATACCGGAAGAATTGTGGTGCTGGCTACTTCAATGCTAATGGAGTTGAATGGGAAGAAGGTAAATATCCCAATCCCAAGTTTGTTCCTCAATAGGATAAGTATGAAAATACTCTCCCAAGGGAAGAAAATCTCAAGATGAACTTCTACCACAAGACCCCAAGCTCAAGGGCAAGAACAAGATTCAAGAGGACATTGACTCATATGAAGATGAATCCCAAGCTTTGGTGAAGTGGGTTCCCAAGGCTACTACAAGATCAACTTCTACAAGTGCTACTTCAACACCAAGGATCCCCATCAACTTGATGTGGGTCCCCAGGAAGAAGAACTAGAGAAGGTCTTGAGGGGTGACTCCGCCAATGAAATCCACTCATATTCATTATTGGCAAGAACTAGTTGAAATCAACATCAACATCATGCAATAGTTCAAGGAGTCACACATTCCCTCAAAGGTAAGCAAGGGACAAGGTAATCAACAAATCAATGGACATCATCATATATGCTTTGCACTCCAAGTCCATAGATATCCTTGTATTGGTCTCTTGTGTGTTGGGACTAACTCATGTAGGTGATAAGAGTAATGAAACAACAAGGATGCTCCCAACTCTTGGTGATCTTCGTCAACTTTGAGCATCCACCAGTACTTCACCTACATGAAGTCTTCATCGATAAAACCCAATTTTAGTTTATCCCTCCTATGGGGGATGTCACATCAAGGGGGAGCTTTACTCTAAAACTTGAGTTAAAGCATCTCATAGTATGTGACAAGATTAAATGCTTTATGTAAAAGTGGTAACCCCACTTGTGCTTAAACGATGAGTATGACCTATGATCAAGTATTCTTACTTGGATCCTAAGTCAATATACTCATATATAGATGACTCCATCATCGCTAAAGTGCTTGGTAGATGCTAATGTGTTTGTGCATGTTTGCCATGTTTTGTGTGAGCTTGCTGGTCTGCATTTATTTACTCATTCGAGGATATCCAATTGTTGCTACTTGGCTTTTGATTTTTCATTTTACAACTAGATATACAAGAATGCCCTGGACCACTCCTTTAGCTATCTATGCTTTCTCACCTCACACTAGTAGAAAATAGGACTTTGGTCCAGGCCGGGCCATCCCATTAGTCCCGGTTCAGTCACGAACCGGGACCAATGGGGGCAACGGTCCCGGTTTGTGAGGCCAGGGGGCGGCTGGACCTCTTGGGGCATTGGTCCCGGTTCGTCTGGACCCTTTGGTCGCGGTTCCAGACACGAACCAGTACCAATGTGCCTCGCTCCTGGACCACAACCATTGGTCCCCGTTCGTGGTTGGAACCGGGACCAAAGGGGTCCTTTAGTACCGATTCCATCCACGAACTGGGACCAATGACATGACTATATATACCCCCTCACCAGCGAGCAGAGCACTCCACATTGCTCTATTTTTCTGGCCGGTGAGGGGAGAGCTTTGTGGTGCTCTAGCTAAGCTCCTATGCACATGAGGTGTTTGATGAAATTCCCAAGCCACACTTAAGCTTTCTTGTCTCGAAGCTCCTTCTCCAAGCTCCATTTTCCTCAAGATTTGTCTAGGTTTGGCGGCCCGTCCTGTCCCGTCGACTCGTCCCCGTCGACCCCGTCGCCTCGTCCCCGTCGACCCCGTCTCCATCGATCCCGTCGCCTCGTCCCCGTCTGCCCCATCGCCGGTGCCGGTCGTCCCCGGTGCTGGTTGCCGCCCCGATCCCGCCGTCCTCGTCCCCGTCGACCTCGTCGCCGCCCCGAGCCCGCCTTACATCCTCGTCCTCGTCGCCGCCATCGCCACATCCCCGTCGCCACCGTCTCGTCCCCATCTACGCCGTCCTCGTCCCCATCACCGTCGTCCTCATCCCCGTCGCTGCCGTCCTCGTCCTCGTCCCCGTCACCGCCGTCTCGTCCTCATCCCTGTCGCCATCGTCCTCATCCCCGTCGTTGCCAGCGCCTCGTCCCTGTCGTTGTCGTCCTCGTCCCCATCGCCGCTGTCGCCTCATCCCCGTCGCTGCCGTCCTCGTCCCCATCGTCGGCATCCCCAAGCCCACCATCCCTGTCGACACCATCCCCTTGTCCCCGTCGACCCCGTCGCCGGCGCCCGCCGTCCCCGTCCCTGGTTGGCACCCCGAGCCCGCCGTTCTCGTCCCCGTCAACCCCGTCGCCTCCCCGAGCCCGCCATCCTCATCCCCATCGCCGTGTGCCGCCCGAGCCTTCCTTCCTCGTCCCTATCACCACATGCCGCCCTGAGCCCGCCGTCCTCGTCGCCGGCGTCTAGCCATCGTCCCCCCAGTGAGCCCCCCTTTCCCATGGTCCCCTGCTCCCCATCACTTCATGCCGCCCCGAGCCCGCCATCCTTGTCGCCGGCCTCCAGCCATCACCGCCCCGCCTAGTGGGCATTTTTGGAAAAAAATCCATGTATGTATATGTATATATGTTCATGTATATGTGTGTGTATATGTTCATGTAAAAAGTGTTTGTCGTTGTCGATATACCCCCTCCCCGATAACTTCGACATGAGGGGGGGTCGATATACCCCCTTGCCGATAACATTTTTTTTCTAAGTTACTAAGGTAAAATGTTCACCCCCGTCTCAATATATCGGGCGACCAACTCTCGAGGCCACACAGACCCTAGAAAAAAAGCATTGTCGATATACCCCCTCCCCGATAACATTTTTTCTAAGTTACTAAGGTAAAATGTTCATATAGAAAACTCCGGTAATATAGATTTATCAAGAATGCCCCCATTATGGATGTGCACAAGTTGATCCAAATTTTTTCTGATCCCACCTATATATATATATATATATTCTTCTATATGTCATGGTGTTTGTCAAAGTATTGAAGAAATCCATGGCTTCATCATCAGCCGGAAGTAACCGACGTATGATGCTACGAAGCTCTTCAAAGTTATTTTGGAACGGAGTTCCGGAGAGAGTAATTCGCTTTTCGTTACGAATTTCAGAAACGGCCTTCCAGATAGCGATATTCTAAAGGCTCTTGCTGAAATTGGTACCAAAAAGCTAATTATCCTATCCGTGACTCCGTTCCAAAACAATTTTAGAGAGCTTCGTACCATTATGCACCTGTTACTTCCAACTAATGATGAAGCCGTGGTTTTCTTGAATCCTTTGACACTAGACAACATGACATATAGAAGGGTACATGAGATCAAGAAAAATACGGACCATTTTCAGCACATCCAGAATGGCGCCATTTTGTTAAATCCCTAATAGGTTAAGAGAATCCCAGCCCTCTCGCCCGACCAAACCCTAGAAGCGTCGACTGCCTACTGTCTGTAAGTATTACTTCTATAGTTAAGTTTCTAGCTCAGCTCGTTCATTGCATGTATATATATAATTATCATCACTATATTATGCAGATTGAAGATCGTCGAATGCAAAAACGCAGGAATCTTCGACGTTGGGTTCATTAGCCCAGATGCCGTAAATGAATGGTCGATATGAAAAGAAAACTCAACGACCGAGGAGAACTTGCTAAAGTCGTTCCTTGCACATCAAAACAAAAGGGAAATACTCTTTCCTTACAACTTCATGTGAGTGTTGTTGTCTTCTCTGTATACTCGGTTTGGCTTACTCGAGGTTAAGTAATGTAATTGATGAGTTATATATGCATGCATAGTTACCACTTTATTCTGCTATCCATTAAGCTTGACGGGGCATTAGTAACTGGCTTAGACTCGAGACGTACAGATCCCAAGAATTATGCGGACATGATAACAATGCTCAAGAAGTAAGTTCAGCCAATACCGGGACCATATCGGCATCCAACTTTCGTTAATTTCCTGATATCAAGTAATCATTTTCTTTGCCCGGCAGTGTTTGGAAGAAGTTCAGCCGAAAGGTTCCCGGTCTAAACAAAGAGTTGCGATTTACGCACCCCAAAGTAAGTAGTACTAGATAGTTCCGCACATCTCTAATTGATTCAAAATGTCATCAATATATCATTACCATGTTTGCTTATCAGTTTGATTGAACTCTATTCTCGTAAAGTGCTTGTACCAGAAAGAAGGGACTGTTTTATGTGGATAATACATATGCGAGCTCATTCGCCAGTCGACCTCTGAGCGGGGCTTCTCTAACAAACAATTTGAAGTACGTAAATAATATTCAGAATTTTGTATTATATATTACCATCAATTGTATTGATTTTTATTCATATATCTGCATGTATTGACCCCCATCTTCAAATTAGATGTGGCAGATGCGGGATGAACTCCTACCACATGATCACATACGAGCAATTCAAGAGGAATTTGCGGGATTCATTCTTGACCACGTCATACCTAAAGACTGAGAATACTATGTCGATTTGTGATTGGATATTAGGAATTGTAAGAGATCTTATATTGTATATATGTAGCTAGTAGCATCGGATAGATATACGAAAACTTGTTGTTCGACCAATCTCTCACAGAAAGAGAGGTCGAACACTTCTCTCTGTATATGTTCATGACGATCTTGTGTACTGAATGGTTCCTTCATTTTCTTACTAGCTAGCGTGTCGAGTTCTCTCTATAGTAGCTAGCGTCAAAGATGCACGGAGAAAGAGGGGACACTTTTCTCTACTAATTAGCAAGCTAACACAATACGAAACCCCTAAATTAACCCTCCAAAAACACCTAAACCCCCCTTACAAAAAAAACAGAAACTGCCAGATGTTGACGCGTGGATGCCTTTTGGTCCCGGTTGGTGTTACCAACTGGGACTTAAGGTCCTCCTGCATGGGCTCTCTGCAGAGGCCACGTGGATCCCCTTCTATCCCAGTTTGTAAGCGAACCGGGACTAAAGGTTTAGGGCTTTAGTCTCGACCCTTTAGTCCCGCTTCCAGAACCGGGACTAATGGGCCTCTAGAACCGGGACAAATAGGCCGTTTTCTACTAGTGTCATATTCTATTCATGTTGCATCACAAAATTTGAACAAGTACTTTTCGATCCCTTTGTGTGAGGAGCACTCAAATTTCCGTATCAACAAAGAACTAGCACTGAAACCTCCCAAGTGCATCTCTGTGGAACCAGCTCCACAATCTCGGGCTCACTGAATGCCTAGGGTTGATCTGGTTTTTCAAATTCGGTACTACCGATTCCATATTCTCGGTTACACCGAGTTTCCCTGTCACCAGACAGTTGAGAAACTCGGTGACACCGAAAATTTAGAATCGGTATCACTGACAGTGATGGGTATATATGTTGTGGATCCTAACACTTTGAAAATCACTTTGCAAATGTCGCGCCTCAGAACCCTTACTTCAATAGAAGGACCCCCTAGTCGTCGCCCTTGTCTCCCTATGGGCCTCCGCTAGTGGGATCTTCATCGTTGATGGGAATCTTCGCCGCCATCCAAGCCGTAGCGGATCCATCATCGAGCTAGGGTATTGATTTGAACCTTCTTGCGTGCCCCCATCCAATTCTTGCACAATGAAAATTGTTTTATCTATAAGCCCCTTTTTGCACATCATCCTATCCACACAAAAACTCCATAGTGTAGCGAACGTTTGAATTTCTAGGTTCTACCTTCCGCCCGATGAAACTCAATGGAACCGAAGTGAACAAATTGGTGTCACCGATTTGCAGTTTGTGCTACTAAGAACTTTCTCGGTGAAACCAAGTCCTTCTTTTCAGTCTCACCAAAAGGACTGCCAAGTTTCGGCTAATGAGAAAGTCAGTCTCGGTAGTACCAATTTTTTTGCTTTGGCTGTACCGATTTTCATGTGACAGAATGTATAACTTTGGAAATTCTTAGTCCAAACTTTCAAAACCAGCTGCATTTTGTGATGACTTATCCTATTCCACTATTCTCAACTCTATTCATAGGGTCAGACATGTCAGATGTTGAAGATAGCTAGAATATGCAGGAGCAGAATGATGATATGAGTTGAGGCACTAGTCCTGAGTCAAGTTCTTCCTTAGATCCAGGGACTCCCAGTTCTGATGGGTTGCCTGAAGCTGCAACAAGGACAAGTAAGAGACTCAATTCAGATTAAGAAGATTCTGATTTTGTGCTAGAGGAGGTTCTTGCTCAAAAGCAAGAGAAGGCTGCAAAGAAGTAGGCTAATGAGGCTACCTCATCTAGGAGGGTAGTCAGCAAAGTTTATGCACCTCCAGAGACTTTCAGAGCACATGAGTGTGCTAGAGCAACAATGTTTGTTGAGATCCCCAAGACATTTTGCCTAAGAAGGCAGGAGAGAAGAAGATAGCCAGGAAGAGGATCATCCATGTGATTGGCAGGCCTAACTCTATGTTTGAGGATCCCGAGGAGGCTGTTGGTGCTGTTGCTGAGGAGGAGGAGGGGGAACCTGTTGTCAAGGCCCCTCCCAAGAAGAAGCAAAAGAAGCTTATGGCAGATGCTATGCCTAAGTCTGGCCCCTCCAAGAGCACCAAGGTTGCATCCAAGAAGGTTGCTACGGGGAAGTCCAAGAGGACTACAAGAGATTTACCTGTTGCTGAGAAGAACAAGACATCTACTTTCAGAGAAGCAAATGATGATGATGCTATGTCATTTTTGATGAAGCTTAGACCTTATCTTCCCGAACATAATGCCAGCCACCCAGTTGCTGAGGATATGAAGAAGAGGAAGGACATAGGTTTGAGGGCATGGAGATCTATTGATCCATATCCCCAGAGGAGAGAGACTGTTGTGGACTACAAGTTCTATACCAAGGAGCAGCAAGACTTCTACGAGACCATCTTACTTGACAAGAGTCCTGTAGTCAGTGACATGAGATATGTTGACTGGAAGTATATGATGGAAAATAAGGACTATTTCCCATGCGTGCAAGACAACTTCCACTGCACTGGCATAGACAAGTTTGTAGGCAAAGAGTTTACTGCATGGAATGATGAGATGATCATGCAGTTCTACTCCACTGCTCACTTTTATGGAGATGGCAGGATAGTACGGATGATTGAAGCAGCAAGATATGAATCTACAGTTGATGAGTGGGCTACCATCTTAGGATGGTGACTTGGATGTCTACTCTAAATCCAAGGAGAGCACAATGCTATGAAGGATATGTATACTGCTATTCCAGCTGCTACTTGCAATCTCACAAGTTAGGATCCATTTACTACCTCCAGGCAGGCCTCCGTACCTTGAACACCATCTTGACGCATAACTTGATGCCTAAGTCTAGAGATGAGAAGATGATTCGTGGCTACACCATCAACATGCTTATCCATCTGGACAGTCACACTAGGACTCTAGTGATGGACTTGATAGTTGAGACTGTGAAGAGGGTTGCTGCTGACCAGAAACACTCATGTTGCTATGCATTCTACATTGAGATGCTTATCAACTCCTAACTTGAGAACAATGTTGTGGTGATGGACCCAGACCCCACTTGCCACTTCAGCCAGATTTCGAGGACAATGCTGTGGTGATGGCCCTAGACCATCCCACATCAGCTGCAGCTCAGGCACAGGCAGAGGCAAAGGTAGAGGCAGCTCGAGTCACTAGTGCTCATCTACGCACATCCAGGAACGAGCAGATGGATATCTTGATCTCCATCATCATGGACATGAAAAAGATCATCAAAACCATTATGGATAGCCAGGAGAGCCTTGTGAACATTTTCGAAGATAGAGTGAAAACTCTCAATGACAATGTAGATAGGCTGACAAAGACAGTTAATGAGCTTAAGAAGGAAGTAGATGAAGCTCCTATCCATCACACCTCTTTAGAGTCCAAGTCTTCTGGTGATGATGAGAATAGTGCACCAGTCAGGATGACTGCCCAGTTCATGACTTAGGCAAGGACACCTACAGTGCCAGCTCCGGAGACAAGACCTTCATCTTCTACTCCAGCCACAGTGACAACATCTCCATCAACACCTTCAGTGCCTCCAGTGTCTACACCAACTCCGTACAGGACATCAGCAGAAATCTTCGCCAGCTCAGTTCTCTCGACTCCACCATCGACTACCGGAGAAGATCGGCCGCAGAAGAACGATTAGCTATATCTCTTCGAATTTTTTGGGATTCGAGTGAGAGAGCGTCTTTTTTTATTTTTGTTTTACAAAACATTAAGTTTGGGTAATAGTATATCCAAAGAGTAACAAGCAACTAAGTTTGGGTATGCCCCGAGTGGCATCCCCTCTTTCTTGTAACAACCACTGGTATACACTAGTAGAAAACAAGCCATTAGTCCTGGTTGGGAAGGGCCTTTAGTCCTGGTTCTCAAACTGGGACTAAAGTATACACACTAAAGGGACTAAGCCTTTAGTCCCGGTTGGTTATGAACCGGGACTAAACCCTGGGCACATGGTCGGTAGCGCACCAGAGCATGGGGACCTTTGGTCCCGGTTGGTAACACCAACCGGGACTAAAAGTTTAGGGGTTTAGGGGTATAGGGTTTATTGTTTAATTTTTCCTTTTAATTTTTTGTTTTCCATTTAATTATTTTTCATTTCAAACATATTTTATGCTACTACATATTGTACACGTTATGCATATATAATATAATTTCTTGTAGAACCGATCATATATCATAGAATTTCTCGTACAAGCAATCATATGTCATAGAATTTCTCGGACGACCACATGCATACATACATATATACAATTTGGTATATACAATTTCTCGTACAATTTGAAGATCATTACATGAAATGGTTGTTCGCACACAAACACGTCACCGTGTATCTCTAACACTGAGGGTGATGCACCGCAGCTTGCTACTTCTCGAGCATGTGTTGGTTTCCCGTGAAGAGGAACCGTTTGATGCAGCAAAGTAGATAAGTATTTCCCTCAGTTTTTGAGAACCAAGGTATCAATCTAGTAGGAGATACAAGTGAGCCACCAATAGATATACCTGCACTAGGAATCAAACTCTTGCACCCAACGCTATAAAGGGTTGTCAATCCCTTCACAGTTATTTGCAAGGATGAGATCCAGTAGAGATAGATATAATAGGATGCTTGAACGAAAAGTAAGACTAAAAGGAAAAAATAGTGCATCAAGTATTTTTGGTGTTTTTGGTTTTATATCTAAAAATATAATGTGGAAAATAGACCCGGGGGCCATAGGTTTCACTAGATGGCTTCCCTCATGATGGCAAGTATTACGGTAGATGAACAAATTACTGTCGAGCAATTGATAGAAAAGCGAATAATTATGAAGATATCCAAGGCAATGATTATGCATATAGGCATCACGTCCGTGACAAGTATACTGAAACGATTCTACATCTACTACTATTACTCCACACATCAACCGACTCCTGCCTGCATCTAGAGTATTAAGTTCATGAAGAACACAGTAATGCAATAAGCAAGATGACATGATGTAGAGGGATAAACTCAAGGAATATGATGAAAACCAAATCTTTTTACCCTTGATGGAAAAAATACAATACGTTGCTCGCTACCCCTACTATGACACTGGGTGAGGACACCGCAAGATTGAACCCAAAACTAAGCACTTCTCCTATTGCAAGAATTACCAATCTAGTTGGCCAAATGAAACAAATAATTCAAAGAGACTTGCAAAGATATGAAATCATGGATATAAGAATTCAGGAAATACTCAAATAATATTCATGGATAATATGAACATAAACCCACAATTCATCGGATCTCGACAAACACACCGCAAAAGAGTATTACATTGGATTGATCTCCATGAAGATCATGAAGAACATAGTATTGAGAAGCAAAGAGAGAGAAGAAGCCATCTAGCGACTATCTATGGACCCATAGGTCTTTTGTGAACTACTCACGCATCATCGGAGGGGCAATGGAGTTGATGTATATGCCCTCCGTGATTGAATCCCCCTCCGGTAGATTACCGGAAAAGGCTCCAAGATTGGATCTCTCGGGAATGGAGGCTTCTGGCGACGAAAAAGTGTTTTCGTGGATTGTTATGATAATGATGGAATATTCGTGTATTTATAGGACGAAGATTAGGGTTAGAGGAGGTGCCAGGGGCCCACAAGCCTGCCCGCCATGGGTGCCCCCCTGGCCGCAGCAAGCGGGCTTGTGGCACCGTGGTAGCTCCTTTGTCTTGGTTCTCAAGTCTCTTGGCTTCCATATATTCTAGAAAAAATCTTTCCAGAGGTTTTTTTCCATTTTGAATCCCTTTAATATTCCTTATCTGCAAAACTCAAAAACAATGAAAAAACAGAAACTTGCACTAGGATCTAGGTTCATAGGTTGGTCCCAAAAATAATATAAAATAGCATATTAATGCATATAAAACATCCAAAACAGATAATATAATAGCATGGAACAATCAAAAATTATAGATACGTTGGAGACGTATCATAGCTCACATCGAAGGAGACATGTCCGGAACCACGGTATGCAAGCAATCCGGCGGGCACTTTTGTAGACCCAAAACCCCACGTGCCTAGGAGGGACCTCGTCAGGGCACGCGGCGGCTATGGGATGCGCTTGATCGACCTGATCGCCCCTAGGGCCTGGTGGATCGCTTCCCTCCAAGAGAAGAACGAACGAAGAACAAGGAAGAAGATACGAGGGTACGGGATAAATGAACACGAAAAAGTAGTAGATGTGTTTGTTCGATTGCGTGTTGTTGTTCAATTGTCCGTCACCCCTTAGGTATATAAGAGGCTGTTGGAATTTATGTGCAAGGAAAAGGCTTGGATTCACGTCCAAAACGCTAGTCAAATTCGGATGGTTTTTGTCTGAACTTTCAAAAATTAACCGAACTCGGATTTAGGAAAGTCTGGGACAACAGTTCAGTTTTTAGGTCTCACGGGCCACAAAAGACCTCGGAAGATGAGTCCAAAACAAATTTGACCATTTCGACGAGATGAACAACTTTAGTGTTGAACGTTTTTTTATTCGAGGCCATCTTAAGGGCCAAATATCTCGTGCAAAACAACTGATTGGTGGCGCTACCCATCAGACACTTGTTTGGTGGGGCGCGCCATATTTTGCCTTCTGTGAGGGCTGCACTCGGGTTGGGACGATTGTTATATAAAAATTGACTGTTTCGACCAGACGCACAACTTTCATGTTGAAATGTTTTCCATCAGAGGCCATCTTAATTGATTTTCATGACATTCTTTAATCTAGTGTCAACATGAGCATCTCCAAACTTGTCATAACTATTGCGTAAGAGCTCCGTCTTAGACCATATTTATATGAATTTTGATCTTATCTAAAAGGGTCATCCAATGGTGACTTACAACAATAATTTGGACTTCATCCTAATATAACTTCAATCTACTCTTTATAATCGTGCCACTTTTGAGCGTCAACACATGCCCCCCTGTTTTTCGGCAAAGCAAGCATGCCAAAAAATAACTTGTACCATGTTGGTTCTAAGGATGATGTCAACACTCCATCGGCCATTTTGCATGTGCTTAGGGCAATAACTATATATCGGCCATTACTTGTTTGAACCCTTGATGCAAACTTGGGTGAAACCCTCTCAATTTCATTAACAATCTAGTGATAAAGTTCCATAGATATGTATCTCAAAGTGTGGGGACCCCGACTCATAAGTCGTGATCACCGAATGCACGTGTACAGTGATCCCAGAGATCAATGCTCACTGAACACACAGAAGCTGAATAACAAGAGTCTTACATCCATATTTAGCATCTTACACATATAAAGACCATGATGGTCTAGTATAACATAGATAGGGCCACAAGGGCCAAACACATAAACATAACAAACAGCGGAAATCTTGATCGAAAGCATGAACCCATTGCCATCTGCCTTAACCTACAGGCATTCTGACTTGGAAGCGTCCTAGTTCGCATGTTCGTCACCAACGAACTCTTCAACGTACTCCTGTTCTTCCATGCCTAGTCAATTAAATAACCAGTGGCAAGCCAATGAGTACTTTCAATGTACTCGCAAGCAACCCATGTTTGATATAGCACTAATAGGTATTTTGCAGAAAGCTAATTTTGAATGCAATGACATGATCAAGTAACTAGATAAGAATGCATTAACATTTTGTAGATATCCATATGAACAGGTTATAGATATCATCATGATTAGGGGGTTGAACATCTCATGCTCAATCATCACGTCAGGTCATCTGACTTATCTCAAGAGTCACCTCTATGTCAACCACACACACACACCAAGTTTATGAAAACATCAGATGCAGTTTAAGAAGGACCTTCAACTTTCCATGACCGTGGACATGGCTATTCGAATAGTTATACACTCTACAGAGGTTGCGCACTTTACCCACAAGACCCGGGGACTTCCGTGTCATCCATGACTCGCGGTATATTACATACCCAAGGTAAGCACCCGAACAATGCCTTTCCCATGGAGATACTCTAACAAAGATTCCACTCATTGGTGCCATCCCACATGATATACATCACACGTATCATCCATGAGGGCACGCAACAGTGTGCCCGGTGCCTGTAAAGACAATGCATGGCCTTCCACTTCCGAGATGACCCCGTCTCGAGAGTGACCACTTCACCCTCGCCACTAGTAATGTGGGCTCCGTGCTAGAACCAACCATAGTAATCAACAAAGCCCCGTCCCATAAGGGGTATCATGGTCGCACATGTAAGGCTGGGACGATCAGCAAATCTTAAAACTCTCTGTTTTCAAGAAAACACACACTCACTTCCTCCGGTACACCACTTCCTTCTCAAGTGGTCACCCATACATCATCATCTCCCTCGGGCATTAGTGGCACCTGACGGGGTTTTCGAAAAGTCTTTGAAATCATCTATTTCTTTCCATCACTATGCATAAATCCCAACCCACATGCGTAGCATCTATTAGCATCCCATCTACACCCACCCGCATAATCCTCATAAGGTGGTAGGGTCATGCGCGATGCAAGTGTCAACGGTAGAAGTGTCGAAAACATCCCACTGTAGTGGTCACTACGCCTCATGATCAAGTATAACGAAAGTAAAGTGCTATAAGACATGCAATGAAAATGGTTTCTTAATATGGTCAAAGGGATGCTTGCCTGGCTCAACAAATTTTTTGGGGTCTTCAAAGTCTTCGGGTCCAACTCCCTCGTCAATACTATAATCTATCATCGTGATAAATAGAGATAAAAATAAGCATCACACAAAAACAGAGCACACAAAGTTAATATTAAAAATGCAACCCTATTCTGATAAATACTAAAAACTATACAAAACATATTTGTTTAAGGTTTTGCTATGAAAAATATTTTTGAAAACTGTTTCAGAGAGGCAAAAAGGTGCCAAAACAGGTTTTAAATTAAATCAGTGCATAAAAAGTTTGCAACATTTTTCACAAACGACACTATTAAATTCAATGGAATATACTAGGATTTTAGGTGGAAAACTAATTGGATTTGGATTTATTTTCTGATCTCTGGGATTTTTATAAAAATACACAAAAAAGAAAAATAAAAAGTGGGAAGAGGGCCTCTGTGCCTGGGCCAGCGGTGGCCAGTAGCTGGGCTGCAACAGCTGGCCAGCCAACCAGCCTCGTGCGCGACCAGGTTTAATCCTGACACCCAGGGCTTGGCTGTCGGCGACCGCGAGGGGAGAGAGAGCGCGGAAGGGGAGATGAAAGGCAGAGAGGTGGGGCCCCGTGTCGGATCCTTCTCCCACCTCGGGCAGAGACGGGAGGCTCTCACCGGCGGCAACGTAGGGCACGATGACGACGGGCGAGCGTGGGGATGGGCTCGGTGTCGAGCTGCCAATCCCCTGGAGGTAGAGGGGGCACCGGAGGTGGCCGAAGTGGCCGGCGGTGAGAAGGCCGCGGTGGAGGAGCTTCGGGAGGGGGCTGTCGGGGCCGTCTCGATCCACAAAGAGGACAGGATGAGGGGGAATCGTGTTAGAGCAATGAGGTAGGAACAACTAAAGATAAAGGAGGGACAAAGAGGCTTGCTACCTCGAGATCGACGGTGGCGACGCGGCGGCGATGCTCCGGTCGATCCCGAGTACTCGAGCCCCAAAATGATGGGGATGGGGCACGTGAGCTCTATTGGGAGAGAGAGAGAGAGGGACCAGAGGGGAGACAAGGCTTGGGGAGAGGCTCTTTATAGGTGGGCGCGAGGTCGTGGTACTCGCTGTATGGAACGGGAAAGGGAGAGAGCATTTCTGGGTTGCTTGTGGAGTCGGTGCAGGCCAGGGGGAGAGAGGACAGAGGTGGGGGAGCGCGCACGTGCGAGCCCCACGGTTGGCTAACTCTAGCGGCTGCGGCGCGTGCGAGAGGAGGTCGAAGGAGGGAAAAGGAGGATGAGAGAGGAGGGGGCCGACAAGGTGGCGTGCCACGGACGTTGATGGCGTCTTGGGGGACACGAGGGGGAGGCCCAAGGTGGTCGGGGGTGCCCATTGGGCAGTGGCTACAGCGCGGAGCGCACTGTAGTGTGCTCCAGAGTGTGCATATGGTCGGTATTGCCATTGCGCGCGCGCTTTGGGGCTCCCCACCTTGTCTAGTAGTGCCTGGAGGGTCTGGAGATGCCCCTTGGATGCTATGGAGCTAGGGTGAGCTAGGGAGAAAAGAAATGGTAGGGGGAAGCTCATGTCATGATGAAACAAAGGGGTAAATGTGGGTTTTGCCCCCACTTACCCAATGAACCTTACCCAATGAAAAGCAATATTAGATAGCCGTGGTAAAAATTTGGAGGCAAGGGAAATAGTAAAAATGGTGAAAACACTAACTTTACCATTTCACCAGAAGGTGTTTGATGGATGTTCGGGCAAGATAACTTTACCCACTTACTATGATATTTAACAGGATCAAATGGTAGGTAAAAATGAGATGGATCACCAGATTTGAACTCAAATGAGCAAAGTTTACAACACAAACTTTGTGAACCCTAGAAACTATCAGAATCAGGTTTATGTAGATCCACTTATGCTAAGCAAATCCCCTTGATGCAGCACTTAGTGTAGCATCATTATTTTCTGATTAGAACATGTGCACAAAGTTTGGGGTCAAGAGAAGAAACTTCACAATGTAAACTTGCTCAAATTTGAATCTGGAGACGGAGGGTTTTGGGATGGTTTGATGAATCAAATTAACTTGGATTGAGGTGAAACTTTGCAAGATCATCACATATGATAGGGTTGAATAGCTGGAATTTTCCTGGAATTTATTGAGAATATTTCTTACAGAAATATTCCAAAAGCTTGATTTGGATAGAAAGGGTTTTGAGGGGTTTTGCCCATTATTTTGAACATGGCCATGTGTTGAAACTCATATATATGGAAAATATATGTCCACTAAGTTTCCCTTAATTTTCTCAAATATTTTGAAAGCATTTAGATATTTTTCCCTTTGAAAAACCATTTCTGGTCTTAAGAAAAGCCTTTAAATAAAATATTAAAATGATCTTTAAAATTTATATTTGATGGTTTTGGGAAGTCATAAATATATTTGGTTTGAAGTAAAGCCTTTGGGAAAAATCATTACTTAGAGAAAATCAGCAAGTATGAGGAGATGTAAGGTGCTTTAAAATAAGGTTCACGAAGAACAAACACCTTTTGTGCAATATAAAGAGCATTTCAGGATCAAACAAGGGCAGTAAAAGTAAATTTTATTTACCCTGGTGAAGAACACGACGAACTCAGAGATGAGATTGGGAAGTTCGTGCGTTCAGATCTCCCATGCCCTAGCTTGGCAGAGGGAGACAGCTATAGCGGCGGCGGGATGAGGATTTCCGTGGCCGGTGCGAGTACGGCGACGACGAGGTTGAGGCAGTGAAGCTCTTCCTCACCTGCGACGATGACTTTAGCGGCGGCGCTAGGTTGGAGCTCAGGAGTGGGACGAGATGTGGAGTAACCGAGCACAGTTAATGGGAAGGGGGCATTTATAGAGGAAGTGAAAACCGATCCGCCCAAAGATTTTGGACAGGATTGCCCCTGACCCCTGCTCTGCACGTGACAGGTGTCACCCACGTACTTAACGGTGGCGATAGTGGGGGTTGTGGGTTATCTAGGCGCAGGAATAGGAATAGTTTGAGCGGGAACCGCCGAAAATTTTGGTAGAGAAGATTTCAAAGTTTTCGTTCGCAAATTCTTCAGCTGTCAAGGACATAGTGAAGACTTTGAACGAGTTTCAAAGTAGAATGCATATGAAGAATTTGTGAACAGACTTGGTTGAGTTTAGCATAGAGGGGAAAAGGGTCCGATCACATTCACTTAGATGGAAATCTACTTGAAGGATTAGCAATAAGTGAATGTTGTTGAGGACATTGAAAACTCAAATATAAATATATATATATATGAATAGTCAATGAAGAACATGAGTTTCAAAGTTTGAAGAATTTGAAAAGTTGAGTAATTTGAAAAAGTTGAGGAATTTCGTAGTTTGAAGAATTTGCAAAAATAACGAAATGCTCAATTTTGAAGAATTTCAACTTTTGGTTGGTGGCGTAACCCACCGTATAAGAATGATGATTTCAAACACCGCGTACAATCGTCGTAGAGTTCTGAGAATCAAATTCTTCGTTAATTTCTTCACACTTAGAGAGTTATTCTTCATTGATTGACGAAAAAACATTACTTCATGTGTTGCACATCTAAGTCATGAATTTTGCATAAGTGTTAGGATGTGTGTTCTTCATCAAAGAACATTCGAAGATTCTAAGATATTTAGCTCACACCGCAACTTTCAAAATCTCTTTTCATCCAAGGGCTTTGTGAAGATCTCGGCCAGTTGTTCTTCAGTGGGAATGTGGTTGATGGAGATGTCGCCCTTGAGTACATGATCTCGAAGAAAGTGATGACGAATCTGGATGTGCTTGGTCTTGGAATGCTGAATTGGGTTATAGGAAATCTTGATGGCACTCTCCTTGTCGCAGTAAAGAGGCACATTCTTCAGCTTGATGTCGTAGTCCTTGAAGGTTTGCTTCATCCATAGTAACTGAGCACAACACGAGCGAGCAGCAATGTACTCAGCTTCTGCAGTAGAGAGTGAAACGAAGTTCTGCTTCTTCGAGGACCAACAGACTAAGGATCATCCAAGGAAATGACATGTGTCTGAGGTTGACTTACGATCCACATGATCTCCAGCATAGTCAGCATCAGAGTATCCCACGAGGTGAAGATTTCAGCCCTTGGGATACCACAATCCAAGTGTTGGTGTGTGAGCTAAGTATCGAAGAATATGTTTCACAGCCTTATGGTGTGATTCCTTCGGTGTTGCTTGGAATTGAGCACACATGCAAACACTTAGCATTATATCAGGCCTAGATGCACATAGGTACAATAAGGAGCCAATCATGGAGCGGTATACCTTCTGATCGAAATCTTTACCATTTTCATCAGTGCAGAGGTGTCCTTTTGACGACATTGGAGTTTTGACGCCTTTGCAGTCTTGCATGTCGAATTTCCTCAGAACATACTTGACGTATTTCTCTTGTGAGATGAAGATGCCATTGTCTTGCTGACGAATTTGAAGACCTAAGAAGAATTTCAACTCTCCCGTCATAGACATTTGATATTCTTCACTCATCATATAGGCAAATTCATCACTGTAACGTTTGTCAGTACATCCAAATATAATATCATCAACATATATTTGGCATATGAACAGCTCATTGTCATAGGATTTTGTGAAAAGAGTAGGGTCGAGTGAACTGGGTTTGAAGCCTTTCTTCATGAGGAATTCCTTTAGAGTGTCGTACCACGCGCGAGGGGCCTGCTTGAGGCCACAGAGGGCTTGTTTAGTCTGAAGACTTTTTCAGGATGCTTAGGGTCTTCAAAACCTGGGGGTTGAGCAACATATACTTCTTCCTCAAGCTTACCACTGAGGAATGCACTTTTCACATCCATTTGATATAAGATGATATTATGAGCATAAGCCAGTAATATGCGAATAGCTTCAAGTCTAGCAACAGGTGCAAAAGTTTCATCAAAATCAATTCCCTCAACCTGTGTGTAACCTTGAGCTACAAGTCGAGCCTTATTCCTCACCACAAGGCCATTTTCATCTTGCTTGTTCCGGTAGATCCACTTGGTACCTATGATGTTATGCTTGCGAGGATCTGGCCGCTTGACAAGTTCCCACACATTGTTGAGCTTGAATTGATACAATTCCTCTTGCATAGCTTGAATCCACTTAGGCTCCTTGAATACTTCATCAACTTTGGTGGGCTCTATGATAGAGAAAAAGGCAAAGTGCCCACAAAAGTTAGTTAAATGTGAAGTTTTTGAGCGTGTGAGAGGACTTGGCGCATTGATGTCATCGATGATTTTGTCAATCTGCACTTCATTTGCTACTCTTGGATGAGCAGGTTGATGAGGCTGAGGATTTTCATCAGCACCATTTTCTTTAGGTATATCAGCATGAGAGTCTTAATTTGTTGGAATGATTTCCTCAGTGGGTATGACATCTTCTGTTGCCTTCAGCTTGATGGATTCCTCAGGAGATTGTTCATCTAACACAGAAGGCAGGTGCTCTCTTTGCGAGCCATTAGTTTCAACGAACCACACATCTACAGTTTCAACCACCTTGTGATGGTAGGTGTTGAAGACTTTGTAGGTGTGCGAGTCCTTTCCATAACCAAGCATAAAACCTTCATGTGCTTTCGGTGCAAAGTTAGAACTGTGGTGAGGATCTCCGATCCAGCATTTTGCACCAAAGACTTTGAGATAACTTACATTGGGTTTCTTGCCTGTCATGAGCTCATATGAAGTCTTCTTGAAGAATTTGTAAAGATAAACCCTATTGATGATGTGGCATGCAGTATCAATTGCTTCAGGCTTGAAGCGATGAGGGGTTTTGTATTCGTCAAGGATGGTGCAAGCCATCTCAACAAGTGTCCTGTTTTTGCGCTCTACGATGCCATTCTGCTGAGGAGTATAAGGGGCAGATAACTCACGAGTAATACCAAGTTCATCAAGATATTCATCAAGATTAGTGTTCTTGAACTCAGTCCCATTATCACTCCTGATATGCTTGATCTTGACACCGAAGTTGGTGGAGGCCCTTGAAGCAAATCGTCTGAAGACGTCCTGCACTTCATTTTTGTACAGAATAATATGCACCCATGTGTAATGAGAGTAATCATCAACAATGACAAAGCCAGACAAACTTGATGCATTGGTTAGTACGGAGTAATGAGTGGGTCCAAATAGATCCATGTGAAGCAATTCAAAGGGTCGAGTTGTGGTCATGATTGTCATCGAGGGATGCTTGGATCTGGTCATCTTCCCAGATTCACATGCACTGTAGAGGTGGTCCTTGAGGAATTTGACACCCTCGATGCCAATGACATGCTTTTTCTTCATGAGTGTGTGCAGGTTCCTCATACTGGCATGTCCAAGTCGTCGATGCCACAACCAGCCTTCTGAAGACTTTGCAAGTAAGCAAGTGGCAGGTTGAGGACCTGTAGAGAAATCAACAATATACAAGTCTCCTCTCCTAAAGCCATTGAAGACTTTGGAATTTTCAGATTCATGATAACAACACATCGATATTTTCCAAATATGAAAACCATATCAAGATCACAAAGCATTGATACAGACATAAGGTTGAACCCGTGGGATTCAACAAGCATCACCTTATCCATGGTTCGGTCCTTTGAGATAGCAACCTTACCAAGTCCCAATACCTTTCTTTTTCCTTTGTCTACGTAGGTGATATGCTTTAGAGGAGATGGAGTGAGTGGAAAATTTATCAGTAGATTCTTGTCACCCGTCATGTGGTTTGTGCATCCACTATCGAGAACCCACTCAGTAGCTTTTAAAGTATCATCCTGCAGATGAATTAGTACAACTTACGAACTCATATGCTTCAGAGTGAAGAATATGATATCAAATTCATCAGACAAAATTTTATCACATAAGATAGTAAGCAAGTAGAGTGAGGACGTGAGAAATGAAGAATTCATTTCATCATGGTTAGCTTGCGTCCTTTCAAGCATTTCCTCACGTCTCCAGCAAATTCATTAGATGTTCAAATTCATCTGGAGACCTGACCCTGCATAAGAAATTAGTTCAATTTCTTCACCACCCAGATCTGGAGGGGTGGCAAAGTGTTCATCACTCTGCGAGCACCATGTGAGAAGGGAGGCATTGAATCAAGTGCGTTTCATTTCGCAGGGCGAGGGTTAGGGTATTCAAATGAATAAGCAGAGAAATTCATCGAGGACTTATGAACATAATGGTTTGAAGAATAATGCACATATTCATAATTCTTAGGTTTTCCCTACAAAGCAGAGGCATTGGCACTAGAATGATGATTTTGAGCATTTGAGGAATTTGGTCCAGGTGAGGACTTTGGTCCATATGAGGAATTTGATCTGGGGTTCCTATCTTCATGAGTGGAGTTGTGAGGACATTCACTTGAAGATTTTGTAGGTAGCTCTTGGGAACCCAAATTTTCTTCATAGGAGAACCGTTCCTGCAGTTAGTTCCAACATATCTAGCAAATACTTCACTTTTCTGATTGTTGAAGAATTTGTAGTTCGAGTCAAGTGATTCATGAGAGAGATTTGAAGTTTTAAACGTAAAGCCAGATAAAGTGGATGGATCTACAGGAGGTTCTTTCGCAGCAACCCACGAGGTTTGGGGGTACTGCTCAGGTGTCCAGAAGGATCCATCAGTGTTGAGTTTCCTCACAAAGGCTATACCCTCTTTCCTAGGGTTCCTGTTCAGTATCTGCTTTTTGAGGACATCGCAAAGGGTTTGATGCCCTTTGAGACTTTTGTACATGCCTTTCATATACAATTCCTTCAATCCTGCATTGTCATCAGTAATACTTGTGGTATCCTCAGATGAGGAATTTAAGACCACGAGAATAGTTGAAGAAATTGCAGCAATAGAAGCATTTGAACATTCGGGTGAAGAATTAGCAGCTTCACGTTCGATGCATTTCAAACAAGGTGGAATGAAATCTTCCTGAGTGGTACAGATCTGTTGAGCCAGTAATGAATCATTTTCCCGTTGGATATCCTCATGTGACACCCTCAGTTTCTCAAGATCTTGCTTTCCTTGAAGAAATTCATAAGAAAGCTTCTCATGATCAGCTAAGAGGTCATTATGATGACTCTGAAGGTTATCATACTTTTCTGAAGACTATTGAGATCAACAGACAGAGTTTGAGTCAGATCCACTTCATGGTTTAACAGATCATCGCTTTTGTCTAGCATTTTATGAAGCTTTTCAAGTGCACTTTGTTGCTTAGTGGCAATTTTAACAAGTTTAGCATAGCTAGGTTTCACATATTCATCAGATTCACCTTCACTTGATTCAGATGAGGAATGATGTTTGTGTACCTTTGAGCCTTTTTCCGTGAAGCAATAAGTGGGAGCATAATCATCATTACCGACGTCAGAGTCGTTGGAGTAGTCATATTCTTCATTGTTGAAGATGGACTTGCTGATGAAAGTAGTAGCGAGAGCAAGGCTAGCGACACCAGATTCTGATTCCTCCTCAGATTCTTCCTCTTCTTCATATTCTTCATATTCTTACTCTAAATCCATTTCCTTGCCGATGAATGCTCGAGCCTTTCTGGAACCATTCTTCTTGTGCTTTGAGGACTTTGAAGATGAGGACTTTGCAGCTGAGGACTTTGAAGATTTCTTCTTTTTCTTCGAGTCATCAGAACTATCATCCTTGTATTTCTTCTTCTTCTTTGAGTCTTTTTCCCAGAGAGGACAGTCAGACATGAAGTGACCAGGCTTCTTGCAACGATGACAGGTTCTTTTCTTGTAATCTTCTGAGGAATATGATTTCCTCAAGCCACTTTTTGATGTCCTTCCAAATCCACCTCTTCTTGAGAACTTCTGGAATTTCCTCACAAGCATTGCTAGTTCCTGACTTAGTTCTTCAGGATCACCAAGGCTGTTGTCAGAATCTTCTTCTTCAGATGAGGAAATTTCTTTTGCCTTCAGAGCACGAGATCTTCCATAGCATGGCCCATAGAGGCCTCTCCTGTCAGCTTGTTGGAATTCATGAGTATTGAGTTGTTGGGGAACGTTGCATGGGAAACAAAAAATTTCCTACGCACACACAGATCTATCCATGGTGATGAGCACCTACGAGAGGGAGAGTGGATCTACATACCCTTGTAGATCGCTAAGCGAGAAGCATTAAGAAACGCGGTTGGTGTAGTCGAACGTCTTCGCGATCCAAATCGCCGTGCGTCCCGTGATCCAATCACGATCCGTCCCGCGATCCAATCACGATCCGTCCCACGATCCTATCACTATTCGTCCGACAAACTTGATCACGATCCGTCTAACGAACTTGATCACTATCCTTCCGATCTAGCACCGAACGGACGTCACCTCCGCGTTCAGCACACGTACAGCTTGATGACAATCTCCACCGTCTTGATCCAGCAAGAAGGAGTGGAGAGGAAGAAGAGTTCTCCAGCAGCCTCACGGCGCTCTGGCGATGGTGGTGGAGCAATTCCGGCAGGGCTTCGCCTAAGCACTTCAGAAAACCGATCTACAGGAGAAACTATGCACTGGAGGAACGGGTAGCACGTGGCTGAAAATACTAGTGCAAAACCCTAGAAATCCACCAGTATATATAGGAGGGAAGGAGGAGGAGGAGAGGCAGCCTTGGCCTCCATGCCTTGGAGGCTTCGGTCGAAGTGGGAGGTGGAGGAGGACTCTCCTCCTCCAATCCTAGTAGGACTAGGATTGCTCCTTTTTGCCTTTTTTTTCCACCTTTTCGTATTGGTTTTTTTCCTCCAGCCACATGGGCCTTGTGTGGGAGTTTCCACCATCCCACTAAGGGCTGATATTCACTCTCCCACAGACTATGAAGCCTCTTGGGTCGAAATACCCCTCCCGGAGGCCTCCCGGTACACTACCGGCACTCCCGGTACTACCGATGAGCCCGAAACTTTTCCGGCGACCAAAACAGGACTTCCTATATATGCATCTTTACCTCCGGACCATTCCGGAGTTCCTCGTGACGTTCGGGATCTCATCCGGGACTCCGAACAAACTTTGGTCACCACCATACATAACTCTATACTACCGAAACGTCACCAAACCTTAAGTGTGCAGACCCTACGGGTTCGAGAACTATGTAGACATGACCAAGACACCTCTACGGTCAATGACCAATGGCGCGAGCTGGATGTCCACATTCATTCCTACATATTCTACAAAGATCTTTATCGGTCGAACCTCTGTGTTAAGGATTCAGTTAATCCCGTATGATGTTTCCTTTGTTCTTCGGTATGTTACTTGCCCAAGATTCGATTGTCGGTATCTCCATATCTAGTTCAACCTCGTTACTGGCAAGTCTCTTTACTCGTTCCGTAATACAATATCCCGTAACTAACACTTAGTCACATCGCTTGCAAGGCTTATTGTGATGTTGTATTACCGAGTGGGCCCTGAGATACCTCTCCGTCACATGGAGTAACAAATCCCAGTCTTGATCCATGCCAACTCAACAGACACCCTCGGAGACACCTGTAGAGCACCTTTATAGTCACCTAGTTACGTTGCGACATTTGATACACACAAGGTACTCCTCCGATATCTGTGAGTTGCATGATCTCATGGTCATAGGAAATATACTTGACATGTAGAAAACAGTAGCAATAAATTGACATGATCATAAGCTACGTTTGTAGTTTGGGTCTTGTACATCACATCATTCTCCTAATGATGTGATCCCGTTATCAAATGACATCTCATGTCCATGGGTAGGAAACCGTAACCATCTTTCGGTCAACGGGCTAGTTCACTAGAGGCATACTAGGGACATTGTGTTTGTCTATGTATCCACACATGTATCCATGTTTCCAATTAATACAATTATAGCATGGATAATAAATGATTATCATCAACAAGGAAATACTATAATAAACACTTTATTTATTGCCTCTAGGGCATATTTCCAACATGAGTCTCTCAAGAATATCAGTAGGGTCAAGAGCTTTATAATATCCACATTCTTGGATCATTAAAACCAGAGTATCAAATGAGGAATCGAGAGATCATAGCAGTTTCTTCACCACTTCATGGTCAGTGATATCAGTGGCACCCGGTGCTTGAAGTTCATTTGATATATAAGTGAGGCGATCAAATGTTTATTGAACATTTTCATTGTCAAGTCTCTTGAAGCGGTTGAAGAGATTGCAAAGAACATCAACACGAGAGTCACGTTGAGTGGAAACACGTTCGTTGACTTTGGACAGCCTATCCCAGATAAGCTTAGCAGACTCCAAAGTACTCACTCTGCCATACTGACCTTTGCTCAGATGGCCACAGACGATATTCTTCGCTTGAGAATCGAATTGCTTGAATCTCTTCACATCAGCAGTAGTAACAGTGGGAGTGATAGAGGGAACACCATTTTCCACAATGTACCAGAGATCATTGTCAATAGCTTCAAGGTGCATACGCATCTTGTTCTTCCAGTAGGGGTAGTCTGTCCCATCGAAGGTAGGACATCCCACGGAAACCTTGATCATACCTGAAGTTGACATAACTAGAACTCCGGGTGGTTAAACCAAAATCACACAGAGCAAGGGAGTACCTGCTCTGATACCAATTGAAAGTGCGTTATATCGACTAGAGGGGGGTGAATAGGCGATTTTACAAATTCATCACTTGAGGAATTTCAACTTTGAGGAATTTGAAATGTGATGAATAACTAGCAGCAGAATAAGTACTCAAGTGCATGAGGAACATAGTAACAACATAGTCTTCATGAAGAAATGAAACATGCACAAATAGAGAGTAGCGTGATACAGATAAGCAGTGATGAACAAGGTAACATGAAGAATTTGAGTTGAGGGATTTGTTAAAGTCTTCAGTCAAATTCTTCAAATAGTAACAATTAATTTCATCAACAGGTATATGAGGAATAGAGGGGTTCAGGAAATAGAACCAGATAGCTCGATGAAGACAATGGTTTGATGACCCAGTTCCAACTGCTGTGACAGTTGTACGTCTGATTTGGAGCGGCCTGGTATTTAAACCAGAGGACACACAGTCCTTACCGTATTCTCCTTGAGCTAAGGTCACACAGTCCTCGCCCAACACTCGTGGTAAGTCTTCAGGGTAGACTTCCACAACCCTCACAAACTGGACACCCGACGATCCACAATTTACTCCTGGATGCTCTAGACCAAGGTCACTTCATGGTCCCCAATTGACTGCAGGATCACTAGACCATGACGCCTAACCGTCTAGAGGATGCACAGTCCTCAAAGGTAACAAGCGTCTGTTCCACACAGGAATTTCTTCAGTGATGCTCAATCACTCTGGGTTTTGTGGTTTGGTTGTGGGTTTTTCCTCACTGATGATTTTCTCTCAAAGTCCTCAGAGGTTGGGTTGCTCTCAAATGACAAGTGTCAGTTCTCTCTCAGAGCAGCCAACCAACTAGTGGTGGGGGGGGGTGGCTATTTATAGCCAGGATGCAACCTGACATTATAAGACACAAATGCCCCTAATGATATGACCGTTATGTGGATAAGAATGATTGGGGACAGCTGGCACTAAGCACAGCAACGGTCGGAATTTTGAACTATGAAAGTCCTTGGCTTATCATGTTCCTCACTTGTAGGCAATTCGCACTGGCGAAATCCTAATTCCTCAGTCAGATCAGTTTCCTCAGAGACCAGAAGAACTTCGTCTCTGTCACCGAAGAACTTGTCTAAACTGTAAGAGATTTCCAAAGGCTTCACTCGAAGGATTGTCTGGGTTGAGGGTTTTGGAGTTGAGCATCAGTTGGAAATTTTCCTTAGTATTACCTCGGCCCCCTTTAATAGTACGGTGTTTCCTATGACTCAAATAAAGGAAATGAAACTACGAAAACAAAATTCTTCATGCTTCATATTCCTAGTTCATATCTTCAAGGTCACACCAACTTTTTCATTTTCAAAGTCTTCATAAAGTCTTCACCAAAGTCTTCAGAAAGTCTTCAGCAAAGTCTTCACTGGAAGACATACATTTTTAGGGGTCGATAATCTCCGAATATATCAAACTCCTCATCGACTTATAGAGCATGTGTACACTCACAAACACATTAGTGCCTTAACCTATAAGTCTTCAATACACCAAAATCTAAGGGGCACTAGATGCACTAACATAGCTCTTATTGCGTTATAATCAGGAACTAGCCCCTTATCATGTTCTTCAAGGCAAAGAGCACTAATCTAGTTATTTCGGGCTATATCCCTTTTTAATGCAGCCACTTCCCACTCTAGAAGGGATTGCTCCACAATACTCTTAGACTCTTTCGGCAATGAGGTGTTGTCAAAATTATGCAATTGCATAGAGGATGCATTGTATGCTACAATATTAGCTGATGGCATGTGCACTCCTACAAAATTTTCACTTATTCGACTATGACCATGAAGGTGCGAAGCCGCATTTTAAGCATCTACAGTTGTATATGGTGCGAAGCCGCATCTACAGTTGTATATGTTGTTCGTCGGCATAACGATTCCAGCGGTTGCCGATGCATGAGAGTTGGGATACATATGGTGCATGTTACTAGTATCATAAGAAGTTGAGGCATGTAAATTACTTTGAATCAGCCATTGCACTTAGTTAGATGCATGATTGAAAAAACTAGGGCTAGCCATAGAGTATACTCATTGAATGATCTAGTAACACCATATGAATTATTTGCATCTATTTTAGGGGACTGGGTATTCATATTACCTTTGTAGATTGCAAACCCTAGATGACGATCTCTTCATAGGAAGAACGGGCTGGAGACCGTTCAAAGCTTCATTACGAGTGGAGTCGCCAAAAAGTGTGTTAGCACATGAAAATGTCACCGTGTACCTCCAACACAGAGGGTGATGCACCGCAGCTCACGTCAAAGGAGACCCGTCCGAAAGCGCGGTACGCAAGCATCTGGCGGGCGCTTTTGTAGACCCGAAACCCCACGTGCTCGGGAGGGACCCCGTCAGGGCGCGCGGCGGCTATGAGCTGCCCTGGGTCGACATGATCGCCCCTAGGGCCTCGTGGATCGCTTCCCTCGAAGAGAAGAACGAGCGAAGAATGAGGAAAAAGATACGAGGGTAGGGGATACATGAACACGAAAAAGAAGTAGATGTGTTTGTTGGATTGTGTGTTGTTGTTCAATCGGCCGTCACCCCTTAGGTATAGAAGAGGATGCTAGACTTTCCATGCAATGAAAAGGCTTGGATTCACGTCCAAAAACCTAGTCAAATTCGGATGATTTTGTCTGAACTTCCCAGAATTAACCGAACTCGGTTTTAGGAAAGTCTGGAACAACAGTTCGGTTTTTAGGTCTGACAGGCCAGAAAAGACCTCAGATGAAGATGAGTCCAAAAGAAAATTTGACTGTTTCGACGAGGCGAACAACTTTTGTGTTGAATTTTCTTCGATTTGAGGTCATATTAAGATCCTAATCAGTCACGCAAAACAAGTGATTGGTGGCGCTACCCATTAGACACGTGTCTGGTGGGGCGCGCCATATGTTGCCTGATGTGAGGGCTGCATTCCAATGGCTCTAACTTTTGCATACAAACTCTTATTGAGACGTTTTTTATATCAAAATCAACCGTTTCGACAAGACGAACAACTTTCATGTTGAAACGTTTTCCAGTAGAGGCCATATTAATGGAGTTTAGTGCCATTGTTTAATCTGGTGCCAACATGAGCATCTTTGAACTTGTCAGAACTATTGTGTAAGAGCTCCGTCTTGGACCATCTTCATATGAATTTTGATCTTCTCTAAAAGGGTCATCCAATGGTGACTTAAAACCATAATTTTGACTTCATCCTAAGATAACTTCAAGCTACTCTTTATGATCGTGCCACTTTTGAGCATCAACAATGGTATCTCCGTCGGGAGATATGACCTGCTGAAGCAAATATCCCGCAATTTCCTCTTGAATTGCTCGTATGCGGTCTATTGGTAGGAGTTGATCCTGCATCTGCGTCATCTATATATAAGGAAGGAGATCAATATGAATATGCATGTTAGTTATGTGTATATGTATTAGATCATGATAAAAAATATGAATGGTGTTTACATACCCAAAGATCTGTTGCACTTTTGTTGCTTTCGGTCATAAAGCAAATATTCTTGCAAATGTAATGTGCACATAGATTAGTCCCCTATGCCGGCCTCATGCACTTTACGAGAATAAAATTCAATCAGATAATAATGAGGCATGACAATGATATTGAAACTAGAATTAAAGATATGCATGGACGTAACTAGTACTACTTCATTACCCTAGGCTTTCCCCATTTCAGCTATGGTTTCCATTCACCGGTGACCTCTTTGATGAAACGTTTCCAAACCCTGCCCGGCAAACAAAATGAACAAAGGAGTTATTAATTACTTGATATCTGGAAATGAACAAATAAAGAAGCCAACATAGTGTGTTAATGATTGAAATTACCTTCCGAGCAACGAATGCAAGCTTATGTAATCTTCAAGGTCTTTACTTAGCGAGTCTAGTACTTCAACAGTTCCAATGTCAACTCTAATGATTAGAAGGATCGAGTGGTAGCTGCACACATGATTTGTATAAGCAGGCATGCATAACTCATCAAGTACACTTAACATCGAGTATATATATGTAAGAAAAAATAGAATTTGTAGTAAAAGACAGTAACACTCATTGGAAGTTCCAAGGTAAAAGTTTTTTGTTTTGTACTTTAGGGCCTTCAAAAACCTTGGAAGCATTTTGTCCGTGTCTTTAGGGTTCCTTCTCAACACTTCTTCATTAAAAGTATTTGGGTCAATGAACCCAATGCCATAGATTATATATCTTTTCAATTTAAAATCTTCATTCTGCATAATACCACACAAAAGAATATAGTGGGTATAATAAGAGGCAATGAATGAGCTGCGCTAGAGACTTAAATTATAGAAAGAAATCACTTACAGACAATAGCAACTAACGATAGATTTGTCGAGTGTTTTTTGATTGAGTAACTGAAAAATTCTTCATTTTCAATCCACATATATTTTTCATGGATGTAATTCTCTTTCTTGACTTTCACCATGAGGCTTTGTCGCCCGACCTTTACTTCTCTCATGTACGAGTCATGCAAGTTGCGCATTTGCGTTGTTAGAAGCTTTTCGTCGTTAGGAGTGACCAGCGGACATATTGCCATGCTATTTGCTTCGGATCCAACTGTGGAAATTTCTTGATCTCTAGGAGTTGTTCAACGGTGATACCTAGCAATCTAGTATTATCTCTACCAGCATCGGTTATTACCACATTATTGGCACTCACCTTAAGCGGGCTGATCGATTGGACTGCCTATTCTCTGAGCGGGGGAACAATTTTCCCGCATTTACTGCTATCGCTCGACTTCTGTCCTTTCTAGGATTGATACAACTTGGTAATACAATGTTCATAGTCTAATATCGGCCTTTTCTCTGTCGGTTCAGCTGCAGCAACAAAGTGTTGTATGACTGAAGAGGATATGTACCTAGGGTAGGGTCCTAGGCAAGGCCAACATACCCTACCTAAGGACACTACATTGGAGGACTTGAAGATCAAGCATAAACTTCCGACTGGCTTCCATGAGACGTTCAAGTCATTCGACAGGCTATCCACTCGAAGACTCCTTCCTTCACTAGTCAGTCGCTTGTCCCACAGAAGACCTCGTTCTCGCTCGACACCAGAAGACCAGGAGCCATCATCAAGAGCTCAATGGGCAGACGTTGGTTCAATCGTCATTAATAGCTTTTATTATGAACGTTACCAGTAATGGCAGACTTTAACCCCACGATCGGACCCTTAGATGTTGGGTAATTATGAGGGGTAGCGAACTCTATATAATCCTCCCCTCCCCTCCTACACAAGGGTTCGCAACCATTGTAATCTCAACATTCCACATGACATAGGCTCCCGAGCACTGAGACGTAGGGCTATTACCTCCACGAGAGGAGCCTGGACTCATTCGTGTGTACACCCTCGCCGTAGCTAGGACTCTTCCCTCTCCTTACGTACCCCTACAATCTACTATGAGGCTCGTTCCCATGACAGTTGGCGCCCACCGTGGGGCAGGCGTCTAAGCGACTTCCGACGAGGTTGCATTTTTCATCCTTCGACATGTCTTCCTGTGGTGTTTTTGCTCTGGGACACGAGATCTGTTTTGGAGCACTCACCTTCATCGCCGACGATTCGGCATGGCTCCAGGAAGCCCTCTCGATGTCAAGGATCCCCTCGTGTTGCTGCGTCATCCTTCGACTCTTACACGTCGGCTCCCCTCGTTGTTCGTGGTCGCAAGCATTCCAGCCGCTCACGACTTCAGCGCTAGGTCAAACACGGAGTGGCGCGTCAAACTTCTTCTCCGCAGATTGCAGCGCTCGAGCCTGCTGAGTCCCATCACGGCGTTTTCGAGTCGGATTCCGATCCCTCCGACGTGCCTTCCGAGTGCGAAAGTTGTGATCCCACAGCGGAGGTCTCGATGGCGGACTCTCATCAGAGTTCACCGCCTGGCTTTGGCCATGGCAGGTGCGAAGATGGCGGTCCATTGAATGAGCAGCTGCGCCGCGAGGAGGCTCAAGCTTTGGAGGCCGCGGGCATTCGTCTGGAAGAGCTTCAAGCGGAACTTGATGAGCGAGCTCACCAGCGCCTGCCACGTCACAGTCAACGTCAGCGACAACTGTTTCCGACTGGATCTCACGACGATGTTGAGATATATCGAACTGCTGTGTTAAATGTTGCTACTGCTGCTAGGATAGCAGATTCCATTTAGCCATCATGGTCAGAGGCTGGAAGAGGGTCGATGCAGATCAGAGCACTATTAGATGCAGTGCAGCGTCAGAATTCAGGATTCACAACAATTCACGTAGGGCGGAGACCGTTCAGTCGGCACACAGCCCTGGATCGCCCTTGCGCCATCGGGGTGGAGGTTTCCGTGAAGAGCAGTTTCACCATGAAGACCATCGTCGAGTGCCCACTCCTCCGTGGAGTGGTCCGTACGCACCCCGGCACCAGAATGATAGGAGCTCCTTCTGTGATGAGCGGAATGCGGGTGTTGATGCCCGCGACCTACTCGCTCAGAAGCGGAGTGACAGGGGCAGAGCCCACAGGGAAGGACACAACAAAGACTTTCCAATTGGAAGCTTAGCTGTGGTTTCTGGTCCTGAGTGTTTCAGCAGAGCCATACGTTCTGCAGAGATTCCCCCCAACTTCAGGTTGATGGCGGGGATCGAAAAGTTTACTGGCGAAACAAAGCTAGAGACTTGGTTAGATGATTATCGAGAGGCTGTGCAAATTGGTGGCGGAAATGACAATGTTGCAATGAAGTACATGTCCTTGATGTTAGATGGTTCGACTTGAGCTTGGCTGAGTTGTTTGGCTCCTTCGAGTAAATATTGCTGGGAGGATCTTGCCCGAGTGTTTGTCCGAACCTTTGAGGGCACCTGCAAGCGTCTGGCAGGTCTGCTCAACTTACAGCACTGCATCCAAAAGCCCAATGAAACTTTGAGAGATTATATTCAACGGTGGTCCACTCGGCATCATACAGTGGAGAATGTGTCGGAACACCAGGTTGTTTGTGCATTCAAGGCTGGTGTGAGATACAAAGAGCTATATGTGAAGTTTGGGTGAATGGGTGATATTTCACTCGGCAAGATGATGGAAATCGCCACTCGGTACGCCAATGGCAAGGAAGAAGACCGCCTCCATAGCAGCAAAGGAAAGACAGTCGCCAATGACGCTGGTGGCAGTAACAATCAGAAACCTAAGCGAAAAGCTGAAGATCTGGTTCAAGCAGAAGCCGCAGCACTAGCGACTCAGTCAAAAAACAAGGGCAAAGCTAAAGCATAGTATGCCCCCAAGAAAGGGAAAAATTAGTCAGGAACTGATATCATGGATCAGCTGTGTGTAATTCACACGAGGAAAGATGCGGAAGGCAATGTGATTTTTCCTAAGCACACCGCTCGACAGTGTCGAACCCTTATCCAGCAGTTCAAGGGGGACTCGCCGAGTGATAAATCTTCTGAGAAGGGTGATGAAGATGAATATAAAGAAACATTCCCGGATGTCACTCCTACACTGGTGATCTTTGCTGATGTCGAGAGCAAGAGTCGTCTGAAAGTCATCAAAAGAGAAATCAACATGGTTGTGGTAGATACCCCCACCTACCTCAAGTGGTCTCAATATGCTATCACATTCGACCAAACAAACCATCCTACTCATGTGGCCACTCCCAATCGACAGGCTCTGGTAGTAGATCCAGTGGTGGGGGGCACTGGACTTAGAAAGGTCTGCATGGACGGTGGCAGCGCCCTGACCATTCTCTATGAGGATACCCTGAAAGGGATGGGCATTCCGATGTCCCGTCTGAGTTAAAGCAACATGCAGTTTCACGGGGTCATCCCAGGAAAGAAGGCCAAGTCACTCAGCCAGATAGCATTGGATGTGACATTCGGGAATGACAAAAATTTCCGAAAAGAAAAGTTGACGTTTGAAGTCATGGATTTCCAGAGTGCTTACCACGTCATTTTGGGTCGACCCGCGTATGCACGTTTCATGGCCCGACCATGGTATGTGTACCTCAAGTTGAAGATGCCAGGCCCTAAGGGCGTGATCACGGTCAGCGGCAATCGACAGCGGGCCGAAGAATGCCTCCAGCAAGGCTCCAAAATCACCGATCACCAGATGGCCATGGTTGAATTGCAGGAGTACAAGAAAACCGCTGACCCTGCTGATTTGCTCCGCGCAAAGAAGCCGGCTTCCGAGTCGGCATTTCAGTCGGTAGGGGAAGTGAAGAAGGTGCACATCCACTCGACGGATCCTACTGTTGCCCCGACGAATATCTCATCAACACTCGATAGTAAATAGGAAGCCGAGCTCATCCAGTTCCTCTGCGAGAACTAGGATATCTTTGTATGGAAGCCTGCTAACATGCTAGGGATTCCCATGGAGCTGGCCGAGCACCATCTGCAAGTGGATCCAAAAGCAAACCCGCCAGGGAGCATTTGCGTCGCTCAGCAGCAGAGAATCGCAAGGCAATCGGAGAAGAAGTGGCCCGTCTCTTGCAAGCCAAGTTCATTCTGAAGATTTACCACTCCGAGTGGCTCTCGAATGTTGTGATGGTGCCAAAGAAAGATAAGTCCTTGTGCATGTGCATTGACTTCAAACATGTGAACAAGGTGTGCCCGAAAGATCATTTTCCGCTCCCCCGCATAGATCAAATTGTTGACTCAATTGCGGGGTGCGAGCATTTATCATTTTTGGATGCTTACTCTGGGTACCATCAGATCCGTCTCTATGGCCCGAACGAAATAAAGACAGCCTTCATCACCCCATTCGGATGTTTTTGTTACATCACTATGCCTTTTGGTCCCAAGAATGCCGGCGCTACTTTTATGCGCATGATTCAGAAATGTTTACTCGACTAGATCACTTGGAATGTCGAGGCGTACATGGACGATATAGTGGTCATCTCCCGCAGAGGTTTTGACCTGCTGGCTGACTTAGCCGAGACATTCCCAATCTGAGGCGATTCGACATAAAACTGAATCCGGCCAAGTGTACATTCGGCGTCCCTGGCGGCAAGTTACTCGGTTTTCTCGTTTCTGAGCGAGGAATTGATGTTAGAAAATCAGCACCATTACCTGAATGAAGAATCCCGTGCGAGTGCACGACATTCAAAAGCACACAGGTTGCTTGGCAGCATTGAGTCGATTCATTTCTCGTCTTGGTGAGAAGGCTCTGCCTTTATATCAATTGATCAAGAAGTTCGACACGTTCAAGTGGACTCCCGAAGCTGAAGAAGCGTTTGTTGAGCTCAAAGCCCTGCTCTCCACCCAGCCGGTGCTTGCCACTCCTGCCAGCAAAGAGCCCTTGCTCCTGTACATCACGAAGACAAATCAGGTCGTTAGTACAGTGCTAACTATCGAGCGGGAAGAGGAGGGTAAAGCTTATAAAGTCCAGCAGCCAGTCTATTATGTCTCGGAAGTTTTGTCCCTCTCCAAGCAAATATATCCACAAATCAGAAGCTAGTTTATGGTATTTACCTATCAGCGAAGAAGGTGGCGCATTATTTCCATGACCACTCAATTTCAGACGTTAGTGATGCTCCTTTGTCCGAGATTTTCAATAATAGAGACGCATCAGGTCGAGTGGCTAAATGGGAAATCGAGCTTGGACACTTTGACATCAGATTCGAAGCCAAAAAGGCAATCAAGTCCCAAGCATTGGTAGATTTCATGGCCGAGTGGATTGAACAGCAACAGCCTATCCAGGTTCACTCGGCACATTGGACAATGTTCTTTGACGGCTCTAAAATCTTGAATGGGTCCGGTGCTGGTGTTGTAATGGTATCTCCCAGGGGCGACAAGCTCAGCTATGTCTTGCAAATTCACTTTGATTCCTCCAACAATGAGGCAGAATATGAAGCACTTTTGTATGGGTTGCGCATGGCTATCTCACTTGGCGTCAAGTGCCTGATGGTTTATGGCGACTCAGATCTAGTGGTGAATCAAGTGATGAAAGAGTGGGATGTTCGAAACCCCGCTATGAATGGATACTGCAATGTAGTTCAAAAGTTGGAGAAGAAATTCGAAGGCCTGGAACTTCATCATGTTCCCCGACTGAAAAATCAGGCGGCCGATGAGCTATCCAATATTGGGTCAACTCGATGGCCTGTCCCAAGTGGTGTGTTCTTAGAGCACTTGCACACTCTTTCGGTTCAAGAAGATCCTTTCACCAAAGAGCCCCCGAAAGCTTTGAGTTCCACTGACCTGATAGAGGTCGATGTCGCTGCAGTGATTGACCTGGTCATGGAGATTCTGGTTATCATTCCCAATTGTACTGTGCCTTACATTGCCTATATCCTTAGACAAGAGCTCCCTGAAGATGAAACAGAGGCTCGGGATTGTGCGCACGTCCAAGGCTTTCACTGTGATGGGACATCAGCTGTTCAGAGAGAATGCAACTGGTGCTACACAGCGCTACATTTCCGCGAAGGAAGGTCGAATGATTCTAGACGAGATTCACTCGGGAACTTGCAGCCACCATTCGTCCTCAAGGACGATTGTCGCTTAAGCATACCGAGCTAGTTTTTACTGGCCACGAGCTAATGAGATGGCTAAAGACATCGTTGATCATTGTGATGGTTGCCAGATCTATGAAAACTTGTCACACAAGCTGGCATCTGCTCTAAAGACAATTCCTCTTGTCTGGCCATTTGTTGTTTGGGGACAAGACATGGTTGGTCCCTTTCGACCAGAAAAGTCGGATTCACTCACTTGCTGGTAGTAGTCGAGAAATTCACCAAGTGGATATATAGAAGCCAAGCCAATCAAGAAGCTGAACTCCCGCATGGCGGTCACATTCATGAGAGAGATAATTTATCGATACAACACTCCACACACCATCATCACAGACAACGGCACTAATTTTGACTCGGAAGAATTCAGGAACTTCTATAACTCCCAAGGCACCCGAGTGGATTATGCATCTATTGCACATCCTCAAACCAATGGACAAGTCGAGCGGGCTAATGGCCTCATCTTGCAAGGTCTTAAGCCTCGTCTCATGCGTGACCTGGATCATGCCGCTGGTGCCTGGGTAACTGAGTTGCCGTCTGTGTTATAGGGCCTGAGAACTACTCCAAATCGGCCGACTAGACGGACTCCTTTCTTCCTGGTCTATGGTGTTGAAGCCGTATTTCCGAGTGACTTGTTTCACAATTCTCCTCGACTGGAACTGTATTCTGAGGCTGAAGCTGAACAGGCTAGGCAGGATGGTGTAGATCTTCTAGAGGAAGAACGAGAGATGGCCCTGATCCGGACTACTGCCTATCAGCAGGACCTACGGTGCTTCCATGCGAAGAATGTCAATATTCGATCGTTTTATGAGGGAGACTTGGTACTTCGAGTGAATCAACACCGACCTCACAAGCTTGCTCCTGCATGGGAAGGTCCTTTTTTCATCACTAAGGTGCTTAACAACGGAGCCTATCATTTGTACAATCTCATGAAGCGGATAGACGAGCCACAAGCCTGGAATGCAGATCTACTCCATCGTTTTTATACTTGAGACAGAAGAATCCTCTGATGTAATAAGAATACTTCATCAATGCAATTCACATTTCTGCAATATATATTGTCGATTCAAATCATACAGTTTCATTCTTGGGAATACTCCGAGTAATGAGCAATCCTGACACTCGGGGGCTTAGCTGCGAACATGCTTTCGCCTAAGTTAAAAACCATGTCGGGTGGATAGCAGTCCATTCACTCGACGAACTGTTTGCGAATCTGTCTTTGCTTAGTTTCAAAAATACTCCAAGTGATGAGCAGTCCTCACCCTCGGGGGCTTAGCTGCGAACATGTTTTGCCTAAGTTAAAAACCTTATCGGGTGGATAGCAGTCCATTCACTCGACAGCTTAGGCATGAATCGACATTCTCCTAAGTTCCAAACTACTCTGAATGATGAGCAATCCTCACACTCGGAGGCTTAGCTGCGAACATGTTTCGCTTAAGTTAAAAACCTTGTTAGGTGGATAGCAGTCCATTCACTCGACAGCTTAGCTGCGAATAGACATTCGCCTAAGCTCTAAACTACTCTGAGTGATGAGCAATCCTCACACTCGGGGGTTAGCTGCAAAAATATTTTCTCCTAAGTTAAAAATCTTGTCGGGTGGATAACAATCCATTCACTTGATGGCTTAGCTGCGAATCGACATTTGCCTAAGTTCTAAACTACTCCGAGTGATGAGCAATCCTCACACTTGGGGGCTTAGTTGCGAACCTGTTTTGCCTAAGTTGAAAACCTTGTCAGGTGGATAACAATCCATTCATTCGACGGCTTAGCTGCGAATCGACATTCGCCTAAGTTCTATACTACTTCAAATTATGACCAATCCTCACACTCGAGAGCTTAGCTGCGAACATGTTTCGCCTAAGTTAAAAACGTTGTCGGGTGGATAGTATTCCATCAACTCGACAGCCTAGCTACGAACATATTTCGCCTAAGTCAAAAAGCAAATTTAGTCGAACACGCGGTTAAAGCCGAATACAAATAAAATCCAAAGGATAAATCACGGATAAGTGTTTCATAAAGAAGCATATGTGCTTAGGCCTAAGGCCTGAATGAAGTTTTAGGGGATACAATTCCACTCGGCATACCGAGGCGAATAAAAGTATTCCTTCCAAAGGTCAAGTTTTTTAAGCATCTGACGGGCTGGCTGGCTCGACAAAAGTGTCCAAGTCAATATCGTCAGCGATTCTGGTGGCTGCTTTGATGAAGGTTTCCATGAAGTCCACAAACTGGAGTTTCTTCGTGTTAACCACCCGGAGCTCCTTCAGCTTCTCTTCCCTCACGTCCCTGCAATGGATGCTAACAAGTGATAGCGCCACGTCGGCCACGCAGCAAGCAACAGATTTCTTCCAAGCTTGCACTCAACTTGGAAGTTCATTCAGGCGAGCCATCATGGAGTTGAGGTCGAGCTGAAGGGTGTCCTGAGGCCATAGCTCCTTGTCAATTCTCTCCATTGCAGACTTCAGTCGGACAAGATATGCCTGGTCGCCCCTGAGCCGCAAATTGAGTCTAAGCATGTTCATGGCCACTGCGTCTATGACAGGTGACTTAGTGGGATCCAGATTAGGCTCAACCTCCTCTGTCTCTTTCTGGAAGTCCTAGCAGAATTCTGTTGAAGAGTGGGAATGGGAGGAGAATCAGTGAGCTATGACCTTCAAAGATTTTACAAACTTCAGTCGAGAAGAAACACTCACCGTCGAGCATGATGCACATATTCCTCAAGAATTCGCCCAAGTGCTACTCCAGGCTGTTGCTCCTTTTGTTCATCTTCTCGGCCCTTTTGAGAAGGTCCACACGCTCCTGCTTCAGCTTTGCATTCTCATCCTCCAGCTTATTGGCGGCCGCCAGCTTCCGATCTGCAGCTTCGGTTTTATCCCTGGCCACCTGTTGGGCGTTGGCGAGTGTTTTGTCCTTCTCCTCCAATGCCTTCTTCATGGAATCTAAAGAAACAACATTGTTGAGTCACGCTTGGAGTCAACAATTTTCATTGCCACGTCTGTTCGAGTGAGAGCACTTGATTCAAAACATGATAAGTGAAGATGGGGATGCAGAAAGTCGACAGTAATTACCTCCCAGAAACTTCAGCTGAGCACGCGCTCACTCGAGAGCATTGTTGGAGACTTCCAGATCCACACACAACCAGTTCCTCTCATGCTCAAGATCCTTGTACTGTGTCCCAAGTTCGCAAGCCCTCTAAAACCAACAAAAGAAAGAAATTCAACCAGCAAGTAATGCCAAGGACGGTCGACTGGGCTTTGAATACCGTCGAATGACTGTCTTACAACTTTGGAACAACATCATATAATGGTTGACCTATGATGTCCATGAAGCCCATGTGTAGGGGAAGAAGAATTCAAGCAAAAAGTCCACCTGACATGTCGAGTGGCCCTGGCACTCTGCCTGCCGTAAACAAATTCAAAGCAGTCTCTATTTAGACCCCTGCTTAGTGCAAGCACTCGACAGCGGTCTCGAGGACTAAACCAAGTGGGTGCGCTTAGAGTGCCCCTATTGAGACGGTTAACACTCGACGTGTCGAGTAACTTGTTAGAAAAAAATGCACTCGACAGGTCGAGTGACTCCAGTAGTCCGCGTACGACGGAAATCCCGAGTTCAAGTTTTCAAAACTACTGCCTATCGTCTGCAATTAACAGTAGCCTCGGGGACTACACCCAGTGGGTGCACTTAGCATGCCCCCACTGGTTATTGAAACGTTGAGAAGGTCATCCCTGTCAGAACATTCACCCGTCACTCGACCCGTCGAGTGACATGCCTCCCTACTATGTGAAGTTCAATCTATCCTTATGTAGCGTCATAACATGGTTTATCAATAATATCCATGAAACCTACAAGGAAGCTTCGGAGTGGTGTGACCAAAGGCAAAATGTATCGTGTATACAACAAACTCTAAGACCCCTGCCGGTGCAAGCACTCGACAGTGGTCTCAGGGACTACACCCAGTGGGTGCACTTAGCATGCCCCCACTAGATCCGCCAATTCTCGATCAGTCGAGTGGTAGAAAACATCCGTCACTCTATCCGTCGAGTGACACGCCCCTCCCCACTCTGTGAAGTGCAGTCTATCCTTATGTAGCATCATATCATGGTTTGTCAATGATATCCATGGAACCTACAAAGTAGTTGCGGAGTGGTGTGACCAAGGGCAAACATATTAAGCATACGACAAGCTCTAAGACCCCTACCGATGCAAGCACTCGACAGTGGCTCGGGGACTACACCCAGTGGGTGCACTCAGAGTGCCCCCACTGAGATGGTTAACACTCGATCTGTCGAGTAACTCATTAGAAAATTAATGCACTCGACATGTCGAGTGACTCTAGTACCACACGTACTATCAATCCAAATCCTACTCGACTAAGACCTGACCTATTCGAGTGGAGAAATTTCAAACATTCTACGAGTGGAAAATAAGCACCCAGTGGGTGTATAGTGAAGAAAAGACAGGAATTCAATCAGAAATGTACTTACAATCGAACTTACTCGGACATTGGTGCGGAGGGTTGCACTGACATCACAAGCCAGCTTGCTGGCCTTGTACACCTCTTTGGTTCACAACATTATCTGCCCTGCCTGGATCATAGCCTCCTTCGCAGCTTCGGTCTGATCTTCCAGGACGCGATGTAGAGAGAAAGCCATCATAGGCGGGATCGGCGTAGTTGCTCGGGCAGCTAAAGCAGTCTGAGCAGGTCCGGTTGGAGTCGATGTCACAATGGTCGAGACACCTGGAGGGGCATTCGATAGAGGTACTGCAGGTGTAGCTCTGATTTTTGTCAAGTCACCCATCCCCTGGGAGGATTCTGTAGTCAAACGCTGAAGCATCTGCACTGATGAAGCTCTTCGGGTGCGGGTGCGTGAAGCGTCTAGGTGTTCCTCATCGTCTTCCAGCTGGATGATCTCTACAACATCAACCGACAGTGTTAACTTTTGCAAATGACGAATCCCATTCAGATGAATCAAGAACTTATTAACCTATATGAGAAGTGGTAGCGTCAGCAGTGTCAATGTCCATCGCCTCCCCTCTATCTCGTTGAGGCAAGGTTACAGACGTAGCAGGTCTGACGGATCGAACAACACTCGGTTAGCAACAACGCAGGGTCACAGTCGACAAAAACAATTCGACAATGAATACGTACGTGGAGACGATAGGTACAAATCTCCTCATGCAAGGTAGAGCCTTGCAAGATTTGGTCATGATTTGCTTGGGCTTCTTGGACAACCTCTCACTCGACTCAACAGTTGGAGGGCGACTCCGCTACGGGTTCTTCTCACTAGGACCTGGAGCCCTGTCCTCAACAGCTGCCGGATCCTGATGGGACTTGGAGCGGCCTTCGCGCCGGGGAGGTGACTCGACTTCTTCCTCTTTGCCTGAGTCCTCGTATTCATCCTTAGAATCAGAGGGACCATCGCCGTCCATGCTGCCACCCTTTCTCACTACGCCATCTTCAGGTTGGTTCCCATTAGGAGCTAGTGAGTGCAAATTTGTCCACTCCTGCATTATTCCAACAAGGAAGTCAATCTAAAAATCAATGTATATCACTTGACAATACAAGTATATCAGTCGACAAAGTGAAACATACAAGATTCTTCGGCGGGTTTTCGGCTGAGTAATGTAGGTTCCTCTTGGCTCCCACAGGGTTGTTGCACGCCCCGGTGATGCTGCGAAGCCACTGCTCGGCAGTCTTTTCTGGAACCTCCTCTGGATGCGTCTTGGTCGAGTCCTCTGGGCCCGCATAATGACACATGGTGTGATCTCTGGCTTGGAGAGGTTGAATCCATCGACTGAGAAAAGTCTCTAACAGATCCAGGTCAGTCACTCCACCCCGGACCAATTTCACCATGGCGTCCACCAAGGTCGCCACCTGATCCTGTTCCTCTTCAGTCACCTTTAGGGACTTGGGGGCAGCTGCGCGGTCAAATGTGTAGGGGGGAGGCCAGTCGACATGTTGGGTGAAGCTGCATCCTTGCAATAGAACCAAGTCGACTGCCAGCCTCTAACGGATTCATGGAAAGTCATGGTAGGGAAAGAACGTTGCGCTCTCTTCTAAAGCCCCAAACCCCCACACAGCTGCAACACATGAGTTTTTCCATCCGACGGGTCGGCTTTCTTCACCGTCTGAGATCTAGTCGTAAAAATGTGCTTAAAGAGACCCCTGTGGGGAGGACACCCCAGGAAGCACTCGTGCAAAGTTATGAACACCGACAAGTACGCGATGGTATTCGGTGAGAAATGATGCAGCTGAGCGCTAAAGAAATTCAGGAACCCTTTCAAGAATGGATGAGGGGGCATGGAGAAACCTCTTTCTACATGGGAGAGGAGGAGGACTCGCTCCTCGTCGTGTGGCTCTGACTCGCGCTCTCCCTCCGGCAACCTCCAAGCTCCTTCTCTCACGAGCCCGTCGGAAACCAAGCCGTCGATGTCCTCGCGGGTGACCACCGAAGGGAGGAAGTTACCCTGCATCCATCCTGGCGGCGCGGTGAACCGAGTGGTCGAGGGCTTCTTGCCCTTGACCTTCATCGCCCCATTCTTGGCCCGCTCCAGCTACTCCGTCGTGTTCTTCATCATCGGCGCGGCTGCTCTCGTCAGGAGGAACGGAGTGGGGCGCTGGAGGTAGAGGAGACGAAGCAAAGGAGAAAGAATGGGCGGAGGTATTGTGCAAATCGCGGCGCGCGAAGCTTTATCCTCTACCGAGTGTCCCGCTGACCAGTGGGCCCGCGAGATCACCGCACATGCCAACCGCTAATGGCGGCCAGTACGTGGCGATATGACCGGCACGAGAATTGAGGCATCATGCCTCCACTTGCCCTGATCATGGCATCATCATCGCACGCGCGCTCTCCCCAAATTTTCATATCCCACAAAATCTGGGTCTGACAGACCGACCCGTCACCTCCAAAGATGCTTTCAGTTCACTCGGAGCAAAATAGGCATTGAACATCCACTCGCACACTTTCAAGGCTAAATGGATCCGGGCGAATGGACAAGAGTTCAATCGATGCAAGTTTCATCGAAGCCCCAAATATCATTCGGAAGATTCGGCGTGTTGATCTTGAATGTACGTCAATACTCAGAGTTCAATCGACGCAAGTTTCGTTGAAGTCCCGAATATCACCCAGAAGATTTGATGCCTTAATTCGAGATTTGCATTGATACCCCCATTTCACCACTCGAACCCCGATCTATTCAGGGGCTAATGAAGAGGATATGTACCTAGGGTAGGGTCCTAGGCAAGGCCTACATACCCTACCTAAGGACACTACATTGGAGGACTTGAAGATCAAGCATAAACTTCCGACTGGATTCCATGAGACATTCAAGTCACTCGACAGGCTATCCACTCGGAGCCTCCTTCCTTCACTCGGCAGTCGCGTGTCACTCGGAAGACCTCGTTCTCACTCGACTCCAGAAGACCAGGAGCCATCATCAAGAGCCCAACGGGCAGACGTTGGTTCAATCATCATTAATAACTTTTATTACGAACGTTACCACTAATGACAAACTTTAACCCCACGATCAGACTCTTAGATGTAGGGTAATTATCAGGGGCAGCAAACTCTATATAAGCCGCCGCACCCCTCCTGCACAAGGGTTCGCAACCATTGTAATCTCAACATTCCACATGACATAAGCTCCCGAGCACTGAGACGTAGGGTTGTTACCTCTACAAGAGGGGCTTGAACTCATACATTCGTGTGTACACCCTTGCCATAGCTAGAACTCTACCCTCTCCTTATGTACCCCTACCATCTACTATCAGGCTCGTTCCCACGACAACGACCTGGTAAGGTATTTTCTCCTTTGGCAGCGGGGTCAGTTTTGGTCCAAAAAATGCCTACAATTTGCTAGCCACTTGTACACCGAGTTCCTCATCAGTCATATCTTAAGCTAACTTCATTTTAGCAGGAGGCTCGGGTTTCTTCTTTGGTGATCTCTTCAGCTTTAGAGACGGCTGACGTGAAGGTGCTTGATATCGCGTAATTGCCATGCACTCCATCTCTGGGTGGGATGGATTCGGGTGGCACGGCGGAGATGGATATGAGAGTCTCACCTTCTGCTCTGTCTAGTGGTGGGTTGGAGTCTGTTGACGCGGCGGACTTGGAGGAGGAGTCGGTGGACTTGGCACTGAGTTTGGAAACATGATGCAATCCTTTTTCCACACAATGATACCACATATGGCTTCTCCTAGTGTCAGGTCCCCTTGACGTCCAGTGTGATCAAGCTCTAGTGTATCATATCCCGACATAACTTGATCCACCCCAACACGAGCATAGCCAGGTGGAAACGAATTTTCATGAAGGAGTGCTTCAGGTACTTCTGGTAAAGCAAATCCATGCGGCACCTTCATGGATTTGTTCTTAACTTTCATGTGTAGCTCACAAGGTGTTGACTCTAGGATATCATCCATGGGGTAGCGAGCCAGCAGTGCATCATCGGCCGGGACCCCCGTGGAACCCATGCTTCTTTTTGGCATAGATGATGGAATGGTACTATCCAATGTTGGATCTGGTTTCTCCAGCAGTTTGTTGATTTGCTTTTGATGGTTGTTATATTTGCGTTCAAAGTCCTGAATCCGGTGTACTTCATGCTTCTTCTTTCTGTCACGGCATATGTAACTGTCGTTCCAATCCGCAAACACCAAAAGCCACGGAACCATGCCTTTGCCTCGTGTTCGTCCCGGGTGTTCATGATTCTTGAGGGCACATGAAAGCTCGTCGTTCTCTCTCTCTGGCTGGTATAGACCTGCTCGAGCTTCTTCTATTGCTTTAAGTAACTCCTGAGTGGTTTGCTTCAGACTTGCATGTTCAAGAACCTCCCGTGTCTTTGGGGCCAACTTTAACCCATGTGCATAAAACCAAATCCTGCACCTCTCGGGCCAAGTCTCTGTTACTGGAGTGACCCCTGCAGCCTTCATGTTTATCTCTGATTCATCCCACTTAGGCAACCCAGACTTGTAGCCGCCTGGCCAGAGATGATGGTGCCATGTTTTTTTCGGTATTTATCTTGTTTATTCTTGACCGTTTCTTAGCCACTTGTGATTCCTTGAACTTCACAAATTCGTCCCAGTCATCTTCTAACTTCACATAATCTCCTTTGAATTCTAGAGTCTTCCTTCCATTTTTCATTTGAATTTTCCATAATCTTTTCTTCCAAGACTAGAATTGTGTGGACATCTTCTTAAGAGCACACTTCTTGACTTTCTCCCATTGGACATCTGTATGACCCTCTGGTAGGGTGAACTGTTTCACGAGTGCCTCCCAAAGCAGATTTTTTGCTCTTCGGCTAACAAAAGAAACTTCAGGATCTTTTGGCTGATTCCATTCCTGAAGGGTGATCGGGATTTGGTCCCTAACGATAACTCAGCATTGACGTATAAATTTGTCCGCATTCTGTTTAGGAGCAATCGGTTCGCCATGTGCTCTGATTTGATTGATGTTGTACTTTACGCCTTCTTTCAACTATTTTGTCAGGACACGTTTAACCCTTGTAGAAGATTTTCTCGATACCAAGGGCTAAATAAGAAAGATTTTGTAATATATACAAATCAATCAATACACCTGATGATCACCAGAGGGCAGATTAATACCTCGCCCGACTCTATTAAATGGACGAATTTTTTTTGCCATCATCATTGTTAGCTGGTTCGCCTTCGCCTCTTGGTTTTTCTTCCTCAATTCCCTCACCGGATGAGTTAGGATATTGTGAGCCATCATCTACTGCATTCTCTTTGTTTCTAGAGCGTATCAAGTCGTACCTGGCATTCTCTTGATCACAGTCTCTATCTCTACCGTCCATAACTTAACTAATCTAGAACAAATACCAAAAAAATTAGAATGCATTCAAGAAGCAGAACTGGAGATATGCAAATCAATACAAGGCAATGCAACAATACAATCATATAATATCAGTAATACATCATCGAATAATAGTATCACAAATACATCATTGAATAGTATCACTAATACATCATCGAATAACATCACTAATACATCATCAAATAGTATCACTAGTATAGATATAGTTGATGTCTCGCGGCGCAGGCAGTGGACACCCAAAGATAAAGAACTATGACATGATCATAGCTCGGGTGAGACCCTGAAGAACCTGCCAGGTATTGGAGAACCTAACGTCCAACGTAGCCATGTAGCGTCGGACATGCTCGACATCCTCCCTGACACAGCGACATACCACCTCCGTGGGGGCCGGCTCCCTCTGCACCGACAGTGGTCCACGCGACCGCCACCAAAGAACCTCCAGGTCGATGACGGGAACCTCATTCCTTACCAAGCTGGGAGCCCCAGAAGGCAGCACCTCCCAGTGCGAGCCCGGCGGAGCCCAGTCCTGGACATTGCGCCTCTCAAGCAGGTTGTTGCCACCCAGTCGACGACAAGGATGCTGGACGAGCATCGTCGATTCAACGGCTATGCTATACAACTAAACATTTAAACAACTAATCATCATATATCTGCCTAATATAACATCATCGATATCGTCGGGACTCTCCATCACCGACGATCGTCGGGGTTACTCTCCCTCACCGACGACCAACGATAAAACAACTAAGCATCTAAACTATAAAAACAACTAAACCACAAAAACAACTAAAACAACTAAATTGACTATAACAACTAAACTAACTATAACAACTAAATTAACTATAACAACTAAAAGAACTATAACAACTATAACAACTAAAAACAACTAACAATAAAAACAACTAAAACAACTAAACATAGTGCATATATTCATACATTCATTAAGCATCTAAAAATGGAAAAAATGAACACAAATAATTATCATAAGGGCCAGAGAGGAGGAGATCTCACTGGCCAGGATCATCGGGGCGGAGCGAGGCGAGCAGGATGCCAGAGATGGAGGAGCGGTGCCGAAGACGGAGGAGGATGTCGTAGATCGGGGAGCGACACCAGAGACGGAGGAGGACACCGGATGGGAGGAGCGGCGCCGACATGGGCTCGGGTGGATGTGGTGGCACGTGGAGGAGCGGTGGCGGCACGTGGAGGAGCAGAGCAACGGCAGCGTGTTGGTAGAGCGACCGGATGACGACGTCGATCGAGGGTGCAGGCGGGGCAGCCTGGCGGCAGCGTTGAAGCGAGTGAAGGCGAAGTGATTAGGGGGAGGAAGTAGTCGTTGCTAATATAGGAAGGACCTTTAGTCCCGGTTGGTGTCCCCAACTGGGACTAAAGACCGTTTAGTCCCGGTTGGTATCAATCGGGCCTAAAGAGGCCTTTTTGGTGGCCAAAATTCGCGTGGGAAGGGACCTTTTATTCCGGTTGGTGGATCCAACCGGGACTAAAGGTCTATTTTCTCCTGTTTTTTCTTTTTCTTTTTATATTTGGAATAACTATTTTTATATTTGGACAAATTGTTAGAATATTTATACTTTTTAATGAATATTTTTGCTTTAGATTAAAACAATTACAAACTTTCTCTTAGTGCTAGTAGTTTCCAAATTTATATAGTTTAATTTTCAATTCCCTTGAATTTTTTGTGAATAACTAGTTTGTGAATAACTTTAGTTTAAAGATAGATTTTTGGGTGGTTGTTTTTGCTGTTGTTTAATATTATTATGTTTTATCATTATGTTAAATTTTGGAATTTTTAGTATATTTTAGATAGGTGTTTTAATCAAAACCAGATTCTGTTTAACTCTTTTTAGTTTTATACCTTCATTTGTTTTAATCAAAATCACCATTTATTAATTCTGAAAAGGTTGAAACTTGGCATGGTATCATCATTCACCCACATAGCAAGTGGTAAAAAGTTGAGAGGGTGTCGGTGCACTAGAGTTTCGGGCTCTCTAGTGCCCCTTATTCGTGCACGGGGGCAGTAGTAGCCACCCCGACGGCAAGGCCCAGCAGGGAGCTACTAGATATAGAGACAGGAGAGTCAAGAAGACATCCTAACAATCAAGACCGAAGGCATGACCCCTGGAAAGACCTTGCCGAGATGGTCTTCAAACCCCCGGCAAGGCGGCGCCGCGACAAGACCCCGCCAGCACAGAGGCAGGTGTCACCTCACATGGGCACGTGTCGAGATGTCGGCGATGGAGGGGCTAAGCGATGCCAATGGGACAATCAAAGGCACCAGAAGGCACCAGAAGGAGCATTAAATGCGCCTATCTTACACCATAGTGTTAGGTATGAAAGCATTGTAGCTCTGGACACCTCGTGTATGTATTGTACGCCGTTGTTGGGATACCCTTAGTCATATAAAAGTAGGCCTAGGGAGTTACAGTAGGGGCCTTTTGGATCTTTTGACCAATCTCCTAGCTCACATGCGTGGCAGTGGTGCTCTCTCGCACATGCAGCGCTCGTGTACTTGGAACCCAAGAACACACATAATATGCAAAGCAGTAGTAGGGTTATACGCTTCTCAGTGGCCCAAACCCGGGTCAAATTCCCCCGGCGCTGCTCATTTGTCCAGCTCTTCGCGCACACCAGTCTCCCTACCGAACCAAAAGGGGTCCTCCGATCCCATAGGTGTTCGTCCCCCATGGCATCTCTGGCGCGCCATGCAGGGGGGGGGGGTTGCACAAACCTAGTCCAACGATTAGCGTGTAATATCCTCCATCATATCCATCGCCATGGCTCCCAAGAAGAAGGGTTTCACGGTGGTGGAGCCCTCTACATCCGCCACGCTCGTAGTCTCCCAAGCGGGTGACAGAGCGGACGCAGTTGGAGGGCGCGGAGACCCTGCGCCCACGCGGTGCTTTGGTGATCAAGGCCAAGGAAGCTGCGATGCCCGCCACGGAGACTCTCACGACGGCGGCGGAAATCCCTGCGCCATTAAGTCTCAGGATGGATCCACACCGCCTGCGGGCGGTACGGTGAACCCTAGGGATGTAAGGGCACCCTCCAAGACACCCACACCGGTGCGTACGCCGTGACCTTCTTAGGACGCGCACGAAGAGCAGCACCGCGGTGTCGGTGGTTCCCAACATCCCCACAGAAAAGATCTTGCGCATTGCTCCCAAGATGCGCGGGACCAGCATGCACACCAGCATGCTAGTGGGAGTGGCGTTCCATCGCAAGACCGTGACGAACCTCCTTCTAACATGGTTAGGAATCAGAGCACCTCGCATTCTTCGCGCCGTTCGCTGCCGACCACGTCGGAAGAAGCAATGGTGCGGGCACAATTGCTCCTGAATTTCTCTCCTGCTACGGAGAAGCTCGACGAGTGGAGAGCCACCATTCAGAGCCTCCTGAGCCTCGCCGATAAGTTCCGGTCTACCGAGCTAGCTCGTGCCAGTGGCGAGCGGTCCGGAGGCGGTGTGACCATGGTACACTCTCCTCCACAGCAACAACGCCGGTCACTAACTCGTCGGACTAACGTTTATGATGGTTACTCAACGGCGTCGTCTGATCCACGGACACGCCACGATCAACGTCAAGTTCTTCGGGAGCACAACAAAGAAGACGCTCGGACTACGATCGAGCAGCGACGGGTAGAGCGCCATCAATCTGATAAGCATGCAGGGCCCACCGTAGACAAATCCATGCCAGGGTATCCTGTCAGCCTGCCTTACGAGGTGAGTTGTCCAGCGTTTACCCATGAGCTGCGGCAAGTCCAGTGGCCCAACTCCCGAACGTTCAAGCCGGAGGTCCCAAAGAAATATGACGGCAAGACTCACTCGTTGGAGTTCTTGAGCATCTACACCATTGCGGTGCAGGCTGCCGGAGCTTGCGATGACAAGATGCTTGCCAACTACTTCCCGTTGGTACTCAAGCCCAATGTCTGGTCAAGGTTGATGCATCTGTCGGAGAATTCCATCACCTCCTGGGTAGACTTGTGTCGTGAGTTTGTTGGCACCTTTACCAGAGGCCACCAAGCTCCTGGTCAAGAAAGTGACTTGCACATCATTCCCCAAAAAGAAGGTGAGACCTTGCACAAGTACATCCAAACGTTCAGCCATGTGCATCACAACATCCTGGACGTTGATCCTACCACTGTTATCAGTGTGTTCCAGCAGAATGTGTGCAACCGCAGGATGCACGAAGAGCTGGCGATGAACAAGGTTATGCTTTGTTCGATATATGTGCCCAAGCCGAAGAAGGGTGGAGACTCCCAGGTGAAGAAGTAGGCGCTGGAGTCAACTCCAATGACAAAGACAACTCCGCCCCGACAAAGAAAAACTGGCGGCGGAACCAGAAGCGCAAGAGTAAGACTGTGCTTGTCGTCGAGGGATCCGGCAATGTCAATGCTGCAAAGAAATCTAAGGTTGATGGTCCCAGCAAGGGGGTTGCCGGGTGCACCTCGTGCACGGCCTTGGCGGCCGCCGACAATATGCAAGGCTCTAACAAGCAGTACTACAAGATACATCGCACCAAGGGCCACGATCTTCAAAACTGCCGACAAGTCGAGCAACTTGTCGAGAAGCAGAAGGCTGAGTATGTGAGGCGGGATAAGGAGAATGCCCAAAACGGTGTGGAACGGTCCGATAAGAAACGCAGCGACCGAGGAGATCGCTGCGGCAAGACCAAGCAACAGAAGGAGAGGCCTGCCCGAGGCCGTGACGAAGAAGGAGGGATTGAGAATTGCAACAAAGAGGACGACGAGTCTAGCGAGCATGTGTTCCACAAGGCTACGGAGATGATGTGGATCGAGGGTGGTGCCTTGTCGCATTCCTCTCACCGCCAACTCAAGCAGTGGGCGTGAGAGGTTAATGTGGTGGATCCGTCTATCGGTGCCCAGAAACCTCTAAAGTGGTCCAACACTCCTGTCATTTTTTACGCTGAGGATCACCCTAATCGCATGGCCGCATTCGGATATCTATTGTTGTTGGTTTCACCGACAATTCCCAACCTAAAGGTGACAAAAATGCTACTTGATATTGGGGCCATCCTGAACCTAATCTTGCCAGACGTCATCCAAAGGCTGCAAATTCTCGATGGAGATCTCGAGCCGACAGGCACATTCCAAGGGGTTCATTCAGGGAGGACTTAGCCGAAGGGCAAGATCACACTGCCGATAACATTTGGTAGTGACATAAATTTCATAATAGAGAAGATTGTCCTTGACGTTGCCAAGATCTCGTTGCCATACAACGGTATCCTTGGCCACTCAGCGCTGGCCAAGTTCATGACGGCAACCCACTTCGCTTACAATGTGCTGAAGACGCCCGGGCCGATGAGCATCATCACGATCCACTCTGACATGAACAGTGCACTCATATACATCGACTAACTCTATCGGGAACCAGTTGCAGCACCTGCCGCGAAGGCACTTGCTCCTGCCGCTGAAGCTCCCAGGGGGAAGAAGACCGGCAAGGCCTATGGCACATGTTCCGGCAAGTGCACCTCCTCGGAGTGCTACGCCCCCGTTGACGATGTGTTAGAGAGCTCCACTGGGAAGAACAAGAAATCCAAGGCGGCTCCACCGGAGACAAAAAAAGGTGCCTGTCAAGGAGGATGACACGGGGGGACTTTCACCATAAGTTCCACCCTCGATGACAAATAGGAAAGCGCACTGATTGCCTTCCTGTGCGTGAATGTCGACGTGTTTGCATGGCAACCGTCTGATGTCCCCGGTGTTCCCAGGAAGGTGATTGAGCACAATCTTGCCATCTATCCTCATGCGCGTCCTGTCAAGCGAGAAGGTGAGGAAGCAAGCTTTGGAGAGAAGAATTCATTGACGAGGAAATCAGGAAACTGGAAGCAGTAGGTCTGGTCAGATGGGTGCTCTACCCAACATGGTTGGCCAATCCCGTTGTAGTGCGCAAGGAGAATGGGAAATGGAGGTTGTGTATTGACTATACACATCTCAATAAAGCATGTCCAAAAGGCCCCTTTCCCCTTCCACGCATTGACTAGATTGTGGACTCCACTGCTGGCTATGACTTGTTGTCATTCCTCGACACGTACTCAGGGTACCATCAGATCTTCATGTCGAAGGAAGACGAAGAGAAGACCACATTTATCACCCATGTGTTATGTACTGCTTCGTGCGAATGCCTTTTGGGTTGAAAAGTGATGGTTCAACATTTGCAAGAGTGGTCCAGATTGGTTTTGAACCCTAGCTGCATAGGAATATGGAAGGTTATATGGATGACATAGTGGTCAAAACCAAGGACAAGGCAACACTCATACAAGACCTAGCAGAGACATTTGCAAATCTACACAAGATCAACTTGAAGCTTAACCCCGAGAAGCGTGTGTTTGCCATTCCGTCCAGCAAGCATCTTGGGTTCTTTGTATCTCAACGTGGGATTGAAGAAAACCCCGACAAGATCAAGGTGATTGAGCAAATTGAAGCACCAAAGCGCGTCAAGTATGTACGCCATCTTGTCGGTTGCTTCACAGCTCTAAGCAGGTTCATCTCAAAATCTGGTGAGCGCGCCCTGCCATTATTCAAGATCTTGAAGAAGGCAGGTCCAATGGAATTGACTCCGCAGGCGGAGGCAGCGTTGCAGGATTTGAAGAAGTACCTCTCCTCTCCGCCAACACTAGTCGCTCCTAGGCCACAAGAACCGTTGCTGCTATATTTAGCGGCGACAAATCAAGTGGCTGCTGTTGTGCTCCTGGTGGAGAGGGAAGCTGGTGAAGAGGCGACGTCAAGGGTGAGACCACCAAGCGACGAGCTAGGGACTCCCCCGGCAAGTCCTGATACCAGCAAGACAAGGTTAGTACAGAGCGATGAGCTAGGAACACCCCCGGTAGGTCCTGATGCCGGCAAGGCAGGGTCAGTACAGATAAACGAAGCAACAGAGAAGAAGAACATGGTGCAATGCCTAGTTTATTTTGTCAATTCCCTCCTGCAGGGAGCTAGGTCAAGATACTCTGGTGTGCAGAAGCTGATTTTCGGTCTTCTTATGGCCTCGAGAAAGCTGCGCCACTACTTCCAAGCACATGAGATCACCATCGTCACTTGCTTTCCGCTGCAATGGATTCTGTGGAATCCAGATGCCATCGGCAGGATTGTGGAGTGGGCTTTGGAGTTATCTAGCTTTGGTCTCAAGTTTGAAAGTACTTCAACTATCCAGAGCACAGCCCTGGTAGAATTCATTGCATAATGGACTCCAAGGCTAGACAAAGAGGTCCAAGAAACAACCCTTCCCTGTAAAGAAAACTGAGAAAGAATGGGTCATGTATTTTGATGGGGTTTTCTCCCTACAAGGGGCCGGTGCCGGTATGCGGATTGTACACCCACCGGAGAGCACCTCAAGTACGTGATTCAAATGCACTTTCCCCGGGAGATATCAACAAACAATACGGCGGAGTATGAAGAACTGCTTGCCAGTCTTAGAATTGTGGCAGACCTTGGAATCAAAAAGCTCATCGTCAGAGGTGACTCATAGCTTGTCATGAAGAAAGTTAACAAGGATTATCAGAGCCCATTGATGGAGGCTTACATGGATGAAGTGGGGAAGCTAGAGGAGTGCTTCGATGGCCTGCAAACAAAGCATGGTCCTCATGTGGAGAACAACATTGCCGATGAGCTATTGAAGCGCACTGCCGTCAAGTTACCTATGGAACCGGGAACTTTTGTGCTCAAGCCGACTCAGCCATCCATAGCACCGTCAACGAAGCAAGATAAAAGAAGGAAGTTGAATTCCGGCTAGTACCTCCCCGCGGAGGTCCCAGAAGCCACTGATCAGGGACTTGTTGGGAACAACCCCAAGCTTGCCGGGGGGCAGGAGGCTCCAGAAAGACCTCAGGTCTTTGTCGTAGAGACGAACGCTCTCGCGGCAGAATACATGCCTTTAGTCCTCGCCGTCGAGCCCTAGGCTCCGGCATGGGTGCAACACATTCTTCAATTCCTCCAAACAAGAGAAATCCCTGCGGAACAAGAGGAAGTGGCAAAAGTAGCACGTCAGTCCAGTATGTACCAGTTTGTGGACGATGTCCTCTACAGTAAGAGATCAAATGGTGTGAAATTGAAGTGTGTTCCTCGGGAGGATGGATAGGAGTTGTTGGCAGAGATACATGGAGGCATATGTAGCTCCCACATAGGGTCAAGAGCACTAGTCGGCAAAGCGTTCTGGCAAGGTTTCTTCTGGCCCACCACCCTCCAGGATGCAACTGCACTAGTAACCAAGTGTGAAGCATGCCAGTTCCATTCAAAGAAGCTACATCAACCAGCTCAATCTCTTCAAACAATCCCTCTCTCTTGGCCATTTTCAGTCTAGGGCTCCACATCTTGGGCCCCTTTCCCCGTGCTACCAGGGGCTTTGAGTACTTGTACGTTGCCATTGACAAGTTCACAAAGTGGGCGGAAGTGGCGGCAGTGAGAAAGGTGACGATACAGTCGGCCATCAAGTTCTTCAAAGGACTAGTCTTCCGCTTTGGTGTTCCCAACAGGATCATCACTGACAACGTCACGCAGTTCACAAGCCGCACCTTCATGCAGTATGTCCGGGACCATGGCAACAAAATCTGTTTTGCTTCTGTCGCTGACCCAAGGAGCAATGACCAAGCGGAAAGGGCGAATGCTAAAGTGCTCCAAGGGCTTAAAACGAGAACTTTCGACAATCTACACAGGTGCAGAAGGCGCTGGGTTGATGAGTCGCCGGCGGTTCTTTGGTCAATCTGAATGACACCAAATCGAGCCATCGGCCGGACCCCCTTCTCCCTGGTATACAAGGCGGAAGCAGTTCTCCCTATGAACTCATATACGGGTCACCTCGAGTGCTTGTTATGATGAGCTTGAGCAACAGCAGTTGTGACAAGATGACGCAACGCTCCTTGAGGAAGAGCCTCTTCGGGTTGCTGTGAGAGCTACACGCTACCAGCAAGCTTTGCGCTGCTACCATAGCTGTAAGGTTCGTTCCCGACGCCTTGAGGAAGGAGACCTTGTTCTTCGACGCATTCAGTCGGCCAGCAATTCAAACAAGTTGACGCCAAAGTGGGAAGGCCCTTATCAGAGATACGAGTCACCAGGCCTGGCGCAGTCCGCCTGGAGACCGAAGATGGCATTCCGGTGAGCAATTCTTTGAATATTGAGCATCTTCGTAAGTTCTACCCATAAGGCACGGTTGCTGGGCCTCCCGGCAACCACCTTTTGTACGAGTATTGCCGGCAAGGCATGTGATCCTTTGTACAAAGCTAGGCGCAGACCCTGTGCATAGCTGAATAAGGCTGAGCATTCTGCAACCCTTGTTGATTTCCATGTTTACTTGTTTCACATGCTTATCCAAGATGTTGCATTACGCATATTCCCGGCAAGTATTAACGGACCGTCAAGGTTCCACGTCTCTATTTTCTCTTATTTCTTTTTCTTAAAAGACAGAAGGTTCTCTCGCATGCAAGTTTTCCGGGGGAAGAGATGGTATGGACACCGGCGGCGTCCGAAAGTCGCATCTTGCAGGAAGGAGCCAAAAAAGTACCGCGACAGGAAGACAAGATGCTAGACCCTAAGTGCATTTCCTTCTGTGAAGTTATTTGCCTTGGAAGATTTTGACTTTTGTATGGAAAAGCTGCACCCTGAGGAACCTTGTTGTCATTGATGGCGCCCTTGCTCTGTTTCGAGTCCGCTCAATGGCTTAAGTGACTACGCTCGCGCCCTTGTTCTGTTTCGAGTCCGCTCAATGGACCAAGTGGTTGCACTCGCGCCCTTACTCTATTTCGAGCCCTCTCAACAACTTAAGTGACCACGCAAAGAACAAAGGTATCTTCCCGGTCATAGCACCACCAGCAGGCTGCTAAGGACCCATTCCTCGAAACACTCGCGGTGGGGCTATACGTGCCGGCGGGGGTTTTCTGAAAGAGCTTAGGGAAAACACCATGCAAGGAGGGATCTAATGAGGAGAATAATATGTAGTCATTCAAAGCACAAATAGTCATATTACATCGAAGGTTGCCACGACACTAACTTAATATGAAATTGTCTTGAACGTGGAATAGTGGCGACGAAAAGAAATGGCGCCGCTAATCCCGATGCTGGCCCTCAACTCGCTTGACCTGGTTCACCTTGTCAATGATGGGCGTGACGAGTTCCTCGAGCGCCTTGTTGTCCATGTCCTTTAGCAAGCAGTCGAGGACATTGGCGAAGTTGATGCCGAGGTTCTAGTACTCCACCTTGATGAGCACTTTGAGGAGAACGGGCTGGTAGAGCTTGTGGGATTCGTTGGCCAATGGAGCTATCTGATCAGAGTGAAGCTCCTTAAAGGCCTCGATGAGGACAAAGAACATGGTCAGCCGAGAACTCATAGACACTGCATCGTCATAGACACCCAAGGTCGACATCTGTGCATCGAGCCTCTCTGCAACTTCGACGAGGCGCTCGGCCTAGATCTCCACGCCCTTCACGAAGTCGTTATGGGAGTCAATGACACTCTTGAGCAGCTCCTTCTCTTCCCGAAGGTCCTTGATCCAGACCTACTCACAGGCCTTGCCATCCGTGATGGATGCGTTCAGCATGGACAACTTCAGGTCCCGGTCGGCGATGACATCCTTGGCGGAGGCGATCTGCTTTCTCTTCTTGGACATATCGACTTGTATCTCCGCCAGGCTGACGAAGGCCTTCTCTTTGTCGGCCTTGAGTGTCGAGATCTCCTTGTTGGGGTTTGTGAGATTCACCTACGGCCCTTTCACCCTGTCGGCGAGCTTGTTCCTGACGGCTTCTGCGGCCTCGACAACATTGGCGGCCTCCTTCAGCTTGTCGGCATGATCGGCAACCAAGGCATCTAGGGCTCCCTTGTGTGCTAGCTCCAGCTCCAGAGTCCGCTGCGCGACAAGCTGGTCGATCTCTTCATCTTTAAGGTGGAGCTTGTCGGCTAGCACCTTCTCGCGGGTGGTGAGATCTTCCTCATAAGCTTCGAGCCCGACGCGGCATTCCGATAGGAGGGCATTCTCCGTGTCAGCCTGTTTTGAAGCCTCTTCATGTGCTCCCTCAACATCGGACTGCTTCATAATGAGCGCATTCCAGCGCTCTCTCAGCTACTCCCGGCTAGTTTTCAGCTCCTGGTGTGCTTCGGCGAACCAGGCTTGCGTCTGCTCTAAGCGCCCTTGGAAATCTTCCTCCATCACCTGCACAACTGCCTCCCTGGCTTCCAACCACTCTTTTCGAGTGTGGTCAAGTGCTTGGAGCCTTTGGAAGTTGTTGCTCATGGCCTGGAGGAGCAATTCTTCCTTGGATTGGTCGTAGACACTCAGCTCACTGACAACTTCAGGACTGGAGGGTGGTGGTGACTTCCCCATCAAGGATCTCTCCTTCAGTTGGCGATCGGGCACCGGCTGTCCCTTGCATTCTGACAAACAGGTCCTCGCCAGCTTTCAGGTATCTGCTCGTTGGGGGGGCTTCGGATGTGGACGGCTGGTCCTCAACAGCTGCCTCGCGGCAAGCAGGGGCTCCATGGCCGACATAGCGCCTGGCGCTCCTGCGGCAGGGATGCCGTCGGTGTGGCCACCAGACTCCTTGCCGGCCTCCCCGGCAGGTTCCTCAACGGTTTTCTCCTGCGCGCCCCTGGTGGCTTCATCAGCGGTGACCCTGGCAGCCATAGCAGCAACATCTCTCGTAGTCTCCTTGATGACGGCGTCCACATCCATCTATTCCATGAGAAGGGGATCTGGGGGCCAGAGACGATACAACGATATGAGAGCCAAGTTGAAGTTCAAGAATACAAAAAAAGAAGAAGGAAAGAATGCGTATATGTGAAGGCGGTTATTAAACGCTTTGCGTCAATAGGTTCACCTATGCTGGGCTGAGGAGAGGAAGCTTCTCCTCCCCCGGCATCATCAGCCGCCGACGCGAAGGTGTCGACGCCTGTTTCCGCCGACCTCTCCCCGGCAAGGGCATGCTATCGGGACCCCGATCCTAAGCCATAAGAACCTAGCCTATAACACATCACATCATTTTGCGGCCTCACGCACGGTTATCTCCACGACTGCCACCTTACCTGGGTCGGGACCATTTCCGTCTTTTGTCACGTATGTGAATGTGTCGCTAGCATTCAAATGACAGAGAACCCAGGTCGATATGACTTCTCGTAGAACCCAAGTGGCACATCTCGTATAGGGACAGGCATACATAACCCAGGAATGCAGGTGTCGGCCTCTAGCGTGTGTAGACGAGTCATAGCAAGCTACAAGGACTCCATTACGCCATGGGACATAAATTTCATCACTGCGCGTAGATGAGTCGTAGAAGGCTACAGGGACTGTACTACAGTGCGAGAAATTTCCCCGAAGGGACAGACACAATAGCAAAGAAGGATACATGTCGGTCAATCAATGTGTCCGGAGCAGTAGCAAGCTACCAAGGCTCGGTGGAAGCACAAAGAGGAGTTCCCTGTAAAGAGTACTACTAAAGGCACACAACTAGGTGTCAAATCTCATAAATACCGTTGCACGTCACACGTATGCATGACATGCCAGATATGCATAGATACAACTATGACATCACAACATAACCATACAACAAAACAACTTTTATTTAGAAGGCTCGGAAGAGCCAACATAGTAAGATGTTACAAACAGGGGTCATATGACCCAGGACTCAAGTCATACAAGCAGCAAGTGGAAGCAAAACGTATCTAGGTACAGACATCTACTAAAACTGGTTGGAGGAGCCTGAAAAGCTACAATGACCCTACCAAAAGAACCAGACCTCTGTCTGGGATTCCCAAGCTAATCCGGTCAACATCGCACTTCACGTCATAAGAAACACTAATGAGACTAACGTCTCCTTTGCAAAAACATAAATTAAGCAAATGTGAGTACAAAGGTACTTAGCAAGACTTACATCAGAAGTATCTACACATGCATCAGTATGAATGAAGGGAGTTGTGGAGCATATTGCAGCAAGCCAGCTTTGACTCTTAGCTAACATGTACTACGACTACAAGTATTTCTTTGAGGTGGGATAGCGCACACGAGTCCCCATATTCACCATCTCAATACACCACTATGGATCCACTCCCGTCTCCCTACGAGAAGGCCATCCATAGCACTCACACTTATCATGCGTATTTTAGAGTATCCATTTCACTTGTCTATGTACCACATAAGCAATCCAAGTAGTCCATATCCGAGGACGTGGCTATTCGAACATATTGATTCACCCTGCAGGGGTATACTTCTTCACACACACTCCCGCCACTTACCTTCATGTGCATGTAAAAAGGCAGCTCCACAACCTTCAAGCGGAATCCCACCAAGGGAGTCGGTCACGACCGTTAACCACACAAGACTCTAGTCCAGGTTTATCGCCTATTTGAGACTAAACCCGCAAGGAAGTCCGGCCAAAGTTTCCAGTACGGCCCCAAACAATGTGTATAGGGTTCCCAAGCCCACCTCAACAGATGGTACTATGCCTGGTACACCGGGCCAAAGTGCATCTACCGCGCCATAGCCTACCCCTCCGGTCAGCGCTATGCATGGCCGCCAGCACATCCTACAAACACCAGAAACTAGTTGCAATCATGGATACAGATCTAGGCGATTAATAAGCCGAGAGGGTCCATTGGTTTCAGGCCCAATGCATGGTAGTATCTTGTCTTGGATAACATACACAGAACTCAATTCCTAAGGACGGTCCCAGTGAGACAACCCGCCATGTACTCCTACATGGCCTCTCATCGCTACCTTTACCAAATCGTGTTCACACACTTAGCTCTTGCACAGCAGGACCTGAACACATCCATTCCGATTGATTGCTCAGATGGATTGAACCCGACACGACTCTAAGCATAGCCGGCACGGTAAGCAAGCATGGATGATAATCACAACAAGGCTCAAGTAGTACCTACTCATTCTAAGTGGTTTCAACTAATTAATGTGACAAAGACGGGTCATGCAAAGGAATGGGTTCAACTACTGAGAACCTATAACAGTTGAATCGTGATTGTCCTTATGCAATAAAAGAGAGCAAGAGCGAGAGAGTGGGTTCATAACAGTATGCTCAAGGGGAGTTTTGCTTGCCTGACAGTCCTGAAGATTTATTAGTTCTCTTCATTAGTGTCAACAATCACATCATCGGAACAATCATCTACCGAGAAGGAACAACACCGAGAAACAAGAAGAAGGAACACAATCAATGCAACGATCAACAAACATGATGCATGACATGATATGTTAAGGTACTGAATTCACGTAGAGAAATAATTAACCAAGTTAGTTGAAGTGGAATTCAAACTAAATCCAAATGGTATTTCATACATTGACCTAATCATAAAATGTCCTAATTGGTGATGTTAACTTTCTCAAACGTGCATGATCATGGCATAAACAGATTCATTGGATTTTTCTGATCATTTTTCATATATAATTTATTTCATCTGACTTACAGATTATTTTCTATGATTTTTAGAAGTTTTAACATTTTCTAAAAATTCCTGAATTATTTTTGTTACTGGAAAATCAATTAATGTGTCAGGAATACGTCACCATTGCATCGGCAGGTCAAATGGGCCGGTCCAGGTCAAACCTGACAATGGGACCCACCTGTCATAGGGACAGTGCTAATTCCTGATTAGAAATAAACTAATTAAACCATTAGCACGGGCTAGGCCCACACGTCAATGACCTAGGGCTTAATTAATCGTGTGATTAACCTAATCTAATTACGGCCACGTCATATCACTGGATCTACACCAGTGACGACCAAACGGCACGGCACCGGCCCACCGGAGTAGAGCTAGGGGCAGCGGCTGGGCGCGCTGAGGGTACACAAATGGAGCACTCGCTCGCCCACATCTAGTTTACGCAGCGGCTGGTCATGGGGTGGCTGGAGTCGTCGCCGGCGACGAGGTGAGCAGTTGTAGCGGCTCGGGCTTGCATGGCTATGGGCTTGCGGGGCACAGTTGAGCAGGCGGAGGGGCTTTGTGGCCTCCTGGGAGCACCAGCATCTTGAAGAGCTCATCAGTTCGGGCAGAGGGGCACGTTAGAGCCATGCCCAACGCTCATGGCGGATGGCGGCGCTCGACCGTGGAGGAGCGGCTAGCTAGGTCGCTTGTGCGAGCAAAAGGAGGAAGAAGAAAAGGTCGGTGGCTCACGGCGTGGTGATCGGAGGCATCGGCGAGCTCGGTGAGGTCCCGCGATGGCGAATCGACGGGGAGAAGCTTTGGTGTCTGCCAAAGAAAAGGACGGTGATGGCGTCTTTGCAGCGCTCCTGGGCTTGCCTAGCTCTCTGGAGTAGACGGAGAAGACCCGGCGGAGCTCTAGGGCACGTCGAGGGGTCCAGGGGTAGGAAGTGGATACGGCGGCGAGCTAGCGGACAGGTCGGCCATGGCGAGCAAACGCGATGGAGAGGGAGGGGAGCGAGAGATGGTGAGGAGGAGGGGATCCAGACGGGTCTAGGGGCTTATCCCTGGCGCCTCGCTGGCCTGGGGGAGGCAGGCAGGCACCTGGTGGCATGGAGGCCCTCGGCACACGCCGTGCCCTGCTTCCCCTCTGGCTACTAGCGAGAGGAGGAAGACAGGTATGCCCCTGGTGGGCTGGGCCTACTGTTGGGACACGTAAGCCAGGTGGTTTTTCTATTTCCCTTTTTGTTTCTGCTTTTTTCTAATATTTGCACTGTATTGTAACATGTTTGGACAAAACCCTAAAGACAAAAACCCTAGAATTTATTATGGGGTGTAAGTATATTATTTCCAAACCCCAAAATAAGTATAGTCATTTAGTTATCATTTCAGATGCATTCTATTTTATTTAAAAATGACAAAAAGGGTTTCTTAAAAATTCATCACCTCTCGTATGTTGTTTCCAACATTTATCAGAAATGGTGAACATTTTCTAAGGCCATTTTGGGTTCATTTGAAATCTTAGATAGTTTAATTGGTTTGAATAATGGAGTGCTAGGGTTTCGACAATCCCCATTTCAAGTTCATCTAATTTAAACATGATGATATGATGACTAATGCAATGACAAGCAATGTCTAGCTATGGCTGTGACACATGCTCATTCACAAGGGTGGCATGACTAGCAGAGATGATGCGCTCATGGCGACCTCCGATGGCCTTCCTTGCCTTCGCCTTCCTTCAACAATCCCGGTGATGTCAGCAATAAAGATAATCATTCCAACGCTCGCTAGTGGGCAATGAGTAACGGGCTTATGTTGGGGGCTGTTCGGGGGACTCTGCTGAGGGTTGGGCTCCGGGCAGATGTCGATCAACTCCGGCGCATTTGCGGTGCTCGGAGGCGGCTTATCGCCCATAGAGGTCCTCGTCCTCTTCGCCATCCTCTGCGCCAACGTTTCCGTGTCCCTGCGGAAACAAGCTAGTGTGAGACAAGCAAACCAAATGAACCTAGAAGGTAAAAAGTGTGAAGGGACCCTTACTCTTCTTCGTCCGAGCTGAAAGCCAAGATGTTGAAATCCACGCCGGCTACGATGTCCATGCAAGGAGGGGAAGGGCTGGTCCTGGATCACTTGTCGGCGAGAGAAGCAGAGGATCGCTACTAGGATTCTTGCCATTGTGCGGCCTCACTGGTCGCTGCCTCGCCGGGGGCTATGACGCTCGAGGAAGCCTTGTCAATGGAGGTGCTAGAAGAGGCTCTCCGAAGGACGCACCTCTTCCTCTCCACGAGAGCAGGGAACTCCTCGTCCGGCTCCTCCTCCACTGTCTCTTTGGCGGGAGGGCCCCCAAGGGAAGAGCTGCCTTGTCCCTTGGCAACGACGCCCTACCTGGCAAGCTTCTCCTCCGGCGCCAATTCCCCTTCGCTGGCCTCCTGCTCCATGAAGCCGACACTACCGCCCTCTTCGGTGAGGCGTGCCTCTTCCTGCCTGGTGGTGATGTACGTCGTCTCCTCCTCGGTGGTGGGTCAGACGAGTTGCGTCTCTGCCCGTACGGCCTTCTCCGACAATCCGTCAAAGAGGGCTTGTGCTCGCTCCGTAGACCGAACTTCCCAATTTCCGTCGGGGTCGTGAGCATTGCACACCGGCATCATGGAGAGGAGTAAAGCCAAGGCGGAGTTGTTGCACAAAGGGATCATGGCGGGGGGCAACTTGGGGACCACGTTAGACCTGAACAATTTTTGGCAAAGAGCCTCGTGCTGCATCGCCGTCAAGTTGCTGTTCAGGCCAGGGCATAGGCTCATAATGTCTGCTGCGTTCTGGAACTCCCAGGCCGGCCTCCCCTTGTTCTACAAAGGGGCGATGCACAAGCAAAGAAAGTTGGCCCCGATCATCTCTATGGTGAGCCCAGCAGTCTTGAGGTGGAGAATTCTGGTGATTGTGACCGACAGCTTCTTGTCCTGAGAATCGAGGTCGCTCCAGTCAGTGATGCACACCATCTTCGTCTCCTGGTGCAAACAGAAGGATGGGGGATCATCCTCCTGAATCCAGCACCATCTGGCCCGCCACTCGTCCCACATGTCGATGAGGGCCTCGCCTGGGTATACTTCCTTGGACCCTCCCCTCGGGATCCAAGTGTTGGGGATTACTACAACGAAGTTCTCGGAGAGGTGGGAAAAGATTGACATACACATTACGGCATTCGGCGTAAAATCCAGAAGACGGAAGTCGTACTTGTACATGATGTCATTGAAGAAATCGGAAAATGGGGGGCAAAGTCCACAGTAAAAATAAATGACGAAGAAAGGGTATCTATCTAGACCGCCCTTAGAAGAACCTAGGCTCACGCGAGTGGTGGGATGAGATTTCATGGCCTTCGCCCACATGCTCTGGTACCGTGTCTTCAGGGCTTTCGCGTCGAGCACTGGGGAGAAGGCGACGCGCTCTTTTTGCATCTTCACCAGGTCTTTCTCCAAGATCGCAGTCTTTGCTCCCATGCCCTTCCTCGACTTGGGCGGCATCGTGGCTATGGGAGCGGGGGCTAAGGACGGGGAGAATGTGGGGGCGGCAGAAAAAGCAGAGACGATTCTGGGATCGAGGAAGAATACGACGGGGGTTCCGGATTGGAGAAAGAAGGGAGTAAGTGGGCAACTGCCTCTGAGGATTCCCTCTTATGGCGAAGACGCGAGGCTGCCTCTTTACTAGCCGGTGCGAAACATCATGTGAACGCACCACAATTATTACCGCTCCATGCACGTAACCCATGACGCGCACCTTGCACGCTTCATGGGGAGGCCTAGTAAGCGGAATGATTACAATCGCAGGCTCCTGTCACGCATGCCCTTGCATTGTTTGGGCCTGGCCCAACAACGCCTCACACCGTGTGTGTCCCAGGGCCGGGGGCTCCTGCCGGTGCAATAGAGTTTCGGGCTCTTTAGTGCCCCTTACTCATGCACGGGGAGTAGTAGCCACCCCAACGGCAAGGCCCGGTAGGGAGCTGATAGATATAAAGACAAGAGAATCAAGAAGACATCCGAACAATTATGACCGAAGGCAAGACCTGCAGCAAGACCTTGCTAGGATGGCCTTCAAAACCCCACCAAGGCGGAGCCCCGGTAAGACCCTGCCAGCGCAGAGGCCAGGTGTCGCCTCACATGGGCACGTGTCGAGACGCTGGCGATGGAGGGGCTAAGCGGTGCTGATGGGACGGGGTCCTGTCCCGTCCCATGGATAGTCAGAGGAACTATATGGAGCATTAAATGCACCTATCTTACACCATTACTGTTACGTATGCTATCATTGTAACTCTGTACACTTCGTGTACGTACTGTACACCGCTGTTGGGATCCCCTTAGTCATATAAAAGGAGGCCCGGGGCGTTACAGTAGGGGACTTTTGGATCTTTTGACCAATATCTCGGCTCACACGCGTGGAAGCGGTGCTCTATCACACACGCAGCGCTCCTGTAGTTGGAACCCAAGAACACACATAATACACAAAGCAGGAGTAGGGTTTTACGCTTCTTAGCGGCCCGAACCTAGGTAAAAATCCCCCGGCGCTGCTCGTTCGTCCTGCTCTTCGCACACACCAGTCTCCCTGCCAAACCAAATGGGGTCCTCTGATCTCATAGGTGTTCATCCCCCATGACAGAGGGTTACGACAAAAGCTGGATGCACTTCGTGTACAAACTAGACCATCTACTTCGAAGTATGAGGGTTTTGGACGAAAACTGATCTGTTACAGAGGCATTTCCTTTTTTACCTATTTCAATTCCAGACTTTTTGTGCATTCAACATGAACCATTCTAAGCCACATCCTCAAATTTCAACCCTTTCTAACTTCATTTGCTATTTTCATCCATTTAATGAATTGTTTGGAGCTAAATGACCCTAAAATTAAAAAGCACTATTAATGAAGTCTAAAATGGTGGAAACTTGGCATGGTATCATCATTTCACCCGCATAGCAAGTGGTTAAAGTTGAGAGGGTTACGACAAAAACTAGATGCGCTTTGTGTACAAACTAGACCATCTACTTCGAAGTATGAGGGTTCCGCACGAAAACTTATCTGTTCCAAAGGCATTTCATTTTTTTACACGTATTTCATCTCCAGACTTTTTGTGCATTCAATATGAACCATTCTAAGCCACATCCTCAAATTTCAACCCTTTCTAACTTCATTTTCTATTTTTCATCAATTTAATGAATTATTTTGAGCTAATTGACACCGAAATTAAAAAGCACTACAAATGAACTCTGAAAAGGTTGAAACTTCGCATGGTATCATCATTTCACCCACACAACATGTGGTAAAAAGTGGAAAGGTTTACAACAAAAATTCGTCCCAGTCATCTGCTAACTTCACATATTCTCCTTTGAATTCTCGAGTCTTCTTTTCTGCTTTCAAGTAATTGGTCCTTAATCATTCTTCCAAGACTGGAATTGTGTGGCCATCTTCTTAAGAGCATGCTTCTTGACTTTCTCCCATTGGAGATCTGTGAGACCCTCTGGTAGGGTGAAATGTTTCATGAGCTCCTCCGTAAGCAGATCTTTTGCTCTTTGGCTGACAAAAGGAACTCCACGATCTTCTAGATAATTCCATTCTTGAGCGGTCATCGGGATTTGGTCCCTAACGATAACTCCGCATTGATGTATAAATTTGTCTGCATTCTCTTTAGGAGCAATCAGTTCGTCATCTGCTCTGATTTGATCGATATTATACTTTACGCCTTGTTTCAACTTTTTTGTCGGGCCATGTTTAACCCGTGTAGAAGATTTGCTTGATCCAGAGGGCTAAAAGGAAGAAAGATTCGTTAATATACAAATCGATCAATACATCTAATGATCACCATACAAGAGGACAAATTAATACCTTGCCGGACTCTGTTAAATGGATAAAAATTCTTCTCCATCGCATTGCCAACTGGTTCGCCTTCGTCTCTTGGTTGTTCTTCCTCAGTTCCCTCACCGGTTGGGTTAAGGAATTGTCAGCCATCATCTACTTCCTTCTCTTCGTTTTTGGAGCGTATCAAGTCGTACATGGCATTATCTTGATCACGGTCTCTGTCTCTACCACCCATAGCCTAACTAATCCGGAACAAATATAAAACAATAAGAATGCATTCAATAAGCAGAACCGGAGATATGCAAATCAATACATGGCAATGCAACAATAAGATCATATAATATCAATAATACATCATTGAATAATAGTATCACTAATACATCATCGAATAATATCACTAATACATCATGGAATAATGTCACTAATATATCATCGAATATTATCAGTAATACAGATATAGTTGTCGTGTCGCGGTGCAGGTGGTGGACACCCAAAGAGAAGGAACTATGATAGAATCATAGCTCGGGTGAAATCCTTGCAGAACCTGCCAGATATTGGAGAACCTAGTGTCCAACGCGGCCATGTAGCGTCGGACGTGCTCGTCCTCCTCCCTGACTCGGCGACGTACCACCTCTGTGGGGGCTGGCTACCTCTACACCGATAGTGGTCCACACGACCGCCATCAATGAACCTCCGGGTCGACGACGGGACCCTGATTCCTCACCAAGCTGCATGCCCCGGAAGCCAGCACTTCCCAATGCCATCCCGGCGGAGCCCAATCCCCGACGTGCCGCCTCTCAAGCAGGCTGTTGCCACTGAGTCGACGACGAGGATGCTGGCCCAGCATCGTTGACTCAACGGCTACGCTATGCAACTAAACATTTAAACATATAAACATCATATATATGCCTAATATAAAATAGGTAATGCCTAATAAAAAGTCTCATTTATTAGAACATATTAACATCTAAACCCTAAACATCTAAACATCATATATCACATCCTCCAGCGATCGTTGGGGACTCCTCCAGCGATCGTCCGAGACTCCTCACCAGTGATTGTCAGGGACTCCGGCGATCGACGACGAGGATGCGGACAGGGACTCCTCCGGCGATTGTCCGAACTCCTCCGGCGATAGTCTGGGGCTCCTCACCGGCGATCGCTGGGGACCCTCCGGCGATCAATAACTAAATTAACAACTTAAAACAACTACAATGAAAACAACTTAACTAACAACGAAAACAACCTAATTAAAAAACCTACAACTACACATGCGATAATTTAACAGAAAAATTGGAATGACCGGCATCTCCATGGTGACTCCATCGCGGCTCCACGATGACAGCGGTTGGAAACGGCGGCTCCACGATGACGGCAGCATGTGTGCTCGGAGGGATCACGGGGAGGAGAGGGGGTCGACCGGACGGTGCCAGAGGGGAAGAGGAGCTCACCATGCGGACAGGTGTTTGCAGACGGAGCTGGGTGCAGGAGGAAGACGATGATGACGACGCGTGGTGGACGGAGGTGGCGCATGGAGGAACGGCAGCGGGGCATGGGGAGGAGCGGCGGCTGTGCATGGGGAGGAGCGGCGCATGGGGAGGAGCGGTGGCTACGCATGGGGAGGAACGGCAGCGGCGGCGCATCCAGGAATGACGGCGGCGTGTGGAGGAGAGGCAGCGGCACATGGAGGAGGCGAGCTGCGACGGCTCATGGGCACAGCGGCCGGACCACGACATCGATCGAGGGCATGGGCGGGGTAGCCTTGCGGCATCGCCTAAGCGGAGGAAGACGGAGTGATTTGGGGGAGGAAGAAGACGTTGTAATATAGGGAGGTCCTTTGGTCCCCGTTGGTTATACCAGCCGGGCCTAAAGAGGCCTTTTCGGCGGCCCAAATTCGCGCGAGAAGGAACCTTTAGTCCCGGTTAGTCATACCAACCAGTACTAAAGGTCTATTTTCTCATATATATTTTGCTTTTATATTTGGAGTAACTGTTTTTATATTTTCAATAACTCTTAGAATATTTATATTATTTTAATGAATCTTTTTTGCTTTAGGCCAAAACAATTACAAACTTTCTGTTAGTGCCAATATTTTTCAAATTTAAATAGTCCAATTTGAAAAAAAATTGAACTTTTTGTGAATCACTAGTTTGTGAATAACTTTAGTTTAAAAATACATTTTTGAGTGATTTTTTTTGTCGTTGTTTAATATTAGTATGTTTTATCATTACGTTAAATTTTGGAATTTTTAAGATACATTAAATAGGTGTTTTAATCAAAACTAGATTCTATTTAACTCTTTTTAGCTTTATACCTTCATTTGTTTTAATCAAAATCACTATTAATGAAATCTGAAAAGGTTGAAACTTGGCATGGAATCATCATTTCACCCACAAAACAAGTGTTAAGAAGATGAGACGGTTACAGCAAAAACTGGATGCACTTCGTGTACAAACTGGACCATTTCTTTCGAAGTATGAGGGTTTCTAACGAAAACTCATATGTTACAAAGGGATTTCAATTTTTTAAACATATTTCAACTCTAGACTTTGTGTCCATTCAATATGAACCATTCTAAGGCACATCCTCAAATTTTAATCGTTTCTAACTTCATTTGCTCTTTTTCTTCCATTTAATGAATTGTTTTGAGCTAAATCACCCTAAAATTAAAAAGCACCACAAATGGACTCCGAAAAAGGTTGAAACTTGACATGGTATCATCATTACACCCACATAGAAAGTGGTAAAAAGTCGAGAGAGTTACGGCAAAAACTGGATGCACTTCGTGTACAAACTGGACCATCTCCTTCGAAGTATGAGTGTTTCGGACGAAAACTCATATGTTACAAAGGGATTTTTTTTAACATATTTCAACACCAGACTTTTTGTGCATTCAATATGAACTATTCTAAGCCGCATCCTCAAATTTCAACCCTTTCTAACTTCATTTGCTATTTTTGATCCATTTAATGAATTCTTTTGAGCAAAATGACCCTGAAATTAAAAAGCACCACAAATGAACACTAAAGCGGTTCAAATTTGGTATGATATCATCATTTCAGCCACATAGCCAGTGGTAAAAAGTCAAGAGGGTTACGGCAAAAACTGGATGCACTTCGTGTGCAAACAGGACCATCTCCTTCGAAGTATGATGGTTTCGGACGAAAACTCATATGTTACAAAGGGATTTCATATTTTTAAACATATTTCAACTCTAGACTTTTTTTGCATTCAATACGAACCATTCTAAGCCACATCCTCAAATTCCAACCCTTTCTAACTTCATTTGCTATTTTTTGTCAATATAATGAATTGTTTTGAGCTAAATGACCCCGAAATTAAAAAGAAACACAAATGAACTCTGAAAAGGTTCAAACTTGGCACGATATCATCATTTCACCGACATAGCAAGTGATAAAAAGTTGAGAGGGTTACCGCAAAAACTGGATGCACTTCGTGTACAAACTGGAGCATCTTCTTCGAAGTATGAGGGTTTCGGACGAAAACTCATATGTTACAAAGGAATTTATTTATTTTAACATATTTCAACTCCAGACTTTTTGTGCATTCAATATGAACTATCCTAAGCCGCATCCTCAAATTTCAACCCTTTCCAACTTCATTTGCTATTTTTGATCCATTTAATGAATTCTTTTGAGCAAAATGACCCTGAAATTAAAAAGCACCACAAATGAACACTAAAGCGGTTCAAATTTGGTATGATATCATCATTTCAGCCACATAGCCAGTGGTAAAAAGTTGAGAGGGTTACGACAAACACTGGATGCACTTCATGTACAAGCTGGACCATCTCCTTCGAAGTGTGAGGGTTTTGGATAAAAACTCATATGTTACGTAAGGGATTTAGAAAATTTAAACATATTTTAACTCCATACTTTTTATGCATTCAATATGAACCATTCTAAGCCACATCCTCAAATTTCAACCCTTTCTAACTTCATTTTCTATTTGTCATCTATTTAACGAATTTTTTTGAGCTAAATGACCCTGAAATTAAAAGGCACCACAAATGAACTCTGAAAAGGTTGAAATTTGGCATGGTATCATCATTTCACCCACAGAGCAATTGGTGAAAAGTTGAGAGAGTTATGGCAAATACTGAACGCACTTCGTGTACAAACTAGACAATCTCTTTCGAAGTATGTGGGTTTCGGATAAAAAATCATATGTTATTTCAACTCCAGACTTTTTGTGCATTCAATATGAACCATTCGAAGACAAATCCTCAAATTTCAACCATGTCTAACTTCATTCGCTATTTTTCATGCATTTAATGAATTGTTTTGAGCTAAATGACCCTGGAATTAAAAAGCACCACATATGAACTCTGAAAAGGTTGAAACTTTGCATGGTATCATCATTTCACCCACATAGAAAGTGGTAAAAAGTTGAGAGAGTTACAACAAAAACTGGATGCACTTCGTGTACAAAACTGGACCAACCCGCCTACTTACTAGAGAAGAAAAGTGATGACGGTGCAGCCAATCACATCCGAGAGTGGGATCTTGGGGTATAAAACTTTTTCTTCGTGTGTGTCGCTTGATTATTGCGCCATATCCATGGACAATCTTCATCATTTAATAGGATGCTTGGTTCAGTCTTCACTACGAAGGGAGGAATTTCATCAAACTTTTCATAATCTTTTGACATGTTTGTCTTGTCCTCCACTCCCACGATGTTTATTTTCCCATAAAGAACTATGTGGTGCTTTGGCTCATCGTATGATGTATCCGCTTTCTTATCTTTCCTTTTTATCGGTTTGGTATAAATGTCCTTCACATAGAAAATTTGCGCCACATCATTGGCTGGAACCAATGGCTCGTCTGTGTGCCCATGATTGTTGAGATCCACTGTGGTCATTCCATACTGCGGTCTACCATTACCCCTCTGTTTGAAATATGCCCTAGAGGCAATAATAAATTAGTTATTATCATATTTCCTTGTTCATAGAAAATTAGTTATTATCATATTTCCTTATCCATGCTATAATTGTATTGATCGAAGACTTAGATGCATGTGTGGATACACAGACAAAACCATGTCCCTAGATAGTATGCCTCTAATAGACTAGCTCGTTGATCACAGATGGTTAAGGTTTCCTAGCCATGGACATGAGTTGTCTTTTGATAAAGGGATCGCATCATTAGGAGAATGATGTACTGGACAAGACCCAAACTACAAAAGTAGCATATGATCGTGTCAGTTTATTGCTATTGCTTTCTGCATGTCAAGTATTTGTTCCTATGACCATGAGATCATGCAACTCACTGACACCGGAGGAGTACCTTGTGTGTATCAAACGTCGCAACGTAACTGGGTGACTATAAAGGTGCTCTACAGGTATCTCCGAGGGTGTTTGTTTGGTTGGCATGGATCAAGACTGGGATTTGTTACTCTGTGTGACGGAGAGGTATCTCAGGGCCCACTCGGTAATACAACATCACAATAAGCCTTGGAAGCAATGTGACTAAGTGTTAGTCACGGGATCTTGTATTACAGAATGAGTAAAGAGACTTGCTGGTAACGAGGTTGAACTAAGTATGGAGATACCGATGATCGAATCTCGGGCAAGTAACATACCGAAGAACAAAGGGAACATCATACGGGATTAACTGAATCCTTGACATAGAGGTTCGACCGATAAAGATCCTCGTAGAATATGTAGGAACCAATATGGTCATCCAGGTCTCGCTATTGGTTATTGACCGTAGAGGTGTCTCAGTCATGTCTACATAGTCCTCGAACCCGCAGGGTCTGCACACTTAAGGTTAGGTGACGTTTTGATAGTATAGAGTTATGTATGGTGGTTACCTAAGGCTGTTCGGAGTCCCGTATGAGATCCCGTACGTCACGAAGAGCTCTGGAATGGTACAGAGGTAAAGATTGATGTACATGAAGTCCTATTTTGGTTGCCGGAAAAGTTTCGTGCTCATCGATAGTGTACCGGGAGTGCCGATAGTGTACTGGAAGACCATCGGGAGGGGTATTTCGACCCAAGAGGCTACATGGGCTGTGGGAGGATGAATACCAGCCCTTAGTGGGCTGGAGGAAGTCCCACAAAGGGCCCATGCGGCTGGGAAGAAAAACCCCAAAAGGAAAAAAGGTGGAAAAAGGCAAAAGGGCTAAATTAGGAAGGAGTCCTAATCCTACTAGGAGTGGAGGAGGAGGACTCCTCCCTCCTAGTTCGGCCGACCCAAGGGCTGTCTCCTTGGGAGACAAGACTCCTCCTCCTCTCCTGCTATATATACTAGAGGGTTTTAGGGTTTTGGCACAAGATTTTTAGCCACGTGCTACCCGTTCCTCTGGTGCATAGTTTCTCCTCTAGATCGGTTTTCTGTAGTGCTTAGGCGAAGCCCTGTTGGAATTGCTCCACCACCATCACCGCGGCCCCGTCAAGGTGCCAGAGAACTCATGTACCTTTCTGCTCCCTCTTGCTGGATCAAGAAGGCAGAGATCGTCATCAAGCTGTACGTGTGCTGAACGCGGAGGTGCCGTCCGTTCGGTGCTAGATCGGAAGGACCGTGATCAAGGTCGCGAGACGGATCATGATGAGATCACGGGACGGATCATGATGAGTTCACGGGACGGATCGTGATTGGATCGCGGGATGGATCGTGATGAGATTGCGGGACGCTCGTCGATTTGGATCGCGAAGGCGTTCGACTACACCAACCGCGTTTCTTAACGCTTTCCTCTTAGTGATCTACAAGGGTGTGTAGATCCACTCTCCCTCTCGTAGATGCTCATCACCATGGATAGATCTTGCGTGTGTGTAGGAATTTTTTTGTTTCCCATGCAACGTTCCCCAACTGTGGTATCAGAGCTAGGTCTATGTGTAGATGAGATCTCGAGTAGAACACAAAGAGTTTGTGGGCGTTGATGCTTAGATTGCTTCCTCCCTTGGTCGTGTTTTGGTTCAGCGGTATTGTGGGATGAAGCGGCCTGGACCAACCTTACTCGTATGCTTACGAGAGACTGGTTCCATCGACTGAAGTGTAACCTCGTTGCACAAAGATGGCTGGCGGGTGTCTGTTTCTCCTACTTTAGTTGGATTGGATTCGACAAAGGCGGTCATTGAGAAGGTTGAAAAGCAACTTATGTATCACCGTTGTGGTTTTTGCGTAGGTGAGAATTGTTCTTCCTAGATACCCATAGCAGCCACGCAAAACATGCAACAACAATTAGAGGACGTCTAACTTGTTTTTGCAGGGTATGTTGTGATGTGATATGGCCTATTACATGATGTGATATATGTGTTGTATGAGATGATCATGTGTTGTATAGAATATCACAACTTGCATGTCGATAAGTACGGCAACCGGCAGGAGCCATAGGGTTGTCTTTAATTATTGTATGACCTGCGTGTCAATCATTAAGAGGTATGTAATGCTTTACTTTATCGCTAAACGGTAGCAATAATAGTACAAGCATGATGGGCATGACAACCCCGATGGCGGAACATTAATGGAGATCAAGATGATGGAGATCATGGTGTCGTGTCAGTGACGATGGAGATCATACCGGTGCTTTCAAGATGGAGATCAAAAGCACAAGTTCATGGCCATATCATGTCACTTATGATTTGCATGTGATGTTAATCCTTTTATGCACCTTGTTTTGCTTAGGACGACGGTAGCATTATAAGGTGATCCCTCACTTAATTTCAAGATAAATTTTGTTCTCCCCGAGTGTGCACCGTTGCGAAAGTTCGGCGTGTTGAGACACCACGTGATGATCGGGTGTGATAGACTCTACGTTCACATACAACGGGTGCAAGCCAGTGTTGCACATGCAGAACTCATATGATCAACATGATGATGTTCTCCATTGAAACCACCTCAACTCATGTGATGATTGGACTTGAGTTGGTGAATTTGGATCATGTATCACTCGAATGACCCAAGGGATGTCAATTTGAGTGGGAGTTCTTCAGTAATATGATTAATTAAACTCATTATTGTGAACATAGTCGGTAGTGTCTTTGCAAATTATGTTGTAGATTACTTGCTCGCACTGTAGCTCCCTTGAATTTTTATATGTTCCTAGAGAAATACTCCCTCCGTTCCAGAAGATAAGGTGTATTGGTTTCCGTGCAAGTCAACCAGTTGAATGTTTGACCAAGATTATAGAATAAAATAACAATATCTGCAATACCTAATAGATAAATTATGAATCTATTTTTCATGATGAATCAAATGATATAAATTTCATAATATGGATATTTATATTTTTTTTAAATACTCGGTCAAACATGCACTCATTTGAATTTTGAAAAAACAAATACACCTTATATAAAGGAACGGAGGGATTAGAGTTGAAAGATGATGGTAGCAATATTGCGGACTGGGTCCGTGATCTGAGGATTGTCCTCATTGCTTCACAGAAGGCTTATGTCCTTAATGCACCTCTCGGTGCGCCAACCCCTCTAGCGTCGTCTATAGATGTTGTGAACATCTAGCAGGCACGTTCTGATGACTACTTGATAGTTTAGTGCGTCATGCATTACGGCTTAGAATTGAGGCTCTGAAACATTTTGAACGTCGCGGAACATAGGAGATGTTCTAAGAGCTAAAATTAGGATCTCAGGCTCGTGCCCGTGTTGTGAGATATGAGATCTCCAAAAAGATTCTTTGCCTGCAAGATAAAAGAGAATAGCTCAATCATTGAGCATGTGCTCAGATTGTCTAGGTGCTACAATCGCTTGAATCGAGTGGGAGTTGATCTTCCAGATAAGATAGTGATTGATATAGTTCTCCAAGTCATTGTCACTAAGCTACTAGAACTTGGTGATGAACTATAAAATGCCAGGGATAGAATTAATGATCCCTTAGCTGTTCGCGATGTTTGACACCGTGAAGGTAGAAATCAAGAAGGAGCGTCAAGTGTTGATGGTTAGTAAAACCACTAGTTTCGAGAAGGGCAAGGGCAAGGAGGGAAACTTCATGGATGGCAAGTCAGTTGCTACTCCAGTGAAGCAACCCAAAGTTGAACCCAAACCCGAGACTAAGTGCTTCAATTATGAGGAGAGCGGTCGCTGAAGCGGAACAACCCTAGATACTTGGTAGATAAGAAGGCTGGCAACGTCGACAGAAGTATATTTGATATACGTGTTAATGATGTGTACCTTGTGAGTACTCCTAGTAGCACCTGGGTATTGGATACCGGTTCATATGCTAAATGTTAGTAACTCGAATAAAAGCTACTGGATAAACGGAGAACTAGCTAAGGATGAGGTGACGATGTGTGTTGGAAAATTTTCCAAGGTTGATGTGATCAATATCGCATACTCTCTCTACCTTCGGGATTAGTGATGAACCTAAACAAATGTTATTTGGTGTTTTGCGTTGAGCATGAATGTGATTAGCTCGTGTTTATTGCAACACGGTTATTCATTTAAGTTAGAGAATAATGGTTATTTTGTTTCCATGAATAATACCTTCAATGGTCATGCACCCAGTGAGAATGGTTAGTTGAATCTTGATCGTAGTAATACACATGTTCATAACATTGATGCCAAAAGATACAAAGTTATTAATCATAGTACCACATACTTGTGGCACTGCCGCTAAATGTCATATTGGTATAAAGCGCATGAAGAAACTCCATGCTGATGGATTTTTGGACTCATTCGATTCCGAATCGGTTGAGACATGCGAACCATGCCTCTTGGGCAAGATGACTAAGGATCCCGTTTTCCGGATTGATGGAGCGGGCAAGTGATTTATTGGAAATAATACATGTTGATGTATGCAATCCAATGAGTCTTGTAGCGTGCGGTGGATTTTTTTTTCTTAGCTTCACTGATGATTTGAGTAGATATAATGTATATTTACTTAATGAAACACAAGTCTGGATCGTTTGAAAGGTTCAAGCAAATTCAGAGTGAAGTTTAAGATCATCGTGACAAGAAGAAAAAAATGTCTACGATATGATCTTGGAGGTGAATATCTGAGTTATGAGTTTGAGATACAACTTTAGACAATGTGAAAGTTGTTTCACAACACACGCCACCTGGAACACCATAGCGTGATGGTGTGTCCAAACGTCATATTCGTGCTCTATTGGATATGGTGCATGCTATGATGTCTCTTATCGTTTTGCTACTATAATTTTGGGGTTATGCATTAGAGACAACTACATTCACTTTAAATAGGGCACCATCTAAATCCGTTGAGATGACACCATATGGTTTGATAGAAACCTAAGCTGTCATTTCCTAATGTTTGGGGCTGCAACACTTATGTGAAAAAGGTTTTCACCTAATGAGCTCGAACCCAAAGCGGACAAATGCATCTTCATAGAATACCCTAAGAACAGTTGGGTAAACCTTCTATCTCAGATCCAAGCATAAAGTGTTTGTTGCTAAAACTGGGTCCTTTCTTGAGAAAGAGTTTCTCTCAAAATAATTGAGTGGGAGGAAGATAGAACTTGATGAGGTTGTTGAACCTTTGTTTCAACCAGAGAGTAACGCAGCGCAGAAAGATGTTTCTATGGAACCTACATCAGTTGAAGAGGAAGTAAATGATGATCATGAAGCTTCCGATCAAGTTACTATCAAACCTCGTAGGTCGACAAGGATGTGTACTGCTCCTGAGCGGTACGACAACCCTGTCTTGGAGGTCATCTTGTTGGACAACGATGAACCTATGAGCTGTGGAGAAGCGATGATGGGCCCAAAATTCCGACAAATGGTTGGAGGCCATGAAATCCAAGAAAGGATCCATGTATGAAAACCAAGTATAGACTTTGGTAGACTTGCTCGTTGGATGGTAGGTCATTGAGTACAAATGGACCTTTAAGATGAAGACATACGCTGATGGTGAATGTCACCATTTATAAAGCTCGACTTGTAGCAATGAAGTTTCCACCAACTTCAAGGAGTTGACTGCGATGAGACTTTCTCACTCGTAGTGATGCCAAAGTCTGTTGGAATTATGTTAGCAGTTGCTGCATTTTTCAATTATGAAATCTGGCAGATGGACGCCAAAACATCATTTTCTTCCTAAAGGAAAGGTTGTATGAGATACAACCAGAAGGTTTTATCAGTCCTAAGGATGCTAAAAGGTGTGCAAGATTCAGTGATCCTTCTATGAACTGAAGCAAGCATCTTGGAGTTGGAATATACACTTTGATGAGGTGATCAAAGTTTTTGAGTCTATACAAATTTTATGAGAAACTTGTATTTACAATAAAGTGAGTGGGAGCACTATAGAGTTTCTGGTAAGCATATGTGGTTGACATATTGTTGATCGGAAATGACGTAGAATTTCTGGAAAGCATAAACGGTTGTTTGAAAAGAGTTTTTCAAAGGAAGACCTGGATAAAGCTACCTAATTGTTGGGCATCAAGATCTATAGAGATAGATCAAGATGCTTGATGGGACTTTTAATGAGTACATACCTTGACAAGATTTTGGAAGAGTTCAAAATGGATCACTCAAAGAAAGAGTTCTCGCCTGATTTGTAAGGTGTGAAGTTGAGTGAGACTCAAAGCTCGACAATGGCAGAAGAAAGAGAAAGGACGAACGTCGTCCCCTATGCCTTAGGCATAGGCTCTGTATAGTATGCCATGTTATGTACTGCACCTGTGTGTGCCTTGCCATGAGTCCGTCAAGGAGTACAAAAGTGATCTAGGAGTGGATCACTGGACAGCGGGCAAGATCATCCTTAGTAACTAAAAGACTAAGGAAAATTTTCTCGATTATGGAGGTAAGAAAGAGTTCGTTGTAAAGACTTACGTCGATGCAAGCTTTGACACCAATCCGGATGACTCTTAGTAGCAATCCGGATACGTATAGTAGAGCGGCCATTTGGAATAGCTCCAAGTGGAGTGTGGTAGCAGAGTTTACAGTTTGACATAGAGATTTGCAAAGTACACATGGATCTAAATGTCGCAGACCTGTTGACTATAAGACCTCTCTCACATGCAAAGCATGAACGAGCCCCAGAACTCATTGGGTGTTAAATTCATAACAATGCGAATCACATGGTGATGTGAACTAGATTATTGACTCTAGTGCAAGTGGGAGACTGTTGGAAATATGCCCTAGAGGCAATAATAAATTAGTTATTATCATATTTCCTTGTTCATGATAATCGTTTATTATCCATGCTATAATTGTATTGATCGGAGACATAGATGCATGTGTGCATACATAGACAAAACCATGTCCCTAGTATGCCTCTAATAGACTAGCTCGTTGATCAAAGATGGTTAAGGTTTCCTAGCCACGGACATGAGATGTCTTTTGATAAAGGGATCACATCATTAGGAGAATGATGTAATGGACAAGACCCAAACTACAAACGTAGCATATGATCATATCAGTTTATTGCTACTATTTTCTGCATGTCACGTATTTGTTCCTATGACCATGAGATCATGCAACTCACTGACACCGGAGGAGTACCTTGTGTGTATCAAACGTTGCAACGTAACTTGGGTGACTATAAAGGTGCTCTACAGGTATCTCCGAGGGTGTTTCTTGGGTTGGCTTGGATCAAGACTGGGATTTGTTACTCTTTGTGACGGAGAGGTATCTCAGGGCCCACTCGATAATACAACATCACAATAAGCCTTGCAAGCAATGTGACTAAGTGTTAGTCACGGGATCTTGTATTACGGAACAAGTAAAGAGACTTGCTGGTAACGAGTTTGAACTAGGTATGGAGATACCGACGATCGAATCTCGGGCAAGTAACATACCGAAGAACAAAGGGAACATCATACGGGATTAACTGAATCCTTGACATAGAGGTTCGACCGATAAAGATCTTCGTAGAATATGTAGGAACCAATATGTGCATCCAGGTCCCGCTATTGGTTATTGACTGTAGAGATGTCTCGGTCATGTCTACATAGTTCTCGAACCAGCAGGGTCTGCATACTTGAGGTTCGGTGACGTTTCGATAGTATAGAGTTATGTATGGTGGTTACCGAAGGTTGTTTGGAGTCCCGGATGAGATCCCGGACGTCACGAGGAGCTCCAGAATGGTCCGGACGTAAAGATTGATATATAGGAAGTCCTAATTTGGTCGCGGGAAAAGTTTCGGGCTCATCGGTATTGTACCGGGAGTGCCGGTAGTGTACCGGGAGACCATCGGGAGGGGTATTTCGACCCAAGAGGCTACATGGGCTGTGGGAGGATGAATATCAGCCCTTAGTGGGCTGGAGGAAGTCCCACAAAGGGCCCATGCGGCTGGGAAGAAAAAGCCCAAGAGGAAAAAGATGGAAAAAGGCAAAAGGGCTAAATTAGGAAGGAGTCCTAATCCTACTAGGAGTGGAGGAGGAGGACTCCTCCCTCCTGGTTCGGCCGACCCAAGGGCTGGATCCTTGGGAGCCAAGCCTCCTCCTCCTCTCCTCCTATATATACTAGAGGGTTTTAGGGTTTTGGCACAAGATTTTCAGCCACGTGCTACCCGTTCCTCTAGTGCATAGTTTCTCCTCTAGATCGGTTTTCTACAGTGCTTAGGCGAAGCCCTGCCGGAATTGCTCCACCACCATCGCCGCGGCGCTGTCATGCTGCCAGAGAATTCATCTACCTCTCTTCTCCCTCTTCCTGGATCAACAAGGCGGAGATCGTCATCAAGTTGTACGTGTGCTGAACGCGGAGGTGCTGTCCGTTCGGCACTAGATCGGAAGCACCATGATCAAGATCGCGAAACGGATCGTGATGAGATCGCGGGAAGAATTATGATGAGTTCGCGGGACGGATCGTGATTGGATCGCGGGACGCTTGGCGATTTGGATCGCGAAGACGTTCGACTACACCAACCGCATTTCTTAACGCTTCCCACTTAGCAATCTACAAGGGTATGTAGATCCACTCTGCCTCTCGTAGATGCTCATCACCATGGATAGATCTTGCGTGTGCGTAGGAAAATTTTTGTTTCCCATGCAACGTTCCCCAACAACCTCCTCCAGTCAGATTGGACCGTTTGCACCAGAACAAATGGCCTTCAAATCACCTCCATAGTCAAGTTCCTATATTTCCTCTATGTAACCATAATATGTGTCCTTTTTACTTGGTGTTTGCCGCATCATCAAAGCGGACACCACTATTTTCGTTGGTGCTCTTTTTATCTTGGGTGATCGTGTAAAATATATTCTCATTTATCTCGTACCTTTGGAAATTCAATATAGTCGAAGATGGTCTCTTGTCCAACAAGTACAAGTCATCTTCAACATTATCGTCATTCATGAGATGTGTTCGCAACCAACCGTCGAAAGCCTCAATGTGTGTACGTTGAATACAGGGTCCATAATTCTCCGGGTTCTTCGTGCGTATAATATCCATGTGTTGCTCGATATACGGGGTGCCCAAGGTAGAATTCTATAGAACTGTGTAGTGTGCTTGCGCCCAAGAATGCCCGTCCGTACATATTATGGATTTTGGTCCAAGCGTGCCTTTTCCATGCAGTCTCCCCTCATGCCACGATTGAGGAAGACCAATCGTCTTAATGTCAGAAATAAAGTCAACATAAAACTCAATAACCTCCTCTATTTCATGGCCCTTGGAGATGCTTCCTTCTTGCCTGGCATGGTTACAAACATATTTATTCAAGACTCTCACGAACCTCTTAATGGGGAATATATTGTGTAGAAATACAGGACCCAAAATGGCAATCCCTTCGACTAGGTGAATTAAGACGTGCGTCATAATATTGAAGAAGGATGGTGGGAACACCAACTCAAAACTGACAAGACATTCGACCAAATCATTCTGTAAGCTTGGTAGAATTTTTTGATTGATTACCTTCTTAGAAATTGCATTGAGGAATGAACATAGCTTCACAATGGCTAATCGAACATTTTCTGGTAGAAGCCCTCTCAACGCAACCTGAAGCAATTGCATCATGATCATGTGGCAGTCATGAGACTTTAGATCCGAGAAGTATTTCTCTACCATATTTATTATTCCCTTTATATTCGATGAGAAACCAGACGGGACTATCATACTGAGCAGGCATTCAAAGATGATTTCCTTCTCTGCTTTGGTAAGAGCATAGCTGATAGGACCTTGATACTGCTTTGGATGCATGTCGTCATTTTCATGCACACGTTGTTGGTCCTCCCGTGTCTCCGGTGTATGTTTTGTCTTCCCATACACGCCCAAGAAGCCTAGGAGGTTCACGCAAAGATTCTTCATCACGTGCATACGTCGATTGTAGAGCGGACCTCTAGGACTTTCCAATATTCTAGCTTCCAAAATATAGATTTCTTCTTCCACATGGGTGCTTGTCTCTCAACGTTAGTCAAAACAGATTGTCCGCCAGTACCCTTTCCAAAAATTACGTGTAAATCCTTGACCATATCAAGTATGTCATCACCAATATGGAGGATGGGCTTTTCTTCCGATGATCTGCCTCACCTTTGAAATGGTTGCTTTCTTTATTAAGGCATGCTTGGCTAGAAGAAATCGACGATGTCCTAGGTACACATTCTTCGTGCATTTACACAAATATATACTTTGCGTATCATCTAAACAGTGCGTGCATGCATGGTATCCCTTGTTTGTCTATCCTGCAAGGTTACTAAGAGTAGGCCAATCATTAATGGTCACAAATAGCAACGCTCGCAGGTCAAATTCCTGCTATTTGGGTTCATCCCACACACGTACACCTTTTTTATTCCATAGTTGTAAAAGTTCATCAACTAATGGCCTTACGTACACATCAATGCCATTGCCGAGTTGCTTAGGGCCTTGGATGAGCATTGACATCATAATGAACTACCGCATCATGCACAACCAAGGAGAAAGGTTATAGATACATAGAGTCACATGCCATGTGCTATGCTTGCTTCTCTTCTCCCCAAATGGATTAATTACATATGCACTTAAACCAAACCATAAGCTCCTTGGGTCATCTACAAAGTCGGGCCACTCTCTCTCGATGTTTCCCGACAGCGACCCATCAGCGGGTACTCTCAACTTCCCATATTTCTTATGGTCTTCTTTGTGCCATCGCAACGACTTGGGATGCTCTTTGTTTTGGAACAAATGTTACAACCATGGTATTATAGGACCATACCATATCACCTTGGCAGGAATCCTCTTCTTAGGGCGCTCGCCCTGAACATATTCACAAGGGTCATCGCGACCAATCCTATATCGCAATGCATTACATACCGGGCATGCACTCAAATTCTTGCACTCACCATGGTAAAGGATGCAGTCATTAGGGCATGCATATATTTTATCTACCTCCAATCCTAGAGGACAAACAACCTTCTTTTCTTCGTATGTACTCTCGGGCAATCCATTGTCCTTTGGAAGGTTCTTCTTCATTATTTTCAGCAACTTTTCAAATCCCTTGTCAGATACACCATTTTCCACCTTCCATTGCCGCAATTCAAGTATGGTACCGATCTTTGTGTTGTCATCTTTGAAATTTGGGTAAAACCATTTTTTGTGATCCTCTAACATGCTCTGCAACTTCAACTTCTCCTTTTCATTTTCGTAGTTTCTCTTTGCATCACTAATGGCCTACCAAGATCATCAGTGGGTTCATCTGATGCCTCAACTTCTTCTTGTTCATTCTCTTCCCCCATTGTAGTACCATCATATTCAGGACACCCAGGATAGTTGTCATCATCCTCTTCTTCTTCATTCTTTTCCATTAGAACCAATCTTTCTCTATGCTTGGTCCAACAATTATAGCCCGACATGAAATCAGATGTAAATAGGTGGACGTGAATCTATTTTGAGCTAGAGTAAGTCTTATTATTCTTACACACACCACATGGACAACACATAAAACCATCCCGTTGTTTGTTTATCTTAGCCGCACACAAAAAACAATGCACGCCATTACTGAACTCGGAGAATGTCGGTCAATGTACATTCATTGTCAGTTCATCTTCATTACACAACACCGAAAAGACCAAATTAATACAAGTTCATACATAAAGTTCATACACACTTATTCTCATAAAACAACATAAAACTATCTAGCTATAACATTTTAAATGCAACAACAAGTGCGATCAAAATCGCAACTAAGGGCCTGTTCGGTAGTCCTCCCGCTTCAGTAGATCTTCAAATCTCGCTTCTATTTCCCGATGCCAGCTTCTTTCTGGGATTTCGATCGATGGATTTTTGTTCGGCTCGCTCGCTCCAGCTTCTACTACGCGCCAGCAAGCCTACCTGCCTGGGTGGGCTGGAGCCCAGCCGACTAACAGGTAAGGGGGCCTTAAGGCCCAGTCGGACACATGATTGATCGCCAGAAACAAGTAGCGAACCGGTACGTGACCCCTCCAGTCACTTGGCGGTGGCATTCAATCATAATTTAGGCCAACTCCAGCTTCGCTATTTCTGGGATCGCTAGAAACGCTGCTCCAGCTTTTTGTACGTTGCTCCTTCTCAGATCCAGGAAGCTAGCTTCTTGGATTAGAACCGTTTGGCCCAGCTCCAACGCAAATTTAGTGAATCTGGAAGCTGGGCAACTACCGAACAGGCCCTAAGGTAAAAAATAATCCAACAGCATAATGATACGAAGCCTCTTTCTTAATGGCATATTTTCTAATCATTCTAATCTTCAAGTGCATTGCATCCATCTTGATCTTGTGATCATCGACGACATCGGCAACATACAACTCCAATTTCATCTTCTATTCTTCAACTCTTTTCAATTTTCCTTTCAAATCCTCATTTTCTTTTTCAACTAAATTTAAGTTCTCGACAATAGGGTCGGTTGGCATTTCTGGTTCAACTACCTTCTAGATAAAAATATCTATGTCAAATTGATGGGCTATAATTTTCATTAACACGAAATGCAACAAATAGTTATAAAAGAAAATATATGACATCCGAATAAACCGGACGAGGGATGACGGGCACAGATATCATAACCATGGCACTATATATAACAACAATCATACAAGTAAGAAAAGTATGCAAGTAACTATCTAAATCATAAAAATATGATTTTTTTTATAAAAAGGATAAGAACACAAGAAGAGGCTCACAAAGGTGGTGTCGGCGACGGGACTGTGCGCGATCGACTGTGGTTAGGACGGGGACGGGAAGGCACACTAAGTAAACCACACCTACACATATGCAAACTAAGGAGTTAATTTGAGCTCAAATTGCATATAAATCAAAAAACCTATCACATAATTACACTCAAACTAAAACCCACAAATCACTATACTTATAAGGCATTGCATGAGCTGATCTAGCAATAAGAGATGAAAGGACAAAGTTGCTAACCTTTTGTGAACACTTGATGGATTGGGGTGCCTCAAATCTTCACAAATCTTGGCAAAAATGGAGGGATGAGCTCGAGCTAGGGGAAGAACAGAGATGGGAGTTCGAATGGAGAAAACAAAGAAATGGAGCCTGGCTCGACGAAGGGTTTATATAGGGAAAGCTTTAGTCCCGGTTGGTTATACAAACCGGGACTAAAGGTCCATCTATAGTCCCGGTTTGTATCACAAACCAGGACTAAAAGGGCTTGTGCGGGCCCCAGCCTAACAACAGCCTGCAGCCACCCCTTTAGTCCCAGTTTGTGATACAAACCAAGACTATAGATCCCAAATGAACCGGAACTAATGGGGCCCATACCTCCTGATAGCTCCTAGCCGTTGGAACCGCGACTAATGGCCACATTAGTCCCGGTCGAAAGCCAAACCGGGACTAAAGGTAGAAACGGAAGGCATGCTTTCTACTAGTGCCTCCTTGCCCCTCTTGTTGGGCCCACCCTTCCGGTTATGTGTGTCGGGCTTGGACATGGACATAAGACTGCGGGTGGGGACTAACAGCCTTTTCCGTCCATGATTTCATGTGGCCGCTGCCGCGCTCATGAATTTCCCGCATAAACCACTTGAAATGCTGGAAATGCACGGAATATGACTAGCATCCATCAAAACCTCACGAGCATAGGACTTGGCAAGTGCCTTCGAATGGAATCTCATGAGCATAGACAAAATTTTGAGGCCAACAGAGGAACAACCCCTGCACCCCCTTCACAAACCGGATGCATCCCCGCTCGAAAGATAGATCCTTCGCCGGACAAGGCCCCGTTTGCACTAAGACTCCGTGAAGGCATATCCAAAACGGTATAGGATTTTTGCCATTGCCTTTAGGGCTCGTTGGAAGACTTCCCGGAAGGTCCCGTCAAATTTTGGGGTTCCCTAGATATTCTGGGGATTTAAACGACACCAAGACGGGCGTCGACTCCCCCCCACACACACACACACATGCCCCCCCCCCCCGTGTCGGGCCCACCCTCCCGATTGTGTGCGCAGGGCCTGAGCATCGACAAAAGACCACAGGCAGGGACGCCCAGCCCTTTCGGTCCATGATTTCATGTGGTCGCTGCCCCGCTCCTTAATTTCCTGCATAAACCCCTAGAAATGAGGGAAATGCAATGAAGATGGCTGGAGTTCTGCGGAAAAAGGCCAGGGCCTGGCACGTGCTTTTGAACGGAATCTCACGAGCACACAAAAAGTGTAGAGGCCCATGGAGAAATGGGCCCCACACACCCCCTTCACAAATTGGACGCATCCCCGCTCAAAAGCTAGACCCTTCGTCAGACGAGGTCCTATTTGCACTAGCCCACCATGAAGGCGTATCTGAAATGGCCTTAGATTTTTACCACTAGCTCCAGCCGCCGTGGGAGACGTTGCGCTTGGTCCTCTCAGTTTCGCGGCTCTAGGGATATAATGACACCAAGACCCCCCACCCTGCGCTCACGCTGGGCCAATTCTCCTGGTTGTGTCTGCAGGGATGGGCATGGACGTAAGACTACGGGCGGGCACTCCCAGCCCTTTCCGTCCATGATTTCATGTGGTCGTAGCTCCGCTCTTGAATTTCCTACATAAACCCCTGTAATGTGGAAAGTGCATGGATTATGGTTGGCGGTCCGCGAAAATGCCATGGACCTGACACGTGCCTTCGAACTGAACCTCACGAGCGCAAAAAGGTTTTGAGGCCAACGGACGCACGGGCCTTGCACCCCCTTCACAAATAGGACGCATCCCTGCTCGAAAGCTAGATCCTTCGTCGGACAAGGTCCCATTTGCACTAAGCCTCCGTAAAGGCGTATTTGAAACAGCCTCGGACTTTTACCACTGCCTCCAGGGGCCATGGGAAGACGTCGCGGCAGGTCCCTTCAATTTCCAGATTTCTGTGATTTTTTGGAGTTTGAAACAGCAGCAAGACGGACGCCGGTAGCTCGGATCTTGATTTTCTGTCCTAATAAGTTGTTGGAAATGCATAAGAAAAAGGAGCACTCATGGAAAAACATTGATAACTTCTAAAAAGGTAGAATTACCAAACTAGTAGTTATCATGTTTGCCGAGTACCCAGCTTGGCAAAGGTGGGGGGACTTCACTAGAGCTTGACACGTGGAAGTTTTCCCGGGTGCCGCCCTTGGCAATAACTATTTCCTAAGTGATGTACTTGGTAAATATTATTTCAATTGTTTTGTTTACTTCAGTTCTTACATCAGCCCATTAACAAACATACATACCTATGTGCATGTATGTATAGCAGCAAAACACCACATCATAGGGAATGCACATATATACAAGTCACAAGTAGGGTTTCACAAGTTATTGAAACCTTCAAGTATTGAATGACCTAACAAAAGCATCATAATTAACAAGCCACAACCATATAAACAACTTCATGCGTATACTAGTCCACAGGTTGGACCCTCAAATTAAGGCATACAATACAATGTGAGGAAATACTGAGTACCTTTCATCGGGGTCTTGACAAACGTTGCCTACCATCACGGTGCCATCAGCTGCAAACAGTCGTGCCATGTGGCTCATATTTGTTGGGTGCCTTCTGAAGGGTTCTTGGCATACTATGTATAAGAGGAGTTCCTTTATGTTTGCCGAGTATGTACCTGACGAGTTCGGTACAACTTCCCATGAGACATGGCCTTCTCTTTGCCGAGATCCACACTCGGCTTACATTGCTTTTGGCGTGATCTCGTGATACTGTACCCGGCAAAAGGGAAAGAACTCGGTAATGGCGATTTTCAGTAGTGAGAAGGCTAGACGAGTGTCGTGCGATGGTTGATCTGAACAGCTGAGTGGTGGTTGTAGTGGAACGAGGAGGGCAAAGCAATGACCCTGGAATTGCCTATGAAAAAGGAAAAAAAAGAAAAATATTGCCGATTTTCCGTTAGTCAAAACTCGTGAACTTGGCACTTCCGATTTTCTTCCTTTCGTGGTCCTTTTTTGTGGATACTAGGCAAAAACATCAAATTTAGGAGTTTCGGCTCATTGCCAAGTGCAAGTTTGGACCAAATTCGGCCAATACACAAGTTTGCCGAGGTCCCGATGAAATGAAGCCGGTAAAAGATCAGAACTCTACGCAAAACCAGATTCTAATAGTCTGTGAAAGTTTAGCTTGTTCTCGAACTTAACAAAATTTCACTACGGTCGTTGCTAATATGGACAGTAAATAAAAAATGGAGGGTGTACTTGGCTGCATCATATGTTTGCCCCCGAACACCTTCACATCTCCCCGGCCGGACGGCCTGGCTCTCGGAAAGCATCTAGCCGGAGCCCCGCCGGCGCTTGCCGTTGGGTACCTCTGTCACCTATTTATATTACCCCTAGGTCTCTCCCTCGACACACGCGCTCCGCTCCTTCAGCTAGTGCTTTGCGGCCGGTAGTCCTCCTCTCGATCCAGTTCCTCCACACCAACAGAACAACCCACTGTGTCTCCCCTCCAATCTCCCCGCCACCCCTTCTTTCCCCTCAGCTCCCAACAGCAAGCATGGAGAAGCAGCAGCTCTTTGGTTCCTCCAACGTGGACACGACTTTCTTCGCGGCCAATGGTACATAAACGACGACGCGCGCACCCGGTGTTTGCGCATGCGATGATGCAGCTGCACTATCTTCAGTTTCACCGGCCAGGACACGCATGTGATGCCGTTTTTTTCCATTCCGTGTTTGTATGTGCAGGCACGGCGCAGGGGGAGATCAGGCAGAGGGCGCGGCGCAGGCGGCAGAGGGCGGCGAGATGGGGCGGAGGCGACGGTGACGGTGGGGATATGGACGGAGGAGGGGACCCCAAGAAGCGGCGGCTCAGCGACGAGCAGGCGGAGATGCTGGAGCTGAGCTTCCGGGAGGACCGGAAGCTGGAGACCGCCCGGAAGGTGTATCTGGCCGCCCAGCTCGGGCTCGACCCCAAGCAGGTCGCCGTGTGGTTCCAGAACCGCCGCGCGCGTCACAAGTGCAAGATGCTCGAGGAGGAGTTCGCGAGGCTCAAGCAAGCCCACGACGCCGCCATCCTCCACAAATGCCACCTCGAGAACGAAGTAAACTTGCTCGCATACACTCATACTGGAATACATATGGCGCCATACATCTTCAGTTCCTCTTCGTTCTTGAACAAGCTGACTGACAAACATATTGCCAGGTGCTGAGGCTGAAGGAGAGGCTGGGAGCGACTGAGGAGGAGGTGCGGCGCCTCAGGTCGGCAGCTGGGAGCCACGGCCCATCCGGCGATGGAGGAGACGCCGCTGGCGCCGTTGGCGTGTGCGGCGGGAGCCCGAGCTCGTCCTTCTCGACGGGAACCTGCCAGCAGCATCCGGGTTTCAGCGGGGCAGACGTGCTGGGGCCGGACGATGACCTGATGATGTGCGTCCCCGAGTGGTTTTTACCATGAATTAGAGTTTATGCTGCCTACGCTGACAGCAGCGTGGTCGAGTGGTTGCATGAAATTAGATCTCCATCCCCCCACAAAATAGCCGAGATAGCTGCCGCCGCGAAATCCTCCACAAATCCTCTATACGGCCTCAAAATCAGCAAAACCCTTTAGAAATCATCTCTTCCCTCCAGAAAAGGTGCCGCTATTTGCCTCGATTGCCCGCGATGCAGCCAGACGGTATAGCAGCTGAGAGAGTCTGCCCCTAAATTGTTTCTCCAGCGATTTTAATCTTTGGTTTTTAGCCTGCATATATGGGCTGTGATTTGAAATTGAGACGAGCTGGGCATCAACGGCAGGCAGATCGATTACTATTCTAGTTTGGCATAGTGTTAATTAAGTTGGGATGAACTCTAGGCGTGCGTGTTAAATTATGTAAATAGTCTTGATTAATGTCTAAAGCTTGCAAGCTAAGTGTAGTATTGGCAGCTATCTTGAAGATCAGATATGATGATCTTTCGAAAAAAGATCAGATATGATGTGTGTTATCATTTGATGATATATATTTTACTTCAGCCGTAAATAGCCTTCTTAGGGAAGCACTATGTATGTGCTAGTAGTTGGCAATCATATTTCCAAACGAAGCTCTAAATATTGATGATATATGATGATGTTGCTGATGACTTGTGACTGAGTACAATGTACAATTTCAATATATCCAGTAATAACAAATTAAAAATGATGATTATACGCATTTTGGTAAAACGAATGTAAAATCCAAAAGGATGACACTATTCACGGCCAACGATGGTTAAGTTTTGTATGTTAGTGTGTACTAAAATTTTATAAATCATCAGCTTTGTTTATATAAGTTCATATCCTTAAACTAACTGGCTACATGGTGCTTTCGCTCCTATGAACTTATATACTGCTCCAACTGTTTGGTAAAGTTAAGTGCGACTGCAAGCGTATATGAAGTAACTTCAAAAAATTCATGTGTAATTAAGAAGTAAGAACTGGTCATAAAATATGTTAAAGTCACATTATTACGACTTTAACCCTAGATGGAGAATATTAGACAACAACTGTCGTAAAATACTCTTCTAACCCAAGACCGAATGAGTAATTAAGTTGCATCTTACTGAATTTGAAAAGTTCATGCATCAATTTTCTGGTAATAAGTGTGGGGCAATAAGCCACGGCTTGGACGCGGTGCACGTGTGTGCGCGCGGTGGTCCCATCGGGTTCAGCCTGTGGCTGGCTCGGGCGCGTGTGCGCGTGACCGATAGTGTGTGCGTGTGTGTCCGTGCGAGCGTGCGTGTGGGGTCGTTGGTTTGCTGGCGATGGAGCCGGAGGTGTGACCGTGTCGCCCGGGGTGTTAGTGGTCGCGTTGTTCGTGTACGGGCGCGACGGGAGCACAGGCAAGGTATGGCATGGGATGTGCGGCGAGTGGGAGCACCGTGGGCGAGCGTAGAGTGCGTGCGCGCGTATAAAGGCTCGTTGATCTTCTGTGTACCGTTGAGGCTGGGTTTTGAGTTTGTGCTCAAGTAAAGGACGTCATTCGAGGGGCGGTGGCGTACGTGCGCTAGGAAGACTCCCTGTGTCCTCCTCCTTCTTCCTGCCTTCTTCTTCCTCGAGTCGTTTGTTGTGTAGCAGAGAGAGAGAGCTCCGGCAAGCAAGCGAGAAGGTCTCGGCAACAACAATTGGCATCAGAGCTACGGTGAGGTGCGAGCGCCGACAGCCATGTCGCTGGTACCGTACACTGGCGACGGTGCGTCGGGATCAATGCACCTCCCGCCGCTGACACCGACGGGCTACTCCTCCTGGGCGATCAGGGCGTAGACGATCCTTGATGCCGGGGGGCTGTGGGGCGCGGTACAGTCGGCGGACGGAGCGGCGGTGGACGCCGACAAGTGCAAGACGGCGCGTGCAATGCTCCTGACAGCCCCAGCAGAAGACCTGCTGATGCAGGTGGCGGCGAAGATCACCGCGAGGGAGGTATAGGACTCCCTTAAGGTGCGTTTCGTCGGCACTGATCGGGTGAAGGCTGTGAGGCTGGCGACGCTGCACGGGGAGTTCGACCGCCTGTGGATGGACGACGGCGATGATCTGGATGCGTACATCGAGAAGGTCTCTGGCATGGCGGCGAGATACGCGGGGCTCGGGGCGACCCTCGACGAGGTGGCCATGGTGAAGAAGCTGCTCAACACCGTGTCGGACAGGCTGTACACTACGGTGGCCGACATCGAGCAGTTCTGTGACGTAGAGGCAATGGCGTTCGAGGAAGCTCTCGGGCGGCTGAAAGCGTTCGAGGAGAGGCTGCGACGGCGTGGACATGCGGGCGGCGAGCGGGCGGACGGCAACTGATGTACACGGCGGCACAGTGGCAGGTGCGGCAGCGACGTCAGGGTGGTGGCAGCTTCAACGACGACAACGGCACGGCGAGCATGACATCGGGCGATGGGAACAAGCGACGCAGGCGATGCTACAAGTGCGGCGAGCGCGACCACTTCAAACGTGACTGCCCTCAGCTGCGGAAGGCGCCGGCAACGGAGCGAGGACTGTTGGTGGACGCCGGCATCGAGGACGAAGGCCTCCACTGAGCCGCGGTTTAGAGGGTGAATGTGGGCCGATAAGCCACGGCTTGGACGCGGCGCGCGTGTGGGCGCGCGGTGGTCGCGTCGGATTCGGCCTGTGACAGGCTTAGGCGTGTGTGTGCGTGACCGAAAATGTGTGCGTGTGTGTCCGCGTGTGTGTGCGCGTGGGGCCATTGGTTTGCTGGCGATGAAGCCGGACGTGTGACCGCATCGACCGGGGTGTTAGTGGCCACGTCGTCCGCGCATGGGTGCGACGGGAGCGCAGGTCAGGTAGGGCGTGGGACATGGGGCGAGTTGGAGCGCCGTGGGCGCAGCGTGGCGTGCACACGCACGTAGAAAGGGTCGTTGATCCTCTGTGTATCGTTGAGGATGTGTTTTGAGTTCGTGCTTAAGTAAAGGACGTCCGAGGAAAACTCCCTGTGTCTTCCTCCTTCCTCCTGTCTTCTTCTTCCTCGAGTCGGTTGTTGTGCAGCAGAGAGAGAGCTCCGGCGAGCAAGCAAGAAGGCCGTGACAACAACAATAAGTAATAACTAATGCAATAGAATTTCGATATTAACTTGATAGAATTTATGTAGAAGCCGGTGTTGAGATGCACATCTTACGGACAAATCCGGCCAAAGGATTGAATGGTGTACTTTTACCATGTTTTCTGACTCGCTGATCGTCCCTTGTGCTAATTTACTACTTTAGGAAATGTTCTTGCTATTGGGCGCCTAAGACTCTCCATTGACGGCTACAACACTATTTAGAAACATATCATTTATGGTGTCTTCAGTACAGATCAGGTAGTAATAACGGGCACAGCATGGCTACCAGTCGATGCTGAGCCTCGCCAATGATCAACACCTAGTGCAAGCTCGTCACCGGTGACGAGCTTGCTGTGACGGTTGCTATGCTTAGTTGTAAGTGTGGGAATAATTAATGTTTTTTCTGATAAATGTATTGCTCAACATATACTTCATTTTGACTAAATTTAATTTTACAACATTTCATTAAGAACAGTTTTATTACACAAATGCACATTGCAACACACATTTAATTGCTCAGTTTGAGTTTGATGAAATGGACGTGGTGTTTTTGCACCCACTACCAGAAAAACAGACACTACCGACGGCCTAATCTATACCGACGGCTCCCGTCTGCATCGATCGATGTATGCCGACGACCTAGGCGAAGCCGTAGGCATAGAGAAGCCGTCGGCATATGACAACCTATGCCAACGGGGTCGGCGGCATACATCGGCTGTCGGCAGCGCTTCGTATATGCCTACGGTGGCCGTCGACATAGGGCAAGCCGTCGACGTACATGTGGGCCCGGCTACCCGGGCAGCGACGGCCGTTTGACGGTGTGAGACCTACACCGACTGAGCTAACAGGGGCCGGCATATCTATGTCGACGACCCAGCCGTCGGCATAGCTAAGCTGCCACGTCATCGATTCGAGCCCCTCATGTTGGTTAGGTACGTACGCCGACGGCCTATCCGTCGGCATAGGTCCTCACATCGCCACGTCACCGATTTACGTGACCTCCTCGATCCGTGGGTGTACCTAAGCCGTCGGCATAAAATTTTGATATTTTTTCTATTTTAATTATTTCTTTCTTCTTTCTTTTTTTAAAACTAATTTGATTGACTTAAATTTTTCTATTTTAATAATTTCTTTGTTATTTCTATTTTTTTCTCACGGACGTCGCTACCACCCTGTCACGGAGGGAGGAAACAGGACGGGGTACCTGGGAGCGTAGGAAACACATCCGGTGTTGTGGTGGGCCCTCCTATCTATGCGTGTGAAAGTGTGGTGGCACGCGGCTCCGGGTGGTGTCCCCCCTTACGGGTATCTTGGGGCTCTGGGGTGTGGCCCCCTCCGCGGACGTCGCTGTCGCGGTCACTTCGAGGGGGGAGACGTGTGCGTCGGGTAGAACCGGAGGGAATCTAGTGGTGGTTTGGGTCCAGGCCGTGTTCGGGGATATGCTCCTATGTGCTGACCCATCGCAACCAGGTGGAAGAGTCCACTAGTCAAAGCCCATCCGGCGAAAGTCAAAGGGCTAGATCTCCTAGTCTAACGGAGCTTCGTGGTGATCTCTCGGGTGTAGCTATGCATGTGTGAAACTGATGTGTCACGCGTAGACACCCATCTTGGGGCTCTGGGGTGTGGCCCCCCTCCGCGGACGTCGTTGTCGCGGTCACTTGGAGGCGGGAGACGTGCGCGTCGGGTAGAACCGAAGGGAATCTAGTGGTGGTTTGGGTCCAGGCCGTGTTCGGGGATGCTCCTATGTGCTGACCCATTGCAATCAGGTGGAAGAGTCCACTGGTCAAAGCCCGTCCGGCGAAAGTCAAAGGGCTAGATCTCCTGGTCTAACGGAGCTTCGTGGTGGCCTCCCGGGTGTAGCTATGCCACCGAGCACCACGTCGGGTCGTGATGCATGTGTGCAAGTGATATGGCACGCGTAGACGCCCGTCTTGGAGCTCCGGGGTGAGGCCCCCCTTCGCAGACGTCGCTGTCGCGGTCACATGGAGGGGGGAGACGTGCGCGTCGGGTAGAACCGGAGGGAATCTAGTAGTGGGTTGGGTCCAGGCCGTGTTCGGGGATGCTCCTATGTGCTGACCCATCGCAACCAGGTGGAAGAGTCCACTTGTCAAAGCCCGTTCGGCGAAAGTGAAAGGAAAAGATCTCCTGGTCTAATGGAGCTTCGTGGTGGCCTCCCGTGTGTAGCTATGCCACTGAAATACCGCGTCGAGTCGTCATGCATGTGTGAAAGTGATGTGGCACGCGTAGACGCCCGTCTTGGGGCTTCGGGGTGTGGCCCCCCTCCGCGGACATCGTTATCACGGTCACTTGGAGGGGGGAGACGTGCGTGTCGGGTAGAACCGGAGGGAATCTAGTGGTGGGTTGGGTCTAGGTCGTGTTCGGGGATGCTCCTATGTGCTGACCCATCGCAACCTGGTGGAAGAGTCCACTGGTCAAAGGCCGTCCGGCGAACGTCAAAGGGCTAGATCTCCTGGTCTAACGGAGCTTCGTGGTGGCCTCCCGGGTGTAGCTATGCCACCGAAACACCGGGTCGGGTCGTGATGCATGTGTGGAAGTGATGTGGCACGCGTAGACGCCCGTCTTGGGGCTCCGGGGTGTGCCCCCCTCCGCGGACGTCGCTGTCGCGGTCACTTGGAGGGGGGAGACGTGCGCGTCGGGTAGAACCGGAGGGAATCTAGTGATGGTTTCGGTCCAGGCCGTGTTTGGGGATGCTCCTATGTGCTGACCCATCGCAACCAGGTGGAAGAGTCCACTGGTCAAAACCCGTTCGGCGAAAGTCAAAGGGCTAGAGCTCCTGGTCTAACGGAGCTTCGTGGTGACCTCTCGGGTGTAGCTATGCCACGGAAACATCGCGTCGGGTCGTGATGCATGTGTGAAAGTGATGTGGCATGCGTAGACGCCCGTCTTAGGGCTCCGGGGTGTGGCGTCCCTCCGTGGACGTCGCTGTTGCGGTCACTTGGAGGGGGGAGACGTGCGCGTCGGGTAGAACCGGAGGGAATCTAATGGTGGGTTGGGTCCAGGCCGTGTTCGGGGATGCTCCTATGTGCTGACCCATCGCAACCAGGTGCAAGATTCCACTGGTCAAAACCCGTCCGACGAAAGTCAAAGGGCTAGAGCTCCTGGTCTAATGAAGCTTCTGTTGGGGAACGTCGCATGGGAAACAAAAAATTCCTACGCACACGCACGATCTATCCATGGTGATGAGCATCTACGAGAGGGAGAGTGGATCTACATACCCTTGTAGATTGCTAAGCGGGAAGCGTTAAGAAACGCGGTTGGTGTAGTTGAACGTCTTCGCTATCCAAATCGCCGAGCGTCCCGCGATCTCATCACGATCCGTCCTGCGATCCAATCACGAGCCATCCCGCAAAATCATCATCATCCGTCCCGCGATCTCATCACGATCCGTCTTGCGATCTTGATCACGATCCTTCCGATCTAGTGCCGAACGGACGGCACCTCCGCGTTCAGCACACGTACAGCTTGATGACGATCTCCGCCTTCTTGATCCAGCAAGAGGGAGCAGAGAGGTAGAAGAGTTGTTCGAAAGCGTGACGGTGCTCCGGCGATGGTGGTGGAGCAATTCCGGCAGGGCTTCGCCTAAGCACTGTAGAAAACCGATCTAGAGGAGAAACTATGCACTAGAGGAACGGATAGCACGTGGCTGAAAATCTGATGCCAAAACCCCTAAAACCTCTAGTATATATAAGAGGAAGAGAGGAGGAGGCTTGGTCCTCAAAGGACCAGCTCTTGGGCCGGCCGAATCAAGGAGGATTGGAGGATTCCTCCTCCAATCCTAGTAGGACTAGGACTCCTTATTTTTGCCTTTTTTGCCTTTTTCCACCTTTTTCTCTTTGGGCTTTTCTTCCCAGCCACATGCGCCTTGTGTGGGACTTCCACCAGCCCACTAAGGGCTGGTATTTACTCTCCCACAGCCCATGTAGCCTCTTGGGTAGAAATACCCCTCCCGATGGTCTCCCGGTACACTCCCGGCACTCCCGGTACACTACCGATAAGCCCGAAACTTTTCCGGTGACCAAAATAGGACTTCCTATATATCAATCTTTACCTCCGGACCATTCCTAAGCTCCTCATGATGTCCGAGATCTCATCCGGGACTCCGAACAACCTTCGGTCACCACCATGCATAACTCTATACTACCGAAACGTCACCAAACATTAAGTGTGCAGACCCTGCGGGTTCGAGAACTATGCAGACATGTCCGAGACACCTCTACGGTCAATAACCAATAGCGGGACCTGGATACCCATATAGGTTCCTACATATTCTACGAAGATCTTTATCGGTCGAATCTCTATGTCAATCATTCAGTTAATCCCGTATGATGTTCCCTTTGTTCTTCGGTATGTTACTTGCCCGAGATTCGATCGTCGGTATCTCCATACCTAGTTCAACCTCGTTACCGGCAAGTCTCTTTACTCGTTTCATAATACAAGATCCCGTGACTAACACTTAGTCACATTGCTTTCAAGGCTTTATTGTGATGTTGCATTACCGAGTGGGCCCTGAAATACCTCTCCGTCACACGGAGTAACAAATCCCATTCTTGATCCATGCCAACCCAACAGACACCCTCGGAGATACCTGTAGAGCACCTTTATAGTCACCCAGTTACGTTGCGGCGTTTGATACACACAAGTTACTCCTCCGGTGTCAGTGAGTTGCATGATCTCATGGTCATAGGAACATATACTTGACATGCAGAAAACAGTAGCAATGAACTGACACGATCATATGCTACGTTTGTACTTTGGGTCTTGTCCATGACATCATTCTCCTAATGATGTGATCCCATTACCTAATGACATCTCATGTCCATGACTAGGAAACCATAGCCATCTTTGATTAATGAGCTAGTATATTAGAGGCATACTAGGGACATGGTGTTATCTATGTATCCACACATGTATCTGAGTTTCCGATCAACACAATTATAGCATGGATAATAAACGATTATCATGAACAAGGAAATATGATAATAACTAATTTATTATTGCCTCTAGGGCATATTTCCAATAGTCTCCCTCTTGCACTAGAGTCAATAATCTAGTTCACATCACCATGTGTTTCGCATTGTTATGAATCTAACACCCATTGAGTTCTGGGGCTCGATCATACTTTGCATGTGAGAGAGGTCTTATAGTCAACGGGGCTGTGACATTCAGATCCATATGTACTTTGCAAATCTCTATGTCAAACTGTAAATACTGCTACCACACTCCACTTGGAACTATTCCGAATGGCTGCTCCACTATACGTATCCGGATTGCTACTAAGAGTCACCCGGATTGGTGTTAAAGCTTGCATCGACGTAACTCTTTACGACGAACTCTTTATCACCTTCATAATCGAGAAACATCTCCTTAGTCCTCTGGTTACTAAGGATAATTTTGACCGTTGTCCAGTGATCCACTCCTAGATCACTTTTGTACCCCTTGACAGACTCATGGCAAGGCACACACCAGGTGCGGTACACAGCATGGCATACTATACAAAGCCTATGGCTAAGGCATAGGGGACGACGTTCGTCCTTTCTCTTTCTTCTACCGTTTGTCGAGATTTGAGTCTCACTCAACTTCACACCTTACAAATCAGGCGAGAACTCTTTGTTTGACTGATCCATTTTGAACTCTTTCAAAATCTTGTCCATGTATGTACTCATTGAAAGTCTCATCAAGCATCTCGATCTATCTATATAGATCTTGATGCTGAAAAATTAGGTAGCTTTATCTAGGTCTTCCTTTGAAAAACACTTTTCAAACAACCGTTGATGCTTTCTAGAAATTCTACATTATTTCCGATCAACAATACGTCATCAACATATACTTATCAGAAATTCTATCGTGCTCCCACTCACTTTATTGCAAATACAAGTTTCTCATAAACTTTGTATAGACTCAAAAACTTTGATCACCTCATAAAAGTGCATATTCCAACTCCGAGATGCTTGCTCCTGCCCTTAGATGGATTGCTGGAGCTCGCACACCTTTTAGCATCCTTAGGACTGACAAAACCTTCTGGTTGTATCACATACAACCTTTCCTCAAGTAAACTCTTAAGGAAACGATGTTTTGTCGTCCATATGCCAGATTTCATTATTGAAAAATGCAGCAACTGCTAACATCATTCCAACAGACTTTAGCATCGCTACGAGTGAGAAAGTCTCATCATAGTCAACTCCTTGAACTTGCCGGAAACTTCTTTGCGACAAGTCGAGCTTTATAAATGGTGACATTCACCATCAGTGTATGTCTTCATTTTAAAAAGATCCATTTGTACTCAACGACCTGCCAAAGTCCACCAAAGTCTATAATTGGTTTTCATACATGGATCCTTTCTTGGATTCATGGACTCTAACCATTTGTCAGAATCCGGGCCGATCATCGCTTCTCCATAGTTCGTAGGTTCATCGTTGTCCAACAACATGACCTCCAAGACAGGGTTGTCATACTGCTCAGGAGAAGTAAACATCCTTGTTGACCTACGAGGTTTGATAGTAACTTGATTCAAAGCTTCATGATCATCATCATTTACTTCCTCTTCAACTAATGTAGGTTTCACAGAAACATCTTCCTGCATTGCGCTACTCTCTGGTTGAACAAAGGTTCAACAACCTCATCAAGTTCTATCTTCCTCCCACTCAATTCTTTCGAGAGAAACTTTTCCTCGGGAAAGGACCCGTTTTAGCAACAAACACTTTATGCTTGGATCTGAGATAGAAGGTTCACCCAACTGTTCTTAGGGTATTCTATGAAGATGCATTTGTCTGCTTTGGGTTCGAGCTCATTAGGTGAAAACATTTTCCACACAAACGTCGTAGCCCCAAACATTAAGAAATGACAGCTTAGGTTTCTATCAAACCACAATTCACATGGTGTCATCTCAACGGATTTAGATGGTGCCCTATTTAAAGTGAATGTAGTTGTCCCTAATGCATAACCCCAAAACGATAGTGGTAAAGCAATAAGAGACATCATAGTAAGCACCATTTCCAATAGAGCACGACTATGACGTTCGACCACACCATCACACTATGGTGTTCCAGGTGGCGTGAGTTGTGAAACAACTTTCACATTGTCTAAAGTTGTATGCCAAACTCGTTACTCAGGTATTCACCTCCATGATCATATCATAGACATTTTAATCTTCTTGTCACGATGATCTTCAAACTTCACTTTAAATTTTCTTGAACCTTTCAAATGATTCAGACATTGCGTTTCATTAAGTAAATATACACCATATCTACTCAAATCATCAGTGAAGGTAAGAAAACAACGATATCCACCGCACGCTGCAAGACTCATTGGATTGCATGCATCAACATGTATCGTTCCCAATAAATCAATTGCCTGCTCCATAAGTCCGGAAAACGGGGTCCTTCGTCATCCTGACCAAGAGGCCTGGTTCGCATGTCTCAACCGATTCGAAATCAAATGAGTCCAAATATCCATCAGCATGGAGTTTCTTCATGCGCTTTATACCAATATGACATTTAGTGGCAGTCCCACAAGTATGTGGTACTATCATTATTAACTTTGTATCTTTTGGCATCAATGTTATGAACATGTGTATTACCACGAGCAAGATTCAACAAACCATTCTCACTAGGTGAATGACCATTGAAGTTATTATTCATGTAAACGGAATAACCATTATTCTCTAACTTAAATGAATAACCGTGTTGCAATAAACATGATCTAATCACGTTCATGCTCAACGCAAAACACCAAATAATATTTCTTTAGTTTCGTCACTAATCCCGAAGGTAGAGAGAGTGTGTGATGTTGATCACGTCAACCTTGGAAACGTTTCCACCACACATCGTCACCTCAGCCTTATCTAGTTCTTCATTTATTCTGTAGCTTTTATTTTGAGTTACTAACATTTAGCAACTGAATCGGTATCCAATACCCAGGTGCTACTAGGATTACTAGCAAGGTACACATCAATAATACGTATATCAAATATACTTCTGTCGACGTTGCCAGCCTTCTTATCTACCAAGTATCTAGGATTGTTCCGCTTCAGCGACCGCTCTCCTCATCATCGAAGCACTTAGTCTCGGGTTTGGGTTCAACTTTGGGTTGCTTCACTAGAGCAGCAACTAACTTTCTATCCATGAAGTTTCCCACCTTTCTCTTGCCCTTCTCGAAACTAGTGGTTTGACTAACCAGCAACACTTGACGCTCCTTCTTGATTTCTACCTTCGCGGTGTCAAACATCGCGAACAGCTCATGGATCATTATTTCTATCCCTGACATTTTATAGTTCATCACCAAGTTCTAGTAGCTTAGTGACAATGACTTGGAGAACTATATCAATCACTATCTTATCTGGAAGATCAACTCCCACTCAATTCAAGCAATTGTAGCACCCAGACAATCTGAGTACATGCTCAACGATTGAGCTATTCTCCTTCATCATGCAGGCAAAGAATCTTGTTGGAGATCTCATATCTCTCAACACGGACACGAGCCTGAGATCCTAATTTCAGCTCTTAGAAAATCTCATATGTTCCGTGACGTTCAAAACATTTCGGAGCCTCAATTCTAAGCCGTAATGCATGACGCAATAAAATATCAAGTAGTCATTAGAACGTGCCTGTCAGATGTTCACAACATCTACAGACGACGCTAGAGGGGTTGGCGCACCGAGCGGTGCATTAAGGGCATAAGCCTTCTATGCAGCAATGAGGACAATCCTCAGATCACGGACCCAGTCCGCAACATTGCTACCATCATCTTTCAACTCTATTTCTCTAGGAACATATATAAAAATTCAACGGAGCTACAGCGTGAGCAAGTAATCTACAACATAATTTGCAAAGATACTACTGACTGTGTTCATGATAATGAGTTCAATTAATCATATTACTTAAGAACTCCCACTCAAATTGACATCCCTCCGGTCATTTGAGTGACACATGATCCAAATTCACCAACTCAAGTCCGATCATCACTTGAGTTGAGGTCGTTTCAATGGTGAACATCATCATTTTGATCATATCTACTATATGACTCATGTTCGACTTTTCGGTCTCTTGAGTTCCAAGGCCATGTTTGTACATGCTAGGCTCGTCAAGTTTAACCCGAGTGTTTTGCTTGTGCAACACTGCCTTGCACCCGTTGTATGTGAACATAGAGTCTATCACACCCGATCATCACGTGGTGTCTCAACACGACGAACTTTCGCAACGATGCACACTCGGTGAGAACACAATTTATCTTGAAATTAAGTGAGGGATCACCATGCTACCATCGTCCTAAGCAAAACAAGGTGCATAAAAGGATTATCATCACATGCAAATCATAAGTGACATGATATGGCCATGAACTTGTGCTTTTGATCTCCATATTGAAAGCACCGGCATGATCTCCATCGTCACCGGCATGACACCATGATCTCCATCATCTTGATCTCCATCAACGTGTCACCATCGGGGTTGTCGTGCCCACCATGCTTCTACTACTATTGCTACCGTTTAGCGATAAAGTAAAGAATTAGATAGCGCTTAATGATTGACACGCAGGTCATACAATAATTAAAGACAACCTGATGGCTCCTGCCGGTTGTCGTACTCATCGACATGCAAGTCGTGATATTCTATACAAAACATGATCATCTCATACATCACATATATCTCATCATGTAATTGGCCATATCACATCACAACATACCCTGCAAAAACAAGTTAGACGTCCTCCAATTGTTGTTGCATGTTTTACATGGCTTCTACGGGTATCTAGCAAGAACAATTCGCACCTACACATAAACTACAACGGTGATACATAGGTTGCTTTTCAACCTTCTCAAGGACGGCCTTTGTCGAATCTGATCCAACTAAAGTGACAGAAATTGGCACTCGTAAGCCATCTATGCAACAAGTTGCGATTGAGGGAACCGGTCTCTCGTAAGTGTACGACTAATATTGGTCTGGGCCGCTTCATCTCACAATAACGCTGAACCAAAACACGACCAAGGGAGGAAGCAATCTAAGCATCAACGCCCACAAACTCCTTGTGTTCTACTCAAGATCTCATCTACACATAGACCTAGCTCATGATGCCACTGTTGGGGAACGTCGCATGGGAAACAAAAAATTTCCTACGCACTTGCACGATCTATCCATGGTGATGAGCATCTACGAGAGGGAGAGTGGATCTACATACCCTTGCAGATCGCTAAGCGGGAAGCGTTAAGAAACATGGTTGGTGTAGTCGAACATCTTCGCGATCCGAATCGCCGAGCGTCCCGCTATCTCAACATGATCCGTCCCACGATCCAATCGCGATACGTCCCGCAAACTCATCATGATCCGTCCCGTGATCTCATCACGATCCATCTCGCGATCTTGATCACGATCCTTCCGATCTAGTGCCGAACGGACGACACCTCCGCATTCAGCACACATACAACTTGATGATGATCTCCGCCTTCTTGATCCAGCAAGAGGGAGCGGAGAGGTAGAAGAGTTATCTTGCAACATGACGACACTCCGGCGATGGTGGTGGAGCAATTCCGGCAGGGCTTCGCCTAAGCACTGTAGAAAACCGATCTAGAGGAGAAACTATGCACTAGAGGAATGGGTAGCACGTGGCTGAAAATCTGGTGCCAAAAACCCTAAAACCTCTAGTATATATAAGAGGAAGAGAGGAGGAGGCTTGGCCCTCAAAGGACAAGCTCTTGGGTCGTCTGAGTCAAGGAGGATTGGAGGATTCTTCCTCCAATCCTAGTAGGACTAGGACTCCTCCTTATTTTTGCCTTTTTTGCTTTTTTTCCACCTTTTTCTCTTTGAGATTTTCTTCCCAGCCGCATGGGCCTTGTGTGGGACTTCCACCAGCCCACTAAGGGCTAGTATTTACTCTCCCACAGTCCATGTAGATTCTTGGGTCGAAATATCCCTCCCGATGGTCTCCCGGTACACTACCGGCACTCCCGATACACTACCGATAACCCCGAAACTTTTCCGGTGACCAAAATAGGACTTCCTATATATCAATCTTTACCTCCGGACCATTCCAGAGCTCCTAGTGACATCCGGAATCTCATCCGGGACTCCTAACAACCTTCGGTCACCACCATGCATGACTCTATACTACTGAAACGTCACCAAACCTTAAGTGTGCAGACCCTGCGGGTTCGAGAACTATGTAGACATGACCGAGAAACCTCTACGGTCAATACCCAATAGCGGGTCCTGGATGCCCATATTGGTTCCTACATATTCTACGAAGATCTTTATCGGTCGAACCTCTATGTCAAGCATTCAGTTAATCCCGTATGATGTTCCCTTTGTTCTTCGGTATGTTACTTGCCCGAGATTCGATCGTCGGTATCTCCATACCTAGTTCAACCTCGTTACCGACAAGTCTCTTTACTCGTTCCATAATACAAGATCCCGTGACTAACACTTAGTCACATTGCTTGCAAGGCTTTATTGTGATGTTGCATTACCGAGTGGGCCCTAAGATACCTCTCCGTCACACGGAGTAACCAATCCCAGTCTTGATCCATGCCAACCCAATAGACACCCTCGGAGATACCTGTAGAGCACCTTTATAGTCACCCAGTTATGTTGCGACGTTTGATACACACAAGGTACTCCTCCGGTGTCAGTGAGTTGCATGATCTCATGGTCATAGGAACATATACTTGACATGCAGAAAACAGTAGCAATAACCTGACACGATCATATGCTACGTTTGTAGTTTGGGTCTTGTCCATCCCATCATTCTCCTAATGGTGTGATCCCGTCACCAAATGACATCTCATGTCCATGACTAGGAAACCATAGCCATCTTTGATTAAGGAGCTAGTCTATTAGAGGCATACTAGGGACATGGTGTTGTCTATGTGTCCACACATGTATCTGAGTTTCCGATCAACACAATTATAGCATGGATAATAAACGATTATCATGAACAAGGAAATATGATAATAACTAATTTATTATTGCCTCTAGGGTATATTTCCAACAGCTTCGTGGTGGCCTCCCGGGTGTAGCTATGCCACTGAAACATCGCGTCAGGTCGTGATGCATGTGTGAAAGTGATGTGGCACGCGTAGACACACGTCTGGGGGCTCCGAGGTGTCGCCCCCCTCCGCGGACGTCACTTTCGCGGTCACTTGGAGGGGGAGACGTGCTCGTCGGGTAGAACCAGAGGGAATCTAGTGGTGGGTTGGGTCTAGGTCATGTTCGGGGATGCTCCTATGTGATGAACCATCGCAACCAGGTGGAAGAGTCCACTGGTCAAAGCCCGTCTAGCGAAAGTCAAAGGGCTAGATCTCCTGGTCTAATGGAGCTTCGTGGTGGCCTCCCGGGTGTAGCTATGCCACCGAAACACCGCGTCGGGTCGTGATGCATGTGGGAAAGTGATGTGGCACGCATAGACACCCGTCTTGGGGCTCCGGGATGTGGCACACCTCCGCGGACATCGCTGTCGCGGTCACTTGGAGGGGGAGACGTGCGCGTCGGGTAGAACCTAAGGGAATCTAGTGGTGGGTTGGGTCCAGCCCTTTTTCGGGGATGCTCCTATGTGCTAACCCATCGCAACCAGGTGGAAGAGTCCATTGGCCAAAGCCTATCCGGCGAAAGTCAAAGGGCTAGATCTCATGGTCTAACGGAGCTTCGTGGTGGCCTCCCGGGTGTAGCTATGCCACCGAAACACCACGTCGGGTCGTGATGCATGTGTGAAAGTGATGTGGCATGCGTAGACGCCCGTCTTGGGGCTCCGGGGTGTGGCCCCCCTCTATGGATGTCGCTGTAGCGGTCACTTGGAGGGGGGAGACGTGTGCGTCGGGTAGAGCCAGAGGGAATCTAGTGGTGGGTTCGGTCCAGGCCGTGTTCGGGGATGCTCCTACGTGCTGACCCATCGCAACCAGGTGGAAGAGTCAACTGGTCAAAGCCTGTCAAGTGAAAGTCAAAGGGCTAGATCTCCTGGTCTAACGGAGCTTTGTGGTGGCCTCCCGGGTGGAGCTATGCCACCAAAATACCGCGTCGAGTCGTGATGCATGTGTGAAAGTGAAGTGGCATGCGTAGACGCCCGTCTTGGGGCTCCGAGGTGTGGCCCCCCTCTGCGGACGTCGCTGTCGCGGTCACTTGGAGGGGGGAGACGTGCACGTCGGGTAGAACCGGAGGGAATCTAGTGGTGGGTTAGGTCGAGGTCATGTTTGGGGATGCTCCTATGTGCTAACCCATCGCAACTAGGTGGAAGAGTCCAGTGGTCAAAGCCACATCATCAACAGGGTATATCTTCTGGCCTGAGGCAATTGATACTGGATGCCACATCATCAACAGGGTATATCTTCACAAATTCCTCAAGAAGACTTCGTATGAACTTATGACTAGCAAGAAACCCAATGTAAGTTATCTCAAAGTCTTCGGTGCAATATGCTGGATTAGAGATCCTCACCATAGTTCTAAATTTGCACCAAAAGCACATGAAGGTTTTATGCTTGTTACGGAAAGGACTCGCACACCTACAAAGTCTTCAACACCTACCACCATAAGGTTGTTGAAACTGTAGATGTGCGGTTCGATGAAACTGATGGCTCGCAAAGAGAGCACCTGCCTTTTGTGCTAGATGAACAGTCTCTTGAGGAAGAAGTATATGTTGCTCAACCCCTAGGTTTTGAAGACCCTAAGCATCCTGACAAAGTCTTCAGACTCAAGCAGGCCCTCTATGGCCTCAAGCAAGCCCCTCGGGCGTGGTCTTCAAATTCGTCAGCAAGACAATGGAATCTTCATCTCACAAGAGAAATACCTCAAGGATGTTCTGAGGAAATTCGACATGCAAGATTGCAAAGGCGTCAAGACTCCAATGCCTTCAAAAGGCCACCTCTGCACTAACGAAAATGGTAAAGATTTCGATCGGAAGGTATATCGCTCCATGATTTGCTCATTGTTGTATCTATGTGCATCTAGGCCTGATATTATGCTGAGTGTTTCCATGTGTGCCCAATTCCAAGCAACACCGAAGGAATCACACCGTGAGGCTGTGAAACATATTCTTCGATACTTAGCTCACAAACCAGCGTTTGGATTATGGTATCCCAAGGTCTCAAATCTTCACCTCGTCGGATACTCTGATGCTGACTATGTTGGAGATAGCGTAGATCGCAAGTCAACCTCAGGCACATGTCATTTCCTTGAACGATCCTTAGTGTGTTGGTCCTTGAAGAAGTAGAACTGCATGTCACTATCTACTGCTGAAGCTGAGTACATTGTTGATGGTTCATGCTGCGCTCAGTTGTTGTGGATGAAGCAAACCCTCAAGGACTATGGCATCAAGTTAAAGAATGTGCCTCTCTACTGCGACAACGAGAGTGCCATCAAGATTTCTTACAACCCAGTTCAGCATTCCAAGACCAAGCACATCCAGATTCGTCATCACTTTCTTCGAGATCATGTACTCAAGGGCGACATCTCCATCTACCACATTACCACTAAAGAACAACTAGCCGATATCTTCACAAAGCCCTTGGATGAAAAGAGATTTTGCAAGTTGCGTTGTGAGCTAAATATCTTAGAATCTTCGAATGTTCTTTGAAAAAGGACACACATCCTAACACTTATTCAAAATTGATGACTTAGATGTGCAACACACGCAGTAACGTTTTTCTTCAATCAATGAAGAATAACCCTCTAAGTGTGAAGAAATTAATGAAGAATTTGATTTTCAGAACCCTACGACAATTGTACGCGATGTCTGAAGTCATCATTCTTATACGGTGGGTCACACCATAAACCAAAGTTGAAATTCTTCAAAGTGGAGTTTTCGTCATTTTGTAAATTCTTCAAATTTTCAAATTACTCAATTCTGCAAATTGCTCAACTTTTCAAATTCTTCAAACTATGAAACTCATGTTGTTCATTGACTATATATATATATATATATATTGAGTTTTCAATGTCCTCGACAGCATTCACTTATTGCTAATTCTTCAAGTTGATTTTCATCTAAGTGAATGTGATCGAACCCTTTTCGCTCTATGCTAAACTCAATGCAGTCTATTCACAAATCCTTCATATGCGTTCTACTTTTAAACTCGTTCAAAGTCTTCACTATGTAAACTTTAAAAGTATCACTATCAAAATTTTCGGTGTTTCCCGCTCAATAGGTTCCGATTCCCATGACTGGATAACCCATGATCCCCCACTATCGCCACTACTCAGAACATGGGTGACACATGTCGCGTGGAGAGCAAGGGTCAGGGGCAATATGGTCCAAAATCTTCGGATGGATTGGTTTTCACCTCCACTATAAACACCCCTCCCCTTTCAATGTGCTCGGTTACTCCGCACTCCTACTCTCTCCCGAGCTCCGACCTAGCGCCGCCGCTAAAATCATCGCCGCCGGTGTGGAAGAGCTTCACTGCGTCAACCTTGATGTCGCCATACTCGCATCGGCTGCAGAAGTCTTCATCACGCTGCCTCTGTAGTTGTCTCCCTCTGTCGAGCTAGGGCATGGGAGATCTGGACAGACAAGCTTCCTCAATCACATCTCACAGTTTGTCGTGTTTTTCATCAGGTTAAATAAAATCTATTTTTACAACCCTTGTTTGATCTTCAGTTATTCCTCAATTTTCTCAAAGGTGTTTATTCTTCAAGAATCTCATTTTAAAGTAGCTTACATGTTCATACACTTGATGATTTTCCCTAAGTTATGATTTTCTTCAAGATTCCTCAATTGTGTGAATCCTCAAAATTTGCACAACTCTAGAACCTAAGACAAAGAACACTTAGTGAAATTCCTCAAGACACCAATGGTCAAATTCCTCACGCCTGATTTTTATTGAAATTTTTTTGAGAACGCATATGACTTCTTCAAATTCCTCGCACCTATACTCTGTTCACAGGTACAAACATGTCCACTGATGAATCACTAGGTTCTCATCAACTTAACTCATTTGAAGTGTTTCTTGAGGAAAAACTGTGCACTTATTCAGAATCTTCAAGAGTTCAAAATCCTCAGCTGAAGAAAATGGCTGATGGGAAGAAGCCACAGAAAGCTGAACAAAATACTGCATTTGAGATACCTGAACATTTGTATGCTAGTTACTGTACACCAGATGAATCCATACATGGCAAAGAGAAAAAAGAACAGAGGAAAATTAGAGTTTAGAGGATTGAACGGAGGTGGGTGAGGGAGTGGAAAGAATATCGCTATGTCACTCCCAAATATATGAAGAAATTCGCTCTCAAACCCCCTTGAAATAGGGCTCCTCCTGCTATTGATCAAGAAGTTGATCCCACAAGTGTTGCTCGCGGTGAAGACTTTCCCGCTGAGCGGGCAAAACGTCAACTCAAACTTCAGAGGACTGCCGAAGTTGTAGTGAAGAAATTCAATGAAGACTCTGCTCCTGCTGCCACTGCCGGAGCCTCTGCAAGTGCTCCGAAGAAATCAATGATGAAGAAATCTGTTGTGAAGCCAAATTCTTCATCTTCAAAATCATCACAGCAGATTCCTCAAGCTCAAAGGCTTCAGCCCTCAAAGGCCTCAGCCGCTGGTATGGTTGTTGCTCAGTCCTCAACTGCTGCTGCAAAGTCCTCAACTCTTGTACATCTGGCATCTTGTCGGAGGACTGAGGGATTCTCGATTGCTTCAAAGGCCTCAGCAAATTCCTCTACACAAGCAAAGTCTTCAACAAGTCCTACTATGTTGAAACTGAAGAAAATTGCTGGATGAGGTCAAAGACCAAGTCCTCATGCAAGCAAAGTTGTAGTGACTGTACCCTCAGGATCTGAGAATGATGATGAGGCTGATGATGAAGAACTGGAAGAAATCATAAGAGTAAGTCAGCAAAAGGCTGCAATAACCAAAGGCAGCTCTGTTCCTCTCATGCTGGATCCCAAGATGATCCTCAACTTCATTAACATATGGCATGAGGATCCAAGCACCCCACTTTCCTCACTGAACCTGCCTCTTGGTGTGGACCATGTCCTCACGCACTTTATTACTGAGGAAAAATGGAAACAAGATCAAGCTTAGAGAGCTAAGAGGAACAGGGCTCGAAAAGAAAAAATTCTGAGGAATAACATGATGAATTTGACTCCAAATCAACTCATCACTGTTCAGTCTGAAATTCGCTCCCTCTCTGAGGAACAAGAATAATATGATGCTGAATGGAAGGGCACCAAGGTGAGATTCATCATGGCTGCCCAAGTTGCTGTTAAGGACCACAATACAAGGGTTGCAGCTCGATCGAAACCACATATTCCTCAGGTTGATGCATCTACTCAACCTGGTGAAGAAAACGCTAGCGCAGCTGAAGAAAGTCAGACTGCTGAAAACATACTAGGACAACCTCCACTATTGTGCCTGAAGAAACTCACAGGCCAGCTGAAGCTTTTGCTGCGCCTGATGAAACTAATACCTCAAGGGCGACTGCATCAGTCGTGCCTGAAGAAAATGTACCACCTTCACCTTCAGCTGAATTAGCCAAATCATCAAAGGTGAAGACAATCAACCTTCCTTCTACATCAGAAGTGAAGAAAACTAAGGCTGCTGAGAAGAAGGCACTAAAAAGAAAAGCTTCAACTTCTGATTCCTCAGCCGTGAAGTTGAAGACTCTGCCAAAACCTACAACTGCACCATTAGATGCCACTCCAATCTCCTCAGCACCTGCCTATGAGATAATTTCATTTGGCGTTGACTATGTCATCGCAGATGATGAAGATGAAGAAGATCAATATGCTGCTACCTTAGAGCGGATTGATGAAGAAATTGAAGTGGAAGCAAATTCTTCAACTCCACAGGTATCATTGCCCCAGCCCTAGTTTACTGCTGAAGAGGCCGGCGTTGAAGAAATTGATGAGGATGTGGACATTGGCAATACAACTCCAGTCATAAATGATGAATATTGGGAAACTGGTCACCCAAATTCTCCAATGACCACTCCTCTATCACTGGTTCCTCAGTCCCCAGCCCAGACTGAAGAAATTCATGAAGAATCTGATGACATGTCCGCTCTAGCCATTGAAGAAATTCTAGTTGTATCAGCTCATGACTTTGCTGCTCTATCCTCTACTGAGGAAAATGCTCCGCAAATTCCTTAGTCTGAAGAAATTCTTGCTATGCCTAAAGAGATCAAGGGGCGTTTCGCCAAATCTTCAGCCTAAGCCAAGAATGCCATTTAAAGGCTCAAAGTGCCCCAAATTCCTCAAGTCCAATTTCTTCAACAAGCACATTTTCTTCACTGGTCCCAATCCATATGACTCGGCAAGGGCTGGTCGAACCAGATTCTGGACTCCAACTCGGATGAATTACTATGCATCAGTTCTGTTCAATAAGAAGAACGTCTTTGACCACCACCAAATTCCTCATGTTGATATGGAAACAATTCCATCCTTCACACCAGTGCTTTCAGTTCTTCACGATGCAAGAATCCTTCCCTTCTATGTGGATATCTGCGACTGGAATGAAGAGCTAATTCTTCAATTCTATGCCACACTGCACATCATAGGTGATGCCTCTAACATCAACTCCTGGGTCTTCGACTGGATGACCGGATCTAATCACCTCACAACTCTAGCATCTGAATTGCTTCGATCAGTCCCTGTCCTAATTCCTTCAGAAGAAGCATGCCGCTTGTTTGATGAACCTACACTACCCAATCAACTGATGCAAGTGCTGATGAAGCCTTTGGCTCCTGCAAAACCTCAACGGATAACCTTCCTAGTGAAGGATTTGCTCTATGTTCCCAGGACGGCCTACCGCATTCTCACCAATACCCTATGTCCTCAGAAGGGCCACAACTCTGAAGAAGAAGAAGTGGAGGGAGTCATGAAGAATATGTTGTTCAACATCATTCATGGGATTCCCATCAACTTCCATGATTTCTTCATGTTGACATTGGCGAATGCTGCTCTAGCCCTGTTTGAACTAAAGCCTTATGATCCTTGGATCATGAAGTTCATTAGATCAAGCTCTTCAGTTCCCTTCAAGGCAGACTTCTAGAATCACTTCAGCTTCTTGCCTCCGATTGAAGTCCTCAAGAGCAAAATTGCCTTAGTTGAAGGAAAAGGCAAGGCTGTCATTGATGAAGGCACTCGTCCATTGGATGGTTAGTTTCGCAAAGCTACATCCTCCTCCAACAATGATGACACTGCAACTCAGGATTCTGAAGCAAAAGCCTCAGCGCAAAAACCTCAAGAGTCCGCCCCTCGTGTGATGACTGATCGAGAGCTTCTCATAAGTCTTCATCAGAAGGTCGATTGCAATCACAAATGGGTAAAGCGTCAGTTAGATTCCATTGTTCAGAACATGACAGTGATGCAGAACTCTGTGAGGAAAAGTCACTACTATGTGCATGAAATGTTCGATCGAGCATGGGCCATTCTCGCACACCTCAAGACCCCTGAGGAACTCAAGGACATGGACTTTCAGCAAAACTTTGACTGGTCTCATCCTTCTCAGAAGAAATTCAAGAAGGTTCAAGTTCCTATGATGGTCACAAGTTCATATTGTTCATCACGTGAGACGAATGAAGCTGAGGATGTTGACGACACTGCGGCAGGCCCTGCATCGACAAACGACCCCGACATTGCTAGCGCTCCTTCTTCACCAACAAGATGAAATTCTTCAAGGGCGTTAGTCCTCACTTTTTCATCCCTTTTGGTCTTCGATGACAAAAGGGGGAGAAAATTTGAGTTAATCTTCAAGCGGGTCTCTATATATGGGCTAATTTTGTTTAAGTTACAACTTAAGTCCGATGGTGGTCTGACTCTTTTGTGCTTTCCGCATGCTTATTTCCTCAAGTACCTTAATGCATGCATGCTGAATTTCATCAGACACCATTTTCATCATGCATTTCAAATTCTTCATATCATATGTTAAATGCGTGTATGAATTACAAGATATAGGGGGAGTTCTCCATGTTTTCAACCTGCCATGTGGATTTGCAGTCCAAAGAAAAATCCTCAAATATGCACATCTTTAGGGGGAGTTCTTCTATATCTTGCAATCAAATTCCTCAAACTCAATATTTACACATCATATGTTTATCCCCGTTGAAAACTTAACCTATTTGTCATCAATCACCAAAAAGGGGGAGATTGTAAGTGCATCTAGTGCCCCTTAGAGATTTTGGTGTATTGAAGACTTATAGGTTAAGCAACTAATGCGTTTGTGAGTGTACACAGGCTCTATAAGTAGATGAGATGTTTGGTATATTCAGAGATTACCGACCCCTAAAATGTATGTCTTCAACTGAAGACTTTGGTGAAGACATTGCTGAAGACTTTGGTATTCCCTGAAGACTTTGAAAATGAAGACGTTGGTGTGACCTTGAAGATATGAACGTGGACTATGAAGTGTGAAGACTTTTGTTTTCGTAGTTTCATTTCCTTTCTTTTAGTCATAGGAAACACCTTACTATTAAAGGGGGACGAGATAATACTAAGGAAAATTTCCAACTGATGCTCAACTCCAAAAGCCTCAACCTATCCAATCCTTCGAGTGAAGCCTTTGGAAATATCTTGCAGTTCAGTCAAGTTCTTCAATGACAGAGACGATGTTCTTCTGGTCTCTAATGAAATTGATCTGATTAAGGAGTTAATATTTCGCTAGTGCAAATTGCCTATAAGTGAGGAACATGATAAGCCTGAGGACTTTCATGGTTTGAAATTCCAACCGTTGTTGTGCTTAGCGCCAGCTGTCCCCAATCATCACATCCACATACGGTCATATCAATATGGGCATTTATGTCTTATCATGTCAGGTTGCACCTTGGCTATAAATATCCACCCCCCACAACCACTAGTTGGTTGGCTGCTCCGAGAGAGAACAGACAATTGTCATTTGAGAGCAACCCATCCTTCGAGGACTTTGAGAGAAAATCATCAGTGAGGAAAAACCCAAACCACCAAACCCATAGTGATTGAGCATCATTGAAGAAATTCCTGTGTGGAACCGACGCTTGTTACCTTTGAGGACTATGCATCCTCCAGATGGTTAGGCGTCATGGTCTAGCGTATCCTGCAGTCAATTCGGGATCACGAAGTGACCTTGGTCTAGAGCATCTAGCAGTAAACTGTGGATTGTCGGGTGACAAATTTGTGATGGTTTTGGAAGTCTATCCTGAAGACTTACCATGAGTGTTGGGCAATGACTGTGTGCCATTACCTCAAGGAGAATACGGTAAGGACTGTGTGTCCTGGGACTGTGTGTCCTCTGGTTTAAATACCAGGCTGCTCCAAACCAGACGTATGACTGTCACAACAGCTGGAACTGGGTCATCAAACCATGGTCTTCATCGAGCTACTTGGTTCTATTTCCTCAACCCCTCTATTCCTCGTATACCTGTTGATAAAATTGATCATTACTATTTGAAGAATTTGACTGAAGACTTTCACAATTTCCTCACCTCAAATTCTTCAAGTTACCTTGTTCCTCACCTGCTTATCCTGTATTACGCTACTTGTAATTTGTGCATGTTTCAATTCATCATGATGACTATGCTGTTGCTATGTTTCCCATGCACTTGAGTACTTAATCTGCTGCTAGTTATTCATCACATTTCAAATTCCTCAAGTTGAAATTCCTCAAGTGATGAATTTGTAAAAATCACCTATTCACGCCCCCTCTAGTCGCTATAACGACTATCACTGATACGCACATGCGTCAAAATAGTAAAATGGCTGCGATATTAATACACGCAAATGCCACTTCACAACTTAGCGTCGGTAATGATTTCATCCATCGCTAACAATTGTTTGGCAGTATCTGTCTGCCCACAACACACACAACTTGTAAGTATGAATCAATTGGTTTGGTATTGGTCTTCCCACACAATTATGATGAATGAACTATTTGCTTGGTATCACACACACCTTATTATGGTAACTCGTTTGTGTCCTAGCTCGATCAACGCAAACAGTTTGTTCAAATGAAATGAATGTCATACTTCGCACACATATGTATTTTGAGAACCGTTTGTGTTATCTTGTCTAACCGCAAACAGTTCATAAGCACCAACTACATGATCTGCATCAAACACGCTTGTATAATCTCAAACATGGATGATGGACCAGTCATTTCACATAGTTTTCTTTATTGGCGGTGGAGTTATAATTACACCGTTTGCGATGGATCGGGTGCACATAGTTTGGGCCAAGGGTCTCTGATTGATGTGTCATCTTTGGACCATTCTGTATTAGTGTTATGAGCATCCACATTGGCACAATGCATGATATGTACATAAAGGAAGGGGAATTCTTCATGCTAGAGTAATGGATTTGCAGCATACCAGAGCGACCAAAGCCTCATTAAACATGCCCTAACTACATCCACATAGAAAATATTATCGTTGACCACACTCTCAAATTCGAGATATATTTTATCGGTAGGGTATGCGTCAACAAATCCAAGACTATCTACAATATTGGTGGTGCAATACATCTCACCCTTTCCTGACCTAGCTACTACGTCTTTGTGTAGAAGTTGATTTTTGATGATTAGTGCACTCAACTTGTGTTGTGGTAATATCAGTTCATTGGGCTTAAACATTTGCCATAACCGGTATAAACATTCACTATATTTTCTTCTGGTGCCTTACTAGCGGTAGGTTCATTGGCTGAGTTCTTCTTTCTCTTTCTACCCTTTTTACAAAGCTAAGCTGAGGGGTCCATAGAAGATGGTTCTCTAGAATCCATCATGAGTTTGCTAAAATTTAATGTGCCAATTATATGTCACAAAGCATAAAAAATAAAGGAAAATTTAACATGACCATTGCTAAAAAAATAGGAATAACGAGTGTGAGAAATTGACAAAACGGAAATAAATCGATGTTTCGCCAAAACATTGCTCTTGTCAATACCAGCAAATATTAGCCAACCACTATAGAATAGGACCTAGGAAAAATATGAAACAAAAAATCCGACATGACCTTTGCTAAAGAAGGACATAACAAGTGCCATAAATTCGATGAAATGGAAATGAATCGTCGTTTAGCAAAAACATTGACACTCATGTCAATAATTGTAAATATAAGCCAAGTACACTCGAATGGATCCTAGGCAAAATATGAAAGAAAAAAGTCAACATGACCTTTGCTAAAAATAGGACAAAACGAGTGCTAGAAATTTGATTAAATGGAAATGAATCGACATTTGTCGAAACATTAGCATTCATGTTAATTCCAGCAAATATAAGCCAATCACGCGACAATAGATCTTATAGAAAATATTTATAATTTACTTGTAGTTACCATAAGCACAAATAACACTAAGACACACTACTAAAATTTAATCCATGCTCAATATCGACCAAATATGTGCTAGTATTTACCCTAAACACAAATTTTACCTAGCGATCAAAGGCGAAGAGGTCTTCGATATTAGTTGAGGAGGAAGACATGGCTGCAGGGCTCGCCATCGAGGAGGAGCTTGGCAATCGCAGCGACGGCATGATACCTCTAGTGTTGGAGGAGGATCCCATGCATGCGGCGACGAGGAGGGCCATGATGTGGCATCAATGAGGAGCACATCAGCAGTTATGAGTGGCGCAGCGGCAAGGAGATGCGGAAATGAGGGGCCTGGCGACAGGGAGCGATGGCGACAAGGGGAGAGGCGACGAGTTGGGCAATATTTGGGGGGGGGATGCGACAACAATGGGCATGACAGCGAGGAGAGGTGGCAACAAGGGGTGCAATGGCAAGGACCGGTGGTGAGGAGGGCAAGATTTTGGGAGGGGCTGGGGGGGTCTTGCTCGCGTGGGGAATGGGCCGTCACCCGTAAGGCAAGAAGCTGTGGAGGTTAGTAACGAGCACCCGCCACTGCTTAGACAGTATACTACTGGAACCTCTTAAGTACCTATGGTTGATGCTTACCTCAATTTAGTTGTGGCGGGCGAAATATTTGTCCGCCATTATTGACTTACAAAGCATCCTGCCGCTGCTAGGTTTCATCATGCTGGCAAATGTGGAATAGTTTGTGTGTCTCGGGCCCATATTACCAACCGCAACTTCAGCACCATTAGCGGTGGTAGACGCATTTTGTTACACGCTACTGCTCTCCCAAAGTTTCAACATGCAAATTATGTTTAGGATAAGTTATTTCCTATACAAAAGTCATTTATTCCATCTCTCTCAAAGCTTCATTGTAATTCTCTAACAGATATTACTCTAGGGATCAGTAGGAGGTACAAATATAGAAGCAACACTGACAATTAAATCGTCATGAGGTAAATCTTTATCATGATGTTGTTTAGTGAACATAGAAAATTTATACTCATGAGGTTATCCAAATTTTAACATTAATTTTTTCCTGTTCACAATCAATACTAGGGAAAGTAGTATTGAAGAAGGGTCTATCAACGATTATGGGGCAAAATTTTCTTAGTGAGTTCCGAGTACTAAGAAATCAGTAAGATACTTAATCTTATCACAAAGAACTTCAACATCTCTTATAATCTCTATATAGAAATACTAGCCCTATTTGCAAGCTTAATAGTAGGGATTCTAGTTTCATGCCCTCCCTTCCTTAGTTCTCCTTAGTTTTCCCAACCCTCTAAGTCGTGCTCACTTTTGGCCAACTCTAGCTACCTAAACCTCACATATGGCCAGATGCAGCATTTTCGTTAGGTCAACCGCTTTAACTGTTAGAGCGGGACTGTGAGAAAATGACATGTGGGCCACTGTAAACTACGACCACGTCAGCCAACCAGTGGCTAGTCACCGATGCATAGAATGGCAAAGCAGAGTCGCTCGTCTGAACAATTCCAGTGATGGTTGCTCGATATCTTGCTCCATACCATTAGCTGGTGCTCGTGTGCATCAAGGGGTGGCATCAGGATGGCCAGGGGTGGATGGAAATGAAGGTAGTGGGTGAGTACCCTCATGACTAGAGTTTGATGTTCGTAGGCAACCAAGCCATAGCATGGATTCGAACGAGTTTTTGTGTCGGTGTTGTTCTATGGCTGCTTCTGCTGCAGTTTGACACGGTCACATGAACCAATGGTCATCGGAGCGTCTTCATGAGCTCATGCGAGATCAACAAAGGGAGCTAACGATTAATGGCATTACGACACAAAAACATTGACAAGGAGAGTGGGTAAATCCTTGGCGCTCATGGTAAGGTTGTGGAGCACATTAGGGAGCTCCAGGATGGGTTGTAGGCGATGAATTGACAACAGCGGCCGATGCTACACACAGCGAAGAAAGAGATGATGGTGGCAATTCATGGTGCCCGGTCTAGTGATCTTCGTCGTACAGGTTAACGGAGTCAACACGGAGCTGAAGGACGTGGTGTTTAGGCTTGGAGAGCACAATTCCTATGTTGGTTGACATTGCAATGGCCTTGGCATTCGCGATCATTGTTGGAGAGTGAGCAAGAGGAGGGAAAAGTGATGGTTATTGGATAGGTTTGAACCAGTGATATCGTGCTTGTCTCTTGGCATAATGTTGGGGAGAAAGATGGCCTCGAAGGCGCAAAGCAGGAGCAGGCGCTCTCGGACGTGTCGTCCTCTACCACTAGGTGCGAGGTTGAAGACTGGGTTGCCATAGGTAGGCTAGGCTATACAGTGTTGGGACGCTAGGTACGTTCTCTTCTCTCTCTCTCTCTCTCGCTCGCTCTCTCTCTCTCCCTCTCGCTTTTATTTCTGTCTTCTTTATTCATTTGAATATATTATGAATTTAATTTCGATCAAAAATTCTAAAGAATCTAAAAAATTAAGTGTGAGTTTAATGGATTTGTACAAAAACAAAGACATTTTTAATCCGATGGGATTACCTGAAATATCGACGATGTCGCCCAAGCGTCCCCCTTGCCCATAGTGACATGGCTTCACAAGATGTCAGTATTTCCCCAAAGAGGAAGGGATGATGCAACACAATGACGGGAAGTATTTCCCTCAGTTATGTGTTGGGTTCTACCCTTGGTGCATCGCATGCCAATTAAAATTTTCCTACGCGCAGAACATCCAAGAACTTGGTACGGAGATGAATCATAGGTTGTTACCACTAGACGCGCAGTGTCGTGCAGTGGAAGTACAGTTGGGTTAGCGCATTCATGTCCTCGTCCAATCTCCCTCGAACAACCCTTCGTCGGATCCCACATATAGGTTCACCGGAGCGGTGCAAGTGCACCGCCTCCAACGGTATCCACGCGTGCAGGAGGAACACCCGTGCAGCGGACTGCTAGGTCTGATCACATGGTCGGCAGCAGCGAGTGGAGGTGGCTAGTTGCAACTCATGCAAATCCCTAATGACGGTGCCAAAGCGATTAACTGGATGGGTGTGCTGCACCTCCACTATATATAGGCATCTGGCGCGGGCTCAACTCTTGGGCCTCGCACGGATCCTAAAGCCCACGTGTTCCTTCCCTTAAGCGCGTGACCCTTTAGGTTCTCGTCCACTTGGTCGCGAGTCAGATGACATCCGACTCGACCGGTTGGTAGCGGCCTCTAGCAAGACGTGCCGATTCCAAGTGTCTGATGAAGCTGGTTAGGTGAACCTGTACTTCACACTTTTGTTCCCTTTGCCACACGATATATGTTGTCGTGCACAAGGCAACATGGTCATCCTTCTTGTAGCATGAGCTCTTTCTTGTTTCGGTGCATACAACCAACATTCGGATTATCACATAATCCTCATCACATGGCCATGCTTATCCAAGTCAGATCACCCAAGGGGCCCAGAGTATATCTCTCCTGGTAGGAGGGGAAAATCCCATCTTGCTCGACCATGTCTCGCAGCATGGGTCTGGACAAGCCCGAAACCTACCATTGTACCTATCCAGTCACGGAGTAGAGTTTGGTCGGCCCAAAGCATGTCTATCACAATCCCGAGTACATGCGCCAGCTCAAGTCTTAGGACATGGAACGTATGTTGTACTAGAGACTCACAGATGACCTATCGTTGCGTCTTATAGTTGGGTCTGTCGAACTCAGACCTTATCTTGACTCAGATCAGACCATGTCGAATCCAACCAGACCTTTCTGAGTCCATATTATCCGGCTAGCATCCAATGCTACATGGTCAGTGAGACCAGACCATCCACCGTGTCATATTCTAGTCTAACTGGTTGCGCGTCCACACAACCCTTTCAACTAGGGACCATTTAGGACAATCATCATACAATGCATAGTCTCACAAACAAGTCACATACTTGTTAATACACATCAATGATAATGTCCAAGGACTATCTTTATTCATAAACACATAGGAAATATCATCATACATGATTGCCTCTAGGGCATATCTCCAATAGTCTCCCACTTGCACTAGAGTCAATCAAATAGACATCGAATGCCCATATCTCTAACGTGCCCCTCATGCTTGGGTTGTGGAAGCGTCTTAGTCAATGGATCTGCAACATTTGCATCTATATGAATCTTGCATAAATTGGTATCACCTTTCTCTACGAGCTTTCGTATCAAGTGATATTTTCGGTCTATGTGCCTAGTCTTGTGGTGTTGTCTCGGCTCCTTGGCCTATGCGATGGCACCTGAATTATATCACAATAAAGGTCCAACGGTTTTCACCAGCCCAGGAACACACCAACATCTTCCAGGAACTTCCGAATCCAAACACCTTCCTTTGCGGTTTCACAAGCCGAAATGTATTCGGCCTCTGTTGTGGAGTTGGCCACCGTATCTTGCTTGGACCTTGTCCAGCTCACTGCTCCTTCATTCATGACATACACGAATCCAGTTTATAATCGACAATCATCCCTGTTGGTTTGGAAACTAGGATCAGCATAACCCTTTAGGCAGAGCTCCTCCTCACCTCCATAAACTAGGAACATATCTTTAGTCCTTTTTAGGTACTTCAAGATAGTTTTCACCGCTGCCCAGTGACTCTCACCTGGGTCGGCCTGGTATCTGCTTGTTAAGCTTATTGCATAGGCAACATCAGGCCATGTACATAGCATGTCATACATGATGGATCCAATTGCCGAGGAATATGGAATCCTACTCATCCGGTTTCGCTCATCAGAAGTCGTAGGACTCTGAGTTTTGCTTAGCCTTATACCATGTGAGACGGGCAAGAATCCTTTCTTGGCCTCACTCATGTTGAACCTCTTCAACAATTTGTCTATGTACGTGCTCTGGCTTAAGCCAAGAAGCCTCCTCAATCTATCTCTATAGATCTTGATGCCTAAAATATACACTGCCTCTCCAAGGTCTTTCATCGAAAACTTGCCATTCAATGATTCCTTGACTGAGTTCAGCATCAAAACATCATTTCCGATCAGCAGTATGTCATCCACATACAAGATCAAAAATACTACCGAGCTCCCACTAGACTTCTTTTATAAACAATAGTCCTGTTCGTTCTTGTTGAAACCAAGGTCAACGATGACTTCATCAAAACGAATGTTCCAACTCCTAGTTGCTTGCCTCAATCCATAAATGGATCTCTTGAGCTTGCATATTTTACCAGCGTTAGTTGGATCGACAAAACCTTAGGGTTGTATCATGTATACATCCTCTTTTAAATTTCCATGAAGGAAAGCCGTTTTGACAACCATATGCCATATCTCATAATCAAAATATGCAGCTATAGGTAGTATCACTAGTATTAAACTGGGCTTTGGTTCAGGCCTGGCCAGCCATTTAGTCCCGGTTCAGTCACGAACCGGGACCCATGGGGGCATACGTCCCGGTTCGTGCGCCCAGGGGGCCAGCCGGGCCTCGTGGGGCATTGGTCCCGGTTCGTATGGACCCTTTTGTCCCGGTTCCAGACACGAACCGGCACCAATGGGCCTCGCTCCTGGCCCACATCCATTGGTCCCGGTTCGTGGCTGGAACCGGGACTAAAGTGTGGCCTTTAGTCCCGGTTCCAGCCACAAACCGGGACCAATGATGTGGCTATATATACCCCTCCCCCGCGAGCAGAGCACTCCACTACTCTGTTTTTTCCTGGAGTGTGAGGGGAGGGGTTTGTGGTGCTCTAGCTCACCTCCTATGCACATGAGGTGTTCGATGAAATGCCTGAGCCACACTACTTAAGCTTTCTCCTCTCCAAACTCGACCTCCAAGTTTCATTTTCCTCAAGATTTGTCTAGGTTTAGCGGTCCGTCACGTCCCATCCCCATCTTCACCGCCGTCAATCGCCCGCGCCGATCTCCGTCGCCGACACCACCGTGGTGAGCCTCTTGTTCTTATCTTCTTTCTAAAAGGAAAAAAATTATATTAATTTGATCACTTATCTATTCATGATGTTCTGTAATGGTTTTTGACACACTTAATTATATATAATGCACGCAGATGAACCGGCAATGGATGTACGGTGACAGACACACCTCCGAGTACATTAAGGGCGTGCATAATTTTCTCGAAGTGGCTGAGGCAAACAAGCATAATGGTTTTATGTGTTGTCCATGCCCTCTATGTGGGAATACAAAGTCTTACTCTGACCGGAAAATCCTTCACACCCATCTGTTTTATAAGGGTTTCATGCCACACTATAATGTTTGGACCAAGCACGGAGAAATAGGGGTTATGATGGAAGACATCGAAGAAGAAGAGGATGATGAAAACTATGTGCCCCCTGAATACGGTGATGCTGCAATGGGGGAAGCTGAAGATCAAGAGGAACTAGACGATGATGTGCCCGATGATGATCTCCGTCGGGTCATTGTTGATGCAAGGAGATAGTGCAAAAGTGAAAAGGAGAAGCTGAAGTTCGATCGCATGTTAGAGGATCACAGAAAAGGGTTGTACCCCAATTGCGAAGAGGGCAACACAAAGCTCAGTGCCGCACTGGAATTGTTGCAATGGAAGGCAGAGTATGGTATACCTGACAAGGGATTTGGGAAGGTACTGAAAATATTTAAGAAGAGGCTTCCAAAGGATAACGAATTGCCCGACAGTACGTACGCAGCAAAGAAGGTCATATGCCCTCTAGGATTGGAGGTGGAGAAGATACATGCATGCCCTAATGACTGCATCCGCTACCGTGGTGCGTACGTGGATTTGAATGCATGCCCGGTATGTGGTGCATTGCGGTATAAGATCAGACGAGATGACCCTAGTGATGTTGATGGCGAGCCCCCCAGGAAGAGGTTCCTCCCAAGGTGATGTGGTATGCTCCTATAATACCACGGTTGAAACGTCTATTCAGAAACAAAGAGCATGCCAAGTTGTTGCGATGGCACAATGAAGACCGTAAGAAAGACGGGAATCTGAGACACCCCGCTGACGGGTCACAATGGAGAAAAATCCTGAGAAAGTACGGTCGGGCTGAGTTTGGAGCTGACCCAAGGAACGTATGGTTTGGTTTAAGCGCGGATGGCATTAATCCTTTCGGAGAGCAGAAGAGCAATCACAGCACCTGGCCCATGACTCTATGTATGTATAACCTTCCTCCTTGGATGTGCATGAAGCGGAAGTTCATTATGATGCCAGTTCTCATCCAAGGCCCTAAGCAACCCGGAAACGACATATGTGTACCTAAGGCCATTAGTTGAAGAACTTTTATAGCTGTGGAATGGAAACGGTGTACGTGTGTGGGATGAGCACAAACAGGAGGAATTTGACCTGCATGCGTTGCTATTTGTAACCATCAATGATTGGCCTGCTCTCAGTAACCTTTCAGGACAGACAAACAAGGGATACCACGCATGCACGCACTGTTTAGCTGACACCAAAAGTATATACCTGGACAATTGCAGGAAGAATGTGTACCTGTGGCATCGTCGATTTCTTCCGACCAACCATCAATGTCGAAAGAAAGGCAAGCATTTCAAAGGCGAGGCAGATCACCGGAAGAAGCCCTCCATGCGTACCGGTGATCACATACTTGCTATGGTCAATGATTTACACGTAATATTTGGAATGGGTCCCGGCGGACTATCTGTTCCGAATGACGCTGAGGGACGCGCACCCATGTGGAAGAAGAAATCTATATTTTGGGACCTACCCTACTGGAAACACCTAGAGGTCCTCTCTTCAATCGACGTGATGCACGTGACGAAGAACCTTTGCGTGAACCTGCTAGGCTTCTTGGGCGTGTATGGGAAGACAAAAGATACACAGGAGGCACGGGAGGACCTGAAACGTTTGCACGAAAAAGACGGCATGCCTCCAAAGCAATATGAAGGTCCTGCCAGCTATGCTCTTACCAAAGAAGAGAAGGAAATCTTCTTTGAATGCCTGCTCAGTATGAAGGTCCCGTCTGGCTTCTCGTCGAATATAAAGGGAATAATAAATATGGCCGAGAAAAAGTTTCAGAACCTAAAGTCTCATGACTGCCACGTGATTATGACGCAACTGCATCCGGTTGCATTTAGGGGGCTTCTAACGGAAAACGTTCAATTAGCCATTGTGAAGCTATGTGCATTCCTCAATGCAATCTCTCAGAAGGTGATCGATCCAGAAATCCTACCAAGGCTAAGGAGTGATGTGGCGCAATGTCTTGTCAGTTTCGAGCTGGTGTTCCCACCATCCTTCTTCAATATCATGACGCACGTCCTAGTTCATCTAGTCGACGAGATTGTCATTATGGGCCCCGTATTTCTACACAATATGTTCCCCTTTGAGAGGTTCATGGGAGTCCTAAAGAAATATGTCCGTAACCGTGCTAGGCCAGAAGGAAGCATCTCCATGGGCCATCAAACAGAAGATGTCATTGGGTTCTGTGTTGACGTCATTCTCGGCCTTAAGAAGATTGGTCTCCCTCAATCGCGGTATGAGGGGAGACTGACTGGAAAAGGTACGCTTGGAGGGACTCAATAATATGTAGGGACGGGCATTCTTGGTCTCAAGCACACTACACAGTTCTACAGAACTCTACCTTGGTGACCCAGTATGTCGATGAACACAAGAACAGTCTGCGCTCCAAACACCCGGAGCAGTGTGACGACTGGATTACACGTGAACACATCAGGACTTTCGGCAGTTGGTTGAAAACACGTCTCAGAGCTGACAACATTGTTTCTGATGAGCTATACTCGTTGTCCAGGGGACCATCTTATACTGTATTGACTTACAAAGGATACGAGATAAATGGGAATACATTTTACACGATCGCCCAAGATCAAAAGAGCACCAACCAAAACAGCGGTGTCCGCTTTGATGCAGCAACATCATTGGCTAGGACGAATGGCTCGTCTGTGTACCCAAGATTGTCTCATCGCCACATAGTTCTTTCAGGAAAAAGAGACATCGAGGGATTGGAGGGCAAGACAGACATGTCTGAAGATTATGAAAATTTTCATGAAATTCCTCCCTTCAAAGTCAAGGCTGATCCAAGCACCCTGTTAAGCGATGAAGAATATCCATGGTTACGGCGCAATAAGCAAAGGACACAAGCGAAGAAAAAGTGAAGACAGATGAAGTCAGAAAGGGTTGAAAATTGATGATGTGGCTTTGAATGGTTCATTTTGAACACACAAAAAGTATGGAGTTCAAATAAGTTCAAAAACCTTTGTAACAGATGAGTTTTTGTCCGAAACCCTGATACTTCGAAAGAGATTGTCCATTTTGTACACGAAGTGCATCCATATTTTGCCATAACCCTCTCAACTTTTTAGCACATGCTATGTTGGTAAAATGATTATACCATGCCAAGTTTCAACCTTTTCTGAGTTCATTTGTACTGCTTTCCAATTTCAGGGTCATTTAGCTCAAAATAAATCATTAAATGCATGAAAAATGGCAAATAAAGTTAGAAAGATTTGAAATTTTAGTATGTGACTTTTAATGGTGCATATTGAATGCACAAAAAGTCTTGAATTGAAATAAGTTTAGAAAAATGAAATGTCTTTGTAACATATGAGTCATCAACCTCGCCGTCGCTGCCCTCTGCCTCGCTGTGAGCCCCTCCCCCCATTCCCCCCTCTTCTTCCCCGCCTCTCCGCGCTCCTCCCCATGCTCCCCATCGCCGTCTCCGCCATGGCTGTGCTCCGGCCGCCGCCCGAGCTCGACGCCGGCAAGGCTATGGGGATGTTGTATGTATATGGATGTTGTATGTATATGTATATGCAGATGTAGTATGATCCGTGGATATGTATGCATTGATGTATGATTTTTTTTTGTTCATAGAATTTTTTTTGTCAATTGATGTATGCTTTTTTTGTTCATAGAAAGTTTTTTGTTCATAGAAAGTTTTGTGTTCATAGAATTTTTTTTGTCAATTGATGTATATGTTCATATATATGTGCATTTTTAGAAAAAATTTGTGTATGTATGTTCATATATGCAAAAGTTACATTTAAGAAAAAAAGAAAATGTATGTATTATGTTCATATGCAAAGAATATGCAAAAGTTAGAATTTTTTGTACCAAGTTAAAAGAGCGTTGTCGTCGAGCCCGTGTAGAAGGAGGAGAAGAAGGAGAAGAAGAAGGGGAGAGGAAGAAGCAGAAGAAGAAAAAGAGGAGTCCTCCTTTTTTTTCTCTCCAAAGTTATTTTGGAACGAAGTCCCGGATAGGATAATTCGCTTTTTGGTACGAATTTCAGCAAAGGCCTTCCAAATAGCGATATTCGGAAGGCTCTTGCTGAACTTTGTACCAAAAAGCAAATTATCCTATCTGGGACTCCATTCCAAAATAACTTTGGAGAGCTTCATACGTACTTTCGTCTGTTACTTTCACCTAATGATGAAGACATGGTTTTATTTGTTGAATCCTTTGACACTAGACAAACGTGACATGAGGGGGTCGAGGGTCGGGAACTAGGATAGAGGGTCATGGATCGCCGAGGGGTCGAGAGGTTGCCTTGTGTATCCATCCCCAAACCGTAGAAGCGTCTAGCTAGCTAGGTCTATGTTTGCCACTAATATATTAATTGTCATGTTGTAATATTTGCAGAAACTATGGACGATTCGAATCTTCCGCAAAGAAACTTACAAGAAGAAGCGTTGTTGGGGGACATCATCCGGGAAGGAGGTGATGTTGTCTTATCGTTTTTGAACGACACCGATTGTCTGGAAGAAGAGGGTGAAGAAGGCTCCGATGATCGGACAATGGAGGTGGAAGAACATGATTATGATGGCTCCGATGAGCGAACGGAGGAAGGAGCAGTTGCAAAGTCCGGCGAGGTATATAATTATATTAATTAAGCCTGTGCTGACTAGCTAATTAATGCATTAATTGTTTTGGTATGTACACATATTAACTCTTTTCTTTCTTCTTTTCTAGCCCTCTGGATCCGGATCGAGCCAAACTTCGGTAACGAGACGAGGCCCGAAGAAAAAGTTGCGCCAGGATGAAAGGTTCACGATCACCAGCATCAATAGAGATGGCCAACCGATTGAACCCAGACGGACCAAGGAAGCATTTTCTGCTCAGTGCGGGGTTCTTGTTAGGGACATGATCCCGATCACCATCCACCAATGGAATAAGCCGAAGAGCGGAGACCCTGAAGTGTCTTTTGTCAATGATAGACAGAAAGATGATCTTTGGACCGCGCTGAAGGCAAATTTCACCCTACCGACAGAGGAGGATCCGGATAAGCCAGTTATAGAGCCATTGGTCACGGCTCATGCTCTTAAGAAGATGGAAGATCTATTCAGGAGGTGGAAGAATGAGTTGAAATCAACGTTTGTCGACAAAGGGAAGACTCCAACATTCACTGGCCGATTTGAGAAGATAAGAGATCACTGGCCCACATTTGTGGCCCACAAGACATCGGAGAAGAGTAGGAAGATGTCAGTGACAGACAAGATAAATGCTGCAAGAAGAAGCTTCACCATCGCACGGGGTCAGGTGGCTACATCAAAGCCAGGCCGTTGTGGGACAAGGCTGAGAAGGACCTGCATGCTAAAGGGGTCCAACCAGAGACATTGTACTAGCCAGACCGTGCAAGGACTTGGTTCTTCGAGGCTGGCGGAACCTTGGACCCTGAAACAGGGAAGTGCGTTTGGACGAACGAGCAACTATCAATACCGGTCAAGAATCTTCGGCAGTATATTGCCGCAGCGTAGGAAGGGACGTTCGTTCCTGACAAAGAGAATGACGAGCTCACACAGGCCCTCGGGAATCCTGAGCACCCAGGACGAACACGAGGCACGGCAGGCTTCGTTCCGTGGAAGGTTGGGTTTCCCGACGCAGAAGGTTACAAATCCCGGGAGAGGAAGCGGAAACAGGAGCAAAGCGATATGCAGAAGCTAATGAAAGAGTACTAGCGCTAGAGAAACAAGCAGTTGAGAACCAGCGATCTCAGCGGGGCGAAGCTATCCAAGAAGCTACCCCGCCATCTCAGCGGAGAAGCAGCGTGGCTTCCACCGAGCTTGACCAGCCTGACTTCACGGCTCCCAGCTACCCCGTGGATGCTATCAAGGAGGCTCAACCTTGCAACCCTATGACGCAATGGCATCACCTCAAAGTCAAGGCGGCTGTCGGCTCTGTTGCACCTTCCAAACCTGGCGCAACTTTTCACTGCCTTCCGATTCCACAAGGCTATGCTATTGTGATGGTCGATGAGATAGAGGAGGGATTTGAGGACCTCGAGCTTGACCACCCTACCGGTGAAGGGGAGACTCTGCTGGAATGTGCTTTGAAGACTACATGTCTATGGCGGAAGGAGCTCATCAAGCTTCCGAACTGGACGCCTCCGCCTCCTCCTCCTCCTCCGGCAAGTCAGGGCACTCCGTCTCCTCCTCCGCCTCCTCCTCCGGCGAGTGATCAGGGCACTCCGCCTTCTCCGGTGTGTGGTGGCACTCCGCCTCCTTCTCCACCTGCGCCGGCGCGTCCGAGCAGCCCGCCTCCTCCTCTGCCTCCTCGGCAAGGGCGGAAGAGAGTCGCTGCCGCTCTGGCTGCTCCGCCTCCTCGTAACACTCCTTCTCCGCCTCGTAAGCAACAAAGGAAGACAGCCGCCACCGCTCCAGCTGCTCCGGTGTCTAGCAGTACAACCTGTGGCGGGAGGCGATGCCAATACGGTCCATCATCTCTCAAGCCTCTTGAGCAGTTACCTTACGAGAAGAGCGACGAGGAAAACGCGAAGATCTCTAAAGGCCAAGTGAAGGAGTTTTTTGCAAAGAAAAATCCACCTCCGGAGGAGAAGATAGATCCGGTGAAAGTGAAGCGCACTTTGGATGCCCTGAAGCGACCACCACCGCCTCCGCCGGATGACAACTATGTCCGCACTATTAAAAAGACAGCACTAGAAGCGCGCTGGTCTGGAACCACTAGAACTGACAAAAGGAGACAAGAACAAATTACAAAAGGGAAAAATTCCCCAGCTCGGTGAACAGGCGAACCAATCGTGCTCCCCGCTGAAGGTGTCTAGCGATATCGTCCCAAATCTGCCGGTAATGGTGCCCGGTACCAATCCTGGTGATTACTTGCCCAACGATGTACATTTTGATATAATGGAGGCGTACGGTCACAAATACCGGCACGGGAAGCCTCTCGTCAGACCTGGTCATTCTCCTCTAACAACGATGATGCGAAGATTCCATGAGTGGTACATGGACACCTGCAAGTCTGGGACGGATACTTTGATGCTGACAGTTAAAGAGGAGCACGACCTCGTTGGAATTGAACTGTTGTGTGTTCCATTTGAGGAGTTATTCCATCTTTTCAATCAAATGGCCATCGATAAAGTAATCGTCACTTGCTACTGTCTGTAAGTACTACTTATTTAATTAAGTCTCTATATATAGCTCAGCTCTTTCATTGCATGTACATATAATTATCCTCACTATATCATGCAGATTGAAGATCGCCGAATGCAAGAAAAAACAAATCTATAATATTGGGTTCATTAACCTAAATCTCTTTAATGAATGGGAAATTAAACATGATGCCAAACGAGCCAAGGCCAACTTGCAAAATTTGTTGCTTAAACATCAAAACAAAGATAAAATAATCTTTCCTTACAACTTCGAGTGAGTGTTACTGTCTTGTGCATATTCGGTTTTCCTTATTACTCGAGGTTATAGTAATGTAATTGATGAGTTATGCATGCGTGTGCAGCTTGCACTTTATTCTCCTAGAGATTAAGCTTGTGGAGGGACTAGTAACCGTCTTAGACTCAAGACGAAAAGATCGCAAGCAGTATGCGGCGATCACTGAAATGCTCGTGAAGTAAGTTCAATCGATCATTATCGCACCATATCGGCAACTTTATTCATTTCCTGATATCAGGTAATAATTATTTTCTTTGTCTGGCAGGGTTTGGAAACAGTTCACCGCAATAGCTCCGGGACTGCCGGGGAAGCTGCAATTTACATACCCGAAAGTAAGTACTACTAGCTAGTTCCGCGCATCTCCCATTGATTCTAGCTAGTTTTCATCAATACCATTTATAATGCTTGATTATCAGTTTGATTGACCTCTATTTCTCGTAAAGTGGTTGTGGCAGGAAGAAGGGACTAATCTTTGTGGATACTACGTTTGCGAGTACATCTACGACGTGACGACCTCTAAGCATGCCGGCTACTCTAAAGAAGATTTTGAAGTGCGTAAGCAATAATATTCACAATTTTATTTTATTACCATCATTTGTGTTGAGTTTCATTCATATATATGTATTGACCCCCTTCTTCAAATTAGCTTTCGGAGCTGCAGGATCAACTCCTACCACAAGATCGCATAAAAGCAATTCAAGAGGAATTGGCGGGATTCTTTCTTGACCACGTCATCGATAAACACGGAGAATACCATGTGGAAGTTGAGTTCAGATGTTAGGGGATTGTAAGAGATCTTATATTGTATATATGTAGCCAGTAGCATCGGATAGATATATAAAAACTTGTTGTTTGACCAATCTCTCGGACAAGGAGAGGTCGACCACTTCTTTCTGTATACGTTCATGACGATCTTCTGTACTTAATGGTTTCCTTCATTTTCTTACGAGCTAGCGTGTCGAGTCCTCTCTATACGTATAGTACGTAGCGTCGACCAAGCACGGAGATAAGAGAGGACACTTCTCTCTATTAGCTAGCTAAAATAATATATGAAACCCCTAAATTAACCCTGCAAAAACCCCTAAACCCCCCACCCCCCTTTCAAAAAAAACCCCAGGCCCTGCACTACTGACGCATGGATGCCTTTTGGTCCCGGTTCGTGTTACCAACCGGGACTAAAGGTCCTCCGCCCCAGCGCACCACAGCAGCCCACATGGAGCCCCATTTGTCCCGGTTCGTAGGCGAACCGGGACTAAAGGTATTGGGCTTTAGTACCGACCCTTTAGTCCCGGTTCCGGAACCGGGACAAATGGGCCTCTGGAACCGGGACAAATGGGCCTTTTTCTACCAGTGTATGATCCTCATCAACTTTAGCATCGCTACCGGCGAGTAGGTCTCGTCATAGTCAATTCCTTGAACTTGTCCATAACCTTTAGCGACAAGCCGAGCTTTGTGGATCTGAACATTTGCATCCACATCGGTTTTCTTCTTAAAGACCCATTTGCAACCAATGGCAACTATGCTAGGTGGCAACCATGGACTTGATTGTCATCCATGGACTTTAACTCGGATCTCATGGCATCTAGCCATGCGTCGGAATCTGGGCTCACCATCGCTTCCGCATACGTGGCCGACTCGTCGCCTTCTAGCAACAAATATCACGTACTTTGCGCAATCTTTCCGACCTCCGTGGCTCCGGTGCCAATTCCACTACAGGTTCTCTGAACGACTCCGGTGTGATCTCATCACCAACCGAGTTGTCCCCGAGTGGCTCTCGAATTTCTTCGAGTCGCACCGTTCTCCCACTGGCCTCCAGACCGAGAAACTCTTTCTCTAGGAAAACCCCGTTCTGAGAAACAAACACTTTGTTCTCTTCTCGCTTGCATATTTTACCAGCGTTTGTTGGATCGACAAAACCTTCGGGTTGTATCATGTATACATCCTCTTTTAAATTTCCATGAAGGAAAGCCGTTTTGACATCCATTTGCCATATCTCATAATCGAAATATGCAGCTATAGCTAGTATGATCCTTATCGACTTTAGCATCGCTACTGGCGAGTAAGTCTCGTCGTAGTCAATTCCTTGAACTTGTCCATAACCTTTAGCGACAAGCCAAGCTTTGTGGATCTGAACATTTCCATCCACATCGGTTTTCTTCTTAAAGACCCATTTGCAACCAATGGCAACGATGCCAGGTGGCGGATCAACCAAGTCCCAGACTTGATTCTCCCCGTTGGACTTTAACTCGGATCTCATGGCCTCTAGCCATGCCTCGAAATCTGGGCTCGCCATCGCTTCCGCATACGTGGCCGGCTCATCGCTTTCCAGCAACAATACATCGTGCATTCTGCGCAATCTTTTTGACCTCCGTGGCTTCGATGTCGATTCCACTACAGGTTCTCTGACCGACTCCGGTGTGATCTCATCACCAACCGAGTTGTCCCCGAGTGGATCTCAAATTTCTTCAACTCGCACCGTTCTCCCACTGGCCTCCTGACTAAGAAACTCTTTCTCTAGGAAAACCCCGTTCTGAGAAACAAACACTTTGTTCTCTTCTCGGTTGTAGAAGTTATATTCCAAGGTTTCCCTCGGATATCCCATGAATATGCATTTATTTGACTTGGGTGTAAGCTTGTCTGACATGAGTCGCTTGACAAATGCTTCACAACACCAAATCTTTAGAAAAGACAAACTAGGACTCTTCCCAATCCACATATCATGTGGTGTCTTGTCTACGGATTTAGATGGTACCCTATTAAGTGTGAAAGTTGTAGTTTCTAGAGCGTATCCCCAGAATGACAAGGGTAAATCCGATTTGCTCATCATCGACCATGTCCAACAAGGTTTGATTTCTCCGTTCTGACACACCGTTTCTCTATGGCGTACCGAGAGGTGTGAGCTGAGGTATTATACCTCAGCTTTTCAGATGATTATCAAACACCTGGCTCATGTACTCACCTCCACGATCTGACCATAGAAGTTTTATCGTCTTGCCGAGCTGATTTTCATCCTTGTTCTGAAACTCTTTGAACTTTTCAAAAGTTTCCGACTTGTGCCTCATCAAATAGATATATCCATATCTACTAAAGTCATCGGTAAAAGTTATGAAGTACTGATAGCTACCTTTGGCCGTTGTGCTCATTGGACCACACACATCACTGTGTATAAGCTCCAATAGCTCGGACGCCCTCTCACAACTCTTTGCAAAAGGAGACTTAGTCATCTTGCCTAGCAAGCATGATTCGCATGTCTCGAACAACCCGAAGTCGGACGAGGTTAGGAGCCCATCATCATGGAGTTTCTTCATGCGTTTCAGACTAATGTGTCCAAGCCCGCAATGCCAGAAGTATGTCGGATTTATCTCATTAGGCTTATGCCTCTTGACATTCACGTTATAGACTGGTTCAGTTTCTAGATTTAAAATAAATAACCCATATACTATGGGTGCATAGCCATGGAACATTCCATTCAAATAAAATGAACAACCATTGTCCTTTATATTGAATTCATAACCTTGAATCATCAAACATGAGGCAGAAATAATGTTCCGACTAAGTGCAGGAATGTAATAACAATTATTCAATTCCAAAATAAATCCAAAAGGAAGCTTGAGCTGCATCGTGCCGACCTCCAACGCAGCAAATCTTGCTTTGTTGTCGACCCTGATGTCAATCTCCGCTTGTGCCACGTGCCTAGTTCTTACCAGCCCCTGCATCGAGTTGCAAATATGAACAACCGATCCAGTATCAAATACCCAAGAGCTACTAGGTATGTCAGCAATGTAAATGTCTATAACATATGTAACAAGTGTACCTTTGCCTCAAGAAGCATCTCCGGCCTTCTTTCCATGCTCAGCAAGCCACTTGCTACAGTTCCTCTTCCGGTGACCAACTTCCTTGCAGTGAAAGCAAATGGTCTTTGCGTTCGGTCTGGACTTTGGCTTGTCGGCGGAGACAGCCTTCTCTGTGCCCTTTGCCTTACCCTTTTTCTTGGACCAACTCTTCTTTAATTTAGCCGAGTTCTACACCATCAACACTTGATGTGTGCCTTTCTTAATATCTTGCTCTACCACCTTGAGCATCCCATGCAATTTAGTTAGCTTCTTATCCATGCCGTGCATATGATAGTTCGAGACGAATGTCCCATAGCTAGGTGGAAGAGAACCAAAAATTGCATCCATGGACAGCTCGTCCCCAAGTGGGAAGCCTAACCGATTCAAATCTTGCATGTACCCGATCATCTTGATCACATGCGGGCTAAGTGGATCACCCTCCTTCAGCTTACAATCCGTCAAGGACTGCCAGACGTTGAACCTTTCGGTCCTAGCCTGCACCTGAAACATGCTCTTCAAACTCTCGATCATATCAAAAGCTTGAATGTTTTAGAAATGTTGTTGCAAATCAGGCTCCATACAAGCCAGCATGAGGCAGCTGATCTCGTTTGATTCATCAATGAGTTTCTGGTGGGCATTCTTGGTTGTGGCATTAGTGTTCTTGGCAGGTTCCTCTGGAAGTGGATCCTCTAGAACATGTTCCTTTTTATCATGTTTGAGAACAATTCTCTGATTTCTATATCAGGTGGTAAAGTTTGTTCCATTCAGTTTATCCTTTTCTAGAATTGATTTCAATGCAAAGTTGGGTTGAGCAGGTGGTGCCATTGATCTACAATAGAAAATATGCAATCACTAAGCAATGTGTTTATGTAGAGAAATTCAAGCCTTAAACAGAACTACTCCACTGAAGTAGGCATCCCTCCGCAAACTCTCAATGATTCAGGACCCGTCTAGCGCGAGCGACTAGTGAGCTTTAGCATCACTGCTAGCCAACTTGCCTATTCGGTAAGCAACTCCTTGCTAATCATATCTCTATACGACTCCTGTCGGTCAGGTAAGTATCTTATACCCTAGCTCCCAACCTTCTTTGCCACAAGGCACAAAACCGTTTTGATAGCCTTGTCAAGTGAACCTGATGCAGTGCATGTCCGTGCCCGACACGAACCCTCCAGTTCAAGGACACCCAGTAGCACCTCAATTTTATGAGCCAACTACCAGACGTACTAGACGTGCGAAGGTGCAACATCCGGAATGGCAATATGCTTCATATTAAGGAGGATCTTTCTACCACACTAACATGCATAGAAGCAAGAAGCAATATCAATCACATATAAACATAAATATGTGAAATAGTATGGCTCCTTCATGGGCATCCTGCCATGGCCGGCTCCTACTCCGATGACCAAGGCAGAACTCCATCTTGTTAGTCCTGCCAGGATGCCAAAACCTCGAAATCGATCTCTGTCCTCCAACTACTACAACTAGTAATGAATTTACAAAGAATCACAAGTCGACATGCAGGTCGTTATACAATATAATGACAGCACTTTGGCTCCTGCCGGCTGACAATCATGACACGCAGGTCATGTTAAATTACACACATGCATCACATACATATGAGCCATACTATTCACATCAAACCTGCAAAACAAACTTATGCATAGAATCGCATTCTACCGGTTTTGTGTGATCGTGTATGAACTACAAGGCGCTACGCACACGGTGTTCCCGCTAACCCGATTCATATTTTCGAAAATCATAGATCATATCTGCAATCCGATCACGCCGAGTTTTCTGCTCTGACCGATCTCATCGATCATCGCGAACCCGATTCGGATTTACGTTTCACGGTTAACCCCGATGGGGATATCGACAGGTAGGGGTAGGTTGTGTCATGACCGCATCGATTCCGATTGACAGAAAACATAGCCGATGTCATGAATGACGACGGATCTCATCCGCCTCCTTCACAAATCAAATATGCATCCGATCTAAATCCAAATCCTATAATAGTGGCTCTGATACCACTATTGGGTTCTACCGTAGGTGCATCGCATGCCAATTAAAATTTTCCTACGCGCAGAACATCCAAGAACTTGCTACGGAGATGGATCACAGATTGTTACCACTAGACACGCAGTGCCGTGCAGTGGAAGTAGAGTTGGGGCAACGCGTTCGTGTGATCCGTCTCCTCCTCGTCTGATCCCCTCGAACAACCGGTCGCCGGATCCCACGTACATGTTCGCCGGAGCGGCGCAAGTGCACCACCTGTAACGGTATCCACGCGTGCAGGAGGAACACCTGTGCGGCCGACTGTTAGATCCGATCACACGGTCGGCGGTGGCGAGTGGAGGTGGCTAGTTGCAACTCATGCAAATCCCTAATGATGGCGCCGAAGCAATCAACCGGATGGGTGTGCCGCACGTCCATTATATATAGGCATCCGACACAGGCTCAACTCTTGGGCCTCGCACGGATCCTAAATCCCACGTGTTCCTTCCCTTAAGCGCGGGCCCCTTTAGGTTCTCGTCCACTTGGTCGAGAGTCAGATGACATCCGGCTTGACCGGTCAGTAGCGGTCTCTAGCAAGACATGCCGACTCCATGTGTCTGATGAAGCTGGTTAGGCGAACCTGTACTTCACACTTCTGTTCCCTTTGCGACATGATATATGTTGTCGTGCACAAGGCGACATGGTCATCCTTGTTGTAGCACGAGCTCTTTCTTGTTCCGATGAATCTGACCAACATTCGGATTATCTCATAATCCTCATCGCATGGCCATGCTTATCCAGGTCGGATCACCCGAGGGGGCCCAGAGTATATCTCTCCTGGTAGGAGGGGAAAATCCCATCTTGCTCGACCATGTCTCGCAGCATGGGTCTAGACAAGCCCGAAACCTACCTTCGTAACTACCCAGTCATGGAGTAGCATTTGGTTAGCCCAAAGTAAGTCTGTCACCATCCCGAGTACATGCGCCAGCTCAGGTCTTAGGACATAGAATGTATGTTGTACTAGAGACTCACACATGACCTATCGCTACGTCTCATAGTTGGGTCTGTCCAACTCAGACCTTATCTTGACTCGGATCCGACCAGGTCGAATCCGACCAAACCTTTCCGAGTCCATATTATCCGGCTAGCATCCAATGCTACATGGTCAGTGAGACCGGACCATCCACCGTGTCATGTGCTAGTCTAACTGGCCGCGCGTCCACACAACCCTTTCAACTAGGGACCATTTAGGACAGTCATCATACAATGCATGATATCACAAACAAGTCACATACTTGTTAATACACATCAATGATAATGTCCAAGGACTATCTTTATTCATAAACACATAGAAAATATCATCATACATGATTGCCTCTAGGGCATACCTCCAACATTATGAAACCAAGGTTATCGAACCAGTAGAAGAACCACACAACACTATGTAAATGGTACCCGCACACAAAGAACAAATACTTGCAACCTGACGCGTAAGAGAGGATGGCAATCTCTCCACGGCAAAAGATAGATTCTTTTGTAGTAGATTGGATGAATAGATAGCACAAGAACACGAAATAAAAGAAGCAAATAAAAAGTGCAGCAAAGTATTTTTGGGTTTTTCGAATAATAGATCTGAAAGCAAAAGCGACAAAAAGATAGACCAGAAAGCAATATGTTGGAAGATAGACCCAGGGGCCGTGGGTTTCACTAGTGGCTTCTCTCATGAGTATAGCACACGGTGGGTAAACAAATTACTATTGGGAAATTGATAGAAGATCAAATAATCATGACGATATCCAAGGCAATGATCATTATATAGGCATCACGTCCAAGATAAGTAGACCGAAATGATTCTGCATCTACTACTATTACTCCATACATCGACCGCTTTCCAGCATGCATCTAGTGTATTAAGTTCATAGAGAAACGGAGTAATTCAATAAGAACGATGACATGATGTAGACAAGATCTATTAATGTAGGAATAGACCATATCTTGTTATCCTTAATAACAACTATACATGTGTGCCCCGCTGCCCCTTCTATCACTGGGAGAGGACACCGCAAGATCGAACCCATCACAAAGCACCTCTTCCTATGGCAAGAAAAATCGATCTAATTGGCCTAAATAAATCAAAGATTTGAAGAAGAAATACAAAGTTGTAATTAATCATGCATATAAGATATCAAAGAAGACTCAAATAATATTCATGGATAGAAACTGACCATGAACTCAAAATTCATCGGATCTCAAAAAACGCACCATAAAAAGTCATTACATCAAATAGATCTCCAAAAGACCATTGTATTGAGAATCAAAAGAGAGAGAGAGAAAGCCATCTAGCTACTGCCTACGGACCCGTAGGTCTATGGTGGACTACTCACACATCATCAGAGAGGCACCCATGTAGACGATGCACCCCTTCGTGATGGTGTTAGATTAGATCTCACGGTTCTAGAACTTGCGGCAGATGGAATTGTGTTTCGTTGACTCCCCTAGGGTTGTTGGAATATTTGTGTATTTTTAGAGCTCATAGGCGGTGTAGAGGCATCCCAGGGAGGGCACAACACATCAGGCCGCGCTAGGGGCCTCTGGTGCGCCCTAGTGGGTTGTGGCCTCCTCGGCCCTTCTCTCTGGCACTTATTTGGTCCTCCAAGTGTCTTATGGCCTAAAACAAAATCTCCAAAAAGTTTCACAGTGTTTGGGCTTCATTTGGTATTGATATTCTGCGAAGTAAAATACAAGCAAAAACCTTGCAACTGGCACATGGCACTATGTCAATTGGTTAGTCCCAGAAAATGATATAAAGATGATATAAAATGATTGTAAAACATCTAAGATTGATAATATAACAACATGGAACAATGAAAAATTATAGATACGTTGGAGACGTATCACATAGCACCATACTAAACGCTGTGGTTTAGTCCCAAGTGACCACGCGATAGGCTCGCTGACCACCTTAAATAGCAAAATGGACTAGATGCACTAAATTACTTCTATTATAATAACAACATCTATCAATGATTGCTTTGTGAAGAAGGTCCCTATTGTGTAGAATCAATAAATTGGATGAAATACTACCCTCGAAAACTATCACGATCCCCTACACTTGTGGGTTATCACTTGATGCCGTGGCGACATGTGTGAAATGAGGTGATGGATGAGATTATACATGCCTGGTACTAGATGAACCATGGGAACCATCAAGGCACTTGCATGGGCAAGCACGATGGAAGTTACTCGTCCCATCTCACGGGAGCCCAACAAGCACATGACTAGCTAGAAGGAGGCCATATAAACCAACCAGACGAGTGAGACACCAGGGGAGAGCCTGATCTGCAAGAATGGCATAGAATATAGGTTGTGCCCGATGGTCATTAGGTTCATATCGGGTAGGCGAAGGGAAGAAGAGAGGTGAGATGTTGGGCCTAGCCGGTCTGTGTAGACATGATCGAATATGTGGGGAGATGGTAGTCCATCCCATCACACCGCAGGGGTGTCGTCCACCCATTCCGTACATCGGGCGGTTTGTGTCTTCCAATGGGCTCAAGTTGCAGTCTTTGGCTCATACATAGTTTAGGGTCAAGAGGGTTATTTTGGGTGGGGGGTTATAGAGAAGGGGCCACAATCGATGGCACGACATGCTGCAAATGACAATGACGGACATCGTGAGATATGATGCGAGCAATGACGACAAGCTCCGCAAACGGTGGGAATTCATGATGTGAACGATAATGCTAGATGATGTGAATGATGGGATGACTTATTGCAGGCGATGAGGATGCACACTATGACTAGTAAGACGACATGCTTCAACCAAAACCGATGAACGATGTGGTTAATGGGACGAAGTCTTGTGATGGACCTTGGACGGTGCTCAACCTATCATGAATCTCCACGCAAAGGTGGAATGACTAAGCAGTCAGCTGAGAAATCTGAGGCTTGGTTATGTTTCAATCGATTGAGTTTTAGCAAACCGTATTTACTTAGCTATTTCCCATGAGAATAAGAAACGATGCTTTCCAAGCCACCATGAGAATCATCCAACTTGAACATCAAAATTCGTGGAAGTGTAAAACTAGTGAGTAGCTATTCATTAGCTGACCATTAATGTCGACTATGAAATAAGTTAAGTCGGCTGAGCTATGACACACATATGTATATAACCTCCAGATAAAATATATTGCGGGAGAACACATCTTTCCTTTCCCTCACAACCAGAATTAAGGCCTCCTTTGGTTCATAGGATATGATTATCATAGGAATAGGAAACTTGTAGGAAATGAGATGACATGCATCTCAAATCCCGTGAGTAGGATTAGGAAAAGAGATGTCATTTGGTTCACGTCATAGGAATTTTTCCATTAAGCCTAGGCTCTTTTTTATTTTCCTTTGAAATGTGGAGAATAGGAACTAATCCTATGTAGGAATAGGAATGCATTCCTATGAACCAAAGGCCCCTAAAGGAAAAAAAATCCTACAAGAATCCTACCCTATAGAATTCCTTTGAAATTCCTCCAAACCAAAGGAGGCCTAAGGCAATGTTCTCCTACTTTTGAAGCTCCATCGGCTAGTCCTTGAATTCACCCCCCCTTCTCCCACCCACTTTGGTGGCTAGTGGCGGAGGAGTGGGGGATCCTGGTTCCTTGTTTCTCAGTAGTAGTTTAGATTAGGATTTTCTAATACTCGCAGGGACGACACTTAGGCAGATAGCGGCACTTCATCTTCAAGTTGGGATGCTAGCATTCGATCCTTCTCGAGTTCGTTCGTCGGAATGGATTCAACAGAGCTTCAGTGTAGATTTCTGCCGTGTTATCGGCGCGGCAAGGTTCGTGTCGTATGTGAGTGATAGTGAGATCTGATGCCATGCACTTCACATCAATTGAAGGGTCTAACTGTGAGGACTGCGGCTCCAGGTTGTTGGTTCTTTAGTAGCGCTTGCATGAAGACATCTCGGTTGTCATCGACAAGGTCAGATCGACTCTGGTATGGAAGCGATGGTAGCGATGTGTCGGTGGTTCATTCTGACGGCGGTAATGATCGCCCGATTATGCATGGTCCTCGATGCAATTTATATCATGTCTAAGGTGCTTTGTACTTACATTAAACTTTTAAAATAGTTCCATGTCTTCTTGAAAGAGAAGACATTATATTGCGACGATTTTGCCTCGCTCCCAATAACATTTTTTCCACTGCCATAGATCACTATTCTAATAATCTAACTACTCTTATATTTATTTATGAAGGAAGTAGCTTTTTGCTGAAATAAAGGGACAGAAGACACGCGATTGACCGGCACACAAAACTTTGTCTGAACACGTGCAACAGCATCAACAAAAGAATCGAGCCGGGCGATCGACACACGCAGCACGGAACTAACTAGAATCAATCACAGCCGATTGACGGGGCCGACAAAGATACGCCAGTAAAGCTTACGGTCGAACCAGGAACTGCCACGGCGCGGCCCGCCTTTGGTCGAGGTGACATGCATCCATCATAGTATCTTTTCTTATCATCACGATATAATCAGGGTTTGAAATTGCTAACTGGGCCTGCCGCCTGGTTTGCATCCATCATATCTTACCACCGGGCGTTGGTGGTAGCGCGCGACAAGACACACGTACATGTACGTACCGTCGTCGTCCACCAGCATCGTCGTGTACTTACTACTTGTTGCTGTCGCCTGTCGTCCTACCTTTGATAATCAAATCGATGGTGCGCGCTTCGCGGTGGTAAAACCGTGTCCCTCGCGCACGCCTGATGGAAGACGGGGTAACACGGACACGCCGGGAGCGGGAGCGCGGCGAGTACAGGGCAAAGCCGGCCGGCTTGGTACTGCTGCTCCTCGCCATTCCGCAAGCCCACTTCCGATTGGATCGCCACCTAAGTGGGTGTACTAGCGTGTACGCCCGCCAGACTGGAGCGGCCATCATGAGCCAGCCGGCCGGAGGGGTTCGCCCTACTACGCGACGAGACACAAAGCAGGGCGGGCGAGCGAAAGCCTGCTCCCGCGCGCCAGAAGCCCTGGAAGTACCCCTACTACCTACTGCGGCATCCTTGGTAGTAGTAGGAGCCTAGGCTCGCAACGGGTGGCAGACGCCGAGACGAGGGCCCCGGTGCCACGTGTCGAGCCCCGGAACCCTCGGCGCGGTGGCGGGGGACCCCCCGGCATGCGGCTCCTGGCTCCTGCTGCGTTGAGCACGTGACGACATCTAGGGTTCCGCTCAGGTTATGAGACGAACCAAACCGCGCCTTTTGCTTTCCGAGACCTAATGCATCTACAGCAACAGTGCGAGCTGTCGACGGCTTGCCTGCCCCCACCCACGGGAGGCTTCAGCCCTAGCTCGCCGGACCAACAGGAGATCAACGGCCCACCGCTCCGTCCATGGCTTGTCAAGCATGCACACCACATTCAACTCTACTCATGTCATATCTCATCAGATAGATGCGCACGCGAGTTGATCAAGTGTCGATCTCGATTTTTTTTCAAAAATAGTACTAAATTTGCACCAAATTTGAAATAGTGTTAGCAGTTTAAAAAATTGACAAAACTAGCACCCCGTCAGCCGAAGTTAGGTCGATCGGCCACCCGTCGGCTTAGAGCAGGCCGAAATTGGTCCATCGGCCGAAGCCAGGCCGGAGTGGTGGGCCATCGGCCCACGCCAGGCCAAGGAACGCCCGTCGGCCGCTGGGAGGCCGAAGAGCCCCTGGATAAGGTCGACGCGGCCAGCTCCTTCTTCCTCCTCCAGCTCGCTCGTTCTCTCACACCTTTGGCCGAAAATCCCCTCCTCCCTTGATCTCTCTTTCGCTCCACCCATTTTCCGTTTCAATCCAATGAAACGATAGATCGGCTTCTTCTCCCCCGCCCTACGGTTTTATTTTTTGCAACGTGGTAGTAATTTGTTCGTGCGGAGAAGAAATGGTGTGGTGGGAAGGTGTCAATGGTGAGAAGGTGGAGTGGTGGAGAGGAAGAAAAAGGTGGAGAAGAAGAAGAAGAAGGGCACTCACGCGTCAAAGGTATAATTTTTTCTGTTAGTTTAGGTTAGTTTTTTATTATTATTTTAATGTACGTTAAATTAGTTTAGGTTATTTTTATTAGTGTAGTGATTTCAGGTTACTTTTATTAGTGTAGTGATTTTATTGTATGCATTCCGACATGGGGTAAAGGAAACAACATAACACCATCCCGATGAAATTCGACACTGAATATAAGTTCCATAGTACTCAAGCATAACAATCATCATGTCACTAGGCGGAGACCATAATCATTCACAAGTTTCTCCCACGAAGTACCATGAAAATTTACTGCTCATCCTACCATGTGTAAATATAACATGGTATAAGTTACCCTCACTGTTGTGCAGAGCAAGATCAATATCTGTGTCACCTCTACGAATAGCTAAAGCTCTGCACTCCTTATTGTACCGAGCAAGATGTGATCTAACACTGCACGGAACATACTACAACAAGAATGGAAGCAAACATCATAATCATACACTAGTAGAAAACGACCCATTTGTGCCGGTTCCAGAGGCCCATTTGTCCCGGTTCTGGAACCGGGACTAAAGGGTCGGGACTAAAGCCCTAAACCTTTAGTCCCGGTTCACTTGCGAACTGGGACCAAAAGGGCTCCACGTGGCCGCTACGGGAGCCCAGGCAGGAGGACTTTTAGTCCCGGTTTGTAACACCAACCGGGACCAAAAGGCATCCACGCATCAGCATCTAGCAGGAGCTGTTTTTTTGAAAGGGGGAGTTTAGGGGGTTTTGAAGGGTTAATTTAGAGGTTTCATATTGTGTTAGCTAGCTAATAGAGAGAAGTGATCTCTCTTTTTCTATGCTTGGTCGACGCTAGCTACTATACATATAGAGAACTCGACGCTAGCTAGTAAGCAAATGACGGAAAAACATTAATGACACAAGATCTAACAGCTCATCATCATCTTAAGCATATAAAGTTAAAGTCTCATAAAACAAAACAAAAAAGATAAAATGACATAGTCCTCCCTCATAGGACCTACTCCTCCCTCTTAGGTAAAATGGCATAAAAAAGAATCACATCAATGTCTCCATGATGAAGCAAAGAGATCCAACGGTCTCCAACTTGTGGCTTACGATCCTTCTTTATTTGTTCCCATGCTTCAATTTGGAGCCTTCTTGGTGGTTTGTGCTTAGTCGAGTATGCAAAAGATAACTCGGGATGGAAGGGGCTTTTTATTGTCATATTACATTCGGGTTGCATCAACGGTGGCACAACTTCATTTGGCAATTTCTGTTGAAGAACATAATATATAGTAGCCTAGTTATCAATGTAATCAACACCATTTACACAACAGTACTAGTGTACTTAATTAGCAAATCTTACCAAGATATTTCGGCGAATGTCATCCGCCCTCAACCTATGCACTAGTGTCATGTACAATGTATAATTTAGGTCAGTTTCCAAATTATATGGGAAGATGTCTCTACCAGCTATGACACCAATAAAAAAGTAGATAAGATCATCCTTCTCCTCCCAAGTTAGATGTGATCCATAAGTATAGTGTGTCGTGTCAATTATGTTCTGTATTTCACTCGAAGAAATGAAATAAGCTATAAATTAAAAATTAACAAATTTAGTACGCATGAACACCTAATATTTATATATATATAATGCAAATTACTTGATAAATATGCATGGTTGACAAACTCACAAGAGGTAAAACAGGAAACATATCGACATCCACCCAAATGTCGATGTTTCCTTCAATATGATCTTCGGGACGAAGATCGAAGGTTATTTCCATATCTTCCTGAAATCCATATGCCTTTGCAAAGAGCTTCCCAATTTGAGCATCCTATTTCTGTGTTATTAGGTGCATTCATTACTTTCACAAGAAATGTGTGACCATGTTTAGTCCTTAGGTTGGCTGTCCTCGTCTCAAAACTCTCGTGCTCTTCAAAATCGAGCCTCTCCAAGAAATATCGTCTTGCATGAGAGGGGACGAACTAGTCGAATTGTATAAAATAGAAATTACGCGTTGAAGGAAAGAAACAGAAGTCATGCTTAATAACGAAAAAACAGTTATCATCGTTGCGTACCGTAGAAATATCAAAGTCCTCATAAAGCTTCATGGTGAAGAACCTGCCGTCTCGCAGCCAAGTCTGGTCACAAAGACCATTATCTTCACCGCAAAATTCACACGTTTGGATCCCATCGTCGTCTGATGACGACGACATTTCCTGTGTTCATGATTCAAGAATTACGGTACGGGCTCATAGTTGAAACATTTAAAATTGATCAAAGGAAACTACGAGAAAACTGATCAACACACAGATCACTATTACTCAATATGCAACGGGTTGACTTTAGGTCAGTCGAGTCTTTCCTTCCTAAACTCTCATCTCGCGTATATGGTGGGAACTCCCTCTGATATTGCGACCGTCGGTGATGGTGGCTCCTCCATTCGTCCCCGAGTGCGTTACACCAAAATGTCTAGCACACGGAAACGAAGGAGAAGTGACCCCCACGACAACAGTCGGGATTCTTCCTCTCTCATATATATATATATATATATATATATATATATATATATATGGTGGACACTCTCCCTCACTAAAAGACACACAATGAGCCGAAACAGACCTAAAGTCAACCCGTTTCATATATCGAGCAATGACATAGAAAAAATACCGAAATGACTTGCAAATCACAAATACATTTATAATGAACTTGAATATAATATCACTAATACATCATCCCGAATAATCCAGTTCAAGAATTACGACACGCTTTGGATCTTAATTAATGTGTGTGTGACTTTCGGTACGTCGAGGCTTTCCTTAAATAACTCTCATATCTCATGGTGTGTTGGTGCGCACTCTCTCACATTGATACGGTGGTGTATATATGTTGGTGAACACTCTCTCACGGTAATAGTTCGACCATCCGTGATGGGCGCCTTCCCTTTCCTCTTCTTGCGCAATATATCGACGAGTATATCACGAGGAAGAGAAGAAAGAAGAGGCGCCCCCCACAACAGCAGTCGGGATTCCCCATCAAGAACACACATGAAAGTTATCTAAGGAAAGCCTCGATGGACCGAAAGTCACACACGCATTATACCGATAAAATATCACTAATACATTAATATTTATAATGACCTCGAATATAATATCACTAATATAGATTGAATATCCTAGAATCCAAAATGGAGGACGGTGAACTCGGTTCACTAGCGGTCTCTGAGTCGCCGGCGGTGGGCACCCAAAGATAAGGAACCATCACGGGATCATAACTCAAGTGAGATCCCTGAAGGATCTGCCAGGTATTGTCAAACCGGGCGTCCAACGCCGCCATGTAGCAATGGACGTGCTCGTCCTCCTCCCTGACACGGCGACGTACCACCTCTGCGGGTGCCGGCTCCCTCCGCACCGAAAGTGTCCCACGTGACCGCCACCACAGAAGGTCCAGGTCAACGATGATACCTGTATTCCTCACCAACCTTCGAGCCCGGGAAGGTAGCACCTCCCAGTGTCATCCCAGCGGAGCCCAGTCCCGGACACGGCGCCTATCAAGCAGGCTCTCGCGGACTACTCGACGACGAGGATGCGGGCCGGGCATCGTCGACTAATTTTTATAAAACCCAAAATCAACATACACATACTAATCTAAAATAAACATACTAATCTACTTTAAAAAAAATCATAAACATACTAATCTAACATACACATACTAATCTATATAACATAAACATACTAAAAAAGCATAAACATACTAATCTAACATACACATACTAATCTAGCTAACATAAACATACAAATCTAACATGCATACACATACTAAAAATGCATAAAAATCAACATACATTTAAAAAAATTGCAACGAGCCGCGGCGGCGGCGGCTCACAGCGGGTGCGGCGACGGGGCGATAACGGGGGCAGGGCGGCGATGGCGATGGGGCGTGGCGGTGACGGGGGTGGTGGGGGAGGCGACGGAGGTGGGGCGGCGACGGGAGCGGGGCGGTGACGGGTGAGGCGACGGGGGTAGCGAGGGAGGCGACGAGGGCGGCGACGGGGACGGCGGGAGAGGCGACGAGGCGGCAGGGGAGGCGACAGGGGAGGCGGGGGAGGCGACGGGGGCGGCGGGGGAGGCGATGGGGGCGACGAGAGAGGCGACGGGGCGGCGGGGGAGGCGATGGGGCGGCGATGGGGGCGGCAGGGGAGGCAATGGGGTGGCGATAGGGGCGGCGACGGGGACGGGAACAGCGATGGCGGGCTCGGGGCGGCGACGAGGGCGATGTGGAATGAAAACTGTGAATTTTGCTAAGTGCTTGTCATATAGAAGGAGCATTGGTCCCGGTTGGTGGCCCCAACCAGGACAAATGCTACCTTTAGTCCCGGTTTGTTGCACCAACCGGGACCAATGCCCTATTTTCCGCCGCCCAAATGACGCGAAACAGGGACCTTTGGTCCCAGTTGGTGCCACCAACCGGGACCAAAGCCCTGTTTTCAGCAGCCCAAAGGGCAGGAAATAGGCCCTTTGGTCCCGGTCGGTGGTACAAACCAGGACGAAAGGGTGGCATTGGTCCCGGTTGGGGCCACCAACCAGGACCAATGGCCTTGCACAGCGGTGTGGTGAGAGTTTAGTCCCACCTCGCCAAGCAAAGGTTGCCCGAACCTGCTTATAAGCCCCGCCGCGGCTGTTACGTTGAGCTCCTCTGAGAGTGATAATAGATGCGTTGATACTGAAATTCGGCCTAAATTCAAAAGGCTAGTTAGGTGCCTAACTAACACTTTGAATTTAAGCTGAATTTCAGTCTAAGCGCATCTATTTTCACTTTTGCTATTTTTTATGTTATTTCTTTGCATATTAAAAGTTGTTAACAAAAAATACTTTATGAATTTTTTTTGCTATTAAATTTTTTAACAAAAATAACTTTGATAATTTTAGTTGCATGAATTGTATATAACATCAAGTTTCTTTCGAAGTATCATGTACAAAATGGACAGTCTATTTCGAAGTATTGGGGTTTCGGACGGAAACTCATCGGTTACAAAAGACATTTCATTTTCTTGAACTTATTTGAACTCCAGGCTATTCGTGTGTTCAAAATGTATCATTCTAAGCCACATCATCAATTTTTCAACCTTTCTCACTTTATTTGATATTTTTCATGTATTTACTGTTTTTTGAGCTAAATGACCCTAAAATTGAAAAGCACTTCAAATGAACTCTGAAAAGGTTGAAAATTTGCATGGTATCATCATTTCACCCATATAGCATGTGCTAAAAAGTTGAGAGGGTTACGGCAAAAGCAGGATGCACTTCGCGTACAAAACAGACAGAATCTTTCAAAGTATCGGGGTTTCGGACGGAAACTCATCGGTTACAAAAGGCATTTCATTTTCTTGAACTTATTTTAACTCTAGGCTTTTTGTGTGTTCAAAATGCACAATTCAAAACCACATCATCAATTCCCAACCCTTTCTGACTTCATTTGATATTTTTCATGCATTTACTGACTTTTTTGAGCTAAATGACCCTGAAATTGAAAAGCACTTCAAATGAAGTCTGAAAAGGTTGAAAGTTGGCATGCTATCAACATTTCATCCACATAGCATGTGCTAAAAAGTTGGGAGGGTTACGGCAAAAGCAGGATGCACTTCGCGTACAAAACAGACAGTCTCTTTTGAAGTATCGGGGTTTCGGACGGAAACTCATCGGTTACAAAAGGCATTTCATTTTCTTGAACTTATTTGAACTCCAGGCTTTTCGTGTGTTCAAAATGCACCATTCAAAGCCACATCATCAATTTTCAACCCTTTGTGACTTCATTTGATATTTTTCATGCATTTACTTTTTTTGAGCTAAATGACCCTGAAATTGAAAAGCACTTCCAATGAACTCCGAAAAGGTTGAAAGTTGGCATGGTATCATCATTTCACCCACATAGCATGTGCTAAAAAGTTGAGAGGGTTACGACAAAAGCAGGATGCACTTCGCGTACAAAATGGACAGACTCTTTCGAAGTATCGGGGTTTCGGACGGAAACTCATCGGTTAGAAAAGGCATTTCATTTTCTTGAACTTATTTTAACTCCAGGCTTTTTGTGTGTTCAAAATGCACCATTCAAAGCCACATCATCAATTTTCAACCCTTTCTGACTTTATTTGATATTTTTCATGCGTTTACTAATTTTTTTGAGCTAAATGACCCTGAAATTGAAAAGCACTTCCAATGAACTCCGAAAAGGTTGAAAGTTGGCATGGTATCATCATTTCACCCACATAGCATGTGCTAAAAAGTTGAGAGGGTTACGGCAAAAGCAGGATGCACTTCGCGTACAAAACGGACAGACTCTTTCGAAGTATCGAGGTTTCGGACGGAAACTCATCGGTTAGAAAAGGCACTTCATTTTCTTGAACGTATTTGAACTCCAGGCTTTTTGTGTGTTCAAAATGCACCATTCAAAGTCGCATCATCAATTTCAACCATTTCTGACTTTATTTGATATTTTTCATGCGTTTACTGATTTTTTTTGAGCTAAATGACCCTGAAATTGAAAAACACTTCAAATGAACTCGGAAAAGGTTGAAAGTTGGCATGGTATCATCATTTCACCCACATAGCATGTGCTAAAAAGTTGAGAGGGTTATGGCAAAAGTAGGATGCACTTCACATACAAAACAAACAGACTCTTTCGAAGTATTGGGGTTTCGGACATAAACTCATCGGTTAGAAAAGGCATTTCATTTTCTTGATCTTATTTGAACTCCAGGATTTTTGTGTGTTCAAAATGCACCATTAAAAGCCACATCATCAATGTTCAACTCTTTCTGACTTCATTTGATATTTTTCATGCGTTTACTGATTTTTTTGTGCTAAATGACCCTGAAATTGAAAAGCACTTTAAATGAAGTCTGAAAAGGTTGAAAGTTGGCATGGTATCAACATTTCTCCCACATAGCATGTGCTAAAAAGTTGGAAGGGTTATGGCAAAAGCAGGATGCACTTCGCGTACAAAACTGACAGTCTCTTTCAAAGTATCGGGGTTTCGGACGGAAACTCATCGGTTACAAAAGGCATTTCATTTTCTTGAACTTATTTGAACTCCAGGCTTTTCGTGTGTTCAAAATGCACCATGCAAAGTCACATCATCAATTTTTAACCCTTTCTGACTTCATTTTATATTTTTCATGCATTTACGTTTTTTTGAGCTAAATGACCTTGAAATTGAAAAGCACTTCACATGAAGTCTGAAAAGGTTGAAAGTTGGCATGGTGTGTGCGTGCTTGTTGCCAACGATGACAACCCACTTTTTTGTTGCATATTGTTCTCGGCCGCAATCGGAATTTAAGAAAAAGCTGAATTAAAAAGCACTACAAATATATAATAGTTAGAGAGAGATGTAATATATAATAGTTCAGATATCCATTATAGAAAGTACTCGTCCAAGCAAACACTACTATCTAGTCTGAATCAGAAGAATATCCGCCCCATGGTGGTGGTGGTGCGAGGTGACGCTACCCATAGTTCACGGTTCGAATCTTGCGGTACAACTCATATGCAACGTATGCATCTTTTGCTGCGTACTCAATGTTCATAGGCTGAAGTAGGGTCCTCTCCCACTCTTTGTGCTGCGCCGGGGGAAATTTGATCTTCATATCTCCGTAATAGTCGTCGATCAAGGCGACTGCCATAGAAGCCATTGAAGTCCTCTCATACCGAAGCCTGAATATGTCTTGGATATCAATAAGGCAGCCAGCTGGTATCTCAATACTGAAGTTGTGCCTCATTTTCAGCTTGTCATTCCTTACATCAACGCTAGCAAAATGTATGCCGCTGCGTAGGAAGTCCATGAGTGCTGGGCAGTGCTTGTCACTACTGCAACATCAACAAATTAAAATGGAACAAATGTTAAATACTGCTGCAACAAGTATATTTCGGTAGAATTATAATATGCAACTATATAAAGGAAAATTATTTCGCTGCAACAAAAGATGAAGACGCGGAGTTTTGCTCTGGGGCTCATTTGAGCCCGGTGAATAGTAATTAATATCATAAAAAATCAAAAATTATTTCACTACAACTTAAGAGAAATTGATCTTTGCCATAGGATTCAAAATAAAACATATATATTGATATATCCTATATATATGCAATTTTCATATCCTATGAATTGATGAAGAAACCCTAAATTAACTATATGACATATATGTTCTCCCATGTTTTGCAACAAGGAAAATTGTTATTCACTACAAACTTAAAAGAAATATTGATCTTTCCAATAGGATTCAAAATTCAACATATTTCTATCCTATGCAATTTTCATAATAATTTATAAAGTATTAATTGATCAAAGAAAATCCTTAAAACTCACCTTGCCCATTGGAAGATCATCACATGTTTCTTGAAACATAGCTAGATGACGGCAACATCTTCTTGCTTGGCCGTGTACTCGAGATCAAGCCCTATGAACTTATCTTTCTCATCTGCCACTTCAAGCCATTTCTGCAAAAGGGAAAGAAAACACGGCACCATGGCGCTGTCGTTCGTGTAGACGACATCGAGATTGGTCGTGCCATGTGCGAGCACCTCCCCGTAGCGAGTGACTGGATTCAGGATAGAAGATATGGGGAAGAAGAGAGGAGAATGGAGGAGAAGAAGAGAGGAGAATGGAGGAGAAGAAGAGAGGAGAAGAAGAGAAATGGGCGAAGCACTCGGAACAGTTGCCTCTTCCTCGAACCGCGAAACGTCATGGGATGCGAACCTTTCGAACCTTTAGTTCCGGTTTGAGCCACCAACCGGGACTAAAGGGGCTCGCACCAGGCGAACGGTCACCCCCTTTGGTCCCGGTTCTAGCCACGAACCGGGACCAATGGTTGTGGGCCAGGAGCGAGGCACATTGGTCCCGATTCGTGTATGGAACCGGGACCAAAGGTGTCCTGCGAACCGGGACCAATGCCCCACGTGGCCCGCCCGGCCCCCTGGCCTCCCGAACCGGGACTGTTGCTCCCATTAGTCCCGGTTCATGACTGAACCGGGACTAATGGGCTGGCCGGCCCGAACCGATGCCCTGTTTTCTACTAGTGATATAAACAAAGACATTCGAATACGCCACAGTCAGATAATCAAGACATAGAATTTTACAACACGTCTTGAACATCGACGATCCAACACCACAGTAAATACAGATGCACCGGAATCAACGGCAGCACAAGGGCCACCTGGAGCTCAGCAAAATGGGCAAGTCATTTACCTGCAGACGGACGGTGACAAATAAGAACTAAATCCACTACCGACTTGAGAGTTCTCACTCGATTGAGTTGGAAGCCAAAAAAATACCGTACGCCGGTGGAGAGCGTCCTGATCTATTGTTTACACGGGTACGATAACAACATGGGTGGTCGAGCAAAGAGATCGGCGAGGCGGTGGAAGCACAGGACAACAACAGGAGTGAGAGGTGGAGAGGGGCAGGCTACTAGACGGGGAAGGATGAAACGAGTGGTCGGAGGAGGAAGAAAGAAGGCCTGGGCCTTATCCAGGGGCCCATCGGCCTCCCTCTGGCCGGTAGGTGCCTCTTCGGCCCCCCTCTGGCCGACAGGTGCCTCTTCGGCCCCCCTCTGGCCGACAGGGGGCTCTTCGGCCCCCCTCTGGCCGACAGGCCCCTGTTCGGCCGGGTGTTGGCCGACAGGCCCCTGTTCGGCCTGGTGCTGACCGACGGGGTACTAATTTCGAAAAAAATTCAACTGCTATAGCTCTTTTCAAATTTGATACAAAATCCGTACTAGTTTTGAAAAAAAATCATCGATCTCTCACCTCACACTCAGACCGAATGGTACGTAGGCGAGTGAAAACTGTCACACGGACGCACATGCACTGCTTGGCGCTTTGCATCTTATCAACTCAAATGGCACTTGTGCAATGCACGGGGAGACCTGCTGATTATGGTATGCGTGGTACACCACTAGCTAGCGTGATTCGGCAGAGCAAAACCATGTGAGGTCAGCTGGCTTCTTACTAGATTCATGCAGATGGATGGATATTTTCTGTTGCAAATTATCGGTGCATCTGACCTAGCGTTGAGGCAATAAATTTGATGGGCATGTGACATTTGGATGGAGTACTCCACGCACATGGGAATGCGCAGGCTCGTACCCACCATGAATTTGTCCAGGACTTCGCCCTAGGGATCCGTCATGTAAATCCTGATTTGCTGAACAAAAAGGACGGCCAGCCACCCAGCTCCTGTTGGATCCCCGCTGTGTGTGATGCGCCAATAATCGTTCACGATCGACCGGCCAGTGTTGAGTAGCATGCGATCGTTTATGATGCCATCGTGATCTCTAGAGAAGATTTCATCACTCGGCTGTTTGGCAACAGACATGGAGTGGTGGCATCGGCACTTTTCGATCGTAATGGGGATAAAATGCCGGGTAAATAGATGATTCTGACAGCTAATTAACGACGCGATCGATGGAACATATTAATTCAGTTTTTTCCAGTTTTACCCGGAACTAATTCATGGAGTGGAACAGGGGATCTAATACCTTTTACTTCTGCACCTACAGCATGGCTATCTCGTGATCACTTTAGATGGGGAATTTCGGGTTGATGAGAGGCATTATTCCGATTGCCACGTAGAATTTTTTTCCAACCAGGCTCATACCCCTTTCCATTAATCTCTTAATGGAAATACATCAGTCTTAAGTGGTTCTCTTGCCCCCAAGGACCATACTACTGAAAAGTAACCTCGAATCCGAGAGACTAGCGAGGAAACTGAAAGGGGAGAGCAAGTTGGGGCATCATCAGGAAACCCACTGTAGGTACCTCTAAAACGAAGTACCAGCTGTGAGGCAAAAACCTGATGACACCTATCCATCTCATCCTCAGCAGCAAAAGCTACGACCAGACCTGAGAAGGTATATAAGCACTACCACCACCCAGAGAGATACAACTAAACTCAGCGGGCATCAGACCCCAGTGAGATGCTAACACTAGTAGAAAAAGGCCCATTTGTCCCGGTTCTGGAACCGGGACTAAAGTGTCGGGACCAAAGACCAAAACCTTTAGTCCCGGTTCTCTTACAAACCGGGACAGAAGGGGCTCCACGTGGCCTCTGCGGGGAGCCCAGGCAGGAGGACCTTTAGTCCCGGTTGGTAACACCAACCGGGACCAACAGGCATCCACGCGTCAACATCTGGCAGTTGCTTGTTTTTTTATTTTGAAAGGGAGGGGGGTTTGGGGGATTTTAGAGAGTTAATTTAGGGATTTTATATTGTTATAGCTAGCTAATTGATAGAGAGAAGTATCCTCTCTTTCTTCGTGTTTGGTCGACGCTATCTATTATAGAGAGAACTCGACATGCTAGCTAGTAAGCAAGTGAAGGAACCATTAAGTACAGAAGATCGTCATGAACATATAGAGATAGAAGTGATCGACCTCTCTTTCTCCGAGAGATTGGTCGTATAACAAGTTTTCATATATATATCGGACGCTACTAGCTACATATATAAAATATAAGATCTCTTACAATCCCTAACATCTTATGTCCAATTGCAGATGGTATTGTTCGGCTTTATTGATAACGTGGTCAAAAAAGAATCCCGCCATTTTTTCTTGAATTGCTCGTATGCGATCATGTGGTAGGAGTTCATCCCGTATCTGCCCCATCTAATTTGAAGAAGGGGGTCAATAAATATATATGGTAATAAAATAAAATTATGAATATTATTTCTTACGCACTTCAAATTGTTTTGTAGAGTATCCCCGCTTAGGGGCCGTCGCGTTGTAGATGAACTCGCAAACGTAGTATCCACATAAATCAGTCCCGTCTTCCTGCCACAAGCACTTTACGAGAAATAAAGTTCAATCAAACTGATAATCAAGCATGATAAATTGTATTGATGAAACTAGAATCAATGGGAGATGCACGAAACTAGCTAGTAGTACTTACTTTCAGGTGTGTAAATCGCAGCTCCTTCGACAGTGCTGGAACAATTGTTGTGAACTCTTTCCAAACCCTGCCAGACAAAGAAAATAATTACTTGATATCAGGAAATGAACAAATTAAAGTTGTCGATATGATGCGATAATGATCGATTGAACTTACTTCTAGAGAATTTTAGTCATGTCCGCATAATTCTTGGGAACTTTTCGTTTCGAGTCTAAGACGATTACTACTCCCCGCTCAACTTGAATCTCTAGCAGAATAAAGTGGAAACTGCGCATGCATGCATAACTCATCAATTACATTACTATAAATCTCGAGTAATAAGGGAAACCGAATATGCACAAGACAGTAACACTCACTTGAAGTTGTAAGGAAAGAGTATTGTCCCTTTGTTTTGATTTTTAAGCAACGATTGTAGCAAGTTCTCCTCAGTTTCCGTGGGCCAATGTTTTATATTATGCTCATGTATGACATTTGGGTTAATGAACCCAATGTCATACATTTGTGCTTTTCTGCATTCGACGATCTTCAATCTGGATAATATAATAGTGAGGATAATTATATTTACATGCAATGAAAGAGCTGAGCTATAAATACATAGAGAGACTTAATTAAAGAAATCGTACTTACATCACGATTGTTTTGTCGATGGCCTTCTGATTGTATAACTACCATATCTCCTCATATTCAATATTCAACATATCAATTCCAACGAGGTCGTGCTCCTCTTTAACCGATAGTATCAAAGAATCCATCACAGACTCGCGTCAGCTTTGCATGTACCATTCATGGAATCTTCGCATCATCATTGTTAGAGGAGGATGATCGGGTTTGACGAGAGGATGCCCATACCGGTATTTGAATTCGTCCACCTCCAACTTCTCAAACAGTACATCATCGCTCAGGTAATCACCAGGTTTGGTACCGGGGACCATCCCTGGATGATTAGCGACGATATCGCTAGAAACCTTAAGCGGGGGGCACGATTGGTTTGCCTGTTCGCCGAGCTGGGGATTTTTTCCCCCCACTTCTTTGTTCTGCTAACCTTGCATCACTGGAAGTACTTCTCGACTGCCGCGCATCTTGATATGCCTTTTTAATACAGCGTTCATAGTTGGAATCCGGCGGAGGCGGTGGTGGTCGCTTCAGGGCATCGAAAGTGCGCATCGCTTTCACCGGATCTATCTTCTCCTTCGGAGCTGGAGTTTTCTTTGGAAAATGGTCCCTCACTTCGACCTTACTTATCTCCTTGTTTTCAGACTCGGTCCTCTCATATGGTAACTTTTCCACAGGCTTGAGAGATGGACCGTATGTGTATCCCAATATGCTTGTACTGCTAGCCGCCGGAGCGGCGACGGCTCCCTTTCGTCGTTGCTTACTAGGCGCTGGAGGAGCCACAGTGGCGGCGGCTGTCTTTCGCCGTTGCCGACGAGGCTGAGGAGGAGGCATACTTCTCCGACGTGCCGGAGTAGGCAAAGGAGGAGGCGGAGTGCCCCCACGCGCCGGAGGAGCCGGAGAAGGAGGCGGTGTGCCCTGATTCGCCTGAGGAGAAGGAGGAGGCGGAGGCATCCACTTTGTAAGCTTGATGTACTCCTTCTGCCATAGACATGTACTCCTCAGGGCACGAACCAGTTTATTCTCTCCTTCACCTGTACAGTGGTCAAGCTCGAGCTCCTCAAATTCCGCCATTACTACATCCACCATCACAACAGCATAGCCATGTGGAATCGGACGGCAGTGAAAAGTTTCGGTGGGTTGAGGAGGTGCAACAGAGCCGACAGCCGCCTTGAATGTGAGGTTCTAGCATTTCGTCATAAGCTCGCAATATTGAGCCTCCGTGATAGTATCCACGGGGTAGCTAGGAGACGTGAAGTCGGGTTTAATGGGCTCCGTGGAAGGGACGCTGCTTCTCCGTTGAGATGGCGGGGCAGTAGCTTCTGGGGTAGCTTCGTGCCACTAAGATGGTTGGCTGGCAGCTCGCTGGCTCTCAGCTTCCTCTAGCTTTTGTAGTCTTGCATTGAGCTTCTGAATTTCGCTCAGCTTCGCTTTCCTCTTTCTCTCCCAGCTTTTGTAACCGCCTACGTCGGGAAACCCAACCTTCCACGGAACAGAGCCTGTTGTGCCTCGTGTTTGTCCATGGTGCTCAGCATTCCCTAGGGCCTCAGTCAGCTCGTCCTTCTCTCTGCCGGGAATGAACGTCCCTTCCTGCGCTGTAGTGATATAGTTCTGAAGCTTGTTCATGGGTATTGCAAGTTGCTCGTCCGTCCAACGGCACTTCCCTGTTTCAGGGTCCAAACTTCCCCCAACCCCGAAGAACCAAGTCCTTGAACGGTCTGGCCAGTTATATGTCTATGGTCGGACCCCTTTAGCAAGCAGGTCATTCTCAGCTTTGTCCCACAATGGCCGGGCTTTAAGGTAGCCACCTGACCCCATGTGATGGTGAAACTGCTTCTTTGCAGCATTGTTCTTGTTTGTCTCTGACATCTTCTTGCTCTTCTCCGATGTCTTGTAGGCCACAAATGCAGACCAGTAATCTCCTATCTTCTCATATCGGCCGACGAATGCTGGAGTCTTCCCTTTGTCAACAAACTTTGATTTCAACTCATTCTTCCACCTCCTGAATAGATCTTCCATCTTCTTAAGAGCACACGCCTTGACCCGTGGCTCTATAACTGGCTTATTCGGATCCTCCTCTGGCGGTAGGGTGAAATTTGCCTTCAACGCGGTCCAAAGATCTTCTTTCTGTCTATCAGTGACATAATCACCATTAGGGGCGCCGTCCTTAGGCTTATTCTATTACTTGATGCTGATCGGGATGTTGTCCCTAACAATAGCTCCGCACTGAGCAGAAAATGCATTCTTGGTCCGCTTGGGTTCAATCGGATGGCCATCGTCCGCGAGTGCTGTGATCATGAACTTTTCATCTTTGCGCAACCTCTTCTTTGGGCCTCGTCTCGTTACCGAAGTTCGGCTCGATCTGGAGGGCTATAATAGAAGAAAGAAGAGTTAATTAGTATATGTACATACCAAAACAATTAATACATCAATTAGCTAGAGTCAGCACAGACTTAATTAATATATATACCTCGTCGGACTTTGCAACAGCTCCCTCCTCCGATCGGCCACAGGAGCCGTCATCATGGTCTCCTTCTTCCTCCAGCATTCGGTCACCGGAGCCATCATGATCATGTACTTCCTCCTCCATTGTTCGATCAACAGAGCCGTCATAACCCTCTCCTTCCAGACCATCGGTGTCGTTGAGATATGACAAGACATCACGTCCGCCGTGGATTATGTCCCCCAACAACTGTTCTTGTTCTTTGTCTCTTGGATCCATAGTTTCTACAAATATTACAACATGACAATTAACTTGATAAATCTATGTTACCAGAGTTTTCTTCATTTAACTTGGTAAATTTGGGTGGCCTCGACAACGCTTCTAGGGTTTGGGGTGGCCTCGACAATGCTTCTAGGGTTTGGGGTGGCCTCGACAACACTTCTAGGGTTTGGGGGTGGCCTCGACAACACTTCTAGGTGCCAACAAAATACATATATCATATATACAAAAACATGGGATACCTTAATTAGTTCAATTTTTGGCCTTGACAAATCATTGAACCTTTTGACAGAAACCTCCCATAAACTCTTTCATAATTTTCTTTAGCATACATCCATGGAAAAAAACAGGAAGCTTCGATATTTTTTATATCATATGATAATTTTCTATATATATACATCCATCCATGTACACACACATATATACATGGACCAAAAATGCTATAAAAAATTATATGAACAAAAAAAAGGATACATCATCTATCATCAACATCATCAGCTATCATCAACATCATCATCTAACTATCATATATCAACTATCATCTATATATCAGCAAATTAAATCAGCAAAATCGGATAGGAAGGAAAGGGGGCCAGCCGGACCAAACAGGGAGGAGGTGCGGCGGCGTCGGGGTAGGGTTGTGGAGTGGGGCGGCGTCGGGGAGCGGCACCGGCATCGGGGCAGGGGCGGCGCGTCGGGGCAGGGCGGCACGTCAAGGCACGGGGCGACGCATCGGGGCAGGGCGGCGTGTCAGGGCATGGGGTGGCGTGTCGGGGCAGGGCGGCGCGTCAGGGCAGGGCGGTGCGGCGGGGCAGGGGGCGTCAGGGCAGAGGGCATCGACGGCGAGCTCAGGCAGCTTGGCGGCATCGATGTGCTCGGCGTCATCGGGTGCAAGTGCTAGATGAAATCTGAAAAAATCGAAACTGTCGCTTATATACACAGAGCATTGGTCCCTGTTGTTGGCACCAACCGGGACCAATGCCCCCTTTAGTCTCGATTGGTGGCACCAACCGGGAGCAAAGGTCTCTTTTCGGCAGCCCAAAGGGCGGGAAGCAGAGACCATTGGTCCCGGTTGGTGCCACCAACCGGGACTAAAGGGATGCATTGGTCCCGGTTGGTGGCAACAACCGGGTCTAAAGGGGGGCATTGGTCCCGGTTGGTGCCACCAACCGGGACCAAAAGGTGGTGATGCCCGGGGACAAATGTTTAGTCCCACCTCGCTAGCCGAGAGGGTTTGAGAGTGGTTTATAAGCGCTGCTGCGCCAACCCTCTCGAGCTCCTCTCAACTGCAGGCTGACGGGCCTAATTGCACTCTCCTCTGCATGTGGGCCTACTGGTCCTTCTGCGGGCCTGAATCCTGGCCTAACTAGCTGTTGGGTTTCTAGTCGTATTCAGGCCGTGGTGGCCCAGTAGGCGGGATTTTCTTTAAAAAAACTGTTTTTTGTTTTGTTTTTTATTTTTTTATTGTTTTTAATTTCTTTCCAGTATTTTTCTTCTTTTATTTTAGTTCATTCTTTTTAACAAAAAAGTTGTAAATTTTAGTTGCATAATTTCCATTATTTTGTTTTGTTTCTTGCTTTATTTATTTTTTGCTTAGTTTATTTCGAGTGTGTTTTATCATTATATTATTTTTTCTATTAATGTTTTGAACAAAAAATACTTTAATAATCTTAGTTGCATAATTTTTATATAATTATTGTTTCAAAAATACTAGAGGTTTATAAAAGCTTTTTAGCTGATTCTTTTTTGAACTCCACTCCTACGATGTTTTGAAAGAAATTAAAAAGCACTTCAAACAAACTCTGAAAAGGTTGAAAGTTGGCATGGTATCATCATTTCACCCACATAGCATGTGCTAAAAAGTTGACTGGGGTACGACAAAAACTGGATGCACTTCGTGTACAAATTGGACAATCTATTTCGAAGTATCACGGTTTCGAACGAAAACTCATCTGTTACGAAGGGATTTCATTTTTATGAACTCATTTGAACTCCAGAATTTTTGTGTGTTCAAAATGCACCATTAAAAGCCACATCATCAATTTTCAACCCTTTCTGACTTCATTTGGTATTTTTCATGCACTTACTGATTTTTTTGAGCTGAATGACCCTAAAATTGAAAAGCACTTCAAATGAACTCTGAAATGGTTGAAAGTTGGCATGGTATCATCATTTCACCCACATAGCATGTGCTCAAAAGTTGAGTGGGGTACGACAAAAATTGGATGCACTTCGTGTACAAAACAGACAATCTATTTCGAAGTATCACGGTTTCGAACGAAAACTCATCTGTTACGAAGGGATTTCATTTTTCTGAACTCAGTTGAACTCCAGAATTTTTCTGCGTTCAAAATGCACCATTCAAAGCCACATCATCAATTTTCAACCCTTTTTGACTTCATTTGGTATTTTTCATGCACGTACTGATTTTTTTTGAGCTAAATGACCCTGAAACTGAAAAGCGCTTCAAACAAACTCTGAAAAGGTTGAAAGTTGGCATGGTATCATCATTTCACCCACATAGCATGTCATAAAAAGTTGAGAGGGTTACGGCAAAAACTGGATGCACTTCATGTACAAACGGAGAATCTCTTTCGAAGTATTAGGGTTTCGGACGAAAACTCATGTGTTACAAAAGGCAGTTCATTTCTTCACATGTCACTGCAATGATATAGTTGTGGAGCAAAAGTCATCACTTCTTCTTCGCGTGTGTCCTTTGCTTATTGCACCGTAACCATGGACAATTTTCATCGTTTAATACGGTGCTTGGGTCAGCCTTGACTTTGAAGGGAGGAATTTCATGAAACTTTTCATAATCTTTAGACATGTCTGTCTTACCCTCCAATCCCATAATGTCTGTTTTTCCTGAAGGAACTATGTGGCGTTTTGGCTCATCATATGATGTATTCGCTTCCTTATCTTTTCTTTTTCTCGGTATGGTAGACATGTCCTTCACATAGAAACTCTGTGCCACATCATTGGCTTGGACAAATGATTCGTCTGTGTACCCAAGATTGTTCAGATCCATAGTTGTCATTCCGTACTGTGGGTCTTCCTGTACCCTGCCTCTTGACAGATTGACCCATTTGCACTGAAACAAAGGGACCTTGAAATCATGTCCATAGTCAAGTTCCCATATGTCCACTATTTAACCATAATATGTGTCCTTTCCCCTCTTGGTTGCTGCATCAAAGCGTACACCGCTGTTTTGGTTGGTGCTCTTTTCATCTTGGGCGATCGTGTAAAATGTATTCCCATTTATCTCGTACCCTTTGTAAGTCAATACAGTCGAAGATGGTCCCCTGGCCAACGAGTACAACTCATCAGAAACAGTGTTATCACCCATGAGACGTGTTTTCAACCAACTGCCGAAAGTCCTGATGAGTTCATATGTAATCCAGTCGTCACACTGCTCCGGGTGTTTGGAGCACAGAATCTTCTTGTGTTCATCGACAATCGGGGTCACCAAGGTGGAATTCTGTAGAACTGTGTAGCGTGCTTGAGACCAAGAATGCCCGTCCCTACATATTATTGAGTTCGCTCCTAGCGTGCCTTTTCCAGTCAGTCTCCCCTCATACCGCGATTGAGGGAGACCAATATTCTTAAGGTCAGGAATGAAGTCAACACAAAACCCAATGACATCCTCTGTTTGATGGCCCATGGAGATGCTTGCTTCTGGCCTAGCGTGGTTACGAACATATTTCTTTAAGACTCCCATGAACCTCTCAAAGGGGAACATATTGTGTAGAAATACACGGCCCAAAACGGCAATCTCGTCGACTAGATGAACTAGGACGTGCGTCATGATATTGAAGAAGGATGGTGGGAACACCAGCTCGAAACTAACAAGACATTGCACCAAATCACTTCTTAACCTTGGCAGGATTTCTGGATCTATCACCTTCTGAGGGATTGCACTGAGGAATGCACATAGCTTCACAATGGCTAATCAAACGTTTTCTGGTAGAAGCCCCCTCAACGCAACCGACAATAGTTGCGTCATAATCACGTGGCAGTCATGAGACTTTAGGTTCTAGAACTTTTTCTTTGCCATATTTATTATTCCCTTTATATTCGACAAGAAACTAGATGGGACCTTCATACTGAGCAGGCATTCAAAGAAGATTTCCTTATCTTCTTTGGTAAGAGCATAGCTGGCAGGACCTTCATACTGCTTTGGATGCATGCTGTCTTTTTCATGCACACGTTGCTGTTTCTCCAGTGCCTCCAGTGTATCTTTTGTCTTCACATACCCTCCCAAGAAGCCTAGAAGGTTCACGCAAAGGTTCTTCGTCACGTGCATCACGTCGATTGCAGAGTGGACCTCTAGGTCTTTCCAATATGGTAGGTCCCAAAATATAGATTTCTTCTTCCACATGGGTGCGCGTTTGTTAGCGTCATTTGGAACAGATAGTCCGCCAGGACCCTTTCCAAATATTACTTGTAAATCATTGACAATATCAAGTATGTGATCACCAGTACGGAGGGCGGTCTTCTTCCGGTGATCTGCCTCACCTTTGAAATGCTTTCCTTTCTTTCGACATTGATGGTTGGTCGGAAGAAATCAACGATGCCCCAGGTACACATTTTTCATGCATTTGTCCAAATATATACTGTCGGTGTCATCTAAACAGTGTGTGCATGCGTGGTATCCCTTGTTTGTCTGTCCTGAAAGGTTACTGAGAGCAGGTCAATCATTGATGGTTACAAACAGCAATGCATGTAGGTCAAAATCCTCTTGTTCGTTCTCATCCCACACACGTACACCTCTTCCATTCCATAGCTGTAAAAGTTCATCAACTAAAGGCCTTAGGTACACATTAATGTCATTGCCGGGTTGCTTAAGCCTTTGATGAGCACTGGCATCATAATGAACTTCCGCTTCATGCACAACCAAGGAGAAAGGTTATACATACATAGAGTCACAGGCCATGTGCTATCCTGGCTGCTCTGCTCCCCAAAAGGATTAACGCCATCTGCACTTAAACCAAACCATACGTTCCTCGGGCCACCTGTAAAGTCGCTCCACTTTCTCTCGATCTTTCTCCATTGCGACCCGTCAGCGGGTGCTATCAACTTCCCGTCTTTCTTACGGTCTTTTTTGTGCCATTGCATCAACTTGGCATGCTTTTTGTTTCTTAACAGACGTTTCAACCGTGGTATTATAGGAGCATACCACATCACCTTGGTAGGAACCCTCTTCCCCGTGCGCTGGCCCTCAACATCACCAGGGTCATCTCTTCTGATCTTATACCGCAATGCACCGCATACCGGGCATGCGTTCCGTTCCTCGTACTCACCGCGGTAGAGGATACAGTCATTAGGGCATGCATGTATCTTCTGCACCTCCAATCCTAGAGGGCACAGAACCTTCTTTGTTGCATACGTATTGTTGGGCAATTTGTTATCCTTTGGAAGCTTCTTCTTCATTATTTTCAGTAGCGAACTAAATCCCTTGTCAGATACACCATTGTCTGCTGTCGGGACCCCGATCCTAAGTCATAAGAATCCAGACTGTAACATATCACATCACTTTACGGCCTCATGCACGGTAAGTTCCACGGCTGCAACCTTATCTTAGCCGGGACCGTTTGCGTCTTTTGGCTCACGTATGTGAACATGTCGCTGGCAACCAAATGACAGAGAACCCGGGCCGACATAACTAGTCATAGAACCCAAGCGGCACATCCGTACGGAAACAGGCATACATAACCCAGCAACGCAGGTGTCGGCCTCAAGCGTGTGTAGACGAGTCATAGCAAGCTACAGGGACTCCATTACGTCATGAGACACGAATGCCATCGCTGCACGTAGACGAGTCATAGCAGGCTACAGGGACTCCATTACACTGCGAGACATTTCCCCGAAGGGACAGACACAACAGCAAAGAAGGATACATGCCGGTCAATCAATGTGTCCGGAGCAGTAGCAAGATACCATGGCTCGGTGGAAGTACAAAGAGGCAGTTTCCCGTAAAGAGTACTACTCAAGGCACACGACTAGGTGTCGGATCCCATACATACCGTTGCACGTCACACGTATGCACGACATGCCCGATATGCATAGATACAACCATGGCATCACAACATAACCATACAACAACATGACTTTTATTTAAGAGGCTCAGATGAGACTTGCATAATATGTTCTTACAGATAGGGGTCACATGACCCGACACTCAATTCATACAAACATGTTCATACAAACCAAGCGGAAGCATAAGCTGTCTGAGTACAGACAGATGAAAGGGTAAAAAGGCACATGGCCTGACTATCTACATCCCGCCATAGGGCAAAGGTCGTAGCTGGGACACCAGCTATTCGGCATCGTCGACATCTAGAAAGAACCCACCTGATGGGTCCTGGGTCTCATCTGCAACATTTATTAAGCAAACGTGAGTACAAACGTACTCAGCAAGTCTTTAAAATAGACCTAGTCTATTCATGCTCAAGTATCAACAAAGGGGGAGGTGGAGTTTATGCAGCAATGCCAGCTTTGACTCATGGCTAACCTACACTACTCAATTTTAACTCTTTGTTTACATTTTAGATATCGCACACGAGTCCACTAACTCCATAGCAATACACCACCATGGATTCACTTCCCTCTCCTCGGAGAGTGCCATCCACGGTACTCACACTTGTCTTAATATTTTTATGAGTATCCATTTGATTATCTATGAACATCATAAGTTCTCCAAGTAGTCCATATTCGAGGACGCGGCTATTCGAATAGTTTCATACCCTGCAGGGGTGTACTTCTTCACACACACTCTTGCCACTTATCGTTGTGTGCTCATAAAACCATGCACCTCGGCAACCTTCAAGCGGATGCCCAGCGAGGGAGTCGGCCATGACCGTCAACCGCATAAGACCTCTAGTCCAGGCTATCACCTATTTGAGACTGAACCCGCACGGAAGTCCGGCCGAAGTTTCCGCTACGGCCCCAAACGATGTGCGCAGGGTTCCCAAGCCCACCATTCGGGTGACCCTTGGTACACCGTGCCACTGCCTACCGCGTCGTAACCCACTGCGAGGGTCAGCGCTATGCACAGCCTCCAGCATGCTATAAACACCAGAAACTACTTGCAACTCTTGGACCAAGGACTAAGCGACTGATAAGTCGAGAGGGGTCGAGTTACCGGAACCCAATGTGTGGTAGCAACTAGGCTTAGATCACAAACACGAAACTCAGTTCCTAAGAACGGTCCCAATGAGACAACCCGCTATGTACTCCTACATAGCCTCTCATCGCTACCTTTACCAAATCGAGTTCATCATAATATCACCACATCAGAACAACATCGTTTCACTTAGTTCAAACCCAGATGAATCAGACCTAACACAACTCTAAGCATAGCAAGCATAGCAGGCAAAGTAAGCTAAGCACATCATGGCACAAGCATCTACCAGGTATGCTAGGTTGCAAGGTTTAGCTATTTACTGTGACAATGTCAGGTTATGCAGAAGAATAGGATCATCTACCGTGTATGATTGACATGTGATCGACTGTCCTAATGCAATAATCAAGAGCAGGAGCGAGAGAGTGGGATGTTATCAGAATGATCAAAGGGGTTGCTTGCCTTGCTGGGTAGCGGAAAGGTTCTCTCCTTCGCTAGGATACTCGGGGGTATCCTCAAAAGCAGGGCCAACCGTAATGCAGATAAGAAACGATCAACACACGCAAGTGCAACAATATGATGCATGATCATGGCATGATAGCATGTATGGATGAGCTAATGCAACTAGTATTCATGTTGATTTGAAATGAAGTTGAATATAGGTTCAAAATCGTTCTTTATTTCAAATTTCATATACTAACCTATTAGTAAATGTCAATGTTCACCTATTTAGATTGCTCTAACATGCATGACAATAGCACCATTGGATTCATTGGATTTTTCTGATAAATTTCCATATATAAATTATTTTCATCTGATTTACAGATTAATTTATATGAATTTTTGAATTTTTGAATAATTTCTGGAATTATTTTTAAACTGGAAAAGGGGAAAATGACATCAGCCTGACGTCACTGTGACGTCAGCTGGTCAGCTGACCGGGCCAGAGTCAAACCTGACATGTGGGACCACATGTCAGTGACTCAATCAATTAACTCATTAATTAAAACTAATCCTAAGTAATTAACAGATCTGGGCCCACATGTTAGTGACAAATTAGGTTTAATTAATTTAATTAATTAATTTGCTAATTAACCTAATTAACAGGCCCTGGCCCCACCTGCCAGCAACCCAGGGTCAAACCCCGGTGGTCAACTCCGGCAAAACACACCACCGTTGAGCCGCCGGTGGCTCCAGAGATGGCGGAGGGGTTCGGGATCCCTCCTCCAGCGACCAACGGGCGGCGAAGGGCACCAAACAAAACTACACGCACACGCGCATCCATTCTGACCCCTCCCAGGAGCTGAGATGGTCGGAATCGATGCCGGCGGCGAGCTTGGCGGCTACCGGAGCTCGGGCGAGCACGGGATCGTCGAGACGGAGCTCAAACGAGGCACCTAAGGCCTCCTAGGGCTGCCTGGGACCATCCTGAGCACGACCGTGTGCTCAGACGCGAGCTTGGGCTGCTGCAACGGCGGCCACGACCTTGCCGGCGGCGAGGAGCTTTCGGGCTCGGAGGTACTCGGTGCTAGAGGGATCATTCGAAGGGGAAAGAAGGATGAAAGGACCAGGAGCTCACGGCAGTTGCAACGACGTCGAGAGCGGGCTCGGGGAGGGCTTGGAGATGGCGATCAACGGCGGTGATGCTTCGGGTCCGAGGAGGAAGATGAGCTCGGGGACGGCGCTTCGGGGCTCTTGGCGATGTGCAGCTCAGCAAGGAGGAAGAAGGCGACGAGGCAGAGCGATTGAGGGGCTCAGGGGCGAGGGGGAGCGGCTAGAACGACGATGGTGAGCTCGAGCAGGGCTCGGCCATGGCAGAGCAGAGAAGAGGGAGAGGTCAGGGGGCGAATGCGAGAGAGAGAGAGGGATGGGGACGGCAACGGCATCCTCATCCACTCGCCAGCGCGGCGAGGGGGACGTAGGCAAGCAGGGAGCTGCGTGGCAGCTCCGACGAGCGCGCGCTGCGAGCACACGCCCGTCCTCCTGGCCGCCAGGAGGACGATGACCCCCCTGGGCTAGGTGGGCCGGCCTGGCCTAGGCTTCTTCTTCTTTTTCTTTTATCATTTTCTCTGTTTTTTCTATTTCTGACATTTGTTTATTTCTTTTTCAGGTACAAATGACTTTATAAAATATCCCATATATTTTCTATAATGGAGTTTGAATATTTCAAACTTATTTGAAAAGTTTCAGGATATTTTGAAAACTTAAATAATGATAATGGTTTATTTAATATTTTCAGAGGCTTTGTTGTTTATTTTTAAATTGCTTTAGGTGTTCAAGTAATTAAAATGATCCTTGTTATAGTCATGTCCAAATTTACGAGACATAGGGAACATTTTTAGTGGGCATTTAGGATTTGTTGAATTTTCACCAAATTTGAATTGTTTTGATTCAAAATGAGCTTGGGGTTTCTTTTTGTTCCCCATTTCATGTTGATGCAATAGAATGAAACATGATGCAAGCACATGCTATCCTAGGACATCGAGCTAGGGATGTGACATCTGCCTTCCATTGCAGCAGTTCCAATGTGGTATCGAGCTTTTTGTTGTCATCTTCGCAATTTGGGTACAACCCTTTTTTGTGATCCTCTAACATGCAATCGAACTTCAACTTCTCCCTTTCACTTTCGCATTCTCTCTGTGCATCAACAATGACCCGGCGAAGATCATCATCGGGCACATCGTTTGGTTCCTCTTGCTCTTCAGCTTCCCCCATTGCAGCATCACCATATTCAGCGGGAGGGTAGTTGTCATCATCCTCTTCTCTTCGTTGTCTTCCATCATAACCCCTCTTTCTCCGTGCTTGGTCCAAACATTATAGTGTGGCATAAAACCCTTCTGAAGGAGGTGGAAGTGAAGGGTTTTAGAGTTGGAGAAAGACGTCGTATTCTCACAGACAGTACATGGACAAGGCATAAAATCATTCTGCTTGTTTGCCTCAACCGCTTCGAGAAAATTATGCAGGCCCTTAATATACTCGGAGGTGTGTCGGTCACCGTACATCCATTGCCGGTTCATCTGCATGCGTTATATAATAAAGCGTATTAAAAACCATTACAACATATCATGAATACATAAGTTACCAAATTATTAGAAATCCATCATCACATTAAAGCCAAAGTACAATAATGACCAAAATAAATATGTACAGTTCATACATAGCTGTCATTATTGAACAACATATAGGTCTCTAGAGCATCTAATTAAAACATACACCGAAACTATGTAAAAAATTTAAATGCAACAACCAATGCAATCATAACCGCTACTAAGGTACCAATTGATCCAACGGCATAATGATACCAAGCCTCAGTTTGAATGGCATATTTTCTAATCTTTCTAAGCTTCAAGCGCATTGCATCCATCTTGGTCTTGTGATCGGCGACGGCATCGGCAACATGCAACTCCAATCCCATCTTGTCATCTTCAGTTCTTTTGAATTTTTCTTTCAAATGATCGATTTCTTTTTCAGCTTTAGTTAACTTGTCGAGCAGAATTGCATAGTCGGTTGGAATTTCTGGTTCAACTACTTCCTATAGATAAAAACATCTACGTCAAGTTGGTGGCATAATTAATTGTCATAGAAATTAGATGTGTGAAAGAGTTATATAAGAGATAATATACCACATCTGAATCATAGACTGGACGAGGGCCGACGTGGGCGGATACCATAACCATGGCACTATATAATAACAAACAATAATAAAAGTAAGAAAATCATATGAGTAAGTATATTTTCTTTTAGCAAGAAGATAAGATCAAGAGCCTCACCACACGTGGGTGATCGACGGTGGTTTCACGACGGGGATGGGACAGGACGGACCGCCAAACCTAGACAAATCTTGACGAAAATGGAGTTTGGACAAAGAGCTTCGAGAGGAGAAAGCTTAAGTTTGGCTTGGGCATTTCATCAAACACCTCATGTGCATAGGAGGTGAGCCAGAGCACTACAAAGGTCTTCCCTCGCCCGCAAAAAAACAAAGTAGTGTGTGGAGTGCTCTGCTCGCCGGCGAGGGGGTATATATAGGCATCTCATTGGTCCCAGTTCGTGGCTGGAACCGGGAGTAAAGGACCACCTTTGGTACCGGTTCCAGACACGAACCAGCCCGCCCAGCCCCCTGGCCTCACGAACCGGGACCGTTGCCCCCATTTGTCTCGGTTCATGACTGAACCGGGACTAATGGGCTGGCCGACCCGAACCGATGCCCTATTTTCTACTAGTGTAAGAGCAAATGATCCTAGTATCCTTAGACCTCAGTTGAAGTGGATCCCAAAACCGTGCTCCAGGGTGATTCTTTGGCGAGGAGGAGAGCGATCAACCAAGGACGCCGCCACTCGCACCATCGTCTGCACTCCAGCCTGAAGCTTTGTCTTGTCATCTTCTTTCATCAGACCTGATTAATACATCATAAAAGCACAAGCAGTGAAAACAACTTCTAAAGGGGATCGAACAACATGTTTCTCAAATGCCACTTTGTTGCGAGTGCACCAAATACTCCAGCATATGGCCGCTATGATCACCATATAGTATTTCCTCTCTCTAGGAGGATATCTGTAGAGCCATGCCCAACTTTGCCATAGAGGAACAGGACAACAAGATGCCCCTAGCCCTTTACCAAAAGTTCCCCACACCGTGCGAGCAAAAGAACAGCCAAAAACAAATGATCAGAGGATTCAATATTTTGACAGAAAGAACAAGAAGGATTTCTAGGCCAATTCCTTTTGCGCATGTTATCCCTAGTAAGAACATCATTTTGAAACAGCTGCCACATGAAGCTTTTAATTTTCAAAGCGATCTTTGCTTTACATATCCACTCATAGTCAGGTCCCGAAATATCTTTTCCCAACCACTCATACACAGATTTAGTTGTAAACAACCTGTTAGGAGTGTGCTTCCAGCCAACCACATCAGGTTGCTCATTCATAGGGAAATTCTTGGCCCCATCTACCACCGCAGCCCACTGAGAGGCTAGCTCATGAAACATGCATCGCCTTCAGCGCATCTCATAGTTATTATTGACAAACGACTCTAAAGTACCTTCTTTGTCCATGCAGATATCAAATAACATGGGGTATTGTGTTCTCAAGGGAACATCCAGCATCCAGGGATCATGCCAGAGTCTCGTCAGGTTTCCTCTATTAATTTTGATCTCCCTCCCTGCTAGATAAACATCTCTGACTTTCATGATTGCTTTCCAACAAGGAGAATCATTGAAACGGGGTTGAACATTGGTCACAGATTTCCTTTTCAAATATCTGGCACGAACAATGCGTTGCCATAAGCCATTTTCAGACTCAAGTTTCCACCACCACTTCGTTAATAGGCTCAAATTTTGCTTATGCAGGTCTTTGATACCCAGCCCACCAATTTTCTTAGATCTACATACCCTAGCCCACTTGATCATATGGTAAGCTCGTTTTTTCATCTTTATCCTCCAGAAGAATTGTCTCATATGGGCATTCATTTTTTCAATGAAGGGTTTGTTCAACATGAACATGGACATGAAGTAAGAAGGGATCCCATCTAGGCTAGAATTAAGCAGAATAGCCTTAGTGCCTGAAGAAGTCGTATAACCTATCCATGCTGCTAGCCTTTTAATCAGCTTCATATCTAGGAAATCCCAGTCAGTAGTCTTGAGCATGGAATAAGTAACGGGGACACCTAAATATTTCATAGGAAGTTTACCCACTTGACAATTAAACATGTCCGAGTATATCTGGTCCATAGAATTATCCCCCCCAATTGTGAACACCTCACTTTTATCAAAATTGATTTTCACACCTGACATCAATTCGAATAGGTAGAGTAACAACTTAACATTGATCCCTTCTCCACATCGTGCGAGAAGCAAATAACAGTGTCATCAGCGTACTACAGGATACTCACTCCCCCTTCTATAATATCAGGAGCCAACCCTTCAAATAAACCATTTTTCTGGGCAGCTAACACCATCTTAGTGAGACATTCGGCCGCCAGGTTGAACAGAAAGGGGGAGAAGGGATCCCCTTGACGAACCCCCTTAGCACTTTGGATAAAAGATCCAATATCGTCATTTATATTAACACTCACCGTCCCATTGCGAAGAATTTGGGCTACCCATCCGCACCATTTCTCATTAAAACCTCCTTTCACATGGCAATCCAAAAGGAAGTCCCAATTGACTTTGTCATATGTTTCTCAAAATCGAGCTTAAGCACTATTCCCACCCGTTTTTTACAATGAGTATATTGCATGATCTCATGTAAGGTCATGATCCCATCCATGATTTTTCTACCTTTGATAAAAGCATTCTGTTGAATGCTGAATAATTTGGGAGCATAGATACCCACTCTCCTATCCATGACCTTTGTAATCAATTTGTAGGGGCAACACAACAAACAAATGGGCCTGTACTGCTGGATCTTATTCGCATGGGAAGTTTTAGGAAGCAAAGTAATAATACCATGGTTCAATCTATGCACATCTAGTTTCCCTTCATAAAACCATTCAAACAGCCGAAACAAGTCAGCACTAACCACCTCCCAACAATGATGATAAAAATCAGCAGGGATGCTGTCTGGGCCAGGAGCATGATTAGGCTTCATATCAAATAAGGCAGCTTTAATCTCCTCCAGAGTAAAAGGTCTAGTAAGGTCATCATTATCACTAGAGTTTAAGGTTTCCTCACTAGACCACATCGAAGCATCAATATGGCAAATATTGCCAGGAGCAGTACCAAATAGCTCTTTATAAAAACTGGTAGCATGGGACAGAAGGTTTTTTGTGCCTTCAATAGTGGTGGTACCACATTCCAAAGAATGTATAACATTTTTTCTACGTCTCCTGTTGGCCACCTTATGGAAGAAGTTAGTATTATTGTCCCCTTTTAATAACCATCTTTCATTAGATTTTTGGTGCCAATATAATTCCTCATTAGCATATATGTCATTGAGTTCAATAAGGATGTCCACCTTCCTAATGTAGGCCCTACCACAAAGGTCACCTTTCTCCTCCAGCAACTCCAACTCTTGGAGTTCCAATTTTAACATAGTTTTCTTAATCCTATTGTTGCCAAAGTTATTAGAACCCCATCCTTTGAAAAACTTCTTGATCCTTTTCAGCTTAATGTTAAGGATATCAATAGGATCATCAACATAAACATGTTTCCCCCAAATGTCAGCCACCAGAGGTAGGAAATCAGCATTATTCAGCCATGCAGCATCAAACTTGAAGCATTTGCAGCCTCGTGCTCTAGCTGAAGCTGCCCCCCATCTAGTAATAAAGGGTTATGGTCAGAAAGCTCTTTTACTAATTTGTGGACAGAGATTAAAGGGTAAAGATCTTCCCAGTCCGAGGACATCAGAACTCTATCCAATTTTTCTAAAGTTGGATTTTCTTGTTTGTTAGACCATTTGAAACATCCACCAGACATATGAATCTCCCTGAGCCCAAGGAGGTGGATAATGGAGTTAAACACATCGGAGAAATGTGATAAGGGGGTTCGCTTGTTTTTTTCACCATTGTGTCTCATGATGTTGAAATCCCCTCCAATGAGAAAGGGGGTATCAACCTTGTTACAGAAAGAGGATAATTCAGCCAGGAACTCAGGCTTTTTATCATCTTGGGCGGCTCCATATACTACCATAAGAGCCCAACTGTAGTTTTTGGTTTTGTCCAAAATGTTAATCTGCAGGATATATTTGCCATGAACAGAATTGATGACATCCATCGTCTCTATACGTACCCCACACAAAATCCCACCAGATCTACCAACCGAAGGGACATGAACCCAATGAAATTGGGATGAGGGGTCCAGTTTCCTAAAAAAAGGAAGGATTAAAATTTTCTTTCTTGGTCTCTTGAAGACCAATAAAATCAACCTCATTGGCACTCATGATATCAGTAAGGCAGGAAGACATGCCCTTCTTCCCAATCCCCATACAGTTCCAGAATATGCCTTTCATTTATAACGATTAGGTTTATCTCTCACTTGGGAAGGTCTGCCAAGATCCAAGGCAGCCCTATCCTCAAAATCTTTCTTGTGCTTCCTAGTAACAGGTCTATTGGTAATAACAGGGGAAGAAGTACCAGCACTTCTTCTTTTAGCTTTTTGTTTTTTCTTACTTCTAGGCTGCACTAGGATTAAAGGTTCATCATCTCCCTCACTCTAGTCCCCCCAGGTTAGAGATAGAGGAGTATTGTTCCCTAAGTAATCAATGACAGAAATATTACCAGATTCCATATTTTTCTCACACAACTTTTGCCTGGATGTTTCCAATTCACGAAGAAAATTAATCGTAGCAAAATTATCATTAGGGATATCCACCCCCATAAGGGAAGCATGTAAAATGATGGCATCATTGGACAACACAAAGAATTGATTATGAGCAAGGGAATCAGTGGTACCTTCAAGGCTGTGTTTCCTCATCCTTCTTGTCGCCATCTCATCCACCCTAGCAAGCTTTTGATACTCATTGCGACCAGTGACCCCCATTTTTCAGACGGTACATCCTCGCTCCCAGGAGAGTTTTCTGGTGACTCAACAGTGTAGGTGTTGTGGCTCACACCATCTTCCATACATCCATCGTCCAGTTCCACTACCTGAGGTAGAGCCGGCCACACAACATAATTGGACAGATGTGTTAGGTTATCTTTTCCCATATCAACAAAAATTTCCAAAATATATAGGAGGAGGAGGAACAGGAGTAACAACCCATGCACCTGTCTTCAAAGACTCCATAGGATTAGGTGAGACATAAGCAGAGGTAACAACATCTAGCCCTTGGCTATCACATTCAACACTCATCTCATCAGCAGGGGATTTATGTTCTAAGGAATCAAGTGTCTGTTGTTCTTTGGCCATGGAATGGATCAGGAGCTCAATATGGTTCCCCTCATCACTTTCTTCTTCCTCATCAAATTCAGAAACAGTAGGCAGTCTGGAGCTACCTGTGTAGTTCTGAGCCGAATTGCCCATAACAGAAGCACTAGTCCCTCCTTTATCAGAAGAGAACTGGGAGCCATGATCATATTTAGTTCTCTTCATCACAGAAGGCACAAATGATTTACTTCTATCAGGGGCCCCCACCATAACTCTCTCCACCTCATAAAAGAAATCATAAAACTTCCCTTCGAGAAGGCCTTCAACCATAGGAGTAATATTATTCACATCCATACATCCCAGCAAAATGCGAGCATACTCAGGTTTGTGTAGAGTTGCTGCATCCACTTCCAAAGTGACCCCAACCAGTCCACCAGCATAGGAGACATAATCCACACATCGTTTATCTAATGGTACGTTGCACACTCGGACCCAAGCTTTTTCAAGATCAGCTTTAGCTCCAACTGATGCTGACCATGAAGATATGCCAACTAGCACTGTACCATCTAAAATGGGCAGACGTTTACCATAACAGCAAGCTCTCTCAACCTCTTGAGCATTAGGAAACCTCATGACAAATTGAGTAGGGCTAATCTGACGAGCAGTGCATCGCCATTTCTTAGTTTTTTTTGAAAAGAAACCATTGAACTCATTTTCAATATCTTTCACAGATGCAAAAAACTCAAGGATAGTAATAACCACAGTATTCAACTTCTCACTAGCTTGCTTATTGTAACCACAATCAGGGATGAAGAAGAAACCCTGCCCAGGAAATTGAAAACCACACAACAGTGGGATGCATTCCCACGGGCGAGGAGACTGGCACAGCTGTGCCATATGCCCAAGCTTGATACATCTCTCACACCTAATAGTAGGGCAGCGTGGAGCAAAGTGACCTGGGGTATTGCAGTTGTGGCAGATCTCGCCATTCCCTTTGTTGATGTGCGTCTACGGACCAGGGGGAACAGGCAGAGGAGCTTGGTCACCTCCTTTCGCCATTGGCTTGGTCAACGGATCTGGCCAAGCCTCCCTGGATCCACCCCTGAGTGCCTTCGCCGCCACCTCCCATCGATCCCCATCCACCGCCCCCGCAGATCTGGGCGGAGGGGCGGATCTGGGCGAGGATCTGGGCGTTGCCACATCAGATTGCGTCCGTGGACGGCAGGCGCCTATGGCCGCCCTCCGCCAAAGTTGTCGCGTCCCGTGCCCTCATGACGCGCTCCGAACCTTCCGCCGCGGCTGTTCGCCATGGATGTCGTAGTAGTAGGTCGACCGCCTCCCACCGCCACCTGAGCGAACGACCTCGCGTTGCCGCCCACTTTCCCCGGCCACCAACGGAACGAATCGGAGGAAGAGGGAGGAGAAAACCTAGGTCTAGACCAAAAATGCCCGAAGAAGTTTGCTAGATGCGAATCGGCGCTCTCGGCCGCGGAATGGGAGCGGGTGGGTGGGGAATCGCTCTGTGGGTCCGTATATCGCTCGTGCTCGAGATCCACACCGGGTCCCTCATGGCGGTCACCCTGCCATGGCCCCGAGTTTTCTATCCCAACATCCGCATCAGCTGTTCAAACCTGAGTGGTTGCATGCATCCATGGCCCCTTTCCACACCCGGGAGGCCCCCTGCTCAGTGGGATCCATGCATGAGGGAAGTGGTTGATCCACCCGCACCATGTGACACGGAAACCCCAACACACCTCCCTCGAACACCTCCTCGCCATCACTCACCGAGCGCGCGTCACCGTCCGCCCGTCCTCATCGAGCAGGACCAGACACATTGCCTCCCGCCGGAGAAGGAGCACGCCCGGCATGAACGTCACCGTGCACCGCGTGCGTAGATCCGGTGAGAACGAGGACTTCCATCTCGCATCGCCGGGATCGCCCGAGACTGTCGACGTGCTCGCCCGAGCCATCTACGCCCGAGACTCTCGCCGAGAGATGTTCGTGGTGCACGGTCGATTGCCATGTAGAATGATTCGAGAATGTTGACATCCAAGCCAATATCTTCCGTTGACAGAAAATAAAAGTTTTTTGGATGGTTCTCTAATTTGCCAAGGCAGATGCGGTTGCATTACACACTAGTAGCTCTCAATAATATAGGGCGTGAGATTGTTGATATCGCAATTGGTAGCTCTTTAAAGCGGCCACTTCAATCTGCTTAGGGGATGGCCAGAGGGCTAAATTTTTGACTGACAAGTGGCTGCCTGGAGGGTGCTCAATTGAGGATTTGGCTCCAGCATTGTTCTCCTTTGTCAAGGATTCTAGACGATCTGTCAAGGAGGCTCTCTGCAATCGCAACTGGATTAAGGATATCACGGGGGGGGGGGGGGGGCATGGCTCAATATCTCAGAATTTGGGACATCATTCAAGGTATCTCTTTATCTGTTGGTGTTCCAGATTGCCTAGTCTGGAAGTGGACTGCTGATCACAAGTTCTCCCTCAGCAGTGCGTATAACATGTTCTTTGCTGCTAATGTTCGTTTTGCTCGTCACAAACCGGTCTGGAGATCCAAGGCTCCCCCGAGATCGAAGGTGCTTGACCGCTGATAATCTGGAGCGTAGGGGTTGGCCTTCTAATGGAAACTATCCGATGTGCCTCTCGACTCAAACTAGTCACAATGGGAGTAAGATAGGTAGTAACATAGATGCCACCTAAACAAAAAATATGATGTGACAGCTAATTAATGAGAAGAGAGAGAAATTGCCTCTATGAATAACATAGCTCATAATAAGGCAAGATGAGTCTATAAGCAAATAAATGGAAGACTCTATGTTACTATTTTTATGTTACTATCCACTATGGAGGTAGTAACTTAGACTAGTAACATATGCATGTTACTACTTTATGTTACTTTTCATTGTGACTAGTCTCATGAAGACTATGCACACCTTTTTGTGCATTGTGCTTCCACCCAACTGGTTTGGATGAGGTTCAGAGAACGGACGCATGCAGATTTTCGAATTCCTGATGATAGCTTTCGTCAGTACTGAGGATTGGTGGCTGAGTGCGCGAAAGGAGGTTCCCAAGAATGACCTGCGCAATTTTGACACCATTATCATACTGCTGCACTGGAGGATTTAGAAGGAACGGCAGATTTTTTGAGTAGGTGATGTGTAACATTGACAGGATGCTGGATCAAATCAGAAAAGATATTAGGGCCAGGAGGGCGGCTGGCTGTGTCAGCGATCTCTTTTAGTTTCTTCTCTTTTTCTAGTCTTCATGTCGGCTTAGGTTGGGCCTTCTTACCTTGTTTCTTCAGAGTTTATATTCTGACGGCAGACAGCTTTAGATCGCCTAGACCGTTTTGCCTTTTGTATTTCTATCTAATAAAGAACGGCCTATGGCTGTTCGAAAAAAGATTGTTGATATCACTACAGGTACATCACCAATGGAATAATGATCCTTGCAGACTCCTCACACTGAAATGATAAAAAATACTCGCCTTGTTGAGACATACAAGATGCCAATCCACATATTTGATACTACCCCAAAGACTAACAAAATTAGCATGTGAGCTGATCTTGATCCATAGAATCCATCGATCACACAACACATCATGTTTCTCCATGTTTCGATGCAGCACTCCTCAGTTTCCCTTTTCAAATTTGCGTGAACTCTCGCCCCTTCATATGCTTTACATTTTTTTTAGCAGTCTTTAGATTATTATTTTTTAAGTTCAATCGTCTTCGTATACTTTATATGAAACTAGCACATATACCCGTGCATTGTAACAAGAGCAAATTAATGTATACTCAAATTTAGGGAACATGGGATGTGCAAGCACAACATATCAAATAATTAGGTAGTTTAACTCAAGCACTCAATTGCCATAAGGGTAGTCCCCATTATATTTGTAGTTATAATCATATGTATTAGCGCTAAATCCAGATTGAACGTGCAGTCGATGAATCTACGACACAACCAATTTAAACACTATCCGATTGCAATTATATATTAAGTTATATCATACTCCGCGGTGTCATAATATACCCTTATCTCATGTTCACTCACAATCTTACGTACAAAGCATCCAATGCATTGGGAGTTTTTTTTTTTTTGAGAAAAGCGGAGTTAAATCCTTCCCGCTCATCTGTATCAAAAAAATGATGTGTTTGTTTCTCTAGGGATAGTCAGGACCCACTCTTCATTCTCTATTGATTCCTCGAGCAGTTATTGATTTTCCATACAACTTTCAAATGTATATAAACTAATAAAATTTAGTGTAAAAAAGGAGAAGCGATTATTTAATTTGATAAGTAAACAAACCCTTTCATATGGATTTTAAAGAGTTTGAGGGAGAAAACTCTACGACCAAGAGACAACCTCGCATGAAGATTAAATGCATCTAACTGTAGCTACGTAAAAAAAAATATTGACTGCCACTTGGGCCAATTGGGCCCGCATGCAATGCATCAGTTGGAGAAAAGAAAACTCATTGCATACATTGGCTGGTGCTCTAAAACGATCTGCTGGAGATAATAAATTAAGCATTTTTCTTCAAGGATCCAAAAGGAACGGATGTACTCATTCAACCCCACTTAATAATAATGGATGCATGTAATAGATAGAAGTATGAGCTAGCCGAGTTTACTCACTCGAGGTTTATTTTTCTCTTTTCAATGAATGTTCAGAAATTTAAAAATGTTTGCAAAACATCAAGAAAGTTTGAAATTTATGAAAATTTCCGTGTTTTATATTTTGTTAATAAATTCAAAAATGTTTGCCAATTTCATAGAATAATTATATTTTCAATTTTTTTTCAAAATTCAAAAAATGTTCATGTTTTTAACATTTGTTCGTCAATTCAAATAATGTTTAGGAATTTTCATAAATTTTTCTGGTTTTGAACAAATGTTCATAACTTCGAGAAATGTTCAGATTTTACAAAAAAGGTTTCGGCTTTCAACCTTTTCTACGCAAATTAAAAATGTTTGTGTTCTCATAATTTGTTCGCAAATTCAGAAAATGTAAGGGGAATTTCATAAAATGTTCCCATTTTCAAAATATGTTAATAATTTTAGGAAATGTTCATATTTTTGTAAATTTGTTCCTGTTGTTTTTAAAGAAAAATCACATTTTCAAATAATTATTTGTAGTTTCAAAACATGTTCTCATTTTCAATTTAGTTTCTTAAAAAATGTTTGAGATTCCCAAAAAATGTTCAAGTCTTTAAAAATCTGTTAACATAATTCTAATTTGTTCATTTTTGCAAATGCATTTATTTTTGTGAAAAATAAAATCACAATCAAAATTGTAAGAAAGTTTAAATCTTTTGCTATCTATAGTTTTTATATATAAAAATCTATAGTTTATATAAGCTGAGATGCAATTTTAGGCAACGAATTAAGGAAGTACAGTGGCTAGGAATGGGGTTAACTCACGGGAGTTCTTTTGTTCGATCCCACTCAAGCCAGTTTTTTATATGGTGTATTTTTGTTCCGTCGTTGTTCATTAAGTGTTCTGCTGCTAAATTGGCACTAAAGTCACTTGTTCAGAGTGGTTAGCAGCGGTGGTTGTATGGCTGCAGGTTCCACGTTCGATTCCAACTTTGGTCAGATTTTTTTACCGGATGAAAAATGAACCTCTCGCGCGAGAGGTTTCGGGACGGACAAAAATCGTTTCTTTGTTGGCCCCACGACAGACGAAAAAACATTTAGATCCCATCGCAAACCAAAAAAAATGAAGAAACGCTCTGTACTTTAATATTAGGTAAAGATAAAGATGTGTGCGGACGGTGGCATCCAACCATGGAGGGCTGCCAGCTTGTAGGGGGTCTCTGAGGCGGCTGTCGGGACTCCGGCGGGAGGACGTTCCACGACTAGACATTGTGGAGGAGGTGGTGGCATTTGGAGGGATCCCGGACCCAACGTCTGGCAACAGGCGGGTGGGTCGAAAGATTCAGGTTCAACCAGACGCGGATGACTTGCAGATGGGGTGTGTTATGCGGGCAGCGAAGCTTCGAGACATCGAAGCTACTACTGGTATATTGGTGAATACCAGTGATTCACTATTACATTTTTCTAAGGATGGTATTGTTAGCAATGCTAATAGTATTAGGGTATCTCTTGTGGTGAATAGGCGTGCGGTTGCTAGGTTTGTAAATGATTTGCTTTATCTTGAGACAGACATAACGATAGAAATGCTTAAAAATATTGCGACTATTAAGCTAATGAAAGAGAGTGAAGTACATGCTCGAAGTTTGGACACTAGATTGTTTTTGTGAGGGTCCAATGCCAACCAGTATTTTGGATGGGGAAGCACTAGATGTGGAGTAGCATGTGATCCATCTACAACCAGAAGAAAGCTTCGGGAACGACCTCGGTCATGGAGACTCCAAGGTGGTGTGACTAAAGCCCAAACGCACGTGGAAGAGAAAGGTGTATCCAACCCATTCTCCGCAGTTCGTCCAATGTTGGAAATATGCCCTAGAGGTAATAATAAATTAGTTATTATCATATTTCCTTGTTCATGATAATCATTTATTATCCATGCTATAATTGTATTGATCAGAAACTCAAATACATGTGTGGATACATAGACAACACCATGTCCCTAGTATGCCTCTAATAGACTAGCTCGTTGATCAAAGATGACTATGGTTTCCTAGTCATGGACATGAGATGTCATTTGATAACAGGATCACGTCATTAGGACAATGATGTTATGGACAAGACCCAAACTACAAACATAGCATATGATCGTGTCAGTTTATTGCTATTGTTTTCTGCATGTCAAGTATTTGTTCCTATGACCATGAGATCATGCAACTCACTAACACCAGAGGAGTACCTTGTGTGTATCAAGCGTTGCAACGTAACTGGGTGATTATAAAGGTGATCTACAGGTATCTCCAAGGGTGTTTGTTGGGTTGGCATGGATCAAGACTGGGATTTGTTACTCCGTGTGATGGAGAGGTATATCAGGGCCCACTCGGTAATACAACATCACAATAAGCCTTGCAAGCAATTCGACTAAGTGTTAGTCACGGGATCTTGTATTACGGAACGAGTAAAGAGACTCGCCGGTAACAAGGTTGAACTAGGTATGAAGATACCGACGATCGAATCTCGGGCAAGTAACATACCGAAGAACAAAGGGAACATCATACGAGATTAACTGAATCCTTGACATAGAGGTTCGATCGATAAAGATCTTCGTAGAATATGTAGGAACCAATATGGGCATCCAGGTCCCGCTATTGGTTATTGACCGTAGAGGTGTCTCGGTCATGTCTACATAGTTCTCGAACCCACAGGGTCTGCACACTTAAGGTTCGGTGACATTTCGGTAGTATAGAGTTATGTATGGTGGTGACTGAAGGTTGTTCGGAGTTCCAGATGAGATCCCGGATGTCACGAGGATCTCCGAAATGGTCCAGAGGTAAAGGTTGATGTATAGGAAGTCCTATTTTGGTTGCCGGAAATTTTTTGAGCTCATTGATAGTGTATCGGGGGACCATCGGGAGAGGTATTTCAACCCAAGAGGCTACATGGGCTGTGGGAGGAGGTAAACCAGCCCCTGGTGGGCTGGCCAAAGCCTCCTCTAAGGGCCCATGCGGCTGGAGTGGTTTGAGAAGGAAAAAATCCAAAGGTGGAGAGGTGGAAAGAGTTTCCAAGTGGAAAGGAGGAATCCTACTCCTAATAGGATTGGAGTAGGACTCCTCCACCTCCAATTTCGACCAAACCTTGAGGGTTTGAGACTGCCTCCTCCCCTCCCTCCCTCCTATATATACTAAAGGATTTAGAGGAAAAAGCTTACCCTAATAGCCACGTGCTACCTCTCCTCTAGATCGTAGTTTCTCCTCTAGATCGGTTTTCGGCGGTGTTTAGGCGAAGCCCTGCTGGAATAGCTCCACCACCATCGCCACAACGCCGTCGCGCTGCCGAAGAACTCATCTACCTCTCTGCTCCCTCTTGCTACATCAAGAAGGCGGAAATCGTCATCGAGTTGTACGTGTGCTGAACGAGGAGGTGCCGTCCGTTCGGCGCTAGATCGGAAGGACCGTGATCAAGATCGCGAGACGGATCGTGATGAGATCGTGGGACGGATCATGATGAGTTCACGGGACGGATCGTGATTGGATCGTGGGACGGATGGTGATGAGATCGCGGGATGCTCGGCGATTTGGATCGCGAAGACGTTCGACTACACCAACCGTGTTTCTTAATGCTTTCCGCTTAGCAATCTACAAGGGTATGTAGATCCACTCTCCCTCTCATAGATGCTCATCACCATGGATAGATCTTGTGTGTGCGTAGGAAAACTTTTGTTTCCCATGCAACGTTCCCCAACATCCAAGTGCGAGAATCAAATTCAAATGGAAATTTCATGAAAAATGAGAGGCATTTTCTAGAATAGCAGAGGTCTTGCAAACTTGGTTAAATGAAGGTTTCAAGCAAAAACATCTTAGAGAAAATAAGCTTGATTTTATTGCGTTGCTCGGGATAGGTGGAGATGATTTTACTTCACAATTTCGAGGTACTATTCCGGTCGTTTGGACTATGATTGACATTATCTCCCACCATGTAGAAGATCGGGCGGGATCTTACTTGTGGTTAATTGCGAATCCCTGGAAATCATGAATATCATTCTGGGTGACTATATGCTATAAAATTTCATGTGCGACCAAAGGTTCATGGTTTTAGGTGGACTCTGGTGGTTGTGTATGGCATGGCACAACCAGACTTTAAGCATGAATTCCTAGCAGACCTGGTGAGGGTTCGTGGGGATGAGAGGTTACCCATTTTGGTCGGTGGAGACCTTAATGTTTTTAGGCAAAGAGAAGAAAAGAATGATCGTGATTTTAATGGCAGGTGGGCGTTTATGTTTAACACCATCATTGAGAGTCTTGACTTGAGAGAGATTGATCTCACAGATAGGTAATACAGTTGGGCGAACAATTTGGAGAGTCCAACTTGTGAGAAACTGTATCGTGTTCTAACCAGTGTCGCATGGGAATGGAAGATTCTTATGGTAATGGTGCGCTGTTACAAAGGGGGCACTATGATCATCACTAGAAGAAATATGTTAATCCATGGCAAGTTCAAATCATCACACATGTGTACAAAATAACCATTGAAGGGCATCCATGGCGGATTTAAAATCCATCATGTATATCGCGTCATAATTTGACCACCACACGATTGATGACAAATCAACAAAACTGTCACAAATCTATGATGGTCTTTGATTGTCCCAGATCACTGTAAAGTAACAACGTTAACTTGCATGCCATGTCATCGTCTGACAGGGATCTGAGTAGCGGCCTTTATAGTTATAAGGCCAATTGAAATTTTGGCCCATTTTTATTTTCACACCATCTAGTAATATGCCCAATTAGGGAGTTGGCTCACAAAGTTTAGTTGTGCCCAACGTTATCATTCGCCCAAATATTTTGGAGCAACCCATTAGAATTTGATCCTATTCGGTGTTGCTTCATACAGTAATATTTTCTCTTTCGAACTATCGTGGTTTGAAAAAGGAGGGATTACTAGTTTTGATAGCGAGTGAGTGGGCTAAAGAGAATGGAGGATAATAAAATGTGAAATGATGGCAATATATAATTAGATATTTGTGATGGTTCTGGCGGGGCTGGAAAAAAATGAGAGTAGCATTTAGAGTGTGGAAAAAAGAAAGGCTTGTTAATCTCATTAATGACCTATATTTAAAAGTCGAGGTCAGTATGCTAGATGTGACTGACAGTGTAACCGAATGAGAGGCTGAGGAGAAGCAAGCTAAGCTCCTTAGAGAAGAGGAGATAAAATTGGCTAAAGTTCGGAAAGTGATTGAAAAGGATAAGTTGTTGAAAAGCATAATAATACCCCTTTTTCATAAGATTGTGAATGGAAAACACGGGAAAAATAAATTTATTTAACTTGAACAAAATGGGCTAAAATTGTAGGGCACGAGAACCTAAAATTGCATATCTCCAACTTTTATAAAAAGATCTTTGGGGCACCGATTGAGAATTTTGTCTCCCTTGACGAGAGTTTGGTTGGGGATATATCTAAAATGGGGGCCGTTGGAATGAGCTGCTAGTTTCTCCTTTCTTAGAAAAGGAGGTGTTCCGGAAAGTAGCACAAATGAAGGATAATAATCACCTGGCTCGAATGGCTATCGAGTATAATTTTCTAGGAGGTGTTGGGATATCATTAAACGTGACCTGATGATCTTTCTAATTGCCAACTTTGATTATTCAAACTTAACATTGGGGCAATTACTTTCTTGCCAAATAAGGAGGTGGTTCGCATTGAGCAATTCAGACCGATCTATCTGCTTAATGTTAGCTTTAAGATTTTTTATACAAGACATATATTGCGCATATTGTGGTGCAGACAACTGAATGGCTTTCATGCATGGACAACATATCCTTGAGGGTGTGGTAGTATTACATGAAGCCTTACATGAAATTCACTCGAAGAAACTTGATGGAGTTATCTTCAAAGTGCATTACGAGAAGGCTTATGACAAAGTTAAGTGATAATTTTTGCCGCAAGCCTTACGTATGAAGGATGCAAAAGCGACGCAAATAGGGGGACCCTATGTCTCCTATCCTATTTAATCTCGTTGTTTATTGGTAGAGCCAAGGAGGAGGAGCAGGTAGGTGGTCTCATACCTTATGTCGTGGATGGTGGGGTGTCCATATTACAATACGTGAATGATACAACCATTTTCATGGAACATGATATGGAAAAAGCTAGAAAAATGAAATTGAATTCACGTCCTTTTGAAAAACTGTCTGGATTGAATATAAACTTCATTAAGAGTGAATTATTCTGTTTTGAGTGCGCCAAAGAGGAACACGATAATTATATGCAATTGTTCGATTTTGAGACGCCTACAATTAAGTCATAGGGAATCTCAATACATCATTGTACATTAACTAACAAAGAATGCAAATGCATTGCAGATCAATTTGAGAAGAGATTACCCGTTGGAAGATCAAGCTTATGAGGGTTGGCTGCTTCTAATAAATTGCATGCTTATTGTTGGGGAACGTCGCATGGGAAACAAAAATTTTCCTACGCACACGCAAACCTATCCATGGTGATGAGCATCTACGAGAGGGAGAGTGGATCTACATACCCTTGTAGATCGCTAAGCGGGAAGCGTTAAGAAACGCGGTTGGTGTAGTCGAACATCTTCGCGATCCAAATCGCCGAGCGTCCCGCGATCTCATCACGATCCGTCCCGCGATCCCATCACGATCCGTCCCGCGATCTCATCATGATCCATCTCACGATCTTGATCACGATCTGTCCCGCGAATTCATCATGATCCGTTCCGCGATCTCATCACGAACCGTCTCGCGATCTCGATCACGGTCCTTCCGGTCTAGCGCCGAACGGACGGCACCTCCGCGTTCAGCACACGTGCGGCTTGATGACGATCTCCACCGTCTTGATCCAGCAAGAGGAGGTGGAGAGGAGACAAAGTTCACCGGCAGCGTGACGGTGCTCCGGTGATGGTGGTGGAGTGATTCCGGCAGGGCTTCGCCTAAGCGCTGCGGAAAACCGATCTAGAGGAGAAACTGTGCACCGGTGAAACGGGTAGCACGTGGCCGGAAATTCTGTCCAAAAACCACCCAATCCACTAGTATATATAGGAGGAGAGGAGAGGAGAGGCAGCCAAGGCCTTTGGGTCAGCCGAAATAGGAGGTGGGAGCAATCCTACTTCACCTCCAATCCTAGTTGGAGTAGGATTGCCTCCTATTGGCTGATTTTCCACTTTTTGCTTTAGGACTTTCTCTCCTGTGCCATGGGCCTTTGTGGCTGTTTTTCCAGCCCACTAAGGGCTGGTTATTATTCTCCCACAGCCCATGGACCTCTTGGGGTCGAAATACCCCTCCCGGAGGCCTCCCGGTACACTACCGGCACTCTCGATACACTACCGGCACTCCCGGTACACTACCGATGAGCCCGAAACTTTTCCGGAAACCAAACCGGGACTTCCTATATATGAATCTTTACCTCCGGACCATTCCGGAGCTCCTCGTGACGTCCGGGATCTCATCCGGGACTCCGAACAAACTTCGGTCACCACCATACATAACTCTACACTACCGAAACGTCACCAAACCTTAAGTGTGCAGACCCTGCGGGTTCGAGAACTATGTAGACATGACCGAGACACCTCTACGGTCAATAACCAATGGCGGGACCTGGACGTCCACATTGGTTCCTACATATTCTACGAAGATCTTTATCGGTCGAACCTCTATGTCAAGGATTCAGTTAATCCCGTATAACGTTCCCTTTGTTCTTCGGTATGTTACTTGCCCGAGATTCGATCGTCGGTATCTCCATACCTAGTCCAACCTCGTTACTGGCAAGTCCCTTTACTCATTTCGTAATACAAGATCCCATGACTAACACTTAGCCACATTGCTTGCAAGGCTTGTTGTGATGTTGTATTACCGAGTGGGCCCTAGGATACCTCTCCGTCACACGGAGTAACAAATCCCAGTCTCAATCCATGCCAACTCAACAGACACCATCGGAGATACCTGTAGAGCACCTTTATAGTCACCCAGTTACGTTGCGACGTTTGATACACATAAGGCACTCCTCCGATATCCGTGAGTTGCATGATCTCATGGTCATAGGAACATATACTTGACATGCAGAAAACAGTAGCAATAAACTGACACGATCATATGCTATGTTTGTAGTTTGGGTCTTATCCATCACATCATTCTCCTAATGATGTGATCCCGTTATCAAATGACATCTCATGTCCATGGCTAGGAAACCTTAACCATCCTTTGATCAACGAGCTAGTCCATTAGAGGCATACTAGGGACATGGTTTTGTCTATGTATCCACACATGCATTTAAGTCTCCGATCAATACAATTATAGCATGGATAATAAACGATTATCATGAACAAGGAAATATGATAATAACTAATTTATTATTGCCTCTAGGGCATATTTCCAACAGTCTCCCACTTGCACTAGAGTCAATAATCTAGTTCACATCACCATGTGATTCGCATTGTTATGAATCTAACACCCAATGAGTTTTGGGGCTCGATCATGCTTTGCATGTGAGAGAGGTCTTATAGTCAACGGGTCTGCGATATTCAGATCCGTGTGTACTTTGCAAATCTCTATGTCAAACCGTAAACACTGCTACCATACTCCACTTGGTACTATTTTCAAATGGTTGCTCCACTATACGTATCGAGATTGCTACCACTAGTCATCCGGATAGGTGTTAAAGCTTGCATCAATGTAACTCTTTATGACGAACTCTTTATCACCTCCATAATCAAGAAACATTTCCTTAGTCCTCTGGTTACTAAGGATAATTCCGACCGCTGTCCAGTGATCCACTCCTGGACCACTCTTGTACCCCTTGACAGACTCATGGCAAGGCACACATAGGTGCGGTACACAACATGGCATAATATAGAGCCTATGGCTAAGGCATAGGGGACGACGTTCGTCCTTTCTCTTTCTTCTGCCGTTGTCAAGCTTTGAGTCTCACTCAACTTCACACCTTACAAATCAGACGAGAACCATTTCTCTGGCTGATCCATTTTGAACTATTCCAAAATCTTGTCAAGGTATGCACTCATTGAAAGTCTCATCAAGCATCTTGATCTATCTCTATAGATTTTGATGCTCAACAATTAGGTAGCTTTATCCAGGTCTTCCTCTGAAAAACACTTTTCAAACAACCTTTTAAGCCTTCCAGAAATTCTACATTATTTCCGATCAACAATATGTCAACCACATATACTTCTCAGAAATTCTATAGTGCTCCTACTCACTTTGTTGCAAATACAAGTTTCTCGTAAACTTTGTATAAACTCAAAAACTTTGATCAACTCAGCAAAGCGTATATTCCAACTCCGAGATGCTTGCTTCAGTCCATGGAAGGATCACCGAAGCTTGCACACCTTTTAGCATCCTTAGGACTGACAAGACCTTCTGGTTGTATCACATACAACCTTTCCTCAAGTAAACCGTTAAGGAAACGATGTTTTGACATCCATCTGCGAGATTTCATAATTGAAAAATGCAGCAACTGCTAACATAATTCCAGCAGACTTTTAGCATCGCTACGAGTGAGAAAGCCTCATCGCAATCAACTCCTTGAACTTGTCACAAACAACTTTGCAACAAGTCGAGCTTTACAAATGGTGGCATTCACCATCAGTGTCTGTCTTCATTCTAAAGGTCCATTTGTACTCAACGACCTGCCGTCTAACGAGCAAGTCTACCAAAGTCTATACTTGGTTTTCATAAATGGATCCTATCTCGGATTTCATGGTCTCTAACCATTTGTCAGAATCCGGGCCCATCATCGCTTCTCCATAGCTCGTAGGTTCATCGTTGTCCAACAACATGACCTTCAAGACAGAGTTGTCGTACCACTTAGGAGCAGTACACATCCTTGTCGACCTACGAAGTTCGATAGTAACTTGATCCTGAAGCTTCATGATCATCATCATTAACTTCCTCTTCAACTAACGTAGGCTTCACAGAAACATCTTTCTGCGCTGCGCTACTCTTTGGTTGAACAAAGGTTTAACAACCTCATCAAGTTCTATCTTCCTCCCACTCAATTCTTTCGAGAGAAACATTTCCTCGAGAAAGGATCCGTTTTAGTAACAAACACTTTGCACTTGGATCTGAGATAGAAGGTTCACCCAACTGATCTTAGGGTATTCTATGAAGATGCATTTGTCCGCCTTGGGTTCGACCTCATTAGGTGAAAACATTTTTCACACAAGTGCCGCAGCCCCAAGTATTAAGAAATGACAGCTTAGGTTTCTATCAAACCATAATTCATATGGTGTCATCTCAACGGATTTAGATGGTGCCCTATTTAAAGTGAATGTAGTTGTCTCTAATGCATAACCCCAAAATTATAGTAGTAAAACGACAAGAGACATCATAGCATGCACCATGTCCAATAGAGCATAAATATGATGTTCGGACACACCATCACACTATGGTGTTCCAGGTGGCGTTTAGTTGTGAAACAACTTTCACATTGTCTTAAGTTGTATGCCAAACTCGTGACTCAGATATTCACCTCCACGATCATATCGTAGTCATTTTTATCTTCTTGGCACGATGATCTTTAAACTTCACTCTGAATTTGCTTGAACCTTTCAAACGATTCAGACTTGTGTTTTATTAAGTAAATATACACTATATCTACTCAAATCATCAGTGAAGGTAAGAAAATAACGATATCCACTGCACGCTAAGACTCACTAGATTGCATACATCAACATGTATCATTTCCAATGAATCACTTGCCCGCTCCATCCAATGGGTCCTTTAGTCATCTTGCCCAAGAGGCATGGTTCGCATGTCTCAACCGATTCGAAATCGAATGAGTCCAAATATCCATCAGCATGGAGTTTCTACATGCGCTTTATACCAATATGACATTTAGCGGCAGTGCCACAAGTATGTGGTACTATCATTATTAACTTTGTATCTTTTGACATCAATGTTACGAACATGTGTAATACTACGATCAAGATTTCAACAAACCATTCTCAGTGGGTGCATGACCATTGAAGGTATTATTCATGTAAACAGAATAACCATTATTCTCTAACTTAAATGAATAACCGTATTGCAATAAACATGATCTAATCATGTTCATGCTCAACGCAAAACACCAAATAAAATTTATTTAGGTTCATCACTAATCCTGAAGGTAGAGAGAGCGTGCGATGTTGATCACATCAACCCTGGAAACACTTCCAACACATATCATCAGCTCACCCTTAGCTAGTTCTCCGTTTATTCCGTAGCTTTTATTTCGAGTTACTAACATTTAGCAACCGAACCGGTATCCAATACCCAGGTGCTACTAAGAGTACTAGCAAGGTACACATTAGTAACTCATATATCAAATATACTTCTATCAATGTTGCCAGCCTTCTTATCTACCAAGTATCTAAGGTTGTTCCGCTTCAGCGACCTCTCACCTCATAATAGAAGCACTTAGTCTCGGGTTTGAGTTCAACTTTGGGTTGCTTCACTGGAGCAGCAACTGACTTGCTATCCATGAAGTTTCCCTCCTTGCTCTTGCCCTTTTCGAAACTAGTGGTTTGATTAACCATCAACACTTGACGCTCCTTCTTGATTTCTACCTTCGCGGTGTCAAACATCGCGGACAGCTCAGGGATCAATACTTCTATCCCTGGTGTATTATAGTTCATCACTAAGTTCTAGTAGCTTTAGTGATAGTGACTTGGAGAACTATATCAATCACTATCTTATCTGGAAGATCAACTCCCACTTGATTCAAGCGATTGTAGTACCCAGACAATCTGAGTACATGCTCAACGATTGAGCTATTCTCCTTCATCTTACAGGCAAAGAATCTTGTTGGAGATCTCATATCTCGCAACACAGGCACGAGCCTGAGATCACAATCTCTGCCCCTAGAACATCTCATATGTTTTGTGACGTTCAAAACGTTTCGGAGCCTCAATTCTAAGCCGTAATGCATGACGCACTAAACTATCAAGTAGTCATCGAAACGTGCCTGTCAGATATTCACAACATCTATAGATGACGCTAGAGGGGGTGGCGCACCAAGCGGTGCATTAAGGACATAAGCCTTCTGTGCAGCAATGAGGACAATCCTCAGATCACGGACCCAGTCCGCAATATTGCTACCAACATCTTTCAACTCTATTTCTCTAGGAACATATACAAACTTAAGGGACCTACAGCGCGAGCTAGTAATCTACAACATAATTTGCAAAGACAGTTTGACTATGTTCATGATAATGAGTTCAATTAATCATATTACTTAAGAACTCCCACTCAAATTGACATCCCTCCAATCATTTGAGTGATACATGATCCAAATTCACCAACTCAAGTCCGATCATCACGTGAGTTGAGGTGGCTGCAATGGTGAACATCATTATGTTGATCATATCTACTATATGACTCATGTTCGACCTTTCGGTCTCTCGTGTTCCGAGGCCATGTCTGTACATGCTAGGCTCGTCAAGTTTAACCCGAGTGTTCTGCGCGTGCAAATCTGGCTTGCACCCGTTGTATGTGAACGTAGAGTCTATCACACCCGATCATCACGTGGTGTCTCAACACGACGAACTTTCGCAACGGTGCACACTCGGGGAGAACACAGTTCATCTTGAAATTCAAGTGAGGGATCACCTTATAATGCTACCGCCATACTAAGCAAAACAAGGTGCATAAAAGGATTAACATCTCATGCAATTCATAAGTGACATGATATGGCCATGAACTTGTGTTTAAGATCTCCATCTTCGAAACACCGGCATGATCTCCATCGTCACCGGCACAACACCATGATCTCCATCATCTTGATCTCCATCAATGTGTTGCTATTGGGGTTGTGGCGCCAGCCCTGCTTCTACTTCTATTGCTACTGCTTAGCGATAAAGTAAAGCATTACATAGCGCTTAATGATTGACATGCAGGTCATACAATAATTAAAGACAACCCTATGGCTCCTGCCGGTTGCCATACTCAACGACATGCAAGTCATGAAATTCTATACATCACATGATCATCTCATACATCACATATATCTCATCATGTAATTGGCCATATCACATCACAACATACCCTGCAAAAATAGGTTAGACGTCCTCTAATTGTTGTTGCATGTTTTACGTGGCTGCTACGGGTATCTAGCAAGAACGATTCTCACCTACGCATAAACCACAACGGTGATACATAGATTGCTTTTCAACCTTCTCAAGGACCGCCTTTGTCGGATCCGATCCAACTAAAGTGAGAGAAATTGTCACCTGCAAGCCATCTAAGCAACAAGTTGCGTTGAGGGAACCAGTCTCTCGTAAGCGTACGAGTAATGTTGGTCCGGGCCGCTTCATCTCACAATCCCGCTGAACCAAAATCCAACCAAGGGAGGAAGAAATCTAAGCATCAACGCCCACAAACCTTTTGTGTTCTACTCGAGATCTCATCGAACCATCAACCTAGCTCATGATGCCACTGTTGGGGAACGTCGCATGGGAAACAAAAAATTTCCTACGCACACGCAAACCTGTCCATGGTGATGAGCATCTACGAGAGGGAGAGTGGATCTACATACCCTTGTAGATCGCTAAGCGGGAAGCGTTAAGAAACGCGGTTGGTGTAGTCGAACATCTTCGCGATCCAAATCGCCGAGCGTCCCGCGATCTCATCACGATCCGTCCCGCGATCCCATCACGATCCGTCCCGCGATCTCATCACGATCCGTCTCACGATCTTGATCACGATCTGTCCCGCGAATTCATCATGATCCGTTCTGCGATCTCATCACGAACCGTCTCGCGATCTCGATCACGGTCCTTCCGGTCTAGCGCCGAACGGACGGCACCTCCGCGTTCAGCACACGTGCGGCTTGATGACGATCTCCACCGTCTTGATCCAGCAAGAGGAGGTGCAGAGGAGAGAGATTTCACCGGCAGCGTGACGGTGCTCCGGTGATGGTGGTGGAGTGATTCCGGCAGGGCTTCGCCTAAGCGCTGCGGAAAACCGATCTAGAGGAGAAACTGTGCACCGGTGAAACGGGTAGCACGTGGCCGGAAATTCTGTCCAAAAACCACCCAATCCACTAGTATATATAGGAGGAGAGGAGAGGAGAGGCATCCAAGGCCTTTGGGTCAGCCGAAATAGGAGGTGGGAGCAATCCTACTTTACCTCCAATCCTAGTTGGAGTAGGATTGCCTCCTATTGGCTGATTTTGCACTTTTTGCTTTAGGACTTTCTCTCCTGTGCCATGGGCCTTCGTGGCTGTTTTCCCAGCCCACTAAGGGCTGGTTATTATTCTCCCACAGCCCATGGACCTCTTGGGGTCGAAATACCCCTCCCGGAGGCCTCCCGGTACACTACCGGCACTCCCGATACACTACCGGCACTCCCGGTACACTACCGATGAGCCCGAAACTTTTCCGGAAACCAAACTGGGACTTCCTATATATGAATCTTTACCTCCGGACCATTCTGGAGCTCCTCATGACGTCCGGGATCTCATCCGGGACTCCGAACAAACTTCGGTCACCACCATACATAACTCTACACTACCGAAACGTCACCGAACCTTAAGTGTGCAGACCCTGCGGGTTCGAGAACTATGTAGACATGACCGAGACACCTCTACGGTCAATAACCAATGGCGGGACCTGGACGTACACATTGGTTCCTACATATTCTACGAAGATCTTTATCGGTCGAACCTCTATGTCAAGGATTCAGTTAATCCCGTATAACGTTCCCTTTGTTCTTCGGTATGTTACTTGCCCGAGATTCGATCGTCGGTATCTCGATACCTAGTCCAACCTCCTTACTGGCAAGTCCCTTTACTCGTTTCGTAATACAAGATCCCGTGACTAACACTTAGCCACATTGCTTGCAAGGCTTGTTGTGATGTTGTATTACCGAGTGGGCCCTGGGATACCTCTCCGTCACACGGAGTAACAAATCCCAGTCTCGATCCATGCCAACTCAACAGACACCATCGGAGATACCTGTAGAGCACCTTTATAGTCACCCAGTTACGTTGCGACGTTTGATACACACAAGGCACTCCTCCGATATCCGTGAGTTGCATGATCTCATGGTCATAGGAACATATACTTGACATGCAGAAAACAGTAGCAATAAACTGACACGATCATATGCTATGTTTGTAGTTTGGGTCTTATCCATCACATCATTCTCCTAATGATGTGATCCCGTTATCAAATGACATCTCATGTCCATGGCTAGGAAACCTTAACCAACGTTTGATCAACGAGCTAGTCCATTAGAGGCATACTAGGGACATGGTTTTGTCTATGTATCCACACATGCATTTAAGTCTCCGATCAATACAATTATAGCATGGATAATAAACGATTATCATGAACAAGGAAATATGATAATAACTAATTTATTATTGCCTCTAGGGCATATTTCCAACACTTATAAGCATGCCAATGTTCCTATTATCCTTCTTTGAAGAACTCCTGGGGGTACATAAAAGGTTTGATTTCTATTGATCACGACTGTTTGGAAAAGTTATGAGAATGAATCGAAGTACAAACTAGCTAAGCTGGACATACTTTATAGGTCAAAAGACCAAGGAGGCTTAGGTATCGAAAACCTTGAAGTAAAGAACATGTGCTTTCTCGTTGAATGATTGTATAGGTTGTCTTTAGAGGGGGGGGGGTGTATGGATACAGTTACTACGTAACAAGTATTTACAATCTAAAACCCTGGCACATGTCGTGGCGCAGCTGACTAACTCCTTTTTGGAAGAGGCTGATGAGGACAAAGGTCGCCTTCTTGAAATGGAGTAAATTCATTGTAGGGAACAGACAAACTACTAGATTCTAGGAAGATACCTGGCTAGGAGAGACATGTTTAGGATTGCAGTATCCAACACCACATAACATTATACAACATAAAGACGATTTTGTAAGTACAATACATAGTTATGTCCCCTTAAACATTCAACTCAGGAGGGCATTGGTGGGCAAATAGTGTGATAGGTGGCTAAATCTTGTGCCTAGGTTGGTGGAGTTCAACCTCTCTAATGAGCCAGATACCCTGCACCAGAAACTTTCGGTGTCAGGAGTATTTTTGGTAAAAACCTATGTATGTTGATTTGATAAACATTCGTACAACCCCAAAAATGCTTCATATTTGAAAATTTAGGTGCCATTGAAAATAAAAGTCTTTATGTGGTTTATGCACAAGGATGTGATATTGACTAAGTACAACTTGGCAAAATATATATGGAAGGGTAATAAACGGTGTCTTTTTTGTGATCTGGGCGAAACAATTCAACATTTTTTCACAAATGCCCACTAGCCAAGTTATTTTAACGTACAATGCATGTGTCCTTTAATGTCTATGCTCCTAAAATCATCTCTAGTTTATTTGAGACATGGTTAAATGGGGTAGAGCCCAAGATAGCGACACATATTTGAGTCAGAGTGTGTGCATTATTTTGGGATATTTACAACTGTAGGAATGAGGACTTATATTTAATTGAAACAACATCACAATTTTTTTTGCAGGTCATCTTCAGGGTGCCTCGATAGATACATACGCAGTCGTTACTCAACAGTACTGAAGTCAAGGAGCATATGGCCTATCGGTGCAACCAGTGAGAGACTGTAGCACGGGATACATACACCAGTTTGGATGGCTATCTAACAATAGGATTGGTGTTTAGCAATCTAGCACTATTTTCGCCGGTTGTGGCATTTTATTCCTTTTGTTTGAGTTTCCTGCGAACCTTTGTTCAGCTTTGTACTGCGGTGATACGTTGTTTAATAAAATGTTTGCATGCACCACTTGATGTAGAGGCCAAGGTAACCCTTCATTTAAAAAAGAAACTTTACATGAAGTGTCAAGTTCCAAGCCTCGAGATGTTAGAGGGGCACACATAATTTTATTTTGAACAACAAAGTTCAATGGGCTGATTTGTGTTTCAGTAAGGTAAGCTCATTGATTGCGGGCTCACATTCGTAAAATTGAAAAGTGTTGCAGGCTGTAGTGGGCTCTTAATATCTTGGCCTGGCCTAAGAGAAAGATGAACCCGGATGACGATAACATTTTGCCTATTGTTTTTTTTTCTATTTCCATTTCCTTTTCCCCCTATTTTCATCTTCTGTCTGCTTGCTTTTGTGTTATCCATGTATATTGTTTTGCTAACATAAACGTATACCTTTTTTGTGCCAATTATATGATATTTTTTACAAATGTAATTTTCGAAATGTGAATATTTTTTACAATATAGCTTAATTTATTACCAATAGAGCAAACTATTTTTAACACACATTGAAAGGTTTTCAGAAAACATTAAAAATAATACATGGGGAATGATTTTAAATAATGTTTACCATTTTAAAGCAAAGTGAATATTTCTTAAATAAATGATATTTTTTACTTAAGTATATTTTTTATTGATATGTTACCATGTTTTATAAGCATTTCAATTATTATTTTTACATGCATTGAACATTTTACAAAAAATATAAAAATATAAAAATATATCTTTATAAATAAGTGAAAACATACTTAGATAACATGCAATTTTTTTACTGCAAGTTATTTCTTTTTCAAATACGCGGATATCATTTTTTGAACACATGGTTACAATTTTTCTAGAATCCATAGTAAACAAATTTGTAAATGCACGACATATATATATATATGTATATATATATATATATATATATGATGGGATAAGTGGGGATCTGTTTTAAGTGCTTATCTTTCAAGTGAGTGGTGGTGAAGGGGTATATATAGGAATCTCCAAAAATCCAACCGTTACACCTAAAGTGACCAACTCGGTCCATCGATGTGGTACCGAGTTGCTCCAAAGGTAGCAACTTTTGAATCTCGGTGAGACCTATATAGAAATCTCAGCGGTACCGATAAGGTGTCCAACGATCAGAATCCAAATCTCGGTGATGCCGATCCGAAAACTCAGAGCTTCCGATTTTGTGAATCGAGGTAACAGAAAGTTGGCAAGCTAAAATCGGTGGCACCGAATCAGAATTGGTTGCACCGATGTGCTAGGGTTTAGCTGGGCTCAGTCTGAGATGGAAAATTGGTGGGACCGAGTGGGAGTTGTTGGCTTCACCGATTTTCATGATTGGCTTGGACGGAGTTTTGTGGGACACTTTGTGGGTGTTTCTGGTGACTATCACTTGTGCACATGGAGAAACTTGTTCACCAACACTACCTTACGCCCTTTTAATAGTATTGTCTTTCCTATGGGCTCAAAGTGTTTTCTCAAAAAGTAAAATGTAGAGTCCTCTTGCTTGAAGCTTTTGCCAATCCAATTCCTTGCATCTAGGGGTTTCTCCCCAATCCTTTTGCCAACCCATCATTGTACTTTTCGTGAAACATGCTTAGTGGAAATATTAGTTCAATGAGATATATATTGTTATTAATTACCAAAACCACCAAGGGAGCATATTGTGCTTTAGTGGAGAGGCAAGACGAGGCGGGTGGCGGAGGAGGAGGAGCGCATGTGTACAACTCCTCTTTCCAAGCTCCCAATGGCAAGTGATAGAGAAACCCTTATAAAGTGGTCCCACTCTTACTACTGTAGCAGTATGGTACTAAACTTCCCACCACTTGCCGTACACCCACCTGGTCCATATAGATTAACCAGGGATTATTGTCTTATATGGGCCTAAGCCCATCTATAATCCAACAATCGCCCACTAGATCTCGAGGAACATAAGTTTGTCAACTATTCCAAACAATGTTTGATATACCATAATTTTTAGTGGAGACTGCTAATTTGAACTTCCACCTAGAGCAATAGGATTAGACTTCTTCACAGCTGAACAATGGACTATGCCTTGAATTTTTAGTTTAGCGTGCAGAAGTTTTGCCTATTGTGAGATGATATGTGGCTGCCGAAGGCTAAACCCCATGGGTGGAGCGTATTAGTCATACTCCTTACCTTCTAATGAGCTTCCTAGAGATTACCCAATCTCATAGCCTATGACCAGCAGTCGGGTTCACATAGGTGTGTTCCTCCAAAGAATGCTCTGTAGGTTAGCATCTTGCTTTCACAAGCTTTGGAACACATTAGGATAAAGTCAGCCTGCCTTATAGATTATGGGAGTATTACATCTCCGATGGAGTGGATTAGTAAGGATACTTGTATTGTCTTCCCAGGTCCTAATTCACGGGATCTCCGATCACATAGGTTGGGTTACCCCCATGGCAACTTACATGGGTCTCAAGCCCATCTCCCTCGATGCATTTTCTATCACAATTTGTGATAGACCTTCTATAAAGGGATCTGCCAGATTCTTAGCCGTCTGGATATAATCCAACGCTATTACTCCGGAGTTTCTTGAATGCCTGACAGATTTCAATCTTCTTTTTATATGCTTTGTGGATTGCATGTTGTCCTTTGAACTTTTAGCCTTGGCAATCACTGTTTGATTGTCACGGTTCATAAGGATAGCCAGGACTAGCTTATCAACCACTAGCAAATCCATCAAAAGCTCTCGAAGCCATTTTTCTTCGATGCATGATGTATCTAATGATGTGAGTTCTGATTCCATAGTCGAACTCGTTAAGATCGTCTGCTTGCAAGACTTCCAGGAAACAACACCACAACCAAGTGTGAAGATATACCCACTCATGGCTTTCATCTCATCAGCATCAGATATCCAATTCGAATCGCTATACCCTTCGAGTACCGTCGGGTATTTAGAATAGTGAATTCCGTAGTTCTCAGTACCTTGCAAATAACGCATGACTCGCTTAACGGCATGCCAATGCACATCTCCTGGGTTGGAAACAAACCGGCTCAGCTTGCACATAGCAAATGAGATGTCAAGCCGAGTAGCACATGCTAGGTACATGAGTGAAGCGATCACTTGATGGTATCTCCATTGATCAACAGTCGTGCCTTTGAATTTTCGAATTTGCATGCTAGGATCCTATGGTGTTGCAAAAGGTTTGCAATCAGAATATCTAACTCAAAATCTTCTCAACATAGTGGGATTGCAAAAGTGTAATCCCACCCTCGTTTTCTCGTACCAGCTTGATGTTTAGAATAACATCAGCCACACCTAGGTCTTTCATCTCAAAGTTATGAGATAGAAAAGCCTTAAGCTCCTCAATTACTTTGAGGTGGGTCCCAAATATCAGTATGTCACCGACAAACAGACAAAGTATTACTCCTTCGCCCCCACCATGGTGATAGTATACACATTTGTTGGCTTCATTAACAACGAAACTAGCAGATGTCAAAGTTGTATTAAACTTCTCATGCCATTGCTTAGGCACTTGTTTCAGGCCATACAAAGATTTCAATAGCTTGCACACCTTTCTTTCCTGACCATTTACTACAAAGCCATCTGGATGTTGCATGTAAATTTCCTCGTCACCATTAAGGAAAGTTGTCTTAACGCCCATCTGATGAATGAGAAGAACATGCAAGGCAGCCAACGAGAGTAACACTCGAATGGTTGTCAGTCTAGCCACAGGTGAGTAAGTATCAAAGAAATCTTCTTCTTCCTTTTTGGTATAACCCTTGGCCACAAGCCTAGCCTTGTATGTTTTAACAGTACCATCGGGGATAAGCTTCTTCTTGAACACCCACTTACATCCCAATGGTTGGCAACCATAAGGACGATCAGTGATCTCCTAGGTCCCATTAGCCAAGATGGAATCCATCTCGTTACGGACCGCATCCTTCCAGTAGTCAGCATTCGGTGATGCGTAGGCTTTTGAAATGGAACTGGGAGTGTCATCATCCACGAGGTACACGTGGAAATCATCACCAAAAGACTTTGTAGTCCTTTGTCTCTTGTTCCTAACAGGAGCTTCCTCGTCATCCTCCGTGGAACTTTCATCACTTTGGTGTTCATAATATTCCATCGGAATGGCACCTTCATGAGTCTCAGTAGATTCCAGTCTAGAAGCGCTTTGCATATCTCTCATGGGAAAATATGATTTCATGTAGCGTCTTTAGACTCCATGATTATACCGACCTTCACGTCATGTACATCAGATTTCACCACAAGAAATCTATAGCTGACGCTATGCTTCGCATAGCCCAGAAAAACGTAGTCCACGGTCTTTGGTACTAACTTATGCTTTTTGGTTATTGGCATGTTCACTTTTGCCAAGTGAAACGTCTCAGTCGTATCTATAATTTTTGATTGTTTCATGCCAATATTCTACAACTTTCATATACTTTTGACAACTTTTTATACTATTTTGGGACTAACATATTGATCCAGTGCCAAGTGCCAGTTCCTGTTTGTTGCATATTTTTTTTGTTTCGCAGAAAATCCATATCAAACAAAGTCCAAACGGGATAAAAACTTACGGAGATTTTTTGGAATATATGTGAATTTTGGGAAGTGTAATCAACATAAGGCGGTGCTCGAGGGGCCCACAAGCCACTAAGGCGCACCCTGGGGGGTAGGGCGCGCCCTGAGGGCTTGTGGCCACCCCTTAGGTCGGTTGGAGCTATCCTTTTGCCGCAGGAAAGCTAATTTATGGATAAAGATCCCCTCAAAATTTCAGCCCGATCGGAGTTACAAATCTCTGAATATTTAATAAACGATGAAAGCCCAGAATCTGGGAGCGTAGAAACAGAAGGAAATAGAGAGAGAGAGAGAGATCCAATCTCGGAGGGGATCTCGCCCCTCCGCCGCCATGGAGGCCATGGAACAAAGGGTAAACCCTTCTCTCATATAGGGGGAAGGTCAAGGAAGAAGAAGACACAGGGAGGCTCTCTCCCCCTCTCTCCCGGTGGCGCCGGAACGCCGCCGGGGCCATCATCGTGACGTCGATCTACTCCAACAACTCCGTCATCTTCACCAACACCTCCATCACCTTCCCGCATCTATCTACAGCGGTCCACTCTCCCGCAACCCGCTATACCCTCTACTTGAACATGGTGCTTTGTGCTTCATATAATTATCCAATGATGTGTTGCCATCCTATGATGTGTGAGTAGATCTATTTTGTCCTATTGGTTGATTGATGATCATGTTTGGCTTGAGTTGTATGTTTTATTATTGGTGCTATCCTATGGTGCTCTCCGTGTCGCGCAAGCATGAGGGATCCTTGCTGTCGAGTGTTGCAATGTGTTCATGATTTTCCTATGGTGGGTTGCTTGAGTGACATAAGCATAAACCTGAGTAGGTGGGTTGTTGCTTATGGGAGTAAAGAGGACTTGATACCTTATAATGCTATGGTTGGGTTTTACCTTAGTGATCTTTAGTAGTTGCGGATCCTTACTAGAGTTCCAATCATAAGTGCATATGATCTAAGTAGAGAAAGTATGTTAGCTTATGCCTCTCTCTCATATAAAATTGCAATAATGATTACCGGTCTAGTTATCAATTTCCTAGGGACAATTCCGCAACTCCTACCACCACTTTTCCACACTTGTTAAACTAACTTAGATGTTTCTTTATATAAGAAGTGCCTAGTTTTTATTTACGCGCTCTTTATTATCTTGCAAACCTATCCTATCACACCTACAAAGTACTTCTAGTTTCATACTTGTAATTGGTAAAGCGAACGTTAAGCGTTCGTAGAGTTGTATCGGTGGTCGATACAACTTGAGAGAATATTTGTTCTACCTTTAGCTCCTTGTTGTGTTCGACACTCTTACTTATCAAGAAAGGCTACAATTGATCCCCTATACTTGTGGGTTATCAAGACCTTTTTCTGGCGCCGTTGCCGAGGAGCAATAGAGTGGGGTGAATATTCTCGTGTGTGCTTGTTTGCTTTATCACTAAGTAGATTTTATTTTCTGTTCTAAGTTGTTCTCGATCTTTAGTTATGGATATGGAACATGAAATACCAAAAAAATTAGGTGTACTTGCTACTCATGGAGATGGGGAACCTCCTAAAACTCTCGATGCTCGTTATGTGAAAGATATTATGCACTACTTTGATAATCCTGAGAAAACCTCATTCTACTTATAATGGGAGACACATTGGATCAAAGTGAATACTTTAGGGATTATCGCCTAACTCAAAAAGGGAAACTGTTATGGGATCAAATTTATATGTTGAAATGGTATGCTTGGAATCTATGCCAGAGATATGATTATACTTGTTGCTCTAGGATGAAGGCTCCACACCTTCCTTTTTCATGTACATTTAATGATAATAAAACCTTAGCTTCTTATGCTAATGGTATTTATGATTACTATTATGTGGAACGAATAGAAGAATTCGTTGCTTTTCAGGGTGCTTATGAAATTGAATCTTTGTTTGAGAAGTTTGAAAATTATGATGATGGTGTTTATATACCTGAAATTTTTGCTATACTTAAATATTGCTATGAGAATTATGAATATAATTCCAATATTGATGCATTTATTGAGAGAATGTCTGCTGCCTAGGAGGAGACTAATATTTTGCAGGAATCTATGGAAGAAGAAATTGCTGAAACTGTGAGCTCATTTGATGAAAAAGATGAGGAGGAGAGCGAAGAACAAAAGGAAGAAGAACGGGTTAGCTACCCATGCCCACCTTCTAATGAGAGTAACTCTTCAACTCATACATTGTTTAATTTCCCTTCATGCTTACAAAAGGATGAATGCTATGTTGATTTCTATGATCCCTTGGATTCATTTGAAATATCTCCTTTTGATGAACTTGATGCTTGCTATGCTTGTGGCCTTGATGCCAATATGAAAGATGCTTATGGAGATGAACTTGATATAGTTCCTTATGTTAAGAATGAAATTGTTGCTATTGCACCCATGCATGATAGTCCTATTGTATTTTTGAATTCTCCCAACTACACTATATCGGAGAAGTTTGCACTTACTAAGGATTATATAGATGGGTTGCCTTTTACTATTACACATGATGATTTTGATAGATATAATATGCATGTGCTTATTGCTCCTACTTGAAATCATTATGAGAGAGGAAATACATATCCACCTCTCTATGTTTCCAATTTGATAAAATTGCAAGAAACTCCTTATGCTATGTATTGGCCTTTACTCTGTGTGCATGAATTGTTCTTTTATGACATGCCGATGCATAGGAAGAGAGTTAGACTTTGTTGTTGCATGATATATGTTACTGTTGGAAATATGCCCTAAATTAGATATTATCATATTTCCTTGTTCATTGTAATCGTTTATTATCCATGCTAGAATTGTATTGATCGGAAACTCAGATACATGCGTGGATACATAGACAACACCATGTCCCCAGCATGCCTCTAATAGACTAGCTCGTTGATCAAAGATGGTTAAGGTTTCCTAGACATGGACATGAGATGTCATTTGAGAACGGGATCACATCATTAGGAGAATGATGTGATGGACAAGACCAGAAGAGAGGGTAGGAAGATCAAACACAATTGGTTACACTATGCTTTTTCCCATGGTTCCAATAGGTGGCACTATCGTACATCCACGTTTATGGAGTCCTCAACCCAAAGAGGGTAATGGTCACAAGAGTCCACATATGGCTCTACCCACAGGGGTTCCACAAAGAAGCAACCTTCACTATACCATGATGGCCTACGTCCACGGAGGACTAGCCTAACTCGGGGTAGATCTTCACGAAGTAGGCGATCTCCTTGCCCTTACAAACTTCTTGGTTCACTCCACACCACGAAGTAGGAGGATCCCAAGCGACACCTAACCAATCTAGGAGGCACCACCCTCCAAAAGGTAATAGGCTCGATAGTGTCGATGAACTCCTTGCTCTTGTGCTTCAAGATGATAGACTCCTCAACACACAATCACTCTCTCACAGATTTGGCTTGGTGGAAGAGATTGATTGGGTGGAAAGCAACTTGGGGAGGCTAGAGATCAAGATTCATATGGTAGGAATGGAATGGCATGATCTCAACACATGAGTAGGTGGCTCTCTCTCATAAAATCAGTAGGTGTGAGTGGGGAACTGTTCTGAGTGCTTCTCTTGCGTGTGAGTGGTGGTCGAGGGGTATATATAGGCATCTCCAAAAATCCAACCGTTACACACAAAATGACCAACTCGGTGACACCGATGTGTTAATCTTGGTGGTACGGAAGTGACCAAAAGGTGGCAACTTTCGAATCTCGGTGAGACCGATATACGAATCTCGGTTGCACCGATAAGGTGACCAACGGTCAGATTGCAGAATCTCGGTGACACTGATTCACAAAACTCGGAGGGACCGATATTTTGAATTTGCATAACAGAAAGTTGGCAACCTAAACTCGGTGGCACCGAAGCAGAATCAGTTGCACCGAAGTGGCTAGGGTTTGGCTGAGTCTGTCTAGGTTCTAGAATCGGTGGCACCGAATGGAAAGTGTTGGTTGCACTGATTTTGAGTATGTGGCTTTGGACAGACTTTTGTGGAAGAGCTTGTGTGTGTGTGTGGTGACTATCACTTGTGCACGTATGAGCATTTTGTTCACCAGCAAAACCTTACCCCCTTTTAATAGTATTGGATTTCCTATGGACTCAAAGTGATTTCCTCACAAATGTAAAATGTAGATTCCTTTGTGAAGCTTTGCCAATCTATTCCCATGCATCTTAGGGTATTCCGCAATCCTTTTGCCAACCCATCATTGAACTTTTCCTGAAACATACTTAGTGTAAACATTAGTTCAATGACATATATGTTGTTATTAATTACCAAAACCATCGAGGGAGCAAATGTGCTTTCAAGATTATGTGCATTCACATAAGTGCAGCTCAGTATACTGTCAGCAAGCAGGGTTGTCAACAACCAACACCATTCTGAGATACACATTGATGCCCAAGTCGGGAGACGAGAAGATGATCCGAGGCTACTCAATCAACATGATGCCCCTCATTAACACCCACACCAGGTTCAGGGTGATGGATCTTATAGTTGAGACTATGAAGAGAACAGCTGTAGATCAGAAGAGATCATGTGGATATGCACCATACATTCAAATGCTAATCAACTCTAAGTTAGAGAAGAATGTATATGAAGTTGATTGCCTTCATTTGCCACTCCAGCCAGATTTTGAGGACAATGTATTTGTGATGGATCCAAATCATCCCACTTCATCTACTACACAGGCAGAGGCTGAGGCATCTAGAGACACTAGTGCTCATGTGCCAAGGACCAAGAGTGAGTAGATGGAACTTCTTATCAGCTCCATTCAGGGTATGCAAAAGGACATCAAGACCATCCATCAAACCAAGTAAAGCCTTGTGAGGATTGTGGAGGAAGGGTTTTTGACTCTGAACAACAAGGTGGATGGGCTGACCAAAATTGTGGATGAGCTCAAGAAGGAAGTGGATGCAGTTCCAATCCCACACACTTCAGACTCAGATGATGATGATGATAATGATGATAGGAGTCCACCCCTCAGGACCAGCACCAAGTTCACGTCTCAAGCCAGGACTCCTACAATGTCAGATCCAAAGATGAGGCCTTCTTCTTCAGCACCAGCAGCAGCTCCTTTGGCTCCATCGAATCGAGTGTCTACTCCACCACCTCAGAGGACGTCAGTTGAAGCCTTCACGGATGCAGTTTTCTCGACTCCATCGACTGCCATAGGACGAGATCGTTCCTAGAGCGATTAGTAGCTCTATAACTTTGAACTTTTTGGTAACTTGTTTCCAAAGGGGGAGAGGTTATAGATCATAGGGATTCGGGAGATAGAGAGAGAGGGTTGCATTTTGATCCTCTATGTGTTTTAAAAACATTTGGTTTCTCGTTTGGTGTTACAAACTTTTGTTAGTGTTTGATCATATACTCTTGTGTGATGCTATTATTTCTTATCTTCGAGATGTTTATATGATGATCATTCACTTAATGTTTGGTGTGATGTGCTTATGTAATTCACTCATATTAATCTTTGCGCACCACCAAGTTGTATGTGACATGGAAGAGTGACCCATGATCCTAATCGATTGTGCATTTGCATTCAAATGCAAATTTAAATAATGCACAAATTTAGGGGGAGCTCTTGCTTATCACATGCCTCTCAAAGCAACAATGCTATTCATTGATTATATCTCTATCAAATCTTTGATCTATATGTTCTCACCAATTACCAAAAAGGGGAAGATTGAAAGCACAACTTCTCCCTAGGTGGTTTTAGTAATTAATAACAACATATATTTCATTGGACAAATGTTTCCACTAAGTATATTTCAAGAAAACGTTCAATGTTATGATCGGCAACGATTGTGAGGAGACCCCAAAATGCAAGCATAGGATTTGCCAAGCTAGAAGCATGAAGATTCTACATTTTAGTTTCTGAGAAATCACTTTGAGTCCATAGGAAAGCCAACTATCAAAAGGGGGTGAAGGTATTAATGGTGAATGAATTGCTCAAAATGATGAGGTGTTAGTCACCAAAAACACCCACAAGCTCTCCCACAAAGATTCTCCTCTAGAATCAACCACTCAAAATTGATGCCACAAACATTTCCATATCGGCTACACCGAGTCAAAACCCTAGACAAAAACCGTAGACAAAATCCACTTGTCGGTATTACAAACTTTCACTTCAGTAAAACCGAGTTTCAGTGACCAACTTTCTGTTGCCTGTTTCACAAGAATTGGAATTTCTGAGCTTTGTGAATCGGTCTCACTGAGTTGTGTAACTACCCTCGGCCACTCAAATCGGTACCAGCCAGAATTATATATCGGTCTCATCGAAATGCCAAAGTTGCCACATTTTGCACTGTTCGGTGCAACCGAGTTTTCACTTTAGTTTCACCGATTTGGGCAATAATGTTGTAATGGTTGGATTTATGGAGATGCCTATATATACCACTCCACCACATCTTACTCGGAAGAGAAGCACTCAGAACAGGGCCACACTTCCCATATCCAAATTTTTGAGAGAGAACCACCTACCATTGTGTTGAGGTTAAGATCATCCACTCCCACAATATGGATCTTGATTTCTAGACTCCCCAAGTTTCTTTCCACCCAATCAATCTCTTCTACCCAAAACAAATTTGTGAGAGAGTGACCGAGTGTTGAGGAGACTATCATTTGAAACACAAGAGCGAGGTGTTCATCGTTACTATTGAGCCTATTACCTTTTGGAGGGTGGTCCCTCCTAGATTGGTTAGATGTCGCTTGGGAGTCTCCTACTTTGTGTCGTGGAGTTGAATCAAGAAGTTTGTAAAGGCAAGGAGATCGCCTACTTCGTGAAGATCTACCCCAAGTTAGGCTAGTCCTCTATGGACGTAGGACATCATGGTATAGACAAGGTTGCTTCTTCATGGAACCCTTCGTGGGTAGAGCCTTCCATTGACTCTTGCGATCATTACCCTCTGTGGGTTGAAGTCTCCATAAACATGGATGTATGATAGCATCACCTATCGGAACCACGAGAAAAATCTTCGTGTCTACAATTGTGATTGATCTTCCAACCCTTATCTCTTACATATGCTTGTCTTTACTTTCTGCTACAATACTGATAGACATGCATGTGTAGGGAATACTTGATATGCTAGAATTCTTAAAATCTGCCAACCAATTAACTTGGGAAAAGGTTAGGTTTTTATTTGGTCAAGTAGTCTAATAACACCCCCACTGTAGACCTACTTTGGATCGCTACATCATGATAGCCAGCAAATGGATCGATCCCTCGATGACGTATGTGATAGGGTAGAGAATTTAGGTGAATCACATGATGGGCTGCAACCTCCTAAAGCTGAGCGTGAAGCCTAAGAACCTTTTTCTGGGCTGACTACATGTCTTGTGTAGGACTGTTGTTGGCCCACCCTGGTGCCTTGGGCCATAGAGATGATAATTAGTACTGGAAAACTTATTGGACCCTATAGCGTGTGCCACAGGGTGGTCCTATTAGGCTCCGCCCCTGATGATAAATATACAATGCATATGTTAGAATCTAATGATTATTAAGGTTTCAGACACTAGTAGAAAAAGGTCCTTTTGACCGGAGCATTAGTCCCGGTCGCATTGGACCGGAACTAATGCGACCATTAGTCTCGATTTGTGAGGATAAGCATTAGTCCCGGTTGGTGTCACCAACCGGGACTAAAGGGGTGGTGGCAACCATACGCCTTGCATGAGCCCTTTTAGTCCCCGTTCGTGGATCAAACCGGGACTAAAGGTCCAAACCGTTCAATTCTCGTGCCCTTTTAGTTCTTCCGCGCAAGATCGAACGCCACACGACGCTACAGTAACTGCGACCAATGCCTCCATTTCTGTTCGTCTCCCTCTCCTCTGTTCTTGCCCATCCTCCACCATGAATCCAATCACTCGCTACGGGAAAGTGCTCACACATGGCACGACCAATCTCCACGTCGTCTACATGAACGACAGCGCCAAAGTGAATGTTTTCTTCCATGCTCGAGGAATGGCTTCAAGAGGAACAACAAAAGTTCTTGGGCCTCGATCTCGAGTAAACGGCCGATGGTCGTGATGTTGCCATCGTCCAACTTTGTTTCAAGCAACGTGTCATGGTCTTTCAGTGGGCAAGGTAATACGAAACTTGTCATAGTTTTAATTGGGACTTTACTTTTGATTCATAGATAGGAAAATTGCATAGGAATAGGAGGATTGGGAATGTTGAGAACATATCATAGTTTCCTTGATTCATATGAAAAATCCATAGGAAAATTGGGGCTTTTCTTTGATTCATAAGAAAATTGGGGTTTTCTTTGATTCATAGGAAAATTGCATAGCAATTGAAAATTGCATAGGAATAGGAGAATTAGGAAAATTGCATAGGAATAAGAATAGGAGGATAGGACGACTAGGATAGGAAAATTGCATAAGAATTTGTCCTTGTAGTTGTATGTTGTCCATCGTGGGAGAACATGTGTCATATTTTAATTATATTAGGGGCTTACATCTTTTGACTCATAGGATAGGAAATAATGCATAGGAATAGGAAACTTGCTGTGGTTCTTATTATACTTGTTGTGATTCTTATTATACTTGTGCCGAATTATACTTGTTGTGATTCTTATTATACTTGTTTTAAAATATACTTATATAACATATTTGTTCCATTTGTTGTTGCAGTAGTGACAAGCATTGTCCAAAACTCATGGAGTTCCTTCGCAGCGGCATATATTTTGCTAGCGTTGATATAACGAATGACAAGATCAAGATGAGGCACACCTGGGGTATTGAGATACCAACTGAATGTCACATTGATCTTCAAAGCAGGTCCAGGCTTGAGCATGACAAGACTTCAATGGCTGATATGGCAACTTCCCTGATCGACAAGCACTACGTTGATATGAAGAAACAATTCCCCAACTCAGGGCACAAACATTGGGAGAAGACACCACTTGACCCTATCAACATTGAGTATGCAGCAATAGATGGGTACGTTGCATACGAGTTGTACTGCAATATTAGACTCTTCAATTATGGGCAGCGTGACTTCATAACGCTAGTATCACCACTAGTGCCCCATGGGTCTCCAGCTTGGGGGTATTCCGATCCGGATGACAAGTAGTGTCGGTCCATTTTGTCCATTTTGTACACGAAGTGCATCCAATTTTTGTCGTAAACCTCTCAACATTTTATCACATGCTATGTGGGTGAAATGATGATACCATGCCAAGTTCCAGACTTCATTTGTGGTGCTTTTTAATTTTAGGGTCATTCAGCCAAAAACAGTTCATTAAATGCATGAAAAATAGAAAATTTAGTTAGATAGGGTTGAAATTTTTGTATGTTTCTTATAATGGTTCATACTGAATGCACAAAAATTCTCAAGTTGAAATAAGTTAAAAAAATTGAAATCCTTTTGAAACACACGAGTTTTTGTTGGAAACACCGATACTTCGAAGGGGATTGTCCATTTTGTATATGAAGTGCATCCAGTTTTTGTCGTAACCCTCTCAACTTTTTAGCACATGCTATGTGGGTGAAATGATGATACTGTGGTTGTTTTCTCACGACAGATGCCATGGGTAGGCTTATCATAGGTGGTTGGGGCCAGAGGACACCGACGGGTTCCGGGTGCGAGATTGGGCACAAGCGGTGGCGACACACGATGTACGCAGGTTAAGGGCCCTCCATGGGAGGTAACACCCCTAGTCTTGCTTGGTCTAGTTGGATGGATTGATGTGTTTACAAGGATGCTCCTAGAGCTGTGTCTAGAGGAGGAAGAAGGAGCAGCCGGCTCGTCTTCCTCCGCACCTAGAGAGGGTATGAGGGGAGTTCTGTGTGGGTGTGTGCGAGTGATCATCCGTCCCCATTGCATGGGGGGCTTGTGGGGTTTAATAGGCCAACCCCCCGGCTCTATAATATTCCTAAAGTACAAGGATGGAGGGGCCCGGCTGGCAACCTCTCTGGCTGACCAGGGGGGCCCGCCCTTCGTGCCGTCTTGTCGTTAGTGGGGTCCACCAGCTGAGCGGTCCCGTCTCCCGCTGGGGCCCGCCAGCCAGCTCTGTGATTGGCCCTTGCCCACCTGCCACGGCATGGGTCGCCCAGGAGGCGTCGCCTAGTGCCAGCCGGCCAAAGTCTTCGGTACGGCCTGCTGCAGTGCAGCCATGTCGGGGCAGGTAATCGAGTGGGCGAGGGCGTGCCAGCACTATTTCCCTGCCCGGTCGCGCTCGACAGGGTCAACGGCCTGGACGACTGGACTATAGCCATGCGCTCCCACACGTCAGCGGCCACTGTGGCCACAGTACCGCCCGTCGTGGCGGTCGCGTCGTGTCATCGTACCCACACGCAGAGGGACGAGACGTTGCATGTCCGTCCCAGGGTCAACGGAGGAGGTGGCCCTGAGGCAACCGGCCGGGGGTCAAGCCGGCTCTTCGTCCAGCCGTCCGTGTTGCTAGCCGGCAACAACTTGATCCGTACGTGCCCCAGCCGGCCGGGGGCAGCCGGTCGCATAGTTTTTCTTTGAAGCGGGGGAGGACGAACCCTGTTGCTTTGGCCTACCCAGGGGTAATAACCCTGTCAGTAGTCCCTGAAGCCGGTGAGGGCTCGCGTCTGGCAGACGAAGGGGAGCCGGCGGCTTCGACCCAGTGGTACCCGCCTCCGGTGTGAAGCCGAAGCGCTAGCCGGGTCGGCTGTTGGACCTGACTCCTTGGGTTCTGGCGCGTCGTCCCGAGACCCGAGCCAGCCCACCACGCGCCACGCAGAGGGTAATGATGTGGCAGGCCCCGTGCACACGGTGAGACGGGACATCAGCCTGTGCCTAGCCCACTGGTCCCCGGACATAGCCTAGTAGGCCTCGGGGCGCTGGCCAGGATCCTCTGTGCCCCGAAGCGGCCGTTGTGGCCCGGGGCCACCCATGCGCGCGTGGAGTTTCTGGGGGAGTGGGCGCAATTAATCCCCACGTCCCCCGGTCGTGGCCTCCCCATTTAAAAGGGGAGGAAGGGTAGGGGGCGGAGATACCCGCATCCCCTTTGCCTCCTCGCTCCTTTCCTCTTCATCTTCCTCGCTCCCCACATGCAATACCGCGCCCGAGCTCGCAACCGCGCCCGCACGCTGCCCTTCCGCCGCAATGGCCGACGGACACGGAGGAAGCTGGGCTGGTTCCGTCGTCACCGAGCCCGACATCATGGAGCTCCACTACGCGTTGGCGGAGCATGTGGTCGCCCGCGCACCAGGCGACGAGGTGGTGCCGGTGCTGCAGCCACGGGAACATGTCGTCTTTCACTGGCATTTCTCCCGTGGTTTCGCGCTGCCGATGAGCCACTTTTTCCGCTTGCTCTTAGGCACCTTCGATCTTTAACCACACCACCTCAGACCCAATGCAATTCTCTACCTCGCCAGCTTCGTGACGTTGTGCGAGGGCTATCTGGGGTTCCTCCCCATTCTTGACCTCTTCAACACCCTTTTCTATCTCAAGGCGCTGAAGAGCAGCGCCTACGGGGGAATGATGGTGTGCTGCCGCGGCACCGCGTGCTTCTCGTCCTTCTCTCTAATCGAGTCCGTAAAGGGATGGCATCGAACGTTCTTCCACGTGAAGAGCACCGACCCAAACCTAGACTTCATCCAGCTGCCGCCGTTCGTCGACGCGCCGTCCACCTAGGTGAACTGACAGGGGGCCGCCCCACGCGACGTGGCTCTAGCGGAGCTTGGCTGGCTCGCGCAGCTGAAGAGTGCCGAGGGGTTGGTTGCCTCCGATCTGGGGAGACCTTCATCTCGCGCCGGGTGCTTGCTCTACAGCTGAGGCCGCACCGGATCTACGATATGTCCGGCCACCGGGACCCCTACCAGCTAACAACCGTCGACGTGACGCCGACTCAGGTGGTGGCACGGGTGAACGCCCTCATGACATTCAAGCTGAAGCCTGCGTCATGGACATTTGGCATGGAGCCATACAACCACATCAACCATACCCCCTGGTAAGTCTTTGACGAGTCGGCTTCTCTTTGTATTTGTTTCTTTCTAGCCGGCAGCGGACCTTACTTCGTTGTGCTGACCACAGCTGTTGGTGTGACAGAACACGCCGGACAGCCTGCAGCCTCAAATCTTCGAGGTGGAGCGTGACCACTCTGACTCCGAAGACTACAAGCAGGGAGGCCCGCCTGTAGAGGGGGTGGACTCCTCGGGAGGGGTCGAGGAGCCGGCAGACCCGTGAGCCGGCGATCCCAATGGAGCCGATGGGTCCGGCATAGCCGGGGAGCCTAGCAGAGCTGGTGAGTTCTCTATCGGTCCCTCGATCAGGGACTGGATAGACGATGATGATGATGACGACGATGATGATGTGATGATTCTGAACGCGCCTCCTTTCTCAACTCAGCAGGGTCGGCGGAGCAAGGAGCGTCCGGCTCAAGCCCCGGCGGCCGGAGCCGTCAACCGGGCGAAGAGGCCGTCTCAGGAGGAGTCGGTGGCTCTGCCGCCCATCCCTAAGTGGGTGAAGGTGGTCGCGTGGAAGCCGCCGGCGCGTACCAAGTGGACCTTGCCCGTCATCATCGTGTAAGTTTTCTATTTTCTTGCATGTGTTTCCTTCTGGGTCACGAGCCGGTGGGTTATCGACCCTTGTGCCCGCAGGGACCCCATCGAGCTTCACGAGGGGGAGTCGGCGGTGGACCTGACGGGCGCCGCCAGCTGGCTAGCCTATGACCACGCGGCCACCTAGTGGGAGGAGAAGAGGAGGCTTGCGGAGCTACGAGCCTCAAAGTCCAGGACGTGAGGCGGGGCCTCGCATTCCGGGACTTCGAGCGGCGGGAGGCGGAGGAGGTCCATGGACCGCGCGCGAGCGTCGGACTCGGTAGCGGAATCAACCCGCCCCTGTCAAGCGAGCTACGAGGGTCGGCCATGGAGCCTCTTGCGTCCCCATCCATGGAGGAGGAGGCCCGAACGAGGGCGTCGACCCCAGAGCCAGCTCTCGAGGCGACCCGGCCAGAGGAGCCGGACGCGACTCCGCATGCGGCCAAGCCGGCCCGGGCTGACATGCCGGAGGCTCCGTGCCTCCGGAGGCGGCACTGGAGGCGACGTCGGAAGCGACGCCGGAGGTGGCGGCCGTGGAGGCGGAGGTGCCGTCCGTCGCGGTCGTCGCGTCAGAACGACGGGAGGAGGAGGCGGCGACGGTGCCGGGCGAGGGGCCGACGAGGGGTGACACCCAGGCCCTCGCCGTCATCAACCCGCCCCCGGCGGCCGGTACCGTGGCAAGCTCGGGGAAGGGCCGCAATGGCGGCCGGGCCCGGAGGACACTGCGGACAATGCAGGAGGTGAGCCGGGACTAGGAGGCCCTGGCGCGCGTCCCAACCCTTCCGGCTCCCCCGGTAGGAGGCCCGACCCCCTCGTTCGGCGAGTTGGGGATTGTCCTGGACCAGTGTCACTATGAACTGGCCTGGTTCGCGGAGGCGGCAGATGCCACCCTACAATGCGCGGAGGTAAGGCCAGTTGCTCTTGTTAAAATTTTCAGTGAGGGTGCGCAAGCGTACCCACTGGGTGTAGCCCCCGAGATGCGGGCCGACTGACCGGCTGATGGCCAGCCGGGCCAAATCTCCTTGAGCATGTGTGTGGGGACCCCGACTAATAAATCGTGATCACGGAATGCACGTGCACAGTGATCCTAGAGATCAATGCTCACTGAACACACTGAACCTGAATAACAAGTCTTACATCCACATTTAACATCTTACACAAATACAGACCGTGAAGGTCAGGTCTTACATAGATAGGGCCACGAGGGCCAAACACTTAAATAGAACAAGCAGCGGAAATCTTGGTCGAAAGCGTGAACCCATGCCATCTACCTTAACCTATAGGCATTCTGATTGGGAAGCGTTCTAGTTCACATGTTTGTCACCAACGAACTCTTCAACATACTCCTGTTCTTCCATGCCTGGCCAATTAAATAACCCGTGGCAAGCCAATGAGTACTTTGAATGTACTCGCAACCAACCCAAGTTGTGGAACAAGGTAACAATGATGCATGATATAGCACTAAGTAGGTAATTTTGCGGAAAGCTAGTTTTAAATGCAATGTCATGATCAAGTGAGTACCAAGCATGCATCAACAATAAGCAAGTATCCATATGAACAAGACACCGTTATCATCATAAGTGTGGGTTGAACACCTCATTTTCATTCACCATGCTAAGTCATCAGACTTAGTTTACTTCCCATGCTAAGTCATTTGACTTAGCTCATGTGACCTCTTGTCACCATCACATCCACACTCACACCAACTTTCACGAAAACATCCATACATAGTTTAAGAAGGACCTCTAACTGTCCATGACCGTGGACGCGGCTATTCGAATAGTTTTACACTCTGTAGAGTTTGCACACTTTACCCACAAGACTCGGGGAACTTCCGTGTCATCCACGACTCGCGGTATATAACATACCCGAGGTAAGCACACAAACAATGCCTTTCCCCTAGCGATACTAAACAAAGAGTCCACTCGATTGGTACCCTGCCCTCACGGTGTACATCACATGAGCCTCGCTTTGAATCGTACAATCCATGAGGGGACCAACGGAGTGCCCGGTGCCTGTGAAGACAATGCATGATCGTACATACCAGTACGACCCCGTATCGAGAGTGACCACGCCACTCCTGCCACTAGTAATGTGGGCTCCTTGCGAGTACCCACCAAGGTAATCAACAAAGCCCTGTCCCATAAGGTGTATCGTGGTTGCGCATGTAAGGTTGGGACGATCAGCTGACCTTGAATCTAATCTGTTTCGATAACACACATACTCACGCATCTTTCTCCGGTACACCACTTCTTTCTCAAGTGCTCACCCATCTCATCATTGACTCCCTTGGGCATTAGTGGCACCCGACGGGGTTTTTGAAAAGTCTTTGAAAAATCATTTCTTTCCTTCCATCAACATGCATAGATCCCGATCCCACTTGCGTAGCATCTTCTAGCATCCTAACTACACCCACCCGCATAACCCTCATAAGGTGGTAGGGTCATGCATGATGCAAGTGTCAATGGTAAGGGTGTAGGAAGCAACCCACCGAAGGGGTCACTACTCCACATGATCAAATATGATGAAAGTAAAGTGCTATGTGACATGCAATAAAAATGGTTTCTTATTATGGTCAAAGGGCTGTTTGCTTGGCTCAACAAATTCTCTGGGGTCTTCAAAGTCTTCGGGTCCAACTTCTTCGTCAACCATGCAATCTATCGTTGCAAATAAAAAAATTAAGCAACACACCAAAACAGAGCACACAAACTACCATCAAAAATGTTAATCTACTCTGATAAATACTAAATGTCATACTAAAAATATTTCCCTAGGGTATGGTTGTTAAAAAATATTTCGGAAATAAATTAACAGAGGCAAAAAGGTGCCCAAATATAGGTTTTAAAATAAAACATTACTAGAATATTTTTAAACATTTTTACAAATGGCACTAATAAATTCCATGGATTATTCTAAGAATTTAGGTGGAAGAATTATGTGCATTGGATAAATATTCAAATCTGTGGAATTTTTGGAAGTTGTAGAAGAAAAGAAAAAGGAGAAAGCTACTGTGCCCTCGGGCCAAAACACAGTAGCCGGACCGGCCCACAGGGGAAACCGGCCCAGGCGAGGTGCCGCGTGCGGCAGCTTGTTTTTAAACCTGCCCGCGGGCCCGACCTGCCAATGAGATAGCAGGGGGGCAAGGGGCTGACAGGTGGGCCCACCTATCATCCCTTTCCTCGCGACAAGAGCGGGGGAGGGCTCACCGGAGGCGCTCCAGGCCACGGCAGATGGAGCAGAGGGCACCGGCATGCTCTCGGGGCTCCCACGCATCGGTGGGAGGTTGCGGGGTCACTGGGGGAGAGGGGAACGTCGGCGAGGGGAGAGGAGCTCGACGGCGCAGAGGGTTTGGGTTGGGAGAGGGCTCCCGACCATGGGGGAGAGCGTCCTGGGCACGGGGAGGAAGCGGAGGAAAGGGGCGAATGAGGAGAGAGGAGAAGGGGGAGAGGGGAGGCCTATATATAGGCGAGGGCGGGCTCACCGTGGACGCGATGCGCCGGTGAGCTCGGGGTGCTCACCACAGGTCGCGGGGAAGGGAAAGAACGTGCCTGGGGTGTTCATGGGGGGAGTTCTAGGCCAGGGGGAAGAGGAGAGAGAGGCGGGGGCGCGCGCGTGTGCGAGCCCGCTGGTTGGCCGAGCCGCGTGGCGCCGGGCACGTGCGCAGGAGCCGCCAGAGAGAAAGGGGAGGGGGCCGACCATGCGGCGTGTTGCAGACATCGAGGGGGCCAGAGGGGACAAGGTGGGGCAGCCCAAGGCTATCGGGGATACCCTTTGGCCAGTGGCTACAGTGCTGGTGCGCACTGTAGCGCGCTCTAGAGCGCAAGCTCTGCATGCCAGGGCATCTCCTTGGCACAATGGCGCGTCCACTAGTGTCCTGAGGATCTAGGGGGGGGGGGGTTAACAAGGGGGAATATGCATTGGATTCTTTGGTGATCCCTTAGGGTGGAAGGAAAAGGGGAGAGGGGGTAGAAATGGTGCTCTCCAGGGGTAGAAATGGAGTTTTTCACCACCTTACTCTTGAGCTATGACCATGACACTTCTACTAGAGGTGAGAGGTAACTATAAAAGACTATGGTAAAAAGTTGGGGGCAAGGGTAAAAGGGAAAAGGGTGAAACCAGAGGTTTTACAAATTCACCAGAAGGTGTTTGGTAGTGATTTGGGAAAGATAAGTCTTGCAACTTACTGAGATATTTACCAGGGTCAAATGCTAGGTAAGCATGAGAGGATTCACCAAGTTTGAGCCCAAGGGGAAAAAGTTGACAATGAAGATTTGTTAAACCCTAGGAATTTGTAGAATCAGGTTTCTGTAGATCTATTGATGCTAGGCTTTTACCCTTGATGCACCACTTAGTGTATCATCACTATTTGGTCATTAGAGCATGCCCACAAAGTTTGAGGCCAATGGAAGACACTTCGTAATGTAAAGTTGCTCAAATTTGATTCTGGACAGGGATGGTTTTTGGATGTTTTGATGAACCAAATAAGCATTGATTGAGGTGAAAATTTGCGTGGTCATCACTTGTGATAGTGTTGATTTTCTGAAATTTTCCTGGAATTTATTGATAATATTTCTTATAGAATTATAGCGAAAGCTTTATTTGAATAGAAGGGGGTTTGAGGGATTTTGCCCATGAATTGGACATGCCCTTGAGTTGAAACTCATGTATATGGAAAATATATGTCCACTGAGTTTCCCTAAATTTTCCCAAATATTTTTAAATCATTTAAATAATTTTTACCTATGAAAAACCATTTCCGGCCTTAGGAAAAAGCCTTTAAATAAAATATGAAAATAATCTTTAAAGAACATTTTGTGGTTTTGAGAAGTCTTATATATAGTGGGTTTGAAATAAAGCCTTTGGAAAAGAAGGATCCACCTAATTTGAGGACTTGCAGTGCAAACCTCAATTTAGGGGGTTTTGAAAATCTAATCTGAATAAATCATTTTTGGTTCAAACAAAATTTCATAAAAATAGTTTTGGGCACTATTCACATGGCATGATCATTGGGCAAGAGGTTTGGGTCAAGGAGGATGAATATGAAGTGGGATAGAATCTAGGAGTGCCATATAACACAATCATCAATCAAGCAACATCATTGCAAACAAGCACAAGCACTTTGAAAAAAAGGTTTAGTTGGATCCAATTTTTATAAGCCCAAACATGTCAAGGTGATACAAACACAGGGTGGGATAGACCTTCCCCCCTTACAAGAATCTCGTCCCCGAGATTCCTAGGATAAGCGCTAAAAAGATAAGGGAACTCCGATCGAAGATAATCTTCATGCTCCCAGGTTGCTTCAGCTTTAGTGTGGTTTCTCCATTGAACCTTGAAGTACTTGATGGTGCGGCTTCGGGTGCAACGCTCGGCTTCATCCAAAATGCGAACTGTCCTCTCACGATAAGTGCGATCTGGCTGAAGATCGATGGCTTGATGGTCGATGTCCTTGTAGAGGTCAGGCCGGTTGGAACTTGCACAAACTTCCAGAGTTACGACACATGGAAGACATTGTGCACATCTAACAGCTCGGAAGGTAACTCTAGCTGATAGGCAAATTCTCCTCATCTTGAGGTGATCTTGAAGGGACCGATGTATCTGGGTGCGAGCTTCCCTTTGACGTGGAAACGCTTAGTTCCCTTGAGAGGCGTGACTCGGAGGTATACGTGATCTCCGTTGTTGAAGCTTAGTTCTCGGCGATGAGAGTCAGCACAACTCTTCTGTCCTGCTTTGGCGGCTTCTAGGCGTTCTCGAATGAGGCGGACTTGCTCTTCGGCTTCGTGGAGGATTTATGGCCCAAAAATTAATCCTTCTCCAGTCTCTGACCAGTTGAGGAGAGTACGGCACTTGCGTCCATGCAACACCTCAAATGGTGCCATCTGAAGACTCTCCTGGAAGCTGTTGTTGTAGGAGAACTTGGCGAACGGTAGGAAATCTTACCACTTGGCCACATATGCCAAAACACAAGCGCGGAGCATATCTTCGAGTATCTGATTTACTCACTTTGTTTGCCCACCGGTCTGGGGGTGAAAGGCAGTGCTGAAAGAGAGCTTGGTTCGCATAGCTTCTTGAAACATCTTGCAGAATCCTGAGGTGAACTGGGTGCCTCGATCTGACACAATCTCCTTAGGAACTCCGTGTAGACTCACGACATGCTCGATGTAGAGACTGGCTAGCTTGTTACTGTCATAGGTGGTTTTGACATGAATGAAGTGGGATACCTTGGTCAGTTGATCGACAATGACCCAAATTGAATCATGTCTTTGCTCAACTTTGGTAATCCGGTGATGAAATACATCCCGACTTTGTCCCACTTCCATTCAGGAACCTTGAGAGGTTGCAATAGACTAGCGGGTCGCTAATGCTCAGCTTAAACTCTCTGGCATATGTCACACTTGGCCACGAATGTGCCTATCTCCCGTTTCATGCCATGCCACCAGAATCTTGTCTTGAGGTCTTGATACAGCTTGGTTCCTCCAGTATGGATGGAGTATGGAGTGTCATGAGCTTCTTGCAAGATCATGTTCTTGAGTTCGGTATGCAAATGCAATTCCTAAACCATACAACTCCCTGTTCATCCATCGATAATCCTGGGGCCTTGCGTGCCTTGATCTTCCTCTTGATGCCTTCAATGCTCTCATGTCCCTTCTGAGCTTCATTGGTATCATCCATCAAGGTAGGCTTTGCTTCGAGGTTGGTGAGGAATCCGAGGGCAACCAGTTCCAATCCGAAGCCTTCAAGTTCTTCATACAAGGCGGGTAGCCTTTCCTTGATCATAGCATTCAAGGAACCAGCCTTTCTTCTTAAGGCGTCTGCTACCACATTGGCCTTTCCTGGGTGGTACTGAACACTGAGGTCATAATCCTTGATCAATTCCAGCCATCTTCACCGCCTCATGTTCAATACCCTTTGAGTGAAGATATACTTCAAACTCTTGTGGTCTGTGAATATCTCACATCGCTTCCCCAGAATGTAATGTCGCCATGTCTTCAAGGCATGAACCACGACTGCCAACTCGAGATCATGAGTTGTGTAGTTCTCTTCACGAGGACATAGTTCTCTCGATAGATATGCTATGACTCTGCCTTCTTGCATCAGAACACCTCCAAGTCCGGTTCTGGATGCATCACAATATATCACAAACTCCTCGTGAATATCGGGGGTGGCTAAAACAGGGGTTGTGGTCAATCTTTTCTTGAGCTCCTGGAACCTTTCCTCGCACTTAGCTGTCCATTCGAACTTCTTGTCCTTCTTCAAAAGCTGGGTCATGGGTCATGCAATGCTTGAGAACCCTTCCACAAACTAGCGGTAATATCCCGCGAGTCTGAGGAAGCTCCCGACTTCCTTCATGGTGGTTGGGGTTTGCCATTCTGTCACGGCTTCAATCTTGGCAGGATCCACCGACAACCCTTCGACAGTCAACATATGACCCAAGAATCCAACTTCATGCAGCCAGAATTCACACTTGCTGAACTTGTCATAAAGCTGGTGCTATTGAAGCTTTTCTAGGACCAATCTCAAGTGTTCCTATGTTCCTCTTCAGACTTGCAGAAGACGAGTATGTCATCAATGAAGACAACAACGAACTTGTCCAAGTATTCCATGAAGACCTTATTAATGAGGTACATGAAGTAGGCAGGGACATTAGTTAACCCAAATGACATGACCGTGTATTCATACAGGCCATACCGGGTTACAAACGCCGTGTTTGGAATGGCTTGGGGTCTGATCTTCAGGTGGTAGTACCCAGACCTGAGGTCGATCTTAGAGAACACCTTGACTCCGTTCGACTGATCAAATATGTCTTCAATCTTGGGGAGTGGGTACTTGTTCTTTATGGTGACCTCATTGAGAGAACAGTAATCGACACAAAGTCTGATAGTTCCGTCCCTCTTTGACACGAACAAAACAGGTGATCCCCAAGGAGAGGCACTAGGGCGAGTAAATCCTTTTCTTAGCTGCTTTGCCAGTTGCTTCTTCAATTCAGCCAACTCCTCGGATCCCATCCTGTAGGCCTTCTTATAGATGGGACTGTATCCGGGCATAAGCTCAATGATGAACTCAATGTCGCGGTCAGGAGGCATTCCGGGCAGCTCATCAGGAAACACATCCGGGTATTCACATACCACTAGTACTTGATCCAACTCGACTCCCGATAGACAGTTAGCCTGAGGGGCTTGAGTGGAGGAGGGGTTGGGAACATACTTGACTTCTAGTCCTTGGCTATTAGTCATGGTGAGAGTCCTCTTGGCACAGTCGAACAAGCCTTGGTGCTTGGTTAACCAGTCCATGCCTAGGATCACATCCAAACCTTCTGACTTCAGGATGATAAGATCTGCTAGGAAGTCTACCCTGTTGATGTTAATCTCAACTCCCTTACAACCTATCCCAGACTTCATAACTGAACCTGGGGTTTGTATCAACATACGACTACCCAGGGGTGTAGGCTTCATGCCACTCTCTAAATCAAACTTTTGGGTGACAAAAGAATGCGAAGCTCCATAATCAAACAATATTGTTGTTGAGGTTGAGTTGACGAGGAACGTACCCAGTATGACATCCGAGTCTTCTTGGGCTTCCTCTGCGGTGACGTGATTCACACAACCCTTTCCATTGTTGGGTTGGTTGCGGGGAGATGGGTTCCTTGGTGGTGCTCCACGAGCTTGACCTTGAGCTGGCGCTTTGGGGCGCGGGGCATCTAGCTTCTTGTTGGGGCACAGCCTAGAGATGTGTCCACACTGACCACATCCAAAGCAAGTGACTTGCCCCGGGTTGTTGTTGAAGTTCCTGCCGTCGTTGTTGTTATTGGGGTTGTTGTTGTAGGCTGGCCTGGGATTGGCATACTGCTGAGGCTGGTAGCTTGGACGAGGTGCAGGAGGTCTGGCCTGCTGCGGCAGATAGGTCAGCTTGGCTGGGGCTGGCTGTTAGGGGCGAGGCTTCTGGTTGCTAGGGCTACCCTTGCTGATCATCTTGTGCTTGCGAGTGTCTTCGATGGCGCGACGCTTGTCTTCCAGCATTAGGGCCTTGTTCACCAAGTCGAAGAAGGTACGACAGTCGCAGATGATGAGTTGATACTGTAGGACCTATTGAAGTCCTTCCATGAAGCGCTCCTTCTTGACAGCCTCTGTGCTGACATCTTCAGGTGCATACCTTGAAACAGGTTGAACTTCTGCAGGTACTCCTTGACAGAGCCACTTCCTTGCTTCAGCGCTCGGAATTCTCTCTTCTTGATAGCCATGATCCCAGAAGGAATGTGGGCTGTGTGGAATCCTTCCTTGAAGTCATTCCAAGTGATCACATGCTCACCTTGCATGACCTTGAATCCGTCGCACCAAGCTCGTGCGATACCTCCGAGGCAGTGAGAGGCATAAAGCACCTTTTCATGATCCTCATTGCAATTGACCAGTGCAAGGACGTCCTCGATGGTGCGGATCTAGTCATCAGCATCAAATGGTTCAGCAGTCTCGGTGAAGGTTGGGGGCAAATTCCCCATGAACTCAGACAGCGTGGAGCGGCCATTGCCGTTCCTGCCTTGCTGCTGGTTGTTCACAAGGGCCTGAGCCATCTACTGGATAGCAGCATTGTTGGCCTGGCGCTCCTCCCGGAGAACTTGGAGAAACTGAGCTATGGTCATGTTCTCTGGTGGAGGTGGTAGCGGGGGAATGTCGCCTTGTGGCTGCTCCTGGTGTCCTCCAGCGTGAGCGGCCCAACCAGCTCCCTGTTGCTGGCTCGAGTTGCCGGCTTCATGATTGGTGAAGGAGCTATTGCGGGTAGCAGTCACCATCCTGTTTGGAGCAGCCAAGTCAAACAACTGGGATAGACGAGAGGAAAAGCAACAATGGAAAAGCGCACCTAAGGGGGTTGGTCAAGTGCAACTGTGATAAAACAAAGGTCGGAAGACCAACATATATTAAGATAGACGATGGAGTCGCTTACATGTTGCCTAAGGCAAAAACGCGACTTGCATCGGAACACAAACAATAAAACAAACAACAAGCACACATGGCTTCATATGAACCATTACACGGACTTGACTTCGCATGAAGGGTACATGGTTGATCCTACCCTAGGGGTTCTCTGACTCAGGTGGTGGAGTGCTCGGTCCCGTAGTCACGCTCCTCTAAGTCTTCCTCCTATTCATCATCTGAATGGGAATCATTCCCGATCGAAGGGGTCGGGGAACGAGGAAGTCCATCCCGATGATGCTTTTCAGGCGGGTCGGTGAAGAGCTCACGGTACTCCTTCACACTCATGCGACGACGACATGTAGGTGCATCACTAGCTGGGGGTACTCCTCCTCGATAAGCGACAACTGGTCGTCCTTCGGGGGCTCCATCCTTCTTGACCTCATCTGGCTTCATCTTGGCTTGCCGAAGTACCTCTTGGGTGTGGTGAAGTTCCTCGCGGATCTTCACGGACTCCTTCATCAGGTTATGAACCAGGCTATCCGCAGAGAGGCTGAAGTAGGTTTGGAACCTGAGTCGTGTGCCATCCTCCTTGGTCGGAATCAGCATCCAACTCTCGCCAAGGTCATCCTTCTTGAAGGGAAGGTAGCGAGTATCCGGCTCGTCAGCCATCTCTGGAATGATATCTCGAAGGTGTAGGAGTGCCTTGCGTGCAGCTATCTCGACCGCAAGTATCATGGTCTCCATCCGTGGTCCTTCAAAGAACCAACTGGTCGGGGAGTCGTCTGCCTTCACGACCACATCCACGTGGTACTCCTTCGTGACGGCATTGACCCAATTCTCGTGGTAGAGGAAAATGGGTGGTTGGCGAAACTGGCACTTCTCCAGACTATCCCCAAGGAGTAAGGGAAACCCGGATGTCAGGAAGGCTTCGGGTACGACGGCCATCTACAAGGTTTGAAAGGAGGAGAGTTAGCAGAGTGTGGTGTGAAGAATAGAAGAGGTAAATAGTGCAGAACTCCTAAGTACCAATGCTAGGTGTAGTTTTGAAAATGGTCTTATCCTGACTAACGTCCATGCTAACTAACGACTTCCTGCAGTCAGGATGGCTCTAATACCACCTCTGTGGGGACCCCGACTCATAAGTCGTGATCACCGAATGCACGTGTACAGTAATCCCAGAGATCAATGCTCACTGAACACACATAAGCTGAATAACCATAGTCTTACATCCACATTTAACGTCTTACAGAAATACAGACCGTGAAGGTCAAGTATTACATAGATAGGGCCATGAGGGCCAAACACTTAAATAGAACAAGAAGTGGAAATCTTGGTCAAAAGCGTGAACCCATGCCATCTGCCTTAACCTACAGGCATTCTAACTGGGAAGCGTCCTAGTTCGCATGTTCGTCACCAACGAACTCTTCAACATACTCCTGTTCTTCCATGCCTGGCCAATTAAATAACCCGTGGCAAGCCAATGAGTACTTTGAATGTACTCGCAAGCAACCCAAGTTGTGGAACAAGGTAACAATTATGCATAATACAACACTAAGTAGGTAATTTTGCGGAAAGCTAGTTTTAAATGCAATGTCATGATCAAGTGACTGGCAAGCATGCATCAACAATAAGCAAGTATCCATATGAACAAGACACCATTATCATCCTAAGTATGGGTTGAACACCTGATTTTCATTCACCATGCTAAGTCATCGGACTTAGTTTACTTCCCATGCTAAGTCAACGGACTTAGCTCATGTGACCTCTTGTCACCATCACATCCATACTCACACCAAGTTTCACGAAAACATCCGGACATAGTTTAAGAAGGACCTCCAACTGTACATGACCGTGGATGCGGCTACTCGAATAGTTTTACACTCTACAGAGGTTGCACACTTTACCCACAAGACTCGGGGAACTTCCGTGTCATCCACGACTCGTGGTATATAACATACCCGAGATAAGCACTCGAACAATGCCTTTCCCCAGCGATGCTAAACACAGAGTTCACTCGATTGGTACCCAGCCCTCATGATGTACATCACACGAGCCTCGCTCTGAATCGTACCATCCATGAGGGGACCAACGGTGTGCCCGGTGCCTGTGAATACAGCGCCTGATCATACATACCAGTACGACCCGTATCGAGAGTGAGCACGCCACTCCCGCCACTAGTAATGCGGGATCCTTGCCAGTACCCACCAAGGTAATCAACAAAGCCCCGTCCCATAAGGGGTATCATGGTTGCGCATGTAAGGTTGGGACGGTCAACAGACATTAAATCTAATCCGTTTTTGAAAACACACACACTCACGCATCTTTCTCCGGTACACCACTTCTTTCTCAAGTGGTCACCCATCTCATCATTGACTCCCTCGGGCATTAGTGGCACCCGACGGGGTTTTCAAAAAGTCTTTGAAATCATTTCTTTCCTTCCATCACCATGCATAGATCCTGAACCCACTTGCGTAGCAACTACTAGCATCCTAACTACTCCCACCCACATAACCCTCATAAGGTGGTAGGGTCATGCACGATGAGAGTGTCAATGGTAAGAGTGTCAGGAGCAACCCACCGAAGGGGTCACTACTCCACATGATCAAATATGATGAAAGTAAAGTACTATATTACAAGCAATAAAAATGGTTTCTTATCATGGTCAAAGGGCTGCTTGCCTGGCTCAACAAAGTCTCCGGGGTCTTCAAAGTCTTCGGGTCCAACTTCTTCGTCAACCACGCAATCTATAAAAAAAATTAAGCAACACACCAAAACAGAGCACACAAACTACCATCAAAAATGTTAATCTACTGTGATAAATACTAAATGTCATACTAAAAATATTTCCCTAGGGTTTGGTTGTTAAATTTTTTTTGGGAAATAAATTAACGGAGGCAAAAAGGTGCCCAAATATAGGTTTTAAAAATAAAACAATACTAAAATATTTTCAAACATTTTTACAAATGACACTAATAAATTATATGGATTATTCTAAGAATTTAGGTGGAAGAATTATGGGCATTGGATAAATATTCAAATCTATGGAATTTTTGGAAGTTGCAGAAGAAAAGAAAATGCAGAAAGCTACTGTGCCCTCGGGCCAAAACACAGTAGCTGGACTGGCCCACAGGGGAAACTGGCCCAAGCGAGGCGCCGCACGTGGCAGGTTCGTTTTTAAACCTGCCCGCAGGCCTGGCCTGCCAGCGAGAGAGGTGGGGGCGAGGGGATGACAGGTGGGCCCCACCTGTCATCCCTCTCCTCGCGACAGGAGTGGGGGAGGGCTCACCGGAGGCGCTCCAGGCCGCGGCGAATGGAGCAGAGGGCACCGGCATGCTCACGGGGATCCTGCGCGTCTGTGGGAGGTCGCGGGGTCACTGGGGGGTGGGGAACGCCGGCAATGGGAGAGAAGCTCGATGGTGGAGAGGGTTTGGGTCGGGAGAGGGCTCCCGACCATGGGGGAGAGCGTGCTGGGCACAGGGAGGAAGCGGAGGAAAGGGCCGAACGAGGAGAGAGGAGCAGGAGGAGTGGGGAGGCCTATATATAGGCGAGCGTCGGCTCACCATGGACGCGGTGCGCCAGTGAGCTCGGGGTGCTCGCCACAGGTCGCGAGGAAGGGAAAGAACGTGCCGCGGTGTTCGTGTGGGAGGTCTAGGCCAGGGGGGAAGAGGAGAGAGAGGCGGGGGTGCACGCGCGTGCGAGCCCGCTGGTTGGCCGAGTCGCACGTCACTGGGCACGCGCGCAGGAGCCACCAGAGAGAGAGAGAGAGGAGGAGGAGGGGTCTGACCATGCGGCGTGCTGCAGATGTCGAGGGGACAGAAGGGACAAGGTGGGGCGGCCTGAGGCTGTCGGGGATGCCCGTTGGCCAGCGGCTACAGTGCGGGTGCGCATTGTAGCACGCTCCAGAGCGCGAGCTCTACATGCCAGGGCATCTCGTTGGCATAATGGCGCGTCCACTAGTGTCCTAAGGATCTACATCGGTGATGACTTTGGGTGGTAGGAAAAGGGGAGAGGGGGTAGAACTGGTGTTGTCCAGGGGTAGAAATGGATTTTTTCACCACCTTACTCCTGATATATGACCATGAGACTTCCATTGGAGGTGAGAGGTAACTATAAAAGACTACGGTAAAAAGTTGGGGGCAAGGGTAAAAGGGAAAGGGGTGAGACCAAAGGTTTTACCAATTCACCAGAAGGTGTTTGGTAGTGATTTGGGAAAGATAAGTCTTCCAACTTACTGAGATATTTACCAGGGTCAAATGCTAGGTAAGGATGAGAGGATTCACCAAGTTTGAGCCCAAGGGGAAAAAGTAGACAATGAAGATTTGTTAAACCCTAAAAATTTGCAGATTCAGGTTTCTGTAGATCTATTGATGCTAGGATTTTACCCTTGATAAAAAACTTAGTATCATCACTATTTGGTCATTAGAGCATGCCCACAAAGTTTGAGTCCAAGGGAAGACACTTCATAATGTAAAGTTACTCAAATTTGATTCCTGACAGGGATGGTTTGGGGATGTTTTGATGAACAAATAAGCTTGGATTGAGGTTAAACTTTGCATGATCATCAATTGTGATAGTGTTGACTTGCCTGAATTTTCGTGTAATTTATTGGGAATATTTCTTATAGAAATATTCCAAAACCTTGTTTTGAACATAAGTGGTTTTGAGGGATTTTGCCCATCATTTGAACATGCCCTTGAGTTGAAACTCATATATATGGAAAATATATGTCCACTGAGTTTCCCTAAATTTTCTCAAATATTGTTAAAGCATTTAAATATTTTTTCCCTATGAAAAGACATTTTTGGCCGTAAGAAAAATCCTTTAAATAAAATATGAAAATAATCTTTAAAAATAATATTTTTTGGTTTTGGGAAGTCTTATATATAGTGGGTTTTAAATAAAGCCTTTGGAAAAGAAGGATCCATCTAATTTGAGGACTTGTAATGCAAACCTCAATTCAGGTTTTTTTAAACCTAATCTGAATAAATCATTTTTGGTTAAAACAAAATTTGATAAAAATAGTTTTGGGCACTATTCCCATGGCATCATCATTGGGCAAGAGGTTTGGGTGAAGGAGGATGAATATGAAGTGGGATAGAATCTAGGAGTGCCATATAACATAATCATCAATCAAGCAACTTCATTGCAAACAAGCACAAGCACTTTGAAAAAGTTTTAGTTGGCTCCAATTTTTATAAACCCGAACATGCCAAGGTGATACAAACACAGGGTGTGACAATGTTTTGACTTTGGCTCCGTGTGACAGGAGGGGAACTCCCAATAGCAGAAGCTGTTCGAGGAGGCGGTCTCCATCCACGACCACGGCAAGTACGGTTTCTACCGGCTAGATGAGGAGTTGACACGGGTGCAAGGTATGTTGATTCTTGCGAGAGTGGCACATAGCCCCAGGGAGCCAGGCTGGCTGCTTGACAGCCAGAGCGGACGTAGAGAAGCCGGTTGACGCCTGCCTTGTCTTGCAGGTGAGCTGACTGCCCTCCAGACGAAGAAGGCTGGGGTCTTCTCTGAGCGGAACCAGCTCCTGCAAAGCATCTATGCGGTCACTCAGGAGAAGGACCGGCTGGCCACGCTGCTGGTGGATGGGGAGGCGGCCCAGGACCACCTCAAGGCCGACATGGCGAAGGAGGTGGTGGCCAAGGAGATGGTCGTCAAGGAGGCGGCCGACACCGTGTAGAGGACCACCACCCTGTTGGAAATATGCCCTAGAGGCAATAATAAATTAGTTATTATCATATTTCCTTGTTCATGATAATCGTTTATTATCCATGCTATAATTGTATTGATCGGAGACTTAAATGCATGTGTGGATACATAGACAAAACCATGTCCCTAGTATGCCTCTAATGGACTAGCTCGTTGATCAAAGGATGGTTAAGGTTTCCTAGCCATGGACATGAGATGTCATTTGATAACGGGATCACATCATTAGGAGAATGATGTGATGGATAAGACCCAAACTACAAACATAGCATATGATCGTGTCAGTTTATTGCTACTGTTTTCTGCATGTCAAGTATATGTTCCTATGACCATGAGATCATGCAACTCACGGATATCGGAGGAGTGCCTTGTGTGTATCAAACGTCGTAACGTAACTGGGTGACTATAAAGGTGCTCTACAGGTATCTCCGATGGTGTCTGTTGAGTTGGCATGGATCGAGACTGGGATTTGTTACTCCGTGTAACGGAGAGGTATCTCGGGGCCCACTCGGTAATGCAACATCACAATAAGCCTTGCAAGCAATGTGACTAATTGTTAGTTGCGGGATCTTGTATTACGGAACGAGTAAAGAGACTTGCCGGTAACGAGGTTGAACTAGGTATGGAGATACCGACGATCAAATCTCGGGCAAGTAACATACCGAAGAACAAAGGGAACGATATACGGGATTAACTGAATCCTTGACATAGAGGTTCGACCGATAAAGATCTTCGTAGAATATGTAGGAACCAATGTGGACGTCCAGATCCCGCCATTGGTTATTGACCGTAGAGGTGTCTCGGTCATGTCTACATAGTTCTCGAACCCGCAGGGTCTGCACACTTAAGGTTCGGTGACATTTCGGTAGTGTAGAGTTATGTATGGTGGTGACCGAAGGTTTTTCGGAGTCCCGGATGAGATCCCGGACGTCACGAGGATCTCCGGTATGGTCTGGAGGTAAAGATTCATATATAGGAAGTCCCAGTTTGGTTTCCGGAAAAGTTTCGGGCTCATCGGTAGTGTACCGGGAGTATCGGTAGTGTACCGGGAGTGCCGGTAGTGTACCGGGGGACCTCTGGGAGGGGTATTTCGACCCCAAGAGGTCCATGGGCTGTGGGAGAATAATAACCAGCCCTTAGTGGGCTGGGAAAACAGCCACAAAGGCCCATGGCGCAGGAGAGAAAGTCCTAAAGCAAAAAGTGGAAAATCAGCCAATAGGAGGCAATCCTACTCCAACTAGGATTGGAGGTGAAGTAGGATTGCTCCCACCTCCTATTTCGGCCGACCCAAAGGCCTTGGCTGCCTCTCCTCTCCTCTCCTCCTATATATACTAGTGGATTGGGTGGTTTTTGGACAGAATTTCCGGCCACGTGCTACCCGTTCCGCCGGTGCATAGTTTCTCCTCTAGATCGGTTTTCTGCAGCGCTTAGGCGAAGCCCTGCTGGAATTGCTCCACCACCATCACCGGAGCACCGTCATGCTGCCGGTGAACTCTCTCTCCTCTCCACCTCCTCTCGCTGGATCGAGACGGTGGAGATCGTCATCAAGCTGCACGTGTGCTGAACGCGGAGGTGCCGTCCGTTCGGCGCTAGATCGGAAGGACCGTGATCGAGATCGCGAGACAGTTCGTGATGAGATCGCGGAACGGATCGTGATGAGTTCGTGGGACAGATCGTGATCAAGATCGTGAGACGGATCGTGATGAGATCGCGGGACGGATCGTGATGAGTTCACGGGACGGATCGTGATTGGATCGCGGGACGGATCGTGATGAGATCGCGGGATGCTCGGCGATTTGGATCGCGAAGATGTTCGACTACACCAACCGCGTTTCTTAACGCTTCACGCTTAGCGATCTACAAGGGTATGTAGATCCACTCTCCCTCTCGTAGATGCTCATCACCATGGATAGGTTTGCGTGTGCGTAGGAAATTTTTTGTTTCCCATGCGACGTTCCCCAACACACCCTCCAAGGCGAGGTGACCCGCCTTGAGAGGTTGCTCGAGGAGGTCAAGGGCTCCCTTGACGAGGCGGAGGCGGTGCTGGCGTTGAAGAAGGATGCGTCGCTCCACTTCGCCATCCATGTGGACGACTCCATCGAACATAAGTGTTTCCTTTTCTTCTCTCTAGTCGGTTGCCTTTTTTTTGGCTGGTTCTTGTTCTTGATTTGTTTTTCTCCCCTTCTTCCCTTTTCTCTTTAGGGCGCTTCCTGGAGACTGCGCGCCGTGCTGAGCGCGCCGTTAAGGAGCATCGGGAATGCCTTCGGGCACGCGGGCGCTCCATCGAGGAGGACACCGCGTGGGATGTGGCAGAGCTTGGGCTCGCCATTGAACATCGGTTGATCCACCTCGAGCGAAGCATGGAGCGGCTCAAGACGGTCGGCAAGGAGGTCATCGCTGCCTTGTGGCTGGGCCGTGGCGGGGTGTCGAAAAACTGCATGTCCTTGTGGCTGGAGCAAGCCGTGGCCTGGCTCGAGGCCTAGAAGGCGTCAGCGTCCCGAGCCGACACACAGATCACGCTCCGGCTCGTCATGTCATGTTATAGCGGCGTGGACTTGGGCCGACTGGCCACTATGCGAGACGAGCTGGCCGAGGAGTGGGAGGCCCGTGAGCCGGCCCTTGTCCGTCGGGCCAACGAGCTCGCGTTGTAGGTCGACGCGGATGAGTTCCCGCCGATGCTTGGCGAGGACGGCAAGCCGGTGCCTAAAGACTCCTTCGGCATCCCCCAAAGCCCAGCGGATGAGGAGGTTGCCGACGAGAGCACCGACTCGAGCGGCAAGATGGCTGGGACCGTGGAGGCCGCCTCTAAGGCCAAGTAGGCCAAGCCGAAGGCCGCGACCACTTCCGGGACGGGAGTCGAGCCGCCTAGTGATGTGCTGGCTAGAGGCACGCCGGCTGGTGACGCGCTAGTGGCCTGAGTCCCCGGGTGTCCTATCTTTTTTTCTCTTTCATGTTAGGCTTTGAATCCACCCACTGGGGTGTAACGTAATGAACCTTGATGGCCGTGGACCTTTTTTGTCTTTAGAAGTCGTACTGTGAATATTTAATGTGTTTGCCTTATTGCGCGTGCTTGCTCGTCCCCTTTGGTTCCTTCTATTCCTCCCCTTTTCTCGTGTGGTTTCGGCACTGGCAGCCCGACAGCCGGGAGCCGGTCTGTAGCTGGGTCGGGGTGTCCGCCTCAAGGGAGCCGGTTCTGAACTTAGGAACCGTGAGAGCTTTTCGGGATAAGTAGAGTGCGAGAGCCAAGGCGGTGGTCTAGCTGGACCTAGCCGGTATCTCCTTGCGATTGATCTTCCGTGTGAGCGAAGCTTTGCCACCCTGAGGCCCCATCAGCCGGACAGCCCGGGGCCGGACCTATAGCTGGGAAGGGTGGGAGGGCTTGCTTGGCTCACACTACTTGGCCAATTTTTGAGAGAGGCGACCTAGGACTAGCCGGCGAGCCCTCGGGCCCGAGAGTCGGGCCAGGGAGCCGGTAAGTGAGGAAAGCTTTGAGGGAAATGAAACAGGGCGTGTCCCCAGAGCCGGCCTGGGGCACTCATGGCATTCATAAGCCCAAAAGGGGAGGGATACATACATAGACTGGTCTTTTCAGTAGTAAAACAGGCGGAGGAGCACCGCGTTCCATGGGCGCTCGGTCTCCATGCCGGAAGTATCTCTCTTGCGCTTCTGCAGCTTCTGGGCGTCTATTAGGTAGTACGTATTGTTGTGCAGTGCCTTGCTGATGATGAACGGGCCCTCCCATGGGGTGGATAGCTTGTGTTGTCCGGCTGTCTGCTGGATCCGCCTGAGGACCAGCCCCTTCACGGAAGGAGATCGGTCGGAGCTTTTGCTGGTAGATTGTCGTCCGGCTCAAGGCCAGCTCGCAGGCTTCTTCGAGTAGGTCGACGCCGTCTTCTCTTGCCTCCTTTGCGTCCTTCTCCGTGTATAGGGCGACCCGAGGCGAGTCAAACTTGATGTAGGTGGGGATGATCGCCTTAGACCCGTACACAAGGAAGAAGGGCATGTGGCCGGTTGATCGGTTGGGGGTGGTCCTGGGACTCCAAAGGATAGTTGGCAGCTCGTCGACCGAGCAGCCGGCTGACCTTACCAGCGGTGTCACGAGCCGGGGCTTGATGCCGACCAAGATGAGGCCGTTTTCCCTCTCGACCTAGCCATTTGACTGTGGATGAGCGACGGAGGCCAGGTCGAGCCGGATTCCTTGCTTGGAGCAAAAACACGCGAGTGAGCCCTTGGCAAAGTTCGTGCCGTTGTCGGTGATACTGCTGTGGGGGACGTCATAGCGAACCGTGATGTCATAGATGAACCGGACGACCATGGGGTCGACCAGTTTCTTGATTGGTCGTGCTTCGATCCACTTGGTGAATTTGTCGACGGCCCCAGCAAGTGTGTCATGCCGCCTCATGCGGTCTTGAAGGGACCCACCATGTCCAGCCCCTAGATGGCAAAGGGCCACGAGAGGGGGATGGTTTGGCGGGATGATGCTGGCAGGGGGCTCTGCATGCTGAAGCGCCGGCAGCCCTCGCACTCGTCGACCAATTTCTCGGACGCCTCGAGAGCAGTCGGCCAACAGAAGTCATGGTGGAAGGCCTTGGCCACTAGGGTCCTGGAGGCGCGTGATGCCCGCACTTGCCTTGGTGGATGTGGAGGAGGATTTCCAGACCCTTTTCTGGCTCGACGCATCGCTGGAAGACACAGGTGGTACTACAATGGACGAGCTCGTTGTTGATGATGTTGTATGCCGTGGCCCGATGCTGGATTTGCCTTGCCACAACCTCGTCCAGGGGAGCTCGTCGTGTAGGAGGAATGCCAAGATAGGTTGGGCCCATGGGGGAGCCGAGACGGGGGCTGGCTCGGGAGCCCTGGGGCCTGGCTGATCAGTCCCCGGGACCGGCTCGCCAGCCCCCGGGGTCGGCTTGCCAACCCCCAATGACGGCTTGTCGGTTGCCATCATGACGACTGCGTTGTCGGAGCCGACAACCTCTGACGCGGCCAGCTCAACTGGTGCCGACAGGGCGACCATGGTTGAGGGAGCCGGTGGCGAATATGCCGAAGGGCAGCCAGAGCTGTCGACGGGCCGGCCGCGTCTGCCAGTACGAAGATGGACTTCGATTCTGGGGAAGGCTTGATCGATGGCTTGAACAGCCGCTCAAGGGAGACGCTGGCTGGGATGGCCTGCCGGGTGGAGCCGATCTTTGCCAGCACGTTGGCCGCCTCGTTGTCCGCCTATGGGACGTGATGGCACTCACAACCCTCGAAGGAGCCGATGAGCTATTGTATGAGGAAGCGGTAGCTGGCCATGTTGGCGTCCCTAGCATCGCATTCGCCACAGACCTGCTGCACCACAAGGTCGGAGTCTTCGAAGCACAGGATGCGCCTGATGTCGATTTGGTTGGCGAGCCGGAGGCCATGGACGATGGTCTCGTACTCGGCCACGTTGTTGGAGGCGGCGAAGTGGATCTGGAGGGCATACTTGAGCTGGTCACCTTTCGGGGAGGAGAGGACTATGCTGGCACCCAGGCTGGTCCTCATTTTCGAGTCGTCAAAGTGCAAGCGCCAATGCGTGGATTCTAAGGGAGGCATGACGAACTCAGTTTCCGCCCAGTCAACGAGGAAGTCGGCCAGTGCCTGTGACTTGATGGTGGTGCGAGGTTCGTACCGAATCTCATGATCGGCGAGGGCGATGACCCATTTGGCGATCCGACCAGTGGAGTCTCGGCCGCTCATGATCTCATCGAGCTAGCCGTGCTCACCATGGTGATGGTCTGCTCCTGGAAGTACTGCTTGACCTTCTTTGCGACGAAGTATATGCCATAGCACATCTTTTGGTAGTGGGGGTAGTTCTGCTTGGACGTGGAGAGGACCTCATTGAGGTAGTAGACGGGGCGCTGGACCGGTAGGGACTTGCCCTCCTCCGGTCGCTCGACCACCAGGATGACGTTGATGACGCGAGTGGTCGCCGCGATGTAGGCGAGCAAGGGTTCCTTCTTAGCCGGCGCGGCCAGGATGGGCGCGTGGGCAAGAGCCTTCTCGAGGCCGCGGAAGGCCTCGTCCGCCCCGTCGGGCCAATCGAACGTGTCCGGCTTCTTGGTGTGACCCGGCTCGACTAGAGCCGTCTTGCGAAGGAGCCCGTAGAGGGGCAAGGCCTTCTCCCCCAGCCGGCTGATGAACTAGCTGAGCGAGGCGAGGCAGCCGGTGAACTTCTGGACGTCGCAGAGCCGGGTCGGCTTGGGCATGCACTCGATTGCGCTGATCTTCTTGGGTTTAGCTTCGATTCCTCGAGCGGACATGAAGAAACCTAGGAGTTGGCCGGCTGGGACGCCGAAGACACACTTCTCCGGGTTGAGGTTGATCTTGTATTCGCACAGATTCGCGAAGGTCTCTCGGAGGTCGTCGAGGAGGCTAAAGTGCTTCTTGGTTTTCAGAACGATGTCGTCGACGTAGACGTGGACGTTTCTGCCTATCTGAGGCAGGAGGCACTTCTACATGCACCGCTGGAAGGTGGCGCCTGCGTTCTTCAGGCTGAAGAACATGGTGATGTAGCAGTAGGCCCCGAACGACATGATGAAGGAGGTCTTGAGCCGGTCTTCCGGATCCAGCTTGATCTAGTGGTAGCCAGAGTAGGCGTCCAGGAAGGACAACAAGTTGCAGCCGGCCGTGGAGTCGATGACTTGATTGATCCGCGGCAGGGCGAATGGGTTCTTGGGGCACGCCTTGTTCAGGCTGATGTAGTCGATGCACATGCGCCAGGTCTTGTTATTCTTCAGCACCAGGACTGGGATGGCCAGCCAGTCCGGGTGGAAAACTTCCATGATGAACCCGGCTGCGAGCAGCCGGGCGATCTCTTCTCCTATGGTACATTGCTTCTCCTCGGAGAAATGGCGTAGGGGTTCCTTGACCGGCTTGACGTCCGGCCGGACGTGTAGTTTGTGCTCGGTGAACTTCCTCGGAACACCCGACATGTTCTTGGCGGACCATGCAAAGATGTCCCGATTCTCACGAAGGAAGTCGACGATCTCACCTTCCTAGTTGTTGTCGAGGCGGGAGCCGATGGTGACGCACTGAGCGGGGTTGGCCGGGTCGAGTGGGATTTTCTTGGTGTCCTTGGATGGCTGGAAGGAGGCCCCGCTGACGAATTGCAAGGGGGGAGCCGGCACGGCCGGCTGGCTGGCAGCAAGGGCCACGAGCCGGTCGAGCTGTCTTTTCTCCTCGGCGATTTCAAAGGCCTCGGCCAGCCGGTTGCCGTCTCGAGCGCACTCGCGCGACATCTTGTAGTCACCCGTGATGGTGATGATTCCCTTGAGGCCCGACATCTTGAGCTTGAGGTTGGTGTAATGGGGGACCGCCATGAAGGTGACGAGGGCTGGTCGGCCAAACAACGCGTGGTAGGGACTTACGAGGTCCACGACCTCGAACAACACTGGCTCACGGCGGAAGTGGCCGGGTCCGCTGAAGAGGACATTGAGCGTGATCTTGTCGATGGGGGAGCAGGACTTCCCGGGCACGATGCCGTGGAAAACCGTCCGGCTCGCCTGCGAGTCTTCTATCTTCACCCCCAGCTTGCACATCGTGTCGAGGTAAAGGATGTTGATGCTACTGCCACCATCTATCAGCACCCGCGAGAAGCGGCAAGTGTGCTTTTTGGTGGCGATGGTGGGGTCGAGGACCGGGGCATAGCTGCCGGGATTCCGCATCACGGCAGGGTGATCGTCCCGGCTCTAGGTGACCGGCTTCTCTGACCAGTGCATGAACTAGGGAGTTGCCGGCATGGTGGTGTTCACCACACGATGGAGCCGGCATTGAGCATGTTTGCTCATCTCTTCACTGGTGAAGACGACGTAGCAGTCGTCCTGGTTAGGGAACTGGTCGTGAAGACGATCGGCGTTTTGGGCCGGAGCCAGAGCCCACGCCATGGTGGCAGCTGGGGCCGGGGCCAACGCGCGGGCAAGCGGCGTGAGAGGAGCCGGAAGGCCGTCCCCCGGGGCCAATCGTTGTGAGAAGCCGCACTGCCAGAGCGTGTGCGTAGAGGGTTTGGCCCCTGAGTGGTTCTTGCAAGGAGGTCAAGCATCTGCTCGAAGGCAACCTTTCCAGTGTGCTCCTGCTCCTGCTCCTCAATGGTGTTGACCTGCTGGCTCTCATAGCGGGGATCCGGCTGGTCGCTTTTGCGTTTGTTGTTCTATGGCTGCCGGTTGTCGGCAGCCGGCCAGGATGCTGCTGGTGTTTTCGTTGCCGTGGCGGGCGGGGTCGTTATGACCCGGATGGCTGAATCAGCCGTGGCGTATTTTTCCGCCTTGGTCATGAGCTTGGCAAGCATGGCCGGCTCGGAGCACAAAAGCTTGTGCTTGAGGGGGTGCCGTCTCGACAGCCTTCGATGAAGTAGTGTACGGCCTGCACCTCGTGCACCCCCTCACAGGAGTTGCGGAGCTCGGTCCACTGAGTGAGGTAGTCACGGAGGGACTCGTCTAGCCCCTAAACGCACATGGCTAGTTCATGGGGGCGGTCAGGCCGCTTGTAGGTGCCGGTGAAGTTGTGGACGAAGGCCTCTTCGAAATCCGTCCAGGTATTGATGGTACTGGCCGCTAGGCTGTTGAGCCAGGTACGGGCCGAGCCATTCAGCATGAGGGGATCATAGCGAATGGCTACGCGCTTGTTCCCCCTGGCGATGCCGACCATGGTGGTGTAGTCGATCAACCAGTCCTTGGGCTTGGCGGCCCCGTTGTAGTTTGGGGTGTCTCGAGGGAGTGTGAAGCCGGTTGGGAACGGCTCATTGCCGATCCGAGGGCCAAACAGGACAGGCCAATTGATTCCTCCTCTTCGAGGTGGGCAGACTGCGTGAGAGTGTGGGCGTCGTTCTCGCTGCGACGAACACGCGGCCCGATCCGGGCCGAGAGCTCGGGGCAGATGACGGTCGGAACCGACAGTTCCGGCTCGCGCCGTGGGGGTGGAGTGTGCCCATGGCTGCACTAGGTGCCGGCGCTTCGTGGTGACGGCAATTGCGAGGCGGGTTGTTGGTGCACCGTCTACTCGCTCCCTAGTAGTGGAGAGGGCCAGTGGTTGTTTGTTTCGGCCCGGTGATTGGAAATGCGAGGGGAGCGGGAGTACTAAGCCGGCTGACGGCCAGCAGTCCTCATGCCCACGCGCTCGAGCCGGAGGCCTCCGAAGGCGGCGCCGCCTGATGCGAGCAGATGCTACTGCGCATCGGCGGCGTCAATGAGATCCTTGATGTGATGCTCGTGAGTGGCATGTTCTTCGCCCTCCAAGGTGGCCAGATCCGTGTAGGCCACCTTGAGGGCCCACAGGTTGGCTACGGGGGTGTCGTAGACGGGCATCTTGCCGCCTAGGATTTCGGCGACCACGCGGCCGCGGTCGTGTTGGGGAACATCGCATGGGAAACAAAAAATTTCCTATGCACACGCAAACCTATCCATGGTGATGAGCATCTACGAGAGGGAGAGTGGATCTACGTAACCTTGTAGATCGCTAAGCGGGAAGCGTTAAGAAACGCGGTTGGTGTAGTCGAACTTCTTCGCGATCCAAATCGCCGAGTGTCCCGCGATCCAATCACGAACCGTCCCGCAAACACATCATGATCCGTCCCGCGAACTCATCACGATCCGTCTCACGATCTTGATCACGATCTGGCCCGCGAACTCGTCATGATCCGTTCCATGATCACATCACGAACCGTCTCGCGATCTCGATCACGGTCCTTCCGATCTAGCGCCGAACGGACGGCACCTCCGCGTTCAGCACACGTGCAGCTTGATGACGATCTCCACCGTCTCGATCCAGCGAGAGGAGGTGGAGAGGAGAGAGAGTTCACCGGCAGCGTGACGGTGCTCCGGTGATGGTGGTGGAGCAATTCCGGCAGGGCTTCGCCTAAGCGCTGCAGAAAACCGATCTAGAGGAGAAACTATGCACCGGTGGAACGGGTAGCACGTGGCCGGAAATTCTGTCCAAAAACCACCCAATCCACTAGTATATATAGGAGTATAGGAGAGGCGCGGCAGCCAAGGCCTTTGGGTCGGCCGAAATAGGAGGTGGGAAGCAATCCTACTTCACCTCCAATCCTAGTTGGAGTAGGATTGCCTCCTATTGGCTGATTTTCCACTTTTTGCTTTAGGACTGTCTCTCCTGCGCCATGGGCCTTTGTGGCTGTTTTCCCAGACCACTAAGGGCTGGTTATTATTCTCCCACAGCCCATGGACCTCTTGGGGTCGAAATACCCCTCCCGGAGGCCTCCCAGTACACTACCGGCACTCCCGGTACACTACTGATGAGCCCGAAACTTTTCCGGAAACCAAACTGGGACTTCCTATATATGAATCTTTACCTCCGGACCATTCCGGAGCTCCTCGTGACGTCTGGGATCTCATCCGGGACTCTGAACAAACTTCGGTCACCACCATACATAACTCTACACTACCGAAACGTCACCGAACCTTAAGTGTGCAGACCCTGCGGGTTCGAGAACTATGTAGACATGACCGAGACACCTCTACGGTCAATAAACAATGGCGGGACCTGGACGTCCACATTGGTTCCTACATATTCTACGAAGATCTTTATCGGTCGAACCTCTATGTCAAGGATTCAATTAATCCCGTATAACGTTCCCTTTGTTCTTCGGTATGTTACTTGCCCGAGATTCGATCGTCCGTATCTCCATACCTAGTTCAACCTCGTTACCGGCAAGTCTCTTTACTCGTTCCGTAATACAAGATCCCGCAACTAACAATTAGTCACATTGCTTGCAAGGCTTATTGTGATGTAGCATTACCAAGTGGGCCCCGAGATTCCTCTCCGTCACACGGAGTAGCAAATCCCAGTCTCGATCCATGCCAACTCAACAAACACCATCGGAGATACCTGTAGAGCACCTTTATAGTCACCCAGTTACGTTGTGACGTTTGATACACACAAGGCACTCCTCCGATATCTGTGAGTTGCATGATCTCATGGTCATAGGTACACATACTTGACATGCGGAAAACAGTAGCAATAAACTGACACGATCATATGCTACGTTTGCAGTTTGGGTCTTATCCATCACATCATTCTCCTAATGATGTGACCCCGTTAACAAATGACATCTCATTTCCATGGCTAGGAAACCTTAACCATCTTTTGATCAACGAGCTAGTCTATTAGAGGCATACTAGGGACATGGTTTTCTCTATGTATCCACACAAGCATTTAAGTCTCCGATCAATACAATTATAGCATGGATAATAAACGATTATCGTGAACAAGGAAATATGATAATAACTAATTTATTATTGCCTCTAGGGCATATTTCCAACATTCACCCACTTGCACTGGAGTCAATAATCTAGTTCACATCACCATGTGATTCGCATTGTTATGAATCTAACACCCAACGAGTTCTGGGGCTCGATCATGCTTTGCATGTGAGAGAGGTCTTATAATCAACGGGTCTGTAACATTCAGATCTGTGTGCACTTTGCAAATACCTATGTCAAACTGTAAACACTGCTACCACACTCCGCTCGGTACTATTCCAAATGGCTGTTCCACTATACGTATCCAGATTGCTACTACGAGTCATCGGGATTAGTGTTAAAGCTTGTATCGACGTAACTCCTTACGACGAACTCTTTATCACCTCCATAATCGAGAAACATCTCCTCAGTCTCTTAGTTACTGAGGATAATCTTGACCGCTGTCCAGTGATCCACTCCTGGTTCACTCTTGTACCCCCTGACGGACTCATGGCAAGGCACACACAGGTGCGGTACACAGCATGGCATAATATAGAGCCTATGGCTAAGGCATAGGGGACGACGTTCGTCCTTTCTCTTTCTTCTGCCGTTGTCGAGCTTTGAGTCTCACTCAACTTTCACACCTTACAAATCAGGCGAGAACTCTTTCTCTGACTGATCCATTTTGAACTCTTTCAAAATCTAGTCAAGGTATGCACTCATTGAAAGTCTCATCGAGCATCTTGATCTATCTCCATAGATTTTGATGCTCAACAATTAGGTAGCTTCATCCAGGTCTTCCTTTGAAAATCACTTTCCAAATAACCGTTTTATGCTTTCCAGAAACTCTACATTATTTATGATCAACAATATGTCATCCACATATACTTATCAGAAATTCTATAGTGCTCCCACTCACTTTATTGCAAATACAAGTTTCTCGTAAACTTTGTATAAACATCAAAACTTTGATCACCTCATCAAAGCATATATTCCAACTCCGAGATGCTTGCTTCAGTCCATGGAAGGATCACCGAAGCTTGCAGACCTTTTATCATCCTTAGGCCTAACAAAACCTTCTGGTTGTATCGCATACAACCTTTCCTCAAGTCAACTGTTAAGGAAACGATGTTTTGACATCCATATGCCAGATTTCATAATTGAAAACACAGCAGCTGCTAACATAATACCAACAGACTTTAGCACCACTACGAGTGAGGAAGTCTCATCGTAGTCAACTCCTTGAACTTGTCACAAACATCTTTGCAACAAGTCGAGCTTTACAAATAGTGACATTCACCATCAGTGTCTGTCTTCATTGTAAAGATCCATTTGTACTCAACGACCTGCCATCCAACGAGCAAGTCTACCAAAGTCTACACTTGGTTTTCATACATGGATCCTATCTCGGATTTCATGGCCTCCAACCATTTGTCAGAATCCGGACCCATCATCGCTTCTCCATAGCTCGTAGGTTCATCGTTGTCCAACAACATGACCTCCAAGACAGGGTTGTCGTACCGCTTAGGAGCAGTACACATCCTTGTCGACCTATGAAGTTCGATAGTAACTTGATCCTAAAGCTTCATGATCATCATCATTAACTTCCTCTTCAACTAACGTAGGCTTCACAGAAACAACATCCTACGCTGCGCTACTCTCTGGTTGAACAAAGGTTTAACAACCTCATCAAGTTCTATCTTCCACCCACTCAATTCTTTCGAGAGAAACTTTTCCTTGAGAAAGGATCCGTTTTAGTAACAAACACTTTGCACTTGGATCTGAGATAGAAGGTTCACCCAACTGATCTTAGGGTATTCTATGAAGATGCATTTGTCCGCCTTGGGTTCGACCTCACTAGGTGAAAACATTTTCCACACAAGTGTCGCAGCCCCAAGTATTAAGAAATGACAGCTTAGATTTCTATCAAACCATAATTCACATGGTGTCATCTCAACGGATTTAGATGGTGCCCTATTTAAAGTGAATGTAGTTGTCTCTAATGCATAACCCCAAAATTATAGTAGTAAAACGATAAGAGACATCATAGCACGCACCATGTCCAATAGAGCATAACTATGATGTTGGACACGCCATCACACTATGGTGTTCCAGGTGGCGTTTAGTTGTGAAACAACTTTCACATTGTCTTAAGTTGTATGCCAAACTCGTGACTCAGATACTCACCTCCACGATCATATCGCAGTCATTTTTATCTTCTTGTCACGATGATCTTTAAACTTCACTCTGAATTTGATTGAACCTTTCAAACGATTTAGACTTGTGTTTCATTAAGTAAATATACACTATATCTACTCAAATCATTAGTGAAGGTAAGAAAATAACGATATCCACTGCATGCTACAAGACTCACTAGATTGCATACATCAACATGTATAATTTCCAATGAATCACTTGCCCGCTCCATCCAACGGGGTCCTTTAGTCATCTTGCCCAAGAGGCATGGTTCGCATGTCTCAACCGATTCGAAATCGAATGAGTCCAAATATCCATCACCATGGTGTTTCTTCAGTGCTTTATACCAATATGACATTTTGCGGCAGTGCCACAAGTATGTGGTACTATCATTATTTAACTTTGTATCTTTTGACATCAATGTTATGAACATGTGTATTACTACGATCAAGATTTCAACAAACCATTCTCACTGCGTGCATGACCATTGAAGGTATTATTGATGTAAACAGAATAACCATTATTCTCTGACTTAAATGAATAACCATGTTGCAACAAACATGATCTAATCATGTTCATGCTCAACGCAAAACACCAAATAACATTTATTTAGGTTCGTCACTAATCCTGAAGGTAGAGAGAGCGAGCGATGTTGATCACATCAACCTTGGAAACATTTCCAACACACATCGTCACCTCACCCTTAGCTAGTTCTTCGTTTATTCCGTAGCTTTTATTTCGAGTTACTAACATTTAGCAACCGAACCGGTATCCAATACCCAGGTGCTACTAGGAATACTAGCAAGGTACACATCAATAACTCGTATATCAAATATACTTCTGTCGATGTTGCCAGCCTTTTTATCTACCAAGTATCTAGGGTTGTTCCGCTTCAGCGACCTCTCACCTCATAATAGAAGCACTTAGTCTCGGGTTTGAGTTCAACTTTGGGTTGCTTCACTGGAGCAGCAACTGACTTGCTATCCATGAAGTTTCCCTCCTTTCTCTTGCCCTTTTCGAAACTAGTGGTTTGATTAACCATCAACACTTGACGCTCCTTCTTGATTTCTACCTTCGCGGTGTCAAACATCGCGAACAGCTCAGGGATCAATACTTCTATCCCTGGTGTATTATAGTTCATCACTAAGTTCTAGTAGCTTTAGTGACAGTGACTTGGAGAACTATATCAATCACTATCTTATCTGGAAGATCAACTCCCACTTGATTCAAGCGATTGTAGTACCCAGACAATCTGAGTACATGCTCAACGATTGAGCTATTCTCCTTCATCTTACAAGCAAATAATCTTGTTGGAGATCTCATATCTCGCAACACAGGCACGAGCCTGAGATCACAATCTCTGCTCCTAGAACATCTCATATGTTCTGTGACGTTCAAAAAGTTTCGGAGCCTCAATTCTAAGCCGTAATGCATGACGCACTAAACTATCAAGTAGTCATCGAAACGTGCCTCTCAGATTTTCACAACATCTATAGACGACGCTAGAGGGGGTGGCGCACCGAGCGGTGCATTAAGGACATAAGCCTTCTGTGCAGCAATGAGGACAATCCTCAGATTACGGACCTAGTCCGCAATATTGCTACCAACATCTTTCAACTCTATTTCTCTAGGAACATATAAAAATTTAAGGGAGCTACAGCACGAGCTAGTAATCTACAACATAATTTGCAAAGACACTATTGACTATGTTCATGATAATGAGTTCAATTAATCATATTACTTAAGAACTCCCACTCAAATTGACATCCCTCGGGTTATTCGAGTGATACATGATCCAAATTCACCAACTCAAGTCCGATCATCACGTGAGTTAAGGTGGCTTCAATGGTGAACATCATTATGTTGATCATATCCACTATATGGCTCTTGCTCGACCTTTCGGTCTCTTGTGTTCCGAGGCCATGTCTGTACATGCTAGGCTTGTCAAGTTTAACCCGAGTGTTCTGCGCGTGTAAATCTGGCTTGCACCCGTTGTATGTGAACGTAGAGTCTATCACACCCGATCATCACGTGGTGTCTCAACACGACGAACTTTCGCAACGGTGCACACTCGGGGAGAACACAGTTCATCTTGAAATTCAAGTGAGGGATCACCTTATAATGCTACCGCCGTACTAAGAAAAACAAGGTGCATAAAAGGATTAACATCTCATGCAATTCATAAGTGACATGATATGGCCATGAACTTGTGTTTGAGATCTCCATCTTCGAAACACCGGCATGATCTCCATCGTCACCGGCACAATACCATGATCTCCATCATCTTGATCTCCATCAATGTGGTGCCATTGGGGTTGTGGCGCCAGCCCTGATTCTACTTCTATTGCTATCGCTTAGCGATAAATTAAAGCATTACATAGCGCTTAATGATTGACACGCAGGTCATACAATAATTAAAGACAACCCTATGGCTCCTGCCGGTTGCCATACTCAACGACATGCAAGTCGTGAAATTCTATACATCACATGATCATCTCATACATCACATATATCTCATTATGTAATTGGCCATATCACATCACAACATACCCTGCAAAAACAAGTTAGACGTCCTCTAATTGTTGTTGCATGTTTTACGTGGCTGCTACAGGTATCTAGCAAGAACGATTCTCACCTACGCATAAACCACAAAGGTGATACGTAGATTTCTTTTCAACCTTCTCAAGGACCTCCTTTGTCGGATCCGATCCAACTAAAGTGGGAGAAACTGTCACCCGCAAGCCATCTAAGCAACAAGTTGCATCGAGGGAACCGGTCTCTCATAAGCGTACGAATAATGTTGGTCTGGGCCGCTTCATCTCACAATACCGCTGAACCAAAATCCGACCAAGGGAGGAAGCAATCTAAGCATCAACGCCCACATACCTTTTGTGTTCTACTTGAGATCTCATCGAACCATCAACCTAGCTCATGATGCCACTGTTGGGGAACGTCGCATGGGAAACAAAAATTTTCCTACGCACACGCAAACCTATCCATGGTGATGAGCATCTACGAGAGGGAGAGTGGATCTACATACGCTTGTAGATCGCTAAGCGGGAAGCGTTAAGAAACGCGGTTGGTGTAGTCGAACTTCTTCGCGATCCAAATCACTAGTGTCCCGCGATCCAATCACGAACCGTCCCGCGAACACATCATGATCCGTCCCGCGAACTCATCACGATCCGTCTCACGATCTTGATCACGATCTGTCCCGCGAACTCATCATGATCCGTTCCATGATCACATCACGAACCGTCTCGCGATCTCGATCACGGTCCTTCCGATCTAGCGCCGAACGGACAGAGTAACAAATCCGTCACACGGAGTAACAAATCCTAGTCTCGATCCATGCCAACTCAACAGACACCATCGGAGATACCTGTAGAGCACCTTTATAGTCACCCAATTACGTTGCGACGTTTGATACACACAAGGCACTCCTCCGATATCTGTGAGTTGCATGATCTCATGGTTATAGGAACACATACTTGACATGTGGAAAACAGTAGCAATAAACGGACACAATCATATGCTACGTTTGCAGTTTGGGTCTTGTCCATCACATCATTCTCCTAATGATGTGACCCCATTATCAAATGACATCTCATGTCCATGGCTAGGAAACCTTAACCATCTTTTGATCAACGAGCTAGTCTATTAGAGGCATACTAGGGACATGGTTTTGTCTATGTATCCACACATGCATTTAAGTCTCCGATCAATACAATTATAGCATGGATAATAAATGATTATCCTGAACAAGGAAATATGATAATAACTAATTTATTATTGCCTCTAGGGCATATTTCCAACAGGTCGCGCACAGCCCCACGCCGACTGGGCTTAGTGCCAGTCGCGGTGAGACTATAGGCGGAAGCATATTCCCACTAGGCAGCCTCCATGCGGCGCCGCGTGGCTGCGAGGGCGGTGGCGTCCTCGAACATGATGTGGCGAACCGCCTCAAGGTCGGCCGCGGCGGCGTCGGGGTTTGTCGTCGGGGCAATAGGGGTGCTGAAGCCCCGGAGGGCCGCGCCGAGTGGGTTAGAGGTGCCGACGCGGGCCGCGGTGGCGTAAGCCTCGGCCCGCGCACGCCTAGAGGAGGTGGAGGAGATGATGGCCATTAGCCCCACATGATCGTGGGAGCCGCTGGACCGGGTCGCAGCAAGTGCGCCAACAGCCGTGGGCAGATCGGCACAGACGAGCACCTGCCCGGGGTACTCATCCGCGGCCGGAGCCTCGGCAAGGCTGAGCCTACCGAAGCCCTCGGTGAGCGCATCGATATCGATCGTGAGGTCGACTGAGTCGCCCGCTGGGCGTGCCGAAGCAGGCCCCACGAGCCCGCGGTTTCGCGCGGACATGCAGCGGCGGTGAGGAATGGCGAGGGGTCCCGCCCGGAGCATGAATCCGGCCGGTGCCGCATACGGCCCCATAGTGGGTGCCAACTATCGTCGTTTTCTCACGATAGATACCATGGGTAGGCTTATCATAGCTGGTTGGGGCCGGAGGACACCGACAGGCTCCGGGTGCGAGATTGGGCACAAGCGGTGGTGACACACGATGTACCCAGGTTCAGGGCTCTCCGTGGGAGGTAACACCCCTAGTCCTGCTTGGTCTAGTTGGATCGATTGATGTGTTTACAAGGATGCTCCTAGAGCTGTGTCTAGAGGAAGAAGGAGCAGTCGGCTCGTCTTCCTCCGCATCTAGAGAGGGTATGAGGGGAGTTCTGTGTGGGTGTGTGCGAGTGATCGTCCGTCCCCGTTGCATGGGGGGCTCGGTGTTTTTATAGGCCAACCCCCTGGCTCTATAATATTCCTAAGGTACAAGGATGGAGGGGTCCAGCTGGCAGCCTCTCCGGCTGACCAGGGGGCCCGCCCTTCGTGCCATCTCGTCATCAGTAGGGTCCACTGACTGAGCAGTCCCGTCTCCCGCTGGGGCCCACCAGCCGGCTCTGCTATTGGCCCTCGCCCACCTGTCGTGGCACGGGTCGCCCGGGAGGCGTCGCCTAGTGCCAGTCGGCCGAAGTCTTCGGTACGGCCGGCTACACTGTAGCCACGCCGGGGCAGGTAATCAAGTGGGCGAGAGCATGCCGGCATTGTTTCCTCGCCCGGTCGCGCTCGACAGGGTCAGCGGCCTGGACGGCCGGACTGTAGCCATGCGCTCCCGTGCGTTAGCGGCCACTGTGTCCATAGTGCCGCCCGTCGTGGCGGTCGCGTCGTGTCATCGTACCTACGCGCAGAGGGACAGGACGTTGCATGTCCGTCCCAAGGTCAATGGAGGAGGCGGCCCTAAGGCAGCCGGCCAGGGGTCAAGCCGGCTCTTCGTCCAGTCGTCCGTGTCGCCAGCCGGCGACAGCTCGAGCCGGTCGTGCCGCAGCCGGCCAGGGGCAGCTGGTCGCATAGTTTTTCTTTGAACCGGGGGAGGAAGAACCATGTTGCTTTGGCCTAGCCACGGGTAATAACCCTGTCATATACCATGCCAAGTTTCAACTTTTTCAGAGTTCATTTGTGGTGCTTTTAAGTTGCATGGTCATTTAGCTAAAAACAATTCATTAAATGCATGGAAAATAGCAAATGAAGTTAGATAGGGTTCAAATTTTAGTATGTGGCTTCTAATGATTCCTATTGAATGCACAAAAAGTCTGGAGTTGAAATAAGTTAGAAAATTGAAATCCTTTTGTAACAAACGAGTTTTTGTCCGAAACACCGACACTTCGAAGGAGATTGTCTATTTTGTACACGAAGTGCATCCGTTTTTTCGTAACCCTCTCAAATTTTAGCACATGCTATGTGGGTGAAATGATGATACCATGCCAAGTTTCAACCTTTTCAGAGTTCATTTGTGGTGCTTTTTAATTTCAAGCTCATTTAGCTCAAAACAATTCATTAAATGCATGAAAAATAGCAAATGAAGTTAGATAGCGTTAAAATTTTAGTATGTGTCTTCTAATGGTTCATATTGAAGGCACAAAAAGTTTGGAGTGAAAAAAGTTAAAAAATTGAAATCCTTTTGTAACAAACAAGTTTTCGTCCGAAACACCAACACTTCGAAGGAGGTTGTCCAGTTTATACACGAAGTGAATCCAGTTTTTGTCCTAACCCTCTAAATTTTTTATAACATGTTATGTGGGTGAAATGATGATACCATGCTGAGTTTCAACCTTTTCAGAGTTCATTTGTGGTGCTTTTTAATTTCAGGGTCATTTAGCTCAAAACAATTTCATTAAATGCCTGAAAAATAGCAAATATAGTTAGATAGGGTTCAAATTTTAGTATGTGTCTTCTAATGGTTCATATTGAATTCATAAAAAGTCTGGAGTTGAAATAAGTTAAAATATCGGAATCCTTTTGTGATAGATGAGTTTTCGTTCGTAACACCGATACTTCGAAGGAGATTCTCCATTTTGTACATGAAGTTCATCCATTTTTTGCCGTAACCCTCTCAACTTTTTAGCACATGCTATGTGGGTGAAATTACGATACCATGCCAAGTTTGAACCTTTACGGATTTCATTTGTGGTGCTTTTTAATTTCAAGGTCATTTAGCTAAAAACAATTAATTAAATGCATGAAAAATAGCAAATGAAGTTAGATAGGGTTGAAATTTTAGTATGTGGCTTCTAGTGGTTCATATTGAATGCACAAAAAGTTTGTAGTTGAAATAAGTTAAGAAATTGAAATCCTTTTGTAACAGACGAGTTTTCGTCCGAAACACCGATACTTCGAAGGAGATAGTCCATTTTGTACACGAGGTGCATCCAGTTTTTGCCGTAACCCTCTCAACTTTTTAGCACATTCTACGTGGGTGAAATGATGATACCATGCCAAGTTTCAACCTTTTCAAAGTTCATTTATGGTGCTTTTTAATTTCAGGGTCATTTAGCTCAAAATAATTCATTAAATGCATGAAAAATGGCAAATGAAGCTAGATATGGTTCAATATTTAGTATGAGGCTTCTAATGGTTAATATTGAATTCACAAAAAGTCTGGAGTTGAAATAAGTGAAAAATCTTTTGTAACAGACGAGTTTTCGTCTCAAACATCGATACTTCGAAGGAGATTGTCCATTCTGTAGACGAAGTGAATCCAGTTTTTGCCGTAACCCTCTCAACTTTTTAGAATATCCTATGTTGGTTAAATGATGATACCATGCCAAGTTTCAAACTTTTCAGAGTTCATTTGTGGTGCTTTTTCATTTTAGGGTCATTTAGCTAAAAACAATTCATTAAATGCATGAAAAATAGCAAATGTAGTTAGATAGGGTTCAAATTTTGTTATGTGGCTTCTAATGGTTCATATTGAATGCACAAAAAGTCTCGAGTTGAAATAAGTTAAAAATTTGAAATCCTTTTGTAATAGACCAGTTTTCATCCGAAACACCGATACTTCGAAGGAGGTTGTCCATTTTGTACACGAAGTGTATCCATTTTTTTGTCGTAACCCTCTCAACTTTTTAGTACATGCTATGTGGGTTAAATGGTGATACCTTGCCAAGTTTCAACCTTTTCAGAGTTCATTTGTAGTGCTTTGAAATTTCAGGGTCATTTAGCTGAAAACAATTCATTAAATGCATGAAAAATAGCAAATGAAGTTAGATAGGGTTAAAATTTTAGAATGTGGCTTCTAATTGTTCATATTGAATGCACAAAATGTGTGTAGTTGAAATAAGTTTAAAAATTGAAATCCTTTTGTAACAGATGAGTTCTCGTCCCAAACACTAAAACTTCGAAGGAGATTGTCCAATATGTACATGAAGTGCATCAAGTTTTTGCCGTAACCCTCTGAACCTTTTAGCACATCCTATTTGGGTGAAATGATTATACCATGCCAAGTTTCAACCTTTTCAGAATTCATTTGTGGTGCTTTTTAATTTCTGGGTCATCTAGCTCAAAACAATTCATTAAATGCATGAAAAATAGCAAATGAAGTTAAATAGGGTTGGAATTTTAGTATGTGGCTTCTAATGGTTCATATTGAACTCACAAAAATTCTAGAGTTGAAATAAGTTTAAAAAATTGAAATCCTTTTGTAACAGACGAGTTTTCGTCCAAAACACCGATACTTCGAAGGGGATTGTCCATTTCATACACGAAGTGCATCCAATTTTGCCATAACCCTCTCAAATTTTTAGCACATGCTGTGTGTGTTAAATCATGATACCATGCCAAGTTTCAACCTTTTCAGAGTTCATTTGTGGTGTTTTTTAATTTCAGGGTCATTTAGCTCAAAACAATTTATTAAATGCATGAAAAATAGCAAATGAAGTTAGATAGGGTCGAAATTTTAGTATGTGGCTTCTAATAGTTCATATTTAATGCACAAAAAGTCTGGACTTGAAATAAGTTAACAAAATTGGAATCCTTTTGTAACAAACGAGTTTTCGTCCGAAACATGCATACTTCGAAGGAGATTGTCCATTTTGTACACAAAGTGCATCCAGTTTTTGCCGTAAGCCTCTCAAATTTTTAGCACATACTATGTTGGTGAAATGATGATACCATGCCAAGTTTCAACCTTTTCATAATTCATTTCTGGTGCTTTTTCATTTCAGGGTCATTTAGCTCAAAGCAATTCATTAGTTGCATGAACAATAGAAAATGTAGTTAGATAGGCTTGAAATTTTAGTATGTGGCTTGTAATGGTTCATATTGAATGCACAAAAAGTGTGGAGTTGAAATAAGTTAAAAATGAAATCCTTTTGTAACAGACGAGTTTTCGTCCGGAACACCGATACTTTGAAGGAGATTGTCCATTTTGTACACGAAGTACATCCAGTTTTTGCCGTAACCCTCTTAACTTTTTAGCGCATGCTATGTGGGTGAAATAATGATACCATGCCAAGTTTCAACCTTTTTAGAGTTCATTAATAATGAGTTTGATTAAAACAAATGAAGGTATAAAACTAAAAGAGTTAAACAGAATCTGGTTTTGATTAGAACACCTATTTAAATTATACTAAAAATTGCCCAACTTTAACATATGTATAAAACATACTAATATTAAACAACGGGAAAAACAATCACTCAAATATCTATTTTTAAACTAAAGTTATTCACAAATTATAAATGAATTCAAATTTAAACTATTTCAATTTGAAAACTACTGGCACTAACAGAAAGTTTGTAATTGTATTGACCTAAAGCAAAAAAGATTCATTAAAAAACTATAGACATTCTAACTGCTATTCCAAATATAAATAATTGAAATTAGAAAAAGAAAACAAAACAAAAAAGAGAAAATACAACTTTAGTCCCGGTTGGTGCTACCAACCGGGACTAAAGGTACCTTCCCGCACGGAATGTGCGCCACCGAAAAGATGGACCTTTAGTCCCGGTTAGTGGATCCAACTAGGACTAAAGGGTGGACCTTTTGTCTCGGTTGGTGATACCCTCCGGGACTAAAGGGTCTTTAGTCCCGGTTGGAGCCACCAACCGGGACTAACGGTCCTGTGGTATTTAACCCCGCCTTCTGCCTCCTCAGTTTCTCCCCTGATGCCACTCCACTATGTATGCTGCCAGGCTGCCCGAATCCGCCCCGACACCGTCGCCGTCGCCGCTACTCATCTCTGGCCTCCTCCTCGCCAGGTTCACCAAATCCGCCTCGACGCCATCGTCGCCGCTGCTCCTCTATGCGCATGCGTCGATCCATGCCCGCTTCTCCAACGGCCGCCAAGGCCTGAGCGCGCGCGTGCCGACGCTACTCCTCCCCACCTCCAGCGTCCTTCTCCATCTCCGAGCCTGCACTCACCGCCGCCCGAGCCCATCCAAGCCATCGCCCTGAGCCCGTCATCGCCGCCGCTCGTGGCTCCTCGTCCTCATCGACTTCGTTGCCGGCCCTGACGCTAGACGCCGCACACGCCTCCTCCCCGAGCCCCATTGTCGCCGCTCGCACCCTCCTCCACCGAGCCCCGTCGTGCCGGTGATCTCCTACCGCAGTGCTCCAATCCCCCTCCACCGCGGCCACCACGGCCACGTACATGCGCCGGCCACCTAGTTTAGTTTAGTTGTTTTAGTTTTTTTAGTTTTTTAGTTTAGTTGCTTTAGTTTAGTTTAGTTATTTTAGTTTTCTTACTTTAGTTGTTTTAGTTTTTTTAGTTTAGTTGTTTTAGTTTTTTAGTTTAGTTGTTTTAGTTTTTTAATTTAGTTGTTTTTCAGTCTCGAGTCCCTAGTGGTCGAACCACGGATGTATTAGTGTGCCTTCGATGATGTATTAGTGGATACTACCCGATGATGTATTAGTGATATTATTCGATGATTTATTAGTGATATTATTTGATGGTTTATTAGTGATACTATTCAATGATGTATTAGTGATACTACTATTCAATGATATATTAATGATACTACTATTTGATGATGTATTAGTGATAATATTATTCGATGATGTATTAGTGATATTACATGATCATATTGTTGCATTGCCTTGTATTGATTTGCATATCTCTGGTTCTGCTTATTGAATGCATTCTAATTGTTTTATATTTGTTCTGGATTAGTTAAACTATGGACGACCGTGATCAAGAGAATGCCATGTACGACCTAATACGCTCCGGAAACGAAGAGAATGAAGTAGATGATGGCTCACAATGCCTTAACCATCCGGTGAGGGAATTTAGGAAGAACAACCAAGAGACGAATGTGAACCAGCTGACAATGATGATGGCGAAGACATTTTTGTCCATTTAACAAAGTCCGGCGAGGTATTAATTTGCCCTCTGGTGATCATCAGATGTATTGATTGATTTGTATATATTAATGAATCTGTATTCCTTTTAGCCCTCTAGATCAAGCAAATCTTCTACAAGGGTTAAACGTGGCCCGACAAGAAAGTTGAAACAAGGCGTGAAGTATAACATCGATCAAATCAGAGCAGATGGCAAATCGATTGCTCCTCAAGAGAATGCAAAAAAAAATATACGTCAATGCGGAGTTATCTCTAGGGACCAAATCTCGATCATCGCTCAAGAATGGAATCAGCCAAAGGATCGTGGAGTTCCTTTTGTCGGCCAAAAAGCAAAAGATCTGCTTTGGGAGGAGCTCATGAAACATTTCACCCTACTAGAGGGTCTGACACATGTTCAACGGGAGAAAGTCAAGAAGTGTGCTCTTAACAAGATGGCCACACAATTCCAGTCTTGGAAGAAAAGATTACAGAACAATTACTTGGACGCAAAAAAGAAGACTCCAGAATTTCAAGGAGAATATGTGAAGTTAGCAGATGACTGGGACGAATTTCTGAAGTTCAAGGACTCAAAAGAATCTAAGAAACAGTCGAGAATAAACAAGAAAAATGTCAGAAAAAACGTGGCACCATTGTCTGGGGCCACGCGGCTACAAGTCTGGGTTGCCTAACTGGGATAAATCTAAGAAAAACATGAGGGCTGCAGGGGTGTCTCCAGTAACACATACTTGGCCCGAGAGGTGCAGGACTTGGTTTTATGCACATGGGGGAAAGTTGGACCAAAAGACAGGCCAGGTTCTTGAATAGGCAAGTCTTAAAGATGCCACGGATGAGATAATTAAAGCAATAGAGGAAGGTCAAGCAGGTGTGTTCCAACCGGATAGAGAGAACGACGACCTTTTGCGTGCCCTCAAGAATCCTGAACACCTTGGACGAACACGAGGCAAAGGCATGGTTCCCTTGTATCTGGGGTTTTCAGATTGGAATGGCAGCTACAGAAGTCATGACAGAAAGAAGAAGCATGAAGTAGATTGGATCACGGACTTGGAACGCAAATATAAGATGCAGCAGGAGAAAATCAACAAACTTAGCCAGCAAGGCGTGTCTCAACAGCAGCAAACAGATCCAGCATTGGTTGGTACCATTCCATCATCTATGCCAAAAAGGAGCATGGGTTGCATGGAGGTCCCGTAGGATGATGCACTACTGGCTCGCTACCCCGTGGATGATATCTTAGAGTCGACCCCTTTTGATCTACACGTGAAACTGAAGAACATATCCATGAAGGCGGCAGACGGCTTTGCTTTACCATGTGGACCTGAAGCAACTTTCCATGACAATCCAATTCCACCTGCCTATGCTCGTGTCGGGGTGGATCAAGTTGTGTCGGCATATGAAATAGTGGATCCTGACTACCTTGGAGTTGAAGGGGAGCTGACACTAGGAGAAGCCATGTGTTTTGTCATTTTATGGAAAAAGGAATGCATCGTGTTTGCAAACTCAATGCCAAGGCCACCGACTCCTCCTTCAAGTCCATCGCGTTAGCAGACTCCAACCCTCCCTGAGACGGAGCGCTGGGTGAGTTCGCCAAATCCATCTCCGCCGCGGCAGCCGAATCCAATGTCCCACCCCGAGACGGAGCGCATGGCGAGTTCGCCATATCAAGCTCCACCATATCAGCATGGTTCATCCCACCCCGAGACGGAACCTAGTGCGAAGAGTCTGTGATATCGATATCCGCCATCTCCAAAGCAGAAGAGATCAACACCAAAGAAGAAACCCGAGCCTCCTATGAAAAATAAGTTAGCTTACGAGAAGACTGACGAGGAAACCGATGAACAAGTGGCTATCGATTTGAATGCCCATTTTGGACCGAAACCGCCTCTGGCGCCAAAGGAGAAAGTACCCGACGAGATCGTACAACAATTTTTTGATGCAGCTAAACCGGTGGAGAAAAGGCCGTTATCAGACTACGAACGCTCTATCACCAAGTCCTTTGGATCTCGCAAGAAACAGAAGATGTCGAGCGGTAGCAGTAAATGCGGGAAAACTATTCCCCAGCTCGGAGAACAGCCAGCCTAGTCGATCAGCCCGCTCAAGGTGAGTGCCAATAAGGTGGTAATAACCGACGCTGGTAGAGAGAATGCTAGAATGCTCAGTATCACCGTTGAAAAACTCCTAGAGATCGATGAATTTACACCATTGGATCCGAAGGAAATAGAATGGCAATATGTCCCCAAGAAACCTCTGGTCACTCCTGAGGACGAGAAGCTTCTAACAGCGCAAATGCGCAACTTGCATAACTGGTACAAGCGAGAAATAGAGCTCGGGCAATGATCTAGCCTCATGGTGAAACTCACGAAAGAGCATTACATCCATGAAGATGCTTTATGGATTCATTATCGAGAATTTTTTTAGATATTCAATCAAAGAGCACTCGACAAGTGCATCGTCAGTTGCTATTGTCTGTAAGTGGTTTATTTATGTAATTTAAGTTTCTAACTTAGCTTGTTCATTTCTTGTTATTATACTCACTATATTCTTTTGTGTGGTATTATTGAGAATGAAGATTTTTGAATCGAAGAGAGTTGGAGTCTATGGCATTGGGTTCATTGACCCAAATACCGTTAATGAAGAAGTGCTGAGAAGGGACCCTAATGAGACGGAGAAACAACTTCTAAGGTTTTTGAGGGCCCTAAAGTACAAAGCAGAAATACTTTTACCTTGGAACTTACAGTGAGTGTTACTGTCTTGTACTACAAATTATATTATTGCTTATATATATATACTCGATGTTAACTGTAGTTCATGAGTTATGGATGCCTGCTTATACAAATCGTGTGCGCAGCTACCACTGGATCCTTCTAATCATTAGAGTTGATGATGGAAGCGTTGAAGTACTAGAATCGCTAAGTAAAGACCCTGAAGATTACATAAGCTTGCATTCTTTGATATATAGTTGTATGAGAAATTTTATGATATATGATTAGTTCTAAGAGAAATTCTATTGTGTATTAGCGTAAAATATGTTTGAAATGAAAAAGAATTAAATGGAAAACACAAAATGAAAGGAAAAATAAACAATAAACATTAAACACCTAAACCCTTAACCCTTAAACCCCTAAACCTTTAGTCCCGGTTGGTGTTACCAACCGGGACCAAAGGTCCCGATGCCCTGTTGCGCTCTACTACCCACATGACTAGGGTTTAGTCTCTATACTTTAGTACCGGTTGGGGAACCGGGACTAAAGGCCCTTCCCAACCGGGACTAATGGCATGTTTTCTACTAGTGGGAGTGAATATGAGAAAGGGAGTCCCTCATGCAGAGCTAAATAAAGCCCTTTATTATAATGCATGTGATAATTTTGAGTGGATCCTAGGGGAATTAACAAAGGATCTAATGCATATTGGAATCGAATGTTAGAGAACCTATTTAGTGATGAAATTCGAGACTTATATGAGGACTCTTGTGGCATTGACCCTAATGATGACATTATGGGTGTCAAAATCACCAACCATAGAACTTTCAAAAAATTAAGCTCACCCACTATAAAAAAGGGATTCATGAAAAAGGATATATTAAGGAAATATTTCGATCAACTATCCGTAAAGGATGACAAGAAGGACAACAATACTAGATACTATGCATTATGCCTAGCTAGGGGCATAAAACAATAGCGCTTGTTGGGAGGCAACCCAATAGTTATCTTTATTTTTATTTTTTTCTGTTTTGGTGTGTTGAAATGCTTATTGCTACTTTAATGATTATACTTTTATATTTAAATTAGTTTTTGTGCCAAGTAAAGCCTTTGGGATGATTTGGAAGATAGTAGAATTGATGTTGTGGAAAAACAGAAAGTTTCACGTCTAGTTCAGAGTTTCTATGATTTTACTAGAACATCTTTTTGATCTAAATTTTTTAAATAGTACTTATATATATATTGCAGGTTTTCCTAATATTTCATAATTTTAGGAGTCACGGAAGTATGGTTTAAGTACAAATCATTACAGACTATTGTGTTTTAGACATATTCTGTTTTTGCTTGCATAGTTTGCTTGTTTTCATTATGCAATGGATTGTATCAAGGGCTATATGCCAGGAAGAATTTATAATACAGTAAATATTATGCAATAATAAAATATTAATCAATTTATAACAATATCTAAAGTATTTAATATGTCTATTATACTAACGGATCTCATGAGGTTTTGTTGAGTTTTGTGTGCTGAAGTTTTCATGTTTTAGGTGAGATAACGATGGATGAAGAAATAAGGAGCGGAAATACCCTAACCTTTGGGATGAACAAATCACCCCAATGTAATATTCATGGAATAATCAAGCGACTAAGCTTGGGGATGTCCCAGAAGGCATCGCCTGTTTCATCTCCAATCTATCGAAATGTCACTCAGAGCTATACTTTTATTCATCACATGATATGTGTTTTGCTTGGAGCGTCGTGTGTTATATTTTGCTTTTATTTATTTTTGCTACAATCATTATTTTATAGACACACATGTTTGAAATAGACACATGATCATCATAATTTATTAGAATACTCTGTATGCTCCATTTATATCTTTTGAGCTAGGCAGTTTCTCTAGTGCTTCACTTACATATTTTTAGAGCACAAGGGCATTCAGATTTTATAGAAATAATTGAACTCTCATGCTTCACTAAATTATTTCAGAGAGTATACAAGAAATAGGAATGGTAATGGGCACGTGTTATAAGACTAGTCCAAAAAGGATAGGTGTTCAAGGGGGATATAATAAAGACTACCATGTAGCTTGCTGAAGAAGAAACATGAGTTGATTATATTGATGTGGTAATATAAAAGGGCATGAGTACATGATTATTGGTTAGTAGAAATATCGGTAATTAAAGCTTGTTATTTTTTATTCATCTAAGTATCAACTATGGCATGGTGGTGATGTGTGAGTATTTTTATATCTAGAGTGAAATCCTATCGTGTTCTTCGAATCGAGGGCACACGATGGTTAAATCCTACCAACCTCCTTACTAGGGGCATGTCGTAGTACTTTGCTTCAATAGAGATAATAAGTATTTACATTAAGTATATGAGTTCTTCATGAATAATTTGAATCTATGGATATACGCACTCTCACCTTCCCATAATTTGCTAGCCTCTTCGATACCGTGCATTACCCATTCTCACCTCGAGATTCGGTGCAGCCTTTGCCGGTGCATCCAAACTCTTTGATATGATACGCTCTATCACACATAAGCGTCCTTGTATCTTCCTCAAAACAGCCACCATACCTACATATCATGGCATTTCCATAGCCATTTCCACCATGTCCCGTCGCATGACTTGTGTGTTAATCATCATATTGCTTTGCACGACCATATAACTGACATAGTATTTGTGGAAAGGACACCGTTCATAATTTTCTACATGTTATGCTAGATCATTGTACATCCTGGTACACTGCCAGAGGCATTCATATAGAGTCATATTGTTTTATGTTGAGTTGTAATATTGAGTTGTAAGTAAATAAAAGTGTGATGATCATCATTACTAGAGAACCGTCAATGAGGAAAGTATGATGGAGACAATGACTACCCCACAAGTCGGGATGAGACTCCGAGCGGAAATAAAATATAAATGGCGCAGGCAAAAAAGAGAAAAGCCCAGCATGAAAAAAATGAGAGAAAAGAGAGAAGGTATAGTGTTACTATCCATTTACCACACTTGTGCCTCAAAGTGGCACCATGTTCCTCATATAGAGAGTCTCCTAAGTTGTCGGTTTCATATGCTAGTGGGAATTTTTCATTATGGAACTTGGCTTGTATATTCTGATGACGGGCTTCCTCAAATGCCCAAGGTCTTCAGGAGAAAGCAAGTTGGATGCACACCCACTTATCTTCCATTGAACTTTCGTACACTTCTAGATCTAGTGCATCCTTTGCATGGAAATCCCTACTCCTTACATTGATATCGATTAATGGGCATCTCCATAGCCCGTTGATCCTCCTAGTTGATGCAATAATTTCTTTCCACTTTTACTCCTTTGATATCTAATACCTTACTCTATTCCATCCATACGTTATATCCATGGTTCACGCTCATGTATTGCGTGAAGTTAGAAAATGCTAAAACATGTTAGAAGTATGATCCAATTGTCTGGTTTTACACCAGGGTGATCATGATTTAATTTATGCAGTGAAGACGGAGTCATGCCATGCTTGATAATATAAAATGAGTAGGGAATAACATTCTTTAAGGATCTTGTATTTTGAAAACTAATTATTATGCTATTTATGTTTATGGATATTATTATGTCAATATCAATTAGTTAATTGTTTCCCGATGGTCATACTTAAAAGAGATTACATTTTGGGTAGCATGTCGCATAAAAATTTCTATTTTTATCATTTACCTACTCCAGGGTGAGCATGAATTAAGCTTGTGGATATTGATACGCCTCCAACATATCTATAATTTTTTATTGTTCCATGCTATTATATTAGAAATCCAGGATACTTTATATGTAATAATATGTTGTTTCATATCATTTTTTGGAACTAACCTATTAACCCAGTGCCTAGTGTCAGTTGTTATTTTAACCTATTTTTTGTTTTCCAGGAATTCAGTACCAAACAAAGTCCAAACGCCATAAACTTTTTATTGAATTTTTTTCTAGACAAAAGAGACCCTTGAAGCCAGACCTAGCCAAACGGGCCGGCCCGGTCCACCATAAATTTACCTAGCACGACACAGCCCTCCCAGACACGTTTAGTAAAGGGGTCGTGCCATGCTAGCCTGTGGGATGCACTTCTAGGCCTAGACATGGTCTCATTACTAAACGGGCCGGCACGTTGGCCCATTTAGCATGATGGGCTATACATTTGCAGCCTGTTGGGCTCATTTTTAGGCCTATTAGGCTATATTGTAAGTATATATATAGTAAAAATATACATAAAAATAAATGGGTCATGTCATGCCGTCCCACGTGCCCAGCCTCCAGGCCTAGGCACGGTCCAAGGCACGCCGCATACCGGGCCCGATCTGCTTACGGTTGTGCTATGCCTGGCCCATGACGGGTTGTATCGGCGTTCTCACGGGCCAGCCTGGTTAGCCCGACCCATTTGGCCAGGCTGCTTGAAGCTTCGGGAGGAGTCACACAGCGAGACAAGGAGACAGCAAGGCAATAGGTCACGCCCAGGGGGTAGGCGAGCCATGTTACCTTGTGGACCCCCCGTGGCTCTTTATGACCTAATTCCACCTTCATAAATTCTCTAAAATCGGAAAACCAACCGAGAGCTACTTCAAATACTTTTCTAGTTGCCGCAAGCCTCTGTTCCTATGGGAGGCCATCTAGAGACCTTTTTCGGTACTGTGCCAGAAGGCGAATCGATCACGGAGGCCATCTATATCAACCATGTTGCCTCCATGATGATGTGTGAGTAGTCCATCACAGACCTACGGGTCCATTGATAGTACCTGGATGGCTTTCTCTCACTCTCTTTGATCTTTTATACCATAGTTTTGAATACCCGGCTAAAGCCCTGCTATAGCCTTTTCAGCAGGGTGTCGCTAAATTGTCTCATGTAAAAATTACCCGCTATAGCATGCTATAGCTTATTTGGACGTCCGCCGCTATTTGTCATAGGCCGCTATTTAAAACACTGTTTAATACCATGTTCACCGCGATCCTCGTGGTGATCTATCCGATGTAATCTTGTTTTGCGGTGTTTTTGTTGGGATCCGATGAACTGTGGGTTTATGATCAAATTATCCATTGAAAGTAATTGAGTATTTTCTTAGTTGTATTATGCATGATTGTTATACCTTCATATTTCTCTCTGATTTATAGGTTTGGTTTGGCCAACTAGATTGATTTATCTTCAACGGGAGTGGTGCGTTGTAATGGGTTCAATCTTGCGGTGTTCTATATCCAAGTGATAGAAGGAGACAAGACACATATTTGTTTTGTTGCCATTAAGGATAAAACAACGGGGTATAAACATATTGCTTGTCTTACTTTGTGTACATGATGTCACATTTCTCCAAGCATTACTCTCTTTGTCATGAACTTAATACGATAGATGCAGGCAGGAGTGGGTCAATTGGTGGAGTAATAGTAGTAGATGCAGAATAGTTTTGGTCTAATTGTTTATGTATGTGATGCCTATATACTTAATCATTGCAATGAATAACATGCCATTACTATGCGCAATTCTGTTAATTGCTCAACAGTAATTTGTCTACCCATTGTATGCTATGTTAAAGAGAGAAGCCTCTAGTGAAAACTATGACCCTCAGGCGTACTTAAACATAAAAAACCAAAAAAATACTTGTTGCAATGTATTTAATATTATTTTATTTAACTTTTATATCATCTATCTCTATCAAGGTTTAATTGTTGCAAGTAATGAGTCAAGGAGCTTGACAACCATCTTGCCCGTGTTGGGTGCAAGTGTTTGGTTTTGTGTGTGTAGGTGATGTCGAAGGGATTTCCTCGGTTCTCCTATTGGTTTGATAACCTTGGTTCACACTAATTGAAATATGTATCTCTAATGTGTTGTATCTCTTCTCCTCTTTGGGGGAAATCCCAACACAACTCACAAGTAGCAATATGCTTCCCGACATTTATGGTCTTGGACTCACGGTGTCCATCTGCCACATCTCAAGAAGATGGATATAGGATCGCCTTAAATTAATTTTGGAGGTGTGTAAGTTGCAACTTGTCGCTATGTGTTTAGGGGAGTGAACACCCTTTGTTCAGTACACCGATAGGATCCCCCGGGCATGGGCAAACGCGCCTATTCAACGCTTATTTGCGCTAGGCCCAATAACACGCATAGGCGTACGTGTTGCCAAGAATGATTGTCGATCAATTACCTTGGTACCATTGTTACGGTAATGAATCTGTCACATTTAATGCAAGATCATGGGGGTGGAACAGGCCACGAGTGGGGATGGTGCGCTTGAAAAGGCACTGCATTTCACGCGGTGAAGAGCCTGACTGTGATGACCCACAAGTATAGGGGGTCAATTGTAGTCCTATCGATAAGTAAGAATGTCAAACCCAATGAGAAGTACAAGGAAATGATAATAGTTTTCAGCAAGGTATTCTCTACAAGTGATCAATAGTTTGGCAGCAAGATAATTCGTAGCAAGTGACACAATAGTAGAAAGTGTGAAGAAAAATTGCCCAGTCCTTTTTATAGCAAAGGACTGGACGAAAAAATGCTCCTGAGGACACATGAGAATTTCTTTCTAGTCATGTTCATCATGTTGACTTGATTCGTGTTCGTTACTTCGATAATTTGATATGTGGGTGGACTGGTGATAAGGTGAAGTTCTTACTCTAACAAGCAACCCACTTATGATTACTCCATCTCGCAAGCATCCGCAACTACGAAAGAAGAAATGGGATAAATCTAAAAATGGCATGAAACGTGTGGATCCAAATAATCCCCTCATGAAGCAACGCATAAACTGGTGTTTATGCTTCTTTCACTCTCACAACCCATCATCTACTTGTTACCCCACAATGCCTTCCCTTAGGCCGATAACATGGTGAAGTATCGTGTAGTCAACGTTCACACGACACCACTAAGAGAAGCAACACCATACATATCATCAAAATATCGAATGAATACCAACTTCACATGATTACCTCTAACAAGACTTCTCCCATGTCCTTAGGAACAAAAGAAACTCATCACATATCATCAACACGTTCAAGATCATAGGTATAATAATGGTGATCAAGGATCTGAACATAATATGTTCCACCAACTAAACCAACAAGCATCAACTATGAGATGTAATCAACACTACTAGTAACCCACAGGTACCAATCTGAGGTTTTGAGACAAAGATTGAATGCAAGAGATGAACTAGGGTTTGATATGAGATGGTGTTGGTGAATATGTTGATGAAGATTGGTCCTCCCACGAAGGAGAAAGCATTGGTGATGACGACGACTTCGATCTCCCCCTCCAGGAGGGAAGTTTCCGCATCAGAATCTCTTTGCTAGATAGCAAAAGGGCCTCTTCCTAGGTTTCCTCCTCGAGACGGAGGCGCTTTGTCGCAAAGTATCTTATTCATTTTTTCTAGGTAAAAACATACCTTGTAGAAGAACAGGGGATCGGGAGACCTGCTGGGGCCCCATAGGGCAACAAGGCACGCCTAGGGGGGTGGGCGCGCCCTATTGTCTTGTGGCCAGCAGGTGGCCCGCTCTTGTCTATTTTTGACCATAATTCACATATATTTCAGAAAAAATCTTCGTGAAGTTTTAGGTCATTTGGGATCTAGTGATTTTCACCCGTTTTCTTGGTTTTCAGGTCCAGAATTCCAATTCCCAACAGTTTCCCTCTTTGTGGTGTACCTTGCAAATTCAGAGAGAAAGTCATAAGAATTGTATCATAATGAGGAATAATGAACAATAATATCATAAATATCAATAGGAAATCGTGATGCAAAATGGACTTATCAACTCCCCCAAGCTTGGACCTTGCTTGTCCTCAAGCAAAAGCGGAACTCGATAATAATGACCACATAATTTGAGAGAGAGGTGTCAATAAAAATAAAATATGTACATGAAATCATCATGAACATTAACATGGTAGGAAGTATTTTATGATGTGGCTTCTCATAAACATGTAACAATCCATCCACAATTATTGAAGTATGAAGCACAAACTTTCTTGACACTCATTGCATATTTTTGGAGCTAATGCATCCATCTGACACATTGGAAGATAGGGGCCTTATTGGTTTGCCACCCAACTAATTGACCTCAAGGATAATGTCGACAATAATGTATCATATATATATGAATCTTTCGTCAACACATGATGATTGCCACTATAGAGTTAATATATAGGAACGGGAATACCCTTTATTGAATCTTGCAAAAAAATAAGTAAAAGATAGGACCTTCGTAGAGGGAAGCGGAGGTTGTGATGCAATTTTTGCTTTGGATGTGCAAACTCTTAATGTAAAGGAATGTCACTTTATATTGCCCCTTATGATAGCAAACTTTATTATGCAATTTGTCGCTTTTATTTCTTAGCCATCATAAGATCGTACAAAGTTTATTTTCTCTTACAATAAAAGATCATACATATTTAAGGCAATTTTTATTGCTTAGTGCACTGATCACAACTTACTTGAATGATCTTATTCAGTCAATAGGTTGGTATGGTGGAGCCTGATGGAAGAAATTGGGTTCGGGGATTATGGATGCAGAAGTAGTATCTCTACTTGGTGCAGAAATTTTTTGGCTAGCAAAAGAACATAATCATTATGTTGTCTTCCATGTGCAACATCAACACTTGATCATTATATAATATTTGGCGGGGGCTCACAATCATAAAAGATGTCCAAGATAGTGTATTTGTATGTGAATCACCTCTTCCCTATCATAATCTTTCATATATTGTATCAATGGCTAATGTTATGTTTGTTTATTCTCAATAACTTTTGTCTATCATACTTCTTCGGTCTGAAGTCATTACTGCCCATGGGATTAGGATATGATTTTTCTATTTCTTTTATTTCATTGCTATGATTGATAGATGAGAGTAAAACAAGCAGACCCATACTAATCTTTATTATATAACTCTCACACTCAATTACATGGATAGGTAGATCACAAAGCAAACACTCTAAGAAAAACAATACTAAAATTTTATTTCACTAAATCATGACATAACTAAGGATCGAACTAAGATAGATGATAGTGGTAAAGGTGATGGTGATATGATATCGGGGCACCTCCCCCAAGCATGGAACAAGCCAAGGGTGTTACCCATACCCATGTACTTAGGTGTCCCTCTTTGGTGATGGTGGTGATGATGTAGGAGGCTTGTCATGCATCTTCCATGGCATAGGCTCCCCATCATAGAAAGAAGATCTAGTTTCTGGAATCCTGGAATTAGCAGCGATGCTCATCCTCTTAAACCTGGATTCATACTCACAGTTTTGATCTAGAGGTCATAGATCTGGGCTTGGAGATGCTCCATATTCTCTTGAAGCTTGAAGAGACCCTCCCCCCCCCCCACGTTCCTAGTGTACATCTTGTTCTCCCAAATGAATTTTGTGATCATAGAGTGAATAGCAATCACACCACGTTCAACCATCCCTTGGCACTTGAAGATCTTCTGCTCCACCACTGCCAGCCTGGCCTTCTCGCTTCCCTCCTTCTTTGGCCCTTGAACATTGTAACACCCCAAAAAAAATTAATTTGGTTTAACTAAAAAACTTATTTTTTTGAAATTATTTGTTTGTATTTTTGGTAAAAGTCCTTCTTCAAAAACTTATTGGTTGGGAAATCCCTTTTAGAAACTTTCACAAATCTAGTTTTTATTTTAAATATTCAGGTTGTGTTTCATCAAAAAAAGTTTTGCAAGGCTTGATTTTTCATATAAAAAGAGGGGCCATCTTTGGAATAGATGCCAAACTCCTTTCTTTGAAATCTTTTACCACTTCTCTTGCCAAAACCTATTTCAAAATATCATCCTCAAATTATTCTCCTCTGCCCTAGGACAGAACCACACTCCTTATTGACTAAGTTTCTTAACCCCTCATACTTTTATTTTACTCAATATTGCTTTAAATCAATTTCTACAATTAATTTGAGACTCTTAAGATTTTCAAAGGGACTCATAGATTCCTTGCTCTTCTGACCTCAAATAAATAATCCCAGGTAGTCCTTAGTACCTGCAATCAATTTCTCGAATGAACCTCTGGTCCATAGTTCAAAATTTTGAAATTTCATTTGAATGAAATTTGGACCAGTTTTGTCTTTCATCCTCCAAACCTTTCTTCCTCCACGCCAAAAATTCTTAGGAAATTACTAGAACCCCTAGATGCATGATTAGACCCACACACCAAAATTCGGCTCAAGCAAAAAAATGCCATTGGAATTTAGTCAAACTCCTTTAGTGCATCAATTCAGTGATAGATCAAATCAGATCACAATCTCAGCAGTGGTCGAGCTTATGTCTTCACCTAGTTCATCAATGCTCAAGCTAGGGCCCCGCCTGTCGTTTGGACACCTCCAGTCGGTCGGTGGTGAGCTGGCATGTCGGCATCCTCATCCGTGGAAACAACAAAGCACCCAGATGCCACAAGAAGCCTTCAAGAAGAACGATGTTGTCCAGCATGGAACCTCGCTTCTAGCATCGCCTCATGTCCATTTCCAACTGCCAGAACAACTCGCTCATTGGTGTGGCCTAGCTTCTAGAGAGCACGATGATCACCATCCGCCATGGCTGTATGGGCCATTTCCGTCAAAGCTTTTGGTTAAGCTCCGTATTGAGATCGCTCTCACAACTCCATTAGCCACAGGACACCCCTAAGCATGCGCCACCATAACACACCGTCTAACACCCACCTCGTCGTGGAAATTACTCCAGCGTGGTCTGCTTGCAGCCCTCCTCACCGAGCGCCTGTAAATAGACCCCCAGAGCTCTCATCTACCCTTGCACCACTCCCTAGCACCACCGATCCCACGCCCAATCCAACCAGGGGCCTCTAGAATGTCTTTGCCCACAGCTCCGTCCACCTGATCCGCCTCGGGTCTGGGGTTAAATTCGACGGTGGTAGTTCGTCACCCCTTCCCAAACTCTACAAGTGGCGTCATAGTGCATCTACTCACGTGATCTGTGCGTAAATTTGACGAATGCAGGTCCCTCCGGTGAGATCCATCTCTTTCTGAAGCCGATGATTGTCGGAGTTGAAGCCGTCATCGTTGTGGTGCTTGTTGACGACCAACTCCACCACCCACCAACATAGAAGGAACTCCCGAGCATGCATGCACCATACATCTCATCTGGTTCGCCATCGATCGCTGCCACTAACCACCACCGTCCTTTGTCTCGCCATGAAAATTCAAACCTAATGGGTGGGCCCCCTCATTAGGATTATTTTCATTTCCAGCCGTTATATGAAAGCATACTTGGGCAGAAGTCATTTTCTCCTTTGACTCGCGTATTTCCTTCCAAAGCATTTTCTGTTTTATCAGTCTAGCCCCTGGAATCTAATTTGTTTATTACATAGAGGTCCCTCACCTTATTTCCTTTATATATTTGTTAAACTAAAAATGATTTGGCAGTGATTCTTTTTCTAAAAAAAATCCCTTTTCTGTCTAGTTTTTTGTAGTATTTATTTGAATATATTTTGGGACAACTCTTTGCACTACCACGGTATTTACATAGATGTCACGTATTTCGGTGCTATAGATATCAGAGGGGGAAACACTGCTGTCGATACTACTAAACCGTATTCCGACTATGTTGATCCAGGCAAGCATGTTTGAACCTTTGATATGATGATTGTTGTCATGTTTGCTTAATAAAATTTTGTGGAATGTAGACACGGTAGTAACAACATGGTTGTTTGTGTTACATGCATGAATAGTTTGCACATGAGCTAAAAACTTGAGTAAGTTTCATGAAGTGATTCGACGACCTAGTCACGTGGTGACATAATAGGTTGTGGCATGTTCATGTTGGAGCATGCTATTATATTAACAAGTTAATTAACTCCAGTGTCGGCAAAGATCGAGTCTTTTCCCAGTACTACCTTTTTTGTGCTGCCACATGTTTCCCGCGAGGGAATATAGTTTAGTAAGTTGCAAACCTCTTTCCATGTACACACCAAATGCAGGGGCCGTGATGAGGGTTCCATGGCCCTGGAATAATGACAGTCATCCGGTTAGGGGGCATGGGTGTTTCCGACTAAGTCCAAGAGGGGGAACCCCTTAGTTGCACATGGTATAAATTTGATCCCATGTTATTCGAGGTATCGGCCTCCTCATCTTATAGTTTTCCTTGAACGTTGCCTTGGTGATTCCTAGCATCATGAGGTGAAATGGGTGTGTACTGGTTATGTGTGTTTACTTCGAAAACACCATAAGCGGAGTTAGTCAGTCTGACTAACAAAATATGTTACTTGTGCATAAAGAGTACAACCTCTGTAGAGTCAAACCTGTTCAAGTAGCTGTGTCCGCGGTCAAGGACGTTGGGTTGACAGGTCAAGTGTCGGTTTCCGTGTTGGTCCCTGGAGAATAAAAATCTTAAATGACAGAAATGAACTTGTGATTCTTATGAATATTATTCTTGATTATTGGACTAACCTGGTTATTGAATGATGCATCGAGTATCACTTGAGATGGTTTTACCGCCTGGGTACTTGCATTTTTATTTTAATATAATCCCTTTATGTAGTGTCGCTTAGACGCCTGACTAAGGTAGTTTCTCAATTTTTCCTTTTGAGGCGTCGCTTTAGGCACTTGATTGGCATATTTATTCTCATGTACTTCATTTCGAGGCGTCGTTTCAGATACCCGATTGACGTATTCATTTTATTGTATTTCCTTTTGAGGCATCACACCCAATTAGCACATTTTTTGTATTCCTTTCAAGGTGTCACTTCAGACACCTGATTGGCTCATTTACTTTTTTGCATTTCCTTTCGAGGCATCGTTTCACACACCCGATTGGCGCATTTCATTTCTTTGGAATTTTAGGGTGGATTACCGCCTGACTTTCCATTTATACATTATCTTATTATGTTGTTATTATTTGTTTGTGCATTGAAATTTATCTAACCTAAACATATGCATTCAGTCTGCATTCAATATATCTTTTGTCCAAACTGTCTTGCGAGTACATTCAAAGTACTCAGCTGGCTTGTTGATTTGGCGAGATATTGATGAAGGTAATCTTATGGGTGAAGAGTACGCTAGTGAGCACGATTCCTAGAGGAGTCCCAGTCAGTTGTCTTGCGATTCTGGAGTCCACCACGTGTATTATCCACTAATGCTTCCGCCCCGTGAATAAATTGTCAAGCCTCACTCCGATGCTTGATTTACCATATTGAATTAGAGTCATGTCACCCCACTCCACTATGACATACCCACCACCACCATATAATGTGAGTCAGTAGTACTACCACCATTTCCACTGTCATATATCCATGTCTATATTATATATATGCGAGCTTGCAATAAAATATTTCAGTGACCTCAACTCAACCATGCGAAATATTATGTACTACTGGATTTCTGAATAAAGGAATGTCTACCAGTGTGCTCTTTATTTTGTGTTGGTATGACATAAGGGCTATTTCCGATAATATATTTTTTTGGAAACCGGTCCTGGTAAACATCCCGAACGTAGAGCACCACCTTATGTATCTCAATGATGTGGGGTGTTTCATCACCTCCGTAAGGTAGGGGTTGAGGACCTTCTCATAGAACTTGTCATTGGAGGAGCTTGACGGCGTCATGGCGATCTAGATCTGTCAAAAAACATCCTGAAACAAGAATAGAGGAGAAACTTGCGATGCGGTGGTCAAAACAGACAAGATTATACATAATCAATTTTTCTAGGTCAGAAGACGTGTCCAGGAAGAAAACAGAGTCTGGGAGGCTCATGATGGCCCCGCGAGATATCAGGGCATGCTCGGGGGTGGGCATGCCATGTTGGCTTGTGGCTCTCTCGTGCGTCCCCTAACTCATTTTTATTTTTGGAATTTTTCTAAAATACCAAAACCAACATAACTGATTTTTTGGAATTTTTGGAGTGGGTTTAATTAATGTATCACATACCCACCCTTTTTAGCTTTCTGGAGTGTTTCTGAGGGTCTCTCTTATGTGTTATTCCGGTGTCATTACTTGAATAATATTAATTTCAACATTAAGGGGAGTACCTGAAATGTAGTGTTTAATTCTTTACCCATTTACCACTCTCGGGTTTTGCCTTCAAAGTTGTTGATCTTGATAGCACTGGAGTGATAGACGTCTTCGACAACATAAGGTCCTTCTAATTTGGTGCGAAGCTCTCGTGCAAAAATCTAAAACGAGAATTGTACAAAAGAACTAGGTCTCCTACATTGAATTCCCATTTTTGGATTCTCTTGTCATGCCATCTTTTAACTTGTTTAAACAACTTAGCATTTCCATTAGCTTGTGTCCTCCATTCATCTAAGGAGCTAATATCAAATAACCTCTTTTCACTAGCAAGTTTAAAATCGTATTCAAGTACTTTAATTTCCCAATAAGCTTTGTGTTCTAACTTAAGAGGTATATGGCATACTTTTCTGTAGACCATTTTATAAGGGGACATTCCCATAGGAGATTTATAAGGAGCTCTGTAAGCCCATAGAGCATCATCAAGTTTCTTAGACCAATTCTTTCTAGATTTATTAACAATCTTTTACAAGATCAATTTTATTTCTCAATTGCTCAATTCAACTTGACCACTAGACTAAGGATGATAAGGTGATGCAATTCTATGGTTAACATCATATTTAGCCAGGAGTTTATGGAAAGCACCATGAATGAAATGTAAACCACCATCAGTCATTAAGTATCTAGGAACTCCAAACCTCGGTAAAATAATATCCCAAAGCATTTTAATAGATATGTTATGATCAGCACTACTATTTGGAATAGCTTCTACCCACTTAGTGACATAATCAACACCAACTCAAATATGAGTGTATCCATTAGTGGAAGGAAAAGGTCCCATATAATCAAAACCTCAGACATCAAATGGTTCAATAGCAAGTGAATAATTCATAGGCATTTCCTGACGTCTACCAATATTACCAATTCGTTGACATTCATCATAAGAAAGGACATACTTACGAGCATCTTTGGAAAGAGTGTGCCAATAGAAATCAGATTGTAATACCTTGTGTGTAGTACTATCACCGGCATGGTGTCCTCCATAAGCTTCAGAGTGACACTTCTGAAGGATCTATCCCAATTCATGCTCAAGTACACAATGTCTATTAATACCATCTGCTCCTTCTTTATAAAGATGTGGGTCATCCCAGAAGTAATGTCTCAAATCATAGAAGAACTTTTTCATTTGTTGATAGGTGAAGCTACGTGGTATGTAATTAGCATAATCAGCATACTAATGAGTATTTTGAGAAGCGTTTATAACAGCAAGATGTTCATCGGGAAAATTACCATCAATTGGCAGTGGGTAATCAAGCACATTTTCCATTCTAGACAAATTATTTGCTACATGGTTTGTAGCTCCCTTTCTATCAATGATATGCAAGTAAAATTCTTGAAGTAAAGGTACCCACCTAATAAGTCTAGGCTTAGCATGTTTGGTTTCCACAAGGTATTTAATAGCAGCATGATCAGTGTGAACAGTAACTTTGGAATCAACAACATAAGGTCTACACTTATCACATGCAAAGACAACTGCTAAAAATTCCTTCTCAGTAGTAGCATAATTTCTTTGGGCATTGTCTAGAGTTTTACAAGCATAATGAATAACATTCAATTTCTTGTCTACTCTTTGCCCTAGAACAACACCAACAACATAATCACTAGCATCACACGTAATTTCAAATGGTAAATTCCAATCAGGTGGTTGAACAATAGGTGCAGATATCAAGGCTTTCCTAAGTATTTCGAAGGCTTGTACGCAATCATCATAAAAATGGAATATCTTTTTCAAGAAGATTAGTTAATGTCCTAGAGATCTTTGAGAAATCTTTAACAAAACGCCTATAGAAACCAACATGACCAAGAAAACTTCTTATACCGTTAATATCTTTAGGACATGGCATTTTCTCGATCGCATCAACTTTAACTTTCTCTACATCAATACCTCTTTCAGGGATTTTATGCCCAAGTACTATACCTTCATTCACCATAAAGTGGCACTTATCCCAACTCAAGACAAGAGTAGTTTCTTCACATATCTGCAAAACTCGATCATGGTTGCTCAAGCAACCATCAAAAGAAGTCCATAAATGGAAAATTCATCCATGGAAATGCCAACAATATTTTCAAAAAATCAGAGAATATAGCAGTCATACATCTTTGAAAGCTTGCAGGTGCATTGCATAATCTAAAAGGCATACATCTATAAGCATAGGTTCCAAAAGGGCATGTGAAAGTAGTTTTTTCTTGGTCTTCTTTTGACATGGGTATTTGAGAAAACCCAGAATATCCATCAAGAAAACAAAAGTGTGTGTGCTTAGATAATCTTTCTAACATTTGATCACTAAAAGGTTAGGGCATGGATCTTTTATAGTAGTTTTGTTTAATTTCTTGAAATCAATTACCATCCTATAAGCAGTTACGATCCTTTGTGGGATAAGTTCATTTTTATCATTAGGAACAATAGTTATGCCTCCTTTCTTAGGAACACAATGAACAAGATGTAACCATCTACTATCACAATATTATAAATTACACCTGCCTCTAGAAGCTTTAATATTTCAGTTCTCACTACTTCTTTCATCTTAGGCTTTAAGCGGCGCTGATGATCAATGATAGGTTTAGCATATGGTTCCATATTAATGTTTGCCGGGATGGTGGCTTTTGGATTGATCCATGTTTTTTTTGTTATGTCTTGTTGAACAATATAATAAAATGGATGTGTGCATTGCTTGATGCAGAGGCCAGGGGTAATCCTCCTTTTCGAAAAAATTGGGTTCTGTTTAAATGGATAGCTAAAGTAATGGATCTTACATCTAAACCAAGCCATCTTCATGGAGTTTTTGAAGATGTGCGGATATAATTTTCCATGTTTTCTAATCCTTGGGCTACCAAGTCATTTTAGATTGATTTCTGTCAAAATGAAGGACCCCCCCTCACACACGCTAGCGTGCATGCAAAAAAGGGAAAGCTACCATAAATCCATCGTCATAAGTCCTTCCATAAAAACTGGTGTGATAGTGGAGATGTAACTTTGTTGAGGGGTGATTTTTAGAATATTTGGGCTAGGATCATTATCTAAATACGAATAAATATCAAAGGGTATGAATAAATGGCAAGGTGTGGTGCAAATCTTTAGTCCATACTGCTAGTCAAGATGGTGTGAGACCACTTTATATAATAGGTTCTCCCCGCTACACTATGTCATGAGTATGAGCAGATAAAAAGAACACGGCATGTTGGGTTACGTCTTTGCGTTGGCATCATTGTCTACTTAATATCGAATGTCGGCATGAACCATTGAGCGAGAGATCAGGTATCTAGAACATCTCTTCGTTGTGATCCTACAACTAGATATGATGAGTTCACATTTTGGGAAGTTCTGCGCATGAATTCTGAAGTTCGTGATCATGGGTCGTCTTCTAGACAAATCGGGTGGCATTGTGTATCAGCGTCTCCAACATTTTCTGCTTTGATTGGTCTTCACCAACGTCATCGTCAACAACATTGCCTCCACTACATCCACCACTACTTCATCTAGAACCGACCAATACTTATGGTGTAATCTGATCCAATCTATTTATGGCTTCTATTTCATACGTGATGTTGTTGATGTTCATGATATTTTATTCATCAACATGATAGATCTATGCATGCTAATAATTGTTTTATTTATGATTTATTTAATGGAATTGATCAAGAAATTTTGTAATTTTCTAACAATCCAAAAACTTAAATGTGGGCAATTTTATGAGTTAATTATAACTAGATTCGTTGATACACTGAGGTTGGTATTGGTGTCCACTTCCATACTTGGCAAGTGAAGTCCATACCCTTGGTTACAACTCTCGTAGTTTTTCACGTTAGTACTGGTATGACATAGGGAATCTCTGATGAAGATCGGAGGAAATTCTAGGAAGCCAATACTATTTTCATGGGATGCATTCTGAATGTTCTGGCCAGTAGTCTGTTTGATATGTACATGCACATACAAGATGATCAGTAACTGTGGCATGCACTAAATTTGGTGCAACAGAGACATGTATTTAACTTTGCATCATGGCGAGCTTCCACGACTACAATATGGTGAATAATCGTTCTATAGTTCAACAAGATCATGAGATGTAGTGGACTGTAAAGGAAGTTGAACTCCTTAAGTCTGACTTACCCAATAAATTTGTGGTTGGATTCATGATTGGAAAGCTGCCTCTTCAATGGAGGAGTTTTTTCACTACTCCGAAACATAAGAGACAGGATATATCTATTGAAAAACTGATAGCATCTCTTGACGTTGAGGAGAAAGTTTGGGCTAAAGACACTATTAAGAAATAAGACAGAGGTTTAGTCTAGCACCAATATGGTGCACAGATACTCACAACACAAGAACAAAGGGAAGAACAAGCCTCATCTCAATAAGCATGTCAAGACAAGGTTGATCTAGAGTGCTATGCATGTGGAAAGCTCGGACACTTTTCCAAAAAATGTTCAGAACATGTAGACCGTAGAGGAAAAATAGGCTCCAAGAATGTCAACATTGTGACCGCTAGCAATACTGATGGGTATGGTAATTTAGTTATTCTTCTTTCACTATTTTAGTCACCTACTTGATGGATTGATTTGGGTGCTAATGTTCATGTGTGTGTTGGCGTCTGTTTGTTCACATCTCATTAGCTCACATAGGTTTATTCCATCATAATGATAAATGGATTGCATGCTTCTATTAATGATTGGCATGGTGGATCTGAAGTTCACTATGGGGAATATCATGCAGCTAAGGATCCTCCAACATGTATCTGCCATAAACAAGAATCTTGTTAGCACCTCACTCCAATGTAGAGATGGGTTTAAGGTAGTTTTAGAGTCAAATACAGTAATTGTGTCGAGATACGAATAATTTATAGGCAAAGTCTATGATTTTGGAGGCTTGTTCCGCTTTTCCCTTTTCAATTTTTGCAATATGCCAGTAAACCAAATTTGTGTTGGTATTAATGATGATGCAAGTGTTTGGCACTCTTGTTTATGTCACGTCAATTTTGGTTTAATGTCCCATCTATCACATATGAGTTTAATCTCTAATTTCACTATTGCCAAAGATTACAAGTGTCGTACTTGTGTGAAATCAAAGCACTTCTAAAATCCTCGCACGATAGCCAAGGAGAGAAACTTGGCAACTCTCAAACTCATACCTGTGCGAGATAAATGGTGTGTTAACAAAAGATGGAAAGGTATATTTCATGAAGTTTGTTGATGATGCAACTAGATTTTGCTATGTTTATTTCTTGCAAACTAAATATGAAGTTGTAGACTACTTTTAAATCTACTAGCAAGAAGAAGGTGTGTCGGCACGCCACACCCTTGCGAACGCCCATGTGAGTGATTGTTGATGCTCTAGTTAAGAAAATAGAATGGGTAATGGGAGGCAGCAGTAGATCAAAAAGAAGTTCTAGATGGGGGTTGTTCCATGTGTGTCCTTGCATGTTGTTTTGTTGCAGGTAATGGGCTTAATCAGTTGTTGGATTTTGATCTATACATTGTTCATTGTAATGAAAATAGAAGACGGATCCTTTTTTGGATCAATGCAAACTTTCAATTTAGGTTTGTTTGCGGTTGGTAGTAGTTGGTGCATGTACATTAAATTCTCAGATGTGAATGAATAGGCATGCGATTTTATTCTTGTTGGAAATGTCAGAACTCTTTCTCCCTGCATATATGCAGCTCATACTTTACGTATGAGAACAGAGTATATAACTAGTTCATCCTTTTGCATATGCAACACCTGTATATATACATACACATTCAATTAGTTATGTTTATATATCGATTAACCGAACCACATCATATATGAAAAAATACCTTGAGAACGGGTTGGGATCAGTAAATGTAGAGGATCAACATATGTTTTGTCCAACTTCCTCCAACACACTTTGCATCTCGAGGATCTTTATTTTAAACTTATAATATTGAGTTTGTGAAAAAAATAAAAATATGGCTTAGAGATACAAATGTAATCCAAGGTACTAGTATCAGCAAGTGAGAATTTATGCCAAAGTTTTGTTAGAAATATGCCCTAAAGGAAATAATAAAATGGTTATTATTAGATTTCCTTGTTCATGATAATTTTGTATTATCCATGCTATAATTGTATTGAATGGAAACATAGTGCATGTGTGGATACATAGACAAAACGTTGTCCCTAGTATGCCTCTAGTAGACTAGCTCATTGATCAAAGATGGTAAAGGTTTCCTAGCCATTGACATGAGATGTCTTTTGATAACGGGATCACATCACTGGGAGAATGATGTGATGGACAAGACCCAAACTATAAACATAGCATATGATCATGTTAGTTTATTGCTATAGTTTTTCTGTATGTCAAGTATCTGTTCCTATGACCATGAGATCATGCAACACACTGACACCGGAGGAGTGCCTTGTGTGTATCAAACGTCGCAATGTAACTAGATGACTATAAAGTTGCTCTACAGGTATCTTCGAGAGTGTCTGTTGAGTGGGTATGGATCAAGACTGGGATTTGTTACTCCGTGTGACGGAGAGGTATATCAGGGCCCACTTGGTAATACAACATCACAACAAGACTTGCAAGCAACGTGACTAAAGTTTTAACCACGGGGTCTTGTATTACGGAACGAGTAAAGAGACTTGCTGGTAACGAGATTGAACTAGGTATAAAGATACCGACGATCGAATCTTGGGCAAGTAACATACCGAAGAACAAAGGGAACAACATACGGGGTTAACTGAATCCATGACATAGAGGTTCAACCGATAAAGATCTTCGTAGAATATGTAGGAACCAATATGGAAATCCAGTTCCCTCTATTGTTTATGGACCATAGAGGTGTCTCGGTCATGTCTACATAGTTCTCGAACCCGCAGGGTCTACACACTTAAGGTTCGATGACGCTTCGGTAGTATGGATTTATGTATGGTGGTGACCGAAGGTTATTTGGAGCCCCGGATGATATCCCGGACGTCATGAGGAGCTCCCGAATGGTCCCTAGGTAAATATTCATATATAGGATGTCCTGTTTTGGTCACCAAAAAAGTTTTGGGCTCATCGGTAGTGTACCGGGAGAGCCGGGAGGGTACCGGGGGACCATCGGGATGGGTGTTTCGACCCAAGAGGCTACATGGGCTGTGAGAGGAGGTATACTAGTCTTTAGTGGTCTGTTTGAAGCCCCACAAGAGGCCCATGCAGATGGGAGGAGAAACCCAAGGTGGAAAGAGAGTTTCAAGTGGGAGAGAAGGAGTCCTAATCCCATTGGGATTGGAGGAGGACTCCTCCTCCTCCCACTTCGGCCGAACCATGGGTTGTCCCCTTGGGGGCCAAGTCTCCTCCCTCCCTCCTCCTATATATACTAGAGGTATTGAGGGTTTTTCACAATAGAAATCATCCACGTGCTACCCTGTCCTCTAGATCGTAGTTTCTCCTCTAGATCATTTCAGCGGTGCCTAGGCAAAGCCCTGCTAGAATAGTTCCACCACCATCACCGCCGCGTTGTCGTGTTGTCGGAGAACTCATATACCTCTCCGCTCCCTATTGCTAGATCAAGAAGGCAGAGATCATCATCGAGCTGTACATGTGCTGAACACGGAGGTGTCATCCATTCTGCGCTGGATCGGGACGGATCATGATTGGATCGCGAGACTCTCAGCAATTTGGATCGCGAAGACGTTCGACTACATCAATCGCGTTTCTTAATGCTTCCCTCTTAAAGATATACAAGGGTATGTAGATCCACTCCCCCTCATAGATGCTCAACACCATGGATAGGTCTTGCGTGTGCGTAGGAATTTTTTGTTTCCCATGCAACGTTCCCCAATTGTGGCATCATGACCTAGGTCTATGTGTAGATGAGGTCTTGAGTAGAACACAAAGGAGTTTGTGGGTGCTGATGCTTACATTTATTCCTCCCTTGGTCGTGTTTTGGTTCAGCGGTATTGTGGGATGAAGCGGTTCGGACCAACCTTACTCATATGCTTACGAGAGACCGGTTCCATCGACTGACGTGTAACTTCGTTGCACAAAGATGGCTGGTGGGTGCCTATTTCTCCTACTTTAGTTGGATCGGATTCGACAAAGGCGGTCCTTCAGAAGGTTGAAAAGTAATTTATGTATCACCTTTGTGGTTTTTGCGTAGGTGAGAATTGTCCTTGCTAAATACCCGTAGTAGCCACGTAAAACTTGCAACAGCAATTAGAGGATGTCTAACTTGTTTTTGCAAGGTATGTTGTGATCTGATATGGACAATTACATGATTAGATATGTGATGTATGAGATGATCATGTGTTGTATAGAATATCACGACTTGCATGTCGATGAGTATGACAACCGGCAGGAGCCATAGGGTTGTCTTTAATTATTTTTGTCATTTTGCTTTACTTTATTGCTATGAGTTAGCAATAGTCGTGGAAGCAACAGTTGGCGCGACAACCCCTATGGCGACACGTTGATGGAGATCAAGATGATGGAGATCATGGTGTCATGCCGGTGATGATGGAGATCAAGATGATGGAGATCAAAAGCACAAGTTCATGGCCATATCATGTCACTAATGATTTGCATGTGATGTTAATCCTTTTATGCGCCTGTTTTGCTTAGGACGGCGGTAGCATTATAAATTGTGTTCTCCCCGAGTGTGCACCATTGCGAAAGTTCGTCGTGTCGAGACACCACGTGATGATCGGGTGTGATAGACTCTATGTTCACATACAATTGGTGCAAGCCAGTGTTGCACATGCGGAACACTCGGGTTAAACTTGACAAACCTAGCATGTACAAACATGACCTCGGAACACAAGAGAACGAAAGGTCGAACATGAGTCATATAGTAGATATGATCAACATGATGATGTTCACCATTGAAGCCACCTCAACTCACATGATGATTGGACTTGAGTTGGTGAATTTTGATCATGTATCATGCAGATGACCCGAGGGATGTCAATTTGAGTGGGAGATTTAGTAATTTGATTAACTAAACTCATTATCTTGAACAATAGTCTTAGTAACCTTTGCATATTTATGTTGTAGATCAATGGATCACGCAGTAGCACCCTTGAATTTTAATGCATTCCTAGAGAAAGCTAAGTTGAACGATGATGGAAGTAACTTTGTGGACTGGGTCCGTAATCTGAGGATTATCCTCACGGCTTCCCAAAAGGCTTATGTCCTTTTATGCACCGCTTGATGATCCACCCGCTCCAGTGGAGTCTGCAGACATTGCGAATGCCTGGCAGGCTCGTTCTGACGATTACTAAATGGTTTAATGTGCAATGTTGTATGCCTTAGAACTAGGACTTCAAAGAATTTTTGAACGTCATGGAGCATATGATATGTTACAGGACTTGAAGTTTATCTTTCAGAAGCATGCCCGGATCGAGAGGTATGAGACCTCTGATAAGTTCCATGCTTGCAAAATCGAGGAGAACAGGTTTGTCAGTGAACACATACTCAGAATGTCTGGGTATTCTACCCGTCTGGCTGAAGCGATCATTGACAGAGTTCTTCAATCATTGCCACCTAGCTACAAGAGCTTCGTGTTGAACTATAACATGCATGGGATGAACAAGTTAGTCACCGAGCTGTTTGCGATGTTAAAAGTCGCTGAGTCTGAGATTCAGAAGGAGCATCAAGTGTTGATGGTCAATAAAACCACTAGTTTCAAGAAGAATGGCAAGGGCAATAAGGGTAACTCTAAGAAGAGTGGCAAAGTAGTTTCCCCTCCCGTGAAGAAACACAAGGCTGGACCCAAGCCAGAAACTGAGTGCTTTCATTGCAAGGGAACTGGTCACTAGAAGCAGAACTGCCCCAATATCTGGCCGACAAGAAGGCGGCCAACAACAAACAAGGTATATATGATATACATGTTATTGATGTGTACCTTACCAACTCTCGTTTTAGTGCCTGGGTATTTGATACCGGTTCGGTTGCTCACATTTGCAACTCAAAACAGGAACTATGGAATAGACGAAGGCTGGCAAATGACAAAGTGACGATGTGCATGGGAAATGGTTCCAAGGTTGATGTGATCACCGTCGGCACGCTAGATGTTCGATTACCATCGGGATTAGTGATGAACTTGAATAATTGTTATTTAGTGCATGCGTTAATCATGAAAATTATATCTAGATCTTGTTTATTGCGAGAAGGTTACTCATTTAAATCATAGAATAATAGTTGTTCTATTTATATGAGTAATATCTTTTATGGTAATGCACCCAATGTGAGGGATTTATTCATATTGAATCTCGATAGTGATGATACACATGTTCATTACATTGATACCAAAAGATATTGAATTTATAATGATAGTACCACTTTCTTGTGGCACTGTCGTTTAGGTCATATTGGTGTAAAACACATGAAGAAGCTCCATGTTGATGGACTTTTGGAATCACTTGATTTTGAATCACTTGACACATGTGAACCATGCCTCATGGGCAAGTTGACTAAAACGATGTTCTCCGGAACAATGGAACGGGCAAGTGACTTGTTTGAAATCATACATATCGATGTGTACAGTCCGATGAGCATTGAGGTGCGCGGTGGATATCGTTATTTTCTCACCTTCACTGATGACTTAAGTAGATATGGGTATATTTAATTAATGAAACACAAGTCTGAAACGTTTCAAAAGTTCAAGCAATTTTAGAGTGAAGTTGAGAATCATCGAAACAAGAAGATTAAATTCCTGCGATTTGATCGTGGAGGTGAATATCTGAGTTATGAGTTTGGCAGTCACTTAAGGCTGTGTGGAATTGTTTCACAATTGACACCGCCTGGAACACCACAGTGTAATGGTGTGTCCGAACATCGTAATCGAACCTTATTAGATATGGTGCATTCTATGATGTCTCTTGCCAATTTGCCCCTATCGTTTTGGGGTATGCATTAGAGACAGCTGCATTCACTTTAAATAAGGCACCATTGAAATCCGTTGAGACGATGGCATATGAACTGTGGTTTGGCAAGAAGCCAAAGTTGTCGTTTCATAAAGTTTGGGGATGTGATGCTTATGTCAAAAAGCTTCAGCCTGAAAAGTCGGAACCCAAAGCGGAGAAATGCGTCTTCATAGGATACCCAAAAGAGACAGTTAGGTATATCTTCTATCTCAGATTCAAAGGCAAAGTGTTTGTCGCAAAAAACGGAAAATTTCTTGAGAAAGAGTTTCTCTCTAAAGAATTGAGTGGGAGGAAGATAGAATTTGATGAGGTTGTTGAACCTTTGTTTCAACCAGAATGTAGCGCAGCATGGAAAGATATTTATGTGGAGCCTACGACAGTAGAAGAGGAAGTTAATTATGATGATCATGAAACTTCGGATCAAGATACTATTGAACCTCGTTGGTCGACAAGGGCACATGCTGCTCCTGAGTGGTACGGCAACCCTATCTTAGAAGTCATGTTGTTAGACAATAATGAACCTACGAGCTATGGAGGAGCGATGATGGGCCTAGATTCTGGGAAATGGTTAGAGGACATGAAATCCAAGATGGAGTTCATGTATGAAAACAAAGTATGGACTTGCAAAGTATTGCCCTAAGGGCGAAAGGCCCTTCAGAACAAATGAATCTTTAAGAGGAAGACAAACGCGGACGGTAATGTCACCGTCTATAAAGCTCGACTTGTGGCAAAGGGTTTTTCATAAGTTCAAGGAGTTGACTATGATGAGACCTTCTCACCCGTAGCGATGCTTAAGTCCATCAAAATCGTTTTAGAAATATCTACATATTTCGACTATGAAATTTGACAGGTGGATGTCAAAATAGCGTTCCTTATGAAATTTGACAGGTGGATGTCAAAATAGGGTTTTTCATAAGCATCTCGGAGTTGGAATCTGCACTTTGATGAGGTGATCAAAGCGTGTTTATACAAGTTGACGAAGAAGCTTGTATTTACAAGAAAGTGAGTGAGAGCTCTATAGTGTTTCTAATATTATGTGTGGATGATATATTGCTGATTGGAACAATATATAAATGCTGGAAAGCATGAAGGAATATTTGAAGAAGAGTTTTTCAATGAAGGACCTAGGAGAGGTTGCTTTCATATTAGGCATTAAGATCTATAGGCAAAGATCGAGACGCTTAATAGGACTTTCACAGAGCACATACCTTGATAAAGTTTTGAAGAAGTTCAAAATGGATCAGTCCAAGAAGGGGTTCTTGCCTGTGTTACAAAGTGTGAAGTTGAGTAAGACTCAATGCCCAGTGACTGCAGAAGATAGAGAGAAGATGAGTGTCATCCCCTATGCTTCAGCCATAGGCTCTATTATGTATGCAATGCTGTGCACAAGACCTGGTATCAACCTTGCCATAAGTATGGCTAGAAGGTTTCAAAGTGATCCAGGAATGGAGCATTGGACGACGGTCAAGAATATCCTTAAGTACCTAAAAAGGACTAAGGAAATGATTCTCGTTTATGGAGGTGATCAAGAGCTCGTCGTAAAGGGTTATGTCGATGCAAGCTTTAACACTGATCCGGATGACTCTAAGTCGCAAACCGGATACGTTTTTGTTCTCAATGAGGGAGCGGTAAGCTGGTGCAGTTCCAAGCAGAGTGTGGTAGTTGATTCTACATGCGAAGCGGAGTACATCGCAGCCTCGGAGGCAGCTAAGGAAGGTGTCTGGATGAAGGAGTTCATGATAGATCTTGGAGTAGTACCTAGTGCACTGAATCCAGTGGATCTGTTTTGTGATAACACTGGTCCCATTTCCCTGGCCAAGGAACCAAGGTTTCACAAGAGGACCAGACACATAAAGTGACGCTTCAATTCCATCCGCGAGTACATCAAGGAGGAGGACATAAATATTTGCAAAGTGCACACGGATCTGAATGTTGCAGACCAATTGACTAAACCTCTTCCAATGGCTAAACATGATCAACACCAGAACTGTATGGGTGTTCGATTCATTACAATGTAAATCACATAGTGATGTGAGCTAGATTATTGACTCTAGTGCAAGTGGGAGACTGTTGGAAATATGCCCTAGAGGCGATATTAAAATGGTTATTATTATATTTCCTTGTTCATTATAATTGTTTATTATCCACGCTATAATTGTATTGAATGGAAACACAGCGCATGTGTGGATACATAGACAACACTTTGTCCTTAGTATGCCTCTAGTAGACTAGCTCGTTGATCAAAGATGGTCAAGGTTTCCTAGTCATTGACATGAGATGTCATTTGATAACGGGATCACATCATTGGGAGAATGATGTGATGGACAAGACCCAAACTATAAACATAGCATATGATCGTGTTAGTTTATTGCTATAGTTTTTCTGCATGTCAAGTATCTATTCCTATGACCAGGATATCATGCAACTCACTGACACTGGATGAGTGCCTTGTGACGAGGATATGTACCTAGGGTAGGGTCCTAGGCCAAACCTGCATACCCTACCTAAGGACACTATATTGGAGGACTTAAAGATTACAAGTGAGATTCCGACTGGATTCTCCATGGTGCTTAAGTCACTCGACATTTAATCCACTCGGTATCTCCTCCCTCCACTCGACAGTCACCTGTCACTCGGAAGACCTTGCTTCCAGTCGACACCAGAAGACCAGAAGCCACTCCTGGGAGGCCAACGGGCAGGCGTTAGGCTAGTCGTCATTAGTAGCAACTATGATGTACGTTACCACTAATGCTCGTCTTTATACACATGATCAGACCCTTGGATGCCTTACACTTATGAGGGGTAGCGTACTCTATATAAGCTGCCCCTCCCCTCTGGCACAAGGCTACTCACTCTCTGTAATTCATACTCTCCACATGACAAAAGCTCCCGAGCACTGAGATGTAGGGTTGTTACCTCCATGCGAGGGGCATGAACTCATACATCCGTGTGTACATCCTCGTCCTAGCTAGGACTCTGCACTCTCCTTTCGCACCCCTATCTTATACTGTCAGACTCGTTCCCACGATAGTTGGCACCCATCGTGGGGCAGGCGTCTAAGCGAATTCCGGCGTGGTTGCATCTTTCCCCCTTCGTCCTGTCTTCCGGTGGTGTTTTCCCCATGGGATACGAGATCCGTTTCGAAGCGCTCACCTTCATCGCCGATGATTTGGCATGGCTCCAGGAAGCGCTTGTCGACGTTGAGGCGCTCCCAGTCCGTGGGGCCACGCACTTCCGCGCGAGCTCCTGTGGTGTACTTCTATGGCAGCCCTCAAACATGTATTCTTCGGCTCTCCCCTTTGTTCGGTGTCGCAAGCGATCCAGTCGCTCATGGCTGCAGTGCTGGGTGAGGCATGCGGCGGCTCGCCATGTTTTGTCTCCACAGATTGTGGCGATCAAACTTGCCGATTCACTTCACGACGTGTTTGAGTCGGACTCCAGTCAGTCTAACGTTCCCTCCGAGTGCGAGAGATGTGATCCTGCAGTGGAGGTTCTTATGGCTGGTTCTCATTAGAGCACGCCTCCAAGCTTTGGCCACGGCAGGCATGCGACTGGCGGACCATCGAATGAGCAGCCGCACCGAGATGAGGAGGTCCTCCATACCCCATTTATCGGACCGACCGCTGAGGCTCGGGCCTTGGATGCCATGCCCATTCGGCTCGGAGAACTCCAGAGAGAGCTCGATGAGCGCGCTCGCCAACATCCACCAGCTCCCAGTTGATGATAGCGATAGCTGTTTTCGAGTGGTTCACATAACAATGTTGAGGTATACCGTACTCCAGTCTTAAATGTTGCAGATGTGGCTAGGATAGCAGATTCCATCCAGCCGTCGCGATCAGAGGCTGGCAAAGGTTTGTTGTAGATTAGAGCATTGCTTGATGTAGCACAACGTCAGAATTCAGTTGTTTTGCAGTCGTGTAATAGGATTCACAGTAATTCACCAAGGGCAAAGACTGTTCGGTCGGTGCACAGTCCTGGTTCGCCTTTGCGTCATAGGGGCGGAGGTTTCCGTGAAGATCGGTACATAGATCAGTTTCACCATTATGACCACCGTCGAGTGTCCCCCTCCTCCACAGGGTGGTCCGCACATGCCCCGGCAGTAGGACAAAAGGCGCCCGTTTGGTGCTGAGTAGAACGTAGGGTTTGATGCTCAAGACCTCCCCACTTAGAGGCGAATCGACAGAGGTAGAGCCCATAGGAATGGGTATGATAAAGATTTCCTGAGTGGCAGCACTGTTGTTATTTCTGGTTATGAGTGCTTTAGCAGGGCTATTCGTTCTGCAGAGATTCCCCCAACTTCAGGTTGGCGGCTGGGATAGGCAAGTTTTCTGGTGAGTCAAAGCCAGAGACATGGTTGGATGATTACTGAGTGGCTGTTCAGATTGGTGGTGGTAATGAAAACATTGCAATGAAACACTTGTCCTTGATGTTAGATGGTTCGGGTCATGCATGGCTGAATCGCTTGGCTCCTTCTAGCATCCACTGATGGGAGGATATTGCTCGAGTGTTCATCCGAACGTTCGAGAGCACTTGCAAGCGTCCTGCTAGTTTGATTGATTTGCAGCATTGTGTTCAGAAGCCCAATGAGTCTTTGAGAGATTACATTCAGCGGTCGTCCACTTTGCATCATACAGTGGAGAATGTTTCCGAGCACCGGGATGTTTGTGCTTTCAAGACTAGAGTGAAGTACATAGAGCTTTACTTGAAGTTTGGGCGAATAGGAGATATTTCTCTGAGTAAGATGATGGAAATCGCCACTCGGTACGCCAATGGCAATGAAGAAGACCGCCTCCGCAGCGGCAAAGGAAAAGCAGTCAACAACGATGCTGGTGGTAATTCCACTCAGAAGCAAAAGCGGAAGGCTGATGGCCCTGTTCAGGCAGAAGCGGCCGCTCTGGTGGCCCAGGGAAAAAACAAGGGGAAGTCCAATGGATAGTTCAACCCCAAGAAAGGGAAAAATCAGCTAGGAACTGATGTTATGGATTTACCGTGTGCGATCCACATGAGGAAAGCTGATGAAGGCAATCTGATATTGCCCAAGCATACCACTCGATAGTACCGACTGTTGATCTAGCAGTTCAAGGAGGCCCCTCGAGTGAGAAAACCCCTGAAAAGGATGATGATGAAGACAAAGAAACTTTTCTCGATGTTAACGCTACACTGATGATTTTTGCTGATATTGAAAGCAATAGTCGATTGAAGGTTATAAACAGAGAAGTTAACATGGTCGTGCCTACAACTCCCACCTACCTCAAGTTTGTTTCAGACTGCTATCACATTTGATCATTCAGATCATCCTGCTCATGTGGCCACTCCTGGTCGGCAGGCTTTGGTGGTTGACCCCATTGTGGGAGTCACTCGACTCCGCAAGGTCCTCATGGATGGCGGAAGTGGTTTGAACATTCTGTATGCAGATACCCTTAAAGGGATGGGCATTCTGATGTCCCTACTCAGTGAGAGCAACATGCAGTTCCATGGAGTCATCCCAGGGAAGAAGGCCAAGTCACTCGGCCAAATTGCATTGGATGTGACATTCGGGGCGAATAAAAAAATTCGCAAGGAGAAATTGACGTTTGAAGCCGTGGACTTCCAAAGCGCTTACAATGCCATCCTTGGTCGACCAGCTTATGCTCGTTTCATGGCCCGTCCATGTTACGTGTATCTCAAACTGAAGATGCCTGGGCCAAAAGGTGTGATCACATTCACTAGCAATCGATAGAGGGCTGAGGAGTGCCTCCAGCAGGGCTCCAAAATTGCCGCTCATCAGATGGCTATGGTCGAGCTAGAAGAGTACAAGAAGAGCGCCGGTCCTACTTATTTGCTGTGTGCTAAGAAGCCTACTTCTGAGTCAGCTTTTCAGTCGGCAGGAGAAGTGAAAAAGGTGCACATCCACCCGACAGATTCGACTGCTGCCCCGACCAACATAGTCAACACTCAATAGCAAATAGGAAGCCGAGCTCATCCAGTTCCTCTGTGAGAACTAGGACATCTTTGCATGGAAGCCTGCTGACATGTCGGGAGTTCCTAGGGAGCTGGCTGAGCACCGACTGAGAGTTGATCCAAAGGCCAAGCCGGTTAAAGAGCATTTGCATTGGTCTGCGGCACAGAAGCGTAAAGCAATCGGTGAAGAGGTGGCTCGTCTCTTGCAGGCCAAATTCATTCGGAAGATTTACAACTCCGAGTGGCTCTCAAATATTGTCATGGTTCCCAAGAAGGACAAGTCACTCCACATGTGTATTGACTTTAAGCATATCAATCAGGTCTGCCCGAAAGATCATTTCCCGCTCCCTCGCATCAAACAGATTGTCGACTTGACTGCGGGGTGCGAGCGTTTATCATTTCTAGATGCATACTCCGGTTACCATCAGATCCGTCTGTTTGGTCCGAATGAAATAAAAACAGCCTTCATCACCTCATTCTGGTGTTTTTGCTATATCACCATGCCATTTGGTTTGAAGAATGCCGACGCTACTTTCATGTGCATGATTCAAAAGTGTTTACTTGACCAGATTCCTCAGAATATTGAAGCGTACACGATTGATATTGTTGTCAAGTCCCGCAAAGGTTCCGACCTACTGGCTGACTTAGCTAAGACTTTCGCCAATCTAAGGAGGTTTGATATCAAACTGAATCTGGCTAAGTGTACTTTCGGTGTCCCTGGAGGCAACTTGCTCGGTTTTCTTGTTTCTGAACGAGGGATCAACGTTAACCGTGAGAAAATCAGCGCCATTACCTGACTGAAGAGTCCTGTGCGAGTGCACGATGTTTAGAAGCTCACAGGTTACTTGGCAGCATTGAGTCGATTCATTTCTCATCTCATTGAGAAGGCATTGCCTTTATACCAACTGATGAAGAAGTCTGACACATTTGAGTGGACTCTAGAAGCTGAAGCAGCATTTGTCGAGCTCAAAGCCCTACTTTCCACCCAGTCAGTGCTTGCTACTCCGCACAGCAAAGAGCCTTTGCTCCTGTACATCGCGGCCACTAATCAGGTCATCGGTACAGTTTTGACTGTCGAGCGGGAAGAGGAAGGAAAGGCCTACAATGTCCAACGCCCAGTCTACTACATTTCTAAAGTGTTAACTCCTTTGAAGCAAAGGTGGCCTCATTACTAGAAGCTTGTCTATGGCATCTATCTATCAGGGAAGAAGGTAGCACATTATTTTCAACACCACTCGATTTCAGTCATCAGTGATGCTCGATTATCTGAGATCCTCAACAATAGAGACGTGACTGGTCGAGTGGCTAAATGGGCGATTGAACTCCTATACTTTGACATCAACTTCGAAGCCAAGAAAGCGATCAAGTCTCAAGCACTTGCTGATTTTATGGCCGAGTGGATTAAACAGCAGCAGCCAATCCAGATCCACTCGACACACTAGACCATGTTCTTTGATGGCTCTAAACTGTTGAATGGGTCCAGTGCTGGTGTTGTTTTGGTGTCCCCAAAAGGCGACAAACTCAGTCATGTCCTGCATATTCACTTTGATTCCTTCAACAATGAAGCAAAATATGAAGCACTTTTTTACGGGTTGCGTATGGCTATTACACTCGGCGTCAAGCGCTTGATGGTCAATGGCGATTCAGATTTGGTGGTCAGTCAAGTGATGAAAGAGTGGGATGTTTGGAACCCCGCTATGACTGGATACTGCAATGCTGTCAGAAAGCTCGAGAAGATGTTTTAAGGTCTGGAACTCCATCATGTTCCCCGAGTGAAGAATCAAGCGGCCAATGAGCTGGCATAGATTGGATCCACTCGACGACCTGTCCCCAGCAATGTATTCTTGGAGCATCTTCACACTCCTTCAGTGAAGGAGGATCCCTTCACTGAAGAGCCCTCGCAAGCTATGATCCCCTCTGATCTGACTGAAGTTGATGTCCCTGTGGTTATTGATTTGTTCATGGAGGTTTTGGTCATCATTCCCGACCGGACCGTGCCTTATATTGCGTATATTCTGAGGCAAAAACTCCTTGAAGATGAGACTGAAGCCCGGCATATTGTACATAGATCCAAAGCTTTTACTGTGATGGATGATCAGCTGTATAGAGAAAGCATAACTGGTGTGACGCAGCGATGCATTTCCCTTGAAGAAGGTCGAATGATCCTGGAAGAAATTCACTCGGGAACTTGCGGTCATCATGCGTCCACCCGGACAATTGTTGCTAAGGCATATCGAGCTGGTTTCTTCTGGCCGCGTGCCAATGAGATGGCCAAGGACATTGTAGATCATTGTGAAGGATGTCAGTTCTATGCAAACTTGTCTCACAAACCTATGTCTACTCTGAAGACCATTCCCCTTACTTGGTCGTTCGTTGTCTAGGGTCTAGATATGGTTGGTCCCTTTTGTACTGGACAGAGTGGATTTACTCATTTGCTTGTTGCCGTCGACAAGTTTACGAAGTGGATCAAGGCAAATCCAATAAAGAAATTGAACTCTCGTACTGCAGTCAAATTCATGAAAGAGATAATTTACTGGTATGGAGTTCCCCACAGCATCATCACATATAATGGTTCAAACTTCGACTCGGAAGAGTTTAGACACTTCTGCTATTCCCAAGGCACTCGGGTGGATTATGCCTTCGTTGCACACCCCCAAACCAATGTTCAAGATGAGTGAGCTAATGGTCTCATCCCGTAAGGTCTGAAGCCTTGTCTCATGCAAGATTTAGAACATGCTTCCGGAGCTTGGGTGTCTGAGTTGCCATTTTTTATGGGGCTTGAGAACTACTCCTAATCTATCGACTGGACGAACTCCTTTTTTCCTGGTCTACGGAGCCGAAGCCGTCCTACCGAGTGACTTGTTTCATAATTCTCCCAAAGTAGATCTTTATACTGAAGTTGAAGCTGAACGAGCAAGACAGGATGGTGTAGATCTCCTAGAAGAGGAAAGGGAGATGGCTTTGATTCGGAGAACTACTTACAAGCAAGATCTGTGACACTTCCATGCGAACGCGTCAAGAGTTGGTCATTTCATGAGGGTGATTTGGTTCTCCGAGTGGATCAACAGCGACCTCACAAGCTCACTCCAGTGTGGGAAGGTCCTTTTGTTGTCACCAAGGTGTTAAACAACGGAGCCTATCACCTCTACAACCTCAAGAAGAATATTGACGAGCCACGAGCTTGGAATGCGGATCTGCTCCAGCGTTTCTATACCTAAAGACAGAATCGTGTTAATGTAATAAGAGTATTGCAAACAGTGTCATTTATGCAAGTATGACTTCCACAGTATTTTGTCGATTCCGATCGCGCAATTTCACACTTGGGAACACTCTGAGTGTCAAGCAACCCTCACACTCGGGGGCTTAGCCGCGAACATGCTTTTGCCTAAGTTAAAAACCCTACCGAGTGGATAGTAGTCCATTCACTCGGTGACTTAGCTGCGAACCAGTCTTCGTCTAAGTTTGAAACCTCTTCGAGTGTTGAGAAACCCTCACACTCGGGGGCTTAGCTACGAACATGCTTTCTCCTAAGTTAAAAACTCTGTTGAGTGGATAGCAGTCCATTCACTCGGTGACTTAGTTGCAAACCAGTCTTCGTCTAAGTTTGAAACCTCTTCGAGTGTTGAGCAACCCTCACACTCGGGGGCTTAGCTGTGAACATGCTTTCACCTAAGTTAAAGACCCTGCCGAGTGGATAGCAGTCCATTCACTCGGGGACTTAGCTGCGAACCAGTCTTTGTCTATGTTTGAAACATCTCTGAGTGTTGTGCAACCCTCACACTCGGGGGCTTAGCTGCGAATATGCTTTTGCCTAAGTTAAAAACCCTACCGAGTGGATAATAGTCCAATCACTCGATGACTTAGCTGCGAACCAGTCTTCCTCTAAGTTCAAAACTTCTCCGAATGTTGAGCAATCCTCACACTCGGGGGCTTAGTTGCGAACCAGCTTTCGCCTAAGTTAAAAATAACAAATTCAGTTGAGCAAGCGATTGAAAACAAGATATAGATAAATTCAAAGGTTTCAGCGCGGATAAAGGTTTCGCCCACAAGCAAAAGTGCTCAAGCTTAAGGCTCGAATGAAGTTTTATGATCAATACATTTTCACTCGGCATTCCGAGGCAAATAAAGTTTTCTCACTGCAAATAAAGTTTTTTCAAGCACCATATGGACTTGCTGGCTCGACGAAGGTGTCCATGTCAATCCCATCTATGATCCAAGTGATAGCATCAATGAAGGTCTCCATGAAATCTTCAGACTGAAATTTCTTCGTGTTCATCACTCGAAGGTCCTTTAACTTGTCCTCCCTTGCTTCCTTGCAATGGACTCTGACAGGGGAAAGTGCCACATCGGCTCCACAGCGGGCAACTGACTTCTTCCAACCTTGCACTCGGCTGGGGATATCATTGAGACGAGCCATCATGGATGCAAGGTTAGTCTAAAGGGTGTCTTCAGGCCACAGTCATTTGTCGATCTTCTCTAGCACAGCCCTCAGTCTGACGATGTATGCTTAAACACCCTGGAGTCGAACATTGAGTCGAAACATGTTCATGGCCACGACATCTCCAACAAATGACTTAGTGGGATCTAGATTCGGCTCGATTTCTTCAGTCTCTTTTTTAAAGTCTTGGCAGAATTCTATACGAAAGAATGTTCTATACGGAAGAAGGAATGGGAAGATGATTACAGTTCTAGTCTGTGGGAATTGCGGAAATTCATTCGACAAGGATAGTTATCATCGACCATGATGAACATCTTCCTCGCAAATTCTCCCAAATGCTTCTCCAGGCCATTGCTCCTCTTGGTCAGCTGCTCAAACTTCTTGATGAGTTCACTCTGTTCCAGTTTTAGCTTGGAGTTTTCCTCCTCCATCTTCTTGTCGGCGGCCAGCTTCTTCTCGGCGGCATCAGTTTTCACCCTCACCACCTTTTGGGCATCAGCAAGTGCCATGTCCTTGTCCTCCAATGCCTTCTTCATGGTATCTATAGAAATAGCATTGTTGAGTCGCGCTTGGAGTCAACGATTTTCGTCATGCACGTCTGTTCGAGTGACAGCACTCGGTTCAAAGGATGGAAGGTGAGAATAAGAATGCACGGGGTCGACAACCATTACCTCCTAGAGTCGTCACTCGGTCCGCACACGTTCCACGTTGTTCTTGGAGACCTCCAGGTCCAATTGCAGTTGGTTCCTTTCCTCCACCAAGTCCTTGTACTGGGTGCCAATCCCACAAGCTCTCTCAAATTAACAAAAATATACAATTCAGTCGATAGAAAAATTCTTTCACTCCCGAGTGGAAAGGGTCGACTGAAGGGCGGCCGGCCACCCCACCCCACACTCCTGAAATAGCGTCATATCATGGTTGATGAAATTATGTCCATGAAACCTATGTCATATCATGGTTGATGGCAATGAAACCTACAAGGTAGCTTCGGAGTGGTAGAGCTAAAGCAAAAAGTGCACTCGACATGTCAAGTGGCAAGCATACTCCGTGTATGACAAAGAACCCTGAGTTCAATTTCTTAAGACTACTGCTCATCGTCAATGATCAACAGTAATCTCGGGGACTACACCCAGTGGGTGCACTCAGCATGCCCCCACTGGTTCCTAAATCACTCGACAAGGTTTGCCATGTCTGAGCATAAGATGGTCTCTATCAGACCCCTACCAGTGCAAGCACTCGACGATGGTCTCGGGGACTACACCTAGTGGGTGCACTCAGCATGGCCCCACTAGATCTGCTAACACTCGATGTGTTGAGTGGCAGAAAAGTAAAAAAACATGCGCAAGCATATGAACATCGTCTCTTTTCAGACCCTCGCCAGTGCAAGCACTCGACGGCGGTCTCGGGGACTACACCCAGTGTGTGCACTCAGCATGCCCCCACTGGACCTTCTGTCACTCGATCTGTCGAGTGGCTACCAAAATAATTCTAAGACCCCTACCGATGTCTTCACCATTCGATAGCGGTCTCGAGGACTACACCCAGTGGATGTACTCAGCATGCCCCCACTAGACCGAAACCTACTTGACTAAGACTTGATCTATTCGAGTGGAGAACTTACAAGTATTTTGCAAGAGGAAAACACCCACTGGGTGTTTGGTCAAGAAAAGACAGGAATTCAATCAGAAATTCACTTACAATCTCACTTACTCAGGCGTTGGTACGAAGCGCTGTGTTGCCATCATAAGCCAGCTTGCTGGCCTCATACGCCTCCTTGGTGTGCAACATAATTTGCTCCGCCTAGATCATGGCTTCCTTCACACCTCCGGTCTGGTCTTCCGGGATGTGGTGCAGAGGAATGGCAGTCATTGGCTGAGTTGATGTTGCGGCTGGAGTAGTTGAGGCAGTCTGGGGTGGGCCGATTGAAGTTGACGCCATGATGGTTGAAGCAGCTGGTGGAGCACTCGACAACAGAACCGCGGGCTTGGTTCTGGCTCGGGACGAGTCGCCTATCCCCTGGGATGATGCAGCGGTCGATCGTTGAGGCGTGTGTGCCGATGGTGTTCTTCGGGCGCATACGCGCGAGGTGCCTCAGGTCACACCTTCACCCCCCGTACCCTGGGGAAGTTCTTCATCCTCCTCCAGTTGAATGATCTATGCAACCATCAATCGACAACGTTCGCTTTTACAATCGATGAATCATTTTTCAAGAATCAGAGCTGAACGAAGATTTGTTTACCACGTTGGGAACTCGCTGCGTCGGTGGTATCCACGTCCATTCGATCCTCTTCATCCCGTGGAGGCAATGTCACTGAGGTAGCGGCACTGGTATACCAAGTTCCACTCGGTCAGCAAGAATTTGAAGTCACATTCGACAGTGAAAGAAGAAAGTAAACACTTATGTCGAGATGACGGGCATAGCAATCTTCATGCGGGGCAAATCTTTACGAGGTTTAGGCGCATTGGGCTTGGGCTGCTTTGTAGCCCGTTCACTCGACTCAATGGTCCGAGGTTCAGTCCCGCTTCAGGGTCTTTTCACTCGACGCCAATGCCTTGCCTGGGGCAGTCGCAGGGTCCTGACGTAGCTTAGAGGAATGCTCCATGCGTGGGGGAGACTCGACTTCCTCTTCGTCCTCGTCAAAGTATTCATAGTCTTCTTCGTTGTTGTCAGCGTTGTCAGCGTTGTCAGCATCCACACTTCCTCCCTCGCTCTCCTCGCCATCTTCAGGTTGGTTCCCGTTGGGCAAAGGCGAGTGCATATGCATCCACTCCTGCAAGATTCAAACAATGAAGTCAGTCGACGTATGAACCGATCACTCAACAACATCATATGACAGTCGACAAGATAAAATTTGCCAGATTCTTCGACGGATTCTCAGCAGAGTAAGGATGGATCCTCTTGGCTCCTAGGGGGTTGTTGCAAGCTCTGGTAATGCTTCGAAGCCAATGCTTGACAGTTTTTTGTGAAACCTCTTCCGGGTGTGTCCGGGTCGACTCCTCAAGGCCCGCGTAATGCCACATAGTGTGGTCCCTTGACTGGAGCAGCTGGATCCGTCGACTGAGGAACGTCTCCAAGGGACCCATACCAGTCACTCCACCACGTACAAGGTTCACTACAGCGTCTACCAGGATCCCCACTTGGACTTTTTCCCCATCTGACTCTTTCAAGGATTCGGGAATGGCAGGACGATCTAACATGAAAGGGGAAAGACCAGTCGACATATTGAGAGAAGTTATATCCTTGGAGTAAAACGATGTTGACTGCCAATCCCTAACAGATTCTGGAAAGGTCATAGAAGGAAAAGAACTCCTAGCTCTCTTCTGGATTCCCAAGCCGCTACACAGTTAGACGACATGGGTTTTACCATCCTCAGGGTTGGCCTTTTTGACCGACTAAGATCTGATGGTGAAAATATGTTTGAACAGACCCCGGTGGGGAGAACAACCCAGGAAGCACTCACACAGAGTGATGAAAGCAGAAAGATAGGAAATAGCATTCGGAGGGAAATGGTGGAGCTGGGCTTCGAAGAAGTTCAGAAACCCTCAGAAGAATGGATGGGAGCATGGATAAACCTCTTTCGACGTGGGTGAGGAGGAGGACCCGCTCCCCCTCGCGCGGCTCCGGATCGAGATCCCCCTTCGACAGCCTCCACGAACCTTCTGACATGATCCCATCAACGACGAGATTCACGATGTCCACGGTGAAGACCGTTGATGGGAGAAAATCCCCCTGTATCCACCCCGGCGGCACGGTGAACCGCGTGGTCGACAACTTCTTGGCCTTGCCCTTTGCAGCACCCTTATTAGCGAACTCCAACTTCTCCGTCTTCCCCTTCATCATCGAGGCAGCAGTGTTCGTCGGGGCAAAGAAGGGTGGTGCACTGGAAGCAGGAGAGGCAGAGGAAGATAGAAGATTTGGGGAAAAGCACTGTTTAGACCGCAGCGCAACGGAATTTATACTTTGTCGAGTGTCTCGCTGACTCGTGGGCCCGTGGGATCCCCGCATATGTCGACCGTAGACGTCGCACAGTACGTGGCAAAATGACGGCACGAGAATCAATGCTTCATGCCCCCACTTGCCCCAGTCGTGGCGTCATCATCGCAGACGCGCGTGCTTCCCAAATTTTCGAATCCCACAAAATTTGGGCATGGCAGAGCGACCTGTGACATCTAAAGATCCCTTCAGGTCACTCAGAACAGAATTGACATTGATAAATCACTCGTACACTTTCAAGACAAAATCGATCCGGGCGAATGACAAGGATTTCAATCGACGCAAATTTCATTGAAGCCCCGAAGTTCATTCGGAAGTTTGGTGCCTTTTTCAGAACTGGCATTGATTCCCTTTTTCACTCGAACCCTGATCCATTCGGGGGCTAATGACGAGGATATGTACCTACGGTAGGGTCCGAGGGCATACCTACATACCCTACCTAAGGACACTATATTGGAGGACTTAAAGATTACAAGTGAGATTCGACTGGATTCTCCATGGTGCTTAAGTCACTCGACATTTAATCCACTCGGTATCTCCTCCCTCCACTCGACAGACACCTGTCACTCGGAAGACCTCGCTTCCAGTCGACGCCATAAGACCAGAAGCCACTCCTGGGAGGCCGATGGGAAGGCATTAGGCCAGTCGTCATTAGTAGCAATTATGATGTACGTTACCAGTAACGCTCATTTTTATACCCACGATCGGACCCTTGGATGCCTCGCACTTATGAGGGGCAGCGTACCCTATATAAGCTGCCCCTCCCCTTTGGCACAAGGGTTCGCAACCTATGTAATTCATACTCTCCACATGACAAAAGCTCCCGAGCACTGAGACGTAGGGTTGTTGCCTCCACGCGAGGGGCCTGAACTCAAACATCCATGTGTACATCCTCGTCGTAGCTAGGACTCTACCCTCTCCTTTTGTACCCCTATCTTCTACTGTCAGACATGTTCCCATGAAACCTTGTGTGTATCAAACCTCGCAACGTAACTTGGTGACTATAAAGGTGCTCTACACGTATCTTCGAGAGTGTCTGTTGAGTGGGTATGGATGAAGACTGGGATTTGTTACTCCACATGACGGAGAAGTATCTCAGGGCCCACTCGGTAATATAGCATCACAACAAGACTTGCAAGCAATGTGACTAAAGTGTTAGCCATAGGATCTTGTATTACGGAACGAGTAAAGAGACTTCCCGGTAACGAGATTGAACTAGGTATAAAGATACCGACGATCGAATATCGGGCAAGTAACATACCGAAGAACAAAGGGAACATCATACGGGATTAACTGGATCCTTGACATAGAGGTTCAACCGATAAATATCTTCATAGAATATGTAGGAACCAATATGTGCATCGAGGTCCCGCTATTGGTTATTGACCGTAGAGGTGTCTCGGTCATGTCTACATAGTTCTCGAACCGCAAGGTCTGCACACTTAAGGTTTAGTGACGCTTCGGTAGTATAGAGTTATGTATGGTGGTGACCGAAGGTTGTTTGGAGTCCCGGATGATATCTTGGACGTCAAGGGGAGCTCCGGAATGGTCCGGAGGTAAAGGTTGATATATGGGAAGTCCTGTTTTGGTCGCCGAAAAAGTTTTTGGCTCATCGGTAGTGTACCAGGAGTTTTAGGAGGGTACCTGGGACCATTGGGAGGGGTCTTTCGACCCAAGAGGCTACATGGCCTGTGGGAAGAGTTATACCAGCCCTTAGTGTGCTGGCTGAAGCCCTACAAGAGACCCATGCGGGTGGGAGGAGAAACCCAAGGTGGAAAGAGAGTTTTAAGTGGGAGAGGAGTCCTAATCCTAGTAGGATTGGAGGAGGACTCCTCCTCCTCCCACTTCGGTCGAACCAAGGGTTGGCCCCTTGGGGTCCAAGAATACTCCCTCCCTCCCTCCTATATATACTAGAGGTATTGAGGGGTTTTCACAATAGAAATCAGCCACGTGCTACCCTCTCCTCTAGATCGTTTCAGCGGTGCTTAGGCGAAGCCCTGCTAGAATAGTTAACGGGGTTATTACCCCCAGGTATACCAAAGCAACGGGGTCATTCCCCTCCCACTTCAAAGAAGAACAACATGGATTGGATGGCCGTGGACGGCTGGAGGACGTCCGGCTTGAGCCAACACTGGCTGGCGCTCCGGACGGCTGGTCAAGGAGCCGGCTCGACCCGCGGCCGGCTGGGTGCGGCCGGCTGCCTCTGGGCCGCCTCCTCCGTTGACCATGGGACAGACATGCGACGTCCCGTCCCTCTACGCGTGGGTACGGCGACACGACGCGACCGACACGATTAGCGGCCCTGTGGCTATAGTGGCCGCTGACGCACCGCAGCGCATGGCTACAGCCCGACTGTCCCGGCCGCTGACTTCGGCGAGCGCGACCGGGCGAGAGAACAGTGCCGGCACCCCCTCGCCCACTCGATCCTGCCTCGGCGCGACTACAGTACCACCGACCATACCGGACCTCGGCCGGCTAGCGCTAGACAACGCCTCCCGGGCGACCCGTGCTATGGCAGGTAGGCGAGGGCCAATCACAGAGCCGGCTGGCGGGCCCTAGCGGGGGACAGGACTGCTCAGCCAGTGGACCCCATGGACGATGCGACGGTGCAAAGGGTGGGACCCCCTGGCCAGCCGGAGAGACTTCTAGCCTTGTCCCCCACCCATGTACTTTAGATATATTGTAGAGACGTGGGGTTGGCCTATAAAACCCACCGAGCCCCCCATGCAACGAGGACGATCGATCACACCCGCACACCCACAGAACTCCCAAAACCCCTCTAGTAGCGGAGGAAGACGAGCCGGCTGCTCCTTCTTCCTCCTCTAGACATAGATCCAGGAGCACCCTTGACACATATCCATCCATCCAACTAAACCAAGCAGGACTAGGGGTTTTACCTCCCTCGAAGGGACCTGAACCTGGGTACATCGTGTGTCATCACCGCTTGTGCCCAATCTCGCACCCGGAGCCCGTCGGCGTCCTCCGGCCCCAACCACCTATGATAAGCCACCCTATGGCATCTGCCGTGAGAAAACGATGACAGTTGGCGCCCACCGTGGGGCCGTACGTGGCGCTGGCCAGATTCATGCGTCGGGCGGGACCCCTCGCCATCCCCCGCCGTCGTCGCACGTCCAGGCGAAACCGCGGGCTCGTGGAGCTTTCTCCGGCATGCCCTGCGGGCGACTCCGTCGACCTCATGGCCGATATCGACGCACTCACCGAGCACTTCGGCAAGCTCAGCCTCGCCAAGGCTCCGGCCGTGGACAAGTACCCCGAGCAAGTGCTCATCTATGCCGATCCTCCCACGACCGTGGGAGCACTCGCTACGACCCATCCCAGCGGCTCCCACGGTCGCATGGGGGTGTTGGACGTCATCTCCTCCACCTCCTCCGAATGCGCACGGACCGTGGTTGACGCCGCCACGGCATGCGTCGGCACCTCCGATCCATTTGGCGCGGCCCTTCGGGGCCTGAGCACCCCTATCGCCTAGACGGCAAACCCCGACGCCGCTGCGGCGGACCTCGAGGCGGCTCGTCGCGTCCTATTTGAGGATGCCACTACCCTCGCGGCCACGCGGCGCCGCATGGAGGCCGCCCAGCGGGAATATGCTTCCGCCTACGGTCTCACCCCGGCTGGCACTAGGCCCAGCCGGCGTGGGGCCGTACGCGACCGCGGCCTTGTGGTTGCCGAAATCCTTGGCGACAAGATGCCCGTCTACGACACGCCCACAACCAACTTGTGGGCCCTCAAGGTGTCCTATGCGGATTTGGCCACCTTGGAGGGTGAAGAGCATGCCGCTCACGAGCACCACATCGAGGAGCTCATCGATGCCGCCGATGCGCACCAGCGCCTGCTCGCGTCGGGTGGCGCCGCCACCGGAGGCCCCCAGCTCGAGCGCGAGGGCACGGGGACTGCTGGCCGTCAGCCGGCTTAGCATTCCAGCTCCCCTCGCGTCTCCACCAGCCGGACTGGAATAAACAACCCCCTGCACTCTCAGATGCCGGGGAGCAAGCAGCCGGCTGTTAGCAGCCGGCGCACCAACGACCCGCCTCGCAGCGGTCGCCACCAAGAAGCGTCGGCATCCGACAGCCACGGGCACATCCACCCCTGCGGCGCGAGCGGGAGCGGATGGCTCTGCCCATCATCCGCCCCGAGCTCTCGGCCCGGATCGGGCCGCGTGTCCCCATAGCGAGAACGACGCCCACAATCGCATCGACCACCTCACGTAGTCCACCCTCCTCAAGGAGGAGGGCTCGATTGGTCCAGCATGTTTCGGCCCTCGGATCCGTAACGAGACATTCCCGACAGGCTTCACGCTCTCCGGGACACTCCAAATTACAATGGGGCTGCTCATGGGCCCATCCCCGAGACACTCCCCGTCACGGCCCCCTCATGGGCCTAGCCCATCCTGGCATTTCTCCTACGGGGCAAGCTGCCTCCGGACGAGCCTTTGGCAAGGCAAACCCAACGCCGGGCCACGGCATACGGCATCATCAACAATGAGCTCGTCCACCATAGCACCAACGGTGATTTCTAGCGATGCGTCGAGCCGGAAAAGGGTCTGGAGATCCTCCTCGACATCCAACAGGGTGAGTGCAGGCACCATGTCGCCTCTAGGACCCTGGTGGCCAAGGCTTTCCGCCATGGCTTCTTCTCGCCGACTGCCCTTGAGGCGGCCAAGAAGTTGGTCGACAAGTGCGAGGGCTGCCAACGCTTCAGCACGCAGAGCCACCTGCCGGCAACAGCCCTCCAAACCATCCACCTCTCGTGTCCCTTTGTCGTTTGGGGGCTGAACATGGTGGGACCATTCAAGACCGCTCGAGGCGGCATGACGCACCTGCTGGTGGCTATCGACAAATTCACCGAGTGTATCTAGGCGTGGCCAATCAAGAAGCTGGACGGCCCCACGGCTATCCGGTTCATCAACGACATCATGGTGCGCTATGGCGTCCCCCACAGCATCATCACCGATAACAGCACGAACTTTGCCAAGGGCGCACTCGCACGTTTCTACTCCAAGCAAGGAATCTGGCTCGACCTGGCCTCCGTCGCTCATCCACAGTCAAACGGCCAGGTCAAGAGTGCGAACGGCCTCATTCTGTCCGGCATCAAGCCCCGGCTCGTGACGCTGCTGGTAAGGTCGGCTGGCTGCTGGATCGATGAGATGCCGACCATCCTTTGGAGTCTTAGGACCACCCCGAACCGTTCAACCGGCTACACTCCCTTCTTCCTTGTGTATGGTTCCGAGGCGATCATCCCCACCGACATCAAGTTTGATTCTCCTCGGGTCGCCCTATACACGGAAAAGGACGCAAAGGAGGCAAGAGAAGATGGCATCGACCTACTCGAGGAAGCTCACGAACTGGCCTTGAGCCGGATGGCAATCTACCAGCAGAAGCTCTGGTATTACCATAGCAAGCGGATCCGGACACTCTCCTTTCGCGAAGGGGACCTAGTCCTCAAGCGGATCCAATGAACAGCCGGACAACACAATTTGTCCTTCCCATGGGAGGGCCCATTCATCATCAGCAAGGCATTACACAACAACACATACTACCTGATAGATGCCCAGAAGCCGCAGAAACGCAAAAGAGACGCCTCCGGCGAGGAGACAGAGTGCCCATGGAACGTGGCGCTCCTCCACCCGTTCTACTGCTGTAAAAACCGATGTATGTATGTATCCCGACCCTTTTGGGATTATGAATGCAAAGGGTTCCCTAGGTCGGCTCTTGGGGCACGCCCTGTTTCGTTTCCTCCAAAAGATTCCTCGCTCACCAGCTCCCCGACCTGGGGGCTCGCCGGCTAGTCTTAGGACGTTTCCCCTAGAAATTGGCTAAGTAGTGTGAGCCGGCCAAACCTCCCCACCCCTACCAGCTACAGAACCGGCTCCCAGCTGTCCGGCTGACGGGGCCTCGGGGCGGCAAGGTTTTGCTCACACGAAGAGTCAAACGAAAAGGGGTCCCGGCTAGGCCCAACCGGACCACCATCTCGTCTCTACCACTCTACTTATCCCAAAGAACCCTCGCGGATCCTAAAGTCCCAAACCAGCTCCCTCGAGGCGGACTCCCCGACCCAGCCACAGACCGGCCCCAGGCTATCAGGCTGGAGGGGCCGAAACCTAAGGGGAAAAGGAGAAGGACCCAAAAATACCAAGAGGGCGAAAAGGGATAAGGATGAGTCGTCAGGGGCAATAACGCAAACACACTAGATTTCACGACACAAACGTTAAGAGAAAAGTGGCCCACGGCTAGCATGGTTCATTACATAAATACCCCAAGTGGGTGGACTTGAGCATAAATTGCATGAAAGAAAAAAGATAGACAAAAACGCCCGGGGGCTCAGGCCACCATCGCGTCGCTAGCCGGCGTGCCCCCAACCGGCGCATCGCTAGGCGGCTTGACTCTCGCCTGGGAGGTGGTCGCGGTCTTCGAAGAGGCCTCCACAGTCCCGGATATCTTGCCGCTCGAGTCGGAGCTCTTGTCGGCGACCTCCTCTTGAAAGCACATTTGCTCCCTTGGTGGTTTTGGTAATTAATAACAACATATAAGTCATTAAAATAATGTTTACACCAACTATATTTCAGGAAATGGTCAATTATAGGGTTGGCAAAAGGACATTGTGGAGAAACCCCAAGATGCAAGGAAATGGGTTGGCCAAGCTTCAAGCAAGAGGACTCTACATTTTATATTTGTGAGAAATCACTTTGAGTCCATAGGAAAGCCAATACTATTAAAAGGGTGTAAGGTTTTGTTGGTGAACAATATGCTCAAACTTGCACAAGTGATAGTCGCCAAAAACATCCACAAACTCTCCCACCAAAGTTTGTTCTATACCTAACACTCAAAATTGGTGCAACCAACTTTCCCATACCGGTGCCACCGATTCCAGAACCTAGACAAACACATGCCAAACCCAAGTCACTTCGATGCAACCGATTCAATACCGATGCCACCGAGTTTAGGTTGCCAACTTTCTGTTACGCAAATTCACATTATCGCTACCACCGAGAATGTTGGATCGGCGTCCCAAGATTGGAAATCTGACCGTTGGTCACCTTGTCGGTGCAACCGAGTTTCCTATATCGGCTTTACGGAGATTCAAAAGTTGCCATCTTTTGGTCACTTCGGTACCACCAAGATTAACACATCGGTGTCACTAAGTTGGTCATTTTGTGTGTAACGGTTGGTTTTTGGGGATGTCTATATATAGCCCTTCACCACCACCTACTCGAAAGAGAAGCACTCAGAACTATTCCATACCTATCCTATCAGATTTTCTGAGAGAACCACCTACCCTTGTGTTGAGGTCAAGATCTTCCACTCCAATCATATGGATCTTGATTTCTAGCCTCCCCAAGTAGCTTTCCACCAATCCCATCTCTTCCACCATGCCAAATCTATGAGAGAGTGATTGGGTGCTGAGGAGTCTATCATCTTGAAGCACAAGATCAAGGAGTTCATTGTCATTACCGAGCCTATTACCTTTTGGAGGGTGGTGCCTCCTAGATTGGTTAGGTGTTGCTTGGGAGCCTCCTACTTCGTGTTGTGGAGTGAACCAAGAAGTTTGTAAGGGCAAGGAGGTCGCCTACTTCGTGAAGATCTACCCATAGTGAGGCTAGTCCTTCGTGGATGGAAGCCATATGGAATAGTCAAGGTTGCTATTTCGTGGACCCTTTTGGGTGGATCCCTCCATGGACTCTCGTGAACGTTACCCTCTATGTGTTGAAGACTCCATAAACATGGATGTACGATAGCGCCACCTATCAGAACCACAGGAAAAATCATCGTGCCTACAATTGTGTTTGATCTTCCTACCCTATCCCTTCTATGCATGCTTGTTTTTTACTTTCCGCTGCTATATACTCTTAGACTTGCATGTGTTGGGTGTACTTGACTTGCCATGGAATGCTAAAAACTGTCAACCCTAAAACTTGGTATAGGCAAAACTTTTAATTGGTCAAGTAGTCTAATCACCCCCCCCCCCTCTAGACATACTTTCGGTCCTACAAGTGGTATCAGAGCTTTGGTCTCCATTGCTTAGGTCTCACAACCTAGCAAAAGTATGGCGTCTAGTGAGGGAAGTTATCACCGTAGAGGTCCATACTTTGATGGCACTAATTTTGCTAGTTGGAAGCACAAAATGAAAATGCATATTCTTGGTCATAACCCCGCCATTTGGGCTGTTGTTCGTGTTGGCTTGAAAGGTGAGTTCTTTGCGGATGGACGGGAACCGGATCGTGAAGTGACCGCGGATGAGTTGAAGATGTTGCAACTCAATGCTCAAGCATGCGACATTCTCTTCAACTACTTATGCCCTAAAGAATTCAACAAAATCAGCTGTCTTGAGAATGCAAAAGAGATTTGGGATACTTTGGTTGATATGCACGAAGGAACCAAGTCTGTGAGAGAATCCATGTTAGATGTTCTTGAAGGTCAGCTTCACAAGTTCAAGATGAAGGATGGTGAAGGAGTCGCAGAGATGTACTCTAGGCTATCTCTGATCACAAATGAGATTGCCGGCTTAGGAAGCGAAGAAATAACCGACAAATTCATCATCAAGAAGATACTTAGAGCTTTGGATGAGAGATACAACACCGTGTGCACATTAATCCAAATAATGCCAAACTACAAAGATCTCAAGCCTACGGAAGTCATTGGAAGGATTGTTGCTCATGAGATGACACTCAAAGATAAAGAAGAGCTTCATCACAAGTCTAGCGGTGCTTACAAAGCCACCAGTGATGCTCGCGCAACCTCAAGCAACAACCTTGTCACCAATGAAGAGATAAGCCTCATGGTCAAGAAATTCAACAAGTTCTAAAAGAATAGAGGCAAAGAAAGAAACTCCAACTCAAGATATGAAGAGAAGCGTTCGTCAAGTCGTGACCGCAATTGTTACAATTGTGGGAAGCCCGGACACTACTCAAATGAGTGCACGACTCCCTACAAAAGAAGAGAAGAGTCACCTCGAAGACAAAGCTCAAAAATGAGTCACCACAAAGAGAGAGAAGGAGTAGAGATGATCGTTATGAATGAAGACACTCAAGGAGAAGTATAGATTTGGAGAAGAAGGACTAGTACACCAAGAGCTACACAAGAAGAAAACATCCAGCTCATGTTGGTGAATGGGTTTCCGGCTCCGACTCTGACAACAACTCTGAGAGAAGCTATCACCTAGAATCCGACCATAGTCAAGATGATGGTGTTGCCGGAATTGCTCTAGTGACTACCAACTCCTACGATCTATTTGATTCACCAAACGAAGGGAGTGGAAGTTGCTTCATGGCTAAAGGCCCCAAGGTATCACACCCCGAGTATCTTGATTTTGATAGTGATGAAGATGATTTGCTTTGTGATGATGACTTGCTTTGTGATAAAACTAGTGATGTTGATCAAAATGAACTTGATAATTCTCATGCTAGTCAAGATGAGTCATTTGATGATGATAAGATGAAAATAGAACAACTAACTAAAGAACTAAACACTCTTAAGTTCGCTCATGAATCTACTCTCGAAGATCATAGAGAGCTTGTGAGAACTCATGAGAAGCTACGCTTCGAGAAGCTCAACTTGGAGCAAGAGCATGAGTTTCGCAAAGCTATCAATGATGATCTCCGAAAGAAGACCTCATCTTATCTAGCCATACGACTACTCTTGTCTACTTTCATGCCTCAAGTTAAAAATCAGCAATCTAGTAACAAAGGCAAGAAAGGTTCTTCATCTAGTAGCAACAATAAAGATGCTAAACCTAATAATGGTGCTTCTAGTAGTTCTATTGATTCCACTAATGATGATTCTCTTAGCCAAGTTACACTTGAGCAAGAAAATGCTTTATTTAAAGGAATTATAGAAAAAGGTATCTACAAGAGTCTTTCCGTATGTAAGCAATTTGAGGAAATTGTACGCAAGCACGGAGGATATCGGAAGAATCGTGGTGTTGGCTACTTCAACGCTAATGGAGTTGACTAGGAAGAAGGTCAATATCCCAAGCCCAAGTTTGTTCCTCAAAAGGATAAGTATTAAAATACTCTTCCTAAGGGGACAAACACTCAAGATGACCTTCCACCACAAGACCACAAGCTCAAGGGCAAGAACAAGCTTCAACAGGACATTGACTCACATGAAGATGAACCCCTAGCTTTGGTGAGTGGGTTCCCAAGGCTACTTCAAGCTCAACTACTACTAAGTCCACCTCAACACCAAGGATCCCCATCAACTTGATGTGGGTCCCCAAGAAGAAGAACTAGAAGGTTCTTGAGGGGTGACTCCGCCAATGAAATTCACTCACATTGATTATTGGAAAGGACTTTTTGCACTTAACATCAACTCAATGCAATAGTTCAAGGAGTCACACCTTCCCTCAAAGGTAAGCAAGGTACAAGGTAATCAACTAATCAATGGACATCATAACATATGCCTTGCACTCCATGTCCATAGATATCCTTGTATTTGTCTCTTGTATGTTGGGACTAACCCATGAAGGTGAGAAGAGAATGGAAACAACAAGGATGCTCCCAACTCTTGGTGATCTTCATCAACATTGAGCATCCACAACTACCTCACCAACATGGAGTCTTCATCGACAAAACCCAAAGTTAGTTTATCCCTCTTATGGGGGGATGCCACAATAAGGGGGAGCTTTAATCTAAGACTTGAGTCAAAGCATCTCTTAGTGTGTGACAGTATTAAAAGCTTTATGAAAAGTGGTTACCCCACTTGTGCTTAAACGATGAGTATGACCTATGATCAAGTACTCTTACTTGGCTCCTAAGTCAAATACTCATATATAGATGACTTCGTCATCGCCCAAGTGCTTGTTAGATGCTAGAGTGTTTGTGCATGTTTGTCATGATTTCTTTTGACATCTTATTGTGTGAGCATGTTGGTCTGCATTTATTTTCTCATTCGAGCACATCCAATTGTTGCTATTTGGCTTTTGATTTATCTTTTTCCATTTGGATGGACAAGAATGCCTAGGGACAATTTTTATCTATCTATGATTTCTCACCTCATATTCCATTCATGGTTGCATCACAAAATTTGAACAAGTGCTTTTCGATCCCTCTGTGTGTGGAGCACTCGGAGTTCCGTATCGACAAGGATTGACCATTAAAACCTCCCAAGTGCATCTCGGTGGAACCAACTCAACAATCTCGGTCTCACTGATTGCCTAGGGTTGATCTGGTTTTCAATCTCGGTAACACCGATTTCATATTCTCGGTTACACCGAGTTTCCCTGTCAGCTGATAGTTGTGGAACTCGGTGACACCAAAACATAAAATCGGTATCACCGACAGTGGAGGGTATATATGCTGTGGACCCCGACGCTTTGAAATTCAATCTTCAATGTCGCGCCTCAAAACCCTAAGCTACCGCCTCGAGACCCCTGGTCGTCCCCCTTGTCTTCTCGGGCTCCTCCGCCGCTGGGAATCGCCGCCATCGACGGAATCTACTCCATCGTCGCCGTCGTAGAGGATCCGCGCCAAGCTAGGGTACGGATTTGATCTCTAGTGTGCTCCCCATCCGATTCTTGCGCATTAGATACTCGATTATCATCTTTACACCCTTTGCTCATATATCCATTCACTTAAATCTGCAAAATCTCGAGTTAGATGGATTTTCTAGGGTTTTGCCGTCTGCCCGATATATCTCGGTGGAACCGAAACGAAAATATCGGTCTCACCGATATACTTTTCAGTGTGGAAGAGAACTGACTCGGTGGAACCGAGTGGCTTTTTTCGGTCCTACCAAAAAGGCTGTCGAGTTCCTGTTCACGAGTTGGTCTGTCTTGGCTCCATTGAAACTTCCTTTTCGGCTGCACCGATATGTATGTGACAGATTGCAAAAGTTTTTGAAAACTCATTGCTCATATTTCAAAAACCAGCCTCATTTTGTGATAACTCATCTACGTCTGCTCATCTACACTCTATTCATAGGGTCAGTATGTCAGGCTCAGAAGATAGTCAGAATGTGCCAGAGCAGGGAGTTGATACGAGTTCTGGAACAAGCCTAGAAGCTAGTTCTTTCTCAGACCCAGGCACCCCCAGCTCTCATGGGTTGCCCAAGGCTGCCACCAGAACCAGGAAGAAGTTGAACTTAGATGAAGAAGATTCAGAATTTGTGCTTGAGGAGATTCTTGCTAAGAAGCAAGAGAAGGCTGCCAAGAAGTCAGCAACTGAAGCTACTTCCTCTCGAAGAGTTGTCAGCAAAATTTATGCACCAGCTTCTACCTTCAAGGCTCATGAGATTGCCAGAGCAACAATTTATATTGAGGTCCCCAAGAGAGCTATGCCTAAGAAGGCAGGGGAGAAAAAGTCTAGGAAGAGGATCATTCATGTGACTGGCAGGCCTACCTCCATGTATGAGGATCCAGAGGAAGCATCTGGTGCTACTGTTGAGGAAGAGGGGGGTGAGCGAGCTACCTAGGCTCCTCTCAAGAAGAAGGCAAAGAAACTTATGTCTGATGCTATGCCTAAGACCAGCACATCCAAGAAGGCTGCTGAGAAGCCTAAGAGGACAACCAGGCAGATTCCAGCTTCTGAGAAGAACAAAGGAACTCCTTCTAGAGTTGAAGATGTGGATGACTTGACAACATTGATGAAACTCAGGACACACCTTCCAGTGCACAATGCCAACTACCCACTAGCTGGGGACATGAAGAAGAGGAAGGACTCTGCTTTGAGGGCATGGAGAGCTATTGATCCCTATGCCCAGAGGAAGAAGACTGTTGTGGACTACAGATTCTATACCAGAGAGCAACAGGATTTCTATGAGACTGTGCTCTTTGACAAGAGTCCAGCTGTCAGTGATATGCGGTATGTTGATTGGAAGTTCATCAAGGAGAATGAGGACTACTTTCCAAGTGTCTAGGACAACTTCCACTACATAGGTCTGTATGAGTTCATGGGCAGAGAATTCACAGCTTGGAATGATGAAATGATCATGCAATTCTACTCCACTGCACACTTCTACGGAGATGGTAGAATTGTGTGGATGACTAAAGGCGCAAGGTACAAATCAATTGTTGAAGAGTGGGCTGATATCTTAGGAGTTCCTGAAGCACAGGATGGTGACTTGGATGTCTACTCAGAATCCCAGGCTAGCCACAATGCTATGTCTAACATGTACAAGGAGATCTTTGCTGCAAATGTGAAGTCTTAGAGGCTAGGATCAATCTACTTTCTCCAGGCTGGCCTCCGCACGATCAACACCATTCTGAGGCATACTTTGATGCCTAAGTCCAGAGATGACAAGATGATCCGAGGCCACTCCATAAACATGTTGATCCACCTTGACAGTCACAGCAGGATCAGAGTCATGGATCTGATTGTAGAGACAATCAAAAGGGTTGCTGCTGACCAAAAGCGATCCTGTTGTTATGCACCCTATATTCAGATGCTCATCAACTCAAGACTGGAGAAGCACATTTTTGCTCTAGATCATCCACATTTTCCCCTACAGCCAGATCTCGAGGACAATGTTGTGGTGATGGATGTTGATCATCCCACTTCAGCTGCAGCTCAGGAGGAAGCGGAGGCAGTCAGAGCCACTAGTGCTCAGGTCCCTAGATCCAGGAACGAGCAAATGGATCTGTTGATATCATCTTTTCAGGCCATGTAGAAGGACATTAAGCGGATTCTGGACAACCAGAACGGTCTTGTCAGGATCTTTGAGACCAGAATCAAGACCCTTAGTGATAAGGTGGACAGGCTGACGAAGACAGTCATAGAGCTTCAGCCTGAAGTTGACTCCATGCACATCCCTCGGGTCTCTTCTACTTCAGATGATGATGATGATGATGAGGAGGATGAATCACCTCTAGGGCCAGGCACTCAGTTCACCACTCAGGCCAGATCAGCCACTATGCCAGCTCCCATAGCTCCATCAGCTCCATCAGCTTCTGCTTCATCAGTAACCACTCCAACTCCATCCACGACATCTGTATAGATCTTCTCCGACGTTGTCATCTTGACTCCTTGATCAACAACCGGAGGATATATGCCCAAGAACGCTTAGATGTATGCCTTTGAACTTTTTGGTAACTTGTTGCCAAAGGGGGAGAAGTGTATATAGATCTTTAGGCTTCGAGCGAGAGAGCGTTTTGGTGTTTATTGCTTTTCAAAACATTTGGTTCTTTTGGTTTGACGTGAGATACTTTTGTGTTGATGTGTGTTATGATACATTGTTAGATGCTACTATTTCCTATCATCTTAATGCTTATGAGATGATCATTCACCTTTACTTGTGTGTGTTGTGCCATGTTATTCATTCTAAATTATTCTCGCACACCACCAAGTTGTATGTGTCATGGAACGAGTACCCCATATACCTAATCGATTGTGCATTTCCATTCAAACGCAAATTCAAAATAATGCACAAATTTAGGGGGAGCTCTTGCTTATCACATACCTCTCAAAGCGACGATTATATTCATTGATTTTATCATATGTCGAAGCTTTGATCTATATGTTGTCATCAATTACCAAAAAGGGAGAGATTGAAAGCACATTTGCTCCCTTGGTGGTTTTGGTAATTAATAACAACATATAAGTCATTAAACTAATGTTTCCACCAAGTATATTTCAGGAAATGTTCAATGATAGGATTGGCAAAAGGAGATTGTGGAGAAACCCCAAGATGCAACGAAATAGGTTGGCCAAGCTTCAAGCAAGAGGACTGAACATTTTATATTTGTGAGAAATCACTTTGAGTCCATAGGAAAGCCAATACTATTAAAAGGGGGTAAGGTTTTGTTGGTGAACAATATGCTCAAACATGCACAAGTGATAGTCGCCAAAAACATACACAAACTCTCCCACCAAAGTCTCTTCTATACCTAACACTCACATTCGGTGCAACCAACTTTCCCATACCGGTGCCACCAATTCCAGAACCTAGACAGACTCATGCCAAACCCTACTCACTTCGGTGCAACCGATTCCATACCGGTGCCACCAAGTTTAGGTTGCCAACTTTCTGTTATGCAAATTCACATTACCGTACCACCAGAATGTTGGATTGGCATCACCGAGATTGGAAATCTGACAGTTGGTCACCTTATCGGTGCAACCAAGTTTCCTATATCGGCTTTACCAAGATTCAAAAGTTGTCACCTTTTGGTCACTTCGGTACCACCGAGATTAACACATCGGTGTCACCGAGTTAGTCATTTTGTGTGTAACGGTTGGATTTTTGGGGATGCCTATATATACCCCTTCACAACCACCTACTCGAAAGAGAAGCACCCAGAACTATTCCATACCTATCCTATCAGATTTTCTAAGAGAACCACCTACCCTTGTGTTGAGGTCAAGATCTTCCACTCCAATCATATGGATCTTGAGTTCTAGCCTCCCCAAGTAGCTTTCCACCAATCCCATCTCTTCCACCATGCCAAATCTGTGAGAGAGTGATTGGGTTCTGAGGAGTCTATCATCTTGAAGCACAAGAGCAAGGAGTTCATCGTCATTACCGAGCCTATTACCTTTTGGAGGGTGGTGCCTCCTAGATTGGTTAGGTGTCGCTTGGGAGCCTCCTACTTCGTGTTGTGGAGTGAACCAAGAAGTTTGTAAGAGCAAGGAGGTTGCCTACTTCATGAAGATCTACCCATAGTGAGGCTAGTCCTTCGTGGACGGAAGTCGTATGGAATAGTCAAGGTTGCTACTTCGTGGACCCTTTTGGGTGGAGCCCTCCATGGACTCTCGCGACCGTTACCCTCCGTGGGTTGAAGACTCCATAAAGGGGGATGTACGATAGCGCCACCTATCGGAACCACAGGAAAAATCATTGTGTCCACAATTGCGTTTGATCTTCCTACCCTATCCCTTCTATGCATGCCTGTTGTTACTTTCCGCTCCTATATACTCTTAGACATGCATGTATAGGGTGTACTTGACTTGCCATGGAATGCTAAAAACTGTCAACCCTAACACTTCGTATAGGCAAAACTTTTAATTGGTCAAGTAGTCTAATCACCCCCCCCCCTTTAGACATACTTTAGGTCCTACACCTCGTCCATTGGGCCATGAGGGATGCCTAAGGAGTCTTCAGGCAACGGCTCGCCGTCCTCGCCAAGCACCGGCAGGAACTCGTCTGAGTCGGTGTACGATGCGAGCTTGTTGGCCTGGAGAACGAGGGTCGGCTCATGGGCCTCCCGCTCCGCGGCCGGATCGTCGCGCATGGTCGCCAGCCGGCCCAGATCGACACCTCGATACCATGAGGTGACGAACCGGAGCGCCACCTACGCATCGTCCCGGGCCGCCGACACCTTCCAGGCCTCAAGCCGTGCCACGGCCTGCTCCGACCACAAGGCCATGTGGTTTTCCGGAGCTCCCTCACGGCCCGGCCACACAGCGGCGATGACCTCCTTTCCGACCTTCTTCAGTCGACCCACACTTTGTTCGAAATGGGTCAGCCGGTACTCGATGGCGACCCCGATCTCGTCCACGTCCCACGGGCCTCCTGCTCAATGGAGCGACCCTGCTCCCGAAGGTACTCCCGATGCTCCTCGACGGAGCGTGAAGTGCGACGCTAAGTCTCTAGGAAGTGCCCTAAGGGAAAGAAGGATAAGAAGAAAGAAAGGCAAATCAAAACACAAGAACCAGCAAAGGAAAAAGTGACTCGCTGGAAAAGAGAAAGAAAGGCACTTACCGTCAATGGCATCGTCCACCCCAAGGGCGAAATTGAGCACCGCCGTCTGCTCCGTCTCCACAGCCGCCTTCGATGCGGCAAGGGAGCCTTGGACCTCCTCGAGCTTCCTCTCGAGGTGGGTCACTTCATCTTGGAGGGCAGCAATCCTCCGGGAGGCATCAGCCGCCTCCTTGACGGCCGTCTCCCGGGCTGCCACCTCCTTCACTGCCTCGGCCTTGAGCCGGTCCCGGGCCGCCTCCTCATCCGCCAGCAGCGCGGCCAGCCGTTCCTTCTCCTGCACAGCCGCCTAGACGTCTTGCGCTAGCCAGTCCCGCTCGGAGACGGTCTTGGTCTTCTCGTCCTGATGGGCGGTGAGGTCACCTACGAGGCAAAGTTGCAAGCGTCAGCCGACTCCCGGGGGATGCACATCCCTCCTGCGAAGTTCAACTGACCTCGCACGCGCGTCAGCTCCTCCTCCAAGCGGTGGAGGTTGTGTTCGCGATGGTCGTGGATGGAGACTGCCTCCTCGAACAGCTTCTGCCACAAGGAGGTTCCCTCCTGTCATGAGGAGGCAAAGATCAGGGCATGCTCAAAAGAGATCCGGCCCGGCTGCCCGGCAGCCGGTCAGCCGGCCCGCATCTCGGGGGCTACACCCAGTGGATGCGCTTGTGCGCCCCCACTGAGAATCCTAAGACAATGCAAAACGACCGTTCTTACCTCGGCACACTGCAGGGCGGCGTCTGCTGCCTCCGCGAACCGGCCCAGCTCCTACTGGCACCGGTCTAGGACACTCCCCAAATCCCCGAAGGAGGGGACCGGTCCGCCCGTCTGGGGAGCCGGCAGGGACGGCACGCGCGCCAGCGCTTCCCAATCTTGGAGTACCTCATGCATTGTTCACAGGGTCCTCCGAGCTCGGCTGTCGTTGCCACTTGGCCTTGCTGCGGCGCTGGCCGTCGGGGGCGGGTTGATGACGGCAAGGGTCCAGGAGTCACCTCCCGCTGGCCCTCCGCCCGATGCTGTCGCCGCCTCCGCCTCCTGTCGCTCCGGTGTGACGATCGCAATGGAGGGCGCCTCCGCCTGCGTGGCCGCCGCCTTCGGCGCCACCTCCGATGCTGCCTCCGAGGCCGTCAGGGCCTTCGGCACGTTAGCCCGAGCTGGCTCGATCGCCGGCGGGGTCACGACCGGCACCTCAGTCCGGGCCGCCTCGGGAGCTCGCTCCACCGTCGTCGCCCTCTCTTGAGCCGCCTCCTCCACGGACGGAGACACCGGCATTTCCGTGGCCGCCCCTCGTGGCTTGCTCAACGGAGACCGTGACATCCGGGTCGACTCCGCCGCCGAGTCAGACGCCCACAGGGGATCCACGGACCCCCTCTGCCTTCGGCTGCTCAAGGTTCCGGAGTGCGAGACTCCTCCTCGCGTGCCGTACTTAGAGGCTCGTAGCTCCATGAGCCTCCTCTTCTCCTCCCGCTGGGTGGTCGCGTGCTCGCGGGCCAGCCGGCTGGCAGCATCCGTCACATCCCCTACCGGCTCCCCCTCGTGGAGCACGATGGGGTCCCTGCAACACCCAAGGACCGGTCACCTACCAACTCACGACCCGGAAAAAGAACAAACAAACGGAAGGAAGACTTACCCAATAACAAGGGGCAAGGCCCACTTGTCGCGCGGCGGCAGCGGCTTCCATGCCACCACCTTCACCCGCTTGGGGACTGGCGGCGGGGCTGCCGGCCCCTCCTGGGCCTGCCTCTTCGGTCGGCCGGCTGCTCCGGGTGTCGGGTCTTGAGTCGGCCGCTCCTCTCTCCTCCGACCCTGGCGCGCTGAGGGAGCAGGCTCGTTCAGAATCATTATGTCATCGCCATCGTCATCCTCCATCCAGTCCCTGGTCGAAGGGGCAAGAGGGAACTCACCCGCTCCGCTGGGCTCCCCGGCTCCGCTGGGCTCCCCGGCACCGGCTCCGCTGGGGGCGTCGGCTCGCGGGTCCGCCGGCTCGTCAGCTGCTCCCGAGGAGTCCAGCTCTGTCACACCCTATGTTTGTAGCACATTGTTATGTTTGGGTTTATAAAATTTGGAGCCAACTAAGACTTTTCTTAGTGCTTGTGCTTGTTTGCTATGTTGTTTGCTTGCTTGATGATTGTGTTATATGGCACTCCTAGATTCTATTCCACTTCATATTCATCTTCCTTGTTCCAAACCTCTAGCCCAATGATCATGCCATGCCAATAGTGCCCAAAACTATTTTTATCAAATATTGTTTTAACTAAAAATGATTTGTTTAAATTCAGTTTCCAAAACCCCCTGAAATGATGTTTGCACTGCAAGTCCTCAAATCAGGTGGACCCTTCTTTCCAAAGGTTGTATTTCAAACTTACTATATATATGACTTCCCAAAACCACAAAATATTATTTTCACATTTTATTTAAAGGCTTTTTCTTCAGGCTAGAAATGGATTTTTTAGGGAAAAAATATTTAAATGCTTTGAAAATATTTGAGATAATTTAGAGAAACTCAGTGGACATATATTTCCCATATATATGAGTTTCAACACAAGGGCATGATCAGATCATAGGCAAATCCCCTCAAAACCCTTTCTCTTCAAATCAAACTTTTGAAATATTTCTATAAGAAGTATTCTCAATAAATTCTAGGAAAATTCTAGCAAGTCAACACTATCATGCGTGATGATCTTGCAAAGTTTCATCTCAATCCAAGTTGGTTTGATTCATCAAACCACCCCAAAACCATTCTTGTCCAGAATCAAATTTGAGCAACTTTACATTGTGAAGTGTTCCCCCTTGGCCTCAAACTTTGTGGGCACGCTATAATGGCCAAATAGTGATGATACACTAAGTTGTGCATCATGGGTAAAAGCCTAGCATCAATGGATCCATGAAAATCTGATTCTGCTAATTTCTAGGGTTCATCAAATCTCCATTGTCAACTTTTCCCACTTGAGCTCAAATTTGGTGAAGCATCTCATTTCTACCCAGCATTTGACCTTGGTAAATATCGCAGTAAGATGGTAAACTTACCCTGCCCAAAACACCACCAAACACCTTCTAGTGATTTGGTAAAAACCCCATTTTCACCATCTTCTCTTTTACCCTTGGCCCCAACTTTTTACCAAAGTCTCTAATAGTTACCTTTCACCTCCAGTAGAAGTCTCGGGGTCATAGCTCAAGTGTAATATCGTGAAAACTCCATTTCTACCCCCTCGCAGCATCCATTTCTACCCCCTCTCCCCTTTTCCTTCCACCCTAAGGCATCACCAGAGCATCCAATGGCCTATTCCCTATTGTTATACCTCCCTAGATCCTCAGGACACTAGTGGACGCGCCAATGTGCCCAGGAGATGCCCTGGCATGCAGAGCTTGCGCTCTAGAGCGCGCTACAGTGCGCACCCGCACCGTAGCCCCTGGCCAACGGGCATCCCCGACAGCCTCGGCCCTCCCCACGGGCCACTTGGTCCCCTTCGGCGTCCGCGCCATGCCACCCCTATCGGCCCTTCCTCTCTCTCCCTCCTCCGACCTCCTCTCGCACGCGCCGCAGCCACCCGAACCAGCCAACCGTGGAGCTCGCTCCCCCTCCTCTCTCTCTCCTCTCCCTCTGGTCGTGGGCGACACCCAGGAACTCCGTAGACCTATTCTCCCCCCCCCCCCGAGCCCTCTAGTGAACGCCATGGAGACTCGCGTCCCCCTATAAAGGGCCCTCCCCCGAGCCCTCTCTCCCTTCTAGACCCAATCTCCCTCTCCAAATAGATCTCTTGTGACCTGTCCCCCTCGTTCTAAGGCTCGAGCACCCGGGATTGACCGGAGCATCGTCGCGGCGTCGCCACCGTCGATCTCTGGGTAGCAAGCCTCTCTGGCCCTCCTTACACTTTGGCTGCTCCTCCCTCATCACAATGACTCGATTACCCCTCGTCCTCGTCCTCTTTGCAGCACGGAGAGGCCCCTGGTGACCCCTCCCAAAGCTGCCTCCGCTGCGGGTGCTCGCCGCCGGCGACTCCGGCCACCTCCGATGCTCCCTCCACCTCAAAAGGACCAGCGGGTCGACGCCGAGCCCATTCCCGCCTCCAGATCCCCTCGCCGCGCCTCCCCTCTTTGCTGGTGAGCTCTCCCCCTCTCTGTCCCGAGGTGGGAGAAGGACCCGACATGTGGGGGCCACCTGTCGGCCTCTCTTCCTCCCTCCAGCGCGCTCTCTCTCTTCCCCCTCGTGTCGCTGACGACCGGGCCCCGCGCGTCAGGTTTGAACCTGACCGTGCGCGAGGCCAGCTGGCTGGCAAGCTGGGCCGGCCCAGCCTCTGGCCACCTCTGGCCCAGGTCCCAGTGGCCTTTTTCTTTCTTTTTCTTTTTCTGTTTTCTGTGGACTTTGCAAATATCCCACAGAACCCAAAGTAATTCGCATGACAATATTTCTTCCACCAAAAATCTTAGAATATTTTATAGAATTTAATAATGCCACTAGTAAAAATGTTGAAAATATTTTTAGTACTATTTTATTTTAAAACCTATATTTAGGCACCTTTTTGCCTCTGTCGTTTAATTTCTAAAATGTTTTTCACAACAAAACTCTAGGAGAATATTTTTAGTATGACATTTAGTATTTATCAGAGTAGGTTAACATTTTTGGTAGTAGATTGAGTGCTCTATTTTGTGTGATTGCTTATTTTCATCGTTATTTTATCGTGACAATAGATTGCGCTGTTGACGAAGAAGTTGGACCCGAAGACTTCGAAGACCCCGGAGACTTTGTTGAGCCACGCAAGCAGCCCTTTGACCATGATAAGAAACCATTTTATTGCATGTCATATAGCACTTTACTTTCATCATATTTGATCATGTGTTGTGGTGTTCCCCTTTCGGTGGGATGCCTCCGGTACTTCTGCATTGACACTTGCATCGTGCATGACCCTACCCCTTATGAGGGTTGTGTGGGTGGGAGTAGTTAGGTTGCTAATAGATGCTACGCAAATGGGATGGGACTTATGCATAGTGATGGCAAGAAAGGAAATAATTTCAAAGATTTTTCGAAAACCCCATCGGGTGCCACTAATGCCCGAGGTAGATGATGAGAAGATGGGTGACCACTTGAGAAAGAGTGGTGTGTTGGAGCAAGTTGAGATTGTGTTTTCGAAAACGGATTAGATTTAAGATTTGTCGACCATCCCAACCTTACATGTGCAACCACAATACCCCTTATGGGACGGGGCTTTGTTGATTACTATGGTTGGTACTAGAAAGGAGCCTGCATTACTAGTGGAAAGAGTGAAGTGGTCACTCTTGAGACGGGGTCGTCCCAGAGAGGAAGGTCATGCGCTGTATTTACAGGCACCGAGCACACCGTTGAGTGCCCTCATGTATGATACGAGTGATGTATATCAAGAGGGATGTCACCAATGAGTGGACCCTTTGTTTAGTATCACCATGGGAAAGGCATTGTTCGGGTACTTACCTCGGGTATGTTATATACTGCGAGTCGTGGATGACACAGAAGTTCCTCGAGTCTTGTGAGTAAAGTGTGCAACCTCTGCAGAGTGTAAAACTATTCGAATAGCGTCCATGGTCAAGGACAGTTGGGTGGTGCTGCTTAAACTAAGTCTGGATGTTTTTGTGAAATTTGGTGTGAGTACAGATGTGATGGTGACAGGAGGTCACATGAACTAAGTCCGATGACTTAGTGTGAGGATTGGACTAAGTCCGATGACTTAGCGTGATGAGTGAACATGAGATGTTCAACCAATTCTTATGATGATATCGGTATCATGATCATATGGATACTTGCTTATTGTTGATGCATGCTACGAGTTACTTGATCATGACATTTGCATTCAAAATTAGCTTTCCGCAACGTTACCTACTTTGTGCTATACCATGCATCATTATTGCCTTGTTCCACAACTTGGGTTGCTTGTGAATACATTCAAAGTACTCATTGGCTTGCCACTGGTTATTTAATTGGCCAGGCATGGAAGAACAGGAGTATGTTGAAGAGTTCGTTGGAGACGAACATGTGAACTAGGACGCTTCCCAGTCAGAATGCTTGTAGGTTAAGGCAGATGGCATGGGTTTACGCTTTCGACCAAGATTTCCGCTGCTTGTTCTAGTTTAAGTGTTTGGCCCTTGAGGCCCTATCTATGTAAGACTTGACCTTCATGGTCTTTATTTGTGTAAGACGTTAAGTGTGGATGTAAGACTCTTGTAATTCAGCTTCTGTGTGTTCTGTGAGCATTGATCTCTGAGATCACTCTACACGTGCATTCGGTGATCACGACTTATGAGTTGGGGTCCCCACAACCTCTTCCTCCGGAGGGCCTCCCGTCTCATAGTTTTTAGAGTCGGAGTTTTCACGCTCCGCCTCGAAGATCTGAGGGTGCGGCCGTCCGGCGTGTTCTGTCGCACCAGCAGCTGCGGTCAGCGCGGCTAAGTAAGTTCTCCAGCCAGCTACCTGCTGGGAAGCATCAAATGAAGGAAGGACCGCCTCAATGAAAGACTTACCAGGGGGGTCGATTGATGCGGTCGTACGGCTCCATGCCGAAGGACCATGACGCGGGCTTCAGCTTGAACGGTTTAAGGGCATTCACCCACTTCGCCACCTGAGTCGGCATCAGATCAACGGTGGACAACTGGCAGGGGTCGCGTCGGCCGAACATGTCGCAGATCCGATGCGTCCTCAGCTGGAGGGGTAACACCCGGCGCGAGATGAATGCCGCCACCAGATCAGCAGCGACCAGCCCCTCGGAGCTCTTCAGCAGGTCGAGCCAGCCAAGCGCCTCCAGGGCCACACCGCACAAGGCAGGCCCCAGCCAGTTCATCTGGCTGGACTGCACGTCGACGAACGGCAGCAGCTGGATGTAGTCCGTGTTCGGGTTGGCGTTCTTCACATAGAAGAATTTTCGGTGCCACCCCTTGACAGAGTCGATGAGATAAAGAGGGGGGAAGCGCGCGACGCCATGGCAGAACACCACCTTGCCCCCGCAGACACTAGCTTTCAACGGCTTGAGATAGAAGAGCGCGTTGAAGAAGTCAATGAAGGGGAGAACTCCGAGGTACCCCTGCACAGCATCACGAAGGCAGAGAGATACAAGATCGCGTTGGGGCCGAGATGGTGCGGCTGGAGGTCAAAGGTATCAAGAAAAAGGCAGAAGAAGAGACTCACCGGGAGGTCGAAGCCCCGGGAGAAGTGCCAGAGGAACACGACGTGTTCCCCTGGCTGTGGCGCCGGCGCCAGCTCATAGCCTGGCGCGTGTGCCACCACCCGCTCTGCCGACGGCAGCTTGCGCGCGCGGTGGAGCTTCGCAATATCGGCCTCTCCGACGACGGAGCCGGCCCAGCTCCCTTCGCGTCCGTCAGCCATCTCGGTGGCAGGGTGGCTCGTGGGCGCGAATGCGGGCTCGGGCAAGGTGACACGCGAGGGGGCGAGGAGGACGAAGAAAAGCAAGAAAATGAACAGTAAGGGAGCCAGCGGGGTGCGGGTGTCTCCGCCCGCCGCCCTCCCTCCCCTTTTATAGGGGAGGCCATGACCGGGGGATGTGGGATTAACTGCGCCCACTTCCCCGGAAACCCCGCGCGCGTGGGTGGCCCCGCGCAGTAACGGCCGCTTCGGGGCACAGAGGATCCCGACCTACGCCCCGAGGCCTACCGGGCTACGACCGGGACCTAGCGGTCTAGGCCAAGGCCGATGTCCCGTCTCCCCCACGTGCGCGGGGCCTGCTGCATCATTACTTGCCGCGTGGCACACGGCGAGCCGACACGGGTCCCGAGGCGACGCATCGGTACCCGAGGCGTCGGATCCAACGGCCGATCCGGCTGCCCTTTCGGCTTCATGCCGAAGGCGGGTATTGCTGGGGGGAAGCCGCCGGCTCCCCTCCGTCCGCCGGATGCGGGCCCCCGCCGGCTTCGGGGACTACTAACGGGGTTATTACCCCCAGGTATGCCAAAGCAACGGGGTCATTCCCCTCCTGCTTCAAAGAAGAACATTGCGGACTGGCTGGTCGTGGCCGGCTGGAGGACGTCCGGCTCGAGCCAACGCCGGCTCGCGCTCCGGACGGCTGGTCAAGGAGCTAGCTCGACCCGTGGCCGGCTGAGCGCGGCTAGCTGCCTCTGGGCCGCCTCCTCCGTTGACCCTGGGACGGACATGCGACGTCTCGTCCCTTTGCGCGCGGGTACGACGACACGACGCGACCGGCACAATGGGCGGCCCTATGGCTACAGTGGCCGTCGATGCATCACAGCGCATGGCTACAGTCCGGTCGTCCTGGCCGCTGACTTCGGCGAGCGCGGCCGGGCGAGGGAACAGTGTCGGCACGCCCTCGCCCACTCGATTACCTGCCTCGGCGTGGCTACAGTACCGTCGGCCATACCGGAGACCTCGGCGAGCTGGCGCTAGACGACGCCTCCCGGGCGACCCGTGCTATGGCAAGTAGGCGAGAGACAATCACAGAACCGGCTGGCGGGCCCCAGCGGGGGACAGGACTGCTCAGCCGATGGACCCCATGGACGATGCGACGGTGCAAAGGGTGGGACCCCCCGGCCAGTCGGAGAGACAACCAGCCGGGTCCCCCCACCCCTGTACTTTAGATATATTGTAGAGCCGAGGGGTTGGCCTATAAAAAACCCTGAGCCCCCCATGCAACGGGGACAATCGATCACACCCGCACACCCGCAGAACTCCCAAAACCCCTCTAGTAGTGGAGGAAGATGAGCCGGTTGCTCCTTCTTCCTCCTCTAGACACAGCTCTAGGAGCACCCTTGTACATATATCCATTCATCCACCTAAACCAAGCAGGACTAGGGGTTTTACCTCCCTCGAAGGGCCCTGAACCTAGTTACATCGTGTGTCATCACCGCTTGTGCCCAATCTCGCACCAGGAGCCCGTCGGTGTCCTCCAGCCCCAACCACCTACGATAAGCCACCCTATGGCATCTGTCGTGAGAAAACGTCGACAATAGTTGCACCACCATCATCGTTGCGCCATTGCGCTGTCGGAGAACTCATTTACCTCTCCGCTCCCTCTTGCTGGATCAAGAAGGCGGAGATCATCACCGAGATGTACGTGTGCTGAACACGGAGGTGCCGTCTGTTCGGTGCTGGATCGAGGCAGATCGTGATTGGATCGCGGGACGCTCGGCGATTTGGATCGCGAAGACGTTTGACTGATTTCTTGACATTTCCCGCTTAGCGATCTACATGGGTATGTAGATCCACTCTCCCCCTCATAGATGCTCATCACCATGGATAGATCTTGCGTGTGAGTAGGAAAATTTTTGTTTCTCGTGCAACATTCCCCAACAAGTTTCACTCGGTTCCAAAGTAGCTAAATCTGCAATAGTTGATTTACCTTCCTGTCGTCGAGTTTGTCCCGCATTTTGTAGTTCAATTAGGTAAGGTATGTTGCTTTCTCTACACATAACTGATGGTAACTGAACAATGGATGTAACAAAGCAGATAATAAAATAATACAACTTGGAACATATACAATACCTTGCCACCATTGCTTTCATCTTAGGGATATTAACATTGATGTGCCATCTGGTCGATGGAGTGTTCTTAAAGGACATTGTACCTGTGGATTAAAATAAATCTTGTGTTTTAATAGTTTTCCCAATTATGTCAATGATAAGCAACTATTACAGAAAGGAGAATAAAACATCATTGCCAGAATATTGGTCCACCATGACTCCAACAAAAGGTACTATGATCGGCTCATTCTTGGACCAATCATGTAATGTGTCTGCATCAAATGCATCCACAATTTTTTTTCCAAAGCTTTATATTTACAGTTGCAAGATTTCTATTCAAAAGGTTACCAATGGATATTTGACATTGCACTATATTCCATGGAATAAACAGATAAACAATTATGAGAATTACTTACAATCCATCCATGGTATAAACTTAATACATTGGCTTGTGAGTAGTGCCAACTGGGAACAAAACATTTGCTACGCATGTGATTAATCCAATTAAGTTTGGAATATCAAAAATAAGATCAGATAGCGCTCAAGAGGCTTTTCTCCATACAAGAAATCACACAAGATGATCAGGAGCTCAGTAACAACAAGTTCCATAAAAGATGAAAATGTTGGGGAACGTTGCATGGGAAACAAAAAAATTCCTACGCACACGCAAGATCTATCCATGGTGATGAGCATCTACGAAAGGGAGAATGGATCTACGTATCCTTGTAGATCTCTAAGTGGGAAGCGTTAAGAAACGCGATTGATGTAGTTGAACTTCTTCGCGATCCAAATCTCCGAGCGTCCTGCGATCCAATCACAATCCGTCCCGATCAAGCACCGAACGGACGGCACCTCCGTGTTCAGCACACGTACAGCTTGATGACGATCTCCGCCTTCTTGATCCAGCAAGAGGGAGCAGATAGGTAGATGAGTTCTCCGGCAGCATGATGGCCCTGTGGCGATGGTGGTGGAGTAACCTCAGCAGGGCTTCGCCTAAGCACAGCTGAAACTGATCTAGAGGAGAAACTACAAACTAGAGGGTAGGGTTGCACGTGGCTGAAAATCTTGTGCCAAAACCCTAAAACCCTCTAGTATATATATGAGGAGAGGAGGAGGAGGCTTGGTGCAAGGGCCAGCCCCTCTAGGCTTCAGCCGAAGTGGAGTGGAGGAGTCCTCCTCCTCCACTCCTAGTAGGATTAGGACTCCTTCCTTATTTCCACCCTTTTTGCCTTTTTCCACCTTTTCCACTTAAGAATCTCTTCCCAACTGCATGGGCCTTGTGTGGGACTTTGGTCAGCCCACTAAGTGCTGGTATTAGTCCTCCCATATCCCATGTAGCCTCTTGGGTTGAAATACCTCTCCTGATGGTCCCTCGGTATTCTACCGGCACTCCCGGTACACTACCGATGAGCCCGAAACTTTTCCGGTGACCAAAATAGAACTTCCTATATATCAATCTTTACCTCCGGACCATTCTGGAGCTTCTCGTGATGTCCGGGATCTCATCCGGGACTCCGAACAACCTTTGGTCACCACCATGCATAACTCTATACTACCGAAATGTCACCGAACCTTAAGTGTGCAGACCCTGTGGGTTCGAGAACTATGTAGACATGACCGAGACACGTCTACGGTCAATAACCAATAGTGGGACCTGGATGCCCATATTGGTTCCTACATATTGTACGAAGATCTTTATCGGTCGAACCTCAATGTCAAGGATTCAGTTAATCCCGTCTTATGTTCCCTTTGTTCTTCGGTATGTTACTCGCCCGAGATTCGATCGTCGGTATCTCCATACCTAGTTCAGCCTCATTACCGGCAAGTCTCTTTACTCGTTACGTAATACAAGATCCCGTGACTAACACTTAGTCACATTGCTTGCAAGGCTTATTGTGATGTTGTATTACCGAGTGGGCCCTAAGATACCTCTCCGTCACACAGAGTAACAAATCCCAGTCTTGATCCATGCCAACCCAACAGACACCCTCGAAGGTACCTGTAGATCATCTTTATAGTCACCAGTTATGTTGTGATGTTTGATACACACAAGGCACTCCTCCGGTGTCCTTAAGTTGCATGATCTCATGGTCATAGGAACATATACTTGACATGCAGAAAACTGTAGCAATAAAACATGCAGAAAACTGTAGCAATAAACTGACATGATCATATGGTACGTTTATAGTTTGGGTCTTGTCCATCCCATCATTCTCCTAATGATGTGATCCTGTTATCAAATGACATCACATGTCAATGGCTAGGAAACCTTGACCATCTTTGATCAACGAGCTAGTTCACCAGAGGCATACTAGGGACAAAATGTTGTCTATTTATCCACACATGCAATGTGTTTCCAATCAATACAATTATAGCATGGATAATAAACAATTATCATGAACAAGGAAATATAATAATAAACACTTTATTTATTGCCTCTAGGGCATATTTCCAACAGAAAAAACAAAGGTTTGCAAATTAACTTGACATAAGAACATTCAATTCGGTAGAATGTCATACATATAAGATCAAATCTTTCAATGCCTCACTTACAACAGAAACAGTGACAATCACACTATACTATGTGAAAGCAAACATGGGGGTAATAGCACAAAGCCTTGAGATATAGCTTATTCTAATTGTGAAACATTAAGCAAATAATATTGTAAATAAATGAAAATTTGGAAGTATAAGAAGCATCATGTAACCAGAAAGAAGTCTAATTTAAGAGCCAAAAAAATATATCGTTGTTAAGCATATTGAAGGAAGGGAAACAACTTAATTATCATTAACTATCTCATAGGAAATAACCAGAAAAGCAAAATATTGCACAAGAGGAGGTATTTGTTTATTAGCCCTAGTTATATGGGTTGCAAAAGCATCATTTGGTGCAGGCTCATTTACATAAAACTACCTCTTTAGCTTTGCTCAGTTAAAATCATTTACATGAACCATAGTTCAATACAATTTTTATCTTTCATACACCTCCTCATTAGTCAAATATCGATGAAAAGGGTCAACAAAGCTAGACTGGCACAACACAAAGCATACCCGCAAAAGCAAATATTTACATCTAGAGTTTTTTAATAGTGTGATATACCTAATTGATAGCATTAGATTGGAATAATTCATATGGATAAATCAAAGAACATGTATATAACGAAATGTTTTGGTGAAACAAACATCATGTAGAAAAAAGCATTGACTATAATGATATGTGGTAAATTATGAGCAACATGATGAATAACCACGAGCGAGTCAAGATGTAGTAACAAATGCCAAGAATAAATCTAGCGGAGATCATACAAACAAAGTGCAAATAAATATTTTATTGCAGATTTTGAGCCAACCAAAGTCCTCCTTATTTCAGTAATCGAATTAACCATCGGTTTAAATAGCTCAAATATTGGAGAACCATAAGGAAAGAGCAAGTTAGAAATCGGAAATCACATGGATCTAAACTATGAGAAAAAATGGATATCGCTACCTCAACAAACTAATTCAATTTAGAAAAGATAAATTGCTAGTAGATAACAGACTTCGAAAAGAGTAATCATAAATATAACAGAACATAAGGACACACATGATTTTAAAAAAGAAATAGATTATACCTGATAATCATAACCAATATGATGAACATATTAACATAAGATGGTGGTTCTGTAGTGTGGCCATGGTGGGAGCAAGTAGGTTGAAACTCAAAGATAAAGAGTCGCTACCCAATTATTCTTGCAAGCTCATGACTTGTAATCTACTTCTAAAAATGCATAACGTAACCGTGTGAGTCGTGTAAAATGGAAAGGAGCATATGAAGATCTTCTGGACAATTCTAACCAACATATAAACCAAACACAAAAGAATAGGAAGGAAATAAGAACATGTGAGAACTACTTCTTTGACTCTTTGACCTGCAAGAAAATGATGAATTTATGTTAAGCACACAATCTAAATCAGGGATAGTGTTGTGCTGATAAAAGATGACCTAAGTACCTAGAATTAAGGAGATATGTGTTGATGCTTCTCACCGAACTAGAGTGCGCTAGCAGGAGTACCTCATCAGGCAAGGCTCGCCCTTAAGAAGACCACACATGACCATCAAGGATCCAAAGATGCTGAGAGTTGGAGGTGGCAGGGAGGCTTGACACAATGCACATCTCCCAAAAGAGCATCCCGTTTAGGAGTGTATAGGTCCATCAACACTTTATTTAATGGCTTTTGATCACACCACGACTAGGTCGATGCTTGAGATCGAGGCTACGGCTAATGTTCAAGGCGTTTCCATAGCTCCAACGGAAATGCAACAACGGGGTCAAAAAGAGGAGGAGGGGCGTAGTTTCACCAGCGGAAGTGCGCTAAAGACTAGGGGTGGGTTGTTTGTGACGCGGCCATGGCAGAGATGAAGGTCACCATCAGAGTGGAGGATGGAAGGGATAGGAATATAGGCGCATTGTAGGGATGGAGAGGAGATGAAGATATAGCTCGATGTCTGGATTGAAATGTGAATATCGATTGGGGAGAGTAAGGTGCGGTAGGACCAAAAGAGAGGAAGGTAGCAGCGAGATAAGCGGCGAGCGGTGCGACCAGATATGTCAGGATAGTCAAGCCGAACAATCTAATTGGACACCCATGTAATCCTTAAGGTGGTAAAAAAATAGAAAAAAGAGAACAAGAGATACCACATGTCACCTAGGAGGGAGGTCACGCCTAACACTTAGATTGCATGGTGTGAAGGCTAGCTTAGCCAGTTTTAATTGTTTTATAAGGCTGGCGTTAAAAATCAATTATAAAGAAATATCAAGTGTCTTAGGTTAGATCGTGGTGGTGAGTATTGTCCCAAAATATTTGAAGAATTATGTGGGGGCGCAATAATTCATGGGAGGACACCTCCCCATTAGCCCCAATTAAACAACGTTGTTGAGAGGGAAAACCTCCTATTGACTGACTTTGTGAATGTCATGTTAAACACTACTTGTTTGTCTAAGGCATGGTGAAGGGAGCCTTTGTTAAAGTCATGTCATGTACTGAATAGAGCTCCTTGTAAGAATATAAAAATAAAACCCCTTATGAGGAGTGGGTTGGAAGAAAACCATCATTTTCTTATTTGCACACTTGGGAATGCTTGACAAAAGTAAATGTTCCAATCTCTAAGAAACTCAAACTCAGACAAAGACAGTGGACTATGCCTTTCTAGGTTATGCTCAGTGGACCAGTGCCTATAGATTTTTAGTTGTTAAATCTGAGGTACCTGATATGCATGTTGCTACTATAATAGAATTTCGTGATGTAACATTTTTTACAATATATTTCCTGTGAAAGATGTGCATAGCACTAGTACAATTTCTTTTGAAATATTTCCTGAATCTAGTGCATCTGGTGAGTGTTCGAACAACCATAGGAGGAAGTCCTTGAGAAGGATAACAATGAAGCACCTGTGAGGGTTAAGAGATAGAGGATTGCAAAATCCTTTGGTAACGATTTCCTTGTATACCTTGTGGATGACACTCACAAGTCTATTGTAGAGACATATGCATCTCTATATGTATATGATTGAAAAGAAGATGTCTATAATGAAATTGACTCAATCCTTTCAACTGACACTTGGGAGCTAACTGAACGATCATATGGTTGTAAACCTGTGGGCTGTAAATGGGTGTTCAAAAAGAAGCCCAGGCTTGATGGTACTATTAAAAAGTACAAGGCATGTCTTGTGACCAAGTGTTATACTCACATACAAGCCAAATACTACTTTTAGACCTATTCACTAGTCGCTAGACTAACCACCATTCAAGTACTACTTTTCCTCACTAGCACTTATGGTCTTATTGTTCATCAAATGGACGTGAAGACAACTTTTTAAAATGCAGAGTTGGAAGATTAAATTATATGGATCAACTTGATGGGTTTGTGGTAAAGGATGAAGAGAGAAAGGTGTGAAAGTTGTTAAATTCTTTGTATGGATTGAAACAAGCACCCAAGTAGTGGCATGAGAAGTTCGACATAGCTCTAACTTCTGCGGGCTTTTCCATTAATGAGATTGATAAGTGTGTTTATTATCGGCATGGCGGGGGCGAAGGTATTATATTATGTTTCTGTGTTGATAACATACTAATTTTTTGTACAAACATTGATGTGATCAATGAGGTCAACTATTTTCTATCAAAAAGTTTTGATATGAAAGATCTGGGAGAAGCTGATGTGATTCTAAACATGAAGCTGATTAAGGATGAGAGTGGGGTTATTTTAACACAATCTCGCTATGTTGAGAAGATCTTGAGCCGGTTTGGCTTTATAGACAACACACTTTCTCCAACACCTTATGATCCGAGTGTGGCACTCTAAAAGAACACGAAAGAAATGACATATCAATTGAGATACTCTGAAATTATCAGTTCACACATGTACTTAGCTAGCGCAAAAACAAATGTCTCTTTTGTTGTGATCAAACGGAGCAGGTTCATGTAAAACACGGGTGATGATCATTGGCATGCACTTGATAGGGTTGTGCTATCTGAGAGGTACAATGAGTTATGGAATTCACTATTTAGGACATCTGCCGTGCTTGAAGGATATAGTGATTTGAACTAGATTTCTGATGGTTATGTGCTATATGCCCTGTTTTCACTCATGGAAGTGGTGTAGTATCATGGAGGTTTTGTAAGCACACCATTTTGATAAGGTCAGCCATGAAAGCAGAACTCATCGCTTTGGACACGACCATTGTTGAAGCAGACTGGCTATGTGATGTACTTTCGGTGCCAACTATTCTTATGAATTTTGATAATCAAATTGTTATTGTCAAAGTGGACGATCTAAGGATAATGTGAAATTCTGGAGGCACATGAAGAGACGTTTGAAGTTTGTCGGGAAATTGAGAAAACCTAGTAATAATTGTTATGTATGTTCGAAAAAACACAAGAAAACTGTCAAGTCCTTTTACAAACGGACTACACGAAGTGATATATTATGCATCGATGGTGAACGTTATGAAACACATATCTGTTACACCATAGTACTAACGTAACCTTTGGTCGGAGATCCCCTAAATTAGGACTTAGGAGAACAAACTTTCGGTTAATGGAGGAGAGTAAGCTATAACCCTCTCTAGGTGAAGATTAAAAACTCTCAGTAAAACAACTAAAGGTAGGTAGGTAACATGTCTTAATGCCTTTCTGTTAGCTATATGTAGTAAAGATGTTGTCAGACTGAGCATTTTTTAAAAGAACACATCTATATAAGCCCTGACTATTAAACGTCACAATCTATAAGAGTTGGGTGTTCTTTAATAAGCTCACGAAGAGCCCAGTGAGTACGACAATGTATTGTTTTGTATGTACCGCAACTGCAGTTATAACTTTGGAATACTTTGGTAAATGCTTCTCTCTTATGGAACAGCAAATGTGTACAACTCGTCAGCTCGCCGGGTTGTATATATCTATTTTACATCTGGGATCTGGCTGCTGTTGAATTTGACGCGGGGTTTGCCCATGCTGAAGTTGAGCACTCTGGACCTCATGTTGTACTTGATTTCCCCGTCATAGAGCAGCTTGCGGATGTAGTGCTCGAGATCAGAGCCGATGAGACGAAGCGTGTACTCTGACAGTGGAGCTCCCTGTGAAACAGCAGCAGAATTGTACCCAGGTCAGCCCGACACTCCTATCAACGCGGCATGACTATGCGTCTATGCATACCCAGCATATATGCTAGAGATTCTACTGTATGAACATGAAAGTCTTCAGGTTTGCCACGTGGTTAGTACTTACTCGCTATGATTTCTCACGGGAGCAGTGTGCATAAATGGGATGGCCATGGACAGCTTACCTCGTAGTGATCGACGAGGTCCTGGAACTCGTTGTAGACCATCTGGCATGTCTCGTCGGTCCAGACGAACTCCTCGGTGGGGTCGAGGATGAGCGTGAGCTTGTCCGTCTGCGTCTGGTCGAAGGCGTTGGTCTCGGGGTCGATGTACGCGGCGTAGATGCGCACGTGCCGCGTCGTGCAGCTCAGCCACTGGCTGCCGTACTCCCGCCCCATGTTCTTGCTCTCCGCCAGCGGCTGCCGCGGCAGCGACTGCGCGGGTCCCTTTGCCGCCGCCGGCGTCGCCTGCTCCTCCTGCGGCGGCGGCACGGTAGCCGCGGGCTCCTCCTCTTTCACCTGCTGCTGGGCTCGCACCGGGAAGAACCGGACGCTACGTGGTGCAGTTTTGGCGCTTGAGCACCGGCTCTGGAGCGCGAACTTTGCCGCCGGGGAGAGGAATGACGAGGCCGCCGCGGTCGCCATGGTAGGTGGTGGCCTCCGTTTTTTGCTTGGCTGGGTAGCGATCCTCTGGTTCGCGATTGCTGGCTGTGTATTTGCCGCTGCCGCGCCCGGGAGCCACGAGACGGTCGTGCTAGTTTGTGGATAAGGGTATTTTCGCCACTCGCTGCCGTTCGAGGAGCGAATTGCTCTCTAGGACTGCTTTTTTCTTTATTCTTTTGATGAGGGGCTCTCTAGGACTGCCTTTGGGCTAGGAGAACGGCTCGTACATTGGGCCTTCCGGGTTAACAAACATACTGAGTCCTGTATATATGGCGCTTCTTGTTTGACCCTTCATACGTTCGATATGTGCATTTTATAAACGGGCGCAAGGTTATTTGAACCCACGACACAATGCCTCTTCTTTTTCGAGGGGCTGACACAATGCCTTTTGTGATTACTCGACTCCACTTTACTCCTTTTGTTCTTTCTTTTCTTTTTCTTTTTCTTTCCTTTTTATTTTTCATTTTTCCTTTTCATTTATTTTTCTATTTGTTTTTTACTTTTCTTAAACTAGTGAACCAGTTTTTTTCTCGCCATCCGTATTTTGTTTCAAAAGTGATCAACTTGTTTCCAAAATCAATGAACCATATTAAAATTCGTGAAATTTTAAGAAATGATGAAATTGTTTTCAAACTGGATTAAAAAATCAAAAATATTATAATTAATATTATAAAAAAATTCAAAATTTCTGAACCGTTTTTTTCAAAAATGCATGAAACTTTTCCGATTTTGATGAATTTTTTCCAAATTCAACGATTTTTTCTAAAATTCTATGAAAAATTTAAAAAATTGATGAACATTTTTTCAAATCCAATGAAATTTTCAGATCCTATGAACGTTTTCTGAATTCTATGTTTTTAAAAATACATGAACATTTTTTCAATGTTGATGCACTTTTGTTTCAAAATCAATGAACATTTTTTCAAGTTTGTGAACTTTTCTTCAAACTCATAAAAAAATCGAAATAGCGTGGTGACATTGTCAAATTCATGTTTTTTCCAAATAATTACAAAAAAAATGGTATAGTTTTGTGCAATAAAATAGCGTGGTGACATTGTCATTATGTAATTGGTACTGTTACCAATCACTAAGGCCAAGTAGCACGAGTGGTTATCAGAACTTGTATGTTAGTGGAACTGTTCAAGTTCAAAACCTGTAAAAAAGTTGACTTTTTGTAGTTTTTCTGCACTGTGATTTCGCTGATGTGCGCGTTTTGTGGGCCGGCCCAACTGGCCGCTGTAGTGAGCGCCAGGGAGGAGTTCGGACGCCTTAAACGCCTAGTAGGAGCTCCCTGTATAATTGGCACGATGCGCATTAGGCACGCGTTATCGTGTCCTGGATCATATTGGGCACGACTATAAATCACCTGATGCCTGACGTGACCTGGAGCAACAACTTTTGTCAGGGCATCGCGAACAGGCTGACTCAGGTAGGTTCCTGACAAATTCGTCTTTCTCATGTTTTTCATTTCACTGGATGATGTCCCATGCGTTGTTGCGGAAAACATGATAAACAGATGCATAAATAGGTGTTGAAAAATCAAAACTATTGCAAAAAAATATTAGGACTGCTCTCGTTTTATGTTTAAAAACAATAACTCATATGAAGCATTTGACAAAATGATGTGTAGAAAAAGTGTAAGATGTTCTACATATATTTGCTCTAAAGCATGTACCACTTATGCCCACAACAAAAATTAGTGAAACAATGTGTAGCTTAGTGCACATATTATAACTTATGACCACATGCATGACTTGATGATATGACATGGTTACATGGAAAAAGTAAGTACTTATGACTAAATGCATGACTTGATGATCTGGGATGGTTGCATGAGGAGGAAAAATAGGTAGTTGGTTACAACTATTTAAGAATAGAAGATTCATTTTTGGCTTAACAATGTAAAACTATCAACACAATGTAAAACAAATATAGCTTAATGCAAAAAAATTGTTGATAGCATATTAGGAAAATGTTTGTGACCTATAAAAAAATCTTTGTTTCCAAATTTATGTTGTGATATTAAAAAAATCATATATCACAAAAATATAAACATATATAAATAAATGTTTCAAATGTATATGAAAAATGTCGATATCGGATAAAATGTCACATTTTAAAAATGGTCACATACTATAAGAAACGTAAGCATAGTCATAAAAATATGTGAATCGTGTATGTAGAAAATATTATAGTTATATCAAACAAATATTTCTGAAGTATATGAAAAACGTACAATGTTTACGAAAAAAGTAAACATCAAACATGTATTTGAAAGAAATGTTAATTGCTATATGTAAAATGCTAATCTAGTATTAAAGACGTGTCGATCATGTATACAAATGTTGATCACATATATATAAAGGTTAAACATGTATAAAAATGTGTTTAATGGAAACAAACATAATTTACCCATAATGTACATTATTTGTATATATCTGAAACATTTATAAATTTATGGCTAACATTTTCCAAATATTGAATACATTTTTTCAGTATGTTTTCTTCTTTCTTATATATTTTCAATATACATTTTACATTTTTTGTGTACAGGGTCGATATTTTCACATACACTTTTAACATATGAACAAACGGAAGGAAACAACAAAAACTAAAAAACTAACAAGGAAGTGAAAAGAAAGTAGAAAAAAAACAGAAAACCTTGCCAAACAAATGGGAAACGATGACAACCAAGATAGAAAGGAAAAAAAACCATTGAGAAGCAAGAAATATACAAAAAAAGAAACAAAGAAAAATAATAAGAAAAGAAAAAATGGAGAAAACCAGAAAAGAAACAAAAGCGGAGAATAACAGATAAATGAACAAAGAAACTGGGTGAAAAAGAAAGAAAAGAAAAGGTGGAAATTGGAGAAAAGGTTGTGCCAAAAACATAAAAAAATATGTATAATGAATAAAAAATAGAATCCTAAGAAACTGGTTAGAAAGTAAAGGAAATGATAATGTAAAATGAACATGTAGTGATGCGGAATGTTTCGAAAGAGGGAAGATATGCTCCAGTGGATCCTATTTGCGGCTCGTGAACTTTGAACTGTCGTGGCTTCGCTGAAGCGAAAAGAGGGAGCAACGCGATATGGGCCGTCTTTTTTTTGAACTTTCTCCTGCTTTATTCAGATACAAGAACAGTGGTGTCGTTTACAAGTAACAAGAGCACCTCAAGAGGCGCTGAATCCAACCAACAACTAGGAGGAGAAAACTTAACTAGCCTAGTAAGTTCATGGGCTACTTTATTACTCTCTCTAATACAATGATCATAAATAACATGGTTGAAATCAGAGGACATGAAGAAACAATCGTCCATAATTGCAGAAGCAATCAAAGAAGAATTGCCGTCTTTTAGGGCTTCCACAATCTCCAAACTGTCCGAGCTTACCACGATCCTGCTACATCCAACAGTTCTTGCAAGGTTCAGTCCAAACCTGACGGCCAGAGGCTCTGCTGTGAAAGAATCAAAACAAAATGCCTATTTTTTCGTTCGCTGCCGCAATGAATTGTCCACTTTGATCGCGAATGATTGCCCCCACAAATGCGACATGGGCCGACTATTTTGACGCGAGCAACAAGTTTACCGGTTTTTCCTCTTTTGTTTTCTTTTGTAGGTTTTCCAGCTTTGTACACTGTTTTGTTTTTGTTCTTTTCTTTATCATTTTCTACTTCTTTTCTTCTTTTCTTTTACTTTTTGTTGAGGTTTTTTATTTTTTATAAATTCAAAAATTTCAACATTTCTTCAGAATTCATAATTGCTTAAATTTTTCAAAGAATGTTCTAAATTCCAAAAAAAAATCACCATTTCAAAAAATAATGTTTTTTTCCAAGTTTGTTCAAGTTGGAAAAGAAAATTCACAGTATTAAAAACTTTACCGTGCATTCAAAAATGTCAACGGCGTATAAAAATGTTCATCGCATATAGGAAAGTTGTTCACTGTGCATGTGAAAAACAATTTACCTTATTTTTTAAAAACTTCAGTGTGTATTTGAATAATCTTCACCATTTACTAAGAAAATGTTCAGTGTGTATTTTAAATTCGCTCCTTTACAAAACAAATCAATGTTCAAAAAAATTGTTCAAAATTTGAAATTGGTCGCAATCTTTTGAAACTGTCTACACGTTTAGAACAATTTTGTTCATATTTTCAAAAGGTGTTCATGTTTTAACATTTTGTTTGAATGTAGAATTTTGCTCGTGATTTAAAAAAATGCATATTTTTTCATTAAAGAAATGTCCACAATTTTCCAAGAAATGATCAAAAATTAAATGCATGCCATTCTGCCGTTGCATTTAGTTCTTAAATGTTCGAGCAGCCTATTAATTGCTTAAAATTAGCACCTCAAGTGGTAACAAACACTAGATCTCCAACGGAGCGGGTTCTGAGTTCCATTCCTAAAACAACGCATTTTTTTAGAAATTTTAGCACTGCCAGTTGAAGCTCGCAAGCGCCAGCTAGGGGATCTATTATCTTGTCATGCGGTCTCAAAACAAATTGTGTCACGCAGATACTAGACTACCCATATGGATCTAAAAAAAAACTAACACTCCCATGACACCACTATAAGAGCAATCTCGAAATTTGCCTTTTCTTTTGCAAAAAGGCCAAAGATTATATAGTAAACATCACAAATGTCTACAAAGCACATTTGCAAAAAATGAAATGTATATTTGAAATTTTTGGGGTGCTGAAGTCTTTTATTTTCTGGGTTCATCAATGACGAGCCGTGAGCAAAACTTGTTACCATTTTTAGGCCTTTGTGTCTCAGTGGAGCAAATTTGTTTGAACCCAGAAGTTTTTAGAATCAGCAGCCTGAAAACCGTTGATGTAGACCTGCATTTCAAACACCGTGTGAGCTAATGATGTTAACTTCACTTGTGGGGTATAATCAAAGAAACAAATGCCTTTTTAGTGCACCAAAAACAACTAATACAATTACTTTTCCATGTGTGATTGACGCGTCGCTTCGTATGGAAGGCGAAGCAAAAGCCGGTGATAGGCCTTAAGAGCATCTACAACGGACTAGACAAATTCGACCCACCAAACGTCAGCGGACGCGTCTGGTCGCATCATCAGACAACAGTGAAGGGCTCCTTGTTTTTTCCTCTCGAACGATCACAACCTGCATATTTAAACCCTCAAATCTATGCAAATTTGTGCACGTCTATCATATAGCACAAATTCAGGTCAATTAGACAATTAAAAATTTCAACAAGGAAAAAGAAAGCAAAATTCAGCAATTTAACACATGCCAAAAGAGAGACGACGGTACATAAATAGGCGATACAAAAATGAATCATTTGACGCCCACATTGCAAGTATTGCTCTCCCTCTTCTTCGCCTCAAGCCACTTCCTGCCTTCTGAATCAAGGAAGAAAGTGTCGGTCAACATGATCCTAGAATCCTCTATGTCCCGAGCTAGTTGTAACCTCTTTTTTCTGAAGCTCAATTGATCCAAATGTCTTCGCCTTCTCGAGATCTTATTTGACAAGACATCATGCTTCTCCAAGTCAATCCTCTTCTTTCGAGGTTACAACTTGTTTTTCATCCTCTCTTGCTCCCAATCCATGCGGCAAACATTTTGCTTGTCATGGCGTCATGCGCGACACTTGGTAGTTCAACTTTGGCATAGTGGCTTGTCCCTCCTCCCCTCCACCTTCATCATTTTTGTCACCCAATCCAATACATTGTTGGGGAGTTTGAGCGTTGTTTATCTTCAACTTCTTGGTGTCGTTCTTGAGGTCATCGATAAGTTGTTGTCACTTTGCTTTCCCATTCAAGTTGAGGACATCGATAAATGCCCTCCCCTTTGGTTTGCACGTGCAAAATGGCCACCAACCCCATCAAGCAAACAAGAATCAATCATCAGAATGCAACAAACAAAGTTAGCGATGCAAATGATAACAAAAGGAAGCAAGTCAACTTAATTACATGACTCCGGATTCCAACAACACTTTAGTTTCGGTCAAAAACAGAAGAATAGTGGTTGCAAAACTTGCTCACGCTCTCTTGGATGATGGACCATCTATGTTGGAGAGAGTACTCACTATGAGTGCTATGGATAGGGTTCGGCTCCACATATTCCTTATGTACATGGTAATGCTTGTAGATCTTTTCCCACTACTTGTCTTCCTTGTGTGTCAATTTCACATATAGGGTCAATGCTCGTTGCCAACCAAGCTTCACACAACAAAACATCCTCCTTGGATGAGAATGTCGTACCTCTTCTCTTTGTTATCTTTTTTTCTTGTTAGGAGTGGCCGATGTTTGCCCAATATCATACATAGGAGAGTTTATATCCCCCAACTCATAATGCATAGGCTCTTAACTATCGTTGATCGTGTGTGTAATGATAGCCTCCTGAAATGATCATGACCACTAAGGATGTAGGCAACAAAAGGATTCAATGTCATATGTATCGATGAATTGATTTCAATATGCATCCCTAAATTGATTAAATGGCATTCACAACAAACACGAGAATAAATACAAGGAGGGGCAAAATTCATGTCGTGTACTGCTCCACCATTTCATCGAACCAAACCTGGGCAGACCCGAAGCCGACGATTCCCCGAGCTAACCGCACATGTTGAAGTTGCGGCGAGTTGTACACCATATCTGAAGCCTCCAGTTACATCCAGCCATCCGAAAACCCCGAACAATCATCTGGCAGAACGGGGTCGGTCGCGACCGGGGCGGATGGCACCTTACTTCTCGGCGGCGCAAAGGACACATACTCGGTTGCGACCAAAGCAGACGTGTCCATGTTGATGTCGACCACCTCATTGTCAACAACATCCTTCATCATAGCTTCCTGCTCATGTCGATTCATTCACCACTCCCTTCGGGCAATGTTTTCTGCCTTGCAACTCACCCCCATGGAATCTAAGCCGGTGGGAGGGGACCGGGGGGGGGGTACTCGGAGACGACATCTATGATGGCTCCGACACACGCAGTAGTGTGGACGGGTAACGAGGTTGGATGGGGCGAAGGCTCTGATGCGTCCAGGCGTGCCCAGTGTAGGATCAAAAGTAGGTCTAGAGGGGGGGGGGTGATTAGACTACTTGACTAAATAAAAGTTTTGCCTTTTCCCAATTTTAGTGTTTGCAGTTTTAGCATTCATGGCAAGTCAATTTCACCCTACACATGCATGTCTAAGAGTATAGCAGCGGAAAATAACAACAAGCATGAGTAAAAGGGATAGGGTAGGAAGATCAAATGCAATTGTAGACACGATGATTTTCCTGTGGTTCCGATAGGTGGTGCTATTGTACATCCACTTTTATGGAGTCTTCAACCCACGGAGGGTAACGGTCGCGAGAGTCCATGGAGGGCTCCACCCATAAGGGTCCACGAAGTAGCAACCTTGACTATTCCATATGGCTTCCATCCACGAAGGACTAGCCTCACTCTGGGTAGATCTTCACAAAGTAGGCGATCTCCTTGCCCTTACAAACTTCTTGGTTCACTCCACAACACGAAGTAGGAGGCTCCCAAGCGACACCTAACCAATCTAGGAGGCACCACCCTCCAAAAGGTAATAGGCTCGGTAATGACGATGAACTCTTTGCTCTTGTGCTTCAAGATGATAGACTCCTCAACACACAATCACTCTCTCACAGATTTGGCTTGGTGGAAGAGATGGGATTGGTGGAAAGCAACTTGGGGAGGCTAGAAATCAAGATCCATATGGTTGGAGTGGAAGATCTTGATCTCAACACAAGGGTAGGTGGTTCTCTCTCAGAAAATCGGATAGGATAGGTATGGAATAGTTTTGAGTGCTTCTCTTTTGAGTAGGCGGTGGTGAAGGGGTATATATAGGCATCCCCAAAAATCCAACTATTACACACAAAATGACCAACTCGGTGACATCGATGTGTTAATCTCGGTGGTACCGAAGTGACCAAAAAGTGGCAACTTTTGAATCTCGAACGAACCGATATATGAATCTTGGCTGCACCGATAAGGTGACCAACGGTCAGATTTCCAATCTCGGTGATGCCGACCCAACATTCTCGGTGGGACTGAAAATGTGAATTTGCGTAACAGAAAGTTGGCAACCTAAACTCGGTGGCATCGGTATGGAATCGGTTGCACCGAAGTGGCTAGGGTTTGGCTGAGTCTGTCTAGGTTCTGGAATCGGTGGCACCGGGATAGGAATGTTGGTTGCATCGATTTTGAATGTTTGGATCTAGATAGACTTTGGTGGGAGAGCTTGTGGATTTTTTGGGTGACTATCACTTGTGCACGTATGAGCATTTTGTTCACCAACAAAACCTTACCCCCTTTTAATAGTATTGGCTTTCCTATGGACTCAAAGTGATTTCTCACAAATGTAAAATGTAGAGTCCTCTTGTTTGAAGGTTGGCCAACCTATTTCCTTGCATCTTGGGGGTAATTCCACAATCTCCACAATCCTTTTGCCATCCCTATCATTGAAATTTTCTTGAAATATACTTGGTGGAAACATTAGTTCAATGACTTATATGTTGTTATTAATTACCAAAACCACCAAGGGAACAAATGTGCTTTCACCCAGGCATCCCCGTATCCTCCTCGGATATGTGTTGGGTTTGAGGGGTGCCAGACAACCGGGATGTATAGAGCCGGTTTGAGGGGGGCGACTGGGTCACATTTTCACAACCGTAACTAACTCGGCCGTCCGTTAGAATGTACTGGTGGGGGTTGAGGTGTTGATGATGCTCTAACCTTGTCAAGAGGGTAACACGACCTCATATCCAGTGCTCACAACTCTCAAATGCTCCCATGCTATCATCTTCCAAAAAAACATATTTTAGCATTTCAAAACAATTGTGCATGTTCATAAGACTTGTGTTTACATTCCATAAAAAAATCAAATCTAAATTTGAAATGCGAACGGAGAGACAAAAGGTTAAGTCTAGTTGTTGTTGTTTTTATGCAAAGATAGCCCTAGCGCCATATTTCATTGATTAATTAGAGGGAGAAATACAAATGCATTAGAGTTATAGTTAGAAAGGTTTCCAGACGGTACGACCAGTATACAACAAAAACAACAAGAAGATGATCTTGAGCACTCAAGATGGCTCAAAGAGTCTATCTAATAGGTTTATACCAATCGCCGACCAGCTTCTCGCCTCGTCCTTGATGCGTCCCATGAGATGTGGAACAGTGCACTCGGTAGCGTTGAAGATGCGGTTGTTGCGTTCTTTCATAAGCATCCAGGAAGACAAATATATGGCCGACTTCCATGTCTTATTTTCATCAACCTGGAACAAGCTCAGCTAGGCGCTCCAATTATCTTTTAGGGTTTGGCTTGGCAGTGGTGTACCCACCATTGGCGTGAGCTGTAGGAAGGAGCCTCCAAGATTGTCAATGATAACCATCAACACGCGCTTGGTGTAGGTGCACTCTGCGAGTAGGTGTTTGCCCGTCTCCAGTGTAGCTAAGTAGAGCAGGCAGACCGGGTTGTGTGTCATGCGTCAAACAGCCAGATTGTCTGTTGTAAGGCACCATCCACGGGCAGCGATCCAGTGGAACTTCTTTGCCCATGGCACCGCTTTAGCATACCAGATTGGCATCTTGTCGTCCGGTCGCAGAGCTCTTTCGAATTGGCATAAATATTCCAATTTGCCAATGTAGGTACCATCCGCCGTCCAACCCTAGATGACTTGGTATGTGACATAGTCGTTGAAATTGATTCTGATGGCCAACTTCGTCAGGATGCACAAATGTCAGAGAACCAACGCGGAAGGATTTGGATTCAAAAGTCGCATCCAGCGATTTCCAGTGACAGCCTCCCGAAGAGAGAGGCGGCGCTTGGTGCAGTGGTGCAACAGCTCCAGCCATCGGTTCACGGGGCGCAGCCTGTTCGCCTAGTGGGATTCCCAAAATGATGTAAGCATGTCATCCCCGACAATGAAGGTTGTTGATGCGTGAAAGAGCTCGTTGGCAAAAAGGTCCATGGGGAAGGGTAAAGCATGCCACAGCCTAGTATGATCCGTCTAGTAATACCATTGCCAGCGGCAGCGCAGAGCTCTTCCTTGCTTTTGAATGTCCAGGACGCTAAGACCACTGAACTCGTGTGGGCGGGAGACAACAGACCAGTTCACCAAGCATTTACTGGTCGTAGCCTCCTCGTCCTGAGCCCAAAGGAAGCCACGGAGTAGCTTGTTCACCTTTTTAAGTAGCCACAATGGGGGATCCGTCACCATAAGCTAAAAATGATCATGGGCGATATGGTGGCATGCACAAGCTCGACACAGCCGGGCCACACTATATGCCTGGACTTCCACCCTCCCATGTGTTTGGCCATCTTATCAATGGGAGGTTTCTTATCCACATGATCAACCTGGAGTTTGATAGCGGCACCCTGAGGTAAGTTATCAGGAAAGCAGACACTAGGCAGCCAGAGTCCTGCACAAGGTTTGTGATGGTGTGGGTATTTGCGCCTCCTATTGGGATGGTTGCGCTCTTGCTCGAGTTGGCATGCAATCCCGTTGCCTCACTGAACAGTCGAAGAAGTTCCATGATGGCCAAGAATTCAGTTTCTCGGGCATTTAGGAAGAAGATGACGTCGTCTGCGTACAATGAAGCCCTTAGGGTGGAGCAGCTCTTGCCAAGTGGGCTAAGGACACTGGTTTCTGTTGCACAGATCAACATTGATGCCAAGGTGTCCATAGCAATGAAGAAGAGGAGTGGCGACAAGGGGTCTCCTTGGTGTAACCCTTTCGCATTTTGTATGACCTAGGTTAGCTCTCCATTGATCAATACTTGGGTACTGATGTCCCCAACAGCCCTCCAATCCAACTAGTCCACCGACTAATAAACCCTCCTTGTTGGAGAAGTTGCATCAAGAATTCCCAGGAAATACTATCAATGGCCTTTGCAATATCCATTTTGAGCAGTACTGGTGGTGTTTTAGACATTTTCACACACTTTATTTGACCACGAACAAACACGAAATTGTCCAGGATTGATCTCTGATTAATGAAGGCACTTTGCCATGGGTCGACCAGCTTATCCATCTTGGGTTGCATCGTGCAAGCAATTTGGTGATTTTTTATGCAATGGCGTGTATGTTCGAAATATGCCCTAGAGACAATAATAAATTTGTTATTATTATATTTCCATGTTCGTGATAATCGTTTATTATCCATTCTATAATTGTATTGATTGGAAACTCAAATACATGTGTGGCTACATACACAACACTTTGTCCCTAGTATGCCTCTAGTTAACTAGTTCGTTGATCAAAGATGGTCAAGGTTTCCTGGCCATAGACATGAGATGTCATTTGATAATGGGATCACATCATTAGGAGAATGATGTGATGGACAAGACCCAAACTAGAAACATAGCATATGACCGTGTTAGTTTGTTGCTATAGTTTTCTGCATGTCAAGTGTTTGTTCCTATGACCATGAGATCATGCAACTCACTGACACCGGAGGAATACCTTGTGTGTATCAAACATCACAACGTAACTAGGTGACTATAAAGATGCTCTACAGGTATCTCTGAGGTGTATGTTGAGTGGGAATGGATCAAGACTGGTATTTGTTACTCCATGTGACGGAGAGGTATCTCAGGGCCCACTCGGTAATACAACATCACAATAAGCCTTGCAAGCAATGTGACTAAGTGTTAGCCATGGGATCTTGTATTACAGAACGAGTAAAGAGAATTGTCGGTAATGAGATTGAACTAGGTATAGAGATACCGACGATCAAATCTCGGGCAAGTAACATACCGAAGAACAAAGGGAACATCGTACGTGATTAACTGAATCCTTGACATAGAGGTTCAACCGATAAAGATCTTCATAGAATATGTAGGAACCAATATGGGCATCCAGGTCCCGCTATTGGTTATTGACCATGGAGGTGTCTAGGTCATGTCTACATAGTTCTCGAACCCGTAGGGTCTGCACACTTAAGGTTCGGTGACATTTCGGTATAGTAGAGTTATGTATGGTGGTGACCGAAGGTTGTTCGGAGTCCTGGATGAGACTTTGGATGTCATGAGGAGCTCCGAAATGGTTTGGGGGTAAAGATTGATATATAGGAAGTCCTGTTTTGGTCACCGAAAAAGTTTTGGGTACTTCGGTAGTGTATTGGGAGTGCTGGGAGGGTACCGGGGGCCATCGGGAAGGGTGTCTCGACCCAAAGGACCTCATGGTTTGTGAGTGGAGTCAAACCAGCCCCTAGTGGGCTGCTCGAACCCACCACTAAGGCCCATGCAGCTAGGGGTGGGAAAAACCCAAAGGTGGAAAGGTGGAAAGGGTTTCCAAGTGGAGAGGAGGAATCCTACTCCTAGTAGGATTGGAGTAGGACTCCTCCACCTCCAATTTTAGCCAACCCTTGAGGGTTTGAGGCTGCCTCCTCCCCTAACTCCCTCCTATATATACTATAGGATTTAGAGAGGAGAGCTAACCCTAATTGCCACATGCTCCCTCTACTTCCTCTTGATCGTTTTCTCCTCTAGTCTAATTCGGCGGTGCTTAGGCGATGCCCTGCCGGAATAGTTCCACCACCATCGCCGCCACGCCATCGCGCTGACGGAGAACTCGTCTAACTCTCCGCTCACTCTTGCTGGATCAAGAAGGCAGAGATCGTCATTGAGTTGTACGTGTGCTGAACGCACAGGTGTCGTCCGTTCGGCGCTAGATCGGAAGGACCGTGATCAGGATCACGAGATGATTCGTGATTTGATCGTAGGACAGATCATGATGGGATCACGGTATGGATCATGATTGTATCGTGAGAAGGATCATGATGGGATCGCAGGATGCTCCGTGATTGGGATCGCGAAGACGTTCGACTACATCAACCACGTTTCTTAACGCTTCTTGCTTAGCGATCTACAAGGGTATATAGATCCACTCTCCCTCTCGTAGATGCTCATAACCATGGATAGATCTTGCGTGTGCATAGGAAAAAATTTGTTTCCCATGCAATGTTCCCGAACAGTGGTATCATAGCTAGGTCTATGTGTAGATGAGATCACGAGTAGAACACAAAGGAGTTTGTGGGCGTTGATGCTTAGATTGCTTCCTCCCTTGGTCGTGTTTTGATTCAGCGATATTGTGGGATGAAGCAGCACAGACCAACCTTACTTGTATGCTTACGAGAGACTGCTTCCATCGACTGACGTGTAACTTTGTTGCACAAAGATGGCTGGCAGGTGTTTGTGTCTCCTACTCTAGTTGGATTGGATTCGACAAAGGCGGTCCTTGAGAAGGTTGAATAGCAATTTGTGTATCAACGTTGTGGTTTTTTGCATAGGTGAGAATTTTTCTTGCTAGATACCCGTAGCAGCCACGTAAAACATGTAATAACAATTAGAGGACGTCTAACTTGTTTTTGCAGGGTGTGTTGTGATGTGATATGGCCAATTACATGATGAGATGTATGAGATGATCATGTTTTGTATAGAATATCATGACTTGCATGTCGATGAGTACGGCAACCGGTAGGAGCCATAGGGATGTATTTAATTATTTTTGCCGTTTTTGCTTTACTTTATCGCTATGAGTTAGCAATACCCGTGGAAGCAACAGTTGGCACGACAACCCCGATGGCAACATGTTAATGGAGATCAAGATGGTAGAGATCATGGTTTCATGCCAGTGACGATGGAGATCATGCCGGTGCTTTGAAGATGAAGATCAAAAGCACAAGTTCATGGCCATATCATGTCACTTTTGATTTGCATGTGATGTTAATCCTTTTATGCATCTTATTTTTCTCAGGACGACGGTAGCATTATAAGGCGATCTCGCACTAAAATTTCAAGATATATTGCGTTCTCCCCGAGTGTGCACCGTTGTGAAAGTTCGTCGTGTCGAGACACCACATGATGATCGGGTGTGATAGACTCTACGCTCACATACAATGGGTGCAAGACAGTGTTGCACATGCAGAACACTCGGGTTAAACTTGATGAGCCTAGCATGTACAGACATGGCCTCGGAACACAAGAGGCCGAAAGGTCGAACATGAGTCATATAGTAGATATGATCAACATGAAGATGTTCACAATTGAAACCACCTCAACTCATGTGATGATCGGACTTGACTTGGTGGATTTGGATCATGTGACACTCGAATGACCAGAGGGATGTCAATTTGAGTGGGAGTTTTCAAGTAATATGATTAACTAAACTCATTATCGTGAACATAGTCAAAATGTCTTTGCAAATTATGTTGTAGATTAGTAGCTCGCGTTGTAGATCCCTTGAATTTTTTATATGTTCCTTGATAAATAGAGTTGAAAGATGATGGTAGCAATAATGCGGACTGGGTCCGTGATCTGAGGATTGTGCTCATTGTTGCACAGAAGGCTTATGTCCTTAATGCACCGCTCGGTGCGCCACCCCCTCAAGCGTCATTTGTAGATGTTGTGAACATCTGACAGGCACGGTCTGATGACTACTTGATAGTTCAATGTGTCATGCATTACAGCTTAGAATCGAGGCTCCAAAATGTTTTGAACGTCAAGGAATATATGAGATGTTCTAAGAGATGAAATTAGGATCTCAGGCTCGTGCCCGTATTGAGAGGTATGAGACCTCCAACAAGATTATTTGCCTGCAAGATGAAGGAGAATAACTCAATCGGTGAGCATGTGCTTAGATTGCCTGGGTACTACAATCGCTTGAATCGAGCGGGAGTTGATCTTCCACATAAGATAGGGATTGATATAGTTCTCCAAGTCACCGTCACTAAGCTACTAGAGTTTGATGATGAACTATAAAATGCCAGGGATGGAAATAATGATCCCTGAGCTATTCGCGATGTTTGACACCATGAAGGTAGACATCAAGAAGGAGCATCAAGTGTTGATGGTTAGTGAAACCACTAGTTTCGAGAAGGGCAAGGGCTAGGAGGGAAACTTCATGGATGGCAAGTCAGTTGCTTCTCTAGTGAAGAAACCCAAGGTTGAACCCAAACCCGAGACTAAGTGGTTCTATTATGAGGAGAACGGTCGCTGAAGTGGACCAACCCTAGATACTTGGTAGATAAGAAGGTTGGCAACGTCGACAAAAGTATATCTGATATACGTGTTATTGATGTGTACCTTGCTAGTACTCCTACTAGCACATGGGTATTGGATACCGGTCCGGTTGCTAAATGTTAGTAACTCGAAATAAAATCTACGGAATAAACGGACGTTAGATAAGGGTGAGGTGACGGTGAGTGTTGGAAGTGTTTCCAAGGTTGATGTGATCACCATCGCACGCTCTCTCTACCTTCGGGATTAGTGATGAACCTAAATAAATGTTATTTGATGTTTGCATTGAGTATGAACGTAATTAGATCATGTTAAATGCAATGCGGTTATTCGTTTAAGTTAGAGAATAATGGTTATTCTGTTTACATGAATAATACCTTCAATGGTCATGCACCCAATGAGAATGGTTTATTGAATCTTGATCGTAGTGAAACACATGTTCATAATATTGATGCCAAAAGATACTAAGTTAATAATGATAGTACCACATACTTGTGGCACTGCCGCTAAATGTCATATTGGTGTAAAACGCATGAAGAAACTCCATGCTGATGGAACTATGGACTCATTCGATTGTGAATCAGTTGAGACATGCGGACCTTGCCTCATGGGCAAGATGAGTAAGACCCCGTTTTCCGGTATGGTAGAGCGGGCAAGTAACTTATTGGAAATGATACATGTTGATGTATTAGGTCCAATGAGTGTTGTAGCGTGTGGTGGATATCATTATTTTCCTACCTTCACTGATGATTTGAGTAGATATGGGGATATTTACTTAATGAAACACAAGTCTGAAACGTTTGAAAAGTTCAGACAAAATCAGAGTGAAGTTTGAGATCATCGTGACAAGGAGATAAAATGCCTATGATATGATCATGGAGGTAAATACCTGATTTACGAGTATTGGTATACAACTTAAGACAATGTGAAATTTGCTTCACAGCTCACATCACCTGGAACACCATAGTATGATGGTGTGTCTGGACGTCGTAGTCGTGTTGTAACATCCCAAAATTTCATTTTGGAATGTTATGAAATATAACTATGCATCACCATCACTTTGTTTGAATGAAATGAATTGTTGAAGTTTTTCTTTTGGAATTCTGGAAGGCCATTTCAATTTCTTCTTATACTTGTTTCCTCCTATTTGAAAACCCTTGGAATATTCATAAAAGAAAGGAGTAATATGACACTCCACACCACGGGCATCTTGGTGAGTTATTTGAATAATAAAACCAGGGGTTATTTGAAAGTTTATCTCAAAAGAATTTAAAATCAGTTAGGCATTTTCTGGAAAAAAAATCAATTTTTTTAAAGTATTCATTTTGACAGAGGAAAAATGTTCATTAAATAGCATTTGTTCCCCTGATCATTTTGATATATATTACCTATGTTTGGAAATGATTTGAATGCATTAAAGAGTTTTAAACGCTCTGGAAAAATAGAAAAGGAAACAGATTTAAAGCGTTTAATTAGAAAACCGGCCGGCCCACAGCCTTTAAACCCCGAGATCCCTCCGAATCGGTCACTGACGCGCTAACCTCGCCCTCTCTCTCACTGACACGCGGGACCCACTATCCGACAACGTCATCCGCATGCCCGTCTCCTTCCTCACACCAGACCACGTCGCCGGAGATCTCTCCTCTTCGGATCTCCCTCCTCTCTCCCTCTCCCGACCCCGCACCAGGCCTATAAAAAACCCTGCCCTCACCGCTCTCCGTTCCACCCCGCTACCCCCTCTACCCTCGCCGGAACACCACCGCGCCACCTCGACGGAGTTCTGACTCCACCCAAAAACCCCTGAGCTCCTGGCCGTCGCCACACTCATCCCCACTCCCCTCTGACGCCATCATTCAATGCCGTATCTTCGCTCCCGTCGCGTGAGAATTTCGGACGCCGCGCTCGACCACCGCAGCACCCTCCCCGAGCATCTCCAACCTCCGGCCACCGTCGACATCGCCGGAACTCCGACCCCTCCTCTATTAGATCTAGGATCTACGCTCCAGATTAGAAAGTTTATAAAAACGAACCGGTACGCATTAGTTTTCGGTCGTCCGCTGCAAACACCCCGCACGCTCACGACCTCAGCAAATCACAGCACGCCACGTAGCCCTGTCCGTTCGCTAGGAATTTTGTTCTTTTCTGTTTTGTTTTAGAAAACAGAATGTTTTCTGTTTTTATTTAGTTGTAACTTTTAAACTAATTAGTGCTTTTAATTGATTATTTTTGCATTAGGTCACAAATTTCATGTAGTTTCATCATGTAGTCTTAGATTTCAAATTTGAACTTTTAAATTTGAATCTAACCAAATTTTCTTAAATTACTAAAATCTGTATAAGTAGAGTTTAAAAATATATTTTTGTATGAATCTTTTTGCCACTGGTTTGTATTAGTTAGACCTATCATCCTACAAAGTTTGAGAATTTTTAGGATAAATTTGGTTAGTGCTTTTAACAAAAGCAGAATCTGTTTAGTTCCTAATAGAGTTTAGTTACTTTGATTTTAGTTTAGTTTGAATCTGAGTTAGTTTAACTTTTGTTTTTAGTTTTCATTAGGTTCTGTTGTTTCAAAATTAGGTGAAATAACTTGCTATTAATAAAAAAAAATTGTTTAGTTTTATACCTTATTGTTATAAGAAATCTTCATTCCTTTCCATTAGGTATAGTTTTATAAAGCAATTTAGTTTTACTTTTCACAAAACATTTAGGAGATTTAATTCTGTCTTCTAATAAAGAATTTTAGTAATTCTTTTCTGTTAAGTGATGCTCTATTTATAATAATAATAATAATAATTTTGTCTCATACTCAAATACTATAGGAAACTCTAGTATCTACATTAAGTGGTGTTTTATAAAAATTTATAATTTTAGTAGCATTTCTTTTCACTAATTTTTTAGTGGATTTAATTCTGTTTACTAAATAAAAATGTTATTATTTATTTTCTGTTGACTATTGTTTTGTTATTAAAAATAGTTGATTGGTCTTATGTTTTTTTAGTAGTTTTGAAACAAAAATTTTTTTGAGACAAATATTGGTTTTGAACTTCTTTCTCTTGATTGATACTATTGAATTGTTTTATTTTAATCTTGCTGATTGTGTGAGTTGTATTATTAGTTGAAAGCTTATTGTGTGCTTTGTTTGATTCGTTAGATCATCCGGAGTGTGAAGCTTGTTATCTAGAGTCACTTGAGTACGAGGATCGTCAACAAGGCAAGTCACTTTGATCATGTTTACCCATGTTTTTATTGCATTAGTTCTACCATCTCCCCAATTGCATGCAAAGTAGGTAATTTGGAAACTTGGTTACTTGGTGTAGTATCATGTGGTAGGCACCCCTCAGCCCTTTGACACATTGGCCCCGGGAAACGTTGATTTAAATTTTGCTATGCTATTAGTAGACGGGGTTGGTTGTGTGATTCATGAGAGTTGTGAGTTAATAATTTCAAGACCTACAAGATGATCAAGACTTCAAGACTCCGAGTTTTCAACATACCTCTGGGTGGATGATGGTTGAACGGCGCCCTGGAGAAACCAGTGGTTAGCCTAGATGTTGTTGGAGAAGTGCAAGTATTCATGCGGAAAGGTCCACCCAGGCACAAAGAGATGGATGGATGCTTCAAGACCCAAGGCTTACCTGCACAGCCACAAGCCATTATGGGCTCTTGCTTGGTTGGATATCATGGTGACCCTGAACAGGCGGTGCTACGAGATGTAGAAGAACGGTAGGAAAAGATGGGCACCGACAGAGTCTCGGGAAAACCCTTTAGAAGACCATGTTTTGGTCATCCGTTTCTCAAACACCCTGAAGTGCGAGAAATCCAACGGAAGCGATCAAATCTTGTGGGGAACGTGTGCAAAACTCTGTAGAGTACCCAAACCTAATCGATTAGCCGTGTCCATGGTCATGGACAGTTTGAGCCAAAGGAACTGAAACTATCTGGAACTCTCAACACAATTAATTATATTGATGTGGGTTTTAATGACAACTTGGGTATGAGAATTGGTTGGTGGAACCATCTCATTAATCAAGCAACATTGTAGTAATAACTTTTGCCCTCTCTTGTTGTAGGAAAAATTGGCTTTATGCAAAACTTACTACCCCACCTGCCATATATGCATATAGAATAGATGATTGCTTTACACCCCTCTTTTGTGACATTGCCGGCATATTCAATATGCTGACCTACACGGCTGCAACATATCATGTTGCAGAGTTCTTTTCCGACCAGGAGTGAGGATACGCTCTACGCTCGGTGAGATGCCCTTGGAGTCAGATGGACTCAACTACCTTTGAAGCTTCCACAAGATTAGTTATTATCATGAGTTGGTCTTCAACCAATTTATTGTAATTCTTATTGTAATAAAGGACTTGATATGAGATTTTCGATTATTAAAGCTGTGTGATTTCACTTTGATATATACATTGATGTATTGTGTCTGTACCAGCATGATCTTGGGATGGTACGGAAACACCGGAGATTTGACCTTTCAGGTCAGGTCGCTATAGAAATGGTATCAGAGCACACGCTGACCTTAGGACGTAACCTCTAGGATTGGAAAAGCCTTAGGATTTATTTCTCTTTTGTCTTTAAAATTCTTATACTCTCATCTACTCATTTCTGACTTCCCTCCGATTTATTTCAAAATTTATAGATGGCCACCTTCATCCCAGTTTTGATCACGGAGTTTTGTCAGCCTGACGCAACGATGCCCTTTGGCAAGGAGCTGGTGAAGATCGTCAGGGATGTAAGAATCGCTTTGCCAAGCATCACCGGGACTCCTATCATGTATTTTCCACAAGACGGTCGCTACAGGATCGAGGTGCACATCCCCGGAAATACCTTTGGAAATCATAAGGAACCCATCGACTTCAAGTTTGTGGCACCCAACTGGATTCTTGGGAGGGACATGGCAATTCACCGTGCCCTTGGACGTATTTAGGAGGAATATAGGGGTGGTCCCATTTGACCAGGACTCAGTGTGGTTTGTCGCAGGGATGCCAATGGAAATATCATAAACACTCCCACTGAAGACTCCACCATTTCCTATATCCAGACTTTGGAGACGCACATCAGGACCTTGGAGCTTTGGGTACGTGCGGACACGAAGACGATCAAGAGGCTGATGAACCGCGAGATTGACCTCGAAGCTGACCTACGGGAAGCCAAGTATGAGCATGATCATGAAGTGAAGGATTTCTTAGAGAGGATCGATAAGCTGAACACTCGCATTGCAACTCTGGAGGAACAGTTGGACATGGGGGAAAATCTTCACCCAGAAGGAGAGATGGCTCCTCTGATCAGCAACGATGATGACTATGAGGAGAGCGTCACCGGAGGAGGCCACTTCACCATGTACTTTTGAGGAGAACCTTAGTTATGCCCCATGTATCTTTATTTTCATCGTTAAAGCGTAGGTTGATGTTTAGTTTGATTTGGAGATTTGTATCTCGATGTTTGAACCTTGAGTTGAATAAATGAATGAGTGTTTGGTGTGATATGTTTGTTGCATTACATATGGGTAGTGAAATTTCCTTTTAGGTCCTTGTTCTATTCTAATTCTCACCCCTCTAAAAACAGCAAGATGCCTCCGTGACGTGAGCCCGACTTCACCTTCCTGCCGGAACTCACACAACTTCTCCAGCAGCAGAATGCCCTGATGTAGCTGTTGATCCAGAACCAGACCAACAACCACAACAACCACCCTCCACCTCAAGGCGACAACCTCACCCATTTTCTGAGGCTGAATCCACCAACTTTCTCCAGTAGCACTGAGCCCATTGTGGCAGATGATTGGCTCCGCAAGATGGAGAGGGAACTCACCACCGCTGTATGCACTAAGGCTGAAAAGGTGCGCTTTGCCGCCCATCAACTGGAGGGACCAGCAGCTTCATGGTGGGAGAACTACACACCACGTACCCCATTGCTGGTGTGACTTGGGAGCAGTTCAAGCTAGCTTTCCGCACCGCTCATGTCTCAGCTGGAGCCATGAGTCTGAAGAAGCGTGAGTTTCGCAACTTATGCCAGGGGAACCGCTCCGTGGCCCAGTATGTGGATGATTTCAGCATGTTGGCTCATTATGCACCAGGAGATGTGGCCGATGATGCAGCCAAACAGGAGAAGTTCTTGGAAGGACTCAACGATGAGTTGAGCATGTAGCTGATGCTGGCTACTTCAGCAACTACCAGGAGCTGGTAGACAAGGCCCTCATCTTGGAGGGGAAGCAACAGCAAATCGACAATCGCAAGCGGAAGTATGGACAGGGGAAATCTCACTCTCGAGCTCAACAGAAGCCCCGCTACTGCCCATACTCAGGGAATACCGGATCAGGTACCGGTAAGAATGGAGGACACACTCATCACGTGCACAACCATGGAGGCCACAACCATGGAGGAAATGGGAATAATCGTCCCAACAATGGCAACGTCAAGAATGGCAATATAAGTGGGAATGGCAACCAACACCGTTCCGCTCCAGCTCAGAAGGATCTGAACCATATCACCTGTTTCAAGTGCCAGAAGACAGGGCACTATGCCAATGAATGCCCTCAGAATAAGCAAGGAAATGGAAATGGCAACAACAACGGCAACTCCGCAGCTAAGAAGCCAAATCCTTTTCCTCATGCTCAGGTGAACCACCTTGATGTGGAAGAAGTCTATGATCAGCCCGAGACTGTGGTTGGTAAGTTTTTATTGCATTCACATTGAGTTATGGTACTTTTTGATTCTGGTGCAACTCACTCATTCATATCAAGGGTAGTTGTGGAAAAGTATGGTTTACCCACCAGAACCCTTAGTCAGCCCATTAAGGTCAATTCCCCAGGAGGTATGATGATGGCAGGGATAGGATGCCACGCCTTAAAACTCCATACAGGAAACCATGTTTTCCCACCGACCTCATTGTATTAGAATCCTAGGGATTGGATGTAATCCTAGGTATGGATTGGATGACCAAGTATGAAGGAAATCTTGATTGCCCCAACAAGTCTATTTTAGTCACCACCCTAGAGAACAAGAGGATTAAGTATGTATCCCGACACACACGGATGAGTTCTCGGTTAAATTCCCTCACATGAGTTGTTCAGGAGGAAGTGCCGGTGGTACAAGACTTTCCAGATGTATTCCCGGAGGAATTACCAGGCATGCCACTAGATAGAGAGATTGAGTTTCTGATAGAGTTACTACCAGGAACCGCCCCAATTTCCAAGAGACCCTATCGGATGCACGCAAATGATTTAGTTGAAATCAAGAAGCAGATTAAGGAGTTATTGGATAAGGGATATATTTGCCCAAGTTCTTCACCTTGGGGAGCCCCAGTTCTTTTGGTGGAGAAGAAAGATAAAACCTTGAGGATTGTAGTCGATTATTGTGCATTGAACGAGGTGACTATCAAGAACAAGTACCATCTGCCGATGATTAATGACTTGTTTGATCAGCTAGTAGGAGCCAAAGTATTCTCCAAGATCGACCTTCGATCAGGGTATCACCAATTGAAAATTCGTGAACAGGATATACCCAAAATAGCCTTCACCACAAGGTATGGCTTATATGAGTATACAGTCATGTCTTTTGTTTTGACTAATGCTCATGCCTACTTCATGAATATGATGAACAAGGTGTTTATGGAATACCTAGACAAGTTTGTCGTGGTGTTCATCGATGACATTTTGATATTCTCCAAGAGCGAGGAAGAACACAAGGAACACTTGTGTTTAGTTCTGGAGAAGCTTAGAGAGCATCAGTTATATGCCAAGTTTAGTAAATGTGAATTCTGGCTAACAGAAGTCGGATTCCTTGGACACATTATTTCTGGAGAAGGAATAGCAGTAGACCCCGCTAAGGTTGAAGTAGTCATTGAGTGGAAGTCGCCCACCTCAGTTAAGGAGATCCGCAGTTTTCTCGGACTTGCTGGATATTACCGGAGATTCATTGAGAATTTCTCAAAGATTGCCAAACCCATGAAGGAATTGTTGAAGAAAGAGTCTAAGTATATCTGGACTGAGGAATGTGAGGCCAGTTTCCAGGAGTTGAAGAAACGTTTGGTCACAGCCCCAGTGTTGATACTGCCAAACATTCGGAAGGACTTCCAGGTTTATTGTGACGCATCACGTCAAGGACTTGGAGGAGTACTCATGCAGGAAGGAAAAGTTGTAGCCTATGCATGCAGACAGCTATGACCCCATGAGTTGAATTATGCCACCCATGATTTGGAACTAGCAGCCGTAGTGCACGCACTCAAGACCTGGAGACATTTCCTTATCGGAAATAGTTGTGATGTTTACACTGATCATAAAAGCCTGAAGTATATCTTCACACAGAAGGAGTTGAACCTTAGACAGAGGAGATGGTTAGAGTTAATCAAGGACTATGACATGAGACTGCATTACCATCTAGGAAAGGCAAATGTTGTAGCAGATGCTTTGAGTCGGAAGAGTTATGTGAACACACTCATAGCCGGAGGATTACCCTAGGAGTTAACCGATGATCTCAGAGAGCTTCGGCTAGAGATAGTTCCAAAAGGATATGTTGCCACACTAGAGATCCAGCCCACCTTGACTGAAAGAATACGTGAAGCCCAGAAATCGGACAAGGAGATAGCTGAGATAAAGCGGAGAATGAAGGATGGAAAAGCTAAAGACTTTCGTGAAGATGAACAAGGTACTCTATGGTTTGAGAACCAAATCTATGTGCCCAATGACCCAGAGCTCAGGAAGTTGATACTTCAAGAAGCCCACAATTCACCATACTCGATACACCCAGGCAACACCAAGATGTACCTGGATTTGAAGGAAAGTTACTGGTGGACACGTATGAAGAAAGATATTGCCGAACATGTTGCGGTATGTGATGTTTGTCAGCGAGTAAAGGCGGAACATCAGAAACCAGCAGGGTTACTCCAACCTTTGTTGATACCCGAGTGGAAATGGGATAAGCTTGGTATGGACTTCATCACATGGTTACCCAAGACCCGTTCAGGTTAAGATTCCATCTGGGTAGTGGTCGATTGCTTGACCAAGGTAGCTCATTTCATTCCGGTGAAGACCACCTATACCAGTGCTAAGTTAGCCAAGATATATATGACCAGGATCGTATGTCTGCATGGAGTTCCAAGGAGTATCGTGTCAGATAGAGGAACACAATTTACCTCAAAGTTTTGGCATCAGTTACATGAAACTTTGGGTACAAGGCTGGAAGTCAATACAACTTTTCATCCGCAGACCGATGGACAGACTGAGCGAGTCAATCCGATTCTGGAGGACATGTTGAGAGCTTGTGCGCTAGACTATGGGTCTAGTTGGGATGACAACTTACCTTACGCAGAGTTCTCGTACAACAACAGTTATCAAACGAGTCTGAAGATGGCCCCTTTTGAAGCTTCATACAGAAGGAGGTGCAGAACACCATTGATGTGGGATGGTGTTGGAGACCGACAACTTTTTGGTCTCGATCTTATCCGAGATTCTGAAGAAAAGGTCAAACTGATTAGAGACCGACTCAAGATAGCCCAATCCAGGCAGAAAAGCTATGCTGATAGCAAATGCAAGGAGGTGACGTATGAAGTGGGAGACCGAGCATATCTTTGTGTGTCCCCACTTCAAGGAATCAAGAGGTTTGGTGTTAAAGGAAAGTTAGCACCCAGATTCATAGGCCCCTACAAAATTCTTGAACGTAGAGGCGAAGTTGCCTACAAGCTGGAATTGCCGGAAGGATTGTCCGGAGTTCATGATGTTTTCCATGTTTCTCAGCTGAAGAAATACCATGCTAAGATGGTTGATATTCCTTTGAGAGACACAGTGCCCCTACAGGCCATACAACTTGACAGTGACCTAACCTACGAGGAGAAGCCTGTCAGAATCCTCGAGACTACCAACAGAGTTACTCATAGCAAGACCATCAAGTTCTGTAAGGTTCTGTGGAGTCACCACACCGAGGAAGAAGCCACCTGGGAACGCGAAGAAGATCTTCGTAGAGACCACCCGCACCTATTTTCTAGCCAACCCGAATCTTGAGGGCGAGATTCATCTTAAGGTGGGTAGGTTTGTAACATCCCAAAATTTCATTTTGGAATGTTATGAGATATAGCTATGCATCACCATCACTTTGTTTGAATGAAATGAATTGTTGAAGTTTTTCTTTTGGAATTCTGAAAGGCCATTTCAATTTCTTCTTATACTTGTTTCCTCCTATTTGAAAACCATTGGAATATTCATAAAAAGAGAGGAGTAATATGACACTCCAGGAGTTATTTGAATAATAAAACCAGGGGGTTATTTGAAATTTTATCTCAAAAGAATTTAAAATCAATTAGGCATTTTCTGAAGAAAAAAATTAATTTTTTTAAAGTATTCATTTTGACAGAGGAAAAATGTTCATTAAATAGCATTTATTCCCTTGATCATTTTGATATATATATTCCCTATGTTTGGAAATTATTTGAATGCATTAAAGAGTTTTAAACGCTCTGGATAAATAGAAAAGGAAACAGATTTAAAGCGTTTAATTAGAAAACCGGCCGGCCCACAACCTTTAAACCCCGAGATCCCTCGGGATCGGTCACCTACGCGCTAACCTCGCCCTCTCTCTCACTGACACGCGGGACCACTATCCGACAGCGTCATCCACGCGCCCATCTCCTTCCTCGCGCCACACCACGTCGCCGGAGATCTCTCCTCTCCGGATCTCCCTCCTTTCTCCCTCTCCCGAGCCCGCACCTAGCCTATAAAAAGCCCTACCCTCGCCGCTCTCCGTTCCACCCCGCTACCCCCTCTACCCTCGCCGGAACGTCACCGCGCCACCTCACCAGAGTTCTGACTCCACCCGAAACCCCCTGAGCTCCTGGCTGTCGCCACACTCACCCCACTCCCCTCTGACGCCATCATTCGACACCGTATCTTCGCTGCCATCGCCTAAGCATTTCGGACGCTGCCCTCAACCACCATAGCACCCTCCCCGAGCACCTCCGACCTCCGGCCACCGTCGACGTCGCCGGAACTCTGACCCCCTCCTCTGTAAGCCGCCACCTCCACCCGCAACCATTAGATCTAGGATCTGTGCTCCAGATTATAAAGTTTATAAAAACGAACCGGTACACGTTAGTTTTTGGTCGTCCGCCGCAAACACCCTGCACGCTCATGACCTCAGCAAATCACCGCACGCCACGTAGCCCTGTCCGTTCGCTAGGAATTTTGTTCTTTTCTGTTTTGTTTTAGAAAACAGAATGTTTTCTGTTTTTGTTTAGTTGTAACTTTTAAACTAATTAGTGTTTTTAATTGATTCTTTTTGCATTAGGTCACAAATTTCATGTAGTTTCATCCTGTAGTCTTAGATTTCAAATTTGAACTTTTAAATTTGAATCTAACCAAATTTTCTTAAATTACTAAAATCTATATAACTAGAGTTTAAAAAAAATGTATGAATCTTTTTGCCACTGGTTTGTATTAGTTAGACCTATCATCCTACAAAGTTTGAGAATTTTTAGGATAAATTTGGTTAGTGCTTTTAACAAAAACAGAATCTGTGTAGTTCCTAATAGAGTTTAGTTAATTTGATTTTAGTTTAGTTTGAATCTGAGTTAGTTTAACTTTTGTTTTTAGTTTTCATTAGGTTCTGTTGTTTCAACATTAGGTGAAATAACTTGCTATTAATAAAAAAATAATTGTTTAGTTTTATACCTTATTGTTATAAGAAATCTCCATTCCTTTCCATTAGGTATAGTTTTATAAAGCAATTTAGTTTTACTTTTCACAAAACATTTAGGTGATTTAATTCTATCTTCTAATAAAGAATTTTAGTAATTCTTTTCTGTTAAGTGATGTTCTGTTTATAATAATAATAATAATAATAATAATAATAATTTTGTCTCATACTCAAATACTATAGGAAACTCTAGTATCTACATTAAGTGGTGTTTTATAAAAATTTATAATTTTAGTAGCATTTCTTTTCACTAAATTTTTAGTGGATTTAATTCTGTTTACTAAATAAAAATGTTATTATTTCTTTTCTGTTGACTATTGTTTTGTTATTAAAAATAGTTGACTGGTCTTATGTTTTTTTAGTAGTTTTGACAAAAAAAAATTGAGACGTGGCTTTGAACTTCTTTCTCTTGATTGATACTATTGAATTGTTTTATTTTAATCTTGCTGATTGTGTGAGTTGTATTATTAGTTGTATGCTTATTGTGTGCTTTGTTTGATTCGTTAGATCATCCAGAGTGCGAAGCTTGTTATCTAGAGTCACTTGAGTACGAGGATCGTCAACAAGGCAAGTCACTTTGATCATGTTTACCCATGTTTTTATTGCATTAGTTCTACCATCTCCCCAATTGCATGCAAAGTAGGTAATTTGGAAACTTTGTTACTTGATGTAGTATCATGTGGTAGGCACCCCTCAACCCTTTGACACATTGTCCCCGGGAAACGTTGATTTAAATTTTGCTATGCTATTAGTAGACGGGGTTGGTTGTGTGATTCATGAGAGTTGTGAGTTAATAATTTCAAGACCTACAAGATGATCAAGACTTCAAGACTCCGAGTTTTCAACATACCTCTGGGTGGATGATGGTTGAACGGCGCCCTGGAGAAACCAGTGGTTAGCCTAGATGTTGCTGGAGAAGTGCAAGTATTCATGCGGAAAGGTCCACCCAGGCACAAAGAGATGGATGGATGCTTCAAGACCCAAGGCTTACCTACACAGTCACAAGCCATCATGGGCTCTGGCTTGGTTGGATGACCCTGAACAGGCGGTGCTACGAGATGTAGAAGAACGGTAGGAAAGGATGGGCACCGACAGAGTCTCGGGGAAACCCATTAGAAGACCACGTTTTGGTCATCCGTTTCTCAAACACCCTGAAGTGCAAGAAATCCAACGGAAGCGATCAAATCTTGTGGGGAATGTGTGCAAAACTCTGCAGAGTACCCAAACCTAATCGATTAGCCGTGTCCATGGTCATGGACAGTTTGAGCCAAAGGAACTGAAACTATCTGGAACTCTCAACACAATTAATTATATTGATGTGGGTTTTAATGACAACTTGGGTATGAGAATTGGTTGGTGGAACCATCTCATTAATCAACCAACATTGTAGTAATAACTTTTGCCCTCTCTTGTTGTAGGAAAAATTGGCTTTATGCAAAACTTACTACCCCACCTGCCATATATGCATATAGAATAGATGATTGCTTTACACCCCTATTTTGTGACATTGCCGGCATATTCAATATGCTGACCTACACGGCTGCAATGTATCATGTTGCAGAGTACTTTTCCGATCAGGAGTGAGGATACGCTCTACGCTCGGTGAGATGCCCTTGGAGTCAGATGGACTCAACTACCTTTGAAGCTTCCGCAAGATTAGTTATTCTCATGAGTTGGCCTTCAGCCACTTTATTGTAATTCTTATTGTAATAAAGGACTCGATATGAGATTTTCGATTATTAAAGCTGTGTGATTTCACTTTGATATATACATTGATGTACCATGTGTGTACCAGCATGATCTTGGGATGGTACGGAAACACCGGAGATTCGACCTTTCAGGTCGGGTCGCTACACGTGTTGTATTGGATATGGTGTGAACTATGATGTCTCTTATCGATTTGCCACTATCGTTTTGGGGTTACGCATTAGAGATAACTAAATTCACTTTAATAGGGGCACCATCTAAACCCGTTGAGATGACACTGTATGAATTTTGGTTTGGCAGAAACCTAAGTTGTCATTTCTTAATGTTTGGGCTGCGACGCTTATGTGAAAAAGGGTTTTCACCTAATGAGCTCAAACCCAAAGCGGACAAATGCATCTTCATAGAATACCCTAACGTAACAGTTGGGTAAACCTTCTATCTTAGATCCAAGCACAAAGTGTTTGTTGCTAAAACGGGTCCTTTCTCGAGAAAGAGTTTCTCTGAAAATAATTGAGTGGGAGGAAGATAGAACTTGATGAGGTTGTTGAACCTTTGTTTCAACCAGAGAGTAGCGCAACACAGAAAGTTGTTTCTATGGATCCTATGTTAGTTGAAGAGGAAGTTAATGATGATGATCATGAAGCTTCGGATCAAGTTACTATCGAACCTCGTAGGTCAACAAGGATGCATACTGCTCCTGAGTGGTATGGCAACCCTGTCTTAGAGGTCATGTTGTTGGACAACAATGAACCTACGAGCTATGGAGAAGCGATGACGGGCCCAGATTCCGAGAAATGGTTAGAGGCCATGCAATACGAGATGGGATCGATGGAAGAAAACAAAGTATGGGCTTTGGAAGTATTACCTGAAGGGCGAAAGGCCATTCAGAACAAATAGATCTTTAAAAGGAAGACGGACGCGGACGGCAATGTCACTGTCTATAAAGCTCGACTTGTGGCAAAGGGTTTTTCACAAGTTCACGGAGTTGACTACGATGAGACATTCTCACCCGTAGTGATGCTAAAGTCTATTGGAATTATGTTAGTAGTTGCTGCATTTTTCTATTGTGAAATCTGGCGGATGGATGTCAAAACATCGTTTCCTGAATGGTATCCGTGAGGAAAGGTTGTATGTGATACAACCGAAGGTTTTGTCAGTTCTAAGGATGCTGAAATATATGCAAGATCCAGCGATCCTTCTATGGACTGGAGCAAGCATTTCAGAGTTGGAATATACGCTTTGATGAGGTGATCAAAGTTTTTGCGTCTATACAAAGTTTATGAGAAACTTTTATTTACAATAAAGTGATTGGGAGCACTATAGAATTTCTGATAAGTATATGTGGATGACATATTGTTGATCGGAAATGATGTAGAATTTCTAGAAAGCATAAATGGTTGTTTGAAAAGGAGTTTTTCAAAGGAAAACTTGGAATGAAGCTACTTAAATATTGGGCATCTTGATCTATAGAGGTAGATCAAGACGTTTAATAAAACTTTCAATGAGTACATATAATGAATGGATTTTGAAAGAGTTCAAAATGGATCAGTCAAAGAAAGAGTTCTTGCCTGATTTGTAAGGTGTGGAGTTAACTAAGACTCAAAGCTCGACCACGGTAGAAGAAAGTGAAAGGACGAAGGTCGTCCCCTATGCCTTATCCATAGGCTCTCTATAGTATGCCATGCTGTGTACCACACCTGTGTGTGCCTTGCCATGAGTCTGTGAAGGGGTACAAGAGTGATACAGGAGTGGATCAATGGACCGCGGTCAATATTATCCTTAGTAACTAGAGGACTAAGGAAATATTTCCCGATTATGGAGGTGATAAAGAGTTCGTCGTAAAGGGTTACGTCCATGCAAGCTTGAACACCAATCCGGATGACTCTGAGTAGCAATCCGGATACGTATAGTGGAGCACCCATTTGGAATAGCTCAAAGTGGAGTGTGGTAGCAGTGTCTATTGTATGACATAGATATTTGCAAAGTACATACGGATCTGAATGTTGTAGACCCGTTGACTAAAGACCTCTCTCACATGCAAAGCATGATCGAACCCCAGAACTCATTGGGTGTTAGATTCATAACAATGTAAATCACATGGTGATGTGAACTAGATTATTGACTCTAGTGCAAGTGGGAGACTGCTCGAAATATGCCCTAGAGGCAATACTAAATTGGTTATTATTATATTTCCTTGTTCGTGATAATCGTTTATTATCCTATTATCCATGCTATAATTGTATTTATTGGAAACTCAAATACATTTGTGGGTACATAGACAACACTGTGTCCCTAGTATGCCTCTAGTTAACTAGTTCGTTGATCAAAGATGGTCAAGGTTTCCTGGCCATAGACATGAGATGTCATTTGATAATGGTATCACATCATTAGGACAATGATGTGATGGCAACGACCCAAGCTATAAACATAGCATTTGATCGTGTCAGTTTATTGCTATAATTTTCTGCATCTCAAGTATGTGTTCCTATGACCATGAGATCATGCAACTCACTAACACCGGAGGAATACCTTGTGTGTATCAAACCTCACAACGTAACTGGGTGAAGATGCTCTACAGGTATCTCTGAGGGTGTCTGTTGAGTGGGCATGGATCAAGACTGGGGTTTGTTACTCCGTGTGACGGAGAGGTATCTCAAGGCCCACTCGGTCATACAACATCACAATAAGGCTTGCAAGCAATGTGACTAATTGCTAGCCACGGGATCTTATATTACGGAATGAGTAAAGAGACTTGCCGGTAACAAGATTGAACTAGGTATAGAGATACCGATGATTGAATCTCGGGCAAGTAACATACCGAAGAACAAAGGGAACATCGTACGGGATTAACTAAATCCTTGAGATAGAGTTTCAACCGATGAAGATCTTCATAGAATATGTTGGAACCAATATGGGCATCCAGGTCCCGCTATTGGTTATTGACCGCGGAGGTGTCTCGGTCATGTCTACATAGTTCTTGAACCCGCATGGTCTACACATTTAAGGTTCGGTGATGTTTCGATGTAGTAGAGTTATGTATGGTGGTGATCGAAGGTTGTTCGGAGTCCCAGACGAGATCCTAAACGTCATGGGGCAGCCGGGTCGGGGGATGACCCGCTGCCGGCTCAGGCTCTCCTGGGTCTGATGAATGAGCTCATAGCCCTGATGGCAACTAAGGTCACACCAGAGAATCAAGCCGCCCGAAACATAGAGATCACAAGGATAAAGGACCATATGATTGAAGTCCAACAAGGGATTAGCATGCTGAAGGCCCAGATGGACGCAGAGGCAGAACGCCTTAAGGCGAACACTTTCCGACTTGATCTAGAGGAGAAATCTTCAGCAGATGAGACATCAGTCCCGCTTGCCAGAACAGTTCGAGGCCAGGAATCTTTTTAACACGCTAGGGGCGGGACAAACTACGGAAGCACGAGAGAGTCGGTCGGCGACTCGACAGCAGCACCCTAACCCGCCCCAACGGGACTAGCCCTCACCAATGGTTTTCCAATGCCGGCAGGTCACTATTCAAACCCGGCGGAGAACATGGTGGCGGTGGCAACCCAACTCAGTACGATTCCTATCCCGTACGAGGCACCCTTCACAGAAGAGGTGAGGAACGCTATTGGATACCTACAGACGGTGATGGCCCAGCAGGAGAAATACACCTATAGCCAGAGTCGTGTGCACTCAACCCCCATCCCCAGTCACAGCTTAAGCCGGCGTTATGAGTCGCTAGCGGTTTCTAGCAGCGACCGACACCGGAACCTGCCACGAGATGATCAGGCGGTTCTGGATGCTCAGGCTCTGGTGGACCGGGCAAGGGCACGACACGAGGAAGCGACTCTGGTGACAACGGCGGCTCATCAAGAACCGACACCTTCTATCTCGCTAGGAGAAGGAGTAACCACTAGGGCCGTGGGAGTTCCGTGCTTGGCGCCGGCTTTACGGAACGAATGTCTGCTGAAGGATTTCAAGGGCCCTCTCAAGGTCCCAAACTATACTGCTGACCTGCCTCTAGAGGCATGGATTGAGAGCTATGAGGTGGCGATGGAGATGTTAGATGTCAGTGATGCAGTGTGTGCCAAGTATTTTATCATGATGCTGGAAGGGCCGGCTCGCACGTGGTTGAAGGGCTTGCCACCCAACACCATTAATTCCTGGACCGAGTTAAAGGCGAAGTTCATCAAAAATTTCTAGGGAACGTGCAAGCAGCCCATGATGATTGTGGATTTGGATCATTGCGTGCAGCAGGAGAATGAGTCGGCTCATCATTGGGTCCGACGGGTCTCAACCATCATCCACTCGTCTGAACAGATTACGGCACCTCAAGCAGTTTTGATTCTAGAGAAGAATTGCCACTTTACGCCTCTGAAGCAGAAGCTTGGCCAGCTCAAGCGCTCGTGTCAGGACATGGGGGAGCTCATGGCGGCTCTCACGAAGTATGCTGACTCTGACAATACGAAGGATCCAATCTCTAACGAGGAGAGGCTTGGTCAGGGCAAGAAGAGTAACAATGGTAAGGGTCCAGCAGGCAATGGCAACCAAGGCCAGAGGAAGAATCCGGACGACGGGTTAGAATTTGTGGCCAACGCCAGCACCGGGAACAATCGTGCTAAAGGCAATGGTAACTTCAGACAACCCTTTAATAAGGGTAAAATTCCTTTTAATTTGGAGGAGATGCTCAATAAACCTTGCCCAAAGCACAGCTGGCCCGATAAGGTGGTGAATCACTCATGGAGAAATTGCCACATTATGCACAAGTTTCGGGATTACAGTGTGCGGCAGCATAACAACAATGGCGGAGGCCCGCTAGGCGTCTCAGGGCCAGGCGGGTCAGGTGCCGGCTTGGGATCTGGCGGGTTAGGATCCGGCTACCAGGGTCAGGGCAGCCAAGGAGGACATCATCAGCAAACCAATGGCAATAATTAGCAACAAAATAACCAGTCTGGATATCAGAGTAATCTGAAGCAACTCAGCTCGGGTCAGTATCATGTTTTTACAACCAGTCTTAACAGGCGGGACTAGAAGTTGCGCAAGCGGGCGGTCAATGCTGTTACACCGGCTCTCCCGCAATACTTGAAGTGGTCAGAGTACGACATAACTTGGAGCAGAGAGGATCACCCGCCACGTGTTGATGACCCGGGACGGCTGGCGTTAGTAGTTGCCCCCAAGTTGGAGGATACGTGTTTACCAAGGTGCTTATGGATGGTGGCAGCAGCATCAATATTTTGTACTACGACACTTTCCGCCAGATGAAGTTGCTCGATAAGGATCTTAAGCCTTCCTCAATAGTTTTTCACGATGTGGTGCCTGGCAAGTCAGCTTATCCAGTGGGGAGGATTTCTTTGGAAGTCGCCTTTGGTGACGAATACAACTACAGGGTAGAGACCTTGTGTTTTGAGGTGGTCAAGATCAAAAGTCCATATCATGCTCTGTTTGGACGTCCGGCTTACGCTAAATTCATGGCTAGGCCTTGTTATGTGTACTTGCAGCTCAAGATGCCGGGTCTAAAGGGAAAGATTACGGTGCATGGTGATCGAGAAACGGCTATTGAGTGTGAGGAAGGAGATGCAGCTTATGCGGAGTCAAGTTGCACGGAAGCAGAGCTCAAGTTCTATAAGGAAAATGTTGACCCGGAGGACATGACTCCGCCCAAAAAAAACACCACGTTATCTGAGCCGCCCCTCAAGTTCTCGGCGGATGACACCAAGCTAGTGGATTTTACTCCAGGCGACTCATCACAACAGTTTACTATTGGGGCCAATATGGATCCCAAATAGGAAAGCGCGCTCATCACATTCATCCGTGAGAATCAGGACATCTTCGCATGGAAGCCTTCTGACATGCCGGGTGTATTGAGAGAGTTCGCTGAGCACCACCTTAATGTGGATCCTAATTTTAAGCCAGTCAAACAGTTTCTATGGCGGTTCAATGAAGAGAGGCGCAAGGCCATTGGGGAAGAAGTGGCCCGGCTCCTGGCGGCGGGTTTCATCATTGAAGTGTTTCACCTAGAGTGGCTTGCCAACCCGGTACTAGTGCTTAAGAAGAACGGCACGTGGCGTATGTGTGTGGATTACACGGATCTTAATAGAGCATGTCCGGCCGACCCGTTTTCTCTCCCCCGTATCGACCAGATCATTGATGCAACGGTGGGTTGTGAGAGTTTATGTTTCCTGGATGCTTATTCTGGCTATCATCAGATCAAGATGACAATAAAGGACCAAGAGAAGACGGCTTTCATCATGCCTTTTGGTGCCTTATGCTATGTGTCTATGCCTTTCGGGCTCAAGAGTGCCCAGGCGACTTACAAGTGTTGTGTGCAGAACTGCCTTCATAGCCAAATTGGATGCAACGTTCATGCATACGTGGATGACATTATGATTAAATCCAGGAAGAAGGTGACTTTGCTTGATGACCTAAAGGAGACCTTTGGCAACTTACGAGTCTACAAGATGATGGTTATCCCGGCTAAGTGTGTTTTCAGTGTTCTTGCAGGAAAGCTCTTGGGATTCCTAGTCTCTGAGCGTGGCATTGAGGCTAATCCGGATAAGATCAAGGCTATCACTTCCCTGTCTGAGCCGGCATGCATCAATGATGTTCAGCGCCTGGCAGGACGGATCGCGGTTTTAAGCCAGTTTATAAGCTATCTTGGTGAGAAGGCCATCCCTTTGTATCAAATAATGAAGAAGACAAACAACTTTGTCTGGAGTGCGGCGGCGGGTGAAGCATTTGAGGCCCTCAAGAGGCAGCTCACAGAGCCGCCAGTTTTAGCAGCTCCGGCTGAGAAGGAACCTTTGCTCTTATACGTGGCGGCTAACAACAGGGCAGTCAACGCCGCAGTCGTCGTTGAGCGTAAGGAGGCAGGAAAGGAATATCCGGTTCAGAGGCCGGTTTATTACATCAGTGAAGTCCTGACGGAGTCTAAGCAGAGGTATCCACATTGGCAGAAGCTAGTGTATGGGGTGTTCATGGCCAATCGTAAACTGAAGCATTACTTCCTGGGGCACCAGATCACAGTGGTTAGCTCTGCCCCGCTGGGAGATATAATTCAAAACAAAGAGGCCACCGGCAGGATTGCTAAGTGGGTATTGGAGCTTGGACCTCTTAATCTGAAATACGTGCTTCGCATGGTGGTCAAGTCTCAAGCTCTGGTGGATTTCATAAACGACTGGACGGAGTGTCAGGCGCCGGAGGAAAAACTAGATAACACATATTGGACAATCCACTTTGATGGATCCAGGCAGCTGGAAGGATCAAGGGCAGGGGTTGTCTGAACCTCCCCCCAAAGGTGACAAATTATGTTATGTGTTAAGGTTGATGTTTCCTTGTACTAATAATGCAGCTGAGTACGAAGCTCTGCTTCATGGCCTCTGAGTGGCTAAGATGAACCTGAGTCGGGTTAGGTGTCTCGGCGACTCAGACCTGGTGGCTCAGCAAGTTTCAGGCACTTGGGATTTCAAGGACCCACGGATGGCGGCTTATCGTTAGGCGATGGATGTCATCGCTGGTCATTTCAAGGGTTATCAAGTGGATCATATTGATCGTCGCAAGAACGAGGCGGCTAATGCCCTGTCAAGGCTGGGTTCTCAGCGTAAGCCGGTACCGTCTATCATTTTCTTAGACATGTTACATCACCCATCGGTTAAGTTACCTTCAGAGGAAGACCTGGCCGTACCTGACCTGGAGGGGCAGCTGGTGGCAGCTCTACATGCTATTCCTGACTAGACCATGCCTTACTTGGCGTACTTGACTCACGGCGAATTACCTGATGATGAAAATCTGGCTAGATAGATCACCAGGCGGTCTAAATTTATGACCATAATCAATGGTTAGTTACATAAGTGTAGCGTTACTGGCGTCTTCCAACATTGTGTTTCACCTGAAGAGGGCAAGGAAATCTTGAATGAAATTCATGCTGGCGATTGTGGTCATCATGCCGGCTCAAAATCTCTGGTGGCCAAGGCTTTTCGACATGGTTTCTTCTGGTTGACAGCTCATAAAGATGCAGAGGATTTGGTTCGCAAGTGCGATGGATGTCAGAAGTTCGGCCGGCGTACTCACGTCCCGGCTCAAGAGTTGCGCATGATTCCAATTACTTGGCCGTTTGTAGTCTGGGGCTTGATATGGTCGGGCATTTCAAGAGATGCAAGGACAAGAAGACCCACCTCTTGGTGGCGGTGGATAAATTTACCAAGTGGGTAGAAGCTGAGCCGGTCAGCAACTGTGACGCAGTTATGGTGGTTCAATTTGTTAATAAGTTGATCTATCGCTTCGGTTATCCTCACAGTATCATCACAGATAATGGCACGAATTTATCCAAGGGGGCTATGCAAGTGTTCTGTGAAAATGAGCACATCCAACTTGATGTTTCTGTGGTGGCTCATCCGCAATCAAATGGTCACGCAGAATGTGCTAACCAGGAAATCTTGAGGGGTATCAAACCCCGGCTTATGGTTCCTTTGCAGCGCACGCCGGGCTGTTGGGTGGAGGAGTTGCCGTCCGTCTTATGGAGCATCAGAACCACTCCCAACAGATCAACAAGTTATACACCTTTCTTCATGGTTTATGGCGCAGAAGCCGTATTACCAAGCGATATCTGTCATGACTCGCCATGCGTGGTGGCTTATGTTGAGGAAGATAATGAAACAACACGTCAAGACACGTTGGATGCCTTGGAGGAAGAATGTGATCTCGTGGCGGCTCGATCGACGATCTATCAGCAAGACCCGCGTCGCTACCATAGCCGCAGAGTTAAGACCCGGACGTTTCAAGAAGGCGACTTAGTGTTGCGATTGATCCAAGATCAGACGGATGCACACAAGTTGTCCCCGCCGTGGGAAGGGCCTTTCGTGGTCAGCAAGAATCTCAACAACGGGTCCTATTACCTCATTGACGTCCGGGACGACTCAAGTACTTCTGGGCAGGAGACCCGTCGGCTGTGGAACATAGCTCATTTGCGGCCTTACTACACCTAAGTTGTTGAGAATTGACATTGTACATATCATATATATATATGAATAAAGTTGGCATCCCTGCAAGCCAGGGCTTCTGCCGTTTCACATATCTCAGTTGTGCAAAAAAGGTCGTCTAGGGGGCTTCCAACCCGCTGGGTTTAGCTTATCACACCCTATTTATTGGCTCTCAAGCTAAACAGTTGATTTCGTCAACAAAGGTCGTCTAGGGGGCTTCCAACCCGCTGGGTTTAGCTTATCACACCCTATCGATCAGCTCTCAAGCCAAACAGTTGATTTCGTCAACAAAGTTCGTCTAGGGGGCTTCCAACCCGCTGGGTTTAGATTATCACACCCTATCGATCGGCTCTCAAGCCAAACAGTTGATTTCTGTCAACAATGGTCATTTGGGCGCTTCCAACCCACTGGGTTTAGCTTACATACCCTCTTGATCGACTCTTAAGCCACCAGAGTTAAACCTACCCGTTTGCAACTTGCCACTCCACCAGGTGACCCGCCAAACTCTTACCAGTTAATCTCGCCTAGAGACCCTGAGCCGGTTCAAAGAAATTGACAGCCAATCTTGTTAGAGACCCTATACTGGTTAAGGTTAAACCGACGGTTTTTGTCACGTGAGGGCTAGCTTACGGAAAGCGAGGATAAACTCTCTCATCTACCACCGACTCTCCGCTATGTGGCCCGTTCATACTCTTAAATAGTCAATCTTTTGAAGACCCTAAACTGTTCAAGGTTTAAACAACAGATTTATGTCCCTTGAGAGGTAGTTTTTGAGCTACCAGCGTACTCATGCCCTGTTGTGTCTCTCTCTGGGACGCTACACTTCCTATCAGTTAATCTCGCTTAGAGACCCTGAGCAGTTTCAAGAAATTGACGGCCAATCTCGATAGAGACCCTATACTGATTAGGAGTTTTAATTAGCGAGTCCACCCAAAAGAACCGGCACATGAGTTAAAAAAAATTCAAAAAACAAATTCGGAAAGATATAACATCTCTGGGTTGTGCGGTTTTAAGCCGCCCTACTAAACAGTATTGTTGGGGATATGACCCCACGATATGACCCGCCCTGGGGGCTCCGGGTCATGTTGCTGGCTCGTGAGCCGGCCCAAAGGTGAGCCATAAGACTGGTGGCCCAGGAAGATAGGTGGCTCAAGGGGTGGGCCGTACAAACGGCCCGGACAGAGAAGACCCGGGCGTGCAAGCCGACTCATAGACAGCTTGGACAAGAAGATAGAGAGAGACTCGGTTAGCAATTGTAACGACCCGGTGGTCCTGACCTCTTATATAAAGGCAGACCCGGGGTGACTTAGAGGGGGGTAATCGAGAACTAGGTCAAGCTTTTAGCTCCTTGTAATCGATACACGAGCAATACAAACACAAGCAGGACGTAGGCTATTACCATGACTTGAGGGGCCGAACCTGGGTGAATCCGTGTCTTTCGTCCCAACTAACCCCTTTGAGACCACCCCGTTAGCGATGGCCTCGAATCCAAGTCCATTCACCCGGACATCTGCCGTGATAAAACCACGACAGTTGGCGCCCACCGTGGGGCTAGTGCTTGGTGGTGTTGAGTTCTCAAAGGGCTCTCTCCCAGGGCTCGAAGGATACGTGGTTGGAAGGATGAGCAAGAGCCACCACAGCCGGCTCTACATCGACGCTGCTGGCTGGGGGCTTGATGCTGGTTCTGTGGAGTATGGATTCCGGGTTCCGTTCGGCGGGATCCAGGTTTTCATCGGAAAGGTTGATGGATCTACACCCGGGCCGGACGTCTGCACCAACATCGTCGAGCCGGCTCGGCGCCTCCAATCTGCGGGTGTTATGCGGCCTGGCCGTACCCACCCAGGTCAAAAGCATGTTCTCGTGGGCTTCACTCAAGGCGTGGACCTAGAAGCGTCTGGGTCACAGGGAACTCTCGTTTGCTCAGAAGATGAGTCCTCTAGTGGGGAGACAGAATCAGTATATCGGCTCAGTAACAGTGGCCTTGGGGGCTACTACGAGACCTATTCTGAGGTAGAGGGTTTTGAGTCGGATGATCTGAGACCCCCGGTTCATGTGGCGGTGTTCATGGCAGGATCGGCTTCAGCCGCCGGGGACACAGCGGCGGGAGCCACCACAGTGGGTGATAGCCTGCCGCCGCCGGCTCAGGTTCTAGTGGAATTGATGGACGAACTTACAGCTCTCATGGCCACAGAAGTAACACCGGATAATCAAGCAGCCAGGAATTTAGAGGTGGCACGGATCAAGGGCTGGATGGCAGAGGAACAGCAAAGGATGGCCGAGCTGAAGACCCGGATGGAGGAGGAAGCAGAGCGTATCCAGGCCGATGCTTTCCGTTTGGAGCTGGAGCAAAGGTCAGCGGCTGCAGTGCACCGGAGGAGGCATCAATCCCGTCTGCCAGAACATTACGAAGCGAGGAACCTTTTTAACACCCCCGGTGCGGGGCGGGTTATGGGCGCACCAGAAAGCCGCCCGATGGAACGCCAGACGACTCATCCACCCCAGCATAACCAAATCTCACCTAGGGTTTTTCCAACGCCGGCGGGTCATTACTCTAACCCGGCCGAGAACATGGTGGCAATGACCGCCCGGCTCGAGACGATTCCCATCCCAGATGAAGCACCCTTTGCGGAAGATGTGCGAAATGTCATTGGATATTTACAGACGGCCATGGCCCAGCAAGAGAGGTATGCTCACAACCGGAGCCGGGTTCACTCCACCCCCTCCCCAGTCGAAGTTTCACCCGGCGCTACGAGTCGCCGGCGTGCTCCAGCAGTCATCGACGTCGTGGACCACCGGAGGACGAGCGGGCGGCTCTAGACGCGCAAGCCCTCACGGACCAGGCGAGAGACAGGCGAGAGGCGGAGATAGCGGCAACCCGTCCAGAGCCGGCGCTTTCCGTCTCAATGGGAGTAGTTAGTACTAGAGTCGTAGGGGTGCCATGTTTAACTCCGGCTCTGAGAAGTGAACGACTACCGAAAGATTTCAAGGGGCCTCGAAAGGTTCCGAATTACACAACTGATCTACCCCCTGAGGCGTGGGTTGAAAGTTATGAGCTGGCCATGGAGATGCTAGATGTCAGTGAGGCAGTATGCGCAAAGTATTTCATCATGATGCTTGAGGGTCCGGCTCATACATGCCTGAAAGGTCTGCCGCCTAACATGATAGGCTCATGGGCGAAGTTGAGAGCGAAGTTTATTAAGAATTTCCAGGGGACCTGTAACCAGCCTATGACCATTGTCGACTTGGACCATTATGATCAACAGGAGAGTGAATCGACCCATCATTGGGTCCGGCGGATGTCGACCATTATTCACTCTTCAGAGCAGATCATGGCGGCTCAAGCGGTGCTTATTTTAGAAAAGAACTATCATTTTGTTCCATTGAAACAGAAGCTCGGTCGGCTCAAGCGCATGTGTCAGGATATGGGAGAGCTCATGACGGCCTTGACAAAGTATGCCGACTCAGATAACACCAAGGATCCAGGCTCGGATGATGAGAAAGCCAATCAAGGGAAGAAAAACAATCAAGGAAAAGGTTTTGTGAACAATGGGAATCAGAATAAGCGGAAGAGCGCTGATAGCGGGTCAGAGCTAGTGGCAAATGCCAACACAGGACAGAACCATCCCAAGGGGAATGCAAAATTCAGGTTGTTTCATCAAAGGAACAGAGGCCCTTTTAATTTAGAAGAAGCGCTTAGGAAGCCTTGTCCAGAGCATAGCACGCCTGATAAGCCGGCGCTGCATGTGTGGGGTGATTGTTTTATTATGCAGAGATTCAAAAATCAGCATTCCCAACCGCGTAATAATCAGGGCGGCGGCCCGCCTGGCGGCTCAGGGCACGGCGGATCAAGGGCTGGATTCGGCGTCGGCGGTTCAAGAAACGGGCATCCGGGTCAGAATAACCAAGGGGGGCAACAACAGCATCCTGGCAACAACAGCAATAGCAACAATCAGCAGCAGCGCAATCAGTCCGGGTTTCAGAGTAACCCGAAGCAGCTCAGTTCTGGACAGTATCACGTATTCACGACTGGTCACAATAAACGAGACGAGCAGTTGCGGAGGCGAGCAGTTAATGCGGTTGCTCCGGCTCTCCCGCGATATTTACCGTGGTCTGAGTATAACATAATGTGGATCCGGGAGGATCACCCGCCACGGGTAGATGACCCGGGCCGGCTGGCTCTAGTTGTGGCCCCTCAGGTGAATGGCTATATGGTGAATAAAGTGCTTATGGACGGAGGTAGCAGCATCAACATCCTTTACTATGGCACTTTCCAGCGGATGAAGTTGCTTGACACAGACCTTAAACCCTCTTCCACCGTTTTTCATGGTGTGGTCCCGGGTAAATCGGCATACCCGGTGGGCCGGATTTCATTGGAAGTAGCTTTTGGCGATGAGTATAATTACAGGGTGGAGTCCTTGTGGTTAGAGGTGGTCAAAATCAAAAGTCCCTATAATGCGCTATTTGGGAGGCCGGCTTATGCCAAATTTATGGCTAGGCCTTGCTATGTTTATCTGCAACTCAAAATGCCCGGCTTAAATGGTACAATTACCGTTCACGGTAATAGGAAAACGGCTCTTGAGTGTGAGGAAGGAGATGCGGCGTATGCAGAGTCTAGTTGTGCTCAGGAGGAGCTGAAATTCTACAAGGAGAACGTTGACCCGGAGGATATGACCCCGCTGAAGAAGCCTACAATAGAAGTTGAGCCGCCACTCAAATTTTCAGCGGATGATACCAAGGCAGTAGATTTCAATCCGGGCGACTCATCCAAGCAGTTCATCATTGGGGCTCACATGGATCCCAAATAGGAAAGCGCGCTCATCGAATTCATCCGTGAGAATCGGGACATCTTTGCATGGAAGCCTTCTGACATGCCGGGTGTACCGAGAGAGTTCGCTAAGCACAATCTTAATGTGGATCCAAAGTTTAAGCCGATCAAACATTTTTACGACGGTTCAATGAAGAGAGACGTAAAGCTATTGGGGAGGAAGTTGCCCGGCTCTTGGCTGCAGGCTTTATAGTGGAGGTTTTTCACCCGGAGTGGTTGGCTAACCCGGTGCTAGTGCTAAACAAGAACGACACTTGGCGTATGTGCATAGATTACACAGACCTTAACAAGGCTTGCCCGGCTGACCCTTTTGCACTCCCTCATATCAATCAAATTATTAATGCTACATCCGGATGTGAAAGTTTATGCTTCCTCGATGCATATTCAGGATAGCATCAGATCAAGATGGCAACGAAAGATCAGGAGAAGATGGTGTTCATTACACCTTTTGGGGCGTTCTGTTACGTCTCGATACCTTTCGGGCTCAAGAGTGCCCAGGCGACTTACCAACGATGTGTGCAGAACTGCCTCCACAGTCAGATTGGCCGAAATGTTCATGCTTACGTAGACGACATCATGGTTAAATCCAGAAAGAAGGAAGCTCTCCTAGAGGATTTGAAAGAAACCTTTGACAATCTCCGGGTCTACAAGATGATGCTTAACCCGACGAAGTGTGTCTTTGGTGTTCCAGCAGGAAAGCTTTTGGGTTTCTTGGTCTCTAAGCGGGACATCAAGGCTAACCCGGATAAGATTAAGGCTATCACTTCCTTAGGGGAGCCGACGTGCATTAATGACGTTCAGCGCCTTGCAGGACGGATTGCTGCGTTGAGCCGCTTCATAAGCCGGCTTGGGGAGAAAGCCATTCCCTTATACCAGATGATGAAAAAGACAGACAAGTTTAAGTGGAGCACAGCAGCGGCCGAAGCACTTGAAGCTCTTAAAAAACAGTTGACTGAGCCGCTAGTGTTAGCTACTCCGGTTGAGAAAGAGCCGTTACTCCTTTATGTGGCGGCTAACAACAGAGCGGTCAGTGTAGCAATTGTGGTTGAGCGCAAGGAGGCAGGGAAGGAGTATCCTATGCAAAGGCCGGTTTATTACATTAGTGAAGTTTTGGCAGAGTCTAAGCAGAGGTATCTGCATTGGCAGACGTTAGTATACGGAGTTTTCATGGCTAACCGCAAGTTAAAACATTACTTCTTGGGACACCAAATAACAGTGGTCAGTTCCGCCCCGTTGGGAGATATCATTCAAAATAGAGAAGCTACAGGGAGGATTGCCAAGTGGGCCTTAGAGCTAGGTCCTCTTAACATCAAGTATGTTCCTCGTACAGCAATTAAGTCTCAAGCTTTGGTGGATTTCATAAATGATTGGACCAAATGTCAAGCCCCCGAAGGGAAGCCAGATAACACGTATTGGACTATACACTTTGATGGGTCCAAGCAGCTAGAGGGGTCCGGTGCAAGAGTTGTTCTCACCTCCCCCAAGGGTGACAAGTTTTGTTATGTGCTCTCGTTAATGTTCCCTTGTACTAATAATGCAGCTGAGTATGAAGCACTGCTCCTTGGTCTCAGAGGCACTAAAGAGATGATTTAAGCCGGGTCAGATGTTTAGGCGACTCAGATCTGGTGGCTCAGCAAGTTTCAGGTACTTGGGACTCCAAGGATCCGCGGATGGCGGCTTATCGACAGGCGGTTGACATCATTGCCGGTCATTTCAAGGGGTACCAGGTGGATCACATTGATCGTCGCAAGAATGAGGCAGTTGATGCTTTGTCACGGTTAGGTTCTCAACGAAAGCCAGTACGACCTAATGTTTTTTCTGGATGTATTGCATCATCCGACTGTCAAGATACCCTTTGAGGAGGATCTGGCTGTTCCTGACCCGGAAGCGGAATTGGTGGCGGCTCTACATGCCATCCCAGAATGGACTATGCCTTATTTGGCATATCTAACACGCGGCGAGTTGCCTCGGGAGGAGGGTTTGGCCAGGAAGATCACCCGGCATTCTAAGTCTATGACAATTATCAATGGTGAGTTACATAAGTGTAGTGTGACGGGTGTCTTTCAGCGCTGCGTCTCACCGGAGGAGGGCCGGCAGATCTTGAATGAAATTCAGGCTGGCGACTGTGGACATCACGCTGGGTCAAAATCTTTAGTGGCCAAGGCTTTTCAACATGGGTTTTTCTGGTTGACGGCTCACAAGGATGCAGAAGACTTAGTCTGTAAGTGTGACGGCTGTCAGAAGTTTGGCCGGCGTGCTCACGTTCCGGCTCAAGAGTTGAGGATGATACCAATCACTTGGCCGTTTGCGGTCTAGGGGCTTGATATGGTAGGGCCTTTCAAGAGATCCAAGGATAAGAAAACACACCTTCTGGTGGCGATTGATAAATTTACTAAGTGGGTAGAGGCAGAGCCGGTCAGCAAATGTGACGCAGCTACAGCGGTTCAATTTATTAAGAAGCTGGTCTATCGCTTTGGTTACCCGCACAGTATCATTACGGACAATGGAACAAATCTATCCAAAAGAGCTATGAAAGCATTCTGTGAGAAGGAGCATATCCGGCTTGATGTTTCAGCCGTGGCACATCCACAGTCTAATGGTCAGGCAGAGCGAGCCAATCAGGAAATTTTAAGAGGAGTCAAACCACGGCTCATGGTTCCTTTGAAGCGGACACCCGGATGTTGGGTTGAGGAGTTGCCTTCCATCTTATGGAGCATCAGAACTACCCCTAAAAGATCTACAGGTTTCACGCCTTTCTTCATGGTGTATGGTGCTGAGGTGGTTCTACCCAGCGATATCCAGCATGACTCACCAAGGGTGGCGGCTTATGTTGAGACGGACAATGAGGTAGCACGCCAAGATGTGTTGGACGCCTTGTATGAAGCACGAGAGTTAGCAGCAGCCAGGTTGGCAATTTATCAACAAGACCTGCGACGCTATCATAGCCGCAGGGTGAAGACCCAGACATTCCAGGAGGGTGACCTGGTGCTCCGGCGGATTCAAGACCAATCTATAATGCATAAGTTATCTCCACCATGGGAGGGGCCTTTTGTGATTAGCAGAAACCTTAGCAATGGGTCATATTACCTCATTGATATCCGAGATGAGTCGGAAGCCGCGGGTCAAGAGACGCTGCGGCCATGGAATATCGCACATTTGCGACCATACTTTACTTAGCAGGCATTCGAAGCCGCTATCATTGTATACATCATGCTTACAGGAGTAAAAGCTAGCATCCCCACAAAGACAGGGGCCTCCGCGCTTATGTATACCTTTGTGCAATCAAGGTGAAATTTTTTCGGCTCAAGAATTTGAGTTAAAGTGGTTTATTCACTGTCAAAACGGCTGATCCGGCTTTATGCCCTATCAAGCGCTGTTGCAGGGAGGCTTCTTGCCTTCGGGTATAGCTCACATCTCCCCTGCACAGTCTGCTTTTACGCTGTTGCAAAGAGGCTTCTTGCCTTCGAGTATAGCTCACATCTCCCTTGCACAGCGGGCGTTATGCCCAATTAAGCACTATTGCAAAGAGGCTTCTTGCCTTCGGGTATAGCTTACATCTCCTTTGCACAGCCATCTGTTATTAAACTATTGCAAGGAGGCTTCTTGCCTCCGGGTATAGCTTACATCTCCCTTGCACAGTTGGCTTTATGCCTAGTTTGGTTACATTAAGCGCTGTAGTTGATGGAGGCTTCTTACCTTTGGTATAGCTTACATGACCCTAAGACAACAGCGTGTACACCAAATTCTAGTTGCTTATCAACTGCGGCCATTGAAGGGGGCTTCTTATCGACGGGTATCGCTTATCTCACCCTAATGGCCGGCTTTATGCCACTTTCGGTTACTTATTAACCACGGTTGTCGAAGGGGGCTTCTTACCGACGGGTTCGCTTATCTCACCCTAACAACCGGCGTTTACGCCAAAACTCAGTTGCTTATCAACTGTAGCTGTTGAAAGAGGCTTCTTGCCTTCGGGCATAGCTTACATCTCCTTTCAAACAGTCGGCTTTATCAGTTACCCGTGGTTGTCGATGGAGGCTTCTTGCCTTCGGGTATAGCATACATTACCCATCGACAGCCGGTGTCCGCGCCTACAACTGTAGCTATTGAAAGAGGCTTCTTGCCTTCGGGTATAGCTTACATCTCCTTTCAAACAGCCGGCTTTATGCCGTCTCAGGCTGATTATTAGCTGCGGCTGTTGATGGAGGCTTCTTGCCTTAAGGTATAGCTTACATCTCCCATCAACAGCCGGCGTTCGCACATACAACATTTGCTATTAAAAGGAGGCTTCTTATCGTCAGGTATAGCTTACATTACCCTTCATACAGCCGGCTTTAAGCCGCTTCCAGTTCTTTAATAGCCGCAGTTGTCGATAAAGGCTTCTTACCATCAGGTATAGCTTACACTATCCTACGACAATCGGCTCCTTAATGGATTCATCCGACAAGAATCGGAGCCATGTTGCTCCGGTTGACAAGAATTGAGTTTTAAAGGAGATTATCCGGCTCTAATATTATGGCGAAGGAATGGCGTCTTCAAAGATAGACACCCCTCATCAGAAAAGCTCAAGGTATATCCATGGAGAGTCGGCAACACATTAAATTGAAACACAGAGAGAAGGAAAGTGCACACAGAGAGGTGAAAAATATATACAACCGCCAAACGGCAGGGTCATGATTACTCTATTATAAAAACTACTCACAGAAGGAGCAAAAAGCATTGCCAACCGCCCATGGCGGGTCATTACATGAGTCTGTGCTCAGAAAGGTTAAAAGAATAAAGTTCAGTTATTTGCTGGCTCATCCTGCTCCGGGTCTTCTGCTGGCTTTATCTGGAGATTTCCCAATTTCCAATTACAGTCAGCCAGAGCAGCGAAAGACCCTTCAAGGAAAGGGGACGCGTCAAGATCACAAGGGAAGAGATCCTTACTATGGGCGGGTGTCAGATCCTTCCACTCGTAGAGAGGCCCGCGGATTCTCTTCTCCTCTGCGTCATAAGCCGCCTGATAAGTGCTCAAGTCAGCTTCATCCGCCAGTACAGAGGCCAGATAACACGACTCTTTGACACACCGGATGTAATCTTCTTCGGATTCTGAGTCGTCGTCTTTTTTGGACGGGTAACCATCCATCATTTCAGCCGGTGTTAGCTCGGGGGCGAAGGCCAGAACCCGGCTCAATCCAGCGATGGCTCCTTGGAGGAAGGCAGACTTCTTTAGCTCTTCTATCGGCTTGGGCATTGTGGAGAAGAGTTCCAAGACCCCTTTCAGAGTGGTGGGGATCTTCTCCTTATATTGAACACTCTTGATCGTAAAGATGGCGCCGCAGTATAGCTGTTCCGCAAAGGTGTAGATGGCCTTCAGTGGCAGAAGGCTATCAGAAGCCAACTGCCGGCTCCTGGGACCTGGATAAGCCAGATAAAACTGATGAGTCGCCAGTTTTTTAATAGCAATGTTAAAATACAAAGTAAAACAGAAACTTACCAAATAGGGCAGCTGACATCTTCGCTATGTGCCGCTTCAGGCCTTGGAGTTCCTCCACCACAGCTATAAGCCACCGGTCGGCGTCGTCCGCCCGTTTGGTCAGAGCGGCCTTTTTAGATTCTGCCGCCTCTTTCAAAGAGGTAAGCTCAGCAGTGACATTGGCCAGCTCCTCAGAGAGAAGCCGGTACTTTTCGTCACCAATGCTTCGGGCTTCCTATTGAGCCGCCAGGTTGGCCTTCAGATCCGTCAACTGAGAACCGGCTTCATTTAAAGCTTCCTATAATACATCAAAATACAGGATAAGTCGCCAAATACAGAACCGAGTAGTTACCTAGGATCATCTTTCCAACAAGTGCATAGTGGGTATGTATTTGTTCTGGCTTGTTTCGTAAGCCTCATCCTTTGTTTTGTTTTGAATATGGTAATTCCAGTTGCTTCGATGTCAAGTGGTGATTTCATATCTTGTGAAGTAGTGTTCTCATATTTCTGTGGGATTGCTAATTCTTGCCCAATCAAGTTATCATATCAATTCTTCCTACCGGTGTGCTTCTCTTCAAGATATTCAATCTTGTCCAATATTTGCAAGATCAATCCTCATGTTCTTCCCGGAGTTGTTTCATCTGTTCCAAGTTTTTCTTTGTTTTTCCCGCCCTCCCGCCCTTTTTTTTCTTCATTGAGTTAATTCTCATCCAAGTGCCTTTTCTATGCTTGTAATGCTTCCGCTATCTTTTCTTCTATCTTGTTTCCGGTGATTTCTTGTGAAGATTCTTAGGAGTTTCAATTTCAAGATCTATCCTCTTGTTCTTTGTTCTCGTTGGTATTTCTTCTCTAGTGATTATGTATGAAGCTGCTCAGTGCTCAAGTTATCATTTGTTAGTATTCATCTTCGTTTTCTTTTCTGGTGGATTCAATTCTAGTTCATGGTGTTCTTCATATCATTTCATTCTCTTTTGCTCTCCCATGTTGGAATTCTTTGTCAAGCCTCTCTTGTCTATTCATCCCTCTCTATTCTATCAGGAGTGTTGAAGATATCTCAGAAGACATTCATATTCATTCTTGTCCTCTTAATTATTTCAAGGGTATCATATCATCAAGTTCTTAATTTGTACTGGTGCAATCTCTCTTCATAATCAATTGTTTCAACGGTGGTTTCTTTCAGTGGGCCCATAACCCACAGGTCTTTTCCCAGGATCATACCCGACTCTTCTAATCTTTCCGGAGATGTTCTCAAGTTCTTTTAATATGATGTAAGAATGATTTTCATCAGTCATAATTCTCTTCCAAGATCGCTTCTAAATCATTTTCATTGTTGGCTCAACCTTTTCCCTTATTCATTATTCCGGAGTGTCTCAGTAATTCTTGGTGGTGTTCTCGTCTCCATTCTTAGTTTTGAAGACCGTAGGAGAGTTTTTCTTAATCTTTGTTCGTTCTTCCAAAGATGTTGGATTCAGCTTGTTGTTATCATCTCAATTGTTTGGATCATGAGTCATTTCTCCCATATCTATCCGGTTCATTTCAGAGCTGTTTTTCATTTCTTGATCCTCCGAAGGCCATCATTTCAGAAGATTTCTTCGTTCTCAGCTTTCAGCTTTCGTTCTCAATTCTTCTCAACTGTTGTCCCTTCATTCGTATCTCATTTATTCCGGTGTCGTGTTCAGTTTTCTATTAGGTGGATCATGCTCTCTTTGTTCTCGTGCTATATCATTCTTTCGTTTGGAATTCTTTCTGGTGTTCTCATGCAAGACTTCTTCTAGTGTGTGATCTATCTCTCTCTCTTCAATCTTTTCAAGAATAATAAGTGATGTGTGAAATCCGTTGCTTGTCATCAATTAAACTTGATGAAGGATAGTCATATCATAATTCTTATTCTTGTTTCCTCCAAGTGATTTCAATTCTTCTTCCGGAGTTGTTCATGATATCAAATTCCTTATCCCAAGTGGCATCTTTCTTCCGGAGTTTCTAGTCTTTTCTCAAGTATCTTGTTGTCAAGCTTCATCTAATTCTTAGCGAGGCCTCAATCTTATTCTTTTGCATCCTCCAATTCTTTTCTATCATTTTCTCATTTCTGGAGGTTCTTCTTGGTGGTTCATCAAGTTTTCTTTCATTTTCAAGTGTTCATCGAGATTCTTGTTGGAGGTGCTCAAGTGTCCTTTATCTTGGTTTTCTAAGTTCAATTCCTTCTCCTTGTATTTTAAGATGGTGTTATTAAATTCTTGATTATAAGGAGTTTCGAAGGAAGATTGTCAAGGAAAAGATAAGTAAACCCATCTTGTCTTCTCGGAGTTATCTTGGGTTGGATTTCACCTACAACATTTCCTAAGAATTGTTGTGTCCATGGTGTCATAAATGATTCAAGCTTTCTCCTCCTCTTCTTGGTGAAAGAAGCTTTGCATATCTTGTTGCTCTCAATCAACCATTTGTTTATCTTGTGGCAGGTTGTCACCTCATAATTTTGGGATGTTTTCCATAAGTCCACAAGAAGGTTGTTCTTTTCGTTGTTGGTGTTCCAACAACTCCATTCATCCATGCTTCTCAATTCATTTGTAGTGGAAGTTGTCATTTTCTTCTCAGTTCTCTTCTTTCCAAGGATCTAGCTTCTAGTCTTTTCTTCCGAAGATGTTGTGATGTTGCTCTCATCAATCCATCGTCTTGTTGTTTCAAGATCATGTTCTTTCTTTCTTATTATTTTAACCGGAGTGTTGTGAATCTTCGTGCTCCTTCTATCTTATGAAGTTTGATTCTATTCCAACCAAGTTTGGTGCCTCTCTTTCAATTTGTTTCCATGTTATCTAATTTTGCCCCTCTTTCCTGCCGAAGTGCTGCCGAAATTTTCCGTGAATTCTTGCTTATTTGTCCTTCATCCTCTTATCTTTGCTTCCTCCAAGATTCATTGGTTTCACTCGTTTGTCAAGAAGCAACTAAGTTTTACCTTTTGCTCTTTCTCTTCCCCGTTTTCGTTCTAGATCTAGGGACGAGATCCTCGTGTAGTGGAGGAGAGTTGTGCCAACCCGAGACCGACGTTCCAGAAGATTCCCCTTTAGTTTCCGTTTTCAGAATGTGTTTCGTTGTGTGTTGCATGCATCATTGCATCATTTGCATCATCGGCATTGCATCGTCACCCGTTTTCGAAAACTTGCATCCGCTCGTAATTGCCGGTTCTCTCCGTTTCGCCGTTGCCCGTGTCGAGTCCAACCACACACGCACGCGCCCGCGACACCTTTTTAATAAAAACCGTTTTAAGCGCGCGCGAAAATATTCTCGGATCGAGTTGAAACTTGTCATGCGGTCTTGTTATAGCTTAGGTAGACCGCCCGTCGATTTTCGTCGCGTTCTGAGTTTGTTTGATGCCCCGTCGGTAATCCGTAGAAGTGAGGTTATCGGTAGTTATCGGGTTTCCGTCGGACGTTCTCGGTGTTTCAAATCTTTGTGCCACGGGTCGCCACTCTCTCTCTTCCCCTCGTTGCCCTCTGCACAGTCCCCGTAGTCCCGACCCTCCGCTTCCGGACGTCGGATAGTCATCCGGCAGTCCGAAAACGGACAGTGCCGTAAACCGTGTCCCGAACCCTATATATAGCCCCCTAGCCCTACCTTGTTCCGCGTGCCACCAAACCCTAGCCAGCCCCACCTTCTTCCTCCTCCAGCCAGCCCGCCCGAGCCCATCTTGGCCCGTTCGAGCCCATCCGGGCCCGAAATCGCGTTTCGGAGCTTCTCCCGGAGCTGCCCCGAGCTCCATCCATGGAGGTTCCCGTGCTTCTCCTGCTCTTCCCGTGGCCGCCGGCTCGCCGGAGCGTCGCCGGAGCCACAGCCATGGCCGGACCTCCCCTCCTTCTCCTCCTTCCTCTCCTCTCCCTTCTCCTTCCTCTCTCCCTCTCTCCTCTAACCCTCGCGCCTCTCCCTGTGCAGCCATGGTCGCCGCCGCCAGCTCCCGTTGCCCTCCGGCCTCGCCGCCGCCGGGAACCGCGACCCCGCGCCGGATCCGGCCAGTGCCCGGCCTCCTCTCCCCTCGCCACGGCTTCCTCGCCCCGAGCTGCGAGTGTCCCTGCGCCCGTTGACCGCCCGAGTGGGCCGGCCCAGCTCGGCGCCCCCTCTAGTCCAGCTAGCCCCAGATCCGGCCCAATGTGAGCAGTTCCCCCCGTGCCTTTTTTTTAATTGCTATTTTGCGGTATTTAAACCTGCTAATAAATATTAAACCGTGCACATTTTGAAAATAACTCCAACATGGAGAATGCTTAGAATATTGCGTAGATTCATAATATGCAATTTGCATCCATGTTAAAAATTATTAACATGTCATTTCCTGCATTGCGGCATATATTGTCATTATGGCATTTTGCATAATTAATAAATGTGCATCGAAATTTATCCAATAATATATTAAAAAATGTCCATATCATTTGCATCGCATTTTCATGCACGGGATAATTGTCGGTATCTTGTTTGCATTTATATTGCATTGTTGCATTGTTTTACCGTGAATAGGTCTAATAACCATTTATTTAATTGTGATTATTTTCTAACATGAACCTAATCATATTATATATGTTTTCTGGGTAGAAAAATATATAGGATTTAACTGTGCAATTGGTTTTGTGATTTGAGTATGTTTGAGTGCATGTCATTTTTAACGTGATGCTCTTTTGTCATTTTCGTAGGAATTAATCCGGGCATGATATGAATTATTTTCAACATGAAAGTTGCTCGTTGATGTGTGTCCTAGCCCATGGTCATTTTGCTTGTAATAGAAATGCATGTTTAGGTGTGGTTTCGCTGTTATCAACTTGCTATAAAAATCTGATATTTTGAGGGTCCAAAATATTTCTAAGTCTGAAATCTGTTATTTTTGTTGCTGTCTTGCCATGTGATTTGCTAGGGATCTAGACCTCTTTTGTGGTTGATGCAATGGAGTTATTTGTTGTTGGTATTGCCCTCTAGTATGCTGTTAAGTTTCATGCCATTTCATGACCTGTAGAATATGTTTTCACTGCTGTCAATATGCCTTCGTGATAAAAACTGCACTGTCAAAAACTGGTATTTTCACCAAGTCTGAAACTGTTATTAAGTAGCCTTCTTGTGAGCTTCCTACCAAGTGATCCATGCTTGTTTTGCATATGATTTGTGAAGATGAAATGAAGTGGATGTTGTATGCTATTGCCTCATGCTTGGTTTGTGCATTTTGGAATCTTGTAGCTTGCTGTTTTCACATGTTCAAAATGCTATGTTGCTGTTTTTGGCAGATTTTAACTAAAACTTGATTTGTTGATTGTGGTTGAACCGTAGCTCCGTTTTGAGCATTCCATATATGAAACTTACTTAGAATCTCATGTAGTTGCATAATAACTTGTTGAATTTATGATTTGAGATGTTTATGATTGCATTTCCCATGCATTTGCATTCATGCCATGTGCATCTTGTTTTGCTCATATCTTTTGAACCGTAGCTCCGTTTGAGATGTTCTATATAAGTAAATCGACTAGAATTCCGTGTAGAATAACATGGTCATATTTATTTTGATGTTTAACAAACATAAAATATGTTTAGATCAGATCTGGACCAAATTCATAATGTACATATGGGGTCATTTCGGAAATGCTATAAGTTGTTTCCGGCCTCATTTAAGATGCCTAGATAGTATAGTTTACTTATGCTTCACCTCTTGCCATGCTTAAAAACATTTAATATTGTCGTGTACCTAAGGTGAGTAAACTAAATAATTCAAGTGTGGAGTTTCGTCAATATACAACTTGTTGCATATTGAGCTTCACTTTAATGTGTAGTATTTGATTGTGGTGATTTGTCATGCATTGCATATTTAAACCGGACATGCATCATATTATTGTGCATCGTGTTTTTCATATGTTGTGGTGTATCTCGTGTTGATTGTTTGTTTCGGATTGCTTCTTCTCGATAGAGTTCCGAAAGCGTTCGGAGTGTGAGGATTCGTTCGACTACGTTGGTTCGTCTTCTTCATGGACTCGGTCTTCTTCCGAGCGGGATCTCAGGAAAGATGACACATTTCCATGGATACCATTACTATCATTGCTATGCTAGTTGTCTCGTCTTTTATCGTTATGTCTCGCTACCTACCACTTGTTTGATAAGCCTCCCAACATTGCCATGCAAAGCCTCTAACCACTCCACCACCCAGCAAACCTTTGTTTGGCTATGTTACCGCTTGCTCAGCCCTTCTTATAGTGTTGCTAGTTGCAGGTGCCAATGCTTCCATGTGGCAACATGGACATCCTTTTGTTACATCACAATATTGCTGCTAATTAATTTAATGCACATATATACTTGGTAAAGGGTGGAAGGCTTGGCCTTTTGCTTGGTGTTTTGTTCCACTCTTGCCGCCCTTAGTTACTTGTGAACCGGTGTTATGTTTCATAAATGAGCGCTCCTAACATGCTCGGGGTTGTTATGGGGACCCCCTTGATTTTCGGGTTAGAATAAAACTTGTCTGGCAAGGCCCAACATTGGTACTACATTTGCCTAATAATTAATGAACTTGCATAGGGGATATTTTTCCGGACCCCGTGGATAATTTAATCAACCCCCGGGCCAGTGCTCCACATGAGTGTTGGTCCAAACTGGGCTACCTGCGGGGCCACCTCGGGGCAACTTGAGGTTTGGTTTCCCTGTAGCTAGTCCCATTTGTCGTGTCCTGAGACTGAGATACGCGGCTCTTATCGGGTTCGTTGACACGTTGGGTGGCCTTGCTGGATTTGTTTTACCTTTCTCGAGCGTCTTGAGTGAGGAACTCTGATTTTCTTCGGGTTATCTCGAGGTGTTGGATTTCCTTTGGAATTGTCTAGGAAGATCACGAGATCCGTGGTTGAGGTTATTCTCGCTGAGTGTGGTTAATTTGTGATGGACGAGTTGGAGCACCCCTGCAGGGTTAAATCTTTTCGAGAAGTCGTGCCCGCGGTTATGTGGCAAACTTGGATAATTTGTTTAACACCCGGTCATAGCAAACTTGAAGTAAACTCTAATAAAATACACCAACTATGTGCGTAACCGTGACTGTCTCTTATCGTGAGTTCTTATCCATAAGAGAACACGGTGGGGTTATGATTGATGTAAGTAGGTGTTCAGGATCAGTTAGTGATCATTACTAGTTCACGTTCATTATGCGTAGACCACCATACTTCAATTTCTGTACTCGTAAGTTAGTCACTCAAATAAATGCTTAGTCGCTTGCTGCAGCCTCACCACTTAACCGTGCCTTACCTATTAAGCTTTAATAGTCTTGATACCCTTGGAAATGAGATTGCTGAGTCCCTATGGCTCACAGATTCCTACAATAACAGTTGCAGGTGCAGGTTATGTGATGATTTGACGTGAGCGTGTTGCTTGATTTGACTTGGAGTTCTTCTTCTTCTTCTTCTTCTTCTTCTTCTTGTTCTTCCTCAATCTTGGATGGGTTCCAGGCGGCAGCCTGGGATAGCAAGGGTGGATGTCATTTTACCGTTTGATTTCGTCCGTAGTCGGACCCTGCTCTTATGTATGATGCTTGAGATGTTATTGTATTGATGTGACTCTGATGTAGCTTGTGGCCAGTGTAAGCCAATTCCATATACTCATCTTTTCTGTACACGTACTTGTAATGATATCCATTCTTGCGAACGCATCGAGATGCGCTTCTATCCCCTTGAGGCCCTCGTGCCAAATAAGGATAGGACCGCATCTTGGGCGTGACACCAACCGAAGTTCCAGATCCCGGCTGGTGGTAACCCGGTTTATATACCCGGCGTGGAGCTCTTCGACTGTCATCTTCTTGCACGAAGAGTCAAAGTTCAGCTTCTTTGAGGCTTCAGCCGGCTCTGTATGTTTGGTCAACACATGAGCCGGAGGCGTTTGATGACCAGACCTAGTGATAACAACATCTGGAGTTTCAGGGGTCTTGGCAGGAGTCGCCGGCTTTGAAGGAGCCCTTGGAGGGCTCTCCATGATGACATCTTCAGCGGTCGGCTCTGTGGAGGCAGCCGGCAGGTTTTCTTCTGGTTGAGTCTCCTCAAGTTGTTCGGGCTCCGGCTCTTCGATAACTAGGCCGGAGGAGGGCTTGTTGGTCTTGCGACGTTTAGCTTGAGCACTGCAAAATAGAAGGATCAGCAGTTGAAGATGTTGCTATCATATTAACAGCCGGATATCCAGATATCATGGTAAGGAATGCTTACAGCAGATTGATCTTGGGCGGTGGTAGAATTGACGCCGAAGAGTCGCCGGAGGAAGGGGATTTCTAAAAAGAGTAAAACAGGAAAGATGAGAAAGTGTCAAGATTACAAAGGAAAGTCAAAGGAAAAGTAGAGACTTAAACCTCGGCAGGGCATTTCTTTGGAGCCGGAGAGTTTGGTAGCCCGGACATGAGCTCAGTAGAGCCGGTGCTTCGAGTCTGTCGACGCTCGACTTGTTGTTGCTTTTTTAAGAGAAAATTGGGGGCCAGATAAGCAAGAGAGTGAGAAAGAGGAACTTTTCTGATAACCCGCCGCGGCTTTTGGGGGACGAAACATTCTGAGCCGGAAGAAACGTAATTTACCTCAGGAGCATTGGCACGACTGGTTTCCACTTCATCCTGTGAGTAAAACAAGCATTAATAAAGCAGGAAGGTAAAAGATCAAACAAAGCAGTTAAAATTTTACCTCTGAGATGGATGATGGTGGCGGGTCAAGCAAATTATCTTGTGGGGCATCTTTTTTAGCCCTCTTAGTCGCGACCTTCTTCCTGGATTTCTTCGGAGGGGCAACATATTCCTTCTTCCAGAAGTCTGAGTCGGCCTATAGGAATGATCCGGAGAGTGAATACCAAATCAACAAAGTACAAACGACGTCTAAAGAGACGGATGGGAAGAGATTAACTTACATCGGGAGCCAGATTATTAACGCAGAAAGGCGCCAGGCCGATGGCACTGCATGAGCCGGAGGCCTCGTGGACAAGGCTCCGGATGGTAATGGTAATATCATCCTCTGACAGTGTTCATTTGCTGAAGCACAATGAGCTATCATATTTGCCTTCATACTTGCACATAAGCCGACCTCTGCGGCTTAAAGGCATGATCCGCCAAAAAATCCAGCAACGGATCAAATCCAATCCTATTAAGCCGTTGGTCAGGAGCGCTTTGATCTTGGCATGGAACGGCTCAAATCTGGCAAGCTCCGAGGCTGAGAGCCGGCCGGGAAGCTCTGTATCAGTCCTAAACCAGGAGGGGCGGTAACCCCCCAATGAGTTCTCTTTCTTAGGAGAGGTCTCTGGGTAATAGAACCATGTCTTATTCCAATCTTTTGGGTGACTCGGCATTGGAGTAGCAGGAAAGATGATGTCTCGGCGGCGTTGAATAGAAATACCGCCCAGCTCCAGACTCAGGCCACCCTTCATTTCAGTTTGGCGGTTGGCATAGAAGAATTCTCGAAAGAACCCCACAGACGGCTTACTTAGCAGATAAGCTTCACAGAGAACTTGGAAGTTGCAGATGTTGGAAACGGAGTTGGGTGCCAAGTCTTGATGATGCAGCTTATAAAAATGAAGGACGTCCCGGAAAAACTTAGAGCCGGGCGGCACGAACCCTCGCTCGATGTGATCAGCAAAGACTACTATTTCTCCTTTTTGGGGAGAAGGCCGGGTCTCGTTACCCGGAACCCGCCAGTTGAGAACCTCTTTGGGAGGAAGAGCACCCGATTCAGTGAAGCATGCTAAGTACTCCTCCGTAACGCAAGAACCAACCCGGTTGCATGAGTTGGACGCACGAGACATATTAGCGGCTTAAGTGTTGTGCAAGATAAAAGGCGCGATGAGTAAAAGCACAAAGCAAATATTTTTGACGGCTTAAAGGTTTAAGGGCTCTACAGATAAAGTGGAAAGACCCGCTTGATGAGAGCCGGAGAAGCTTGGCAACTCAATAGAGGAAAGGAAGATTAAAAAATCGGCTAAGTCCTAAAAACAGATTCCGCAAACTATCACTATGGCTACGGATCTACAAAAGTGGAGAAAAAGGATTTAAATGCAGACCTAGTGATGAACAGCAGAAAGAAAGAAAGTGGAGCGGGGCTATCATGGTTCACGCATTATGCGCGGTGGGCCCGCGTATGGCGGCGGGACGAGAGCGCAATCTGAAAGTAACAACAGCGTCGATATATGCTCGTGGTGGCGGTGCCGGAGCCCTACTACGGTGAAGCCCTACTATGGCGGAACCCTGCTACGGCGGAAGCCTACTACGGCAGTGAGCGATCTAAAGAAAGGGGAGAACTCACCGGAGATGTTGCGGCGGCGGCGGAAGAAATCTGGTCCATATCAGGGTGATGCAGCGGCCCGGTCAGTGCAGATGCGAAAACGGCGCCGGACGACGAGGACACTGGAGCGGCGGCGACAGAAAGAAGAAGAAGAGGCACGAGCGGGAGGATGGAAAACTCCGGCCCGCATGGGTCATATTTAAAAAGGGATTAAGGAAGGCGCAAAAATCCAGGCGACGACACCGTTTGACCGAGGCGGACGCCTCGACTCTCGGGATGACAGCTAATGAAAGATTCGGTTGTACATCAGCAGATCTCATGACATCACGCCGGGTCATTTCTGGGCGACTCGCCAAAAACCAGAAGAGAAGGATGAAGTGAGCAAGCTCAATTCAACCTGAGGCCTAATGTTGGGGATATGACCCCACGATATGACCTGCCCTGGGGGCTCCGGGTCATGTTTCTGGCTCGTGAGCCGGCCCAAAGGTGAGTCGTAAGACTGGCGGCCCAGGAAGATAGGCGGCTCAAGGGGTGGGCCGTACAAACGACCCGGACGGAGAAGACCCGGGCGTGCAAGCCGACTCATAGGCAGCTTGGACAAGAAGAGAGAGAGAGACTCGGTTAGCAATTGTCACGACCCGATGGTCCTGACCTCTTATATAAAGGCAGACCCGGGGCGACTTAGAGGGGGGTAATTGAGAACTAGGTCAAGCTTTTAGCTCCTTGTAATCAATACACAAGCAATACAAACACAAGCAGGACGTAGGCTATTACCTCGACTTGAGGGGCCGAACCTGGGTAAATCCGTGTCTTTCGTCCCAATTAACCCCTTTGAGTCCACCCCGTTAGCGATGGCCTCGAATCCAAGTCCGTTCACCCGAACATCTGCCGTGATAAAACCATGACAAGTATGGAACATATTCTGTTTCCACAGGTTGGTTGTCTCAAGAAGAGCCACCACGACATCTGGTATGAATTGGAGCACTACAATATGTTAAAGCAGTGCATAATGGCACAGTTTAGGCAAAGCAAAGTTTTTACTAAAAGCCTATTACAATGCTCTCCATAGAGCTCAAAAGCAAGGACTTAAAGTTTTTACACGCCCCAAATTTCGGCGGGTCTCGAGAGCCGGATTACCCACGGCATTATCAAAGGGCGCAGCTGGATGGCAGGTCACCCTGTGCTGGGTCTTCGACCTCCTCGATCTAGAGATTGTCCATGTCCGAGTTGCAGTTGGTTAAAGCTTCAAAGGTTGCCTCTTCAAAGAGGGGAGACGGGTCAAGCTCAGGAGCAAATAAGTGCGTAAGGCATGCAGGAATTAAGTCCGTGGCCTCGAAAGTTGGGTCGCGCACTTGCTTGTTCTCGGCATTGTAAGCCGCCTGATATGTTGACAGGTTCACTTACTCCGCTAATACCGATGCAAGGACTCTGGAGGCCTTCATGCAACGGGCGTAGTCGGCTTCTGTGAACTCTGATCTGTTGTCCTTCTTTGATGGAAACCCGTCCATCATTTCTTCAGGAGTTAGCTCTAGGGCGAATGCTAAAGCCCGGCTTATGGCTGCAATGGCTCCCTTTCTGGCGGATGATTTCTTGAGCTCTTGGATTTGCTTGGGCAAGGTGCACAACATTTCTATAACTCCCTTCATGGACTGGGGGATACTCTATTTGTTAAGCATCACTTTGATGGTGCAGAGTGTTCCACAGTATAGCTGTTTTGAGAGAGTATAGACGGCTTTCAGAGACAACAGGCTGTCAGCGGCGAGTTGACGGATCCTTGGACCTGTATAAGATGGATTTTTTTATAAGCCGCCTGTATAAGTCTTCACACAAGGATATTGGCTAAAGTACTTACCAAAGATAGCAGCAGACATCTTTGCAATATGGTGCTTCAGGGCGTGCAGTTCATCGGATACTTCCATGAGCCGTTGGTCAGCGTTATCTGCATGCTGAGCTAGGGCATTTTTCTCCGTCTCAGCAGCTTTCTTGAAGGCGGCAAAATCAGCTTTAGTTTTTACAAGCTCTTCGGCTGCAAGCCGGCACTTCTCTTCTGCTGCACTCCTGGCAGCCTGTTGGGAGGCCAGATTGCTCTTCAAGCCGGTCAGTTCAGACTCGGCATTATTTAAAGCTTCATGTGACAAACAAAGGTACAAGAAAGGTAAGTCGCCAGGATAGCAGGTCGTCATATGGTTAAATTAACAAATATGATGCAAGTCTCCAGCAGATTGCAAGCAATATACTTGACACTTGGGGGGCTCATGTTTATTTGCTCTCCAAGACTACAAGTACGTTCAGGCTCATCTTTATCAAGTTAAGTCGGCACGTGGGGGCTAATGTCTATTTGCTCTCCAATACTACAAACTACAAAGTAAGTCCCGGCTCATCTTTATCAAGTTAAGACGACACTTGGGGGCTACAATTGGCTCTTTGTTCAAGTCTACATTGAAGTTCCGACTCATATTTGTCAAAGATAAGCCGACACTTGGGGGCTACATTTGGCTCTTTCCATGAGGAAATACGGCCCATTATTTCTATAATTACCCGAACTTGGGGGCTACAGTTGATCAACTACTTAAAATTGAGTACCAGCTCAATATTTGCATATTAAGCTGATACTTGGGGCTACAGGTTAAGTGGTTCTACTTCAAGCTTGGTTTGGAAGACCCAGTTTACCATTAACAAATACTAAACCGGCTCTTGGGGGCTACATAAGGATATAAGGACAGGAAAGAGTACCTCGTATTTTTTCCTTCATCAGGTTGACGAGCTTGAGTTCCATGTTCCGGTTCGTGGTGAGGCGGTTCAGATAACTGGCGTGCAGCTCGTCAGCATTTAACTTCTCCAACACGGGGAGTTCAAGGTCCAGCTTGTCAGACGCTTCAGTTTTCTTAGTGTGTTTTGTCAACACACGAGGTTTAGGAGTTTGAAAGCCGCTCCAGGTGATGATGACATCTGGAGTTGTTGAATCGTCAGCGGTCGTTGAAGGGCTCGGCGGCTTAGAATTGGTCCTCGGAGGGCTCTCAGTGCCGTCTCATGGGCCACCGGCTCGGCAGAATGGCGAGTGTCCTCAAGTGCATCCTTTGAGGCAGCAGAAGGATCAGCATGCGCAATCGGAGAGTCCGGCTTGGCAACCTCCGGTTCTTGAGCAGTGGGGGCCGAGGTAGACCCGACGGTTTTTCTTCGCTTTGCTTGAGCCCTAGAAGGCATAGAAAGGTATTATATAAAATCCAAAGGATGACAAAGGATAGGATACAAATATGGAAGCACGTGCTCTGGGTTGATCTTTAGAGGCGGTAGCTTGGTTGTTGTAGAGTCGCCTGAAGAAGGGGGTGATTCCTGAAAGAAGTTAAAGTATTATAAAGACAGAATAAAGTTGTAAGGCAAGATTGACAAAATTATGCCAAGTGAAACAAATACCTAAGGCGGCCGTTTCCATTGAACCGGCGAGTGAGATAACCCGACCATAAGATCTTCAGAGCCGGTGCTCCGGGTCTGGCGCCGGGAGACTTGTTGTTGCTTTGTCAAAAGAAAGTTGGGGTCTAAGTAAGCAAGAGGATGAGAAAATGGGACTTTTCGGATGACCCGCCGTATCTTCTATGGTGCAAGATGTTCTGAGTCAGATGAGACATAGGTTACCTAAGAGGTGTTGGCGTGGCTTGTCTCCGTCTCGTCCTGTGAAGTTATTATTGTCAGTAAGGTGTCTGAAGAGACGGCCAAGAGAGTCAAGTTTTACCTCTAAGTCGTCAGCTTCAGGTTACTCTTGAGGTGCAGGTTTCTTCTTTGGGCCGACGACCTTCTCCTTCAACTTATTTGGAGGAGGAACGTATTTCTTTTTCCAGAAGCTGGAGTTAGCCTGGAAGTAAAAGCAGCCGAAAGAGGTTAAATATTATAAAACATACACGGATAGCTAAATGCGGAAGTCAGGAGATTGAGAGTCGCCCTTACATTCGGGGCCGGGTTTGTGGCACAGAAGGGTGATAATCCAATGGTGCGGCAAGAATCTTGAGATTCATGGATAAGGCTGTTGACGGCAGCAACGATATCTTCTTCTAACAAAATGGTAGGATTAAAATAGAGGGGATCGTTGGCATCACCCGTATATTCACACATGAGGCGGCTTCTCCGGCTCAGGGACATGACTTGCCAAGAGATCCAACAACGGGTCAGATCAATCCCTGTCAGACCATTGGCCATGAGGGCTTTGGTTTTGGCGTAAGCCGGGGCATATTTCACCCGTTTAGAAGCTGACATCCGGTCAGGGAGCTCGATCGTGGTCTTGAGTCGGGATGGGCGATAACCCGGTAATGGATGTTCTCCTTCTGGAGAGGTATCTTTGCAGTAAAACCAGGTCTTGTTCCAATCCTTAGGATGACTTGGCATACGAACAGCTGGAAAGGCCATGTCCCGCCTTCTTTGAATGGAGATACCGCCGAGTTCCAAGCTTGGGCTGGATGCAACTTCTGTCGGGCAGTTGGCATAGAAAAACTCACGGAAGAGATCAACCGACGGCTCTTCTTGCAAGTAAACTTCACAGAGAATTTGGAAGTTGCACATGTTTGAAACGGAATTTGGCGCAATGTATTGAGGACGCAGTTTGAAGAAGTGAAGGACGTCTGGGAAGAATTTTGAGCCGGGTGGGCTGAAACCGCATGAGAGGTGGTCTGCGAATACAACCACTTCACCCTCTTGGGGTGGGTTTCTTCTCATTGCCTGGAACCCGCCAATGAATGACGTTTTTGGCCGGCAAGGTCCTCGTGTCTACGTAATCCTTCAGAAACTCTTCAGTAACGGCAGAGCCGACCCAGTTGCAGGAATTGGATGCACGAGGCATAATGGCGGCTTAAAAAGCTATCGAAAGTAACAGCTCGCGGTGATTTAGAAGGTGACAGACAACTAAGGGCAGATGATGAAATCTAAATTCTATGAGGCTGAGCCGCCCGTGTAGTTCAGGGCGAAAGCCGGTAGTTTAATGGCGAGTTACATTGCAGGGCAATGGAGCAAAATACTGCTAAGTGTGAAAAATAGGATTCACATGTTATCGTTGCAGTGACAGATCTACGCATAGAGGAAAAAACAGAATTATTCTGAACCTAACGTTGAACGGAGGAACTGGTGATATTCACAGACGGTAAAAGGAAGCAACTAACTATCTAACTTAAATTACTGATGATCTCCTATGGTTTACCGTGTCAGGGAGAGATTCATTACAAGATTCATGTGGTATACATCGTTGGGCATTACGAGGAACTCGCGTTTTAAGCGGGCTAAGGAACTCCATGGACTTACTACCCTAAACTACAGATATAGGGGACGAAGAAGGACTTATCGGAGGAGATGCATCAGGCGCGAAGGATGCTCTAGTCCGTTCAGGTCAATGCAGCGGCCTTGGGCGATGATGGCGCAGGAGATTCACCGGAGCAAGAGAGCTCGGGGGCGACGGCGTCGAGAGGAAGAAGAATAGGCGCAAGTTGCGAAGGAAATGAGAACAACTGTTCGCAGTCCTATTTAAGAGGCTGGAAAGAGGAAACGGGCATGGGAATCCAGGCAACCAAAACTGACCGACCGAGACGGAAGCCTCAATTTTTGGGCTATTAGTTTAATGGTGAAAGATCCATTGTGGTCGTCAGGGAATCTTTTTGGCATATCCGATATGACGTCATGGCGGGTTACATTTTTGTACTTTGAGGTGTTGAAGGAAGAGACTCGCCACCAAGCAAATTGGACGATTGACATGAGCAAGCTCAAATCAACCTGGGGCCTAATGTTGGGGATATAACCCCGTTGTAAGAGCACATTTCTCCATGTGTGGTTTTGGGTAATTGATGACACCCCTACGGACTAATGGTTGCCTTGAGTTATATTCGAAGGATTTGTCCATAGTCACTTCTTGAAGTCCATCTGTTGGGTTTCAAGGACTTTATATGGTGACCAAGGTGGTATTCAAGGTTTATCCAAAGATTGGTCATGTGGGAGTTGAGCTTATTGCAAGCATGTCTTGAAGGAGAAGATTGTGTAAGCATTCATGTTTACCTTCAAGACATCATCTTTATGAAGAGAGAAGCTAAGATACAAGGTTCATCAATACTAAGTCAAAAAGTGAATCAAGTTGATCAACACACAAAGCGTACAAGATGTACTGAGAGGGATCAAGTGATCCCATGGTGTGGTAAGCATTATCCATTACGCTTTGTGTACTAACCCATGGTCTACATGAGAGTTCTTCGTGGGGTTAGGTATATTTCCATGGGCTTGCGTCAAGAGGCAGATCCCATACATCCCATGGAAGATGACATCAAGTGGAGATCGTCATCAAGGTTGCGATGTGCAAGATCAAGTGAAGCATCACGGAGAGATCATGCTTGAGGCTCGCCTTCATTATGGTGACAATGGACCTGTGAAGATGTGCCGAAGAGTGGCTCACCCAGAGTGGAGTATGGGGGAGCAATGATCTAGTCTTCATCAAGCCAATGCAATAAAGAAATGTGGTCCATCTTGAGGAAGTTAAGATCGTCATCATCTCGCTCAAGTGGACTATGCGCAAGGCTAAGGTTTGACCTTGATAGGGTTTTCTATTTTACCGGTCTCATGGTGGTAGTTGAGAGACTGGGTTATAGGATCGATTGTCGTACTATCAAGGGGGGCTCTCAAGTAAGTAGCTTGATCGTATCGTTTGTTGAGAGATCAAACCATTCCATTCTTGGCATCATCATATTTCTTGGTTCTTGGTTGGATTTTCTCTATGTGGGTTCTTGAGCTTGTGGTTATATTCGTGACAAGCTCTAGTACATCGAAAACGGATTTCATATGCTTTGTCTATTGCGTTTTCGGTGTTTGGAGTTTTACCGACCTTATTTGTGGAAGGGTTATCACCATTTTCTTATGGGCCTTTTCTCATTTGCTTCTTATTGATATTTCAATCAATATTGTGTTAGCACATGTCGTTATCTTTCCAACAAACTTTGTTTCATTGAATTCGGAGTCCGTTTGCAAAAGTTGTGGCCGTTTTGGTGTTCTTAAAAGACTGCAGTGTTACTACCGCCGCTAGAGCGGATGTAATTTTTTACTACCGCTCCGGACCATAATCTCGTGTTATTTACAGCCGTGGTAGGCATGGATGTAATTTTTTAGTACCGCTCGCAAGCAGTAGTACCGCTACCAGTAGCGGTAGTACCGCTACCCGTAGCGGTAGTACCGCTTTGGCGGTTCTACTGGCCTTTTTGCCTCCTCGGTGTTGCTTTTCAAAGGGGTACTATTGCCCTAGTGGTAGTACCGCTCCTTGGAGCGGTAATACCACTCTACGCAGGCTGTGAGGATAACGCTTGGATTTTTCCCCACCTATAAAAGGGGGTCTTCTACTCCAACGGGCCTCATCTTTTGAGCTCGTGTTCTTCCCCCATTGTTGACCTTCTTTGAGCTTGCTAACTCTCAATCCCTCCAATGATTCTTGCTAGTTCTTGAGGGAAAAGAGAGAGGAGATCTAGATCCACATTTTCACCAATCACTTTCTCCTCTAAGTGAGAGGAACCCCTTGGATCTAGATCTTGGAGTTCTTCGTGTTCTTCTTTGTTCTTCCTCTGATTTCCCTCCCTAGCATTATTTGATTTGGTGGGATTTGGGAGAGAAGGACTTGGGCACTCCGTGTGCTTTTGCCATTGCATTTGGTGCATAGGTTTGAGTTCTCCATGGTGATACGTGGAAGTGAGAAGTTGAGAAGCTATTACTCTTGGGTGTTTGAGCACCCTAGAGCTTGTTCCTCTTGGGTGCTTTGGAGTCCTAGACGGTTGGTGGTGCCTCAGAGCTCAAACATTGTGGTGAAAAGCTACGGGCAAGTTTTGGGGTCTCCAATTAGGTTGTGGAGATTGCCCCGAGCATTTGAGGTCACCTCGGAGCCACAATCCATTGTGGTGAAGCTTCGTGGTGTCGTTGGGAGCCTCCAATCAAGTTGTGGATATTGCCCCAACCTTGTTTGTATGGGTTCGGTGACCACCCTCAAGGGTCCCTTAGTGGAATCACGACATCTTGCATTGTGCGAGGGCATGAGGAGATTACGGTGGCCCTAGTGGCTTCTTGGGGAGCATTGTGCCTCAACACCGCTCCAAACAGAGATTAGCATCTGCAAGGGTGTGAACTTCGGGATACATCGTCGTCTCCGCGTGCCTCGGTTATCTCTTACCCGAGCCCCTTTACTTATGAACTTTACTTTGTGATAGTCATATTGTTTCTTGTTATATATCTTGCTATCACTTAGTTGTCTATCTTGATTAGCATAAGTTGTTGGTGCACATAGGTGAGCCTAGTTGTTTTAGGTTTTGTGCTTGACTAATTAAACGATAGTTTTATTCCGCATTTTCTCAAGCCTAAACTGTAATTATTTTAAAGCGCCTACTCACCCCCCCTTCTAGGCTACATCCACGTCCTTTCAATTGGTATCAGAGCTAGGTCTCTCATTATTAGGTTTAACCACCTAGAGAGTAAGGATGTCGACTAGGGGATTAGGATTCTCTGACACTCTTAGTTTCGATGGCACAAATTTTGATGTTTGGGTAATTCGCATGCTTAATCTCTTTAGGGTCATGGACCCAAATTTATAGGGAATTGTAGATATGGGTTTTTCTCCTCCAAAGGATTCTCAACACATATCTTTAGAGGATGAGAAAAACTCTTATGTATATGCTCAAGCTTCTAATGCGCTTTTGATGCTTTGAGCAATGTAGTTATATTTGAACTCATGCCATTCCGGGATGCTCATGAGTTGTGGACAAAGCTTCAAGATAAATATGGTGTGTCCAAGATTTGTAGGTATGATTGTTATCCCTCCACCTCTAGTCGTGTTGTCTTCTCAACTTCTTCTACTTCAACTACATTTGGATTGCCACAAGGTAATTATATGGTGAGTAGTGATGATCATTGTAATGATGATAGTTGTAACAGCCCGGGACCGATGCTCCAAAAGATTCCCCTTTCTTTCCATTCTCGTCTGTGTTTTGTTTGGTTGTTGCATTCATCATCATGGCATCATTCGCATCATCTGCATAGCATCGTCACTTGTTTTCAAAAACTTGCATCCGTTCGTAGTTGCCGATTCTCTTCGTTCTTGCCATTGTCTGTTTCGAGACCAACCACACATGCACGCGCCCGCGGCATCGTTCTAAAACGTTTTAAAAGGCGCGCTAAAAATATTCTTGGATTGGGTTGAAACTTGGCGTGCGATCTTGTTATAGTGTAGGTAGACCGCCTGTCGAATTTCGTCGTGTTCCGAGTTCGTTTGAAACCCCATCGGTCAACCGTAGCAGTGTCGTCATCGGGTTATTCGTCGGACGTTATCGGTGTTTTAAAACCCTCGTGTCACGGGACACACTTTCCTCTCATCCCCACCTAGCCCATCTACACGGCCACCGCAGCCCACTTAGCCTCCCTCCGTTCATGGTCATCGGATCGTGATCGGACGGACAAGGTCCAACCCCCAACCCTAGTGCCTTCCCTATTTAAACCCCATGGAGAGAGAGCCCGTCACTCTCTAGGGTTTCCCCATGTAAAATTGCAGCCACACCCCTAGAAAAACCCCACCTGCTAGCCCTCCTCCTCCAGATCCCGCAGCCCCAACCATCTGCCCGTTTTCGGCCCTCGGATCGCGATCTAGAGGCTGGAAATCGCCCAAAATCCCACCTACCGGACATGTCCGGCGGACAATCCGGACATTGTCCGGCAACCGCAGAGCAGCCCGCAGTCCCGCGCCCGAGCTCCTCGCCCGCGCCGCCCCAGCTGGCCACCGGCACTCGCCGGAGCCGCCGCCGTCGGTCGCCGACCTCGCCGGACCTCCTTCCTCTTCTGCCCTCTCTTCCCCGTCTCATCTCCCTCTTCCCCAACCTTTGTCTCTCTCCCGATGCAGTGCCGCCATGGTAGCTGGAGCTCGCCGTCGCTCGCCACCGTCGGGAATGGGACAGCCGCCCCGGGATCCGGTCCTGACGCCGGTCCCCGTGACCCCCTGCGTCCTCCTCGCCGACGCCCTGCTTCTCGTCGCCCCCCGCTGGCCATGCCTCGCTCGATCCAGGTGGGATCGAGGAGGAGGACGCTAGAGCGCTCGCGTTGACCAGCCGCCTCCATCGGCCCAGTCCGCCAGATCTGCCGGCCCAGCTCCGGGAGCCTCAAGGCCCAGCCCAGGGTGAGTGTCGCTGCCCTATTCCCCGCCCCATGCACGTTTAGTTATGTTGCGCCCACCAAATTCGGCCCGTTTGTGTTTTTCTTTCCCTGCTGCGAATTTGTTAATTACATGTGGATTTTCAGAATTATAGAAAAAACCCTAATTTAAAAATGCCCATAGAAAATTAACCGTGCATCACATGTAAAAACTTTATATATGAAACTTGACTAGAATTTCGTGTAGATTCACAACTCTTGTATGTGTTTAAATGCTTAAACTTGCTATTTGAATCATTTTGCTTAATGCCACGTTATTTAAGTAGCTACCTTGTGAGCTACCTTGTCTGAAACTGTTTGAATATAATATGATCCATGCATGCATATTTTGGGCAAGTAGCTACCTTGTGAGCTTCCTACCATGTGATCCATGCATGTTTTGAATATAATATGTGAATATGAAATGAAGTATGTGTTATATGCTACTGCCCCATGCTTAGTTTGTGCATTTTAGAATAGTGTAACTTGTTGTTTTCATGTGTGCAAATGCTAAGTTGCTGTTTTGGGCAGATTTCAAGTAAAACTTGTTGTGGTGTTTGTGGTTGAACCGTAGCTCCGTTTTGGACATGCCATATATGAAACTTGCTTAAAATCTAATGTAGTTTCATAATAAATTGCTGCATTCATGATTTGAAATGTTTGTGATGGTATTTTCCATGCATTGCATTCATGACATGTGCATCTTGTGTTGCTCATATCTTTTAGACTGTAGCTCCATTTGAGATGTTCTATATATGTAAATCGACTAGAATGATGCGTAGAATTGCATGGTATGATTTATTCTGTTGTTTAACAAATATATAATATGATTAGTTCAGATCTGGACCAATTTCGAAATTAACATATGAGGTTGTTTCGGAAATACTATAAGTTGTTTCCGACCTCATTTAAGAATCCTAGATAGTGTACTTTACTTATGCTTCACCTCTTGCCATGCCTAACAACATTTAACATTGATGAGTACCTAACGAGAGTGAACTAAATAATTCGAACGTGGAGTTTCGTCAATATGCAACTCGTTGCATATTGAACTTCACTTAATATGTAGTAGTTGTTTGTTGTGTTTGCCATGCCATGCCATGCATTGCACATTAAACCGAACATGCATCATATTTGTTTGCGCATCGTGTCATGTATATGTTATGGTGTATCTTGTGTTGATTGTTTGTTTCCGGATTGCTTTTTCTCGATAGAGTTCCGAAAGCATTCGGAGTGTGAGGATTCGTTCGACTACGTTGGCCCGTCTTTTTCATGGACTCATTCTTCTTCCGAGTGGGATCTCAGGCAAGATGACACATTCCCTTGGATACCATTACTATCAATTCCATGCTAGATGTCTCGTTTTCTTTCACTATGTCATGCTACCTACCACTTGTTTGTCAAGCCTCCCAACATTGCCATGAAAGCCTCTAACCCCTCCACATCCCAACAAACCGTTGTTTGGCTATGTTACCGCTTGCTCAGCCCTTCTTATAGTGTTTCTAGCTGTAGGTGCAATTGCCTCCATGTGACAACATAGACATTCTTATTATATCACAATATTGCTGCTAATTAATTTAATGCACTTATACACTTGGTAAATGGTGGAAGGCTTGGCCTTTTGCTCGGTGTTTTGTTCCACTCTTGCCACCCTAATTACTTATGAACCGGTGTTATGTTCCATAAATGAGCGCTCCTAACATGCTCAGGGTTGTTATGGGGACCCCCTTGATTTTCATGTTAGGATAAAACTTGTCTGGCAAGGCCCAACATTGGTACTATTTGCTTAATAACAACTAAAATTGCATAAGGCATGATCACCCCATGGATTAATCAACAACCCGGCCCAGTGCTCCACATGAGTGTTGGTCCAAACTAGAGCACTGTGCGGGGCCAACCCGAGGCAACTCGGGAGATTTCTATCAGGCCACTGTACGCGTCGCTTATCCGTCGTGTCCTGAGAACGAGATACGTGGCTCCTATCGGGATCGTCGACACGTTGGGAGGCCTTGCTGGACTTGTTTTACCTTTCTCGGACGTCTTGAGTGAGGAACTCTGATTTTCTTCGGGATATCTCGAGGTGTCGGATTTCCTTTGGAATTGCCTAGGAGGATAACGAGATCCGTGGTCGAGGTTATTCCCGCTGCGTGTGGTTAATTTGTGATGGACGAGTTGGAGCACCCCTGCAGGGTTAAATATTTTCAAGAAGCCATGCCCGCGGTTATGTGGCAAACTTGGATACTTTGTTTAACACCCGGTCATAGCAAACTTGAAGTAAACTCTAATAAAATACACCAACTATGTGCGTAACCGTGATTGTCTCTTTTCGAGAGTTCTTATCCGAAAGAGAACACGGTGGGGTTATGATTGACATAAGTACGTGTTCAGGATCAGTTAGTGATCATTACTAGATCTCGTCCGTTATGCGTAGAATACCATACTTTACTTTCTGTTCTCGTAAGTTAGCCACTCAAACAAATGCTTAGTCGCTTGTTGCAGCCTCACCACTTAACCATACCTCACCTATTAAGCTTTAATAGTCTTGATACCCTTCGAAATGAGATTGCTGAGTCCCTGTGGCTCACAGATTACTACAACAACAGATGCAGGTACAGGTAATGCGGTGATTTGACGTGAGCGCGTTGCTTGTTTGATTTGGAGTTATTCTTCTTCATCAATCTAGGATGGGTTCCAGGCGGCAGCCTGGGATAGCAAGGGTGGATGTCATTTTATCGTTTGATTTCGTCCGTAGTCGGACCCTGCTATTTTTTTTGATGTTTGAGTATGTTGTTGTATTGATGGGATTCTGGTGTAGCTTTGTGGCGAGTGTGAGCCAATTCCATATACTCATCTCTTCTGTACATGTACTTGTAATGATATCCATTCTTGCAACACGACGAGATGCGCTTCTATCCCTGTCGAGGCCCTCGTGCCGAAATAAGGATAGGACCGCATCTTGGGCGTGACAAGTTGGTATCAGAGCCTGTACCGACCTAGGATCCCCCTTGATTGATCGAACTTGGCCGAGTCGAGTCTAGTAAAAAAACTATTTTGAGTCTAGTTATATCGGAGAGAAGGGTTTTTTTACTCCTCTTCTATGCTCTGGTGAGGTATTCGACTTAGGAATTTTGATTCTACTCCTCTTCACGCTCAAATTTTTTTTTAGGATCACGCGGGTATTTTGGAAACTATATGATGCCGATGTGATGGAGTTCTGTCTTGGTGCCTCCTGTCTGACTTGATTTCTTCCGGGGAGTTGAGCTCCGAGGGATTCTTGGCACATCGTTATCATTCAGTTTTCTTAGTATCTCAGGACGGAGGGTTTTCGAAATTGCTTCAATACTTGTCGTGGTGAGATAAGGTCGGAGTCACCCAGTACTAGGGAGGCGTCCGGGGTACCACCATGGTTAGTATCGTTGTGCTTTCGAGGATTCGAGTTAAATGGATTTGCAAAAGCCTCTGGTTATGTGTTGAAGGATGGATACATTTGGGGTGTAGGTTTGCTAGTTGTGTGAGATATTTCCTCCTTGTATCCCCCACACCGGATTGCATAACCAGAAATTTTTCAGAAGTTCTTAGTGTTGGGTAACATCGCATGGGAAACAAAAAAGTTCCTACGTTCACGCAAGACCTATCCATGGTGATGATCATCTACTAGAGGGAGAGTGGATCTACATACCCTTGTAGATCGCTAAGCGGGAAGCGTTAAGAAACGCGGTTGGTGTAGTCGAACGTCTTTGCGATCCAAATCGCCGAGCGTCCTGTGATATCATCACGATCCGTCCCGCGATCCAATCACAATCCATCCCGCAAACTCATCATGATCCATCCCGCGAACTCATCACGATCCGTCTCGCGATCTTGATCACGGTCCTTCTGATCTAGCATCAAACGGAAGGCACCTCCGCATTCAGCACACGTATAGCTCGATGATGATCTCCGCCGTCTTGATCCAGCAAGAGGGAGCGGAGAGGTAGAAGAGTTATCCGGCAGCGTGTCGGTGCTCCGACGATGGTGGTGGAGCTATTCCAGCAGGGCTTCGCCTAAGCACTGCAGAAATCCGATCTAGAGGACAAACTATGCACTGGAGGAACGGGTAGCACATGGCTGAAAACCTTGTGCCAAAACCCTAAAACCCTCTAGTATATATAGGAGCAGAGGAGGAGGAGGCTTGGCTCCCAAGGAGCTAGCCCTTGGGTCGGCCGAACCAAGGAGTATTGGAGGATTCCTCCTCCAATCCTAGTAGGACTAGGACTCCTCCTAGTTTTTGCCTTTTTGCCTTTTTCCACCTTTTTCTCTTTTGGCTTTTCTTCCCAGCCGCATGGGCCTTGTGTGGGACTTCCAGCAGCCCACTAAGGGCTGGTATTTACTCTCCCATAGCCCATGTAGCCTCTTGGGTCGAAATACCCCTCCCGATGGTCTCCTAGTACACTATCGGCACTCCCGGTACACTACCGATGAGCCCGAAACTTTTCGGGCGACCAAAACAGGACTTCCTATATATCAATCTTTACCTCTGGACCATTCCGGAGCTCCTCGTGACGTCCGGGATCTCATCTAGGACCCTGAACAACCTTCAGTCACCACCATACATAACTCTATATTACCGAAACGTCACCGAACCTTAAGTGTGCAGACCCTGCGGGTTTGAGAACTATGTAGACATGACCGAGACACCTCTACGGTCAATAACCAACAGCAGGACCTAGATGCCCATATTGGCTCCTACATATTCTACGAAGATCTTTACCGGTCGAACCTTTATGTCAATGATTCAGTTAATCCCGTATGATGTTCCCTTTGTTCTTCGATATGTTACTTGCCTATGATTCGATCATTGGTATCTCCATAACTAGTTCAACCTCATTACCGGCAAGTCTCTTTACTTGTTCCGTAATACAAGATCCCGTTACTAACACTTAGTCACATTGCTTTGAAGGCTTATTGTGATGTTGTATTACCGAGTGGGCCCTGACATACCTCTCCGTCACACGAAGTAACAAATCCCAGTCTTGATCCATGCCAACTCAACAAACACCCTCGAAGATACCAGTAGAGCACCTTTATAGTCACCCAGTTACGTTGCGACATTTGATACACACAAGGCACTCCTCCGTGTCCGTGAGTTACATGATCTCATGGTCATAGGAACATAGACTTGACATGCAGAAAACAATAGCAATAAACTGAGACAATCATCTGCTACGTTTGTAGTTTGGGTCTTGTCCATCACATCATTCTCCTAATGATGTGATCCCGTTATCAAATGACATCACATGTCAATGGCTAGGAAACCTTGACCATCTTTGATCAACGAGCTAGTTCACTAGAGGCATACTAGGGACAAAGTGTTGTCTATTTACCCACACATGTAATGTGTTTCCAATGAATACAATTATAGCATGGACAATAAATGATTATCATGAACAAGGAAATATAATAATAAACACTTTATTTATTATTGCCTCTAGGGCATATTTCCAACAGTCTCCCACTTGCCCTAGAGTCAATAATCTAGTTCACATCACCATGTGATTCGCATTGATATGAATCTAACACCCAATGAGTTCTGGGGCTCGATCGTGCTTTGCATATGAGGGAGATCTTATAGGCAACGGGTCTGTGACATTCAGATCCGTGTGTACTTCTCAAATCTCTATGTCAAACCGTAAACACTGCTACCACACTCCACTTGGTACTATTCCAAATGGCTGCTCCACTATACGTATCCAGATTGCTATTACGAGTCATCTAGATTGGTGTTAAAGCTTGCATCGACGTAACTCTTTATCACCTCCATAATCGAGAAACATCTCCTTAGTCTCTTAGTTACTAAGGATAATCTTGACCGTCGTCCAGTGATCCATTCTTGGATCACTTTTGTACCCCTTGACAGACTCATGGCAAGGCACACACAGGTGCGGTACACAGCATGGCATACTATACAGAGCCTATGGCTAAGGCATAGAGGACGACATTCATCCTTTCTCTTTCTTCTGTCGTTTTCGAGCTTTGAGTCTCACTCAACTTCACACCTTACAAATCAGGCGAGAACTCTTTCTCTAACTGATCCATTTTGAACTCTTTGAAAATCGTTTCAAGGTATGTACTCATTGAAAGTCTCATCAAGCATCTTGATCTATCTCTATAGATCTTGATGCTCAACAATTAGGTAGCTTTATCCAGGTCTTCCTTTTAAAATCACTTTTCAAACAACCGTTTATGCTTTCTAGAAACTCAACATTATTTCCGATCAACAATATGTCATCCACATATACTTATCAGAAATTCTATAGTGCTCCCACTCACTTTATTGTAAATACAAGTTTCTCGTAAACTTTGTATAAACTACAAAACTTTGATCACCTCATCAAAGTGTATATTCCAACTCCGAGATGCTTGCTCCAGCCCTTGCTGGAGCTCGCACACCTTTTAGCATCCTTAGGACTGACAAAACCTTCTGGTTGTATCACATACAACCTTTCCTCAAGTAAACCATTAAGGAAACGATGTTTTGACATCCATCTACCAGATTTCATAATTGAAAAATGCAGCAACTGCTAACATAATTCCAACAGACTTTAGCATCGCTACGAGTGAGAAAGTCTCATCGCATTCAACTCCTTGAACTTGGCGGAAACTTCTTTGTGACAAGTCAAGCTTTATAAATGGTGACATTTACCATGACCGTCTATCTTCATTTTAAAGGTCCATTTGTACTCAATGACCTGCCGTCCAACGAGCAAGTCTACCAAAGTCTATACTTGGTTTTCATACATGGATCCTTTCTCAGATTGCATGGCCTCTAACCATTTGTCGGATTCCGGGCCCATCATCGCTTCTCCAAAGCTCGTAGGTTCATCGTTCTCCAACAACATGACCTCCAAGACAGGGTTGTTGTACCGCTCAGGAGCAGTACACATCCTTGTCGACCTATGAGGTTCGATAGTATGATCTGAAGCTTCATGATCATCATCATTTACTTCCTCTTCAACTGACGTAGGTTCCATAGAAACATCTTTCTGTGCTGCGCTACTCTCCGGTTGAAACAAAGGTTCAACAACCTCATCAAATTCTATCTTCCTCCCACTCAATTCTTTCGAGAGAAACTTTTTCTGGGGAAAGGACCTGTTTTAGCAACAAACACTTTATGCTTGGATCTGAGATAGAAGGTTCACCCAACAGTTTTTAGGGTATTCTATAAAGATGCATTTGTCCGCTTTGGGTTCGAGCTCATTAGGTGAAAACATTTTCCACACAAGCGTCACAGCCCCTAACATCAAGAAATGATAGCTTAGGTTTCTATCAAACCATAATTCACATGGTGTCATCTCAACGGATTTAGATGGTGCCCTATTTAAAGTGAATGTAGTTGTCTCTAATGCATAACCCCAAAATTATAGTAGCAAAACGATAAGAGAAATCATAGCACGCACCATATCCAATAGAGCACGACTATGACGTTCGGACACACCATCACGCTATGGTGTTCAAGGTGGCATGTGTTGTGAAACAACTTTCACATTGTCTAAAGTTGTATGCCAAACTCGTAACTCAGATATTCACCTCCACGATCATATCGCAGACATTTCTTCTTGTCACGATGATCTTAAACTTCACTCTGAATTTGCTTTGAAACTTTCAAACAATTCAGACTTGTGTTTCATTAAGTAAATATACACTATATCTACTCAAATCATCAATGAAGGTAAGAAAATAACGATATCCACCGCATGCTACAAGACTCATTGGATTGCATACATCAACATGTATCATTTCCAATAAATCACTTGCCCGCTCCATCCATCCGGAAAATGGGGTCCTTAGTCATCTTTCCCAAGAGGCATGGTTCGCATGTCTCAACCGATTCGAAATCGAATGAGTCCAAAGATTCTTCATGCGCTTTATACCAACATGACATTTAGCGGCAATACCACCAGTATGTGGTACTATCATTATTAACTTTGTATCTTTTGGCATCAATGTTAAGAACATGTGTATTACTACGATCAAGATTCAACAAACCATTCTCACTAGGTGCATGAACATTGAAGGTATAATTCATGTAAACAGAATAACCATTATTCTCTAACTTAAATGAATAACCGTGTTGCAATAAACACGATCTAATCATGTTCATGCTCAACGCAAAACACCAAATAACATTTATTTAGGTTCGTCACTAATCCCGAAGGTAGAGAGAGCGTGCGATGTTGATCACATCAACCTTGGAAACATTTCCAACACATATCATCACCTCACCCTTAGCTAGTCCTCCATTTATTTTGTAACTTTTATTTCGAGTTACTAACATTTAGCAACCGAACCAGTATCCAATACCCAGGTGCTACTAGGAGTACTATCAAGGTACACATTAATAACACATATATCAAATATACTTCTGTCGACATTGCCAGTCTTCTTATCTACCAAGTATCTAGGGTTGTTCTGCTTCAGCAACCGCTCTCCTCATAATCGAAGCACTTAGTCTCGGGTTTGGGTTAGACTTTGGGTTGCTTCACTGGAGCAGCAACTGACTTGCTATCCATGAAGTTTCCCTCCTTGCTCTTGCCCTTCTCGAAACTAGTGGTTTGACTAACCATCAACATTTGACGCTCCTTCTTGATTTCTACCTTCGCGGTGTCAAACATCACGAACAGCTCAGGGATCATTATTTCTATCCCTCACATTTTATAGTTCATTACCAAGTTCTAGTAGCTTAGTGACAGTGACTTGGAGAACTATATCAATCACTATCTTATTTGGAAGATCGAATCCCACTCGATTCAAGTGATTGTAGCACCCAGACAATCTGAGCACATGCTCAATGATTGAGCTATTCTCCTTCATCTTGTAGGCAAAGAACCTTGTTGGAGATATCATATCTCGCAACACGGGCACGAGCCTGAGATCCTAATTTCAGCTCTTAGAACATCTCATATGTTCCATGATGTTCAAAATGTTTTGGAGCCTCAATTCTAAGCCGTAATGCATGACGCACTAAACTATCAAGTAGTCATCAGAACGTGCCTGTCAGATGTTCACAACATCTACAGACGATGCTAGAGGGTTTGGCGCACTGAGCGGTAAATTAAGGACATAAGCCTTCTGTGCAGCAATGAGGACAATCCTCAGATCAAAGACCCAGTCCGCAATATTGCTATCATCATCTTCCAACTCTATTTCTCTAGAAACATATAAAAATTCAAGGGAGCTACAGCATGAGCTAGTAATCTACAACATAATTTGCAAAGACACTTTGACTATGTTCATGATAAATGAGTTCAATTAATCACATTACCTAAGAACTCCCACTCAAATTGACATCCCTCCGGTCATTCGAGTGATACATGATCCAAATTCACCAACTCAAGTCCGATCATCACGTGAGTTGAGGTGGTTGCAATGGTGAACATCATCATGTTGATCATATCTACTACATGACTCATGTTCGATCTTTTGGTCTCTTGTGTTCCGAGGCCATGTCTGTACATGCTAGGCTCGTCAAATTTAACCCGAGTGTTCTGCATGTGCAACACTGGCTTGCACCCGTTGTATGTGAACATAGTCTATCACACCCGATCATCACGTGGTGCCTCGACACAACGAACTTTTGCAATGGTGCACACTCAGGGGGAACACAATTTATCTTGAAATTAAGTGAGGGATCACCTTATAATGCTACCATCGTCCTAAGCAAAACAAGGTACATAAAAGGATTAACATCACATGTAAATCATAAGTGACATGATATGGCCATGAACTTGTGCTTTTGATCTCCATCTTTAAAGCACCGGCATGATCTCCATCGTCACCGGCATGACACCATGATCTCCATCAACATGTCGCCATCGGGGTTGTCGCGCCCACCATTCTTCTACTACTATTGCTACAATTTAGCGATAAAGTAAAGCATTACATAGTGCTTAATGATTGACACGCAGGTCATACAATAATTAAGGACAACCCTATGGCTCCTGCCGGCTGCCGTACTCATCGACATGCAAGTCGTGATATTCTATACAAAACATGATCATCTCATACATCACATATATTTCATCATGTAATTGGCCATATCACATCACAACATACCCTGCCAAAACTAGTTAGACGTCCTCTAATTGTTGTTGCATGTTTTACGTGGCTGATACGGGTATCTTGCAAGAACAATTCTCATCTACGCAAAAACCACAACGTGATACACTAGTTGATTTTCAACCTTCTCAAGGACCGCCTTTGTCGAATCCGATCCAACTAAAGTGAGAGAAACTGGCACCCGCAAGCCATCTATGCAACAAGTTGCGGTTGAGGGAACTGGTCTCTCGTAAACATACGAGTAATGTTGGTCCGGGCCGCTTCATCTCACAATACCGCTGAACCAAAACACGACCAAGGGAGGAAGCAATCTAAGCATCAACGCCCACAAACTCTTTGTGTTCTACTCGAGATATCATCTACACATAGACCTAGCTCATGATGCCATTGTTGGGCAACGTCGCATGGGAAACAAAAAAATTCCTATGTTCACGCAAGACCTATCCATGGTGATGAGCATCTATGAGAGGAAGAGTGGATCTACATACCCTTGTAGATCGCTAAGCAGGAAGCGTTAAGAAACACGGTTGGTGTAGTCGAACGTCTTCGCGATCCAAATCGCCGAGCGTCTCGCAATCTCATCATTATCCGTACCGTGATACAATCAAGATCCGTCATGTGAACTCATCATAATCTGTCCCGCGAACTCATCATGATCCGTCTCGCGATCTTGATCACGGTCCTTCCGATCTAGCGCCAAACGGACGCCACCTCCGCGTTCTGCACACGTACAGCTCGATGACGATCTCTGCCTTCTTGATCCAGCAAGAGGGAGCGGAGAGGTAGAAGAGTTCTCCGGCAGCATGACGGCGCTCGGCCGATGGTGGTGGAGCTATTTCGGCAGGGCTTCGCCTAAGCACTGCGGAAATCTGATCTAGAGGAGAAACTATGCACTGGAGGAACGGGTGGTACGTGGCTGAAAATCTTGTGCCAAAACCCTAAAACTCTCTAGTATATATAGGAGGAGAGGAGGAGGAGGCTTGTCTCCCAAGGAGCCAGCCCTTGAGTCGGCCGAACCAAGGAGGATTGGAGGATTCCTCCTCCAATCCTAGTAGGACTAGGACTCCTCCTTATTTTTGCCTTTTTGCCTTTCTCCACCTTTTTCTCTTAGGGATTTTCTTCCTAGACGCATGGGCCTTGTGTGGGACCTCCACCAGCCCACTAAGGGCTGGTATTTACTCTCCCACAGCCCATGTAGCCTCTTGGGTCGAAATACCCCTCCCGATGGTCTCCCGATACACTACCGATGAGCCCGAAACTTTTCCAGCGACCAAAACAGGACTTCCTATATATAAATATTTACCTCTGGACCATTTCGGAGCTCCTCTTGACGTCCGGGATCTCATCCAGGACTCGGAACAACCTTCGGTCACTACCATACATAACTCTATACTACCAAAACGTCACCGAACCTTAAGTGTGCAGACCCTACGGGTTCGAGAACTATGTAGACATGACCGAGACACCTCTATGGTCAATAACCAACAGCGGGACCTGGATGCCCATATTGGCTCCTACATATTCTACGAAGATCTTTATCGGTCGAACCTCTATGTCAAGGATTCAGTTAATCCCGTATGATGTTCCCTTTGTTCTTCGGTATGTTACTTGCCTGAGATTCGATCGTCGGTATCTCCATACCTAGTTCAACCTCGTTAACGGCAAGTCTCTTTACTTGTTTCGTAATACAAGATCATGTGACTAACACTTAGTCACATTGCTTGCAAGGCTTATTGTGATGTTGTATTATCGAGTGGGCCCTGAGATACCTCTCTGTCACACGGAGTAACAAAATCCAGTCTTGATCCATGCCAACTCAACAAACACCCTCGGAGATACCTGTAGAGCACCTTTATAGTCACCCAGTTACATTGCAACGTTTGATACACACAAGGCACTCCTTCGGTGTCCGTGAGTTACATGATATCATGGTCATAGGAACATATACTTGACATGCAGAAAACAGTGGCAATAAACTGACACGGTCATATGCTACGTTTGTAGTTTGGGTCTTGTCCATCACATCATTCTCCTAATGATTTGATCCCATTATCAAATGTCATCACATGTCAATGGCTAGGAAACCTTGACCATCTTTGATCAACGAGCTAGTTCACTAGAGGCATACTAGGGACAAAGTGTTGTCTATTTACCCACACATGTAATGTGTTTCCAATCAATACAATTATAGCATGGACAATAAACGATTATCATGAACAAGGAAATATAATAATAAACATTTTATTTATTATTGCCTCTAGGGCATATTTCCAACACTTAGGTGGGAAGTCCAGTAGGTACCTAGGATTATCTTTCCAGCAAGTGCATAGTGGGTATGTATTTGTTCTGGCATGTTCCATAAGCTTCATCCTTTTTTGTTTTGAATATGGTAATTCGAGTTGCTTCGATGTCAAGTGGTGATTTCATATCTTGCTAAGTAGTGTTCTCATATTTATGTGGGAATACTAATTATTTTTCCCAATCAAGTTTTCATATCAATTCTTTTCAACCGGTGTGCTCCTCTTCAAGTTATTCTAATCCCCAATATTTGCAAAATCAACCCTCATATTTCGTTCTAGAGTTCGTCTCATCTGTCTTAAGTTTTCTTTGTTTTTCCAACCCTCCCGCCCTTTTTCTTCAATGATTAAATTCTCATCCAAGTGTCTTTATATTCATGTAATGCTTCCACAATCTTTTCTTCTATCTTGTTTCCCGTGATTTCTTGTGGAGATCCTCAAGAGTTTCAATTTCGAGATCTATCCTCATATTCCTTGTTCTCGTTGTTATTGTTCTCCGATGATTCATTATGAAGATGCTCAGTGTTCAGGTTATCATTTATTAGTATTCATCTTTGTTTTCTTTTTCGGTGGATTCAATTATAGATCTCGGTGTTCATTATATCTTTTTCATTCATTAAATGGTTCCCATGTTGGAATTTATTTCCAAGCCTCTCTTGTTTATTCGTCTCTCTCTGTTCTATCCGTAGTGCTGAAGATATCTCAAAGATTCGCGTTTTCTTTCATTCCTTCTAAATTATTTCAAGGGTCTCATATCATCAAGCTCTTAATTTGTACCGGTGCAATCTCTCTTTTAATCAATTGTTTCAACGGTGGTTTCTTTTGAGTGGGCCCATAACCCATAGGTGTTTTCCCCAGGATCTTACCTGACTCTTCTAATCCTTTTTGGATATATTCTAAAGTTCTCTTCAAATATGACGTAAGAATTAATTTCATCAGTCATGTGCCTTCTCGAAGATCGCTTCTAAATCATTTTCATCGTTGTCTCAACATTTCTTAATTCATTATTCGGAGTGTCTCAGTAATTCATGGTGTTGTTTCTCATCATCATTCTCTGCATTGAAGACCAAAGGAGTGGTTCTCTTAAATCTTTGCTCATTCTCTTGAAGATTCATGGTTTCAGGCTGTTGCTATCATCTCAAATTGTCTCCATTCATGAGTTATTTCTCCCATATCTATCTGGTTCCTTCATAATTGTTTTCATTTCTTGATCCTCCGAAGGCCATCGTTTCAGAAGATTTCTTTGTTCTCAGCTTTCAGCTTTCGCTCTCAAATTCTTCTCAATTGTTGTTCCTTCATTCATATTAATTATTCCGGTGCTTCGTTCAAGTTTTCCATTAGGTGGATCATGTTCTCTTTGTTCCCATGTATCTTTGTCAATCGTTGTATCCTCATTTGTTTGTGAATTCTGACCGGTGTTCTCGTTCAAGACCTCTTCAAGCTTGTGCTCTATCTATCCTTCCTATCATTTCCAAAGGATAAGTGGTATGACAAATCCGTTGTTTGTCATCAATTTAACTTCATGAAGGATAGGCATATAAACCCTTCTTCCGGAGTTGTTCATGATATCAAATTCCTTATCCCAAGTGGTCATCTTTCTTTTCTGGAGTTCCTAGTTTTGATCAACTATCTTATCCTGAACCATCATCTTAATAATTGGAAGGCCTCAATCTTGTTTTTTTTGCATCCTTCAATTCTTTTCTATCGTCCTTTCGTTTCAGAGTTCTTCCGGAGGTTCTTCATGGTGGTTCATCAAGATTTCTTTCATTTTCAAGTGTTCTTCAACATTCTTGTTGGAGGTGCTAAAGTGTTCTTTCTCTTGGATTCTAAGTTCAATTCCTTCTTCATTGTCTTTTGAGATGGTGTTATTAAAATCTTGATCATGATGAGTCTCGAAGGAAAATTGTCAAGAATGAGATAAGTAAACATGTCTTGTCTTCTCGGAGTTATCTTGGGTTGGATTTCACCTAAAGCATTTCCTAAGGATTGTTGCTTTCATGGTGTCATAAATGATCCAAGTTTTCTCCTCCTATTCTTGGAAAAAGAAGTTTTGCATATCTTCTTGCTCTCAAGCAATCAATTGTTTCTATTGTGGCAGGTTGTCACCTCATAATTTTGAGATATTTCCCACAAGCCCGTAACAAGCTATTCTTTCGTTGTTAATTTTTTCAACAACCCCGTTCAATCTCTTCTTGTAAGATGCTTCTCAAGTTCTATGGTGGTAGAAGTTGTTATTTTCTTCTCCGTTCTCTTCTCTCCAAAGATCTAGTTTCTATTCTTTTGTTCTGGAGGCATAGTGGTGTTGCTCTTGTCAACTCTCATCAAGTTTGATTAAGATCTTGCTCTTTCTTTGCTTATTCATTTAACCGGAGTGTTGTGCAATGTTTTCATGATCCTTCCATATTATGAAGTTTTGATTCTAATCCAACCAAAGTTTGGTGTATCTCTTTCAATTTCTTTCCATCATATCAAATTTTGCCTCTTTTTCCTACCGAAGTGCTGCCAAAATTTCTTGTGAGTTCTTGCTTGTTCCTCATGTCTTTCTTCTTCCCATTGAAACCTTCAATGATCTTTGGTTTCACTCGTTGTCAGAGAAGCAACTAAGTTTTACCTCTTGCTCTTTCTCTTCCCCTTCTCATTCTAGATCTCGGGACGAGATCCTCGTGTAGTGGAGGAAAGTTGTAACAGCCCGGGACCAACGCTCCAGAAGATTCCAAAAGATTCCCCTTTCTTTCCATTCTCGTTTGTGTTTCGTTTGGTTGTTGCATTCATCATCATGGCATCATTCGCATCATCTGCATAGCATCGTCACTTGTTTTCAAAAACTTGCATCCGTTCGTAGTTGCCGGTTCTCTCCGTTCTTGCCGTTGCCTGTTTTGAGACCAACGACACATGCACGCGCCCGCGGCATCGTTTTAAAACGTTTTAAAAGGCGTGCTAAAAATATTCTTGGATTGGGTCGAAACTTGGCATGCGGTCTTGTTATAGTGTAGGTAGACCGCCTGTCGAATTTCGTCGCGTTCCGAGTTCGTTTGATACCCCATCGGTCAACTGTAGTAGTGCCATCATCGGGTTATTCGTCGAACGTTTTCGGTGTTTTAAAACCCTCATGTCATGGGCCGCACTTCCCTCTCATCCCCACCTAGCCCATCTACACGGCCACCGCAGCCCACTTAGCCTTCCACCTTTCATGGTCATCGGATCGTGATCGGACGGACAAGGTCCAACCCCCAACCCTAGTGCCTTCCCTATTTAAACCTCATGGAGAGGATCCCCTCACTCTCTAGGGTTTCCCCATGTAAAATTGCAGCCACACCCCTAGAAAAACCCAACCTTCTAGCCCTCCTCCTCCAGATCCCGCAGCCCCAACCATCTGCCCGTTTTCGGCCCTCGGATCGCGATCTAGAGGCTGGTAATCGCCCAAAATCCCACCTACCGGACATGTCCGGCGGCCAACCCGGACATTGTCCAGCGACCGCAGAGCAGCACGTAGTCCCGCGCTTGAGCTCCTTGCCCGCGCCGTGCCAGTCGGCCACCGGCACTCGCCGGAGCCGATGCCGTCGATCGTCGACCCCGCTGAACCTCCTTCCTCTTCTGCCCTCTCTTCCCCATCTCATCTCCCTCTTCCCTAACCTATGTCTCTCTCCCGATGCAACGCTGCCATGGTAGCCGGAGCTCGTCGTCGCTCGCCGCCGTCAGGAACGGGACAGCCGCCCCGGGATCCAGCCCCGACGCCCGGCCCCGTGACCCCCTGCGTCCTTCCCGCCGGCGCCTTGCCTCCCGTCACCCGCCGCTGGCCCTGCCTTGCTCGATCCAGGTAGGATCGAGGAGGACGACGCTCGAGTGCTCGCGTTGACCAGCCGCCTCCGTCGGCCCAATCCCTCACATCTGCCGGCCCAGCTCCGGGAGCCTCAAGGCCCAGCGCAGGGTGAGCACCGCTGCCATATTCCCTGCCCCGTGCATGTTTAGTTATGTTGTGCCCACCAGATTTGGCCCGTTTGTGTTTTTCTTTCCCTGCTGCGAATTTGTTAATTACCTGTGGATTTTCAGAATTATAGAAAAAAACCTAATTTAAAAATGCCCATAGAGAATTAACCGTGCATCACATGTAAAAACTTTATATATGAAACTTGACTAGAATTTCATGTAGATTCACAATTTCCAACTCTTTCATGTGTTTAAATGCTTAAACTTGATGTTTGAATCATTTTTGCTTAATGCCACGTTATTTGCATTGCGCATGTTTATTTAATCGTGCATGGAAATTAATCCAACAATATATTTTAAATATTCATATGATTTGTAGCGCATTTTCCTGAGTGAAAAATGTGTGATGTGGTATTTACATCTAATTTGCATTCATATTGGCTAAAGAGTTTATTCCATTAACTTGCATAATTAATTGTGACATATTTTCCCACATGAACCTATGCATATTATATATGTTTTCGGGGTAGAAAAATTCATAGAATTTATCTGTGCATTTAGTTTTGTCATTTGAGCATCTTGGTGCATGCCATTTTGCTGTGATGCCCTTTTGTTATTTTCGTGTGATTTAATACATGCATGATATGAAATAATTTTGAACATGAGATATGCCCTTGGATATGTGTCCTAGCCCATGAACATTTTGCTTGCCATAGAAATGCATGTATAGGTGTCATTTTCTTGTTGAAAACTTTCCATAAAAATACTGCCATTTTGAGGGTCCAAAATATTTCCAAGTCTGGAATCTGTAATATTTTTTTGCTGTCTTGCGATGTGTTTTGTTGGTGATCTAGAACCCTTTTGTGGTAGGTGTAATGGAGTTATTTGTAGTAGATAATGTCCTTTAGTATGCTGTTAAGTTTCATGCCATAATATGACATGTAGCATATAGTTTTACTGCTATCAATATGCCTTCGTGATAAAAACTGCACTGTCAAAAACTGCTATTTTCACTAAGTCTGAAATTGTTTTCAAGTAGCTACCTTGTGAGCTTCCTACCATGTGATCCATGCATATTTTGAATATGATATGTGAAGATGAAATGAAGTGTGTATTATATGCTACTGCCCCATGCTTAGTTTGTGCATTTTAGAATAGTGTCACTTGTTGTTTTCATGTGTGCAAATGCTAAATTGCTGTTTTGGGCAGATTTCAAGTAAAACTTGTTGTGGTGTTTGTGGTTGAACCGTAGCTCCGTTTTGGACATGTCATATATGAAACTTGCTTAAAATTTCATGTAGTTTCATAATAATTTGCTGCATTCATGATTTGAAATGTTTGTGATGGTATTTTCCATGCATTGCAATCATGACATGTGCATCTTGTGTTGCTCATATCTTTTAGATTGTAGCTCCGTTTGAGATGTTCTATATATGTAAATTGAATAGAATGGCGTGTAGAATTGCATGGTATGCTTTATTCTGTTGTTTAACAAATATATAATATGATTAGTTCAGATCTGGACCAATTTCGAAATTAACATATGAGGTTGTTTCGGAAATACTATAAGTTATTTTTGACCTCATTTAAGATGTATAGATAGTATAGTTTACTTATGCTTCACCTCTTGCCATGCCTAACAACATTTAAAATTGATGAGTACCTAACGAGAGTGAACTAAATAATTCGAACGTGGAGTTTCGTCAATATGCAACTCGTTGCATATTGAACTTCACTTAATATGTAGTAGTTGTTTGTTGTGTTTGTCATGCCATGCCATGCGTTGCACATTAAATCGAACATGCATCATATTTGTTTGCACATCGTGTCATGCATATGTTGTGGTGTATCTTGTGTTGATTATTTGTTTCCGTATTGCTTCTTCTCGATAGAGTTCCAAAAGCGTTTGGAGTGTGAGGATTCGTTCGACTACGTTGGCCCGTCTTCTTCATGGACTCGTTCTTGTTCCGAGCGGGATCTCGGGCAAGATGACATATTTCCCTGAATACCATTACTATCATTGCCATGTTAGATGTCTCGTTTTCTTTCCTATGTCACGCTACCTACCACTTGTTTGCCAAGCCTCCCAACATTGCCATGAAAGCCTCTAACCCCTCCACATCCCAGCAAACCGTTGTTTGGCTATGTTACCGCTTGCTCAGCCCTTCTTATAGCATTTCTAGATGCAGGTGCAATTGCTTCCATGTGACAACATGGACATTCTTGTTATATCGCAATATTGCTGCTAATTAATTTAATGCACTTATACACTTGGTAAAGGGTGGAAGTCTTGGCCTTTTGCTCGGTGTTTTGTTCCACTCTTGCCGCCCTAGTTCCTTGTGAACTGGTGTTATGTTCCATAAATGAGCGCTCCTAACATGCTCGGGGTTGTTATGGGGACCCCCTTGATTTTCGTGTTAGGATAAAACTTGTCTGGCAAGGCCCAACATTGGTACTATTTGCTTAATAACAACTAAAATTGCATAGGGCATGATCACCCCGTGGATTAATCAACAACCTGGGCTAGTGCTCCTCATGAGTGTTGGTCCAAACTAGAGCATTGTGTGGGCCAACCCGGGGCAACTCGGGAGATTTCTATCAGGCCACTGTATGCGTCGCTTATCCGCCGTGTCCTGAGAACGAGATACACGGCTCCTATCGGGATCGTCGACACGTCAGGAGGCCTTTCTGGACTTCTTTTACCTTTCTCGGACATCTTGAGTGAGGAACTCTGATCTTCTTCGGGCTATCTCGAGGTGTCGGATTTCCTTTGGAATTGCCTAGGAGGATCACGAGATGTGTGGTCGAGGTTATTCCCATTGCATGTGGTTAATTTGTGATGGATGAGTTGGAGCACCCCTACAGGGTTAAATCTTTTCGAGAAGTCGTGCCCGCGGTTATGTGGCGAACTTGGATACTTTGTTTAACACCCAGTCATAGCAAACTTGAAGTAAACTCTGATAAAATACACCAACTGTGTGCGTAAACGTGACTGTCTCTTTTCGAGAGTTCTTATCCGAAAGAGAACACGATGGGGTTATGATTGACGTAAGTAGGTGTTCAGGATCACTTAGTGATCATTACTAGGTCTCGTTTGTTATGTGTAGACCACCATACTTTACTTTATGTTCTTGTAAGTTAGCCACTCAAACAAATGTTTAGTCGCTTGCTGCAGCCTCACCACTTAACCATACCTCACCTATTAAGCTTTAATAGTCTTGATACCCTTGGAAATGAGATTGCTGAGTCCTGATGGCTCACAGATTACTACAACAACAGATGTAGGTACAGGTAATGCGGTGATTTGACATGAGCGCATTGCTTGTTTGATTTGGAGTTCTTCTTCATCAATCTAGGATGGGTTCCAGGTGGCAGCCTGGGATAGCAAGGGTGGATGTCATTTTATCGTTTGATTTCATCCATAGTAGGACCCTCCTTTTCTGTATGATGTTTGAGTATGTTGTTGTATTGATGGGATTCTGATGTAGCTTGTGGCGAGTGTAAGCCAATTCCATATACTCATCTCTTATGTACATGTACTTGTAATGATATCCATTCTTGCAACATGACGAGATGCACTTCTATCCCTGTCGAGGCCCTCGTGCCAAAATAAGGATAGGGCCACATCTTGGGCGTGACAATAGTGGGCTTATTGTTGATAATTCTTCTTCACTATCTTATTGCAATGCTTCATCTTTGGACTTTAACACCTCGAGCACTTTAAATGTTTCACATGCTTGTGTTGATAGTCCTTGCATATCATGTACAAATAGCTTGCCTAAATCTCATGATGATATGCTTGCTATATCTTGTTGCCATGATAAAAATGTATCTATGTCCTCGAGTTGTTGTGCTAACAATGTAGAGGACACCCAACACTCCATGGAACAAGATGTGGTCTTGAATGGTTCTTCAAGGGATCCTACATCATCATATGTTGTTTCTCACTTTTGCTTATGGCTAATGCTTCAAAGGTATCTCCTACTTTGAATCCCAATATATCTCACGATGATGATGTTGATGATAATGATGAAGAGAGTGATAATATTGCTTCCTTAAAACTTAACGGAGAAATGGTTTTTAAAGCTCTTCATCAGAATAATATTGCTCGTTCCAACTTCATGGAAATCATGTCTATTGCCATTGAGGGCAAGAAATATATTGAGGAGTTGGAAGCTCATCTCGAGGAGCATGAGGCCACCATTGAGAAAATGGAAGGTCATGAATGTTATTACGCTAATGAGATCATGGAGCTATCTCAAGCTCTTGAAAATGAAGAAACCACCAAGGAATCTCTTGAGGATACCTTTGCTCTAGAATTATCTAGATTAAAGGAATCCCATGAAAGAGCTCTCGAGGTGGCTAATGATTTTAGAACTAAAAATGAGAAGCTTGAAGTTGCACATGCTAAACTCCTTGAGGACTTTCAGCACCTCGAAAATGGCTCAAGGGTCGTTAAGAGTTTGCTCATTGAACTCACTGAGTCTCATGCTCAACTTAAAGTTTCATATGCTAAAGAGCTTGCCAAGTTGCCTTCTCCTCTTGTTGTCAATGATGATGCTCGTGCTACTAACTCTATTTCTTGTGAAGCATCCATATTAAAGGAGAATGTTGAGCTAAGGGTTGAACTTAAGTTGTTGTCTACTAATTTGGGAAATTGGAAGAGAGTCATGAAAATATTTCTAGCTATCATGGTGATCTTCTAGTATCTTATAATGTGCTAAAGATAGCTCATGAGGCTAGTACTACTAAGGTAACATCAAGTGATCCTCATGTGGAAATTAGCACTACATCTAATAGAAATTCTTTATTTCCATGTGCTAGTACTCGTAGTTCATCTACTCATAATGTTGGTACATCTTGTGATGAATTACTTTCCTTGCCTTGTTGCTCTAACGATGAAGCATATACTTCCTATAGTACTTGTATTGATACTAACCATGTAAAGGAAATCAAAGAGATCAAGGCCCAAGTCACTTCTTTGAAGAAAGACTTGGAAAAGAGTCATGAAGGGAAGTCCACACTCAACAATATCTTGTGTGGGAAAAATCCCCAAATGACAAAGGTGGACTTGGATTCAACTCCAATAAGAAGAAGAAGTCCAAGAGAAACAACAAGAAGGGCCAAGAACAAGTCAAGAACTCGGCCAAGATTGTTTGCTTCAAGTGCAAAATAGAAGGGCACCATGTTAGATCTTGCCCATTAAAGAAGAAGCCCCATAGTGACAAGCAACAAGGGAAGCGGCCACAAGTTCAATTTCATGCTCAACGTCAAGTTGAAGAAAGGCCACTTTCCAAGAAGACCCAAGTCAATGCTACTCCAGTTGAGAAATCAATTGAGAAGAAAGTAAAGGGTAAATGTTGCTACTTATGTCGTGAGAAGGGTCACTTTGCTTCTTCATGCACTAATGGTAACTTATCCAACCCAATCATTATTGATGATATATATCTCTTGGGAAGGATAAGGTTGGCAATGTGTTTGCCAAGTTTGTTGGTACTCAAAGTGGTGTCCAGAAAAGAACCATTTGGGTAGCCAAGCCTATTCTGACTAACCTCTTAGGATCCAACTTGGTTGGGGACCAACAAGCTCAAACTTGATCAATAGGTATTGTTGGAGGGCATTGGTGACGTGGCTACATTGTGAATAATTGATGGTTCTTCATCATTCATATTGTCTCAAGCCAAGCCATGTGGATCATCAAGTGTCTATCATATACCAATGTTCCTCCTTGGGGTAACTTGTACTTAAATTGAATACATTGTTAGTTACTTTCCCCTTTGCATGTTGTGGTTTTGTACCTTGCATGTTTTTGTATATGTTGTGCTTCCTATTTGTTTATCTTGAGAAATCAAGTATGTATGGTGGGTTGCACATCATGTATGTGTGAGTCTTGTGTAGAGACTTTTTGCATCATGTTTGTATCTTAGTTGTCTCTTTGTGAGAGATTAATGGATTATCCCATTTTGGGGGAGTGATGTGCTTTATGCACTCCACGACCCTAAAAATGTATGCTCATGAGGAATACCACTTGGTATTGATATTACAAGATTATCTAGCTTCTATTTGGTATGTCTTCTCATGAAAATTCAAATTACAAATGGTCCATTAATTATCTCTTGTTGGATTTCGTTTACCACTTGTTACTAACATTGGGTTACCACATTATGGGGGAGTAATATGCTATGTTCATACTACAAGCCCAGAGAATGTGTACATTTGAGATATTGCCACTTAGATTTGATATTACAATTTATCTTGTTCCTACGTGGCATGTTAGCTCTACAAGTGGCATTTGCTTATGATTTACGTGTGAAGATGATGTTGGATATCTTTGCAATCTACCAATAGGAAATATTTCGAATTACTTTTTGTCCTTTGACAATTGGTATCCTTTTATGTGGTAGAATTTGCTAATCATCTTTGCATTGTATTTTGTTTATTGTTTGTCTTCCTTGCCTCTTGTGGATATTTCTGAGCATGCCTAGTGTTTCTATAGATATAGGGAAAGTGATGATCCCATCATGTGCATTTTGTATTCAAATGCAAATTCTATATAATGCACATCTCTTGGGGGAGATATCCTATTTTTCTGTAGAACACTCTCTCTATGTGTTCATCATAAAATCTTTTGATCTTCATCAAGTGTGTGTTGGTGGGAGGCAAGCCTTCTCTCTATGGTGCTTTGTGACATCATGAAAATTTTGCGGAGGGTTTTGTTTGTTTGGAACCTAGCTCTATTTTGGGAACTTGATACCTCTTGTTTTCCTTCAATTGGTATCTTGTTTCCTTCTAGTTGGCATGTGTCAATGGGTATCTCATTCCTTGATGTATCTTTTAGTTGGTATCCGTCAAGTGATATTTTTTTGTTTGCTATCTTATTTTCATTTGATACATTTTCTTTCAGCATCTTATCAACTATGTGTTGAGTTGATTCTTATAAGCTTTGAGCATGCATATTTACTACATGTACTTTCGTTGTTATGATATCTTTCCTTAACCCAATATATAGGGGAAACTCCACTATGACATAAATTGGCTAAAGTGTGCATGAAATTCAATTTCATATCTATATGCACATATTTATGTGGAGTTTTGTCCTATATATTGTTGTTACACTAACTGTTTGGTCCCAATAAGTTTGGATACCGCTTTGTTTGTGGTGGTGTTCTAGGAACAATTGGAGATACATTGGACACTCGTCTCACTTACAAGGAAGGTGTTGACACCATGTGCTTATTGGAGCCTTGCTAGGATGATCGGAGAACCATTGTCTACTACATCAATCCAATGCTATCTCGGTAACAAGTATCTACTTCATGCATACATTTCTCGCATTCAACTGTTTATAGGTTGCATCATGGCAGGAATTTATTGAGTCATTCTTGTGGTACTTTTTTCCTTTCTCAAAGAGTCTCAACAATGATGTCATATTGCCAGTTCTGATGTCTTTGATGTTTGTGTATTGGGAGTTCATTTATGTACAATAAGAAAATATTAGGCTATGTGATATGCTTTCAAGCAAAGATCTTATTGGTATAGTTAAGACTGTTGGAAATATGCCCTAGAGGCAATATATAAAGTGTTTATTATTATATTTCCTTGTTCATGATAATCGTTTATTATCCATGCTATAATTGTAGTGATTGGAAACACATTGCATGTGTGGGTAAATAGACAACACTGTGTCCCTAGTATGCCTCTAGTGAACTAGCTCGTTGATCAAAGATGGTCAGGGTTTCCTAGCCATTGACATGTGATGTCATTTGATAACAGGATCACATCATTGGGAGAATGATGTGATGGACAAGACCCAAACTACAAACGTAGCATATGATCGTGTCAGTTTATTGCTACTGTTTTCTGCATGTCAATGTATATGTTCCTATGACCATGAGATCATGCAACTCACGGATATCGGAGGAGTGCCTTGTGTGTATCAAACGTTGCAACGTAACTGGGTGGCTATAAAGGTACTCTACAGGTATCTCCGATGGTGTCTGTTGAGTTGGCATGGATCGAGACTGGGATTTGTTACTCCGTGTAACGGAGAGGTATCTCGGGGCCCACTCGGTAATGCAACATCACAATAAGCCTTGCAAGCAATGTGACTAATTGTTAGTTGTAGGATCTTGTATTACGGAACGAATAAAGAGACTTGCCGGTAACGAGGTTGAACTAGGTATGGAGATACCGACGATCGAATCTCGGGCAAGTAACATACCGAAGAACAAAGGGAACATTATACGGGATTAACTGAATCCTTGACATAGAGGTTCGACCGATAAAGATCTTCGTAGAATATGTAGGAACCAATGTGGACGTCCAGGTCCCACCATTGGTTATTGACCGTAGAGGTGTCTCGGTCATGTCTACATAGTTCTCGAACCCGCAGGGTCTGCACACTTAAGGTTCGGTGACGTTTCGGTAGTGTAGAGTTATGTATGGTGGTGACCGAAGTTTGTTCGGAGTCCCGGATGAGATCCCGGACGTCACGAGGAGCTCCGGAATGGTCCGGAGGTAAAGATTCATATATAGGAAGTCCCAGTTTGGACGCCGGAAAAGTTTCGGGCTCATCGGTAGTGTACCGGGAGTGCCGGGAGTATACCGGGAGGCCTCCGAGAGGGGTATTTCGACCCCAAGAGGTCCATGGGCTGTGGGAGAGTATTAACCAGCCCTTAGTGGGCTGGGAAAACAGCCACAAAGGCCCATGGCGCAGGAGAGAAAGTCCTAAAGCAAAAAGTGGAAAATCAGCCAATAGGAGGCAATCCTACTCCAACTAGGATTGGAGGTGGAATAGGATTCCACCCTCCATCTAGCCGGCCGAACCAAGGAGGTTTTGGATGCCTCTCCTCTCCTCTCCTCTTATATATACTAGTGGAATAGCTAGGGTTTTGGCATATTTTCCGGCCACGTGCTACCCGTTCCATCGGTGCATAGTTTCTCCTCTAGATCGCAGTTCCGCAGTGCTTAGGCGAAGCCCTGCCGGAAATGCTCCACCACCATCACCGGAGCACCGTCACGCTGTCGGTGAACTCTCTCTATTCTCCACCTCCTCTTGCTGGATCAAGATGGTGGAGATCGTCATCAAGCTGCACGTGTGCTGAACGCGGAGGTGCTGTCCGTTCGGTACTAGATCAGAAGGATCGTGATCAAGGCCACAGGACGTTCGTGATCGGATCGCGGGACGAATCATGACGAGATCGCGGGACGGCCCTTGATTGGTTCGTGGGACGGTTCGTGATTAGATCGCGGGACGCTTGGCGATTTGGATCGCGAAGAAGTATGACTACACCAACCGCGTTTCTTAACGCTTCCCGCTTAGCGATCTACAAGGGTACGTAGATCCACTCTCCCTCTCGTAGATGCTCATCACCATGGATAGGTTTGCGTGTGCATAGGAAAATTTTTGTTTCCCATGTGACGTTCCCCAACAAAGACTTCCTTGTGGATATCTTGTTTGTTCCTTCTTGTAACTATTTCGTGTGTACATTATTCTTTGTGGATATACAATCATGATTTCCCTCTACCTAGAATCTTATACACATGAGAGAAGTTACATCTCTAGTTGATATCCTCTTTTCTTTCACGTCCACCGTTTCATTTCATTTTTGTTTACTTGGTGGTTTCGTGAAAGAATCTGTCTTGAGTGTGGATCTTATATCCTAGCATCTCGATGCACTCTTTGATGGTGAAGATTATTTTCCTCATGCTTGTCTTCACGAGGGTTTTGCCATTTCAATTGGTATACCTCCTCTTGACAAGGCTATCATTTTCGTATCTTCACTAGGGTTTGTCACAAGCTTTGGTTTTTAAATTTTCCTATTAGTAAGCTTGTGAACCCTTTTGCTAGTGGTTTGTGTGTGGGAAGGACATGGTTTGCACTTTGTGTCTCATTTCATCAAGACTATGTTGATGCTTTATGCTCATCCTTATACTAGTCTTATCAAGTGCTTTTCCATGACTCACACACATCATTTTGGTTGAGCCTACTCTTAAGATTGCCTCTTTTACATGTTGCTCAACCATATGTTTAGTGCAAGTACTATGCTCTTTGTATTATCTTATTGCTTGCACTTGTGGTGTCTTTATATTAATTTTGGGGGAGTCATGATCCTTTTTTGTGCACTTGTATTCAAATACAAATATTATTATTTGTGCACAAATCATGGGGAGCTCCTCTAGTTTCTTTATAAACACTGTTTTCCCATATCATAATATCTCTTATTCATGTGGCTCACTGGTCCATGTGATTGATTGTTCCAATTAGTATCTTTTGATTGCTTGCTTCACTCCGGTGTATGTCTTTGTGCCATACGATCCTTTGTGCAATCTTTGGGTTCGCAATATAGTTTGTCTTCCTCCAACTACTTCTCATTGGATATGTGTATTTCTTTGCACACGTATTTGAGATATACAAACTTTTTGGAGGAACACCTATTATATTGGATTTCTAAACTTTTTGTCCATTTTGGCAATCGATTACAATGGGGGAGAAGTTTAGAGAGTTTAGTTTGGAATGATTTGAGAGTTTTGCTTTTTTTGTTTAAGAATTTGCATCTCACATCCATGCATTGCATTGTGTGTGCTTGGTTGTGCTTACTTTCTTATATAAACTCTCTTGAAAGTGGTTGTCATCAATTACCAAAATGGGGGAGATTGTAAGAGCAAATTTCTCCATGTGTGGTTTTGGGTAATTGATGACACCCCTATGGACTAATGGTTGCATTGAGTTATATTCAAGGATTTGTCCATAGGCACTTCTTGAAGTCCATCTGTTGGGTTTCAAGGAGTTTATATGGTGACCAAGGTGGTATTCAAGGTTTATCCAAAGATTGGTCATGTGGGTGTTGAGCTTATTGCAAGCATGTCTTGAAGAAGAAGATTGTGTAAGCATTCATTTTTACCTTCAAGACATCAGCTTTATGAAGAGAGAAGCTAAGATACAAGGTTCACCAATACTAAGTCAAAAAGTGAATCAAGTTGATCAACACACAAAGCATACAAGATGTACTGAGAGGGATCAAGTGATCCCATGGTGTGGTAAGCATTGTCCATTATGCTTTGTGTACTAACCCATGGTCTACATGAGAGTTCTTTGTGGGGTTAGGTATATTTCCATGGGCTTGCATCAAGAGGCAGATCCCATAGATCCCATGGAAGATGACATCAAGTGGAGATCGTCATCAAGGTTGCGATGTGCAAGATCAAGTGAAGCATCAGAGAGAGATCATGCTTGAGGCTAGCCGTTCATTGTGGTGACAATGGACTTGTGAAGATGTGCCGAAGAGTGGCTCACCCAGAGTGGAGTACGGGGGAGCAATCATCTAGTCTGCATCAAGCCAACGCAATCAAGAAATATGATCCATCTTGAGGAAGTCAAGATCGTCATCATCTAGCTCAAGTGGACTATGCGCAATGCTAAGATTTGACCTTGATAGGGTTTTCTATTTTACCGGTCTCATGGTGGTAGTTGAGAGACTGGGTTATAGGATCGATTGCCGTACTATCAAGGGGGGCTCTCAAGTAAGTAGCTTGATCGTATCGTTCGTTGAGAGCTCAAACCATTGAATTCTTGGCATCATCGTATTTCTTTGTTCTTTGTTGGCTTTTCTCTATGTGGGTTCTTCAGCTTGTGGTTATATTTGTGACAAGCTCTAGTACATCGAAAATGGATTTCATATGCTTCGTCTATTGCGTTTTCGGTGTTGGAAGTTTTACCGGTTGTAACATCCCAATTTTATTAAATTAGGATGTTAATAGAATCATCATATTGCATATCATATTTTTATTGCATTTGGAGTTTATGATGTTTAAGTTTTTCCACTCACGTAAAATAATAGAGAGGGGATAATATGACTTCCTCAAAATATAAATGAGTGCGAAAGTATTTAAAGTATATTGGTGTTTAAAGCTACATTTAAAATTATTTTATTGATCAACGTAACTATTGCATTAGTAGAAATGTTTTTAAAATCTTTTTGAAGTGGACAAATTGTTCACTAGGATCTATATATTTAGAAGTGATTTTATAAAAAAATGTTTGTTGTTTTGTGTGTATGTGTGGTCTTTGTTTTACCTCAAATCTTTTTCAAAAAAAGGCACCGCTGGCCAGGCCAGGCCCAGCCAGCTAGCCACGGCCATGCACAGCTCAAGCGAGCGCTAGGGCTGGCCAGCATGCGATGCCAGGAGCAAGCACTCCTCGCTAGCGCCGCCAGGAGGCAGCGACCAGAAAAAAAGGTTTGCTCCCTCCCACATCTCTCTCGTCTCTCTCACACACACTTGCAGGTGGGGCCCAACCCCATCGTCCCTAACCTCCCGCGCAACCCGCACGGGATAGAACTCGTGCTCGCGCTCTCGAACCTGCCGCGCGAATCTCTCAGGATAGAGCTTATCCCGCAGCCCTGGCCCTCCTAGCCGCGCCTATAAGTAGCCCTCGATGCCCTCTTTCCATTCAGCCAAGCCGCACCACCTCTCGCCGCTCGTAGCCGTCGCCCCGTCCGTTTGCATCTCGCCGGAGCCAGAGCTTTCCGACGAAGTTTCCGACGCTGGTGAACCCCCATGGCCCCTTTTTCTTCATGAAATCGGATCCTCTCGTCCGTGTGCACCTCCCTGGAATATTTTGTGCCCCTAGGCCTCGCCGGAGCAGCTCCCCGTCCGACTTGCGTCGTAGGAGTTTGCCGGAGTACAGGAGCTCACGCAGCCCCATCCGGTCATCGCCACCGACTGCCGTCACCACCGCCCGGAAGCCCCTGACGAGCCGCACCGCCCCGTCGTCGCCTAGTTCCTGCCCGACGCCGTGCTCCTCTCTGTAAGTGCTCACCTCGCTCATTTAGTTATATTAGAGTAGGGGGGGTTAGATTTGAACCTATAGATTAGATTAGGTTTTTTATTATTAGACCGAAGAGGTATGCGGTTAACCGCGTTTTATTATAAACCGAGCGGTTATTTAAACCGAACATCGGTTTTTTCTTTTTAGTCTAGCTAACCGGAGGATTTTACTTATTTCGCAAATGTTCACCGCATAGCTGCCGCGGCGAATGCAGCCAGCCAACCAGAGCCATCCACTTCGCGCTCTAGCCGCGAACGTTCACAATTTAATATTTTCAGAAACGTTCCCGTAGCAGTTTTTTCATAATTGCTTCAAAACTTCAAACGGCTTTAACTTTTTAACCGTAGATCAAAACGGGATGAAACAAGAGGCTAAATTTTCGTCTCGAATAGCCCTAACCAGAAAACCCATAGTTGCAGATTTTTGCAAGTTCAAATTTGAAATTATTTCAGATTTGAATTTAAATTTCATTAGGTCATATCTTTCAAACGGTATACCCGTTTGAAGTGATTCATTTTGCACCGCGTCACACGAACTAAATCCTTTGCCATGAAATTTGCCACTATATATTCTAAACAATTATTTTCTGTTCATCATAATTTTTCTAGAATGCCTTGTAGGAACACTAGTGCATCTCACAAATTTTGAACACTATTTATACTTTGAAAAATTTCATGCTAATGACTTGTGTTGGATTTTATTTGGATTTTGCAAATATTTTGTTGCATGTTTTATTTGAATTGTATGAATGCTTGTTTATGTGTGTTTATTTAATTTGCGATAGATTGTCCGGAGTGCGAAGCAGAGTACTACCATTCCCTAGAACTTCACTCCAGCACGAAGGCAAGTTACATTTTGATCATATCTGTTTTACCTATGATTTATTTTTGCACATAGTCCTTTGATGTAGGATTGCATGGTAGGATTTTATACTTGTTGGCTTTACTAGAACCTAGTAGTTCATTTGAGGTAGGTCCAAACCATACCAACTTTGTCGCCATCGTGTTAAATTATTACCCTTCGCCAAGTAAATGTGGATTGGGGAGTGTTATCATCTTGAGATGTGAGTGACAAAGTAGTAATTAGGACCAACTCTAATGAACTACCTGGGTGGAAATTGGTTTGTATGGTGGCGAAGTACAGTGGGAGCATTCATGGGAATCCATGGGAGTGCACACTAGTGATCCGTCCACCCAGGCTCAAAGAGATCAACCTTATTTTCATGTCTATAAGCTTCTGTGTGCAGCCGCAAGCCAATATGGGCTCTGGCTTAGTTGAGTAGATGGTGTGACCTCTTTCGGGATAGGCTAGCAGATGTAGATGATGTAGGTGTACCGTCCTATCCGTGGGTTAGGGGAAATGCTTTCAAAAGTCTATGTCTCGATCTTCCGATCAAGGATGTGGTCGCGTCTTGTGGGGAAAAGTGCACAACCTCTGCAGAGTTAAAATCTAATCGATTAGACGTGTCCCCGGTCATGGACAACTTCAGCTTTTAGTAGTGGAAATGTAGGGAGATCTCATCAATCTTAACTAATCAACTGGGTACAAAATTTTGTAATGACTGAGATGGGCATCATCTCAGACTTATGATATTTGTAGAAGTAGAACAATTATTTTTGATAGGGAAAACTAGCCTTATGCAAAACTAAACTTAGAGATTTCCACCAGCCAAATTGCATGTACTATGTAGGCTCATTACACTTTATGATGTGACTTGCCAGTACATTCCATGTACTGACCTACACGGCTGCAACTTATCATGTTGCAGATTTATCCGACGACGAATAAGGTGCGATAGGTCGTTGTTCTACACTCAGCTTGCTCGTGGAGTTGATGGACTCGTTACACTTATTGCTTCCGCATGATTTTGTTTTACTTGGCCTTAGGCCACATTAATGTAATAAATACTCTTTAAGGATTCTCGATGTAATAAATGTCTGATTGAACTCTGTTGTAAATCCTCAAGTATTGTGTGTGTCTGCATACCGATCCAGGGATGACACTTAAGCACAAAGACTCCAATCCTTTGAGATCGGGTCGCCCTAGAACTTCACTCCCAGCACAAAGGCAAGTTACATTTTGATCATATCTGTTTTACCTATGATTTATTTTTGCACATAGTCCTTTGATGTAGGATTGCATGGTAGGATTTTATACTTGTTGGCTTTACTAGCACCTAGTAGTTCATTTGAGGTAGGTCCGAATCATACCAACCTTGTCGCCATCGTGTTAAATTATTACGCTTCGCCAAGTAGACGTGGATTGGGGAGTGTTATCACCTTGAGGATGTGTGTGGATTATCGCTCTTTGAATGAGGTGACCATCAAGAACAAGTATCCGCTACCGATGATCAATGACTTGTTCGACCAGCTAGAAGGAGATAGTGTTTTCTCCAAGATTGACCTTCGATCGGGTTATCATCAGTTGAAGATCCATGAGAAGGATATACCTAAGACAACTTTTACCATGAGGTATGGGCTTTATGAGTATACAGTCATGTCGTTTGGTTTGACTAATGTCCTTGCCTATTTTATGAGCATGATGAACAAGGTATTCATGGAGTACTTGGATAAGTTTGTTGTGGTATTCACTGATGATATATTGGTTTTCTCCAAGTATGAGGAGGAGCACGCAGAACATCTGTGCTTAGTTCTGGAGAAGCTCAAATTACACCAACTTTATGCCAAGTTCAGCAAGTGTGAGTTTTGTTTGAAGGAAGTCGGATTTCTCGGACATGTTGTGTCAGAGGAAGGAATTGTCATGGACCCTTCCAAGGTAGAAGCAGTCACAGAATGGAAGGCACCGACCTCAGTTAGCGAGATCCGCAGTTTCCTTAGACTTGCAGGATATTATTGGAGGTTCATTGAGAATTTCTCCAAGATTGCAAAGCCCATGACGGAGTTATTGAAGAAGGACACCAAGTATATTTGGACTGAGGAATGTGAAGCCAGTTTCCAGGAGTTGAAGAAACATTTGGTTACAGCTCCAGTGCTAATTCTGCCGAACATACACAAGGATTTTCAGGTGTATTGTTACGCTTCACGCCAAGGACTTGGAGGCGTGCTTATGCAAGGAGGAAAGGTTGTAGTTTATGCTTCACGCCGGCTTCGACCTCATGAGTTGAACTATGCCACGCATGATCTGGAGTTAGCAACAGTGGTGCATGCACTCAAGACCTGGAGACATTTCCTTATCGGGAACCAATGTGATGTTTACACCGATCACAAGAGTTTGAAGTACATCTTCACGCATAAAGAGTTGAACCTTAGGCAAAGGAGATGGTTGGAGCTCATCAAGGATTATGACATGAGTTTGCATTATCATCCAGGAAAAGCCAACGTCGTGGCAGATGCATTGAGCCATAAGAGCTATGTCAACACTCTTATCACAGGAGGATTACCTCAGGAGTTGTGTGATAAACTTAGAGATCTCGAGTTGGAAATAGTTCCAAGAGGCTATGTTGCTGCACTCGAAGTTCAGTCCACCTTATTGGGAAAGATCAGAGAAGCTCAGAAGTTAGATCAAGGTATTGCTGAGATAAATGAGAGGATTAGCAAAGGAAAAGCAGAAGGATTCCGTGAGGATGAGCATGGAACCATATGGTTTGAGCAACGTATTTGTGTGCCCAATGATCTAGAGATCAGGAAGTTGATTCTTTAGGAGGCTCAAGATTCGCCTTACTCGATACATCCGAGGAACACCAACATGTATTTGGACTTGAAGGAAAGTTTTTGGTGGACCGGTATGAAGAGGGAAATTGCTGAGTATGTAGCAGTATGTGATGTATGTCAGAGGGTAAAGGTAGAGCATCAGAAACCAGCAGGTTTGCTTCAGCCATTGCTGATACCTGATTGGAAATGGGATAAACTTGGCATGGACTTCATCATGGGATTACCCAGGACCCGTTCAGGTTATGATTCCATTTGGGTGATTGTTGATCGCTTGACCAAGGTTGCTCACTTCATCCCTATGAAGACTACCTATACGAGTGCTAAGCTGGCGAAAATATATATGACCAGGATTGTATGTCTGCATGGAGTTCCGAGGACCATTGTATCAGTTAGAGGAACACAGTTTACTTCAAATTTTTGGCATCAGCTACACGAAACTTTGGGTACCAGGCTAGAATTCAGTACAGCCTTCCATCCACAGACAGATGGGCAGACAAAGAGGGTGAATCAGATTCTGGAGGACATGTTGAGAGCTTGTGCGTTAGACTACGGGTCTAGTTGGGATGATAACTTACCTTATGCAGAGTTCTCATACAACAACACCTATCAAGCCAGTTTGCAGATGGCCCCTTTTGAGGCATTGTATGGGAGGAAGTGCAGAACACCGTTGATGTGGGATGGAGTGGGTGATCGCAAATTGTTTGCATCGGATTTGATTCGAGATTCTGAGGAGAAGGTCAAGTTGATCCGTGATAGACTCAAGATAGCTCAGTCTAGATAGAAGAGTTATGTCGATGCTAAACGCAAGGAAGTGATTTATGAAGTGGGAGATAGAGCATATCTACGAGTGTCTCCACTTTGAGGTATTAAGAGGTTTGGAGTCAAAGGAAAGTTAGCACCACAATTCGTGGGGCCATACAGAGTTCTGGAACGCAGAGGAGAAGTTTCATACAAGTTGGAACTACCAGAGGGTTTGTCAGGAGTTCATGATGTGTTTCATGTTTCCCAACTGAAGAAGTGTCATGCAGAGATGGCAGATATTCCTTTGAGAGACACAGTGCATCTAGAAGCAATTTAGTTGGATAACAATCTAACTTATGAGGAGAAGCCTGTTAAGATTCTTGAGACTGTCGAGAGGATCACTCGTACCAAGGTCATCAAGTTTTGCAAGGTTCAGTGGAGTCACCACACCGAGGAGGAAGCTACTTGGGAACGAGAAGAAGATCTCAAGCGTGACCATCCACACCTTTTTGCTGGCCAACCCGAATCTCGAGGACGAGATTCATTTTAAGGGGGGTAGGTTTGTAACATCCCAATTTTATTAAATTAGGATGTTAATAGGATCATCATATTGCATATCATATTTTTATTGCATTTGGAGTTTATGATGTTTAAGTTTTTCCACTCACGTAAAATAATAGAGAGGGGATAATATGACTTCCTCAAAATATAAATGAGTGCGAAAGTATTTAAAGTATATTGGTGTTTAAAGCTGCATTTAAAATTATTTTATTGATCAACGTAACTATTGCATTAGTAGAAATGTTTTTAAAATCTTTTCGAAGTGGAAAAATTGTTCACTAGGATCTATATATTTCGAAGTGATTTTATAAAAAAATGTTTGTTATTTTATGTGTATGTGTGGTCTTTGTTTTACCTCAAATCGTTTTCAAAAAAAGGCACCGCTTGCCAGGCCAGGCCCAGCCAGCTAGCCACGGCCACGCACAGCCCAAGCCAACGCTAGGGCTGGCCAGCGTGCAACGCCAGGAGCGAGCGCTCCTTGCTAGCGCCGCCAGGAGGCAGCGACTAGAAAACAAAGGTTCGCTCCCTCCCACGTCTCTCTCTCGTCTCTCTCTGTATCTCTCTCACACCTGCAGGTGGGGCCCAACCCCATCTTCCCTAACCTCCCGCGCAACCCGCACGGGATAGAACTCACGCTCGCGCTCCCGAACCTGCCGCGCGAAGCTCTCAGGATAGAGCTTATCCCGCAGCCCCGGCCCTCCTAGCTGCGCCTATAAGTAGCCCTCGATGCCCTCTTTCCATTCAGCCAAGCCGCACCACCTCTTGCCGCTCGTAGCCGTCGCCCCATCCGTTTGCATCTCGCCGGAGTCGAAGCTTTCCGACGAAGTTTCCGACACCGGTGAACCCCCCATGGCCCCTTTTTCTTCATGAAATCGGATCCTCTCGTCCGTGTGCACCTCCCTGGCATATTTTGTGCCCCTAGGCCTCGCCGGAGCAGCTCCCCGTCCGACCTGCGTCGCCGGAGTTCGCCGGAGTACAGGAGCTCGCCCAGCCCCATCCGGTCATCGCCGCCGACCGCCGTCACCACCGCCCGAAAGCCCCTGATGAGCCGCACCTCCCCGACCACCTTGCCCGCGCCGGAGCTCGCCGGAGCCGCCACCCCGTCGTCGCCTAGTCCCTGCCCGACGTTGTGCTCCTCTCTGTAAGTGCTCGCCTCGCTCGTTTAGTTAGATTAGAGTAGGGTTTTTTTAGATTTGAACATGTAGATTAGATTAGTTTTTTTATTATTAGACCGAAGAGGTATGCGGTTAACCGCATTTTATTATAAACCATGCGGTTTATTTAAACCGAACGTTGGTTTTTTCTTTTTAGTCTAGCTAACCGGAGGATTTTACTTATTTCGCGAATGTTCACCGCATAGCCGCCGCGGCGAACGCAGCCAGCCAACTAGAGCCATCCACTTCGCGCTCTAGCCGCGAACGTTCACAATTTAGTATTTTCAGAAACGTTCTTGTAGCAGTTTTTTTTCAGAATTGTTTCAAAACTTCAAACGGCTTTAAATTTTTAACCCTAGATCGAAACAGGATGAAACACGAGGCTAAATTTTCGTCTCGAATAGCCCTAACCAGAAAACCCATAGTTGCAAATTTTTGCAAGTTCAAATTTGAAATTATTTCAGATTTGAATTTAAATTTCATTAGGTCATATCTTTCAAACGGTATACCCGTTTGAAGTGATCCTTTTTACACCGCGTCAGACAAACTAAATCCTTTGCCGTGAAATTTTGCCACTATATATTTTACACAATTATTTTCTGTTCATCATATTTTTTCTAGAATGCCATGTAGGAACACTAGTGCATGTCACGAATTTTGAACACTATTTATACTTTGAAAATTTTCATGCTAATGACTTGTGTTGGATTTTATTTGGCTTTTGCAAATATTTTGTTGCATGTTTTCTTTGAATTGTATGAATGCTTGTTTATGTGTGTTTATTTACTTTGCGATAGATTGTCCGGAGGCGAAGCAGAGCACTACCATTCCCTAGAACTTCGCTCCCAGCACGAAGGCAAGTTACATTTTGATCATATCTGTTTTACCTATGATTTATTTTTGCACACGGTCCTTTGATGTAGGATTGCATGGTAGGATTTTATACTTGTTGGCTTTACTAGCACCCAGTAGTTCATTTGAGATAGGTCCGAACCATACCAACTTTGTCGCCATCGTGTTAAGTTATTACGCTTCGCCAAGTAGACGTGGATTGGGGAGTGTTATCATCTTGAGATGTGAGTGACAAAGTAATAATTAGGACCAACTTTAATGAACTACTTGGGTGGAAATTGGTTTGTATGGTGGCGAAGTACAGTGGGAGCATTCATGGGAATCCATGGGAGTGCACACTAGTGGTCCGTCCACCCAGGCTCAAAGGGATCAACCTTATTTTCATGTCTATAAGCTTCCGTGTGTAGCCGCAAGCCAATATGGGCTCTGGCTTAGTTGAGTAGATGGTGTGACCTCTTCCAGGATAGGCTAGCACATGTAGATGATGTAGGTGTACCGGCCTATCCGTGGGTTAGGGGAAATGATTTCGAAAGTCTATGTATCGATCTTTTGATCAAGTATGTGGTCGAGTCTTGTGGGGAAAAGTGCACAACCTCTACAGAGTTAAAATCTAATCGATTAGCCATGTCCCCGGTCATGGACAACTTGAGCTTTTAATAGTGGAAATGTAGGGAGATCTCATCACTCTTAACTAATCAACTGGGTACAAAATTTTGTAATGACTAAGATGGGCATCATCTCAGACTTATGATATTTGTAGAAGTAGAACAATTATTTTTGATAGGGAAAACTAGCTTTATGCAAAACTAAACTTAGAGATTTCCACCAGCCAAATTGCATGTACTATGTAGGCTCATTACACTTTATGATGTGACTTGCCAGTACATTCCATGTACTGACCTACATGGCTGCAACTTATCATGTTGCAGATTTATCCGACGACGAATAAGGTGCGATAGGTCGTTGTTCTACACTCATCTTGCTCATGAAGTTGATGGACTCGTTACACTTATTGCTTCCGCATGATTTTGTTTTACTTGGCCTTAGGCCACATTAATGTAATAAATACTCTTTCACGATTCTCGATGTAATAAATGTGTGATTGAACTCTGTTGTAAATCCTCAAGTACTATGTGTGTCAGCATACCGATCCAGGGATGACACTTAAGCACAAAGACTCCAATCCCTTGAAATCGGGTCGCTACACCGGTCTTATTCGAGGAAGGATTATCACAATTTTCTTATGGGACTTTTCTCATTTGCTTCTTATTGATATTTGAATCAAGATTGTCTTAGCACATGTCTTTAGCTTTCCAACAAACTTTGTTTCATTGAATTCGGAGTCCATTTGCAAAAGTTGTGGCAGTTTTGGTGTTCTTAAAATACTACAGCGGTACTACCGCGGCTAGAGCGGATGTAATTTTTTACTACCACTCCGGACCAAAATCTCGTGTTATTTACAGCCGTGGTAGGCATGGATGTAATTTTTTAGTACCGCTCGCAAGCAGTAGTACCACTACCCGTAGCGGTAGTATCGCTATCCATAGCGGTAGTAGCGTGAGAACGAGCGGTAGTACCGCTCTGGCAGTTCTACTGGCCTTTTGCCTCCTCGGTGTTGTTTTTCAAAGGGGTACTACCTCCCTAGCGGTAGTACCGCTCCTTGGAGCGGTAGTACCGCTCTGTGCGGGCTGTGAGGATAACGGTTGGATTTTTCCCCACCTATAAAAGGGGGTCTTCTTCTCCAATGGACCTCATCTTTTGAGATCGTGTTCTTCCCCCATTGTTGACCTTCTTTGAGCTTGCTAACTCTCAATCCCTCCAATGATTCTTGCTAGTTCTTGAGGGAAAAGAGAGAGGAGATCTAGATCCACATTTCCACCAATCACCTTCTCCTCTAAGTGAGGGGAACCCCTTGGATCTAGATCTTGGAGTTCTTTGTGTTCTTCTTTGTTCTTCCTCTCATTTCCCTCCCTAGCATTAGTTGCTTTGGTGGGATTTGGGAGGGAAGGACTTGGGCACTCCGTGTGCCCTTACCATTGCATTTGGTGCATAGGTTTGAGTTCTCCACGGTGATACATGGAAGTGAGAAGTTGAGAAGCTATTACTCTTGGGTGTTTGAGCACCCTAGAGCTTGTTCCTCTTGGGTGCTTTGGTGCCCTAGATGGTTGGTGGTGCCTCAGAGCTCAATCATTGTGGTGCAAAGCTTCGGGCAAACTTCGGGGGTCTCCAATTAGGTTGTGGAGATTGCCCCGAGCATTTGAGGTCACCTCGGAGCCACAATCCATTGTGGTGAAGCTTCGTGGTGTCGTTGGGAGCCTCCAATCAAGTTGTGGAGATTGCCCAAACCTTGTTTGTACGGGTTCGGTGACCACCCTCAAGGGTCCCTTAGTGGAATCACAACATCTTGCATTGTGCGAGGGCGTGAGGAGATTACGGTGGCCCTAGTGGCTTCTTGGGGAGAATTGTGCCTCCACACCGCTCCGAACGATTAGCATCCGCAAGGGTGTGAACTTTGGGATACATCATCGTCTCCGCGGGCCTTGGTTATCTCTTCCCGAGCCCCTTTACTTATGAACTTTACTTTGTGATAGCCATATTGTTTCTTGTTATATATCTTGCTATCACTTAGTTGTCTATCTTGCTTAGCATAAGTTGTTGGTGCACATAGGTGAGCCTAGTTGTTTTAGGTTTTGTGCTTGACTAATTAAACGATAGTTTTATTCCGCATTTGTTCAAGCCCAAACCGTAATTATTTTAAAGCGCCTATTCACCTCCCCTCTAGGCGACAGCCACGTCCTTTCACCCGTGGTGAGACCCGCCTAGGTGGGGCCAGGTTATACTTGGCGGCTCATAAACCAGACCAAGGCCGATGGGCCTGGAGACATAAGCTTAGACATATGGCAGTTTACCAAGATGGGTCTGGGCGAGGCCCAGACCAAGAAAGCAGGAAGACCCGAGCGGTTAAGCCGCCCGGAGACAGCTTGCCCAGGAAGGCAAGGCGACATAGAGATAGAGTCGGATGCATTGTAAGAGTCGGTATGAGACTTGTAACCCGTGGTCTTGGCCTCCTATATAAGGGCGAGACCCGGAGTGACTTAGATAGAAACCAATCAACCGAGAACTAGTTCAAGCGAATCCGTTCCCTTGTAATCGATACTCCCAATCAATACAACACAAGCAGGATGTAGGCTTTTACCTCATCTCGAGGGGCCGAACCTGGGTAAACTCGTGTCCTTCGTCCCAACCAATCCCTTTGAGTTCATCACCTTAGCGATGGCCTCGAACATAAGTCCTCAGACATCTGTCGTGATAAAACCACGACAGGTGGGAAAAACCCAAAGGTGGAAAGGTGGAAAGGGTTTCTGGAGAGGAGGAATCCTACTCCTAGTAAGATTGGAGTAGGACTCCTCCTCCTCCAATTTCGGCCAACCCTTGAGGGTTTGAGGATGCCTCCTCCCCTCCCTCCCTCCTATATATACTAGAGGATTTAGAGGGGAGAGCTAACCCTGATTACCACGTGTTCCCTCTACTTCATCTAGACCGTTTTCTCCTCTAGTCTAATTTGGTAGTGCTTAGGTGAAGCCCTGCCGAAATAGTTCCACCACCATCGCCGCCACGCTATCGCGCTGCCGGAGAACTCATCTACCTCCCCTCTCCCTCTTGCTGGATCAAGAAGGCGGAGATCGTCATCGAGCTATACGTGTGCTGAACGCGGAGGCATCGTCCGTTCGGTGCTAGATCGGAAGGACCGTGACCAGGATTGCGAGATGATTCATGATTTGATCGCGGGACGGATCATGATGGGATCGCGGGACGGATCGTGAGTGGATTGTGAGAAGGATCGTGATGGGATCGCAGGACGCTCGGCGATTTGGATCGCGAAGACGTTCGACTACATCAACTGCGTTTCTTAACGCTTCCTGCTTAGCGATCTACAAGGATATGTAGATCCACTCTCCCTCTCGTAGATGCTCATCACCATGGATAGATCTTGCGTGTGCTTAGGAAATTTTTTGTTTCCCATGCAATGTTCCCCAACAGTGTATCAAACTAATTGGCCTGAACTAAGTCATCTGCATATCACCTTCAATTTTTGGCAGTAGGATCATGCAAGCTAAGTTTAGATGTTGGAAATTGTTAAAGTTGAGGTTATGTAGCTTATTGATGGCAGCGGTCACATCCCCTTTGATGATAGACCAACATGTTTTGAAGAACAACATGGTGTATCCATCAGGTCCAGGTGCCTTCTCCATGGCCATATCATTAATGGTTGCAAACACCTCCTCTTCGGTATTCAGGGCGTCAAGGTCGGCCAGGTATTGCAGCATAGGTGTGTAGCCGAGTGCTTGAAGATTGATGGTTGCGGCCCGCTGTTTAGGAGTTCCAATTACGGTGTTGAAGAAGTCCCACGTGATTTTTAGTTTCTCCTCATGTCCCATGATTATGCAGTCATCGTGTTCAGACACCTGAATATAATGATTTCTTCTTATAGTTGACGCTTTGATGTGGAAGAATTTTGTACCGGCGTCACCAAGCCTGATCCACATCACCCTAGATCGTGCCTCCACATAGATCTTTCCAACGCTACAATCCCAAGGCATCAGACCTTCAGGAAGTTTTGGAAATAGTGTTCCTATGGTGTTAACTGTCTGAAATCCCTTGCGGCATGAAGTCTGAATATTAATTCATGACAACATCAAGTGTCTTAGTCGAGTGAGAGCAATGCTGAGAGTGCCATCTTTTAGTGCTTTGCTAGTGTTACGTAACCGTTGTTGCGGGATGAGAAAGAGGTTTCGTGGGTTCACTAGAGAGGCCCAGGCAGCCCCAACCACCTCCTCAAACCCCTCCATTTTGCACCAGTGATTTTTGAACCATAATCTTCTGCATGGCTTGAAATCCACATCACAACTCTACAACAGAGGGCAGTAGTCGCTCATCGCTATGGTGATGCCTTGCAGCAGACAGGCCAGGAAAGAGTCATGCCATGCCTCATTGTACACGACCCGGTCGAGCTTGACCAATGTGGCAGATTGTTGCTCGTTGGACCAAGTTTAGGTCCTTTTGTGTAGATACATATCTTTGAGTGCCATGTCACTGATGAAACGGCGAAAGGCATTAAGCATGCACAATTAATTTTGTTATTAGACTTGCAGATGTTGCACTGATCATGTTAAAATCTTCGACACAAATAGTGGGCATGGCAGCGCCGGCCATGGCGGCTTTGAGGTCAGCTAGAAGGGAAATCTTCTCGTCATCTCTTTGGGGTTCATATACACCAAACATCCTCCAACATTTACCAGACTGACGGTGCAAGCAGCGCAACTCAATCCAACTAGTGGTCTAGTGACTATAGGTCATCTGAATGTTTGCACCTTTACAAGCAAACATAATGCCACCCCTGGTACCCGCAATCGATTGGAAGACAAAGGAATCAAATGCAACTTCACAACATTGCTTGATCAAATCTTGGTCCACGACACTCAACTTCGACTCTTGAAAGCATCCAACTAATACATTGAACTGAATGACTAATCTCCTAGCCACTCCTCTCTGCGTCGGGGTGTTAAGGCCCCAGATATTCTAGAACAAGATGGGACATCTATCCATAAAGCACACTAATCGTCAGACTACAGCAAAACACAACTAGGACGCCTACACTTTAGCGCCACTTCCTTGACCCCTGTTGGCGACGTGCTTCTTTCCTCCCTTCGCCTCGACTAGTGCAGTGAGGGCGGTGATCAGCTGCTCGGGAAGAGGTTCATCAAAGGTTTTGGTGTATCTGGTCATCACATCATCATTGTTCGTCTTGATTCCAAGCTTTTGCATGACCAGCTTATGCGCCCTAGCCACTGCACCCAGCGCGGACGAGGTGGAGGAAGAAAGGCGGCAGCTCCTTCATGGGTTGGACACCAATGAGTGGCGTCCCGGACGAGGTGCTCTCTGTCGTGCAGCTGCCGGCCTAGGCACGAGTGCGGGCGTGATTGTCTCCTCAAGATTGGCAAGCATGTTGCTAATGACCTACCGACTTATTGATTAGGAGCCCACCAACATTATCCATGTTGGCATTGCCCATGCCCACATTAGTTGGTGTCGGTCCCATGGGTGCAGGTGACATCTCCTCCACTTTGGGGCCAGCCTGCAGCAGGGTCGGTGACGTTGGGCGTTGACCCAAGTGAATGGGCAACAACGCCATGGGCTCATCGACCACGACCCCCAAGGTAGCGCCCCCACCGCCCGTCACCTGCTCATGGGTTGTCTCTTACTCTTGGTCTGCTTCCTGAGCCTGGGCAGGCATGGACTGCGGCAGCTGCATCGTCTGCAGTGCTATCTCGACAGGAACATGGAAGTGAAAGGCTTCAGACTGCATGGCTCCGATCGTCGTAGGAGAGCTTGCCCAAACCGTCTAGGACAGCCCCACTCCCTCGCTGTCGCCGCCAACGTTGTTGGCTCTTGGCTGCAAGCGGCCAGCCATCAGCAGGGTGGACACTTGCCGTAGGGTAGACAAGCCTTGTGAGATCTGGGGTCCAACACCCTGCCATTGATGACGACGCCATCGTCGTCCACCAGGAAGATGTTGTCACGTCCCTCCACTCTCGTGTGGGCTCTGAACCTGGAAAAGATGGATGGCCTCCCCGGCAGCACCAGAGCAGAGTGGGCGCCAACGATGGCTCCCCCTCTTAGGGAGGGGGTGGGCAGCGCGAAGCGAGACGCCTATGTCATCTCGATCCACCGAGGTGCTCAAACCCCCACCACCTAAGGCATACTCCTCCATGTAGTTGAGGTGCACTAGCACCAGCATGTCATGGACGTGCGGATACTGGAGCAGTGGCGAGATCGCCTTGATGATCTGCATGGAACCTGTCGCAGCTTCACGTGCCCGATGGGGTCAGCCGTGACATGGCGACGTGGCTCGTCGGTCCCTAGATGGACGAAGCGTGGCAGCAGGTCCAGAGAGAGCACCTACGAGTAGAGGATGTAGTAGGATATGTATGTCTTGTTGTAGTTCTCCACCTCGATGGCGTGAATCCTGAGCATGCGGAGGATGTGCTTCACCGTTTTGAGGTTCCATGCTTGCACTGGCAAGTCCTTAAGAAAGAGGCGCGCCTTGTAGCGCATGGTCCGAAACTCCTAAAAGGAAAGGCGAGGCCACTCCTTGGGCAGGTAGGGGGTGCCCTGCCTGTTGTGGAAGACGTTGTCGTCCACCACCATGTTTCTCCACTACACGTCAAAGAAGCGCAACAGAAAAACATTGTGTTAGAGGGAGACGGACACGGCCCCAGGCGGAAGCGCGGAAACACGGGGTACTCCTCCATGATGGTGTCCTTCACTTTTTCGGGGTACATGTCCTCCGACGCCACTGTCATGAGCAGCGCTGTAGCCCGCAGTTGCAGCTCCTTGTCTTCCATCTCTTGGGTGAACTCAAGGAAGAAATAAGAGGACATGGGTCTACGGACAATGTCACCAGGGAGGCTAGTCACCACGGAGTTCATAGTTGGCTCAGTATGGTGGGTTATGTGAGAATGGATGCTACTGGTTGGGAAAACAAGGCACTCCTGGGGTGGTGGTTTTCGGCTGGCTGGCGGCTGTTGATGATGGGGTGCAACGACAATGGTGGAGGTGAAGGAGGTGGTGCAAGGCTGCCGCTGTGGACGACGGGTTTAAGCGCGGAGCGGGGAGGGGGGGTGGGTTGGGCGAAAGGTGCTTGAAGGGTCTGTCCCTAGCAATGTGCCCCGACCGGACACAATGCACGCAACGTACTTCCTCGCGACAAGTGCGGATCTTGTGATTGGTGAGAAGGCAAAGAAAGTAGCGGCCATGGAGGCCTTCTTTATAGGACGCGACATGGGGGGGTAACTCACCTGCTCTGGGCCATGAATGGGCACAGTGGCATTGGTGGCGGCCGGGGAAGCAAAGCACAGGCTGCAACATGAACAATGTCCCGCTCCAATGCGGTAGACAACGAGGATCAAGGCACGCTGACGACCACCGCATGGGAGTAAGAACGGTGTGGGTTGGTTGACATGTCTGACGCGATCGAACCGCCCGACAGGCAGAGCCGCTTCCCTGAGTCGAACGAGCTCAAGTCCAGTAGTCCAAAGGGTGATTTTGGGCTTAGGTGGCGCCTGCACTCGAGCAGTGCACCCAGGGTGGCCGTGGGGACGTGCGGTGGCATGGCCGAGGTGGCCATCAACGGTGGGCAACAGCCACGCCCGCGGTTGCGGGGGGAGCCTTGCAGTAGAGGTTTGAAAGAGTTGTCAAAGACCCATAAATCTGCTTGTGAATAGTACTTCTTCCATTCCTTTATACTCCCTCCATTCTAAAATAAATGTCTTAATTTTATACTAGCTCTAGTATAAAGTTGTACTAAGCTTAAGACACTTATTTTGGGACTGAGGGAGTATAAGGGAAGAGCCTTGCAGTAGAGGTTTGATCGAGTTTTCAGAAAAAATATATCAATATTCACAATACAAATTTTATATCAACTGATCCATCATAAAAAGTAGTTTCATATTTTATCTATTTGGTATTGCATATGTTGTTAATTAATTCTATAATCTTGATCAAACATTCAAATAGTTGACTTGCACGGAAAACAATACACCTTATATTCTGAAACGGAGGGAGTATCCTATTTTGCTTGTGTCCTTTTGTGACACTATTCATGCAAATTTGTCTTATTTTTTATCTCATTTTCGAATGTGCGTTTGAAATTTTTATGGATTGTTGACAAATGTCTTGTGAACATTCATAAGAAAAGCTTCAGATTTTTTGGGAATATTTAAATTTATTTCTAAGTTTGAAGCATGAGAGCATTTAAGGTGTGGGAGCACCTGATAGCACTCCCCGGCCAACAATTAATGTGCAAATGAAGGTTATCACGTACATTTTCCTTGCTACGTCATGCAAATCGAAATGAATCAAATCATGCATACCGCCTTGTCTACAACAGCAATTTCCCCCCATTTCTTGCAAGACCATCCCTACTAAGTACTAGCACGAGAGCTAGAGATGCACGTTCATCTGCACCGTCGGCTTGGCAAGGCAAGCAGGTGGAGCAAGGGGCACCACGGGAAGGTCTTCGCAGTTGCAGATCTCTATCACGTTCCCGTCCGGGTCGTGGAAGAAGAGCTGCTCCACCGTTGTCTCGCCGTCCCACACCCTCGTGGTGACCACCTCCAGGTTCATGCCGCGCAGCCTCGCCTTGGTCAGCGCCATGTCCGAGCACTGCCATTTCCAAATCGCGCACGACCGATCAGAGGTTAATCAACGACGAGGGTGGGCCGCAACTCTCACCGTGCTTGATCTGCACTGACCTGAAACGATATGTGGTTACCCTTCGGGTTGATCGCCGGCGACCTTGGAGGCACGTCGAAGCCGGCGCTCCGCTGCAGCAGGTGTATGCCCATGCCGTATCTATGCATCCTGCGAGGAGCAGCATCCCGCATCAGCGAACACACGCAGTTTTTCATACGACGCGGCAAGAAGCAGATGAATATGCGCGTGCTCACCATGCTCCCCCGAAGTCCAGGGACGCCGGGCGTTGGATCAGTTCGAAGCCGAGCACGCGTCGGTAGAAGTCGATGGAGTCCTCGACGGAGGTGCACGAGAAGGCGACGTGGTTCAGGCGGACGAGCGGCAGGGCGAGCTCAGGCTCACGCTGCTGCTCCTGACCAGGGAGGCCCATGTAGGAGCTGGGACGATTGTATTTGGATGGTATGCTGATGAGCAATTTCAGTTAATTCGATTGCGGCCCTGGCCAATACACAGGAGATGGCATCTCTCCGTATTTATACACATACATACAGTACCACATTTCGTTTAGGATATACACGCAATGAGAAAGTGTGTGTCTTAACGCAAACGCGGATTCAGGATCCCTTTGGGGAGGAGACTTGACCGCCACGAGGGACCGATCCCGATCTCCTTACTCGGTATCCATCGACCTGTTGCCATGCTGGGCATCTTACAGGCAGGCACGTCACCTTCTCCTGCAAGTTTACAGACTTAGAAGATCCACGAAATTGACAAAGTCAATACTCAGCTGATACTGCTTGGTTTACAGGCAGGCAGGCAGGCACGGGACGCGGATTTTCGGATCCTCTCATAGAAAACCTCTCGTTTAAGCATCTACAACCGCCCTTCTTAAATATCCGGACTCCTCAAACGCTTTTTTGAACAGATGGCTCAAGCGATGATTGTTGTCAAAATCATGACTCAACCGGACTTCTTAAACCGGCCTTATACGACCGTGTTGAACGGCATCTTTCATATTCAATCCATATCTGGGATAAATATAGAGAGACACGGACGCATTCGTCACCTCGGATCCGACAGACAAAACCCATCACAAATTCAACCAAATCACCCCTTCCTGACCTTGTCGGATCACTCTCTCATATGCCCTGACTCTCCCCTAGTTCCGTCGTCCCGACCCCTCGGTGCCTCCAACACTGCCACAAAAGTCCTCTCCACGCCGTCTTACCACCCTGGATGCTGTCGCGGTACGTTCGGCTATTCCCAAGCTACACCTTGACCTCTATATGTTTGACAAATTGTCCGAGCAGATCTTCTTTGGGTTTTTTATAGGCAAAATGATGAATTCATAGGGTTTTTCGGATGAGGAGTATGAAACACGGAGCTTGATGAATTAATTCAAAAGAAGTTCTCCAATTTGTAGGATTCAGACGAAGATGTCAAGATGATGATGATCATGAGCATCTAGGAGGAAATGAACAAGGTGGGGAGTACATTCTGACCTTCAAGATTTCAGTCAAAGGGAAAATAGTTTTAAATGGGAATAGGGACGCTGGAGTAGAGAGCAACAACCATCACAAAACCGCAACCACATGTTTATCAGATGAACAATACATGTGTTCCTGAAGCCACGGTGTCTATGGTAAGTGTCATAAGTGTTGGAAATATGCCCTAGAGGCAATAATAAAATGGTTATTATTATATTTCCTTGTTCATGATGATTGTTTATTATCCATGCTATAATTGTATTGGTTGGAAACACATTGCATGTGTGGATATATAGACAACACTTTGTCCCTAGTGTGCCTCTAGTAAACTAGCTCATTGATCAAAGATGGTCAAGGTTTCTTAGCCATTGATATGAGATGTCAATTGGTACCGGGATCACATCATTAGGAGAATGATGTGATGGACAAGACCCAAACTATAAACGTAGCATATGATCGTGTCAGTTTATTGCTACAGTTTTCTGCATGTCAAGTATATGTTCCTATGACCATGAGATCATGCAACTCACTGACACCGGAGGAGTGCCTTGTGTGTATCTGTTGGGGAACGTTGCATGGGAAACAAAAAAATTCATACGCACACGCAAGATCTATCCATGGTGATGAGCATCTACGAGAGGGAGAGTGGATCTACATACCCTTGTAGATCGCTAAGCGGGAAGCGTTAAGAAACGCGGTTGGTGTAGTCGAACGTCTTCGCGATCCAAATCGCCGAGCGTCCCGCCATCTCATCACGATCCGTCCCGCAGACTCATCACGATCCATCCCGTGATCTCATCATGATCAGTCTCGCGATCTTGATCACGGTCCTTCCGATCTAGCGCCGAACGGACGACACCTCCGCGTTCAACACACGTACGGCTCGATGACGATCTCCGCCTTCTTGATCCAGCAAGAGAGAGCGGAGAGGTAGATGATTTCTCCGGCAGCGCGACGGCGTTGCGACGATGGTGGTGGAGGAATACCAGCAGGGCTTCGCCTAAGCACCGCTGAAAACCGATCTAGAGGAAGAAGAGGACAGCACGTGGCAATTAGGGTTAGCTCTTCCCTCTAAATCCTCTAGTATATATAGGAGGGAGGGAGGGGAGGAGGCAGCCTCAAACCTGGCCGAAATTGGAGGTGGAGTAGTCCTATTCAATCCTATTAGGAGTAGGATTCCTCCTTTCCACTTGGAAACTCTTTCCACCTCTCCATCTTTGGATTTTTTTCCTTCTCAAACCTCATGGGCTTTAGTGGAGGCTTCGTCCAGCCCACCAAGGGCTGGTTTGTCTCCTCCCACAGCCCATGAGGCCCCTCGGGCGTGACACCCCTCCCGATGGTCCTCCGGTACCCTCCAGGCACTCTCGGTACACTACCGGTGAGTCCGAAACTTTTTCGGCGATCAAAACAGGACTTCCTATATATGAATATTTACCTCCGGGCCATTTCGGAGCTCCTCGTGACGTCCGGGATCTCATCCGGGACTCCGAACAACCTTCGGTCACCACCATACATAACTCTATACTACCGAAACGTCACCAAACCTTAAGTGTGCAGACCCTGCGGGTTCGAGAACTATGTAGACATGACCGAGACACCTCTACGGTCAATAACCAATAGCGGGACCTGGATGCCCATATTGGTTCCTACATATTCTACGAAGATATTTATCGGTCGACCATCTATGTCAAGGATTCAGTTAATCCCGTATGATGTTCCCTTTGTTCTTCGGTATGTTACTTGCCCGAGATTCGATCGTCGGTATCTCCATACCTAGTTCAACCTTATTACCGGCAAGTCTCTTTACTCATCCGTAATACAAGATCCCGTGACTAACACTTAGTCACATTGCTTGCAAGGCTTGTTGTGATGTTGTATTACGGAGTGGGCCCTGAGATACCTCTCCGTCACACGGAGTAACAAATCCCAGTCTTGATCCATGCCAACTCAACAGACACCCTCGGAGATACCTGTAGAGTACCTTTATAGTCACCCAGTTACGTTGCGACGTTTGATACACACAAGGCACTCCTCCGGTGTTAGTGAGTTGCATGATCTCATGGTCATAGGAACATATACTTGACATGCAGAAAACAGTAGCAATAAACTGACACGATCATATGCTACGTTTGTAGTTTGGGTCTTGTCCATCACACCATTCTCCTAATGATGTGATCCCGTTATCAAATGACATCTCATGTCCATGGCTAGGAAACCTTAACCATCTTTGATCAATGAGCTAGTCCATTAAAGGCATACTAGGGACATGGTTTTGTCTATGTATCCACAGATGCATCTAAGTCTCCGATCAATACAATTATAGCATGGATAATAAACGATTATCATGAACAAGGAAATATGATAATAACTAATTTATTATTGCCTCTAGGGCATATATCCAACAGTCTCCCACTTGCACTAGAGTCAATAATCTAGTTCACATCACCATGTGATACGCATTGTTATGAATCTAACACCCAATGAGTTCTGGGGCTCGATCATGCTTTGCATGTGAGAGAGGTCTTTTAGTCAACGGGTCTGCGACATTCAGATCCGTATGTACTTTGCAAATCTCTATGTCAAACTGTAAACACTGCTACCACGCTCCACTTGGTACTATTCCAAATGGCTGCTCCACTATATGTATCCAGATTGCTACTATGGGTCATCCGGATTGGTGTTCAAGCTTGCATCGACGTAACTCTTTATGATGAACTCTTTATCACCTCTATAATCGAGAAACATCTCCTTAGTATTTTTAGGTACTAAGGATAATCTTGACCGCTGTCTAGTGATCCACTCCTGGATCACTCTTGTACCCATTGACGGACTCATGGCAAGGCACACACAGGTGCGGTACACAGCATGGCATACTACACAGAGCATATGGCTAAGGCATAGGGGACGACATTCGTCCTTTCTATTTCTTCTGTCATTGTCGAGCTTTGAATCTCACTCAACTTCACACCTTACAAAGCAGGCGAGAACACTTCTCTCTGACTAATCCATTTTGAACTCTTTCAAAATCTTGTCAAGGTATGTACTCATTGAAAGTCTTATCAAACATCTTGATCTATCTTTATAGATCTTGATGCTCAACAATTAGGTAGCTTTATCCAGGTCTTCCTTTGAAAAACTCTTTTCAAACAACCGTTTATGCTCTCTAGAAATTCTACATCATTTCCGAATAGGAATATGTCATCCACATATACTTATCAGAAACTCTATAGTCCTCCCACTCACTTTATTGCAAATACAAGTTTCTCGTAAACTTTGTATAGAGTCAAAAACTTTGATCACCTCATCAAAGTGTATATTCCAACTTTGATCAACTAACGTAGGCTTCACACAAACAACTTCCTGCGCTGCGCTACTCTCTGGTTGAAATAGAGGTTCAATAACCTCATCAAGTTCTATCTTCCTCCCACTCAATTCTTTCAAGAGAAAATTTTCCTCGAGAAAGGACCCAGTTTTAGCAATAAACATTTTATGCTTGGATCTGAGATAGAAGGTTCACCCAACTGTTTTTAGGGTATTCTATGAAGATGCATTTGTCCGCTTTGGGTTCGAGCTCATTAGGTGAAAACATTTTCCACACAAGCGTCACAGCCCCAAACATTAAGAAATGACAGCTTAGATTTCTATCAAACCATAATTCACATGGTGTCATCTCAACTGATTTAGATGGTGCCCTATTTAAAGTGAATGTAGTTGTCTCTAATGCATAACCCCAAAATTATAGTAACAAAACGATAATAGACATCATAGCACGCACCATATCCAATAGAGCACGACTATGACATTCGGACACACCATCACACTATGGTGTTCCAGGTGACGTGAGTTGTGAAACAACTTTCACATTGTCTAAAGTTGTATGCCAAACTTGTAACTCAGATATTCATCTCCACGATCATATCGCAAACATTTTTATCTTCTTGTCACGATGATCTTAAACTTCACTCTGAATTTGCTTGAACCTTTTAAACGATTCAGACTTGTGTTTCATTAAGTAAATATACAGTATATCTACTCAAATCATCAGTTAAGGTAAGAAAATAACGATATCCATCAAACGCTACAAGACTCATTGGATTGCATACATCAACATGTATCATTTCCAATAAATCACTTGCCCGCTTCATCAAAACAGAAAACGGGGTCCTTAGTCATCTTGACCAAGAGGCATGGTTCGCATGTCTCAACCGATTCGAAATCAAATGAGTCCAAAGATCCATCAGCATGGAGTTTCTTCATGCGTTTTATACCAATATGACATTTAGCGGCAGTGCCACAAGTATGTGGTACTATTATTATTAACTTTGTATCTTTTTGGCATCAATGTTATGAACATGTGTATTACTACGATAAAGTTTCAACAAACCATTCTTACTGGGTGCATGACCATTGAAGGTATTATTCATGTAAATAGAATAACCATTATTCTCTAACTTAAATGAATAACCGTGTTGCAATGAACATGATCTAATCACGTTCATGCTCAACGCAAAAACACCAAATAACATTAATTTAGGTTCTTCACTAATCTCGAAGGTAGAGAGAGCATGCGATGTTGATCACATCAACCTTGGAAACATTTCCAACACACATCGTCACCTCACACTTAGCTAGTATCCGTTTATTCCGTAGCTTTTACTTCGAGTTACTAACATTTAGCAACCGAACCGGTATCCAATACCCAGGTGCTACTAGGAGTACTAGCAAGGTACACATCAATAACACATATATCAAATATACTTCTGTTGACTTTGCCAGCCTTCTTATCCACCAAGTATCTAGGATTATTCCACTTCAGCGACCGTTCTCCTCATAATCGAAGCACTTAGTCTCGGGTTTGGGTTACACTTTGGGTTGCTTCACTAGAGCTGCAACTGACTTGCTATCCATGAAGTTTCCTTCCTTGCTCTTGCCCTTCTCGAAACTAGTGGTTTTGACTAACCATCAACACTTTAACGCTCCTTCTCGATTTCTACCTTCGCGGTGTCAAACATCGCGAATAGCTCAGGGATCATTACTTCTATCCCTGGTGTTTTATAGTTCATCACCAAGTTCTAGTAGCTTTAGTGACAGTGACTTGGAGAACTATATCAATCACTATCTTATCTGGAAGATCAACTCCCACTCGATTCAAGCGATTGTAGCACCCAGACAATCTGAGCACATGCTCAACGATTGAGCTATTCTCTTTCATATTACAGGCAAAGAATCTTGTTGGAGATCTCATATCTCACAACATGGGCATGAGCCTGAGATCCTAATTTCAGCTCTTAGAACATCTCATATGTTCTGTGACGTTCAAAACGTTTCGGAGCCTCAATTCTAAGTCGTAATGCATGATGCACTAAACTATCAAGTAGTCATCAAAACGTGCCTGTCAGATGTTCACAATATCTACAGACGACCCTAGAGGGGTTGGCGCACTGAGCGGTGCATTAAGGACATAAGCCTTCTGTGCAGCAACGAGGACAATCCTCAGATCATGGATCTAGTCCGCAATATTGCTACAATCATCTTTCAACTCTATTTCTCTAGGAACATATAAAAATACAAGGGAGCTACAACGTGAGCTAGTAATCTACAACACAGTTTGCAAAGACACTACTGACTATGTTCATGATAATGAGTTCAATTAATCATATTACTTAAGAACTCCCACTCAAATTGACATCCCTCCGGTCATTCGAGTGACACATAATCCAAATTCACCAACTCAAGTCCGATCATCACATGAGTTGAGGTGGTTTCAATGGTGAACATCATCATGTTGATCATATCTGCTATATGACTCATGTTCGACCTTTCGGTCTCTTGTGTTTCGAGGCCATGTCTGTACATGCTAGGCTCGTCAAGTTTAACCCAAGTGTTCTGCACGTGCAACACTGGCTTGCACCCGTTGTATGTGAACGTAGAGTCTATCACACCCGATCATCACGTGGTGTCTCAACACGATGAACTTTCGCAACGGTGCACACTCGGGGAGAATACAATTTATCTTGAAATTAAGTGAGGGATCACCTTATAATGCTACTGTCGTCCTAAGCAAAACAAGGTGCATAAAAAGGATTAACATCACATGCAAATCATAAGTGACATGATATGGCCATGAACTTGTGCTTTCGATCTCCATCTAGAAAGCACCGGCATGATCTCCATCGTCACCGGCAAGACACCATGATCTCCATCATCTTGATCTCTATCAATGTGTCGCCATCGGGGTTGTCGCGCCCAACATGCTTATACTACTATTGCTACCGTTTAGTGATAAAGTAAAGCATTACATAGCGCTTAATGATTGACACACATGTCATACAATAATTAAAGACAACCCTATGGCTCATGCTGATTGCCGTACTCATCGACATGCAAGTCGTGATAATCTATACATCACATGATCATCTCATACATCACATATATCACATCATGTAATTGGCCATATCACATCACAACATACCCTGCAATAACAAGTTAGATGTCCTCTAATTGTTGTTGCATGTTTTATGTGGCTGCTACGGGTATCTAGCAAGAACAATTCTCATCTACGCAATAACCACAACGGTGATACACTAGTTGCTTTTCAACCTTCTCAAGGACCGCCTTTGTCAAATCCGATCCAACTAAAGTGAGAGAAACTGGCACCCGCAAGCCATCTATGCAACAAGTTGCGGTCGAGGGAACCGGTCTCTCGTAAGCGTACGAGTAATGTTGGTCCGGGCCGCTTCATCTCACAATACCGCTGAACCAAAATCCTACCAAGGGAGGAAGAAATCTAAGCATCAACGCCCACAAACTTTTTGTGTTCTACTCGAGATCTCATCTACACATAGACCTAGCTCATGGTGCCACTGTTGGGGAACGTTGCATGGGAAACAAAAAAATTCCTACGCACACGCAAATATTTCCATGGTGATGAGCATCTACGAGAGGGAGAGTGGATCTATGTGCCCTTGTAGATTGCTAAGCGGGAAGCGTTAAGAAACGCGGTTGGTGTAGTCGAACGTCTTCGCGATCCAAATCGCTGAGCGTCCCGCGATCTCATCACGATCCGTCCTGTGATCCAATCACGATCCGTCCCGTGAACTCATCACGATCCGTTCCGCGAACTCATCACGATCCGTCTCGCGATCTTGATCACGATCCATCCTGCGAACTCATCACAATCCGTCTCGCGATCTTTGATCACGGTCCTTCCGATCTAGCGCCGAACAGACGGCACCTCCGCGTCCAGCACACGTACAACTCGATGACAATCTCTGCCTTCTTGATCCAGCAAGAGGGAGCGGAGAGGTAGAAGAGTTCTCCAGCAGCGTGACGGCGCTCCGGCGATGGTGGTGGAGCTATTCTGGCAGGGCTTCGCCTAAGCACTGCAGAAATCCGATCTAGAGGAGAAACTATGCACTGGAGGAACGGGCAACACGTGGCTGAAAATTCTGTGCCAAAACCCTAAAATACTCTAGTATATATAGGAGGAGAGTAGCAGGAGGCTTGGATGCCAAAGAGGCAGCCCTTGGGTTGGCCGAACCTAGTGGGATTGGAGGATTCCTCCTCCAATCCTAGTAGGACTAGGACTCCTCCTTATTTTTGCCTTTTTTGCCTTTTTCCACCTTTTTCTCTTTGGGCTTTCTCTCCCAGCCGCATGGGCCTTGTGTCGGACTTCCACCAGCCCACTAAGGGCTGGTATTCACTCTCCCACAGCCCATGTAGCCTCTTGGGTCGAAATACCCCTCCCGATGGTCTCCCGGTACACTATCGGCACTCCCGGTACACTACCGATGAGCCCGAAACTTTTTCGGCGACCAAAATAGGACTTCCTATATATGAATCTTTACCTCCGGACCATTTTGGAGCTCCTCGTGACGTCCGGGATCTCATACGGGACTCCGAACAACATTCGGTCACCACCATACATAACTCTATACTACCGAAACGTCACCAAACCTTAAGTGTGCAGACCCTGCGGGTTCGAGAACTATGTAGACATGACCGAGACACCTCTACGGTCAATAACCAATAGCGGGACCTAGATGCCCATATTGGTTCCTACATATTCTATGAAGATCTTTATCGGTCGAACCTCTATGTCAAGGATTCAGTTAATCCCGTATGATGTTCTCTTTGTTCTTCGGTATGTTACTTGCCCGAGATTCGATCGTCGGTATCTCCATACCTAGTTTAACCTTGTTACCGGCTAGTCTCTTTACTTGTTCTGTAATACAAGATCCCGTGACTAACACTTAGTCACATTGCTTGCAAGGCTTGTTGTGATGTTGTATTACGAAGTGGGCCCTGAGATACCTCTCCGTCACACGGAGTAACAAATCCCAGTCTTGATCCATGCCAACTCAACAGACACCCTTGGAGATACCTGCAGAGTACCTTTATAGTCACCCAGTTACGTTGCGACGTTTGATACACACAAGGCACTCCTCCGGTGTTAGTGAGTTGCATGATCTCATGGTTATAGGAACATATACTTGACATGCAGAAAACAATAGCAATAAACTGACACGATCATATGCTACGTTTGTAGTTTGGGTCTTGTCCATCACACCATTCTCCTAATGATGTGATCCCATTATCAAATGACATCTCATGTCCATGGCTAGGAAACCTTAACCATCTTTGATCAACGAGCTAGTCCATTAGAGGCATACTAGGGACATGGTTTTGTCTATGTATCCACACATGCATCTAAGTCTCCGATCAATACAATTATAGCATGGATAATAAGCAATTATCATGAACAAGGAAATATGATAATGACTAATTTATTATTGCCTCTAGGGCATATTTCCAACAGTCGGGAGGGTCCCGGGGGTCCACCGGAAGGGGCCACCAGCCCCGAAGGGCCACATGGGCTGTGAGAGAAGGCGCACCAGCCCCTGGTGGGCTGGCCGCACATCTCACAAGGGCCCATGCAGCTAGGGTTGGTGGGAGGGCCAACCCTAGGGTTGGCGGCACCTTGCATTGGGTGGCAAGCCGCCCTAGGGCGCCTCCACCCTTGGCCGCCGCCCCAAGGGGGAAACCCTAGGGGTTTGGCGCCCCCCTATATATATGTGAGAGGGAGGAGGGCAGTCGCACCACAAGCCACGGCACAGCCCTTCCTTCCTCTCCGATTACCTCTCCGCTAGTAGATTGATTTGGCGCCGCTTAGCGAAGCTCTGCCGGATCAACTCCACCACCGCCACTGCCATGCCGTCGTGCTGCCGGCGAACCCATCCACCTCTCCGCTCCTTCTTGCTGGATCAAGAAGGTGGATATCATCATTGAGCTACACGCGTGCTGAACACGGAGGTGCCGTCTGTTCGGCACTTGATCGGGAGTTCGTGGGACGGCTTGCGATTTGGATCGCGGAGACGTACGACTACTTCAACTGTGTTCTTTATCGCTTCCACTTAGCGATCTACAAGGGTATGTGGATCCAATATCTCATAGATTCTCATCTCCTAGATTGATATTGGTGAAGCATAGGAATTTTTTTGTTTCCCATGCAACGTTCCCCAACAATAAGTGGCACGCAAAAATTGAGGCGTCGTCCCCACCTCCCACTGCGTTTGTATGAAACGATTCGGTCGGATTTCCTCTTATCCATTTAGAGAGGTCGCCGTATGAAACAATTTAGTCAGATGACAATTATCCTGACTGGAAACTGCAGGCCAAGACTTCTGCCCAACAAATGTGGAGGAAAATTGTGTGATCACTTGCACACCGGAGATCCATTCTACGAGAACATGAGACAGTGATCCTTTCTACCGGAATGACATATCACTTGGGAACATTCGAGCAAAAGGGTCAATTCGATATTTCTCATGGCATTCTTTGATCCTTATTCTAGGATTCAAAATATTGAAATCACAAATTTGGATCCAGAGCAGGCAGAAGGTTGATGTTCCTCCGGGATAACAATTGACATCTCTTTAAGAGAGTCAGCCCAAACACCACGTTCACTACTTTAATTTTATGATACATCCTCAATAGAATCACTAGTTGGTCTCTCCGGATACATGATTGAATATCACCAAACTATCCCTAACTACAACTCAGACCATGAAAGGTTGGCTCTTTAGAATCTATCGGGGTTTTCCTTTGAGAAAATCCACAACTCGTTAAAGTTATTTAAAACACTCGATAGTCAATATCCCATATCAGTCAAACCCAACGGACTGCAAGACTAAATTATCAAAATCTAGACGGATTTGTAGCTAATGATGGGATTCTCTACCTCTGTTTACATGACCTAAAACCTAATAAAAGCCCATGGCGGCCCGAGCCCATTTATCCGAGTGCCAGTACATCGTCTTACCTGATGGAGGTTTTCGGTCATCGGTATCGTCTACCCGTGTGGAGAAAGGTGCACCCTCACTGTTGGAAATATGCCCTAGAGGCAATAATAACTTAGTTATTATAATATTTCCTTGTTCATGATAATCGTTTATTATCCATGCTATAATTGTATTGATCGGAGACCTAGATGCATGTGTGGATACATAGACAAAACCATGTCCCTAGTATGCCACTAATAGACTAGCTCGTTGATCAAAGATGGCTATGGTTTCCTAGTCATGGACATGAGATGTCATTTGGTAATGGGATCACATCATTAGGAGAATGATGTGATGGACAAGACCCAAACTACAAACGTAGCATATGATCGTGTCAGTTTATTGCTACTGTTTTTTGCATGTCAAGTATACGTTCCTATGACCACGAGATCATGCAACTCACGGACACCGGAGGAGTACCTTGTGTGTATCAAACGTCGCAACGTAATTGGGTGACTATAAAGGTGCTCTATAGGTATCTCCGAGGGTGTCTGTTGGGTTGGCATGGATCAAGACTGGGATTTGTTACTCCGTGTGACGGAGAGGTATCTCAGGGCCCACTCGGTAATACAACATCACAATAAGCCTTGCAAGCAATGTGACTAAGTGTTAGTCACGGGATCTTGTATTACGGAACGAGTAAAGGGACTTTCCAATAACTAGGTTGAACTAGGTATGGAGATACCGACGATCGAATCTCGGGCAAGTAACAAACCGAAGAACAAAGGGAACATCATACGGGATTAACTGAATCCTTGACATAGAGGTTCGACCGATAAAGATCTTCGTAGAATATGTAGGAACCAATATGGGCATCTAGGTCCCGCTATTGGTTATTGACCGTAGAGGTGTCTCGGTCATGTCTACATAGTTCTCGAACCCGTAGGGTCCGCACACTTAAGGTTTGATGACGTTTTGGTAGTATAGAGTTATGTATAGTGGTTACCAAAGGTTGTTCGGAGTCCCGTATGAGATCACTTACGTCACGAGGAGCTCCGTAATGGTCCGTAGGTAAAGATTGATATATAGGAAGTCCTATTTTGGTCGCCGGAAAAGTTTCGGGCTCATCGGTAGTGTACCGGGAGTGCCGGTAGTGTACCGGGAGACCATCGGGAGGGGTATTTCGACCCAAGAGGCTACATGGGCTGTGGGAGAGTAAATACCATCCCTTTGTGGTCTGGTGGAAGTCCCACACAAGGCCCATGCGGCTGGGAAGAAAAGCCCAAAGGGAAAAAGGTGGAAAAAGGCAAAAAAAAGGGAGGAATCCTAGTCCTACTAGGATTGGAGGAGTCCTCCTCTCCTCCCCACTTCGGCCGACCCAAGGGGGCTTGGCCCTTGCGCCAAGTCCTGTCCTCCTCTCCTCCTATATATACTAGAGGATTTTAGGGGTTTTGCACATAATTTTTAGCCACGTGTTGCCCGTTCCTCCAGTGCATAGTTTCTCCTCTAGATCTGATTTCTGCAGTGCTTAGGCGAAGCCCTGCCGGAATTGCTCCACCACCATCATGCGGCGCCGTCACGCTGCCGGTGAACTCGTCTACCTCTCCACTCCCTCTTGTTGGATCAAGAAGGCGGAGATCGTCATCGAGCTGTACGTGTGCGGAACGCGGAGGTGCCGTCCGTTCGGCGCTGATCGGAAGGACCGTGATCAAGATCGCGAGACGGATCGTGATGAGTTCGCGGGACGGATCGTGATGAGTTCGCGGTACGGATCGTGATTGGATCGCGGGACGGATCGTGATGAGATCGCGGGACGCTCGGCGATTTGGATCGCAAAGACGTTCGACTACACCAACCGCGTTTCTTAACGCTTCCCGCTTAGCGATCTACAAGGGTATGTAGATCCACTCTCCCTCTCGTAGATGCTCAGCACCATGGATAGGTCTTGCGTGAACATAGGAATTTTTTGTTTCCCATGCAACGTTCCCCAACACTCACTTGGGTGCATCCTCACTTGGACACCAAGATATGAACAACCAACGACTTTAATTGGGACGTTACCACAACTATCAACCTGCGTTTCATCCACATTAAGATGCCTATTACAACCAGTAGTGGGCATGTGTAATTAGACTTAACTCACGTGTAATGTATGATAAAAGGGGTAGAGAACTCTATATAAGCACCCACGTAGCACCTAGTTACAGGTTCGGAACCTCTGTAACGCAACACTCATACACAAGAACATTCTTCACGGAGAACAAGACTAGGGTTTTACCTCCATCGTGAGGGGCATGAACACGTATACATTGTAACCCACCCGCTCAACTCTAGATCAAGCCTCGCTCCTCCCCTCTCTTACTGTCAGATCACTCCACGACAATGAAGGGGTGCTTATTTTCGCACCAAACATTAAATAGTATTCATCATAAAAAACAAAGTGACATGCTTTTTAAAGAACATTTAAAACAATCTTATGATAAGGTTAAATGCCTTTTATTCTACAAATGCTTAAAATCAAAGGCTTTCCTGCTAAGTGGATTGATTGGGTTATGCATACTATCAAGGGGGTTCTTACTTCTTAGTACAAAGATCAATGGTAATATTGACCCTTACTTTCTACTCATAAAGGAGTGAGGCAAGGAGATCCCCTTTCTCCCTTATTTTTTTGACCTAGCAGGTGATTCTTTAGTCATGCTCACAGACAAGGCTAGGATAAATGGTCTAATCTAACGTGTGCTTGAAGAGAGCATTGATAATGGGTTTAATATGCTATAGGATGCTAATGACACTATTTTTGTTCTACAACATGATTATGATAGTGAAAATTGTGCTTCATCTTTTTGAACAAATGCCTGGTTTGAAAATCAACTTTCATAAGAGTGAATTGTTTCTGTTTGGAGATGTCGTTGACATTGACAAGGCAGAGAACTATGCAAAAAAAAGAACTACTTGTCCTATAGGATCTCTCCCTATGAGATACTTGGGACTGCCGGTTGATGAGAAAAGGGTTGGATTTTTTTGGGGAACCTTACGAAGATTAAATGGAGAATAAATGTAGTAAGTGGCAATTTAGATTACTTGCTAGTGCTTGTAGAATTACTTTAATACAGTCCTCCCTATTTGGATCCCTTTATAATGGCATTTTATAGTTTACCGGTTGGAGTTAATAACAGAATGGATTTAGAGCTAGAATTTTGTGGCAGTGAGATGTGAATATGAAAAAAAATAACATTTAGCAAAATGGTTTGAGGGTTGTAGGCTGAAGGATAGGTAGGTTAGTGATTTAAAGCTTTGCTTTGATGAATAAAACCCCTCTTACGTAAATAGTGGTGTAAACTTCTCAACACCGAGGGTTTATGGCACAATGTTATACTAAGGGCCTATTTTGAATCTCTCCAACTCCACGCTTCATAACCTCCATGTGCGAAGCCAAGCTGAACGTTTTGGCTCTAGGAAGCTAGCTTCGAGAAGCCATGGTCCATCCTAGTGTAAATCTGAAGGAGTTTAAGAAGTTGTGGAATCACAGTTTTAGAAACCCACCGAAGCGTGGAATTAACTGAAATTACAAGGGTTGCCACCGCCAAGTGAAAAAAAACATTTCATTTCATCTCTCTCCTCCCATTTTTCTTTATGAGTTTCCACTCTCAACACACCTCTTCTCCATTTTGGGCCGCATGCAACCCATTTGACGATCTCCATCCGGCCCAACAAGGCACAACAACCGCTGGAAGCCCTAAATAAATATCAGAAGGGAGCATGCAAGTTTTGGAATGAAATTTCAAAACACAAAGATCATATTTTTTTCTCTTTATATAAATTTATAATTGGGAGTGGGAATTGTGAGATTTTGGAAAACTGGTGGATTGAGGATAAACCTCTTAAAAACAATTTCCCTAGATTACCATGTGTTCTTTGATAAAAAAAAATTGTAAACGAAATCCTTTGTAAAGGGCTTGATCATGTCTAGTTTGGAAAGATTTTGTATGTTGATTCCCTTAGAACTCTGAAATCATATTAAAAAGGTGTGTGTTGAAGTTTTTTTTGACAAGTCAAAATATTCCATTATATGGACACTTATCAAAAATGATATATACTTTATCAAATCATACCATAGGTTCTTGATTGAAAATGGGATAAAATATCCACATAAATTTTGTGGAAAGCTAAGATGCCCCGAGAGTGGAAGTGTGTATTTGTCTGTTTCTTGGAAACAATTTTTTAACTAAAGACAATCTTCTTATAAAAGGATGGATTGGTGATAATGCATGCCCATAGTGTGGAAAAAATGGATATATGAATCATATGTTCTTGAAGTGTTCTGTTGCAAGATATGCTTTGCGATATAATAAAATGCAGTTTCAGTATACGTGATATACTTGCCAGTGTTCATGATATGTTCAACATTTGCTTGCTGAGATTCAATAAAATTAAGAAAACTAGTTGTGGTGGAATATCTGCTATTTCCTGCATATATGAAAATTGAGATATAGTATCATTGTTATAACAATAAGGTGACTGATCCTTGTGCTCCTATTAATATAATTATTAAATTGCTTCATGTTTGGAACATTTTTGCAGAAAACCCCCCAAAACAAAGAAGAATGAAGTGAGGCGTAATAATGGTTGAGCTGATTGCAATTAAAGTCTTCAAAGCGACACATGTTTGGAGGCTAGGGGCCAACGAGATTGTGGTTGGACGATGTCTTCAGGAAGATGTTTCCTGCCCCTTTATGTCATGATTGCATTGAAAGATTTTCATTTGTTATTTTGCTTTGAACATAATGTAATAATGATATGCTAGAACCTTGTACTTTCAGGATGATGAAGTTGGAGTCTATTAGATTTTGTGGGTCGTCGATAGCTATATCTGATATAGCACCTTGTGGTCTATTGAAGCTGACAAATATAGTCCATTTGGCTCCTTTAGATCATGCATGGTCATCCTTTGGCCTTTTCTTGTTTGTTCTGGTAGCGGTAAATGACAATGTAGTCTTTGTTAAAAGAAATCGCAGCGAGAGTTCTCTTTATAAAAAAAATACCGTGTTGAAAAATTGTAATGAAGCAGGTTTGGAAAAAGAAAAGACCCTACACTTTCACCCTCCAAAAAAAGTTTTAAAAAAATGCCTTGGGCCCGTGATCTCGATTCTCGAGGGCACCGTATGTTTTTAAATTTCAAATTTCAAATGGCGTTGGTAAGTGGGGCACTCCACAGGCGAAAAGGCAAACAATTTTAGCGGTGGAGTCGAACCACGCCCCCATTCCTCCTCCGGTCCTCTCCTACCCCCAAACCCAATCACCGCTCCCCGAAGCCCCTCCCTCCGGTCCGACCAAACCCCTCGCCGCCATGCGCCTCTTCGCCGGCGTCCGCTTCGCCCTCCTCGGCTTCGATCCCGTCTCCGACTCGCAGGTTTCGCCACCTCCCTCACCGATTCGTTTCGATTCCGTCTCGGTTCGATCGATTTGGCTTGGCCCCGTCTCCTTCTCGACACGTGCGCTTGGATGCTGTCTCGGCAGTACCGGTCGGAGATGGTACGGCATGGCGGCGACGACGCGGGGGGCGCGCAGGAGGGATGCACCCACCTGGTCGTCAGCGGATTCGTCTACGTGAGTTGTGCTGGACTTGGAATTCGAATCCCTTCCTCCGTGCTTCACTGTTTTGTGTTTAAACCAAACCCAATTCGAAATGCAGGATGACCCGGTGTGCGTGGCGGCGCGGAAGCACGGGACGAAGGTCGTGACTGGGCTGTGGGTGGACGACTGCTTGGATCTCGGAGCCATGGCTGACGCCGATCATGTCGGTTCTCGTTTCCAGTTTTCTGTCTTATTTTCAGCAAGCTTGGCGAGTCATGCTTTTCCCACTCTGTACAAGGACTCCTCTGCTGATTAGCTTGGCGAGTTTCCGATTTCACAGGTGCTGTACAGGCCATTGAGAGATTTGGAAGGCATACCGGGTGCTGAATCTCTTTGCATTTGCTTGACGGGCTACCAAAAACAGAACGGGCGTGAAGCCATAGTGGTAATACTCACTATCAGTTCAGTTATCATGCTTCCTAGTGTAGAGGTCCAAGACTGACTGTTGCTAGATGCAGCCATACTATACACTACACAGTGAATATGAACAAAGCTTGTTCTGATTGGGTCATTTGCTGTGACTGTTTTTTGTTGACAGTGGAAGGGTATCACTTTTAGGTATGCTGAAGTGTTTTCCCTTGTTTGGAGAGCTTTTAGCTATGGTTTCACCACTTATCCACTTCTTTCGTTGTGTGATTAGTTGTACTGCTAAATCATACTAACACAGAGCATGTTCCAAGTTAATGTTTCTGCTAGTGGCATAGACTCAGTCAGTAAGATATGCAAGTTGATCCACATGCAGCAGTTGTTTATCACATTTTGAATCCTTTGCTGTACAAATATAGTTCATCTTTATATCACAATCAATCTGAAGACTTCATTTTATTTTGTCCTCAACTTCTCATCACAAATCTCTTCACTGCTCATTTCACTGTCAAATGTAGAAAATGGTTAATATGATGGGAGCGCGGTTCTCCAAGCCTTTGACAGCAAAAAGGGTCACCCATCTCATCTGCTACCAATTCGAAGGCATGTTGTTTCCTTGACAGTGTTGCATTCAAGTACTTAATAGTTTGCATTGCACTGACTGAACTTGTGGTATTGTTAGTGTTCATCTTTTTCTTAACGTTGTATTAGCATGCATTCCATTAACTTTTTTAGTTTCTGTTAAAGAAATTTGAATTGCTGTGTAAGTCGGAACATTAGCAGTTATCTCCATTTCTGTATAGAGGTGTCAACATAGTGTTTTTTCCTAGATATTGATAGTTAAATGCACAGACAGTTCAGGATTTTGATTTCCCTTTGTCTTTAGTTTGGGTTAGTCTTGTGCCTGTCTCAGATATGATTTCAATAACACATATCATATCGTATCATATCACATCATATCCTATCATATCATATCATATCATATCATATCATATCATATCATGTCATGTCATGCCTCTGACCACACCAGTCTCGTGAAAATTAGGGTCCTGTTTCCTTTTCTGTCCTGCATTCAGTTTGTCCCACTACTACTTCATACCATTGATGTCATTCGCTACTTTTTCCAAACTGTGCCAGGTGAGAAGTACGAGCTTGCTAAAATGGTGAAGATTAATGTTATTAATCACCAGTGGTTGGAAGATTGGTATGTATTTAATCACTGTACCTAAAAGGGTATTGCATCTTCTCATTATTGTATTTTCTGAAATGTTGTATATGTTTTTGCTGCAGCTTAAAGGCATGGGACATTCTTCCTGTTGATAATTATACTGCCAGAAGGTACAATCTCACTACTCTTTTCTCGAGCAAGTCAACCCCAGTATCATGTTCATGATGCCTGGTTGATTGCTCATTACAGTTTATGTAAATACGTAATATGTAATGTATCAGATCTGGTTGGTTGATTGCTCATTACAGTTTATGTAAATATGTAATATGTAATGCATCAAATCTAATTTTGTGTATTCATATATTCAGTGGTTGGGAATTGGAGATAATGGAGGCTGAAGCTAAAGATTCCGAAGATGAATCACAAAGTGCTGATAGAGGCTCGTCTGAGAGCAGAGGCATTGCCAGAAGCATCCCTGCTACAGAGATTGCAACGAGAACTCCTGCTGATCTGTATGGTCACACACTCACTCATGGTCCTTCTTTCCTCTCTGGCAATGCAGAGGTTCCTGCAGGAACACATGTGGGTGCTTCCCAACAGATTAGGGAAGTGAAAGATGCAAGTGAATGGTCTGTTGATGTCATGGCTGACACACTGAGCACTCAAAACACAAATGTTGTGACAATTTCTGCTGATCCTGATGCCCATGCACATGCACCACAAGTTGATAAAGTTAAAGTCGCAGCTGCAGACTCAGAACATGACAAGTTGGTTTCTCATAAAACCTTTCAAGCCGTCCCTAAGGAGATCCCAGTTACTGCAGTCCCTGGTGAATTTGGAGTATTTCCCCAGGAAGTATCAACTTCGCAGCAGATTAAGGAAGTGGAAGATGCAAGTGAAAGGTCACTTGACGTCATGGCTGACATACTGAGCACTCCTAACACTAATTCTGTGACAATTTCTGCTGATCCTGATGCCCATGCACCCATCCAAAGTTCTACTGTCTTCACGGGCAATGCAGATGCAGTGGTTCCTGCAGGAAGACGCTTGGAGACTTCACAGCAGATTAGGGAAGTAGAAGATGCCAGTAAAAGGCCACTTGATGCCAGACCTGACAGACTAAGCAGTCTAAACATAAATGTTGTGACAATTTCTGCTGATCCTGATGCCCATGCGCATGCATCACAAGCTGACAAAGTTGAACTTGTAACTGCAGACTCAGAGCATGACTCGTTGGTTTCTCTTGCAACCTTCCAAGCAGTCCCTAAGGAGATCCCAATTACTGCAGTCCCTGGTGAATATGGAGTAGTATTTCCCCAGAAAGTATCAACTTCTAGTGTGAGAAATCCTGGTGCCAAGAGGTCACGGACTCCTGAGGATGAAACAGGTGCTGTATCAGTACATAGTAACGCTTCCAAGTCCAAGCATGGTAAAGTTCTTCCCAATGGCAGTGTCGAAGCAGATCCTGAAAAGAACTGTAGCCTGAGTGCTGCTGAAAGCACAGCATTCGTGCCTGAAGAAATCTCGAGCAGAGCAAGGAATGCAGTTGCTAAGAGCCCACTCAATTCCAACAGTGAGATGAATGATGCGATTGTGGTTTGCAAGACGAAGCCTGCTAATATGAATACGGAGGAAAACCCTAAAACCGGCGCATGCTCAACTGCTGGTAAAACCAAAAGAGTATCTTTTGACTTAAGTTTTCGTGAGGCGGTGAATTCAGAAGGTTCCACTTCAAAGGTTTCAAGCAGTGCAAGTGCAGACAACCCTGAAACATGTAGCCCCATACCTCTTAGTGTCCTGAAGCCCCGACGCAAGGTAGTTGCCAAGAGGAGGGGAGCATCTTCTTTCCCAGAAGGGAGATCTGGCAGTGAGGCTTGCAGAACAGTTTGTGTCTTATCTGAAGCATCAAAGTTGCCTGCAGAGAGTTCCACATATGCTGGCATGGTGACAGTGTACAAGGGTCTCCGTAATGCTGATGAAGCCTGGGAAGATAGACCAGAAGATGTGCAAAGCTCCAAACCTAGAAGCAGAAAGAGGCAGAAAACTGACCATAACAAGGAAAACATACCAGCCACTACCCGTCTCGCTCCTAAATCAAAACGTGGAAAAAAGCGTGCGAGTTCTGAATGTGTCAAAATAGCAGTAGAGAACAACGAATCTGCGATTGATGACCAGAGTATCACAGGGGGAAATCATGATGGATCCTCGGCCGTGTGGGAACCGGAACCTACATGGTTTATTTTAAGTGGGCATCGCCTATTGAGGAAGCAGTGCAGGTCGATACTTCTGCGCCTGAAGGGAAGAGTTTGCAGCCATTCACACCATTGGTTTTTCCAAGCGACGCATTTTATCACCCCCGAGCTCCGCAGAACTGAGAAATTCTTTGCAGCTGCTGCAGCGGGGAGGTAAATCTTTCATGCCACTCCAGTAGTAGACTAGTAGTAATATTTACCATTGTTGTTAGTTAGCATTGTTGTTTCCACATGTGGAACGCCAACCTGAATGATCGTTTGTTGGTTTTCGGAAATAAAAACAGGTGGATACTGAAGCCTGAGTACTTGTTTGCTTGCGATGAGGCTGGCAAGCTAGTGGACTCAGAATCATTTGAGTGGCATGGTGAGGGTCTTAACGACAACCAAACAATAAGCCTGGACGCTCCGAGGAAATGGCGGCACCTGAAGCAGCGCACCGGCCACGGCGCCTTCCACGGGATGCGGATCATCATATATGGAGACTACATTTCTCCATCGCTGGTATGCAACAAGAACATTTGATATGTTTTTTCTCCGCATGTTTGCGCAACACTGTCTGTAACTGTAAGCCCGTGTGCTCCCCTTGTCTTAACCTACACGCAGGACACCCTGAGGCGCGCGGTGAGAGCCGGCGACGGCACGGTCCTGGCGACCGCCCCGCCCTACACGCGGCTCCTGAAGCTGGGCGCGATCAGCTTCGCCGTGGTGGCCGCGGGCACGCCGAGCAACAACGCGTGGGTGCAGGAGTTCAAGAGTCACGGCGTCCCCTGCGTGAGCCCGAGCTATCTGGTGGACTACGTGTGCAAGCCGGGCCACCTGGAGCAGCAGCACAGGCACGTCCTCTTCGGCATGGAGGACCTGGCCGACGAGTCCCTGCGGAAGCTGCCGTCGTCGGCCCAGGAGCAGGAGGGAGGCGACGCCGAGCAGAGCTGCGGCGGCTCCGGCGCGATGGTGGTGGTGCACGAGTCAGAAGGCCCGATCTCGTGCGTGGCCGCCGGAGACGCAGCGGAGATCGCTTCGACCTGACTGTTGACTGTACTTGTGGTTGGGGGTGCATAATTATGCGACTGATGTTTTTTTACGTGATAATTATGCGACAGATGTATCGTCAAATGGTAGACACCTTGGATGCCGTCAGAGTGAAACCGAATGGCGAAGAGGTCTTGTGAGAGCTATTTGACCGTTTCGTGTTAGGAATGTTTTGGGATTTATTTTTATCAGTGCTGCCAAACTGTTTCCTAGTTAGAGAATGACGTTATCATTTTTCTTCTTCTGAAACTTCAAGTTGTCAGTGGTGCCAACTGTTAGCTAGCGGTACTACTAATCAAACACAATAAGGTACGCGACTATGGCGCATTCTCGCTGCATCCACGTAGGCAACGCTACGAGACAAAAGGATTAGGGCATGTACAACGGCGTCTACTCAGCCGTCTGTAATGCTTGTCACCTCAGACTTTCTATTACGTGGAGGAGAGAGAAGAAAGAGAAAGAAAGAGGCTGTCTGCAATTTAACAGATCGTCGGTATCAAAAAAATCGCCACTTACAGATAGCCTTTTTCCATTGTACGCTTAGGGGGTGTCGTTATTATGCGGTTTCCCCGCTCAACCGTGTGTTTCACATGCTGGATCTAGAGAAGAAGTGCACGAGGATGGTGGCTCGCATGCAACGACCTGCCCACGTTCGAACGTGCTACAGATAGCAAAAAGACAGACCAATGTAGATGCTATTTTGACTGCTATCTATACTTGACGTGGTTAATTATTATAGACTGCAGGTGTCTAAACTAATGTACATGCCCTTAGCCAGGCAAAAGAGAGAGACGCAGCGGAGCCCTCGCCCCTTTTTCTTTCCTCTCCCAACACGCAACCTATCCTTTCTCTTCTTTCCCATTCTTGGCCATCGGGAGGAGGGGCGGAGGAGAAAGAGAAGGAGGTGGGGCGGAGGAGAAGGAGGAGGGGACCTGCGAGCACGCCACCGGCCGTGCGCCTTGAGGAAGGATTGGGTGGGAGGAGAAGGCAGCGGCAGCGATTTCGATTTGTGATCTGCGACCGGCGCCGCCACAAGGACAAACGAGAGGATCTGAGGTGAGCCTGATCCCTCCCCTCTTCTCGTGTTCCGTGGAGGACGACGACGGCTCGAGCAATGGCGGCCTCGTCTCGGTGGCAAAGGAGGAGGACATGTTCCTCAAGGCGTCGATGAGCTCCGGCAGGCTCCAGATCGAGGGCTCCCTCAGCTTCAAGAGGCCGAGGTGGTGGGGACCACCGTTCCATGGTGTCATTCATGAGCAAGTCCAAGGAAGAGCTGGAGGTTGAAAACCCTAGCCGCCATGCTCCTCCCCATTGATTTGCTTCTTCCCCTGATTCCTTTTCCCCCTTTTTTCTCTTTGTGGTGTTACTAAGTTGGCTGCTCCAGTTTCAATTTTGAGGTGCTAATCTTGCTACAGGTTGCTGCGTGGGTCTCTTTTTCTCTAGGAAAACTACCTCACGGGAATATTGCATCTCTGAATTGGTGTAATGGAATTCATCATCTTTGGTTTAGAGCAGAATAAGAAATCATTCTTCGAACACTTTGCAGACGGAACAAACGGGCCATTGTTAAACTGATCTAAGCGATTCAAGGTAATTATAGGTAACAGAGGGAATTGCTTACCTGTATAAGCACTCCATGTTCTGGCTTGCCAACAGAGACTTGAAACTACATAATGTCTTCTTGGATTGTAATATGATCCCAAAGATTGTTGATTTTGGATCAGAAGATCGCACGAGTAGGGTCGTCAGAGCCAGGTATCATGTACGTAATATATCAATCATCACAGATTCCCATCATTTTGTCTTCAGTCGTTATAATCTTACAGTTTTGATATCTTTTGTTTCACTTTTCAGTGGTTACAAAGCTCCGGAGTATGCATCTCGAGGAGTTTACTCGATGAAGACAGATGTGTTCAACTTTGGCATTTAGGTTCTGATGATTATTTGTGGCCGAAAGAATACCATGCTCGACAAGCAAGGGGATATTGTTGGTGATCTTGTACGAGATGTGAGAGAACTAAACATATATTTCAAGTTCACATTCACGAGATGTTTACTTTTGTTGCTAGATTGTTTTCCTTCTTTTGCGCTGCAGTTCTCTCATGTTGAATAACTATTTCGCCTGACATATGTGGAAGGAACAAGGTTGCATGAGCTTGTGGATCCATCCTGTTGGACCAAGGGGTTGCTAACGGAATCGGGTCTTCTACAGGCTGGTTGCTTAGCGCCTACTCCTTGCCGGATTTGGTGATGATGCCAAAGGAAACAATGGTGTTGGGAAGGTTGTAAGGATTCAAGCAGAAAGTGTGCTCAGGAGGTATAGCTGGTGGGACTTTGGAGCATAGACATATAATCCTGTAGTGATTAGCTTATTTATTTTCTTAGTTGTGCATTTGAAATCATGGACAGGTTAACTAAATTATATTCCCACAAAAGCAGTTTTGTTCAGGGAATGTTCTCCTTGAAGAGGGAGATTCCCTGTAATTTTTCTCCCACTAAAATCCTGCAATATACATGGGTAGTTGTAATTTTTATGATAGAACATGACAGCCATACACTTTAATCCCAGTGTTCATGTTGAACATTTAATTTTGGCCTGAGAAGTCCAATGGCAAGATATGTGAACCTACTACAACTAACAACTGTTGATACAGTTTCTGAGTTACATCTGCCGTACTCATCGATTTCTTTTGTAGGTTGTGGCAAACTTCAGTGCTTCGTGTTGTAGGCCATGCCGTGTCATTGCACCTGTTTATGCCGAGATATCAAAGAATTATCCTCAATTGATGTTCCTGACAATTGATGTTGATGACCTAATGGTAATTCCATCTTACATTTGTTTGGGTAATTCACTAAAGGATAAAATGACCCTAAAAAGGCCAGTTGGACATTTAATATTGACCGATGCTTTGTTAAATCACAAACGTTCAGCCAAACCTCAAAGTATGTAGTGTATCTTGTCCGAGATTTGATCGTCGGCATCTCCATATCTAGTTAAATCTCGCTAATGGGAAGTTTGTTTACTCTTTTCGTAATACAAGATCCCGTGGCTAACACTTAGTCACATTGCTTGCAAGGCTTATTGTGATGTTGTATTACCGAGTGGGTCCTAAGATACCTCTCCGTCACACGGAGTAACAAATTCCAGTCTTGATCCATGCCAACCCAATAGACACCCTTAGAGATACCTGTAGAGCATCTTTATAATCACCCAGTTACGTTGCGACGTTTGATACACACAAGATACTCTCCCGGTGTTAGTGAGTTGCATGATCTCATGGTCATAGAAACAGATACTTGATATGCAGAAAACTATAACAATAAACTAATACGATCATATGTTACGTTTATAGTTTGGGTCTTGTCCATCACATCATTCTCCTAATGATGTGATCCCGTTATCAAATGACATCTCGTGTCCATGGCTAAGAAACCTTGACCATCTTTGATCAACGAGCTAGTCTATTAGAGGCATACTAGGGACATTGTGTTGTCTATGTATCCACACATGTATCCGAATTTCCGATCAATACAATTATAACATGGATAATAAACGATTATCATGAACAATGAAATATGATAATAATCAATTTATTATTGCCTTTAGGGCATATTTCCAACAGTCTTCCACTTGCACTAGAGTTAATAATCTAGTTCACATCCCCATGTGATTCGTATTGTTATGAATCTAACACCCAATGAGTTTTGAGGCTCGATCATGCTTTGCATGTGAGAGAGGTATTTTAGTCAACGGGTCAGCGACATTCAGATCTGTGTGTATTTTGCAAATCTCTATGTCATACTGTAGACACCGCTACCACACTCTAGTTGGAGCTATTTCAAATGGCTGCTTCACTATACGTATCCGAATTGCTACTAAGAGTAATCCGGATTGGTGTTAAAGCTGGCATCGACGGAACTCTATACGACGTATTCTTTATCACCTTCATAATCAAGAAACCTTTCCTTAGTCCTTTAGTTACTAAGGATAATTTCAACCGTTGTCTAGTGATCCACTCCTGGATCATTTTTGTACCCCTTGACGGATTCATGGCAAGGCACACACAGGTGCGGTACACAGGATGACATACTATACAAAGCCTATGGCTAAGGCATAGGGGATGACGTTCGTCCTTTATATTTCTTCTACTGTGGTCGAGCTTTGAGTCTCACTCAACTTCACACATTGCAAATTAGGCAAGAACTCTTTCTTTGACTGATCCATTTTGAACTCTTTCAAAATCTTGTCAAGGTATATACTCAATGAAAGTCTTATCAGACGTCTTGATGTATCTCTATAGATATCGATACCCAAGAATTAAGTAGCTTTATCCAGGTCTTCATTTGAAAAAACTCTTTTCAAACAACTCTTTATGCTTTCCAGAAATTCTACATCATTTCCGATCAACAATATGCCATCCACATATGCTTATCAGAAACTCTGTAGTGTTCTCACTCATTTTATTGTAAATACAAGTTTCTCATAAACTTTGTATAGACTCAAAAACTTTGATCACCTCATCAAAGCGTATATTCCAACTTCGAGATGCTTGCTCCATCTCATAGAAGGATTGCTGGAGCTCGCACACCTTTTAGCATCCTTAGGAGTGACAAAACCTTCTGGTTGTATCACATACAACCTTTTATCAAATAAACCGTTAAGGAAACGATGTTTTGACATTCATTTGCTAGATTTCATAATAGAAAAATGTAGCAACTGCTAACATAATTCCAACAGACTTTAGCATCGCTACGAGTGAGAAAGTCTCATCGCAGTCAACTCCTTGAATTTGTCGGAAACTTCTTTGCGACAAGTTGAGCTTTATAAATGGTGATATTTACCATCAACGTTTGTCTTCATCTTAAAGGTCCATTTGTACTCGACGACCTGCTGTCTAACAAGCAAGTCTACCAAAGTCTATACTTGGTTTTCATACATGGATCCTTTCTTGGATTTCATGGCCTCTAACCATTTGTCAGAATCTGGGCCCATCATCGCTTCTCCATAGCTCATAGGTTCATCGTTGTCCAACAACATGACCTTCAAGACAGGGTTGTCGTACCACTCAGGAACAGTACGCATCCTTGTCGACCTACGAGGTTCGATAATAACTTGATCCGAAGCTTCATGATCATCATCATTAACTTCCTCTTCAACTGACGTAGGCTCCACAGAAACATCTTTCTGCGCTGCGCTACTTTCTGGTTGAACAAAGGTTCAACAACCTCATCAAGTTCTATCTTCCTCCCACTCAATTCTTTCGAGAGAAACTCTTTCTCGAGAAAGGACCCGTTTTAGCAACAAACACTTTGTGTTCGGATCTGAGATAGAAGGTATACCCAACTGTTCTTAGGGTATTGCATGAAGATGTATTTGTCCGCTTTGGGTTCGAGCTCATCAGGTGAAAACCTTTTTTTCACATAAGCGTCGCAGCCCCAAACATTAAGAAATGGCAGCTTAGGTTTCTATCAAACCATAATTCATACGGTGTCATCTCAACGGATTTAGATGGTGCCCTATTAAAGTGAATGTAGTTGTCTCTAATGCATAACCCCGAAACGATAGTGGAAAAACTATAAGGTACGTCATAGTATGCACCATATCCAATAGAGCACGACTATGACGTTCGAATACACCATCACACTATGGTGTTCCGGATGGCGTGAGTTGTGAAACAACTTTCACATTGTCTAAAGTTGTATGCCAAACTCGTAACTCAGATATTCACCTCCACGATCATATCGTAGACATTTTTATCTTCTTATCACAATGATCTTAAACTTTACTCTGAATTTGTTTGAACTTTTCAAACGTTTTAGACTTGTGTTTCATTAAGCAAATATACTCATATATACTCAAATCATCAGTGAAGTTAAGAAAAATAACGATATCCACTTCGCGTTACAACAATCATTGGATCCCATACATCAACATGTATTATTTCTAATAAGTTACTAGCCCGCTCCATCATACTGAAAACGGGGTCTTTAGTCATCTTGCCCAAGAGGCATGGTCCGCATGTCTTAACCGATTCGAAACCAAATGACTCCAAAGATCCATCAACATGGAGTTTCTTCATGTGATTTATACCAATATGACATTTAGCGGCAGTGCCATAGGTATGTGGTACTATCATTATTAACTTTGCATCTTTTGGCATCAATGTTATGAACATGTGTATTACTACGATCAAGATGTTGGGAGACGTAGTAGTATATCAAAAAATTAGTACGTGTTCACCAAGATCTATCCATGGAGAAACCAGCAACGAGTAAGGAAAGAGTGGATCTTCGTACCTTTGAAGATCGCTAAGCGTAAGCATTACAAGAACACAGTTGGTGGAGTCGTACTCGTAGCGATTCAGATCGCGGTGGACTCCGATCTTAGCGTCTATATATGAATCTTTACCTCCGGACCATTCCGGAGCTCCTCGTGACGTCCGGGATCTCATCCGGGACTCCGAACAACCTTCGGTCACCACCATACATAACTCTATACCTTGTTCAATCTCGTTACCAGCAAGTCTCTTTACTCGTTCTGTAATACATCATCTCGTGGCTAACTCCTTAGTCACATTGAGCTCATTATGATGATGTCTTACCGAGTGGGCCCAGAGATACCTCTCCGTCACACGGAGTGACAAATCCCAGTCTCGATTCGTGCCAACCCAACAGACACTTTCGGAGATACCCGTAGTGCACCTTTATAGCCACCCAGTTACGTTGTGACGTTTGGCACACCCAAAGTATTCATACGGTATCCGGGAGTTGCACAACCTCATGGTCTAAGGAAACGATACTTGACATTAGGAAAGCTTTAGCAGACGAACTACACGATCTTGTGCTATGCTTAGGATTGGGTCTTGTCCATCACATCATTCTCCTAATGATGTGATCCCGTTATCAACGACATCCAATGTCCATGGTCATGAAACTGTGACCATCTATTGATCAACGAGCTAGCCAACTAGAGGCTCACTAGGGACATGTTGTGGTCTATGTATTCACACATGTATTATGGTTTCCGGTTAACACAATTATAGCATGAACAATAGACAATTATCATGAACAAAGAAATACAATAATAACCATTTCATTATTGCCTCTAGAGCATATTTCCAACAGTCTCCCACTTGCACTAGAGTCAATAATCTAGTTACATTGTGATGAATCGAACACCCATAACATTCTGGTGTTGATCATGTTTTGCTCGTGAGAGAGGTTTAGTCAATGGATCTGCGACATTCAGATCCGTATGTACTTTACAAATATCTATATCTCCCTCCTGAATGTAATCATGGATGGAGTTGAAGCGGCGCTTGATGTGTCTTGTCTTCTTGTGAAACCTGGGCTCCTTCGCAAGGGTAATAGCTCCAGTGTTGTCACAAAATAGAGTCATCGGGCCCGACGCATTCGGAATCACTCCTAGGTCGGTGATGAACTCCTTCATCCAGACTCCTTCCTTTGCTGCTTTCGAAGCAGCTATGTACTCCGCTTCACATGTAGATGTCGCCACCACGCTTTGCTTGCTGCTGCACTAGCTGACTGTCCCTCTGTTCAAAATGTACACGTATCCGGTTTGCGACTTGGAGACGTCCGGATCTGTGTCGAAGCTAGCATCGACGTAACCTTTTACGACGAGCTCTTCGGCACCTCCATATACGAGAAACATGTCCTTTGTCCTTTTCAGGTACTTTAGGATATTCTTGATCGTTGTCCAGTGTTCTGCTCCGGGATCACTTTGGTACCTCCCTACCAAACTTATGGCAAGGTTCACATCATGTCTGGTACACATCATGGCATACATAATAGAGCCTATGGCTGAAGCATAGGGGATGACACTTATCTCTTCTCTATCTTTTGCCGTGGTCGGGCATTGAGTCGTACTCAATCTCATACCCTGTAGCACAGGTAAGAACCCGTTCTTGGAGTGATCCATATTGAACTTCTTCAATATCTTTTCAAGGCATGTGCTTTGTGAAAGACCTATGAGGCGTCTCGATCTATCTCTATAGATCTTAATACCTAATATGTAAGCAGCTTCTCCAAGGTCCTTCATTGAAAAACACTTATTCAAGTAGGCTTTTACACTTTCCAAGAGTTCTATATCATTTCCCATTATCAGTATGTCATCCACATATAATATGAGAAATGTTATAGCGCTCCCACTCACTTTCTTGTAAATACAAGGTTCTTCATAAACCTGTACAAACCCAAACGCTTTAATCACCTCATTAAAGCGAATGTTCTAACTCCGAGATGCTTGCACCAGCCCATAGATGGAGCGCTGGAGCTTGCATACTTTGCTAGCATCTTTAGGATCGACAAAACCTTCCGGCTGCATCATATATAGTTCTTCCTTCAGGAAGCCATTAAGGAATGCCGTTTTGACGTCCATTTGCCAGATTTCATAATCATAAAATGCGGCAATTGCTAACATGATTCGGACAGACTTCAGCATCGCTACGGGTGAGAAAGTCTCATCGTAGTCAACTCCTTGAACTTGTCGATAACCCTTAGCGACAAACCGAGCCTTATAGACGGTCACATTACCATCCGCGTCAGTCTTCTTCTTAAAGATCCATTTATTTTCAATGGCTCGCTTATCATCAGGAAAGTCCACCAAAGTCCATACTTTGTTCTCATATATGGATCCTATCTCGGATTTCATGGCCTCAAGCCATTTGTTGGAATCCGGGACCGCCATCGCTTCTTCATAGTTCGAAGGTTCACCGTTGTCTAACAACATGATTTCCAGGACAGGGTTGCCGTACCACTTTGGTGCGGAACGTGTCCTAATGGACCTTCGACGTTCAATAGTAACTTGATCTGAAGTTTCATGATCATCATCATTAACTTCCTCTCCAGCCGGTGTAGGCTCCACAGAAACAACTTCCTCTGCTGTGCTACTCTCCGGTTCGAGTGGAGGTACAATTACCTCATCAAGTTCTATTTTCCTCCCACTTACTTCTTTCGAGAGAAACTCTTTCTCGAGAAAGGATCCATTCTTGGCAACAAAGACTTTGCCTTCGGATCTGATGTAGAAGGTATACCCAATAGTCTCTTTGGGATATCGTATGGAGACACACTTTTCCGCTTTGGGTTCGAGCTTCTCAGGTTTAAGTTTCTTCACATAAACATCGCATCCCCAAACTTTTAGAAATGTCAACTTAGGTTTCTTTCCAAACCATAATTCATACGGTATCGTCTCAACGGACTTTGACAGTGCCCTATTTAAAGTGAATGCGGCAGTCTCTAATGCATATCCCCAAAATGATAGCAGTAAGTCGGTAAGAGACATCATAGATCACACAATATCCAATAGAGTGCGATTACGACATTCAGACACACCATTTCACTGAGGTGGGTCAGGCGGCATGAGTTGTGAAACAATTCCACATTTCCTTAGGTGCGTGTCAAACTCGTGACTTAAATATTCTCCGCCACGATCAGATCATAGGCACTTTATTTTCCTGTCACGTTGATTCTCTACCTCACTCTAAAATTCCTTGAACCTTTCAAAGGTTTCAGACTTATGTTTCATTAAGTAGACATACTCATATCTGCTCAAGTCATAAGTGAGGGTGAGAACATAACGGTAGCCACCGCGAGCCTCGACGCTCGTTGGACCTAATACATCGGTATGTATTATCTCCAATAAGTCAGTTGCTCGCTCCATTGTTCCGGAGAACGGAGTCTTGGTCATCTTGCCCATGAGGCATGGTTCGCACGTGTCAAATGATTCAAAATCAAGAGACTCCAAAAGTCCATCAGCATGGAGCTTCTTCATGCGTTTGATATCAATATGACCAAGGCGGCAGTGCCACATGTAAGTGGGACTATCGTTATCAACCTTACACTTTTTGGTACTCACACTATGGACATGTGTAACATCATGTTCGAGATTCATCAAAAATAAACCATTGACCAGCGGGGCATGACCATAAAACATTTATCTTGTATAAATAGAACAACCATTATTCTCAGATTTAAATGAGTAGCCATCTAGCATCAAGCGAGATCCAGATACAATGTTCATGCTCAAAGCTGGTACTAAATAACAATTATTAAGGTTTAAAACTAATCCCGAAGGTAGATGTAGAGGTAGCGTGCCGACAACGATCACATCGACCTTGGAGCCATTCCCGACGCGCATCGTCACCTCGTCCTTTGCCAACCTTCGCTTATTCCGCAACTCCTGCTTGGAGTTACAAATGTGAGCAACTGCACCGGTATCAAATACCCAGGAGCTACTACGAGTGCTGGTTAGGTACACATCAATAACAAGTATATCACATATACCTTTAACGTTGCCGGCCTTCTTATCCGCTAAGTACTTGGGACAGTTCCGCTTCCAGTGACCGGTACCCTTGGAATAAAAGCACTCAGTCTCAGGCTTGGGTCCATTTTTGTTCTTCTTCCCGGCAACTTGCTTACCGGGCGCGGCAACAGCTTTGCCGTCCTTTTTGAAGTTCTTCTTATCCTTGCCTTTCTTGAAACTAGTGGTCTTATTCATCATCAACACTTGATGCTCCTTTTTGATCTCGACCTCCGCTGATTTCAGCATCGAGTACAACTCAGGAATGGACTTCTCCATGCCCTGCATGTTGTAGTTCATCACAAAGCTCTTGTAGCTAGGTGGAAGCGACTGGAGGATTCTGTCAATGACCGAGTCATCCGGGAGATTAACTCTCAGCCGAGTCAAGCGATTGTGCAATCCAGACATCTTGAGTATGTGCTCACTGACAGAACTGTTCTCCTCCATCTTACAGCTGAAGAACATGTCAGAGACATCATATCTCTCGACCCGGGCATGAGCTTGGAAAACCAGTTTCAACTCTTGGAACATCTCATATGCTCCGTGTTGCTCAAAACGCTTTTGAAGCCCCGGTTCTAAACTGTAAAGCATGCCGCACTGAACAAGGGAGTAATCATCGCAACGCGATTGCCAAGCGTTCATAACGTCTTATTCCGTTGGGAGAATGGGTGCGTCACCTAGCGATGCATCAAGGACATACAATCTCTTGGAAGCTATGAGGATGTGACATCCCAAGTGATGTCCCTACCTTATTTGGCATGTAACCCCATTGTATGACTTGTGACATGGGCTTAATGTATGATTTGCACCTTGTCCCATGTGTTGAATGGCATTCATGCATCATATCATCATGCATCATTTCTTTCTTCTTACCTTACTTGTCTTCATGTGTATGTGATGTAGGGGTTGAGAGTGTGCCTTGTGTGGTGTTGGTGTTTGAGAGTGTGGGTGGAGTCATGTGTGCAACCTCTTTCTTCCCCTCTCTTCTCTCTTTCAAACACCACCTTCCATCTTCCCCCTCTCTTCCTATTAATTTAATGATCAGATTTAACTTGCTGTTTTGTTTGTTTTAAAATGTTCAAGAGGTGCCCCAAATAATCTTATTAAGTTAGGATGTGGTGCTGTTGTTGATTGGGGTTGTTTGTATTTTGGTTTGTTTTAAAAACAGGGGTTGTTATTTAAATAATTGTTTAAATAACTTGTGCAATAAATCAACCTAATATATTTAATAATATGAGCACATTATTTTCTTTACAAAAGTATTTTTTTTATTTGCACTAAAACCCCTTTTTATCCCTCTGAGGTTTTTCTTTGAGTGGTGCTATTTTTAAAATATCAGAAAAAACCTTTTGTTTGGGTGAGAGAGAGCAGTGTGGGGGCACTAGGCTTCTGGCCCAGGAGAGCCCCTAGCTCGGCCCAGCAGTAGCAGGACGGCCACCTGCCCCGTTCCTCCTCCTCCGTCAGGCAGCAGAGGCGAGAGAGCAGAGTGCGAGAGCGAGAGCCGACACCGTCGCCTTTAGAGGCACACGGACGTCGAGGCCCCTTCAAATAGAGCGCAGATCCCTAGGGTTCCCCTTCCCCTCTCGCCGCCGCTTTTCCCCTTCTTCCTCCTCCTCCTTCTCCCTCTTGCTGCTTCCTTCGTCTCGGGTTCAGAGAGGTAGTGGGTTTCAGAGTGAGGTGGGGATCGACAGGCTTGTCGCCGGCACCGCCTCCGGTGGAGCCTCGCCGCCGTCAGGATGGTGTAGCGACCCGGAGCGTCCGCGTCCCGTTCTCGGTGCTAGGGGGTGAGGAGCACCCCTACAGCGCCCCGTCGTCGCCGTCGTCCGCAAGCGAGGGAGCGCCGCCGTCGTCTCCTTCGTCTTCTTCCTCGTCGTCTCGTCGTCGCCGTGTCCCCGCTTTGCCGAGCTTCCCCTCGGTGAGCAGTCGGTCCCCCGCTGTCCCCCTCTTCTCGCCATAGCTCGTACCTTGCCGTCGTGATGCTCGTCGCCGCCGACCGGGGAAGCTCATGCTTGAGCTCGCGGTAGTCCCCCTCGTTGCGAGACGAACGGGGGAATGGATTCCCCGTGTATCCCGCAGTCCCCGCAGCGTCTTTCCTTCACCGGAGATGCCCTGTAGCCTGCCTGTAGTCGTCGTTGCTCGCCGCCGATGCTCTGTCATGTGTGTGTGCAGTACGGTTCAGTTTCGTCAGATTAGATGTGCATATGTGTGTACTAGTGGCGATGCGCCCCTCCACTGTTAACTGTCGTCGCCGTAGCGCAGTGGTAGCGCTTGAGTGTGTAGACCAGGAGGTCTCGGGTTCGATCCCGAGCCCCTCCCTTTTTTTTGTGCTTTTCTTTATTTCTTTTTTGTGTGTTCTTTTTCTTCCTTGCTTATTTGTTCTTCTATATGTGTGTGTGGTGATATAGAGAGCATGTGTGTATGTATGTGTGTAGATGTAGATCCCTATGTGTGTGTGGCACAAGTTGCCATTGTCATACGGGTGTGAGCATGTGGATGTGTGTGTAGGTAGAATGCCTCCTATCCATATTTTTTTCTCTTTCAATGATGCTTAGTAGATGTTAGTGAGTGGTTTTGTACCATATGCATGAGTAGCTCCATGTGTTGGTATTCCTTTCTTAAGTGCATATGAGCATAGTTTCTCTTTTAGTTAGTTTCATCTTTGCAAATGATGCTATGCCATGATATCATGTCCCTAAGATGCTATTTAACCATTTCCAATCAGCAACATTAGAGCACATGCCTTTTGGGGCCATTTTCATTAAGTTGCATAAGTGACGTAAGTCACCCATGCCCTTAGGAGGTCAATTTCGACCTAGTTTTTCTCCCTCTTGCTCCAAGCAAGCATAGGGGTATGAGTAGTGATTTTGGGTAAAATCAACCCATGAATGCATCTGTGAAGTCAGATTTGACTTTGGGGCGACTTCACAAAACTGCATTTTTATGCTGTGATGCCTTTTTGTCCATTTCATATGATTTATTCTATGCATGGTTTTAAGTTCTTGCCAACATGAGATTGCTAGTTAAAGTTGCTGGGAATGTCGCAGTATTTTTGTTATTTGTGCAAAGTCACCAGATAAGTGGCAACCATGCTGTTTAGTGAGCAACTTTATGTTTCTGTTCAGCTTGCTTAAAAATGACCAAGTCTGGGAGATCTGTAGTTATTGTTTTGCCTTGAAGAGTGGGTTGTATCTAGTGATATGTTTGGGTTTTGCTCATGCTCGGTGTTAGTTATTTGTAGTAGATATTGCCATATACCATCCTGTTAATTTTCATGCCAATAGGAGCTCTCTAGCATATTTAACCAGTGCTGTCAACTTGCTACTTTATAATCTCAGATTCTAGAAAACTGGAATTTTCACTAAGTCCCAGAAAACTGATTCACCTTGCCAACTTGATTGATTCATGCTTGTTGATGTGTGGCTTCTTTGCTGTTTGTGTAGTTAGATAAGTTGATGTATGTGTTGAGTAGATTCTATCAATATCTTGTTTGTGGCTGTAGGGTTCCTGTAGCTCAAGTTGTGAGCTTTTCAAATTGCTATGTTGCTGTTTTGTGGCAGATTTGGTGTTATCTTATTTTGTGACTTGTGGGAGCTATACTCCATGGAATTGATTGATTCTTGAGCCTATTGTGATTGATTTTTCATCACCTATCCAGTGGCTACCTTGGAATGCCAAGAAGTAGCCCAGGTCTTGGTTGCCTTATGTTTTGCCTCCGTACCTTGTCGTGAGCGTATCGTGAGAACCGTAGCTCCATTTCTTGCGTTCTTTATATGCATTTCTATCGATTTTGCATGATGCATCCATATTCGTCATGTTCATGTATGTCTAAATAACTTAACATGAGGTTCTGTCCAGATTCACTAATTTACAAACTTTGCATGTGAAACTTGACTAGTTTTGGATTGCCATGTTAAATTCTTCGTAAAATGAATCATGCATCATCTTGGTTGTGCATTGCACCTTGGTTGGAGATTTATTTGCTGTTTCTTTTGGGTAGACGCGAGTGTCGATACTGAGTTCGAGGACCCTGGAGAGTATCACTACGAGGATCCCGCTACTTTTTCTGCTGAAAAACCAACAGGCAAGATGATCGTACCCGGATCCCAATACTATTTTCGCTTGCTAGTTTCTCGCTCTTATCGTTACATTTGCGCTACCTACCACTTGATATCAGCCCCCATGTTGCCATGACAGCCTCTAACCTCCATATCCTAGCAAACTTTGATTGGCTAAGTTACCGCTGCTCAGCCCCTCTTATAGCATTCTTAATTGCAGGTGCAGATTGTTTCATGTGATAACATGGATTGGATATCACAATAAATTCTGTTATTTAATCTAATGCACATATATATCTGGTATTGGTGGAAGGCTTGGCCTTTTGCTAAGTGATTTGTTCCGCTGTTACCGCCATTAGTTCCTGGTTACCGGTGTTATGTTTTCCATATTTTGCGCTCCTAACACGCTTGGGGTTGTTATGGAGACCCCTTTGTTTATTCGGTTGAGATTAAAACTTGTCTGGCAAGACCCAACATTGTTACTATATTTGCTAATACCTTAATTAACTTGCATAGGGCTTTGCAACCCCGTGGATAATTTAATCAACCCCCGGGCCAGTGCTTCGCATGAGTGTTGGTCCAACCCAGAGCAGCTTATTAACGCCGCCCGGGGCAACTCGGTGATTGGTGTGGTAACCATCGCTCATCCGTCGTGTCCTGAGAACGAGATACGTGGCTCTTATCGGGTTCGTCGACACGTCGGGTGGTCTTGCTGGATTTGTTTTAACTTTATCGAATGTCCTGCGTGTGGACTCTGACTTTCTTCGGGTTTTCTCGAGGTGTTGGAATTCCTTTGGAATTACCGATGATGACCACGAGATCCGTGGTCGAGGAATTCCCACGGAGTGTGGTTATTTGTGATGGACTAGTTGGAGCACCCCTGCAGGGTTAAATCTTTCGGAAAGCCGTGCCCGTGGTTATGTGGCAACTTGGATATTTGTTTAACACCCGGTTCTAGTAAACTTGAAGTAAACTCTAATAAAATACACCAATTGTGTGAGTAACCGTGATTGTCTCTGCTCGTGAACATGATCCGAGAGGGAACACGGTGGGGTTATGATTGACGTAAGCAGGTGTTCAGGATCTCATAGAGATTATGTTAGAATCAATCGCTTAACGTAGACCACTCACATTTACATTCTTGTTGCGTAAGATAGCCACCATATAATGCTTAGTGCTGCTGCAAACTAACATCACCCCTTCCAACCTTAAGCTTAAATAGTCTTGGTACCCGGACACATGATAGCTGAGTCCTCTGTGGCTCACAGTTTACTACAACAACTTCAGGTACAGGTTCAGATGAGTACGTGCATGATGATCTTACCCAGCTCCAGTGGGAGTATGATGAGGAAAGAGGCAGGATGTACGTGACATATCTGGATGAGTAGAGGACCTGGTCGTGATCTTTGGGGCAACGAGATAGTTTCATTTGCATTTGTTTTTATCGTTTGATTTCGTTCGTAGTCGGACCCTGTTTTCATCTTGATGACTTAAACTCTGAGTGGAATTGTAATTTAGCATGTGGCGAGTGTAAGCCAACTTGTATACTCATCTCTTCTGCAATGTATGATGCAATGTTACTATACTTGCTAACAGCAAGATGCGCCTCTATCCCTTGCGAGGCCCTTGTGTCTTAAAATGGATAGGCATGCATCTTGGGCATGACAAAGGATGATCCTCAAACTACGGTCCCAGTCCGCATAGTTGCTTCCATCATCTTTTAGCTTGGTTTTCTCTAGGAACGCGTTGAAGTTGAGGGTGACATTCGCGTTGGCCATTGGATCTACAATATAGATTGTAAAGATAATTTTAGACTAAGTTCATGATAATTAAGTTTACATAATCAAATTATTTAATGAACTCCCACTTAGATAGACATCTCTCTAGTCATCCAAGTGATACATGATCCATGTCAACTAGCCCGTGTCCGATCATCACGTGAGACAGACTAGTCATGCATGGTGAACATCTCCATGTTGATCGTATCTTCTATACGACTCATGTTCGACCTTTCGGTCTTCCGTGTTCCTGGCCATGTCTATACATGCTAGGCTCGTCAAGTCAACCTAAGTGTTTTGCGTGTGTAAATATGGCCTACACCCGTTGTATGCGAACGTTAGAACCTATCGCACCCGATCATCACGTGGTGCTTCGGAACAACTATCCTTAGCAATGGTGCACGGTTAGGGTGAACACTTTTCTTGAAATTTTATTGAGAGATCATCTTATTCACTACCGTCGTTCTAAGCAAATAAGATGTAAACATGATAAATATCACATGCAATCAATATAGTGACATGATATGGCCAATATCATCTTGCTCCTTTGATCTCCATCTTCGGGGCACCATGATCATCACTGTCACCGGCACGACACCATGATCTCCATCATCATGATCTCCATCATCGTGTCTTCATGAAGTTGTCTCGCCAACTATTACTTCTACTACTATGGCTAACATTTAGCAATAAAGTAAAGTAATTACATGGCGTTTATGATTGACACGCAGGTCATACAATAAAATAAGACAACTCATATGGCTCTTGCCGGTTGTCATACTCATCGACATGCAAGTCGTGAATCCTATTACAAGAACATGATCAATCTCATACATCACAATGCACCACATCACATTCTTTGGCCATATCACATCACAAGGCATATGCTGCAAAAACAAGTTAGATGTCCTCTAATTTGTAGTTGCATGTTTTTACGTGGCTGCTATAGGTTTCTAGCAAGAACGTTTCTTACCTACGCCAAAACCACAACGTGATATGCCAATTGCTATTTACCCTTCATAAGGACCCTTTTCATCGAATCCAATCCGACTAAGGTGGGAGAGACAGACACCCGCTAGCCACCTTATGCAACAAGTGCATGTCAGGTGGTGGAACCAGTCTCTTGTAAGCGTACGTGTAAAGTCGGTTCGGGCCGCTTCATCCCACAATACCGTTGAATCAAGATAAGACTAGTAGTGGTAAGCAAATTAACAAGATCGACGCCCACAACTGCTTTGTGCTACTCGTGCATAGATTCTACGCATAGACCTAACTCTAATACCACTGTTGGGAGACGTAGTAGTAAATCAAAAAATTTCCTACGTGTTCACCAAGATCTATCCATGGAGAAACCAGCAACGAGTATGGGGAGAGTGGATCTTCGTACCTTTGAAGATTTTACAAGAACGCGGTTGGTGGAGTCGTACTCGTAGCGATTCAGATCACGATGGACTCCGATCTCAGCGCCGAACAACGGCGCCTCCGCGTTCAACACACGTGCAGCCCGATGACGTCTCCTATGCCTTGATCCAGCAAGGAGAGAAGGAGAGGTTGGGGAAGAGCTCCAGAAGCACGACGGCGTGGTGACGGTGGAGCTGCGTGGTCTCTGACAGGGCTTCGCCAAGCACTACGGAGAACGAGGAGAGGAAGGAGTAGGGCTGCGCCGAGAGGGAGAGAAAGTCGTGTCCCCAACAACCCAAAACCCACCACTATATATAGGAGGAGAGGGAGGAGGGTGTTGCACCCTAGGGTTCCCACCCTAGGGTGGTGCGGCAGCCCCAGATCCCATCTAGGCGGCGGCCAGAGGGAGGGAGAGGTGGTGCGGCAGCCCTAGCTGCCCTAGGGTGGGCCTAAGGCCCATCTGGGCCTAGGGTTTGCCCCACCTCTCTCCTTGCTACGCCTTGGGCCAGGTGGGAGGGGCGCACCAGCCCACTTAGGGGTTGGTTACCTCCACCTTTGGCCCATGAAGCCCTCTGGGACCAGTGGCCCCACTTGGTGGACCCCCGGAACCCTTCCGGTGGTCCTGGTACACTACCGGTGACGCCCGAAACACTTTCGGTGACCGAAATCTCACTTCCTATATATGAATCCTTACGTCCGGACCATTCTGGAGCTCCTTGTGACGTCCGGGATATCATCCGGGACTCCGAACAACCTTTGGTAACCACGTACACCATTTCCCTATAACCCTAGCGTCATCGAACCTTAAGTGTGTAGACCCTACGGGTTCGGGAGACACGTAGACATGACCGAGACACCTCTCCGGTCAATAACCAACAGCGGGATCTGGATACCCATGTTGGCTCCCACATGCTCCACGATGATCTCATCGGATGAACCAAGATGTCGGAGATTCAATCAATCCTGTATGCAATTCCCTTTGTCTATTGGTATGATACTTGCTCGAGATTCGATCGTCGGTATCCCTATACCTTGTTCAATCTCGTTACCGGTAAGTCTCTTTACTCGTTCCGTAATACATCATCCCATGGCTGGCTAACTCCTTAGTCACATTGAGCTCATTATGATCATGTCTTACCGAGTGGGCCTAGAGATACCTCTCCGTCACACGGAGTGACAAATCCCAGTCTCGATTCGTGCCAACCCAACAAACACTTTTGGAGATACCCGTAGTGCACCTTTATAGCCACCCAGTTATGTTGTGACGTTTGGCACACCCAAAGTATTCCTACGGTATCCAGGAGTTGCACAACCTCATGGTCTAAGGAAACAATACTTGAAATTAGGAAAGCTTTAGCAGACGAACTACACGATCTAGTGCTATGCTTAGGATTGGGTCTTCTCCATCACATCATTCTCCTAATGATGTGATCCCGTTATCAACGACATCCAATGTCCATGGTCATGAAACTGTGACCATTTATTGATCAACGAGCTAGCCAACTAGAGGCTCACTAGGGACATGTTGTGGTCTATGTATTCACACATGTATTACGGTTTCCGATTAACACAATTATAGCATGAACAATAGACAATTATCATGAACAAGGAAATACAATAATAACCATTTTATTATTGCCTCTAAGGCATATTTCCAACACAAGATTCAACAAACCATTCTCATTGGGTGCATGACCATTGAAGGTATTATTCATGTAAACAGAATAACCATTATTCCCTCACTTAAATGAATAACCGTATTGCAATAAAGATGATCTAACCATGTTCATGCTTAACGCAAACACCAAATAACATTTATTTAGGTTTGTCACTAATCCCAAAGGTAGAGAGAGTGTGCGATGTTGATCACATTAACCTTGGAAACATTTCCAACACACATCGTCACCTCACACTTAGCTCACCCTGGGCATTTGGGTACCGTAACCCGTTACCCGAACCCAAACCGAACCGAATTACCCGAATTGTCGGGTAATTCGGGTATCGGGTTAGGGTTCGGTTATCATTTCTTGGCTATTCGGTTTTTGGGTTAGGGTTTGGTTTTCAGTCTAGAAAACCCAAAATACCCATACTACCCGAATTATTCATACTACCCAAATTATTCATCCTATTATCACACTACCGTGTTACCCATACTATCTAAAATACCCATACTAGCCTAAATACTCGTCCTACCTAAATTAATCATACCAAAAGTTGATGTGTGCTCCGAATATTTCGGGTTTTTTGGGTACCCAAATTACCCGAACCAAAATTTTAGGTAATTTGGGTTCGGATAGTTTTTTGGCAAAAAAAAATTCAGTTCCCATTTTTAAGTACCCGAATTACCCATAAACCGAACTAACCAAACTAAAATAACCAAAATACCCGAACGCCCAGGGTGAATCTTAGCTAGTCTCCGTTTATTCCGTAGCTTTTATTTTGAGTTACTAACATTTAGCAACCGAACCGGTATCCAATACCCAGGTGCTACTAGGAGTACTAGCAAGGTACACATCAATAACGCATATATCAAATATACTTTTGTCAGCGTTGCCAGACTTCTTATCTACCAAGTATCTAGGGTTGTTCCGCTTCAGCGACCGCTCACCTCATAATAGAAGCACTTAGTCTTGGGTTTGGGTTCAAATTTGGGTTGCTTCACTGGAGCAGCAACTGACTTGCCATCCATGAAGTTTCCCTCCTTGCCCTTGCCCTTCTTGAAACTAGTGATTTTATTAACCATCAACACTTGATGCTCCTTCTTGATTTCTACCTTTGCGGTGTCAAACATCGCGAACAGCTCAGGGATCATCATTTCCATCCCTTGCATTTAATAGTTCATCACGAAGCTCTAGTAGCTTAGTGACAGTGACTTGGAAAACTATATCAATCACTTTCTTATCTGAAAGATTAACTCGCACTCGATTCAAGCGATTGTAGCACCCAGACAATCTGAGCACATGCTCAACGATTGAGCTATTCTCCTTCATCTTGCAGGCAAAGAATATTGTTGGAGATCTCATATATCTTAACACGGGCATGAGCCTGAGATCCCAATTTCATCTCTTAGAACATCTCATATGTTCTGTGACGTTCAAAACATTTTGGAGCCTCAATTCTAAGTCGTAATGCATGACGCACTAAACTATGAAGTAGTCATCAGAACATGTCTGTCAGATGTTCACAACATCTATAGACGACGCTAGAGGGGGTGGCGCACCGAGCAGTGCATTACGGACATAAGCCCTCTGTGCAGCAATGAGGACAATCCTCAGATCACGGACCTAGTCCGCAATATTTCTACCATCATCTTTCAACTCTATTTCTTTATAACATATAAAAATTCAAGGGAGCTACAGCGCGAGCTATTAATCTACAACATAATTTGCAAAGACACTACTGACTATGTTCTTGATAATGAGTTCAATTAATCATATTACTTAAGAACTCCCACTCAAATTGACATCCCTCCGGTCATTCGAGTGATACATGATCCAAATTCACAAACTCAAGTCCGATCATCATGTGAGTTGAGGTGGTTTCAATGGTGAACATCATCATGTTGATCATATCTACTACATGACTCATGTTTGACCTTTCGGTCTCTTGTGTTCCGAGGCCATGTCTGTACATGCTAGGCTCGTCAAGTTTAACCCGAGTGTTCTGCATGTGCAACATGTTGGGGAACGTTGCATGGGAAACAAAAAAATTCCTACGCACACGCAAGATCTATCCATGGTGATGAGCATCTACGAGAGAGAGTGGATCTACATACCCTTGTAGATTGCTAAGCGGGAAGCGTTAAGAAACGCAGTTGGTGTAGTCGAACGTCTTCGCGATCCAAATCGCCGAGCATCTCGTGATCTCATCATGATCCGTCCCGCGAACTCATCACGATCTATCCCGCGATCTCATCACGATCCGTCTTGCGATCTTGATCACGGTCCTTCCGATCTAGCGCCGAACGGACGACACCTCCGCGTTCAGCACATGTATAGCTCGATGACGATCTCCACCTTCTTGATCCAGCAAGAGGGAGCGGAGAGGTAGATGAGTTCTCGAGCAGTGCAACGGCGTTGCGGCGATGGTGGTGGAGCTATTCCAGCAGAGCTTCGCCTAAGCATCGCTAAAAACCGATCTAGAGGAGAGGTAGCAGGTGGCTATTAGGGTTAGCTTTTTCCTCTAAATCCTCTAGTATATATAGGAGGGAGGAAGGAGAGGAGGCAGCCTCAAACCCTCAAGGTTTGGTTGAAATTGGAGATGGAGGAGTCCTACTCCAATCCTATTAGGAGTAGGATTCCTCCTTTCCACTTGGAAACTCTTTCACCTCTCCACCTTTGGATTTTTTCCTTCTCAAACCACTCTAGACGCATGGGCCCTTAGAGAAGGCTTAGGCCAGCCCACCAGGGGCTGGTTTACCTACTCTCACAGCCCATGTAGCCTCTTCGGTCGAAATACTCTTCCGATGGTCCCCCGGTACACTATTGGCACTCCCGGTACACTACCGATGAGCCCAAAACTTTTCTAGCGACCAAAACAGGACTTCCAATATATCAATCTTTACCTCCGAACCATTCCAGAGCTCCTCGTGACATCCCGGATCTCATCCGGTACTCCGAACAACCTTCGGTCACCACCATACATAACTCTATACTAGCGAAACGTCACCGAACATTAAGTGTGCAGACCCTGCGGGTTCGAGAACTATGTAGACATGACCGAGACAACTCTATGGTCAATAACCAATAGCGGGACCTGGATGCCCATATTTGTTCCTACATATTCTACGAAGATCTTTATCGGTCGAACCTCTATGTCAAAGATTCAGTTAATCCCAGATGATGTTCCCTTTGTTTTTTGGTATGTTACTTGCCCGATATTCGATTGTCGGTATCTCCATACCTAGTTCAACCTCGTTACCGGCAAGTGTCTTTACTCGTTCTGTAATACAAGATCCCGTGACTAACACTTAGTCACATTGCTTGCAAGGCTTATTGTGATGTTGTACTACCGAGTGGGCCCTGAGATACCTCTCCGTCACACGGAGTAACAAATCCTAGTCTTGATCCATGCCAACCCAATAGACACCCTCGAAGATACCTGTAGAGCACCTTTATAGTAACCCAGTTACGTTGCGACGTTTGATACACACAAGGTACTCCTCCGGTGTCAGTGAGTTGCATGATCTCATGGTCATAGGAACAAATACTTGACATGCAGAAAACAGTAGCAATAAACTGACACGATCATATGCTAGGTTTGTAGTTTGGGTCTTGTCCAGCACATCATTCTCCTAATGAGGTGATCCCTTTATCAAATGACATATCATGTCCATGACTAGGAAACCATAGCCATCTTTGATCAACGAGCTAGTCTATTAGAGGCATACTAGGGACATGGTGTTGTCTATGTATCCACACATGTATCTGAGTTTCCGATCAACAAAATTATTGCATGGATAATAAACTATTATCATGAACAAGGAAATATGATAATAACCAATTTATTATTGCCTCTGGGACATATTTCCAACAGTCTCCCACTTGTACTAGAGTCAATAATCTAGTTCACATCACCATGTGATTCGCATTGTGATGACTCTAACACCCAATGAGTTCTGGGGCTCGATCATGCTTTGCATGTGAGAGAGGTCTTATAGTCAATGGGTCTATGACATTTAGATCCGTGTGTGCTTTGAAAATCTCTATGTCAAACTGTAAACACTGCTACAACACTCCACTTGGAGCTATTCCAAATGGCTGCTCTACTATACATATCCGGATTGCTACTAAGAGTCATCCGGATTGGTGTCAAAGCTTGCATCGACGTAACTCTTTACGACGAACTCATTCTTACCTCCATAATCGAGAAACATTTCCTTAGTCTTTTAGTTACTAAGGATGATCTTGACCGCTATCCAGTGATGCACTCCTAGATCACTCTTGTACCCCTTGACGGACTCATGGTAAGGCACACACAGGTGCGGTACATAACATGGCATAGTATACAGAGCATATGGCTAAGGCATAGGGGACGACATTCGTCCTTTCTCTTTCTTCTGTCGTGGTCGAGCTTTGAGTCTCACTCAACTTCGCATCTTACAAAGCAGGCGAGAACACTTCTCTCTGACTAATCCATTTTGAACTCTTTCAAAATCTTGTCAAGGTATGTACTCATTCATAGTCTCATCAAGCATCTTGATCTATCTCTATAGATCTTGATGCTCAACAATTAGGTAGCTTTATCCAGGTCTTCCTTTGAAAATCACTTTTCAAACAACCGTTTATGCTTTCCAGAAATTCTATACCATTTCCGATCAACAATATGTCAACCACATATGCTTATCAGAAACTCTATAGTGCTCCCACTCACTTTATTGTAAATACAAGTTTCTCATAAACTTTGTATAGACTCAAAAACTTTGATCACCTCATCAAAGTGTATATTCCAACTCCGAGATGCTTGCTTCAATCCATAGAAGGATCACTGAAGCTTGCTCACCTTTTAGCATCCTTAGGACTGACAAAACCTTCTGGTTGTATCACATACAACTTTTCCTCAAGTAAACTGTTAAGGAAACGATGTTTTGTCATCCATCTGCCATATTTCATAATTGAAAAATGCAGCAACTGCTAACATAATTCCAACAGACTTTAGCATCGCTATGAGTGAGAAAGTCATCGCAGTCAACTCTTTGAACTTGTCAGAAACTTCTTTGTGACAAGTCGAGCTTTATGAATGGTGACATTTACCATCAGCGTCTTTCTTCATCTCAAAGGTCCATTTGTACTCGACGACCTGCCGTCCAATGAGCAAGTCTACCAAAGTCTATACTTGGTTTTCATACATGGATTCTTTCTCGGATTTCATGGCCTCTAACCATTTGTCAAAATCCGGGCCCATCATCGCTTCTCCATATCTCGTAGGTTCATCATTGTCCAACAACATGACCTCCAAGACAGGGTTGTCGTACCACTCAGGAGCAGTACGCATCCTTGTCGACCTACGAGGTTCGATAGTAACTTGATCCGAAGCTTCATGATCATCATCATTTACTTCCTCTTCAACTGACGTAGGTTCCACAGAAACATCTTTCTGTGTTGCGCTACTCTCTGGTTGAAACTAAGGTTCATCAACCTCATCAAGTTCTATCTTCCTCCCACTCAAGTCTTTCGAGAGAAACTTTTTCTTGGAAAAGGACCCGTTTTAGCAACAAACACTTTATGCTTGGATCTGAGATAGAAGGTTCACCCAACTGTTCTTAGGGTAATCTATGAAGATGCATTTGTCCGCTTTGGGTTTGAGCTCATTAGGTGAAAACATTTTTCCACACAAGCGTCGCAGCCCCAAACATTAATAAATGGTAGCTTAGGTTTCTATCAAACCTTAATTCACATGGTGTCATCTCAACAGATTTAGATGGTTCCCTATTTAAAGTGAATGTAGTTGTCTCTAATGCATAACCCCAAAACTATAGTAGCAAAACGATAAGAGACATCATAGCCCGCACCATATCCAATAAAGCACGACTATGACGTTCGGACACACCATCACACTATGGTGTTCCAGGTGGCGTGAGTTGTGAAACGACTTTCACATTGTCTAAAGTTGTATGCCAAACTCGTAACTCAGATATTCACCTCCACGATCATATCGCAGACATTTTTATCTTCTTGTCACGATGATCTTAAACTTCACTCTGAATTTTCTTGAACTTTTTAAACGATTCAGACTTGTGTTTCATTAAGTAAACATACACTATATCTACTCAAATCATCAGTGAACGTAAGAAAATAACGATATCCACCGCACGCTACAAGACTCATTGGATTGCATACATCTACATGTATCATTTCCAATAAATCACTTGCCCGCTCCATCAATCCGGAAAACGGGGTCCTTAGTCATCTTGCCCAAGAGGCATGGTTCGCATTTCTCAACCGATTCGAAATCTAATGACTCCAAAGATCCATCAACATGGAGTTTCTTCATGCGCTTTATACCAATATGACATTTAGCGGTAGTGCCACAAGTATGTGGTACTATCATTATTAACTTTGTATCTTTTGGCATCAATGTTATGAACATGTATATTACTATGATCAAGATTCAACAAACCATTCTCACTGAGTGCATGACCATTGAAGGTATTATTCATGTAAACAGAATAACAATTATTCTCTAACTTAAATGAATAACCGTGTTGCAATAAACACGATCCAATCACGTTCATGCTCAACGCAAAACACCAAATAACATTTATTTAGGTTCGTCACTAATCCCGAAGGTAGAGAGAGTGTGCGATGTCGATCACATCAACCTTGGAAACATTTCCAACACACATCGTCACCTCACCCTTAGCTAGTCTCCGTTTATTCCGTAGCTTTTACTTCGAGTTACTAACATTTAGCAACCAAACCGGTATCCAATACCCAGGTGCTATTAGGAGTACTAGAAAGGTACACATCAATAACACATATGTCAAATACACTTGTGTCGACGTTGCCAACCTTCTTATCTACCAAGTATCTAGGGTTGTTCCACTTTAGCGACCGCTCACCTCATAATAGAAGCACTTAGTCTCGGGTTTGGGTTCAACTTTGGGTTGCTCCACTGGAGCAGCAACTGATTTTCCATCCACGAAGTTTCCATCCTTGCCCTTGCCCTTCTCGAAACTAGTGATTTTACTAACCATCAACACTTGATGCTCCTTCTTGATTTCTACCTTCATGGTGTCAAACATCGCAAACAGCTCAGGGATCATTATTTCTATCCCTGGCATTTTATAGTTCATCACCAAGTTCTAGTAGCTTAGTGAGAGTGACTTGGAGAACTATATCAACCACTATCTTATCTAGAAGATCAACTCCCACTCGATTCAAGCGATTGTAGCACCTAGACAATCTGAGCACATGCTTAACAATTGAGATATTCTCCTTCATCTTGCAGGCAAAGAATCTTGTTGGAGATCTCATATCTTACAACATGGGCACGAGCCTGAGATCCCAATTTTAGCTCTTAGAACATCTCATATGTTCTGTGATGTTCAAAACGTTTTGGAGCCTCAATTCTAAGCCATAATGCATGACGCACTAAACTATCAAGTAGTCATCGGAATGTGTCTGTCAGATGTTCACAACATCTACAGACGACGCTAGAGGGGGTGGTGCACCAAGTGATGCATTAATGACATAAGCCTTCTATGAAGCAACGAGGACAATCCTAAGATCACGGACCCAGTCCGCAATATTGCTACCAGCATCTTTCAACTTTATTTCTCTAGGAACATATAGAAATTCAAGGGAGCTACAGCGTGAGCTAGTAATCTAGAACATAATTTTACAAAGACACTACTGACTATATTCATGATAATGAGTTCAATTAATCATATTACTTAAGAACTCCCACTCAAATTGACATCCCTCCGGTCATTCGAGTGATACATGATCCAAATTCACCAACTCAAGTCCGATCATCACGTGAGTTGAGGTGCTTTCAATGGTGAACATCATCATGTTGATCATATCTACTATATGACTCATGTTCGACCTTTCGGTCTCTTGTGTTCCAAGGCCATGTATGTACATGCTAGGCTCGTAAAGTTTAACCCGAGTGTTCTGCATGTGCAACACTGGCTTGCACCCGTTGTATGTGAACGTAGAGTCTATCACACCCGATCATCACGTGGTGTCTCGACACGACGAACTTTTGCAATGGTGCACACTCGGAGAGAACACAATTCATCTTGAAATGTAAGTGAGGGATCACCTTATAATGCTACCGTCATCCTAAGCAAAACAAGGTGCATAAAAGGATTAACATCACATGCAAATCATAAGTGACATGATATGGCCATGAACTTGTGCTTTTGATCTCCATCTTGAAAGCACTGGCATGATCTCCATCGTCACCGACATGACACCATGATCTCCATCATCTTGATCTCCATAAATGTGTCGCCATCTGGGTTGTCGCGCCCACCATGCTTCTACTACTATTGCTACCATTTAAAGATAAATTAAAGCATTACATAGCGCTTAATGATTGACACGTAAGTCATACAATAATTAAAGACAACCCTATGGCTCCTGCCGGTTGCCGTACTCATCGACATGCAAGTCGTGATATTCTATACAAAACATGATCATCTCATACATCACATATATCTCATCATGTAATTGGCCATATCACATCACAACATACCCTGTAAAAACAAGTTAGACGTCCTCTAATTGTTGTTGCATGTTTTACGTGGCTGCTACGGGTATCTAGCAAGAACAATTCTCACCTACACAAAAACCACAACGGTGATACATAAGTTGCTTTTCAACCTTCTCAAGGACCGCCTTTGTCGAATCCGATCCAACTAAAGTAGGAGAAACAGACACCCGCCAGCTATCTTTGTGCAACGAAGTTACATGTTAGTCGATGGAACAGATCTCTCGTAAGCATACGAGTAAGGTTGGTCCGGGGCGCTTCATCCCACAATACCGCTGAACCAAAACACGACCAAGGGAGGAAGCAATCTAAGCATCAACGCCCACAAACTCTTTATGTTCTACTCGAGATCTCATCAACGCAAGATCTATCCATGGTGATGAGCATCTACGAGAGGGAGAGTGGATCTACATACCCTTGTAGATCGCTAAGCGAGAAGCATTAAGAAACGCGGTTGGTGTAGTTGAACGTCTTCGCGATCCAAATCGCCGAGCATCTCGTGATCTCATCACGATCCTGTTGGAAATATGCCCTAGAGGCAATAATAAATTACTTATTATCATATTTCTTTGTTCATGATAATCGTTTATTATCCGTGCTATAATTGTATTGATCGGAGACTTAGATGCATGTGTGGATACATAGACAAAACTGTTGGAAATATGCCCTAGAGGCAATAAATAAAGTGTTTATTATTGTATTTCCTTGTTCATGATAATCGTTTATTATCCATGCTATAATTGTATTAATTCGAAACATGGATACATGTGTGGATACATAGACAAACACAATGTCCCTAGTATACCTCTAGTGAACTAGCTCGTTGATCGAAAGAAGGTTAAGGTTTCCTAGCCATGGACATGAGATGTCATTTGATAACGGGATCACATCATTAGGAGAATGATGTGATGGACAAGACCAAACTACAAACGTAGCTTATGATCGTGTCAGTTTATTGCTACTGTTTTCTACATGTCAAGTATATGTTCCTATGACCATGAGATCATGCAACTCACAGATATCGGAGGAGTACCTTATGTGTATCAAACGTCGCAACGTAACTGGGTGACTATAAAGGTGCTCTACGGGTGTCTCCGAGGGTGTCTGTTGAGTTGGCATGGATCAAGACTAGGATTTGTTACTCCGTGTGACGGAGAGGTATCTTAGGGCCCACTCGGTAATACAACATCACAATAAGCCTTGCAAGAAATGTGACTAAGTGTTAGTGACGGGATCTTGTATTACGGAACGAGTAAAGAGACTTGCCAGTAATGAGGTTGAACTAGGTATGGAGATACCGACGATCGAATCTCGGGCAAGTAACACACCGAAGAACAAAGGGAACATCATACGGGATTAACTAAATCCTTGACATAGAGGTTCGACCGATAAAGATCTTCGTAGAATATGTAGGGACCAATGTGGACATCCAGGTCCCGCCATTGGTTATTGACCGTAGAGGTGTCTCGGTCATGTCTACATAGTTCTCGAACCCGCAGGTTCTGCACACTTAAGGTTTGGTGACGTTTCGGTAGTATAGAGCTATGTATGGTGGTGACCGAAGTTTGTTCGGAGTCCCAGATGAGATCCCAAACGTCACGAGGAGCTTCGAAATGATCCGGAGGTAAAGATTCATATATAGGAAGTCCCGTTTTGGTCGTCGGAAAAGTTTCAGGCTCATCGGTAGTGTACCGGGAGTGCCGGTAGTGTACCGGGAGGCCTCCGGGAGGGGTATTTCCACCCAAGAGGCTTCATGGGCTGTGGGAGAGTGAATATCAGCCCTTAGTGGGCTGGTGGAAACTCCCACACAAGGCCCATGTGGATGGAGGAAAAAACCCAATAGGAAAAGGTGGAAAAAAGGCAAAAAGGAGCAATCCTAGTCCTACTAGGATTGGAGGAGGAGAGTCCTCCTCCACCTCCCACTTCGGCCGAAGCCTCCAAGGCTTGGGGGCCAAGGCTGCCTCTCCTCCTCCTTCGCTCATATATATATTGGTGGATTTCTAGGGTTTTGCACTAGTTTTTTCAGCCACGTGCTACTCGTTCCTCCAGTGCATAGTTTCTCCTCTAGATCGGTTTTCTGCAGTGCTTAGGCGAAGCCCTGCCGGAATTGCTCCACCACCATCGCCGGAGCTCCGTCAGGCTGCCGGAGAACTCTTCTTCGTTTCCACTCCCTCTTGCTGGATCAAGACGGTGGAGATCGTCATCAAGCTGTATGTGTGCTGAACGCGGAGGTACCGTCCGTTCGGTGCTAGATCGGAAGGATCGTGATCAAGTTCGTGGGACGGATCATGATCAAGTTCGTGGTACGGATCGTGATCGGATCGCGGAACGGATCATGATTGGATCGCGGGACGGATCGTGATTGGATCACGGGACGCACGGCGATTTGGATCGCGAAGACGTTCGACTACACCAACCGCGTTTCTTAATGCTTCCCGCTTAGCGATATACAAGGGTATGTAGATCCACTCTCCCTCTCGTAGATGCTCATCACCATGGATAGATCTGCGTGTGCGTAGGAAATTTTTTGTTTCCCATGCAACGTTCCCAAACAGTGGCATCATGAGCTAGGTCTATGTGTTGATGAGATCTCGAGTAGAACACAAAAGGTTTGTGGGCGTTGATGCTTAGATTGCTTCCTCCCTTGGTCGGATTTTGGTTCAGCGGTATTGTGAGATGAAGCGGCCCAGACCAACATTACTCGTACGCTTACGAGAGACCGGTTCCCTCGACGCAACTTGTTGCCTAGATGGCTTGCGGGTGGCAGTTTCTCTCACTTTAGTTGGATCGGATTCGACAAAGGCGGTCCTTGAGAAGGTTGAAAAGCAAATTATGTATCACCGTTGTGGTTTATGCGTAGGTGAGAATCGTTCTTGCTTGAAACCCGTAGCAGCCACATAAAACATGCAACAACAATTAGAGGACATCTAAGTTGTTTTTGCAGGGTATGTTGTGATGTGATATGGCCAATTACATGATGTGATATATGTGATGTATGAGATGATCATGTGATGTATAGAATTTCACGACTTGCATGTCGATGAGTACGGCAACCGGCAGGAGCCATAGGGTTGTCTTTAATTATTGTATGACCTGTGTGTCAATCATTAAGCGCTATGTAATGCTTTACTTTATCGCTAAACAGTAGAAATAGTAGTAGAAGCATGCAGGGTGTGACAACCTCGATGGCGACACGTTGATGGAGATCAAGATGATGGAGATCATGGTGTCGTGCCGGTGACGATGAAGATCATGCCGGTGCTTTCAAGATGGAGATCTAAAGCACAAGTTCATGGCCATATCATGTCACTTATTAATTGCATATGATGTTAATCCTTTTATGCACCTTGTTTTGCTTAGTACGACGGTAGCATTATAAGGTGATCCCTCACTTAAAATTTCAAGATAAAATTGTGTTCTCCCCGAGTGTGCATTGTTGTGAAAGTTTGTCGTGTTGAGACACCACATGATGATCGGGTGTGATAGACTCTACGTTCTCATACAACAGGTGCAAGCCAGTGTTGCACGCGCAAAACACTCGGGTTAAACTTGACGAGCCTAGCATGTACAAACATGGCCTCGGAACACAAGAGACCAAAAGGTCGAACATGAGTCATATAGTTGATATGATCAACATAATGATGTTCACCATTGAAGCCACCTCAACTCACGTGATGATCGGACTTGAATTGGTGGATTTGGATCATGTGACACTCAGATGACCTAAGGGATGTCAATTTGAGTGGGAGCTTTAGTAATTTGATTAACTAAACTCATTATCTTGAACAATAGTCTAAGTGAACTTTGCATATTTATGTTGTAGATCAATGGCTCGCGCAGTAGCACCCCTGAATTTTAATGCGTTCCTAGAGAAAGCTAAACTGAAATATGATGGAAGTAACTTTGTTGACTGGGCCCGTAATCTAAGGATTATCCTCACGGCTTCCCAGAAATCATATGTCCTTGATGCACCGCTTGGTGACCAACCAGAAGACATGACCTCCGAAGACGTTGAGAACGCTTGGGAGGCACGTACTGGAGATTACTCAATAGTTCAGTGTGCAATATTGTATGGCTTAGAACCGGGACTTCAAAGACGTTTTGAACGTCATGGAGCATATGAGATGTTCCAGGAGTTGAAGTTTATCTTTCAGAAGAATGCCCGGATCGAGAGGTATGAAACCTCCGATAAGTTCTATGCTTGCAAGATGGAGGAGAACGGGTCTATTAGTGAACATATACTCAAAATGTCTGGGTATTCAACTCGTCTAGCGGAGTTGGGAATTGTCCTTCCGCCAGAGGCAATCACTGGCAGAGTTCTTCAATCATTGCCACCAAGCTACAAGAGCTTCATGCTGAACTATAACATGCACGGGATGAACAAGTCAGTCATCGAGCTGTTTGCGATGATAAAAGTCGCTGAGTCTGAAATCCAGAAAGAACATCATGTGTTGATGGTCAATAAAACCACTAGTTTCAAGAAAAATGGCAAAGTCAAGGGCAAGGGCAAGAAGGGTAAAACCAAGAAGGATGGTAAAGCAGTTGCTACTCCTGCAAAGAAGCCCAAGCATGGACCCAAGCCAGAAACTGAGTGCTTTCATTGCAAGGGAACTGGTCACTGGAAGCGGAACTGCCCCAAGTACCTGGCTGACAAGAAGGCAGCCAACGACAAACAAGGTATATATGATATACATGTTATTGATGTGTACCTTACTAGCTCTCGTAGTAGTGCCTGGGTATTTGATACCGGTTCGGTTGCTCACATTTGCAACTCAAAGCAGAAACTACGGAATAAACGAAGGCTGGCTAAGGACGATGTGACGATGCGCGTGGGAAATGGTTCCAAGGTTGATGTGATCGCCGTCGGCATGCTCTCTCTTCTATTACCATCGGGATTAGTGATGAACCTGAATAATTGTTATTTAGTGCCTGCGTTAAGCATGAACATTATATATGGATCTTGTTTATTGCGAGACGGTTACTCATTTAAATCAGAGAATAAAGGTTGTTCTGCTTATATGAGTAATATCTTTTATGGTCATGCACCCAATGTGAGGGGTTTATTCATATTGAATCTTGATAGTGATGTGACACATGTTCATAACATTGATGCCAAAAGATGTAGAGTTGATAATGATAGTACCACTTTCTTATGGCACTGCCGTTTAGGTCATATTGGTGTAAAACGCATGAGGAAGCTCCATGCTGATGGACTTTTGGAGTCACTTGATTTTGAATCACTTGACACATGTGAACCAAGCCTCATGGGCAAGATGACTAAAACGCCGTTCTCTGGAACAATGGAACGGGCAAGTGACTTATTGGAAATCATACATACCGATGTGTGCGGTCCAATGAATGTTACAGCGCGTGGTGGATATCATTATTTTCTCACCTTCACTGATGACTTAAGTAAATATGGGTATATTTACTTGATGAAACACAAGTCTAAAACGTTTGAAAAGTTCAAGCAGTTTCAGAGTGAAGTTGAGAATCATCGTAACAAGAAGATTAAGTTCTTGCGATCTGATTGAGGAGGTGAATATCTGAGTTATGAGTTTGGCAGTCACTTAAGACAATGTGGAATTGTTTCACAGTTGACACCGCCTGGAACACCACAGCGTAATGGTGTATCCGAACGTCGTAATCGAACCTTATTAGATATGGTGCGTTCTATGATGTCTCTTGCTGATTTGCCACTATCGTTTTGGGGTTATGCATTAGAGACAGCTGCATTCACTTTAAATAGGGCACCATCAAAATCCGTTGAGACGACGCCATATGAACTATGGTTTGGCAAGAAGCCAAAGTTGCCGTTTCTTAAAGTTTGGGGATGTGATGCTTATGTCAAAAAGCCTCAGCCTAAAAAGATGGAACCCAAAGCGGAGAAATGCGTCTTCATAGGATACCCGAAAGAGACAATCGGGTATACCTTCTATCTCAGATCCGAAGGCAAAGTGTTTTTCGCTAAGAACGGAACATTTCTTGAGAAAGATTTTCTCTCGAAAGAATTGAGTGGGAGGAAAATAGAGCTTGATGAGGTTATTGAACCTTTACTTCAACCAGAAAGTAGCGCAACATAGAAAGATGTTTCTGTGGAACCTACAACAGTAGAAGAGGAAGTTAATGATGATGATCATGAAGCTTAGGATCAAGCTGCTATTGAACCTCGTAGGTCGACAAGGCCGCGTACTACCCCTGAGTGGTATGGCAACCCTATCTTGGAGGTTATGTTGTTGGACAACAATGAACCTACGAGCTATGGAGGAGCAGTGATGGGCCCGGATTCCGAGAAATGGTTAGAGGCCATGAAATCCGAGATGGGATCCATGTATGAAAACAAAGTATGGACTTTGGAAGTATTACCTCAAGGGCGAAAGGCCATTCAGAACAAATGGATCTTTAAGAAGAAGACAGACACGGACGGTAATGTCACCGTCTATAAAGCTCGACTTGTGGCAAAGGGTTTTTCACAAGTTCAAGGAGTTGACTACGATGAGACTTTCTCACCCGTAGCGATGCTTAAGTCTGTCAGAATCATGTTAGCAATAGCTGCTTATTTCGACTATGAAATTTGGCAGATGGATGTCAAAACAGCGTTCCTCACGGTTTCCTTGAGGAAGAGTTGTATATGATGCAACCCGAAGGTTTTGTCGATCCAGAGAATGCTGACAAAGTTTGCAAACTCCAGCGATCCATTTATGGACTAGTGCAAGCATCTCGGAGTTGGAATAAGCGCTTTGATGAGGTGATCAAAGCGTTTGAGTTTATACAAGTTTACGGAGAAGCTTGTATTTACAAGAAAGTGAGTGGGAGCTCTATAGCGTTTCTATTATTATATGTGGATGACATATTGCTGATTGGAAACAATATAGAAATGCTGGAAAGCGTGAAGGGATATTTGAACAAGAGTTTTTCAATGAAGGACCTAGGAGAAGCTGCTTTCATATTAGGCATTAAGATCTATAGAGATAGATCGAGACGCTTAATAGCACTTTCACAGAGCACATACCTTGATAAAGTTTTGAAGAAGTTCAAAATGGAACAGTCCAAGAAGGGGTTCTTGCCTGTGTTACAAGGTGTGAAGTTGAGTAAGACTCAATGCCCAGTAACTGCAGAAGATAGAGAAAAGATGAGTGCCATCCCCTATGCTTCATCCATAGGCTCTATCATGTATGCAATGCTGTGCACAAGACCCGATGTCAGCCTTGCCATAAGCCGGAAGGTTTCAAAGTGATCCTGGAATGGAGCACTGGCAAGCGGTCAAGAATATCCTTAAGTACCTGAAAAGGACTAAGGAAATGTTTCTCGTTTATGGAGGTGATGAAGAGCTCGTCGTATAGGGTTACGTCGATGCAAGCTTTGACACTGATCCGGACGACTCTAAGTCGCAAACCGGATACATATTTATTCTTAACGGGGGAGCGGTAAGCTGGTGTAGTTCCAAGCAAAGTGTGGTAGCTGATTCTACGTGCGAAGCGGAATACATCAAAGCCTCGGAGGCGGCGAAGGAAGGTGTCTGGATGAAGCAGTTCATGACAGATCTTGGAGTAGTGCCCAGTGCACAGAATCCAATGAACCTGTTCTATGACAACACTGGTGCCATTGCTCTGGCCATGGAACCAAGGTTTCACAAGAGGACCAGACACATAAAGCGACGCTTCAACTCCATCCGCGATTACATCATGGAGAAAGACATAAATATTTGCAAAGTGCACACGGATCTAAATGTTGCAGACCCGTTGACTAAACCTCTTCCAAGGGCTAAAATGATCAACACCAGAACTGCATGGGCGTTCGATTCATTACAATGTAAATCACATAGTGATGTGAACTAGATTATTGACTCTAGTGCAAGTGGGAGACTATTGGAAATATGCCCTAGAGGCAATAAATAAAGTGTTTATTATTGTATTTCCTTGTTCATGATAATCGTTTATTATCCATGTTATAATTGTATTAATTGGAAACATGGATACATGTGTGGATACATAGACAAACACAATGTCCCTGGTATACCTCTAGTGAACTAGCTCGTTGATCGAAAGATGGTTAAGGTTTCCTAGCCATGGACATGAGATGTCATTTGATAACGGGATCACATCATTAGGAGAATGATGTGATGGACAAGACCCAAACTACAAACGTAGCTTATGATTGTGTCAGTTTATTGCTACTGTTTTCTACATGTCAAGTATATGTTCCTATGACCATGAGATCATGCAACTCACAGATATCGGAGGAGTACCTTGTGTGTATCAAACGTCGCAACGTAACTGGCTGACTATAAAGGTGCTCTACAGGTGTCTCCGAGGGTGTCTGTTGAGTTGGCATGGATCAAGACTGGGATTTGTTACTTCGTGTGATGGAGAGGTATCTCAGGGCCCACTCGGTAATACAACATCACAATAAGCCTTGCAAGCAATGTGACTAAGTGTTAGTTACGGGATCTTGTATTACGGAACGAGTAAAGAGACTTGCCAGTAACGAGGTTGAACTATGTATGGAGATACCGACGATCGAATCTCGAGCAAGTAACATACCGAAGAACAAAGGGAACATTATACGAGATTAACTGAATCCTTGACATAGAGGTTCGACCGATAAAGATCTTTGTAGAATATGTAGGAACCAATGTGGACATCCAGGTCCCACCATTGGTTATTGACCGTAGAGGTGTCTCGATCATGTCTACATAGTTCACGAACCCGCAGGGTCTGCACACTTAAGGTTTGGTGACGTTTCGGTAGTATAGAGTTATGTATGGTGGTGACCGAAGTTTGTTCGGAGTCCCGGATGAGATCCCGGACGTCACGAGGAGATCCGGAATGGTCCGGAGGAAAAGATTCATATATAGGAAGTCCCATTTTGGTCGCCGGAAAAAAGTTTCGGGCTCATCAGTAGTGTACCGGGAGTGCCGGTAGTGTACCGGGAGGCCTCCGGGAGGGGTATTTCGACCCAAGAGGCTTCATGGGCTGTGGGAGAGTGAATATCAGCCCTTAGTGGTCTGGTGGAAACTCCCACACAAGGCCCATGTTGATGAAGGAAAAAACCCAATAGGAAAAGGTGGAAAAAAGGCAAAAAGGAGCAATCCTAGTCCTACTAGGATTGGAGGAGGAGAGTCCTCCTCCACCTCCCATTTCGGCCGAAGCCTCCAAGGCTTGGAGGCCAAGGCTGCCTCTCCTCCTCCTTCCCTCCTATATATACTGGTGGATTTGTAGGGTTTTGCACTAGTTTTTCCAGCCACGTGCTACCCGTTCCTCCAATGCATAGTTTCTCCTCTAGATCGGTTTTCTGTAGTGCTTAGGCGAAGCCCTGCCGAAATTGCTCCACCACCATCGCCGGAGCACCGTCAGGATGTCGGAGAACTCTTCTTCCTCTCCACTCCCTCTTGCTGGATCAAGACGGTGGAGATCGTCATCAAGCCGTACAGCTGCTGAACGCGGAGATGCCGTCCGTTCGGTGCTAGATCGGAAGGATTGTGATCAAGTTCGTGGGACGGATCGTGATCAAGTTCGTGGGACGGATCATGATCGGATCGCGGGACGGATCATGATTGGATCGTGGGACGGATCGTGATTGGATCGCGGGACGCACAGCGATTTGGATCGCGAAGACGTTCGACTACACCAACCGCATTTCTTAACGCTTCCCGCTTAGCGATCTACAAGGGTATGTAGATCCACTCTCCCTCTCGTAGATGCTCATCACCATGGATAGATCTGCGTGTGCGTAGGAAATTTTTTGTTTCCCATGCAACGTTCCCCAACAAAAACCATGTCCCTAGTATGCCTCTAATAGACTAGCTCGTTGATCAAAGATGGTTAAGGTTTCCTAGACATTGACATGAGATGTCATTTGATAATGGGATCACATCATTAGGAGAATGATGTGATGGACAAGACCCAAACTACAAATGTAGCATATGATTGTGTCAGTTTATTGCTATTGTTTTCTACATGTCAAAAGTATGTGTTCCTATGACCATGAGATCATGCAACTCACTGATATCGAAGGAGTACCTTGTGTGTATCAAATGTCGCAACATAACTGGGTGACTATAAAGGTGCTCTATAGGTATCTCCAAGGGTGTCTATTGAGTTGGCATGGATCAAGACTGGGATTTGTTACTCCGTGTGACGGAGAGGTATCTCAGGGCCCACTCGATAATAGAACATCACAATAAGCCTTGCAAGCAATGTGACTAAGTGTTAGTTGTGGGATCTTGTATTACGGAACGAGTAAAGAGACTTGCCAGTAACGAGGTTGAACTAGGTATGGAGATACCGACGATCGGATCTCGGGCAAGTAACATACCGAAGAACAAAGGGAACATCATACGGGATTAACTGGATCCTTGACATAGAGGTTCGACCGATAAAGATCTTCGTAGAATATGTAGGAACCAATGTGGACATCTAGGTCCCGCCATTGGTTATTGACCGTAGAGGTGTCTCGGTCATGTCTACATAGTTCTCGAACCCGCAGGGTCTGCACACTTAATGTTTGGTGACGTTTCGGTAGTATAGAGTTATGTATGGTGGTGACCGAAGTTTGTTCGGAGTCCCGTATGAGATCCCGGACGTCACGAGGAGCTCCGTAATGGTCCGGAGGTAAAGATTCATATATAGGAAATCCTATTTTGCTCGCCGAAAAAGTTTCGGGCTCATTGGTAATGTACCAGGAGTGCCGGTAGTGTACCGGGGGACCATCGGGAGAGGTATTTCGACCCAAGAGGCTACATGGACTGTGGGAGGGTGGAAACCAGCCCTTAGTGGGCTGGTGGAAGTCCTCTAAGAGGCCCATGCGGCTGGACTTGAGGAAGAGAGAAAAACAGCCAAGGTGGAAATAAATTCAAAGTAGGAAAGGAGGAATCCTAATCCTACTAGGATTGGAGGAGGATTCTCCAATCCTCCTTGCGCAAGGGCAGCCTTGGCGCCAGCCCTCCTCCTCCCTCCCTCTTATATATACTAGTGGTATTGGGTGTTTTGCACTTTATTTTACAGCCACGTGCTACCCGTTCCACCGGTGCTCCTCTAGATCGGATTTCCGCAGTGCTTAGGCGAAGCCCTGCCGAAATTGCTCCACCACCATCGCCGGAGCACCGTCATGCTGCCGGTGAACTCTTCTTCCTCTCCACTTCCTCTTGCTGGAGCAAGACGGTGGAGATCGTCATCAAGCTGCATGTGTGCTGAACGCGGAGGTGCCATCCGTTTGGCGCTAGATCGGAAGGACCGTGATCAAGATCGCGAGACGGTTCGTGATGAGTTCGCGGGATGGATCGTGATGACTTCACGGGACGGATCGTGATGAGATAGCGGGACGGATCGTGATGAGATCGCGGGACGGATTGTGATGAGTTCGCGGGACGGATCGTGATTGGATCGCGGGACGGATAGTGATGTGATTGCGGGACGCTCGGCGATTTGGATCGCGAAGATGTTCGACTACACCAACCGCGTTTCTTAACGCTTCCTGCTTAGCAATCTACAAGGGAATGTAGATCCACTGTCCCTCTCGTAGATGCTCATCACCATGGATAGATCTTGCGTGTGCGTAGGAAATTTTTTGTTTCCCATGCGACGTTCCCCAACAGTGGTATCAGAGCTAGGTTTATGTGTAGATGAGATCTCGAGTAGAACACAAAAGGTTTGTGGGCGTTGATGCTTAGATTTCTTCCTCCCTTGGTCGGATTTTGGTTCAGCGGTATTGTGAGATGAAGCGGCCCGGATCAACATTACTCGTACGCTTACGAGAGACCGGTTCCCTCGACCGCAACTTGTTGCATAGATGGCTTGCGGGTGCCAGTTTCTCTCACTTTAGTTGGATCGGATTCGACAAAGGCGGTCCTTGAGAAGGTTGAAAAGCAACTAGTGTATCACCGTTGTGGTTTTTGCGTAGATGAGAATTGTTCTTGCTAGATACCCGTAGCAGCCACGTAAAACATGCAACAACAATTAGAGGACGTCTAACTTGTTTTTGCAGGGTATGTTGTGATATGATATGGCCAATTACATGATGTGATATATGTGATGTATGAGATGATCATGTGATGTATAGATTATCACGACTTGCATGTCAATGAGTACGGCAACCGGCAGGAGCCATAGGGTTGTCTTTAATTATTGCATGACCTGCGTGTCAATCATTAAGCGTTATGTAATGCTTTACTTTATCGCTAAACGGTAGCAATAGTAGTAGAAGCATGTTGGGCACGACAACCCCGATGGCGACACGTTGATGGAGATCAAGATGATGGAGATCATGGTGTCTTGCCGGTGATGATGGAGATCATGCCGGTGCTTTCAAGATGGAGATCAAAAGCACAAGTTCATGGCCATATCATGTCACTTATGATTTGCATGTGATGTTAATCCTTTTATGCACCTTGTTTTTCTTAGGACGACGGTAGCATTATAAGGTGATCCCTCACTTAATTTCAAGATGAATTGTGTTCTCCCCGAGTGTGCACCGTTGCGAAAGTTCGTCGTGTTGAGACACCACGTGATGATCAGGTGTGATAGACTCTACGTTCACATACAACGGGTGCAAGCCAGTGTTGCACGTGCGGAACACTCGGGTTAAACATGACGAGCCTAGCATGTACAGACATGGCCTCGAAACACAGGAGACCGAAAGGTCAAACATGAGTCATATAGTAGATATGATCAACATGATGATGTTCACCATTGTAACCACCTCAACTCACGTGATGATCGGACTTGAGTTGGTGGATTTGGATCATGTATCACTCGGATGACCGGAGGGATGTCAATTTGAGTGGGAGTTCTTAAGTAATATGATTAATTGAACTCATTATCATGAACATAGTCAGTAGTGTCTTTGCAAATTATGTTGTAGATTACTTGCTCGCGCTGTAGCTCCCTTGAATTTTTATATGTTCCTAGAGAAATAGAGTTGAAAGATGATGGTAGCAATATTGCGGACTGGCTCCGTGATCTGAGGATTGTCCTCATTGCTACACAGAAGGCTTATGTCCTTAATGCACCGCTCGGTGCGCCAACCCCTCTAACGTCGTTTGTAGATGTTGTGAACATCTGACAGGCACGTTCTGATGACTACTTGATAGTTTAGTGCGTCATGCATTACGGCTTAGAATTGAGACTCCGAAATGTTTTGAATGTCATGGAACATATGAGATGTTCTAAGAGCTGAAATTAGGATCTCAGGCTCGTGCCCGTGTTGCGAGATATGAGATCTCCAACAAGATTCTTTGCCTGCAAGATGAAGGAGAATAGCTCAATCGTTGAGCATGTGCTCAGATTGTCTGGGTGCTACAATTGCTTGAATCGAGTGGGAGTTGATCTTCCGGATAAGATAATGATATAAATAGTTCTCCAAGTCACTGTCACTAAGCTACTAGAACTTGGTGATGAACTATAAAATGCTAGGGATAGAAATAATGATCCCTGATCTGTTTGCGATGTTTGACACCGCGAAGGTAGAAATCAAGAAAAGATCATCAAGTGTTGATGGTTAGTATAACCACTAGTTTCGATAAGGGCAAGGGCAAGGAGGGAAACTTCATGGATAGCAAGTCAGTTGCTGCTCCGGTGAAGCAACCCAAAGTTGAACCCAAACCCGAGACTAAGTGCTTCGATTATGAGGAGAGCGGTCGCTGAAGCGGAACAACCCTAGATACTTGGTAGATAAGAAGGTTGGCAACGTCGATAGAAGTATATTTGATATATGTGTTATTTTATGTGTACCTTGCTAGTACTCCTAGTAGCACCTAGGTATTGGATACCGGTTCGGTTGCTAAATGTTAGTAACTCGAAATAAAAGCTACGGAATAAACGAAGAACTAGTTAAGGGTGAGGTGACGATGTGTGTTGGAAATGTTTCCAAGGTTGATGTGATCAATATCGCATGCTCTCTCTACCTTCGGGATTAGTGACAAACCTAAATAAATGTTATTTGGTGTTTTGCGTTGAGCATGAACGTGATTGGATCGTGTTTATTGCAACACGGTTATTCATTTAAGTTAGAGAATAATGGTTATTATGTTGACATGAATAATACCTTCAATGGTCGAGCACCCAGTGAGAATGGTTTGTTGAATCTTGATCGTAGTAATACACATGTTCATAACATTGATGCAAAGGGATACAAAGTTAATAATAATAGTACCACATACTTGTGGCACTGCCGCTAAATGTCATATTGGTATAAAACGCATGAAGAAACTCCATGTTGATGGATCTTTGGACTCATTCGATTTCGAATCGGTTGAGACATGCGAACCATGCCTCTTGGTCAAGATGACTAAGGACCCCGTTTTCTGGTTTGATGGAGCGGGCAAGTGACTTATCGGAAATGATACATGTTGATGTATGCAATCCAGTGAGTCTTATAGCATGCGGTGGATATTGTTATTTTCTTACCTTCACTGATGATTTGAGTAGATATAGTGTATATTTGCTTAATGAAACACAAGTCTGAATCGTTTGAAAGGTTCAAGCAAATTCAGAGTGAAGTTTAAGATCATCATGACAAGAAGATAAAAATGTCTACTATATGATCGTCGAGATGAATATCTGAGTTGCGAGTTTGGCATATAACTTTAGACAATGTGAAAATTGTTTCACAACTCACGCCACCTGGAACACCGTAGTGTGATGGTGTGTTAGAACGTCATAGTCATGCTCTATTGTATATGGTGCATGCTATGATATCCCTTATCGGTTTGTTACTATAATTTTGGGGTTACGCATTAGAGAAAACTACATTCACTTTAAATAGGGCACCATCTAAATCCGTTGAGATGACACCGTGTGAATTATGGTTTGATAGAAACCTAAGCTTCCATTTCTTAATGTTTGGGGTTGCGGCGCTTGTGTGGAAAATGTTTTCACCTAATAAGCTCGAACCCAAAGCAAACAAATGCATTTTCATAGAATACCCTAAGAACAGTTGGGTATACCTTCTATCTAAGATTCAAGTGCAAAGTGTGTGTTGCTAAAAATGGGTCCTTTCTCGAGAAAGAGTTTCTCTCAAAAGAATTGAGTGGGAGGAAGATAGAACTTGATGAGGTTGTTAAACCTTTGTTCAACCAGAGAGTAGCGCATCGCAGGAAGATGTTTCTGTGAAGCCTACATTAGTTGAAGAGGAAGTTAATGATGATGATCATGAAGCTTCAGGATCAAGTTACTATCGAACTTCGTAGGTAGACAAGGATGTGTACTGCTCCTGAGCGGTATGACAACCCTGTCTTGGAGGTCATGTTGTTGGACAACGATGAACCTACGAGCTATGGAGAAGTGATGATGGGCCCGAATTCTGACAAATGGTTAGAGGCCATGAAATCTGAGAAAGGATCCATGTATGAAAACCAAGTATAGACCTTGGTATACTTGCTCGTTGGACGGCAGGTCGTCGAGTACAAATGGACCTTTGAGATGAAGACGGACGCTGATGGTAAATGTCACCATTTATAAAGCTCGACTTGTTGCAAAGAAGTTTATGACAAGTTCAAAGGATTTGACTGCGATGAGACTTTCTCACTCGTAGTGATGCTAAAGTCTGTTGGAATTATGTTAGCAGTTGCTGCATTTTTCAATTATGAAATCTGGCAGTTGGATGTCAAAACATCGTTCCTTAACGTCTACTTGAGGAAAGGTTGTATGTGATATAACCAGAAGGTTTTGTCAGTCCTAAGGATGCTAAAAGGTGTGCAAGCTTCAGTGAACCTTCTATGAACTGAAGCAAGCATCTCGGAGTTGGAATATACACTTTGATAAGGTGATCAAAGTTTTTGAGTCTATACAAAGTTTATGAGAAACTTGTATTCACAATAAAGTGAGTGGGAGCACTATAGAGTTTCTGGTAAGCATATGTGGTTGGCATATTGTTGATCGGAAATGATGTAGAATTTCTGGAAAGCATAAACGGTTGTTTGAAAAAGAGTTTTTCAAAGTAAGACCTGGATAAAGCTACCTAATTGTTGAGCATCAAGATCTGTAGAGATAGATCAAGAAGCTTGATGAGACTTTTTCAATAAGTACATACCTTGACAAAGTTTTTGAAAGAATTCAAAATGGATCAGTCAAAGAAAGAGTTCTCGCCTGATTTGTAAGGTGTGAAGTTGAGTAAGACTCAATGCCTAGTGACTGCAGAAGATAGAGAAAAGATGAAGTGTCATCCCCTATGCTTCATCCATAGGTTCTATCATGTATGCAATGTTGTGCACAAGACCTGATGTTAGTCTTGCCATAAGTATGGCTGGAAGGTTTCAAAGTGATCCTGGAATGGAGCACTGGACGGCGGTCAAGATTATCCTTAGTAACTAAAAGAATAAGGAGATGTTTCTCGATTATGGAGGTGATAAAGAGTTCTCCCTAAAGAGTTACGTTGATGCAAGCTTTAACACCAATCCAGATGACTCGTAGTAGCAATCTGGATACGTATAGTGGAGCAGCCATTTGGAATAGTACCAGGTGGAGTGTGGTAGCAGTGTTTACGGTTTGACATAGAAATTTGCAAAGTACACACAGATCTGAATGTCGCAGACCCGTTGACTATAAGACCTCTCTCACATGCAAAGCATGATCAAGCCCAAGAACTCATTGGGTGTTAGATTCATAACAATGCGAATCACATGGTGATGTGAACTAGATTATTGACTCTAGTGCAAGTGGGAGACTGTTGGAAATATGCCCTAGAGGCAATAATAAATTAGTTATTATCATATTTCCTTGTTCATGATAATCGTTTATTATCCATGCTATAATTGTATTGATCGGAGACTTAGATGCATGTGTGGATACATAGACAAAACCATGTCCCTAGTATGCCTCTAATAGACTAGCTCGTTGATCAAAGATGGTTAAGGTTTCCTAGCCATTGACATGAGATGTCATTTGATAATGGGATCACATCATTAGGAGAATGATGTGATGGACAAGACCCAAACTACAAACGTAGCATATGATCGTGTCAGTTTATTGCTACTATTTTTTGCATGTCAAAAGTATGTGTTCCTATGACCATGAGATCATGCAACTCACTGATATCGGAGGAGTACCTTGTGTGTATCAAACGTCGCAACATAACTGGGTGACTATAAAGGTGCTCTACAGGTATCTCCGAGGGTGTCTGTTGAGTTGGCATGGATCAAGACTAGGATTTGTTACTCCGTGTGACGGAGAGGTATCTTAGGGCCCACTCGGTAATACAACATCACAATAAGCCTTGCAAGCAATGTGACTATGTGTTAGTTGCGGGATCTTGTATTACGGAACGAGTAAAGAGACTTGCCAGTAACGAGGTTGAACTAGGTATGGAGATACCGACGATCGAATCTCGGGCAAGTAACATACCGAAGAACAAAGGGAACATCATACGGGATTAACTAGATCCTTGACATAGAGGTTTGACCGATAAAGATCTTCGTAGAATATGTAGGAACCAATGTGGACATCTAGGTCCCGCCATTGATTATTGACCGTAGAGGTGTCTCAGTCATGTCTACATAGTTCTCGAACCCGCAGGGTCTGCACACTTAAGGTTTGGTGACGTTTCGGTAGTATAGAGTTATGTATGGTGGTGACCGAAGTTTGTTCGGAGTCTCGGATGAGATCCCGGACGTCACGAGGATCTCTGGAATGGTTCGCAGGTAAAGATTCATATATAGGAAGTCCTATTTTGGTCGTCGGAAAAGTTTTGGGCTCATCGGTAGTGTACCAGGAGTGCCGGTAGTGTACCGGGGGACCATCGGGAGAGGTATTTCGACCCAAGAGGCTACATGGTCTGTGGGAGGGTGGAAACCAGCCCTTAGTGGGCTGGTGGAAGTCCTCTAAGAGGCCCATGCGGCTGGACTTGAGGAAGAGAGAGAAAAAGCCAAGGTGGAAATAAATTCAAAGTAGGAAAGGAGGAATCCTAATCCTACTAGGAATCCTCCTTGCGCAAGGGCAGCCTTGGTGCCAGCCCTCCTCCTCCCTCCCTCTTATATATACTAGTGGTATTGGGTGTTTTGCACTTGATTTTACAGCCACGTGCTACCCGTTCCACCGGTGCTCCTCTAGATCGGATTTCCGCAGTGCTTAGGCGAAGCCGTGCCGAAATTGCTCCACCACCATCGCCGGAGCACCGTCATGCTGCCGGTGAACTCTTCTTCCTCTCCACTTCCTCTTGCTGGATCAAGATGGTGGAGATCGTCATCAAGCTGCACGTGTGTTGAACGCGGAGGTGCCATCCGTTTGGCGCTAGATCGGAGGACCGTGATCAAGATCGCGAGACGGTTTGTGATGAGTTCGCGGGACGGATCGTGATGAATTCACGGGACGGATCGTGATGAGATCGCGGCAAGGATCATGATGAGATCGCGGGACGGATTGTGATGAGTTCGCGGGATGGATCGTGATTGGATCGCGGGACGGATAGTGATGTGATCGCGGGACGCTCGGCGATTTGGATCGCAAAGATGTTCGACTACACCAACCGCGTTTCTTAACGCTTCCTGCTTAGCGATCTACAAGGGTATGTAGATCCACTCTCCCTCTCGTAGATGCTCATCACCATGGATAGATCTTGCGTGTGCATAGGAAAATATTTGTTTCCCATGCGACGTTCCCCAACAGATCCGTCCCGCGATCCAATCATGATCCGTCCCGCGAACTCATCACGATCCGTCCCGCGATCTCATCACGATCCGTCTTGCAATCTTGATCACGGTCCTTCTGATCTAGCGCCGAACGGACGACACCTTCGCGTTCAGCACATGTATAGCTCGATGACGATCTCCGCCTTCTTGATCCAGCAAGAGGGAGCGGAGAGGTAGATGAGTTCTTCGGCAGCGCAATGGCGTTGCAGCGATGGTGGTGGAGCTATTCCAGTAGGGCTTCGCCTAAGCACCGCTGAAAATCGATCTAGAGGAGAAACTGTGATCTAGAGGAGAGGTAGCAGGTGGCTATTAGGGTTATCTTTTTCCTCTAAATCCTCTAGTATATATAGGAGGGAGGAAGGGGAGGAGGCAGCCTCAAACCCTCAAGGTTTGGTCGAAATTGGAGGTGGAGGAGTCCTACTCCAATCCTATTAGGAGTAGGATTCCTCCTTTCCACTTGGAAACTCTTTCCACCTCTCCACCTTTGGATTTTTTCCTTCTCAAACCACTCCAGCCGCATGGGCCCTTAGAGGAGGCTTCGGCTAGCCCACTAGGGGCTGGTTTACCTACTCCCACAGCCCATGTAGCCTCTTGGGTCGAAATACCTCTCCCGATGGTCCCCCGGTACACTACCGGCACTCCCGGTACACTACCGATGAGCCCGAAACTTTTTCGGCGACCAAAACAAGACTTCCAATATATAAATATTTACCTACGGACCATTCTGGAGCTCCTCGTGACGTTCGGGATCTCATCCGGGACTCCGAACAACCTTCGGTCACCACCATACATAACTCTATACTAGCGAAACGTCACCGAACCTTAAGTGTGCAGACCTTGCGGGTTCGAGAACTATGTAGACATGATCGAGACACCTCTACGGTCAATAACCAATAGCGGGACCTAGATGCCCATATTGGTTCCTATCTATTCTATGAAGATCTTTATCGGTCGAACCTCTATGACAAGGATTCAGTTAATCCCTTATGATGTTCCCTTTGTTTTTCGGTATGTTATTTGCCCGAGATTCGATTGTCAGTATCTCCATACCTAGTTCAACCTCGTTAACGGCAAGTCTCTTTACTCGTTCCATAATACAAGATCCCGTGACTAACACTTAGTCACATTGCTTGCAAGGCTTATTGTGATGTTGTATTATCGAGTGGGCCCTGAGATACCTCTCCATCACACGGAGTAACAAATCCTAGTCTTGATCTATGCCAACCCAACAGACACCCTCGGAGATACCTGTAGAGCATCTTTATAGTCACCTAGTTACGTTGCGACGTTTGATACACACAAGGTACTCCTCCGATGTCAGTGAGTTGCATGATCTCATGGTCATAGGAACAAATACTTGCCATGCAGAAAACAGTAGCAATAAACTGACACGATCATATGCTACGTTTGTAGTTTGGGTCTTGTCCATCACATCATTCTCCTAATGACATGATCCCGTTATCAAATGACATCTCATGTCCATGACTAGGAAACCATAGCCATCTTTGATCAACGAGCTAGTCTATTAGAGGCATACTAGGGACATGGTGTTGTCTATGTATCCACACATGTATCTGAGTTTCCGATCAACACAATTATAGCATGGATAATAAATGATTATCATGAACAAGGAAATATGATAATAACCAATGTATTATTGCCTCTAGGGCTTATTTCCAACACAACACTGGCTTGCACCCATTGTATGTGAACGTAGAGTCTATCACACCCGATCATCATGTGATGTCTCGACACGACGAACTTTCGCAACAGCGCACACTCGGGGGAACACAATTGATCTTGAAATTTAAGTGAGAGGTCACCTTATAATGCTACCATCGTCATAAGCAAAATAAGGTGCATAAAAGGATTAACATCACATGCAAATCATAAGTGACATGATATGGCCATGAACTTGTGCTTTTGATCTCCATCTTGAAAGCACCGATAGGATCTCCATTGTCACCGGCATGACACCATGATCTCCATCAATGTGTCATCATCAGGGGTGTCGCGCCCACCATACTTTTACTACTATTGCTACCGCTTAGTGATAAAGTAAAGCATTACATAGCACTTAATGATTGACACGCAAGTCATACAATAATTAAAGACAACCCTATGGCTCCTGCCGGTTGTCGTACTCATCGACATGCAAGTTGTGATATTCTATAGAACACATGATCATCTCATACATCCCATATATCTCATCATGTAATTGGCCATATCACATCACAACATAACCTGCAAAAACAAGTTAGACGTCCTCTAATTGTTGTTGCAAGTTTTACGTGGCTGCTACGGGTATCTAGCAAGAAAAATTCTCACCTACGCAAAACCATACTGGTGATACATAAGTTGCTTTTCAACCTTCTCAAGGACCGCCTTTGTTGAATCCGATCCAACTAAAGTAGGAGAAACAGACACCCGCCAACCATCTTCGTGCAATGAAGTTACACGTCAGTTGATGGAGCTGGTCTTCTTGGAAATATGCCCTAGAGGCAATAATAAATTAGTTATTATCATATTTCCTTGTTCATGATAATCGTTTATTATCCATGCTATAATTGTATTGATCGGAGACTTAAATGCATGTGTGGATACATAGACAAAACCATGTCCCTAGTATGCCTCTAATGGACTAGCTCGTTGATCAAAGGATGGTTAAGGTTTCCTAGCCATGGACATGAGATGTCATTTGATAACGGTATCACATCATTAGGAGAATGATGTGATGGATAAGACCCAAACTACAAACATAGCATATGATCGTGTCAGTTTATTGCTACTATTTCCTGCATGTCAAGTATATGTTCCTATGACCATGAGATCATGCAACTCACGGATACCGGAGGAGTGCCTTGTGTGTATCAAACGTCGCAACGTAACTGGGTGACTATAAAGGTGCTCTACAGGTATCTCCGATGGTGTTTGTTGAGTTGGCATGGATCAAGACTGGGATTTGTTACTCCGTGTGACGGAGAGGTATCTCGGGGCCCACTCGGTAATGCAACATCACAATAAGCCTTGCAAGCAATGTGACTAATTTTTAGTTGCGGGATCTTGTATTAAGGAAAGAGTAAAGAGACTTGCCGGTAACGAGGTTGAACTAGGTATGGAGATACCGACGATCGAATCTCGGGCAAGTAACATACCGAAGAACAAAGGGAATGTTATACGGGATTAACTGAATCCTTGACATAGAGGTTCGACCGATAAAGATCTTCGTAGAATATGTAGGAACCAATGTGGACGTCCAGGTCCCGCCATTGGTTATTGACCGTAGAGGTGTCTCGGTCATGTCTACATGGTTCTCGATCCCGCAGGGTCTGCACACTTAAGGTTCGGTGACGTTTCGGTAGTGTAGAGTTATGTATGATGGTGACCGAAGGTTGTTCGGAGTCCCGGATGAGATCTCGAATGTCACGAGGAGCTCCGGAATGGTCCGGAGGTAAAGATTCATATATAGGAAGTCCCAGTTTGGTTTCCGGAAAAGTTTCGGGCTCATCGGTAGTGTACCGGGAGTGCCGGTAGTGTACCGGGAGACCTCCGGGAGGGGTACTTCGACCCCAAGAGGTCCATGGGCTGTGGGATAATAATAACCAGCCCTTAGTGGGCTGGGAAAACAGCCACAAAGGCCCATGGCGCAGGAGAGGAAGTCCTAAAGCAAAAAGTGGAAAATCAGCCAATAGGAGGCAATCCTACTCCAACTAGGATTGGAGGTGAAGTAGGATTGCTCCCACCTCCTATTTCGTCCAACCCAAAGGCCTTGGCTGCCTCTCCTCTCCTCTCCTCCTATATATACTAGTGGATTGGGTGGTTTTTGGACAGAATTTCCGGCCACGTGCTACCCGTTTCACCGGTGCACAGTTTCTCCTCTAGATCGGTTTTTCGCAGCGCTTAGGCGAAGCCCTGCCGGAATCACTCCACCACCATCACCGGAGCGCCGTCATGCTGCCGGTGAACTCTCTCTCCTCTCCACCTCCTCCTGCTGGATCAAGATGGTGGAGATCGTCATCAAGCTGCACGTGTGCTGAACGCGGAGGTGCCGTCCGTTCGGCGCTAGATCGGAAGGACCGTGATCGAGATCGCGAGACGGTTCGTGATGAGATCGCGGAACGGATCGTGATGAGTTCGCGGGACAGATCGTGATCAAGCTCGTGAGACGGATCGTGATGAGATCGCGGGACGGATCATGATGAGTTCACGGGACGGATCGTGATTGGATCGCGGGATGGATCGTGATGAGATCGCGGGACGCTCGGCGATTTGGATCGCGAAGATGTTCGACTACACCAACCGCGTTTCTTAACGCTTCCCGCTTAGCGATCTACAAGGGTACGTAGATCCACTCTCCCTCTCGTAGATGCTCATCACCATGGATAGGTTTGCGTGTGCGTAGGAAATTTTTTGTTTCCCATGCGACGTTCCCCAACAGTGGCATCATGAGCTAGGTTGATGGTTCGATGAGATCTCGAGTAGAACACAAAAGGTTTGTGGGCGTTGATGCTTAGATTGCTTTCTCCCTTGGTCGTATTTTGGTTCAGCGGGATTGTGAGATGAAGCGGCCCGGACCAACATTACTCGTACGCTTACGAGAGACCGGTTCCCTCGACGCAACTTGTTGCCTAGATGGCTTGCGGGTGACAGTTTCTCTCACTTTAGTTGGATCGGATTCGACAAAGGCGGTCCTTGAGAAGGTTGAAAAGAAAACTAGTGTATCACCATTGTGGTTTATGCGTAGGTGAGAATCGTTCTTGCTAGATACCCATAGCAGCCACGTAAAATATGCAACAACAATTAGAGGACGTCTAACTTGTTTTTGCAGGGTATGTTGTGATGTGATATGGCCAATTACATGATGAGATATGTGTGATGTATGAGATGATCATGTGACGTATAGATTATCACGACTTGCATGTCGATGAGTACGGCAACCGGCAGGAGCCATAGGGTTGTCTTTAATTATTGTATGACCTGCGTGTCAATCATTAAGCGCTATGTAATGCTTTACTTTATCACTACGGTAGCAATAGTAGTAGAAGCATGCAGGGCGTGACAACCCCGATGGCGACATGTTGATGGAGATCAAGATGATGGAGATCATGGAGTCATGCCGGTGACGATGGAGATCATGCCGGTGCTTTCTAGATGGAGATCAAAAGCACAAGTTCATGGCCATATCATGTCACTTATGATTTGCATGTGATGTTAATCCTTTTATGCACCTTGTTTTGCTTAGGACGACGGTAGCATTATAAGGTGATCCCTCACTTAATTTCAAGATAAATTGTGTTCTCCCCAAGTGTGCACCGTTGCGAAAGTTCGTCGTGTTGAGACACCACGTGATGATCGGGTGTGATAGACTCTACGTTCACATACAACGGGTGCAAGCCAGATTTGCACGCGCAGAACACTCGGGTTAAACTTGACGAGCCTAGCATGTACAGACATGGCCTCGGAACACAAGAAGACCGAAAGGTCGAACATGAGTCATATAGTAGATATGATCAACATAATGATGTTCACCATTGCAGCCACCTTAACTCACGTGATGATCGGACTTGAGTTGGTGAATTTGGATCATGTATCACTCGAATGACCCGAGGGATGTCAATTTGAGTGGGAGTTCTTAAGTAATATGATTAATTGAACTCATTATCATGAACATAGTCAAAGTGTCTTTGCAAATTATGTTGTAGATTACTAGCTCGCGCTGTAGCTCCCTTAAATTTTTATATGTTCCTAGAGAAATAGAGTTGAAAGATGTTGGTAGCAATATTGCGGACTGGGTCCGTGATCTGAGGATTGTCCTCATTGCTGCACAGAAGGCTTATGTCCTTAATGCACAGCTCGGTGCGCCACCCCCTCTAGCATCGTCTATAGATGTTGTGAACATCTAACAGGCACGTTTCGATGACTACTTGATAGTTTAGTGCGTCATGCATTACGGCTTAGAATTGAGGCTCCGAAATGTTTTGAACGTCACGGAACATATGAGATGTTCTAGGAGAAGAGATTGTGATCTCAGGCTCGTGCCTGTGTTGCGAGATATGAGATCTCCAACAAGATTCTTTGCCTGTAAGATGAAGGAGACTCAATCGTTGAGCATGTACTCAGATTGTCTGGGTACTACAATCGCTTGAATCAAGTGGGAGTTGATCTTCCAGATAAGATAGTGATTTATATAGTTCTCCAAGTCACTGTCACTAAAGCTACTAGAACTTAGTGATGAACTATAATACACCAGGGATAGAAGTATTGATCCCTGAGTTGTTCGCGATGTTTGACACCGCAAAGGTAGAAATCAAAAAGGAGCGTCAAGTGTTGATGGTTAATCAAACCACTAGTTTCGAAAAGGGCAAGAGCAAGGAGGGAAACTTCATGGATAGCAAGTCAGTTGCTGCTCCAGTGAAGCAACCCAAAGTTGAACTCAAACCCGAGACTAAGTGCTTCTATTATGAGGTGAGAGGTCGCTGAAGCAGAACAACCCTAGATACTTGGTAGATAAGAAGGCTGGCAACATCGACAGAAGTATATTTGATATATGAGTTATTGATGTGTACCTTGCTAGTACTCCTAGTAGCACCTGGGTATTGGATACCGGTTCGGTTGCTAAATGTTAGTAACTCGAAATAAAAGCTACGGAATAAACGGAGAACTAGCTAAGGGTGAGGTGACGATGTGTGTTGGAAATGTTTCCAAGGTTGATGTGATCAACATCGCACGCTCTCTCTACCTTCAGGATTAGTGACGAACCTAAATAAATGTTATTTGGTGTTTTGCGTTGAGCATGAACATGATTAGATCATGTTTGTTGCAATACGGTTATTCATTTAAGTCAGAGAATAATAGTTATTCTGGTTACATGAATAATACCTTCAATGGTCATGCACCCGGTGAGAATGGTTTGTTGAAATCTTGATCGTAGTAATACACATGTTCATAACATTGATGTCAAAAGATACAAAGTTAAATAATGATAGTACCACATACTTGTGGCACTGCCGCAAAATGTCATATTGGTATAAAGCGCATGAAGAAACTCCATGGTGATGGATATTTGGACTCATTCGATTTCGAATCGGTTGAGACATGCGAACCATGCCTCTTGGGCAAGATGACTAAAGGACCCCGTTGGATGGAGCGGGCAAGTGATTCATTGGAAATGATACATGTTGATGTATGCAATCTAGTGAGTCTTGTAGCGTGCAGTGGATATCGTTATTTTCTTACCTTCACTGATGATTTGAGTAGATATAGTCTATATTTACTTAATGAAACACAAGTCTGAATCGTTTGAAAGGTTCAAGCAAATTCAGAGTGAAGTTTAAAGATCATCGTGACAAAAAGATAAAAATGACTGCGATATGATCGTGGAGGTGAATATCTGAGTCACGAGTTTGGCATACAACTTAAGACAATGTGAAAGTTGTTTCACAACTAAACGCCACCTGGAACACCATAGTGTGATGGTGTGTCCAAACATCATAGTTATGCTCTATTGGATATGGTGCGTGCTATGATGTCTCTTATCGTTTTACTACTATAATTTTGGGGTTATGCATTAGAGACAACTACATTCACTTTAAATCGGGCACCATCTAAATCCGTTGAGATGACACCATGTGAATTATGGTTTGACAGAAACCTAAGCTGTCATTTCTTAATGTTTGGGGTTGCGATGCTTGTGTGGAAAATGTTTTCACATAATAAGCTAGAACCCAAAGCGGACAAATGTATCTTCATAGAATACCCTAAGAACAGATGGGTATGCCTTCTATCTCAGATCCGAGTGCAAAGTGTTTGTTGCTAGAACTGGGTCCTTTCTCGAGAAAAAGTTTCTCTCGAAAGAATTGAGTGGGAGGAAGATAGAACTTGATGAGGTTGTTAAACCTTTGTTCAACCAGAGAGTAGCGCAGCGCAGAAAGATGTTTCTGTGAAGCCTACGTTAGTTGAAGAGGAAGTTAATGATGATGATCATGAAGCTTCAGGATCAAGTTACTATCGAACTTCGTAGGTCGACAAGGATGTGTACTGATCCTAAGTGGTACGACAACTCTGTCTTGGAGATCATGTTGTTGGACAACGATGAACCTACGAGCTATGGAGAAGCGATGATGGGCCTGGATTCCGACAAATGGTTGGAGGCCATGAAATCCGAGATAGGATCCATGTATGAAAACCAAGTGTAGACTTTGGTAGACTTGCTCGTTGGACGGCAGGTCGTTGAGTACAAATGGATCTTTAAAATGAAGACAGACACTGATGGTGAATGTCACTATTTGTAAAGCTCGACTTGTTGCAAAGATGTTTGTGACAAGTTCAAGGAGTTGACTACGATGAGACTTTCTCATTCGTAGTGGTGCTAAAGTCTGTTGGAATTATGTTAGCAGTTGCTGTGTTTTCAATTATGAAATCTGGCATATGGATGTCAAAACATCATTTCCTTAACGGTTTACTTGAGGGAAGGTTGTATGTGATACAACCAGAAGGTTTTGTCAGTCCTAAGGATGCTAAAAGGTGTGCAAGCTTTGGTGATCCTTCCATGGACTGAAGCAAGCATCTCGGAGTTGGAATATACGCTTTGATGAGTTGATCAAAGTTTTTGAGTTTATACAAAGTTTACGAGAAACTTGTATTTGCAACAAAGTGAGTGGGAGCACTATAGAATTTCTGATAAGTATATGTGGATGACATATTGTTGATCGCAAATAATGTAGGATTTCTGGAAAGCATAAATGGTTGTTTGGAAAGTGATTTTCAAAGGAAGACCTGGATAAAGCTACCAAATTGTTGAGCATCAAGATCTATAGAGATAGATCAAGATGACTTGATGAGACTTTCAATGAGTACATACCTTGACAAAGATTTTGAAAGAGTTCAAAATGGATCAGTCAGAGAAAGAGTTCTCGCCTGATTTGTAAGGTGTGAAGTTGAGTGAGACTCAAAGCTCGACCACGGCAGAAGGAAGAGAAAGGACGAACGTCGTCCCCTATGCCTTAGCCATAGGCCCTGTATAGTATGCCATGTTGTGTACCGCACCTGTGTGTGCCTTGCCATGAATCTGTCAAGGGGTACAAGTGTGGTCTAGGAGTGGATCACTGGACAGCGGTCGGAATTATCCTTAGTAACCAGAGGACTAAGGAAATGTTTCTTGATTATGGAGGTGATAAAGAGTTCGTCGTAAAGAGTTACGTCGATGCAAGCTTTAACACCTATCCGGATGACTAGTAGTAGCAATCTGCATACGTATAGTGGAGCAGCCATTTGGAAATAGTACCAAGTGGAGTGTGGTAGCAGTGTTTACGGTTTGACATAGAGATTTGCAAAGTACACACGGATCTGAATATCGCAGACCCGTTGACTATAAGACCTCTCTCACATGCAAAGCATGATCGAGCCCCAAAACTCATTGGGTGTTAGATTCATAACAATGTGAATCACATGGTGATGTGAACTAGATTATTGACTCTAGTGCAAGTGGGAGACTATTGGAAATATGCCCTAGAGGCAATAATAAATTAGTTATTATCATATTTCCTTGTTCATGATAATCGTTTATTATCCATGCTATAATTGTATTGATCGGAGACTTAAATGCATGTGTGGATACATGGACAAAACCATGTCCCTAGTATGCCTCTAATGGACTAGCTCGTTGATCAAAGGATGGTTAAGGTTTCCTAGCCATGGACATGAGATGTCATTTGATAATGGGATCACATCATTAGGAGAATGATGTGATGGATAAGACCCAAACTACAAACATAGCATATGATCGTGTCAGTTTATTGCTACTGTTTCCTGCATGTCAAGTATATGTTCCTATGACCATGAGATCATGCAACTCACGGATATCGGAGGAGTGCCTTGTGTGTATCAAACGTCGCAACGTAACTGGGTGACTATAAAGGTGCTCTACAGGTATCTCCGATGGTGTTTGTTGAGTTGGCATGGATCAAGACTGGGATTCGTTACTCCGTGTGACGGAGAGGTTTCTCGGGGCCCACTCGGTAATGCAACATCACAATAAGCCTTGCAAGCAATGTGACTAATTGTTAGTTGCGGGATCTTGTATTACGGAATGAGTAAAGAGACTTGCCGGTAACGAGGTTGAACTAGGTATGGAGATACCGACGATCGAATCTCGGGCAAGTAACATACCGAAGAACAAAGGAAATGTTATACGGGATTAACTGAATCCTTGACATAGAGGTTCGACCGATAAAGATCTTCGTAGAATATGTAGGAACCAATGTGGACGTCCAGGTCCCGCCATTGGTTATTGACCGTAGAGGTGTGTCGGTCATGTCTACATAGTTCTCGAACCCGCAGGGTCTGCACACTTAAGGTTCGGTGACGTTTCGGTAGTGTAGAGTTATGTATGGTGGTGACCAAAGATTGTTCGGAGTCCCGGATGAGATCCCGGACGTCACGAGGAGCTCCGGAATGGTTCAGAGGTAAAGATTCATATATAGGAAGTCCCAGTTTGGTTTCCGGAAAAGTTTTGGGCTCATCGGTAGTGTACCGGGAGTGCCGGTAGTGTACCGGGAGTGCCGGTAGTGTACCGGGAGACCTCCGAGAGGGGTACTTCGACCCCAAGAGGTCCATGGGCTGTGGGAGAATAATAACCAGCCCTTAGTGGGCTGGGAAAACAGCCACAAAGGCCCATGGCGCAGGAGAGGAAGTCCTAAAGCAAAAAGTGGAAAATCAGCCAATAGGAGGCAGTCCTACTCCAACTAGGATTGGAGGTGAAGTAGGATTGCTCCCACCTCCTATTTCGGCCGACCCAAAGGCCTTGGATGCCTCTCCTCCTATATATACTAGTGGATTGGGTGGTTTTTGGATAGAATTTCCGGCCACGTGCTACCCGTTTCACCGGTGCACAGTTTCTCCTCTAGATCGGTTTTCCGCAGCGCTTAGGCGAAGCCCTGCTGGAATCACTCCACCACCATCACCGGAGCGCCGTCATGCTGCCGGTGAACTCTCTCTCCTCTCCACCTCCTCTTGCTGGATCAAGACGGTGGAGATCGTCATCAAGCTGCACGTGTGCTGAACGCGGAGGTGTCGTCCGTTCGGCGCTAGATCGGAAGGACCGTGATCGAGATCGCGAGACGGTTCGTGATGAGATCGCGGAACGGATCGTGATGAGTTCACGGGACAGATCGTGATCAAGATCGTGAGACGGATCGTGATGATATCGCAGGACGGATCGTGATGAGTTCACGGGACGGATCGTGATTGGATCGCGGGACGGATCGTGATGAGATCGCGGGACGCTCGGCGATTTGGATCGCGAAGATGTTCGACTACACCAACCGCGTTTCTTAACGCTTCCCGCTTAGCGATCTACAAGGGTACGTAGATCCACTCTCCCTCTCGTAGATGCTCATCACCATGGATAGGTTTGCGTGTGCGTAGGAAAATTTTTGTTTCCCATGCGACGTTCCCCAACAGGTCTCTTGTAAGCGTACGAGTAAGGTTGGTCCGGGCCGCTTCATCCCATAATACCACTAAACCAAAACACGACCAAGGGAGGAAGCAATCTAAGCATCAACGCCCACAAACTCCTTTGTGTTCTACTCGAGATCTCATCTACACATAGACCTAGCTCATGATGCCACTGTTGGGGAACGTTGCATGGGAAACAAAAAATTTCCTACGCACACGCAAGATATATCCATGGTGATGAGCATCTACGAGAGGGAGAGTGGATCTACATACCCTTGTAGATCGCTAAGCGGGAAGCGTTAAGAAACACGGTTGATGTAGTCGAACGTCTTCGCGATCCAATTCGCCGAGCGTCCCGCAATCCCATCACGATCCATCCCACGATCCGTCCCGCGATCTCATCATGATCCGTCCCACGATCCAATCACGAATCGTCTCGCGATCTTGATCACGGTCCTTCCGATCTAGGACGGCACCTCCGCGTTCAGCACACGTACAGCTCGATGACGATCTCTGCCTTCTTGATCCAGCAAGAGAGAGCGGAGAGGTAGATGAGTTCTCTGGCAGCGTGATGGCATGGAAGCCATGGTGGTGGAACAATTCCATCAGGGCTTCGCCTAAGCACCACTGAAATGATCTAGAGGAGAAACTACGATCTAGAGGAAAGGGTAGCACGTGGCTGATTTCTATGTCTCAAAACCCTCAAAACCTCTAGTATATATAGGATGAGGGAGGGAGGAGCCTTGGCGCACAAGGGGCCAGCCCTTATCCTTGGTGCACAAGGGGCCAGCCATTGTCCTTGGCGCAAGGAGGAGAGGAGGAGTCCTCCTCCAATCCTAGTAGGATTAGGACTCCTCCTTCCCACTTGGAAACTCTTTCCACCTTGTGTTTTTCCTCCTCAATACACTCCAGCCGCATGGGCCCTTAGGGGAGGCTTAGGCCAACCTACCATGGGCTGGATTACCTCCTCCCACAACCATGTAGCCTCTTGTGTCGAGACACCCCTTCCGATGGTCTCCCGGTACCCTCCCAGCACTCCCAGTACACTACCGATGAGCCCGAAACTTTTCCAGCGACTAAAACATGACTTCCTATATATCAATATTTACCTCCGGACCATTCCGGAGCTCCTCGTGACGTCCGGGATCTCATCCGGGACTCCGAACAACCTTCGGTCACCACCATACATAACTCTATACTACCGAAACGTCACCGAACCTTAAGTGTGCAGACCTCTGCGGGTTCGAGAACTATGTAGACATGATCGAGACACTTCTACGGTCAATAACCAATAACGGGACCTAGATGCCCATATTGGTTCCTACATATTCTACGAAGATCTTTATCGGTTGAACCTCTATGTCAAGGATTCAGTTAATCCCGTATGTTGTTCCCTTTGTTCTTCGGTATGTTACTTGCCCGAGATTCGATCGTTGGCATCTCCATACCTAGTTAAATCTCGCTAATGGCAAGTCTGTTTACTCGTTCCGTAATACAAGATCTCGTGGCTAACACTTAGTCACATTGCTTGCAAGGCTTATTGTGATGTTGTATTACCGAGTGGGCCCTGAGATACCTCTCCGTCACACGGAGTAACATATCCCAGTCTTGATCCATGCAAACCCAACAGACACCCTCGGAGATACCTGTAGAGCACCTTTATAGTCACCCAGTTACGTTGCGACGTTTGGTACACACAAGGTACTCCTTCGGTGTTAGTGAGTTGCATGATGGTCATAGAAACAGATACTTAACATGCGGAAAACTATAGCAATAAACTAACACGATCATATGCTACGTTTATAGTTTGGGTCTTGTACATCACATCATTCTTCTAATGATGTGATCCCGTTATCAAATGTCATCTCATGTCCACTAGGAAACCTTGATCATCTTTGATCAACGAGCTAGTCTATTACAGGCATACTAGGGACATGATGTTGTCTATGTATCCACACATGTATGTGAGTTCCCGATCAATACAGTTATAGCATGGATAATAAACGATTATCATGAACAAGAAAATATGATAATAACCAATTTATTATTGCCTCTAGGGCATATTTCCAACAGTAACATATGATGGGAACACAATTTCAGAGTTAATATGACAATCTGTATTAGAAGAAAGATGCTGCATCAATCAAACCATAAAAAACACGCCGTCGAACCCTAATTTGTTTTGGTTTGTTGGCGGTGTCATTTGTTTTGGTTTTAGAAATGGAACAAGTGTACCACTAATTTGATCATCTCCTTTAGCCAATGTTAAATTTTGTGGTTTTTGGTTCTAGACCATGCAAGTTGTCTTTCAAAAATTTATTATATGTCTTGTCTCTCAAGTGCTTGCAAGCATTTTGATGTTCAGGGCTTTCGGTTCCCTTTTTAGATATGTGATAAGGCAACCGATGCAAAAAGAAAATCACTGGGAAAAACTACAGTCTCCTGACAAAGTTACAGATGATCCACAAACAAGATATATATCTGCAGCTCACTAGAATTCAACTATTTTTGCCTGCTGCTTATCGTCCATCGCATCTTTATGGTTGCATTTGCATGTTCAGAACTGGTTTGACCATCTCCTATATGAATGTATGCCGTATGCGTATGCTTGGTGTGCCAGTTAAATGATGCAAATGGTAAACGACAGGACATAACATCCTTATGTTCCCAAGCCTATATTAGTTATTTTAGATCTTTAAGATATCGTACAGACAAGAAATCACATGCATGATAGTTATCACAAATCCATTTGAACTAAAACTTGGTGCACCCAGGGCTGGGGCGACTGGGTTAGGGTATAGATAAATATGTTTCTTTGTGCTGATTTTTCCTTATCATCTTGCTATGTTCGTCGCTCGAAGGAATGACGAGGTTTTTCATGTCCAACGGAACACAAGCCTTTTTTAAGTACATGTTACTTCAGGCACTGCTTTTCAGATCGATGTCGCTTTATTCATGTGTTCGGTTGTCAGTTTTCGGTCACTTAATTTATGGGTTGCGATTGCTGTCACTGTTGTTTAATATCAAATATTTTATCCGGATGGCTAGATTTTTATTTGTGTTTATATCACAGGCTGCAAGGAATCTTGTAGTTGCGACGGTTGCGGCACCTTCAGTTCGTGCTTTGAGGGCACCTACTACAAATACATCTTTTGGATCAGGTATGTATTATATGGCTGCTTGTCTCTCGGGCACACACGAACTATAGCCTTAATCGTGTGCAGTAGACCTTCTATGCCCCATTTGGGTGTTGCCGTCGGCCTCGCACCGTCACGCACGACATCGGAGACACGGACAAGGTCGAGCAGTCTGTGCTTTCGTGTTCTTTCCTCGATGTATGGAGCCGAGGATACATACGAGGAAGCCGAGCAATCCGTGACATCTTCATGCATCTTCATCGACGTCCTCACGGCATGCGACTTTAGAGAGACGGACAAGGAGGCCAACAGTTGGAAGTGCGGCTATATATGTTGTGCTTTGTTTGATGGAAAATTATCTTCGTATGCCAGTATACGCTGTAGTGGTTTGTATTGATAATTTCATGATAAATTTCTACTCAATACCAAATGAATAAATTGTAACCGTACTAAGCTGATTTCACACAATTGTGTTATGCAAATCGGAAATGGATGCATAGGCACACCTAGCATCAGTTCAGTTCAAGCGGCGTCGTCCCAGCTTCAGTTCAGGCGGCGTAACACGGATGCGCCCCAACCACTAGTAATACATTACGACGACCGGGTCTCTGCTTCTGGGGGGCAGGAGCATCATCCTCCTCGTCGGAAAGGGGTTTGGCCAGCGGTGAGTGAGTGCAACTTTACACTGCGCAGTGACTGACACGCCAGAAGGTGGACGCAACCACTCAACGCATCACTCATCTTGCCAACAGAGGGAAACAGACACACACGCACGCACACTATTCTCTGAAAAACCAGGGGCAAAATGATTCACAGCAGTGGATTTGATACCTTGGTTCGCCGGCACACAAGCTAGGTACTATTCGGCAAGACAAGAGTGCATCTGGATGAGTGAAGCAGACACCAGTGATTGCATTAGTACATTACATTACATGGCTAAACAAGTGACACTCAGATCAATTTCAACGGGTCGACCCAAACGGACGGCGATTTTGTTCGTTTTTTGTCCGTTTGTGTTAGCCAGGCAAACGCGGACGTTCGCTTCCACGTTTGGGTCGGCGCATGCGCCCAACGCTGGCCCGACCCATTTTGATGGCGTTGAAAAAAAACGTATGCATATTTAGAAAAACATTAAAATCGACCACGAAGGCCGCGAGAGTCTACGCGTCCACATTTGCATTTAAGAAAAATAAAAACAACCTAAACTACGAGGCGACGCACTGCCCGTCGTCCTCGGGGTCCGTGAGGTCGATGAGCGTCGGCGCCGGACCGGCCCAGGGGAACGCCGTATTCCAGAACGCGTTCATGTCGGGCGCGGGCTGTGCCGGCGCGGGCAGTGCCGCCGCCTGGGCTGCTGCGGCTTGGCGTGCCTCCCCCTCCTCCTTCTCGGCCTCACGCTCGAGCATCGCGAGGTGCTTGCCCTCTTCGCGCTCTTCGGCCAACCGGATCTGGCGCCAGTGCTCGAGGTACACCGCCTCTTGCGCCGACGTCGCCCCCATCCAAACCGGTGGCGCGGAGACCCACTCGTGGACTACGCCCTTCCAGGTGTAGCTCTCTTGATGGGAAACAACTCGAGCTCCGGCTGCGACTCCAGCTCGCCTTTGATGTGACGTCGGAGAGGGGCCGGCGGGGCCGGCGGCGGCAGCACGCAGTCGCCCGCCGCGGAGAGGGCAATGGCCTGCGCCAATGCCGCCTCGTACCGAGCCTCCTCTTCCTCCCCCACCGCCGCCCTGCTCCGCTCGTCCTCCTCGCTCTCTCGGTAGACGGCTGCAAGGGCCTCCTGGTAGGCGTCCTCCGTCGCCTGGTCCTCCTCGCGGACGACGAGCGGCGGCGGCGGCACGCTGCGGTCGACCTCGCGCACGTCCCGTCGCCTCACCTCCTCATGCTCGAAGGCGAACCACCTCGCCCAGTTGGCGATTCGGTTGCGTAGGCGGGATCGTGGCGCCGCTCCGGCGTCAGCAGCGCCCGCCGGCGCCGCACCTCCTCCGCGTGAGCCCGAGCTGACCGCGGCGCCGCCGGCACTGGGATCCTATCCGGATCCAGATGCCAGTCGTGTGGCAGGGTGGCGTCGGGGTACGGGAGAGGCACGCGGTGCTGTAGTGTCACTCCGCCTGGTGCACTGGCACGTTCACGCGCTGCCACTGCCGGCGAGGCGCCGATGCCGGCGAAGGCGGGAGGAACTGCGAGAGGAAAGGGATGGCAAGGGCCTTGCTGCTGCTGGCGCCAGAGAAGAGCCCCATCTCGCTGTGGTGGTGGTGGCTAGGGTTTGCCGACGACGGGGGAGCAGAGATGTGGACGACGAGTTTGGATGAGGACGGCCCCGTCGCACGGTCGGCTTAAAAAAGGACGACCGCCGTCGCTGACGCGTGGGCCCGTGGTCATAAATTAAGCTGACCGCGTGGACAGCGGATAGTTGAACGACCGTCAGTTGAGGACGCGGCGAACATTGAGAAGGCGCACGAGACGTTCGTTCCGCGTCCGCGCCGACGCATTTGGGACGTAAATTTGGACCGCAAATGCGTCGAGGCGGACGCGAAGCGACCGTGATTTGAATTTGAATCGACACGTTGGGTCGCCATTTTTGTCCACGCCGACCCAAACGAACAACGACGTGACGAAATGAATCGTCCCATTAAAATTGCACACACTCACTCCCCTATCGACCGATCTAGTAAAAGTTAAGTAAGCTTTCCGAAAAGCCCCAACAATCAACATTGCTTTGGCACCAAGGCATTGTAGCTAGCTCCCTGCCCTGTCGCATCAAGATGAATCTTCACCCTATGCCATTGTATAAAAAAGGTTAGATCACCTAATCTAATCCGGCAGCAGTGCTTCTTTAAGGCTGTAAGGCTGCGCAAAGAGGAGAGCCAAAGAGGCGGAGGAGGGCCTTGGCGCAAAAATGGAGGCACAGGGAAAGTAAAAGTAAAAATAAAATTAAAAAGAAAAAGACAGCCCAAAAGGAGGTGAGGTGGGGACAAAGGAAGGAATCGGCGGTCTCCTCCCCCTCTGGCGACTCGGGTCGGGTCGATCCCCGTGTGTGAAAAAAAAAGAGGGAGGGAGGGAGGGGGCAAAATGGAAAGCAACCGCCGTCCACGATAACCCCCCGAAACGGCCAGCCCAGCCAGATCGTGGTGGAGGGAGGTGGAGTGGAGGTGGTGCCGTGCTTCGCTGCCGTTCCGTTCCGCGGTGGCCGCCAGTCCAGTTCACTGCCGCCGCTCTCGCGAAGCCACCTCGCTCCTCGCGTGGCCTCCGATTCTGCCTCGCAGCACAGGCGACCTCCCCAGCGCAGCCACTGCCACTGCGCCAGCCCATGGCGGCCGCCGAGGCCGAGGCCGGACCCTGCTCCGTGCCGGCGGACGCCTGGGGCCACCTGGCCACTTCCGCGGCGAGCATCTGCCTCTAGGCTCGGTAAATCCCCCGCCATTATTTACTTCCTTCCCTGTCCCTGTCGCCTGAGCATTCCATATTTACATTTACATACAGTACAGGCCGGCAGGTCGCCGCTAGTTAATTTCCTTCCGTCAGCGGCGCGATCTCGCTTAGCGAGGCCCCCGGGTAGTTGAGCCGAATTGCCATGTGATCCCGGCGCGGCGTGGCGTGGCGTGGGTATCTCCGTCGGTGGGACGATAGAATATGTCTCCAGGAGCGTCCTAGGGAAGCACCGCGGGGGCGGTCAACATCGGCGCGAGTAGCTGCGGGTCGGGGCTGGATTTGGCCTGATTATTAGTGCGGTTTCACTGTGCTAGGCGACGCCCTAACCACCATCCGTCCGAATCACCCGCGACGACGCCCCCCCGGGACCCGCGGCCGGGGAATGCTTGCATTCTCCTCCACCTGCTGGACCAACCACCCAATGCTCCTGCCCGGCTGCTCCCCGCCCGAACTCGCACGAGCAGGACAGGTTCTTGATGAGTTCCCGTCTGCTTCCATTGATTTTGCCTGTTTTGCATTCATGTGCTCCATTTCTTTTGTTTTCTCTTGGCTTGTGTTGTAATAATGGTGTCATGGTTGCAGATGGCGTAGGCAGGGGAGAGGGTGAGTGAGTGAGATGGGGGCAATTGGAGGCGACGAGATGGCGCAGTGGGATAATGTGGACGGAGGCGAGGTGGTCAATGGTGCCGGAGGTCGTGCCGGGAAGCTGGAGAAGATACTGGTTTCGGTGAGGCTGAGGCCGCTGAGCGACAAGGAGATTGCGCGTGGGGATCCGTCGGAGTGGGAGTGCATCAACGACACCACCGTCATTGCCCGGAGCGCCTTCCCCGACCGGCCATCGGCTCCGACTGCATACTCCTTTGGTTGGTGCATCGTGCCCCTCATCCTTTTTGCTGACAATTCCAAGCTGTGCATGTTTTCTTTTTGTCTTGTACTAGTTCATTACTTCGGCTGTTTCTGTTATCATTATAGGTCCCATAATTATTATACTGTACCTCACTAGCATTGCAGAAACTGTACATTTGTCTATATGTTTAAACTGATTAGAATGTCAAATACATGTCTGGACTCTGGAGTACCAATTACAGATCATAGGTAATTTTTTACCGTCTATGGATTTATTATTGTTACTGCCAACTGAAACACCTCGATTAAGCTGATTACTGCTCATGCTCTGACAGGAGCAACTTGGAGGATGATTCTTTAGGTTAACGGAGCTACTTATCATAAAAAAAAACTCAACTGGAACTGAAATGTTCAGATTTTGTACAAATCAAACCGGTTAATTTTAGTTTGTGATGAGTTTCATCATATAATCACTGGGAGTTTAGCTCGTTTCTTCCACAATAGGGCTCTGCACAAAGTTTACTCACTTTCATTGGTGATATTATGTGTATCTGCTTTCAGAATTTGACAAAACTCTATTCAATTACAGACAGGGTATTCCGTTCTGACTGCGATACCAAAGAAGTGTACGAGGAAGGGGCCAAGGAGGTTGCCCTCTCTGTAGTTAGTGGCATTAACTGTTAAGTGCAGACATTCTGCCTATTTTTCTCCTATTTGTTTAGATCAAAGCGCCGGACTCACTGAATAATTTGCTTTTGTCTGTAACAGCTAGTATTTTTGCATATGGTCAAACAAGTAGTGGAAAGACATACACCATGACTGGAATAACCGAATGTACAGTATCAGATATTTATGATTACATTGGCCGGGTAATTAAACACCTTCTTTCATCTGGTCATGGTTTTGGTACGAATCTGTAACCATTGGTCTGAAATATGCTCAACATCTTTTGCAGCACGAAGAGAGAGCATTTGTGTTGAAATTCTCAGCGATAGAAATATATAACGAAGTTGTAAGGGATCTTCTTAGTTCAGAAAACACTTCTCTTAGACTTTGGGATGACGCAGAGGTCAGAACACTCCTAATTGTTTTTGTTCTCTAATCCTGTTGTTCCCCTGCATTACTAATTGCTAGATACTGTATATTCTACAGAAAGGGACTTATGTAGAGAACCTTAAAGAGGTGATACTGAGGGACTGGAACCACCTCAAGGAACTTATTTCTGTGTGTGAAGGTGGGATGTTGTTTGGATTTTATTTATCAATTTATGAGTGGTGATTACCCTTATCTTATTTGTGCGATGTGTGCTTGTATCAGCTCAAAGGAGAACTGGAGAGACATACTTAAACGAAAACAGCTCCAGATCGCATCAAATTCTTAAATTGGTTTGTCCACTACTTTGTTGCATGTAAAAGGAGGCTTCACTATATTTGTTTTACATAAGATTACTATTCCTGATTTGTTTATCGATTGTTTCAGACTATCGAAAGTTCTGCTCGTGAATTCTTGGGTAAGGACAAGTCAACGACACTTGCGGCTAGTGTGGTAAGAACTAAGAGCAGAGATTTACATTTTGGTCATATTTACTTTTTTACATACGAAGAAGTGACAGCAGCGTTTGTTGTCATGTGCAGAACTTTGTTGATTTGGCAGGAAGTGAGCGCGCATCTCAGGCACTGTCAGCTGGTGCTAGGCTGAAGGAAGGTTGCCATATTAATAGAAGTTTACTTACCCTAGGAACAGTCATTCGTAAACTAAGGTTACATCCCTAATTCAATATTTTCCGTAGTGTTGAGTTTTAGTGGAAAGTTTCTCTTGGTTACAAGTCTTGCTTACTTGTATTATTTACTTGTTTTCACCTATGCAGCAAGGTAAGAAATGGACACATACCTTATCGGGATTCAAAGCTCACACGCATATTACAACCTTCTCTGGGAGGTAATGCAAGGACTGCAATCATTTGCACAATGAGCCCAGCCCGAAGCTACATGGAGCAATCAAGAAATACCCTGCTATTTGCAAGTTGTGCAAAGGAAGTAGTTACAAATGCGCAGGTTAATGTGGTCATGTCTGATAAAGCCCTAGTTAAGCATTTACAAAGAGAACTTGCTAGGTTAGAGAGTGAACTGCGATCTCCAGCTACCTATTCAAGTCTTGAAGCATTGGTGAAGGAAAAAGATAACCACATCCGAAAGGTAAATGCTACTTTTGACATCTGTGTGGGTTTCTTCTTTCTGTACATTATAGGAAACAGATCCATTGTTTTAAACGCAAGTCGCAGAGCTTAGTGTTTTTCCATGAAAATTATAATGCATATAGAAAAGATGGACATGTACATGTGTAAACCTTTTCAAAATATTTTGACATATTTTTTCACTTGGGAACATGTGCTCCCGGGTGCAAAACCTTGAATGAGATATCCTAGTAAAGTACTGCTTCTATGTATGTTGCATGCATCTTTTACCATAACAAATACCTTAAAATGTCTAAATGCACCTTCCTTCTTGTGATATTATAGAAGTTTAATAGACCCTTCCTTGCAGATGGAGAAAGAAATTAAGGAATTGAAGGCACAGCGTGACCTGGCTCAGTCTAGGCTGCAGGATTTGCTCCAGGTTGTTGGAGATAGCCATGTTTCAAAGCGTCCCCTGGTATATGCACTTTCTTACTTCCTAGTTAACTAGTCTTTCCCGTTGTGTCAAAACTATTAAAGTGTTTGCTTTCTCGCTGATGTACATGTAGGCTTCTGGGAGGAACTTTACCTTCGATGTGCCCCAGCCATGTGAAGATCAGAAATCAACAACCGAATCGTCAGAAGTAGTTGACAGTGTCCAAAGTTTCAGGTTCCTAGGACGCCGTGCAGCAGGACAAAGGGAGGTTGGGTCTCAACAGTCTGAAAATAAGGTGCCGTTTGCTACCCCATTGACTTATTCAGTCAGCAGTCCTCCATTCAGTGGGATGCCACCAACTACCAGCAGAGATGATGTTTCTCAGATATCAAATGAGGGTTCAGATGACGTTTGCAAAGAAGTACGGTGCATAGAGACCAATGAAACAGAAGGTAAAAATGGTCTGGACTCGACAGCTATCGGGAGCAATATCTTGCAAGATTCGAATGTGGGTGCTAGTATGCATGGAAACGATGATTCTAGGCATGATGATGTATCTCCTGTCACCCTGGAGCAACATCTAGAGACTGTCAGAAAGCCTTTTGCCAATCTTGTCGAAGATCTAGGGTCTTCAACACGAAATCCATCTGGCTCTAGAGGAATTGTCAGAAGCAGGAGCTGTAGGGCTCTGATGGGCTCTACCCTGTTTGAAGATCTGGAGAAGGATGATTGCACACCACCAAGCAGAAGATTCATGGACTTCCCCGGGAGACCTGAAGGTGGTCAAAGAAGGGGCTCTGCGCTGAACTTTGATGCAGAGAGTGAAACTCTGTCACGGGCAGGGTCAATGCTTTCTGAAATTACTACTACGAGGGGTGGACCCAAGGCAAATGGTTCTGTTGCAGGTGACACGGAATTTACTGGCATAGGTGAATTTGTTGCTGAACTGAAAGAAATGGCTCAGTATCAGAAGCAACTCGGTGGTCAGGTGTGTAACTATTTACTTGTCTTTGCAATATTATTATTCTATCTCGCAAAAAAATGTTATTATCATTCTATCAGCACAGCACATTGGGGTAATATGATGTGCAAATTTTTAATACCATTTAAAAAAATGTTTTTCAGTATGTTAATGGAGAAATAGCAGAAGGAACCGTCAGGAGCGTTGGACTAGATCCAATCATGGATGCCTTGCAATCACCTTCGCGATGGCCACTGGAATTCGAGAGAAAACAGCAAGAGATCATTGACCTTTGGCATGCATGCTATGCTTCATTGGTTCACAGAACCTATTTTTTCTTGTTGTTTAAAGGAGATCCAGCTGACTCCATTTACATGGAAGTGGAGATAAGGAGGCTATCTTTCCTTAAAGATACCTATGCCAATGGTGGTATGGAAAGCAAAGTCGTAGCTGGTAGCCTGAACACTTCTCTGGTTTCAAGGTAAGTCAATGCTCATCACATTTCTCACTTCTCTGCATTATGGCACTCGAATTCCTCCTGAGGAAACAACTACTCTGATATGTAGTGCCAGGAAGTTGCAACGTGAGAGGGAGATGCTCTGCAGGCAAATGCAGAAGCGGCTCTCGATCGAGGAAAGAGAGAGCATGTACACCAAGTGGGGAGTTTCGTTGTCCTCCAAGAGGAGAAGGCTTCAGGTGGCTCGTCGCCTTTGGACTGAAACCAAAAACCTCGAGCATGTTAGGGAGAGCGCTTCCCTTGTTGCCCGATTGATCGGCCTCCTAGAGCCCGGAAAGGCGCTCAGGGAGATGTTTGGGCTAAGCTTCGCCCCGCAGCAGTTCAGCCGACGGTCCCACAATAGCTGGAGATATGGCCGTTCTTCTCTGGACTGACTATGAGATGCAAATGAACACATGAGGTTTTCATTGTTCGCTTGTCCTTCCCCAATCCCCACCTCACCTCGCCTTCGTGGGTATAGAATTATTGGAGCGTTGTTAGTTGTAGCTTATAGGCCCTTCAACGTGTTTCTGTATGATATTGTAATGTGTTCGGAAACCCTGTCTACTGCACTGGGAGATCAAACATGTATGTAAGATTATGTAAGTTTGATATACGAGATGTGTTGGTCTGTTTCCAAAGAGATACTCCCTCCGTCCGGAAATACTTGTCCTACGAATGGATGTATCTAGATTTATTTTAGTTATAAATACATTTATTTTATTCATTTGTAGGACAAGTATTTCCGGACGGAGGGAGTACAAGTTTACATACATGCAGTTTCTGAAAGAAACATTAAACATAGTCCCTATGTTCCTAAATATAAGTCTTTTTAAAAATTCCACTAGAAGACTACATACGAAACAAAATGAATGAATCTATACTCTAAAATGTGTTCATGTACATTCATATGTAGTTCTCTAGTGAAACCTTTTAAAAGACTTATACTCCCTCCGTCCCAAAATTCTTATCTTAGATTTGTCTAGAGATGGATGTATCTAAATATTAAAATGTGACTAGATATATTCATTTTTAAACAATCTAAGACAAGAATTTTAGGATGGAGGGAGTATTTAGGAACGGAAGGATTGCTATCAATCTTTACACTTTGTTGCAGACATATTTACACTTTCTCTCTGAGCAATACATCTGATCTCTAGATTCCATCAATTACAAACCCTCGGCTGCCGGGCATATAGTATTGAGGGCTGCTACGTAAATTGGAGGTGACATCAAAGTGACCGAGCTGAGAACCAGCCGAGGATGCGACGTCCCGGCGAGGACGGCTCGCCCCGCCACCGGCTCGGCGGAAACGGCGCGCGGATCGCCGTGTTCACCATGGCGGTGAGGAAGTCCTCGAGCCCGCACGTGATGGAGACCACCTCCCCCTCGACGCCGTGCTCCCTCTTGGCCTTGGCCATCAGCGACGCGAAGTGCCTGCTGCGTAGGTGCGACGCCGGTAGCTCGAACTCGTGGTAGCTGTACCCCGGGGGCTCCACCCGTACCTTCACGCGCCGCTCCTGCTTCTGCGCCGTCGCCTGCTTCGTCTTGCTGTTGAAGAACCCCATGGCGTCGATCGGCCGCGGGCGGGCGCCAAGGGAAAGCTGATCGGCAAACGCCCGGCGGCGGCGGCGTGCGGGCTCTCCGGCGAAACGGATCTAGGTCTCCAATCAAATCTCGCAAAGTGGTTGTGGACTTGCGTTGATGCGATCGGTGCTATATGAACCTCGGCTCCTGGCGGGATTCGGAATGGTAGGCGAGTCAGTCTGAACTCCGAATACGATTGGAACTGTAGGATGAATTTATTTTTTCTGACGGGAAAAAAGTTTTTTTTTAGCAGTACTGTAAGATGAAGTGGACGGCCTTTCTCATGCCTTGGCTAATCCATGTTTTCATGGGCCAAAAGTCACCAGACAAGCGAAACGGCCCCACTCAAGACCGGAAGCGATTCCGGCGCCCGACGAGACGGGCCTGGCTATACCTCGCTCCACGCGAGATGATGGATGCCTCGCCAGACTGAGCACTGTACTGGTCCGGCCCAGCTCACGGGAGGTCACAGCCTCGTTTTTCTATTCTGTTTTTTCTTTCACGTTTTTTTGCCTTTTGTTTTTTAATTTGCCTATACTTCCAAGTATTCTAAATATCTATATTACAAAAAACACTCTCCATAAAATTTTGAAAAATGTTAATCTAGCATTTTCAATATGTCAAATGTGTATAGAATTTTTTTCTTATATCTTCAAAAAACGTAAAAAAAATATACAATGTGTATGAAAAAGAATTGATCATGTATTTTTACAAGAAGTAATCGAGAATTTGCAAAACAATTGAATATATTTAATAAATGTTAAATATGTATAAAAAGTGTTCCTGATATATACCGAAAATATACATTGTGTATGGAAAAAAAACTTAATATAAAAAATATAAGTTTGAGAAATGTTATTCATGTATTAGGAAAATGTTAAACTTGTATATAGAAAATGTTTTTGATGTATATGAAAAATGTAGAATGTGTATGAAAAAACTAGATAGCAAAAAATATAAGTTTTAAAGAACAATTAATCATGTATTTAAAAAATGTTAAACATGCATATGTAAAAAGCTAAACATATGTGAAAAAATATATCGAATGAATAAGCAAAATGAACTGTGTGTATAAAAAAGGTAGATATCAAAACATATATTTCAGAAGAGGGTAATCAAATATATTAATAAATGGTAGATTGTATTAAAAAGTGTTTTAAATGTATTTTGTTCTTTACCTAATAATAAAGAGTCTATTGCTTCTCGTGGTACGTCATGTAAATCACTCCTAAAGTTGCTAATAATTACCCACTATGCCACTCGTAAGTAAAAAACAATTTGTTTTACTGGATAGATCGTTTTCTTTGAGTTATATAAAGTGTGGTCCCCAATAATGCGCATGAACACACTAGTCCAGTAGCTAGCGCCTCGCTTAACTACCAAGGAGGCCTGGGTTCGGCCCCAGCGATGCCGGGTTTTTTCACTTCTCTATTTTTGCAAATTCAAAAGTTTTCTAAAATTTGCACATCTTTCTAATCCTAATTCCCATTCTGTTATATATGAAAATCCTTCGGAAAAATGTGTAGATTTTGAATACGCTATTATCTTGTGTGATAATGATCACTAGAATCAAGTATATGGTGCAACCTTAATTAATGCCTTGTCTGCATGGAGTATTTTGGAAAATTGTATTGCATATTTTTTCTACCCTATTTAATATGAGTAGATATGACATTCAACCATTACATTTTTGTGCAACATCACTTTATCATGTTGTTTGTTTTGTGGCTATTTCAAAGGATTTGCTGATATAGTCTAGTGTGTGTATAAGGGATGATTTTTTTCCCGTAGCAACGCACGGGCACGTTTGCTAGTAAATATTAAAATGTGTATGAAAACCATAGACATCAAAACATTTATTTAAAAAATGTTAATCATGTCTTAAAAAATGTGTGTTAAAAATATTCTTGACGTATAGAAAAAGTGAATAATGAAAAGAACAACCGATGAAAACCAAAAAAAGAAACAAAGGAAACCAAAATAAAAAATAATACGAAATAGAAAACCCAGAAACAAGTTTAAAAGTAATGAAAAACAGTAAAAACCAAGAAAGACAGAAACCTGCTTCTTTGGAGAATCACATGAAACAAAAAGAATTGACAGTCCGGATTGAGAACATGCTATAAGAGGAGGAAATCTTTTGGGTACAGCGAGGGAGAGCTAATTGGCTCCGTCATGGGGACGTAAATACGTCCTATTTTCATAACTTTGCCTCGGCCAGAAGAAAAAAGAATATCATCACGCGATTAAAAAATGAGAGTAATATATGGGTGGAAGGCAATGATAATTTGAAAGGTTTAATATATAATTACTTTTCTAGACTTTTTTCAAGTGATTTGGGGTTTCCGGATCCGGAGTTGCTGGCCTCTGTGAAACCGGTGATCTCGGAGAATATGAATGAAATTCTGATTGCCCCTTATACAATAGAAGAAGTGAAAAAAACACTATTTCAAATAGGAGATTTGAAAGCACCTGGGCCTGATGGACTTCATGCTGTATTTTTTAAGAGGTTTTGGCATATTATTGGTGATGAGTTAACAAAATAAGTCCTTGAAGCGGTCAATATGAGGAAAATACCTACAAGATGGAATTCTACTAATATTACCCTCATTCCGAAGGTTCACGTACCAGAAACAATTATGCAATACCGCTCTATTAGTCTTTGTAATGTTGTTTATAAAATTATATCAAAGATGCTCGCAAATAGATTGAAAAGGATCTTGCCTGAGATTATATCACCCACCCAAAGTGCTTTTGTTCCCGGGAGACTAATATCAGACAATATGCTAGTTGCTTATGAAAGTGTTCATGCCATCAAAAAGAAAATACATGGGTCGACTGGCTTGTGTGCTGTAAAGCTTGACATGCATAAAGCATATGACAGAGTGGAGTGGGGATTTCTGAAGGCAATGATGCAGCGTATGGTTTTTCATGAACATTGGGTTGAATTGATGATGGAATGTGTGTCTTCTGTCAGTTATAGAGTAAGAGTTAATGGAGAGGAGACTGAGGAATTTACACCAACCCGAGGATTGAGAGAGGGGGATCCCTTATCCCCTTACTTGTTCCTTATTTGCTCCGAGGGTTTATCTAGTGTGTTATTACACGAGGAAGAGATTGGTGGCCTCGAAGGTGTACAAGTTTGCAGAAATGCTCCCTCTGTTTCTCACCTTATTTTTGTAGATGATTCATTAATTTGATGAAGGAAAATTTGGAAAATGCAAACACACTGAAAATTTTTTTGGATATGTATTGCCAGAGCTCGGGTCAATTAGTCTCAACCGCTAAATCCAACATTTTCTTCAGCCCAAATACTTCAGTGTTGGTATGGGAGAATATTTGTAATCAATTAGATATATTAACTGAGGCCCTCACAGATAAATACCTGGGGTTGCCTTCCATGGCGGGGGTGTATAGGAGTGATTGCTTTAAACATCTTGTCGATCGGGCATGTGAGAAGCTTAAAGGTTGGAAAGAAAAGATGTTATTTGTTGGGGGGTAGGAGACTTTGTTGAAAGCCGTGGCACAAGCAATTCCCTCATATGCAATGGCAGTGTTTAATTTGCCATTGGGAATTTGCAAAGCTATTACTAATGAGATTGCAGGCTTCTGGTGGGGAGATGATGAAACAAAGAAAAAGATGCATTGGGTGGCATGGTGGAAGAGTGCATTCCGAAGAGGATAGGAGGTATGGGCTTTAGGGACCTTCATAACTTTAATCTTGCTATGTTAGCAAAGCAATGTTGGCGACAAATCTAGAATCCAAAATCTTTGTGTGCCCGTGTTCTCGGTGCAAAATACTTCCCAGACGGTGATATTTTAAATGCAGGGCCAAAGAATGGTTCTTCATATACATGGCAAAGCATTTGTGCAGGCATTCAAACCTTTAAAAGGGGGTGTATTTGGAAAGTGGGAACATGTCATAACATCAATATATGGAGAGATTCATGGATTCCAACAAGTAACAACAGGAAGATTATCACTCCGAGAGGGCAAAATCTGTTATCCAAAGTAGAAGACCTTATTGACCGACATACTGGAAACTGGGATGAAGATTTAATCCATGATACATTCTACCCTGTTGATGTGCATCACATATTACCAATTCCTTTGAATGTTCAGGGAATTGACGACTTTGTTGCATGGCATTATACCAAGTCTGGTACATTCTCTGTTTGATCTTCTTATCATAGGGAATGGGATTACAAGTTTGGACAACGTATGCATGTGGAGGATGGCCAAGGTCGGGCAAATCCAAACCCCATTTGGGATGACATCTGGAAACTTAAAGTGACGGCTAAGGTTAAAAATTTCCTCTAGAAAGTATTAGATGGGATCCTTCCCTGTAAGGGTGTACTAGCAAATAGACATGTTTTAACACAAGCACAATGTCCAATCTGCTTGAGGGGTACCGAGGATATTCAACAGTGTCTTTTCAGCTGTAAGAGGGTCAGAAAAATTTGGGAAGAGTTGGATCTAACATAGACAATCAGGAAGGCCTTATGCCGAGACAGGTCAGGTTCTGTTAACCTGAACCAAATTATAGATGAGAACTCAAGGAAGAGTATTGGAGGTCTACAAATACCTGAGCTTGTGGCTGTGGCATCTTGGTACATGTGGTGGCAACGCAGGCAGCTAACAAAGGGTGTATCAGTACTGCCAGCAGGTAGAACAACAACATCCATCAGAGCAATTGCCACAAATTTCTGGAGAGCAACTGAAAAGAAGGACGAAAGGAAGAAGGAACCGAAAAAGTGGTGCAAATTGTTGCACAGCTTTTTGAAAGTTATTGTAGATGCTTCATTCCACATAGAAGACCGATCGGAAGCCACTGGAGCAGTCATCAAAGATGAATGGGGTTATTTTGTAGTTGCTGCAACATGGTTCGTTCCACATGTTTCCGATGTGGCTTCTGCTGAAGCAATTGCTCTCAAGAATGGTATTAATTTGGCAGCTCATGTGGGGTGCTCTAGGATAGAAGTCGAGTTAGACTGTGAACTTGTGATTGATGCAGTCAAAGATCCATGTAGATTCAATGGTTCGCAAGTAGCAACGATTGTTGAATGCGCTCAACTATCTTGTGACTTTGGAGAGGTGAAATTTTCTTCTTGCAACCAAGAAGCAAACAGCGCAGCAGATGCTTTGGCTAAACAAGCGTATATGCTGAAGAATTCTTCAGTTTGGGAAGATGACCCGCCTGATTTCATTTCATCTTTCATTGTAAATGACATTGCTATTATCTGATAAATGAAATCTTTACCCTGTCAAAAAAAAAAAAACCAAGAAAGACACAAAGAAAACAAAGGAAACCGATGAAAATGATGAAAAAAATAAAGAGAAAGAAGAACATGAGAAATAAAAAAACAATGAAAACCAAGGAAAAAACTAAAAGAAAGCAATGAAAATGAGAAAGAAAAGTAAATACTGATGAAACTAAGAAATATAATAATATACACAAGTAAAACAAAAAAAATACTGAGCATGTATTTAAAAAAATATAAAATGTCTATTACAAATGTGTATGGTGTATTTGAAAAAATACGAACCATGTATTCAAAAAATGTATTAAAATAAAAATATGCATCAAGTCTTTGAAAAAAACGATCAATGTCCATAAAAAAATGTTTCACATTCACACTTAAAATGTATATTGTGCACCGAAGAAAAGTAGACATGAGTTTATTGTTTTGATAAAAATGAACAAAGAAAAATCAAAGAAAACCAAAATAACGAAAAATGAAATAAGGAAAAACAAAGTATAACACTGAAAGAAGGAAAAACAAAAATGAGTAGAAAAAAACTTGATGAAAAACTAAAAAACAAGGATATAACCAAGAAAAAAAGACAAAACAAAAGAAACAAGTTGATGAAAAAAAAAAGGAAAAACAGTGAAAGGATATATTTGTCTAAACACGAAGAAAAACAGACAAACCAAAGAAATGTAGAAAAGAAGAACAGTAAAACCCATGATAGAATTGAAGAAAACAATCAAAAAATACAGAAAAACAGAAAATGTGAAAAAAGAAAGAACCAGTACATTGAACATTCGAACGGGCGAGTGAAAGAAACTTGAGCGCGAAAGAGCGACGTAAATGCTAGTTGGCCGGCCTGATATGCGGGCTCATTCAAGCGGGACAAATGCTATACTCGCTATAAGCAAGATATAACATTCATGCGGCGAGACCTGACATTCATCACCACACTCCCTACATGCCGCCCATGGGGACCTCCTATATGACGCATTTTGCGTCAAACAGGAGCACAATGCACACGGGCGAAGCACGACTGGGTCGGCCCACTGGCGCGAAAGCTGCTTGTGTTTCCCGTATTACGCGACCTAAAAAACACAAAAACAAGTAAGGGGTGCTAGGATTTGATCTTGCTCACACCAGACTACAGACCGCGACCAGTGAGCCACTCCACCACAAAGATGCTGCTGAATATTAAGGCATGAAACTCTATAAAACCACAAAGCAGGGTTGAGATTTTCGAAAAAATATTTTAGAAGCATTTCTTGAAAAATTCGAACAATTTGAAATGCCACAATTTTTTTATTTCGTGATATTTGTTCTGAAAAAATATGAACAATTTGTTAATCCGAATTTTAAAAAAAATGAACATTTTTTGCAAAACTTAACAGTTTTCTAATACGTGAATATTTCGGAAAAAATTGAACAGTTTCTGACATTGTGAATTTTTGTGAAAATAAGAAACATTTTCTCAAATTACTGAATGTTTTTAGAAGCAAAAATATTTTCAGAAATTTTGAAGAAAATAAGGAAATGAGAACACATTTTGAAATTCCTATAAATTCTCTAAAACAAGAACATTTTATGAATGACATTCTGAACAGATTTTTAAAAAATAGAACTTTTTTGGAAATTCCTGAGCAACTTATTGAAAGCATGAATATAAAAAATTGAAAAACGAGAACATTTTCTTATATTAATGTTTTTTTTATAAAACACAAACATTTTTGAACAAAAGTTGAAAACAAGAACATGTTTCTAAATTGCAGAAAGACTTTTTGAAACAGGAACATCTGAAATTGTGATCAGAAAATGAGATTTTTTCTTGAAATTCCTGAACATATTTTGAAATCGGAGCAAATTTTGAAAACAAGAACATGTTATAAATTCCAAATAAATATTTGATATTTTTAAAGAAAATAAAGATGAAAAAGAAATAACAAAAGAGCAAAGAAAAGAAAAGGAAACAGATAAAAAAAAGGAAAATGAAAAAGAAACATAAAAATGAAAGAAAAAAAACGGAGAAATGGGGAAAAAGAAACTTTAAGAACCTTGTAAAAGGTTTCCAAAACCACAAAATATCGGCTGCGAACCACCTACAAGATTCGCATGACCGGAATCGCTCAAACGTTTTAACGGGCCGGCCATCCGAACGGTCGTTCTGTCCCTGTGGGTATTCCTTGGACCTCCTATATGCCGCTTATTGCGGCAAGGAGCAGCGGTTCGCACAGGCGCAGCTCACCTATGGGCCAGGCCATTTGCGGTTGCTCCGCTTTGCGAAAAACAAAATCGTAAAAACAGGTTATGATAGGAATCGAACACACAACCTGACATTGACCCAGATGCCGCGCTAGCCACCACGACCAGCACGCCCCAAGTGACAGAACTACAACACTAAACTTAAAGAAGCTAAAATCAGAGACAAAAAAACAGTTTGTCAAATTTCCAAAAAACATTTCGTATTTTTTTTTGAAAAAACAAGAGTAAAAGTGAAAACATAAACTGTTTTTGAAATTACGAACATTTTTTACAAAAATAGAAAGATTTTTGAAATTCCCACCGCATATTTTTTGAATTGGAGAACAAATTATGAAAACATGAACATTTTTTGAATTTTCTGTTTTTTCAAACAAGAACATTTTTTTAAACTTCAAACAAATGCAAACCCAAACACCTTTTTGAAACGGGCACAATTTTTTGAAAAATGAACGTTTTTTAAAAGCAAATTTTAAAGCAAGAACATTTTTTGAATCTTGAGTTTTTCTTTTTTGAAAATGAGAACTAATTTGAAAAATCCTTAACAAATTCATAAACATGAACAATTTTTTAAAACACGAACATTTTTGAGTCTTGAGAACAAATTTTGACAAGCAAGAACACTTTTTGAAAAACATCTAAAAAGTCCAGAACATTTTTTCAAAATCCAGAAGAGTGTTTTGAATATCTAGCACATATTGATCAAAATCAAAAACATCTTTCGAATTTGATGAACAATTTTTGAAAATCCCGAACTTTTTTGAAAATCCAGAACATTTTTTTTGGAAAAGCACAAACATTTTCCAAAAATCGAGAACATTTTTCAAATTTGAAGAATGATTTTTTAAAATCCCGAACATTTTTTGAAAATGCAGAACATTTTTGGAAAATCCAGAACATTTTCTGAACAGAGACGGAAAAGGAAGAAACGAAAAAGAAAAGAGAAAAAGAAAACGAAAAAAAAAACGGTACAGGGAACCTTCTAGATGTTTCTCAAAACCGGAAAAACCCGGCTGGAAACATCAACAAGGTTCCCAAAATCGGGGCGTGTTGCAGTGGTTAAACGGGCCGGCCCATTGCATCGCTAGCTGTTGTATCCCTCTACGAAGCCTGACATTACCACGCAGTAAGCGTCTAATAGGATTTTCCCGTATTCCTGACTACTTGCCGCAGCTAGCAACAAATCGGAATTTACGCGCCCGTGTTCATAAAAAAAGATGTGGTTTCGTTGAAGCCCTAGGCGCTTGGGCCGGGCCACTATGGAACCAAACGTTTTATTCTTTTGAAAGGATACTACCAGCACCCTGACAATGTTGCACCCGGTTAACTCTTGTGCCCTGTTTTTCTGCCTCAATTTTTTTGAACGTTTTGAAAGTACGAACAAATATGATGAATAATTTTTTAATACACATTGGACACTTTGAAATGTATGTTAAACAATTTTGAAATACACATTAAATATTTTGTGTAATAAAAAAATACACAAGGAACATTTGTAATATTTCGTTGAACAAAATACTAATATACGATGAACTTTTTTATAATGCATGGAGTACCTTTTTATAATGTACCGTGAACATCCTCTTAATATACAATGAACACCTTTGTAATATGAAGAAAACCTTTGTACAATACGAAAAAGAGAGAAAAAGTAAGCAAAGCTAGAAATGAAAAATGAAAAAGAAAACAAAATAAATAAATGCAAAAAAAGCAGAGACAACAGTGAACCAAGACCGTTGGCCAGCCCAAATTGGACGCTGGGGGTGGGCTCCTTCAGCGAAGCCACATCTATTTGCTGCCCGTGAGCAATAAATAACATTTGGCCATTCGACGATTCAAGCGCCAAAAAAGGGTCGCAGGCACTCACTTGTTTGTGCCCACGGTCAAATTCCCTCATACCCTCACCCTCGCTTGCTTGTTTCACTGCTTTTTTTTTCGTTCACAATTTCTTACTGTATTGACTCGGCCATCATCACTTTTATATAGATGAAAATAATTCTTGCAATATTTTATAAAAACTCTAGTCGAAAAAGCACTTTTTTTAAAACAAATCACAAAACCGGTTGACCATTCACCCTCCAAAATTAAAAAGTTCATAAACTTGTAAAAACATATTGGTAAAAAAATGGTCAAAGATTGGTAAAATTAAAAAAAAGAATTGTATTTTTTTGGGTCAAATTTGGAGATAATTGGTAATTTTCAGAAAAGTTTATGAATTTTTAGAAAGGTCACCAATTGTAAAAAAAATGTCCATCAATTTTGCAAAAGAACATGAATTTTTTGTGAAGATTTTTTTTTCAATAAATCCATAAATTCAAGAAAAAGTTTTACAAAAAAATTGAAAACAATTTTGTGAACTAAAGAAGTCCGCACATTTGAAAAATAGAAAAACGGATAAAGACCTGGTCCAGAAAACCAGAAACAAAAAATAAAATCATCTGGGAAGATTCAAGAAGCTTTCCAAAATGAGGACGAATTCGTTGCATAAATATGGGCTGAGTAATTATACGATCGACTGAATCAGAAATGGGCACGAGTTTACAGAATTGCGTGTAACTGGCTCCATAAGCGCCGAATAAGGACAACACTAGCTTCTCCTCATATACGTGGGTCTGTACTTAAAACATAGTTCGGATGGTAATTTATGTAACAATCTAGGGTGTGTTTGGGGCTGCTGCGCTGACGCCTCCAGTTTCGATCGTATGCTAAACATATGCACAATGCGTATGACTAAGATTAGGGACTCACTGATCGATGTCACACCACAACACTAGACACAACTTAAAGTCATACAGTTTCATATTACAAGCCAGGGGCCTCGAGGGCTTGAATACAAAGCTCGACAAACACGAGTCAACGGAAGCAAATAATATCTGAGTACAGACATAAGTTAAAAAAGATTTGCCTTAACAATGCTAGCACAAACATGACAGCGGATCGAACGAGGCGAGGCCTCCTGCCTGGAAACCTCCTAACCTACTGCTGGTCGGGGGCCGCCTCCATGTAGTAGTAGGCTCCTGCGATGGTGTAGTAGTCGTCTCCAGCGTACTCCATCTCCGGGGCTCCGTCGTCTGAACGTAACAATCGTATCGAGGGGGAAAGAGAAAGCAAAGCAGCGATGAGTACTCATCCAAAGTACTCGCAAGACTAACATCAGAACTATGCTAAGTATGCATCAGTATCAAGAAATGAGGTTATATCTGGGCTGACTGCAGAAAGCAAGAATAGGAGGAAGGCCTAGTCCTATCGAAGACTAGCATCTTCAGCATCTTGTAGCATTACAAGAGAGTAGACTGGTATCTCATATATAGTCATATTTTTGTAGCAATTTTATTAAGTAACCACGCCCAGAGGTTCTTCCTCGACTCCCTGCGAGGAAGCAATCTCAGAGCCAACATTCATTCAATTTAAAGTCACAATTTTAGTTGTAGTAGATCAAGGTACAACTCTAAGTCGTCGTGTTACCGTGGACACGACTATTCGAATAGATGAATCCATCCCTGCAAGGATGCACCACATTTCCAACACGCTTCATCACCTCCGACCGGACACACTTTCCTGGGTAATGCCCGGCCTCGGGATTTCAACACGTCGTCGCCTCACCTAGACTCAACAGAGAGGCCAACCCGCCGGTCTAAATCCTAAGCACATACGGGGCATGGGCCTACTTGCCCTTTGCGCTCCTGCACGATGCGTACGTGGCCGAGGTCAGCCCTAGCACACCCTAATCCAAGAGTTGTATCGCCGAGGTCACTCGGGCGTGTGTCGTTCCATTGCTGGCGTCCGAAGAGCTTCGGTTGATACAACAACACTAAGTACCCATAACTTCTCCCACGTGAAGGTTTGGTGCGTAAGAGGTCAAACGACCAACTCAGATCAAATACCCAACCCATTAGCATTTTATTAATGCGGGACGAGCGCGGCCCATGATGTGCAGTCCCGTCGCCCCGTCTCGAGGATGTGTGGCAAGGGCCTCTCCTCCCCGTCCACGCCTCAACAACATCAAAACGTGGGTACCCCTCAGGGCCGACCCATCACCAACATGTTTGTGTAACCAGGTCATAGTAACTGTGTGTATAAAACATCAAGACGGAACCTGAGGAATCACCCTCAAAGGGTCCCGCTCGATGAAACCGTCAAGGTGGACTTAGAGGAATCACCCTCGAGGGTCCCACACTTGAGGAGTTACGCGACAGAGTCATCGTCGGGAGTGGTGAAGGAGAAATCTGTTGGGGAACGCGACAGAAAACAAAAATTTCCGATATAGCGAGCACGCCCAGGACCACTATGGAGACTGCATACAAGGTTTGATCTGATCCGTACCGACTCGAAGCGCAGCGGAAGAAGAGTCGGTGGAGATCGTTGGTGCAGATCCCCGCAGCTAGGATTTTACAACCTCCCAACCGCGAGGATGTACTCCCTCCTCGGACAACCCTTCGGGAGGTGGTCGGACAGTCCCCCGGACGATGTCGCGGACAGCCCTTCGGGAGGACCCTCGAAACTCGAACGAAGACTCGGACAGCCCTACGGGAGGACACACGAACAGCCCCTCGGGCAAAAGATCAAAACTACGACCTCTCTACGGGGTTGCACACATGCGATGTCATCTATCCGGCAGGGCTTCGCCGTCCAGAACTAGTTCCTGCCGGAACCCAGACAACCTTTCGGCTCTACGAAAGACTCTTTTCATGGGAGGGAGAGAGAGAGCTTGCAAAGCAAAGCATGTGTATGAGAGCACAAGCATGAAGAGATGGAAGCCCACATCTCCTATGTTTATAGGAAAACCAAGGGGTAGGGTTGGGACTTGAAAATACCAAACTACCCCCACTTTATGTCACACATAAAAAACATAAGAAGGAAAAAGGGGTGCCATGTGGAGCTCCATGGAGGAGCTCCACCCTTGCCCGGCCAACCCTTGGGGCCCCCCATGAGGAGCTAACTTGCTCCCCAATCCCTTCTAGAAGCCTTTTTGGAAATATCAAAAAAGGTCCTTTTCCATAAATATCCAAAAAGCACTTTCACTATTCCCGACGACATTTTTCAGCGTCCGATCGAACTAAAAATATTTATGTGGGCTTAGAACAATTCTAGTACCCCACTAAAATAATTTTTAATGCGATCCGGAACAATTCCGGAATAGTGATTTTCATCTGCGAAAAGCATCTGAAGCGGTTCCGGCAGCTCCGGAACATTTCCGGTTTTTCTTCCGGAAAATTCCCAGAAGTTTCCAGAATGATTATGGCACCCTCCAAGAATTATCAAGCATGTGCCGAAACCAATTTGACTTAATGGTATCCCCTGAAACTACTTTTTAGTTTTACCGAAACTGTTCCGATGACCTGTCTGTGGAACTTTTCCGCTGTCCAAAACTTTTCCGGTGTCCGAAACTTTTCGGTGATTTTCTCTCAGACTCCCTGTCTAGTATTCAACAGATAGATGACCCTTAAGCGTGTGACCCTATAGGTTCGGTGAAGCATAGACATGACCTGGAACCCCTTCTGATCAATGATCAACATCGGAGCCGTGGACACCCATATTGACCCCTATACCCACACGAATGAATATTCGAGTGAACCTCTAGTTGCCGTGAGCTATTCCTGTTGCTTCGCGATATGTTACAATTACCCGAGGTGAGACATGTAGGCATCCTCGTGGATCAACAACTTGTCCACTATGCCAGTTACCTCGTTGCCGGTATTGTTCTCTTTTCTCGTTCCCGTGTTCCGGCATCCCCGTGATCAAATCACAAAGTGTCTGGCCAGACGATGATGGATACCGTAACACCGAGAGGGCCCAGAGATATCTCTCCATCGTCGGAGGAGCAAATCCCAATCTTGAGCTAACAAGTTACTTGACATACTTTTCCATGAACCCGTAAGCCGCCGTAATAGCCACCCATTTACGGATGACGTTTAACATACCCCAAAGTTCATGAAGCAAGCATGAAGAAACTCGATACTCTCATGGTCTAAGGAATTATGCAAACGTTAACCATCTCTGTGTTATAAACCATTAACTTGTGACGAATGTATCTCATAGCATAACATCAATTCGGATCGATTCAACACGAGTGTTCTACCAACATCGCGTCCTCAAAATTGCCGGCATAGCCATGCCCATGATCAGGAAAGCAGGACCATCATGCAACACTTGAGCCAGTCTTAGAGGCAAGACTAGGAATACAATTTACCGTTTATTATACCACACGTGCACATGAGTTTCCCTCCAAGCCTCGTTTAATTTGTAGACTCGAGAATCATTGCAGTTATAGCATGGAACATAAACATTCATTACAAACTTTGGAGATACAAAATAACTGTTATTACTGCCTCTAGGGCATATCTCCTACAAAATCACCCTCGATAACCATGATCGACTAGTTACACTGTAGAGTTAGCATCATGAGTACTTCACGAGGTGTCACCCTCGGTACTCGATAGTAGCTCTACAGAGTTGTACAACTAAGGGGTGTGCGGTGATGTGAGGGGCCTGGCTTGTTGGTCGGTTGACCAAGTCTTCGAGTCGTCGATGAAGAAGGAGGGGCAACTGGGACTAATGGGGGTCACAGGGGATTCATTGATCAACCTATACTAAGAAGTTGATATGATTGCAGGTATAGTAGCAGTTTATTAAAAACATGCTATGCATCAGAAATAGGAGCTAGCTAATACAGTAGCAAAATCTAATGCAAGAATGAGAGGGAAAGAACTGGACGATATCAGAATGCTCAAGGGGGGGGGGGTTGCTTGCCTTGCTGCTCTGCTGCAAAGGCCTGATCGTCAGCGGTGTAGTCGTACCCGGTAGCAGCGTCAGTCTCGGGGTCTACCGGTAAGAGGAGGGGGAGAAACAATAAATATAAAGCACAGATGCAATCACGATGCATGACATGGCAATATGCAGAGTTAGACATGCACTAACGCAGTATTACACGTCGCGGACGGATTGGAAGAATACCTGACGATATTTCCCGAGCCTCAGGCTACTACCGGTCAAACGAAAACGATGGAAAAGTTCCATGTTCGCTATGATAGGAGCATGTGACAGATGAACGGACTGCGTATTCGGATTCGTAGGATTTTTCTTATCAACTTTCATGTATAAAATATTTTCATCCGAGCTACAGATTATTTAATATTAATTTTGAAAGTTTTATTAATATTCAGAAATTAAAACAGATTATTTAAATTCAATAATTCAATTTATGACATCAACATGATGTCATGCTCACATCAGTAGTCAACAATCCCGTTGACTGGTCAAACTGGTGAGTAGGCCTCACATGTCATTGACATAGGATTAATTAGGTTTAAAATTAATTAAAAAAAATTAATTATGAGTTTGGGACCCACGTGTCATTCTCTGTTTAATTTAATTAATTAACAGAGTAATTAACTAATATAATTAATCCTCAATTATCTATTTAACTAATTAATTAATTCACTAATTAATTGATTAATTTAACTAATTATTCATTTTATATTATTTTTTATTAAAATGTTTTAGGGGGCAATGGGCCCCCTTTGTCATTCACAGGGGGGAGGCTAGTGGAATTAACCCACTAACCAGATCGGTTTAGTGTGTGTGTGTGGGGGGAAGGGGGGGGGGGGTCGAACCCTTCGATGGCCGGTCGCCGACGGGGCCAGCGCTGGCGGCGAGCACGGCGAGCGGGGTGTAGCGGGGCCACGGCTAGCGGTGAGCGAGGCGCCGGAGCGCGCGAGGGGGAGGCTGGAGTGCGGCGGCGAGCGCGTGCGGGTGCGAGGCTGGCGCGGGGAGGCGCAGCGGGGCCGCAGCGAGAGGGGGCGAGTGGTGGCAAGCATCTAGCGGCGACGGGGTTGTTCCCGTCGGAGGAGGAGAGGAGGAGGGATGGGAGGAGCCCGATGGGCTCACCGGCGATTGTAGGGTGGCTGGGGCGTCGTGGCTCGAGGGACTCCGGCGGGAAGGGAGATGGGAAGGTCCGGCGTGGCGGCAGCTCCGGCGAGCGTCGGGGCGGCATAGGGCGACGGCGTCGGCGGTACGGGGTTCTCCCCCGACCCGATCTAGATCGGGGAGGGGGTGTTGGAAATATGCCCTAGAGGCAATAATAAAATGGTTATTATTATATTTCTTTGTTCATGATAATTGTTTATTATCCATGTTATAATTGTATTGACTCGAAACACATTGCATGTGTGGATGAATAGATAACACTTTGTCCCTAGTGTGCATTTAGTAGACTAGCTCGTTGATCAAAGATGGTCAAGGTTTCCTAGCCATTGACATGACATGTCCTTTGATAATGGGATCACATCATTAGGAGAATGATGTGATGGACAAGACCCAAACTATAAACGTAGCATTTGATCGTGTCAGTTTATTGCTACAGTTTTCCGCATGTCAAGTATCTGTTCCTATGACCATGAGATCATGCAACTCACTGACACTGGAGGAGTGCCTTGTGTGTATCAAACGTCGCAATGTAACTGGGTGACTATAAAGGTACTCTACAGGTGTCTCCGAGAGTGTCTGTTGAGTAGGTATGGATCAAGACTGGGATTTGTTACTCCGTGTGCCAGAGAGGTATATCAGGGCCCACTCGGTAATACAACATCACAACAAGCCTTGGAAGCAATGTGACTAAGTGTTAGCCACAGGATCTTGTATTACGGAATGAGTAAAGAGACTTGCCGGAAATGAGATTGAACTAGGTATACAGATACGGACGATCGAATCTCGGGCAAGTAACATACCGAAGAACAAAGGGAACAACATACGAGATTAACTGAATCCTTGACATAGAAGTTCGACCGATAAAGATATTCGTAGAATATGTAGGAACCAATATGGGAATCCAGGTCCCGCTATTGGTTATTAACCATAGAGGTGTCTCGGTCATGTTTACATAGTTCTCGAACCCGCAGGGTTTGAACACTTAAGGTTCGGTGACATTTCGGTATATATGAGTTATGTGTGTTGGTGATCGAAGGTTGTTTGGAGTCCCGGATGAGATCCCGAACGTGACGAGGAGCTCCGTAATGGTCCAGAGGTGAAGATTCATATATAGGATGTTCCATGTTGGTCATCGGGAAAAGTTCGGGCGTCACCGGTAACGTACCGGGGGTGCCGGAAGGGTCCCAGGGGTCCACCGGAAGGGGCCACCAGCCCCGAAGGGCCACATGATCTGTGAGAGAGGGCGCACCAGCTCTTGGTGGGCTGTCCGCACCTCCCACAAGGGCCCATGCGGCTGGTGGTTGGTGGGAGGGCCAACCCTAGGGCTGGCGCCACCTTGCCTTGGGTGGCAAGCCACCCTAGGGCGCCTCCACCCTTGGCCGCCGCCCCAAGGGGGAAACCCTAGGGGTTGGGCGCCCCACCCCTCCCCCTATATATATGCGAGAGGGATGAGGCCAGCCTCACCTTAAGCCACGACGCAACCCTTCCTCCCTCTCCGATAGCCTCTCCTCTAGTGGATTGTTTCAACGCCAGCGAAGCTCTGCCGGATCAGCTCCACCACCACCGCCGCCCCACCGTCGTGCTGCCGGTGAACCCATCTACCTCTCCACTCCCTCTTATTGGATCAAGAAGGCGGAGATGGTCATCGAGCTGCACGTGTGATAAACGTGGAGGTGCCGTCCGTTCGACACTTGATCGAGAGTTCGTGGGATGGCTTGCGATTTGGATCGCGGAGACATACGACTAATTCAACCACGTTCTTTAACGCTTCCGCTTAGCGATCTATAAGGGTATGTGTATCCAATCTCTCCTCTCATAGATGCTCATCTCCTAGATTGATCTTGGTGAAGCGTAGGATTTTTTTTATTTCCCATGCAACGTTCCCCAACAGGGGGAGGGAGCAAGGGGAAGTGGGGGCGAGTCGGGGGAGGAGTGGGGTGTCGGTGGGCGGCTGGGGGTGGTTATGGCCCCGGGGGAGGTCGGTTGGGCCGGCCTGCTAGGCCGGTGGCCCAGTTGGGCCGAGGGGGGGGGGGGCTTTTCCTTTTATTTCTATTTTTACTATTTTGCCTTTTTTTAAACTTTATGTTTATAAACATTTTAGGGCACTCAAACATTTAAATAATTGTTGGACCACCACCATAATTAGACATGGATTAATTACCACAATATGAACATTTTAGATTTCACGTGTGATGAATTTGAATTTGACTTTAGATTGGATTTGAATTAGAATCATGATTTGGATCAAGTGAAGATTAGCAAAATGGATTAGCTTAATCCACGGTCATAATAGCTTGATTACACGGATTACTATAGCTGCAAATCCAGGGCGTGATAGCTCCACATAAATCAGGTTCACTCTTAAAATTGCAAGCCAAATGGGGTAGCTCCATAGAAAAACTTGAACCTGGGTTCAACTTTTTGTTTTCCGTGGAGCTCTTCACGAGGTGCTCCAAAAATTTGTGGAGCTCTTAGGGGGGTGCTTCGTACATGTTATTGTTGATGTTTTCATTTCTATTGGAAATTTCTGGATGTGATAGATCTAGGAAGGACAATAATATCCATCGATCATTCCTCAGGTGAGGGATCCTCACTGAAGTACTAGCTCACGTTGGATGCTCAAACCCATCGAACAAATTGTTTGCTCCCAGACACCCTCGTTGGCGAACGATCATAATCAACCCCGACACCACCTTTTTGTGTGGCAACCCCTATGTCAACTCGGCTATGCCCCATTCTATCAACAACCCCCCAAAAGAACTCTCCCCTAACTCCCCTTCCACCCTCTTGACAACCAAGAATCCCTTCATGTTCAATCACCACATGATATGTTTCATCCTCCTCTATGTCCTTGCACAAGCAGCAAGCCGCCAAGCCAAGCTCGCGAGATGACACTCTTTCACACATACATCTCATTATATAGTTCCTAAAAAGTCAAATTCACACTAATCGGTGCAACCAACTTCTTCCACTCGGTCCCACCGACTCCTAGAACCCTGCCAAACCCTAGCACATCGGTGCAACCGGTCCCACTTCGGTGCCACCGAGTTCAGCTTGCCAACTTTTTGTTACCTCGATTCACAAAATCGGAAGCTCCAAGTTTTTGGATCGGCGTCATTGAGATTTGGATTCTGATAGTTGGACACCTGATCGGTACAACCGAGATTTCTATATCGGTCTCACCAAGATTCAAAAGTTGCCACCTTTGGAGCAACTCGGTACCATCGAGATTAACACATCAGTGTCACCGAGTTGGTCACTTAAGGTGTAACTGTTGGATTTTTGGAGATGCCTATATATACCCCTCCACCACCACTCACTCGCAATAGAAGCACTTAGAACAGATCCCCACTTATCCCATCAGATTTTCTGAGAGAGAGCCACCTACTCATGTGTTGACATCAAGCCATTCCATTCCAACCATATGAATCTTGATCTCTAGCCTCCCCAAGTTGCTTTCCACCCAATAAATCTCTTCCGCCAAAGCCAAATCTGTGAGAGAGTGACTGTGTGTTGAGGAGTCTACCATCTTGAAGCACAAGAGCAAGTAGTTCATCGACATTATCGAGCCTATTACCTTTTGGAGGCCGGTGCCTCCTAGATTGGTTAGGTGTCGCTTGGGAGCCTCCTACTTCGTGTTGTGGAGTGAACCAAGAAGTTTTTAAGGGCAAGGAGATCACCTACTTTGTGAAGATCTACCCCAAGTTAGGCTATTCCTCCGTGAACATACAACATCATGGTATAGTCAAGGTTGCTTCTTCGTGGAACCCTTCGTGGACTCTCGCGACCGTTATCCTCCGTGAGTTAAAGACTCCATAAATGTGGACGTACGATAGCACCACATATCAGAACCATGGGAAAAATCTTCGTGTCCCTCATGCGTTTGATCTCCCTATCTTAACTCCTTACTTCCATGTGCAATGTCTTTACTTTCCGCTGTTATACTTGATGACTTGCATGTGTAGGGTGTGCTAGACTTGCTAAAATTGCTAAAATCTACCAACACTTAACTTTGCACCTTGTGTAGATTTTAATTTGTGCTAGTAGTCTATTCACCCCCTCTAGACATACTCTTCTAGTGGTCCCACAATTGGTATCAGAGCAAGGTCTCCATAACCTTGGTTTAATCACCTTTGGAGGAAGATGAATATGCCTAGTTTGGAGAGTTTGAGTTATTGAATGCCCATTCTTGATGGAGAGTACTGTAGTCAATGGAAAGATGCTATGATTGATCTATTTGACAAATTCCATTTGAGAAAGCATATTGAAATCCCATGTGTTCCCCATCGATGAATTACATCCCACATACGAAGAGGAAATTGACATGATTGGTAACCTTAGAACTGTCAATCTTATCATTAGAGGTTTACCAAGATCTGTGCTTACTCAATTGAAGAATATTGCATGTGCTTATACTTTGTGGAATAATTTGGAGAAATGATATCCAAATCACTCATTAAGTAATCTTGATGAAATTCTTCATAAAACTGTTGCCTTTCATGGAATGAAGCTTAGTGATCCAAACTTTGATAAATGCTTATTTGAGCTTCGTGATCTTATGTGTGCTAAAGGAGATGTCACTGCCATTAGCCACATTGTTGTAGAATCCATTCACATACATAAGCTTGAACATAGTCTTAGTCAAAATTCTAACGAGTGTCTTGGTTTTCATGACGAGGAGATTCTACCTAATGATGACAATGAAGAACATGTCTACTATGATGAGGATGTATTGTTCGACATCGAGCATGAGGGGATCATGAAGAATCTAAGTCTCATGTCAAACTTCAAGGATTACATGTTTGGTGGAAAATAGTGGATTCTGAACAGTGGATGTACTGATCATATGACTGGTGATAAAGACATGTTCCAAGAGATCACACCTAATCAAGGACCTCGGAGGTATGTGACCTTTGGAGACAACTCTAAGTGTAAGGTACTTGGCCTCGGTAAGGTGGCCATATCTCATGATAGCTATATTCAAAATGTCATGCTTGTTGAATCCCTTGGCTACAATCTTCTTTCTGTATCTAGACTAGAGAACTTCGGTTTCAACGTGCTATTTACTAAAGTAGATTGCCAAGTGTTTCGTCATGATAATCATAAAACTGTCTTTACCGGCATTCGTAGAGGTGATCTATACATTGTCGATTTCACTAAAAAGGCCCAACCTCATACTTGTCTTATTCCAAAATCATCTAAAGGTTGCCTATGGCATAGAAGACTAGGACATGTAGGAATGCCCAGTCTAGATAAGCTTATCAAGGGCGATCACATTCTTGGTGTTAAAGATGTTATCTTTGACAAATATAGGCTTCGTAACGCTTGTCAAGCAAGAAAGCAAGTAGGTGGAAGTCATCCGGTCAAGAACATCATGACCACTAGGAGACCACTCAAGTTACTTCATATGGATCTTTTTGGTCCCAATGCTTACAAGAGTCTCAGTGGAAACTCTTATGGTCTAGTTATAGTTGATGATTTTTCCAGATTTATGTGGGTATTATTTCTTGATGATAATTGACAGGTACAAAAGATCTTCAAGAACTTTGCACGCAAAGCGCAAAATCAATTTGAAGTGAAGATCAAGAAAGTTTGAAGCAATAACGGATCAGAGTTCAAGAACACCCATGTGGATACCTTTATTGACAAAGAAAGTATTTCACATGAGTTCTTGGCTACGTACACGCCTCAACAAAATGGAGTTTTTGACAGGAAGAACTGAACCCTCATTGAGATGGCAAGATCGATGCTTAACGAATACAAGACGCCAAGACACTTTTGGGCAGAAGCCGTGGAAACAACATGCCATGCCACAAACCGACTCTACCTGCACAAGCTTCTCGGTAAAACGACATACAAGCTGCTCACTGGTAACAAACCCCAAGTTGGATACTTTTGGGTATTTGGCTCTAAGTGCTACATTCTTGATAAGCATCGTCGTGCTAAATTTTCTCCCAAATCTCATGAAGGTTTCCTACTCGGTTACGGGTCGAACTCTCAAACCTACTGTGTCTACAACAACTTCACTCGAAAAGTTGAAGAGACGGTAGATGTGAAGTTTGATGAATCTAATGGTTCGCAATTCGAACAATTGCCAAATGATGTAGGAGATAAGGATCCTTCGAAAGCTATCCAAGATTTGCCCATTGGCAAGATTCGTCCCAAGGAGGTGAAGGAAAGTACTTCATCAACCCAAGTGGAAGCTCCTACTTCGGATCAAGGCTACCAACAAAACGAAATGAAGCATCCACAAGTGGTACACGACAAGATGAGGAGGAGGAGGAAGTACATCGTGAAGATCCACCACAACCTCCTTCACCACCACCTCAAGGATATGACAACTTCGACAACAACGAATATGAAGGAGATGATGAAGAATAAGCTCCACCATCCAACAAACCAAATCTACCCCGAGTTCGAGCACAAGTGACCAAGAACCACCCCCTAAACCAAATCTTCAGTGATATACAAACATGGAGGATCACTTGCTCTAAAAATCGCTTAGCTAACTTTTGTGAGCATTATTCTTTCATCTCTAGCATTGTACCCTTTAATGTTGAAGAAGCACTTGAAGACACGAATTGGGTGAATGCTATGCATGAAGAACTTCACAACTTCAAGAGGAACGAAGTGTGGACACTCGTGGAGAAGCCCAAGGATGAGCAAAACATCATCGGTACAAAATGGGTGTTTCAGAACAAGCAAGATGAAGACGGTCAAGTTGTACGCAACAAGGCACGTCTCATAGCCCAAGGATATACGCAAGTCGAAGGTATGGACTACGATGAGACCTATGCCCCCGTTGATAGACTCGAAGATATTCGAATTCTTCTTGCTTATGCCAATCACCATGACATCACTCTTTACCAAATGGATATCAAAAGTGCCTTTTAAATGGAGAAATAGAGGAGGAAGTATATGTTAAACAACCTCCTGGATTTTTAAATCGTAAGAAACCTGAACATGTTTACAAACTTCGCAAAGCCTTATATGGCCTTAAGCAAGCTCCTCGTGCTTGGTATAAATGCCTAACGAAGTTTCTTATTGAAAAAGGTTTTGAAATTGGTAAAATTGACACAACCTTATTCACAAAGAGAGTTAATGGTGAATTATTTGTGTGCCAAATTTATGTGGATGGTATTACCTTTGGATCTACTAACCCACAATTTAGTGAGAAATTTGGAAGGTTGATGTCAGAGAAGTATGAAATGTCTATGATGTGTGAGATGAAATTCTTCCTTGGTCTACAAATCAAGCAAACGAGAGAAGTTACATTCATTTCTCAAACAAAGTACACCAAGGACTTGATCAAGAAGTTCAACATGCAAGAGTGCAAAGGTATGAAAACTCCCATGCCCACTAGCGGACACGATGATCTCACTAAGGAGGGCGAACCGGTTGATCAAAAGGTTTATTGATCAATGGTTGCTTCATTTCTATATCTATGTGCCTCCCATCCCGATATTATGCTTAGTGTGTGCATGTGTGACCGATATCAAGCTGCACCTAAAGAATGTCATCTTAAGGTTGCGAAACGCATTGTGAGATACCTGATACATACACCAAACTTTGGTATTTGGTATCCTAAGGGATCTTGTTTTAATCTTGTTGGATACTCCAACTCGAACTATGCCGGTGAAAAGTTTGATAGAAAATCCACCTCGGGTACATGTCAATTTCTTGGTAGATCTCTTGTGTCTTGGTCCTCCAAGAAACAAAACTCAGTATCTATATCTATCGCCAAAGCTGAATATATTGCTGCCGGATCATGTTGTGCGCAATTGCTATGGATGACACAAACGCTTATGGATTATGGAATCCATGTGAAAAATGTTCCATTACTTTGTGACAATGAGAGTGCTATTAAGATTGGTCATAATCTTGTGCAACATTCTTGAACCAAGCATATTCAAGTTCGACATCATTTCATTCGTGATCATGTTGCCAAAGGAGACATTAATCTTAAGCATGTTCGTACTAACAAGAAATTGGCCGATATCTTTACTAAGCCACTTGATGAAAAAGTGTTTTGTCACTTGAGGAGTGGGTTGAACATGAATGATGCTTCAAACTTGATCTAAGCTCGCTCAGATGCATGCAAGGGAATGAGCTTACTTAACCATTCCATGCTATTATTACCATGAATATCACGTATCTTGGAATTCTATGCTCCCTTGTCTTGTGTCTAACCCTTTTGTAGGTACTTGGAAGAAGAACACTCCACAAGATTGCCATCAACTCATATCTTATGCAATACTGTAATGACCAAGTATCCACACCTATCTTTGATGATGAAAGGAAGAAGACAACAAAACATATCCTTGACATATATTTGATGTGATCACAATTGCTCTCAATTGGTATCAATTCATTTGGATATATCATGTTCTTCCTTGCGTGACTAATCTATGTAGGTGAAAAGTGAACAAAAACAAAAAGGATTGCTCCCAACTCAAGATGAACTTCATCAACTTCGAGCATCCTCATAAAGTTCACCTACAAGCTACATCAACAACATCACTCAAAGGTATGTACTCATATCCTTGATATAGCTTTACTCCAAGTCATGAGATAAAGCAACTCAAGTGATATGAAGACATCAAAATGCTTAAACGAAAAATGGTAACCCCATTTCAAGCTTAACGATGAGTATGACCTATGATCAAGTATTCTTGCTTGACTCCTTAAGTCAATATACTCTAATATAGGTGACCTAGTCACCACCCAACATCTAGTCATAAGAATTGAATGGAGAACCCTTCTTGTGTTGCTCTTTGACATTTCCATTCAACTCTATCCTAGATGAAAATTCATTGCAAATCTTTGAGACGCATTTGAGACATTCTGAAAAATTCCATTTGACAAAGTTGCCAAGTTTCTGTGTTCCAACTTGGAGCTTCTGATCAATACTTCTCAGTCTTACCGATATTGTAGTCCTACTGCAGAAACATGTATTGGTCCAGCGCATATTTTACCTCGGAGCCACCGAACTCTATGCACTTTGTCTGCTCTGCTTTGTGATCAGCTCAATGATTCCAAATATTTAGTGGCAAAAACATCAAGAGATATAATCTCAAACTATCAAGGATCTCTACATCAAAGGAGGAGAAATTCCTAAAGGTTTTTTAGATCTTAAGGGGGAGAAAAACTGCTTTTCAAGGAACCCTTGTCTCAATACTCTCAATGACCCTATATCTCTAGGATCCCTTCCCATTCAATGATTCCTTTTATCTGTCCCTTGTGTGACCTTTTCGGAAATTAATGCCAAAGGGGGAGAAATATCAAAGCTTCAAAGCTTATGCTCATACCAAAGGGGGAGATACAATACTAAAGGGAAGAATATCTAAGCATTCATGCTTCAGGGGGAGAGATGATGATGAAAAGAAGAAGTGTAACCTTATCATATAAAGGGGGAGAAATATCAAGGATCCCTTATCACACAAACACTTCTTAAGGAGAAGAGACAAGAATGGATTTGAAATATAATTCTCATATGCTTTAGATTTTTCTCAGCCCTATCTACTCTCAATATCTACATATTATGATTCAGGGAGAGAGGAAAACTTTCAAAATTTGTGTCTAGGGGAGAAAACTCTAAACTTATTTGGAGACATATCATTCTCAAGAAATCATTTCTTATGTGTCCTCCATATCTTGGTACCTTTGATTCCACTTGCATTTGCACTATCAAATACACTTGTGTTTCCTAACATTGTTTTCTCAAGTGTGTTCCCACTGTTAAATGCTCAAGGACCTCAAGGTAATCCTAACATTGTTTTCTCAAGTGTGTTCCCACTTTTAAATGCTCAAGGACCTCAAGGTAAGTATATGCATCATATTCTTGTTCAAGATGACCTCTTGCTTCTTGCACATATTGTTTGCAAGAGTGAGTCTAGAACATGAATTCTTTTCATTCTCATATATTTAATGCATATTGCTAAGATATACATGCCTTCTAATTTCCTTCCTACCATGTGTGTGTTCATGCATTCAAAAGCAACTTTCCTTAAAATGGATTGCACACATCTAGGGGGAGCTTGTATTAGTCATGTATCCTTCAAAGTCTTCACATATTTATTGCATATCTTAAATTGAAGCTTGGATTGTATGTTGTCATAAATTACCAAAAAGGGGGATATTGAAAGCACAATATGCTCCCTTGGTGGTTTTGATAATTCATGACAACATACATTGTCTCTTGGACTGATATTTCTACCTAGTGTATTTCAGGTGAAAGTCCATAGAGAGAGAGATGGATTGGCAAAAAGGAGTTTGGAGAGTATCCACAAGAATAAGAAGGAGAAGGAATAACATTGTCAAAATCTTCAAGGAAGAGGACTCTACATTTTACTTTGTGAGAAATCACTTTGAGTCCATAGGAAAGACAATACTATTAAAAGGGGGTAAGGTACTGTTGGTGACCAATATGCTCAAACGTGCACAAGTGATAGTCACCAAAAACACCCACAAACTCTCCCACATAGTCTGTACAATACATCCACACAAATCAGTGCAACCAACTTCTTCCACTCGGTGCCACCAATTCCCAGAACCCTGCCAAACCCTAGCACATCGGTGCAACCGATCCCACTTCGGTGCCACCGAGTTCAGCTTGCCAACTTTCTGTTACCTCGATTCACAAAATTGGAAGCTCCAAGTTTATGGATCGGCGTCACCGAGATTTGGATTCTAACCATTGGACACCTAATCGGTACAGCCGAGATTTCTATATTGGTCTCACTGAGATTCAAAAGTTGCTACCTTTGGAGCAACTCGGTACTGATATGTCTCCAACGTATCTATACTTTTTCATGATGGCATGCTATTATATTATCTGTTTTGGATGTTTTATGTGCATTAATATGCTATTTTATATCATTTTTGGGACTAACCTATTAATCTAGAGCCTAGTGCCAGTTTTTGTTTTTTCCTTGTTTTTGAGCATTGCAGATATGGAATATAAATGGAGTCCAAATGGGATAAAATCTTCGGAATGATTTTTTCTGGAAGGAAAGAGATCTACTAGACTTGGAGTGCACGATAGGGCATTTGCTAGGAGATCACAAGCCAGCTAGGTGCGGCCACTCCCCTGGCCGTGCCTGGCAGGTCTCGTAACCCTATTATTTGTCCTATAAATACCCAAATATTCCCCCAACACCAAAAATAGCCACACAAATACTTTTCCACTGACAGAAGCCTCCATTCCCGAGAGATCCAATCTTGGAGCCTTTTCTAGTAATCTGCCGGAGAGGGATCCGATCACGGAGGGCATCTAAATAAACACCATTACCCCTACGATGATGCTTGAGTATTCCACCATAGACCTAGGGGTCCATAGCTAGTATCTAGATGGCTTCTTCTCTCTATTTGATCTTCAATACCATGTTCTTTATGATCTTCATGGAGATCTATATGATGTAATACTCTTTTGTGGTGTGTTTGTCAAGATCCGATTAATTGTGGGTTTTTATGTTTAGATTATCCATGAAACTTATTTGAGTATTTTATGAATTCTTATATGCATGATTTCATAGCTTTTCAAGTCTCTTCGAGTTATTGGTTTGGTTTGGCCAACTAGATTGGTAATTCTTGCAATGGGAGAAGTGCTTAGTTTTGGGTTCAATCTTGCGGTATCCTCACCCAGTGACAAAGTAGGGGTAGTGAGGCACATATTGTATTGTTGACATCAAGGGTAACAAGATGGGTTTTTCATCATATTGCTTGAGTTTATCCCTCTACATCATGTCATCTTATCTAATGCGTTACTCTGTTCTTCATGAACTTAATACTCTAGATGCACGCATGAGTCGGTGATGCAGAATCGTTTTGGTCTACTTGACACGGACATGATGCCTATATTCATAATGTTTTCCTTGGATATCTACATGATTATTCGCTTTTCTATCAATTGCTTGACAATAATTTTTTACCCACCGTGATACTTTCCTTCAAGAGAGAAGCCTCTAGTGAAATCTATGCCCCCCAGGTCTACTTTCCATAATATATTTTCAGATCTATAAACCAAAAATACCAAAAATAACTTGCTGCAATTTATTTATCTTTTACTTTCCGTACTCGTTTACATTTATCTCTATTAAATCTAATCCTTGCAAATAACTATGAAGGGATTGACAACCCCTTTATAGCGTTGGGTGCAAGAGTTGGATTGTTTGTGTAGGTGCATCCATTGGTGACTTGCTTGTTCCTCCTACTGGATTGATACCTTGGTTCTCAAAAACTCAGGGAAATACTTATCTACTTTGCTGCATCACTCTTTCCTCTTCAAGGGAAAACCAACGCATGCTCAAGAGGTAGCAAGAAGGATTTCTGGCGCCGTTGCCAGGGAGGATACACATCAAGCCTACCAAGTACCCATCACAAACTCATCTCTTGCATTTACATTATTTGTCATTTGCCTCTTGTTTTCCTCTCCCCCACTTCTAAAATGATTCGGAAAATACCAAAAAGATTTGCCTTTTTATTCTCCCTTCTTCCGTTCGCCTTTTTGTTTGCTCTTATGTTGGATTGCTTGAACTCATGGCTAGCCTTACTACTATAGCTAGCACTCCCGAGAATGAAGTTCTTAATTTTAAGAAAAGGGAGGGATAAAACTTAAAATATGCTCGGTATAGAATTTGCAATGCTCAAAATAGATCTATTTGTAAGCAATCTACTACCGTTCTCCTTCGCATTTTTATTTGGGTATTTCCACATGGAATAGATATGTTCTAGACACCATTATGTGAGGAAATTTTTTGGAAGCCATACCTTTGATTCTTATAGCGCTATGATAAATTTGGTAGGTTTACCCCCAATCATGGTTAATGGAACAAACTTGACTCTGGAACATGTGATGTGAAGGCTTGATATTATTGAAAAAAGGTTGCTATGGTTGAGCTTATTGAAAACTTGCATAAAAAAATTCATAATCACATTACGCAATATGGATCTAAAGTAGGAGTTACCTTAATAAATCTAAAGGAGAAGGAACCCATAGTTAATGAAAAATTAGGACAAGATTCCTCTAGAATTGGCAAGCTAGAGGACATTATTACCAACTTGGGATCCCCTTTTGCTTTGGTTCAAACTACTCCAATTCATTCCCCTCCTAAGGCTGCCAAGTTTGTTTATGTTCCTAAAAATAAGGGTGAATCTTCTAGTAAAGGAGATTAAGATCTTAAGATGATAAGTATTCACCCTGACTTTCTCAATATTATTAAGAAACCAATTGCTACCATTGAATCTCTTGATTTTTTGCCTAGGAGTATTATTATTGACAAGAACAACGGTCCTCCTAGGGCTTATAAGTGTGCAATTAAGGAATTGCATACCAAAGATGACAATACCAAGACTTATTGCGTTTTGCCTAGCTAGGGGCGTTAAACAATAGCGCTTGTTGGGAGGCAACCCAATTTTATTTTTGTGTTCTATTTTTTGCTTTTGTTTTTGAGTGTTTCCCACATTATTACTTCTATAGTAATTGTGTTTTGGTGTTTTAATTAGTGTTTGAGCCAAGTAAAACCTTTGGGGTGATCTATGGTGGTTGTTGATTTGATCTTGCTGAAAAACAGAAACTTTTGCGCTCAGTTCAGGATTTTCTAAAATTTTCAGAGCGTCGAATGAGTCTGAAATTTTTATGAAAGATTTATATATAAATTTCCCACGTTTCCTAATTTTAAGAATTGTTTGAGTTACAGAAGTATACAGAGTTTTCTGATTGCTACAGACTGTTCTGTTTTTGACAGATTCTGTTTTCTTTGAGTTGTTTACCTATTTTGATGAATTTATAGGTTGAATCATGGGGTATGAACCATGGATAAGTTAGAATACAGTAGGTATAACACCAATATAAATAAATAATGAGTTCACAACAGTACCTAAAGTGGTGATTTATTTTCTTATACTAACGTATCTCACGAGTTTTGTGTTGTGAAGTTTTCAAGCTTTGGGTAAGGATTTGATGGACTATGGAATAAAGAGTGGAAAAAGCCTAAGCTTGGGGATGCCCAAGGCACCCCAAGTCATATTCAAGGATTCCAAAGAGACCAAGCTTGGGGATGCCCCGGAAGGCATCCCCTCTTTCGCCTTCAATCCATCGGCAAATTTACTTGAGGTTATATTTTTATTCACCACATGATATGTGTTTTGCTTGGAGCGTCTTGTATGATATGAGTCTTTGCTTTTTATTTTTCCATAATTATCCTTGATGCACACATCTTTTGAGAGAGACACACTGAATCGTGAATTTATTAGAATACTCTATGTGCTTCACTTATATCTTTTGAGATAGGCAATTGTGCTATATATGCTTCACTTATATTTTCTTAGAGCACTGTGGTGTTTGTGTTTTATAGAAATAATTGAACTCTCGTACCTCACTTATATTATTTTGAGAGTCTTAAAACAGCATGGTAATTGGTCTAGTTTATGAATTTATTCCTAATATGATAGGCATCCAAGAGGGATATAATAAAACCTTCCATATTAAGTGCATTGAGTACTTTTGAGAAGTTTGATTCCTTGCATAAAGTTTTGAGATGTGGAGATGGTAATGTTAAGAGTCATGTTAGGAAGTAATTGTGATTTGGTAATAATACTTGTGTAAAGGTTTGTGATTCCCATAGCAAGCACGTATGGTGAACCGTTATGTAAGGAAGTCAGAGCATGATTTGTTTATAGATTGTCGACCTTCATGTGAGGGTCGGGAGCACACGATGGTTAACTCCTACCAACCTCCCCCCTAGGAGCATGCGTATAATACTTTGCTTCGATAACTAATAGACTTTTGCAATAAGTATGTGAGTTCTTTATGACTAATACTAAGTCCATGGATTATACGCACTCTCACCCTTCCACCTTTGCTAGCCTCTCTAGTACCACACAACTTTCTCCGGTACACCAAACACCTTCCTCAAAAAAGCTACCAAATATCTTTCCTCAAAACAGCCACCATACCTACCTATTATGGCATTTCCATAGCCATTCCGAGATATATTGCCATGCAACTTCCATCGTTTCCTTTTATCATGACATGCACCATCACCTTCTATTCCATATAGAGTCATATTTTGTTCTAGGTATCGAGTTGTAATTTTCTTTTGAGTTATAAGTAAATAAAAGTGTGATGACTATCATTATGAGAGCATGTCCCATGTCAGGAAAGGATGATGGAAGCTATGATTCTCTCACAAGTGGGGATGATATTCCAGACTTTATGAAAAAGTAAAAGAGGCCAGCGAAGCCCAAAAAAAGAGGCCTTAGATGCCCACCAAAGAAAATGAGAGAAAAGAGAGAAGGCACATTGCTACTATCTTTTTCCACACTTGTGCTTCAAAGTAGCACTATGATCTTCATGATAAAGAGTCTCCTATTTTGTCACTTTCATATAACTAGTGGAATTTTTCTTCATGATGCACATCCACTTAGTTCCCTTTTGAGCTTTCATACACTTATAGCTCTAGTGCATCCGTCGCATGGCAATCCCTACTCACTCACATTGATATCTATTAATGGGCATCTCCATAGCCGGTTGATATGCCTAGTTGATGTGAGACTATCTTCTCCTTTTCCTTGACAACCTCCACCATATTCTATTCCACCTATAATGCTATATCCATGGCTCACGCTCATGTATTGCGTGAGAGTTGAAAGGTTTGAGAACATAATAAGTGTGAAACAATTGCTTGACTTGTCATTGGGGTTGTGCATGATATAAACACTTTGTGTGGGCAAGATGGAGCATAGCCAGACCATATGATATTGTAGGGATAACTTTCTTTTGCCATTATATTTTGAAGAGATACAATTGCTTTGCTAGTATGCTTGAAATATTATTGTTTTTTATGTCAATATTGAGCTTTTGTTTTGAGTCTTATGGATCTGAATATTCATGCCACAATAGAGAATATTACATGGATAAATATGTTAGGTACCACTCCACATCAAAAATTCTATTTTTTATCATTTACCTACTCGAGGACGAGCACGAATTAAGCTTGGGGACGCTGATACGTCTCCAACGTATCTATAATTTTTTATGATGGCATTATTATCTATTTTGGATGTTTTATATGCATAAATATGCTATTTTATATCATTTTTGGGACTAACCTATTAATCTAGAGCCTAGTGCCAGTTTTTGTTTTTCCTTGTTTTTGAGTATTGCAGATATGGAATATTAAACGGAGTCCAAACGGGATAAAATCTTCGGAATGATTTTTCTGGAAGGAAAGAGTTCTACCAGACTTGGAGTGCACGGTAGGGCATCTGCCAGGAGATCACAAGCCAGCTAGGCGCGGCCACGCCTGGCAGACTTGCCACCTCTTGGCAAGTCTCCTAATCCTATTCTTTGGCCTATAAATACCCAAATATTTCCCCAACACCAAAAAGAGACACGCAAATAATTTTCCGCCGATAGAAGCCTCCGTTCCCGAGAGATCCAATCTTGGAGCCTTTTTCGGTAATCTGCTGGAGGGGATCCGATCACGGAGGGCATCTAGATCAACTCCATTTCCCCTCCGATGATGCGTGAGTACTCCACCACAGACCTATGGGTCCATAGCTAGTAGCTAGATGGCTTCTTCTCTCTCTTTGATCTCATGGAGATCTAACCGATGTAATACTATTTTGCAGTGTGTTTGCCAAGATCCGATGAATTGTGGGTTTATGTTCAGATTATCCATGAATCTTATTTGAGTCTTTTTTGAATTTTTATATGCATGATTTCATATCTTTGCAAGTCTCTTCAAGTTATTGGTTTGATTTGGCCAACTAGATTGGTAATTCTTGCAATGGGAGAAGTGCTTAGTTTTGGGTTCAATCTTGAAGTGTCCTCACCCACTAACAAAGTAGGGTAGTGAGGCACGTATTGTATTGTTGCCATCAAGGGTAACAAGATGGGGTTTTCATCATATTGCTTGAGTTTATCCCTCTACATCATGTCCTCTTACCTAATGCGTTACTCTGTTCTTCATGAACTTAATACTCTACATGCACGCAGGAGTTGGTCGATGTGTGGAGTAATAGTAGTAAATGCAGAATTGTTTCGGTCTACTTGACACGGACGTGATGCCTATATGCATAATCATTGCTTTGGATTTCTACATGATTATTCGCTTTTATATCAATTGCTTGACCGTAATTTGTTTACCCATCGTGATACTTTCCTTCAAGAGAGAAGCCTCTAGTGAAATCTATGGCCCTCGGGTCTACTTTCCGTAATATATTTTCAGATCTATAAACCAAAATACCTTGATGCAATTTATTTATATTTTACTTTCCGTACTCGTTTACATCTATATCTATCAGATCTAATCCTTGCAAATAACCGTGAAGGGATTGCCAACCCCTTTATAGCGTTGGGTGCAAGAGTTTGATTGTTTGTGTAGGTGCATCCATTGGTTACTTGATTGTTCCTCCTACTAGATTTATACCTTGGTTCTCAACAACCGAGGGACATACGTATCTACTTCGCTACATCACCCTTTCCTCTTCAAGGGAAAACCAACGCATGCTCAAGAGGTAGCAGGTACCACCAAGATTAACACGTTGGTGTCACCGAGTTTGTCACTTAACGTGTAACGGTTGGATTTTTGGAGATGCCTATATATACCCCTCCACCACCACTCACTCGCAAGAGAAGCACTCAGAACATATCCCCACTTATCCCATCAGATTTTCTAAGAGAGAGCCACCTACTCATGTGTTGAGATCAAGCCATTCCATTCCAACCATATGAATCTTGATCTCTAGCCTCTCCAAGTTGCTTTCCACCCAATCAATCTCTTACACCAAAGCCAAATCTGTGAGAGAGTGATTGAATGTTGAGGAGACTATCATCTTGAAGCACAAGAGCAAGGAGTTCATCGACATTATCGAGCAACCTTTTGGAGGGTGGTGCCTCCTAGATTGGTTAGGTGTTGCTTGGGAGCCTCCTAGTTCATGTTGTGGAGTGAACCAAGAAGTTTGTAAGGGCAAGGAGATCGCCTACTTCATGAAGATCTACCCCGAGTTAGCCTAGTCCTTCGTGGATGTAGTCCATCATGTTATAGTCAAGGTTGCTTCTTCCTGGAACCCTCCATGGGTAGAGCCCAACTCTCGCGAACGTTACCCTCCGTGGGTTGAAGACTCCATAAACGTGGATGTATGATAGCACCACCTATCGGAACCACAGGAAAAATCTTCGTGTCCCTCATGCGTTTGATCTCCCTATCTCAACTCCTTACTTCCATGTGCAATGTCTTTACTTCCCGCTGCTATAATGATGACTTGCATGTGTAGGGTGTGCTAGACTTGCTAAAATTGCTAAATCTACCAAGACATAACTTTGCACCTTGTGTAGATTTTAACTTGTGCTAGTAGTCTATTAACCCCCGTCTAGACATACTCTTCTAGTGATCCCACGGTTACTGAGAACACTCTCGGTGAAACCGAGTTGCTCATTTTGGTGAAACCGAATTGAGTGGTCAAGTTTCTATTAATGAGAGTGTATGTCTCGGTGGCTCTGAAATTGTTGACTCGGTGGAACCAAAACACACTTAGCAGAAAACTAAATTTAAATTTTGAGTTCAAATTTTCTAAACCCCTCTGTGTTTGGTGATGCTTATCCATTCTACTCTTCCATATCTATTTACAAGGTCAGCATGTCAGGTTTGGACAATAGTCCAAATGATTTTAGAGAGAAGAATGTTGATTTGGAAGGAGGTACTAGTCTAGAGGCTATTTCTTCCTTAGAATACCCTGGAAGACCCAGGTCTCATGGCTTGCCCAAGGAATCCACTAGAGCCAGGAGGAAACTCAACTCTGATGAGGAAGATGCTAATTTTGTGCCCGAAGAGGTAACTTCCACGAAGTGATAGGAGAAGGCAACTAAGAAGAAAGCTTATGAGTCCACTTCTTCAAAGAGGGGAGTGAGAAAGGAAGCAGAGGCGTAGATGCATGTCGCTGAAGAGGCGGTGGATGCGGTGGCACAGATGCATGCCGTTGATGCAGCAACGAAGGCCATGGATCACCTTCCACATGAGATCGCTAAGCGGTAGATGGAAATGTGGGATTCTTCCAAGAGCTACAAGCATTGGGAGGAGTTGCGCGTGGCTCAGGAGGATGTAGAGAAGCGCATGTCTGTCGAGGAATCGGTGGTGGAGTTCCGACGCGAGCTCTGGCGGAGCCACTAATACGAGTACTACAATAGTGAGGGCGAAGCCGAGGACGAGAGCCACACCGATGACGAGAGCCATTCTGAGGGCGAGGACATCGGCTTGGTCGAGTTTAGCCTGGGGGCACGGAGTCCAGCACCGACGGAATGTTGCCTGGACAAGTCGTCGACATCTCATCGAACATTGGCGAGGCATAGGGCGGCGCATCAATGTCTTTGTTAAAATTATGCGCAATAGTAATAGCATTTGTTTATAGAGCCAGTCTTTTATTAGCACCATGTCTAGGTCAAGGAGCGTTGTTTATTTAGTGAACTTGCTCGATTAAGTAAATGCGAGCTATGTGTCGGCTAATTTGTTTACCCTAGTTAGCAACTGATGCTAAACTAGGCAAAGACATGGATGAGCACTATATAACCAGGGAATGCAAGGGGGATTTCTATGTTCTAATTCATTACACGTGCTCAAAGCAGAAGAATCGTTTGCGATGGTATGTTATCACACACATTTGTTCAGAAGTAATAGCGTCTGATGAAACTTTGCATGCCAAGTTTCCTTGCACATAGAGAATTTTTTGCTAGCTGCTGAAATATCTACCTCTCCCCCCCCTTGCCACCAAGGGAAACATTTCCCCTGTTTCCTCCTTCCTTCCTAAGCACTCTATCCACTTCCTTGCTTCCTCGCTCGCTCTCTTCATCTCGCATCCGACCGCTACGGACGCCATGGTCTCCTCGGATGACCCCTCCAACGGTATATCCTCCTCCGACGAACCTATCACCACCAGGTATGCCCCTCTCCTCCCTCTCCCTCGCCTAGGGTTATGGTTATGGTTTGGAATTGGGGATATTTAATGCGTTAATCAATTTTATCCATTCATTCCTCTTATAGCTCCATAGGACAACCACTTCCAATGAATGGGGCGGGGTAGCTAAAGATCTGCCTGCTCATTGTCAACGTCAATATCCATACGTGAAGTTAGTTGATTCTGAATCTGTGTACAGCGGAAGGAAGTTTCTTAGATGTGCTAAGAAGGTTAGCCCCACTCTTGCTGTTAGAAATCATTTGTTATATTAGATGTGCTTCAAACACTTCATGTGTGCTACCTTATTCTGGATCTGATTAAGACACTGTCACAGTTCTACGTTTGTGAGCGTTATTTTAATTGATGTCATCAGTTCTATGTTATAATATTCTGGATTGGACCGATGATAGTACTATTTTAATTGACATCATCAATTCTTATGTACATGCATGTTAGTATTAATTTGATGTCGCTCAAACATTGTCGTTGTGCATCCTATACTACCGAGACTATTGTGGTTATATTTAGATTCCTCATAAAATTTGCATTTTTGTTACACATATAGAAACAGAGGAGGGATAAGAACCAGAGCATCCTACTACAAAGACTCTATGGCCATAACCATGTCACGTCCGATGAAGAAATTTACATGCCACTTTGCAAGAAAAAAACATACACACTTGAAGCACGCATGTACAAACATGGCCAACCATTTCTTGTTGGCAAATACTTTGATGAGTGCAGTTCTAGTTTCCACAAATTACATAAATACTGCATGGAGAAAATGTTACAAGGACAAGATAATACCATTCTGGAAGTACACTACTCTGGTATGTATTTACATCACATAACGGGTACCATCTTTGTGAGATTTGAGGACTTTCATCTCTTCTTCAACTATGATATGCTCACTGGCACTCTTGCTAAATGCTTGATGTTCTAAGTACTTCACAAACTCTAGTCAACTTCTCCATATAAGGTTGTAAACAAAATAATTGTATGTATTCCTCTCAGAGGATTGATGGCACAGAGATCAATAAGGGAGCATGCATATTTCATAGATCCTGATTTGGCGAATGACACTTTATTACGTAAGAACGATACACGCAAGGTTTCCATTGACCATGTCTCCAAGATCTTGAATATGTTACACATAGGAGAATTACTCATGTGGCCAATTAAATATACAACCACACATACATTGACCATCTTTCAGTTTTCAACATAGTTCATAAGTTCATGGTTTTATTAAACTGTAGCCATCACTGGATCTTAGTGATCATTGTTCCAAAACACAACATAGATTACTATGTGGATTCTCTCAGAGAGTCAAATAATCCTCATGATCTACATCATCTTCATGATTGCATGGATAGGCATTGAATTCTTTGATGTTCATATGTTGTATTCATATCTAGTTCAAGAATTGACTACATGAAAATTCATCTTCATTTGCAGTGTATTGTCAAGGTACATAACTATAGGAGGGATATGGTTCGACCGCCAACTGCCTCTGCACCACGAGATCTTTTCTCCGGTAAGACACCGAAATCCGTTATTTTCAGAAAATGCTACTCAAATGTTCAATTGTCTAGGTAAACCTCTTTCTATTTGTCTCCAAAGAAAAAAAGAAACAACTTACACCAGTTAGGTTGTTCCTAACAGGGAAAATACATTATAATTCCATACAAAAAAATTATGTGTCCCCAACAAGAAGGGACCAACCTTTGCGGATACTACGTTTGCAGACACATGGTGAACTTATGCAGATATGCTGAATGTTGTGCCGATGCTGACATAATAGTACCAGTAAGTTTGTTTCTTAATGAGTATCTTCTACTCTACATGTATGTCACATTCTGATATAAAAATCCCACGGTTGATCTCTGGACCGATGACCTCTGAACCACTCGCCACAAATGAATTGTTATCTGTTAGGAAATTTATCAACAACTTGTTTGTGAAACACTATATCAAGCCCAGTACAAACTGGATATTTCATCATTCCTATCTCCCAAGAGTAAGTATGCATTCATATAGTGTTATCAGCTAAATGTATACGCATGGATGCATTGTTTTTCATGTGATAAGGTCTTCACATTTCGTACATTATGATTATGTACTGCATATGTCCATACATCTGTGGAATTTAGCTACCATTTGTTAAATTGCATATTGTTGCGAATTTTCTTTTTGTAGGGCAATTCAAATGCAATATTTTACCATAACCTGGCCATTTAAGCGCACGCAGTTCACATAACTAAGTGTGTGCAATCCATAATTGATAGCACACGTCAGTCATAGCGCAACCGCCTGCGATCTACAGGGAAAGAACACGTGATATAAACTGAAACGTTGGTGATAGCTAACAAATCACAGACGTTTTGTAGCACTTCTACGTGCACGTAGGATCTACTCAATCGGCTGGGATAGCACATTACCTCACATGTGAGCCTAGAGGAAACCGTGCCTGATGCAAAGGCAATCCCACGCGTAAATTGTTCGAGAAACGTATGCGATGATATCATGCATGGCAGATACTTGCCAGATAAAACTCGTGTGCGATGATGCGGATATCACACACAGTTTCTGTGATGGCCTATGTGGATTAGGTAATCTTTCACATACATTTAAAGGTCAAACAACATCTGTTTTCCATGAACAATTAGGCACATTTGACTCGTGATAGACGTGTGTGATTGATCCCCAATCCCACACATATGCCCAAAATATAGTGTGTGCGATATGTTCCTGCATCATACACGATTATATTTGGTAGAGCATCTGCACCATCGGTCACTATCGCAGACAATTTTCCGTGTCATGTGGGTTTGACCCTCGTATTGCCCACACAGGCAAGGTGACAGTTTAAAACTACGTCTCGGAAAGGGTTAAAAACCGTTTGTATAGCACGTCATTGTACCAGTGCATGTGCTTTGTATTCAAAGCACTATATTCATATGGACACCTTCAGGGGGAGCTCTCTATATCTACTTATCCACATATCCAAGTCTTTACCATCAATTTTTTATCCCCACTGAAAACTTCAACTAGTATGTCATCAATCAACAAAAGGGGGAGATTGTAAGTGCATCTAGTACCATGCTTGTTGGTTTTGGAGTATTGAAGACAAACATGGTTGAGGGAATAATGTGTTTATTATAGTACATAGGATAAACAGAAACAAGTACCTGAATTTTGGGTTTAACCGACGACTCCTAAAAATGCCTAAAGACAATGAAGATATTGGTGGTGCGCAAAGCTAATATCTCAAAGACAATGGAACGCGAAGACTTAGTCTTTTGGTAGTTTTACTTTCTTCTTTCCCGAGTCATAGGAACCACCGTACTATTAAGTATGGTCAAGGTGATTGAAGTCAGAAACTGACATGATGCTCAACCCAAATACTTATGTCTTCCAGTGAAGATAATGAGAGGATACATCTTCCGGAGTTGGTTGAGTCGGCCTTGCTTGTAGCCCAAGTAAAGATGCCACGTGTATTGAAATACGACCGTTGGTACACGTGTCGGTTGGCCACTGACCCAGGGTCAGTTCGGTCATCTCACGTCGGGTTGCCTGTTGGCATTAATGGCCCTCCCCTCCACCATAGGTTGGTGACTGCTCAGAGTTATTGCACGGATTTTGTTGTTGAGAGAAACCCACCTCGAAGACTTTGAGAGAGAGAGAGAGAGATCCTGCAAGGATAAACCACAAACACCAAGAGCTAGTGTGTTTGAGCATCACTAAAGTCCTTCTATTCTGAGTGAGCCGAAGACTTATTACACTTGAAGACTATGATCTTCAAGGCGGTTAGGCATCATGGTCTAGAGCATCTAATAGTCATTGTAAATTTTTGGGTGACCAAGTTTGTGAATGTTTCAGAAGTCTACCTTGAAGACTTGCCAGGGTGATTGGGTGAGGTCTAAGTGATATTAGCTCAAGGGGAATAAGGTGAAGACGCGGTCTTCTGATTTGAATCTCAGCCTCCCTAACCAGACGTATAGGTGTCATAACAGTTGGAACTGGTCTAACAAATCCATTGTCTTCATCGAGAAACTGGTTCTATCCCTTCACTCCTTTACTTATTGTTCATACAATGAAGCCATTATTTGCTCGTTTGTGTGTGAAGACATCCACCTAAGACATTCATCTGTTTACCTAATTGTGTTTGTGATGCATGTGTTTATATTCGATGCAACCCTGTATACCTGTCTATGCTTGCCACATCTATTAACTGCATCCATACCGCTTGTCTTGCGTAATTCCTTGATTGCCTATCCCTATTGATCTTGATTCGCTTCCGCATACTTTGAAGACATTGACATTTTTGAAGCTTTAACCGCCTATTCACCTCCCCTCTACTCGATAACTAGCACTTTCACGAACAACATGCTGGAAATCTGACACACAAGGAGCCAATAGTGTAACATCCCAAAATTCCATTTTGGAATGTTATGAATATAGCTATGCATCTATTATCATCATTGCTTGATTGTATGAACTAGTTGAAATGCCTCTTCTGGTTTTCAGAAAGTCCCCTTCTACTTTTCCCTATGTTGCTTCCTCTATTTAAAATTTTTGGTTAAAAGTTCAAATAAGAGAGGAGGAACATGACACTCCACACCAGGGTCTAATTGGTGAATTATTTGAACAAAAATAACCAGGAGTTATTTTGAAAATATTTGCAAAAAGGGTTTAAAAACAATTAGGACATTTCTGAAATAATATTTTTTTCAAAGTGTTCAAATGACAGAATAGAAATGTTCATTAAATAGCATTTATTATTCTGTTAATTTTGATATATAATACCCCTATATTTACAAACGATTTGAATGCTTTAAAAGCTTTTGAATGTCTCCGGAAATTATTAAAAAGAAACGGTAACCGTTTCCGGTATTAAACGGGCCGGCCCACCGGCTTTAAAAGCCGAAACCGTTACCGGTCGGCCGACCGAGCGCAGTAATGCTCCCGCTCTCTCACTGACACCGGGTCCCACCCCGTCCGACCGTTGCCCCGGAACGGTCATCGTCTTCACTCCCCGCGCTCGCCGGATCCGACGCCGGCCGTTACTCCCCCTCACCGGATCTCTCCCCTCTCTCCTCCCCGCACCCCCCCGAGCGCCTATATAAGAGCCCCACGGCCCCGCATCCATTCCCCCCCCGAGCCCCCTTCTCTCTCTCGCCGAGACGCCGTCGATTGCTCGTCGGAGTTCCACCACCACCGGAAGTCGCCGTCGATCGTAGCCACCACCTCCGACCATCATTCGCCACGCCGTCGCCACCAATCGCCTCCGGAGGACCGTCCCCGTCGCCAGGACCACTTCCCCGTCCTCCCCGACCACCGGAACACCTCGCCGTCGCAATCGCCGCTACCGGACTCGCCGGAGTACCCCGACGCCGGCAACCTCCCTCCGTAAGCCCCCTCGACCGTCCGATCCAAATCCCACGGTCCAGATTAGAACGAACTTAAGTCCGAACCGTTTTCTTCTACCGAACGGTCGCCCGCTCTAATTCACCTACCGAACGCCCCCCTTAGCCAATCGGATCGCGCCACGTAGCCCCCTGACCGACGCAAACTTTTTTTCATTTTCTGTTTTGTTTTAATTAACAGAATGTTTTCCAATTTTGTTTTGCTTATATCTTTTAATCTGTTTAGAGTTTTGAGTTGATTCTTTTTGCAATAGCTCACAATTTTCATGTAGTTTCACCCTGTACTTTTAAATTTCAAATTTGAACTATGAAATTTGAATTGAATCAAATTTGCTTAAAATCTTCAAATCTGAATAACTAGAGTTTGAAAATAGATTTTGATATGAATCTTTTTGCTACTGTTTGGTATTAGTTAGGACTATCTTCAGGTATAGTTTGAGGATTTTCATGATATATTTGATTACTGTTTTACCCAAAAAACAGAATCTGCTTATTATTATAATATAGTTTTATAAACTTAATTTTGATTAGTTTGATTTAGAATTTGGTTTTATTTGTTTATTAGGTTCTGTTAGTAAACATTTAGTGTTTTCACTTACTGTTAATAAAAATATAAATTTGCCTAGTTTAATTTTATTTAACATAGGAATCAAAATTTCTTTTCAATTAGGCTTAATTTGACTAAAACAACTAACTAGTAATAGTTTGTTTTCAAACAAAGTTTTCTATATTTTGTTTCTGTTTTCTAAGACAGATTTAATAGTAAATTATTTTTTTTCTGTCAAGAACATGTTTTGTTAACAAATTATAAGTTTAGTTTTACATTCTTTTGTTAATATAACTATAGTTGATTCATATAGTGTTTATCAAAACTTGTATAAACTTCACTAAACTTTTCCCAACAAGCTTAAATTGATTATTCTGTTTATTAATAAAATATTCTATTGTTTTCCTTGTTGTCAACAATTGTTTTGCTATTTCAAAATAGTTTTATTATGTAGTAGTGTTTTCATCATCCCCTTTGGAAAAAACAAAACTTTGTGTGTTTTACTTGCTAGAGACTTTTGTGCATTGTTTGCCTTGTTTGTTTAGTACTTCTTTGCTGAATGTTATGAGTACTTATTTTGGTTGTATGCTTATTTGAGTGCATTGTTTGTTTCGTTAGATTATCCGGAGTGCGAAACTTGTTACCTAGAGTTACTCAAGTACGAAGATCATCAATCAGGCAAGTCACTTTGACCATGTTTACCCATGTTTTATATGCATTAGTTCTACCATCTCCCCAATTGCATGCAAGATAGGTTAGTTGGAAACTTGGTTACATTGTAGTAGTATCATGTGGTAGGTACCCCCCCCCTCAACCTCTTTGACACATTGGCCCCGGGAAACGTTGTTTTACCTTTCGCTATGCTATTAGTAGACGGGGTTGGTTGTGTGATCCATGAGAGTTGAGAGAGTTAATAATTTCAAGACCTACATAATGATCAAGATTTAAGACTCCGAGTTTTCAACATACCTCTGGGTGGATGATGGTTGAACGGCACCCTGGAGAAACCAGTGGATTTGCCTAGGTGATGCTGGAGATGGCCAGTATTCACGCGGAAAGGTCCACCCAGGCACAAAGAGATGGATGGATGCTTTAAAACCCAAGGCTTACCTGCACAGCCACAAGTCATTATGGGCTCTGGCTTGGTTGGATATCGTGGTGACCCTGGACAGGCGGTGCTACGAGATGTAGAAGAACGGTAGGAAAGGATGGGCACCGACAGAGTCGCAGGGAAACCCTTTGGAAGACCATGTTTTGGTCATCCGTTTCTCAAACACCCTGAAGTGCGAGAAATCAAACGGAGGCGACCAAATCTTGTGGGGAACGTGTGCAAAAACTCTGCAGAGTACTTAAACCTAATCGATTAGCCGTGTCCACGGTTATGGACGACTTGAGCCAAAGGGATTGGAACTTCCGGAACTCTCAACACAAATAATATGATGATGTGGGAATTTAATAATTTTGGGTATGAGAATTGGTTGATGGAACCATCTCATTAATCAACCAACTTAGTAATGCTTTGCTTAGCCCTTTTTCTTGATGTAGGAAAAATTGGCTTTACGCAAAACTTACCACCCCACCTGCCATATAAGCATATAGACTAGCTGATTATTTTCACCCCTCTCTTGTGACTTTGCCGGCATACTCCATATGCTGACCTACACGGCTGCAACGTATCATGTTGCAGAGTATTTTTCCGACCAGGAGTGAGGACACGTTCTATGCTCAGTGAGATGCCCTTGGAGTCGGATGGACTCATCTACCTTCGACGCTTCCGCAAGATTTAGATATTCTCATGAGTTGGCCTTTGGCCACTTTATTGTAATTTTTATCGTAATAAAGAACTCGATATGAGATTTCGATTAATATAATGCTGTGTGATTTACCTTTGATATATACATTGATGTACCGTGTGTGTACCAGCATGATCTTGGGATGGTACGGAAACACCGGAGACTTGACCTTCCAGGTCGGGTCGTTACAGAAATGGAAAAATTGGCTTTACGCAAAACTTACCACCCCACCTGCCATATAAGCATATAGACTAGCTGATTATTTTCACCCCTCTCTTGTGACTTTGCCGGCATACTCCATATGCTGACCTACACGGCTGCAACGTATCATGTTGCAGAGTATTTTTCCGACCAGGAGTGAGGACACGTTCTATGCTCAGTGAGATGCCCTTGGAGTCGGATGGACTCATCTACCTTCGACGCTTCCGCAAGATTTAGATATTCTCATGAGTTGGCCTTTGGCCACTTTATTGTAATTTTTATCGTAATAAAGAACTCGATATGAGATTTCGATTAATATAATGCTGTGTGATTTACCTTTGATATATACATTGATGTACCGTGTGTGTACCAGCATGATCTTGGGATGGTACGGAAACACCGGAGACTTGACCTTCCAGGTCGGGTCGTTACAGAAATGGTATCAGAGCACACGCTGACCGTAGGACGTAACCTCTAGGATTGGAAAGCCTTAGGATTGTTTCTCTTTGTCTTTAAATATCTTATACTCTCATCTATTCGTTTCTGACTCCTCTCCGATTATTTCAAAATTTATAGATGGCCACCTTCATCCCAGTGTTGATCACAGAGTTTTGCCAGCCTGACGCAACGATGCCCTTTGGTAAGGAGCTGATGAGGATCGTCAAGGACATAAGGATTGCTTTGCCGAGCATCACCGGGATTCCTATCATGTCATTTCCCCAAGATGGACGCTACAGGATCGAGGTGCATATTCCAGGGAAGACCTTTGGGAATCGGAAGGAACCCATAGATCTCAAGTTCGTGGCACCCAGTTGGATACTTGGAAGAGACATGGCCATTCATCGTGCCCTTGGACGTATCCAGGAGGAATACAGAGGTGGAACCATTTCACCAGGACTCAGCATGGTTTGCCGCAGAGATGCCCATGGCAACATCATCACCAATCCCACTGCAGACACCAATATCTCCTATATCCAGACCTTGGAGACTCACATCAGGACTCTGGAGCTTCGAGTTCGTGCTGACACGAAGACTATCAAGAATCTGATGAATCGTGAGCTGGACCTTGAAGCTGATCTGCGAGAGGCCAACTATGAACACGAGCATGAAGTGAAGGACTTCTTAGAGAGGATTGATGAGCAGAATGCACGCATCGCCACTCTGGAGGAGCATCTAGACATGGGAGAAAACCTTCACCCCGAAGGAGACATGGCACCCTTCATCAGCGACGATGAAGACTATGAGGAAAGCACCACCGGAGGACCTACGACTATGCACTTTTGAGGAGAACATTAGTTATGCCCTCCAATGTATCTTTATTTTAGTCGTTAAAGCGTAGGTCGATGTTTAGTTGTCTGAGATTTGTATTTTCCGATGTTTGACATTGATTGAATAAATGAATGAGTGTTTCGTGTGATATGTTTGTTGCATTGCATATGGGTAGTGAATTTCTTCCAGACCCTTGTTCTATTCTAATTCTCATCCCTCTGAAAACAGCAAGATGCCTCCACGACGTGAGACCGATTTCACTTTTCCACCGGAACTCACCCAACTCCTTCAGCAACAGAATGCACTGATGCAACTATTGATTCAGAATCAGACCAACAACCAGAACAACAACAACAACCACCATCCACCCCAGACTGACAATCTCACCCGTTTTCTGAGGTTGAACCCTCCAACTTTCTCCAGCAGCACTGAGCCCATTGTGGCAGATGACTGGCTCCGCAAGATGGAGAGAGAACTTGTCACCGCTGGATGCACTGACGCTGAGAAAGTGCGATTTGCCGCACATCAACTGGAAGGACCAGCAGCATCATGGTGGGAGAATTATACCACCACTTATCCTATTGCAGATGTGACTTGGGAGCAGTTCAAGCTTGCTTTCCGCACCGCTCATGTTTCAGCTGGAGCCATGAGTTTAAAGAAGCGCGAGTTTCGCAACTTGCGCCAGGGTAATCGTTCCGTGGCCCAATATGTGGACGACTTCAACACATTGTCACGTTATGCCCCAGGAGATGTGGCCGATGATGCGGCCAAGCAAGAAAAGTTTCTGGAAGGACTCAATGATGAGTTGAGCATACAGCTGGTAGTGGCTAATTTCAACAACTACCAAGAGCTGGTGGATAAGGCACTTATTCTGGAAGGTAAACAGCAGCAGATTGAGAACCGCAAGCGGAAGTACACTCAGGGGAAGTTCAACTCTGGAGCTCATCAGAAGCCTCGTTACTCCCCGTACTCCGGGAATACCGGATCAGGAAATGGTAAGTTTGGAAAGCACACTCATACTGTGCACAACCATGGAGGTCACCATCATGGAGGAAATGGGAATAACCGTCTCAACCATGGTAACTTCAAGAGTGACAATGGGAATGGGAACAACAACCAGCACCGTCAAGTTCCTGCTCAGAAGGATCTGAGTCACATTACCTGTTTCAAGTGCCAGAAGACAGGGCACTATGCTACTGAGTGTCCCCAGAGTAAGCAAGGCACTGGAAACGGCACTAACAACGGCAACTCCACAGCCAAGAAGCCCAATCCGTTTCCCCGTGCTCACGTGAATCACATCAACGTGGAAGAAGTCTATGATCAGCCCGAGACTGTGGTTGGTAAGTTTTTATTGCATTCACGTCCTGTTACAGTACTTTTTGATTCGGGTGCAACTCATTCATTCATATCAAGGGTAGTTGTGGATAAGTATGGTTTGCCCACCAAAACCCTTAGTCAGCCAATTCAGGTTAGTTCTCCAGGAGGTATGATGATGGCAGGGATAGGATGCCATGCCTTGAAACTCAATATAGGGAACCATGTTTTTTCCACCGACCTCATCGTCTTAGAGTCACACGGATTGGATGTAATCCTAGGCATGGATTGGATGACCAAGTATGAAGGAAATCTTGATTGCCCTAGCAAGTCTGTTTCACTCACCACCCCGGAGAACAAGAGGATTAAGTATGTATCCCGACGCACACGTATGAGTGCTCGGTTAAATTCTCTCACAGGAGTTGTTCAGGAGGAAGTACCTGTGGTAAAAGAATTTCCAGATGTATTTCCGGAAGAATTACCAGGAATGCCACCAGATAGGGAGATTGAGTTCTTAATAGAGCTACAGCCAGGGACAGCCCCAATTTCCAAGAGACCCTATCGGATGCCCGCAAATGATCTGTTGGAAATCAAGAAGCAAATTAAGGAGTTATTGGACAAAGGTTATATTCGCCCAAGTTCTTCACCTTGGGGAGCCCCAGTTCTTTTGGTGGAGAAGAAGGATAAATCTTTGAGAATGGTAGTGGACTATCGTGCCTTGAACGAGGTGACTATCAAGAACAAGTACCCTCTACCGATGATTAATGATTTGTTTGATCAGCTCGTAGGAGCCAAAGTATTCTCCAAGATCGATCTTCGATCAGGGTATCACCAGTTGAAAATTCGTGAACAGGATATACCCAAAACAGCTTTCACCACGAGGTATGGCTTGTATGAGTATACGGTCATGTCTTTTGGATTGACTAATGCTCCTGCCTACTTCATGAATTTGATGAACAAAGTATTCATGGAATACCTAGACAAGTTTGTTGTGGTGTTCATCGATGACATTCTGATATTCTCCAAGAACGAGGAAGAGCATAAGCAACATTTGCGTTTAGTTCTGGAAAAGCTAAGAGAGCATCAGTTATATGCCAAGTTCAGCAAATGTGAATTTTGGTTGACGGAAGTCGGATTCCTTGGACATGTTATTTCCGGAGAAGGAATAGCCGTAGACCCCGCTAAGGTTGAAGCCGTCACCGAGTGGAAGTCACCCACCTCAGTTAAGGAGATCCGCAGTTTCCTTGGACTTGCTGGATATTACCGGAGGTTCATTGAAAATTTCTCCAAGGTTGCCAAGCCCATGACAGAGTTGTTGAAGAAAGAATCCAAGTATGTTTGGACTGTGGAATGTGAAGCCAGTTTCCGGGAGTTGAAGGAACGTTTGGTCACAGCCCCAGTGTTGATCTTGCCCGATATTCGGAAGGATTTCCAGGTTTATTGTGATGCTTCACGTCAAGGACTTGGAGGAGTACTTATGCAGGATGGAAAAGTTGTAGCCTATGCTTCCAGACAGCTACGACCTCATGAGTTGAATTATGCCACGCATGACTTGGAGCTAGCAGCCGTAGTGCACGCACTCAAGACTTGGAGACATTTCCTTATCGGAAATAGTTGTGATGTTTACACCGACCATAAGAGCCTGAAGTATATCTTCACGCAGAAAGAGTTGAACCTCAGACAGAGGAGATGGTTAGAGTTAATCAAGGACTATGACATGAGATTACACTACCATCCAGGTAAGGCTAATGTTGTAGCCGATGCCTTGAGTCGGAAAACTTATGTGAACACACTCACAGCTGGAGGATTACCTCAAGAGTTAGTCGATGATCTCAGAGAGCTCAAGCTAGAGATAGTTCCAAGAGGATATGTTGCTACACTGGAAATTCAGTCCACCTTGACCGAAAGAATTCGAGAAGCCCAGAAATCGGACAAGGAGATAGCTGAGATTAAACAGAGAATGAAAGATGGTAAAGCTAAAGGTTTTCGTGAGGATGAACACGGAACTTTGTGGTTTGAGAACCGAATCTATGTGCCCAATGAACCAGAGCTCAGGAAGTTGATACTTCAGGAAGCCCACGATTCACCTTACTCGATACACCCAGGCAATACCAAGATGTATCTGGATTTAAAGGAAAGTTATTGGTGGACAGGTATGAAGAAAGATATTGCAGAGCATGTTGCGATATGTGATGTTTGTCAGCGAGTAAAGGCAGAACATCAGAAACCAGCAGGGTTACTCCAACCTTTGCCGATACCCGAGTGGAAATGGGAAAAACTTGGTATGGATTTCATCACAGGATTGCCCAGGACCCGTTCAGGTTATGATTCCATCTGGGTAGTGGTAGATCGCTTGACCAAGGTAGCACACTTCATTCCAGTAAAGACCACCTATACCAGTGCTAAGCTAGCCAAGATATACATGACCAGGATCGTATGTCTGCATGGAGTTCCGAGGAGTATAGTGTCAGATAGAGGAACACAATTCACTTCAAAGTTTTGGCATCAGTTACATGAGACTTTGGGTACGAGACTGGAGTTTAGTACAGCTTTTCATCCGCAGACAGATGGCCAGACTGAGAGAGTCAATCAGATTCTGGAAGACATGTTGAGAGCTTGTGCGCTAGATTATGGATCTAGTTGGGACGAAAACTTGCCTTACGCAGAATTCTCATACAACAACAGTTATCAGACCAGTCTAAAGATGGCCCCTTTCGAAGCTTTATACGGAAGAAGATGTAGAACACCACTGACGTGGGATGGTGTTGGAGACCGACAACTTTTTGGTCCCGACCTTATCCGAGATTCTGAAGAGAAAGTCAAGTTGATACGTGACAGACTCAAAATAGCTCAATCTCGACAGAAGAGCTATGCTGACAACAAGCGCAAGGAAGTGACGTATGAAGTGGGAGACCGAGCATATCTTCGTGTGTCCCCGCTTCGAGGAACCAAGAGATTTGGTGTTAAAGGAAAATTAGCACCCAGATTCATAGGCCCCTACAAAATTCTTGAACGTAGAGGTGAAGTTGCATACAAACTGGAATTGCCGGAAGGATTATCCGAAGTTCATGATGTGTTCCATGTTTCCCAGCTGAAGAAATGTCATGCTGAGATGGTTGACATCCCTTTGCGAGACACCGTGCCCCTAGAGGCCATACAGCTTGAAAGTGATCTGACTTATGAGGAGAAGCCTGTCAAGATCCTCGAGACATCCAACAGAGTTACCCGCAGCAAGATTATCAAGTTCTGCAAAGTTTTGTGGAGTCACCATACTGAGGAAGAAGCCACCTGGGAACGCGAAGAAGATCTTCGTAGAGACCATCCGCACCTATTTTCTAGCCAACCCGAATCTCGAGGGCGAGATTCATCTTAAGGTGGGTAGGTTTGTAACATCCCAAAATTCCATTTTGGAATGTTATGAATATAGCTATGCATCTATTATCATCATTGCTTGATTGTATGAACTAGTTGAAATGCCTCTTCTGGTTTTCAGAAAGTCCCCTTCTACTTTTCCCTATGTTGCTTCCTCTATTTAAAATTTTTGGTTAAAAGTTCAAATAAGAGAGGAGGAACATGACACTCCACACCAGGGTCTAATTGGTGAATTATTTGAACAAAAATAACCAGGAGTTATTTTGAAAATATTTGCAAAAAGGGTTTAAAAACAATTAGGACATTTCTGAAATAATATTTTTTTCAAAGTGTTCAAATGACAGAATAGAAATGTTCATTAAATAGCATTTATTATTCTGTTAATTTTGATATATAATACCCCTATATTTACAAACGATTTGAATGCTTTAAAAGCTTTTGAATGTCTCCGGAAATTATTAAAAAGAAACGGTAACCGTTTCCGGTATTAAACGGGCCGGCCCACCGGCTTTAAAAGCCGAAACCGTTACCGGTCGGCCGACCGAGCGCAGTAATGCTCCCGCTCTCTCACTGACACCGGGTCCCACCCCGTCCGACCGTTGCCCCGGAACGGTCATCGTCTTCACTCCCCGCGCTCGCCGGATCCGACGCCGGCCGTTACTCCCCCTCACCGGATCTCTCCCCTCTCTCCTCCCCGCACCCCCCCGAGCGCCTATATAAGAGCCCCACGGCCCCGCATCCATTCCCCCCCCGAGCCCCCTTCTCTCTCTCGCCGAGACGCCGTCGATTGCTCGTCGGAGTTCCACCACCACCGGAAGTCGCCGTCGATCGTAGCCACCACCTCCGACCATCATTCGCCACGCCGTCGCCACCAATCGCCTCCGGAGGACCGTCCCCGTCGCCAGGACCACTTCCCCGTCCTCCCCGACCACCGGAACACCTCGCCGTCGCAATCGCCGCTACCGGACTCGCCGGAGTACCCCGACGCCGGCAACCTCCCTCCGTAAGCCCCCTCGACCGTCCGATCCAAATCCCACGGTCCAGATTAGAACGAACTTAAGTCCGAACCGTTTTCTTCTACCGAACGGTCGCCCGCTCTAATTCACCTACCGAACGCCCCCCTTAGCCAATCGGATCGCGCCACGTAGCCCCCTGACCGACGCAAACTTTTTTTCATTTTCTGTTTTGTTTTAATTAACAGAATGTTTTCCAATTTTGTTTTGCTTATATCTTTTAATCTGTTTAGAGTTTTGAGTTGATTCTTTTTGCAATAGCTCACAATTTTCATGTAGTTTCACCCTGTACTTTTAAATTTCAAATTTGAACTATGAAATTTGAATTGAATCAAATTTGCTTAAAATCTTCAAATCTGAATAACTAGAGTTTGAAAATAGATTTTGATATGAATCTTTTTGCTACTGTTTGGTATTAGTTAGGACTATCTTCAGGTATAGTTTGAGGATTTTCATGATATATTTGATTACTGTTTTACCCAAAAAACAGAATCTGCTTATTATTATAATATAGTTTTATAAACTTAATTTTGATTAGTTTGATTTAGAATTTGGTTTTATTTGTTTATTAGGTTCTGTTAGTAAACATTTAGTGTTTTCACTTACTGTTAATAAAAATATAAATTTGCCTAGTTTAATTTTATTTAACATAGGAATCAAAATTTCTTTTCAATTAGGCTTAATTTGACTAAAACAACTAACTAGTAATAGTTTGTTTTCAAACAAAGTTTTCTATATTTTGTTTCTGTTTTCTAAGACAGATTTAATAGTAAATTATTTTTTTTCTGTCAAGAACATGTTTTGTTAACAAATTATAAGTTTAGTTTTACATTCTTTTGTTAATATAACTATAGTTGATTCATATAGTGTTTATCAAAACTTGTATAAACTTCACTAAACTTTTCCCAACAAGCTTAAATTGATTATTCTGTTTATTAATAAAATATTCTATTGTTTTCCTTGTTGTCAACAATTGTTTTGCTATTTCAAAATAGTTTTATTATGTAGTAGTGTTTTCATCATCCCCTTTGGAAAAAACAAAACTTTGTGTGTTTTACTTGCTAGAGACTTTTGTGCATTGTTTGCCTTGTTTGTTTAGTACTTCTTTGCTGAATGTTATGAGTACTTATTTTGGTTGTATGCTTATTTGAGTGCATTGTTTGTTTCGTTAGATTATCCGGAGTGCGAAACTTGTTACCTAGAGTTACTCAAGTACGAAGATCATCAATCAGGCAAGTCACTTTGACCATGTTTACCCATGTTTTATATGCATTAGTTCTACCATCTCCCCAATTGCATGCAAGATAGGTTAGTTGGAAACTTGGTTACATTGTAGTAGTATCATGTGGTAGGTACCCCCCCCCTCAACCTCTTTGACACATTGGCCCCGGGAAACGTTGTTTTACCTTTCGCTATGCTATTAGTAGACGGGGTTGGTTGTGTGATCCATGAGAGTTGAGAGAGTTAATAATTTCAAGACCTACATAATGATCAAGATTTAAGACTCCGAGTTTTCAACATACCTCTGGGTGGATGATGGTTGAACGGCACCCTGGAGAAACCAGTGGATTTGCCTAGGTGATGCTGGAGATGGCCAGTATTCACGCGGAAAGGTCCACCCAGGCACAAAGAGATGGATGGATGCTTTAAAACCCAAGGCTTACCTGCACAGCCACAAGTCATTATGGGCTCTGGCTTGGTTGGATATCGTGGTGACCCTGGACAGGCGGTGCTACGAGATGTAGAAGAACGGTAGGAAAGGATGGGCACCGACAGAGTCGCAGGGAAACCCTTTGGAAGACCATGTTTTGGTCATCCGTTTCTCAAACACCCTGAAGTGCGAGAAATCAAACGGAGGCGACCAAATCTTGTGGGGAACGTGTGCAAAAACTCTGCAGAGTACTTAAACCTAATCGATTAGCCGTGTCCACGGTTATGGACGACTTGAGCCAAAGGGATTGGAACTTCCGGAACTCTCAACACAAATAATATGATGATGTGGGAATTTAATAATTTTGGGTATGAGAATTGGTTGATGGAACCATCTCATTAATCAACCAACTTAGTAATGCTTTGCTTAGCCCTTTTTCTTGATGTAGGAAAAATTGGCTTTACGCAAAACTTACCACCCCACCTGCCATATAAGCATATAGACTAGCTGATTATTTTCACCCCTCTCTTGTGACTTTGCCGGCATACTCCATATGCTGACCTACACGGCTGCAACGTATCATGTTGCAGAGTATTTTTCCGACCAGGAGTGAGGACACGTTCTATGCTCAGTGAGATGCCCTTGGAGTCGGATGGACTCATCTACCTTCGACGCTTCCGCAAGATTTAGATATTCTCATGAGTTGGCCTTTGGCCACTTTATTGTAATTTTTATCGTAATAAAGAACTCGATATGAGATTTCGATTAATATAATGCTGTGTGATTTACCTTTGATATATACATTGATGTACCGTGTGTGTACCAGCATGATCTTGGGATGGTACGGAAACACCGGAGACTTGACCTTCCAGGTCGGGTCGTTACAAATAGCTAGTGAGAATAGAGAAACCTGTTTATTTTTCTCTCAGTTTTGTGGTGGACTCTTTTTGGCCTTTTTATATCCGCACACATAGGGGCACATCCTAATAATGCATCACATTTTATTTTACTTACAACTCAAAATATGAACAATATGATGACTGCATATTGATACGTCTCCAACGTATCTATAATTTTTTATTGTTCCCTGCTATTAAATTATCGTTCTAGGATACTTTTTAAGCATTTATTTATTGTTTTATGGTATTTTTTAGCACTAACCTATTAACCCAGTGCCAAGTGTCGGTTGATGTTTTCTGCATGTTTTTGGCCTTTCAGGTATACTGTACCAAACGAAGTCCAAATACCCCAAAAACTTTTTGATGATTTTTTCTAGACAAAAATAAGACCTGAAAGCTTTGGAGGAAGACCGAAGGGCACATGAGGTGCCCCCAAGCCAACAAGGCGCGCCCAGGCGGGTGGTCATGCCCTGATGACTCGAGGCCACCTCCTAGCTCCACTGGCCTGTATCTTGTCGTCGTTTTCTCACGACAGATGCCATGGGTAGGCTTATCGAAGGTTGTTGGGACCGAGGACGTCGACGGGCTCTAGGAGCGGGATTAGGCACAAGCGGTGACTGACACACGATATACCCAGGTTCGGGGCCCTTCGTGGGAGGTAATAGCCCTAGTCCTGCCTGATCTAGTTGATCGATGGGGAAAGGCTACAATGGTGCTCCTTGAGTTGTGTCTAGAGGTGGAAGAAAGAGCAGCTAGCTCCCCTTCCCTTGCTACGAGGGTGGCTATGGAACGAGGTGTTCCTCTCTCTCTCTCTGTGTGTGTGTTCTGGTCTATCTGTTGCTTGCCTTTGCATGGGGGACTCTGGGGGGTTTTATAGTCCAACCCCCCGGATTACAATATGGATGGAAAGCCGTGGGAGGGCCCCAGATGGCAGCCTCTGTAGTCAGCCATGGGGGCCCCGGCTGTAGGGTCTCACTGCTGGGAGGTCTCGCCGGCTGGGAGGTCCCGTCGAGAGCTGGAGGGGCCCGCACGGTAGGTCCCAGCAACAGTCACTTCACGACAAGGGTCGTCCTTCGGGGCGTCACCTTGTGGTAGCCGGCCGCGGTCAGCGGTACAGACTAGTCATCCATGGTGAACATCTCCATGTTGATCGTATCTTCTATATGACTCATGTTAACAAAATCGACGCCCACAACAACTTGTGTTCTACTCGTGCATAGATTCTACGCATAGACCTAGCTCATGATGCCACTATTGGGAGACGTAGTAGTAAATCAAAAAATTTCCTACGTATCACCAAGATCTATCTATGGAGAAACCAGCAACTAGTGGGGAGAGATTGCATCTTCATACCTTTGAAGATCGCTAAGCGGAAGCGTTACAAGAACGCGGTTGGTGGAGTCGTACTCGCAGCCATTCAGATCGCGGTGGATTCCGATCTCAGCACCGAACAACGGCGCCTCCACATTCAACACACGTGCAGCCCGATGACGTCTCCTACGCCTTGATCCAGCAAGGAGGAAGGAGAGGTTGAGGGAGAGCTCCGACAACACGACGACGTGGTGACGGTGGAGCTACGTGAACTCCGGCAGGGCTTCGCCAAGCACTATGGAGAACGAGGAAGAGGAAGGGTAGGGCTGTGTCGAGAGAGAGAAGTCGTGTCTCAAATAAGCCCAAACCCTTGCATATATATAGGAGGAGGGATAGGGAGGGCTGCCTTGTCCCCTCCTCTAAGGAGGAGAGGTTCGGCCAAACTAGGGGGAGAGTCCACCTCCCACAAGGGAGGTGGATCTCCTCCTTTTAAACCTTTTTCAGCCCTATCTCTTCTCTCCAGCCGCATGGGCCTTTCTAGAAGGTCTTGGACAGACCAATAAGGGCTGGCACACCCCCTCTAAGGGCCCATGAAGTCCTTTGGTCATCACACCCCTCCCGAGGGTCCTCCGGCACCCTCCCGGCACTCCCGGTACATGTAACATCCCAAAATTCCATTTTGGAATGTTATGAAATATAGCTATGCATCTATCATCATCATTGCTTGAATACATGTATTAGTGGAAATGCCTTCTCTGAATTTCTGAAACCCCATTTCTACTTTCAATGTGTGGCTTTCACCTATTTGAAATCTTGGTAAAAAGTTCAAATAAGAGAGGAGGAACATGACACTCCACACCAGGGAATATTTGGTGATTTATTTGAACAAAAACAACCAGGAGTTATTTTGAAAAATATTTGCAAAAAGGATTTAAGAACAATTAGACAATTTCTGAAAATATTATTTTTTTCAAAGTATTCAAATGACAGAATAAAAATGTTCAATAAAAGGAATTTATTATTCTGTTAATTTTGATATATAATACTCCTATATTTAGAAATGTTTTGAATGCTTTTAAAGACGTTTTACTGCTCTGGTTATTAAAAACAGTAACAGTTTTGTAATTAAACGGGCCGGCCCACTAGCATTTATTCGCGAATTAACTATGAGCCGGTCGACCGACGCGCCTTCGCCGCTCCCTCTCTCTCTAACATCTGGACCCACCCGACCGACCGTTCGCACCGCGCGGTCACCCTCTTCCTCCCCCTCGCGCCACCGTCGCCGAGATTCCATCTCCCCGGATCTCCCTCCTCTCTCCTCCCCGCACCCACCCGAGCACCCTATAAGTAGCCCTGCCCCTCCTCTCTCCATTCCCCCCAGAATCCCCTCTCTCCCTCGCTGAGACGCTGCTCAAATCACCTCGCCGGAGTTGCTCCGACCACCGAACACCCCATCGCTCGTGCCCGTCGCTCCACTCTTCCCCTCGCCCCTCCGACCTCACCATTCGATGCCGGACGTCCACCGCAACCGCCCGGACCCCTTCAACGCCTCCCTCGACCACCGGAGCGCCACCCCGACTTCCTCGCCGTTTCGGACTCGCCGGAGATCCCTCGTCGGCGACCTCTTAACACTGTGAGCACCCCCACCCGTTCGATCTGGATCTGACGATCCAGATTAGATCGTTTTTATTCGCGAACCGGTATTCTCTTAGATTCGGTCGACCGCCCGTAACAACCGCTCGGACACCCCCTTAGCCACTCACAGGCTGCCACGTCACCATGGCCGTTCGATAGTTTTCTTTTTTTACCTTCAGTTTTGTTTAGTTAACAGATTGTTTTAGAAATTTGTTTTGCTTATAACTTTTTATCCGTTTAGTGTTTTGAGTTGATTCTTTTTGCAATAGCTCACATTTTTCATGTAGTTTTACCCTGAACTTTTAAATTTTAAATTTGAACTATAAAATTTGAATTGAATCAAATTTGCTTAAAACATGCAAATCTGAATAACTAGAGTTTGAAAATAGATTTTGATATGAATCTTGTTGCTACTGCTTGGTATAAGTTAGGACTATCTTATTGTTTAGTTTGAGGATTTTTAGGATGATTCTTATTAGTGTTTTAGCTATAAACAGATTCTGCCTATTAGTTAGTATTTAACTTAGTTTTAGTTGGTTTAAATTAGATTTAATTTATTTGATTTAGTAGGTTCTGTTAGTTAAACTTTAGGTGTTTTACTTACTGTTAATAAAAATATTATTTGTCTAGTTTATTTTCTTAGTTAATATAGGCATCACAACTTCTTTTCAAATAGGTTTAATTTGATTAAAACAACTAGTTTAGTAATAGATTTCTTTTAACAGAGTTTTATAATTTAATTTTGTTTTCTCAGACAAGTTTATTTGTAAATTCTTTCCTGTTAAGAACATGTTTTGTTAATAAATAATAAGCTTTGTTTTGCTCTTTTGTTAGTAAAACTATAGTTGTTTCATATAGTGTTTATCCAAACTTTTAAAAAACTTTACTAAAGTTTTTCCCAACAAACTTTAATGAATTCATTTCTGTTATTAATAAAATATTTTATTGTTTTCTTGTTGTCAACTATTGTTCTATTATTACAAATAGGTTTCATTATGTTGGTAGTGTTTTATCAATCATCTTTTAGAAAACAAAACTTTGTGTGTTTTCTTGCTTGTGATTTGTGCATTGTTTTGCCTTGATTGTTTACTAGTTCATGGTTGATGGTTGTGAGTTACAAAATTTTGTTGTATGCTTATTGAGTGCTCTTGTTTGCTTCATTAGATTATCTGGAGTGCGAAGCTTGTTACTTAGAGTCACTCACGTACGAAGATCATCAATCAGGCAAGTCACTTTGATCATCTTTACCCATGTTTTTATTGCATTAGTTTTTGCATCACCCCAATTAAATGCAAAGTAGGTTAGTTGCAAACTTGGTTATTGTTGTAGTATCATGTGGTAGGTACCCCTTCTCAACTCTTGACACATTGGCCCCGGGAAACGTTGTTTTACATTTGCTATGCTATTAGTAGACAGGGATGGTTGTGTGATTCATGAGAGTTAAGAGAGTTAATTACAAGACCTACATAATGATCAAGACTTCAAGATTTCGAGTTTTCAACTTACCTCTGGGTGGATGATGGTTGAACAACACCCTGGAGAAACCAGTGGATTTGCCTAGGTGTTGCTGGAGATGGCCAGTATTCACACGGAAAGGTCCACCTAGGCACAAAGAGATGGATGGATGCTTCAAGACCCAAGGCTTACCTGCACAGCCACAAGTCATTATGGGCTCAGGCTTGGTTGGATATCGTGGTGACCCTGGACAGGCGGTGCTACGAGATGTAGAAGAACGGTAGGAAAGGATGGGCACCGACAGAGTCGCAGGGAAACCCTTTGGAAGACCATGTTTTGGTCATCCGTTTCTCAAACACCCTAAAGTGCGAGAAATCAAACGGAGACGACCAAATCTTGTGGGGAACGTGTGCAAAGCTCTGTAGAGTACTCAAACCTAATCGATTAGCCGTGTCCACGGTCATGGACGACTTGAGCCAAAGGAACTGAAACTTTCGGAACCCTCAACACAATTATTTTGATGATGTGGGTATTAATAACTTGGGTATGAGAATTGGTTGGTGGAACCATCTCATTAAACAACCAACTTAGTAATAATTTTGCTTAGCCCTCTCTTGTTGTAGGAAAATTGGCTTTAGGCAAAAACTTACCACCCCACCTGCCATATAAGCATATAGACTAGATGATTATCTTTTCACCCCTCTCTTGTGACTTTGCCGGCATATTCCATATGCTGACCTACACGGCTGCAACGTATCATGTTGCAGAGTACTTTTCCAACCAGGAGTGAGGACACGTTCTACGCTCGGTGAGATGCCCTTGGAGTCAGATGGACTCATTTACCTTCGACGCTTCCGCAAGATTTAGATATTCTCATGTGTTGGCCTTCAGCCACTTTATTGTAATCTTTATTGTAATAAAGGACTCGATATGAGATTTCGATTAATATAATGCCGTGTGATGTCCCTTTGATATATACATTGATGTACCATGTGTGTACCAGCATGATCTTGGGATGGTACGGAAACACAGGAGATTCGACCTTTCAGGTCGGGTTGCTACAGAAATGGTATCAGAGCACACGCTGACCGTAGGACGTAACCTCTAGGATTGGAAAGCCTTAGGATTTTTCCCCTTTTGTCTTTAAAATTCTTATACTCTCATCTACTCGTTTCTGATTTCTCTCCGATTATTTCAAAAATTTATAGATGGCCACCTTCATCCCAGTGTTGATCACAGAGTTTTGCCAGCCTGACGCAACGATGCCCTTTGGTAAGGAGCTGATAAGGATCGTCAAGGACGTAAGGATTGCTTTGTCGAGCATCACCGGGATTCCTATCATGTCATTTCCCCAAGATGGACGCTACAAGATCGAGGTGCACATCCCAGGGAAGACCTTTGGGAATCGGAAGGAACCCATCGACTTCAAGTTTGTGGCACCCAGCTGGATACTTGGAAGAGACATGGCCATTCATCATGCCCTTGGACGTATTCAGGAGGAATACAGAGGTGGAACCATTTCACCAGGACTCAGCGTGGTTTGTCGCAGAGATGCTAATGGAAACATCATAACCCCTCCCACTACAAACACCACCATTTCCTATATCCAGACCCTGGAGACTCACATCAGGACTCTGGAGCTTCGAGTTTGTGCTGATACGAAGACAATCAAGAATCTGATGAACCGCGAGATTGACCTCGAAGCTGACTTGCGGGAAGCCAACTATGAACATGAGTATGAAGTGAAGGATTTCTTAGAGAGGATCGACAAGCTGAATACTCGCATCGCCACTCTGGAGGAACAGATGGACATGGGTGAAAATCTTCATCCTGAAGGAAACTTGGCTCCTTTCATCAGCGACGATGATGACTATGAGGAGAGCACCACTGGAGGAGGCTCAGTCACCATGTACTTTTGAGGAAAACTATAGTCATGCCCTCCATGTATCTTTTATTTTCATCGTTAAAAGCGTAGGTCGATGTGTAGTTTGATTGAGACTTGTATTCTCGATGTTTGACATTGATTGAATAAATGAATGAGTGTTTGGTGTGATATGTTTGTTGCATTGCATATGAGTAGTGAATTTCTCCTTTTAGGCCCTTGTTCTATTCTAATTCTCACCCCTCTGAAAACAGCAAGATGCCTCCACGACGTGAGTCCGACTTCACCTTCCCGCCGGAACTCACGCAACTCCTTCAGCAGTAGAATGCACTGATGCAGCTATTGATCCAGAATTAGACCAACAACCAGAACAACAACCATCATCATCCACCTCAGGCTGACAATCTCACCCGTTTTCTGAGGTTGAACCCTCCAACTTTCTCCAGCAGCACTGAGCCCATTGTGGCAGATGACTGGCTCCGTAAGATGGAGAGAGAACTCGTCACAACTGGATGTACTGATGCTGAGAAAGTGCGCTTTGCCGCACATCAACTGGAAGGACCAGCAGCTTCGTGGTGGGAGAACTACACCACCACATATCCTATTGCTGATATAACTTGGGAGCAGTTCAAGCAAGCTTTCCGCACCGCACATGTTTCAGCTGGAGCCATGAGTCTGAAGAAGCGCGAGTTTCGCAACTTGCGCCAGGGAAACCGTTCTGTGGCCCAGTACGTGGACGACTTCAGCACATTGGCCCGTTATGCACCAGGAGACGTGGCCGATGATGCGGCCAAGCAAGAGAAGTTTCTAGAAGGACTCAACAATGAGTTGAGCATGCAGCTGGTAGTGCCTACCTTCAACAACTACCAAGAGCTGGTGGACAAGGCCCTCATCTTGGAGGGAAAGCAGCAGCAAATTGAGAATCGCAAGCGGAAGTACACTCAGGGGAAGTTTAACTCTGGAGCTCATCAGAAGCCCCGCTACTCCCCGTACTCAGGGAATACCGGATCAGGGACCGGTAAGTTTGGAAGGCACCCTCATGCCGTGCACAACCATGGAGGACACAACCATGGAGGAAATGGGAATGCCCGTCCCAACCATGGCAACTTCAAGACTGACAATGGGAATGGGAACAACAACCAGCACCGTCACGCTCCTACTCAGAAGGATCTGAGCCACATCACCTGTTTCAAGTGCCAGAAGACAGGGCACTATGCTACTGAGTGTCCCCAGAGCAAGCAGGGAAATGGAAATGGCAACGCCGCAGCCAAGAAGCCAAATCCGTTTCCTCGTGCCCAGGTGAACCACCTCGACGTGGAAGAAGTCTATGATCAACCCGAGACTGTGGTTGGTAAGTTTTTATTGCATTCACGTCCAGTTACAGTACTTTTTGATTCTGGTGCAACTCATTCATTCATATCAAGGGTAGTTGTGGATAAGTACGGTTTGCCCACCAAAACCCTTAGTCAACCCATTAAGGTCAATTCCCCAGGAGGTATGATGATGGCAGGGATAGGATGCCATGCCTTGAAACTCAATATAGGAAACCATGTTTTTCCCACCGACCTCATCGTCTTAGAATCCCAGGGATTGGATGTAATCCTAGGCATGGATTGGATGACCAAGTATGAAGGAAATCTTGATTGTCCTAGCAAGTCTGTTTCACTCACCACCCCGGAGAACAAGAGGATTAAGTATGTATCCCGACGCACCCAGATGAGTGCTCGATTAAATTCCCTCATGGGAGTTGTTCAGGAGGAAGTACCTGTGGTAAAAGATTTTCCGGATGTATTCCCGGAAGAATTACCAGGCATGCCACCAGATAGGGAGATTGAGTTCCTAATAGAGCTACAACCAGGGACAACCCCAATTTCCAAGAGACCCTATCGGATGCCCGCAAATGATCTTTTGGAAATCAAGAAGCAAATTAAGGAGTTATTGGACAAGGGATATATTCGCCCAAGTTCTTCACCTTGGGGAGCCCCAGTTCTTTTGGTGGAGAAGAAGGATAAAACCTTGAGAATGGTAGTTGATTATCGTGCTTTGAACGAGGTGACTATCAAGAACAAGTACCCTCTGCCGATGATTAATGACTTGTTTGATCAGCTAGTAGGCGCCAAAGTATTCTCCAAGATCGATCTTCGATCAGGGTATCACCAACTGAAGATTCGTGAACAGGATATACCCAAAACAGCTTTCACCACAAGGTATGGCTTGTATGAGTATACTGTCATGTCCTTTGGTTTGACTAATGCTCCTGCCTATTTCATGAATATGATGAACAAGGTGTTTATGGAATATTTGGACAAGTTTGTCGTGGTGTTCATCGATGACATTTTGATATTCTCCAAGAACGAGGAAGAACACAAGGAACATTTGCGTTTAGTTCTGGAGAAGCTGAGAGAGCATCAGTTATATGCCAAGTTCAGCAAATGTGAATTTTGGCTGACGGAAGTCGGATTCCTTGGACATGTTATTTTCGAAGAAGGAATAGCCGTAGACCCCGCTAAGGTTGAAGCCGTCACCGAGTGGAAATCACCCACCTCAGATAAGGAGATCCGCAGTTTTCTCGGACTAGCCGGATATTACCGGAGATTCATTGAGAATTTCTCAAAGATTGCCAAGCCCATGACAGAGTTGTTGAAGAAAGAGTCTAAGTATATTTGGACTGAGGAATGTGAAGCCAGTTTCTAGGAGTTGAAGAAACGTTTGGTCACAGCTCCAGTGTTGATTTTGCCCAATATTCGAAGGACTTCCAGGTTTATTGTGATGCTTCACGTCAAGGACTTGGAGGAGTACTCATGCAAGATGGAAAGGTTGTAGCTTATGCATCCAGACAACTACGACCTCATGAGTTGAATTATGCTACCCATGATTTGGAACTAGCAGCCGTAGTGCACGCACTCAAGACCTGGAGACATTTCCTTATCGGAAATAGTTGTGATGTATACACCGACCATGAGAGCTTGAAATATATCATCACGCAGAAGGAGTTGAACCTCAGACAGAGGAGATGGTTAGAGTTAATCAAGGACTATGACATGAGATTACACTACCATCCAGGTAAGGCAAATGTTGTAGCCGATGCCTTGAGTCGGAAAACTTATGTAAACACACTCACAGCGGGAGGATTACTCCAAGAATTAGCCGATGATCTCAGAGAGCTCCGGCTAGAGATAGTCCCAAGAGGATATGTTGCCACACTGGAGATCTAGTCCACCTTGACCGAACGAATTCGTGAAACCCAAAAGACGAACAAGGAAATAGCTGAGATTAAGCAAAGAATGAAAGATGGTAAAGCTAAAGGTTTTCATGAGGATGAACAAGGAACTCTGTGGTTTGAGAACCGAATCTATGTGCCCAATGACCCAAAGCTTAGGAAGTTGATACTTTAGGAAGCCCACGATTCACCTTACTCGATACACCCAGGCAACACCAAGATGTACCTGGATTTGAAAGAAAGTTATTGGTGGACAGGTATGAAGAAGGATATTGCGGAACATGTTGCAATATGTGATGTTTGTCAGCGAGTAAAGTCGGAACATCAGAAACCAGCAGGGTTACTCCAACCTTTGCCGATACCCGAGTGGAAATGGGAAAAGCTTGGTATGGACTTCATCACAGGATTACCCAGGACCCGTTCAGGTTATGATTCAATCTGGGTAGTGGTCGATCGCTTGACCAAGGTGGCTCATTTCGTTCCAGTGAAAACCACCTATACTAGCGCTAAGCTAGCCAAGATATATATGACTATGTCTGCATGGAGTTCCGAGGAGTATCGTGTCAGATAGAGGAACACAATTTACCTCAAAGTTTTGGCATCAGTTACATGAAACTTTGGGTACAAGGCTGGAGTTCAGTACAGCTTTTCATCCGCAGACCGATGGACACACTGAGAGAGTCAACCAGATTCTGGAAGACATGTTGAGAGCTTGTGCACTAGATTATGGATCTAGTTGGGATGATAATTTACCTTACGCAGAATTCTCGTACAACAATAGTTATCAGACCAGTCTGAAGGTGGCCCCTTTCGAAGCCTTATATGGAAGGAGGTGCAGAACACCGTTGACGTGGGATGGTGTTGGAGACCGACAACTTTTTGGTCCCGACCTTATCCGAGATTCTGAAGAGAAAGTCAAGCTGTTTCGCGGCAGACTCAAGATAGCTCAATCTCGACAGAAGAGTTATGCTGACAGCAAACGTAAAAAATTAATGTATGAAGTGGGAGACCGAGCATATCTTCGTGTGTCCCCACTTCGAGGAATCAAGAGGTTTGGTGTTAAAGGAAAATTAGCACCCAGATTCATAGGCCCCTACAAAATTCTTGAACATAGAGGCGAAGTTGCATACAAGCTGGAATTGCCGAAAGGATTATCTGGAGTTCATGATGTGTTCCATGTGTCCCAGCTGAGGAAATGTCATGCTGAGATGGCTAATATCCCTTTGAGAGACATAGTGCCCCTAGAGGCCATACAACTTGACAATGATCTGACTTACGAGGAGAAGACTATCAGAATCCTCGAGACTGCTAACAGAGTTACCCGCAGCAGAATCATCAAGTTCTGTAAGGTTTTGTGGAGTCACCACACCAAGGAAGAAGCCACCTGGGAACGCGAAGAAGATCTTCATAGAGACCATCCGCACATATTTTCTAGCCAACCCGAATCTCGAGGGCGAGATTCATCTTAAGGTGGGTAGGTTTGTAACATCCCAAAATTCCATTTTGGAATGTTATGAAATATATCTATGCATCTATCATCATCATTGCTTGAATACATGTATTAGTTGAAATGCCTTCTCTGAATTTCTGAAACCCCCTTTCTACTTTCAATGTGTGGCTTTCACCTATTTGAAATCTTGGTAAAAAGTTCAAATAAGAGAGGAGGAACATGACACTCCACACCAGGGACTATTTGGTGATTTATTTGAACAAAAACAACCAGGAGTTATTTTGAAAAATATTTGCAAAAAGGATTTAAGAACAATTAGACAATTTCTAAAAATATTTTTTTCCAAAGTATTCAAATGGCAGAATAAAAATGTTCAATAAATGGCATTTATTATTCTGTTAATTTTGATATATAATACTCCTATATTTAGAAATGTTTTGAATGCTTTTAAAGACGTTTTACTGCTCTGGTTATTAAAAACAGTAACGGTTTTGTAATTAAACGGGCCGGCCCACGAGCATTTATTCGCGAATTAACTACGAGCCGGTCGACTGACGCGCCTTCGCCGCTCCCTCTCTATCTGACATCTGGACCCACCCGACCGACCGTTCGCACCGCGCGGTCGCCCTCTTCCTCCCGCGCGCGCCACCGTCGCCGAGATTCCATCTCCCCGGATCGCCCTCCTTTCTCCTCCCCGCACCCACCCGAGCACCCTATATGTAGCCCTGCCCCTCCTCTCTCCATTCGCCCCGAATACCCTCTCTCCCTCGCTGAGACGCTGCTCAAATCACCTCGCCGGAGTTGCTCCGACCACCGAACACCCCATCGCTCGTGCCCGTTGCTCCACTCTTCCCCTCGCCCCTCCGACCTCACCATTCGACGCCGGACGTCCACCGCAACCGCCCGGACCCCTTCAACGCCTCCCTCGACCACCGGAGTGCCACCCCGACGTCCTCGCCATTTCGGACTCGCCGGAGATCCCTCGCCGGCGACCTCTTAACACTGTGAGCACCCCCACCCGTTCGATCTGGATCTGACGATCCAGATTAGATCGTTTTTATTCGCGAACCGGTATTCTCTTAGATTCGGTCGACCGCCCGTAACAACCGCTTGGACACCCCCTTAGCCACTCACAGGCTGCCATGTCACCCTCGCCGTCCGATAGTTTTCTTTTTTTACCTTCAGTTTTGTTTAGTTAACAGATTGTTTTAGAAATTTGTTTTGCTTATAACTTTTTATCTGTTTAGTGTTTTGAGTTGATTCTTTTTGCAATAGCTCACATTTTTCATGTAGTTTTACCCTGAACTTTTAAATTTTAAATTTGAACTATAAATTTGAATTGAATCAAATTTGCTTAAAACATTCAAATCTGAATAACTAGAGTTTGAAAATAGATTTTGATATGAATCTTTTTGCTACTGCTTGGTATTAGTTAGGACTATCTTATTGTTTAGTTTGAGGATTTTTAGGGTGATTATTACTAGTGTTTTAGCTATAAACAGATTCTTCCTATTAGTTAGTATAGTTTTAATTAACTTAGTTTTAGTTGGTTTAAATTAGATTTAATTTTATTTGATTTAGTAGGTTCTGTTAGTTAAACTTTAGGTGTTTTACTTAGTGTTAATAAAAATATTATTTGTCTAGTTTATTTTCTTAGTTAATATAGGCATCACAACTTCTTTTCAAATAGGTTTAATTTGATTAAAACAACTAGTTTAGTAATAGATTTCTTTTAACAGAGTTTTATAATTTAATTTTGTTTTCTAAGACAAGTTTATTTGTAAATTCTTTCCTGTTAAGAACATGTTTTGTTAATAAATAATAAGTTTTGTTTTGCTCTTTTGTTAGTAAAACTATAGTTGTTTCATATAGTGTTTATCCAAACTTTTAAAAAACTTTACTAAAGTTTTACCCAACAAACTTTAATGAATTCAATTCTGTTATTAATAAAATATTTTATTGTTTTCTTGTTGTCAGCTATTGTTCTATTATTACAAATAGGTTTCATTATGTTAGTAGTGTTTTATCAATCATCTTTTAGAAAACAAATTTTTGTGTGTTTTCTTGCTTGTGATATGTGCATTGTTTTGCCTTGATTGTTTACTAGTTCATGGTTGATGGTTGTGAGTTACAAAATTTTCTTGTATGCTTATTGAGTGCTCTTGTTTGCTTCGTTAGATTATCCGGAGTGCGAAGCTTGTTACTTAGAGTCACTCACGTACGAAGATCATCAATCAGGCAAGTCACTTTGATCATCTTTACCCATGTTTTTATTGCATTAGTTTTTCCATCACCCCAATTACATGCAAAGTAGGTTAGTTGGAAACTTGGTTACTGTTGTAGTATCATGTGGTAGGTACCCCTTCTCAACTCTTGACACATTGGCCCCGGGAAACGTTGTTTTACATTTGCTATGCTATTAGTAGACGGGGATGGTTGTGTGATTCATGAGAGTTGAGAGAGTTAACTACAAGACCTACATAATGATCAAGACTTCAAGATTTCGAGTTTTCAACTTACCTCTAGGTGGATGATGGTTGAACAACACCCTGGAGAAACCAGTGGATTTGCCTAGGTGTTGCTGCAGATGGCCAGTATTCACGCGGAAAGGTCCACCTAGGCACAAAGAGATGGATGGATGCTTCAAGACCCAAGGCTTACCTGCACAGCCACAAGTCATTATGGGCTCTGGCTTGGTTGGATATCGTTGTGACCCTGGACAGGCGGTGCTACGAGATGTAGAAGAACGGTAGGAAAGGATGGGCACCGACAGAGTCACAGGGAAACCCTTTGGAAGACCATGTTTTGGTCATCCGTTTCTCAAACAGCCTGAAGTGCGAGAAATCAAATGGAGACGACCAAATCTTGTGGGGAACGTGTGTAAAGCTCTGTAGAGTACTCAAACCTAATCGATTAGCCGTGTCCACGGTCATGGACGACTTGAGCCAAAGGAACTGAAACTTCCGGAACCCTCAACACAATTAATTTGATGATGTGGGTATTAATAACTTGGGTATGAGAATTGGTTGGTGGAACCATCTCATTAAACAACCAACTTAGTAATAATTTTGCTTAGCCCTCTCTTGTTGTAGGAAAATTGGATTTACGCAAAAACTTACCACCCCACCTGCCATATAAGCATATAGACTAGATGATTATCTTTTCACCCCTCTCTTGTGACTTTGCCGGCATATTCCATATGCTGACCTACACGGCTGCAACGTATCATGTTGCAGAGTACTTTTCCAACCAGGAGTGAGGACACGTTCTACGCTCGGTGAGATGCCCTTGGAGTCAGATGGACTCATTTACCTTCGACGCTTCCGCAAGATTTAGATATTCTCATGTGTTGGCCTTCAGCCACTTTATTGTAATCTTTATTGTAATAAAGGACTCGATATGAGATTTCAATTAATATAATGCCGTGTGATTTCCCTTTGATATATGATGTACCGTGTGTGTACCAGCATGATCTTGGGATGGTACGGAAACAACGGAGATTCGACCTTTTAGGTCGGGTCGCTACATTACACTACCGATGAGCCCAAAAACTTTCCGGTGACCAAAACTGGACTTCCTATATATCAATATTTACCTCCGGACCATTCCGTAGCTCCTCGTGACGTCCGGGATCTCATACGGGACTCTGAACAACCTTCGGTAATAACGTATACCATTTCCCTGTAACCCTAGCGTCATCGAACCTTAAGTGTGTAGACCCTACGGGTTCGGGAGACATATAGACAAGACCGAGACACCTCTCCGGTCAATAACCAATAGCGGGATCTGGATACCCATGTTGGCTCCCACATGCTCCATGATGATTTCATCGGATGAACATGATGTCGGGGATTCAATCAATCCCGTATACAATTCCCTTTGTCTATCGGTATGATACTTGCCCGAGATTCGATCGTCGGTATCTCTATACCTTGTTCAACCTCGTGAACGGCAAGTCTCTTTACTGGTTCCGTAATACATCATCCCGTGGCTTAGTCACATTGAGCTCATTATGATGATGTCTTACCGAGTGGGCCCAGAGATACCTCTCCGTCACACGGAGTGACAAATCCCAGTCTCGATTCGTGCCAACCCAACAGACACTTTCGGAGATACCCGTAGTGCACCTTTATAGCCACCCAGTTACGTTGTGACATTTGGCACACCCAAAGCATTCCTACGGTATCTGGGAGTTGCACAATCTCACGGTCTAAGAAAACGATACTTGACATTGAAAAGCTTTAGCAAACGAACTACACGATCTTGTGCTATGCTTAGGATTGGGTCTTGTCCATCACATCATTCTCCTAATGATGTGATCTCGTTATCAACGACATCCAATGTCCATGGTCATGAAACCGTGACCATCTATTGATCAACGAGCTAGTCACCTAGAGGCTCACTAGGGACATGTTGTGGTCTATGTATTCACACATGTATTACGGTTTCCGGTTAACACAATTATAGCATGAACAATAGACAATTATCATGAACTACGAAATACAATAATAACCATTTTATTATTGCCTCTAGGGCATATTACCAACAGTCTCCCACTTGCACTAGAGTCAATAATCTAGTTACATTGTGATGAAACGAACACCCATAGCAATCTGGTGTTGATCATGTTTTGCTCGTGAGAGAGGTTTAGTCAACGGATCTACGACATTCAGATCCGTATGCACTTTACAAATATCTATATCTCCCTCCTGAATGTAATCACGGATGGAGTTGAAGCGGCGCTTGATGTGTCTTGTCTTCTTGTGAAACCTGGGCTCCTTTGCAAGGGCAATAGCTCCAGTGTTGTCACAGAATAGAGTCATCGGGCCCGACGCGCTTGGAATTACTCCTAGGTCGGTGATAAACTCCTTCATCCAGACTCCTTCCTTTGCTGCTTCCGAAGCAGCTATGTACTCCGCTTCACATGTAGATGCCGCCACGACGCTTTGCTTGCTGGTGCACCAGCTGACTGCCCCTCCATTCAAAATATACACGTATCCGGTTTGCGACTTGGAGTCATCTAGATCTGTGTCGAAGCTAGCATCGACGTAACCCTTTACGACGAGCTCTTCGGCACCTCCATATACAAGAAACATGTCCTTTGTCCTTTTCAGGTACTTCAGGATATTCTTGACCGCTGTCCAGTGTTCCGCTCCGGGATCACTTTGGTACCTCCCCACCAAAATTATGGCAAGGTTCACATCAGGTATGGTATACAGCATGGCATACATAATAGAGCCTATGGCTGAAGCATAGGGGATGACACTCATCTCTTCTCTAACCTTTGTCGTGGTCGGGCATTGAGTCATACTCAATCTCACACCCTGTAACACAGGCAAGAACCACTTCTTGGACTGATCCATATTGAACTTCTTCAATATCTTTTCAAGGTATGTGCTTTGTGAAAGACCTATGAGGCGTCTTGATCTATCTCTATAGATCTTAATACCTAATCTGTAAGCAGCTTCTGCAAGGTCCTTCATTGAAAAACACTTATTCAAGTAGGCCTTTATACTTTCCGAGAGTTCTATATCATTTCCCATTATCAGTATGTCATCCACATACAATATAAGAAATGCTACAGAGCTCCCACTCACTTTCTTGTAAATATAGGGTTCCCCATAAACCTGTACAAACCCAAACGCTTTAATCACCTCATTAAAGCGAATGTTCCAACTCCGAGATGCTTGCACCAGCCCATACATGGAGCGTTGGAGCTTGCATACTTTGTTAGCATCTTTAGGATCGACAAAACCTTCCGGCTGCATCATATATAGTTCTTCCTTAAGGAAACCATTAAGGAATGCCGTTTTGACGTCCATTTGCCAGATCTCATAATCATAAAATGCGGCAATTGCTAACATGATTCAGACAGACTTCAGCATCGCTACGGGTGAGAAAGTCTCATCGTAGTCAATTCCTTTAACTTGTCGATAACCCTTAGCGACAAACCGAGCCTTATAGACGGTTACATTAACATCCGCGTCAGTCTTCTTCTTAACGATCCATTTATTTTCAATGGCTCGCTTATCAACAGGCAAGCCCACCAAAGTCCACACTTTGTTCTCATACATGGACCCTATCTCGGATTTCATGGCTTCAAGCCATTTGTTGGAATCCGGGGCCGCCATCGCTTCTTCATAGTTCGAAGGTTCACCGTTGTCCAACAACATGATCTCCAGGACAGGGTTACCGTACCACTCTGGTGCGGAACATGTCCTAGTGGACCTTCGACGTTGTCATGTTAAAAAGAGAGGGAATTAGAGAGTGTTAGACCCCCCCCACCCGAAATAGTTGACCAGAGGCCATGGCAAAGTTACTGGAGGTAGAAGAGGGTTATAATATGTTGTGGTAGAAAGTTGGGGGCAAGGGGAATCTTTTTGGGCCCACTTTGCTTGTCCACAAGTTTATGGTGAAGGTGTTTGTGCTGTGATTGGGCTAGGCAAGGGAATCCTATGACCTTGAGATTACCAGGGGTAAATGGTATGTCCATTTGGTCCTGATCACAAGTTTTGAGATGATTTGAAGAAAGTTGATAATGTAAACTTGGTAAACCCTAGAAATGGACAGAAATGGATTTCTATAGATATGATCATGCAATTATATTTCCCTTAATGCACCACTTGATGTAGCATCATCATTTGGGTAATAGAGAATGCCCACAAAGTTTGGGATCAATAGGAGATACTTCACAATGTAAAGTTGATCAAATTTGGCCCTCGACAAGAATGGCTTTAGGATATTTTGGTGAATCAAAACAATTGGGATTGAGATGAAACTTGGCAACATGAACACATATATCATATGTGAGATGCTAGAATTTTGCTGGATTATTTGAGAATATTTCTTATAGAAATATTCCAAATGCTAGGAATAGGCAGAAATGGTTTTGAAGGGTTTGTCCAATATTTTGAACATGAGCATGCCTTGAAACTCTTATATATTGACAATATATGTCCACTGAGTTTTCCTAAATTTTCCCAAATATTTTTAAAGCATTTAAATAATTTTTCCCTATAAAAGACCACTGCTAGCCTTAAGAAAAAGCCTTTAAATAAAATATGGATATAGTCTTTTAAAATAATATTTTGTGGTTTGGGGAAGTTATATATATAGTAGGTTCCAAATAAAGCATTTGGGGAAAAAGGATCCACCCAATTTGGGGACTTGCAGTGCAAATCTCAAATCAGGGGGTTTTGAAAAACCTAATTTGATTAAAACCTTTTCGGCAAAAAATAATATTTATGAAAAATATAATTAAGTCCCGTTCACATGGCATTATCATTGGACAAGATTGGGGATCAAGGAAAAGAGTTTTGAGAGTAGGAGGGATTTTATGAATATAGAGCACTAGCAAGCAATCAGACAATCACCAACCAAGTCAAGCATAACAAGCACACAAAAGTTTTAATTGGCCCTGATTTTTGAGTCATGATAACTTAGTCACGAGGCAAATCATAGGGTGTGACAGACCTACCCCCTTACAAGAATCTCGTCCCCAAGATTCCTAGGTTGGGTGTAGAAGAGATGCGGAAATTCAGAGGTGAGGTGGTCTTCACGTTCCATGCTGCTTCTGCTCTGGTGTGGTTGTCCTTCTGGATCTTGAAGTGTCTGATGACAGCCCGGTGACATCTCCCGCACCTTGATCCAGCAAGGAGGAGGGAGAGGTTGGTAAGAGCTCCAACAACAGCAAGACGGTGTGGTGGTGGTGGATCAGCAAGGTATTCCGACAGGGCTTCGCCTAAGCACCGCGGAGGAGGAAGAAGAGAGGTAGGGCTGCGCCGTGGGAGAGAGAGATCAAATCTTGTCTCAAAACAGACAAAACCTCAAGTATATATAGGAGGAGGGAGAGGGAGGGCTTCCATGGCCCCTCCTCCAAGGAGGAGAGGTTCGGCCGAGCTAGGGAGGAGTCCACCTCCCACAAGGGAGGTGGATCTCTTCCTTTTAAATCTCCTTTAGCCTTATCCTTTTATACCTATCCGCATGGGCCTTTCTGGAAGGACTTGGCCAGCCCAATAAGGGCTGGTCCGCCTCCTCTAACATCCCACTAAGTCCTTTGGTCGTCACACCCCTCCCGGGGGTCCTCCGGCACCCTCCCGGCACTCCCGGTACACTACCGATGAGGCCGAAAACTTTCCGGTGACCAAAACAGGACTTCCTATATATATATATATCAATCTTTACCTCTGGACCATTCAGTATCTCCTCATGACGTCCGAGATCTCATCCGGGACTCTGAACAACCTTTGGTAATCACGTATACCATTTCCCTATAACCCTAGCATCATCGAACCTTAAGTGTGTAGACCCTACGGGTTCGGGAGACACGTAGACATGACCGAGACACCTCTCCGGTTAATAACCAACAGCGACATCTAGATACCCATGTTGGCTCCCACATGCTCCATGATGATCTCATTGGATGAACCACGATGTCGGGGATTCAATCAATCCCATATCCAATTCCCTTTGTCTACCGGTATGATACTTGCCCGAGATTCGATCATCGGTATCCCTATACCTTGTTCAATCTCGTTACCAGCAAGTCTCTTTACTCGTTCCGCAACACATCATCCCGTGGATAAATCCTTAGTCACAATGAGGTCATTATGATGATGTCTTGCCGACTGGGCCCAGAGATACCTCTCCGTCATACGGAGTGACAAATACCAGTCTCGATTCGTGCCAACTCAACAGACACTTTTGGATATACCCGTAGTGCACCTTTATAGCCACCTAGTTACGTTGTGACGTTTGGCACACAATCTCATGGTCTAAGGAAATGATACTTGACATTGGACAAGCTTTAGCAGACGAACTACATGATCTTGTGCTATGCTGAGGATTGGGTCTTGTCCATCACATCATTCTCCTAATGATGTGATCCCGTTATCAACGACATCCAATGTCCATGGTCATGAAACCATAACCATCTATTGATCAACGAGCTAGCCAACTAGCGGCTCACTAGGGACATGTTGTGGTCTATCTATTCACACATGTATTACAGTTTCCAGTTAACACAATTATAGCATGAACAATAGACAATTATCATGAAGAAGGAAATACAATAATAACCATTTCATTATTGCCTCTAGGGCATATTTCCAACAGTCTCCCACTTGCACTAGAGTCAATAATCTAGTTACATTGTGATGAATCGAACACCCATAGCATTCTGGTGTTGATCATGTTTTGCTCGTGAGAGAGGTTTAGTCAACGGATCTGCGACATTCAGATCCGTATGTACATTAAAAATATCTATATCTCCCTCCTGAATGTAATCACGGATGGAGTTGAAGTGGTGCTTGATGTGTCTTGTTTTCTTGTGAAACCTGGGCTCCTTCGCAAGGGCAATAGCTCCAGTGTTATCACAGAATAGAGTCATCGGGCCCGACGCATTGGGAATCACTCCTAGGTCGGTGATGAACTCCTTCATATAGACTCCTTCCTTTGCTGCTTCTGAAGCAGCTATGTACTCCACTTCGCATGTAGATGCCGCCACGACGCTTTGCTTGCTGCTGCACCAGCTGACTGCCCCTCCGTTCAAAATATACACGTATCTGGTTTGCGACTTGGAGTCGTCCGGATCTGTGTCGAAGCTAGCATCGACGTAACCCTTTACGATGAGCTCTTTGGCACCTCCATATACGAGAAACATGTCCTTTGTCCTTTTCAGGTACTTCGGGATATTCTTGACCACTGTCCGGTGTTCCGCTCCGGGATCACTTTGGTACCTCCCTACCAAACTTATGGCAAGGTTCACATCAAGTCTAGTACACAGCATGGCATACATAATAGAGCCTATGGCTGAAGCATAGGGGATGACACTCATCTCTTCTCTATCCTTTGCCATGGTCGGGCATTGAGTCGTACTCAATCTCACACCCTGTAACACAGGTAAGAACCCCTTCTTGGACTGATCCATATTGAACTTCTTAAATATCTTGTCAAGGTATGTGCTTCTGAAAGACCTATGAGGCGTCTCGATCTATCTCAATAGATCTTGATGCCTAATATGTAAGCAGCTTCTCCAAGGTCCTTCATTGAAAAACATTTATTCAAGTAGGCCTTTACACTTTCCAAAAGTTCTATATCATTTCCCATTATCAGTATGTCATCCGCATATAATATGAGAAATGCTACAGAGCTCCCACTCACTTTCTTGTAAAAATAGGGTTCTCCATAAACCTGTACAAACCCAAACGCTTTAATCACCTCATTAAAGCGAATATTCCAACTCCAAGATGCTTGCACCAGCCCATAGATGGAGCGCTGGAGCTTGCATACTTTGTTAGCTTCTTTAGGATCGACAAAACCTTCCGGCTGCATCATATACAGTTCTTCCTTAAGGAAGCCATTAAGGGATGCCGTTTTGACGTCCATTTGCCAGATCTCATATTCATAAAATGCAGTAATTGCTAACATGATTCGGACAGACTTTAGCATCGCTACAGGTGAGAAAGTCTCATCGTAGTCAACTCCTTGAACTTGTCGATAACCCTTAGCTACAAGCCGAGCATTATAGACGGTCACATTACCATCCACGTCAGTCTTCTTCTTAAAGATCCATTTATTTTCAATGGATCGCTTATCATCAGGCAAGTCCACCAAAGTCCACACTTGTTCTCATACATGGATCCTATCTCGGATTTCATGGCTTCAAGCCATTTGTTGGAATCTGGGCCCGCCATCACTTCTTCATAGTTTGAAGGTTCACTGTTGTCCAACAACATGATCTCCAGGATAGGGTTGTCGTACCACTCTGGTGCGGAACGTGTCCTAGTGGACCTTCGACGTTCAATAGTAACTTGATCTGAAGTTTCATGATCATCATCATTAACTTCCTCTCCAATCGGTGTAGGCTCCACAGAAACAACTTCTTGTGCTATGCTACTCTCCAGTTCGAGTGGGGTTACAATTACCTCATCAAGTTCTATTTTCCTACCACTTACTTCTTTCGAGAGAAACTCTTTCTCGAGAAAGGATCCATTGTTGGCAACAAAGACTTTGCCTTCGGATCTGAGGTAGAAGGTATACCCAATAGTCTCTTTGGGATATCCTATGAAGACGCACGTTTCCGCTTTGGGTTCGAGCTTCCCAGGTTGAAGTTTCTTCACATAAGCATCGCATCCCCAAACTTTTAGAAACGACAACTTAGGTTTCTTTCCAAACCATAATTCATACGGCGTCGTCTCAACGGACTTTGACGGTGCCCTATTTAAAGTGAATGTGGCAGTCTCTAATGCATATCCCCAAAATGATAGCGGTAAGTCGGTAAGAGACATCATAGATCGCACCATATCCAATAGAGTGTGATTACGACGTTCAAACACATCATTTCGCTGAGGTGTGCCAGGCGGCATGAGGTTTGAAACGATTCCACATTTCCTTAGGTGCGTGCCAAACTCGTGACTTAAATATTCTCCACCACGATCAAATCGCAGGCACTTTATTTTCCTGTCATGTTGATTCTCTACCTCACTCTGAAATTCCTTAAACCTTTCAAGGGTTTCAGACTTGTGTTTCATCAAGTAGACATACCCATATCTGCTCAAGTCATCAGTGAGGGTGAGAACATAACGGTAGCCACCGCGAGCCTCGACACTCATTGGACCGCATACATCGGTATGTATTATTTCCAACAAGTTAGTTGCTCGCTCCATTGTTCCGGAGAACGGTGTCTTGGTCATATTGCTCATGAGGCATGGTTCGCACGTGTCCAATGATTCAAAATCAAGAGACTCCAAAAGTCCATCAGCATGGAGCTTCTTCATGCGTTTGACACCAATATGACCAAGGCGGCAGTGCTACATGTAAGTGGGACTATTGTTATCAACCTTACACTTTTTGGTACTCATACTATGGACATGTGTAACATCACATTCGAGATTCATGAAAAATAAACCATTTACCAGCGGGGCATGACCATAAAACATTTCTCTCATATAAATAGAACAACCATTATTCTCAGATTTAAATGAGTAGCCATCTCGAATCAAGCAAGATCCAGATACAATGTTCATGCTCAAAGCTGGTACTAAATAACAATTATTGAGGTTTAAAACTAATCCCGAAGGTAGATGTGGAGGTAGCGTGCCGATGGCGATCACATCGACCTTGGAACCATTCCTGACGCGCATCGTCACGTCGTCCTTTGCCAACCTCCACTTATTCCGTAGCTCCTGCTTGGAGTTACAAATGTGAGCAGCTGCACCGGTATCAAATACCCAGGAGCTACTACGAGCACTGGTTAGGTACACATCAATAACAAGTATATCATATATACCTTTAATGTTGCCGGCCTTCTTATCCGCTAAGTACTTGGGGCAGTTCCGCTTCCAGTGACCGGTACCCTTGCAATAAAAGCACTCAGTCTCAGGCTTGGGTCCATGCTTGTTCTTCTTCCTGACAACTTGCTTACCAGGCACGGCAACAGCTTAGCAGTCCTTCTACAGAGTTCTTCTTACCCTTGCCTTTCTTGAAACTAGTGGTCTTATTCACCGTCAACACTTGATGCTCCTTTTTGATCTCGACCTCTGCTGATTTCAGCATCGAGTACAACTCAGGAATGGACTTCTCCATACCCTGCATGTTGTAGTTCATCACAAAGCTCTTGTAGCTGGGTGGAAGCGACTGGAGGATTCTGTCAATGACTGAGTCATCCGAGAGATTAACTCCCACCTGAGTCAAGCGGTTGTGCAACCCAGACATTTTGAGTATGTGCTCACTGACATAATTGTTTTCCTCCATCTTACAACTGAAGAACTTGTCGGAGACATCATATACATCATATCTCTCGACCCGGGCATGAGCATGGAAACCCAATTTTTGCTCTTGGTACATCTCATATGCTATGTATTGCTCAAAACGCTTTTGGAGCCCCGGTTCTAAACTGTAAAGCATGTCGCACTGAACAAGGGAGTAATCATCGCAGCGTGACTGCCAAGCGTTCATAACGTCTTGATCTACTAGGAAAATGGGTGCATCACCTAGTGGTGCATCAAGGACATACAATCTTTTGGAAGCTATGAGGATGATCCTCAAGCCACGAACCCAGTCCGCATAGTTGCTTCCATCATCTTTCAGCTTGGTTTTCTCTAGGAACGCGTTGAAGTTGAGGGTGACATTAGCGTTGGCCATTGGATCTACAATATAGATTGTAAAGACAATTTTAGACTAAGTTCATGATAATTAAGTTCACATAATCAAATTATTTAACGAACTCCCACTTAGATAGACATCTCTCTAATCATCCAAGTGATACATGATCCATGTCAACTAGCCCGTGTCCGATCATCACTTGAGACAGACTAGTCATCCATGGTGAACATCTCCATGTTGATCGTATCTTCTATATGACTCATGTTCGACCTTTCGGTCTTCCGTGTTCCGCGGCCATGTCTGTACATGCTAGGCTCGTCAAGTCAACCTAAGTGTTTCGTGTGTGTAAATCTGGCTTACACCCGTTGTATGCGAGCGTTAGAACCTATCACACCCGATCATCATGTGGTGCTTCGGAATTACGATCCTTAGCAACGGTGCATAGTTAGGGTGAACACATTTCTTGAAATTTTATTGAGATATCATCTTATTTACTACCCTCGTTCTAAGCAAATAAGATGTAAACATGATAAACATCACATGCAATCAATATAGTGACATGATATGGCCAATATCATCTTGCTCCTTTGATCTCCATCTTCGGGGCACCATGATCATCACTGTCACCGGCACGACACCATGATCTCCATCATCATGATCTCCATCATCGTGTCTTCATGAAGTTGTCTCTCCAACTATTACTTCTACTACTACGGCTAACGTTTAGCAATAAAGTAAAGTAAGTACATGGCGTTTATGATTGACACGCAGGTCATACAATAAAATAAGACAACTCCTATGGCTCCTACCGGTTGTCATACTCATCGACATGCAAGTCGTGAATCCTATTACAAGAACATGATCAATCTCATACATCACAATGCATCAAATCACATCCTTTGGCCATATCACATCACAAGGCATATGCTGCAAAAACAAGTTAGACGTCCTCTAATTTGTAGTTGCAAGTTTTTACGTGGCTGCTATAGGTTTCTAGCAAGAACGTTTCTTACGTACGCCAAAACCACAACATGATATGCCAATTGCTATTTACCCTTCATAAGGACCCTTTTCATCGAATCCAATCTGACTAAGGTGGGAGAGAGAGACACCCGCTAGCCACCTTATGCAACAAGTGCATGTCAGGCGGTGGAACCGGTCTCACGTAAGCGTACGTGTAAAGTTGGTCCGGGCCGCTTCATCCCACAATACCTCCGTATCAAGATAAGACTAGTAGTGGTAAGCAAATTAACAAGATCGATGCCCACAACAACTTTGTGTTCTACTCGTGCATAGATTCTACGCATAGACCTAGCTCATGATGCCACCGTTGGGAGATGTAGTAGTAAATCAAATAAATTCCTACGATCACCAAGATCTATCTATGGAGAAACCATCAACGAGTGGGGAGATATTGCATCTTCATACCTTTGAAGATCGCTAAGCGGAAGCGTTACAAGAACGCGGTTGGTGGAGTCATACTCGTAGCGATTCAGATTGCGGTGGACTCCGATCTTAGCGTCGAACAACGGAGCATCCGCGTTCAACACACGTAAAGCCCGGTGATGTCTCCCGCGCCTTGATACAGCAAGGAGGAGGGAGAGGTTGGGAAGAGCTCCAACAGCAGCACGACGGCGTGGTGGTGGTGGATCAGCAAGGTATTCCGACAGGGCTTCACCTAAGCACCGCGGAGGAGGAAGAAGAGAGGTAGGGCTGCGCCGCGGGAGAGAGAGATCAAATCTTGTCTCAAAACAGCCAAAACCTCAAGTATATATAGGAGGAGGGAGAGGGAGGGCTGACTTGGCCCCTCCTCCAATGAGGAGACGTTCGGCCGAGCTAGGGAGGAGTCCACCTCCCACAAGGGAGGTGGATCTCTTCCTTTTAAATCTCCTTTAGCCTTATCCTTTTATCCCTAGACGCATGGGCCTTTCTAGAAGGACTTGGCCAGCCCAATAAGGGCTGGTCCACCTCTTCTAACAGCCCACGTAGTCCTTTGGTCATCACACCCCTCCCGGGGGTCCTCCGGCACCCTCCCAGCACTCCCGGTACACTACCGATGAGCCCGAAAACTTTCCGGTGACCAAAACAGGACTTCCTATAAATCAATCTTTACCTCCGGACCATTTCGGAGCTCCTCATGACATATGGGATCTCATCCGGGACTCCGAACAACCTTCAGTAATAACGAATACCATTTCCCTATAACCCTAGCGTCATCGAACCTTAAGTGTGTAGACCCTACGGGTTCGGGAGACACGTAGACATGACCGAGACACCGCTCCGGTCAATAACCAACAGCGGGATTTGGATACCCATGTTCGCTCCCACATGCTCCACGATGATCTCATCGTACGAATCATGATGTCGGGGATTCAATCAATCCCGTATCCAATTCCCTTTGTCTACCGGTATGATACTTGCCTGAGATTCGATCGTCGGTATCCCTATACCTTGTTCAATCTCGTTACCGGCAAGTCTCTTTACTCATTCCGCAACACATCATCCCGTGGCTAAATCCTTAGTCACAATGAGGTCATTATGATGATGTCTTACCGAGTGGGCCCAGAGATACCTCTCCGTCATACGGAGTGACAAATACCAGTCTCGATTCGTGCCAACTCAACAGACACTTTCGGAGATACCCGTAGTGTACCTTTATAGCCACCCAGTTACGTTGTGACATTTGGCACACCCAAAGCATTCCTACGGTATCCGGGAGTTGCACAATCTCATGGTCTAAGGAAATGATACTTGACATTGGAAAAGCTTTAGCAAACGAACTACACGATCTTGTGCTATGCTTAGGATTGGGTCTTGTCAATCACATCATTCTCCTAATGATGTGATCCCATTATCAATGACATCTAGTGTCCATGTTCATGAAACCGTGACCATCTATTGATCAACGAGCTAGCCAACTAGAGGCTCACTAGGGACATGTTGTGGTCTATGTATTCACACATGTATTACGGTTTCCGGTTAACACAATTATAGCATGAACAATAGACAATTATCATGGACAAGGAAATACAATAATAACCATTTTATTATTGCCTCTAGGGCATATTTCCAACACGCTGAGCCTCATGCCTAAGACTAAGCTTAGAGACTTGGTGTCAGAACGGGTTCTACTATATGGGAAGGTTCTGGGGGGGGGTCCTAGATGAGCTGGTTACCCAAAAGTATAGACCAACCATCCAATACCTAGGGTTTGAGGCTTTGCAAGAGGGGTGAACTATCTTTGACAGGGGTATACCATGATCGAGTCAGGTTCACGTCCCTGATTGGACCAAAAAGGGGGCTAGCATTGAGGTCATAACATTCGTTCCACCCCGTTCCAGGTATCTGAAGGGAATAGGGACGTCATGCTCAATGTACACCGTCAAGGTGGTGGAGTAAGGGGTGTTATCAGCTCCTCGATTCCTTCTTAGTCAAGAACTGATGGATGACCAGCCATATCAAGGGGTTCTCTAATCCTCTTGATGTCCAAGGGCTTCATCGGGCTTGAACGTAGATGCTTCTGGACATAGTCTAGTTGAGGTATCCGGCAGAGGAGTGGAGGTTGACTTCCTTTCTTCTTATTTGTCATTGTCGTGGCTTCGCAATCGCAGTGGTCCTTCATCTTTCTTGGGCAAGAAGGTCTTCTTCTGCAGGGAGGTCGCTTCGTGGAGTCCAACTCCTCCAAGGTGAGACCTTGATCTTGAGAGGCATGGTAGTTAGTGTTCCTGGGGCTTGTCCAAACAGGACTAAGGTGTTCCTTCCTCTTGTTGGGTAAATAAGTATGTCATCTCGGAGGATAACAACCTATTTCCCCGAGTATCACATAAACACATGGCTCACGGAATATGTGAGAGGAGCGTGCATTTGTCCCGGATGGTCACTAGTATCAGGGGTTTGTGGTCCAACCTAATACAGGTCCAAGTGGCCACCCTTCATATCAACATGCTTGGGGGAGGTCAGGTGGAGTACCAACCATAGTCTAAGGACTTAGAGTCCAAGGCCTATGGTCATAATCCGACCGCGTCATGGTCCGGTAAGGCTTCGGGGTTTCAAGGAGCTTAGGATGTGAGTGAACGTCTAACATCTTATCCTGAGCACAACTATTAGATGCCAATGGTACTGTCTATTATTCCAAACAAAATCACCCTATATCATCAAAGGTATAATATCATATAAGGCAACCCCAATATTACACATGCTACTCATATCTCCAAGGTTTTGAGAGAAGGACCACACCGAAAGATCTCATACATATGCTATAGCTAACTCACATATATCCCTATATAAAAATCCTCGGGATAATTTACAAGCCGCTAAGCTTGATCATGACATTACAAACCCAAGTGTTCAGCTAATATACCCAAGGTCTGAGATGTTGCATCTCTATGCTAAGGAAACATGTAGTATACCAATCCGAGATATTGTTTCCTTTCTATGAGTCCAGTTAACCGATCCACGAGTACCATCCACTATTACACGACCCATTATTGCTAGAAATCCAATACCGGTGTCGTCCCATATATCTCCAGATTTTCTAAATCCCCAAATTCCAGGAAGAACTATCTCATCACAGTATAACCATCAACCACCACCATGATGATGCAGTGAACTCCGATGTTAGGTGTATATGAACCCAATGCAAGGCAGGGGCTATTGAAGTTCAAATAAATGCTCTGGCAAATCCATGTATTAAACACATGATCAGAGGCTTGTGTTGTGGGAGCTTGTGAGGTCTAGGTTGGGCAAGGGAGGGGGTTTCCAATCCTGAGGGAAAAGCATAACACTATGGGATTGCGTTTCATTGAGTACGTTATAGTCATAGTCTTCAACGCTAGCTGTCCGTCGAGGTGGATCCTTGGTGCATCTTGTCTTGCCGGTCTTCAGTTGACGAGATTGGGGAGGGGGAAGTAGCATAGAGGCAAGTGCCTAAGGGGGTGGTATAGTGCAAGTGCAATCAAGCAATTGCCGGAAAGGCCAAACACAAACATCAAGGTAAGGTAGGTGATTTAGTCGCGCACTTGTTGCCTAGGGCAAAAGTGTGACTCACACAAAAGCACGAATAGGAAAAACAAGCAGCACACATTATGGTTCCATTTGAACCATCATACGGACTCGACTTCGCATAGGGGACACACGACTTATCCTACCCTAGGGGTTCTCGGACTCATTAGTCGTGCTTGCTTCGTGCCTTGGAGAGGAGGCAGCTTAGTCTTCTAGGTCTTCTTCAGGTGTCGCTATGTCTCTGGTCATTTTTCATCAAAATGATCCTGGTTGCGCCTGAAGAGTCCTTGATGACTTCGGGTCTGTTGAGTTGATGACGAAGGTGATTCTTCACGACTCTTGTTGACAGGGTCTTTTGGTGTCCTTGTGTTTGTAACAATGCCTTCTTGTCTTTTTAGGCGTCGAGCATTTCAGGTAGGCAATCTTTTATGCAATGACATTAACAAGGCATGGTAGAGTTGTATCCTGCCGGTCACGTTGACGATATCATCGGCACCAAGAGCGAGGGATGATGAGAACCATTTTCCTGCTCACTATAGTGAGGCGGACCAAATGGCGAGGTTCTCATACACCGGTGGTTACCGATATAACAATGAAAAGGACAGGGTTGCTCTATTAGCGATGCATTATCATGACATTGCATGGCTTGTGCCCTAGTCATCGAAGGCCAGGGTGGCGTCATCGTGGGGCTGTGTCGAGGGTGTCGCCATCATCTAAGTCTTGAAGTCCTCATCCTTCGAGAACGTGTCTTCTGTTTGTAGCTCCTTGTCTAGTGTCGCCAACTTGGGTCCAAGATATGTCAGGATTCGTCTGGCAAGGTGGCTTCCTTCCAGGTTACCCACAAGGATTTCAAAGAATCCCGTGGTCAGGGGCACAAGGGTAGTAGCGACCATTTGAAGTTTTGGAAAAGCAGATGAGGAGAGCTAAGAGAAAAGTGGTGGAAGTGCCAAGGCAAAAACCTTGCTTCCCTTGGAATTTTAGGAGAGGCGAGAAATATAGAGGTTTTATAGGTGATTTTGAAGGGTTTGGAAAATAATAATTTTGACCTAACTAACGTCCATGCTAACTAAGGGCTTCCTATAGTCAGGATCGCTCTGATACCAGATCCGTGGGGACCCCGACTCATAAGTCGTGATCACCAAATGTACATGCACAGTGATCCCAGAGATCAATGCTCACTGAACACACATAAACTGAATAAAAAGAGTCTTACATCCATTACATACCGGTTTACTCAAATATGGCCTTTATGGCCAAGTCTTCATGTGATTGCAGCGGAAATCTTCAACGATAGCATGAACCCATGTCATCTGCCTTAACCCTACAGGCATTCTAACTGGGAAGCGTCCTAGCTCGCATGTCCGTCACCGAGCTAATCTTCATCATAACCTGATCTTTCATGCCTGACCAATAAAATAACCAGTGGCAAGCCAATGAGTACTTTGAATGTACTCGCAAGCAACTCATGTTTGGAACAAGGCAATAACAATGCATGATATAGCACTAATAGGTAAGTTTTGCAAAAAGCTAGTTTTGAGTGCAATGACATGATCAAGTAACTTAAGTAAGCATGCATCAACCATAGACAGGTGTTCATAAGAACACGTCACAGTCATCATCATAAGTAGGGGTGGGAAGTCTCATGTTCCACCATCACACCAAGTCATCCGATTTGTCTCATGTACCGTCTGAACATCTCATGTTCACTCATCATGCCAAGTCAACCGACTCGACTCAAGTATCATCCTTGTCACCACACACACACACACCAAGTTTCCGAAAATATCTGGACGTAGTTTAAGAAGGACCTCCAACTTTCCTTGACCGCGAACGCGGCTATTCAAATAGTTTTACACTCTGCAGAGGTTGCACACTTTACCCACAAGACTTAGGGAACTTCCGTGTCATCCACGACTCGCGGTATATAACATATCCAAGGTAAGCACCCGAACAATGCCCTTCCCCTAGCGATACTAGACAAAGAGTCCACTCAATTGGTACCCAGCCCTGACGATGTACATCACACGAACCTCGCACTAATCATACCATCCATGAGGGGACCAACGGTGTGCCCGATGCCTGTGAAGACATCGCAAATCGTACATACCGGTACGACCCCGTATCGAGAGTGACCATGCCACTCCTGCCACTAGTAATGCGGGCTCCTTTCCAGTACCCACCAAGGTAATCAACAAAGCCCCGTCCCATAAGGGGTATCGTGGTTGCGCATGTAAGGTTGGGACGGTCAGCAGACCTTAAAATTCTCCATTTTCGAAAACACACACTCACTTGCTCCGGCACACTTCTTTCTCAAGTGGTTACCCAACTCATCATCATCTCCCTCAGGCATTAGTGGCACCCGACGGGGTTTTCAAAAAGTCTTTGAAATCATTTCTTCCTTTCCAACACTATGCATAAATCCCATCCCACTTGCGTAGCATCTAATAGCATCCTAACTACACCCACCTGCATAACCCTCATAAGGTGGTAGGGTCATGCATGATGCAAGTGTCAATGGTAAGAATATCAAAGGCAACCCACCGAAGGGGAGGATACCACATCATGATCAAACATCGAAACAACAAGTGTTATATGTCATGCATGAAAAGTTTCTTAACATGGTCAAAGGGCTGCTTGCCTGGCTAAGCAAAGTCTTCGAGGTCTTCACACGTCTTTCGTCCAACTCTGAACACTCCGTTTATCTCGTCAACTACCGTTGGTAATCAACCATAATAAGCAACACAATCAAGCGGAAAATAAAAGTTCTCTATAAATAGGAGTTTTAATTTTTCTAGGACTCCCCTGGTCATGAGAAAAATAACCAAGGAGGTTTTGGTGGATGTGGGTCAAGGGGGGGGGTTGAATAGTTGAAATGTGAGTCAAGATGTCAACATAAAATATTTTCATAAAAATGAGTGGAGGCACTCACAAAATAGGGCATGATTTTAGAAACATGTGGGAAGTGGTTTCACTGGATTTGGAGTTGGGATGATTTTCCTATGAATTTCCTAAGATGGAATAATAGAAAAAGGGGCTATTTATTTGGTATAATAGAATATTGCATAGGAAAAAAATGTTGATTATAGCTAGAAAGATTTTAGAAGTTTCTGGAAATTTGAAACACTCCAATTAGGTTCTAGGATTATTGCAAAAGGGGGGCATGAATAGTTCAAATTTGAATTTAAATTTGAACAGTAGAGAGAAGTTTGTGGGGGGAAATATGTAGGATATATTTTTGGATAGAGGAAGATTTTAGAAACCTCTAGTATTTTGAATCACCAGATTTGGAGTTAAAATGAGTTTAATATCTATTTTACAATTTTGGGAAAACAGAAATTGGAGAAGGGGTATACCTAGTGCGTTATATAGTGCACGTGGCGCAGGATTGATATTGGGCCGGCCCAACCGTCTGGCTCAGCGCGCGCACGGCCGCGTTAGAAGCGTACTCCTGTGGAGTACACCTTCCTAGTGGGGAGGCGGCCACCGGAGACCCGCCTCCACTTAAACCGGCAGGCCCAGCCATCTGGGTCGCCGACACGCAGGCCCCGCCCGTCAGGCCCTCCTTCCTCCTCCCACTCGAGCAGAGCAGGAGCAGGGAATGCAGAGTCGAGCGGCTCCGGCGCCCGCCCCTGGCGGCACGGGCCGTCTCCGGCGGTGCTCCGACCACCGGCGAGCTCGGGGCGGCGAGCCGCTTCCGCCTGGGCCATCCCCGGGCCCTGGGGAGGTCGGAGTCGATCGCGGCATTGGTCAAGGCGAAGGCAGCCGACGGTGGTGATGGACGCAATGCAATAGGTGTGGAGAAGAGGGATTGGAGTGGCAGGAGGCTTTGTGATGATGCGGGGGAGGTGCTGGCGAAGCTCCAAGGAGAGGGGGAGCTCGGGAGAGCTCGAATCCAAGCGGAGCCGTGGCGGGAGAACTCCGGCCATAGAAGGAGGAGAGGGCCTCGGGAGCAAGGGGGCTCGGTCCGGGGAAGTACAAGGGAGGGGGAGATCCAAGGGCGCGAGAGAGAGCTCGGGAGGGGTCCTATAGGCAGGGGCGACCAGGGGGAGCTCGGGTGGCCTCGGACGCGCCTAGGGCGCGGTGAGCACATGCGCCAGAGGTGCCTTGGAGGTTTCTGAGTGTCAGGGAGGGGCATGGGATGTTGAGGGGAGGTCAATGGCATGCTGGGATGCTCTATCAAGGACGAACGCGAGCTATAGGACAACGACAAGCGGCAGAGCGCTGTTTTTGCATGTTGGCTGCGTGGTCACCATGCCAACCCTTGTCCAGGGCATCTTTTTGGTCGGCCAAAGCTATCTGGGGTGTGAGGCATGCATGCAGTAGAGTAGTGGTAAAATCTCATGGTAAATGGAGCTGGTTGGATGGGTTTTTCATAGCTGGGAAGTTTGCAACAGCAAACTTGGGGCTCACCCAAAGTGTTGTTACTGTTGTATTCTTGTGGTAAAACCTTGTCTACTGGTCAAAGGAAAGGAAGGACTATACACCCACCAATTTTCAGATCATGGAGATGAGAGGGCAAGGTACTTGTAGTTCAAGGCTATAATTACTGCCCTAAACTTAGTTCAGATGGTTTGCTCATATATTCCACATGAGCATGCCATATTTGGGTATGCCAAGGTTCATTAGCATGCAAATGAGGCCGTGGAAAAGCTTGGGGTCATTAGCATGATCAGAAGGGAAGGAGGGTGCTGTCATGTTAAAAAGAGAGGGAATAAGAGAGTGTTACCCCCCTCCCCCGAAATAGTTGACCGGAGGCCATGGCAAAGTTAGTGGAGGTAGAAGAGGGTTATAATATGTTGTGGTAGAAAGTTGGGGGCCAGGGGAATCCTTTTGGGCCCACTTTGCTTCTCCACAAGTTTATGGTGAAGGTGTTTGTGTTGTTATTGGGCTAGGCAGGGGAATCCTATGACCTTGAGATTTACCAGGGGTAAATGGTAAGTCCATTTGGTCCTGATCACAAGTTTTGAGATGATTTGAGGAAAGTTGATAATGTAAACTTGGTAAGCCCTAGAAATAGACAAAAATGGATTTCAATAGATATGATCATGCAATTATATTTCCCTTGATGCACCACTTGATGTAGCATCATCATTTGGGTAATAGAGAATGCCCACAAAGTTTGGGATCAATAGGAGATACTTCACAATGTAAAGTTGGTCAAATTTGGCCCTAGACAGGAATGGCTTTTGGATATTTTGGTGAATCAAAACAATTGGGATTGAGATGAAACTTGGCAACATGAACACATATATCATATGTGACATGCTAGAATTTTCCTGGATTTATTTGAGAATATTTCTTATAGAAATATTCCAAATGCTGGGAATAGGTAGAAATGGTTTTGAAGGGTTTGTCCAATATTTTCAACATGACCATGCCTTGAAACTCTTATATATTGACAATATATGTCCACTAAGTTTTCCTAAATTTTCCCAAATAATTTTAAAGCATTTAAATAATTTTTCCCTATAAAAGACCACTTCTGGCCTTAAGAAAAAGCCTTTAAATAAAATATGAAAATAGTCTTTTAAAATAATATTTTTTGGTTTGGGGAAGTTATATATATAGTAGGTTCCAAATAAAGCATTTGGGGAAAAAGGATCCACCCAATTTGGGGACTTGCAGTGCAAATCTCAAATCAGGGGGTTTTGAAAAACCTAATTTGATTAAAACCTTTTCGGCCAAAATAATATTTTGTAAAAAGATAATTAAGTCCCATTCACGTGGCATGGTCATTGGAAAAGAGTGGGGATCAAGGAAAAGAGTTTTGAGAGTAGGAGCGATTTTATGAATATAGAGCACTAGCAAGCAATAAGACAATCAACAACCAAGTCAAGCATAACAAGCACACAAAAGTTTTAATTGGCCCTGATTTTTGAGTCTTGATAACTTAGTCATGAGGCAAATCATAGGGTGTGACATTCCCGGTGGCAGAGGAGTGCGGGAAGACAAGGGCGACGACCAGGGGTCCTTATGCGGCAGCTTAGGGCTTGGGGCGCGACAGTTTGAAGAGTGAATTTTTGAACTGTCGGGACCACCGAATATATACCCTTTACTGTCGGTGACACCGTTCAAAATTTTCGGTGTCACCGAGTTTCTCAACTGTCAGCTGACAGGGAAACTCGGTGTAACCAAGAATATGGAATCGGTAGTACCGAGATTGAAAACCAGATTAACCCTAGGCATTTGGTGTGACCGAGATTTTTGTTTGGTTCCACCGAGATGCACTTGGGAGGTTTTAATGGTCAGTCCTTGTCGATACGGAACTCCGAGTGCTCCACACACAGAGGGATCGAAAAGCACTTGTTCAAATTTTCTGATGCAGCATGAATAGAGTATGAGATGAGAAAGCATTGATAGCTAAAGAAGTGATCCTAGGCATTCTTGTATATCCAATTGGCAAATAAATATGAAAATCTAAATAGCTACAATTGGATATCCTCGAATGAGTAGATAAATCCAGATCAACATGCTCACGCAATCAGATGTCAAATGAAATCATGGCAAACATGCACAAACACAATAGTATCTAACAAGCACTCTGCCGATGACGGAGTCATCTATATATGAGTACAGTGACTTAGGAGCCAAGTAAGAATACTTAATCATAGGTCATACTCATCGTTTAAGCACAAGTGGGGTTACCACTTTCACATAAACATTTAATGTTGTCACATTCTTTTGAGATGCTTTAACTAAAGTCTTAGAGTAAAGCTCCCCCTAGATGTGACATCCCCCCATAAGAGGGATAAACTAACCTTGGATTTTGTCAATGAAGACTTCATGTTGGTGAGGTAGTGGTGGATGATATAAGTTGATGAATATCACCAAGAGTTGGGAGCATCCTTGTTGTTTCATTACTCTTCTCACCTACATGGGTTAGTCCCAACACACAAGAGACAAATACAAGGATATCTATGGACATCGAGTGCAAAGCATATGTGATGATGTCCATCGATTTGTTGATTACCTTGTCCCTTGCTTAACTTTGAGGGAATGTGTGACTCCTTGAACTATTGCATAGATTTGATGTTGATTGCAAATAGTCTTTGACAATAATAATTATGAGTGAATTTCATTGGCGGAGTCACCCCTCAAGAACTCTCTAGTTCTTCTTCTTGGGGACCCACATCATGTTGATGGGAATCCTTGGTGTTGAAGTAGCACTTGTTGAAGTTGAGCTTATAGTAGCCTTGGGAACCCACTTCACCAATGCTTGGGATTCATCTTCATATGTGTCAAAGTCCTCTTGAAGCTTGTTCTTGTCGTTGAGCTTTATGTCTTGTGGTAGAAGGTCATCTTGAGCTTTTGTTCCCTTGGGATGAGTATTTTCATACTTCTCCTTTTGAGGAACAAATTTGGGATTGGGATATTGACCTTCTTCCCATTCAACTCCATTAGCGTTGAAGTAGCCAATACCTCGATTCTTTCGGTATCCTCCATGCTTGCATACAATCTCCTCAAATTGTATGCACCCTTGAAGACTCTTGTATATACCTTTCTCTATAATCCCTTTCAAGATTTCATTTTCTTGCTCAAGTGTAACTTGGCTAAGAGAAGAGTTAGTGGGATCAAGAGAACTACTAGAAGCAATATCATTGGATTTATCATTTTTATTGATACTAGTTAAGGAACATTTCTTTCCTTTTTTACTAGCTTGCTTAGACTTAAGTCGAGGCATGAATGTAGATAAGAGAAGTCGTTTGGCTATATAAGAGGAAGTCTTCTTTTGAAGATCTTCATTGATAGCTTTAAGGAACTCATGCTCTTGCTCTAAATTGAGCTTCTCAAAGTGTAGCTTATCATGTGTCCTTACAAGCTCTCTATGATCTTCTAGAGTTGACTCATGAGCTAACTTAAGAGTTTTTAGTTCTTGAGTTAGTCGTTCTATTTCCAACTTATCATCATCACATGACTTATCTATACTAGAGTGAGTACTAGCAAGTTCATTTTGACTATCATTACTAGTTTTGTCAAATAGCAATTCATCTTCAATTAACAAGTCATCTTACTATTGAAATCAAGATACTCGCGGTGTGATACCTTGGGGCCTTTGTCCATGAAGCAACTTCCACTCCCTTCATTTGGTGAATCAAATAGATCATAGGAGTTGGTTGTCACTAGTGCAATTCCGGCAACACCTTCGTCTTGACTATAGTTGGAGTTGGATTGATAGCTTCTCTCAGAGTGGTTGTCAGAGTCAGAGCTGGAAACTCATTCACCAACATGAGCTTGATGTTTCCTTATTGAGTAACTATTGGTGTACTTGTCCTTCTTCTTTGAGTCCCTACTTCTCCTTGAGGGTCTTCATTCATAACGATCATCTCTACTCCTTCTCTCTCTTTGAGGTGACTCGTCTCTTGAGCTCAGTCTTCTTGGTGACTCTTCTCTTCATTCATAAGGAGCCATGCACTCATTGGAGTAGTGTCCGGGCTTCCCACAATTGTAGCAGTTTCGGTCATGACTTGATGAATGCTTCTCTTCATGTATTGAGTTGGAGCTACGATCTTTGCTTCTATTCTTGTAGAACTTGTGAATTTCTTGACAATGAGGCTTATCTCTTAATTTGTGACAAGGTTGTCGCTTGAGGTAGCGGGAGCATCACTTGTGGCTTTGTAAGCACCGCTAGACTTGTGGTGAAGCTCTTCCTTGTCTTTGAGTGTCATCTCATGAGCAACAATTCTACCAATCACTTCCATTGGCTTGATATCTTTGTAGTTGGGCATCATTTGGATAAATGTGCAAATAGTGTCATATCGATCATCCAAAGCTCGAAGTATCTTCTTGATGATGAATTTGTCAGTCATTTCTTTGCTTCCTAAGCCGGCAATCTCATTGGTGATGAGAGCTAGCCTAGAGTACATCTCAACAACTCCTTCACCATCCTTCATCTTGAACTTGTCAAGCTGACCTTGAAGAACATCTAACTTGGATTCTCTCACGGACTCAGTTCCTTCGTGCATGTCAACCAAAGTATCCCAAATCTCTTTTGCGTGTTCAAGACGGCTGATTTTGTTGAATTCTTCAGGGCATAGGCAGTTGAACAGAATGTCACATGCTTGAGCATTGAGTTGCAACATCTTCAATTCATCCACAGTCGCTTCACGATCGGGTTCCTTTCCTTCCGCAAAGAATTCGCCTTGCAAGCCAACACGAACAACATCCCAAATGGCAGGATTATGACCAAGCAAATGCATTTTCATTTTGTGCTTCCAACTAGCAAAATTTGTGCCATAAAAGTACGGACCTCTATAATGATAATTTCCCTCACTAGATGCCATACTTCTCCTAGGTTGTGAAACCAATGCAATGGAGACCAAAGCTCTGATACCACTTGTAGGATTGAAAGTAGGTCTAGAGGGGGGATTAGACTACTTGACCAAATAAAAATCTACTTTTTCCCAATTTTAGTTCTTGGAAGATTTTAGCATTCATAGTATGTCAAGTACACCCTACACATGCATGTCTAAGAGTATAGCAGCGGTAAGTAAAGACATTGCACATGTAAGTAAAGAGAGGGTAAGGAAAGCAAACACAATTGGTGACATGATGATTTTTCTTGTGGTTCCGATAGGTGGTGCTATCGTACATCCACGTTCATGGAGTCTTCAACCCACGGAGGGTAACGGTTGCGAGAGTCCACGGAGGGCTCTACCCATGGAGGGTTCCACGAAGAAGCAACCTTGACTGTACCATGACGGCCTACGTCCACGGAGGACTAGCCTTACTCAGGGTAGATCTTCACAAAGTAGGCGATCTCCTTGCCCATACAAACTTCTTGGTTCACTCCACAACACGAAGTAGGAGGCTCCCAAGTGACACCTAACCAATCTAGGAGGCACCACCCTCCAAAAGGTAATAGGCTGGGTAATGTCGATGAATTCCTTGCTCTTGTGCTTCAAGATGATAGACTCCTCAACACACAATCACTCTCTCGCAGATATGGCTTGGTAGAAGAGATGGGATTGGTGGAAAGCAACTTGGGGATGCTATAAATAAAGATCCATATGGTTGGAGTGGAAGATCTTGACCTCAACACAAGGGTAGGTGGTTCTCTCTTAGAAAACTGATAGGATAGGTATGGAATGGTTCTGAGTGCTTCTCTTTCGAGTAGGCGGTGGTGAAGTGGTATATATAGGCATCCCCAAAAATCCAACCGTTACACACAAAATGACCAACTCGGTGACACTGATGTGTTAATCTTGGTGGTATCGAAGTGACCAAAAGGTGGAAACTTTTGGATCACGGAGGGACCGATATAAGAATCTCGGTTGCACCGATAAGGTGACCAACGGTCAGAATGTCCATTCTCGATGACGCCGACTCAACAATCTTGGAGGGACCGACACTGTGAACTTGCGTAATAAAAAGTTGGCAGCCTAACTCGATGGCACCGAAAGCTATGTCGGTTGTACCGAAGGGTTAGGGTTTGGCTGAGTCTGTATAGGGTTTGAGATCGGTGGCATCGGGATGGAAATGTTGGTTGCACCGATTTTGAGTGTTTGGCTTAGAATTTGGTGGGAGTGTTTGTGGGTGTCTTTGGTGACTATCACTTGTGCACATATGAGCATTTTGTTCACCAACAAAACTTTACCCCCTTTTAATAATGTTGACTTTCCTATGGACTCGAGGTGATTTCTCACAAATATAAAATGTGGAGTCCTCTTGCTTCAAGCTTTGCCAATCCATTTCCTTGCATCTTGGGGTGTTCCACAATCTCTTTGCCAACCCATCATTGAACTTTTACTGAAATATACTTGATGGAAACATTAGTTCAATGACTCATATGTTGTTATGAATTACCAAAACCACCAAGGGAACAAATGTACTTTCAAGTCTGGACACCCGTCTCCTGCTCCTCGATGGTGGCGACCTGCCGGCTCCCGTAGCAGGAGTCAGGCTCGTCGTTCTTGCGCTTGTTGTTCTGCGGCTGCCGGTTGTCAGCAGCCAGTCGTGGCGTTGCCGGCGTCGATGTTGCCTTGGTAGGCGGGGTCGTCTTGACCCGGATGGCGGAGTCGGCCCTAGCGTACTTGTCTGCCTTGGTCATGAGCTCAACCAGCATAGCCGGCTCAAAGGACATGAGCTTGTGCTTGAGGTGAGTGTCATCGCGACAGCCTTTGATGAAGTATTGTATGGCCTGCACCTCGTGCACCCCTTCTCAGGAGTTGCGGAGCTCGGTCCATCGGGTGAGGTAGTCGCCGAGGGACTCGTTCGGCCCCTGAACGCACACGGCTTATTCGTGGGGACGGCCGGGTCGCTTGTAGGTGCCGATGAAGTTGCGGACGAACGCCTCTTCGAAGTCCGTCCAGGTGTTGATGCTGCCGGCCACCAGGCTATTCAGCCGGGTGCGGGCCGAGCCGGTCAGCGTGAGGGGAGCGTAGTGGACGGCTACGGGCTTGTTCACCCTGGTTATGCCGACTGTGGTGGTGTAGTCGACCTGCCAGTCCTCGGGCTTGGTAGGCCCATTGTATTTTGGGGTGTCCCATGGAAGCGTGAAGCCGGGGCGAGAACGGCTTGTTGTGGATCCGAGGACCAAAACATGCTGGGTCGATCAAGCCCTCTTCCTCGAGAAGGGCCGACTGCGCAAGGAGATCAAATGGAGACGGGCGTCGTTTTCGCTGTGGGGGACCCATGGTCCGAGTCGGGCCGCGAGATCAGAGCGGACAGCTGGTGGGACAGACTGTGCCAGCTCATGCCGCGGAGGCAGCGTGTGCATGTGGCTACGCTGGCTACCGCTAGCCGGCACCTCGTCGTGACTGTTGCTGCGAGCCGGATTGTTGTTGTTCCGGCTATTTACAGCCGGCTGCTCGTTTCCAGGCAGCTGGGAGCACCGAGGGTTGCTTGCCTCGGGCCGCCGGCCGGAGGCGCGAGGGGAGCTAGAGTACTGAGCCAGCTAACGGCCAGCAGACCTAGCGCCCTCACCCTCGAGTCGGGGACCTTCGGAGGCGGCTCCGCCGGGGGCGAGCTGGTGTTGCTGTGCGTCGGCGGCGTCGATGAGGTCCTTGATGTGATGCTCATGGGAGGCATGCTCTTCGCCCTCCAAGGTAGCCAGATCCTCGTAGGCTACCTTGGTGGCCCGCAGGTTGGCCGCGGGGGTGTCGTAGACGGGCATGTTGCCGCCGAGGATTTCTACGAACACGTGGCCGCGGTCGCGCACAGCCGCACGCCGGCTAGGCTCGGTGCCAGCCGGGGTGAGACCGTAGGCAGAGGCGTACTCCCGTTGAGTGGCCTCCATGCAGCGCCATGCAGCCACGAGGGCATTGCCATCCTCGAATAGCAGGCAGCGAGCCGCCTCCAGCTTGGCCGTGGCGACGTCAGCTTTCGCTGTCGAAGCGATGGGGGTGCTCAGGACTCGGAGGGCGCGCCGAGTGGGTCAGAGGTGCCGATGCAGGCAGCGGCCGTGTTGGCCTCGTCCTGCACGCGTCCAAAGGAGGCGAAGGACACGATCGCCATCGCTCCCACGTGGACGTGGGAACTGCTGGGCTTGGTCGCAGCGAGTGTTCCCATGGACGTGGGCGGGTCGGTGCAGTCGAGCACCTGACTAGGGTACCCATCGATGACTGGTGCTTCGGCAAGGCTCAGCTTGCTAAAGCGCTCGGTGAGTGTGTCGATGTCGAGTGCGAGGTTGACGATGCTGCCTGCAGGGCCTGTTGGAGCAAGCCCCACGAGCCTATGGTTTCGCTTGGACGTGTGGCGGACGTGGGAGGTGGTGAAGGGTCCCGCCCGGAGCGTGACTCTGGCCGGCGCCATGTATGGCCCCACGGTGGATGCCAATTGTCATCGTTTTCTCACGATAGATGCCATGGGTAGGCTTATCGAAGGTGGTTGGGGCCGGAGGACACCAGCGGGCTCCGGGAGCGGGATTAGGCACAAGCGGTGACTGACACACGATGTACCTAGGTTCGGGGCCCTCCGTGGGAGGTAATACCCCTAGTCCTGCCTGATCTAGTTGATCAATGGGGAAAAGCTACAATGTTGCTCCTTGAGCTGTGTTTAGAGCTGGAAGAAAGAGCAGCCGACTCCCCTTCCCTTGCTAAGAGGGTGGCTATGGAACGAGGTGTTCCTTTGTGTGTGTGTGTTCTGGTCTATCTGTCGCTTGCCTTGCATGGGGGACTCCGGGGCGTTTTATAGTCCAACCCCCCAGATTACAATATGGATGGAAAGCTGTGGGAGGGCCCTAGCTGGCAACCTCTATATCCGGCCATGGGACCCCCCGACTATAGGGTCTCGCCGCTGGTAGGGCCCACCGGCTGGGAGGTCCCGTTGAGAGCCGGAGGGGCCCACACGGTAGGTCCCAGCAATGGTCACTTCACAGCATGGGTTGTCCTTTGAGGCATCGCCTTGTGGTAGCCGGCCGTGCTCAGCGGTACGATCAGCTGCACTGTAGCCACGCTGGGACAGGTAATGGAGTGGGTGGAGGCATGCCAGCACTATTGGAGGCCCGGTCACGGTCAGCCGAAGTCAGTGGCACTATTGTCTTCACTGTAGCCATACGGGCGCTGACCCTCGTCGGGATGGGGGCCACTATTGCCACGCGCGCCTTGGCCATGAGATCCAAGGCATGATCGGCTAGGGGGCAGGGGTCCTCACCCCCAGCCGGCAAGCTCACCAGAGCCGACCAGGCATAGCCGGCACGACCCAGCCGGCATCGCATAGCCGGTTGGGTGCTACCTGGACTGTAGGGGGAGGCGGCTCGCCCTTCAGTCATTTCAGAAAGTTGGAGTTGTGGGCTGTTTTAGGCTACCTCGGGGTTATCCCCCCGACAGATCTCTTTGCTATAAATTCTCATATATCCCCAAAACCCTAAGGAGACTCCCAAAACACTTTTTCCACCGCTGCAAGTATCTGTTCCGTTGTGTGCCCATCTAGAGCCATGTTCTGGTGCCCCGCCGGAGGGGGCATCGATACTGGAGGGCCTCTACATCAACCTTGCTGCTCCCATGGTGATGTGTGAGTAGTTCACCATAGACCTATGAGTTCGTATTTAGTACCTAGATGACTATCTCTCTCTTTATGTTCTTCATTGCAAGATCACCGCGATTCCCGCGGTGATCTATCTTATGTAATCAATCTTTGTTGTGTGTTTGTTGGGATCTGATGAATTGCGGGTTTATGTTCAGAATATTCATGAAAAAATATTGAATCCTTGCTGATTATTTATATGCATGATTCTTATAGCTTCATAATGCTCTCTGATCTATCGGTTTGGTTTGGCCAACTAGATTGATTTATCTTCAAGTGGGAGTGGTGTGTTGTAGTGGGTTCAATCTTGCGGTGCTCAATCCTAGTGACAGAAAGGGATATGGTGCGTATTGTATTGCTGCCACTAAGGGTAAAATGATGGGGTTCATTCATATTAATTGGATTTACTTTGTCTACATCATGTCATCATCCTCCAAGCATTACTCTGTTTTTACTTAATACTCTAGATGCATGTTGGATAGCAGTCGATGGGTGGAGAATAGTAGTAGATGAAGGCAAGAGTCGGTCCACCTGTTTATGGACGTGATGCCAGTGTACATGATCCTTGTCGTGAATAAATATTGCATAACTATGCACTTTTCTATCAATGGCCCAATGGTAGTTTGTTTACCCACTGTATGCTTTCTTCAAGAGAGAAGCCTCTAGCGAAAACTATGGCCCTCGGGTAACCTCACAAATATATTTGCAAAAACTCTAAATACCTTGCTTCCATTATTTATTTTTATTTTCAAAATATTTATCAAATTATCTATATGTCACTACTTATCACTTACAAGTAATGAGTTCAAGGGGATTGACTACCCACTTGCCCGCGTTGGGTGCAAGTGTGTGCTCTTTTGTGTGTAGGCTGAAGATGGGAAATTGCATGGGACTCCTATTTGTTTTATAACCTTGGTTCTCACTGAGAGAAATACTTACCTGTACTACACTGTGTCATCCCCTTCTCTTCGGGGGGGAATCCCAATGCAGTTCAAAAGTATCAGGAAGGATTTCTGGCGCCGTTGTCGGGGCGTATCACCAAATTCCTATTAAGTAACTTCTCACAAATTACTCATTCACTTGTTCTAATTTTTATTTTCTGTTATATTTTCTTTCCATAAAAAACAAAAATACAAAAATATTTGGCTTTGCTAGTTTACTTGTTTGCTTGGTTGAAGTTACTATCATGTCTCATTTTATCATTGAGAAGGATAATGAAGGTAAAACCCCAAAAGAGGATACTCCCCCACAACAAGATGTAAATTTTTTTGTTGAGAGGAAGGGGAATATCATAAGGAAAATCATTATCAAATAATTCTTTAACTGTACGGGTGCTTTGGCTTGCAAGGATACGCCAATACTTAAAAGAACCAAAAGTTACGTCGACGCTATTTCTGCTCTTGTTCTTAAACTTGAAAGAAGATTTAGGAATATTCACCCTATTTTTCAAATGATTTTCTATTATTTTTCTATCATAAAAGACCCTAGGGCTAAGAAGATATCCACTCTTATCCTTATGCATGAAATTGACTATATAGTGCGAGAGGCTCGAGATATCTTTGATCACTATAATATGAGTCGTGAACATCCTATGATAGATGAAATTTTATATAATGAGGACTATATGATGAGGTATGTGTTTCATGATAACCACACCTTTGATTGAAATACCAAGAAGGAAGTTCCTCCTAATCACATTATCCAACAAGTTTTCAAACCTATTAACAAACAATATTCCTGGATAGTGAGAGACAATACATAAGTTTTTGAGGAAAGTAGCATAGAGAATGCTAATATATTACTAGAGGATGTGTTTACGATTGCCTTTGAAAAAACTCCTATTGAATACACATCCCAAGATTCAAATGTCAAATATGACAACACTTGAAACTATGCACTATGCCTAGCTAGGGGCATAAAACAATAGCGCTTCTTGGGAGGCAACCCAATAGTTATCTTTAAATTTGTGTTTTTACTTTCTATCTTGGTGTGATAACATGATTATTTCTACTGAATGATTTTTTTATGTTTAAATTGGTGTGTGTGCCAAGTAAAGCCTTTGAGATGACTTGAATGATAAGTAGAATTGATACGGTACAAATACAGAAACTTTTGCGCCTAGTGCAGAATTTCTCTGATTTTACTAGAATGTCCGTTTGATCTGGATTTTGTTACATAGTATTGGTGTACAAATTCCCCAGGTTTTCCTATTTTTTGCAGAATTTTGGGAGTTAAATAAGTATGGTGTCTGCGCAAATCATTACAGATTGTTCTATTTTAGACATATTCTGTTTTTTTTGCTTGCATAATTTGCTTGTTTGATGATGCTATAGATTGTATCGGGGGGTATAAGCCATAGAGAAGTTATAATACAGTACGCTATGCAATAAAAAATATGAATCAATTTATAATAGTACCCAAAGTTTTTGATTTACCTATCATACTAATGGAGCTCATGAGTTTTCTATTGAGTTTTATGTGCTGAAGTTTCAAGTTTTGGATGCTATCACATTGGATGAAGTAGTAAGGAGCAGCAATAGCCTAAGTTTGGGGATGCCTAAGGCACCCCAATGAAAATTCTAGGAAGAGTCAAGCATCTAATATTTGGGATGCCCCGGAAGGCATCCCCCTTTCATCTCAATCCATCGGTATGTCACTCGGATGATGATATGTGTTTTGCTTGGAGTGTTGTGTGTTTTAGTTTGCTTTTTTTAGTTTTCCACAAGCACTATTTGCTGGACACACCTACTTGATAGAGATGTTCACCATGATTTTTTAGAATACTCTATGTGCTTCACTTATATCCTTTGAGCTAAGCAGTTGCTCTAGTACTTCACTTATATCTTTTAGAGCACGGTGGTGTATAGATTTTATAGAAATAATTGAACTCTCGTTCTTCACTTAAATTTGTTTGAGGTCTAATATATAGTGACGGTAATTTGCATGGGTTATAAGACTAGTCCCAAAATACTAGGTATTCAAGGAGTGCATAATCAAAACCTTCATATAGCACATAAAATAAAAATTGTGGGTTAATGATATTGATGTGGTAATATGAAAGGGCGTGAGTGCATGGTTGTTGGTTAGTAGAAATATCGATATTTAAAGGGTGTTAATTTGTTGTTCATCTAAACATTAGTTATGGCATGGTGATGATGTGTGATCATTCTTATTCCTCGTTGAAATCCTAGTGTTGTTTAGGTCGGGGGTGTGCGATGACTCCTACCAACCTCCTCCCTAGGAGCATGCGAGTAATACTTTGCTTTGAGAGAGCTAATAAAGCTTTGCAATAAGTATGTGAATTCTTTAGGACTAATGTGAATCTATGGATGTACGCACACTCACCTCCTTATATTTGCTAGCCTCTTCTATGTTGTGCATTGCCCATTCCCACCTCGAGGATCGGTGTAAACTTCGCTGGAGCATCCAAACCCCGTGACATGATATGCTCTGTTACACATAAGCCTCCTTATATCTTCCTCAAAACAGCCACCATACCTACCTATTATGGCATTTCCATAGCCATTCCGAGATATATTGCCATGCAATTTCCACTGTTTCATTATAGACTTGTGCACTTATTGTCATATTGTTTTGCATGATCATGTAGATAACATAGTATTTGTGGCAAAGCTACCATTCATCATTTTTTACATGTTATGCTACATCATTGAACATTCGAGTACACTACCAGAGGCATTCATATAGAGTTATATTGTTTAGTATTTTTTCATATCGATTTGTAAGTAAATAGAAGTGTGATGATCATTATAATTAGAGCATTGTCTCAGTGAGGAAAGGATGATAGAGACAATGATTCCCCCACAAGTCGGGATGAGACTCCGGACAAAAATAAAAGAAAAAATAGGAAAGAAAGAGAAAAGGAAAAATAAAAAAGGGCAGAAAGAAAAAAGAGAAACGATAAAAAAGAAAATAAAAAATAAATGAGAAAAAAGAGAGAAGGACGGTGCTACTACCTCTTTTTTCACACTTGTGCTTCAAAGTAGCACCATGTTTTCCATATAGGGAGTCTCATGTTTTGTCATTTTCATATGCTAGTGGGAATTTTTCATTATGGAACTTGGCTTCTATATTCCCATGACAGGCTTCCTCAAATGCCCGAGGTCTTCATGAGCAAGCAAGTTGGATGCACAACCACTTAGCTTCAGTTGAGCTTTCATACACTTATAGCTCTAGTGCATATGTGGCATGGCAATCCCTATTCCTTGCATTGATATTGATTTATGGGCATCCTCATAGCCCGGTTATCCACCTAGTTGATGAAAGACTTTCTTATTCACTTCTACCCCTTTGAAACCTACCACAATATTCTATTCCACCTATATGTTATGCCCATGGTTCACGCTCTGTTGGGTTCTATCGTAGGTGCATCACATGCAAATTAAAAAATCTACACGCAGAACATCCAAGAACATGCTACGGAGATGGATCACAGGTCATTACCACTAGACGTGTAGTGTCGTGCATTAGAAGTAGAGTTGGGGCAGCGCGTTCGCGTGGTCCGTCTCCTCCTCGTCTGATCTCCCTTGAACAGCCGGTCTGATCTCCCTCGAATAGCCGGTCGCCAGATCCCACATACAGGTTTTCCGGAGTGACACTGGTGCACCGCTTCTAATGGTCTCCACGCGTGTAGGAGGAACACCGTGTGGCGGACTACTAGGTCCGATCACATAGTTCGGCGGCAAGTGAAGGTGGCTAGTTGCAACACATGCAAAACCTAATGACGGTACAGAAGCAATCAACCAGATGGGTGTGTCGCACCTCCACTATATATAGGCATCCATCACAGGGCCTCGCACGGATCCTAAAGTCCATGCATTCCTTCCTTTAAGCGCACGACCCCTTAGGTTCTCGTTCACTTGGTCACGAGTCAGATCACATCCGGCTTGGCCAGTCAGTAGTGGCCTCTAGCAAAGCATGCTGACTCCAAATGTCCGATGAAGCTGGTTAGGCAAACCTATACTTCACACTTCTATTCCCTTTGCCACACGATATATGTTGTCGTGCACAAGGCGACATGGTCATCCTTGTTGCAGCACGACCTCTTTCTCGTTCCGATAAATCCGACCAACACTTCGGATTACATCATAATCCTCATCGCATGGCCATGCTTATCCAGGTCAGATCACTCGAGGGGCCTAGAGTATATCTCTCCTAATCGGAGGGGCAAATCCCATCTTGCTCGACCATGTCTTGCAGCATGGGTTTGGACAAGCCCGAAACCTACCCTTGTAACTACCCATTCATGGAGTAGCATTTGGTCGTCTCAAAGCAGGTCTGTCACCATCCCGAGTACATGCGCTAGCTCAGGTCTTAGGACATAAAACATATGTTGTACTAGAGACTCACATATGACCTATCGCTGCATCTCATAGTTGGGTCTGTCCAACTCAGACCTTATCTCAACTTGGATCCGACTATGTCGAATCCAACCAGATCTTTCCGAGTCCATATTATCCAGCTAGCATCCAATGCTACATGATCAGTGAGACCGGACCATCCACCGTCTTATATGCTAGTCTAACTGGATGTGCGTCCACGCAGCCTTTTCGACTAGGGACCATTTAGGACAGTCATCATACAATGCATAGTCTCACAAACAAGTCACGTACTTGTTAATACACATCATTGATAATGTCCAAGGACTATATTTATTCATAAACACATAAGAAATATCATTATACATGATTGCCTCTAGGGCATATCTCTAACAGTCTCCCACTTGCACTAGAGTCGGTCAAATAGACATCAAATGCCCATAGCTCTAACGTGCCCCTCATGCTTGGGTTGTGGAAGCGGCTTAGTCAACGGATCTGCAACATTTTCATCCGTATGAATCTTGCATAAATTATTATCACCATTCTTTACGAGCTTTCATATCATGTGATACTTTCAGTCTATGTGCCTGGTCTTGTGGTGTTGTCTCGGCTCCTTGGCCTTGCGATGGTACCTGATTGTCCCAATACAGGTCCAACGGTTTTTCTAGCCTAGGAACACACCAAGATCCTCTAGGAACTTTCGAATCCAAACACCTTCCTTTGCGGCTTCACAAGCTGCAATGTATTCAGCCTCTGTTGTGGAGGCGGCCACCGTATCTTGCTTGGAACTTTTCCGCCAATAGATGTTGAGCATATTGTGGCATGAATACAAACAAAACCTAATGTGCAAGATCCGGATAGGTAGCGCACAAGGGGCGAGATCATTACCCTAACTCCGTGTAGATCTCCTATGGCGATGAGGCGGGTGAGATTGCGGTCAACGGCGAGGACTCCCAGTGGCAAGGGCGCACTAGAGTTGAGGGCGACATCCTAAGACACTCAAGCGGCAACAAGGGTTTGCGAAACATGACATTTGATGAAGTAATTTCAGAAATTGGTTCCACTGATATATATATACCCTTACTGTCGGTAACACCGATTCAGAAATTGTGGTGCCACCGATTTTCTTAACTGACAGGTGATAGTGAAACTCGGTGAAGACGAGATTTAATGATCGGTTGTACCGAGGTTTACAAACCAGATCAACCCTAATGCTTCAGTGGAAGGGAGTTTTTGGAGTTGGTTACACCGAGTGGCACAAGGGAGGTTTTAGAGGTTTGCTCTTGTCCAAACGGAACTCTGAATGCTCCTCACACAAAGAGTTCGAAAAGTGCTTACTCAAATTTTGTGATGAAGCATGAATAGAATTTGAGACGAGAAAGCATAGGTAGCTAGAGGGGCGTACTTAGGCATTCTTGTATATCCAATTGGCCAAAGAAGATGAAAGCCAAATAACAACAATTGGATATCCTTGAATGATCAAAAATATGCATACCAACATGCTCACCCAATAAAATGTCAAACAAAATATGGCAAACATTCAAAACCACTCTAGTATCTACCAAGCACCTTGGCGATGACGGAGTCATCTATATATAAGTATACTGACTTAGGAGCCAAGTAAGAATGCTTGATCATAGGTCATACTCATCTTTAAGCACAAGTGGGGTTACCACTTTTACATAAAGCATTTAATGTGTTCACATCTTAAGAGATTCTTGAACTCAAGTCTTAGAGTAAACCTCTCCCTTGATGTGACATGCCCCCTAAGAGGGATAAACTAACCTTGGCTTTTGTCGTTGAGGACTTCATGTAGGTGTTGTGGCAGTGGATGCTCATAGTTGATGAAGATCATCTTGAGCTGGGAGAAATCCTTGTTGTTTCTTACTCTTTCCACCTACATGGGTTAGTCCCACACAAGGAACAAATACAAGGATATGTATGGACATGAAGTGAAATGCATACATGATGATGTCCATTGATTCATTCATTACCTTGTCCCTTGCTTACCTGTGAGGGAATGTGTGAATCCTTGAATTATTGCATAAAGTTGAGATTGATTGCAAATAGTCCTTGCCAAAATGAATGCCAGTGAATTTTGTTGGTGGAGTCACCCCTCAAAGAACTTGTCAAGTTCTTCTTCTTTGGGACCCACATCAACTTGATGGGGATCCTTGGAATTTAAGTAGCACTTGTTGAAGTAGAGCTTGTAGTAGCTTTGGGAACCCACTTGACCATGGCTTGGGATTCATCTTCAAATGTATCAATCTCCCCCTGAAGCTTGTCCTTGCCCTTGAGCTTGTGGTCTTGTGGTGGAAGTTCATCTTGATATTTTGTTCCCTTGGGGAGACTATGTTCATACTTCTCCTTTTGGGGAACAAAATTTGGCTTGGGGTATTGACCTTATCCCCATTCATCTCCATTAGCATTGAAGTTGCCAATGCCTTGGTTCTTCTAGTATCCTCTTGATACGTCTCCAATGTATCTATCATTTTTGATTGTTCCATGTTGTTATATTATCATTCTTGGATGTTTTACAATCATTTTATAGCAACTTTATATCATTTTTGGGACTAACCTATTGACATAGTGCCCAGTGCTAGTTGCTATTTTTTTGGTTGCTTTTTACTTCACAGAATATCAGTACCAAACAACGTCTAAATGCCATGAAACTAGTTGGACAGTTTTTTGGACTAGAAGACAACTTGGAAGCCAAGGAAGCACCTAGGGGGAGAACCGTGGGGACCACAAGACACCAGGGTGCGCCAGAGGCCCCTGGCGTGCCCTGATGGGTTGTGGGGACCATGGGGGTCTCCTCCACCGCCTCTCAGCTCTATAAATACCCAAATATTCCAGAAACCCTAGGGGAGTCGACGAAACACAATTCCAGGCGCCGCAAGTTCCAGAACCACGAGATCCAATCTAGAGCCCTATTCCGGCACTCCGTCGAAGGGGAACACAATCATGGAGGGGTTCATCATCCTCATTGGTGATCCTCCGATGATGCATGAGTAGTTCACCATAGACCTACGGGTCCATAGGTAGTAGCTGGATTGCTTCTTCTCTCCTTTTTGATTCTCAATACAATGGTCTCTTGGAGATTTATTTGATGTAATGACTTTTTGCGGTGTGTTTGTTGTGATCCGATGAAGTTCGAGTTTATGATCATGTCTATATCCATGAATATTATTTGATTCTTCTTTTATCTCTTATATGCATGGGTATTTATAGCCTCGTATTTCTTCTCCGAATCTTTGGCTTAATTAGGCCAACTAGATTGATTTTTCTTGCAATGGGAAGAGGTGCTTTGTGATGGGTTCGATCTTATGGTGTCCTCACCCAGTGATAGAAGGGGTAGCGAGGCACGTGTGTATCGGTTCTATTAAGGATAAAAATATGGGGTCTATTCCTACATGAATAGATATTATCTATATCATGTCATCGTTCTTATTGCATTACTCCATTTCTCCATGAACTTAATAGACTGCATGCATGCTTGATAGTGGTCGATGTGTGGAGTAATAGTAGTAGATGCATAATCGTTTCGGTCTACTAATCTTGGATGTGATGCATATATATTGACCGTTGCCTTGGATATCGTCATAATTATTTGTTCTTCTATCAATTTACCCACCGTATGCTATTTTCTTGAGAGAAGCCACTAGTGAAATCTACGGGGCCCGGGTCTATCTTTTATTATATTGCTTTCCGATCTATCTTTTATCATTTTGTTTTCAGATCTATTATTCCAAAAACCCAAAAATACCTTGCTGCACTTTTTCTTTACTTATTTTATTTTGTGTTTTTGCAAGATCTATTTATCCATACTCATACAAACCATTATCTTTTTACCGAGGAGGGATTGACAACCCCTCTTATGTGCTGGGTTTCGTGGTTTTGTTCTTTGTGTGTAGGTACCATTTACATAGTGTTGCTTGGTTCTACTACTAGTTTGATAACCTTGGTTTCGTAACTAAGGGAAATACTTGCCTTCATTGTGCTGCATCATCACTTCCTCTTTGGGGAAATACCAATGCGGTTCAAACACGTCAAAGGAATTTCTGGCACCTTTGTCGGGGAGACATCATCAACATCTATCAGGTTCCTAATCACAAATCTCATCTCTTTGCAATTTACATTATTTTCCATTTGCCTCCCGTTTTCATCTCCCCCACTTCACATAAAATGTCGTTTTATTCAGCTTCTTTTTTCGTTCACCTTTTTCTCGACATATCTCTTTTTATTTGCATTCTTGTTTGCGTAGTCACGATGTCTCAAGAAAAATACAAAATTCTTTGACTTTTCCAATACAAATATTAATGATTTTATTAGTACTCCAATTTCTCCTCCTGCCACTAGTGCAGAGTTTTGTGATATTAATGTCGATTTGTTGAATCTTGTTATGAAAGAGCAATTTGCCGCTACTCCTAATGAGGATGTCGCTTCCCATCTAAACACTTTCATAGAATTGTGTGATATGCAAAATAAAAAGATGTGGACAATGATATTGTGAAGTTGAAATTGTTTCCTCTCTCTTTGAGGGATCGTGCAAAAAAAATTATATGCGGGATTGCACTTTATTTCTAGAAATATTTTAGATTCCGCCGCGGGTGGTACTTTTATGGAAATTACTTTGGGAGAAGCTACTAAGTTTCTAGATAATAGAATCGAAATTATTCTCAATGGCATACCGAAAGAGCACCTTTTAGTAAAAAAGTTAATACGGTTGAAGAAATTAGCACTTTGAGTGAAAAAGTTGATGCTCTTATGAAGTTGGTTGCTAGTAAAAATTCTCCTATTGATCTTAATGATGTGCCTTTGTCTAGTTTGATTGATCAAAATAGTGATTCCGTAGGTGCGAATTTCATCTCGCAAAACAAGTTTAATAGTAATGCTTATAGAGGTAATTTTAATCCTAGGCCTTTTCCTGGAAACTCCTCTAATAATTATGGTAATTCCTATGGTGATTCTTCTTAAAATAATAATAGGAACCCCTCTGATCTTGAGAGTAATATTAAAGAATTTATCAATGCTCAAAAAGTTTTCAACACTAGAATAGAAGAAAAGTTGAATAAGATTAATGATATGTCTAGAAGCATTGATAGAATTTCCCATTATGTAGAAAATCCCAAGATTAAAATCTTTCCACCTAAGATTGATGTCAATGGATAAACTAAATCTGTATATGTTTCTATGTATGAAAGTAAGAAAAGAACCACTATGCTAAGAGCTAAAAGAGAATTTTGAGAAAGAGCATTTTCTACCGATTGCTTTCATAATAATGATGAATATCTTAAAGTGATTAGTCTTTCTTCATTGATTCCTTGTTTAGTAATATTAAAATTGATGATAAAGGGACTTAAGAAGAGTCAACTTTAGCTAGAAGGCGTCCCAATAATTCTGAGGGTGAAAATCTTGTTGAAAAAATTTATGAAAGTGGGTTTGGCAAGGTCAAAACTTTAACTAGTGATGTGCCCACTCTTTTGGATTACAAAGATGCTCTTTGATTGTATGTATTTATTTGCTGCAACCCATGATATATTCACCCCATGATTATGAACAAAATAAAGCTTTTACTAAACATATTGTAGATGCCATGATGAAAGCTTTAGAAGACAAATTGGAATTAGAGATTTCAGTTCCTAGAAAATTACATGATGAGTGGTAAGCGACCATTAAAGTCAAGATTAAAAATTATGAATGTTTTGCTTTATGTGATTTGGATGCTAGTGTTTCCACCATTTCGAAATCTCTATGTGATGTGCTTGGTCTTACAAATTTTGAAGAGTGTTCTCTTAATTTGCACTTGGCAGATTCTACTATTAAAAAGCCTTTGGGAACAATTAATGATGTTATTATTCTTGCAAATAGTAACTATGTGCACATATATTTGATTGTTCTTGTTGTTGATTGCAATTCGTCTTGTCCTATCATACTAGGTAGACCATTGTTATGCATTATAGGTGTCGTGATTGATATGAACGAAGGGAATATTAAATTTCATTTTCCACTAAGAAAGTATATGGAACACTTACCTAGAACAATAATTAAGCCACCATATGAATCAATCATGAGGGCATCCTATGGAGCAAAAACTAAAGATGACAATACTTGAATCTATGCATTATGCCTAGCTAGGGCGTAAAACAATAGCGCTTCTTGGGAGGCAACCCAATGAATAAAATTTATTTTTGCATTTTTATTTCTGTTCTTGAGTGTTTACACAATTATAATACGGTTATGATTGTGTTTTTAGGTTTAATTTAGTTTTTGTGCCAAGTAAATCCTTTAGGATCATGTTGGGTGATAGTTGATTTGATCTTGTTGGAAAACAGAAAACTTTTGCGTCCAGTGGCAGAATTTTCAAAAATCATTGAACAGCTGAAAAATCCTGAATTTTCTACACAAGATTTATATACAAATTTCTAAGGTTTTTCTAATTTTTCAGAATTTTTGGATTTACAAAAGTATGTTTAGAGTACAGATTACTACAGATTTTTCTATTTTTGACATATTATGTTTTCGTTGCATTGTGTGCTTATTTTGATGACTCTATGGATTATATTGGGGGTATAAGCCATGTTAAAGTTAGAATGCAGTAGATATAATGCAATAATAAAATATGAATGGGTTTTCAACAATACTTAGAGTGGTGATTTGGTTTATTATACTAACGGATCTCATGAAGGTTTTTGTTGAGGTTTGTGTGATTGAAGTTTTCAATTTGGGTGAGATCATGATGGATGAAGGAATAGGCAGTGAAAAGAGCCTAAGATTGGCTATGCCCATGACACCCCAAGGTAATATTCAAGTAGAAATAAGCAACTAATCTTGGGGATGCCCCGGAAGGCATTCCCTCTTTCTTCTAACAACCATCGGTAATTTTACTTGGGGCTATATTTTTGTTCGTCACATATCATGAGTTTTGCTTGGAGCGTCTTGTATTATATGAGTCTTTGCTTGTTTTGCTTTTTAGTTCATCACAAGTATCCTTGCTGGACACACCTATCTGAGAGAGCAAAATTATGCTATGATTTGTTAGAATTGCTCTATGTGCTTCACTTAAATTTTTTGAGCTATGGAATTGCTCTAGTGCTTCACTTATATCTTTTTGAGCATGGTGTGCTTTAATTTTTGAAGAAACACTCTCATGCTTCACCTAGATTTATTTGACAATTAGTAAATTTTTGAAGATATTCTCTCATGCTTCATTTATATAATTTTGAGAGATGAAATTTTGTATTCTTATGTTCTTCACTTGAATTTGTTTGAGCTTGTGAAAAGCAATTGCAACATATGAAACTAGTCCCAAAGTGATAGATATTCAAGAGGGATATAATAAAAACTCTCATGAATATCATTGGACAAAATAAACTTGATTCCTTGTAATAGTTTTGAGATATTATGATAATAATATGTGAGTCATGTTGGTGAGTAATTATGCTTTAGTAAGAATATTAGTGTTAAGGTTTGTGATTCCCTATGCAAGCACAAAAGTCAATAGTTATGCAATGAAATTACATCCTACTTGTGGTGCATCATTCGATGTTAGTTGTGCTTAACGCCCGTTTATGAGAATTTTTGTTTCTTGGTTGGTTGCTTCTCAATCTATTTACTAGCCTCCACTTGTACTAACTAGAAATACTACTTGTGCATCCAAAATCCTTAAACCCGGTGAAAGTGCGTTATATTGACAAGATGGGGGTGAATAGGCAATTTTTAAAAATTCATCACTCGAGGAATTTCAACTTGAGGAATTTTAAATGTGATGAATAACTAGAAGTGGAATGAGTAATCAAGTGCATGAGAAACATAGCAGTAGCATAGTCATCATGATGAAATAAAGCATGCATAGATTACAGGTAGCGTGATACAGGATAAGCAAGTGAGGAACAAGGTAACTTGAAGAATTTGAGGTGAGGAAATTGTGAAAGTCTTCAATCAAATTCTTCAAACAGTAACGATCAATTTCATCAATAGGTATATGAGAAAACGAAGGGTTGAGGAAATAGAACCAGATAGCTCGATGAAGATAATGGTTTGATGACCCAGTTCCAACTGTTGTGATAGTCGTATGTCTGGTTTGGAACGGCCTGGTATTCAGAGGACACACAGTCCTTACCGTATTCTCCTTGAGCTAAGGTCACGAAGTCCTCGCCCAACACTCGTGGTAAGTCTTTAGGGTAGACTTCCAAAACCCTCACAAACTGGTCACCCGGTGATCCACAATTGACTGCTGGATGCTCTAGACCAAGGTCACTTCGTGATCCCCAATTAATTGCAGGATGCACTAGACCATGATGCCTAACCGTCTGGAAGATACACAGTCTTCAAAGGTAACAAGCATCGGTTCCACACAGGAACAATCTCTTCAGTGATGCTCAATCACTTTGGTTTGGTAGTTTGGATTTGGGTTTTGCCTCACTGGTGATTTTCTCTCAAAGTCCTTGGAGGATGGGTTGCTCTCAAATGACAAGTGTTAGTTCTCTCTCGGAGCAGTCAACCAACTAGTGGTTGTGGGGGGTGGCTATTTATAGCCAGGGTGCAACCTGACATGATAAGACATAAATGCCCCCAATGATATGACCGTTATGTGGATAAAATGACTAGGGACAGTTGGCGCTAAGCACAGCAACGGTCAGAATTTCGAACTATGAAAGTCCTCAGGCTTATCATGTTCCTCACTTGTAGGAAATTCGCACTGGCGAAATCCTAACTCATCAGTCAGATCAATTTCCTCAAAGACCAGAAGAACTTCGCCTCTATCACTAAAGAACTTGACTGAACTGCAAGAGATTTCCAAAGGCTTCACTTGAAGGATTGGATAGGTTGAGGCTTTTGGAGTTGAGCATCAGTTGGAAATTCTCCCAAGTATTACCTTGGCCCCCTTTAACAGTATGGTGTTTCCTAAGACTTGAAGAAAGGAAATGAAACCATGAAAACAAAAGTCTTCATGCTTCATAGTCCTCGTTCATATCTTCAAGGTCACACCAACTTATTCATTCTCAAAGTCTTTAGGGAATACCAAAGTCTTCAGCAAAGTCTTCACCAAAGTCTTTAGTTGAAGACATACATTTTTAGGGGTCGATAATCTTCGAATATATCAAACTCCTCATCGACTTATAGAGCCTGTGTACACTCACAAACACATTAGTTCCTTAACCTATAAGTCTTCAATACACCAAAATCATTAAGGGGCACTAGATGCACTTACAATCTCCCCCTTTTTGGTGATTGATGACAAATAGGTTAAGTTTTCAACAGGGATAAAAATATGGAATGTAAGTACTGAGTTTGAGGAATTTGATTGCAAGATATAGAAGAACTCCCCCTGAAGATGTGCATATTTGAGGAATTTTCTTTGGACGGCAAATGCATATGGCAGGTTAAAAACATGGAGAACTCCACTTATATCTTGTAATTCATACACGCATGTAACATATGATATGAAGAATTTGAAATGCATGATGAAAATGGTGTGTGACGAAATTCAGCATGCATGCATTAAGGTAACTTGAGGAAATAGCATGCGGAAAACAATTCAAAAGAGTCAGGCCACCATCGGACTTAAGTTTACAAGTCAACCAACAAAAGCTTCAGAAGGGCAAGAGTTGTAACTTAAACAAAAAAACAGCCCATATATAGAGACCCGCTTGAAGACTAACTCAAGTTTTCTCCCCCTTTGTCATCGAAGACCAAAAGGGTCGAAAATTGAGGAATAACGCCCCTTTAAGAATTTCATCTTGAGGATGATGAAGGAGCGCCAGCGTTGTCGGGGTCGTTTGTCAATGCAGGGCCCACCACAGTGTCGTCAATATCCTCAGCTTCATCTGTCTCGCGCGATGAAGAATATGAGCTTCTAACCAGCTGAGGAACTTGAACTTTCTTGAATTTCTTCTGTTGAGGACGATCCCAGTCAAGGTTCTGCTCAAGGTTCATCTCTTCAGTTCTTTAGGAGTCTTGAGATGAGACAGAGCGGCCCAAGTGTGTTTGAAGACTTTAGAGGTAGTATTGGTTCTTCCTCATAGTGTTGTGTGTGACAGTCATATCTCGAAGAAGTGCACCAAATTGTCGCTTGACCCATTTGTGGTTGCGATGAACCTTCTGATGAAGACTTATGAGAAGCTCATGATCTATCATCACTCGAGGAGCAGACTCTTAAGGGTTTTGCAAAGGCTTTTGCAGCAGAGTCTTTGGTAGCAGTGTCATCATTGGTGGAATAAGATGCAGCTTTACGAAACTGGCCATCCAATGGACGAGTACCTTCATCAATGACATCTTTGCCTTTTCCTTCAACTGAAGGAATTGTGTGCTTGAGGACTTAAATAGGAGGCAGAAAGCCAAAGTGATTCTGTAAGTCAACCTTGAAGGGGATTGAAGACCTTGATCTGATGAATTTCATGATCCAGAGAGCATAGGGCTTCAGTTCAAATGGGGCTAAAGTTGCATTGGCCAAAGTCCTCATGAAAAAATCGTGGTATTTGATGGGAATCGCATGAATAATGTTAAAGAGCATGTTCTTCATGAATCCCTCCACTTCTTATTCTTCAGAGTTGTGGCCCCTCTAACGACTGAGGGTATTGGTAAGTATGTGATAGACTGTCCTGGGCACATAGAGCAAATCCTTCACAAGGAAGGTAGTCCTTCGAGGTTTTCCAGGAGCCAGAGGCTTCATCAGCACTTGCATCATGTGGTTGGGCAGAGCAGGTTCATCAAATAGGCATCGTGCACCTTATGAAGGAATTGGAACAGGGACTGATCGAAGTAATTCTAATGCTGGTGCAGTGTAGTGAGTAGATCCAGTCATCCAGTCCAAGACCCATGAGTTGATGTCAGAAGCATCACCTGTGATATGCAAGATGGCATAAAATTGAAGAAGCAGCTCTTCATTCCAATCACAAATATCCACATAGAACGGACGAATTCCTGCATCATGAAGAACTGCGAGCACCGGTGTGAAGGATGGGATTGTTTCCATATCCGCAAGAGGAATTTGATGATGCTCGGAGACTTTCTTCTTGTCAAATAGCACTGATGCGTAATAATTCATCTGTGTGGTTGTCCAGAATCTGGTGCGACCGGCTCTTGCAGAGTCATATGGATTTGGTCTAGTGAAGAAAATGTGCTCATTGAAGAAAATTGGTCTTCATGAATTTGGGGCGCTTTGAGCCTTTGAATGGAATCCTAGGCTTCGGCTGAAGGTTTGGTTTAAAGCGACCCACAATTTCTTCGGGCATTTTTGGAACTTTTTAAGACTGAGGAATTTGCTCTGCAGGTTCCTCAGTGGCAGTTGGAGCAACAATTTCTCAGGTGATGCAGCTGGAATATCTTCAGTTACGGTTGTAGCCAAGTCATAAGATCTCATTTGAATTTCTTCAGTCTGGGTTGGCGACTGAGGAATTTGTGACAGAGGAGTGGTCATCGGTGAATTTGGGTGTGCAGCTTCCCAATATTCACCATTGATCAGAGGTGTTGTGTTTCCAATGTCCACCTCCTCTTCCATTTCTTCAACGCCGCCTCTTCGGCGGTAAATGAGGCTGGGGCAATGATATTAGTGGATTTGAAGCATTTGCTTCCACTTCAATTTCTTCATCAATCTGCTCTGAGGTAGCAGCAGACTGATCCTTTTCATCTTGATCATCATTTGGATGACATAGTCAACACCAAATGGTACTATTTCATAGGCTGGCACGGAGCTGATAGGAGGTGCATCAAACGGCTCAGTTAAAGAACTTGGCAGTGACTTCAATCTCTTCACTGCTGAGGAATTTGTCGTTGATGCCTTTCTCTTTAGTGCCTTTTTCTCCGCAGCCTTAGTTTTCTTTACTTCTGATGCAGAAGGAAGGTTGATGTTCTTCACCCTTGAGGATTTTGCAGTTTTTGCTGAGGGTGAAGGAGGAGCGTTTTCTTCAGGCACGACTGAGGCAGTCGCCCTTGTGGTCTCAATTTCATCAGGCACAGCAAAATTTTCAGTTGTCCTGGTAATTTCTTCAGGCGCAACAATGGAGGTTGCCCTGGCAGATTCTTTAGCGGTCTTAATTTCTTCAGCTACGAGAGCAGTTTCTTCAGCAGGCTGAGCAGATTCTTCAGCCTGAGGAATTTGAGGTTGCGATCGAGCTGCAACCCTCAAGTTGTGTTCCTTGATGGCTTTATCAGCCACATTGACAAAACAAACTTTGGCGCTTTGCCAATCAGCATAGTATATGTTGAAGTTTTCGCTAAGGTCTTTGATCTCATACTGCATCTTCACTAGTTCCTCAGGAGAAAGCTTCAGAACATTGTTCTTCAATAAGTGCTATTTCTTGTACTGAGATTTCTTGGTCTGTCTGGCCTTCTCATATTTCCACTTTCTTTAGCGATGAAGCCAGTGAGGACATGATCTGGACCAGGAGGCAGCTTCAAATCATCAATTGGGGTGTTTGGATCCTTGTGCCACATATCAATGAAGTTCAGCACCATTTTTGGATCCAACCACAGAGGAATCTGAGTGCCCTTTGCTTGAGCCACTCGTTCTTGCTTGTTTCTGATGATTCCAGCCAGTTCCTCATCATCAGCTTCATCTGAAGAATCTGATGGTATTTTGAACACCACCTTCTTTGGTTGAGGACTTGGTCGAATGCCCCGTCTAGCAGTAGCTTTCATCTTCATCAACGAAGGACTGGTTGAGGATTGTGCTTGGGCAGAGGAACTTGTAGAAACCCCTGAAGCAATTGAGAAGCCCTCGGTCCTCTGACATGTTGCAAGGTGCACTAGTGTTGACGATTTAGAGGCAATAGTTGAAGATTGTGCGGCCACAAAAGGCATTGCAGAGGCCTTTGAAGACTTTGCTTGAGGAATCTATAGTGAGGATTTTGAAGTTGAGGACTTTGACTTCACAGTAGACTTCTTCACAATAGTTTTCTTCGGAGCACTAGCGGAGGCTCCGGCAGTGGCAGCAGCAGAGTCTTCATTGAATTTCTTCACAACCTCTTTTGCCTTCTTTCCCAGCTTGGCTTGTTGTCTTTCCCATTCTTGAGGAAAATCATCACCAGTTTTGAGGCTAGTGGGATCAGCAGTTTGGTTTGGTGCCAAGGATGGCATGTTGCACGGAGGTTTAACAACGAATTTCTTCATGTACTTTGGAGTGACATATCAATATTCTTTCCACTCCTGTGCCCATCTCCTCTCAATTTTCTGGATACGAATCTTTCGCTACTTTGTAGTTTCCTTGCCATGAGTTTCTTCATCTGGAGTGCAATATTCCTCATATAGTTCATCAGGAATTTCAAACGCAGTGTGCACTTCAGGTTTCTTTCCACCTTTCTGTGGCTTTTTTCTCATCAGCCATTTTCTTCACTTGATGACTTTGAACTCTTGAAGATTCTGAAGATGTACACAATTTTTCCTCAAGAAACACTGCAAATGAGTTAAGTTGATGAGAACCTAGTGATTCATCAGCAGACATTCTGTACCTGTGAATAGAGTGTAGGTGCGAGGAATTTGAAGAGGTCATATGCGTTCTCAGAAATTTTCAAAATACATCAAGTTGAGGAATATTGACCATAGATGTCTTGAGGATTTTCACTAAGTGTTCTTGTCTTAGGTTCCAGAGTTGTGCAAATTTTGAGGATCCACACATTTGAGGAATCTTGAAGAAAATCATAACTTAGGGAAAACATCAAGGGTATGAACATTTAAGGTGCTTTGGAATATGATTCTTGAGGAATAAACACATTTGAGGAAATTGTGGAAAACTTGAAGATCAAATAAGGGCAGTAAAATAAGATTTTATTTACCTTGATGAAGAACATAACGAACACAGAGATGAAATCGAGGAAGTTCGTCCGTCTAGATCTCCCACGCCCTAGCTTGGCAGAAGGAGACAGCTACAGCGGTGGCGGAGTGAAGATTTCCACGGCCGATGCGAGTACGACGACGGTGAGGTCGAGGCAGTGAAGCTCTTCCACACTGGCAGCAATGATTTTAGCGGCAGCGCTAGGTTTGAGCTCGGGAGAGAGTAGGAGTGAGGAGTCACCAAGCACAGTGAAAGGGAAGGGGTATTTATAGCGGAGGTGAAAACCAATCTGTCCGAAGATTTTGGACCAGATAGCCCTTGACCCTTGCTCGCCACGCGACATGTGTCACCCACGTTTTGAGTAGTGGAGATAGTGGGGGGTCGTGGGTTATCCAGTCGTGGAAATCGGAACGGTTTGAGCGGGAAGCGCCAAAAATTTATATAGTGAAAATTTTAAAGCTTCCGTTCACCAATTCTTCAGCTGTCAAGGACACAGTGAAGACTTTGAACGAGTTTCAAAGTAGAATGCATATGAAAAATTTGTGAACAGACTAGGTTGAGTTTAGCATAGAGGGGGAATGGGTCCGATCAGATTCACTTAGATGAAAATCAACTTGAAGAATTAGCAATAAGTGAATGATGTTGAGGACATTGAATCAACTTGAAGAGAATATATAGCCAATGAAGAACATCAGTTTCATAGTTTTGAAGAATTTGAAAAATTGAAGAATTTGCAAAGTTGAGGAATTTGAAAAATTGAAGAATTTGCAAAATGACCAAAAACTCAACTTTGAAGAATTTCAACTATGGTTGGTGGTGTGACCCACCATATAAGAATGATGATTTTAGACACCACGTACAATTGTCATAGGGTTCTGAGAATCAAATTCGTCATTAATTTCTTCAAACTTAGAGGGTTATTCTTCATTGATTGAAGAAAAAAGTTACTTCGTGTGTTGCACATCTAAGTCATCAATTGTGCATAAATGTCAGGATGTGTGTCCTTTTTCAAAGAACATTCAAAGATTCTAAGATATTTAGCTCACATCGCAACTTGCAAAATCTCTTTTCACCCAAGGGCCTTGTGAAGATATCGGCCAGTTGTTCTTCAGTAGGGATGTGGTCGATGGAGATGTCGCCCTTGAGTACATGATCTCGAAGAAAATGATGACGAATTTGGATGTGATTGGTCTTGCAATGCTGAACTGGGTTGTAAGAAATCTTGATAGCACTCTTGTTGTCGCAGTAGAGAGGCACATTCTTCACCTTGATGCCATAGTCCTTGAGGGTTTGCTTCATCCACAGCAACTGAGCGCAACATGAACCAACAACAATGTACTCGGCTTTAGCAGTAGATAGTCACACGCAGTTCTGCTTCTTTGAGGACCAGCAGACTAAGGATCGTCCGAGGAAATGACATGTGCCTGAGGTTGACTTGCGATCCACACGATCTCCAGCATAGTCAGCATATGCGTATCCGACGAGGTGAAGATTTGAGCCCTTGGGATACCATAATCCAAGCGTTGGTGTGTGAGCTAAGTATCAAAGAATATGTTTCACAACCTTATGGTGTGATTCCTTTGGTATTGCTTGGAATCGGGCACATGCAAACACACAGCATAATATCACGCCTATATGCACATTGATACAATAAAGAACCAATCATGGAGCGATATACCTTCTGATCGAAATCTTTACCATTTTCGTCACTACAGAGGTGGCCTTTTGAAGGCATTGGAGTTTTGACGCCTTTGCAGTCTTGCATGTCGAATTTCCTCAGAACATCCTTGAGGTATTTCTCTGGAGAGATGAAGATGCCATTGTCTTACTGACGAATTTGAAGACCTAAGAAGAATTTCAATTCTCCCATCATAGACATTTGATATTCTTCACTCATCATATAGGCAAATTCATCACTGTAACGTTTGTCAGTACAGCCAAAGATAATATCGTCTACGTATATTTGGAATATGAACAGTTCATTGTCATAGGATTTAGTGAAAAGAGTTGGGTCGAGTGAACCGGGTTTGAAGCCTTTCTTCATGAGGAATTCCTTCAGAGTGTCGTACCACGCCCGAGGGGCCTGCTTGAGGCCATAGAGGGCCTTGTTGAGTCTGAAGACTTTATCAGGATGCTTAGGGTCTTCAAAACCTGGGGGTTGAGCAACATATACTTCTTCCTCAAGCTTACCATTGAAGAATGCACTTTTCACATCCATTTGATATAAGATGATATCATGATGGTTAGCATAAGAAAGCAATATGCGAATAGCTTCAAGTCTAGCAACAGGTGCAAAAGTTTCATCAAAGCCAATTCCTTCAACCTGTGTATAGCCTTGAGCTACCAGACGAGCCTTATTTCTTACCACCAGGCCATTTTCATCTTGCTTGTTGCGATAGATCCAATTGGTACCTATGATGTTGTGCTTGCGAGGATCTAGCCGCTTGACAAGTTCCCACACATTGTTGAGCTTGAATTGATGCAATTCCTCTTGCATAGCTTGAATCCACTTAGGCTCCTTGAATGCTTAATCAACTTTGGTGGGCTCTATGATAGAGACAAAATCAAAGTGCCCACAAAAGTTAGTCAAATGTGAAGCTCTTGAGCAAGTGAGGGGACCAGGTGCATTGATGTCGTAGATGATTTTGTCAATCTGCACTTCATTTGCAACTCTTGGATGAGCAGGTTGACGTGGTTGAGGATTTTCTTTAGCACCATTTTCTTCAGGTGTATCAGCATGAATATCTTCATTCGTTGGAATGACTACCTCGGTGGGTATGACATCTTCAGTAGCCTTCAGCTTGATGGATTCCTCAGGAGGCTATTCATCTAGCATAGAAGGTAGGTGCTCTCTTTGTGAGCCATCAGTTTCATCGAACCGCACATCTACAGTTTCAACAACCTTGTGGTGGTAGGTGTTGAAGACTCTGTAGGTGTGCGAGTCCTTTCCGTAACAAAGCATAAAACCTTCATGTTCTTTTGGTGCAAATTAGAACTATGGTGAGGATCTCTAATCCAACATTTTGCACCGAAGACTTTGAGATAACTTACATTGGGTTTCTTGCCAGTCATAAGTTCGCCAGAAGCAACGAGGAGTCTTGTATTCATCAAGCATGGTGCAAGCCATCTCAACAAGAGTCCTGTTCTTGTGCTCCATGACGCCGTTCTGCTGAGGAGTATATGGGGCAGATAGCTCATGAGTAATAGCAAGTTCATCAAGATATTCATCAAGATTGATGTTCTTGAACTCAGTCCCATTATCACTCCTGATATGCTTGATCTTGACGCCGAAGTTTGTTGAGGCCCTTGAAGCAAATCGTTTGAAGACATCCTGCACTTCAGACTTGTATAGAATAATATGCACCCAAGTGTAACGAGAGTAATCACCAACAATGACAAAGCCATACAAACTTGAAGAATTTGTTAGTGTGGAATAATGAGTGGGGCCAAAGAGGTCCATGTGAAGCAATTCAAAGGGTCGAGTCATGGTTATGATTGTGTTCGAGGGATGCTTGGGTCTGGTCATCTTCCTAGACTCACATGCACCACAGAGGTGGTCCTTGAAGAATTTGAAACCTTCAATGTCAATGACGTGCTTTTTCTTCACGAGCGTGTGCAAGTTCCTCATACCAACATGTCCAAGTCGTCAATGCCACAACCAGCCTTCTGAGGACTTTGCAAGGAGGCACGTGGCAGGCTGAGGACCTGTAGAGAAATCAACAATATACAAGTCTCCTCTCCTAAAGCCTTCAAGACTTTGGAATTATCAGATTTCATGATGACAACACAACGATATTTTCCAAAGATGACAACCATATCAAGATCACAAAGCATTGAGACATACATAAGGTTAAACCCGAGGGATTCGACAAGCATAACCTTATCCATGTGTCGGTCCTTTGAGATTGCAACCTTGCCTATACCCCATACTTTACTTTTTCCTTTCTCGGTGTAGGTGATATGCTTCATATGAGATGGGGCAGGTGGAAAATTCAGCAGTAGATTCTTGTCACCAGTCATGTGGTTTATGCATCCACTGTCGAGGATCCACTTAGTAGCTTTTGGAGGTTCATCATGTAGATGAATTAATACAACTTACGAACTCATATACTTCAGAGTGAAGAATATGACATCAAATTCATCAGGCAGAATTTCGTCACACAATTATAGTGAGTAAAGCAGTGTGAGGACGTGAGGAATGAGGAATTCATTTTTGCATGATTAGCTTGCGTCCTTTCAAGCATTTTCTCAGGTCTCGAGCAAATTCATGAGATGTTCAAGTTCATGTGGAGACCTGACCCTGCATAAGAGATTAGTTTAGTTTCTTCACCACCCACATCTCGAGGGTTTGTAAAGAGTTCATCATTCTACGAGCACCATATGAGAAGGAAGGCACTGAAGCTAGTGCACTTCGATTCACAGGACGAGGGTTAGAGTACTCATAAGAATAAGCATAGAAACTATTTGAAGACTTATGAACATAATGATTTGAAGAATAATGCACATATTCAGAACTCTTAGATTTTCCCTGTGAAATGGATGCATTAGCATGATAATGATATTTTTAACCATTTGAGGAATTTGGTCCATGTGAAGACTTTGGTCCATATGAGGAATTTGATCTAGGGTTCCCATTCTTCATGAGTGGTGTCGTGAGGACATTCACTTGAAGTTTTGTAAGCAGCTTTTGGGAACCCAGATTTTCTTCATAGGTGAACCGTTCCTGCAGTTAGTTCCAACAAATCTGGCAAATACTTCACCTTTCTGATTTTTGAAGAATTTGTAGTTGGAGTCAAGTGACTCATTAGAGGAATATGAAGTTTCACAAGTAAAGCCAGATAAAGTGGATGGATCCAAAGGAGGTCCTTTTGCAGCAAACCATGAGGTTTTGGGGTACTGCTCAGGTGTCCAGTAGGATCCATCATCATTGAGTTTCCTCTCAAATGCAATACCCTCTTTCCTAGGGTTCCTATTTAGAATTTGCTTTTTGAGGACATCACAAAGGGTTTGATGCCTTTTGAGACTTTTGTACATGCCTGTCACATACAATTCCTTCTACCCTGCATTTTCATTAGTGATACTTGTGGTATCCACAGATGAGGAATTTGTGACCACGAGAATAGTTGAAGAATTTGCAGCAATAAAAGCATTTAAACATTCAGGTGAAGAATTAGCAGTTTCACGTTCGATGCATTTCAAACAAGGTGGAACAAATTCTTCTTGAGCGGTACTGATGTGTTGAGCTAGTAAGGAATCATTTTCCCTTAGGAGATCCTCATGAGACACTCTTAGTTTCTCAAGATCTTGCTTTCTTTGAAGAAATTCATAAGAAAGCTTCTCATGATCAGCTAAGAGAGCATTATGATGACTCTGAAGGTTATCATACTTTCTCTGAAGACTTTTGAGATCGACAGACAGAGATTGAGTCCGATCCACTTCCTCATTCAACATATCATAGCTTTTGTCTAGCAGTTTCTGAAGCTTTTCAAGTGAACTTTGTTGCCTAGTGGCAATATTAGCAAGTTTGACATAGCTAGGTTTCACATATTCATCAGATTCACCATCACTTGATTCAGAGGAGGAGTGATGATTATGTACCTTGCAACCTTTAGCCATGAAGCAATAGGTGGGAGCGTAATCATCATTGCTAATGTCAGAGTCGTTGGAGTAGTCATTTTCTTCATCGTTGAAGATGGACTTGCTGACGAAAGCAGTTGCGAGAGTTGTTGGGGAACGTCGCATGGGAAAGAAAAAAATTCCTACGCACACGCAAACCTATCCATGGTGATGAGCATCTACGAGAGGGAGAGTGGATCTACGTACCCTTGTAGATCGCTAAGCGGGAAGCGTTAAGAAACGCGGTTGGTGTAGTCGTACTTCTTCACGATCCAAATCGCCGAGCGTCCCGCAATCTAATCACGAACCATCCCGCGAACCAATCACAAACCGTCCCGCGATCTCGTCACGATCCGTCCCGCGATCCGATCACGAACGTCCCGTGGCCTTGATCACGATCCTTCCGATCTAGTACCGAACGGACGGCACCTCCGCGTTCAGCACACGTGCAGCTTGATGACGATCTCCACCGTCTTGATCCAGCAAGAGGAGGTGGAGAGGAGAGAGAGTTCACCGGCAGCGTGACGGCGCTCCGGTGATGGTGGTGGAGCAATTCCGGCAGGGCTTCGCCTAAGCACTGTGGAACTGCGATCTAGAGGAGAAACTATGCACCGGTGGAATGGGTAGCACGTGGCCGGAAATTCTGCCAAAACCCTAGCTATTCCACTAGTATATATAGGAGGAGAGGAGAGGAGAGGGAGCCAAAACCTCCTTGGTTTGGCCGGCTAGGAGGAGGGTGGAATCCTATTCCACCTCCAATCCTAGTTGGAGTAGGATTGCCTCCTATTGGCTGATTTTCCACTTTTTGCTTTAGGACTTTCTCTCCTACTCCATGGGACTTTGTGGCTGTTTTACCAGCCCACTAAGGGCTGGTTAATACTCTCCCACAGCCCATGGACCTCTTGGGGTCGAAATACCCCTCCCGGAGGCCTCCCGGTATACTACCGGCACTCCCGGTACACTACGATGAGCCCAAAACTTTTCCGGCGACCAAACTGGGACTTCCTATATATGAATCTTTACCTCCGAACCATTCCGGAGCTCCTCGTGATGTCCGGGATCTCATCTGGGACTCCGAACAAACTTCGGTCACCACCATACATAACTCTACACTACCAAAACGTCACCGAACCTTAAGTGTGCAGATCATGCGGGTTGGAGAACTATGTAGACATGACCGACACACCTCTACGGTCAATAACCAATGGCGGGACCTGGACGTCCACATTGGTTCCTACATATTCTACGAAGATCTTTATCGGTCGAACCTCTATGTCAAGGATTCAGTTAATCCCGTATAACGTTCCCTTTGTTCTTCGGTATGTTACTTGCCCGAGATTCGATCGTCGGTATCTCCATACCTAGTTCAACCTCGTTACCGGCAAGTCTCTTTACTCGTTCCGTAATACAAGATCCCGCAACTAACAATTAGTCACATTGCTTGCAAGGCTTATTGTGATGTTGCATTACCGAGTGGGCCCCGAGATACCTCTCCGTCACACGGAGTAACAAATCCCAGTCTCGATCCATGCCAACTCAACAGACACCATCGGAGATACCTGTAGAGTACCTTTATAGTCACCCGGTTACGTTGCGACGTTTGATACACACAAGGCACTCCTCCGATATCCGTGAGTTGCATGATCTCATGGTCATAGGAACATATACATTGACATGCAGAAAAAAGTAGCAATAAACTGACACGATCATATGCTACTTTTGTAGTTTGGGTCTTGTCCATCACATCATTCTCCTAATGATGTGATCCCGTTATCAAATGACATCACATGTCAATGGCTAGGAAACCCTGACCATCTTTGATCAACGAGCTAGTTCACTAGAGGCATACTAGGGACACAGTGTTGTATATTTACCCACACATGCAATGTGTTTCCAATCACTACAATTATAGCATGGATAATAAACGATTATCATGAACAAGGAAATATAATAATAAACACTTTATATATTGCCTCTAGGGCATATTTCCAACAGTCTCCCACTTGCACTAGAGTCAATAATCTAGTTCACATCACTATGTGATTTACATGGTAATGAATCGAACACCCATACAGTTCTGGTGTTGATGATGTTTATCCCCTGGAAGAGGTTTAGTCAACGGGTCTGCCACATTCAGATCCGTGTGTACTTTGCTAATATTTATGTCCTTCTCCTTGATGTAGAACCGGATGGAGTTGAAGCATCGCTTTATGTGTCTGGTCCTCTTGTGAAACCTTGGTTCCTTGGCTAGAGCAATGGCACCAGTGTTGTCACAGAACAGATTTAATTGATTCAGCGCACTAGGCACTACTCCAAGATCTGTCATGAACTGCTTCATCCAGACACCTTCCTTCGCCGCCTCCGAGGCTGCGATGTACTCCGCTTCGCACGTAGAATCAGCTACCACGCTTTGCTTGGAACTGCACCAGCTTACCGCTCCCCCGTTAAGAATAAATACGTATCCGGTTTGCGATTTAGAATCGTCCGGATCAGTGTCAAAGTTTGCATCGACGTAACCCTTTACGACGAGCTCTTCATCACCTCAATAAACAAGAAACATGTCCTTAGTCATGTTAAGGTACTTAAGGATATTCTTGACCGCTTGCCAGTGCTCCATTCCAGGATCACTTTGAAACCTTCCAGCCATACTTATGGCAAGGCTGACATTGGGTCTTGTGCACAGCATTGCATACATGATAGAGCCTATGGCTGAAGCATAGGGGATGACGCTCATATTTTCTTTATCTTCTGTAGTCACTGGCATTGAGTCTTACTCAACTTCACACCTTGTAACACAGGCAAGAACCCCTTCTTGGCCTGTTCCATTTTGAACTTCTTGAAAACTTTATCAAGGTATGTGCTCTGTGAAAGTGCTATTAAGCGTCTTGATCTATCTCTATAGATCTTAATGCCTAATATGAAAGCAGCTTCTCCTAGGTCCTTCATTGAAAAACTCTTATTCAAATATTCCTTCACGCTTTCTAGCATTTCTATATCGTTTCCAATCAGCAATATGTCATCCACATATAACACTAGAAACGCTATAGAGCTCCCACTCACTTTCTTGTAAATACAAGCTTCTCCATAAACTTGTATAAACCCCAAACGCTTTGATCACCTCATCAAAACGCTTATTCCAACTCCGAGATGCTTGCACCAGTCCATAAATGGATCGCTGGAGTTTGCAAACTTTGTAAGCATTCTCTGGATCGACAAAACCTTCGGGTTGCATCATATACAACTCTTCCTCAAGGAAACCATTGAGGAACGCCGTTTTTACATCCATCTGCCAAATTTCATAGTCGAAATAAGCAGCTATTGCCTACATGATTCTAACAGACTTAAGCATCGCTACGGGTGAGAAAGTCTCATCGTAGTCAACTCCTTGAACTTGTGAAAAACCCTTTGCCACAAGTCGAGCTTTATAGACGGTGACATTACCGTCTGCGTCCGTCTTCTTCTTAAAAATCCATTTGTTCTGAATGGCCTTTCGTCCTTCAGGTAGTACTTCCAAAGTCCATACTTTGTTTTCATATATGGATCCCATCTCGGATTTCATGGCCTCTAACCATTTCTCGGAATCCGGGCCCATCACTGCTCCTCCATAACTCGTAGGTTCATTATTGTCTAACAACATGACCTCCAAGACAGGGTTGCCGTACCACTCGGGAGTAGTACGTGCCCTTGTCGACCTACGAGGTTCAATAGCAGCTTGATCCGAAGCTTCATGATCATCATCATCAACTTCCTCTTCTACCGTCGTAGGTTCCACAGAAACATCTTTCTGCACTGTGCTACTTTCTGGTTGAAGTAAAGGTTCAACAACCTCATCAAGCTCTATTTTCCTCCCACTCAATTCTTTCGAGAGAAACTCTTTCTCAAGAAATGTTCCGTTCTTAGCGACAAACACTTTGCCCTCAGATCTGAGATAGAAGGTATACCCGACTGTCTCTTTCGGGTATCCTATGAATACGCATTTCTCCGCTTTGGGTTCCAGCTTTTCAGGCTGAAGCTTTTTGACATAAGCATCACATCCCCAAACTTTAAGAAACGACAACTTCGGCTTCTTGCCAAACCACAGTTCATATGGCGTCGTCTCAACGGATTTCGATGGTGCCCTATTTAAAGTGAATGCAGCTGTCTCTAATGCATAACCCCAAAAAGATAGTGGAAAATTGGCAAGAGACATCATAGAACGCACCATATCTAATAAGGTTCGATTACAACGTTAAGACACACCATTACGTTGTCGTGTTCTGGGCGGTGTCAACTATGAAACAATTCCACATTGTCTTAAGTGACTGCCAAACTCATAACTCAGATATTCACCTCCTCGATCAGATCGCAGAAATTTAATCTTCTTGTTACGATGATTCTCAACTTCACTCTGAAATTGCTTGAACTTTTCAAAAGTTTCAGACTTGTGTTTCATCAAGTAAATATACCCATATCTACTCAAGTCATCAGTGAAGGTGAGAAAGTAACAATATCCACCGCGCGTTGCAACATTCATTGGACCGCACACATTAGTATGTATGATTTCCAACAAGTCAATTGCCCGTTCCATTGTTCCAGAGAACGGCGTTTTAGTCATCTTGCCCATCAGGCATGGTTCACATGTGTCAAGTGATTCAAAATCAAGTGACTCCAAAAGTCCATCAGCATGGAGCTTCCTCATGCGTTTTACACCAATATGACCTAAACGGCAGTGCCGCAAGAAAGTGGTACTATCATTAACAACTCTACATCTTTTGGCATCAATGTTATGGACATGTGTGTCATCACTATCAAGATTCAATATGAATAAACCCCTAATATTGGGTGCATGACCATAAAAGATATTACTCATATAAATAGAACAACCTTTATTCTCTGACTTAAATGAGTAACCGTCTCGCAATAAAAAAGATCCAGATATAATGTCATGCTTAACGCAGGCACTAAATAACAATTATTCAGGTTCATCGCTAATCGAAGAGAGAGCGTGCCGACGGCGATCACATCAACCTTGGAACCATTTCCCACGCGCATCGTCACTTCATCCTTTGCCAGCCTTCGTCTATTCCGTAGTTCTTGTTTTGAGTTGCAAATGTGAGCAACCGAACCGGTATCAAATACCCAGGCACTACTACGAGAGCTAGTAAGGTACACATCAATAACATGTATATCATATATACCTTGTTTGTCGTTGGCCGCCATCTTGTCTACCAGGTACCTGGGGCAATTCCGCTTCCAGTGACCAGTTCCTTTGCAATGAAAGCACTTAGTTTCTGGCTTAGGTCCATGCTTAGGCTTCTTTTTAGGAGTAGCAACTGCTTTGCCATCCTTCTTAGTTTTACCCTTCTTGCCTTTGCCCTTGCCATTTTTCTTGAAACTAGTGGTTTTATTGACCATCAACACTTGATGTTCTTTCTGGATTTCAGACTCAGCGACTTTCAGCATCGCAAACAGCTCGGCGACTGACTTGTTCATCCCGTGCATGTTATAGTTCATCACAAAGCTCTTGTAACTAGGTGGCAGCGATTGAAGAACTCTATCAGTGATTGCCTCCGGCGGAAGGGTAATTTCCAACTCAGCTAGACGGTTTGAGTACCCCAGACATTCTGAGTATGTGCTCACTAATAGACCCGTTCTCCTCCATCTTGCAAGCATAGAATTTATCGGAGGTTTCATACCTCTCGATCCGGGCATTCTTCTGAAAGATAAACTTCAACCCCTGGAACATCTCATATGCTCCATGACGTTCAAAACGTCTTTGAAGTCCCGGTTCTAAGCCATACAATATTGCACACTGAACTATTGAGTAGTCTCCAGCACGAGCCTCCCAAGCGTTCTTAACGTCTTTGGAGGTCATGTCTTCTGGCTGCTCACCAAGCGGTGCATCAAGGACATATGAATTCTGGGAAGCCGTGAGGATAATCCTCAGATTACGGGCCCAGTCAACAAAGTTACTTCCATCATCTTTCAATTTAGCTTTCTCTAGGAATGCATTAAAATTCAGGGGTGCTACTGCGCGAGCCATTGATCTACAACATAAATATGCAAAGGTTACTTAGACTATTGTTCAAGATAATGAGTTTAGTTAATCAAATTACTAAAGCTCCCACTCAAATTGACATCCCTCAGGTCATCTGAGTGTCACATGATCCAAATTCACCAACTCAAGTCCAATCATCACGTGAGTTAAGTTGGCTTCATTGGTGAACATCATTATGTTGATCATATCTACTATATGATTCATGCTCGACCTTTCGATCTCTTGTGTTCCGAGGCCATGTCTGTACATGCTAGGCTCGTCAAGTTTAACCCGAGTGTTCTGCGCGTGCAAATCTGGCTTGCACCCGTTGTATTTGAACGTAGAGTCTATCACACCCGATCATCACGTGGTGTCTCAACACGATAAACTTTCGCAACGGTGCACACTCGGGGAGAACACAATTTTATCTTGAAATTTAAGTGAGGGATCACCTTATAATGCTACCGTCGTACTAAGCAAAACAAGGTGCATAAAAGGATTAACATCACATGCAATTCATAAGTGACATGATATGGCCATGAACTAAGGGCTGGTTATTATTCTTCCACAGCCCATGGACCTCTTGGGGTCGAAATACCCCTCCCGGAGGCCTCCCGGTACACTACCGGCACTCCCGGTACACTACCGGCACTCCCGGTACACTACCGATGAGCCCGAAACTTTTCCGAAAACCAAACTGGGACTTCCTATATATGAATCTTTACCTCCAGACCATTCCGGAGCTCCTCGTGACGTCCGGGATCTCATCCGGGACTCCGAACAAACTTCGGTCACCACCATACATAACTCTACACTACCGAACGTCACCGAACTTAAGTGTGCAGACCCTGCGGGTTCGAGAACTATGTAGACATGACCGAGACACCTCTACGGTCAATAACCAATGGCGGGACCTGGACGTCCACATTGGTTCCTACATATTCTATGAAGATCTTTATCGGCCGAACCTCTATGTCAAGGATTCAGTTAATCCCGTATAACGTTCCCTTTGTTCTTCGGTATGTTACTTGCCCGAGATTCGATCGTCGGTATCTCCATACCTAGTTCAACCTCGTTACCGGCAAGTCTCTTTACTCGTTCCGTAATACAAGATCCCGCAACTAACAATTAGTCACATTGCTTGCAAGGCTTATTGTGATGTTGCATTACCGAGTGGGCCCCGAGATACCTCTCCGTCACACGGAGTAACAAATCCCAGTCTCGATCCATGCCAACTCAACAGACACTATCGGAGATACCTGTATAGTACCTTTATAGTCACCCAGTTACATTGCGACGTTTGATACACACAAGGCACTCCTCCGATATCCGTGAGTTGCATGATCTCATGGTCATAGGAACATATACATTGACATGCAGAAAACAGTAGCAATAAACTAACATGATCATATGCTACATTTGTAGTTTGGGTCTTGTCCATCACATCATTCTCCCAATGATGTGATCCCGTTATCAAATGACATCACATGTCAATGGCTAGGAAACCCTGACCATCTTTGATCAACGAGCTAGTTCACTAGAGGCATACTAGGGACACAGTGTTGTCTATTTACCCACACATGCAATGTGTTTCCAATCACTACAATTATAGCATGGATAATAAACGATTATCATGAACAAGGAAATATAATAATAAACACTTTATATATGGCCTCTAGGGCATATTTCCAACAAGAGCAAGGCTAGGAACACCAGATTCTGATTCCAGCTCAGATTCTTCCTCTTCTTCATATTCTTCAGATTCTTCTTCCGAGTCCATTTCCTTGACAATGAAAGCCCGAGCCTTTCTGGAACCATTCTTCTTGTGCGTTGAGGACTTTGAAGATGAGGACTTTGCAGATGAGGACTTTGAAGATTTCTTATTTTCTTCAAGTCATCAGAACTGTCATCCTTGTACTTCTTCTTCTTCTTTGATTCTTTTCCCCAGAGAGGGCAGTCAGAGATGAAGTGACCAGATTTCTTGCATTTGTGACAAGTTCTCTTCTCGTAGTCATCTGAGGAATCTGATTTCCTCAAGCCACTTTTTGAAGATTTTCCAAACTGGCCTCTCCTTGAGAACTTCTGGAATTTCCTCACAAGCATTGCCAGCTCCTGACTCAGTTCTTCAGGATCACCAAGGCTACTATCGAATCTTCGCCTTCAGATGAGGAAATTGCTTTTTTCCTTCAGAGCACAAGATCTTCCATAGCTTGGCCCGTAGAGGTCTCTCTTCTTAGCTTGTTGGAATTCATGAGTATTGAGTCTCTCAAGAATGTCAGCAGGATCGAGTGACTTGTAGTCTCCGCGCTCTTGAATCATCAAAGCTAGAGTATCGAATGAGGAATCAAGATATCTCAGCAGTTTCTTCACCACTTCATGGTCGGTGATGTCAGTGGCACCCTGTTGGGGATATGACCCGCCCCGGAGGCTCTAGGTCATGTTGCTGGCTCATGAGCCGGCCCAAAGGTTAGCCGTAAGACTGGTGGCCCAGGGAGGTAGGCGGCTCAAGGTGTGGGCCGTACAACGGCCCGGACGGAGAAGACCCGGGCGTGCAAGCCGACTCGCAGACGGCTTGGACAAGAAGATAGAGAAAGACTTGGTTAGCAATTGTAACGAACCGGTGGTCCCGACCTCTTATATAAAGGCAGACCCGGGGCGATTTAGAGGATAGGGCAATCGAGAACTAGGTCAAGCTTTTAGCTCCTTGTAATCGATACGCAAGCAATACAAACACAAGCAGGACGTAGGCTATTACCTCGATTCGAGGGGCCGAACCTGGGTAAATCCGTTTCTTTCGTCCCGACTAACCCCTTTGAGTCCACCCCGTTAGTGATGGCCTCGAACCTAAGTTCGTTCACCCGGACATCTGCCGTGATAAAACCACGACAGTTGGCGCCCACCGTGGGGCTAGCGCTTGGTGGTGTTGAGTTCTCAAAGGTCTCTCTCCCAGGGCTCGAAGGATACGCGGTTGGAAGGATGATCAAGAGTCACCGCGGGCGGCTCTACATCGACGATGCTGGCTGGGGCTTGATGCTGGCTCTGTGGAGTATGGATTCCGGGTTCCGTTCGGTGGGATCCAGGTTTTCATCGGAAAGGTTGATGGATCTACACCCGGGCCGGACGTCTGCACCAACATCATCGAGCCGGCTTGGCGTCTCCAATCTACGCGTGTTATGCAGCTTGCCCATGCCCGTCCGGATCAAAAGCATGTTCTCGTGGGCTTCACTCAAGGCATGGACCTGGAAGCATCCGGGTCACAGGGAACTCTCGTTTGCTCGGAAGATGAGTCCTCCGGTGGGGAGACAGAATCAGTATATCGGCTCAGCAACGGTGGCCTTGGGGGCTACTACAACAACTATTCTGAGGTAGAGGGCATTGAAACGGATGCTCTGAGACCCCGGTTCAGGCGGCGGTATTCATGGCAGGATCGGCTTCAGCCGTCGGTGACACGGCTGCGGGAGCCGCCGCAGCGGGTGATAGCCCGCCGCTGCCGGCTCAGGTTCTAGTGGAATTGATGGACGAACTCACAGCTCTCATGGACACAGAGGTAACACCGGATAATCAAGCAGCCAGGAATCTAGAGGTGGCACGGATCAAGGGTCGGATGGCAGAGGAACGACAAAGGATGGCCGAGCTGAAGACCTAGATGGAGGAAGAAGCGGAGCGTATCAAGGCTGATGCTTTCCGACTAGAGTTGGAGTAGAGGTCAGCGGTCGCGGTGCACCGGAGGAGGCATCAATCCCGTCTCTACCAGAACGTTACGAAGCAAGGAAACTTTTTAACACCCCTGGTGCGGGGCGGGTTACGGGCGCACCGGAGGGCCGCCCGATGGAGCGCCCGGCGACTCATCCACCCCAGCATGACCAAATCTCACCTAGGGCTTTTCCAACACCTGCGGGTCACTACTCTAATCCGGCCGAGAACATGGTGGCAGCGGCCGCCCGGCTTGAGACGATTCCCATCCCAGATGAGGCACCCTTTGCGGAGAATGTGTGGAACGCCATTGGATATTTATAGACGGCCATGGCCCAGCAAGAGAAGTATGCTCATAGCCGGAGCCGGGTTCACTCCACCCCCCTCCCCAGTCGAAGTTTCAGCCGGCGCTACGAGTCGCCGGCGTGTTCCAGCAGTCACCCACGTCGCGGACCACCGGAGGACAATAGGGTGGCTCTAGATGCACAAGCCCTCATGGACCAAGCGAGAGACAGGCGAGAGGCAGAGATAGTGGCAACCTGTCCAGAGCCGGCGCTTTCCATGTCAATGGGAGTAGTTAGTACCAGAGCCGTAGGGGTGCCATGTTTAACTCCGGCTCTGGGGAGTGAACGGCTACCGAAAGACTTTAAAGGGCCTCAAAAGGTTCCAAATTACACAGCTGATCTACCCCCTGAGGCGTGGGTTGAAAGTTATGAACTGACCATGGAGATGCTGGATGTCAGTGAGGCGGTATGCGTAAAATATTTCATCATGATGCTTGAGGGTCCGGCCCGTACATGGCTGAAAGGTCTGCCGCCTAACACGATAAGCTCATGGGCGGAGCTGAGAGCGAAGTTTATTAAGAATTTCCAGGGGACCTGTAAGCAGCCTATGACAATTGTTGATTTGGACCACTGTGTTCAACAGGAGAATGAGTCGGCCCATCATTGGGTCCGGCGGGTGTCGACCATTATTCACTCTTCAGAGCAGATCACAGCGGCTCAAGCGGTGCTCATTTTAGAGAAGAACTGTCATTTCGTTCCATTAAAGCAGAAGCTCGGTCGGCTCAAGTGCACGTGTCAGGATATGGGAGAGCTCATGACGGCCTTGACGAAGTATGCCGACTCAGATAACACCAAGGATCCAGGCTCGGATGATGAGAAAGCCAATCAAGGGAAGAAAAACAATCAAGGAAAAGGTTTTGTGGACAATGGGAATCAGAATAAGCGAAAGAGCGCTAATAGCGGATCCGAGCTAGTGGCAAATACCAACACAGGACAGAACCATCCCAAGGGGGTGGAAAATTCAGGCCAAGAAACAGAGGCCCTTTTAATATAGAGGAGGCGCTTAGGAAGTCTTGTCCGCGGCACAGCACGCCTGACAAGCCGGCGTTGCATGCGTGGGGTGATTGCTTTATCATGCAGGGATTCAAAAACCAGCATTCCCAACCGCGTAATAATTAGGGCGGTGGCCCGCCTGGCGGCTCAAGGCACGGCGGGTCAGGGGCTGGATTCGGCGCCGGCGTTTCAAGAAACGGGCATCCGGGTCAGAATAACCAAGGGGGGCACCAACAGCATCCTGGCAACAACGACAATAACAACAATCAGCACCAGTGCAATCAGTCCGGGTTTCAGAATAACCCGAAGCAGCTCAGTTCCGGGCAGTATCACGTATTCATGACCGGTCACAATAAACGAGACGAGAAGTTGCGGAGGCGAGCGGTTAATGCGGTTGCTCCGGCTCTCCCGCGATATTTTCCGTGGTCTGAATATGACATAATATGGAGCCAGGAAGATCACCCGCCGCGGGTAGATGATCCGGGCCGGCTGGCTCTAGTTGTGGCCCCTCGGGTGAATGGCTATATGGTGAACAAAGTGCTTATGGATGGAGGTAGCAGCATCAACATCCTTTACTATGACACTTTCCGGCAGATGAAGTTGCTTGACAAGGATCTTAAACCTTCCTCCATCGTCTTTCATGGTGTGGTCCCGGGTAAATCAGCGTACCCGGTGGGCCGGATCTCATTGGAAGTAGCTTTTGGCAATGAGCATAATTACAGGGTGGAGTCCTTGTGGTTCGAGGTGGTCAAAATCAAAAGTCCCTATAATGCGCTATTTGGGAGGCCGGCTTATGCTAAATTTATGGCTAGGCCTTGCTATGTTTATTTGCAACTCAAAATGCCCGGCTTAAATGGCACAATTACCGTTCACAGTAACAGGAAAACGGCTCTTGAGTGTGAGGAAGGAGATGCGGCTTATGCAGAGTCTAGTTGTGCTTAGGAGGAGCTGAAATTTTACAAAGAGAACGTTGATCCAGAGGATATGACCCCGCTAAAGAAGCCTACAACAGAAGTTGAGCCGCCACTCAAGTTTCAGCGGATGATACCAAGGCAGTAGATTTCAATCCGGGCGACTCATCCAAGCAGTTCATCATTGGGGCTCACATGGATCCCAAATAGGAAAGCGCGCTCATCGAATTCATCCGTGAGAATCGGGACATCTTTGCATGGAAGCCTTCTGACATGCCGGGTGTACCGAGAGAGTTCACTGAGCACAATCTTAATGTGGATCCAAAGTTTAAGCCGATCAAACAGTTTCTACGACGGTTCAACGAAGAGAGACGTAAAGCTATTGGGGAGGAAGTTGCCCGGCTCTTGGCTGCAGGCTTTATAGTGGAAGTTTTTCACCCGGAGTGGTTGGCTAACCCGGTGCTAGTGCTAAAAAAGAACGGCACGTGGCGTATGTGCATAGATTACACGGACCTTAACAAGGCTTGCCCGGCTGACCCTTTTGCACTCCCTCATATCGATCAAATTATTGATCCAACAGCCGGATGTGAAAGTTTATGCTTCCTGGATGCATATTCAGGATATCATCAGATTAAGATGGCAACGAAAGATCAGGAGAAGATGGCATTTATTACACCTTTTGGGGCGTTCTGCTACGTCTCCATGCCTTTCGGGCTCAAGAGTGCCCAGGCGACTTACCAACGCTGTGTGCAGAATTGCCTCCACAGTCAGATTGGCCGAAATGTTCATGCTTACGTAGATAACATAGTGGTTAAATCCAGAAAGAAGGAAACTCTTTTAGAGGATTTGAAAGAAGCCTTTAACAATCTACGGGTCTACAAGATGATGCTTAACCCGACGAAGTGTGTCTTTGGTGTTCCAGCAGGAAAGCTTTTGGGTTTCTTGGTCTCTGAGCGGGGCATCGAGGCTAACCCAGATAAAATCAAGGCTATCACTTCTTTGGGGGAGCCGACGTGCATTAATGACGTTCAGCGCCTTGCAGGACGGATTGCTGCGTTGAACCGCTTCATAAGCCGACTTGGGGAGAAAGCCATTCCCTTATACCAGATGATGAAGAAGACAGACAAGTTTAAGTGGAGCGCAGCAGCGGCCGAAGCACTTGAAGCTCTTAAAAAGCAATTGACTGAGCCGCCATTGTTAGCTGCTCCGGTTGAGAAAGAGCCATTACTCCTTTGTGTGGCGGCTAACAACAGAGCGGTCAGTGTAGCAATTGTGGTTGAGCGCAAGGAGGCAGGGAAGGAGTATCCTGTGCAAAGGCCGGTTTATTACATTAGTGAAGTTTTGGCAGAGTCTAAGTAGAGGTATCCGCATTGGCAGAAGTTAGTATACGGAGTTTTCATGGCCAATCGCAAGTTAAAACATTACTTTTTGGGGCACCAAATAACAGTGGTCAGTTCTGCCCCGTTGGGGGATATCATTCAAAATAGAGAAGCTATAGGGAGGATTGCCAAGTGGGCCTTAGAGTTGAGTCCTCTTAGCATCAAGTATGTTCCTCGTACAGCAATTAAGTCTCAAGCTTTGGTGGATTTCATAAATGATTGGACTGAATGTCAAGACCCCGAAGAGAAGCCGGATAACACATATTGGACTATACACTTTGATGGATCCAAGCAGCTAGAGGGGTCCGGTGCAGGAATTGTTCTCACCTCCCCCAAGGGTGACAAGTTTTGTTATGTGCTCCGGTTAATGTTCCCTTGTACTAATAATGCAGCTGAGTATGAAGCATTGCTCCATGGTCTCAGAGTTGCTAAAGAAATGAATTTAAGCCGGGTCAGGTGTTTAGGCGACTTAGATTTGGTGGCTCAACAAGTTTCAGGCACTTGGGACTCCAAGGATCCGCGGATGGCGGCTTATCGACAGGCGGTTGATATCATTGCCGGTCACATCAAGGGGTACCAGGTGGATCACATTGATCGTCGCAGGAATGAGGCGGCTGATGCTTTGTCACGATTAGGCTCTCAACGAAAGCCGGTACTACCTAATGTTTTTCTGGATGTATTGCATCATCCGACTGTCAAGATACCCTCTGAGAGGATCTGGCTATTCCTGACCCGGAGGCGGAATTGGTGGCGGCTCTGCATGCTACCCCAAACTGGACTATTCCTTATTTGGCGTATCTGACATGCGGCGAGTTACCTCAAGAGGAGGATCTGGCCAGGAAGATCACTCGGCATTCTAAGTCTATGACGATTATCAATGGTGAGTTACATAAGTGTAGTGTGACGGGTGTCTTTTAGCGCTGCGTCTCACCAGAGGAGGGCCGGCAAATATTGAGTGAAATTCATGCTAGCGACTGTGGACATCACGCCGGGTCAAAATCTTTAGTGGCCAAAGCTTTTCGACATGGGTTTTTCTGGTTGACGGCTCACAAGGATGCAAAAGACTTAGTACGTAAGTGTGATGGATGTCAGAAGTTCGGCCGGCGTGCTCACGTTCCGGCTCAAGAGTTGAGGATGATACCAATCACTTGGCCGTTTGCGGTCTGGGGGCGCGATATGGTAGGACCTTTCAAGCGATCCAAGGATAAGAAAACGCACCTTCTGGTGGCGGTTGATAAATTTACTAAGTGGGTAGAGGTAAAGCCGGTCAGCAAATGTGACGCGGCTACAACGGTCCAATTTATTAAGAAGCTGATCTATTGCTTTGGTTATCCGCATAGTATCATTACGGACAATGCAACAAATCTATCCAAAGGAGCTATGAAAGCGTTCTGTGAGAAGGAGCATATCCGGCTTGACGTTTCAGCCGTGGCACATCCACAGTCTAATGGTCAAGCGGAACGAACCAATCAGGAAATCTTAAGAGGAGTCAAACCACGGCTCATGGTCCCTTTGAAGCGGACACCCGGATGTTGGGTTGAGGAATTGCCCTCCGTCTTATGGAGCATCAGAACTACCCCTAAGAGGTCTACAGGTTTCACGTCTTTCTTCATGGTGTATGGTGTCGAGGCGGTTCTACCCAGCGATATCCAGCACAACTCACCAAGGGTGGCGGCTTATGTTGAGACGGACAATGAGGTAGCACGCCAAGATGCGTTGGACGCCTTGGATGAAGCACGAGAGTTAGCAGCAGCCAGGTCAGCAATTTATCAACAAGACCTGCGACGCTATCATAGCCGCAAGGTAAAGACCCGGACGTTCCAGGAAGGTGACCTGGTGCTCCGGTTAATTCAAGACCAATCTGGAATGCATAAGTTATCTCCACCATGGGAGGGGCCTTTTGTGATCAGCAGGAACCTTAACAATGGGTCATATTATCTCATTGATGTCAGAGATGAGTCAGAAACCGTGGGTCAAGAGACGTTGCGGCCATGGAATATCGCACATCTGCGACCATACTTTACTTAGCAGGTGTTGGAAGTCGCTATCATATATCATGCTTACATGAATAAAAGCTAGCATCCCCGCAAAAGACTGGGGCCTCTGCTCTTATGTATACCTTTGTGCAATCAAGATACAATTTTTCGGCTCAAAAATTTGAGTTGAAGTGGTTTGTTCGCCGTCAAAACGGCTGGTCTATCATCCAGCTTTATGCTTCATCAAGCGCTGTAGCAGGGAGGCTTCTTGCCTTTGGGTATAGCTCACATCTCCCCTGCACAGTCGGCTTTTACGCTGGTGCAAGGAGGCTTCTTGCCTTCGGGTATAGCTTACTTCTCCCTTGCATAGCCGGCGATATGCCCAATTAAGCACTATTGCAAAGAGGCTTCTTGCCTTCGGGTATAGCTTACTTCTCCTTTGCACAGCCAACTGTCATTAAACTGTTGCAAGGAGGCTTCTTGCCTTCGGGTATAGCTCACTTCTCCCTTGCACAGTTGGCTTTATGCCTAGTTTGGTTACATTAAGCGATGTTGTTGATGGAGGCTTCTTACCTTTGGTATAGCTTACAGGACCCTAAGACAACAGCGTGTACACCAAATTCCAGTTGCTTATCAACTGCGGCCATCGAAGGGGGCTTCTTACTGATGGGTATCGCTTATCTCACCCTAATGGCTGGCTTTATGCCACTTCCGGTTAATTATTAACCGCGGTTGTCGAAGGGGGATTCTTACCGACGGGTTCGCTTATCTCACCCTAACAACCGGCGTTTACGCCAAAATTCACTTGCTTATCAACTGTAGCTGTTGAAAGAGGCTTTTTGCCTTCGGGTATAGCTTACTTCTCCTTTCAAACAGCCGGCTTTATGCCGTCTCAGGTTAATTATTAGCCGCGGTTGTCGATGGAGGCTTCTTGCCTTGGGGTATAGCTTACATCTCCCATCGACAGCCGGCGTTCACTGTACTCTTACTAGTCAATCTCACCTAGAGACCCTGAGCCCATTCAAGAAATTGATGGCCAATCTCGCCTAGAGACCCTAAGCCGGTTCAAGAAATTGATGGCCAATCTCGCCTAGAGACCCTGAACCGGTTCAACTAATTGACGGCCAATCTCGACAGAGACCCTGAACTGGTATGAGTTTAATCGTTCGAATCCACGCAGAAGAGCCGTCATATGAGTTTTTTGAGGAAGGAAAGATCATCATCACGTATTGTATCATTCCGGTTTATCAAGCCGAGTTAGAGCAAGGCAATTACAAATCCCAGGTGGCTACAGGCAGAACTACCCGGCACTTGGGGGCTACACAGCCGCAATTCTCCTTAATGACTTCGTCCGACAAGAGCCGGAGCCATGTTGCTCCGGTCGTTAAAATTCAAGGTTTCAAAGAGATTATCCGGCTCTAATATTCTAGAGAAAGGAATGGCGTCTTCAAAGACAGACACCCCTCATCAGAAAATCTCAAGGTATATCCATGAAGAGCCGGCAACACATTAAATTGAAACACAAAGAGAAGGAAAGTGCACACAAAGAGGTGCAAATATATATAGTCGCCAAGCAACAGAGTCATGTTTACTCTATTACAAAAACTACTCTCGGAAGGAGCAAAAGCATTGTCAACCGCCCACGGCGGGTCATTACATGAGTCTGTGCTCAGAAAGGTTAAAAGAATAAATTCAGTTATCAACCGGCTCATCCTGCTCCGGGTCTTCTGCTAGCTTTATCTGGAGATTGCCCAAGTCCCAATTACAGTCAGCCAGAGCAGCAAAAGACCCTTCAAGGAACGGAGACGTGTCAAGCTCACAAGGAAAGAGATCCTTACTGCAGGCGGGTGTCAGATCTTTCCACTCATAGAGAGGCCCGTGGATTCTCTTCTCCTCTGCGTCATAAGCTGCCTAATAGGTGCTCAAGTCAGCTTCATCCGCCAGAACAGAGGCCAGATAGCGCGACTCTTTGACACACTGGGTGTAATCTTCTTCGGTGAATTCTGAGCCGTCATCTCTTTTAGACGGGTAACCATCCATCATTTCAGCCGGCGTTAGCTCAGGGGCGAAGGCCAGAGCCCGGCTCAATCCAGCGATGGCTCCTTGGCGGAAGGCGGACTTCTTTAGCTCTTCTATCTGCTTGGGCATTGTGGAGAAGAGTTCCAGGACCCCTTTCAGAGAAGTGGGGATCTTCTCCTTATATTGCACGCTCTTGATCGTGAAGATGGTGCCGCAGTATAACTGTTCTGCAAAAGTGTAAATGGCCTTTAGTGGCAGAAGGCTATCAGAAGCCAACTGCCGGCTCCTGGGACCTGGATAAGTCAGATAAAGTTAATGAGTCGCCAGTCTTTCACTAGCAATGTTAAATAGTACAAAGTAAAACAGAAACTTACCAAATAGGGTGGCTAACATATTTACGATGTGCTGCTTCAGGCCTTGAAGTTCCTCCGCCACAGCTGTAAGCCGCTGCTCGGCGTCGTCCGCCCGTTTGGTCAGAGCGGCCTTTAGATTTAGTTGTCTCTTTTAAAGAGGTAAGCTCAGCAGTGACATTGCCCAGCTCCTCAGAGAGAAGCCGGCACTTTTCGTCAGCAATGCTTCGTGCCTCTTGCTGAGCCGCCAGGTTGGCCCTCAGATCTGACAACTGAGACCCGGCTTCATTCAAAGCTTCCTATAATACATCAAAACACAGGATAAGCCGCCAAAATGCAGGACGAGTGTTAAAAGCAAATACAAGTCTCAAACAGATTGCAAGCAATATATTTGACACTTGGGAGCTAATGTATATTTGGCCTTTCAGTATGCAATGCAATTCCAGTTTATCTCCTTCGAAGCTAATCCGGAACTTGGGGGCTACACTATGGCTCTTCAATGTACTAATAATGGAAGCACCGACTCAACTTGATCAAGTTTGAGTCGGCCCTTGGGGGCTACGATTAGATCTTCAAGCTGTCTACATTAAAGACCCAGCTCAAATATAATCTGAGACGGCCCTTGGGGGCTACGATTGGCGGTTCACTTTATTTACAGTACAAAGCTAAAACAATTTTAAGGGAATTTGACATGACAATATCTACAGAGGTCACAGAAAGACCCGGCTCAACGATTCAGCACGTTAAGCCGGCTCTTGGGGGCTAAGTAAATATATAGTAAGAAGGAAAAGTACCTCATATTTTGTCTTCATGGAAGAGATCAACCGAAGTTCCAGATCCCGGCTGGTGGTAACCCGGTTTATATACCCGACGTGTAGCTCTTCCACTGTCATCTTCTCGCACGAAGAGTCAAAATTCAGTTTCTTCGAGGCTTTAGCCGGCTCTATATGTTTGGTCAACACATGAGCCGGAGGCGTTTGATGACCAGACCCGGTGATAACAACATCCGGAGTGTTAGGGGTCTTGGCAGGAGTCGTCGGCTTTGAAGGAGCCCTTGGAGGGCTCTCCATGATGACATCTTCAGCGGCCGGCTCCGTGGAGGTAGCCGGCGGGTTTTCTTCTGGCTGAGTCTCCTCCTGTTGCTTGGGCTCCGGCTCTTCGATAACTGGGCCGGAGGAGGGCTTGTTGGTCTTGCGACGTTTAGCTTGAGCGCTGCAAAAAAGAAGGATCAACAGTTGAAGATGTTGCTATCATATTAACAGCCGGATATCCAGATATCATAGTAAGGAATGCTTACAGCAGATTAATCTTGGGCGGTGGTATAATTGACTCTGAGGAGTCGCCGGAGGAAGGATATTTCTACAAAGAATAAAACAGAAAGCTGAAGAGAGTATCAAGTTTACAAAGGAAAGACAAAGGAAAAGAAGAGATTTAAACCTCGGCGGGGCGTTTCTTTGGAGCCGGAGAGTTTGGTAGCCCGGACATGAGCTCAGTAGAGCCGGTGCTTCGAGTCTGTCGACGCTCGACTTGCTGTTGCTTTTTTAAGAGAAAATCGAGAGCCAGATAAGCAAGAGGGTGAGAAATATGAACTTTTCTGATAACCACCGCGGCTTTTGGGGGACGAAACATTCTGAGCCGAAAGAAAAGTAATTTACCTCAGGAGCATTGGCACGGCTGGTTTCCACTTCATCCTGCGAGTAAAGTAAGTATTAATAAAGTAGGAAGGTAAAAGATCAAGCAAGACAGTTAAAACTTTACCTCTGAGCTGGATGATGGTGGCGGGTCAAGAAAATTATCTTGCGAGGCATATTTTTTAGCCTTCTTAGTTGCGACCTTCTTCCTGGATTTTTTCAGAGGGGCAACATATTCCTTCTTCCAGAAGTCTGAGTCGGCCTATAAGAATGACCCGGAGAGTGAATATCAAAGCAACAAAGTGCAAACAACGTCTAAGAGACGGATGGGAAGAGATTAACTTACATCGGGAGCCAGATTGTTGGCGCTAAAAGGCGCCAGGCCAATTTCGCTACATGATCCGGAAGCTTCATGGACAAGGCTCCGGATGGCGAGGGTAATGTCACTTTCTGTCAATGTGGATCGGCTGAAGCATAATGAGCTATCATACTTGCCTTTATATTCGCACATGAGTCGGCTTCTATGGCTCAAAGGCATAATCCGCCATGAAATCCAGCAGCGGATCAGGTCTAGCCCGATTAAGCCATTGGCCATGAGAGCCTTGATTTTGGCATAGGCCGGCTCATATCTTGCGCATTCTGAAGGTAATAGCCGTCCAGGAAGCTCTGATGTTGTTGTGAGCCAGGAAGGACGATAACCCGACAAAGGACGCTCGTTCTCAGGAGAGGTGTCCTTGCAATAGAACCAGGTCTTGTCCCAGTCCTTGGGGTGACTCGGCATCTGCGTGGCTGGAAAGATGATATCTCTACGCCGTTGGATGGAAATGCCTCCAAGCTCTAGGCTCAGACCGGCTTTCACTTCAGTTTGCCGGTTAGCATAAAAGAACTCCCAAAAGAACCCCACAGACGGCTTGATTTGAAGCTAAGCTTCACAGAGCACTTGGAAGTTGCATATGTTTGAGACGGAGTTGGGGGCCAAGTCTTGCGGGTGAAGCTTATAACAGTGAAGGACGTCCCGAAAGAATTTTGAGCCAGGAGGCACAAACCCTCGTTCAATATAGTCAGAAAAGACCACCACTTCACCTTCTTGAGGATTGGGCCGTGTCTCATCCCGGGACCCGCCAGCTAATGACTTCCTTGGGAGGAAGAGTACCCGCGTGAACAAAATCCGACAAAAAGTCCTTTATGATGCATGACCCAACCCAGTTGCATGAGTTGGACGCACGAGACATATTGGCGGCTTAAGTGTTGTGCAAGATAAAAGGCGCGATGAGTTAAAGCGCAAGCAAATATTTTTGACGGCTTAAAGGTTTAAGGGCTCTACGGATAAGGTGGAAGACCCGGCTGATTAGAGCCGGAGAGGCTTAACGGCTCAACAGAGGAAAGGAAGATTGAAAATTGGCGAAGTCCTAAAAACAGATTCCGCAAAATATTACTATGTCTACGGATTTACAAAAGCAAAGAAAATAAATTTTAACCTGACCTAGCGATGAACAGCGAAGGAAAAAGGAAACGAACTGGAGCCATCGTGGCCCGCGCATTACGTGCGGCCGGCCCGCGCGTGGCGGCGGAGCAAGAGCGCGTTCTAAAGGTATTAGCGGTGTCGAGATACACTCGCGATGGCGGTGCCGGAGCCCGAGCGGCGGCGACGGAGCCCCCGGTGAAAACCCTACTACGGCAGCGGCTATCTATGGAACAGGAGAACTCACCAGAGATGGAGCGACGGAGGCGGACGAATCTCTGGTACGTTCAGGGTGATGCAACGGCCATGTTGGGGACGACATATGGACGGCACCGGAGCAGAGCTCGAAGACGCTGGGGCGGCGACAGGAAGAAGACGAAGAAGAAGAGGCACGAGCGGGAGGATGGGAAACCCCGACCCGCACGGGTCATATTTAAAAGGGGGTTAAGGAAGGCGCGAAAATCCAGGCGATGACACCGTTTGGCCGAGGCGGACGCCTCGATTTTCGGGATGACAGTTAATGAAAGATTTGGTGATACGTCAGCAGATCTCATGACGTCACGCCGGGTCATTTCCGGGCGACTCGCCAAAAGTGGAAGAGAAGGATGAAGTGAGCAAGCTCAATTCAACCTGGGGCCTAATGTTGGGGATATGACCCGCCCCGGAGGCTCCGGGTCATGTTGCTGGCTCATGAGCCGGCCCAAAGGTGAGCCGTAAGACTGGTGGCCTAGGGAGGTAGGCGGCTCAAGGTGTGGGTCGTACAACGGCCCGGACGGAGAAGACCCGGGCGTGCAAGCCGACTCGCAGACGGCTTGGACAAGAAGATAGAGAAAGACTCGGTTAGCAATTGTAACAAACCGGTGGTCCTGACCTCTTATATAAAGGCAGACCCGGGGTGATTTAGAGGACAGGGCAATCGAGAACTAGGTCAAGCTTTTAGCTCCTTGTAATCGATATGCAAGCAATACAAACACAAGTAGGACGTAGGCTGTTACCTCGATTCGAGGGGCCGAACCTGGGTAAATCGTGTCTTTCGTCCCGACTAACCCCTTTGAGTCCACCCCGTTAGCGATGGCCTCGAACCTAAGTCCGTTCACCCGGACATCTGCCGTGATAAAACCACGACACACCCAGTGCTTGAAGCTCGTTGGAGATATCAATGAGACGATCAAAAGTTTGCTAAAAATTCTCATTGTCAAGTCTTTCAAAGTGGTTGAAGAGATTGTGAAGAACATCAACACGAGAGTCACGTTGAGTGGAAACACCTTCGTTGACTCTGGACAGACTATCCCAGATAAGCTTAGCAGACTCCAAAGCACTCACTCTGCCATACTGACCTTTGCTCAGATGGCCACACATGCTATTCTTCGCTTGAGAATCGAGTTTCTTGAATCTCTTCACATCAACAGCATTGATCGTGGGAGTAATAGAGGGAACACCATTTTTCGTACCAGAGATCGTTGTCAATAGCTTCAAGATGCATGCGCATCTTGTTCTTCCAGTAGGGGTAATCCGTCCCATCGAAGGTAGGACAACCTGCGGAAACCTTGATCATACCTGCAGTCGACATAACTAGAACTCCAGGTGGTTAAACCAAAATCACACAGAACAAGGGAGTACCTTGCTCTGATACCAATTGAAAGTGTGTTATATCAACTAGAGGGGGGTGAATAGCGATTTTTACAAATTCATCACTTAAGGAATTTCAACTGGAGGAATTTGAAATGTGATGAATAACAGGCAACGGAATGAGTAATCAAGTGCATGAGAAACATAGCAGTAGCATAGTCATCACGATGAAATAAAGCATGCACAGATTACAGGTAGTGTGATACAGGATAAGCATGTGAGGAACAAGGTAACTTGAAGAATTTGAGGTGAGGAAATTGTGAAAGTCTTCAGTCAAATTCTTCAAATAGTAACGATCAATTTCATCAATAGGTATATGAGGAAATGAAGGGTTGAGGAAATAGAACCAGGTAGCTCGATGAAGACAATGGTTTGATGACCCAGTTCCAACTGCTATGACAGTCGTACGTCTGGTTTGGAGCGGCCTGGTATTTAAACCAGAGGACACACAGTCCTTACCGTATTCTCCTTGAGCTAAGGTCACAAAGTCCTCGCCCAACACTCGTGGTAAGTGACACGTCTCCAACGTATCTATAATTTATGAAGTATTCATGCCATGTTTACAATAATTCTATATGATTTTGGTATGATTTTATTAGAACTAACCCGGACTGACGTTGTTTTCAGTAGAACCACCGTGGTGTTGTTTTTGTGCAGAAATAAAATTTCTCAGAATGAGCTGAAAATTTATGGAGAATATTTTTGGAAAATATAAAAAATACTAGAGCGAAGAGCAGGGCTAGGAAGTGGACGAGGAGGCCACAAGCCTGCTAGGCGCGACCACCCCCCTAGCCATGCCTAGCAAGCTTTTGGGACCCTCGTGGCACCCCTTGACGTGATTCCACCGCCATAAAATCCTATAAATATAGAAACCCCCGAGAAGAAACCTAGATCGGGAATTCCGTTGTCGCAAACCTCCAGAGCCACGAAAAGCCAATCGGGAGCTCGTTCTGGCACCCTGTCGGAGGGGGAAACCATCACTGGAGGCCATCTTCATCATCCCGACGATCTTCATGACGAGGAGGGAGTAGTTCACCCTTGGGGCTGAGGGTATGTACCAGTAGCTATGTGTTTGATCTCTCTCTCTCTCTCTCGTGTTCTTGAGATGTCACGATCTTGATGTACCACGAGCTTTATTAATATCGATGAATCATATGGAGTGTTTCCCCTCTCTATCTAGTTGTGATGAATTGAGTTTTCCCTATGAAGTTTACTTATCGGATTGAATCTTTAAGGATTTGAGAACACTTGATGTATGTCTTGCGATGGGATATCTGTGGTGACAATGGGATGTTCTATTGATACACTTGATGTATGTTTTGGTGATCAGCTTGTGGGTTCTGTGACCTTGGGAATCTATGCATAGGGGTTGGCACATGTTTTCGTCTTGACTTTACGATAGAAACTTTGGGGCACTGTTTGAAGTTCTTTGTGTTGGATTAATGAATCTAAAATTATGTGATGCATATCGTATAATCAAACCCACGGGTACTCGAGGTGACATTGGGGTATCTAGGTGACATTAGGGTTTTGGTTGATGTGTATCTTAAGGTGTTATCTTAGTACGAACTCTAGGGCTGTTTGTAACACTTATAGGGATAGCTCATAAGATTGATCAGAAAAAAATAACTTTGAGGTGGTTTCGTACCCTTCAATAATTTCTACGTTTTTTCTCCTCTATTTGTAACTTTGGAGTGAACTCATTGTTGCACGTGAGGGATTTACATATGATCAACTATGTTAGTATTGTTGAGAGAAATTGCACTAGTGAAAGTATGGACCCTAGGCCTTGTTTCCAAGCATTTATACAACGTTTTGCTCGCCATTTACTATTTGTTACCTTGCTGATTTTATATTTTCAGCTTACAAAAACCTATATCTACCATCCATATTGCACTTGTATCACTATCTCTTCGCCGAACTAGTGCACCTATACAATTTACCATTGTATTGGGTGTGTTGGGGACACAAGAGACTCTTTGTTATTTGATTGCAGGGTTGTTTGAGAGAGACCATCTTCATCCTACGCCTCCCACGGATTGATAAACCTTAGGTCATCCACTTGAGGGAAAATTGTCGACGTCCTACAAAACTCTACGCTTGGAGGCCCAACACGAGTCTACAAGAAGAAGGTTGTGTAGTAGACATCAAGCTCTTTTTTGGCGCCGCTGCCGGGGAGGTGAGTGTTTGAAGGTATGTCTTTATATCTTGCAATCAAATCTTTTAGTTTCTTGTTTTTCACTAGTTCAGTTTTATAAAAGAAAACTACAAAAAAATGGAATTGAGGTTGCCTCATATGCTTCATCTTTTTAATGTCTTTCGTGAAAATGATGGAAAGAAAAATTGTGCTCAAGTATTAGAAGAAGAAGTTATTAAAATGTTTGGCACTAAACATTTGAGTGATGAGCATGATAGTGATATTGTTAGTATGAATCTCTGAATATTCATGATGCTAATGATATGCAAAGCCGCAAGTTTGGGGATGCTATGTTTGATGAAGATGATATATTTAGCCTCCCAAGTTTTGATGAGAAAAACTATTATGATTATGACATGCCTCCTATCTATGATGATTATTGTGATGACACGTATGCTACAAAGAGTAATGGTAATCATGAAACTTGTCATCATGATTTTAACATCCAAAGTGGTTATGTCAATCAAGTATGTCATGATAGTTATTTTGTTGAGTTTGCTCCCACTATTTTGAATGAGAATAAAATTGCTTATCTGGAGAGTGACAAATTTTCTATGCTTGTGCATCATAAAAATAATAATTTATGTGCTGGTCACATTGTGGAATTTCTTCATGATGCTACTGAAAATTATTATGAGGGAGGAACATATGCTTGTAGGAATTACAATAATATCTAGTTTCCTCTCTATGTGTTCAAAGTTTTGAAGTTATGCTTGCCTTGCCTTCCTATGCTAGATGATTCTTGTTCCCATAAATTGTTTTCTCACAAAATCCCTATGCATAGGAAGTGGGTTAGACTTAAATGTGCTTTTCATGAGATTCACGATGCTCTTTTGCATGTTTCAATTACTATTCCTATGTGAGCATCATTGAAATCATCATGCCTAGCTAAAAGGCATTAAAGAAAAGCGCTTGTTGGGAGACAACCCAACACTTTTGATTTCTGTTTTTGTGTGTTCACATGATTAATGTATTGTGTTAATCATGTTTTGTGTCTTTTATTTCAATAAAGTGCCAAGTAAAGCTTTTGGGATAGTGTGGATACTTGCTTGTTTGATTCTGTGCAAAAACAGAAAATTTTGCATCCAGTATATTAATTATATGATTTTACTGGAGCGTCAAAAAATCCTAAAACTTTGACACAAACTTTATATGCAAATTCCTTGAGTTGTAATAATTTTTCATAATTTTTAGAGTCAGGTAAGTATGGTGATCATTCAGATCTTTACAGACTGTTCTGTTTTTGACAGATTCTGTTTTGCATGCATAGTTTGCTCGTTTCAAGTGTTCCTATAGATTATATTGAGTAATATAAATTTTGGGAATGGTATAATACAGTAAGTATCATGTGGGAACAATTACAAATCTTGTCTTGACAGTACCTAAGTGAATGATCTATATTTACTACACTAACCACGAAGTTCCGTTAAGTTTTGTGTGATTGAAGTTTTCAAGTTTTGGGTGAGACACCGATATGAGAAGAATAAGAAGTGACAAGAACCTAATCTTGGGGATGCCAAAGGAACTCCCAAGTTAATATTCAAGGAATACTAAAGCGTCTAAGCTTGGGGATGCCCCGGAAGGCATCCCCTCTTTCGTCTTCAACACTATCGGTATATCTTACTTTGAGCTATATTTTTATTCGTCACATGATATGAGTTTTGCTTGGAGCATCATTTTATTTTGTTGTTCTATGTTAGGTTTTATTTATAATCTTGTTTTCAAATAAAAAGTTCCAAGAATTGCCTTTAGGATGCTTGAATTGCATGTTTGATATGTGCTGTGTAAAAACAGAAACTTTTGTTGTAGTGTTTGAATTTTCGTATTTTACCGGAACGTGGAAAGTTTCTGAATTTTTACACAGTGTTTTTATATAAATTTTATATCATTTCCTAATTTTCATAATTTTTTGAGTTACATGAGTACACTGTTTTCATAAATTGCAAGACTGTTCTGTTTGGACAGATTGTTGTCATAGTTTTGTTATCTACTTATCCTATAGTTTCCATAGCCTATATTGGTAGATATAAATTGTGGAAATGATAGTGTATATTACCTAATGTTTGAAAACTATTATGCAACTTTTCTTCGCAGTACATAAAGAGCTGATTTATTATTATGTGTACTAACCTATCTCATGAGTTCTTTTCAAGTTTTGTGTGGATGAAGTTTTTGAGAATAGGTGAAACCATGATATGAGAGGATTGAACGAGATGCAAAAGCTCAAGCTTGGGGATGCCCAAGTCACCCCAAGTAAATATTTCAATAATTCTCAAGCATATAAGCTTGGGGATGCTACGCATCCCACCTCTCTTCTTCAATAATTATCGGTTAGCCTATGTTGATCTTAAATTTTAATTCGTTCACATGATGCATGCTATTCTTGGAGTGCTATTTTTCTTTTGCTTGCTGTTAAATAAAATTCTTAGATATGAAAATATTTATTGAGAGAGAGAGAAAGTCCTCACATATCTACTTAATTGTTTGACTACTCATTGATCTTCACTTGTATGTTTTGGAGTAGTTTTGTCATTTACTCTCGTGCTTCACTTATATCCTATGAGTAAATGGTTGAATGAATTGAATATCATAAATCTGAAATTATATATGTTTTATAAGCTTATCCCATGGGGAGTAATGACTTCACATATAGGAAGTATAGGTGGTAAATTTATTGGAAGTTAGCAAACACCGCATTGGTCACTTGAACCATTCATGAAATAATATTGAAGGAAGAGAGATTTCACATATAAATATACTATCTTGGACATGTTATATGATTGTGAATACCCATTAATTAATTTTCAAACTTGAGCAAATTAGTTGAAGTTGTACAAGGAAGACAACGTAATGAGTTATGCTTGGGTATATTTGTATAGAAGTTATATTGTTATGGATCCTCCAACATGTGGTGCTTGCTTCCACCTCGCACTAGCCAAAACTTCCGCACCAAGTATAAATACTACTTGTGCATCCAAACACCCCTTAAACCCAAAGTTGTTCCATATGAGTCCACCATACCTACCTATATGCGGTATTTACCTACCGTTCCAAGTAAATTTGCATGTGCCAAACTCTAAACCTTCAAATAATATTCTGTTTTGTATGCCCAAATCCCTCATATAATGACTAGGGGCTGTCAGTATCTTCCATGCTAGGTGGGTTATTCTCATGATATGTGTTGATTCACTATCATTCACGAGAAAGTGGCTGGTAATAGGGATTCCCAGTCCCGAACTCAAAGAAAAAATGCAAATAATTAAACAAAACTCTCTCAGGAATGTTGTTGGTATGGACGGTACCCATGGATTCGGCTCGCCGTGGAGTGTGATTGATTGGTGGAGGGGGTAAAAACTTTACCATTATGTTTCGGAACCGCCTATAATGTATCTAGCATGGAAGATATCGAGATCTCTCGGTTGTTATGGTGACAATGAAAGCATACCTCTCAAAATTATTATTCATCTCTGTTTTAAAAGCTCGAGCTCTGGCACCTCTGCAAATCAATGCTTCCCTCTGCGAAGGACCTATATTTTAATTTCTAGTATTTACCTTTATGCAAGAGTCATGGTGGTCTTCACCACTTCCTATATTTCGCCTTTTTCTCTTGGCGAGCGTCATGTGTTGGGGAAAGATCCAAGCATATATGGCCATATAAATATATTTGATCATGAATTATTATTGTTGACAATTATCTATATGATAAACAAGTTGGGAGGCGAAACATTAAGCCCCTATCTTTCTCTGTGTTCGATGAATGTTATTTGTTCTAAAAATATGCTTTGAGTGTTAGCAATCATGGAAGACTATATGATAGTTGAGTATGTGGAATTTGCTAAATCAAAGCTCTTACATAGACCCTTCCTTAAAATAAGATGAATTGTAATTGTTTGGTGACTGAAAGTATAGTTTGTTAGTCTATATTTTAACATGTGGATAGCTTGTTATTTAATCATGAGAAGTTTTATGAGATGAGATACTGTTTATGATATATAATGATGCTAGAAAAAGTGTTTGGAATTATCATTGATCAAACTTGTGCACTTGATAGCATTCACACTTCATAAATTATTTATTTTATCATTTACCTACTCGAGGACGAGCAGGAATTAAGCTTGGGGATGCTGATACGTCTCCAACATATCTATAATTTATGAAGTATTCATGCCATGTTTACGATAATTCTATATGATTTTGATATGATTTTATTAGAACTAACCTAGACTGACGCTGTTTTCAGCAGAACTACTATGGTGTTGTTTTTGTGCAGAAATAAAAGTTCTCGGAGTGAGCTGAAAATTTACGGAGAATATTTTTGGAAAAAATAAAAAATACTGGAGCGAAGAGCTGGGCCAGGAAGTGGACGAGGAGGCCACAAGCTTGCTAGGCGTGGCCACCCTCTGGTCGCGCCTAGCAAGCTTGTGGGACCCTCATGGCACCCCTTGATGTGATTCCACCACCATAAAATCCTATAAATATAGAAACCCCCGAAAAGAAACCTAGATCAGGAGTTCCACCGCCGCAAACCTCCAGAGCCATGAAAAACCAATCGGGAGCCCGTTCCGGCACCCTGCCAGAGGGGGAAACCATCACCGAAGGCCATCTTCATCATCCCGATAGTCTCCTTGATGAGGAGGGAGTAGTTCACCCTCGGGGCTGAGGGTATGTACCAGTAACTATGTGTTTGATCTCTCTCTCTCTCGTGTTCTTGAGATCTCACGATCTTGATGTACCATGAGCTTTATTAATATAGATGAATCATATGGAGTGTTTCCCCTCTCTATCTAGTTGTGATGAATTGAGTTTTCCCTATGAAGTTTACTTATCGGATTGAGTCTTTAAGGATATGAGAACACTTGATGTATGTCTTGCGATGGGATATCTGTGTTAATGGGATGTTCTATTTATACACTTGATGTATGTTTTGGTGATCAACTTGCAGGTTCCTTGACCTTGGGAATATATGCATAGGGGTTGGCACATGTTTTCGTCTTGACTTTCTAGTAGAAACTTTGGGGCACTCTTTGAAATTCTTTGTGTTGGATTAATGAATTTAAAATTATGTGATGCATATCGTATAATCAAACCCATGAGTACTCGAGGTTACATTGGGGGTATCTAGGTGACATTAGGGTTTTGGTTGATGTGTATCTCAAGGTGTTATCTTATTACGAACTCTAGGCTATTCGTGACACTTATAGGGATAGCTCATAAGATTGATCAGAAAACATAACTTTGAGGTGGTTTTGTACCCTACAATAATTTCTATGTTTGTTCCGCTATTTGTAACTTTGGAGTGAACTCGTTGTCGCACGTGAGGGATTTACATATGATTCAACTATGTTAGTATTGTTGAGAGAAATTGCACTAGTGAAAGTATGGACCCTAGGCCTTGTTTCCAAGCATTTATACAACGTTTTGCTCACCGTTTACTATTTGTTACCTTGCTGTTTTTATATTTTCAGATTACAAAAAGCTATATCTACCATGCATATTGCACTTGTATCACCATCTCTTCGCCGAACTAGTGCACCTATACAATTTACCATTGTATTGGGTGTGTTGGGGACACAATAGACTCTTTGTTATTTGATTGTAGGGTTGTTTGAGAGAGACCATCTTCATCCTACGCCTCCCACGGATTGATAAACCTTAGGTCATCCACTTGAGGGGAAATTGCCGCTGTCCTACAAAACTCTGCGCTTGGAGGCCCAACACGAGTCTACAAGAAGAAGGTTGTGTATTAGACATTAGTAAGTCTTCAAGGTAGACTTCCAAAACCCTCACAAGCTGGTCACCCAACGATCCACAATTGACTGTTGGATGCTCTAGACCAAGGTCACTCCATGATCCCCAATTGACTGCAGGATGCACTAGACCATGACGCCTAACCGTTTGGAAGATACACAGTCTTCAAAGGTAACAAGCATCGGTTCCACACAGGAACAATCTCTTCGGTGATGTTGAATCACTTTGGGTTTGGTGGTTTGGATTTGGGTTTTTCCTCACTGATGATTTTCTCTCAAAATCCTCGGAGGATGGGTTGCTCTCTAATAACAAGTGTCGGTTCTCTCTCGGAGCAGACAACCAACTAGTGGTTGTGGGGGTGACTATTTATAGCCAGGATGCAACCTGACATGATAAGGCATAAATGCCCCCAATGATATGACCGTTATGTGGATAATATGATTGGGGACAGTTGGCGCTAAGCACATCAACGGTCGGAATTTCGAACTATGAAAGTCCTCAGGCTTATCATGTTCCTCACTTGTAGGCAATTTGCACTGGCAAAATCCTAACTCCTCAGTCAGATCAATTTCCTCAGAGACCAGAAGAACTTCGTCTCTGTCACTGAAGAACTTGACTGAACTACAAGAGATTTCCAAAGGCTTCACTCGAATGATTGGATAGGTTGAGGCTTTTGGAGTTGAGCATCAGTTGGAAATTTTCCTTAGTATTACCTCGACCCCCTTTAACAGTACGGTGTTTCCTATGACTCAAAGAAAGGAAATGAAACTACGAAAACAAAAGTCTTCACGCTTCATAGTCCTCGTTCATATCTTCAAGGTCACACCAACTTCTTCATTCTCAAAGTCTTCAGAGAATACCAAAGTCTTCAGTTGAAGACATACATTTTTAGGGGTCGATAATCTTTGAATATATCAAACTCCTCATCGACTTATAGAGCCTGTGTACACTCACAAACACATTAGTTCCTTAACCTATAAGTCTTCAATACACCAAAATCACTAAGGGGCACTAGATGCACTTACATCCGGTTTTGCCATATGAGTCCACCATACCTACCTATATGCGGTATTTCCATGTCGTTCCAAGAAATTTGTATGTGCCATCTCTAAGTTCAAAATTAATTTCCTTTTTGTGTGCTCGTACCGCTCATGAAGCGGCAGGGGGTGGTAAATATTTTTCCATGCTAGATGTGTTATTCTCAAGACGAGTGTTTATTCACTTGTCATTGCATGGGAGTATGGTGGTAATAGGGGTTCCTAGTCCCGAAATGAAAAAAGAAATTTACTTTATGTTGTGAAATAATAATTTCCTTGGAAAGTGTAGGTATGGAAGGTACCCGTGGATACGGCTAGCCATGGATTGTGAAAGAATGGTGGAAAAAGGAATAAACTTCATTTTCTATTTGGGAACCGCCTATGATATATCTAGCATGGAAAGTATTGGAAATTCTCATTCGTTTTTGTTGACAGGAAAGGCATGCCACCTAAATTTTTTCTCTCTCAATTTAATCTCAGAGCTCTAGCACCTCTACAAATCTCTACTTCCCTCTGCGAAGGGCCTATCTATTTACTTTATGCAATTTTTATTTTTTACTTTGAGTCTCCATCTTCTCTTATAAAGCACCAACTAGGGGAACTATGATCATACTTGTGCATTGGGTGTAGCTAATATTCGAGTGTGTTTCGTGAATGGACCAATGATTGAGCATGATGGGCTAGAGATAACTTTCTTTAGTGTCGATATTTTGAAAGTATTGGTTGCCTATTGATATGCTTGAGTATTGAAGTATTCATGTCAAATATATACTATTGATTTGAATCATCTAAAAGTCCAAATGTCCATGCTACAAAATAAAAGAATATGGGATGAACATGTTAGGCATCATTCCACATCAAAAATTCTGTTTTTATCATTTACCTACTCGAGGACGAGCAGGAATTAAGCTTGGTGATGTTGATATGTCTCCAACGTATCTATAATTTTTATTGTTCCATGTCGTTATATTATCATTCTTGGATGTTTTAGAATCATTTTATACCAACTTTATATCATTTTTTGGGACTAACCTATTGACATAGTGCCCAATGCTAGTTGTAGTTTTTGCTTGTTTTCTACTTCGTAGAATATCAGTACCAAACGAAATCCAAATGCCACAAAACCTCTTGGAGATTTTTTTGTGAATCAGGAGACAACTTCGGAGCCAAGGAAGCACCTAGGGGAGGCCCGTGGGGACCACAAGACACCAGGGCATGCTAGAGGGCCCTAACGCGCCCTGATGGGTTGTGGGGCCCACGAGGGTCTCCTCCACCGCCTCTTAGCTCTATAAATACCCAAATATTCCAGAAACCCTAGGGGAGTCGATGAAACACAATTCCAGCCACCACAAGTTTCAGAACCACGAGATCCAATCTAGAGCCCTATTCTCGCACTCCGTCGGAGGGGAACACGATCATAGAGGGGTTCATAGTCCTCATTGGTGCTCCTTCGAGGATGCGTGCGTAGTTCACCGTAGACCTACGAGTCCGTAGGAAGTAGCTAGATGGCTTCTTTTCTCTTTTTTGATTCTCAATACAATGGTCCCTTGGAGATCTATTTGATGTAATGCCTTTTTGCAGTGTCTTTGTTGGGATCCGATGAAGTTCAAGTTTATGATCAGATCTATATCCATGAATATTATTTGAGTCTTCTTTGATCTATGATATGCATGATTATTTATAGCCTTGTATTTCTTCTCCGAATCCTTGGTTTAGTTAGGCCGACTAGATTGTTTTTTCTTGCAATGGGAGAGGTGCTTTGTGATGGGTTCGATCTTACGGTGTCCTCACCTAGTGACAAAAGGGGTAGAGAGGCACATATGTATTGTTGCTATTAAGGATAAAAATATGGGGTCTATTCCTACATGAATAGATCTTGTCTACACCATGTCATCGTTCTTATTGCATTACTCCATTTATCCATGAACTTAATACACTAGATGCATGCTGGATACCGGTTGATGTGTGGAGTAATAGTAGTAGATGCAGAATCTTTTCGGTCTACTAATCTTGGACATGATGCCTATATATTGATCATTGACTTGGATATCATCATAATTGTTTGTTCTTCTATCAATTGTCCAACAATAATTTGTTTATCCACCGTATGTTATTTTCTCGAGAGAAGCCACTAGTGAAATCTACGGCCCCGGGTCTATCTTTTATCATATTGCTTTCCGATCTATTTTTTATCATTTTGTTTTCAGATCTATTATTCCAAAAAACCTAAAATACCTTGCTACACTTTTTCGTTACTTATTTTATTTTGTTGTTTTTGCAAGATCTATTTATCCAAACTCATACAAACCAATCCATCTTTTTACCAAGGAGGGATTGACAACCCCTCGTATGCGTTGGGTTGCGAGGTTTTGTTCGTTGTGTGCAGGTACATAGTGTTGCTTGGTTCTCCTACTGGATTGATAACCTTGGTTTTGTAACTGAGGGAAATACTTCCCGTCGTTGTGCTGCATCATCCCTTCCTCTTTGGGTAAGTACCAACATATTTCAAACACGTCACTTATACGTCTCCAACGTATCTATAATTTTTGATTGTGTCATGCTATTATATTATCTGTTTTGGATGTTTATATGCATTAATATGCTATTTTATATTATTTTTGGGACTAACCTATTAATCTAGAGCCTAGTGCCAGTTTCTATTTTTTTCCTTGTTTTTAAGTATTGAAGATATGGAATATTAAATGGAGTTCAAACAGAATAAAATCTTCACGATGTTTTTTTCTAGAACAAAAGAGATCTACCAGGCTTGGAGTGCAAGGCAAGGAAGGTGCCAGGAGGTCACAAGCCAGGGGCGCGGTCACCCCCCTCGACGCGCCTGGTAGGCTTGTGACTCACTGGCAGGAGTCCTAGCCCTATTCTTCGTCCTAAAAATACCCAAATATTCACCCAATACCAAAAAGAGCCACGCAAATACTTTTCCGCCGCCAAAAGCCTCCGTTCCCGAGAGATCCAATGTTGGAGCCTTTTCCGGTAATCTGCCGGAGGGGGATTCGATCATAGAGGGCATCTACATCAACTCCATTGCCCCTCCGATGATGCGTGAGTAGTCCACCATAGACCTACAGGTCCATAGCTAGTAGCTAGATGTATTCTTCTCTCTTTTTGTGCTTCAATACCATGTTCTTCATGATCTTCATGGAGATCTATCCGATGTAATACTCTTTTGCGGTGTGTTTGTCGAGACCCGATGAATTTTGGGTTTATGTTCAGATTATCCATGAATATTATTTGAGTCTTTTCTGAATTCTTATATGCATGATTTCATATCTTTGCAATTCTCTTCGAGCTATTGGTTTTGTTTGGCCAACTAGGTTGGTAATTCTTGCAATGGGAGAAGTGCTTAGTTTTGGGTTCAATCTTGCGGTGTCCTCACCCAATGACAAAGTAGGGGTAGCGAGGCACGTATTGTATTGTTTCCATCAAGGGTAACAAGATGGGGTTTTCAGCATATTGCTTGAGTTTATCCCTCTACATCATGTCATCTTACTTAATGTGTTACTCTGTTCTTCATGAACTTAATACTCTAGATGCACGCAGGAGTCGGTCGATGTGTGGAGTAATAGTAGTAGATGAAGAATCGTTTTGATGTACTTTGACACTGACGTGATGCCTATATGCATAATCATTGCCTTGGATATCTTCATAATTATTCGCTTTTCTATCAATTGCTCGACAGTAATTTGTTCACCCACCGTGATACTTTCCTTCAAGAGAGAAGCCTCTAGTGAAACCTATGGCCTCCGGGTCTACTTTCCATATTATATTTTCAGATCTATAAACCAAAAATACTTTGCTGCAATTTATTTACCTTTTTACTTTCCGCAATCTTTTACATCTATCTCTATCAGATCTAATCCTTGCAAATAACTGTGAAGGGATTGACAACCCCTTTATAGCGTTGGGTACAAGAGTTTGATTGTTTGTGTAGGTGCATCCATTGGTGACTTGCTTGTTCCTCCTACTGGATTGACTTAAATGTGCTTTTCATGAGATTTATGATGCTCTCTTTCATGTTTCAATTACTAATTTTTATGTGAGCATCATTGAAATCATCATGCCTAGCTAAAAGGCTTTAAAGAAAAGCGTTTGTTCGGAGGCAACCCAATTCTTTTTGTTCTGTTTTTTGCTTCTGTTTTTGAGTGTTACCCACATTACTAATTCTGTAGTAATTGTATTTTGTTGTTTTAATTAGTGTTTGAGTCAAGTAAGACCTTTGGGATGGTCTATGGTGGTTTTTGATTTGATCTTGTTGAAAAACAGAAACTTTTGCGCCCAGTCCAGGAATTTTATAAATTTTTCAGAGTGGCGAATGAGTCTGAAATTTTTACAAAAGATTGATATACAATTTTCCCAGGTTTTCCTAATTTTTCAGAATGTTTTGAGTTACATAAGTATACAAAGTTTTCAGATTTCTACAGACTGTTCTATTTTTGACAGATTCTGTTTTCTTTGTGTTGTTCACCTATTTTGATGTATCTATGTGTTGTATCGGGGGGTATGAACCATGGAGAAGTTAGAATACAGTAGGTATTACACCAATATAAATAAAGAATTAGTTAACAACATTACCTAAAGTGGTGATTTATTTTCTTATACTAACGGATCTCATGAGTTTTCTATTGAGTTTTGTGTTGTGAAGTTTTCAAGTTTTGGGTAAAGATTTGATGGACTATGGAATAAGGAGTGGCAAGAGCCTAAGCTTGGTGATGCCCAAGGCAACCCAAGTCATATTCAAGGATTCCAAATATCCTAAGCTTGTGGATGCCCCGAAAGTCATCCCCTCTTTCGTCTTGAATCCATCGGTAAATTTACTTGAGGCTATATTTTTATTCCCCACATGATATGTGTTTTGCTTGGAGCGTCTTGTATGACATGAGTATTTGATTTTTAGTTTGCCACAATCATCCTTTATGCACACATATTTTGAGAGAGACACGCATGAATCATGAATTTATTAGAATAATCTATGTGCTTCACTTATATCTTTTGAGATAGACAATTTTGCTCTAGTGCTTCACTTATATCTTTTTGGAGCACGGTGGTGTTTGGTTTTATAGAAATAATTGAACTCTCGTACCTCACTTATATTATTTTGAGAGTATTTAAAAATCATTGTAATTGGTTTAGGTTATGAATTTAGCCCTAATATAATAGGCATCAAAAAGGGATATAATAAAAACTTCCATATTAAGTGCATTGAGTATTATGAGAAGTTTGATTCCTTGAATAAAGTTTTGAGATATAAAGATGGTAATGTTAAGAGTCATGTTAGGAAGTAATTTTGAATTGGTAAAAATACTTGTGTAAAGGTTTGTGATTCCCGTAGCATGCACGTATGGTGAACCGTTATGTAAGTAAGTCGGAGCATGATTTGTTTATAGATTGTCGACCTTTGTGTGAGGGTCGGGAGCGCGCGATGGTTTACTCCTACCAACCTCTCCCCTAGGGGCATGCGTCTATACTTTGCTTTGATGACTAATAGAATTTTGCAATAAGTATGTGAGTTGTTTATTACTAGTGTGAGTCCATGGATTATATGCACTCTCCCCCTTCCACTTTTGCTAGCCTCTCTAGTACCATGCAACTTTCGCCGGTGCGATAAACCCACCTTCCTCAAAACAACCACCATATATCTTTCCTAAAAACAGCCACCATACCTACCTATTATGGCATTTCCATAGCCATTCCGAGATATATTGCCTTGCAACTTCCACCGTTCCATTTATTATGACACGCACCATCATTTTCATATTGCTTTGCATGATCGTAAGATAGCTAGCATGATGTTTTCATGGCTTGACAGTTTTTTGATGTAATTTGCTATGCTAGATCATTACACATCCCGGTACACCACCAGAGGCATTCATATAGAGTCAGAATTTGTTCTAGTTATTGAGTTGTATGTAAATAAAAGTGTGATGACCATCATTATTAGAGCATTGTCCCATGTGAGGAAAGGATGATGGAAGCTATGATTCCCTCACAAGTGGGGATGAGACTCCAGACTTTATGAAAAATAAAAGAGGCCAGCGAAGCCCAAATAAAAAAAGAGGCCTTAGATGCCCAAAAAAAATGAGAGAAAAGAGAGAAGGGGCAATGCTACTATCTTTTTTCCACACTTGTGCTTCAAAGTAGCACCATGATCTTCATGATAGAGAGTCTCCTATTTTGTCAATTTCATATACTAGTGGTTTTTAATTATATAACTTGGCTTGTATATTCCAATGATGGGCTTACTCAAATTTCCCAAGGTCTTCATGAGCAAGAAAGTTGGATGCACACCCACTTAGTTTCCTTTTGAGCTTTCATACACTTATAGCTCTAGTGCATCCGTTGCATGGCAATCCCTACTCACTCACATTGATATCTATGAATGGGCACCTCCATAGCCCGCTGATAAGTCTAGCTGATGTGAGACTATCTTCTCCTTTTCCTTCACAACCTCCACCATATTCTATTCCACCTATAGTGCTATATCCATGGCTCACGCTCATGTATTGCATGAGATTTGAAAAAGTTTGAGAAAATAAAGGTGTGATACAATTTCTTGACTTGTCATCGAGGTTGTGCATGATATAAATACTTTGTGTGGGGAAGATGGAGCATAGCCACACTATATGATATTGTAGGGATAACTTTCTTTTGTCATTATATTTTGAACAGATACAATTGCTTTGCTAGTATGCTTGAAATATTATTGTTTTTATGTCAACATTAAGCTTTTGTTTTGAGTCTTATGGATATGAATATTCATGCCACAATAAATAATATTACATGGATAAATATGTTAGGTAGCATTCCACATCAAAAATTCCGTTTTTTATCATTTACCTACACGAGGACGAGCAGGAATTAAGCTTGGGGATGTTGATACGTATCCAACGTATCTATAATTTTTGATTGTGTCATGCTATTATATTATCTGTTTTGGATGTTTTATATGCATTAATATGCTATTTTATATTATTTTTGGGACTAACCTATTAATCCAGAGCCTAGTGCCAGTTTCTGTTTTTTCCTTGTTTTTGAGTATTGCAGATATGGAATATTAAACGGAGTCCAAACAGAATAAAATCTTCGTGATGATTTTTTTGGAACAAAAGAGATCTACCAGGCTTGGAGTGCAAGGCAAGGAAGCTGCCAGGAGGTCACAAGCCAGGGAGGTGGCCGCGCCTAGCAGGCTTGTGACTCCCTGGCAGGAGTCCTAGCCCTAATCTTTATCCTGTAAATACCCAAATATTCCCCAATACCAAAAAGAGCCATGCAAATACTTTTCCACCACTAGAAGCCTACATTCCCGAGAGATCCAATCTTGGAGCCTTTTCCGGTAATCCGCCAGAGGGGGATTCGATCATGGAGGGCATCTACATCAACTCCATTGCCCCTCCAATGATGCATGAGTAGTCCACCACAGACCTATGGGTCCATAGCTAGTAGCCAGATGGCTTCTTCTCTCTCTTTGTGCTTCAATACCATGTTTTTCATAATCTTCATGCAGATCTATCCGATGTAATACTCTTTTGCGGTGTGTTTGTCGAGATCCAATGAATTGTGGGTTTATGTTCAGATTATCCATGAATATTATTTGAGTATTTTCTGAATTTTTATATGCATGATTTCATATCTTTGCAAGTCTCTTCGAGTTATTGGTTTGGTTTGGCCAACTAGATTGGTAATTCTTGCAATGGGAGAAGTGCTTAGTTTTGGGTTTAATCTTGCGGTGTCCTCACCCAGTGACAAAGTAGGGGTAGCGAGGCACATATTGTATTGTTGCCATCAAGGGTAACAAGATGGGGTTTTTCATCATATTGCTTGAGTTTATCCCTCTACATCATGTCATCTTACTTAATGCGTTACTCTGTTCTTCATGAACTTAATACAGTAGATGCAGGCAGGAGTGTGTCGGTGTGTGGAGTAATAGTAGTAGATGCAGAATTGTTTTGGTCTACTTAACACAGACGTGATGCCTATATGCATAATCATTGCCTTGGATATCTTCATAATTGTTCACTTTTCTATCAATTGCTCGATAGTAATTTGTTCACCCACCGTGATACTTTCCTTCAAGAGAGAGGCCTCTAGTGAAACCTATGGCCCTTGGGTCTACTTTACATATTATATTTTCAGATCTATAAACCAAAAACACCCTGCTACAATTTGTTTACCTTTTTTACTTTCCGCAGTCTTTTACATCTATCTCCATCGGATCTAATCCTTGCAAATAAACATGAAGGGATTGACAACCCCTTTATAGCGTTGGGTGCAAGAGTTTGATTGTTTGTGTAGGTGCATCCATTGGTGACTTGCTTGTTCCTCCTACTAGATTGATACCTTGGTTCTCATCAACTTAGGGAAATACTTATCTACTTCGTTGCATCACCCTTTCCTCTTCAAGGGAAAACCAACGCACGCTCAAGAGATAGCAGTCACCTCCATGCTTGCGTACAATCTCCTCGAATTGCTTACATCTAACAAGACTTTTCTAGACACTTTTTTCTATAATACCTTTAAATAAATCATTTTCTTGCTCAAGTGTAACTTGTCTAAGAGAATCATTAGTGGAATCAATAGAACCACTAGAAGCAACATCATTGGATTTATCATTTTTATTGTTGCTACTAGATGAAGAACCTTTCTTGCCTTTGTTACTAGTTTGATTAGGTTTGACTTGTGGAACAATAGTAGACAAGAGTAATCGTTTGGCTAGATAAGAGGAAGTCTTATTTTGAATATCGTCATTGATAGCTTTAAGAAATTCATGCTCTTGCTCTAAATTGAGCTTCTTGAAGCGTAGCTTCTCATGAGTTCTTACAAGTTGTGTATGATTTTTTAGAGTAGATTCATGGGCTAAATTAAGAGTGTTTGATTCTTTAGTTACACACTCTACTTCCATCTTATCATAATCACATGACTTATCTTGACTAGCATGATTATTATCAAGTTCATTTTGACTAACATCACTAGTTTTTATCAAAAAACAAGTCTGTTGGAAATATGCCCTAGAGGCAATAATAAATTAGTTATTATCATATTTCCTTGTTCATGATAATCGTTTATTATCCATGCTATAATTGTATTGATCGGAGACTTAAATGCATGTGTGGATACATAGACAAAACCGTGTCCCTAGTATGCCTCTAATGGACTAGCTCGTTGATCAAAGGATGGTTAAGGTTTCCTAGCCATGGACATGAGATGTCATTTGATAACGGCATCACATCATTAGGAGAATGATGTGATGGATAAGACCCAAACTAAAAACATAGCATATGATCGTGTCAGTTTATTGCTACTGTTTTCTGCATGTCAAGTATATGTTCCTATGACCATGAGATCATGCAACTCACGGATATCGGAGGAGTGCCTTGTGTGTATCAAATGTCGCAACGTAACTGGGTGACTATAAAGGTACTCTACAGGTATCTCTGATGGTGTCTGTTGAGTTGGCATGGATCGAGACTGGGATTTGTTACTCCGTGTGACGGAGAGGTATCTCAGGGCCCACTCGGTAATACAACATCACAACAAGCCTTGCAAGCAATGTGGCTAAGTGTTAGTCACGGGATCTTGTATTACGGAACGAGTAAAGAGACTTGCCAGTAACGAGGTTGAACTAGGTATGGAGATACCGACGATCGAATCTCGGGCAAGTAACATACCGAAGAACAAAGGGAACATTATACGGGATTAACTGAATCCTTGACATAGAGGTTCGACCGATAAAGATCTTCGTAGAATATGTAGGAACCAACGTGGATGTCTAGGTCCCGCCATTGGTTATTGACCGTAGTGGTGTCTCGGTCATGTCTACATAGTTCTCGAACCCGCAGGGTCTGCACACTTAAGGTTTGGTGACGTTTCGGTAGTGTAGAGTTAGTATGATGGTGACCGAAGGTTGTTCGGAGTCCCGGATGAGATCCCGGACGTCACGAGGAGCTCCGGAATGGTCCGGAGGTAAAGATTCATATATAGGAAGTCCCAATTTGGTCGCCGGAAAAGTTTCGGGCTCATCGGTAGTGTACCGGGAGTGTCGGTAGTGTACCGGGGCACCTCCGGGAGGGGTATTTCGACCCCAAGAGGTCCATGGGCTGTGGGAGAATAATAACCAGCCCTTAGTGGGCTGGAAAAACAGCCACACCAAGGCCCATGGCGCAGGAGGCAAAAGTCCTAAAGGAAAAGGTGGAAAAAAGGCTAAAAAGGAAGAGTCCTACTCCTACTAGGAGTGGAGGAGGAGTAGGACTCCTCCCCCTCTAGTTTGGCCGACTCCTATTGGAGTTTTTCCTTGCGCCAGCCCTCCTCTCTCTCCCTCCTTTATATACTGGTGGATTGGGTGATATTTGGACACAGTTTACGGCCACGTGCTACCCGTTTCACCGGTGCTCCTCTAGATCGGTTTTCTGCAGCGCTTAGGCGAAGCCCTGCCGGAATAGCTCCACCACCATCACCGGAGCGCCGTCACGCTGCCGGTGAACTCTCTCTCCTCTCCACCTCCTCTTGCTGGATCAAGATGGTGGAGATCGTCATCAAGCTGCACGTGTGCTGAACGCGGAGGTGTCGTCCGTTCGGCGCTAGATCGGAAGGACCGTGATCGAGATCGCGAGACGGTTCGTGATGTGATCACGGAACGGATCGTGATGAGTTCGCGGGACAGATCATGATCAAGATCATGAGACGGATCGTGATGAGTTCGCGGGACGGATCATGATGTGTTCGCGGGACGGATCGTGATTGGATCACGGGACGGATCGTGATGAGATCGCGGGACGCTCGGCGATTTGGATCGCGAAGATGTTCGACTACACCAACCGCGTTTCTTAACGCTTCCCACTTAGCGATCTACAAGGGTACGTAGATCCACTCTCCCTCTCGTAGATGCTCATCACCATGGATAGGTTTGCGTGTGCGTAGGAAATTTTTTGTTTCCCATGCGACGTTCCCCAACAGTGGCATCATGAGCTAGGTTGATGGTTCGATGAGATCTCGAGTAGAACACAAAAGGTTTGTGGGTGTTGATGCTTAGATTGCTTCCTCCCTTGGTCGTATTTTGGTTCAGCAGGATTGTGAGATGAAGCGGCCCAGACCAACATTACTCGTACGCTTACGAGAGACCGGTTCCCTCGACGCAACTTGTTGCCTAGATGGCTTGCGGGTGACAGTTTCTCTCACTTTAGTTGGATCGGATTCGACAAAGGCGGTCCTTGAGAAGGTTGAAAAGCAAACTAGTGTATCACCGTTGTGGTTTATGCGTAGGTGAGAATTGTTCTTGCTAGATACCCGTAGCAGCCACGTAAAACATGCAACAACAATTAGAGGACGTCTAACTTGTTTTTGCAGGGTATGTTGTGATATGATATGGCCAATTACATGATGTGATATATGTGATGTATGAGATGATCATGTGATGTATAGATTATCACGACTTGCATGTCGATGAATATGGCAACCAGCAGGAGCCATAGGGTTGTCTTTAATTATTGTATGACCTGCGTGTCAATCATTAAGCGCTGTGTAATGCTTTACTTTATCGCTAAACGGTAGCAATAGTAGTAGAAGCATGCAGGGCGTGACAAACCCGATGGCGACACGTTGATGGAGATCATGGTGTCATGCCGGTGACGATGGAGATCATGCCGATGCTTTCTAGATGGAGATCAAAAGCACAAGTTCATGGCCATATCATGTCACTTATGATTTGCATGTGATGTTAATCCTTTTTATGCACCTTGTTTTGCTTAGGACGACGGTAGCATTATAAGGTGATCCCTCACTTAATTTCAAGATAAATTGTGTTCTCCCCGAGTGTGCACCGTTGCGAAAGTTCGTCGTGTTGAGACACCATGTGATGATCGGGTGTGATAGACTCTACGTTCACATACAACGGGTGCAAGCCAGTGTTGCACATGCAGAACACTCGGGTTAAACTTGACGAGCCTAGCATGTACAAACATGGCCTCGGAACGCAAGAGACCGAAAGGTCGAACATGAGTCATATAGTAGATATGATCAACATGATGATGTTCACCATTGCAGCCACCTCAACCTCACGTGATGATCGGACTTGAGTTGGTGAATTTGGATCATGTATCACTCGAATGATCGGAGGGATGTCAATTTGAGTGGGAGTTCTTAAGTAATATGATTAATTGAACTCATTATCATGAACATAGTCAAAGTGTCTTTGCAAATTATGTTGTAGATTACTAGCTCGCGCTGTAGCTCCCTTGTATTTTTATATGTTCCTAGAGAAATAGAATTGAAAGATGTTGGTAGCAAAATTGCGGACTGGGTCCGTGATCTGAGGATTGTCCTCATTGCTGCACAAAAGGCTTATGTCCTTAATGCACCGCTCGGTGCGCCACCCCATCTAGCGTCGTTTGTAGATGTTGTGAACATCTGACAGACACGTTTCGATGACTACTTGATAGTTTAGTGTGTCACGCATTACGGCTTAGAATTGAGGCTCCAAAACGTTTTGAACGTCACGAAACATATGAGATGTTCTAAGAGCTGAGATTGTGATCTCAGGCTCGTGCCCGAGTTGCGAGATATAGGATCTCCAACGAGATTCTTTGCCTGCAAGATGAAAGAGAATAGCTCAATCGTTGAGCATGTGCTCAGACTGTCTGGGTACTACAATCGCTTGAATCGAGTGGGAGTTGATCTTCCAGATAAGATAGTGATTGATGTAGTTCTCCAAGTTACTGTCACTGAGCTACTAGAACTTGGTGATGAACTATAAAATGCCAGGGAAAGAAATGTTGATCCCTGAGCTGTTCGCGATGTTTGACACCGCGAAGGTAGAAATCAAGAAGAAACGTCAAGTGTTGATGGTTAATCAAACCACTAGTTTCGAGAAGGGCAAGAGCAAGGAGGGAAACTTCATGGATAGCAAGTCAGTTGCTGCTCCAGTGAAGCAACCCAAAGTTGAACTCAAACCCGAGACTAAGTGCTTCTGTTATGAGGTGAGCGGTCGCTGAAGCGGAACAACCCTAGATACTTGGTAGATAAGAAGGCTGGCAACATTGATAGAAGTATATTTGATATACGAGTTATTAATGTGTGCCTTGCTAGTACTCTTAGTAGCACCTGGGTATTGGATACCGGTTCGGTTGCTAAATGTTAGTAACTCAAAATAAAAGCTACGGAATAAACGGAGAACTAGCTAAGGGTGAGGTGACGATATGTGTTGGAAGTGTTTCCAAGGTTGATGTGATCAACATCGCACGCTCTCTCTACCTTCAGGATTAGTGACGAACCTAAATAAATGTTATTTGGTGTTTTGCGTTGAGCATGAACATGATTAACACCTTCAATGGTCATGCACCCAGTGAGAATGGTTTGTTGAAATCTTGATCGTAGTAGTACACATGTTCATAACATTGATGTCAAAAGATACAAAGTTAATAATGATAGTACCACATACTTGTGGCACTGCCGCTAACTGTCATATTGGTATAAAGCGCATGTAGAAACTCCATGCTGATGGATATTTGGACTCATTCGATTTCGAATCGGTTGAGACATGCGAACCATGCCTCTTGCGCAAGATGACTAAAGGACCCCATTGGATGGAGCGGGCAAGTGATTCATTGGAAATGATACATGTTGATGTATGCAATCTAGTGAGTCTTGTAGCGTGCAGTAGATATCGTTATTTTCTTACCTTCGCTGATGATTTGAGTAGATATAGTGTATATTTACTTAATGAAACACAAGTCTGAATCGTTTGAAAGGTTCAAGCAAATTCAGAGTGAAGTTTAAATATCATCGTGACAAGAAGATAAAAATGACCGCGATATGATCGTGGAGGTGAATACCTGAGTTACGAGTTTGGCATACAACTTAAGACAACGTGAAATTTGTTTCACAACTAACGCCACCTGGAACACCATGGTGTGATGGTGTGTCCGAACATCATAGTCATGCTCTATTGATATAGTGCATACTGTGATGTCTCTTATCGTTTTACTACTATAATTTTTGGGGTTATGTGTTAGAGACAACTACATTCACTTTAAATAGGGCATCATCTAAATCTGTTGAGATGACACCGTGTGAATTATGGTTTGATAGAAACCTAAGCTGTCATTTCTTAATATTTGGGGTTGTGATACTTGTGTGGAAAATGTTTTCACCTAATGAGGTCGAACCCAAGGCGGACAAATGCATCTTCATAGAATACCCTAAGATCAGTTGGGTGAACCTTCAATCTCAGATCCTAGTGCAAAGTGTTTGTTGCTTAAACGGATCCTTTCTCGAGGAAATGTTTCTCTCGAAAGAATTGAGTGGGAGGAAGATAGAACTTGATGAGGTTGTTAAACCTTTGTTCAACCAGAGAGTAGCGCAGCGCAGAAAGATGTTTCTGTGAAGCCTACGTTAGTTGAAGAGGAAGTTAATGATGATGATCATGAAGCTTCAGGATCAAGTTACTATCAAACTTCGTAGGTCGACAAGGATGTGTACTGCTCCTAAGTGGTACGACAACTCTGTCTTGGAGATCATGTTGTTGGACAACGATGAACCTACGAGCTATGGAGAAGCGATGATGGGCCCGGAATCCGACAAATGGTTAGAGGCCATGAAATCCGAGATAGGATCCATGTATGAAAACCAAGTATAGACTTTGGTAGACTTGCTCGTTAGACGGCAGGTCGTTGAGTACAAATGGACCTTTAGAATGAAGACATACACTGATGGTGAATGTCACCATTTGTAAAGCTCGACTTGTTGCAAAGTTGTTTGTGACAAGCTCAAGGAGTTGACTGCGATGAGGCTTTCTCACTCGTAGCGATGCTAAAAGTCTGTTGGAATTATGTTAGCAGTTGCTGCATTTTCAATTATGAAATCTGGCAGATGGATGTCAAAACATCGTTTCCTTAACGGTTTACTTAAGGAAAGGTTGTATGTGATACAACCAGAAGGTTTTGTCAGTCCTAAGGATGCTAAAAGATGAGCAAGCATCTCGGAGTTGGAATATACACTTTGATGAGGTGATCAAAGTTTTTGTAGTTTATACAAAGTTTACGAGAAACTTGTATTTGTAATAAAGTGAGTGGGAGCACTATAGAGTTTCTGATAAGTATATGTGGTTGACATATTGTTGATCGGAAATAATGTAGAATTTCTGGAAGGCATAAAAGGTTGTTTGAAAAGTGTTTTTCAAAGGAAGACCTGGATAAAGCTACCTAATTGTTGAGCATCAAAATCTATAGAGATAGATCAAGATGCTTGATGAGACTTTCAATGAGTGCATACCTTGACAAGATTTTGAAAGAGTTCAAAATGGATCAGCCACAGAAATAGTTCTCGTCTGATTTGTAAGGTGTGAAGTTGAGTGAGACTCAAAGCTCGACAACGGCAGAAGAAAGAGAAAGGACGAACGTCGTCCCCTATGCCTTAGCCATAGGCTCTATATTATGCCATGCTGTGTACCGCACCTGTGTGTGCCTTGCCATGAGTCTGTCAAGGGGTACAAGAGTGGTCCAGGAGTGGATCACTGGACAGCGGTCGGAATTATCCTTAGTAACCAGAGGACTAAGGAAATGTTTCTTGATTATGGAGGTGATAAAGAGTTCGTCGTAAAGAGTTACGTCGATACAAGCTTTAACACCTATCCGGATGACTAGTAGTAGCAATCTGGATACGTATAGTGGAGCAGCCATTTGGAATAGTACCAAGTGGAGTGTGGTAGCAGTGTTTACGGGTTGACATAGAGATTTGCAAAGTACACATGGATCTGAATATCGTAGACCCGTTGACTATAAGACCTCTCTCACATGCAAAGCATGATCGAGCCCCAGAACTCATTGGGTGTTAGATTCATAACAATGCGAATCACATGGTGATGTGAACTAGATTATTGACTCTAGTGCAAGTGGGAGACTGTTGGAAATATGCATACCTTGGCGCAGGAGGCAAAAGTCCTAAAGGAAAAGGTGGAAAAAAGGCTAAAAAGGAAGAGTCCTACTCCTACTAGGAGTGGAGGAGGAGTAGGACTCCTCCCCCTCTAGTTTGGCCGACTCCTATTGGAGTTTTTCCTTGCGCCAGCCCTCCTCTCCCTCCCTCCTTTATATACTGGTGGATTGGGTGCTGTTTGGACACAGTTTACGGTCACGTGCTACCCGTTTCACCGGTGCTCCTCTAGATCGGTTTTCTGCAGCGCTTAGGCGAAGCCCTGCCGGAATTGCTCCACCACCATCACTGGAGCGCCGTCATGCTGCCGGTGAACTCTCTCTCCTCTCCACCTCCTCTTGCTGGATCAAGATGGTGGAGATCGTCATCAAGATGCACGTGTGCTGAACGTGGAGGTGCCGTCCGTTCGGCGCTAGATCGGAAGGACCGTGATCGAGATCACGAGACGGTTCGTGATGTGATCACGGAACGGGTCGTGATGAGTTCACGGGACAGATCGTGATCAAGATCGTGAGACGGATCGTGATGAGTTCGCGGGACGGATCATGATGTGTTTGCGGGACGGATCGTGATTGGATCACGGGACGGATCGTGATGAGATCGCGGGACGCTCGGCGATTTGGATCGCGAAGATGTTCGACTACACCAACCGCGTTTCTTAACGCTTCCCTCTTAGCGATCTACAAGGGTACGTAGATCCACTCTCCCTCTCGTAGATGCTCATCACCATGGATAGGTTTGCGTGTGCGTAGGAATTTTTTTGTTTCCCATGCGACGTTCCCCAACAAAGTCATCATCTCCAAGTAAGTCAATGTATTTGGGGTGTGATACCTTGGGTCCTTTAGCCATGAAGCAACTTCCACTCCCTTCGTTTGGTGAATCAAATATGTCATAGGAGTTGGAGGAAATGAGTGCAAGTCCGGCAACACCTTCTTCTTGACTATAGTTAGAGTCGGAGTGATAGCTTCCTCGGATTGGTTGTCGGATTCAGAGCCGGAAACCCATTAACAACCATGAGCTTGATGTCTTATTCTTGTGTAGCTCTTGGTGTACTTGTCCTTTTTCTCTGAGTCCTTACTTCTTCAGGAGGGTCTTCGTTCATAACGATCATCTCTACTCCTTCTCTCTTTCCGAGGTGACTCATCTCTTGAGCTCTTTCTTCTAGGTGACTCTTCTCTTCTTTTGTGAGGGTTTGTGCACTCATTGGAGTAGTGTCCATGCCTTCTACAATTGTAACAATTCCGTTCATGACTAGATGAACTCTTCTCTTCATATCTTGAGTTAGAGCTTCTCTCTTTGCCTCTACTCTTGTAGAACTTGTTGAATTTCTTGACCACGAGGCTTATCTCTTCATTGATTACAAGGTTGTCACTTGATGTAGCGGGAGTGTCACTTGAAGCTTTTGTATGCAACGCTTGACTTGTTGTGAAGTTCTTCCTTATCTTTGAGTGACATCTCATGAGCAACAATCCTTCCAATGACTTCCGTTGGCTTGAGATGTTTGTAGTTTGGCATCATTTGGATCAATGTGCACATGGTGTCATACTTTCCATCCAAGGCTCTAAGTATCTTCTTGATGATGAATTTGTCGGTCATTTCTTCGCTTCCTAAGCCGGCAATCTCATTGGTGATGAGAGCAAGCCTAGAGTACATTTTCGCGACTCCTTCACCATCCTTCATCTTGAACTTATCAAGTTGACTTTGTAGAACATCCAACTTAGATTCCCTGACTGATTCGGTACCGTCCTTCATACCAACCAAAGTATCCCAAATTTCCTTTGCATTCTCAAGACGGCTAATCTTGTTGAATTCTTTGGGGCATAGGCAGATGAATAGAGTGTCACATGATTGAGTGTTGTATTGCAACATATTCAATTCTTTTGCAGTCACTTCACGATCCGGTTCCTTTCCATCACCCAAGAATTCACCTTGCAAGCCAACACGAACAACATCCCATATGGCGGGGTTATGACCAAGAATATGCCTTTTTCATCTTATGCTTCCAACTAGCAAAGTTTGTACCATCAAAATATGGACCTCTAGGGTGATAATTCCGCCATACCCTTCTAGTTTGTGAAACTAATGCAATGGAGACCAAAGTTCTGACACCACTTGTAGGATCGAAAGTAGGTCTAGAGGGTGGGGGTGATTAGACTAGTTGACAAAATAAAAACCTAACCTTTTCCCAAGTTTAGTTCTAGGCAAGTTTAAACAATTGTTGCAAATCAAGTACACCCTACACATGCATGTCTACGAGTATAGCAGCGGAAAGTAAAGACAAACACATGTAAATAGAGGGTAGGGATACGAAGATCAAACGCAAGGTTGACACGGAGATTTTTGGCGTGGTTCCAATAAGTGGTGCTATCGTACGTCCACGTTGATGGAGACTTCAACCTACGGAGGGTAGCGGCCGCGAGAGTCCACGGAGGGCTCCACCCACAAAGGGTCCATAGAGAAACAACCTTGTCTATGCCATCATGGCCTTCGTCCACGGAGGACTAGCCTTACTCGAGGTAGATCTTCACGAAGTAGGCAATCTCCTTGCCCGTACAAACTTCTTGGTTCAACTCGACAACACGAAGTAGGAGGCTCCCAAGCGACACTTAACCAATCTAGGAGGCACCACCCTCCAAAAGGTAATAGATGTGGTAAGTATGATGAACTCCTTGCTCTTGTGCTTCAAAAGATACTCTTCTCAACACTCAATCACTCTCTCACAGATTTGGCTTGGGTAGAAGAGATTTATTGGGTGGAACGCAACTTGGGGAGGCTGGAAATAAAGATCCATATGGTTGGAGTGGATGATCTTGATCTCAACATATGAGTAGGTGTCTCTCTCTCAGAAAAATGGATGGGGCAAGTGTTTGTATGTTTTGAGTGCTTCCTCTATGGGTGAGAGGTGGTGGAGGGGTATATATAGGCATCTCCAAAAATCCAACCATTACAACATTATTGTTCAACTCGGCGTTTCAGTGAGATCGATATATAATTCTCAATGGGACCGAAATGGCTAACCTAGGCAGTTTTCTAATCTCGGTGTCACCGATTCCTAAAACTTGAAAATTCCGGTTTTTAGGAATGGGACATCAGAAGGTTGGTCACTGTTTTCGGTTTCACCGAAAGTGAAAATTGGTGTCATCGAGAAGCTAGGGTTTGGCATGGGTTTTGTCTAAGTCAAAACACGGTAGGGCCGAATGAGATTTGTTGGTGACACCGATTTTGGACTTTAGGCTTTGGACAAAGATTTTTTGTGAGAGAATGGGTGAGCATTTTTGGTGGTTAATCTCTAAGCACTTAAGCAATCAAATCACCATAATTGCTCATCCCCTTTTAATAGTATTGACTTTCCTATGAACTCAAAATTGATTTATCACAAAATGTAAAATGTAGAGTCTTCAAGCTTGTTGCCAATGAGTATTCCTTGCACCTAGGGAATCTCCACACAATCCTTTAGCCAACCCATCATTAAACTTTTCCTGAAATACACTTACTGGAAACATTAGTCCAATAAAAGTTGTTATTAATTACCAAAACCACCCAGGCAGAAGTTGTGCTTTCACGGGTAGTGAGCAGTTGGAGCTCTCTTGATATGCTAGACATGTCGAACAAACCATGTTGGTGGTACATATTCGCCTTCCTATGGATACATCCTCTTCTTTTGTGGGTAGTCATAATGGGGAGTAACTTAGACTAGTCTATGTTACTACCTTCTAGTGGGGAGTAACATAAAGGTAGTGTCATAAGTGGTTGTATTTATTAGCTTATATACTCATTTTGTTTTAGGAAGTGTTATGTGATGGTACTACTTTCGTCCTGGTTTAGTAGCCCTCTTCGTATTTTGGATCATATTTTGACCATAATTTTAACTCATAAATATAAGTTATAGGTGGCAAAAATTTGTATCATTGAAAACTACACTCAAATACAAATCCAACAATATAATTTTTTGTGACATGCATTAATACTTTGCTAGTCAGATATGTGGTCAAACTTTGACCCAAAATATGATGGAGACTAATAGACCCAGACAAAGTTAGTAACATATTATCTTACTAAACATCTCTCTTCATTCACTGCACGACATGAAAGCAAACATATTTTAAGATGCGTTATGTTACTAGTTAAGTTATCCCGTTGCAACTTAGCAACACCCTTGCTAACTTTTTAAATAAGAAAACAAAATAAAAATATATAATATGATAAGTCGATGGTGCCCTAACACACACAACGACAGATAACATAGGCCACAAATAAAATATCATAACGATCCACGTCTCCCCTATGGGACTGAGAAAAGACACATCCCTCCCCCTACTTGTCACAGTCCAACAATCTTTTCCATTTTCTTATTAAGAACAATGCTTCTGTTCCGGTGTTCCTCCTTGCACGTAAACCCCAAATAAAATTATATACAGGAGAAAAAGAAGATTGAATCGCCAATTCAACTCAATTATTTTGCAAATTTCTTGCATTCACTTGGAAGATTCCCAGCAGAAATACACACGGACAAGATTCGTGAAGAATAATGGTTGACACGCACCTAGTAGATGGCTGGCTCTACTCTTTGACCCGAGTGCTCATACTAATCCAAAGGAAAACTAAACTAATCCTCCATCAGTATATAAGAGAAAAAAGAGAGCTAATGGTAGGTTAACAACTTATTTTACGAGCAAATAATACTTTTACCATTTTGTTTTGTCGTGGGCGCCATTATAATCCCATCATGACGACACCAACAGCGACCCAGCAACCCAAAACGAAACCAGCGATCCATCCTTAATCCTCACAGATAAACAACCCCGGACGGACTCAACTCCCCCGGCACCCAAATCTGCAACTCCAACCTCCCCTCCCCTCTCTTCCCATTAGCGTGCAGATCTGTCCACCCGCCGATTTGGATCGCCGCGGATCGGATTTATGCAGTCTTACTGCCGCCAGCGCCAGCCATGCCGTGCAGCTTGGGAGGGGAGGGCAGCTTGAGCAGTCTCGACCGGGAGGAGCAGGGGCCGGCCCGCGCCGGGGCTGGGGCTCGGCAGCAATGTCCAGCATGTCGGACTCGGGGGGCGGCGGCCGCGCGGGCGCGGAGCTGATGGCGGAGCAGTTCCACCTCAAGGTGCTGCACGCCGTCCTCGCCGTGCGCGCGCCGAGGCCGCTCGCCGCGCCGGCGCCGGCGGCCGCCTCGGCGTCCTTCCGCCGGCGTGACAGGTGGTTCCACCTCCCGCTCCACGACCCGCCGCCGCCGCCGTCGGCCGAGCGCCTGGAGGCGCCGCCCCCCGGGGAGCCGCTCGTCGTGGACATCCACCTGTCCCCCGCCGGCTGCGGGGGAGCGGGCGGGGAGGTGGTCGAGAGGTGGACGGTAGCGTGCGAGCCCTGGCCTGACGCTGCGGCGGCCGGCGAGGGGATGGCCGTGAACCGGGCGTACAAGCGGTGCATGACCCTGCTGAGGTCGGTGTACGCCACGCTCCGCCTGCTCCCCGCGTACCGGGTCTTCCGTCTCCTCTGCGCTAACCAGTCGTACAACTACGAGATGGGCTACACCGTCGGCTCCTTCGCCGTGCCTTTCTCGCGCGCCCAGGAGTCTGCCATGCGCTCCCACCGCTTTGTTCCCGTCGACACCCAGCCCGGCCGTCTCGTCGTCTCCGTCCAGTACCTGTCCAGTCTCGCCGCGTTCAACCTGGAGATCTCCTCCCTCTCCCCCTCCATGTTGATCACCAACTACGTGGGCAGCCCAGCAGCTGAGCCCATGCGCAACTTTCCTTCTTCGCTCACGGAGGCCACAGGCTGCGCTTTCCCGCAGTCCTATCAGCAGCAGCGTCCGCACAGCTGGGCGCCGCCTGCGCTCTGGCCGCTCGCCCCAGCGCAGCAGACGAGATTTTCACCACCGCCGTTGCACTACGCGTCACCAACACCGTCGCCCCCCAATTTTCCTGGTGGGTACCTGCAGTCGCCTCTGAGGGGGGAGTCTGCACCGGTGACCATACCCGGCGTGAGAAGGAGCCCCGTGCACCGTCAGAGCATGCTGGACCCGGTTAAAGGTTTAATGCTGCCACCGCCATCTCCGAGGAGAGGAGACAAGGGAGCAGCAGGTTCACAAGAATCGCCATCAGATATCAGCCGGTCATTTGGGAGGCCAGAGGGACTTCGGATGGGGGATCCATATGGCAGTTCATCACCAGGATCCAAGGTGATTCATTTATGGCCTTTGTGTTTATGCTTTAAAATTGAAAGATTGGATTTTGCTTAATATATTCAAACTGTTGATGAAGTACATGCTGAAGGTTAATGTAGTTAGTTGCAACTGTTAACTAGAATACTACTATTTGTTTGGTATTCATGAACTAATGAAACTAAGGGTATGAGAAAAATTCAAATTAATTTGATTTTGACTGAACTGAGTTACTGTGGAGTGCTTTAGCCCAGCCTAAACTGACCTATAGTATGTTACAAGAGTTACAAAGTAGCACGCATTGAAACTAGCTAACCGGTACCTGACAGATTATTCAGCCCGTAGCAATTATACTGGGTAATCGTCCTTATACTTGGTTTTACTTGACCTTACTCTGTTTTTTTGGTAACTGGTGAGGACGTCTAGTACAAGTATACAGCCTAGTAGGCATAGTTAGACACATATAGGTGCTCATGCCCCAGCTATTTGGAACAAAATTTAATCTTTGTGATTTGTTGAACAATAACAGTAATCACACCTTCTCTCAGTTGCCTTTCTTACAAAGACTTCGCCATGAGTGGAGATTGTAATGGTATCAGACCAGAGTAACATACAACTATTGTTAGCGAAGTTCTCTGTAGCATCTTTTCTAACATAGAAAAATATTATTTAGAGATTAAAATTTGTCTCCTACCAAAAGTTAATATGATCACACACTGTTTTCTTATAAGACATACATTTTGCTCAACATCAACTTTTGATCTTAAAATAGTTTGGAAGTTCGAAGTTAACTTTTGTACTAGAAAATTTATTTGGCTTGTATTTTAAATTGTGTCTTGTTGAAGGAATTAGGCTTGACATTCTAAGTAAGCTCATGAAAGTTTATTTATTGCAACACCCTTGTGCCATTTATGAGAGTCGACATATACCATATTTATTGTTCTGATATGCCTTGATATTGTTTGGCTGCCCAATGTGCAGGGTAAGGACAGCCGGGATGAATCTGGCAGATTCTCTGCACTCTCCTCTTGTGATTCACCACGACAAGATGATCTGGATGAGGCAGATTATCCTTTTGCTGTGGATGATGTCGATCCACCAATCTCCAGACCTGGGTATGTCTAAATAACTTTTTTTAGTGGTTTACTTTTATCAGATAATCTTGTTCTTTGCTTCTCACAAGTCAGCATTGGGCCATTGGCTGATTCTTACTAAAAGTATATATCTTAGCTATGGAGAGCTCTAGCATTTTCATTTGGTATACATATGGGTACGGAATTACATGAAGTCCAATAATTTTAATAAGCATCACATAATCCAGTTAGTTAGTCAACATTCTCTAGTTGTTAAATAATGCTAGAGCATATCTGCTTACTCACAATATTTAATTGTTGGAGCTAGCATTCTTTTAATGTAGACACATTGTTGGGTTTGTCAAAATTCTCTACATGGTGAAAGTTAGTTTACTGTGGGGATTTTAAGACCATGGCATTGACAAACTGTTCGCCGTTTAATTCTATTGTAGCATAAAAATAGAATGTTGGAAATGACTAGTCAGAGATGGCAAAAAAGGGACAATTAACTTGAGTTATGAATAAGAAATTCCAAAAATGTCTCAACCCATATATTTTATTATTTTTAGTATGTAGTTCACTTCCCTAGACCCCACTTTGCGTGGAGCTTTCAGCTCTGGGTACTGTGATGATTTAAAATATAGTCCATGAGCATTTTTGTGTATTTGCCTATTCTTGTAAGTCTCATTGTAGTAGCACGAGTATACAATCGAATGGAGGTAACTGTTTGTCCTATCCCAGAGCTGTTAAAGTACGAAGTCCAATTTTCAACTTGGCTGGGCAGCTGGAAAAAAAACCCTTTCTACTTTAGCTTCAATACTACATGGCTATGTGCGTGGTAGAAAATAATAGCCGACAAAAACATATTACAAAATATAAAAACGATATTGCATATATAATTAACAATGTCTTCAACCAGAGTATACTTAGTAAAAGCAATGTGCAACATTTGATTGTACAAATCTATTTTTACAGAATTTCAGTAACTCTTGTGATTTTTATCCTTTTTCTTGTGTATTTGGTTAAATATTTTTTGAGTACAACTTATAGTTTTTACATAGTACTTTACTTTCCATCACAAGAGTGACAACAAGCTATTTGTATGCCATTTTGAAGTTTCATTGTAGTAGCAAGATTACAAAATAATTTTTTGGGTACAACTTATAGTGCAAATAAACATAGAAATATTTGTATGCCATTATGAAGGTTATTTTTGTGTTAGTACAAAAGGTCCTTCTATATTTCTACACAACTACTGTGATGGACCAAGCATTCTCGGTTAAATTGTGAAATGACCAAGGGCTTGCCATCCACTTCTTCTGTTCCAAAATAATTGAAGTTCTAGGATTGTCGTAAGTTAAACATTTTAAGTTTGACCAAGTCTATAGAAAATATGCTTAGATCTACAATACAAAATATATATAATATGAAAATACATTGCATAATGACTAATGTAGCAATTTGGTGTTGTAGATGTTGATATATTTTTATGTAGATTTGGTCAAACTTAATGAAACTTGACTTAGGACAAATCTAGCAACACAACAACGACAAAGCCTTTCAGTCCCAAACAAGTTGGGGTAGGCTAGAGTTGAAACCCATAATATATCGAAACCAAGTCATGGCTCTGGCATGTGGATAGCCTTGTCCATGGCTAAATCTTTGGGTGATATTCTAGTTCTTAAGATCTTTCCTTACGGACTCCTCCCATGGCAAGTTTGGTCTACCCGACCTCTCTTGACATTTTAGTAGGACACCTTAACCATCCGTTATGCACTGGAGTTTCTAAAGGCATGTGTTGTATATGCCCAAACCATCTCATATGATGTTGGACAAGCTTCTCTTTAATCGGTGCTAGCCCAACTCTACCACGTATATCATCATTCTGGATCCGACCCTTTCTTCTGTGGCCACATATTCATCTCAACATGCGCATCTCTGCTACACCTAACTATTGGACATGTTGCCTTTTAGTTGGCCAACATTCAGCGCAATACAATATTGCAGGTTGAATCGCCGTCGTATAGAACTTGACTTACTTTTGTGGCACTCCCTTGTCACAGAGAACGCTAGAGCTTGGCACCACTTCATCCATCTAGCTTTGATTCAGTGGTTCACATCTTCGTATATATCACCACCTTTTGCAACATTGACCCCAAATATCGAAAGGTGTTCTTTTGAGGTACCACCTGCCCATCAAGGCTAACATCCTCCTCCTCCTCTTGCCTAGTAGTACTGAAACCGCACCTCATGCACTCAATTTTAGTTCTACTAAGCATAAAACCTTTCGATTCCAAAGTTTGTATCCACAACTCTTAACTTTCTGTTAATCCTTGTCTGACTATCGTGGACTAGCACCACATCATCCGCAAAGAGCATACTCCATGGGATGTCTCCTCGTATTTCCTTGTGACCTCATCCATCACCAAAGCAAAAAAGATAAGGCTCAAAGCTGCCGCCCCTTGGTGCAGTCCTATTTAATTGGAAAGCCATCAATTTCACCATCACTTGTTTGAACACTTGTCACAACATTATCATACATGTCCTTGATGAGGGTAATGTACTTTGTTGGCATTTTGTGTTTCTTCAAGGCCCACCACATGACATTCCGCGTTATCATATAACAGGTCTTATCCAAGTCAATGAACACCATATGCAGGTCCTTTTGCTCCCTGTATCTCTCCATAAGTTGTTGTACCAAGAAAATGGCTTCCATGTTCGACCTCCCAGGCATGAAACCAAACTGATTTTTGTTCACGCTTGTCATATTTCTTAACCGGCGCCCAATGACTCTCCCATAGCTTCATCGTATGCTCATCAGCTGAATTCCACGATAATTAGTACAACTTTGAACATCCCCTTTTTTCTTGTAAATCGGTACTAATATACTCTGCCTCCATTCTTCAGGCATTTTGTTTGACTGAAAAATTAGGTTGAAAAGCTTAGTTGGCCATACTATCACTATATCCCAAGGCCTCTTCACACTTCAATGCGATACAATTAGGGTCCATTGCCTTGCCTCCTTTCATCCTTTTTAAAGCCTTTGTGACCTCAGGCTCTTGGATTCGTCGCACAAAACATCTGCTTGTATCATCAAAGGAGTCGTCTAGCTCAATAGTAGAGCTCTCATTCTCTCCATTGAACAACTTGTCGAAGTACTCTCGCCATCCATGCTTCACTTAGAGCTCGTTTTGCAATCTTATTTGCCACCTTGTACTTCTCTACATTGTCAACACTCCTATCCAGGTGTAGGCATCTGAAACAATCTTTCTTCTTGTTAATAGCCTTCTAGACGTCATCGTTCCACCACCAGGTATCTTTAGCTTCGCTTCTACTTCCCTGAGTCACCTCAAACTTTGCTTTCCCCTGGTCGTCCCAAACTCCTCTGAAGCTACCTTCCAAACGCAAGTGACCATCTTCATCCACATATTGTTTGCATCACCTCCTTCCTCCCAAGGGCCCTCCTTAATAATCCTCTCCTTGAAAGCCTGAGTTGTTTCTCCCTTGAGCTTCCACCACTTTGTTCTAGCAACTTGCGTGCTTATCCCGCTGGACACGAATCCGATAGCGGAAGTCAGCTACGACAAGCTTATGTTGAGGGACAACACTCTCTAGGTATCACCTTACAATCTAGCCAAGCACGCCTGTCTTCTCTTCTAGAGAGGATGAAATCAATTTGGCTAGAGTGTTGACCAGTACTAAAAGTCACTAGATGGGATTCTCTCTTTCTAAAGAGGGCTAAAGTGAAGCTTAAGACGTCCTCTCCTTGATTCCTACTGTCATAACCAAAGCCCCCACGACCACCCATGCACCCCTTCAAAACATGTGTTACATGTACTTATGTAGCCATTGAGGTCTCCTCCTATGAAGAGCTTCTCGCCAATAAGTACTCTCCTAACCATGTCCTCCAGGCCTTCCCAGAACTCCCTCTTGGTGCTCTCATTGTGGCCTACTTGTGGGCATATGCTTGATAACATTGAGAACCAAGTCCCTAGTGATTAGGTTGACCAGGATAATCCGCTCCCCTTGCCTTTTGATGTCTACCACTTTATACTTGAGGCTCTTGTTGATCAAGATGCCTACTCCATTTCTATTTGTAATTGTCCCTGTGTACCACAGCTTGAAGCCGGTATCCTCCACCTCCTTCGCCTTTTGTCCCTTCCATTTGGTTTCTTGGACGCATAGGATATCAACACCCCTCCTCACCTCTGCATCAACAACTCCAGTAAATTACCCGTCAGAGACCCTACGTTCGAGTTACCTATGAGGAACCAACTAGGCTTGGATAGCTTCCTTACCCTTCGCACTCGTCGAGTCAACAAAGACCCTTGCTCATTTTCACTACACTCAGTCTGATGTAGCGCGCCACTAAGGATGGTACGACGCGATCTGTGCTCACTTGTCATCGTATCCAGATCAAGATATGACGTGTCGGCAAGGGGGTGACGGCCCGACCCTTGCCCATTTAACACCACACCCAGGTTCACATATGGCGCATTGCTAAGAGGGTTATGCCCCAACGATGTTCTTCTGGGTTTCATCTCCATAAGAGTGTGTGAGTTTCGACGTTGGCTTGCCAAGCCTATCGCAACCCTCCTTTACCCGGGCTTGGGACCGGCTACATTGAGACAACTTCAATTATTTTGGAACGGAGGGAGTAGTTACTGTCACGTATATTTATCTCTCCTTAGTCCTCATATGACCAAAATCCACAAACCCTGCCAACCCTGTCACCTCCAAACTGCTATTTAGATTTTCACCCAGTTTTGATTTTTTACCAATATGGGAAAACACAGATATGGATAACAATTACATAAAGGTACCGTTGGTCATTTCGAAATTTGAGAGATTACATAATAATAATCTCGGTCATTATTCTGTCACAGTAACAGTAGTGTTATAGAATTTTTTAGAGAAAAAGAGCTTTTGGAGTGGCATAAGAATAACCCAACCATTGCAGCATAAAAAATATATTTCGAGGTTTAGGGGTGGTATATTAAGAAGTTCCCTAGATTCATTTCTGGGATAAAAGGTCGTGTACCATAGCCAACCCCTTGTTTGTTAAATATTGTACTGGCTTTGCACTTTTACTATCTGACCTGAATTCCCTTGTCTCCAGATGGCTGCTTGTTAATGCGAAGATCTCTCATGCTTTTCTTTTCCTTTTGCTGATATGGTGCTGAGCTAATTTTCATTTCACAAACACAAGTCCTCGAGCCTTCTGAATTTCTTGGCATTGGCAGTTGTGCTCCATATTTCTAGGGCAGGACATCAAATTGATATTTTTCATTCGGTAGTACTAGTAAGTTAAAAGTTGGCCTTTTGTTAGTCCTTTGCCTTCTGAGTTAAATTGTAAGAAAACTAGTGAAACCATCCATGTTTGGTACTGCATGCATTTAAGGCTTATTTTAAGTGGGCACAAAGGAGGTTATGAAACCTAGAGAAAGAGAGGAGAAAATGACCATGGCACCATGCTATCCATAATTAAGTACTTTGGAAAAAACCTAAAAAACTTTCAGAAATACGCGAATTGCTAGTAGGTGACAGTACTACTTATAAATGTATTAGAGATATCATAAATAAGTGTGAACAATGTAAAGCATCAATATATTTGCATGCATGCCTTATATTGTAGAAAAAGACAGGAAAAAGTATATGTCGTGCAAAAAGAAATTTGACTATTACATGCTGTGTTCCATGTGGAGTGCTATAATTTTATATAGATGTTTTTACGCATATTACTGTTCTTAATGTCTATAGTTACAGATCTAACACAACCATATCTTCATATACCTGTGTCTCTGGTTCACCTAATGCAAGTTCATTCATACAGGAGTAGTGATGGAAAGGAGGCTGGAGATCAGGCAGGCTCGTCGTCCCATAAATCACAAGATGCGGCAGTCGGCTCTCTGGTTCACTTGCTGAGAACCGCCCGCCCGCTGCGAGATTCTAGCTATTCGTCTCAAACATCAGGTGCCGAGTCTAACACGGTAGCCTCGACCAGTTCTGTCATGTCTCGCAGGACATCTGATGCACTTGAGGAGCTGCAGTCTTTCAAAGCAATCAGGGAGAGACTGCTGTCCGGGAGTAGAGCAAAAGAGTGTGACTCACCGGAGAAGCCATAGGACCATTCTTTCCTTGTTTCTCTTAACATCACGCCGGAAGATCAGATCCCTATGACAGAGCAGGCCATTCTGTGAGCCCAGCGATGTTTTATTGGGGCATTTGTGTATATAACTGATGAATTGATATGCTCTTAGTTGAAGATAAGATACAGGCCTCGATTGATTTCAGCGAGGGCGTATCTCTCGTCATTCTTGAAACCTAGATGGACTGTCATCCCGCCGCTGTTTATACGCTCTTGTATACCTGGGAAGTAAGATCAGTACAACACGTAGGTGTGAGCCTTTGGCTGAACGTAGCGCTCTTGCGCTGTGTGCGTGTGTAAATTATATGTAACTGTACTACTGAAGCCAAACTGTTCAGTAAACATCAATGTTAAGTATTGCTTGCACGAGGACTGATTCAGATTTATTTTTCTGCTTTGGTTAGTTTGATCCGTTGGAAATGTGTGTGTGTGTGTGTGGGGGGGGGGGGGGGGGGGGGGATTTGCATGCTGTTCTGGGAAGCAAAAGCAGATGGTTTGTGTGTGCGTTGATGAGGCTCATTACTTTTGCCAATGGGAAAGAAGCGAAGAAGCCTTGCACCTTGTGTAAAGTTTCATGTTTGTCTTGGTACAAGAGTGGGAGGGGAATTCAGGTTTCAAGTTGTGCTCACACAGTGTCTTTTCTTTACTAGGAATATCGCCTGAATTTTGTGTTGCTTGGTGTGCTGATAGGCATCACCACTCACCGGGTAACACGAGGAATATGCACGAGTGGTGGTTTGGGACAAAATGGACAAAAATGACCTTGGGGCATAACAAATTCACAAAGTGAAATGTCGTTCAGCTGACCCTTTCGTGTAGCATTGGACACGTCGGCGCTATACTCACGGCTTTTCAGCGTGGCATCCCAGGCTAGGCTGGGCCCCGCGCTTGATTAAGTATAGCGCCTATGATGTTAGCGCTACTTAAACTGCTATAATTTTTAATATGTTCATTCAATGAAAACGTGGCTTATATGAATGTTGTGCATTTTTCTGTGTTCTATGCAATGTTGGTATTTTCATCTATGTCAAGATCAATTTGCTTGATGAAAACTTTGTTAGAAAAGTACATCATAATATAACTAACGAAATTTGTTGAAACTTACAAACTCGGCATGATGATAGCCATTGACCTATAGCTCTTATGCATTTGCATCATACGTGAGTTTTGCACTATATTATGTGTACTTTCATGTCATGCCTATGTTGGCCATGTTAATCATCGTGAACATGTTCATTTCTTGCATTTAAGTGACCAACGTGATATACATGAACTTCTGTTACGGAAATTTGCATTTAGTAATTAATCCCGGCTTCATATGAATATGATCTAATTGTAGAAGTTGGAAAAAATTATGTATACTTTAAGTCCATCTCATTTTCATACCTACTAAATATCTGCATCACTATGTTTTGAGACACTAAAGTACCTAAGGCAATGTTATGCCAGATTGGCACTTGTTAATTTCACTAAGTCCGTGGATGTCAACAGAACTTTGCATTTTGTAAAATGCATAGTAAGTCAACCATGCCTCATATGGAATAACTTTATGTATGAATTTGAGCACCTCCATGTCTACTTTCAAGATATCCAATGTGTTGCCATGTTGTAAAATACTATAAAGTTTACCACCCTTCCCTTCCCTGTACTTTTTGGTGGATTATTTGCTACAATTTTCATTATGCTCATTATTTGGTAGCTTTGTTACGTGTAATGTACAATATGCTGAGATGAATTTCTTAAACCAATGGCAATAAAATCCAGCCATTATAACAATTGCAACGAGAAGTTCTCACTATCTGCATAGATAAGGTAGAGGAAGGTCAAAGATATATATATAAGTATACATATTAAAGATGATTAACATGGTAAACACATGCATGACGTCAAAGTACACGATGTAGTGAAAAACTAATGTAGGATGCAGACGCATAAGAGCTATAGGTCAATGGCGATCATCATGTCAAGTTTATAAGTTTCACCAGATTCTGTCTGTTATATTATGATGCACATTTTCAACAGTTTTTTCATCAAGCAAATTGATCATAACATAGATGCAAATTATACCATTGCATAGAACATAGAAGAATGCACAACATTCGTATAAAGCACGTTTTCATCGGATGAACAAATTAAAAGTTATAGCAGTTTTAATGTGAACAAATGATGTGTGTGTAGCGTCAAATGGAGGGGTGCTACACCTTAGAGTATAGCGCCTGTGGCATCGAAGATACTTAACTAGGCGTGGGGCCTGGCCTGGCTATGGGGTGCCATGCTGGCTAGCCCTGTAGCGCTTATCATACATGCACTACACATAGGAGTGTAGCGACGCTACACGAAAGGGTTAACTGGGTGAAATAGTTTTGCAGACAGTTCACTTTATGAATTTGTTATGCCTTAACGTTAGTTTTATCTATTTTGCGTATCAGTTGTGTGCATCCATTTTCCCAGGTTTACTCTACACAGAAGGGAGGGAGCGTCGTTTAGTCGTTCCGTGACTAGATTTGGGCAAGCCTCGGCCACGAGAACTGGCAACTCTGATGAATACCATGCAAACGCACACCTCTAGAGCGCTCACGCTACATTTGAGCTTCTATTGGGTCCTTTCTAGAACCGGGTTTTTCTTGTTTCCCGTTTTTCTTTTCTATTGATTTTTAAAAATTCAGAATATTTTTTGAATAACAAATTTTTCATAAATCCACAAACATGTTTTGGAATCTCTACTTTTATTTTTTATAGGAAATATTTAATAGAAAGTCGGCAGAAATATGAAAGAAATGTCTGGAATTATGTTTTGCAAAATAACCGCTAAGCGGGCATATATTGGGCCGACTCATTTACCGTTTCTTGTGCATAGAGCCAAAGCGAGCACCACCGAGGTGAGCCTTTGTTCGCCATCACTTGACATACACGGAGATTAGCATCACTCACAAGAGGCGTGTTTGGTTGCCCCCAAAAGCTCAGCCGGATCTGTTGTATGCAACATCTTTTCAGTGCTGTTTGGTTACATACAAACAGTGTTGGGTCTGCATGGCATGTTTCTTAAAGCACCCCTGGGCCTGACTCACTATAAACTTTGAATCGACAGTTTTCAACGAGCCAGGGTTGAGCGATGCTCTGCAACACACATGGGTAGCTTTGGTTGTATGTGTTTACACATAATCACTTCTTAATCTCTCTCTCTCTCCCTCCAAGCACCTTATCTTCCCGGTCTCCGGCCTAGCCAAAGGCACAACCTCGCTTCGCCTCCTTTGCTCGCCTCCCAGGTGGCGCCGCCAGCCGTCGGCACCCACGCGGGCGTCCATCCCTCCACCTCTCCTTGCTACATCAGGCCCTTCCCGCGGCAATGGGCACGCTATTTGGAAACGTTGCATGAGAAACAAAAAATTTGCTACGCACACACAAGATCTATCCGTGGAGATGCATAGCTACGAGTGGGGAGTGTATCTACTGTTGGGAGACATAGTAGTAAATCAAAATTTTCTACGTGTTCACCAAGATCTATCTATGGAGAAACCAGCAACGAGTGGGAAGAGATTGCATCTTCATACCTTTGAAGATCGCTAAGCGGAAGCGTTACAAGAACGCGGCTGGTGGAGTCGTACTCATAGCGATTCAGATCGCAGTGGATTCCGATCTCAGCGCCGAACAACGGCGCTTCCGCATTCAACACACGTACAGCCCGATGACGTCTCCTACGCCTTGATCCAGCAAGGAGGAAGGAGAGGTTGGGGAAGAGCTCCGGCAGCACGACGGCATGGTGACGATGGAGCAGCGTGGTCTCCGGCAGGGCTTCACCAAGCTCTACGGAGAATGAGGAGAGGGAGGAGTAGGGCTGCGCCGAGAGGAGAGGAACTCGTGTGTTGCAGCCCTCCAAAACCCCACATATATATAGGGGAAGGAGGAGGAGGCACCCCATCTAGGGTTCCCACCCTAGAGGGTGCGGCAACCCTAGATGGGAGGGCCGGCGGCCAAGGTGGGAGGAGGGGCGGCACCCTAGGGTGGGCCTTGGGCCCATCCATGCCTAGGGTTTTCCCTCTCCACCCCTTTCTGCGCCTTGGGCTGGGGTGGGAGGCGCACCAACCCACCTAGGGGCTGGTTCCCTCCCACTCTTGTCCCATGAAACCTTCCGGAGCCCGTGGCCCCTCCCGGTGGACCCCCGGAACCCTTCCGGTGGTCTCTTTACTCGTTTCGTAACACATCATCCCGTGGCTAACTCCTTAGTCACATTGAGCTCATTATGATGCTGTCCTACCGAGTGGGCCCAGAGATACCTCTCCGTCATACGGAGTGACAAATCCCAGTCTCGATTCATGCCAACCCAACATACACTTTCGGAGATACCCGTAGTGCACCTTTATAGCCACCCAGTTACGTTGTGACATTTGGCACACCCAAAGCATTCCTACGGTATCCGGGAGTTGCACAATCTCATGGTCTAAGGAAACGATACTTGACATTGGAAAAGCTTTAGCAGACAAACTACACGATCTTGTGCTATGCTTAGGATTGGGTCTTCTCCATCACATCATTCTCCTAATGATGTGATCCCATTATCAATGACATCCAATATCCATGGTCATGAAACCGTGACCATCTATTGATCAACGAGCTAGCCAACTAGGGGCTCACTAGGGACATGTTGTGGTCTATGTATTCACACATGCATTACGGTTTCCGGTTAACACAATTATAGCATGAACAATATACAATTATCATGAACAAGGAAATACAATAATAAACATTTTATTATTGCCTCTAGGGCATATTTCCGACATCTACATACCCTTGTAGATTGCTAAGCAGAAGCGTATATAATGCGGTTGATGTAGTCGTACGTCTTCACGATCCAATCGCGATCCGTCCCGATCTAGTGCCAAACGGACGACACCTCCGCGTTCAACACACGTGTGGCTCGATGACATCTCCGCCTCCTCGATCTAGCGAGCGAGGGCGGAGTAGTAGATGAGTTCTCCGGCAATAGGATGGCCTGGTGGCGGCGGCAGTGTGTTATCCCGACAGGGCTACGCCGAGCGCTACCGAAACCGCAAATGAAGAAAAAAATGATCTAGGAAGAGAAAGGGGCGCCAAGGGCTTGGTGTGTCCTCTTAGGGCGCCCCCTCCCCACTATATATATAGGTGCAGGGGAGTGGGGAACAACCCCTCCAAGCACTAGGGTGCATCCAAGGGGGAGGAGGTGGAATCCTAGTCCTCCTCCTTCCCTTCCATACAAAGGTGGACTTTCCACCTTTCCCAACTGCATGGGTCTTGAGGGACTTGTGTGCCTAATCCCATAAGGCCAGGGCGCCTCCCCTCACCCCATGCAAACCCTTGGGACGTGGTGGAACCCTTGGTGGACTTTCGTACTCCTCCGAAAGTTTTCGGAACCTTCTAAAAGCTTCCTTGTATAATACCAGAAAACCCGAAACTTTTTCGATAGCCAAAATACGACTTTCCATATATCAATCTTTACCTCTGGACCATTCCTGAGCTCCTCATAATTTCCGGGATCTCACCCAGGACTCCGAAAAATATTCGGTCACCAACATACATAACCCAATAATACTATATCGTCACCGAGCGTTAAGCATGCGGACCCTACGTGTTCGAAAATCATGTGGACTTGACCAACACACCTCTCCGGTCAATAACCAATAGCGGGACCTGGATGCCCATATCGGTTCCCACATATTCCATGAAGATCTTTATCGGTCGAACCATGGTGCCAAGGATTCAATCAATCCCGTATGCAATTCCTTTTGTCCAGCGGTATCACTAGTGCAGCTGCGTGCTATACAAACGGTTTTAACCTCTTTCTGTGATGTTGTCTTAAACCGTCACTTTGCATGTGTGGGAGATAGGGGGACCTATCCCACACGACAAGCAAAACCTGTCGGCGATGCCTGCACCTGGCCACACACGATCGGCAAAAATATATCGTTTGCGATTGGAAGGACCATCACAAACAGACATATTGGGGAAGGCGTGTGAGATGACTTAACATCCCACATAGGGAATCCCAAGGGTACGTTTCCATTCGTATTGCAGACCACGCACAATTTTATGCATAACATCGTCTGTGATAGGTGTGTTCATCACACACGATAGTTATAATTCTGTCGTTTGCGTTACTCAAAACATCACTCACAGTGTCCAGAAGAAATTGTTTGGTATTGGGCTGCCCATCACACACACTAGCTATGTGAAAACATTTGTGATTGGGTGTCCTAACACACACAATTGTCGACCAGAATTCGTGTGTGATTGCTCAACGATCCAACATGCCAACTTTCTAGAAATCGTGTGGGTTTGTTTATGTCATCGCCCATGATTTTGTCTTAGAAACCATTTGCAATGGGAACCCCAATAATCAGCCTGATTGATCAATTATCTATAATCCATTTAGTAATCAAAATTAACATTTCATATTAACCACATAATATATCTCTTATTCGTAGTATGGCAACCATGAGTTCATAATTGAATTACATCAAGGTACAACCTCATATAGGAATATACTACCTAGCTACCCAATTGCACAAGAAGACAAAGTTTCAAATGCAACATCTAAAACCTTTGGAAATTAAGTATCATCATAGATGGTAAATAGACAGATGAATCTCATCTAGAAAATTGTTAAAACGGGAGGCGAATACTGAACCTTCAATGATGTTGAAGGTCCTGGCAACTTTAGGCCAGTGCCTGTGGATGATTGCCCGCCCATCCTTCGTCCTCTTAGGGAAGACTTTAAGATTATATCGTGGGTGTTGTATGAATACCTTCATGGCCTCTTGATCATACATGTGGTTTGAGACGTAATCATCGATGAATTGCCTTGAGAAGGACTGAAAAAAAACATACGCATAAATATCTTTTCTAATATTTGAAATGATGCAAAGGGAAAAAGACAAGGTGAAAGAGATGGTACCATCCTATAGTTGACTGATGTATTTTTCATTGTGCAGACAAACATATTGTTGTTTTTCGTAGCTAGTTTCTTTATCTTAACAATCTTTCTGAGTTTCTTGATTTGACTGATATTCAAGGACACCTCATTTCCCCACATGCAAAAGGATCGAACAGTGGGTCTAAACCTCCTACAACAGGACCTACATGTGTAGGAACAAATTATTAATAAAAACATTCATATTACAATGGTTTTTGTAATTGCACAATAATATGCTATTAGCCAAACAACCATGGATGTGCAAACCTTGATGGTAAACTTCAGTGTCTCCCATTGTTTCCCCCTGCAACATATTTAAGATAAATATTGATCAGGTTACAAGTGATATTTGACATACTATCACTGAAATATGTTAATGGAAAATAAACACATTGCCGATCCAACAAATTAGTTCGAGCCACATTGAAAATCCAATTATCTAAACCAAGCGTGCAAAAAACCAGGAAATGTAGCAGTTCTATATGTTGCACATGTATTTAGTACATCTAAATTTGATTTATTTTCATATGCATAACAATACAAAATTGTACCAACAACAATTGTACACCACAATTTAGAATTGAATTAAATAGTTAAATGATCACCACAACAAATGAACGAAGCAGTTAACAAAGCACCACATTGCACAATAGAACATACTAGAAAGTCAGGTTGCAGTAGCATTACATTGGACATTTCACTAGAATTTCTAAATGAAAGGCAGTAGCGGCATAGGCAACGGCTAAACGAAACATGCTTAACCGGCGTAGCTATGTGAACATAGGTCCTAAGTGATAAATCTAAGAAAAACAAGCTATTCCTCATCGTCGGAGATATTGATGATGATGGGCTCCGTCAAATTGGAAGAGGGCAAGGCCTCCACACTGTGGGTGCACCCCTCATAGTGGTGAGTGGTCTGATCCTGCCCTGGCACCAACATGCCAGCTCTGGAGTTGAGGTAAGCACGGGCACGCTGAGAAAATACAACGAAGGCTTCGTCAAACGCACCAGCGGTGCCCTCGAGAAAAGACCATGAGATGTCGTTTATAGCAGCTAACTGCGTGGCGGCGTCAGCGTGCGAGGCATCGACGGTGGCCTCGATGGCAAGGTGCTCCTCCAAGATCTAGGGGTCGGCACGCATGGAAGCCATAGCTGCCTCATCTGCGCATGCAACCGCGATTTGCTTTTCCGCAGTCAAATGCTCTTTGAGATCCTGGCTATACTGCGTGCACCATGGCTTTCGACGACGATTATTTGGAGGATGGGGCGGTGATTTGGGTGGAAGGTGTTGTGCCGGCGGGCGGGCCATGTGGGATGGAGGAGGAGGGGGTGAGGGGGTATTGGGGAGGTGTGGATTACCTGACTAGATGGACGATGCCGAGCAGCAGGAAGGAGCATCGCCGGCGAGGAGGCGGCGCTGCAAGCAAGCAATGAAGGTTTGTACTAGGGAAGGTAGAGGAAAAGAGGGAAATGTGGCTTTTGATTGGTATCAGGGGCGAGGGGGGTAGATATTTCCGCGGTAGCCTGAAATTTCCATTTTGTTTAGCGAAAAACTGGCGCGGAAAGCACCATCGGACACGGTCCCTTATTCAGAACCATGTGCGATATCAAAACATCATAAACAAAGCCTCGTTTATACACCATGTGTATTGAAATTGAACGTGCAAATTTTCCAGAATAGTTGTTGATATCAACACATCACAAACGAAGCCTGTGATATACCCCGTGTGTGATGAATTTGGACGTGCAACTGTTTGTCTCCAAGCTTTGGACGTAAGATTGGGTACTACATTGCACACGGTTCATTCCAAAAAAGTGTGTGTGATGAACTTCAATTTCATTTTCAATTGGAAGATGGAATGGGGATATGGCGGCAAATTTTTGGTTTGAATTTCCCTGGTTACAGTGATCATCCATGTCGTCGCGCAATTTAACATCAATTGCTAATTTGGGTACTTCACAAAAGAGCCTACACCACAATCCACACTTACTTAATCGAGCAATTAAACAGAGCTGGTTGACCTAAACATTACTCTAACAAAAGACCAGCGCTCTAAACAACGACTAATGTCCCACCTGATGCTTGCCGATCTCCGCCGCATCCTCCATGACCGGCTAACGCTCGATGAACTCTAGTGGAAGGGGCTTCATGGCATCCATCGCCACATACTCAACAAGCATCTCGCCGTTCGTGTCCGCCATCTCTTTGGAAAAGGCCGCCATGGTTTTGGTGTGGCCGGCCGCTGTCCGGGCATTGACGGCCACCATCTTGGCAAGGGAGGTTGCCAAAGAACGGACGACAGCCTGAGCACTCTCGACGATTGCCAACTCTTAGGACGTAGGTTGCTGACCGTTGTTGGAGAAGGCCTATGCTATTTATGCGGTGACCGACACGAGATGGGCGTGGGCGGCATCGGCATAGGCATGGGCAGCCGCCATCAGGGCTACGACGGCCGTCAAGGAACGGACAGCTGCTGTGCCGTTCTCACCATTTGCTATCCCGGTCGCGGATGTTGCTGCCGCCATCTTAGATGTAGCAGGTGCCCTTTGGGCGGCTGCATCCGCCCCGTCGGAGAGTGCGACCGTGCTCAAGGATGTTGTGAGCGCGTTCATGGCTGATGCAGCCGCGCTCGGGCCAGAGTGGGTCACCGAAGATGCCCTCACGACGCGGATCCACGTCCCCATCTTTCACCGGCAACACTTGAACAGTGCAATGTTCTTGGAGAACAAGTGTGACTATGTGGTTGACGCGCCGGCGGTGGACTGAAGCTTCCGACCTAAGCCATATATAAGTATTGGCCCAAGATATTTTGATACCACATCACACACGTTTCATGATGAGGAACTGTTTGCGATGTATTATATTTTCAAACTGCTTTGATACGAAAAATGAAGTTACATTGGCAATTGAAGGCGTTTGTATGGCAATAAGATTTATGTGTAGTGAAATTGCAACTATAGGACCGTGTGTTAAATATGGAATAATTCAGGGATGTTTAGGCGCTTTAAAACATTTAAAGAGTGTTTTGGACATTTCATGTGCATAGTTCAAATTTGATCTACACTTTATTAAGCACATACTAGAGGCACCTGAATGGGTTGAAAATCGGCTATTTGTCACTGACTACATGTTTTTATCCCTTGCAAGATATGGAAATTAAACGAATTCCAAACCTCACGATATTTTGGTTCGACCGTAGACTTTCACAAGCCGTGTTTTTAAATTCCAGTAAATCCAAATATCGTCAGAAATTCATGAAACTTGGCATGGTGTGATGTCATGGCGCATGTGTGTTGTGGTAAAAGCAATGCCTAGTTCGGGACAAGTTTTGGCACAAACCTCTTACAAACCGAAAATTATCACAACAAGTGATGTGGTTCCGGTAGGGACAATTCATATTTTATGTGCGAAACAACATCCGATGTCGCTTCTCGCCTTGAATTTATTTCTAGAGTCTCCATGAATTTATTTCTAGAGTCTCCAGAGTAATGTGAATGTGTCATGCGAAACAATGGAATCTTACATAGTTCGTTTGACCTTTTAAGTACGTGAATTGAGTTTTGTAGCCATTCAATTAATGTGAATAATTCAAATTTGAACTACAATCACTGCATGGTCCAGCGATCATGAAAATATGTCGAAAAACCATATACGTTTCCCTGGCTGCACGTTTAGGTCCCACACAATAAATTTGAATGAATTTCGAATATATATATCATCGTCTTGGCTCAACTGCAAACATCTGGAAACTTAATTTTTAAATTCATGTAAATGCAAACCTCGACAGAAATTCATGAAATTTGGGCATGGTGCCATCAATTGCCCTATTGTGTGTGTTGTGGTAATTTTTTGGCTCAATTTTGGACAACTTTTGGCACAAAGACTCTTATAAACCAAAGGTTCTCACAAGAAAGTCGTGTGTTTCGATAGGGGAAGTTCACATTTTATGTGCAAAACAACATCCGTTGTCTCTTGTGGACTGCATTTACTTCTCGAGTCACCCACAGAGCAACTTTCTGACAGTCATGCTAAACTGTGGATTTTTTCCAGGGTTCGTGAGACCTGTTTAACACATTAATTGAGTTTTCTAGTCATTTAATGTGCACAATTCAAATTTGAACTACAATCACAAGGTCCAACACATGAAAAATAGGTTGGAAAAATATGCCTCTCGATGGATGCATGTTTAATTAGGGCCCACACAAGAAATTGGAATGGATTTCTAACATCTCATTGACTGTTTGCTCGGCAGCAACCATTGAGATGCTTGGTTTTCAAATTCCAATAAATCCAAAACTCGCAAGAAATTCATGAAACTTGGCATGGTGTCGTGACAATGGCACACACATGCCGTGGTAAAAAAACTATCCAAATTAGTCATGCTCTTGCACAATCCCCTTACAAATCGGAGCTCCTAACAAGAAGCTTTGTGGTTTCGATAGGGAACATTATATATGCATGCCACATATGCGGGAGAAAAGCCATCTGATGCCTCTTCTTTCCTTGTTTTTCTTTATATAAACAACACAGACATATGTACATGCGAAGTGCAAAAATATGATTAAATGAGGGATCATCTGGCTTTTCAATACATTAATTGAGTTTTCGATACATTATTTAATGTGCATAATTCAAATTTGATCTACAATCACAAGGTCCGGGGCGGCAAAATGGGTTGAAAAATCATATATGCGTCCTTGGATGCATGTGTTAGATCTCATGCAAGAAATGAGAACGAATTTCAAACATCTAAGCATGTTGGCTCGGCCACAAATATCAAGAAACTTGGTTTCCAACTTCTCATAAATCCAAAACTGTTAGAAATTCATGAAACTTGGAATGATGTCATGTGAAGGCACACATGTGCCGTGGTAAAAAAATACCAAGTTCGTCATGTTTTGTAAGAAGCCTCTTACAAACATGAGGTTCTCATACAACAATAATCTACGTCAAGTGGTTCCGTTAGGGAACACATATATGCATGCCACATCTGCAGGTGAAAAACGACACCCGATGCCTCTTCCCTGCTTGATTTTTCCTAGAAACAACATAAAGCAATATGTGTGTACTACAAACATGTTAAATTATAATGGTTTGTATGACTTTTTTATACATCAATTGAGTTTTATGTGCATTTAATGTACATAATTCAAATATGAACTACAATCATAAGGTCTATGTTGGGTAGGGCCTCATCATATAAAGCATAAATATGTTTTGTCTATTTTTAGCGTCCACTTTGAGAGAAAGAGCAAGCATTATTAATAGTCAACAAAGGTATTTTGGAACAAAAATCTGTCACGTTACCATCGCATACGGATGTAGTATCTATAATTCGTGGACGTTCTAGAGACCTTACGTGCAGGCCATGTGTCACTATCTGTATTGGCAAGGAGGTAGCATGCAGACAGGTGTTTGAGTATACGGGTGGCGTGCGAGCAGTGTCCTGCGCATGCTCATCGGGGTGATGTGTCCTTTGCCAGTCATCAATAACGTTTTAGACTGAATACCTGTATGCAAACCGAGGGTAATTTTTCCTTCCCTACTAAGCCAAGCAAAAATCTAGCGCGAAGGAATTTTTTCATTGCGTCATTGCAAACGGTTGTAATGATGACCCGTGTGCCCTTCTCGATGCTACAACTTCTACTGTTCTAACTGTTGAGGTTGCCATGTATGCAAAAAAATATGATGTGATGAGGTAATTAAGGAGAGATATGAGTTTAGTGACCACATGAAGAAACAATGCCAGGCGCATGAACCTTGGCAAAACACTTCAATGAAAGAAACTCACCAATGCATGCAATAGTTTTCTTGCTAAATCATTAAATGAAGGGACCTTACCAACAATGCATTGTGGAATTGAGTTGCTAAGACATTTAATACACTAAACACCCCATGTTAGTAACGATCGATGCATTGGTGATAACCCACAAGTGTAGGGAACGTTTGCAGCCCTTTTCGATAAGTAAGAGTGTCGAATCCCAACGAGGAGCTAAAGGTAGAACAAATATCCCCTCAAGTTTTATCGACCACCGATACAAATCTATGCACACTTATGCTTTCTTTAACTAGAATTAATATGAAAATACTTTGAGGGAAGTAAACGAGAAGTACTTTGTGAGAAAAGGAACTTAGTAGTGACATAGCAAGATTTTTGTAACACAAGAGAAAGATTGTCCCTAAGCAATTGAATATGATATGATATATACTTGTTATATGCAATGAGGGAGAGGCATGAGCTATTATACTTTCTCTTTTTGAATCATATGCACTTATGATTGGAAGTCTAGCAAGCATCAGCAACTACTAAAGATCATTAAGGTAAAACTCAACAATAGCATTAAGTATCAAGTCCTCTTTACTCCCATACGCAACAACCCACCTACTCGGGTTTATGCTTCTGTCACTCAAGCAACCCACTATAGGAAAATCATGAACATATTGAAACACCCTACAACAAGGATCCCTCCGCTTGTGCGACATGGAGGGCACTGTAGGACAACACCATATCAACATGCAACTCATATCAATAACATCATACCACAATTAACCCATAGGACAAAAGAGATCTACTCAAACATCATAGGATAGCCAAATATCATTGGAAATAATATATGGAGTTGAGCACCATTTTTAAGTAGATATTAATGTGGGGAATAGAGGTATTACACCGCTGCAAGATGGGGAGAGAGTTGGTGTTGACGGTGTCAAGATTGTTTATGTAGATCGCCATCACGATCCTTACCCCGGTGGCGTCCCAGCGCCACCGAGAGAGACGAGGAGAGAGCCCCCTCCTCCTTATTCTTCCTTGGACTCCCCCTAGATGGAAGGAGAGTTACCCCTATGGTCTATGGCCTCCATGGAGGCAGAGGGACGGGAGCCCCTCTGAGATTGGATCTCCCTGTTTGTTTCTTCTGTTTCGCGTTCCTGTTTTCTAGCCGAAAACCGTTTCTTCTATTCCTAGAGATCTGTAACTCCGTCCAGGCTGAAATTTTGAGGGGATTTTTATCCAAAAATCAGCTTCCTTGCGTCCGAAGGAGAGCTCCAACCGACTTACGCGCCGGGCACAACCCACCAGGCCGTGCCTGGGCCCCCTGGTTGTGCCCTGGTGTCTTGTGGGGGTTGTGGGCCTCCGTTTGCATTGATTCCACTTCTCAAAATTCACAAATATTCCAAAACAAATCTCCATAAATTTTTATCGCGTTTGGACTTTTTTTGATATGGATATTCTGTGAAACAAAAAACATGGAACACATAGGAACTTGCACTAGGCACTGGATCAATTAGTTAGTCCAATAAATCATATTAAATGTTGCCAAAAATATATGAAAGTTGTATAATATTGGCATGACACAATCAAAAATTATAGATACAATGGAGACGTATCAATTGGAAGCAGGAGTCAGGTAAGATTCGAATATGTCATATTGGGTAAATTTTCATTTGTCAAATTGGAAACACTGAGGTTTGTCCAATTTTGCAGGAACAAAATCACTATTAAAGTGTATTTGCTTCTGAAATTCAGTAAACGTAGATTTCATTCATAGATCCAGCATTGGTCTTTGTACAAAATAGTTCAACTCGATAGCTGAATTGAACAATTTTTTCCCCATTTGTTGCCAATCACATACTGAAATAGCTAGTTCAACTATATATACTAGCTAAATTAAAGTACATGGTATAGTTCAACCTTATCTATAGTTAGATGAACTGAAAAATAGCCCCTAAATACTACTCCGGAGGGGCTTTGTGCTACTGCCAGCAGCTTTCTCCTCTATCGAGCGCGTTCAATAAGAGGCAGAGGAGAGAAGCCTACCAACAAGCCGGAGGAGTCGAATTCGTCGGTTGCCACTGCTGCCCTTTGTCGCTCTTGACGCGCCTCCTCGAAGCGGCAAGACTCGACGTAGATCGCCTCGTTCCGCACTGTAGATAGAATGTTTGTTGCGGCCACGACGGCGGTGAGCCTCTGTGCGTGCTCGACCTGGCGCTCTTCCTCCTCATGTAGGAAGTTGATGTAGCACGCTAGGCCACTTACGCAAAAGCCGAGAGGCTGTGCTTCGGCGGCGGCCTCCTCCTCCTGCCTTCGGGCCGCGATGGCGGAGCGGGTGATGGCCCCGGCGGCTGACCGTGGGGTGGCTTCCAAGGCGGACGCTGGTGTGGTGGCGGCCAAGAAGGCAGCTGGTGGGGTGGTGAAAACAGTGCGCGACGATGGGGTGGGGGCGATGGCGATCGCCGCCGGCAGTTGCCTTCGGGAAAATGTGGAGGAGCGTGTGGTGCGTGCCGTGCTCATAACCAACAAGGACGCCACACACACTACATGCTTCCAGGTACTGCGCCACCAACATGGTGTAGCCTCCCAGATGGAGCTGCCCTCTGACGAGGTGGCGGAGCAACGATGACGGACAGGTGCCATTGGTGATAGGGGGAGAAGCAAACTTGGGAAGCTACGAACAGGGAGGGGATGAATGCAATGTGGAGAGGGTGGCCGTGAGGGTTTATAAAGCAGGCAGCCAAGGCGAGCCGGGTGGGAAGCTTGCACGCGTTCATGCACAGGAACGGGAAGCTTGCATGCGTTCATGCGAGGGAACGGGAAGCTTGCGCGCATTCTGATAACCCACAAGTATAGGGCATCGCAACAGTTTTCGAGGGTAGAGTATTCAACCCAAATTTATTGATTCGACACAAGGGGAGCCAAAGAATATTCTCGAGTATTTGGAGTTGAGTTGTCAATTCAACCACACCTGTAAGACTTAATATCTACATCAAAGTATTCAGTAGCAAAGTAGTATGCAAGTAACGACAACGGTAGCAAAAGTAACAGTAGCAGTTTTATAGTGATTGTAACAGTAGCAACGGAGAAGTAACTTAGCAAGGATCAATATGTGGAAAGCTCGTAGGCAATGGATCGGTGATGGATAATTATGTTGGATAGCATTCATCATGCAATAGTTATAACCTAGGGTGACACAAAACTAGCTCCAATTCATCAATGTAATGTAGGCATGTATTCCATATATAGTCATACCTGCTTATGGAAAAGAACCTGCATGACATCTTTTGTCATACCCTCCCGTGGTAGCGGGGTCCTATTTGAAACTAAGGGATATTAAGGCCTCCTTTTAATAGAGAATTGGACCAAAGCATTATCACTTAGTGAATACATGAACTCCTCAAACTACGGTAATCACCGGAAATAATCCTAGTTATTTGTCACCCTGGGGGATGCGGATCATAACGCGTAATAGGTGTCTACAACTTGCAATATAGGATCAAGAACACATATATATTCATTAAAACATAATAGGTTCAGATCCAAAATCATGGCACTCGGGCCCTAGTGACAAGCATTAAGCATAGCAAAGTCATAGCAACATCGATCTCAGAACATAGTGGATACTAGGGATCAAACCCTAACAAAACTAACTCGATTACATGATAAATCTCATCCAACCCATCACCATCCAACAAGCCTACGATGGGATTACTCATGAACAGCGGAGAGCATCATGGAATTGGTGATGAAGGATGGTTGGTGATGACGATGGCGTCGATTTCCCCTCTCCGGAACCCAAAACGGACTCCAGATCTGGTCTCTTGAGGAAGAACAAGAGGTGGCGGCGGCTCCGTATCGTGAAACGCGATGAACTCTTCTCTCTGATTGTTTTCTCTGCGAATAGGGTTATATGGAGCCGTAGAGGAGGTAGGAGGAGCCACGAGGGCCCCACAAGCCTGCTAGGCGTGGCCAGGGGGGTGGCCATGCCTAGCAGGCTTATGGCCTGTAGGTGGGCCCCCTTTGGTTGATTCTTGCGCCAGTATTTTTTATTAAATCCAAAATATTCTCCGTAAATTTTCAGGATGATCTGAGAACTTTTTTTCTGCACAAAAATAACACCAAGGCAATTCTGCTGAAAACAACGTCAGTTCGGGTTAGTTCCATTCAAATCATGCAAATTAGAGTCCAAAACATGGGCAAAAGAGTTTGGAAAAGTGGATACGATGGAGACGTATCACATTCCTACACGGCTTCGCGGGAACGGGAAGACCAAAAGAAACGTTGTGCACTCCCGAAGCATTGGGTGTTTGGGGGCATTTTGGCGCGCCGGGCGGGAAACTTGCGCGGTCCCGAAGCATGCACTGGAATCCTCGTGCGGCAGCGCGGTGACAAGACCGAACGGAGGTGGGAGAAATGAAAAGTATGCAAATAGTTAATAATAAACAACCGTTTGCATTTTATTATAAAGCAAACGGTCATTCTGTATGCACCGTCGCGAATGAATGTATGCATGAGGTGGTTGATGCGGCCTCGGCGCGCTGTGCTTGCGTCTGTGCGCGCCCGGCCGCGCTGCTGGCGTCCACGCGCGAACGATCAGGCACGTTCGGGGAGCCATGTGCAAGCGGTTGTGCTGCTCCCGGTGCCACCATGCAATTAAGCGCTGCAAAAACTACCATGCGGTTGATGCGGCCATTTACCTTCGTCTCTTCCACCTTCCGATCGCAGCACACAACCCAAGAAGTACACCCATGACGACAAATAATATCGAGAGGATGCACATATCTTCATCGCTTCAACCTTCCTGTGCAGATCCAATGGCGACTGCCGGTGCCGAGCGGCAGTTCGCCACTATTGTCCAAGTGGACACACACAGCAGGAAGACGGACCTCTTGGTGGTGTACACCAATGACCCGATCGTGGTGGTGAACTCCATCAACATGTTGGAGCAGCTTCTTGCTGAGGATGACAAGTACAAAGTGGTCGGCTTCGACCTCAAAAATATCGATGGTCGTGTCGGTCATGATCATAAGGTTGCTGTCGCCCAGTTGTGCATGCGCCATCACGTGCTCGTATACCACTACTGCCTGGACACAAGGCCTTGCGAGCGTTTCGCCAGGTTTGTCAACAACTCCGACTACAGGTTCGCAATAGTGGACACCACTAACGATCTAAAGGTTCTCAAGACTTCGGGCTTGTCCTTCCAGAAGCTTGTCAACATCCAAGGTCAGTATAGGGTTTGGGGCGGCGAGAAGAAGAAGTAGAAGGACACCCTGATTGACCTCGCCGCGGCCATCATCGACCCCTACTACAGAGACATGAAGGCTGAGTGCCACAAGGACAAGACTGCCTGGCACACGACCTGGGTGGACGAACTGGACGAAGAACACATCAAGTACGCGACCAAGGACGCGTACACCAACTACGAGATGTAAAGGAGAATTGATGGCCCACAAGTATAGGGGATCTATCGTAGTCCTTTCTATAAGTAAGAGTGTTGAACCCAACGAGGAGAATAAGGAAATGACAAGCGGTTTCCAGTAAGGTATTCTCTGCAAGCACTAAAATTGTCGGTAACAGATAGTTTTATGATAAGATAATGGTAACGAGTAACAAGTAAAAAGTGTAGCAAAGGTGCAACAAGGTAGCCCAATCCTTTTTGTAGCAAAGGACATGCCTGGACAAACTCTTATATAAAGTGAAGGGCTCCCGAGGAAACATGGGAATTTCTGTCAAGCTACTTTTCATCATGCTCATTTGATTCGTGTTCGTTACTTTGATAATGACGGGGCTCATACCCCGGGGTAGGCCAAGGCGACGGGGTCCTCCCAACTCCGCTTTGAAGAAAAACCAAGCGGCCGGCTGGACGAGGCCGGCTGGGGACATGCCACACGAGCCGTTTCCGGCTGGCGCCTCGCCCGGCCAGCCTAGCGACCGGGCGAGCTCCCGCCCGGCTGGCCAAGCACCCGGCTGTCCACGAGCCGGGCAGCCCATTGACTTGGGGACGGACACGCCCTGTCCCGTCTCCCTGAACGCAGGTATGGCAGCACAGTGTGACTAACGGGACATGCGGCCCTGTGGCCACAGTGGTCGCCGACGCGCCGTCCGGCATGGCTACAGTCCATCCGTCCGGCCCGCTGACCTCAGTGAGCGCGACCGGACGGGGAACAGTTCCTGCACGCCCCCGCCACTCGAGTGCCTGCCCCGGCGTGGCTACAGTGTCATCGGCCGTAACGGCGACCTCGGCCGGCTGGCGCTAGGCGACGCGTCCCTGGGCGGCCCATGCCGGGGCAGGTGGGGGAAGGCCAATCGCGGCGCCCGTCGGCGGGTCCCAGCAGGGATGGGACCGCTCGGCCGGCGGGCCCCGCCCGCGACGAGACGATACAAGGCGCAGGACCCCCTGGCCCGACGGAGAGGCTGCCAGCCGGGTCCCTCCACCCTCGTACCTAAATCGTATTGTAAGAGTCGGGGGGTTGGCCTATAAAACCCCCCGAGCCCCCTCATGCAACGGGGACGGACCCCCGGTCGAGAACACATGCATAGAGAGCCCCCATACTCTTCTTGGTGGTAGAGGAAGACGAGCCGGCTGCTCCTTTCTCCCTCCTCCGAACACAGCTCCAGGAGCACCTCTGCACACCTATCCATCCATCCAACAAATCCAAGCAGGACTAGGGGTATTACCTGCCACGGAGGGCCCCGAACCTGGGTACGTCGCGTGTCTCCACCTTATTGTACCCAATCCCGCACCCGGAGCCCACCAGCATCCAATGGCCCCAACACCACCGATAAGCCACCCTATGGCATCTTCCGTGAGAAAACGATGACAATTGGCGCCCACCGTGGGGCCATCCGCGGAGCCGTTCGGGTTCATGCTCCGGGCGGGACCTCTCGCCATTCCCCGCCGCCGCCGCTCGGCCCGGCAAAATCGTGGGAGGCTCGTGGGGCTTGCTGCAGCATGCCCTGCAAGCGACTCCGACGGCCTAGCGGCCGACATCGACGAGCTCACCAAGCGCTTTGGCAGGCTCAGCCTTGCCGAGGCTCCGGCCGCGGGTGAGTATCCCGCGGGAGTACTGGTCTGCGCCGGCCCGCCCACGGCCATGGGAGTACTCGCTGCAGCCCGCCCCAGCGGGTCCCGCCACTATGAGGGGGTGATGGCCATCACCTCCTCCACCGCCTCCGAACGGGCGCGGGTAACGGCCATCGTTGCTGCCGCCCGCGTCGGCACGTCCGACCCGCTCGGTGCGGCCCTCCGGGGCTTGAGCACCCTGATTGCCTCGACGGCAAACCCCGTTACCGCCACGGCCGACTTCGAGGCGGCTCGTCGCATCCTCTTCGAGGACGCCACCGCCCTCGCTGCCATGCGTCGCCGCATGGAAGCGGCGCAGTGGGAATACGTCTCCGCTTACGGCTTTACCCCGGCTTACACCTTGGAGGGCGAAGAGCGTGCCGACCATGAGCACCACATCAAGGAGCTTATCAATGCTGCTGACGCACAACAGTATCAACTCGCGGCAGGTGGCACCACTGCCGAAGGCCCCCGGCCCGAGCACGAGGGCACGAGAACTGCCGACCGCCAGCCGGCGCAGCACTCCTGCTCCCCGCGCGTCTCCGTCGTTGGATCGTGACGCACGACCCCCGGCCCTCTCAGCTGCCGGGAAGTGAGCAGCCGGCTGTAAGCAGCCGGCGCACCGGCGAGCCGCCTCGTAGCGGCCACTACCACGAAGCACCGACATCCGGCAGCCAGCACCGCTGGGAGCACACCCTGCCCCCAAGACGCGGTTCGCGGCAACCGACGCCGCCCATCATCCGCCCCGAGATTTCAGCCCGGCTCGGGCCACGCGTCCCCCATAGCAAGGACGATGCTCGCAACTGCATCGAGCAACTTGCGCAATCCGCCCTCCTTGAGGAGGAGGGCTCGATTGGCCCGGCCTACTTCGGCCCCCGGATCCGCTCTGAGCCATTCCCGAAGGGTTTCACACTCCCTAGGGACATCCCGAAGTATAACGGGGCCGCCAAGCCAGAAGACTGGCTGATCGATTACACCACCGCAGTGGGCATCGCAAGGGGAAACAAACGCGTGGCCGTCCGCTACGCCCCCCTCATGCTCATCGGCTCAGCCGGCACCTGGCTCAACAGCCTGGCGGCCGGCAGCATCAACACGTGGACGGACTTCAAGGAGGCCTTCGTCCGCAACTTCACCGACACCTACAAGCGGCCGGGCCGGCCCCGTGAACTTGCTATGTGCATTCAGGGGCTGGACGAATCCCTCCGCGACTACCTCACCCGGTGGACTGAGCTCCGCAACTCCTGCGAGGGGGTGCACGAGGTGCAGGCCGTGCAATACTTCATTGAGGGTTGCCGGGACGGCACCCCTATCAAGTACAAGCTTCTGTGCTCTGAGCCGGCCACACTGGCCGAACGCATGACCAAGGCAGACAAATATGCCACGGTCGATTCGGCCATCCGGGTCAAGACGGCCCCGCCGGCCAAGGCGACAACGACGCCGGCCACGGCCCGGCCAGCTGCCGACAACCGGCAGCCGCACAACAACAAGCGCAAGAATGACCAGCCGGATCCCCGCTACGGGAGCCGGCAGGTCAACACTATCGAGAATCAGGAGCCGGCTGCCCAGCCTTCCAGCCAGCGCCAGCGCGCCGACAAGGTTGCCTGGCAGCCAAAGCTCACCTTCGGGCAGATGCTCAATCTTCCATGCAAGAATCACTCGGGGGCCAAACCCTCCATGCACACGCTCCGGCAGTGCAGCTTCTCACAGCGATTGGCCCGGGGGGATGGCCTTCCGGCCCCTCCCGCGCCGCTAGCCCGTGCGCCGGCCCCGGCCCAAGCTGCCGCCCCGGTGCCGGCAACGGCCCCGGACGACGGTCGCCTGGTCGACCAGTACCCCAACCAAGATGGTTGCTATGTCGTCTTCACCAGTGAAGAGACGGGCAAGTACGTGGAGCACCATCTCCGTCATGAAGTGAACGCCACCATGCCAGCGACTCCCCAGTTCATGCACTGGTCGGAGAGGCCGGTCATGTGGAGCCAGGCCGATCATCCCACGATGATGCCGCATCCTGGCAGATACGCCTTAGTCCTCGACCCCACCATCGCCACTAGGGATCGAGCCTGCCGCTTTACATGGGTGCTGATAGACGGTGGCAGCAGCATCAATATCCTCTACCTCGACACGATGCACAAGCTGGGACTAAAGACAGAAGACCTGCAGGCGAGCCGGACGGTTTTCCATGGCATCGTGCCTGGGAAGTCTTGCTCCCCTGTAGGCAAGATCATGCTCGACGTCCTCTTAGGTGGACCTGGCCATTTCCGCTATGAGCCAGTACTATTCGAGGTCGTGGACCTCGCAAGCCCCTACCACGCGCTGCTGGGTCGGCCAGCTCTAGTCAGTTTCATGGCGGTCCCACACTACGCCTACCTCAAGCTCAAGATGCCGGGTCCCAAGGGAATCATTACCGTCAAGGGCAACTACAAGATGTCGCTTGAATGCGCTTGAGATGGTAGTCGGCTGGCAGAGGCCCTGGAGATCGCCGAGGAGAAGTGGCAGCTCGACCGGCTCGTGCCCTTGCCGCCAGCCAGCTGGCCGCGCCAGCTCCCCCCTCGCAATCCACTGGCGAGGCCTCCTTCCAGCCGTCCAGGGACACCAAGCAAATCCCGCTCGACCCGGCTAACCCGGCTCAGTGCGTCACGATTAGCTCTCGCCTCGATAGCAAATAGGAAGGCGAGCTCGTCGACTTCCTCCGTGAGAATCGGGACATCTTCGCATGGTCCCCCAAGGACATGTAGGGTGTTCCGAGGAAGTTCACCGAGCACAAACTACACGTCTGGACGGATGTCAAGCCGGTCAAGCAACCCCTATGCCACTTCTCCAAGGAGAAGCGGCGCACTATAGGAGAAGAGATCGCCCGGTTGCTCGCGGCCGGGTTCATCATGGAAGTTTTTCACCCAGACTGGTTGGCCAACCCAGTCCTGGTGCTGAAGAAAAACAAGACTTGGCGCATGTGCATTGACTACACCATCCTGAACAAGGCATGTCCCAAGGACCCATTCGCCCTGCCACGGATCGATCAAGTTATCGACTCCACGGCCGGCTGCGACTTGCTGTCCTTCTTGGATGCCTATTCCGGCTACCACCAAATCAAGCTAGACCCAGAAGACCGCCTCAAGACCTCCTTCATCACACCCTTTGGGGCGTACTGCTACATCACCATGTCCTTCGGCTTGAAGTACGCAGGCGCCACTTTCCAACAGTGCATGCAAAAGTGCGTCCTGCCCCAGATAGGCAGGAACGTCCATGTCTACGTCGACGACATCGTCGTCAAAACGAAGAAGCACTTCAGCCTCCTCGACGACCTCCGGGAGACCTTCGCAAACTTGCGCGAATACAAGGTCAATCTCAACCCGGAGAAATGCGTCTTCGGCGTCCCCGCCGGACAACTTTTGGGTTTCTTCGTGTCTGCCCGCGGCATCGAGGCTAACCCCGAGAAGATCCGCACGATCGAGCGCATGCCAAAGCCGACCCGGCTCCACGACGTCTAGAAGTTCACCGGCTGCCTTGCCTCGCTAAGCCGGTTCATCAGCCGGCTGGGGGAGAAGGCTCTGCCCCTCTACGGGCTCCTTCGCAAGACGGCTCTCATCGAGCTGGGTCAAACCAAGAAGCCGGGCACCTTCGACTGGCCCGATGAGGCGGACGAGGCCTTCCGCGGCCTCAAGAAGGCTCTCACCCGCGCACCAACCTTTGCGGCGCCGGATGAGAAGGAACCACCGCTCGCGTACATCGCCGCGATGACCCGGGTCATCAGCATCGTGCTGGTGGTCGAACGGCCGGAGGTGGGCAAGGCCCTGCCAGTTCAGCGACCCGTCTACTACCTCAGCGAGGTCCTCTCCGTGTCCAAGCAGAACTACCGCCACTACCAGAAGATGTGTTACGGCATATACTTTGCTGCCAAGAAGGTCAAGCAATACTTCCAAGAGCACACCATCACCGTGGTGAGCACGGCCCCGCTCGGCGAGATCATGAGCGGCCGGGACTCCACCGGCCGGATTGCCAAGTGGGTGATCGCCCTCGCCGATCACGAGATATGGTACGAGCCAAGAACCTCCGTCAAGTCGCAAGCACTGGCAGATTTCCTCGTCGACTGGGTGGAGACAAAGTTCGTCCCGCCTCCCCCAGACTCCACGCATTGGCGAATGCACTTCGACGGCTCGAAGATGAGGACCGGCCTGGGTGCCGACATAGTCCTCTCCTCCCCGAAAGGTGATCAGCTCAAGTATGCCCTCCAGATCCACTTTGTCGCCTCCAACAACGTGGCGGAGTACGAGGCTGTCGTTCATGGCCTCCGGCTCACCAAGGAGATCGGCATCAGGCGCATCCTCTGTTTCGGCGACTCTGACCTCGTGGTGTAGCAAGTTTCTGGCGAATGGGACGCTAGGGATGCCAACATGGCCAGCTACCATTTCCTCATGCAGCAACTCACTGGCTCCTTCGAGGGTTGCGAGTTCCACCATATCCCCCGAGCGAATAACGAGGCGGCGGACGCGTTGGCAAAAATCGGCTCCACCCGACAGGCCATCCCAGCTGGCGTCTCCCTCGAGTGGCTGCTCAGGCCATCGATCAAGCCCTCCCCATGGTCAGAGTCAATCTTCGTGCCGGCAAGCACCGCCGGCCCATTGACGGCGCCGACCTCCTCCCCAGCAACTCCATCGTCGGCTCTCGAACCGTTGGTTGCTCAGTCAGCCCCGGTCGAACCGGAGACGCCCGGGGCGGATAAACCCGAAGACGCGACCGCCATAATGGTCATTGACCCGCCGGCTCTGGGGGCCGGCGACCCAGGTCCGAGGGCTGACCAATCAGCCTCGGGGGCTCCCGGGCAGGCCCCAGGGGCTGGCGAGCTAGTCCCGGGGACTGTCCAACCAGCCCTGGGAGCTCTCGAGCCGGCTGCCGTCACAGCTCCCTCATGGGCCCAGGCCATCTTGGCGTTCCTTCTACGGGGCGAGCTGCCCCCGGACGAGGCTCTGGCTAGGCAGATCCAGCGTCGGGCCTCGACTTACAGCATCGTCAACAACAAGCTCGTCCATCGCAGCACCACCGGCGTTTTCCAGTGGTGTGTCGAGCCGGGAAAAGGCCAAGAGATCCTCCTCGACATCCACCAGGGCGAATGCGGTCACCACGCCGCCTCCCGGGCCCTGGTGGCCAAGGCTTTCCGCCATGGTTTCTATTGGCCCATGCATCTCGAGGCGGCCAAGAAATTGGTCGACGAGTGTGAGGGATGCCAACGCTTCAGCACGCACAGCCACCTGCCGGCAACAACCCTCCAAACCATCCCCCTCTCGTGGCCCTTTGCCGTTTGGGAGTTGGACATGGTGGGCCCCTTCAAAACTGCCCGAGGCGGCATGACGCACTTGCTGGTGGCCGTGGACAAATTCACCAAGTGGATCGAAGCGCGGCCCATCAAGAAGCTGGACGGCCTCACAGACGTCCGATTCATCAATGAAATTACAATACGTTATGGCGTCCCCCACAGCATCATCACCGACAATGGCACCAACTTCGCCAAAGACGCGCTCGTGCATTTCTGCTCCAAGCAAGGGATCCGACTCGACCTGGCCTCCGTCGCCCATCCGCAATCAAACGGCCAGGACGAGAGGGAAAACGGCCTCATCCTATCCGGCATCAAGCCCCGACTCGTGACCCCGCTGGTCAGGTCGGCTGGCTACTAGATCGATGAGATGCTGACCGTCCTTTGGAGTCTCAGGATCACCCCTAACCGTTTAACCGGCTACACCCCGTTCTTTCTCGTGTATGGATCCGAGGCGATCATCCCCACCGACATTGAATTCGACTCGCCTCGGGTTGCCCTATGCATGGAGAAGGACGCCAAGGAAGCGAGAGAAGACGGTGTCGACCTGCTCGAGGAGGCTTGCAAACTAGCCTTGAGCCGGACGACAATCTACCAACAGAAGCTCCGGCATTATCACAGCAAGAGGATCCATCCGCTCTCATTCCGCGAGGGGGACCTGGTCCTCAGACGGATCCAACGAACCGCCGGTCAGCACAAGCTGTCCTACCCATGGGAGGGCCCGTTCATCGTCAGCAAGGTGCTACACAACAACGCGTACTATCTAATAGACGCCCATAAGCCATAGAAGCACAAGAGAGACACCTTCGGCGAAGAAACGGAGCGTCCGTGGAACGCGACACTCCTGTGCCCGTTTTACTGCTAAGGAAAAACCAACGTATGTATGTATCCCCGTCCTTTTGGGCCTATGAATGCAATGGACGCCCCAAGCCGGCTCTTGGGACGCGCCCCGTTTTGTTTATCTCAAAGCTTTCCACACTCACCGGCTCCCCGGTCCGGCTCCTGGGCCCGAGGGCTAGCCGGCTGGGCCTAGAGGTGTCTCTCCGCAAAAAATACAAAGTAAATGGGAGCCGGCCAAGCCTCCCCACCCTTATCAGCTGCAGGCCGGCACCCGGCTGTCCGGTTGATGGGGCCTTGGGGCGGCGAGGCTCAGCTCACACCAAAGGTCGAAACGGGTTGGGACCTTTTCTAGGCCCGGCCGGACCCTCGCCACGTCTCTAGCCGCTTCACTTACCCCAAAAAACCCTCTCTGTTTCCTAAGTTTTTGAAATGGCTCCCTCGAGGCGGACGCCCCGACCCAGCCACAGACCGGCTCCCCGTTGTCGGGCTGGTAGGGCCAAGGCCAAAGGGGAAACAGAGTAGAAATGCAAGGGGCGTAGCGAGTGAAAAAAGGGTAAGGTGGAGGCGGAAAGATTCATGAGGCATAGAACACAAAGTATTCATAACATAAAGCAAAATGGCTCACAGTCGGCGTTCAATTCTTTACATACACACCCCTAGTGGGTGGATCGAATCCAAGTTCAAAGTGCAGGAAAGAAGAAGAAAGAGCAAAACAGGAGGATGCCCGGGGGCTCAAGCCACCGGCGCGTCGCCAACCGGCATGTCGAGTGATGGCTCGATCCCTGTCCCGGAGGTGCTCGTGGCCTTCGAGTCGGCCGCCTTGCCCTTCGCAGCGGCCTACACGGTCTTCGCCGTCTCGTCGCTCGAGTCAGTGCTCTCGTCGGCAACTTCGGCATCGTCCAGGCCCTGGGGGATGCCGAAGGAGTCCTCGGGAAACGGCTCGCTGTCTTCTCCAAGGGGTGGAAGGAACTCATCCGCGTCGACATACGACGCAAGCTCGTTCGCCCACAAGACAAGGGCCGACTCGCGAGCCTCCCGCTCCACGGTCGGCACGTCCCGCATAGTCGCTAGCCGGGCGAGGTCCACCCCTGGTACCACGAAGTGACGAACCGAAGCGCCATCTGCGCTCCGGCTCGGACGGCTGAGGCTTTCCAAGCCTCGAGGTGGGAGACGGCATGCTCAAGCCACAGTGCCACGCGATGCATCGGAGCTCCTCCGCATCCCGGTCACAACACGGCGATGACCTCCTTGCCGGCGGTCTTGAGCCGCTCCATGCTCTGTTCGAGATGGGTCATCCGCATCTCGACGGCGAGCCCGATCTCGTCCACATCCCACGGGGCGTGCTCATCAATGGAGCGGCCGTACCCCCGGAGGTGCTCACGGTGCTCCTCAACGGCCCGTGCGGCGCGGCGATGGGTCTTCGGGAACCGCATTGAGGGGAAGAAGGGAAGAAGAAAGAAAGACCAGATGAAGCGCAAAGAGGCGGCAAGCGGAAGGCAACCAATCGAAAAAAGAAAGAAACAAGTGCTTACCTTTGATCGCATCATCCACGCTGATGGCGAAGTTGAGCGCCGCCGCCCGCTCGGCAGCATGAGCCGCTTCCGAGGCGCAAGAGAGTCCTTGGCCTCCTCGAGTGACTTCTCGAGGCGGGTCAGCTCGCCTTGGAGGGCGGCAGTCCTCAAGGTGGTGTCAGCCACCTCCTTGACGGCCGCCTCCCGGGCCGCCGCCTCCTTTGCCGCCTTGGCCTTGAGCCGGTCGCGGGCCGCCTCGCCGTCAACCAGCAGCACGGCCAACCGGTCCGTTTCCCGCGCGGCTGCCTGGACATCCCGCGCTAGTCGGTCCCACTCGGCGGCGAGTTCGGTCTTTTCCTCCTAAAGGGCGGACAGCTCGCCTGCACAACAAGGATAGCATTGGTAAGACAGGCATGAAGCCGCCAACCCCCGGGGGCTAAATGCCTCCAACCACAAAACGCCACTCACCTTGCACACGGGCCAGCTCCTCCTCCAGACGGTAGAAGCCGCGCTTGCCGCAGTCATGGATGGCGACCGCCTTCGCGAAGAGCCTCTGCCGAAGGCAGGCCCCCTCCTATTGCAAAAGGGGGAGAACATAAAAAAATGCGCTCGAAGGAGATCTGGCCCGACTGCCCGTCAGTCGGTCCGTCGACCCGCATCTCGAGGGCTACACCCAGTGGGTGCGCTTGCGCGCCCCCACTAAGAATACTAAGGACGGAAGAAGAAGCTTACCTCAGCACGACGAAGGGCGGTGTCCACTGCCTCAGCGAACTGGGCCAGCTCCTGCCGGCACCAGTCCAGGACGCTCCCCAGATCCCCAAGAGAGGGGACCGGACCACCCGGCGGAGGCGCCGGTAGGGCCGGCATGTTCGCCAATGCCTCCCAGTCTGGGCTGACCTCCTGCATCGACCGCAGGATTCGCTGAGCATGGCCGCCGCTACTGCCCGGGCTGGCTGTGGCTCTGGCCGCTGGGGACGGGTTGATAACAGCGAGGGACCGGGAGTTGCCTCCCACCGGACCCCGCCGGGCGCCGTCGCCACCTCAACCGCCGGCCGCTCCGGCGCGTCGGTCATGCTGGAGGGCCGCTCCACCTCCACAACGACCGCCTCCGGCAGCGCCCCCGGCGTCGCTTCCGGAGCCGGCGGGATCACCTCCTCCCGGGCCGGCTCGGGAGCCGACGGGGGCACCTCCGGCACTTCGTGCTGAGCCTCTTCGGGGGCCGGCCCCATCATCGTCTCCCGTGTGGGCAGGGGCGGTGGCAGATCCATGGCCACGTCTCGCGGCTCGCTGGAGGGGGGTCTTGACAGGCGGGCGGACTCTGCCGCTGAGCCCGAAGCCCGTGGCGGCCCGGTCGCCTTCCTGCGTCGCCGGCCGCTCGAAGTCTCGGAGCATGCGTCCCCTCCCCGCGTCCCGGACCGGGAGGCTCGCAGCTCCGCGAGTCTCCTCTTCTCCTTCCTTAGGGTGGCCGCGTGCTCGCGGGCCAGCCGGCTGGCGGCGTCCGCATGCTCGTCAGGCCCCCCTCCTCTTGGAGCTCGATGGGGTCATTGCGGCATCCGAGCCCCGATCATCGACCGGCTTGAAAGACGAAAACAGAAAAAAAAGGGAAGAAGCGCCGAGGACTTACGCGATGACGAGGGGCAAGGCCCGCTTGGCGCGAGGCGGCGGCTTCCGCGCGGCCACCTTGACCCACTTCGGGTCGGGCGGTGGAGCCGCTGACCCCTCCTGGGCCGGCCTTTTTTCCTTGACGGACGGCTCGGTGGCCGGGCCTTGAAGTGGGCGCTCCTCGCTCCTCCGGTCCGGGCGCGCTGCAGGAGGGGGTTCATCGAGGATCATCCGCTCATCATCATCATCGTCGTTGTCATCCATCCAATCGCGGATGGAGAGACCAAGAGGGAACTCGCCCGCTCCGCCGGGTCCCCCGGCTGCTCCGGACCCACCGGCCGCTCCGGACCCTCCGGCTCCGCTGGGAGCGCCACCACGTGGCCCTGCCGGCTCGTCGGCCTCCCCGGAGGAGTCCACACCCTCTTCAGCGAGACCCCCCCTCAGGAAGTCTCGGGAGTCCGAGTCCGCCCGCTCCTCCTTGAAGATTTGCGGATGCGGGCCATCTAGGGTGTTCTGTCGCACCAGCAGCTACGGTCAGTACCCCATCATAAGTTCTCCCGCCGGCTGCCGGCCGGGGATACTAAGCAAAAGGCAAACCTTAACAAGAAGACTTACCAGGGGGGCGATTGATGCGGTCATACGGCTCCATGTCGAACAACCACGAGGCGGGCTTCAACTTGAACGTCGTGAGGGCGTTCACCCGCTTCGCCACCTGAGCCAGCGTCAGCTCCACGGTGGACTGCCGGCAGGGCTCGTGTCGGCCCGACATGTCACAGATCCGGTGCGGCCTCATCTGCAGAGGCAACACCCGGCGCGATATGAAGGCCGCCACCAGATCGGAGGCGACCAGCCCCTCGGAGCTCTTCAGCTGCCCGAGCCGACCCAGCTCCTCCAGAGCGATGCCACACGGGGCCAATGCCAGCCAGTTCTGCTGGGACAACTGGCGGTCCTCGAACGACGGCTGCCCGATGTAGTCTGTCACCGGGTCGACGTTCCACACGTAGAAGAACGTGCGGTGCCACCCCTTGATGGAGTCAATCAGAGAAAGGGGAGGGAAACGAGCAACGCCGCGGCAGCACACTACGGTGCCTCCGCAGGCATTGTTGATCAATGGCTTGAGATAAAAAAGCGCGTTGAAGAGGCCAAGAAAAGGAAGAACTCCCAGATACCCCTCGCACAATGCCACGAAGGCGGAGAGATACAATATGGCATGGGGACTAAGATTGTGGGGTTGAAGGTCAAGGGTTTCAAGGAAGAGGCGGAAGTAGTTGCTCACCGGGAGCGCGAAGCCCCGGGAGAAGTGCTAGAGGAACACAACCTGTTCCCCTGGCTACGGCTTCGGCACCAGCTCGCCGCCCGACGCACGGGTGGCCACCCGCTCGGGCGGCGGTAGCATCCGTGCCTTGCGTAGCTCCTTGATGTCGGCGTCGGTGACGAAAGATCCTCCCCAGCTGCCGCCACGTCCGTCGGCCATCTCAGCGGTGGGGCGGCATGCGGGCGCGTGCGCGGGCTCGGGCGCGGCAGCACGAGGGGAGGCGAGGTCGAGAGGCAAGAGGCAATGGCGAGAAGGACTGCAAGGGGGCGAGTGGGGCGTGGGTACCTCCACCCCTGCCCTTCCCTCCCCTTTTATATGGGAAGACACGACTGGGGATGTGGGATCGGCTGAGCCCACATTCCCCGAAAATCCCGCGTGAGTGGGTCGCCACCGACCACAATGGCCGCATCGGGGCACAGAAGATCCGGCTCCGGCCCCGAGGCCTACCGGGCTACGCCTGGGCCCTACCAGACTAGCCCTGGGCGACGTCCTGTCTCCTTGCGTGCGTGGGGCCCAACACACCATTGCGCGCCGCATGGCGAGTCGCGTGCCCCGGTGCGACGCGCCAGAACCCGAGGCGTTGGGTCCTGTTTCTGGCCCGGCTACCCCTTCGCCTTCGTGCCGGAGGCGGGCTAGGCTGGGGGGAAGCCGCCGGAACCCCACCGTCCGCCAGACGTGGGCCCCCGCCATCTTCGGGGGCTACCGATGGGGCTCATACCCCGGGGTAGGCCAAGGCGATGGGGTCCTCCCCAGTCCACTTCGAAGAAAAACCAAGCGGCCGGTTGGACGAGGCCGGCCGGGGACATGCCACACGAGCCGTCTCCGGCTGGCGCCTTGCCCGGCTGGCCTAGCGATCGGGCGAGCTCCCGCCCGACTGGCCAAGCAGCCAGCCATCCACGAGCTGGGTAGCCCATTGACTTGGGGATGGACACGTCGTGTCCCGTCTCCCTGACTGCAGGTACGGCAGCATAATGTGACTGACAGGACGTGCGGTCCTATGGCCACAGTGGTCGCTGACGCGCCGTCCGACATGGCTACAGTCCATCCGTCCGGCCCGCTGACCTCAATGAGCGCGACCGGACGGGGAACAGTTCCTGCACGCCCCCGCCACTCAAGTGCCTGCCCCAGTGTGGCTACAGTGCCGCCGGCCGTACCGACGACCTCGACCGGCTGTTGCTAGGCAACGCGTCCCCGGGCAGCCCGTGCCGGGGCAGGTGGGGGAAGGCCAATCGCGGCGCCCGTCGGCGGGTCCCAATAGGGATGGGACTGCTCGGCCAGCGGGCCCCGCCTGCGACGAGACGATACAAGCCGCGGGACCCCCTGGCCCGATGGAGAGGCTGCCAGCCGGGTCCCTCCACCCTCGTACCTAAATCGTATTGTAAGAGCCGGGGGGTTGGCCTATAAACCCCCCCGAGCCCCCCATGCAACGGGGACGGACCCCCGGTCGAGAACACACGCATAGAGAGCCCCCATACTCTTCCCATTGGTAGAGGAAGATGAGCCGGCTGCTCCTTTCTCCCTCCTCCGAACATAGCTCCAGGAGCACCTCTGTACACCTATCCATCCATCCAACGAATCCAAGCAGGACTAGGGGTATTACCTCCCACGGAGGGCCCCGAACCTGGGTACGTCGCGTGTCTCCACCTTCTTGTACCCAATCCAGCACCCGGAGCCCACCGGCGTCCAATGGACCCAACTCCACCAATAAGCCACCCTATGGCATCTGCCGTGAGAAAACGACGACAGATAATTTGTTATGTGGGTGGACCAGTGATTGGGTGCTGCCCTTACTTGGACAAACCTCCCACTTATGATTAACCTCTCTCGCAAGCATCCGCAACTATGAAAGAAGAATTAAGATAAATCTAACCATAGCATGAAACATATGGATCCAAATCAGCCCCTTATGAAGCAACACATAAACTAGGGTTTAAGCTTTTGTCAATCTAGCAACCCATCATCTACTTATTACTTCCCAATGCCTCCCCTATGCCCAAATAATGGTGAAGTGTTATGTAGTCGACATTCACATAACACCACTAGAGGAGATACAACATACATCTCATCAAAATATCAAACGAATACCAAATTAAACATAACTACTCACAAAGCATGTTCATGTTCATAATCAGAGGAGTATTAATTATCATAAAGGATCTGAACATATGATCTTCCACCAAGTAAACCAACTAGCATCAACTACAAGGAGTAATCAACACTACTAGCAACCCACATATACCAATCTGAGGTTAGAGACAAAGATCAGATACAAGAGATGAACTAGGGTTTGGAGAGGAGATGGTGATGATGAAGATGTTGATAGAGATTGACCCCCTCTCGATGAGAGGATTGTTGGTGATGACGATGGCTTCGATTTCCCCCTCCGAAAGGGAAGTTTCCCCGGCAGAATAGCTCCGTCGGAGCTCTAGATTGGTTCTGCCCAAGTTCCGCCTCGAGACGGCGGCGCTTTGTCCCGAAAGCTCTGTTATGAGTTTTTCCAGGTCAAAACCCTTCATATAGCAGAAGATGGGCGCCGGGGACCTGGCAGGTGGGTCACAAGCCACCTAGGCGCGACCAGGGGGTGGTCCCGCCTGGCAGGCTTCTGACCACCTCGTGGTACCCTCTGGTATTTGTTTTGCCAAATATTTTTGGAATAATTGTATTTGTGCCCTTAGTTGTGTCATCGTCAACAAGAATACCCCTAGTTTCTGATAATACGCGGTCATGCCCACATCACTTTTCTCGTCTTGTGCTTTTGCCCTTTGACCGTTTGACTACCATTTTGAAAACTTCATAACTATTTTATACTAACTCGGAAAAATGCAAATACGATATCAAAATGTTCGGAAACACATCACCTATACGTGCATGTAATTTGCAGTCATGACAAAAGCGTTGGGAAGTTCCCATCACCTATATGAGCTAAAACTGATATGGAGACTTCCCAACAATTTTCTCATGAATGCATATGTCATACACATATAGGTGATGTCTTTCCAAACATTTTGATATCTTATTTGCATTTTTCCGAGTTAGTATGAAATAGTTATGAAGTTTTTAAAATGACAGTCAAACGGTCAAAGGGCCAAAGCACAAGATGAGCAAAGTGATGTGGGCATGAACGCGTGTTTTCCAAAATTAGGGGTATTCCTGTCGATGGTGGCACAACTAAGGGCCCAAATACAATTATCCCAATATTTTTTATATATTCCAAAACAATTCTATGTAACTTTTCAGGACTTTTGGAGTTGTGCAGAATAGGTCTCTTAGATTTGCTCCTTTCCCAGTCCAGAATTCCACCTGTCGGCATTCTCCCTTTTCATGTAAACCTTGTAAAATAAGAGAGAAAAGACATACGTATTGTACCATAACGTGTAATAACATCCCACAATGCAATAAATATCAATATAAAAGCATGATGCAAAATGTACATATCAAGGATCATTGACATGAGGAAGTGCCTCCTTCTTGCAGAGGGCGAGGGATAGCCACAAGCAGAGTAGTGTCGGCAACCGCCGTCAGAAGAACAATATGATTTGGCAATCGTCTACTTCTTGTAAATTTATATTGAGGAATGTACATGTGTTGTGTAGTCACTTATGGAACTGTATGTTCAAGGTGGTTATGCAACAATAATGTTGGTGTTCTGTAGACAGAGCATATAAATGTTGTGCAAATAGAGCAAATCACATCTCATACAATTATTAGCAGCAATCGTGTGCCCACAATAGACACAGGTCGTCAGGATGAATCGTTTGGGTTATTATTGGTCTTCCCACACATGTCTGATGAATGAACTATTTTCCAGGTACCCACAAGACAAACGGTTGTCAGGATGAATCGTTTGGGTTATTATTAGTCTTCACACACAATTCTGATGAATGAACTATTTGCCGGGTATCACACAAGCCTTCTTAGGCTAACTCGTTTGTGTTCTGCTGGATCAGCGCAAACAGTTTGTCCGAGTGAACTGTATGCCGCACTATGCACACGTATATAGTTTGTTAACCGTTTATGCTATCTTCCATAATCACAAATAGTTCATAAAAACAAATTGTATGCAACGCATCACACACGCAGTTTTTTTGAACCGTATTTGCTCGTTCCGTCATCGCGCACGTTTCGTCATTGGAGGCAGATCTTGAACTATACAATTTGCAATTGATGGAGCGCACACAGTTTTGTCGAAGGGTCTCTGATTGATGTGTCGTGTTTGGACCATCCCGCAGTAGTGTATATTACTTGCCCGAGATTCAATCATGGTATTTCTATACCTTGTTCAATATCGTTACCAGCAAGTCTCTTTACTCGTTTCTTAATACAAGATCCCGTGACTAATTCCTTAGTCACATTACTTGCAAACTTCTTGTGATGTTTTATTACCGAGAGGGCCCATAGATACCTCCCCGTCATACAGAGTGACAAATCCCAGTCTCGATCCATGCCAACCCAACAGACACCCTCGGAGATACCCATAGAATACCTTTATGATCACCCAATTACTAAGTGATGTTTGATACTGATAACCCACAAGTATAGGGGATCGCAACAGTTTTAGAGGGTAGAGTATTCAACCCAAATTTATAGATTCGACACAAGAGGAGCCAAAGAATATTTGAGAGTATTAGCAGTTGAGTTGTCAATTCAACCACACCTGGAGATAAATATCTACAAGAAAGTAATCAGTAGCACACTAATATGATAGTTTGATAGCAGTGGTAACAATAACAGTAGCGATAACAGTAGCCGCAATAGTTTTGTAGCAAGTGTAACAATAACAACAGTAGTATTAACTTAGCAAGAACAATAAGTGGAAAACTCATAGGCACCGGATCAGAGTATTTGTTGGATGATATTCATCATATAAAAGTCATAACCTAGGGCGACACAGAACTAGCTCCAGTTCGTCAATGCAATGTAGGCATGTATTCCGTATATAGTCATACATGCTTATGGAAAAGAACTTGCATGCCATCTTTTGTCCTACCCTCCCGTGGCAACGGGGTCCATAAGGAAACTAAGGGGTATTAAGGCCTCCTTTTAATAGAGAACCAGAACAAAGCATTAACACTTAGTGAATACATGAACTCCTCAAACTACGATCATCACCGTGAAGTATCCCAAATATTGTCACTATGGGCCTGACAGATCATAGCGCGTAATAGGTGCATATGACTAGGGAAGATCAGATCAAGAACATAGATATAATGATGATAACATAAACGGTTGAGATCTGAAATCATGGCACTCGGTCCCTAGTGACAAGCATGTAGCACGACAAAGTCATAGCAACATCAATCTTAGAACACAATGGATACTAGGGATCGGGCCCTAACAAAACTAACTCGATTACATGATGAATCTCATCCAACTCCTCACCAACCAGCAATCCTATGAAGGAATTACTCACTACTGGTGGGGAGCATCTTGGAATTGGCGATGGAGAAGGGTTGATGATGACGAAGACCGAAGATTCCCCTCTCTAGAGCCCCAAACGGGCTCCAAATATGGCCTCCCGACAAAGAACAAGAGGTGGTAGCGGCTCCGTATTATGAAACGAGGTAAAACTTTCTCTCTGATTTCCCCTTGGAGAATTCTGAATTTACAGCATTGGAATTAGGGTCAGGCGGCCCACGAGGTGTCCACCCTCCACCAGGCCGCACCAGGGGGGCTGGCGTGCCCTGGTGGAGCGTGGGCCCCCTCTCAGGTGGCTTGTAGCTCCATAATTCCTCATATATTCCAAAAAATCTCCAATTTTTTTGTTTCATTCCGAGAACTTTTATTTTTGCACAAAAAACAACACCATGGTAGTTTTGCTGAAAACAACGTCAGTCCGGGTTAGTTTCATTCAAATCATGCAAATTAGAGTCCAAAATAAGAGCAGCAGTGTTAGGAAAAGTAGATACGTTGGAGACGTATCAACTCCCCCAAGCTTAAACCCCTGTTTGTCCTAAAGCAATTCAATTGACAAAATGGAAGTGTGAAAGAAATACTTCTACAAACTCTTTTGTTCCTGTTTACAAACATATGCTTAAGTAGCACCAAGGTTTTCAACAAAGATCATGACTAACCATGTCAACAATAACTCTTAAAGACTATATTAACTCATATCAATGACACAAGAAACTAGCAAGCAATAATAAGATATCTCAAGTGCAAACAATTTGTCAAAACAATCATGATATAATATGACAATAGTGGTATCTCGCTAGCCCTTTCTAAGACCGCAAAACATAAATGCAGAGCACCTCCAAAGTTCAAGCAGTGACTAAACATTGTAATTCATGTTAGAAAACATATAGTCATGATGCATCCACCATTAATTATACACAATGCATGAGGATAACAATAGTGCTCTTAGATCTGGCGCTTATTTTAGAAGGTGATGACTCAAGATTAAAGTAAATAGATAGTCCCTTCGCAGAGGGAAGCAAGGATTTGCAGAGGTGCCAGAGCTCAAGGATTAAAGAAGAGATAATTATAATTTTGGGAGGTACACCCTTCTTGTCAACGTTATGACCAAGAGCTATCAATATCTTCCATGTTAAACAAATTAGCGGCGGTTCCCAAGCGGTAAAAGTAAATTTTTACCCCCCCCCCTCCACCAAAAAACACACTCCGCGACGAGCCGAATCCACGGGTACCGTCCAAACCAACAATGTTCCTGGAGGAGTTTTGTTTAATTATTTGCATTTATTTTGATTTCGGGACTCGGAATCCCTATTACTGCCCTTCTCGTGTAAGGACGCGTGAATAAACACTCATCATGAGAGTAACCCACTTAACATGGAAGATACTGACCACTCCCTATCGCTCCATGAGCGGTCCAAGCACACAAAATAGATGTTCATTTGAAATTTAGAGGTGGAACATGCAAATTTACTTGGAACAATAGGGTAATACTACATATAGGTAGATATGGTGGACTCATCTGGAATAACTTTGGTTTAAGGAGTTTTGATGCACAAGCAGAATTCCCACTTAGTACAGGTCAAGGCTTGCAAATAGGTTGATAAGCGGCCAACTAGAGAGCAAATACGGTCATAAATATGCATTATGAATAATAAGCATTGAATGCTATCATGAGTAGGATATGGACACCATGAACATAAATGTCATGAAGGCTATGTTGGTTTTGATTCAACTACATGCGTGAACATGTGCCAAGTTAAGCCACTTGAAACATTCAGAGGAGGATACCATATCATCATACTACATCACAACCATTTTAATGCATGTTGACATCCAAGATAAATCATTATCCACTCCTAGTTACTTGAGCATGGCATGAACCACTATAATCTCTAATTGTCATTGCAAACATGTTCAATCATAATGTGCTGAATCATGGACATTAGGTTAAACATATTTAGAAAAACAAGAACAAGTTGAGTTCATACCCGCTTTTCTCTGCCACAGTCAATTCATCAAATATCGTCATTATTACCTTTCACTTGCACAATCGAATGATATGAAAATAATAATAGTGCAAGAGTGCTGTGGACTAATCTGGAATCTGCAAACATTTTATTCAAGAAGAGAAGACAAGGTAATATGGGCTATTTGGTAGATCAATAATAATCATATGTGAGGCACTCAACATTTTCATTGTGGTCTTCTCCTTGGTATGACTCGATAAAAAGAAAAGTATTTCAGAGAAACACACTAAAATATTTTCCGATTTTTTAGTTTTTCGTGGAGAAGCAAATAAGAGAAGGAAAACAAAAACAAGAAAAACTATTTACACGGGAGAACTCCCAACAAGCAAAAGAAGAAATGAGAAATCTTTTTGGTTTTCTTTTAATACTACCACTAATTGAACTAAAAAGAAAAACCGCAAAGAAACAAGAAGTATTTTTGGATTTTCTCAAAGTTTTTCAAACACACAAGAAGAAAAATGAGAAAAATAAATCTAGCATGGATGATACAATGAAAGAGTGTGGACACCGACAACTGAAATGAAATGTGTGAACATGAAGGTCATGTCGGTGGAATATATACTCCCCCAAGCTAAGGCTTTTGGCCTAGCTTGGTAATCACCATCCGTGGCCTGGGTAATGGCCTGAGTGATAGCCTACCGAGGCTCTTGGTGCAACCACCTCAGCCCTCCTGGCAACATCAACCCCTGCATTATACACACGGGCCCCGCTCTCATAGACAAAGTATCTTCCCTTGCTATTAAAGTCAAAGAGAGCAGGAGCAGGCAATACAATAGGCACAATGGGACCGTTATCGAACCTCAAGTTGTAGGTGTAGTTATTATCTGTGCCTGTAAGAAATCTATGACATTTCACGGCATTGAAGTCTAAGTACTAGTTAGGTAAGATATGACCGTTAGGCCAAGGGGACACTTTCAACCTCGTGGCGAGGCGAGAGGCATAAATCCCTCCATAGAAATTATCATTAAAAGCATTGAGAGTCAGTCTCCGTGCAACAATTGCTCCTAAGTTGTAATATTTAATTCCAGTTAAAATAGTGTATATAAGACTCAACTCATGAGCAGAAAGCGTGCTACAATCCTGCTTGTCTACAATGCATTTACCACTAAAAAGTGCAAGGTACTGAATAAATGGAAAATGGATGTTTTTATTCTACCTTGTGTCACTCCTCTAATTTCACCACAACAAAGGTTTCTCAATAATGATTCATACTTAGGTTTTGTTGGTTCGTCTGGCAAACCCCAATATGGAATTTTACACGCGTCACAAAATACGTCTAAAGGCATAGTGAAAGCACTATCATACAGACTAAATGAAACTCTTGACTCACGAGGGAAATATTTGAATTTCTTAGTAAATGTCTGCCGGAGAGTGAGGTGTTGAGTTCACTAATCTTCGATGAAGGGAACCAGATCGGCGTTGCGAATATACTGTTCAAATTCTTCCTTAATACCTTTATCTTCCATGAAGGTATTACATGGCCAAAGGCATGATTTGGTTTCAGCGTCCCATATCGAGCTTGCACTAGGCTCAAGATAAGATTGTCGTATGGAACTTTCACTTGATGATGCTCCCGAGGATCTCCTCCTCAAAGAACTCCTGAAGAATTACATTTTATTTGCGAACAATTTCGAGAAGCAATCCCCTAAAACAGTTTCAAAAGTAGAGCTTTGAGAAAAGAGATCGAAATCCATGGGTTCTTAAGCAAGAACATAAGGGGGAGAGCAATGGTGAATTTTTTCTGGAGGTAGGAGATGACATGGGCTAAAGGGATAAGTGGGGGGACCCACCAGGGGCCCACCCTCTACCAGGCTGCGCTAGGGGGGTTTGGCACTCCCTGGTGGAGCGTGGCCACCTGGTGCACCCCCTGCTATTATTTGTTCTAGAAATTCACAAATAATTAGAAAAAAAATCATGTTAAATTTTCAATGCATTCTGGGAACTTTTATTTTTGGGTCATTTTTTATTGCACGGGAAAACCGAAAACTGGATAAACATGGCATTTTATTTTATTTTACTAAGAAAAACAGAAAACTAAAACTGGATACACAGGATTGTGTCTACTAAATTCATCAACTTCATACCTCTCAAAAATGATTCATTAATAAGGTTGATCAAGTCTTGTTAACAACCGCTTTCAATTAGCATGAAACTGAAGAACTTTCGTAAAACACTAGGTTACCTCAACGGGGATAGGCATATCCCCAACCATAATTATATCATATTTATTTTTGATACTAGGTAGAGGTAATTGAAAGCTTCCAATAATGAGTGTCTTAAGAATTTTCAATAACATTCACACCATTCAGTTGGAATTGTTTCTTTGGAAAGTGCACCATATGCTCATTACCATTGATATGAATAGTGACCTTGCTTTTATTGCAATCGATAACAACCCCTGTAGTATTCAAAATGGGTCTACCAAGGATAATCGACATGTTGTCATCCTCGGGCCTCTCAAGAATAAAAAAAGTCCGTTAAGATAGTATCATTTGCAATAACAACGGGCACATTCTCACAAATACCGATAGGTATGGCTGTTGATTTGTGTGCCATTTGCAATGATATTTCAGTAGGCGTGAGTTTATTCAAATCAAGTCTTTTATATAAAGATAAAGGCATAACACTAACACCAACTCCCAAATCACACAAAGCAGTTTTGACATAATTTATTTTAATGGAGCAAGGTATAGTTGGTATTCCAGGATATCCAAGTTTCTTAGGTACTCCATCGTTAAAAGAATAGTTGGCAAGCATGGTAGAGATTTCAACCTTATGTATCTCTCGTTTATTAGTGACGATGTCTTTCATGTACTTAGCATAAGGAGGCATCTTTAAGATATTTGTTAAACGGGTACGCAAAAAGACTGGCCTAATCATTTCGTCAAAGCGTTCAAATTCTTCATCATCCTTTTTCTTAGATGGTTTAGGTGGGAAAGGCATGGGTTTCTGAACCCACGACTCTCTTTCCTTACCATGTTTTCTAGCCACAAAGTCATTTTTATCATATTGTTTATTTTTAGGTTGTGGCTTATCAAGATCACGAACATGTTCTATTTCTACATCATTATCTGGTTCTTTATCATCACTAGGTTGAGTATCCTCATGAACATCATTATCATTATCATTATCACTAGGTGAATGTTCATTATCAGATTATGTTTCAGCATCAGAAATAGAAACATCATTATTATCATCACGCGGTTTTTCTATCTCAGGTTCACTAGAATCATGCAAAGTCCTATCATTTTCCTTTTTCTTTTTCTTCTTAGAAGGACTAGGTGTATCAACATTAATTCCTTGAGATCTTGTTCAATTATCTTAGGATGACCCTCGGGATAAAGAGGTTCTTGGATCATTCTACCTCCTCTAGTTACTACTCTAATAGCATCATCATTCATATTATTATTTATTTCAGCAAGCAATTCTCTTTGAGATTTAGCAACTTGTTCTAATTGAGTTTTAACCATAGAGGCATGTTTTCCTATGCCTCTAACATCATTACTAATTCTATATAGCAAGTCACTCAAGAAGGCAATCATATCAGAATTATATTTCAAGTGTTTCAGAACATTTGCATTAAAGTGCTCTTGCTTCATAATGTAGTTATCAAACTCATATAAGCATTGACCAGGATGTTTATTGTAAGGGATATCACCTTCATCAAACTTTAATAAAGAATTTACCTCTGCCACCCGTGGAGGTGAGGGTGTGTTGAGCCCATGTATTTCTTCAATAGGTGGTTAATTATTAACACGCTTAGCCTTAATACCTTTTTCCTTCATACATTTCTTTGCCTCTTGCATATCTCCAGGACTAAGAAGTAAGATATCCCTCTTCTTCGGAGTGGTTTCAATTGGTGGTTAAGGGAGAGTCCAATCATCATAGTTCTTCAATATATTATTCAATAGTTCCTTAGCTTGTTCAACAGTTCGTTCCCTGAAAACACAACCAACACAACTATCTAGGTAATCCCTGGAAGCATCAGTTAGTCCATTACAGAAGATATCAAGTATTTCATGTTTCTTAAGAGGATGATTAGGCAAAACATTAAGTAATTGGAGAAGCCTCCCCCAAGCTTGTGGGAGACTCTCTTCTTCAATTTTCTCAAAGTTAAATATTTCCTGTAAGGCATCTTGTTTCTTATGAGCAGGAAACTGTTTTTCAGAGAAGTAGTAAATCATATCCAGGGGACTACGCACACAACCAGGAGTAAGAGTATTGTACCATATCTTAGCATCACCATTTAATGAGAACGGAAATAATTTGAGAATATAATACTAGCAAATCTTCTCATCATGAGCAAATAGGGTGGCTATATCATTCATCTTAGTAAGGTGTGCTACTAGAATTTCAGTTTCATAGCCATGAAAAGGATCAGATTCCACCAAAGTATTTAACTCTGGGTTGACAGAGAATTCATAATCCTTATCGGTAACAAAAATTGGTGAAGTAGCAAACTTAGGATCACATTTCATTTTAGCATTCAAAGTTTTTTCCTTATACTTGCATAGTAGTTTCTTAATATCATTTCTACCCTTACAAGCAAGAATCTCTCTAGCTCTTTCTCCGTCGAAAGCATAACCTTCAGGTATCTTAGGCATTTCAAATATAGGAGAGCTAGGCCTATTAGGTGTTTCATAATCGTCACTTTCAAAGATCTCATGAGTTTCAGCAGATTCAACAGTTTCAATAATTGTATTCTCCTTGGCTCTAGCAATGTATTCATGAAGAAATTTACCTAATCGCACAATATCATCAAGCATGGTACTAGTATCATCGTAAGCATCATTCACAATAGAAGTAGCATAATCAATATCAGGATTAATAGCATGTGGCGGTGTTGCAATTTTACTCATAACAGAAGGTGAATCAAGTGCAGAGTGTGATGGCAGTTCCTTACCTCCCCTCATCTTAGAGGGAAAATCTTGGTTTTAGTATCCTTCAGATTCTTCATAGTGACAAGTTGATATAAACCCCAAGTGACTCAGCAAATATAGATGTGCTCCCCAGAAACAACGCGAGAAAAAGGTCTTAATAACCCACAAGTATAGGGGATCGCAAAAAATTTCGAGGGTAGAGTATTGAACCCAAATTTATAAATTCGACACAAGGGGAGCCAAAGAATATTTGAGAGTATTAGTAGTTGAGTTGTCAATTCAACCACACCTGGAGATAAATACCTGCAGCAAAGTGATCAATAGCACAATAATACGATAGTTTGATAGCAGTGGTAACAGTAACAATAACAGTAACAATAGTAGCAATAGTTTTGTAGCAAGTGTAACAGTAACAACAATAGTAGTAACTTAGCAAGAACAATAAGTGCAAAACTCGTAGGTATGGGATCAGAGTATTTGTTGGATGATATTCATCATATAACAGTCATAACCTAGGGCGACACAGAACTAGCTCCAGTTGTTCAATGTAATGTAGGCATGTATTCCGTATATAGTCATACATGCTTATGGAAAAGAACTTGCATGACATATTTTGTCCTACCCTCCCGTAGCAGCGGGGTCCATAAGGAAACTAAGGGATATTAAGGCCTCCTTTTAATATAGAACCGGAACAAAGCATTAACACTTAGTGAATAAATGAACTCCTTAAACTACGGTCATGACCGTGAAGTATCCCAAATATTGTCACTATGGGGTTGACGGATCATAACACGTAATAGGTGCATATGACTAGGCAAGATCGGCTCAAGAACATAGATATAATGTTGATAACATAAACGGTTAAGATATGAAATCATGGCACTGGGGCCCTAGTGACGAGCATTAAGCATGACAAAGTCATAGCAACATCAATCTTAGAACATAGTGGATACTAGGGATCAAGCCCTAACAAAACTAACTCGATTACATGATGAATCTCATCCAACTCCTCACCGACCAGCAAGCTTACGAAGGAATTACTCACTCCCGATGGGGAGCATTATGGAATTGGCGATGGAGAAGGGTTGATGATGACGAAGACCGAAGATTCTCCTCTCCAGAGCCCCAAACAGACTCCAGATCTGGCCTCCCGATGAAGAACAGGAGGTGGCGGCGACTCCGTATCATGAAACGAGGTAAAACGTTATCTCTAATTTTTTTCCAGAGAATTGTGAATTTATAGCGTTGGAATTAGGGTCGGGGGACCCACAAGGTGTCCACCCTCCACCAGGCCGCGCCAGGGGGCCTAGCGTGCCCTGGTGGAGCGTGGGCACCCTGGCCCCCCCTCTCAGGTGGCTTTTGGCTCCATAATTTATCATATATTCCAAAATAAATCTCCAAAAATTTTCTTTCCATTCTGAGAACTTTTATTTCTGCACAAAAAATAACACCTTGGTAGTTCTACTGAAAATAGCGTCAGTCCGGGTCAGTTTAATTCAAATCATGAAAATTAGAGTCCAAAACAAGAGCAAAAGTGTTAGGAAAATTAGATATGTTTGAGAAATATTAGATACACACAAGGTATTCCTCTGGTGTTATGGAGTTGCATGATCTCATGGTCTTAGGAACATATACTTGACATGAAGGAAGCAGAATAAACTTAGTGATACGATCAAATGCTATGCTTACGGTTTGGGTCATGTCCATCACATTATTATCCTAATTATGTGACCCCGTTATCAAATGACAACTCATGTCTATGGTTAGGAAACCTTAACCATCTTTGATCAACGAGCGAGTCTAGTAGAGGCTCACTAGGGACATGGTGTTGTCTATGTATCCATACATGCATCTGAGTTTTTGATCAATACAATTCTAGCATGGATAATAGTAGTTTATCATGAAGAGGGAAATATGATAATAACTAATTTATTATTGCCTCTAGGGCATATTTCAAACACACGCCGTCACCACAACGGGGCCACTCGGATGTTGCCAGCATCGGCCTTCACATCCGAGTTGCCATGGACGAAGCAGGAGCTGTCATCCGGACGGAGCAAGAGCCACACACACATCCCCCTCCCTCCCGCGTGCCACTCCCCATCCATAGGTTATTCCCCTTCCGTCAATTTCCGCGGGATTGAATGATGGGCCATGGATACCCTCTCCCTTCTTCTTGTGGTGCGAGCTGCTGCGGCGGGCGAGGGACCGGGCGCGATGATGGAGAAGTTCGGGCATCAAGGCGGTGCGCGACGGGCGTGGTACGAGCAACTGCAGGCTGGGCTACTATAGCAGGGTACAGTGGGCATGGATGATTTGCTGCGGTGGGTGAGATGCTGCGAGGCGAGTTGCTGCGGTGTGCTTGCTAGCCTGCTAGCTAGCTAGCTAGCCACAATGGTGTGCTTGCTTAGAGCATCTCCAACCGTTTGCCCCCCAGCGCGCCTGGCGAAGCAGCAAAATGTTCCAGCGGATGCTATTTTTGCCCTGGGGGATCAACTTCCCAGTCACACCCTCGAGTTTCGGCCACAAGCAGATGCAAATTCAAAGTTTCATTTCTCGCTGCCAAAAAAAAGACGCAGGTCAGCGATCATGCCATAGTTCTGTGTCGGTCATGCCACAAGTCGGCGTCCATCATGCCACAGGCCTGCGATCACCACCACAGGTCCGGCGATCAAAACATGCCAATAGTCGAGTGTACAAAAAGGCAAGAGACATGCGCATAGAACTCAAATGGCCAGCTCATCATCTCTCGGAGCGACAGGAGAGGTCGGCGTTGGCGTCGGTGTCGGCGAGGGCACGTTCGGCGGTGTTGGAGACGAAAGCACACTCAGCGGTGGCATGGGCGATGCGGTCGGTACCGGCATGAGGTTTCCCTCTACCAAGTACCATGCCTTCACCTACGGGTCCATGTCCGCCGTCACGCCTCCCATTAGGAATGCCAAGTCGGTGTTGCTCTTCTTCGTGGCGACGTTGGTCCTGAGGAGGTCGAGCTTGGCATCCTGCTTCGTCATCAGCGTCGACCACCTCGCCTCTGACTTCTCCTCCCTCAGGGTAGAGTTGGTCTTTGCGTCGCTGATGCACTGCTCGATCGACGCCTGCAACCATTTGGCAGCCGATGCCCCATTCCTGGCCTTCTCCGCCTTCTTGTTCCCATCTGGCTGCCCTTCTGCCGCCCCAGAAACAGGCGCGTCCGGCCTGTACACACCATCCTTGTTGGCGAGTGCAAGCCGGACCTCGGCCCATTTCTCACACAACTCCATCCTCGTGAACACATGGAGGAACTTGAAGTCAGCATTGGTTTAGCTATCCCTGCAAAACAACTCGAACATCCGAACCATCTGTAGCAAGAACAAGTGTCGGCGAAGAACACAACGAAGAAGGCAACCCGGGGGCATTATGGACGTACCTGCTGTTCGATGTTTGCACTGCTTTCAGGGCGATCCTGGACCTCTTCTTGGATCCCATGCCACTTGTTGCACACCAGTTGGATGCTCGCCCAACGGTTGGACATGGCCTTGTCACCGCGCTCCATTTGCATGCTGGCGAACTCGGGGTCGACCAACTTGCACTCGTCGAATGTTGTCTTGATCCTCTTCCAACACGTCTCGGTGTTTTGGTTCGTGCCGCTGATCGGGTCCATGCTGAACAGCTTCCACGCTTCGGTGAGGCACATGTCTTCCTTCGCCGTCCACTTTATGCGGGGCTCGGGTGGCTTCCCATTGGCTGACCTTGAATTCTTCTTTCTCACTTCGCCCCTCACCGGCACCGGCTCCACTGGCTCTTCCTCCTCCATCTCCTCCTCGACCTCGTTGGGGTCAATGTCATCCATGTCGCCGATGTCCTCCTCCACCTCTTGCGTACCGAACCCGGGGCATGACGCAGCCGCGCCGGAGCCGGTGTTGGTTATATCCTCCATCTCGGCGTCTGCGGTGCTGTACTGTGGGGCCGAACCAGACGCGAAAGGCAGGGGGCACGTCGCGGTGCCGTCGCGGACGAGCCCAAGTACGTCGGCGAGAGCGCGTAGCCGTACTAGGTGTTGTTGGAAATATGCCATATAGGCAATAATAAATTGGTTATTATCATATTTCCTTTTTCATGATAATCGTTTATTATCCATGATATCATTGTATTGATCGGAAACTCAGATACATGTGTGGATACATAGACAACACCATGTGCCTAGTATGCCTCTAATAGACTAGCTCATTGATCAAAGATGGCTATGGTTTCCTAGTCATGGACATGAGATGTCATTTGATAATAGGATCACATCATTAGGAGAATGATGTGATGGACAAGACCCAAACTATGAACGTAGCATATGATCGTGTCAGTTTATTGCTACAGTTTTCTGCATGTCAAGTATCTATTCCTATGGCTAAGAGACCATGCAACTCACTGACACCAGAGGAGTACCTTGTGTGTATCAAACGTCGCAACGTAACTGGGTGACTATAAAGGTGCTCTACAGGTATCTCCGAGGGTGTCTGTTGGGTTGGCATGTATCAAGACTGGGATTTGTTACTCCGTGTGACGGAGAGGTATCTTAGGGCCCACTCAGTAATACAACATCACTATAAGCCTTGCAAGCAATGTGACTAAAGAGTTAGCCACGGGATGTTGTATTACAGAATGAGTAAAGAGACTTGTCGGTAACAAGATTGAACTAGGTATAGAGATACCGACGATCAAATCTCGGGCAAGTAACATACCGAAGAACAAAGGGAACATCGTACGTGATTAACTGAATCCTTGACATAGAGGTTCAACCGATAAAGATCTTCGTAGAATATGTAGGAACCAATATGGGCATCCAGGTCCCGCTATTTGTTATTGACCGTAGAGGTGTCTCGATCATGTCTACATAGTTCTCGAACCCGTAGGGTCTACACACTTAAGGTTCAGTGATGTTTCGGTAGTATAGAGTTATGTATGGTGGTGACCGAAGGTTGTTCGGAGTCCCGGATGAGATCCCAGACATCACGAGGAGCTCCGGAATGGTCCGGAGGTAAAGATTGATATATAGGAAATCCTGTTTTGGTCACTGGAAAAGTTTCGGGCTCATCGGTAGTGTACCGGGAGTGCCGGGAGGGTACCGGGGGACCATCGGGAGGGGTATTTCGATCCAAGAGGCTACATGGGCTATGGGAGAAGGAATACCAGACCTTAGTGGGCTGGCCGAAGTCCCACAGAAGGCTCATGCGGCTAGGGAAGAAAACCCAAGGTGGAAAGAAGGCAAAAGTGGGACAATAAGGAAGGAGTCCTAATCCTACTAGGAGTGGAGGAGGAGGACTCCTCCCTCCCACTTCGGCCGAACTAGATTTGGCTCCTTGGGAGCCATGTCTCCTCCCTCCACTCCTACTATATACTATAGGTTTGGAGGGTAGCCCTAACCCTAATTTCCACGTGCTGCCCTCTTCTTCCTCTAGATCGTTTTCTCCTCTAGATCAGTTTTCAGCGGTGCTTAGGCGAAGCCCTGCTGGAATTACTCCACCACCATTGCCGGAACGCCGTCGCGCTGCCGGAGAACTCATATACCTCTCCGCTCCCTCTTGCTGGATCAATAAGGCAGAGATCGTCATCGAGCTGTACGTGTGCTGAACGCGGACGTGTCGTCGGTTCGGCGCTAGATCGGAAGGACCGCAATCAAGATCGTGAGACGATTCGTGATTGGATTGCGGGACGGATCATGATGAGATCGCGGGACGGATCATGATCGGATCATGGGACGGATCGTGATGGGATCGCGGGACGCTCGGCAATTTGGATCGCAAAGACGTTCGACTACATCAACTGCGTTTCTTAACGCTTCCCGCTTAGCGTTCTACAAGGGTATGTAGATCCACTCTCCCTCTCATAGATGCTCATCACTATGGATAGATCTTGTGTGTGCTTAGGAATTTTTTTGTATCCCATGCAACGTTCCCCAACAGTGGCATCATGAGCTAGGTCTATGTGTAGATGAGATCTCGAGTAGAACACAAAGAGTTTGTGGGCGTTGATGCTTAGATTGCTTCATCCCTTTGTCGTGTTTTGGTTCAGCAGTATTGTGGGATGAAGCAGCCCGTACCAACCTTACTCGTACGCTTACGTGAGACCGGTTCCATCGACTGACGTGTACCTTCGTTGCACAAAGATGGCTGGCGGGTGTCTATTTCTCCTAGTTTAGTTGGATCGGATTCGACAAAGGCGGTCCTTGAGAAGGTTAAAAAGCAACTTATGTATCACTGTTGTGGTTTTCTGTAGGTGAGAATTGTTCTTGCTAGATACCCGTAGCAGCCAGGTAAAACATGCAACAACAATTAGAGGGCGTCTAACTTATTTTTGGAGGGTATGTTGTGATGTGATATGGCCAATTACATGATGAGATATATGTGATGTATGAGATGATCATGTGTTGTATAGAATATCACGACTTGCGTGTCGATGAGTATGGCAACCGGCAGGAGCCATTGAGTTGTCTTTAATTATTGTATGATTTGTGTGTCAATCATTAAGCTCTATGTAATGCTTTACTTTATCGCTAAACGGTAGTAATAGTAGTAGAAGCATGATGGGCGCGACAACCACGATGGCGACACGTTGATGGAGATCATGGTGTCATGCCGGTGACGATGGAGATCATGCCGGTGCTTTCAAGATGGAGATCAAAAGCACAAGTTCATGGCCATATCATGTCACTTATGATTTGCATGTGATGTTAATCCTTTTATGCACCTTGTTTTGCTTAGGACGATGGTAGCATTATAAGGTGATCCCTCACTTAAATTTCAAGGTTAAAATTGTGTTCTCCCCGAGTGTGCATCGTTGCAAAAGTTCATCGTGTCAAGACAGCACGTGATGATCGGGTGTGATAGACTCTATGTTCACATACAACGGGTGCAAGCCAGTGTTGCACATGCGGAACACTCAGGTTAAACTTGATGAGCCTAGCATGTACAAACATGGCCTCGGAACACAAGAGACCAAAAGGTCGAATATGAGTCATATAGTAGATATGATCAACATAATGATGTTCACCATTGAAATCACCTCAACTCACGTGATGATCGGACTTGAGTTGGTGAATTTGGATCATGTATCACTCGAATGATCGGAGGGATGTCAATTTGAGTGGGAGTTCTTAAGTAATATGATTAATTGAACTCATTATCTGAACATAGTCAATAGTGTCTTTGCAAGTTATGTTGTAGATTACTAGCTCACACTGTAGCTCCCTTGAATTTTTATATGTTCCTAGAGAAATGGAGTTGAAAGATGATGGTAGCAATATTGCGGACTGGGTCCGTGATCTAAGGATTGTCGTCATTGCTGCACAGAAGGCTTATGTCCTTAATGCACCGCTTAGTGCGCCACCCCCTCTAGCATCGTCTATAGACGTTGTGAACATCTGACAAGCATGTTGCGATGACCACTTGATAGTTCTGTGCGTCATGCATTACGGCTTAGAATTGAGGCTCAAAAACATTTTGAACGTCACGAAACATATGAGATGTTCCAAGAATTGAAATTGGTATCTCAGGCTCGTGCCCGTGTTGTGAGATATGACATCTCCAACAAGATTCTTTGCCTGCAAGATGAACGAGAATGGCTCAATCGTTGAGCATGTGCTCAGACTGTCTGGGTGCTACGATTGCTTGAATCGAGTGGGAGTTGATCTTCCAGATAACATAGTGATCGATATATTTCTCTGAGTCACTATTACTAAGCTACTAGAACTTCGTGATGAACTATAATTATGAGAGGAATGGAAATGACGATCCCTGAGCTGTTTGCGATGTTTGACACCGCAAAGGTAGAAATCAAGAAGGAGCATCAAGTGTTGATGGTTTGTAAAACCACTAGTTTCGAGAAAGGCAAGGGCAATGAGGGAAACTTCATGGATGGCAAGTTAGTTGCTGCTCCAGTGAAGCAACCGAAAGTTGAACCCAAACCTGAGACTAAGTGCTTCTATTATGAGGAGAGCGGTCACTAAAGCGGAACAACCCTAGATACTTGGTAGATGAGAAGGCTGGCAACGTTAATAGAAGTATATTTGATATACGTGTTATTGATGTATACCTTGCTAGTACTTCTAGTAGCACCTGGGTATTGGATACCGGTTCGGTTGTTAAATGTTAGTAACTCGAAGTAAAAGCTATGGAATAAACGGAGACTAGCTAAGTGTGAGGTGAAGATGTGTGTTGGAAATGTTTCCTAGGTTGATGTGATCAACATCGCACGCTCTCTGTACCTTCGGGATTAGCGATGAACCTAAATAAATTTTATTTGGTGTTTGCATTGAGCACGAATGTGATTAGATCGTGTTTATTACAATACGGTTATTCATTTAAGTCAGAGAATAAAGGTTATTCTGCTTACATGAATAATACCTTCATGGTCATGCACCCAACGAGAATGGTTTGTTGAATCTTGATCTTAGTAATACACATGTTCATATCATAAAATTGATGCCAAAGATACAAAGTTAATAATAATAGTACCACATACTTGTGGCACTACTGCTAAATGTCATATTGGTATAAATCGCATGAAGAAACTCTATGCTGATGGATCTTTGGACTCATTCGATTTCAAATCGGTTGAGACATGCAAACCATGCCTCTTGGGAAAGATAAGGACCCCGTTTTCCGGTTTGATGGAGCGGGCAAGTGATTTATTGGAAATGATACATGTTGATGTATGCAATTCAATGAGTCTTGTAGCATGCAGTGGATATCATTATTTTCTTACCTTCACTGATGATTTGAGTAGATACAGTGTATATTTACTTAATGAAACACAAGGCTGAATCGTTTGAAAAGTTCAAGAAAATTTAGAGTGAAGTTTAAGATCATCATGACAAGAAGATAAAAATGTCTGCGATATGATCGTGGAGGTGAATATCTGAGTTACGTGTTTGGCATACAACTTTAGACAATGTGAAAGTTGTTTCACAACTCACGCCACCTGAAACACCATAGTGTGATGGTGTGTTCGAACGTCATGGTCGTGCTCTATTGGATATGGATCATACTATGATGTCTCTTATCATTTTGCCACTATCGTTTTGGGATTATGCATTAGAGACAACTACATTCACTTTAAATAGGGAACCATCTAAATCCGTTGAGATGACACCATATGGTTTGGCAGAAACCTAAGTTGTCATTTCTTAGAGTTTGGGAATGTGACCCTTATGTCTGATAAGGTCGAACCCAAAGCGGAAAAATGCATCTTCATAGAATACCCTAAGAACAGTTGGGTATACCTTCTATCTTGGATCCGAGTACAAAGTGTTTGTTGCTAAAAATGGGTCCTTTCTCAAGAAAGAGTTTCTCTCGAAAGAATTGAGTGGGAGGAAGATAGAACTTGATGAGGTTATTGAACCTTTGTTCAACTAGAGAGTAGTGCAGCGCAGAAAGATGTTTCTGTGGAGCCTACGTTAGTTGAAGAGGAAGTTAATGATGATGATCATGAAGCTTCGGATCAAGTTACTACGAACCTCGTAGGTCGACAAGGACGCGTACTGCTCCTAAGTGGTACCACAACCCTGTCTTGGAGGTTATGTTGTTGGACAACGATGAACCTACGAGCTATGGAGAAGCGATGATGGGCCCGGATTCCGACAAATGGTTAGAGTCCACGAAATTCGAGAAAGGATCCACGTATTAAAACCAAGTATAGACTTCGGTAGACTTGCTCGTTGGACGGCAGGTCGTCGAGTACAAATGGACCTTTAAGATGAAGACAAACGCTAATGGAAAATGTCACCATTTATAAAGCTCGACTTGTTGCAAAGAAGTTTCCGACAAGTTCAAGGAGTTGACTGCGATGAGACTTTCTCACTCGTAGCGATGCTAAAGTCTATTGGAATTATGTTAGCAGTTGCTGCGTTTTTCAATTATGAAATCTGACAGATGGATGTCAAAACATCGTTTCCTTAACGGTTTACTTGAGGAAAGGTTGTATGTGATACAACCAAAAGGTTTTGTCAGTCCTAAGGATGCTAAAAGGTGTGCCAGATACAACAATCCTTCTATGGGATGGAGCAAGCATCTCGGAGTTGGAATATACGCTTTGATGAGGTGATCAAAGTTTTTGAGTCTATACAAAGTTTATGAGAAACTTGTATTTACAATAAAGTGAGTGGGAGCACTACAGAGTTTCTGATAAGCATATGTGGATGACATTTTGTTGATCGGAAATGATGTAGAATTTCTGGAAAGCATAAACGGTTGTTTGAAAAGAGTTTTTCAAAGGAAGACCTGGATAAAGCTACCTAATTGTTGAGCACCAAGATCTATAGCGATAGATCAAGATGCTTGATGAGACTTTCAATGAGTACATACCATGACAAGGTTTTGAAAGAGTTCAAAATGGATTAGTCAGAGAAAGAGTTCTTGCCTAATTTGTAAGGTGTGAAGTTGAGTAAGACTCAAAGCTCGACCACGGTAGAAGAAAGATAAAGGACGAAGGTCGTCCCCTATGCTTTAGCCATAGGCTCTATATAGTATGCCATGCTGTGTACCACACCTGTGGGTGCCTTGCCATGAGTCCATCAAGGGGTACAAGAGTGATCCAGGAGTGGATCACTGGATAGCGGTCACGATTATCCTTAGTAACTAAAAGACTAAGAAAATGTTTCTTAGTTATGGAGGTGCTAAAGAGTTCGACGTAAAGAGTTACGTCGATGCAAGTTTTAACACCAATCCAGATGACTCTTAGTAGCAATCCAGATACGTATAGTGGAGCAACCATTTGGAATATCTCTAAGTGGAGTGTGGTAGCAGTGTCTACAGTATGACATAGAGATTTGCAAAGTACACACGGATCTGAATATCGCAGACCCGTTGACTAAAAGACCTCTCTCACATGCAAAACATGATCGAGCCCCAGAACTCATTGGGTGTTAGATTCATAACAATGTGAATCACATGGTGATGTGAACTAGATTATTGACTCTAGTGCAAGTGGGAGACTGTTGGAAATATGCCCTAGAGGCAATAATAAATTGGTTATTATCATATTTCCTTGTTCATGATAATCGTTTATTATCCATGCTATAATTTTATTGATCGGAAACTCAAATACATGTGTGGATACATAGACAACACAATGTTCCTAGTATGCCTCTAATAGACTAGCTCGTTGATCAAAGATGGCTATGGTTTCCTAGTCATGGACATGAGATGTCATTTGATAACGGGATCACATCATTAGGAGAATGATGTGATGGACAAGACCCAAACTATGAACATAGCATATGATCGTGTTAGTTTATTGCTACAGTTTTCTGCATGTCAAGTATTTGTTCCTATGACCATGAGATCATGCAACTCACTGACACCGGAGAAGTACCTTGTGTGTATCAAAACGTCGCAACGTAACTGGGTGACTATAAAGGTGCTCTACAGGTATCTCCGAGGGTGTCTGTTGGGTTGGCATGTATCAAGACTAGGATTTGTTACTCCGTGTGATGGAGAGGTATCTCAGGGCCCACTCGATAATACAACATCACTATATTACTTGCAAGCAATGTGACTAAAGAGTTAGCCACGAGATCTTGTATTACAGAATGAGTAAAGAGACTTGACGATAACGAGACTGAACTAGGTATAGAGATACCGACGATCGAATCTCGGGCAAGTAACGTACCGAAGAACAAAGGGAACAACCTAAGGGATTAACTGAATCCTTGACATAGAGGTTCAACCGATAAAGATCTTCGTAGAATATGTAGGAACCAATATGGGCATCCAAGTCCCTCTATTGGTCATTGACCGTAGAGGTGTCTCGGTCATGTCTACATAGTTCTCGAACCCACAGGGTCTGCACACTTAAGGTTCGGTGACGTTTCGGTAGTATAGAGTTATGTATGGTGGTGACCTAAGGTTGTTTGGAGTCCCGGATTAGATCCGAAACATCACGAGGAGCTCCGGAATGGTCTGGAGGTAAAGATTGATATATAGGAAGTCCTGTTTTGGTCACCGGAAAAGTTTCGGGCTCATCGGTAGTGTACTGGGAGTGACGAGAGGGTACCGTGGGACCATCGGGAGGGGTATTTAGACCCAAGAGGCTACATGTGTTGTGGGAGAAGGAACACCAGCCCTTAGTGGGCTGGCCGAAGTGCCACAAAAGTCCCATGCGGTTAGGGAAAAAAACCCAAGGTGGAAAGAAGGCAAAAGTGAGAAAATAAGGAAGGAGTCCTAATCCTACTAGGAGTGGAGGAGGAGGACTCCTCCCTCGCACTTCGGCCGAACCAGATTTGGCTCCTTGGGAGCCAAGTCTGCTCCCTCCCCTCCTCCTATATATACTAGAGGTTTTGAGGGCAGCCCTAACCCTAAGTGCCACGTGCTGCCCTCTTCTTCCTCTAGATCGTTTTCTCCTCTAGATCAGTTTTCAACGGTGCTTAGGCGAAGTCCTGCTGGAATTACTCCACCACCATCGCCACAATGTCGTCGCGCTGCCGGAGAACTCATCTACCTCTACGCTCCCTCTTGTGGGATCAAGAAGGCAGAGATCGTCATCGAGTTGTAGTGTGCTGAACGCGGAGGTGTTGTCCGTTCGACGCGAGATCAGAAGGACCGTGATCAAGATCGCGAGACGATTCGTGATTGGATCACGGGACGAATCGTGATGAGATCGCGAGACGGATCGTGATGAGATCGCGGGACGGATCGTGACGGGATCGCAGGATGCTCGGCGATTTGTGTCGCGAAGACGTTCAACTACATCAACCGCATTTCTTAACGCTTCCCGCTTAGCGATCTACAAAGGTATGTAGATCCACTCTCCGTCTCGTAGATGCTCATCACCATGGATAGATCTTGCGCGTGCATAGGAATTTTTTTGTTTCCCATGATACGTTCTCTAACAGGCGGTGGCCAGTGGAGAAGGCGCAAGGTGTGCGTGGGAAGGTGATGTTGGGGTTGAAGCCGCCGAGGGCGCCATTGTCAACGTACTCCGGCGAGGGCGCGTAGCCGTCCCATGCCGGTGACGGGAAGTTGGGGTTGGCCGGCGGTGCGACGCTCTGCTGTCTGCCCCACGCGCCTTGCGGGAACAGACCCTGCTGCTGCCCCAAGAAGATCGGTTGCACGTTCGCCATGGCCGAGCGAGACGACGCCTCCTTCTCTGTCGCCACATCTCTTGCTTTCTTCATGAGAAGCCTGTTCCGGCGATCGGTGGTCACCGCCTCCGTACGGTTGATGCCGGCCTTCCACTGCGGGTTTGTCAAGCCCGGCGGCCTTGGCATCGACGCCCGAGCTTTCCTCACCTTCGGCGCGGCGGAGGCGGTGACTTGGAAAGGGGCGGCGTACTTCTTTGACGGCATGGCAGCGGAGAGATATGGAGAGAATGGCGGGGAAACGATGGGATGGGGAGGGAAAACGGCGGAAAGAAGCAGTCGGTGTCGCCGAAAGCTCGGCCCCACGCGACTTTTCACTTCTGCCAGCGCCCCTAGGCACCCCAGCACGCTGGGTTTGGCCTGGGGTCTACGGCCCAAAAAAGGGGCCCAACCAGCAAAAATCGACGTCCTTAGGGGGGCGACTGGAATTTTTTTCGTGTGCCAGCGATAAAAAACAGGCCTGGGGGGTCCGTTTGGGCCGCGGCTGGAGATGCTCTAACTAGCTATCCGACGTGCATGTGCTTGCTAGCTAGCGCTCGGGGCGTGGCCGCGCTCGGGACGAGCGCGGGTGGGCGGTTGGGTTTGCCGGCCGTGCCATGAGACGAGACGAGCCAGGATTACCTCACTTTCGTCAAGGAGCTCGCTATCTTCTGCATGTGCTCGGACGCCTTCCCCTCTCGCGACGACAACCCGATGACAACGGTGATGTCGCGGCCGCAGGAGAAGCGTGCAACAAACCAGGAGATACTCCGACACGTGTGAGAGGCGACCGTGTCCCCCCGTCAAGGAGGGCGTGGTGTTAGCCTAGGTGATCTGGTTTAAGTGTGATTGTGAACTGCTAATCACCATGCGAGTCAGACAACCAAACGCCGAGTGGAAATTGTTTTTCGATGACAAGATCCCATATGTAGGCAACCAAACAACATGCAAACGTCGTATTTTACCATGTATTTTCTATACCAGGCCCTACTCGGTCTGTCTTGTTTTTCTCCTCTTAGCCAAGCCGAGCTAACAAAGTAACTAAACACGCCCAAATTTTTTAACGTGCATTTTCTTGTTCTATGACTGACGAGCAGGGCACCGGACGGCAATTGTGCCGTCTGGACGACATTGTGGAGGTGTGCTGCTCCACCTAAGGTACGGGTCTTTGGTTGGCGGATATCAACTAAATCTTTGGCAATTATGGAAAATAAGCATAAGAGAACTCTCGAACAATATGATGTTTGTGTTATGTGTGGCGTCGAGCGAGAAGATACCTTTCATGCCATGTGTAGGTGCCCTATGACGTGCGCCCTATGGGAGGCTATGAAGGAGTCATGGCCTCTTCCGGATCTACGGGCAGTGTCCAACACAGGCAAAGAATGGCTACTACATCTCCTAAATAACAATACAGAGTTGCAACTGTTGGTCATTTTGATGACCTTTTGGCGAGCTTGGCACTGTCGGAATGAAGTGATACATCACAAACCGGCGCCACCAATTGAGAGTTCGAGGAGAATTCTGAACAGCTACATCGAGTCCCTATTATGCATCAAGCAGCAACCACAAGGAGACATGGTGAAAGGAAACATGATCGTTCAGAGGGAGCCACAAGTGGTGAGGCGATCGAATGTTTATTCTAGTATGCCTCAATCTACATGGGTAAAACCACCACCTGGCTGGGTGAAACTGAATGTTGATGGGTCGCATATCCCTGGCGAGTGTACTGGAGGCGCAGGCATGGTCTTAAGGGACGACACACGAGTCATCATATTCTCCTCATGTCGGTTTCTTTGATCATGCCGCACACCAATGGAGGCGGAAATAGCAGCGTGTCTCGAGGGTACGTCCCTGACGCTGCAGCGGACGGAAAAACCCATCATTGTTAAACTAGATTGTAAAGCTGGAGTGGAAGCTTTGACGGAGAGCGGAGTTAACAGGTCTTCGTTGGCCGGGTTGATTGATGAGACGAAGCGCCTCTTGCTTGGTGTACGGCGACATGATTTTGTCCATGTCCGACGCATGGCCAACATGGCTGCACATTGCATGGCTCAAAGAGGACGCAGCGTACAGTTTGGCTGCAATTTGGGCCTGATGATTTATGTTCTATTTGTGATAACGAGTGTATAAACATTACTTAATTAACAAATGCTCGTTTCACCCGAAAAAAAAGAAAGGAAAAAAAAAGAACACTATCCTCCTCTAATGTGCTTATCCTAGAAAAACATGGGTGCGAAAGCCTAACTCCAACTACAGATCCATGTTTTTAATGAAGGAAATATCCGAACGAACAGGCCTATTGTCGGGCGAATCCTATTTGACTCCCACATGCGTCAGAATTCCGTAAACGGCGCTTTAAGCGCCGCTTAAAGGGTACAGGGCGCACACCCCCTTACACTAAGTTCAGTTAGTTGTCCGGTCCATTTATTTTTCTGTTCATTTTCTTCACATTTCCACCAGGGGTTTAGCCTTTCTTTTCCTCCTTTCTTTTTCTTTTTATTTATTTTTCAAATTGGACGAATATTTTCCAAATTCAATGATTTTTTCATTTGTTTTTCAAATTACATGTCTTTCTAAATTATTATGAACCTTTTTAATATGTTGTGCACTTTTTCCAAAATTTCTGAACTTTTCTTTCTAAAATTTTCTGAACTTTTTTGTCCAAAATTGATGATTTTGTTTTTCAAATTCGTTGAACTTCCTTTAAATTTCGATGAACTTTTTTCTTTTTTTCCCCTCAAATTCATGTACTTTTGTGAGGATTGTAAGCTTTTTTTCAAAATCTATGTACATTTTCAATTTTCAATTTTATTTATTTTTGCTATTTTTTTAATTATTTTTGTATTTTATTTATCAAAGGCAAATGTGCTTATCTTCTTTCTTGGGCCGATCCATGAGCTACGGGGCGTGGGCGCCAAAAACTCAAGGGTGTTGAGGGCGCCCTATAGGAGATCCCACATGATTAACTCGATGCCATGACGCTCGTAGACACACGTTGCATCATTTATTAAGTGTTGTCTCTTAGAACTAGATTAATTCCTTTAAAAAGAGAGATCGGTGTTACCCGGTTAATTAACAGAAAATGAGGCGAAAACGTTACAACTTGCCCAAAAGAAGGGTAACTCGGCCGACCTGGCACCAACAAAACCATATACACCGCTGAATAGAGGACGCCAGGTTGCTTGCAATGTCATCGCCGTTACTTCTTCCTGAGCAGATGACCCTAACTTTTCCATTGACAACCTATCAAAACCTCATGAACGAACGACACACGAGGACCTTGTCTAGTCGGCCATAACCAAGCAATCGGCTGTAGACATCGAGGATAGGCAGCTTCGGTTCAATTAATGTGTTTCATAGGAGAAAGTTGCACCGAATATGTCATTTCAATTCTTTGATTTTGTTTGTTGGGGTTCATTGTTTGGTTTTCTCCTTTTCTGTTTCTTATTCATTTTATTTTATTTTTTGTTTCCTTTTTCTGGTTTTTTATTTATAGTTTTTTCACTCTGGTGACACTTCATGCCTGATCGGACAAAGCACCTGATCAGCGTGAGGCAGTCGTTCAATTCTGATCGTCCATACAATTATAGTATTCCCACGTGAGACCATAAAACAGGAAGGCAGACACATCATAAATTATTAATATTACTAAACTTCTATGATTGGAGGCCTCACAATCAATTGAGGTCTTTTATTGAAATTCGATCATCCAATTTTGGTTGGGTGAACAATCTTTTTCGTTTACTTTTTATACAATACATCATGCTTACTAATTTTTTAATCTTCACACATAGTTAAGACTTAAATATAGAATTGGGTCATTTGATTTTAACCGGTCAACAATTTCTCAAGGAGCTCTTCCATTTTTTTTAAGTCATTGTGTTTCTTAACTTTAAAGCTCTTTCATTCGATTGAGTTATTCAATTTTGGATTTGGTTTAGAATTTTGATTTGACCAACGATTTTTCAAATCAATCAGCAGTAATCGGCCTATAAAAAATATATTAACCCCTCGCAGACTTCTGTCATCACAAAAAAGCGTCACCATGTGATATTAGCCTAGTAAACTACACACAACCAATGATGAAAAAAATATCCCCACACGAATATGGGTTCATTAGAGGATAACACAACATCACACCGCGAAAGGCCCACCAAATAACCGCATTATAAATAAACACAAAACACAATCCATCGTCTCCCCAACCGGCCAAACTAAATACTCCATCAATTTTAAAATATAAGGATTGTTGTTTTTTGGAAAGTCAAATTTCTATAATTTTGACCAAGTTTACAAATACTTTGACCAACTTCAAAAATATCAACTTTCAAAATGTTAAATAAAAAATATGAAAATTCATTTTCTAATGAATCTAATAACACCGATTTGAGATTATGAATTTTGATATATTTGTTTAAAAATTTGATCAAATTAAAAAAAAGGTTTGACTATTCAAAAAATAAATACACCATATATTTGAAATAGAGTGATTTTTTATATAAAAAAATCCCAACAGATTCAACGACGCAACAAAGCGTGATCAACCCTTCTAGTAAATTATTAATTGGCAATTTGAAGGAAAGGAAATTTGAAGCACGTGAGTCAGCGTGGTTGTTCGCATGCATGATTCGATTTCACGCAAGGCTCGGCATGCTTCTTCATGTTTCAACAATTGAACTTCATCCGATGAATTTCAATACTAGGTTCGTGAAGTAAACATTACACGGACACAGGCCGGTATACAACGCAGACGCGGGTCTGCCTTGTCTCTAGTGAATCCCGGCCCTTGTCGACAGAAGGGTTTTACTTTTAAATGTTTCTTCGAGTTTTGTTAAAATTGTGTCCTGTTCAGAAAGACAAAACGGTGATGGATTCTTTACGATGAAATAAGGTTATTTTTGCCTAGCTCATACACACGCAACAACAATAACACATACACATGCAGCAATACACACGCACGCACACACATAACACACACAGCAACACACGCACCTGCACACACACAACAATACACACGCACCCAGGCATGCAGCACACATGCACGCACAGCAGCACACGCGCACACATAGAGCATCAGTAGCACACGTGCGTGCCCACAGACACAACCAGCAGCACACACGCATTTGATGGCTGTGTGTATCATGCTATGTAGAGGCTGGATATTTTTTCGATGCAGTTGTATCACCTCGATATATCAGTTCATTGAAATGTCCTTTATCGAGAAAAATATCTTACCACCAATTTAAACTTTAGGAGAATCTTCTGGTTGAATTGCATTTCTCCCCAATATCAATATAAACAATAGAGACTTAATTCTAAACCACGGCTAATGCAACCCGGTTTGAGTCCAAATCCAAGACTCAAAGCCTATACAATATGAAATGGTGGAAGAAGATGGTTGGAGTGATGAGATTTTTCCTGCAGAGTTCACAAGGACAAACAAAGCTTCGACAAATCATTTTACCACCATCCTATGCATTGAGGCTCATGTGTGAGATTGTTCTGTTGGCGTCTCGTTGGCCTCTCGGCAGTTGATGTATGGGAGCCTAAGAACCCCCAAACAAGATAAAAGTCGAGAAAATGATTGGTTGCAGGCGTTTCCTAGGAAATCCCAAACATGAGTTGGAAAGAATGTCTCATGTTGTAAACTAGAAGTCGAGAAAATTTTCTCAGCTAGATATGCAATACCTACCGGTCAATGGTATTAAAACACATCAGGATTATTTGTTCCACGGGAAGCAATTCCGTTGACCAAGCATTGAAATATATTAAGGGAATCACAAAAAGGGAGGGGAATAAGAAACAAAAATTCATACTGTAGATACGAAGAGACCTTTGACTGGTTCATTACCTATGTTCTTTCTCATACACGTATTAGAACTGGTACTTTAATCTGACTCTTCATATCACTATATTGTAAATATTTCGCTGATGTCTGGCGGCATGCCGGGCTGACTCTCAAATTAAGGACCCGAAGTGAGAAACAATTGCACCCAATAATTCAAGAGGCAATGACGAGCAGTCACTTCAAGGCTAGTACGTGAATAAATCATTGCAGAAGGTAGGCTAGGTACCTCGATCTGACTTTGAACATGCATTCATCTCTTATTAATCTCGCTAATGCGCGACGCATGTGGGGTTGGCTGCTGTGAAACAGATGACCCAAATCGAGAAAAGATACACACAATAGACTGAAAACAATTATACAATGTAGATTACGGGCAGTTGGGTGATAATTGGGAATATTAATTTAGTCGACAAGGCAAGAGACAAAAGTGAAAGAAAATCAACCGTGTCTTCAGACGAACTTGTTTAAGGATGATGTACAAATCTTGGATTCGCCTTAATTTACCTGGTTGCATGGCATTTCACATGGTCAAACAAAGCTTCCACGAATCATTTTACCACCATCGATCCTATGCATTGAAGCTCATGTCTGAGATGTGTTCTGTTGGCCTCTCGGCAGTTGATGTATGGCAGCCCATGAACCCCCAAACATGATAAAAATCGAGAAAATGATTGGTAGCAAGCGTTTCCTAGAGAATCCCAAACATGAGTTGGAAAGAATGTCTCATGTTGTAAACTAGAAGTAATTTTTCTCAGCTAGATACGCAATACCTACCAGTCAATGGTATTAAAACACATCAGGATTATTTGTTCTACGGGAAGCAATTCCGTTGACCAAGCATTGAAATATATTACCTCTTCCATTTCGTGGTCTGTGTTCTTCGCACCGTTCAACACGTTCAACTCATGTGTGCACTTACATAGATGCATGCGATTATCTTCCACGTGAGCTAGCGATGGCTATATATACATACGTGCCATTGCAAGCAAAATACATCGAAACCAGTTCCCCTACACTAGTATTGATTGCCGAGAAGATCTTGTCCATCGTCATTTTCCATTAGCTCCATCGCCAACTCCGCCGATCGACCTGCTAAGGAGATTCAATGCCGACTCTGCCGAAAGCCGCGGCATCCATGGATCACACGGTTGAGGGCGCCATGAGCACCACCCTGCTGAGCCTTCTCGGCGTCACGGCCAAGTCGGAGATGGGCGCGGCGGCCATGGACGACAAGGTGGAGTGGCTCCGGTCGCAGCTGATCGGCAAGGACGTTGAGTTCGACACGCCGTTCGGGCGCCGTGCACTAACTTATGCCGACCAAACGGCGTCCGGCCGGAGCCTGAGCTACATCGAGAACTATCTCGTAAAACAGGTCCTCCCGTTCTACGGAAACACGCACACGGATGACAGCCACGTCGGGAGCAAGACGACGCGGCTGGTGGACAAGGCGGCGCGCTACATCAAGCGCTGCATGGGCGCCGGCCCCGGCGACGCGCTGATCTTCTGCGGCGCCGGCACGACGGCGGCCATCAAGCGCCTGCAGGAGGTCATCGGCGTGGCGTTGCCGTCCGTCGAGATGCGCAACCGGCTCTCGGCGCAACTGCGTGCCGAGGAGCGGTGGGTGGTCTTCGTCGGGCCGTACGAGCACCACTCCAACCTTCTGTCCTGGCGCCAGAGCCTGGCGGAGGTGGTTGAGATCGGCGTCGACGCCGACGGACTTGTCGACGTCGCCGCGCTCCGCCGCGCGCTCGGATCGCCAGAGTACGCGGACCGACCGATGCTGGGGTCTTTCTCGGCGTGCAGCAACGTCACCGGCGTCATGACGGACACGCGCGAGATCGCCCGCGTTCTTCACCAGCACGGCGCGTTTGCATGCTTCGACTTTGCCGCGAGGTGCTGTGATACTTGATTTCTTGGCTCTCTTTTTTGTGGCATGTGACCTGCATGGATTTGACAATCTGAACTCCATTCTCTCTTATAACTAAGCTAACCACCATACTTAATGTAATTAAGCTCCTCCAAAGTGCATGCCTCCCTTCAAATCAGTATACTATGTTTTTTCTGTTCCTACTGTTTTACATACTTGGCAAATGCAAGATCAATTGTGACTACTTGGTCTGCGTGTATTTAGAGGAAATTAACTGGTAAAAGCACAGTGTATAATTATATTAGCACACCATTTATTTATTGCTGGAATATATTAGTGCACCATGACAACATTGAATATATTTGCTTCATTTCTACTATTTCATGTGTAGATCAACAAACTAGGTCTAGAAATTTAAATTACTATCCTTTGTGCAGTGGACCTTATGTCAAGATCGATATGAAGTCTGGTGACAACGATGGATATGACGCTGTTTTCTTGAGCCCTCGCAAATTTGTCGGGGGGCCAGGCACACCGGGCATCCTTTTAATGAACAAATCATTGTATAAGCTCAATTTCCAGCCCCCATCAACATGTGGAGGGGGCACCGTGGCCTATGTCAATGGCTTCAATGAGGAGGTGAGTAAACAATGCAAGCATCACTACCAAGTATGTGTATTGTGTGCCATACAAACAAATATATAATTGTGTGATACGCAGGATACACTCTACTACGACGATATCGAGGAGCGTGAGGATGCTGGCACACCGCCGATATTGCAGAAGATCCGTGCATCGCTTGCATTTTGGGTGAAGGAGTATGTTGGGTATGACACGATGGACCTTCGTGAGCGAGTGTTCTCAGAGATGGCAATGAAAAGGCTTGTCAATAATCCAAATGTTAGGGTGCTAGGAAACACAAGTGCCCATCGTATACCAATCTTCTCATTCCTAATCTACCCATCAGTTACAGTGAAGAAGCCATTTGATGATTTTGATGAGCCTGGTTGTGATAAACAATTGGAGACGATGAGGCACAAGCAACTACCCCTCCACGGTCGTTTTGTGACCAAGCTTTTGAATGATCTTTTTGGCATCCAGGCGAGGGGAGGTTGTGCTTGCGCAGGTCCCTATGGTCACACCTTGCTCAAGGTCGATAATGAACTCTCACTTCGCATTCGGTCTGCTGTCCTTGAGGTATCACAAGATTTAGAACAAATTTCAACTTGCTTACTTCAATACATGGTACTAATGTTAATGTTTGTCGTCACAAAATATTCAGGGTTATAGTGGTCTGAAGCCAGGATGGACCAGATTGAGCTTTAGTTACTACCTCTCCAAGGAGGAGTTTAAATTTATCCTTTCCGCCATTGAGTTCATAGCGACATACGGACATCGCTTCCTCGCTTTGTACCAATTCGACTGGATCACTGGCAACTGGACCTTTAGGAAACAAGCAGTCAAGTACCACATCATGAGGGAGGAATTATCTCTTGGCATAGAACCATCGAAGCAAAAATATGACCAACCAAAGCTTGCGGATATAATGGACAAGCCCGTGGTCAATCATAAGAAGTTCCAGAGCTACTTAGAGAGTGCCAATAAAATTGCACTATCCATGTCAGATTTTAGTAATCAGATTGTCAGCTTTCCGAAAGGAGTAGACCCTGACTTGGTTCTTTTCCATATATAGAACCATGGATACATAATGTATCTTGGTAGAGTGTCTAGCCAATTACCATTGTTAGTGTATTGTTGATAAACGAGTAGAGCATTAGCTCTGAGTTTCAGTGATAAGCTGCACTTTAATTCTATCAAAAGTAAATGTTAAATAAAATGGATGTCAATCTATCAAAAGTGCTACTTCCTATTTATTTATTTATACTTGATGAGCTCATCATTACAATTTTGTATGGGTTGATCTATTTATTTGCCACTCTAAACTTACATAGGTCGATTTACTGCTTAGTTTTCCATAAGAGAAGTAAAAGACTCTTGGTGTATGTGTTATGGTAACTTGTGATTTTCTTTCTTACCATTTTGTCAGGCAACGTAATTTTATGTCGACTAAGTACACATACTAGATGATGTCCTTGGTTTACTCTCCGTTGTATGAGTTGATTTAAATGTCTTGCTTCCTGATTGTGGGCCCATAATGATAATTGTGCTAACAAGCAACTCGATTAATTACCAATGCTAAATGGACGCGGCGTAAGAATGCTCGAAGGGTAATTGAGTATGTTTTTTTTGCTTATTTGATTGTGAGACACTTCGGGGCGGTGAATGATCGGTTTTCCGAGTGGTAAAATATGATTAAAGATTGAAAGATAAGCATGCATGATTATGTATTAATTTTGATGGTTGATTTATGATAACTCGGAGTTAAATGAACAGTTACATGAACAAATTGATTGGACTCTTCTTAGTGGAATACACCTCAAACGGTGCATCTTCGTGTATGAAATAATTTTCGATGTACAATGAAAGGGATGTCGCAAGATCTAAAAGCATCAGCAATCCACAAACTTCGGATGCATGTGCACTATTCATCCACAAACCAGTTGAGTGTCGAATTTCAATTGCACATCCTCACTTCAAGAGTATTGCTCGAGACCCATCTTCACGAACTCAGGTTGTTATGTCGCTCACTATCTATTTGCTCTATCCATATTCATCACAAGATAGTTGAACATCTCAATGAACTGCGTAGACACACACTCTATATAGAGAAAGCAGATCAAGGATGGAGTCAAATGTAACTCCCTGGCAGTGTGGGATCTGGCCTTCCGCCCAAAATAAAATATGTGGGCTCGGGGTCATTGACATCAAACTTCAGAATCAAGGTCTTCTACTCAAGAAACTCCATAAGCCTTACATCCCATGGGTTCTGTTTATTTGGTCGACCTATTACGATGACAATGTGCTACATGCCAGTGACCCATGTGGTTCCTTTCTGGTGGCGCGATGTTCTTTAGGTGTAAGATGTTTATCATGGAGTGACGTGTGCCTTAGTGGGGTGATGGTAGCACTGTGCTCATTTGGAAGGATCTTTGGTTGCCCAAACTTCTACAAGAATCACACCCGGGGCTTTCTCGTTCTCAAAGAAGGAGGCGTATCCATTAAGTCTTTCTTGACGGCAAACTCACTGAGTGATTTGTTCCATCTACCCTTATCACTACAAGCGAGAGAGGAAGTCAGCTAAATGCAAACCCTGATTGAGAACATTGCTCCTCCAAGGGGGTACTGATTCTTGGGTGTGTACCTGAGTAGCACTGCATTTCAAGGCCTCTCAATACAATGCTTTTTGCGTTGGAAAACTTGAAGTCGAGGAGGTATTTCGCTTCATTTGGAAATCAAAGTGAAACAACAAATGGAAGGTCTTTGGTTGGTTGTTGATTTCCACGAAGAGGAAGGGTGATGTAGCACAACAGCAGTAAGTATTTTCCTTAGTTAAAAACTAAGGTTAATCTAACCAGTTGGAGGCACCGCACTAACAGCTTTAGCAGCACATGCACGCAACTACAAAAAATGTTTGCATTCAACAAAATTCAATAGGTATGTCAATGCCCTTGTTTCTCGTTGATTGCAAGATTAATACTAATAGTGATAGGATAATTGTATGCAAGATTATAAATAACAGAATAAAATAAATGGTAAATAGTATAGCAAGTGTATCAAGTTTGTATCAATGAGAAGGTAGACCGGGGGCATGGGTTCACTAGTGTCATCTCTCTCGAAAGCATTGCAACAGTGGGTACACAAACTATTGTTGGGACATTGACAGAATAACAAATAATTATGATGATCATCTATAGCATAATCTAATATAGGTATTATGTCCATGGTAGACCATTAAAATTATTGACGTCTAATACTATTACTCCATCCAAAGACCGCTATCCAGCATGCATCTCAAAGTATTAAGTTCATACAAATAGAGCAATGCAATAAGTATCATAAAATAATGTAGAAAGGAAGATATCAATCAATATGATCAAACCCCGTTGTTTTCCCCTTAGTGGCAACAATACAATATGTGCCTTCCAACTCCAACTCTCACAGAGTCATGTCACCACAAGATTGAACCCACTATTATGCACCACTCCCTCTGAAGATCTAATCATCTAATTGGCCAAAGAAGAGTCAATAGATCGTAAAGCATACCATCAAATTACATATAAAAGATTTTGGAGAAAATCTCATATAAGTCAATGAACAATTCTGATCATAAATTCACAATTCATCGGATCCCAAAAAATGCACAACAAAGAATATTACTCGAATAGATCTCAAAGGAGATCATTGTATTGGATAGAGAGAGAGAGGGGAGAGAGAGATTGATATGGACCCCTAGGTCCGATAGAAACTACTCACACATCATCATGAACACAATAAGGTTGATGAAGATGGCCTCCCCGATGATTGCCCCCTCGGGCAAATTGCCAGAACAAGGCTCCACATTGGAACACAGTGAAATAGAGGCTTGCGGCGGCGACAAAATGATATGGGTTTCACTTTGAGGGTTTTCTAAATATTGGAGAATATATAGAGCCGGTTTTAGGTCAAGGGAGCCATGAGGGCCTCACAAGCTTAGGTGCCCCCCCCCTAGGGGCATGCCCCTCGAGCTTGTGGCTCCCTCGTGGGTCTTCTGGCCTCCCCTTAAAGCTTCTAGCATCACATATTTTCCAGAAAAAATCCTCGTGAAGCTTCGTCGTGTTTGGACTTTCTTTCTATAGTTTTTCTGTGAAATCGAAAACATGCAGAAAACGCAAACTTACATTGGGCACTAAATTAATTGGTTAATCCATAAAATGATATATAAATTATATGAAAGTGATAATATAATAACATAAAACCATCAAAAAATATAGATACATTGGAGACGTATCAGCCCGTACATGTGAGCATAAAAAAGAGGTCAAAAAGATCCCACCAGAAAATGAAAAATGAGAGAGAAAGTGAGGTGTCACACTACTATATTTTTACCACACATGTGCTTCAAAGTAGCACCGTGTACTTCGTGTAGAAGTCTTCAAGAGTTTCGTTTTCATACGTTAATGGGATTTTCACATTAGAACTTGACTTGCCTATTCCGATGACAAGCTTCTTCAAAATGTTTGAGGTCTTTATGAGTAAGTAAGTTGGATGCACATCCACTTAGCTACATATATGGAGCTTTCATACACATATAGCTCTAGTGCATTTGTTGCATGGCAATCATTACTCCTCACATTGACATCAATTATAAGGCATCTCCATTTCCCAACAATCTAGCCTCGGTTATGTGAGACCTTATTATACCTTTTTGTATGCCCTATAAAATATATATCATCATTATATATGTCATCTAAAGTTCTAAGACCATGGCTCATGCTCAAGTATTGCGTGAGAATCAAAAAACTAAAGCAAGCAAAGTATGATTTAATTGCTTTGTTTGGCGTCAGGGTTGTTCATGATTTGATATCTTAATTCTAGGAATACCAAGCGTGTCATGCTTATCGTGGTTAAGTGGATATAGTCGCATTCTTTAGCATCTCTTATTTTGGAAGGCAATAATTTTACTTGCATGTTTATGTATTATTATTTTGATGTTAAAATTATAGACTACTTCCTTGAATCATTTGTATCCCAAATTCATACCAAGATTACATCATTTAATCAAGGACATGTCAAGTAGCATCCAACATAAAAATATATTTTGTTTATCCTTTACTTGCTCAAGGACGAACATGAATTAAGCTTGGAGATGTTAATATGTCCCAAAAGTATATATTATTTTTTATTATTAAATACTATTATATTGTCACTTTCATATTCATTAACTAACTTATTAATTTAGTGTCCAGCATTAGTTCCTGTTTTTTACTTGTTTTTGGATTCGCAGAAAAACTATATCTAGGAAGGTCTAAATATCATGCCAATTTTTTACATTTTTTTCCTGGAGTATTAGAGACCCTGGAAGCTTTGAAATTCCACAAGAGGACCCACCATCCAAATACAAGGGCAGGTGGTGTGGCAAGGGGGTGGTAACGCCACTTGGGCGTGTGGGCCCCTTGATGCTCTGTTTGACCTCAGTCCTCCGCCTATAAATTCCATGATGCCCGAAACCCTGAAAGAGACAGACGAGAGAATTTTATTGCCGCCACAAGCCTCTGTTCCAAAGCGATCCCATCTGGAGCCCTGTTCTGGAGCTCTACAAGAGGGGGAGCCACCACGGGCAGCCTCTTTATCAACCTTGCTGCCTCCATGATGATCTGTGAGTAGTTATTTCAGGATTTACAAGTCCATAGTAGTAGCTAGATGGCTTCTTCTATCACTCTTTTGGATCATTAATACAATCATTTCCAATTTGATGTAATTCCTATGATGTTTTTGTTGGAATTCAATGAATTGTAGATTTGTAATCATATTGTTCATTGGATATAATTGAATCTTCTAAAGTTTCTTTGATGCATGACTCAGTAGCTATGTATGCTTTCTGAGTTATTTTCTCCTCTGGTCCAAGAAAAATCATCGCGATGATTTTATTCCGTTTGGACTCCATTTAATATTCTTTATCTACAATACTCAAAAACAAGAAAAAACTGAAGCTGCCACTAGGCTCTAGGTTAATAGGTTAGTCCCAAAAATAATATAAAATAGCATATTAATGCATATAAAACATCCAAAACAGATAATATAATAGCATGGAACAATCAAAAATTATAGATACGTTGGAGAAGTATCATTTCTCAACAAGATTTTGGGAAGACATTTGGCTTGGGATACTCCATTAGCACTTCAATATCCTTCGCTTTATAGTATTGCGCAATGTAAAGAGGAGTATGTGGCCACGACAATACAATCGGTACCTTTCAATATGCAATTTAGGCAAGATTTAGTGGGAGCACGCTGAAATGCATGGTTACATCTGGTCAGGAGACTGATGCAAGTGCAACTTTCTGTCCAGACAGATAGTGTTAGTTGGATTTTAGCTACGAATGGCGTATTCTAAGTAAAGTCCATGTACACGAATCTAATAAACACTGGACCACTCTCGAGATCATTACATATTTGGAAAATCAAAGTGCCACTCCGGATTAAAAATTTTATGTGGTTTATACACAAGGATGTGGTATTTATTACCAAAGATAACTTGGTAAAACAAAGATGGGTGGGCATGCCTAATTGTTGCTATTGTGATAAAAATGAAACAATAAGACAACATTTTTCTAGATTGTCCTCTTGTAAAACTCTTATGGCGTGTTCATATAACCTTTAATGTTAACCCACCAACATGTATTAGTTCGTTATTTGAAACGTGCCTCGATGGAGTTGACGTTACAAGAGCGAATCTTATCAGGATTGGAATATGTGCTTTATTTTGGGCTATATGAAATACCAGGAATGACATGATTTTTAATGATAAGAATTTTAATAGCCTTTTGCAAGTTATCTTCGGAGCAACGTCTTGAATCAGTACGTGGTCGTTACTCAGCCATGGGGACTCCAGAGAGCTTATGGCTACTGGGTGTAACCGGTGGAAGATGGTCGCACGAGTTATTTTCAACCGGTTTGGACTGTGTGCTAATAATAGGATAGATGTATATGCATCATAGTCTATTTTTAGTTTCGCCGATTGTGGCAGTCTATTTTTCATTTTTTCAGACTTTTCTTTTAGCGCTTGAGTGCTTTGCAGGGACGGAGCCAGGATTTAGACATAAGAAGGGCGAGACAACAACGAAGGCCGGAAATATTATGTATCTCACAAACTACAGAAGTGTTTTGATCGGACATGTCTAGCTACAAGTTGTAGCGTTGAACAAATGAAGCTTGTAATGGAACTACTCAAAAATACGGCATAATATACATTGCTACGGAACATTGTCATATCAATGTTTAAGATGAACATGACCAATCATTGTATAGCTAAATAGAATAATTTAGCTTGCATTCATATAGTTTTGAATGGAAAAACAATCACTGCTTGAGTCAACACTTTAATTTACTTGATATCTACCAACACAAACATAATTAAACATATAGAATTAATATTTGTTGTATTAGAAAAAAAATGACCGACAACGTCGCAAGAATACATACCTAGAGTAACAAATCCAGGCCCGACTCATCCCATTTGTTCAACAGAACGAATGATCGTTGTTTCCGCAAACAACAGTCATGCGGGATGCGGCAACCATCGCTGGACTACGTCGCTGGACGAAACATCGAGATGGGTTCGTGCTTCCGAAGATTGTATGCATTCATACCCTAGTGTGGTTTTGGCGAAGATGGCGGATGGCAATGCTTGATTAAGTTGCGCGGCGGCGCCTAGAGATTAGTTGGAGCTTAGGTCAAAGAGCACAAAGTGGAAACGAACACACAACTATAGATGATCTTCGGTGATTGGGTTGGTGAGTCCAATTTCCACGTACGTGAAAACCAATGCCATTTTCTTTGGGTTTGGGCCTGGACGTATCCCATGAATAAAGGGATGTTCATTTGCTAGTCGCCGGATACTAAGTAACAATTAAAAAGGAAATTGGTACTGGCCCCCTTAAAAATCCATGGGGGTGGCCGATCCATAGGGGGGTCTGGCCCCGCTGCCCCCTTTACTGGCTCCGCCCCTGGTGCTGTGTGGATCTAAGATCTCGGTTTGATTTTGTTTAATAAAATGGCTTTATGCATCGATTGATGCAGAGGTCGGGATCCGCTCCTCCTTCTCTAAAAAAAAAGTAATTATACAAGAAAAAACATGTTATTTTCACCTAGCTGTGCCTGTGGGTGTGAACCACTTATGTTAGTTTGCGCCGGCCATGTACCCTTCGTGCATATACTGACGGCCCATACTGCCCTTGTACGAGTCTTTCAATCAATGCCAATTTTCTTTTGTAGTTGGACTCAGCACCGACTCTCAAAGAAGTCAAAAACAAAACACGGAATCACAGACAAGAAGAAGAATAAGAAACAAAAATTCACAGATACGAAGAGACCTTTGACGGGTTCATTAGCTATGGTCGTTCTCATACATGTATTAGAATACTACTACCTTGATCCGGCCATGAACATTACTATGTTGTTAATCTTTCGCTGATGTCCGACGGCATGGCTGGCTGGCTGCGGTGAAGGAGAGGACCCAAAGTGAGAAACAAATGCACTCAATAATATAAGAGGCAATGTCAGCAGCCATTTGAAGGCTTGAAAGGCAGAGATTTATGTTAGCAAATACGCGAATAAATCGTTGGATAAATTAGACTACTGGTACCTCGATCTGACTTTGAACATGCATGTCTCATTTCGCTGCGGTGAAACATATGACCCATTGCGAGAAACAGATACACACAATAATATCAGAGACAATGGCTACAGCAGCCACACGGAGGGTTTTTTTTTTTTGGAAAAGGAGGTTAAACCTTCGGTCTTTGCATCAATCAATGCATATAGTCATCTTTATTAATTATTTCACAAAGGTCTAACAAGAACATACATTAATTCACCTAAAGCCACCACTCACACCAACAAACTCGATAATGTGAAGTGTTCTTACTTCACATATCTAAAACCGATGTCGTCGCCAATCCATCCACATAACGATCGGAAACGTGCAACACACCTAAAGCGCACACCTCATGCACACGTTTTAGAAGCCGTCATCATCATCGGACCACTGACCCATCTCCAGGAGAGAGATCCGCATCATCCTCGCGAGTGCAAAAATCCGTCGACGCCACCACGACGCCCACCGCCCTGAGCTCATCCGTTTAGACGCGAAGACTTTGAAAGATCTGTTGTGCGTAGCACCTGTCAACCAGGCATGACTCAGCGTACCATCTGTCGGCCAGGCATGACTCAGCGTAGCACCTGTCGGCCAGGCATGACTTGATAACTCCAACAAAACTCCGTGCAAGACGAAGCCGTTCCACCTCCTGCTCTCTATCTGCTAGCGCTGCTCCACAAACGATACTCCCAAAAGAGAAACGTCACCGCAATACCGTCATCGTCCAATCTGGAAGACCAGATCCTAGGGATTCCCCCGAAGCAGTGCCCACCATCAACAACCGTCAAGGACCCACACAGTGCCCATCACCACTCAGCCCTCAAGGCGATGCCTTCAGGAAGGTCACGACGTCAAGGACGCCGCCGCCGCCCACCGGAGTTAGGGTTTTCACCCAAGAGGAAAGGAGGGGGAGGGAGTAGAGGAGCAGATGTAGACTGACGTCTCCAATAAGAAAACGGCGCCCTTGAGCGTCGTCGTCAGCGCGGCCGGCCTGGGCCAACCAAGGGGTTTCCCCCAATCCGAATCTCCTCCACCAGCTTCACCCGCGGCCAGGGTCCCGGCAACCTTGCCGGCACCACCAAGACGGGGACATATGTTATCAAATATGTGAATGAATCATTATAGGAGTAGATTACTAGTACCTTAACCTGACTATGAACATGAATATATTGTATTTTCGCATGCCTGATGGGCTGCCTGTCTGCGGTGAAGTGAAACCGATGACCCAAGGCAATGGTGGAAGCCATCTGGATGCTTTAAGGACGGAGATATAGCAAAGGTGCAAAGACAACACTATAGAAAGTAAAGTAGTAGAGGCAAGAGGAAAAGAAATAAGACAAGCTTGGTTGGTCTTGGTTGTGATACATTTAACAAAAAACACATTATGTACACTCACGAGAGGACTAAAGTAGAAGCATGTTATCCATATCTTACCAAATCATTAGCAGGTTATTCATGCATGTACGTGATGGCTTCGTACTTGGTCTGTCCCTGCAGAGGCCGGAGAGCGCAAACATTTTTATGACAACGTCTACACGACTAGAGTATACGGCTAGGGAGCCCCCCTCCCCTCCATGGATGGAGGGGTAATCTTCGGATAGGAGCTGCCTCACCCAAGGCGGGACTGTTTCATTATTGTTGTAAAACGGTGTTTTATTTTTTGGATATGTTGGACTTGATGGCTGTGTGTATCATGCTATGTAGAGGCTGGATATTCTTTCGATGCAGTTGTATCACCTCGATATATCAGTTCATTGAAATGTCCTTTATCGAGAAAAATATCTTACCACCAATTTAAACTTTAGGAGAATCTTCTGGTTGAATTGCATTTCTCCCCAATATCAATATAAACAATAGAGACTTAATTCTAAACCACGGCTAATGCAACCCGGTTTGAGTCCAAATCCAAGACTCAAAGCCTATACAATATGAAATGGTGGAAGAAGATGGTTGGAGTGATGAGATTTTTCCTGCGGAGTTCACAAGGACAAACAAAGCTTCGACAAATCATTTTACCACCATCCTATGCATTGAGGCTCATGTGTGAGATTGTTCTGTTGGCGTCTCGTTGGCCTCTCGGCAGTTGATGTATGGGAGCCTAAGAACCCCCAAACAAGATAAAAGTCGAGAAAATGATTGGTAGCAGGCGTTTCCTAGGAAATCACAAACATGAGTTGGAAAGAATGTCTCATGTTGTAAACTAGAAGTCGAAAAAAAATTCTCAGCTAGATATGCAATACCTACCGGTCAATGGTATTAAAACACATCAGGATTATTTGTTCCACGGGAAGCAATTCCGTTGACCAAGCATTGAAATATATTAAGGGAATCACAAAAAGGGAGGGGAATAAGAAACAAAAATTCATACTGTAGATACGAAGAGACCTTTGACTGGTTCATTACCTATGTTCTTTCTCATACATGTATTAGAACTGGTACTTTAATCTGACTCTTCATATCACTATATTGTAAATATTTCGCTGATGTCTGGCGGGACGGATCGTGATGAGATCGCGGGACGGATCGTGACGGGATCGCGGGATGCTCGGCGATTTGTATCGCGAAGACGTTCAACTACCTCAACCGCATTTCTTAACGCTTCCCGCTTAGCGATCTACAAGGGTATGTAGATCCACTCTCCGTCTCGTAGATGCTCTTCACCATGGATAGATCTTGCGCGTGCATAGGAATTTTTTTTGTTTCCCATGATACGTTCTCTAACAGGCGGGTGGCCAGCGGAGAAGGCGCAAGGTGTGCGTGGGAAGGTGATGTTGGGGTTGAAGCCGCCGAGGGCGCCATTGTCAACGTACTCCGGCGAGGGCGCGTAGCCGTCCCATGCCGGTGACGGGAAGTTGGGGTTGGCCGGCGGTGCGACGCTCTGCTGTCTGCCCCACGCGCCTTGCGGGAACAGACCCTGCTGCTGCCCCAAGAAGATCGGTTGCACGTTCGCCATGGCCGAGCGAGACGACGCCTCCTTGTCTGCCGCCACATCTCTTGCTTTCTTCATGAGAAGCCTGTTCCGGCGATCGGTGGTCACCGCCTCCGTACGGTTGATGCCGGCCTTCCACTGCGGGTTTGTCAAGCCCGGCGGCCTTGGCATCGACGCCCGAGCTTTCCTCACCTTCGGCGCGGCGGAGGCGGTGACTTGGAAAGAGGCGGCGTACTTCTTTGACGGCATGGCAGCGGAGAGATATGGAGAGAATGGCGGGGAAACGATGGGATGGGGAGGGAAAACGGCGGAAAGAAGCAGTCGGTGTCGCCGAAAGCTCAGCCCCACGCGACTTTTCACTTTTGCCAGCGCCCCTAGGCACCCCCAGCACGCTGGGTTTGGCCTGGGGTCTACGGCCCAAAAAAGGGGCCCAACCAGCATAAATCGACGTCCTTAGGGGGGCGACTGGAATTTTTTTCGTGTGCCAGCGATAAAAAACAGGCCTGGGGGGTCCGTTTGGGTCGCGGCTGGAGATGCTCTAACTAGCTATCCGACGTGCATGTGCTTGCTAGCTAGCGCTCGGGGCGTGGCCGCGCTCGGGACGAGCGCGGGTGGGCGGTTGGGTTTGCCGGCCGTGCCATGAGACGAGACGAGCCAGGATTACCTCACTTTCGTCAAGGAGCTCGCTATCTTCTGCATGTACTCGGACGCCTTCCCCTCTCGCGACGACAACCCGATGACAACGGTGATGTCGCGGCCGCAGGAGAAGCGTGCAACAAACCAGGAGATACTCCGACACGTGTGAGAGGCGACCGTGTCCCCCCGTCAAGGAGGGCGTGGTGTTAGCCTAGGTGATCTGGTTTAAGTGTGATTGTGAACTGCTAATCACCATGCGAGTCAGACAACCAAACGCCGAGTGGAAATTGTTTTTCGATGACAAGATCCCATATGTAGGCAACCAAACAACATGCAAACGTCGTATTTTACCATGTATTTTCTATACCAGGCCCTACTCGGTCTGTCTTGTTTTTCTCCTCTTAGCCAAGCCGAGCTAACAAAGTAACTAAACACGCCCAAAATTTTTAACGTGCATTTTCTTGTTCTATGACTGACGAGCAGGGCACTGGACGGCAATTGTGCCGTCTGGACGACATTGTGGAGGTGTGCTGCTCCACCTAAGGTTGGTTGGCGGATATCAACTAAATCTTTGGCAATTATGGAAAATAAGCATAAGAGAACTCTCGAACAATATGATGTTTGTGTTATGTGTGGCGTCGAGCGAGAAGATACCTTTCATGCCATGTGTAGGTGCCCTATGACGTGCGCCCTATGGGAGGCTATGAAGGAGTCATGGCCTCTTCCGGATCTACGGGCAGTGTCCAACACAGGCAAAGAATGGCTACTACATCTCCTAAATAACAATACAGAGTTGCAACTGTTGGTCATTTTGATGACCTTTTGGCGAGCTTGGCACTGTCAGAATGAAGTGATACATCACAAACCGGCGCCACCAATTGAGAGTTCGAGGAGAATTCTGAACAGCTACATCGAGTCCCTATTATGCATCAAGCAGCAACCACAAGGAGACATGGTGAAAGGAAACATGATCGTTCAGAGGGAGCCACAAGTGGTGAGGCGATCGAATGTTTATTCTAGTATGCCTCAATCTACATGGGTAAAACCACCACCTGGCTGGGTGAAACTGAATGTTGATGGGTCGCATATCCCTGGCGAGTGTACTGGAGGCGCAGGCATGGTCTTAAGGGACGACACACGAGTCATCATATTCTCCTCATGTCGGTTTCTTTGATCATGCCGCACACCAATGGAGGCGGAAATAGCAGCGTGTCTCGAGGGTACGTCCCTGACGCTGCAGCGGACGGAAAAACCCATCATTGTTAAACTAGATTGTAAAGCTGGAGTGGAAGCTTTGACGGAGAGCGGAGTTAACAGGTCTTCGTTGGCCGGGTTGATTGATGAGACGAAGCGCCTCTTGCTTGGTGTACGGCGACATGATTTTGTCCATGTCCGACGCATGGCCAACATGGCTGCACATTGCATGGCTCAAAGAGGACGCAGCGTACAGTTTGGCTGCAATTTGGGCCTGATGATTTATGTTCTATTTGTGATAACGAGTGTATAAACATTACTTAATTAACAAATGCTCGTTTCACCCGAAAAAAAAGAAAGGAAAAAAAAAGAACACTATCCTCCTCTAATGTGCTTATCCTAGAAAAACATGGGTGCGAAAGCCTAACTCCAACTACGGATCCATGTTTTTAATGAAGGAAATATCCGAACGAACAGGCCTATTGTCGGGCGAATCCTATTTGACTCCCACATGCGTCAGAATTCCGTAAACGGCGCTTTAAGCGCCGCTTAAAGGGTACAGGGCGCACACCCCCTTACACTAAGTTCAGTTAGTTGTCCGGTCCATTTATTTTTCTGTTCATTTTCTTCACATTTCCACCAGGGGTTTAGCCTTTCTTTTCCTCCTTTCTTTTTCTTTTTATTTATTTTTCAAATTGGACGAATATTTTCCAAATTCAATGATTTTTTCATTTGTTTTTCAAATTACATGTCTTTCTAAATTATTATGAACCTTTTTAATATGTTGTGCACTTTTTCCAAAATTTCTGAACTTTTCTTTCTAAAATTTTCTGAACTTTTTTGTCCAAAATTGATGATTTTGTTTTTCAAATTCGTTGAACTTCCTTTAAATTTCGATGAACTTTTTTCATTTTTTTTCTCAAATTCATGTACTTTTGTGAGGATTGTAAGCTTTTTTTCAAAATCTATGTACATTTTCAATTTTCAATTTTATTTGTTTTTGCTATTTTTTTAATTATTTTTGTATTTTATTTATCAAAGGCAAATGTACTTATCTTCTTTCTTGGGCCGATCCATGAGCTACGGGGCGTGGGCGCCGAAAACTCAAGGGTGTTGAGGGCGCCCTATAGGAGATCCCACATGATTAACTCGATGCCATGACGCTCGTAGACACACGTTGCATGATTTATTAAGTGTTGTCTCTTAGAACTAGATTAATTCCTTTAAAAAGAGAGATCAGTGTTACCCGGTTAATTAACAGAAAATGAGGCGAAAACGTTACAACTTGCCCAAAAGAAGGGTAACTCGGCCGACCTGGCACCAACAAAACCATATACACCGCTGAATAGAGGACGCCAGGTTGCTTGCAATGTCATCGCCGTTACTTCTTCCTGAGCAGATGACCCTAACTTTTCCATTGACAACCTATCAAAACCTCATGAACGAACGACACACGAGGACCTTGTCTCGTCGGCCATAACCAAGCAATCGGCTGTAGACATCGAGGATAGGCAGCTTCGGTTCAATTAATGTGTTTCATAGGAGAAAGTTGCACCGAATATGTCATTTCAATTATTTGATTTTGTTTGTTGGGGTTCATTGTTTGGTTTTCTCCTTTTCTGTTTCTTATTCATTTTATTTTATTTTTTGTTTCCTTTTTCTGGTTTTTTATTTATAGTTTTTTCACTCTGGTGACACTTCATGCCTGATCGGACAAAGCACCTGATCAGCGTGAGGCAGTCGTTCAATTCTGATCGTCCATACAATTATAGTATTCCCACGTGAGACCATAAAACAGGAAGGCAGACACATCATAAATTATTAATATTACTAAACTTCTATGATTGGAGGCCTCACAATCAATTGAGGTCTTTTATTGAAATTCGATCATCCAATTTTGGTTGGGTGAACAATCTTTTTCGTTTACTTTTTATACAATACATCATGCTTACTAATTTTTTAATCTTCACACTTAGTTAAGACTTAAATATAGAATTGGGTCATTTGATTTTAACCGGTCAACAATTTCTCAAGGAGCTCTTCCATTTTTTTTAAGTCATTGTGTTTCTTAACTTTAAAGCTCTTTCATTCGATTGAGTTATTCAATTTTGGATTTGGTTTAGAATTTTGATTTGACCAACGATTTTTCAAATCAATCAGCAGTAATCGGCCTATAAAAAATATATTAACCCCTCGCAGACTTCTGTCATCACAAAAAAGCGTCACCATGTGATATGAGCCTAGTAAACTACACACAACCAATGATGAAAAAAATATCCCCACACGAATATGGGTTCATTAGCGGATAACACAACATCACACCGCGAAAGGCCCACCAAATAACCGCATTATAAATAAACACAAAACACAATCCATCGTCTCCCCAACCGGCCAAACTAAATACTCCATCAATTTTAAAATATAAGGATTATTGTTTTTTGGAAAGTCAAATTTCTATAATTTTGACCAAGTTTACAAATACTTTGACCAACTTCAAAAATATCAACTTTCAAAATGTTAAATAAAAATATGAAAATTCATTTTCTAATGAATCTAATAACACCGATTTGAGATTATGAATTTTGATATATTTGTTTAAAAATTTGATCAAATTAAAAAAAGGTTTGACTATTCAAAAAATAAATACACCATATATTTGAAATAGAGTGATTTTTTTTATAAAAAAATCCCAACAGATTCAACGACGCAACAAAGCGTGATCAACCCTTCTAGTAAATTATTAATTGGCAATTTGAAGGAAAGGAAATTTGAAGCACGTGAGTCAGCGTGGTTGTTCGCATGCATGATTCGATTTCACGCAAGGCTCGGCATGCGTCTTCATGTTTCAACAATTGAACTTCATCCGATGAATTTCAATACTAGGTTCGTGAAGTAAACATTACACGGACACAGGCCGGTATACAACGCAGACGCGGGTCTGCCTTGTCTCTAGTGAATCCCGGCCCTTGTCGACAGAAGGGTTTTACTTTTAAATGTTTCTTCGAGTTTTGTTAAAATTGTGTCCTGTTCAGAAAGACAAAACGGTGATGGATTCTTTACGATGAAATAAGGTTATTTTTGCCTAGCTCATACACACGCAACAACAATAACACATACACATGCAGCAATACACACGCACGCACACACATAACACACACAGCAACACACGCACCTGCACACACACAACAATACACACGCACCCAGGCATGCAGCAGACGTACGCAGTAACACACATACAGGATGCACACACATAACACAAATGCAACACACACGCACGCAGCACACACACGCATCACACGCACGCATGCATCACACACCCGATGCAAACACACATGCAGTACACACGTACAGCACACATGCATGCAGCACACATGCACGCACAGCAGCACACGCGCACACATAGAGCATCACTAGCACACGTGCGTGCCCACAGACACAACCAGCAGCACACACGCATTTGATGGCTGTGTGTATCATGCTATGTAGAGGCTGGATATTCTTTCGATGCAGTTGTATCACCTCGATATATCAGTTCATTGAAATGTCCTTTATCGAGAAAAATATCTTACCACCAATTTAAACTTTAGGAGAATCTTCTGGTTGAATTGCATTTCTCCCCAATATCAATATAAACAATAGAGACTTAATTCTAAACCACGGCTAATGCAACCCGGTTTGAGTCCAAATCCAAGACTCAAAGCCTATACAATATGAAATGGTGGAAGAAGATGGTTGGAGTGATGAGATTTTTCCTGCAGAGTTCACAAGGACAAACAAAGCTTCGACAAATCATTTTACCACCATCCTATGCATTGAGGCTCATGTGTGAGATTGTTCTGTTGGCGTCTCGTTGGCCTCTCGGCAGTTGATGTATGGGAGCCTAAGAACCCCCAAACAAGATAAAAGTCGAGAAAATGATTGGTAGCAGGCGTTTCCTAGGAAATCCCAAACATGAGTTGGAAAGAATGTCTCATGTTGTAAACTAGAAGTCGAGAAAATTTTCTCAGCTAGATATGCAATACCTACCGGTCAATGGTATTAAAACACATCAGGATTATTTGTTCCACGGGAAGCAATTCCGTTGACCAAGCATTGAAATATATTAAGGGAATCACAAAAAGGGAGGGGAATAAGAAACAAAAATTCATACTGTAGATACGAAGAGACCTTTGACTGGTTCATTACCTATGTTCTTTCTCATACATGTATTAGAACTGGTACTTTAATCTGACTCTTCATATCACTATATTGTAAATATTTCGCTAATGTCTGGCGGCATGCCGGGCTGACTCTCAAATTAAGGACCCGAAGTGAGAAACAATTGCACCCAATAATTCAAGAGGCAATGACGAGCAGTCACTTCAAGGCTAGTACGTGAATAAATCATTGCAAAAGGTAGGCTAGGTACCTCGATCTGACTTTGAACATGCATTCATCTCTTATTAATCTCGCTAATGCGCGACGCATGTGGGGTTGGCTGCTGTGAAACAGATGACCCAAATCGAGAAAAGATACACACAATAGACTGAAAACAATTATACAATGTAGATTACGGGCAGTTGGGTGATAATTGGGAATATTAATTTAGTCGACAAGGCAAGAGACAAAAGTGAAAGAAAATCAACCGTGTCTTCAGACGAACTTGTTTAAGGATGATGTACAAATCTTGGATTCGCCTTAATTTACCTGGTTGCATGGCATTTCACATGGTCAAACAAAGCTTCCACGAATCATTTTACCACCATCGATCCTATGCATTGAAGCTCATGTCTGAGATGTGTTCTGTTGGCCTCTCGGCAGTTGATGTATGGCAGCCCATGAACCCCCAAACATGATAAAAATCGAGAAAATGATTGGTAGCAAGCGTTTCCTAGAGAATCCCAAACATGAGTTGGAAAGAATGTCTCATGTTGTAAACTAGAAGTAATTTTTCTCAGCTAGATATGCAATACCTACCAGTCAATGGTATTAAAACACATCAGGATTATTTGTTCTACGGGAAGCAATTCCGTTGACCAAGCATTGAAATATATTACCTCTTCCATTTCGTGGTCTGTGTTCTTCGCACCGTTCAACACGTTCAACTCATGTGTGCACTTACATAGATGCATGCGATTATCTTCCACGTGAGCTAGCGATGGCTATATATACATACGTGCCATTGCAAGCAAAATACATCGAAACCAGTTCCCCTACACTAGTATTGATTGCCGAGAAGATCTTGTCCATCGTCATTTTCCATTAGCTCCATCGCCAACTCCGCCGATCGACCTGCTAAGGAGATTCAATGCCGACTCTGCCGAAAGCCGCGGCATCCATGGATCACACGGTTGAGGGCGCCATGAGCACCACCCTGCTGAGCCTTCTCGGCGTCACGGCCAAGTCGGAGATGGGCGCGGCGGCCATGGACGACAAGGTGGAGTGGCTCCGGTCGCAGCTGATCGGCAAGGACGTTGAGTTCGACACGCCGTTCGGGCGCCGTGCACTAACTTATGCCGACCAAACGGCGTCCGGCCGGAGCCTGAGCTACATCGAGAACTATCTCGTAAAACAGGTCCTCCCGTTCTACGGAAACACGCACACGGATGACAGCCACGTCGAGAGCAAGACGACGCGGCTGGTGGACAAGGCGGCGCGCTACATCAAGCGCTGCATGGGCGCCGGCCCCGGCGACGCGCTGATCTTCTGCGGCGCCGGCACGACGGCGGCCATCAAGCGCCTGCAGGAGGTCATCGGCGTGGCGTTGCCGTCCGTCGAGATGCGCAACCGGCTCTCGGCGCAACTGCGTGCCGAGGAGCGGTGGGTGGTCTTCGTCGGGCCGTACGAGCACCACTCCAACCTTCTGTCCTGGCGCCAGAGCCTGGCGGAGGTGGTTGAGATCGGCGTCGACGCCGACGGACTTGTCGACGTCGCCGCGCTCCGCCGCGCGCTCGGATCGCCAGAGTACGCGGACCGACCGATGCTGGGGTCTTTCTCGGCGTGCAGCAACGTCACCGGCGTCATGACGGACACGCGCGAGATCGCCCGCGTTCTTCACCAGCACGGCGCGTTTGCATGCTTCGACTTTGCCGCGAGGTGCTGTGATACTTGATTTCTTGGCTCTCTTTTTTGTGGCATGTGACCTGCATGGATTTGACAATCTGAACTCCATTCTCTCTTATAACTAAGCTAACCACCATACTTAATGTAATTAAGCTCCTCCAAAGTGCATGCCTCCCTTCAAATCAGTATACTATGTTTTTTCTGTTCCTACTGTTTTACATACTTGGCAAATGCAAGATCAATTGTGACTACTTGGTCTGCGTGTATTTAGAGGAAATTAACTGGTAAAAGCACAGTGTATAATTATATTAGCACACCATTTATTTATTGCTGGAATATATTAGTGCACCATGACAACATTGAATATATTTGCTTCATTTCTACTATTTCATGTGTAGATCAACAAACTAGGTCTAGAAATTTAAATTACTATCCTTTGTGCAGTGGACCTTATGTCAAGATCGATATGAAGTCTGGTGACAGCGATGGATATGACGCTGTTTTCTTGAGCCCTCGCAAATTTGTCGGGGGGCCAGGCACACCGGGCATCCTTTTAATGAACAAATCATTGTATAAGCTCAATTTCCAGCCCCCATCAACATGTGGAGGGGGCACCGTGGCCTATGTCAATGGCTTCAATGAGGAGGTGAGTAAACAATGCAAGCATCACTACCAAGTATGTGTATTGTGTGCCATACAAACAAATATATAATTGTGTGATACGCAGGATACACTCTACTACGACGATATCGAGGAGCGTGAGGATGCTGGCACACCGCCGATATTGCAGAAGATCCGTGCATCGCTTGCATTTTGGGTGAAGGAGTATGTTGGGTATGACACGATGGACCTTCGTGAGCGAGTGTTCTCAGAGATGGCAATGAAAAGGCTTGTCCATAATCCAAATGTTAGGGTGCTAGGAAACACAAGTGCCCATCGTATACCAATCTTCTCATTCCTAATCTACCCATCAGTTACAGTGAAGAAGCCATTTGATGATTTTGATGAGCCTGGTTGTGATAAACAATTGGAGACGATGAGGCACAAGCAACTACCCCTCCACGGTCGTTTTGTGACCAAGCTTTTGAATGATCTTTTTGGCATCCACGCGAGGGGAGGTTGTGCTTGCGCAGGTCCCTATGGTCACACCTTGCTCAAGGTCGATAATGAACTCTCACTTCGCATTCGGTCTGCTGTCCTTGAGGTATCACAAGATTTAGAACAAATTTCAACTTGCTTACTTCAATACATGGTACTAATGTTAATGTTTGTTGTCACAAAATATTCAGGGTTATAGTGGTCTGAAGCCAGGATGGACCAGATTGAGCTTTAGTTACTACCTCTCCAAGGAGGAGTTTAAATTTATCCTTTCCGCCATTGAGTTCATAGCGACATACGGACATCGCTTCCTCGCTTTGTACCAATTCGACTGGATCACTGGCAACTGGACCTTTAGGAAACAAGCAGTCAAGTACCACATCAAGAGGGAGGAATTATCTCTTGGCATAGAACCATCGAAGCAAAAATATGACCAACCAAAGCTTGCGGATATAATGGACAAGCCCGTGGTCAATCATAAGAAGTTCCAGAGCTACTTAGAGAGTGCCAATAAAATTGCACTATCCATGTCAGATTTTAGTAATCAGATTGTCAGCTTTCCGAAAGGAGTAGACCCTGACTTGGTTCTTTTCCATATATAGAACCATGGATACATAATGTATCTTGGTAGAGTGTCTCGCCAATTACCATTGTTAGTGTATTGTTGATAAACGAGTAGAGCATTAGCTCTGAGTTTCAGTGATAAGCTGCACTTTAATTCTATCAAAAGTAAATGTTAAATAAAATGGATGTCAATCTATCAAAAGTGCTACTTCCTATTTATTTATTTATACTTGATGAGCTCATCATTACAATTTTGTATGGGTTGATCTATTTATTTGCCACTCTAAACTTACATAGGTCGATTTACTGCTTAGTTTTCCATAAGAGAAGTAAAAGACTCTTGGTGTATGTGTTATGGTAACTTGTGATTTTCTTTCTTACCATTTTGTCAGGCAATGTAATTTTATGTCGACTAAGTACATATTGTTGCACATACTAGATGATGTCCTTGGTTTACTCTCCGTTGTATGAGTTGATTTAAATGTCTTGCTTCCTGATTGTGGGCCCATAATGATAATTGTGCTAACAAGCAACTCGATTAATTACCAATGCTAAATGGACGCGGCGTAAGAATGCTCGAAGGGTAATTGAGTATGTTTTTTTTGCTTATTTGATTGTGAGACACTTCGGGGCGGTGAATGATCGGTTTTCCGAGTGGTAAAATATGATTAAAGATTGAAAGATAAGCATGCATGATTATGTATTAATTTTGATGGTTGATTTATGATAACTCGGAGTTAAATGAACAGTTACATGAACAAATTGATTGGACTCTTCTTAGTGGAATACACCTCAAACGGTGCATCTTCGTGTATGAAATAATTTTCGATGTACAATGAAAGGGATGTCGCAAGATCTAAAAGCATCAGCAATCCACAAACTTTGGATGCATGTGCACTATTCATCCACAAACCAGTTGAGTGTCGAATTTCAATTGCACATCCTCACTTCAAGAGTATTGCTCGAGACCCATCTTCACGAACTCAGGTTGTTATGTCGCTCACTATCTATTTGCTCTATCCATATTCATCACAAGATAGTTGAACATCTCAATGAACTGCGTAGACACACACTCTATATAGAGAAAGCAGATCAAGGATGGAGTCAAATGTAACTCCCTGGCAGTGTGGGATCTGGCCTTCCGCCCAAAATAAAATATGTGGGCTCGGGGTCATTGACATCAAACTTCAGAATCAAGGTCTTCTACTCAAGAAACTCCATAAGCCTTACATCCCATGGGTTCTGTTTATTTGGTCGACCTATTACGATGACAATGTGCTACATGCCAGTGACCCATGTGGTTCCTTTCTGGTGGCGCGATGTTCTTTAGGTGTAAGATGTTTATCATGGAGTGACGTGTGCCTTAGTGGGGTGATGGTAGCACTGTGCTCATTTGGAAGGATCTTTGGTTGCCCAAACTTCTACAAGAATCACACCCGGGGCTTTCTCGTTCTCAAAGAAGGAGGCGTATCCATTAAGTCTTTCTTGACGGCAAACTCACTGAGTGATTTGTTCCATCTACCCTTATCACTACAAGCGAGAGAGGAAGTCAGCTAAATGCAAACCCTGATTGAGAACATTGCTCCTCCAAGGGGGTACCGATTCTTGGGTGTGTACCTGAGTAGCACTGCATTTCAAGGCCTCTCAATACAATGCTTTTTGCGTTGGAAAACTTGAAGTCGAGGAGGTATTTCGCTTCATTTGGAAATCAAAGTGAAACAACAAATGGAAGGTCTTTGGTTGGTTGTTGATTTCCACGAAGAGGAAGGGTGATGTAGCACAACAGCAGTAAGTATTTTCCTTAGTTAAAAACTAAGGTTAATCTAACCAGTTGGAGGCACCGCACTAACAGCTTTAGCAGCACATGCACGCAACTACAAAAAATGTTTGCATTCAACAAAATTCAATAGGTATGTCAATGCCCTTGTTTCTCGTTGATTGCAAGATTAATACTAATAGTGATAGGATAATTGTATGCAAGATTATAAATAACAGAATAAAATAAATGGTAAATAGTATAGCAAGTGTATCAAGTTTGTATCAATGAGAAGGTAGACCGGGGGCATGGGTTCACTAGTGTCATCTCTCTCGAAAGCATTGCAACAGTGGGTACACAAACTATTGTTGGGACATTGACAGAATAACAAATAATTATGATGATCATCTATAGCATAATCTAATATAGGTATTATGTCCATGGTAGACCATTAAAATTATTGACGTCTAATACTATTACTCCATCCAAAGACCGCTATCCAGCATGCATCTCAAAGTATTAAGTTCATACAAATAGAGTAATGCAATAAGTATCATAAAATAATGTAGAAAGGAAGATATCAATCAATATGATCAAACCCCGTTGTTTTCCCCTTAGTGGCAACAATACAATATGTGCCTTCCAACTCCAACTCTCACAGAGTCATGTCACCACAAGATTGAACCCACTATTATGCACCACTCCCTGTGAAGATCTAATCATCTAATTGGCCAAAGAAGAGTCAATAGATCGTAAAGCATACCATCAAATTACATATAAAAGATTTTGGAGAAAATCTCATATAAGTCAATGAACAATTCTGATCATAAATTCACAATTCATCGGATAACAAAAAATGCACCACAAAGAATATTACTCGAATAGATCTCAAAGGAGATCATTGTATTGGATAGAGAGAGAGAGGGGAGAGAGAGATTGATATGGACCCCTAGGTCCGATAGAAACTACTCACACATCATCATGAACACAACAAGGTTGATGAAGATGGCCTCCCCGATGATTGCCCCCTCGGGCAGATTGCCAGAACAAGGCTCCACATTGGAACACAGTGAAATAGAGGCTTGCGGCGGCGACAAAATGATATGGGTTTCACTTTGAGGGTTTTCTAAATATTGGAGAATATATAGAGCCGGTTTTAGGTCAAGGGAGCCATGAGGGCCTCACAAGCTTAGGTGCCCCCCCCCTAGGGGCATGCCCCTCGAGCTTGTGGCTCCCTCGTGGGTCTTCTGGCCTCCCCTTAAAGCTTCTAGCATCACATATTTTCCAGAAAAAATCCTCGTGAAGCTTCGTCGTGTTTGGACTTTCTTTCTATAGTTTTTCTGTGAAATCGAAAACATGCAGAAAACGCAAACTTACATTGGGCACTAAATTAATTGGTTAATCCATAAAATGATATATAAATTATATGAAAGTGATAATATAATAACATAAAACCATCAAAAAATATAGATACATTGGAGACGTATCAGCCCGTACATGTGAGCATAAAAAAGAGGTCAAAAAGATCCCACCAGAAAATGAAAAATGAGAGAGAAAGTTAGGTGTCACACTACTATATTTTTACCACACATGTGCTTCAAAGTAGCACCGTGTACTTCGTGTAGAAGTCTTCATGAGTTTCGTTTTCATACGCTAATGGGATTTTCACATTAGAACTTGACTTGCCTATTCCGATGACAAGCTTCTTCAAAATGTTTGAGGTCTTTATGAGTAAGTAAGTTGGATGCACATCCACTTAGCTACATATATGGAGCTTTCATACACATATAGCTCTAGTGCATTTGTTGCATGGCAATCATTACTCCTCACATTGACATCGATTATAAGGCATCTCCATTTCCCAACAATCTAGCCTCGGTTATGTGAGACCTTATTATACCTTTTTGTATGCCCTATAAAATATATATCATCATTATATATGTCATCTAAAGTTCTAAGACCATGGCTCATGCTCAAGTATTGCGTGAGAATCAAAAAACTAAAGCAAGCAAAGTATGATTTAATTGCTTTGTTTGGCGTCAGGGTTGTTCATGATTTGATATCTTAATTCTAGGAATACCAAGCGTGTCATGCTTATCGTGGTTAAGTGGATATAGTCGCATTCTTTAGCATCTCTTATTTTGGAAGGCAATAATTTTACTTACATGTTTATGTATTATTATTTTGATGTTAAAATTATAGACTACTGCCTTGAATCATTTGTATCCCAAATTCATACCAAGATTACATCATTTAATCAAGGACATGTCAAGTAGCATCCAACATAAAAATATATTTTGTTTATCCTTTACTTGCTCAAGGACGAACATGAATTAAGCTTGGAGATGTTAATACGTCCCAAAAGTATATATTATTTTTTATTATTAAATACTATTATATTGTCACTTTCATATTCATTAACTAACTTATTAATTTAGTGTCCAGCATTAGTTCTCGTTTTTTACTTGTTTTTGGATTCGCCGAAAAACTATATCTAGGAAGGTCTAAATATCATGCCAATTTTTTACATTTTTTTCCTGGAGTATAAGAGACCCTGGAAGCTTTGAAATTCCACAAGAGGACCCACCATCCAAATACAAGGGTAGGTGGTGTGGCAAGGGGGTGGTAACGCCACTTGGGCGTGTGGGCCCCTTGATGCTCTGTTTGACCTCAGTCCTCCGCCTATAAATTCCATGATGCCCGAAACCCTGAAAGAGACAGACGAGAGAATTTTATTGCCGCCACAAGCCTCTGTTCCAAAGCGATCCCATCTGGAGCCCTGTTCTGGAGCTCTACAAGAGGGGGAGCCACCACGGGCAGCCTCTTTATCAACCTTGCTGCCTCCATGATGATCTGTGAGTAGTTATTTCAGGATTTACAAGTCCATAGTAGTAGCTAGATGGCTTCTTCTATCACTCTTTTGGATCATTAATACAATCATTTCCAATTTGATGTAATTCCTATGATGTTTTTGTTGGAATTCAATGAATTGTAGATTTGTAATCATATTGTTCATTGGATATAATTGAATCTTCTAAAGTTTCTTTGATGCATGACTCAGTAGCTATGTATGCTTTCTGAGTTATTTTCTCCTCTGGTCCAAGAAAAATCTGTTGGAAATATGCCCTAGAGGCAATAATAAATTAGTTATTATCATATTTCCTTGTTCATGATAATCGTTTATTATCCATGCTATAATTGTATTGATCGGAGACTTAAATGCATGTGTGGATACATAGACAAAACCATGTCCCTAGTATGCCTCTAATGGACTAGCTCGTTGATCAAAGGATGGTTAAGGTTTCCTAGCCATGGACATGAGATGTCATTTGATAACGGGATCACATCATTAGGAGAATGATGTGATGGATAAGACCCAAACTACAAACATAGCATATGATCGTGTCAGTTTATTGCTACTGTTTTCTGCATGTCAAGTATATGTTCCTATGACCATGAGATCATGCAACTCACGGATATCGGAGGAGTGCCTTGTGTGTATCAAACGTCGCAACGTAACTGGGTGACTATAAAGGTGCTCTACAGGTATCTCCGATGGTGTTTGTTGAGTTGGCATGGATCGAGACTGGGATTTGTTGCTCCGTGTGACGGAGAGGTATCTCAGGGCCCACTCGGTAATACAACATCACAACAAGCCTTGCAAGCAATGTGGCTAAGTGTTAGTCATGGGATCTTGTATTATGGAACGAGTAAAGAGACTTGCCAGTAACGAGGTTGAATTAGGTATGGAGATACTGACGATCGAATCTCGGGCAAGTAACATACCGAAGAACAAAGGGAACGTTATACGGGATTAACTGAATCCTTGACATAGAGGTTCGACCGATAAAGATCTTCGTAGAATATGTAGGAACCAATGTGGACGTCCAGGTCCCGCCATTGGTTATTGACCGTAGAGGTGTCTCGGTCATGTCTACATAGTTCTCGAACCCGCAGGGTCTGCACACTTAAGGTTCGGTGACGTTTCGGTAGTGTAGAGTTATGTATGGTGGTGACCGAAGGTTATTCGGAGTCCTGGATGAGATCCCGGACGTCACGAGGAGCTCCGGAATGGTCCGGAGGTAAAGATTCATATATAGGATGTCCCAGTTTGGTCGCCGGAAAAGTTTCGGGCTCATCGGTAGTGTACCGGGAGTATCGGTAGTGTACCGGGAGTGCCGGTAGTGTACCAGGGGACCTCCGGGAGGGGTATTTCGACCCCAAGAGGTCCATGGGATGTGGGAGAATAATAACCAGCCCTTAGTGGGCTGGGAAAACAGCCACAAAGGTCCATGGCGCAGGAGAGAAAGTCCTAAAGCAAAAAGTGGAAAATCAGCCAATAGGAGGCAATCCTACTCCAACTAGGATTGGAGGTGAAGTAGGATTGCTCCCACCTCCTATTTCGGCCGACCCAAAGGCCTTGGCTGCCTCTCCTCTCCTCTCCTCCTATATATACTAGTGGATTGGGTGGTTTTTGGACAGAATTTCCGGCCACGTGCTACCCGTTTCACCGGTGCACAGTTTCTCCTCTAGATCGGTTTTCCGCAGAGCTTAGGCGAAGCCCTGCCAGAATCACTCCACCACCATCACCGGAGCGCCGTCACGCTGCCGGTGAACTCTCTCTCCTCTCCACCTCCTCTTGCTGGATCAAGACGGTGGAGATCGTCATCAAGCTGCACGTGTGCTGAACGCGGAGGTGCCGTCCGTTCGGCGCTAGATCGGAAGGACCGTGATCGAGATCGCGAGCCGGTTCGTGATGAGATCGCGGAACGGATCGTGATGAGTTCGCGGGACAGATCGTGAGACGGATCGTGATGAGATCGCGGGACAGATCGTGATGGGATCGCGGGACGGATCGTGATGGGATCGCGGGACGGATCGTGATGAGATCGCGGGACGCTCGGCGATTTGGATCGCGAAGATGTTCGACTACACCAACCGCGTTTCTTAACGCCTCCCGCTTAGCGATCTACAAGGGTATGTAGATCCACTCTCCCTCTCGTAGATGCTCATCACCATGGATAGGTTTGCGTGTGCGTAGGAAATTTTTTGTTTCCCATGCGACGTTCCCCAACAGTGGTATCAGAGCTAGGTTGATGGTTCGATGAGATCTCGAGTAGAACACAAAAGGTTTGTGGGCGTTGATGCTTAGATTGCTTCCTCCCTTGGTCGTATTTTGGTTCAGCGGGATTGTGAGATGAAGCGGCCCGGACCAACATTACTCGTACGCTTACGAGAGACCGGTTCCCTCGACGCAACTTGTTGCCTAGATGGCTTGCGGGTGACAGTTTCTCTCATTTTAGTTGGATCGGATTCGACAAAGGCGGTCCTTGAGAAGGTTGAAAAGCAATCTATGTATCACCGTTGTGGTTTATGCGTAGGTCAGAATCGTTCTTGCTAGATACCCGTAGCAGCCACGTAAAACATGCAACAACAATTAGAGGACGTCTATCTTGTTTTTGCAGGGTATGTTGTGATGTGATATGGCCAATTACATGATGAGATATATGTGATGTATGAGATGATCATGTGATGTATAGAATTTCACGACTTGCATGTCGTTGAATACGGCAACCGGCAGGAGCCATAGGGTTGTCTTTAATTATTGTATGACCTGCGTGTCAATCATTAAGCGCTATGTAATGCTTTACTGTATCGCTACGGTAGCAATAGTAGTAGAAGCATGTAGGGCGTGACAACTCCGATGGCGACACGTTGATGGAGATCAAGATGATGGAGATCATGGTGTCGTGCCGGTGACGATGGAGATCATGCCGGTGCTTTCTAGATGGAGATCAAAAGCACAAGTTCATGGCCATATCATGTCACTTATGATTTGCATGTGATGTTAATCCTATTTATGCACCTTGTTTTTCTTAGGACGGCGGTAGCATTATAAGGTGATCCCTCACTTAATTTCAAGATAAATTGTGTTCTCCCCGAGTGTGCACCGTTGCGAAAGTTCGTCGTGTTGAGACACCACGTGATGATCGGGTGTGATAGACTCTACGTTCACATACAACGGGTGCAAGCCAGTGTTGCACATGCAGAACACTCGGGTTAAACTTGACGAGCCTAGCATGTACAGACATGGCCTCGGAACACAAGAGACCGAAAGGTCGAACATGAGTCATATAGTAGATATGATCAACATGATGATGTTCACCATTGTAGCCACCTCAACTCACGTGATGATCGGACTTGAGTTGGTGAATTTGGATCATGTATCACTCGAATGATCGGAGGGATGTCAATTTGAGTGGGATTTCTTAAGTAATATGATTAATTGAACTCATTATCATGAACATAGTCAAAGTGTCTTTGCAAATTATGTTGTAGATTACTAGCTCGCGTTGTGGCTCCCTTGTATTTTTATATGTTCCTAGAGAAATAGAATTGAAAGATGTTCGTAGCAAAATTGCGGACTGGGTCCGTGATCTGAGGATTGTCCTCATTGCTGCATAGAAGGCTTATGTCCTTAATGCACCGCTCGGTGCGCCACCCCATCTAGCGTCGACTGTAGATGTTGTGAACATCTGACAGGCACGTTTCGATGACTACTTGATAGTTTAGTGCGTCATGCATTACGGCTTAGAATTGAGGCTCCAAAACGTTTTGAACGTCACGGAACATATGAGATGTTCTAAGAGCTGAGATTGTGATCTTAGGCTCGTGCCCAAGTTGCGAGATATAAGATCTCCAATGAGATTCTTTGCCTGCAAGATAAAAGAGAATAGCTCAATCATTGAGCATGTGTTCAGATTGTCTGGGTACTACAATCGCTTGAATCGAATGGGAGTTGATCTTCTAGATAAGATAGTGATTGATGTAGTTCTCCAAGTCACTGTCAGTGAGCTACTAGAACTTGGTGATGAACTATAAAATGTCAGGGAAAGAGATGTTGATCCCTGAGCTGTTCGCGATGTTTGACACCGCAAAGGTAGAAATCAAGAAGGAGCGTCAAGTGTTGATGGTTAATCAAACCACTAGTTTCGAGAAGGGCAAGAGCAAGGAGGGAAACTTCATGGATAGCAAGTCAGTTGTTGCTCCAGTGAAGCAACCCAAAGTTGAACTCAAACCCGAGACTAAGTGCTTCTGTTATGAGGTGGGCGGTCGCTGAAGCGGAACAACCCTAGATACTTGGTAGATAAGAAGGCTGGCAACATTGATAGAAGTATATTTGATATACGAGTTATTAATGTGTACCTTGCTAGTACTCTTAGTAGCACCTGGGTATTGGATACCGGTTCGGTTGCTAAATGTTAGTAACTCGAAATAAAAGCTACGGAATAAACGGAGAACTAGCTAAGGGAGAGGTGACGATATGTGTTGGAAGTGTTTCCAAGGTTGATGTGATCAACATCGCACGCTCTCTCTACCTTCAGGATTAGTGACGAACCTAAATAAATGTTATTTGGTGTTTTGCGTTGAGCATGAACATGATTAGATCATGTTTATTGCAATACGGTTATTCATTTAAGTTAGAGAATAATGGTTATTCTGTTTACATGAATAATACCTTCAATGGTCATGCACCCAGTGAGAATGGTTTGTTGAAATCTTGATCGTAGTATTACACATGTTCATAACATTGATGTCAAAAGACACAAAGTTAATAATGATAGTACCACATACTTGTGGCACTGCCGCTAAATGTCATATTGGTATAAAGCGCATGTAGAAACTCCATGTTGATGGATATTTGGACTCATTCGATTTCGAATCGGTTGAGACATGCGAACCATGCCTCTTGGGCAAGATGACTAAAAGACCCCGTTGGATGGAGCGGGCAAGTGATTCATTGGAAATGATACATATTAATGTATGCAATCTAGTGAGTCTTGTAGCGTGTAGTGGATACCGTTATTTTCTTACCTTCACTAATGATTTGAGTAGATATAGTGTATATTTACTTAATGAAACACAAGTCTGAATCGTTTGAAAGGTTCAAGCAAATTCAGAGTGAAGTTTAAAGATCATCGTGACAAGAAGATAAAAATGACCACGATATGATCGTGGAGGTGAATATCTGAGTTACGAGTTTGGCATACAACTTAAGACAATGTGAAAGTTGTTTCACAACTAAACGCCACCTGGAACACCATAGTGTGATGGTGTGTCCGAACATCATAGTTATGCTCTATTGGACATGGTGCGTGCTATGATGTCTCTTGTCGTTTTACTACTATAATTTTGGGGTTATGCATTAGAGACAACTACATTCACTTGAAATAGGGCACCATCTAAATCCGTTGAGATGACACCATATGAATTATGGTTTGATAGAAATCTAAGTTGTCATTTCTTAATACTTGGGGCTGCGGCACTTGTGTGAAAAATGTTTACACCTAATGAGGTCAAACCCAAGGCGGACAAATGCATCTTCATAGAATACCCTAAGATCAGTTGGGTGAACCTTCTATCTCAGATCCAAGTGCAAAGTGTTTGTTGCTTAAACGGATCCTTTCTCGAGGAAATGTTTCTCTCGAAAGAATTGAGTGGGAGGAAGATAGAACTTGATGAGGTTGTTAAACCTTTGTTCAACCAGAGAGTAGCGCAGCGCAGAAAGATGTTTCTGTGAAGCCTACGTTAGTTGAAGAGTAAGTTAATGATGATGATCATGAAGCTTCAGGATCAAGTTACTATCGAACTTCGTGGGTCGACAAGGATGTGTACTGCTCCTAAGTGGTACGACAACTTTGTCTTGAAGATCATGTTGTTGGACAACGATGAACCTACGAGCTATGGAGAAGCGATGATGGGCCCGGATTCCGACGAATGGTTAGAGGCCATGAAATCCGAGATAGGATCCTTGTATGAAAACCAAGTGTAGACTTTGGTAGACTTGCTCGTTAGACGGCAGGTCGTTGAGTACAAATGGACCTTTAGAATGAAGACAGACACTGATGGTGAATGTCACCATTTGTAAAGCTCGACTTGTTGCAAAGTTGTTTGTGACAAGTTCAAGGAGTTGACTACGATGAGGCTTTCTCACTCATAGCGATGCTAAAAGTCTGTTGGAATTATGTTAGCAGTTGCTGCATTTTCAATTATGAAATCTGGCAGATGGATTGCAAAACATCGTTTCCTTAACGGTTTACTTAAGGAAAGGTTGTATGTGATACAACCGGAAGGTTTTGTCAGTCCTAAGGATGCTAAAAGATGAGCAAGCTTCAGTGATCCTTCTATGGATTGAAGCAAGCATCTCGGAGTTGGAATATACACTTTGATGAGGTGATCAAAGTTTTTTGTAGTTTATACAAAGTTTACGAGAAACTTGTATTTGCAATAAAGTGTGTGGGAGCACTGTAGAGTTTCTGATAAGTATATGTGGTTGACATATTGTTGATCGGAAATAATGTAGAATTTCTGGAAGGCATAAAAGGTTGTTTGAAAAGTGTTTTTCAAAGGAAGACCTGGATAAAGCTACCTAATTGTTGAACATCAAAATCTATAGAGATAGATCAAGATGCTTGATGAGACTTTCAATGAGTGCATACCTTGACAAGATTTTGAAAGAGTTCAAAATGGATCAGCCAGAGAAATAGTTCTCGTCTGATTTGTAAGGTGTGAAGTTGAGTGAGACTCAAAGCTCGACAACGGCAGAAGAAAGAGAAAGGACGAATGTCGTCCCCTATACCTTAGCCATAGGCTCTATATTATGCCATGCTGTGTACCGCACCTATGTGTGCCTTGCCATGAGTCTTTCAAGGGGTACAAGAGTGGTCCAGGAGTGGATCACTGGACAGCGGTCGGAATTATCCTTAGTAACCAGAGGACTAAGGAAATGTTTCTTGATTATGGAGGTGATAAAGAGTTCGTCGTAAAGAGTTACGTCGATGCAAGCTTTAACACCTATCCGGATGCATCAATCAATGCATATAGTCATCTTTATTAATTATTTCACAAAGGTCTAACAAGAACATACATTAATTCACCTAAAGCCACCACTCACACCAACAAACTCGATAATGTGAAGTGTTCTTACTTCACATATCTAAAACCGATGTCGTCGCCAATCCATCCACATAACGATCGGAAACATGCAACACACCTAAAGCGCACACCTCATGCACACGTTTTAGAAGCCGTCATCATCATCGGACCACTGACCCATCTCCAGGAGAGAGATCCGCATCATCCTCGCGAGTGCAAAAATCCGTCGACGCCACCACGACGCCCACCGCCCTGAGCTCATCCGTTTAGACGCGAAGACTTTGAAAGATCTGTTGTGCGTAGCACCTGTCAACCAGGCATGACTCAGCGTACCATCTGTCGGCCAGGCATGACTCAGCGTAGCACCTGTCGGCCAGGCATGACTTGATAACTCCAACAAAACTCCGTGCAAGACGAAGCCGTTCCACCTCCTGCTCTCTATCTGCTAGCGCTGCTCCACAAACGATACTCCCAAAAGAGAAACGCCACCGCAATACCGTCATCGTCCAATCTGGAAGACCAGATCCTAGGGATTCCCCCGAAGCAGTGCCCACCATCAACAACCGTCAAGGACCCACACAGTGCCCATCACCACTCAGCCCTCAAGGCGATGCCTTCAGGAAGGTCACGACGTCAAGGACGCCGCCGCCGCCCACCGGAGTTAGGGTTTTCACCCGAGAGGAAAGGAGGGGGAGGGAGTAGAGGAGCAGATGTAGACTGACGTCTCCAATAAGAAAACGGCGCCCTTGAGCGTCGTCGTCAGCGCGGCCGGCCTGGGCCAACCAAGGGGTTTCCCCCAATCCGAATCTCCTCCACCAGCTTCACCCGCGGCCAGGGTCCCGACAACCTTGCCGGCACCACCAAGACGGGGACATATGTTATCAAATATGTGAATGAATCATTATAGGAGTAGATTACTAGTACCTTAACCTGACTATGAACATGAATATATTGTATTTTCGCATGCCTGATGGGCTGCCTGTCTGCGGTGAAGTGAAATCGATGACCCAAGGCAATGGTGGAAGCCATCTGGATGCTTTAAGGACGGAGATATAGCAAAGGTGCAAAGACAACACTATAGAAAGTAAAGTAGTAGAGGCAAGAGGAAAAGAAATAAGACAAGCTTGGTTGGTCTTGGTTGTGATACATTTAACAAAAAACACATTATGTACACTCACCAGAGGACTAAAGTAGAAGCATGTTATCCATATCTTACCAAATCATTAGCAGGTTATTCATGCATGTACGTGATGGCTTCGTACTTGGTCTGTCCCTGCAGAGGCCGGAGAGCGCAAACATTTTTATGACAACGTCTACACGACTAGAGTATACGGCTAGGGAGCCCCCCTCCCCTCCATGGATGGCGGGGTAATCTTCGGATAGGAGCTGCCTCACCTAAGGCGGGACTGTTTCATTATTGTTGTAAAACGGTGTTTTATTTTTTGGATATGTTGGACTTGATGGCTGTGTGTATCATGCTATGTAGAGGCTGGATATTCTTTCGATGCAGTTGTATCACCTCGATATATCAGTTCATTGAAATGTCCTTTATCGAGAAAAATATCTTACCACCAATTTAAACTTTAGGAGAATCTTCTGGTTGAATTGCATTTCTCCCCAATATCAATATAAACAATAGAGACTTAATTCTAAACCACGGCTAATGCAACCCGGTTTGAGTCCAAATCCAAGACTCAAAGCCTATACAATATGAAATGGTGGAAGAAGATGGTTGGAGTGATGAGATTTTTCCTGCAGAGTTCACAAGGACAAACAAAGCTTCGACAAATCATTTTACCACCATCCTATGCATTGAGGCTCATGTGTGAGATTGTTCTGTTGGCGTCTCGTTGGCCTCTCGGCAGTTGATGTATGGGAGCCTAAGAACCCCCAAACAAGATAAAAGTCGAGAAAATGATTGGTAGCAGGCGTTTCCTAGGAAATCCCAAACATGAGTTGGAAAGAATGTCTCATGTTGTAAACTAGAAGTCGAGAAAATTTTCTCAGCTAGATATGCAATACCTACCGGTCAATGGTATTAAAACACATCAGGATTATTTGTTCCACGGGAAGCAATTCCGTTGACCAAGCATTGAAATATATTAAGGGAATCACAAAAAGGGAGGGGAATAAGAAACAAAAATTCATACTGTAGATACGAAGAGACCTTTGACTGGTTCATTACCTATGTTCTTTCTCATACATGTATTAGAACTGGTACTTTAATCTGACTCTTCATATCACTATATTGTAAATATTTCGCTAATGTCTGGCGGCATGCCGGGCTGACTCTCAAATTAAGGACCCGAAGTGAGAAACAATTGCACCCAATAATTCAAGAGGCAATGACGAGCAGTCACTTCAAGGCTAGTACGTGAATAAATCATTGCAAAAGGTAGGCTAGGTACCTCGATCTGACTTTGAACATGCATTCATCTCTTATTAATCTCGCTAATGCGCGACGCATGTGGGGTTGGCTGCTGTGAAACAGATGACCCAAATCGAGAAAAGATACACACAATAGACTGAAAACAATTATACAATGTAGATTACGGGCAGTTGGGTGATAATTGGGAATATTAATTTAGTCGACAAGGCAAGAGACAAAAGTGAAAGAAAATCAACCGTGTCTTCAGACGAACTTGTTTAAGGATGATGTACAAATCTTGGATTCGCCTTAATTTACCTGGTTGCATGGCATTTCACATGGTCAAACAAAGCTTCCACGAATCATTTTACCACCATCGATCCTATGCATTGAAGCTCATGTCTGAGATGTGTTCTGTTGGCCTCTCGGCAGTTGATGTATGGCAGCCCATGAACCCCCAAACATGATAAAAATCGAGAAAATGATTGGTAGCAAGCGTTTCCTAGAGAATCCCAAACATGAGTTGGAAAGAATGTCTCATGTTGTAAACTAGAAGTAATTTTTCTCAGCTAGATATGCAATACCTACCAGTCAATGGTATTAAAACACATCAGGATTATTTGTTCTACGGGAAGCAATTCCGTTGACCAAGCATTGAAATATATTACCTCTTCCATTTCGTGGTCTGTGTTCTTCGCACCGTTCAACACGTTCAACTCATGTGTGCACTTACATAGATGCATGCGATTATCTTCCACGTGAGCTAGCGATGGCTATATATACATACGTGCCATTGCAAGCAAAATACATCGAAACCAGTTCCCCTACACTAGTATTGATTGCCGAGAAGATCTTGTCCATCGTCATTTTCCATTAGCTCCATCGCCAACTCCGCCGATCGACCTGCTAAGGAGATTCAATGCCGACTCTGCCGAAAGCCGCGGCATCCATGGATCACACGGTTGAGGGCGCCATGAGCACCACCCTGCTGAGCCTTCTCGGCGTCACGGCCAAGTCGGAGATGGGCGCGGCGGCCATGGACGACAAGGTGGAGTGGCTCCGGTCGCAGCTGATCGGCAAGGACGTTGAGTTCGACACGCCGTTCGGGCGCCGTGCACTAACTTATGCCGACCAAACGGCGTCCGGCCGGAGCCTGAGCTACATCGAGAACTATCTCGTAAAACAGGTCCTCCCGTTCTACGGAAACACGCACACGGATGACAGCCACGTCGGGAGCAAGACGACGCGGCTGGTGGACAAGGCGGCGCGCTACATCAAGCGCTGCATGGGCGCCGGCCCCGGCGACGCGCTGATCTTCTGCGGCGCCGGCACGACGGCGGCCATCAAGCGCCTGCAGGAGGTCATCGGCGTGGCGTTGCCGTCCGTCGAGATGCGCAACCGGCTCTCGGCGCAACTGCGTGCCGAGGAGCGGTGGGTGGTCTTCGTCGGGCCGTACGAGCACCACTCCAACCTTCTGTCCTGGCGCCAGAGCCTGGCGGAGGTGGTTGAGATCGGCGTCGACGCCGACGGACTTGTCGACGTCGCCGCGCTCCGCCGCGCGCTCGGATCGCCAGAGTACGCGGACCGACCGATGCTGGGGTCTTTCTCGGCGTGCAGCAACGTCACCGGCGTCATGACGGACACGCGCGAGATCGCCCGCGTTCTTCACCAGCACGGCGCGTTTGCATGCTTCGACTTTGCCGCGAGGTGCTGTGATACTTGATTTCTTGGCTCTCTTTTTTGTGGCATGTGACCTGCATGGATTTGACAATCTGAACTCCATTCTCTCTTATAACTAAGCTAACCACCATACTTAATGTAATTAAGCTCCTCCAAAGTGCATGCCTCCCTTCAAATCAGTATACTATGTTTTTTCTGTTCCTACTGTTTTACATACTTGGCAAATGCAAGATCAATTGTGACTACTTGGTCTGCGTGTATTTAGAGGAAATTAACTGGTAAAAGCACAGTGTATAATTATATTAGCACACCATTTATTTATTGCTGGAATATATTAGTGCACCATGACAACATTGAATATATTTGCTTCATTTCTACTATTTCATGTGTAGATCAACAAACTAGGTCTAGAAATTTAAATTACTATCCTTTGTGCAGTGGACCTTATGTCAAGATCGATATGAAGTCTGGTGACAACGATGGATATGACGCTGTTTTCTTGAGCCCTCGCAAATTTGTCGGGGGGCCAGGCACACCGGGCATCCTTTTAATGAACAAATCATTGTATAAGCTCAATTTCCAGCCCCCATCAACATGTGGAGGGGGCACCGTGGCCTATGTCAATGGCTTCAATGAGGAGGTGAGTAAACAATGCAAGCATCACTACCAAGTATGTGTATTGTGTGCCATACAAACAAATATATAATTGTGTGATACGCAGGATACACTCTACTACGACGATATCGAGGAGCGTGAGGATGCTGGCACACCGCCGATATTGCAGAAGATCCGTGCATCGCTTGCATTTTGGGTGAAGGAGTATGTTGGGTATGACACGATGGACCTTCGTGAGCGAGTGTTCTCAGAGATGGCAATGAAAAGGCTTGTCAATAATCCAAATGTTAGGGTGCTAGGAAACACAAGTGCCCATCGTATACCAATCTTCTCATTCCTAATCTACCCATCAGTTACAGTGAAGAAGCCATTTGATGATTTTGATGAGCCTGGTTGTGATAAACAATTGGAGACAATGAGGCACAAGCAACTACCCCTCCACGGTCGTTTTGTGACCAAGCTTTTGAATGATCTTTTTGGCATCCAGGCGAGGGGAGGTTGTGCTTGCGCAGGTCCCTATGGTCACACCTTGCTCAAGGTCGATAATGAACTCTCACTTCGCATTCGGTCTGCTGTCCTTGAGGTATCACAAGATTTAGAACAAATTTCAACTTGCTTACTTCAATACATGGTACTAATGTTAATGTTTGTCGTCACAAAATATTCAGGGTTATAGTGGTCTGAAGCCAGGATGGACCAGATTGAGCTTTAGTTACTACCTCTCCAAGGAGGAGTTTAAATTTATCCTTTCCGCCATTGAGTTCATAGCGACATACGGACATCGCTTCCTCGCTTTGTACCAATTCGACTGGATCACTGGCAACTGGACCTTTAGGAAACAAGCAGTCAAGTACCACATCATGAGGGAGGAATTATCTCTTGGCATAGAACCATCGAAGCAAAAATATGACCAACCAAAGCTTGCGGATATAATGGACAAGCCCGTGGTCAATCATAAGAAGTTCCAGAGCTACTTAGAGAGTGCCAATAAAATTGCATTATCCATGTCAGATTTTAGTAATCAGATTGTCAGCTTTCCGAAAGGAGTAGACCCTGACTTGGTTCTTTTCCATATATAGAACCATGGATACATAATGTATCTTGGTAGAGTGTCTCGCCAATTACCATTGTTAGTGTATTGTTGATAAACGAGTAGAGCATTAGCTCTAAGTGTCAGTGATAAGCTTGTAGGAGATATGCCCTAGAGGCAATAATAAATGTTATTGATTATCTCCCTGTTCATAATTATGTTTATGTTCCATGCTATAACTGCAATGATTCTCGAGTCTACAAATAAAATGAGGCTTGGAGGGAAACTCATGTGCATGTGTGGGGTAATAAATGGTAAAATGTATTCCTAGTCTGGCCTCTAAGACTGGCTCTAGTATTGCATGATGATCCTGTTTTCCTGATCATGGGCATGGCTATGCCGGCAATTTTGAGGGCACAATGTTAGAAGAACATTTGTGTTGAATCGACCCAAATTAATGTTATGCTATGAGATACATTCGTCATAAGTTAATGGTTAATAACACAGAGAAGTTAATGTTTGCATAATTCCTTAGACCATGAGAGTATCGAGTTTCTTCATGCTTGCTTCATGAACTTTGGGGTTTGTTAAATGTCATCCGTAAATGGGTGGCTATTACGGCGGCTTACGGGTTCATGGAAAAGTAAGTGAAGTAACTTGATAGCTCAAGATTGGGATTTGCTCCTCCGACGATGGAGAGATATCTCTGGGCCCTCTCGGTGTTACGGTATCCATCATCGTCTGGCCAGACACTTTGCGATTTGATCACGGGGATGCCGGAACACGGGAACGAGAAAAGAGAACAATACCGATAACGAGGTAACTGGCATAGTGGACAAGTTGTTGATCCATGGGGATGCCAACATGTCTCACCTCGGGTTTTTTGTAACATATCGCGAAGCAACAGGAATAGCACACGGCAACTGGAGGTTCACTCGAATATTTATTCGTGTGGGTATAGGGATCGATATGGGTGTCCACGGCTCCGATGTTGATCATTGATCGGAAGGGGTTCCAGGTCATGTCTATGCTTCACCGAACCTATAGGGTCACACGCTTAAGGGTCATCTATCTGTTGAATACTAGACAGGGAGTCTGAGAGAAAATCACCGAAAAGTTTCGGACACCGGAAAAGTTTCGGACAGCGGAACTGTTCCGCAGACAGGTCACCGGAACAGTTTCGGTGAAACTGAAAAGTTGTTTCAGAGGATACCATAAAGTCAAATTGGTTTTGGCACATGCCTGATAATTCTTGGAGGGTGCCAGAATCATTCTGGAAACTTCTGGGAATTTTCCGGAAGAATAACCGGAAATGTTTCGGAGCTGCCGGAACCGCTTCAGATGCTTTTCACAGATGAAAATCACTATTCCGGAATTGTTCCGGATCGTATTGAAAATTATTTTAGTGGGTACTGGAAATGTTCTAAGCCCACATAAATATTTTTAGTTCGAACGGACGCTGAAAAATATCGTCATGAATAGTGAAAGTGCTTTTTGGATTACTTTATTGGAAACACTATTTTGTGAATAGTGGAAACACTATTCGTGAATAGTGGAAATACTATTATGAATAGTGGGAAACACTATTGGGATAAAATATCTTATGACTAGTGAAAACACTATTACGAAATAGTGGAAAACACTATTGTGAATAGTGGGAAACACTATTTATGAATAGTGGAATCACTATTATGAATAGTGAAAATATCTGAGGGCATTTTGGTATTTTTACCATAGTCTCTCATCCTGTAAATAGGGGTGAGGAGGCAGCCCAAAATCCTCATCCTTGTGCTCTCATACACATGCTTTGCTTTGCAAGCTCTCTCTCTCCCTCCCAGCGAAATAGTTTCGTAGAGCCGAAAGGTTGTCTGGGTTCCGGCAGGAACTAGTTCTGGACGGCGAAGCCCTGCCGGATAGATGACACCTATGTGTGCAACTCTGTAGAGAGATCGTAGTTTCGGTCTTAGTTCGAGAGTGCCTCCCGAAGGGCTGTCTGTGTGACCGTCCAAGTTTTGGAGGTCCTCCCGAAGGGCTGTCCGAGTGACAGTCCGAGTTTCGGAGGTCCTCCCGAAGGGCTGTCCGCGACACCGTCCGGGGGCTATGCGACCGTCTCCCGGAGGGCTGTCCGCAGGGCAGATGAGGGTATACATCCTCGCGGTTGGGAGGTTGTAAAATCCTAGCTGCGGGGATCTGCACCGCCGTTCGTCATCGACTCTACTTCCGCTGTGCTTCGAGTCGGTACGGATCAGATCAAACCTTGTATGCAATCTCCATAGTGGTCCTGGGCGTGCTCTCTATACCGGAAATTTTTGTTTTCTGTCGCGTTCCCCAACAAAGCTGCACTTTAATTCTATCAAAAGTAAATGTTTATCCCTCTTGATGCACCCTTCTTAATTGCGCGGTAGTCGCTTTTTATTAGGGTGATCTCTCACTAAAAATATCAAGTAGTTAGTGTTCTCCCAAGTGTAGCACCGTCACGGCACCTATCTCTTCGGGGTATCACATGGTTACATGGGTACGAACGATTAGAGAAGTGTGAGGCGGGTGAGTTGAGACCTTGCAGCAAGATCACTTGGTTGTCTTGACGTTCACGCATGAAAGTAAAGAGCTCGGAACACACGCATCGAAAGATGAACAAGAGTCACATAGAGATGTGATTGGCAAGTTGGCCTACCAATTGAAATTCTCGTCACTTGAGATGGTTACATCCTTGACGCTGAATTGAAAGTTGGGTCTTGCATCACTCACAATCAATTATGAGAGATACTGATTTGAGTGGGAGTGCACCTTAGAATAAAAATTGTTTATTCACTAGGGCCAAAAATCATTATGAACAAAGTCTAAGTGAACTTGTGTTTTCTGTTGTAGATCAAATGGCTCGCAACACCGCGTTCAACTTAAGCCCTATGTTAGAGAAAGAGAAGTTAGCTGCGAACGGAAACAACTATGCGGTCTGGGTCCGTACCCTGAGGATTGTCCTCCGGGGTGCTAAGAAAGTGTATGTTTTTGACGGACCTCTTCCTCCTAAACTAGCGGCAACAGCCGCGGTAGACATACAAAATGTCTGGGCCACTAAGGATGATGATTACAACTTAGTGCAGTGCCTCATGCTATCTTGCATGAGTTCAGAGCTTCAAAAACGTTTTGAACTCCATAACTTCTTTGATATGATCAAGGATCTGGATGCTCTTTACAAGTTTAATGCACGGTCTGAACGTTTTGACATCATGAAAATGATGGCGGAGACCAAGATGGCTGAGGGCAGTTCAGTTGGCGAGCACGTAGTCAATATGATTGGCTACGCTGAAAGGCTTAAAATCCTTGAATTCCCACTTCCAGAAGAGCATGTTATGGACTTGTTTCTAGGTTCACTCCCCCCGTCTTATGGCGGTTTTATCATGAACTACAACTTGAATGGGATGGACAAAACAGCAAATGAGGTGCTTGCCATGCTGAAAACTGCTGAAGGAGGACTGCAGAAAAATCGCAAGCAAGTGTTGCTTGTGAATAAAACTGCCAGTTTCAAAAAGAAAGGCAAGCAAAAGAAGGGCAAGGGATCCGGTAAGACCGGCTTCCAAAGCAAATCTAAGGGCGTAGCCAAGAATGAAACTGAGTTGTTCTATTGCAAGGGCACGGGACACTGGAAGAGAAACTGCAAGAAGTATCTGGAAGATAAGAAGTCCGAGAAAACTGGAAAAGGTATAATTGTTATACAAGTTAATGTCATTGAAGTTTTGCTTGCTAGCGAAAATTCTAAGTCCTTGGTATTTGATATCGGATCGGTTGTTCACATTTGCAACTCGATACAGGGGCTTCAGAAGGTGCGCAAACTGGCAAAGAATTAAGTCATGATGCGTGTCGGGAACGGCGCTAGGATCTCCGCTCAATCCATCGGCATTATGCCTCTACGTCTCCCTTCAGGATTTATTTTGGAACTTAGTAACTGTTATTTTGCTTCGTTGTTGTGTAGAAACATTATCTCTGGATCATGTTTAGTACACGATGGGTACTCCTACAAGTCTGAGAACAATGGTTGTTCACTTTATTGTAAGGATATGTTTTATGGATTTGCACCCATTGTTGGGGGCCTTTTCATACTAAATCTTGATTGTGGAAATGATGTCTTTAACGTGAATGTTAAACGCCTTAAGAAGGCTGATACCACCACCACTTACTTGTGGCACTGTCGGCTTGGCCACATCGGAAAGAAACGCATGCAAATACTCCATAAAGATGGAGTTTTACCATCCCTTGATTTTGAATCACATGTGAAGTTTGCTTGATGGAAAAAATGACCAAGACGCCGTTCACGGGTCATCCTGAACGGGCGAGTGAATTATTGGAAATAATACATAGTGATGTATGTGGTCCAATGAACACGGCCGCACGGGGTGGGTATTTTTACTTCGTGACTTTTACTGATGATTTAAGTCGGTATGGCTATATCTACTTGATGAAGCATAAGTCGGAAACCTTTGAAAAGTCCAAAGATTTTCAGAATGAGGTAGAAAATCATCATGACAAAAAGATTAAGTTTCTACGGTCTGATCGTGGAGGCGAATATCTTAGTCATGAGTTTGGCCAACATCTGAGTGACCGTGGAATCGTTTCACAGCTTACGCCTCCCGGAACTCCACAGCGAAACGAAGTGTCGGAACTACGTAACCGAACCGTGTTAGACATGGTAAGGTCGATGATGTCTCTTACAGATCTACCGATATCTTTTTGGGGTCACGCACTACTCACTGCTGGTTATACATTAAACAGAGCGTCGTCTAAGTCTGTTGAGACGACACCACATGAGATGTGGTATAGGAAGATACCTAGTGTGTCGCATCTCAAGGTTTGGGGTTGTGAGGCATACGTAAAATGTTTACCGCCAACCAAACTAGAACCTAGATCAGACAAATGTTACTTTGTAGGTTATCCAAATAACACCATTGGATATTCCTTCTACCACCAGTCCGAAGGCAAAACGTTTGTCGCAAAGGTTGCACACTTTCTCGAGAAAGAATTTCTTGCTAAAGAATTGAGTGGGAGGACAGTACAACTTAATGAGATTAGTGAATCTTCGGCAATCGTTGACATGGCTAAAGAACCGGAAGAAATTCTGCTAATTATCCCTACAACCGAGCCGGAAGTTGTCGCATGTGATGCGGAGACTTGAGACAATGTTGTTACTGAACCGCGCAGATCGGGTAGGGCTATCCAGCCACCTGAGTGGTTTCATAACGAAATCTTCATTCTTGAAGACGATGAACCTGCGCACTACAAGGAAGCGATGGCTGGGCCTAGCTCAAGGGAATGGCACAAAGCCATGAGATCCAAAATGGAATCCATGTACGAAAACCAAGTTTGGAACTTGGAAGAACTTCCATATGGCGTAAAACCCATTGGTTGTAAATGGATTTTCAAAAGAAAGACAGACACGATGGTAACATTACTATCCATAAAGCTAGACTTGTCATGAAAGGGTTCACGCAAGTTCCAGGAGTGGACTACGACGAGACTTTCTCGCTTGTAGCTATGCTTAGGTCTGTTCGGATATTACTAGCAATTGCTGCTTATTTTGATTATGAAATATTCCAGATGGATGTCAAAAGGGCTTTCCTAAATGGAAACCTTGAACAGGATGTATACATGATACAGCTAGAAGGTTTTGTCGATCCTAAGAATGCTAGAAAGGTATGTAAGCTTCAGAAAGCCATTTATGGTGTGAAGCAAGCATCAAGAAGCCGGAACATTCGTTTTGATGAAGTAGTCAAAGAGTTTGGCTTCATTAGGAACGATGAAGAATCTTGTGTGTACAAGAAGTTTAGTGAGAGCGCAAAAGCTTTTCTAATCTTGTATGTGGATGACATATTGTTGATTGGAAATGATGTGAATTTTCTTAGCGAAATAAAAGACTCATTGAAGAAGAGTTTTTCAATGAAAGACTTAGGTGAAGCGGCATATGTATTGGGCATCAGGATCTATAGAGATAGATCAAGACGCTTAATAGCACTTAGCCAAAGCACGTACATTGACAAGGTGTTGAAAAGGTTCAACATGGAGAACTCCAAGAAAGGCCTACTTCCCATGTCACCTGGCATAGTGCTTTGCAAGAATCAGAGTCCTCGGACCCTCGATGAGCGAGTACAAATGAATGATATTCCATATGCTTCGGCAGTTGGTTCTATTATGTATGCCATGCTATGTACAAGACCGGATGTTTCCCATGCGCTAAGTGTTAGCAGCCGGTACCAAGGTGATCTAGGATTGGAACACTAGGCCGCAGTCAAGGGTATTCTTAAGTACCTCAGAAGGACCAAGGATTTACTCCTTGTGTACGGAGGTGATGAAGAGCTCATTGTAAGTTGTTACATTGATGCAGGCTTCATGACTGACCCAGATGACTTCAAATCTCAATCTGGCTATGTTTTCATATTAAATGGCGGTGCAGTTGATTGGAAAAGTTCCAAACAAAATACCGTGGCGGATTCTACGACGGAGGCGGAATATGTTGCTGCTTCTAAAGCCTCCAAGCAAGCTATCGGTATCAAGCAATTTCTTGAAGACCTTGGTGTGGTTCCAAGTGCTTTGGACCCGGTGGAGATCTATTGTGATAGTAGTGGCGCCGTGGCTTAGGCAAGGGAGCCATGTTTGCACCATAAGACAATGCATATTCAACGCAAATATAAACTCATTCGACATCATGTCGAAGAAGGTTTAGTGAAAGTACGCAAAGTTCACACGGATCTGAATGTGTCAGACCCGATGACAAAGCCTCTACCACGAGCAAAGCATGAGCAACACCGGATAGCCATTGGTGTTAGGGAATCCATGTAACTGCATTATGACTCTAGTGCAAGTGGGAGTCTGTAGGAGATATGCCCTAGAGGCAGTAATAACAGTTATTTTGTATCTCCAAAGTTTGTAATGAAAGTTTATGTTCCATGCTATAACTGCAATGATTCTCGAGTCTACAATAACCATGAGGCTTGGAGGGAAACTCATGTGCACGTGTGGTATAATAAACAGTAAAATTAATTCCTAGTCTAGCCTCTAAGACTGGCTCAAGTATCGCATGATGATCCTGTTTTCCTGATCATGGGCATGGCTATGCCGACAATTTTGAGGACGCGATGTTGGTAGAACCCTCATGTTGAATCGATCCGAATTGATGTTATGCTATGAGATACATTCGTCAAAATTTGATGGTTAATAACACAGAGATGGTTAACGTTTGCATAATTCCTTAGACCATGAGAGTATCGAGTTTCTTCATGCTTGCTTCATGAACTTTGGGGTTTGTTAAACGTCATCCGTAAATGGGTGGCTATTACGGAGGCTTACGGGTTCATGGAAAAGTATGTCAAGTAACTTGATAGCTCAAGATTGGGATTTGCTCCTCCGACGATGGAGAGATATCTCTGAGCCCTCTCGGTGTTACAGTATCCATCATCGTCTGGCCAGACACTTTGTGATTTGATCACGGGGATGCCGGAACACGGGAACGAGAAAAGAGAACAATACCGGCAACGAGGTAACTGGCATAGTGGACAAGTTGTTGATCCACGTGGATGCCTACATGTCTCACCTCGCGTGATTGTAACATATCGCGAAGCAACAGGAATAGCTCACGACAACTGGAGGTTCACTCGAATATTCATTCGTGTGGGTATAGGGGTCAATATGGGTGTCCACGGCTCCGATGTTGATCATTGATCGGAAGGGGTTCCAGGTCATGTCTATGCTTCACCGAACCTATAGGGGCACACGCTTAAGGGTCATCGATCTGTTGAATACTGGACAGGGAGTGTGAAAGAATATCACCGAAAAGTTTCGGACAGCGGAAAAGTTCCGCAGACAGAACACCAGAACAGTTTCGGTAAAACTAAAAAGTAGTTTCAGGGGATACCATTAAGTCAAATTGGTTTCGGCACATGCCTGATAATTCTTCGAGGGTGCCAGAATCATTCTGGAAACTTCTGGGAATTTTCCGGAAGAAAAACCGGAAATGTTCCGGAGCTGCCGGAACCGCTTCAGATGCTTTTCGCAGATGAAAATCACTATTATGGAATTGTTCCGGATCGCATTAAAAATTATTTTAGTGGGGTACTAGAATTGTTCTAAGCCCACATAAATATTTTCAGTTCGATCGGACGCTGAAAAATGTCGTCGTGAATAGTGAAAGTGCTTTTTGGATATTTATGGAAAAACACCTTTTTGGATATTTCCAAAAAGGCTTCTAGAAGGGATTGGGGAGCAAGGTAGCTCCTCATGGGGGGGCCCCAAGGGTTTTCCGGACAAGGGTGGAGCTCCTCCATGGAGCTCCACATGGCAACCCTTTTCCTTCTTATGATTTTTTATGTGTGACATAAAGTGGGGGTAGTTTAGTATTTTCAAGTCCCAACCCTACCCCTTGGTTTTCCTATAAATAGAGTAGATGTGGGATGCCATATCTTCATCCTTGTGCTCTCATACACATGTTTTGCTTTGCAAGCTCTCTCTCTATCCCTCCCACGAAAAGAGTTTTTCGTAGAGCCGAAAGGTTGTCTAGGTTCCGGCAGGAACTAGTTCTGGACGGCGAAGCCCTGCCGGATAGATGACACCGTATGTGTGCAACCACGTAGAGAGGTCGTAGTTTCGATCTTTTTCCCGAGGGGCTGTTCGTGTGTCCTCCCGTAGGGCTGTCCGAGTCTCCGTTCGAGTTTCGAGGGTCCTCCCGAAGGGCTGTCCGCGACATCGTCCAGGGGAATGTCCGACCGCCTCCTGAAGGGCTGTCCGACGAGGGAGTACATCCTCGCGGTTGGGAGGTTGTAAAATCCTAGCTACGGGGATCTTCACCAATGATCTCCACTGTCTCTTCTTCCGCTGCGCTTCGAGTCGGTACGGATCAGATCAAACCTTGTATGCAGTCTCCATAGTGGTCCTCGGCGTGCTCGCTATACCAGAAATTTTTATTTACTGTCGCATTCCCCAATAGTTTATTGCAATATGGTTATTCATTTAAGTCGGAGAATAATGGTTATTCTGCTTACATGAATAATACCTTCAATGGTCATGCACCCAATGAATGGTTTGTTGAATCTTGATCGTAGTAGTACACGTGTTTATAACATAGATGCCAAAAGATACAAAGTTAATAATGATAGTACCACATACTTGTGGCACTGCCGCTAAATGTTCTATTGGTGTAAAGCACATGAGAAACTCCATGTTGATGGATCTTTGGACTCATTCGATTTTGAATCGGTTGAGACATGCAGACCATTCCTCTTGGGCAAGATGATTAAAACCCCATTTTCCGGCTTGATGGAACGGATAAGTGACTTATTGGAAATGATACATGTTGATGCATACGGTCCAATGAGTGTTGTAGCGTGCGGTGGATATCGTTATTTTCTGACCTTCACTAATGATTTGAGTAGATATAGTGTTTATTTACTTAATGAAACACAAGTCTGAATCGTTTGAAAAGTTCAAGCAGAATCAGAGTGAAGTTTGAGATCATCGTGACGAGAAAATAAAATGTCTACGATATGATCGTGGAGGTGAATATCTGAGTTACGAGTTTGGTATACAACTTAAGACAATGTGAAAAGTTGTTTCACAACTCACGCCACTTGGAACACCATAGTGTGATGGTGTGTCCGTACATCGTAGTCGTGCTCTGTTGGATATGATGCAAATTATGATGTCTCTTATCGTTTTTGCCACTATCATTTTGGGGTTATGCATTAGAGACAACTACATTCACTTTAAAAAGGGAACCATCTAAATCCGTTGAGATGACACCATATTGTTTGGCAGAAACCTAAGTTGTCATTTCTTAGAGTTTGGGAATGCGACACTTATGTCTGATAAGCTCGAACCCAAAGCGGAAAATGCATCTTCATAGAATACCCTAAGAACAGTTGGGTATACCTTCTATCTCAGATCCTAGTACAAAGTGTTTATTGCTAAAACTAGGTCCTTTCTCGAGAAAGAGTTTCTCTCAAAAGAATTGAGTGGGAGGGGGATAGAACTTGATGAGGTTGTTGAGCCTTTGTTTCAGCCATAGAGTAGTGCATCATAGAAAGATGTTTCTGTGGAGCCTACATCAGTTGAAGAGGAAGTTAATGATGATGATCATGAAGCTTCGGATCAAGTTACTATCGAGCCTCGTAGGTCGACAAGGACGCGTACTACTCCTGACTGGTACGACAACCTTGTCTTAGAGGTCATGTTGTTGGACAATGATGAACCTATGAACTATGGAGAAGTGATGATGGGCCCGGATTTCGACAAATGGTTAGAGGGCATGAAATCCAAGAAAGGATCCATGTATGAAAACCAAGTATAGACTTTTGTAGACCTGCTCATTGGACGGCAGGTCGTTGAGTACAAATGGACCTTTAAGATGAAGACATACGCTGATGGTAAATGTCACCATTTATAAAGCTCGACTTGTCGCAAAGAAGTTTCCGCCAAGTTCAAAGAGTTGACTACAATGAGACTTTCTCACTCATAGCGATGCTAAAGTCTGTTGGAATTATGTTAGCAGTTGCTGCATTTTTCAATTATGAAATCTGGCACATGGATGTCAAAACATCGTTTCCTTAACGGTTTACTTGAGGAAAGGATGTATGTGATACAACCAGAAGGTTTTGTCAGTCCTAAGGATGGTAAAAGGTGTGCAAGCTCCGGTGATCCTTCTATGGACTGGAGCAAGCATCTCGGAGTTGGAATATATGCTTTGATGAGGTGATCGAAGTTTTTGGGTTAATACAAAGTTTACGAGAAACTTGTATTTACAAGAAAGTGAGTGGGAGCACTACAGAATTTCTGATAAGTATATGTGGTTGACATATTTTTGATCGGAAATGATGTAGAATTTCTGGAAAGCATAAAGGCTTGTTTGAAAAGAGTTTTTCAAAGGAAGACCTGGATAAAGCTACTTAATTGTTGGGCATCAAGATCTATAGAGATAGATCAAGACGCCTGATGAGACTTTTGATGAGTACATACCTTGACAAGATTTTGACAGAGTTCAAAATGGATCAGTCAAAGAAAGAGTTCTTGCCTGATTTGTAAGGTGTGAAGTTGAGTGGGACTCAAAGCTCAACCACGGAAGAAGAAATAGAAAGGATGAAGGTCGTCCCCTATGCCATAGCCATAGGCTCTATATTATGCCATGCTGTGTACCGCACCTGGTGTGTGCCTTGCCTTGAGTTTGTCAAGGGTTACAAGAGTGATCCACGAGTGGATCACTGGACAACGGTCAAAATTATCCTTAGTAACAAGAGAACTAAGGATATGTTTCCCTATTATGGAGGTGATAAAGGGTTCGTCATAAAGAGTTACGTCGATGCAAGCTGTAACACCAATCCGGATGAATCTTAGTAGCAATCCGGATACGTATAGTGGAGCAGCCATTTGGAATAGTTCCAAGTGCAGGGTGGTAGCAGTTTTACAATATGACATAGAGATTTACAAAGTACACACAAATCTAAATATCGTAGACCCGTTGACTAAAATACCTTTCTCACATGCAAAGCATGATCGAGCCCCAGAACTCATTGGGTGTTAGATTCATAACAATGCGAATCACACGGTGATGTGGAGTAGATTATTGACTCTAGTGCAAGTGAGAGACTGTTGGAAATATGCCCTAGAGGCAATAATAAATTAGTTATTATCATATTTCCTTGTTCATGATAATCGTTTATTATCCATGCTAGAATTGCATTGATCGGAAACTCAGATACATGTGTCGATACATAGACGACACCATGTCCCTAGTATGCCTCTGATGGGCTAGCTCATTGATCAAAGATGGTTAAGGTTTCCTAGCCATGGACATGAGATGTCATTTGATAACGGGATCACATCATTAGGAGAATGATGTGATGGACAAGACCCAAACTATAAATGTAGCATATGATCGTGTCAGTTTATTCCTATAGTTTTCTACATGTCAAGTATTTGTTCCTATGACCATGAGATCATACCACTCACTGACACCGGAGGAGTATATTGTGTGTATCAAACATCGCAATGTAACTGGGTGACTATAAAGGTGCTCTAGAGGTATATCTGAGGGTGTTTGTTGGGTTGGCATGGATCAAGACTAGGATTTGTTACTCCGTGTGACGGAGAGGTATCTCAGGGCCCACTCGATAATACAACATCACAATAAACCTTGCAAGCAATGCAACTAAGTGTTAGCCATGGGATCTTGTATTACGGAACGAGTAAAGAGACTTGCTGGTAACGAGATTGAACTAGGTATATAGATACCGATGATCGAATCTCGGGCAAGTAACATACCGAAGAATAAAGGGAACATCATACGGGATTATCTGAATCCTTGACATAAAGGTTCGGCCGATAAAGATCTTCGTAGAATATGTAGGAACCAATATGGGCATCCAGGTCCATCTATTGGTTATTATTAACCGTAGAGTTGTCTCGGTCATGTCTGCATAGTTCTCGAACCCGCAGGGTCTGCACACTTAAGGTTCGGGGACGTTTTGGTATAGTTGAGTTATGTATGTTGCTGACCGAAGGTTGTTCAGAGTCCTGGATGACATCCGGACATTGCGAGGAGCTCTGGAATGGTCCGGAGGTAAAGATTGATATATCGGAAGTCTTGTTTTTGCCACCGGAAAAGTTTCGGGTATTTCCGGTAGTGTACCGGGAGTGCCGGAGGGCCATCGGGAGGGGCCACCCATGCCGGGAGGCCACATGGGCCTGAGGGGTGTTGCACCAGCCCTTAGTGGGTTGGGAAAATCAGCCCTAGATGGCCCATGCAGATAGGAAAGATTGGGAAAGGAAAAACCCCAAAGAAGGGAAGGAAAATCCAAATTAGGAAGGAGTCCTAATAGGATCCCACCTCCCTTGTGGGAAGTGAATTCCCTCCCTTGTTTGGTTCGGCCGAACCTACTTGGAGTAGGGGCCAAGGCTGCCTCCTCTCCCCTTCCTCCGATATATATTGAGGGATTTTGAGGGAAGCCCCTAACCCTAATTGTCACGTGGTGCCCTCTCTCTCCCTCTATATCTGTTATCCACTAGATCCGTTCGGTATAGCTTAGCGAAGCTCTGCCGGATCAGCTCCACCACCACCGTCACCACTCCATCGTGCTGCTAGAGAACTCATTTACCTCTCCACCCTAACTTGCTGGATCAAGTAGGTGGAGATCGTCATCGAGCTGTACGTGTGCTGAACACGGAGGTGTAGTCCGTTCGACACTAGATCGGAAGGACCACGATGAGATCGCGGGACGGATCATGATTGGATCGTGAAGATGTTTGACTACACCAACCGTGTTTCTTAACGCTTCCTCTTAGCGATCTACAAGGGTATGTAGATTCACTCTCCCTCTCGTAGATGCTCATCACCATGGAAAGTTCTTGCGTGTACATAGGAAAATTTTGTTTCCCATGCAACATTCCCCACAATATTTGTATTGGACAAAGAGAGAGAAAGAGAGAGAGGGAGAGATAGAGATTTCTATGGACCCCTAGGTCCGATAGAAATTACTCACACATCATCATGCACCCAGCAAGGTTGATGAAGATGGCCTCCCCAATGATTGCCCCCTCAAGCAGATTGCCAAAACAAGGCTCCACATTGGAACGGAGTGAAATAGAGGCTTGCGGCGGTGATAAAATGATTTGGGTCTCGAGGGTTTCTAAATATTGGGGAATATATAGAGCTGGATTTAGATCAGCGGAGCCATGAGGGCCTCACAAGCTTACGTGGGCCCCCCTAGGGGCATGCCCCTCGAGCTTGTGGCACCCTTGTGGGTCTTCTGGCCTCCCCTCGAAGCTTCTCACATCACATATTTTCCAGAAAAATCCTCGTGAAGTTTCATCGTGTTTGGACTTTCTTTCTATAGTTTTTTTGTGAAATCGAAAACATGGAGAAAACAAGAACTTACACTGGGCACTAAATTAATAGGTTAGTCCATAAAATGATATATAAATTATATAAAGTGATAATATAATAACATAAAACCATCAAAAATATAGATACATTGGAGACGTATCAGCCCCTCCATGTGAGGATAAAAAAAGAGGTCAAAAATATCCCACCAGAAAATGAAAATGAGAGAGAAAGAGAGGGGTCACACTACTATATTTTTACCACACATGTGCTTCGAAGTAGCACCGTGTACTTCGTGTAGAAGTCATCATGAGTTTCATTTTCATACGCTAGTGGTATTTTCACATTAGAACTTGATTTGCCTATTTCGATGACAAGCTTCCTCAAAATGTTTGAAGTCTTCATGAGTAACTAAGTTGGATGCACATCCACTTAGCTACATATATGGAGCTTTCATACACACATATAGCTCTAGTACATCTGTTGCATGTCAATCTTTACTCCTCACAGTGACATCAATTATAAGGCATCTCCATTTCCCAACAATCTAGCCTTGGTTATGTGAGACCTTATTATAACTTTTTGTATTCCCTATAAAATATATATCATCATTATCTATGTCATCTAAATTGCTAAGACCATGACTCATGCTCAAGTATTGCGTGAGAGGCAAAAAAATGAAGCAAGAAAAGTATGATTTAATTGCTTTGTTTGGCGTCAGGGTTGTTCATGATTTCATATCTTAATTCTAGGAATACCAAGCGTTTCATGCTTATCGTGGTTAAGTGTATAGAGATCGCATTCTTTAGCATCTTTTATTTTGGAAGGCAATAATTTCACTTGCGTGTTATGTATTATTATTTTGATGTCAAATCGATAGAATAATGCCTTGAATCATTTGTATCCCAAATTCATACCAAGATTACATCATTTCATCAAGGACATGTCAAGTAGCATCCAACATAAAAATATATTTTGTTGATCCTTTACTTGCTCGAGGACGAGTATGAATTAAGCTTGGAGATGTTAATACATCCCAAAAGTATATATTATTTTTTTATTATTAAATACTATTATATTTTCACTTTTATATTCATTTATATTATTTTTATGAACTAACTTATTAATTTACTGTCCTGCGTTAGTTCTTGTTTTTGGATTCGCAGAAAAACTATATCTAGGAAGGTCTAAATATGATGCCAAGTTTTTACATTTTTTCTGGAGTATAAGAGACCTTGGAAGTTTCGAAATGCCACAACAGGACCCACCAGTTAAATAAAAGGGCAGGTAGCGTGGCAAGGGGGTGGTCACGCCACCTGGGCGTGTGAGCCCCTTACTGCTATGCTTGACCTAAGTCCTCCGCCTATAAATTCCATGATGCCCGAAACCCTCAAAGAGACAGATGGGAGAATTTTATTGCCACCACAAGCCTCTATTCCAAAGCTATCCCATCTGGAGCCCTGTTTTGAAGCTCTACAAGAGGGGGAAGCCACCACGGGCAGCCTCTTCATCAACCTTGCTGCCTCCATGATGATGTGTGAGTAGTTGTTTCAGGATCTACATGTCCATGGTAGTAGCTAGATGGCTTCTTCTATCACTCTTTTGGATCTTTAATACAATCATTTCCAATTCGATGTAATTCCTATGATGTTTTTGTTGGAATTCAATGAATTGTGGATTTGTGATCAGATTGTTTCAAAATCTTTTAAAGTTTCTTTGATGTATGATTCAGTAGCTATGTATGCTTTCCGAGTTATTTTCTTCTCTAGCCAAGATAGCACGATAGTTCTTCAGAGGGAGTGGTGCATAGTAGTGGTTCAACCTCACAGTGATCTATATCCCATTGACATAATGAGGAGAATACATGTGATGTGTTTGTTGGAAATATGCCATAAGAGCAATAATAAATTAGTTATTATCATATTTCCTTGTTCATGATAATCGTTTATTATCCATGCTAGAATTGTATTGATCGGAAACTCAGATACATGTGTGGATACATAGACAACACCATCTCCCTAGTATGCCTCTAATAGACTAGCTTGTTGATCAAAGATGGTTAAGGCTTCCTAGCCATGGACATGAGATGTCATTTGATAATGGGATCACATCATTAGGGCAATGATGTGATGGACAAGACCCAAACTATAAACGTAGCATATGATCATGTCAGTTTATTGCTACAGTTTTCTGCATGTCAAGTATCTGTTCCTATGACCATGAGATCATGCCACTCACTGACAGTGGAGGAGTGACTTGTGTGTATTGAACGTCGCAACGTAACTAGGTGACTATAAAGGTGCTCTACAGGTATCTCCGAGAGTGTCTGTTGAGTGGGTATGGATCTAGACTGGGATTTGTTACCCCGTGTGACGGAGAGGTATCTCAGGGCCCACTCGGTAATACAACATCACAATAAGCCTTGCAAGAAATGTGACTAAGTGTTAGCCACGGGATCTTGTATTACGGAACGAGTAAAGAGACTTGCCGGTAATGAGGTTGAACTAGGTATGGAGATGCCGACGATCGAATCTCAGGCAAGTAACATACCGAAGAACAAAGGGAACATCATACGAGATTAACTGAATCCTTGGCATAGAGGTTCGATCAATAAAGATCTTCATAGAATATGTACGAACCAATATGGGCATCTAGGTCCCGCTATTGGTTATTGACCGTAGAGGTGTCTCGGTCATGTCTACATAGTTCTCGAACCCGCAGGGTCTGCACACTTAAGGTTCGGTGACATTTCGTTAGTATAGAGTTATGCATGGTGGTGACCGAAGGTTGTTCGGAGTCCCGGATGAGATCCTAGACATCATGAGGAGCTCCATAATAGTCTGGAGGTAAAGATTGATATATAGGAAGTCCTATTTTGGTCACCAGAAAAGTTTCGGTGTCATTGGTAGTGTACCGGGGACCATCGGGAGGGGTGTCACGCCTCGAGCGGCCTCATGGGCTGTGGGAGAAGACAAACCAGCCCCTTGTGGGATGGAAGAAGCCTCCACTAAAGCCCATGAGGTTTCAGAAGGAAAAAATCCAAAGGCGGAAAGGTGGAAAGAGTTTCCAAGTGGAAAGGAGGAATCCTACTCCTAATAGGATTGGAGTAGGACTCCTCCACCTCCAATTTCGGCCAACTCTTGAGGTTTTGAGGCTTCCTCCTCCCCTCCCTCCCTCCTATATATACTAGAGGATTTAGAGTGGAAAGCTAACCCTAATTGCCACGTGCTGCCCTCTTCTTCCTCTAGATCTGTTCTCAACTAGATCGTCTCGGTTGTGCTTGGCAAAGCCCTACCGGGACAACTCCACCACCACCGCCATCTCGCCATTGTGCTGGCGGAGAACTCATCTACCTCTCCAGCCCCTCTTGCTGGATCAATAAGGCGGAGATCGCCATCGAGCTATACATGTGCTGAACGTGGAGGTGCCATACGTTCGGCGCTAGATCGGAAGCATCGTGATCAAGATCGCGAGACGATTCGTGATTGGATTGCGGGACGGATCGTGATGAGATCATGGGACGAATCGTGATGGGATCGCGGGACGCTCATCAATTTGGATCGCGAAGACGTTCGACTACATTAACCGCGTTTCTTAACGATTCCCGCTTAGCGATCTACAAGGGTATGTAGATCCACTCTCCCTCTCGTAGATGCTCATCACCATGGATATATCTTGCGTGTGCGTAGGAAAATTGTTGTTTCCCATTCAACGTTCCCCAACAGTGGCATCATGAGCTAGGTCTATGTGTAGATGAGATCTCGAGTAGAACACAAAGAGTTTGTGGGCATTGATGCTTAGATTGCTTCCTTCATTGGTCGTGTTTTGGTTCAGCGGTATTGTGGGATGAAGCGGCCCGGACCAACCTTACTCGTACACTTACGAGAGATCGGTCCATCGATTGACGTGTAACTTCGTTGCACAAAGATGGCTGGCGGGTGTCTGTCTCTCCTACTTTAGTTGGATCGGATTTGACAAAGGCGGTCCTTGTGAAGGTTGAAAAGCAACTTATGTATCACCGTTCTGGTTTTGGCATAGGTGAGAATCGTTCTTGCTAGATACCCATAGCAGCCACGTAAAATTTGCAACAAGAATTAGAGGACATCTAACTTGTTTTTGCAGGGTATGTTGTGATCTGATATGGACAATTACATGATGAGATATATGTGATGTATGAGATGATCATGTGTTGTATAGAATATCAAGACTTGCATGTCGATGAGTACGGCAACCGGCAGGAGCCATAGGGTTGTCTTTAATTATTGTATGACCTGTGTGTCAATCTTTAAGCGCTATGTAATGCTTTACTTTATCGCTAAACGGTAGCAATAGTAGTAGAGGCATGTTGGGCGCAACAACCCCGATGGCGACACGTTGATGGAGATCATGGTGTCATGCCGGTGACGATAGAGATCATGCCAGTGCTGTCAAGATGGAGATCAAAAGCACAAGTTCATGGCCATATCATGTCACTTATGATTTGCATGTGATGTTAATCCTTTTTATGCACCTTGTTTTTCTTAGGACGACGGTAGCATTATAAGGTGATCCCTCACTTAAATTTCAAGATAAATTGTGTTCTCCCCGAGTGTGCACCGTTGCGAAAGTTCGTCGTGTCGAGACACCACGTGATGATCGGGTAAGATAGACTCTACGTTCACATACAACGGGTGCAAGCCAGTGTTGCACATGCAGAACACTCGGGTTAAACTTGATGAGCCTAGCTTGTACAGACATGGCCTCGGAACACAAGAGACCGAAAGGTCGAACATGAGTCATATAGTAGATATGATCAACATGATGATGTTCACCATTGAAACCACCTCAACTCACGTGATGATCGGACTTGAGTTGGTGGATTTGGATCATGTGACACTCGAATGACCAGAGGTATGTCAATTTGAGTGGGAGTTCTTAAGTAATATGATTAATTGAACTCATTATCATGAACATTGTCAAAATGTCTTTGCAAATTATGTTGTAGATTACTAGCTCACGTTGTAGCTCCCTTGAATTTTTATATGTTCCTAGAGAAATAGAGTTGAAAGATGATGGTGGCAATATTGCGGACTGGGTTCGTGATCTGAGTATTGTCCTCATTGTTGCACAGAAGTCTTATGTTCTTAATGCATCGCTCGATGCGCCACCCCTTCTAGCGTCGTCTGTAAATGTTGTGAACATCTAAGAGGCACGTTCCGATGACTACTTGATAGTTTAGTGTGTCATGCATTACGGCTTAGAATTGAGGCTCCAAAACGTTTTGAACGACACAGAACATATGAGATGTTCTAAGAGCTGAAATTGGGATCTCAGGCTCGTGCCCATTTTGTGAGATATGAGATCTCCAACAAGATTCTTTGCCTGCAAGATGAAGGAGAATAGCTCAATTGTTGAGCATGTGCTCAGATTGTCTGGGTGCAACAATCGCTTGAATTGAGTGGGAGTTGATCTTTTGGATAAAAAAGTGATTGATATATTTTTTCCAAGTCAGTGTCACTAAGCTACTAGAGCTTCGTGATGAACTATAAAATGCCAGGGATGGAATTGATGATCCCTGAGTTGTTCGCGATGTTTGACACCGCAAAGGTAGAAATCAAGAAGGAACATCAAGTATTGATGGTTAGTAAAACCACTAGTTTCAAGAAGGGCAAGGGCAAGGAGGGAAACTTCATGGATGGCAAGTCAGTTGCTGCTCCAACGAAGCAACCCAAAGTTGAACCCAAACCCGAGACTAAGTGCTTCTATTATGAGGAGAACGGTTGCTGAAGCGAAACAACCCTAGATACTTGGTAGATAAATAGGCTGGCAACATCGATAGAAGTATATTTGATATACGTATTATCAATGTGTACCTTGCTAGTACTCCTAGTAGCACCTGGGTATTGGATACCGGTTTGGTTTCTAAATGTTAGTAACTCGAAATAAAAGCTACAGAATAAACGGACAGTAGCTAAGTGTGAGGTGACGATGTGTCTTGGAAATGTTTCCAAGGTTGATGTGATCAACGTCGCACGCTCTCTCTACCTTCGGGATTAGTGACAAACCTAAATAAATGTTATTTGGTGTTTGCGTTAAGCATGAACATGATTAGATCGTGTTTATTGCAACACGGTTATTCATTTAAGTTAGAGAATAATGGTTATTCTGTTTACATGGATAATACCTTCAATGGTCATGCACCCAGTGAGAATGGTTTGTTGAATCTTGATCGTAGTAATACACATGTTCATAACATTGATGCCAAAAGATACAAAGTTAATAATGATTGTACCACATACTTGTGGCACTACCACTAAATGTCATATTGGTATAAATCGCATGAAGAAACTCCATGCTGATGGATCTTTGGACTCATTCGATTTCGAATCGGTTGATACATGCGAACCATGCCTCTTGGGCAAGATGACTAAGGACCCTGTTTTCCGATTTGATGGAGCGGGCAAGTGATTTATTGGAAATTATACATGTTGATGTATGCAATCCAATGAGTCTTGTAGCGTGCAGTGGATATCGCTATTTTCTTACCTTCACTAATTATTTGAGTAGATATTGTGTATATTTACTTAATAAAACACAAGTCTGAATCGTTTGAAAGTTCAAGAAAATTCAGAGTGAAGTTTAAGATCATCATGACAAGAAGATAAAAATGTCTACGATATGATTGTGGAGGTGAATATCTGAGTTACGAGTTTGGAATACAACTTTAGACAATGTGAAAGTTGTTTCACAACTCACGCCACTTGGAACACCATAGTGTGATGGTGTGTCCGAACATCGTAGTCATGCCTTATTTGATATAGCACGTACTATGATGTCTCTTATCTTTTTTCCACTATCGTTTTGGGGTTATGCATTAGAGACAACTACATTCACTTTAAATAGGGCACCATCTAAATCCGTTGAGATGACACCGTGTGAATTATGGTTTGATACAAACCTAAGCTGTCATTTCTTAATGTTTGGGGCTGCGACGCTTATGTGAAAAAAGGGTTTTCACCTAATGAGCTCGAAGCCAAAGCGGACAAATGCATCTTCATAGAATACCCTAAGAACATTTGGGTATACCTTCTATCTCAGATCCGAGCACAAAGTGTTTGTTGCTAAAATGGGTCCTTTCTCGAGAAAGAGTTTCTCTCAAAAGAATTGAGTGGGAGGAAGATAGAACTTGATGAGGTTGTTGAACCTTTGTTTCAACCAGAGAGTAGCGCAGCGCAAAAAGATGTTTCTGTGGAGCCTACATCAGTTGAAGAGGAAGTTAATGGTAATGATCATGAAGCTTCGGATCAAGTTAGTATCGAGCCTCGTAGGTCGACAGGGACACTACTACTCCTGAGTGGTATGGCAACCCTATCTTAGAGGTCATGTTGTTGGACAACGATGAACCTACGAACTATGGAGAAGCGATGATGGGCCCGGATTCCGACAAATGGTTAGAGGCCATGAAATCCGAGAAAGGATCCATGTATGAAAACCAAGTATAGACCTTGGTAGACTTGCTCGTTGGACGACGGGTCGTTGAGTACAAATGGACCTTTAAGATGAAGACAGACGTTGATGGTAAATGTCACCATTTATAAAGCTCGACTTGTCGCAAAGAATTTTCCGATTAGTTCAAGGAGTTGACTACGATGAGACTTTCTCACTCGTAGCGATGCTAAAGTCTATTGGAATTATGTTAGTAGTTGCTGCATTTTTCAATTGTGAAATCTGGCAGATGGATGTCAAAACATTGTTTCCTTAACGGTTTACTTGAGGAAAGGTTGTATGTGATACAACCAGAAGGTTTTTTCAGTCCTAAGGATGCTAAAAGGTGTGCGAGCTCTAGCAATCCTTCTATGGGCTGGAGCAAGCATCTCAGAGTTGTAATATACACTTTGATGAGGTGATCAAATTTTTTGAGTTTATACAAAGTTTACGAGAAACTTGTATGTACAATAAAGTGAGTGTGAGCACTATAGAATTGCTGATAAGTATATGTGGTTGACATATTGTTGATCAGAAATGATGTAGAATTTCTGGAAAGCATAAACGGTTGTTTGAAAAGAGTTTTCAAAGGAAGACCTAGATAAAGCTACCTAATTATTGGGCATCAAGATCAATAGAGATAGATCAAGATGCTTGATGAGACTTTCAATGAGTACATACCTTGACAAGATTTTGAAAGAGTTCAAAATGGATCAGTCAAAGAAAGAGTTCTTGCCTGATTTGTAAGGTGTGAAATTGATGTAGGGGAACGTTGCATGGGAAACAAAAAAATTCCTACGTTCACGCAAGACCTATCCATGGTGATGAGCATCTACGAGAGGGAGAGTGGATCTACATACCCTTGTAGATCACTAAGCGGGCAGCGTTAAGAAACGCGGTTGGTGTAGTCAAACGTATTTGCGATCCAAATCACCGAGCGTCCCACGATCCAATCATCATCCATCCCACGATCCAATCACGATCCGTCCCGCGAACTTGATCATGATCCGTCCCGCGAACTCGATCACGGTCCTTCCGATCTAGCACCAAACGGACGACACCTCCGCGTTCAGCACACGTACGGCTTGATGACGATCTCCATCGTCTTCATCCAGCAAGAGGGAGAGGAGAGGAAGAAGAGTTCTCCGGCAGCGTGAAGGCGCTCCGGCGATGGTGGTGGAGCTATTCCGGCAGGGCTTTGCCTAAGCACTGCAGAAATCCGATCTAGAGGAGAAACTATGCACTGGAGGAACGGGCAGCACGTGGCTAAAAATTAGGTGCAAAAACCCTATAACCTCTGGTATATATAAGAAGGAGGAAGGAGAGGACTTGGCGCAAGGGCCAAGCCTCCTTGGTTCGGCTGAAGTGGGGAGGAGAGGAGGACTCCTCCTCCAATCCTAGTAGGACTAGGATTCCTCCTTTTTGGCCTTTTTCCACCTTTTTCCCTTTGGGATTTTCTTCCCTAGCCACATGGGCCTTGTGTGGGACTTCCACCATCCAACAAAAGGCTGGTATTTATTCTACCACAGCCTATGAAGCCTATTGGGTCGAAATACCCTCCCGGTGGTCTCCCGGTACACTACCGGCACTCCCGGTACACAACCGATTAGCTCGAAACTTTTCTGGCGACCAAAACAGGACTTCCTATATATGAATCTTTACCTCCAGACCATTTTGGAGCTCCTCATGACGTCCGGGATCTCATCCGGGACTCCGAACAACCTTCGGTCACCACCATACATAACTCTATACTACCAAAACGTCACCAAACCTTAAGTGTGCAGACCCTGTGGGTTTGAGAACTATGTAGACATGACCGAGACACCTCTACGGTCAATAACCAATAGAGGGACCTGGATGACAATATTGGTTCCTACATATTCTATGAAGATCTTTAACGGTCGAACCTCTATGTCAAGGATTCAGTTAATCCCGTATGATGTTCCCTTTGTTCTTCGGTATGTTACTTACCCGAGATTCGATCGTCGGTATCTACATACCTAGTTCAACCTCGTTACCGGCAAGTCTCTTTACTCGTTCCATAATACAAAATCATGTGACTAACACTTATTCACATTGCTTGCAAGGCTTATTGTGATGTTTTATTATCGAGTGGGCGCTGAGATACCTCTCCGTCACACGGAGTAACAAATCCTAGTCTTGATCCATGCCAACCCAACAAACACCCTCGGAGATACCTGTAGAGCACCTTTATAGTCACCCAGTTACGTTGCGACGTTTGATACACACAAGGTACTCCTCCGATGTCCGTGAGTTGCATGATCTCATGGTCATAGGAACATATACTTGACATGCAGAAAACAGTAGCAATAAACTAACACGATCATATGCTACGTTTGTAGTTTGGGTCTTGTCCATCACATCATTCTACTAATGATGTGATCCCTTCATCAAATGACATCACATGTCAATGCCTAGGAAACCTTGACCATCTTTGATCAACGAGCTAGTTCACTAGAGGCATACTAGGGACATAGTGTTGTCTATTTACCCACACATGTAATGTGTTTCCAATCAATACAATTATAGCATGGATAATAAACGATTAGCATGAACAAGGAAATATAATAATAAACACTTTATTTATTGCCTCTAGGGCATATTTCCAACAGTCTCCCACTTGCACTAGAGTCAATAATATAGTTCACATCACTATGTGATTTACATTGTAATGAATCGAACACCCATGCAGTTCTGGTGTTGATCATGTTTAGCCCTTGGAAGAGGTTTAGTCAACGGGTTTGCAACATTCAGATCCGTGTGCACTTTCCAAATATTTATGTCATTCTCCTCGATGTAATCGTGGATGGAGTTGAAGCGTCGCTTTATGTGTCTGGTTCTCTTGTGAAACCTTGGTTCCTTGGCCAGAGCAATGGCACCAGTGTTGTCACTGAGTAGGTTCATTTGATTCAGTGCACTAGGCACTACTCCAAGATCTGCCATGAACTGCTTCATCCAGACACCTTCCTTCGCTGCCTCCGAGGCTGCGATGTACTCCGCTTCGCAGGTAGAATCGGCTACCACGCTTTGCTTGGAACTGCGCCAGCTTACCGCTCCCCCGTTGAGAATATATACGTATATGGTTTGTGACTTAGAGTCATCCGGATCAGTGTCAAGGCTTGCATCGACGTAACCCTTTATGACGAGCTCTTCATCACCTCCATAAACGAGAAACATTTCCTTAGTCCTTTTCAGGTATTTAAGGATATTCTTGACCGCTGCCCAGTGTTCCATTCCAGGATCATTTTGAAACCTTCCGACCATACTTATGGCAAGGCTGACATCCGGTCTTGTGCGCAGCATTGCATACATGATAGAGCCTATGGCTGAAGCATAGGGGATGACACTCATCTTTTCTCTATCTTCTGCAGTCACTTGGCATTGAATCTTACTCAACTTCACACCTTGTAACACAGGCAAGAACCCCTTCTTGGAATGATCCATTTTGAACTTCTTCAAAACTTTTTCAAGGTATGTGCTCTATGAAAGTGCTATTGAGCATCTCAATCTATCTCTATAGATCTTAATGCCTAATATGAAAGCAACTTCTCCTAGGTCCTTCATTGAAAAACTCTTGTTCAAATATTCCTTCACGCTTTCCAGCATTTCTATATTGTTTCCAATCAGCAATATGTCATCCACATATAATATTAGAAACGCTATAGAGCTCCCACTCACTTTCTTGTAAATACAAGCTTCTCCATAAACTTGTATAAACTCAAACGCTTTGATCACCTCATCAAAGCGCTTATTCCAACTCTGAGATGCTTGCACCAGCCCATAAATGGATCGCTGGACTTTGCAAACTTTGTCAGCATTCTCTGGATCGACAAAACCTTCTGGTTGCATCATATACAACTCTTCCTCAAGGAAATCGTTGAGGAACGCCATTTTGACATCCATCTGCCAAATTTCATAATCGAAATAAGCAGCTATTGCCAACATGATTCTGACAGACTTAAGCATCGCTACGGGTGAGAATGTCTCATCGTAGTCAACTCCTTGAACTTGTGAAAAACCCTTTGCCACAAGTCGAGCTTTATAGACGGTGACATTACCGTCCGCGTCTTTCTTCTTCTTAAAGATCCATTTGTTCTGAATGGTCTTTCGCCCTTCAGGTAATACTTCCAAAGTCCATACTTTGTTTTCATACATGGATCCCATCTCGGATTTCATGGCCTCTAACCATTTCTCGGAATCCGGGCCCATCACTACTCCTCCATAGCTCGTAGGTTCATTGTTGTCCAACAACATGACCTCCAAGATGGGGTTGTCGTGCCACTCAGGAGTAGTACGTGCCCTTGTCGACCTATGAGGTTTAATAGTAGCTTGATCCAAAGCTTCATGATCATCATCATTAACTTCCTCTTCTACCGTCGTAGGTTTCACAGAAACATCTTTCTGTGCTGCGCTAATTTTTGGTTGAAGTAAAGGTTTAATAATCTCATCAAGCTCTATTTTCCTCCCACTCAATTCTTTCGAGAGAAACTCTTTCTCAAGAAATGTTCCGTTCTTAGCGACAAACACTTTGCCTTCGGATATGAGATAGAAGGTATACCCGACTGTCTCTTTCGGGTATCCTATGAAGACGCATTTCTCCGCTTTGGGTTCCAGCTTTTCAGGCTGAAGCTTTTTGACATAAGCATCACATCCCCAAACTTTAAGAAACGACAACTTTGGCCTCTTGCCAAACCATAGTTCATATGGCTTCGTCTCAACGGATTTTGATGGTGTCCTATTTAAAGTGAATGCAGGTGTCTCTAATGCATAACCCCAAAACGATAGTGACAAATCAGCAAGAGACATCATAGATCGCACCATATCTAATAAGGTTTGATTACGACGTTCGGACACACCATTACGCTGTGGTGTTCCGGGCGGTGTCAACTGTGAAACAATTCCACATTGTCTTAAGTGACTGCCAAACTCATAACTCAGATATTCACCTCCTCGATCAGATCGCAGGAACTTAATCTTCTTGTTACGATGATTCTCAACTTCACTCTGAAATTGCTTGAACTTTTCAAACGTTTCAGACTTGTGTTTCATTAAGTAAATATACCCATATCTACTTAAGCCATCAGTGAAGGTGAGAAAATAACGATATCCACCACGCGTTGTAACATTCATTGGACCGCACACATCAGTATGTATGATTTCCAGTAAGTCACTCGCCCGTTCCATTGTTCCAGAGAACGGCGTTTTAGTCATCTTGCCCATGAGGCATGGTTCACATGTGTCAAGTGATTCAAAATCAAGTGACTCCAAAAGTCCATCAGCATGGAGCTTCCTCATGTGTTTTACACCAATATGACCTAAACAGTAGTGCCACAAGAAAGTGGTACTATCATTATCAATTCTACATCTTTTGGCATCAATGTTATGAACATGTGTGTCATCACTATCAAGATTCAACATGAATAAACCCCTAACATTGGGTGCATGACCATAAAAGATATTACTCATATAAATAGAACAACCTTTATTCTCTGATTTAAATGAGTAACCGTCTCGCAGTAAACAAGATCCAGATATGATGTTCATGCTTAACGCAGGCACTAAATAACAATTATTCAGGTTCATCGCTAATCCCGATGGTAATCGAAGAGAGAGCGTGCCGACGGCGATCACATCAACCTTGGAACCATTTCCCACGCGCATCGTCACTTCATCCTTTGCCAGCCTTCATCTATTCCGTAGTTCTTGTTTTGAGTTGCAAATGTGAGCAACCGAACCGGTATCAAATACCCAGGCACTACAACGAGAGCTAGTAAGGTACACATTAATAACATGTATATCATATATACCTTGTTTGTCGTTGGGCGCCTTCTTGTCAGCTAGGTACTTGGGGCAATTCCACTTCCAGTGATCAGTTCCCTCGCAATGAAAGCACTCAGTTTCTGGATTAGTTCCATGCTTGGGCTTCTTTACAGGAGTAGCAACTGCTTTGCCATCCTTCTTGGTTTTACCCTTCTTGCCCTTGCCCTTGCCATTCTTCTTGAAACTAGTGGTTTTATTGACCATCAACACTTGCCCTTGCCCTTGCCATTTACAGGAGTGGGCAGAAAACAGATACATATTTCCTTGTTCATGATAATCGTTTATTATCCATGCTACAATTGTATTGATCGGAAACTCAGATACATGTGTGGATACATAGACAACACCATGTCCCTAGTATGCCTCTAATAGACAAGCTCGTTGATCAAAGATGGTTAAGGTTTCCTAGCCATGGACATGAGATGTCATTTGATAACGGGATCACACCATTAGGAGAATGATGTGATGTACAAGACCCAAACTATAAATGTAGCATATGATCGTGTCAGTTTATTGCTATAGTTTTCTGCATGTCAAGTATCTGTTCCTATGACCATGAGATCATGCCACTCACTGACACTGGAGGAGTGCCTTGTGTGTATCAAACATCGCAACGTAACTGGGTGACTATAAAGGTGCTCTACAGGTATCTCCGAGAGTGTCTGTTGAGTGGGTATGGATCAAGACTGGGATTTGTTACCCCGTGTGACGGAGAGGTATCTCAGGGCCCACTCGGTAATACAACATCACAATAAGCCTTGCAAGCAATGTGACTAAGTGTTAACCACGGGATCTTGTATTATGGAACGAGTAAAGAGACTTGCCGGTAACGAGGTTGAACTAGGTATGGAGATGCCAACGATCGAATCTCGGGCAATTAACATACCGAAGAACAAAGGGAACAGCATACGGGATTAACTGAATCCTTGACATAGAAATTCGACTGATAAAGATCTTCGTAGAATATGTAGTAACCAATATGGGCATCCAGGTCCCGCTATTGGTTATTGACCATTGAGGTGTCTCGGTCATGTCTACATAGTTCTCGAACCCGGAGGGCACACTTAAGGTTCGGTGACATTTCGGTAGTATAGAGTTATGTATGGTGGTGACCGAAGGTTGTTCGGAGTCCCAGATGAGATCCTAGACGTCATGAGGAGCTCCAGAATAGTCCCAGATGAGGTAAAGATTGATATATAGGAAGTCCTGTTTTGGTCACGGAAAAAGTTTCAGGCTCATCGGTAGTGTACCGGGAGTGCCGGGAGGGTACCGTGGACCATCGGGAGGGGTGTCACGCCCTGAGGGGCCTCATGGCCTGTGGGAGGAGACAAACCAGACCCTTGTGGGCTGGAAGAAGCCTCCACTAAAGCCCATGAGGTTTGAGAAGGAAAAAATCAAAAGGCGGAGAGGTGGAAAGAGTTTCCAAGTGGAAAGGAGGAATCCTACTCCTGATAGGATTGGAGTAGGACTCCTCCACCTCCAATTTCGGCCAACTCTTGAGGTTTTGAGGCTGCCTCCTCCCCTCCCTCCCTCCTATATATACTAGAGGATTTAGAAGAAAAACTAACCCTAATTGCCACGTGTTGCCCTCTTCTTCCTCTAGATCTGTTCTCAACTAGATCGTCTCGGTTGTGCTTGACGAAGCCCTGCCGGGACAACTCCACCACCACCGCCATCACGCCATTGTGCTGGCGGAGAACTCATCTACCTCTCTGCCCCCTCTTGCTGGATCAAGAAGGCGGAGATCGTCATCGAGCTGTACGTGTGCTGAACGCGGAGGTGCCGTCCGTTCGGCGCTAGATCGGAAGGACCGTGATCAAGATCGCGAGACGATTCGTGATTGGATCGCGGGATGGATCGTGATGAGATCGCGGGACGGATCATGATGGGATCGGGGGACGCTCGGCAATTTGGATCGCGAAGACGTTCGACTACATCAACCGCATTTCTTAACGATTCCCGCTTGGCGATCTACAAGGGTATGTAGATCCACTCTCCCTCTCGTAGATGCTCATCACCATGGATAGATCTTGCGTGTGCGTAGGAATTCTTTTGTTTCCCATCCAACGTTCCCCAACAGTGTTGTTGCTAATAAGAATAAAACAACGAGGATTGGTCTTATCGCTATGCTTCTTTTTGTCTACATCATGTCATATTGTTTATTTTGTTACTCTGCTTCTTGCAAACTTAATACTTTGAGATCCGTACTGGATAGCGTCTTCGGGTGGAGTAATAGTGTTAGACGTCTGTAAGTTTAACAGCCTAGTTGTCATGAACGTGATGTCTATACAAGATTGTTCCGTGAATGATCATAGTTATGAACGTTACTTTTCTATCGATTTTCCAACAGTAATTTGCTTACCATGCCATTAACTACTTTCGAGAGAATTGCCACTAGTGAACCTCTGGCCCATCGGGTTCATTCTCTATCAACAGGTGTTGCTACATTGTTCTTGTTTACTTACTTTACTATTTTGTTGTTTAACCTTGCAACTAGCAAGATGAGGGGATTGACAACCCCTCTCAAGTTGGGTGGAAACATTTTTTGTGTAGGTGCTACTTATCTTGTTAGCTTGGAGGCTCCTACTGGGTCGATAAACTTTGGTTCTTAACTAAGATAAATACTTTATGTTGTTGTGCTACATAACCTTTCCTCTTTGCGCAAATCCAATAACTCGTTCGTGAGTAGCACCCAACTATAGTTGGTTCATTGTAACACATCTTACTTGGAGAGATCCCTCTAGTGATGCTATGGCCGCACGTCTATTTCATGTCACTGGAAACAACCATCATTACTTTAATTTATTGATGTATCATTTTGTTTATTGTTTCCATTTGTCAATTTCAACCATATCATACAATTTACTCTTGTAACTAGAAGAACAAGAAGGCTGACAACCTTGTTGAATCGTTGGGGACAAGTTTTATTTGTTTTGTGTGTTATGTTCAGATACAAATGTTGCATAGGTAATTTGTATTGGTTCAAAAACTTTGGTTCTCAATCGAGCGAAATACTTATTGCTTGGTTACATGAATCTTACACTTGGGAGTTACCCAGCCACTCCTGAAGAACAAGCACATGGTGCCACTAGACATGCTACTTCAAGTATCGCCCCGACTGCAACTCTGTGTTTTTATTGGGGGAAGGGCATAGTTGCATGTTCGCCACTAAGCAAGCAAATGCAAATGTCATCTCCAACTTTAGTTGCATGTCTTCAACACGACTGCAATTATGTGATGTTTGGTTAGGGAGAGGCAGTTGCATACCTACCACTAGGAATGCAAATGCAAGTGTCGTCGCCCCCTACTATAAGTTTGTGGTGTTTTGTTAGGCATGTCTAACACTTGGCATGAAACTACAAGTGTTGCCCCGACTATAAAACTGGATATCTTCAATGTAACCGCAACTAAGCGATGTTTTTACTTTGAGGGGATGAGGGTAGAATGATATGTGTTCTAACCCATGGCACCACGTGCACGCAATTATGGGGTGTGTGAGGTGGCCCGCTAGATGGGTTATAAGTTTTATCTTCTTTTTATATTCCTTTATTTAGTTTTGTGTTTTGTGTTTGGTTTTTTTCTAAAAAAATCGTTGCAACCTAGTTGTCCGTCTGACATGCAATTGCATATACTGCACCATGCACGCAACAAGTCGGTGTGGGGGCTACAAGGAGATCCCGTAAAAGGATGGCTCAGTATGTATGGTTTGTTGTTATTATTTTATATTCCTATTATTTTATTGTATTCATTGTTTGTGCACATGTGACACATGTGATTGCATGTCGGTTGTATCTTGTATGTGTGTAATAATTTTTTTTACAAATCTTGTGCTAAAATCCTTGTATATTCCTCGAATTAGAAACTACCATAAGTTCCATGCTCATAACTAACACCCAACTACAAGCATCGTGGAGCAAAAGCTAGTGTCTCATATGTGTCAGTGACTCAGTATAGCATGCAGGGGAGTCGGTACCTGTAGCGAAAGAGCAAGGAGAGAAAGAGAAAAAGGAGAGACAGAGAGGAGAGAGGGAGAGGGAGGGAGGGAGGGAGGATGAGGCGGTCGTGGTCCGAGTGCACAACCATGGTAAACATCAACCGGTGTAGGCTAGCGACGGGGGATTGAAAATTGAACCAACCGCTTCGTACTTTTTCGTCAACACTGAGGCTAGCAAAGGGGGATTGAAATTGAACCGAACGCTTCGTACTTTTATGTCGAGGTGGGTGCACGGGGCAGCAATTAGGTGTTGCTACCGTAGTTCATGCACTTAGGAAAATACACATAGTTGTTCAGTTGTACAGCCAAGTAAATGAAGGCTAAAAATTACGAGAACAAAGCAACGGGTTTACATGAGAAAAGGCCAGACAAAAGCCCGATAACAATGAAAACAAACAAATAGTTTTAAGAAAACAAAACATCCATGGTTTGCACACCTCCCGACTGAGCCGTAGCCACACCCAAACAATATCGGGCCCAATTGCTATACAAATAAATACATCAGGCCAGTTTGAGTCGAAGGTAAATTTACAACTGGGAAAAAAAAGTTGGACCAAGTTACAGGTTAATAGCGGATTTGCAACCGAGGCACAATTTTTAGGTATGTCCAAGTTGCAAGTCATGGGTGAATTTTTGATTGGAAAAAATATTCATCAATTTTTAAAGATAAAATTTGAATAAATTCTCAAGAATTAAAACTCTTCATAAATTTTAAAAAATATTCATAAATTTAAACAACTGTCAACAAGATTGAACAATGTTCGTCAAACACACCAAACCCCAAAACTGATGATGTCCTTCTGCAAAAAAGGAGAAAAGTACAAAAAGAAAAGGAAATAGTTAGGAACTCTCCTCTAGCTGCACAGTCAAACCAAAACAAACAACATCAGGCAATAAAAAGACACGTGGCCCTCCATAAAAAGCTACAGCCCAAGAAATTAACCCAATATACAAAACACTAAACGGCCAACTAAAATAGTCCTATACGGCCTCACTATTTCACAAGGGACGAGTAAACCACAAGACATATCAAGGTTGGACATGCAAATTATTCGTGTGACGAACAACTTAGACGAGACATAGTTAACTCTCATCTATTCGAGAATTAGCAAATCCTTTGTCAGATAGCTTCTCCATCGGCTTCCATCCGTCCATTTTCCTTTCAAGCACGATCACATACCACCGTGCCGCGCGCGACGATCGTGCTCACCGCTCAGCGTACATGAGCAGACCCTTTGATTTGCTCGGTATAGGATCGTGCACCCGTCGCCCTTCTATCGTTGTGTCGCTGTCACCGCACCGTCCGCTGACGCGCCAGCCCGCATACTAACTGTGGTAAGTATTACCTCTGTCCATATCAAGTTTTTAAAACGTCTTATATTTATGAACAGAGGGAATACTACTCCGCGTCAGGCGTCAGCGCTCTCGCCGCGTCTCCTCCCTTAGCAATGAGCATCCTTTCTTGAGCGTTCACTCACGATCTTATTAGTGGGGGATGACTCATCAAAGCCAAGCCCAGAAGGTCCTCGTACGTGGATCGCCACCTTGTGGGCGTCTACGTATAAATATAGAAGTACTAGTAATTAGAGGATCGACCACGCGACAAATTTCCCTGAAACTTCCAGGCCGAGTGGACCGATCTTATCGTGGTGACGTCTCGAGAGACCGAAGCGTACTGCACTTGGTGTGGTGGTGTACACTCCATGCTAAATCGAATTCGCCTTTAACCAAAACTGTTTCAGTGACGTCCGTCTTGTTCGCTCGAGTCACACAAGCTTACCAGTTCCACGGTCGAGCGTTAGCAGCAGCTTGGGTGTGCCGATAAATGGCACCACAAATTAAGGCCACCAAATTAAGCGGCTACTATATATCTGACTCAGGTTGAGACGTTGAATGCTTGAGTCCGTCACGTATGTACATATCCATATGTATGTGGACAAACACTTTCAGCATTTCTAGTGCCCTCTAATTCGCGGCGCACTTGGATGATGACCGATCAACCACCTTTTCCCGTGGTTTACTCCACTAAAGAACACGCACTACCCGTGGTAACCACGCGCCCATCTGATCATCTATGATGCCACTGGCCGCAGCACGCAATATTCCTCGGTTTAGGGTCTCTATCGAACTTCCTTTTTGTTTCTCACTCCCATGAAAATGGCTTCAGATCATCATGCCTTTCCGGTCTCTCCAGCCCGTGTGTTGCTATGAAATAAAATAATAATTTAAAAGAGATGGCATGTTACCAATTGTCATCAGTTTTTTTTAAACGGAATTGTCATCGGTTGTCACCTTGTCCTTCAAGGCGCCGGTCGGAGCCTTCGATCATCAGCGCTTGGTCGTCCTCTAACGTGTGATCGCCGACCTCTTCCTATGGCATCTGTTGTCCTCGTCCGTGAATAATTCGACAACTCTCAGTACGTGAACGTCCTACAGAACACAATCGGTATTTATCTTGGTGAACGCTTAATCTCTCATGTCGTGTGTGATGATCATTGTTCATGTTGACAAGCGATGGTCGCGGCCATGTCGTTGAGAGCTTGCTGGTAATCACCAACGTAGTGAGAGCCTGCTGACCATCCTTGCCGAAGAACGCTTTCAAATTGATTTGATGTGATTAACTGGTTGCCTGACGAATTAATTGCACACCTAATTAACTGTGCCAGTGCGGCCCGCGCGATGCGGCGACAGAGATCGGTGACGGCCCGTGCACACGTTGTTAGATTAAGATTCGTCGAGCAGATCCGAATGAAAGCCTTGCTCTCGGCTTGTTGCCAAGGCCCGCTATGGCGGCGCTCTTCTATGTCATTTCTTTTTTGAAGGCATCGTCGTGGAGAAGCTCCACTCTTCCATCTGCTACCTCCTGGCGAAGTCCTAGATCAGTTAATCGGACGAGGGCGGTGCTCTTGTGTCATTCGCCCCTTGGGGACATCATGCTTGGAGGTGAGCATTTGCTCGAGAGACCAATGGACGGTTTCTACGGTGGAGCGGCATTTCAGGTGACACATCGATGATGTGGAATCTCGGTGGCGTGGCGCAACAGGGCCTGGTGACGGATGTGTGAAGATATGCGCGTAGGTACGTTGTCTGAGACCGTCATGACGTTGACGGCAGGCCTAGCAAGGTGGATGCGTTAGTACCTGCTCTGAAGTTTGATCGGTGGAAGACGGTGACGGTGGCTTCTAAGTGTTTGTCGGACCGATATGTGCACAGACCTGACAATGCGGCTTGGTCGGGGACTCCGGCTTTAGATGTTACGATTTGGTGCGAGGTCTGTTTGGTATTCGGCTCGGACTATCGGTAACTTTTCATCAACTGGATAGGAGTAGAGACAAATGGTGTCTTCAGACCTATTGATGTATTACTTTGTAAGGTCTTTATAAATAATTAATAAAATGGTTGTATGCATCGTCCAAATGCATAGTTCGAGGATTATCCTTCTTTTCAAAAAAAATGTCAGTCTAATTTACTTCATGCTTATTTAACTAATTGCATGTCTAATAATTAAAATAAAAAAATCCATACTTCATTTAGTTCAATTAACTACATACATAATTAATTAATTACATTAATGACTTTCTTTTCAAATTGATTCGATGCAAAATATCCCCATTTAAAAGAACCTAATTAGTTGCATATGCAATCAATTGCATATTTCTGCGAAAAATATAATTAAATACATTAATGGCTTGAATTACAAATTGATTCGACACTCGCTTTCCAAATATTTTCACATTAATAGTTGTGTGTGAAACGGCAACGCATCAACTATTCTTTAATAGTATAGGTTAATGATTTGATTTTCAAATTGATCCGGCGTTCCATTGTTAAATTATTTTTTCATTAATGACTTTGCGCGAAACGACGATATATACCAAATCTTTGGACTAGCGTATTCATTGGGGCGCATTTACTTGTTGCTAAAACGAAGGCATGCACTGAACCAGACGATCAGCGAGAGAGATACGCGTGCCAACATCTGAAGATATCCCGTGTGGGGTACACGTCAGCGGAGGGGCTTGTGGCGGTCAGACGCAAGTGCGATCGGGGCCCTCCATTCCTCATACCCTAGCGATTTTCACTATAAATAGCCCCGCCGAGGCGTGTGGCCGCCACACTGCTCAGGTACCGCAGCCACATTCTGCTACCTCGCACACGCCATTTCCTGATCGATCTGCACGTGCTTCTTCTTAAGCAGTTGCTCGCCTTGGATCCATGGACAACCAGATCAGCTCCCACGTGCACGCCGACGGCGAGCTCAGGGCGAAGGAGGAGGGCGTCGTCGTCGACGTCGAGGCGGCCGATCCGAAGCCGGCCAACGCCGCCGATCACCCGGGCGGCGTCAACTACATGGCCCGCGCGCAGTGGCTCCGCGCGGCGGTCCTCGGCGCCAACGACGGCCTCGTCTCCGTCGCGTCCCTCATGATCGGCGTCAGCGCCGTCAACGACGCCGGCAAGACGATGCTCGTGTCGGGCCTCGCCGGGCTGGTGGCCGGCGCGTGCAGCATGGCCATCGGCGAGTTCGTGTCCGTGTACGCGCAGTACGACATCGAGGTGTCCGAGATCAAGCGCGACGGCGCCAAGGGCAAGAAGGAGAACCTGCCGAGCCCGACGCTGGCCGCGCTCGCGTCGGCGCTGGCGTTCGCGGTGGGCGCGCTCCTGCCGCTGCTGGCCGGCGGGTTCGTGAGGCCGCGGGGCGCCAGGGTCGGGGCGGTGTGCGCGGCGACCACCGTGGGGCTGGCCGGCTTCGGCGCGGCGGGCGGGTACCTGGGCGGCGCGAGCATGGCGAGGTCAGGGTCCAGGGTCCTCGTGGGCGGGTGGGTCGCCATGGCCGTCACGTACGGCGTGCTCTGGCTGTTCGTCAAGGTGTTCCACATTCACGTCCCGTCGTTGGGGTGAAGTGCCCGCGCTGGTTTGGCAGGTGGTGGGTGGAGTAATTTGCAGAATTAATACAAGAGCTCAGAGCTAGCTGTCAATTACTAGTAGTAGTAGTGCTTATACTCGTCTAATTTGGACGTTTGGTGCACGCCATGCGCATGGCTAATGGCTACCCATATCTTGAGTAGAGATCGCCCGGATCGATCGGTGTGTAATGTATGTTTTTCTTTCAGCTTAGTGTAATGGCTCTGGTTGGTGGCAATGTAAGGCCTGGCTAATGAAAATACTAGTATGCTCTTTTCCATCTGCTGCATGCTTATATTATTTCCCCGCAAAGAAAAATACTCCCTCCGGTGCATTAGGCACGTTACGAACATCAAACAATCCCAAATGTACCGTGCATTAACTCCCAATCGTAAAGTACTATGTTGCACCTTTGAAACTAGCCTGTAAAATGGGATTGATTGCAACGAAATGCTAAAAGTGGGGGCTGCGAGAGTGCGTCATGCACATCACGAAACATGTTTCAGTACAAGAAGAGAGAAACAAAGAGAAACGTATCCGCGACTATGGATCATCTTTCCGTAGATCCCTCGTCAGTTTCTGTAACTGCCTAGCCGGCCTGATTTTTGAGTGCCACGTCATCTTCGGCCTCTTTCACCTTTGGCTACTTTAAGCCTAATTGGTATCTCTACTTTTTTATTTTTCTATCTCTACTATTATTAAAAGAGCAAACATGAATTCTTCTATAGACACACAACAAAGTGTACATAGGCTTACATCTAACTAAGTCACATCTAACAGTCAATATTACATCAAGAGTCTGCCACGCAAATGAACGATTGAGATAAAATGTTCTGCCAGAGCAGACTGCCCCCACGCACCCCTTCATCCTCAATTAGCGGGGATAGAGGATCTCTATCCCGTAATTTTCGATCTATACCCTCCTGCCGCTCCTCCTCTGCTGGGCGCGAGTGCGGATCAACGTCGCCGCTGTCTGCTCCTCTGCTGCCTCAAGGACGCGAGCACAGGCCGCCGTCCGCCTCTTGCCGCTCTCCTCGGGCGCCTCGTGGATGCAAGCGAGGATCTCCGGCGCCACCGTCCGCCCCACCTCTGCTGCCACACGGACGTGAGCGCCGGGCGCCATGGCCGCCTGCCGCTCTCCTCTGCTGACCCACGGATGCGAGCGCAGGCTGCCGCCTCCGCCACGTTGAGGCCCTCACTAGTCACCACCAAGCTAGCGAACTTTGATCAGGTACGAACTTTGATCAGATTTTCTTTACCTTAACATGAAGCCGCTGGTTGGGTGTAGGAAGCTAGGTCACCGGAAACACCAACTATCTCCACATATTCAATTATTAAGAGTACCACAATGAGAAGAATCTGAACTCGCGACAACAAAATTAATAATGATCAAAATGATGGACATCAGTCAAAGTCCATGGGCAGATTCCTCATTGCAGATTTGGGTCAAAACTTAGAAATACAAGAGTAACAAAAAAATGACTACAATTGTGCTCCTATTTCTTAATATACCGAGTAAAAATAAATGCAATGGCCAATGGTACAGAGTTTATGTGCTTTGCATGAAACTGAATGCATGGTACTGAACATATCTCTAATTTGTTCTATTATATAAATAAGCACATAATTGATGACTGACATCCAGCTTGGGTAAACGAAAGAGTTAGCAACATAATTTAGGAGAAGCCTATCTTTTGTAGCATGGAAGTCAGATAATCAACAAGTTCTAGATCAACAAGTGTACAAGACCCTGAGCACGTCTTTTCCCCTAACAGAAAAAAGTGACATCCCAATTGATAATGGGAAAAGGTAGACAACATTCAGGAAAAGGTACATCTGGCCCTTCCACTCATGTTTCTCTGAATTTCTACTTGCTAATTCCAGACTTCCAGTACATGCTTCTCTGAATTTCTACAACCTAAGTTCAGTACATGCTTCTCTGAATGTTGGCCTGCCAATTGCTATTGTATTGCAGAGAGACTACTGGATGCAGTCCATTTGTGCCAATGGATTACCACATTTTTATGTTAATTTTAGGCCATTTGAATGGAAGGACTATACAAAATCTCCATGACAATCTACGACAATTCATGCTGTGCAAATAAAATTCAGTACATGCTTCTCTAAATATCTGCAATACAATTAAGCAAAATTTGTTCTGATATTTTGGCCTGCCAATTGGTATTGGGTACCATGCATGCATGTTTTTCAAAGCAATGGAATGAGTTTAGGCTGACTCTGGCAATTAAGGTTCATGTTTTTTGTCACTGAATATATTACATGGGGGTTTTCTTTTTAATCCTACACTTGCAATACAACCATCCCAAGTTACCTGTGAGGCTATGACTCTACAAAGCTTAAGCTGGAATGCAACTGCCTCTAAAACGCAGCAAGTAATCTATCTAAAAATTGGTTTTACTACAACAATGTGGAATATATAGCAAAGCATCAACCAGCAGAATATAGTACTCTAAATGCTTAATATTGCTTTTCTATAATAGGCTTTCTTGCATTGTAGTTGCGAGACTAAAATATCATTGTCCATGTGAACTTCACTCTGTTTCTAAGTCAAGTTTTGAACACCCTCGATTGATAGTTTAGAGGGCTGGAATTTAATCGATTTTGGGCCAGCCCAATAGCTATTTCAGAAATTCATAATAAATCCTAGAGGCCCACACAGCCCATTCGTGTATGGCAAGAGGTGAAACCAAAGTTTAGTCCCACATTGCTAGTTTGGTGGGAGTTGGACCTCCTTATAAGGGAGGATGTTTCCCCACATGTATGAGCATGAGAACAAAAGAGACATACACGCGCACTCCTCCTCCGCCACGCCACGCCTCGTCACGACGCGACGCGACGCGGGTTGCGGGAATGAGCCGAGCCATAGTGGATATTGAATACGAACACTGCATCCTTTGGCTACTACCTTTTCGTTTCGTCTCCCTCTTTCCCTTTAGCTCCCGACGTAGCCTATTCGCCTCCTTCTCTTGTGCCTATAAAAGAGAGGTCGCTCCTCTCTAGAGAGACACTAGAAGATCATCTCCCTCTCGCCACCGAGTTCCAAACACTGAGCTGCTGCGATCTTCTCCATCCTGGCTTGCGGCGTGCACCGCAGGCCTCCGAAACCACACCTCTTTGAGTCCTGTACGGGAGAAGGGTGATAAGGTTTTTGGGAAGCGCTCTGCGCGACTACTGACCGGTTCATCACGGACGCTCCGGACACCGACGACCACTTTCCCAACGACGACTTCTTCCCCGACGTCGACGACCTCTTCGACGACATGGCTGGCGACAACACCTACCCCAAGACTGGGGCTTTTGCCGCTGTTCCGTACGTCCTCGTGTTCTCTCTGTTTAAGATCGTGCTTCAGTTTCCTGCTCTGGTTTTTCTTGCACTTGTCTTTGTTCCACATATGTTTTGTTCTCCTTCACATGTGCCTATTTGCCCTCTTTATTTTAGATAACATGACTTGTTTCATCTCTACTATAATAGTCATGTTTTCCATGATGTTTTATTTATTTTTCCTATTAATAAAATCATATGGTAAATTGCTCATATTTCCAACAATCCAAAAACCTTATGATAGGCAATTTACCCTAAGTGGTTTTGTTGCATCCATGAGGCCTCCTATGTTTGAGGGTGTGCACTACAAGAGGTGGCGCGTGAAAGCAGTCTTATGGTTTCAAACCATGAGTTGCTATGATGCCACTCTTGGCAAACCTAAAGGAGATTATGATGCTCAACAGGAGCAAGCTTTCCAGAAAATGGATACCCTGTTTAAGGCTGCTCTCTTTGAGTGTTCTTGGTGAGAACATAGTTGATGCTTATGCGTCAATTGACAATGAAAAAGATATGTGGGGCGCACTTGAGGCCAAGTTTGGGGTCTTAGATGCCGGCACTGAGCTGTACATCATGGAACAATTCTATGACTACAGGATGACTGAAGAGCGCTCCGTGGTTGAGTAAGCTCACGAGATACAGTCATTTGCTAGAGAACTTGAGCACTTCAATTGTATGTTACCGGACAAGTTTGTTGCCGAAGGCATCATCACTAAGCTTCCTCCTACGTGGAGGAACTTTGCTACCTCTCTGAAACACAAGAGACAAGAGTTTTCCGTTTCGGACTTCATTGGTACTCTTGATGTCGAAGAAAAGGCGAGAGCAAAGGATATACGTGCTCGAGGTATTGAGGGAGGATCTAGTGCCAATCTGGTACAGAAGAAAAACTTCCAGCCCCACAAGTTCAAGAACAAGGGCAAGTTTGATGGTAAAGCAAAATTTGATGGGAAGAACAAGGCTGTACAACACACCAACTTCAAGAAGAAGAATGACAAGAAGAAAAGTGGTTGCCATGTGTGCAGAGATCCTGACCATTGGGCTCCCAGTTGCCCTAATAGCTATGACAAGCGTAATCCTGGGAAAGGCAGCAAGACTGGTAATGTTATCATTGGAGACATTGACATGAAGGATGCTGGGTATGGTATATTTCCCACTATTCTTTCAGTATGTCATTCTCCTGATTGGTTGATTGACACGGGTGCTAATGTGCATGTATGCGATGATATTTCTATGTTTTCCTCTTATCAGACCGCAGGCACTTCAACCGTGCTGATGGCAAACGGTTCAAGTGCTTTTGTTCGTGGTGTTGGCACGGTCGATCTGAAGTTTACTTCGGGGAAGATCGTGTAGCTGAAGAACGTGCATTATGTCCCCTCCGTCAATAAAAATCTTGTTAGCGGATCTCTTCTGTGTAGAGATGGCTACAAGCTTGACTTTGAATTGAATAAATTTGTAATATCCAAGTATGGAACCTTTGTTGGTAAAGGCTATGAGTCGGGAGGCCTGTTTCGTTTATCCTTGTCAGATGTTTGCAATAAAGTTGTTAATCATGTTTGCAACAATAGTGAATCAAATGTGTGGCATTCACGTCTTTGTCATGTTAACTTTGGTTGCATGTCGCGACTAGCCAAATTGAACTTAATCCCTAGTTTCACCACTGTCAAGGGATCTAAGTGTCAAGTTTGTGTGCAAGCTAAGCAACGTCGTAAGTCTCACACGACTGCGGAAACGAGAAATCTTGCACCACTAGAGCTCATACATTCAGATCTTTGTGAAATGAATGGTGTTTTGACAAAAGGTGGAAAGAAATATTTCATGACGTTAATCGATGAATCCACTAGATACTGCCATGTGTATCTTTTGAAATCAAAGGATGAAGCTTTGAACTTCTTCAAGACCTATAAAGCAGAAGTGGAGAATCAACTTGATCGGAAAATCAAGAGGCTTAGGTCCGATCGTGGTGGAGAGTTTTTTTCCAATGAATTTGATTCTTTTTGTGCGAAACATGGTATAATCCATGAGAGGAAACCTCCCTATTCACCTCAGTCAAATGGGGTAGCCGAAAGAAAGAACCGCACTCTAACTGATTTGGTTAACACCATGTTAGACACATCGGGTCTCTCCAAGGCATGGTGGGGGGAGGCGATACTGACTGCATGTCATGTTCTAAACCGAGTTCCCACAAAGAACAAAGAAATAACTCCATTTGAGGAATGGGAGAAGAAAAGGTTAAAACTATCTTACTTAGGAACCTGGGGTTGTTTGGCGAAAGTTAATGTGCCAATTCCAAAGAAACGCAAACTTGGTCCAAAAACTGTGGATTGTGTTTTCTTGGGCTATGCTTTTCATAGCATTGGTTATAGATTCTTGATTGTAAAATCTGAGGTATTAGACATGCATGTCGGTACAATCATGGAGTCAAACGATGCGACTTTCTTTGAAGATATCTTTCCCATGAAGGATATGGATAGCTCATCAAATCAAGAGTTGCCTAGTTCCTCGAGTCGGGATGTAGTTGCAATTTCTGAACCTACCATTCCAATGCAACTTCTTGAAGATCTCGTGGAGGACAACAATGAGACTCCTAAAAGGAGCAAGAGACAGAGGACTGCAAAGTCTTTTGGTGATGATTTTCTTGTGTATCTCATAGATGACACTCCCAGTTCTATTTCAGAGGCCTATGCTTCTGAAGATGCTGACTACTGGAAGGAGGCGGTCCGTAGTGAGATGGATTCCATCTTGGCAAATGAAACTTGGGACATAACTGATCGACCTTATGGGTGCAAACCTATAGGGTGCAAATGGGTGTTCAAGAAGAAGCTTAGGCCTGATGGTACTATTGAAAAGTACAAGGCACGGCTCGTGCTAAGGGTTATACCCAAAAGGAAGGTGAAGACTTTTTTGATACTTACTCACCTATGGCTCGAGTGACCACTATTCGAGTGCTACTTTCACTAGCAGCCTCACATGGTCTTCTCGTTCATCAAATGGATGTTAAGACTGCTTTCCTAAATGGAGAGTTGGATGAGGAAATTTACATGGAACAACCAGATGGTTTTATAGTGGACGGTCAAGAAGGAAAGGTGTGCAAATTGTTGAAGTCTTTGTATGGACTTAAGCAAGCACCTAAGCAGTGGCACGAGAAGTTCGAAAGAACTTTAACAGCTGCAGGCTTTGTTGTAAACGAAGCTGACAAATGTGTGTACTATCGACATGGTGGAGGCGAAGAAGTTATTCTTTGCTTGTATGTCGATGACATATTGATTTTTGGAACAAATTTGAATGTTATTAAGGAGGTCAATTCCTATCTCGTTGTTTTGAGATGAAGGATTTGGGAGTAGCATATGTTATTCTAAACATCAAGCTATTGAGGGATGATGATGGTGGGATTACATTGCTTCAATCTCACTATGTGGAAAAGATCTTGAGTCGCTTTGGTTATAATGAATGCAAGCCCTCTCCAACACCATATGATGCTAGCATGTTGCTTCGAAAGAATCGAAGAATTGCTAGAGATCAATTGAAATATTCCCAGATTATTGGCTCGCTCATGTATTTGGCCAGTGCCACAAGACCTAACATCTCTTTTGTTGTTAGCAAACTGAGCCGATTTGTTTCAAAACCAGGAGATGATCATTGGAAAGCTCTAGAAAGAGTTATGCGTTATTTGAAAGGCACTGCGAATTATGGCATTCACTATACCGGGCACCCAAAGGTGCTTGAAGGGTATAGTGACTCAAACTGGATCCCAGATGCTGATGAGATAAAGGCCACGAGCAGATATGTATTCACTCATGGAGGTGGCGCTGTTTCTTGAAAGTCTTGCAAGCAGACCATCTTAACGAGGTCAAAAATGGAAGCAGAACTCACGGCACTAGATACAGCTACGGTCGAAGCAGATTGGCCTCGTCGGCTCTTGAATGACTTACCGGTTGTTGAGAAACCTATGCCGGGTATCCTTATGAACTGTGACAATCAAACCGTGATCACGAAAGTGAGTAGTTCAAAGGATAACATGAAGTCATCAAGACATGTTCAGAGAAGGTTAAAGTCTGTCGGGAAAATGAGAAACTCCATAGTTATTGCATTGGATTATATCCAAACGTCTAAAAATCTAGCAGATCCTTTTACTAAGGGTCTATCACATAATGTGATAGATAATGCATCGAAGGAGATGGGTATGAGACCCGCAATATGAGTTGTTCACAGTGGTAACCTAATCTATGTGATCCCGTGAATTAGATGTGAAAGACAAGCTGTTGGTCAACTAAGAGGAGAGTATCCTTACTATTTAATACCACTCCATGAAGATGCAGTACTCTCCTAATCTGCTGCAGGTTGATGTATATCTTAATGTGTTCTGAGTGGCTTATTTAGCAGAGATGTTGTCCTGCAGAACATCTTTTGAAGAACACACCTATATGAGTCTGATTGTTAAACGTCGCAATCTATGAGAGTAGGGTGCTCTCTAGTAAACTCATGAAAGGTATCGGAGTATGACGCATAAGCTCCACCCGCGGGGAAGACCCACGGTAGCCTAGTATCGGTCAAGGCTTTGTGTGAAGCTAGATTCGCAAAAAACTTGCAGTTCAAGGCCCAATCCACTGTTCAAGTTGCTTACTAGTGTAGCATAGGGTTTTAGGTGGAAGTTCAACTTAACGGTCTCCACTGCAGTACCGGTATATAAAACAGTGTTTTGGAAGCAAAGGCAAATTTTGTGTGCCTCTGGGATCTGGTGGGGGATTGCTGGAATTTAATCGATTTTGGGCCAGCCCAATAGCTATTTCAGAAATTCCTAATAAATCCTAGAGGCCCACATAGCCCATTCGTGCATGGCAAGAGGTGGAACCAAAGTTTAGTCCCACATTGTGAGGGATCACTAGAAGAGTGTCTAGAGGGGGGGTGAATAGACTACTAACAGGAATTTAAAACCTAACCCTTCCCAAATTAATTGGTTGGCAGATTTTAATAGTTTTAGCAAAGCTAGTCAGTCTAACAGCCCTACACATGCATGTCAACAAATATGGCAGCGGAAAGTAAAGACATTGCATATGAAGTAGAGTGTTGAGATAGGTAGATCAAACGTAGTTGGAGACGCATGGATTTTTCCCGTGGTTCCGATAGGTGGCGCTATCGTACATCCATGTTTATGGAGTCTTCAACCCATGGAGGGTAACGGTCACGAGAGTCTACGGAGGGCTCCACCCAAAAGGGTCCACGAAGTAACAACCTCGACTATTCCATAACGGCTTTCGTCCACGAAGGACTAGCCTCACTATGGGTAGATCTTCACGAAGTAGGCGATCTCCTTGCCCTTACAAACTTCTTGGTTCACTCCACAACACGAAGTAGGAGGCTCCCAAGCGACACCTAACCAATCTAGGAGGCACCACCCTCCAAAAGGTAATAGGCTCGGTAATGACGATGAACTCCTTGCTCTTGTGCTTCAAGATGATAGACTCCTCAACACCCAATCACTCTCTCACAGATTTGGCATGGTGGAAGAGATGGGATTGGTGGAAAGCTACTTGGGGAGGCTAGAGATCAAGATCCATATGATTGGAGTGGAAGATCTTGACCTCAACACAAGGGTAGGTGGTTCTCTCTCAGAAAATCTGATAGGATAGGTATGGAATAGTTCTGAGTGCTTCTCTTTCGAGTGGGTGGTGGTGAAGGGTTATATATAGGCATCCCCAAAAATCCAACTGTAACACATAAAATGACCAACTCGGTGACACCGATGTGTTATTCTCGGTGACACCGATGTGTTATTCTCGGTGGTACCGAAGTGACCAAAAGGTGGCAACTTTTGAATCTCAGTGAGACCGATATAGGAAACTCGGTTGCACCGATAAGGTGACCAATGGTCAGATTCCCAATCTCGGTGACGTCGATCCAACATTCTCGGTGGTACCGATAATGTGAATTTGCGTAATAGAAAGTTGGCAACCTAAACTCGGTGGCACCGGTATGAAATCGGTTGCACCAAAGTGGCTAGGGTTTGGCTGAGTCTGTCTAGGTTCTGGAATCGGTGGCACCGGTATGGGAAAGTTGGTTGCACCGATTTTGAGTGTTAGGTATAGAACATACTTTGGTGGGAGAGTTTGTGGATGTTTTTGGTGACTATCACTTGTGCACGTTTGAGCATATTGTTCACCAACAAAACCTTACCCCCTTTTAATAGTATTGGCTTTCCTATGGACTCAAAGGGATTTCTCACAAATATAAAATGTAGAGTCCTCTTGCTTGAAGCTTGGCCAACCTATTTCCTTCCATCTTGGGGTATCTCCACAATCTCCTTTTGCCAAACCTCTCTATAGACTGTACCTGAAATACATTAGGTAAAAATATCAGTCCAAGAGACAATGTATGTTATCATGAATTATCAAAACCACCAAGTGAGCATGTTGTGCTTTCACATTGCTAGTTTGGTGGGAGTTGGACCTCCTTATAAGGGAGGATGTTTCCCCACATGTATGAACATGAGAACAAGAGAGACATACACGCGCGCTCCTCCTCCGCCGCCTGCCTCGCCACGCCACGCCTCGTCACGACGTGCCGCGGGTTGCGGGAATGAGCCGAGCCGTTGTCTATATTTTTGCTGCGCACGATTGGTATACGAAAGGTCACTCAAAAGCTAAAAAGTTTTTGCTGTAGTGGATATTGAATATGAACACTGCACCCTTCGGCTGCTACCTTTTCGTTTCGTCTCCCTCTTTCCCTTCAGCTCCCGACGTATCCTATTCGCCTCCTTCTCGTGTGCCTATAAAAGAGAGGTCGCTCCTCTCCAGAGAGACACTAGAAGATCATCTCCCTCTCGCCACCGAGTTCCAAACACTGAGCTGCTGTGATCCTCTCCATCCCGGCTTGCGGCGTGCACCGCAGGTCGGGACAGTAGGCCTCCGAAACCGCACCTCTTTGAGTCCTATACGGGAGAAGGGTGATAAGGTTTTTGGGAAGCGCTCTGCGCGACTACTGACCGGTTCATCACGGACGCTCCGGACACCGACGACCACTTTCCCCACGACGACTTCTTCCCCGACGTCGACGACCTCTTCGACGACATGGCTGGCGATGACACCTACCCCAAGACTGGGGCTTTTGCCGCTGTTCCGTACGTCCTCGTGTTCTCTCTGTTTAAGATCGTGCTTCAGTTTCCTGCTCTGGTTTTTCTTGCACTTGTCTTTGTTCCACATATGTTTTGTTCTCCTTCACATGTGCGCATGCTATTTGCCCTCTTTATTTTAGATAACATGACTTGTTTCATCTCTACTATAATAGTCATGTTTTCCATGATGTTTTATTTATTTTTCCTATTAATAAAATCATATGGTAAATTGCTCATATTTCCAACACAGAGGTGATAGTCTTGATAGTTGACATCTGAAACAAACCAAAAAAATAATTCTAGAATGATATTTGGTCTTGTAGACATCCAACTAGAAAGCCGCTTTCCGGTGATTACCACTAAAATAAGCAAATGCATTTAACTTTGTGTGTGATAGCGTTGGAAGCACCCATGTTTGGGTCCTCGGAATATCACTCTGTTACAGGCACAAGGGCAGCCCGGTGCATGTAGCTCCCGCTTGCGCAGGGTCCGGGGAAGGGTCCGACCACTTTGGGTCTATAGTACGCAGCCTTTCCCTACATTTCTGTAAGAGGCTGTTTCCAGGACTTGAACCCGTGACCTCATGGTCACAAGGCAGCAGCTTTACCACTGCGCCAAGGCTCCCCTTCCTGTTACAGGCACAACTCAATCTAAAATAAAAATTGTGGTTTTTCTACTACTTCTGTATAATGTAAATTCTAGAACATTTAGCCAGTAATTAGGGATTGGTTGATACAATGAGCCACTGGACCTTTGCTTCTGATTTTAACTGCCAGTTCACTAGAAGCACAACAAATTATCTTCTAAAAAGTAGTGACCCTGTTAAATTTTATATGGTTTTGAAGTAGTAATAACCTAAATTTAGACCCCTCTCTCTCTCTCTTTATATGGTTCTAAAGTAATAACCCAAATTTTATAATAGCCGGTATGGGTTCTCTAGAAGTTTTTCATTGTAATGGAATCAACTTAAATAAATGTCAGTGCCAACTTAATCTATAGATTGGCGGCATGTTGGTAATTAGATTTTTTGTGAGACTTATACTACGTGAGTGTGTCAGCGGGAACTAATTTAGATACCAGGTGCATCTAAACAATAATCCTGTGATATTTCAAACATCAGACCGACAAGATGAGATAGGAAAAGGAACATCAACCTGCTCACCTTTTAAAATGAGACTTTGAAGCATCCTTTGGTAGACCTTTGGTTCCTCTGTCATCATCTAGACCTTTGAGTCCTGTACCATATGGAAGCCCCCTGTTGGTGTCCAGTGGAGAAGGGACAAATATTGAGTACATCCAGCTGTTTTTTCCTGGGTACCAGATTCACTAAAACATTTAGCAACCTATACTATGTCGCATGCACATACAATGAATAAAATGTTTGCTCCGTTACATTAATTGACATAGAAGTGTAACTACATATTTGAAATAACATTTCAATTTCAGTTGTTGTCCTTGTAATATAAGAAAAATGCTTCAATTAAAATAATGTAATTCACTCAGTACTTAGCTAGAGTAATAAGCACCCTTCAGTTTTGCTTCGTCCAAATCAGGTACGGAATTCCATTATAACGATATAGCAGATTAGCAGGCTTCTAAAATGAAAAGCTTGGCTACAAAGCACACGAGGACTGCACGAGCAAACCTTTTTAGCTGTCTTTTCTTCATATAAAGTTAGTACTTCAGATAACTTGTTCTGATATATGGAAGTGAGACCTAAGCCCAATACTTACCAGCCTGAGCAGGTGTGGCGGGATTGGGCGGCAGCTTGGCAGCGGTAGCGGGCTTCTATACCTTGGCGTTCTAGGCTGCCGTGGCCAGGAGCTGCGTCGGGTCAGGCTGGCGTCGTCACCGAGGTTGGACACCGGCAGCAGCGTCGATCCAGGGGAGGCCGGAAGCGTTGGTGGCAGGGCGAGGCCGAGGGAGGGAGGGGTGGTGGTGGGGAGAGAATGCCGAGGGCGAGCCATGGTGAGAAGAGGAGGCGGCAGGGAGAAGCGAAATGTGCGAGATTGTGAGGTGGGCAGAGTGGCCGCTGTGCGGTGAGAGGACTGGATTCTTTTTCTATGAACTAGATGTTTTCTCTTCTAAATGTGGCTGTTGTGCACAAGCAAATGCCCGTACGAGCCTACGTTGGTCTGGAAGAGGCTCACTCGTGAAGAAATACACGCCCATCTAGAAAAAACGAGTGAATCCCCTTCGCACAAACGGCTGCGTGCTTGCATCCAGCAGTTGGCGAGAAAAAGTATATACATATTTCATATGGCTATTGATAATTTTATTTCAAATATACTCCCTTCGTTCCTAAATATTAGTTTTTTAAGAGATTCCACAAGGAGACTACATACGGAGCAAAATGAGTGAATCTACACTCTAAAGTATGTCTATATACATCCGTATGTAGTTTCCTTATGAAAACTCTTAAAAGACTTATATTTAGGAACGGAGGGAGTATATTTCATTTTTAGAAATTAGACTAAAAAAACGTTGACCTCAGTAAGCATGGACACAATGATAATGGGTCGAAGGTTCATATAAGTAAATATTATTTTCTATGCATGTTAATAGTTACTTGGATCATTGCACTCCATGCATATTTCGTCAAACCACAATGTTTTATTGAAATACATTTTAAGTGAAGTGGATTTAATTGTTTTCCTAATGTTAGTAGTTATCTTTTATTTACACATAAAATTTGACATGTATTATGTCAACTATGATTTTTTGCATTCATTTGATTTATATTTTTCAAGAATTATTTAATTTTATACCATGTTAACTCAGTTGATCAACGTTCGAGACGTGCGTTGCACATGCATACTTACTAGTGTTATAAATTTGCCATATCGACACTGACACTAACACTTAAGATACGGGCATTGACACTTATTAGACACGTGATACATCATTGCATTTACGATTTTGCAGAATTAGCCTCTGGACACGTGATACATCATCACTGTGCAATTTGAAACGAGCACAACCCTCGTGTCTTCCACAACAAAGCTTCGTCATCTCACATCATTGTATCTTGTATCCGCAATGAAGCCACAACTTAGAAATTGGCTAGGCAAAACATCTGGGCAATCTCATGTTTGGAAGAGTAGGCTTTGCATCTATTGTCACGCATTTGGGAGTCTGGACTGTAAAACTCTCTTCTTATTGAATGCAACATGGCAAAACTTTTGTTCTACGGTCAGTGTTTCAAAAAAGCATGGCAAATCTTTTGCCTCCGCGGCTCACTTTCATGGCTATAGATATTGTGGAAGTAAGTTGCGTTAGTTGCATACCAAGTTCTTGCAACATAGGATCTATCAAAGAATATACTAACAAAAGAAGGCACCAGTGTTTGTTTAATAGGTTTAGCCAGTGGCTACTTTTCCATGCACCGTTTCATGGAACGTTTAACCCGGTCATATTAAATACCCAGAAATCACCATTGCCTATGGCAATTGTCAGTAAAGCCACCATTACAGCAAATCATACATGACTTCGTCCTCAAGCTACTTTCTAGTTCACGGTGAAACTAGGTATCACGCTCCCTCCCTGCACCCTCCTCCTCCATCTGAAAACCCTTCATTATTCTGTTACAACGTGGTGCCTCCCTTCATTATACCGATTCCCATGATACTTCCTCCGTTTCATTTTAATCTGCATATAACATTTGGTCAAAGTCAAGCGATGTAAAGTTTGACCAAATATATATCAAAAGATATCGACATCTACAATACTAAACCTATATGCTATGGAAATTAATATCATGATGCATCTAGTAATATGGATTTCATATTATGAATGTTGATATTTTGTTCTATAAAGTTAGTCAAAGATTATGAAGTTTGACTTTGACCAAATCTTATATGCGGACTAAAAGAAACGGAGGGAGTACACAAAGTCCGACCCAAACACTAGTGATACCATATTCATACACCTTGTAAAACACCTCATTCTACAACCTCTTAGGCCTCCTTTGGTTCGTAAGATAGGAATAGTATAGGAAATGCAAAATCATAGAAAGTGAGATGCCATGCATCTTTAGCGGCGGAACGAGAGTTGGTTGCTTTACGCGCTTCACTTGTCATTATAGTCTTGAACATGTAGTAAACAGTCGTCGCATTGGGCGTCTCGATGATAAGCCCCTTTCAGCGAAGTCGGCGTATGCTTCTGTTTTTGTAGATATAGGTAGGTGGACGCATTCGCTTTGGCTACGTTGAGGAACTATGCTCCAAATAGGTCATGACTTTTCATCTGGCTGGCATTCAGGGGCAGAATTTCCACAAACGATCGACGCTTTCAGCATGGGGTCTCACCCTCGACACACTATTCGTTCTGCTCGCACATCGAGATGACCAACGATCTTCTACTTAGTTGCTTCTCTCTTCGGCCTCTTTGGGATAACCTGCAATAGCTTTGCCCGCCATGGGATGAAATTAGAGATACATGAGCTAAAGAACATAATAAAAAGGTCAGATCCACAGTGATCATTGCGATCTTGTGGAACATTTGGAAGAGTGAAGGAATGCAATGGTCTTCCGTAACCAGTGCAAGGAATTGCATGTATCGTTGAGATGGTGTGCCGATGACTTAATTCTTTGGTCTAATCAATGCCACAATGGCGACAGAGCTGCTCTTCTTTGAGATTAGGGTTCAATGTTGTTTCATTTGTGTGCGAGAATTTAGCCTTTCTTCTTATGTTCGGGTGTGTTCAACACCATTGTAATTAGTGAATAGCTATTGTATCACTGTTCTATAGGTTTCTCCTCTGATCCTTAATACATGGTTCAAGCCGGCGCAAACCTGCTGTAGTCACCATGAAAAAAAAAGATGACATGCATCTCAATTCCTATAGAGAAAGAGATTTCATTTGATGCACATGATATGAATTTTTTCATTGAGTCTAGGCTAATGTTTTTTTACTTTGAAATGTAAAGGATTGATTCCTATCCTACATAGGAATAGGAATCCATTTCTATTAACCAAAGGGATCCAATAAATTCCTACAAAGTTCCTATCCTTTACAATTCCTACAATATTTCTATGAACCAAAGGAGGCCTTAAATTAAACTCGTAACTTCATTGTCTCTCTCTTTCTCTCAAGTGTGAACATCTACACAAGATCTAACTTGTGACTCATGGCGCTTGAATATTGACGATGTCAACACAGACACACGCCAGATGCCACTCGGAAAACATTTACCCCATCAAGTACCCTACTACATTAAGAACCAAGCATACTTTTTAGATTCATGATAGCCCATGGTGCAACCTCCTCCACCGACTACTCATGTAACTTGGTTCTCATCAGGAATTCAATATATAGTTTCTATTAACTTGGAACGATATTTTTTTATTCAAAATTCTTTTAGTTCATGAATGGAGCAAACTACTCATGTTGAGGATTTAGATGATTTGAAACTACCCCCTCCGGCCCATAATATAAGAGCGTTTTTACACTAGTGTAATGTCAAAAACGCTCTTATATTATGCGACGGAGAGAGTATCTCTTGATGGGGTTGGAGTTATGGATGCATTTTCTTGTATTTTTTAAATCATTGTTTACTTACACACGAGTGAACCTTGGTATAAGCTATGTAACATTCATTTTTTTTCTCAGCCTTCGTAAACTAATAGATATGGCGAACTCCTGTAAAATGGAAATGTATCTAGTATGTTGGCTTCAAATTGTTCACTTGCCTTGGAGAACATAGGCTCTTGTGTAAAAATAGACGGACATGTAAACGAGATGATTCTTTTATAGGCCCTAGTTACCATCTCTCGTACCCATAATCATTTTGAAGCTGGCTCGACGGTTTCTCCAACGGAAAAAGGTTGTTGGTGGAATTTCTAGTTGACTATATTAAAGGAGCGAATGGTTTTTGTCTGCTAAGGAAACGACACTAATTTATTCAAGGTTCAATGTTTAGGGGAATACAAAAGTGATCCGGAGGCTCAATCAACCATACATGCCGACCCACATTAAGAGAAGTCGCCATTTTAGCTAATCTATGGAGTTCCTATTGTGCTTGTGCCATTCATGATCTACAGAAGATCGAACTTGTGACTCATGGTGCTTGAATATTGACGATATCCACACAGACACGCCAGATGCCACTCGGAAAACATTTACCCCATCAAGTACCCTACTACATTAAGAGCCAAGCATACTTTTTAGATTCATGATAGCCCATGGTGCAACCTCCTCCACCGACTACTCATGTAACTTGGTTCTCATCAGGAATTCAATATATAGTTTCTATTAACTTGAAACGATATTTTTTATTCAAAATTCTTTTAGTTCATGAATGGAGCAAACTACTCATGTTGAGGATTTAGATGATTTGAAAACTACCCCCTCCGGCCCATAATATAAGAGCGTTTTTACACTAGTGTAATGTCAAAAACGCTCTTATATTATGCGACGGAGGGAGTATCTCTTGATGGGGTTGGAGTTGTGGATGCATTTTCTTGCATTTTTAAATCATTGTTTACTTACACACGAGTGAACCTTGGTATAAGCTCTGTAACATTCACTGTTTTTTCCTCAGCCTTCGTAAACTAATAGATATGGCGAACTCCTATAAAATGGAAATGTATCTAGTATGTTGGCTTCAAATTGTTCACTTGCCTTGGAGAACATAGGCTCTTGTGTAAAAATAGACGGACATGTAAACGAGATGATTCTTTTATAGGCCCTAGTTACCATCTCTCGTACCCATAATCATTTTGAAGCTGGCTCGACGGTTTCTCCAACGGAAAAAGGTTGTTGGTGGAATTTCTAGTTGACTATATTAAAGGAGCGAATGGTTTTTGTGACACTAATTTATTCAAGGTTCAATGTTTAGGGGAATACAAAAGTGATTCGGAGGCTCAATCAACCATACATGCCGAGCCACATTAAGAGAAGTCGTCATTTTAGCTAATCTATGGAGTTCCTATTGTGCTCATGCCATTCATGGCTGAATTGCAGGTTTGGAAGCCCGCGGCCTTCTCCTTGATCTCCTTCAAAATCATACAATAGGATCCCATATGGACCGGTGAACGCATCCCATTAATAACGCTCACACGGTTAGATGCCACATAGGAGCGTTAATGCTTTTTTAGGGTTAGAAGCGTTAATGCTATGTATCACTCTTTAGTGATCGCCCACGCGAGGTTCGACTTGGGCCGAGGCCCATGTAAGCAATGAGGTAGGATGGTTTTCACTAGTTTTAGAAGCATCCATTCTGTCTTAGGAAGTATCCAACCATTTTTTTCTCTTATGGTTCTTCAGTTTTCTCGTCGTTTTTATTTTCTTCTTTTTATTCCAGGTAATGTTTCTGTTTTCCTTTCCTTTTTCTATTTTCCTAATTCATGAATATTTTATAAAATCGTGCTTTTTGAAATTGTGAACATTTTTTGAATTTGCAAAAAGAATTGTATTATTTTTTTGCGAAAAAAAAGAAAAAAAAGAATTGTATTCACGAATAGTTTTTTTAATTCATACATTGTTTAGTTCAAGAACATATTTTGAATTAGAACAATTGTACAAATTCATGAATATTTTTTGAATTTTTGAAGATTTCTTGAAATCATGAACATTTTTTGTAAATTATGAACAGTTTTAAAAACTTACACATTTTTTTAATTCGTGATTTGTTTTTGAAATGTCATGAATAATTTTATAATTCTTAGTTTAAAAAATGATGAACATGCTTTGAATTCATGAATAATTTATTGAAATTCATGATCATTTTTTGTGAACTTTTTGGAATTCATGAACTTTTTAAAATTTTGTGAAATATTTCTTGAATTCATGATTTTAAAAACAAATCACGGAAAATACGGAAGGAAAAAACACTCATGTTTTTTTTTTTGACAAAACCAATTGAAACGTTAATGAGCAGGTGAGCGACCGAAGGAGCTAGCGAGGTCCCCTAATGGGCCGGCCAGCCATGCATATGTCTCGCTAGCTAGCTGGGCTGTAGGCGATCCCTTCATACATATCACTATAAGCGATAGATATCAGCGCCCATTAAAGGAGAGTCATTCTCGCGGGGGAGACACAACCCTTGATGCATTTTTCATTCAATTATTTAAAGTTATGAACAAATATGTTCAGTTCTTTGGGGGAAAACAAATATATTCAGTTACATTATTCTCTTGTAATAAAATATATAAATAATATGCAAATAGAAAAACAAATGCTTATTTGTGCAGCTGCACCAATTGAGCTTTCTGCACACATGTTGTACGCGACAAAAAACTCGCGCGCTGCATCCAAGCAGACCTGTCATAAAGGGTAATTAACATCCCGCGTCATCCTTACACCGCAAAAAGGAAAAGTATATGGTCGTCATACCTTCGAATGCTGCCTACTTTGCATAAATCAGTAAAGAAAAAATGTACATACATTTATTTGGAGTTTTATAAAATTTAAAAAGACATAACTTTTGGTTCGAGTATCGGAATTTAGATTCGCTTTCACCGTTGGGTTTTTCTTGACGAGTTCTTTAAAATTAGATCTCATATGGATATGTTAAGACAAACTTTATTTAGAGCAACTTTGAGTGATGAGGAGGCAACTTTAGTGCTATAGTAAAGCAACTGCTTCTTAATTTGCCTACTGTGATTGCCTATCAACGAGAAGTTCCTATAATTTCCTCGCATGACTATCGTGTTCACTAAATTCACGTATAAGTTGTTTGCCACAGTATTAAATATGCTAACACTATGTTTATAGGCAATATGAGCTACGTCGACAGAAAACTTCTCCTAGGACGGTAGCCAACTAATTAGCGATGACATGCAACTGGGCATTATTGTGAGACAACTAATTATCATTGTTAAGTTCTTGTGATTTGTTAGGTCAGTTGCTCGGATTCGTTTTGAACTGGTTTTTGCATTTGATTTTTGTAATGCAGTTGCGTGATTTTGCTAGGACAATTGTTTGGCTTTTTTGCGAGAATAATTTTTCATTTTGTGTTTTCTTTGTAATTGAGTTGTTTTGGATTTTTTTCTAGAATAGATAAGTTGCATGGGAAGGGGAGTTAGATAGTTGTCCACAAAGCATATTCAAGTTGGTCATACATTTTTTTGCATTAAGTAGACAATCCAAGTAGTAATGCTAGGGATAGCTGCTTGGTTTCGCTAGGATAATTTTTCCATAGTTGTTTTTTATTAATGCAGTTGTTTGGATTGGATAGGACAGTTGCTTGGTTTTGAGGAGAGTTGCTCGGTTTTGCTACAACAGTTTTGCATTGTGGTTTGGTAATACATTTGCTTGGTTTTGCTCGAAACAGTTTTGCATTATGTTTTGGTAATACAATTGCTTGGATTTGCTAGGATAATTTCTTGGATTTTTTGCTAGCAATTGTTGCTTTCGATCTTGGTAGAACAATTGTGTGGATTTCTGCTAGGGGGCAGTTGTTTAGAGTTTGCAAGAACAATTTAAATATGCAGATGTGTATAGTTGCATACACACAACATGAGTAGGAGTTGCACATAGTGTGACATCGAGTTTCTAGGGAGGGTCTCCCCATAATACAACTGTGCGTGTGGATGTAGTTTAGCCAGGTCATCGGTTTTGAGTAGTTGCACAAGTGGGGGCATATGAGAAGTTGTGTCTAGGGTGATGAGAATTTTTATAGGGGGTGGATCAGATAGTTGTCGACAAATATACACAAGTTGTTCATAATTTTTGCATGAGTTTCCCACGAAAATCATTGAAATCTTCAGATATAATATGGAACAAACACATGAGTTACTTGTTGAATGCACTAGAGTTGCACAAAAACATACAAAAGTTGCTAACATTTTTTGTGTCATACTCGAGTGCATAACAATCTCAAAGTCATTGTCCTTATTGTGCCTCCATTAACTATTGGAGAACGTTGCATGGGAAAAAAATTCCTACGCTTCACCAAGATCAATCTAGGAGATGAGCATGTACGAGAGAAGAGATTGGATCCACATACCCTTGTAGATCGCTAAGCGGAAGCGTTAAGAAACACGATTGATGTAGTCGAACGTCTTCGCGTTCCAAATCGCAAGACGTCCCGCGAACTCCCGATCAAGTGCCGAACGGACGGCAACTCCGCGTTCAACACACGTGCAACTTGATGACACCTTCACCTCCTCGATCCAGCGACCAATGGTGAAGTAGTAGCTCGAGTCCTCCCGGCAACACGACGGCGTGGTGGCGGTGGTGGAGGGACTGATCCGGCAGGGCTTCATCATGCACTGCCGAACCAATCTAGAGGAGAAGAACGAACTGAGAGGGGGGAGAGGCTGTGCCGTGGCTTGGGTGCGGCAGCAATCCCTTCCCTCACATATATATAGGGGGGAGGAGGAGGGGCCCGGTGCCGTAGGGTTCCCACCACTAGGGGGCGACGACCAAGGGGGGTGCCTTGGCCCCCAAGGCAAGTGGTGCGCCCCCCTCCCCTGCGCCAACCCTAGCCCATCCGCATGGGCCTGGGGTGGGAGGGGCTGGTGCGGCTCCTCTCACAGCCATGGGGCCCTCCGAGGCAGGTGGACCCCCCCGATGGACTCCCAGAACCCTTCCGGCATCCCCGTTATAAAACCGGTAAGTCCCGAAACTTTTCCGGACTCCGATTTCCTTCATCCTATATATCATTCTTCACCACCGGACCATTTCGGAGTTCCTTGTCACGTCCGGGATCTCATCCGGGACTCCAAACAAGCTTCGGTCACCAACATAATAACTCGACTATACTTGTATCGTCACCAAACGTTAAGTGTGTAGACCGTGCGGGTTCGAGAACTATGCAGACATGACCGAGACACCTTTACGATCAATAACCAGTAGCGGGACCTGGATGTCCATATTGGTTCCTGCATATTCTACGATGATCTTTATCGGTTGAACCTTTATGTCAAGGATTCAGTTAATCCCGTACGTAGTTCCCTTTGTTCTTCGGTATGTTACTTGCCCGAGGTTCGATCGTCGGTATCTCTATACCTAGTTCAATATCGTCACCGACAAGTCTCTTTACTTGTTCCATAATACAAGATCTCGTGGCTAACTCTTTAGTCACTTTGCTTGCAAGCTCATTATGATGTTGTATTACCAAGTGGGCCCTGAGATACCTCTTCATTACACTGAGTAACAATTCCCAGTCTTGATCCATGCCAACTCAACAGACATCCTCGGAGATACCTGTAGAGCACCTTTATATTCACCCAGTTATGTTGCGATGTTTGATACACACAAGGTACTCCTCCGGTATTAGTGAGTTGCATGATCTCATGGTCATAGGAATAGATACTTGACATGCAGAAAACTATAGCAATAAACTGACACGATCACATGCTACGTTCATAGTTTGGGTCTTGTACATCAAATCATTCCCCTAATGATGTGATCCCGTTATCAAATGACATCTCATGTCTATGGCCAGGAAACCTCGACCATCTTTGATCAGTGAGCTAGTCTACTAGAGGCATGCTAGTGACACAGTGTTGTTTATGTACCCACACATGTATTTGAGTTTCCAATCAATACAATTATAGCATGAATAATAAACGATTATCATGAAAAAGGAAACATAATAATAACTATTTTATTATTGCCTCTAGGGCATATTTCCAACATTAACCCCATCAATGGTGAACTTAGACTTTTCTATATGTACATATGAGTTGTCTTCTGATAAACAACTCCATAATATTTTAGGCAACTAATTTGCAAAGTTAGACAACTGAGCAACAATGATACGTAAGTAATTACCAATAGCAGGCAACTACGCATCAATCATAGGCCATTTTTCATAGAATTGTAGGCAACTAGGCATCAATTCTAGGCAACTAACTATCCACGGTAGGCAACTGAGAAAACACAATAAGCAAGTTGGGATAATGTTAGCAAAATTCATCAATAAGGATAGTGCAATGTAGTTGCTTATATGTAGTACCGAAGGCGCCCCCTGTTTTCTATGAATTTCTCATTTTTACACAAAGCAACCAAATAGGCAGGCCTACAAGGCAAAAAAACTAAAGTTGTTTTCCCGTAGCACTAAAATTGCATCCATCGTACCCAAATTTGCCTCAAAAAAAGTTTGACGAAACCTATCTATATAAGATCTAGTTTGGAAGAACTCGTCATGAGAAACCCAGCTGTCAAAACGAAACTAGATTTTGACGCTTAAATCAAAAGTTACCGTGTTTTAATTTTTTTGAACCCCCAAAAAAACTCATGTGTGGGCAAGATTGCTTTTTTGGTGAACTGTGTCAGGCACGTCCTCTCCTACTTTCATATTTGGATGAGTGCTTGATCCCACCAACGGGTGCTCGGGCACCTGCTAGCCACGTCCATAAAAAATACCCCCTGAAAGGATCGATATGGTTGACTAGAGGGGGGCGGTGAATAGGCAACTAACACTTTTTAACTTCTCCTTAACAATTTAGGCTTAGCATCAAATAAGTTGGCTAGATGTGCAACTAGGTGAATAACCTATATGATGCTAAACACAACAAGTACACAAGCAAGCAAGGGATACAACACAATAATAGCTTGCAAGAAGTAAAGGTAAGAGATAACCAAAAGTGGAGCCGGTGGAGATGAGGATGTGTTACCGGAGTTCCTTCCCTTGTGAGGAAGTACGTCTCTGTTGGAGTGGTGTGGAGGCACAAAGCTCCCCAAGAAGCCACTAGGGCCACCATATTCTCCTCACGCCCTCACACAATGCGAGATGTCGTGATTCCACTATTGGTGCCCTTGAAGGCGGCGACCGAACCTTTACAAACAAGGTTGGGGCTATCTCCACAACTGAATTGGAGGCTCCCAACGACACCACGAAGCTTCACCACAATGGAATGTGGCTCCGAGGTGACCTCAACCATCTAGGGTGCTCAAACACCCAAGAGTAACAAGACCCACAAGGGATTACTGGGGGGAATCAAATTTCTCTTGGTGGAAGTGTAGATCGGGGCCTTCTCAACCAATACCTAGAAAATCAACAAGTTTGTTTGGCTAGGAAGAGAGATCGGGCTAAAATGGAGCTTTGAGCAACAATGGAGCTTGCGAAAGGAAGGGGTGATCTTCTTGAGGAAGAAGACCTCCCTTTTATAGTGGGGGATAAGATCCGACGGTTATCCCCACCCTCAGCCCGACGCGTCGTGGTACTACCGCAAAATACCATGGTACTACCGCAAGGGCTTTGTGGTACTACCGCTATGACATGCGGTACTACCGCTCGCATGGAAATGACAGACTCAGGCCGATTGCACTAGGAAACAAGTGGTAGAACCGCCGGAGTGGTACTACCGCGAGCCCATGCGGTACTACCGCATGGTTGGTAGAGGTTGGCACTGGAGATGCACGGAAGTAAAAATTACTTCCGTGCCTACCTCCGCAGAGGTCGAAGCTGCGAAAAAGTCCAGCACGGTAGTACCGGACATGCATCACGGTACTACCGCAAGAGGGCGGATGTAAAAAATTACATCCGCGCCTACTACCGTAGGCGCACGTACCAGGGCAGGGGACAGCGGTACTACCGCTCCACCGAGCGGTACTACCACTGGCTCCTGCGGTACTATCGCTCCCTTGAGCGGTACTACCGCTGGCCACTGAAAGCAAGCACCCCCGTAGGCTTCACTTTGCCTAGGAATGGAAAACGAGCTGGATCTCCATTAAAGCGAAGGAAAGGTGGTGCAATAGAATGGATGTGTACGTGTTGATTCCACCCAAACCTTTCCGAAGCGGACCCCTTAATAGTACAACTTTCCTACGACTCAAATCCACTGAAAGGAAATGTAGAGAACAACCGTCTTCGATAAGCTTCAAGGGTCACCGAATCGTCTTGTGCCTAGACATGAGATATCTGAAATGCTCAATGCACATGATTAGTCCGCAAAGGCATTGTCATCAATCACCAAAACCACTTAAGGAGAAATATGCCCTTACAATCTCCCCCTTTTTGGTGGATTGATGACAATACGAGATTTGCATATAAAGATATAAAATAAGCATATGCAAACCAAAGATCTGTAAAATGTAGACATGCTCCCCCTAGATGTGTGCATTCTATAGATATGCTTTGGACTGCAAAGCACACACACTAGGATCAACACTCCCCCTATATTTTATAAACAATGCAATCCTTGTAACAGAATGAATAACACTAAGTACGGAAACAAGGCATAGCATGTGAGCATGAAGATAAGGGAACATAAGAGACAGACTCACAAGCTACAAATCATACTGGACAATAAAAAGATAGGAGTGATAGCATATGTCTCACACCATATGATAGAAGAAGTCTCCTGGTCTCAGACACAAATGACATAAACCAAAGTTCAATGAAAGCAAAGAGATGACGAAAAACAACGCAAACACTCGCAAATCCTACTCTCTCTCCCCATTTGGCATCGACACGCCAAAAAGGCAGAGAGGACACCTAACACACAGGTGGTAGCTCCCATGCAGAAATATCAGTCATCTGGCTCCTCCTCTAATGCAGCTGGAATGGACTCCTCATCTGAATCAGCCCACTGGAACTGCCGCTTTGCCATCCAAGTAGCCTCAGGAGTGATGTCCTTCTAGGATCCACTCGAGATGGCCTCGCCAAGCTTCCTCAGAATCCGCTTGTCACGCTGGCGACTCTCCTTCTGAGCAACGTGAGTCTGATACTGTCCCTTGGTCTGCATGCAGAACAAGGTCTTCATCTTGTGAGAGAGCTTCCTGGCCCAAGATGGCTCAAAATACGATGGCTCATACGTCTCAGAACTGTCATCTTCCTCCTCTTCGATCTCATCTTCATCAACCCCCATATGAGCGGGAGCTGGCTTAGTGGTGGTGTTGGCCCACTTGTCCTTCATACGCAGATGAATGGGCTCATGAAGAAACAAGTGCTCCTGAAAGTCCTCATCCAGAAGGGTCTTCTCTCAAGTAGTACGAATCAGGAGGAACAAGTAGGGCCCATAAATGGGGACCTTACGGTGAAACAAAGCAGTGCGAAGCTCAGTCCACATAATGTGAGAAACATCAAGGGGGTCAAGTTCTTCAGTTCGTCCTTTCTCACAGAGTAGCAATATGTCCACCAGATAGGAGTGCACCTTGTCCTTGTCTCCCATGCGAGGAAATAGAGTGTTGCGGAAGATCCGGTGCATGACATCAAGTAATGGGTTGAGCATAGAAACTTGCTCACCAAAGGTTAAAGTCTTCAGAATATAGTAGGGCATGTGCTGCTCCTTATGTGTTGGCTAGGGATTGCTGTGAGGGCGCAATCCAATGGGCTCCTCAAGCCCCTCATCACGAACATGCAACAGATCCATGAACTCCTTCCAGGTAGCAGATAGCCTCTCACCATTGGTCATCCAAGTCATGGTCCGCTGCACATCAGAGTGGAAATGGACAGAGGCAAAGAACTGACCCACAATCTCGGGATCAAGGTCAAGGTGGAACGAGATGATGTCCTCGATAGCAAACTTCTCCACCATACTAAGAGCCTCACCAAAGTATGCCTGGTGCTTCCTCATATGAGCCATCTCATCCATTTGACAAGAACATATAGATTCTTCTTGCCCTTGATCACATCGATGTGGATGAGATATTGCTGCTTGGTCCAAAATAACTCATTGGCCCTGGAATGTTCCCTCGGTTTGTTATAGGGGTTGATCAACCGATGAGACAGAAACTCAGATTGAGGCATGTCTTCCCAATTGTCAACTGGTTCCTTGAGCTTGGATGCGGTCCTCTTGAAACGGCATGGCGGGGCATTTGACCCCTCAGGAGCATCTAGATTGCGAAGATGCTTTGAGCTAGTGTCGCAAGAGGGATTCGAGCGTCTTGGACCGGAGCCGGAACCGGAGCCACCACCTATGACACACAACGCAAACATAAGAGACAAACGAAAAAGGAGTCAAGGCAAAGACGAAAGCAGACACGAAAACCATAAAGAGGTGAGAATGAACAGGACAAAATGAGGTAGCTTCAGATCGAGCGCTAGTACTGATGGTTCGCGCGGAAGTAAAAAATTACTACCGCTCCGGACGCGGTAGTACCGCTATGAGCGGTAGTACCATGGCAGGAGCGGAAGTAAAAAAATTACTTCCGCCCGACGAGCGGTAGTACCGCACCAGATGCGGTAGTACCGCACGGGGCAGATTTCGCATGAACACGGATCAAAAACCAGATCAGTACTATCATGGATCAAAAGTTAGCCCATTGTATCCTACCAATAAGCACTTCTACCGCACTAACACTCTCAAAACATCCCCTCATGCACAGATTTGGCCAAAAATCACTAGACCAACTCATATTTCCCCTAAACCTAGATTCAAAAATAGAGAAGCAAAAAGAGAAGAGCTCGGGGAAATACTGGGGTCCATGGCAAGAGGACGAGGTGAGGAACAATCCCACCAGAGGGAATGAGAGGAGGGTGGCCAAAGACGGAGATCCGATGAGGTGCTCCCGTGCCGGTTGTGAGGAGGAGAGAGAGAGAGACGTGAGGGGAAGAGATAATGGGTATGGAGGAGTTTGAACTCCCCCTACCGGCTCTTAACCCCCACGCACACTTGACGACACGGTAGTACCGCGGTCATTGCGGTAGTACCGCTCAATGAGAGGAAGTAATTTTTTACTTCCTTACGATAAGCGTTAGTAACTCTCCGGGAGTGGAAATAATTTTTTACTTCTGTGTTTTGGGGCGGTAGTACCATGCCGGGGACGCACCTGTGCAAGCACAGAGGCAGTCCAACTCCAGCGGTGGTACCGTGGATTGCCACGGTAGTACCGTGCTGCCCACAAAATGCAAGATCTCAGAGAGAAAAGAGAATAAGAGAAATAAAAAAATCGCACAAAAACGAGAGACACGATAAGACAAAGATTCAAGTTAAAACAAGATCATGATCCAACAGAGTAGAAAGAGAAATGAGGAACAAACAGTGAACCACTACTTCACATGAAGAGAAGGCGATGGCCCTAGAGCCACCTTTGTTTGAGCCAAATGGTATGGCACCGTGAAGAATTATCCTTGGGCCCATGACCAAGACTCGTATTTTGAAGCACAGTAACCATAAAAAATGGCGGATGTGAAATACTTTGATTAGTTTATGCATAATAAGGGGAGGGATAGTTCATTGAGAGAACTAGACTCCCCCTAAATCCATGCCTACACCTAGACAAGACATAATGATGAGTGTGGTGAGGTGTGCACTAAGTCAATCCACATTGCTCGAATCAATGATATTTAGCTCATGCCTTAACTCGCGAAATCTTGCTTCATCCAATGGCTTCGTAAATATATCTGCAAGTTGTTCCTTAGTGCTTAGATGGATAAGATTGATGTCTCCAGCTTGACGTGTTCCCGAAGGAAGTGATGACGAATATCAATATGCTTCGTCTTGCAATGTTGAACTGGGTTACTGGAGATCATAATGGCACTTTCATTATCACAGTAAAGAGGCACTTTGTCACAATTGACACTATAACCCTTTACAGTTTGCCTCATCCAAAGAACCTGTGCACAGCAACTGGCAGCGGCTACATACTCGGCCTCGATGGACGAGAGAGAAACACAATTTTGTTTCTTTGAAGACCAACTTACCAAAGACCGACCTAGAAATTGGCAGCCTCCGAAAGTGGACTTTCTATCCACATGTTCTCCCGCCCAATCCGAGTCAGTATATCCAACGAGATCAAACGAATCCCCCTTGAGACACCATAAGCCAAAGTTTGGGGTATGAGCCAAATATCTAAAGATTCGCTTGACAGCCACATGGTGACTATCCTTAGGTGCGGATTGAAATCATGCACAAGTACCCACACTTAACATGATATCCCATCTAGATGCACAAAGGTAAATCAAGGATCCAATCATGGAGTGATATACCTTTTGATCCACCGCTTTACCATTGGGATCACTGTCAAGATGGCATTTGAGTGGCATGGGAGTGTTGGCCTTGGGAGGATTGAGCTCATCCATCTTGAACCTCTTGAGCATGTCTTGAGTGTATTTAGCTTGATTGATCAAGGTACCTTGACTTTGTTGCTTGACTTCGAAACCAAGGAAGAACTTCAACTCTCCCATCATAGACATCTCAAACTTATTTGTCATCAAAGTGGCAAATTCTTCATTGAAAGCTTTGTTAGGAGAACCAAAAATAATATCAACATATAGTTGGCATATGAACAAGTTCTCGTTGACCCTCTTCGTAAAAAGAGTGGGATTGATTTTCCCAATTTCAAACCCATGGTCTTGCAACATATCGATAAGGTGCTCATACCACGCGCGTGGGGCTTGCTTAAGGCCATAGAGAGCCTTATCAAGAATGTATACATGATTGGGGAACTTGGGATCCTCGAACCCCGGGGGTTGCTTGACATATACCAACTCCTTAAGAGGACTATTAAGAAAAGCACTCTTGACATCCATTCGATATAATTTAAAGTTATGACGAGAGGCATATGCAAGCAACATGCAAATAGATTCAAGGCGAGCAAGAGGAGCAAAAGTTTCACCGTAGTCGATACCCTCGACTTGAGAGTAGCCTTGTGCCACCAATCTTGCCTTGTTGCGAATGACGATACTATTCGCATCTTGCTTGTTTTTAAGATCCATTTAATTCCAATAACATTGTGGTTGTCCTGAGGTCTTGGCACCAATCGCCATACTTGGTTGCGCTCGAAGTTGTTGAGTTCATCGTGCATAGCTTCAAGCCACTCCATATCTTTGAGCGCATGTTGTATCTTAAGGGGCTCAATGCAAGAAACAAGCGCGTGATGTTCACAAAAGTTTGTTAATTGTTTACGAGTGGTTACCCCTTTTTGCAAGTCGTCGTAGACGTTTTCCAACAAATGTTGTCTAAGTTTGAGCTTGGCAGCATTCGTACGGCTTGTCTCTCTAAGATTTCCTCCATGAAAGGTTGAGGGACAACATTCTGAGAGTCATCTTCTTGATGATCTTGAGCGCCTTCGTGAGATTGCTCTTGATCTTGAAAAAGATCTTGATCTTGAGCTTGCTTAGAGACATGAACTTGATCTTGGGCATCATTTGGTGAAACACCATCATAAGTAGATTGATCTTGCCCTTGATCTTGTCCATGTGGTAGAGGACCTTCATTTTGTTCTTCGGAAGCGTGTGGGCCTTGCGTCGGTGATGGTTCCACTTGAGTGGAACATTGTGTAGGAGATATGCCCTAGAGGCAGTAATATCAGTTACTTTTGTATCTCCAAGTTTGTAATGAATGTTTATGATCCATGCTATAACTGCAATGATTCTCGAGTCTGCAAATAAAACGAGGCTTGGAGGGAAACTCATGTGCACGTGTGGTATAATAAATGGTAAATTGTATTCCTAGTCTTGCCTCTAAGACTGGCTCAAGTATTGCATGATGATCCTGTTTTCCTGATCATGGGCATGGCCATGCCGGCAATTTTGAGGGCACGATGTTGGTAGAACACTTGTGTTGAATCGATCCGAATTGATGTTATGCTATGAGATACATTCGTCATAAGTTTATGGTTAATAACACAGAGAAGTTAATGTTTGCATAATTCCTTAGACCATGTGAGTATCGAGTTTCTTCATGCTTGCTTCATGAACTTTGGGGTTTGTTAAACGTCATCCGTAAATGGGTGGCTATTACGGCGGCTTACGGGTTCATGGAAAAGTATGTCAAGTAACTTGATAGCTCAAGATTGGGATTTGCTCCTTCGGTGATGGAGAGATATCTCTGGGCCCTCTCGGTGTTACGGTATCCATCATCGTCTGGCCAGACACTTTGTGATTTGATCACGGGGATGCCAAAACATGGGAACGAGAAAAGAGAACAATACCGGCAACGAGGTAACTGGCATTGTGGACAAGTGTTGATCCACGAGGATGCCGATGTTTCTCACCTCGGGTAATTGTAACATATCGCGAAGCAACAGGAATAGCTCACGGCAACTGGAGGTTCACTCGAATATTTATTCGTGTGGGTATAGGGATCGATATGGGTGTCCACGGCTCCGATGCTGATCATTGATCGGAAGGTGTTCCGGGTCATGTCTATACTTCACCGAACCTATAGGGTCACACGCTTAAGGGTCATCTATCTACTGAATACTAGACAGGGAGTCTGAGAGAAAATCACCGAAAAAGTTTCGGAGACAACGGAAGAGTTCCGGAGAGAGAACATTGGAATAGTTTCGGTAAAACCGAAAAGTTGTTTTGGAGTATACCATTAAGTCAAAATGGTTTCGGCACACGTCTGGAAATTCTTGGAGGGTGCCAGAATGATTCTGGGGACTTCTGGGATTTTTCGGAGGAAAAAACCGGAAGTGTTCCGGAGCCGCCGGAACCGCTATGGTAGCTTTTCGCTGAAGAAAAACATTGTTCCGGAATTGTTTCGGAACGCGTCCAAAATTGTTTTAGTGGGTACTGGAATTATTCTAGGCACACAGAAATAATTTGGGATTTAACAGACGCAGAAAAATGTCTTCGTGAATAGTGAAAACACTATTTTGAATAGTAGAAACACTATATATATAAATAGTGGAAACACTATATATGTATAGTGGAAACACTATTGTAAATAGTGGAAACACTATATATGTATAGTGGAAACACTATTGTAAATAGTGGAAATACTATTAGGGGATGATGCAGGCATGGTGATGCAGGCAACACTATTTGGAGGCTTTCCCTTTATGCCCTTGTGGTGTGCTCACCTCATGGGCATTTTGGGTATTTCAAGTGCCACCCTACCCCTTGGGTTTTCCTATAAATAGAGGTGGAGATGCACTCTCCACACTCATCCTTTGCTCTCATACACATGCTTTGCTTTGCAAGCTCTCTCTCTCCCTCCCACGAAAAGAGTTTTTCGTAGAGCCGAAAGGCTGTCTGGGTTCCGGCAGGAACTAGTTCTGGACGGCGAAGCCCTGCCGGATAGATGACACCGTATGTGTGCAACCCCGTAGAGAGTTCGTAGTTTCGATCTTTTGCCCGAGGGGCTGTTCGAGTGTCCTCCCGAAGGGCTGTCCGAGTCTCGGGTCGAGTTTCGAGAGTCCTCCCGAAGGGCCGTCCGAGTCTCCGTTCGAGTTTCGAGGGTCCTCCCGAAGGGCTGTCCGCGACATCGTCCGGGGGACTGTCCGACCGCCTCCCGAAGGGCTGTCCGACGAGGGAGTACATCCTCGCGGTTGGGAGGTTGTAAATCCTAGCTGCGGGGATCTGCACCAACGATCTCCACCGACTCTTCTTCCCGCTGCGCTACGAGTCGGTACGGATCAGATCAAACCTTGTATGCATTCTCCATAGTGGTCCTGGGCATGCTCGCTATACCGAAATTTTTTGTTTTCTGTCGCGTTCCCCTACACATTGTCCTTCTCCTTCGGCCACAAGGGGTTCCTCAACGGGTAGGAAGTATCCCACACCCATTCTTCTTATGGCTTGGGGAGGAATTTCATCACCTACATCACAAAGACCACTTTGCTCCACTTGGGAGCCATTATTTTCATCAAACTCTATGTTACTCGTCTCCTCAATGAGTCTTGTGGACTTGTTGAGGACACGGTAAGCATGAGAGTTTGCAGCATAACCAACAAATATGCCCTCATGGGCTCTAGATTCAAATTTAGACATACGAGCACCTTTCTTGAGAATGAAACACTTACAACCGAACACCCGGAAGTATTTGAGGTTGGGCTTGTTCCCGGTAAGAATCTCATAAGGAGTCTTGTTCAAGCCTTTGCGGAGATAGACCCGATTTGATGCATGACACACTGTGTTGATGGCTTCGGCCCAAAAGTTGTACAGAGATTTAAACTCCGCCATCATGGTTCTTGCCTCATCCATCAACGTCCGGTTCTTCCTCTCCGCAACACTGTTTTGTTGAGGGGTGTAAGGTGTGGAATATTGGTGCTTTATCCCTTCATCACTGGGAAACTCATTTAGGGTGTAGTTCTTGAACTCAGTGCCGTTGTCACTTCTGATCATCAGAATCTTTGCATCATGTTGACGTTGGACTTCATTTGCAAAGTCGATGACGGTCTGTTGGGTCTCACTCTTCCTCTTGAAGAAATATACCCAAATATATCTCGAGTAATCATCCACAATCACCAAGCAATATCTTCTTCCACCAAGACTGTCAAAAGATGGAGGCCCAAAGAGATCCATGTGAAGGAGCTAGTTGGACGATGAGACTTTTCATGTAGCTTTCCTTCGATACAAGCACTGCAAGCACGATATTTGGCAAAACTCACGTTTGTTAGTCCAATAATATGATCCCCTTTGAGGAGGCTTTGCAAAGATCTCATATTGACATGGGCTAGCCGGCGATGCAAGAGCCATGCCACATCAACTTTAGCCATTAGGCAAGTCGCGGTCTTAGTGGGTCGCTTCGAGAAGTTCACCACATAGAGACCGTTCTCGACATGCCCAAAAAAACTACTTTAAGAGTCTTGCTCCACAAAAGGGTCACAGAGTCAATACCAAAGAAGGTACTAAAACCCATGATTGCGAGTTGATGAACAGAAAGTAAATTGTATGCAAGGGTCTCAACAAGCATAACATTCTCTATGGAGAGTTCCGAAGAGATTATCACCTTGCCAAGACCCAATACCTTTGAAATTGCATCATCACCAAATGAGACTTGGGTGGCCATAGATGTGTCAGGATGAATGTCCACCACCAAGTCCTTGCTTTCGGTCATATGATTTGTCGCTCCACTATCGAGCAACCATGACGTTCCTCCGGAAGCAAACCCCTACAAGAGATCAATGTTTGGTTTTAGGTACCCATTCTTTAATGGGTCCTTTCATGTTAGCAACAAGGGTCTTAGGAACCCCAATACACTATTCAATGTACTCATAGGAAGAACCAACATATTTGGCATAAACATGCCCATCACTAGCATGGCACAAAACATAAGAGGGGTTAAAGTCGCCGGTCTTGTTAGGGTGGGTGTTCTTTCCCTTCTTGGCATTCCCATCCACAACTTTGTCTTTCTTCTTCTCATGAGGACCATCTCCTCCTCATACAAAGGTTTCCTTGAGTGGTGGAACTTCCTTGGTGTTCACCTTCTTCTTGTTGTTGTTTTTGGGTGCAAACCCAACTCCTTCTTTTGCCACAACTTCCTTCTGATTACTCAAAAGGTCATTGAGCGTCTTCTCACCTTGGATACACGTCACCAAGCCCTTTTCAAGCTGCTCTTTTAGCTTAACATTTTCCTCCACAAGATGTGCATGCTCACAACACGGGTTAGTAGCAGATGCATTATCAATTAGAACAAAAGGAGGACATGTGGCAATTTCCTTAGTGAGTTTCACTTGGAGTTGATCATGTGACTCCTTAAGAGAGGCATGAGCACACTTCAACGCCTTATGAGCATTGTCAAGTGTGTCAAGCTCATCCTTGAGTCGATCATGGTCAACCCCAAGTGCAACCTTTTCAGACTTGAGCACACGGTTAAGAACAATAGCATGATTATAATCTCTACGTAATTTAGCAAGGTCATCATTTTGTGACTCCTCAAGAGTCATACGAAGACCTCGCTCTTCCTCAAGAGCAATAGATAGATCCGCTATCTCATCGGCATAATCACGACTTTGGCCTCTCAACTCCTCAAGAAATTCTTCTTGCGACTCAATAGTGTCATGGGCCTCACCAAGTTGTTCCAAGAGAGCAACGAAGTGCTTCTTGGACTCTCCCCTGAGTTTACACATGAATTTGTCAAACTCATTTTTACCCTCTTTCGCCTCCTCATGTTCATCCACACATTCTAAAGACAGAGTGGAAGAAATAGAAGTCTTAATGTTTGAGGTTTTGGTGTTGGAGGTTACCTTGGTGATACCTTTAGCCATGAGGCACCTCACGACGATATTCTCATTGGGGACATCGAAGAGTGACACCTTTGTTGGGGTAGAGGAAGCAATTGCCACGGATGCCATTGCCATTCCTTCACCGCTTGTGTCTTCGTCATCAACATCATCACCCGAGGCATACTCTTCTTGAGCCACCAATACTTTGTGAGGAGCCTTCTTGGTGAAGTTGGTTTTGTTGGGGAAGGACTTGTCCTTATCTTTGCGAATGAGCTTGCCACCATTGTCTTCCCTCTTCTCATATGGGCAATCCACCACAAAGTGACTCACATTACCACAATTGTAGCATGTTCTCACATGTTGCTTGTCCTTTGACCCATTTAAGTTGTTCTTGGAGAAGTTGGGCCTTGTGTTTCTCTTGTTGCCCCAAAATTGTCTGGACGCAAGAGCCATGTGCTCATGGTAAGCATATTTGGTGTCTCGAGGCAACCCTCTTCTTCTTCTTCTTCTTCTTCTTATTCCTCTTGACTGACCTTGGCCTTCAAAGCAAGGTTGGGAGAGGATTTCTTTGCCGTTGAACGCGACCAAGAGCATTGTCAGTTGTCGTCTTCAGGATGTTCATTGCAATAAATTCATCCAACACATCACCAGAAGACGAGGTGTGAAAGTCCGGCCTTTGACGGATGACAGCGGACATGGCCTTGTTGTAGGGCATGATGGCCTTCAGAAACTTACGCTTGATCCAAGTATCATCCACATCCTTGCTGCCATGATCCTTGAGGGAAAAGGCGAGAGCGGTCACCCTTCTATAGAGCTCACGCGGTTCCTCATCCTCTATCATCACAAACTCATCTGACTGATCAAGGACAACTTCATAGTTTGACCGTTGAATGCTTGAACTGCCCTTGTACATGGAGATGATGTGTTCCCAACACTCTTTGGCAACAGTGAAGGGGCGCAGGTGTGGTAGGTCTTCAGTAGGAACCGCCGCTTGGAGTATGAACAAGGCAAGAGAATTTAGTTGTTTATCCGCTTGTTCTCTTGGAGTAAGATTGCGTGAATCATGAGGATAGTATCCTTCTTCAATGACTCTCATGAGATGAATTGAGCTGTGATCTAAATGAGACTTGGTACTGAAAAGCCAGTTAGCAAAATCATTCTTAACAAGTTTAGGAGGAGGACCATGATTAACTATATGAGGTGGGTGCACCGGTCCTCCATAGACCACAGGAGGGGGAATTGGGGCAAAGCTCCCCGACCCATTAACTCCTTGAGAACGATTATCCTTATCAGCACTAGCCCCCTCCTTACCGGAGTTGACATCCGATATCGAGTTAGTGGGTTTGACCACTTGCACCGCATCGGTAGTCACTTTAAGAGTATTAAAGAAATCTTTGAACATGTATTGAACCTCGTTCTCCATGGAGGATTTTAGTAAGGACAAGGCCTCATTCAAATCCTCGCATGAGACCGTGTTCACTCCCACGTCCACGGGAAGTTCTCCCACACGCTCCTCTTTGCGAGTCATACTCTTTGGGTGGTGAAACCCTTAATAAAGAGATGTGGCTCTGATACAAATTGAAAGGATCGATATGGTTGACTAGATGGGGGGTGAATAGGCAACTAACACTTTTTAACTTTTCCTTAACAATTTAGGCTTACCATCAAATAAGTTGGCTAGATGTGCAACTAGGTGAATAACATATATGATGCTAAACACAACAAGTACACAAGCAAGCAAGGGATACAACACAATAATAGCTTGCAAGAAGTAAAGGTAAGAGGTAACCAAAAGTGAAACCGGTGGAGACGAGGATGTGTTATCGGAGTTCCTTCCCTTGTAAGGAAGTACGTCTCCGTTGAAGCGGTGTGGAGGCACAATGCTCCCCAAGAAGCCACTAGGGCCACCATATTCTCCTCACGCCCTCACACAATGCGAAATGCCGTGATTCCACTATTGGTGCCCTTGAAGGCGGCGACCGAACCTTTACAAACAAGGTTGGGGCTATCTCCACAACTGAATTGGAGGCTCCCAACGACACCACGAAGCTTCACCACAATGGAATGTGGCTTCGAGGTGACCTCAACCGTCTAGGATGCTCAAACACCCAAGAGTAACAAGATCCGCAAGGGATTAGTGGGGGAAATCAAATTTCTCTTGGTGGAAGTGCAGATCGAGGCCTTCTCAACCAATCCCTAGAAAATCAACAAGTTTGATTGGCTAGGGAAAGAGATCGGGCTAAAATGGAGCTTTGAGAAACAATGGAGCTTGGGAAAGGAAGAGGTGATCTTCTTGAGGAAGAAGACCTCCCTTTTATAGTGGGGGATAAGATCCAACCGTTATCCCCACCCTTAGCCCCGTGCGTTGCGGGACTACCGCAAAAGACCACGGTACTACCGCAAGGGCTTGCGATACTTCCGTTGTGACATGCGGTACTACCGCTCGCATGAAAGTGACAGACTGAGGCCGATTGCACTAGGAAACAAGCGGTAGAACCGCCGGAGTGGTACTACCGCGAGCCCATGCGGTACTACCGCATGGTTGGTAGAGGCTGGCACTGGAGTGCACGGAAGTAAAAAATTTACTTCCGTGCCTACCTCTGCAGAGGGCGAAGCTACGAAAAAGTCCGGCACGGTAGTACCGTACATGCATCACGGTACTACCGCAAGAGGGCGGATGTAAAAAATTACATTCGTGCCTACTACCACATGCGCACGTACCACGGCAAGGGACAACGGTACTACCGTTCCACCGAGCGGTACTACGGCTCCACCGAGCGGTACTACCACTGGCTCCTGCGGTACTACCGCTCCCTTGAGAGGTACTACCGCTGGCCACTGAAAGCAAGAACCCTCGCAGGCTTCACTTTGCACAGGAATGGAAAACGAGCTGGAGCTCCATTGAAGTGAAGGAAAGGTGGTGCAATAGAATGGATGTGTGCGTGTTGATTCCACCCAAACCTTTCCGAAGTGGACCCCCTCTTAATAGTACGGCTTTCCTATGACTCAAATACATCGAAAGGAAACGTAAAGAACAACCGTCTTCGATAAGCTCCGAGGGACACCGAATCGTCTTGTGCCTAGACATGAGATATCTGAAATGCTCCTCTATGCACACGATTAGTTTGGAAAGGCATTGTCATCAATCATCAAAAACATTTAAGGAGAAATATGCCCTTACACCCCCAAGTAAAATTGCAATTTCGAGAGAACGCGGTGCCAATAGTTAGATATGAGGTACAAATCTCAGCAGAAGGAGAGTTTTCGCGTCGTCATCCCCAACTGGTTCATTGGGCGATGGCACATGTACGAACGCAGATGTGGGTATGGGGTTAGTATTCTCATCTCCCTCGCACGTTTATTCAAATATCCAACCCCCCATTCCCACTTGCCTCTTTCTCTCCTCCAACTCTCCTTGATCCTTCTCCTTCATCCTCTTCGCGGTAAGCCTATCGTCGCGGGATACGTTGTCGTCTTCATGCATCGCACTAACAAGGAGTTGCTCGTTGGGATTCGTTGCGCACTCAGGCACCCGCCGCCTCCCAATAGCCATAAGAGGGCCCCACAACGCGCGCGGGACCCTACGTAGAAGGTGGTCGTACACGGTCGTGCGACTAGCAGTTGAGCTTCTTGTCGCTAGGAATTGACGCTGAGCGGGGGGGGGGGGTCAATGTATGCAGGGAGGCCATCTGCGAGCGAGCAGCCAGAGGAAGGAGAATAGAGGGGACTGAAGTCGACGGGGCACTTCCACGGGGCCACACCATGAGAGAGCGGTGGTCTGATGTGGTGGAATCAGCGGTCATCTTTGGCCGCAGGACAAGTATGACGAGCTTCCCTCCCCCTTTTGCTTCTTCTCCATCGCCGAGGCTCCTTTTTGCTCCTCATCATGCTTATCTGCCTCTCATGTCTTGTTGCGACCTAGAAGAGATGGGGCACGTGGATGCAAAATGAGCAAATTGGGGACTTTAAAAAAGAGCATATTTCTACATCACAAAAAGAACAATTATTTGTGCATATATAACACGTTCAGGGAAATTTTCGAAACAATATACTTCCATACGTGTTGTATACAGAAATAATACGGACATGAAAATGGCCCCTTTTCTGCTGTTGTTGGACCGGGTTTTTTTTTGGCAGCTTGCAAATCATAATATATTTGAATGAAATTTACAGACCCGTCATGAATATGGAAAAGTTTCTATAGTTCTTGAATCATTTGAAATAAAGTCTTCCAATGTACCTGTCCACCAAAATTTCACACTCCACGTGGATACTGTATGTTGCAGGAGTAGCAGGCAACACAGTCGATCTGGTCGGCGGAACCCACAACCAGCCGTTAGTGAAATGGACATTGTATGGCCGGGGTGGCGGCGGCCATGCGCAAAGAGAAGGGGGAACTCACACATGTAGATCAGATTGATGCAGAGTCAGGTTGAAGCAAGCAGTTTCAGATCCGAAGGATGTGGAGCAAGGTTCAGAGTTCAAACGTTAGTATCAACTAGAGAATCCCATTACTAGTACAAACTTTATTTACATGTCACACATTAGGAGACATGGCAATTTAAAAAATAGTTTGCCATGTTACTAATACAAACTTTATTGCAACCACCTACACATATTTTTATTATTATTAACGAAAATTGGTGGCCCGACTTTATACATAAAACCAACGAACGATTTCAGAACATCTTACACAGGCACAGAAATAATAGGCAGACATAACATCCCTGCACATATTTATATTCTTCTGTCTGAATTTGCCATGTCACTAGTCCAAATTCTAATTGATTTTGCCATGTCACTAGTCCAAATTCTAATTGATTTTGCCATGTCAAAGTATAAACTTGTCTATATTTTTCCCAAATATGGACATATGAAGTTTCTGAATTTGTGATGTCACTCGTATATAATTTTTCCATTAACTATAGAACATCGTTTCTATTTTATGCCACCATTTATATACACTTTATATAGCTTTTGCCATAGATCATGGTGATTGTGCTATGTGCTTGTCTTTGCTATGGATCACGGTAAACTTCCTGTCGTGTTTTTTACATGCTTATTTGCAGTACTAGATGGCAACATCTTTTCACGGCAAATGGCAAACTATGTAATTTTTTGTTGACAAATAATATTCCTATTATTACAGAAAACATTATACATATTCAGTGGCATTTTTATTTGTAGGAAATCTTTTGTTCTACTCATATGTCTATTTTGCAAAAAAAAAAAATTCTTTTTCACACTATCATGGTGATTTTAATTTTACTCATATAAATTTTTTATTATTTCGATAGTGGAAAATTTTGTTATGTGATTTATTTTTTTGTGACAACAAAAATATAGAGCATTGACATTTTATTAATACTAGCACGAGAATTATAGTTCAAATGACATGTAATTTTTATTATTTACACCATGGCAATTTGTTTTTTACATTACAACTTTTGAATCATTACAATGACAATGACAATGTTTTGTTGGTTTTTTTTACAATGGCATATTTACGTATGTGTTTTCCTGTTTTTTGGTAGTTGAGCTTTGCAATTTTCTGTAGGCATTTTACGTTTATCATGACAATTTCCTGTAGGTATTTTGTAGTTTACCATGGCAATTTCCTATATTTTTTGTATCAGTGTCGCAGGTTGGCTGGCTGGTGTGTTTTTCTACCAGTGCAATGTTGGCACTTTTTAAGGGGCACCCCTATGTCTCACCTTTTGTTAGGAACCCTCACTAAAGGGGAGACCGAGTTGGGTTGGCCCAGGAGTGCGGGAGGCAGCAGCCTCTTGTTTTCTGTTTCGTTTTTTTCGATTTATTATATCAATTTTGTCTATACTTTCAAATACATACATACATACATACATACATACATACATACATACATACATACATACATACATACATACATACATACATACATATATATATATATATATTAAAAACACTCCATAAAAAACTATTTGGAAAATGTTGACCAATCATTTGAAATATGTTAAATATTTATAGAAACAAATGTTTATCACGTATACCAAAAGGTATAAAACGTGTATAAAACATTAATCATATATTAGAAATGTAAATAAAGAATTTGAATTCATAAAACATTCGAAAAATGTTAAATGTGTGTAGAAAGCAATGTTGACCATGTGTTAAAAGATGTCAATTTTTTTATCATGTATATAAACTTGTTAAACAAACATTTGAAAAAAATGAATAATTATTTGAAAGATGTGGTTCAACCATTAGAAATTTGTTAAATATGTATATAAATTTTTTTGACCACTTATTAAAAATTGATGATTTTTTAATCATGTATATAAACATATTAATCAAGCATTTGAATTTTTCTTGAATAAGTATTTGAAAAATAGTGATCAAGCATTAGAAAAATGTTAAATTTGTATATAAAAAGTGTTGACCTTGTATTTAAAAAATGATGATTTTTTATCATGTATATAAACATGTTAATCAAGCATTTGAAAAAATGTTAAATAAGTATTTGAAAAGGGGTGTTCAAGCTCAGTGATTATGAACTTTTTTATCACGTATATAAAAATATTAATCAAGAATTTGGAAATAATATTGAATAAATATTTGTAAATTGTTGATCAAGGATTTAAAAAAAATACTAAACATGTTTCCAAAAGAAATATTAAATTTAGAAAAATCTTAGTCAAGCATTTGAAAATGTTTAAAATGTTTACAAAAGAGTTGGCCACGTCTTTAAGGTTTATGAATTTATAATAGAAAATATTAAACGTAAATTAGAAAATTGTTGTTGGCATATAAAGAAAACAGAAATCAAAATCAAAAGAAACAAAGATAACCAATAAATAAATAAAAATAAAAAATAAAACCGAAGAACAAAATGGAAAAGGAATGAAGAAATTGGGAAAAAAATAAAAATTAAACTGATGAAAATAAATGAAAACCAAGAAAGAAAGAAAAAAAACAGTGAAGCTGTGAAAGAAAGGAAGACAAACCGATGAAAACAAGAAAACAATACAAAAACCTACAAAACTAATGGAAATTCGGTTTTATTTACTTCAAGTAGATCGCTTCCTTCAGTTGAAACATGAAAGAACGATGGCGAGCAATGAATTAACTAGGAGACTGAGGGATCGAGTCCCACGCCCTCCCTTTTTTCTGTGGTTCGTTTTATTTTAAGAGCATTAAAGGACCGGCCCAGTAATGACTAGCGAGAGGAAAAGCTGGACGCGAGAGGAACCATCCATCTCGCATGACGCGAGTATAGTGCCCACGTTTTTTTTTGTACCTGTAGGGGCTAACTATTTCTTGGGGCCTCGATGATTCCAAGCCCCAGCAAACGTACACAAGTGATTGGGAAAGGTGTTACACAGGTCCCGTCTGAATTGTTTTCGTCCACGTAACAGTACTAGGCTGGTCCAGCTTTCATCTGTTTTTTTCTTTCGCTGTTTCCGATCGAGAAGATTGCTCATACTGGTTGACGTCTTGGTATCTTTCAGGTTATTTCCTTCTTCCTTTTTTGCCTTTCGGTTTTCGCTCTTTCTTCAACGGTTTTCATTAGTGTTATGTTTTTATCAATCATTATTTCTTTCACAGTTTTCATTGATGTGTCTTTTCTTTCTTTTTTCTTTGTCTTTCTTTGTTTATTTCTCGGTTTTCACAGTTTTTGTTTTACTTTTATTTCTGTTTTGGTTTTATTTTCTCATTTTTCTGAGAATGGTGTTTTGGCACTCGGCCACCATGGAGGCCAAAATTTTAGAAAAAAAATCAAATTGGAAAATTTTGGTTTTAAAAAATTTGAAAAAAAATCTGTACAACTAAACAAGGGTGTGATCCGTGTGCGTGTAAAATTTCAGGTCGAAATACTTTGAAACGCATCCTGTACAAAAAAGACAAATTCATGATCTGAAAGGATGAATAGTATCATGTGTTAAAAAACATTAGATTTGTCTTTTTTGCATAGCCCTCATGTCAACATATTTAGTTCTGAAAATTTACATACTTATGTATTATACCTTCATTTATCTATGTATTTTTTTCAGAATTTTTTGAAATATTAAAATATGAATTATACGGAATTTGAAGTTTGCATTAGGAGGCCTTCATGGAGCTGGGCCTCCAAAAGCAATTTCCACGTTTTTCTTTTGTTTCTTTCCTGGTTATCATGGGTTTCCTTCTTTTTCTTTGTTTCTTTCTTGATTTCTGAATACATAGTCAACATTTTTAAGTACAATTTTTAAACCTATTTCGAATGCTCGATCAACATTTGTCAAATACATGATGAATATGTTTTTCTATACTACTATTAAAAGAGCAAACTTAAATTATCTTAAAGCCACCCAGATTAGTGTACACAGAACAATTAGCACCCTACGATCTAATCCACTTAAACATATCCTACCGTCAATAATTGCATCAATGGTCTAACACCCAAATCAACAGCTCAGATCAAATGTTCTGCCCGAGCTGACACGGCGGTCTGCCGATCTCCTAGCGATCCGCGTCCCCAATCACCGTGACTCCACTCAAGTCGTCCCATCCTACTCCTATCCTAGCCATATAGACCTAATCCCCTCGGCCAGACAACGCTGCCGCACCTCCCTCTGCCTCACAACCCTAGCTCTCTTGTCGCGCCGCCCACTGCAGCCGTACCTCCCTCCTCCGTCAAGCACTAGATCGTGGCTTCGTCGCCCATCGAGTTGCACCTCGCGACTCCGCGGTTCATCCGCTTCCCATGCGCCACCACCCCACCCGCCTCGGCCGTGATTTGCCGCCGTTCTGTGTACTTCGGCCCGGATTCGCCGCCACTTGCCACGCCTCAACGGTCAGTTTTGAGGGTTCCTTGGCAAGCGTGGCCGCTGGCAGTCCAGCGACGGCAGCAGGTGGCCAGGAGGGATGCGAACCAACGACAACGAACCACCACATTGGGGTGTACGGCCAACAAAGCACCAGAATCGACCCACCTCGCGCATGTGATAAACAGGGGAAGGGATGGGGGCTACTGGCGACATGATGTGGTGGCAGGACAACTACAAGGTGATCTGATAGATCTACGACACAGAAGGTCAGTCTCGCGTTCTCCAGCCTCTCTGAATTTTTGTCAGGCGAAGGGGGATAGGGGATTTTTCCGATGCGGCGGACATCGCCCACGACGTCGACAGGGGTGGGAGGTAGAGGTGGTGGAGCGCCGGAATCAGTTAGGGAATGCACTACTAGAGGTCATAGATGCGTCCTCCCGAGCGCAATCTACACCGTTGTTCACGATTTCAGAAGAGAAGCAGGGGAGTGTGTTCATGTCACGAGTAGAAAGATAAATTCGCGTGGTTCATTCACCGGATGAATCGTTAGCTGCTCCGATGGTACTGTTACTGTGTTACTACACCTAAAATTACATCTCAGCTACCAGCTTCCTTCACACTCCTGCCGACCTCACCAAGCTGCAATTTCTGAGTAGTTTCCGTACACTAACTCTTGTAGTTACAGATGCCTTCAAGCACAAGCTCGGCGACCCTAACACCCCCCAGCAAGGTGACCGAGCACGGGCAGCCGCTGACCAGCGAGCAGGAGAAGCTTGCCACCGAGGCTGAGTTCTGAACTTCAGATAGGTAGGTAGATGGATGAAAATGAGATACCATTTTCCTTTTTCTCCTGTTTATATAGATCGGTCACCAAGGCATGTAGCTATTTGTAATTAATATTGGAAGTGCAAGCATTCTCACATAGATAATGGAAAATGATGGTAATCCGCTCAGGGGTGATTCTCTCTAATTCATGGGAGCCCTCACATGGTTGTAATCGTCGTGAAGATTCAGCAGTTCACTCTCAGTAATTCAAGTCGAGCATCTGCACCGCGATCGCGGCAGTCACTATACGGACATCAGGCCAGTTGCATTATTACTTGGCTAATATTTTTATTTATTGTTGCAGGCTGGGGAAGGATGACAAAGATGTAGAGGTTGTTGCTCCAGTGACGCCGGAGCCCATTCAAGGGAAGCCAAGATGCGCGTTTTTCCTTCCTGGCCATTTGAGTAGTGTTGTGCATGCTTGTTTTGAAAATTTGGTTATAAACATCGAATTTATCTCCAACCATTTGTTGTACTGTATCTTCTACAATCTTTCATATTTTAGCATGAATTTTTGGAAATGTGTGCAAAGCTGAGTGTTAGAAGCTTGTATATCATACATGGATTGGACAACATACATTTGCTATTTTCTTTTGATTATCTCCCTTCAGACTGTTCGGGGTTTCTAGATCGGAAGGAGCTTGTTTTTGATTGCCCTTTGGGTCTCAGAGAATAAGTACTTACAACAGTCGTTACTGGATAAATCATGTATGATACCAAACTTGCACCCTTATATGCAGCTGTATTTCAGACAATGGTTGCTCAATCAGGTGAGTCTGTTTTTTCTGCTTCTCAGTTCACATCTGTTGCCATGAATTGACCCGTGCACTTGGTACTAGCACTGATGATAATTTGAACCTGTAAGACGGGGAAAGATATGCCCATTACGAGTGCATCTTTATTCAGTTTGAGGAGAAAGAGTAGTTAATTCAGCTTGTGGCATGCGTCCACGCTTGTTAACCAATTGACCCTATTTAATTTGTGTCTTAACAATACTTTTGTTAACATTTTCAACCTAACAGAGGATCTACTTTTGCTAATAGTGGTCAAATAAAAAAGGATCCAGAGTTCTAGACTCTGTGTTGTACGAGCAGAATTATTCTTTGCCAACAATAATTTTGCTAAGTTTCTCTCTGCCTCTCAGTGTTATTAGTCCAAATATTCTATGCAACTGAACTCATTACTACAGAGATTTAGAAACACAAGGAATGATTGTTGATGAAAGAACCACATATATTTGTGTTTTCTCCATTGCCCAATAATTCAACTCATGTTTTAGGAACCACAAATAGCTTTGGTTATTTTCTTTGTACGCATTAATAATTTAATATTATCTTGAGAACTGAAATAAATATTTAATGTCATATTTATTTAAAACTTTTTGAATTAATAGTGCCATAGACGTGCAATGCATAGATTTAGTTTTCTATGTTTTTATGTTCATTTTCACCAGACTGAGAATTTTGATTATACTACACACGTAGTCATTATTGCTTTGATTCAGAATGAGAAACATTGTTTTTTCTGAATCATTGGTACAATTAGTTCACACCAAACCATTCAAAGGTATTGTACCAAATGATTAGTGAAGATGGCAGATTTCAAACATGGTGGCGAACAAAGGTTTATAATGCAGGCGCCTTTGCTTTGTTAAGTTCTTAACAATTTAATGACCGCTTGCTAATATTCTCATCATTATTATAGATAAGAATGCAAGGCCCTTCAGTTTTCTACTACCTGGGTGGTAAATGAGATGACAAGAAAATACATAAGGAAGCAGATAACTTGGATCATACAATGTCACAAATTGTGTTGGCCGATGTACTTTGCTGGCTCAGACAAGGACCTTTATATGCACAACACAATGTTTTGTGACCCTATGAACATCCTTATCATAAATTGTTTCCTCGTAGTGGGAACTTTATATCCAGCTAAACTGGACCATCAAGTAGCTATCACACACATCCTTTTGATAACAAGAACACATTTATTAATATGTTTGTCTTATTTTCTGTTTGTGCTTGCATGAAAACAGTCTAGCTACTAGAGATTTGAGCTGAAGCACAAGCCTTTCCTCTTGGAGTTGATTTGGAACCCCATGGAGGAGTTCCTATCATCAATGTTGGCTGTACAGTCAAATGCATGTGGTTGTGAGCTCTGCTCGTCAAACACCCTGAAGATAATAGATGTTATTTTGTACTCTTAACAGGTCTCCCATATGGTAGTTCTCTTTATAAAGTACCCTATGATATTTCTAGAAAGTAAGGTCATGTACGAAAAGGGACTGCTCCATCTTTGGTCATTCTCTATTCAGGTGTAGAATTTTATTGCAGTGTTGTCCTTTTTTATGTTTCAGTAAAGTGCAAATTGGTACCTCGAAAAGAAACTCCTTTTTCGTGAAAATTGTTATTTCCTTATGTTAACCATTTCCATATGAACTGCTATTGTTGTCCTTTTTTATGTTTCAGTAAAGTGCAAATTGGTACCTCGAAAAGGAACTCCTTCTTTGTGAAAAGTGCTATTTCCTTATGTTAACCATTTCCATATGAACTGCTATTGTTTGCTTGCCATTTTTTATGTTGCATCATATCCATTCCACAACATTTATATGGAATCCTGAAGGTAGTTGAAATTTTATTATGATTTTAATGCTTCACTATGCATTTCATCTTCTGATGCTATAATTTTAGTGCGCTTGAACATTTTAATGAAGTTGTTAGCCTTCTGAATTTACTTCATTTGCATCCTACCCTTACCTATAATTGTTGTTTGTGACATTCCGGGTGTCGGTATGTTTCTATCCTTGGCCCTTGTAGATCGCTTTATTGAAAGGGCGGAGCTTATGAGAATATTGTCACATGATAGAGATCGTGCATTGCACGTGCACTTTTACTAGTGAATACAAGGTCAAGAATTTTTTTATGCGCATTTAGAAAAAAAATCAAATGCTTGATCAACATTTTCCAAGTACAACATTAAAATTATTTTAATGCATTGTCAACATTTTTCTATACACATTTAAGATTTTTCAAATATTTTGTTTTCAAATGTAAGATTAAATATTTTTTAATACATGATCAGCAATTGTGATTTTTTTTTCAAAATCTTGTTTAAATATTTTCAAATAAAAGTGCAATATTTTTTGAATAAAATAAAAGATTAAGATTTTTGCATACATGGTAAAATAATTCTGTACACATTTAACATATTTTTAAAATTTTGTCAAATTTTCTAAAATATTCCCTCCTTCCCAAAATAAGTGTCGCAGATTTTCCACTAAACTAATACAAATTATTTACTAGATCATTGACACATATTTTAGAACGGAGGAAGTATATGTTAAGTATTTTTTTAATAAAATTTCAACATATTTTCTATATACATTTACCATATTTCCAATGTTAGATTAACAATTTCCAATTATATGTTAAACACTTTTCGTTACATAGTAAAACAAATCTTGTACACATTTAACTTTTTTTCAATGCTTGATTCACATTTTAAAATACTTGTTTAACATCTTTTGAAATGCTCTATTAATATTTCAAAATACATTTTCAACTCTTTCCAGACACATTGTATACTTTTTGTACACTTTCATATGCATGAGAAACATTTTTTATACATATTTAACATTTTTCAAATGCTTTGTTAACATTTTCTTTAAATATTTATGTGATAAGTGATTTTTCTAATATAATTATTTAGAATATTTGAAAATTATAAACGAAAGCAAAGGAAAAAGAAAGTAAAAACTCAAAAACAAATAAATATGAAAAAATGAGGCCGCGGCCCCCCGCCCTTCTGGGCCAGCCCATTAAGGGAGGCGCCTTAAGCTACACGCTAGGTCTTGGTACAAGCGAGACCTAGCATTGTTCCTTGTTTTCTCGAGATCACTACTTAAGTTGTACCCTTTGCAATGGTCACTTTAATAAGTGTCGCACTGCATGTGCAGTACTTGTCGAAGCCTGTAATTTTTTATTTTTGTATAGATTCATTTATTCAAAACATTTTATCTTTTAAAACATTTTTATCGTTGGATTTATTGAGTCGAAATCTTAGAATCCCATGTTAGTAGGTTTCGACGAACCTTTTATTTCATGAAAAAATAGAAGAAAAATAAACAAGTTAGAAACATTGTTTTTTCTTTCACTCGCCCCGCCTCCCCTTTCAAGAGGCACAACATCGCCACTTATGAAAGCAAATATGTGTTTCTATGAGAAGCAAATATGTGCTTTTCGTGAAAGCAAAAAAAACATGTTATTTTCTTTCCTAGAGGCATAAATGTATCTCACACGGAAGCAAATATGTGTCTCGCATGAAAAAAAACATTTCTTTTCGGAGCGGCATAGCAAACAAACATTTTTTTAGTGGCACAATCGTGCCTCTCACAAAAGCAAATCTATATCTCCATGAGAAGAAAATATGTGACTCGTGTGAAACCAAACAAATGCTTTTTTTTTCGAGAGAGAGAGAGAATGCACTTCTCGGACTACCCATAGTGGGAGTAACTTCAACAGTGACATAAGGTCTAACTCAACACATTTGTTTATGTGACAATGATCTAATGAGGAGAAAGATGAATTGAATAACATAGCTAGTTAGTCATACTATGAGAAACATCACACATATCAAGATAAGATAAGTCTACAAGTTAATAAATAAAGTTTTAGCATGCCACAACACATGTGTTACTCCGCACCATGGAGGCTAGTCAAAGTTACTCTCCATTATGAGTAGTCGCGTGAAAACAAATCTGTGTCTGTCATGAAAGCAAAAAAAACGTGTTTTAGCAAAAAATTTAATCTTTAAAATCTGGAAGCACGTATAAAAAAATAAAAAAAATTATGAAATTTTTTTAACATACAAAACGCGACAGCGACCGAGAGCATGCCAAATAACCACTTTCAACCCATTAAAATGACCCTTGCGTGGGCTGGTGCAAGAGGTACGCTTTGATTATCCCTCGTCAAGGAAACAAAAAAATTCGGGGGGGGGGGGGGTTGGGGTGGGGTAGGACCTTCAGAGGAATGCTAGATATATATTCACGTCCTCCAGAAAAATAGGTACAAGGTTGTTGAAGGTTGTACCTATTATTTTTGTGTCTGGCCACTGTCCACTCTTGCTTGCTGACGAGAGGGGGCCTCGAAGACCTAGAACCTTCAGGTTTGAAAACTTCTGGGCATCTATGCCTAATTCAACGAGGTCGTCCTCAAGGCCTGGAATGAGCATTGTGCGCACTCGGAGCCGTATCAATTGTTGTTCCATAAGCTAAAGAGGACGACCGCTCGTCTCACCGAATGGAGCAAGGGGCTCTTCTCCAAGGCAAAGATCCACCACCATGCGGCCCTCCTGGTCATTCTCCATCTTGACATGGCTCAGGAAAATCGATTGTTATCCCTTGAGGAGTTGGATTTGCTTGCTAGGCTAAATAAAAGAGTTGTGAGCTTGGCGGTTCTTGAGAGGGCTCGAAAAAAGCAATATGCCTGGGTGGCAAACCTAAGGGAGGGGGATGCAAACACCAAAATTTTCCACCGGTGCATAAATGCGAGAATATGAAAGAACCATATTCATCGGATGTTGGTGACCGTGTTGGGGAACGTTGCATGGGAAACAAAAAATTTCCTACGCACACGCAAGATCTATCCATGGTGATGAGCATCTACGAGGGGGAGAATGGATCTACAGACCCTTGTAGATCTCTAAGCGGGAAGCGTTAAGAAACGCGGTTGATGTAGTCGAACATCTTCGCGATCCAAATCTCCGAGCGTCCCGCGATCCAATCACGATCCGTCCCGATCTAGCGCAGAACGGATGACACCTCCGCCTTCAGCACATGTATAGCTCGATGACGATCTCCGCCTTCTTGATCCAGCAAGAGGGAGCCGCGACGACGTGACGACGATGATGGTGGAACTATTCTGGCAGGACTTCGCCAAGCACCATCAGAACGATCTAGAGGAGAAACTACGATCTAGAGAAGAGGGTAGCACGTGGCTGATTTCTTTGTAGAAAAACCCTCAATACCTCTAGTATATATATGAGGAGGGAGGGAGGAGGCTTGTCCCCCAAGGGGCCAACCCTTTGCTTCGGCCGAAGGGGAGAGAGGAGGAGTCCTCCAATACTAGTAGGATTAGGACTCCCTCTCGCCCACTTGGAATCCTCCTTTCCACCTTGGGTTTCTCCACCCAGCTGCATGGGCCTCTAGTGGGGCTTCGGCCAGCCCACTAGGGGATGGTTTACCTCCTTCCACAGCCCATGTTGCCTCTTGGATCGATATACCCCTCCCGATGGTCCATCGGCACCCTTCGGGCACTCCCGGTACACTACCGATGAGCCCGAAACTTTTCCGGTGACCAAAACATCTTTCTCCTAATATTTACCCCCGGACTATTCCGGAGCCCCTCATGACATCTGGGTCTCATCCGGGACTCCGAACAACCTTCGGTGACCACCATACATAAGTCTATACTACCGAAACGTCACCGAACCTTAAGTGTGCAGACCCTATGGGTTCGAGAACTATGTAGACATGACCGAGACACCTCTACGGTCAATAACCAATAGCGGGACCTGGATTCCCAGATTGGTTCCTACATATTCTACGAAGATCTTTATCGGTTGAACCTCTATGTTAAGGATTCAGTTAATCCCGTACGCTATTCCTTTTGTTCTTCAGTATGTTACTTGCCCGAGATTTGATCGTCGGTATCTCTATACCTAGTTCAATATCGTTCCCGGCAAGTCTCTTTACTCGTTCCATAATACAAGATCTCATGGATAACACTTTAGTCACATTGCTTGCAAGGATTGTTGTGATGTTGTATTACCGAGTGGGCCCTAAGATGCCTCTCCGTCACACGGAGTAACAAATCCCAGTCTTGATCCATACCCACTCATCAAAAACTCTCGTAGATACATGTAGAGCACCTTTATAGCCACCCAGTTACGTTGCGACATTTAATACACACAAGGCACTCCTCCAGTGTCAGTGAGTTGCATGATCTCATGGTCATAGGAACAGATACTTGACATGCAGAAAACTATAGCAATAAACTAACACAATCATATGCTATGTTTATAGTTTGGGTCTTGTCCATCACATCTTTCTCCCAATGATGTGATCCCGTTATCAAATGACATCTCATGTCAATGGCTAGGAAACCTTGACCATCTTTGATCAACGAGCTAGTCTACTAGAGGCATACTAGGGACAAAGTGTTGTCTATGTATCCACACATGCAATGTGTTTCCAGTCAATGCAATTATAGCATGGATAATAAACAATTATCATGAACAAGGAAATATTATAATAACCATCTTATTATTGCCTCTAGGGCATATTTCGAAGAGTCTCCCACTTGCACTATAGTCAATAATCTAGCTCACATCACTATTTGATTTACATTGTAATGAATCGAACACCCATACAGTTCTGGTGTTGATCATGTTTAGCCCTTGGAAGAGGTTTCGTCAATGGGTCTGCAACATTCAGATCCGTGTGCACTTTGCAAATATTTATGTCGTCCTCCTTGATGTACTCGCGGATGGAATTGAAGCGTCGCTTTATGTGTATGGTCCTCTTATAAAACCTTGGTTCCTTGGCCAGGGCAATGGCACTAGTGTTATCACAGAACAGATCCACTGGATTCAGTGCACTAGGCACTACTCCAAGATTTGTCATGAACTCCTTCATCCAGACACCTTCGTTCGCTGCCTCCATGGCTGCGATGTACTCCGCTTCACATGTAGAATCGGCTACCACGCTCTGCTTGGAACTGCAACAGCTTACCGCTCCCCCATAGAGAATAAATATGTACCCGGTTTGCGACTTAGAGTCATCCGGATCAGTGTCAAAACTTGCATCGACGTAACCCTTTACCGCGAGCTCTTGATCACCTCCATAAACGAGGGACATTTCCTTAGTCCTTTTCAAGTACTTAAGGATATTCTTGACCGCCGTCTAGTGCTTCATTCCTGGATAACTTTGAAACCTTCCGTCCATACTTATGACAAGGCTGACATCGGGTCTTGTGCATAGCATTGCATACATGATAGGGCCTATGGCTGAAGCATATGGGATGACAATCATCTTCTCTCTATCTTCTGCAGTCACTGGGCATTGAGTCTTACTCAACTTCTCACCTTGTAACACAAGCAAGAACCCCTTCTTGGACCGATCCATTTTGAACTTCTTCAAAACTTTATCAAGGTATGTGCTTTGTGAAAGTCCTATTAAGCGTCTTGATCTATCTCTATAGATCTTAATGCATAATTTGAAAGCAGCTTCTCCTAGGTCCTTCATTGAAAAACTCTTGTTCAAATATTCCTTCATGCTTTTCGACATTTCTATATTGTTTCCAATCAGCAATATGTCATCCACATATAATATTAGAAACACTATAGAGCTCCCACTCACTTTCTTGTAAATACAAGATTCTCCGTAAACTTGTATAAACCCGAACGCTTTGATCACCTCATCAAAGCGCAGATTCCAACTCCGAGATGTTTGCACCAGTCCATAAATGGATCGCTAGAGTTTGCAAACTCTGTTAGCATTCTCTGGATCGACAAAACCTTCCGATTGTATCATATACAACTCTTCCTTAAGGAAACCATTAAGGAACGCTGTTTTGACATCCATCTGCCAAATTTCATAGTACAAATATGTAGCTATTTCTAACATGATTCTAATGGACTTAAGCATCGCTACGGGTGAGAAAGTCTCATCATAGTCAACTCCTTGAACTTGTGAAAAACCCTTTGCCACAAGTCGAGCTTTATAGACGGTGACATTACCGTCTGTGTCCGTCTTCCTCTTAAAGATGCATTTGTTCTGAATGGCCTTTCGCCCTTTAGGTAATACTTCCAAAGTCCATACTTTGTTTTCACACATGGATCCCATCTCGGATTTCATGGCCTCTAACCATTTCTCGGAATCCAATCCCATCATCGCTTCTCCATAGCTCGTAGGTTCATCGTTGTCCAACAACATGACCTCTAAGACAGGGTTGTTGTACCACTCAGGAGGAGTACGCGCCCTTGTCGACCTACGAGGTTCAATAGTAACTTGATCTGAAGCTTCATGATCATCATCATTAACTTCCTCTTCAACTGTCGTAGGCTCCACACAAACATCTTTCTGTGCTACGCTACTCTCTGGTTGAATTAAAGGTTCAACAACCTCATCAAGTTCTATCTTCCTCCCGGTCAATTCTTTCAAGAGAAACTCTTTCTCAAGAAATGTTCCGTTTTTAGCGAAAAACACTTTGCCTTCGGATCTGAGATAGAAGGTATACCCAACTGTCTCTTTTGGGTATCCTATGAAGACGCATTTCTCTGATTGGGGTTCCAGCTTTTCAGGCTGAAGCTTTTTGACATAAGCATCACATCCCCAAACTTTAAGAAATGACAACTTTGGCTTCTTGCCAAACCACAGTTCATATGGCGTCGTCTCAACAGATTTCGATGGTGCCCTATTTAAAGTGAATGCAGATGTCTCTAATGCATAACCCCAAAACGATAGTGGAAAATCGGCATGAGACATCATAGAACGCACCATATCTAATAAGGTTCGATTACGATGTTTGAACACACCATTACGCTGTGGTGTTCCAAGCGGTGTCAATTGTGAAACAATTCCACATTATCTTAAGTGACTGCCAAACTCATAACTCAGATGTTCACCTCCTCAATCATATCGTAGGAATTTAATATTCTTGTTACGATGATTCTCAACTTCACTCTGAAATTTCTTGAACTTTTCAAACGTTTCAGACTTGTATTTCATTAAGTAAATATATCCATATCTACTTAAGTCATGAGTGAAGGTGAGAAAATAGCGATATCCACCATGCGCCTCAATGCTCATTGGACCGCACACATCTGTATGTATGATTTCCAACAAGTCACTTGCCCATTCCATTGTTCCAGAGAACGGCGTTTTAGTCATCTTGCCCATGAGGCATGGTTCACATGTGTCAAGTGATTCAAAATCAAGTGACTCCAAAAGTCCATCAGCATGGAGCTTTTTCATGCGTTTTACACCAATATGACCTAAACAGCTGAAAGCACATTTGCTCCCTTGGTGGTTTTGGTAATTATTAACAACATATATGTCACTGAACTAATGTTTCCACTAAGTATGTTTCAGGAAAAGTTCAATGATGGGTTGGCATAAGGATTGTGGAATACCCCTAGATGCAAGGAATAACATTAGCCAAGCGTCAAGCAAAGGACTCTATATTTTACATTTGTGAGAAATCACTTTGAGTCCATAGGAAAGCTAATACTATTAAAAGGGGGTAATGTTTTGTTGGTGAACAAAATGCTCATACGTGCACAAGTGATAGTCACCACATACACCCACAAGCTCTTCCACAAAAGTATGTCTAAAGCAAAATACTCAAAATCGGTGCAACCAACACTCTACACTCGCTGCCACCGATTCCAAACCCTAGACAGACCCAACCAAACCCTAGCTCTTTGGTGCAACTGATTCTGCAATCGGTGCCATCGAGTTAGGCTGCCAACTTTCTGTTACACAACTTTACAAAATTGGTACCTCTGAGTTTTGTGAATTGGCGTCACTGAGATTGGGCAATCTGACCGTTAGTCACCTTATCGGTGCAACCGAGATTCCTATATCGGTCTCACCGAGATTCAAAAGTTGCCACCTTTTGGTCACTTCGATACCACTGAGATTAACACATGGGTGTCATCGAGTTAGTCATTTTGTGTGTAACAGTTGGATTTTCGAATATGCCTATATATACCCCTCCACCACCACTCACTCGCAAGCGAAGCACTCAGAACAGTTCCCTCCTCATACTTACTAATTTTCTGACAGAGAGCCACCTACTCATGTGTTGAGATCATGCCATTCCATTCCTAACATATGAATCTTGATCTCTAGCCTCCCCAATTTGCTTCCCACCCAATCAATCTCTTCTACCAAGCCAAATCTGTGAGAGAGTGATTGTGTGTTAAGGATTCTATCATCTTGAAGCACAAGAGAAAGGAGTTCATCGACATAAATTGAGCATTTTACCTTTTGGAGGGTGGTGCCTCCTAGATTGGTTAGGTGTTGCTTGGGAGCCTCCTACTTCGTGTTGTGGAGTGAACCAAGAAGTTTGTAAGGGTAAGGAGATCGCCTACTTCGTGAAGATCTACCCCAAGTTAGGCTAGTCCTCCGTGGACGAAGGCCGTCATGGTATAGTCAAGGTTGCTTCTTCGTGGAACCCTCCATGGGTAGAGCCCTCCATGGACTCTCGCGACTGTTACCCTCTGTGGGTTGAAGACTCCATGAATGTGGACGTACGAGAGCACCACCTATCGAAACCACGGGAAAAATCATCATGTCACAAATTGTGTTTAATCTTCCCGCCCTTCCTTTACTTACATGCTTATCTTTACTTTCCGCTGCTATACTCGTAGACATGCATGTGTAGGGTGTACTTGACATACTATGAATGCTAAAATCTGCCAAGAATTAAAATTGGGAAAAAGTAGATTTTTATTTGATCAAGTAGTCTAATCACCCCCACTCTAGCACTACTTTTGATCCTACAAGTGGTATCAGAGCATTGGTCTCTATTGAATTGGTATCACAACCTAGGAGAGTATGGCGTCTAGTGAGGAAAATTATCACCGTAGAGGTCCGTACTTTCATGGCACAAATTTTGCTAGCTGGAAGCACAAAATGAAAATGCATTTGCTTGGTCATAACCCCGCCGTTCGGACTGTTGTTCATGTTGGTATGCAAGGTGAATTCTTTGCCGAAGGAAGGAAACCGGATCGCGAAGCGACTGCAGAAGAACTGAAAATGTTCCAACTCAATGCTCAAGCATGTGACATTCTCTTCAACTACCTATGCCCCGAAGAATTCAATAAAATCAACCGTCTTGAGAATGCAAAAGAGATTTGGGATACTTTGATTGATATCCATGAAGGTACAAAATCTGTGAGAGAATCCAAGTTGGATGTTCTTCAAAGTCAACTTGACAAGTTCAAGATGAAGGATGGTGGAGTCGTCGCTGAGATGTACTCTAGGATAGCTCTCATCACCAATGAGATTGCCAGTTTAGGAAGCGAAGAAATGACTGACAAATTCATCATCAAGAAGATACTTCGAGCTTTGGATGATCGATATGACACCGTATGCACATTGATCCAAATGATGCAAAACTACAAGGATCTCAAGCCAAAGGAAGTGATTGCTAGAATTGTTGCTCATGAGATGGCTCTCAAAGACAAGGAAGAGCTTCACTACAAGTCTAGCGATGCTTACAAATCCACAAGTGATGTTCTTGCTACCTCAAGCGATAACCTTGTCACAAATGAAGAGATAAGCCTCATGGTCAAGAAATTCAACAAGTTGTACAAGAATAGAATCAAAGATCGAAGCTCCAACTCAAGATATGAAGAGAAGCGTTCGTCAAGTCGTGACCGAAACTACTAAAATTGTGGGAAGCCCGGACACTACTCCAATAAGTGCACGACTCCTTACAAAAGGAAAGAAGAGTCACCAAGAAGACAAATCTCAAGAGACGAGTCACCTCAAAGAAAGAGAAGGAGTAGAGATGATCGTTAGGAACAAAGACCCTCAAGGAGAAGTAGGGACTCGGAGAAGAAGGACAAGTACACCAAGAGCTGCTCAAGAAGGAAACATCAAGCTCATGTTGGTGAATGGGTTTCCAGCTCCGAATCTGACAACCACTCCGAGATAAGCTATCACTCCAACTTCGACTATAGTCAAGATGAAGGTGTTGCCGGACTTGCACTAGTGACGACCGACTCCTACGACATATTTGATTCACCAAATGAAGGGAGTGTACATTGCTTCATGGCTAAAGGCTCCAAGGTATCACACCCCGAGTATCTTGATTTCAATAGTGATGAAGATGAATTGCTATTTGACAAATATATTAATGTTAGTCAAAATGAACTTGCTAGTACTCACTCTAGTGTTGATAAGTCATGTGATGATGATAAGTTGGAAATAGAACGACTAACTCAAGAACTAAAAACTCTTAAGTTAGCTCATGAGTCAACTCTAGAAGATCATAGAGAGCTTGTAAGGACACATGAGAAGCTACGCTTCGAGAAGCTCAATTTAGAGCAAGAGCATGAGTTCCTTAAAGCTATCAATGATGATCTTCGTAAGAAGACTTCCTCTTATCTAGCAATCTATAAGGGCATATTCCTCCTTAAGTGGTTTTGGTGATTGATGACAATGCCTTTGCGGACTAATCGTGTGCATTGAGCACTTCAGATATCTCATGTCTAGGCACAAGACGATTCGGTGCCCCTCGGAGCTTATGAAGACGGTTGTTCTCTATGTTTCCTTTCGGTGGATTTGATTCGTAGGAAAGCCGTACTATTAATAGGGGGTTCGCTTCAGAAATGTTTGGGTGGAATCAACACGTACCCAACTATTCTATTGCACCACCTTTCTTTCGCTTCAATGGAGCTCCAGCTCGTTTTCCTTGTCTATGCAAAGAGAAGCCTGCGGGGGTGCTTGCTTTCAGTGGCCAGCGGTAGTACCGCTCAAGGGAGCAGTAGTACCATAGGAGCCCGTGGTAGTACCGCTCAGTGGAGCGGTAGTACCGCTGTTGCGGTAGTACCATGATGCAGTTTCGGTACTACCGTGCCGAACTTTTTCGTAGCTCTGCCTTCAGCGGAGGTAGGCACGGAAGTAATTTTTACTTTCGTGCATCTCCAGTGCCAGTCATTACCGACCATGCGGTAGTACCGCATGGGCTCGCAGTAGTATCGCTCCGGCGGTTCTACCTCTAGTTGCCTAGTGCAATCGGCTTGCGTCTGACACTTCCGTGCAAGCAGTAGTACCGCATGTTGCAGCGGTAGTACCGCAAGCCCTTGCGGTATTACTGTGGTCATATGCGCTAGTACCGCGACGCATGGGGCTGAGAGTGGGGATGACGGTTGGATCTTATCCCCCACTATAAAAAGGAGGTCTTCTTCCCCAAGAAGACCACCTCTTCCTTCCCAAGCTCCATTGTTGCTCAAAGCTCCATTTTATCCCGATCGCTCTCCCTAGCCAATCAAACTTGTTGATTTGCTAGGGATTGGTTGATGAGGCCCCGATCTACACTTCCACCAAGAGAAATTTGACCCCCCCACTAATCCCTTGTTGATCTTGTTACTCTTGGGTGTTTGAGCACCCTAGATGGTTGAGGTCACCTCAGAGCCACATTCCATTGTGGTGAAGCTTCGAGCGGTCGTTGGGAGCCTCCAATTAAGTTGTGGAGATAGCCCCAACCTTGTTTGTAAAGGTTCGATCACCGCCTTCAAGGGCACCAATAGTGGAATCATGACATCTCGCATTGTGTGAGGGCATGAGGAGAATAGGGTGGCCCTAGTGGCTTCTTGGCGAGCATTGTGCCTCCACACCGCTCCAACGGAGACGTACGTCCTCACAAGGGAAGGAACTCTGGTAACACATCCTTGTCTCCACCGACTCCACTTTTGGTTATCTCTTACCTTCACCTCTTGCAAGCTATTATTGTGTTGTATCCCTTGCTTGCTTGTGTGATTGTTGTGTTTAGCATCATATAGGTTCCTCACCTAGTTGCACATCTAGCCAACTTATTTGATGTTAAGCCTAAATTGTTAAGGAAAAGTTAAAAGCGTTAGTTGCCTATTCACCCCCACTAGTCAACCATATTGATCCTTTCAATTGGTATCAGAGCAACGTCTCTTTATTAAGGGTTTCACCACCCTAAGAGTATGGCTGGCGAAGAGGAGCGCGTGGGAGAACTTCCCGAGGCCATGGGAGTGAACACGGTCTCACGCGAGGATTTGAATGAGGCCTTGTCCTTACTCAAATCCTCCATGGCGACCGAGGTTCAATCCATGTTCAAAGATTTCCTTAATACTCTTAAAGTTTCTACCGATGTGATGCAAGTGGTTAAACCCACTAACTCGTCATCGGATGTCAACTCCGGTAAGGAGGGGGATAGTGCTGACAAGGATAATTGTTCTCAAGGAGTTAATGGGTCGGGGAGCTTTGCCTCAGTTCCCCCTCCCATGATCTATGGAGGACCGGTGCACCCACCTCATATAGTTAATCATGGTCCTCCTCCTAAACTTGTTAAGAATGATTTTGCTAACTGGGTTTTCAGTATCAAGTCTCATTTAGATCACCGTTCAATTCATCTCATGAGAGTCATTGAAGAAGGATACTATCCTCGTGATCCATGCAATCTTACTCCAAGAGAACAAGCGGATAAACAGCTAAATTCTTCCGCCTTGTTCATACTCCAAGTTGTTGTTCCTACTGAAGACCTACCTCACCTACGGCCCTTCACTGTTGGTAAAGAGTGTGGGGAACACATTATCTCCATGTACAAGGGTAGTTCAAGCATTCAACAGTCAAACTTTGAAGTTGTCCTTGATCAGTCAGATGAGTTTGTGATGATAGAGGATGAGGAACCGCATGAGCTCTATAGAAGGGTGACCGCTCTCGCCGTTTCCCTCAAGGATCATGGCAGCAAGGATGTGGATGATACTTGGATCAAGCGTAAGTTTCTGAAGGCCATCATGATGTCACACCCTATGTTCGTGTCACATTGTTATGTTTGGGTTTATAAAATAAGGAGCCAACTAAAACTTTTTCTATGTGCTTGTGCTTGCTTGCTATGTTGCCTATTTGCTTGATGATTGTGTTATTTGGCACTACTAGGTTCTATTCCACTTCATATTCATCTTCCTTGTTCCAAACCTCTTTCCTAATGATCATGCCATGTGAATAGTGCCCAAAACTATTTTTTATCAAATTTTGTTTCAACCAGAATTGTTTTATTTAAATTAAGTTTCCAAAACCCCCTGAAATGAAGTTTGCAGTGCAAATCCTCAAATTGGGCGGATTCTTCTTTTCCAAAAGCTTTATTCCAAACCCACTATATATAAGGCTTCCCAAAACCACAAAATATTATTTTTAAGGATTATTTTCACATTTTATTTAAAGGCTTTTTCTTAAGGCCACAAATGGATTTTCTTATGGAAAAATTATTTAAATGCTTTCAAAATATTTGAGAAAATTTGGAGGAACTCACTCGACATATATTTTCCATATATATGAGTTTCAACCCAAGGGCTTGATCAGATCATGGGCAAATCCCCTCAAAACCCTTTCTGTTCAAATCAAGATTTTGGAATATTTCTATAATAAATATTCTCAATAAATTCCAGGAAAATTCCAGAAAGTCAACACTATCATGGGTGATGATCTTGCAAAGTTCCATCTCAACCCAAGTTGGTTTGGTTCATCAAACCATCCCAAAACCATTCCTGTCCAGAATCGAATTTGAGAAACTTTACATTGTGAAGTGTCTCCCCTTGGCATCAAACTTTGTGGGCATGCTCTAATGGACAAATAGTGACGATACACTAAGTGATGCATCAAGGGTAAGAGCCTAGCATCAATGGATCTATAGAAATCTAATTCTGCTAATTTCTAGGGTTCATCAAATTTCCATTATCAACTTTTTCCCCTTGAGCTCAAATTTGGTGAAGCATCTCATTTCTACCCAGCATTTGACCCTGGTAAATATCTCAGTAAGTTGGTAAACTTACCCTACCCAAAACACCACCAAACACCTTCTGGTGATTTGGTAAAACCCCTATTTCTACCTCTTACCCTTTTACCCTTGCCCCAACTTTTTACCACATCTTCTTGCATTGCCCAAGTACCCCCCAGTAAAAAACCCAGGTCCTCGGGTCACCAGGAGGTGGGGTAAAACCCCCATTTTCACCCCTAGACAACATCTTTTTCTACCTCATTCCCCCTTTTCTTCTTTCCTAAGGCATCCCACAGCATCCAAAGCCCTACCCTCTATTGTTAAACCCACTAGATCCCCCTAGACATAGCCGGCCACGCAGAAGAAGCCGTTGGCATGCCATGGCATGCCAAACGTGTGCTCTGGAGAGTGCTACAGTGCCGACAGGCACTGTAGCCATTGCCCACTGCATGGCTCCGGCGGCCTCGGGCCTCCCCCTTGCGGCACTTGGTCCCCCTCGGTGTCCGTGCCATGCCACCCTTATCGGCCCCTCCTCTCTCTCCCTCCTCCTCTCCCTCTCGCACGCGCCATGGCCTCCCGAACCGGCCAACCGCGGGGCTCGCGCGCGCGCTCCCCCACCCCTCTCTCCTCTCCCTCTGGTCTTGGGCGATGCCCAGGAACGCCGTGGACCCCTTCTCTCCCTTCCCCGAGCCCTCCAGCAAGCGCCACGTCCTCACCAGCGCACGGGTCCACGGTGGTCCGCCCCTTCCTCTATTTAAGCCCCCCGGGCATCTCTCTTACCTCCTCTGTCTCCCTTCCACCCCTATTGCGCTCCCAAACCACCCGAGCGACCTCCCGGAGCCCCAGTGCTCGGGATCGATCGAGGCATCGCCGCGGCGGAGCCCCGTCGATCTCGGGACACAGGCCTGCTCCGGCACTCCTCTCCCCTCCAACGAGCTCGTAGGGTCCCTCCGACCTCTTCCCCTCTCCTCCCCCTCCATTTCTTGTAAAGGAGGATCGCCGACGACCCCTCCCGAAGCCACCTCCATCGCGGGTGCTCGCCGCCGGCAGCTCTGGCCACCTCCAGCCTCCCTTCGACTTCCCTTGGAACGGCGGCAGCCTCCTGAACCCGTTCCCGCCTCCAGATCCCCTCGCCGCGCCTCCCTTCATTGTCGGTGAGCTCCTCTCCTTCCTGTCCCGAGGTGGGAGAAGGACCCGACAAGTGGGGCCCACCCGTCGGCCTCTCTTCCCTCTCCCGTGCACTCTCTCCCCTTGAGTCGCTGAAGACCAGGCCCCGTGCGCCAGGTATGAATCTGACCGCACGCAAGGCCGCTGGCTGGCCAGCTGGGCCGGCCCAGCCTCTAGCCGCCTCTGGCCCAGGTCCCTGTGGCTTTTCCTTTTCTTTTTCTTTTTCTGTGGACTTTGCAAAAATCCCACAGAACCCAAAATAATTCCTATCACAATTATTTTCCACCTAAATTCCTAGAATAATCCCTAGAATTTATTAGTGCCATTAGTAAAAAATGTTTGAAAATATTTTTAGTACTGTTTTATTTTAAAACCTATATTTGGGAACCTTTTTGCCTCTGTTAATTTATTTCCAGAATGTTTTTCACAAAAAAAACCTAGGAAAGTATTTTTAGGATGACATTTAGTATTTATCAGAGTAGGTTAACATTTTTGGTAGTAGTTTGAGTGCTCTATTTTGTGAGTTGCTTATTTTCCTCGCTTTATTTCGTGACGATAGATTGCGCGGTTGATGAAGAAGTTGGAGCCGAAGACATCGAAGACCCCAAAGACTTTGTTGAGCCAGGCAAGCAGCCCTTTGACCATGATGAGAAACCATTTTTATTGCATGTCATATAGCACTTTACTTTCATCATATTTAATCTTGTGATGTGGTGTTCCCCTTTCGATGGGATGCCTCCGATACTTCTCCATTGACACTTGCATCGTGCATGACCCTACCACCTTATGAGGGTTGTGCGGTTGGGTGTAGTTAGGATGCCAGTAGATGCTATGCAAGTGGGATCAGGATCTATGCATAGTGATGGGAAGAAAGAAATGATTTCAAAGACTTTTTCGAAAACCCCATCGAGTGCCACTAATGCCCGAGGGAGATGTTGATGAGATGGGTGACCACTTGAGAAAGAAGTGGTGTGCCAGAACAAGATGAGGATGTGTTTCGAAAATGAAGGGTTTAAGATTTGTCGACCGTCCCAACCTTACATGCGCAACCACGATACCCCTTATGGGACGGGCCTTTGTTGATTACTATGGTTGGTACTAGCAAGGATCCCGCATTACTAGAGGCAAGAGTGAAGTGGTCACTCTTGAGATGGGGTCATCCCAGAGTGGAAGGTCATGCGCTGTCTTTACAGGCACCGGATACACCGTTGTGTGCCCTCATGGATGATACAAGTGATGTATATCATGAGGGATGGCACCAACGAGTGGAATCTTCGTTTAGTATCACCATGGGAAAAGCATTGTTCGGGTGCTTACCTCGGGTATGTTATATACCGCGAGTCGTGGATGACATGAAAGTTCCCCGAGTCTTGTGGGTAAACTGTGCAACCTCTACAAAGTGTAAAACTATTCAAATAGCCGTGTCCACGGTCAAGGATAGTTGGGTGGTGCTAATTATTCCACGTCTGAATGTTTTCGCAAAAACTTGGTGTGAGTATGGGTGTGATGGTGACAAGAGGTCACATGTGCTAAGACCGATGACTTAGCGTGATGAGTGAACATGAGATGTTCAACCAATACTTACGATGATATCTGCAATTTGTTCACATGAATACCTGCTAGTTGTTGATGCATGCTCACTAGTTACTTGACCATGACATTTGCATACAAAATTAGCATTCCGCAAATTTACCTATTTTGTGCTATATCATGCATCATTGTTACCTTGTTCCACAACTTGGGTTGCTTGCGAGTACATTCAAAGTACTCATTGGCTTGCCACTGGTTATTTAATTGGCCAGGCATGGAAGAATAGGAGTATGTTGAAGAGTTCGTTGGAGACAAACATGTGAACTAGGACGCTACCCAGTCAGAATGCCTGTAGGTTAAGGTAGATGGCATGGGTTCACACTTTCGACCAAGATTTCCGATGCTTGTTCTATTTTAAGTGATTGGCCCGTGTGGCCCTATCTTTGAAAGACTTGACCTTCATGGTCCTTATTGTGTAAGACGCTAAATGTGGATGTAAGACTCTTGTTATTCAGCTTCTGTGTGTTCAGTGAGCATTGATCTCTGGGATCACTATACACGTGCATTCGGTGATCACGACTTATGAGTTGGGGTCCCCACAGAGTTGGTATCAGAACCTTCCTGATTGTAGGAAGCCCTTAGTTAGCATGGACGTTAGCCAGGATAAAACCGACTTTCAAAACTACACCTAGCATTTGTACTTAGGAATTCTGCACTATTTACCTCTTCTTATCTTCACCACACCTGGAAGCTACTTCGGCAAGCCAAGACGAAGCTAGACAAGATCAAGAAGGATGGAGCCCCCGAGGGACGACCAGTTGTCGCTTACAGAGGAGGAGTACCCCCAGCTAATGATACACCCACACGTCATCATTGCATGAGTGCGAAGGAGTACTGTGAGCTCTTCACCGACATGCTAGCAAAGCGTCGTCGGGATGGACCTCCTCGTTCCCCGACTCCTTTGACCGGGAATGATGCCCGTTCAGATGATGAATAGGAAGAAGACCCAGAGGAGCATGACTACGAGACCGAGCACTCCACCACCTGAGTCTGAGAACCCCTAGGGTAGGATCCGTCATGTACCCCTCATGCAAAGTCGAGTCCGTATAATGGTTCGTATGAAACCATGTGAGCTTGTTGTTTGTTTTGTTGTTTGTGTTCCGATGCAAGTCGCGCTTTTGCCTTAGGCAACATGTAAGCGACTCCATCGCCTATCTTAATATATGTTGGTCTTTCGACCTTTGTTTTAGCACACTTGCACTTGACCGACCCTCTTAGGCGCGCTTTTCCGTATTGTTTATCCTCTTGTCAATCCCAGTTTTTTGACTTGGCTGCTCCAAACAGGATGGTGACTGCTACCTGCAACAGCTCCTTCACCAACGCTGAAGCCGGCAACTCAAGCCAGCAATAGGGAGCTGGTGGGGCTGCTCACGCTGGAGGACACCAGGAGCAGCCACAAGGCGACATTCCCCCGCCACCACCTCCACCGAAGAACATGACCATAGCTTAGTTTCTCCAAGTTCTTCGGGAGGAGCGCCAAGCCAACAATGCTGCTATCCAGCAGATGGCTCAGGCCCTTATGAACAACCAACAGCAAGGCAGGAACAGTAATGGCCGCTCCATGCTGTCCGAGTTCATGAGGAACTCGCCCCCAACCTTCACCGAGACTGCTGAACCATTGGATGCTGGTGAATGGATCCGCACCATCGAGGACCTCCTTGCATTGGTCAACTGCAATGAGGATCGTGAGAAGGTTCTTTATGCCTCTCACTGCCTCAGAGGTATCGCCCGAGCTTGGTGGGATGGATTCAAGGTCATGCAAGAGAACATGTGATCACGTGGAATGACTTCAAGGAAGGATTCCGCACTGCCCACATTCCTTCTGGGATCATGGCTATCAAGAAGAGAGAATTCCGAGCGCTGAAGCAAGGAAGTGGCTCTATCAAGGAGTACCTGAAGAAGTTCAACCTGCTGTCAAGGTATGCACCTGAAGATGTCAGCACGGAGGCTGCCAAGAAGGAACGCTTCATGGAAGGACTTTAACAGGTCCTTCAATATCAGCTCATTGTTTGCGACTGTCGTACCTTCTTCAACTTGGTGAACAAGGCCCTGATGCTGGAAGACAAGCGTTGTGCCATAGACGACACTCGCGAGCGCAAGATGATTAGCAAGGGTAGCCCTAGCAACCAGAAGCCTCGCCCCTGGCAGCCAGCCCCAACCAAGCCAACCTATCAGGCGCAGCAGGCTAGACCTCCTGCACCTCGTCCGAGCTACCAGCCTCAGCAATATGCCAACCTGAGACCAACTTACAACAACAACCCCAATAACAACAACGGTGGCAGAAACTTCAACAACAACCCTGGACAGTTCACTTGCTTTGGATGTGGTCAGTCTGGACACATCTCTAAGCTTTGCCCCAACAGGAAGCCAGATGCACCGCACCCTAATGCGCCAAACCAAGGTCAAGCCCGTGGAGCACCACCAAGGAACCCAGCTCCCCGCAACCAACCCAACAATGGCAAGGGTCATGTGAATCACGTCACCGTAGAAGAAGCCCAGGAAGACCCGAACGTCATACTGGATATGTTCCTTGTCAACTCAACCCTAGCAACAGTATTGTTTGATTGTGGAGCTTCGCATTCTTTTGTCACCCAAAAGTTTGTACTAGAGAGTGGCATGAAACCTACACCCCTGGGTAGTCGTATGTTGATACAAACCCCCGGTTCAATTATGAAGTCTGGGATAGGGTGTAAGGGAGTGAAGATTGACATCAACGGGGTAGACTTCTTAGCAGACCTTATAGTTCTGGATTCACCAGGCTTGGACGTCATCCTTGGCATGAATTGGTTAACCAAGCACCAAGGCATGTTAGACTGTGCCAAGAGAATTGTCACTATGACCAACAACCAAGGAGTGGAAGTCAAGTATGTTCCCAACCCTGCCTCCACTCAAGCACCTCAGGCTAACTGCCTATCGGGAGTTGAGTTGGATCAAGTGCCACTGGTATGTGCGTACCCGGATGTGTTTCCTGATGAGCTGCCCGGAATGCCTCCTGACCGCGACATCGAGTTCATCATTGAGCTTATGCCCGGATCAAGGCCCATCTATAAGAAGGCCTATAGGATGGGATCCGAAGAGTTGGCTGAGTTGAAGAAGCAAATGGCAGAGCAGCTCAGAAAAGGATTTATTATCCCTAGTGCCTCTCCTTGGGGATCACCTGTCTTATTCGTGTCAAAGAGGACGGAACTATTAGACTCTGCGTCGATTACCGTTCTCTCAATGAAGTCACAATAAAGAACAAGTACCCACTCCCCAAGATTGAAGACCTGTTTGATTAGTTGAATGGAGCCAAGGTGTTTTCCAAGATCGACCTCAAGTGTGGGTACTATCAGCTGAAGATCAGACCCCAGGACATTCCAAAGAAGGCATTTGTAACCCGGTATGGCCTGTATGAGTACACGGTCATGTCATTCGGGTTAACCAATCCCCCTGCCTACTTCATGTACCTCATGAATAAAGTCTCCATGGAGTATTTGGACAAGTTTGTTGTCGTCTTCATTGATGACATACTTGTCTTCTCCATGTCTGAAGAAGAACATGAGGACCACTTGAGATTGGTCCTAGAGAAGCTTCGAGAGCACCAGCTTTATGCCAAGTTCAGCAAGTGTGAATTCTGGCTGCATGAAGTTGGATTCTTGGGTCATGTGTTGACTGCAGAAGGATTATCAGTGGATCCTGCCAAGATTGAAGCCGTGACTGAGTGGCAAACCCCAACCACCTTGAAGGAAGTCAGGAGCTTCCTTGGACTCTTGGGTTATTACCGCAAGTTTGTGGAAGGGTTCTCAAGCATTGCCCGACCCATGACCCAGCTTTGAAGAAGGACAAGAAGTTCGAATGGACAGCTAAGTGCGAGGAAAGCTTCCAGGAGCTCAAGAAGAGATTGACCACATCCCTAGTATTGGCACCCCCGATATTCACAAGGAGTTTGTGATTTATTGCGATGCATCAAGAACCGGGCTTGGAGGTGTTCTGATGCAAGAAGGCAGAGTTGTGACATATATATCAAGACAGCTACAACCCCATGAAGAGAACTACACCACTCATGATCTTGAGTTAGCCGCCGTGGTTCATGCCTTGAAGACATGGCGACATTACCTTCTGGGGAAGTGATGTGAGATATTCACAGACCACAAGAGTTTGAAGTATATCTTCACTCAAAGGGAGTTGAACATGAGGCAGCAAAGATGGTTGGAATTGATCAAGGATTACGACCTCAATGTTCAATACCACCCCGGAAAGGCCAATGTGGTAGCAGACACCTTGAGCAGAAAGGCTTGTTCCTTGAATGCTATGATTAAGGAAAGGCTATCCGCCCTATATGAAGAACTTGAGAGCTTCGGCTTGGAACTGGTTGCACCAGGATTCCTCGCCAACCTCGAAGCAAAGCCTACCGTGATGGATGATATCAAGGAAGCCCAGAAGGGACACGAGATCATTGAAGGCATCAAGAGGAAGATCAAGGCAGGAAAGGCCCCAGGATTCTCGATGGACGAACAAGGAGTTGTATGGTTTCAGAATTGCATTTGCGTACCTAACAAAGAAGAGCTCAAGAACCTGATCTTGCAAGAAGCGCATGACACCCCCTACTCCATCCATCCTAGAGGAACCAAGATGTATCAGGACCTCAAGGCAAGATTCTGGTGGCATGGCATGAAACGAGAGATAGGCACGTTCGTTGCTAAGTGTGACATATGCCAGAGGGTCAAGGTTGAGCATCAGTGACCCGCTGGGCTATTGCAACCTCTCAAAGTGCCTGAATGGAAGTGGGATAAAGTCGGGATGGATTTTATCACCGGTTTGCCAAGGTCAAGCAAGGGACATGATTCCATTTGGGTCATTGTCGACCACCTGACCAAGGTAGCCCACTTCATTCCCGTCAGAACCACCTATGATGGAAGCCAGCTCGCGAACCTCTACATCAACCAGATTGTGAGCCTTCATGGAGTTCCAAAGGAGATTGTGTCCAATCGAGGAACCCAATTCACCTCAAGATTCTGGAAGAAGTTCCAAGAGGCTATGGGAACCAAGCTCTCCTTCATCACTGCTTTTCACCCCCAGACCGGTGGGCAAACGGAACGAGTAAATCAGATACTTGAAGATATGCTCCGCGCTTGTGTTTTGGCATATGGAGCCAAGTGGGAAGATTGCCTACCGTTCACCGAGTTCTCCTACAACAACAGATATCAGTCGAGTCTTCAGATGGCACCATTTGAGGTGTTGTATGGGTGCAAGTGCCATACTCCCCTCAGCTAGTCAGAGACCGGAGAAGGATTGGTTTTTGGACCAAATATCCTCCGCGAAGCGGAAGAGCAAGTTCAACACGTCCGAGAATGTCTGGAGGCCGCCAAATCAAGACATAAGAGCCACGCTGACTCTCACCGCCGAGAGGTGAACTTCTGTGTCGGTGACCATGTCTACCTCCTGGTCACGCCTCTCAAGGGAACCAAGCATTTCCACGTCAAAGGGAAGCTCGCACCAAGATATATTGGCCCCTTCAAGATCACAGCAATGCGAGGAGAAGTTGCCTACCAGCTCGAACTACCTCCCGAACTGTCAGATGTGCACACCATCTTCCACGTGTCTCAACTCCGAAAGTGCCTCCAAGTTCCCAACCGCGCCGACCCCTATAAGGACATCGACCATCAAGCCATCGATCTTCAGCCATACCTCACTTACCGTGAGAGGCCAGTTCGCATTTTGGAAGAAGCCGAGTGTTGCACCCGAAGCCGCACCATCAAGTACTTCAAGGTCCAGTGGAGCAACCACACTAAAGCTGAAGCAACCTGGGAGCGTGAAGATTATCTTAGATCGGAGTTCCCTTATCTTTTCAGCGCATAGCCTAGGAATCTCGGGGACGAGATTCTTGTAAGAGGGGAAGGTCTGTCACACCCTATGTTTGTGTCACATTGTTATGTTTGGGTTTATAAAATATGGAGCCAAGTAAAACTTTTTCTATGTGCTTGTGCTTGCTTGCTATGTTGTCTGTTTGCTTGATGATTGTGTTATTTGGCACTACTAGGTTCTATTCCACTTCATATTCATCTTCCTTATTCCAAACCTCTTGCCTAATGATCATGCCATGTGAATAGTGCCCAAAACTATTTTTATCAAATTTTGTTTCAACCAAAAATGATTTATTTAAATTAAGTTTCCAAAACCCCCTGAAAATGAGGTTTGCACTGCAAATCCTCAAATTTGGTGGATACTTCTTTTACAAACGCTTTATTCCAAACCCACTATATATAAGACTTCCCAAAACCACAAAATATTATGTTTAAGGATTATTTTCAAATTTTATTTAAAGGCTTTTTCTTAAGGCCACAAATGGATTTTCTTAGGGAAAAATTATTTAAATACTTTAAAAATATTTGAGAAAATTTGGAGGAACTCAGTGGACATATATTTTCCATATATATGAGTTTAAACCCAAGGGCAAGATCAGATCATGGGCAAATCCCCTCAAAACCCTTTCTGTTCAAATCAAGCTTTTGGAATATTTCTATAAGAAATATTCTCAATAAATTCCAGGAAAATTCCAGCAAGTCAAAACTATCATGGGTGATGATCTTGCAAAGTTTCATCTCAATCCAAGTTGGTTTGGTTCATCAAACCATCCCAAAACCATTCCTGTCTAGAATCAAATTTGAGAAACTTTACATTGTGAAGTGTCTCCCCTTGGCCTCAAACTTTGTGGGCATGCTCTAATGGCCAAATAGTGTTGATACAATAAATGGTGCATCAAGGGTAAAAGCCTAGGATCAATGGATCTACAGAAATCTGATTATGCTAATTTCTAGGGTTCATCAAATTTCCATTGTCAACCTTTTCCCCTTGAGCTCAAATTTGGTGAAGCATCTCATTTCTACCCAGCATTTGACCCTGGTAAATATCTCAGTAAGTTGGTAAACTTACCCTGCCCAAAACACCACCAAACACCTTCTGCTGATTTGTTAAAACCCCTATTTCTACCTCTTACCCTTTTACCCTTGCCCCCAACTTTTTACCACATCTTCTTGCATTGCCCATGTACCTCCAGTAAAAAAACCAGGTCCTCAGGTCACCAGGAGGTGGGGTAAAACCGCCATTTTCACCCATGGACAACATATTTTTCTACCTCATCCCCCCTTTTCTTCTTTCCTAAGGCATCCCGCAGCATCCAAAGCCCTACCCTCTATTGTTAACCCCCCTAGATCTCCCTAGACATAGCCAGCCATGCAGAAGACGTTGTTGGCATGCCAAACGCATGCTCTGGAGAGCGCTATAGTGCCAATAGGCATTGTAGCCATCGCCCACTGCATGGCTCCGGCGGCCTCGGGCCTCCCCCTCGCGCCACTTGGTCCTCCTCGACGTCCGTGCCACGCCACCCTTGTCGGGCCCTCCTCTCTCTTCCTCCTCTGGCCCCTCTCGCACGCGCCGTAGCCGCCCGAACCGGCCTACCGCAGGGCTCGCACGCGCGCGCTCCCCCGACCCTCTCTCCTCTCCCTCTGGTCATGGGCGACGCCCAGGAACGCCGCAGACCCCTTCTCTCCCTTCCCCGAGCCCTCCAGCGAGCGTCACGTCCTCGCCATCGAACGGGTGCATGGTGGTCCGCCCCTCCCTCTATTTAAGCCCCCCGGGCATCTCTCTTCCCTCCTCTATCTCCCTTCCACCCCTATTACGCTCCCAAACTGCCCGAGCGACCTCCCAGAGCCCCAGTGCTCTAGATCGACCGAGGCGCCGTCGTGGCGGAGCTCCGTCGATCTCGGGACACAGGCCTGCTCCGGCACTCCTCTCCCCTCCATTGAGCTCGTAGGGTCCCTCCGACCTCTCCTCTCTCCTCCCCGTCCATTTCCTGTAGAGGAGCACCGCCGGCGACCCCTCCCGAAGCCACCTCCTCCGCGGGTGCTCGCCGCCGGCAGCTCCGGCCAGCTTCCCTTCGACTTCCCCTGGAACGGCGGCAACCTCTTAAACCCGTTCCTGCCTCCAGATCCCCTCGCCGTGCCTCCCTTCGACGCCGGTGAGCTCCTCCCCTTCCTGTCCCGAGGTGGGAGAAGGACCCGACAAGTGGGGCCCACCTGTCGGCCTCTCTTCCCTCTCCCGTGCCCTCTCTCCCCCCGAGTTGTTGACGACCGAACACCGCGCGTCAGGTTTGAACCTGACCGCGCGCGAGGCCGGCCCAACCTCTAGCCACCTCTGGCCCAGGTCCCCGTGGCTTTTCCTTTTCTTTTTCTTTTTCTGTGGACTTTGCAAAAATCCCACGGAACCCAAAATAATTCCTAGCACAATTATTTTTCTACCTAAATTCCTAGAATAATCCGTAGAATTTACTAGTGCCATTAGTAAAAATGTTTGAAAATATTTTTAGTACTGTTTTATTTTAAAACCTATATTTGGGCACCTTTTTGCCTCTGTTAATTTATTTCCAAAATGTTTTCACAACAAAAACCTAGGAAAGTATTTTTAGTATGACATTTAGTATTTATCAGAGTAGGTAAACATTTTTGGTAGTAGTTTGAGTGCTCTGTTTTGTGAGTTGCTTATTTTCCTCGCTTTATTTCGTGACAATAGATTGCGCGGTTGACGAAGAAGTTGGAGCCGAAGACTTCGAAGACCCCGGAGACTTTGTTGAGCCAGGCAAGCAACCCTTTGACCATGATGAGAAACCATTTTTATTGCATGTCATATAGCACTTTACTTTCATCATATTTGATCTTGTGATGTGGTGTTCCCCTTTCGGTGGAATGCCTCCGGTACTTCTCCATTGACACTTGCATCGTGCATGACCCTACCACCTTATGAGGGTTGTGCGGTTGGGTGTAGTTAGGATGCCAGTAGATGCTACGCAAGTGGGATGGGGATCTATGCATATTGATGGGAAGAAAGAAATGATTTCAAATATTTTTTCGAAAACCCTGTCGGGTGCCACTAATGCCTGAGGGAGATGTTGATGAGATGGGTGACCACTTGAGAAAGAAGTGGTGTGCCGGAACAAGATGAGGATGTGTTTTAGGAAATGGAGGGTTTAAGATTTGTCGACCGTCCCAACCTTACATGCGCAACCACGATACCCCTTATGGGATGGGACTTTGTTGATTACTATGGTTGGTACTAGCAAGGAGCCCGCATTACTAGTGGCAAGAGTGAAGTGGTCACTCTTGAGACGGGGTCATCCCAGAGTGGAAGGTCATGTGTTGTCTTTACAGGCACCGGGCACACCGTTGCATGCCCTCATGGATGATACAAGTCATGTATATCATGAGGTATGGCACCAACGAGTGGACTCTTCGTTTAGTATCACCATGGGAAAGGCATTGTTCGGGTGCTTACCTCGGGTATGTTATATACCGCGAGTCGTGGATGACACGGAAGTTCCCCGAGTCTTGTGGGTAAAGTGTGCAACCTCTATAGAGTGTAAAACTATTCAAATAGTCGTGTCCACGGTCAAGGACAGTTGGGTGGTGCTGCTTATTCCACGTCCAAATGTTTTTGCAAAAACTTGGTGTGAGTATGGGTGTGATGGTGACAAGAGGTCACATGAGCTAAGACCGATGACTTAGCGTGATGAGTGAACATGAGATGTTCAACCAATACTTATGATGATATCTGCAATTTGTTCACATGAATACCTGCTAGTTGTTGATGCATGCTCACTAGTTACTTGACCATGACATTTGCATACAAAATTAGCATTCCGCAAATTTACCTATTTAGTGCTATATCATGCATCATTCTTACCTTGTTCCACAACTTGGGTTGCTTGCGAGTACATTCAAAGTACTCATTGGCTTGCCACTGGTTATTTAATTGGCCAGGCATGGAAGAACATGAGTATGTTGAAGAGTTCGTTGGAGATGAACATGCAAACTAGGATGCTTCCCAGTCAGAAAGCATGTAGGTTAAGGCAGATGGCATGGGTTCACGCTTTCGACCAAGATTTCCACTGCTTGTTCTATTTTAAGTGATTGGCCTGTGTGTCCCTATCTATGTAAGACTTGACCTTCATGGTCCTTATTGTGTAAGATGCTAAATGTGGATGTAAGACTCTTGTTATTCAACTTCTGTATGTTCAGTGAGCATTGATCTCTGGGATCACTATACACGTGCATTCGGTGATCACGACTTATGAGTCGGGGTCCCCACACATGCCCTACAACAAGGCCATGTCCGCTGTCATCCGTCAAAGGCCGGACTTTCACACCTTGTCTTCTGGTGATGTGTTGGATGAATTTATTGCAATGAACATCCTGAACATGATAGCTGACAATGCTCTCGCTCACGTGCAACGGTCAAAGAAATCCTCTCTCAACCTTGCTCTGAAGGCCAAGGTGAGTCAAGAGGAAGAAGAAGAAGAAGAAGAAGAGGGTTGCCCCGAGGATGCCAAATATGCTTACCATGAGCACATGGCTCTTGCGTCCAGACAATTTTGGGGCAACAAGAGAAACACAAGGCCCAACTTCTCCAAGAACAACTCAAATGGGTCAAAGGGCAAGCAACGTGTGAGAACATGCTACAACTGTGGTAATGTGATTCAATTTGTGGTGGATTGCCCATATGAGAAGAGGGAAGACAATGGTGGCAAGCTCATTTGCAATGATAAGGCCAAGTCCTTCCCCAATAAAACCAACTTCACCAAGAAGGCTCCTCACAAAGTATTGGTGGCTCAAGAATAGTATGCCTCGGATGATGATGTTGATGACGAAGACACAAGCAGTGAAGGAATGGCAATGACATCTGTGGCAAATGCTTCCTCTACCCCAACAAAGGTGTCACTCTTCGACGCCCCCAATGATAACATCGTCGCGAGGTGCCTCATGGTTAAAGGTATCACCAAGGTAACCTCCAACGCCAAAACCTCAAACATTAAGACTTCTATTTATTCCACTCCATCTTTAGAATGTGTGGATGAACATGAGAAGGCGAAAGAGGATAAAAATGAGTTTGACAAATTCATGTGTATACTCAAGGGAGAGTCCAAGAAGCACTTCGTTGCTCTCTTGGAACAACTTGGTGAGGCCCATGACACTATTGAGTCTCAAGAAGAATTTCTTGAGGAATTGAGAGGACATAGTCGTGATTATACCGACGAGATAGCGGATCTATCTATTTCTCTTGAGGAAGAGCGAGGTATTCGTATGAATCTTGAGGAGTCACAAAATGATGACCTTGCTAAATTATGTAAAGATTACGATCATGCTATTGTTCTTAACCGTGTGCTCAAGTCTGAAAAGGTTGCCCTTGGAGTTGGCCATGATCGACTCAAGGTTGAGTTTGACACACTTGACAATGCTCACAAGGCATTGAAGTGCGCTCATTCCTCTCTTAAGGAGTCACATGATCAACTCCAAGTAAAACTCACTAAGGAAATTGCAACGTGTCCTCCTTTTCTTCTAATTGATAATGCATCTGCTACTAACCCATGTTGTGAGCATGCACATCTTGTGGAGGAAAATGCTAAGCTAAAATAGCAGATTGAAAAGGGTTTGGTGACGTGTATCCAAGGTGAGAATACGCTCAATGATCTCTTGAGTAATCAGAAGGAAGTTGTGGCAAAAGAAGGAGTTGGGTTTGCACCCAAAAGCAAGAAGAAGAAGATGGTGAACACCAAGGAAATTCCACCTCTCAAGGAAACCTTTGTAAGAGCAGGAGATGGTCCTCATGAGAATAAGAAAGATAAAGTTGTGGTTGGTAATTCCAAGAAGGGTAAGATCACCCACCCCAACAAGACCGGTGACTTTAACCCCTCTTATGTTCTGTGCCATGCTAGTGATGGGCATGTTTATGCCAAATATGTTGGTTCTTCTTATGAGTACATTGAATGGTGTATTTGGATTCCTAAGACCCTTTTTGCTAACATGAAAGGACCCATTAAAGAATGGGTACCTAAAACCAAACATCGATCTCTTGTAGGACTTTGCTTCCGGGGGGGCTCATGGTTGCTCGATAGCGGAGCAACAAATCATATGACTGGAAGCAAGGACTTGGTGGTGGATGTTCAATCCGATGAATCTGTGGCCACCCAAGTCTCATTTGGAGATGATGTAATCTCAAAGGTATTGGGTTCTGGTAAGGTGGTTATCTCTTCGACTTTAACTATTGAGAGAGTCATGCTTGTTGAGACCCTTGCATACAATTTACTTTCCGTTCGTTAACTTTCAATCATGGGTTTTAGTACTTTCTTTGGCATTGATACTGTGACCCTTTTGTGGAGCAAGACTCTTAAAGTAGCCTTTATTGGACATGTTGAAAACGGTCTCTATGTGATTAACTTCTCTGAGCGACCCACTAAGACCGCGACATGTCTAATGGATAAAGTTGATGTGGGATGGCTTTGGCATCGCCGACTAGCCCATGTTGATATGAGATCTTTGCAAAGTCTCCTCAAAGGGGATCACATTCTTGGACTAACAAACGTGAGTTTTGCCAAAGATCATGCTTGTAGTGCTTGTATCGAAGGAAAGCTACATGAAAAGGCTCATCGTCCAACTACAACAATATACTCAAAGAGGATCTTAGAGCTCCTTCACATGGATCTCTTCGGGCCTCCATCTTTTGATAGTCTTGGTGGAATAAGATATTGCTTGGTGATTGTGGATGATTACTCGAGATATACTTGGGTATATTTCTTCAAGAGGAAGAGTGAGACCCAATAGACCGTCATCGACTTTACAAATGAAGTCCAACGTCAACATGATGCAAAGATTCTGATGATAAGAAGTGACAATGGCAACGAGTTCAAGAACTACACCCTAAATGAGTTTCTCAGTGATGAAGGGATAAAGCACCAACATTCCACACCTTACACCCCTCAAGAAAACGGTGTTGCGGAGAGGAAGAACCGGACGTTGATGGATGCGTCAAGAACCATGATGGTGGAGTTTAAATTGGCTCTATCTCCGCAAAGGCTTGAACAAGACTCCTTATGAGATTCTTACCGGGAACAAGCCCAACCTAAAATACTTCCGGGTGTTTGATTGTAAGTGTTTCTTTCTCAAGAATTGTGCTTGTTTGTCTAAATTTGAATCTAGAGCCCATGAGGGCATATTTGTTGGTTATGGTGCAAACTCTCAGGCTTACCATGTCCTCAACAAGTCCATGGGACTCATTGAGGAGACGAGTAACGTAGAGTTTGATGAAAATAATGGCTCCCAAGTGAAGCAAAGTGGTCTTTGTGATGTAGGTGATGAAATTCCTCCCCATGCCATAAGAAGAATGGGTGTGGGATACTTCCTACCCATTGAGGAACCCCTTGTGGCCGAAGGAGAAGGACAATGTTACACTCAAGGGGAACCATCACCGACGCAAGACCAACACGCTTCCGAAGAACAAAATGAAGGTCCTCTACCACATGGACAAGATCAAGGGCAAGATCAATCTACTGATGATGGTGTTTCACCAAGTGATTCCTAAGATCAAGTTCACGTCTCCGAGCAAGCTCAAGATCAAGATCTTCTTAAAGATCAAGAGCAAGCTCATGAAGGCGCTCAATATCATCAAGAAGATGACTCTCAGAATGTTGTCCCTCAACCTTCCATGGAGGAAATCTTAGCGAGACGAGCCGCCAAGAATGCCGCCAAGCTCAAACTTAGACAACATTTGTTGGAAATGTCTATGGCAACTTGCAAAAATTGTTAACCACTCGTAAACAATTAAGAAACTTTTATGAACATCACGCATTTGTTTCTTGCATTGAGCCCCTCAGGGTACAAGATGTGCTAGAGGATATGGAGTGGGTTGAAGCTATGCACGATGAACTCAACAACTTCGAGTGCAACCAACTATGGCAATTGGTGCCAAGACCTCAAGAGAACCACAATGTTATTGGAACTAAATGGATCTTCAAAAATCAAGCAAGATATGAATGGTATCGTCATTCGCAACAAGGCAAGATTGGTGGCACAAGGCTACTCCCAAGTCGAGGGTATCGACTATGGTGAAACCTTTGCTCCTGTTGCTCGTCTTGAATCTATTCGCATGTTTCTTGCATATGCTTCTCATCATAACTTTAAATTATATTAAATGGATGTCAAGAGTGCTTTTCTTAATGGTCCTCTTAAGGAGTTGGTATATGTCAAGCAACCCCCAGGGTTCGAGGATCCCAAGTTCCCCAATCATGTATACGTTCTAGATAAGGCTCTCTATGGCCTTAAGCAAGCCCCACGTGCGTGGTATGAGCACCTTATCGAGATGTTGCAAGACCATGGTTTTGAAATTGGGAAAATCGATCCCACTTTTTTACGAAGAGGGTCAACGGAACTTGTTCATATGCCAAATATATGTTGATGATATTATATTTGGTTCTCCTAAAAAAGCTTTCAATGAAGAATTTGTCACTTTGATGACAAATAAGTTTGAGATGTCTATGATGGGACAGTTGAAGTTCTTCCTTAGTTTTGAAGTCAAACAACGAAGTCAATGTACCTTCATCAATCAAGGTAAATACACTCACGACATGCTCAAGAGGTTCAAGATGGATGAGCTCAATCCTCCCAGGGCCAACACTCCCATGCCACTCAAATACCATCTTGACAGTGATCCCAATGGTAAAGCGGTGGATCAAAAGGTATATCGCTCCATGATTGGATCCTTGCTTTACCTTTGTGCATCTAGAACGGATATCATGATAAGTGTGGGTATTTGTGCATGATTTCAATCTGCACCTAAGGAGAGTCACCATGTGGCTGTCAAGCAAATCTTTCGATATTTGGCTCATACCCCAAACTTTGGCTTATGGTATGCCAAGGGGGCTTCGTTTGATCTTTTTGGATATACTGACTCGGATTGGGCGGGAGATCATGTGGATAGGCAGTCCACTTCTGGAGGCTGCCAATTTCTTGGTCGGTCTTTGGTAAGTTGGTCTGCAAAGAAACAAAATTGTGTTTCTCTCTCGTCCACCGAGGCCGAGTATGTAGCTGCTGCTAGTTGTTGTGCACAAATTCTTTGGATGAGGCAAGCTTTAAAGGATTATGGTGTCAATTGTGACAAAGTGCCTCTTTACTGTGATAATGAAAGTGCCATTATGATCTCGAGCAACCCGGTTCAACATTGCAAGACGAAGCATATTGATATTCGTCATCACTTCCTCCGGAAACACGTCAAGCGAGGAGACATCAATCTTATCCATTTGAGCACTAACGAACAACTTCCTAATATATTTACGAATCCATTGGATGAAGCAAGATTTCGCGAGTTAAGACATGAGCTAAATATCATTGATTTGAGCAATGTGGATTGACTTAGTGCACACCTCACCACACTCATCATTATGTCTTGTCTAGGTGTAGGCATGATTTACGGGAGTCTAGTTCTCTCAATGAACAATCCCTCCACTTATTATGCATAAACTAATCAAAGTCTTTCACATCCGCCATTTTTCTGATGGTTATTGTGCTTCAAAAGACGAGTCTTGGTCATTGGCCCGAGGATAATTCTTCGCGATGCCATACCATTTGACTCAAACAGAGGTGGCTCTAGGGCCACCACCCTCTCTTCATGCGAGGTAGTTGTTCATTGTTTGGTCCTCATTTCTCCTTTATATTCTGTTGGACCATGCTCTTGTTTTGACTTGCATCTTCGTCTTCTTATGTCTCTCGTTTTGTGTGAATAAGTTTTTTCTCTTCTTCTCTTTTCTCTCTAAAATCATGCACTTTGTGGGCAGCATGGTACTACCGTGGTAATCCACGACACGACCGCTGGAGTTGGACTGCCTCTGTGCTTGCATAGGTGCGTCCCCGGCACGATACTACCACCCCAAAGACGGAAGTAAAAAAATTACTTCCGCTCCTGGAGTGGTACTACTGCTTCTCGCACGGAAGTAAAAAAATTACTACCGCTCGTTGAGCGGTACTACCGCAATGACCTGCGGTACTACCATGTTGTCGAGTCTGCATGGGGGTTAAGAGCCGGTAGGGGGAGTTCAAACTCCCCCATACCCATTATCTGTTCCCCTCACGTCTCTCTCTCCTCCTCACAACCGGCACCGGAGGACCTCGCCGGATCTCCGCCTCCGACCACTCTCCTTTCATTCCCACTGGTGGGATTGTTCCCCACCTCGTCCTCTTGCCATGGACCCCAGTATTTCCCCGAGCTCTCCTCTTTTTGCTTCTCTATTTTTGAATCTAGGTTTAGGGGAAATATGAGTTGGTCTAGTGATTTTTGGCCAAATCTATGCATGAGGGGATGTTTTGAGAGAGAGTGTGTGTGTGCGGTAGAAGTGCCTATTGATAGGATACAATGTGATAGCTTTTGATCCATGATTGTCGTCGTTTTCTCACGACAGATGCCATGGGGTGGCTTATCGTAGGTGGTTGGGGCCGGAGGATGCCGACGGGCTCCGGGTGCAAGATTGGGCACAAGCGGTGATGACACACGAAGTACCCAGGTTCAAGGCCCTCCGGGGGAGGTAATACCCCTAGTCCTGCTTGGTTTTGTTGGATGGATAGGTATGAGTACAAGGATGCTCCTAGAGCTGTATCTAGAGGAGGAAGAATGGGAAGCCGACTCCTCTTCCTCCGCTGCTAGAAGGGGGTGTGTGAGGATGATCATTCGTGTGTGGGCGTGTCCGTCCGTGATCATCCGTCCCCGTTGCATGGGGGGCTCGGGGGTTTATAGGCCAACCCCCGACTCTTACAATATGCTTTAAGTACCAAGGTGGGGCGACCCGGCTGGCAGTCTCTCCGACTGGCCAGAGGGTCCCACCGCTCGCGCCATCTCGTTGTAGGCGGGGCCCGCCGGCCAAGCGGTCCCATCTCCCGTTGGGGCCTGCCAGCCGGCTCTGCGATTGGCCCTCGCCCACCTGCCGTGACACAGGCCGCCCGGGGGAGCGTCGTCTAGCGCCAGTCGACCGAAGTCCTCGATACGGCCGGCGGCACTGTAGCCATGTCGGGGCTTGTAATCGAGTGGCAAGGGCATGCCGGCACTGTTCCCCCGCCCGGTCGCGCTCACCAAGGTCAGTGGCCGGGATGGTTAGACTGTAGCCACGCGTTGTAGTGCGTAAGCGGCCACTGTAGCCACAGGGCCGCCCGTCGTGCCGGTCACGTCGCGTCGTCGTACCCGCACGCAGAGGGACGAGACGGGGCATGTCTGTCCCAAGGTCAACGGAAGAGCCGGCACGTGAGCAGCCGGCCGCACCCAGCCGGCCGAGGGTCCAACTGGCTCCTTGAGCAGCCGGTCGGGGCGCCAGCCGGCACTGGCTTGCGCCGAACGTCCTCCAGCCAGCCACGGCCAGCCGACCGCATAGTTTTTCTTCGAAGCGAAAGGGGGAAGACCCCGTTGCTTTGGCCTACCTAGGGGTAATAACCCCGTCAGTAGCCCCCGAAGCCGGCGGGGGCCCGCATCTGGCAGATGGTGGGGAGCCGGCGGCTTCCCCTCAGTGCCACCCACCTCCGGCTCGAAGGCGAAGGGGCATCCGGGTCGGCCGTTGGACCCGACGCCTTGGGTACCGGCGCGCCGCCCCGGGACCCATGCCGACACACGGCACGCCACGCGGCGAGTAATGATGCAGTGCGTCCCGCACACGTAGGGAGACGGGACGTCGCCCAGGCCTAGCCCGGTAGGACTCAGACATAGCCTAATAGGCCTCAGGGCGCATGATAGGATCCTCTACGCCCCGGAGCGGCCGTTACGGCCCGAGGCCACCCACGCGCATGGAATTTCATGGGGGGAGTGGGCACAATCGATCCCACGTCCCCCAGTCGTGGCCTCCCCTATAAAAGGAGAGGAAGGGCAGGGGCGGAGGTACCCGCGCCCCACTTGCCTCCTTGCTGCTCTTCTTCGTTGCCCCTTTTCCTTCCTCGCACGCCGTCACACTCGAGCCCACACCCGTGCCCGCACACTGCACCGCCACTGCGATGGCCGATGGACGCGGTGGTAGTTGGGCTGGCTCCTTCGTGGTTGAGGCGGACATGGCTGAGCTGCGCCGCGTGCGCATGCTGCTGCCAGTGGAGAGGGTGGCCGCACGCGCACCGGGCGACGAGATAGCGCCGACACCATAGCCAGGGGAACATGTCGTGTTCCTCTAAAACTTCTCTCGGGGCTTCGGGCTCCCGGTGAGTATCTTATTCTGTATTCTCCTCGATACTTTTGACCTCCAGCCGCACAACCTTAGCCCGAATTCGATTTGTACCTTTCCGCCTTCATGACGTTGTGCGAGGGGTACCTCGGTATCCTTCCTTTCATCGACCTCTTCAACGCCCTCTTCTACCTCAAACCTCTGAAAAGTGACGCCTGCACGGGCACGGTGGTGTGCTGTCGCGGCGTTGCTTGCTTTCCTCCTCTTTCCCTTATCGACTCCGTCAAGGGGTGGCACCAGACGTTCTTATACGTGAAGAATATCGACCCAAGGACGGATTACATTCGGCTGCCACCGTTTGAGGACATGCAGTCCTCCCAGCAGAACTGGCTGGGGTCTGCCCCGCGCGGCGTGGCCTTGGACGAGCTTGCCCAGCTCACGCAGCTGAAGAGCTTCGAGGGGCTGGTCGCCCCCGACCTGTTGGCGGACTTTGTCTCGCGCCGGGTGTCGCCCCTCCAGATGAGGCCACACCGGATTTGCAACATGTCCGGTCGGCACGACCCTTGCCGGCTGCCCACCGTCAAGCTGACGCCGGCTCAGGTGGCGAAGCAGGTGAACACCCTCATGACGTTCAAGCTAAAGCCCGCCTTGTGGTCCTTCGGCATGGAGCCATACGACCGCATCAACCGGCCTCCCCTGGTAAGTTTTTCGCCGAGGCGACTCTTTTTCGCTTGATATTCCCGAGCCGGCAGCTGGCTGGAGAACTTACTTTGATGTGCTGACCGTAGCTGCTGGTGCGACAGAACACGCCGAACGGCCCGCATCCTCAGATCTTCGAGGCAGAGCGTGAAAACTCCGACTCTAAAGACTACCAGATGGGAGGCCCCCCGGAGGAAGGAGTGGACTTCTCAAGAGGAGCCGACGAGCCAGCGGATCCATGAGGTGGTGCTCCTGGTGGAGCCGGAGGGTCCGGCACAGCCGGGGCACCCAGCGGAGTAAGTGAGTTCCCTCTTGCCCCCTCCATCAGGGACTAGATGGATGACGACAACGGTGATGACGATTTGATGATTCTAGACGGGCCTCCTCCCGTAGCATGCCAAGACCGGAGGAGCGAGGAGCGACCGGCTCGAGGCCCGGTAGACGAAGCGGCTGGCCGGGGGAAGAGGCCAGCTCAGGAGGGGTCGGCGGCCCCGTCGCCCGGTCTGAAGCGTGTGAAGGTGGCCACGCGGAAGCCGACGCCACGCACCAAGCGGGCCTTGCCCCTTGTTACCACATAAGTTCTTTGTTTTTGTGCAAGTTTTGTTTTTGCCTCGCGATCCGGACATTGATCGGTGCTTGGGCGTTGCAGCGACCCCATCGAGCTCCATGAGGAGGAAGTAACAGGGGAGCCGATGGATGCTGCCAGCCGGCTGGCCCGCGAGCATGCAGCCACCCAGCGGGAGGAGAAGAGGAGGCTCGCGGAGCTGCGATCCTCCAGGTCCAGGACGCAAGGAGGGGCCGTGCACTCCGGGACCTCGAGCAGCCGGCGGCGGAGGGGGTCGGCAGAGCCTCCACGGGCTTCGGACTCGGCAGCGAAGTCAACCCGCTTGTCGAGGTCTCTATCAAGCGAGCCGCGAGGGGCGGCCATGGACCTGGCAACACCTCCGCCCGCGCAAGAGATGGCCCCAGCGAGGGAGGCGACGACGGAGCCGGCTCACGAGGCGACCCGGCCTGAGGTGCCGGAGGTGACCCCGCCTGCGGTCGAGCCGGCTCGGGCCGAGGTGTCGAAGGTACCGGCGGCCCCGGAGGCGGCATCGGAGGCGGCGTCAGAGGCGGCAACCATGGAGGTGGAGGTGCCTTCCGGCACGACCGACTCGTCGGAGCGGCCGGGAGAGGAGGCGGCAACGGCACTGGGCGGTGGGTCAGTGGGAAGCGACTCCCAGCCCATTACCGTCATCTTCTCGCCCCCGGCAGCTGGACCCGCTGCAAGCCCGGGCGGCAGTGGCGGCCGGGCCCGAAGGACCCTATGGTCGATGCAGGAGGTCGTCCGGGACTGGAAAGCGCTGGTGAGCATGCCGGCCCTGCCTCACCCCCAGGCAGGAGGCCCGGTCCCTTTCTTCGCGGACTTAGGAAGTGTCCTGGACCGGTGCCGGTGGGAGCTGGCCTGGTTTGCAGAGGCGGCGGACGCCGTCCTTCAGCATGCGGAGGTAAGCCGGCACTTTGCCTTAGAGTTTTCAGTGGGGGCGCGTGAGCGCACCCACTAGGTGTAGCCCCCCAGATGCGGGCCGGTTGACCGGATGACGGGCAGCCGAGCCGGATCTCCTTTGAGCATGTCTTGAACTTTGCCTCTTTTATGACAGGAGGGAACCTCCCTACGGTATAAGCTATTCGCGGAAGCGGTCGCCATCCACGACCGCGGCAAATATGGCTTCTACCGCATGGAGGAGGAGCTGGCGCGCGTGCAAGGTAGGTTGCACTTCGTAGGAGAGGCATATAGCCCCCGGGAGTCGGCTAACATTGGTTGTGTCTTGCAGGTGAGCTAGCCACCCTTCGGGGAGAGAAGACCGGGCTTGTCGCCGAACGGGACCGGTTGGCGCAGGACGTCCAGGCGGCCGCGCAGGAGATGGACCGGCTAGCCACGCTGTTGGTGGATGGGGAGGCGGCCCGGGACCGGCTCAAGGCCGAGGCGGCAAAGGAGGTGGCGGCCATCAAGGAGGCGGCTGACGCCGCCCTGAGGACCGCCGCCCTTCAAGGCGAGGTGACCCACCTCGAGAGGACGTTCGAGGAGGTCAAGGGTTCCCTCGCTACCTCGGAGGCGGCCCGGGAGTCAGAGCGCAAGGCAGCGCTCTACTTTGCCATTGGGGTGGACGACGCGATCGAAGGTAGGTGCCAATCTTTCTCTTCCCCAGCCGGTTGCTCTTCCTTTTGCCGTTTCTCATGTTTCATCTTGCTTTTCTTTCCTTCTCTTCTTCTTCCTTCCAGGGCGTTTCCCGGAAACTCATCGCCATGCTGCGCGCGCCATTGAGGAGCACCGGGAATACCGTCGGGAGTGCGGTCGCTCCATCAAGGAGCATGCCGCGTGGGACATGGACGAGATTGGGCTCGCCGTCGAGATGCGGATGACCCATCTCGAGTGGAGCTTGGAGCGGCTCAAGACCGCTGGTAAGGAGGTCATCGCCGCGCTATGGCCGGGCCACAGGGGCGCTCCGATGCACCGCGTGGCTCAATGGCTGGAGCACACCGTCCCCCGCCTCGAGGCCTGGAAGGAGTCGGCTGCCCGATCCGGGGCGCAGATGGCGCTCCGGTTCGTCACGTCTTGGTATCATGGCGTGGACCTGGGCTGGCTGGCGACCATGCAGGACGTGCCGGCCACAGAGTGGGAGGCCCGCGAGCCGGCCCTTGTCTAGCGGGCCAACGAGCTCACGTCATATGTTGACGCGAATGAATTCTTGCCGGCCCTTGGCGAGGATGGCGAGCCGTTACCCGAGGACTCCTTCGGCATCCCCCAGGGTCTGGCAGATGATGAAGTCGCCGACGAGAGCACCAACTCGAGCGGCGAGACGGCCGAGACCGAGGAGCCCGCCTTGAAGGCCAAGGAGGCCGACCCAAAGGCCGCGACCACCTCCAAGGCAAGGACCAAGCCGCCCCATGACGCGCCGGCACGCCAGCTGGCGACGCGCCAGTGGCCTGAGCCCCCGGGCGTCTTTTTTATCTTTCTCTTTTTTATCCCTACATGTAAAACTTGAATCCACCCATTGGGGGTGTTTGTGTAATGAATTGAATGCTGGTCATGGGCCACTTTTGCCTTAATATTTGTGCCATGAATATTCTATCGTATTTGCCTTGTGACTCATGCCGCCTCGTCCTTATCCTTTTTAGCCCGCCTCAACTCCTTTTATTTTTATTCCTTTTCCCCTTTGGTTTCGGCCCTGCCAGCCGGACAGCCGGGAACCGGTCTGTAGCTGGGTCGGGGCATCCGCCTCGAGGGAGCCGGTTCAAAACTTAGGAATCGTGCGGTTTTTTGGGATAAGTAGAGTGGTAGAGATGAGATGATGGTTCGGCTGGGCCCCGAAGGGGTCTCCCTTTGTTTCGACCTTTCCTGTGAGCGAAACCTTACCGCCCCATGGCCCCATCAGCCTTACAGCCGGGGGACGGTTCTGTAGCTGGTAAGGGTGGGGAAGTTTGGTCGGCTCACATTACTTAGCCATTTTCCAGAGAGGCGCTTCTAGGCCCAGCCGGCTAGCCCCCGGGCCGGGGAGCCGGGCCGGGGAGCCGGTGAGTGAGGAACACTTTTCAAAGAAACGAAACAGGGTGCACCCCAAGAGCCAGCTTGGGGCGCCCATTGCATTCATAAGCCCAAAAAGGGTGGGGATACATACATACATTCATTTTTCTCAGCAGTAAAACGGGCACAGGAGTGCCTCGTTCCATGGGCGCTTCGTCTCTTCATCGGAAGCATCTCTTTTGCGCTTCTGCGACTTCTAGGCATCTATCAGGTAGTATGCGTTATTGTGTAGCACCTTGCTGATGATGAACGGGTCGTCCCATGGGGAGGACACCTTGTGTTGTCTGGCAGTTTGCTGGATCCGTCTGAGGACCAGGACCCCCTTGCGGAACGAGAGTGGCCAGATCCGCTTGCTGTGGTAGTGCTGGAGCTTCTGTTGGTAGATCGCCGTCCGACTCAAAGCCAGTTCGCGAGCTTCCTCGAGTAGATTGACGCCGTCTTCTCTTGCCTCCTTTGCATCCTTCTCTATGTATACGGCGACCCAAGGTGAATCGAACTTGTTGTCGGTGGGGATGATCGTCTCAGACCCATACACAAGGAAGAAGGGAGTGTAGCCGGTTGACCGGTTCGGGGTGGTCCTCAGACTCCAAAGGACGGCCGACAGCTCGCCGATCCAGCAGCCGGCCGACCTTACCAGTGGCGTCATGAGCCGGGGCTTCATGCTGGACAGGATGAGGCCGTTCACCCTCTCGACCTGGCCGTTTGACTGTGGATGAGCAATGGAGGCCAGGTCGAGCCGGATTCCTTGCTTGGAGTAGAAACACATGAGTGCGCCCTTGGCGAAGTTGGTGCCGTTATCAGTGATGATGCTGTGGGGGACGCCGTAGCGTACCGTGATGTCACCGATGAACCGGACGACCATGGGGCCATCTAGCTTCTTGATTGGTCACGCCTCGATCCACTTGGTGAATTTGTTGATGGCCACCAACAAGTGCGTCATGCCGCCTCAAGTGGTCTTGAATGGGCCCACCATGTCCAGCCCCCAAACGGCGAAAGGCCATGAGAGGGGGATGGTTTGAAGGGCCGTTGCCGGCAGGTGGCTTTGCGTGCTGAAGCGCTGGCAGCCCTCGCACTCGTCGACCAACTTCTTGGCCGCCTCGAGAGTCGTTGGCCAGAAGAAGCCGTGGAGGAAAGCCTTGACCACTAGGGTCCGGGAGGCGGCATGATGCCCGCACTCGCCCTGGTGAATGTCGAGGAGGATCTCCAGACCCTTTTCCGGCTCGACGCATCGCTGGAAGACACCGGTGCTGCTGTGGTGGATGAGCTCATTGTTGATGATGTCGTAGGCCGTGGCCCGGCGCTGGATTTGCCTTGCTAGAGCTTTGTCCGGGGGCAGCTTGCCCCGTAGAAGAAACACTACGACGGGTTGGGCCCATGAGGGAACCGAGACGGCGGCCGGCTCGGGAGCCCCCTGGACTGGTTGATCAGTCCCTAGGACCAGCTTGCCAGCCCCCGGGACCGTCTTGGGAGCCCCCAAGGCTGTTTGGTCAGCCCCTGGGACCGGCTCGCCGGCACCCGGGGCCGGCTGGTCGATGATCATCATGACGGCCATGCCGCTGGAGCTGGCCACCTCGGATGCCGCCGGCTTGATCGGAGCTGGCCACCTCGGACGCCGCCGGCTTGATCGGAGCTGGCTGGGCGGCCGAAGGTTCGGGAGCCAATGGTGAACTTGCTAGAGAGGCGGCCAGGGCCATCGATGGGCCGGCAACATTCGCCGGCATGAAGATTGACTCCGATTCTGGGGAAGGCTTGATCTACGGCTTGAGCAGCCGTTCAAGGGAGACACCAACTGGGATGGCCTATCGGGTGGAGCCGATCTTTGCCAGCGCATCCGCCGCCTCGTTGTCTGCCCGTGAGACGTGATGGACCTCACAGCCCTCGAAGGATCCGGTGAGCTATTGTACGAGGAAGCGGTAGATGGCCATGTTGGCGTCCCTGGCTTCCCATTCACCAGAGACTTGCTGCACCATGAGGTCAGAGTCACCGAAGCGAAGGATGCGCCTGATGCCGATCTCCTTGGCGAGCCTGAGGCCATGGACGATGGCCTCGTACTCAGCCACGTTGTTGGAGGCGGCGAAGTGGATCTGGAGGGCGTATTTGAGCTGATCACCTTTCGGGGAGAAGCGGGTGCGCGGGTGAGAGCCTTCTTGAGACCGCAGAAGGCCTCGTCCACCTCGTCAGGCCAGTCGAAGATGCCCGGCCTCTTGGTTTGACCTGTCTCGATTAGAGCCATCTTGTGAAGGAGCCCGTAGAGGGGCAGGGCCTTCTCTCCCAGCCGGTTGATGAACCGGCTGAGCGAGGCGAGGCATCCGGTGAACTTCTGGACATCGCGAAGCTAGGTCGGCTTCGTCATGCGTTCAATTGCGCTGATCTTCTTGGGGTTAGCTTCGATGCCGCGGGTGGACACAAAGAAATCCAAGAGTTGACCGACGGGGATGCCAAAGACACACTTCTCCGGGTTGAGCTTGATCTTGTACTCGCGTAAGTTCGCAAAGGTCTCCCAGAGATCATCAAGGAGGCTGAAGTGCTTCTTGGTTTTGACGATGATGTCGTCGATGTAGACGTGGACGTTCCTGCCTATCTGAGGCAGGAGGCACTTCTGCATGCACCGTTGGAAGGTAGCACCTGCATTCTTCAGGCCGAAGGACATGGTGATGTAGCAGTAGGCCCATAAGGGCGTGATGAAGGAGGTCTTGAGACGGTCTTCCGGATCCAGCTTGATCTAGTGGTAGCCTGAGTAGGCGTCCAGGAAGGACCACAAGTCGCGGCCTGCCGTGGAGTCGATGACTTGATCGATCCACGGCAGGGCGAATGGGTCCTTGGGACACGCCTTGTTCAGGCTCGTGTAGGCGATGCACATGCGCCAGGTCTTGTTCTTCTTCAGTACCAGGACTGGGTTTGCCAGCCAGTCCGGGTGGAATACTTCCATGATGAAGCCGGCTGCGAGCTGCCGGCGATCTCTTCGCCTATAGTACGCCGCTTCTCCTCGGAGAAGCAGTGCAGGGGTTGCTTGACCGGCTTGACATCCGGCCGGACATGGATTTTCTGCTCGGCGAACTTCCTCGGAATACCCGGCATGTCCTTGGGGGACCACGCAAAGATGTCCTGATTCTCATGGAGGAAGTCGACGAGCTCGCCTTCCTATTTGCTGTTGAGGTGGGAGCTGATTGTGACGCACTGAGCCGGGTTGGCCGGGTCAAGCGGGATTTGCATGGTGTATTTGGATGGCTGGAAGGAGGCCTCGCCGACGGATTGCGAGGGCGGAGTTGGCACGGCTGGCTGGCTGGCAGCGAGGGCCACGAGCCGGTCGAGCTGCCGCCTCTCCTCGGTGACTTCCAGAGCCTCGGCCAGCCGGCTGCCGTCTTGAGTGCACTCGAGTGACATATTGTAGTCGCCCTTGATGGTGATGATTCCCTTGCGGCCCGGCATCTTGAGCTTGAGGTAGGCATAATGGGGAACCGCCATGAAGCTGACAAGAGCCGGCCGGCCCAACGTCGTGTGGTATGGGCTTGCAAGGTCCACAACCTCGAATAGCACTGGCTCGTAGCAGAAATGGCTGGGTCCACCAAAGAGGATGTCGAGCGTGATCTCGCCGACAGGGGAGAAGGACTTGCCAGGCACGATGCCGTGGAAAACCGCCCGGCTCGCCTGCAGGTCCTCTATCTTTAGCCCCAGCTTATGCATCATGTCGAGGTAGAGAATGTTGATGCTGCTGCCGCCATCTATCAGCACCCATGAGAAGCGGCAAGCTAGCTCCTTGGTGACGATGGTGGGGGCGAGGACCAAGGCATAGCTGCTGGGATTCAGCATCACGACAGGGTGATCGGCCTGGCTCCAAGTGACCGGCTTCTCCGACCAGTGCATGAACTGGGGAGTTGCCGGCATGGTGGTGTTCACCTCACGTCAGAGCCAACGCTGAGCATGTTTGGCTGTCTCTTCACTGGTGAAGACGACGTAGCAACCGTCCTGGTTGGGGAACTGGTCGATTAGACGATAATCGTTCGGAGCCGTTGTCGGTGCCGGGGCGGCAGCTCGGGTCGGGGCCGACGCGCGGGCTGGCGGCGCACGGGGAGCCAGAAGGCCGTCCCCCCGGGCATATCGCTATGAGAAGCTACACTACCGGAGCGTGTGCGTAGAGGGTTTGGCCCCTGAATGGTTCTTGTAGGGGAGATCGAGCATTTGCTCGAAGGTGAGCTTCGGCTGCCAGGCTGCCTTGCCGGTGCGCTGGCATTGGCTCTAAGGCTGGGCAGCCGACTCCTGATCCTTGACGGTATTGACCTACTGGCTCCTGTAGTAGGGATCCGGCTGGTCGTTCTTGCGCTTGTTGTTCTGCGACTGCCAGTTGTCGGCAGCCGGCCGGTTCGTGGCCGACGTTGTCGTTGCCTTGGCGGGCGGGGTCGTCTTGACCCGGATGGCCAAATCGGCCGTGGCGTATTTGTCCGCCTTGGTCATGATCTCGGCAAGCGTGGCTGGCTCGGAGCACATGAGCTTATGCTTGAGAGGGGTGCCATCCCGGCAGCCCTCGATGAAGTATTGCATGGCTTGCACCTTGTGCACCCCCTCGCAGGAGCTGCGGAGCTCGGTCCATCGGGTGAGGTAGTCACGAAGGGATTCGTTCGGCCCCTGAACGCACATGACGAGTTCACGGGGACGGCAAGGCCGCTTGTAGGTGCCGGTGAAGTTGTGGACGAAGGCCTCCTCGAAGTCCATCCAAGTGTTGATGCTTCCGGCCGCCAGGTTGTTGAGCCAGGTGCGGGCCGAGCCGATCAGCATGAGGGGGGCGTAGCGAACGACTACGCGCTTATTCCCTCTAGCGATGCCCACCGCGGTGGTGTAGTCGATTAGCCAGTCTTCGGGTTTGGCGACCCCGTTGTATTTCAAGGTGTCCCTAGGCAGCGTGAAGCCAGTTGGGAACGACTCGGTGCGAATCCGGGGGCCGAAGCAGGCCGGACCAATCGAGCCCTTCTCCTCGAGGAGGGCGGATTGCACTGAGTTTGTCGATGCGGTTGCGGGCGTCGTTCTCGCTGCGGGGGACGCGTGGTCCGAGCCGAGCCGAGAGTTCGGGACGGACGGTGGGTGGCGGCGACTGCCGCGACTCGCGCCGTGGAGGAGGCGTGTGCCCATGGCTGCGCCGGCTGCCGGACGCCAATGCTTCGTGGTGGTGGCCGCTCCGAGGCGGCTCATTGGTGTGCCGTCTGCTAACAGTCGGCTGCTCACTCCCTGACGTCTGAGAGGGCCGGGGGTTGTTTGCCTCGGCCCGACGGCCGAAGACGCGAGGGGAGCAGGAGTACTGGGCCGCCTGGCGGCCGGCAGTTCTCGTGCCCTCGCGCTCGGGCCGGGGTCCTTTAGTGGCGGTGCCGCCCGTCGCGAGAAGATGCTGTTGTGCATCAGCAGCATCGATGAGCTCCTTGATGTGGCGCTCGTGGGCGGCACGCTCTTCGCCCTCCAAGGTGGCCAATTCCTCGTAGGCCACCTTGAGAGCCCGCAGGTTAGCCGCGGGGGTGTCGTAGATGGGCACTTTGCCGCCGAGGATTTCGGTGACCACGCGGCCGTGGTCGCGCACAACCCCACGCCGTCTGGGCTCGGAGCCAGCCGGGGTGAGTCCGTAGGCAGAAGCGTACTCCCGCTATGCCGCCTCCATGCGGCGCCACGTGGCAACGAGGGCGGTGGCATCCTCGAACAGGATGCGGTGAGCCGCCTCGAGGTCGGCCACGACGGTGTCGGGGTTCGCCGTCAGGGAGATCAAAGTGCTCAAGCCCCGAAGGGCCGCATTGAGAGGGTCGGACGTGCCGACGCGGGTGGCGGCAGCGCTAGCGGTGACCCGCGCCCGTCCGGATGCGGTGGAGGAGGTGATGGCCATTACTCCCACGTAATCGTGGGAGCCACTGGACTAGGTCGCAGCGAGTGCGCCCACGGCCGTGGGCGGGCCTGCACAGACGAGCACCCCCGCAGGCCGGAGCCTCGGCGAGGCTGAGCCTGCCGAAGCGCTCGGTGAGCGCCTCAATGTCGGCCGTGAGGCCGACGGAGCTGCCCGCAGGGCGTGCCAGGGCAAGCCCCACGAGCTCCCCATGGTTTCGCCGGGACGAGCGGTGATGACAGGGAATGGCGAGGGGTCCCACCCGGAGCATGAATCCGGCCGACGCCGCATACGGCCCCATGGTGGGCGCCAACTGTTGTTGTTTTCTCACGACAGATTCCATGGGGTGGTTTATCGTAGGTGGTTGGGGCCGGAGGACGCCGACGGGCTCCGGGTGCGAGATTGGGCACAAGCGGTGATGACAAACGAAGTACCCAGTTTTAGGGCCCTCCGGGGGAGGTAATACCCCTAGTCCTACTTGGTTTTGTTGGATGGATAGGTATGAGTACAAGGATGCTCCTGGAGCTGTATCTAGAGGAGGAAGAAGGGGCAGCCGGCTCCTCTTCCTCCGCTGCTAGAAGGGGGTGTGTGGGGAGGATCGTTCGTGTGTGGGTGTGTCCGTCCGTGATCATCCGTCCCCGTTGTGTGGGGGGCTCGGGGGGTTTTATAGGCCACCCCCAGGCTCTTACAATATGCTTTAAGTACCAAGGTGGGGGGACCCAGCTGGTAGTCTCTCCAGCTGGACAGAGGGTCCCGCCGCTCGCGCCGTCTCGTCGTAGGCGGGGCCTGCCAGTCAAGCGGTCCCATCTCCAGCTGGGGCCCGCCAGCCGGCTCTGCAATTGGCCCTCGCCCACCTGCCGCGGCATGGGCCGCCCGGGGGAGCGTCGTCTAGCGCCAGCCGGCCGAAGTCCCCGTTACGGCTGGCGGCACTGTAGCCATGCCGGGGCAGGTAATCGAGTGGCAAGGGCGTGCCAGCACTGTTCCCCCGCCCGGTCGCGCTCACCAAGGTCAGCAACCGGGACAGTTGGACTGTAGCCACGCGCTGAAGTGCGTAAGCGACCACTGTAGCCATAGGGCCGCCCGTCGTGCCGGTCGCGTCACGTCATCGTACCCACACGCAGAGGGACGGGACGGGGCATGTCCGTCCGAAGATCAACGGAAGAACCGGCCCGTGGGCAGCCGGCCGCGCCTAGCCGATCGAGGGTCCAACCGGCTCCTTGACCAGCCGTCCGGGGCGCTAGCCGGCACTGGCTTGCGCCGGACGTCCTCTAGCCGGCTGCGTAGTTTTTCTTCGAAGTGAAAGGGGGAAGACCCCGTTGCTTTGGCCTACCTAGGGGTAATAACCCCGTCAACGATAGTACCGAACTGTTTTTTAGATCCGTGTTCATATGAAATCCGCCCCGTGCGGTACTACCGCCCCTGGTGCGGTACTACCACTCGTCGGGCAGAGGTAAAATTTTACTTCCGCTCCTGCCCTGGTACTACTGCTCGCAGTAGTACTACCGCATCCAGAGCGGTAGTAATTTTTTACTTCCGCATGAACCTCCGGTACTAACGCTCGATCTCAAGCTACTTCGTTTTGTCCTGTACATTCTCACCTCTATATGGTTTTCGTGTCTGCTTTGGTCTTTGCATTGACTCCTTTTTTGTTTGTCTCTTGTGTTTGCGTTGTGTGTCATAGGTGGTGGCTCCAGTTCCGGTTCTGGTCCAAGACGCCCAAATCCTTATCGCGACACTAGTTCAAAGCGTCTTCACAATCCAGATACTCCTGAGGGTCCAATGCCCCGCAATGCCCAAGAGAACCGCATCCAAGATCAAGGAGCCAGTTGACAATTGGGAAGACATGCTCATAGGGTTACTACCCCTGGGTATACAAAGAAACGGGGTTCTCTCCCATGCTTCAAGGTAAATCATATCGCTGGCTGTCTCACGGTCGGCTGACGCATGGCCGGCTGACGCACGGCCGACAGGCTCGCTGTCGGCTGGCCCGCGGCCGGCTCTACGAAGAGTCGGCTCGACCCTGGCCGGCTAGGCTACAACTGGATGCCCCCAGGCCGGCTCCCCCATTGACCCTTGGGCGAGCAAGCTTCCATGCCATCCCACTTCGTGCGGGTACGATGACAAGACAAGACCCCCACGACGGGTCCCAATGCTGCCACAGTAACCGCTGACACGCGGGCACGTATGGCTACAGTCCAGCCGGTCATACCACTGACCTTGGCTGACCGCGATTGGGCGGGGCAACAGTGCCGGCATGCCTCCGCCTACTCCATTACCTGCCCCTGCGTGGCTACAGTACCATCGGCCATACCAGAGACTTTGGCTGGCTGGCGCAAGACAACGCTACACGGGCGGCCCGTGCCGTAGCAGGTGGGCACGGGCCAATCACAGAGCCGGCTGGCAGGCCCCATCGGGCGATGGGACCACGCAGCCGGTGGACCCCGCAGGCGACGAGATGGCTCAAGGGGCGGGCCCCATTGGCCAGCCAGAGAGACTGCCAGCCGGGTCCCCCCATGCAGTACCTTGAGAATATTGTAGGCCGGGGGTTGGCCTATAAAACCCCCCGAGCCCCCCATGCAGAGGACATGCACACATAGAGAGGAACGTATTGTTCCACGACCACCTTCGTAGCAAGGGAAGGAGAGCCGACTCCTCCTCCTTCCTCCTCTAGACACAGCTCAAGGAGCAACATTGTAACCTCTCCTCATCGATCAACCAGACCAAGAAGGACTAGGGGTATTACCTCCCACGGATGGCCCTGGACCTGGGTACATCGTGTGTTAGTCACCTCTTGTACCTAATCCTGCCCCCGGAGCCCATCGGCGTCCTCTGGCCCCAACCACCTTCGATAAGCCTACCCATGGCATCTGTCGTGAGAAAAGGACGATAGTTGACGCCCACCGTGGGGCAGTACGCGGTGCCGGCCGGAGTCATGCTCCGGGCGGGACCCCTCGCCATTCCTCGCAGCTGCTCACGTCCAGGCGAAACCGCAGGCTCATGGGGCTTTCTCCAATAAGCCCTGTGGGCAGCTCCATCGATCTCGCGCTCGACATCGAGGCGCTCACCAAGCGCTTTAGCAAGCTAAGCCTTGCCGAAGCACCGGTCATCGACAAAACCCCCAACCAGGTGTTTGACTGCATCGACCCTCCCATGTCCATGGGAACACTCGCCACAATCCAGTCCAATGGCTCCCAGGTCCGCGCGGGAGTGTTGGCCATCACCTCCACCACCTCTTCTAGCCGGGCGCGGGCCACGGACCGCACCGGCACCTCTGACCCACTCAGCGTGGCCCTTCGAGGCCTAAGCACCCCCATCACCCCAATGGCGAACCCTGACGTCGTCACGGCCGAGCTGGAGGCAGCTCACCGCCTGCTGCTCGAGGACGCCAGCGCCCTCGTAGCTGTGTGGCGCCACATGGAGGCTGCTCAGTGGGAGTACACGTCTGCCTATGGTATCACCCCGGCTGGCACAGAGCCCAGCTGGCATGGGGCCGTGCGTGACCTTGGCCGCGTGGTCGCGGAAATCCTCGGCCGCAACATGCCCGTTTATGACACCCCCGTGGCCAACCTACGGGCCGCCAAGGTAACCAACGAGGATCTGACTACATTGGAGGGCGAAAAGCGTGCCGCCCGTGAGCGTCACATCAAAGACCTCATCGATGCTGCCGACATGCAGCAACATCTGCCCGCCCCCGATGGAGCCGCCTCTCAAGGCCCCCGTCTCGAGGGCGAGGGCGTCGGGACTGCTAGCCGTCAGCCGGCTCAGCACTCCTATTCCCCTCACACCTCCGGCCGCCGGGTCGAGGCGAGCAACCCTCGGCACTCCCAGCAATTGGGGAGCGAGCAGCCGGCTATGAACAGCCGGAACAACAACCGACCGGCTCACAGCAACCGCTATAACGAGGCGCCGGCTGGTGGAAGCCGGCGCGGTCGGTCCTGCCTATCATCCGCCCTGAAATTTCGCCCTGGCTCGGACCGCGGGTCCCCAACAGTGAAAATGATGCCCGTCTCCACATCGACCGGCTGGCGCAGTTGGCCCTCCTCGAGGAGGAGGGCTCAATTGGCCCGACGTGTTTCAGCCCTCGGATCCAAAATGAGCCGTTTCCGACCAGCTTCACAGTCCCCCGGGACACCCCGAATTACAATGGGTCTGCCAAACCCGAAGACTGGTTGATTGACTACACCACTGTAGTCGGCATCGCCAAGGGGAACAAGCGCGTGGCCGTCTGCTATGCTCCCCTCAGGTTGATCGGTTTGGTCCGCACCTGGCTCAACAGCCTAGCGGCTGGTAGCATCAACACCTAGACGGACTTCGAGGAAGCATTTGTCCGCAACTTCACCAGCACCTACAAGCGGCCCGGCCACCCCCGTGAACTGGCCATGTCCGTTCAGGGGCCGAACGAGTCCCTCCGTGATTACCTCACCCGATGGACCGAGCTCTGCAACTCCTGTGAAGGGGTGCATGAAGTGCAACCCATACAATACTTCATCGAAGGCTGCCGCGACGGCACTCCACTCAAGCACAAGCTCCTGTGCTCTGAGCCGGCTACCCTGGCCGAGCTCATGACCAAGGCGGACAAGTACGCCACGTCTAACTCTGCCATTTGGGTCAGGATGACCCCGCCTACCAAGGCAACTCCGACGCCAACGGCATCACGACCGACCGCTGACAACCGGCAGCCGCAGAACAACAAGCGCAAGAACGACCAGCCCGACTCCCACTATGGGAGACAACAGGTCGCCACCATCCAGGAGCAGGAGACGGCTGCCTAGCCTTCCAGCCAGTGCCAGCGCACTGGCAAGGATCCCTGGCAGGCCAAGCTCACGTTTGAGCAGTTGCTCGACCTCCCCTGCAAGAACCACTTTGGGGCCAAGTCCCTTATGCACATGCTCCGGCAATGTAGCTTCTCACAATGATTGGCTCGGGGGGGGATGGCCTTCCGGCTCCCCCCGTGTCGCCTGCCCGCGTGCCGGCCCTAGCACCAGGTGCCGCCCTGGCTCTAGCTCCGGCCCAGAACGGCGGTCGCCTGCATGACCAATTCCCCAACCAGGATGGTTGCTACGTCGTCTTCACCAGTGAAGAGACGGGCAAACATGCTCAATGCCGGCTCCATCGTGAGGTGAATGCCACCATGCCGGCAACTCCCCAGTTCATGCACTGGTCGGAGAAGCCGGTCACCTGGACCTGGGCGGACCACCCAGCTGTGATGCCGAGCCCTGGCAGCTATGCCCTGGTCCCCAACCCCACCATCGCCACTGACAAAACGCACCTGCCGCTTCATGCAGGTGCGGATTGATGGTGGCAGCAGCATGCACATCCTCTATCTCGACACAATGCACAAGTTGGGGCTGAAAATAGAAGACCTGCAGGCGAGTCGGACGGTCTTCCATGGCATCATGCCGAGAAAGTCCTGCTCCCATGTCGGCAAGATCAAGCTCGACGTCCTCTTCGGCGGACCCGGTCACTTTCGCCGCGAGCCGGTATGGTTTGAGGTGGTGGACCTCGAAAGTCCCTACCACGCATTGCTGGGCCAACCGGCTCTTGTCAAGTTCATGGCGGTCCCCCACTACGCCTACCTCAAACTCAAGATGCCGGATCCTAAGGGGATCATTACCAGCGCAAGTGACTACAAGATGTCGATCGAGTGCGCTCGAGACGGCAGCCGGCTGGTCGAGGCCCTGGAGATAGCCGAGGAAAAGCGGCAACTCGACCGGCTCGTGGCCCTTGCTGCCAGCCAACCGGTTGTGCCGGCTCCTCCCTCGCAGTCGGTCGGCGTGGCCTCCTTCCAGCCGTCCAAGGACACCTGGCAGGTCCTGTTGGATCCGGACAACCCCGCGCAGTGCGTCACTATCGGCTCCCGCCTCGACAGCAAATAGGAAGGTGAGATCGTCAACTTCCTCCGTGAGAATCGGGAGATCTTTGCGTGGTCCCCTAAGGACATGCTGGGTGTTCCGAGGAAGTTTGCCAAGCACAAGCTTCACGTCCGGCCTGATGCTAAACCGGTCAAGCAACCCCTACGCCATTTCTCCAAAGAGAAGAGGCGCACCATAGGAGAAGAGATCACCCAGTAGCTCACAGCCGACTTCATCATGGAAGTTTTCCACCCGGACCAGCTGGCTAACCTGGTGCTGAAGAAGACAAGACCTGGCACATGTGCATCGACTACACCAGCCTGAACAAGGCGTGCCCCAAGGACCCATTCGCCCTGCCGCGGATCGATCAAGTCATCGACTCCACGGCCGGCTGCGATTTGTTGTCCTTCTTGGATGCCTACTCCGGCTACCACCAAATCAAACTGGACCCGGACAACCGGCTCAAGACCTCCTTAATCACGCCCTTCGGGGCCTACTGTTACATCACCATGTCCTTCGGCCTGAAGAAAGTAGGCGCTACCTTCCAGCGATGCATACAAAAGTGCCTCCTACCTTAGATAGGCAGGAACGTCCACGTCTACGTCAACGACATTGTCATCAAGACCAAGAAGCATTTCGGCCTCCTCGACGATCTCCGGGAGACATTCGCGAACCTGCACGAATACAAGATCAAGATCAACCCGGAGAAGTGTGTCTTTGGTGTCCCAGCCGGCCAGCTCTTGGGTTTCTTCGTGTCCGCTCGCGGCATCAAAGCCAACCCGGAGAAGATCAGTGCGATCGAGCGCATGCCCAAGCCGACCCGGCTCCGCGACATCCAGAAGTTCACCGGCTGCCTCGCCTCCCTCATCCGGTTCATCAGCCGGCTGGGGGAAAGAGCCTTGCCCCTCTATAGGCTCCTTCGCAAGACGGCTCTGGTAGAGCCGGGCCACATGAAGAAGCCAGGCATCTTCGACAGGCCCGACGAGGCGGACGATGCCTTCTGCGGCCTCAAGCGGGCCCTCACCAATGCACCCATCCTGGCCGCGCCGGCTGAGAAGGAGCCCTTGCTCGCCTACCTCACGGCAACCACGCACGTCATCAGCATCGTCCTGGTGGTCGAGTGGCCGGAGGAGGGCAATCCCCTGTCGGTCCAGCGCCCCGTCTACTACCTCAACAAGGTCCTCTCCACCTCCAAGCAGAACTACCTTCACTACCAGAATATGTTCTATGGCATCTACTTTGCTGCCAAGAAGGTCAAGCAGTACTTCCAGGAGCACACCATCACTATGGTAAGCACGGCCCCGCTCGGTGAGATCATGAGCGGCCGGGACTCCACCGGCCGGATCGCCAAATGGGTCATCGCCCTCGCCGACCATGAAATCCGATACGAACTGCGTACCGCCATCAACTCGCAGGCGATGGCCGACTTCCTCGTCGACTAGGCTGAGACCAAGTTTGTGCCGCCTCCTCAGACTCCACGCATTGGCGCATGCATTTCGACGGCTCAAAGATGAGGACCGGACTGGGTGCCGGCATAGTCCTCTCCTCTCCGAAACATGATCAACTCAAGTACGCACTCCAGATTCATTTCGCTGCCTCCAACAACATGGCCGAGTACGAAGCGCTCATCCATGGCCTCCGGCTCGCCAAGGAAATTGGCCTCAGGCGCATCCTATGCTTCGGCGACTCCGACCTCGTGGTGCAGCAGGTCTTTGGCGAATGGGACGCTAAAGATGCCAACATGGCCAGCTATCGCTTCCTCGTCCAATAGCTCACCAGCTCCTTCGAGGGCTGTGAGTTCCACCACATCCCACGGGCGGACAACGAGGCGGCCGATGCGCTGGCAAAAATCGGCTCCACTCGACAGGCCATCCGAGCCGGCTTCTCCCTCGAACGGCTGCTCAAGCCGTCGATCAAGCCCTTCCCCAAATCGGAGTCCATCTTCGTGATGGCTAACATTGCCGGCTCGTCGGCAAGCCCGGCTGCCCTGCCGGCACCTTCGCCGCTGACTCCATCGACCTCGGCTGCCTTGCCGGCACCGGCTCCTCCAGTCCAGCCGGCTACGTCGGAAGCAGTCGGCTCCGACACCACAGTGGTCATGATGATGATCGACGCCCCTCCCGTTGTCCCCATCACGGGGGATGGCGATCCGGTCCCGGGGACCGACGAGCCGGTCTCGGGGGCTGAACACCCAGACCCGGGGACTCCCGAACCATCCCCTGTCTCGGCTCCCTCATGGGCCTAGCCCATCCTGGCTTTCCTCCTACGCGGTGAACTCCCTGCCCCCCGACGAGGCCATGGCGAGGCAAATCCAGCGCCGAGCCCTGGCCTATAGCATCATCAACCGCGAGCTCGTTCATCGCAGCACCACCGGCGTCTTTCAGTGGTGCGTTGAGCCGAAAAAGGGTTAGGAGATCCTCCTCGACACCCACCAGGGAGAGTGCGGGCACCACGCCGCCTCCAGGACCCTAGTGGCGAAGGCTTTCCGCCACAGTTTCTACTGGCCGTCCGCCTTGGAGGAGGCCAAGAAGTTGGTTGACGAGTGTGAGGGCTGACAACGCTTCAGCATGCAGAGCCACCTACCGGCCACGACCCTTCAGACCATCCCCCTCTCATGGACCTTCGCCGTCTGGGGGCTAGACATGGTGGGTCCCTTCAAGATCGCACTAGGCGGCATGACACATCCACTGGTGGTCGTTGACAAGTTCACCAAGTGGATCGAGGCCAGGCCGATCAAGAAGCTGGACGGCTCGACGGCCGTCCGGTTCATCGAAGACATCATGGTCCGATACTACATCCCCCATAGCATCATCACCGACAACGGCACAAACTTTGCCAAGGGCGCGTTGGCACGCTCCTGCACCAAACAAAGCATCCGACTCGACTTGGCATCCGTCGCGCATCCACACAGCCAGGTCGCAAGGACAAACGGCCTAATCCTGTCCGGCATCAAGCCCCGGCTCGTAACGTCGTTGGTTAGGTCAGCTGGCTATTGGATCGACGAGTTGCCGGTTGTCCTTTCGAGCCTTAGGACCACGCCAACCGGTCGACTGGCTACACCCTTTCTTTCTCGTGTATGGGTCTGAGGCGATCATCCCCACCGACATCGAGTTCGACTCGCCTCGGGTCGCCCTGTACACGGAGAAGGATGCAAGGGAGGCAAGAGAATACGACGTCGACCTACTCGAAGAAGCGCGCGAACTGGCCTCGAGCCAGACGGCCATCTACCAGCAGAAGCTACAACACTACCACAACAAGCGGATCCGGTCACTCTACTTCCGCGAGTGTGACCTAGTGCTCAGTCGGATCAAGCAAAAAACTGGCCAACACAAGCTGTCCTCCCCATGGGAGGGCCCGTTCATCATCAGCAAAGTGCTGCACAACAGCGCGTACTACCTGATAAACGCCCAGAAGCCGCAGAAGCGCACGAGAGACGCCTCCGACGAGGAAACAGAGCACCCATGGAACGCGGTGCTCCTCCATCCGTTTTACTGCTAAGAACCAGTGTATGTATGTATCCTTCCCTTTTGGGTTTATGAATGCAATGGGTGCCCCAAGCCGACTCTTGGGACATGCCCCTTCCCGCTTCATTTCAATAATTTGATTCAATCCGCTGGCTCCCGGATTTGGCTCCGAGTCCCGAGGGCTCGCCGGCTAGTCCTAAACGACTTCCCTCGAGGTAGATCAAGTAGTGTGGGCCGAATAAGCCCTCCCACCCCTCCCAGCTAGACCGGCTCCTGGCTATCCGGCTAACGAGGTCCTGGGGAAACAAAGCTTGGCACACACGAAAACGGATCGCTAGGGGGTCGCCGGCTAGGTCTAGCCGGATCACTTTTTTGCCTCTGTCGCTTACCTTACTGGAAAAAGCCCTCATGGTTCCTAAACTCAAATATGTCTTCCTCGAGGCGGACGCCCTGACCTGGCTACAAACTGGCTTCTGGCTGTCAAGCTGGCGGGGTCGAAACCAAAGGGGAAAAGGGGACGAGCAGATGGAACCAAGGGGGCAAAAAAGGGATAAGGACGAGCCGGCACGCATGATAATAACACATTCAACAATCAAAGTGCAAAATTGATAAAACTTGAAAAGGCCACCGTCCATAGGTTCATTACATACACCCCAAGTGGTGGAATTGAGTCTAACATGCAGTAAAAAAGAAACAAGTAAAATGCCCGGGGGCTCAGGCTACCGGCGCGTCGCCAGCCGGCTCGACATGCGGCACGGAAGAGGCTGCGGCCTTTGGGTCAGCTTCCATGGTTCCCGCCGTCTCGCCGCTGCTGTCGGTGCTAGAGTCGGTGCTCTCATCAACGACCTCCTCGTCCTCCGGACCTTGGGGGTTGCTAAAGGAATCCTCGGTGACCGGGTTGCCATCCTCGCCGAGGGCCGGAAGGAGCTCGTCTGGGTTGACATACGAGGCAAGCTCGTTGGCCCGACAGACTAGGGCGGTCTCGCATGCCGCCCGCTCCTCCTCCGGCTCATCCTGCATGGTGGCCAGCCGATCCAAGTCAACGCCACGGTACCATGACATGACGAACTGGAGCGCCATCTGTGTGCCGGCTTGAGTCGCGGACGCCTTCCAGACCTCGAGCCGGGTCGCGGCGTTCTCCAACCACAACGCTACGCGGCTCTCTGGAGCCCCACGACCCGGCCACACGGTGGCGATGACCTCTTTGCCGGCCATTTTCAGCCGCTCCATGCTGCGCTCAAGATGGATCAGCCGGTTCTCCATGGCTAGCCAAAGCTCCGCCATGTCCCAACCGGTGTTCTCCTCGATCTCGCGCACGTGCTCCCGAAGATAATCCCAGTGTTCAGCCATGGCGCGCTTAGCACGGCGCTGGGTTTCTGGGAAACGTTCTGGAAAAGAGAGGGGAGGATTAGAAAAAGAAAAGAGAGGAGAGGCAAAAAGAACGTAGCTGGCCGAAGAAGAAAACTCGTACTTACCCTGAAAGGAGTCGTCCAACTCGAGGGCGAAATGTAGCGACGAGTCCCACTCCGACACCAGCGTCGCCTCCGCCTCAGCAAGGGCAGCCTTGCGCTCCTCGAGCGTCCTCTTGAGAGGGTCACCTTGCTTTGGAGGGCGGCGGTCCATTGGGCAATGTCAGCCGCCTCTTTGACGGCCTTCTCCTTGGCCGCCACCTCCCGCGCCACGTCGGCTTTCAGGCGGTCTTGGGTCACCTGCCCATCCACTACCAGGGCGCCCAGCCAATCCCTTTCCGAAGTGATCGCCTGGACGCTCTTCGCCAGCTGGTCCCGCTTGCACACTACCCCGGCCTTCTCCTCCCGGAGGACGCTCAACTCCCCTCCAGAACAAAACCAACAGCGGTTAATAAAAATATACAAGACCTGGCCTGGCTGCCAAGCAGCCGGCACGCAAGATCCAGGTTGGCTGTCAGGCAGCCGGCCCCAATCCCAGGGGCTACACACGCCCACTGGCCCAGGCATACCTTGGACCCTCTTCAACACATCCTCCAACCGGTATAAGTCGTGCTTCCCGCGGTTGTGGATGGCAACCGCCTTGTCAAAGAGTGCCTTTCGCCCAGCGTTCCCAGCCTGCCATAGGGCACCGGAGTTAAGGGATTACGAGCCAAATGAGATCTGGCCCGGCTGCCCCACAGCCGGTCAGTCGGCCCGCATCTCGGGGCTACACCCAATGGGTGCTCTCGCGCGCACCCACTGGAAGGCAGAAGCAGAAACAAGCGAAAGAGAGCAAACCGCAAGCAAAACAAGATCCGGCTCGGCTGCCCCACAGCCGGTCAGCCGGCCCGCATCTCGGGGGCTACACCCAGTGGGTGCGCTTGCGCGCCCCCACTAAAAGAAATTCAATGAAGACAGAATGTACCTCGGCGCGCTGCAGGGCGCTGTCGGCCGCCTCGGTGAACTTGGATGGCTCCTCGCAGCACCGTGCCAAGACGCCGCCTAGCTCCCCAAGAGTTGGGTCCGAGCCACTAGCCGACGGAGGCAGGACAGCTGGGACACGTGCCAGCGCCTCCCAATCCCGGATCACGTCCAGCATGGACCACCGTGACTGGCTCTCCTCACCGTCCTTTTCCGGTGTTTGCCACGGCACCGGCTACCGGAGGACGGCTGAGTACGACAAGGGCGCGGGAGCCGGCTCCCAGCTGTCCAACGTTCAGCGCCACCGCCGCCTCCTCCTCCTGTCGGCCTAGCACGTTGGTCACAACGGCCAGCACTTCAGTCTCCATGGTCGGCACCTCTGGCACCGCCTTCGGGGCCGCCGAGGCCTCCGGCACGACAGCCTGGGCTGGCTCGGCAACAGGCGGCACCACCGTTGTTTCCATTGGCCGGGCTTCCTCGCGGCCCGGCTTTGGGGATGTCGCCCTCGGTTGGGCCATCTCCTCCATGGACAGAGGCTCAGTCGGCTCCACGGTCGGCCTTCGCGGCTCGCTCAATGGGGGTCTCGACGCATGGGCCTACTCCACCGCTGAGTTCGACGCTGGCACGGGGTTCGCCGACCTCCTCCGTCTCCCGCCGCTCGAAACCCAGAAGCGAGAAGGTCCGCCCGGGGCTACTGACTTCAAGGCTCGCAGTTCTACGAGCCTCCTCTTCTCCTCACGCAGCGTGGCTGCATGCTCCTATGCCAACCGGCTCGCCACCTTGACCGGGCCGGCTGCTGACCCCCCTCGTGGAGCTCGATGGGGTCCTTGGAGCAGGCAAACACTCAGATATCTGACAACGTGCGACTCTCCAAAAAGAACCTACACTACGAAAAAAGACACTTACCCTGCAACGAAGGGCAGAGCCCGCCTGGCGCGCGCCAGTGGCTTCGACACGATCGCCTTCGCCCATTTTTTCGTTGATGGCTGGGCAGCCGGTGCCTCTTGAGCCGGCCTCTTCCCCCGGATAGAGGCCCTGGCAGCCGGGGCACGCGTCGGCTGCTCCTCATCCCGCCCGCGCATGCCCCTTTGAACTGAGGGAGGAGGCAAGTTCAATCTTTGATCGAAGGACCAAGGGGGAACACACCAGCCACTCTGGACCCACCGGCTCCTAGGTCGCCTGCCGCCTCGAGCTCCCCCAAGGAGCCGACCTCTTCTTCAGGTCCTCCTCCCAGCTCGTAGTCCTCGAAGTCGGACTGGGCGCGCTCCGCCTCAAAGATCTGAGGGTGTAGACCGTCTGGTGTGTTCTGTCGAATGAATAGTTGCGGTCATCACGACGAGTAAGATCGACAGCCGGCCAATAAAATTGAGAGAAGAAATTCGAAGACCCGCCACCTCGAGAGGACATACTAGGGGTGTCGGGTGGTGTCGATCATACGGCTGCTTGCCGAAGGACTAGGTTCCCATCGCCAGCCGGAAGGTGGTGATGGCGTTCATTCGCTTCACCCCTCGAGCTGGTGTCAGCTCGATGGTCGACAGCCGGCAAGGGTCTCGGTGGCCAGACATGTCGCAGATCCGGTGTGGCCTTAGCTGGAGAGGCAGCACCCGGCGTGCGATGATGGCAGCCACCAGGTTGGAGGCGACCAACCCTTCCCCGCTCCTCATATCAACGAGCCGTCCGAGCTCTTCAAGTGCGGTTCCGTGCGGAGTAGTCCCCGACCAGTTCACTCCGGAGGATGGGGCATTGAGAATGCCGGCAACCGGATGTAGTCCCGCTGTGGGTCGACGTTCTTCACATAGAAGAACGTCCGGTGCCAGCCCTTGACGGAGTCGATGAGGCTGAAGTGCAGGAAGCACGAGCCACGGCAGCACACCGCCGCGCCCCAGCAGGGATACGGCCCCTCGGTGCTCTTCAGCGCCTGGAGGAAGAACAACTTCTTGAAGAGCTCCACATAGGGGAGCATCCCCAGGTAACCCTCGCATAGGGTCACAAAGCCCGCGATGTAGAGGATGGCGTTGGGGCCAAGGTGGTGTGGCTGGAGATCGAACGTACCGAGTAGAAGATGGAAGAAAAGGCTAACTGGCAGCCCGAAGCCACGAGAGAAATGGCAAGCGAAGACGACGTGCTCTCCTGCCTGCGGCTCGGGCACCACTTCTTCGCCAGCCATGCGAGCGGTCACGTGCTCCTCCGACGGCAGCATACGAGCACGATGGAGCTCTGCGATGGTGGCCTCCATAACGATGGAGCCAACCCATCTCCCCGAGCGGCCCTCGGCCATCGTGCCAATGGGACGATGCGAGAAGGCGAGCGGGCATAGTAGCGGGCGAAACGGGCTGCGGCGTGAGGAAGAACGGAGAAAACAAGAGGAGAAGACGACGGGGGCAATGGGAGCATGGTAGCTTTCGTCTCCCTCCCTTCCCCTTTAAATAAGGGAACGGTGCCCTGGGGAGGTGGGGATTAACTGCGCCCACTCCCCCAGGATTTTCGCATGAACGTGGGCATCTCGGGCCGCAACCGCCGTGCCTGGGTGCAGAAAATCACGGTCTGGGGCCCGAGGCCTAGTGGGCTATGCCCGCGGCCTGGCGGGCTAGGCCCAGGGTGACGTCCCGTCTGTCCATGAGCATGGGCCCCATGACATCATTATATTCCCGTGTGGCGCATTGCGGGTAGGCACGGGACTCAGAGCGATGCGGCGGAACCCGAGGCGTAGGGGCGGCTGCCGACTCGACCGACCGTTTGGTTTTGAGCCGGAGGCGGGCGCCGCATAAGGAAAGCCGACGGCTCCCCCTCGTCCGGCAGACGTGGGACCCCGCCGGCTTCGGGGACTACTGACGGGGTTATTACCCCTGGGTAGGCCAAAGCAACGTTTTTCTCTCCCATGCTTCAAGGTAAATCATATCGCCGACTGTCTCACGACCGGCTGACGCATGGCAGACAGGCTCGCTGCCGGCTGGCCCGTGGCCAGCTGGGCTACAACCGGCTGCCCACAGGCTGGCTCCCCTGTTGACCCTCGAGTGAGAAGGCTTCCGTCCCATCCCACTTTGCACGGGTATGATAACAAGACAAGACCCCCACGACGGGTCCCGACACGGCCACAGTAACCGCTGACACGCAGGCACGTATGGCTACAGTCCAGCCGGTCGTACCGTTGACCTTGGCTGACCGCGACCGGGCAGGGCAATAGTGCCGGAACGCCTCCACCCACTCCATTACCTGCCCCCGCATGGCTAAAGTGTCGCCGGCCATACCGGAGATTTCACCCAACTGGCACAAGACGATGCCACCCGGGCGGCCCATGCCATAGCGGTGGGCACGGGCCAATTGCGGAGCCGGCTGGCGGGCCCCATCGAGCGACGAGACCGCGCAGCTGATGGTTCCCGCAAACGACGAGAAAACTCAAGGGGCAGGCCCCACTAGCCAGCCGGAGAGGCTGCCAGTCGGGTCCCTTCACGTAGTACCTTGAGAATATTGTAGGCCGGGGGTTGGCCTATAAAACCCCCCGAGCCCCCCATGCAGAGGACACACACACAGAGAGACAAACACCTCATTCCATGACCACCCTCGTAGCAAGGGAAGGAGAGCCGACTGGTCCTCCTCCCTCCTCTAGACACAGCTCAAGGAGCACCATTGTAACCTCTCCTCATCGATCAACTAGACCAAGCAAGACTAGGGGTATTACCTCCCACGGAGGGCCCTAAACCTGGGTACATCGTGTGTCAGTCACTGCTTGAGCCTAATCCCGCTCCTGGACCCCATCGGCGTCCTTCGTCCCCAACCACCTTCAACAAGCCTACCCATGGCATCTGTCATGAGAAAACGACGACACATGCCTCAAGCTGAGTTTCTGTCTTGTCAGTTGATCGACCCCTATATCAAACCTAGGGAACATTCCAGGGCCAATGAGTTCTTTTGTACCAAGCTACAAAATCTCATCCATATCGATGTGATCAAGGGTGAGAAGAATCTCTATCTTCCTATCCAATGGATTGACATGGCTCATATGAGGAAGAACCCGACATACTTTGGTGAGGCTCTGAGTATGGTGGAGAAGTTTGCTATTGAGGAAATCATCTTGTTCCATCTTGACTTTGATCCCGAGATTGTGGGTTAGTTCTTTGCTTCTGTCCACTTCCACTCTGATGACAAGCGGACCATGACTTGGATGACCAATGGAGAGAGGATGTCTGCTAACTGGAAGGAGTTCATGGATCTATTGCATGTTCGTGATGAGGGGCTTGATGAGCATGTTGGTTTGCACCCTCACGACAACTCACAGTCTGCATGCAAGGAGAAGCTTGTGACCTACTTGTTCTTTTTGATTCGTACAACTTGGGAGAAGACCCTTCCGGATGAGGACTTTCAGGCTCACTGGTTTCTTCATCAGTCCATTCGACTGTGTATGAAGGACAAGTGGGCCAACACCACCACTAAGACAGCTCCTACTCATATGGAGGTTGATGAGGATGAGATCGAAGAGGAGGAAGATGACAGTTCTGAGATGTATGAGCCACCGTCTACTGAGCCATCTTGGGCCAAGAAGCTCTCTCACAAGATGAAGACTTTGTTCTGCATGCGGGACAAGGGACAGTATCAGACTCATGTTGCTCAGAAGGAGAGTCGCCAGCGTGACAAGCGGATTCTGAGGAAGCTTGGCGACACCATCTCGAGTGGGTCTGAGAAGGACATCACTCCTGAGGCTACTTGGATGGCGAAGCAGAAGTTCCAGTGGGCTGATTCAGATGAGGAGTCCATTCCAGCTGCATCAGAGGAGGAGCCTAATGACTGATCTTTTTGCATGGGAGCTACTGCGTGTGTGTTAGGTGTCCTCTCTGCCTTTTTGGCATCTCGATGCCAAAGGGGGAGAGAGTGTGTAGGACTTGCGAGTGTTTGCGTTGTTTTTCGTCGTCTCTTTGCTTTCGTTGAACTTTGGTTTATGTCATTTGTGTGTGAGACCAGGAGACTTCTTCTATCATATGGTGTGAGACATATGCTATCACTCTTATCTTATTATTGTCCAGTATGATTTGTAGCTTGTGAGTCTATCTCTTATGTACCCTTATCTTCATGCTCACATGCTATGCCTTGTTTCCGTACTTAGTGTTATTCATTCTGTTACAATGATTGCCTTATTTATAAAATATCGGGGCAGTGTTGATCCTAGTGTGTGTGATTTGCAGTCCAAAGCATATCTATAGAATGCGCACATCTAGGGGAGCCTGTCTATATTTTATAGATCTTGGATTTGCATATGCTCATTTCATATCTTTATGTCGTCAATCCACCAAAAAGGGGGAGATTGTAAGGGCATATTCCTCCTTAAGTGGTTTTGGTGATTGATGACAATGCCTTTGTGGACTAATCGTGTGCATTGAGCATTTCAGATATCCCATGTCTAGGCACAAGACGATTCGGCGCCCCTCGGAGCTTATTGAAGACGGTTGTTCTCTATGTTTCCTTTCTATGGATTTGGGTCGTAGGAAAGTTGTACTATTAAGAGGGGTTCACTTCGGAAAGGTTTGGGTGGAATCAACATGTACACATCTATTCGATTGCACCACCTTTATTTCGCTTCAATGGAGCTCTAGCTCGTTTTCCTTGTCTATGCAAAGTGAAGCCTACGGGGGTGCTTGCTTTTAGTGGCCAGCGGTAGTACCGCTCAAGGTAGCACTAGTACCACAGGATCCCGTTGTAGTACCACTCAGTGGAGCGGTAGTACCGCCGTCCCCTGCCCTAGTACATGCGCATGCGGTAGTAGGCGCGGATGTAATTTTTTACATTGCCCTCTTGGGGTAGTACCGTGATGCAGTTCCGGTACTACCGTGCCGGACTTTTTCGTAGCTCCGCCCTCAGCGGAGGTAGGCATGGAAGTAATTTTTTACTTCTGAGCATCTCCAGTGCCAGTCACTACTGTAAGTGCATCTAGTGCCACTTAGTGATTTTGGTGTATTAAAGACTTATAGGTTAAGGAACTAATGTGTTTGTGAGTGTACACAGGCTCTATAAGTCGATGAGGAGTTTGATATATTCGGAGATTACCGACCCCTAAAAATGTATGTCTTCAACTGAAGGCTTTGGTGAAGACTTTGCTGAAGACTTTGGTATTCCCTGAAGACTTTGAAAATGAAGAAGTTGGTGTGACCTTCAAGACATGAACAAGGACTATGAAGCATGAAGACTTTTATTTTTGTAGTTTCATTTCCTTTCTTTGCGTCATAGGAAACACCATACTGTTAAGGGGGCCGAGGTAATACTAAGGAGAATTTCCAACTGATGCTCAACTCCAAAAGCCTCAACCTATCCAATCCTTCGAGTGAAGCCTTTGGAAATCTCTTGCAGTTCAGTCAAGCGCTTTAGTGACATAGACGAAGTTCTTCATGTCTCTGATGAAATTGGTCTGACTGAGGAGTTAGGATTTTGCCAGTGCGAATTGCCTACAAGTGATACATGTAAGACTGAGGACTTTCATAGTTTGAAATTCCGACCATTGCTGTGCTTAGCATCAACTGTCCCCAATCACAAATATCCACATAACGGTCGTATCATTGGGGGCATTGATGTCTTATCATGTTAGGTTGCACCCTGGCCATAAATAGCCACCCCCCGCAACCACTAGTTTGTTGGCTGCTCCGAGAGAGAACTGACACTTGCCATTTGAGAGCAACCCATCCTCCAAGGACTTTGAGAGAAAATCATCAGTGAGGAAAAACCCACAACCAAACCACCAAATTTGAAGTGATTGAGCATCACTGAAGAAATTCCTATGTGGAACCAACGTTTGTTACCTTTGAGGACTGTGCATCCTCCAAACGGTTAGGCATCATGGTCTAGTGCATCCTGCAGTCAATTGGGGATCACAGAGTGACCTTGGTCTAGAGCATCCAGCAGTCTATTGTGGATTGTCAGGTGACTAGTTTGTGAGGGTTTTGGAAGTCTACCCTGTAGACTTACCACGAGTGTTGGGCGAGGACTGTGTGACCTTAGCTCAAGGAGAATACGGTAAGGATTGTGTGTCCTGGGACTGTTGTGTCCTCTAGTTTAAATACATGGCCGCTCCAAACTAGACGTATGACTGTCACAGCAGTTAGAATTGGGTCATCAAACCATTGTCTTCATCGAGCTACCTGGTTCTATTTCCTCAACCTCTCTATTCCTCATATACTTGTTGATGAAATTGATCGTTACTGTTTGAGGAATTTGACTAAAGACTTTCACAATTTCCTCACCTCAAATTCTTCAAGTTACCTTGTTCGTCACTTGCTTATCCTGTAACACGCTACTTGTAATCTATGCATGTTTCATTTCATCATGATGACTATGCTATCGCTATGTTTCTCGTGCACTTGAGTACTTAATCCGCTGCTAGTTATTCATCACATTTCAAAATCCTCAAGTTTAAATTCCTCAAGTGATGAATTTGTAAAAATCGCCTATTCACCCCCCTCTAGTCGATATAACGCACTTTCAGTTGGTATCAGAGCAAGGTACTCCCTTGTTCTATGTGATTTTGGTTTAACCACCTGGAGTTCTAGTTATGTCGACTGCAGGTATGATCAAGGTTTCCGCAAGATGTCCAACCTTTGATGGGACGACCTATCCTTACTAGAAGAACAAGACGCGCATGCATATTGAGGCAATTGACAACGATCTCTGGTACATTGTGGAAAATGGTGTTCCCCGCATTTCTCCGACTATTACTGCTGCTGATACGAAGAGATTCAAGCAACTCGATTCTCAAGCAAAGCATATCATCTGTGGCCATCTGAGCAAAGGTCAGTATTGCAGAGTGAGTGCTTTGGAGACTACTAAGCTTATCTGGGATAGGCTTTCCAAAGTCAACGAAGGCGTTTCCACTCAACGTGACTCTCATGTTGATCTTCTTCGCAATCTCTTCAACCGCTTCAAGAGGCTCGACAATGAAAATGTTCAGCAAACTTTTGACCGTCTCACTGATATCTCCAATGAGCTTCAAGCACTGGGTGCCACCGATATCACTCACCATGAAGTGGTGAAGAAACTACTAAGATCTCTTGACTCCTCATTCGATACTATGGCTTTGATGATTCAAGAACGTGGAGACTACAAGTCACTTGATCCTGCTGATATTCTTGAGAGACTCAATACTCATGAATTCCAACAACCTGAGAAGAGAGACCTTTACGGGCCAAGCTATGGAAGATCTCGTGCTCTGAAGGCAAAAAAAAATTCCTCATCCGAAGATCAAGATTCTAACAATAGCCTTGGTGATCCTGAAGAACTAAGTCAGGAGCTAGCAATGCTCGTGAGGAAATTCTAGAAGTTCTCAAGGAGAGGTGGATTTGGAAAGTCATCAAAAAGTGGTTTGAGGAAATTAGATTTCTCAGATGACTACAAGAAAAGAACCTGTCACCATTGCAAAAACCTAGTCACTTTATCTCTGACTGTCCTCTCTAGGAAAAAGATTCAAAGAAGAAGAAGAAATACAAGGATGATAGTTCTGATGACTCGAAGAAAAAGAAGAAATCTTCAAAGTCCTCATCTGTAAAGTCCTCATCTTCAAAGTCCTCAAAGCACAAGAAGAATGGTTCCAGAAAGGCTCGAGTATTCATTGGCAGGGAAATGGATTCTGAAGAAGAATATGAAGAAGAAGAAGAATCTAAGGTGGAATCAAAATCTGGTGTTGCAATCCTTGCTCTCGCCACTGCTTTCGTCAGCAAGTCCATCTTCAATGAATGAAGAAAATGACTACTCCAATGACTCTGATGTTAGCAATGATGATTATGCTCCCACCTATTGCTTCATGGCAAAAGGCTCAAAGGTACACAAACATCAGTCATCATCTGAATCAAGTGAAGGTGAATCTGATGAATATGTGAAACCTAGCTATGCTAAACTTGTTAAACTTGCCACTAAGAAACAAAGTGCACTTCAAAAGCTTCAGAAAATGCTAGACAAAAGCGATGATCTACTAAACGATGAAGTGGATCGGACTCAAACTTTGTCTGACGATCTCAAAAGTCTTCAAACAAAGTATGATAACCTTCAGAGTCATCATAATGCTCTCTTAGCCGATCATGAGAAGCTTTCTTATGAATTTCTTCAAATAAAGCAAGATCTTGAGAAACTAAGGGTGTCAAATGAGGATCTCCAAAGGGAAAACGATTCCTTAGTGGCTCAACAGATCAGTACCGCTCAGGAAGAATTTGTTCCACCTTGTTTGAAATGCATCAAACGTGAAACTACTAATTCTTCACCTGAATGTTCAAATGCTTCTGTTGATGCAAATTATTCAACCATTCCAGTGGTCTCAAATTCCTCATCTCAGGATACCACAAGTATTACTAACGAAAATGCAGGGTTGAAGGAATTGTATGTAACAGGCATGTACAAAAGTCTCAAAGGGCATCAAACCCTTTGCGATGTCCTCAAAAAACAGATTCTGAACAGGAACCCTAGAAAAGAGGGTATTGCCTTTGAGAGGAAGCTCAACGCTGATGGATCCTACTGGACACCTCAGCAGTACCCCAAAACCTCATGGGTTGCTGCGAAAGGACCTCCTGTAGATCCATCCACTTTATCTGGCTTTACTTGTGAAAATTCATATTCCTCTGATGAGTCACTTGACTCCAACTACAAATTCTTCAAAAAACATAAAGGTGAAGTATTTGCTAGATTTGTTGGAACTAACTGCAGGAACGGTTCTCCTATGAAGAAAATCTGGGTTCCCAAGAGCTACCTACAAAATCTTCAAGTGAATGTCCTCATGACGCCACTCATGAAGAAAAGGAACCCCAGATCAAATTCCTCATATGCACCAAAGTCTTCACTTGGACCAAATTCCTCAAATGGTCAAAAATATCATTCTCGTGCTAATGCCTCCGTTTCGCGAAAATCTAAGAGTTCTGAATATGTGCATTATTCTTCAAATCATTATGTACATAAGTCCTCGCAGAATTTCTCTGCTTATTCATATGATTACTCTAACCCTCGCCCTATGAAACGAAGCGCACTTGCTTCAATGCCTCCCTTCTCTTATGGTGCTCGCAGAATGATGAACTCTTTGCCACCCCTCTAGATGTGGGTGGTGAAGAAATTGAACTAATTTCTTATGAAGGGTCATGTCTCCAGATGAATTTGAACATCTGATGAATTTGCTGGAGACCTGAGGAAATGCTCGAAAGGATACAAGCTAACCATGAAGAAATGAATTCCTCATTTCTCATGTCCTCACACTACTTGCTTACTATCTTGTGTGATGAAATTTTGTCTGCTGAAATTGATGTCATATTATTCACTCTGAAGCATATGAGTTTGTAAGTTGTACTAATTCATCTCCAGGATGATTCTCCAAAAGCTACTGAGTGGGTCCTCGACAGTGGATGCACAAACTACATGACTGGTGACAAGAGTCTGCTGATGAGTTGGCCACTTGCTCCATCTCATCTGAAGCATATCACCTACGCTGACAAAGGAAAAAGAAAGGTATTGGTTCTTGGTAAGGTTGCAATCTCAATGGACCGAAGAATGGACAAGGTGATGCTTGTCGAATCCCTTGGGTTCAACCTTATGTCTGTCTCAATGCTTTGTGATCTTGATATGGTTGTCGTATTTGGAAAATATCGCTGTGTTGTCATCATGGAATCTGACAATTCCAAAGTCTTCGAAGGCTTTAGGAGACGAGACTTGTACATTGTTGATTTCTCTACAGGTCCTCAGCCTACCACATGCCTACTTGCAAAGTCCTTAGAAGGATGGATGTGGCATCGACGACTTGGAGATGCTGGTATGAGGAACTTGCACACGCTCGTGAAGAAAAAGCACATCATTGGCAAGGACCACCTCTGTAGTGCATGTGAGTCTGGGAAGATGACCAGCTCCAAGCATCCCTCGAAGACAATCATGACCACAACTCGACCCTTTGAATTGCTTCACATGGATCTCTTTGGCCCCACTCATTACTCTACACTAACAAATTCTTCAAGTTTGTATGGCTTTGTCATTGTTGATGATTACTCTTGTTACACTTTGGTGCATATTATTCTGTACAAGTCTAAAGTGCAGGATGTCTTTAGACGATTTGCTTCAAGGGCCTCCACCAACTTCGGCGTCAAGATCAAGCATATTAGGAGTGATAGTGGGACCGAGTTCAAGAACACAAATCTTGATGAATATCTTGATGAACTTGGTATTACTCATGAGTTATCTGCCCCTTATACTCCTTAGCAGAACGGCGTCGTGGAGCGCAAGAACAGGACTCTTGTTGAGATGGCTCGCACCATGCTTGATGAATACAAGACTCCTCGTCGCTTCTGGCCTGAGGCAATTGATACTGCATGCCACATCATCAATAGGGTATATCTTCACAAAATCTTCAAGAAGACTTCGTATGAACTTATGACTAGCAAGAAACCCAATGTAAGTTATCTCAAAGTCTTCGGTGCAAAATGCTGGATTAGAGATCCTCACCACAGTTCTAAATTTGCACCGAAAGCACATGAAGGTTTTATGCTTAGTTACGAAAAGGACTTACACACCTACAGAGTCTTCAACACCTACCACCACAAGGTTGTTGAAACTGTAGATGTGCGGTTCAATGAAACTGATGGCTCGCAAAGAGAGCACTTGCCTTCTGTGTTAGATGAATAGTCTCCAGAGGAATCCATTAAGCTGAAGGCTACTGAAGACGTCATACCCACTGAGGAAGTCATTCCAATGAATGAAGGCATTCATGCTGATACACCTGAAGAAAATGGTGCTGAAGAAAATCCTCAGCCACGTCAACCTGCTCACCCAAAAGTTGCAAATGAAGTGCAGATTGACAAAATCATCGATGACATCAATGCACCAGTTCCCCTCACTCGCTCAAGAGCTTCACATTTGACTAAATTTTATGAGCACTTTGCCTTTGTCTCTATCATAGAGCCCACCAAAGTTGATGAAGCTTTCAAGGAACCTGAGTGGATTCAAGCTATGCAAGAGGAATTGCATCAATTCAAGCTCAACAACATGTGGGAACTTGTCAAGCGGCCGGATCCTCGCAAGCATAACATCATAGGTACCAAGTGGATCTAATGCAACAAGCAAGATGAAAATGGCCTTGTGGTAAGGAATAAGGATCATATTGTAGCTCAAGGCTATACACAGGTTGAGGGAATTGACTTTGATGAAACTTTTGCACCTGTTGCTAGACTTGAAGCTATTCGCATATTGCTTGCTTATGCTAACCATCATGATATCATCTTATCAAATGGATGAAAGTGCATTCCTCAATGGTAAGCTTGAGGAAGAAGTATATGTTGCTCAACCCCCAGGTTTTGAAGCCCTAAGCATCCTCACAAAGTCTTCAGACTCAACAAGGCCCTCTATGGCCTCAAGCAGGCCCCTCGGGCATTGTACGACACTCTGAAGGAGTTCCTCATGAAGAAAGGCTTCAAACCCGGCTCACTCGACAACTCTTTTCTCAAAATCCTATGACAATGAACTGTTCATATGCCAAATATACGTAGACGATATTACCTTTGGATGTACTGACAAACATTATAGTGATGAATTTGTCTATATGATGAGTGAAGAATATCAAATGTCTATGATGGGGGAGTTGAAATTCTTCTTAGGTCTCCAAATTCGTCAGCAAGACAACGACATCTTCATTTCACAAGAGAAATACCTCAAGGATGTTTTGAGGAAATTCGACATGCAAGATTGCAAGGGCGTCAAAACTCCAATGCCTTCAAAAGGCCACCTCTGCACGACGAAAATGGTAAAGATTTCGATCAGAAGGTATATTGCTCCATGATTGGCTCATTATTGTATCTATCTGCATCTAGGCCTGATATTATGCTGAGTGTTTGCATGTGTGCCCGATTCCAAGCAACACCGAAGGAATCACACCATAAGGCTGTGAAACATATTCTTCGATACTTAGCTCACACACCAACGCTTGGATTATGGTATCCCAAGGGCTCAAATCTTCACCTCGTTGGATACTCTGATGCTGACTATGCTGGAGATTGTGTGGATCGCAATTCAACCTTAGGCACATGTCATTTCCTCGGACGATCCTTAGTCTGTTGGTCCTCGAAAGAAGCAGAACTGCATGTCACTATCTACTGCTGAAGCTGAGTACATTGCTGCTGGTTCATGTTGCGCTCAGTTGCTGTGGATGAAGCAAACCCTCAAGGACTATGGCATCAAGTTGAAGAATGTGCCTCTCTACTGCGACAACAAGAGTGCCATCAAGATTTCTTACAACCCAGTTCAGCATTCCAAGACCAAGCACATCCAGATTCGTCATCACTTTCTTCGAGATCATGTACTCAAGAGCGACATCTCCATTGACCACATCCCTACTGAAGAACAACTGGCCGACATCTTCACAAAGCCCCTGGATGAAAAGAGATTTTGCAAGTTGTGGTGTGAGCTAAATATCTTAGAATCTTTGAATGTTCTTTGAAAAAGGACACACACATCCTAACACATATGCAAAATTGATGACTGAGATGTGCAACACACGAAGTAACGTTTTTCTTCAATCAATGAAGAATAACCCTCTAAGTGTGAAGAAATTAATGAAGAATTTGACTCTTAGAACCCTACGACAATTGTAAGCGGTGTCTGAAGTCATCATTCTTATACAGTGGGTCACGCCACCAACAATAGTTGAAATTCTTCAAAGTTGAGTTTTTTGTCATTTTGCAAATTCTTCAAAATTTCAAATTCCTCAACTTTTCAAATTCTTCAAACTATGAAACTCGTGTTCTTCATTGACTATATACATATATATCTGAGTTTTCAATGTCCTCAACAACATTCACTTATTGTTGATTCTTCAAGTTGATTTTCATCTAAGTGAATGTGATCGGACCCTTTTCCCTCTATGCTAAACTCAACCCAGTCCGTTCACAAATTCTTCATATGCGTTCTACTTTGAAACTCGTTCAAAGTCTTCACTGTGTCCTTGATAGTTAAAGAATTTGCGAACGGAAACTTTACAATTTTCACCATCAAAATTTTCGACGTTTCCCGCTCAAACGGTTCCGATTCCCATGACTGGATAACCCACGATCCCCCACTATCGCTACTACTCAGAACATGGGTGACACATGTCGTGTGGAGAGCAAGGGTCAGGGGTAATCTGGTCAAAAATCTTCGGACAGATTGGTTTTCACCTCCAATATAAATAATCCTCTCCTTTCACTATGCTTAGTTACTCCTCACTCCTACTCTCTCCCGAGTTACGACCTAGCACTACCGCTAAAATCATCACCGCCGGTGTGGAAGAGCTTCACTGCCTCAACCTCGCCATCGCCGTACTCGCATCGGCCGTGGAAGTCTTCATCCCGCCGCCGCTGTAGCTATCTCCCTCTGCCGAGCTAGGGCGTGGGAGATCTGGACTGACGAACTTCCTCAATCTATCTCTCGGTTCGTCGTGTTCTTCACCAGGGTAAATAAAATCTATTTTTACTGCCCTTGTTTGATCTTCAAGTTTTCCTTCACAAAGGTGTTTATTCTTAAAGAATCTCATTCTAAAGCACCTTACATGTTCATACACTTGATGACTTTCCCTAAGTTATGATTTTCTCCAAGATTCCTCAATTGTGTGAATCCTCAAAATTTGCACAACTCTGAAACCTAAGACAAAGAACACTTAGTGAAATTCCTCAAGACACCCATGGTTAAATTCGTCACACCTGATTTTATTGAAAAATTTCTGAGAACGCATATGACCTCTTCAAATTCCTCCCACCTATACTCTGTTCACAGGTACAAACATGTCCGCTGATGAATCACTAGGTTCTCATCAACTTAACTCATTTGCAACATTTCTTGAGGAAAAACCGTGCACATCTTCAGATTCCTCAAGAGTTCAAAATCCTCAGCTGAAGAAAATGGCTAATGGGAAGAAGCCATAGAAAGGTGGAAAGAAAGCCAAACACAATACTGTTTTTGAGATACCTAAACATTTGTATGCTGGTTACTATACACCAGATGAATTCATACATGATAAAGAGACAAAAGAACAGAGGAAAATCAAAATTCAGAGGATTGAACAAAGGTGGGTGAGGGAGTGGAAAGAATATCGCTATGTCACTCCCAAATATATGAAGAAATTCGCACTCAAACCCCCTTGCAATAGGGCTCCTCCTGCTGATGATCAAGAGGTTGATCCCACAAGTGTTGCTCGCGGTGAAGACTTTCCTGCTGAATGGGCAAAGCGTCAACTCAAACTTCAGATATCTGCCGAAGCTGCGGTGACGAAATTCAATGAAGACTTTGCTGCTGCCACTGCTGGAGCCTCTGCATGTGCTCCGAAGAAAAATATGATGAAGAAATCTGTTGTGAAACTAAATTCTTCATCTTCAAAGTCATCACAGCAAATTCCTCAAGCTCGGTCCTCAAAGGCCTCAGCCGCTGGAACTGTAGCTGCTCAGTCCTCTGCTGCTGCTACAAAGTCCTCAACTCCTGTGCATCTTGCATCATGTCAGAGGACAAAGGGATTCTCAATTGCTTCAAAGGCCTCAGCAAGTTCCTCTACACAAGCAAAGTGTTCAACAAGTCCTACTGTGTTGAAACTGAAGAAAACTGCTGGACGAGGTCAAAGACCAAGTCCTCACACAAGCAAAGTTGTGTTGAATCTACCCTCAGGATCTAAGGATGATGATGAGGCTGATGATGAAGAACTCGAAGAAATCATCAGAGACAGAGCAAAAGGCTTCAATAGCCAAAGGCAGCTCTATTCCTCTCATGCTGGATCCCAAGATGATCCTCAATTTCATTGACATATGGCATGAAGATCCAAGCACCCCACTTTCCTCACTGAACCTGCCTCTTGGTGTGGACCATATCCTCACCCACTTTATTGCCGAGGAAAAATGGAAAATAGACCAAGCTCAGAGAGCTAAGAGGAACAAGGCTCAAAAGGAAAAAAATTCTAAGGAATAACATGATGAATTTGACTCCAAATCAACTCATCACTCTTCAGTCTGAAATTCGCTCCCTCTCTGAGGAACAAGAAAAATACGATGCTGAATGGAAGGGCACTAAGGTGACATTTGTCAGGGCGGCCCAAGCTGTTGTAAAGGGCCATAACACCAGGGTTGCAGCTTGATCGCAACCACAAATTCCTCAGGCTGATGAATCTGCTCAGCCTGCTAAAGAAATCCAAGCACAACTAAAGAAAGTCAAACTACTGAAGAACATACCAGGACAACCTCCACTGTTGTGCCTGAAGAAACTGACAGGCCAGCTGAAGCTTTTGCTGCGCCTGATGAAATTGATACCTCAAGGGCGACTGCATCAGTCGTGCCTGAAGAAACTGCTGCCCCTTCACCCTTCTCTGACACCCCAAAATCTTCAAAGATGAAGACAATCAACCTTCCTTCTGCATCAGACGTGAAGAAAACTAAGGCTGCTGAGAAGAAGGCTTTAAAGAGAAAAGCTTCAACTTCACATTCCTCAGCTATGAAGAAGTTGAAGACTCTGTCAAAATCTTCAATGGAACCATTAGATGCCACTCCACTCTCTTCAGCACCAGCCTATGAGATAATTCCATTTGGCGTTGACTATGTCATCCCAGATGATGAAGATGAAGAAGATCATTCTGCTGCTTCGACAGAGCAGATTGATGAAGACATTGAAATTGAAGCAAATGCTTCAACTACACAAGTATCCTCGCCCCAGCCTCAATTCACTACTGAAGAGGCCGACGTTGAAGAAATTGATGAGGATGTGGACATTGGCAACACAACTCCTGTCATAAATGACGAATATTGGGAAACTGCTCACCCAATTCCCCAATGACCACTTCTCTATCATAGATTCCTCAGTCCCCTGCCCAGACTAAAGAAATTCATGAAGGATCTGATGACATGGCCGCTCCAGTCACTGAAGAAAATCCAGTTGCATCAGCTGATGACTCTGGTGCTCCAGCTGCTACTGAGGAAAATGCTCCGCAAATTCCTCAGTCTGAAGAAATTCCTGCTATTCATAAAGAGATCAAGGGCCGCTCCAAGCCAAACCTTCAGCCGAAGCCAAGGATGCCATTCAAAGGCTCAAAGCTCCCCAAATTCCTCAAGTCAAATTTCTTCAATGAGCATATATTCTTCACTGGTCCCAATCCATATGACTCAGCAAGGGCCGGTCGAACTAGATTCTGGACTCCAACTCAGATGAGTTACTATGCATTAGTTTTGTTCGACAAGAAGAAAGTCTTCAAGCACCACCAAATTCCTCATGCTGATATGGAAACAATTCCATCCTTCACATTGGTGCTTTCAGTTCTTCATGATGCAGGAATCCTTCCATTCTGTGTGGACATCTGCAATTGGAATGAAGAGTTAATTCTTCAATTCTATGCCACACTACACATCACAGGTGATGCCTCTAACATCAACTCTTGGGTCTTGGACTGGATGACCGGATCTACTCACCTCACAGCTCCAGCATCTGAATTGCTTTGGTCAGTCCCTGTCCCGATTCCTTCAGAAGAAGCACGCCGCTTGTTTGATGAACCTGCTCTACCCAATCAAGTGATGCAAGTGCTGATGAAGCCTTTGGCTCCTGGAAAACCTCAACAGACAACCTTCCTTGTGAAGGATTTTCTCTATGTGCCCAGGACGGTCTACCGCATTCTCACCAATACCCTATGTCCTTAGAAGGGCCACAACTCCGACGAGGAATAAGTGGAGGGAGTCATGAAGAATATGTTGTTTAACATCATTCATGGGATTCCCATCAACTTCCATGATTTCTTCATGAGGACATTGGCGAATGCTGCTCTAGCCCTGTTTGAACTGAAGCCTTATTTACGGGGTTATTACCCCAAGGTAGGCCAAAGCAATGGGGTTCTCCCCCATCCGCTTCGAAGGAAAACTATGCGGCCGGCTGCCCATGGCCGGCTGGAGGACGGCCGGCTCAGGCTGTCGCCGGCTAGCGACACGGATGGCTGGTCATGCAGCCGGCTTGACCCCCGACCGGCTAGGAGCGGCCGGCTGCCTTCCGGGCCGCCTCCTCCATTGACCCCGGGGCGGACATGCAACGTCCCGTCCCTCTGCGCGTGGGTACAACGACACGACACAACCGCCACGACGGACGGCCCTATGGCCACTAACGCATGGTAGCGCATGGCTACAGTCTGGTCGTCCAGACCGTTGACCTCGGGGAGCATGACCGGGCGGGGAAACAGTGCCGGCACGCCCTCTCCCACTCGATTACCTACCCTAGCATGGCTACAGTGCAGCCAACCGTACCGAAGACTTCGACCGACTGGCGCTAGACGAGGTCTCCCGGGCGACCCGGGTCGTGGCAGGTGGGGGGAGGGCCAATCGCAAAGCCGGTTGGCAGGCCTCGGCAGAAGGCGGGACCGCTCAACCGGTGGACCCTACAGACGACAAGATGACACGAAGGGCGGGACCCCCTGGCCAGCCGGAGAGACTGCCAGCCGGGTCCCCCCACCCCTATACTTTAGAACATATTATAGAGCCGGGGAGTTGGCCTATAAAACCGCCGACCCCCCATGCAACGGGGATGGACGATCATTCGCATACACCCACACAGAGCTTCCCTCTCATACCATCTCTAGCAACGGAGGAAGACGAGCCAGCTGCTCCTTCTTCCTCTAGACACAGCTCTAGGAGCATCCTTGTAAACACCACTATCCATCCAACTAGACCAAGCAGGACTAGGGGTATCACCTCCCCCGGAGGGCCCTAAACCTAGGTACATCGTTTGTCACCACTGCTTGTGCCCAATCTCGCACCCAGAGCCTGTCGGCGTCCTTCGATCCCAACCACCTACGATAAGCCTACCCATGGCATCTGTCGTGAGAAAACGACGACAATTGGCGCCCACCGTGGGGCCATATGCGACGCCGGTCGGATTCATGCTCCGGGTGGGACCAATCGCCATTCCCTACTACCGCCGCATGTCTAGGCGAAACCGCGGGCTCGTGGGGCTTGCTCAGGTATGCCCTGTGGGCAACTCCATCGACCTCGTGGCCGATATTGGCGCGCTCACCGAGTGCTTTGGCAGGCCCAGCCTCGCCGAGGCTCCGATCGCTGACGAGTACCCTGGCCAGGTGCTCGTCTGCGCCAATCCGCCCACGGCTACGGGCGCACATGCTGTGACCCAGTCCAGCGGCTCCCACGATCGTGTGGGGGCAATGGCCATCATCTCCTCCACCTCCTCCGGACGTGCACGGGCCGGGATTGACGCTGCCGCGGCCCACGTCGGCACCTCCGATCTGCTCGGTGCGGCCATCTGGGGCTTGAGCACCCCTATCTCCACGATGGCGAACCCTGACGCCGCCGCGGCCGACCTCGAGGCGGTCCGCCACATCTTGTTCGAGGACGCCACCACCCTCGCGGCCACGCAGCGCCGCATGGAGGCTGCCCAATGGAAATACGCTTCCACCTACGGTCTCACCCCGGCTGGCACCGAGCCCAGCCGGTGTGGGGCTATGCGCGACCGCGGCCGCGTGGTCGCCGAAATCCTAGGCGGTAAGATGCCCGTCTATGACACCCTCGCAGCAACCTTGGAGGGAGAAGACCATGCCGCCCACGAGCGTCACATCAAGGAGCTCATTGGCGCCGCTGACGCGCAGTAGCATCTGCTCGCGTCATGCGGTGCTGCCTCGAGAAGCCCCTGGCTTGAGCGCGAAGGCACGAGGACTGCGGGCCGTCAGCCGGCTCAGCACTCCTCTTCCCCTCGCATCTCTGGCCGGCGGGCCGAAACAAACAACCCTCGGCCCACTCAGTTGCCGGGGAGCAAGCAGCCGGCTGTTAACAGCCGGCGCACCAACAACCCGCCTCGCAGCAGCTGCCACCGCGAAACGCCAGCAGCCGGCAGCCGGCAGCCGCGGGCACACTCCACCCCCGTGGCGCGAGCCGGAACGGTCGGTTCCGCACGTCATCTGCCCCGAGCTCTCAGCCCGGATTGGGCCGCGTGTCCCCCATAGCAAGAACGACGCCCACAACCGCATTGACCACCTCGCGTAGTTAGCCCTCCTCGAAGAGGAGGGCTTGATTGGCCCGGCCTGTTTCGGCCCTTGGATCCACAACGAGCCGTTCCCAACCGGCTTCACTCTCCCCCGAGATACCCCTAAGTATAACAGGGCCGCCAAGCCCGAGGACTGGTTGATCGACTGCACCACTACGGTCGGCATCGCCAGGGGGAACAAGCGCATAGACATTTGCTACTCTCCCCTCATGTTGATCGGCTCGGCCCGCACCTGGCTCAACAGCCTGGCGGCCGGCAGCATCAACACCTAGATGGACTTCGAGGAGGCCTTCGTCCGCAACTTCATCGGCACCTCCAAGCGGCCCAGCCGCCCTCGTGAACACGCCATGTGCGTTCAGGGGCCGGACGAGTCCCTCCACGACTACCTCACTCGGTGGACCGAACTCCGTAACTCTTGCGAGGGGGTGCACGAGGTGCAAGCCGTACAGTACTTCATCAAAGGCTATCGATATGGCACCCCCCTCAAGCACAAGCTTCTATGCTCCGAGCCGGACACGCTTGCTGAGCTCATGACCAAGGAGGACAAGTACGCCACGGCTGATTCAGCCATCCGGGTCAAGATGACCCCGCCCGCCAAGGCAATGACAACACCAGCAACGTCCCGGCTAACTGCCGACAACCGGCAGCCACAGAACAACAAACGCAAGAACGACCAGCCGGATCCCCGCTACGGGAGCCGACAGGTCAACACCATTGAGGAGCAGGAGCCGGCTGCCCAGCCTTCCAGTCAGTGCCAGCGCACTGGCAAGGCTGCCTGGCAGCCGAAGCTCACCTTCAAGCAGATGCTTGACCTCCCCTGCAAGAACCACTTAGAGGAAAAAACCTCTATGCACACACTCCGGCAGTGTAGCTTGTCATAGCGATTGGCCTGGGGGGACAGACTTTCGGCTCCTCCCGCGCCACCTGCCCGCGTGCCGGCCCCGGCCCAAGCTGCCGCCCCGGTGCCGGCTCCGGCTCCGGCCCAAAATGATGGTCGTCTGATCGACCAGTTCCCTAACCAAGACGGATGTTACATCGTCTTCACCAGAGAAGAGACAAGCAAACACGGTCAGCGCCGGCTCCACCGTGAGGTGAACGCCACCATGCCGGAGAAGCTGGTCACCTGGAGCCGGGCGGATCATCCCGATGTAATGCCAAGTCCCAGCAGCTACGCCCTGGTCCTCGATCCCACCATCGCCACAGAGAAGCGCACTTGCCGCTTCAACCGGGTGCTGATAGATGGTGGTAGCAGCATCAACATCCTTTACCTCGACACGATGCACAAGCTGGGGCTGAAGATAGAAGACCTATAGGCGAGCCAGACGGTCTTCCATGGCATCGTGCCTAGAAAGTCCTACTCCCCTGTCGGCAAAATCATGCTCGATGTCCTCTTCGGCGGACCTGGCCACTTCCGCCACGAGACGGTGTTGTTCGAGGTCGTGGACCTCGCAAGCCCCTACCACGCGCTGCTGGGCCAACCTGCCCTTGTCAAATTCATGGCGGTCCACCATTATGCCTACCTCAAGCTCAAGATGTTAGGCCCCAAGGGAATCATCACCATCACGGGCGACTACAAGATGTCAATCGAGTGCGCTCGAGACGGCAGCCGGCTGGTCGAAGCCCTAGAAATTGCCGAGGACAAGCGGCAGCTCGATCGGCTTGTGGCCCTTACTGCTAGCCAGCCGGCCGTGCCGGCTCCCCCCTTGCAGTCCGCCGGCGAGGCCTCCTTCCAACCGTCCAAAGACACCAAGCAAATCCCGCTCGACCCGGCCAACCCGGCTCGGTGCGTCACCATCGGCTCCCGCCTTGACAGCAAATAGGAAGGCGAGCTCGTCGACTTCCTCCATGAGAATCGGGACATCTTTGCATGGACCCCCAAGGACATGTCGGGTGTGCCGAGGAAGTTTGCCGAGCACAAACTACACGTCCAGCCGGACGTCAACCGGTCAAGCAACCCCTGCGCCGCTTCTCCGAGGAGAAGCAGCATACCATAGGAGAAGAGATCGCCCAGCTGCTCGCAGTCGGGTTCATCATGGAAGTGTTCCACCCGGACTGGCTGGCCAACCCAGTCCTGGTGCTGAAGAAGAACAAGACCTGGCACATGTGCATCGACTACACTAGCATGAACAAGGCGTGTCCAAAGGACCCATTCGCCCTGCCGCGGATCGATCAAGTCATCTACTCCACGGCCGGCTACGACTTGGTGTCTTTCCTGGATGCCTACTCTGGCTACCACTAGATCAAGCTGGACCCGGAAGACCGGCTCAAGACCTCCTTCAGCACGCCCTTTGGGGCCTACTGCTACATCACCATGTCCTTCGGCCTGAAGAACGCAGGCGCCACCTTCCAGCGGTGCATGTAGAAGTGCCTCCTGCCTCAGATAGTCAGGAACATCCACGTCTACGTCGACGACATCATCATCAAAACCAAGAAGCACTTTATCCTCCTCAACGATCTTCGGGAGACCTTTGTGAACCTACACGAGTACAAGATCAAGCTCAACCCGTAGAAGTGTGTCTTCGGCATCCCAGCCGGCCAACTCCTAGGTTTCTTCGTGTCTGCTCGGGGCATCGAAGCTAACCCCGAGAAGATTAGCACGATCGAGCGCATGCCCAAGACGACCCGGCTTCGCGACGTCTAGAAGTTCACTGGCTGCCTTGCCTTGCTCAACCGCTTCATCAGCCCGCTGGGGGAGAAGGCCTTGCCCCTCTACGGGCTCCTTCACAAGATGGCTCTAATCGAGCCGGGTCACACCAAAAAGCTAGGCATGTTCGATTGGCCCGACGAGGCGGACAAGGCCTTCCGCGTCCTCAAGAAGGCTCTCACCCGCGTGCCCATCCTGGCCACGCCGGTTGAGAAGGAACCCTTGCTCGCCTACATCACGGCAACCACACGCGTCATCAATGTCGTCTTGGTGGTCGAGCGGCCGGAGGAGGGCAAGTCCCTGCTGGTCCAACGGCCCGTCTACTACCTCAGCGAGGTCCTCTCCGCGTCCAATCCGAACTACCAACACTACCAAAAGATGTGTTACGGTATATATTTCGCCACCAAGAAGGTCAAGCAATACTTCCAGGAGCATACCATCACCATGGTGAGCATGGCCCTGCTCGGCGAGATCATGAGCGGCCGGGACTCCACCAGTCGGATCGCCAAATGGGTCATCGCCCTCGCTGATCATGAGATCCAGTACGAGCCACAAACCGCCATCAAGTCGCAGGCGTTGGCTGATTTCCTCGTCGACTGGGCGGAGACGGAGTTCGTCCCCCCCAGACTCCATGCATTGGCACATGCATTTCGACGGCTTGAAAATGAGGACCGGCCTGGGTGCCGAAGGTCCTCTCCTCCTCGAAAGGTGACCAGCTCAAGTACGCCTCCAAATCCACTTTGCCGCCTCCAACAACGTGGCCAAGTACTAGGCCATCGTCCATGGCCTCCGGCTCACCAAGGAGATCGGCATCAGGTGCATCCTATGCTTCGGTGACTCCGACCTCGTGGTGTAGCAAGTCTCTGGCGAATGGGATGCCAGGGACGCCAACATGGTCAGCTACCGCTGGCTCGTACAATAGCTCATCGGCTCCTTCGAGGGCTGTGAGTTTCATCACGTCCCACGGGGGGACAACGAGGCGGCCGACGCGTTGGCAAAGATCGGCTCCACCCAACAGGCCGTCCTAGCTGGCGTCTCCCTTGAGCGGCTTCACAAGCCGTCGATCAAGCCTTCCCTAGAATCAAAATCAATCTTCATGCCGGCGGACGTTGCCGGCCCATCGACGGCTCCGGCTGTCCCTTCGGCATCTTCGCCACCGGCGCCCACAACTTTGGCCGACCTGCCGGCACCAGTCGAGCCGTCTGCATCCGCGGCCGCCGGCTCCATAGATGCGGCTGTCATGATGACAATTGACCAGCCGACCGCGGGGGTTGGCGAGCCGGGCCCGGGGGCTCTCGAGCCGGCCCCCGTCTCGGCTCCCTCATGGGTCCAGCCTATATTGGCGTTCCTCCTACGTGGCGAGCTCCCCCGGGACAAGGCCTTGGCAAGGCAAATCCAACGCCGGGCCCCGGTGTACAGCATCATCAACAACGAGCTCGTCCATCGCAGCACCACCGACATCTTCCAGCGATGCGTTGAGCCGTAAAAGGGCCTGGAGATCCTCCTCGACATCCACCAAGGTGAGTACGGGCATCATGCCGCCTCCAGGACCCTGGTGGCCAAGGCCTTCCGCCATAGCTTCTACTGGCCCACTGCTCTCGAGGCAGCCAAGAAATGGGTCGATGAGTGTGAGGGCTGTCAGCGCTTCAGCACGCAGAGCCACCTGCCGGCATCATCCCTCCAGACCATACCCCTCTCGTGGCCCTTCGCCGTCTGGGGGCTGGACATGGTGGGTCCCTTCAAAACCGCACGAGGCGGCATGACACATTTGCTGGTACCTGTTTACAAATTCACCAAGTGGATCGAGGCATGACCAATCAAGAAGCTGGACGGCCCCACGGCAGTCCGGTTCATCGACGACATCACGGTTCGCTACGGCGTCCCCCACAGCATCATCACCGGTAACGGCATGAACTTTGCCAAGGGCGCACTCATGCGTTTCTTCTCTAAGCAAGGAATCCGGCTCAACCTGGCCTTCGTCGCTCATCCACAGCCAAATGGCCAGGGCGAGAGGGAAAACGGCCTCATCCTGTTTGGCATCAAGCCCCAGCTCGTGACGCCTCTGGTAATGTCGGTCGGCTACTGGATCGACGAGCTGCCAGCCGTCCTTTGGAGTCTTAGGACCACCCCAACCGATCAACCGGCTACACTCCCTTCTTCCTTGTGTACGGGTCCGAGGCGATCATCCCCACCGGCATCGAGTTCGACTTGCCTCGGGTTGCCCTATACACGGAGAAGGACGCAAAGGAGGCAAGAGAAGACGGCGTCGACCTACTCGAGGAAGCTCGCAAACTGGCCTTGAGCCGGACGGCAATCTACCAGCAGAAGCTCCGGCACTACCACAACAAGCGGATCTGGCCACTCTCCTTTCGCGAAGGGGACCTGGTCCTCAGGCGGATCCAGCGGACAGCCGGACAACACAAGCTGTCTGGGTGCCCCAGGCCGGCTCTTGGGGCACGCCCTGTTTCGCTTCCCTCAAAGGTTTCCTCGCTCACCGGCTCCCCAACCCGGCTCACGGGCCCGGGGGCTCGTCGACTGGTCCTAGGTCGCCTCTCTCAAAAATTGTCTAAGTAGTGTGAGCCGAGCAAACCCTCCCACCCCTCCCAGCTATAGATCCGGCTCCCGGCTATCCAGCTGACGGGGCCTCGAGGCGGCAAAGCTTAGCTCACATGAAAGATCAATCGAAAGGAGATACTGGCTAGGCCCAGCCGGACCACTGCCTCACCTCTGCCACTCTACTTATCCCGAAAGGCTCTCGTGATTTCTAAGTTCTGAACCGGCTCCCTCGAGGCAGACACCCCGACCCAGCTACAGATCGGCTCCTGGCTTTCGGGCTGGCGGGGCCGAAACCAAAGGAGAAAAGGGGGGATTGAAAAGAACCAAGAGGGCGAAAAAGAATAAGGACAAGCTGGCACGAGCAATAAGGCAAACACACTAAGTATTCACAGTACAAATGTTAAGTGGCCCATGGCCAGCACGGTTCATTACATAACACCCCCAGTGGGTGGACTCGAGCCTAACTTGCAGGAGAGAAAAAGAAAGATAAAGACGCCCGAGGGCTCAAGCCACCGGCGTGTCGCCAGCTAGCGTGCCCCCAGCTGGCGCATCGCTGGGCGGCTTGACTCCCGTCCCAGAGGTGGCTACGGCCTTCGGGTCGGCTTCCTTGGCCTTCGAGGCGGTCTCCGCGGTCCCAGCCATCTCGCCGCTCAAGTTGGTGCTCTCGTCGGCAACCTCCTTGTCCGCCGGGCCTTGGGGGATGCTGAAGGAGTCTTCTGGCACCGGCTTGCCGTCTTTGCCAACGGCCGGCAGGAACTCGTCCGCGTCGATGTACGACGCAAGCTCGTTGGCCCGATGGACAAGGGCCAGCTCACGGGCCTCCCACTCCTCGGCCAGCTCGTCTCGCATGATGGCCAGCCGACCCAAGTCCACGCCGCGATACCACGACAGGACGAACCGAAGCTCCATCTGCACGCCAGCCCGGGCTGCTGAAGCCTTCCATGCCTCGAGCCGGGACACGGCCTGCTCCAGCCACAAGGCCACGCGGTTTGTCGGAGCTCCCCCGCGGCCCGGCCACAGAGCGGCGATGATCTCCTTTCCGGCTGTCTTCAGCCGCTCCACGCTACGCTCGAGGTGGATCATCCAGTTTTCAATGGCGAGCCCAAGCTCATCCACATCCCACACGGCATCCTCCTCGATGGAGCGCCCGCACTCCCGAAGGTACTCCCGGTGCTCCTCGATGGCACGCTCAGCGTGGCGCTGAGTTTTCGGGAAGCGCCCTAGGAGAAAGGGGAAGAAGAGGAAAGAAGGGCAAATCAAACAGAAGAACCAGCAAAGGAAAAAAGCAACCGGCTGGAGAAGGGAAAAATGGACACTTACCTTCAATAGCGTCGTCCACCCCGATGGCGAAATTGAGCGACGCTTTCCGCTCTGACGCCAGCGTCGCCTCCGATGCGGTGAGGGAGCCCTTGACCTCCTTGAGCAATCTCTCGAGACACGTCACCTCGTCTTGGAGGGCGGCGGTCCTCCAGGCGGTATCAGTCGCCTCCTTGACGGATGTCTCCTTGGCCGCCACCTCCTTCGCCACGATGGCCTTGAGACGGTCCTGGGCCGCCTCCCCGTCCGCCAGCAACGTGGCCATCCGGTCTTTCTCCTGCGTGGCCGCCTAGATGTCTTGTGCCAGCCAGTCCTGCTCAGAGACGAGCCTGGTCTTCTCGTCCCGGAGGGCGGTCAGATCACCTGCAAGACAAGGCAGACGTCAGCCAGCTCTCGGGGGCTACATAACCCTCCCGCGAAACTCAACTTACCTTGCACATGCGCTAGCTCCTCCTCCAGGAGGTAGAAGTCGTGTTTGCCGCGGTCATGGATGGTGACTGCCTCCTCGAACAGCTTTTGCCGCAAGGAGTTCCCCTCCTTCCACACAGAGCCAAAAATAAAGACATGCTCAAAGAGATTCGGCCCGGCTGCCCGTCAACCGGTCAGTCGGCCCGCATCTCGGGGGCTACACCCAGCGCACCCCCCACTGAAAATTATAAGACAAAGGCAACTGTGCTTACCTTCGCATGCTGCAGAATGGCGTCTGCCGCCTCTACGAACCGGGCCAGCTCCTGCCGGCACCGGTTCAAGACGCTCCCCAACTCCCGGAACGAGGGAACCAGGCCGCCCGCCGGGGGAAACGGTAGGGCTGGCACGCGCGCCAGCGCCTCCCAGTCTCGGAGCACCTCCTGCATGGTCTGCAGGGTCCTCCGGGCCCGGCCGCCGTTGCCACCTAGGCTCTCCACGGTGCCGGCCGCCGGGGGCGGGTCGATGACAGCGAGGGTCCGGGAGTCGCCTCCCACCGACCCTCTGCCCAACGCCATGGCCGCCTTCACCTCCTGTCGCTCCGGCGCGACGATCGCGACGGACGGCGCCTCCACCTCCATGGCCGCCACCTCTGGTGCCACCTCTGATGCCGCCTCCGGGGCCACCGGGGCCTCCGGCATGTCGACCTAGTCCGGCTAGACTGCGGGCGGTGTCACGTCCGACACCTCCGGTCGGGTCGCTCGGGGGCCGGCTCCGTTGCCGCCGCCCTCACTTGGGCCGCCTCCTCCGCGGATAGAGGCACGGGCGGCTCCATGGCCGCCCCTCGCGGCTCGCTCGACGTGGGCCTCAATAGATGGATCGATTCCACCGCCGAGTCCGCCGCTCGCGCGGGGTCCGTGGACCTCCTCCGGACTTTGAGGCCCCGCCTCGTGTTCCGGACTTTGAGGCTCACAGCTCTGCGAGCCTCCTCTTCTCCTCTCGCTGGGTGGCCACGTGCTCGCGGGCCAGCCGACTGGCGGCATCCGTCAGGTCCCCCGCCGGCTCCCACTCGTGAAGCTTGATGGGGTCCCTGCAACGCACAAAGGCCGGTCACCCACTGGCTCGCGACCCGAAAGAAAACACACGCAAGACACGAAAATGAGACTTACCTGATAACGAGGGGCAAGGCCCGCTTGGCACGCACCGGCGGCTTCCACGCGTCCACCTTCACCCGCTTTGGGACTGGTGGCAGGGCCGCCGGCCCCTCCTCAGCCGGCCTCTTCGCCCGGCCGGCAGCTCCCACCGCTGGGGCTGGAGTCGGTCGCTCCTTGCTCCGCCGACCCTAACGTGCTGAGGGAAGAGGCTCGTTCAGAATCATTACGTCATCATCATCGTCATCCGCATCATCGCTGTTCGTCCATTCCCTGATCGTGGGGGCAAGAAGGAACTCACCGGCTCCGCTAGGCTCCCCGGCTGCGCCGGACCCTCCGGCTCCGCTCGGGTCGCCGACTCGTGGGTCTGCCGGCTCGTCGACTCCTCCCGAGGAGTCCACCCCTCCTCCGGCGGGCCTCCCTCTCGTAGTCTTTAGAGTCGGAGTGTTCGCGCTCCGCCTCGAAGATTTGGGGGTGCGGGCCGTCCGGCGTGTTCTGTCGCACCAACAGCTATAGTCAGCATTGCAAAGTAAGGTCCGCAGTCGGCCGCCGGCTGGAAAGAATCAAACGAAGAAAAGCCGTCTCGTCAAAAGACTTACCGGGGGCGGTTGATGCGGTCATACGGCTCCATGCTAAAAGACCACGACTCGGCCTTCAACTTGAACGTCGTGAGGGCGTTCACCCGCTTCGCCACCTGAGCCGGCATCAGGTTAACGGTGGACAGCCGGCAGGGGTCGCGGTGGCCGGACATGTCATAGATCCTGTGCGGCATCAACTGGAGAGGCAACACCTGGCACGAGATGAAAGCTGCCACCAGATCGGCGACAACCAGCCCCTCGGAGCTCTTCAGCTGTGCGAGCCGGCCGAGCTCCGCCAGGGCCAAGCCGCGCAGGGCGGCCCCCAGCCAGTTCACCTCGGTGGACTGTGCGTCGACAAACGGCGGCAACCGGATGAAGTCCAAGTTCGGGTCGGCGTTCTTCACGTAGAAGAACGTCTGGTGCCTTCCCTTGACGGAATCGATGAGAGAAAGGGGCAGGAAGCACGCGGTGCCACGACAACACACCACCGTGCCCCCGCGGGCACTGCTCTTCAGCGCCTTGAGATAGAAGAGGGCGTTGAAGAAATCGAGAAAAGGAAGGACCCCAAGGTATCCCTCGCACAGCATCATGAAGCCGGCAAGGTAAAGGATCACGTTGGGGCTGAGGTGGTGCGGTTGGAGGTTGAAGGTGTCGAGGAGCAGGCGGAAGAAGTGGCTCACCAAGAGCCCGAAGCCGTAGGAGAAATGCCAGAGGAACACGACATGCTCCCCGGGCTGTGGCGCCAGCACCACCTCATTGCTCGGCGCACGAGCGACCACTCGCTCCGTCGGTGGCAGCATGCGCGCGCGGTGGAGCTCCATAATGTCCGCCTCGGTGACGACGGAACCAACCCAGCTCCCTCCGCGTCCGTCGGCCATTGTGGCGGCGGGGCAGCTTCCGGGCGCGGTTGCGGGTTCGTGCGCGGTGTTGCGCGAGGAGAGCGAGGAAGACGAAGAAGGCAAGAAGGCGAGGCAGCAAGGGGGCGAGTGGGATGCAGGTATCTCTGCCCCCTGCCCTTCCTCCCCTTTTATAGAGGAGGCCACGACCAGGGGACATGGGATTAATTGAGCCCACTCCCTCGGAAACTCTGCGTGCGCGTGGGTGGCCCCGGGCCGTAACGGCCGCTTCGGGGCGCAGAGGATCCCGGCCTGCACCTCGAGGCCTACTGGGCTATGCCTAGGGCCTAGCGGGCTAGGCCCAGGCCGACGTCCCATCTCCCCACGTGCGCGGGGCCTGCCGCATCATTACTCACCGCGTGGCGCGCGGTGGGCCAGCTCGGGTCCCTAGGCGACGCGCCAGTACCCAAGGCGTTGGGTCCAACGGCCGACCCGGCTGCCCCTTCGGCTTCACACCGGAGGCGGGTACCGTTGGGGGGAAGCTGCTAGCTCCCCTCCGTCTACCAGACGCGGGCCCCCGCCGGCTTCGGGGACTACTGACGGGGTTATTACCCCTAGGCAGGCCAAAGCAACGGGGTTCTCCCCCCTTCCTCTTCGAAGGAAAACTATGCGGCCGGCTGCCCATGGCCGGCTGGAGGACGGCCGGCTCGGGCTGCCGCCGGCTGGCGACACGGACGGCTGGTCATGCAGCCGGCTTGACCCCCGACCGGCTGGGCGCGGCCGGCTGCCTTCCGGGCCGCCTCCTCCATTGACCTCGGGACGGACATGTGACGTCCCGTCCCTCTGCGCATGGGTACAATGACATGACACAACCTCCACGATGGACGGCCCTGTGGCCATAGTGGCCGCTAACACACGGTAGCGCATGGCTACAGTCCGGCCGTCTAGACCACTAACCTCGGGGAGTGCAATCGGGCGGGGAAACAGTGCCAGGACGCCCTCGCCCACTCGATTACCTGCCCCGGCATGGCTACAGTGCAGCCAGCCGTACCGGAGACTTTGGTCGGCTGGCACTAGACAACGCCTCTCAGGCGACCCGGGCCGCGGCAGGTGGGGGAGGGCCAATCGCAGAGCTGGTTGGCGGGCCCCAACAGGAGACGGGATCGCTCAATCGGTGGACCTTACAGATGACGAGACGACACGAACGGTGGGACCCCCTGGCTAGCCGGAGAGACTGCCAGCCGGGTACCCTAACCCTGTACTTTAGAACATATTATAGAGCCGGGGGTTGGCCTATAAAACCCCCTAAGCACCCCATGCAACGGGGACGGACGATCATTCACATACACCCACATAGAGCTTCCCTCTCATACCATCTCTAGCAACGGAGGAAGATGAGCCGGCTGCTCCTTCTTCCTCCTCTAGACACAGCTCTAGGAGCATCCTTGTAAACACCACTATCCATCCAACTAGACCAAGCAGGACTAGGGGTATTACCTCCCCCGGATGGCCTTGAACCTAGGTACATTGTGTGTCACCATCGCTTGTGCCCAATCTCGCACCCGGAGCCCGTCGGCATCCTCCGACCCCAACCACCTACGATAAGCCTACCCATGGCATCTGTCGTGAGAAAACGACAACACTTATGCTCCCTGGATTATGAAGTTCATCAGATCAAGATCTTCAGTTCCCTTCAAGGCGGACTTCCAGAATCACTTCGTCTTCTTGCCCCCGATTGAAGTCCTCAAGAGCACAATTGCCTCAGTTGAGAGGAAAAGGCAAGGCTATCATTGATGAAGGCACTCATCCATTGGATGGTTAGTTTCGCAAAGCTGCATCCTTCTCCACAAATGATGACACTGCAAACCAGGACTCAAAAGCAAAGGCCTCAGCACAAAAACCTGAAGAGTCTTCCCCTCGTGTGATGACTGATCGTGAGCTTCTCATAATTCTTCATCAGAAGGTCGATCGCAATCACAAGTGGGTAAAACGTCAGTTGGCTTCCATTGTTCAGAACATGACAGTGACGTAGAACTCTGTGAGCAAAAATCACTACTATGTGCATGAAATCTTTGATCGTGCATGGGCCATTCTCGCACACCTCAAGACTCCTAAGGAACTCAAGGACATGGACTTTCAGCAAAACTTTGACTGGTCTCATCCTCGTCAGAAGAAATTCAAGAAGGTTCTAGTTCCTATGATGGTCACAAGTTCATATTCTTCATCGCGTGAGACGGATGAAGTTGAAGGCATTGACGATACTGCGGTAGGCCCTGCATCGACAAACGACCCCGACAATGTTGGCGCTCCTTCTTCACCAACAAGATTATATTCTTCAAGGGCATTAGTCCTCACTTTTTCGTCCCTTTTCGTCTTCAATGACAAAGGGGGAGAAAATTTGAGTTAGTCTTCAAGCGGGTCTCTATATATGGGCTTATTTTTGTTTAAGTTACAACTCTCGCTTTTCTGAAGCTTTTGTTGTTGGAGTTGTAACTTAAGTCCGATGGTGGTCTGACTCTTTTGAACTGCTTTCCGCATGCTTATTTCTTCAAGTACCTTAATGAATGCATGCTGAATTTTGTCAGACACCATTTTCATCATGCATTTCAAATCATTGATATCATATGTTCAAATGCGTGTATGAATTACAAGATATAGGGGGAGTTCTCCATGTTTTTACCCTACCATGTGCATTTGCAGTCCATAGCAAATTCCTCAAATATGCACATCTTCAGGAGGAGTTCTTATATATCTTGCAATCAAATTCCTCAAACTAAGTATTTAAACTTCATAGTATTATCCCCGTTGAAAACTTAACCTATTTGTCATCAATCACCAAAAAGGGGGAGATTGTAAGTGCATCTAGTGCCCCTTAGTGATTTTGGTGTATTGAAGACTTATAGGTTAAGGAACTAATGTGTTTGTGAGTGTACACATGCTATATAAGTCGATGAGGAGTTTGATATATTCGGAGATTACCGACCCCTAAAATGTATGTCTTCATTTGAAGACTTTGGTGAAGACTTTGTTGAAGACTTTGGTATTCCCTGAAGACATGGAAAATGAAGAAGTTGGTGTGACCTTGAAGACATGAACGAGGACTATGAAGCGTGAAGACTTTTGTTTTCGTAGTTTCATTTCCTTTCTTTGAGTCATAGGAAACACCGTACTGTTAAAGGGGGCCAAGGTAATACTAAGGAAAATTTCCAACTGATGCTCAACTCCAAAAGCCTCAACCTATCCAATCCTTCGAGTGAAGCCTTTGGAAATCTCTTGAAGTTCAATCAAGTTCTTCAGTGACAGAGACGAAGTTCTTCTGGTCTGTGATGAAATTGATCTAACTAAGGAGTCAGGATTTCGCCAGTGCGAATTGCCTACAAGTGAGGAACATGATAAGCCTAAGGACTTTCATAGTTCGAAATTCCGACCATTGTTGTGCTTAGCGCCAGTTGTCCCCAATCAAAAATATCCACATAACGGTCATATCATTGGGGGCATTTATGTCTTATCATGTCAGGTTGCAACCTGGCTATAAATAGCCACCCCCACAATCACTAGTTGTTTGGCTGCTCTGAGAGAGAACTGACACTTGTCATTTGAGAGCAACCCATCCTCCGAGGACTTTGAGAGAAAATCATCAGTGAGGAAAAACCCACAACCAAATCACCAAATTCAAAGTGATTGAGCATCACTAAAGAAATTCCTATGTGGAACCGACGCTTGTTACCTTTAAGGACTATGCATCCTCCAGATGGTTAGGCGTCATGGTCTAGTGCATCCTGCAGTCAATTGGGGATCACGGAGTGACCTTGGTCTAGAGCATCCAACAGTCTATTATGGATCGTCGGGTGGCCAGTTTGTGAGGGTTTTGGAAGCCTACCCTGAAGACTTACCACGAGGGTTGGGCGAGGACTGTGTGACCTTAGGTCAAGGAGAATACGGTAAGGACTGTGTGTCCTGGGACTGTGTGTCCTCTGGTTTAAATACCAGGCCACTCCAAACCAGACGTACGACTATCACAGCAGTTGGAACTAGGTCATCAAACCATTGTCTTCATCGAGCTACCTGGTTCTATTTCCTCAACCCCTCTATTCCTCATATACTTGCTGATGAAATTGATCGTTACTGTTGGAAGAATTTGACTGAAGACTTTCACAATTTCCTCCCCTCAAATTCTTCAAGTTACCTTGTTCCTCACCTGCTTATTCTGTATCACGCTACTTGTAATTTGTGCATGTTTCATTTCATCATGATGACTATGCTATCGCAATATTTCTCATGCACTTGAGTACTTAATTCGCTGCTAGTTATTCATCACATTTCAAATTCCTCAAGTTGAAATTCCTCAAGTGATGAATTTGTAAAAATCGCCTATTCACCCCCCCTCTAGTCGATATAACGCACTTTCAACTACCGACCATGCGGTAGTACCCCATGGGCTCTCGATAGTACCGCTTCGGCGGTTCTACCGCTAGTTACCTAGTGCAATCGGCCTGTGTCTGACACTTCCGTGCAAGCGGTAGTACCGCATGTTGCAGCGGTAGTACCGTGGTCATATGCGATAGTACCACGATGCGCGGGGCTAAGAGTGGGGATGACGGTTGGATCTTATCCCCCACTATAAAAAGGAGGTCTTCTTCCCCAAGAAGACCACCTCTTCCTTCCCAAGCTCCATTGTTGCTCAAAGCTCCATTTTAGCCCGATCTCTCTCCCTAGCCAATCAAACTTGTTGATTTCCTAGGGATTGGTTAAGGAGGACCCGATCTACACTTCCACCAAGAGAAATTTGATTCCCCCCACTAATCCCTTGCTGATCTTGTTACTCTCGGGTGTTTGAGAACCCTAGATGGTTGAGGTCACCTCGGAGCCACATTCCATTGTGGTGAAGCTTTGAGTGGTTGTTGGGAGCCTCCAATTAAGTTGTGAAGATATCCCCAACCTTGTTTGTAAAGGTTCGGCCGCCACCTTCAAGGGCACCAATAGTGGAATCACGGCATCTCGCATTGTGTGAGGGTGTGAGGAGAATACAGTGGCCCTAGTGGCTTATTGGGGAGCATTGTGCCTCAACACCGCTCCAACGGAGACATACTTCCTCACAAGGGAAGGAATTCCAGTAACACATCCTCGTCTCCACCGGCTCCACTTTTGGTTATCTCTTACCTTTACTTCTTGCAAGCTATTATTGTGCTGTATCCCTTGCTTGCTTGTGTGCTTGTTGTGTTTAGCATCATATAGGTTCCTCACCTAGTTGCACATCTAGCCAGCTTATTTGATGCTAAGCCTAAATTGTTAAGGAAAAGTTAAAAAGTGTTAGTTTCCTATTCACACACCCCCCTCTAGTAAACCATATCGATCCTTTCACAAGCGACTTCTCTTATCTACATTCATGCCACAAGTTAAGTCTAAGCAAGCTAGTAACAAAGGAAAGAAAGGTTCTTCAACTAGTAGCAATAAAATTGATAAATCCAATGATATTGCTTCTAGTAGTTCTCTTGATCCCACTAACTCTTATCTTAGCCAAGTTACACTTGAGCAAGAAAATAAACTCTTGAAGGGATTATAGAGAAAGGTATCTACAAGAGTCTTGAAGGGTGAAAACAATTTGAGGACATTGTACGCAAGCACGGAGGATACCGGAAGAATCATGGTGTTGGCTACTTCAACACTAATGGATTTGAATGGGAAGAAGGTTAATACCCCAATAACAAGTTTGTTCCTCAAAAGGAGAAGTATTAAAATACTCTCCCTAAGGGAACAAAATCTCAAGATGACCTTCCACCACAAGACCCCAAGCTCAAGGACAAGAACAAGCTGCAAGAGGACATTGACTCATATGAACATGAATCCCAAGCTTTGGTGAAGTGGGTTACCAAGGCTACTACAAGCTCAACTTCTACAAGTGCTACTTCAACATCGTGGATCTCCATCAACTTTATGTGGGTCCCTAAGAAGAAGAACTAGAGAAGTTCTTGAGGGGTGACTCCGGCAATGAAATCCACTCATATTCATTATTGGCAAGAACTAGTTGTAATAAAACATCAACATCATGCAATAGTTCAAGGAGTCATACATTCCCTCAAAGGTAAGCAAGGGACAAGGTAATCAACAAATCAATGGACATCATCACATATGCTTTGCACTCCATGTCCATAGATATCTTTGTATTTGCCTCTTGTGTGTTGGGACTAACCCATGTAGGCGAGAAGAGAAATGAAACAACAAGGATGCTCCCAACTCTTGGTGATCTTCATCAACTTTGAGCATCCACCACTACTTAACCTACATGAAGTTTTCATCGACAAAACCCAAGGTTAGTTTATCCCTCCTATGGGGGGATGTCACATCAAGGGGGAGCTTTACTCTAAATCTTTAGTCAAAGCATCTCATAGAATGTGACAACATTAAATTCTTCATGTAAAAGTGGTAACCCCACTTGTTCTTAAACAATGAGTATGGCCTATGATCAAGTATTCTTACTTGGCTCCTAAGTCAATATACTCATAAATAGATGACTCCATCATTGCCAAAGTGCTTGTTAGATTCTATTGTGTTTGTGCATGTTTGCCATGATTTCATTTGACATCTTATTGTGTGAGCATGTTGGTCTGCATTTATTTTCTCATTCGAGGATATCCAATTGTTGCTATTTGGCTTTTCATTTTCATTTGCCAATTGGATATACAAGAATGCCTAGGACCACTCCTTTAGCTATCTATGTTTTCTCACCTCATATTCTATTCATGCTACATCACAAAATCTGAACAAGTATTTTTTGATCTCTTTGTGTGAGGAGCACTTAGAGTTCCGTACTGTCAAGGACTGACCATTAAAACCTCCCAAGTGCATATTTATGGAACCAACTCCAACTTCTTGGTCTCGCCAAATGCCTAGGTTTGATCTGACTTTTCTATCTCGGTACTACTGATTTCATATCCTCGGTTACACCAAGTTTCCCTTTCAGCTGACAGTTGTGAAACTCGGTGACACCGAAAATATCAAATCGGTGCCACCGACAGCGATGGGTATATATTCGGTGGACCCCCGATGCTTTGAATTTCATTCGCCAAACGTCGCGCCTCCACAACCCTAGCTCGCTCCCGAAGGCCCCTGGTCATCTCCTTGCTTCCTCGAGCACCTCCGTCGCTGGGAATCACCGTCGTCGATGTTTTCTTCCCCAACGTCACCGTCATAGTGGATCCATCGCTGCATTAGGGTATGGATTCGTCCCCCTCTCATGCTCCTCTATCCGATTCTTGCGCATTAGGGTTTATTCCCAGTCTATCCACAGTTTGAGAGCCTTCCATCCAAAAGAAAATCCCATAGAGTAGAGGACGATCGATTTTTACCGTTTTGTCGTCCGCCACCTATATCTCGGTAGAACTGAAGCAAAGAAATCGGTATCACCGATTTTCCTTTCTGCCACACTGAGAACACCTCGGTGGAACCGAGTTCTCATTTTCGGTGCAACCAAAAATGGTGCCAAGTTCCTGGAAAGTAAAGTGTTTGTCTCGGTGTGACCGAAATTTTTGCCTCGGTTGTACCGAAATACACTTGACAAAATGCAAAACTTGGAAAATATTTTGTTCAAACTTTCAAAAATCTCTGCATTTTGTGATGACTTATCCTATTCCACTTTTCTATTCTCTATTCACAGGGACAACATCTTAGGCTCAGATAGTCAGAATTTGCCAGAGCAGAACATAGAGATGAGTTCAGGCACTAGTCCTGAGTCCAGTTCTTCCACGGATCCAGGCACTCCCAGATTTCATGGGTTGCCTAAATCTGCCAATAGGACAAGGAAGAGACTCAACTCAGAAGAAGAAGATCCTGATTTTGTCCTAGAGGAAGTTCTTGCTAAGAAGTAAGAGAAGGCTGGAAGGAAGTCTGCCACTGAGGCCACCTCATCTAGGAGGGTGGTCAGCAAAATTTATGCACATGAAGAGACCTTCAAAGCACATGAGAGTGATAGGGAAACTATGTTTGTTGAGGTTCCAAGGAAAGCTTTGCCTAAGAAGACAACCAGGAAGAGGATCATCCGTGTGATGGGCAAGCCTACCTTTATGTATGAGGATCCAGAGGAGGCTGCTACCGCTGGTGCTGCTACTACTAAGGAGGAAGAGGAGGAACCTGCTGCTTAGGCCCCTCCTAAGAAGAAGGACAATAACTTTTAGCTGATGTTATGCCCAAGCCAGGCCCCTCCAAGAGCACCAAGACTACATCCAAGAAAGCTGTTGCACAGAAGTCCAAGATGACTGCCAGAGATATACCTACTTCTGAGAAGAACAAGCAGTCCACTTTCAGAGAAGCGGATGATGATGAAGATGCTATGTCTGTTCTGATGAAGCTTAGACCTCACATTCCAGTTCATGATGCCAACCATCCTGCTGAGGACATGAAGAAGAATAAAGATTCAGGCTTGAGGGCATGGAGAGCCATTGACCCATATGCCCAGAGGAGGAAGACTGTTGTTGATTACAGGTTTTATACCAAGGAGCGGCAAGACTTCTATGTGTTGATTACAGGTTGTTGATTACAGTTTTGCTTGACAAGAGTCCTGCAGACAGTGACATGAGATATGTGGATTGGAAGTACATCAAAGATAATGAGGATTACTTTCCATGTGTCTAAGACAACTTTCACTGCATTTGCATTGATAAATTTGTTGGAAAGGAGTTCACTGCTTGGAACGATGAGATGATCATGCAGTTCTATTCCACTACTCATTTTTATGGAGATGGCAGGATTGTTTGGATGATTGAAGGAGCAAGATATGAATCTACTATTCATGAGTGGGCTACCATCTTAGGAGTCCCAGAGGCATATGATGGAGACATTTGTGTATACTCAGAGTCCAAGGCAAGCCACAATGCCATGAAGGACATGTATAATCCCATTCATGTTGCACAGCTTCAGTCCCACACGCTAGGATCCATCTATCACCTACAGGCAGGTCTACGCACCATCAACACTATACTGAGGTATACCTTGATCCCCAAGTCAGGTGATGAGAAGATGATCTGAGGCTATTCCATCAACTTGCTTATTCATATTGACCAGAACCAGAGATTCCATGTGATGGATTTGATTGTGGAGACAGTGAAGAAGGTTTTTGCTGATCAGAAGCGCTCATGCTGCTACGCACCCTATATTAAGATGCTTATCAATTCTAAGCTTGAGAAGCACATCTTTGCTCTGGATAGACCCTACTTCCCACTTCAGCCAGATCTAGAGGACAATGTTGTGGTGATGGACCCAGACCATCCCACATCAGCTGTGCCTCAGGCATAGGCAGAGGCTCGGGCAGAGGTAGCTCGAGCCACTAGTGCTCAGGTCCCCTGGTCCAGGAATGAGCAGAAGGATCTCTTGATCACCACTGCCATGGACATGAAGAAGGACATCAAGACCATCATGGACACTCAGGAGAGCTTTGTGAATATCATTGATGATAGAGTGAAAACTCTGAATGACAAGGTTGATGGGCTGACAAGACAGTCAATGAGCTCAAGAAGGAGGTTGATGAAGCCCCAATTCGTCGCCACTCCTCATAGTCTGATTCTTCTTCTGATGATGAGGAAGATAGTGCACCTGTCAGGACAACTACCCAGTTCATGACTAAGGCCAAGACTCCTATAGTACCAGCTCTAGATACAAAGCCTTCATCTTCTGCTCTAGCTACAGTGACATGAGCTCCATCAGCTCCAGTGCATCCAGTATCTACTCCAGCTCCATCCATGACTTCAGCGGAAGTCTTTGCCAACGCATTTCTCTCAACTCCGCCATCAACTACTGGAGGAGATCAGCCGCAGAATGATTAGCTATATCTCTTTGAACTTTTTGGTAACTTGTTGCCAAAGGGGGAGAAGTTGTATATAGACCTTAGGCTTCAAGTGAGAGAGCGTTTTGCTTTTTATTGCTGGTTTCACAAAACATTTGATCTTTTGGTTTGATGTGAGATACTTTTTTTTGAGTGTGTGATCATACGCTTTGATGTGTGTTGCTACTATTTCCTATCTTTTGATGATTATGAGATAATCACTCACTTTGCTTGATGTGTTGTGATGTGTTGTTAACTCTTATTACTCTCGCACACCACCAAGATGTATGTGACATGGAAGAAGTGCCCCATGTACCTAATCGATTGTGCATTTGCATTCAAACACAAATTTAAAAATAATGCACAAATTTAGGGGGAGCTCTTGCTTATCACATACTTCTCAAAGCGACGATTATATCCATTGATTATACTCCCTCCGTTCCTAGATATAGGGTGTATAGTTTTTGGCATGAATATTAAAGAACACACATGAAAGGAAAATTTCACAAGTTTTGACCGAGACTACACCTGACTAATGGAGATCATAAAATACAGGAGCTTGCGTGATATAAGGAAATGTAATCAAATTCCTAAAAAATATATCCAAACGAGTGGTGCAACGCAATACACCTTATATTTTGGGATTTTTCTCAAAAATCTATACACCTTATATCAAGGAACGAAGGGAGTATCATATGTCGAAGCTTTGATCTATATGTTGTCATCAATTACGAAAAAGGGGGAGATTGAAAGCACATTTGCTCCCTTGGTGGTTTTGGTACAACATATATGTCATTGAACTAATGTTTCCACTAAGTATGTTTTAGGGAAAGTTCAATAATGGGTTGGCATAAGGATTGTCGAATACCCCTAGATGCAAGGAATAGCATTGGCCAAGCTTCAAGCAAAGGACTCTACATTTTACATTTGTGAGAAATCACTTTGAGTCCATAGGAAAGCCAATACTATTAAAAGGGGGTAAGGTTTTGTTGGTGAACAAAATGCTCATACGTGCAAAAGTGATAGTCACCACATACACCCACAAGCTCTTCCACAAAAGTCTGTCCAAAGAAAATACTCAAAATCGGTGCAACCAACACTCTACACTCGGTGCCACCGATTCCAAACCCTAGATAGACCCAGCCAAACCCTAGCTCTTCGTTGTAATCGATTCTGCATTCGGTGCCACCGAGTTAGGTTGTCGACTTTCTATTATGCAAGTTTACAAAATCAGTCCCTCCGAGTTTGGTGAATCGGCGTCACCGAGATTGGGCAATTGACCGTTGGTCACCTTATTGGTGCAACCGAGATTCCTATATCGGTCTCACCGAGATTCAAAAGTTGCCACCTTTTGGTCACTTCGGTGCCACCGATATTAACACATCGGTGTCACTAAGTTGGTCATTTTGTTTGTAACAATTGGATTTTTGGAGATGCCTATATGTACCCCTCCACCACCACTCACTCACAAGCGAAGCACTCAGAACAGCTCCCTACTCATACCTACTGATTTTCTGAGAGAGAGCCACCTACTCATGTGTTGAGATCATGCCATTCCATTCCTACCATATGAATCTTGATCTCTAGCCTCCCCAATTTGCTTTCCATCCAATCAATCTCTTCTACCAAGCCAAATCTGTGAGAGAGTGATTGTGTGTTTAGGAGTCTATTATCTTGAAGCACAAGAGCAAGGAGTTCATCAACACAAATCGATCCTTTTACCTTTTGGAGGGTGGTGCCTCCTAGATTGGTTAGGTGTCACTTGGGAGCCTCCTACTTCGTGTTGTGGAGTGAACCAAGAAGTTTGTAAGGGCAAGGAGATCGCATACTTCATGAAGATCTACCCCAAGTTAAGCTAGTCCTTAGTGGACAAAGGTCGTCATGGTATAGTCAAGGTTGCTTATTCATGGAACCCTCCGTGGGTACAGCCCTTCGTGGACTCTCGCGACCATTACCCTCTGTGGGATGAAGACTCCATGAACATGGACGTACGATAGCACCACCTATCGTAACCACGGGAAAAATCATCGTGTCACAATTGCGTTTGTACTTACATGCTTGTCTTTACTTTCCGTGCTATACTTGTAGACATGCATGTGTAGGGTGTACTTGACATACTATGAATGCTAAAATCTGCCAAGAATTAAAATTGGGAAAAGGTAGATTTTTATTTGGTCAAGTATTCTAATCACCCCCCTCTAGCACTACTTTCGATCCTACAACGGCAGTGCCACAAGAAAGTGGTACTATCATTATCAACTCTACATCTTTTGGCATCAATGTTATGAATATGTATATCATCACTATCGAGATTCAATATGAATAAACCCCTCACATTGGGTGCATGACCATAAAAGATATTACTCATATAAATAGAACAACCATTATTCTCTGATTTAAATGAGTAACCGTCTCACAATAAACAAGATCCAGGTATAATTTTCATGCTTAACGCAGGCACTAAATAACAACTATTCAGATTCATCATTAATCCCGATGGTAATCGAAGAGCGAGCGTGCCGACGGCGATCACATCAACCTTGGAACCACTTCCCACGCGCATCGTCACTTCGTCCTTTGCCAGCCTTCGTCTATTTCGTAGCTCCTGTTTTGAGTTGCAAATGTGAGCAACCAAACCGGTATCAAATACCCAGGCACTACAACGAGAGTTGGTAAGGTACATATCAATAACATGTATATCATATATACCTTGTTTGGTGTTGGCCGCCTTCTTGTCGGCCAGATACTTGGGGCAGTTCCGCTTCCGGTGACCAGTTCCCTTGCAATGAAAGCACTCAGTTTCTAGCTTGGGTCCAGCCTTGGGTTTGTTCACGGGAGGGGCAACTGCTTTGCCACTCTTCTTAGAGTTACCCTTCTTGCCCTTGCCATTCTTCTTGAAACTAGTGGGTTTATTGACCATCAACACTTGATGCTCCTTCTGAATCTCAGACTCAGCGACTTTTAGCATCGCAAACAGCTTGCCGACTGACTTTTTCATCCCGTGCATGTTATAGTTCAACACGAAGCTCTTCTAGCTAGGTGGCAATGATTGAAGAACTCTGTCAGTAATCGCCTCTGCCAGAAGGGGCATCCCCAATTCAGCCAAACGGGTAGAATACGCAAACATTCTGAGTATGTGTTCACTGACAGACCTGTTCTCCTCCATTTTGCAAGCATAGAACTTATCAAAGGTCTCATACCTCTCGATCCGGGCATTCTTTTGAAAGATAAACTTCAACTCCTGGAACATATCATGTGCTCCATGACGTTCAAAATGTCTTTGAAGTCCCGGTTCTAAGCCATACAGCATTGCACATTGAACTATTGATTAATCATCAGAATATGTCTACCAAGCGTTCGCAACGTCTGCAGACTCACCTAGAGAGGGTGGATCACCAAGCGGTGCATCAAGGACATAAGCCTTCTGGGAAGCCGTGAGGATAATCCTCAGATTACGGGCCTAGTCCACAAAGTTACTTACATAATCTTTCAACTTAGCTTTCTCTAGGAACGCATTAAAAATCAGGGGTGCTACATGATCCAAATTCACCAACTCAAGTCCGATCATCACGTGAGTTGAGGTGGTTTCAATGGTGAACATCATCATGTTGATCATATCTACTATATGACTCATGTTCGACCTTTCGGTCTCTTGTGTTCCGAGGCCATGTCTGTACATGCTAGGCTCGTCAAGTTTAACCCGAGTGTTCTGCACGTGCAACACTGGCTTGCACCCGTTGTATGTGAACGTAGAGTCTATCACACCCGACCATCATGTGGTGTCTCGATAGGACGAACTTTCGCAATGGTGCACACTCGGGAGAACACAATTCATCTTGAAATTTAAGTGATGGATCACCTTATAATGCTACTGTCGTCCTAAGCAAAACAAGGTGCATAAAAGGATTAATGTCACATGATAATCATAAGTGACATGATATGGCCATGAACTTGTGCTTTTGATCTCCATCTTAAAAGCACCGACATGATCTCCATCATCACCGGCACGAGACCATGATCTCCATCACCTTGATCTCCATCAACGTTTTGCCATCGGGGTTGCTGTGCCGACTGTTGCTTCCACGACTATTGCTAACTCATAGCGATAAAGTAAAGCGAAAACGGCAAAAATAATTAAAGACAACCCTATGGCTCCTGTCGGTTGTCGTACTCATCAACATGCAAGTCGTGATATTCTATACAAAACATGATTATCTCATACATCACATATATCTTGTCATGTAATTGGCCATATCACATTACAACATACCCTGCAAAAACAAGTTAGACGTCCGCTAATTGTTGTGTCAAGTTTTACGTGGCTGCTACGGATATCTAGCAAGAACAATTCTCACCTATGCAAAAACCACAACTGTGATACATAAATTGCTATTCAACCTTCTCAAGGACCGCCTTTGTCGAATCCGATCCAACTAGAGTAGGAGAGACAGACTCCCGCCAGCCATCTTTGTGCAACAAAGTTACATGTCAGTCGATGGAACCGGTCTCTCGTAAGCGTACGAGTAAGGTTGGCCGGGCTGCTTCATCCCACAATACCACTGAATCAAAACATGACCAAGGGAGGAAGCAATATAAGCATCAACGCCCACAAACTCCTTTGTGTTATACTCGTGATCTCATCTACACATAGACCTAGCTCATGATGCCACTGTTGGGGAACGTTGCATGGGAAACAAAAAAAATCCTACGCACACGCAAGATCTATCCATGATGATGAGCATCTACGAGGGGTAGAGTGGACCTACATAAACTTGTAGATCGCTAAGCAGGAAGCATTAAGAAACGCGGTTGACATAGTCGAATCTCTTCGCGATCCAAATCGCCGAGCGTCCCGCGATCCAATCACGATTCGTCCCGATCTAGCGCCGAACGGACGGTACCTCCACGTTTAGCACACGTATAGCTCGATGAAGATCTCCACCTTCTTGATCCAGGAAGAGGGAGTGGAGAGGTAGATGAGTTCTCCAGTAGCGCGATGGCGTGGCGGCGATGGTGGTGGAACTATTCCGCCAGGGCTTCATCAAGCACCGTCGGAACGATCTAGAGGAGAAACTACAATCTAGAGAAGAGGGTAGCACGTGGCTGATTTCTATGTAGAAAGACCCTCAATACCTCTAGTATATATAGTAGGAGGGAGGGAGGAGGCTTGGCCCCCAAGGGGCCAGCCCTTTGCTTTGGTCGAAGGGGAGAGAGGAGGAGTCCTCCTCCGATCCTAGTAGGATTAGGACTCCCTCTATCCCACTTGGAATCCTCCTTTCCACCTTGGGTTTCTCCACCCAGCCACATGGGCCTCTAGTGGGGCTTCGGCCAGCCCACTAGGGGATGGTTTACCTCCTCCCACAGCCCATGTAGCCTCTTGGGTCGAGACATCCCTCCCGATGGTCCCCCGGTACCCTCCCGACACTCCCGGTACACTACCGATGAGCCCAAAACTTTTCCGGTGACCAAAACAGGACTTCCTATATATCAATCTTTATCTCTGGACTATTCTGGAGCTCCTCATAACATTCGGGGTCTCATCCGGGACTCTGAACAACCTTCGGTCACCACCATACATAACCCTATACTGCTGAAACGTCACCGAACCTTAAGTGTGGAGACCCTGCGGGTTCAAGAACTATGTAGACATGACCGAGGCACCTATACGGTCAATAACCAATAGAGGGACCTAGATGTCCATATTGGTTCCACATATTCTATGAAGATCCTTATCAGTTGAACCTCTATGTCAAGGATCTAGTTAATCCCATACGCTATTCCCTTTGTTCTTCGGTATGTTACTTTCCCGAGATTCGATCATCGGTATCTCTATACCTAGTTCAATCTCGTTACCGGCAAGTCTCTTTACTCATTCTGTAATACAAGATCCTGTGGCTAACACTTTAGTCACATTGCTTGCAAGGCTTGTTGTGATGTTGTGTTACCGAGTGGGCCCTGAGATACCTCTCCGTCACACGGAGTAACAAATCCCAGTCTTGATACATACCCACTCATCAGACACTCTCGGAGATACCTGTACAACACCTTTATAGTCACTCAGTTACGTTGCAATGTTTTATACACACAAGGCACTCCTCCAGTGTCAGTGAGTTGCATGATCACATGGCCATAGGAATAGATACTTGACATGCAGAAAACTATAGCAATAAACTGACACGATCATATGTTATGTTTATAGTTTGGGTCTTGTCCATCACATCATTCTCCCAATGATGTGATACCCTTATCAAATGACATCTCATGTCAATGGCTAGGAAACCTTGACCATCTTTGATCAATGATCTAGTCTACTAGAGGCATACTACGGACAAAGTGTTGTCTATGTATCCACACATGCAATGTGTTTCCAGTCAATACAATTATAGCATGGATAATAAAAAAATATCATGAACAAGGAAATATAATAATAACCATCTTATTATTGCCTCTAGGGCATATTTCCAACAGACTGAACATGAGGCGAAGGAGAAAATCCTTCATGAGCACTTCTCTGAGGTCATGGGCAGGGGTGACATAAGTACCAATGACTTCAATTGGGACGAGCTCAACATAGTGTCGCATGATCTTCACGAGCTAGGGTGGTCATCACGGAGGAGGAAGTGAGGAATGCCATTGAGGAGATGCCTAGCGACAAGGCGCCCGGGCCAGATGGATTGACATGCCTATTTTTCAAGAAATGTTTGGACATCATGAGAGTCATTCATCTCTTCGACTCCCTCCACACATCAAACCTCCATTGGCTCAACTCCGCCAACATGATCGTTTTACCCAAGAAGGAGGGTGCGGAGGGTGTCTCTGACTACCACCCCATTAGCCTCATCCATGCCATCACTAAGATCAGCACGAAGGTGCTTTCCATTCGGCTTACCCCGCACATGAATTCCCTTGTTTCCAACGCCCAGAGTGCCTTTATCAAGAGAAGAAGTATTCATGATAATGTCATGTATGTCTATAACTTTGCGAGAAGGTTACATAGGTGCAAAATGCCCGCACTCCTATTCAAGTTGGACATCCGGAAGGCGTTCGATTTAGTCAAGTGGGAGTTCATTCTTGAACTTCTTCAATGAAAGGGGTTCCCGAGCAAGGTCCGAAATTGGATTTCCGCGCTTCTTTGCACTTCCTCTTCTCGGATTCTTTTGAATGGGGTGGTAGGACCTACGATCAAACATGGCCAGGGCTTTCGACACGGTGACTCGCTCTCGCCTCTCCTTTTTGTGCTTGAAATCGACCCCCTGCAGCAGATCCCGGAGCTCGCAACACGGAAGGGCCTTTTCACAAGATTCATGGTAGGAGGGCCATGGTGAGAACATCCCTCTACGCGGACGATGCGTCCGTGTTCATGGCTCCTATCAAGGGAGATATAGACAACCTGGCAGGAATTCTTAAGGGGTCTGGAGAGGTTACTGTTCTTTGCATGAACTTCCAAAAGAGCTCAGTTGTGCCCATCCGCTACTCCCATGTGTGCTTGGGCCATGTTCTGTGGAGTTTGCCTGCTACTAGGACCTCCTTCCCAATGAGATACCTAGGTCTCCCGCTCTCGATATGGCAACTCAAGAAGGTGGATCTACAATTCCTTGAGGACAAGGTTGCCAATAAGTTGGTTACTTGGGAGGGTCAAAACATTACTACCATTGGTCGTACAGCCCTAGTCAGGTCTCTGACCACCTCCCATGTGATATAGTTCATCACACCGCTTGTCATCCCTCCGTTCACATTGCACAATGTCAACAAACTTGAGCGGGCATTTCTATGGTCCGGTTCGGACAAGACCACCGGAGCTAAATGTAAGGTCAACTGGGAGGTGGTTTATCGTCCGATTCAATACAAAGGCCTTGGGTGATGAACACAAACAAATTTGCTCAGGCTCTGAGACTGCAGTGGCCTTGGTTTGAGTGGAAGGAACCAAGCAAGAAGTGGGTGGGAACCGAAAACCTATGCGACGAGGCTGATCTTGACTTCTTGTATGCATCCACCACCATCATTATGGGAAATGGGGCATGTACGCCTTTCTGGGACTCCCCATGGTTGCTAGGGCGAGAGCCCATGTAGATTGCACCTCTCATTCATAAGGCATCATGGAGAAAGAATTGGAAGGTGCAGGAGGCTATTAAGGACAATGCTTGGATCTTAAAGATTAGGCCGGACACTGTGGTACCCGTTAACTACATAAGGGAATTCTTTACCCTTTGGATGCTCCTACATGACGTCACCCTGGACGAGCACTCTGAGGATGACATCATTTGGAAGCACACGACCGATGGGCAATACTCAGCCGCCTCCGCTTATAGGGCACAATTCGTGGGCATGGTTAACTCTCCCATGGAGCAAATGGTGTGGAAGGCGTGGGCACCGCCAAAGGTCAAGTTCTTTGCTTGGCTTGCCTTACAAGACCGGATTTGGACAGCGGATCGATTAGGCAGACACGGGTGGCAAAATTGCGGTCTCTGCCCTCTTTGTGGGAGGGTGCAAGAAACAGGGGCTCACCTTTTCTTCAAGTGTCGCTTCACAAACAGACTTTGGAGATTAGTCATTGACAAGCTGGAACTTAACCATATGGACCCTTCTGCTTGGCACCTTGAAGCCTCCGTCAAGGATTGGTGGGCGAACATGACTGGCTTGGGCATCCCTAACAGGAAGGCTATGACCTCTCTTTCAATGCTTGTCTCATGGCCCGTCTGGAGCGAGAGGAATGCACGCATCTTCCACCACAAGAGTGCGCCGCCATTGATCCTACTCAACAACATTCTTACCGAGGCTAAATTATGGGTTACTGCTGAAGCTAAGAAGCCACGGGATATTTTAGCACGTGAGTAATTGCCATGTGATGTGTTTTGTAAACAACAAACTCTATTTCTATCTTAATTAATGGATGAGATAAATCTTTTGCCTTCGTTTTGAAAATAAATAAATTAGGTACACCCTCCGGCACCGCTAGAAAATCACGTATTCACGTTCGAGAACGAAACGCTCTCCCGCGCACAACCTTTTCTCCAGTTGCCCCCAAATTATTTTGCTGCACGCTCATCGACCTGTACTTAGGCGGAGAACAGATATACAATCGTGTACATGTCAGCGTCGAAAGCGCCATCTCTACGGTCCAGTGTACGTACTTATCGATTAGTGACAGATACCTGTAGCTGGTACAAGACTCCCATGCTTAAGTTGCTACTATCCTCAGAGCTGCCAGGTACGTGGACAGACGACAGACCGTCAAAATGCGTGACGGGTGAGAGAGAGGGAGTAAGAAAGAATTGGCAGTGGTTCTACTTCTACCAAGCAGTGGGCGCGAGTGTGTCGCTGTTAACGGGCCGCCGGATGGATGCCTTGCGTGGTGCGCTTTGGAACGCTCCAAAATTTGGACGCCCACTTGGGCTTCGCTTTGCATGGTCGCTCGTGGTCGAAAAAATAGAGACGTCGCCGCTTCGCTGGCACCTTTTTATCCCTGCCCCTTTCTCTCGTTTTTTTTTTTTGGAGAAGGAGGAGCGGAGCCCCGTTTCTCTCGATATTTCTGATGACTTTGCATGGCTTGTTGCTCATTCAGCGGTTCGATCTATAGAGTACCCTATTAATCGCAAAGCTCAGTTTTTTTGGAGGAAAAATCTCTCTCAGTTATCGGGTATGCTCTTTCAGTCATTCGAAAGGAGAAGTTCAGTGCAGCCGACAATGATCAGAAAGATGTCATTTGAAAATATCATCAAGAGGAAGAAAAAAATGCTAGACAAATACAGTAGAAAAAGGACACCAGGAGGGAGGGTCGATCGAGCAAATTTGGTTGCTGGGGCCAGCTGCTCCTGGCGAACGAATCAGCCCCCCTCGATCATTCGCCAGGGGAAGGGCCAGAGCGGACCCCCATTGGCTCAGAGGCCTAGTTAACTGTTTATTTGTGTATTTCAAAGTGTCATGAACAAACAAATACATAATTTTCTTGTAAAACATAGAAAAAAACGTATAATTGCTATGAATGTGTTTTTTTAAATGCCATGCTGCTTTATGAAAATGTCATGTTAGTGTATAAAAAGTCCATGCTACTTTACAAAACTGCCATGATGTAGTTTTTGTGCTTTATTTTTTCCATTGTACAAAAATTCATAAAAAAGCCATGGCAATAAAAATAAAATGTCCATCCTCTTACTAATAAAAATGTCATCATTTTGATAATAAAAAAATGGCATGCCAACAATGATAAATATGTCATGGTCTCAATAATAAAACTGTCTACCTGTTAATAATAAAGTTGACACCCTCCTAATAATAAAAGTATCATGCTATTAATAATAAAAATGATATGCTCTTAATCATAAAAGGCCATCTCTGTTGACAAATAAAAGTGTCATGTAACTAAAAAAAGTAAAAATGACATGTTACTAATAATAAAACTGGTATCATCTTAATAATAGAAATGTCATGTTATTAATTATTAAAATGCACGCTCTTTAATAAAATATTTTCCCGTGGGGCATTAAAAAGGACCTGTAAAAATTTCATGCTACGTATAAGAAAAATGCACATGGCAAGTTTAGAAGAAAAAAAACTCTAAAATGATTTTATTCTACCAATAATGGAAAATCTGTATTTTTTGAGTTTTCAAAATGAAACATTAATTAAAAAAGAAAATTAGCTTCATAAGACACACAAACAAGTTTAAGTGCATTTTAGACACAAAACCTGCTACAGTCCAAGTGGTAAAGGATGTGCACAAAGGTACACGAGGTATCTGGTTTGACACACATCCCCTCACACTTTTTTCTGAGAGAAACAAGCAAATCATTCGCCGGGAAACATGAACCAGAGACCAAGTCAAGCTGATCTATGTGACATCGGGCGTGCATCAAGATGCGTGCTATGGCCATGGGTGTCGATGTCAAAACCGGCGGATCTTGGGTAGGGGGTACCGAGTTGTGGGTCTTGGATCGATGGGTAACGGGAGACAAGATAGACGGTATTTACTCAGGTTCGGGCCGTCTTGATGGAGGTAAAACCCTACGTCCTGCTTTGTTTGTATTGACGATGGTGTATCGAGTATAGAGTTGATCTACCACGAGATCGTATGTAGTGGTCTAAACCCTAAGAGTTATGCTCGTATGATGATATGATCTATGATGATCTAATTGTCCCTAATGACTAGCCTGACCTCGGCTTATATAACACACCAGAGGGCTAGGATAACAAGAGTCCTAGTCGGCTACGTCGGTGGAGAGGAGTCCTTCTCTTGATAACCAAGTCTTGTGGAATCTTCCTCGTATGAATCATGGGCTGTCCGAACTGGCCCATTAGTGAACCGCCCGGGGGGTCCTCGGCCCGACTCACTAGTCGGGAGACGACGTGGTGAGTACCCTCTAGTCCAGGACACCATCAGTAGCCCCTGAACCGGTCTTCAAGTTGGGGACGCTCCTCGGTTCTTCCAAACTGCTCTTCATCTTCAGCTGTCGGTCTTGAAAACTTGTTCAACAAATCTTCCCATCTCCGATCTTGAGGATCGCCGAGGTGTATCTGAAGAGTTCACATGTCGGGCATCCGAGGAGCCCCTTTAAGTTCTCGGCCTTTATCAATGCCTTGTAATTTTTTACGCCATACCTCAGGTTTGAAGTGTTTCCCGTGCGGTGGTTTCTTCTTCCGCCTGAGCTCCAACGTCGAACTGCATCCGAGGTGTCTTTTTGCAGTCGAGCTCCAATGCTTGTCGGGATCCAAGGTTTCATATATTACCTTGGTCTTTGAAATTTTGAAGGAGTCCATCCGAGCTTAAATGCCGGAATAGTCTTTTATGGAGCCAGCCATTCGCATCCGAGCTTTATGCTGGACTGCTTCTGAGGTGTGTTGCACAGCCGTGCTCCAACATTGGTCGGCATCCGAGGTGTCATATATTACTTTGGTCTTTGAAAAGGTTGAACGAGTTTAGCCGAGCTTAATGCCGGCAATGCCCTCTATTGAGCCAACCACCTACATCCGAGCATTACACCGGACTGCTTCAGAAATAGTGCACCACCTCAATAGCGGGCTGATTTTTTGTGGAAATTATTTCCGATCGTTGCAATTTATTCTCTATCGAGATATATAGCCAGTAGCCCTTCAAGGTGTGTCTCGGTCTATAACTCGAGATGGACCTGAAGGAAAAAATAATAATCAAAATAAAACCACTGACCCCAGTAGCCCCTGAGACTTAGGTCGATTTGCAAAATCGGTCTGAGGATCAAGTTCTTGCTCAGCGGCATACGTTAGGGATGTAAACACGATACGTAGTACTTTCCGAGACTCGGGTTGGGTGCGGTCGACCAACCTAAGGATCGAATCTCCTCAGAAACCATATTGCACTTTAAATTTGTTGCATTGAATAGGCAATGCAATAGCCCCCAAGCCTTAATTTGGGCACGGGTGGTCAAATTAAGGATCGATATTTGTTTGACACAAATTTTGTTACGGTCGACACAATTTATATGTAATGATTCTATGTATCCAAGTACTTTACATCATTAATGCTCAGATCCGCATTGTACAAGACTTTGTTGACCGACCATCGGCTTCAACCTCCTCGGCTAGTAGCTGAGGAGTGTTTGTCCTACTTTATAAAGCCTTTATAAAGACAAAGATTTATGGCAAACAAGGCAATCCGGTCATACGACTTTATAAACAAAGGTATGTGGAGAGATATGTTATATTATTATGTAAGAAACATCTTCTCGGAGAAATAGTTCATTTATAAGTTCCTTTTCCCAGGATATCATATTGACCATGATCGTGAAACCTCAACTCCGATCAATGCGGGAGGAAAATATTGAGGATTTAGTTCGAGGAATGTTCCCGAACTCTATGGTCCTTAATGAACCAAAATATTCACTTATGTCATTGCCGGCCAATTATATTCTTAAGATGGCTAGCTTTCGGCTTCACCCAGTCTGAGGTACTAACCTAGATAACCCGGAAGTAACAATCAATGAGGTGCTCCCTTTACCTCCTAGCCAAACAATCGAGAACGTAGGGGATAAGCACATGAGCCAGACAACCCAGCTTGGCCAAAATCTTAAGTCAAATTGATGCATATCTATGGCGTCATAACGATCACTATGGAAGGCAGCTTTTGTATACTAAATACAAATGGTGATGATATGTTGGGCTCTCTAGGAATCCCAATGTATCTATGTCTAGGTGCCACAAGGAACCATCGGTATGGTTTATTTTGACTCCATCGCGACTGTTTATAATCTTGAAGTGGCCTATCGTCGGCTTTCACCCCTTTGTAGATGCTATGCAGGGTGTTTCCATACAAACAAGACAACTCTTAGCCGATGTCTTGGTGCCGGAGGCGGTTGTGTTAGTGGAAACGAGGCAATCAGATATTCAGGCTTTATAACTTTCACTTAGTCATAGGAGCATATATTGGGGGGCAACTTAATAGCCCCCGGTATACGTCGACTCCTCGAATCATTCGAGGTCGAACTACCCACAAATTGGCCATTTCAAGAAATAGGGGCCCTTCATTTTATGTGGATAACCTCGATCAGCTATATTTGGTTAAACACCGCCTACAGTTTGCTGACCGATTTACGCTTGTTGTGACAGTCAGCTTTCGGCTTTCTCCAACTGAGGCACTTAACCAGTTAAACCGGAAGTGGCAATCGCAGTGGTTCTCCCTTTACCTCTTAGCCGAACAAAGCAAAAATGTAAGGGGTAAGCACAGGAGCCGGGCAATCCAGCTATAGACCAAAGACACAGCTTGAAATCAATGCATATAAATGTGAAATACCGAAGGCATTTTGTCGAGGACTGCATGGAGTACCTCGGTTTTTTGTGGGTTCGATGCTAATCGCAGTCCCCCTTTAATATTGTTGATACATGAAATGCATCTAGCGTTGTACTGCGAGAGTTATGCTCGGAAATACCGAAAAACTTACGCAAAAAACTTTATATTTAGATAAAATAAAATTGTGCCAATCCAAAATTGGTCTAAAATTTAATTTGTGTGTCGGTCGTGCTTTAACACGATACATCTGATCTCCGGGCTCCAAGCGGGTCAGCCTTTCCCTTCAACCTCCATATCTTGAAGGCGGAGTGTTTCTCTAAGGCATGTTTAGCGAACTAAACTCAAGCGGCTTTAGAAAGAAACCAGGCTATCCAGCTATTGATCACACGCTAGTGTCAGAAAAAGTAGTAGAAAAAGACTTTGCAACGACTAAGAAGAAAACACCGTTATTATCAAACAGCTCATACAAATTTAAGAGCCCCCTGTTAAATTGGGTAAATAATTTTTTAACAAACAAAGTATCTTTGTTTAACAAAAAATATAATGTTTGGTTGCACCGAACAAAAAGTAAAATTTCAATGAGAGCTGAGCACGAAAACGACTTAGCTAGTTAATGTGCTCGGTGCGGTTTGGGGTTGTGGCATGATGAAGACCTATTCCTCGGCCTGGCAGAGGTCCCGGCCCCCAAGCCCGAGGTAATTGAGCGAAGAGCTCGGGTCAAGAAGTGGCAACGCAACACGGTTGTTGCGGCGAGGCGAAGCTCCCGGTCCAGCCGAGGAGAGTAGTTCGGTAGCGTGACAGTGAAGCCCCCAGTTATCATGGGAAAAGAAAGTGTTTTTAACAAACAAACTTTTTATTTAACACAAATATAATGCTTGGTCAAACTGAATAAAGGTTAAAAATTGAGCATGAAATAGAATTAGCTGGTTAATGTGCTTGTGACGTGTGTCGATCTTGTAGTGGGTCAAAGTCCCAGCCCCCAAACCGGTCATGAGGTAGCCGAAGAAGAGCTCGGTTTGATGAAGTGACAACACAACACTTCGGAAGGGCTGAAGAGAAACCCCCGGTCCAGTCGAGTAGATGGAGTAGTTCGACAGCGTGATGGCAAAGCCCCCATGTCCGTCGACCATGTCGACGACTCAATTTGGTTGATGGAGACGGGAGGACGATGTAGGCATGCCAAGGTGACCGCATGACACAACCGAAGTTAATTATCTATGCACACAATATAGTGCAAGCCAAGAGTAATAACAAATAAAGGTAATAATATTAAAAAAATCTTCTACTTAGTTAATTTAAGTGAAGCAAATAAGTAAAGGAATATGGCATGGGCGTCGAGGTGCTTGAGCAAAGAGTTCGGCTTGACGAAGTGGTGTTGCTGCACGGTCAATGTGGCGAGGTGAAGTCCCTGGTCCAGCTAACATGGTGAAGCTGGTCGGCTGGTGATGCGGAAGTCCCTGGAGCAGGTCGATGAAGAGATGGCAAAGCCCTCGGTCTAGCTAGGGTGACGGAGCAGGTCGGCTGGTGACGTCGAGGTCTCATGTCAGCCAAGGTGTCGAAGCAGGTCGGCTGGTGAAGCCGAAGTCTCATGCCAGTCGAGGTGTCGAAGCAGGTTTACTCGTGACGCCAAAGTCTCATGCCAGCCGAGGTGTCGAAGTGTTGGGGAACGTTGCATGGGAAACAAAAAAAATCCTACGCTTCACCAAGATCAATCTAGGAGATGAGCATCTATGAGAGGAGATATTGGATCTTTGTACCCTTGTAGATCGCTAAGCGGAAGCGTTAAAGAACGCGGTTGATGTAGTAGTATGTCTCCGCGATCCAAATCGCAAGCCGTCCCACGAACTCCCGATCAAGTACCGAAAGGACGGCACCTCCGCGTTCAGCACACGTGCAGCTCGGTGAAGATCTCCGCCTTCTTGATTCAGCAAGAGAGAGAGAGGATAGGTAGACGAGTTCTCCGGCAGCGTGACGACATTGCGGCGATGGTGGTGGAGCAATTCCAGCAGGGCTTCGCCTAAGCATTGATGAAAACGGATCTAGAGGAGAAAACAATCTAGAGGAAGAAGAGGGCAGCACTTGGCAATTAGGGTTAGGGGCTGCCCTCAAAATCCTCTAGTATATATAGGAGGGAGGGGAGAGGAGGCATCCCTAGCCTCTCCTTTAAGGAGAGGTTCGGCCGAACCAGAGGGGAGGAGTCCACCTCCCACAAGGGAGTTGGATTCCAAGTGGGACTCTTCCCTAACTTGGCTCCTACTCTTCCTCCTTCTTCCCTTGCGCATAGGCCCTTATGGGCTGGCTTTCCCAGCCCACCAGGGGCTGGTGCGCCACCTCTAGGGCCCATGTGTCCCCTTGGGGTATGTGGGCCCCACTTGGTGGTCCCTAGAACCCATTCGTCACTCCCGGTACACTGCCGGAAATGCTCAAAACTTTTCCGGAGTTCAAACACCACTTTCCTATATATCAATCTTTACCTCCGGACCATTACGGAGCTCCTCGTGATGACCGAGATCTCATCCGGGACTCCGAACAAACTTCGGTCACCACCATACATAACTCTATACTACCGAAACGTCACCGAACCTTAAGTGTGCAGACCCTGCAGGTTCGAGAACTATGTAGACATGACCGAGACACCTCTATAGTCAATAACCAATAGTGGGACCTGGATGCCCATATTGATTCCTACATATTCTACGAAGATCTTTATCGGTCTAACCTCTATGTCAAGGATTCAGTTAATCCCATATGATGTTTCCTTTCTTCTTTGGTATGTTCCTTTCCTGAGATTCGATCGTCGGTATCTCTATACCTAGTTCAATCTCGTTACTGGCAAGTCTCTTTACTCGTTCCGTAATACCAGATCCCGTGACTAACACTTAGTCACATTGCTTGCAAGGCTTGTTGTGATGTTGTATTACCGAGTGGGCCCTGAGATACCTCTCTATCACATGGAGTAACAAATTCCAGTATTGATCCATGCCAACCCAACACACACCCTCGAAGATACCTGTAGAGCACCTTTATAGTCACCCAGTTACATTACGACGTTTGATACACACAAGGCACTCCTCCGGTGTCCGTGCGTTTCATGATCTCATGGTCATAGGAACATATACCTGACATGCAGAAAACTGTAGCAATAAACTGACACGATCATATGCTACATTTATAGTTTGGGTCTTGTCCATCACATCATTCTCCTAATGATGTGATCCCGTTATCAAATGACATCTCATGTCAATGGCTAGGAAACCTTGACCATCTTTGATCAACGAGCTAGTTCACTAGAGGCAAACTAGGGACAAAGTGTTGTCTATATATCCACACATGCAATGTGTTTCCAATCAATAAACTTATAGCATGGATAATAAACAATTATCATGAAGAAGGAAATATAATAATAAACACTTTATTTATTGCCTCTAGGGCATATTTACAACAGTCTCCCACTTGCACTAGAGTCAATAATCTAGTTCACATCACTATGTGATTTACATTCTAATGAATCGAACACCCATGCAGTTCTGGTGTTGATCATGTTTAGCCCTTGGAAGTGGTTTAATCAACAGGTCTGCAACATTCTGATCCATGTGTACTTTGCAAATATTTATGTCCTTCTCCTTGATGTAATCGTGGATGGAATTGAAGCGTCACTTTATGTGTCTGGTCCTCTTGTGAAACCTTGGTTCCTTGGCCAGAGCAATGCCACCAGTGTTGTCACAGAACAGAGCCATCGGATTCAGTGTACTTGGCATTACTCCAAGATCTATCATGAACTGCTTCATCCAAACACCTTCCTTTGATGCCTCCGAGGCTGCGATGTACTCCGCTTTGCATGTAGAATCGGCTACCACGCTTTGCTTGGAACTGCACCAGCTTACCGCTCCCACGTTGAGAATAAATATGTATCCGATTAGCAACTTAGAGTCATCCGTATCAGTGTCAAAGCTTGCATCGACATAACCCTTTACGACGAGCTCTTGATCACCTCCATAAACAAGAAATATTTCCTTAGTCCTTTTCAGGTACTTAAGGATATTCTTGACCACCGTCCAGTGCTCCATTCTAGGATCACTTTGAAACCTCCCGGCCATACTTATGGCAAGGCTGACATCGGGTCTTGTGTACAGCATTGCATACATGATAGAGCCTACGGCTGAAGCATAGGGGATGACACTCATCTCTCTCTATCTTCTGCAGTCACTAGGCATTGAGTCTTACTCAACTTCACACCTTGTAACACAGGCAAGAACCCCTTCTTGGACTGATCCATTTTGAACTTCTTCAAAACTTTATCAAGGTATGTGCTTTGTGAAAGTCCTATCAAGTGTCTCGATCTATCTCTATAGATCTTAATGCCTAATATGAAAGCAGCTTCTCCTAGGTCTTTCATTGAAAAACTTTTGTTCAAATATTCCTTCACACTTTCCAGCATTTCTATATTGTTTCCAATCAGCAATATGCCATCCACATACAATATTAGAAACGCTACAGAGCTCCCACTCACTTTCTTGTAAATACAAGCTTCTCCGTAAACTTGTATAAACCCAAACGCTTTGATCACCTCATCAAAGCGCTTATTCCAACTCCGAGATGCTTGCACCAGTCCATAAACGCATCGCTGGAGTTTGCAAACTTTGTTAGCATTCTCTGGATCGACAAAACCTTATGGTTGTATCATATACAACTCTTCCTCATGGAAACCGTTGAGGAACGCGGTTTTGACATCCATCTACCAAATTTCATAGTCGAAATATGCAGCTATTGCCAACATGATTCTGACGGACTTAAGCATCGCTACGGGTGAGAAGGTCTCATCATAGTCAACTCCTTGAACTTGTGAAAAACCCTTTGCCACAAGTCGAGCTTTATAGACGGTGACATTACCGTCCGCGCCCGTCTTCTTCTTAAAGACCCATTTGTTCTGAATGGCCTTTCGCCCTTCACATAATACTTCCAAAGTCCATACTTTGTTTTCATACATGCATCCCATCTCGGATTTCATGGCCTCTAACCATTTCTTGGAATCCAGGCCCATCATCGCTCCTCCATAGCTCGTAGGTTCATTGTTGTCCAACAACATGACCTCCAAGACAGGGTTGCCATACCACTCAGGAGCAGTACGCGCCCTTGTCGACCTATGAGGTTCAATAGTAACTTGACCCGAAGCTTCATGATCATCATCATTAACTTCCACTTCAACTGTCATAGGCTCCACATAAACATCTTTCCGCGCTGCGCTACTCTCTGGTTGAAGCAAAGGTTCAATAACCTCATCAAGCTCTGTTTTCCTCCCACTCAATTCTTTCGAGAGAAACTCTTTCTCAAGAAATGTTCCGTTCTTAGAAACAAACACTTTGCCTTCGGATCTGAGATAGAAGGTATACCCAACTGTCTCTTTTGGGTATCCTATGAAGACGCATTTCTCCGCTTTGGGTTCCAGCTTTTCAGGCTGAAGCTTTTTGACATAAGCATCACATCCCCAAACTTTAAGAAACGACAACTTTGGCTTCTTGCCAAACCACAGTTCATATGGCGTCGTCTCAACGGATTTCGATGGTGCCCTATTTAAAGTGAATGCAGTTGTCTCTAATGCATAACCCCAAAACGATAGCGGCAAATCGGCAAGAGACATCATAGAACACACCATATCCAATAAGGCTTTACGACGTTCGGACACACCATTACGCTGTGGTGTTCCAGGCGGTGTCAATTGTGAAACAATTCCACACCATCTTAAGTGACTGCCAAACTCATAACTAGGATATTCACCTCCTCGATCAGATCGTAGGAATTTAATCTTCTTGTTATGATGATTCTCAACTTCACTCTGAAATTGCTTGAACTTTTCAAACGTTTCAGACTTGTGTTTCATTAAGTAAATATACCCATATCTACTTAAGTCATCAGTGAAGGTGAGAAAATAACGATATCCACCACGCGCCTCAATGTTCATTGGACCGCACACATCAGTATGTATGATTTCCAACAAATCACTTGCCCGTTCCATTGTTCCAGAGAACGGCGTTTTTGTCATCCTGCCCATGAGGCATGGTTCACATGTGTCAAGTGATTCAAAATTAAGTGACTCCAAAAGTCCATCAGCATGGAGCTTCCTGATGCGTTTTACACCAATATGACCCAAACGACAGTGCCACAAGAAAGTGGTACTATCATTATCAACTCTACGTCTTTTGGCATCAATGTTATGAACATGTGTATCATCACTATCAAGATTCAATATGAATAAACCCCTCACATTGGGTGCATGACCATAAAGATATTACTCATATAAATAGAACAACCATTATTCTCTGACTTAAATGAGTAACCGTCTTGCAATAAACAAGATCCAGATATAATGTTCATGCTTAATGTAGACACTAAATAACAATTATTTCGGTTCATCACTAATCCCGATGGTAATCTAAGAGAGACCATGCCGACGGCGATCACATCAACCTTGGAACCATTTCCCACGCGCATTGTCACTTCGTCCTTCGCCAGCCTTCGTCTATTCCGTAGTTCCTGTTTTGAGTTGCAAATGTGAGCAACCGAACCGGTATCAAATACCCAGGCACTACAACGAGAGCTAGTAAGGTACACATCAATAACATGTATATCATATATACCTTGTTTGTTGTTGGCCGCCTTCTTGTCAGCCAGATACTTGGGGCAGTTCCGCTTCCAGTGACCAGTTCCCTTGCAATGAAAGCACTCGGTTTCTGGCTTGGGTCCATCCTTGAGTTTCTTCACAGGAGGAGCAACTGCTTTGCCACCCGTCTTGGAGTTGCCCTTCTTGCTCTTGCCATTCTTCTTGAAACTAGTGGTTTTATTGACCATCAACACTTGATGTTCTTTCTAGATTTCAGACTCAGCGACTTTTAGCATCGCAAACAGCTCGGCGACTGACTTGTTCATCCCGTGCATGTTATAGTTCAACACGAAGCTTTTTAGGTGGCAGTGATTGAAGAACTCTGTCAGTGATCGCCTCTGGTGGAAGAGGCGTCCCTAACTCCACCAGACGAGTCGAATACCCAGACATTCTGAGTATATGCTCACTAATAGATCCGTTCTCCTCCATTTTACAAGCATAGAAATTATCGGAGGTCTCATACCTCTCGATCAGGGCATTCTTCTTAAAGATAAACTCCAACTCCTGGAACATCTCATATGCTCCATGACATTCAAAACGTCTTTGAAGTTCTGGTTCTAAGCCATACAATATTGCACACTGAACTATTGAGTAATCTCCAGAACGTGCCTCCCAAGCGTTCTTAATGTCTTCAGATGACAAGTCCGTGGGTTGGTTACCAAGCGGTGCATCAAGGACATATGCCTTCTGGGAAGCCGTGAGGACAATCCTTAGATTACGAGCCCAGTCCACAAAGTTACTTCCATCATCTTTCAACTTAACTTTCTCTACAACGCATTAAAATTCAGGGGTGCTACTGCGCGAGCCATTGATCCACAACATAAATATGCAAAGGTTATTTAGACTATTGTTCAAGATAATGAGTTTAGTTAATCAAATTACTAAAGCTCCCACTCAAATTGACATCCCTCAGGTCATGTGAGTGACACATGATCCATATTCACCAACTCAAGTTCGATCATCACATGAGTTAAGGTGGTTTCAATGGTGAACATCATCATGTTGATCATATCTACTATATGACTCATGCTCGACCTTTCGGTCTCTTGTGTTCCGAGGCCATGTATGTACATGCTAGGCTCGTAAAGTTTAACCCGAGTGTTCTGCATGTGCACACTGGCTTACACCTGTTGTATGCGAACGTAGAGTCTATCACACCCGCTCATCACGTGGTGTCTCGACACGACGAACTTTCGCAACGGTGCACACTCGGGGAGAACACAGTTTATCTTGAAATTTAAGTGAGGGATCACCTTATAATGCTATTGTCGTCCTAAGCAAAACAAGGTGCATAAAAGGATTAACATCACATGCAATTCATAAGCGACATGATATGGCCATTCACTTGTGCTTTTGATCTCCAGCGTGAAAGCACCGGCATGATCTTCATCGTCACCGGCATGACACCATGATCTCCATCATCTTCATCTCCATCAACGTGTCGCCATCGGGGTTGTCGTGCCCACCATGCTTCTACTACTATTGCTACCTTTTAGCAATAAAGTAAAGCATTACATAGCACTTAATGGTTGACACGCAGGTCATACAATAATTAAATACAACCCTATGGCTCCTGCCAGTTACCGTACTCATCGACATGCAAGTCGTGATATTCTATACAAAAACATGATCATCTCATACATCACATCATGAAATTGGCCATATCACATCACAACATACCCTGCAAAAACAAGTTAGACATCCTCTAATTGTTGTTGCATGTTTTACGTGGCTGCTATGGATATCTAGCAAGAACGATTCTTACCTACGCAAAAAACCACAATGGTGATATGAAGATTGCTTTTAAACCTTCTACAAGGACCGCCTCAATCAAATCTGATCCAACTAAAGTGGGAGAGACAGACACCCGCCAGTCATCTTTATGCGACGAAGTCACATGTCAATCGATGGAACACGGTCTCTCGTAAGCATACGAGTAAAGTCGGTCCGAGCCGCTTCATCCCACAATACCGCTGACCCAAGAAAAGACTAAGGAAGGAAGAAATCTGAATATCAACGCCCACAAACTCTTTGTGTTCTACTCAAGATCTCATCTACCCATAGACCTAGCTCATGATGCCACTGTTGGGGAACGTTGCATGGGAAACAAAAAAATTCCTACGCTTCACCAAGATCAATCTAGGAGATGAGCATCTATGAGAGGAGAGATTGGACCTACGTACCCTAGTAGATCGCTAAGCGGAAGCATTAAATAACGCGGTTGATGTAGTGGTACGTCTCTGCGATCCAAATTGCAAGACGTCCCACGAACTCCCGATCAAGTACCGAACGGACGGCACCTCCGCGTTCAGCACACGTGCAGCTCGGTGAAGATCTCTGCCTTCTTGATCCAGCAAGAGAGATAGGAGAGGTAGACGAGTTCTCTAGCAGTGTGACGACATTGCGGCGATGGTGGTGGAGCAATTCCAGTAGGGCTTCGCCTAAGCACTGCTGAAAACGAATCTAGAGGAGAAAACGATCTAGAGGAAGAAGAGGGCAGCACTTTGCAATTAGGGTTAGGGGATGCCCTCAAAATCCTATAGTATATATAGGAGGGTGGGGAGAGGAGGCAGCCCTAGCCTCTCCTCCAAGGAGAGGTTCGGCCGAACCAGAGGGGAGGAATCCACCTCCCAGAAGGGAGGTGGATTCCAAGTGGGACTCTTCCCTAACTTAGCTCCTACTCTTCCTCCTTCTTACCTTGTGCATAGGCCCTTATGGGCTGGCTTTCCCAGCCCACCAGGGGCTGGTGCGCCACCTCTAAGTCCCATGTGGCCCCTTGGGGTATGTGGGCCCCACTTGGTGGTCCCCGGAACCCATTCATCACTCCCGGTACACTGCCGGAAATGCTCGAAACTTTTCTGGAGTTCAAACACCAGTTTCCTATATATCAATCTTTACCTCCGGACCATTCTGGAGCTCCTCGTGATCTCCGGGATCTCATCCGAGACTCTGAATAACCTTCAGTCACCACCATACATATCTCTATACTACCGAAACGTCACCGAACCTTAAGTGTGCAGACCCTGCGGGTTCGAGAACTATGTAGACATGACCGAGACACCTCTACAGTAAATAACAAATAGCGGGACTTGGATGACCATATTGATTCTTACATATTCTACGAAGATCTTTATCGGTCAAACCTCTATGTCAAGGATTCAGTTAATCTCGTATGATGTTCCCTTTGTTCTTCGGTATGTTACTTGCCCGAGATTCGATCGTTGGTATCTCTATACCTAGTTCAATCTTGTTACCAGAATGTCTCTTTACTCGTTCCGTAATATAAGATCCCATGACTAACACTTAGTCACATTGCTTGCAAGGCTTGTTGTGATGTTGTATTACCGAGTGGGCTCTGAGATACCTCTCCGTCACACGGAGTAACAAATCCCAGTGTTGATCTATGCCAACCCAACAGACACCCTCGAAGATACCTATAGGGTACCTTTATAGTCACCCAGTTACGTTGCAACGTTTGATACACACAAGGCACTCCTTCGGTGTCCGTGAGTTGCATGATCTCATGGTCATAGAAACATATACTTGACATGCAGAAAACTGTAGCAATAAACTGACACGATCATATGCTACGTTTATAGTTTGGGTCTTGTCCATCACATCATTCTCCTAATGATCTGATCCCGTTATCAAATGACATCTCATGTCAATGGCTAGGAAACCTTGACCACCTTTGATCAACGAGCTAGTTTACTAGAGGCACACTAGGGACAAAATGTTGTCTATATATCCACACATGCAATGTGTTTCGAATCAATACAATTATAGCATGGATAATAAACAATTATTATGAACAAGGAAATATAATAATAAACACTTTATTTATTTCCTCTAGGTCATATTTCCAACACGAAGCAGGTCGGCTGGTGACGTCGAAGTCCCCGGAGCAGTTTGATGAGGAGATGACGAAACCCCCGGTATAGCCGAGGTGACGGAGCATATCGATAAGGTGACACTAGAGCCCTATGCCAGCCGACATGTTAAAGCAGGTCGGCGTGGTGGACGTCGGCTTGAAAAAACAACGGCGCGGTGATGCTGACGCAGGTCGGAATTTGTGACGCGGTCAATGCTGGCTTGATGAAGCAACAGAGCGCCCGACCCGTACAACCCGCGGACGACGAGGTTCTCTTGATGATAATTCGGCCCTCGCAATGTCGAACTCTTGGTCGGCTTATCGATATGATGAGAAAACTTTCTTCAAAAAGGACGTCTCACAACCCTTCATGAAAAAGATGAACTCGGGTCGGATTTGTTTTCGCGCAGAAAATAAATCCAAAATATCATTGTACTCCTCGGACGTTACGCGGAGTTTGAATGGTCGGATCGTGCTGAAATTATGAGGGGTGATCGGTATAGGAATTCCGCAGCCTATGAACGGTGGGATTTTCCAACGGATATCCGAGCTAGATACTGAACACCTCGTCCTAAACTCATCCAGATTCCCATCCTGATTCGATAAGGCTCCGGTAAATTGGAGATTGCTGGAGATTCTTCCATCGAACGCGATGAAATTTTGCAAGGTTGTTGTAGATACAATTCACCAAAGCAATCGTCAAAGCGATGCTCGAGGAAACAGGGATGACGAACACAAATTCGCTGTCCAGAAAAAACTGCAATCTGCAGACGAGTCATCGATCCTTCTGGCGATCCCACAACGGAACTCTCAATGAAAGCACCCATGTCGGTGTCAAAACCGATGGATCTCGGGTAGGGGGTACTGAACTGTGGGTCTTGGATCAATCGGTAACAAGAGACAAGGGAGACGGTATTTACCCAGGTCTGGGCCCTCTTGATGGAGATAAAACCCTACGTCCTGTGGAATCTTCCTCGTATGTATCATGGGCTGTCCGAACTGGCCCATTAGTGAACCGCCCTGGGGGTCCTCGGCCCTACCCACTGGTCAGGAGACGACGTGGTGAGTACCCCCTAGTCCAATGCACCATCAATGGGGGCGTCCTTTGGGGTTGGTCTCCCAGGTAACGTCAGCCATATAACATCTCTAATAGTAAAAATAAGTTCTCCCTTATATTTACTGTTTCTTCCTTTTTCTCTTTTTTTAGGGATATCCTGTCAAAGTAGCCAATTTTCAGTTATTAGTCCAAAATTCCAAAAAGAAACCAATATTATATCAAAGATGCACTTAAAATTCAAAATAAATATATTCATATTCTCAATGTTTCAGTTATTATGCATTAGAATTGTCTAGGCACTTATGATGGCAAAGAGAGAGAGAGGAATTTTTTTCAAAACTAGTACGGAAATTATACCAAATTTGAAAAAGGTACGTCCATTTAAAAAAAATTCAAAAATAGCACCCCGTCGGCCTTAGCTGGGCCGACCGGGGACTGGTTGGCTGCGTTTAGGCCGAAGAGGGCCCATCGGCCTAGGCCAGGCCGAAGAGCGGGCCGTCGGCCCATGCCAGGCCGAAGAGGGCCCGTCAGCCGCCAGGAGGCCGAAGAGCCCCTGGATAAGGCCCGACGCAGCCGGCTCTTCTTCCTCCTCCTGCCTCGTTGCTTCCTCTCTATTCCTTGTTCTTGACCGAAAATCCCCTCTCCTTGATCTCCTTCTACAGCCACCCATTTCTCATTTCAATCCACTGAAACAATAGATCGTCTTCGTCTCCCCGCCCTACGGTCTCATTTTTTTCAATGTGGTAGTGTGTTGTTTGTTTGGAGGAGACATGGTGTGGTGGTGGAGGTGTGAATGGTGAGAAGGTGGAGTGTTGGAGAGGAAGAAGAAAGTGGAGAGGAAGAAGAAGGGCACTCACGCGTCGAAGGTATACATTTTTTCTGTTAGTTTAGGTTAGTTTTCTGTTAGTTTTTTTAATGTACGTAAAATTAGTTTAGGTTACTTTTATTAGTGTAGTGATTTTAGTGTATGTTTTCCGAGTGTAGGTTTAGTTAGTGTAGTCATATTAGTATCGGTTTATTTAGTGTACGTGAGTATATTTTAGTGTAGGTTTATTTAGTGTACGTGAGTATACTTTAGTGTAGGTTTATTTTAGTGAAGTTCATTTTAGTGTAGGTTTATTTAGAATAGTCAAGTATATTTTAGTGTACGTTTATTTTAGTGTAGATTTTTTCATTGCGAACAATGAGAAGTTGGCAATGTCTGATAGGTGAAAATGTCTGAATCCGTAAATTTTACTGTGTATTACGGCCCTGGTAATGTTCGATATAATGAGTTGGGGGTTGATCTTAGCGAGTTTAAAAAAGGCGAGATGACACTTTCAGACCCGGACAGACTGGACATTAGGCAGTTGAAGCACTGGTTGACTACTAGTTTTGGCATGGATCCTGAAGTTTGTTTCGTCAGTATTCATGCATTGTGGACCAAATCCTGTAAAAATGTCAAGTGGGAGTTGATTCCGATAGATAGGAGCCAGAGACCGAAGAATCCATTCGTATGCCCTAGTGCAACCAGTGATGAAGGAGGAGAATATTGTACCACCCAACGTGGGGTATGAACCAGGCTAGAGTAGTCAAGTGGCTAACGAGATTTATGTATCCGGGTCACAGCCACCGGATGTGAATGCTAGCCAAGCCGAGAAAGAGTTAGATTATGTGCCACACAATGTTAGTGGTCATGCTGCTGGTCAGAGTATTTAGTCGATAGTATTAGCTGCCTCTGGTGTTGCTGATGGGGATGAGGAAGGCGGTGAAATGCAGAGGGTGATGGAGTAAGAGGACGAGGATGCGATTGTAGAGTAACTTGATTCTGAAAAATTCCAAGGAGGAGGAGGAGGTACCAATTCCTGCTGCATGGGAGTAGGACGTATCAGCAGGCGGCAACCAGTCGCAACCGTTCATGACTTCAGTTCAGCCACCACTGGTCCTGGTTCATAGATACCTGGCGACGGCGAGGACGATGACCGTGGTGCATGCACCTACGGTATCTCCGAGACAGTTCTTGCCACTCCACCACCACCATCGACGCAGGAGACACATACGCCGATGGACGAGGTGTTCTATGGTCGTGGTCATCATGACACTCGTCCACTGCCACAACGCTTATCGCCTTCCGGTCCACGTCCGAGGAAGCCCAAGATTCGTTGTCATCCCCAGCAGTGATATGGTAGCCTCTATGTATGAGGCATGACTATCTACTTATGTATGATACATGCCTATCTATTTATGTATGAGACATGACTATCTATTTATGTATGAGACGTATGTAGCCTCTATATATCGGACATATTCATGTATGCAACATATTCATGGTTGAGACTTATTTGGTTTAGAGAGAGAACACTAGTAAAGCAAACCAAATGCGTCCAAATGAATTAGACAGTACAACTGAATTAAACGTTACGACTGCATTAAACGTTAAAACTGAATTAAACAGTACAACTGAATTAAACATTACAACTTAATTAACCAGCACTACAGAAAACAATACTACATGGAAAATGTACTACATGAATGCATCATCATCATCCTCCATCGATGCAGATCTCTTGCCCTTTGTCGGTGTAGAACTCTTGCCCTTCGACGATGTGGTATTCTTCACCTTGATACTCGGCATGAATATGTCGTCTTCCTCCTCCGTCGATGCAGAACTCTTTCCCTTCATCGATGCAGAACTCTTCCCCTTCGTTGATGCAGAACTCTTCCCCTTCGTTGATGCGGAACTCCTGCCCTTCGTCGATGTAGAACTCTTCACCTTGGTGCTCAGCATGAAGAGGTCGTCCTCGTCCTCACTTTCTGCTGACCATAAACCTGAATTAGTCACAACAATCCTGAGGTAAGCTTCACCCTTGTGCAATTGCTTTTGCCATCTGGCATGCAACCTCAAAAGTTCTTTTCGCATCTCCTCAAAAGTTCTGGGAGGCCACCCACTCCTAGCTAATGAGTGAGCCAACTCATTCATTATGAAGTCACTACTAATGAGTTCCTCCCATGGAACTACTCTATCATTCATCTTGAAATTGGTAGCTAGACGAAGAAGATGATCGGACATACCAGTATGAAAACTACGATCAAAAGGATAGTGAGGATGAGGAGGATGAGACATCTCCACGAAAGGATGGCGAGAGCGGAAGGATGGCAGAGCGAAAGGGAAAGGAAGGGCCTGCTAACCCTCCTTACTGCGAATGTGGTTATATAGGCAGGAAAGAAATTGGCGGGAGAGAAAGGCGGGAAAGACAATGGCGGGAGAGAATGGCGGGAGAGAAAGGCGAGAGAGAAAATGGCGGGAGAGAATGTCGGGAAATAAAGTGGCTGGAGAGAATGGTGGGAAAAATGTGGCGGCAGAGTATGACGGGAAATAAAATGGCGGGATAGTAGGGCGGGAAAATAAAACGGGAATAGTAGGGCGAGACAATACGATCACTATGGCAGATAGCTGAAAACAACAGCTAGCTCCTGTTCACGTTGTTTGAAGGTTATGAGCACCAAATTGTTGACTTCAATAGATGATGCCAGCAGAAAATTACCGAAACCTTCCTTCTTCAACACCATTCGATCACCCAAGCCAATGAAGTAGGAACAAGGAATGCTCACAAATATATCATCATCTTCTGAATCCAAAGTAATTTCAAGAGTTAAAGAACCAGTCCTAGGAATAGACACAAATTCCTTCAGACTCCTCACAACCATGGTAGGAATAACCTGACAAAAACGGGCAAGTTATATGATCCATCCTATGAACCAGCAAAGAACAAATAAATAATAAAAACCAGAAACCAAAGCTTACCATATGTTGAGAAATAACATTCATTCGATCCATCCTATGAACAAAAGGAGTACACAGTATGTAGTTGTCATCAAAGAGCTGTCGTGACATGACATACATTTGATGATAATTCAGAGTGACACCACGACTATAAAAACAGTCGTCAACAAGTTCCCTCTGAGTTTCACTCAGATCTTCAAGAGCTACAAAATAATGATTTCACAAAACTGAGCAGAACAACAAAACGTATAAGCTGAAACAAAACTGAAAATTAGTCAAACAAATAACTTACCAACACGGGGTAAAGGAAACAACATAACACCATCCCGATGAAATTTGACACTAATATAAGTTCCATAGTGCTCAAGCATAATAGTCATCATGTCACTATGGCGGAGACCATAATCATTCACAAGTTCCTCCCATGAAGGACCATGGAATTTACTGCTCATCCTACCATGTCTAAAAATAACATGGTAATTAGTTACCCTCACTGTTGTGCAGAGCAAGATCAATATCTGTGTCACCTCTCTGAATAGCTAAAGCTCCGCACTCATCAATGTACCGAGCAAGATGTGATCTAACACTGCACGGAACATACTACCGTCATCTATACATGCTAGGCTTGTCAAGTTTAACCCGAGTGTTCTGCATGTGCAACACTGGTTTGCACCCGTTGTATGTGAACGTAGAGTCTATCACACCCGATCATCACGTGGTGTCTCGACACGACGAACCTTCGCAACGGTGCACACTCGGGGAGAACACAATTTATCTTGAAATTAAGTGAGGGATCACCTTATAATGCTACTGTCGTCCTAAGCAAAACAAGGTGCATAAAGGATTAACATCACATGCAAATCATAAGTGACATGATATGGCCATGAACTTGTGCTTTTGATCTCCATCCTTAAAGCATCGGCATGATCTCCATCGTCACGGCATAACACCATGATCTCCATCATCATGATCTCCATCATTGTGTCGCCATCGGGGTTATCGCACCCACCATGCTCATACTACTATAGCTACCGTTTAGCGATAAAGTAAAGCATTATATAGCGCTTAATGATTGACACGCAGGTCATATAATAATTAAAGACAACCCTATGGCTCCTGCTGGTTGCCGTACTCATCGACATGCAAGTCATGATATTCTATACAAAACATGATCATCTCATACATCACATATATCTCATCATGTAATTGGCCATATCACATCACAACATACCCTGCAAAAACAAGTTAGACGTCCTCTAATTGCTGTTGCATGTTTTACGTGGCTGCTACGGGTTTCTAGCAAGAACAATTCTCACCTACGCAAAACCACAACGGTGATACATAAATTGCTTTTCAACCTTCTCAAGGACCGCCTTTATCGAATCCGGTCCAACTAAGGTAGGAGAAACAGGCACCCGCTAGCCATCTTTGTGCAACGAAGTTACACGTCAGTCGATGGAACCGGTCTCTCGTAAGCATATGAGTAAGGTTGGTCCGGGCCGCTTCATCCCACAATACCGCTGAACCAAAACACGACCAAGGGAGGAAGCAATCTAAGCATCAACGCCCACAAACTCTTTGTGTTCTACTCGAGATCTCATCTACACATAGACCTAGCTCTGGTACCACTATTGGGGAACATTGCATGGGAAACAAAAAATTTCCTACGCACATGCAAGATCTATCCATGGTGATGAGCATCTATAAGAGGGAGAGTGGATCTACATACCCTTGTAGATCGCTAAGCGGGAAGCGTTAAGAAACGCGGTTGGTGTAGTCGAACGTCTTCGCGATCCAAATCGCCGAGCATCCCACGATCTCATCACGATCCGTCCTGCGAACTCATCATGGTCCGTCCCGTGATCTCATCACGATCCGTCTCGCGATCTTGATCACGGTCCTTCCGATCTAGCGCCGAACGGATGACACCTCCGCGTTCAGCACACGTACGGCTCGATGACGATCTCCGCCTTCTTGATCCAGCAAGAGAGAGCGGAGAGGTAGACGAGTTCTCTAGCAGTGCGACGGTGTTGCAGCGATGATGGTGGAGGAATTCCAGCAGGTCTTCGCCTAAGCACCGCTGAAAACCGATCTAGAGGAGAAACTATGCACTAGAGGAACGGGTAGCACGTGGCTGAAAATCTAGTGCCAAAAACCCTAAAACCTCTAGTATATATAAGAGGAAGAGAGGAGGAGGCTTGGCCAAGGGCCAAGCCATCTAGGCTTCGGCCGAACCAAGGAGGAGAGGAGGATTCCTCCTCCAATCCTAGTAGGACTATGACTCCTCCTTATTTTGGTCTTTTTGCCTTTTTCCACCTTTTTCTCTTTGGGTTTTTTCTTCCTAGCTGCATGGGCCTTATGTGGGACTTCCACCAGCCCACTAAGGGCTGGTATTCACTCTCCCACAGCCCATGTAGCCTCTTGGTTCGAAATACCCCTCCCGATGGTCTCCCGGTACACTACCGGCACTCCCGGTACACCATCGATGAGCCCGAAACTTTTCCGGCGACCAAAATAGGACTTCCTATATATCAATCTTTACCTCCGGACCATTCCGGATCTCCTAGTGACGTCCGGGATCTCATCCAGGACTCCAAACAACCTTAGGTCACCACCATACATAACTCTATACTACCGAAACGTCACCGAACCTTAAGTGTGCAGACCCTGCGGGTTCGAGAACTATGTAGACATGACCGAGACACCTCTACGGTCAATAACCAATAGCGGGACCTGGATGCCCATATTGGTTCCTACATATTCTATGAAGATATTTATCGGTCGAACCTCTATGTCAAGGATTCAGTTAATCCCGTATGATGTTCCTTTTGTTCTTCAGTATGTTACTTGCCCGAGATTCGATCGTCGGTATCTCCATACCTAGTTCAACCTCGTTACCGGCAAGTCTCTTTACTCGTTCCGTAATACAAGATCCCATGGCTAACACTTAATCACATTGCTTGCAAGGCTTATTGTGATGTTGTATTACCGAGTGGGCCCTGAGATACCTCTCCGTCACACGGAGTAACAAATCCCAATCTTGATCCATGCCAACGCGACAGAGACCCTCGGAGATACCTGTAGAGCACCTTTATAGTCACCCAGTTACGTTGCGACGTTTGATACACACAAGGCACTCCTCCGGTGTCAGTGAGTTGCATGATCTCATGGTCATAGGAACAAATACTTGACATGCAGAAAACAGTAGCAATAAACTGACACGATCATATGCTACGTTTGTAGTTTGGGTCTTGTCCATCACATCATTCTCCTAATGATGTGATTCCATTATCAAATGACATCTCATGTCCATGACTAGGAAACCATAGCCATCTTTGATCAACGAGCTAGTCTATTAGAGGCATACTAGGGACATGGTGGTGTCTATGTATCCACATATGTATCTGAGTTTCCGATTAATACAATTATAGCATGGATAATAAACGATTATCATGAACAAGGAAATATGATAATAACCAATTTATTATTGTCTCTAGGGCATATTTCCAATAGTCGGGTCCTTAGGGGCACGTGCATGAAGATTTCCCGGTTGTCATCGATAAGCTCAAGCCGGCTCCGGTAGGGGAGCGGCTACATCGGCGCGTTGATAGTGCGTTCTGGCGACAATAGTGGTCATTCGGTGGTCTCGGAATCTCGATGTAATTTTTATTATGTTTGAGATGCTTTGTACTCCAGTAAACTTTTATAATACGTCTGATCTTTTTCACTTTTTTTTGCATTGACTCCTATCTTCACTAGATATTATTCTGTGTTTGTGCATGTATGACATCAAAATAGTAAAATGTATGTTTTAATATTTTAAGTATCAGAAACATGCAACCTGGCATATGAATGGATCATATTCATTAACTTAAATATGCCCTCATTTTAATGAGCTATATTATGTTAATTGTATATCATTTTGTTTCATAAGATTTTTGCTAAAGTTCATTTGCGCCTCATTCACATTGAGTAGACCCCTAGTGATTTTTTTAATTCGAGAGTTGTAGGGAGGGACTTATGCCACCACAAACAAAAAGCTAAAGCAGGTGTTATATTTGAAGTTGGTGATGAAGATTATAATTGACTTACACCTCGGAATATAAAACTAAAGGATATTGACATCTTGGCAACATTCCGAGTAAAACCTCCGTCTTAACTTAATTCTTCTACTCATTATTTTATTTCTCTATTTTGGATCCGAATAAAAAGAAGACAATTCAATATTTTTTTAGTTATAACAATTAAGCAATAAAATAGAGAAACAATAAAAGAATACAAACCTTGTTGAAATAGCAAAGATATTGCCTCGAAATCTTTTCATTTAATCAACCAACCCACCCGTCTCTACACTCTGATGGCTAACTTTATTTTGAAAATTTGTTTATTCAATTGTAACTTTTCTTTGAGAGAAACTTTTAATCTATTCATAATCAACCATGACAGTAATAAACATAACACTAGAGGTAGCAAAAATTACAATCAGGTCCATGGACCATCTAGCGATGACTACAAACACTGAAGCAAGCCCAAGGCCCGTCACCGTCATTGCCCTTTCTAATTGAAGGTGAGTAAACCTTGTTATAGGAGACGTCCGGAAAGTCGTCGTGCTGAGGTCTCACGAGACTAGTGCACCAAAGCAACAACCATCCCCGATGACGAGTGCCGTAGACCGGAATGGTCAAACTTGTAAACACACCAACAAAAACTGGATCCAAACATATTCATCAAAGACCAGCTGATCGAATCTCGCTAGATCTGACGAAAACACACATCCACACGCTCTCTGATTATGCTAGACGCACCATTGAAACAAGGATCAAATGTACGCGACATTATTTCTATTGAGAAACATCGCCGCCATCACACTACCCCAACTAAGACGATGTACCTACAAAGAACAAGAGGGGGTCTCTCCCGTTGGGTGGAGAGGGAGGGAGGAGGGCGAGGTCCTACGTACTTCCACGACTCAAAGGTCCCTAATCTTTTTTTTGTCTAGGGTCATTTCCTGAGGAGCATACATGCCGCACAATCTTTTTTTTTTTTTGCGAAATCTATTTGTTAGTAACTTCTGTTTTTTGCGAATATATTGTTAGTAACTGGAGAATAAATATTCCACCAAGGAGCAATTGCTAATGCTGATTATATACAAAAAAATAATACGCAGCTGTTGCCCACCAAATGCTTAAAATATACAAGGCTTCATAAATTTTTGTTATTTGCGAAAAAAGAAATCTGATAAGCCAATGCACAGCTGAAATAAAGCGCCAATCCAAAACGTGAGACGGGAAACCGTCCGCGCAGCCCCGCGGGCTCACATTATCTGCAGAGGTCGGCTCGAAGCGCACATAAGCGCAGCCACCACAGCGCTCACCCACGAGCGCAGGCGGCAGCAGCAGCACGTAGGGAGCCAAAGGCCAAGGCAAGCAAGGCACTCACAGACGGCAGCGCAATGGCCGCCGAGGCACTCCCGCGGGCCGCCGCGCCGGCGCGCCGGCCGTCCGTGGCCGCCGCTTCCGCCTCGCGCTTCCTCCTCGGCCACCGCCCCTTCCTCGCGCCCTCCGCGTCCCGCTTCGCCGCGGGGCGCGCCGCGGTGGCTGGCCCGGCCGCCGCCCTCCGCCCGCGCCCGCGCAGGCCGCGCCTCTCGGTCGTCGCCATGGCCGCCAACGGTGAGCGAGCCTCAGCCGGTCACTTTTGGCATTCCTGTCGAGTTGGTTCCTTCGACGTGTTCTCGCTTTAGCGCTACAGTCTACAGCGCTAGTGTGCAAGCCTAGGTGTGGGCGCAGAATTGTTCTATGCAGAGCCTGTGTTTGATGAAATGACTTAGAGACTTCGTCTAAAAAATGACCAAGAGAGTAGCGGCGGTGCTTTATAAAATGACCCACCTTCCATTTAACGAGAGTTGGGTGAATTTAGGTGTGTTCTGTTGGATAGTCATTAGTTAATCCACCGTTTTCACAAAGGGGGGAGATCAGAAGTGCCCGGAGTGGTGCTTACGGTTGTCAGTGTAGTAGCGTGCTCTCCTGGATAACTAGTTAAGGAAGTAACATGGCTGAAATACTATAATGCTCAATGCTTGCTGTAAAAGCAGTGTTGTATTTCACAATTTCTCATTAGTTATTAGAATTGGCCTGTAGAAACGTAGCGGGAATAATTTCTGTGTAAGTTCTCATTTTACTTCGTTCTGTTACCAAAGTACTTGCAGTTCTGAAGGAACTGCAAATCTTAACGAGGTTTACTTCCTTCCAAAGAGCATAATGAGCAAAACATATGGCAATTTTGTCAGAGGATTTTGAACTGAATTAGGGTAATTTAATAACGTTGTGTCATGTATCAAAGTTTATTTTACATTTATGCCTGTTGTGTTCTTATTCATAGCACTTAACACCATATATATCAAGAAAACCATGAATAAGTATGTAACAAAGGAAAATGGAGCCAACCTTATTCACTGCGGCGGATAGGAGCATGCTTTGACTGTGCAACAATCAAATCATAGATTCTTCGAACTCTTTTGACGGTCCTATTGAGAGTACAGGCAACAAAAAATGATGTTATGTATGGAACTTCCTCTTGAAAGTTTAATATATAGGGCTATTTAGCATTGAATCGGAACAAGATGTGAGAAATACTAAACCTTTTCCTAAGCTGTGTGCTACCTCTGTTTCTAAATGTAAGACATTTTGGCAGTTCAAATTGAATTGCAAAAACGGTCTTGCATTTAGGAACAGAGTGTAGTTCTTTAGACTGTAAGCAAATTTTATTTATTATAGAAGCTTTACCCTCAGCCTCTGCACCATTAAGGATGCGCATAGCCAAAGATTGCTAATTGATGTTCTGAAGTCTGCAAACCACTTGGATTCTTTTTTTACACTCACTTTTGCCACCCTCTCACTATTTTTCCGTTGAAAATCAATCATTGTGTTCAGCTTAATAACTTAAATGGTTACTTCTTTGCACTGTATATCCAGATCGCCAAGTGCCTTTGGAGGATTACCGCAATATTGGTATTATGGCCCATATAGATGCTGGCAAAACAACAACAACAGAGCGCATTCTCTATTACACTGGAAGGAACTACAAAATTGGTGAGGTTCATGAGGGAACAGCCACTATGGACTGGATGGAGCAAGAACAGGAGAGAGGAATAACCATTACATCTGCAGCAACAACTGCCGTCTGGGACAAACATAGAATCAACATTATTGATACTCCTGGGCACGTCGACTTCACTCTTGAGGTCGAACGTGCTCTGAGGGTGTTGGATGGTGCTATATGTCTCTTTGACAGTGTTGCTGGGGTAGAACCACAATCTGAAACTGTGTGGCGTCAAGCAGATAAGTACGGAGTTCCAAGAATATGTTTTGTAAACAAAATGGATCGCCTTGGAGCTAACTTCTTTAGAACTAGGGACATGATAGTGGCAAACTTGGGTGCAAAGCCTTTGGTGATACAGTTGCCAATTGGTTCAGAGGACAATTTCCAAGGAGTTGTTGATCTAATCAGAATGAAGGCTATTGTATGGACAGGAGAGGAACTTGGTGCAGAATTTTCATACCAAGACATACCTGCTGATCTTGAAGAGTTGGCTCAAGACTATAGACTTCAGATGATGGAAACTATTGTTGAATTAGATGATGAAGCTATGGAGGGCTATCTAGAAGGAAATGAACCAGATGAGGCAACTGTGAAGAAGTTAATCAGAAAAGGAACAATAGGTGCCAGCTTTGTCCCCATTTTATGTGGTTCCGCCTTCAAAAACAAGGGTGTCCAGCCATTGCTTGATGCTGTTGTTGATTACTTGCCATCACCACTTGACCTGCCACCAATGAAGGGTACTGACCCAGACGACCCGGAAGTGGTTCTTGAAAGACTTCCTAGTGACGATGAACCATTTTCTGGGTTAGCTTTCAAGATCATGACTGATCCATATGTAGGGTCACTAACGTTTGTCCGCATATACTCAGGGAAGCTGGTCGCCGGCTCATACGTTCTCAATGCAAACAAAGATAAGAAGGAAAGAATTGGAAGGCTTCTAGAGATGCATGCAAACAGTAAGGAGGATATAACAGTTGCAGTGACAGGCGATATAGTAGCTCTTGCTGGTCTGAAAGATACAATTACCGGTGAAACACTCTGTGACCCAGATAACCTTGTAGTGCTTGAACGCATGGAATTTCCGGATCCTGTCATTAAGGTTGCTATTGAGCCAAAGACCAAAGCTGATGCTGATAAAATGGCAAATGGATTAATAAAGCTTGCTCAGGAAGATCCATCTTTCCACTTCTCTCGAGACGAGGAAACTAACCAGACAGTTATTGAAGGAATGGGAGAATTGCACCTTGACATCATTGTAGACAGATTAAAGAGAGAGTTCAAGGTTAGTATTCTGACTATTTGTATTTGTGCAGTACATGCCCCACAATTTCTTCGTGTTTTATCCAAGTTATATCAGTTGGGTCATCAATCAACGCAACCTACATGCTGCACTAGACCTATGAAGCGCATTATTTCCTTTGTGTGCTTGCACTACCCCTTTTCACCAGCTTTGTGAAGCTACACCATAAGACTGTAAAATGTTCACTTGGCTAATTTGTGTACCATGTATGCTTTGGTAGCTATGGACTTCCATCATTCCTACTCAAATATCTTATGAAAATGTCTAAATTTCATACCGAAACTTCTGGGGTCATAAGTGCCTTAACCTAAAAAGAATTATGTATTATCTCTCATGTTAAGTTACATTCACTCAAATTGTATGAACAGGTTGAGGCAAATGTTGGAGCTCCACAAGTCAACTACCGTGAAAGTATTTCTAAAGTTGCAGAGACTCATTATGTCCACAAAAAGCAGTCCGGTGGTTCAGGGCAGTTTGCAGATATTATTGTGCGGTTTGAACCTATGGAGGCTGGAAGTGGGTATGAATTCAAGAGTGAGATTAAGGGAGGGGCAGTGCCAAAAGAATACGTACCCGGTGTGATGAAGGGAATTGAAGAAAGCTTACCCAATGGTGTCCTTGCTGGTTACCCAGTTGTGGATTTACGAGCAGTGCTGGTTGATGGCTCCTACCACGATGTTGATTCAAGTGTCCTTGCCTTCCAAATTGCAGCCAGGGGGGCCTTCCGTGAAGGATTGAGGAAAGCTGGCCCACGACTCCTGGAACCTATAATGAGGGTTGAAGTGATTACCCCTGAGGAGCATCTGGGTGATGTTATTGGTGACTTGAACTCTAGAAGAGGACAAGTTAACAGCTTCGGAGATAAGCCAGGTGGACTTAAGGTATTAAGCAGTACATTCTCTCCCTTTATGGCCTTCTTCTACTACTAATACTACTTTGACTAATACTATAACAACATGAGTAAAATCGAACAAATTGCAGTATGGTTATGCATTTTTACTTGACCTCGCAGATATACTACTTTTTAAGTCTAGTGCACCAAATCTTCCTGCTCCACTTAACATCCATTGTCAACTCTAGCCGGGCATCCGACATTCAATAACCCTTTTATTCTTTTTCTTTTTCGGTCAAGCGATAGCCATTTCATTCTCGGAGTTATTTCTCCAATTAGACTTGTAGTTTGCCAGGATCTGCTGTCTGAAATGTATCTGGAGAATTTAACTTGCTTTGCTGTTGACTGCAGGTGGTTGATGCTTTTGTGCCGCTGGCCGAGATGTTCCAGTATGTCAGCAGTCTGAGGGGAATGTCCAAGGGTCGCGCATCATACACGATGCAGCTTGCCAAGTTCGACGTTGTTCCACAGCATATCCAGAACCAGCTTTCTGCGGCAAAACAAGAGGAAGCTGCTGCTTAAATCTTCGGTATTCGTAGATAAATATATATGAGGACTGCAGAGCAGGTGAGTATAGGACATCAAGGTGTATGTAGCTTTGTAGTGTCGAACCCAGTGGGTGATATTATTTGCCATTGTTTTTGGACCTGATAATGTCCATAATTTTGAAAGCTGGTATAATTTCATAATGACCTTGTCAAGTTCTCACAGATGAGAAAACAGTTTGTTATAAATTTTGCTTACATGCTTCAGTCCAGTATTTGCTGTTTTCACATCAGCTGCATAGAATTTGCTTGCACTTGCATATTGTCACTGTTTGTGTCTTCACAACTCATTGTCATTTCCGATATGAAATGCAGTACAACACCAATCGTGTAAATATTAGTCTGGGACACGATGCCCTCTGGTCCGCCGAGTGCGTTGGGCTGATTTATGGCCCTGGTAGATAGCATAAGTCAGAACAACAGAGAGATCAGTCAAGGTGCGCCGTTCTTATGAAGAAGTCTCCTAGCTCTATCCACGTCTTGGTATAGCTGTTATTGCAGATGGCAAGGCATCCGTGGTGCTTGTACGGATTGATAAATCTTGATTCAATGATTTATCATTTGGTGCCTATATCTTGCCAGGTCCTTACCTTTATCCCTTTGTGCCTTTTGTCTACTTTTTTAGGCACTGAACCGTAGAACTAATAGGCCGAACTAGTAAGTTATAAATGGGGGAAACAAAAGGAAGAAAAACAAATTAGGCCGGACTAATAAAAAGAAAGACAATCAACCAATGCCAGGTTTAGGTACCATAATGAATGCTATCCAGCCTTGGAAGCAAGCATCACACTAAAATCGAATTCTGCGATTGAGCAAGTTTAGGTCCTCTTTAAAAGAGTGCTTCCAAGCTTGAAAGGTTGGATCAACATTTCTTAAAATGCTCCCATTCCTTTGCATCCAAATGTTCCAACACCCCAGAATGATGATGTCCATGGCTATAGGGCCTGACAATTTTTCCAACGCAAGAACAAAGTGCTCACAAAGGACATTCCTCCTCTTCTACCTGGGATTAAGAAGTTCCAACAGCTGTAGGCAAAATCACAGTCCTAGAGCAAATGCTGCAGAGTTTCTTCAGTGCTTTGAGCACAAAGAATGCAGCTATAATTGTTCAAGAGGAACCCTTTTGAGCATGCTTTAGGAGTTGACTCTTATCATTTAAGGCAAGGCAGAAAAGGATATTCTGTCTGAGTCTGCTGGGACAGTTCCACATGAGTTGAAAAATCTTGGGGCTTGGTAATCTCCCATAAGTGCCTTATACATTTGAATGGAGGAGAATGTTTTGCCATTTCCACTGCAGATCCATGTATCTTTCCCAGGAGTGTGGTTGTTATTATGAGGTAAATGATTTTGAAGTTCAAGAAACTAACTGCAAGCTCGGAAGAGCGGTTATCTCGTATTTTCAAGTGAAAGTGACGATGGAAAGTGCCAAATTCCAGACAATGTAGATAGTATAACATCAAATGTAAATCCATTTAAAAACCACCACGAAACGTACTTTTACACAAACCCAAATCTGGAGGCAAATTAACCCCCAGTATGTACTGCACCACATGAAAAAGATCAAAGCAATGTTTCTCCACGATCAACTAACTAAACTCCGACACCCTCAGCCTTGGTCTACTTCATCTGGACTATCCCCGCGCTCACGAGCTTCTGGATCTTCTGCTTCACGCCCGGGTTCTTAAGATGCTCCTGCGCAGCCTTCGGATTCTCCTGGAAATCAATCAACACCTGCAAACAACAAGCACCTCAACGTTATCACACCACTCGCCAAACCAAGCTCTGGCTCAACAAATAGGAGCAAACAAACATCCGATGATGAACTCGAACTCACCTGCCGCATGACAGGGTCCGTCAGGATGTTCTGGATTTCAGGGTCCTGCATAGCTTTGCCCTGTCTCTCTTTCAGTTCCTCCGGGGTAAGTTCGCCTCTGTTCGCCTTGTTGATCTGCTGAATACATCTGAGAACGGACGGCAACGGTTAGGAGCTGCGTGGTGTGGGATCTAAGATGAGAAGCCGGTGACTGACTGATTGATAATCTCTTCAAGCGTTGCTTACCTCTTTACACCATCGAGCAGCTCCTGGTTACTCGGATCATGCTTCAGGCCTTCCTGATAAGTTTCCATCGCCTTGTCGTATTCTTTCATGAAAAACTGGATCGCGCCCTTCCTGGTGTATCCCTTGGAGAATGTGGGATCTAGCTCGATGCACTTCTCGGCATCCTTCAGACCTTCGGGCATGGCACCCAGCTTGGTGTAACAGGCAGCCCTGTTGCTGTATACCTGAAATATGCAATCCACGTAGCAACTAGCTTTAGCAGTTATACCAAACCCGTCACAGCACACATTCTATTTTCAGAAGGCATATATTCACAGTTCAAGGTGTTCTCTACAGTACATGATGTTGCCTCACAGAAATTTTTAGCTCAAGCAATCAAGGAATTACCTTGGGATCCTTTGGGTTTCTCCTGAGCGCTTCGGTGTAATGCTTAATTGCTTCTGGGTATTTTTGCTGCTTAAAGAACTCATTACCTGCACGGCAGTAGCAAGAACAGAAAACCACATCATCAACACTCGCTGACTATTAGGGGCAGATAAGCAAGTAAAGAAGTGTTAAGACGGTAGAATTCACATTGCTTACCTTTCTCCCGCTCCTCATCAGCTAGTTTTGGATCATAGTACTCTTGTTGCTCGAGCTCCTTCTTTGCTCGTTCAGCATCATTTAGTCTTTTCAGGGTATCTGGGTTCCGATGCTCTGTTAGAGCCTTCTGGAAGGTCTCAATGGCAACATCATAGTCTTTGGAAGACTTGGCAAGTTTGGCAAGAGCAGTCCCTTTCCTTGTCAGTGCCCTCGAGACCATCTTGAAGTCAGCACGAAGTTCCCTTCCCCTCTCAACAGCCGTATCACAATCCTTAATGCAGTCATCATACTGGTATTTGGAGAAACGGAATATTAGCTCTCAAATCACCAGAGGCATAATACGTCAGTAGCCTAAGTAATTAACATTTGGCAGTGAAAAATCATTGGCAACCAACACTACAATTGGCAGTTCATTCAAGCGCCTAATAAACTTAAATATGGAGTAGTATCATACAGAATTACAGAGCAAGTCCAAGGCTCCAATCACCCAAAAGGTAAGAAGACAGATATGTAGATAAATTCACTGTTGTTATTGAATAATGAATTAAATAATGAAAGTGTGAGGATCACCTCGACAGTGAAATCATTCTAAATACCAGTAGTCTCTATCAGAAACACTAATGTGTCACAAGGAAACGAACCATCTCGACCTATGCAAAACAAACTGGCAGCCCATTCAACTAATTAACTAGACCATATCTAAAACGATTGGTATATGCCGAGCCTCTTAAGTATTGAGAAATTACTCAGATTCTTACTGGAATCACGCAAGCAATGTAAGGGTAAAATAGCTTCAAAATTGGGACTCTGTAAGAAACATTAGAGGAAATTACTAATGCCAAGAGAAGAGCTCACCTGTCCCATCTCAAGGTAGACGGCGGCGCGGTTTGTGAGGTAGGAGATGTCCTCGTCGTCAAGCTCCATGGCTTTTGTGTAATGCTGGATCGCCGTCTCGAAATCCTTCTTTTTGTAAGCGGCGTTCCCCGCCTCCTTCTCCTTCTGGGCCACCGCCTTCCTCTCCTCATCGGTCATCTCCACCGGTTCGGGCTCCGGCTCCTTCGGTTTGGTCTCGGGCTGCTTCTGCTGCTGCTGCTGTGGTGGCGGCGGGGACGACTTTGAGGGCGCCGGCGCCGGCGAGGCCGGCGAGGGGGCCTCATTGTTCTGGTTCTGGACCTTGACGTTAAGCATGAGGCTGAGCACCTGCATCATGCGGAGGTCGGAGAGGTAGTTGTTGAGGTTGCCGGGGTTCCGCTGCAGATCGCGCAGCATCTGCATGAAGTCGGGCTGGTCGAGGTAGGCGCGCGTTGTGGGGTCGGCGGCGATCTTGCTCCAGAGGTCGGGCCCCTGGAAAATCTTGCCAATGGCGTCGGCGCCGGAGGCCGGGCGGCGCGGGAGGGCCGACCGGGCCTGGGCGAGCCCGTCCTTGAGGGCCGCGTTGGAGGGCTCGAGGGCGAGCCCCTTCTCATAGGCCTCGACGGCGCCCGCGGCGTCCCCCAGCCCGAGGCGCGCGGCGCCGAGGCGGGAGTAGCCCTTGGCCCAGTCGGGCCTGAGCGCGACGGTGCGCTCGGCGTCGGCGAGCGCCTCCTTGTAGCGGCCGAGCGAGGCGTAGGCCGCCGAGCGGTTGGAGAAGAGGACGTGGTTGTCGGGGGCGAGCGCGATGGCGTCGCCGAAGTGGCCCGCCGCCTCCTCGAAGCGGCCCGCCGAGAACGCCGCGTTGCCCCTGGCCTTGGCCTCGTCGGCCGCCATCGCCGCGATTTGCTTCCGCTTGGGTTGCGATCGATCGGGATGCGGGGCGCTGGGGATCGTCGGATCGGGATCGTCTGGCGGGGTTGGATTGGGGGCAGGCGTCGCGGAGGGGTGGGGATTATATTGGGGGGAGAAGGTTCCCGACGGCAACCGTCCGATCTCAACGATTCTGGAAGGTGTATTTTTTTACGGGAAAAAAAAGGCGGTTCTGGAAGGTTCCTGAGCGAGGGGTAGGGGAACACGGAAACTCGCGCGAGACCGCTCGTCGTCAGCTTGGCTCGGGTCCGTTTCAAATTCAGAGTCCTTTTCCTTCGCCGAGACGAGTAGTCCGTTCTGGGCTTTGAGTCGCGTAGCGCGAGAGGGCAGCGCTGCTGCAAAGGTTGGGGCCCAATAGCGTGTTTTTTTTTGCCTTTTCTGAATTCTTTGTTTTCTTCTTCTGGCGAACGTCGCACGAATCTTGGAGCTAGGCCATTGCCACGTAGATCCTATCCACCGGTTGCACACGTTTTTGGTGAATCTTTGTGTTTAAAATGCTACGTATATGTTTACGAAGAGATGCCAATTTTTAACTTTTATTTATTTAAGAAATGGCACTTTACTATTATTAAGAGATGGCATTTTTATATTAAGAGGGGCATTTTTTTCTTATCAAGAGATGGTATTTCATTATTATTAGGAGATACCATTTTTATAAGAAGAAATGACATTTTTATATTAAGAGATGGCATTTTATTTTTTTAGGTGGCATTTTTGTTTATAATGAGATGACATTTTTTATCAAGCGTTTTTATGGCATTTTTGTAAATTAACATGGCATTTTTCGGAATTAGCATGAATTTTTTTATTTGTTTTATACTCGTGGAAATTATAGATTTTATTTTTTTTATCCTCATGCTTAAGAAGTGGGTCATTCCTCCTCATATGGCTGATGACTCAGCTCCAAATGTCATTTTATTATTATTAAGAGATGGCATTTTATTATTATTAGGAGATGACAATATTTATTAAGAGATACCATTTTTTATTATTAAGAAATGATGATTATTATTATTGAGAGATGACATTTTGTATTCAGAGATGAAATTTTACTATTATTAAGAGATATCATTTTTATTATTGAGATATGGCATTTTATTCTTTTTAGATGGAATTTTCTGGTCACGCACTTTTTTCACAATGGACCAAATAAAGCAAAACAATGTTCATGGTATTTTAGTATATTAACATGCATTTTTCTAAAGTAGCATGGCATATTTTTTTTGTATTCATGGTAATTATATATTCTTTGTTTTTTCTCAGTTTTATAAGAAATATGTATTTTTGTTCATGGCATTTAAAAAAAGCAAAACAATAAACTGGGCCTTTGGGCCAATGGGGTTCGCCTTCCCCCCGTCGAATGATCGAGGAGGGGGTGATTCGTTTGCTGGGAACAACCTCCCCTAGCGATCGAATTCGTTCGATCCACCCTCCCCCTAGCGATCAGTCGTCAAATATTATGTCCTAAGCTTTTGGCTCCGGTCCGTTGCAAATTGAAAGTCATTTTCCTTCATCGAGACGAGGAGTCCGTTTTGGGCTTTGTCTCGCATGGCGAGTGGGCTACTGCAAAGGTTGTGGCCCAATAGGACATGTTTTTTCCCTTTTTTGAATTCTTTGTTTTCTTGTTCTTTTCTTTGTTATTTTATTCAGATATTTGTTTCTTTTTCTTTATTTTTTTACTTTTATTTCTTCCCATTTGCCCTCAATTTTTAGGTTATTTCATTTTTTTCTACATAGCCACGCCATGGTGTAGTTGATATGGGACCTGCGGCAGTTGTGGTACATTGTCCACAATGCATACGTCACACTACTACTTGTAAATCGTGTTTTTTTTGAAGAGGAGGGAACATGCAGTATAGTAGAGATACGTATTCCCCTCAGTAAGAACCGAGGTTATCAAACCAATATGAGAATCACGCAAACTTCCTTCTATAACGCTTACGCACACGTAAGGAAACACTTGCACCCAACGCGAGTAAGAGGGTTGCCAAGCCCCGTGAACTCGTTACTCGCAAGGATTAAATCTTGATAGATATATATTATAAATATAAAAATATAATGCAAATAATAAAAGGCAACAGGGTATTTTTTTGTTTTAGTATTTATGCTTAGGTAGACCCGAATGCCACAGTTTTCGTTAGAGACTTCTCTTTCGAACATAACATACAATGGGTAAATAAATTACTGTTGGGCAATTAACATAATAGTACATAGTTATGACATGTTATTCACAGCAATGATCATGTATATAGGCATCACGTCCATAAACAAGTAAATCTACTCGTGCCTCCATCTACTAGTATTACTCCACTCATCGATCGCTATGCAACATGCATCTAGAGTATTAAGTATAAAACAGAGTAATGCTTGGAGCAAAGAGACATGATGTAGACATGTCCATACCCCGTCGTTTTCTCCTTAATGGAAACAATATAAATACGTGTCATGTCCCTTTTTGTCTCTTGGATTGAGCACTGCAAGGTTGAACTGATTACAACGCACCATTCTCACTGAAGATAAATCAGTATAGTTGGCCAAACCAAACCGATAGATCAGAGAGAAATACAAAGTTGTAATAATCATGCATAAAAGAATTCAGAGAAGACTCAGTTAACATTCATGAATAATGTAATCGTAAACTCACAATTCATCGGATCCCAACAAACACACCGCAAAAGAGGATTACATCGGATAGGTCATCACGAGAATCACGGTGAACATGGTATTGAAGATCAAATAAAGAGAAGAAGCCATCTAGGTACTAGCTATGGACCCATAGGTTTGTGTTATACTACTCACATATCATCATGGAGGCAGCAAGGTTGATGTAGACGGCCTCCGTGATCGATTCCTCCTCCGACAGGGCACCGAAAAAGGTCACCAGATGGGATCATGATGGAACAAAGGATTGCGACAACAGAAAATTTGTTTTGGGTGGTTCACTGTTGGTTTCCCGAGTTTAGAGAATTTATAGAAGTGGAATTAGGTCAGACAGAGCCACGTGGGGCCCACAAGGCATCAGAGCGCGCCTACCCCCTGGGCGCGTCCTGTTGCCTTGCTGTCTCCTCGCTTCTTGTCTGGCCTTCTCCCGAAGCTTTTAGGGTCTCTTTTGTCCAGAAAAAATCATCAAAAAGTTTCATAGCATTTGGACTCCGTTTGGTACTGATTTCCTAGAAAACCAAAAACAAACATAAAACAAAAACTGGTACTTGGCACTGGGTTAATAGGTTAGTCTTAAAAATGATATAAAATAACATATTATTTCGTATAAAGTATCCATGATTGATAGTATAATAACATGAAAGAATAAAAAATCATCGATACGTTGGAGACGTATCACACACCATGGCGAGCTACCAACATGGTGCTTGTGTCAGGTCCTCACTCTGAATTAGGGCATCTCCAACACCGACCCTTAAACCGAACAATGCATCCGTTCCTGCAGCATTGGGGGACCAGTTTACGGACACGGATGTGGGAGCCGACAATCCAAGGCTAGCTGCATAAACCCTAAACCCTAACCCTAAACCCTAAACCCCACGATCAAGGTCTCGGGTCACTATGAAGATACATAGAGGGTTTGATCGAATCGCTACCAACTTCGCGATGAAGCAAAAAGAAGAGTTGGTGTAGATTGTTCTTGAAGTCCCTTGAACCGTCGACGACGATCCCTCGAACAAAAGAGCAAAAACGCGACCTATTTACGGACTGCACATGTACGAGCTTCATGATCCGGCAGCGCTTCATCATCCAGAGCTAATGTGAGACCTAGGCATGTCAAATAAGCATTCCAAATACAAAGATCATGTGATGCAACTGCTTCAAGAATGATTGTGGGCTTCTTTGCACGACCCTGATATTGCCCTTGTAGAGCTTTTGGGCAGTTTCTTCCATCTCTAATGCATGCAGTCAAGAGATCCGAGCAAACCTGGCCACCCTATTGCTTTAGACATTGCGTAGATCCTTTCAGTGTTTGTGACCGTTGGTTCTCTCGAGGTCCAAATACCGAGACCACTGCCGTAGCAAATCTGACAATGACATCTCCGCATGTGCTCTCACACATCCGTAGGTATTCGTTCCACGAATCTGCGACCATTCCATATGCAACCAACCACAGTGTGGCCTTGCACTTCTAGTAAAGAGAGAACCCAATCCTTCCTACGGCATCCTTCTTCAAAAGGAAGTAGTCATCAAAGGACCGGACTCCATGGTAGATATGATCAAAGAAAATTTTTCGCATCCAAAATCGCCAACGAAAATCTTCAGCGAATAGGACATCGAGGGGAAAGTAGTCGTCCATCAGCGTCAAATGGTCGTGTGTCCTGTTATAGCTGAACTATGGGATGGTCTTCTTCTTAAATGCTCTTTTAGGATATACTTTGCCGAGGAATTATTGTCCTAGTGGTTTAAACTAGATGCCATTGCCAGATCAATCATCTTCTCTGACCAGAGGACACGATGATCTGGCAGTATCCATTTAATGCCATTCATTCATCCAAAATCTATGTATACTATAGTGAACTTTTTTTTGCGAAATATGCTATAGTGAACTTTAGGGGGTACAATCTGTCTTTAACCTTGCAGTTTGCCATCTTAAAATTCCTCCCAGGGTCCAAGGCTTTTTGTGGCTTTTCTCTCAAAACAAGATGATGACATGTGATAACTCAAGTACTGAGATTGCATACATTTAGAAGAGTGATCCCTAAACCTTTAGAATGCATACATTCTACTGAGATTGAATCTGTGCATCATCTCTTATTTGAGTGTGTAGTTGCTAAGCTGATTTGGAGAGATGCTTATTATTTTTTGTTGAAATTTTGATAACTTCCAAGATTCAGCTTCATGTTGGCTTTGCAATAAAAGATTTTTGCATTTGAATATAGTCTCATCAGCTATCCTACAGGGGATGTGGAATATCATGAATGCTTTGATCTTTAATACGATTAAATAGTTTTCTCTCAAACAGGTTTGGCAGAAAATAGTTCAATACATAAGGGATTGGGCGTCTGCTCTATCCTGAGAGTTGTTGATCCGAAGAATAAGATCACCGCTGGAACTGGAACCAGATTGACATACAAGGAGAGGCAGATGTGCATGTATTGTTTGCGCTTAACTCAAATGAGATAATTAATTAACTTTATTTTGTGCATGATTTTCAGCTCCTTGTATAGAATCAATAGAACCAAGTACAACCTTCAATTAACTGTAACCAAGCAAAGCTAAAGACATGTATTAGTCTACGGCGCTGCACCAATTCTATCCTCTTTGATTACTTGGTTTGCTTGAGTGCTTGCCTACTATCGTGTGCTACCATGTGCTGGCTACCATATTGCATGTCGCTGCAGCATTTTACAGGCCACACCCGACGCCTAAGCAACATAGAGAGGTAGAGGCCCGTCTTCTCTATGCTCCGCCAGATACATAAATGAAATATGATGTCCGTTAGGCAGTTCGTTTGCTTTTAGGCAACGGAGCTGTTAAAAATCAGTCGACTGACACTTCGCGAAGTCTCAGTCGATTGGGGAGCCGTCCGATCGCGTGTCCCTTTTAGATTCGCGCTAGGGCGCATTGTGCCTTTGTTCGGCCTGTCTAAGGCATCCGGCGGCATGGACCAGCCCATTTTTAGGCAGCAATGGAGCATTAGTGCAGACAACAAAACTGGGAAAATTCCAGTCCGTTGAGAAGTACATAGATCGAATTCTTTGTTTGCAAGTTCAGAGAGCAGATGAATTATTTTTTAGGGATTCAAGTGAGGATATAGAGTTGTCTGAATCTTTTTATTCTTTTCTTTTGTGTGTGTCTGTTTGTAGGGAGCATGTTTGTTTATACTAAGAATCTTTTTTTTTTGTGAACAGAGAGCAGATAACATGTGATTTGTAAAGCATTTATGCAGTTTGTTTTTGTCAAAACTGAATTAGTACTTATATGCTTTTATTTTTTCTTCTGTTCAGGATTCCTCTTGCAACATTTGCGGAAACTTTTGTGGAGAAAGTGTTGACCATGACTTCAAAATTGATATTCGGGATGAGTCCGGGTCTTCAGCGGTAATCCAACAGCCTTTTTGTTTTTATTTTGTGCATTTTTTCGATATATTTTTTCTTCAGCGGCAGTCCTTGTCCGAACTTTTCTATGTAATATAAAACCTTTTTATTACATAATAGGTTGTCCCGTGCTATGCAAGGGCATACGTCAACAAAGTTACAAGCAAATACGTGCGGTTTCAAGCTCATGGTCGCAAGTATTCTGTTGATATCGTGAAGAAGCACAATAGGACCATAATCAAGGGGAGCGGCCGGAAGAAATTCATTTCTGACTTTTCACCTCGAAATGGCACCGTCGTTCTTTTTGACTTGCATGTGAGCCCACGACAGGCAGTCACTGATGAGTTGAGTGAAGCAACACTTGAAGATGGGGAAGGCAACAATGATATAATTGAGGGAGACACTTCAGGTGAGGATGAACATGTTGCTGGCATGAACATCGAAAACACAAGGGGTGTGACGCTGAATGTGGAATAGGAGGAGAAACTCAACATGCTGGTGTCGATGTTCAAGTGTGACTTTCTAGGGGTGTCTTTTGTACATTGCCTCGCTGCAACTGACATTCAAGGTGGACACATGGTACATTTTCAGTTGTTCTTTTTTTTCAAACTTTTTTGTTTTTATTTTTATCTTCAGCAAATACACCTGGGGCATTAAGTATTAATAGGTACAATTTTAATTCCTATTTTTTCTTTTCTTTTTCTTTTTTGTGGGTGCATAAAGTACCACACAGGGTTGCGATAAGTCTGGACATCGGAAAAGAAGGGTTGGCTGGCGTTCGTCTAGGCAGCGGGGAGGCGAAGACTCATGTTGTGTACAATACCTCTAGCGATGGACGCATAGCTTTCAACAGGAAGCATTGGAGGCGTTTTATCTCAAAGACTTCCCTGAACACGAATGACCGCATCTTTATCTTCTTCAAGACAAGCACCAATCCTGACATGAATGTTACTGCCATTGTGAACAAGCTCTAAGAGAAGCCTTGTGTCAATAAGCAAAATGTTCACTAGTTTTCGTACCATATTGATGCAAAACATCGATCACCATACCTTCTTGTATATGCATTGGACAAGAACTTAGTCCCCTATCGCGCTTGATGTTTTTTTTGGCGTGTTGTCAGAACTATGTGGAACATGTGTCTCTCGTAACAATATGTGTTTGTTACCTATTGTGGAGGAGTTCCTTTATTTTTTTTGCAATCATATTTTTCTTTTTGGTGCTATATATACGGTTTTTCGTTGTTTATGTTTTAATTTTTTTTGTTCCATGCATGCATGCACTATTTTTATTTCCTGTCAATTTTTCTTTTCAATACAGTTTTCATACAAGTGGATTTGCCTACTTGTTTTGATCAACTCGCAACGAGGGTCCGTGGAGAGAAGCGGGTGTCCCACAGTAGGCACCCAATTACATGTCTCCCAACACGACTTCAAGGGGGGGTATTTTTGTTTTGTCCAAGCAGGAAGAGAGAGAGAGAGAGGCCAACCGCATTGTTGTTTGTTAGCCGGACGCAGTAGTTCTGAGATGTATCTTTTTAGGGTTGCATCTTCTGTTTCTGGATCAAGTCCAGGTACTAGATTGAAGCATGTTTTTTCTCTGTCCGTCCAATCTCTGCCTGCCAAATAGCGTTCGTTCTTGTGGTAAATGGTACTACTTGTATGGAGAAATCACCATTTTATCCGCGGTAGGCCAGCAGCGGAGGGATTAGTACAGTGTGTTGAGAAGTAGATTGAATGCTCTGTTTGCAGGTTCAGAGACTACTTTGTTTCTACTTATATGTATATATTCATAGCTGGATTGGTGGAGAAATCATCATTTCTTATTGATAGGCAGCAGTGGAGCATTAGTGCAGGCACTGGGAAAATTCCAGTCCGTTGAGAAGTACATAGATCGAATTCTCTATTTGCAGGTTCAGAGAGGAGATGAATTGTTTTTTAGGGATTCAAGTGAGGATATAGAGTTGTCTGAATCTTTTTATTCTTTTCTTTTGTGTGTGTCTGTTTGTAGGGAGCAGGTTTGTTTATACTAAGAATCTTTTTTGTGAACAGAGAGCAGATAGCATGTGATTTTTAAAGCATTTCTGCAGTTTGTTTTTGTCAAAACTAAATTAGTACTTATATGCTTTTATATTTTCTTCTGTTCAGGATTCCTCTTGCGACATTTGCGGGAACTTTTGTGGAGAAAGTACCACGACTTCAAGATCGATATTCGGGATGAGTCCTGGTCTTCAGCGGTAAGCTAGCAGGCTTTTAGTTTTTATTTTGTGCAAATTTTTCAATATATTTTTTCTTCAACGGCACTCTTGATCAGAATTTTTTCTATGTAATAAAAACCCTTTTAAATAAATAGTAGGTAGTGCCGTGCTATGCAAGTTCTATGTAATAAAAACCCTTTTTATGACATAATAGGTTGTCTCGTGCTATGCAAGGACATAGGTCAATAAAGTTACCAGCAAATACATGCGGTTCAACCTCATGGTCGCAAGTATTTTGTTGATATTGTGAAGAAGCACAACATGACCATAATCAAGGGGAGCGGCCGGAAGAAATTCATTTCTAACTTTTTGCCTGAAAATGGCACTGCCGTTCTTTTTGACTTGCACGTGAGCCCACGACAGGCAATAGTCGCTGCTGAGTTGAGTGAAGGAGCACTTGCAGATGGGGAAGGTGACGTGGCTTGAGATTGCGTCGGTAGTTCTCCAAAGAGAAAGGGATGATGCATCATAGCGATGGTAAGTATTTCCTTCAGTTTATGAAACCAAGGTATCAATCCGTATAGGAAGATCACGCACCCACGTAAACAACACCTGCACACAAATAGCAAATACTTGCAACCCGACGCAAAAGAAAGGTTGTCAAGCTCTCTACGGTAATAAGATAAATTAGATAGTGATAGTTTTGGCAAATAGATTTCCCAAGGACACAAAATAAAATAGATAAATAAAAATTTCAGCAACGTATTTTTTGTTTTTTTGTTTTTATAGATCTGAAAACAAAAAGTGCAAATAGTAGATCGCAAAGCAATATGTCAGAAAAGTAGACCCGAGGGCCGTATGTTTCACTAGTGGCTTCTCTCATGAGTATAGCGCACGATGGGTGAACAAATTACTGTTGGGCAAGTGATAGAAGATCAAATAATCACGACAATATCCAAGCAATGATCATTATATAGGAATCACGTCCAAGACAAGTAGACCGAAACGCTTCTGCATCTACTTCTATTACTCCACACATCGACCGCTATCCAGCATGCATCTTGTGTATTAGGTTCATGGAAAAACAGAGTAATGCAATAAGAACGGTGACATGATATAGACAAGATCTATCCATGTAGGAATAAACACATCTTGTTATCCTTAATGGAAACGATACATACTTGTCTTACTGCCCCTTCCGTCACTGGTAAAGAACACCGCAAGATCGAACCCATCACAAAGCATCTCTTCCCATGGCAAGAAAAATCGATCTAGTTGGTCTAACTAAACCAAATATTTGAAGAAGAAATACGAGGCTATAAGTAATCATGCCAATAAGAGATCAAAGAACACTCAAATCATATTCATGAATAGAAACTGATCATGAACTCAAAATTCATTGGATCCCAACAAACACACAGCAAAAGTCATTACACCAAATAGATCTCCAAGAGACCATTGTATTGAGAATCATAGAGAGAGAGGAAGCCATCTAGCTACTGCCTATGGACCCGTAGGTCTATGGTGGACTACCCACGCATCATCGGAGAGGCACCTATGAAGAAGAACCCCTCCATGATGGTGTTAGATTAGATCTCGAGGTTCTGAAACTTACGGCGGCTAGAATTTTGTTTCGACGACTCTCCTAGGGGTTTCCGAATATTTGGGAATTTATAGGCTCGATAATCGGTTGGGGGGGACTCCCGAGGCGCACACCCTCTACCAGGCCGCACAGGGGCCTCTGGCGCGCCCTGGTGGAGGGTGGCCACCCTGGGCCCCCTCTTCTAGTCATCTTTGGCCCATCTTGTTCCTTCTGGTCCATAAAAATTCTCCAAAAATCCCCGCAGCGTTTGGGCTCCGTTTGGTACTGATTTTCTGCAAAGTAAAAAACAAGCAAAAAGAGCAACTGACACGTTGGCACTATGTCAATAGGTTAGTCCCAAAAATGATATAAAGTTTCTATAAAATGATTGTAAAACATCCAAGATTGATAATATAACAACATGGAACAAGCAAAAATTATAGATACGTTGGAGACGTATCAACATCCCCAACCTTAATTCCTACTCGTTCTCGAGTAGGTAAATGATAAAAATAGAATTTTTGACGTGGAATGTTGCCTAACATGTTCATCATATATTGTTTTCTTTATAGCTTGGAAATTTGGACTTTTCATTGTTAGAAGCAATAGTCTAGTTTTGACATGAAAACTTTAATACTCAAGCATATCAACAAGCAACGATGTCTTTCAAAATATCAATGCTAAAGCAAGTTATCCCTAGCCCATCATGCTCAATCATTGATCCATTCACAATACACACTCAAATATTAGCTACACCTAATGCTCAAGTACGATCATAATGCCCCATAGTTGGAGCTTTATAAGAGAAGATGGAGACTCAAATTAAAAAAATAAAAATTGCATAAAGTAAATAGATAGGCCCTTCGCAGAGGAAAGTAGGGATTTGTAGAGGTGCCAGAGCTCAAGTGTTTAAATTGATAAAGAAAAATATTTTGAGTGACATGCCTTTCCTGACAACGAAAACGATGGAGAGATTTCAATATCTTTCCACACAAGATGCATCATAGGCGGTTCCCAAATAGAAAATAAAGCTTATTCCTTTTTCCACCATACTTTCACTTTCCTTGGCTAGCCGAATCCACTGTTGCCTTCCATACCAACACTTTCCAAGGAATTTATTATTTGACAACATAAAGTAATTTCTTCTATTTTTCATTTCATTTCGGGAATGGGCATCCCTATTATCGCCATACTCCCGTGCAATGACAAGTGAATAAACACTCATCTTGAGAATAACACATCTAGCATGGAAAAAAATCGGTCACCCCCTACCGTTTCATGAGCGGCACGAGCACACAAAAAGGAAAATTTATTTTGAAAATTAGAGACGGCACATACAAATTTGCTTGGAATGGCATGGAAATACCGTATATAGGTAGGTCTAGTGGACTCATATGGCAAAACTAGTTTTAGGATTTTGGATGCACAAGTAGTATTTCTACTTAGTACAAGTGAAGGCTAGCAAATAGATTGGAAAGCATCCAACCAAGAAACAAAAAATCACATAAGCGAGCATTAAGCATAACTAACACTGAATAATGCACCATAAGTAGGATGTAATTTCGTAGCATAACTATTGACTTCGTGCTTGCATAGGGAATCACAAACCTTAACACCAATATTCTTACTAAGTATAATTACTCACCAACATAACTCAGATAGCACTATTGTCATGTCTCAAAACTATCAAAAAGAATCAAGTTTAATTTGTCCAATGATCTTCCTGAAAGTTTTTATTATATCCCTCTTGAATATCTATCACTTTGGGACTAGTTTCATATATTGCAATTGCTTTTGACAAGCTCACATGGATATAAGTGAAGAACATGAGCATACAAGTTTCATATCTCAAAATAATATAAGTGATGCATGAGAGAGTTTCTTCAAAATTAATAACTCTCAAATTAATATAAGTGAATCACGAGAGCATTTCTTCAAACATGTAAAAACACGCCGTGCTCAAAAAGATATAAGTGAAGCACTAGAGCAATTCCTTTGCTCAATAGATTTAAGTGAAGCATAAAGAGCAATTCTAACAAATCGTAGCATATTTTGGATCTCTCAAATAGGTGTGTCGAGCAAGGATACTAATGAAAATACAAAAAAGTAAAACAAGCAAAGATACAAAATGCTGCAAGCAAAACTCATGGTATGTGACGAATAAAAATATAGTTCCAAGTAATCCATCTTGTTAGAAGAAAGAGGGGATGCCAATCGGGGCACCCCAAACTTAATTGCTTTTTACTCTTTGGATATTACCTTGGAGTGTTGTAGCATCCGCAAGCTTTGGCTCTGCTAACTCCTTATTCCTTCATCCATCGTGATCTCACCCAAAACTTGAGAACTTCAATCACACAAAACTTGACAAAATTCTCGTGAGATCCGTTAGTATAATAAAGCAAATTACCACTTTAGGTATTGTTGTAAACCCATTCATATTTTATAATTGCATTATACCTACTGTATTATAACTTTACAATGACTTATACCCCCTATGTAAGCCATAGATTTATCAAAACAAGCACACAATGCAATGAAAATAGAATCTGTTTCAGACAGAACAAATTGTAGTAATTTGTACTCTACCCATACTTATGGAACTCTAAAAATTATGAAAAATTAGGACAACGTAAAGAATTTGTATAGAAATGCCGTGTTAAATTTTTAGCTCAATATAGCGTTCTGGTAAAAAATATGAAAATTCATGCATTGGGAACAAAGTTTCTGTTTCAAATTCAACATTGTTTCTACTCATCTTATGGATCATCCTAAAAGCATTACTTGGCACAAACACTAAATAAAACATAAAAACATAATCATTACAGAAGCATAATTGTTCAAAACACTCAAAAACATAAAGCAAAAGATAAAAATAATTTATTCATTGGGTTGCCTCCCAACTACCGCTATTGTTTTACGCCCCTAGCTAGGCATAACACATAGATTCAAGTATTGTCATCCCTAGTTTTTACTCCATAGAAGGCCCTCATGATTGATTCATATGGTGTCTTAATTCTTGTTCTAGGGAAGTGTTCCATACCCTTTCTAAGGGGAAATTGAAACTTAATATTGCCTTCTTTCATATCAATCACGTCACCTATAGTGCGTTAAAACTGTCTACCAAGTATGATAGGACAAGATGGATTGCAATCAATATCAAGAACAATAAAATCAATGGGAACATAATTACTATTTGAAAGAATAAGAACATCATTAATTCTTCCCAAAGGACTTTTAATAGTATAATCCGCCAAGTGCAAATTGAGAGAGCATTCTTCAATATTGGTAAGACCAAGCACATCACATAAACATTTTGGAATTGTGGAAACACTAGCACCCAAATCACACAAAACAAAGCATTAATAACTTTTAATGTTGAATTTAATGGTAGGTTCCCACTCATCATGTAATTTTCTACGAATTGAAATCTCTAATTCCAACTTTTCTTCTAATGATTTCACCATGGCATCAAAAATGTGTTTAGTAAAAGATCTATTTTGTTCATAAGCATGGGGTGAATTTATCGTATATTGCAAAAAAAAAAAATACAATCAACCAAGGATAAACTCTCATAATTAAAGTCTTTGTAATAAAAAATAATGGGCACATCACTAGTTAAAGTCTTGAACTCTCGAAACCCACTTTTATCAGGATTTTCACCCTACAAATCATTGGGACGCCCTCTAGCTAAAGTTGACTCTTATTAAGTCCATTTATCATCAATTTTGCATTACTATACAAGGAATCAATATAGAAAACATCAATCATTTTAAGATCTTCATCATTGTTGTGAAAGTAATCGCTAGAAAATGTTTTTTTGTAAAAATTCTCTTTTAGCTCTAAGCATAGCGGTTCTTTTCTTACATCCATAGAAACATATAAAGTTTTAATTGATTCATTAATCTTAGGTGAAAAAGCATGCAACTTGAGATTTTCTACCTGATTGGAAATTCTATCAATGCTTCTAGACATGTCATCAATCTTATTCAACTTCTCTTCTATAGTAGCTCTAAAAGACTTTTGAGCATTGATAAATTATTTAAAAATATTCTCAAGATCGGAGGTGTTACTATTACTATTATTATAAGAATTTCCATATGAATTACCATAATTAGTAGAGGAATTTCTAGAAAAAGGCCTAGGATTAAAATTACCTCTATAAGCATTGTTATTGACGTTGTTTCGTGAGATGAAATTCACATCTATGGAATCACTATTTTGCTCAATCAAAGTAGACAAAGGCACATCATTAAGATCAATAGGAGCCTTTTTACTAGCAACCAACTTCATAAGAGCATCTACCTTTTCACTCAAAGTACTAATTTCTTCCATCGAATTAACCTTTTTACTAGTAGGTGCTCTTTCAGTATGCCATCGTGAATAATTTGCCATAATATTATCTAGGAATTTGGTAGCTTCACCCAAAGTAATTTCCATAAAAGTACCACCCGCGGCGGAATCTAAAAGATTTCTAGAGGCAAAATTCAATCCCGCATAAAAAATTTGTATGATCATCCAAAGATTTAAACCATGAGTAGGACAATTACTTAGCATCAATTTTATTCTTTCCAGAGATTGTGCAACATTATCATGCTCAAGTTGCTTAAAATTAATGATTTGAGTCCCAAGGGAAATAATTTTCGCGGGCGGAAAATACTTAGTAATAAAAGCGTCCTTGCACTTATCCCAAGAATCGATACTATTGCGAGGAAAAGAGGAAAACCAAAATTTTGCACGATCCCACAAGGGGAAAGGAAATAATTTCAACTTGAAAATATCATTTTCCACATATTTTTTTATTTTCATATAGCATAATTCCACGAAGGTATTTAGATGGGATGTGGCATCCTCATTAGGAGTACCAGAAAATTGATATTTCATGACAAGATTCAACAAAGCGGCATTAATATCACAAGACTCTGCGCTAGTGGCGGGAGGAGAAATAGGAGTGCTAATAAAATCATTATTATTGTTATTGGAAAAATCACACAACTTGGTGTTTTCTTGAGTCATCATGAGTACGTGAACAAGATTGCATGCAAACAAGAGATCTGACGAGAAAAAGGCAAACGAAAAAGAGAGGGCGAATAAAACGGCAAATTTGTGAAGTGGGGGAGAGGAAAATGAGAGGAAAATGGCAAATAATGTAAATTGAAAGGATATGAGATTTGTGATTAGGAACCTCGTAGATGAGATTGCTTCCTCCCCGACAATGGTACCATAAATTCCTTTGACGTGGCTTGAGACTACGTCGGTAGTTCCCCAAAGAGGAAGGGATGATGCAGCATAGCGACGGTAAGTATTTCCTTCGTTTATGAAACCAAGGTATCAATCCATAGAGGAAGATCACGCACCCACGTAAACAACACCTGCACACAAATAGCAAATACTTGCAACCCGACACGAAAGAGTGGTTGTCAAGCTCTCCACGGTAATAAGATAGATTAGGTAGTGATAGTTTTGGCAAACATTTCTCGCAAGAACACAAAATAAAATAGATAAATAAAAAGTGCAGCAAGGTATTTTTGGTTTTTTGGTTTTATAGATCTGAAAACAAAAAGTGCAAATAGTAGATCGCAAAGCAATATGTCAGAAAAGTAGACCCGGGGGTTGTAGGTTTCACTAGTGGCTTCTCTCATGAGTATAGCACATGCTGGGTGGACAAATTACTGTTGGGCAATTTATGAAAGGCAATGATCGTTATATAAGCATCACTTCCAAGAAAAATAGACCAAAACGATTCTGCATCTAGTTCTATTACTCCACACATCGACCGCTATCCAGCATGCATCTAGTGTATTAAGTTCATGGATAAACGGAGTAATGCAATAAGAACGGTGACATGATGTAGACAAGATCTATTCATGTAGGAATAGAACCCGTCTTGTTATCCTTAATGGAAACGGTACATGCGTGTCTTCCTGCCCCTTCTGTCACTGGGAAAGAACATCACAAGATCGAACCCAGGACAAAGCACCTCTTCCCATGGCAAGAAAAATCGATCTAGTTGGCCTAACTAAACCAAAGGTTCGAAGAAGAAATATGAGGCTATAAGTAATCGTGCAAATAAGAGCTCAAAGAAGAATAAAATCATATTCATGGATATAAACTGATCATGAACTCAAAATTCATCGGATCCTAACAAACACACTGCAAAAGTCATTACATCAAAAAGATCTCCAAGAGACCATTGTATTGAGAATCATAGAGAGAGAGAGAGAGGAAGCCATCTAGCTACTGCCTACAGACCCGTAGGTCTACGATGGACTACTCACGCATCATCGGAGAGGCACCTATGAAGAAGATGAACCCCTCCGTGATGGTGTTAGATTGGATCTCGAGGTTTTGGAACTTGCGACGGCTGGAATTATGTTTCATCGACTCTCCTAGGGTTTTCTGAATATCTAGGAATTTATAGGCTCGATAGTCAGTTGGGGGGAGTCCCGAGGTGCCCACCCTCTACCAGGCCATGCTAGGGGCCTTTGGCACGCCCTGGTGGAGGGTGGCCACCCTGTGGCCCCTCTCTTGGTGATCTTTGGCCCATATTGCTCCTTCTGGTCCATAAAAATTCTCCAAATATCCCCACAACATTTGGGCTCCGTTTGGTAATGATTTTCTACGAAGTAAAAAACAAGCAAAAAACATCAACTGGCACTTTGGCACTATGTCAATAGGTTAGTCCCAAAAAATGATATAAAGTTGTTATAAAATGATTGTAAAACACCCAAGATTGATAATATAACACCATGGAACAAGCAAACATTATAGATACGTTGGAGAAGCATCAGAAGGCAACGATGATATAATTAAGGGAGACACTTCAGATGAGGATCAAGATGTTGCTGGCATGAACATCGAGTAAACAAGGGGTGTCACGATGAATCTAGAACAGGAGGAGAAACTCAACATGCTGGTGTCGATGCTCAAGTGTTACTTTCTAGGGGTGTCTTTTGTACACCGCCTCATTGCAACTGACATTCATGGCGGACAAATCGTACATTTTCATTTGTTCCGTTTTTCAATCTGTTTTATTTTTATTTTTATCTTCTACAAATACACCTGGGGAATTAAGTATTAATAGGTAAAAATTTTAATTCCTATTTTTTTGTTTTTTGTGGGTGCAGAAAGTACCACACAAGGTTGCAATAAGTTTGGACATCGAGAAAGAAGGGTTGGCTAGGGTTCGTCTAGGCAGCGGGAAGGCAAAGACTCGTGTTGAGTACAATACCTCTAGTGATGGACACATAGCTTTCAACAAGAAGCATTGGAGGCGTTTTATCTCAAAGACTTCCCTAAACACGAACGACCGCATCTTTATCTTCTTCAAGACAAGCACAAGCCTAACATGATTGTCACTGTCATTGAGAACAAGCTCTAAGAGAAGCCTTGTATCAAGAAGCAAAATGTCCACAAGTTTCTGTACCATATTGATGCAAAACACCGATCACCATCCCTTCTTGTATATGTATTGGACAAGAACTTAGTCCCCTATCGCGCTTGATATTTTTTATTTTTGGCGTGTTATCAGAACTATGTGGAACACGTGTCTCTCATAGGAATATGTGTTTTTACCTATCATGGAGGAGTTCCTTTCTTTTTCTTGCAATCATATTTTTCTTTTTGGTACTATATATACTATTTTTTGTTGTTGTTTATTTTTTTGTTCCATGCATGCATGCACTATTTTTATTTCCTGTTAATTTTTCTTTTCTATATAGTTTTCATACAAGTGGCTTTGCCTACTTGTTTTCATCAACTCTCAACAAGGGGCGGTGGAGAGCAGCGGGTGTCACATAGTAGGCACGCAATTGCATTCTCCCAACACGGCTGCAATTGAGGGGGGGTCCTTTTGTTTTGTCCGAGGGGGCTGCGGCAGGGAGAGAGAGAGTCTAACCACATAGTTGTTTGTTAGCCAGACGCAATTGATCTGAGATGTATCTTTTTAGGGTTGCATCTTCTATTTCTGGATCAAGTCTAGAGTACTAGATTGAAGCATGTATTTTATCCATCCATCAAATCTCTGCCCATCAATTAGTGTTTGGTCCTGTGGTAAATGGTACTACCTGTATGGAGAATTCACCATTTTCTCTGTGGTAGGCCAGCAGTGGAGGGATTAGTACAGTGTGTTGAGAAGTAGATTGAATGCTCTGTTTGCAGGTTCAGAGACTACTTTGTTTCTAGTTGTATGTATATATTCATAGCTGGATTGGTGGAGAAATCACCATATCTTAGTGGTAGGCAGCAGTGGAGAATTACTGCAGACAACAAACCTGGAAAAATTCAAGTCCATTGAGAAGTACATATATCGAATTCTCTGTTTGCAGGTTTAGAGACCAGATGAATTGTTTTTTCAGGGATTCAAGTGAGGATATAGAGTTGTTCCAATATTTTTATTCTTTTTGTGTGTGTGTGTGTGTCTATTTGTATGGAGTAGGTTTGTTTATACTAAGAATCTTGTTTTGTGAACAGAGAGCAGATAACATGTGATTTGTAAAGCATTTCTATAGTTTGTTTTGTCAAAACTGAATTAGTACTTATATGCTTTTATTTTTTTCTTCTGTTCAGGATTCCTCTGGCGACATTTGCAGGAACTTTTGTGGAGCAAGTGTTGACCATGACTTCAAGAGCGATATTCGGGATGATTCCTAGTCTTCAGGTGTAATCTAGAACTGGTTTTGTTTTTATTTTGTGCAAAAAAATTTGATATATTTTTTCTTCAATGGCAGTGCTTGTTAGAATTTTATTTCTATGTAATAAAACCCCTTTTTATTACATAATAGCTTGTCCCGTGGTATGAAGGGCATACATCAACAACGTTACCAGCAAATACATGTGGTTTCAAGCTCATGGTCGCAAGTATTCTGTTGATATCGTGAAGAAGCACAACCAAACCATAATCATGGGGAGCAGCTGGAAGAAATTCATTTCTGACATTTCGTCTCGAAATGGCATTGCCGTTCTTCTTGACTTGCAACGTGAGCCCACAACAGACAGTAGTCGCTGATGAGTTGAGTGAAGGAGCACTTGCAGATGGGGAAGGCATCGATGATATAATTGAGGGAGACACTTCAGATGAGGATGAAGATGTTGCTGGCATGAACATCGAGTACACAAGGGGTGTGATGCTGAATGTGGAACACGAGGAGAAACTCAACATGATGGTGTCGATGTTCAAGTGTGACTTTCTAGGGGTGTCTTTTGTACACCACCTCACTACAACTCACATTCATGGCGGACAGATGGTACATCTTCATTTGTTCCGTATTTCAATCTTTTTTGTTTTTATTTGTATCTTCTACAAATTCACCTGGGGCATTAAGTATTAATAGGTACAATTTTTAATTCCTATTTTTTCTTTTTTCTTTTTTGTGGGTGCAGAAAGTACCACACGGGGTTGCGATAAGTTTGGACATCGGGAAAGAAGGGTTGGCTGGGGTTTGTCTAGGCAGCGGGGAGGCGACGACTCGTGTTGAGTACAATACCTCTAGTGATGGACGCATAGCTTTCAACAAGAAGCATTGGAGGAGTTTTATCTCAAAGACTTCCCTGAACACGAATGACCACATCTTTATCTTCTTCAAGACAAGCACCAAGCCTGATATGAATGTTACTGTCATTGTGAACAAGCTCTAAGAGAAGCCTTGTATCAAGAAGCAAAATGTGCACTATTTTTTGTACCATATTGATGCAAAACATCGACCACCATCCCTTCTTGTATATGCACTAGACAAGAACTTAGTCCCCTATCGCGGTTGATGTTTTTTTTGTTTTTGGCTTGTTATCAGAACTATGTGGAACATGTGTCTGTCGTAACAAATGTGTTTGTTACCTATTGTGGAGGAGTTCCTTTCTTTTTCCTACAATCATAATTTTCTTTTTGGTGCTATATATACCATTTTGTTGTTGTTTATGTTTTTTTGTTCCATGCATGCATGCACTATTTTTATTTCCTGTCAAATTTTCTTTTCTATACAGTTTTCATACAAGTGGCTTTGCCTACTTGTTTTCATCAACTCGCAACGAGGGGCGATGGAGAGCAGCAGGTGTCCCATAGTAGGCATGCAATTGCATGTCTCCCAACACAGCTGCAATGGGGGGGGGGGGTCCTTTTGTTTTGTCTGAGGGTACGACAGCAGGGAGAGAGAGAGAGAGGGGCCAACCGCATTGTCATTTGTTAGCCATACGCAGTAGATCCGAGATGTATCTTTGTAGGGTTGCATCTTCTGTTTGTGGGTCAAGTGTAACAGCCCGGGACCGACGCTCGAGAAGATTCCCCTTTTTCCAGTCTCGTTTGTGTTTCGTTTGGTTGTTGCATTCATCATCGCATCATTCGCATCATCTACATAGCACCATCACTCATTTTCGAAAAACTTGCATCCGTCCATAGTCGCCGGTTCTCTCCGTTCTTCCCATTGCCCGTTTTGAGTCCAACCACACATGCACATGCCCGCGACATTGATTTAAATATTGTTTTTAAAAGTGCCTTTAAAATATTCTCGGATTGGGTTGAAACCTGGCGTGCGGTCTTATTATAGTGTAGATAGACCGCCTGCCAAATTTCGTCGCATTTTGAGGTCGTTTGTTACCCAAACAATTAGTCCTAGCAGTGCGGTCATCGGTTTATTCGTCGGATGTTTTTCGTTGTTTAAAACTCGTGTCACGGGCCACCATTCTCTCTCTCTTCTCAGCCCTAGCCCACTCCACACACACAGCCCACCACCCTTGCCCCGATCCGGCCGTCCGATTGCGATCGCACGGTCGAAATCGGCTCTGAAAACCATCAATCCTAGCCCCAAAACTATAAATAGACCCCCTCCCCTTCTTAATTAGGACCTAACCCCAACCCTCCTCGAATCCCGTGCAAACCACCCTCAGCCATCGCCGCCAGTGCCTCATGTCTCCCTCCTCCCGCAGTGGGCCTGCCAGGCCCAGATCCAGGCCCGCCCGGGCCCGAACCAGGCGAGGCGCCCGAGCGCCTCGAGCTTCTCCCGCATCCCACAGCCGCCGCCGACCGCAGGAGCCAGGGCCACCACCGGCCCCTCGCCGGAGCCACCGCCGATCGCTGGCCCGCTGGACCTCCTCTCCTTCCTCCCCCTTTTCCATTTCTCTTCTCCCTCTTCCCTGCCCGAGCCACCCCGAGTGCCTCTCTCTCTCTCTCTCTCCCGTGCAGGACTTCGCCGCCGGTTCCTCGAGCTCCGCCGCTGGCCGCCTCAGCCCTCGCCGCCAGGAACAGACGGATCCGGGGCTCCCCGGCACGGATCCGGCCTCGCCTCACCCCGTCCTCGCCTCTAGGCCGCCGTCCGTCGTCGGAGTTGCCCAGCGCCGCCGCCCTTCCTATGCTTTTGTGGGAGGACGAAGCCCCCGTTGACCGCTTCACCCTGCGTGGGCCTCGCTCACCTGCAGCCCAGCGCCAACGCCCGTGGCCCAGTCGCCTCCGGCCGGCCCATGAGCCCCTAGGTGAGCAGCCCCTATTCCTCGCCCGTGCAACGTTTAGCTATTTGTCACCCATGCTGCGGTTGGCCCAACGTGTAGATTCGGCCCGATTCATGTTTTTCCGGTCTGGCGATTTTTCTAATTATTCCCGAATATTAAAATTGGAGAAACACCCTCATTGATCATGCATTTAATAACTCCATAACCGTGCATCGGATTAAAAAACTTTATACATGAAACTTGACTAGAATTTCGTGTAGATTCACAATATCCGACTTCACATGTGATAAAAGTGTTTAAACTTGCTGTTTGCATTGATTTGCGTAAATGCCATGTTAAAATGATTTATTTCATAACTAATTAACTATAGCTCCATTGAAAATGTTTTACATATGTAACTTGGCTAAAAAAATGTGTAGAACCTCATGGTGACATTTATTTTGCTGTTTAACAAACTCAAAAATTGCGTTAGGACAGATCTGGACCAAAATCATAATATGCTTATGGGGATGTTTCGGAGATGCTATATGTTGCTTCCGGCCTCATTTAAAATGTCTAGATGATATAGTTGTTCATGCTTCACCATTTGCCATGTTAAACAACATTTAATATTGATGAGTACCTAAATGGGAGTGAACTAAATAATTCAAACGTGGAGTTTTGTCAATATGCAACTCGTTGCATATTGAACTTCACTTAATATGTAGTGGTTGTTTGTTGTGCTTGCCATGCCATGCCCTGCCTTGCATAATTAAATGGACATGCATCATATTTGTTTGTGCATCGTGTCATGCATATGTTGTGGTGTATCTTGTGTTGATTGTTGTTTTTGGATTGTTCCTTCTCGATAGAGTGACGAAAGCGTTCGGAGTGTGAGGATTCGTTTGACTACGTTGGCTCTTCTTCTTCATGGACCCGATCTTCTTCCGAGCGGGATCTCAGGCAAGATGACACATTTCCCTAGATACCACTACTATCATTGCTATGCTAGTTGTCCCGCTTTTATCGTTATGTCTCGCTACCTACCACTTGTTTGTCAAGCCTCCCAACATAGCCATGATAAGCCTCTAACCCCTCCACATCCCAGCAAACCTTTGTTTGGCTATGTTACCGCTTGCTCAACCCTTCTTATAGCATTTCTAGCTGCAGGTGCAATTGCTTCCATGTGACAACATGGACATTCTTTTGTTATCACAATATTATTGCTATTTAATTTAATGCACTTATACACTTGGTAAAGGGTGGAAGGCTTGGCCTTTTTCTTGGTGTTTTGTTCCACTCTTGTTGCCCTAGTTACTTGTGAACCGGTGTTATGTTCCATAATTGAGCGCTCCTAACATGCTCGGGGTTGTTATGAGGACCCCCTTGATCTTCGTTTTAGGATAAAGCTTGTCTGGCAAGGCCCAACATTGGTACTATTTGCTTAATAACAACTAAAATTTGCATAGGGCATGATCACCCCGTGGATAATTAATCAACAACCCGGGCTAGTGCTCCTCATGAGTGTTGGTCCAAAATGGGTCGCCTGTGGGGCCGCCTCGAGGAAACTCGGGGATTGGTTTTTCCCTGTAGCTAGACCCATCTGTTGTGTCCTGAGAACGAGATATGCGGCTCTTATCGGGGTTGTCGACACGTCGGGCGGCCTTGCTGGATTTGTTTTTTCCTTTCTCGAATGTCTTGCGTGAGGAACTCTGATCTTCTTCAGGCCATCTCGAGGTGTCGGATTTCCTTTGGAATTGCTTATGAAGATCACGAGATCCGTGGTCGAGGTTATTCCTGTGGCGTGTGGTTAATTTGTGATGGATGAGTTGGAGCACCCCTGCAGGGTTAAATATTTTTGAGAAGCCGTGCCCGCGGTTATGTGGCAAACTTGGAAACTTTGTTTAACACCCGGTCATAGCAAACTTGAAGTAAACTCTAATAAAATACACCAACTGTGTGCATAACCGTGACTGTCTCTTCTCGTGAGTTCTTATCCGAAAGAGAACATAGTGGGGTTATGATTGACGTAAGTAGGTGTTTAGGATCAGTTAGTGATCACTACTAGTTCACGTCCGTTATGCGTAGACCATCATACTTTACTTTCTGTATTCTTAAGTTAGCCACTCAAATAAATGCTTAGTCGCTTGCTACAACCTCACCACTTAACCATACCTCACCCGTTAAGCTTTAATAGTCTTGATACCCTTAGAAATGAGATTGCTGAGTCCACTGTGGCTCACAGATTACTACAACAATAGTTGTTGGTGCACGTAATGCAATGATTTGACGTGAGCATGTTGCTTGTTTGTTGGCGTTCTTCTTCTTATTCATCAATCTAGGATGGGTTCTAGGAGGCAGCTTGGGATAGCAAGGATGGATGTCATTTTACCGTTTGTTTTCGTCCGTAGTCGGACCCTGCTCTTTTGTATGATGTTTGACTATGTTGTTGTATTGATGTGATCTTGTTGTAGCTTGTGGCGAGTGTAAGCCAATTCCATATACTCATCTCTTCTGTAAATGTACTTGTAATGATATCAATTCTTGCAACACGACGAGATGCGCTTCTATCCCTGTCGAGGCCCTCATGCCAAAATATGGATAGGATCGCATCTTGGGCGTGACATCAAGTCCAGAGTACTAGATTGAAGCATGTTTTTATCCATCCATCCAATCTCTGCCCATCAATTAGCGTTCGTTCCTGTGGTAAATGGTACTACTTGTATGGAGAAATCACCATTTTCTCCGTGGTAGGCCAGCAGTGGAGGGATTAGTACAGTGTGTTGAGAAGTAGATTGAATGCTCCATTTGCAGGTTCAAAGACTACTTTGTTTCTACTTGTATGTATATATTCATAGCTGGATTGGTGGAGAAATCACCACTTTTTAGTGGTAGGCAGCAGTGGAGCATTAGTGGAGACAACAAACCCGGGAAAATTCCAGGCCATTGAGAAGTACATAGATTGAATTCTTTGTTTGCAGGTTCAGATAGCAGATGAATTGTTTTTTAGGGATTCAAGTGAGGATATAGAGTAGTATGAATCTTTTTATTCTTTTTTTGTGTGTGTCTATTTGTAGGGAGCAAGTATGTTTATACTAAGAATCTTTTTCTATGAAGAAAAGAGCAGATAGCATGTGCTTTGTAAAGCATTTTTGTAGTTTGTTTTTGTCAAAACTGAATTAGTATTTATATGCATTTATTTTTTTCTTATGTTCAGGATTCCTCTTGCAACATTTGGGGGAACTTTTGTGGAGAAAGTATTGACTATGACTTCAAGATCGATATTCGGGATGAGTCCTGGACTTCAGCGGTAATCCAATAACCTTTCTTTGTACAATTGTTTTTGAATATATTTTTTCTTCAGCGGTAGTCCTAGTCATATTTTTTCTTCTATGTAATAAACACCCTTTTTATTACATAATAGGTTGTCCCGTGCTATGCAAGGGCATACATCAACAAAGTTACCAGCAAATACATGCAGTTTCAAGCTCGTGGTCGCAAGTATTCTATTGATATCGTGAAGATGCACAACAGGACCATAATCAAGGTGAGCGCTGGAAGAAATTCATTTTTGACTTTTTGCCTCGAAATGGCACTCCATTCTTTTTGACTTGCACATGATCCCACATCAGTGTTGGGAGACGTAGTAGTAAATCAAAAAATTTCCTACGATCACCAAGATCTATCCATGGAGAAACCAGCAATGAGTGGGGAGAGATTGCATCTTCATACCTTTGAAGATTGCTAAGCGGAAGCGTTACAAGAACGCGGTTGGTGGAGTCGTACTCGCAGCGATTCAGATCACGGTGGATTCCGATCTAAGCGCCGAACAATGGTGCCTCCACGTTCAACACACGTGCAGCCCGGTGACGTCTTCTACGCCTTGATCCAGCAAGGAGGAAGGAGAGTGATGGGGAACGCGACAGAAAACAAAAATTTCCGGTATAGCGAGCATGCCCAGGACCACTATGGAGACTGCATACAAGGTTTGATCTGATCCGTACCGACTCGAAGCGCAGCGGAAGAAGAGTCGGTGGAGATCGTTGGTGCAGATCCCCGCAGCTAGGATTTTACAACCTCCCAACCGCGAGGATGTACTCCCTCGTCGGACAGCCCTTCAGGAGGCGGTCGGACAGTCCCCCGGACGATGTCGCGGACAGCCCTTCGGGAGGACCCTCGAAACTCGAACGAAGACTCGGACAACCCTATGGGAGGACACACGAACAGCCCCTCGGGCAAAAGATCGAAACTACGACCTCTCTACGGGGTTGCACACATACGGTGTCATCTATCTGGCAGGGCTTCACCATCCAGAACTAGTTCCTGCCGGAACCCAGACAGCCTTTCGGCTCTACGAAAGACTCTTTTCGTGGGAGGGAGAGAGAGAGCTTGCAAAGCAAAGCATGTGTATGAGAGCACAAGGATGAAGAAATGTAAGCCCACTCACCTCCTATTTATAGGAAAACCAAGGGGTAGGGTGGTTTTACAATAAAACCCAAAATGCACATGAATGAAGTCCTTCCACAAGGGCATAAAAGTGAAACCAAGGAACGAGAGGGACTCCATGAAGGAGTCCACCATGTGGCCGGACACACCCTCATGTGGGGCCCCAAAAATGGCTCCAATCCATCCATGTCATCCCCAAGATCTTTTGGAGCAAAGCCCCAAAAGATGGCTTTCCATAAAGTAGTCCAAAAAGCACTTTCACTATTCACGGTGACATTTTTCAGCGTCCGCTCGAACTGAAAATATTTATGTGGGCTTAGAACAATTCTAGTACCCCACTAAAATAATTTTTAATGCGATCCGGAACAATTCCGGAATAGTGATTTTCATCTGCGAAAAGCATCTGAAGTGGTTCCGGCAGCTCCGGAACATTTCCGGTTTTCATCCCGGAAAATTCCAGAAAGTTTCCAGAACGATTCTGGCACCCTTCAAGAATTATCAGGCATGTGCCGAAACCAATTTGACTTTTTGGTATCCCCTGAAACAACTTTTCAGTTTCACCGAAACTGTTCCGGTGACCTGTCTGCGGAACTTTTCCGCTGTCCGAAACTTTTCCGGTGTCCGAAACTTTTCGGTGATTTTCTTTGAGACTCCCTGTCTAGTATTCAACAGATAGATGACCCTTAAGCGTGTGACCCTATAGGTTCGGTGAAGCATAGACATGACCCGGAACCCCTTCCGATCAATGATCAACATCGGAGCCGTGGACACCCATATTGAACCCTATACCCACACGAATGAATATTCGAGTGAACCTCTAGTTGCCGTGAGCTATTCCTGTTGCTTCGCGATATGTTTACAATTACCCGAGGTGAGACATGTAGGCATCCTCATGGATCAACAACTTGTCCACTATGCCAGTTACCTCGTTGTCGGTATTGTTCTCTTTTCTCGTTCCCGTGTTCCGGCATCCCGGTGATCAAATCACAAAGTGTCTGGCCAGATGATGATGGATACCGTAACACCGAGAGGGCCCATAGGTATCTCTCCATCGTCGGAGGAGCAAATCCCAATCTTGAGCTATCAAGTTACTTGACATACTTTTCCATGAACATGTAAGCCGCCGTAATAGCCACCCATTTACGGATGACGTTTAACAAACCCCAAAGTTCATGAAGCAAGCATGAAGAAACTCGATACTCTCATGGTGTAAGGAATTATGCAAACGTTAACCATCTCTGTGTTATTAACCATTAACTTGTGACGAATGTATCTCATAGCATAACATCAATTCGGATCGATTCAACACGAGTGTTCTACCAACATCGCGTCCTCAAAATTGCCGGCATAGCCATGCCCATGATCAGGAAAACAGGACCATCATGCAACACTTGAGCCAGTCTTAGAGGCAAGACTAGGAATACAATTCACCGTTTATTATACCACACGTGCACATGAGTTTCCCTCCAAGCCTCGTTTAATTTGTAGACTCGAGAATCATTGCAGTTATAGCATAGAACATAAACATTCATTACAAACTTTGGAGATACAAAATAACTGTTATTACTGCCTCTAGGGCATATCTCCTACAGACTCCCACTTGCACTAGAGTCATAATCCAGTTACATGGCTTCCCTAACACCAATGGCTATCCGGTGTTGCTCATGCTTTGCTCGTGGTAGAGGCATTGTCATCGGGTCTGACACATTCAGATCCGTGTGAACTTTGCGTACTTTCACTAAACCTTCTTCGATATGATGTCGAATGAGTTTATATTTGCGTTGAATATGCATTGTCTTATGGTGCGAACATGGCTCCCTTGCCCGAGCCACGGTGCCACTATTATCACAATAGATCTCCACCGGGTCCAGAGCACTTGGAACCACACCAAGGTCTTCAAGAAATTGCTTGATACCGACAGCTTGCTTGGAGGCTTCAGAAGCAGCAACATATTCCGCCTCCGTCGTAGAATCCGCCACAGTCTTTTGTTTGGAACTTTTCCAATCAACTGCGCCGTCGTTCAATATGAAAACATAGCCAGATTGAGATTTGAAGTCATCTGGGTCAGTCATGAAGCCTGCATCAGTGTAACAACTTACAATGAGCTCTTCATCATCTCCGTGCACAAGGAGTAAATCCTTGGTCCTTCTGAGGTACTTAAGAATACCCTTGACTACGGCCCAGTGTTCCAATCCTGGATCACCTTGGTACCGGCTGCTAACACTTAGCGCATAGGAAACATCCGGTCTTGTACATAGCATGGCATACATAATAGAACCAACTACCGAAGCATATGGAATATCATTCATTTGTACTCGCTCATCGAGGGTCCGAGGACTCTGATTCTTGCAAAGCACTGTGCCAGGTGACATGGGGAGTAGGCCTTTCTTGGAGTTCTCCATGTTGAACCTTTTCAACACCTTGTCAATGTACGTGCTTTGGCTAAGCGCTATTAGGCATCTTGATCTATCTCTATAGATCCTGATGCCCAATACATATGTCGCTTCACCTAAGTCTTTCATTGAAAAACTCCTTTTCAATGAGTCTTTTATTTCGCTAAGAAAATTCACATCATTTCCAATCAACAATATGTCATCCACATACAAGATTAGAAATGCTTTTGCGCTCCCACTAAACTTCTTGTAGACACAAGATTCTTCATCGTTCCTGATGAAGCCAAACTCTTTGACCACTTCATCAAAACGAATGTTCCAGCTCCTTGATGCTTGCTTCAGACCATAAATGGCTTTTTGAAGCTTACATACCTTTCTAGCATTCTTAGGATCGACAAAACCTTCTGGTTGTATCATGTATACATCTTGTTCAAGGTTTCCATTTAGGAAAGCCGTTTTGACATCCATCTGCCAAATTTCATAATCGAAATAAGCAGCAATTGCTAGTAATATCCGAACAGACCTAAGCATAGCTACGGGCGAGAAAGTCTCGTCGTAGTCCACTCCTGGAACTTGCGTGAACCCTTTCGCAACAAGTCTAGATTTGTGGATAGTAATGTTACCATCCGCGTCCATCTTTCTTTTGAAAATCCATTTACAACCAATGGGTTTTACGCCATTTGGAAGTTCTTCCAAGTACCAAACTTGGTTTTCGTACATGGATTCCATTTCGGATCTCATGGCCTTGTGCCATTCCCTTGAGCTAGGCCCCGCCATCGCTTCCTTGTAGTGCGCAGGTTCATCGTCTTCAAGAATGAAGATTTCATTATGAAACCCCTCAGGTGGCTAGATAGCCCTACCTGATCTGCGCGGTTCAGTAACAACATTGTCTGAAATTTCCGCATCACATGCGACAACTTCCGGCTCAGTTGTAGGGATAATTTGCGGAATTACTTCTGGTTCCTTACCCATATCAACGGTTGCCAAAGATTCACTAATCTCATTAAGTTGTACTGTCCTCCCACTCAATTCTTTAGAGAGAAGTTCTTTCTCGAGAAAGTGTGCAACCTTTGCGACAAACATTTTGCCTTCGGACTGGTGGTAGAAGGAATGTTATTTGGATAACCTACAAAGTAACATTTGTCTGATCTAGGTTCTAGTTTGGTTGGCTGTAAATGTTTTATGTATGCCTCACAACCCCAAACCTTGAGATACGACACACTAGGTATCTTCCCACACCACATCTCATGTGGTGTCGTCTCAACAGATTTAGACGGCGCTCTGTTTAATGTATAAGCGGAAGTGAGTAGTGCGTGACCCCAAAAAGATATCGGTAGATCTGTAAGAGACATCATCGACCTTACCATGTCTAACAAGGTTCGGTTACGTCGTTCCGACACTCCGTTTCGCTGTGGAGTTCCGGGAGGCGTAAGCTGTGAAACGATTCCACGGTCACTCAGATGTTGGCCAAACTCATGACTAAGATATTCGCCTCCGCGATCAGACTGCAGAAACTTAATATTTTTGTCACGATGATTTTCTACCTCATTCTGAAAATCTTTGAACTTTTCAAAGGTTTCCGACTTATGCTTCATCAAGTAGATATAGCCATACCGACTTAAATCATCAGTAAAAGTCATGAAGTAAAAATACCCACCCCGTGCGGCCGTGTTCATTGGACCACATACATCACTATGTATTATTTCCAATAATCCACCCGCCCGTTCAGGATAACCCGTGAACGACGTCTTGGTCATTTTTCCCATCAAGCAAGCTTCACATGTGTCAAATGATTCAAAATCAAGGGACGGTAAAAGTCCATCTTTATGGAGTCTTTGCATGCGTTTCTTTCCGATGTGGCCAAGCCGATAGTGCCACAAGTAAGTGGTGGTGGTATCAGCCTTCTTAAGGCGTTTAGCATTCATGTTAAAGACATCATTTCCACAATCAAGATTTAGTATGAAAAGGCCCCCAACAATGGGTGCAAATCCATAAAACATATCCTTACAATAAAGTGAACAACCATTGTTCTCAGATTTGTAGGAGTACCCATCGTGTACTAAACATGATCCAGAGATAATGTTTCTACACAATAACGGAACAAAATAACAGTTACTAAGTTCCAAAATAAATCCTGAAGGGAGACGTAGAGGCATAATGCCGACGGCTTGAGCGGCGATCCCAGCGCCGTTCCCAGCATGCATCACGACTTCATTCTTTGCCAGCTTGCGCACCTTCTAAAGCCCCTGTATCGAGTTGCAAATGTGAGCAACCGATCCGGTATCAAATACCCAAGACTTAGAATTTTCTCTACCAAGCAAAACGTCAATGACATTAACTTGTATAACAATTATACCTTTTCCGGTTTTCCCGGACTTCTTATCTTCCAGATACTTCTTGCAATTTCTCTTCCAGTGTCCTGTGCCCTTGCAGTAGAAGCACTCAGTTTCATTCTTGGCTCCGCCCTTAGATTTGCATTGGAAGCCGGTCTTACCGGTGCCCTTGCCCTTCTTTGGCTTGCCTTTCTTTTTGAAACTGGCAGTTTTATTCACAAGCAACACTTGCTTGCGATTTTTCTGCAGTCCTCCTTCAGCAGTTTTCAGCATGGCAAGCACCTCATTTGCTGTTTTGTCCATCCCATTCATGTTGTAGTTCATGATAAAACCGCCATAAGACGGGGGGAGTGAACCTAGCAACAAGTCCATAACATGCTCTTCTAGAAGTGGGAATTCCAGGATTTTAAGCCTTTCAGCATAGCCAATCATATTGACTACGTGCTCGCCAACTGAATTGCCCTCAGCCATCTTGGTCTCCGCCATCATTTTCATGATGTCAAAACGTTCAGACCCTGCATTAAACTTGTAAAGAGCATCCATATCCTTGATCATATCAAAGGAGTTATGGAATTCAAAACATTTTTGAAGCTCTGAACTCATGCAAGATAGCATGAGGCACTGCACTAAGTTGTAATCATCATCCTTAGTGGCCCAGACATTTTGTATGTCTGCCGTGGCTATTGCCGCCGGTTTAGGGGGAAGAGGTCCGTCAAGCACATACACTTTCTTAGCACCCCGGAGGACAATCCTCATGGTACAGACCCAGTCCGCATAGTTGTTTCCATTCGCAGCTAACTTCTCTTTCTCTAACATAGGGCCTAAGTTGAATGCGGTGTTGCGAGCCATTTGATCTACAACGGAAAACACAAGTTCATTTAGACTTTGTTCATAATGATTTTTGGCACTAGTGAATAAATAATTTTATTCCAAGGTGCACTCCCACTTAAATCAGTATCTATCATAATTGATTGTGAGTGATGCAAGACCCAACTTTCAATTCAGCGTCAAGGATGTAACCATCTCAAGTGACGAGAATTTCAATTGGTAGGCCAACTTTCCAATCACATCTCTATGTGACTCTTGTTCATCTTTCGATGCGTGTGTTCCGAGCTCATGACTTTCATGCCTGAACGTCAAGACAACCAAGTGATCTCGCTGCGAGGTCTCAACTCACCCGCCTCACACTTCTCTAATCGTTCGTACCCATGTAACCATGTGATACCCCGAAGAGATAGGTGCCGTGACGGTGATACACTTGGGAGAACACTAACTACTTGATATTCTAAGTGAGAGATCACCCTAATAAAAAGCGACTACCGTGCAATTAAGAAGGGTGCATCAAGAGGGATAAACATCTCAGGCAATTCATAATAGCATGATATGGTATAGCCCCTTCTAACGGAGAAGTCAAGTATTTCTTCGTCTTCGGCATTCGCGTCGGTGTTCACCTCTGCGAAGATTGCCACCACCTTGTCGATGCACCAGATAATATTGCTATCTTTATAGCTAATAAAATAAGTGCATTACCTAAGGTTGACACGCAGGTCATTAAAGTGCAATAATATGGCTCCAACCATCATGCCGAATCATGACACACAGGTCATGTTAATTACATCATATAGCCATCTCATACATAATCAAATTGAGTATGAGAATTTCTATACCACATCACATGCAAACCATCCTGCAAAACCAAGTTAGACACCTCTAATCGGTTTATACAAAATTTTATTTTACGTGGCTTCTAAGGTTTTGACTCAAACCGCAGCTACCAACGTTTATCATCAAGTATGATAATTCAAGTTGCTAGATTAACTTTCCAGGGTGTATGAAACACGAGATGATTAAATCTCGAGCCCCATACTAAACTTCGTCATACGCGTGACCCCCGTGCAGATCATATCTGCATTGCCCTTTCGTCTGCGAAACATCCATCTTTATTTTGACTATGGTGGAACCCAAAGAACTGTTAGCACTTCGTTGATCCGTCAATCAACATACTCAGGAGCAGCATGAAAGGATCGCGGATTGCCAGAACTTTGTAAGATTCCACCATTCTGTCAAGATATGGACTACGCAAATTCACGGGAAGCAACAGGAACATCGGGTACCAGATTTCATCTACTACCCGCACAAATAATTTTCAGCAATAGATCTCATCTACTACAAAATTATACTATGCAATACCCATACATCTCATGTATTCTAGATCATAACATGCATCTACTCATAGCCTGGCTCTTGATGCCACTGATGGGGAACGCGACAGAAAACAAAATTTTCCGGTATAGCGAGCATGCCCAGGACCACTATGGAGACTGCATACAAGGTTTGATCTGATCCGTACCGACTCGAAGCGCAGTGGAAGAAGAGTCGGTGGAGATCGTTGGTGCAGATCCCCGCAGCTAGGATTTTACAACCTCCCAACCGCGAGGATGTACTCCCTCGTCGCACAGCCCTTCGGGAGGCGGTCGGACAGTCCCCCGGACGATGTCGCGGACAGCCCTTCGGGAGGACCCTCGAAACTCGAACGAAGACTCGGACAGCCCTACGGGAGGACACACGAACAGCCCCTCAGGCAAAAGATCGAAACTACGACCTCTCTACGGGGTTGCACACATACGGTGTCATCTATCCGGCAGGGCTTCGCCGTCCAGAACTAGTTCCTACCGGAACCCAGACAGCCTTTCGGCTCTACGAAAGACTCTTTTCGTGGGAGGGAGAGAGAGAGAGCTTGCTAAGCAAAGCATGTGTATGAGAGCACAAGGATGAAGAAATGGCAGCCCACTCACCTCCTATTTATAGGAAAACCAAGGGGTAGGGTGGTTTTACAATAAAACCCAAAATGCACATGAATGAAGTCCTTCCACAAGGGCATAAAAGTGAAACCAAGGAACAAGAGGGACTCCATGAAGGAGTCCACCATGTGGCCGGCCACACCCTCATGTGGGGCCCCAAAAATGGCTCCAATCCATCCATGTCATCCCCAAGATCTTTTGGAGCTAAGCCCCAAAAGGTGGCTTTCCATAAAGTAGTCCAAAAAGCACTTTCACTATTCACGGCGACATTTTTCAGCGTGCGCTCGAACTGAAAATATTTATGTGGGCTTAGAACAATTCTAGTACCCCACTAAAATAATTTTTAATGCGATCCGGAACAATTCCGGAATAGTGATTTTCATCTGCGAAAAGCATCTGAAGTGGTTCCGGCAGCTCCGGAACATTTCCGGTTTTCATCCCGGAAAATTCCAGAAAGTTTCCAGAACGATTCTGGCACCCTTCAAGAATTATCAGGCATGTGCCGAAACCAATTTGACTTTTTGGTATCCCCTGAAACAACTTTTCAGTTTCACCGAAACTGTTCCAGTGACCTGTCTGCGGAACTTTTCCGCTGTCCGAAACTTTTCCGGTGTCTGAAACTTTTCGGTGATTTTCTCTGAGACTCCCTGTCTAGTATTCAACAGATAGATGACCCTTAAGCGTGTGACCCTATAGGTTCGGTGAAGCATAGACATGACCCGGAACCCCTTCCGATCAATGATCAACATCGGAGCCGTGGACACCCATATTGAACCCTATACCCACATGAATGAATATTCGAGTGAACCTCTAGTTGCCATGAGCTATTCCTGTTGCTTCGCGATATGTTTACAATTACCCGAGGTGAGACATGTAGGCTTCCTCGTGGATCAACAACTTGTCCACTATGCCAGTTACCTCGTTGCCGGTATTGTTCTCTTTTCTCGTTCCCGTGTTTCGGCATCCCCGTGATCAAATCACAAAGTGTCTGGCCAGACGATGATGGATACCGTAACACCGAGAGGGCCCAGAGATATCTCTCCATCGTCGGAGGAGCAAATCCCAATCTTGAGCTATCAAGTTACTTGACATACTTTTCCATGAACCTGTAAGCTGCCGTAATAGCCACCCATTTACGGATGACGTTTAACAAACCCCAAAGTTCATGAAGCAAGCATGAAGAAACTCGATACTCTCATGGTCTAAGGAATTATGCAAATGTTAACCATCTCTGTGTTATTAACCATTAACTTATGACGAATGTATCTCATAGCATAACATCAATTCGGATCGATTCAACACGAGTGTTCTACCAACATCGCGTCCTCAAAATTGCCGGCATAGCCATGCCCATGATCAGGAAAACAGGACCATCATGCAACACTTGAGCCAGTCCTAGAGGCAAGACTAGGAATACAATTCACTGTTTATTATACCACATGTGCACATGAGTTTCCCTCCAAGCCTCGTTTAATTTGTAGACTCGAGAATCATTGCAGTTATAGCATAGAACATAAACATTCATTACAAACTTTGGAGATACAAAATAACTGTTATTACTGCCTCTAGGGCATATCTCCTACAGAGAGGTTGGGGAAGAGCTCCAACAGCAGAACGACGACGTGGTGGTGGTGGAGTAGCAAGGTATTCCGGCAGAGCTTCGCCTAAGCGTTGCGGAGGAGGAGGAAGAGAGGTAGGGCTTTGCTGTGTGAGAGAGAGTTCAGATCTGTTCTCAAGAGGCCAAACCCTTGGGTATATATAGGAGGAGGGAGAGGGAGGGCTGCCTTGGCCCCTCCTCCAAAGAGGAGGGCTTCGGCCGAAGTGGGGGGAGAGTCCACCTCCCACAAGGGAGGTGGATCTCCTCCTTTTAAACCCTTTTCAGCCCTATCTCTTATCTCCAGCCGCATGGGCCCTTCTAGAAGGTGTTGGCCAGCCCACAAAGGGATGGCACACCTCCTCTAAGGGTCCACGAAGGAAATACAATAATAACCATTTTATTATTGCCTCTAGGGCATATTTCCAACAGTCTCCCACTTGCACTAGAGTCAATAATCTAGTTACATTGTGATGACTCGAACACCCATAGCATTCTGGTGTTGATCATGTTTTGCTCGTGAGAGAGGTTTAGTCAACGGATCTGCGACATTCAGATCTGTATGCACTTTACAAATATCTATATCTCCCTCCTGAATGTAATCACGGATGGAGTTGAAGCGGCGCTTGATGTGTCTTGTCTTCTTGTGAAACCGGGGCTCCTTTGCAAGGGCAATAGCTCCAGTGTTGTCACAGAATAGAGTCATTGGGCCCGACGCACTTGGAATTACTCCTAGGTCGGCGATGAACTCCTTCATCCAGACTCCTTCCTTTGCTGCTTCCGAAGCAGCTATGTACTCCACTTCACATGTAGATGCCACCATGACGCTTTGCTTGCTGCTGCACCAGCTGACTGCCCCTCCATTCAAAATATACACATATCCGGTTTGCGACTTGGAGTCGTCCGGATCTGTGTCGAAGCTAGCATCGACGTAACCCTTTACGACGAGCTCTTTGGCACCTCCATATACGAGAAACATGTCCTTTGTCCTTTTCAGGTACGTCAGGATATTCTTGACCGCTGTCCAGTGTTCCGCTCCGGGATCACTTTGGTACCTCCCTACCAAACTTATGGCAAGGTTCACATCAGGTCTGGTACACAACATGGCATACATAATAGAGCCTATGGCTGAAGCATAGGGGATGACACTCATCTCTTCTCTATCTTTGCCGTGGTCGGGCATTGAGTTGTACTCAATCTCACACCCTGTAACACAGGCAAGAACCCCTTCTTGGACTAATCCATATTGAACTTCTTCAATATCTTTTCAAGGTATGTGCTTTGTGAAAGACCTATGAGGCGTCTCGATCTATCTCTATAGATCTTAATACCTAATATGTAAGCAGCTTCTCCAAGGTCCTTCATCGAAAGACACTTATTCAAGTAGGCCTTTACACTTTCCAAGAGTTCTATATCATTTCCCATTATCAGTATGTCATCCACATATAATATGAGAAATGCTATAGAGCTCCCACTCACTTTCTTGTAAATACAGGGTTCTCCATAAACCTGCACAAACCCAAACGCTTTAATCACCTCATTAAAGCGAATGTTCCAACTCCGAGATGCTTGCACCAGCCCATAGATGGAGCGCTGGAGCTTGCATACTTTGTTAGCATCTTTAGGATCGACAAAACCTTCCGGCTGCATCATATACAGTTCTTCCTTAAGGAAGCCATTAAGGAATGTCGTTTTGACGTCTATTTGCTAGATCTCATAATCATAAAATGCGGCAATTGCTAACATGATTCGGACAGACTTCAGCATCGCTGCAGGTGAGAAAGTCTCATCGTAGTCAACTCCTTGAACTTGTCGATAACCCTTAGCGACAAGCCGAGCCTTATAGATGGTCACATTACCATCCGCGTCAGTCTTCTTCTTAAAGATCCATTTATTTTCAATGGCTCGCTTATCATCAGGCAAGTCCACCAAAGTCCACACTTTGTTCTCATACATGGATCCTATTTCGGATTTCATGGCTTCAAGCCATTTGTTGGAATACGGGCCCGCCATCGCTTCTTCATAGTTCGAAGGTTCACCGTTGTCCAACAACATGATCTCCAGGACAGGGTTGCCGTACCACTCTGGTGCGGAACGTGTCCTAGTGGACCTTCGATGTTCTATAGTAACTTGATCTGTAGTTTCATGATCATCATCATTAACTTCCTCTCTAGCCGGCGTAGGCTCCACAGAAACAACTTCCTGTGTTGCGCTACTCTCCGATTCGAGTGGAGGTACAATTACCTCATCAAGTTCTATTTTCCTCCCACTTACTTCTTTCGAGAGAAACTCTTTCTCGAGAAAGGATCCATTCTTGGCAACAAAGACTTTGCCCTCGGATCTTAGGTAGAAGGTATACCCAATAGTCTCTTTGGGATATCCTATGAAGACGTACTTTTCCGCTTTGGGTTCGAGCTTCTCAGGTTGAAGTTTCTTCACATAAGCATCGCATCCCCAAACTTTTAGAAACGACATCTTAGGTTTCTTTCCAAACCATAATTCATACGATGTCGTCTCAACGGATTTTGACGGTGCCCTATTTAAAGTGAATGCGGCAGTCTCTAATGCATATCCCCAAAATGATAGCGGTAAGTCGGTAAGAGACATCATAGACCGCACCATATCTAATAGAGTGCAATTACGACGTTCAGACACACCATTTCGCTGAGGTGTGCCAGGCGGCGTGAGTTGTGAAACAATTCCACATTTCCTTAGGTGCGTGCCAAACTCGTGACTTAAATATTCTCCGCCACGATTAGATCGTAGGCACTTTATTTTCCTGTCACGTTGATTCTCTACCTCACTCTGAAATTCCTTGAACCTTTCAAAGGTTTCAGACTTGTGTTTCATTAAGTAGACATACCCATATCTGCTCAAGTCATCAGTGAGGGTGAGAACATAACGGTAGCCACCACGAGCCTCGACACTCATTGGACCGCATACATCGGTATGTATTATTTCCAACAAGTCAGTTTCTCGCTCCATTGTTCCGGAGAACGGAGTCTTAGTCATCTTGCCCATGAGGCATGGTTCGCACATGTCAAATGATTCGAAATCAAGAGACTCCAAAAGTCCATCAGTATGGAGCTTCTTCATACGTTTGACACCAATATGACCAAGGCGGCAATGCCACATGTAAGTGGTACTATCGTTATCAACCTTACACTTTTTGATACTCACACTATGGACATGTGTAACATCACGTTCGAGATTCATCAAAAATAAACCATTGACCAAGAGGGCATGACCATAAAACATTTCTCTCATATAAATAGAACAACCATTATTCTCAGATTTAAATGAGTAGCCATCTCGCATCAAGCGAGATCCAGACACAATGTTCATGCTCAAAGCTGGTACTAAATAACAATTATTAAGGTTTAAAACTAATCCCGAAGGTAGATGTAGAGGTAGCGTGCCGACGGCGATCACATCGACCTTGGAACCATTCCCGACGCGCATCGTCACCTCGTTCTTTGCCAGCCTCCGCTTATTCTGCAGCTCCTGCTTGGAGTTACAAATGTGAGCAACTGCACCGGTATCAAATACCCAGGAGCTACTACGAGCACTGGTTAGGAACACATCAATAACAAGTATATCACATATACCTTTAATGTTGCCGTCCTTCTTATCCGCTAAGTACTTGGGGCAGTTCCGCTTCCAGTGACCCGTACCCTTGCAGTAAAAGCACTCAGTCTCAGGCTTGGGGTCCATGCTTGTTCTTCTTCTTCCCGGAAACTTGCTTACCGGGCGCGGCAACAGCTTTGTCGTCCTTCTTGAAGTTCTTCTTACCCTTGCCTTTCTTGAAACTAGTGGTCTTATTCACCATCAACACTTGATGCTCCTTTTTGATCTCGACCTCCGCTGATTTCAGCATCGAGTACAACTCAGGAATGGACTTCTCCATCCCTTGCATGTTGTAGTTCATCACAAAGCTCTTGTAGCTAGGTGGAAGCGACTGGAGGATTCTGTCAATGACCGAGTCATCCGGGAGATTAACTCCCAACTGAGTCAAGCGGTTGTGTAGCCCAGACATCTTGAGGATGTGCTCACTGACAGAACTATTCTCCTCCATCTTACAGCTGAAGAACTTGTTGGAGACGTCATATCTCTTGACCCGGGCATGAGCTTGGAAAACCAGTTTCAGCTCTTGGAACATCTCATATGCTCCGTGTTGCTCAAAACGCTTTTGGAGCCCCGGTTCTAAACTGTAAAGCATGCCGCACTAAACAATGGAGTAATCATCACAGCGAGAATGCCAAGCGTTCTTAACGTCTTGCTCTGCTGGGAGAATGGGTGCGTGACCTAGTGGTGCATCAAGGACATACAATTTCTTGGAAGCTATGAGGATGATCCTCAAGCCACGGACCCAGTCCGCATAGTTGCTTCCATCATCTTTCAGCTTGGTTTTCTCTAGGAAGCGTTGAAATTGAGGGTGACATTCGCGTTGGCCATTGGATCTACAGTATTGATTGTAAAGATAATTTTAGACTAAGTTCATGATAATTAAGTTCACATAATCAAATTATTTAATGAACTCCCACTTAGATAGACATCTCTCTAGTCATCCAAGTGACACATGATCCATGTCAACTAGCCCGTGTCCGATCATCACGTGAGACGGACTAGTCATCCATGGTGAACATCTCCATGTTGATCGTATCTTCCATACGACTCATGTTCGACCTTTCGGTCTTCCGTGTTCCGAGGCCATGTCTGTACATGCTAGGCTCGTCAAGTCAACCTAAATGTTTCGCGTGTGTAAATCTGGCTTACACCCGTTGTATGCGAACGTTAGAACCTATCACACCCGATCATCACGTGGTGCTTCGGAACAACGATCCTTAGCAACGGTGCACAGTTAGGGTGAACACTTTTCTTGAAATTTTATTGAGAGATCATCTTATTTACTACCGTCGTTCTAAGCAAATAAGATGTAAACATGATAAACATCACATGCAATCAATATAGTGACATGATATGGCCATTTTCATCTTGCTCCTTTGATCTCCATCTTCGGGGCACCATGATCATCACTGTCACCGGCACGATACCATGATCTCCATCATCATGATCTCCATCATTGTGTCTTCATGAAGTTGTCTCGCCAACTATTACTTCTACTACTATGGCTAACGTTTAGCAATAAAGTAAAGTAATTACATGGCGTTTATGATTGACACGCATGTCATACAATAAAATAAGACAACTCCTATGGCTCCTGCCAGTTGTCATGCTCATCGGCATGCAAGTCGTGAATCCTATTACAAGAACATGATCAATCTCATACATCACAATGCATCACATCACATCCTTTGGCCATATCACATCACAAGGCATATGCTGCAAAAACAAGTTAGACGTCCTCTAATTTGTAGTTGCAAGTTTTTACGTGGCTGCTATAGGTTACTAGCAAGAACGTTTCTTACCTACGTCAAAACCACAACGTGATATGCCAATTGCTATTTACCCTTCATAAGGACCCTTTTCATCGAATCCAAAACGACTAAGGTGGGAGAGACAGACACCCGCTAGCCACCTTATGCAACAAGTGCATGTCAGGCGGTGGAACCAGTCTCATGTAAGCGTACGTGTAAAGTCGGTCTGGGTCGCTTCATCCCACAATACCGCCGAATCAAGATAAGACTAGTAGTGGTAAGCAAATTAACAAAATCGACGCCCACAACTGCTTTGTGTTCTACTCGTGCATAGATACTACGCATAGACCTAGCTCATGATGCCACTGGTGGGAGACGTAGTAGTAAATCAAAAAATTTCCTACGATCACCAAGATCTATCCATGGAGAAACTAGCAATGAGTGGGGAGAGATTGCATCTTCATACCTTTGAAGATCGCTAAGCGGAAGTGTTACAAGAACGCGGTTGGTGGAGTCGTACTCGCAGCGATTCAGATCGCGGTGGATTCCGATCTAAGAGCCGAACAACGGCGCCTTCGCGTTCAACGCACGTGCAGCCCGGTGACGTCTCCTACGCCTTGATCCAGCAAGGAGGAAGGAGAGGTTGGGGAATAGCTCCAACAGCAGCACGACGGCATGGTGGTGGTGGAGTAGCAAGGTATTCCGGCAGAGCTTTGCCTAAGCGTTGCGGAGGAGGAGGAAGAGAGGTAGGGCTTTGCCGTGAGAGAGAGAGAGAGTTCAGATCTGTTCTCAAGAGGCCAAACCCTTAGGTATATATAGGAGGAGGGAGAGGGAGGGCTGCCTTGGCCCCTCCTCTAAAGAGGAGGGCTTCGGCCAAAGTGGGGGGGAGAGTCCACCTCCCACAAGGGAGGTGGATCTCCTCCTTTTAAACCCTTTTCAGCCCTATCTCTTATCTCCAGCTGCATGGGCCCTTCTAGAAGGTCTTGGCCAGCCCACAAAGGGCTGGAACACCTCCTCTAAGGGCCCACGAAGTCCTTTGGTCGTCACACCCCTCCTGAGGGTCCTCCGGCACCCTCCCGGCACTCCCGGTACACTACCGATGAGCCCGAAAACTTTCCGGTGACCAAAACTGGACTTCCTATATATCAATCTTTACCTCCGGACCATTCCGGAGCTCCTCATGACGTCCGGGATCTCATCCAGGACTCCGAACAACTTTCGGTAATCACGTATACCATTTCCCTATAACCCTAGCGTCATCGAACCTTAAGTGTGTAGACCCTACGGGTTCGGGAGACACGTGGACATGACCGAGACACTTCTCCGACCAATAACCAACAGCGGGATCTGGATACCCATGTTGGCTCCCACATGCTCCACGATGATCTCATCGGATGAACCACGATGTCGGGGATTCAATCAATCCCGTATACAATTCTCTTTGTCTATCGGTATGATACTTGCCCGAGATTCGATCGTCAGTATCTCTATACCTTGTTCAATCTCGTTACCGGCAAGTCTCTTTACTCGTTCCATAATACATCATCCCGTGGCTAACTCCTTAGTCACATTGAGATCATTATGATGATGTCTTACCGAGTGGGCCCAGAGCTACCTCTCCGTCACACGGAGTGACAAATCCCAGTCTCGATTCGTGCCAACCCAACAAACACTTTCGGAGATACCCGTAGTGCACCTTTATAGCCACCCAGTTACGTTGTGACATTTGGCACACCCAAAGCATTCCTACGGTATCCGGGAGTTGCACAATCTCATGGTCTAAGGAAACGATACTTGACATTGAAAAGCTTTAGCAAACGAACTACGCGATCTAGTGCTATGCTTAGGATTGGGTCTTGTCCATCACATCATTCTCCTAATGATGTGATCCCGTTATCAACGACATCCAATGTCCATGGTCATGAAACCATGACCATCTATTGATCAACGAGCTAGTCAACTAGAGGCTCACTAGGGACATGTTGTGGTCTATGTATTCACACATGTATTATGGTTTCCGGTTAACACAATTATAGCATGAACAATAGAAAATTATCATGAACAAGGAAATACAATAATAACCATTTTATTATTGCCTCTGGGGCATATTTCCAACAATCAGGCAGTAGACGCTGATGAGTTGAGTGAAGGAGCACTTGCAGATGGGGAAGGCAATGGTGGTATAATTGAGGGAGAGACTTCAGATGAGGATGAAGATGTTGCTGGCATGAACATCGAGTTCACAAGGGGTGTGACACAGAATGTGGAACAGGAGGAGAAACTCAACATGCTAGTGTTGATGTTCAAGTGTGACTTTCTAGGGGTGTCTTTTGTACACCGCCTCACTACAACTGACATTCATGGCGGAGAGATGGTACATTTTAATTTGTTCTATTTTTCAATCTTTTTTATTTTTATTTTTATCTTCTACAAATACACCTGGGGCATTAAGTATTAATAGCTGCAATTTTTAATTCATATTTTTTTCCTTTTCTTTTTCCTTTTGTGGGTGCAGAAAGTACCACATGGGGTTGCGATAAGTTTGGACATCAGGGAAGAAAGGTTGTTTGGGGTTCGTCTAGGCAGCGGGGAGGTGACGACTTGTGTTGAGTACAATACATCTAGTGATGGACGCATAGATTTCAACAAGAAGCATTGGAGGCGTTTTATATCAAAGACTTCCCTGAACACGAATGACCGCATCTTTATCTTCTTCGAGACAAGCACCAAGCCTGGCATGAATGTTCCCTTCATTATGAAGAAGCTCTAAGAGAAGCCTTGTATCAAGAAGCAAAATGCCTGCTAGTTTCTGTACCATTTTGATCTAAAACATCGATCACCATCCCTTCTTGTATATGCGGTAGACAAGAACTTAGTCCCCTATCGCGGTTGATGTTTTTTTATTTTTGGCGTGTTATCAGAACTATGTGGAACATGTGTCTCTTGTAACAATACATGCGGTTTCAAGGTCATGGTCGCAAGTTTTCTATTGATAACGTGAAGAAGAACAAGAGGACCTTAATCAAGGGGAGCGGTTGGAAGAAATTCATTTATGACTTTTTGCCTCGAAATGGAACTGTCATTCTTTTTGACTTGCACGTGAGCCCACGGCAGGCAGTAGTCGCTGATGAGTTGAGTGAAGGAGCACTTGCAGATGGGGAAGGCAACGATGATATAATTGAGAGAGACACTTTAGATGAGGATGAAGATGTTGCTGGCATGAACATCGAGTACACAAGGGTATGACGCTGAATGTGGAACAGAAGGAGAAACTCAACATGCCGGTGTCGATGTTCAAGTGTGACTTTCTAGGGGTGTCTTTTGTACACCGCCTCATTGCAACTGACATTCAAGGTGGACAAATGGTACATTTTCATTTGTTCTATTTTTCAATATTTTTTGTTGTTGTTTTTATCTTCTACAAATACACCTGGGGCATTAAGTATTAATAGGTACAATTTTTAATTCCTATTTTTTGCTTTGTTTCTTTTTTTGTGGGTGCAAAAAGTACCACACAGGGTTGCGATAAGTTTGGACATCGGGAAAGAATGGTTGGCAGGGGTTCATCTAGGTAGCGGGGAGGCGAAGACTCATGTTGAGTACAATACCTCTAGTGATGGACGCATAGCTGTCAACAAGAAGCGTTGGAGGCGTTTTATGTCAAAGACTTCCCTGAACACGAGCGACCGCATCTTTATCTTCTTCAAGACAAGCACCAAGCCTGACATGAATGTTACTGACATTGTGAACAAGCTCTAAGAGAAGCCTTGTATCAAGAAGAAAAATGTCCACTAGTTTCTGTACCATATATTGATGTCAAATATCGATCACCATCCCTTCTTGTATATGTGAAAGCACAATGTGCTCCCTTGGTGGTTTCGATAATTCATTACAACATACATTGTCTCTTGGACTAATACTTTTATCTAGTGTATTTCAGATAAAGTCCATAAAGAGAGTTGGTCTGGCAAAAAGGAGTGTGGAGAGTATGCCCATGAAGAAGAAGGAGAAGGAATAGCATTGGCAAAGCTTCAAGCAAAGGACTCTATATTTTACCTTTTGTGAGAAATCACTTTGAGTCCATAGGAAAGTCAATACTATTAAAAGGGGGTAAGGTTTTGTTGGTGAACAAAATGCTCATACGTGCACAAGTGATAGTCACCTACACCCACAAGCTCTTCCAAAAAATTCTATTCAATGCCATATATCCAAAATCGGTGCAACTAACACATTCCATTCGGTGCCACTGATTCCAAACCTCAAACAGACTCAGCCAAACCCTAGCTTTTGGGTGCAACCGATTCTGCTTTGGTGCCACCGAGTTTTGGTTGCCAACTTCCTATTACGCAAGTTTACAAAATCGGTCCCTCCGAGTTTTGTGAATCGGCGTCACCGAGATTGGCAATCTGATCGTTGGTCACCTTATCGGTGCAACCGAAATTTATGTATCGGTCTCACTGAGATTCAAAAGTTGCTACTTTTGAGGCAACTCGGTACCACCGAGATTAACACATTGGTGTCACCGAGTCTGACTTATTAGGTGTAACGGTTGGATTTTTGGAGATGCCTATATATATCCCTCCACCACTACTCACTTGCAAGATAAGCACTCAGAACAGTTCCCCACTCATACCTATTGATTTTCTGAGAGAGAGCCACCTACTCATGTGTTGAGATCATGCCATTCCATTCCTACCATATGAATCTTGATCTCTAGCCTCCCCAAGTTTCTTTCCACCCAATCAATCTCTTCTACCAAGCCAAATCCATAAGAGAGTGATTGTGTGTTGAGGAGTCTATCATCTTGAAGCACAAGAGCAAGGAGTTCATCGACACTATCAAGCCTATTACCTTTTGGAGGGTGGTGCCTCCTAGATTCGTTAGGTGTCTCTTGGGAGCCTCCTACTTCATGTTGTTAAGTGAACCAAGAAGTTTGTAAGGGCAAGGAGATAGCCTACTTCGTGAAGATCTACCACGAGTTAAGCTAGTCCTCCGTGGACGTAGGCCATCATGTTATAGTCAAGGTTGCTACTTCGTGGACCCTTATGGGTGGAGCCATCCGTGGACTCTCGCGGCCGTTACCCTTAGTGGATTGAAGACTCCATAAACGTGGACGTACAATACAACCACCTACTGGAACTACGGGAAAAATCTTTGTGTCCTTCATGCATTTGATCTCTCTATCTCCGCTCCTTACTTTCATGTGCAATGTCTTTACTTTCCGTTGCTATACTTGATGACTTGCATGTGTTGGGTGTCATAGACTCGTTATATATGCTAAAATTGCCAACCCTTGAACTTATGCTTGAGGTAGTTTTAATTTCCTGCTTGTAGTCTATTCACTCCCCTCTAGACATACACTTCTAGTGATCCTTCAATATGCACTGGACAAGAACTTAGTCCCCTATCGCGGTTGATGTTTTTTATTTAGTTTTGGCTTGTTATCAGAAATATGTGTAATATGTGTCTCTCGTAACAATATATGTTTGTTACCTATTGTGGATGAGTTCATTTCTTTTTCCTGCAATCATATTTTTCTTATTGGTGCCATATATACCATTTTGTTGTCGTTTATGTTTTAATCTTTTTCGTTCCATGCATGCATGCACCTTTTTTATTTCCTGTCAATTTTTCTTTTCTATACTATTTTAATACAAGTGGCTTTGCCTACTAGTTTTCATCAACTCACAACGAGGGGCGGTGGAGAGCAGCGGGTGTCCCACAATAGGCACGCAATTGCATGTCTCCCAACGCGACTGCAATTGTGAGGGTCCTTTTGTTTTGTCCAAGGGGACGACATCAGGGAGAGAGAGAGGCCAATTCCATGCTCTTCTGCAGTCATGCAACTTCATGTCTTCCAACTCTGTTGCAACCGAAGGTCTCGTAACTAGGCTACAACTGGGGCAGTCCTTTGTTTTGTCGGTAGGGGCGACAATAGTAGAGAGGGGGCTAGTTGCATGTCCCACGATAGGCACGCAACTGCATGTCTTCTAACCAGGTCACAACTGGGCCTTTGTTTTGTCGGAGGGGGTCGCGGCAGGAGAGACATAGAGAGGGGCAAGTTGCATGTTCATCTATGGTCATGTAACTACATGTCTTCAAACACGGTCGCAACCGCATGTCTTGTAACTAGGTTGCAAGTGGGGTTCCTTTCTCTTGTCAGTACGAGCAACACCAGTGGAGAGGGGGGCCAGTTGCATGTCCCATGATAGGCACGCAACCGCATGTCTTCTAACTGTGTCACAACTTGGGCCTTTATTGTGTTGGAGGGGGCGGCGAGAGGGAGATACAGAGAGAGGGGCCAGTTGCATGTTCATCTATGGTCATTCAATTGTATGTCTTCCAACATGGTTGCAACCGCATGTCTTGTAACTATTTTTCAAGTGGGGGTCCTTTCTTTTGTCAGTAGGGGCGACAACAGTAGAGAGGGGGGCCAGTTGCATGTCCCATGATAGGCACACAACCACATGTCTTCTAACTAGTTCGCAACTCGGGCCTTTGTTTTGTCGAAGGGGGTGGCGGCAGGGAGAGACAAAGAGAGGGGCATGTTACATGTTCATGTATGGTTATGCAACTACATGTCTTGCAACACGGTCGCAACCGCATGTCTTGTAACTTGGTTGCAAGTGGGGGTCCTTTCTCTTGTGAGTAGGGCGACGAGAGTAGAAAGGGGGGGGGCAGGTGCATGTCCCATGATATGCACACAACGGTGTGTCTTCTAACTTGGTCGCAACTGGGGCCTTTGTTTTTTCGTAGGGGCGGCGGCAGGAAGAGACAGAGAGAGGGGCCAATTACATGTTCATATATGGTCATGCAACTGCATGTCTTCCAACACGGTCACAACCGCATGTCTTGTAACTTGGTTGCAAGTGGGGGTCCTTTCTCTTGTCGGTAGGGGCGACGTCAATAGAGAGGGGGCCACCTGCATGTCCCATGCTAGGCACGCAACCATTTTTCTTCTAACTAGGTCGCAATTGGGGCATTTGTTTTGCAGAGGGGGAGGCGGCAGGGGGAGGGAGAGAGGCACCAGTGGCATGTTCATCTGTGGTCATGCAACTTCATGTCTTCCAACACGGTCGCAACCGCACGTCTTTTAACTAGGTTGGAAGTGGGTGCCCTTTGTTTTGTCAATAGGACTGATGACAATAGAGAGGGGGCCAGTTGCATGTCCCATGGTAGGCATGCGAGCTCTTGTTTTCAAACTAGGCTGCAAACTTGGGGCTTTGTTTTGTCGGAGGGGGCGGCGATAGGGAGAGACAAAGAGAGGAGCTAGTTGCATGTTCATCTATGGTTATGCAACTGCATGTCTTCCAACATGGCCGCAACCGCATGTCTTGTAACTAGGTTGCAAGTGGGGGTCCTTTCTCTTGTCATTAGGGGCGATAACAGTAGAGACGGGGGCTAGTTGCATGTCCCACAATAGGCACGCAACCACATGTCTTCTAACTAGGTCAATCTAGGCCTTAGTTTTATCGGAGGGGGCAGCGACAGGGAGAGACAAAGAGAGGGGCCAGTTGCATGTTCACCTGTGGTCATGCAACTACATGTCTTCCAACACGGTCGCAACCGCATGTCTTGTAACTAGGTTGCATGCGGGGGTCCTTTCTCTTGTCGGTAGGGGCGACAACAGTAGAGAGAGAGGGGGGGCAGTTGCATGTCCCATGATAGGCACGCAACCGCATGTCTTCTACTAGGTCGTAATTGGGGCCTTGGTTTTGTCGGAGGGGCTGTCGGTAGGGAGAGGGATGACAATGGGTCGGGTTTGGAGCGGGTGGAGCTGGTCCAAATCCAACCCATGACCCATCTTCCTGCCCTCTGCCCATCCACCAAAGCATCCATGGGCACAAACTATGCCCATGCCCAAACCCATTGGATATCCAGATACCCATGGAGCTCCATAGGCATAGAAAAATCAGCATGAATCCTTTCCAAAGATCAAATTAACTCATCATCGTTGATTAACTATGATTAGGTTGAATAATTATGTTAGTGGAGTTGTGGGGGATTAGGTAAAATGGGTCGGAATTTGACCTTCTGTGACTGCGAGTGACTTGGGATTGGACATTTGCTTAGATTAGTCTCACTATCACAGAGGTTCATGTGTCATAAGGGTATCCATTGGATATCCATGGAGAAAAAATGACAACTATGCCCAACCCAACTGTTCGTGGGTATCCAAATCCACGGATCCATGGGCAGAAACGCGCTCCATACCCTTGCCCAACCAGGTCGGGTATCCGCGGGTATCCAGATCCATGGATAAAATTGCCATCCCTAGGAGAGACAAAGAGAGGGGCCAGTTGCATATTCATCTATTGTCATGCAGCTGCATGTCTTCCAACACGATCGCAACCGCATGTCTTGTAACTAGGTTACAAGTGGTTGTCCTTTCTCTTGTCAGTAGGGGCGACAACAGTAGAGAGGGGGGGGGGAGTTGCATGTCCCATGATAGGCACGCAACTGCATGTCTTCTAACTATGTCACAACTAGGGCCTTTCTTTTGTCGGAGGAGGTGGTGGCAGGGAGAGACAGAGAGAGGGTCTAGTTGCATGTTCATCTATGGTCATTCAATTGTATGTCTTCCAACACGGTCGCAACCGCATGTCTTGTAACTAGGTTGCAAGTGGAGGTCCTTTCTCTTGTAAGTACGAGCAACGACAATAGAGAGGGGGGCCAGTTGCAGGTCCCATGATAGACACACAACAACATGTCTTCTAACTAGGTCGCAACTGGGCCTTTGTTTTGTTAGAGGGGGCGGCTGTAGGGAGAGACAAAGAGAGGGGCCAGTTGCATGTTCATCTATGGTCATTCAGATGCATATCTTCCAACACGATCGCAACCGCATGTCTTGTAACTAGGTTGCAAGTCGGTGTCCTTTGTCTTGTAAGTAGGGGAGACAACAGTAGAGAGTGGGGCCATTTGCATGTCCCACGATAGGCACACAACCGGATGTCTTCTAACTAGGTCACAACTGGGGCCTTTGTTTTGTCGGAGGAGGCGGCGGCAGGGAGAGACAGAGAGAGGGGCATGTTACATGTTCATCTATGGTCATGCAATTGCACGTCTTCCAAGACGATCGCAACCACATATCTTTGTAACTAGGTTGCAAGTGGGGGTCCTTTCTCTGGTCGGTAGGGGCAGCGGTAGTAGAGAGGTGGGCCAGTTGCCTGTCCCACGATAGGCACACAACCGCATGTCTTCTAACTAGGTCGCAACTGGGGCCTTTGTTTCGTCGGAGGGGGCAGAGGCAGGGAGAGACAGAGAGAGGGGCCAATTACATGTTTATCTATGGTTATGCAACTACATGTGTTCCAACACGGTCGCAACCGCATGCCTAGTAACTTGGTCGCAAGTGGGGGTCCTTTCTCTTGTCGGTAGGGGTGACACCAGTACAGAGGCGGCCATCTACATGTTCCATGCTGGGCATGCAACCGCTTGTCTTCTAACTAGGTCGCAATTGGGCCTTTGTTTTGGCGGAGGGGCGGTGGCAGGGAGAGAGGGAGAGAGGCACCAGTTGCATGTTCATCTATGGACATGCAAGTGCATGTCTTCCAACATGGTCGCAACCGCACGTCTTTTAACTAGGTTGCAAGTGGATGTCCTTTGTTTTGTCGATAGGTCTGACGATAGTACAAAGGGGGACAGTTGCATGTCCCACGCTAGGCACACAATCTCTTGTCTTCTAACTAGGTCGCAAACTTGGGGATTTATTTTGTCGGAGGGGGCGGCGACAGGGAGGGACAAAGAGTGGGGCCAGTTGCATGTTCCTCTATGGTCATGCAACTACATGTGTTTCAATACGGCCGCAACCGCATGTATTGTAACTAGGTTGCAAGTGGGGGTCCTTTCTCTTGCTAGTAGGGGCGACAACAGTAGAGAGGGGGCCAGTTGCATGTCCCACGATAGGCACGCAATTGCATGTCTTCTAACTAGGTCGCAACTGGGGCTTTTGTTTTGTCGGAGGGGGCGGTGGCAGGGAGATATAAAGAGTGGGGACAGTTGGATGTTCATCTATGGTCATGCAACTACATGTCTTCCAACACGGTCGCAATCACATGTCTTGTAACTAGGTTGTGTTGCCACGCAAATTTTTCGCGTGAGACCACGATAACCATTGTGCTTACGAGACGTCGAATGGATGCCTTCCGGGCAAAGCAACAAAGCATTCCTTGATTTCGTAGAGGAGTAACGCCGCTTTTCGATGCAAAACGACAAAGATGATCTGGGATCTAGGGTTGATAGGGCACGGCGGAAAGTAACGATAGAAAAAATACATGAAAAACTAGATTGATTTTTGTTGTATAGATCGATTGTTCTTTGTTTTGCAACCGGCCATGGCCTATATAAGGCACGTGAGACTTGGCATACATAGCATGACTCGGCGTATATGAATAAAACTCGAAAACTAAAACCGACCAGGACTTGCCTTTCTTGATTCGGTTGCCATGTAGCATATGCCTAAAATATCCATTGCTAATTTAAGTACATAGCAAATCTAGGCCATATTCACGTACAAGTACTTTTGTATACATGAATAAAATATTCCGGTCACGTTGCAATCACACTAAATAATATAGTGGCTAAGTATACGTGCAAATACTCTTAAGCTTCTTCACATACGTAGATGTATAGCTCATGCATGCATGTTCAATATAACATCTCGCTCTTCTTAGGACCTGTATCTTCGCTGCCCTTGAAAATTCCTTTGATAATACTTCAATAATGCATTAACCGATCAGCTCGAAAAACCATTAAATTAATTTGGCTCATCATATACTAAGCAGCCAAATTATACCATCAACACATGCCCCTGTTTTTGGTAGAATTGTATTTATCAAAAACACTATCACAGTACCTTAAGACGATGTCGATAATTTCACAGGCCATATGATTTCTTAGGGCGATGTTCAAAGAATACATGAGCCAAATCTTCTGCTTAGGGCGATGAACAGATAACACACCGGCCAAATTTTCTTAGGGCGATATTTATATCGGCCATAGCATCATTAAGCCTCTTGCCACATGATAGGATAATACTTCTTCAAATATTTTCCATTGAGAACTTTGGGTAACCTCACTCCCTGCAAAGATTGTACAAAATAGGAATTTTTGGGAACAATTTCTACAATTTTGTAAGAGCCTTCCCAACTTGGTGACCATTTGCCGAGTTTCCTTTCTTTGGTTCCAATAGGTAAAATCGTTTTCCACACTAAATCTCCTATGTGAATTTTTCTCTCTCTCACCTTTTTATTATAAGCCTTAGCAACTCTTAATTTCTCCTTCTCAATTTCTCATAATGCCCGTAGTCTTTATTCTGAAATATCATCTATCTTATCCATCATCAAATCATTATAATCTACAACCGACAAATCATTTTGTCTGCCCACTCTAAGAGCCTATAATTTAACCTTTACAGGTAACACCGCCTCCTGACCATATACCAGGTCATACGGTGCCACTTGAGTCGCTCCATGCTTAGATATCTGATGAGCCCATAAAGCTTTCGAAAGTACCTCATGCCATCTTTTCGGATGATCCTCAACTTTTTTCTTTATAAGCTTAGTTAAAGTTCTATTGCTAGATTCGGCTTGTCCATTAGTTTGAGCATAATAAGGAGACAAATTTAACAATTTAATTCCTAAAGATTCGACAAATTCATGAAATTGATGAGACATAAAAGAAGCACCTTGATCGGTAGTCAACGTTTGAGTAATGCCGAATCTGTGAATAATATGCTCCAAAACAAAACTAGTAACTTCCTTATGAGTCATATTTTTCAAAGGAATCGCTTCAGTTCATTTAGTAAAATAATCTATAACTACTAGGACGAAGAGATGTCTTTTAGAAGATGAAGGATGTATTTCACCAATAAAATCTAAGCCCCATCCTCTAAATGAACACGACCTAATTATGGGATTTAACATAGGCGTGGGCGCTAACTGTGTATTACCAAATTTTTGACATGCCTCACAACCTTTATAGTACCGAAAACAATCCTCTAGCAAAGTCGGCCAATAAAAACCCTCTCTTTTTTATAACCATCGCATTTTGTGAGCCAACTGATGTGTCCCACATATTCCTTCATGCACTTCACCCATAGCTACTATAGATTGATCAGAATCCAAACACTTTAAAAATAACCCATCTATTGTTCGGCGATACAACTCATCGTTAAACAAATTATACTTTAAAGATTGTCGCCGAATTTTCCTATCTCTCGTTTGACTTGGATCCTTTAAATGATTAACTAGAGGAATTCTCCAATCACTTGGCTCTAAATTATTTGCTAATTTGCTAGTTTGTAACTCATGCACCAAATTTGCACCATATTGTATTGCTAGTCGTTGAACTGACCTAGGACCAAGTGTACCATGTGACAAAGTACCCAACACTATGGACTTATCTCTTACATCAGTATGCATCGGCTTGTCTAGTATAAAAACACTCCTTTACTAATGTGACCACCGGATGCTTGTTGAGCTAAACAATTAGCTCTAGAATTTTATTCTCTAGGTATATGATGGATGGTGAAGTATCTAGAGATTTAATGATATCTAAACATTGGTCCAAATAGCTATTTAATAACCCATCAAAACACTGAAATTCACCTTTAATTTGTTGTACTACAAGAAGCGAATCCCCTAAAGCGTCTATATCTTTCACACCCATGTCTACTAAATTTTGTAAACCAAACAATAAAGCTTCATACTCAGCTTGGTTATTAGTGCAAAGATACTCTAAACGGACCGATGTCTCATAAATAACATTGTTAGGAAAAATTAAAACATTACCGATGCCTTGTCCTTCCCTCGAAACCGATCCATCAAAATAAAGTTTCCATGGGCATACACTAACATAATTAATATTCTCTTCATCCTCAATCATATAATCAACAATAAAATCGGCGATAACTTGACCTCTCATAGCACGCAATGGTTCATATTCTAAATCATATTCTATTAATGCATAAGCCCACTTTCCAATCCTACCACTAAGAATCGGCTGTTGCAACATATATTTAATCACGTCGGCTTGACAGACGACTACACATGTACTAGAAAGTAAATACGGTCGAAACCTGGTACACGCATGATATAAAGATAAGCATAACTTTTCAATAAACACGTACCGAGTCTCGACGTCCAGCAAACGGCGACTTAAGTATGCAATAATGTACTCTTTCCCGCCGTCTTCCTGCACCAACACTGCGCCGATCACTCTATCTTGTGCAGCAATGTATAACCTGAACGACACACCGGACTTGGGCGCTAGCAATACCGGAGGACTTGACAAATATCCCTTTATATTATAAAAAGCCTCCCGTTGTTCTGCCCCCAAGTAAATTTGGCTTCATTCTTTAGCCGAAGCAATGGAATAAACGATTCTATTTTACATGCAAGGTTAGATATGAATCATCTCAAGTAATTAACTTTCCCTAGAAATTTTTGCACGTATTTCTTATATGTAGGTTCCTTCAACTTTCTAATTGACTCCACTTTTGTAGGATCAATCTCCACACCATGTTCATGAATTACGAAACCCAAAAACTTTCCATCCGACACACCAAAATCACACTTGAGTGGATTCATTTTTAATCCATACCAACACATTCTCTCAAAAGCTAACCATAAATCGGCCAAATGATGATTAAACCCATCCGATTTAACAACCACATCATCAATATCAATTTCTAATACAATGCCTAGAAGATCATGAAAAATTCAATTCATAGCATGTTGGTATGTTGCACCGACATTTTTCAAACCAAAAGTCATGACAACCCACTCAAATAAACCAACAAAACCTGGGCAGCGAAAAGCAATTTTGGACGTGTCCTTTTCGGCCATAAATATTTGATTATAACTCAGCATTGCCATCTAAGAAGCTAATTATTTTATGTCCCGAAGCATCGTTAATAAGCATGTCGGCAATAGGCATAGGATATTCATATTTTGGAGTAGCCTTATTCAAATCTATAAAATCAACATATATTCTAATCTTATCGGTGTTTTTTTTCAACAAGAACAATACTAGAAACCCAGTCTGCATATCTACATGGCCGAATAAACCCAGCTTTTATCAACCGATCAACTTTTTCTTTGATGCGGTCATACTTATTGGGATTAAAATTCCTATGAGGTTGTTTATGTGGCCTAAAACCAGATTTAATAGGTAGTTTATGTTTCACTAAATCTCTACTCAAATCGGGCATCTCGGTATAATTCCAAGCAAAACAATCGGCAAATTCTTTAAGTAATGTGCATACCTTGATTTTCTGATCGGATTCCAATTTAGCATTGATAAATGTAGGCCTTGGGATGATTCCATCACCAATATCTATCTCTTCAAGTGGATCAGCCGATGAGAATCCCTGCCTAAGCTTGTCCATATCATCAAAATCTTCAATTGCTTCGTGCATATCGCTCTTTTCGGAACGATATTCCTCAGTGCGTCTTTGCAGCCACTTAATATTATCTTCTTAACTCATCATTTATATAGACAGATCATTAAGACGAGCTATGCGAGCCGGCTGTGCATGTATAGGTACAAAACCATCTTAAACGATGCTGATATAATCATAGTCCGATAAATCTCTACCGGTCACATCGCATCTCACCGTGTTGCCAATCAACCAGTGCCTCTGTCAAAGCAATCTAGGGTGAATTATCCACTTCAATCACCTGCACGTCATCATGAACCCACTGAATCAAGCACTAATGTGAAGTGGAAGGGATGCAACAATTTGCATGAATCCAATCGCGCCCCAAATTAACATTAGACCGACCTTTGACTTCAACAACAAAAAATGCAGTTGGTAATGTTTTGCTACCTAGTGTGAGCTCCATAGAAATAACACCCTTGGCTTCAAACAACTCTCCGGAGAAACCACAAAGACCCATGTTTGTCTTCATTAATTCATTCTCTTTTCAGCCCAATTTAGAAAAATCCGAAGAAGGCATAATATTAACTCCAACACCTCCATCAAGAAGAATGCGACCAATAGGCTTACCGTTAATGTGACCCCTGATGAACAATAGTTTCAAGTGCTGCTCGGGCTTCTCGGGTTTCTCAAACGTAGCAGTTTTTCTCCAAGAACAAGTTCTGCAACTTCAGCCTCGGGCACACGAAATTCAGCAGGTAAAGCGAACACCATGTTAACATCCATGTAGCTAAGTATATCTTTGCTGTCCTCTGAATTCTCGCCACCGACCTTATCATCTGCGAGATTATCCGTCGTGTCATCTGCACTGTCGTCTGTTGTGTCATCAGCAGCCCTATCCACCTCTGCCATGATGCGCTTCTCCTTCCAAGTTTTGGTAGGGACCATTGGTCATTCTTGATTAAACAGTTCATCGCGCTTCTTCTCAGCTATCTCTTCCCGGATCTCCAGTGCTCGCAGCCGCTATACTCGGCGTTTCTGTGTGTGTGTGTTAATCTCGTCGGGCACCACCGAGGTCCCGATTTAGTCCCTGGAGCAAGTGATTGAATTCTACTGCCCCCCGAGTCTCTCGGCCTGTACTGACGAACTGCAGTTTTTGGTGCAAATAATCTGTCCTTGGCTGAAGAAATATTCCGCTGATCAAATATACCACTAGGTTTGCATCTCCTGCTGCCTCCTGAAAATATACCAGTACATGCATCGGCTGAATCACCATCTCTAGCAAGCACAATTTCTTTCTCTGAACATGTACATACCATGGGCTCCAAATCAGATGCATGAGTAAATGTGCCAAAGACATTTTGGGGAGACCAACTTGTGAATGCACGTGAGCTGCGTCCCACAACCTGATCGGTTATATTAACTGAATCACCTTTCTAACTAGAACTAGAAGATGTAACGATGAGTGTCTTAATCAAACCCTTGTCATGTATACTAGCATATTTTTCTTGCACCGATACACATCTTGATGCATGAGCATTTTCTGTTTCTTTACTATTCTCAACACCTTTCGATGAATTATTTTCTCCAAGTCTCAGACCATGAGAAGCATTTAAATCATCTGAACTTTGTACAGGCTTAGGCACCCAAGTGAGCTTGCGGCCACCACTATAATTCCTGTTATCCGTATTATGCACCGGCGACCGGTTCCCTTGAACGACGATTGCATCACGTGGTCGACGATCCTGATTAAAACGAGCTCTTTTGTCACGCATTGGTTCTCTTTAAACTGGTCTCGATGGATTCCATCCCGGCTGACAATAACCTGCTGGTCCCGTACAATATGGCGCCCATGGATTGAAATCCCACGAATGAAACTGTGGATACATAGGAGGTGCACCGCCCCAATAAGCTGGCTGCATTGCAAAATATGGCTGTTGGTCATATGAATTTCCTCACCATTTCTCATGACCACCAGGTCCAGAAGGAGACCTAGGACGCTTAACACCTCTAAGCCGATTAAATATATTGCCGGACCTGCGTGAGGCGTACTTTTCCAACAACATGCTAACTGTCGGCTTTGGTCATGGAGCTTGTTTCCTTCTTCCATTGACTTTCCACACTCCTACTTATGGATTTTTTGGTTCGACCATCTTTGGAGGAGCCTTATCATCAACAACATTTTTCTCTCGCGCGGATTCGGTCTGATCTGACCGAATAAGCATTTTATTATTCTCAAACTCGATCATATTGATAGAAAAAGGGTCGCTATCGAGCTTCATCTTGGAACCTTCTGTAAATGTCAATCGTCCTTCATTAATGGCCGATTGTACCTGTCGACAAAACACATTACAATCATTAGTAGCATGAGAAGAAGAATTGTGCCACTTACAATAAGCTCTTCTACCCAATTCTTCCGGAGGTGGAATTACATGACCCTCTCTTACTCTAATTAATTTTCCTTGCAATAACACATCAAAAATTCTATCATACTTGCTAACATCAAAAGTGTACTTAATTTCTTCTCTTCTAGATGGTGTGGCTTTCAATGCAGAACATGCAAAAGGTTTTGACTTTGGTGCTTGAACCCATTTGGCTACACATATATTAACATCATCCTCACTAGTCGAATCACCATCATAATCTAAGGCATTAACCGCATGATTATCCTTCTCTTTGTTTTGTTATCTTTAAACCGGCTATATTGTTTAATTTTCTTAGCCTAGTTTTCCTGTGCCAAAGCCTTTTGCAAAACTTGATTAACATCTAAAAACTCTTGACCTTCTAATTTATCCTTAATATGAGTGAGCAAACCCGAAAAGTCAAGATCAGCTAAATCCTTTTTGGCTATGGTCAAGCTAAAACATCAGTTCTTGACATCTCTAAACATCTTAATATAATCATGAACATGCTCATTATATTTTTTTTGCCTAACCATAGTCAAATTTGAAAGCTGAAGTTCAGTTTCACCGCCATAAAAATACTCATGAAATTTTTGCTTCAATTGTGCCCATGTTGAAATAGAATTAGGAGCCAGCGATGTAAACCAAGTAAATGCAGTACCGGACAAAGATAAAGGAAATAATTTGACTCTAAAAACGTCCGATATGCCGACCTTGCTGCATTGTGCTAAAAATTGTCCTATATACTCAAAAGTTGATCTACCATCACCCCCCATAAATTTAACAAAATCTGGAATTCGAAAACCACGAGGATATGGAGTTGAATCAAAGTAATCAGGATACGGTTTTTGATAAACACGTGCTTTATCCTTAGGTTCTAAACCAAATTCTCTAAGTATACTAGCAAGTTGATCCTTAAAACTATCATTGGGCTGTGAAGAATTGGTTTGTGGAACACGCGGCGAAAACTCCGGCAAAGAATTTTGAGCATGTGATGTTTGCAACGGAGACCCACTAAAATATGAATCGGCTACCAGCCCGTATGAAACGTCAATACTGATAGGCTGCAGCGGTAGCGTATTATACGCTATTGTTTGCTAAAAAGGTTGCTGTAAATTAGAATTTATTCCTACACTTCGGTTAATGTTGCTGCAATTTGGTGGGACCGAAGTGCGTAACAACAGAAGGAGCAACACCTGAAATAAAATTATTAGCAGAACTACTAGCAAAGTTCCGGTCACCTTGATTATTATTGAAAGCAACGTGAGGCTGAATAAGATGCACCAGGCGTATGAATATTACTAGGCAAGTTAAATAATCTATTATTTTCCATAGGCATCAGCTTTTTATCATAATACTCATGATCAGTTTGCAGCCCCAACGATTGAACACGATGAGGTAGATTAATTCCAAGATCCTTACTAAGCTGCTTCTTAAATTCTTCAAATTTATCGACTACAACTTTAGTAATTGTGCGTGCCGTATTTGTCATATCAGAACCATATTTACTTGCTACGGACATATCAACTAAATGAGCAATTTCTTAGGTTGACTTATTTACCTCAACGCCAAGCGAATGGGAAGGATTCAGCGCATCTACCTTCTTGACGATATCATTCCTTGTCTTCTGGTATCCAGCCAACTTCAGTTTTCTCCTTTCAGCCTGCTCTTCCTCAAGCTCCCGCTCAAACTCGCGCCGATCGTCCTCCGACAGATCGTCGAGTGTGACGGCAATGACGTTGTCCACGTCGAAGTCGCTTCTGTTCTTGTCCATCATATGTATGTTCTTGTTCTTCTCGTAGTCCCCAGCGCAGTCGCCAATTGTGTTGCCACGCAAATTTGTCGCATGACACCACGATAACCGTCGTGCTTACGTGACGACGAACGGATGTTTTCCGGGCAAAGCAACAAAGAATTCCTCGATTTTTTAGAGTACAACCGCTTTTCGACGCAAAACGACAAAGATGATCCAGACTCTAGGATTGCTACGGCACGGCGGAAAGTAACGATAGAAAAAGTACGTGAAAAAGTAGATTGATTTTTGTTTTATAGATCGATTGTCCTCTGTTTCTCAATCGGCCATGGCCTATATAAGGCACGCATGACTTGGCGTACATAGCATGACTTGGCATACGGGAATAAAACTCGAAAACTAAACCCGATCATGGCTTGCTTTCCTTGATTCGGTTGCCATGTAGCGTATGCCTAAAATATCCACTTGCTAATTTAAGTACATAGCAAATCTAGGCCATATTCACTTACAAGCACTTTTGTATACATGAATAAAATATTCCGATCACGTCACAATCATACTAAATAATATAGTGGCTAAGCATACTTACAAATACTCTTAAGCTTCTTCACATACGTAGATGTATAGCTCATGCATGCAGCAGCCATGGTTCAGTATAACATCTCGCTCTTCTTAGGACTTGTAGCTTCGCTGCCCATGAAAATTCCTGTGACAATACTTCAACAATGTATTAACCGATCAGCTTGATAAATATTAAATTAATTTGGCTCATCATATACTAAGTAGCCAAATTATACCATCAACAGGTTCCAAGTGGGGGTCCTTTCTCTTGTCGGTAGGGGCGACAACAGTAGAGATGGGGGGTCAGTTGCATGTCCCATGATAGGTACGCAACCACATGTCTTCTAACTAGGTCGCACCCGGGGCCTTTGTTTTGTCGGAGGGGCGGCGGTAGGAAGAGACACAGACAGGGGCCAATTGAATGTTCATCTATGGTCATGCAACTGCATGTCTTCCAACGCGGTCATAACCACATGTCTTGTAACTAGGTTGCAAGTGAGGGTCCTTTCTCTTGTCAGCAGGGGCAATAATGGTAGAGAGGAGGGGCAGGTGCATGTCCCATGATTTTCACGCAACCGCATGTCTTCTAACTAGGTCGCAACTAGGGCCTTTGTTTTGTCGGAGAGGGCAGCGGCAGGAAGAGATAGAGAGAGGGGCCAGTTGCATGTTTATCTATGGTCATACAATTGCATGTCTTCCAGCACGGTCATAACTGCAACTGTGTTTTGTCGGAGGGGGCAACAATACTAGATAGGTGTCTGATTGCATGTCCCATATTAGGCACTCAAATTGCATGTCTTCTTACTAGGTTGCAAGCGATTTTTTGTCCGAGAGGGGCGACGGTAAGAGAGAGAGAAAGGGACCAATTGTCTGCTCATCTGTCCGCAAACACAAATCAAGCACCCGATGTCAAAAACTAATTGTTATGTTTTTGGTTGCAGTGCAATAGAGGAGGTGGCAGTTGTCAACATTTTTTCCTTATAAAAATGCATATGCAAACTTTTTCCTTCTTTTTTTCTTTTTTGCTTTGAAAAGAATTTTTTCTCAAGGAATCAGAAAAAGGTTATTTTTTTATTTGATTACACAGAATATTTTTTAGAAGTAAAGGATAACAATTTTCTTTTTTAAGTGGGGAGAAAATGGTGTTTGTCAAGGGACTAACTATAGACTGTGTTTTTTTATTTTCCATGTCTATGGAATGTGGACCCAGGCTCATCATCTTTCTAGAGGCCATCCCCAACGGTACTCTTTGAATTGAGAGAGGAGCAGAGACAGAGACAGAATGGGGAGGAAGGAAGCCACATCACGGGGGCGGACAAATCTAAGTTCTCCGCGACGGAAGTTGTTGGCGATGCCGGTGCCTCTCCATGATCCTCGCGCCCTACAGGCGAGGTGAGCTTCCAGCCCCCTTTAGCCTCTCTCCCGTATACTTCCCCCTCCACCCCTCCCCCAAATCGCGGCCTCATTACGGACAACGTAGAGGACGGAGTCCATGGGCTCGACGCCCTCAGTGTAGTGTCCCTTGGCCCAGTTGTTGTCGGTGCCGGACTGACCAAAGACGAAGTTCTCGGGTCGGAAGATGCCAACGTAGGGTCCAAAGCTAATGGAGTCTGTGGTGTCGAGTTTGAGGTCCATGTCATGCCCAAAATGCAATCTTATCCTTATTTTGGCACGAGGGCCTCGACAGGAATAGAAGTGCATCTCGTCGTGTTGCAAGAATGGACATCATTACAAGTACATTTACAGAAGAGATGAGCATATAGAATTGGCTTACACTCGCCACAAGCTACATCAAGATCACATCAATACAACAACACATTCAAACATCATACAGAAGAGCAGGGTCCGACTACGGACAAAATCAAATGATAAAATGACACCCATCCTAGATTGATGAAGAAGAAGAAGAAGAAGAACTCCAAATCAAACAAGCATCACGCTCACGTCAAATCATCGCATTACCTGTACCTGCAACTGTTGTTGTAGTAATCTGTGATCCATGGGGACTTAGCAATCTCATTTCCAAGGGTATCAAGACTATTAAAGCTTAATGGGTGAGGTATGGATAAGTGGTGAGGCTGCAGCAAGCAACTAATCATTTGTTGGAGTGGCTAACTTACGAATACAGAAAGTAAAGTATGGTGGTCTACGCATAACGGACGTGAACTAGTAATGATCACTAACTGATCCTGAACACCTACTTACGTCAGACATAACCCCACCGCATTCTCTCTCAGATAGAGGACTCACGAGAAGAGACAGTCACAGTTATGCACACAGTTAGTGTATTTTACTAGAGTTCACTTCAAGTTTGCTATGACCGGGTGTTAAACAAAGTTTTCCAAGTTTGCCACATAAGAGCGGGCACATCATTCCGAAAGATTTAACCCTATAGGGATGCTCCAACTCATCCATCACAAATAAACCACATGCAGCGAGAATAACCTCAACCACGAATCTTGTGATTTCTTAGGCAATTCCATTGGAAGACGGCAACCTCGACATAGCCCGAAGTATTCTCGGAATTCCTCAGACAATACGTTTGAGAAAGGTAAAAAAAATCAACCAAGGCCACCCGACGTGTCGACGATCCCGATAGGAGCCGCGTATCTCGTTCTCAGGACACGACGGATTGTCCAAACTTCCGGTAGGCCAATCGTAGAGTTGCCCTTGGTAGCCACCGACGGTTGACAGGTTGGACCAACACTCATGAGGAGCATTGGCCTGGGTTGTTGATTAAAGATCCTCGGGTTAATTACTCCCTATGTAGGTTTATTAGTTATTAGGCAAATGTAGTACCAATGTTGGGCCTTGCCAGACAAGCTTTATCACAAAACGAAAATCAAGGGGGTCCCCATAACAACCCCAAGCATGTTAGGGCCCCTCAATTATAGAACATAACACCGGTTCACAAGTAACTAGGGTGGCAAGAGAACAAAACACCAAGCAAAAGGCCAAGCCCTCCACCCTTTACCAAGTGTATAAGTGCATTAAATTAAATAGCAATAATATTGTGATAACAAAAGAATGTCCATGTTGTCACATGGAAGCAATTGCACCTGCAGCTAGAAACGCTATAAGAAGGGCTGAGCAAGCAGTAACATAGCCAAACAAAGGTTTGCTGGGATGTGGAGGGGTTAGATGCTTTTGATGGCAATGTTGGGAGGCTTGACAAACAAGTGGTAGGTAGCATGACATAATGATAAAAGCGGGAGAACTAGCATAGCAATGATAGTAGTGGTATCCAGGGAAATGGGTCATCTTGCCTGAGATCCCGCTTGGAAGAAGAATGAGACCATGAAGAAGACGATCCAACACAGACGAACGAATCATCACACTTCGAATGCTTTCGGAACTCTATGAAGAAGGAACAATCCGAACAAACAATCAACACATGATACACCACAACATATGCATGACATGGTGCGCAAACAAATATGATGCATGTTCGGTTTAATATGCAACGCATGGCATGGCATGGCAAGAACAACAAACAACGATTGCGGCGGCCTGCCCGCGGGGCGAGCGAGCGGGAGGCCAGGGCTTCGTCCCCTGCAACAGAGCAGCGACGGCGGCTCAACGATGGCGGCGGCGGCTTCCCACTGGACTAGCGACGGTGAGACCATGGAAGGGTGATGCGGCACGAATCTCGCCGGATCTGGCCAGGGCACCTCCGTTCCCGGTGGAGGAGGCTCGGGGCGGCACCAGGGCGAGGAGATCGGGCGACAGCTCCAATTTCCTGGCATCACAGAGAGGGAGAGAGCACGTGGTGAGAGGAGAGGCAGAGATAAGGAGGAGGGGGATAGAAGAGAGAGGTGACGGGGTCGGTCCGGCGGCTTGCTGGCGTCTGGGCTCCAATGGGGCTTCCGGCGAGGGCGCGAGGAGGCGTTGCGGGGCTGGATCGAGGGCTCCTCCCTTAGATCTGAGCGGGCACTGGGTAGCTCCCTTCCCGGAGCGACGGCAGCGGTTTAGGCTCAAACGGGCCCATGATGGGCTTCGGTGGGCCACGGCGATGGGGAGGAGGAGGCTGGCGGCGACTTAGGGTTAGGGCACGGATTTCGAGGTGGGGCTAGGATTAGCCAAATTAGGAAGGGGAGGGGATTAAATAGGAAATGGGGCTAGGTTAGGGGGATTTCATCCGTTTTCAGACCGTTCGATCTCGATCGGACGTCCGAGAGAGGAGGGGACTAGCTAGCTGGGCTAGTGGGCTGTGTAGAGGGGTGTTGGGCTGAGAAGAGGGGGAGGTTTGGCCCGTGACATGATTTTTAGAACACCGAAAAACGTATGATAATAAATCGATGACCGCGCTGCTACGGTTGACCAATGGGGTATCAAACGACCTTGGAATGCGACAAAATTTGGCAGGCAGTCTACCTACAATATAATAAGAAGGCACGCCAACTTTCGACCCAATCCGGTAATATTATATACGCACTTTAGAAAACAAGATTTTATCGATGCCGCGGTTGCGTGCATGTGTGGTTGGTGTTGAGACGGTCAACGACACGAACGAAGAGAATCGACAACTACGAACGGATGCAAGTTTTCGAAAACGAGTGACGATGCCATGCAGATGATGCGAATGATGCGATGATGAATTCAACAACCAAACGAAACACAGACGAGAATGGAAATAATAGAGGAATCTTCTGGAGCATCGGTCCCGGGCTGTTACAACTCTCCTCCACTACACGAGGATCTCGTCTTGAGATCTAGAATGAGAAGGGAAGAGAAAGAGCAAGAGGTAAAACTTAGTTGCTTCTCTGACAAACGAGTGAAACCAATGAAACATGAAGGTTAGAAATAGATGAAGAACGACCTGAGGAACAAGCAAGAATTCAAAAGAAATTTCGGCAGCACTTCGGTAGGATAGAGGGGCAAAATTTAATAAGATGGGAGAACTTGAACATAGAACACAACACTCTGGTAAAATGAATAAGCGAGAAAGAACATGATCTTGATAAAACAAGATAATGGTTGAAAGAGAGCAACATGACAACGCCTTCGGAAGAAAAGAATAGAAACTAGATTGTTGGAACGGAAAGAATGGAGAAGAAAATAACAACTTGTACCACCATTGAACTTGAGAAGCATTGGGTGAACGGAGTTGATGGAGAATCAACGACGAAAAGAATTGCTTGTTATGGGCTTGTGGAAAACATCTCAAAATTATGAGGTGACAACTTGCCACAACAGAAACAATTGATTGCTTGAGAGCAACAAGATATGCAAAACTTATTTCACCAAGAGGAGGAGTAGAAAACTTGAATCATTTATGACACCATGATAGCAACAATCCTTAGGAAATGCTTTAGGTGACATCCAACCCAAGATAACTCCAAGAAGACATGATGGGTTTACTTATCTCATTCTTGACAATTTTCCTTCGAGACTCCTCATAATCAAGAATTTAATAACACCATCTCAAAAGACAATGGAGAAGAAATTGAACTTAGACTTCCAAGATAAAGAACACTTGAGCACCTCCAACAAGAATCTTGAAGAACACTTCCAGAAGAATTACATCCTTAACAAACCACCATGAAGAACCATCGGGATGAACTCCGAAATGAAAAGATGAAGCTTGACATTGAAGGTTGCGAAATGACAAGATTGAGACCTTGCTATGCTTTAGATGAAGCTTCATGAAGAGATATTTGAGAATTACTTGGAACTCTAGAAATAAAAAGATAAGCAACTTAGAATTGAGAATTGATACCATGAACAACTCTGGAAGAAGGATTGAGATCACCTTGACCACCAAGAATAAGAATTATGTTATGCTTATCCTTCATCAAGTTTAATTGATGGCAAGAAATGGATTTATTATACCACTTATTCTTCTTGAAAATATTGAATAGAGGGAAACCAAGCTTAAAGAAGTCTTGAACGAAACACCGGTAAGATTTGAAACGAATGAGGACACCACGAATGCATGGAGATACATGAGAACGAAGAGATCATGATCCGCCTAATGGAAGATTGAATGAAGCACGGAAATAATTAAGAGGCGACCGAAGAGACAACAATTGAGAAGAATTTGAGAATGAAAGCTAAAAGTTGAGAACGAAAAAGAAAATCTTCTGAAATGATGGCCTTCGGAGGATCGAGAAATGAAAACAACTATGTGCACCAGATAGATATGGGAGGAATCACTCATGATTGGCAAGAATCAAGAAGATAGCACGAAGCTGAGATGACAATGAAGGAACGGATAAAGATTTAAGAAAAACTCCCCTTCAGACTTCGACGCTGCGGATGATGGCGAGGAACACCACCAAGAATTACTGAGACACTCCGGAACAAATGAATAAAGAAGGTTCATCCAACAATGAAAATTATTTAGAAGCGATCTTCGAGAAGGCATATGACTGATAAAATTCATTCTTACGTCATATTAGAAGAGAATTTGAGAACATCTTCAGAAAAGATTAGAAGATCCAGGTAAGACCCTGGGAAAAACCTGTGGGTTATGGGGCCACTCAAAAGAAAACACCGTTGAAACAATTGCTTAGAAAGAGATATTGCACCATAAAAATTAAGAACTTGATGAGGTGAGAACCTCAAAATAATTTAAGAACATATGAATGGAAATGAAAGTCTTCTGAGATATCTTCAGCACTCTGGATAGAATAGAGAGAGACAAAAACCAAGAGATACTTGGACAAAATTTCCAACATGGGGAAGCATTTAGCAATTGAAAAGGATATGAAGAACACCGAGATCTAGAATTGAATGCACCGGGAAGGAAAACAACAATAAAGAAATGATGAATTCGAATCACTTGAGTATCTTCACAATGAATCACCGGATACGATACAAAACAAAGGATAGCTGAAGCATAGATGAAAAGAAAGGCATTTGGATGAGAATTTAATCATTGAAGAAAAAGGGCGGGAGGGTGGGGAAAAACAAAGGCAACTTAGGACGGATGAAAATAACTCTAGAAAGAAACATGAGGATTGATCTTGCAAATATTGGAGATGACTAAATATATTGAAGAGGAGCGCACCGATTGAAAAGAATTTCATGACAGCTCCAGTTGAACAAAAGGATTAGCATTCCCTTAAAATATGAGAACACTACTTCGTAAAGTTATGCGATCGCCACTTGACATCGAAGCAACTCGAATTACCATACTCCGACAAAACAAAGGATGAGGCTTACAAAACAAGCCAAAACAAATCCATGACAGAGATTCCGCTCGATATTTTCATGGTAAGGTTCGCACGGGCTCGATCATACATTGGATTGTCATATTCAAATGATGCTCGAATATGCTCCCTAGGCATAGAGAACTACAAGGCTTGACGAAGCATATCTGATGACATATATCGAGGTTGTCCTCTATAAGAAAGACCATGAACAAATGAATCCACTAGATGTCGAACCCCAACCTCACATCATGATCTGTTGGAAGATAGCCTAGGTAACTACTTGAATTCCCACCTAAGAACTTCCGAAGTCTTTCTTGTTTATGCGATTCGAGATGCAGACCCGAGAACATATCCAAGGTAATCAAATACAACTGTACCCGCAACCTTCCACACCATAATCCAAGAAACTCCGCAAACTCGTCTACCTCAGACACTCGCAATCACAACGATACTAAACATGGCAGTACCCCAGACGCCTCCCTAGTACTGGGTGACTCCAGCCTTATCTCGCCACGAAAAGTATTGAAGCAATTTCGAACATCCTCCGTTCTGAGATACTAAGGAAACTGAACGATAACGATGTGCCAAGAATCCCTTGGAGGTCAACTCCCCGGAAGAAATCAAGTCAGACAGGAGACACCAAGACAGAACTCCGTCACTTCGGCATCATATAGTTTCCAAAATACCCGCGTGATCCTAATTTTTTTTGAGCGAGAAGAGGAGTAGTAACAAAATTCATAAGTCGTAATTCCTCACCAAAGTATAGAAGAGGAGTAAAAGAAACCTACTCCAATATATAACTAGACTCAAAATAGTTTTTTCACTACACTTGACTCGGCCAAGGTTCGATCAATCAAGGGGGCTCCTAGGTCGGTACAGGATCTGATACCAACTTGTCATGCCCAAGATGCGATTCTATCCTTATTTTGGCACGAGGGCCTCGACAGGAATAGAAGCGCATCTCATCGTGTTGCAAGAATGGATATCATTACAAGTACATTTACGGAAGAGATGAACATATGGAATTGGCTTACACTCGCCACAAGCTACATCAAGATCACATCAATACAACAACATATTCAAACATCATACAGAAGAGCAGGGTCCGACTATGGACGAAATCAAATCATAAAATGACATTCATCCTTGCTATCCCAGGCTGCCGCCTGGAGCCCATCCTAGATTGATGATGATGATGATGATGATGATGAACTCCAAATCAAACAAGCATCGCGCTCACGTCAAATCATCGCATTACCTATACCTGCAAATCTTGTTGTACTAATCTGTGAGCCACGGGGACTCAGCAATCTCATTTCCAAGGGTATCAAGACTATTAAAGCTTAATGGGTGAGGTATGGATAAGTGGTGAGGCTGCAACAAGCAACTAAGCATTTGTTTGAGTGGCTAACTTACGAATACAGAAAGTAAAGTATGGTGGTCTACACATAACGGGCGTGAACTAGTAATGATCACTAACTGATCATGAAAACCTACTTACGTCAGACCTAACCCCACCGTGTTCTCTCTCGGATAAAGGACTCACGAGAAGAGACAGACACGGTTACGCACACAGTTGGTGTATTTTACTAGAGTTTACTTCAAGTTTGCTATGATCGGGTGTTAAACAAAGTTTTCCAAGTTTGCCACATAACCACGGGCACGGCTTTCCAAAAGATTTAACCTTGCAAGGGTGCTCCAACTCATTCATCACAAATTATCCACATGCAGCGGGAATAACCTTGACCATGAATCTCATAATTTCTTAGGCAATTCCATTGGAAGACCGCAACCTCGAGATAGACCGAAGTATTCTCGGAATTCCTCACACAATACATTTGAAAAAGGTAAAACAAATCTAGCAAGGCCGCCCGACGTGTCGACGATCCCGATAAGAGTCGCGTATCTCGTTCTCAGGACATGACGGATTATCCAATCTTCCGGTAGGCCAATCGCGGAGTTGCCCCTGGTAGCCACCGATGGTTGACAGGTTGGACCAACACTCATGAGGAGCACTGGCCCGGGTTGTTGATTAAAGATCCTCGTGTTAATTACTCCCTATGCAGGTTTATTAGTTATTAGGCAAATGTAGTACCAATGTTGGGCCTTGTCAGACAAGCTTTCTACCAAAATGAAAATCAAGGGGGTCTCCATAACAACCCCGAGCATGTTAGGAAAGCTCAATTATGGAACATAACATCGGTTCACAAGTAACTAGGACGACAAGAGTGGAACAAAACACCGAGCAAAAGGCCAAGCTTTCCACCCTTTACCGAGCGTATAAGAGCATTAAATTAAATAGCAATAATATTGTGATAACAAGAGAATGTCCATGTTGTCACATGAAAGCAATTGCACCTGCACTAGAAACGCTATAAGAAGGGCTGAGAAAGCGGTAACATAGCCAAATAAAGGTTTGCTGGGATGTGGAGGGTTAGAGGCTTTTCATGGCAATGTTGGGAGTCTTGACAAACAAGTGGTAGGTAGCGTGACATAACGATAAAAGCGGGACAACTAGCATAACAATGATAGTAGTGGTATCCATGGAAATGGGTCATCTTGCATGAGATCCCGCTTGGAAGAAGAACGAGACCATGAAGAAGACGATCCAACGTAGTCGAACGAATCCTCACACTCCGAACGCTTTCGGAACTCTATCGAGAAGGAACAATCCGAACAAACAATCAACACACGACACACCACAACATATGCATGACATGGTGTGCAAACAAATATGATGCATGTCTGGTTTAATATGCACCACATGGCATGGCATGGCAAGAACAACAAGCAACTCCCACATATTAAATGACGTTCAATATGCAACGAATTGCATATTGACGAAACTCCATGTTCGAGTTATTTAGTTCACTCTCGTTTAGGTACTCATCAATATTAAATGTTGTTAGACATGGCAAGAGGTGAAGCACAAACAACTACAACATGTAGGCATGTTTAAATGAGGCCGGAAGCAACGAATAACAATTCCGGAATGACATCATATGCATATTTTAAGTTTGGTCCAAATCTGAACTAACCACATTTTATAGTTGTTAAATAGAAAAATAAATGTCACCATGAGAGGCTACACATTTTTCTAGTCAAGTTAGATATATAAAACATTTGCATGGAGCTACGGTTTAAAAGTTATTAAACAATTCATTTAACATGGCATTTACGCAAATTACATGAAAACGCAAGTTAATCTTTTCAAACACATGTGAGAGTTGGTTATTGCGAATCTACACGAAATTCTAGTCATTTTACATGTATAAAGTTTTTACATATGATGCATGGATCTCGAGTTATTAAATGCATGAGTTTAGGGGGTTTTCTGCAATTTATTATTCGCCAGCTAACTGACAAATTCGTTAACAGAAAAAATGAAACAGGCCGAATCTGGTGGGCGCAAGATATCTAAAACGTGCACTGGGCAGGGAATAAAGGAGCGCTCACGCTGGCATCATGGGCCGGCTCGGTGCAGCGGCTAACTCGGGCGAATGGTGGCTGGGCCTAGCTGGGCCTCAGCTAGCGCGGCCTGCCCACGGGGCGAGCAAGCGGGAGGCCGGGGCTTCGTCCCCTGCAACAGAGCATCGGCGACGGCTCAAGGATGGCGGTGTCGGCTTCCCACAGGACCAGCGATGGTGAGACCATGGAAGGGCGAGGCGGCGCGGATCTCACCGGATCCGGCCAGGGCAGCTCCGTTCCCAACGGCGGAGGCTCGGGGCGGCACCGAGGCAAGGAGATCGGGCGGCGGCTCCAACTTCCTGACAGCACATCAAGGGAGAGAGCACGAGGTGAGAGGAGAGGCAGAGAGAAGGAGGAGGGAGATGGAAGAGAGAGGGGGCGGGGGCGGTCCGGCGGCTTGCCGGCGTCGGGGCTCCGGCGGGGCTTTCGGCGAGGGTGCGGGGAGGCGCTGCGGTGCTGGATCGAGGGCTCATCCCTTCGATCTGAGCGGGCGCTGGGGAGCTCGCTTCCTGGAGCGGCGGCGGCGGTTCGGGCCCAAACAGGCCCACGATGGGCTTCGGCGGGCCACGGCGACGGGGAGGAGGAGGCTGGCGGCAGCTGAGGGTTGGGGCGTGGATTTCGAGGTGGGGATAGGGTTAGCCAAATTAGGAAGGTGAGGGGGATTAAATAGGAAATGGGGCTAGGTCAGGGCGATTTCATCCGTTTTCGGACCGTTCGATCTCTATCGGACGTCCGAAAGCGGAGGGGGCTAGTTAAGTTGGCTAGTGGGTTGTGTAGAGGTTTGTTGGGCTGAGAAGAGAGGGAGGTTTGGCTCATGACATGATTTTTAGAACACAAAAAAATGTCAGATAATAAATCGATGACCGCGCTGCTACGGTTGACCGATCGGGTATCAAACGACCTCGGAATGCGACAAAATTTGAGAGGCGGTCTACCTACAATATAATAAGGACGCACGCCAACTTTCGACCCAATTCGAGAAAATTTTATATGCACTTTAGAAAACAAGATTTTATCGATGTCGCGGGTTCGTGCATGTGTGGTTGGTCTCGAAACGGTCAACGACACGAACGGAGAGAACCGGCAATTATGAACGGATGCAAGTTTTCAAAAACGAGTGACGATGCCATGCAGATGATGCGAATGATGTGATGATGAATGCAACAACCAAATGAAACATATACGAGAATGGAAATGAAAGTGGAATCTTCTGGAGCGTCGGTCCCGGCCTGTTATAGTTCATGAGGACCGCATGGGGCATGAAGCGGTCGCAGGAGGCCTCGTTGTAGTAGACATTGACACGCTCGAGCTATAGGTCGTTGTTGCCGGCGTAGCGGCCGGTGGGGTCGATCCGGTGCTCCACGGACACCACCTCCCAGAATTTGGGCCCGATCTGGTTCCCGCAACACGTATAGTGAGCTACCTGATTATGTTTCCGCATAAATGTATTGATATCTTACTAGATGATGATTATGTTTTTATCATTTCTTCTATCATTATGTTCATAGACAAGTGCATATTTTATTTGTTAGTCTTGTCACTCTGCTTGGATGAAAATGAATTGAATTCTTGTCAAGCTGGTATGCTTGCTCCGCATTTTTCTCAAGCTGTGATGCTGGAGATAGGTACATCCTGGAAACTGAAGCATCATCTGAGCATTTTTTGCTGATGCTCTTTTGTTGGCTTGTTTTTGTGGCAACAAAATTTCTGCAAACATTCAGCAAATTGAGATGTCAAATAACAGTGACACATTCCTGCTACAATGTGTTTACTGATTTTTATTGTTGTGGTTTTTGATGATTCTACTAGTGCTAGTAGCAATTAACATCACGCAAATCGTCAGGCTGAGTCAGTTTTGGTGTTATACATAGTACCGCTACTCTGAAATTTTCTTGTTTCGAAGAGAAGCATCCGGCAGTTGATTTGCTGGCCATTCTTTTTGCCGGACGCCGTTCCTCACACAAGATGAGGTTGAGACATGTTTTTTTCTCCTAGTGGTTACTGAAGATACGCTTACATGTCTTCTAATTACAATTTGGTTTTATCCATGGAGGCTTGGTGACCTTTTTTGAGATGTTGGTGTTTGTTTCCCTTTCGCGGGCATGTTCCAGCATCTAATCGGTGTTTTTTAGATGCTGCTTCAGTGCTAAGTAATGTGTTTTCTACATGTGTTGTGGCAGGTTAAGCGGAAATTCTAGCTTTAACTGCCTCTGTAGTAAGAGGTGAATAATATTGACAGTGTGTTTTAAACTAATTTTAGTTACATTTTAACATTTTTTAAAGCAGGAGCATAGCTTTTTTTGTAATGGCATTAAATATGTGATATTTTTTTGACATAGGTAGTACTTCATTTTTATGACCAGGCTATCATGGATGCTCACAAGCAAATTGAACTTGAGAAGGAAATTAAAACAGAGGCCTTCGTGGAAGAAGTTTTAGCTCAACCGCCTAAAACCGTATGTAACTAGGTCTTTTTATGTGGTTGACGTAACTTTTTTTCTACACGTGTTATGAATCTGATCATTAATTCTTATTTCACACAAGATCCTAGGGAGAGGTGTACAACTGGAACAAGAGATTGCCTTAACAGTGTGGTATGTTAAATGCGCATTTAAATTTTGAGTGCATGTCTGTTGTTTGGCTTTCTGTAAATACTAGCAAAACGAAGAAGTTACCTGAACACATATGTCTTGTAATGTTGTTTCTCTTTTTTTGGCACAAAAAGACACAAGTTACCTGCAACACTAACGTATCTTGTATATATCTATAAAAACAGCCGCGAACAGGTACAAATATTCAAGACGGCGGAAGCGAACCCTGGTAGTTATAGAAACGAAGAAGGCAGAGCGCAGGATGTGGAAAATACAGATTATGAAGAGAGAGGATATGATGTATATATCATTGACACTGAAGCATCAGATGGTAGGCTTTATGAAGAAGTTGCAACACTGGTTTGTAACATTTGTTATGTAAATATTCACTTTTATTTTTTCAAAAGGTTTTCAAGTTATGCAGGGAAGTGTTTTATGTGTGTCTTGTGTTTCAATTTTTTTGTATGATGTTTTAAAAAAATAGTAATGCATTATAGTTTTCGCCTCCTTTTTATTCTCCAAATCTAATAGATTGTTTTCTTCCTCCCCCAGCTGAGTAAGAGTGCTCAAAGAAAAGAACGACGGGAAGCACTTTTGGAACAGAAAAAGAAGGTACCTCAATATTTTTTTACTTTTTCATGAGTTGGGGTTCCATTTTTTTATAGTTTTCCAGCTCAAATAAATTCACACACCTTTTGTTTTTGTAACAGAGAGCAAGGATTGACACAACCTCAACAAAAGATGTCAGTGAAAAGATTGTAACTAAAGCTTACAGCAGGTGTAGCGTGCCATATTTCTCTGAGATTGTCAATTTTGTTTGCAAGAGCAACCGTAGAGTTCAGCTTGTTAGGAACAGTGGTTTCGGCTATATGCTCGAGTTGGTTGACTGTCCTGTTCGCAGATGGTTTGTGCAGTGGATTGTTGATAATGTTGAAACACAAGGAGAAGAAATTGTTTTGTATAAGAAGAACATTCCGCTGAATGCTCAGTCAGTGGAGTTTGTGTTGGGGATTCCTTCAGGGGACACAATCATAAGCACTAAAGAAGAAGAGGCTGGAAAGCATGCTTTTCTTGCTCTTTTTGGGTTGACAGAAGTCCCAACTATCAAGTTCTTTGGTAACAAGCTGTTGCACGAAGATATGTCTGATGACGATTTTATGCCCTGCTTCATGATTGTTGCATTAGCAACTTTCCTCTGCCCAACATCAAACACCAAGCCAAACACCAAATATATGGGAGCTCTAGTTAATGTAGAGGAGATCAAGCAACTCAACTGGTGCAGGTTTGTTCATGAATGGGAGATGATGTATATAAAGAAATATCGAAAGGAAAAGGCAAAGCAAAACCGGACAACAACGACTCTAGGAGGATGTATATACACCTGACAGCATGTCACTCTTTCTCTTCCATCGAACGTGTTTTTATGTGATTAAGCCATTTTTTGTTTTGTTCTTTTTATATCATCTAATGTACTGCTTTTTTTCTTCCTATTTTTGTTTTTTTGCAGGTTCGTTGTCTGGATTTTACTGATTTTGGCTCAATCCAAGTCCCATCTTTGATGCCTAGGATATGTGTTTGGAAGGGTGAAATGATAAAGCATTTAAGTGACATGACCATCGGAAAAGATGGAAAGTATGGAGCTATGGCAGTAAGTTCTTCCACTCTTTTTTTCTCCTATGAAAGCATGATATCCTTCCACATCATTTTTTGATATTTAAATTTCTAAGACATTTTTTCCTTTTTGTATGCATTTTTGCAGATAAAAGAAGTATTAGAAACATGCTATAAGGATGGAACAAATGAGTGGGCGAGCATGATCAAGAATTCTAATTTCAGGAAAGTGATAAACAATACTGCATGAATTTTTTTGTGTGACAAGGTGTGTGACTCCATGCGTTTTTCTGTGAAGTAAACCTTTCCTTTTTGTACCGGTTCTCTACGTACAGCCTTTTGCATTCTTATAGCTTTCGAGTATTTGTAATGCCTCATGTATTTTTTTGTATCAGGTCAAAGAGGATATCTTCATTGCGTTCGAAAACCACATGAAGATGAAGATCTGAATACTTGCACAAAAACAAAGGCCTTCTGCTAGAGGCAATTCGCATCATAACAAATGCCTCTCGTGAGTCATGTGATACTGTTAAAGTGGGCTCTAGAGGAACTGAACTTAATGCAAGTCAACAATCCAACAAATCCGGAGACACTGTAAAACTGCAATCGAGTGACCTTCAAGAGGAAAATTGTCGACGTTCTGAGAACGGGAGTACCCAGACCTGCCTGCTTGCGGTCCAGGGCATGGCCCACCTCGTCAGCCAAGCATGGTCCAGCGCAACCTCCCTCAGTACCAAGTCCCCGCAAGAAGCCCGGAGCTCGCGATGGAAGCATCGCCAAGACCCACATGGGGGTAGGCCTCCCCAAGTCTCCCTTTGAGCAGCGGAGATCTCTATGCAACTCTTAGCCTTAGGAGGCCAAGGATGACGTAAGGCGGGACATGCGGGCACCAGCGTGCTAGGCGGTACAGTTTCCCCTTTGGTGCAAAGGGAGCAAGGATGTACGCGGGTTCCCAAAGCATTCCCCAAAGGTTTCCATTTCGGTGCAACAAGACTACGACCACGGGCCCTGCAGGACGGATGTCATTGCCGAGCCCACCTCTGTATCATCAACAGCTACTTTGCAGGCAAAGACGACCTTTCATCAGGATAATATGTACTCCCTTTACCCCTTTGAAATTGGCCGTTGTGGGATCCCTTCCCGCCATAGAGATAAGGGAAGAGGACTCGGTCCACTATAAATAGAGACGAGGCTACACCAAAGAGAGGGAGAAGGAAACAAAGGGAAAATAGAAGAGAGGCAAGACACCCGAGCGCCCTCACGAGGCATCTCACCACTGTACTACTTCATCCACAAACCTCCTCGCGAGGCAATCCACCAAAGCAGGAGTAGGGTTTTATGCTTTGCAACAGCCCGAAGCTGGGTAAATCGTCCTGTGCAATCTTCTTCCTCACCATCGCGCGAGTCTATCATCTAAGCCATCAGGTAGAGAGCAAGGAAGGAAGAGGCCGTCGGGGATCTTCGCACACGTTCCTTGGGTTTTGTGGAGCCCGAGATCTGACATTTGGCACACCAGGTAGGGGGCGTGTCGAAGCTTCCCCGCTCACGGCGACAATCGAGCCCCGATTTATTGGCCCCATGACGAACGAGACCCCCGAAGCTAGGCGGCCCATGGAGCGCGGTAGCACCATGGCTCGCAGGGACGGCCCCGCGGTCGCGTGCATCCTTGGGGGATCACAGGCGCCCGCCTCCAATCGGCAGGTCAAGCAGTTCTTTCGTCGCGTAGGCGCCATTCAGCCACGGTCCGAGTCCCCGCCGCCTCGGACGTGGCCGGAGACCGACATCACCTTTGGCCTTGACAACCATCCCAGGACAACGGCGGTCGACTGAATGCTTCCCATGTTGTGCATGCCGACCGTAAACGGTGTGGCTGTCACTAGGACCCTCATTGACGATGGCTCCGGCCTCAACGTCCTCTCCATGGAGGCCTTCAATGCGCTGCAGGTGCCCCATGACCAACTCGCACCTTCCAGGCCCTTCTTTGGGGTGGTCGCGGGGTCCGTCACTCCCGTGGGGCGGGTACGCCTCCCCGTCACCTTTGGCACCCGTTCTGACTTCCGCACCGAGCAGATCGACTTTGACGTCGCCCACATCAACCTCCCATACAATGCAATACTTGGCTACCCCGCCCTCGCTCAGTTCATGGCGGCATTGCACCCGGGCTACAACGTCGTCAAGATGCCCAGGAGTGGCGGCATCATCACCATCGTTAGAAATGCCAAGGATGCGTCCCACACACTCAAGCTCGCCTGCAAAGCGGCGTCCGTAGCACACCCCAATGCTGGGGATGCCACGCAGGTCATGAAGGACTCTAGGGACACCCTCGATGTCGCGCTTGTGAAGAAGAAGCAGTTGTTCTCTCAAGACCGGGCGGAGATGAAGCAGGTGCTCGTAGACGAGGGCAACGCTGGTCCTACCTTCACCATCGGCACCGGCCTACCTCAGGAACAAGAGGAGGCGTTGGTGGCTTTCCTCTGCACGAACAAGGACGTGTTCGCATGGAGAGCCTCCAACCTGGTGGGGGTCCCGAGGGATATAATTGAGCACCACTTCATGGTGTGCCCCAGCGCCCGTCCGGTGAAGCAAAAGGCAAGGCGGCAGGCTCAGGAGAAGCAGGCGTTCAGTGCCAAGGAGGTCGGCAAGCTAAAGGAGGCCAGAGTCATCCGGAAGGTGCGGTACCCGGAGTGGCTCGCCAACCCGGTGGTCATCCCAAAGAAGTGCGGGAAGGAGCATATGTGTGTTGACTTCACGAGCCTCAACAAAGCCTGCCCCCAAGACCCATTCCCGCTACCACGCATCGACCAGATCGTAGAATCCACCGCCGAATGCGACCTTCTATGCTTCTTGGATGCCTTTTTAGGCTACCACCAGATCAAAATGGCGATGGAAGACGTTGAGAAGACGGCCTTCCTCACTTCGTGCGGTGTATTCTGCTATACCTTCATGCCCTTCGGACTGTGGAACGTCGGAGCAACCTTTCAGCGGCTTATGCACATCATCCTAGGGCAGCATCTTGGGAGGAACGCGTAAGCCTACATCAACGACATCGTGGTCAAGTCGGTAGAAGCCAGGACCCTGATCAAGGATATAGAGGAAACATTCGCCAACTTGAGGAAGGTGAACCTAAGGCTCAACCCCGAGAAGTGCATCTTTGGGGTTCCATCGGGTGAGCTGCTTGGTTTCTTGGTGTCACACCAAGGGATCGAGGCGAATCCGGAGAAGATCAAGGCCATAATCAAGATGGGCCCGCCTCAGATCCTCAAAGAAATGCAGAAGCTGGCACGTTGCGTGACCTCCTTGGGCGCTTCATCTCTAGGCTTGGTGAGAGGGCCTTGCCGTTCTTCAAGATCATGAAGAGGAAGGACTCCTTCGAGTGGACTCCAGAGGTAGACGCAGCATTCGAAGAACTCAAGAGGTACCTCACGAGCCTGCCAGTGATGGTAGCACCTCGTCCTCGGGAGCCCGTACTATTGTACCTGGATGCCACCCCCACCCCCACTCAAGCCTCATGAGCCTACTGTAGAGCAGGGGGCTGCGAGAGGCGTCGCCCTCGTCGAGCACCCAGTGTACTATGTCAGCACAGTGTTGCGGGATGCGCGCTCACGCTACTGCATGCAGCAGAAGCTCCTGCTCGCACTTCTTATTGCTTTAAGGAAGCTGCACCACTACCTTCAGGGACATCCCATTAAGGTCATGTCCGCGTACCCCTTGGAGAAGGTGCTGCGTAACCCCAACGCGACAGGGAGAGTCGCAGAGTGGAACATCGAGCTACATGCCTTCTATATAGAGTTCAACACGACCAGGGTCATCAAGGGGGTGCCCCTAGCAGACTTTGTAGAAGAGTGGACGAACGCTCCCGGTCGGGGGCTGAATGAGAGCCGGCCCCTCACCCCTGGCGACAAGTCACCCGAGGGTTGGACCATGCATTTGGATGGAGCCTTCGCGCACATGGGAGCAGGGGCCAGAGTCGTACTCATCTCCCCGACGGGGGACAAGCTCCACTACGTTGTGCAGCTCTATTTCTAGCATGATGAAAAGGTCTCCAACAACATCGCCGTGTACGAGGGCCTCATCTCCGGCCTCAAGGCCGCGGCTGCCTTGGGGATTCAGCGCCTCACCATCAAGGGCGACTCCCAACTCCTCATCAACTTCTCCAACAAAGAGTATACACCCAAGGACGAGCACATGGGGGCGTACTTGGAAGAGGTACGTAAGATTGAAAAACGTTTCCAGGTCTTGGAATTGCAACACATCCCGCACGGCATGAACAAGGAGGCCGATGACATTGCCAAGAAGGCGTCATGCCGCGAGCCCCATGAGTCGGGCGTCTTCAAGGAACGGCTCTTCAAGCCCTCCGCGATGCCACCAATCGAGGAGCTGGTGCCACGGACCCCCCAGCGCTGCCCTCGGGGGCTCCAGACTGTGGACCGGCCTTAGGAGCCCGACTGCTCCTGGTGCTGGAGCCTCAGGCCAACGACTGGATGCAGGAGTTCAGGGCGTACCTAATTTATGACAGGCTACCGAAAAAGGAGGAAGACGCGGAGCGCGTGGCACGACAGGTGACAGCCTACTGCCTGCAGGACGACGACCTATACCGCAGGTGCCCGAATGACGTCGTGTTGTGGTGCATTTCCAGGGAACAGGGGTGTGAGATGCTAGCCGACATTCATGGAGGAGACCGTGGGCACCACTCCTTGTCGCGCACCCTTGCAGGAAAGGCGTTCCGATCCGGCTTCTACTGGCTCACGGCACTTAACGACGCCATCGAGCTGGTCCGGTCTTGCAAGGCCTGCCAGTTCCATGCCAAGCGGATTCACCAGCCCACACAGGGCCTACAAACCATCCCGCTCTCCTGGCCCTTCGCGGTCTGGGGGTTGGATATATTGGGATTGTTTCCGCGGGCAGTAGACGAGTACCGCTACCTCTACGTCGCAATCGACAAGTTTACCAAGTGGGCGGAGGTGGAGACCGTCCGCACCTTCCCTACCGGATCGGACGTCAAGTTCACCAAGGGCCTCATGGGCCGCTTCGGCATCCCCAACCGCATCATCACCGATAATGGTTGATAGTTCACAAGTAACCTCTTCAGGACCTATTGCGCTAACCTTGGAACGCAGATATGTTACGCCTCGGTGGCCCACCCACGGAGCAAAGACCAGGCGGATGCACCAACGTGGAGGTCCTGCGGGGCCTCAAGTCAAGGAGCTTCAAGAACAAGCATGAAGCTTGGGGTAGGGGTTGGGTCAATGAGCTTCAATCCGTGGTTTGGTCCATCCGCACCATCAAGACTAAGCCCACAGGTGAGACCTCGTTCTTCCTTGTCTACGGAGCCGAATTGCACTCCCACACGAGGTCAAGCGCCGGTCCCCGCGGGTTCTGGAATTCGATGAGGAGCATCAGGATGTCGCGCGAGGAACCGACCCTGTGCTCGGGGAGGAGGCCCATCACCGAGCCTTTCCCCGAGCTGCGAGGTACCAACATGCACTGCGGCCACCATTGCCACACCATCCTCCCCAAGACCCTCGAAGCCGGATACCTCGTCCTGAGGCGGGTCCTTTCCAGGGAGGGCTTGCACAAGCTCTCGCCCATGTGAGAGGGCTCGTTCAAGGTTGCCCATGTCTCCAGGCCTGGCACCGTGCATTTGGAGAGTCAGGACGGGGTCCCCATCCAGAATGCCTAGAACATCCAGCACCTCCGCAAGTTCTACCCATGACACTCTCACGTAATAATGAGTGGGTTGTATACGCCCAGAGCCCCCGAGGACGCGGAGGGGTTCCCACCCACGCCCAAGTGGAAGCCCCATGCTCCGCGCTGGCAGACAACACTGCCCTCCAATGGCTATGCCCATGCAACGTGGATGCCCTACGCTTCGCGCTGGGGGAAGACAAAGACGAGGACTAGCTTAGGTGCCGGACGCGGCTATTATTTGCTTTTCTTGTGTTTGATTTAGCCAACTTTTCTAGAACAAAACTCGGACTTTTCCCAAATGTATTTTAAGGAAAAAGGGGTCAGTTACTTCTTCTCATTGCCGTTTTCTATCTGGAGATTTCTTTCTTCGGGTCAAGCACTTGCCTGCTTCTCTCCCCCTTGCACCCCCGAGCAGGGGCTATAGGGCACGATGCATGCACCTTGCCAAGGTCTTGGCACCCTGGTCCTTGCGTGGCGCTCCTGGGTGAGTTAGCAGGCCCGTGTCGCTGTATATTCACTCAGGGGCTCCGCCATGGCCCGACACGCCACCTTCAAGCCTCTGGAGGCTCGCGCCTCCTAGGCAGGAAACAAAAATTTTGGGGAGCCGCTCGAGCGTCAAGGGGGGCTCCTGAGCAACGCGCCTCAGGAGCCTTAATGCTCACATAGCCATTCGCCCCTTGGTGTCGTCCTTGGTGATCCGGTCGTCCCAAGGGTGTTGAGGCCTCACCCAATAGTAACATCCTTGGTGATCCGGATGCCCCTTACGGTGGTCGAGGAATGTGCGGGATTGGGTCCTGCTGACGTAGAGCGCTGCTTGAGCGTCAAGGGGGGCTCCCGAGCAACACGCCTTAGGAGCCTTACCGGTCATATAGCCCTTCGTCCCTTTGTGTCGTCCTCGATGATTCGGACGCCCCAAGGGTGTCAAGGCCTCACCCCGTAGTCACGTCCTGGAGATCCGGGCGCCCCTTACGGTGGTCGAGGAATGTGCGTGAATGGGGCCGTTGACGTAGAGTGCCAAAAGGGCTCCCAACCTGCTTCACTTGTGAGAAGAAGAAGCCCCCCCAGGACATCCAGGCTCCCCAAGCGCCATTGCCAAACCTCCCCGACACAGAAGCCTACCGCGAGCATGTCAAGCTAAGTACTCTAATCACAACCAGCAGGAAGCCTCAATTGACAATAACACAAGGACCAGGACACATGATAAGAGTGTTAATAAAAGGGCGCGAGCACCAAAATTCATTGCACGCCCATAGGGCTCCCCCTTGATTCTCTGATTGTAGGAAAGGGAAACGAGGAGGAGAAAGAAAGTAAGGAAGCCCCCTTGAGGGCTGCCGCCCCAGGAGCCCTGGCTTCGGCGCACCACCACTCAGTCATCAGTCGGAGCCCTCCTCTTCCTTGATGGGCCCGTGGGGGCACTCTAGGGTGGCCGCTTCTTGGGAAAAGAAGCGATGTCGCGGCGCCTGGCTACCCTCGAGGTCCGGGCGCACCGACACGTCGTAGCTGCTGTCACTGTTGTCGCTTGGGCTCTCCTCAAAGGAGGTGTCACTGCTGCTGGAGACGTGACGGCCGTCGCAAAGGGAAAGCTGATCTCCAAGATCACCACTGTTGTCGTCCTCTGGGCAGCACCCCAAGCGACCGTCGTCTTCCCCAAAGACCTTGATGAAAAGCGCTGCGACACCATCGTGCTTGAAGAGGAGCGTGAGCCTCCCCTCCAGGGCATGGGCACGAGCAAAGGTTTGCCACCCGCAGCTCAAGAAGGTGTGGCCTACGGGGGCGACCTCGACCTCCACCCACAACGCCACTACACCATCCGTCAGCCTGCAACCACAGACCGGTAGGCTCGCTGTCCCATAGCACCGCCGCGAAGAAGTTTGGGAGTCGCAGCCGAGGGAACACAAGCTCCTCCACTAACACCAATAAATCCTAGCCCGCATCAGCCGTGCGGGCACTCGGGCATGGCGGTCGGACGCCCGTCGAGGGCCTCACCCCCCTAGCCACGGCCGCTGCGGCCGCCGCTTCTGCTAGTGCCGACTGAGGCGCCGGTCCACGCGGAGGTGCGTCCATGCACTCGGGGTGCCTAGGTCGACGCCTCGGTGTACTTGCATGGGCGGCCCCAGCCCCTCTTGGGAGGCTGAAGGACCGACCCTGTCTCGCAGGCCTTCCCCTTCCCGACACCAGAAAATCTCCTCACCGCCGTGATGGATTCGGAAGGAGAGGATGAAGATGGAGGAGTGGATAATAAGAGTGAGCTAGGGGCTCCCCCCATTTATATCCAGGTGGAGGCCGACGAGCATGCTTCCTCACCCCAAGCGATCAGTCCGATGACGTGCGCCAGCTACGGGTCGGACCGGGCAGCAGCCGAGGCATCACAGGGGGCGGAGGCGCTCCCCGCCCCTTGGGTTCCGCGTGCTGGCTCAGTCGGCGCACAACCATGCTCCGCATCGCCTCACCTGCTCCCGTTGGATCACATCCGCATGGCCCGAGGAGTGAAGGCCCAAGGAAGCAGCCACATTCAAGGAAGGGCAACGATGGCCGGCGCGGCGTGCGGGTGGCGCGTCAGTTTGACCTGAGGCGGTTCCTGACACCCTCGGGAAGTGGAGGCGCCGACGCCTTGATGAACGACGCCTGTCAAGCCTGGCCCGCATGCGTTTTGGGCCCGTGGCACTTCGGGCCGTCTTCAACAACTTTGCTCGGAAGCCAGCTCGAGCGCGCCTTGGGCCCGAGGGCTACTGTTGGCTTTCTGGGAACGGGGGTACCCAGACCTGCCTGCCTGTGGCCCAGGTCATGGCCCACCTCATTAGCCAAGCACGGCCCAGCGCAACCTCCCCCATTACCAAGTCCTCGCGAGAAGCCCGGAGCTCACGAGGGAAGCAGCGCCAAGACCCATGTGGGGGTGGGCCTCCCCAGGTCTCCTCCTGGGAGGCAGAGATCTCCATGCAAAGCTCGGCCTCAGGAGGCCAAGGATGACGTAAGGCGGGACAGGCGGGCACTAGCGTGCCAGGCATTATAGTTTCCCTTTTGGTGCAAAAGGAGCAAGGACGTATGCGGGTTCCCAAAGCACTCCCCAAAGGTTTCCATTCCGGTGCAACAAGACTACGACCACGGGCCCTGCAGGACGGATGTCATTGCCGAGCCCACCTCTACATCATCAACAACTACTTTGCAGGCGAAGACCCCCTTTCATCAGGATACGATGTACTCCCTGTCCCCCATTGAAATTGGCCGTTGTGGGATCCCTTCCCGCCATAGCTATAAGGGAAGAGGACCCGGGCCACAATAAATAGAGACGAGGCTGCACCGTAGAGAGGGAGGAGGAAACACAGGGAAAAAGACAAGAGAGGCAAGACACGCGAGCGCCCTCACGAGGCATCTCACCACTGTACTATTTCATCCACAAACCTCCTCGCGAGGCAATCCACCAAAGCAGGAGTACGGTTTTACGCTTCGCAACGGCCTGAACCTGGGTAAATCATCCTGTGCAATCTTCTTCCTCGCCATCACGCGAGTCTATTGTCTAAGCCATCGGGTAGAGAGCAAGGAGTGGAGAGGCCGCCGGGGATCTTCGCACACGCCCCTGTTTCGAACTTCCTTGGGTTTTGCGGAGCCCAGGACACGACAAAAATGACGGAGGTGTGTCTCCATTTTCTTGCTGTAATCCTTTTCAAGTACTTACTTTTTTATTTTTCTATGTGTTCCTATATGTCAGTCTATAAGTCAGAATTTACAAAGGTGTCAAAACTTTATTTGTATCTTTTCTTCCATGTAGGTCATCTGGTGCAAAGGAAAAAATCAAAACAAATGTTCTATCAACTATTCAACATTCTACTGCTTCTTGTGCTTCGAAAAAAAATGCCAAAAAAAGGAGAACAAATGAAGGTGATGGGTTTTGTACTAGCCCTCCTAAAGTCTAGGGAGTAGGCAAGTTGAAGGTGCACACTGCCACGAATTAGCTTTTTGATCTGCACCATATTTTTGGTTGACAACAAAAATTTTCTCGCCTCTAACCATGTAGCTTACACAAGGTGATCTGCACCAGGGATTAGGCAAGGGGAAGGTGCACAATGACTCTAACGCACAATGTCACAGAGAGCATTCCTCAGAGCAACACCCGCCAGAAAAGTCTGCTCTAGCCACATCAACTTTTGCTGCAGGAAATAATGTACATGGAGGTATAACAAAAAGAATGCATCTAGGCGTTCGTCCATTAAACAGGAGTGGGGTGTTAGCTAGTTAACAAAATGGACAATCCTAGGATTCCATGACAATTTTTTGGTTTTTAACCTTTTAATGTTCTTCTTTTATCATTTGCTTGAATTTATATTCCTAATTCCTTTTTTTCATTAAAGAACAAGAGTTTTGTTACATTACAAAAGGAAGAGGAAAGATGCCCGATCAACCAGCGAACCACATGATTCTTGTTCAATGAAGCACAAGAAGCCTTTGGAAGCTCTTATGAAGGTACAAAATGAAGTTCACTGTCTCTTTGTGTGTACGTATGTGTGTTTTTCTTTTTTGTAATGGAAGTTGATTTTCAAAAAGATTCGTCTTACACAATATTTTGTTGTTGTGCTGCATTTTTTCATGTATCAGGGTGAGAAAGCAATAACCTCAAGAAATGATGAAGAGAAGGGCGAAGCCCACACTATACATAATCAACAAGAGAAAAGTAGCAGCCTCAGCCACATGCTTATTGGAGAAAGAAAAGAGGACCACGTTCAAAATGTAGTACAGGGCGCCAAGGAGGACATCCAATCAGACCTCATCCAGTCCAAAATAAATTCTACGGAAGTGAAGCCCACAACATTCTATGGTTTTCAAAACACGCCAATTCAGGATTTGGTAAACAAAAATTCTCTGGTTTTTTTACCCAGCTTTTTTATTTCTTGTATGTTTGACTATGTCTTTTTTGTTTGTTTACTTCAAAAATAGGACATGAAGAGCAAAAAATTAAGGGGGAGCCAGGATAAACTGCGCGTAGACATTAATGTAACAACACAACTAGAGAGTGGTAAGTATGTCTTTTCTTTTTTTATGCTCTCTTTTTATAAACTAAGCATACACATGAATGTGCCAGTGCAACCAGGGGTCCCTTTTTTGTGTGTGACTGAAAATGCTTTTTTCATGCGCAAATACACACGAGGTATTCGCAAGAGGGTATCAAATTGCTAGCGACTTTCTAGACAAGGCAAGGGAAAATATTTCTTCGCCGATGATAGCACCCCCTCATGTAGCATCACTAATGATGTGGATGAATGTGGAGATATAATCGAAGAAAATGAACTATGGAGGTCTGTATGGATGAAGGATGAGTGCTACAATAAAAAGATAGAGGTTAGTTTTTTCATATCTCTTTTTTGTCCACATAAACGCCATATCTTCAAGTCAGCTAACATTTTCTTTCTCATAAAATGGGCAACAAAGTTGAAGATCGCTAGAAACTACAAGGAAAAACAATCTGAAGACTTTGACATTTGTGTGGAAGGGAATACAAACTTGGAGGTATTCAACCCCCATAGCTCAAATCATGCTATAAACACCGCCTAGTTTTTCACTTTTTTCGGTCTGTCTGAGTGTTTGGTACTTGTTTTTTCTGACAGACAACCCATAAACATGGGAGCAGTAGTTCATACAAGGAGCTAAGCATTCAGTGTGCCCAAAGGGAAGTACAAAGGAGTTTGATATGTGAGACGCCGCACCGCCAAAAACCAGTTGAGGAAAACGTTGATTTGGTCATTTTTTTGCAAAATGCTTGATTCTCTATCTTGTAGTAGTTTATCAAAAATAGCCTTTTCCCCAAACATTTCTCGGGATTGACTTATTTTGTTATTCTTTTTTCAACCTATGTGTCGCAGACATCACCTGTAGTTCAAATATCAACTTGGTGGAATAAAAAGCAAACTTGCTACTCACCCTAGAAAATTAATAACCAGTGGACAACCGAGACTCCCGCTCTCAAAATGAAGAAGGTAGTCCCAAAACAACAACTTTTTTGTCAAATCCAAGCGTGTATTCTTTTTTGTTTTTGTATTAAAAACAATGCTATATATGCTTATTTTTGTGTCTTGGTAATTTTATGTTTTTCCCCAAGACTACTCCATGGTGTCAACGGTAGGAAGAAGGTTATTTTCATAGGAGGAAAACTATCAGCAAGAATCCATCGACAGCAAAGTAAATCCAACACAACTCATGGAAGAAAATATGTAAGAAGCCGTTTTTTTGTGTTCCTCTAATTGTTAACTTTTCCCCTTTTTTTATTAGGCATCTAGCATTTTTTATTTATTGCCCTTTATGTGTCATATGTATAGCCAGGAGAGCTCCAAATTCTTGGAGAAAATAGGTTCATACAAGAGCGCAACACATTGGTGAACAGAACAGATGATATGTACAACACAACTCTCTCATTAGGAAGGACAAGCAGTTTTCGCAGAAAAGAAAATGCACCACCAAAGAGGGTTGTCCAACCAAGCTGGTACCTTACGTCACCATATGACTGCGGCGAGAGGATTCCGATAATGTCACATGACGGAAAGATGTATGAGGCCATAACATATTTGGGTGACATTGATGGAATGTGAGTTTTTTCTCGCACGCACTAAGTCTTTCACACAAATGTTTATTTTTCTTATTTTGTTTGTTGTGTTATACTTATTGTAAAGACTGTTTGTCCAACTAACCAGCAAGCTGACATGTTTCCCCTTTTTGTTTATTTACACTAGACCTGCAGTTAACATTGACAAAACCATCACCACATTCGGACAGTTGGGGAGCTCGATGAAAATAGGTGGCCGGGTCGAGTCCTATGTCATAAATGTGTTCTGTAGGCATCTATTTAATGAAAATCATCCTAGGAACTCACTCAAGCACTACTTCTTCCACACTGTATCTGTAAGAAATGAAATCCTACTACTTTTTCTTTGTTTGTTTTACTTATTATGCCATCATACTGTTTTTATGCTTTCCTTACTTTACTTTTTCTGTCATCATACTTACCTACTTTTTCTTTTTTCCCTCTTCCAAATTTTTTAATCATTCAAGAACTTAAAAGGAATATTTCCTGGGCAAATGGAAAAATGATGAGGCAAGAATTTGGTGGAGGCAGAAACTAATCACGAGTTTCACCGGAGCTGGAAAAGCACATGATCTTTCGTTGTCAGACAAGTTTTTTCTAAACTTCCTCTTTCATTTGCCCACAAACAAGTTCGGCTATAATTTAGTTTAATCTTTTTCCTTCTTCGTATGGGCTAATTTGTTATCTACGTTGCCTTTTCTGCATCAATTCCAAAATGGATCTCCACAAGCTATACTTTCCAGCACAACACGATGGGCATTACTTTATATTCGTCATGGACATCAAGGGTCGCACGTTCTTTTGTCTGGATTCTTTCTATGATGAGAACAACTCATTTCACAAGAACATAAAAAAGAAAACTCTAAGTACAGGGTTTTTTTAAGCCTGTTTTTGTTTTTTATAATATTTTGTCTGCAAGTGTTCCTGCAAATATCAACAAATGATATTTTTATTTTTGAGGCGAATCTCAAGCTTTATGTGCACTTGGTACGGAGCTCTCCTCAAGGCGATGAATTGCAATGCATTTCCTGCGGTTTACCCTGAAGTACCTCAGCAAGATAACGAGTACAAAACCAGCGCTCCACTATTTTTTCACCTTTTCCCAACTTCTTTTTGCTTTGTTGTAACTTTTTTATACATTTTTGTGGTTAATTCTTAAAAAAATTGCCCTTTTTTGTGTGTATGTCTATTTCAACACTGACCATGGCATTTTCACTTTGAAACTAATGGGACGGTGCCAAGGGAACCCAAACCGTATAGTTTTTCTTCACCGAAAGATGACCCGGATGCAAGGATAAGATATGCTGTTGATCTTATGTTTAGCGACCACAACAGTTTGAATGAAGAGAAGAAGCGTGTCAAGGAGTTACACCTATAGGTTAATCCCAAATGCATTTTTGTTTTTTTAGCTTCCATCCTTTATGTTTGTCACATGATTTTTAATTCCCCCCGCTGTGTTTTTATCCTCCCGTGCAGAAATGAAAGGTGCCGACAGCTGCTAAAACCACACCACCCACAGTGACAACAGGAGTTGTATCAAGCCTCATATCAGCTAAGTCAAAGGAAAAGAGGAGCTGTATCAAAAACATAGTTAGCAATGCTTAAACAATTTCGAGATTTTTCTTTTTTTGTATGAACAGAGAAGTAAACCCTTCTTGTTGCTGTACACATGCATATATCACGCTCTGTGATTTTCTTCATTGCAAACATGTGCTTTCTGAAGGTATTTTTTCTAGATTTGGTATTTTTACTCAGTAATGTGCTTCTGCTTATGTCTGCATGTTTTCCATGTTTTCCGCTTAAAAGCTTATTTTTCAAAATGGGGCAAACAAAGAGCCCAATAATCTGGCTTTTTATTTTTGTTTTTGGCCCTTTTTTGAATGTTTTTACGTTTTTGATGAGTGCTCCTTGGGTACCAAGTTCTTAATCGTGCTAAGGGGGAGGAGCCACATCCTTGAGGTGTAAAGCACAAGCTCCCTGGAAACAGGTTTGCTTGTACTAACTTCAGCATGGTTATTATTATTTTTTTCTTTTCAAGAAAAGTCCCTTAAGTACTCCCTTTGTTCTTATTTATGTGTATATTCTCTTTTTAATGAAGAGCACAATTCTTTTCTGCATCCAAAGGACACAACTATGCTTTTCATTTTCGAAATCCTCAAAAAATGTTTTACAGGGAGATACGTGGCTGTCATTTATGGGGCGATATAAGAATTTGCACACGGTTTTTGAAGAGAAGGAAAAGGAAGTCAGCAGGTACGTTCTATCTTTTTGCTTCTTTGGTTTTGTAAATCAAGAAAGATTTTCCATGTTTTAGTATCAAAATCTTATGATTTTCTGTTTTCTGTGTGTCTGTTCATTTTCCATGTATATTGTGTTTGGCGCAAGCACCAAAATGTTTATCGTGCGAAAACTTATGAGCTATCAAAAGGAGAGGAGACCTGTAACACACCATTACACCTCGCGGGATCTAGACTGGCCCCATAGACCAACACTCGTCTTTTCTGTGCACTTTGTCCTCACTCGTGCGCACCCGCGACCAACTTTCTGGTCGGTCACCCATCCTAGAATCGCTCCAATTCAAGCACGCTTAACTTTGGAGTTCTTTTCTAGTGGGCTCCTGAAAAAGAAGGAATTCCTTGTTGATACGAGTAGTCTATCATTTATATTAATCAGGCTCTCACATACACCCCCACTCAAAGGAACCGATGTCCTCGTCGGTCCATCAGGAACGTTCCCACTTGGCACACGTATGCATGTCCAGTCCATCACATGTGCCATGCCGTGTGCCACAACGGGCCACACGCGCCATGTGTCACATGCCCGCACACCTGACCCACGCTTGTCCATGTAACCGGAAGGGTCGACTCTGATACCAATTATAACACCCAGTTACGCCTGGCGGGATCTAGACTGACCCCACAAACCAACACTCGTCTTTCCTGTGCACTTTGTCCTCACTCGTGCGCACCCGGGACCAACTTCCCGGTCGGTCACCCATCCTAGAATCGCTCCAAGCAAGCACGCTTAACTTTGGAGTTCTTTTCGAGTGGGCTCCTGGAAAAGAAGGAATTCCTTGTCGATATGAGTAGTCTATCATTCCTATTAAGCCAGGCTCTCACAAGACCATACCCATTGAAATTTTTTCAGTGTCCGTGGAAACAAGAATTTGCAAAACTCATAAAGGTCAACACAACCAAAAGGTAACTCTCAATCAAACAAACTTATCATCCGCATTGTTTTTCATCATTTGCACAAGAACATAGTTTCCAGTTCATTACCAAAAACTGAAAGAGGTAGATAAACATGCAACACCTTTTTGTTCTATGTATTTATTATTAAAATAAATTCCACTCTTTTCTTCAAGATGCACCACTACCATCCTTTCGTGTGGCTCGTTTCTCGCCCGCTTTTGGCTTCCCTGTTGTTTATTTCTTGCTAGGAACGTGTTGGAAATATGCCCTAGAGGCAATAATAAATTAGTTATTATCATATTTCCTTGTTCATGATAATCGTTTATTATCCATGCTATAATTGTATTGATTGGAAACTAAATACATGTGTGGGTATATAGACAACACTGTGTCCCTAGTATGCCTCTAGTAAACTATATCGTTGATCAAAGATGGTCAAGGTTTCCTAGCCATGGACATGAGATGTCATTTGATAACGGGATCACATCATTAGGAGAATGATGTGATGGACAAGACCCAAACTATAATCGTAGCATATGATCGTGTCAGTTTATTGCTACAATTTTCTGCATGTCAAGTATCTGTTCCTATGACCATGAGATCATGCAACTCACTAACACCGGATAAGTATCTTGTGTGTATCAAACGTCGCAACGTAACTGGGTGACTATAAAGGTGCTCTACAGGTATCTATGAGGGTGTCTGTTGGGTTGGCATGGATCAAGACTGGGATTTGTTACTCCTTGTGACGGAGAGGTATCTCAGGGCCCACTCGGTAATGCAACATCACAACAAGCCTTGCAAGCAATGTAACTAAAGTGTTAGCCACGGGATCATGTATTACAGAATGAGTAAAGAGACTTGCCGGTAACGAGGTTGAACTAGGTATACAGATACCGACGATCGAATCTCGGGCAAGTAACATACCGAAGAACAAAGGGAACAACATACGGGATTAACTGAATCCTTGACATAGAGGTTCGACCGATAAAGATCTTCGTAGAATATGTAGGAACCAATAGGGGCATCCAGGTCCCGCTATTGGTTATTGACCGTAGAGGTGTCTCGGTCATGTCTACATAGTTCTCAAACCTGCGAGGTCTGCACACTTAAGGTTCAGTGACGTTTCGGTAGTATAGAGTTATGTATGGTGGTGACCGAAGGTTGTTCGGAGTCCCGGATGAGATCCCGTACGTCACGAGGAGCTCCAGAATGGTCTAGAGGTAAAGATTGATATATGGGATAATAGTGTTTGGTCTCTGGAAGGGTTCCGGAATTCACCGGAAATAGTTTCGGATGTTTCCCAAAATGTTCGGGGTACAAGGACACTTTATTTTGGCCAAGGGGTAAAGCCCATGAGGCTTGAGGAAGGTGCAAAAGATGTTTTGCGGAGGCCAGGGGCCAGACGCCAGGGACCGTGGCGTCTGGGGCCAGATGCCGAGGATCTTGGCGTCTGGTCCTGGAGTCCGAGAAGGACTCTTGCCTTGCGGGCAAACCAACCTTGAGGAGGATTTTTCTCCAAGTTTTGACCCCAAGGCTTAGCATATAAGTAAAGGGGCAGGGCTAGCACTTGGAACACATCAAGAAACCCTACGCCACGTGCTGCCTCTCCTCTAGTTTGTAGTTTCTCCTCTAGATCGGTTTCAGTGGAGAAGCCCTGCTGGAATTGCTCGACCACCATCGCCGCAACGCCGTCGCGCTGCCGGAGAGCTCGTCTACCTCTCCGCTCTCTCTTGCTGGATCAAGAAGGCGGAGATCTTCATTAAGCTGTACGTGTGCTGAACACGGAGGTGTCGTCCGTTCGGCGCTAGATCTGAAGGACCGTGATCAAGATCACGAGACGATTCGTGATTCGATCGCGGGACGGATCGTGATGAGATCGCGGGACGGATCGTGATTGGATCGCAGGACGGATCGTGATGGGATCACGGGACGCTCTGCGATTTAGATCGCGAAGACGTTCAACTACATCAACCGCGTTTCTTAACGCTTCCCGCTTAGCGATCTACAAGGGTACGTAGATCCACTCTCCCTCTCATAGATGCTCATCACCATGGATAGATCTTGCGTGTGCGTAGGAAATTCTTTGTGACGCATGCAACGTTCCCCAACAGTGGCATCATGAGCTAGGTCTATGTGTAGATGAGATCTCGAGTAGAACACAAAGAGTTTGTGGGCATTGATGCTTAGATTGCTTCCTCCCTTGGTCGTGTTTTGGTTCAGCGGTATTGTGGGATGAAGCGTCCCGGACCAACCTTACTCGTACGCTTACGAGAGACCGGTTCCATCGACTGACATGTAACTTCGTTGCACAAAGATGGCTGGCGGGTGCCTGTTTCCCCTACTTTAGTTGGATCGGATTCAAAAAAGGCGGTCCTTGAGAAGGTTGAAAAGCAATTTATGTATCACCGTTGTGGTTTTGCGTAGGTGAGAATTGTTCTTGCTAGATACCCATAGCAGCCACGTAATACTTGCAACAACAATTAGAGGACGTCTAACTTGTTTTTCCAGGGTATGTTGTGATGTGATATGGCCAATTACATGATGAGATATATGTGATGTATGAGATGATCATGTGTTGTATAGAATATCACGACTTGCATGTCAATGAGGACGGCAACCGGCATGAGACATAGGGTTGTCTTTAATTATTGTATGACCTGTGTGTCAATCATTAAGCGCTAAGTAATCCTTTACTTTATCGCTAAACGGTAGCAATAGTAGTAGAAGCATGATGGGCGTGACAACCCCGATGGCGACACGTTGATGAAGATCAAGATGATGGAGATCATGGTGTCATGCCGGTGACGATGGAGATCATGCATGTGCTTTCAAGATGAAGATCAAAAGCACAAGTTCATGGCCATATCATGTCACTTATGATTTGCATGTGATGTTAATCCTTTTATGCACCTTGTTTTTCTTAGGACGACGGTAGCATTATAAGGTGATCCCTCACTTAAATTTCAAGATCAATTGTGTTCTCCCCGAGTGTGCACCGTTGTGAAAGTTCGTCGTGTCGAGACACCACGTGATGATCAGGTGTGATAGACTCTACGTTCACATACAACGGGTGCAAGCCAGTGTTGCACATGTAGAACACTCGGGTTAAACTTGACGATCCTAGCATGTACAGACATGGCCTCGGAACACAAGAGACCGAAAGGTCAAACATGAGTCATATAGTAGATATGATCAACATGATGATGTTCGCCATTGAAACCACCTCAACTCACATGATGATCGGACTTGAGTTGGTGAATTCGGATCATGCATCACTCGAATGACCAGAGGGATGTCAATTTGAGTGGGAGTTCTTAAGTAATATGATTAATTTAACTCATTAACATGAACATAGTCCGTTGTGTCTTTGCAAATTATGTTGTAGCTCACGCTGTAGCTCCCTTGAATTTTTATATGTTCCTAGAGAAATAGAGTTGAAAGATGATGGTAGCAATATTGCGGACTGGGTCCATGAGCTGAGGATTGTCCTCATTGCTGCATAGAAGGCTTATGTCCTTAACAGACCGCTCGGTGCGCCACCCCCTCTAGCGTCATTTGTAGATGTTGTGAACATCTGACAGACACGTTCCGATGACTACTTGATAGTTTAGTGCATCATGCATTACGACTTAGAATTGAGGCTCCGAAACGGTTTGAAAGTCACGAAACATATGAGATGTTCTAAGAGCTTAAATTCGGATCTCAGGCTCGTGCCCGTGTTGTGAGATATGAGATCTCCAAAAAGATTCTTTGCCTGCAAGATGAAGGAGAATAGCTCAATCGTTGAGCATGTGCTCAGATTGTCTGGGTGCTACAATCGCTTGAATCGAGTGGGAGTTGATCTTCCAGATAGGATAGTGATTGATATAATTCTCCAAGTCACTATCACTAAGCTACTAGAACTTGGTGATGAACTATAAAATGTCAGGGATAAAAATAATGATCCCTGAGCTGTTCGCGATGTTTGACACCGCGAAGGTAGAAATCAAGAAGGAGCATCAAGTGTTGATTGTTAGTAAAACAACTATTTTCGAGAAGGGCAAGGGAAAGGAGGGAAACTTCATGGATGGAAAGTCAGTTCCTGCTCTAGTGAAGCAACCCAAAGTTGAACCCAAACCCGAGACTAAGTGCTTCTATTATGATGTGAGCGGTCGCTGAAGTGGAACAACCCTAGATACTTGGTAGATAAGAAGGCTGGCAAAGTCGACAGAAGTATATTTGATATACGTGTTATTAATGTGTACCTTGCTAGTACTCCTAGTAGCACCTGGGTATTGGATACCGGTTCGGTTGCTAAATGTTAGTAACTCGAAATAAAAGCTATGGAATAAACGGAGAACTAGCTAAAGGGTGATGTGATGATATGTGTTGGAAATGTTTCCAAGGTTGATGTGATCAACATCACACGCTCTCTCTACCTTCGGGATTAGTGACGAACCTAAAAAAATGTTATTTGGTGTTTTGCGTTGAGCTTGAACGTGATTAGATCGTGTTTATTGCAACACGATTATTCATTTAAGTTAGAGAATAATGGTTATTTTGTTTACATGAATAGTACCTTCAATGGTCATGCACCCAGTGAGAATGGTTTGTTGAATCTTGATCGTAGTAATAGACATGTTCATAACATTGATGCCAAAATATACAAAGTTAATAATGATAGTACCACATACTTGTGGCACTGCCGCTAAATGTCATATTGGTATAAAGCGCATGAAGAAACTCCATGCCGATGGATCTTTGGACTCATTCGATTTCGAATCGGTTGAGACATGCGAACCATGCATCTTGGGCAAGATGACTAAGGACCCCGTTTTCCGGATTGATGGAGCGGGCAAGTGATTTATTGGAAATGATACATGTTGATGTATGCAATCCAATGAGTCTTGTGGTGTGCGGTGGATATCGTTATTTTCTTACCTTTACTGATGATTTGAGTAGATATAGTGTATATTTACTTAATGAAACACAAGTCTGAATCGTTTGAAAGGTTCAAGCAAAATCAATGTGAAGTTTAAGATCATCGTGACAAGAAGATAAAAATGTCTGTGATATCATCATGGAGGTGAATATCTGAGTTACGAGTTTGGCATACAACTTTAGACAATGTGAAAGTTGTTTCACAACTCACGCCACCTGGAACACCATAGTGTGATGGTGTGTCCGAACGTCATAGTCATGCTCTATTATATATGATGCGTGCTATGATGTCTCTTATCGTTTTGTTACTATAATTTTGGGGCTATGCATTACAGACAACTACATTCACTTTAAATAGGGCACCATCTAAATCCGTTGAGATGACACCGTCTGAACTATGGTTTGATAGAAACCTAAGCTGTCATTTCTTAATTTTGGGGCCGTGACACTTGTGTGGAAAATGTTTTTCACCTAATGAGCTCGAACCCAAAGCAGACAGATGCATCTTCACAGAATACCCTAAGAACAGTTGGGTATACCTTCTATCTCAGATCCGAAGGCAAAGTGTTTGTCGCTAAGAACGAAACATTTCTTGAGAAAGACTTTCTCTCGAAAGAATTGAGTGGGAGGAAGATAGAACTTGATGAGGTTTTTGAACCTTTGTTTCATCGAGAGAGTTGTGCAGCGCAGGAAGATGTTTCTGTGAAGCCTACGTTAGTTGAAGAGGAAGTTAATGATGATGATCAAGAAGCTTTGGATCAAGTTACTATCGAAACTCGTAGATCGACAAGGATGTGTACTGCTCCTGAGCGGTATGACAACCCTATCTTGGAGGTCATGTTGTTGGACAATGATGAACCTACAAGTTGTGGAGAAGCAATGATGGGCCCAGATTCCGACAAATGGTTAGAGGCCATGAAATCTGAGAAAGGATCCATGTATGAAAACCAAGTATAGACTTTGGTAGACTTGCTCGTTGGACGGCAGGTCGTCGAGTACAAATTGACCTTTGAGATGAAGACAGCCGCTGATGGTAAATGTCACCATTTATAGAGCTCGAATTGTCGCAAAGAAGTTTCCGACAAGTTCAAGGAGTTGACTTCGATGAGACTTTCTAATTCGTAGCGATGCTAAAGTCTGTTGGAATTATGTTAGCAGTTCACTATAGGAATCAGGCACTTTGCCGTCAGCCATCCCGAACGGCAAAGGAATGCATCCCGGATGGCAAAGACTTGTTGTCCGCCAGCAGACGGCAAACCGTCCGGCTGAATAATCAACGGTAAAGGGCGCTTTGCCGTCTACTGGCGGGCGACAAAAACCTTTCAATCTTTGCCATCTGCCAGCGGACGGCAAAGGTCCCGGACGACACACGTGGCAACTTAGCTCCGTTAAGTGCTTAACGGCATGCTTTGCTGCCAGGTGACGGCAAAGAACCCACCTAGGCCAGCCCCAAGCTGCACAGGCAGCTGCCACGTGGTATCTTTGCCGTCCGCCAGCAGACGGCAATGCTCTTTGCCGTCCGCCAGTAGACGGCAAAGTGGCTATACAGCCCCTATTTTTTTTCCGTTTTTTTCTTAAAATCATTCGATTTGACAGAATATCATATATATATATATCCAACATATCAATAGTGCAAGTTTCCAACAAGCATACCAACAATAAGTTTCAACAAGCATACCAACAATAAGTTCCAACAACATATCCAACATATACAAGTTTCGAACAACATATCCAACATACATATCCAAAACAAGTTTCCAACAAGTTTCCATAAACAAAAATGAAGCAGAAGTTGAAGAGTACACTCCATCAATGCAAGCTTCCTCATCTATAGCAAATCTGCAAAGTACGAAAGATGGAAATTATAAGAAGAAGAAGACTAGCTAGAAGAAAAAGAAGAAAAAGAAGAAGAAGAATTTATCTTCTCTTTCTTTTTCTCCTCCCCTCTCCTCTTCTCCAAGGTGTAATTCCATTTTCTAGCTAACTAAACATATCAAGTCATTTTGGAGGAAAAACGCTAAGTATAGGTCATTTTATAGCTATCCTAGGTAGAATATATCATTTTGGAGGTAAGTAAGGTTATTATGTCATTATTGAGGAAAATAAGCTAAGTATAGGTCATTTTGGAGCTAAACCAAGGTTATTATGCCATTTTTACCTAAGTGAGTTAATTATGTCATAAATGAACTAGCTAAGCTAATTATAGATCATTATTGAGCTATCCTAGGTAGTTATGCCATTTTGTACCTAAGTGAGCTAATTATGTCATAAATGAACTAGCTAAGCTAGCTATAGATCATTATTGAGCTATACTAGGTAGTAATGCCATTTTCTAGCTAACTAAGCATATCAAGTCATTTTGGAGGAAAAAATGCTAAGTATAGGTCATTTTATAGCTATCCTAGGTAGAATATACCATTTTCTAGCTAACTAAGCATATCAAGTCATTTTTGAGGAAAATAAGCTAAGTATAGGTCATTTTGGAGCAAATTAGGTCATTTCTTAAGCTAAGTATGCATTTGTTAAGCAAAACACTTGGGAAAACTTACCATCATCATGGAGGTGAAGGACAGGTCGGGTTTGCACCAGGGTGAGACGTAGAAGGACTGGTCGGTGTTGTGACAGACGTAGAAGGATCGATCAATGCTTGTCGGGAGGCACGCTGCACCAAAGATTATTTGCAAGAAATGTCTCCTTAGCATGATGCAACTCAAATGTGAATACTAGTAACTAATGACCATTGAAATGAAACTCACCATGGGTGCTATAGAAATATGGGGCATTGACGGAGGGATTTGACCATTGTTCTGGCACACGGTCTACACATTTTGTTTTCACGAGTCATTCATATTAGTTACTGATTAAATGAACATTACGTGCATGATTTGGCTAATATCCAGGAGAAACTTACCATGAGGAGCTCGTATAGGGCCCGGTGAGATGCGTCATTCCAGTTCCTCTCCTCCTCCAAGAGCCTAGCCGTCCCCTCCTCCATGTCCCTCTCCCTCTTGGCCGCCTGCCTGTTTGCCTTCTCCAGAAGCTCCTGGTCCCTAGACTCAATGGCGAGCTCCATTGGCCGTGGTCGAGGCCTTATCTCAGGATCAGAGCTCGTCTAGCGCTTATTGATCTCCGGGAGAGTTCTAGGACAACGTATCAGTCCATCCCCAATGGCTATCGAGCCATTGGGCCTCCCGCCACTAGATATCATCACGAGCTCTGGATCAAAAGGACTCTGGCTTGGGTTGAAGTCCTCCCCTTTCCTCGCCTTCCCCTCATCTCTGTACCTCAGGAGCTTGTTGTGGGAGGACATGTTGTTGAAGCTCTCTGGATGATCGAGGTCATCCTCAGAGAATGCCTTGGCCTTCTTGTACGAGGCAGTATGGGCCATGGCATAGAGGTCGAACAGAGGTGGCACCTCCTTCTTGTTGTGTCGCACCTAAAAGAGAGGAACAAAATATTAGTTAAGGGCTCAAGCTAGCATGAAGAATGAAATTGCATGAATCATGAAGCAAACCACATACCCAGTTATCCCCGAACTCAAACAGGTTGGAGCTCCCTTGATGGTGTGGCACACCTCACATTTGGGCACGCTTATCCTTGGCCTTGTTGTGTTCGGCTAGCCATTCGGGAGAGCACCACTCATCCACCAATGCCTCCCAACAGTCCATCCTATTCGCACACCATCTCGAGGGCACCTAAGTTAGACAAGAGAAATTTCAGTGCTATGCCTACGAATCGAATCAAAGAAACTAAGTACAAGGCCTTAAGAATAGATAATTACCTTCATTAACTTCTCCTTCCTCAGATAATTTTTGCGGCACTTCTTCTTGGCCCTCTTAATGTTACTTGAGGCGTAGTAGTCTCGAATATCCTGCACCCGAGCCTCGTGCCGTAAGTTCTGAAGTAGGCGCTTGCACTCGGCTTCGAGAACAACAACCGTTGTTGCCTCGTCTTCCTCAAGATACCTGTAGAAGGTCTGCAATCAAACAAGACAACACTGATTACTACAATCACTACGTGGTGTTGATTTTTAATTCTGTAAAGGAGAAATTACCCAAAAGCGACGGATCACAATGTCAGCCACCATCTCGCATAAGACACCGTCGACCATCTCCTCCGCCGGGGCCGGGGCAGCCTTGTACAACTCCCAGGTCAGTGCTACCTGTGGAGACTCACCCTCACCGGGCAACTGGACCTTCCCCAGGAAGTGGTGCCGGAGAAGGACACCAAGGACCTGGTTGGGCCTGCGGACACCACGCTCATATTTCCAACACCTGCAGTAGGACAAGGCCAACACATGAGATATTAATTTGAAGAAACATGAAGGCAAAAGGTTAAAAAAGAGTAAATGCACTTGCTTCTCCGCATTAGGCGCAATCACCCACCTCTGCTCGCGGGTCGTCGGCACGGGCGACAGCTTTGTACAACCATGCTGGTAGACCTTTGCCCTCCTCAACCAGCTCGCCCTTGCTATAGGTGTCCTCAGACAAGTTGTCCTCGCCACCATCAGCATGGCCACTAGCCTCCGGAGTCACGTGGGACGAAGACTCTGGGACCCGAGTCTCCCGGGACGAAGACTTTGGGACCGGAGTCTCCTGGGACGAAGGCTCGGTGACCCGAGGCTCGTCGACCCGAGGCTCATGGACCGGAGTCCAAGACGGGTCCAAGTCAGACGGGTCCATCTGAGACGGAGCACTCCTGTGGTCAGGAGAATCAGCTGGGGGTGGCGGCGAGGAAGGCGCAGCAACCTTCCTTCCTCTAGCACCTCTCTTCGGCTTCCCCCGACCTCTCCCGGTCGAAGAAGAAGCGCCCACCGGTGTCTGCATGCTGTGTACCAGCGCTCTCCGGAGTTGCTGGGGTGGAATAATAGCACCCCTCCCAGCACGCGCCGAGGAAGGAGGCTCAAAGCCCTCTCGACCCCCGCCCACCATCTGTCAACACCTGCAATGACAAAGAGTGAACGAAATTAGGTCAACATACAAAAACTGAATACCTAATAACATGAACTAATTAATAATATATATGTACATAATAATAATTGAATACCTCACATTATAATAACAATTAAAAATATGTGTGTCGTGTCGGGGTCGGGGTGCCGGGGGTGTTGTGTCGGGGTAGGGGTGCTGTGTCGGGGTCTGGGGTGCCATGTCGGGGTGTCGGGGTGTCGTGTCAGGTGTTAGGGTGTTGGTGTTGTCGTGTCGGGGTAGGGTGCTGTGTCGGGGTCAGGGGTGCCGTGTCGGGGTGTCGAGGTGTCGTGTCGGGGGTCGGGGTGTCAACGGTGTCGTGTCGGGATAGGGGTGTTGTGTCGGGGTTTGGGGTGCCGTGTCGGGGTAGGGATGCTGTGTCGGGGTAGGGGTGCTATGTCAGGGTCGGGGTGCCGTGTCGGGGTGTCGGGGTGTCGTGTTGGGGGTCGGGGTGCCATGTCGGGGTGTCGGGGTGCCATGTCGGGGTGTCGGGGTGCCGTGTCGTGGTGTCGGGGTGCCGTGTCGGGGTGTCGGGGTAGGAGTGTTGTGTCGGGGTCTGGGGTGCCATGTTGGGGTGTCGTGTCGGGGTGTTGGGGTGTCGGGGTGACGTGTTGGGGTGTCGGGTGTCGTGTTGGGGGTAAAAAAAAGGTAAGCAGCTAAGTCAATAGGAAGAAAACAAACAATCACAAAAACGTTTACCTTATCCTTAAACTCCCTTATGAGAAAGAAATACTCCAAACGTTTTTTTTAACCCCGAAACAGTAGGAGAAACATTTCAATTTGAGCAATAGAGCGATCTATAGCACGGCAGATAACCACGTCAATGTAATGTTATCTATCATATATCCTCTTTAATGAACATATAGTGAATCAAGGCCAAATCAAAGACGGGGCGGCGGACCTACTTGCCGAGGATGAGGAGGTCGGGGCTCTCCTGGAGCGCGGGGGCACGGAGGATCTTGGCGATGGTGAGCAGGAGGAGCAGGCGGGCGGGGTTGGGGTCGTGGAGGACGTGGACGTGTGGTCGGCGGTGGGGTGCCGGCAGTGGGGCGTCGGGGGCGGCGTGTGGCACGGCGGGGTGGTGGCAGTGGGGTGTCGGGGGTACCGGGGAGAGAGAAGGGCGGGGTGGTGGGGCGGTGGGCGCGGGCGGCGGCCGGCGGTGGCGATGCGGTGGCGACGCGGTGGTGGGGGTGGGGGCGCAGGTGGCGGCCGGCGGTGGGCGCGGGCGGCGGCCGGCGGTGCCGACGCGGTGGTGACGCGACGGTGGGGGTGAGGGCACGGGCGGCGAGGGTGGGGCGGTGGGGGTGTGGGTGGGGGGCACGGGCGGCGGTCGGCGGTGGGTAGAAAGAGAGAGAGGGAGAGAAAGAGAGATAGAGGAGGGCGGCGGCCGACGGGGAGGAGAGAGGGAGAGAAAGAGAGAGAGGCGGCCCGGGGGTAATTAGTCGTTAGTTAGCCCCCCTCTTTGCCGTCCGCTAGCGGACGACAAAGGAGATTTGGCATCCACTAGCGGGCGGCGAAGAGGAGGGCCGTTAGGTCAAGTTGCGGGCTGGGTTTAGGGTGGGCCCCTTCCCTCTTTGCCGTCCGCTAGCGGACGGCGAACCTCCTTTGCCGTCCGCTAGCAGACGGCAAAGAAGTGGCTGAAGGCAAAGGGACCCTTTGTCGTCTGCCACCTCTTTGTCGTCTGCTTTATGCTAGCTGATGGCAAAGCCTCTCTTTGTCGTCCGCTAGTGGACGGCAAAGAGGTGGTAGATGGCAAATCTTCTGGTTCCAGTAGTGGTTGCTGCATTTTTCAGTTATAAAATATGGCAGATGGATGTCAAAACATCGTTTCCTTCCTTAAGGAAAGGTTGTATGAGATACAACCAGGAGGTTTTGTTAGTCCTAAGGATGCTAAAAGGTATGCAAGCTTCAGTGATCCTTCTATGAACTGAAGAAAGCATCTCGGAGTTGGAATATACACTTTGATGAGGTGATCAAAGCTTTTGAGTCTATACGAAGTTTATGAGAAACTTGTATTTACAATAAAGTGAGTGGGAGCACTATAGAGTTTCTGGTAAGCATACGTGGTTGACATATTGTTGATCGGAAATGATGTGGAATTTCTGGAAAGCATAAACGGTTGTTGAAAAGTTTTTTTCAAAGGAAGACCTGGATAAAGCTACCTAATTGTTGAGCATCAAGATCTATAGAGATAGATCAAGATGCTTGATGAGACTTTCAATGAGTACATACCTTGACAAGATATTGAAAGAGTTCAAAATGGATCAGTCAGAGAAAAGTTCTCGTCTAATTTGTAAGGTGTGAAGTTGAGTGAGACTCAAAGCTCGACCACGGTAGAACAAAAGAGAAAGGACGAATGTCGTCCCCTATGCCTTAGCCATAGGCTCTATATAGTACGCCATGCTGTGTACCACACCGGTGTGTGCCTTGCCATGAGTCCATCAAGGGGTACAAGAGTGATCCAGGAGTGCATCACTAGACAACGGTCAAGATTATCCTTAGTAACTAAAAGACTAAGGAAATGTTTCTCGATTATGGAGGTGATAAAGAGTTTGTCGTAAAGAGTTACGTCGATGCAAGCTTTAACACCAATCCGGATGACTCTTAGTAGCAATACGGATACGTATAGTGGAGCAGCCATTTGGAATAGCTCCAAGTGGAGTGTGGTAGCAGTGTCTATAGTATGACATAGAGATTTGCAAAGTACACACGGATCTGAATGACGCAGAACCGTTAACTAAAAGACCTCTCTCACATGCAAAGCATGATCGAGCCCCAGAACTCATTGGGTGTTAGATTCCTAACAATGCGAATCACATGGTGATGTGAAATAGATTATTGACTCTAGTGCAAGTGGGAGACTGTTGCAAATATGCCCTAGAGGCAATAATAAATTAGTTATTATCATATTTTCTTGTTCATGATAACCGTTTATTATCCATGCTAGAATTGTATTGATCGGAAACTCAGATACATGTGTGGATACATACACAACACCATGCCCCTAGTATGCCTCTATTGGTTATTGACCGTAGAGGTGTCTCGGTCATGTCCACATAGTTCTCGAACCTGCGGGGTCTGCACACTTAAGGCTCAGTGATGTTTTGGTAGTATAGAGTTATGTATGGTGGTGACCGAAGGTAGTTCGGAGCCTGGATGAGATCCCGGATATCACGAGGAGCTTCGGAATGGTCTGGAGGTAAAGATTGATATACGGGATACTAGTGTTTGGTCTCCGGAAGGGTTCCGGAATTCACCGGAAATAGTTTCGGATCTTTCCCGAAATGTTCGGGGTACAAGGACACTTTATTTGGGCCAAGGGGTAAAGCCCATAAGGCTTTAGGAAGGTGCAAAATATGTTTTGTCGAGGCCAGGGGCCAGACACCAGGGACCCTGGCATCTGGGGCCAGACGCCGAGGACCTTGGCGTCTGGTCCTGGAGTCCGAGAAGGACTCTTTCCTTACGGGAAAACCAAACTTGAGGAGGATTATTCTCAAAGTTTCGACCCCACGGCTCAGCATATAAATAAAGGGGTGGGGCTAGCACTTGGAACACATCAAGAAACCCTAAGCCACGTGCTGCCTGTCCTCTAGTTCATAGTTTCTCCTCTAGATCGGTTTCAGCGGTGAAGCCCTGCTGGAATTGCTCCACCACCATCGCCGCAACGCCATCGCGCTGCCGGAGAAATCATCTACCTCTCCGCTCCCTCTTGCTGGATCAAGAAGGCGGAGATCATCATCAAGCTGTACGTGTGCTGAACGCAGAGGTGTCGTCCGTTCGGCGCTAGATCGGAAGGACCATGATCAAGATCATGAGACGATTCATGATTGGATACTGGGACGGATCGTAATGAGATCGCGGGACGGATCGTGATTGGATCGCGGGACGGATCGTTGATGGGATCGCGGGACGCTCGGCGATTTGGATCACGAAGACGTTCGACTACATCAACCGCGTTTCTTAATGCTTCCCTCTTAGCGATCTACAAGGGTATGTAGATCCACTCTCCCTCTCATAGATGCTCATCACCATGGATAGATCTTGCGTGTGCGTAGGAATTTTTTTGTTTCCCATGCAACGTTCCCCAACAGAACATCCTTTGCAGCACCAGGTGCACTAGTAGTATCCCTTTGCATGCTTCATTTCTCGCTCGCTTTTTGATTCCCTCTTGTTTGATTCTTTCTAGGCAAAACCTTTGAAGCACTAGGTACACCTATCATTGACATGAATTTTTGTTAATTTTTATGTATAGACAAAATGCCACCAATAGAGTGCAGAGAATTAAATAGTAGCTCTTTTAGACCAGAAGCAGGAAAAAACAAAAATCCGTTTGCTTGCTTGTCTACAGTAGTCTTCTTGTGAAATTGGTACTTGAGAATGTGTTTGTTATGTACGAACCGAAAACATGGTCATGCTGACCATAATGACTGCATCCAATTTGTTGCTTTGTTTGTATTTTCTCTAAAAATGTCTTGTAATGCTCATGTGGACGCCCCTTTGAAGCAATAACATACAGATCCTTTAGGCTTTCCCCATACCCATCAGGGTGTGGGTTGCGCATAGTAGGGGTTGGAGCTCTCTCAACATGGTTGTCTTGCATTATTTGCTGCTCCTCTGCCAAAGTCATCTCATCCATCCTCGCTTCAATCCTCACACTTTCACCAACCACATAAATATATTTTTCGTTGGACGATGCAACATCTGAAGCCATTTCATTTAGCCTACTAGACGGCAACATGTATCTAAGGTGATGGTTGCGTGCTATTAGCTCCTTAGGGACGCCATACCTCAATTTTCTAATGTGTTTTCTTTTCTTTGGTCTCCATCTGTCAATGTAGTATTTCTCGGGAAGCACCAACAAGTTGAGGTGTGTTAATACCCTAAGTATGTGGCTGCACACAAGACCATCTTTCTCAAACTATGCACAAATGGAAGTGAAGTGCTCTCGCTGCATATCGACAATGAGAACATATCTGCGGATTCTGAAATCTTTCTCAGTGCTCATCCTTGTCTTTTACACCTCATACCTAGTGTTTTTATCCTCCTCCTCCACATGCAACTGGTTTGCAAACGTCATAACTTCTGAAATATGTAGAATATTGCTCTGTTGTACTTCTCAACAGCCTGCAATTCCATCTCACTTCAGAGCCAGTAGGTTGGCTTTGTAGTTATGGTAATCGAGTCTTGTTCCTTTTCACTCTCCTACATCGCTTTAAATATTCGCTCATACTCATACAAAAAAGTAATCACACTGAATGTTGAGCCCACAATGTCCTCGAATATTGTGTTTGTCCCTTCACTTCGGGCAGTCGAGTGGAAGAAAAGGAAGAAGCATTTCTTGAAATGCACTGGGACAAATAACTCTCGGTGCTTTCACATGCATTTGAAGTATTTAATATTCTCTAATACATACTTCTGCGTCATCTGTGGACACAACACCTCAAACTCTGCCTTTGTGAGGCAGTTATGTATGATGTTGCCGAAGTCGACATACAAGTCTAGTTTTAGTGCAAAGGTTCTCACACATCTTTCCTGAACCTTTTCATTATGTGGAAGAGACAACACCTATGAACAACACCCTTGAAAACAAAAGGAACCGCGGACTTCATCCCTACATCTTGGTTTGTAATGACCGTGAGAGGAGCTTTTCGGCCCATGCAGTCCAGAAATGTGTTGAAAAGCCACTCAAACATGTCCACTGTCTCGTTGTGCACTATGGCACAAGCAAACAAGTAGTTGAGACCATGTCCAGTGATGCCGACAAATGGTGCAAATGGCGTATTGTAACGGTTGGTCTTGTATGTCATGTCAAAACCCAAACTAACAGCATACAACTCATATATTTTTCTCGAGTAGCCATCTGCCCAGAATATGCACAACACCTTGTTTATGTCCTCTTCGGCAACTTTGAATGCATAGTAGAAATTTGTATCCTCCTTTTGGGGGTTCCTAAAGTACTCAAGGACCTGCAACATATTGTTCTTGTCGTTTTCTCTGTTTATAGCCGTCCTCACGTTGCTGACATATTTCTTAGTGTAGGATGCATCTCCACCTCGCATGTAAGAAAAAATGGCCATGATCTTCCTAGTGGGCATTTGTACGGATTTGAATGTTCTGATAAACAACTTCTCTTCCTTTGTCATATGCTTGTGTGGTCTTAGGTACTTGGTCTCATCCGGAGGGCTAAGGGTGTGGTTGTGGTCAAGGTCGATAGCTGTGACAAACCATTTGTCCCCTTTAAGTGTTGCAATCATCTTAGCCTGGCACCCGGTTATTTGTATGAAGTTTTTCCTCTTACTTTTTGCCTTCTTAGGAGAGGGAATCCTTGTTTTCTATTGCGTCTTGAGCTGCCTCTTTTTCCCCCTTTCTTCAAGCACATCCTCAGCAACAACTTTACCTAAGCGGTTGCACCTTAATGTGTAACATGACACTGCCTTCCCGTGAGGATCAGTTCCATGGTAGTTGCCTGCTTTCTTGATTGTGAATCCACAAATAGCTTCATACTCATTGTAGAATGCATGGGCAGCATCATGAGAATCAAAGTCCATGCCAACATGTGGCACATGGTGGCTCTGTACTTCTTGGCTGCAAGTCTGAGCCTGAGCTGCAATGACACTATCATTTTCTAGGAACATTAGAATGTCTTCCTGTGACAAGTGTTCAATATCCCCTTGTTGCACAAGCCGACCTTCTTGTTGATCATCACATTCATGGACATTCTTGTTTTTGCCACGCATATCTGCTAGTTCATCATTGCCTGAATCATCATCAACACCCTGCCATCCGTGAAACTAGGACCATGTCTAGAACCAGCAAGGTCTGCATCATCATTCAAATCATTTTCAAAATGCATGCCCTCTGTGAAAGTATATCCATGGCTAGAACCAGTAGCAGCTTCACCGACATTATATCCAAGTCATAATCACTTTCACCAAAATCCAAATCATCATCATTGCTCTTTTGTTCTTCACCTATGTTGCCATCTCAGCTCCAACTAGGAAAACCTTCTGCACCAACATCCAAATCCTTTGCTTGATGTGTCTCGATTGGTTGCCCACTGTCATCCTGTTCTTGCCAATGACCATACCGTTCAGTTATCATGTACCTGTCATTCTGCAAAAGTAACATCAAGAATAAGAAATGAGCATTTTTATTGCAACACATAGGGCAAAGAACGGGGGATATATATATATGTCTAAATGGAGTCACCTCACAAAACTCACCGCCACCAGAAACTTGTTGCTGGCCAGAATGTTGAGATCCACCAATTGTAGCCTGTCACCACAAACATGTAATGTAAATAATATACATATTTTTTTGCATTTCCCCATTTTCCTTTGTTTCCAATGTATGTGTAAAAGTGAAAGAAAGTCATTGATGGCACCTCTTAATCAGCAACCATCAACAATTGTGTGTAGCTCATGTAACCACTTCCAAGGAAATTAATTCCCTGTGTTTTTTATTTTTGCATTGTTAGACTTTGATAAGAGATTAAGTTTCTTTTATGCTGTTGTTATATCTTTTCATAGTTAAAAGGGGACAAAGAAGAGTAACAGATTATTCATCAAAGGACATAACTTTAAAGAGGGGACAAGTGGACAAGCAACCAATATTTTTGTATTTTTGTAACAAAAGCACGTACATGCGGTGAAAATATAGTAGAAGATTGTTGGAATGCTAGGTGCTCCCCAGATTGCTGCTGCTGCACATGTTGGACACCAAGGTATGGCTGCTCCACACAGTGAGTGAGGTTTTAAGTTCTTTTTAAAAAGATCAACCACATGAACATATATTTTTTTCAATCTAATTGTTTCGTTATTTTTTTGTTTTTGCAAAAAGATGTTCTTACATGAAGTAGTATGTCCGCATTAACTAGAACAAGTGCACGACTGTTCGGAATTCTTTATGGCATAGACGCATCCAGTTCTTACAAAATGAAGAGAAACCATTTGCAACAAATTATTTTTCCTGCGAGGTATATTGGCCATATGCAAAAAATTGTTTAGGTCTTCCCCAACTTTTTTGCTTTTTGTATAAGGTTTTACACTATATTTGTTTTTAACATTTTCTGTAGGTAGCAAACTTGATGTTACCCACAACGCACACTTTCGTACACCCCACTGCCTATCAGGAATGAGATGACCTTTTTCCCTAATGAATTGTGTTTTTTATTTATCAAGACTACATCAATCAATTTTTCATGGACAAAGAGCTAAAATAAAATGCCTTTCTATGGTCAGAATAGCTACATCACACAAGCCTATCAACTACTACTTGATTCAGTTTTTCCTACTCTCTAAAATTCATAGAAACCATAACTCTAACCTCTCTACCCATCAGGAACCTCCCATACCGCTGCAGAATTTCTGTTACAAAGATAGGAAGAGTGAAGAAAAAAATACGATCTAGAACAAATCCAGATAGGAGGGAGAGATGGTGGAGCCGATTTCTGCTCAGAGAGGAGAGAGTCAGGCGGCCTTACATTTGTGAGTTTCTCCAGAACTGTCCATGTTTGTTTGTCCAGGTAGATTATCTGCCATGGCTATGTAGAGCCGCCACCATGCGTTTGGGTGAGGGGAGGGGTGCTATGGGGGAGGGAAGAAGATGAGGGCTGATGTGTGTCCTGCTCAGGGTTTGTTGGGGAGAGGGGAGGAGAGTCTTGGTATGGGTTGGGGTGTGGGGTTTTGCCTAGGTTCTAGTCAAAAAGTAGAGATCATAAAGCAGAGCAGGCTGCAGTTTGTTTTGTCTTTTCTTTATCACTAGTGCAGAACCGGCCTATAGTCGCGAGTCGTAAGGGCCTTTAGTGCCGGTTCTCGAACCGACACTAAAGGGTGGGGACTAAAGCCTACCCCCCTTTAGTCCCGGTTCAACATGGCCCGACACCAAAGGCCCACCACGTGGCATCCATCGGCGCCGTGGGCTGGGGGACCTTTAGTCCCGATTGGTAACACCAACCGGGACTAAAAGTATTTTTTTTATTTTGTTCTATTTTTCCTTTTAATTCTTTAGGGGTTTATGAATTAATTATGGTTTAATTTTCATTTTAATTTTGTGTTTTCCATTTAATTAATTTTCACTTCAATATATTACGCTGCTACATACTGTACACACGTTGTGCATGCGCATATATATAAATATAAATAGATTTTCTCGTAAAACCGATCACACACACATATATATATATATATATATATATATATATATATCATCGAATTGCTCGTATGACAACCATTCACATACATATATATATATATACAATTTCTCCTACAATTTGAGGATCATTACATATATATGTACATGCACTACTTGTTCTTGATCTTGTAATGGTATTCTCCTTTGGTACTTATGACCTGATCGACCAGAAATCCAGCTAATTCTTCTTGAATTGCTCGTACCCGAGCCTCTCGTATGAGCTGGCCCCGCATCTCCCTCAGCTACAAGATGGAGATCAAGATGAATATATTAGTTGTGTGTATATATATTAGCTAGATCATGATAAAAAAAATTATGGATAGTGTTCTGGCAAAATGTACCCAAAGATTTCTTTCGTCTCGGCTCCTCTCAGACGTTATCATGCGAATGTGTTCGCAAACGTAGTATGCGCATAAACTAGTCCCCTGCTCCTGTCTCATGCACTTTACGAGAATAAAATTCAATCAGGTAATAATTAATCAAGCATGATAATGGTATTGAAACTAGAATTAAAGAGATGCATGGACGTAGCTAGATAGCTAGTAGTACTTAATTACCTTGGGTCGCACCCATTTCAGTTGTTGTGCCCAGTCACCTAGGACCTGTTTGATGAACTTGGCCCAAGCTCTGCCCGCCGGCAAAGAAAATGAATAAATGAGTTATTAACTAGTTGATATCAGCAAATGAAGTAATTAAATAGGCCGACATAGTGCGATAATGATTGAAATTACCTGTCAAGCAGCCCCCTCACGATTGCGTATTCGGATGGGTCCTTTAATAGCGAGTCGAGTACTTCAACTTTTTCCTTGTCAACTTCAATGATTAACAAGATCCAGTGGTAACTGCATAACTCATCAACAACACTTATTAACATCTAGTAAGCAAAAAATAGAATTTGTAGTACAATATATATATATATATAGTAACACTCACCCGAAGTTGTAAGGAAGTAGTAGTTTTGGTTTGATGTTTAAATGCTTCAAAAATTCTAGCATGGCTTTCTCTGTGTCTTTTCTCAAATATGTAGTTTCCCATATCTTCTGATTAATCATATTTGGGTCAATGAACCCAATGCATAGCATCCGGGTTGTTTCATTCCATACATCTTCATTCTACATAATACCACACAAACGAATATAGTGAGGATAATTACAGGTAATGAACGAGAGCACAACTAGCTAGAGACTTAAATTATAGAAAGAAATCACTTACAGACAATAGCAACTAACTAAAGATTTGTCGAGTGCGTCTTGATTGAATAGCTGAAACAACTCTGCATAATGAATCCACATATCTTTTTATGGAAGTAATGCCTCTTCTTGACTCTCACCATGAGGGATTCTTCATTGGTATTTGTTGTTATTTGCATGTACCATGTATGCAAATCGTACATTCTCGTTGGTAGAAGCTTGACATCTTTAGCCTTGACCAGAGGTTTGCCGCATGCATATTGGTATTTTACTTCTGACTCTTTAAGCACGGTGATTTCCTCAAGGCCTAGGAGTTGTTAAACACTGACACCGGCCTCTTTAACCATCCTAATATGTTCTTCGGTTACTTTTGGCCGACCGGCGGTACTCATAGGTGTTTGTACAATGAGCGGGGGGATCGATTGCACTACCTGTTCTTCCAACTGGGGGATAGTTTTCCCGCTTTTTGCCAACTCCTTGGCTCGAGTTCGAGCTCGAGCTCGACTCCTTTTGTCGTGCAAGATATGACTTCTTGATAGACCGCACATAGTCGCTGTCCTTCTGAGCCGGTCGAGACATATCAATGAAGTGTTGTGAGACATGCTCAGGTACTTCCTCCTTTGGCGGCTAGGGCGGTTTCGGTCCAAAATGGGCCTTCAATTTGGCATCCACTGCGCTGTTGAGTTCCTCCTCGGTCAGGTGGTAAGGCAACTTTGGAAGAGGCTTGAGGCTTGGACCATATTTGTATTTCTTGCCTATTGTACCGCTAGTCGTTGTTGTTGCGGCCTCTCTCTTCTATTGTTTCTTAGGCGACGGAGCACACTGAGTCGACAGAGCATGCTAACGCCATGCCAGACTTGGAGGAGGAGTCGGCTGACGCGGTGCCGGACTTGGAGGAGGAGGAGGAGTTGGCTGATGTCATGCCGGACTTGGAGGAGGAGTCGGTTGACGTGGTGCCGGACTTGGAGGAGGAGGAGGAGTCGACTGACGCGGCAACAGACTTGGAGGAGGAGGAGTCGGTGGCCTTGGAAAGACGATGCAATCCTTTTTACATAGAATGATACGATGGATGGCCTCTCCCAGTGTTCTCTCTTCGTCACCTCCAGGAATGTCAAGTTGTAGCTCGTGATATGCTGACATCACTTCATCAACCCCAGCACGAGCATAGCCAGCTGGAATGGGATTGCAATGAAAGGTTACTTCTGGGGGATTTGCTAAAGCATAGATGTCTACCACCTTCATGGATAAGTTCTTCACTTTCATGTCTAGCTCATGGTTAGTCCTGTCTTTGATATCATCCACGGGGTAGCTAGCTAGCAGTGCATCGTCTTCGATATCAATCGGGGCGGAACCCATGCTGCTTCCCGGCATAGATGGGACGGTGGTATTCAATGCTGGATCGATCTGCTCATGTTGCCGCTGAGACGCCCTTTCCTGGCTGAGTGACTCGATCTGCTCCTGCTGCCGCCCGACTTTGGATTCCAACTCCAGGTGCTTTGATTCGAGGCCTTCAAGGCGGAGTGCTTCCTCCTTCTTCTTCCGCTCCTCATACATCTTCTTTCTCGCACGGCTTCTGCATAGTCATCGTTCCAACCAGCAAACCCCTCAAACCACAGAACAACGCCTTTCCCTTGTGTTCTTCCCAGGTGTTCAGGATTCTTCAGGGCGTGCGTAAGCTCGTCATCCTCTCTGTTGGGCGTGAACACCCTCGTTCGAGCATCTTCGATTTTCATGAGAATTTTGTCTGTCACTTTTTTAAGACTTGCCTTCACAATAATAGCCCCTGTCTTTGGGTCCAACTTCCCTCCATGTGCATAAAACCATGTCCGGCACCTCGGGGGCCAGGTCACTGTAACCGGAGTGACCCTTGCACTAATCATATCTTTTTCGAATTGATCCCACTTAGGCAGGGCCGTCCGGTAGCCACCTGGCCCCAGAGTATGGTGCCACTGCTTTTTTGCGGCATTTATCTTGTTCTTTCTCGATCGTTCCTTAGCTAGTTTCGATTCCTTGAACTTCACGAAATCGCCCGAGTGATCTTTTGCCTTCACCAGTGCTCCCTAAAATTTTGGAGTCATCTTGTTTGCTTTGACGTACGCGGCCCATGCATTTTTCTTGAAGTTGTTGAATGCGATCGCCATCTTTTTAAGAGCATAGTTTCTGACTTTCTTCAGATCTGCATCTATCAAGTTATCTGGTACTGTGAAATGTGACATCATCTTAGTCCAAAGCACATCTTTTGCTCTTTCATCAACAACATTAACTCCTTCTCGATCTCCCTTTGCTGCCTTTTTCCATTCTTGTGTGGAGATCGGGATTTGGTCCCTAACAATAACTCTGCATTGATTCTTGAACTTGGTCGCATTTTTCTTAGGTTCAAGCAGTTCGCCAGTTGATGTATTGATGGAATTGATGCTGAACTTTACACCAGGGTCCAACTTTTTGGCCGGGCCTCAAACTACCCTATCGCTTGTAGAAGATTTGCTCAATCCGGAGGCCTAAAAGAAGAAATATTGATTCGTTAATACATATACAACTCAATTAAGACATGTAATGATCACCGGATGGCTTATATAATAAATATACCTCGCCGGTCTTTGTTATTTGAAGAACATTTTCTTCGTCAACATCGTTGTCGAATTCATCTATTCTTTCGTCTTCATCAAACATACAACCCTTACCGGAATTGTTCAGATATTGCGAGCCGTCATCATCTTCAGGTTCATGCTCTGGGCTCATGGCGCGTGTGATGTTGAACAGAGCCTCTTCTCCTTCTCTGCCGATATTGTCCAGAGCTTTTATTTAACTAGCCTAGAAGAAAGATAAAATAATTTAGTATTCAGATTAGAATGCATGCAATCAATAAGGAAAAGTGAATCATAGTACATGATATGCATCATCGAATATAATCTCGAATAAATCGTCTCGAATATTATCGAATATAATCTCGAATACATCTCGAATATTATTACTAATAAATCTCGAATATTATTGATTATATAATATCACTACTACATATCTAGTTGACGTAATGCGCGGCGGGCGGTGGACACCCAAAGAGAAGGAACTATGTCAGGAATCACAGGATCATAGCTCGGAGGAGATCCCTGAAGATCCTTCCAGGTGTTGGAGAACATGACGTCCAACGCATTCATGTACCAACAGACGTGCTCGTCCTCCTCCCTAACACGGCGGCGTACCAAATCCGACGAGGCCGGCTGCCTCCGCACTAAAAGTGGCCCACGCGAACGCAACGAAAGAACCTCCGGGTCGGCGACGGGACCCGGCTTCATCACCAAGCTACGCGCCCCTGAAGGTAGCACCTCCCAGTGCCAGCCCGGTGGGGCCCAGTCCCGGACATGGCGCCTCTGAAGTAGGACTTCATCGCGAACGAGTCGACGACGAGGATGGGGGCCAGGCATCGTTGACTCCGAGAAGAAATTCTTATGAAAAAAATCCTCTAACATTTAATTAATATTCAAAATTCATCTAATTAACATCTAACTAAAATTCATCTAACATCTAATTAACATTCAAAATTCATGTAATATACATCTAATTAACATCTAATATACATCTAACATCTAATTAACATCTAATATACATCTAACATCTAATTAACATCTAATATACATCTAATTTATCTAACATCTAATTAACATCTTATTAACATTCAAAATTCATCTAATATACATCTAATTAACATCTAATATACATCTAACATCTAATATACATCTAATTCATCTAACATCTCATTAACATTCAAAATTCATCTAATATACATCTAATATACATCTAATTAACATCTAATATATCTAAAATTCATCTAATATATATTCAAAAAATCCAGAGGCCGGCGAGGTGAGCCGAGTCACGGGCTCTCAGCGGGGCGACTAGGGGCGGCACGCGACGAGGGGCGGCGCGTCTGGGGTGGCGAGGGCGTGGGCGGCGTGTCGGGGGCGGCGACGGCGTCGAGGGTGCACGGGCGGCGATCTCCTCTGTGGTCGAAGAGACGAAGAAAGTAGAGGGAAAATGAAAAAGGTTCAATTGTTGCTTATATAGGAGGACCTTTAGTCGCGGTTGGTGGCTCCAACCGCGACTAAAGACCCTCCTTTAGTCGCGGTTGGAGTAACCAACCGCGACTCAAGGTGAATTTCAGCGGGCATGGGTGGCGGGAAGCGAAACCCTTTAGTCGCGATTGGTGGCTCCAACCGCGACTAAAGACCCCCCTTTAGTCGCGGTTGGAGCCACCAACCGCGACTAAAGGTGGTGCCTGCGTAGGCGCGGTGCAGGGAAACTTTAGTCCCACCTCGCCAAGCGAGGGGGCAGCCGCACTGGTTTATAAGCCCAGCTGCGGCTGCTCCCTCGAGCTCCTCTTTAAGCAGGCCTATGTGGGCCTATTGAACACATGCAACCCTATTGGGTCTACTGGGCCTTGCGGGCCTCCATCCTGGCCTAGGTTGGGTTTCTAGTCGTATGCAGGCCGTGGCAGCCCAGTGGGCGGCCTATTATTTATTTATTTTTCATTTTTTTGTTTTTTTTGCTTTATTTATTTTCTTTTGTTTCCGAGTTTTTTTGTGCTTTATCGAGAGTTAATGAGTGAATCTTTTTGCGTTAGGTCAAAAAAATTATAAACTTTCTGTTAGTGGCAGTAGTTTTCAAATTCGAATAGTTTAAATTTGAATTATTTGAAATTTGTGTGAATCACTAGTTTGTGAATAACTTTACTTTAAAAATAGATTTCTCCAGTGATTATTTTTTCTACTATTGAATATTATCGTGTTTTATCATTATATTCAATTGGGTAATTCTTAGGTTATTTATAAAATGAAATGACTTTGTAACAGGCGAGTTTTTGTCTGAAACCCTGATACTTCGAAAGAGATTGTCCATTTTGTACACGAAGTGCATCCAGTTTTTGCCGTAACCTTCTCAACTTTTTAGCACATAGTATGTGGGTGAAATTATGATACCATGCCAAATTTCAACCTTTTCAGAGTTCATTTGTAGTGCTTATCAATTTTAGGGTCATTTAGCTCAAAAAAGTTCAGTAAATGCATGAAAAATAGCAAATGAAGTCAGAAAGGGTTAAAAATTGATGGCCTCCCTTCAAATGGTGCATACTGAAGGCACAAAAAGTCTGGAGTTGAAATAAGTTTTAAAAAATGAAATGCCTTTGTAACAGGCGAGTTTTCGTCTGAAACCCTGATACTTCGAAAGAGTTTGTCCATTTTGTACACGAAGTGCATCCAGTTTTTGCCGTAACCCTCTCAACTTTTTAGCACATGCTATGTGGGTGAAACGATGATACCATGCCCAATTTCAAACTTCTCAGAGTTCATTTGTAGTGCTTATCAATTTCAGGGTCATTTAGCTCAAAAAATCAGTAAATGCATGAAAAATAGCAAATGAATTCAGAAAGGGTTGAAAATTGATGGCCTACCTTTGAATTGTGCATACTGAACGCTCAAAAAGTCTAGAGTTGAAATAAGTTAAAAAATGAAATGTCTTTGTAACAGGCGAGTTTTCAAGTGAAACCCTGATACTTCGAAAGAGATTGTCTATTTTGTACACAAAGTGCACCCAGTTTTTGCCGTAACCCTCTCAACTTTTTAGCACATGCTATTTGGGTGAAATGATGATACCATGCCAACTTTCAACCTTTTCAGAGTTCATTTGTAGTGCTTATCAATTTCAGGGTCATTTAGCTCAAAAAAATTTAGTAAATGCATGAAAAATAGCAATGAAGTCAGAAAGGGTTGAAAATTGATGGCCTCCCTTCGAATGGTGCATATTGAACGCACAAAACACATAAGTACACTACTATTACAAAGATTCCCTTCGGTTTGTCCGGAGTGGGACTTTCTAGATATATAAGTCCGGAAACTAACTAGAGAAGCCAGTCACATCCCAGAGTGGGATCTTTGGGTGTAAAACATTTTCTTCGTGTGTGTCCCTTTGCGTTGTAACCATGGACAATCTTCATTGTTTAACTTGATGCTCGGGTCAACATTCACTGTGAAGGGAGCAATTTCATGAAACTTTTCATAATCTTCTGACATGTCTATCTTGTCCTCCACTCGCACAATGTTTCTTTTCCCTGAAAGAACTATGTGGCGCTTTGGCTCATCGCATGATGTATTTGCTTCCTTGTCTTTTCTTTTTCTCGGCTTGGTAGACATGTCCTTCACATAGAAAACCTGCGCCACATCATTGGCTAGGACGAATGGTTCGTTTGCGTACCCAAGATTGTTGAGATCGACTATTGTCATTCCGTACTGCGGGTCTTCCTTTACCCCGCCTCCTGTCAGATTGACCCATTTGCACCTAAACAAAGGGACCTTCAAATCAAGTCCATAGTCAAGTTCCCATATCTCCTATATGTAACCATAGTATGTGTCCTTTGGCCCATTGTTATTTGTTGCATCAAAGCGGACACCACTATTTTGTTTGTCGCTCTTTTTATCTTGGGCGATTGTGTAAAATGTATTCCCATTTATCTCGTACCCTTTTAAAGTCAATATAGTCGAAGATGGTAACTTGGACAGCGAGTACATGTCATCTTCAACAGTGTTGTCATGCATGAGACGTGTATGCAACCAACCGGCGAAAGTCACCGTTTGTTTATGTGTAATCTAGTCGTCAGACTTCTCCGGGTGTTTGGAGCGTAGAATATTCTTGTGTTGCTCGATATACGGAGCCACCAAGGCGGAACTTTGTAGAACTGTGTAGTGTGCTTGCGCCAAAGAATGCCTGTCTTGGCATATTAGTGAATTCTTTCCTAGCGTGTCTTTTCCACCCAGTCTGCCCTCATGCCGCGATTCAAGAACACCTATCGGCTTAATGTCAGGAATAAAGTCAACACAAAACTCAATGAACTCCTCTGTTTCATGGCCCTTGGAGATGCTTCCTTCTGGCATAGCACGATTATGAACATATTTCTTTAAGACTCCCATGAACCTCTCAAAGGGGAACATATTGTGCAGAAATACAGGACCTAGAATGGCAATCTCCTCGACTAGGTGAACTAGGACATGCGTCATGATATTGAAGAAGGATGGTGGGAACACCAACTCGAAGCTGACAAGACATTGCACCAAATCATTCTCTAACCTTGGTAGGATTTCTGGATCGATTACCTTCTGAGAGATTTCCACAGCTGTAAAAGTTCTTCAACCAATGGCCTTAGGTACACATCAATGTCGTTGTCGGGTTGCTTGGGGCCTTGTATGAGCACTGGCATCATAATGAACTTCCGCTTCATGCACAACCAAGGAGGAAGGTTATATATACATAGAGTCACAGGCCATGTGCTATGATTGTTGTTCTGCTCCCCAAAAGGATTAATGCCATCTGCACTTAAACCAAACCATATCTTCCTTGCATCCTTTGCAAAGTCCTTCCACTTTCTCTCAATTTTTCTCCACTATGACCCTTCAGCGAGCACTCTCAACTTCCCATCTTTCTTATGGTCTTCGCTGTGCCATCGCATCAACTTGGCATGCTCTTTGTTTTTTAACAAACGTTTCAACCGTGGTATTATAGGAGCATACCACATCACCTTGGCAGGAATCTTCTTCCTGGGCGCTCACCCTCAACATCACTAAGGTCATCGTGGCCGATCTTATAGCGCAATGCACCTGATATCGGGCATGCATTCAAATCCTTGTACTCACCGCAGTAGAGGATGTAGTCATTAGGGCATGCATGTATCTTCTCGACCTATAATCCTAGAGGGCAGACAACCTTCTTTGCTTCATATGTACTCTCTGGCAATTCGTTGTCCTTTGGTAGCTTCTTCTTTAACTTTATCAGCAACTTTTGAAATGCCTTGTCAGATACACCATTCTCTGCCTTCCATTGCAGCAATTCCAGTGTGGTACCCAACTTTTTATTGTCATCTTCGCAATTTGGGTACAACCCTTTTTTGTGATCCTCTAACATGCGCTGCAACTTTAGCTTCTCCTTTTCACTTGCGCAGTTTCTCTTTGCATTGGCAATGGCCGGACCAAGATCATCAGCGGGCTCATCTGATGCCTCTTCTTCAGCTCCTTCCTGCATTGTCGGCTCAACTTCTTCCCCCATTGTTGTACCATCGTATTCGTGGAACCCATGGCCAGGATAGTTGTCGTCATCCTCTTATTCTTCATTCTCTTCCATTAGGACCCCTCTTTCTCCCTGCTTAGTCCAACACTTACAGCCGGACATGAAACTGGACTAAAACAGGTGGACGTGAATGGTGCTTGAGTTAGAGTAATTTCGATCATTCTTATAGCCAGCACATGGACAATACATAAAACCATCCGGCTGCTTGTTTGCCTCAGTCGCAACCAGAAAAGTATGCACACCATGAATGAACTGGGGAGAGCATCGGTCGTCGTACATCCATTGTCGGCTCATCTTCATTACACAACACCGAAAAGACCAAATTAATACAAGTTCGTACATAAAGTTCATACACACTTGTTCTCACAAAACAACATACAAACTCTCTAGCTAAAGCATTTAAATGCAACAACAAATGGGATCAACATTGCAACTAAGGTAACAATTGATCTAACAACATAGTGATACCAAGCCTCACTATCAATGGCATATCTTTTAAATTTTCTAATCTTCAAGCGCATTGCACCCATCTTGATCTTGTGATCATCAACGACATTGGCAACATACAACTCCAGTTTCATCTTCTCTTCTTCAACTCTTTTCAATTTTTCTTTCAAATACTCATTTTCTTTTTCAACTAAATTTAACTTCTTTACAAGAATATCTATGTCGGTTGGAATCTCCGGTTCACATACCTCCTAGATAAAAACATCTATGTCAACTTGATTGGCATAATTGTCATGAACACGAAATGCAATAGAGAGTTATAAAAGAGAGTATATACCACATCCGCGTCATAAACCGGACGAGGGCCGACGGGGACAGATTTCAAAACCATGCCACTATGTATAAAAAATAACCATATAGGTAATAAAACTATACAAGTAACTAACTAAATCTTACAAACATGGTTTTTTATTATAAAAAGGATAAGAACAAGAGGCTGTCCAAGGTGGTGCTGGCGACGGGACGGTGCGAGCGATCGACGGTGATTAGGACAGGGACGGGAAGGCACTAAGTAAACCACACCTACAAATGCAAAGTAAGAAGTTAGTTTGAGCTCAAATTGCATAAATCAAATAAACTACCACATACAAACTGAAACCCACAAATTACTGTACTTATACGGCATTGCAAGTGCTAATCTAGCAATGAGAGATGAAAGGACAAAGTTGTTAACCTTTGTGAACACTTGGATGGATGGGATACCTCCAAATCTTGACAAATTTTGGAAAAAATGGAGGATGAGCTCAAGGAAGAGAAGAAGAACAGAGAGGAGAGGAAAGGGGAAGAACAAAGGACTCTGCTCGGGTTGGCGTTGAAGGGTTTCAATATAAGGGAACCTTTAGTCCCGGTTGGTGGCTCTAACCACGACTACAGGTTAGCCTATAGTCGTGGTTGGAGCCACCAACCGGGACTAAAGGTTCCCATGGGGCCCCAGGCTGCCGCTAGCCTGCCGCCACACCTTTAGTGCCAGTTCGTGGAACGAACCGGGACTAAAGGTCCGTAACAAACCAACACTAATGATGCCCGTCACGAACCAGGACTAATGGTCACATTAGTGCCGGTCCAAAACCCAACCGGGACTAATGATGCGGACAAAAGGTCTGTTTTCTACTAGTGTATGTCCTTCGGGCCCACATACAAACAAATATGGCCAACCTCAAAAAACAAACAAAAAAGTGGCCAACCCAGCCCAAATTAACAAACAAATAAACAAGGGAAAAGAGAAACAAGCCCAGGTGCTTGCCGACCCAACCCTGCATAAGGAGGGCTAATTAACATGCCTAATCTCTACTTTTTGAAGTATTAGTCGGGTCGGCTTGCACCTGGGCTTGTTTCAATTTTCCCTTGTTTGTTTGTTTGTTAATTTGGGCTAGGCTAGCCAGTTTTTTGTTTGTGTTTTGGGGCTGTCGTATTTGTTTGTATGTGGGACCGAAGGACATAAATAAAAAACTAAAGAAATTGCAGCCTGCTCTGCTTTATGATCTCTACTTTTTGACTAGAACCCAGGAAAAATGCCACACCCCAACCCATACCACGACTCCCCTCCCCCTCCTTGACAAACCCTGAGCAGGACACACATCAACCCTCATCTTGTTCCCTCCCCGCACAGCACCCCTCCCCTCACCCAAATGCATGGTGGCGGCTCTGCATAGCCATGGCAGATAATCTACCTGGACAAACAAACATGGATAGTGCTGGAAAAACTCACATGTGTAAGGCCGCCTGACTCTCTCCTCTCTGAGCAGAAATCAGCTCCACCATCCCTCCCTCCTATCTGGATTTGTTCTAGATCTGATTTTTTTCTTCACTCTTCCTATCTTTGTAACAACAATTCCGTAGTAGTATGGGACATTCCTGATGGGCAGAGAGGTTAGAGTTATGATTTATATGAATTTTAGAGAGCAGGAAAAACTGAATCAAGTAGTAGTTGACAGGCTTGTGTGATGTAGCCATTATGATAGTAGAAAGACAATTTATTTTAGCTCTCTGTCCATGAAAAAATGATTTATGTAGTCTTGATAAATAAATAAACACATTCATTAGGGAAAAAAGGTCCCGGGATTCCTGATAGGCAGTGGGGTGTACGAAAATGTGCATTGTGGGTAACATCTAGTTTGCTACCTACATAAAACATTAAAAACAAATATAGTATAAACCGTTATACAAATAGCAAAAAAGCTGGGGAATACCTGAACAATTTGTTGCGGCTGATATACCTCGCAAGAAAAATATTTTTTTGCAAATGGTTTCTCTTCATTTTGTAGGAACTGGGTGCGTCTATCCACAAAGAATTTCGAATAGTCGTGCATGTGTTCCAGTTAATCTAGACATGCTGGTTCATGTAAGAACATCTTTTTGCAAAACAAAAAAAACGACAAAACAATTAGATTGGAAAAATATATGTTCATGTGTTTGATTTTTTAAAAAGAACTTCAAACATCACTCTCTATGTGCAGCAACCATACCTTGGTGTCCAACATGTGCATTAGCAGCAATTTGGGGAGCATCTAGCATCCCAACAATCTTCTACTACATTTCCATCACATGTACATGATTTCATTGCAAAAATACAAAAAGATTGGTTGCTTTTCCACTTGTCCCCTCTTTAAAGTTTTGTCCTTTGATGAATAATCTGTTACTCTGGTTTGTCCCCTTGCAACTGTGAAAAGATATAACAACAACATAAAATAAACTTAAACTCTTATTGAAGTCTGACAATGCAAAAGTAAAAAATACAGGAAATTAATAATTTCCTTGGAAGTGGTAACATGAGCTACACACAGTTGTTGATGGTTGCTGATCAAGAGGAACCATCGATAACCTTCTTTCACTTTCACATATACATTGGAAACAAAGAAAAATGGGGAAATGCAAAAAATATGTATATTATTTACATTAGATGTTTGTGGTGACAGACTGCAATTGGTGGATCTCAACATTCTAGTCAGCAACAAGTTTCTGGTGGTAGGGGTTTTTGTGAAGTGACTCCATTTAGACATTTATATCTCCCCCCGTTCTTTGCCCTATGTGTGGCAATAAAAATGCTCACTTCTTATTATTGATGTAACTTTTGCAGAATGACACGTACATGATAACTGAATGGTATGGTCGTTGGCAAGAATAGGATGACAGTGGGCAACCAACAGAGACACATCAAGCAAAGAATGTGGATGTTGATGCAGAAGGTTTTCCTAGTTGGATCTTGGATGGCAACACAAGTGAAGAACAAAAGAGAAATGATGATGATTTGGATTTTGATGAAAGTGATTATGACTTGGATGATGATTTGGATGTTAATGTTGGTGAAGTTGTCGCTGGTTCTAGCCATGGATATACTTTCACAGAGGGCATGAGTTTTGAAAAAAAAATTGAATGATGGTGCAGCCCCCGCTGGTTCTAGCCATGGTCCTAGTTTCATGGATGGCATGAGTGTTCATGGATATTCAGGCAATGATGAACAAGCAGATACACGTGGCAAAAACAAGAATGTCCATGAATGTGACGATCAACGAGAAGGTGGGCCTATGCAACTAGGGGATATTGAACACTTGTCACATCAAGACATTCTAATGTTCCTAGAAAATGATAGTCTCACTACAGCTCAGGCTCAGACTTGCTGCCAAGAAGTACGGAGCCACCATGTGCCACATATTGACACGGCCATTGATTCTCATGATGCCGCCCATGCATTCTACAATGAGTATGAAGCTATTTGTGGATTCACAATCAAGAAAGCAGGCAACTACCATGGAACTAACCCTGCGGGAAGGCAGTGTCACGTTACACTTTCGGGTGCAACCGCTCAGGTAAAGTTGTTGCTGAGGATGTGCTTGAAGAAAGGGAAAAAAGAGGTAGATCAAGAAGCAAGAGAAAACAGGGATTCCCCTGCCTGAGAAGATAAAAGGGAAGAAACTTCATACAAATAACCGGGTGCCACTCTAAGATGATTGCAACACTTAAAGGGGACAAATGGTGTGTCACAACTATCGACCTTGACCACAACCACACCCTTAGCCCTCCGGATGAGACCAAGTACCTGAGATCGCACAAGCATATGATAGAAGAAGAGAAGTTGTTTATCAGAACATTCAACTCCGTACAAATGCCCACTACGAAGATCATGGCCATTCTTTCTTACCTACGAGGTGGAGATGCACCCTACACTAAGAAATATGTCAGCAATGTGAGGACGGCTATAAACAGAGAAAACAATAAAAACGATATGTTGCGGGTCCTTGAGTAATTTAGGAACAAGAAAAAGGAGGATCCAAATTTATTCTATGCATTCAAAGTTGCCAAAGAGGACATGAACAAGGTGTTCTGCATATTCTGGGAAGATGGCTACTCGAGAAAAATGTATGAGGTGTATGGTGATTGTTTGAGTTTTGACATGACGTACAAAAGCAACCGTTACTATATGCCCTTTGCACCATTTTTCGGCATCACTGGACACGGTCTCAACAACTTGTTTGCTTGTCCCATAGTGCACAACGAGACAATGGACATGTTTGAGTGGCTTTTCAACACATTTCTGGCTGCATGGGCTGAAAAGCTCCTCTCACGGTCATTACAAACCAAGACGTAGCAATGAAGTCCGCGGATCCTGTTGTTTCCAAGGGTGCTGTTCATAGGTGTTGTCTCTACCACATAATGAAAAAGGTCCAGGAAAGAAGTATGAGAACCTTTGCACTAAAACCAGACTTGTATGTCGACTTCGGCGACATCATACATAACTGCCTCACAAAGGCAGAGTTTGAGGTGTTGTGGCCACAGATGATGCAGAAGTATGGAGTAGAGAATATCAAATACTTCAAATACATGTGGAAGCATCAAGAGTTATTTGTCCCAGTGCATTTCAAGAAATGCTTCTGCCCTTTCTTCCATTCGACTGCCTGAAGTGAAGGGACAAACACAATATTCGAGGACATTGTGGGCTCAACATTTAGTGTGATTAATTTTTTGTCTGAGTATGAGCAAATATTGAAAGCGATGCAGGAGAGTGAAAAGAAAAAAGACTCGATTACCACAACTACAAAGCCAACCTACTGGCTCTGAAGTGAGATGGAATTACAGGCTATTGAGAAGTACAACAAAGCAATATTCTACAGATTTCAGAAAGTTATGAAGTTTGCAAACCAGTTGCATGTGGAGGAGGATGAGAAAAACACCAGGTAATAGGTGTACACGACAAGGATGATCGCTGAGAAAGATTTCAAAATCCACATATATGTTGTCATTGTCGATATGCAGTGAGAGGACTTCACTTGCATTTGTGCAAAGTTTGAGAAAGATGGCCTTGTGTGCAACCACATACTTAGGGTATTAACACACCTCAACTTGCCGGTGCTTCTCGAGAAGTACTACATTGAAAGATCGATGTTGGGGAACGTTGCATGGGAAAAAATCCTACACACACGCAAGATCTATCCATGGTGATGAGCATCTACGAGAAGGAGAGTGGATCTATATATCCTTGTAGATCGCTAAGCGGGAAGCGTTAAGAAACGCGGTTGGTGTAGTCAACCATCTTCGCGATCTAAATCGCCGAGCATCCTGCGATCTCATCACGATCTATCCCGCGATCCAATCACAATCCGTCCCGCAATCTCATCACGATTCGTCTTGCGATCCAATCACGAATCGTCTCGCGATCTTGATCACGGTTCTTTCGATCTAGCGCCGAACGGACGGCACCTCCGCGTTCAGCACATGTACAGCTCGATGACGATCTCCACCTTCTTGATCCAGCAAGAGGGAACGGAGAGGTAGACGAGTTCTCCGGCAGCGTGACGGAGTTGCGGCAATGGTGGTGGAGTAATTCTAGTAGGGCTTCGCCTAAGCACTACTGAAACCGATCTAGAGGAGAAACTACGGATTAGAGGAGAGGGTAGCATGTGGCTGAAAATCTATGTGCAAAAACCCTAAAACCTCTAGTATATATAGGAGGAGGCTTGGCCGCAAGGGCCATCCCTTTTGGCTTCGGACGAAGTGGAGGGAGGAATCCTACTCCTCCACTCCTAGTCGGATTAGGACTCCTTCCTTATATTAGCCCTTTCCCACCTTTTCCACGTTGGATTTCCTTCCCAGCCGCATGGGCCCTATGTGGGACTTCGACCAGCCCACTAAGGGGTGGTATTCATCCTCCCACAGACCATGTAGCCTCTTGGGTTGAAATACCCCTCCCGATGGTCCCCCGGTACCCTCCTGGCACTCCCGGTACACTACCGATGAGGCCGGAACTTTTCCGGTGACCAAAACAGGACTTCCTATATATCAAAATTTACTTCCGGACCATTCCGGAGCTCCTCGTGACGTTCGGGATTTCATCTGGGACTCCGAACAACCTTCGGTCACCACCATGCATAACTCTATACTACCGAAACGTCACCAAACCTTAAGTGTGCAGACCCTGCGGGTTTGAGAACTATGTAGACATGACCAAGACACCTCTATGGTCAATAATCAATAGCGGGACCTGGATGCCCATATTTATTCCTACATATTCTATGAAGATCTTTATCGGTCGAACCTCTCTGTTAGGGATTCAGTTAATCCCGTATGATGTTCCCTTTGTTCTTCGGTATGTTACTTGCCCGCAATTCGATCGTTGGTATCTCCATACCTAGTTCAACCTCGTTACGGGCAAGTCTCTTTACTCATTCCGTAATACAAGATCCCGTGGCTAGCACTTAGTCACGTTGCTTGGAAGGCTTATTGTGATGTTGTATTACCGAGTGGGCCATGAGATACCTCTCCGACACACGGAGTAACAAAGCCCAGTCCTGATCCATGCCAACCCAACAGACACCCTTGAAGATACCTGTAGAGTACCTCTATAGCCGCCCAGTTACATTGTGGCGTTTGATACACACAAGGCACTCCTCCGGTGTCAATGAGTTGCATGATCTCATGGTCATAGGAACAGATACTTGACATGTAGAAAACAGTAGCAATAAACTGACACGGTCATATGCTACGTTTATAGTTTGTGTCTTGTCCATCACATCATTCTCCTAATGATGTGATCCTGTTATCAAATGACATCTCATGTCCATAGCTAGGAAACCTTGACCATCTTTGATCAACGAGCTAGTCTATTAGAGGCATACTAGGGACATGGTGTTGTCTATGTATCCACACATGTATTTAAGTTTCGATCAATACAATTATAGCATGGATAATAAACGATTATCATGAACAAGGAAATATGATAATAACCAATTTATTATTTCCTCTATTGCATATTTCCAACAATGGAGACCAAAGAAAAGAAAATACATTAGAAAACTCATGGCAAGGCACACACAGGTGCGGTACACAGCATGGCATACTATACAGGGCCTATGGCTAAGGCATAGGGGACGACGTTCGTCCTTTCTCTTTGTTTTGCCATTGTCGAGCTTTGAGTCTCACTCAACTTCACAACTTACAAATCAGGCGAGAACTCTTTCTCTGACTGATCCATTTTGAATTCTTTCAAAATCTTGTCAAGGTATGTACTCATTGAAAGTCTCATCAAGCATCTTGATCTATCTCTATAAATCTTGATGCTCAAAAATTAGATAGCTTTATCCATGTTTTCCTTCGAAAATCACTTTTCAAACAACCGTTCATGCTTTCCAGAAATTCTACATTATTTCCGATCAACAATATGTCATCCACATATACTCATTAGAAATTATATAGTGCTCCCACTCACTTTATTGTAAATACAAGTATCTCATAAACTTTGTATAGACTCAAAAACTTTGATCACCTCATCAAAGTGTATATTCCAACTTAGAGATGCTTGCTTTAGTCCATAGAAGTGTCACTGAAGCTTGCACACCTTTTAGCATCCTTAGGACTGACAAAACCTTCTCGTTGTATCTCACACAACCTTTCCTTAAGGAAGGAAACGATGTTTTGACATCCATCTGCCAGATTTCATAATTGAAAAATGCAGCAACTGCTAACATAATTCCAACATACTTTAGCATCGCTACGAGTGAGAAAGTCTCATCGTAATCAACTCCTTGAACTTGTCGGAAACTTCTTTGCGACAAGTCGAGCTTTATAAATGGTGACATTTACCATCAGCGTCTGTCTTCATCTCAAAGGTCCATTTGTACTTGACGACCTGCCGTCCAACGAGCAAGTCTACCAAAGTCTACACTTGGTTTTCATACATGGATCCTTTCTCGGATTTCATGGCCTCTAACCATTTGTTGGAATCTGGGCCCATCATCGCTTCTCCATAGCTCGTAGGTTCATCATTGTCCAACAACATGACCTCCAAGGCAGGGTTGTCGTACCATTCAGGAGCAGTACGCATCCTTGTTGACCTACGAGGTTCGATATTAACTTGATCTGAAGCTTCATGATCATCATCATGAACTTCCTCTTCAACTGATGTAGGCTCCACAGAAACATTTTCTTGTGTTCCGCTACTCTCTAGTTGAAACAAAGGTTCAACAACCTCATCAAGTTCTATCTTCCTCCCACTCAATTCTTTCGAGAGAAACTTTTTCTCGAGAAAGGACCCAGTTTTAGCAACAAGCACTTTATGATTGGATCTGAGATAGAAGGTTCACCCAACTGTTCTTAGGGTATTCTATGAAGATGCATTTGTCCGCTTTGGGTTCGAGCTCATTAGGTGAACACATTTTTTCACACAAGCGTCGCAGCCGCAAACATTAAGAAATGACAGCTTAGGTTTCTATCAAACCATAATTCACATGGTGTCATATCAACGGATTTAGATGGTGCCCTATTTAAAGTGAATGTTGTTGTCTCTAATGCATAACCCAAAACTATAGTAGCAAAACAATAAGAGACATCATAGCATGCACCATATCCAATAGAGCACGACTGTGACGTTCGGACACACCATCACTCTATGGTGTTCTAGGTGGCGTGAGTTGTGAAACAACTTTTCACATTGTCTTAAGTTGTATACCAAACTCGTAACTCAAATATTCACCTCCACGATCATATCGTAGACATTTTATCTTCTCATCACGATGATCTCAAACTTCACTCTGATTTTGCTTGAACTTTTCAAATGATTCAGACTTGTGTTTCATTAAGTAAACATACACTATATCTACTCAAATAATCAGTGAAGGTAAGAAAATAACGATATCCACCGCAAGCTACAAGACTCATTGGATTGCATACATCAACATGTATCATTTCCAATAAATCACTTGCCCTCTCCATCAAACCAGAAAATGGGGTCCTTAGTCATCTTGCCCAAGAGGCATGGTTCGCATGTCTCAACTGATTCGAAATCGAATGAGTCCAAAGATCCATCAGCATGGAGTTTCTTCATGCGATTTATACCAATATGACATTTAGCGGTAGTGCCACGAGTATGTGGTACTATCATTAATAAATTTGTATCTTTTGGCATCAATGTTATGAACATGTGTATTAGTACGATCAAGATTCAATAAGCCATTCTCACTGGGTGCATGACCATTGAAGGTATTATTCATGTAAACAGAATAACCATTATTCTCTAACTCAAATGAATAACCCTGTTGCAATAAACGCGATCCAATCATGTTCATGCTTAACGCAAACACCAAATTACATTTATTTAGGTTTGTCACTAATCCCGAAGGTAGAGAGAGCGTGTGATGTTGATCACAGCAACCTTGGAAACATTTCCAACACACATCGTCACCTCACACTTAGCTAGTCTTCGTTTATTCCGTAGCTTTTATTTTGAGTTTTTAACATTTAGCAACCGAACCGGTATCCAAGACCCAGGTGATACTAGCAATACTAGTAAGGTACACATTAATAACACGTATATCAAATATACTTCTATTGATGTTGCCAACCTTCTTATCTACCAAGTATCTAGGGCTGTTCCCCTTCAGCGACCACTCTCCTCGTAATAGAAGCACTTAGTCTCGGGTTTGGGTTCAACTTTGGGTTGCTTCACTGGAGCAGCAATTGACTTGCCATCCATGAAGTTTCCCTCTTTGCCCTTGCCCTTCTCGAAACTGGTGGTTTTACTAACAATCAACACTTGATGCTCCTTCTAGATTTCTACCTTCGCGGTGTCAAACATCGCAAACAGCTCAGGGATCTTTATTTCCATCCCTGGCAATTTATAGTTAATCACCAAGTTCTAGTAGCTTACTGACAGTGACTTGGAGAACTATATCAATCACTATCTTATCTGGAAGATCAAATCCCACTCGATTCAAGCAATTGTAGCACCCAGACAATCTGAGCACATGCTCAACGATTGAGCTATTCTCTTTCATCTTGCATGCAAAGAATCTTGTTGGAGATCTCATATCTCACAACACGGGCACGAGCCTTAGATCCCAATTCCAACTATTAAAACATCTCATATATTCCGTGACGTTCAAAATGTTTCGGAGCCTCAATTCTAAGACATAATGCATGACACACTGAACTATCAAGTAGTCATCGGAATGTGCTTGTCACATGTTCACAACATCTACAGACGACGCTAGAGGGGGCGGTGCACCGAGCGGTGCATTAAGGACATAAGCCTTCTGTGCAGCAATGAGGACAATCCTCAGATCACGGACTTAGTCCGTAATATTGCTACCATCATCTTTCAACTCTATTTCTCTAGGAACATATAAAAATACAAGGGAGCTACAGTGTGAGCTAGTAATCTACAACATAATTTGCAAAGAAACGAGTGACTATGTTCATGATAATGAGTTCAATTAATAATATTACTTAAGAACTCCCACTCAAATTGACATCCCTCCGGTCATTAGAGTGATGCATGATCCAAATTCACCAAATCAAGTCCAATCATCACGTGAGTTGAGGTGGTTTCAATGGTGAACATCATCATGTTGATCATATCTACTATATGACTCATGTTCGACCGTTCAGTCTCTTGTGTTTCGAGGCCATGTCTCTACATGCTAGGCTTTTCAAGTTTAACCCGAGTGTTTTGCATGTGCAACACTGGCTTGCCCCCGTTGTATGTGAACGTAGAGTCTATCACACCCGATCATCACGTGGTGTCTCGACACGACAAACTTCCGCCACGGTGCACACTCGGGGAGAACACAAATTATCTTGAAATTAAGTGAGGGATCACCTTATAATGCTACCGTCGTCCTAAGCAAAACAAGGTGCATAAAAGGATTAACATCACATGCAAATCATAAGTGACATGATATGGCCATGAACTTGTGCTTTTGATCTCCATCTTGAAAGCACCGGCATGATCTCCATCATCACCAGCATGACACCATGATCTCCATCATCTTGATCTCCATCAACGTGTCGTCATCGGGGTTTTCGCGCCCACCATGCTTCTACTACTATTGCTACCATTTAGCGATAAACTAAAGCATTACATAGCGCTTAATGATTGACATGCAGGTCATACAATAATTAAAGACAACCCTATGGCTCCTGTCGGTTGCCGTACTCATCGACATGCAAGTCGTGATATTCTATACAAAAAATGATTGTCTCATACATCACATATATCTCATCATGTAATTGGCCATATCACATCACAACATACCCTGCAAAAACAAGTTAGACGTCCTCTAATTGTTGTTGCATGTTTTACGTGGCTGCTATGGCTATCTAGCAAGAACAATTCTCACCTACGCACAACCACAACGGTGATACATAATTGCTTTTCAACCTTCTCAAGGACTGCCTTTGTCCAGGCTGCTTCATCCCACAATACCGCTGAACCAAAACACAACGAAGGGAGGAAGCAATCTAAGCATCAACGCCCACAAACTCCTTTGTGTTCTACTCATGATCTCATCTACACATAGACCTAGCTCATGATGCCACTGTTGGGGAATGTTGCATGGGAAACAAAAAATTTCCTACGCACACGCAAGATCTATCCATGGTGATGAGCATCTACGAGAGGGAGAATGGATCAACATACCCTTGTAGATCGCTAAGCGGGAAGCGTTAAGAAACGCGGTTGGTGTAGTCGAATGTCTTTGCAATCCAAATCACCAAGCGTCCCGCGATCTCATCACGATCTGTCCCACGATCCAACCACGATCCATCTTGTGATCTCATCACGATTCGTCCCGCGATCCAATCACGAATCGTCTCGTGATCTTGATCACGGTTCTTCTGATCTAACGCCTAACGGACGGCACCTCCGCGTTCAGCACACATACAGCTCGATGACGATCTCCGCCTTCTTGATCCAGCAAGAGGGAGCAGAGAGCTAGACGAGTTCTCTGGCAGCGCGACGGAGTTGCAGCGATGGTGGTGGAGTAATTCCAGCAGGGCTTCGCCTAAGCACTACTGAAACTGATCTAGAGGAGAAACTGCGGATTATAGGAGAGGGTAGCATGTGGCTGAAAATCTATGTGCAAAAACCTTAAAACCTCTAGTATATATATAGGAGGAGGAGAGGAGGAGGCTTGGCCACAAGGTCCATCCCTTTTGGCTTTGTCCGAAGTGGAGGGAGGAATCCTACTCCTCCACTCCTAGTCGGATTAGGACTCCTTCCTTATATTAGCCTTTTTCCACCTTTTCCATGTTGGATTTCCTTCCCAGATGCATGGGCCCTATGTGGGACTTCGGCCAGCCCACTAAGGGCTGGTATTCATCCTCCCACAGACCATGTAGCCTCTTGGGTCGAAATACCCCTCCCGATGGTCCCCCGGTACCCTCCCGGCACTCCCGAAACACTACCGATGAGCCCGAAACTTTTCTGGCGACCAAAACAGGACTTCCTATATACCAACCTTTACCTCCGGACCATTGCGGATCTCCTAGTGACTTCCTGGATCTCATCCGGGACTCCGAAAAACCTTCGGTCACCACCATGCATAACTCTATACTACCGAAACGTCACCAAACCTTAAGTGTGCAGACCCTGCGGGTTCGAGAACTATGTAGACATGAACGAGACACCTCTACGGTCAATAACCAATAGAGGGACCTGGATGCCCATATTGATTCCTACATATTCTACGAAGATCTTTATCGGTTGAACCTCTATGTCAAGGATTCAGTTAATCTCGTATGATGTTCCCTTTGTTCTTTGGTATGTTACTTGCCCGAGATTCGATCATCGGTATCTCATACCTAGTTCAACCTCGTTACCGGCAAGTCTCTTTACTCATTCCGTAATACAAGATCCCGTGGCTAACACTTAGTCACATTGCTTGCATGGCTTATTGTGATGTTGTATTACCGTGTGGGCCCTGAGATACCTCTCCGTCACACAGAGTAACTAATCCCAGTCTTGATCCATGCCAACCTAACAGACACCCTCGGGGATACCTGTAGAGTACCTTTATAGTCGCCCAGTTACGTTGTGACGTTTGATACACACAAGGCACTCCTCCGGTGTTAGTGAGTTGTATGATCTCATGGTCATAGGAACAGATACTTGACGTGCAGAAAACAGTAGCAATAAACTGACACGATCATATGCTACGTTTATAGTTTGGGTCTTGTCCATCACATCATTCTCCTAATGATGTGATCCCGTTATCAGATGACATATCATGTCCATGGCTAGAAAACCTTGACCATCTTTGATCAACGAGCTCGTCTATTAGCGGCATACTAGGGACATGGTGTTGTCTATGTATCCACACATGTATCTAAGTTTCCGATCAATACAATTATAGCATGGATAATAAACGATTATCATGAACAAGGAAATATGATAATAACCAATTTATTATTGCCTCTAGGGCGTATTTCCAACAATGGAGACCAAAGAAAATAAAATACATTAGAAAATTGAGGTATGGCGTCCCTAAGGAGCTAACAGCACACAACCATCACCTTAGATACATGTTGATGTCTAGTAGGCTAAATGAAATGGCTTCATATGCTGCATCGTCCAATGAAAAATATATGTATGTGGTTGTTGAAAGTGTGAGGATTGAAGCGAGGCTGGATGAGATGACTTTGGTAGAGGAGCAACAAAAAATGCCAAGACAACCATATTGAGGGAGGTCCAGACCCTACTGTGAGCAACCCACGCCCTGATGGGTATGGGGAAATCCTAAAGGATCATGATGTTATGCTTCAAAGGGGCGTCCACATGAGTATTACAAGACATTTTTGGAGAAAATACAATCAAAGTAACAAATTGGCTACAGTCATTGTGGTCAGCATGACCATGTTTTCAGTTTGTGCACAAACAAACACATGCTCCAGTCCCAATTTCACGAGAAGACTACAGTAGACAAGCAAGCAACAGGTTTTTTATTTTTGTTTTTTCTGCTTCTTATCTAAAAGATCTACTATTTAATTCTTTGCACTTTGTTGGTGGCATTTTGTCTATACATAAAAACTAACAAAAAATCATGTTGGTGATAGGTGTACCTAGTGCTTCAAAGGTTTTGCCTAGCAAGAATCAAACATGACGAAATCAAAAAGCGAGCGAGAAACGGAGTGTGCAATGTTGGATATATGCCCTAGAGGCAAAAATAAATTAGTTATTATCATATTTCCTTGTTCATGATAATCGTTTATTATCCATGCTATAATTGTATTGATCGGAGACTTAGATGCATGTGTGGATACATAGACAAAATCATGTCCCTAGTATGCCTCTAATAGACTAGTATGTTAATCAAAGATGGTTAAGGTTTCCTAGCCACGGACATGAGATGTCATTTGATAACGGGATCACATCATTAGGAGAATGGTGTGATGGACAAGACCCAAACTACAAACGTAGCATATGATCGTGTCAGTTTATTGCTATTGTTTTCTGCATGTCAAGTATCTGTTCCTATGACCATCAGATCATGCAACTCACTGACACCATAGGAGTGCCTTGTGTGTATCAAACGTCACACCGTAACTAGGTGACTATAAAGGTACTCTATAGGTATCTCCAAGGGTGTCTGTTGGGTTGGCATGGATCAAGACTGGGATTTGTTACTCCATGTGACGGAGAGGCATCTCAGGGCCCACTCGGTAATACAACATCACAACAAGCCTTGCAAGCAATGTGACTAAGTGTTAGTCACGGGATCTTGTATTACGAAATAAGTAAAGAGACTTTCCGGTAACGAGGTTGAACTAGGTATGGAGATACCGACGATCGAATCTTGGGCAAGTAACATACTGAAGAACAAAGGGAACATCATGTGGGATTAACTGAATCCTTGACATAGAGGTTCGACCGATAAAGATCTTCGTAGAATATGTAGGAACCAATATGGGCATCTAGGTCCTGCTATTGGTTATTGACCGTAGAGGTGTCTCGGTCATGTCTACATAGTTCTCGAACCCGCAGGGTCTGCACACTTAAGGTTTGGTGACGTTTCGGTAGTATAGAGTTATGCATGGTGGTGACCGGAAGTTTTTCAGAGTCCCGAATGAGATCCCGGAAGTCACTAGGAGCTCCGGAATGGTCCGGGGGTAAATATTGATATATAGGAAGTCCTGTTTTGGTCGGCGGAAAAGTTTCGGGCTCATCGGTAGTGTACCGGGAGTGCCGGTAGTGTACCGGGGGACCATCGGGAGGGGTATTTCGACCCAAGAGGCTACATGGGCTGTGGGAGGATGAATACCAGAATTTAGTGGGCTGGTGGAAGTCCCACAAAGGACCCATGCGGCTGGGAAGAAAAGCCTAAAGAGAAAAGGTGGAAAAGGCAAAAAAGGCAAAAAGGGAAGGAGTCCTAGTCCTACTAGAATTGGAGGAGGATTCCTCCTCTCCTATCCACTTCGGACAAAGCCTCCTAGGGCTGGCCCTTTGGCCAAGCCTCCTCCTCTCTTCCTATTATATATACTAGAGGTTTTAGGGTTTTTGCACTAGATTTTCAGCCACGTGCTACCCGTTCCTCTAGTGCATAGTTTCTCCTCTAGATCGGTTTTCTGCAGTGCTTAGGCAAAGCCCTGCCGGAATTGCTCCACCACCATTGCCGCGGTGCCGTTACATCGCTGGAGAACTCGTCTACCTCTCTGCTCCCTCTTGCTGGATCAAGAAGGCAGAGATCGTCATTGAGCTGTACGTGTGCTGAATGCGGAGGTGTCGTCCGTTCGGCGCTAGATCGGAAGGACCGTGATCAAGATTGCGAGACGGATCGTGATGAGATCGCGGGACGGATCGTGATGAGTTCACGGGAAGGGTCGTGATTGGATCGCGAGACGGATCATGATGAGATCGCATGACGCTCGGCGATTTGGATCATGAAGACGTTCGACTACACCAACCGCGTTTCTTAACGCTTCCCGCTTAGCGATCTACAAGGGTATGTAGATCCACTCTCCCTCTCGTAGATGCTCATCACCATGGATAGATCTTGCGTGTGCGTAGGAATTTTTTTGTTTCCCATGCAACGTTCCCCAACAGTGGCATCATGAGCTAGGTCTATGTGTAGATGAGATCTCGAGTAGAACACAAAGAGTTTGTGGGCGTTGATGCTTAGATTTCTTCCTCCGTTGGTCGTGTTTTTGTTCAGCGGTATTGTGGAATGAAGCGGACCGGACCAACCTTACTCGTACGCTTACGAGAGACCGGTTCCATCAACTGACGTGTATCCTCGTTGCACAAAGATGGCTGGCAGGTGCCTGTTTCTCCTACTTTAGTTGTATCGGATTCAACAAAGGCGGTCCTTGAGATGGTTGAAAAGCAACTTATGTATCACCGTTGTGGTTTATGCATAGGTGAGAATTGTTCTTTCTAGATACCCGTAGCAGACACGTAAAACATGCAACAACAATTGGAGGACGTCTAACTTGTTTTTGTAGGGTATGTTGTGATGTGATATGGCCCATTACATGATGAGATATATGTGATGTATGAGATGATGATGTTTTGTATAGAATATCACGACTTGCATGTCGATGAGTACGGCAACTAGCAGGAGCCATGGGGTTGTCTTTAATTATTGTATGACCTGCGTGTCAATCATTAATCGCTATGTAATGCTTTACTTTATCGCTAAACGGTAGCGATAGTAGTAGAAGCATGATGGGCGCGACAACCCCGATGGTGACACGTTGATGGAGATCAAGATGATGGAGCTCATGGTGTCGTGCCGGTGATGATGGAGATCATGCCGGTGCTTTCAAGATGGAGATCAAAAGCACAAGTTCATGGCCATATCATGTCACTTATGATTTGCATGTGATGTTAATCCTTTTATGCACCTTGTTTTGCTTAGGACGACGGTAGCATTATAAGGTGATCCCTCACTTAAATTTCAAGATGAATTGTGTTCTCCCCGAATGTGCACCATTGCGAAAGTTCGTCGTGTCGAGACACCACATGATGATCGGGTGTGATAGACTCTACGTTCACATACAACGGGTGCAAGCCAGTGTTGTACATGCAGAACACTCGGGTTAAACTTGATGAGCCTATCATGTACAGACATGGCCTCGGAACACAAGAGACCAAAAGGTCGAACATGAGTCATATAGCAGATATGATCAACATGATGATGTTCACCATTGAAACTACCTCACTCACATGATGATCGGACTTGAGTTGGTGAATTTGGATCGTGTATCACTCGAATGACCGGAGGGATGTCAATTTGATTGGGAGTTCTTAAGTAATATGATTAATTGAACTCATTATCATGAACATAGTCAATAGTGTCTTTGCAAATTATGTTGTAGATTACTAGCTCATGTTGTAGATCCCTGTAATTTTTATATGTTCCTAGAGAAATAGAGTTGAAAGATGATGTTAGCAATATTGCGGACTGGGTCCGTGATCTGAGGATTGTCCTCATTGCTGTACAGAAGGCTTATGTCCTTAAGGCATCGCTCAGTGCGCCACCCACTCTAGTGTCATCTGTAGACGTTGTGAACATCTGACAGGCACGTTTCGATGACTACTTGATAGTTATGTGTGTCATGCATTATGGCTTAGAACTGAGGCTCCAAAACTTTTGAACGTCATGGAACATATGGGATGTTCTAAGAGCTGAAATTGGGATCTCAGGCTCGTGCCCGTGTTATGAGATATGAGATCTCCAACAAGATTCTTTGCCTGCAAGATGAAGGAGAATAGCTCAATCGTTGAGCATGTGCTCAGATTGTTTGGGTGCTACAATCGCTAAAATCGAGCGGGAGTTGTTCTTCCAGATAAGATAGTGATTGATATAGTTCTCTGAGTCACTATCACTAAGTTACTAGAACTTCGTGATGAACTGTAATTATGACAGGTTTGGAAATGATGATCCCTGAGCTGTTCGCGATGTTTGACACCACGAAGGTAGACATCAAGAAGGAGCATCAAGTGTTGATGGTTAGTAAAACCACTAGTTTCGAGAAGGGCAAGGGCAAGGAGGGAAACTTCATGGACGGCAAGTCAGTTGCTGCTCTAGTGAAGCAACCCAAAGTTGAACCCAAACCCGAGACTAAGTGCTTCTATTATGAGGAGAGCGGTCACCGAAGTGGAACAACCCTAGATACTTGGTAGATAAGAAGGTTGGCAACGTCGATAGAAGTATATTTGATATATGTGTTATTGATGTGTACCTTGCTAGTACTCCTAGTAGCACCTGGGTATTGGATACCAGTTCAGTTGCTAAATGTTAGTAACTCAAAGTAAAAGCTACGGAATAAACGGATACTGGCTAAGTGTGAGGTGACGATGTGTGTTGGAAATGTTTCCAAAGTTGATGTGATCAACATCGCACGCTCTCTCTACCTTCAGGATTAGTGACAAACCTAAATAAATGTAATTTGGTGTTTGCGTTAAGCATGAACATGATTAGATCGTGTTTATTGCAACACGGTTATTCATTTAAGTTAGAGAATAATGGTTATTCTGTTTACATGAATAATACCTTCAATGGTCATGCACCCAGTGAGAATGGTTTGTTGAATCTTGATCATAGTAATACACATGTTCATAACATTGATGCCAAAAGATACAAAGTTAATAATGATAGTACCACATACTTGTGGCACTACCGCTAAATGTCATATTGGTATAAATAACTCCATGCTGATGGATCTTTGGACTCATTCGATTTTGAACCGGTTGAGACATGCGGACCATGCCTCTTGGACAAGATGACTAAAACTCCGTTTTCTGGAATGGGCAATTGACTTATTGGAAATGATACATGTTGATGTATACGGTCCAATGAGTGTTGTAGCGTGCAGTGGATATCGTTATTTTCTTACCTTCACTGATGAGTTGAGTATATATGAGTATATTTACTTAACGAAACACAAGTCTGAATCGTTTGAAAAGTTCAAGCAAATTCAGAGTGAAGTTTAAGATCATCGTGACAAGAAGATAAAAATGTCTTCGATATGATCATGGAGATGAATATCTGAGTTACGAGTTTGGCATACAACTTTAGACAATGTGAAAATTGTTTCACAACTCACGCCACCTGGAACACCATAGTGTGATGGTGTGTCTGAACATCATAGTCGTGCTCTATTGGATATGGTGCATGCTATGATGTCTCTTATCGTTTTGCTACTATAGTTTTGGGGTTATGCGTTAGAGACAACTACATTCACTTTAAATAGGGCACCATCTAAATCCATTGAGATGACACCGTCTGAACTATGGTTTGATAGAAACATAAGTTGTCATTTCTTATTGTTTGGGGCTGCGACGCTTATGTGAAAAAGATTTTCACCTAATGAGCTCGAACCCAAAGCGGACAAATGCATCTTCATAGAATACCCTAAGAACAGTTGGGTATACCTTCTATCTCAGATCCAAGTTCAAAGTGTTTGTTGCTAAAACGGGTCCTTTCCCGAGAAAAGTTTCTCTCGAAAGAATTGAGTGGGAGGAAGATAGAACTTGATGAGGTTGTTGAACCTTTGTTTCAACCAGAGAGTAGCGCAACGTAGAAAGATGTTTCTGTGGAACCTACGTTAGTTGAAGAGGAAGTAAATGATGATGATCATGAAGCTTCGGATCAAGTTACTATCGAACCTCGTAGGTCGACAAGGATGCATACTTCTCCTGAGTGGTACGACAACCCTGTCTTGGAGGTCATGTTGTTGGACAACGATGAACCTACGAGATATGGAGAAGCGATGATGGGCCCGGATTCCGACAAATGGTTGGAGGCCATGAAATCCAAGAAAGGATCCATGTATGAAAACCAAGTATAGACTTTGGTAGACATGCTCGTTGGAGGGCAGGTCATCGAGTACAAATGGACCTTTGAGATGAAGACAGACGCTGATGGTAAATGTCACCATTTATAAAGCTCGACTTGTCACAAAGAAGTTTCCGACAAGTTCAAAGAGTTGACTGCGATGAGACTTTCTCACTCGTAGCGATGCTAAAGTCTGTTGGAATTATGTTAGTAGTTGCTGCATTTTTCAATTATGAAATCTGGCAGATGGATGACAAAATATCGTTTCCTTAACAGTTTACTTGAGGAAAGGTTGTATGTGATACAACCAGAAGGTTTTGTCAGTCCTAAGGATGCTAAAAGGTGTGCGAGCTCCAGCAATCCATCTAAGGGCTGGATCAAGCATCTCGGAGTTGGAATATACACTTTGATGAGGTGATCAAAGTTTTCTACTTTATACAAAGTTTACGAGAAACTTGTATTTGCAATAAAGTGAGTGGGAGCACTATAGAATTTCTGATGAGTATATGTGGATGACATATAGTTGATCGAAAATAATGTAGAATTTTTGGAAAGCATGAACGGTTGTTTGAAAAGTGATTTTCAAAGGAAGACCTGGATCAAGCTACCTAATTTTTGAGAATCAAGATATATAGAGGTAGATCAAGATGCTTGATGAGACTTTCAATGAGTACATACCTTGACAAGATTTTGAAAAAATTCAAAATGGATTAGTCAGGGAAAGAGTTCTCGCCTGATTTGTAAGGTGTGAAGTTGAGTGAGACTCAAAGCTCGACAATGGCAAAAGAAAGAGAAAGGACAAACGTCGTCCCCTATGCCTTAGCCATAGGCTCTGTATGTTGGGGAACGTCGCATGGGAAACAAAATTTTCCTACGCACACGCAAACCTATCCATGGTGATGAGCATCTACGAGAGGGAGAGTGTATCTATGTACCCTTGTAGATCGCTAAGCGGGAAGCGTTAAGAAAAGCGGTTGGTGTAGTCGAACATCTCCGCGATCCAAATCGCCGAGCGTCCCGCGATCTCATCATGATCCGTCCCGTGATCCAATCACGATCCGTCCCGCGAACACATCATGATCCGTCCCGCGAACTCATCACAATCCGTCTCACGATCTTGATCACGATCTGTCCCGCGAACTCATCACGATCCGTTTCGTGATCACATCACGAACCGTCTCGCGATCTTGATCACGGCTTCCGATCTGGCGCCGAACGGACGGCACCTCCGCGTTCAGCACACGTGCAGCTTGATGACGATCTCCACCGTCTCGATCCAGCGAGAGGAGGTGGAGAGGAGAGAGAGTTCACCGCCAGCGTGACAGTGCTCCGGTGATGGTGATGGAGCAATTCCGGCAGGGCTTCGCCTAAGCGCTGCGGAAAACCGATCTAGAGAAGAAACTACGCACCGGTGTAACGGGTAGCACGTGGCCGGAAATTCTGTCCAAAAACCACCCAATCCACTAGTATATATAGGAGGAGAGGAGAGGAGAGGCAGCCAAGTCCTTTGGGTCGGCCAAAATAGGAGGTGGGAAGCAATCCTACTTCACCTCCAATCCTAGTTGGAGTAGGATTGCCTCCTATTGGCTGATTTTCCACTTTTTGCTTTAGGACTTTCTCTCCTGTGCCATGGGCCTTTGTGGCTGTTTTCCCAGCCCAATAAGGGCTGGCTATTATTCTCCCACAGCCCATGGACCTCTTGGGGTCGAAATACCCCTCCCGGAGGCCTCCCGGTACACTACCGGCACTCCCGGTACACTACCGATGAGCCCGAAACTTTTCCGGAAACCAAACTGGGACTTCCTATATATGAATCTTTACCTCCAGACCATTATGGAGCTCCTCGTGACGTCCGGGATCTCATCTGGAACTCCGAACAAACTTCGGTCACCACCATACATAACTCTACACTACCGAAACGTCACCGAACCTTAAGTGTGCAGACCCTGCGGGTTCGAGAACTATGTAGACATGACCGAGACACCTCTACGGTCAATAACCAATGGTGGGACCTAGACGTCCACATTGGTTCCTACATATTCTATGAAGATCTTCTTCGGTCGAAGCTCTATGTCAAGGATTCAGTTAATCCCGTATAACGTTCCCTTTGTTCTTCGGTATGTTACTTGCCCGAGATTCGATCGTCGATATCTCCATACCTAGTTCAACCTCGTTACCGACAAGTCTCTTTACTCGTTCCGTAATACAAGATCCCGCAACTAAAAATTAGTCACATTACTTGCAAGGCTTATTGTGATGTTGCATTACCGAGTGGGCCCCGAGATACCTCTCCGTCACACGGAGTAACAAATCCTAGTCTCGATCCATGCCAACTCAACAGACACCATTGGAGATACCTGTAGAGCATCTTTATAGTCACCCAGTTACGTTGCGACGTTTGATACACACAAGGCACTCCTCCGACATCCGTGAGTTACATGATCTCATGGTCATAGGAACATATACTTGACAATGCAGAAAACAGTAGCAATAAACTGACACGATCATATGCTACGTTTGTAGTTTGGGTCTTGTACATCACATCATTCTCCTAATGATGTGATCCCGTTATCAAATGACATCTCATGTCCATGGCTAGGAAACCTTAACCATCTTTTGATCAACGAGCTAGTCTACTAGAGGCATACTAGGGACATGGTTTTGTCTATGTATCCACACATGCATTTAAGTCTACGATCAATACAATTATAGCATGGATAATAAACGATTATCATGAACAAGGAAATATGGTAATAACTAATTTATTATTGCCTCTAGGGCATATTTCCAACAGTCTCCCACTTGCACTAGAGTCAATAATCTAGTTCACATCACCATGTGATTCGCATTGTTATGAATCTAACACGCAACGAGTTTTGGGGCTCGATCATGCTTTGCATGTGAGAGAGGTCTTATAGTCAACGGGTCTGTGATATTCAGATCCGTGTGTACTTTGCAAATCTCTAAGTCAAACCGTAAACACTGCTACCACACTCCACTTGGTACTATTTCCAAATGGCTGCTTCACTATACGTATCCAGATTGCTACTACTAGTCATCCGGATTGGTGTTAAAGCTTGCATCGACATAACTCTTTACGACGAACTCTTTATCACCTCCATAATCAAGAAACATTTCCTTAGTCCTCTGGTTACTAAGGATAATTCCGACCGCTGTCTAGTGATCCACTCCTGGACCACTCTTGTACCCCTTGACAGACTCATAGCAAGGCACACACAGGTGCGGTACACAGCATGGCATAATATAGAGCCTATGGCTAAGGCATAGGGGACGACGTTCGTCCTTTCTCTTTCTTATGCCGTTGTCGAGCTTTGAGTCTCACTCAACTTCACACCTTACAAATCAGACGAGAACTATTTCTCTGGCTGATCCATTTTGAACTCTTTCAAAATCTTGTCAAGGTATGCACTCATTGAAAGTCTCATCAAGCATCTTGATCTATCTCTATAGATTTTGATGCTCAAGAATTAGGTAGCTTTATCCAGGTCTTCCTTTGAAAAACACTTTTCAAACAACCTTTTATGCCTTCCCGAAATTCTACATTATTTCCGATCAACAATATGTCAACCACACATACTTATCAGAAACTCTATAGTGCTCCCACTCACTTTATTGCAAATACAAGTTTCTCATAAACTTTGTATAAACTACAAAAACTTTGATCACCTCATCAAAGTGTATATTCCAACTCCGAGATGCTTGCTTCAGTCCACACAAGGATCATTGAAGCTTGCTCACCTTTTAGCATCCTTAGGACTGACAAAACCTTCTAGTTGTATCACATACAACCTTTCCTCAAGTAAACCGTTAAGGAAACGATGTTTTGTCATCCATCTGCCAGATTTCATAATTGAAAATGCAGCAACTGCTAACATAATTCCAACAGACTTTAGCATCGCTACGAGTGAGAAAGTCTCATCGCAGTCAACTCCTTGAACTTGTCACAAACAACTTTGCAACAAGTCAAACTTTACAAATGGTGACATTTACCATCAGTGTCTTTCTTCATTTTAAAGATCCATTTGTACTCAACGACCTGCCGTCCAACGAGCAAGTCTACCCAAGTCTATACTTGGTTTTCATACATGGATCCTATCTCGGATTTCATGGCCTCCAACCATTTGTTGGAATCCGGGCCCATCATCGCTTCTTCACAGCTCGTAGGTTCATCGTTGTCCAACAACATGACTTCCAAGACAGGGTTGCCGTACTGCTCAGGAGCAATACACATCCTTGTTGACCTACGAAGTTTGATAGTAACTTGATCCTAAAGCTTCATGATCATCATCATTAACTTCCTCTTCAACTAACGTAGGCTTCACAGAAACAACTTTCTGCGCTGCGCTACTCTCTAGTTGAAAAAAGGTTCAACAACCTCATCAAGTTCTATCTTCCTCCCACTCAATTCTTTCGAGAGAAACATTTCCTCGAGAAAGGATCCGTTTAAGCAACAAACACTTTGCACTAGGATCTGAGATTGAAGATTCACCCAACTGATCTTAGGGTATTCTATGAAGATGCATTTGTCCGCCTTGGGTTCGACCTCATTAGGTGAAAACATTTTCCACACAAGTGTCACAGCCCCAAATATTAAGAAATGACAGGTTAGGTTTCTATCAAACCATAATTCACACGGTGTCATCTCAACGGATTTAGATGATGCCCTATTTAAAGTGAATGTAGTTGTCTCTAATGCATAACCCCAAAAATTATAGTAGTAAAACGATAAGAGACATCACAGTATGTACTATATCAATAGAGCATGACTATGATGTTCGGACACACCATCACACCATGGTGTTCCAGGTGGCGTTAGTTGTGAAACAAATTTCACATTGTCTTAAGTTGTATGCCAAACTCGTAATCAGATATTCACCTCCACGATCATATCGCGGTCATTTTTATCTTCTTTTCATGATGATCTTTAAACTTCACTCTGAATTTGCTTGAACCTTTCAAACGATTCAGACTTGTGTTTCATTAAGTAAATATACACTATATCTACTCAAATCATCAGTGAAGGTAAGAAAATAACGATATCCACTGCACACTACAAGACTCACTAGATTGCATACATCAACATGTATCATTTCCAATGAATCACTTGCCCGCTCCATCCAACGGGGTCCTTTAGTCATCTTGCCCAAGAGGCATGGTTCGCATGTCTCAACTGATTCGAAATCGAATGAGTCCAAATATCCATCAGCATGGAGTTTCTACATGCGCTTTATACCAATATGACATTTAGCGGCAGTGCCACAAGTATGTGGTGCTATCATTATTAACTTTGTATCTTTTGACATCAATGTTATGAACATGTGTACTACTACGATCAAGATTTCAACAAACCATTCTCACTGGGTGCATGAGCATTGAAGGTATTATTCATGTAAACAAAATAACCATTATTCTCTAACTTAAATGAATAACCGTATTGCAATAAACATGATCTAATCATGTTCATGCTCAACGCAAAAGACCAAATAACATTTATCTAGGTTCGTCACTAATCCTGAAGGTAGAGAGAGCGTGCGATGTTGATCACATCAATCTTGGAAACACTTCCAACACATATCGTCACCTCACCCTTAGCTAGTTCTCCGTTTATTCTATAGCTTTTATTTCGAGTTACTAACATTTAGCAACCGAACCGGTATCCAATACCCAGGTGCTACTAGGAGTACTAGCAAGGTACACATCAATAACTCGTATATCAAATATACTTTTGTCGATGTTGCCATCCTTCTTATCTACCAAGTATCTAGGGTTGTTCCGCTTCAGCGACCGTTCACCTCATAATAGAAGCACTTAGTCTCGGGTTTGAGTTCAACTTTGGGTTGCTTCACTGGAGCAGCAACTGACTTGCTATCCATGAAGTTTCCCTCCTTGCTATTTCCCTTCTCGAAACTAGTGGTTTGGTTAACCATCAACACTTGACGCTCCTTCTTGATTTCTACCTTCGCGGTGTCAAAACATCGCGAACAGCTCAGGAATCATTATTTCTATCCCTGGCAATTTATAGTTCATCACTAAGTTCTAGTAGCTTAGTGACAGTGACTTGGAGAACTATGTCAATCACTATCTTATCTGGAAGATCAACTCCCACTTGATTCAAGCGACTGTAGCACCCAGACAATCTGAGTACACGCTCAACGATTGAGCTCTTCTCTTTCATCTTGCAGGCAAAGAATCTTGTTGGAGATCTCATATCTCGCAACACGGGCACGAGCCTGAGATCCTAATTTCAACTCTTAGAAACATCTCATATGTTCCGTGACGTTCAAAACGTTTCAGAGCCTCAATTCTATGCCGTAACGCATGACGCACTAAACTATCAAGTAGTCATCAGAACGTGCCTGTCAGATGCTCACAACATCTACAGACAACGCTAGAGGGGTTGGCGCACTGAGCGGTGCATTAAGGACATAAGCCTTTTGTGCAGCAATGAGGACAATCCTCAGATCACGGACCCAGTCCGTAATATTACTACCATCATCTTTCAATTCTATTTCTCTAGGAACATATAAAAATACAAGGGAGCTACAGCTAGAGCTAGTAATCTACAACATAATTTGCAAAGACACTTTGACTATGTTCATGATAATGAGTTCAATTAATCATATTACTTAAGAACTCCCACTCAAATTGACATCCCTCCGATCATTCGAGTGATACATGATCCAAATTCACCAACTCAAGTCCGATCATCACGTGAGTTGAGGTGGCTGCAATGGTGAACATCATTATGTTGATCATATCTACTATATGACTCATGTTCGACCTTTCGGTCTCTCGTGTTCCGAGGCCATGTCTGTACATGCTAGGCTCGTCAAGTTTAACCCGAGTGTTCTGCGCGTGCAAATCTGGCTTGCACCCGTTGTATGTGAACGTAGAGTCTATCACACCCGATCATCACGTGGTGTCTCAACAGGACGAACTTTCGCAACGGTGCACACTCGGGGAGAACACAGTTCATCTTGAAATTCAAGCGAGGGATAACCTTATAATGCTACCACCGTACTAAGCAAAACAAGGTGCATAAAAGGATTAACATCTCATGCAATTCATAAGTGACATGATATGGCCATGAACTTGTGTTTAAGATCTCCATCTTCGAAACACGAGCATGATCTCCATCGTCATCGACACAACACCATGATCTCCATCATCTTGATCTCCATCAATGTGTTGCCATTGGGGTTGTGGCGCCAGCCCTGCTTCTACTTCTATTGCTACCACTTAGCAACAAAGTAAAGCATTACATAGCGCTTAATGATTGACACGCAGGTCATACAATAATTAAAGACAACCCTATGGCTCCTGCCGGTTGCCGTACTCAACGACATGCAAGTCGTGAAATTCTATACATCACATGATCATCTCATACATCACATATATCTCATAATGTAATTGGCCATATCACATCACAACATACCCTGCAAAAACAAGTTAGACGTCCTCTAGTTGTTGTTGCATGTTTTACGTGGCTGCTACGGGTATCTAGCAAGAACAATTCTCACCTACGCATAAACCACAACGGTGATACACTAGTTTGCTTTTCAACCTTCTCAAGGACCGCCTTTGTCGAATCCGATCCAACTAAAGTGAGAGAAACTGTCACCCGCAAGCCATCTAGGCAATAAGTTGCGTCGAGGGAACCGGTCTCTCATAAGCGTACGAGTAATGTTGGTCCGGGCCGCTTCATCTCACAATCCCGATGAACCAAAATACGACCAAGGGAGGAAGCAATCTAAGCATCAACGCCCACAAACCTTTTGTGTTCTACTCGAGATCTCATCGAACCATCAACCTAGCTCATGATGTCACTGTTGGGGAACGTCGCATGGGAAACAAAATTTTCCTACGCACACGCAAACCTATCCATGGTGATGAGCATCTATGAGAGGGAGAGTGTATCTACGTACCCTTGTAGATTGCTAAGCGGGAAGCGTTAAGAAACGCACGTGGTTGGTGTAGTCGAACATCTCCGCGATCCAAATCGCCGAGCGTCCCGCGATCTCATCACGATCCGTCCCGTGATCCAATCACGATCCGTCCCGTGAACACATCATGATCCGTCCCGCGAACTCATCACGATCCGTCTCACGATCTTGATCACGATCTGTCCCGCGAACTCATCACGATCCGTTCTGTGATCACATCACGAACCGTCTCGCGATCTTGATCACGGCTTCCGATCTAGCGCCGAACGGACAGCACCTCCGCGTTCAGCACACGTGCAGCTTGATGACGATCTCCACCGTCTCGATCCAGCGAGAGGAGATGGAGAGGAGAGAGAGTTCACCGGCAGCGTGATGGTGCTCCGGTGATGGTGGTGGAGCAATTCCGGCAGGGCTTCGCCTAAGCGCTGCAGAAAACCGATCTAGAGGAGAAACTATGCACCGGTGTAACGGGTAGCACGTGGCCGGAAATTCTGTCCAAAAACCACCCAATCCACTAGTATATATAGGAGGAGAGGAGAGGAGAGGCATCCAAGGCCTTTGGGTCGGCCGAAATAGGAGGTGGGAAGCAATCCTACTTCACCTCCAATCCTAGTTGGAGTAGGATTGCCTCCTATTGGCTGATTTTCCACTTTTTGCTTTAGGACTTTCTCTCCTGCGCCATGGGCCTTTGTGGCTGTTTTCCCAGCCCACTAAGGGCTGGTTATTATTCTCCCACAGCCCATGGACCTCTTGGGGTCGAAATACCCCTCCCGGAGGCCTCCTGGTACACTACCGGCACTTCCGGTACACTACCGATGAGCCCGAAACTTTTCCGGAAACCAAACTGGGACTTCCTATATATGAATCTTTACCTCCGGACCATTCCGGAGCTCCTCGTGATGTCCGGGATCTCATCCGAGACTCCAAACAAACTTCGGTCACCACCATACATAACTCTACACTACCGAAACGTCACCGAACCTTAAGTGTGCAGACCCTGCGGGTTCGAGAACTATGTAGACATGACCAAGACACCTCTACGGTCAATAAGCAATGACGGGACCTGGACGTCCACATTGGTTCCTACATATTCTACGGAGATCTTTTTCGGTCGAACCTCTATGTCAAGGATTCAGTTAATCCCGTATAGCGTTCCCTTTGTTCTTCGGTATGTTACTTGCCCGAGATTTGATCGTCGGTATCTCCATACCTAGTTCAACCTCGTTACCGGCAAGTCTCTTTACTCGTTCCGTAATACAAGATCCCGCAACTAACAATTAGTCACATTGCTTGCAAGGCTTATTGTGATGTTGCATTACCGAGTGGGCCCCGAGATACCTCTCCGTCACACGGAGTAACAAATCCCAGTCTCGATCCATGCCAACTCAACAGACACCATCGGAGATACCTGTAGAGCACCTTTATAGTCACCCAGTTACATTGCAACGTTTGATACACACAAGGCACTCCTCCGACATCCGTGAGTTGCATGATCTCATGGTCATAGGAACATATACTTGACATGCAGAAAACAGTAGCAATAAACTGACACGATCATATGCTACGTTTGTAGTTTGGGTCTTGTCCATCACATCATTCTCCTAATTATGTGATCCCGTTATCAAATGACATCTCATGTCCATGGCTAGGAAACCTTAACCATCTTTTGATCAACGAGCTAGTCTACTAGAGGCATACTAGGGACATGGTTTTGTCTATGTATCCACACATGCATTTAAGTCTCCGATCAATACAATTATAGCATGGATAATAAACGATTATCATGAACAAGGAAATATGGTAATAACTAATTTATTATTGCCTCTAGGGCATATTTCCAACACTGTATAGTATGCCATGTTGTGTACCGCACCTGTGTGTGCCTTGCCATGAGTCCGTCAAGGGGTACAAGAGTGATCCAGGAGTAGATCACTCGACATCGGTCAAGATTATCCTTAGTAACTAAAAGACTAAGGAGATGTTTCTCGATTATGGAGGTGATAAAGAGTTCGTTGTAAAGAGTTACGTCGATGCAAGCTTTAACACCAATCCGGATGACTCGTAGTAGCAATCTGGATACGTATAGTGGAGCGGCCATTTGGAATAGTACCAAGTGGAGTGTGGTAGCAGTGTTTACAGTTTGATATAGTGATTTGCAAAGTACACACGGATCTGAATGTCGCAGACCCGTTGACTATAAGACCTCTCTCACATGCAAAGCATGATCGAGCCCCAGAACTCATTGGGTGTTAGATTCATAACAATGCGAATCACATGGTGATGTGAACTAGATTATTGACTCTAGTGCAAGTGGGAGACTGTTGGAAATATGCCCTAGAGGCAATAATAAATTAGTTATTATCATATTTCCTTTTCATGATAATCGTTTATTATCCATGCTATAATTGTATTGATTGGAGACTTAGATGCATGTGTGGATACATAGACAAAATCATATCCCTAGTATGCCTCTAATAGACTAGCTCATTAATCAAAGATGGTTAAGGTTTCCTAGCCATGGACATGAGATGTCATTTAATAATGGGATCACATCATTAGGAGAATGGTGTGATGGACAAGACCCAAACTAGAAACGTAGCATGTGATCGTGTCAGTTTATTGCTATGTTTTCTGCATGTCAAGTATCTGTTCCTATGACCATCAGATCATGCAACTCACTGACACCGGAGGAGTGCCTTGTGTGTATCAAATGTCGCAACGTAACTGGGTGACTATAAAGGTACTCTACAGGTATCTCCGAGGGTGTCTGTTGGGTTGGCATGGATCAAGACTGGGATTTGTTACTCCGTGTGACGGAGAGGTATCTCAGGGCCCACTCGGTAATACAAAATCACAACAAGCCTTGCAAGAAATGTGACTAAGTGTTAGTCAAGGGATCTTGTATTACGAAACGATTAAAGAGACTTGTTGTTAACGAGGTTGAACTAGGTATGGAGATACCACAATCGAATCTTGGGCAAGTAACATACTGAAGAACAAAGGGAACATCATACGGGATTAACTGAATCCTTGACATAGAGGTTCGACCGATAAAGATCTTCGTAGAATATGTAGGAACCAATATGGGCATCCAGGTCCCACTATTGGTTATTGACCGTAGAGGTGTCTCGGTCATGTCTACATAGTTCTTGAACCCGTAGGGTTTGCACACTTAAGGTTTGGTGACGTTTCGGTAGTATAGAGTTATGCATGGTGGTGACTGAAGGTTTTTCGGAGTCCCGGATGAGATCCCGGAAGTCACTAGGAGATCCGCAATGGTCCGGAGGTAAAGGTTGGTATATAGGAAGTCCTGTTTTGGTCGCCAGAAAAGTTTCGGGCTCATCAGTAGTGTACCGGGGGGCCATCGGGAGGGGTATTTTGACCCAAGAGGCTACATGGATTGTGGGAGGATGAATACCATCCCTTAGTGGGCTGGTGGAAGTCTCACAAAGGGCCCATGCGGCTGGGAAGAAAAGCCCAAAGAGAAAAGGTGGAAAAAGGCAAAAAAGGCAAAGAGCGAAGGAGTCCTAGACCTATTAGGATTGGAGTAGGATTCCTCCTCTCCTATACATGTCGGCCGAAGCCTCCTAGGGCTGGCCCTTTGGCCAAGCCTCCTCCTCTCTTCCTCTTATATATACTAGAGGTTTTAGGGGTTTTGCACTAGATTTTCAGCCACGTGCTACCCGTTCCTCTAGTGCATAGTTTCTCCTCTAGATCGGTTTTCTACAGTGCTTAGGTGAAGTCCTGCCAGAATTGCTCCATCACCATCGCCGCGGCGCCGTTACACTGCTGGAGAACTCTTCTACCTCTCCGCTCCCTCTTGCTGGATCAAGAAGGCGGAGATCGTCATCGAGCTGTACGTGTGCTGAACGCGGAGGTGCCGTCCGTTCGGCGCTAGATCGGAATGACCGTGATCAAGATTGCGAGATGGATCGTGATGAGATCGCGGGACGGATCGTGATGAGTTCGCGGGACGGATCGTGATTGGATTGCGGGACGGATCATGATGAGATCGTGTGACGCTCGGCGATTTGGATCGCGAAGACGTTCGACTACACCAACCGCGTTTCTTAACGCTTCCCGCTTAGCGATCTACAAGGGTATGTAGATCCACTCTCCCTCTCGTAGATGCTCATCACCATGGATAGATCTTGCGTGTGCGTAGGAAATTTTTTGTTTTCCATGCAACGTTCCCCAACATGCAAAGGGATACTACCAGTGCACCTAGTGCTGCAAAGGATGTTCCTAGCAAGAAAAAAACAGGGAAGCCAAAAGCGGGCGAGAAGCGAGCCGCACGAAAAGATGGTAGTGGTGCATATTGAAGAAAAGAGTGGAAGTTCTTTTAACAATAAATACATCATAAGGAGAGAACAGAAAAATGTTGCATGTTTATCTACCTCTTTCAGTTCTTGGTAATGAACTGGAAACTATGTTCTTGTGCAAATGATGAAAAACAATGCGGGTGATAAGTTAGTCTGATTGAGAGTTAGCTTTTGGTTGTGTTGTTGACCTTTATGATTTCTGCAAATTCTTGTTTCCACGGACGCTGAAAAAATTCCACTGGTTATGGTCTCCTCATTTTGATGGCTCATAAGTTTCGGGGGCACGATAAACATTTTGGTGCTTGTGCCAAACATAGTATACATGACAGATGAACAAACACAAAGAAAACAGAAAATAATAAGATTTTTCTGCTAAAAATGGAAAATCTTTCTTGATTTACAAAACCAAAGAAGAAACAAAGATAGAAAGTACCTGCTGATGTCCTTTTTCTTCTCTTCAAAAACTGTGTTCGAATTCTTATATCACCCCACAAATGATACACACAGCAGGACTGTAAAACATTTTTTCAGGATTTCGAGAATGAAAAGCATAGTTGTGTCCTTTGGATGCAGAAAAGAATTGTTCTCTTCATAAAAAAGAGAATATCCACATAAATAATAACAAAAGAGTACTTAAGGGACTTTTCTTGAAAATAATAATAATAACCATGCTGAAGTTAGTACAAGCAAACCTATTTCTAGGGAGCTTGTGCTTTACAACTCAAGGTTGTGACTCCTCCCCCTTAGCACGATTAATAACTTGGTACCCAAGGAGCACTCATCAAAAACGTAAAAACAGTCAAAAAAGGGCCAAAACAAAAATAAAAAGCCAGATTATTGGGCTCTTTGCTTGCCCCATTTTGAAAAATAAGCTTTTAAGCAAAAAAACATGGAAAACAAGCAGACATAAACAGAAGCACATTAGCGAGTAAAAAGATCAAATCTGGAAAAAAATACCTTCAGAAGGCACATGTTTGCAATGAACAAAATGACAGAGGGTGATATATACATGTTTACAACAACAAGAAGGGTGTACATCTCTGTTCATACAAAAAATAAAAATCTCAAAATTATTTAAGCATTGCTAACTATGTCTTTGATACAACTCCTCTTTTCCTTTGACTTTGCTGATATGAGGCTTGATACATCTCCTCTTTTCCTTTGACATTGCTGATATGAGGCTTGATACAGCTCCTGTTGTCACTGTGGGTGGTGTGGTCTTAGCAGCTGTCGGCACCTTTCATTTCTGCACGACATGATAAAAACACAGCGGGTGGAATTAAAAATCCTGCGACAAACATAAAGGATGGAAGCTGAAAAAATGCATTTAGGATTAACCTGTAGGCGTAACTCCTTAACACGCTTCTTCTCGTCATTCAAACTGTTGTGGTGGCTGAACATCAGATCAACAACATATCTTATCCTTGCACCTGGGACATCTTTCGGTGAAAACACTATAAGGGTTGGGTTCCTTGGGCACCATCCCATTAGTTTGAAAGTGAAAATGCCACAGTCAATGCTGAAAAATACATACACACAAAAATGGACATAGTTGTTTGTAAGCAATAACCACAGAAATGTATACACAAGTTACAACAAAGCAAGAAGAAGTCGGGGAAAAAGTCAAAAAATAGTGGAGCGCTGGTTTCGTACTCGTTATCTTGCTGAGGTACTTTAGGGTAAACCGCAGGAAATGCATTGAAGTTCATCGTCTTGAGGTGAGCTTCGTACCAAGTGCATATAAAGCTTGAAATCTGCCTCAAAAAATAAAATATCATTTTCTGATATTTGCAGGAAAACTTGCAAACAAAATATTTTACTTAAAAAACCTTTTATTTACAATCTTCCTTTTTATGTTCTTGTGATATGAGCTGTTCTCATCATAATAAGAATCCAGAAAAAAGAACGTGTGACCCTTGATGTCCACGACGAATATAAAGTAATGCCCATTGTGTAGTGTTGGAAAGTATAGCTTGTGGAGATCCATTTTGGAATTGATGTAGAAAAGGCAATGTAGATAACAAATTAGTGCATACGAAGATGGAAAAAGATTAAACTAAATTATAGCCGAACTTATGTTGTGGGCAAATGAAAGAGGAAGTTTGACAAAAAACCTTGCCTGGCAACGAAAGATCATGTGCTTTTCTAGCTCCGGTGAAACTCGTGATCAGTCTCTGCCTCCACCAAATTCTTGCCTCATCATTTTTCCATTTGCGCAGGAAATATTCCTTTTAAGTTGTTGAATGATGAAATTTCTTGGAAGAGAGAAAAAAGAAAAGTAGGTAAGCATGATGACAGAAAAAGTAAAATAAGGAAATCATAAAAACAGTATGATGACATAATAAGTAAAACAAACAGAAAAAAAGTAGTAGGGTTTCATTTCCTTACAGATGCAGTGTGGAAGAAGTAGTGCTTGAGTGAGTTCCTAGGATGATTTTCATTAAATAGATGCCTACAAAACACATTTATGATATATGACTCGACTCGGCCACCTATTTTCACCGAGTTCCCCAACTGTCCGAATGTGGCGATGGTTTTGTCAATATTAACTGCAGGTCTACTGTACATAAACAAAAAGGGGAAACATGTCAGCTTGCTGGTTAGTTGGACAAACAGTCTTTACAATGAGTATAACACAAAAAACAAAATAAGAAAAATAAACATTTGCGAGAAAGAATTAGTAGTGTGTGCGAGTAAAAAACTCACATTCCATCAATATCACCCAAATATGTTATGGCCTCGTACATCTTTCTCTCATGTGACATTATCGGACCCCTCTCATCCCAGTCATGTGACTAAGGCCTACCTCGTTGGGCTCTTCGAGGACACCAACCTCTGCGCCATCCATGCCAAGCGTGTCACCATCATGCCCAAGGACATCCGCCCGCCACATCCGTGGCAAGAGGGCCTAGATTGCTTCGAATTTCTAGCTTCGTTGGAGTTGTAAAGACTGTTAGCTTTTGAACCTGTGTTGCGTGGTGGAAATCTAATGGTATCGTGGTAGGAAGTTTCCTCATTGTGTTCTTCGTGTTGTGCCTGATGTAACCATCTTGTTACCATCAGCAATGGAAAGTTGGCCATCGGATCTTGATTGTGTGCTCTCTATGACTAATTGTTTGTTAGTGTGATCTTGATGGGCCCGACCCGAGGCTCGAGGCTCAGCGGGCTTTTCCATTGATGGGTCGGGCTTGGCCCTAAAAACTAGGCCCGACGACCGGGTCAGGTCGGGGCCAAGCCTAGGATTTTTGCTTCGGGCTTGATTAGGCCCGGCCCGACCCGAATTATGCCCACGTATAAGCTAGATGCACAAGTATGTATGTTCATTCATGTGGCATGCATTGCCCCGAATTATGCCCACGTATAAGCTGGATGCACACGTGAGCATAATCCGGGTCGGGCCGGACTTAATCAAGCCCGAAGCAAAAATCCTAGGCTTGTCCCCGGCCTGACCCAGTCGTCAGGCCTAGTTTTCAAGGCCAAGCCCGGCCCATCAATGGAAAAGCCCGTCAGGCCTCGAGCCTCGGGTCAGGTCTCTTTCTTAAAACGCCAATATGCCAAGTCCGAACCCAACCGGACATTTGGGCTCAAAACTCAGCCCCAGGCCTGACCCAACAATGAAAAAGCCCATAGGCTCTCAGGCCTCGATTTGGGCCTCTTCCTAAAACTGCCAATATACCAAGTGCGAGCCAGGCCTTCAGGCTCAAAACTCAGGCCTAGACCCGATCCATGGGCCGATCAGGTTAGGCCGGGTCAGGTCGGGCTGACCGGGCCGAGTTTTCCATGACCAGGACTAGTCCGGCTTTAGAATGGAGATGCGACGTGTGTCAACAAGATGTTACCACACTTGACAGATTCAGATTTGAATTGAAGTGCCAAGTTTCAGTTTCAGACTTCTGCTTTGTGTACTTTGTCATTGCTATATTATTACGTGCCTTGCTTTTATTTTTGCGTTGTATGATAGTTGTACGCGTTGTACAGTGAGCATGGCAGCACAATTCTTTACCATTGAAATGGAGCTGTGGGTTTGGGCCCCTTTTGACCGAGAGAAAAAAGAAACATCAACAAGGACCCCTTCGCCGCAGGCCAGCAGAGGCCCGGGTCAGCAGGCAGTACAGCACACAATTGCGCACGCCGTTCCTCCGAAATCTTCGCAACTTTTCTTCTTCATTTCTCTGAGAAATCTGTTCGCGTCACGGCGCCAGCGCGAGCTGATCACGTTTCCCCTCCCATCACTTCAGCAGACAGAGTCCGGTAGCTATCTTTCGCTGAGAAAACTGATCCGTTTGCCCGAGAAGAAACAATGGCGTGGGACGATTTACACGCCCTTCCTCCTGCCGTCCGCCAATCTAATCCACGACGCTAACCGCCACCGCGGGCGCCGGGTGCGACGCCGTGCTCGGTCACGGCCGAAATCCGGTAGAAACCGCGCCACCTTTCATGAAGCCCAGGCGTGCATCTCGAAGCCAAAAAACGGGAAAATTTGCCCGCCCACGCCACGCAAATCCGACGGACCACGGAGGCGCTGCGGGAGCGGGAGCGAACTGCCTCGCCGGCGTCACGTTTCGCGGGGCGACGACCCGCTCGCCTCGCGCACCACGTGTCCGCGGCTGCGGCTATAAAACGCGGCCTCGCTCGCGAGCGGCACGATCACGCCTCACTCTCTGCTCTCTCTCTCTCTCTCTCTCTCTCTCTCTCTCTCTCTCTCTCTCTCTCTAGCACACGCGCTTAGTTGTTCTCTCGGTGGCGGCGATGCGTGCGTGGTGGGTTTGTGGGTTCCTCCCGCTCCTGGCGGTGGCCGCGGCCGCCGCGGATCGGGCGAAGGGGAACTGGGAGCCGCTGATTCGGCTGCCGACCGAGAAGGGCGCTGCCCCCGCCCCTGCCGCGTCGGCGGCGGAGGAAGGGGTGACCAAGTGGGCCGTCCTCGTCGCCGGCTCCTCCGGCTACGGGAACTACCGGCACCAGGTGAGACTCCGGCGGCTGCCTCCGATGCGAGTAGCATTTTTATGGTCTCTAGGGACTAGGGCGACTGCGAGCTGAAATGTCAGTACAACTTCTGGTCAACCTTCCCTTTCCCGTGGGAGGTTCCACGCCATTCTTTGCTCTCTTCTTTTATCAAGCACTCGTGCTCCAGTACTAGTTACTTGCTTGCGACAGTGGACTTTTTCTAGTGCTTTGCTCAACGATTGTTTGTGATGTTGTCGATGCACGAAGTACAGGCCGATGTGTGCCATGCCTACCAGATCCTGAGGCAGGGGGGCCTCAAGGAGGAGAACATTGTGGTGTTCATGTACGATGATATCGCCAAAAACCACCTCAACCCAAGGCCTGGAGTCATCATTAACCATCCTAAAGGCGAAGATGTTTACGCTGGTGTTCCCAAGGTATTAGTGGCTGCGTTCCCTTTAATTCAGAAAAGAACTCTAATTTCACACCTTCAAATAGATTGCGCTTTTTAATCAGAGATGGATTGCTAGCTTTAATGTTGTTTGATGTGCAAAGACAGACTTTTGATGTACACAGACTGACCAAGTTAACATGCATTACAGGACTACACTGGTGGCCAGGTCACTGCTAAAAACTTCTTTGCAGTTCTATTGGGGAACAAAACCACGGTTACTGGAGGGAGTAGGAAGGTGATAGACAGCAAACCAAAGGACCACATCTTCATCTATTACGCGGATCATGGGGGTCCTGGTGTTCTTGGTGCATGCTCCCACATGATCGTTGTTGTTTAACTAATTTGTTTTCTACTCCCTCCGATCCAAAATAACTGACACGGTTTTGAAATAAGGTTGAACTAACCTTAGATCAAAATTGCGACATATGGATCCGAGGAAGTATAACTTAGCTAACCTTAGCAAGTTTATAGGTATGCCCAACGCCCCATATCTTTATGCTGGCGACTTCATCAAAGTGTTGCAGGAAAAGCATGCTTCCAAAAGCTATTCGAAAATGGTATGCATCCTTTCTTCTATTTTTCCATTGAGATAAAAGGTATATTTTAAATCTGATACAGTATGCTTACAGTCGTATCTCTAATTAGAATTACAATTTTGGCAGATTATATATGTAGAAGCGTGTGAAAGTGGCAGTATATTTGAGGGTTTATTGCCAGAAGATCTTAATATTTATGTTACAACAGCATCAAATGCGGTCGAAAATAGTTGGGGGGCATACTGCCCTGGGATGAAATCATCACCTCCTACTGAATATGATACCTGTTTAGGAGACATCTACAGTGTTTCTTGGATGGAAGACAGGTACTCACCAACTGTAATATATTATGTTTGTCACCTGATCTGTTATCTGACATCTCATAAACCTGCATTATTTTTTAAAAAATTCAAAAGATATGTCTACAGGGATTTACACATTTGTTTTTAATTAGCTGCATGATTTACATTAGCAATACTTGGTATGGTTATGTTTGGATTATTGCTCAATGCTCATGTTGAGACTTTTTTTCATTGTTAACCCTCGAAGTTTGTGTCTGTAATCTGATATTTAGACCCAAGGCACACTAAATTCTTACTTCATCACTCTCTACAAGACACACTTTAGTATTCTTTGCTGGTTAATAATGTCTTATCACACTAGAAGGCACAACGTAAGTGTGTTATTGCGATCATTGGCTACCTGACTAAGTCGCACTTCACCCGCAAACGGTAATAACAAAGATGTGCAAATACATAAAGAAGATGACTTAATATTAATAGGCTTGGCCACTTGGGAAGTAATATCAGCTGCTAGAGCATTTTTGTTGTAGCAGTTATTTATAACCATGGCGCTTGCGGTTCTGAACCGTTTGATCCTACTTTGCAGTGAAACTCACAACCTAAAGAAGGAAACACTCAAGCAGCAGTACGAGGTGGTAAGTCTCGAGCACACTTTCTTCATACTGGTTAGTGGCATCTAGTCACTGTTTGCTTGGGCAGGTTAAAACGAGAACATCAAAATCAAAGGAATTCGATAAGGGTTCTCATGTCATGGAGTATGGGGACAAGACATTCAAGGATCAGAAGCTTTTCCTTTATCAAGGTTTCAATCCTGCAAATTCCAACATCGCAAACAAACTGCTTTTGCCCGACCTGGAGGGTGCAATCAATCAAAGAGATGCTGACATTCTTTTCATGTGGAAGAGGGTAAATTACAGTTGTTTCTTCAGTCTAGTTAGCCCAATTATTTCCCATCTAGTTCATCTTCTCTGTTATTGGCTATCACCTTGTTTGTTAATTCATCCTTAGCATAAATATTTTTGCTTCAGAGTAACTTTAACATTGACCCTCTTCCACTAATACCAATGCGGAGCGAAAGCCTGTTTGGAGACTTTAACATTGACCAATCAGAGTAACACCTATGCGGAGTCTTTGGTCGGGTTTAACTAGAAGTCTCAAAAGAGATTATAGGATTGTAACCTTAAGCTTCTAAATACAAATGCAGCTTCATGGTCCTGAAAAGATATGGCAGCAATACTCTGAAACTATAGCATACAACTTGAAAGGGCTTGAGCCCATATACTCACTTTCAGCTTAAGCTCATGTCCTCTCATGACAGGCCCAAGTTTTGTACCTCAACTTTTGTAGCCAGTGTTTTGTTTTGCCAACTTTGTCTGCTAATAGTGTATCTTCTCACTTTCAGTATGAGAGGTTAAATGGGGGGTCGGAAGAGAAGCAGAGGGTTCTCAGGGAGATCAAAGAAACTGTGGTACACAGGAAGCATCTCGACAGCAGTATCGATTTCATCGGGAAGCTTGTCTTTGGATTTGAAAATGGTCCTTCAGTGCTTGAGGCTGCTAGAAGCTCTGGCCAACCATTAGTCGACGATTGGGATTGTCTGAAGAGGATGGTGAGTTTAACAGTTTCTTACTTAAATCCCATAAATATGCAACACACGGAGGTTCTGCTGTTGCACTCCCTCGCCCTTTTTGTTTCCGGTTGAGCTTACTGTGTACTGATGCCAACTGTCAGGTGCGAGTTTTCGAATCTCAATGTGGATCACTTACTCAGTATGGCATGAAACACATGAGGGCATTTGCAAATATATGCAACAATGGCGTCTCCGAGGCCCAAATGAGGGAGGCAAGCATCAGCACTTGCGGCGGTTACGACTCGGCCAAGTGGAGCCCACTGGCTCTGGGGCACAGTGCCTGACCCGCTGCACTGCAGTACATGGGAGCAAATAGCAAATGTTCCAGAGGTTCCTAGACCTCATATGCTGTACATACATGCACTAATTTACAAGAAACCACCCAACAATGCGCCCCATGTGGTGTTGGATTTAATCAGTAGTTTGTGGTCGTGCCTTTGTAAGTTTCACTGCAATCAATTGAAAGGCAATTACTAATTAACAAAATGGTGTGGATTCTCCTTTAGCTCTAGTAGCTCTAGCTTGGCCACTTGCAGCATCACTTAGCAATTTGGCTGCAACCTTTGCTTCAGCAGCTGCGACTTCGTCCACTTCGTGCTCTTTCTCTTGAGAATCCACAATGTTTGGTGGTCTCTTCCTTGGAGCTCTTGGCTTGGAAGGTGGTTTACAAGCTAAGACCTCCCCTTTCCTTGTTGGTGCCTTTTCAACAACTAGATTCTTACTATGTGGAGCAGTTGCAGCTGTGACTTCAATATTCTAAGTGACACCTATTTGGCATTGTAATGGTAGGATTGTAGAGGGTGAAAATTGTGAAATTACCTATGCATACATCGTGTAGCTGGGGAGTTGAAGGGGGACAGTTTTCCAGATAGATCTTCTCCTCTCTTGGTGACCTTGCTCTCACATGAGCACCACCCATAATCGACTACATGGCATCAGGATGGGGATTCGCGCAGATTGACGAGGCTGAGTACAACAAGACCAAAGCGAAGACGGAGGCTTTGGGCCCGATTTGCTACAACATCCAAGTTTTTTATTAAAAATCTCAGTGTACAAGCATCGATTTTATTTGCATCGATTTATTTCCAAGATTTAATACAGTGCGTGCGTGTGTGCGTGCGTGCGTGCCTCTGAATTTGGATTTTCATTCTAGTTTTTTCTACTTGGAAAAGGTTGTTTAACCTATGCAAGATTGAATATAAGGTCTGTGTGGATTTTTGATAAGTTTTTCTTGATACTTGTGTTGGTCCAATTTTGACCCCAAATGATCTGAATATGGCTTTTCATTTTAGTTTATTTTTCTACTAGGCTAGATTGTCGAAACCGTGAACAATTTTGATATTTTTTTGAAAAAGATATGGAAAATTTCAATTTTTGGGGAAAAAATTGACCCAAAATGTCTCTGAATTTGAATTTTCGTTCTAATTTTTCTTCTACTTCGGAAATTTTTGTTTAGACTATGCAAGATTGAATATAAGGCGTGCGTGGATTTTTGAGAAGTTTTTCCAAAATTTTCTGGAAAGTTTTTTTGGCATAGTTTTGACCTAAAATGGCTCTGAATTTAAATTTTAGATCTACTTTTTTCTCTGCTAGGTCAAAATCTCGAAACTTCCCATGCAGAATTTTATTAAAAATTAAAAAAAATGAATACTTACATTCTTGGTAAATTGACCAAAATGGCTTTGAATTTTAATTTTCACTGAAATGTTTCTTGTAATTAGCAAAACATGTTGAAACTTTCCAAGCTTGAATATAAGGTTTTTGTAGATTTTGAGGATTTTCATAGAAATTTTCATTTTTTCCCCATGATTTGACCTAAAATGGCTTTCAATTTGAATTTTGTTCTAATTGGCAAAACTTGTTACAAATTTACCAGAACAAATATAAGATTTGTGTTGATTTCTAGAAACTTTCATTTGGGGGTCAAAATTTGACCTGAAATGGCTCTGCATTAGAATTTTCATCCTATTTTTATGTTCCTTTTTCTGGAAATTTCTCTTCTGTTCTTTCTTTACATTTCTCCCAAAGTGTCTCTGAATTCAAATATAAGGGACGTGGTCGAGACTTGGCGTTGTCTGGGATGTTGACTAGTCAAAATCAGTAAAAATACAGTTAAAGGTTGTGAACTAGACGCCAGGGTTGAGTTTTAGACTTTGATGATAGTTTGAAGTTATAATATGAAACTTTCTCATAAGGATCTGGACGACGAGTCCTTCACGTTTTCAGCTGCAACATTGAAGTTGTATACATGTCCCTCTCAAGTGTCACATTTTCAGCCGCAAACGGAGAAAATGCAAGGCTGGCCCTGAGGAGGGGGGAGGGGCGGCCGCCCTGGGCCTTCGAGTACGAAGCCACCCCCCCCCCCCCCCCGATGACCTGGTTTCTTGATATCGTATGAGATTGTAGCGTTAAATAACGAATGGATTTATTACTTCTTGGCTTGCCGCACGCAGTCCCCTTGGCTTCTACTCCATTAGTTCCTTGAGATTTGCAGCGTACTACTCTTAATTTAGTAAGACGCCATCTACTCCCTCCTTTCCGGTTTATAGGACTTATCTCAAAATTTTCAAAATTCCATTATATTAGGCTCAGTTTGAGTCTAATTGAGTTAAAGTGATTTGAGTCTCACACCACATTTAATTCATAGAGAAAAGAAAAAGGCATATTAGTAGTCATGCATGCATCTTTTTCTACATGCACCATGCAAGTCCAATGAGAGGGAAGGTATTACATTTATTGCTTTGGGAATAAAAAATGTGAGACATATTTGATTGGTTAGTTAAAACTAGTGGCATCCACTCACAATCCATCTTGGTTGATGAGATTTCAGATTTGAGCTCTATAAACCGGAAAAGAGGGAGTAGAACATATCCATGTGCTAATGACTTGACAGGGTCCTAGAAATGAGCTATTGACACTTTTTTAGAACTCGATACAACTGCTTGTAATCCCACAGAATTAGCTTTAGTTAGGGTTATAAACAACTAGTGAAAAATTAAGCATGATAATAATTTAAGTGGACACGAAAGTGTAGCAAATTGACCTAATATCTGAAATATAAGTACAGATGGACAAGAGCGAACAACTTTTACCTTTCATGTTTATCATCTCGTTTTTTCGATATTCTGGATCACAATGCAACATAGGTTATTGTGTACTTACTTTTCTTTGCAAGAAAAATGTAGTATGAAATATGAATACTCATATATTTATGTGGCGTTAGGGCCCCTCTATGTTGCCTTGCCCCGGGCCGATGAAATCTCAGGACCTGCCCTGAGAAAATGCATACGCTACCCCTCTCAAGTCGTCGCACATTCACATCATGCGCTTGCTTGACTAGGCCGTGTTCTCCTTCCCGGCTTTCGCCACCTCATCAGGCACTGTCCTGTGGCTATTTTTGCAGGAAGCAGTGCCGTGGGAAGATCACATATTCACATGCTACACATCTGTAGCCTCACTGAGCAAGGCGTCCGTACCTCTCCTTTCCCTTTCCGTGGTGCCATGGATGCATGAGTGTTGAGTGGGAGGCTGCCTAAACCACGGAGCTGTGTCGCCGGCTAATTCATCACTCTAACCGCCATCGCCGGTGCCCAGTGCGTACTTGTGCTGTTCCTCTTCCTCCAAAGTCTTCGTGCTATCCTATTTTTCATTTTTTTGAGCTGAGAAGCCCATCCGCGTCATCCTGAATTGATCACGCTTCTCTGTCCCGCTTCCATCATTTGCAGAAGCTGCATCATGAAGAAACGATAGCGTGCGAGGGTCTACACTCTACAGCCCTCTTCCATCTTCATTTCCTCTTATTATCGTCCGCTAATTCATGAGGCTACCTTCCACCGCCGGTGCGGAGAGCGACCGTCGTGCTTGGCCACGGCCGAAATCACGGCACTTCAGCAAGTTTTTGGCGGGCATTTTGAAGCCAAAAATGGAAATTGGTGCACGCCACGCAAATCCCACTACGGGGCCAGCGCAAGCGAACGAACTGCCAGGAGACGATCACACTTCACTCCCTGCACGCCGCCGCGGCTATAAAATGAGGCCCCATCCCCCGCCGGAACGATCACACCTCACTCTCTGCCTTCTCTGCCTCTCTAGCTATCTAGAACACGCACATGAACTCGAGGATGGCGATGGCTGCTATGTGGGTTTGTGGATTCCTCCCACTCCTAGCGGTGGCCGTCGCCGGGGAGCCGCTGATCCGGCTGCAGGCGGAGAATGGGCATGCCCCTGCCCCTGGCCCGTCCGCGCCGGGTGAAGAGGTGACGAAGTGGGGCCGTGCTCGTCGCCGGCTCCTCCGGCTACGGGAACTACCGGCACCAGGTGAGAGTCCTCGATGCAGCTCGTACTATATGCACCAGGTGAGATGTTGCTCAATGATTGTTTGCGGTGTTGTTGATGCACGTACGACGTACAGGCCGATGTGTGCCACGCCTACCAGATCCTGAAGAAGGGAGGCCTCAAGGATGACAACATTGTGGTGTTTATGTACGATGATATCGCCAACAGCCCTGACAACCCAAGGCGTGGAGTCGTCATCAACCATCCTAAAGGCAGAGATGTTTACCGTGGTGTTCCCAAGGTATCATCCTCGAAAATGTTTTACTGAACCATGAGTCCGTCGAACCTACGCTTCACATCAACTTTGAACCCAAGCGAACCTACGCTATCATCCTTTAGGGGCTGTATTCCCAGTTTCCCACACAATACAATTCTGATGGTCAACTTAACATGCATTGCAGGACTACACTGGTGATCAGGTCACTGCTAAGAACTTCTACGCGGTTCTCTTGGGGAACAAAACTGCGGTTACCGGAGGGAGTAGGAAGGTGATAAACAGCAAACCAAATGATCACATCTTCATCTACTACACGGATCATGGGTCTGCTGGTTCACTTGGTACATGCATACACATAATCCCACATAGACGATCCTGTAGTTCAGCTGATTCGTTTTATACCATAACTTTAGCTAACCTTATCAAGCTTGTATGCAGGTATGCCCAACTCGCCAGATGTTTATGCTGACGACTTCATCAAAGTGTTACGGCAAAAGTATGCTTCCAAAAGCTATTCGAAAATGGTATGTATCCTTTCTTTCCTTTTTCCCTTAATCTGAAAAAGTATGTATGCTTTGAGTCAGCCCATCTCTAATAAGAACTACTATAATTTTCGTAGATCATATATGTTGAAGCGTGTGAAATTATGTGGCAGCATCTTTGAGGGTTTGATGCCACAAGATCATAATATTTATGTTAGAACGGCAGCAAATGCGGAAGAAGATAGCTGGGCAGCATACTGCCCCGGGGATGAAACACCACCTCCTGATGAATATAAGACCTGTTTAGGCGACATCTACAGTGTTTCTTGGATGGAAGACAGGTAAGCATCATCTATAATATATGTACAAGTTTGTATCAGTTATCTACAACCATGTCGAACGCTTGCTATTCTGGACCATCGGATCGGATCCTACTTTGCAGTGATACTCACGATCTAAAGAAGGAAAGCATCAAGCAGCAGTACGAGGTGGTTAAAGCGAGGACGGCACCCTCAAATGAGTCCAGTGCAGGTTCTCATGTCATGGAGTATGGTGACAAGACATTCAAGGAGGACATGCTTTTCCTCTATCAAGGTTTTGATCCTGCAAAGTCAAACATCAGAAGGAGGTCACTGCCTATGCCCAGCCTGAAGGGTGCAATCAATCAGAGAGATGCCGATATTCTTTTCATGTGGAAGAAGGTACTAACAAAAATCCCAATTATTTCTTGTCTAGTTCATCTTCTCTGTCCCCTTGACAATTTTTGTGGCCCGTGCTTTGCTTTTCCAAATTTAACTGCTAACCAGGAATGTGTCTTCTCGCTTTCAGTATGAGCAGTTAAATGGGGGATCAGATGAGAAGCAAAGGGCTCTCAGGGAGATCAAAGAAACCGTGCTACACAGGAAGCATCTGGACAGCAGTATCGATTTCATCGGGAAGCTTGTCTTTGGATTCGACAAGGGGCCTTCGATGCTCGAGGCTGCTAGAGGCTCTGGCCAGCCATTGGTCAACGATTGGGATTGTCTCAAGAGGATGGTGAGTGTGACAGTTTCTTCTTACTCAAGCCCCGTAAACATGCAACACCCTGCGCTCTTTCTGTTTCCGATTGAACTTACTCTGCTGTATTTGATGCCAACTGCCAGGTGCGAGTGTTCGAGTCCCACTGCGGATCGCTCACTCAGTACGGCATGAAACACATGAGGGCGTTCGCAAACATCTGCAACAATGGCGTCTCCGAGGCCGAGATGAAGGTGGCAAGCATCAGCGCTTGCGACGGCTACGACTTGGGGAAGTGGAGCCCGCTGGTTCTAGGGCACAGCGCATGATCCGCTGCACTGAAGTACACGGGGGCAGTACCAAATGCTCCAGAGGTTCCTAGCTAAACCTCATACATGGTGTACATATACATACACTGGTATAGATACATGAAAACCACCCAACAATCACTAGTAGAAAACAGTGCATTGGTTCGGCCTGGGCTAGCACATTAGTCCCGGTTTAGTCACGAACTGGAATCAATGGGGGCAACAGTCCCGGTTCGTGAGGCCAGGAGGCCGGACGGGCCACGTGGGGCATTGGTCCTGGTTCATCTGGAACCTTTGGTCCCGGTTATAGACACGAACCGGGACCAATGTGTCTTGCTCCTGGCCCATAACCATTGGTCCCCGTTCGTGGCTGGATCCGGGACCAAAGGGGGTCCTTTAGTCCCGGTTCCAGTCACGAACCGGGACCAATGAGATGTCTATATATACCCCTCTCGTCAGCGAGCAGAGCACTCCAAATTGCTCTGTTTTTCAGGCCGGCGAGGGGAGAGATTTGTGGTGCTCTAGCTCACCTCCTATGCACATGAGGTGTTTGATGAAATGCCCAAGCCAAACTTAAGCTTTCTCCTCTCGAAGCTCCTTGTCCAAACTCCATTTTCGTCAAGATTTGTCTAGGTTTGGCGGTCCGTCCTGCCCGTCCCCGTCCTGAAACCGTCGTCGATCGCCCGCGCGTGGTGAGCCTCTTGATCTTATCTTCTTGCTAAAAGAAATATACTTACTCGTATGATTTTCTTACTTTTATTATTGTTTGTTATTATATAGTGCCATGGTTATGGTATCCGCCCACGTCGGCCCTCGTCCAGTCTATGATTCAGATGTGGTATATTGTCTTTTATATAATTATTTCACATATCTAATGTCTATGACAATTAATTATGTCATCAATTTGACGTAGATGATTTTATCTATAAGAAGTAGTTGAACCAGAAATTCCAACCGACTATGCAATTCTGCTCGAGAAGTTAACAGAAGCTGAAAAAGAAATCGATCATTTGAAAGAAAAATTGAAAAGAACTGAAGATAAAAAGATGGGATTGGAGTTGTATGTTGTCGATAAACAGGGTTTTGGTCCCGATTGGTGGCACCAACCAGGACTAAAGGTGGGAATTGGTCCCGGTTGGTGCCACCAACCGGGACCAATGCTTCTTCTATATAAGAAGCAATTAGGAAATTTTGCAGTTTTCATTGCCACTTCGCCGAGCCCGCCGTCCTCGTTCCCGTCGTCGCTTGCCGCCCCGAGCCCGCCGTCGCCATCCCCGTCCCCGTCGTCGCCCCCGCCGTCGTCATCCCTCTCCTCGTCACCGCCCCGTCTCCGTCGCCGTCCCCGTCCCCGTCGTCGCCCCCGCCGTCGTCATCCCTCTCCTCGTCACCGCCCCGTCTCCGTCGCCGTCCCCGTCCCCGTCGTCGCCCCCGCCGTCGTCCCTCTCCTCGTCACCGCCCCGTCTCCGTCGCCATCCCCGTCCCCGTCGTCGCCCCCGCAGTCGTCATCCCCCTCCTCGTCACCGCCCCGTCTCCGTCGCCTCCGTTGTCGCCCCCGTCGCCACCCCGCCCTCATCGCCGCCCCTCCCCCGTCGCCCCCGTCACCGTCCCGCCCTCGTCGCCGCCCCCGTCGCCACCCTTCCCTCGCCGCCCCCGCCGCTCCCGTCGCCGCCCCTCCCATGTCGCCTCCCCCGCCGCCCCGTCACCGCCCCGCCCTCATCGCCGCCCCAACCGCCCCCGTCGCCGCCCCTCCACCGTCATCGCCTCCCCCGTCGCCTCCGTCGTCGCCCCCGTCGCCGCCCCTCCCCCGCCGCCCCTGCCGCTCCTGTCGCCGCCCTTCTCCTATCTCCTCCCCCGCTGCCCCCGTCGCCGCCCCGTCCCCGTCGCTGCCCCACCCCCGTCGCCGCCCCGTCGTCGCCCTCGCTGTGAGCCGTCGCCGCCCTGGCTCTGTGCAATTTATTTTTAAAATATATGTTGATTTTTTTATATGATGAATGTTTATGTTAGATTAGTATGTGTATGTTAGATTACAGAAATTTTTTATGATGAATGTTAATGATGAATGTTTATGTTAGATTAGTATGTTTATGATGAATGTTTATGTTAGATTAGTATGTTTATGATGAAATTTTTTTGGTTTTATGATAAATTAGTGATTAAACGATAAGAAAACGTTCTCATAGGAATTTGTCGATGATGCCCGGCCCCCATCCTCGTCGTCGAGTAGTCCGCGAGAGCCTACTTGATAGGCGCCATATCCGAGACTGGGCTCCGCCCGGCTGGCACTGGGAGGTGCTACCTTCTCGGGCTCGGAGGTTGGTGTGGAATGCAGGTATCGTCGTCGACCCGGACCTTCTGTGGTGGCGGTCACGTGGGTCACTTTCTGTGCGGAGGGAGCGAGCACCCACGGAGGTGGTACGTTGCCGTGTCAGGGAGGAGGACGAGCACGACCGTCGCTACATGGCGGCGTTGGACCCCCGGTTCGACAATACCTGGCAGATGCTTCAGGGATCTCACTTGAGTTATGATCCTATGATGGTTCCTTATATTTGGATGTCCACCGCCGGCGACTCAAAGACCGCTAGTGAACCGAGTTCACCGTCCTCCACTTTGGATTCTACGATATTCGATCTGTATTAGTGATCTTATATGATAATATTCGAGATGTATTAGTTAATATTTGATGATGCATTAACTGGATTATTCAGGATGATGTATTAGTGATATTATATTCGAGGTCATTATAAATATTAATGTATTTGTGATATTTATCGGTATAATGCGTGTGTGACTTTCGGTCTGTCATTGCTCCTTGTGTGACTTTCATGTGTGTTCTTGATGGAGGAATCCCGACTGTTGTCATGGGGCGCCTCCTCTTTTTTCTCTTCTTTGCGATATACTCGTCGATATATTGCGCAAGAAGAGAAGTGGGGAGGCATCCATCACCGGCGGTCAAACTATTACTGTGAGAGAGTGTCCACCAACATATATACACCACCATATCAGTGTGAGAGAGAGCGCATCAACACACCATGAGATATGAGACTTACTTAAGGAAATCCTCGACGGACCGAAAGTCACACACGCATTAAGATCCAAAGTGTGTTGTAATTCTTGAACTGGCTTATTCGGGATGATGTATTACTGATATTATATTCGAGTTCATTATAAATGTATTTGTGATTTGCAAGTCATTTCGGTAAAACATAGGGAATTTTTTCTATGTCATTGCTCGATATATGAAATGGGTTGACTTTAGGTCTGTTTCGGATCCTTGTGTGTCTTTCAGTGAGAGAGAGTGTCCACCATATACATATATATATATATATATATATATATATATATGAGCGAGGAAGAATCTCGATTGTTGTCGTGGGGGTCGGTTCTCCTTCGTTCCAGTGTGCTAGACATTTTGATGTAATGCACTCTGGGACGAATGGAGGAGCCACCATCACCGATGGTCGCAATATCAGAGGAAGTGCCCACCATGTACGTGAGACGAGAGTTTAGGAAGGAAAGACTCAACAGACCTAAAGTCAACCCATTGCATATTGAGTAATAGTGATTTGTGTGTTGATCAGTTTTCTCATAGTTTCCTTTGATCGATTTTAAATGTTTCAACTATGAACATAGGAAATGTCTGACGACGAAAGTGAATTCGGTATGTGCGAATACTGCGAAGACGAGCGCGACCTATGTGATAAGACTTTCCTAGTTGATGGTAGGCGCTTCAGCATTATGCTGGATGAGACCTTCGAAGTGGATATAGTAAGTCAGAATGACAAGTCTTTTTTCGTAATTAAGCATGACTTCTGCCTCTTTTGCTTCAACTTATAATTAATTTTAATTTTTTACTATTCTACTAGCATATCCCCTGCCATGCAAGAATTGTTGTCTTGGATAAGATTGGTTTCAATACTAAAAAAGATATGGAGGTAAAGATAGTTCACTTGAGGACCGGACATGGTTTTACTTTTGCGGTAAAATTATACCATGCAGACACCTATTGCTATTTTGAATGCAAAAGTTGGCAAGCACTATGCAAGGCTTATGCATTTGAGCCTAATATACTTATCACCTTTGATATTCATCCGGAAGATGAAATTGAAGGTAATATCGACATCCGGGTTGATGTGCAGACGCCTCCAGTTCTACTATTATGTGAGTTTCTCAACCATATTTATTAAGTAATTTATATTGTTTATTTAAAAATAGTTGATAACTTATTTGCATTGACAGCTTATTTTCATTTTTCAAAAAATATACGGAAGATGGTAGACAGAACCTACTACTACAGTGATGAAGCAGAATTAACTTATAAGGAGAAAGATCATCTTACCGCATTTCTTAGTCATCTTGAGAATTACAATAGCTATTATCAAATTCCTGCACATTATGGTCAATATGTGCCACTAGTCAAGTGGTAAACTACGGTAACATCCATAGAGATTGCATGATAAGATTTTAATTCTACTATTACGACAACCGTGCATCTTTTGCATAAATTCTTCTAAAAGTAAACTACATTGCTAACTACAAAGTTATTACTTTGTTTTTCAACAGAAAATCCCGGAGGATTGTGTACTTCATCTGATGTTTTCGAGAGGTCGCGTTGTTGTTACGAGCTTAGGGCCACCACGGCCAGGTCAGCCTACGCATCACTCCTGTCCATACCGGATTTCTAAAATCGATGGAGTCATGACAATCAAAGATTGGAAAAAATGTATGCTCAATCGTAGAGAGTTACTTGGAAGCAACATTGTGCGTAGGCCAAGAATGAGAGACAGGATGATCTCCGTTCTTCATAATGGAGAGTCAGGGCCTATCTTGTTTTATGATATTGTACCTAAGAGAGGGTAGAGTAGGTCCTACGAGATAGGAGTACGTAGGTCCTAGGTACAATGTGTTATTATGTGTTACAATGTGTTAGAGTTGATGATGATGATGAGGAGGAGTTGTGATTATGACTAGTGACCAACTTGTTATATGATGTCTCATTGACGAAAATGATGATTAAATTGTGTTATATGTTCTATCTATAAGTATAATACGTATCGTCGTGACCAAGCACGAAGATAAGAGAGATCATTTCTCTCTATTAGCTATCTAACAAAATATATGAAACCCCTAAATTAACCCTCCAAAACCCTTAAAATCCCCCTTCTTTAAAAAACAGCTTCTCAACTGCTGACGCGTGGACGCTCTTTGGTCCTGGTTGGTGTTACCAACCGAGACCAAAGGCCCTCCTGTCTGGGCTCGGCGGAGTGGCCACGTGTAGCCCCATCTATCCCGGTTCGTAAGCGAACCGAGACTAAAGGTCGTGGGCTTTAATCCCGACACATTAGTCCCGGTTCCAGAACCGGGACAAATGGGTGTTACGAACCGGAACAAATGAGCCTTTTTTTACTAGTGAATGACGCCGGATGTGTGTTGGGTTAATCAGTAACTTATGCCAGCTCGTGCCTTTGTAACCAGATTTGACTGCAATTATCAATTGGAAGGCAATGATGATTTTATAACAAAATTAAAGTTTATGAATGTCTTTGCATGAGAGTGTCATCTTTTTTCTTTTCTTTTTGAGAATTTCTTGACAGTGCCATCTGATTTGGTACTAATGAAGAGGTGAGCCATGATTAGTGGACCAAAACTGATGACCTATCCGAACCGCTAAAGGATGCCCATCCGAGATTGTACAATATAAGTTTTGATCATGAAATCTATGTTGCTGAGGCCATTGATAAAGGTTGGGATTTTTTTTTTCCTTTAGAAGAGATATTATTGGAGACTCTGCTGACCTGTGGGCTAATCTTAAAAGCAGATGCGAGGAGGTTCGAATCTATGGAGGAACCTAGTGAAAGTTGACTAGTGATAGAACTTTTTCTGTTAAATCTCTTTACATGTGGCTTTTAGAACTGAGGCGGGTTTTCCACACAAATCTCTCCGGAAAATGAAAACGCCAGCTAAAATCAAAATGTTTTTTCAGTTGATTGCTGGCAGGAGCATTCTTACTAAAGACACACTAATTAAGAAAGGATGGAAGGGAGGGAAGGAATATGTTCCTTTTGGGCAAGATTCATCTGTTCTTTAAATGCTCCGCTACCAGGCTCGTCAGGAGCTTGGTAAAGTGTGCTTTTGATTAAAGATCAACTCCAAACAATTTCTTGGAATTTCATGTTTAAATGTTTGGTTTAAAACATTATAGAAAACTGACAAAAGACTCATTTTGCTTGGAATTCCTGCTATGTTTTGGGCTATTTGGAAATGTAAAAATGATATCATTTCAGAGAAAAAAAGATTCATGATCCCATGATTCTTGTGAGACTAATATGTAGCTGGATCGTGGATTGGTCTATTTTGCATGGGCGAAACGCAGAGCGAAAACCTAACGTTGGAAGCAAAGGTAATCAAGCAGGTGGCAAATAAAGTCTACATAGCGTCGCGGGGATAGAGACCGAGAGTTCTCAGGCTTGGAGCTTGAGGGATTTTGGAAGAGCTGCTGACCAAGCCCGTTCTTTTGGCCTTCAGGCCCTGTGGCTTCTAAGAGCATCTCTGATAGAACCTTTATGCGCGGACTATTAAAGTGAGTATAAGAATCGTGGAAAACGTGTTTTGAGGGTTAGCATGGGCTGCGACTAAACGGTAAAACAAAATATTAACAGAATATTCCGTGAATATTTCGTTTTACCGTTCGGTCTTGCAAGGTCTGTTTGACCGTAGCCCGCGCCATCCCTCAAACTAAAAAAACAAAATACATAATTTCATCACAGTTCCGATAAATGGCTTGAAATTCGAACAATCAAACATAGTTTGCGTGAAAATTAAACCTAGTTTTCATTCAGGACCCAAAAAGACCTAATGCAAAAGCCACCACCACCTTCATGACGATCATCATCACCACTCTCCACCACCACCGTCACTGATAAATGGCTACAATTTCGTCCACAAGTCACGAACAATCGCAATGGCGAAAACTGAAAACAACTGGAAGAAAATCAAAGTACATACCTTGCGCCCATCCCATCGAACACCTCGGGGGCGGCGACAGCAACCTCGTCGGCGGGCATCCTCGGGGAAGCTCTTGCGGTGGCGATCGGAGGAGGTGGTGTCGCGGTGCTCACAATACCTTTTTTGGTCGCCACCTTGCGCATCTTCACCGGCGGGGTGGGGCGGCCTGGACTGAATTCACAACGGCGATGGCGGTGGACGCGCGTGCCTTCCCAGCGGCGGTTGCGGGAGCGCCGCTCTGGACGATAAAATTGCCCTGGCGCTTGCGGGGATGGGCGATGGAGACTTGAACGGCGACGGGCGCGACACGGTCGGCGACGAGATCTGCTTGAGGGGTTGGCGCGCCCATGACTTCCATGGTGACGGGCGACGGCTGGTAGGCGTCCATGGTGACGCTACAGAGCCGGGGAAGATGGTCTGGAGCGGACAGAGAAAGATCAATAGCAGCGGAGAGAAAGGAGAGCGGGAAGTGTTGCGCGGAAATGCCCTTCCTGCCAAATCTCGCAAGCGATAGGGGACACCCTCGGGTCGGCCTCCGCCCCCCCTCTCCCCGTATTTCTAAAGATTGAAGGGAGAATTTACTGCGGCCCGCAAAACAAATTTAAAGGTCACGATATGATACGGTATTTGTTCAGACCATATTTTTCGCGCAAAACTGTAGGCTAACGGTTATTTTATAATTCGCAATGATATGAAGGGTTCCTAGAGATGCTCTACCCCACACACACGCGTCGGTCTTTATGTTCTGGTGCGCTGGTCCTATGTGGCCTTAGCACGAGGACTTTCCGACTATTACAACAAGTTTTGTCCGGCTCCGATGAGGGAAGGGCGATGATGACGACGCGTCTTCGACTCGCTTCAGTGTTGGTAGTCGTTGCTAGGTGGTCTATAAATTTGAATGTAATTTTTATTATTTCTGATATCGTTGTAGTACCATGTTTTCTCAAAAAAAAAAACACTTTCAAAGTTGTCTATGTGTTGGGCCGCAGCCCCGATCTGTCGCTTATTTGCGAATACATGGTACTGTCCTGGTCGATCACGTGGGTGTGGTGGCTTTTATAGTTTCGCTGTGAGGTATGAAAGAAAAGAACTGGTTGAAATAAACGGCCATGATCATCCTAATCAAGCGGCTGACGAGGCGGCTGATTCCTAGCACTGGCACACACACACAAAAAAAACGCCTCCTGACTAGGTCGTGTTCTCCTTCCCGGCTTGTCCGCTGGCTATTTTTGCAGGAAGCAGTACGGTGGGAAGACCACCAGCTACACATTTGGAGCCTCACTGAGCAAGGCGTCCGTACCTCTCCTTTCCCCTTCCGTGCGAGTGCGATGGATGCATATGGGAGGCTGCCCAAACCACGGAGCTGTGTCGTCGGCTAATTCATGGTGCTAACCTCCATTGCCGGTGCCGAGTGCGCCATCGTGAGTTGATCACGCTTCTCTGTCCTCGTTCCGTCATTTGCAGAAGCTGCACAACGAAGAAACAGTAGCGTACGAGAGGGTCTACACTCTACATCCCTCTTCCATCTTCCTTTCTTCTTATTATCGTCCTCTAATTCATGACGCTAACCGCCACCGCCGGCGCCGAGTGCGACCTGCGACGTCGTGCATGCTTGGCCACCGCCCAAATCACGGCACTTAGCAAGTTTTGGCGGGCATTTTGAAGCCAAAGATGGATAATTGTGCAGGCCACGAAAATCCCACTACGGATACTGAGGCGATGCGCCTGCGCGCCTGCGCCACGCTACGATCCTGCACGCCGCTGCGGCTATAAAATGAGGCGCCACCCCCCACCCGAACGATCACACATCACTCTCTGCCTTCTCTTCCTCTAGCACACGCACGTGAACTCGAGGGTGGCGATGGCTGCGTGGTGGGTTTGTGGATTCCTCCCGCTCCTGGCGGTGGCCGCGGCCGCCGCGGAGCCGCTGATCCGGCTGCCGGCGGAGAATGGGCATGCCCCTGCCCCTGCGCCTGGCCCGTCAGCGCCGGTTGAAGGGGTGACGAAGTGGGCCGTGCTCGTTGCGGGCTCCTCCGGCTACGAGAACTACCGGCACCAGGTGAGCGTGTCCTCAATGCACCTCGTATATATATCATTCACTATGTGGAAATTTTGTGCTCAACGACTGTGTGGTGTGGTTGATGCTTCATGGCACGACGTACAGGCCGATGTGTGCCACGCCTACCAGATCCTGAAGAAGGGAGGCCTCAAGGACGAGAACATTGTGGTGTTTATGTACGATGACATCGCCAACAGCCCTGACAACCCAAGACGTGGAGTCGTCATCAACCATCCTAAAGGCAAAGATGTTTATCATGGTGTTCCCAAGGTATCATTAGTTCCTTAGTGGCTGTGTTCCTGTTAATTCAAACAAGGCTAATGATCAACTTAACATGCATTGCAGGACTACACGGGTGACCAGGTCACTGCTAAGAACTTCTATGCGGTTATCCTGGGGAACAAAACTGCGGTTACCGGAGGGAGTAGGAAGGTGATAAACAGCAAACCAAATGATCACATCTTCATCTACTACACGGATCATGGGGCTGCTGGTTTACTTGGTATACATGCGTATATAACCCCACATAAACGACCTTGTAGTTCAGCTGATATGTTTTGTATTACTGTATAGCTTAGCTAACATTATCAAGCTTGTATGTAGGTATGCCCAACCTGCCATATGTTTATGCTGACGACTTCATCAAAGTGTTACGGCAAAAGCATGCTTCCAAAAGCTACTCGAAAATGGTATGTATCCTTTCTTTTCTTTTTCCCTTAAAAAATATCTTTAATCTGAAATAGTATGCATGCTTTGAGTGACATACATCTCTAATGAGAATTACTACAATTCTGGCAGATCATATATGTTGAAGCGTGTGAAAGTGGCAGCATCTTTGAGGGTTTGATGCCAAAAGATCTTAATATTTATGTTACAACGGCAGCAAATGCGGAAGAAGATAGCTGGGCAGCATACTGCCCTAAGATGGAAATACCACCTCCTCCTGAATATGATACCTGTTTAGGTGACTCATACAGTGTTTCTTGGATGGAAGACAGGTAATATATTGTGCTAGGTGTATATGTACAACTTTGAACTCCTATCAGTTATCTACAACCGTGACACTTGCTTGCTATTCTGAACCATTCGATCCAACTTAATTTTCAGTGATGCTCACGATCTAAAGAAGGAAAGCATCAAGCAGCAGTACGAGGTGGTTAAAGCGAGAACGGCACCCCGAAATGAGTCCAGCATAGGCTCTCATGTCATGGAGTATGGTGACAAGACTTTCAAGGAGGACATGCTTTTCCTCTATCAAGGTTTCGATCCTGCAAAATCAAGCATCAGAAACAGGCCGCTGCCTATGCCCAGCCTCAAGGGTGCAATCAATCAAAGAGATGCAGATATCCTTTTCATGTGGAGGAAGGTAACAAAAATACCAGTTATCTCTTGTCTACTTGTCTAGTTCATCTTCTCTGTTACATCACTTTCAGTATCTTCTAATTTATCTGCTAATAATGCATCTTCTCACTTTCAGTATGAGAAGTTAAATGGGGGATCGGAAGAGAAGCAGAGGGCTCTCAGGGAGGTCAAAGAAACCGTGCTACACAGGAAGCATCTGGACAGCAGTATCGATTTCATCGGGAAGCTTGTCTTCGGATTCGACAAGGGGCCTTCGATGCTCGAGGCTGCTAGAGGCTCTGGCCAGCCATTGGTCGACGATTGGGGTTGTCTCAAGAGGATGGTGAGTGTAACAATTCCTTATATAAAATCACATGAACATGCAATACTCTTTCTGTTTCCGATTGAACTTACTCTGTAGTCTGTACTGAACTACTGATGCCAACTGCCAGGTGCGAGTGTTCGAGTCCCACTGCGGATCACTCACTCAGTACGGCATGAAGCACATGAGGGCGTTCGCAAACATCTGCAACAATGGCGTCTCCGAGGCCGAGATGAAGGAGGCAAGCGTCAGCGCTTGCGACGGCTACGACATGGGGAAGTGGAACCCGCTGGTTCTAGGGCACAGCGCCTGATCCGCTTGCAGTGCGGTAGTACATGGGAGCAGAGCAGTACCATATGCTCCAGAGGTTCCTAGCTAGGCCTCATATATGGTGTACATACATACATACACTGGTATAGATATATACCTCCTCAAGAAAATACCCAACAATGGCGCCCCATGTGTGTTGGGTTTATCAGTAGCTTATGATCGTGCTCGTGCCTTTGTAAACCAAATTTGACTGCAATCAATTGAAAGGCAATGATCATTATAACAAAAGTGTGTTAATGTCTTTGCATGAGAATGCCATCTTTTTTTTGTTCTTTTTGAGAATGCTTGACAGTGCCATCTGATTTGGTACTAATGAAGAGGTGAGCCATGATTAGCGGACCAAAACTGATGACCCATTGTAGTAAGGTAGTGATCCTCCTACAGGTAGCCCTACCAAGATCACTTACATACATAAGCTATTGCTGCTAACAAGATGAGATTAGGATCTTTGCGAAGCTTCTTTGTGCCGTGCTGATGCCGGTGTGGATCTCCCTTTCACAAGTCGTTTGGTCTGCGCCAGTATGCTAGAACTGAAGCTTCTTCCAGGAGGCAACCTAATTAAATTAATTAACCTGCATTGATAACACCAGTTTTCAGCAGCTTAGTGACTAAGTTCAGACTCCGGTCATCGGCATAACATAAAATGGCATTCAGATGCTCTCTGAACCTGAAAGCAAGCCAAAGTTTTTCAAGGCGAGGAGCTTACATGATTTCCTGAGGAAGGAGAGGAACACCACGATGAGGGCCAGCCCTGCCAAGATGCCTATGATTATGGCCACGGTCCGCCCCACGTCATCTTGCGAATAATCTTATCACCAAAAGAAAGAAAAAACAGACGATCGGATTAGAATAAGCATATATACAGTAGCACCACCGTATACAAGCTAGATGCGCACTCTCAGTGTGGAGCGGCTCCTTTCATCTTGTTTATCGGGAATATATTCAGAATTGGAGTGGTTGGCCGGCCGTCAGCAGTCACCGCCGGCAAGGTCTATTGTCAGTCCCACAATGTGCGCAGCCCTACGCCGGTATATGCTGAAAAAAAACCTTGCCGTTTGGTGGCCGTCAGAAAGTTCTCTGAACCTCTAGATCAAAGGTTCGAATCTATGATAATCTGATGGCAGTCGCCTTTGGTGTTTCATTGGACCAGATCAGAGAACATATCATCATGACTTGTTGCTGTCACCTCAAAGTTCAGATCGCCTTAGGGCATGGCCATCGCTCCAGGATGGACCGCTGCCTCAAGAATCCACGTCGGATGAGCTGCTGCCGTGGAAGAGAATAGGAAAAAGACGGTCGCTTGCAGAGCCAAACGGGCTCTTGCAGAGGAGTCTGCTTCCCCGCTGAAAAAGGCAGAAGAAAAGCACGGACCGGAGGAGAGAGGGGAGGAAGAATGAGCCATGAAGTAAAAAAGTAGTGATGGAGAGAGATGGATGGACCACTAGAAGAGGTGCTCCTCCTGATGGGTGTGAGATAATCATACGGTGGCTTCATTATTATTTTCCTTAGGTGGAGGCTGGAACCACACCGGGGTGATGCCCCCATAGATCATGCCCTTAATGGCACTGTTTGTCTCGCCTAATTGACTCTAATGTATGATACTGCGGTCCCATGGAAAGGCCGAGATGATTAGCATATCTTGGGATATGATCATATGACTGGATCGTATCCATGGAGCTTAGCGGCCGATATGGCTGACCAACTAGTGTTACCAATGATGATGGCAGGCTTTGGGTTGGTGCTCTCTGCGCAATCGAGTGATCGTTCTTCTGTCCCTTTCTCCGGTGCTAATCGGGGGACACACGCACACCTATTTGATCGACTAGCAGCTAATTGAGTGTGTACTCATAGTTTACAGCTGGTACGGACGGTGATTGTAGTAGACAAGTGGACACACTGTGAAAAGGCCATCCACCGTGCAAGAAGCCCATGAGACAAAGTGAAAAGGCATGTCAGAGGACATATTCCAACCGATCTCACTTATCAACTTTGGTAAGTTTACCCATTGCCCGTCGGAATCAATCCCATCAGTGCAACCATCTTACTATCTGCAACTTGCTCCGCCAATTGGCATTTGATACTCTCTAACGGTGACACCAGGGCACCACGAGGTAGCCTTGCAATTCCGATTTTTTTTTTATTTGTTGGTTCAAATTTGAAACTAACAGAACAGAGGAGGTGCATGTTCAATGCCCATGGTAACGTACCTTGTGACGGGCGGAAGTAGTAGCCGCTGGCCCAGTAGCGGACGTAGCACTGCGCCAGGTGCACGTCGGCGGCGAGCGCGGTGCCGCAGGCGCCCTTGAGCTGCCCGACCGCCTGCGCCAGGCACGCCGTGCAGTCGGCGGCGGCGAGGTCGCCCAGGCACTGCGAGACCCCCTGCACGCTGCCGGAGCTGCCCGTCCTGTACCCGCCGGCCGCGGCCTGCAGCGCGCCCAGCACGGCGTCCCGGCCCCGGAGGAAGCCGGCGTCGGCGCTGGTGCTGGCGCTGCACTTGCGGTACACCATGGCCGTGTCGGGCTTGCCCAGGAAGTCGGTGCCGTCGTAGCGCACGTAGCAGCCCTCCAGCTGCAGCGACGCCGCGGACGCGCCCGGGCACACCTGGTTGAGCTGCGCCAGCGCGTCCCGCACGCACGCCGCGCACTCGCCGTCGCCCAGGTCGCCGCGGCACTGGTAGAGCCCGTACGCCGCGGCGCCGTCGCCCGTGCCGTTGGTGAAGCTGCTGTACGCGCCGTTGGGCGCCGCGTCGGTGATGGAGGTGAGGAGTGACTTGAGGTTCGCCTCGAACGGGGTCCCCGGCTGGTACTTGGACGGCGAGCACCCCGCGTAGATGAACGTGTCCGTGTCCGCCGCCGTGAACGCGGCGCCGAGGCCGATCACGAGGAGGAGGACGGGGGTGGCGGCGACGCGCCCACGGCGGAGTTGGTTGCGAGGGTGCATGGCTGAGGTTGATGAGACGAACGTGCACATGATGCGCGCGCGCGTGTTTGTGCTGGGACTGGGAGTGAAGAGAAGGTGATGCGGAGGACGCGGCATAAATGCGAGCTTTCTGGTTATGCTTGCGAGGATTTGTGGTCCGCGAGGCCGTCTGGACATTTGATGACTCCTGGTCACGGTTGGGCCTCGTACTAGAGTAGAGATGGGGTCGGACCGTCGGACTACTCTGGTCTGTCCCGTCGATATAACTACTCTGTGTCTTCAAATTAGACAGGAACAGGAGCGGTGACAGGGAACGTTCGGTTTTCGTTCTGCTTTACGTACTACCAGCCGGCGATAAGATAGCAAGTAGCATGGCCATACGGCCATACGGGGGTGGCAACTGGCATGCATGGCGCAGAATATTTTTCTTGCACAATTGGACGGTAGACAGCGCTGGTGCCGTTTCGTCGAGTGCACTGTCGTCCCTTCCGGCTATCATCAATCGGTTTAATAAGGCGATCGCGATCCGGTGATGACTGCCGCGACGTTCCTCGGTGCATCTACAGCAGCGGCATATGTTCTGGAGTTTGCGCATGCAATTTTTTCCTGTTATTAATAACCAGCAACTGTCGTTTCGAACGCTCAGGTCATCCACGACCCACACGACACGAGCACCTGCGCCACTTTTCCGTTGTCCATGATCGATTGATGGCACCGGTACAAGTAGTATGGTGGTTACGTGATTCTGAGCGGACGCCTCAGCAGCGGGTCGGAAACTGGCGGTGGTTGTGCCAAGCCTACGGCAGCAGGCAGGGCTTGATCCATCGGATCACCGAGCTTTTGGTTGCCTCTCTCTCGGCCGGAGGGAGCCACCGGGCAGCGCCTGAAAAAGGCTCCGGCGTGGCCCGATGAGGAGTCAGGGGGGCGACAGCTGGACCGGACCGGAGCGTCGCGGCGGGCAACGACCGTGCCCCGCCTTTTGAGCGCGTTGCTTGGTTCCTGAACGTTCGTAGGCCCCGGTGGTACACCTGCACGTCGTGGCCATGCGCTCGGGGACACGCGAATTCGGGACTAGCTTCGCCTCTTTCGCGTCCCCGTACCAATAGACGGCGATGCTGCCGTCCTCGCGTGCCGCCCGACCAGGTGCAGCTGCAACCCGGCGATGCTGCGTCGGTAGGCATCGTGAAAAAAAATATATTGAGGGGCGGTCGGTATTGTCGATTAGTCCTTTTTGTTTTTTTAGGATCGGTATTGTCAATGTAGGTTTTGAGAATTGCGCACGCATTGTATTCATCGGGCTTTCGTGTATATATACACGTACAAGTCCTAACCAACTACATATCTATCCCATGATTTAAACATCTATACAGAATCTACAAGAGTTTAAACCATGGAGAGATAGAGTTGACAGAGATAAATACATGCGATATTAGCTACTCTTACCCCCCCCCCCCGGCAGTTGGAGCGTCGTCGGAGATGATGCCAAGACTGGACCGAAAACCTTAGAAGCTCGTTGTAGGAAGCCTTTTCATCATGATGTCTGCAAGTTGGCCCGAGGTAGGCACATCAACGACGCGAAATTGTCTAAGAGCAACTTTTTCACGTACGAAGTGAATGTCTAGTTCGATATGCTTGGTTCGTCGATGATCCACGGGGTTGGCGGAGAGGCGGACCGCTGACACATTGTCACATAAGACAACTGTAGCTTGGTCGATGGAGCAGCGAAGTTCGACGAGAAATTGACGGAGCCAGCAACATTCTGCAACTGTGTTCGCCACGAAACGATACTCAACTTCGGCACTGCAGCGAGACACGGTGGGCTGTCGCTTCGAGGACCAGGAGATCAAGCTACTACCGAGGTAAACACAATAGTCGGAGGTCGAACGACGAGTGTTTTGGGCAACCGGCTCAATCCGCGTCGGAGTAAGCGACAAGATCTAGTGATGGAGATCCCTAAAGAACCAGACCATGCATTGTAGTACCTCGTATATACCTCGAAAGACGTTTGACCAAGCCCTAATGAACATCCTTTGGAGCGTGCATATGTAGACACACCTGACCGACGACATAGGCGACGTCGGGCCTAGTCAGGATTAGATACTGGAGCGCCCTGGCAATGCTGCGATAAAAAGTGGGGTCATGAAAGTCCACACCAGTAGTAGAAGAAACCTTGGGCTTAGTACCCGCCGGCGTTGCAGCTGATTTGCATCCAGACATGTATATTGCATCCAGACACGAAAGTCCACACCAGTTGAGGGAGTCCTGGATTAGGAGGTCCCTGGATAGCCGACCTATTGTTATGGGCCGGACTATGAGGGCTACTTACCGAACACCGAAGGAATTGAAGGCCCAATCTCCAAGATGGAAGCTTTGGGAAACATGGCTTGTGCTCCACGGCTGATATAATAGTTAGGCAAGTTTAGCATCCTCGGTGTCTATATAAGCCGGAGGGTTTTAGGGTATAGATACAGAACAACTCATCTAGGATTAGATATACGATCTCGAGGTAGATCAACTCTATAACCCCTTAAACCATCAATACAATCAAGCGGGACGTAGCGTATTACCTCATTAGGAGGTCCCGAACCTGGATAAACTTGTGTCCCCTTTGTCTCATGTTACCGTCGATCCTTGTCTCACAGTTCGGGACCCCCTACCCGAGATCCGCCGGTTTTGACACTCACATTGGTGCTTTCATTAAGAGTTCCTCTGTGAGCGAGATGGAATCGATGCCTCGTCTCTTCATCAACGAAGAGGTTCGCAACATGGACGTTTCCGTCCCCGCGCAGATTTTCGCCTTCGGCAGCGTTGTGCTGGATGTGGATTCCGCCAGCCATCTAGGCCGTGTTGAGAGCTTCGCCCCTGATCAAGAGGTCAGATTCGGAAACTTAGAGTTCTCCGTCGACTCTTGGGGCGACATGTCACTAATCGGGCTCATGGCTTCGCCTGTAGACCCTGAGGACTCTAAGGCCTTAACCTCGAGCCCCTTCTTCGGACATGCCAATGGGGTCACCCATGGCAGCAGTACGATCTCTCATCCCGGTCTGGTCATCAAGCCATGTTACCGGACATGTGTTCCTTCTGAACACTCCCCTGTTGGAAATATGCCCTAGAGGCAATAATAAATTAGTTATTATCATATTTCCTTGTTCATGATAATCGTTTATTATCCATGCTATAACTGTATTGATCGGAGACTTAAATGCATGTGTGGATACATAGACAAAACCATGTCCCTAGTATGCCTCTAATGGACTAGCTCGTTGATCAAAGGATGGTTAAGGTTTCCTAGCCATGGACATGAGATGTCATTTGATAACGGGATCACATCATTAGGAGAATGATGTGATGGATAAGACCCAAACTACAAACATAGCATATGATCGTGTCAGTTTATTGCTACTGTTTTCTGCATGTCAAGTATATGTTCCTATGACCATGAGATCATGCAACTCACGGATATCGGAGGAGTGCCTTGTGTGTATCAAACGTCGCAACGTAACTGGGTGACTATAAAGGTGCTCTACAGGTATCTCCGATGGTGTTTGTTGAGTTGGCATGGATCGAGACTGGGATTTGTTACTCCGTGTGACGGAGAGGTATCTCAGGGCCCACTCGGTAATACAACATCACAACAAGCCTTGCAAGCAATGTGGCTAAGTGTTAGTCACGGGATCTTGTATTACGGAACGAGTAAAGAGACTTGCCAGTAACGAGGTTGAACTAGGTATGGAGATACCGACGATCGAATCTCGGGCAAGTAACATACCGAAGAACAAAGGGGACGTTATACGGGATTAACTGAATCCTTGACATAGAGGTTCGACCGATAAAGATCTTCGTAGAATATGTAGGAACCAATGTGGACGTCCAGGTCCCGCCATTGGTTATTGACCGTAGAGGTGTCTCGGTCATGTCTACATAGTTCTCGAACCCGCAGGGTCTGCACACTTAAGGTTCGGTGACGTTTCGGTAGTGTAGAGTTATGTATGGTGGTGACCGAAGGTTGTTCGGAGTCCCGGATGAGATCCCGGACGTCACGAGGAGCTCCGGAATGGTCCGGAGGTAAAGATTCATATATAGGAAGTCCCAGTTTGGTTTCCGGAAAAGTTTCGGGCTCATCGGTAGTGTACCGGGAGTATCGGTATTGTACCGGGAGTGCCGGTAGTGTACCGGAGGACCTCCGGGAGGGGTACTTCGACCCCAAGAGGTCCATGGGCTGTGGGAGAATAATAACCAGCCCTTATTGGGCTGGGAAAACAGCCACAAAGGCCCATGGCGCAGGAGAGAAAGTCCTAAAGCAAAAAGTGGAAAATCAGCCAATAGGAGGCAATCCTACTCCAACTAGGATTGGAGGTGAAGTAGGATTTCTTCCCACCTCCTATTTCGGCCGACCCAAAGGCCTTGGCTGCCTCTCCTCTCCTCTCCTCCTATATATACTAGTGGATTGGGTGGTTTTTGGACAGAATTTCCGGCCACGTGCTACCCGTTACACCGGTGCACAGTTTCTCCTCTAGATCGGTTTTCCGCAGCGCTTAGGCGAAGCCCTGCCGGAATCACTCCACCACCATCACCGGAGCGCCGTCACGCTGCCGGTGAACTCTCTCTCCTCTCCACCTCCTCTTGCTGGATCAAGATGGTGGAGATCGTCATCAAGCTGCACGTGTGCTGAACGCGGAGGTGCCGTCCGTTCGGCGCTAGATCGGAAGGACCGTGATCGAGATCGCGAGACGGTTCGTGATGTGATCACGGAACGGATCGTGATGAGTTCGCGGGACAGATCGTGATCAAGATCGTGAGACGGATCGTGATGAGTTCACGGGACGGATCATGATGTGTTCGCGGGACGGTTCGTGATTGGATCGCGGGACGCTCGGCGATTTGGATCGCGAAGAAGTTCGACTACACCAACCGCGTTTCTTAACGCTTCCCGCTTAGCGATCTACAAGGGTATGTAGATCCACTCTCCCTCTCGTAGATGCTCATCACCATGGATAGGTTTGCGTGTGCGTAGGAAAATTTTTGTTTCCCATGCGACGTTCCCCAACAGTGGCATCATGAGCTAGGTTGATGGTTCGATGAGATCTCGAGTAGAACACAAAAGGTTTGTGGGCGTTGATGCTTAGATTGCTTCCTCCCTTGGTCGTATTTTGGTTCAGCGGGATTGTGAGATGAAGCGGCCCGGACCAACATTACTCGTACGCTTACGAGAGACCGGTTCCCTCGACGCAACTTGTTGCCTAGATGGCTTGCGGGTGACAGTTTCTCTCACTTTAGTTGGATCGGATTCGACAAAGGCGGTCCTTGAGAAGGTTGAAAAGCAAACTAGTGTATCACCGTTGTGGTTTATGCGTAGGTGAGAATCGTTCTTGCTAGATACCCATAGCAGCCACGTAAAATATGCAACAACAATTAGAGGACGTCTAACTTGTTTTTGCAGGGTATGTTGTGATGTGATATGGCCAATTACATGATGAGATATATGTGATGTATGAGATGATCATGTGATGTATAGATTATCACGACTTGCATGTCGATGAGTACGGCAACCGGCAGGAGCCATAGGGTTGTCTTTAATTATTGTATGACCTGCGTGTCAATCATTAAGCGCTATGTAATGCTTTACTTTATCGCTACGGTAGCAATAGTAGTAGAAGCATGCAGGGCGTGACAACCCCAATGGCAACACATTGATGGAGATCAAGATGATGGAGATCATGGTGTTGTGCCGGTGACGATGGAGATCATGCCGGTGTTTCGAAGATGGAGATCTTAAACACAAGTTCATGGCCATATCATGTCACTTATGAATTGCATGAGATGTTAATCCTTTTATGCACCTTGTTTTGCTTAGTACGGCGGTAGCATTATAAGGTGATCCCTCACTTGAATTTCAAGATGAACTGTGTTCTCCCCGAGTGTGCACCGTTGCGAAAGTTCGTCGTGTTGAGACACCACGTGATGATCGGGTGTGATAGACTCTACGTTCACATACAACGGGTGCAAGCCAGATTTGCACGCGCAGAACACTCGGGTTAAACTTGACGAGCCTAGCATGTACAGACATGGCCTCGGAACACGAGAGACCGAAAGGTCGAACATGAGTCATATAGTAGATATGATCAACATAATGATGTTCACCATTGCAGCCACCTCAACTCACGTGATGATCGGACTTGAGTTGGTGAATTTGGATCATGTATCACTCGAATGATCGGAGGGATGTCAATTTGAGTGGGAGTTCTTAAGTAATATGATTAATTGAACTCATTATCATGAACATAGTCAAAGTGTCTTTGCAAATTATGTTGTAGATTACTAGCTCGCGCTGTAGCTCCCTTGTGTTTTTATATGTTCCTAGAGAAATAGAGTTGAAAGATGATGGTAGCAATATTGCGGACTGGGTCCGTGATATGAGGATTGTCCTCATTGCTGCACAGAAGGCTTATGTCCTTAATGCACCGTTCGGTACGCCACCCCCTCTAGCGTCGTCTGTAGATGTTGTGAACATCTGACAGGCACGTTCTGATGACTACTTGATAGTTTAGTGCGTCATGCATTACGACTTAGAATTGAGGCTCCAAGACGTTTTGAACGTCACGGAACATACGAGATGTTCTAAGAGCTGAGATTGTGATCTCAGGCTCGTGCCCGTGTTATGAGATATGAGATCTCAAACAAAGATTCTTTGCTTGCAAGACGAAAGAGAATAGCTCAATAGTTGAGCATGTGCTTAGATTGTCTAGGTGCCACAATCGCTTGAATCGAGTGGGAGTTGATCTTCCAGATAAGATAGTGATTGATATAGTTCTCCAAGTCACTATCACTAAGCTACTAGAACTTGGTGATGAACTATAAATTGCCAGGGATAGAAATGATTCCTGAGCTTCTCGCGATGTTTTGACACCGCGAAGGTAGAAGTCAAAAAGGAGCATCAAAGTGTTGATGGTTAGTAAAAACCACTAGTTTCGAGAAGGGCAAGGGCAAGTAGGGAAACTTCATGGATGGCAAGTCAGTTGCTGCTCCAGTGAAGCAGCCCAAAGTTGAACCTAAACCCGAGACTGAGTGCTTCCATTATGAGGAGAACGGTCACTGAAGCGGAACAACCCTGGATACATGGTAGATAAGAAGGCTGGCTAAGTCGACAGAAGTATATTTGATATGCATGTTATTGATGTGTACCTTGCTAGTACTCCTAGTAGCACCTGGGTATTGGATACCGGTTCGGTTGCTCGAAATAAAAGCTACGGAATAAATGGAGAACTAGCTAAGTGTGAGGTGACGATGTGTGTTGGAAATGTTTCCAAGGTTGATATGATCAAACATCGCACGCTCTCTCTACCTTCGGGATTAGTGACGAACCTAAATTTTATTTGGTGTTTTGCATTGAAGCATGAACGTGGTTAGATCATGTTTATTGCAACACGGTTATTCATTCAAGTTAGAGAATAATGGTTATTCTGCTTACATGAATAAATACCTTCAATGGTCATGCACCTAGTAAGTGTGGTTCATTGAATCTTGATCATAGTAATACACATGTTCATAACAATGATGCCAAAAGATGCAAAGTTAATAATGATAGTACCACATACTTGTGGCACTGCCGCTAAATGTCATATTGGTATAAAGCGCATGAAGAAACTCCATGTTGATGGATCTTTGGACTCATTCGATTTTGAATCGGTTGAGACATGCGGACCATGCCTTTTGGTAAGATGACTAAACCCCGTTTTCTGGCTTGATGAAACGGGAAAGTGACTTATTGGAAACAATGCATGTTGATGTATACGATCCAATGAGTGTTTATAGCTTGCAGTGAATATCATTGTTTTCTTACCTTCACTGATGATTTGAGTAGATATAGTGTATATTTACTTAATGAAACACAAGTCTGAATTGTTTGAAAGGTTCAAAGCAAAGTTCAGAGTGAAGTTTAAAGATCATCGTGACAAGAAGATAAAAATTTCTGCGATATGATCGTGGAGGTGAATATCTGGGTTACGAGTTTGGCATACAAATTTAGACAATGTGAAAGTTGTTTCACAACTCACGCCACCTGGAACACCATAGTGTGATGGTGTGTCCGAACGTCGTAGTCATGCCTTATTTGATATAGCACATACTATGATGTCTCTTATCGTTTTAATACTATCGTTTTAGGGTTATGCATTAGAGACAACCGCATTCACTTTAAAATAGGGCACCATCTAAATCCGTTGAGATGACACCGTGTGAATTATGGTTTGATAGAAACCTAAAGCTGTCATTTCTTGATGTTTGGGGCTGCGAAGCTTGTGTGGAAAATGTTTTCACCTAATGAGCTCAAACCCAAAGCGAACAAATGCATCTTCATAGAATACGCCAAGAACAGTTGGGTATACCTTCTATCTCAGATCCGAGTGCAAAGTGTTTGTTGCTGGAATGGATCCTTTCCTGAGAAAAGGTTTCCCTCGAAAGAATTGAGTGGGAGGAAGATAGAACTTGATGAGGTTATTGAACCTTGTTTCAATCAGAGTAGCGCAGCGCAGAAAGTTGTTTCTGTGAAGCCTATGTTAGTTGAAGAAAGAAGTTAATGATGATGATCATGAAGCTTCGGATCAAGTTACTATCGAACCTCGTAGGTCGACAAGGACGTGTACTGCTCTTGAGTGGTACAACAACCCTGTCTTAAAGGTCATGTTGTTGGACAGCGATGAACCTACGAGCTATGGAGAAGCGATGATGGGCCCGGATTCCGACAAATGGATGAGACCATGAAATCCGAGATAGGATCCATGTATGAAAACCAAGTATAGACTTTGGTAGACTTGCTCGTTGGACGGCAGGTCGTTGAGTACAAATGGATCTTTAAAAATGAAGACAGACGCTGATGGTAAATATCACCATTTGTAAAGCTCGACTTGTTGCAAAGTAGTTTGTGACAAGTTCAAGGAGTTGACTACGATGAGATTTTCTCACTCGTAGTGGTGCTAAAGTCTGTTGGAATTATGTTAGCAGTTGCTGCGTTTTCAATTATGAAATCTGACAGATGGATGTCAAAACATCATTTCCTTAACGGTTTACTTGAGGAAAGGTTGTATGTGATACAACCAGAAGGTTTTGTCAGTCCTAAGGATGCTAAAAGGTGTGCAAGCTTTGGTGATCCTTCCATGGACTGAAGCAAGCATCTCGGAGTTGGAATATACACTTTGATGAGGTGATCAAAGTTTTTGATGTTTATACAAAGTTTACGAGAAACTTGTATTTGCAATAAAGTGAGTGGGAGCACTATAGAGTTTCTGATAAGTATATGTGGTTGACATATTGTTGATCGGAAATAATATAGAATTTCTGGAAGGCATAAAAGGTTGTTTGAAAAGTGTTTTTCTAAGGAAGACCTGGATAAAGCTACCTAATTGTTGAGCATCAAAATCTATAGAGATAGATCAAGATGCTTGATGAGACTTTCAATGAGTGCATACCTTGACAAGATTTTGAAAGAGTTCAAAATGGATCAGCCAGAGAAATAGTTCTCGTCTGATTTGTAAGGTGTGAAGTTGAGTGAGACTCAAAGCTCGACAACGGCAGAAGAAAGAGAAAGGATGAATGTCGTCCCCTATGCCTTAGCCATAGGCTCTATATTATGCCATGCTGTGTACCGCACCTATGTGTGCCTTGCCACGAGTCTGTCAAGGGGTACAAGAGTGGTCCAGGAGTGGATCACTGGACAGCGGTCGGAATTATCCTTAGTAACCAGAGGACTAAGGAAATGTTTCTTGATTATGGAGGTGATAAAGAGTTCGTCGTAAAGAGTTACGTCGATGCAAGCTTTAACACCTATCCGGATGACTAGTAGTAGCAATCTGGATACGTATAGTGGAGCAGCCATTTGGAAATAGTACCAAGTGGAGTGTGGTAGCAGTGATTACAGTTTGACATAGAGATTTGCAAAGTACACACGGATCTGAATATCGCAGACCCGTTGACTATAAGACCTCTCTCACATGCAAAGCATGATCGAGCCCCAAAACTCATTGGGTGTTAGATTCATAACAATGCGAATCACATGGTGATGTGAACTAGATTATTGACTCTAGTGCAAGTGGGAGACTGTTGGAAATATGCCCTAGAGGCAATAATAAATTAGTTATTATCATATTTCCTTGTTCATGATAATCGTTTATTATCCATGCTATAACTGTATTGATCGGAGACTTAAATGCATGTGTGGATACATAGACAAAACCATGTCCCTAGTATGCCTCTAATGGACTAGCTCGTTGATCAAAGGATGGTTAAGGTTTCCTAGCCATGGACATGAGATGTCATTTGATAACGGGATCACATCATTAGGAGAATGATGTGATGGATAAGACCCAAACTACAAACATAGCATATGATCGTGTCAGTTTATTGCTACTGTTTTCTGCATGTCAAGTATATGTTCCTATGACCATGAGATCATGCAACTCACGGATATCGGAGGAGTGCCTTGTGTGTATCAAACGTCGCAACGTAACTGGGTGACTATAAAGGTGCTCTACAGGTATCTCCGATGGTGTTTGTTGAGTTGGCATGGATCGAGACTGGGATTTGTTACTCCGTGTGACGGAGAGGTATCTCAGGGCCCACTCGGTAATACAACATCACAACAAGCCTTGCAAGCAATGTGGCTAAGTGTTAGTCACGGGATCTTGTATTACGGAACGAGTAAAGAGACTTGCCAGTAACGAGGTTGAACTAGGTATGGAGATACCGACGATCGAATCTCGGGCAAGTAACATACCGAAGAACAAAGGGGACGTTATACGGGATTAACTGAATCCTTGACATAGAGGTTCGACCGATAAAGATCTTCGTAGAATATGTAGGAACCAATGTGGACGTCCAGGTCCCGCCATTGGTTATTGACCGTAGAGGTGTCTCGGTCATGTCTACATAGTTCTCGAACCCGCAGGGTCTGCACACTTAAGGTTCGGTGACGTTTCGGTAGTGTAGAGTTATGTATGGTGGTGACCGAAGGTTGTTCGGAGTCCCGGATGAGATCCCGGACGTCACGAGGAGCTCCGGAATGGTCCGGAGGTAAAGATTCATATATAGGAAGTCCCAGTTTGGTTTCCGGAAAAGTTTCGGGCTCATCGGTAGTGTACCGGGAGTATCGGTATTGTACCGGGAGTGCCGGTAGTGTACCGGAGGACCTCCGGGAGGGGTACTTCGACCCCAAGAGGTCCATGGGCTGTGGGAGAATAATAACCAGCCCTTATTGGGCTGGGAAAACAGCCACAAAGGCCCATGGCGCAGGAGAGAAAGTCCTAAAGCAAAAAGTGGAAAATCAGCCAATAGGAGGCAATCCTACTCCAACTAGGATTGGAGGTGAAGTAGGATTTCTTCCCACCTCCTATTTCGGCCGACCCAAAGGCCTTGGCTGCCTCTCCTCTCCTCTCCTCCTATATATACTAGTGGATTGGGTGGTTTTTGGACAGAATTTCCGGCCACGTGCTACCCGTTACACCGGTGCACAGTTTCTCCTCTAGATCGGTTTTCCGCAGCGCTTAGGCGAAGCCCTGCCGGAATCACTCCACCACCATCACCGGAGCGCCGTCACGCTGCCGGTGAACTCTCTCTCCTCTCCACCTCCTCTTGCTGGATCAAGATGGTGGAGATCGTCATCAAGCTGCACGTGTGCTGAACGCGGAGGTGCCGTCCGTTCGGCGCTAGATCGGAAGGACCGTGATCGAGATCGCGAGACGGTTCGTGATGTGATCACGGAACGGATCGTGATGAGTTCGCGGGACAGATCGTGATCAAGATCGTGAGACGGATCGTGATGAGTTCACGGGACGGATCATGATGTGTTCGCGGGACGGTTCGTGATTGGATCGCGGGACGCTCGGCGATTTGGATCGCGAAGAAGTTCGACTACACCAACCGCGTTTCTTAACGCTTCCCGCTTAGCGATCTACAAGGGTATGTAGATCCACTCTCCCTCTCGTAGATGCTCATCACCATGGATAGGTTTGCGTGTGCGTAGGAAAATTTTTGTTTCCCATGCGACGTTCCCCAACATCCCCATGGGTGGGCTTCATGGGGGTTAACTCTACGAGTTCCGAACAGCTGGATCCGATTGGGCCCTCAACGGTCGACGAGGCCTTGGAGCAATTCTCGTCGATGAGGATCACCGATGATCCAGCCCCGATCTACACCCGGCCCGGTTACAGTTCGGGCAGGAATGGATTTTTGACCCACCCACCACCCACTTGATAGCCATTGTCGATGACTTAACCGAAGTTCTAGACTATGCCTCTAAGGAGGCGGAATACATGGATGAAGAGGACCATGCTCCCACCCCCGTTAACACCGGGAGTTTGGCCGCCACTTCTACATACGACGTCTACATGGTGGACACTCCTGCCACCAACAACGACAATACGCCTCACAACAACGGTGACAAATCGGGTGATGCACCATCAAGGCGCCGGAAATCGCATAAGCGGTCCAAAATGAAAGGACCACGATGTCGCCTAGAGGGGGGGGTGAATAGGCGTTTTAAAATCTTTTACGGGTTTGGCTATATCCTAACGCGGAAATAAACTAAGCATATACTTTTCAAGCAGAAATCCTAAATATACTAGGCTCACTAAGTGCAGCAACAACATAGGATAAACAAGATGAGAACAACGAGGATATGAGTAAGCACAAGTAAGTTACACAAACTTACTCAATGTATATCACAAGATATGGAAATGAATGTTACAAGCTAGCAATTCACACTAAGCACAAGTTATATCAATAGTAGCAAGTATGAATTGTGGACTACAAAGTGTTGGCCTAAATAATCTCTACGATATGGTAACCAACACAATATAATGAGGACAACAATATATATAGTGAATGCAAGGTCAAGTGGCCAAAGTAAACCACAAGTAGTGGCTAGGGTTAGAAATAACCGAAGACACGGAGACGAGGATGTATCCCGATGTTCACTTCCTTGGAGGGCAGCTAGTCACCGTTAGTGAGGTGGATGTTACCACGAAGTGACACCAACGCCACGAAGGCTCACCCTACTCTCCCCTTGAGATATCACCACGAAGGCAATTCTTAACCACTAGTGGTAGACCTTGAGGCAGCCTCCAAACCTTCACAAACTTTTCGGGGGACAAATCACAAGTTGATTCCTCACCAGAGCACTCCTACCGCCTAGGAGTCTCCAACCTCCAAGACTAACAAGATCAAGGGGGAAATTCTCAAGACTTGCTCAAATCACGAATTCCTTTGGTCAAGAGAGGGATAGGGAGTGGATCTATCACTTGATTGGAAAATCTCTCAAGAACTCTCACTAATCTCTTCGGGATCTGAGATTTTGGTGTAGGAGAAGTGAGAGGGAGCCACTTTGGTGTTCTAGGGTTATTTTGGAGTGAGTGATCAACCCCTTCATGAAGTGGTGAAGGGGTATATATAGCGTGGGTGAAAATATGGCCGTTGTAGTGTAAGTGGTTGTGTCAGGTCGGACATCCGGGCCAAGGGCCGGACATCTGGTGGCTCTGAAATGTGCACACGAACACAGAAAAACAGAGTCAAGGTACAGGGCCCGGACATCTGGCCAAGTCCCCGGACATCTACCCAAAGTTGAGGCCCCGGACATCCGGAGAACACAAAAAACATTTCGTTATAGTATCTGGACATCGGCGGCCCGGATTTCCAGGGAAGATCCCGAATATCGTGGGGACACAAAAACTGCAAGAACCCCAAAAGTAAAACATGCATAACTTTCTCATACGGACTCCGATTTTGATGATCTTGGGCTCGTTTTGAAGCTAGTGAAAAACTCCAGGTCCTCACATAGAGAAACACCCAAGATAAGACAAAATGGAAGGTGCAAAGTATGCACATGTTAGATCATATACTTTGGGGAACCTAGTTGGCTATGTATTGCTTCGGTAAATAGGATAGGAGTGGAATTCTATATAGAAGATGTTGACTTGAGCAAGTCCATCACGAACCCTTTTGATCCCCTCTTAATAGTGCGGGATCCCCATAACTCAAGAATCATAAAACAGCTACACTACATAGCTATCGAGAATCCATACTTGAGTGTATATGTTTCTTCGATGGTCATCACCCCACAACACTAACGCCAAAGCAACTAATACCTTTGACTCGAGCCTTTCACTTGAGCTTGATGTTGATGTTTCTTCTTGGCTCAAGTTGAAGGCAAGACATTGGTGAAGTCTTCAAGTAGCTCTTCCATACACAATGTGGGAAGCTTTGCTTTGTATTCATCTTCACTTTGTCCATCATGTGATCATCCACAAGCTTGAATAATGTGATCCTTCAGGATGGTTATCTTCAACTTGCCCTTGTCAACCATGATCACGAACACTTGATGTCATCCTCTCATGGACATTTGGAATCTCTCTATTGATGCGAGCCCATGAGAATAACCTAACCCTCATAAACATAGACAACACATAGCATGGGTTAGTATACAAAGTGTAATTGACAATTTCTTATCATACCACAAGATCCTATGTGATGCATCGTTTGCACTTGTGTATTGACCATTTAAAGTTTGATTCTTTGATCTTTATCTTGCTCAACCTTTATCTTTACTCCATGCTTAATCTTGATGCCTTGAAGGCCATATTGAATTCTTCACTATGCTTCATTTCTTCAAGACATGATTACCCATATCTCAATTATAATATGACCATATAGAGTTTATCCATGAATACCATATTGTTCATCATTTTTTATCCTTCATGCTCCATCACAATATCTTGAGAGGCACAACAAATTCTTCACATGAATTACTTGCTTCAAGACATAATCATCCATGACTCAACATATGAGCACATCATGATCCTATCTTCAAGCGATATGTAGAATTCTTCTCTTTAATCATTCTCTCAAGATCATGATCCATCATGGCTCAACCTTGATGCACAACTATATGTATATGGCATTCATTCCGAATCCATTCAATCTCCTTCTTCATCAACCATGGAACAAACATCTTTCAATTCATCCAATATTCTTCATGCATTGCAAATGGAACTTTCCTTCAAATGTATAACTTAATGCAAACATTAGTCCATTAGGATTGTCATCAACTACCAAAACCACACATGGGGACTACATGCACTTTCACAAAAGCAAAAAGGGAAGAAGAGCTGTTACCAGCAACGGGGGAGGTAATGCCCCTGCCGGTCATGACAATTCCGATATCCCCAAGCACCCGTTTGAGGGTCCGGAAGAGCCCGAGGATCAAAACGACCCCGATACCGTCAATGACCCCGAAGGTGATGATTACCTTCCCCCCGTCAAGGAGGAAGATATACCGGAAGCCGATGATTTGTACATCCTTGATAACCTCGAGGATCAGGAGGAAATCAGGCAACGGCTCGCATCCTAAAGGCCGAAGAATGGCAACTCAAAGCCGAACAGGTCGACCTCAATGATTGATGGATGAAAGTCCTCTCAGTCAAGGAAGTACACGACACTGGCCCGTCAAACCAGCCCAAAAGCTACCCTCGGAGAAGGATGCTGCCGCAATTGGACGACGAACTTATTGATACTCCATCTCCAAAGCATACTCCATACGACAAGCCGGTACGACCCCTCGTTGTCGAGACAGGACGACCAATGATGCTGGTTACATACCAACAGTGCCCAGAATACGGGGCAAGTAGCCATTAGAGCCCAATGACAGGTGCGACCTACGAGATGACCTGAATCACAGAGCAGGCCGCATTAGATCCATCTATGGACCGAGAGAGTACGCGCCCGATAGACGTGGCGAGTACAGACCATGGTTCGACCAAAACAACAAAGTCTGGGAACGCAAATGGCCCCATACAGATGCCGAATACAGGCGCGACATAGCACGGGCCAGAGGCGCCGCTCACCCTCTGTGCTTCATGGATGAGGTAATGCGGCATCAGTTCCCCAAAGGGTTCAAACCCGTGAATATAGAACAGTACGACGAGACCATTGACCCAACTATATGGATCGAGGACTTCCTCCTCCGTATCCACAAGGCATGAGGAGATGATCTCCATGCCATCAAATATCTACCTCTTAAGCTTAAGGGGCCAGCTCGGCACTGGTTAAACAGCCTCCCCGAAAACTCCATTGGATGCTGGGAAGACCTAGAAGACTCGTTCCGCTCTAACTTCCAGGGGACCTATGTCCGCCCACCGGACTCTTTCGATCTCAGCAACGTCGTCCAGAAGCCCGGCGAGTATGCCTGGCTGTTCTGGAATCGGTTCTTGACTAAGAAGAACCAAATCGTCGACTATCCGTATGCTGAGGCCATAGCCTCCTTCTAGCACAATTTTCGGGATGAATGGCTGGCCCGCCAGCTAGGCTAGGACAAGCCTCAAACTATGTCCGCCCTTACCTCCCTCATGACCCGCTTTTGTGTGGGCGAGGATAACTGGCTGGCTAGACACAGCCACAATTCTGAAGATCCCGTGGCACCTGAAGCCCAGGATGGCAACTCAAAGCCAAAGCGCAATAAGAATAAGCACCAGCACAATAATAATGATGCCGATGACACGGCTATTACTGGTGGATTCCGCAAGTCCCGACCTGGGCAGCGGAAGAAGCCCCCTAAAGGCAATCGTGACAGATCCACTCAGCTCGAGAAGATCATGGAAACGCCTTGCCAAATCCATGGAACTTCAGAAAAGCCCACCAATCACACACACCGCAACTGCTGGGTGTTTAAACAGGCTGGCAAGTTACAACCCAAAGACCAAGGCAAAAGTTCGCGCAATGAGGACGAAGATGAGCCTCGGGGTCCAATTGGTGGCGGGCTGAAGAAGTTCCCTCCCGGAGTAAAAATGGTGAACATGATATACGCCACCCACATACCAAAGAAGGAGAGGAAGCGCGCTCTCGGGGAAGTCTACGCGGTGGAACCCATAGCCCTGAAGTACAACCCATGGTCGGCATACCCGATCATCTTTGATCGGCGTCATCATCCGACCAGTATCCATCATGGGGGTTAGGCGTCCCTTGTCCTAGATCCCATTATAGATGGGTATCACCTCATAAAGGTCCTAATGGATGGAGGAAGTAGCCTTAACCTGATTTACTCAGATACGGTGAAAAAGATGGGCATTGATCCATCAAGGATCAAACCCAGCAGCACTACCTTCAAAGGAGTGATCCCGGGCATTGAGGCACGATGCACGGGCTCAGTAACTCTAGTGGTCGTGTTCGGCTCACCCGACAACTTTCGCAACGAAGACTTGATCTTTGACATCGTGTCCTTCTGCAGCGGCTATCACGCGCTGCTTGGACAGACATCGTTCGCTCGTTTCAACGCGGTCCCACACTACGCATACCTCAAGCTCAAGATGCCGGGCCCCAAGGGGGTCATTACTGTCGACGGCAACACCGAGTGCTCCCTTGGAACCGAGGAACATGCACTAGCCCTAGCGGCCGAATTCAGCTATAAAGAAGATTGATAAGTTCAGATATCCGCCATAAAGGCACATAAAGCTGGAAAGCGAGTTCGACTTCAGACCGAAAACTCGGATCCTTCCTCTTCCCCTTTATAGGGACTCGCCCCCCACTGCACAATTTCTGGACCAGCAAAGTATGGGTCGAGGAGGCACCACTTCGCACTTAAAATTCCATGGGAAAGCGGTGGGGATATAAAGGTGGGTGTTTGGCTGCCCCGACCTACTACCACCAATATGTATTCGGACAAGATGCAGGCGCTCCTAAAAGAGCCTGCCTACGGCGTAAAGCTCACCTATAATGCTGCGGCCTCTCAAGATTTTGTTAGCAAAATCCGCCCGCACTAACACCCATCAAGGTGCATCCAAGAGCAGGAGTCAACTAGCAAGGGGGCATATCGAGGACGTCAGGTCACCAACTGAAGACCCCTGGTACAACAACTCTTGTATGATTTTATTTCTTATTTTATTTGGCATACCTATAAACGGTTGCTTTGGCAATCCGAGTTATAAGAGTTGTTGAGAAAATGCAAAATTTCATGGCGCAAGTACGCCTCATCTGTCCTGTTTTCGGCACATACTTTTTCTCATTTCTCCCTCTTCTCGTGAACCTGTTCGGTATGACGCGAGGTAACCGACTAATAGACCAGGGGCTGGATTTCAAACGCAAATCACCTTAACCATCGAGTGTTTGGTGTCTTGGCGTTCGCTTTATATGCATCGGTTCCGAACTATGTCTTTGGTCATTAAGTTGGGTTGCCCGGCTCCTGTGCTTGCCCCTTTATGTTCCGCTCATTCGTCTAAAAGGGAAAAGGGAGCACCCCTATGATTGTGCTTTTGGATAGTCCGTTCAAAACACCTCAGGGGAGAAAGTCGAAAATGGACTGTCATAGTATGCGCGATCCGATCTGTGAACCCCAAGCTAGAAGTATTATACTTCAATCCTTGTAAGCGGTTATTCCACGTTATACGAGGAACTTGCCCTTTGTGCAAACATTATGATGTTGGCTTCGGCCTTGGTTCTTCTGAACATCGCAAACACTCCGGTGGCTAATCGTAGTCCTTTTCGCGCCCCTTTGGTTAAGTGAAGAAAATAAAGCACTATAGTCTGATTGCCTAGTCTGCCACACTACACCGCCTTCGGGTTTCGATAATATAGCTAAGGGACACGGTGCATTGGTATAGACACCCCAGGTAGTATCTACGTGGGGGCTGAAGCCGACGACTCGCATCTTTCAATATTAAACAACCACACAGGAGTTATAAAGGAATACAAAACCATATAAGAGCGGATACTAATATCATTAAAATTTATCACGAGTCTTCGGACATGTTACAAGCTCATTCAAATAAGTTTTCACTCGAACACTGCAACGCTATAACCCGAGCACTCTCCATTACTCCATTGAAGTATAGCTCGGGGCGTCAGTGCTCCTTCCCAGGTGGCGGCGGGTCAGTGGCGACCTTCATCGGATTGAGCACCGGCCAGTGGAATTTGGCCTTGGAAAGGGCCATCCGGACTCCTTCGATGCATCAGGAGCGCTTGACAGCGTCGAGGTGGGGCGTGGCAGCAATCAATCTCTACACTAGGCCGAAGTAACTGCCTGGCAGCAGCTCATCGAGCCATAAGCGGATGTAGAGGTCCTTCATGGCCAGCTCCGCCATCTGGTGTAGCTCCATCAGCTGCTTCAGCTGCTCCACCAGAAGAGGAGGATGCTCGGGGGCTCTAAATTGTGCCCAGGACGTCCGAGCTTCGTCTTCCTCTCCCCGCGAGGCGAACAATTGATTAGCGTCCGCCACGCTCTTCGGGAGATCGGCGGATGCACTTGAGGATCGCCATACCTGGGTCAGCAATTCGAATCTGCTATCCCCGAATACGCACTTTAGGGAGTACGGCTTACCATCGGTTATTTCCTTAGCTTGGTGCACTTGCTCCTCGAAGAACCGTCTATCCACCCGCTCCTTCTGGAGATCGGATTTCATGGTGGACAGTTCGGCCGAGCTCGCCTTATTCTTTTGCTCCAAGGCCTTGCACTTTTTGCTAGCATCCTTGAGCCCATCCTGTATCTCCACCACACGAGCTTGATGCTTATCGCTGGTGGCTCATAGGGCAGAGAGTGCGGTGGCCGCTTCTTTGGCCATCGCCTTCTCAATGGCCGCTTCATCCTTGGCACGCTGAAGCTCGGCTTTGAGCTTTTCTATCTCTTTTGGTGAGGCTGCAAAACGATAAACCTTTATATAAAAGGAATCTGCATTGACAGTACTTGGGGGAAATTATTCGTGTTTAGTTCGGACTTACCCTGTGCCTCGTCGAACCTTTTGTTGAGGGCTTCCACCTCATCCTCGGAGCACTTGAGCTTCCGATGTAGCTCGTCCAGCTCGGCACCATTTTTGGCAGCCGCTGATGATGAAGCCTACATTACACATACAATTTATACATCACATCGGCACTCACTTCCCGAATTATAGATAATTTGATCATATGCCGATTTCTTCTAGCATGCTGAACACTTAAAGTTCTTCTAGTGCGTTGTCGGATTCAGATGTGACCCTTAGGTGAGCTTGTTCACCCCACTAGGGCTTAGGGACTGCCATGTATGCAATACGAATAAATAAAATCCTTGCATAAATATTGGGTGACTTACTTGAAAACCTGCAAGGAGACCTTTGAAGGCCTCCTTCAGTCCGTTGTCAATAGACTGGACGCTTTGAATTACTGCACCCATAAGGGTGCGGTGATCCTCAGGGATGGAGGCGCTCGATAGAGCCTCCTCCATGGCCAACCACCTGTTAGTCGGCGGTGTCGGGGATGATCGGATTTGCTGATCACCCACCGGGAATTGGACTGGTGCCTCCGGAAGCATAGTGCGCTCTGAAGATGTCCTCGGAGGGAACTGATTGCCCTCTCGTTCGGCCTTCTCGGTGTCCAGGCGAGGTGTTGTCCCCCGATCTTCGGTGGCCGAAGCGTTAGCCTTGTCCACGGTGCAATCTCCCTCGCCCCCTGTGTTCGCCTCCATTGGAGTAGGCTGGGACGACACCTCCATGGCGTCCTTTGTGGCGCATGGAGTGGTGGGGTGTGAGGCATCCCCGCTCTCCGCCAGTTCGGCGGGCGGGGTCTCCCCATCCGATACCACCTCGGTGGGGATAATGCGCGGGGGGCTATAGGACTAATAACCTGTGTGTTAGCAAACTCTGAATCTACTAGTGATAGGTAGGAGGGTCTTCGGATCCTAACCTGGATGGAGAGGGCTTGACCCTTAGGCTCCTTCGTGGAACCTCCTCGGGGTCTTTAGACGCGGAGCTCGAGTCTGAGCTATCGTCGGACAGAACCACCCGCACCGGTCACACCCTCTTCGGGGCAGGAGAAGCTACTTGCCTCAAGCGTCCAAAGACGCCGCTCTCTTCTTGGCGTGGGGGAGTTGCCTCCCCCTCGCTCTCGACCTCCTCCTCCTCTTCGACCTCCTCCTGATTTGAGTAGGCGAGGGTGTCTTCGGATGCAGTGTCAGACTGATCCTTGATGTGAAGGCCAGCCTGGCCTGGTTTCTTCTTCTTCTTCTATTTCTTCGTGGGAGCCTCGTAAGGATTATCCATGTGCATCCTGGCTAACAGCCCGGTCCTCTCGTCTTCGAGCTGAGGAGCCGAACTATTGATGTTGATGGCTTTCTTCTGCCATCTCTGCCAGAACAGACCGGATAAGAGGATGAAGGGATTCTCTGTGTAATAGAGCCAACCAAGCTGGGGGGAATCGTACCTCGGAGTCGGGCTTGGTGGCATGCAGACCCTTGTCCTCCTCCTCGGTGGCCAGCTCTTCATCGATTTGAAGAGAGCCTTCCACAACTTCTGCCGCGTAGTGTGGAAGAGATTCTGGACTGTGGGCTCGACTTCGAGTTCTCGGGCCGACAGGGGAGTGTGCCAATGCTGGCAGGGGAGGATGCGTCTTCGGAGCATCACCTGCACCACATCGTCTAGCTTGATGCCCCCTCAACCAGGGAGTGGAGGCGCTTTTGCAGATCGGTCACCTCTTTGCCTGATCCCCAGACCAGGCCCTTTTCGGGGCATGAAGCCAGTCTGGTGGGGGGACCGGATCTGAATGCGGTGGCAGGGAGTTGGGCCTCTTCTCGTGGTTCGGTGACATAGAACCACTCCTTTTGCCATCCTTTGATGGTGTCGATGAAGGTGCCCGATGACCACCCGACGTAGGCGAGCTTGCTGATGACTGCCTCGCCGTAGTCTGCATGCTTGCCGCCGACACACTTGGGCTTGATGTTGAAGACCTACAGCCAAACCCCGAAGTGCGGATCGACGCGCAGGAAGGCCTCTTAGATGAGGATGAACACCGAGGTGTGCATGATGGAGTTCGGTGAGAGGTCATGGAAGTCAAGGCCGTAGAAGAACATTAACCCCCTGACGAAGAGGTGGAGTGGGAAGCTCAACCCCCTAATGAAGTGGGGGATGAACACCACCCTCTCGCCGGGCCTGGGGGTGGGGATTACTTGGCCCTCCTCCACAGCACGGTGAGGGATGTTGGCAGGGAGGTAACCGACCTTCTTGAGGTCAAGTATGTCCTTGTTGGTGACCGTGGAAGCTTCCCACTGGCCATTGGAACCTGCCATTGCCAAGCTTGAAGGTGGGGGCAGAGAGACCTAGATATGTGCTCTGGAGGCGCAAGGGAATGGGAGGTGGAGAATTCGAATGGAGAGCGTAAAAAAGCCTTTGGGGGTTTTCTTCTCTTTTTATGAGGCCTATCGATGTGGATACCCCTCGCCGCGTTGTGAAACCCTCCACTTCCCGAGACGCGCGAGCCATTGTGTGTGTGTGGTTAAGTATATCCCGTATAAAATGGCACATGATCGGTGTATTGATAGATTGTGATGATTAAGACGGCCTCGAATCGTGAATCGAGTCTATGCAACTGGTCTGACGGTCGTGGTGGGCCGTAACCTTTCGTCAGAAGGGTCGTCAGAGGGATGTTGTTTATCCCCTAACGTTTGGGCTTCAAAGCCAATTGATTTATAGTATTCGGACATGCCACTATGCGGGAAACTACTAGTCATCAGAGGCCGAACTATGGTTCGGCAGGAGGAACTCTCCTCGCAAGCCGAAGACTCTGTTTGCGAAGCAGCCGAAGCTGACGACCCTTGGCGTTGGAGGCAAGTTCGGGGGATACTGAGGGAGTCTTGGATTAGGGGGTCCCTAGATAGTTGACCTATTGTTATGGACCGGACTATGAGGGCTACTTACCCAACACCGAAGGATTTGAAGGCCTAATCTCCAAGATGGAAGCTTCGGGAAACATGGCTTGTGCTCCACGGCTGATGTAAGAGTTAGGCAAGTTTATCTCTCCGGCATGTAACCGACCATGTGTAAACCCTAGGCATCCTTGGCATCTATATAAGCCGGAGGGTTTTAGGGTATAAATACAGAACAACGCATCTAGGATTGGACATACGATCTTGAGGTAGATCAACTCTATAACCCCTTACACCATCAATACAATCAAGCAGGACGTAGGGTATTACCTCCATAGGAGGGCCCGAACCTGGGTAAACTTATGTCCCCTCTGTCTCCTGTTACCGTTGATCCTAGTCTCAAAGTTCGGGACCCCCTACCCAAGATCTGCCGGTTTTGACACCGACACCAGTAGTAGCAGAAACCTTGGGCTTAGTATCCATCAGCATCGTAGCTGATTTGCATCCAGACATGTATGCATGGTCAAGTAACTCTTCAGCATAGTGTTAGTCGGACAAAAAGAAACTAATCTTTGTGCGCCGAACATGTATGCCAAGGAAGAAGTGTAGAGGCCCGAGATCCTTGAGCTTAAACTCCAAGTGAAGATGATCAATAATCCATCAAAGAAATGGCATAGAAGATGCGGTCAGAACTATGCCATCAACATAGAGCAGCAAGAAGGCCGTGTCGACCCCTTTATGTAGTACAAACAGGGATGTATCCGAACGAGTAGATGTGAAGCCAACCTGGCAAAGGAAATCTTCAATGCGTGTGTACCAAGCACGTGGTGCTTGACGTAGTCCATAGAGAGATTTGGACAGCAAGCAACCGTGATCTGAATGAGCAGTATCGACAAATCTAGTGGGTTGTTGTGAGTACACACGCTCAGAGAGGACGCCATTGAGGAAGGTGTTGGCAATGTCAAGCTGATGAACTGTCCAATCTCAAGAGGCAGCAAGATGAAGCATCGTCTGAATAGTTGCCGGTTTAACAACGGGACTGAAGATCTCGTCGAAATCAACTCCAAGGCGTTGGGTGAAGCCACACACAACCCAACAGGCTTTGTAGCGATCAAGAGTGCCGTCGGGATGAAGTTTGTGACGGAACACCCATTTCCCGGTCACCACGTTGGCATCGCGCGGTCTAGGAACAAGTGACCAGATGCCATTGTCCTTTAAAGCAGCAAATTCCTCTTCCATAGTTGCCAACCAATGAGGGCCCCGAAGTGTAGAATGGACTGAAGTTGGCAGTGGTGAGAGGACAAGGCCGGTGTCTTATGCAAGGTAGTGCCCATTGGGATGGAAGATGCTTTGCTGAGCATGAGTCATCATGGAGTGCGACTGGCGACGCTCGTCTCAAGCATGGTGAGGTCGCGGGACAGCAGTAGCCGCTGTCATCAAGGACCCCAGCAGGTCGGTGGTGAAGCTAGATGGTAGCACACGAGGGACAACAAGAGTGGACGCCGGTGTAGGTAGATATGCATGCATGTCCGAGTGAAGGAGCTGATGAGACCGCTGCAGTGGCAACCGAACAAGCTTCAGAATCTACTGTCATGGAAGCAGAACGGGGTGGTGAAGATGTTGCTATGGCAGCCGAACCATGGGACGTGTTCTCTGCCGTGGCAGACAAACTAGCGGGCATGGCAGCAGTTTGGTGCAAGGCAGCCAGGGACCCGTCAGGTGATAGTGCGGGGGCTGCCTGTGGCGATGGGGCAGCCAGAGGTGCGCCGGTGGCGACGGGGCGATCAGGAGAGTGGCACACTGGCACACGGCGGCTGATAACCCACAAGTATAGGGGATCATTTTTAGCCTTCTTCGATAAATAAGAGTGTCGAACCCAACGAGGAGCTAAAGGCAGAACAAATATTCCCTCAAGTTCTATCGACCACCGATACAACTGTATGCACACTTGACGTTTGCTTTACCTAAAACAGGTATGAAACTATTTTGTTGGAGTGATGCTAGAACTATTTTGCAAGAATAAAACTAGAAGTACTTTGCAAGATAATAAAAGTGAGGTGCTTAGTAAAAGGGTTTGTGTCAACAAGAAAGTTATTTGTCCCTAGGCAATCGATAACAAGTACCGGTAATCATTCTTGTAATTTTATATGAGGGAGATGCATGAGCTAACATACTTTCTCTACTTGGATCATATGCACTTATGATTGGACCCCTAGAAAACATCCGCAACTACTAAAGATCATTAAGGTCGTGAAACCCAACCATAGCATTAAGTATCAAGTCCTCTTTACTCCCATACGTCATACCCCACTTACTCGGGTTTAAGCTTCTGTCACTCTCGCAACCCACCATAAGCGAACCATGAACATATTGCAACACGCTACAACATGGCCCCCTCATGTTTGCGCGAGACGGAGGTCACCATAGGACAGCACCATAAATAAAATATACAATCAGACCAACCAAGATCACGATTAACCCACAGGACAAAACGGATCTACTCAAACATCATAGGATAACCATAGATCATTGGGAAATAATATATGGAGTTGAGCACCATGTTTAAGTAGATATTACATCGGGGAGAAGAGGTGTTACACCGCTGCATAGAGGGGGAGAGAGTTGGTGTTGACGGTAGCAAGATTGTTGATGTAGATCACCGTCTCGATCGTTGCCCTGGCGACACTCCAGCGCCACCGGGAGCGAGGGGGAGAGAGACCCCCTACTTCTTCTTCTTCCTCCCCCCCTAGATGGGGAGGAGAATTCCCCCTCTGGTCCATGGTCTCCTATGGTGGCGGAGGAGTGGGAGCCCCTCCGAGATTGGATCTCCCTCACTGTTCTCTTCTGTTTCGCGTTCCCTAGATCTGGCCAAAACTGTTTCTTATATTCCCGGAGATCCGTAACTCCGATTGCGCTGACATTTTAACACGATTTTTTTCCGTATATAAGCTTCCTTGCATCTGAAGTAGATCTCCAACCGACATACAAGGTGGGCACAACCCAACACCACGCGCCTGGCTCAGGGGTCGGATCCCGGTGTCTTGTGCCCTGTGTGGGCCTCCGTTTGCGGTGATTCCAACTCCCAAAAATCACAAATATTCCAAAATAATTCTCTGTAAAATTTTATTGCGTTTCGACTTTGTTTGATATGGATATTCCCAGATACAAAAAACATGCAAAAACAGGAACTGGTACTGGGCACTGGATCAATAGGTTAGTCCAATAAATCATATAAAAAGTTGCCAAAAATATGTGAAAGTTTTATAGTATTGGCATTAAGCAAACAAAAATTATAGATATGACGGAGACGTATCAGCGGCGAACAACCCGCACTGGAACTAGTACTCGCTCCTGTTGTGTTAGTTGTGGTTGACCATCACATGGTGAAGAAGAGATATCCCCGAAAGGAAAAACATGGCCGTAAAAATAGACGTGCCATGAGATTAAAACGCGACGTGATTGGGGACCATAGCAGCAGTACCCATGGTGATTAGGGGGATATCCCAAGAAGACACATGCGACGGAGCAAGGAGCAAGTTTGTGTAGAGCCATGGATGAAGTGTTTGGATATCAAAGACAATCAAATACTCGAAGATTATCATAGGTGGGTGGGTGGCCAAACAAAAGTTCATGAGGAGTTTGGTGTTGACGTGGTTTGCAGGGGCGCAAGTTAATGAGGTATGTAGCGGTGCTAGGAGCTTCAGCCCAAAACTGCGGTGGAAGATGAGCATAGAATCAAATAGCACATACACTATCATTGAGAGTGCGCAAAATTCGTTCGGCCCTCCTGTTTTGTCGAGAAATGTATGGACAAGATGTTGGGGAACGTTGCATGGGAAACAAAAAAAATCCTACGCACACGCAAGATCTATCCATGGTGATGAGCATCTACCAGAGGGAGAGTGGATCTACATACCCTTGTAGATCGCTAAGCGAGAAGCATTAAGAAACGTGGTTTATGTAGTCGAACGTCTTCAAGATCCAAATCGCTAGCCGTCGATCCAACCGCGACCCGTCCCAATCTAGCAACGAACAGACAGCACCTCCGCGTTCAGCACACGTACAACTCAATGACCATCTCTGCCTTCTTGATCCAGCAAGAGGGAGCAGAGAGGTAGATGAGAACTCCGGCAGCATGACGGTGCAGTGGCGGTGGTGGTGGAACTACTCCGACAGGGCTTCGCCTAAGCACCGCCGAAAACTAGGGGAGACGATCTAGTGGGGAGAGAGGGATGCACTGTGGCTTAGGGTTGGGTGTGGCTGCCCTCTCTCCCCTCCAATATATATAGGAGGGAGGGGAGGGGCCGACGCCCCTAGTGTTTCCCCTAGGAGTCGCCTGAACAAGAGATGGAGGAGTCCAGCTCCAATCCTACTCAGAGTAGGATTCCAATCCTACTTGGATTTCCTTCCACCACTTGGGGTTTTTCCCTTTCCCACACCTCTAGCTGCATGGGACCTTAGGGGTGGCTTGCCCAGTCCACTAAGGGCTGGTGCGCCACCCCTAAGGCCCATGTGACCTCCCAGCATGGGTGGCCCCTACCGATGCCCCCCCGAAACATTTCCAAAGACCAAAATGAGACTTCCTATATATCAATCTTTACCTCCGGACCGTTCTGGAGCTCCTCGTGACATCCGAGATCTCATCCGAGACTCTGAACAACCTTCGGTCACCAACACATATGTCTCAAAACTACCGAAACGTCATCGAATGTAAAGTGTGCAAACCCCGCGGGTTCGAGAACTATGTAGACATGACCGATACACCTCTACGGAAAAAAACCAATAACTGGATGCCCATATAAGTTCCTACATATACTACAAAGATCTTTATCGATTGAATCTCTATGTCAAGGATTCAGTTAATACCGTATGTTGTTTCTTAATAACCCACAAGTATAGGGGATCGCAATAGTTTTCAAGGGTAGAGTATTCAGTCCAAATTTATTGATTTGACACCAAGGGAGCCAAAGAATATTCTCAAGTATTAGCAGCTGGGTTATCAATTCAACCACACCTGAAAGACTTAATATATGTAGCAAAATATTTAGTAGCAAAGTAGTATGTAAGTAACGGCAATGATGGCAAAAGTGAGAGTAGCAGTTTTGTAGTGTTTGTAACAGTAAGAACGGAAAAGTAACTTAGCAAAGATCAATATGTGAAAAGCTTGTAGGCAATGGATCAATCATGGATAATTATGTCGGATGCCATTTGTCATGCAAGAGTTATAACCTAGGGTGACACAGAACTAGCTCCAATTCATCAATGTAATGTAGGCATGTATTTCGTATATAGTCATATGTGCTTCTGGAATAGATCTTGCATGACATCTTTTGTCCTACCCTCTCGTGGCAGCGGGGTCCTAATAGAAACTAAGGGATATTAAGACCTCCTTTTAATAGAGAACGGAAAAAAGCATTAGAACTTAGTGAATACATGAACTCCTCAAACTATGGTAATCACCGGAAAAATCTCAATTATTTCTTAGGGAATGTTGCATGGGAAACAAAAATATTCTACGCACACGCAAGATCTATCCATGGTGATGAGCATCTACGAGATGGAGAGTGGATCTGCATACCCTTGTAGATCACTAAGCGGGAAGCGTTAAAAACGCGGTTGATGTAGTCGAACGTCTCCCCGATCCAAATCGCAAGCCTTCCCGTGATCCCACCATGATCCGTCCCATGATCCAATCATTATCTGTCCCATGATCCAATCATCGTCCTTCCGATCTAGCGTCGAAGGACGGCACCTCCGCGTTTAGCACACCTACAGCTGCATGACGATCTCCACCTCCTTGGTCCAGCAAGTGAGGGTGGAGAGGTAGATGAGTTATCCAGCAGCACAACGGCTAAGCTGTACCGAACAGATCTAGAGGAGAAGCTATCTAGAGGGAGAGAGGGCAGCACGTGGCTTTTCTTGGTTGGGATTCCGTCTCGCTCCCTCCAATATATATAGGAGGAGAGGAGGAGGTAGGGCGCCCTAGATCCCATCTAGGGAGTGGTGGCCAAGGCAGAGGGGGGCGCCCCCTAGGGAAACCCTAGGGTGGCTTGGCCCCCAAATTACCTAGTGGCAGCCCCTTAGATGGGCTCCCCCACCCTTGGCTGAAGTGGGCTAGGGTTTGGGTGGCACCCAGCCCCCATGTGGGCTGGTGTACCCCTCCCCCTGGCCCATGAGTGTAACAGCCCAAGTGCACCCCTTATCATTTTGATCATGTATCTCATGTGGACCTCCATGTGTTTAATGTGGCTTGAAGGATTTGATATTTTCTTCATGTCATTATTGCATCACGGCATAATAAGCATTCATCATCATTTGTTTTGTGTGCCCAAATTGTGGTGGTGATTTGAGGTTATGTGTTGGGAGTGAATGCATGTGTGCTTGAGGTGTTGCTCTTCCCCCTATTCTACTCCCATCACCTCTTTCTCTCTTTTAATTTTTTCTCATGATATAATTTCCTTGCTGTTTTCTCTCTTTAAAAATGTTGATCACCTTTCAAATATTCTACCAGGATTTTAAAGTAATCCTTCTCTCATGATTGGGACTTTTCCCTTTTAAATTATTTTGCAAAGAGAAGCCTTTGAGTAATAAAAATAAGTATTTTACTTTGGATAAAAATGGCTAGTGCATTTTCATTAAATAGGTTGGATTATTTTAAGTGTCAAAGTATTTTGGTTTTTCTCAAAATCCTTTTTATTCTCTGTGGGGTTTTGGTTTGATTTCTTTGAATTGTTTTATTTACAATAGTAACTGAGTTGTTTCTATGGAGAGAGAGAGAGAGAGGAGACATGATGGGCTTCCTGGCCCATCTAGTTGGCCGCGGCCCAGCTCCTCGCGTCTGACGCCAACCTGCCATGTCTCCCTCCTCCGTCAATCAGTCTGAGCGAAAGAAGAGAGAGCGCGCCCGTCGTGAGCTCACGGACGTCGAGGACCATTCCTCCACGGCCTATTTAATCCTCTCGGCGTGCATGCCCCTTACCCTAGGGTTCCGCGTACCCTCCACACTCCGCCATCTCCCTCTCCCCTCCTTCCTCTCCCTCCTCGCGGTAAGATTCAGAGAGGGTTTTTCGGGTTCAAAGAGAGAGCAACGCCGTCATCCCGTCCTTCTCCGTCGCCATCGGTGGCCCCTCCCCAGTGTCTGGGATGCCTGGTGGGTTCCTGGTGCTGCCCGCGCTTCGTTCCCGACCCTAGGGAGGTCCAAGCTCCTCTGTGGCATTGGCTCCGTCATCGCTTTCCGTCGGCGAGCTGTGCGCGTGGAGCTGCGCTTCTTCAGGTTGCACCAAGCCGTCGCCCCTGCCTCAGCGCGACCCCGAGCAGCCCCGCGGTGAGCATCGCACGCCGTCCCTCTTCTCTGGTCATGCATTGCCTCGCAGACGCCGTAGCACCACCACTGGCGCGCCGAGTGAGCGCAAGCTCGAGCTCGAGCCGCGTAGGGTCCTTCCCATCTGAGTGTGGGAACGGGCTCCCCTAGGACCCCGCAAGCCTCCACCGGCCCCCTCCGTAGCCAAACGCCGTCGCCTCGCCGGAATCGTGTCGCCACCGATCCCTGTCGTCGGTGTCATCATTCTTCAGTTTCGTCAGGGTTCGACCTGCGCCAGTTAGTAGAAGAAGGGTGAAACCCCCTCTATGTTCAGAAACCGCGCGTGGCGCAATGGTAGGAGCCGGGGAATTCGACTGAGAGGTCGCGGGTTCGATCTCCGCCACGCCCCTATCCTTTTTATTTTAGTGAAGTGCGTGTGTGGTGTGGGCATGGGATCTGGTGTGGCCACGGCCAGATCCCGTGTGCGTGCATGCTAGTTGTGTGTGCGTGTGTGGATGGATCTGGTGCGTTGCGCCTGATCCGTGTGTGGTCGTGTGTGTGTGTTGTGATATGTGTGTGCCTGTGTGGGTGCAGTGTGTGTGTGCTGTGTGTGTGTGGTATGACAGTGGTCCCCTGGCCCACTTGTCATCCACATAGGGGGGCCTGGCTCAATGCTAGGTGGGACCCCTCCTTTTCTTTCTTTATTTTTATTAGGGAATCTAATTGTTTTCTCTTTTTTAGCTATATTACCATTTCTGGTATATTAACAAATGTGGTATGGCCATTTCTGTCAATGTGCATATTTAGTAGGTTTTGACTTATAAGTTGTTTGAGGTTTTGGTGCTATTTGCAATGTGGGCTTGTGGGCATTTTTGATCAACAACCATATATGAGTGTGACATATGGATTTGGGGTAGAAAAAGCCCAGGAATCCATTGGTGTGATTTTTTATCTTTTGAGCAAGTTTTACAAAATGTCATTTTTTTCCAATATGCCATTTTGTCAATTTTGTTAGAATAAATCCATGCATTCTATGATTGTTGTGTCAACATGAAAGTGGTAGTGTTTTACGAGTATTATGCCATGGTATTTTCTTTTGACATGATAAACTTGCACATAAGTGGGAATATTGCTCCAAAATAGCTAATAAAATGTTGTTGTTTTCAACATGCTAAATATTTCAAAGTCTGAGAATCTGATGTCATTTTTATGCCATGTTGAGTGGATGCTACCAAGTGTTCTGTTGAGTTTTAGCTAAAGCTGAGTGCTAGTGTTTCTAGTAGATATTGTCCTCTACCATCCTATTAATTTTCATGCCATGAGGTGGTCTCTGGCATCTTTGTTTTCTGCTATCAATTTCTACCAGCTTAATTCAGATTCCAGAAAATTGTGATTTTCACTAAGTCCCTAGAATCTACTTCATTATGCCATCTTGTGAGCTTCATGCTTAGTGATCCTTGCTTCCTTTCAAGTTTGTAGTTGGATGATTTGTCAAGCATATTATGTAGTTTCTGTACATGCCTTGTTTGAGGTTGGAAACATCCTGTAGCTCTAGATAATTGTTGTGGAAGTTGCTATGTTTCTGTTTTGGGCAGATTGTGTGTGGTAGTGTTTTGTGACTTGTGGGAGCTATGCTCCATTGTTTTGCTTGTTCCTTGGATCTAGTGTGATTGGTTTTTCTTTTCCTAACCAGTGGCTACCTTGGAATACCAAGGAATAGCCCATGGCCTTCCTTGTCTTGTATTTTTGCCTTCGTACCTTGCCGGGAGCGTAGCGTGAGAACTGCTACTCCGTTTCCTACATTTTACATATGCATTTGCATCGATTTTGCATGAACCATCCATATTTTCTATGGTCATGCATGTTCAAACAACTTAACATGAGGTTATGTCCAGAATTATAAACAACTTAACTATTGCACGAGAAAAATGACTAGTTTAGGATTGCCATGTTAAATACTTCAAATGAATCATGCATCATCTTGTTTGCGCATTGCATCTTGGTTGTTTGTTTATTGTTGTTGTTTATCTTTGGGTAGACGTGAGTGTTGAACCTGAGTATGAGGATCCAGGAGAGTACCACTACGAGGACCCAACTCTTTGTCCCTCTAAAGAACCAACAGGCAAGATGATCGTACCCGGATCCTGACACTATTTTTGCTTTGCTAGATGTCTCGCTCTTATCGTTACATTTGCGTTACCTACCACTTGAATGTCAAGCCTCCTACATTGCCATGATAGCCTCTAACCCCTCCACTACCTAGCAAACCTTGTTTGGCTAAGTTACCGCTGCTCTGCCCCTCTTATAGTGTTCTTAGATGCAAGTGCAGGTTGTTTCCATGTGATAACATGGAAGTCTAGAGATATCACAATATTTTCTTCTATTTAATTTAATGCACATATATATTGTCGGGACCCCGATCCTAAGCCATAAGAATCCAGTCTGTAACACATCACATCACCTTGCGGTCTCACGCACGGTTATCTCCACGGCTGCCACCTTACCTGGGCCGGGACCGTTTGCGTCTTTTGACTCACGTATGTGAATGTGTCGCTAGCATTCAAATGTCGAAGAACGCGGGCTGACTTGACTAGTCTAGAACCCAAGTGGCACATCCATACAGGAACATGCATACGTAACCCAGCAATGCAGGTGTCGATCTCTAGCGTGTGTAGATGAGTCATAGCAAGCTACAATGACTCCATTACGCCGTGGGACATAAATGTCATCATTGCACGTAGACGAGTCATAGCAAGCTACAGGGACTCCATAACACTGCGAGACATTTCCCCGAAGGGACAGACACAGCAACAAAGAAGGATACATGTCGGTCAATCAATGTGTCCGGAGCAGTAGCAAGCTACCAAGGCTCGGAGGAATCACAAAGAGGCAGTTCCCCATAAAGAGTACTGACAAAGGCACACAACTAGGTGTCGGATCCCATACACACCACTGCACGTCACACGTACGCACGACATGCCCGATATGCATAGATACAACTATGGCATGACAACATAACCATACAACATTACAACATTTACTTAGAAGGCTCGGAAGAGCCAATACAATAAGATGTTACAAACATGGGCCACAAGACCCAACATTCAGAGCATTCAATCAATCAAGCAGAAGTTTAAATATGTTTGGGTACAGACATCTACAAAAGTGGCTAGTGAAGCCTGAAAAGCTACAATGACCATACCAAAGGAACCAAACCTCTGTCTGGGATTCCCAAGCTAATCCGGTCAACATCGAACTTCATGTCATAATTACCACTAATGAGACTGACGTCTCCTCTGCAAAAACATAAATTAAGCAAACGTGAGTACAAAGGTACTCAGCAAGACTTACATCAGAACTAACTACATATGCATCGGTATCAATGAAGGGGGTTGTGGAGGTTATTGCAGCAAGCCAGCTTTGACTCTTGGCTAACCTGTACTACGACTACAAGTGCTTTCTTTGAGGTGGGATAGCGCACACGAGTCCACATATTCACCAATCAATACACCACTATGGATCCACTTCCGTCTCCCTACAAGAAGGCCATCCATAGCACTCACGCTTATCTTGCGCATTTTAGAGTATCCACTTCAAGTTTTCTATGAACCACATAAGTTCTCCAAGTAGTCCATATCCGAGGACGCATCTATTCAAATAGTTTATTTAACCCTGCAGGGGTATACTTCTTCACACACGCTCCCGCCACTTATCGTCATGTGCACGTAAAAAGGCACCTCGGCAACCTTCAAGCGGAAGCCCAGCGAGGGAGTCGGCCATGACTGTCAACCACACAAGACCCTAGTCCAGGTTTATCGCCTATTTGAGACTGAGCCCGCATGGAAGTCCGACCGAAGTTTCCGCTACGGCCTCAAACGATGTGCGCAGGGTTCCCAAGCCCACCATTCAGGTGCCACTTGGTACATCGTGCCACTGTGCCTATACCGCATCATAGCCCACCCCGTCGGGCAACGCTATGCACGACCGCCAACACTTTTCCTACAAACACGAGAAACTAGTTGGGACTCCTGGATAGAGGTCAAGGCAATTAATAGGCCGAGTGGGTCAATTAAGTATCCCAATGCGCGGTAGTATCTTGTCTTGGATAACATACACAAAACTCAGTTCTTAAGGACGGTCCCAATGAGACAACCCGCCATGTACTCCTACATGGCCTCTCATCGCTACCTTTACCAAATCGTGTTCACACACTTAGCTCTCACACAGTAGGATATGAACACTGCCATTTTCATTCATCACCCGGTTGGATCAGACCCGACACGACACGACTCTAAGCTTAGCAGGCACATTAAGTAAGAAATCATGGATGAGTAAGCACAACAAGGCTCAAACAGCTGCTACTCATGCTAAGTGGTTTCAACTATTTACTGTGGCAAATATAGGTCATGCAAAGGAATGGGTTTAACTACTGGGAACACGTAGCAGTTGAATCGTTGTTGTCCTAATGCAATAAAAGAGAGCAGGAGCGAGAGACTGGGTTCATATCAATATGCTCAAGGGGGTTTGCTTGCCTGACAGTCCTGAAGATATTACTTCTCTTCATTAGTGTCAGCGATTACATCGTGAGAACCATCGTCTACCGAGAGGGAACAACACCGGCAAACAGAGAATTGAACACATTCAATGTGATGCGACAAACATGATGCATGAAATGGCATGTTAAGGTACTGTATTATCCTAGAGGAATATTTTGCCAAGTTAACTGAAGTGGAATTCAAAGAAGTTTGAATTCCAACTCCAAATGATATTTCCTATATTGCTCTAACCGTAAAATGTCCTACTTGGTGATGTTAACTTGCTCAAACATGCATGATCATGGCATAAACAGATTCTTTGGATTTTTCTGATCATTTTTCATACATAAATTATTTTCATCTAATTTACATATTATTTTCTATGATTTTTAGAAGTTTTAGACATTTTCTGGAATTTCCTGAATTATTTCCATTATAAAAAACTGATTACTGCGTCAGCCTGATGTTAGGATGATGTTAGCAGGTCAATCGGGCCGTCCAGGGTCAATCCTGACTAGTGGGGACCATTGGTCAGTGACCTAGGGTCAACTACTATGGCTGACGGGTGGGCCCGATCAACTGCTGACTCAGCAGTCAACAGGGGACCTGGTCAATCACTGACTGGTGGGTCCGGTCAACGACCACGTCGGCAAGGCCGGGGTTAGTCGCCGATGACAAGTCGAGACGGCAGGGGTCGTCGGAAATCCTCCTTCGGCGACCATTTGGGCGGCACCTACGGGCAGCTGGGGTTCGCGCGCATCCATGTGAGTCAACAGGAGGACGCGAGGATGCCGGAGACGATGGCCACGGCGACTTTGGTGGCGGCCGGACTTCGGGCAACGACGAAAGCAATGCTACGGGGCACAGGAGGACCATCTGCTGGGTGCGTTTGACTCCTAGGAGCAACACGAGCACGATGACATGCTCGGGCGCAGGTCGTGGTGGCTGTAGCCACGGCTACATCCCCCACCGGCGGCGAGAAGGTTCGTCTTCAACGGGGATGCTAGCTAGGGGGCGCCCCAGATGGCAGGAAGAGAGGAGAGAGGAAGAGGGGCTCACGGGGTTCGTCTGGAGTCGACGGCAAGGTCGGAGAAGCTTTGGAGCCTGCGATTTTTGCGACGGTGTCCGGCGGCCGAGCTCGGAGAAGACGGTCGATGGCGACGACATGGTGCTCCTCCGATTGCTTGGCTTGGTGAGGAGGTCGGTGTCGACGTCACAGTTCTTCTGGGCACGCGGATAGGGCAAGGGGGGGGGGCGGCAGCGAGGCGGCGATGGCTTCGGCCATGGCTGCGGCGGCCATGTGAGAGGGCGGAAGGCAGAGGAGGGCGAGGGGAGAAGATGGAGAGGGGGATGGATCCGGACGGCTCTAGGGGGGTCGCGTGGCGCTCTTAGGCGACCTCCAGACCAGCAAGCAGGGTGGAGGTGGCCGGGCGCACGGCGACCACACGCCTAGCGTCCTCCGGGCACGAGGTGGGAGACGACTAGCAAGGGGGGGGGGGTGGTGGGCTGGGCCACCAACTGGGCCGGCCAGGTAAGTCCTTCTCCCCTCTGCTTTCCTCCTTTTTGCTATTATGCAATCTGTTTTATAATGTTTGGGCAAAACCAGGAAAGTTAAAAATCCTAACATAATTTTTGGGGTTTATACATATTATTTCCAGACCCCACAATAATTTCGAGAATTTTTGAAACAACTAAAATATTTATAGTGCTTTATTGGTCATTTCCAGAACTTTGCTGATTTTTTAAATTTGCCAAAATGTTTGTGAAAATATAGTTCACCCCTGGTATGTTGTTGCCAACATATATCAGAGAGGGGGAACATTTTTAGAGAGCATTTTGAATCATTGAAAATCCAATCGTTTGGAATTTTGTTTATTCAATGAGGTGCTAGGGTTTGACATCCCCATTTCAAATTCAGTTGAATTTAAACATGATGACGTGATGCACATGCTGATGTTGATGCAATCAATTTCAAGAAAATTGTAGGGTTGTGACAACTCACCCCCACTAAACAACAATCTCGTCCCGAGATTCAAGCGTAGGGTAAGAGGATAGGAGGGAACACAATACTAACACAATCTTCATGATCCAGTTCCCCTTCTCAAAGATGTTGATTCATTGCATCATGCTGATCTTGGCACCTTTGCCTTCGGGATCTTCATCCAACATAAAGACAACATGGATAGAAAGCTCTACAAGAATGGATCTTTACGAAGATCGAGTGACTCATGACCAACTCGTAGAATGAGACGTGATAACATCTCTCGAGATGAGACACAAAACACACATTGAGAATAAAGAATGAGGCAGATGACGGAGGTTCAATTGGTAGGCAACAATTCCACACTAAAACAGATGGTGAGGAGGTTTGAAAGTAGCGAGGAGTTAATTGCCATAATACCATTACGGGGCACCTTAGGGGAGGTGACTCATAGGATTATCCCTTAAGTGGAAAAAAGAATTACTTTTGATATAGAGATCGTTGAAACTCTTTACACCAGCCTAAGGCAATTCACAATGACCGTTGGACGGAATTCAAAGAATGGCATACTCAGATCAGAATGGAAACTAGAGCTATAAAACAACTCGGCAATGGAAGGCACATTCCAATTAATACCGAGGGTATAGCCCAGTGTTTGAGCGTGCTCTCAAGAACTTGAGCATTTCCATATTCATCAGGTTTTTACCAACATCCGTGCCAAGGATGCTGGCAACACCTCATACTACCATGATGAATAATGATGGAGGATGCAGATGCAAAGGAAGATAACACTTTCTCAGATTTCACCTTAGCTAGGCCAAGGACGCGAAATCTGGATGATCGACCCAGAGACATTTAGCACCCCGCTTCTAATGCTCTCCTTGATGAATTAGCATAACCCAATTATAGGTAACGTTTGGTATCCAGAACATCAAGTAAAAAGGTCGGACTTCGGGATCTCAGATGGTCCATAAGGATAAACTTCTAGAATAAGTCATACAAGGTCCTCATGGGGAGGTGGCCAAGTTGCTGAAACAAGATATTATAATAGTAGGACTTCCAGATAGGTATGTTAGCCACAACATCACTTTGCCGGGTTATAGAGAGACCAATATTATAATTCTTGGGGAAACGTCCCAACCATCATATCTGCCTGAGATTCAGATATGGCTAGTATCAGGATATTCCAGACTCAGCATGTCTGAAAATGAAAGGTTAAAACACAAATCGAAGAGATGATGTTCCGAGATTCTCAGGGAAATGAACTGCGGAAGCCAAGTCCAAAACATGAGCTGGATTGAAAGACCCACATGAACACGGCGTCCAAGACAAGCATGATCACATGGCCTTTCAACAAAACACTTCCGAGTTCGGGTTAGGAACCATCATTAGGGCTTAGCCAAGCCCTTACATAAGTTCGGACTAGCTCTTAAGAAAGGACTTCTTTTCCTTGAACAACTCAATCAGTGGCTTGATGTGCTAGGGATTGCATATGGAATGAAGATGATCAGTCTATCAAACCACAGAATACTTTGCACGGGCATGATTGATTTGGGATGATTCCAAGAAACAAATCGACTTTTCTCAGGTTCATGGCGGCAACTTGCATCAATTGCACGTGAACTTAGAGGGAGTCACTTCTTACACCTAACATATACTTCATGAATGAAACAGGAAGATATGCCTACAAGTTTCCAACACTAGCTCAGTGTCCATCATGAGTCATGGAATAGACGAGAATTTTGCCGATGGGCTCAACAACAATTCATCGAGGTATCCAAATGGATAGAATTCCACAACTATGAAAACAAGGTGATAGCATTGGTCAGACCAAAATATATAATGGTGTATGCTCGAGGATACATCCACGAGTAAGACAACATTAGGAAGTTCTTTGGTTCTGATTTTGATTTGACGATAGCCCATACTCAAATCAAAGGTTGAACAAGACGATAGATGCAACAATTGATCACGAGGATTAATTGATGAAGATATCATCTTTCTTCGACACCCACACAAGATATCCCTTTGGAAATAACTAAGTCAGGCAAAGCTTTTATCTTTCAACTCTCCAAGTTGTTGTTCAACTTAACCAACTAGTTCAGGGGTATCCAACACAGATTCTTGGAGAAGGGATGGTTTATAGAAAACCCATCTTGATCACAAGCTCAACATAGAGGTCAAGGAACAGCTTGGTAATACTCCCAATAAGATATTCGAAAAATCACGATCCCCGATATGTTATCATGCTCGAGAACAATCTTGCTTTTCAAGGCAAGACGATATGATCAATAGAGCGAAGGATTGACACAACCCTAACTCATTGACTGAAAAGTGCACCATGGGAATGGACTAGGTAGAACGATCATTCTTAGTATGACAATTCAATGACCAACACACCAAGAATGAAATTAGTGTCCATTAACTACCAAACAACAAAGTTGCTAGGAATATTGATTACACACATCACGATTCACTTGTCGGTGTTCTGGTTACAGACAACACAGAGACCGAGGAATGAATGATTATGGTGAGAAGTATCACTACATCAAGATTTCATAAGAGGGGGTGCATTTCTCATGACAATCTTCACATGAAGAGGGTAATACCTAAAGGTAGAATAGAGCAAAAGATGGATTGGCATTTTGATCTGCGGAATACAACTGCTTTGACCCAATCCGAGAAATAGATGAGGTACGGGAGTTTGCTTATCCTAGTCATTCTAGAATAGAATGGCTTGACAGACCACAAGAATAGTCGACATTGATAGGACAATGCATGACATACCCTTGACTATCCACTTATAGCTGAAGGTCGGAATAAAATTGAAGAAGGGCAACTCAAGAGCACCTGATTTTTCCTGAGTTGTAGATGCATGGATTGAATATGTCAAACGGAGTTCAACATGTTTCTTCCAGATAATCCATGCAGAGATGAAGAATTGGCAGGCTCACAACTATGAAATGGAGGACTCATCACGAGCACTCTTGTTGTGATATTTTGTTCACGAAAAACTCCTGTCATAACTGACTCATGGTATTGGAAGAATGATATACCACAAACCATGAAGACAATAACAAGGTTACTAATATCCTAAAGGAAAGAGCAAATCCTATCAACGGAAGTGAGCAGAATGATTCTTGGGTTCAAGAACCCAGATACAGAATACCTATTGACTAAGTAGCATCACAACATGCTTTTGATAATGATGGCCAGAATTATCACACTGGAAACAAAGGACACAACTAGACTATTGGGTGGTTCACTGAAACAACATGGTTTCCTAAACACCTTCATCGTACACATCGAGGTAATGGAGTACCCCAACACAATAATTAGTGTGCTTTGTCTGACCTGAAAGACATTGACTCAAGATGAAAGAGTTTTGGGATTGCATCAGATAATTTAGAAACCTTGGATAACTCGGATAGCATAACGGCTGTATGGGCATGAAATATGAGGCAAACTGCAAGACAACTGACAACATGACAATGAATTTTTATAGAAACAGCGATCCAAGAAGACAACAACTTTCCTATAGGTCTCCGGCATAGTAACTCGTCCTACTAATAGATAGATGAGAAGGCCTAGTTCTTAATCCCCGTAGATAAGAAGAGGGTGACTCAGAATCAGAATAACATGGGGAAAGGAGTAAAAGTGCCTTACGTTCCCTTCCACAATCAATTCCCTTATATAACTAAAGCAGTTCTAGACTCAAAATCGACCAATTTGGCTTGGTAATCCTATAGGCAGTCAAGCTCTGATACCAAAGTTGTCGGTGTTGGGGAACGTTGCATGGGAAACAAATTTTTTCCTACGCACACGCAAGATCTATCCATGGTGATGAGAATCTACGAGAGGGAGAGTGGATCTACATACCCTTGTAGATCGCTAAGCGGGAAGCGTTAAGAAACGCGGTTGGTGTAGTCGAACATCTTCGCGATCCAAATCGCCGAGTGTCCCGCGATCTCATCATGATCCGTCCCGCGATCCAATCATGATCCGTCCTGTGAACTCATCACGATCCGTCCTGCGATATCATCACGATCCGTTTCACGATCTTGATCACGGTCCTTCCGATCTAGCGCCGAACGGATGGCACCTCCGCGTTTAGCACACGTACAGATTGATGACGATCTCCGCCGTCTTGATCCAGCAAGAGAGAGCGGAGAGGTAGAAGAGTTCGCCGGCAGCGTGACGGCGCTCCGGCGATGGTGGTGGAGCTGTTCTAGCAGGGCTTTGCCTAAGCACTTCTGAACTAGTCTAGTTTAGAGGAACTTGATCTAGAGGTAGGGTTTAGACGTGGCTTAAAATCCTTGTTCAAAAAACCCTAAAACCACTCATATATATAGGAGGAGGGGAGAGGAGGCTGTGCCCAAAGGAGGGCTCTCCTTTTGGTTCGGCCGAACTAGTGGAGGGAGAGTCCTCCTCCACCTGAGAGTCCACCTCTCACACGAGAGGTGGAACTTGGGGAGGACTCCACCCCAATTCGGTTTGGGCCTTCTCTTCCTGCGCCTAGGCCACCTTGGCCGACCCCACCAGCCCACTAGGGGCTGGTGGGTCGCCACTTTGGCCCATGGGGTGGGTTGGCCCCACTGGTGGACCCCCGGGACCCATTCGTCACTCCCGGTACGCTACCGAAAGTGCCCGAAATCTTTCCGGAGTCCAAAACAGGACTTCCTATATATGAATCTTTACCGCCGGACCATTCCGGAGCTCCTCGTGATGTCCAGGATCTCATACGGGACTCCTAACTACCTTCGGTCACCACCATTCATAACTCTATACTACCGAAACGTCACCAAACCTTAAGTGTGCAGACCCTGCGGGTTCGAGAACTATGCAGACATGACCAAGACACCTCTCGGTCAATAACCAATGGCGGGACCTGGACGTCCACATTGGTTCCTACATATTCTACGAAGATCTTTATCGGTCGAACCTCTATGTTAAGGATTCAGTTAATCTTGTATGATGTTCCCTTTGTTCTTCGGTATGTTACTTGCCCAAGATTCGATCGTCGGTATCTCCATACCTAGTTCAACCTCGTTACCGGCAAGTCTCTTTACTCGTTCCGTAATACAAGATCCCGCAACTAACAATTAGTCACATTGCTTGCAAGGCTCATTGTGATGTTGTATTACAGAGTGGGCCCCGAGATACCTCTCCGTCACATGGAGTAACAAATCCCAGTCTCGATCCATGCCAACTCAACAGACACCATCGGAGATACTTGTAGAGCACCTTTATAGTCACCCAGTTATGTTGCGACATTTGACACACACAAGGCACTCCTCCGATATCCATGAGTTGCATGATCTCATGGTCATAGGAACATATACTTGACATGCAGAAAACAGTAGCAACAAACTGACACGATCATATGCTACGTTTGTAGTTTGGGTCTTGTCCATCACATCATTCTCCTAATGATGTGATCCCGTTATCAAATGACATCTCATGTCCATGGCTAGGAAACCTTAACCATCTTTTGATCGACGAGCTAGTCTATTAGAGGCATACTAGGGACATGGTTTTGTCTATGTATCCACACATGTATCTAAGTCTCCGATCAATACAATTATAGCATGGATAATAAACGATTATCATAAACAAGGAAATATGATAATAACTAATTTATTATTGCCTCTAGGGCATATTTCCAACAGTCTCCCACTTGCACTAGAGTCAATAATCTAGTTCACATCACTATGTGATTCGCATTGGTATGAATCTAACACCCAATTAGTTCTGGGGCTCGATCATGCTTTGCATGTGAGAGAGGTCTTATAGTCAACGGGTCTGCAAAATTCAAATCCGTGTGTACTTTGCAAATCCCTATGTCAAACTATAAACACTGCTACCACACTCCACTTGGTACTATTCCAAATGGCCACTCCACTATATGTATCCAGATTGCTATTATGAGTCATCCGGATTGGTGTTAAAGCTTGCATCGACGTAACTCTTTACGATGAACTCTTTATCACCTCCATAATCAAGAAATATCTCCTTAGTCCTCTGGTTACTAAGGATAATTTTGACCGCTGTCCAGTGATCCTACTCCTGGACCACTTCTTGTACCCCTTGACAGACTCATGGCAAGGCACACACAGGTGGGGTACACAACATGACATAATTTAGAGCCTATGGCTAAGGCATAGGGGACGACGTTCGTCCTTTCTCTTTCTTCTGCCGTTGTCGAGCTTTGAGTCTCACTCAACTCACACCTTACAAATCAGGCGAGAACTCTTTCTCTGACTGATCCATTTTGAACTCTTTCAAAATCTTGTCAAGGTATGTACTCATAAAAGTCTCATCAAGCATATTGATCTATCTCTATAGATCTCGATGCTCAACAATTAGGTAGCTTTATCCAGGTCTTCCTTTGAAAATCACTTTCCAAACAACCGTTTATGCTTTCGAGAAATTCTACATTATTTCCGATCAATATGTCATCCACATATACTTATCAGAAACTCTTATAGTGCTCCCACTCACTTTATTGCAAATACAAGTTTCTCGTAAACTTTGTATAGACTCAAAAACTTTGATCACCTCATCAAAGTGTATATTCCAACTCTGAGATATTTGCTTCAGTTCATAGAAGAAAAACTAAAGCTCGCACATCTTTTAGCATCCTTAGGACTGACAAAACCTTCTGGTTGTATCTCATACAACCTTTCCTTAAGGAAGGAAACGATGTTTTGGCATCCATCTGCCAGATTTCATAATTGAAAAATGCAGCAACTGCTAACATAACTCCAACAGACTTTAGCATCCCTAAGAGTGAGAAAGTCTCATCGCAGTCAACTCTTTGAACTTGTCGTAAACTACTTTGCAACAAGTCGAGCTTTACAAATGGTAACATTTACCATCAGCGTGTGTCTTCATTTTAAAGATCCATTTGTACTTTTAACGACCAGCCGTCCAACGAGCAAGTCCACCAAAGTCTATACTTGGTTTTCATACATGGATCCTTTCTTGGATTTCATGTCCTCTAACCATTTGTTGATTTCCGGGCCCATCATCGCTTCTCCATATTTCGTAGGTTCATCGTTGTCCAACAACATGACCTTCAAGACAGGGTTGTCATACCGCTCAGTAGCAGTACACGTCCTTGTCGACCTACGAAGTTCGATAGTAACTTGATCCGAAGCTTCATGATCATCATCATTAACTTCCTCTTCAACTGACGTAGGCTTCACAGAAACATCTTTCTGTGTTGCGCCACTTTCTGGTTGAAGTAAAGGTTCAATAACCTCATCAAGTCCTATTTTCCTTGTAGGTCGATAGTAACTTGATCCGAAGCTTCATGATCATCATCATTAACTTCCTCTTCAACTGACGTATGCTTCACAGAAACATCTTTCTGCGCTGCGCTACTTTCTGGTTGAAGCAGAGGTTCAAATAACCTCATCGAGTTCTATCCTCCTCCCACTCAATTCTTTCAAGAGAAACCCTTTCTCGAGAAAGGACCCAGTTTTAGCAACGAACATTTTATGCTTGCATCTGAGATAGAAGGTTCACCAAATTGTTCTTAGGGTATTCTATGAAGATGCATTTGTCCGCTTTGGGTTCGAGCTCATTAGGCAAAAACATTTTCCACACAAGCGTCGCAGCCCCAAAAATTAAGAAATGACAGCTTAGGTTTCTATCAAACCATAGTTCACACGGTGTCATCTCAACGGATTTAGATGGTGCCCTATTTAAAGTGAATGTTGTTGTCTCTAATGCATAACCCCAAAATTATAGTAACAAAACGATAATAGACATCATAGCATGCACCATATCCAATAGAGCACGACTATGACGTTCGGACACCATCACACTATGGTGTTCCAGGTGGCGTGAGTTGTGAAACAACTTTCACATTGTCTAATTTTGTATGCCAAACTTGTAACTTAGATATTTACCTCCACGATCATATCGCAAACATATTTATCTTCTTGTCACGATGATCTTAAACTTCACTCTGAATTTGCTTGAACCTTTCAAACAATTCAGACTTCTGTTTCATTAAGTAAATATACACTATATCTACTCAAATCATCAGTGAAGGTAAGAAAATAACGATATCCACCGCACGCTACAAGACTCATTGGATTGCATACATCAACATGTATCATTTCCAATAAATCACTTGCCCACTTCATCAAAACAGAAAACGGGGTCCTTAGTCATCTTGACCAAGAGGCATGGTTCGCATGTCTCAACCAATTCGAAATCGAATGAGTCCAAAGATCCATCAACATGGAGTTTGTTCATGCGTTTTATACCAATATGACATTTAGCGGCAATGCCACAAGTATGTGGTACTATTATTATTAACTTTGTATCTTTTTGGCATCAATGTTATGAGCATGTGTATTACTACTATCAAGTTTCAACAAACCATTCCTACTGGGTGCATGACCATTGAAGGTATTATTCATGTAAATAGAATAACCATTATTCTCTAACTTAAATGAATAACCGTTTTGCAATGAACATGATCTAATTACGTTCATGCTCAACGCAAGAAAACACCAAATAACATTTATTTTAGGTTCATCACTAATCTCGAAGGTAGAGAGAGCGTGCGATGTTGATCACATCAACCTTGGAAACATTTCCAACACACCTCATCACCTCACACTTAGCTAGTTCTCCGTTTATTTCGTAGCTTTTATTTCGAGTTACTAACATTTAGAAACCAAACCGGTATCCAATACCCAGGTGCTACTAGGAGTACTAGCAAGGTACACATCAATAACACGTATATCAAATATACTTCTGTTGACGTTTGCCAGCCTTCTTATCTACCAAGTATCTAGGGTTGTTCCGCTTCAGCGACCGCTCTCCTCATAATCGAAGCACTTAGTCTCGGGTTTGAGTTCAACTTTGGGTTGCTTCACTGGAGCAGCAACTGACTTGCTATCCATGAAGTTTCCCTCCTTGCTCTTGCCCTTCTTGAAACTAGTGGTTTTAACTAACCATCAACACTTTGACGCTCCTTCTCGATTTCTACCTTCGCGGTGTCAAACATCACGAATAGCTCAGGGATCATTATTTCTATCCCTGGCATTTTTATAGTTCATCTCCAAGTTCCAGTAGCTTTAGTGACAGTGACTTGGAGAACTATATCAATCACTATCTTATCTGGAAGATCAACTCCCACTCGATTCAAGCGATTGTAGCAACCAGACAATCTGAGCACATGCTCAATGATTGAGCTATTCTCTTTCATCTTACAGGCAAAGAATCTTGTTGGAGATCTCATATCTCGCAACACGGGCACGAGCCTGAGATCCTAATTTCAGCTCTTAGAACATCTAATATGTTCCATGACATTCAAAAACATTTCGGAGCCTCAATTCTAAGCTGTAATGCATGACGCACTAAACTATCAAGTAGTTATCAAAACATGTCTGTCAGATGTTCACAACATCTACAAACAACGCTAGAGGGGTTGGTGCACCGAGCGGTGCATTAAGGACATAAGCCTTCTATGCAGCAATGAGGACAATCCTCAGATCACGGAGCCAGTCCGCAATATTGCTACCATCATCTTTCAACTCTATTTCTCTAGGAACATATAAAATTCAAGGGAGCTACAGTGTGAGCTAGTAATCTACAACATAATTTTGCAAAGACACTACTGACTATGTTCATGATAATGAGTTCAATTAATCATATTACTTAAGAACTCCCACTCAAATTGACATCCCTCCGGTCATCCGAGTGATACATGATCCAAATTCACCAACTCAAGTCCGATCATCACGTGAGTTGAGGTGGCTTTAATGGTGAACATCATTATGTTGATCATATCTACTATATGACTCATGTTCGACCTTTCGGTCTCTTGTGTTCCGAGGCCATATCTGTACATGCTAGGCTCGTCAAGTTTAACCCGAGTGTTCTGCATGTGCAACACTGGCTTGCACCCGTTGTATGTGAACGTAGAGTCTATCACACCCGATCATTACGTGGTGTCTCAACACGACGAACTTTCGCAAGGGTGCACACTTGGGGAGTACACAATTTATCTTGAAATTAAGTGAGGGATCACCTTATAGTGCAACCGTCGACCTAAGCAAAACAAGGTGCATAAAAAGGATTAACATCACATGCAAATCATAAGTGACAGGATATGGCCATGAATTTGTGCTCTTGATCTCCATCTAGAAAGCACCGGCATGATCTCCATCGTCACAGGCATGACACCATGATCTCCATCATCTTGATCTCCATCAACGTGTCGCCATCGGGGTTGTCACACCCTGCATGCTTATACTACTATTGCTACCATTTTAGCGATAAAATAAAGCATTACATAGCGCTTAATGATTGACACGCAGGTCATACAATAATTAAAGACAACCCTATGGCTGCTGCCGGTTGCCGTATTCAACGACATGCAAGTCGTGATAATCTATACATCACATGATCATCTCATACATCACATATATCACATCATGTAATTGGCCATATCATATCACAATATACCCTGCAAAAACAAGTTAGACGTCCTCTAATTGTTGTTGCATATTTTACGTGGCTCCTACAGGTATCTAGCAAGAACAATTCTCATATACGCAAAAACCACAACGGTGATACACTAGTTGCTTTTCAACCTTCTCAAGGACTGCCTTTGTCGAATCCGATCCAACTAAAGTGAGAGAAACTGGCACCCACAAGCCATCTATGCAACAAGTTGCGTCGAGGGAACCGGTCTCTCGTAAGCGTATGAGTAATGTTAGTCCGGGCCGCTTCACCTCACAATACCGCTGAACCAAAATACGACCAAGGGAGGAATCAATCTAAGCATCAACGCCCACAAACTCTTTGTGTTCTACTCGAGATCTCATCTACACATAGACCTAGCTCATGATGCCACTGTTGGGGAACATTGCATGGGAAACAAAAACTTTCCTATGCACACGCAAGATCTATCCATGGTGATGAGAATCTACGAGAGGGAGAGTGGATCTACATACCCTTGTAGATCGCTAAGCGGGAAGCGTTAAGAAACGCGGTTGGTGTAGTCGAACATCTTCGCGATCCAAATCGCCAAGTGTCCCGCGATCTCATCACGATCTGTCCTGTGATCCAATCACGATCCGTCCCATGAACTCATCACGATCTGTCTCGCGATCTCATCACGATCCATCTCACGATCTTGATCACGGTCCTTCCGATCTAGTGCCAAACGGACGGCACCTCCGCATTCAGCACACGTACAGCTTGATGATCATATCCGCCGTCTTGATCCAGCAAGAGAGAGCGGAGAGGTAGAAGAGTTTGCCGGCAACGTGACGGCGCTCCGGCGATGGTGGTGGAGCTGTTTCGGCAGGGCTTCGCCTAAGCACTGCTGAACTAGTCTAGTTTAGAGGAACTTGATCTAGAGGTAGGGTTTAGACGTGGCTGAAAATCCTTGTCCAAAAAACCCTAAAACCACTCATATATATAGGAGGAGGGGAGAGGAGGCTGCGCCTAAAGGAGGGCTCTCCTTTTGGTTCGGCTGAACTAGTGGAGGGAGAGTCCTCCTCCACCTGAGAGTCCACCTCTCACACGAGAGGTGGAACTTGGGGAGGACTCCACCCCAATTCGGTTTGGGCCTTCTCTTCCTCCGCCTAGGCCAGCTTGGCCGACCCCACCAGCCCACTAGGGGCTGGTGGGTCGCCACTTTGGCCCATGGGGTGGGTTGGCCCCACTGGTGGACCCCCGGGACCCATTCGTCACTCCCAGTACATTACCGAAAGTGCCCGAAATCTTTCCGGAGTCCAAAACAGGACTTCCTATATATGAATCTTTACCTCCGGACCATTCTGGAGCTCCTCGTGACGTCCGGCATCTCATCCGGGACTCCAAACTACCTTCAGTCACCACCATTCATAACTCTATACTATCGAAACGTCACCAAACCTTAAGTGTGCAGACCCTGCGGGTTCGAGAACTATGCAGACATGACCGAGACACCTCTACGGTCAATAACCAATGGCAGGACCTGGATGTCCACATTGGTTCCTACATATTCTACGAAGATCTTTATTGGTCGAACCTCTATGTCAAGGATTCAGTTAATCCCGTATGATGTTCCCTTTGTTCTTCGGTATGTTACTTGCCCGAGATTCGATCGTCGGTATCTCCATACCTAGTTCAACCTCGTTACCGGCAAGTCTCTTTACTCATTCCGTAATACAAGATCCCGCAACTAACAATTAGTCACATTGCTTGCAAGGCTCATTGTGATGTTGTATTACAGAGTGGGCCCCGAGATACCTCTCCGTCACACGGAGTAACAAATCCCAGTCTCGATCCATGCCAACTCAACAGACACCATCGGAGATACCTGTAGAGCACCTTTATAGTCACCCAGTTATGTTGCGACGTTTGATACACACAAGGCACTCCTCCGATATCCATGAGTTGCATGATCTCATGGTCATAGGAACATATACTTGACATGCAGAAAACAGTAGCATGGTTTTGTCTATTAGAGGCATACTAGGGACATGGTTTTGTCTATGTATCCACACATGCATCTAAGTCTCCGATCAATACAATTATAGCATGGATAATAAACGATTATCATGAACAAGGAAATATGATAATAACTAATTTATTATTGCCTCTAGGGCATATTTCCAACAGTCGGGACCCCGATCCTAAGCCATAAGAATCCAGCCTGTAACACATCACATCACTTTGCGGTCTCACGCACGGTTATCTCCACGGCTGCCACCTTACCTGGGTTGGGACCGTTTGCGTCTTTTGACTCACGTATGTCAATGTGTCGCTAGCATTCAAATGTCGAAGAACCCGGGCCGACATGACTAGTCGTAGAACCCAAGTGGCACATCCGTACAGGAACAGGCATACGTAACCCAGCAATGCAGGTGTCGATCGCTAGCATGTGTAGACGAGTCATAGCAAGCTACAAGGACTCCATTACGCCATGGGACATAAATGTCATCACTGCACGTTGATGAGTCGTAGCAGGCTATAGGGACTCCATTACACTACGAGACATTTCCCCGACGGGACAGACACAGCAACAAAGAAGGATACATTACGGTCAATCAATGTGTCCGGAGCAGTAGCAAGCTACCAAGGCTCGAAGGAAGCACAAAGAGGTAGTTCCCCGTAAAGAGTACTACTAAAGGCACACAACTAGGTGTCGGATCCCATACATACTGCTGCACGTCACACGTACGCATGACATGCCCGATATGCATAGATACAACCCTGGCATCACAACATAACCATACAACATTACAACATTTACTTAGAAGGCTCGGAAGAGCCAATACAAAAAGATGTTACAAAGAGGGGCCACAAGACCCAACATTCAGAGCAATCAATCAATCAAGTGGAAGATTAAATATGTCTGGGTACAGACATCTACAAAAGTGGCTAGTGAAGCCTGAAAAGCTACAACGACCCTACCAAAGGAACCAGACCTCTGTCTGGGATTCCCAAGCTAATCTGGTCAACATCGAACTTCACGTCATAATTACCACTAATGAGACTGACGTCTCCTTTGCAAAAACATAAATTAAGCAAACGTGAGTACAAAGGTACTCAGCAAGACTTACATCAGAACTAACTACATATGCATCAGTATCAATGAAGGGGGTTGTAGAGTTTATTGCAGCAAGCCAGCTTTGACTCTTGGCTAACCTGTACTACGACTACAAGTGCTTTCTTTGAGGTGGGATAGCGCACACGAGTCCACATATTCACCAACCAATACACCACTATGGATCCACTTCCTCTCCCTACAAGAAGGCCATCCGTAGCACTCACGCTTATCTTGCGCATTTTAGAGTATCCTTCAAGTTTTCTATGAACCACATAAGTTCTCCAAGTAGTCCATATCCGAGGATGCGACTATTCGAATAGTTTATTTAACCCTACAGGGGTATACTTCTTCACACATGCTCCCGCCACTTATTGCCATGTGCATGTAAAAAGGCACCTCGGGAACCTTCAAGTGGAAGCCCAGCGAGGGTGTAGGCCATGACCGTCAACCACACAAGACTCTAGTCCAGGTTTATCGCCTATTTGAGACTGAACCCGCACGGAAGTCCGGCCGAAGTTTCCGCTACGGCCTCAAAAAATGTGTGCAGGGTTCCCAAGCCCACCATTTGGGTGCCACTTGGTACACCATGCCACCGTGCCTATACCGCATCATAGTCCACCCCGTCTGGTAGCACTATGCACAGCAGCCAACACTTTTCCTACAAACACCAGAAACTAGGTGCGACTCCTGGATAGAGGTCCAGGCAATTAACAGGCCGAGAGGGTAAATTAAGTATCCCCATGGGCGGTAGTATCTTGTCTTGGATAACATACACAGGACTCAGTTCTTAAGGACGGTCCCAATGAGACAACCCACCATGTACTCCTACATGGCCTCTCATCGCTACCTTTACCAAATCGTGTTCACACACTTAGCTCTCACACAGTACGATATGAACACTGCCATTCCGATTCATCACCCGGATGGATCAGACCCGACACGACATGACTCTAAGCTTAGCAGGCACAGTAAGTAAAAAAGCATGGATGAGTAAGCACAACAAGGCTCAAACAGCTGCTACTCATGCTAAGTGGTTTCAACTATTTACTGTGGCAAATACAGGTCATGCAAAGGAATGTGTTTAACTACCGGGAACATGTAGCAGTTGAATCGTTGTTGTCCTAATGCAATAAAAGAGAGTAGGAGCGAGAGAGTGGGTTCATATCAATATTCCCAAGGGGGTTTGCTTGCCTGACAGTCCTGAAGATATCACTTCTCTTCATTAGTGTCAGTGATCACATCGTGAGAACCATCGTCTACCGAGAGGGAACAACACCGGCAAACAGAGAAATGAACACATTCAATGTGATGCAACAAACATGATGCATGCAATGGAATGTTAAGGTACTGAATTATCCTAGAGGAATATTTTGCCAAGTTATTTGAAGTGGAATTCAAAGAAGTTTGAATTCCAACTCCAAATGATATTTCCTATATTGCTCTAACCATAAAATGTCCTACTTGGTGATGTTAACTTGCTCAAACATGCATGATCATGGCATAAACAGATTCTTTGGATTTTTCTAATCATTTTTCATATATAAATTATTTTCATCTGATTTACATATTATTTTCTATGATTCTAAGAAGTTTTAGAGATTTTCTGGAATTTCCTGAATTATTTCCATTAAAAAAACTGATTAATGCGTCAGCCTGATGTCAGCAGGTCAATCGGGCCGTCCAGGGTCAATCCTGACTAGTGGGGACCATTGGTCAGTGACCCAGGGTCAACTACTATGGCTGACGGGTGGGCCCGGTCAACTGTTGACTCAGTAGTCAAAAGGGGACCCAGTGAGTCACTGACTGGTGGGTCCAGTCAACGGCCACATCGGCAAGGCCAGGGTTAGTCGCCGGCGACGAGCCGAGATGGCGGGGGTCGCCGGAAATCCTCCTCCGGCGACCATTTGGGCGGCGAAAGGCACCTACGGGCAGCTGGGGTTCGCACGCATCCATCTAACGCAACGGGAGGACGCAAGGACGCCGGAGACGATGGCCACAACGACTTTGGCAGCGGCCGGAGTTCGGGCAACGACTGCAGCAAGGTGACGGGGCACGGGAGGACCATCTGCTGGGTGCGTTTGACTCCTGGGAGCAACACGAGCACGATGACACGCTTAGGCGCAGGCCATGGTGGCTGTAGGCACGACCACATCACCCACCGGCGGCGAGAAGCTTCGGCTTCGACGGGGATGCTAGCTAGGGGGCGCTCGAGACGGCAGGAAGAGAGGACAGAGGAAGAGGGGCTCACTTGGTTCATTTAGAGTTGACAGCGAGGTCAGAGAAGCTTTGGAGCCCGCAATTTTTGCAACGGTGTCCGACGGCCGAGCTCAGAGAAGACAGTCGATGGCGACGACATGGTGCTCCTCCGATTGCTTGGCTCGGTGAGGAGGTCAGCGTCAACGTCATAGTTCTTCTGGGCATGCGAATAGGGCAAGGGGGTAGCGGCAGCGAGGCTGCGATGGCTTCGGCCAAGGCTGCGGCAGCCATCAGAGAGGGGGAAAGGCAAAGCAGGGCGAGGGGAGAGAGATGGAGGGGGTGGGGTCGATCCGGAAGGCTCTAGGGGGGGGGGGGGTCGCGTGGCACTCTTAGGTGATCTCCGGGCAAGCAGGTAGGGTGGAGGTGGCCGGGCGCACGGCGACCATACGCCTCGCGTCCTCCTGGCGCGAGGTGGGAGATGACTAGCAAGGGGGGGGGGGCTGGGCCACCAACTGGGCCGACCAGGTAAGTCCTTCTCCCCTCTGCTTTCCTCCTTTTTTTCTATTATGCAATCTGTTTTATAATGTTTGGGCAAAACCAGTAAAGTTAAAAAATCCTGACATAACTTTTGGGGTTTAGACATATTATTTCCAGACCCACAATAATTTCCAAATTTTTTGAAACAACTAAAATATTTATAGTGCTTTATTGGTCATTTCCAGAACTTTGTTGATTTATTAAATTTCCCAAAATGTTTGTGAAAATATAGTTCACCCCTGGTATGTTGTTGCCAACATTTATCAGAGAGGGGGAACATTTTTAGAGAGCATTTTGAATCACTGAAAATTCAATTGTTTGGAATTTTGTTTATTCAATGAGGTGCTAGGGTTTGACATCCCCATTTCAAATTCAGTTGAATTTAAACATGATGACATGATTCGCATGCTGATGTTGATGCAAACAATCTCAAGCAAATTCTAGGGCTGTGACATATATCTTGGTATGGTGGAAGGCTTGGCCTTTTTCTCGGCGTTTTGTTCCACTTTTACCACCATAGTTACTTGTTACCGGTGTTATGTTCCATATTTTGCACTCCTAACATGCTCGGGGTTGTCATGGGGACCCCCTTGATTATTCGGTTGAGATTAAAGCTTTTCTGGCAAGACCCAAGTTTGGTACTATATTTGCTTAAGAACCTAATAAAATTGCATAGGGCTTAGCTACCACGTGGATTCATCAACAACTCGGGCCAGTGCTCCGCATGAGTGTTGGTCCAAAATGGCAGTAGCCAGGGCTACCAACGGGTGTGCCAGCCGGAAACTTAGCAAATCCGTCGTGTCCTGAGAATGAGATACATGGCTCTTATCGGGTTCATCAACACGTCAGGCGGTCTTGCTGGACTTGTTTTACCTTTCTCGAATGTATTGCACGAGGAATTCCGATCTTCTTCCAGCTATCTCGAGGTGTCGGTCTTTCCTTTGGAATTTCCTAGGATGATCATGAGAGCCGTGGTCGAGATTATTCCCACGGCATCTGGTTAATTTGCGATGGATTAGTTGTATCACCCTTGTAGGGTTAAATCTTTCAGAAAGTCGTTCCTGTCGTTATGTGGCAACTTGGATATTTTGTTTAACACCCGGTTATAGTCAACTTGAAGTAAATTCTAATAAAATACACCAACTCTGTGTGTAACCGTGATCGTCTCTGCTCGTGAACATGAAGTGAGAGAGAACACGGTGGGGTTATGTTTGACGTAAGTAGGTATTTAGGATCACTTAGTGATCATGGTAGTACTCGAACGTCTTTCGTAGTCCACAATATTTACATTCATGTTCTCGTAAGCTAGCCACCAAATAATTCTTAGTGCTTGCTGCAAACTCAACACTTACCCCATCCAACCCATAAGCTTACATAGTTTCGGTACCAGGTTACAAGATTGTTGAGTCCCTATGGCTCACAGATTACAACAATACATGTGTAGGTGCTGAGGAGTCCGTGCCAGATGATGTGACCCACCTCCAGTGGGAGTATGATGAAGAACGTGGTAGAATGTACATCACGTATCCCGACAAGTAGAGAGGCCTTGGTCGTGATCTTTGGGCCCGCAAGGCAGTTTCATTGCTTCTTTTCTTCGTTTGATTTCGTCCGTAGAGGGACCCTGTATTCTGTATGATGTTTGAATAATGGTGTGAACTTGTAATTTAGCTTGTGGCAAGTGTAAGCCAACTCATAAACTCATCTCTTCATACATGTATGTGATGTTTACTATACTTGTGAAATGATGAGATGCGCCTCTATACCTGTCGTGACCCCCGTGCCTAAATAAGGATAGGCGCGCATCTTGGGCGTTACAATGAGCCCCCCAACACTTGTCAGGGCCCCCCGAAACACCTTTCGGTACTCCCGGTCATAACCCGATACCCCCGGAACGCTTCCGGACTCCAATTCCCTTCATCCTATATATCGATCTTCACCTCCAGACCATTTCGGAGTTCCTCGTCACGTCCGGGATCTCATCTGGGACTTTGAAAAACCTTCGGTCACCAACACATATAACTCAATACTACCGAAACGTCACTGAACGTTAAGTGTGTAGACCATGCGGGTTCGAGAACTATGTAGACATGACCGAGACACCTCTACGGTCAATAACCAATGGCGGGACCTGGATGTCCACATTGGTTCCTACATATTCTACGAAGATCTTTATCGGTCGAACCTCTATGTTAAGGATTCAGTTAATCTCGTATGATGTTCCCTTTGTTCTTCGGTATGTTAGTTGCCCGAGATTCGATCGATGGTATATCTATACCTAGTTCAATCTTGTTACCGGCAAGTATCTTTACTCATTCTGTAATACAAGATCTTGTGGCTAACTCTTTAGTCACTTTGCTTGCAAGGCTCATTGTGATGTTGTATTACTGACGGGCCCTGAGATACCTCTCCATCACATGGAGTAACAAATCCTAGTCTTGATCCATGCCAACTCAACAGACACCCTTGGAGATACCTGTAGAGCACCTTTATAGTCACCCAGTTACATTGCGACATTGGATACACACAAGGTACTCCTCCGGTGTTAGTGAGTTGCATGCTCTCAAGGTCATAGGAACATATACTTGACATGCAGCAAACTATAGCAATAAACTCACACAATCATATGCTATGTTTATAGTTTGGGTCTTGTCCATCACATCATTCTCCTAATGATGTGATCCCGTTATCAAATGATATCTCATGTTCGGGCAACTCTACCAAAGTCCATACTTGGTTTTCATACATGGATCCTATCTCAGATTTCATGGCTCCTAGACATTTGTTGGAATCCGGGCCCACCATGGCTTCTTCATAGTCTGTAGGCTCATTGTTGTCTAACAACATGATTTCCAAGAAAGGATTGTCGTACCACTCAGGGCAGTACGTGTCCTTGTCAAGATACGATAGTAACTTGATCCGAAGTTTCATGATCATCATCATTAGCTTCCTCTTCAATTTGGTGTAGGCACCGCAGAAACAACCTTCTACGTCGTGCTCATCCAACTGAAGTGATTGTTCAACAACCGCATCAAGTTCTACTTTCCTCCCACTCAATCTTTCGAGAGAAACTCTTTTTCGAGAAAGGACCCGGTTTTAGCAACAAACACTTTGCACTTGGATCTGAGATAGAAGGTATACCCAATTGTTCTTAGGGTATCCTATGAATTGCACTTTTCCGCTTTGGGTTCGAGCTTATCAGACAGAAGTGTCGCTTTCCCAAACTCTGAGAAATGACAACTTAGGTTTCTATCAAACCATAATTCATACGGTATCATCTCAACTTATTTATATGGTGCGCTATTTAAAGAGAATATAGTTGTCTCTAATGCATAACCCCAAAAACATATTGGCAAAACGATAAGATACATCATAGTAGGCACCATATCCAATAGAGCCCGCCTATGACGTTCAGACACACCATCACACTATGGTGTTCCAGGTGGCGTGAGTTGTGAAACAACTTTCACATTGTCCTAAGTTGTATAAAATACTCGTAACTCATATGCTCACCTCCACCATCATATCATAGACATTTTTATCTTCTTGTCACGATGATCTTAAACTTCACTCTGAATTTGTTTGAACTTTTCAAATGTTTTAGACTTGTGTTTCATTAAGTAAATATACTCATATCTACTCAAATCCTTAGTGAAGGTAAGAAACTAACGATATCCACTGCACGCTACAACACTCATTGGATCGCATACATCAACATGTATTATTTCGAATAAGTTACTAGCCCGCTCCATCATACCAAAAAGGGGTCTTTAGTCATCTTGCCCATGAGGCACGGTCCACATGTCCCAACCGATTCGAAATCGAATGAATCCAAAGATCCATCATCATGGAGTTTCTTCATGCGATTTATACCAATACGACATTGAGCGGTAGTGGCACAAGTATGTGGTACTATCATTATTATTTTTGTATCTTTTGGCATCAATGTTATGAACTTGTGTATTACTACGATCAAGATTCAATAAACCATTGGGCGCATGACCATTGAAGGTATTATTCATGTAATCAGAATAACCATTATTCTCTAACTAAAATGAATAACCATATTGCAATAAACACGATTTAATCACGTTCATGCTCAACGCAAACACCAAATAACATTTATTTAGGTTCATCACTAATCCTGAAGGTAGAGAGAATGTGTGATGGTGACCACATCAACCTTGGAAACACTTCCAACACACATCGTCACCTCACCCTTAGCTAGCCTCCGTTTATTCCGTAACTTTTATTTTGAGTTACTAACATTTAGCAACCGAACAAGTATCCAATACCCAGGTGCTACTAGGATTACTAGGAAGGTACACAACAATAACACATATATCAAATATACTTCTGTCGACGTTGCCAGCCTTCTTATATACCAAGTATCTAGGGTTGTTCCGCTTCAATGACCGTTCTCCTCATAATAGAAGCACTTAGACTCGGGTTTGGGTTCAACCTTGGATTTCTTCACTAGAGCAGCAACTGACTAGCCATCCAAGAAGTTTCCCTCCTAGCCCTTGCCCTTCTCGAAACTAGTGGTTTCACTAACCATCAACACTTGATGCTCCTTCTTGATTTCTACCTTCGCGGTGTCAAACATCGTGAATAGCTTAGGGATCATTATTTCCATCCCTGGCATTTTATAGTTCATCACGAAGATCTAGAAGCCCTGTGGCAGTGACTTGGAGAACTCTATCAATCACTATATTATCTAGAAGATCAACACCCACTCGATTCAAGTGATTGTAGTACCCAGACAATCTGAGCACATGCTCACCGATTGAGCTATTCTCCTTCATCTAGTAGGCAAGGAATCTTGTTGGAGGTATCATACCTCTCAACACGGGCACGAGCCTGAGATCCCAAGTTCAGCTCTTAGAACATCGCATATCTTCTGTGACGTTCAAAATGTTTTTTAGCCTCAATTCTAAGCCGTAATGCATGACACACTGAACTATCAAGTAGTCATCATAACGTGCCTGTCAAATGTTCACAACATCTACAAACTATGCTTGAGGTGGTGGTGCATTGAGTGGTGCATCAAGGACATAAGCCTTTTGTGCAGCAACTGTGGACAATCCTCTAATCATGAACCTACTCCGCATAATTGCTACCACTATGTTTTAACTCTATTTTCTCTAGGAACGTATTTAAAAACACAGGGGAGCTACATCGTGAGCTATCTACAACATAATTTGCAAAGACACTTTTGACTATGTTCATGATAATGAGTTCAATTAATCATATTACCTAAGAACGCCCACTCAAATTGACATCCCTCCGGTCAACCGAGTGATACATGATCCAAATTCACCAACTCAAGTCCGACCGTCACGTGATTTGAGGTGGTTTCAATGGTGAACATCATCATGTTGATCATATCTACTACATGACTCATGTTCGACCTTTCGGTCTCTTGTGTTCCGAGGACATGTTTGTACATGCTAGGCTCGTCAAGTTTAACCCGAGTGCTCTCCACGTGCAACACTGGCTTGCACTCGTCATATGTGAACGTAGAGTCTATCACACCTGTTCATCACGTGGTGTCTCGAAACGACGAACTTTTGCAACAGTGCACACTCCGGGTGAACACAATTTTATCTTGAAATTTTAGTGAGGGATCACCTTATAATGCTACCATCGTCCTAAGCGAAACAAGGTGCATAAAGGATTAACATCACATGCAAATCATAAGTGACATGATATGGCCATGAACTTGTGCTTTTGATCTCCATCTAAAAAGCACAGGCATGATCTCCATCGTCACTGGCATGACAGCATGATCTCCATCATCTTGATCTTCATCAACGTGTCACCATCGGGGTTGTCACATTGACAATGCTTCTACTACTATTGCTACCATTTAGCGATAAAGTAAAGCATTACATAGCGCTTAATGATTGACGCGCAAGTCATACAATAATTAAAGACAACCCTATGGTTCCTGCCGGTTTCCGTACTCATCGACATGCAAGTGGTGATATTCTATACAAAACATGATCATCCCATATATCACATATATCTCATCATGTAATTGGCCATATCACATCACAACATACCCTGCAAAAACAAGTTAGACGTCCTCTAATTGTTGTTGCATGTTTTACGTGGCTGCGACGGGTATCTAGCAAGAAAGAATCTTACCTATGCAAAACCACAATGGTGATACACAAATTGCTATTCAACCTTCTCAAGGACCGCCTTTGTCGAATCCGATCCAACTAGAGTAGAAGAGACAGACACCCGCCAGCCATCTTTATGCAACAAAGTCACATGTCAGTCAATGGAACCTGTCTCTCGTATGTGGACGAGTAAGGTTGGTCTGGGACGCTTCATCCCACAATACCGTTGAATCAAGAAAAGACCATGGGAGGAAGCAATCTGAGCATCATCGCCCACAAACTCCTTTGTGCTCTACTCGTGATCTCATCTACACATTGACCTAGCTCTGATACCACTGTTAGGGAACGTTGCATGGGAAACAAAAAAATTCATATGCACACGCAAGATCTATGCATGGTGATGAGCATTTATGAGAGGGATAGTGGATCTACATACCCTTGTAGATTGCTAAGCAGGAAGCGTTAAGAAACGCGGTTGATGTAGTCGAACGTCTTCACGTTCCAAATCGCAAACCATCCCGTGATCCCATCACGATCCGTCCCGCGATCCAATCACGACCCGTCCCGCGATCCCATCCCACTCCTTCTAATCTAGCGCCAAACGGATGGCACCTCCGTGTTCAACACACGTACAACTCGACGACGATCTCCACCTCCTTGATCCAACAAGCAAGGGTAGAGAGGTAGATGAGTTCTCCGGTAGCACAACGACATGGTGGCGGTGGTGGTGGAGCTGATCCCACCCTTGGTCGAAGTGGGCTAGGGTTTGGGTGTTGCCCAGCCCGCTTGTGGGCTGGTGTGCCCCTCCCCTTTGCCCATGAGGCCCTCAACACTTGCTGGGGCCCCCCGAAACACCTCTCGGTACTCCCGATCATAACCTGGTACCCCCGGAACGCTTGTGGACTCCAATTCCATTCGTCCTATATATTGATCTTTACCTCTAGACCATTTTGAAGTTGCTCATCATGTTCGGGATCTCATTTGTGCCTCCGAACAACCTTCTGTCACCAACACATATAACTCAATACTATCAAAACGTCATCGAACATTAAGTGTGCAGACCTTGCGGGTTCAAGAACTATGTAGACATGACCGACACACCTCTAAGGTCAATAACCAATAGCGGGACCTGGATTCCCATATTGGTTCCTACATATTCTACGAAGATCTTTACGAGTTGAACCTCTATGTCAAGGATTTAGTTAATCACGTATGATGTTCCCTTTGTTCTTCGGTATGTTACTTGCCCGAGATTCGATCGTCGGTATCTCTATACCTAGTTCCATATCGTTACCGACAAGTCTCTCTACTCATTTCGTAATACAAGATCATGTGGCTAACTCTTTAGTCACTTTGCTTGTGTCGGTGTCAAAACTAGCGGATCTCACGTAGGGGGTCTCGAACTGTGAGACTAGAAGCAATGGTTAACCCGAGATGAAGGGGACAAGGATTTACCCAGGTTCATGCCCTCCTATGGAGGTAATACCCTACGTCCTGCTTAATTGTTTTGATGATATGGGGGTTACAGATTTGATCTACCTCGAGATCGAATAGCTAACCCTAGATGAGTTGTTCTATATCTACAATCTAAAACCCTCCGGCTTATATAGACGCCGGGGGTACCTAGGGTTTACACATGGTCGGTTACATGCCGAAGAGATAAACATGCCTATTTGCTACATCAAACATGGAGGACAAGCCACGATCCCCAAAGCTTGCTTCCTGGAGACAGGGCCTTCGATCGATCAATGTTCGGCAAGCGGCCCATACAGTCTGGCCCTTAACAAACAGGTCGGCCTCCTGAGGACTCCTTAATCCAGGACTCCCTCAGTAGCCCCCGAACTTGCCTCCAACGCCAAGGGTCTTAGCTTCAGTTGCTTCGTGTAATTAGAGTCTTTGGCTTGCGAGGTGAGTTCTTCCCGTGGAATTTAGTTCGGCCTCCGACAACTTGTAGTTTTCTGAATAGTGGCATGTCCGGACACCGTGAATAGGTCGGTCTGGAAGGCCAAACGTCAAGGGCCAAAACAACGTCCCCTAACGACCTTTATGACGAAAGGTCATGGCTCACCACGACCGCTAGGCCAGTTGCAAAAACTCGATTCGTGGTTTGAGGTCGTTTCAATCAACATGATCTATCAGTGCACAGATCGTGCCCCATTTTATATGGGATACGTTCAATCATGCATGCGCAACGGCACACACACGTCTCGGGAAGCGGAGGGATCCACGATGCAATAGAGGGATGCCAAATAGCGATAAGCCCCATAAAAGGGAAAGAAAACCCTAGGGCCTAACCACACCTCTCATTCGCCTCCTTTGCTTCCTCATTCCTCCGAGTCTCTGAAGCACAGATCTAGGTTTTCCACTCTTCCCCCTTTGAGCTTATCCACGGCGGGCTCTAATGGCAAGTGGGAGGCCTCCACGATCATCGACCGGGACATCCAAGACCTCAAGAAGGCCGGCTACCTTTCCGCAAACATCCCTCACCGCGCGCTAGAGGTGGGCCAAGTGATCCCCACTCCCAAGTCAGGTGAAAGGGTGATCTTGATCCCCCACTTCATCCGGGGACTAAGCTTCCGCTCCAACCCTTCATTAGGGGGCTTATATTCTTCTATGGCCTCGACATCCACGACCTCCCACCGAACTCCTTCATGCATATATCGGCTTTCATCCTCGTCTGTGAGGCGTTCCTGCAGGTTGAGCCACAATTTGGGCTCTAGCTCAAAGTGTTAAATGTCAAGCCGAAGTGCGTCGGCGGCAAACACACAGACTGTGGCGGAGCTGTCATCGACAAGATCACCTGTGTTGTATGGCCATCCGACACCTTCGTCGACACCATCAAGGTATGGCATAAGGAGTGGTTTTACATCACCGAGCCACAGGAGGAAGGCCAGATTGCCGAATTCCGATCTAGTCCCCCCACCAGATTAACTTCCTGGCTCCATAAGGGCCTCAGCTGGGGACCGAACAAGGTAGTGAGCGACCTGTAGAAGCGCATCGGTTCTATGATCGACAACGACATTGCTCTGACCAACGTGGTCCAGGTTATTCTCCGGCAGCGCATCCTCCCCTGTCAGCGCCAGGATACTCCCCTGTGGGCTCGTTAGCTCGATGACGTGCCCACAATTTTGCACCTCTTCCGCACTACGTGAGAGAAGATATGGAAGGCACTTTTCAAGTCGCAAGAGGATTGGCCATCCGAAGAGGATGATCGGAGTCTGCATGCCGCCAAGCCCGCTTCCAAGGTATGGTATAATTTTGCTTGATCGGCTCTGACCTTCGTAGAGAAGATCTATAACATCTTTTCCGATCACTTCGCAAAAATGGCTGAGCAAAGCCAGGGGCATCGACTGCCCGGCGCCTCAGCCCGAAGACACCAGGTCTGGGCTGTTAGCAGAGATGCTCGTGGAGGCGCCTTACGAAGTGCCTGTGAAGAAAGAGAAGAAGAAGAAACTAGGCCGAGAAGGCCTGCGCATTAGGGACTAGCCAAAGGTTGCGTTCGAAGAAACCCATGCCTCCTCGAATCAAGAGGAGCATGAGGATGAGGACAAAGATGAGGGGGAGGGAGATTCCCCCTCGCAAGAAAGAGAGCGGCGTCATAGGACGCCATGGAGGTGGTACCCTCTCCTGTCCCGAACAGGGCGCGTCGGTCATAGGTATTTTGATGATAGTTCGGACTCGGATACGGAGTCCGATGACTTCGAGAGGGCTCCACGAAGGAGCTTAAGGGTCAAGCCCACTGCTCGAAGGTGAGAATCCAAGGACTCCTTTATTTGTCATGGATGAGTTTATAGTTTAATAACGTGTAGGCATTTATTAACTTTGCAACCCCCACCCGTGCTCCCCACCGACCAATTGTCGGACGGGGAGACCCTGCCCGCCGAACTAGCGGAGAGCAGGAATGCGTCGCATCCCACCCCTCCGGGCGTCGCGAAGGACTCTGCGGAGGTGTCATCCCAGCATACTCCCATGGAGCTGGGCACTGGCGGTGGGGGAGACGAAATCATGGCCGAGGCTAATGCCTCGATCGCCGAAGACCGGGGAGAGGTTCCCCGCCTGGATACTGAGGATACCGGATGAGTGGCCGCTCAGTCCCCTCTAAGGGCATTGTCGGAGTGCACCATGCCTCTGAAGGCAACGGTTCAAACCCGGTTGGTGATCAGGTTATTAGATCACCACCAGCGCTACCAACCAATGGGTGGCCGGTCATGGAGGAGTCTTTGTCGAGCGCCTTCATCGCTGAGTAGCATCGCACCCTTATGGGTGCGGTATTGCAAAGCATTCAGTCCATCGACAACAGACTGAAGGAGGCCTTCAAGGGTCTCCTGATGGGTTTTCAAGTAAGCCACGCGACACTCTTGTCTACAAAAATGTTTATTTATTTTTATGATTATATACATGGCAGTCAAGCCCTAGGTAAGTTTGTAGCGGTCAATCATGGAACTGTTTCTGTCGTGGATTTGTCACGGCAAGATGTTCGGGTTAACGGACTTAGGTGTGAGGCCGTCGCAACTATGTGACGGCTTGAGAGGGGTTGGTCGGAATCGAGAGACACGGGTTTACCCAGGTTCGGCCCCTCCTGATGGAGATAAAAGCCTACATCCTACTTTGTGTCTATATTGATGGTGATGACGATCTCGGTTACAAGGGTGCGGAATCGCTACCTCTAATCTCAAGAGCCTCTAATATGTCTATCTCCAATTACTTGAAGTTGTGAACTTGTCCCTCTAGGGGTGCTCTTCCCCTCCTTATATAAGTGGAAGTGGTAGGTTTACATGTAGTGTCCTGCTAGGAGTAGGATTAGGATTAGTCTCTCTAGAGTCCTAACCCGGGTCTTGTTTTCTCTTGTAAGGGAATCTTTACTCTCCTTTGGGCCTTCTTTGTGAGCCGCCTGCGCCGGCTTACATGCTGGGACTTGGGCCTGGTCGTCCCGTGACCCGGTAATAGAGGTGACCTATGGGCCGCCATACAATGGGCTGGGTCATACCTCCTGCCGGGTCATACCTACAGCCGGGTCACCAATGACTCGCCAAGCTCGCCATGCGCAGCAATGAGTCGCCGAGTCCCGAACGGGTCATACTCCAGGTCGGGTTATACCGCGGGGTAATATTCCCGACATTAGCCCCCAGGTTAGCTTGAATTTATTCATGGTAAGCTGCTAAATAAGAATAAATATGTTAAGGGACCGGCTTGCTCCACTGGCCATCTTAATGAAGTAGCTCCTTAAAGATCCGGGTTTCTTCATATTAACGAGCCGTCTTCACAATCATATTGCAGGTCCATGTCCTTTGCAAAATATTGGGACTAAAACACCCATATGCCATTGAGTCGGCCTCCAATGCTTTGGCTTGATGAAAATTTTGGAGATAAGAAAACCATATGAAGTTGAACCGCCAGATGATGGGCTGGGTCATGATCTTTGATAATACTGGTCAAACAACTAGACTCCAATTGACTTGATAAAATTATTGGGAATAAACAAATCTAGGTAATGCTGAGCCGGCTTTCAATGCTTTAGCTTCACCAAAACAAGAGACCTAGTTCACTCAAAATTGATAGCTTTAAGATGTTCTTCTATTTTTTATCTACATATTACCTATAGCCCCCAAGTTCCGGGTTGTCTTGCCTGCAGCAGCCTGGGACTTATAAAACTTCAGCGAGTGTAGCCCCCAAGTGTCGGGTTGCTTTGCCTGCAACACCCTGGGACTTTTAACTTGGTGTTTGAATGTTGTAGATATATAGCTTTGGAGAAAATCCGTGTTGTCATCTAAGTCGCTCGATGTGGTTGAATGACTTGAATTTCACATGTGTAGCCCCCAAGGGCCGGCTCATCAGCATGTGATGGGTCGGGTCTTCAATTTGGACCTCATAATCTATTTAGATAGCTGAATACTATAGCCCCCAAATGTCGGGTCATTATGCAATAATGAGTAGAGACTTCTATAGAGCCGATTTATGTAGACTTGATGAGCAATGTGTAGCCCCCAAGGGCTGGCTCAGTAAGACAATACTAGGCTGGGACTTAGAAAAAGATAGAAAGGTCGGCTCATCTCAGGGTCTGTTAACCATGCAATGACTTGAAAAACAACTTGCATTAGCCCCCAAGTTCCAAGGCGCATGCTTGCAGCGACATGGAACTTACATACTTGATATAATCCTTGATTTGAATAATGTAGCCTCCAAGTGTCGGGTCGTATGCCTGCAACGACTCGGGACTATCTTTCCATTGCATAATAAATCATATCCATTATATGGATGATATTGTTGAATACTTGGCATATCAATGTTGAACCATGCTCCATGTTGTGGCATGGTATTTCTGGATGAGGGAATTGTTGGGGAACGTCGCATGGGAAACAAAAAATTTCCTACACACACGCAAGATCTATCCATGGTGATAAGCATCTATGAGAGGGAGAGTGGATATACATACCCTTGTAGATCGCTAAGCGGGAAGCGTTAAGAAACGCGGTTGGATAGTCGAACGCCTTCGCGATCCAAATCGTCGAGCGTCCCGCGATCTCATCATGATCCGTCCCGCGATCCAATCACAATCTGTCCTGCAAATTCATCACGATCCGTCCCGCGATCCAATCATGATCCATCCTGCAAACTCATCACGATCCGTCCCACGAACTCATCACGATCCGTCTCGCGATCTTGATCACGGTCCTTCCGATCTAGCACCGAACGGACAACACCTTCGCGTTCAGCACACGTACAGCTCGATGATGATCTCTGGCTTCTTGATCCAGCAAGAGAGAGTGGAGAGGTAGATGAGTTTACCGGCAGCATGACGGCGTCGCGGTGATGGTGGTGGAGCAATTCCGGCAGGGCTTCGCCTAAGCACTGCAGAAATCCGATCTAGAGGAGAAACTATGCACTGGAGGAACGGGTAGCACGTGGCTAAAAATTCTGTGTAAAAAACCCTAAAACCTCTGGTATATATAAGAGGGAGGGAGGAGAGGACTTGGTGCAAGGGCCAAGCCTCCTTGGGTCGGCCGAAATGGGGAGGAGAGGAGGACTCCTCCTCCAATCCTAGTAGGACTAGGATTCCTCCCTTTTTTGGCCTTTTTCCATCTTTTTGCCTTTGGGATTTTCTTCCCAGCCGCATGGGCCGTGTGTGGGACTTCGACCAGCCCACAAAGGTCTGTTATTTATTCTCCCACAGCCCATGTAGCCTCTTGGGTCGAAATACCCCTCCCCATGGTCTCCCGGTACACTACTGGCACTCCCGGTACACTACCGATGAGCCCGAAACTTTTTCCGGCGACCAAAATAGGACTTCCTATATATAAATCTTTACCTCCAGTCCATTCTGGACCTCCTCGTGACGTCCGGGATATCATCCGGGACTCTGAACAACCTTCGGTTACCACCATACATAACTCTATACTACCGAAATGTCACCAAACCTTAAGTGTGCAGACCCTACGGGTTCGAGAACTATGTAGACATGACCGAGACACCTCTATGGTCAATAACCAATAGCGGGACCTCGATGCCCATATTGGTTCCCACATATTCTACGAAGATCTTTATCGGTCGAACCTCTGTGTCAAGGATTCAGTTAATCTCGTAAGATGTTCCCTTTGTTCTTCGGTATGTTACTTGCCCGAGATTCGATCGTCGGTATCTCCATACCTAGTTCAACCTTGTTACCGGAAATTCTCTTTACTCGTTCCGTAATACAAGATCCAGTGACTAATACTTAGTAACATTGCTTGCAAGGCTTGTTGTGATGTTGTATTACCGAGTGGGCCCTGAGATACCTCTCTGTCACATGGAGTAACAAATCCCGGTCTTGATCCATGCCAACTCAATACACAGCCTTGGAGATACCTGTAGAGTACCTTTATAGTCACCCAGTTACGTTGCGACGTTTGATACACACAAGGCACTCCTTCGGTGTCAGTGAGTTGCATGATCTCATGGTCATAGGAACATATACTTGACATGCAGAAAATAGTAGCAATAAACTGACACGATCATATGCTACGTTTGTAGTTTGGATCTTGTCCATAACACCATTCTCCTAATGATGTGATTCCATTATCAAATGACATCTCATGTCCATGGCTAGGAAACCTTAACCATCTTTGTTCAACGAGCTAGTCTATTAGAGGCATACTAGGGACATGGTTTTGTCTATGTATCCACACATGCATCTAAGTCTCCGATCAATACAATTATAGCATGGATAATAAACAATTATCATGAACAAGGAAATATGATAATAACTAATTTATTATTTCCTCTAGGGCATATTTCCAACAGTCTCCCAGTTGCACTAGAGTCAATAATCTAGTTCACATCACCATGTGATACGCATTATTATGAATCTAACACCCAATGAGTTCTCGGGCTCGATCATGCTTTGCATGTGAGAGAGGTCTTATAGTCAAGGGTCTGTGACATTCAAATCCGAGTGTACTTTGCAAATCTCTATGTCAAACCATAAACACTGCTACTATACTCCACTTGGTACTATTCCAAATGGATGCTCCACTATACGTATCCAGATTGCTATATGAGTCATCTGGATTGGTGTTAAAGCTTGCATCGACATAACTCTTTACGACGAACTCTTTATCACCTCCATAATCGAGAAACATCTCCTTAGTCTTTAAGTCACGAAGGATAATCTTTACCGCTGTCCAGTGATCCACTCCTGGATCACTTTTGTACCCCTTGACTGACTCATGGCAAGGCACACACCAGGTGCGGTACACAGCATGGCATAATATAGAGCCTATGGCTAAGGCATAGGGGACGACATTCATCCTTTCTCTTCCTTCTACCGTTATCGAGCTTTGAGTCTCACTCAACTTCACACCTTACAAATCAGGCGAGAACTCTTTCTCTGACTGATCCATTTTGAACTCTTTCAAAATCTTGTGAAGGTATGTACTCATTGAAAGTCTCATCTAGCATCTTGATCTATCTCTATAGATCTTGATGTTCAACAATTAGGTAGCTTTATCCATGTCTTCCTTTGAAAAACTCTTTTCAAACAACTGTTTATGCTTTCCAGAAATTCTACATCATTTCCGAATAGCAATATGTCATCCACATATACTTATCAGAAACTCTATAGTGCTCCCACTCATTTTATTGCAGATACAAGTTTCTCATAAACTTTGTATAGATTTAAAAACTTTGATCACCTTATCAAAGTGTATATTCCAACTCCAAGATGCTTGCTTCAGTCCACAGAAGGGTCACTGAAGCTTGCTCACCTTTTAGCATCCTTAGGACTGACAAAACCTTCTGGTTGTATCTCATACAACCTTTCCTCAAGGAAGGAAACGATGTTTTGGCATCCATCTGCCAAATTTCATAATTGAAAAACGCAGCAACTGCTAACATAACAAACTTTAGCATCGCTACGAGTGAGAAAGTCTCATTGTAGTCAACTCCTTGAACTTGCGGGAAACTTCTTTGCGACAAGTCAAGCTTTATAAATGGTGACATTCACCATCAGCGTCTGTCTTCATTTTAAAGATCCATTTGTACTCAACGACCTGTCGTCCAACAAGCAAGTCTACCAAAGTCTATACTTGGTTTTCATATATGGATCCTTTCTCGGATTTCATGGCCTCTAATTGTCGGAATCCGGGCCCATCATCGCTTCTCCATAGGTCGTAGGTTCATCGTTGTCCAATAACATGACCTCCAAGACAGGGATATCGTACCGCTCAGGAGCAGTACATGTCCTTGTCGACCTACGAGGTTCGATAGTAACTTGATCCGAAGCTTCATGATCATCATCATTAACTTCCTCTTCAACTAACGTAGGCTTCAGAGAAACATCTTCTTGCGCTTCATAGAAACCTCATCAAGTTCTATCTTCCTCCCACTCAATTCTTTCGAGAGAAACTCTTTCTCGAGAAAGGACCCAGTTTTAGCAACAAACATTTTACGCTTGGATCTGAGATAGAAGGTTTACCCAACTGTCTTTACGGTATTCTATGAAGATGCATTTGTCTGCTTTGGGTTCGATCTAATGTGAAAACCCTTTTCACATAAGTGTTGCAGCCCCAAACATTAAGAAATGATAGCTTAGGTTTCTATCAAACCATAATTCACACAGTGTCATCTCAACGGATTTAGATGGTGCCCTATATAAAGTGAATGTAGTTGTCTCTAATGCATAACCCCGAAACGATAGTGGTAAAAGGATAAGAGACATCATAATTCGCACCATATCCAATAGAGCATGATTATGACGTTCGCACACACCATCACACTATGGTGTTCCAGGTGGCACGAGTTGTGAAACAACTTTCAGATTGTCTTAAGTTGTATACCAAACTCGTAACTCATATATTCACCTCCACGATCATATCGCGGACATTTTATCTTCTTGTCACGATGATCTTAAACTTCACTCTGAATTTGCTTGAACTTTTTCAAACGATTCAAACTTGCGTTTCATTACGTAAATATACACTATTATCTACTCAAATCATCAGTGAAGGTAAGAAAATAATAATATCCACCGCATGCTACAAGACTCATTGGATTGCATACATCAACATGTATCATTTCCAATAAACCACTTGCCCGCTCCATCAAACCAGAAAACGGGGTCCTTAGTCATCTTGCCCAAGAGGCATGGTTTGCATGTCTCAACCGATTCGAAATCGAATGAGTCCAAAGATCCATCAGCATGGAGTTTCTTCATGCGCTTTATACCAATATGACATTTAGCTGCAGAGCCACAAGTATGTGGTACTATCATTATTAACTTTGTATCTTTTGGCATCAATGTTAAGAACATGTGTATTACTACGATCAAGATTCAACAAACCATTCTCACTGGGTGCATAACCATTGAAGGTATTATTCATGTAAACAGAATAACCATTATTCTTTAACTTAAATGAATAGCCGTGTTGCAATAAACACGATCTAATCACGTTCATGCTCAATGCAAAACACCAAATAACATTTATTTAGGTTCATCACTAATCCCGAAGGTAGAGAGAGCGTGCGATGTTGATCACATCAACCTTGGAAACATTTCCAACATACATCGTCCCCTCACCCTTAGCGAGTTCTCCGTTTATTCCGTAGCTTTTATTTTGAGTTACTAACATTTAGCAACCAAACCGGTATCCAATACCCAGGTGCTACTAGGAGTACTAGCAAGGTACACATAAATAACACATATATCAAATATACTTTTGTCGACGTTGCCAGCATTCTACCAAGTATCTAGGGTTGTTCCGTTCAGCGACCGCTCTCCTCATAATGTAAGCACTTAGTCTCGGGTTTGGGTTCAACTTTGGGTTGCTTCACTGGAGCAGTAACTGACTTGCTATCCATGAAGTTTTCCCTCCTTGCTCCTGCCCTTCACGAAACTAGTGGTTTGACTAACCATCAACACTTGACGCTCCTTCTTGATTTCTACCTTCGCGGTGTCAAACATCGCGAACAGCTCAGGAATAATTATTTCTATCCTTGGCATTTTATAGTTCATCACCAAGTTCTAGTAGCTTAGTGACGGTGACTTGGAGAACTATATCAATCACTCTCTTATCTGGAAGGTCAACTCCCACTCGATTCAAGCGATTGTAGCACCCAGGCAATCTGAGCACATGCTCAACGATTGAGCTATTCTCTTTCATATTACAGGCAAAGAATCTTGTTGGAGATCTCATATCTCGCAACACGGGCATGAGCCTGAGATCCTAATTTCAGCTCTTAGAACATCTCATATGTTCTGTGATGTTCAAAACGTTTCAGAGCCTCAATTCTAAGCCGTAATGCGTGATGCACTAAACTATCAAGTAGTTATCAGAACGTACCTGTTAGATGTTCACAACATCTACAAACAATGCTAGAGGGGTTGGTGCACCGAGCGGTGCATTAAGGACATAAGCCTTCTGTGCAGCAATGAGGACAATCCTCAGATCATGGAGCCAGTCCGCAATATTGCTACCATCATCTTTAACCTCTATTTCTCTAGGAACATATAAAAATTCAAGGGAGCTACAGCGTGAGCTAGTAATCTACAACACAGTTTGCAAAGACACTACTGACTATGTTCATGATAATGAGTTCAATTAATCATATTACTTAAGAACTCCCACTCAAATTGACATCCCTCCAGTCATTCGAGTGATACATGATCCAAATTCACCAACTCAAGTCCGATCATCACGTGAGTTGAGGTGATTTCAATAGTGAACATCATCATGTTGATCATATTTACTATATGACTCATGTTCGACCTTTTGGTCTCTTGTGTTCCGAGGCCATGTCTATACATGCTAGGCTTGTCAAGTTTAACCCGAGTGTTCTGCATGTGCAACACTGTCTTGCACCTATTGTATGTGAACGTAGAGTCTATCACACCCGATCATCACATGGTGTCTCAACACGATGAACTTTTGCAACGGTGCACACTCCGGGAGGACACAATTCATCTTGAAATTTAAGTGAGGGATCACCTTATAATGCTACCGTCATCCTAAGCAAAACAAGGTGCATAAAAGGATTAACATCACATGCAAATCATAAGTGAGATGATATGGCCATGAACTTGTACTTTTGATCTCCATCTTGAAAGCACCTGCATGATCTCCATCATCACCGGCAAGACACCATGATCTCCATCATCTTGATCTCCATCAACGTGTCACCATCGGGGTTGTCGCGCCCAACATGCTTCTACTACTATTTCTACCATTTAGCGATAAAGTAAAGCATTACATAGCGCTTAATTATTGACACGCAGGTCATACAATAATTAAAGACAACCCTATGGCTCCTACCGGTTGCCGTACTCATTGACATGCAAGTCGGGATAATCTATACATCACATGATCATCTCATACATCACATATATCACATCATGTAATTGGCCATATCAGATCACAACATACCCTACAAAAACAAGTTAGACGTCCTCTAATTATTGTTGCATGTTTTACGTGGCTGCTACGGGTATCTAGCAAGAACAAATCTCATCTACGCAAAAACCACAACGATGATCCACTAGTTGCTTTTCAACCTTCTCAAAGACCGCCTTTGTCGAATCCGATCCAACTAAAGTGAGAGAAACTGGCACCCGCAAGCCATCTATGCAACAAGTTGCGGTTGAGGGAAACGGTCTCTCGTAAGCGTACGAGTAATGTTGGTCCGGGCCGCTTCATCTCAAAATACCTCTGAACCAAAACATGACCAAGGGAGGAAGCAATCTAAGCATCAACGCCCCAAAACTCTTTGTGTTCTACTCGAGATCTCATCTACACATAGACCTAGCTCATGATGCCACTGTTGGGGAACGTCGCATGGGAAACAAAAAATTTCCTATGCACACGCAAGATCTATCCATGGTGATATGCATCTACGATAGGCAGAGTGGATCTACATACACTTGTAGATCACTAAGCGGGAAGCGTTTAGAAATGCGGTTGGTGTAGTCGAACGCCTTTGCGATCCAAATCGCCGAGCGTCCCGCGATCTGATCACGATCCGTCTCGCGATCCAATCACGATCCGTCCCGCGAACTCATCATGATCCGTCCCACAATCCAATCACGATCCGTCCCGCAAACTCATTATTATCCGTCCCATGAACTCATCATGATCCGTCTTGCGATCTTGATCACGGTCCTTCCGATCTAGCGCCGAACGGACGACACCTCCGCGTTCAGCACACGTACAGCTCGATAACGATCTCCGCCTTCTTGATATAGCAATAGGGAGCGGAGAGTTAGACGAGTTCACCGGAAGCATGATGGCGCCGCGGTGATGGTGGTGGAGCAATTCCGGTAGGGCTTTGCCTAAGCACTGCAGAAATCCGATCTAGAAGAGAAACTATGCACTGGAGGAACGGGCAACATGTGGCTAAAAATTCTGTGTAAAAAACCCTAAAACCTCCAGTTTATATAAGAGGGAGGGAGGAGAGTACTTGGAGCAAGGGCCAAGCCTCCTTGGGTCGGCCGAAGTGGGGAGGAGAGGAGGACTCCTCCTCCAATCCTAGTAGGACTAGGATTCCTCCCTTTTTAGGCCTTTTCCACCTTTTTCCCTTTGGGCTTTTCTTCCCAGCCGCATGGGACTTGTGTGGGACTTCCACCAGCCCAAAAAGGGCTGGTATTTACTCTCCCACATCCCATTTAGCCTCTTGGGTCGAAATACCCCTCCCCATGGTCTCCCGGTACACTACTGGCACTCCCGGTACACTACCGATGAGCCCGAAACTTTTTCGGCGACCAAAACAGGACTTCCTATATATGAATATTTACCTCCGGACCATTCTGGAGCTCCTCGTGATGTCTGGGATCTCATCTGGGACTCCGAACAACCTTCGGTTACCACCATACATAACTCTATACTATCGAAACGTCACCAAACCTTAAGTGTGCAGACCCTACGGGTTCGAGAACTATGTAGACATGACCGAGACACCTCTACGGTCAATAACTAATAGCGGGACCTGGATGCCCATATTGGTTCCTACATATTCTATGAAGACCTTTATCGGTCGAACCTCTATCTCAAGGATTCAGTTAATCCCGTAAGATGTTCCCTTTGTTCTTCGGTATGTTATTTGCCCGAGATTCGATCATCGGTATCTCCATACCTAGTTCAACCTTGTTACCGGCAAGTCTCTTTACTCGTTCCGTAATACAAGATCCCGTGACTAAAACTTAGTCACATTGCTTGCAAGGCTTGTTGTGATGTTGTATTACCCAGTGGGTCCTAAGATACCTCTCCATCACATGGAGTAACAAATCCCAGTCTGGATCCATGCCAACTCAACAGACACCCTCGGAGATACCTATAGAGTACCTTTATAGTCACCCAATTACGTTGCGACATTTGATACACACAAGGCACTCCTCCGGTGTCAGTGAGTTGCATGATCTCATGGTCATAGGAACTATACTTGACATGTAGAAAAAAGTAGCAATAAATTGACACGATCATATGCTACGTTTGTAGTTTGGGTCTTGTCCATCACACCATTCTCCTAATGGCATACTAGGGACATGGTTTTGTCTATGTATCCACACATGCATCTAAGTCTCCGATCAATACAATTATAGCATGGATAATAAACGATTATCATCAACAAGGAAATATGATAATAACTAATTTATTATTGCCTCTAGGGCATATTTCCAACAGGAATAACAGCCATTACTCTGACGGGGCTTTGAAAATCTCAATCATCCTATATAGGTTATGAAAACCATAATAAAAATCCAGCCACATTGGCTATTTGAATAATATAATCTGGTTTGAAAACCTCAATTACTCAATACTGGTTATAACAACCATATTTAAAAAATCCAGCCATGTTGGCTATTAAGGATTGGAATATGTAACCCCGTTTGACAACCGGTTCCTGCCATATAAACCAGGATATCCATGCATGCATGATATGTCAATGTAATGATGATGCAATGTATGATGCAATGTATGATCATGTATGTCGCGTCCTATAAGCCGGCTATAAATGCACGACAAGACAAGGCAACTCTTGTTTTTTTATGAAAAAAATTTGTTTCCGAAGAAACGAGGCGGAAAGCCTGAGAACTCGTAAACCAGGCCTCACGTGACATAAATCTGTCATTTAAAACTTAGCAAGTTCAGGGTCTTTAAAAGATTGACATTGCTAAGAGTACGAACATGCCACATAGCGGAGGGGATACGGTAGACAAGACGAGTTTGTCCTTGCTCACTGTAAGCTGGCTCTCTCGTGACAAAAGCCGCCTTTTAAACCTTAACAAGTTTAGTGTCTTTGTGCGAGATTAACTTTAAAAAATTCCAGGGTCTCTTATCAAGATTAACTGTCAAGAGTTCGGCGGGTCACATGGTGGAGTAGCAAGTTGCAAACAGGCAGGTATAACTCAGAGATGGCGGAAAGTCGGGTCAAGAGGAGGTAATAAGCTGAAACCATAGGGCCGAAAGCCCCCCCATGTGACCAATTTAAAGGATTAACTCCTTGTCTAGTTTAAACCTGGCCAAGAGGGTTTAAAAGCCCTCCTTATAGCACCAGATTAAGGATGGACTCCTGATGGCATAGAAAGCCTGGACAAGGGGGTTTAAAATCCCACAAGTGACCATATGATGATTCAATAAATTCGGGCACCCATGTTAGAACGGTCGCAACATGGCGGCTCGTCCTCTTGGGCGACTTTAAATCTTCCATCAATAAGGTAGTGCACACATGTTTGAACGGTCGCATCATGGCGGCTCGTCCTCTTGGGCGACTTTGAATCTTCCGCCAATAATGTAGTGCACCCATGACCGGCTTGTATCTACCGAGTTATGTCTGTGTAGCCCCCAAGCCTTAAGTCGACTCAAAGAGGCGGCTTGAGATTCTTCACACTTGGCCACGGCATAAGCCGACATATGGTTGATGGCTGATAACTGAAAGTTATTGAAGCCCAAAGCTTGTGGTGAGTTGATGACCTCCGCGACACTCATTGTACATCCCTGGCATTGATAATGCAACAGGAAGTCGCGAAATGTTGAGACGGCGGGTCATAAATGATCCCATATGATTTTTGTCAGTAATACGACCAACGGTTCATCCAAACTAGTTGTTGAAGTTAACCAAAACGCAGTGGCAGCGACTTGCATGCCTATTCATTGAACCATCCAGTAGAGGTAGAGGCTGATAATATATCATGACTTGCTTCAGAATTGTTGGAATATATCAGATCCCAGGGCGGCGACTCATGAGTGTCCGTTGGGTGGCTTGAACGAGCAAGCACATCACCGGTATGTCGATGTAGTACTAGACCGCAGAGCGGCGACTCATGAGCGTCCGTTTGGACGGCTTGAACCAGCAAGCACACCACCAGCATGTTGATGTAGATGTAGAAGTCAGTTGTGCATTTGAAGACGACGTAGTTGTGAGAGTCGGCCGCGGCGTTGTAAGCCGGTGCGGTCACAAAAGACGACTGCGGCGTTGTAAGCCGGTGCGGTCGTGAGAGATGGCCGCGGCGTTGTAAGCCGGTGCAGACGGCTAGTCAGCCATGGTGTTGTTGGTGAAAACCATGTCGCGGCTATGGTGGCTTTCCGCACTCATTGGCGGCTCATACTGGTGGGTGAGCATGCATGGTACCAGCGTGTTGCCGTAAACCGGACCGCGATAGCGGCGGCTTGCATGTGTCTATTGAGCAACGTGCCGCAGACGAACACCAGTACATAACAATGCTGTCATGCGATCAATCTCCGCAGTATGATGCCACTTTTATAATGAGTAGTTGTCCTGTATAGAAATATGACAGGGCAACGCCGGAGGGTGGTAGGGCCGGATGAGGGATGGAGGCACGCAAGAGGCGGAGCCGACGCGGGCGGAGGCACATGCGCAGCCCGACCAAAGCGGGACCAAGTCTGTGACGGTGAGGATGGCGGACGGCAATGGGGCCGGGGTAGTAGAGGCAAGGTGCGGCCAGAGCGGAGCTGTGGTGGCAGAGGCATGTCCGGACCAAGACCGAAACCGAGTCCATGGTGAACGATTCCTTTGAAAAGAATCAGGCACCAGGCTTCTGATGATTCGCTCCCCTTTTTTTGTCCGACTCGAGCGGGTAGAAGTACTAGGGAAAATATCTCATTGACCGATAAGAACTCCATCACCATGAGTTAACCTTGCTGTCAACGAGAAAAGGCTGTGCACGGCACATGGACGAGAATAAAAAACCTACTATGTGATTCCAATCGGTAACTTTATGCAGCGACCCGAGTGTTCCATTGAAGAATGCAACCACCATCTGTCTTTTGACCAAGTAAATCGATTGATAGTTTTGATAAACACAGAAAGTCCAACATAAAAAATATTTTTGCCTGTGTTGACCGCGCCATTGAAGATGTGCAGGCACATAGTTGCCTGGCTGTTGCAATGATGAGTTACTGTCATTGTTTGTTTGAAAATTGGATCCTTCAATATCTGAATCCACGACGCACATAGATCCTTCCGAGCCAAAGTTTCTTTATCTGGCGATCAACGGTCTTCTCGATCCCTCAGGGTTCTCCCTCCAAGAACACAAAAACAACATGTGCTGGCCCCACGGTGTGCGCCAACTGTCGTGGATTTGTCACGGCAAGATGTCTGGGTTAACGGACTTAGGTGTGAGGTCGTCGCAACTATGTGGTGGCTTGAGAGGGGTTGGTCGGAATCGAGAGACGCAGGTTTACCCAGGTTCGGTCCCTCCTGACATAGGTAAAAGCCTACGTCCTTCTTTGTGTCTATATTGATGATGATGACAATCTCGGTTACAAGGGTGCGGAATCACTACCTCTAATCTCAAGAGCCTCTAATATGTCTATCTCCAATGACTTGAAGTTGTGAAGTTATCCCTCTAGGGGTGCTCTACCCCTCCTTATATAAGTGGAAGCGGTAGGTTTACGTGTAGAGTCCTTCTAGGAGTAGGATTAGGAGTAGTCTCTCTTGAGTCCTAACCCGGGTCTTGTTTTCTCTTGTAAGGGAATATTTACTCTCCTCTCGGCCTTCTCTGTGAGCCGCCTATGCCAGTTTACACATTGGGCCTTGGGCCTGGTCGTCCCGTGACCCGGTAATAGAGGTGACCTATGAGCCGCCATACAATGGGTCGGGTCATACCTCCTGCCGGGTCATACCTGCAACCGGGTCACCAATGACTCGCCAAGTTCGCCATGCACAGCAATGAGTCGCCGAGTCCCGGCCGGGTCATACTCCAGGCCGGGTTATACCGCGGGGTAATATCCCCGACAGTTTCCGAACTACATACAAAAATGTGTGTTCGGAACGTTCGAATAACCCCTAAGAGGACCGGACATGTGATCGGGCTGACGATAGTTGGGAAGTATTGAACCCATGTAACCTGAAAAGGATTTGTGTATTCCAAGATTCCTCATCAGTGGCGGCTATGAATGGTGCCAAGCTAGATGATCTGAATCGGAAGCTCAAAAGCTCCGAAGATGAGCTTGATGCCCTCAACAAAATATTCGACGAGGCGCAAGGTAAGTGTGAATGAACATCGGGACACCTTTGTAGGAATACTGTCAATGCAGTTTTTCATAGTATTAATGATGAAACAGCCTCGGCAAAGGAGGTGGAATAGCTCAAGGTCGAGTTGCAGCAGGCCAAGGATGAGGTGGCGGTTGCGAGGGCGGCAACCGGACAAGCGACCACCACGCTTTCGGCTTTGAGAGCCACCAGCGACAAACACGAGGCGTGGGTGCAAGAGATCCAGCAGGAGCTCAAGGACGCCAGCCATAAGTGCAAGGTCCTTGAGCAAAAAGGCAAGGAACACGTGGTCGAACTATCCACCCTAAAAGACGATCTCCAAAAGGAGCGAGTGGATAGGCGGTTCTTTGAGGAGCAGGTCCGCCAAGCGAAGGACGTAACGGATGGTAAGTCGTACTTATTGTAGTGTGTCTTTGGGGATAGCAAGTTCAAGCCGCTTACCCGGGTGTGGCGTTTCTCAGGCGCCTGCTCCGACCTTCAGAAGAACGTGGCGGACGCGAAGCAGCTCTATGCTTCGCGGGAAGAAGGACATGAAGCGCGCCTATTCTGGGCACAGTTTGAAGCCCCCGAGCGCTCTCCTCTTCTCATTGAGCAGCTGAAGCAGTTGATGGAGCTGCACCAGATGGCAGAGCCGGCCTTGAAGGACCTCTTCATCTGGTTATGGCCCAAGCCGCCCAACGAGCCATTGCCCGGCAGCTACTTCGGCCTGGTGTAGAGGCTGGTCGACGCTGCGCCCCGCCTCGATGCTATAAAGCACTCCTCCTACATCGAGGGAGCTTGAATGGCCCTTGCAAAGGCCAAGGTGCATTGGCCGGGGCTGGATCCAATGAACATAGCTACCGCCCCTCCATCTCCCGGGAAGGAACATTGGCGCCCCGAGCTGTACTTCGCCAGAGTGATGGAAGGTGCTTGGGTGATAGCATCACAATGTTCGAACGATAACATGCACGAATAAGTTGTAACATGTCCGAAGATATTTTTAAAGCTTTAATGTTATCATGCCTTTAATGTTTTGCATTCCTTCATTACTCCTGTGTGGTCATTTGAAACTAAAAGATGCGAGTCGTCGGCTTCAGCCCCCATGTAGATACTACATGGGTTGTCTCTGCTAATGCACTATGTCCCTTAGCCGAGTGATCGGAACCCGAAGGCAGTAGAGTGCGGTGGACTAGGCAATCAGACTATGGTGCTTTATTTCTTTCACTTAGTCATAGGGGCACGAAAAGGACTGCGGGGGGCTGATGACTAGCCCTCAGAGTGTTGTGATATTCGGATGAACCGCGGCTAAGAACAGCATCACATGGTTTTTAGGAGAGAAAACCCCTCGCATAATGTGCAATATCCTATGACGAGGATTTAAGTATAACACTTTAAGCTCGGTTCACAGACCGGCTCTCGCATACTATGACAGTCAGTTTTCGGCTTTCTCCCCTGGGTGCTTGACCAGACTATCCAGAAACACAATCGCAGGGGGTTCTCCCTTTGCCCTTTGATACGTCTCCATCGTATTTATAATTTTTTATTGTTTCATTCCAATATTCTACAACTTTCATATACTTTTGGCAACTTTTTATACTATTTTTGGGACTAACATATTGATCCAATGCCCAGTGCCAGTTCCTGTTTGTTGCATGTTTTTTGTTTCTCGGAAAATCCATATCAAACAAAGTCCAAATGGGATAATAACTTATGGAATTTCTTTTGGAATATATGTGAACTTTGGGAAGTGGAATTGACAGAAGACGGTGCCCGAGGGGCCCACAAGCCTGCGAGGCGCGCCCTGAGGTCTTGTGGCTACCCCTTAGGTCGTTTGGATCTGCCCTTCAGCTGCAAGAAAGATATTTTTATAAGGAAAATCCCCTCAAAATTTCAACCCGATCGGAGTTACGGATCTCCGGATATTTAAGAAATGGTGAAAGGCCAGAATCTGGGAACACAGAAACAGAAGGAAACAAAGAGAGAGATCCAATCTCGGAGGTGCTCTCGCCCCTCCGCTGCCATGGAGGCCAAGGACCAGAGGGTAAACCCTCCTCCCATCTAAGGAGGAGGTCAAGTAAGAATAAGAAGGAGGGGGCTCTCTCCCCCTCTCTCCCGGTGGCACCGGAACGCCGTCGGGGCCATCATCATGACAGCGATCTACTCCAACAACTCCATCATCTTCACCAACACCTCCATCACCTTCCCCCATCTATCTACAGCGGTCCACTCTCCCGCAACCCGCTGTACCCTCTACTTGAATATGGTGCTTTATGCTTCACATTATTATCCAATGATGTGTTGCAATCTTATGATGTCTGAGTAGATCTATTTTGTCCTATTGGTTGATTGATGGTCATGATTGGTTTGAGTTGCATGTTTTGTTATTGGTGCTGTCCTATGGTGCTCTCCGAGTCGCGCAAGTGTGAGGGATCCTCGTTGTAGGTTTTTGCAATGTGTTCATGATTTGCCTATGGTGGATTGCTTGAGTGACAGAAGCATAAACCCGAGTAGGTGGGTTGTTGCATATGGGAGTAAAGAGGACTTGATACCTTATAATGCTATGGTTGGGTTTTACCTTAATGATCTTTAGTAGTTGCGGATGCTTTCTAGAGTTCCAATCATAAGTGCATATGATCCAAGTAGAGAAAGTATGTTAGCTTATGCCTCTCCCTCATATAAAATTGCAATAATGATTACCGGTCTAGTTATCAATTGCCTAGGGACAATTCTGCAACTCCTACCACCACTTGTCCACATTGGTTAAACTAACTTCGTTGTTTCTTTATCTAAGCAGCCCCTAGTTTTTATTTACATGTTCTTTATTATCTTGCAAACCTACGCTATCACACCTACAAAGTACTTATAGTTTCATACGTGTTCTAGGTAAAGCGAACGTTAAGCGTGCGTAGAGTTGTATCGGTGGTCGATAGAAATTGAGGGAATATTTGTTCTAACTTTAGCTCCTCATTGGGTTCGACACTCTTACTTATCGAGAAAAGCAACAATTGATCCCCTACACTTGTGGGTAATCACCCTTTTAGCCGAACGAGTGGAACGTAAAGGGGTAAGCACAGGAGCCGGACAACCCAACTATTGACCCCAGACATAGTTCGGAACCAATGCATATAAAGTGAATTCCAAGACGCCGAACACATAATAAGTTGTACGTAAGGCGATTTGTTTGTAAGCTCGAGCCCCCGGTGTATTACCCGGCTGCATCGTAACATACTGAACTGTTTCACGAGAAGAGGGAGAAAAAGGAAAATATGTGCCAAAAAGGACAACAAGACAAACATGTATAATGATGCTATATTTTTCCTCAAAAACTCTTATAACTCGGAGTGCCGAAGCAACTGCTTACAGGTATGTGAAGAAAAAGAAGTTTTACAGGAGTAGATGTACGAGGGGTCTTTAATTTGTGACCTTAAGTCTTCGGTGTGCCCCGCCGCTTATGTACTCTTGTGTCTTGGTGCACCTTAATAGGTGATATTGTTCAGCGAATGAATCTTGCAAACAAGGTCTTGAGAAGTCGCCAAATTGTGGATGAGATTTACACCATTGGCAGGCCTTTCAATTGTACATGCATTGTGTCTGAAGACATGTTAATGGTAGTGGTTTGGTCCAGCCGGACACCCACCTTTGTTTCCACACCGTTGCCCATGGAATTTTAAGTGCAAAGTTGTGCCTCCTTGGCACGTACTTTCCTGGTCCTAGGGTTGTGCGATGGAGGCAAGTCCCTATTTAAGGGGAGTGGAAGGCTCCGAGAGTTCGGACTGAAGGCGACCTCGCTTCCCAATCTTGCGTGCCTTTATGGCAGATGCCGGAGCTTGCTGATCATCTTTGTAGTTAAATTCGGCCGCCAGGGCCAGCGCATGTTCCTCGGTTCGTAGAGAGCGCTCTGTGTTGCCATTAACATCTTGAGCTTGAGGTATGAATAATGCGAGACGGTGTTGAAGCGAGGGAACATTGTCCAGTCGATTAGGGCATGGTAGCCACTGCGTAAGGGCACAATGTCAAAGATCAAGTCTTCACTGCGGAAGTTATCGGGCGAACCGAACACAACTTCCAGGGTTAGGGAGCTCGTGCATCGGGCCTCGACACCTGGGATCACTCCTTTAACGGTAGTGTTACTGGGTTTGATCCTTGACGGATCTATGCCCATCTTTTTCACCGTGTCTGTGTAAATTAGGTTAAGGCTACTTCCTCCGTCCATTAGGACCTTTGTGAGGTGATACCCATCTATGATGGGATCTAGGACGAGTGCAGCTGAACCCCCATGACATATACTGGTCGGGTGATCATGTCGATTAAAGGTGATCGGATATGCCGACTAGAGGTTATACTTTGGAGCTACAGGCTCTACAGCGTAGATGTCACGAAGGGCATGCTTTCTCTCCTTCTTGGGTATATGGGTGGCGTATATCATGTTTACTATTTTGACCTCTAGAGGGAATTTCTTTTGTCCGCCACCAATCGTACCTCGAGGCTCATCCTCGTCCTTGCTGTGAGGGATCTTGCCTTGATCCTTGGGCGGGAGCTTGTCGACGTGTTTAAACACCCAACAGTTATGGTGTGTGTGGTTGGTAGGCTTCTCCTAGGTCCCGTGGATTTGGCAAGGCCTTTCCATGATCTTCTCCAGCAGGGTTGGTCCGTCGCGATTGCCTTTAGGAGAGTTCTTTCACTGACCAGGTTGGGGATTGTGGAAGCCTACATTAATATCCATATCATCGGCATCACTGTTATTGTGTCGGCGCTTGTTCGTGTTGCGCTTGGGTTTCCCATTGCCGTCCTGATCTTCGAAGGTTTAGGGGTCTTTAGAGTTGTGGCTGCGTCGTGCTAGCCAATTATCTTCGCCCATGCAAAAGCGGGTCATGAGGGAAGTAAGGGCAGACATAGTCCTAGGTTTATCCTGGCCGAGCTGGCAAGCCAACCATTCATCACGAATTATGCCGGACGGAGGCTATTGCCTCAGCATCCGGGCAGTCGACAATTTGGTTCTTCTTGGTCAGGAACCAATTCCAGAATTGTCGCACAGACTCTCCGGGCTTCTATACGATGTTGCTTAAGTCGGAGGAATCTGGCGGCCGAACATAGGTGCCCTAGAAGTTAGATCAGAATGCATCCTCTAAGTCTTCCCAACATCCGATGGAGATTTCGGGGAGGCTATTTAACCAGTGCTGAGCTGGCCCCTTGAGTTTTAGGGGGAGATATTTGATGGCATGGAGATCATCTCCTCGTGCCATGTGGATGTGGAGGAGGAAGTCATCCATCCATACAGTTGGATCAGTTGTCCCATCATATTGTTTGATGTTCACAGGTTTAAACCCCTCTGGGAACTGATGTTGCATCACCTCGTCTGTGAAGCACAGAGGTTGAGCGGCACCTCAAACACGAGCTATATTGCGTATGTATTCAATGTTTGTTCTAGCCCGGTTGCGTTCCTGGTCTCTGTTATTGCTTCGGTCGAGCCATGGTCTGTATCCATCTCGTCTATCGAGTGAGTAGCCTCTACATCCGTAGATGGATCTTGTGCGACCTACTCTGTAGTCTAGGTCGTCTTGCAGGTCGAACCTATCATTGGGCTCTAGCGTCTCCTTTCCCAATCTTCGGGGCATAGCCGGTCTGTAACCAGTGTTGTCAATCATCCTGTCATGTCCGTGAGGAGGGCGGTCCAGCTTGTCATACGTGTATGTTTAGGGGACGAGGTATCAGTGAGCTCATGTCAAATTGCGATGGCAGCCTTCTGTGTGGATAACTCTTGGGTTGGTCTGACAGACTGGTACCACATCCCTCCTCAGCTAAGAGGACTCTCGTCCATCGATCATTGAGGTCGTCTTGTTCGGCTTTAAGTTGTCGTTCCTTCGCTTTCAGCCTGTGGGTCGTTGCTATGAGTTGTTGTCTAAACAATTCCTGATCTTTAGAGTTATCAGGAATGTCTAGGTCATTGGCTTCCAGGATGTCCTCCTTCTCGACGAGAGGGAGATAGTTGTCATCCTCGGAATCGTTGAAGTCATCAGGATTGCTCTGGTCTTCAGGCCTCTCCTGACCCTCTAACAGGTGTTCAGGGATATCAGGATCGCCCTGGTCCTCACGGATATCTCCGTCTCCGGTGCCGATAATAGCTTTCCTTCCCTTTTTGCCTTTGGACTGCTTATGCGGTTTCCGGCACCTTGATGGTGCGTTGCCTGACTTGTCGCCATCATTATTAGGAGTTTTGTCGCCATTAGCGTCAGGGGTGTCCACCATGTAGACGTCATATGTAGAAGTGGCGGCCCATCGCCTGGTATTAACAAGGGTTGGAGCGCATTCCTCTTCATCCATGTATTCTACCTCGTTAGAGGCATAGTCCAACATGTCGGTTAAGTCTTCGACTGTGGCTATGAAGTGGGTGGTCAGTGCATCAAAAATTCATCCTAACCCTCTTTATGGCCGATCCGAGCACGGATCAGGTTTGGATCATTGGTAATTTTTATTGACGAGATCCGATCTAAGGCCTCGTTCAATGTCGAGAGCTCGATCAGGTCAAACCACGTGGAGCTGTTGGAGTTGATCCCCGACGTGTCCAGACGAGTGGAGTGTTTGGCAAGAACAAGTATCTGGTCCTCTGGCACTATGACCGGACCTGGACTAAAAGTTAGGCCATCGCCGGAGTTAACCTCATGGGCCTGACCGAAAACAAAGCTCGAGGTTAAAGCCTCAGGGTCTTCGGGTATGGCAGGCGAGACTGCGAGCCCGGTTAGTGACAAGTCACCCCTAGTATCCACGAAGAACTCTAGGTTCCCGACTTTGATCTCTTCCCCAGGGGCAAAGCTTCCGACACGGCCTAGATGGCCGGTCTAGTCGGCGTGCAACACAATGCTGCCAAAGACGAAGATCTGTCCGGGGACGAAAGTGTCCATGTTGCGGACCTCTTCGTTGATGAAAAGGCGAGACATCGGTTCCTTGGGTGCTCACGGCGGAACTCTCAATGAAAGCACCAATGTCGGTGTCAAAACCGGAGGATCTCGGGTAGGGGGTCCCGAACTATGAGACTAGAAGTGATGGTTAACAGGAGACGAAGGGGACAAGGATTTAGCGAGGTTCGGGCCCTCCTATGGAGGTAATACCCTACATCCTTATTTATTGTATTGATGATATGGGGGTTACAGAGTTGATCTACCTTGAGATGAAATAGCTAACCCTAGATGAGTTGTTCTATATCTACAACCTAAAACCCTTCGGCTTATATAGACACCAGGGGTACCTAGGGTTTACACATGGTCGGTTACATGCGGAAGAGATAAACATGCCTATTTCCTACATCAAACGTGGAGGACAAGCCATGATTCCCGAAGCTTCCTTCCTGGAGACAAGGCCTTCAATCGATCAATGTTCAGCAAGCGGCCCATACAGTCCGGCCTATAAGAAACAGGTCGTCCTCCCGAGGACCCATTAATCCAGCACTCCCTCAGCTTGCAAGGCTCATTATGATGTTGTATTACCAAGTGGGCCCTAAGATACCTCTCCGTCACACGGAGTAACAAATCCCAGTCTTGATCCATGCCAACTCAACAGACACTCCCGGAGACACCTGTAGAGCACATTTATAGTCACCCAGTTACGTTGCGATGTTTGATACACACAAGGTACTCCTCCGATGTCAGTGAGTTGCATGATCTCATGGTCATAGGAACAGAAAACTATAGCAATAAACTGACTCCGTCATATGCTAAGTTTATAGTTTGGGTCTTGTCCATCACATCATTCTCCTAATGTTGTGACCCCATTATCAAATGACATCTCATGTCCATGGCTAGGAAACCTTGACCATCTTTGATCAACGAGCTAGTCTATTAGAGGCATACTAGGGATATGGTGTTGTCTATGTATCCACACATGTATCTGAGTTTCCGATCAATACAATTATAGCATGGATAATAAACGATTATCATGAACAAGGAAATATGATAATAGCGAATTTATTATTGCCTCTAGGGCATATTTCCAACAGTCTCCCACTTGCACTAGAGTCAATAATCTAGTTCACATCACCATGTGATTTACATTCTAATGAATCTAACACCCAATGAGTTCTGGGGTTTGATCATGCTTTGCATGTGAGAGAGTTCTTTAGTCAACAGGTCTGTGACATTCAGATCTGTGTGTACTTTGCAAATCGCTATGTCACACTGTAGACACTGCTACCACACTCCACTTGGAGCTATTCCAAATGGCTGCTCCACTATACGTATCCGGATGGCTATTCAGAGTCACCAGGATTGGTGTTAAAGCTTGCATTGATGTAACCCTTTATGACGAACTCTTTATCACCTCCATAATCGATAAATATTTCCTTAGTCCTCTAGTTACTAAGGATAATCATGACCGATGTCCAGTGATCCACTCCTAGATCACTCTTGTATCCCTTGACAGGCTCATGGCAAGGTACACACAGGTGTGGTACATAGCATGGCATACTATACAGAGCCTATGGCTAAGGCATAGGGGACAAGCCTCGTCCTTTCTCTTTCTTCTACCATGGACGAGCTTTGAGTCTCACTCAACTTCGCACCTTATAAATCAGGTAAGAACTCTTTCTTTGATTGATCCCATTTGAACTCTTTCAAAATCTTGTCAAGGTATGTACTCATTGAAAGTCTTATCAGACGTCTTGATCTATCTCTATAGATCTCGATGCCCAACAATTAAGTAGCTTTATCCAGGTCTTCCTTTGAAAAACTCTTTTCAAACAATCTTTTATGCTTTCCAGAAATTCTACATTATTTTCGATCAATAATATGTCAACCACATATACTTATTAGAAATTCTATAGTGCTCCCACTCACTTTCTTGTAAATACAAGTTTCTCATAAACTTAGTATAAACCCAAAAACTTTGATTACCTCATCAAAGCATATATTCCAACTCCGAGATGCTTGCTCCAGGCCATAGAAGGATTGCTGGAGCTTCCACACCTTTTAGCATCCTTAGGAGTGACAAAACCTTCCGGTTGTATCATATACAACCTTTCCTCACGTAAACCGTTAAGGAAACTATGTTTTGTCATACATCTGCCAAATTTCATAATCGGAAAATGTAGCAACTGCTAACGTAATTTCAACAGACTTTAGCATCGCTACGGGTGAGAAAGTCTCATCGCAGTCAACTCCTTGAACTTGTTGGAAACTACTTTGCGACAAGTCTAGCTTTATAAATGGTGGCATTTACCATTAGTGTATATCTTCTTCTTAAAGGTCCATTTGTACTCAACGACCCGTTGTTCGGTCAAGTCTACCAAAGTCCATACTTGGTTTCCATACATGGATGCTATCTCGGATTTCTTGGCTCCAAGCCATTTGTTAGAATCGGGGCCCACCATTGCTTCTTCAGTGTCTGTAGGCTCATTGTTGTCTAACAACATGATTTCCGAGATAGGATTACCATACCACTCAGGTCAGTACGTGTTCTTGTCAACCTATGAGGTTCATTAGTAACTTGATCCAAAGTTTCATGATCATCATCATTAGCTTCATCTTCAATTTGGTGTAGGTGCCGCAAAAACAATCTTCTACGACGTGCTCATCCAACTGAAGTGACCGTTCAACAACCGCATCAAGTTCTACTTTCCTCCCACTCAATTCTTTCGAGAGAAACTCTTTCTTGAGAATGGACCCGGTTTTAACAACAAACACTTTGCACTTGGATATGAGATAGAAGGTATACCCAGCTGTTCTTAGGGTATCCTATGAAGTGGCACTTTTCCGCTTTGGGTTCGAGCTTATCAGACATATGTGCCGCTTTCCCAATCTCTCGAAAATGACAGCTTCGGTTTATATCAAACAATAATTCATACGGTGTCATCTCAACGGATTTAGATGGTGCCCTTTAAAAAGTGAATGTAGTTGTCTCTAATGCATAACCCCAAAACGACAGTGGCAAAACGATAAGAGACATCATAGTACGCACCATATCCAATAGAGCATGACTATGATGTTCAAACACACCATCACACTATGGTGTTCTAGGTGGCGTGAGTTGTGAAACAATTTTCACATTGTCTTAAGTTGTATACAAAACTCGTAACTCCGATACTCACCTCCACGATCATATCGTAGACATTTTTATCTTCTTGTCACGATGATCTTAAACTTCACTCTGAATTTGTTTGAACTTTTCAAATGTTTTAGACTTGTGTTTTATTAAGTAAATATACTCATATATCTACTCAAATCATCAGTGAAGGTAAGAAAATAACAATATCCACTACACGCTACAACACTCATTGGACTGCATACATCAACATGTATTATTTCCAATAAGTTACTAGCTCGGTCCATCATACCGAAAATGGGGTGTTTAGTCATCTTGCCCATGAGGCATGGTCCGCATGTCTCAACCGATTCGAAATCGAATGAGTCCAAAGATCCATCAGCATGGAGTTTCTTCATGGGATTTATACCGATATGACATCTAGCGTTAGTGCCAAAAGTATGTGGTACTATCGTTATTAACTTTGTATATTTTGCCATCAATGTTATAAACTTGTGTATTACTACGATCAAGAGTCAATAAACCATTCCCATTGGGTGCATGACCATTGAAGGTATTATTCATGTAAACACGATAACCATTGTTGAGGAAATTGTTAACTGGTAACTGCTCGCTTGGTGGGATAATAGGGGATTAATAGGCAAATAGGCAAGTTAATCTTCCATTTAATCAATTAATCGGGCGATTTATAAGTTAATCGGCTACTCGATGACCCTACGAGTAGGGATTAATCGACAAGTTAACTGGTTAATCGAATGAATTCTTGAACAGGGACGATAACTATTATTCTCTAACTTAAATGAATAACCATATTGCAATAAACACGATCTAATCATGTTCATGCTCAAAGAAAACACCAAATAACATTTATTTAGGTTCATCACTAATCCTGAAGGTAGAGAGAGCGTGCGATGGTGATCACATCAACCTTGGAAACACTTCCAACACACATTGTCACCTCACCCTTAGCTAGACTCCGTTTATTCCGTAGCTTTTATTTCGAGTTCCTAACATTTAGAAACCAAACCGGTATCCAATACCCAGGTGCTATTAGGAGTACTACCAAGGTACACATTAATAACACGTATATGAAATATACTTTTGTCGGCGCTGCCAGCCTTCTTATCTACCAAGTATCTAGGGTTGTTCCGCTTCAGCGATAGTTCTCTTCATAATAGAAGCACTTAGTCTCGGGTTTGGGTTCAACCTTGGATTTCTTCACTAGAGCAGCAACTGACTTTCCATCCATGAAGTTTCCCTCCTAGCCCTTGCCCTGCTCGAAACTAGTGGTTTCACTAACCATCAACACTTGATGCTCCTTCTTGATTTCTACCTTTGCGGTGTCAAACATCGCGAATAGCTTAGGGATCATTATTTCCATCCTGGCATTTTATAGTTCATCATGAAGCTCTAGAAGCCTTGTGGCAGTGACTTGGAGAACTATATCAATCACTATCTTATCTAGAAGATCAACTCCCACTCGATTCAAGCGATTGTAGTACCCAGATAATTTGAGCACATGCTCACCTATTGAGCCATTCTCCTTCATCTTGCAGGCAAAGAATCTTGTTGGAGGTCTCATACCTCTCAACACGGGCATGAGCCTGAGATCCCAATTTCATCTCTTAGAACATCTCATATGTTCTGTGACGTTCAAAACGTTTTGGAGCCTCAATTATAAGTTGTAATGCATGACGCACTGAACTATCAAGTAGTCATCAAAACATGCCTGTCAAATGTTCACAACATCTACAGACGACGCTTGAGGGGGTGGTGCACTGGGCGGTGCATCAAGATCATAAGCCTTCCGTGCAGCTACTGAGGACAATCCTCTGACCTAGTCCGTATAGTTGCTACCATTATCTTTCAACTCTATTTTCTCTAGGAGTGTATTTAAAAACACAGGGGAGCTACAGCGCAAGCTATCTACAACATAATTTGCAAAGGCACTTCTGACTATATTCATGATAATGAGTTCAATTAATCATATTACCTAAGAACTCCCACTCATATTGATATCCTTCGGTCATTCGAGTGATACATGATCCAAATTCACCAACTCAAGTCCGATCACGTGAGTTGAGGTGGTTTCAATGGTGAACATCATCATGTTGATCATATCTACTATATTACTCATGTTCGACCTTTCGGTCTCTTGTGTTCTGAGGCCATCTCCAAACATGCTAGGCTCGTCAAGTTTAACCTGAATGTTCTGCACGTGCAACACTGGCTTGCATCCGTTGTATGTGAATGTACAGTCTATCACACCCAATCATCATGTGGTGTCTCGAAAAAACGAACTTTCGCAACAGTGCACACTCGAGGAGAACACAATTTTATGTTGAAATTTTAGTGAGGGATGACCTTATAATGCTACCGACGTCCTAAGCAAAACAAGGTGCATAAAGGATTAACATCACATGCAAATCATAAGTGACATGGTATGGCCATGAACTTGTGCTTTTGATCTCCATCTAAAGCATCGGCATGATCTCCATCATCACCGGCATGCCACCATGATCTCCATCATCTTGATCTCCATCAACGTGTCACCATTGGGGTTGTCGCGCCCACCATGCTTATACTACTATTGCTATCGCTTAGCGATAAAGTAAAGCATTACATAGCACTTAATGATTGATGCGCAGGTCATACTATAATTAAAGATAACCCTATGGCTCTTGTCGGTTGTCATACTCATTGACATGCAAGTCGTGATTTTCTAAACCAAACATGATCATCTCATACATCACATATATCTCATCATGTAATTGGCCATATCACATCACAACATACCCTACAAAAACAAGTTAGACGTCCTCTAATTGTTGTTGCATGTCTGACATGGCTGCTATGGGTATCTAGCAAGAATGAATCTTACCTATGCAAAACCACAAGGTGATACATAAATTGCTATTCAACCTTCTCAAGGACCTCCTTTGTCGAATCCGATCCAACTAGAGTAGGAGAGACAGACACCCGTCAGCCATCTTTATGCAACAAAGTCACATGTCAGTCGATGGAACCGGTCTCTCGTAGGTGGATGAGTAAGGTTGGTCTAGGTCGCTTCATCCCACAATACCGCCGAATCAAGAAAAGACCAAGGGAGGAAGCAATCTGAGCATCAAGGCCCACAAACTCCTTTGTGTTCTACTCATGATTAGATCTACACATAGACCTAGCTCTGATACCACTGTTAGCGAACGTTGCATGGGAAACAAAAAAAATTACTACGCAGACGCAAGATCTATCCATGGTGATGAGCATCTATGAGATGGCTGGTGGATCTACATACCCTTGTAGATCGCTAAGCAGGAAGCATTAAGAAACGCAGTTGATGTAGTCAAACATCTTCATGATCCAAATCGCAAGCCGTCCCGCGATCCCATCACAATCCGTCCCGCGAGCCAATCATGATCCGTCCCGCGATCAAATCATGGTCCTTCCGATCTAGCGCCGAACGGATGGCACCTCCAGGTTCAGCACACGTATCGATCGATGATGATCTCCACCTCCTTGATCCATCAAGCGAGGGTGGAGAGGTAGATGAGTTCTCCGGAAGTACAACAACGTGGTGGCGGTGGTGGTGGAGCTGATCCGACAGAGCTTCGCTAAGCTATACCATACAGATCTAGAGGAGAAGCAATCTAGAGGGAGAGAGGGCAGCACATGGCTTTTCTTGGTTGGGCTGCCCTCTCTCTCCCTCCATTATATATAGGAGGAGAGGAGGAGGTGTGGCGCCCTAGATCCCATCTAGGGAGTGGCGACCAAGGCAGAGGGGGGCGCCCCCTAGGGAAACCCTAGGGTGGCTTGGCCCCCAAGTTACCAAGTGGCAGCCCCGTAGATGGGCTCCCCCATCCTTGGCCGAAGTGGGATAGGGTTTGGATGTCGCTCAGCCCCCTTGTGGGATGGTGTACCCCCACCCCTTGGCCCATGAGCCCCCCCCCCCCAACACTTTTCGGGGACCCCCGAAACACCTTTCGGTACTCCCGGTCCTAACACAGTACTCCCGGAACGCTTTCGGACTCCAATTCTCTTTGTCCTATATATTGATGTTCACCTCCAGACCATTCCAGAATTCCTCATCACGTCCGGGATCTTATCCGGGACTCCGAAAAACCTTCGGTCACAAACAAATATAACTCATTACTACTGAAACGTCACCGAACGTTAAGTGTGCACACCATGCGGGTTCGAGAACTATGTAGACATGACCGAGACATCTCTACAATCAGTAACCAATAGCGGGACCTAGATTCCCATATTGGTTCCTACATATTCTATGAAGATCTTTATCGGTTGAACCTCTATGTCAAGGATTCAGTTAATCTCTTATGATGTTCCCTTTGTTCTTCGGTATGTTACTTCCCTGAGATTCGATTGGCGGTATCTCTATACCTAGTTCAATCCCAGTACCGGCAAGTCTCTTTACTCGTTCTGTAATATAAGATCTTGTGGTCAACTCTTTTGTCACTTTGCTTGTCAGGCTCATTGTGATGTTGTATTACCGAGTGGGCCCTGAGATACCTCTCCGTCACACGGAGTAGCAAATCCCAGTCTTGATCCAAGCCAACCCAATAGACACCCTCGGAGATACCTGTAGAACACCTTTATAGTCACCCAGTTACATTGTGACGTTTGATACACACAAGTTACTCCTCGTGTGTCAGTGAGTTGCATGATCTCATGGTCATAGGAACAGATACTTGACATGCAAAAAACTATAGCAATAAACTGACATGATCATATGTTATGTTAATAGTTTGGGTCCTGTCCATCACATCATTCTCCTAATGATGTGATCCTGTTATCAAATGACATCTCATGTCCATGGCTAGGAAACATTGACTACCTTTGATCAATGAGCTAGTCTATTAGAGGCATACTAGGGACATGGTGTTGTCTATGTATCCACACATGTATCTGAGTTTCCGATCAATACAATTCTAGCATGGATAATAAACGATTATCATGAACAATGAAATATGATAATAACTAATTTATTATTGCCTCTAGGGCATATTTCCAACAGTCTCCCACTTGCACTAGAGTCAATAATCTAGCTCACATCGCTATGTGATTTACATTGTAATGATCTAACACCCAATGAGTTTTGGGGTTCGATCATACTTTGCATGTGACAGAGGTCTTTAGTCAACGGGTCTGTGACATTTAGATCTGTGTGTACTTTGCAAATCGCTATGTCACACTATAAACACTGCTACCACACTCTACTTGGAGCCATTCCAAATGGCTGCTCCACTATATGTATCCGGATGGCTACTCAGAGTCACACAGATTGGTGTTAAAGCTTGCATCGACGTAACCCTTTACGACGAACTCTTTATCACCTCCATAACCGAGAAATATTTCCTTAGTCCTCTAGTTACTAAGGATAATCTTGACCACTGTCCAGTGATCCACTCCTGGATCACTCTTGTATCCCTTGACAAGCTCATGGCAAGGTACACATAGGTGCGGTAGACGGCATGGCATACTATATAGAGCCTATGGTTAAGGCATAGAGGACGAGCCTCGTCCTTTATCTTTCTTCTGCCATGGTCGAGCTTTGAGTCTCACTCAACTTCACTCCTTACGAATCAGGTAAGAACTCTTTCTTTAATTGATCCAATTTGAACTCTTTCAAAATCTTGTCAAGGTATGTACTCATTGAAAGTCTTATCAGACGACTTGATCTATCTCTATGGATCTCGATGCCCAACAATTAAGTAGCTTTATCCAGGTCTTCTGTTGAAAAACTCTTTTCAAACAATCTTTTATGCTTTCCAGAAATTCTACATTATTTCCAATCAACTATATGTCAACCAAATATACTTATTAGAAATTCTATAGTGCTCCCACTCACTTTCTTGTAAATACCAGTTTCTCATAAACTTAGTATAAACCCAAAAACTTTGATTACCTCATCAAAGCATAAATTCCAACTCCGAGATGCTTGCTCCAGCCCACAGAAGGATTGCTGGATCTTGCGCACCTTTTAGCATCCTTAGGAGTGACAAAACCTTCCGGTTTTATCACATACAACCTTTCCACACGTAAACCGTTAAAGAAACTATGTTTTGTCATCCATAAGCCAAATTTCATAATCAAAAAATGTAGCAACTGCTAATATAATTTCAACAGACTTTAGTATCGCTATGAGTGAGAAAGTCTCATTGCAGTCAACTGCTTGAACTTGTCGGAAACTACTTTGCAACAAGTCTTGCTTTATAAATGGTGACATTTACCATTAGCATCTATCTTCTTCTTAAAGGTCCATTTGTACTCAATGACCTGTCGTTCGGTCAAGTCTACCAAAGTCCATACTTAGTTTCCATTCATGGATCCTATGTCGGATTTCATGGCTCCTAGCCATTTGTTGGAATCGGGGCCCACCATTGCTTCTTCATAGTCTATAGGCTCATTGTTGTCTAACAACATGATTTCCCAGACAGGATTGCCGTACCACTCAGGTTAGTACGTGTTCTTGTCAACCTACGAGGTTTGGTAGTAACTTGATCCGAAGTTTCATGATCATCATCATTAGCTTCCTCTTCAATTTGGTGTAGGTGCCGCAGAAACAATCTTCTACGCCGTGCTCATCCAACTGAAGTAACGGTTCAACAACCGCATCAAGTTCTACTTTCCTCCCACTCAATTCTTTCGAGAGAAACTCTTTCTCGATAAATGACCCGGTTTTAACAACAAACAACTTGCACTTGAATCTGGCATAGAAGGTATACCCAGCTGTTCTTAGGGTATCCTATGAAGTGTCACTTTTCCGCTTTGGGTTCGAGCTTATCAGACTTATGTGTCGCTTTCCCAAACTCTCGGAAATGACAGCTTAGGTTTCTATCAAACAATAATTCATACGTTGTCATCTCAATGGATTTAGATGGTGCCCTATTTAAAGTGAATGTAGGTGTCTCTAATGCATAACCCTAAAACGACAGTGGCAAAACGATAAGAGACATCATAGTACGCACCATATCCAATAGAGCACGACTATGACGTTAAGACACACCATCACACTATGTTGTTCCTGGTGGCGTGAGTTGTGAAACAACTTTCACATTGTCTTAAGTTGTATACAAAACTCGTAACTCAAATACTCATCTCCACGATCATATCATAGACATTTTTATCTTCTTGTCATGATGATCTTAAACTTCACTCTGAATTTGTCTGAACTTTTCAAACGTTTTAGACTTGTGTTTTATTAAGTAAATATACTCATATCTACTCAAATCATCAGTGAAGGTAAGAAAATAACGATATCCACTACATGCTACAACACTCATTGGACCGCATACATCAACATGTATTATTTCCAATAAGTTACTAGCCCGCTCCATCATACCAAAAACAGGGTCTTTAGTCATCTTGCCCATGAGGCATGGTCCGCATGTCTCAACCGATTCGAAATTGAATGAGTCCAAAGATCCATCAGCATGGAGTTTCTTCATGGGATTTATCCCAATATGACATTTATCGTTAGTGCCAAAAGTATGTGGTACTATCATTATTAACTTTGTATCTTTTGGCATCAATGTTATGAACTTGTGTATTACTACGATCAAGATTATATAAACCATTCCCATTGGGTGCATGACCATTGAAGGTATTATTCATGTAAACACGATAACCATTGTTGAGGAAATTGTTAACTGGTAATTGCTCGCTTGGTGGGAGAATAGCGGATTAATAGGCTAATAGGCAAGTTAATCTGCCATTTAATCAATTAATCGGGCGATTTATAAGTTAATCGACTACTCAATGACCCTACGAGTAGGGATTAATCGACAAGTTAACTGGTTAATCGGATGAATTCTTGAACATGGACGATAACTATTATTCTCTAACTTAAATGAATAATCGTATTGCAATAAACACGATCTAATCACGTTCATGCTCAACGCAAACAGAAAATAACATTTATTTAGGTTCATCACTAATCCTGAAGGTAGAGAGAGCGTGCGATGGTGATCACATCAACCTTGGAAACACTTCCAACACACATTGTCACCTCACCCTTAGCTACACTCCGTTTATTCCATAGCTTTTATTTCGAGTTCCTAACATTTAGCAACCGAACCGGTATCCAATACCCATGTGCTACTAGGAGTACTAGCAAGGTACACATCAATAACACGTATATCAAATATACTTCTGTCGACGCTGCCAGCCTTCTTATCTACCAAGTATCTAGGGTTGTTTCGCTTCAGTGACCGTTCTCCTCATAATAGAAGCACTTAGTATTGGGTTTGGGTTCAACCTTGGATTTCTTCACTGGAGCAGCAACTGACTTGCCATCCATGAAGTTTCCCTCCTAGCCCTTGCCCTTCTCGAAACTAGTGGTTTCACTAACCATCAACACTTGATGCTTCTTCTTGATTTCTACCTTTGCGGTGTCAAACATCACGAATAGCTTAGGGATCATTATTTCCATCCTGGCATTTTATAGTTCATCATGAAGCTCTAGAAGCCTTGTGGCAGTGACTTGGAGAACTATATCAATCACTATCTTATCTAGAAGATCAACTCCCACTCGATTCAAGCGATTGTAGTACCCAGATAATTTGAGCACATGCTCACCTATTGAGCCATTCTCCTTCATCTTGTAGGCAAAGAATCTTGTTGGAGGTCTCATACCTCTCAACACGGGCATGAGCCTGAGATCCCAATTTCATCTCTTAGAACATCTCATATGTTCTGTGACGTTCAAAACGGCATGGTGGCAGTGGTGGTGGAGCTGATCCGGCAGAGCTTCGCTAAGCTATACCGAACAGATCTAGAAGAGAACCAATCTAGAGGGGGAGAGGGAAGCACGTGGCTTTTCTTGGTTGGGCCGCCCTCTCTCTCCCTCCACTATATATAGGAGGACAAGAGGAGGAGGGCGCCCTAGATCCCATCTAGGGAGTGGCAACCAAGGCAAAGGGGGGCTGTACCCTAGGGAAACCCTAGGGTGGCTTGGCCCCCCAAGTTACCTAGTGGTAGCCCCTTAGATGGGCTCCCCCACCCTTGACCGAAGTGGGCTAGGGTTTGGATGTCGCCCAGCTGCCTTGTGGGATGGTGTACCCCCTCCCCTTGTCCCATGAGGCCCCCCAACACTTGCTTGGGCCCCCCGAAACACCTTTCGGTACTCCCGGTCATAACCTGGTACCCTCAGAATGCTTCTGGACTCCAATTCTCTTCGTCCTATATATCGATCTTCACCTTCGGACCATTCTGGAGTTCCTTGTCACGTCCAAGATCTCATCCGAGACTCCAAACAACCTTCGGTCACAAACACATATTACTCAATACTGCTAAAACGTCACTAAACGTTAAGTGTGCACACTGTGCAGGTTCGAGAACTATGTAGACATGACCGAGACACCCCTACAATCAGTAACCAATAGAGGGACCTAGATGCCCATATTGGTTCGTACATATTCTATGAAGATCTTTATCGGTTGAACCTCTATGTCAAGGATTCAATTAATCTCTTATGATGTTCCCTTTGTTCTTCGGTATGTTACTTCCCTGAGATTCAATCGTCGGTATCTCTATACCTAGTTCAATCTCATTAACGGCATGTCTCTTTACTCGTTCCGTAATACAAGATCATGTGGCTAACTCTTTAGTCACTTTGCTTGCAAGGCTCATTGTGATGTTATATTACCGAGTGGGCCTTGAGATACCTCTCTATAACACGGAGTAACAAATCCCAGTCTTGATCCATGCCCACTCAATGGACACCCTCGGATATACATTTAGAGCATCTTTATAATCACCCGGTTAAGTTGTGATGTTTGATACACACAAGGTACTCCTCTGGTGTCAGTGAGTTGCATGATCTCATGGTCATAGGAACATATACTTGACATGCAGAAAACTATAGCAATAAACTGGCATGATCATATGCTATGTTAATAGTTTGGGTCTTGTCCATCACATCATTGTCCTAATGACGTGATCCCATTATCAAATGACATCTCATGTCCATGGCTAGGAAACCTTGACCATCTTTGATCAATGAGCTAGTCTATTAGAGGCATACTAGGGACATGGTGTTGTCTATGTATCCACACATGTATCTGAGTTTCCGATCAATACAATTATAGTATGGATAATAAACGATTATCATGAAGAAGGAAATATTATAATAACCAATTTATTATTGCCTATAGAGCATATTTGCAACATTATTGTCACCTTGGGGTATGCGGATCATCACACATAACAGGTGTCTACAACTTGCAAGATAGGATGAAGAACACATATATATTCATGGAAACATAACAGGTTCAGATCTGAAATCATGGCACTCAGGCCCTAGTGACAAGCATTAAGCATAACAAAGTCGTAGCAACATCTATCTCAAAACATAGTGGATACTACGGATCAAACCCTAACAAAACTAACTCGATTACATGGTAAATGTAATCCAACCCATCACCATCCAGCAAACCTACGATGGAATTACTCTTGCATGGCGGTGAGCATCATGAAATTGGTGATGGAGGATGGCTGATGATGACGATGGCGTCAATTTCCCCTCTCCGGAGCCCAAAATGGACTCCAGATCTGCCCTCCCAAGGAAGAACAGGAGGTGAAGGTGGCTTTGTATCGTGAAACGCGATGAACTCTTCTCCTCTATTTTTTTTCTCCATGGATGTGAATATATAGAGTTGTAATTAGGGTCGAAGGAGGTCCGTGGGACCCACAAGCCGCCAGGGCGCTTGTGGCCAAGGGGTGGACCCCCTCTGGTTGATTGTTTCGCCAATATTTTTTATTAATTCCAAAAATATTCTCCGTAAATTTTCAGGTCAATCCAACAACTTTTATTTCTGCACAAAAAAACACAAAGTGTCGTGGATTTGTCACGGCAGATGGCCGGGTGAACGGACTTAGGTTCGGGGCGAAGACGCAACTACGTGGCGGCTTGAAGGGGTTGATCGGAATCGAGAGACACGGAGTTTACCCAGGTTCGGCCCCTCTGATGGAGGTAGAAGCCTACGTCCTACTTGTCTGGTATTGATGATGAAGAAGATCTCTCGGTTACAGGGGTGTCGTTTGCTACCTCTAATCACGAGGGCCTCTAATCTATCTATCTCTAATCTCTTGTGTTGTCTAAACTTGTGGACTTGTCTCTCTCCCCCTCTAGGGGTGCTCTACCCCTCCTTATATAAGTGGATAGGGTAGGTTTACAAATAGAGTCCTACTAGGAGTAGGATTAGGACTAGTCTCTCTAGAATGCTATTCCGGGTCTTGTAACCTTCGGCGGGGAGTCTTTCTCTCTTTGAGCCTTCTCTCGTGAGCCGCCTGACGCCGGCTTACACGCCGGGTCTTGGGCCTGGTCGTCCTGTGATCCACCTGTCGGGTCATTAATAGAATGTCATGTCTTTTCCAGGTCTCCTGTGAGTTGCCAGGCCGGGTCATACCGCGGGGTATATCCCCGACATTAGCCCCCAGATTAGTTTTGAATTTATTCATGCTAAGCTCCTGAAATAAGAAATAACAAATATGTTAAGTAGCCGGATTGCTCCTTTGGACGGCTTATGAAATGGCTCCTTAGAAATCCGGGTCTTTTCTGTATATGAAATAGTCGTCTTTGATAATCATCTTGCTTGTCAATGTCCCTTGAAAAATATTGAGAATAGAACACCCATATGCCATTGAGTAGGCTTCCAATACTCTTGGCAGTTCATTGCCGCCGGGTCATAATCATTGATCATGCCGGGTCAAATAACTAGAATCCAGCTGACTTGATAAAAATATTGGGATGAAAATGCATCTGATGTAAAACCGGACTTCCATTGTTGTGAAGCAGGACGGCTTATATAAACTCCGACGGGTTATGATCTTTTGATAACGCCGGGTCATAAATGTTTGGTGACGTCGGGTCTAACAACTGAACTCCATAATTAACATCTTGAAAATTCTCCTCGAAGTTTTTGATATGTCCATATTACCTGTAGCCCCCAAGCTCCGAGATTATCCATGATGACTTGGTGCTTTGCAATATTATTTTGGACTGTGTAGCCCCCAAGTGTCGGGTTGTCCTGCCTGTAGCAACCTGGGACTTATAACTTGCTTATACCTTTATAAAGCTTCGGTGGGTGTAGCCCCCAAGGGACGGCTCATCAGAACGTGATGCGCCGGGTATTCTATTTGAATCTCTTAATCTATTCGAATAGCTGACTACTATAGCCCCCAAGTGTCGGGTCAGTAAGAATTACTGGGCTGGGACTTGTAATTGCCTTATACTTTATGAAGCTTCAGCGGGTGTAGCCCCCAAGGGCCGGCTCATCAGTATGTGATGGGTCGGGTCTTCAATTTGGACCTCATAATCTATTAAACAACTGAATACTATAGCCCCCAAGTGTCGGGTCGCATGCCTGCGGCGACTTGGGACTTTAGAAAATTTGATCTGAGCGGTGTAGCCCCCAAATTTCGGGTCAGTAAGAATTACTGGGCTGGGTCTTAGAAAGATATAGAAAGGCCGGCTCATCTCCTTGAGATAATAGTGTTTTGTCGACAATGTAATGATTTGAAAACCGGCTTGCATTAGCCCCCAAGTGTCGTGGTGCGTGCTTGCAGTGACATGGGACTTGCATACTTTGATATAAACTGGACTTAAATAGTGTAGCCCCCAAGTGTCGGGTTGTCTGCTTGCGGCGAGTCGGGACTATTAAGAGTAATATGACTCACCACAATTTGTTGAATGAATCCTTGACCGTGGTTGTAATATAACCCGGAATGAATATCCTGAAATAATTCCTTTGTCTTTGACATGAAATCCCTGCTCGTGGTTGCGGTGCAACCCGGCAAATATGTGTTGGAGAAATCCATGAGTGTTGTAGATTACTACAGAGCACAATTGAAGAAATCCGAGAACCGTTCAATTAGATGACACAGTACTATATCTGATAGGGCGGCTCTTGAAAAATAATGAATTCTCCGAGCTGGTTTGAAAACCCCAATCATTTAGTACTGGTTATGATAAACCATGAAGATCCAAGCCAGGTTGTCTATTAAAGATCCATTTGCTCTTGTAGAGTAATTAACGGCAACTCATCTTAAGAGATAAGACCTGCAAAAAGAAACAAGACAGAATATATTCTACATTGTTGTAAGGGCGGCTTGAAAAAGCACAACCCTAAGATGTTTAGATCTTTCATAACATTGCTCCTTGTTTCATAATCTCGTTCTGACCCGGCTTGATAAGCCTGATGACATGTAAATATGATGCAAAGTATGATGTAATGTTAACTTGTCAACATTTTTGGTGCGAACGCCGGTTGGTTTTAGGGTTAGATAAGATACACCCGGAGGTGAGAAGCCCCGTTTTACAACCGTGGCTAATCATGTTAGCCGGAGATGGCATAAAGCCGGCCGATAAGGCGTTAGAAGCGATACCCGAAGGTAAGAAGCCGCCCTCAGCCCGCGGCTAATCGTGTTAGCTGGAGATTTGGCATAAAGTCGGCCGATAAGGTGTTAGAAGCGATACCCGGAGGTAAGAAGCCACCCTCAACAATATGGCATGAATGCCGGTTGTTAGGGTTAGATAAGCTACACCCGGAGGTGGGAAGCCCCCTTAGACAACCATGGCTAATCGTGTTAGCCGGAGATGGGCACAAAGCCTGGCCGATAAGGCATTAGAAGCGATACCCGGAGTTAATAAGCCGCCCTCCGCCGGTTGTTAGGGTGTTAGATACCCATTGGTAAGAACCCCCTACAACCGCGGCTAATCCTGTTAGCCGGAGATTTGGCATAAAGCCAGCTGATAGGGTGTTAGAAGCGATACCCATTGGTAAGAAGCCCCTTCAGCAATTTGGCGTAAACGACGGCCGATAAGGCATTAGAAGCGATACCCAGAGATAAGAAGACGCCCTCCGCCGCGGCTAATCATGTTAGCCGGAGATTTGGCATAAAGCCGGCCGATAAGGCATTAGAAGCGATACCCGAAGGTAAGAAGCTGCCCTCCGCTGCGGCTAATCCTGATAGCCAGAGATTTGGCATAAAGCCGGCCGATAAGGCATTAGAAGCAATACCTGAAGGTAAGAAGCCGCCCTCCGCTGCGGCTAATCGTGTTAGCCGGAGATTTGGCATAAAGCCGGCCGATAAGGCATTAGAAGCGATACCCGAAGGTAAGAAGACGCCCTCAGCAGTCGTAGTTGATATATCAACTGGAATGTTTGTGAATTCTTCTTGTAAGTCACCATCTTGTATGAAGGAACGGCATAAGCTCCAAATAAATTCAGGCACCTATGTTTGAATGGTGCAGCACGGCGGTTCATCCTCTTGGGAAACTTTTAATCATCCGCCAATAATGTAATAGCCCCCAGGATTGGGTTTTCTCTTGTAAAGACCTAGGGTTCTCATTGAAAATGACCAAATGTGTCTCGCCATGTTTGTAGCCCCCGAGTCTTAAGTTGACCCGAAGAGGCAGCTTTGAGAGTCTCCACTGATGGTTGAGGTTGACCATGGTGGGTTATAGATGATCCCGTATGAATTGTTTGAATGATCCGGTCAATGGTTCATCCCGGCTGGTTGTTGAAGTGAACCGAACGGTAATGGTGGTGACTTGTGCGTTAGTCCATTGGGTGGCTCGTATCGACGAGCACTGTACCGATATGTTGATGTAGATCAAACTATGGGCGGCGGCTTGCGCGCGTCAATTGGGCGGCTCGTACTAGTGTATGCGGCCGCTGGCGTGTTGATGTAGACGTCGAAGTCAGCTGCGACATGATCGCGAGAGACGGCCACGACACTGTAAGCCGGTGCGATCGCGAGAGATGGCAACGGTGTTGTAAGCTGGAGTGGTGGCGAGAGATGGCCACGGTGCTGTAAGCCGGTTCGGCCACGAGAGACGGCCATGGCGTTGTAGGCCAGCATAGACGTGCGAGTCGCCGGTGGTGTTGTAAGCGCGGACTGGAGAATCAGCCATGGGCATTGTAAGCCGGCGCAAACGGGTGACTCAGCCGTGGGTATTGTAAGCCGGCGCAGATAGATGACTCGGCCGCAGACGTTGTGAGCCGGCGCGGCCGTGAAAGACGGTTGTGGCGCTGTAAGCCGGTATGGAAGCTGGTGCCAAACGACGTTGGTGCGCCTCCATCTCCGCGATATGATGCTACTTTGGTAATGAATAATTTGTCCTATGTAAAAATTATTACAAAGACGAAGTAATTGTTCTTCGAAGGAATCAAAATGTATAGATAAAATAAATTGGGTGGATAGCACCTGGTATTCTTGGGTGGATGTAGTAATTGAGGAAAAAATAAGCATGAAGCATCCATGTAGTCTCCCGCAAAGGCAGCATTTGGGTGGATACGGTGACGAGCGGGATGAAGCTAGCAAAGCGGTAGAAGCCGGCAGGCCTGGCGCGGTGCGGTGGCCGGCGAGGAGCCATGACGTGAAGGCAGAGCATGCGGTGGCGGTTCGGCTGGGGCAAATCGGCGATGCCGGCCCGCAGTGGAGGCGGAGGTCGCGGCGGCTCATCGGTCGAGGCAGCTCGGCGGCACCGGCCCGCAATGGAGGCGGAGGTCGTGGCGGCTCATCAGTCGGGGCGGCTCGGCAGCGCCGGCCAGCAACGGAGGCGGAGGTCGTGGCGGCTCATCGGCCGGGTCAGCTCGGCAGCGCCGGCCCGCCGTAGAGACAAAGGAGTCGCCCTGCTCTTCTTTATCCGAAAAATTGTGTGCTTCTCGATCCTCGGGAGAGATCCCTTCAAGAACACAAACCACCATGCGCAGCCCCACGGTGGGCACCAACTGTCGTGGATTTGTCACGGCAGATGTCCGGGTGAACGGACTTAGGTTCGGGGCGAAGACGCAACTACGTGGCGGCTTGAAGGGGTTGATCGGAATCGAGAGACACGGAGTTTACCCAGGTTCGGCCCCTCCGATGGAGGTAGAAGCCTACGTCCTGCTTGTCTGGTATTGATGATGAAGAAGATCTCTCGGTTACAGGGGTGCCGTTTGCTACCTCTAATCATGAGAGCCTCTAATCTATCTATCTCTAATCTCTTGTGTTGTCTAAACTTGTGGACTTGTCTCTCTCCCCCTCTAGGGGTGCTCTACCCCTCCTTATATAAGTGGAGAGGGTAGGTTTACAAATAGAGTCCTACTAGGAGTAGGATTAGGACTAGTCTCTCTAGAATCCTATTCTGGGTCTTGTAACCTTCGGCAGGGAGTCTTTCTCTCTTTGAGCCTTCTCTCGTGAGCCGCCTGACACCGGCTTACACGCCGGGTCTTGGGCCTGGTCGTCCTGTGATCCGCCTGCCGGGTCATTAATAGAATGTCATGTCTTTTCCGGGTCTCCTGTGAGTCGCCAGGCTAGGTCATACCGTGGGGTATATCCCCGACACAAAGGCAATTCTCCTGAAAACAGCATCAGTCTGGGTTAGTTCCATTCAAATCATGCAAATTAGAGTCCAAAACAAGGGCAAAAGAGTTTGGAAAAGTAGATACAATGGAGATGTATCATTGTTCCCTTTGTTCTTCGGTATGTTACTTGCCCTAGATTCGGTCGTCGGTATCTCTATACCTAGTTCAATCTCGTTACCGGCAAGTCTCTTAACTCGTTCCGTAATACAAGATCTCCTGGCTAACACTTTAGTCCCTTTTCTTGCAAGGCTTGTTGTGATGTTGTATTACCGAGTGGGCCCTGAGATACCTCTCCCTCACATGGAGTAACAAATATCAATCTTGATCCATGCTCACTGATCAGACAACTTCGGAGATACCTGTAGAGCATCTTTATAGTCACCCAGTTACGTTGCCACGTTTGATACACACAAGGTATTCCTTTGGTGTTAGTGAGTTGCATGATCTCATGGTCATAGGAACATATACTCGACATGTAGAAAACTATAGTAATAAACTAAAACGATCATATGCTACGTTCATAGTTTGGGTCTTGTCCATCACATCATTCTCCTAATGACGTGATCCCGTTATCAAATGACATCTCATGTCAACGGCTAGGAAACCTTGACCATCTTTGATCAACGAGCTAGTCTACTAGAGGTATACTAGGGACACGGTGTTGTCCATGTATCCACACATGCATTTGAGTTTCCAATCAATACAATTATAGCATGGATAATAAACGATTATCATGAACAAGGAAATATAATAATAACCACTTTATTATTGCCGCCAGGGCATATTTCCGACAGTCTCCCACTTGCATTAGAGTCAATAATCTAGCTCACATCACTATGTGATTTACATTGTAATGAATCTAACGCCCACATAGTTTTGGTGTTGATCATGTGTAGCCCTTGGAAGACGTTTAGTCAACGGTTCTACGACTTTCAGATCCGTGTGCACTTTGCAAATATTTATGTCCTCCTCCTTGATGTAATCGCAGATGGAATTGAAGCGTCTCTTTATGTGTCTGGTCCTCTTGTGAAACCTTGGTTCCTTGCCCAGAGCAATGGCACCAGTGTTGTCACAGAACAGAGTCATTGGGTTCAGTGCACTGGGCACTACTGCAAGATCTGTCATAACATGCTCGGCTTAGAACTACACCATCTTACAACTCCCCCATTGAGACTAAGAGTCATTCGGATCAGTGTCAAAACTTGCAGTGATGTAACCCTTTACGACGAGCTCTTGATCACCTCCATAAACGAGAAACATTTACTTAGTCATTTTTAGGTAGTTCAGGATATTCTTGACCGCCATCCAGTGCTCCATTCCTAGATCACTTTGAAACCGTCCGGCCATACTTATGGCAAGGCTGACATCGGGTCTTGTGCACAGCATTGCATACATGATAGAGCCTATGGCTAAAGCATATGGGTGATACTCATCTTTTCTCTATCTTCTGCAGTCGTTGGGCATTGAGTCTTACTCAACTTCACACCTTGCAATACAGGCAGTAACCCCTTCTTGGACTGATCCTTTTTGAACTTCTTCAAAACTTTGTCAAGGTATGTGGTGTGTGAAAGTCCTATTAAGCGTCTTGATCTATCTCTATAGATCTTGATGCCTAATATGAAAGTAGCTTCTTAACAAGTGGCTGAAAAAATCAAAGAAACGTTTGACCAAAAGATAATGAAAATGGTGTTTATGCCTATTATAAATGGTAAAACAAAGAAAAGTACGGTTGACCAGTTTAAGAAACTCATTGGGAGTAGATGGTCTTTTGGGACCATTTGTGCCCACTTTCTTGTAAACACAAGCTTCTCTGTAAACTTGTATAAACCCAAACACTTTGATCACCTCATCAAAGCCAAGATTCCAACTCCAAGATGCTTGCACCAGTACATAAATGGATCGCTGGAGTATGCAGACTTTGTCAGCATTCTCTGGATCGACAAAACCTTCTGGTTGTATCATATACAACTCTTCCTTAAGGAAACCGTTAAGGAACGTTGTTTTGACATCCATCTACCAAATTTCATAATAAAAAATGCAGCTATTGCTAACATGATTCCGTCAAACTTAAGCATCACTACGGGTGAGATGGTCTCATAGTAGTAAACTCCTTGAACTTGTGAAAAACCCTTTGCCACAAGTCGAGCTTTATAGACGGTGACATTACCGTCTGCATTTGTATTCTTCTTAAAGATCCATTTGTTCTGAATGGCCTTTCTCCCTTCAGGTAATACTTCCAAAGTCCATACTTTGTTTTCATACATGGATCCCATCTCGGATTTCATGGCATCTAACCATTTGTTGGAATCCGGGCCCATCATCGCTTCCCCATAGCTCGTAGGTTCATCGTTGTCCAACAACATGACCTCTAAGACAGGGTTGTCATACCACTCAGGAGCAGTACACGTCCTTGTCGACCTACGAGGTTCGATAGTAAGTTGATACGAAGCTTCATGATCATCATCATTAACTTCCTCTTCAATTGGCATAGGCTCCATAGAAACATCTTTCTACGCTGCTCTGCTCTCTGGTTGAAACAAAGGTTCAACAACCTCATCAAGTTCTATCTTCCTCCCACTCAATTCTTTCGAGAGAAACTCTTTCTCAAGAAAAGTTCCATTTTTAGTGGCAAACACTTTGCCTTCTGATCTGAGGTAGAAGGTATACCCAACTGTCTCTTTTGGGTATCCTATGAAGATGCATTTCTCCCCTTTCGGTTCCAGCTTTTCAGGCTGAAGCTTTTTGACATAAGCATCACATCCCCAAACTTTAAGAAATGACAACTTTGGCTTCTTGCCAAACCACAATTCATATGGCTTTGTCTCAACGGATTTTGATGGTGCCCTATTTAAAGTGAATGCAGTTGTCTCTAATGCATGTCCATAAAATGATAGTGGCAAATTGGTAAGAGACATCATAGAACGCACCATATCCAATATGGTTCGATTAAGACGTTTGGACACACCATTACGTTGTGGTGTTCTAGACGGTGTCAATTGTGACACAATTCCCACTGTCTTAAGGGACTGCCAAACTCATAACTCAGATATTCTCCTCCTCGATCAGATTGTAGGAACTTAATCTTCTTGTTACAATGATTCTCATCTTCACTCTGAAATTGCTAGAACTTTTCAAATGTTTCAGACTTGTGTTTCATTAAGTAAATATACCCATATCTACTTAAATCATTAGTGAAGGTGATAAAGTAACGATATCCACCATGCACCTCAATGCTCATTGGACCGCATAGATCAGTATGTGTGTTTTCCTATAAGTCACTTGCCCGCTCCATTCTTCCAGAGAACTGGGTCTTAGTCATCTTGCCCATGAGGCATGGTTCACATGTGTCAAGTGATTCGAAATCAAGCGACTCCAAAAGTCCATCAACATGGAGCTTCTTCATGCGTTTTACACCAATATGACCTAAGCGGCAGTGCCACAAGAAAATGGTACTATCATTATCAACTCTACATCTTTTAGCATCAATGTTATAAACATGTCCATCATCACTATAGAGATTCAATAAGAATAAACCCCTCACATTGGGTGCATGACCATAAAAGATATTACTCATATAAATAGAACAACCATTATTCTCTGATTTAAATGAGTAACCGTCTTGCGATAAACAAGATCCAGAAATAATGTTCATGCTTAACGGAGGCACTAAATAACAATTATTCAGGTTCATTACTAATCCCGATGGTAATCGAAGAGCGAGTGTGCCGACGGCGATCACATCAACCTTGGAACCATTTCCCACGTGCATCGCCACTTCGTCCTTAGCCAGCCTTCATCTATTCTATAGCTCCTATTTTGAGTTGCAAATGTAAGCAACTGAACCGTTATCAAATACCCAGGCACTACAACGAGGGTTGGTAAGGTACACATCAATAACATGTATATCATATATACCTTGTTTGGTGTTGGCCGCCTTCTTGACGGCCAGATACTTGGGGCAGTTTCGCTTCCAGTGACCAGTTTCCTTGCAATGAAAGCACTCACTTTCTGGCTTGGGTCCAGCCTTGGGTTTCTTCACGGGAGGGGCAACTGCTTTTCCACTCTTCTTGGAGTTATCCTTCTTGCCCTTGCCATTTTTCTTGAAACTAGTCATTTTATTGACCATCAACACTTGATGCTCTTTCTGGTTTTCAGACTCAGCGACTTTCAGCATCGCAAACAACTTAGCGACTAACTTGTTCATCCCTTGAATGTTATAGTTCATCACGAAGCTCTTGTAGCTAGGTGGCAATGATTGAAGAACTCTATCAGTGATCGCCTCTGGTGGAAGGGACATCCCTAACTCATCCAGATGGTTCGAATACCCAGACATTCCGAGTATATGTTCACTGACAGACCCGTTCTCCTCCATCTTGCAAGCAAAGAACTTATCAGAGGTCTCATAACTCTTGATCCGGGCATTCTTCTCAAAGATAAACTTCAACTCTTAGGACATATCATATGCTCCATGACATTCAAAACGTCTTTGAAGTCCCGGTTCTAAGCCATACAACATTGCACATTGAACTATTGAGTAATCTCCAGAACGTGCCTCCCAGGCATTCACAACGTATTTAGATGACACGGGAGCGGGTGGATCACCAAGCGGTGCATCAAGGACATAAGACTTTTGAGAAACCGTGAGGATAATCCTCAGATTATGGGCCCAGTCTACAAAGTTACTTCCATCATCTTTCAACTTGGCTTTCTCTAGGAACGCATTGAAATTCAGGGGAACTACTGCGCGAGACATTGATCTACAACATAAATCTGCAAAGGTTACTAAGACTATTGTTCAAGATAATGAGTTTAGTTAATCATATTACTTAAAAACTCCCACTCAAATTGATATCCCTCCGGTCATCCAAGTGATACATGATCAAAATTCACCAACTCAAGTCTGATCATCACGTGAGATGAGGTGGTTTCAATGGTGAACATCTTTATGTTGATCATATCTACTATATGACTATGTTCGACCTTTCGGTCTCTTGTGTTCCGAGGCCATGTATGTATATGCTAGGCCCATCAAGTTTAACCTGAGTGTTCAACACCTGCAACACTGGCTTGCACCCATTGTATGTGAACGTAGAGTCTATCACACCAGATCGTCATGTGGTGTCTTGAAATGATGAACTTTCGCAATGGTGCACACTCGGGGAGAACACAATTTTATCTTGAAATTTTAGTGAGGGATAACCTTATAATGCTACCGTCGTCCTAAGGAAAACAAGGTGCATAAAAGGATTAACATCACATGCAAATCATAAGTGACATGATATGGCCATGAATTGTGCTTTTGATCTCCATCTCCAAAGCACGGGCATGATCTCCATCGTCACCGGCATGACACCATGATCTCCAACATCTTGATCTCCATCAACATGTCAACATGTTTCTTCTACGACTATTGCTAACTCATAGCGATAAAGTAAAGCGAAAATGGCGAAAATAATTAAAGACAACTCTATGGCTCATGTCGATTCTCATACTCATCGACATGCAAGTCATGATATTCTATACAAAACATGATCATCTCATACATCACATATATCTCATCATGTAATTGGCCATATCACATTACAACATACCCTGCAAAAACAAGTTAGACGTCCTCTAATTGTTGTTGCATGTTTTATGTGGCTGCTATGGGTATCTAGCAAGAACGATTCTTACTACACAAAAACTGTTGGAAATATGCCCTAGAGGCAATAATAAATTGGTTATTATTATACTTCCTTCCATGATAATCATTTATTATCCATGCTATAATTGTATTGATTGGAAACTAAATACATGTGTGGGTATATAGACAACACTATGTCCCTAGTATGCCTCTAGTAGACTAGCTCGTTGATCAAAGATGGTTAAGGTTTCCTAGACATGGACATGAGATGTCATTTGATAATGGGATCACATCATTAGGAGAATGATGTGATGGACAAGACCCAAACTATAAACGCGGCATATGATCATGTTAGTTTATTGCTATTGTTTTCTTCATGTCAAGTATGTGTTCCTATGACCATGAGATCATGTAACCCACTGACACCGGAGGAGTACCTTGTGTGTATCAAACGTCACAACGTAACTGGGTGATTATAAATATGCTCTACAGGTGCCTCCGAGGGTGTCTGTTGAGTTGGCATGGATCAAGACTGGGATTTGTTACTCCGTGTGACGGAGAGGTATCTCAGGGCCCACTCGGTAATACAACATCACAATGAGCCTTGCAAGCAATGTGACTAATAAGTTAGTCACGGGATCTTGTATATGGAACGAGTAAAGAGACTTTCCGGTAACGATATTGAACTAGGTATGGAGATACCAACCATCGAATCTCGGGCAAGTAACATACCGATAGATAAAAGGAACATCGTACGGGATTATCTGAATCCTTGACATAGAGATTCAACCGATAAAGATCTTCGTAGAATATGTAGGAACCAATATGGGCATCCATGTCCCGCTATTGGTTATTGACCGTAGAGGTGTCTCGGTCATGTCTATATAGTTCTCGAACCCGTAGGGTCTGCACACTTAACGTTCGGTGACGAATTGGTATAGATGAGTTATCTATGTTGGTGACCAAAGGTTGTTAGGAGTCCCGGATGAGATCTTGTACATGACGAGGAACTCCGGAATGGTCCGGAGGTGAAGATTCATATATAGGAAGTTTCGTGTTGATCACCGGAAAAAGTTTGGGCCACTGGCAATGTACTGGGGGTGCCAGAAGGTTTTCGGGGGTCCACCGGAAGGGGCCACCAGCCCTGGAGGGTCCCATGGGCTATGAGAGGAGGTGCACCAGCCCCTGGTGGGTTGGCCGCCCCTCCCACAAGGCCCATGTGGCCGAAGGGTGGAGGGCGGAACCCTAAAGGGGGCCGGCCACCTTGCCTTGGGGGCCAAGGCACCCCTTGGCCGCCGCCCCTATGGGTGGGAACCCTAGGGGGCCGAGCCCCTCTCCCTTTCCCCATATATATATATGTGAGGGGAGGGAGGGATGCACCACCAAAAGCCACTGCGCAGCCCTTCCTCCCTCCCAGATTACTTCTCCTCTAGGTAGTTTTGGCGCCGCTTAGTGAAGCTCTGCCGGATCAGTTCCACCGCCGCCGCTGCCGCCACGCCATCATGCTGCTGGAGAACCTATCTACCTATCCACCCTCGCTTGCTGGATCAAGGAGGTAGAGATTGTCATCGAGCTGTACGTGTGCTGAACGCGGAGGTGCCGTCCGTTCGGCGCTAGATTGAAAGGAACATGATGGGATTGCGGGACGGCTCGTGATGAGATTGCGGGACAGCTCGTGATAGGATCGCGAAGATGTTCGACTACACCAACCGCGTTTCTTAACGCTTCTCGCTTCGCGATCTACAAGGGTATGTAGATCCACTCTCCCTCTCATAGATTCTCATCGCCATGGATAGATCTTGCGTGTGCGTCGGAATTTTTTTGTTTCCCATGCAACGTTCCCCAACAGTGGTATCCGAGCTATGTCTATGCGTAGATGAGATCTTGAGTAGAACACAAAATATTTTGTGGGTGTTTCTTCCTCCCTTAGTATTTTCTTGATTCAGCAGTATTGTGGGATGAAGCATCTCGGACCAACCTTACTCGTATGCTTACGAGAGACCGGTTCCATCGACTGGCATGTGACTTTGTTGCATAAAGATGGCTGGCGGGTGTCTGTCTCTCCTACTCTAGTTGGATCAGATTTGATTGAGGCGGTCCTTGAGAAGGTTGAATAGCAATTTGTGTATCATTGTTGTGATTTTTTCGTAGGTAAGAATTGTTCTTGCTAGATACCCGTAGCAGCCACGGAAAATATGCAACAACAATTAGAGGACGACTAACTTGTTTTTGCAGGGTATGCTGTGATGTGATTTATGAGATGATTATCTTTTGTATAGAATATCACGACTTGCATGTCGATGAGTATGGCAACCGGCAAGAGCCATAGGGTTGTCTTTAATTTATTTGAGCGTTTTTTGCTTTACTTCATCGCTATGAGTTAGCAATAGTCGTGGAAGCAACAGTTGGTGCGACAACCTCATGGAGACACGTTGATCGAGATCAAGATGATGGAGATCATGGTGTCATGCCGGTGACAATGGAGATCATGTTGGTGCTTTGAAGATGGAGATTAAAAAGCAAAAGTTCATGGCCATAGCATGTCACTTATGAATTGCATGTGATGTTAATCGTTTTATGCACCTTGTTTTTCTTAGGACGATTGCAACATTATAAGGTGATCCCTCTCTTAAATTTCAAGATAAAATTGTGTTCTCCCCGAGTGTGCACCATTGCGAAAGTTCATCGTTTCGAAGCACCACAGAATGATCACATACAACGGGTGCAATCCTGTAATGCACGTGCGGAACACTCGGGTTAAACTTGATGAGCCTAGCATGTACATACATGGCCTCAGAACACAAGAGACCGAAAGGTCGAACATAGTCGTATATTAGATATGATCAACATAGATATGTTCAACATTGAAACCACCTCATCTCACGTGATGATCGGACATGGGTTGGTGAATTTGGATCATGTGTCACTTGAATGACCAGAGGGGTGTCAATTTGAGTGGGAGTTCGTAGGTAATATGATTAATTGAACTCATTATCATGAACATAGTCAAAAGTGTCTTTGCAAATTATGTTGTAGATAGCTCGCGCTGTAGGTCCCCTATTTTATTGATAAATTCCTAGAGAAAAGTAAGTTGAAAAATGGTAGTAGCAATTATGCGGACTTTTGTCTATGATCTAAGGATTGTCCTCAGTTGCAGCACAGAAGACTTATATCCTTAATGCACTGCTCGAAGCGCCAAACCCCTTGAAGCGGCGTATGTGGATGTTGTGAACATCTAACAAGCACGTTCCGATGACTACTTGATAGTTCAGTGCATCATGCATTACGGCATAGAATTGAGGCTCCAAACATGTTTCGAACGTGAAGGAGCATATGTGATGTTCCAAGAACTAAAATTGGATTTCAGGCTCATGCCCATGTTGAGACGTATGAGACCTCCAACAAAGATTCTTTACCTGCAAGATGAAGGAGAATAGCTCGATCAATGAGGATGTGCTCAGATTGTCTGAGTACTACAATCACTTGAATCAAGTGGGAGTTGATCTTCCAGATAAGATAGTGATTGATATAGTTCTCCAAGTCACTGCCACCAAGCTACTAGAGCTTCGTGATGAACTATAAACCTGCCAGGGATGGATGATCCCATGAGCTATTCGCGATGTTTGACATCTCGAAGGTAGAAATCAAGAAGGAGCATCAAGTGTTGATGGTTGGTAAAACAGCTAGTTTCGAGAAGGGCAAGGGTAAGAAGGGAAACTTCATGATTGGCAAGCCAGTTGCTGCTCGAGTGAAGAAACCCAAGGTTAATCCCAAAGCTAAGACTAAGTGCTTCTACTATGAGGGGAACGGTCACTAGAGCGGAACTACCCTAGATAGTTGGTAGATAAGAAGGCTGGCAACATCGACAAAAGTATATTTGATATACATCTTATTGATGTGTACCTTACTAAGTACTCCTAGTAGCACTTGGGTATTAGATACCGGTTCAGTTGCTAAATGTTAGTAACTCGAAATAAAAGCTACGGAATAAATGGAGACTGACTAAGGGCGAGGTGACGATGTGTGTTGGAAGTGTTTCCAAGGTTGATATGATCACCATCACACGCTCACTCTACCTTCGGGATTAGTGTTGAACCTAAATAAATGTTATTTGGTGTTTGCGTTGAGCATGAACATGATTAGATCATGTTTATTGCAATACGATTATTCATTTAATTTAGAGAATAATGGTTAGTCTGTTTACATGAATAATACCTTTAATGGTCATGCACCCAATGTGAATGGTTTATTGAATCTCGATCGTAGTAATGCACATATTGATGCCAAAAGATGCAAAGTTAGTAATGATAAGTACCACATGCTTGTGGCACTGCCACGAAGGTCATATTGGTGTAAAGCACATGAAGAAACTCCATGCTGATGGATCTTTTGACTCACTCCATTTTGAATCGGTTGAGACATGCGAACCATGCCTCTTGGGCAAGATGACTAAGACCTCGTCTTCCGGTATGATAGAGCGGGCTAGTGACTTATTGGAATTGATACATGTTGATGTATGTGGTCCAATGAGTGTTGAAACACGCAGTGGATATCATTATTTTCTTACCTTCACTAATGATTTGAGTAGATATGGGGATATTTACTTAATGAAACACAAGTCTGAAATGTTTGAAAGGTTCAAGCAGTTTCAGAGTGAAGTTGAAGATCATCGTGACAAGAAGATAGAATGTCTACAATATAATCGTGGAGGTGAATATCTGAGTTAAGAGTTTGGTATACAACTTAAGACAATGTGGAAATTGTTTCACAGCTCACGCCACCTGGAACGCCATAGTGTGATGGCTTGTCCAAACGTCGTAGTCGTGCTCTATTGGATATGGTGCATACTATGATGTCTATTATCGTTTTGCCATTATCGTTATGGGGTTAAGCATTAGAGATAAATACATTCACTTTAATAGGGCACCATCTAAGTCCGTTGAGATGACATCGTATGAACTATGGTTTGGCAGAAACCTAAGCTGTCATTTCTTAATGCTTGGGTTGCGAAGCTTATGTGAAAAAGGTTTTCACCTAATGAGCTCGAACCCAGAACGGAAAAAAGAATCCTCGTAGAATACCCTAAGGAAACATTTGGGTATACCTTCTATCTTAGATCCAAGCGCAAAGTGTTTTTTGCTAAAAACGGGTCCTTTCTCGAGAAAGAGTTTTCTTCGAAAGAATTGAGTGGGTGGAAAGTCGAACTTGATGAGGTTGTTGAACTGTCACTTCTGTTGGATGGTAGCACAACACAGAAAGATGTTTCTGCGGTGCCTACGCCAATTGAAGAGGAAGCTAATGATGATGATCATGAAACTTCGGATCAAGTTACTACTGAACTTCATAGGTTGACAAGGATATGTACTACCCCTGTGTGGTACGGTGATCGTGTCTTCGAAATCATGTTGTTAGATAACAATGAGCCTATGAACTATGAAGAAGCAATGGTGGGCCCGGATTCCAACAAATGGCTAGGAGCCATGAAATTCGTGATAGGATCCATGTATGAAAAAACAAGTATGGACATAGGTAAGACTTGCCCGTTGAACGGCAGGTCGTTAAGTACAAATGGACCTCTAAGAGGAAGACAGACGCTGATGGTAAATGTCACCATTTATAAAGCTCGACTTGTCACGAAAAGGTTTCTGACAAGTTCAAGGAGTTGACTACGATGAGACTCTTTCACCCGTTGTGATGCTAAAGTCTGTTGGATTCAAGTTAGCAGTTGCTGCATTTTCGATTATGAAATCTGGCAGATGGATGTCAAAACAAAGTTTCCTTTACAGTATTCCGTAAAGAAAGGTTGTATGTGATACAACCAGAAGGTTTTGTCAATCCTAAGGATACTAAGATGTATGCAAGCTCCAGCGATCCTTCAATGGATTGGAGCAAGCATCTCGGAGTTGGAATATACTCTTTGATGAGGTGATCAAAGTCTTTGAGTTTATACAACGTTTATGAGAAACTTGTATTTACAAGAAAGTGAGTGGGGGCACTATAGAAATTCTGATATGTATATGTGGTTGACAAATTGTTGATCGGAAATAATGTAGAATTTCTGGAAAGCATAAAGGGTTGTTTGGAAGAAGTTTTTCAAAGGAAAACCCGGATAAAGCTACTAGTATATTGGGCATCGAGATCTATAGAGATAGATCAAGATGCTTGATAAAATTTTCAAAGAGAACATACCTTGAAAAGTTTTTGAAAGAGTTCAAAATGGATCAGTCAAAAAGGAGTTCTTGCCTGATTTGTAAGGTGTGAAGTTGAGTAAGACTCAAAACTCGACTACGACAGAAGAAAGAGAAATGACGAAGGTCGTCCCCTATGCCATTAGCAATAGGCTCTATACAGTACGTCATGCTGTGTACTGCACTTGATGTGTGCCTCGCCCCATGTCTGACAAGGGGGTACAAGAGTGATCCAGGAGTGGATCACTGGACAACGGCCAAAATGATCCTTAGTAACTAGAGGACTAAGGAGACATTTCTCGATTATGGAGGTGATAAAGAGTTCGCCGTAAAGAGTTACGTTGATGCAAGCTTTAACACCAATCTGGACAACTCGGAGTAGCAATCCAGATACGTATAGTGGGGTAGCCATTTGGAAAGGCTCCAAGTGAAGCGTGGTACCAACATTTACATTATAGAGAGTTGCAAAGTACACACGGATCTGAATGTTACAGACCCGTTGACTAAAACCTCTCTCACAAGCAAAACATGATCAAACCCCAGAACTCATTGGGTGTTAATCACATTATGATTTAAGTGTTACTCCCATGGTGATGTAAGTGTTAATCACATGGTGACGTGAGCTAGGTTATTGACCCTAGTGCAAGTGGGAGTCTATTGGAAATATGCCCTAGAGGCAATGATAAATTGGTTATTATTATATTTCCGTTCATGATAATCGTTTATTGTCCATGCTATAATTGTATTGATTGGAAACTAATTACATGTGTGGGTATATGGACAACATTGTGTCCCTAGTATGCCTCTAGTAGACTAGCTCGTTGATTAGAGATGGTTAAGGTTTCCTAGCCATGGACATGAGATGTTATTTGATAATGGGATCACATCATTAGGAGAATGATGTGATGGACAAGACCCAAACTATAAACGTAGCATATGATCGTGTCAGTTTATTGCTATTGTTTTTTGCATGTCAAGTATGTGTTCCTATGACCATGAGATCATGTGACTCACTGACACCGGAGGAGTACCTTGTGTGTATCAAACGTCACAATGTAATTGGGTGATTATAAAGATGCTCTACGGGTGTCTCCAAGGGTGTCTGCTGAGTTGGCATGGATCAAGACTGGGATTTGTTACTCCGTGTGACGGAGAGGTATCTTAGGGCCCACTCAGTAATACAACATCACAGTGAGCCTTGCAAGCAATGTGACTAATAAGTTAGTCACCGGATCTTGTATTACGGAACGAGTACAGCCGGTAATGAGATTGAACTAGGTATGGAGATACCGACGATCGAGGGAACATTGTACGAGATTATGTGAATCCTTGACATAGAGGTTCAATCGATAAAGATCTTCATAGAATATGTAGGAACCAATATGGGCATCCAGGTCTCGCTATTGGTTATTGACCATAGAGGTGTCTCGGTCATGTCTATATAGTTCTCGAACCCGCAGGGTCTCCACACTTGAGCGGCGATGCAATGTCCGATCTCCTTGTTGAGGCCATTGATGAAGGCCAGCAGCAGGTCTTGATCACTCACTGGTGAGCCGATGTCCCGCAGCGTGTCCGCAATACACTTGAGCCGGCTAGAGAAGGCCATGATGGAGAGGTCGCCGTGAGAAAGATTGTGGAAATCTTTCTTGGCGAAGATGGCGTGTTGCAGTCTGTTGTCGAGGAACAGATCGTTGATGGAGGTCCAGGCGCATTCGGCAGTGTCGACGAGCTGGATGATGATCTCCAGTATGTCCTTGGTGATGGTGGTATAGAGCCAAGAAACAATACATTTGTCGATCTGGGTACAAGCAACATCGTCGGTCATCATCTGGGCATCCACAAGACTATTGATATGATCTGTCAAGCCAAGCTTTTTGAAGGTGAGATTGAAGTGGGTTTGCCAGATCATGAAGTTGGACTCCTCGAAATCAAGGATGACAGGGACATGAGAGCGGATGCTAATGAGCTGGATCATGGAGACGGATGGGTGGGAAGCGTCGCCAGAGAGATTAGCGAAGGGGTTGGTATTGCGAGTGAAGGCACCTAAGCTAGGAGTGTTGCTCATGGCAGAGGCAGGGATGGGATAGCGGCAGCAGAAGGAACTAGCGAAAGAGGAAGGGCGCAGGGAGTTTGGTGCGACGACGGAAGGCTTAGGATCGGAAGAAATCTGATACCATGTAGGTTTTGAGAATTGCACACGCATTGTATTCATCGGGTGTTGTGTATATATACACGTACAAGTCCTAACCAACTACATGAGGAAGGGCGCAGAGAGTTTGGTGCGGCGGCGGAAGGCTTGGGATCGAAAGAAATCTGATACCATGTAGGTTTTGAGAATTGCACACGCATTGTATTCATCAGGTGTTGTGTATATATACACGTACAATTCCTAACCAACTACATATCTATCCCATGATTTAAACAGCTATACAAAATCTACAAGAGCTTAAACCATGGAGATATAGAGTTGGCAGAGATAAACACATACAATACTAGCTACTCTTACAGTCGATGATTAGTCAGGCATAGTGCTTTCGTTGGCCAATGGCCAATCTCTTAGGAGTACCGCCGACCGAGCTACCACTAGATGCTATGTTTCGCTTATTATGAGACATATGAAACTCTCACCTATGGTTGGGTCTGACTCGTTGGAACTGTCGAATCGGCAGTTTCTAGCGAGGCTGGCCCGAGCGACGCTCTTGTGGGTAGCTTTGTGTGTGCCTGTTTGCAGATAATCATCTCCTTAAACGCATTGACCCCATCTCTCCCCTCCTCCGCTGCCCTCCTCCCTCCATACCTCCACACCCAAGGGCAACTCCCTCGCCTGCTTCTGCTGGGCCAGCGGGGCCGGCGTTAGCGGCGTCAAGAGCCGGTGTACACTACTACTACCCCCTCCCCCAAGACGAAGCGCTATCGGGCGAAGTCCTTTGTCGTTGTCCCACTGCAATCGCCCCGCTACTCTCCTTGTGTGTGGCCTAATCGATGGCCTTCTCGACCTTCACCGTCGTGGAACCGTTCGCCACTGCGTTTAGCAGCTCGGAGAGTGTGCCCGATGGCCCGGCTGCCTCCGTCAGCTGCTGGAGTGCAGTGTCTGCTTTAGTGTCGATCTTCAGCTCTGGTTTTAGTGGTTATCGCAGCTGGAAGATGCCATCGTTGCCCGGCTCCGCTTGCGCCTGCGGCTGGCGAGAGCAGCTCGCTGATGCGGGTCCTTTGAGCAGCCCGTCCATGCGGCTAAAGAAGCTACACATTTATTTGTATTTTGATCAATTATTCAATAATGGTCACCATCAATTATGTGTGCCAACGGTTCTTTATGGGAGCCTCCTTTTCGAGTGTCAAAATATCTCACATGTTGAACCTTAGATAAACTGCGAACTGAAGAATAAAAATGAATGTTGTATCTCCTCGCCTGCACCACCACATGTGCATAGAACTACAACGGACCGACAGATGTGCAGGACCAGAGGTACGACACAAGCATTGCACCAGCAAGGAGCGGGAGGATAGTGCGTTGAGGGAGACATGTGCCCGAAGATGCATGGAGGAGGTGACGACTCCATGGACATGGTGTGAATGTCAGAGCTTGTGTGTGATGCAAGGTCGGAAGTGTCAACGGGGTGGATGGGCAGAGAGAAGCAATCCATGTACATGCCTCCATCTCACACGGAGTGGAGTGTGGTGCGGCTCAGGGAGAGACGTGAAGTGGGAGGGCCCGGGGCTTGACGTCGGTGAAGAACAAGAAAGGGGGCATAACGGGCAACACATGATGCAGATGAAGGAGGTGCATCGGTGCGTCCGAGCAGTCAATGTTGAGTGTCACGGAGATGTGAGATGATTCCATCGATGGTGGCCACACACGGGATGCGTGGGACTTCGATGTGAGGATGCCTGTCATTGTGGGTGCACGCACGCCTAGCACGACGTCAGCGAGGGTATACTGGTGCATGATACGTCTCCAACGTATCTATACTTTTTGATTGTGTCATGTTATTATATTATTTGTTTTGGATGTTTTATATACATTAATATGATATTTATATTATTTTTGGGACTAACTTATTAACCTAGAGCCCAGTGCCAGTTTCTGTTTTTTCCTTGTTTTTGAGTATTCCAGATATGGAATATTAAACAGAGTCCAAACGGAATAAAATCTTTGGAATGATTGTTTCTAGAACGAAAGAGATCCACCAGGCTTGGAGTGCGAGGCAGGGACTCTGCCAGGAGGTCACAAGCCAGGGGGCACGACCACCCCCCTGCTCGTGCCTGGCAGGCTCGCCACCTCCTGGCAGGTCTCCTAGCCCTAATCTTCCTTCTATAAATACCCAAATATTCCCCCAATACCAAAAAGAGCCACAAAAATACTTTTCCGCCGCTAGAAGCCTCCGTTTCCGAGAGATCCAATCTTGGAGCCTTTTCTAGTAATCTGCCGGAGGGGGATCCGATCATGGAGGGCATCTACATCAACTCCATTGCCCCTCCGATGATGTGTGAGTAGTACACCACAGACCTACGGGTTCATAGCTATTAGCTAGATGGCTTCTTCTCTCTCTTTGTGCTTCAATACCATATTCTTCATGATCTTCATGGAGATCTATCTGGTGTAATACTCTTTTGCGGTGTGTTTGTCGAGATCCGATGAATCGTGGGTTTATGTTCAGATTATCCATGAATATTATTTGAGTCTTTTCCGAATTCTTATATCCATGATTTCATATCTTTGCAAGTCTCTTCGAGTTATTGGTTTGGTTTGGCCAACTAGATTGGTAATTCTTGTAATGGGAGAAGTGCTTAGTTTTGGGTTCAATCTTGCGGTGTCCTCACCCAGTGACAAAGTATGGGTAGCGAGGCACGTATTGTATTGTTGCCATCAAGGGTAACAAGATGGGTTTTTCATCATATTGCTTGAGTTTATCCCTCTACATCACATCTTACCTAATGCGTTATTGTGTTCTTCATGAACTTAATACTCTAGATGCAGGCAGGAGTCGGTCGATGTGTGGAGTAATAGTAGTAGATGCAGAATCGTTTCGGTCTACTTGACACGGACGTGATGCCTATATGCATAATCATTGCCTTGGATATCTTCATAATTATTCGCTTTTCTATCAATTGCTCGACAGTAATTTGTTCACCCATCGTGATATTTTTCTTCAAAAGCGAAGCCTCTAGTGAAACCTATGGCCCCGGGTGTACTTTCCATAATATATTTTCAGATCTATAAACCAAAAATACCAAAAAAATACCTTGCTGTAATTTATTTACTTTTTACTTTCCGCAATCTATCACACCTATATCTATCAGATCTAATCCTTGTAAATAACCGTGAAGGGATTGACAACCCCTTTATAGCGTTGTGTACAGGAGTTTGATTGTTTGTGTAGGTGCATCCATTGGTGACTTGCTTGTTCCTCCTACTGGATTGATACCTTGGTTCTCAACAACTAAGGAAAATACTTATCTACTTCGCTCCATCACCCTTTCCTCTTCAAGGGAAAACCAATGCACGCTCAAGAGGTAGCAGTGTAGTGGTAGAAGAAGTAGGACAGGTGTGGGAAAGAATTAGGGCTAAGGTGGAGCCTTTTTATAAACATGTAAAACCCTAGAGGTGCTTGAACTTCACCAAATCCTTCCACAGAATAAGGGAAACACGTAGAAATTGTGACAATAACCCAGCCCACGCACAAACGGATCGAATGAAGATGTGCGAACAAAAGAGAGAAACACAAAACCCTAGAACACTACACATACACATAAGTGCACCAACCAGACTGCTGAACAACCAAAACCGGTAACAAATCATCACGTAAAACCACAAACAAACTTAAGGTAAAAAAGAACACACGTCAATCGGTTAGAAATCATATATACATTCTGAAATTCCAAGAGACGAGCTAGCTTAGCCGGTATACTTGTCAAAAGTGGTGTTCATCTAAATGAACACGTGTCACTTTAAATGTACATCATCGAGGGAGAAATAAGAGAAAAAATATGAAGCTATTTTGAGGTCTGATTTTTTATATATCAAGCTTTTCGGATGTCATCTCATCGTGAAAAATTACACAAACGTAGAAGGGTATCTTGTATTTTATGTGCAATTTTTTATTTGTATATTGCTTCTGAAAATACTGTTCGTATAAAGAATAATGTTAACAGGTAATTACACGCACCAATTCTTCTTAAGTATGTTTGTATTTTTCTCCAAACACTATTCAGGTGGAGCACTATGGACACCCAATCACATGCAGTTAGTGTTTGCCCGCAATTATCGTTCGTGAAAATTACCACGTATAATCAATTAAAGCGGGCATAATTACTATTCATGAATATTGTTTATTTGAAGGCACTGTTCAAGGCTACCATGTGTCAACCAGAAATAAGCCATTCCATTACACTGCAAAAGTTCTACATAGGCCGGCCATTTATCAGTTTTATATTATAGTCTCCATCGGCGTTTTTGGTAATATTCTGTTGGTTTTTATTTCTAGTTTGTTTCTTTGTCTTCATGTTTTACAGGTTTTTTGTCTTGCCTTTCTATCTAGTCTTCATTAAAAAATTATTATAATATGCTTTAAAACATCAAAAACCGTTTTCATAATTCATGAACATTTTCAAAATCCAAGAATATATTTTTAAGTCTGAACATTTTTAAACATTCATAACATTTTTAAAGTTTGTGAATTTAAGTCAGGAACCTTTTTGGAACAATGTTTTCCAAATATGACGAAAAAACTGGCAGCCAATTTTCTCCGAGCATGCCACTGCTGTTTTTTTTTTGAAAAAAAGTTGTAAAGCCAAGTTTTATTGATCAAAGACCACAGTATATTGGATAAAACATGGATCATGGGGTTGACCAAGCTAGACATGGTGTCCCTGACCCAAACAATGCATAAACTTGGCTAGACTATGTGCTTCGCCATTCGCAGCACGACATTCAAAACTAAATTTACAAGCTGGGCATTTTAGCAACAATCTGTCGATGACCATATCAACACCCTCGTCGGCAATAGTGTGGGTGCCGGATTTTTCAACTAGTTTTCCTTTATATCGAATGATGTCAAAATCTTTCTAGAGAAATGGGTGTTACCTCGGCCGGCCCATGTGGGCATGTTAGAAACAATCTGTCACTATGGGTTCTGTGTGGCACACAGTTCTCTAGAGATCTTCACTTCATTTTACTTTCTACAGTTTACATTTGGTTTTGATCCGATAGAACTAGTTGTTCGACTTATTTTACTTATGGAAAATATATTGCAAGATTAAAAAAATGTTTGTTGGATTTATGAATACCCATGAATTTATAAACTTTTGTTGGATTTAGAAAATGTTGATGAATTTTTACAAATTGCTCAAAAAATTTAAAAGCATTCCTTAATTGTAAAAAAGACTGGGGTAATTCAAAAACGTTTTTTCAAACAAATTTTGGATAATTCTAAAAATGCATTCATGAATTGTAGAGATGGGTGTAAATGTGTCATGCCAGCAGGCATGCTCGGGGCATTTGCCCTTCTATGAGAAACAAGCGTTCTTCTTTTGCAGCTGCTAAAGGGGGAGCTCCGATTGGACGCTCGCTGCGTCTAATAGCACTAGGACGCACGGGGCCTATTAGTATCAGACGGCTCATGTAGCGGAGAAGTACTGTAGCAATCCACGACTACGTTTGATATACTGTTTTCAGTCATGAATAATTCTTTGAAACATGAAAAGATCTTGAATTTGCGGGACATTCTTTGTAAAATGCAAACATTTTTAAAATTTCGATTTTTTTAACAAAAAAGTGAAAACTTCGCATTTTTCAAAATGTCTATTTTGGAAAAGATGTTTTTTGCTATTCCTTCACAACTTCTGAAAAATTGAATAATTTTTAAATTTTTGGTTTTAAAAAATGGATTTCCTTTTTGAATTTGTGTACAAATGTTTTAAAGCTTGAACAATGACTGAATTTTTGAACAAAATTTGGGGGCAGATTTATTTTTTGAAAATGACGAATTGTTTTTGTAATTTACAAAGAATTTGGTAAGTTTAGAGCATTTTTAATAAGGGATTTTTCTAAGAAAAAAATCCAAGAAAACAGTAAAAGAAACAAGAGGACAAGAAGAAACAAAAAAACCGGACCAGAACCGGCCAGGAACCTTCTGGAAAACCGGTTGCACTGTAATAGGCTGGGCGGCCCATTTATATAGTTGGTGTGCTTGGTCTGTGCGATTTGTTGACTCTACGACATAGTAAGCGTCATGTAGGATTTGCGCCCTGAAAATAGAAAAACCTTGAATGCGGTTTCTTCGACCTGGACCAGTAGCTTGTTCACAATTCAGAGTTTCGGCCATTGTGGAAGGACCTCGACAGGAGAACCTACCGTTCTGACCTAGTTTGCTGTATCTCTGCTGATATTCTGAGCAGCTGTGAAGCATTTGTAACAAAACCAGACAGTACGTAGGTTGGTGAAGATAGTGTTTAATAAAGTTGCCGATGAGTAGGTGCTAAATACTAGCAGAAGTTTGGTATTAGGGCAACTCCAATAACACGAACCCATCCGGACGATCGATTTGTTCGGATTTTATCCGTTTGAGAGAAAACGGACACATCCATCCGTTTATGGTCGTATTGTCATTGGTGCGCCTAACTGACCTGCCGCATCCCAAAGTGTCCATGCGTGCGGGCTTGAATCTTGTTAAAAAGAAAGACAAGGCCATTGCAAATAATATAAAAACATAAATTAAAATATTTAAACGTCCACACGTCTACACTAGCCAGGTTTAATACAATTCTTAATTAAACATAAAACATGAAAAAGATAAGGTCGTCCGTCGTCGGTGAGGCCGCCGTCGTCTTCAGGAGCGTCATCCTACTCCTTGTCGTCGCTAGTGAGGTTGATGTACGGAGGAGGCTGTCAAAGGTGGGTTGGGGGCCCCTGCCAAACCGGAGGCTTGGCGGCGCCTGCACCACCTCCTCTCGTGGCCCCGGCTCCTGCTAGGGTGACCGCGGCGACGTCGCTGACCATGCCACGACACCCAATGCGTTGGGCATCTCGGGCATTGTGATCGACCATCCCCACTGCTGGCCCACCAGCTGCGGGTTCCACGCGGCAAGAGGCGGCTCTTCCACCCCCTCCTCCTTGACCTCCTCCTTCACCATAGCATCCGACTCCAGCTTCGAGATGGCCACGTCGTCGCCCGCAGAGAGGGACAACGCCGTCTCCAGGCCCACCCATTGGCGCTCGTCGTGCGTGTTCATGGAGTCCTCCATGACACGCCTCATGAGCTCGGCCTCCTCCTCCTCAGTCATCGAAGGTGGTGGTGGCGGGAACGGGGACGGACATGGCGTCGGCATGAGGCCACGCACACGCCTACGACCGCGCTTGGGGCAGGCTAGCAGCACGACACCGAACGAACGGCAAAATGACTGCAGCCGCAGGTCGTGCTCGTCGCGGAGCCATGCATCCCACAACGGTGAGTTCATGGCGTACATTGTGTCGTGGAGCATATCCGGAGGCAGGCGCATGCGGCGTCGCTCGATCTCCTCACGGCGGCCACACCCGCTCGTCGGCACCGGAGGGATTGGCACCCGATCCGCGGACATGTGCCAGTAGTTGGGGAGGTGGCCATCTCCCCATCCCCAGGGGAGTGGCCTCGCCGTCTCCCTATACCTCCGGCAGATCTCCACGCTGACGTACGGGCATATGCGCTGCGTGGCGGCCGACGAAGCAATGGAAATTTCGATGGGGCAGGTGGTGGGTGGCTCCTAGGCGGCAGGAGCAGCGGCTACCAGAGAAGGAGCCGGTCTCATGGTTGTGCTTCCCCTTGCCGGTCCAAGGCCAGGTCATGGCGACAGCGATGGGCTAGGGTTTGCTAGATCCTGCCGGGGGTGGAGGAGGCAGGGGGCTTTCGAAGTGGAACCTATGGACTGGCCGGTCCACGGCTTCCACTTAAAGAAGGACGACGACCACGACCTACAATGGGTGGCTGACACGGGGCCCATCAGGAGTGCACATTCATTTCGGGCGATGGAGGTAGTTGGGAGGACGCCACGCGTTTCCGAGGCGGATGAGAAGAAAGTGTGTGCCCGTCCGTTCGACGTCCGTGTGTCCGTAAACCGGATGCAGATTTGCATCGAAAATAGGGCGGGTCGGACGCCAAACAAACATTTTTAGCGGTTGCAATCGCGTGTTGGGCCTGTCCATCTGTCTGTTTGGGTCTGTTTGGCTCTAAACGGACGTACGCCGCCGATAAAATGGGGTTTAATGTTGGAGTTGCCATTAGGTTTGTAGCTAAATTCTACCCAGACCAATGTCGGGCGTTGGTTTCTGAAGATTGCACTCCCTCTTGCGTGTCCTGTTTTTAGGAAGATGCAATTCAGCTGTTTGTCCAGATCAGAGGAAGCCTCACTCCGCCCAATTTTAACTTCAGTCCAAGAGACCTTGTTCTGACGGAACATGCACTAGTTCAGTTTCTCAACTGACAGGGACCCCCGTGTCTCCCGACTGAAGACAAAGCGCACAAGTCCGTGGCTCACCTAGTGCCTCACCTTGGTCATTTTACAGCAAGGTTTACGCGATGCTACCTGGATATTCCTACGTCATCATAGTAAAAGTGTCCAATCGTTTCTTGCTTTTGCAGTTGACGAACTCATCACTCCAATTGAAAGAACCAGTTTTTTATATACATATTCTCGTGATATGCCCGGTCAATTCGTGCATGACATCAGACATTCAGACTGAAGCGTGCTTGTAGACCGTAACCACGCAACACTGCATTGAATATGCTCCGATCGGATCGGTCCAAGCCGGCCATGTCTAGACTCTGAACCCTCTGATTTGACTACTACTACTCCATAGTATCAATCTGCATACATAGCTGCATGCAGGTGCTACCCAGCCTGGTCAGACTAACTGAAGAGGCCGGGGTGTGCATTAGCGTACTCTAAAACGGCGTGTGTTTGACGTGGTCTGCGCACAAGACAACAACGACGGTTGCTAAGCAAGCGGTGGCGCCACCCTTTCGCTGTTGTCATCTTGTGCTCAATGCGGAAAGATACAATCTAGGACCAGGTAACACCACGAGCAACAGTCCAGGTATACTTGTTACTAGGAAATAGCAAGTACAACTGTCATGACTCATGAGTATGACTGCCTTGTGCCCAACCCGTAACGAGGATCTCAATCTTTTGTGCTTGCAAGTTGCTATGTTTATCTATTATTATTCCATTCCAGAACAATCCATTTTTATGTATGTATGTATGTATAGAAAACTTAGTTGTTATTACTCGAAAGTGTTGGCCAGGTTGCACTGTCCTGAATAGAATAATATTTCTTTCGTCCGGAAATACTTGTTCGAAAAATGGCTAAAGACGGATGTATCTAGATATATTTTAATTTTAGATACATCCACTTTTACCTATTTTTTTATAAGTATTTTCGAACGGAAGAAATACAATTCAGGTTTCTTTGTCTGTGTTCCTCTGAAGAAAATACAATCTGTCTTATAAAATGAAAAACTGAAGAAAAAGACGATTCCACAGTGGGAACGCCGATATGCTCTTCGCTGCTGGGCCCCACGCAGGAGGGAGAGGCGGCGTCGACATGAAAGAGAGGGAGTAACGAAAAGGAAAGGATGTGACGGTTTCCGCAACGCCCGTCACAGCTTCGCCTTTGCCCCAAAGCCGGGCGATTTCCCGGATCCGTCTCGGCTTGCGTAGCCCAGTGGCGCAAGTGCACCTCCCCCGCCGGGACGGCGACCTGAATCCGACGCGTCCACTCCTCGCAGAATTCATCGGCACGGACGGAACGGCGGAGCAGCAAGTTGGACAGACGGACGGAACCCGTCGGTGTCGCGGTGGAATTCCACCGGGAAGAAAGAGGACGCCGGCACGGGGCGTCCCTGTCGCCGCCGGTGGCCATGCAGGGGCGGTAGAACTGATTCGGGACACGGCGGCGCACGGGGTGCTCGCCGGCTGCTAGCTGTGCCGTCACGCCGATGGAGCTGCGCCCCGCTTGCACGGGCGAGTGCGAAAGTGGCATGGCCAAAGGAGCGTGCTCCAACCAACTGCCGAGCCGAATCATGCGTGCGTGCGTGCGTGACCAAGGTACGGCCGGCCGGGGTGCGTACGGTTTCGTACAGTAGGAAGTCGTTTGTGCCGTTCCCACCTTCCTAAGCGGGGAGGAGGAGTAACTGAGTGGCACGGTTCCCCGTACTCCCTAGTAAGAGATAGATAAGCATGGATTCAATGGCGTTCGTCGTATTATTTTGCTCGTGAGAAATTTCTAGGCCGGGAGGGATGGCCGCAAACTCCATTGCAGAGCTTGTGTTCGTACCAGCCTCCGGTCGTTCGTTTCGTCCGTAAGAACACAGGAAAAATTCACCGGTCTGATTCGCTCGTCGGAGTTTGTCGATGTCAGGTTTGTCAAGAGGCAAAACGATGAGATTCTGAGATGAACTGGCACATGCCATGGAAGGGAGATGCATCCCAGAATCCATGGATGAATAAACAACCTTTGCTAGAAAAAGAACCGCATCCATCCACTAGTTAAACGGCAGGAAGATGAAGATGAATCAATGGAACAAAATTAGCCCCTTGGCTGATGGAAACACATATGGAGTACTGTACACCATGTCACCATTGGCCTCCGCCGCACGCGGCGGAGGCGATCAGGCCAGCCAGGGCCGGGGGGGACCTCCTACGCCTACGGGCTCAACGCTACCACCTGGCGAACCCCTTCTTCCCGGCGGCGGCCACGGCGGCGGCGCGCTCGAACTTGGCGGCGGCGCAGGGGATGGTGATGCCGCCCGGGTGCTGGAAGCCGAACGCCTCCTCGGCCTCCCTCAGCAGCTCGCCGAACATGGGGTGGTTGAAGTACACCACGGGCACCACGTACCGCAGCGGCTCCCCGGGCCCGCCGCCGCCGACGTACACCGCCACCTGCCCCTTGGGGGTCTTCACCGCCTCGGCGCCGCCGAGCGTTCGCTGCCGGCGGTCCGTGCGCCCGAGGCTGAGGAGCCGCGCCAGCGACCGGCCCCACCGCAGCACCGGCTCCAGCCTCTTGGCCTCCCTGCCCTCGGCGGCCGGGCACGGCGTGTCGAGGCGGAGGTAGCCGCCACCGCCCCGGCGCCGGGTCCGGCCGCAGAGAGCCCAGCGCCATGCGGTCAGCAGCTTGCGGCCGAGCCGGAACCCGCCGCGCAACCTCCTCGTCCGAGCCGGCATCGCGGGGCCGAGATCTCAACCAACCGCCCGCCGCGCCTGCTCTGGCCTCCTTTCTCCCTGGACGAGCTCGGGGTTAATGAATGGGAGGAGACGGAGGGAGATGGTAACGGAAGGAGTGTGATTAGTGGGGGAAGTGGACTGTTTTATATAGGCCTCGGCCTCACGAGGGACCGAGGCACCGAGCTGTGCGCGTTTTTTGGGATTGGAATTGCTGAAATTTGATGGTGTTTTCGCGCAGCTCGTCGTTTTTCGTTTGTGATGAAAGGAAGGTTCTTGGCTCGGTTCGGCGCCTTACTGGCAGTGGGAGATTCGTGTGGGGATTTCTCTAGGATTTACATGGTTTTCGGTGGCGAGGCGGCGTTTGTTGTGCTTCGCAGGGCACGGACGTGGTCCATGATTTTCATCGACCGGCTGGAGAGGTCACCGGACTAGGCCCGTTTGGCTAGCCTGCTTTCTGCCACAATTACTCCATTTTAGTAGGAAATCATCGAAAACGACCACAGCTAGCTCGTTTATACTCTTTCCGTTTCATAACGTAGTGTGTTCATGTTTTCTGAGATTTAAGTTTCATCATAAATTTAACCAACGAGACTGTCTGCGGCGGCAACAGAAAATATTCCATTGAATTCATATCTTCGATACAGATTCAACGATATGTTTTTCTCCCATCGTAATCGGTCTCGTTGGTTAAATGTATGGTCAAACTTAGATCTTGATAAACATGGACACACTACATTATGAAATGAAGGGAGTACTATCATATGTTTTATTTATGAAAAAACTACTACAATCCTTCCCTAAAATAGGCTTTCTTTCTGCTTTATAAATAAAGCAACCATCTATAAAACGAACATCCAACATCCAAATGTCATAGCTAAAACGACGGTTGGGGCAACACACAACCGCTCTCAAAAGATCATACGAGAAATAAGAAAAAAATCACATAGTGGCAGCTGCAGCGTGGCCCTATGGAGAAGACAAGCGACGCGCAGTAGCCAACAGAGCATCCAACATGATCTCTAGCCGGTCTCGGCCCCGCTTCCTAACGAGCAGGTGCGAGTGTTGCATAAAAACAAGGAATTTAAAGTAAGAAGCCTGTCGCAGAAAGACCCGATTGTCGGTGTGAAAACCGTCGGATATCGGGTAGGGGGTCCCGAGCTGTGGGACTGGGATCGATGGTAACAAGGGACGAAGGAGACGATGTTTACCCAGGTTCGGGCCCTCCTATGGAGGTAAAATCCTATGTCCTGCTCGATTATATTGATGGTATCAAGGTTACAGAGTTGATATACCTCGAGATCAAATAGCTAAAACCGTAGATGAGTTTTCCTGCCCTACAATCTAAAAAACCCGACTTTTATAGACGCCGTGGGTCCCCGGGGTTACATATGGTCAGTTGCACATCGAAGGAAAACAACATGCCTATCTACTATCCCAAACTTGGAAGACACGCCACGACTCTTGTGGCTTCCTTCCTGGCGACGGGGCCTTCAATCAATCTTTTACTCAACAAGTGGCCCATGAGCCCGGCCCATCAGTCTGGCCCATCAGAAATAGGCCAGCCGTCCGAGGACACCTTAATCCAGGACTCCCTCAGTAGCCCCCGGACTAGCCTCCAATGCCAAGGTATATTATCCGGACAATCTTGCGTGTCGAAGTCTTCGGCTTGCGAGGCGAGTCCCTCTGTCCCTCCTTGTTCGGCAACCATCCCGTCATCGGCGAAATCTCAAACGTCGAGAACTTGCGGGACCCATTGTAATAACTTTCATCGCTTCTCGAACCTCATGCGCCTAGGGGAGACGAGTGGTCCAGCAGTTTTTTACAAGACTGCCCTTCCCACAAAGGAGACATCACCCATTTAAACAAGCTAAATCGTGGTCTGGGCCACATCTTCATCTTCTTCCCCATCAGAAAAAACTTCAAGCGAGGGATCACCACAAAAACATGGCGAGCACCCCTAGCCCTTCCTCGCGTCCTTACGGCTCTCGTCACAGGGATTGGGCAAGTTTCTCCGTATCTCCCCTTCGACTGCGCGATCTCGAGACCCAAGGTTATCTCCCTTCCTCGGATCTAGTGGCTACCCGCGCCGGTTTGACCTCTTTTAACAATGAAGCCTTCGCGAAGAATTTCCCTAATCCCCACAAGGGGAGAGCGGGTATGCTTCGTGCCCTTCCTCTTGCGAGGCCTAGGGTTCCCCATTCATCCTTTCTTGAGGAGATTACTGGAGTTTTATGGGATCAAGCTCCATCATCTCACCCATGGATCTAATCTGCACATCTCGGTCTTTGTTGCTCTTTGCTAGATGTTTCTGGGCTGCGGGGCTCATTTTGGACTATGGAGGAAGTACTTCTTTCTCGTCCCCCACACTCAGGGCAGGACAATTGAGGAAGTCGGAGGAGCCGAAGTATGCCGTATAGTCGGGACGGGGTATCCAGTGGGGGCGCCGAAGAAGGAGTACGGAGAATGGTCTTCGGAATGGTTCTATATTGACGACGTCCCTTTATTCAATCCAGCTCGGAGGGGTTTGTCCGAATACTCCGATGCCCGTTTGAAGAAAAGATACAACTAGCGACCAAAGAGTTCATCCTAAGAGGACGGTGCCGAAGTGCAACGTTTGGCTGCCCACGTACGGCTAGTGGCTCATCACAAGATGACCATGATTGATGTAATGGCCACGTTCGGCTGCCGGTTAAGGAGGGCTACTCAAGTTACAACCCCATCAAATGGGTAAGCCTTTTGATCTTTTGACCTGAGTTCGGGCTTTTCATTCGCCCCCTTTTTGACCAGAGCTTTTAGTCTGTGTGAACAGGAATGGAGGAGCTTTGTCGAAACAATCAACTGTCCGTGCCGCCAACCAGAGAACTATGCTCATGACGACGATCCAGGATTCCATGACGATCCGGAGCTGTCAATCGAGTTTGAAGACGAGGTCTTCTACCAAGAGATCCTCGATCGCTCCAAGGTGGCTATCATAGCCGATCACCCCGGATTACTCCCCTCCCCTATTACCGGCAAGAAGAAAAATTCTTCCTGTCATGGTTTTGTCACGGCAGATGTCCGAGGACTTAGATTCGAGGCCATCGCTAAGGTTATGGACTCAAAGGGGTTGATCAAGACGAAGGACACAGGTTTACCCAGGTTCGGCCCCTCAAGTAGAGGTAAAAGCCTACGTCATGCTTGTGCTTGTATTGCTTGTAATCTCGATTACAAGGGAGCGGAATCGCTTGACCTAGCTCTCGATTAGTTAGTCTCTGTCTAAGTCGCCCCGGGTCTTGCCTTTATATAGGAGGTCAAGACCACGGGTCATACAATTCGTAACCGACTCTCACAACGTGTCTGAGTCTATCTCTATATTGTCTTGCCTTCCTGAGCAAGCCGTCTTCGGGCGGCTCATCCGCCCGGGTCTTCATACCTTCTCCGTCCGGGCCTCGTCTTGGCCCATCTTGGCAAGCCGCCCAACGTCTTGGGCTTGAGTCTTCAAGGCCCATCCTTGGGCTGGTGTATGAGCCGCCAGGTGTGACCCGGAGCCTCTGGGGAGGGTCTCACCGCGGGGTTATATCCCTAACATTAGGCCCCAGGTTGATTTGAGCTTGCTCATTTCAGCCTCCTTCTTAATTGGCGGCGAGTCTCGCTTATGTCACCTGAAAGTAAGACAAAATGACCTGCGTGACGTCACATCAGATATGTTAAAAATATCCTCTGACGACCACAACGGATCTTTCCCTTATTAAATGGATGGCCCGAGAATTGAGGCGTCCGCCTCGATCAATAAATATCTGTCGCCTGGATTCTCACACCTGTTTCCATCTTTTGCCTATTAAATAGGACCGTGAGGAGCGGATTTCATTTCCTTCTCCTCTTCGCACTTCTTCTTCTTCCTCCCGACTCCGCCGCTCCAATGTATCTTACTCCGGTGAAACTTCCACACCGACGTCGCGCTGGGCCGCTGCATCGACCTGATCGTACCAGAGATTCTCCCGCATCCATCGCATCACTTATGATGAGTCCTTCTCCTCCCATAGATCCAAAGCTTTCGATAGGGTTTCATGGAGTCCTCCGCCCGCGTAGAACACGAGCCTCTCCGTAATGGTAGATAACGCCTACATCAGTGAACAAGACATTGCCTTCTTTTCCATTGCGGCACACCATAGGAGAATGACAATAACATCGCTCAGATCTGTAGTTGCTCCGTTCGCTGTTTTCATAGACGTCACTGGTTTGACTGTTCATCACTGAGTCTAGGATGAACTTGATTTTCCTTTGTTTTGTAGATCTATAACTGCCTAGGTAGTTTGTAAAACTTGTCTTCCACACTTGGTGAAATTTTACTTCGTCTTCTCGTAGATTTGACCCGCCAGTGAAATTCCGGCTTTCGCCAAACAACTCTTTGCGGCTTAATTATATAAAATCTTGAACTTTTAGCTGGCCTTAGCCGACTGGCATCTCCTGACTCGCCGTACGTTGTTGCTTTGCACAGTTTTGATTCACCGCCATGTCTCGTGCATCCAATTCATGCAACTGGGTCGACTCTGCCATCACAGAGGAGTTCCAGATGGATTTTGTAAACGCGGGTACTTTACCCGCCAAAGATGTCATCCATTGGCGGGTTTCGGGCAATGAGATAAATCCCGTTACTCAGGAGGGTGAGGTAGTTGTATTTTCAAATCATCTCGAGCGCGGGTTTGTTCCCCCCCCCCCCCCGCTCAAAATTCTTCCGGGACGTTCTTCACTTCTTCAAACTGCACCCTCAAGACCTCGCTCCCAACTTCGTCTCCAACATATGCAACTTCCAAGTACTTAGCAAAGTCTACTTGCAAGCAGAGCCATCCATTGGTCTATTTCATGAGTGTTTTTATGCGAACCGCTAGACAGAGGTGAAAGCCGGCCCAAGCTTAGAGCTTGGCGGGATTTCCATTCAGAGGCGACGGTACATAACCTTTCCAGCTATTCAGATGCCGAGTCATCCTAAAGACTCGAACAAGACTTGGTTTTACTATAAAGACACCTCCCCAGAAGGAGAGCATCCCTTGCCAGGTTATCGTCCTTCCCGACTCAAGACAACCTCTGAACTTCCTGGCCGGGTGTCAACCACTGAGCGGGCGAAGCATGCTCCGGCTCACGGAAAAATTAAAGCCCTTATGGCCAATGGACCGACGAGACTGGATTTGATCCGCTGCTGGATTTCCTGGAGGATCATGCCCTTGAGCCGGCGCAGCCGCCTCATGTGCGAATATACATGCCAGTCTGATGACCGCCTCTACTTTAACCAGACAACATTATCAGAGGATGATATTGTGGCTGCCATCTGGAGCCTTGTCCATGAATCTTTAGGAGCTTGTAGTGCCATTGGGCTGGCACCTTTTTGTGCCGCAAACCCAGCCACAGATGTAAGGGCGACTCTTGATGTCCTTATCTCTGTATTAACTTATACTTTGTAACCTCTCAACCTTTTGCCGGCTTATACTTTCAGGCAAGTTCCAGCTTCTGGAAAAATAAGTACGTTCCTCCTCCGAAGAAGTCAAAGAAGAAAACTGATGGCCGGAAGAAGAAACCTGCACCCCAATAGAGCCCAAGGAACAGCCGGAAACTGACGACTCAGAGGTAGAGCCTGATTCTTTTGGCCGTCTCTTTATGCACCTTACTGACAATAATTATTCACAGGACGAAACAGAAATGAGCCACACCAACGTTCCTGAGGTAACTTACGTTTCATCCGACTCAGAACATCTTGTTCCATAGAAGATACGCCGGGTCATCCGGAAAGTCCCACTTTCTCATCCTCTTGCTTACTTAGACCCCCATTTTCTTTTGAAAAGCAACAACAAATCTCCCGACGCCAGACCCGGAGCACCGGCTCTAACGATCTCATGGCCGGATTATCTCCGACTCAAGAGAAACGACCGACTGAGGTACCTGTTCAACCTGACTTTACTTGTCCATCTTGTATTTTGCAATTCGACATTGTCTTATATTGTCTTAACTATTTTTCAGGAATCACCCCCTTTGTCCGGTGACTCTACCGGAACTGCTCTGCCGCCTCTGAAGATTAACCCAGAGTATGTGTCCTTTATGCTTATGTTCAAACCTATATATAAAGCTCTAACCACGACCTCCTGTGTTTTCCAGGACCCAAGCAAAATGAAGGAAAACCAGCGGGTCTACCCTTGGCCACAAAGCTCAAGAGCCAGAGCCTGCCAAGCCGGATTCTCCCGTGCCGCATGTTGACCCCTCGGTAGCTTCCAAGGAGGCACCTGAAGAGCCTCATCCTTATGCCGAACCGGCGGCCGATGATATGATTCCTGAGAGCCCTCCAAGGGCCCATTCCAAGCCGCCGAGCCCTTCAAAGGCTGCCGATGAATCAACTATTCTAGACGTCTTTGTTACCGGCACCGGCTTCCAAACTCCTCTGCCTCGTGTGTTGACAAAACATATTGAGAGGGCCGAGGCTTGAGAGAAGATGGACTTTGAATTCACCGCACTGGAAAAGCTAATAGCTGACGAGCTGCACGCCGGCTATTTAAATCGCCTCTCCATCAGCCGGGACATGGAACTCAAGTTCGTTAACTTAATGAAGAAGAAATATGAGGTACTCATACTCTGCTACGTTCTATCCTTACTTAGGCCCCAAGGGCCGGCTTAGTATTGGCTAATGATATCCGGGTCTTCAAATCTTGTTTAGAAGCAGAAATAGCTAGCCTGTAGGCCTATAAAGAGTCATCCGTAGCCCCCAAGGGCTGGCTCAATTTTGATGAAATTATGTCGGAGCTTCAAATGTAGATAACCTTAAAGCCAAAGTGTAGCCCCCAAGGGTCGGCTCAATTTTGATGAAGTTGAGTCGGATCTTCAATAAAGATCTTTGAAAAGCCATATGTAGCTCCCAAGGGCCGGGTCAATCTTTGATAAAGCTGAGTCGGAACTTCAATGTAGACAGCTTGTTGAGCCTTGTGTAGCCCCCAAGTTCCGGATTAACGTTGACGAAGATGAACCGGGACTGGCTTGTAGTGTTTGGAGAACAAATAGACATTAGCCCCCAAGTGTCAAACATATTGCTTGCAATCTGCTTGAGACTTGTGTGACATTGTCTTACTCTTCCTCGACTTATGATATATCATTATGGCAACTTAATCCTCATTTTGCCTTTAATATGTCACAGGAAGCTTTAACTGAGGCCGGCTCTGAAATAACCGGTTTGAAAGGCTAGCTAGCCACTCAACAAGCCGCCTGAAGCGAAGCTCATGACAAGTCCCGGCTCCTTGCCGAAGAACTGACAAAGATTACGGCTGAATTTGACGCCTTCAAAAAATCGGCTGAAACGGAACAAGCTGCCCTGGCTCAACAAGCGGACGATGCTGACCAGCGGCTCGTGATCGCATCCGATGAGCTGCAGTCCTTGAAGCACCATATCAGGAAGATGTCAGCCACCATATTTGGTAAGTATTTAAATACTTAGCAAAAAATTGTATGAATACTTATACTGACGACTTATGACCAAAAATCCGGCTTATGCAGGTCCAAGGAGCCGTCAACTTGCTTCTAACAGTCTGCTGCCTCTGAAGGCTGTCTATACTCTGACAGAGTAGCTATACTGTAGAGCTGTCTACACGATCAAGGCAGTGCTTTACAAGGATAACCTCCCGCCGACTATGAAGGGGGTTATAGAACTGCTCTCCACCCTACCGAAACAGATCCGAGAGCTGAAGAAATCAGCTGCCCGACAGGGAGCTATTGCAGCCATAAGCCGGGCGTTGGCCTTTGCTCCGGAGTTGACCCCTGAAGACATGATGGATGGGTTTCCCTCCAAGAAAGATGACGGCTCAGTGTTTATGGAGGCTGACTATGCACGGTGTGTGAAGGCTTCCAAAGTCCTTGCTTCCGTGTTGGCAGAGGAAGTAAACTTGTCAACATACCAGGCGGCTTACAGTGCCGATCAGAAGAGAATTCGCGGCCCCCTCTTTGAAGCCAAGGACCTGATGCCTGCCCGCAGTAAGCATCTCTTTGCTTCTGAACTTGACCCTGTCCCCCTTCTTTGAAGAGGGAAACTTTGCAGCTTTAACCCACTGCAACTAGGACATGGACAATCTTCAGATCATGGAAGCCGAAGACTCAAAGCAGGGTGACCTACCAGCCAATTGATGAATTTGGTGATGCCGTGGATAAGCCGGCTTTATGACCCGCCATGAGTGGTGTAAAAAACTTTGAATCATTTTTGAGTTCTACAAAGAGCATCTGTAATAGGCTTGTAGTAAACTGTGCCTTTGCCTGAACTATGCCGTCATGCACATGTTGAATTGTCCAGCTTAATATATGTCATCTTCCTTGCACTTTCATACTGGATGTTTTGCCGGCTCTTGGCAGTTTAATCAATCTGCAAGAATAGATGTATCTTCACATTTGTTAGGAGGTGGCTTAAAATAACATAACCCAAAGATGTTGTATCTTTCCTAACTTGTTTTTCAAAACTGCTCATGTGCCGGTTCTACTGGGTTGACTCGCCACTTAAAACCCCTTAACAGTACAAGGTCTCTGTGGAGATTGGTCGTTAAGTTTTTGAACCGGCTCAGGGTCTCTAAGCGAGATTAACCGAAAGGAAGTGTGACATCCCAGAAGAGACACAACAGGACATGAGTACCCTGATAGCCCCAAAACTGCCTCTCACGTGACATAAATCCGTCGTTTTAACCTTAAGCAGTAGAGGGTCCTCAAGGATTAACTATCTAAGAGTACGAACGGGCCACATAGAGGAGAGTCGATAGTAAGTGGGAGAGCTTATCCTTGCTTTCCATAATCCGGCCCTCACGTGACAAGAGCCACCATTTTAACCTTAACCAGCACAGGGTCTCTATGGAGATTGACCGTCAATTGCTTTGAAACGGCTCAGGGTCTCTAGGCGAGATTAACTGGTAAGAGTTCGGTGGGTCACCTAGCAGAGTAGCATCAGCTTACAGGCAGGTTTAACCCTGTTTGGCTTAAGAGCCGATCAACAGGGTGTGTAAGCTACACTCGATGGGTGGGAAGCCCCCAAGTGACCTTTGTTGATGGAATCAACTGTTTGGCTTAAGAGCTGACCGATAGGGTTTGATAAGCTACACCCGATGGGTGGGAAGCCCCTTGGACGATCATGTTGACGGAGTCAACTTTTTGGCTTGAGAGCCGACCGATAGGTTTTGATAAGCTACACCCGGTGGGGGGGAAGCCCCCTGGACGATCATGTTGACGGAGTCAACTTTTTGGCTTGAGAGCCGACTGATAGGGTTTGATAAGCTACACCCGGTGGGTGGCAAGCCCCCTGGACAATCATGTGTTTGCACAGATTGAGATATGCGAAACGGCAGAGGCCCCGGCTTGCAGGGATGCCAACTTTTATTCATATATAAATATGATTTGTACAATGATAGTGTACGATGTCGAGTCTCAACAACTTAGGTATAGTAAGGCCGTAGATGCGCTATGTTCCACGGCCGGCGGGTCTCCTGCCCCGAGGTATCTGAATCATCTTGAATGTCAATGAGGTAATATGACCCGTTGTTGAGATTTCTGCTGACCACGAAAGGTCCTTCCCATGGAGGAGACAACTTATGCATATTTGTCTAGTCTTGGATCAACCACAACACTAAGTCACCTTCTTGAAACGTCTGGGTCTTGACCCTGCGGCTATGATAGTAGCGCAGGTCTTGTTGATAAATCGTCGAACAAGCCGCCGCCAGATCACATTCCTCCTCCAAGGAATCCAACGCGTCTTGACATGCCGTCTCAACGTAAGCCACCACTCGTGGCGAGTCATGACGGATGTCACTTGGTAACACGGCCTCTGCACCATAAACTCATTGATCTGTTGGGGGTAGTCCTGATGCTCCATAAGACGGACGGCAACTCCTCCACCCAACAACCCGGCGTTCGCTGTAAAGGAACCATAAGCCGGGGCTTGATACCTCTTAGGATTTCTTGGTTAGCACGTTCCGCCTGACCATTGGACTGTGGATGAGCAACCGCAGAAACATCAAGCCGGATGTGCTCAATGTCGCAGAACGTTTTCATAGCCCCCTTGGACAGGTTCGTATCATTGTCCGTGATGATACTGTGAGGGTAACCAAAATGGTAGATCAACTTTTTAATAAAATGAACCACCGTAGCCGCGTCCCACTTGCTGACCAGCTCAGCTTCTACCCATTTGGTAAACTTGTCAACCGCCACCAAGAGGTGGGTCTTTTTGTCCTTGGATCTCTTGAAAGACCCAACCATATCGAGCCCCCAGACTGCAAACGGCCAAGTGATTGGAATCATGCACAATTCTTGAGATGGGACATGAGCACGCCGGCCAAACTTTTAACAATCGTCACACTTTCGGACCACATCCTCTGCATCCTTGTGAGCCGTCAGCCAGAAGAAACCGTGCCTAAAAGCCTTGGCCACCAAAGATTTTGAGCCGGTGTGATGTCCACAATCACCAGCATGAATTTCATTCAAGATTTCCTTGCCCTCCTCTGGTGAGACACAACGCTGAAACACGCCGGTGACGCTGCACTTATGTAACTCGCCATTGACTCTCATCATAGACTTAGACCGTCTGGTGATATGTCTGGCTAGATTTTCATCATCAGGTAACTCGCCACGAGTCAAGTACGCCAAGTAAGGTACAGTCCAATCCGGAATAGCATGCAGAGCCGCCACCAGCTGTCCCTCCGGGTCAGGAATTGCTAAGTCTTCCTGTGAAGGCAACTTAACTGACGGGTGATGTAAAACATCCAAAAAGACGTTAGGCGGCACCGGCTTTCATTGAGAGCCTAACCTTGACAGGGCGTCAGCCACCTCATTCCTGAGACGATCAATATGATCCACCTGATAACCCTTGAAGTGACCAGCAATGACATCCACCGCCTGACGATAAGCCGCCATCTGTGGATCCTTGGAGTCCCAAGTGCCTGAAACTTGCTGAGCCACAAGATCTGAGTCGTCGAAGCACCTAACCCGTCTTAAGTTCATCTCCTTAGCCACCCTGAGGCCATGAAGCAGGGCTTCATACTCAGCCTCATTGTTAGTACAAGGGAACATCAGTCGTAGCACATAACAGAACTTGTCACCCTTGGGGGAGGTTAAGACAACTCCTGCCCCTGATCCTTCCAGCTGCCTGGACCCATCAAAGTGTATTGTCCAGTATGTGTTATCCGGCTTTTCTTCGGGCGCCTGACACTCTATCCAGTCGTTTATGAAATCCACAAGGGCTTGGGATTTGACAACCGTACGAGGTACATATTTCAGATTGAGAGGTCCCAGCTCCAATGCCCACTTAGTAATTCTGCCAGTGGCTTCTCTGTTTTGAATTATGTCTCCCAACGTGGCAGAGCTGACCACGGTGATCTGGTGCCCTAAGAAATAGTGCTTCAGCTTGCGGTTGGCCATGAACACCCCATATATTAGCTTCTACCAATGTGGATATCTCTGCTTGGACTCTATCAGGACCTCACTGATATAATAAACCGGCCTCTGAACTGGATATTCCTTCCCCGCTTCCTTGCGCTCAACCACGATTGCAGCACTGACAACCCTGTTGTTAGCCGCCACGTACAAGAGCAAGGGTTCTTTCTCAGTCGGAGCGGCTAAGACCGATGGCTCAATGAGCTGCTTCTTGAGCGCCTCAAACGCTTCACCCGCCGTCGTACTACAGACAAAATTGTCTGTCTTTTTCATCATTTGATATAAAGGGATGACTTTCTCACCAAGGCGGCTTATAAACCGGCTCAACACGGCGATCCGCCCTGCGAGGCGTTGAACATCATTGATGCACGCCCGCTCAGCCAAGGAGGTGATAGCCTTGATCTTATCCGGGTTAGCTTCAATGCCACGCTCAGAGACAAGAAATCCCAAGAGTTTGCCTATGTAGGACCGGAAGTATGTCTAGAGGGGGGTGATTAGACTACTTGACCAAATAAAAGTTTTGCCTAGACCAAGTTTTAGGGTTGACAGTTTTTAGCATTTCATGGCAAGTCAAGTACACCCTACACATGCAAGTCTAAGAGTATATAGCAGCGGAAAGTAACAACAAGCATGTATAGAAGGGATAGGGTAGGAAGATCAAACGCAATTGTAGACATGATGATTTTTCCCGTGGTTCCGATAGGTGGCGCTATCGTACATCCACGTTTATGGATTCAACCCACGGAGGGTAACGGTCGCGAGAGTCCATGAAGGGCTCCACCCAAAAGGGTCCACGAAGTAGCAACCTTGACTATTCCATAACGGCTTCCGTCCACGAAGGACTAGCCTCACTATGGGTAGATCTTCACGAAGTAGGCGATCTCCTTGCCCTTACAAACTTCTTGGTTCACTCCAAAACACCAAGTAGGAGGCTCCCAAGCGACAGCTAACCAATCTAGGAGCCACCACCCTCCAAAAGGTAATAGGCTCGGTAATGACGATGAACTCCTTGCTCTTGTGCTTCAAGATGATAGACTCCTCAACACCCAATCACTTTCTCACAGAATTGGCATGGTGGAAGAGATGGTATTGGTGTAAAGCTACTTGGGGAGGCTAGAAATCGAGATCCATATGATTGGAGTGGAAGATCTTGACCTCAACACAAGGGTAGGTGGTTCTCTCTCGGAAAATATGATGGGATAGGTATGAAATAGTTCTGAGTGCTTCCCTTTCGAGTAGGTGGTGGTTAAGGGGTATATATAGGCATCCCCAAAAATCCAACCGTTGCACACAAAATGACCAACTCGGTGACACCGATGTGTTAATCTCGATGGTACCGAAGTGACCAAAAGGTGGCAACTTTTGAATCTCGGTGAGACCGATATAGGAAACTCGGTTGCACCGATAAGGTAACCAATGGTCAAATTTCCAATCTTGGTGACGCCGATCCAACATTCTCGGTGGGACCAAAAATGTGAATTTGCGTAACAGAAAGTTGGCAACCTAAACTCGGTGGCACCGGTATGGAATCGGTTGCACCGAAGTGGCTAGGGTTTGGCAGAGTCTGTCTAGGTTCTGGAATCGGTGGCACCAGTATGGGAAAGTTGGTTGCACCGATTTTGTGTGTTAGGTAGAGAATAGACTTTGGTGGGAGAGTTTGTGGATGTTTTTGGCGACTATCACTTGTACACGTTTGAGCATATTGTTCACCAACAAAACCTTACCCCCTTTTAATAGTATTAGCGTTCCTATGGACTCAAAGTGATTTCTCGCAAATATAAAAGGTAGAGTCCTCTTGCTTGAAGCTTGGCCAACCTATTTCCTTGCTTCTTGTGGTATGTCCACACTCTCCTTTTGCCAATCCTATCATTGAACATTTCCTGAAATATACTTGGTGGAAACATTAGTTCAATGACTTATATGTTGTTATTGATTACCAAAACCACCAAGGGAGCAAATGTGCTTTCAATCTCCCCCTTTTTGGTAATTGATGACAACATATAGATCAAAGCTTCGACATATGATAAAATCAATGAATATAATCATCGCTTTGAGAGGTATGTGATAAGCAAGAGCTCCCCCTAAATTTGTGCATTATTTTGAATTTGCGTTTGAATGCAAATGCACAATCGATTAGGTATGTGGGGCACTTATTCCATGAATAACAACGCACAACAAAATCAAGCAAAGGTGAATGATCATCTCATAAGCATTAAGATGATAGGAAATAGTAGCATCACCCATAGCAACGTATGATCGCACATAAACACAAAAGTATCTCATGTCAAACCAAAAGAACCAAATGTTTTGAAAAGCAACAAACACCAAAACGCTCTCTTGCTCGAAGCCTAAAGATCTATATACACTTGTCCCCCTTTGGCAACAAGTTACCAAAAAGTTCAAAGGCATACATCTAAACGTTCTTGGGATGATCTCCTCCGGTTGTTGATGAAGGAGTCGAGATAACATCATCGGCGAAGATCTCTGCAGATGTCGTGGATGGAGTTGGAGTGACAGCTCGAGGAACTGGAGCAAATGGAGCAGGAGTTGTGCTGACTGTAGCAGGAGCTGATGAAGAGGGCCTCAAGTCTTGTGCAGGCACTATGGCTGATCTGGCCTGAGTGGTGAACTCAGTGCCCGGCCTTAGAGGTGATTCATCCTCATCCACATTTTGGAGGAAAAAATGCTAAGTATAGGTCATTTTATAGCTATCCTTGGTAGAATATATCATTTTGGAGGTAAGTAAGGTTATTATGTCATTTTTGAGGAAAATAAGCTAAGTATAGGTCATTTTGGAGCTAAACCAAGGTTATTATGCCATTTTTTACCTAAGTGAGCTAATTATGTCATACATGAACTAGCTAAGCTAATTATAGATCATTATTGAGATATCCTAGGTAGTTATGTCATTTTTTACCTAAGTGAGATAATTATGTCATAAATGAACTAGCTAAGCTAGCTATAGATCATTATTGAGCTATCCTAGGTAGTTATGCCATTTTCTAGCTAACTAAGCATATCCAGTCATTTTGGAGAAAAAAATGCTAAGTATAGGTCATTTTATAGCTATCCTAGGTAGAATATATCATTTTGGATCTAAGTAAGGTTATTATGTCATTTTTGAGGATAATAAGCTTAGTATAGGTCATTTTGGAGCTAAGCCAAGGTTATTATGCCATTTTTTTACCTAAGTGAGCTAATTATGTCATAAATGAACTAGCTAAGCTAATTATAGATCATTATTGAGCTATCCTAGGTAGTTATGCCATTTTGTACCTAAGTGAGCTAATTATGTCATAAATGAACTAGCTAACCTAGCTATAGATCATTATTGAGCTATCCTAGGTAGTTATGCCATTTTCTAGCTAACTAAGCATATCAAGTCATTTTGGAGGAAAAAAATGCTAAGTATAGTTCATTTTATAGCTATCCTAGGTAGAATATATCATTTTGGAGCTAAGTAAGGTTATTATGTCATTTTTGAGGAAAATAAGCTAAGTATAGGTCATTTTGGAGCTAAGCCAAGGTTATGATGCCATTTTTTACCTAAGTGAGCTAATTATGTCATAAATGAACTAGCTAAGCTAATTATAGATCATTATTGAGCTATCCTAGGTAGTTATGCCATATGTACCTAAGTGAGATAATTATGTCATAAATGAACTAGCTAACCTAGCTATAGCTCATCATTGAGCTATCCTAGGTAGTTATGCCATTTTCTAGCTAACTAAGCATATCAAGTCATTTTGGAGGAAAAAAATGCTAAGTATAGTTCATTTTATAGCTATCCTAGGTAGAATATATCATTTTGGAGATAAGTAAGGTTATTATATCATTTTTGAGGAAAATAAGCTAAGTATAGGTCATTTTGGAGCTAAACCAAGGTTATTATGCCAGTTTTTCCTAAGTGAGCTAATTATGTCATAAATGAACTAGCTAAGCTAATTATAGATCATTATTGAGCTATCCTAGGTAGTTATGCCATTTTGTACCTAAGTGAGCTAATTATGTCATAAATGAACTAGCTAACCTAACTATAGATCATTATTGAGCTATCCTAGGTAGTTATGCCATTTTCTAGCTAATTAAGCATATCAAGTCATTTTGGAGGAAAACATTCTAAGTATAGGTCATTTTATAGCTATCCTAGGTAGAATATATCATTTTGGAGCTAAGTAAGGTTATTATGTCATTTTTGAGGAAAATAAGCTAAGTATAGGTCATTTTGGAGCTAATTAGGTCATTTCTTAAGCTAAGTATGCATTTGTTAAGCAAAACACTTGGGAAAACTTACCATCATCACGGAGGTGAAGGACCGGTCGGGTTTGCGCCAGGATGAGACGTAGAAGGACCGGTCGGTGTTGCGGCAGACGCAGAAGGATCGGTCGATGCTTGTCGGGAGGCACGCTGCACCAAAGATCATTTGCAAGCAATGCCTCCTTAGCATGATGCAACTCAAATGTGAATACTAGTAACTAATGACCATTCAAATGAAACTCGCCGTGGGTGCTATAGCAATATGGGGCATCGACGGAGGGGTCTGACCATTGTTCTGGCACACAGTCTACACATTTTGTTTTCACGAGTCATTCATATTAGTTACTGATGAAACGAACATTACGTGCATGATTTGGCTAATATGCAGGAGAAAAATACCACGAGGAGCTCGTATAGGGCCCGGTGAGACGTGTCGTTTCGGTTCCTATCCTCCTCCAAGAGCCTAGCCGTCCCCTCCTCCATGTCCCTATCCCTCTGCGCCGCCTGCCTGTTTGCCTCCGCCAGAAGCTCCTGGGCCCTAGCCTCAATGGCGAGCTCCATTGGCCGTGGACGAGGCCTTATCTCAGGATCAGAGCTCGTCTGACGCTTTTTGATCTCCGGGAGAGTTCTAGGACAACGTATCAGTCCATACCCAATGGCTATCAAGCCATGGGGCCTCCCTCCACCAGATATCATCATGAGCTCTGGATCAAAAGGACCCTGCCTCGGGTTGAAGTCCTCCCCTTTCCTTGCCTTCCCCTCATCTTTGTACCTCACGAGCTTGCTGTGGGAGGAGATGTTGCTGAAGCTCTCTAGATGATCGAGGTCATCCTCAAAGAATGCCTTGGCCTTCTTGTACGAGGCAGTATGGGCCATGGCATAGAGGTCGAACAGAGGTGGCACCTCCTTCTTGTTTTCTCGTGCCTAAAAGAGAGGAACAAAATATTAGTTAAGGGCTCAAGCTAGCATGAAGAATGAAATTGCATGAATCATGAAGCAAACCACATACCCAGTGATCCCCTTACTCAAACAGGTTGGAGCTCCCTTGATGGTGTGGCACACCTCTCATTTGGGCACGCTTATCCTTGGACTTGTTGTGTTCGGCTAGCCATTTGGGAGAGCACCACTCAGCCACCAATGCCTCCCAACAGTCCATCCCATCCGCACACCATCTCGGGGGCACCTAAGTTGTGACCCGAGGCTTGTTGACCCGAGGCTCGTGGACCGGAGTCCAAGACGGGTCCAAGTCAGACGGGTCCACCTGAGATGGAGCACTCCTATGGTTGGGAGAATCAGCCGGGGGTGGTAGCGAGGAAGGCGCAACAGCCTTCCTACCTCTAGCACCTCTCTTCCTCTTCCCCCAACCTCTCCCGGTCGAAGAATAAGCGCCCGCCGGTATCTGTATGTAGTGTACCAGCGCTCTCCGGAGTTGCTGGGGTGGAATAATAGCACCCCTCCCAGCACGCGGTGAGGAAGGAAGCTCAGAGCCCTCTCGACCCGAGCCCACCATCTGTCAACACCTGCAATGACAAAGAGTGAACAAAATTAGTTCAACATAAAAAAATTGAATACCTAATAACATGAACTAATTAATAATATATCCGTACATAATAATAATTGAATACCTCACATTACTAATATTAATCTTCATCGTCTATATATGCTCCGAGATCAAGAAATGCATAATCATCATCGCTATCAGTAATGACGTGCTCATTAGCGTCATCAATAAATGCATCAACATATGGAAGGCCTCTATGTAATCGGTCAAGCATTGTCAGGTCATCCACAACAGTAACCTCTTCTTCTTTCGTCTCTTCTTGTTCTGGCTCAGGGGTGAAGTCGGGTTCACTGTCGCTATCGACCTCAATGTTCTGGGGTGAAGTAGAGCGGTTCTTGAAACGTTTCTTGGAAACACGTGTTTCTTGGAAGAATTCTCCTTCATATGTGTCTGGGTTAATGTGAGGTTCATAATCATCTTCATTGAGGGGAGGTGGTCTAAAATGTGGCGGCACATCATAAACGACATCCCAACCTTTCAAATTTGGATCCGTTTGGCAGGCCCATGGTAGATAGAAAACTTGGGTCGCCTGTTGAGCCGTAATATAGACATCGGGAACATCTAAATGGGTGCTTTGTTTGATTTCTACTAGCCCTATATGTTCATGAGTCCTTCTAGTCTCCTTCAGGTGGAACCAATAACATTTGAAGACTATGACATTTGGTGGATTTTCACCAAAGAATGTAAGTTCATAAATTGCTTCAACTCTTCCATAATACTCGACCCCTCCTTCATTGACAGCGGAGACACAACAATTTGTAGACTTTCGGTCGGCCACAGATAGATGTTTGCCAAAAGTACGATAGCGATACCCGTTGATGTCATATTTGTCAAATGAATGGACCTTATAGTCAAAACCATTAGCAACTTATCTCAATTCGGAGTCCATAGACTCTGCATTAGCCTATAAGTTTAATACGAAAGGATTGTTGCATTAGACGAAAACTAGGCGAAGAAATGAAATCGTCTAATTAATGGAATTTACTGTTTGCTTGAACCAAGAGATGAAACCGGGATAGCTGTCTCCATGCTTTGCCAGAAGCTCATACTCTTCGATGGAATCCTTTTGGATCACCGCTCCATCCGAGAATTTGGTGACGTATCGACTGTATCACATATCCGGGAATAAGAGCATTTGAAAGGAATTAAAAGTTGCGAAACAATGTACCAAGAACTTACTCGATGTACGGCCGCACTTCTGTTAGGTTGTTAAAGATATACAACCAAATGGTCCGCCATTCTTCGACATCCAACTCTATTGATTTAGAAGCACCGGCTGGTGCGAGCTTCCCTTTGAATAGGCCGAGGTTGGATCGACCTTTTTCACGGTTGCCATCATTGTTTCGAGGCTTCGGATTATGAAATGACGATTCATGGCTTTGTAGTGTGCTGTCATGAAGTTTGCCGCCTTCTCAGTAATGAATGCCTCAACCATCGATGCTTCAAATCTACATTTATTTTTACATTTTGCTCGAAGCGTCTTCTGCATCCTCTCAGTTGTGAAGCACCAACGATTTTGCATGCCCCCCCAATCTTGCCTCGGCCGGGAGATGCAAAATCAAATGCTCCATTGGATTAAAGAAGCCCGGTGGAAAGATATTTTCTAACTTGCAGATCAACTCGGACGCCAACTCTTCCAGTTTGTCTAGCACGTAAGGCGATAGTTCTTTCGCACAAAGAGCATGGAAGAAATAGCTCAACTCTGCCAGTACTAGCCATTCATCCTCAGGGATAAAGCCACGCAACATCACCGGCATTACCCGCTCAAGCCATATGTCCCAATCATGACTCTTGAGACCAAATATTTTCAATTTGTCAAGACTCTCTCCCCTCTTTAGATTCACTACATACCCATCGGGGAACATCAACTGCATTTTCACCCACAAGATCATTTCCCTCATAGCCGGTCTTCCAAGATTGAACCATGCCTTTGGCTTCCTCCAGTTCTTCTTTCCTTTCGGTTGTCGAATGTTTGGTAATGGTCTATCACATAGAGCCTCCTAGTTGACTCTAGCCTTAGGATTATCCTTCGACTTCCCCTCTATGCCGAACAATGTACCAAAAAGGGCCTCTACGATATTCTTTTCAGTGTGCATCATGTCGATGTTGTGTGGGCAAAGGAGGTCTTTGAAGTAATGCATATCCCACAAACATATCTTGTGAGTCCAGGCGTGTTCCATATTATACCCTTTGGAATACCCTGGACGATTTTGATCCGACTCGAGAGCGTTTATTTGATCCAGGATATGTTGGCCTGTCAACGCAGGTGGTGCAGTGTTTTTGACAACTCTACCTTTGATGAAATTCTTCTTGTCTTTTATGAACTTATGCTCAGGATCCAGGAACTGTCTATGCATGTCGAAGCAAGAAAACTTGCGACCCGCCTCCAGCCAACGGAACTGAAGAGCTGCTTGCATGTGGGGCATGGAAACCTTCCATGCACACACCAGCCAACAAATAGTGCATACGCCGGCAAGTCATGCATCGACTACATGTACCACACATGCATTTTGAAGTTCTTTTTTGTAGCGGCGTCGTATGTCTTGATCCCATTATCCCAGGCTTCTTGCAATTCATCCTTAAGCGGTTGCATGTACACATTCATATTATTCCCCGCATATTTGGGCCCTGGAATTATCAACGTCAGGGAAATGTTCTTTCTTTTCATAATCTCTCCAGGGGGAGATTGAGTGGAATGACAAATACAGGCCAACAATTGTATTTTGCTACCGTCATACCATACACATTGAACCCATCCATGCTGATGGCAACCCGAGGATGCCTTGGATCTTCTGCTTTATCCTTATGTAATGCATCGAAGTGCTTCCATGCAAAAGCGTCTGAAGTGTGTCCCAACATCAGATTCCCATCTGCATCTAGTTCTGTTCTTTTGCCCAATTTATGCCACGTCGTCTGTCTGGCCGTCTCTTCGACCATGAAAAGATGTTGAAGTCTTGGTATGATTGGCAGATACCGAAGAACATTAATGGGGATTTTGGTCTGACTCTTCTCACCCATACCGTTGTCTACCAGAACATGCCTGGAAGCATTGCAAATGGGGCAATAGTTCAAGCCCGCATACTCAAGCCTAAATAAAGCACATCCATTCTCACAGGCATCTATCTTCTCATAGGGCATCTTAAGCGCACATAGGATTTTGTCCGACTGGTACAGGTTTGGTGGCAATACATGGCCTTTGTGTAGAAAGCGTACAAATATCGTCATCATCGTGTCATAGCATTCTCTGCCCAGGTTGAACTGAGCCTTCAGAGCCATTACTTGCGCGATGGCATCCAGCTGACAAAGCTCAGTGTGCTCATGGAGAGAGCGTTTTGAAGACTCCAACATTTCATAAAAGGCCTTTGCAGATTCCTCCATCTCATCGTCCGAATCCCGAGCATCATCAAAGTCTTGCACCATGTCTTTAGTCCTGGTACCATGCTCTTCGGTGCGACGACGAACCACCTTAGCTCTGGCACGTTGGGCAGACTCACCATGAAATGTCCAGACCATATAATTAGGCGTAAAACCTGACTTCTGAGGGTGTTTGATCATTTTAAACTCCGACTTCTTCTTACAGTTGTCGCAATCGACACAAGGGCACCAGGTTGTTTTCTGGCCATTTGCAAATGAGACTCTCACAAACTCCTTGGTTTTTATTATCCATTCACGGGTCATGTCTTTCTGACTAGTGTGATCGGTGTACATCCACCCACGATCACTCATCTTGCCTAGCTACTGGACACACAAAAAATATATACATAATTCAGCAAACCATATTCATGAGTTAATAGAGTTTGTTAGTTTTATTACGTCGATGCAACCTAGACGCTAGTAGGTAAAGATAGGTCCTAATGCCACCCGAGTATGTGTAGATTGGGTTTGTTTTCCCATGCTCTGCTCCGGATCCAACGCACAATTTCGGCAGCACCTCCCCGCTGTTCTCCTGATACATGTCTCGGCAATAAGCAGAGAGGATGTGTACCCGGAGAACAACAGGGAGGCACTAACAAAATTCCGCATCAGATCCGGAGCAGAGCATATGGGAAAACGAACCCAATCTACACATACTCAGGCTGTCCATGATAACGTTGGACAATTCGAAAGAATCACGGTTATAAATACGCTAATGAATGCATATTTATGGATGCAACCCTTTCGAACGGGAGACACATAGTGGTCACGCATACTGATGATTGAAGACACCTATAGCTAGCAAGTTTCATCGGCACGAAGACCGGAACAGAGGAAATGAAGGGGGCAAGAGGAGATGTCATTTGTGCTCACCCACGAACGCAGGGGCGGAGCTCGTCGAACGCACGGGGAGGTCGTCGAACACCAGACCCTCGCAGCAACGAAACAACTGCACATTTAAATCCAGCTGATCAACATAAATATGATGTTCTGTATAACAAAATTGAAAAAATATATGACCTAACTCATAATTCACAAATATATGACCTGTCAGCCTTTGGAAGGCCGAAGAGCACCTTTTTCGGGATCGGGGTGTCGGGGGTGTCGTGTCGGGGTAGGGGTGCTGTGTCGGGGTCGAGGGTGCCGTGTTGGGGTGTCGGGGTGTTGTGTCGGGGGTCGGGGTGTCTGTGGTGTCGTGTCGGGGTGTCTGTGGTGTCGTGTCGGGGTCGGGGTGCTATGTCGGGGTCATGGGTGTCGTGTCGGGGTCGGGGTGCTGTGTCGGGGTCGTGGTGTCGGGGTGTCGTGTCGGGGTCGGGGTGTCGGGGTGTCATGTTGGGGTCGGCGTCAGGGGGTCGGGGTTGGGATGGCAAATCCTCGACCCCTCGACCCCTCGGCAACCCTTGACCCCTGGACCCCTTTTCCACTCGACCCTAGACCCCTCGACACCTCGATCCTCGACCCCTAGACCCTCGAATCCTTTTCCCCTTGATCCTCAACACCTCGACCACTCGGCGATCCTCTTTTCCCTCGGCGACCCTCTTTTTCTACTTTTCCTACTTCTTTTTTCATCTTCTACTTCTACTTCTTTTTTTTTCATCTTCTTCGTCTTTGTTGTTCTTCTTCTTCTATTCTTTTCCTCCTCCTCCTCCTCCTCCTCTTCTTCTTCTTCTTTATTTCCCTTTTTCCTCTCCATCTTTTTATGCTTCTTCCTTCTTTTCCTTCTTCCTGTTGTCTTCTTTTTCTTCTTCTTTTTCCTTATTTTCCTTTTTCCTCTCCACTTCTACATTTTCTTCTTTTCTTAATTTTTTCATCTCAGAAAACGTACTAGTAACCTAAAATATGACTAACCTAAAATCTACTAACCTAAAATATGACTAAATATAAAAAAACTAACCTACAATCTACTAACCAAGAATCTACTAACCTAAAAAAGCAACTAACCTAAATTACTAACAGTACAACCTAAATCAACTAACCTAAATTACTAACAGTACCTAAATCAAAAAACAACAAGAAAAAAAGTAAGAAAAAAGGGTAATAACCTCACCAAGGGGTGGCTGGACAGAGCGATGTCGGGCGGCAGGGGGCGGCTGGATGAAGAGGGGCCGGGCGGCGGGGGGCGGGGCACCGGGGCGGCGGGGCGGCGTCGGGTGGCGGGGGGCGGCTAGACGGAGAGGGGCCGGGCTGCCAAGGCAGCTGCAAGGCTTAGGCAGGGCACCAGGGCGGCGGGGCGGCTGCAAGGCCTGGGAGGGGCGTCGGGACGGTGGGCGACCTTAGGGGTTGGGGGCGGTGGGGGTCGGGGGCGGTGGGGGCGGCTCGGGCATGGGGACGGGGCGCAGGCATGCAGAGGGGATAGAGAGAAGGGTGGGGCGCGGGTGTTGACCGGTTTTTTGTTAGGTCAAAGCTGTTTGCCGTCTGCTAGCAGACGACAAAGAGCCTAGCTAGTGGGAGGGAACGGACGTTAGGTTGGCCACTTTCTTTGCCGTGTACTAGCGGACAGCAAAGAAGCTTTGCCCTCTGCTAGCAGACGGCAAAGAAAGTGGACATTAGGTTGTTCTCGTTAGTGGGCCACCCTCCCTCTTTGCCGTCTGCTAGCAGATGGCAAAGAAGCTTTGCCGTCCGCTAGCAGAGGGCAAATAGTTAGCTGACGACAAACATGATCTTTGCCGTCAGGTCTCTGTTTGCCGTCAGTTTTATTTAAGCTGATGGCAAAGACCTTCTTTGTCATCAGCTAGCAGATGACAAAGAGCTAGCTGACGGCAATGATCCTGATTCCAGTAGTGTCAGCACTCTGGTGGCCATCATCAGCAACAGAATAATCAGTCTAGATATCAGAATAATCCAAAGCAGCTCAGTTCGGGCCAGTATCATGTTTTTACAACTAGCCTTGACAAGCGGGATCAGAAGGTGCGCAAACGGGTGGTTAATGCGGTTGCGCCGGCTTTACCGAGGTATTTGAAGTGGTATGAGTATGAAATCACGTGGAGCCGGGAGGATCACTCGCCGCGTGTTGATGACCCGGGGTGGCTAGCCCTTGTGGTCGCCCCCCAAGTGGGAGGATATATGTTGAATAAGGTACTTATGGATGGTGGCAGTAGCATCAATATCCTGTACTATGACACCTTTTGGCGGACGAAGCTACTTGATAAAGACCTTAAGCCCTCCTCGACAGTCTTTCATGGTGTGGTGCCTGGCAAGTTAGCTTACCCCGTGGGTAGGATCTCCTTGGAAGTTGCCTTTGGTGATGAGTACAACTACAGGGTAGCATCCTTGTGGTTTGAAGTAGGCAAAATCAAGAGCTCCTATCATGCCTTGTTTGGGCGACCGACTTACGCCAAGTTCATGGCTAGGCCTTGCTATGTCTATTTGCAGCTCAAGATGCCCGGATTAAAAGGGACGATTACTATTGATGGTGATCGGAATACGGCTATTGAGTGCGAAGAGGGGGACGCGGCTTACGCGGAATCCAGTTGTGCTGAGGCAGAGCTCAAGTTCTATAAGGAAAATGTTGACCCGGAGGACATGACTCCGTTGAAAAAGCCTACCACAGAGGTTGAGCCGCCCCTCAAATTTTCGGCGGATGATACCAAGGCGGTGGACTTCACTCCGGGCGACTCATCTAAACAGTTTACTATTGGGGCCAATATCGATTTCATCCGTGAGAATTGGGACATCTTCGCATGGAAGCCCTCTGACATGCCGGGTGTACCAAGAGAGTTCGCCGAGCACAACCTTAATGTGGATCCTAAGTTTAAACTTGTCAAGCAATTTCTATGGCGGTTCAACGAGGAGAGATGCAAGGCCATCGGGGAAGAGGTCGCCCGGTTCTTGGCGGCGGGTTTCATCGTCGAGGTCTTTCACCTGGAGTGTCTTGCTAACCCAGTGCTTGTGCTCAAGAAGAACGACACGTGGCGTATGTGTGTGGACTATACAGATCTTAACAAGGCCTGTCCGGCAGATCCTTTTGCTCTCCCTTTTATTGATCAAATCATTGATGCTACGGCGGGTTGTGAAAGTCTATGCTTCCTGGATGCTTATTCGGGATATCATCAGATCAAGATGGCGGTTAAGGACCAAGAGAAGACGGCCTTCATCACACCTTTTGGGGCCTTATGCTATCTGTCTATGCCTTTTGGGCTTAAAAGTGCCCAGGCGACTGATCAGCGCTGTGTGCAGAATTGTCTTCACAACCAAATTGGTTGCAACGTTCATGCCTATGTGGATGACATTGTGATCAAGTCAAGGAAGAAGGAGACTCTGCTTGACGATTTGAAGGAAACCTTTGACAATCTACAGATCTATAAGATGATGCTTAACCTGGCAAAGTGTGTCTTTGGTGTTCCGGTTGGCAAGCTCTTGGGATTTCTGGTCTTTGAGCGGGGCATTGAAGCTAACCCGGATAAGATCAAGGCTATCACCTCCTTGACTGAGCCGGCGTGCATCAATGATGTTCACCGCCTGGTAGGGCGGATCACCGTGTTGAGCCGGTTTATAAGCTGCCTTGGTGAGAAAGCCATCCCTTTATATCAAATGATGAAAAAGACAGACAATTTTGTCTGGAGTACGGCTGTGGGTGAAGCATTTGAGGCGCTCAAGAAGCAGCTCACCGAGCCGCCAGTTTTAGCCACTCTGGCTGAGAAAGAACCCTTGCTCTTGTACGTGGCGGCTAACAACATGGCTGTCAATGCTGCAATCGTGGTCGAGCGCAAGGAGGCAAGGAAAGAATATCCGGTTCAGAGGCCGGTTTATTATATCAGTGAGGTCCTGACGGAGTCCAAGCAGAGGTATCCACATTGGCAGAAGCTAGTATATGGGGTGTTCATGGCCAACCGCAAGCTAAAGCACTACTTCTTAGGGCACCAGATCACCGTGGTCAGCTCTACCCCGTTGGGGGATATAATTCAAAACAGAGAAGCTATTGGCAGGATTGCTAAGTGGGCATTGGAGCTGGGACCTCTCAATCTGAAATACGTACCTCATACGGCTGTCAAGTCTCAAGCCTTTGTGGATTTCATAAACGACTGGATAGAGTGTCAGGAGCCCGAAGAAAAGCCGGATAACACATACTGGACAATACACTTTGATGGGTCCAGGGAGCTGGAAGGATCAGGGGCATGAGTTGTCTTAACCTCCCCCAAAGGCAACAAGTTCTGTTATGTGCTCCGATTAATGTTCCCTTGTACTGATAATGTAGTTGAGTACGAAGCCCTCCTTTATGGCCTCAGGTTGGCTAAGGAGATGAACTTAAGCCGGGTAAGGTGCTTCGGCGACTCAAATCTTGTGGCTCAGCAAGTTTCATGCACTTGGGATTCCAAGGATCCGTGGATGGTGACTTATCGTCGGGCGGTGGATGTCATTGCTGGTCACTTCAAGGGTTATCAGGTAGATCATATTGATCGTCGCCGGAACGAGGCAGCTGACGCCCTGTCAAGATTAGGCTCTCAACAAAAGCCGATGCCGCCTAACGTATTTTTGGATGTCTTACATCACCTGCCAGTTAAGTTGCCTTCAGAGGAAGACTTAGCCATTCCTGACCCGAAGGGACAACTACTGGCGGCTCAACATGCTATTCCGGATTGGACTGTACCTTACTTGGCGTACTTGACTCGGGGCAAGTTACCTGATGATGAAAATCTGGCCAGACAGATCACTAGACGGTCTAAGTCCATGACGATAATCAATGGCGAGTTACATAAGTGCCGCTTCATCGACGTGTTTCAACGTTGTGTCTCACCAGAGGAGGGTAAGGAAATCTTGAATGAAATTCATGCCGGTGATTGTGGACATCACGCCGGCTCAAAATCTCTGGTGGCCAAGGCTTTTAGGCATGGTTTCTTCTGGTTGATGGCTCACAAGGATGCAGAGGATCTAGTCCGCAAGTGCGACGGTTGTCAAAAGTTTGGCCGGTGGGCTCATGTTCCGGCTCAAGAATTGCACATGATTCCAATCACTTGGCCGTTTGTAGTTTAGGGGCCCGATATGGTCGGGCCTTTCAAGAGATCCAAGGACAAAAAGATACACCTCTTGGTGGTAGTTGACAAGTTTACCAAATGGATAGAGGCTGAGCCGGTCAACAAGTGTGACGCGACTACGGCGGTTCAGTTTATTAAAAGGATGATCTACCATTTTGGTTACCCTCACAGTATCATCACGGACAATGGCACGAACCTATCCAAGGGGGCTATGAAAACGTTTTGCGACATTTAGCACATCCGGCTTGATGTTTCTGCGGTTGCTCATCCACAGTCTAACGGTCATGCGGAGCGTGCTAATCAAGAAATCCGTAGAGGTATCAAGCCCCGGCTTATGGTTCCTTTAAAACGAACGCCGAGTTGTTGGGTGGAGGATTTGCCATCCGTTTTATGGAGCATCAGGACTACCCCCAAAAGATCAGTGGGTTATACACCTTTCTTCATGGTTTACGGTGCGAGGGCCGTATTACCAAGTGACATCCATCATGACTCGCCACGAGTGGCGGCTTACATTGAGACGGACAATGAGACAGCGCGTGAAGACATGTTGGATGCCTTGGAGGAGGAACGCGATCTGGCGGCAGCTCATTCGGTGATTTATCAGCAAGACCTACGCTGCTATCATAGCCGCAGAGTCAAGACCCGGAAGTTTCAAGAAGGTGACGTTGTGTTGCGGCTGATCCAAGACCAGACAAATATGCATAAGTTATCTCCTCCATGGGAAGGACCTTTCGTGGTCAGCAGAAATCTCAACCACAGGTCATATTACTTCATTGACATCCGGGATGATTCAGATACCTCGGGGCAGGAGACCCGCCGGCCGTGGAACATAAAGCATCCGCGACCTTACTATACATAAGTCGTTGAGACTCGGCATTGTACACTATCATTGTACATATCATATTTATATATGAATAAAAGTTGGCATCCCTGCAAGACGGGGCCTCTACCGTTTCACATATCTCAATCTGTGCAAACACATGATCGTCCAGGGGGCTTCCCACCCTCCGTGTGTAGCTTACAAACTCTATTGGTCGGCTCTCAAGCCAAAAAGTTGACTCCATAAACATGCTCGTCCAGGGGGCTTCCCACCCTCCAGGTGTAGCTTATCAAACCCTATCGGTCGGCTCCCAAGCCAAAAAGTTGAATCCATCAACATGATCGTCCAGGGGGCTTCCCACCCTTCGGGTGTAGCTTATCAAACCCCATCGGTCGGCTCTCAAGCCAAAAAGTTGACTCCGTCAACATGATCGTCCAGGGGGCTTCCCACCCTCCGGGTTTAGCTTATCACACACTATCAATCGGCTCTTAAGCCAAACAGTTGATTCCGTCAACAAAGGTCACTTGGGGGCTTCCCACCCACCGGGTGTAGCTTACACACCCTCTTGATCGGCTCTTAAGCCAAACAAGGTTAAACCTGCCTGTAAGATGATGCTACTCTGCCGAACTCTTACCAGTTAATCTCGCCTAGAGATCCTGAGCCAGTTCAAAGCAATTGACAGCCAATCTCCATAGAGACCCTGTACTAGTCAAGGTTAAAACGACGGCTCTTGTCACATAAGGGCCGGCTTACAGAAAGCTAGGATAAACTCTCCCACTTACTACCGACTCTCTGCTATGTGGCCCGCTCATACTCTTAGACAATTAATCCTTGAGGACCCTATACTGTTTAAGGTTAAAACGACGGATTTATGTCACGTGAGAGGCAAATTTTGGGCTATCAGGGTACTCATGCCCTGCCGTGTCTCTTCTAGGACGTCACACTTCCTTTCAGTTATTCTCGCTTAGAGACCTTGAGCCAGTTCAAAAACCTAATGGCCAATCTCCACAGAGACTCTGTACTGTTAAGGAGTTTGAAGTGGCGAGTCAGCCCCGTAGAACTGGCACATGAGCTGTTTTTGAAAAACATGTTAGGAAGATACGACATCTTTGGGCTATGCTATTTTAAGCTGCCCTCCTAACAATGTCAAGATACATCTATTCTCGCAGGTAAATTAAACCGCCAAGAGTCGTCAAAGCATCCAATGTGAAGTGCAAAGAAGATGTTATGTACTAAGCCAGACTATTTTACATGTGCATGATGGCACAGTTTAGGCAAATGCAAATTTACTACAAGCCTATTTACATATGCTCTTTGAAGAGCCCAAAAGTATTTCAAAGTATTTTACACCTCTCATGGAGGGTCACAACAGATGGCTTATCAACGTCGTTCACAACTCCATTAGCTGGCTGGCGGGTCACCCTGCTCCGGGTCTTCGACCTCCTTGATCTGAAGATTTTCCAAGTCCCAGTTGCAGTGGGATTAAGCTGCAATTTCCCCTCTTCAAAGAGGGGGGACGGGTCAAGTTCAGAAGCAAAAAGATGCTTACTGTAGGTGGGTGTCAGATCCTTGGCTTCAAAGAGGGGGCCGTGAATTCTCTTCTGATCAGCATCATAAGCCGCTTGATAAGTTGATAAGTTCACCTCTTCTGCTAACATGGAGGCGAGAACCTTGGAAGCCTTCACAAAATTGGCATAGTCAGCATCGGTGAAGTCTGAGCCGTCATCCTTTTTGGATGGAAAACCATCCATCATGTCTCCAGGGGTTAACTCAGGAGAAAACGCCAATGCCCGGCTTATGGCTGCAATAGCTCCCTGGCGGGCGACTGATTTTTTAAGCTCTACAATCTGTTTTGGCAGTGGAAAATAGTTCTATGACCCCTTTGATAGTTGAAGGGGTGGAATCCTTGTAGTGCACAACCTTGATCGTGCAGACAGCTCCACAATAAAGCTGTTCCGTCAATAGCCTTCAGGGGCAGCAAGCTGTCGGAAGCGAGTTGGCGGCTCTTTGGACCTGCATAAGACGGACTCTTCATCATAAGTCGCCAGTGCAAGTACCCATGCAAAATTTGAGGTAAGCTATTAAATACTTACCAAATATGGACGCTGACATCTTTCTTATATGGCGCTTCAAAGACCGCAGCTCATCTGACACAATCACGAGCCGCTGGTCAGCATCATCCGCTCGTTGAGTCAGGGCGACTTGTTCAGTTTTAGCAGACTCTTTGAAAGCGGCAAAGTCGGCTTTGATCTTGGTCAGTTCCTCGGCAAGGAGCCGTCACTTTTCATCAGCCTTGCTTCGGGCGGCTTGCTGTGTGGCTAGATTATTCTTTAAGCCGTCCACTTCTGACCCGACTTCGTTTAAAGCTTCCTATGACATATCAAAATATGGAATGAGTCGTCAAGAGGGAAGTTTTTAGATAATGAAGATTAAGCAAGTCTCCAGCAGATTGCAAGCAATATGTTTGACACTTGGGGGGAAATGTCTATTTGATCTCAAAGATTACAATGCAGTTCCGGACCATCTTTATCAATTTAACCCAGAACTTGGGGGCTACATGTTGGCTTTTCAAGTTGTTTACAACGAAAGCTCCGACTCAACTTTCACAAGATTGAGCCAGCCCTTGGGGGATACAATTAGCTCTATTATATATCTTCAATAAAGCTCCAACTCAATGTTATCAATTTTGAGCTAGCCCTTGGGGGCTATGAACGATGATTTTGATTACTTCTAAATAAGTTGAGGCCTATAGGCTAAGCATTTCTACTTCTAGCAAGTTTTGAAGACCCGGATTATCATCAGCTAATATTAACCCGGCTCTTGGGGGCTACATAAGGGTATAAGGAGAGTGACAATACCTCGTATTTCTTCTTCATCAAGTTGACAAGCTTGACCTCCAGGACCCGGCTTGTAGACAGGCAGTTCAGATAACCAACATGAAGTTCATTAGTTGTCAGCTTCTCCAGCGCAGGGAGCTCAAACTCCAGCTTCTTGGAAGTTTCAGTCGTCTCACTGTGCTTTGTTAGCACATGAGGTTGAGGAGAGTGGAAGCCAGTGCCAGTTATAAAGACGTCCGGAGTAGTTGTTCCATCAGCAACCTTGGCAGGTCTTGGTGGCTTGGAACGGTCCATTGGAGGACTTTCAGGAATTATATCGTCAGCCGCCAGCTCTGGAGAAGGACAAGCCTCTTCAGGTGCCTCTTTAGAAGCCACCAAGGGATCAACATCTGGCATGGGAGCATACGGCTTGGCAGGCTCCGTTTCTTGAGCATTAGGGGCAAGGGAGGACTTGTTGGTTTTCCTTCGATTGTCTTGAGCCCTAAAACGCACAAAGGTTAGAGCCCAAAGTTTACAACCACCAAAGACTCGGATGTAATGCTTGAAAAAACACATACATCGGGTTAATCATTGGAGGCGGCAAAGGAGTTGCCATAGAGTCGCCAGACGAAGGAGGTGATCCCTGAAAAACAGGTCAAGCAATAAGATGCAATTTTGAATTACAAAGGAAAGATTAGTAAAATAAAGCAGAGACGGAATAGATACCTCAGTCGGACGCTTCTTTTGAGCCAGAGAGTTAGATAACCTGGCCATGAGAACTGTAGAGCCGGTGCTCCGGGTCTGGCATCGGGAAGTTTGTTGTTGCTTTTTTCAAAAGAAATTGGGGGTCTAAGTAAGCAAGAGGATGAGAAAGTGGGACTTTTCGAACTACCCGCCGTATCTTCCGAGGAACAAAATAGTGTGAGTCGGACGAAATATAAGTTACCTCAGGAGCTTTGGCATGGCTTGTCTCTGTCTCGTCCTATGAATAATGGTCGTTAATAAGGTGAATAAAGAGGCAACAAAGAGAGTCAAATTATATCTCTGAGTCGTCTGATTCCGACTGTTCTTCCAGCTCTTCTTGAGGAATGGTCTTCTTCTTTCGGACCGTGGTTTTCTTCTTTGACTTCTTTAGAGGAGGAATGCATTTTTTCTTCCACAAGTCGGAATTTGCCTGAAAGTATAAGCCAACAAAAGGTGAAGAGATTGCAAAAATATAGTTAGTACAGGGAAGAGAATACTAAGAGTCGCCCTTACGTCTGGAGCCACGTTCGCAGCACAGAAAGGTGCTAACCCGATAACACCGCAAGCTTCTGAAGACTCATGAACGAGGATCTTGATGGAAGCCATGATGTTATCCTCCAATAACGTTGCCGAATTAAAGCAGAGGGGGTCGTCAGGTTGGCCCGTGTATTCATGCATGAGACGGCTCCGGCGGCTCAAAGGCATGAACCTCCAAGAAATCCAGCAACGAGTTAAGTCCAGGCCTGGCAGTCCGTTGGCCATAAGAGCTTTGATATTCACGTGAGCCGGAGCATACTTTGCACGCTTAGAATCTGACAGCCGGCCAGGGAGCTCGGATGTTGTTTTGAGCCGGGATGGACGATAACCCGACAGGGGATGCTCTCCTTCAGGGGAGGTATCTTTGCAGTAAAATGTAACATCCCCAAATTTCATTTTGGAATGTTATGAAATATAGCTATGCATGATCATCACTTTGTTTGAATGTAATGAATGGTTGAAGTGCTTCATTTGAATTTCTGAAAGGCCATTTCAATTTTCCCATGTATTTGTTTCACCTATTTGAAAACCTTTGGAAATGTTCAAAGAAAGAGGGGAGTAACATGACACTCCACAACAGGGGCATCTTGGTGAAATATTTGAGCAATAAAACCAGGGGGTTATTTGAAAAATTATTGCAAAAGGATTTAAAATCAATTAGGCATTTTTCTGAAAATAAATTTTAAAAAGATATTCAATATGACAGAGGAAAAATGTTCATTAAATAGAATTAATTCCCCTGATCATTTTGATATATATATATTTTCTATGTTTGGAAATATTTTGAATGCATTAGAAGAGTTTTTATTGCTCCGGAAATAGAAAAGGAAATAATTTAAACCGAACCGGGCCGGCCCACACCCTTTAAGACCCGAAATTACTCCGGGTCGGCCACCGATGCGCTAACCACGCGTCCCACCCTCACTAACGCGCGGGACCCACCGTTCGACCGCGGCGTCAGCGCGCTCATCCCCTTCCTCGCGCCCGACGACCTCACCGAAGATCCCTCTCTATGGATCTCGCCCCTCTCTCCGTCCCCGACCACCGCACCTGGCCTATATAAACCCCAACCCTCTCCTCTCTTTGTTCCCCACCCGAAACCCCCTCTTCCCTCGCCGGAACGCTACCCCACACCTCACCGGAGTTCGGCACCCAACCGGACCTCCCCGAGCTCGTGCCCGTCGCCACACTCACCCCAGCCCCCTCCCACGCCACCAATCAACGCCGGAGCCTCGCCGCCACCGATTGAAGCCTTCAGACGTTTCCCCGGACCACCACACCATCATCCCCGAGCACATCCGACCTCCGGCCGCCGTCGACCTCGCCGGAGACCTCGACCCCCTCTCTGTAAGCTGCCACCTCCACCCGTAGCCGTCGGATCCGTAGTCAACGATCTAGATTAGATCTATTTAATAAACGAACCGGTACGCGTTAATTCTCGGCCAACCGCTTGCTAGCTCCCGCACGCACGCCCTCGCGGCCAATCATAGCATGCCACGTCCCCCTGTCCGTTAGTTAGGTTAGTTTTTCTTTTTCTTTTCAGTTTTAGAAAACAGAATGTATTCTGTTTTTGTTTTTATCATATATTTTAAAATATTTGGTATTTTTAGTTAATTCTTTTTGCATTAGGTCACATATATGTTGTAGTTTATGTCTATATGCTTAGATTTCAAATTTGAATCTAACCAAATTTGCTTAAATTACTAAAATCTGTATAACTAGAGTTTAAAAATATATTTTTGTATGAATCTTTTTGCCACTAATTTGTATTAGTTAGACCTATCATCCTACATAGTTTAAGAAATTTTAGGATAAAACTGGTTAGGGTTTATAACAAAAACAGAATCTGTTTGGTTCTTAATGTAGTTTAGTTGTTTTTAATTTAATTTAATTTACACCTGAATTAGTTTAACTTTTGTTTTTAGATTTCATTAGGTTCTATTGATTCAACATTAGGTGTATTTTTTCTGTTAATAAAATATTTTTTCAATTTGTTTTGTGCTCTAGTTTGAATAGGTACATCTTATTTTCACCTTTAGTATTGTTTAGAAAAAAAAATTGTAGTAACTCTTTTTGCACAAATTTTTTATAATGAAATACTTTTTGTTTTCAAATAAAATTTTGTGGTTACTTTTCTGTTATGTAAACGCCTAGTTGTTCAAAACAATTTTTTTTTGACTTGTTATGTCTTAGTAGAGATTTTGACACCAAAATTTTTAGAGTCTTATACTTTAAGTGTTTCTTCTTTTTGATTGTGCTACTGTTTGTTGAAATATTTGTTTACCTTGCTGTTGTATGAATTGTATTGTGTTTATGCTTATTGTGTGCTTTGTTTGATTCGTTAGATCATCCGGAGTGCGAAGCTTGTTATCTAGAGTCACTTGAGTACGAGGATCGTCAGCAAGGCAAGTCACTTTGACCATGTATACCTATGTTTTATTGCATTGGTTCTACCATCCCCCCAATTGCATGCAAAGTAGGTAATTTGGAAACTTGGTTACTTGATGTACTATCATGTGGTAGGCACTCCTCAACCCTTTGACACATTGGCCCCGGGAAACGTTGATTTAAATTTTGCTATGCTATTAGTAGACGGGGTTGGTTGTGTGATTCATGAGAGTTGTGAGTTAATAATTTCAAGACCTACAAGATGATCAAGACTTCAAGACTCTGAGTTTTCAACATACCTCTGGGTGGATGATGGTTGAACGGCGCCCTGGAGAAACCAGTGGTTAGCCTTGATGTTGCTGGAGAAGTGCCAGTATTCATGCGGAAAGGTCCACCCATGCACAAAGAGATGGATGGATGCTTCAAGACCCAAGGCTTACCTGCACAGCCACAAGCCATTATGGGCTCTGGCTTGGTTGGATATCATGGTGACCCTGGACAGGCGGTGCTACGAGATGTAGAAGAATGGTAGGAAAGGATGGGCACGGACAGAGTCTCGGGGAAACCCTTTAGAAGACCATGTTTTGGTCATCCGTTTCTCAAACACCCTGAAGTGCGAGAAATCCAACGGAGGCGATCAAATCTTGTGGGGAACGTGTGCAAAACTCTGTAGAGTACCCAAACCTAATCGATTAGCCATGTCCATCGTCAAGGACAGTTTGAGCCAAAGGAACTGAAACTATCTGGAACTCTCAACACAATTAATTACATTGATGTGGGTATTAATGTCAACTTGGGTATGAGATTGGTTGGTGGAACCATCTCATTAATCAACCAACATTGTAGTAATTATGCTTTTTCCCTCTCTTGTTGTTGGAAAAAATTGGCTTTATGCAAAAACTTACTACCCCCACCTGCCATATATGCATATAGAATAGATGATTACTTTACACCCCCTCTTTTGTGACATTGCCGGCATATTCAATATGCTGACCTATACGGCTGCAACGTATCATGTTGCAGAGTACTTTTCCGACCAGGAGTGAGGATACGCTCTACGCTCGGTGAGATGCCCTTGGAGTCAGATGGACTCAACTACCTTTGAAGCTTCCGCAAGATTAGTTATTCTCATGAGTTGGCCTTCGGCCACTTTATTGTAATTCTTATTGTAAGAAAGGACTCGATATGAGATTTTCGATTATTAAAGATGTGTGATTTCACTTTGATATATACATTGATGTACCGTGTGTGTACCAGCATGATCTTGGGATGGTCTGGAAACACCGGAGATTCGACCTTTCAGGTCGGGTCGTTACAGAAATGGTATCAGAGCACACGCTGACTGTAGGACGTAACCTCTAGGATTGGAAAAGCCTTAGGATTTATTTCTCTTTTGCCTTTAAAATTATTATACTCTCATCTACTCGTTTCTGACTTCCCTCCGATTTATTTCAAAATTTATAGGTGGCCACCTTCATCCCAGTTTTGATCACGGAGTTTTGTCAGCCTGACGCGACGATGCCCTTTGGTAAGGAGCTCATGAGGATTGTCAGGGACGTAAGGATTGCCTTGCCGAGCATCACAGGGACTCCTATCATGTCTTTTCCACAAGACGAACGCTACAGGATCGAGGTGCACATCCCCGGGAAGACCTTTGGAAATCGTAAGGAACCCATCGACTTCAAGTTTGTGGCACCCAGCTGGATACTTGGGAGAGACATGGCAATTCACCGTGCCCTTGGACGTATTCAGGAGGAATACAGGGGTGGACCCATTTCACCAGGACTCAGCGTGGTTTGTCGCAGGGATGCCAATGGAAATATCATAACCACTCCCACTGAAGACACCACCATTTCCTATATCCAGACTCTGGAGACGCACATTAGGACCTTGGAGCTTCGGGTACGTGCCGACACGAAGATGATCAAGAGGCTAATGAACCGCAAGATTGACCTCGAAGCTGACCTACGGGAAGCCAAGTACGAGCATGAGTGTGAAGTGAAGGATCTCTTAGAGAGGATTGATAAGCTGAACACTCGCATTGCAACTTTGGAGGAACAGATGGACATGGGTGAAAATCTTCATCCAGAAGGAGACATGGCTCCTTTGATCAGCAATGATGATGACTATGAGGAGAGCGTCACCGGAGGAGGCCACTTCACCATGTACTTTTGAGGAGAACTTTAGTTATGCCCCCATGTATCTTTATTTTCATCGTTAAAGCGTAGGTTGATGCTTAGTTTGATTTGGAGATTTGGATCTCGATGTTTGAACCTTGAGTTGAATAAATGAATGAGTGTTTTGTGTGATATGTTTGTTGCATTGCATATGGGTAGTGAATTTCCTTCTAGGTCATTGTTCTATTCTAATTCTTACCCCTCTAAAGACAGCAAGATGCCTCCGCGACGTGAGCCCGACTTCACTTTCCCGCCGGAACTCACACAACTTCTCCAGCAGCAGAACGCCCTGATGCAACTGTTGATTCAGAACCAGACCAACAACCACAATAACCACCCTCCACCTCAAGGCGACAACCTCACTTGTTTTCTGAGCCTGAATCCACCAACTTTCTCCAGCAGCACTAAGCCCATTGTAGCAGATGATTGGCTCCGCAAGATGGAGAGGGAACTCACCACCGCGGGATGCACTGAGGCTGAAAAGGTGCGCTTTGCCGCCCATCAACTTGAGGGACCAGCAACTTCATGGTGGGAGAACTACACCACCACGTACCCCATTGCTGATGTGACTTGGGAGCAGTTCAAGCTAGCTTTCCGCACTGCTCATGTCTCAGATGGAGCCATGAGTCTGAAGAAGCGTGAGTTTTGCAACTTACGCCAGGGGAACCGTTCCGTGGCCCAGTATGTGGATGATTTCAGCACGTTGGCTCGTTATGCACCAGGAGATGTGGCCGATGATGCAGCCAAATAGGAGAGGTTCTTGGAAGGACTCAACGATGAGTTGAGCGTGCAGCTGATGGTGGCTACTTTCAGCAACTACCAGGAGCTGGTAGACAAGGCTCTCATCTTGGAGGGGAAGCAGCAGCAAATCGAAAACCGCAAGAGGAAGTATGGACAAGGGAAGTCTCACTCTAGAGCTCAACAGAAGCACCGCTACTCCCCATACTCAGGAAATACCGGATCAAGGACCAGTAAGTATGGAGGACACACTCATCCCGTGCACAACCATGGAGGCCATAACCATGGAGGAAATGGGAATAATCGTCCCAACAATGGAAACTTCAAGAATGGTAATGGAAGTGGGAATGGCAACCAACACCATCCCGCTCCAGCTCAGAAGGATCTGAACCATATCACCTGTTCAAGTGCCAGAAGATAGGGCACTATGCCACTGAATGCCCTCAGAACAAGCAAGTAAATGGAAACGGCAACAACAACGGCAACTCCGCAGCTAAGAAGCCAAAACCTTTTCCTCATGCTCAGGTGAACCAGCTTGATGTGGAAGAAGTCTATGATCAGCCCGAGACTGTGGTTGGTAAGTTTTTATTGCATTCACGTCCAGTTATGGTACTTTTTGATTCTGGTGCAAGTCATTCATTCATATCAAGGATAGTTGTGGAAAAATATGGTTTACCCACCAGAACCCTTAGTCATCCCATTAAGGTCAATTCCCCAAGAGGTATGATGATGGCAGGGATAGGATGCCACGCCTTAAAACTCCACATAGGAAACCATGTTTTTCCTACCGACCTCATCGTCTTAGAATCCCAGGGATTGGATGTAATCCTAGGCATGGATTGAATGACCAAGTATCAAGGAAACCATGATTGCCCCAGCAAGTCTATTTCACTCACCACTCTGGAGAATAAGAGGATTAAGTATGTATCCCGACGCACACGGATGAGTGCTCGGTGAAATTCCCTCACAGGAGTTGTTCAGGAGAAAGTGTCGGTTGTACAAGACTTTCCAGATGTATTCCCAGAGAAATTACCAGGCATGCCACCAGATAGGGAGATTGAGTTTCTAATAGAGCTGCTACCAGGAACCGCCCCAATTTACAAGAGACCCTATCGGATGCCCGCAAATGATTTAGTAGAAATCAAGAAGCAGATTAAGGAGTTATTGGATAAGGGATATATTCGCCCAAGTTCTTCACCTTGGGGAGCCCCAGTTCTTTTGGTGGAGAAGAAAGATAAAACCTTGAGGATGGTGGTCAATTATCGTGCATTGAACGAGGTGACTATCAAGAATAAGTACCCTCTACCGATGATTGATGACCTGTTTGATCATCTAGTAGGCGCCAAAGTATTCTCCAAGATCGATCTTCGATCAGGGTATCACCAATTGAAGATTCTTGAATAGGATATACCCAAAACAGTCTTCACCACAAGGTATGGCTTATATGAGTATACGGTCATGTCCTTTGGTTTGACTAATGCTCCTTCCTACTTCATGAATATGATGAACAAAGTGTTTATGGAATATTTGGACAAGTTTGTCGTGGTGTTCATCGGTGACATTTTGATATTCTCCAAGAGCAAGGAAGAACACAAGGAATACTTGCGTTTAGTTCTGGAGAAGCTTAGAGAGCATCATTTATATGCCAAGTTCAGTAAATGTGAATTTTGGCTGACAGAAGTCGGATTCCTTGAACACATTATTTCCAGAGAGGGAATAGCACTAGACCCTGCTAAGGTTGAAGCAGTCACTGAGTGGAAGTCACCCACCTCAGTTAAGGAGATCTGCAGTTTTCTCGGACTTGCCGGATATTACCGGAGGTTCATTGAGAATTTTTCAAAGATTGCCAAACCCATGACAGAATTGTTGAAGAAAGACTCTAAGTATATCTGGACCGAGGAATGTGAGGCCAGTTTCCAGGAGTTGAAGAAACGTTTGGTCACAACCCCAGTGTTGATAGTGCCAAATATTCGGAAGGACTTCCAGGTTTATCGTGACACATCACGTCAAGGACTTGGAGGGGTACTCATGCAGGAGGGAAAAGTTGTAGCCTATGCATCCAGACATCTACGACCCCATGAGTTGAATTATGCCACCCATGATTTGGAACTAGCAGCCGTAGTGCACGCACTCAAGACCTGGAGACATTTCCTCGTCGGAAATAGTTGTGATGTTTACACTGATCATAAAAGCCTGAAGTATATCTTCACACAAAAGGAGTTGAAACTCATACAGAGGAGATGGTTAGAGTTAATCAAGGACTACGACAAGAGATTGCATTACCATCCAGGAAAGGCAAATGTTGTGGCAGATGCTTTGAGTCAGAAGAGTTATGTGAACACACTCATAGCCGGAGGATTACCCCAGGAGTTAACCGATGATCTCAGAGAGCTTCGGTTAGAGATAGTTCCAAAAGGATATGTTGCCACACTAGAGATTCAATCCACCTTGACCGAAAGAATTCGTGAAGCCCAGAAATCGGACAAGGAGATAGCTGAGATAAAGCAGAGAATGAAAGAAGGAAAAGCTAAAGACTTTCGTGAAGATGAACAAGGTACTCTATGGTTTGAGAACCGAATCTATGTGCCCAATGATCCAGAGCTCAGGAAGTTGATACTTTAAGAAGCCTAGAATTCACCATACTCGATAGACCCAGGCAACACCAAGATGTACCTAGATTTGAAGGAAAGTTACTGGTTGGACAGGAATGAAGAAGGATATTGCTGAACATGTTGTCGTATGTGATGTTTGCCAGCGAGTAAAGGCGGAACATCACAAACCAGCAGGGTTACTCCAACCTTTGCCGATACCCGAGTGGAAATGGGATAAGCTTGGTATGGACTTCATCACAAGACTGCCTAGGACCCGTTCAGGATATGATTCCATTTGGGTAGTGGTCGATCACTTGACCAAGGTGGCTCATTTCATTCCAGTGAAGACCACCTATACCAGTGCTAAGTTAGCCAAGATATATATGACCAGGATCGTATGTCTGCATGGAGTTTCGAGGAGTATCGTGTCAGATAGAGGAACACAATTTACCTGAAAGTTTTGGCATCAGCTACATGAAACTTTGGGTACAAGGCTGGAGTTCAGTACAACTTTTCATCCAGAGCCCGATGGACAGACTGAGAGAGTCAACCAGATTCTGGAGGACATGTTGAGAGCTTGTGCACTAGACTATGGGTCCAGTTGGGATGACAACTTACCTTACACAGAGTTCTCGTACAACAACAGTTATCAGACTAGTCTGAAGATGGCCCCTTTTGAAGCTTTATACGGAAGGAGGTGCAGAACACCATTGATGTGGGATGGTGTTGGAGACCGAAAACTCTTTGGTCCCTATATTATCCAAGATTCTGAAGAAAAGGTCAAACTGATTCGAGACCGACTCAAGATAGCTCAATCCAGGCAGAAGAGTTATGCTGATAACAAATGCAAGGAGGTGACATATGAAGTGGGAGATCGAGCATATCTTCGTGCTTCCCCACTTCGAGGAATCAAGAGGTTTGGTGTTAAAGGAAAGTTAGCACCCAGATTCATAGGCCCCTACAAAATTCTTGAACGTAGAGGCGAGGTTGCATACAAGCTGGAATTGCCGGAAGAACTGTTCGGAGTTCATGATGTTTTCCATGTTTCCCAGCTGAAGAAATGCCATGTTGAGATGGCTGATATTCCTTTGAGAGACACAGTGCCCCTAGAGGCCATCAAACTTGATAGTGACCTGACCTATGAGGATAAGCCTATCAGAATCCTCGAGACCACCAACAGAGTTACCCGAAGCAAGACCATCACGATCTGTAAGGTTCTCTGGAGTCACCACACCGAAGAAGAAGCCACCTGGGAACATGAAGAAGATCTTCGTAGAGATCACCCACACCTATTTTCTAGCCAACCCGAATCTCAAGGGCGAGATTCATCTTAAGGTGGGTAGGTTTGTAACATCCCAAAATTTCATTTTGGAATGTTATGAAATATAGGTATTGTGACATCCCAAGTGATGTCCCTACCTTTATTTGCCATGTAACCCATTGTATGACCTTGTTATCATGAGCTATGTTTGGAGGGAACCTTGTGATTCTTGTGTGTGGGAAGCATTCATGCATATTTTCATCCATCATCATAACGCATCATCCTCATTTCATTCCTTGTGCTTGATTGGTTCTGGTGCTTGCTTTCATGTATGGTGGTGAGTGTGTTGATGTGGTGTAGTAAGTATGTGCTTGTGTGTGGTGGAGCATGTGGGCAATACCCTCTCCTTTCCCCTCTCTTTTCCCTTGCTAGTTTTCCTCCTAAAAACCCTCCTTTCTTCTATTTATTTTTATTAGCAGATTCAAGTTATGGTAAATCCCTTTTAAAAATGTTGGTGTGTTAACCCAAGATGTCTTATAAATATTGGGAGTGATCTTGAGTCATTTGCTTATATTTGGTTTTGAAAAACTATTCAAAATAGGGGCTGTTTTAATAATTTGATAATAAAATAACATGCTCTATAAATCAACTTAATATTTTTATAAAACAGGTCTCATTATTTCTTACACCAAAATATTTTGTTCTCTCCCAAAACCCTTTTCTTTTTCTCTGGTTTTTAGTTTTTGCCTTTGCTTCTTGTAAATGTTTAAATAAAACTCTGTGTATGTGTGAGCGAGTGAGAGAGAGAGAGGCAGGTGGGCCGAGGCCCAGCCCGTTGCCACAGTAACGGCAACCTGCCCCCGTCTCCCTCCTCCGTCAGTCAGCTTCAGAGAGCGCCCGCGCCCACCGCTCCTTTCTGTCGCCGTCGCCGTCAGCTCCAGGGTATTTAGCCCCCCCTCGGCATCCATGTTCCCTCGCCTAGGGTTCCTCTCCCTCTAGCCGCCGCCGCTCCTCTTTCCCCCTCCATCGCGCTCCCTTCCCGCTTCTTTCCTCTGTCAGGTAAGTGTCTCAGCGAGGTTCAGAAACGTCCGCCCTCATCGTCGCCGGTGTTGCCACGTCTCCGGTAGTCGTCGTCCTCGGTGAAGATGGCTGCCGCGTTCCTGGAGCCGTCCGCGTTCGATCCCTGTCGCTGATTGCCGAGGAGATCGCCGGATTCGACGACCTCGTCGTCTTCGTCCTCGGCTCCGTCCGTGCCGCCGTCGTCCCCTGCTTCCTCTTCGTCGTCGCCTCGTCCCCGACATTCTCCGTGACCGGCTCGTCGTCGCCTTCCCCAAGGTGAGCTGCCGGTCCCCGTAGGCCTCTCCTCCGCGCATAGCTCGTGATCCCTCGTCGCCGTTGCGTGTCGTCGCCGAGAGTAAGGCGAGATCCTGCCACTCTCCTCCGTCCCCCTCGTCGCAGGATGAGTGCGGGAATGGATCCTCCGTGTGTTCCCGCATGTGTAGGTGTAGCTAGGTTCGCCGGAGCCCCCGTGTGTTCGCCGGAGCGCGGGCCGTCGTGTCCCTGTCGCCTCGCTGTAGCTGTCGTCGTTGGTCCAAAGATTCGAGCGTGGGCTCGCCGTCGATCCCTCTCCTCGCAAGATGAGTGTTGGGATGGGACCCCTGGTAGTTCGAGCGCGTGTGTGAGTAGTTGGTCCCGCCGGTCTTGCCGTGTGTCGTCGGAGAGCTCCACCGCGTTTCCTTGTCATCGCTGTCTGTCCTTTTCTTCAGTTTCGTCAGGGTTAGTGTGCGCGTTTGTATAAGAGCAGTGAGCTCCCTTCTTTGTTGAGATCCGGCGCCGTAGCGCAGTGGTAGTGTGTGTGTGTGTGTGTTACCAGGGAGGTTGTGGGTTCGATCCCCTTCTCCCCCCTTTTCTTTTCCTGTTTTTCTTTTCGGTTTTTCTTTTTGTTTTCTTTATTTTGCAAAACAGAGAGTGTGTGTGTGCCTTTATGTGTGTATGTATGTATGTTTTGTGTGATGTGTGTTTGGTATATGTTTGTGTGTGTATACACCTATTGCGCATATATATACATATGTATGTGTGGGTTGATACACTCGTGTGTGGTTTGTGTGTGAGTATATGCACTTATGTGCATATGCCCACATATGTGGAGTGTTGGTGTTGTGAGGGTGTGTTATGCATTATACCTAGTGTATATATGCATACATACACATGAGTGTGTGCCTCAAGTGAGTTGTATGTGCTTAGGCTTATATGTTGGTTTGTGAGTAGTATATGCAAACACTATGTGCATATGCACCCATGCTTGTGTGTATGTATGTATGGTCGTGTGAGTAGGTAGGGATGCTTGTGTGTGTATGTGTTCTTATGATATGAGTTTGAGTGGGGTGTGTATGATCTACATACACCCATTCATGTGCATTGTAGCTCCATGTGTAGGTTTCTCCCTATATGATCATAGGAGCATGGATTCCTCTCTAGTTAGTTTCATTCTTGTTTTAGATGCTAGACTATGTTTTCATATCCCTAACATGTTAATTAATCACTTCTAACATGTATCTATGGAGCACATGTCAATTTGGGGCATTTCATTAAGTTTCATAAGTGACATAAGTCACCCATGCCTAGTGTGGGTCAGATTTCGACCTAGCTTATCTTCATTTTGTTCCATGCAAGCATATAGGTATGAGTAATGATTTTGGGGTGTTTTCAACCCCTATATGCATATGGTAAGTCAGATTTGACTTTGGGGCAACTTGACAAAAGTACATTTTTATGCTGTGATGCCCTTTTGTCGTTTACATATGAATTAATCCATGCATGCTTTGGAGTTCTTGTCAACATGAGATTGCTAGTAAAAGTTGCTGTGAACGTCCATGTATTTTTGTTATATGTTCTGGGTTACCAGATCAATAGGTACCATGATGTTTAGTTGGCTACTTTCTGTTTCTGTCCAGCTAGTCTGAAAATGGCCAAGTCTGGAGAATCTGCTGTTATTGTCTTGCCTTGAAGATCAGGGTGTAGCTAGTGTTGTGTTGGGTTTTTGACCATGCTCAGTGTTAGGTATTTGTAGTAGATATTGACATCGACCATCCTGTTAATTTTCATGTCATTTGGAGCTTTCTAGCATATTTAATCAGTGTTGTAAACTTGCTACTTTATTAACCCAGATTCCAGAAAACTGGAATTTTCACTGTCCCTAAAAACCTGTTTCATCATGCCTACTTGTCAGCTCCATGCATAGGGATGTGTTGCCCTTTTGTTGATTGTGTAGTTGGATGAATTGATGTGGGTGTTGAATAGAACCTGTTCATGTCTTGTTTGTGTCTGTAGAGTTCCTGTAGCAATAGTTGTGAGCTTTTCAAATTGCTATGTTGCTGTTTTGTGGCAGATTGAGTGCTATTTTGTTTTGGGTGTGGTGGGAGCTATACTCCACGGAATTGAGTGATTCTTGAGTCTATTGTGATTAGTTTTTCATCAACTATACAGTGGCTACCTTGGGATGCCAAGAATTAGCCCAGGTATTTGGTGGACTTGTGTTTTTGCCTTCGTACCTTGTCGTGAGCGTATCTCGAGAACCGTAGCTTTGTTTCTCGCGATCTTTATATGCATTTCCATCGATTTTTCATGATGCATCCATATTTGCCATGTTCATGCATGTCTAAATAACTTAAAATGTGATTCTGTCCAGATTCATTTATCCACCACCTTTGCATGTGAAACTTGACTAGAATTGGATTGCCATGTTAAATTCTTCACAAAAATGATCATGCATCATCTTGATTGTGAATTGCACCTTGTTTGGTTATTTATTTGCTGTTTCTCTTGGGTAGACGCGAGTGTCGAATCTGAGTTCGAGGAACCTGGAGAGTACCACTACGAGGATCCCGCTACTTGTTCCGCTGAAGAACCAACAGGCAAGATGATCGTACCCGGATCCCAATACTATCTTTGCTTGCTAGTTTCTCGTTCTTATCATTACCATTGCGCTACCTACCACATGATATCATCCCCCATGTTACCATGACAGCCTCTAACATCCACATCCCAGCAAACCGTTGATTGGCTAAGTTACCGCTGCTCAGCCCCTCTTATAGCATTCTTAGTTACAGGTGCAGGTTGTTCCATGTGATAACATGGATTGGATATCACAATAAATTCTGTTATTTAAATTAATGCACATATATATCTGGTATTGGTGGAAGGCTTGGCCTTTTGCTAAGTGATTTGTTCCGCTTGTACCGCCATTAGATTCTTGTTACCGGTGTTATGTTTTCCATATTTTGCGCTCCTAACATGCTTGGGGTTGTTATGGGGACCCCCTTGTTTATTCGGTTGAGATGAAAACTTGTCTGGCAAGACCCAACATTGGTACTGCATTTGCTAATAACTTAATGAACCTGCATAGGGCTTTGCAACCCCGTGGATAATTAATCAACCCCCGGGCCAGTGCTCCTCATGAGTGTTGGTCCAAACTAGAGCCGTGTGCGGGGCCAACCCGGGGCAACCCGGGAGATCTCTATCAGGCCACCGTACGCTGTGCTTATCCGCCGTGTCCTGAGAACGAGATACGCGGCTCTTATCAGGTTCGTCGACACGTCGGGTGGTCTTGCTGGATTTGTTTTACCTGTATCGAATGTCTTGTGTGAGGAGTCTAACTTTCTTCGGGTTTACTCGAGGTGTTGGCTTCCTTTGGAATTGTCTATGATGATCGCGAGAACCACGTTCGAGACTATTCCCGCGGAGTGTGGTTATTTGTGATGGACTAGTTGGAGCACCCCTGCAGGGTTAAATCTTTCGGAAAGCCGTGCCTGCGGTTATGTGGGAACTTGGATATTTTGTTTAACACCCGACTATAGAAAACTTGAAGTATACTCTAATTAAAATACACCAACTGTGTGAGTAAGCGTGTTCGTCTCTGCTCGTGAACATGAACCGAGAGAGAACATGGTGGGGTTATGATTGACGTAAGTAAGTGTTCACGATCTCTTAGAGATCATTCTAGATTCGATCGTCTTCGTAGGCCTCTCATATTTATTTCATGTTGCGTAAGCTAGCCACCATAAAAATTGCTTAGTGCTGCTGCAAACTAAACATCACCCCTTCCACCCTAAAGCTTAAATAGTGTTGGTACCCGGGTTACTTGATAGCTGAGTCCTCTGTGGCTCACAGTTTACTACAACAATCCAGGTGCAGGTTCAGGTGAGTTCGCGCAGGATGATCTTACTTAGCTCCAGTGGGAGTATGATGAGGAGAGAGGCAGGATGTACGTGACATATCCCGACGAGTAGAGGACCTGGTCATGATCTTGGGCAGCTTGATAGTATCATCGCATTTGCTTTTATTGTTTGTTTTTGTCCGTAGCTGGACCCTGTGTTCCTCTTCATGTATGAACTGAGTGATATTGTAATTTAGCATGTGGCGAGTGTAAGCCAACTTCTTATACTCTTCCCTTCAGTACATGTATGATGTGATGATGCTTATCTTGCTAACGGCAAGATGCGCTTCTATCCTTTGCGAGGACCTCGTGCCTCAAAACGGATAGGCGTGCATCTTGGGCGTGACAGGTATGCATCATCATCACTTTGTTTGAATGTAATGAATGGTTGAAGTACTTCATTTGAATTTCTGAAAGGCCATTTCAAGTTTCCCATGTATTGGTTTCACCTATTTGAAAACCTTTGAAAATGTTCAAAGAAAGAGGGGAGTAACATGACACTCCACACCAGGGGCATCTTGGTGAAATATTTGAGCAATAAAACCAGGGGGTTATTTGAAAAATTATTGCAAAAGGATTTAAAATCAATTAGGCATTTTTTTGAAAATAAATTTTAAAAAGATTTTCAATATGACAGAGGAAAAATGTCCATTAAATAGCATTAATTCTCCTGATCATTTTGATATATATATTTTCTATGTTTGGAAATATTTTGAATGCATTAAAAGAGTTTTTATTGCTCTGGAAATAGAAAAGGAAATAATTTAAACCGAACCGGGCCGGCCCACAGCCTTTAAGACCCGAAATTACTCCGGGTCGGCCACGAACGCGCTAACCACGCATCCCACCCTCACTGACGCGCGGGACCCACCGTTCGACCGCGGCGTCAGCGCGCTCATCCCCTTCCTCGTGCCCGACGACCTCACCGGAGATCTCTCTCCGCGGATCTCGCACTATCTCCGTCCCCGACCACCGCACCTGGCCTATATAAACCCCAGCCCTCTCCTCTCTTCGTTCCCCACCCGAAACCCCCTCTTCCCTCGACGAAATGCTGCCCCACACCTCCTCGGAGTTCGGCACCCAACCGGACCTCCCCGAGCTCGTGCCCGTCGCCACACTCACCCCAGCCCCCTCCGACGCCACCAATCGACGCCGGAGCCTTGTTGCCGCTGTTTGAAGCCTTCGGACGCCGCCCCCGACCACCGCACCGTCGTCCCCAAGCACATCCGACCTCCGGCCGCCGTTGACCTCGCCGGAGACCTCGACCCCCTCTCTGTAAGCCGCCACCTCCACTCGTAGCCGTTGGATCCGTAGTCAACAATCTAGATTAGATCTATTTAATAAACAAACCGATATGCGTTAAGTCTCGGCCAACCGCTTGCTAGCTCCCGCACGCACGGCCTCGCGGCCAATCACAGCATGCCACGTCCCCTTGTCCATTAGTTAGGTTAGTTTTTCTTTTTCTTTTCTGTTTTAGAAAACAGAATGTATTCTATTTTTGTTTTTATCATATCTTTTAAAATATTTGGTGTTTTTAGTTAATTGTTTTTGCATCAGGTCACAAATATGTTGTAGTTTATGTGTGTCTGCTTAGATTTCAAATTTGAACTTTAAAATTTGAATCTAACCAAATTTGCTTAAATTACTAAAATCTGTATAACTAGAGTTTAAAAATATATTTTTGTATGAATCTTTTTGCCACTGATTTGTATTAGTTAGACCTATCATCCTACATGTTTTAAGAAATGTTAGGATAAAATTGGTTAGGGTTTATAACAAAAATAGAATTTGTTTGGTTCTTAATGTAGTTTAGTTATTTTTAATTTTAATTTAATTTGAACCTGAATTAGTTTAACTTTTTTTTAGATTTCATTAGGTTCTGTTGATTCAACATTAGGTGTATTATTTTTTGTTAATAAAATATTTTTTCAATTTGTTTTGTGCTCTAGTTTGAATAGGTACATCTTATTTTCACCTTTAGTATTGTTCTGAAAAAAAATTGTAGTAACTCTTTTTGCACAAATTTTTTATAATGAAATACTTTCTGTTTTCAAATAAAATTTTGTATTTACTTTTTTGTTATCTAAATGCCTAGTTGTTCAAAACAATTTTTTTTGACTTGTTATGTCTTAGTAGAGATTTTGACACCAAAGTTTTTAGAGTCTTATACTTTAAGTGTTTCTTCTTTTTGATTGTGCTACTGTTTGTTGAAATATTTGTTTACCTTGCTGTTGTATGAATTGTATTGTGTTTATGCTTATTGTGTGCTTTGTTTGATTCGTTAGATCATCCGAAGTGCGAAGCTTGTTATCTAGAGTCACTTGAGTACGAGGATCGTCAGCAAGGCAAGTCACTTTGACCATGTATACCTATGTTTTATTGCATTAGTTCTACCATCCCCCAAATTGCATGCAAAGTAGGTAATTTGGAAACTTGGTTACTTGATGTACTATCATGTGGTAGGCACTCCTCAACCCTTTGACACATTGGCCCCGGGAAACGTTGATTTAAATTTTGCTATGCTATTAGTAGACGGGGTTGGTTGTGTGATTCATGAGAGTTGTGAGTTAATAATTTCAAGACCTACAAGATGATCAAGACTTCAAGACTCTGAGTTTTGAACATACTTCAAGGTCTTGAGGGTGCAGTTTGAAAAAGTGAAGGACATCCCAGAAGAATTTTGAGCTGGGTGGGCTAAATCCGCGCGAGAGGTGATGTGTAAATACGAGCACCTCACCCTCCCGAGGATGGGGTTTTTCAATTCATTGCCCGGAACCCGCCAATGAATAACACTTTTTGCTGGAAGGGTCCCCGCGTTTACAAAGTCTGCCAAATACTCTTTCGTAATAGCAGAGTCGACCCAGTTGCACGAGTTGGATGCACGAGACATGGCGGCGGTTCAAAATTGCGCAAGGTAACAATGCACGGTGAGTCAGGGGATGGCAGATGAGTAAGTGCGGTTTAAAGCCTAATTTTTTTATAAAGTTAAGCCGCCAAGAGCTGGTTGGCGTGAGCCGTAATTTCATGGCGGGTCAAATTTATAAGAAGACGAAGTGAGATTTGGCTAAGTGTGGAAAATAGGTTTCACAACATATCTATGTGGTTGCGAATCTACAAAACATAGAAATGTGGTTTTATTTTAAACCTAGCGATGAACCATCGAACCAACGAAAGTTTGAAAATGGCAGGCAGAGCAATTATAGATCTGCGCGATGCTGCTATCAGTTTCCTATAGTATACCGCAATGGAGAAAAGGATATCATCGAGTTTTATGGACTATGCATAGCTTGCATTGGGGAGAAGCTCGTGCTCTAAGAGGCAGAGGAACTCCATGAAAACCCTATCAAAAACTACAGATCTAGGGGAGGAAGAACTTACCGGAGATGGCACAACAGACGTGGGCAGAGCTCTGGAGCGAACAGGTTGATGCAGCGGCCTGAACGACGATGGCGTTAATATGTTACCGAAATGAGGTGCGCTAGAGCGGCGGCGTCGGAAGGAAGAAGAAGAAGAGCGAATGGGGAAGAAACAAATGCCACCCTCCGCGGTCCTATTTAATAGGCAAAGGTGGAAATGGGTGCAAAAATCTAGGCGACATATATTGATTGACCAAGGTGGATGCCTCGATTCTCGGGCCGTCCATTTAATCAGGGAAAGATCCGTTGTGGTCATCAGAGGATCTTTCTGACATATTTGATATGACGTCACGGCAGGTTATTTCGTCTTAATTTCAGATGGCATAAGCGAGACTCGCCGCCAGTTAAGAAGGAGGCTGAAATGAGCAAGCTCAAATCAACCGGGGGCCTAATGTTGGGGATATAACCCCGCGGTGAGACCCGCTCCGGAGGCTCCAGGTCACACCTGGCGGCTCAGACACCAGCCCAAGGATGGGCTTTGAAGACTCAAGCCCAAGACGTTGGGTGGCTTGCCAGGATAGGCCAAGACGTGGCCCAGACGGAGAAGACATGAAGACCCGGGCGGGAGAGCCACCCGGAGACAGCTCAGGAAGGCAAGACTATGTAGAGATAGACTCGGACACGTTGTGAGAGTCGGTTACGACTTGTATAACCCGTGGTCTTGACCTCTTATATAAAGGCGAGACCCGGGGCGACTTAGAAGGGAGATCAACCATCGAGAACTAGGTCAAGCAATCTGCTCCCTTGTAATCGATACACCAAGGAATACAAACACAAGCAGGACATAGGATGTTACCTCTATCTTGAGGGGACGAACCTGGGTAAACCCATCTCCTTCATCCTGATCAACCCATTTGAGTCCATCACCTTAGCGATGGCCTCGAATCCAAGTCCGTTCACACGGACATCTACCGTGACAAAACCACGATAGGGCTCCCATGACCCTAGTGGTTACTCCCGCTCCAACTGAGACGGAATGCGCGGGCCCTTAATGAGCCGCCACTGCCAGAGCTGCTGCCTCTCGCTGTACTCTCGCTCGGTATGCGAGCGCCTACGCACCCAAAGCCGTCTGATTGTCTCGCGGTAGCCCCTGGTCTCGACCACTGCTAGAACCTGTCGATGACTCATAGCGCCAGCTGTAGCTGCGGCTGGGGAGGGGGGTTGAATGCACACGGCTCTGACTGTAAGTATATTTCTCTTGCTGGGCCATCGCCGTTTGAAGGTATCCAAGGGCGTTCCGCACCTCCTCAACAAAGGGCGCCTCATCAGGAATAGGGATTGTTTCAAGTCGGGTTGCTGCCACCACCATGTTCTCCGCTGGGTTTGAGTAGTGATCCGCCGGCGTCAGAAAAGCCGCTGGTGAGGCCTGGTTTTGTCGGGGCGGGTTAAGCTATTGTCGAGCCGCTGGATGACTTCTAGGCGCGTCCACTGTACGTTCCGTTCCTGGCGAGTTAAAAAGATTCCTGGACTCGTATTGTTCTGGTAAGCGGGACTGATGTCTCATCTGCTGTACCGCAGTTGCTGACTGTTGCTCTAGCTCAAGCCAGAAAGCATCTATCCTAAGGCGTTTTGCCTCCGCATCCATCTGAGCCATTAACTCGCCAATCCCCTATTGGAACTCCGCCATCTGGTCCTTAAGCCTTGTGATCTCCAAGTTCCGGGCCGCTTGATTATCCGGCGTGACTTCAGTCGCCATCAGGGTTGTGAGCTCGTTCATCAGATCTAGAAGAACCTGAGCCGGTGGCGGCGGGTCAGTCCCCGTGTTTGCGGCTCCGGTGACTGTGCTGCTTGTGCCCGGTGCTGACCTTGCCATGAACACGGCCGCATGGATTGGAAGCCCGTGATCCTCCGGCTCAGAACACTCCGACTCGGGGTAAAGCTCGTCGTAGCCCCCGAGCCCGCCGTTGTGAAGCTGGTAGATTGATTCCGCCTCTCCGCTCGAAGATCCGTCCTCTAAATAGACGAGAGTTTCCTACAACATAGAAGCCTCAAGATCCATGCCTTGAGTGAAGCCCACGAAGACATGCTTCCGGCCCGGGTTAACACGGGCGGGTCGCACATGTTGGGCGGGTTGTGCGCGCCGAGCCGGCTCGACGATGTTGGTGTAGACGTCCGGCCCGGGTGTAGATCCGTCAACCTTGCCGATGAAGACGTGGATTCCGCTGAAGGGAACTCGAAATCCATATTCGACAGAGCGGCCTACGGGTCCTAGCCGGCGTCATCGATGTAGAGCCGACCGCGACAACTTTTGCTCATCCTTCTGACCACGTATCCCTCGAACCCTGGGACAGATCCCTTGAGAACTCAACACCACCGAGCGCTAGCCCCACGATGGGCGCCAACTGTAATTGTTTTGTAACGGCAGATGTCCGAGGACTTACATTCGAGGCCATCGCTAAAGTGATGGACTCAAAGGGGTTGACCGGAACGAAGGACACAGGTTTACCCAGGTTCGGCCCCTCAAGTAGAGGTAAAAGCCTACATCCTGCTTGCGCTTGTATGCTTGGAATCTCGATTACAAGGGAGCGGAATTGCTTGACCTAGCTCTCGATTAGTTAGTCTCTGTCTAAGTCGCCCCAGGTCTCGCCTTTATAAAGGAGGTCAAGACCAGGGGTCGTACAAGTCATAACCTACTCTCACAACGTGTCTGAGTCTGTCTCTATATTGTCTTGCCTTCCTGAGCAACCCGTCTCTGGGCGGCTCACCCGCCCGGGTCTTCATACCTTCTCCGTACGGGCCTCATCTTGGCCCATCTTGGCAAGCCGCCCAACATCTTGGGCTTGAGTCTTCAAGGCCCATCCTTGGGCTAGTGTATGAGCCGCCAGGTGTGACCCGGAGCCTCTGGGGCGGGTCTCACCGCGGGGTTATATCCCCAACACTTCCCGTCAAAGGCAAGCGCCCTCCGTCGACCGAAGTGCACCGACTTCCGCTCCCAAGCGTCTTCGGTCCGTGCGACGAACGTCGGCTATGGCAGCAATGCACGGACTGGACATCAACAGGAATCCTTCATGTGAACCGGCCGTGGGGACAACCCCGACCACTCGTTCAACCAAGAGGTACTTTGTTCGGTCGCTTAATCTATTCTTATCGCCAAAATTTCACAGAGGATCTTATGTTGAAATAATCAGGAAGCAAGTACAACCATCTTCTGTCGATAATGCTGCCGAGGTTCCTGGCAATACTTATGAGCCAAGATCTTCTGCTCATGCTTAACCTGCTGCGGAGGCCCCTATGGTTAATCTGGTCCCTGAAGATTCCGGGGATGCGGTATCGGTGACCAAATCCGAGGTGGAAAGTGCGATGAACCACTAATGGCGGTGAAAAGCACTACGCCATCCGGCGTTCTCCGAACAAGAGTTTAATGCTCTATGTTCGACCGATGCACACATCAGAGCTGCCCGAGCTGGGCTTTTACAAGCAGTGAAACTGATATCATCCGGCCTAAAGGTGAGTGCTTGGTTTTAAGAATCCGGACACACATGTAAACCCACTAGGCCCTGAGCCTTGAATTGGTCGGGACGACTGAGTTAAGGATCCGCATATCATTTATTGATGATGTAGGCCTCAAGGCAGCAGAATGAGAAATTGGCCATTGAATTGGAGGCAAGCCGAACACAGGTGGAATACATGAAGGCGTAGCTGGAACAAGTAAAGAATTTCACCCGGGAGGCGCATGGTAAGTATATCCATTCTGCTGATCAAAGTATATAATCCCATGCTGACGCGAGGGTACTTTGTAGCAGCTGAGTCTATAGGACAGCCGCAAAAAGATTTAGATGCAGCCCAAGAATCTCAGAGGTATGCTGAGTCCCATCATGAGGTCGGCTGCCTTTCATTGTAACGAACCTTGAGGAGAAGAAACGCCTCCAGGCGGAAAACAAGTAGCAGCCCAAAGAAATTGAGAGTTTAAAGACTCAATTGGCCCAGACCCAAGAAGAGAACCAAAATCTATAGAGGGGCATGTTCAGTAAGTGTGATTATAACATCGAGGGGTACCTCTCATACATGAAGCATAATGGACACTTGTCTCATGTATATGTCTCCTAACTGGGCGACCTGAAGAAGATATAGGACTACCTATGGAGCCTTCTGAAATAACTTTCCGCTGTTCATGAGCGGGCTCGTGTGGCTATGAGGAGCATGATAAAAGCGCTATGGCCTGCCGAGCAACCTACGGAGGGGATGGCCGAACTGGCTGATCGGTTCAAGGGAGCCCGGAGTCGGTTCGAGTTATGGAAGATATCAGCCTGCCAGGAGGGAGCACGGGAGGCGTGGGCGATGATCAAGATTCGATATACCAGCCTTAACCCTGAGCATATGGCTCAGGTTGGGCCAGCAAGGCCTGATGGGCAAGAAGTGCCACTTTGTTTGGTGTACAACCAAGTGATGCCTGCCGCTCATCTCTCGCAAGAGGATTGCACCCTAGATACCTTAATAGACAATATTGACCAGCAGCTAGATGTGTGATTGTATGTAACTATGTACTTGCAATCAAAAATTGCTCCGTCTATGTTGTAAACTTTGTCTTAACAGGCCATTGGCTTTGACCTCCCACGCTAAGAGCTTGGGAGTGTTCCTTATAATATATTCGTTGACAAGAGGGAATTCTTTTTGAGGAACCAGGCAATCCGGCCATTTGGTGCGAATAGACAAAAAAGTGCATAGGGAGATATGTTATATTACTTCTTAGCATAAGAAACATCTTTCGAACAAAATAATACCTCTATCGATACCTTCCTTCATGCTGCTATGTAAATCGTAGATACTAAGGACGAATACTGCTAGTATGCGATTAATGGCTTTTGTGAGAAACCCGAGTAATGGTGATAACAACCATAATTTTCTTTGTTGCTCCCATCATAGCCGACCAATTTTTTGCTGAAGATAGCTAGCTTTTGGCTTCACACGTTTGAGGTACGTATCCGGATAACCCGATCGTAACAATCGCAGAGGTGCTCCCTTTACCCTCTAGCCAAACAATCAAGAACGTAGAGGGTAAACACAGGAGCGAGGCAACCCAGCTTGGCAAAAATCTTAGTACGAATTGATGCATATAATGGCTTAAAAATTGACAAGGGAAACGTGCATACATGATAAGTGTGAATAGATGCTTAAAATATATAATCATCGGCTTCGGGAAGAAGCCCCGAGGTGTTTTGTTCGGATTTAACATTTGAGGATGTATGCCAAAAATCTTAATACGAGATCGGTTTAGCCAAACATAGACCTGGGAAACAAAAATCCAAACCTGTAAAAACTCAAGGTGGGTGGGGGGAATGAAAAAGAAAGAAAAGAAAAAATAAGGGTAAAAATTATGACGACACCGGTCTAGCCGTAGAAGCACCGAAGACGAGCTGTGTTTCATGGGTTTGGTTCGAGGCGGTTATCCGGCGGGTTTCAAAGATGGTAAGCCCCTCCTACGAGTATTTCATCAATTATGAAGGGGGCCCTCCCATTTGGGATTGAGTTTATGCTTCTGCTTCTCCGGGAGCCATAAGACGAGTTTGCCCACATTGTATGCTTTTGCCCTGACCTCCCTGCTCTGGTAACATTGGGCCTGCTATTGATAAAAAGTAGATCGAGCTCGCGCTCTGTCGCGTTCTACTTCTAAGGTGTCGAAGTCGTCCTACCAATCTAACTCGGCCTCCTTTTCTTCGTAGATGCACACCCTTGGTGCATCGTGAATTAATATCACAGGGATGGACTGCTTTTGCCAAATAGACCATGAAGAATGGTGTGTATCCCGTTGATCAATTCGGGGTGGTACGCATGTGTTGGGGAACGTTGCATGGGAAACAAAATATTCCTACGCATATGCAGGATCTATCCATGGTGATGAGCATCTACAAGAGGGAGAGTGGATCTACATACCCTTGTAGATCGCTAAGCGGGAAGCGTTAAGAAACGCAGTTGATGTAGTCGAACGTCTTCACGATCCAAATCACCGAGCGTCCTGCGGTCCCATCATGATCCTTCTCGCGATCCAATAATAATCCGTCCCGCGATCCCATCACAATCCATCCCACGATCAAATCACGAATCGTCTCGCGATCCTGATCACGGTCCTTCCGATCTAGCGCCGAACGGAGGACACCTCCGCGTTCAGCACACGTACAGCTCAATGATGATCTCCACCTTCTTGATCCAGCAAGAGGAAGCTGAGAGGTAGATGAGTTCTCTGGCAGAGCGATGACATGGCGGCAATGGTGGTGGAACTATTCCGACAGGGCTTTGCCTAAGCACCGCCAAACTAGAGTAGAGGAGAAAACAATCTAGATGAAGTACAGGGAGCACGCGGCAATTAGCCATTCCCTCTAAATCCTCTAGTATATATAGGAGGGAGGGAGGGGAGGAGGCAGCCTCAAACCATCAAGGGTTGGCCAAAATTGGAGGTGGAGGAGTCTTACTCCAATCCTACAAGGAGTAGGATTCCTTCTCTCCACTTGGAAACACTTTCCACCTTTCCACCTCTGGGTTTTTGCCAGCACTAGCTGCATGGGCCTTAGTGGGGGGTCGGACAGCCCACCAGGGGCTGATTTGATTCCTCCCACAGCCCATGAGGTCCTTTGGGTCGAGACACCCCTCCCGATGACCCCCCGGTACCCTCCCGGCACTCTCGGTACACTACCGAAGTACCTGAAACTTTTCCGGTGACCAAAACAAGGCTTCCTATATATATCAATCTTTACCTCCAGACCATTCCGGAGTTCCTCATGATGTCCTGATCTCACCTTTGGCTTAGCTTTCTCCTCTAAATCCCCTAGTATATATAGGAGGGAGGGAGGGGAGGAGGCAGCCTCAAACCCTCAAGGTTTGGTCGAAATTGGAGGTGGAGGAGTCCTACTCCAATCCTATTAGGAGTAGGATTCCTCCTTTCCACTTGGAAACTCTTTCCACCTTTCACCTTTGGGTTTTTTTCTTCTCAAACCACTCCAGCCACATGAGCCCTTAGAGGAGGCTTCGGCCAGCCCACTAGGGTCTGGTTTACCTCCTCCCACAACCCATGTAGCCTCTTGGGTCGAAATACTTCTCCCGATGGTCCCCCGGTACCCTCCCAACACTCCCAGTACACTACCGAAGTACTTGAAACTTTTCCGGTGACCAAAACAGGACTTCATATATATCAATATTTACCTCGGGACCATTATGGAGCTCCTCGTGACGTCTAGAATCTCATTTGGGTCTCCGAACAACCTTCGGTCACCACCATACATAACTCTACTATACCGAAACGTCACCGAACCTTAAGTGTGCAGACCCTCCGGGTTCGAGAACTACGTAGACATGACTGAGACACCTCCACAGTAAATAACCAATAGCGGGACCTGGATGCCCATATTGGTTCCTACGTTTTGTACGAAGATCTTTATCGGTTGAACCTCTATGTCAAGGATTCAGTTAATCCCGTACGCTGTTCCCTTTGTTCTTCGGTATGTTACTTGCCCGAGATTCGATCATCGGTATCTCTATACCTAGTTCAATCTCGTTACTGGCAAGTCTCTTTACTCGTTCCATAATACAAGATCCCGTGGCTAACACTTAGTCACATTGCTTGCAAGGCTTATTGTGATGTTGTATTATCGAGTGGGCCCTGAGATACCCCTCCGTCACACGGAGAACAAATCCCAGTCTTGATCCATGCCCACTCAATAGACACCCTCGGATATACCTGTAGAGCATCTTTATATTCACCCAGTTATGTTGTGACATTTGATACACACTGATACGTCTCCATCGTATCTACTTTTCCAAACTCTTTTGCCCTTGTTTTGGACTCTAATTTGCATGATTTGAATGGAACTAACCCGGACTGATGCTATTTTCAGCAGAATTGCCTTGGTGTTATTTTTGTACAGAAATAAAAGTTCTCGGATTGACCTGAAAATTTGTGGAGAATAATTTTGGAATTAATAAAAATTACTGTCAAAAGAATCAACCGGACGGGGGCCATCGACAGGTGGCAAGCCTGCGAGGCGCGGAGACCCCTGGCCACGCCTAGCAGGCTTGTGGGGCCCCTGCTGCTCCACCGACCTCAATTCCAATTTATTCCTATTCGTTGAGAAAAAAAATAAAGGAGATGAGTTCATCGCGTTTCACGATACGGAAACCGCCACCACCTCCTGTTCTTCCTCGGGAGGCCAGATCTGGAGTTCATTTTGGGCACCGGAGAGGGGAAATCGACGCCGTCATCATCACCAACCATCCTTCATCACCAATTCCATGATGCTCTTCGCCCTTTGTGAGTAATCCCATCGTAGGCTTTCTGGGCAGTGATGGGTTGTATGAAATTTATCATGTAATTGAGTTAGTTTTGTTAGATTTTGATCCCTAGTATCCACTATGTTCTGAGATTGATGTTGCTATGACTTTGCTATGCTTAATGCTTGTCACTAGGGCCCTAGTGCCATGATTTCAGATATGAACCTATTATGTTTTCATGAATATATATGTGTTATTGATCTTATTTTGCAAGTTGTAGACACCTATTACGAGTTATGATCCGCATCCCCCAGGGTGACAATAACTGGGATTCTTTCCGGTGATTATCGTAGTTTGAGGAGTTCATGTATTCACTAAGTGCTAATGATTTGGTCAGGTTCTCTATTAAAGAGGCCTTAATATACCTTAGTTTCCATTAGGACCCCGCTGCCATGGGAGGGTAGGACAAAAGATGTCATGCAAGTTCTTTTCCATAAGCTCGTACGACTATATACGGAATACATGCCTACATTACATTGATGAATTGGAGCTAGTTTTGTGTCACCCTATGTTGTAACTATTGCATGATGAATGCCATCCGACATAATTATCCATCACTAATCCATTGCCTACAAGCTTTCCATAAATTGATCCTTGCTAAGTTATTTCTCCGTTGCTACTGTTACAATCACTGCAAAACTACTATTGTTACTTTTTCCATCGTTACCGTTACTTCCATACTACTTTGCTACTGAATACTTTGCTGCAAATATTAAGTCTTTTAGGTGTGGTTGAATTAACAACTCGCCTGTGGATACTCAAGAATATTCTTTGGCTCCCCTTGTGTCGAATCAATAAATTTGGGTTGAATACTCTACCCTTGAAAACTGTTGCGATCCCCTATACTTGTGGGTTTTCAAGACCTTTTTCTGGCCCGTTGTCGGGGAGCATAACTCTATTCTTTGAGTCACTTGGGATTTATATTTTCTGATCACTATGAAGAATCTAAAAGATCAAAAAACCAAGATCACTACGAGGGGAGGTAAGGAACTGCCATCTAGCTGTGCACTTGATTCATCTTCTGTTATGAGTAAGTTTGCGACACCACCACCTGCTAGTAATTCTGATATGTCGCAAGTAATTGATGATGCCACTTCTGCTATGCATGATGCTCATGATGATACTTTGCTTGATAATACTGTACTACTGGGTGAATTTCTTGATGACCAAATTGCTGGAGCCGATGCTGAAAATTATGATACTTCTAAAACTGATGACATTATTGAAACTGAACACAATGAGACACCTGCTATACCTAGCTCTCCTAGATATGAATTTCCTGATATTCCCGAGGGTTATGTTATGGAAGGGGAGGTAGCTAGGGACTTTCTTGCTTGTAAGGATAGAGATGATCTTAAGAAATTACTATGCAAGTGGAAAGCAAAATCTTTGAATGCTAGTATGTAATATGATCCTAAGTTTGCTACTTCACCTACCTTTGTTACTAATAAGGATTATGAATTCTCTGTCGATCCTGAGTTAATCACTTTGGTTGAATCTGATCCTTTCCATGGCTATGAATCTAAAACTGTTGTGGCACATCTCACTAAATTGAATGATATAGACACCTTATTTTCTTATGAGGAAAAAATTTGTTATTATTATATTCTCAAGTTGTTTCCTTTCTCATTAAAGGGTGATGCTAAGATATGGTTCAATTCTCTTGCTCCTGGTTGTGTGTGTAGTCCCCAGGATATGATATATTAATTCTCTAAAAAATATTTTCATGCCCATAAGAAACAAGCTGCCTTGTAGGAAATATTTAACTTTGTGCAAATTGAAGAAGAGAGTCTCCCACAAGCTTGGGGGAGGCTTCTCCACTTACTTAATGCTTTGCCTAATCATCCTCTCAAGAAAAACGAAATACTTGATATATTTTATAATGGATTAACCGATGCTTCTAGGGACCACCTACATTGTTGTGCTGGTTGTGTTTTCAGGGAATGAACTATTGAACAAGTTGAACTACTATTGAATAATATATTGAGCAATGATAATGATTGGACTATTCCCGAACCACCTCCGAAGCCAACTCGAAAGAAAATAGGCATTTTATTTTTAAGTCCTGGAGATATGCAAGAGGCAAAGAAATCTATGAAATAAAAAGGGTATTAAAGCTTAAGATGTTAAGAATCTACCACCTATTGAAGAAATGCATGGCCTTGATAACTCGATACAGGTAGTAGAGGTAAATTCTCTTCGTAGATTTCATGAAAGCGATATTCCTTATAATAAGTCTGCTAGCCAATGCTTGGATGAGTTTGATAATTTTGTTGTTAAGCAAGAAATTTTTAATGCTTATGTTAGTAGACAATTGAAACATAATGCTTTCATGCTTGATCTCTTAGGTGATTATATGAGTAGAACTATCAATCATCTTAAACTGATTAGTAAACATGCTTCCATGGTAACTACTCAAGTACAACAAGTACTCAAAGCTCGGAATGGTTTGCTAAATGAGATGACTAGTAAGAACAATGATCATTCTGTTAAAGTTGTGACTAGAGGTGGAAGAATGACTCGGGAACCTTTGTATCGTGAGGGCCACCCTAAGTCAATTGAGCAAGATTCTCAAAGGAGTAATATTGATGCACCTAGTCGCTCCATTAATAAGAGGAACAAGGATGATGATAGAAATTTGCATGCTGCTAGTGAACCTGTTATAGATACACCTGAAAACCCAAATGATATTTCTGTTTCTGATGCTGAGACACAATCTAGTGATGAACATGAGCCTAGTGATAATATTAATGATGATGTTCACGTTGATGCTCAACCTAGTAATGGTAATGATTTGGAGATCAAACCTGTTGTTGATCTTGATAACCCACAACCTAAGAAAAGAAGATATGACAAAAGAGATTTTATTGCTAGGAAGCATGGTAAAGAAAGAGAACCATGGGTTCAGAAACCCATGCCCTTTCATCCTAAACCATCCAAGAGAAAAGGGTGATGAGGATTTTGAGTGCTTTGTTGAAATGCTTAGACTTGTCTTTTTGCGTATGCACTTGATTGATATTCTAAAAATGTCTCCTTATGCTAAGTATATGAAAGATATTGTGACTAATAAAAGGAAGATACCGGAAGCTAAAATTTCCACCATGCTTGCTAATTATACTTTTAAGGGTGGAATACCAAAGAAATTAGGAGATCCAGGAATAGCAACTATACCATGCTCTATTAAAGGGAATTATGTTAATACTGATTTATGTGATTTGGGAGCTGGTGTTAGTCTTATGTCTTTCTCTTTATATCGTAGACTTGATTTGAACAATTGACACCTACTGAAATCTCTTTGCAAATGGCTCATAAATCAACTACTCTACCTATCGGTATTTGTGAGGATGTACCTGTCATAGTTGTAAATGCTACTATCTTAACGAACTTTGTTATTCTTGATATTTCCGAGGACGACGGTATGTCGATCATCCTTGGTAGACCCTTTTTGAATACCACAGGGGCTGTTATTGATTGCAACAAAGGCAATGCCACTTTTCATATTAATGGTAATGAGCATACAATACACTTTCCAAAGGAACAACCTCAAGTTCATAGTATCAACTCCATCGAAAATATTCCAATGATTATTATTGGAGACTTTGAATTCCCTCTTCCTACTGTCAAGAAGAAATATGATATACTTATTGTTGGGGACATGCATATCCCCATTGAGGTAACTGTTGGGAGATGTAGTAGTAAATCAAAAAAAAATTCCTATGACCACCAAGATCTATCTATGGAGAAACTAGCAATGAGTAAGGGGAGATTGCATCTTCATACCTTTGAAGATTGCTAAGAGGAAGCATTAAAAGAACGCGGTTGGTGGAGTTGTACTCGTAGCGATTCAGATCGCGGTGGATTCTGATCTTAGCGCCGAACAACGGCGCCTCCGCGTTCAACACACGTTCAGCCCGGTGACGTCTCCTACACCTTGATCCAGCAAGGAGGAAGGAGAGGTTGAGGGAGAGATCTAGCATCATGACGGCATGGTGACGGTGGAGCTGCTTGGTCTCCAGCAGAGCTTCGCTAAGCACTACGCAGGACGAGGAGAGGGAGGAGTAGGGTTGCGCCATGGGAGAGAGAGATGCGTGTCCCCGGATGCCCCAAGGGCTCCACTATATATAGGAGGAGGAGGAGCAAGGGCTGCGCCCTAGGGTTCCCACCCTAGGGGCCGGCGGCAGCCCCAGATCCCATCTAGTGCGGTAGCCAGGAGGGGAGAGGGGTGGGGCTGCCCTAGGGTGGGCCTTAGGGCCCATCTGCTCTAGGGTTTGCCCCCCTCCACCCTTGTGCTGTGCCTTGGGGCCATGTAGGGGGCGCACCAGCCCACCTAAGGGTTGGTTCCCTCCCACTTGCAGCCCATGCAGCCCTCTGGTGCCTGAGGCCCGACTTGGTGGACCCCAACGCCCTTCCGGTAGTCCCGGTACGTTACCGGTGACGCCCGAAACATTTCCGGTGACCAAAACCTCACTTCCTATATATGAATATTTACCTCTGGAACATTCCAGAACTCCTCATGGCGTCCGAGATCTCATCCGGGACTCCGAACACCTTCAGTAACCACGTACACTATTTCCCTATAACCCTATCATCATCGAACCTTAAGTGTGTAGACCCTACGGGTTCGGGAGACACGTAGACATGACCGAGACACTTCTACGGTCAATAACCAACAGCAGGATTAGGATACCCATGTTGGCTCCCACATGCTCCACAATGATCTCATCAGATGAATCACGATGTCGGGGATTCAATCAATCCCGTATACAATTCTCTTTGTCTATGGTATGACACTTGCCCGAGATTCGATCATCGGTATCCCTATATCTTGTTCAATCTCGTTACCAGCAAGTATCTTTACTCGTTCCATAACACATCATCCCATGGCTAACTCCTTAGTCACATTGATCTCATTATGATGATGTCTTACTGAGTGGGCCCAGAGATACCTCTCCGTCACACGGAGTGACAAATCCCAGTCTCGATTCGTGCCAACCCAACAGACACTTTCGAAGATACCCGTAGTGCACCTTTATAGCCACCCAGTTATGTTGTGACGTTTGGCACACCCAAAGCATTCCTACAGTATCTGGGAGTTGCACAATCTCATGGTCTAAGGAAATCATACTTGACATTGGAAAAGCTTTAGCAGACGAACTACACGATCGTGTGCTATGCTTAGGATTGGGTCTTGTCCATCACATCATTCTCCTAATTATGTGATCCTGTTATCAGTGACATCCAATGTCCATGGTCATGAAACCGTGACCATCTATTGATCAACGAGCTAGACAACTAGAGGCTCACTAGGGACATGTTGTGGTCTATGTATTCACACATGTATTACGATTTCTGATTAAATCAATTATAGCATGAACTCTAGAGAATGATCATGAACAAGGAAATACAATAATAACCATTTTATTATTGCCTCTAGGGCATATTTCCAATAGTCTCCCACTTGCACTAGAGTCAATAATCTAGTTACATTATGATGAATCGAACACCCATAGAGTTCTGGTGTTGATCATGTTTTGCTCGTGAGAGAGGTTTAGTCAACGGATCTGCGACATTCAGATCCGTATGTACTTTACACATATCTATATCTCCTTCCTGAATGTAATTACGAATGGAGTTGAAGCGGCGCTTGATGTGTCTTGTCTTCTTGTGAAACCTTGGCTCCTTGGCAAGGGCAATAGCTCCAGTGTTGTCATAGAATAGAGTCATCGGGCCCAACGCATTGGGAATCACTCCTAGGTCGGTGATGAACTCCTTCATCCAGACTCCTTCCTTTGCTGCTTCCAAAGTAGCTATGTACTCCGCTTCACATGTAGATGCTTCCATGACGCTTTGCTTGCTGCTCCACCAACTTCCGTTCAAAATATACACGTATCCGGTTTGTGACTTAGAGTCATCCGAATCTGTGTCGAAGCTAGCATCGACGTAACCCTTTACGACGAGCTCTTCGGCACCTCTATATATGAGAAACATGTCCTTGGTCCTTTTCAGGTACTTCAAGATATTCATTACCACTGTCCAGTGTTCCGCTCCGGGATCACTTTGGTACCTCCCTACCAAACTTATGGCAAGGTTCACATCAGGTCTGGTACACAACATGGCATACATAATAGAGCCTATGGCACAAGCATCGGGGATGACACTCATCTCTTCTCTATCCTTTGCCATGGTCAGTCATTGATTTGTACTCAATCTCACACCCTATAACACAGGCAATAACCCCTTCTTGGACTTATCCATATTGAACTTCTTCAATACTTTTTCAAGGTATGTACTTTGTGAAAGACCTATGAGGCGTTTCGGTCTATCTCTATAGATCTTAATGCCTAATATGTAAGCATATTCTCCAAGGTCCTTCATTGAAAAACACTTATTCAAGTAGGCCTTTACGCTTTCCAAAAGTTCTATATCATTTCACATCAATAATATGTCATCCACATATAATATGAGAAATGCTACAGAGCTCCCACTCACTTTCTTGAAAATACAGGGTTCTCCATAAATCTGAATAAATCCAAACGCTTTAATCACCTCATTAAAGCAAATGCTCCAACTCCGAGATGCTTGCACCAGCCCATAGATGGAGCGCTGGAGCTGGCATACTTTTGTAGCGACCCGACCTGAAAGGTCGAATCTCCGGTGTTTCCGTACCATCCCAAGATCATGCTGGTACACACACGGTACATCAATGTATATATCAAAGGGAAATCACACAGAATTATATTAATCGAAATATCATATCGAGTACTTTATTACAATAAAGTGGCTGAAAGCCAACTCATGAGAATATATAAATCTTGCGGAAGCGTCGAAGGTAGATGAGTCCATCTGACTCCAAGGGCATCTCACCGAGCGTAGAACGTGTCCTCACTCCTGGTCAGAAAAGTACTCTGCAACATGATACGTTGCAGCCATGTAGGTCAACATATGGAATATGCTGGCAAAGTCACAAGAGAGGGGTGAAAAGATAATCATCTAGTTCTACATGCATATATGGCAGGTGGGGTGGTAGTTTTTGCGTAAAGCCAAGTTTTTCCTACATCAAGAGAGGGCTAAGCAAAAAAATATTACTAAGTTGGTTGATTAATGAGATGGTTCCACCAACCAATTCTCATACCCAAATTACTAATACCCACATCATCATCTTAATTGTGTTGAGAGTTCCGGAAGTTTCAGTTCCTTTGGCTCAAGTCGTCCATGACTGTGGACACGGCTAATCGATTAGGTTTGAGTACTCTACAGAGTTTTGCACACGTTCCCCACAAGATTTGGTTGCCTCCGTTTGATTTCTCGCACTTCAGGGTGTTTGAGAAACGGATGACCAAAACATGGTCTTCAAAAGGGTTTCCGTGCGACTCTGTCGGTGCCCATCCTTTCATACCGTTCTTCTACATCTCGTAGCACCGCCTGTCCAGGGTTACCACGATATCCAACCAAGCCAGAGCCCATAATGACTTGTGGCTGTGCAGGTAAGCCTTGGGTCTTGAAGCACCCATCCATCTCTTTGTACCTGGGTGGATCTTTCCGCGTGAATACTGGCCATCTCCAGCATCACCTAGGCAAATCCACTGGTTTCTCCAGGGTGCCGTTCAACCATCATCCACCCAGAGGTATGTTGAAAACTCGGAGTCTTGAAATCTTGATCATTATGTAGGTCTTGAAATTATTAACTCTCTCAACTCTCATGAATCACACGACCAACCCCGTCTACTAATAGCATAGCAAAAGTAAAAACAACGTTTCCCGGGGCCAATGTTGTCAAAGGGGTTGAGGGGGTACCTACCACATGATACTACTACAATGTAACCAAGTTTCCAACTAACCTATCTTGCATGCAATTGGGGAAGATGGTAGAACTAATGCATATAAAACATGGGTAAACATGATCAAAGTAGGACTTGCCTGATTGATGATCTTCGTACGTGAGTGACTCTAAGTAACAAGCTTCGCACTCCAGATAATCTAACGAAGAAAACAAGCACTCAATAAGTATACAACAAAATAATGTAGCTAACACACACATCAACAAAGAACTAGTAAACAATCAAGACAAAACCATGCACAAATCACAAGCACGGAAAGCACACAAAGTTTTGTTTACTGGGAGATGATTGATAAAACACTACTAACATAATAAAACTATTTTGTAATAACAACACAATTGTTGACAGCAAGGAAACAATAAAATATTTTATTAATAAACAGAAGAAAATCAATTTAAGTTTGTTGGGAAAACTTTAGTAAAGTTTTTTAAAAGTTTTGGTAAACACTATATGGAACAAATATAGTTCTACTAACAAAAGAGCAAAACAAAACTTATTATTTATTAGTAAAATATATTTTTAATAGAAAAGAATTAACAAATAAACTTGTCTTAGAAAACAGAATTTATTATATAAAACTTTGTTTGAAAGCAAAACTATTACTAACTAGTTGTTTTAATCAAAATAAACCTATTTGAAAAGAAATTGTGATTCCTATATTAACAAAGAAATAAACTAAACAATTTATATTTTTACTAACACTAAGTAAAACACTCAATGTTTAAATCAACAGAACCTACTAAACAAATTTAAACTAAATCTAAGTTAAACTAACTAAAACTAAGTAAATAAAAAATATACTATAATACTAGGCAGATTCTGTTTATAGCTAGAACACTAATCAAAATCATCCTAAAAATTTTCAAACTAAGCATAAAGGTAGTCCTAACTAAGACCAAACAGTAGCAAAAAGATTCATGTCAAAATATATTTTCAAACTCTAGTTATTCAGATTTGAAGGTTTTAAGAAAATTTGATTCAATTCAAATTTTATAGGTCAAATTTAAAATTTAAAATTACAGGGTGAAACTACATGAAAAATGTGAGCTATTGCAAAAAGAATCAACTCAAAACATTAAACAGATTAAAAGATATAAGCAAAACAAAATTTGAACTCACTCTGTTAACTAAATCAAAAACAGAAAAGAAAACTAGATATGCAACGGCCAGGGGGCTACGTGGCGCTTTCCTATTGGTTGGGGGCGTGTGCGCGCGAGTGCTTGCGGGCGGGCGACCGGACCAAAGAGGAAAACGATTCGGGTTTAAAGGATTCTAATCCTAGCCGTGGATTGTAGATCCGAGGGGTGAGGATAGATCCGATGACTTGCCGGAGGGAGAGAGGATCTCCGGCGAGTGGTGACGGTGGCCGGTGGTCGAGGACGTTGTCGGAGGGGTCCCCGGTGATCGAGAGAGGCAGCGAAAGGGTTCAGATGATGGCGGGCGAGGTCCGTCGTCGAAAGGAGGGGTCGGAGAGGCGAGGAGACGTACGAGGCGACGGGCACGTGGGGAGGGAGCTTCGGTGGTCAGAGCAGCTCCGGCGAGGAATCTGGCAACGCCTCGGCGAGGGAGAGAGGGGATTCGGGGGGGGGGGAAATGGAGAGAGGAGGTTGGGGATCTTATATAGGGTGCTCGGGTGGTGCGGGGGAGGAGAGAGGAGAGATATCCGGGGGGGAGGGAGTAACTGCCAGCGAGGTCCGGCGTCGCGTGTGGGGAAGAAGACGACCGCGCGGGCTAACGGTCGGTTGGGGTGGGACCCGGTGTCAGCGAGAGGCGAGCGAGGTTTCCGCGTCGGTCGGCCGGTCGGTATTAACTTCGCGAGTAACTGCCGTGGGCCGGCCCGTTTAATACTAAAACCGTTACTCTTTTTATTAACCAGAGTAGTGAATCGTCTTTAAAAGCATTCAAAACATTTTTTTAAATAGGAGTATCATGTATCAGAATTAACAGAATAATAAATGCCATTTAATGAACATTTTTATTCTGTCATTTGAACACTTGAAAAAATAATATTTTCAGAAATTGCCTAATTGTTTTTAAATCCTTTTTGCAAATATTTTCAAAATAACCCCTGGTTATTTTTGTTCAAATAGATCACCAAATGGGTCCTGGTGTGGAGTGTCATGTTCCTCCTCTCTTATTTGAACTTTTTACCAAGATTTCAAATAGGTGAAAGCAACACATTGAAAGTAGAAAGGGCTTTCAGAAATTTAGAAAGAACATTTCAAAAAATACATGTATTCAAGCAATGATGCAGATAGATGCATAGCTATATTTCGTAACATCCCAAAATGAACCTACCCACCTTAAGATGAATCTCGCCCTCGAGATTCGGGTTGGCTAGAAAATAGGTGCGGGTGGTCTCTACGAAGATCTTCTTCGCGTTCCCAGGTGGCTTCTTCCTCGGTGTGGTGACTCCACAAAACCTTACATAACTTGATGATCTTGCTGCGGGTAACTCTGTTGGAAGTCTCGAGGATTCTGACAGGTTTCTCCTCGTAAGTCAGATCATTGTCAAGTTGTATGGCCTCTAGGGGCACTGTATCTGTCAAAGGAATATCAGCCATCTCAGTTTGACATTTCTTCAGCTGGGACACATGGAACACATTATGAACTCCGGATAATCCTTCTGGCAATTCCAGCTTGTATGCAACTTCGCCTCTATGTTCAAGAATTTTGTAGGGGCCTATGAATCTGGGTGCTAATTTTCCTTTAACACCAAACCTCTTGATTCCTCGAAGCGGGGACACACGAAGATATGCCCGGTCTCCCACTTCATACGTCACTACTTTACGTTTACTGTCAGCATAACTTTTCTGTCGAGATTGAGCTATCTTGAGTCTGTCACGAATCAGCTTGACTTTCTCTTCAGAATCTCAGATAAGGTCGGGACCAAAAAGTTGTCGGTCTCCAACACCATCCCACGTCAGTGCTGTTCTGCACCTCCTTCCGTATAAAGCTTCGAAAGGGGCCATCTTCAGACTGGTCTGATAACTGTTGTTGTACGAAAATTCTGCGTAAGGTAAGTTGTCATCCCAACTAGATCCATAATCTAGCGCACAAGCTCTCAACATGTCTTCCAGAATCTGGTTAACTCTCTCAGTCTGTCCATCTGTCTGCGGATGAAAGGCTGTACTGAACTCTAGCCTTGTACCCAAAGTTTCATGTAACTGATGCCAAAACTTTGAGGTAAATTGTGTTCCTCTATCTGACATGATACTCCTCGGAACTCAATGTAGACATACGATCCTGGTCATATATATCTTGGCTAGCTTAGCACTGGTATAGGTGGTTTTCACTAGAATGAAATGAGCTACCTTGGTCAAGCGATCTACCACTACCCAGATGGAATCGTAACCTGAACGGGTCCTGGGTAATCCTGTGATGAAATCCATACCAAGCTTTTCCCATTTCCACTCGGGTATCGGAAGTGGTTGGAGTAACCCTACTGGTTTCTGATGTTCTGCCTTTACTCGCTGACAAACATCACATATTGCAACATGTTCCGCAATATCTTTCTTCATACCTGTCCACCAATAACTTTCCTTTAAATCCAGATACATCTTGGTATTGCGTGGGTGTATCGAGTAAGGTGAATCGTGAGCTTCCAGAAGTATCAACTTCCTGAGCTTTGGGTCATTGGGCACATAGATTCGGTTCTCAAACCACAAAGTTCCGTGCTCATCCTCACGAAAACCTTTGGCTTTATCATCTTCCATTCTCTGTTTTATCTCATCTATCTCCTTGTCCGATTTCTGGGCTTCACAAATTCTTTCGGTCAAGGTGGACTGGATCTCCAGTGTGGCAACGTATCCGCTTGGAACTATCTCTAGCTTGAGCTCTCTGAGATCATCGGCTAACTCTTGGGGTAATCCTCCTGCTGTGAGTGTGTTTACATAAGTTTTCCGCCTCAAGGCATCGGCTACAACATTAGCCTTACCTGGATGGTAATGTAATCTCATGTCATAGTCCTTGATTAACTCTAACCATCTCCTCTGTCTGAGGTTCAACTCTTTCTGCGTGAAGATATATTTCAGGCTCTTATGGTCGGTTTAAACATCACAACTATTTCCGATAAGGAAATGTTTCTAGGTCTTGAGTGCATGCACTACGGCTGCTAGTTCCAAATCATGGGTAGCATAATTCAACTCATGAGGTCGTAGTTGTCTGGATGCATAAGCTACAACCTTTCCATCTTGCATGAGTACTCCTCCAAGTCCTTGACGTGAAGCATCACAATAAACCTGGAAGTCCTTCCGAATATTGGGCAAAATCAACACTGGGGCTGTGACCAAACGTTTCTTCAACTCCTGGAAACTGGCTTCACATTCCTCAGTCCAAATATACTTAGATTCTTTCTTCAACAACTCTGTCATGGGCTTGGCAATCTTTGAGAAATTCTCAATGAATCTCCGGTAATATCCGGCAAGTCCAAGGAAACTGCGGATTTCCTTAACTGAGGTGGGTGACTTCCACTCGGTGATGGCTTCAACCTTAGTGGGGTCTACGGCTATTCCTTCTCCGGAAATAACATGTCCAAGGAATCCGACTTCCGTCAGCCAAAATTCACATTTGCTGAACTTGGCATATAACTGATGCTCTCTTAGCTTCTCCAGAACTAAACGCAGATGTTCCTTGTGTTCTTCCTCGTTCTTGGAGAATATCAAAATGTCATCAATGAACACCATGACAAACTTGTCCAAATATTCCATAAACACTTTGTTCATCAAATTCATGAAGTAGGCAGGAGCATTAGTTAAACCAAAGGACATGACTCTATACTCGTATAAGCCATACCTTGTGGTGAAAGCTGTTTTGGGTATATCATGTTCACGAATCTTCAGTTGATGATACCCTGATCGAAGATCGATCTTAGAGAATACTTTGGCGCCTACTAGCTGATCAAACAAATCATTAATCATCGGCAGAGGGTACTTGTTCTTGATAGTCACCTCGTTCAAGGCACGATAATCGACTACCATTCTCAAGGTTTTATCCTTCCCCTCCACCAAAAGAACTGGGGCTCCCCAAGGTGATGAACTTGGGCGAATATATCCCTTGTCCAATAGCTCCTTAATCTGCTTCTTGATTTCCACTAAATCATTTGCGGGCATCCGATAGGGTCTCTTGGAAATTGGGGCTGTCCCTGGTTGTAGCTCTATTAGGAACTCAATCTCCCTATCTGGTGGCATGCCTGGTAATTCTTCCGGAAATACATCCGGAAAGTCTTTTACCACAGGTACTTCCTCCTGAACAACTCCTGTGAGAGAATTTAATCGAGCACTGGGTGCGTCGGGATACATACTTAATCCTCTTGTTTTCCGCGGTGGTGAGTGAAACAGACTTGCTGGGACAATCAAGATTTCCTTCATACTTGGTCATCCAATCCATGCCTAGGATTACATCCAATCCCTGGGATTCTAAGACGATGAGGTCGGTGGGAAAAACATGGTTTCCTATATTGAGTTTCAAGGCATGGCATCCTATCCCTGCCATCATCATACCTCTTGGGGAACTGACCTTAATGGGCTGACTAAGGGTTTTGGTGGGCAAACCATACTTATCCACAACTACCCTTGATATGAATGAATGAGTTGCACCGGAATCAAAAAGTACTGTAACTGGACGTGAATGCAATAAAAACTTACCAACCACAGTCTCGGGTTGATCATAGACTTCTTCCACATCGAGGTGGTTCACCTGGGCACGAGGAAAAGGGTTGGGCTTCTTGGCTGCGGAGTTGCCGTTTCCATTTCCCTGCTTGCTTTGGGACACTCAGTAGCATAGTGCCCTGTCTTCTGGCACTTGAAACAGGTGATGTGGCTCAGATCCTTCTGAGTAGGAACGTGATGATGCTGATTGTTGTTCCCATTCCCATTGTCAGTCTTGAAGTTGCCATGGTTGGGACGAGCATTCCCATTTCCTCCATGGTTGTGACCTCCATGGTTGTGCACGGCATGAGTGTGCCTTCCAAACTTACCGGTACCTGATCCGGTATTTACTGAGTACGGGGAGTAGCGGGGCTTCTGATGAGCTCCAGAGTTAAACTTCCCCGGAGTGTACTTCCGCTTGCGGTTCTCAATTTGCTGCTGCTTTCCCTCCAAGATGAGGGCCTTGTCCACCAGCTCTTGGTAGTTGTTGAAAGTAGCCACTACCAGCTGCATGCTCAACTCATCGATGAGTCCTTCCAGAAACTTCTCTTGCTTGGCCGCATCATTGGCCACGTCTCCTGGTGCATAACGTGCCAATGTGCTGAAATCGTCCACGTATTGGGCCACAGAGCGATTTCCCTGGCGCAAGTTGCGAAACTCGCGCTTCTTCAAACTCATGGCTCCAGCTGAAACATGTGCGGTGCGGAAAGCAAGCTTGAATTGCTCCCAAGTTACATCAGCAATAGGATAAGTGGTGGTGTAGTTCTCCCACCATGAAGCTGCTGGTCCTTCAAGTTGATGTGCGGCAAAGCGCACCTTCTCAGCATCAGTACATCCATCGGTGACAAGTTCTCTCTCCATCTTGCGGCGCCAGTCATCTGCCATAATAGGCTCAGTGCTGCTGGAGAAAGTTGGAGGGTTCAACCTCAGAAAACGGGTGAGATTGTCAGTCTGGGGTGGATGTTGGTGGTTGTTGTTGTTCTGGTTGTTGGTCTGATTCTGGATCAATAGCTGCATCAGTGCATTCTGCTACTGAAGAAGTTGCGTGAGTTCCGGCGGGAAAGTGAAGTCGGACTCACGTCGTGGAGGCATCTTGCTGTTTTCAGAGGGGTGAGAATTAGAATAGAACAAGGGTCTAAAAGGAGAAATTCACTACCCATATGCAATGCAACAAACATATCACACCAAACACTCATTCATTTATTCAATCAATGTCAAACATCGGAATACAATACTCAATCAAACTAAGCATTGACCTACGCTTTAACGACGAAAATAAAAGATACATGGAGGGCATAACTACAGTTTTCCTCAGAAGTACATGGTGACTGCGTCTCCTCCAGTGGTACTCTCCTCATAGTCATCATCGTCGCTGATGAAAGGTGCCAAGTCTCCCTCAGGATGAAGATTTTCACCCATGTCCATCTGTTCCTCCAGAGTGGCGATGCGAGTGTTCAGCTTGTTGATTCTCTCTAAGAAATCCTTCACCTCATATTCATGTTCATAGTTGGCTTCCCGCAAATCAGCTTCAAGGTCAATCTCACGGTTCATCAGATTCTTGATTGTCTTCGTATCAGCACGAACTCGAAGCTCCAGAGTCCTGATGTGCGTCTCCAGAGTCTGGATATATGACATGGTGGAGTCTACAGTGGGGTTGGTGATGATGTTGCCATGGGCATCTCTGCGACAAACCATGCTGAGTCCTGGTGAAATGGTTCCACCTCGGTATTCCTCCTGAATACGTCCAAGGGCACGATGAATGGCCATGTCTCTCCCAAGTATCCAACTGGGTGCCACGAACTTGAAGTCGATGGGTTCCTTCCGGTTCCCAAAGGTCTTCCCTGGGATGTGCACCTCGATCCTGTAGCGTCCATCTTGTGGAAATGACATGATAGGAGTCCCGGTGATGCTCGGCAAAGCAATCCTCACGTCCTTGACGATCCTCATCAGCTCCTTACTAAAAGGCATCGTTGCGTCAGGCTGGCAAAACTCCATGATCAACACTGGGATGAAGGTGGCCATCTATAAATTTTGAAATAACCGGAGAGAAATCAGAAATGAGTAGATGAGAGTATAAGAATTTTAAAGACAAAGAGATACAGTCCTAAGGCTTTCCAATCCTAGAGGTTACATCCTACGGTCAGCGTGTGCTCTGATACCATTTCTATAGCGACCCGACCTGAAAGGTCGAATCTCCGGTGTTTCCGTACCATCCCAAGATCATGCTGGTACACACACGGTACATCAATGTATATATCAAAGGGAAATCACACAGCATTATATTAATCGAAATCTCATATCGAGTTCTTTATTATAATAAAAATTACAATAAAGTGGCTGAAAGCCAACTCATGAGAATATCTAAATCTTGCGGAAGCGTCGAAGGTAGATGAGTCCATCTGACTCCAAGGGCATCTCACCGAGCGTAGAACGTGTCCTCACTCCTGGTCGGAAAAGTACTCTGCAACATGATACGTTGCAGCCATGTAGGTCAGCATATGGAATATGCCGGCAAAGTCACAAGAGAGGGGTGAAAAGATAATCATCTAGTTCTACATGCATATATGGCAGGTGGGGTGGTAGTTTTTGCGTAAAGCCAAGTTTTTCCTACATCAAGAGAGGGCTAAGCAAAAAAAATATTACTAAGTTTGTTGATTAATGAGATGGTTCCACCAACCAATTCTCATACCCAAATTATTAATACCCACATCATCATCTTAATTGTGTTGAGAGTTCCGGAAGTTTCAGTTCCTTTGGCTCAAGTCGTCCATGACCGTGGACACGGCTAATCGATTAGGTTTGAGTACTTTGCAGAGTTTTGCACACGTTCCCCACAAGATTTGGTCGCCTTCGTTTGATTTCTCGCACTTCAGGGTGTTTGATAAACGGATGACCAAAACATGGTCTTCAAAAGGGTTTCCCTGTGACTCTGTCGGTGCCCATCCTTTCCTACCGTTCTTCTACATCTCGTAGCACCGCCTGTCCAGGGTTACCACGATATCCAACCAAGCCAGAGCCCATAATGACTTGTGGCTGTGCAGGTAAGCCTTGGGTCTTGAAGCACCCATCCATCTCTTTGTACCTGGGTGGATCTTTCCGCGTGAATACTGGCCATCTCTAGCATCACCTAGGCAAATCCACTGGTTTCTCCAGGGTGCCGTTCAACCATCATCCACCCAGAGGTATGTTGAAAACTCGGAGTCTTGAAATCTTGATCATTATGTAGGTCTTGAAATTATTAACTCTCTCAACTCTCATGAATCACACGACCAACCCCGTCTACTAATAGCATAGCAAAAGTAAAAACAACGTTTCCTGGGGCCAATGTTGTCAAAGGGGTTGAGGGGGTACCTACCACATGATACTACTACAATGTAACCAAGTTTCCAACTAACCTATCTTGCATGCAATTGGGGAAGATGGTAGAACTAATGCATATAAAACATGGGTAAACATGATCAAAGTGACTTGCCTGATTGATGATCTTCGTACGTGAGTGAGTCTAAGTAACAAGCTTCGCACTCCGGATAATCTAACGAAGCAAACAAGAACTCAATAAGTATACAACAAAATAATGTAGCTAACACACACATCAACAAAGAACTAGTAAACAATCAAGACAAAACCATGCACAAATCACAAGCAAGGAAAGCACACAAAGTTTTTTTTACTAGGAGATGATTGATAAAACACTACTAACATAATAAAACTATTTTGTAATAACAAAACAATTGTTGACAGCAAGGAAACAATAAAATATTTTATTAATAAACAGAAGAAAATCAATTTAAGTTTGTTGGGAAAACTTTAGTAAAGTTTTTTAAAAGTTTTGGTAAACATTATATGGAACAAATATTGTTCTACTAACAAAAGAGCAAAACAAAACTTATTATTTATTAGTAAAACATATTTTTAACAGAAAAGAATTTACAAATAAACTTGTCTTAGAAAACAGAATTTATTATATAAAACTTTGGTTGAAAGCAAAACTATTACTAACTAGTTGTTTTAATCAAAATAAACCTATTTGAAAAGAAATTGTGATTCCTATATTAACAAATAAATAAACTAAACAATTGATATTTTTATTAACAATAAGTAAAACACTAAATGTTTAAATCAACGGAACCTACTAAACAAATTTAAACTAAATCTAAGTTAAACTAACTAAAACTAAGTAAATAAAAAATATACTATAATACTAGGCAGATTCTGTTTATAGCTAGAACACTAATCAAAATCATCCTAAAAATTTTCAAACTAATCATAAAGGTAGTCCTAACTAAGACCAAACAGTAGCAAAAAGATTCATGTCAAAATATATTTTGAAACTCTAGTTATTCAGACTTGAAGGTTTTAAGAAAATTTGATTCAATTCAAATTTTATAGGTCAAATTTAAAATTTAAAAGTACAGGGTGAAACTACATGAAAAATGTGAGCTATTGCAAAAAGAATCAACTGAAAACATTAAACAGATTAAAAGATATAAGCAAAACAAATTTGAACTCACTCTGTTAACTAAAAGAAAAACAGAAAAGAAAACTAGATATGCAATGGCCAGGGGGCTACGTGGCGCTTTCCTATTGGTTGGGGGCGTGTGCGCGCGAGTGTTTGCGGGCGGGCGACCGGACCGAAGAGGAAAACGGTTCGGGTTTAAAGGGTTCTAATCCTAGTCGTGGATTGTAGATCCGAGGGGTGAGGATAGATCCGATGACTTACCGGAGAGAGAGAGAGGATCTCCGGCGAGTGGTGACGGCGGCCGGTGGTCGAGGACGTTGCCGGAGGGGTCCCGGGTGGTCGAGAGAGGCAGCGAAAGGGTTCAGATGACGGCGGGCGAGGTCCGGCGTCGAGCGGAGGGGTCGGAGAGGTGAGGAGACGTACGAGGCGACGGGCACGTGGGGAGGGAGCTTCGGTGGTCAGAGCAGCTCCGGCGAGGAATCTGGCAACGCCTTGGCGAGGGAGAGAGGGGATTCGGGGGGGAAATGGAGAGAGGAGGTTGGGGCTCTTATATAGGGTGCTCGGGTGGTGCGGGGGAGGAGAGAGGAGAGATATCTGGGGGGGAGGGAGTAACTGCCAGCGAGGTCCGGCGTCGCGTGCGGGGAAGAATACGACCGCGCGGGCTAACGGTCGGTCGGGGTGGGACCCGGTGTCAGCGAGAGGGGAGCGAGGTTTCCGCGTCGGTCGGCCGGTCGGTATTAACTTCGCGAGTAACTGCCGTGGGCCGGCCCGTTTAATACTAAAACCGTTACTCTTTTTATTAACCAGAGTAGTAAATCGTCTTTAAAAGCATTCAGAACATTTTTAAAAATAGGAGTATTATATATCAGAATTAACAGAATAATAAATGCCATTTAATGAACATTTTTATTCTGTCATTTGAACACTTGAGAAAATAATATTTTCAGAAATTGCCAAATTGTTTTTAAATCCTTTTTGCAAATATTTTCAAAATAACCCCTGGTTATTTTTGTTCAAATAGATCACCAAATGGGTCCTGGTGTGGAGTGTCATGTTCCTCCTCTCTTATTTGAACTTTTTACCAAGATTTCAAATAGTGAAAGCAACACATTGAAAGTAGAAAGGGCTTTCAGAAATTTAGAAAGAACATTTCAACAAATACATGTATTCAAGCAATGATGCAGATAGATGCATAGCTATATTTCATAACATTCCAAAATGAAATTTTGGGATGTTACAACTTTGTTAGAGCCCTTAGGATCGACAATACCGTCCGGCTGCATCATATATAGTTCTTCCTTAAGGAAGCCATTGAGGAATGCCGTTTTGACGTCCATTTGCCAGATCTCATAATCATAAAATGCGGCAATTGCTAACATGATTTGGACAGACTTTAGCATTTCTATGGGCGAGAAAATCTCATCGTAGTCAACTCCTTGAACTTGTCGATAACCCTTAGCGACAAGCCGAGACTTATAGACGGTCACATTACCATCCACGTCAGTCTTCTTAAAGATCCATTTATTTTCTATGGCTCGCTTATTATCAGGCAAGTCCACCAAAGTCCATACTTTGTTCTCATACATGGATCCTATCTCGGATTTCATGGCTTCATGCCATTTGTTGGAATCCGGGCCCGCCATCGCTTCTTCATAGTTCGAAGGTTCACCGTTGTCCAACAACATGATCTCTAGGATAGGGTTGTCGTACCACTCTGGCGCAGAACATGTCCTAGTGGACTTTCAAATAGCAACTTGATCTGAAGTTTCATGATCATCATCATTAACTTCCTCTCCAGCCGGTGCAGGCTCCATAGAAACAACTTCCTGTGCTGCGCTACTCTCCGGTTCGAGTGGAGGTACAATTACCTCCTCAAGTTCTATTTTCCTCCCACTTACTTCTTTTGAGAGAAACTCTTTCTCTACAAAGGATCCATTCTTGGCAACAAAGACTTTGCCTTCGGATCTGAGGTAGAAGGTATACCCAATAGTTTCTTTAGGGTATCCTATGAAGACGTACTTTTCCGTTTTGGGTTCGAGCTTCTCAGGTTGAAGTTTTTTCACATAAGCGTCACATCCCCAAACTTTTAGAAACGATAGCTTAGGTTTCTTTCCAAACCATAATTCATACAGTGTCATCTCAATGGACTTTGACGGTGCCCTATTTAAAGTGAATGCGGCAGTCTCTAATGCATATCCCCAAAATGATAGCGGTAAGTCGATAAGTGTTGGGGATGTAACCCCGCAATATGACCCGCCCTTGGTAGCGCTGGGTCATGTTGATGGCTCGTGAGCCGGCCCAAGGGTGATCTGTAAAGCCAACGGCCTATGAAGATAAACGGCTCATGATGTGGGACGCAAGGTGGCCCGGATTGAGAAGACCCGGGCGTGTAAGCCGCTCGGAATCAGTTTGGACAAAGAAGATAGAGTAAGACTCGGAGAGACTGTGAGACTCGGTTAAGCAATTGTAAGACCCGTGGTCCTGACCTCCTATATAAAGGCAAACCCAGGGTGACTTAGAGATCAGGTGATCAAGAACTAGGTCAAGCCGTAGCTCCCTTGTAATTGATTCAACAAGCAATACAAGCACAAGCAGGACGTACGCTATTACCTCGACTTGAGGGGCCAAACCTGGGTAAACCCGTGTCCTTCGTCCCAATCAACCCCTTTTAGTCCATCACATTAGCGATGGCCTCGAATCCAAGTCCGTTCACCCGGACATCTGCCGTGATAAATCCATGACAGTAAGAGACATCATAGATCGCACCATATCCAATAGAGTGCGATTACAACGTTCAGATACACCATTTCGCTGAGGTGTGCCAGGCGGCGTGAGTTGTGAAACAATTCCACATTTCCTTAGCTCCGTGACAAACTCGTGACTCAAATATTCTCCGCCACGATTAGATCGTAGGCACTTTATTTTCTTGTCACGTTGATTCTCTACCTCACTCTGAAATTCCTTGAACTTTTCAAAGGTTTCAGACTTGTGTTTCATTAAGTAGACATACCCATATCTGCTCAAGTCATCAGTGAGGGTGACAACATAACGGTAGCCACTGCAAGCCTCGACGCTCATTGGACCACATACATCGGTATGTATTGTCTCCAACAAGTCAGTTGCTTGCTTCATTGTTCCGGAGAACGGAGTCTTGGTCATATTGCCCATGAGGCATGGTTCGCACATGTCAAATGATTCAAAATCAAGAGACTCCAAAAGTCCATCAGCATGGAGTTTCTTCATGCGTTTGACACCAATATGACCAAGGCGGCAGTGCCACATGTAAGTGGGACTATCGTTATCAACCTTACACTTTTTGGTACTCACACAATGAACATGTGTAACATCACATTCGAGATTCATCAAAATAAACCATTGACCAGCAGGGCATGACCATAAAACACTTCTCTCATATAAATAGAACAACCATTATTCTCAGATTTAAATGAGTAGCCATCTCACATAAAACGAGATCCAGATACAATGTGCATGCTCAAAGCTGGTACTAAATAACAATTATTGAGGTTTGAAACTAATCCGAAGGTAGATGTAGAGGTAGCGTGCCGACGGCGATCACATCGACCTTGGAACGATTCCCGATGTGCATCGTCACCTCGCCCTTTGCCAGTCTCCGCTTATTCTGCAACTCTTGCTTGGAGTTACAAATGTGAGCAACTGCACCGATATCAAATACCCAGGAGCTACTACGAGCGCTGGTTAGGTACACATCAATAACAAGTATATCACATATACCTTTCACGTTGTCGGCCTTCTTATCCGCTAAGTACTTGGGGCAGTTCCGCTTCTAGTGACTGGTACCCTTGCAATAAAAGCACTGAGTCTCAAGCTTGGGTCCATGTTGTTATTCTTCCCGGCAACTTGCTTACCGGACACGGCAACAACTTTGCCGTCCTTCTTGAAGTTCTTCTTACCCTTTCCTTTCTTGAAAATAGTGGTCTTATTCACCGTCAACACTTGATGCTCATTTTTGATCTCGACCTCCGCTGATTTCAGCATCGAGTACAACTTAGGAATGGACTTCTCCATACCGAGCATGTTGTAGTTCATAAAAAATCTCTTGTAGCTAGGTGGAAGTGACTGGAAGATTCTGTCAATGACCGAGTCATCTGGGAGATTAACTCCCAGCTGAGTCAAGCGGTTGTGCAACCCAGACATTTTGAGTATGTGCTCACTAACAGAACTACTTTCGTCCATCTTACAACTGAAGAACTTGTCAGAGACATCATATCTCTCGACCCAAGCATGAGCTTGGAAAACCACTTTTAGCTCCTGGAACATCTCATATGCTTCGTGTTGCTCAAAACGCTTTTGGAGCCCTGGTTCTAAACTGTAAAGCATGCCACACTGAACCAAGGAGTAATCATCATAGCGTGACTGCCAACCGTTCATAACGTCTTGATCCGCTGGGAAAATCGGTGCATCACCTAGCGGTGCATCAAGGACATATAATCTTTTGGAAGCTATGAGGATGATCCTCAAGCCACGGGCCCAGTCCGCATAGTTGCTTCCATCATCTTTCAGCTTGGTTTTCTCTAGGAACGCATTGAAGTTGAGGGTGACATTAGCGTTGGCCATTGGATCTACAATATAGATTGTAAAGACAATTTTAGACTAAGTTCATGATAATTAAGTTCACATAATGAAATTACTTAATGAACTCCCACTTAGATAGACATATCTCTAGTCATCCAAGTGATACATGATCCATGTCAACTAGCTCGTGTCCGATCATCACGTGAGACAGACTAGTCATCCATGGTGAACATCTCCATGTTGATCGTATCTTCTATACGACTCATGTTCGAACGTTCGGTCTCCCATGTTCCGAGGCCATGTCTGTACATGCTAGGCTCATCAAGTCAACCTAAGTGTATCGCGTGTGTAAATCTATCTTACACCCGTTGTATGCGAACGTTAGAACCTATCACACCCGATCATCACGTGGTGCTTCGGAACAACGATCCTTAGCAACGGTGCATAGTTAGGGTGAACACATTTCTTGAAATTTTATTGAGAGATCATCTTATTTACTACCGTCGTTCTAAGAAAATAAGATGTAAACATGATAAACATCACATGCAATCAATATAGTGACATGATATGGCCAATATCATCTTGCTCCTTTGATCTCCATCTTCGGTGCACCATGATCATCACTGTCACCGACACAACACCATGATCTCCATCATCATGATCTCCATCATCGTGTCTTCATGAAGTTGTCTTGCCAACTATTACTTCTACTACTATGGCTAACATTTAGCAATAAAGTAAAGTAATTACATGGCGATCTTGATTGACACGCAGGTCATACAATAAATTAAGACAACTCCTATGGCTCCTGCCGGTTGTCATACTCATCGACATGCAAGTCGTGAATCCTATTACAGGAACATGATCAATCTCATACATCACAATGCATCACATCACATCCTTTGGCCATATCACATCACATGGCATATGCTGCAAAAAACAAGTTAGACATCCTCTAATTTGTTGTTGCAAGTTTTTACGTGGCTGCTATAGGTTTCTAGCAAGAACGTTTCTTACCTACGCCAAAACCACAACGTGATATGCCAATTGCTATTTACCCTTCATAAGGACCCTTTTCATCAAATCCGATCCGACTAAGGTGCGAAAGACAGACACCCGCTAGCCACCTTATGCAACAAGTGCATGTCAGGCGGTGGAACCGGTCTCACGTAAGCGTACGTGTAAAATTGGTCCAGGCCACTTCATCCCACAATACCGCCGAATCAAGATAAGACTAGTAACGGTAAGCAAATTAACAAGATCAACGCCCACAACAACTTGTGTTCTACTCGTGCATAGATTCTACGCATAGAGCTAGCTCATGATGCCACTATTGGGAGACGTAGTAGTAAATCAAACAAATTCCTACGACCACCAAGATATATCTATGGAGAAACCAGCAACGAGTAAGGGGAGATTGCATCTTCATACCTTTGAAGATCTCTATCAGAAGCATTACAAGAACGCAGTTGGTGAAGTCGTACTCGCAGCGATTCAGATCGTTGTGGATTCCGATCTCGCCGAACAATGACGCCTCCGTGTTCAACACACGTGCATCCCGGTGACGTCTCCTACGCCTTGATCCAGCAAGGAGGAAGGAGAGGTTGAGGGAGAGCTCCGGCAGGATGACGGCATGGTGATGGTCGAGCTGCGTGGTCTCCGGTAGAGCTTCACTAAGCACTATGGAGGACGAGGAGAGGGAGGAGTAGGGTTGCGCCATGGAAGAGAGAGATGCGTGTCCCTGGCTACCCCAAGGGCTCCACTATATATATAGGAGGAGGAGGAGAGAGGGCTGTGCCCTAAGGTTCCCACCCTAGGGGCCGGCGGCAGCCCTAGATCCCATCTCGTGCGGCGGCCAGAAGGGGAGAGGGGTGCGGCTGCCCTAGGGTGGGCCTTAGGGCCCATCTGCTCTAGGGTTTGCCCCCATCCACCCTTGTGCTGCACCTTGGGCCCTTGTGGGGGGCGCACCAGCCCACCTAGGGGCTGGTTCCCTCCCACTTGTGGACCATGCAGCCCTCTGGTGCCAGTGGACACACTTGGTGGACCCCGGAACCCTTCCGGTGGTCCCGATACGTTACCGGTGACACACGAAACATTTCCGGTGACGAAAACCTCACTTCCTATATACGAATCTTTACCTCCGTACCATTCCAGAACTCCTCGTGACATCCGAGATCTCATTCGGGACTCTGAACAACCTACGGTAACCATGTACACTATTTCCCTATAACGCTAGCATCATCGAACCTTAAGTGTGTAGACCGTACGGGTTCGGGAGACCCGTAGACATGACCGAGACACTTCTCCGATCAATAACCAACAGCGTGATCTGGATACCCATGTTGGCTCCCACATGCTCCATGATGATCTCATCGGATGAACCACGATGTCGGGTATTCAATCAATCCTATATACAATTCCCTTTGCCTACGGTATGACACTTGCCCAAGATTCCATTGTCGATATCCCTATACCTTGTTCAATATCGTTACCGGCAAGTCTTTTTACTCGTTCCGTAACACATCATCCCATGGCTAACTCCTTAGTCACATTGAGCTCATTATGATGATGTCTTACCGAGTGGGCCCAGAGATACCTCTCCGTCACACGGAGTGACAAATCCCAGTTTCGATTCGTGCCAACCAAACAGACACTTTCGGAGATACCCGTAGTGCACCTTTATAGCAACCCAGTTATGTTGTGACGTTTGGCACACCCAAAGCATTCCTACGGTATCCGGGAGTTGCACAATTTCATGGTCTAAGGAAATGATACTTGACATTGGAAAAGCTCTAGCAGACGAACTACACGATCTTGTGCTATGCTTAGGATTGGGTCTCGTCCATCACATCATTCTCCTAATGATGTGATCCTGTTATCAATGACATCCAATGTCCATGGTCATGAAACCATGACCTTCTATTGATCAACAAGCTCGCCAACTGGAGGCTCACTAGGGACATGTTGTGGTCTATGTATTCACACATGTATTACAGTTTCCGGTTAACACAATTATAACATGAACAATATACAATTATCATGAACAAGGAAATACAATAATAACCATTTTATTATTGCCTCTAGGGCATATTTCCAACAGTAACTTAATGTTATTTGAAAATTCTCCGGTTTCATGTTATTCGAAAGAAGTTTGTTAATAAGACTTGATCAACCTTATTGATGGATTCCTTTTGATGATCATGAGATGATTGAATTTAGAAAGCACAACTTTCTATATCCAACTTTTATTTTCTGTTAGCCCAATTAAGTTAAGTAAAGATGCTATTATTTTTCTGTTTTCTGAGTTTTCCATGCAATAGAAAAATGACCTAAAAATAAAAGTTCTTGAAACGCCGTGAAAATGTAGTATGATTTTTCTGGAATATTTAAATATCTGGCACTGAGCACACTGCAGGGGGCTGCACCATTGGGTCACAAGCCCACAAGGCTTGGCCACACCCTGGCCACGCCTAGCAGGCTTGTGGGTCTCACGTGGCCCCCTCCACTTATTCCAGCACCCATTCACTTCACCTTCCTCCCAAAAAAATCCCACCATTGCTCAAACCCATGTTCTAGCTCATTTTGCTGCCATTTTTGATCTCCTTGTGGAAAGCTTCAGTCGCAAAACTATTTTGGGAGATTGTTCTACGATATGTGACTCCTCCAATGGTCCAATTAGTTTTTATTCAAGTGCTTTATATTTTGCAAATTTTTGCTGCTTTGGTGACCTTGTTCTTGAGCTTGCATGTCAAATTTTTATGGTCCCAAGTAGTTTTCATGCATGATATAGCCTCTAGGCACTTGTGGGAGTAGTTACTATGGGTTTTGTTGAGTTTTGTTCACTTTTATTTTGAGTCGTTGAAAAAATCAGAAAAAATCAGAAAAGGAAAAATGTTGAGGAGGGTCTTTCAAGGGGTTCCACGAGCAAGAAGGCCCTGAGACTCGCAATACGTGAACCCAATCTTGAACCACCGAGGGGAGCACAAGTACGACGTAGTGAATGGACATTGGATCAATTTATGAGTGATGCCGGTGCTACCTCTTGAGCTTGTGTTGGTTTTCCCTTAAAGAGGAAAGGGTGATGAAGTGAAGTAGATAAGTATTTCCCTCACCAGGTATCAATCCCTTAAAAAGAATTTTTTTGAGAAACAAGGTATCAATCCAGTAGGAGGAATAAGCAAGTCACCAATGGTTGCACCTACACAAACAATCAAACTGTTGCACCCAACGCTATAAAGGGGTTGTCAATCCCTTCACGGTTATTTGCAATGATTAGATCTGAAAGAGATAGATGTAAATGAGTGCGGAAAGTAAAAGATAAATAAATTGCAGAAAAGTATAGATCTGAAAGTATATGATGGAAAATAGACCCGGGGGCCATAGGTTTCACTAGAGGCTTCTCTCTTGAAGGCAAATATCATGGTGGGTAAACAAATTACTGTCAAGCAATTGATAGAAAAGCGAATAACCATGTAATTATTCAAGGCAATGATCATGCATATAGGCACCACGTCCGTGACAAGTAGACTGAAATGATTTTGCATCTACTACTATTATTCCACACATCGATCGACTCTTGCCTGCATCTAGAGTATTGAGTTCATGAAGAACAGGGTAACACATTAAGAAAGATGACATGATGTAGAGGGATAAACTCAAGCAATATGATGAAAACCCCATCTTGTTACCCTTGATGGCAACAATACAATATGTGCCTCGCTACCCCTACTATGTCACTGGGTGATGACACCGCAAGATTGAACCCAAAACCAAGCACTTCTCCCATTGCAAGAATTATCAATCTAGTTTGCCAAACCAAACCAATAACTCGAAGAGACTTGCAAGGATATGAAATCATGCAAATAAGAATTCAAAGGAGATTCAAATAAGATTCTTGGATAATCTGAACATAAACTCACAATTCATCTGATCTTGACAAACACACCACATAAGAGGATTACATCGGATAGATCTCCATGAAGATCATGAAGAACATGGTATTGAAGATCAAAGAGAGAGAGAAAAAGCCATCTAGATACTAGCTATGGATCGGTAGATCTGTGGTGGACTACTCATGCATCATCGGGGGGGGGGCAATGGAGTTGATGTAGATGCCCTCTGTGATCGAAACCCCCTCCAGCAGATTACCAGAAAAGGCTCCAAGATTGGATCTCTTGGGAACGGAGGATTCCGGCGGCGGAAAAGTATTTTTGTGGCTCTTTTTGATGTTAGGGGAATATTTGGGTATTTATAGGCCAGAGAATAGGGTTAGGAGACCTTCCAGGGAGCGACAAGACTGCTAGGCGCGGCTAGGAGGAGCCCACGCCTAGCAGGCCTGTGGCGCCCTGACACCTCCCCGGATGTGCACTCCAAGCTTGATCGACTTGTTTCCTTCTAGAAAAATTCCTTCCGAAGGTTTTATTCCGTTTGGACTCCATTTAATATCCCATATTTGCAAAACTAAAAAACAAGGAAAAAATAGAAACTAGCACTTGGCTCTAGACTAATACGTTAGTTCCAAAAATAATATAAAATAGCATATTGATGCATATAAAACATCCAAAACAAATAATATAATAGCATGCCATCGTAAAAAATTATAGATATGTGGGAGACGTATCAACCGGTTTCAAGGAAGAATTCTACACATACAGAAGAAATGTTGGCCTTGAGGAATTCATTTCGGACAAATGCAAGCAATACTATCAACTCACGGATTCTTTCGTGCAGAGTTTGAATTTTCGCTCAATCGTAATAAACCTTCCATCCTATTTGACCTTTATGACAAATCATATACTTTGGACATAGAAGATTTTAACCATGCATGCAAAATTCCACAATGGGGCAGCTATAGTGATCGGCACAATACTGAATATAATGATTTTCTTGCTTGCATCACCGTCGGAGAAACTAGAAACATTACACACGCTACCGGGGAGCATTCATTTTCCTGCTATACATTATTTTGCACTATTCATATGTAGATGTATTAATGATAAAACTGAGCATAGCCACCTTTGTGCAGCCGATCTCAGCATTCTTAAGAGTGCAGTAATGGGTGAAAGGCGATATAACTTAGGAGCCATTATAGCTAGAAGGTTGCATAATAATGCTAAGGATGGAGATTTCTTTGGTGGATTTATGCCACTCGTGTAGCTAATTATCTTGGGCTACCCATACGGGGAAATGATATTGAGTTACCACCTGCTTTTCTTCATTATGAGGCTTTGGTACGTTTTCAGTTTCTTAAAAGGAACGAAAAATCCCTCCAGTACTGACTAATTTTTGATAGACATCATGTTGTCCATGTTACCCTTCCTGCTCCTGCCTTCTTTAACTTTCAGGAAAAACAGAGATACTTTATAACCAGAGAGGAGGCAAACGAGTACGAGAGAAATGCGGAAGTAGCTCGCCTTCATGCCACAATCGTTCAGGCGGTGGCCGCTGCAGCCCAGCACAACCCCGGCTATGACTTTGGATGTTACCCGAGCCATCCATGGCCCTAGACCAACTTAGGCCAAAAGCCTAAGCTTGGGGGAGTACGTATATCTCACCGACATTACATTCATGTTTTAACACTCTAGTAGTCGGTGTTCATACTCTTTCAGTGTACCATCCATGGTAGTTTATTTCCTTGTTTCACTTTATTCTTGTGTGTTTAATTAACTTTGAGAAAAAAATAAAAAATTAGTCTAGCTTTACCTTGTAGGTGCTTAGTTGTAGTATTAAAAGAAAAACCCAAAAATATTTTTCATTCTTCTTTTGCTTGTTGGGAGCTTTCCCGTGTAAATAGTTTTCCTTGTTCTTGTTTTGATTTTTCTTTCTTTGGGTCATAAGGAGAAGACCACAATGAAAATGTCGAGTGGCTCTTATATGCATTATTGTTTACCTATTAGAGAGCCCGTATTACCTTGTCTTCTCCTTTGAGTTATTGTTTGCAGATTCCAGCTTAGTCCAATACACGTGCACTCTTACTATTATCCACACCATTCGGTCGTGCAAGTGAAAGGCAATAATGATGATACTTGATGAAAATATTGAGATGGAGAAAAGTCGGTATGAACTTGACCTAACTTGGTTTTGTAAATATGATTAGCTCATCGTTCCATATTCGGTTAATCATTGTGAAACATATTTGCAATGACAATTAGAGATTATAGTTATTCATGCCATGGTTAATTAGCTAAGAGTGGATAATGGTTTGTCTTGGGTGCCAACATGCATATTAAAATGGTTGTGATGTAGTATGATGGGATGGTATCCTCCTCTGAATGATTCAAGTAGCTCGACTTGGCACATGTTCATGCATGTAGTTGAAACAAAATCAACACAGCCTCTATGATATTTATGTTCATAGTGATTTATATCCTACTCATGCTTTCATTCAATGTTGGTTAATCTCAAAGCATGTTGATGACTGTGTTGCTCTCTAGTTGTTCGCTCCCCAATCTTTGGCTAGCCTTCACTTTTACTAAGCGGGAATACAGCTTGTGCATCCAATTCCTCAAACCCAAAGTTGTTCCATATGAGTCCACCATACCTGCCTATATGCGGTATTTACCTGCCGTTCCAAGTAAATTTGCATGTGCCAAACTCTAAACCTTCAAATAAACATTCTCTTTTGTATGCCCAAATCGCTCATGTGCTGATTGGGGGCTGTTCGTATCTTCCATGCTAAGGTGTGTTATTCTCACGATATGTGTTGATTCACTATCATTCACGAGAAAGTGGCTGGTAATCGGAATGCCCAATTCCATGCTCGAAATAAAAGAAAAATATAATTAAATAAAACTCCCCCAGGATTGCGTTTGTATGGACGATACACGTGGATTCGGCTCGCCATGGAGTGTGATTGATTAGTGAAGGGAAGTAAAAACCTTATCATTCTGTTTGGGAACCGCCTATAACGTATCTAGCATGGAATATATTGAAAACTCTTGGTCGTTATGTGACCAATGAAAGCATACCGTTCAAAAATTATATTAGTACTCATCTCTATTTAAAAACTCGAGCTCTCGCACCTCTGCAAATCAATGCTTCCCTCTGCGAAGGGCATTTCCATTTACTTTATTGTTGAGTTATCCTCCTCTTATAAAAGGCACCAGTTAGAGAGCAACACCGTCATTTGTATGCTTTGCTTTTAATTGATATTGAGTATGAGCATGATTGGATCTCTTTCACCATGAATTACAATGTCTAGGCAGTCCTTGTTCTTTGAAGGTGCTCTGCATTTATGTTTTGCTGTCTTAGAAAGGGCTAGCGAGATATCATTTCATCATATTGTATCATGATTGTTTTGATAAAAGTGTTGTCATCCGAGATTTATTATTATTGCTTGCTAGTTGATTATGTCATTGATATGAGTAAATGTGAGACCTAAATGTTATTGTGAATGTGGCTAGTCCATGATCTTTGATGAAAATTTGAACATCAGATAGACTAATTACAATAACATGATCAAACAGAGTTTGTTAAAGATTTTCTTTATCACTTTCAGTTTATCAACTGAATTGCTTGAGGACAAGCAATGGGTTAAACTTGGGGGAGTTGATACTTCTCCATCGTATCTACTTTTCCAAACTCTTCTGCCCTTGTTTTGGACTCTAATTTGCATGATTTGAATGGAACTAACCCGGACAGACGCTGTTTTCAGCAGAATTGCCATGGTGTTATTTTTGTTCAGAAAAAAAGTTCTCGGATTGACCTAAAAATTTATTGAGAATATTTTTGGAATTAATAAAAAATATTGGCAATAGAATCAACCGGAGGGGGGCCACCCAACGGTGGCAAGCCGGCCAGGCGCGGCCACCAACGATGGCCGCACCTAGCAGGCTTGTGGGGCCCCTTCTGCTCCACCAACCTCAATTCCACTCCTATTTATTCCTATTCATAGAGAAAAAAATAAAGGAGAAGAGTTCATCGCGTTTCACGATACGGAGCCGCCACCACCTCCTATTCTTCCTCGGGAGGCCAGATCTGGAGTTTGTTTTGGGCTCCGGAGAGGGGAAATCGACGCCATCATCATCACCAACCATCCTTCGTCACCAATTCCATGATGGTCTTCGCCGTTTGTGAGTAATCCCATCATAGGCTTGCTGGACGGTGATGGGTTGGATTAGATTTGTCATGTAATCGAGTTAGTTTTGTTAGGGTTTGATCCCTAGTATCCACTTTGTTCTGAGATTGATGGTTCTGTGACTTTGCTATACTTAATGCTTGTCACTAGGGCCCAAGTGCCATGATTTCAGATCTGAACCTATTATGTTTTCATGAATATGTATGTGATCTTGATCCTATCTTGCAAGTTGTAGACACCTATTACGATTTATGATCCGCATCCCCCAGGGTGACAATAACTGGGGTTCTTTCCGGTGATTACCGTAGTTTGAGGAGTTCATGTATTCACTAAGTGCTAATGCTTTGGTCCGGTTCTCTATTAAAAGGAGGCCTTAATATACCTTAGTTTCCATTAGGACCCTGCTTCCACGGGAGGGTAGGACAAAAGATGTCATGCAAGTTCTTTTCCATAAGCACGTATGACTATATATGGAATACATGCCTACATTGCATTGATGAATTGGAGCTAGTTTTGTGTCACCCTACGTTGTAACTGTTGCATGATGAATGCCATCCGACATAATTATCCATCACCGATCCATTGTCTACGAGCTTTCCACATATTGATCCTTGCTAAGTTACTTCTCCGTTGCTACTATTACAATCACTACAAAGCTCCTATTGTTACTTTTGCCACCATTACCGTTACTTCCATACTACTTTGCTACTGAATACTTTGCTGCATATATTAAGTCTTTCAGGTGTGGTTGAATTGACAACTCAGCTACGAATACTCGAGAATATTCTTTGGCTCCCCTTGTGTCAAATCAATAAATTTGGATTGAATACTCTACCCTTGAAAACAGTTGTGATCCCCTATACTTGTGGGTTATCACACACAAGGTATTCCTCCGGTGTCAGTGAGCTGCATGATCTCATGGTCATAGGAACATATACTTGACATGCAGAAAGCCATAGCAATAAACTGACATGATCATATACTATGTTTATAGTTTGGGTCTTGTCCATCATGTCATTCTCCTAATGATGTTATCCCGTTATAAAATGGCATCTCATGTCTATGGCCAAAAAACCTTGTCCATCTTTGATAAATGAACTAGTTAACTAGAGGCATACTAGGGACACAATGTTGTCTATGTACCCACACATGTATTTGAGTTTCCAATCAATACAATTATAGAATGGATAATAAACGATTATCACGAACAAGGACATATTATAATAACCAATTTATTATTGCCTCTAGGGCATATTTCCAATAGTCTCTCACATGCACTAGAGTCAATAATGTAGTTCACATCACCATGTGATTTACATTGTTGTGAATCTAACACCCAATGAGTTCTGGGGTTCGATCATGCTTTGCATGTGAGAGAGGTCTTTAGTCAACGGGTCTGCGACATTCAGATCCGTGTGTACTTTGAAAATATCTATGTGATACTGTATGTTGGGTTCTACTATAGGTGCATCGCATGCCAATTAAAATTTTCCTACGTGTAGAACATCCAAGAACTTGCTACGGAGATGGATCACAGATTGTTACCACTAGGCGCGTAGTGCCGTGCAGCGGAAGTAGAGTTGGGGCAGCGCGTTCGTGTGGTTCATCTCCTCCTCGTCCGATCTCCCTCGAACAGCCGTTCCGATCTCCCTCGAACAGTCGGTCGCCGGATCCCACATACAGGTTCGCCGGAGCGGTGCAAGTGCACCGACTCTACCGATATCCGCGCGTGCAGGAGGAACACCCGTGCAGCGGACTGCTAGGTCCAATCATACGGTTGGTGGCAGCGAGTGGAGGTGGCTAGTTGCAACTCATGCAAAGCCCTAATGATGGCACCGAAGCGATCTACCGGATGGGTGTGCTGCACCTCCACTATATATAGGCATCCGACGTGGGCTCAACTCTTGGGCCTCGCACGGATCCTAAAGCCCATGTGTTCCTTCCCTTAAGTGCGCGACCCTTTAGGTTCTCGTCCACTTGGTCGCGAGTCAGATGACATCCAAATCGACCGGTCGGTAGCGGCCTCTAGCAAAACGTACCGACTCCAAGTGTTCGATGAAGCTAGTTAGGCGAACTTGTACTTCACACTTATGTTCCCTTTGCCACATGATATATCTTGTCGTGCACAAGGCGACATGGTCATCCTTGTTGTAGCACGACCTCTTTCTCATTTCGGTGGATCTGACCAACACTTTGGATTATCTCATAATCCTCATCGCATGGCCATGCTTATACAGGTCGGATCACCCGAGGGGGCCCAGAGTATATCTCTCCTGGTAGGAGGGGCAAATCCCATCTTGCTCGACCATGTCTCACAGCATGGGTCTGGACAAGCCCGAAACCTACCTTTGTAACTACCTAGTCACGGAGTAGCATTTGGTCGGCCCAAAGCAAGTATGTCACCATCCCGAGTACATGCGCCAATTCAGGTCTTAGGACATAGAACGTATGTTGTACTAGAGACTCACAGATGACCTATCACTGCGTCTCGTAGTTGGGTCGATACAACTCAGACCTTATCTCGACTCGGATCCGACTATGTCGAATCCGACCAGACCTTTCTGAGTCCATACTATCCGGCTAGCATCCAATGCTACATGGTCAGTGAGACCGAACCATCCACCGTGTCATATGCTAGTCTAATTAGTTGCGCGTCCACACAACCCTTTCGACTAGGGACCATTTAGGACAGTCATCATACTATGCATAGTCTCACAAACAAGTCACATACTTTTTAATACAAATCAATGATAATGTCCAAGGACTATCTTTATTCATAAACACATAGGAAATATCATCATACATGATTGCCTCTAGGGCATATCTCCAACAGTCTCCCACATGCACTAGAGTCAATCAAATAGACATCGAATGCCCATAGCTCTAACGTGCCCCTCATGCTTGGGTTGTGGAAGTGGTTTAGTCAACGGATCTGCAACATTTGCATCCGTATGAATCTTGCACAAATTGGTATCACCTTTCTCTATGAGCTTTCGTATCAAGTGATATTTTTGGTCTATGTGCCTGGTCTTGTGATCTTGTCTTGGCTCCTTGGCCTGTGCGATGGCACCTAAACTATCGCAATAAAGGTCCAATGGTTTTGACCAGCCCGAGAACACGCCAACATCTTCCAGGAACTTCCGAATCCAAACACCTTCCTTTGTGGCTTCACAAGCCACAATGTATTCGGCCTCTGTTGTGGAGTCGGCCACCGTATCTTGCTTGGAACTCGTCCAGCTCACTGCTCCTCCATTCATGACATACACGAATCCAGTTTGCAATCGATAACCATCCCTATCGGTTTGGAAACTAGCATCAGCATAACCCTTTACGCAGAGCTCCTCCTCACCTCCATAAACTAGGAACATCTCTTTAGTCCTTTTGAGGTACTTCAAGATAGTTTTCACCGCTACCCACTGACTCTCACCTGGGTCTGCCTGGTATCTACTTGTTAAGATTATTGCATAGGCAACATCAAGTCGTATACATAGCATGGCATACATGATGGATCCAATTGCTGAGGCATATGGAATCCTACTCATCCGGTTTTGCTCATCAGAAGTCGTAGGACTCTGAGTCTTGCTTAGCCTTATACCATGTGAGACAGGCAAGAACCCTTTCTTGGCCTCACTCATGTTGAACCTCTTGAACACTTTGTCCATGTACGTGCTCTGGCTTAAGTCGAGCAGCCTCCTCGATCTATCTCTATAGATCTTGATGCCTAAAATGTACACTGCCTCTCCAAGGTCTTTCATCGAAAACTTGCCATTCAATGATTCCTTGACTAAGTTCAGCATCGAAACATCATTTCCGATCAGCAGTATGTCATCCACATACAAGATCAAAAATACTACTGAGGTCCCACTAGACTTCTTGTATAAACAATAGTCCTCTTTGTTCTTGATAAAACCAAGGTCAACGATGACTTCATCAAAATGAATGTTCTAACTCCGAGCTGCTTGCCTCAATCCATAAATGGATCTCTTGAGCTTGCATATTTTACCAGCGTTAGTTGGATCGACAAAACCTTCAGGTTGTATCATGTATACATCCTCTTTTAAATTTCCATGAAGGAAAGTAGTTTTGACATCCATCTACCATAACTCATAATCGAAATATACAGCTATAGCTAGTATGATCCTCACCGACTTTAGCATCGCTATCAGCGAGTAGGTCTCATCGTAGTCAATTCCTTGAACTTGTCCATAACCTTTAGCGACAAGCCGAGCTTTGTGGATCTGAATATTTCCATCAACATCAGTTTTCTTCTTAAAGACCCATTTGCAACCAATGGCAACTACACCAGGTAGCGGATCAACCAAGTCCTAGACTTGATTCTCATCCATGGACTTTAACTCGGATCTCATGGCCTCTAGCCCTGCCTCGCAATTTGGGCTCACCATCGCTTCCGCATACGTGGAGGGCTCGTCGCTTTCTAGCAACAAAATGTCGCGCACTCTGCACAATCTTTCTGACCTCCGTGGCTTCGGTGCCGACTCCACTACGGGTTCTCTGACCGACTCCGGTGTGATCTCATCACCAACCGAGTTGTCCCCGAGTGGCTCTCGAATTTCTTCGAGTCGCACCGTTCTCCCACTGGCCTCCCGACTGAGAAACTCTTTCTCTAGGAAAACTCCATTCTGAGCAACAAACACTTTGTTCTCTTCTCGGTTGTAGAAGTTGTATCCTAAGGTTTCCCTCGAATATCCCATGAATATGCATTTATCCGACTTGGGTGTATGCTTGTCCGACATTAGTCGCTTGACAAATGCTTCACAACCCCAAATCTTTAGAAAAGACAAACTAGGAGTTTTCCCAGTCCACAATTCATGTGGTGTCTTGTCTACGGATTTAGATGGTACCCTATTAAGTGTGAAAGCTGCAGTTTCTAGAGCATATCCCGAGAATGACAAGGGTAAATCCCATTTGCTCATCATTGATCGGACCATGTCCAACAAGGTTCGATTTCTCTGTTTTGACACACCGTTTCTCTGCGGCGTACCCGGAGGTGTGAGCTGAGGTACTATACCTTGACTTTTTAGATGATTATCAAACTCCTGACTCATGTACTCACCTCCATGATCTGACCGTAGAAGTTTTATCGGCTTGCCGAGCTGATTTTCAACCTCATTCTTAAACTCTTTGAACTTTTCAAAAGTTTCCAACTTGTGCCTCATCAAATAGATATATCCATATCTACTGAAGTCGTCGGTAAAAGTCACGAAGTACTAATATCCACCTCTGGCCATTGTGCTCATTGGACCACACACATCACTGTGTATAAGTTCCAACAGCTCGGACGCCCTCTCGCAGCTCTTTGCAAAAGGAGACTTAGTCATCTTGCCTAGCAAGCATGATTCACATGTCTCAAACGACCCAAAGTCGGAAGAAGTTAGGAGTCCATCAACATGGAGCTTCTTCATGCGTTTCAAACTAATGTGTCCAAGCCGGCAATGCCATAAGTATGTTGGATTTATCTCATTAGGATTGTGCCTCTTGAGATTCACGTTATAGACTGGATCCATTTATGGATTTAAAATAAATAGCCCATCTACTATGGGTGCATAGCCATGGAACATTCCATTTAAATAAAATGAACAACCATTGTCCTTTATATTGAATTCATAACCTTGACTCATCAAGCATGAGGCAGAAATAATGTTCCGACTAAGTGCAGGAATGTAATAACAATTATTCAATTCCAAAATAAATCCAGAAGGAAGCTTGAGCTGCATCGTGCCGACCTCCAACACAGCAATTCTTGCTTTGTTGCCGACCCTAATGTCAACCTCCCCTTATGCCACATGCCTAGTTCTTACCAGCCCCTACATCGAGTTGCAAATATGAACAACCGATCTGGTATGAAATACCCAAGAGCTACTAGGTATGTCAGCAAGGTAAATGTCTATAACATTTTTAACAAGTGTACCTTTGCCTGAAGAAGCATCTGCGGCCTTCTTGCCATGCTCAGCCTCGACCGATCGGTAGCGGCCTCTAGCAAGACGTGCCGACTCCAAGTGTCCGATGAAGCTGTTTAGGAGAACCTGTACTTCACACTTCTGTTCCCTTTGCCACACGATATATGTTGTCATGCACAAGGCGACATGGTCATCCATGTTGCAGCACGACCTCATTCTCATTCCGGTGAATCCGACCAACACTTCGGATTATCTCATAATCCTCATCGCATGGCCATGCTTATATAGGTCAGATCACCCGAGGGGGCCTAGAGTATATCTCTCCTGGTAGGAGGGGCAAATCCCATCTTGCTCAACCATGTCTCGCGGCATGGGTCTGGACAAGCCCGAAACCTACCTTTGTAACTACCCAGTCACGCAGTAGCGTTTGGTCTACCCAAAGCAAGTCTGTCACCATCCCGAGTACATGTGCCAGCTAAGGTCTCAGGGCATAGAACGTATGTTGTACTAGAGACTCGGAGATGACCTATCAATGCATCTCGTAGTTGGGTCTATCCAACTCAGACCTTATCTCGACTCGGATCCAACTATGTCGAATCCGACTTGACCTTTCTGAGTTCATACTATCCGGCTAGCATCCAATGCTACATGGTCAGTGAGGCCGAACCATCCACCGTGTCATATGCTAGTCTGATTAGTTGCGCGTCCACACAACCCTTTCGAGTAGGGACCATTTAGGACTGAAAGTGCGTTATATCAACTAGAGGGGGGTGAATAGGCGATTTTTACAAATTCATCACTTGAGGAATTTCAACTTTGAGGAATTTGAAATGTGATGAATAACTAGCAGCGGAATAAGTACTCAAGTGCATGAGGAACATAGTAACAACATAGTCTTCATGATGAAATGAAACATGCACAAATAGAGAGTAGCATGATACATGCTAAGCAGTGATGAACAAGGTAACTTGAAGAATTTGAGGTGAGGGATTTGTGAAAGTCTTCACTCAAATTCTTCAAACAGTAACAATCAATTTCATCAACAGGTAGTGAGGAATAGAGGGGTTGAGGAAATAGAACCAGATAGCTCCATGAAGACAATGACTCAGTTCCAACTGTTGTGACAGTCGTACGTCTGGTATGGAGCGGCCTAGTATTTAAACCAGAGGACACACAGTCCCAAGACACACAGTCCTTACCGTATGCTCCTTGAGCTAAGGTCACACAGTCCTCACCCAACACTCATGGTAAGTCTTCAGGGTAGACTTCCAAAACCCTCACAAACTAGTCACCCGGCAATCCAGAATTTACTGCTGGATGCTCTAGACCAAGGTCACTTCGTGGTCCCCAATTGACTGCAGAAGCACTAGACCATGACGCCTAACCGTCTAGAGGATGCACGGTCCTCAAAGGTGACAAGCGTCGGTTCCACATAGGAATTTCTTCAGTGATGCTCAATCACTTTGGGTTTTGTGGTTTGATTGTAGGTTTTTCCTCACTGATGATTTTCTTTCAAAAAATCCTTGGAGGATGAGTTGCTCTCAAATGACAAGTGTCAGTTCTCTCTCGGAGCAGCCAACCAGCTAGTGGTTGTGGGGGGTGGCTATTTATAGCCAGGATGCAACTTGACATGATAAGACATAAATGCCCCCAATGATATGACCATTATGTTGATAAGAATGATTGGGGACAGCTGTCTCTAAGCACAGCAACGGTCGGAATCTCGAACTATGAAAGTCCTCAGCTTATCATGTTCCTTACTTGTAGGCAATTCGCACTGGCGAAATCCTAACTCCTTAGTCAGATCAATTTCCTCGGAGACCAGAAGAACTTCGTCTCTATCACTGAAGAACTTGTCTGAACCGTAAGATATTTCCAAAGGCTTCACTCGAAGGATTGTATGGGTTGAGGATTTTGGAGTTGAGCATCAGTTGGAAATTTTCCTTAGTACTACCTCGGCCCCCTTTAACAGTACGGTGTTTCCTATGACTCAAATAAAGGAAACGAAACTACGAAAACAAAAGTCTTCATGCTTCATATTCCTCGTTCATATCTTCAAGGTCACACCAATTTCTTCATTTTCAAAGTCTTCACAAAGTCTTCACCAAAGTCTTCAGAAAGTCTTCAGCAAAGTCTTCACTTCAAGACATACATTTTTAGGGGTCGACAATCTCCGATTATATCAAACTCCTCATCGACTTATAGAGCATGTGTACACTCACAAACGCATTAGTACCTTAACCTGTAAGTCTTCAATACACCAAAATCACTAAGGGGCACTAGATGCACTAACAAGGACAGTCATCATACAATGCATAGTCTCACAAACAAGTCACATACTTGTTAATACACATCAATGATAATGTCCAAGGACTATCTTTATTCATAAACACGTAGGAAATATCATCATACATGATTGCCTCTAGGGCATATCTCCAACATTGTAGACACTGCTACCACACTCCACTTGGAGCTATTCCAAATGGCTACTCCACTATATGTATCCAGATTGCTACTCAAAGTCATCCGGATGGGTGTTAAAGCTTGTATCGGCATAACCCTTTACGACGAACTCTTTATCACCTCCATACTCGAGAAATATTGCCTTAGTCCTCTAGTTACTAAGGATAATCTTGACCGCTGTCTAGTGATCCACTCCTGGATCACTCTTGTACCGCTTGACACACTCATGGCAAGGCACACACAGGTGCGGTACACAACATGGCATACTATATAGAGCCTATGGATAACGCATAGCGACGACCTTCGATCTTTCTCTTTCTTCTGCCGTGGTCGAGCTTTGAGTGTCACTCAACTCCATAGCTTACAAATCAGGCAAGAACTCTTTCTTTGACTAATCCATTTTGAACTCTTTCAAAATCTTGTCAAGGTATGTATTCATTGAAAGTTTTATCAGACGTCTTGATCTACCTCTATAGATCAAGATGCCCAATATTAAAGTAGCTTCATTCCAAGTTTTCCTTTGAAAAACTCCTTTAAAAAAAACCTTTTGCTTTCCAAAAATTCTACATCATTTCCGATCAACAATATGTCATCCACATATACTTATCAGAAATTCTATAGTGCTCCCACTCACTTTATTGTAAATACAAGTTTCTCATAAACTTTGTATACACTCAAAAACTTTGATCACCTCATCAAAGCTTATATTCCAACTCCGAGATGCTTGCACCAGTCCAAAAATGGATTGCTAGAGTTTGCAAAGTTTGTTAGCATTCTCTGGATCGAAAAAACCTTCCGGATGTATCATATACAACTCTTCCTTAAGGAAACCGTTAAGGAACGCTGTTTTGACATCCATCTACCAAATTTCATAGTCGAATATACATCTATTGCTAACATGATTCTATGGACTTAAGCATTGCTTCGGGTGAGAAGGTCTCATCATAGTCAACTCCTTGAACTTGTGAAAAACCCTTTGCCACAAGTCGAGATTTACGGACGGTGAGATTACCGTCCATGTCCGTCTTCCTCTTAAAGATCCATTTGTTATCAATGGCATTTCGCCCTTCACGTAATACTTCCAAAGCCCATACTTTGATTTCTTACATGGATCCCATCTCGGATTGCATGGCCTCAAACCATTTCTCGGAATTCCGGCCCATCATCGCTTCTCCATAGCTTGTAGGTTCATCGTTGTCCAACAACATGACCTCTAAGACAGGGTTGTCGTACCACTCAGGAGCAGTACGCGTCCTTGTCGACATACGAGGTTCAATAGTAACTTGATCTAAAGCTTCATGATCATCATCATTAACTTACTCTTCAACTAATGTAGGCTCCATAGAAACAACTTTCTGCACTGCGCTACTCTCTGGTTGAAACAAAGATTCAACAACCTCATCAAGTTCTATCTTCCTACCACTCAATTCTTTTAAGATAAACTCTTTCTTGAGAAAGGACTTGTTTTAGCAACAAACACTTTGTGCTTGGATCTAAGATAGAATGTTTACCCAACTGTAATGTTAGGGTATTCTATGAAGATGCATCTACCTGCTTTGGGTTCGAGCTCATTAGGTGAAAACCCTTTTTCACATAAGCGTCGCAGCCCCAAACATTAATAAATGACAGCTTAGGTTTCCGCCAAACCAAAATTCATAAGGTGTCATCTCAATGGATTTAGATGGTGCCCTTTTTAAAGTGAATGTAGTTGTCTCTAATGCGTAACCCCAAAACGATAGTGGCAAATCGATAAGAGACATTGTAGTTCGCACCATATCCAATACAGCATGACTACGACGTTCGAACACACCATCATACTATGGTCTTCCAGGTGGCCTGAGCTTTGAAACAAATTCCACATTGTCTTAAGTTGTATACCAATACTAATAACTCGGGTATTTACCTCCACGGTCATATCATAAATTTTTTATCTCCTTGTCACGATGATCTCAAACTTCACTCTGATTTTGTTTGAACTTTTCAAACGTTTCAGACTTGTGTTTCATTAAGTAAATATCCCCATATCTACTCAAATAATCAATGAAGGTAGGAAAACAACTATATCCACCGCATGCTACAACACTCATTGGACCAAATGCATCAACATGTATCATGTCCAATAAGTTACTTTCCCGCTCTACCATACCGAAAAACAGGGTCTTAGTCATCTTGCCCATGAGGCATGGTCTACATGTCTCAACCGATTGGCAATTATCTTTTGGCATCAATATTATTAACATGTGTATCAGTATGATCAAGATTCATTAAACCATTCTCATTGGGAGCATGACCATTGAAGGTATTATTCATGTCACCTCACCCTTAGCTAGCCTCTATTTATTCCATAGCTTTTATTTCGAGTTACTAACATTTACAAACTGAAGTGGTATCCAATACCCAGGTGCTACTAGGAGTACTAGCAAGGTACACATAAATAACACGTATATCAAATATACTTTTGTCGACGTTGACAACCTTCTTATCTACAAAGTATCTAGGGTTGTTCCGCTTTAGCGACCATTCTCCTCATAATAGAAGCACTTAGTTTTAGGTTTGGGTTCAACCTTGGGTTTCTTCACTTGAGTAGCAACTGACTTGCCATCCATGAAGTTTCCCTCCTAGATCTTTCCCTCCTCGAAACTAGTGGTTTCACTAACCATCAACACTTGATGCTCGTTCTTGATTTCTACCTTCGCGGTTTCAAACATCGCGAATAGCTCAGGGATCATTATTTCCACCCCAGGCATTTCATAGTTCATCACGAAGCTCTAGTACCTTAGTGACAGTGGCTTGGAGAACTATATAAATCACTATCTTATCTGGAAGATCAACTCCCACTCGATTCAAGCGATTGTAGTATCCACACAATCCGAGCACATGCTCACCGATTGAGTTATTCTCCTTCATCTTACAGGCAAAGAATCTTGTTGGAGGTCTCATACCTCTCAACACGGGCACGAGCCTGAGATCCCAATTTCAGCTCTTAGAACATCTCATATGTTCTGTGACGTTCAAAACATTTTGGAGCCTCAATTCTAAGTTGTAATGCATGACACATTGAACTATCAAGTAGTCATCAGAATGTGCTTGTCAGATGTTCACAACATCTAGATGCGACGCTTGAGGGGGTGGTGCACCGAGCGGTGCATTAAGGACATAGGCCTTCTGTGGAGCAAGGAGGACAACCCTCAGATCAAAGACCCAGTCTGCATTATTGCTACCATCATCTTTGAACTCTATTTCTCTAGGAACATATAAAAAATTCAAGGGAGCTACAACGCGAGCTAGTAATCTACAACATAATTTGCAAAGACATTTTGACTATGTTCATGATATTGAGTTTAGTTAATCATATTACTTAAAAACTCCCACTCAAATTGACACCCCTCTGGTCATTCGAGTGTCACGTGATCCAAATCCACCAACTCAAGTCTGATCATCACGCGAGTTGAGCTGGTTTCAATGGTGAATATATTCATGTTGATCATATCTACTATATTACCCATGTTCGACCTTCTGGTCTATTGTGTTCCGAGGCCATGTATGTCCATGCTAGGCTCGTCGAGTTTAACTTGAGTGTTACGCACGTGCAATGCTTGCTTGCACCCGTTGTATGCGAACATAGAGCCTATCACACCCGATCATCACGTGGTGTCTCGAAATGACAAAATTTCGCAACGATGCACTCTCGGGGACAACACAATTTTATCTTGAAATTTAAGTGAGGGATCACCTTGTAATGCTACCATCGTCCTAAGAAAAATAAGATGCATAAAAGGATTAACATCACATGCAAATCATAAGTGACATGATATGGCCATGAACTTGTGCTTTTGATCTCCATCTCCAAAGCACCGGCATGATCTTCATCATCACCGGCATGACACCATGATCTCCATCAACGTGTGGCCATTGGGGTTGTCGTGCCGACTGTTGCTTCCATAACTATTTCTAACTCATAGCGATAAAGTAAAGCAAAACGGGGAAAATAATTAAAGACAACCATATGGCTCCTGCCAGTTGTTGTACTCATCGACATGCAAGTTGTGATATTCTTTACAAAACATGATCATCTCATACATCACATATATATCATCATGTAATTGGAAATATCACATCATAACATACCCTGCAAAAACAAGTTAGACGTCCTCTAATTCTTGTTGCAAGTTTTACGTGTCTGCTACGGGTATCTAGTAAGAACAATTCTCACATACGCAAAACCACAACAGTGATACACAAATTGCTATTCAACCTTCTCAAGGACCGCCGTTGTTGAATCTGATCCAACTAGAGTAGGAGAGACAGACACCCGCCAGCCATCTTTATGTAACAAAGTCACATGTCTTTTGATGGAACCGGTCTCTCATAAGCGTACGAGTAAGGTTGGTCCCGGCCGCTTCATCCCACAATACCGCTGAATCAAAACACGACCAAGGGAGGAAGAAATCTAAGCATCAACGTCCACAAACTCCCTTGTGTTCTACTCGTGATCTCATCTACACATAGACCTAGCTCATGATGCCACTGTTGGGGAACGTTGCATGGGAAACAAAAAAGTTCCTACGCACACACAAGATCTATCCATGGTGATGAGCATCTACAAAAGGGAGAGTCGATCTACATACCCTTGTAGATCACTAAGCGGGAAGCGTTAAGAAACGCGGTTGATGTACTCAAAAGTCTTCGCGATCCAAATCGCCGAGCGTCCCGTGATCCCATCATGATCCTTCTCGCGATCCAATCATGATCCGTCCCGCGATCCCGTCACGATCTCTCCCGTGATCAAATCACAAATCGTCTCGCGATCCTGATCACGGTCCTTTCGATCTAGGGCTGAACGGACGGCACCTCCGCGTTCAGCACACGTACAGCTCGATGATGATCTCCGCCTTCTTGATCCAGCAAGAGGGAGCAGAGAGGTATATGAGTTCTCTGGCAGCGCGATGGCGTGGCGGCGATGGTGGTGGAACTATTCCAACAGGGCTTTGCCTAAGCACCGCCAAACTAGACTAGAGGAGAAAATGATCTAGATGAAGTAGAGGGAGCACGCGGCAATTAGCCATTCCCTCTAAATCATCTAGTATATATAGGAGGGAGGGAGGGGAGGAGGCAGCCTCAAACCCTAAAGGGTTGGCCTAAATAGGAGGTGGAGGAGTCCTACTCCAATCCTACTAGGAGTAGGATTCCTCCTCTCCACTTGGAAACACTTTCCACCTTTCCACCTCGGGGTTTTTGCCACCACTAGCTGCATGGGCCTTAGTGGGGGGTCGGACAGCCCACTAGGGGCTGATTTGACTCCTCCCACAGCCCATGAGGTCCTTTGGGTCGAGACACCCCTCCCGATGACCCCCCGGTACCCTCCCGGCACTCCCGGTACACTACCGAAGTACCTGAAACTTTTCCGGTGACCAAAAAAAGGCTTCCTATATATATCAATCTTTACCTCCAGACCATTTCGGAGTTCCTCATGATGTCCTGATCTCATCCGGGACTCTGAACAACCTTCAGTCACTACCATACATAACTCTACTATACCGAAACGTCACCGAACCTTAAGTGTGCAGATCCTGCGGGTTCGTGAACTATGTAGACATGACCGAGACATCTCCACAGTCAATAACCAATAGAGGGACCTGGATGCCCATATTGATTCCTAGATATTCTATGAAGATCTTTATCGATTGAACCTCTATGTCAAGGATTCAGTTAATCTCGTACGATGTTACCTTTGTTCTTCGGTATGTTACTTGCCCGAGATTCGATCGTCGGTATCTATATACCTAGTTCAATCTCGTTACCGGCAGGTCTCTTTACTCATTCAGTAATACAAGATCTTGTGGCTAACACTTAGTCATGTTGCTTGCAAGGCTTATTGAGATGTTGTATTGCCGAGTGGGCCCTGACATACCTCTCCGTCACACGGAGTAACAAATCCTAGTCTTGATCCATGCCCACTCAACAGACACCCTCGGCTATACTTGTAGAGCATCTTTATATTCGCCGAGTTACGTTGTGACGTTTGATACACACAAGGTGTTCCTCCGGTGTCAGTGAGTTGCATGATCTCATGGTCATAGGAACAGATACTTGACATGCAGAAAACCATAGCAATAAACTGACACGATCATACGCTATGTATATAGTTTGGGTCTTGTCCATCACATCATTCTCCTAATGATGTGATCCGTTATCAAATGACATCTCATGTCTATGGCCAGGAAACCTTGACCATCTTTGATCAACAAACTAGTTAACTAGTGGCATACTAGGGACACAGTGTTGTCTATGTACCCACACATGTATTTGAGTTTCCAATCAATACAATTATAGCATGGATAATAAACGATTATTACGAACAAGGAAATATAATAATAACCAATTTATTATTGCCTCTAGGGCATATTTCCAACAGCATGCCCAAAAGAACGGAGTCAAGCTCCTCTACCCAATGGCAGTCGAACTCATGCAGAGATCGGACCAGACGTGGTTTAATACCACTCATGATGAGGCTGTTGGCCCGTTCAACTTGTCCATTGGTCTACGGGTGATAAACCGATGCTGCGTAATCGAGCTTGATGCCCATTTTTGCGCACTAGTCTTTTACCTCTTGGGTGGTGAAGTTGGATCCAATGTCCGTTATTATACTATGTGGGACACCATAACGGTGTACCACGCCAGATATAAAGTCGATTACTGGTCCGGACTTGGCTGATTTGACAGGTTTGCTTCGATCCATTTGGTGAACTTGTCAACCATGACCAGTAGGTATTTATTCTTCTTGGTACCCCCTTTAAGTGGTCCGACCATCTCCAGCCACCAGACCACAAAAGGCCAGGTAATCGGAATAGTCCGAAGAGCTGTTGGGGGCATGTGACTTTGATTTGCAAAAAGTTGACATCCCACGCAATGCTGGACGAGCGACTAGGTGCCCACTCGAGCGGTGGGCCAGAAGAAACCACCCCAAAAGGCCTTGCTTACTAAGGCACTTGTCGCGGCGTGATGGCCGCCCATTCCTGTGTGGACTTCGGCCAAGAGCTGGCATCCTTCTTCCTCAGATGTGCACCGCTCGAGTACTCCGGTGGTCCTTTTCTTGTATAACTCACCCTCATAGACTTTATAGCCCTTGGATCGCTGAATTATGCATCCCGCCTCTAGCTAATCATCGGGGAGTTCTTTGGGAAGAAGGTAGGCAAGGAAGGGCTCGATCCATGGTGTGATTACTGCCATGATCTCATGAGCCGAAGGCGTTTCGTCCATTACGGAGCCGCCGATGATTTGATCGTCTGGTTCATTTATAGGGGGAACAACCTCTTCTGTGTTGATGGGTCTAGCACCCTTATTATCGTACTACCAAACCACTGATGGCTTAAAGAGCCGTTCCAAGAAAGTCTTTGTCGGGATAGGGTCGCGTTTGGCCCCCATGCGGGCCAGTATGTCGGCGGCTTGGTTGTTGTCTCTAGCGACATGGTGGAATTCTAGCCCCTTGAACCGTGTGGATATTTTAAGGGCGGCATTTATATATGCCACCATCTTCAGGTTTTTGGCATCGAATTCCCTATTGATTTGAGAGATGGCCAAGTTGGATTCTCCCCGTACCTCCAGCCGTTGTATGCCCATTGAAACTGCCATCCGAAGACCATGTAAAAGTGCTTCGTATTCGGCTGCATTGCTGGAATCGGCATACCTGATTTGCACCATGTATCAGACGTTGTCTCTTGTGTGGGATGTGAGAATAATTCCAGCCCCTAGTTCGGCCAATGTCTTGGATCCGTCGAAGTACATCTTCCAATTGGAGTATGTACTATATTCCCTAGGGAGATCGGCCTCTGTCCATTCGGCAAGAAAATCTTCCAACACTTGAGATATAATAGCTCGTCGTGGCTTATAGGCAATTTAAAAAGGAAAGAGCTCAATGGCCCATTTGGCTATGCGGCCGGTGGCGTCCCTGTTGTTGATTATATCATTCAGGGGTACTTTGGATGCCACCGTAACCGAACACTCTTGAAAGTAGTGTCTTAGTTTCCATGATGCCATAAATACTGTGTAGGCTATCTTCTGGTAACGCTGGTATCTCGACTTCCACTTCGTTAGTACTTCTGACACATAGTATACCGGCTTCTGTATCCAGAATTTGTGACCCTCCTCCTCTGGTTCGACGACGAGCACTGCGCTAACGACTTGATTGGTGCCGATATGTACAATAACATTGGTTCACCTGTTGGGGAATGTTGCATGGGAAACAAAAAAATTCCTACGCTTCACCAAGATCAATCTGGAGATGAGCATCTATGAGAGGAGAGATTGGATCTACGTACCCTTGTAGATCGCCAAGCGGAAGTGTTAAATAATGCGGTTGATGTAGTCAAACGTCTTCACGATCCAATCATGATCCGTCCCGCGATCTCATCACGTGCCGTCCCGCGATCCCATCGTGGTCCTTCCGATCTAGTGCCGAATGGACGACACCTCCGCGTTCAGCACACGTACAGCTCGATGACGATCTTCGCCTTCTTGATCCAGCAAGAGGGAGTTGAGAGGGAGACGAGTTCTCCGGCAACGCGACGGTGTTGCGACGATGGTGGTGGAGTAATTCCAGCAGGGCTTCGCCTAAGCACCGCTGAAAACCGATCTAGAGGAGAAAACGATCTAGACGAAGAAGAGGGCAGCACGTGGCAATTGGGGTCAGGGCTGCCCTAAAAAACCTTCAGTATATATACGAGGGAGAGGAGAGAGGGCAGCCTATCCCTTCCTACAAGGAAGGCTTCGGCCGAACAAGAGGGGAGGAGTCCACCTCCCAAAAGGGAGGTGGACTCCTAGTAGGACTCTCTCCTACTTGGCCCCTACTCCTTCCTCCTGCGCATAGACCTTCTTGGGATGGCCTCCCAGCCCACCAAGGACTGGTGCGCCACCACTAAGGCCCATGTGGTCCCTTGGGGTGTGATGTCCCCACTTGGTGGTCCTCCGGAACCCATTCGTCACTCCCGGTACACTACTGGAAATGCCCGAAATTTTTCCGAAGTTCAAACACCACTTTCCTATATATCAATCTTTACCTCCGAACCATTCTAGAGCTCCTCGTGACGTCCGAGATCTCATCTAGGACTCCAAACAACCTTCGGTCATCAACATACATAACTCAATACTACCGAAACGTCACCGAACCTTAAGTGTGCAGACCCTGCGGGTTCGAGAACTATGTAGACATGACCGAGACACCTCTGCGGTCAATAACCAATAGCGGGACCTGGATGCCCATATCGGCTCCTACATATTCTACAAAGATCTTTATCGGTTGAACCTCTATGCCAAGGATTCAGCTAAACCCGTATGTTGTTCCCTTTGTTCTTCGGTATGTTACTTGCCCGAGATTCGATCGTCGGTATCTCTATACCTAGTTCAATCTCGTTACCGGAAAGTCTCTTTACTCGTTCTGTAATACAAGATCATGTGGCTAAAACTTAGTCACATTGCTTACAAGGCTTCTTGTGATGTTGTATTACCGAGTGGGCCTTGAGATACCTCTCCATCACACGGAGCAACGAATCCCAGTCTTGATCCATGCCAATCCAATAAACACCCTCAGAGATACCTGTAGAGCACCTTTATAGTCACCCAGTTATGTTGCGACGTTTGATACAGACAAGGTACTCCTCCGGTGTCAGTGAGTTGCATGATCTCATGGTCATAGGAACAGATACTTGACATGCAGAAAACTATAGCAACAAACTGACACGATCATATGCTACGTTTATAGTTTGGGTCTGGTCCATCACATCATTCTCCTAATGATGTGATCCCGTTATCAAACAACATCTCATGTCCATGGCTAGGAAACCTTAACCATGTTTGATCAACGAGCTAGTCCATCAGAGGAATACTAGGGACATGTTGTTGTCTATGTATCCACACACGTATCTGAGTTTCCGATCAATACAATTCTAGTATGGACAATAAACGATTACCATGAACAAGGAAATATGATAATAACTAATTTATTATTGCCTCTAGGGTATACTTCCAACATCACCGGCGCCTGGTGCTATGAGTATGGGGTTGCTTGCCAACAGTGTTTTAATTTCTTCTAACGCAGTCGCTGCTTCATCGGTCCATTTGAAATTGTTGTTCCGTTTCAGCAACCTGTAGAGCGGTAAAGCCTTTTCGCCGAGGCGAGAAATAAAGCGGCTTAACGCCACCATGCAACCCGCCAACTTTTGGACATGCTTTAGCTCTATGGGAATTGCAAGTTCCGATAGGGCGCGGATCTTAGCCGGATTTGCTCCTAATCCTCTATGGGAAATGACGAATCCAAGCAGTTTACCAGCAAGAACTCCGAAGACACATTTCTCCGGATTGAGTTGTATATCGTAATCGCGTAAGCTGGCAAAGGTTTGCCTTACGTTGTCAATCAACTGGTTGACGTGTTTGTTTTTGATGATCACATCATCCATGTATGCCTTGATTGTTTTACCGACCTATTTTGCTAGAAAAGTATGGATCATGCGCTGGTATGTAGCCCCAGCATTTTTAAGCCCGAAGGGCATTGTGTTCAAGCAGAATGGCCCGTAAGGGGTGATGAATGTGGTTGCGGCTTGATCGGATTCCTTCATTTTTATCTGATGGTATCCGGAATAAGCGTCGAGGAAACACAATGAGTCGTGTCCGACTGTGGCATCAATAATCTGGTCTATGCATGGTAAGGGGAAAGGGTCCTTAGGGCATGCCTTGTTGAGGTCTTTAAAGTCGACGCACAACCGCCATGATTTATCTTTCTTTGGTACCATCACCAGGTTTGCCAACCATTCGGGGTGCTTGATCTCCCGTATGAATCCCGCCTCTAACAATTTGGCTAATTCTTCACCCATAGCTTGTTGTTTGGGCTCGGAAAGGTGGCTCAGAGTCTGTTTGACGGTCTTGAAGCTTGTGATTATATTCAGACTATATTTTGCTAGCCACCGTGGGATTCCTGGCATATCAGAAGGATGTCGGGCGAAGATGTCTTAGTTTTCTCGTAAGAATGCTCGCAACGCCTCATCCACCATTGGGTCCAGCTAAGCTCCGATGGATGTTGTCTTATTGGGGTCCATTGGGTGGACCTGAAATTTAACTATTTCTTTTGCAGGTTTAAAGGACGTGGGTTTGGGCTTTTGCTAAGGTTCACATCGTCCTTGTCCACTGCTAACCGGAGTGCGGTCAATTCCTCTGCAGCAAAGGTCTTAGCTAGTGCCTCGAGGGCTAGCGCAGCTATTTTGTTCTTAGCTCGAAGGGCTATCTTCGGATCACTAGAGATTGTGATGACCCCGTTTGGGCCAGGCATCTTGAGCTTCATATACCCGTATGGTACAGCCTGTAATTTGTGAAGGCGTAACGTCCCAATTGGGCGTGGTAGCCACTGGGGAAGGGCGCGATATGGAAGAGAAGTTCCTCAGATCGGTACTTTTTGGGTGTGCCGAATACTACGTCCAGGGTGATACATCCCAAACAACGGGCCTATTTCACAGGAATGATCCCCCGGAAGGTTGTGTTGCTATGCTCGATGCGAGATCGATCGAACTGCATTTTTTCTAGGGTGTCTTCGTAGATGAGGTTCAAACCACTGCCACCATCCATTAACACTTCCTATAGCCTGAAACCATCAACGATGGGGTTTAGGACCAATGCGGCCGGTGTATGACCAGGACGGATGGTTGGTTGGTCAGTATCTCCAAAGGTGATGGGTATGTCTGCCCATGAACTTGTTGCTGCCACATGGTAGACCTGTTCGAGTTCTCTAAGAGATCTTTTCCTCTTGTTCCTTGAGGGGAACGTCCCATAGGTCAGGCCTCTAGCGTTGTATTCTGATGGCGATGTGGAGCCAGGACGGCCTCGCCACTTTTTGCGACCTGCTTGGTGACCCAGCAAGCTCTGAGGTTGTGAGTCGGGCTTGTGTCCAGCAATACAGAATGTATAGGGCATGGCTTGTCCAATAGTCCGTCAAGGACAGTTCTGACCCCCATAGGGGGTCTATTTCTCTTTTCGGCGGGTTCTTGTTCAGCTAGCCTCTTTGGAGGTATCTTGTTTTCCAATGTCCTCGAGGGTATTCGGTAAAGATTGGTTCTGAAAGTAGCCGTTCGGCTTGCCAGGTGCTCTCCATGGCATATTATTTTTGTACCAAGTCCGAGAGTTCGGTGAAGTTGCGAATGTGTCAACGAGCCAGGGCGTTGAGGATCCCTTCGTCATGACCATTGCGACTGAAGGTTGCCATTATCTCCTGGTCACTAGAACCTCGTACTCTGTCTCTAACGAGGAGTAGTCTAGCCCAAAAATGATGAACCGACTCTCCCGGTAATTGTTTAACATCCCGTAGGTCCGAAGACTTGGAATCTCATGCGATGCTTGATTGCTCGACTTGGGTGGTGGGTGGGAAAAACTTTGGTTCCACGCCACGATGTGAGTCCGGGATCACAGGTTCCGAGTTGCGTGCTAGATCGGGGATCGATCCCGATCTATCTCCAGAGTGAACTCCAGAGTCTGGGTTATAAGCAAGGTCTTGATGATCGGAAATTGGGATATAAACCGTTTTTAATTCCAGTCGTTGGGGGGAAGAGCCTCCAGTCGGACACTCGACGGTGGCAACTAAGTGAGTGATCGAGGGGGTGCAAATCTCCCTATGGGTTTAAGCTCGATCCGGTCATAGACCAGGGTCTGGTCGTCGGTCATACCTATGGATTGAATTCGATCAAATAGCTCGTTTAGGGACGAGGCGTCATGGTTCCGGAGCCGCTTGACAGTGAATCCAGGTTATGTTTGGCCGCGGCGGATCTGGGCACGACAACAAAATTGGGCATTCTAGACAACTCGAGGGTGAAGGTCACCTCAAAGGTGGGGTCTGATGTCCTCGGCGTCGAGGCATCGGGATCTGCGGGCTCCTCCATGAAAGCTAAGGGTTCCATCAAGACTAGCTCTCCCCGTGAATCAGCTACAAACTCTACGGTTCCGAATCTGATTTCTTGATCGGGGGCGAAGCTTGCGATCTGGCCAAGATGGCCAGTCAGGTCGGCACGCAACAAGATGTCGCCGCCTGTGAAGATCTGACCAAGGATGGGGACATCCTGGCTACAGATCTCGTTGCTTATGACAATGCGAGCTATCGTTTCCTTTGGCGATCACAGCGGAACTCTCATTGAAAGCACCAATGTCGGTGTCAAAACCGACGGATCTCGGGTAGGGGGTCCCGAGCTGTGAGGCTGGGACCGATGGTAACAAGGGACGAAGGAGACGATGTTTACCCAGGTTCGGGCCCTCCTATGGAGGTTAAACCCTACGTCCTGCTTGATTATATTGCTGGTATCAAGGTTACAGAGTTGATCTACCTTGAGATCAAATAGCTAAAACTCTAGATGAGTTTTCCTGCCCTACAATCTAAAAAAACCCGGCTTATATAGATGTCATGAGTCCCTAGGGTTACACATGGTCAGTTGCACATCGAAGGGAAAATATGCCTATCTACTATCCCAAACTTGGAAGACACGCCACGACTCCTGTGGCTTCCTCCCTGGCGACGGGGCCTTCAATCAACCCTTTACTTAGCAAGTGGCCCATGAGTCCGGCCCATCAGAAATAGGTCGGCCGACCGAGGAACCCTTAATCCAAGACTCCCTCACCGATCGTTCGCCATCTTATTACGATTCATCCAAAGCGTCTACGACATGGACGCAAAGATTAACCAGAATAAGTAGCGATGTCATCTTGGTTGGGTAGCTCTAATTTGAAGGAACTCTACCAGGTCCAGGGCCTCCAGTCGGGCCCTAGTGCCCCGCGTACAAAAGTTTAGAGGGCTTGTGCCACAGTGCACGAGAAAAGAATACAAGTCCCGGTCTCCGGGACCACACATAAGGGCCACAAGCCATTCCGTGAGGGCGCTGTTTCAAATCCTCGTTGTGCATTTTTTTGAGTTAAATACATCACATGTGCCTTAACTTGTGTGTTGCGATGAGTTTAGTGCCTAAACTTATAAAATACACAAAAATGATGCTATAACTTGTTGCATGGTTCATATACGGTGCCTCCGCATGTATACCACCGTATGTGCTATCCGCGTGGCGTGAGAGCTGGCGGTTGGCCCACATGTGAGTGGGTGTGAGAGTCAGGTGAAGTGCATGGAGTTTTTGTGTGCAGATAACCGCATGAGGTTTAGCATAATGTTGTAAATAAGCCCTTACCTTGGATGCTAATAACAACAGAAAAATAAAATGTTTAATTTTTTAGGAAAATAAAATACATCATTGAATAGGTATCGAACATGGTATATTCTGATTAAATAGCACACACGCTAGCCATGCAGACTAACAATACTTTGTGTACAACAGTTAGCTGAAAACTTATAAAGTTAACATATCGCTCTACAATTTTCATTCTGTTTTTTTAGTTATGTTTGTCTTTTATTATATGTAAATTTTCCCGTATATAAATAGAATAATTATCAGTATGCATTGTCTATTTAAATAATTTAATCTGTTTATTATTGTGTAGTTCGAAGAGGTAAACATGAACTTTTTCTAAAAGCTATGTGGATTTAAATAGTTCAACGTATATTATAAAATATTTTTGAAATTTTGTATATCTTCATTCTTATCAGAAGTATGCACAATTATTGTGTATCTTAATTCTTAGAATACATAACTATTAAAAACCAACAACATTGTATTATTCAACATGTATTAAAAATCATTGTGTACAATTCTATAAATGCGTTTAAATATGTTTGTAGCAATGTAATAATAATTTTACACGACAAATTTTTAATACATGTTGAACGTTGTATGAAATAGATGTCGTAATTTTTTTAAATGCATGGCGAAGATTTTTTCAAAACATGTTTATTATTTCTGAATCTATGTGAGCATTTTCCAAAAATATGTTGATTTGATTTTTAAATGCAATAACACTTTTAAAGTTTATGGCAGGTAATATGTTGAATATCACTCTCTTTTTTAATCATGAGAATTATGAATATTTTTTTGAATAGCTATTATGAACAACTATTCTTGTCATACTGGTTATAACATGTGTGTAGGTTGTGCACCCATTTACTCTGTTCAAATTCTGCCGGCGCGTCCTCTTTTCTTTATTATTATTATCTCATCTCACGTGCTGACATGCGGGGCCAGACATGTGGGATCAATGCAGATCGCATGATTAAATAAATGTGACGACCTTTTCAAGATTTCATTGAAGTACAGGGAGTTTTCTGTAAAACAACCAGTACATTTCTTTCATAGCTACTGACATGTGGGTCAACGCCATGTTGGTACGTCATGTGAGGATACGCTTACGCTTGAATAAGAACGGAGGCATCGTATTTGAATGCTCAGACAAGTTATGACATCAATTTCCTGTATTTTACAAGTTTAGACATCAAAATGATCGCATAGGACAAGTTAAGACATCCATGATATATTTAACTTGTTTTTTCACTCGCATATTGACAGATAGGACTATGTATTTAATTCAGATGTTTCCCTACATAACTAAATAAAATATGAGGCAATTATCAGCAAAACATTTCTTATTCTTAGGTCACCCAGTGGCTCCGTAGCTAACTCACAGCGGCAAGAGGGCCAATGGCCAGCCTACATGCCACGCGAGCAGTCTATACGCATGCATACAGATGAAAGTATGGTATTTGAACATTTAGACAAGTCATAGCATTTGTTTGATGTACTCCCTCCGTCCGGAATTACTTATCGCATCAATGGATAAAAATGAGTGTATCTAGAATTAAAATACATCTAGATATATCTATTCCTATGACAAATATTTCTGGACTGAGGGAGTATCTTTTAAGTTTAGGCATCAAACTTAACGCGATGGACAAGTTAAAGCACATATGATGTAAAAAAAATTAAAAAGAAAGTCTAAGAGCTGCAACTACTACTACATTGGATCAGGCCTGCTGGAAGTCGTGTGTGTGCTTTTTCAGCAACATGCATACAAAACTGGAGAGAAGGCCAAACACCTTATCGGACAAACAATGTCTGATACACGTGTGATCAGCTCCGCAACTCCCGTTGAAGCAGTGGATACTGCCATACTGGCACTCTAGTGAATACTACGCACATACCCGACTGAGAGAAGGTACAGTACTCTCCTTGATTGGAAATTTGGTCTGAACAAACCATCAAACTAAAATAGTCGAACTCAGACGAAACCTGAAGCGCTGCCAGAAACGTATCCAACATCCCGTGTGTCTAAATTTTAAAACACCGGGTGGGAAGTGGGTGTTGGGCTCACCTAGGCCAGACAACGCAAGTAGTGGATCTTGTCCAGCAGCTGCTCTCAATTCTTGTCTCATAAAAAAAAAATCTGCTCCCAATTCTCCTGGGCGAGGCGAGCAGGTAACGAGCGAGCTGCGCCGACGGGACACCGCTTTGGTGCGTCCAAAGTACGGCTTCGTCGAAGGCCGTTCGTGCATGCGATATGTTAGTGGGATTAGATTAAAAATGTGCATGCTGATGCAGATGTTTGCCTCCGCTTTTAGCTAGTGCTCCGTACAGCGCTCCGGCGCCACTCCGTGGCTGTCCGTTGTCGCCGGGTTGCCCCCGCCATCCGAGGCACACGTATCGGCTCTTTCCGGTGCGTGTATAGAGGCTAGGCGACACAGGCCACCGGTTGGTTCACTGAACCCACATCGGACATGCCGAACGCCCTGTCCAAATGCACCGCCAGGTAAAACGAACCGAAACGTCTCTATACTCGTGCCGGTTGGATTGGGTGGTTAATTCCGGGGTACGATCGATAGATGAGGTGATTTCTCACGTCGTGCTCGGCCTGCCTGCTTGAGCACAAGTTGTACGTTGAACGTTCAAGCCTACAGCAACGGCTCGGTAGAAAGATTGCACGGAGGACCACCGTCTGGAACCTATCCAGATTCCAGGAGCACTGCATGCGTACAACCGGGCGTGCTTTCAGTTTCAGCCTCGGAGTGGGAGGTCGGTAGAAAGGGACGGAGCGGGGGAGACTACGGGAGGCAGCAACCGAGGCAGGCAACGAGTGAGTACGTTTTTTTCCAATAAAGGAGGCAACAAGTACGTCGGAGTAGCACTGGCTAGCACGGCCGTCTCTCCCGGGCCGGTACACCATCGGGAAAGCAAGTTGGAGCCGCCGCTTGCCGTGAGTGCGCGAGATCATGATCGAAGACCAGCGGCTGCTGGTAGGCGAGCAGTCACAGCCGGCGTACGTACGTACGTCGTGGTTGGGGTGGAGGCAGGGCAGAGGAAAGAGGAGGGAGCTGCCGTGTCGTGCGGACGCTCCTTGGGCATGCAAGCGGCGGCTGACAGGTCGACAAGCGCGCGCGTTTGGCTCTCGACCGTCCCTGGTAGATCCTGCTTACCTGTTTGCTGTGTGCAGGTGCACTTTGGGTAGTGTTAATTAGAAAAACTCTTAGGATGTTAAGTGCAACGGGCAGGGCACCTGGGGCCAGCGGGGAGTGTGGTCGAGCAGGACATCTGGAAGGATACACCAGCTTTGTTTATGGTTGGAGATCGGGGTGGATCGACATGGCGAAGTTTCCCGGTAGGGGAGCCTCGGCAGCCCGGCTGCACTAGTGCACAGGTGTCTGGTTTCTGTCTTCTCTGCCGAGGTCACGCCGTCGTTGTTTAAGCTAACGTTTTCTTTAGTAACCAAACTTCTGTCGGGGCATATGACTATCAGATGAGTAGATGCTATACTATGTTGGCGTGTGCGAGCGTTCTCCGTTACTACATCCGTCTAGTCGTTTGAAATGTTAACCTGTCGCTAGCGTACTAGCCATGACGACGCTAATCAATCTCTGGAGTGAGAACAGAAGGTTGAGTTCGACACATCAAGCGTCAATTGCTCCTGACAATAGAAAATGTATAAACTGTAATATAGTATATGACTAGATTGTCCTTTAGTTTCGGAGACAGTACACATCATATATTCAGTGTATTACTTCCTTGTAGATAGACAAATACTCCCTCCGTCCCAAATTAAGTGACTCAAAAATGACTTAACTTTTTACTAAGTTTAGTGTAGAGTTAAGTCATTTTTGAGTCACTTATTTTGAAACGGCGGGAGTAATTGTATAGGTACTATATATATCATTTCACAATCCGGGAGTCTCAAAGCACCCTCAAACACCAGGAAGGACAGGGAAGAAAAAAACTGACTCACACATGCTTCTCGTACCGGCTCTAAACGCCCGGGTTGAGCGGCTTCCTTCATATTCATCCCAAATCTGAGGCGGATATGAAGAGGTTCGGGCATGCTCGGATGCGTCTGTCACGTCGGATCAGACAGCCCGACCCCATCACAAATTGCATCAAATCTCTCGCCTCCTAACTGATTCCACTTGTTCCTCTCCACTCTCCTCCCTCCCGCGTGTCAGCCCTCTCCTAGCTCCGCTCCCATCCTTGCTCCACCGTCGTTCCGAGCCTTCAACGCCCCCCAGCACCGTCACAACAGTCCTCTCGTCAGTTCTTGGCGCCGCAGACATCGTTGTCGGCCCGGACGCCATCGAGGTACGTCCGACAACTCTCGGACTGCACCTTGCGCTCTATGCGTTCGACACATTTTGTGACTAGTTTTTGTGGTTTATTCATAGGAAAACGACGGAATCAGATGGTTTGTCGGACAAGGAGTACGGATCGACAGAGTTTCATGAAATGATTCAAAATGAGTTCTTTGATTCATCGGATTCGGATGAAGGAGCCGAGATGATGATGATGTTCATGAGCATCCAACTGGAAATGGACCGGTAGGTGGAGCACATTCTCACACGGGGTCGATCAAAGGGAGAATAGTTTTGAGCCGGGATAGGGTCTTTGGAGCACTGTTGCTCTACAATGACTATGCCCCGACCCAACTTTTCATGTTGAACCATGGTTTCGTCGTTGTTTTCGTATGCGCAAAACATTGTTCTTGCGCATTGTGGAGGGGATGGAGGCACACGATGACTACTTTAATCTCAACAAGAATTGTTGCAGACAATTATCATTTTCTGCTGAGTAGAAATGCTTGACTCCTCTAAGGATGCTTGCACTTTCTATTGCCGGCGATGCCATTGGTGAGTGATCCGGATGGGGGAGAGCACATGTCTAAAGACCACTATGAAGTTAGTCCGCGTCGTGATGCAGGTGTTTCGAGCAGAGTATTTGAGGGAATCAAATGTGGAAGATACATAAAAGTTTTTGGCTATGGTAGAGACAAGAGGTTTTGCACGTATGCTTGGTTCAATTAATTGGATGCACTGACAATGGAAAACTGCCCTAAGGGCTTGCGTGAAATATACCAAGGTCACACCAAAGAGGTCACCATCATACCGGAAGTAGTGGCATCACATGACTTGTGGATTTAGCATGCTTTCTTTGGAATGCTTGGTTCTCACAATAACATCAGTGTGCTTCAATGATAGTCTGTATTTAGGAGACTTTGCAACAGGGAATCGTCGTCATGCAACAACACTGCAAATGATCCTGAGTACAACATGGTCTACTACCTTGTTGATGGTATCTATCCTCAGTGGGCGAAATTTATGAATACCATATCTGATCCCTAAGGCAACAAGCAAAGCCACTTTGCAACAATGCTGGTAGCAACTAGGAAGGATGTGGAAAGGGCATTTGGAGTGCTTCAAGCTCGTTGGAAAATTTGTTGTGGAGCTGCATTGATGTGAGAATAATAGTCTTTGTGGCAGTTAATGACATCTCGTGTCATTTTACACAATATAATTTTCGAGGACAAGGGTAATGCATGGGGTAGCCCAACCCAATTATTTTGAAACACATGGGGAAGAAGTCCACTTCCTCGAAGGTCAAAATACAAACCATCTTCTGAATTTTCTACATCAGAATCTTTGAGATCATTATGTGCATGTGCAACTATTTAATGATCTTGTGGAGCATATGCAAACCCACAAGAGAAGACAGAGATCTAATGTTTGAATTGGACACATGAAATAAAATTTATTTTTTAACTATGTATTTTTGCTACCAACAAATGTTATTTTACGTGTGACATTCACATGTATCATGGAAGTGCATGTATTTACATGAGTTTGAGGGTTTGAATTTGAGGTGTGTAGTTGTCCAGCAGGCGAACTGAGGGGCCGCCTGACACTATCCACAAACACGTCCGGATGTTCCCGTGGGGGTATAGGGGACTCGCTTTGCCAAGTCCACTCGTAGAGGCTCTAATAGACCAATAGATAAACAATATGAGCAATTTTTTCTCAAGAAACCAGCAAGAGCACTTCCTTTTCATTCCACACAAAAAGACGGTTTATGAATAGAAGTACCAAGTTTTTTCAGGAAACTTGGCAAAACCTAGAAGTGGACTAAATGTAAGGTACAAATCAACCAATACCAGCCGCAACCTGGTCTTGTCCGAAGGACATGTCCCTCTGCTTGACGTCTTTGATATCTAGAGCTGCCACCTCGATATGGGTGTGACGTGTCTCGTTCAAAATACGACGGTTACACTTAGGGAGTCCTGGATTAGGGGGTCCTCGGATAGCCGACCTGTTGTTTATGGGCCAGACAGTGTGGGCCGCAAAGGGAGCATCGGACGATCAAAGACCACCTACGCTAGATGGAAGTTTCGAGAAGCCCTGACGTATTCTCCAAGTTATTAGCTGTAGTTAGCCATGTTTATCTCTTCGGCATGTAATCGACCATGTGTAAACCCAGAGCACCCTCAGCGTCTATATAAGCTAGAGGGTTTAGGGGTATATGGGGACAACTCATCTAGGGTTAGCTATTCGATCTTGAGGTAGATCAACTCTGTAACCCCCCATATCATCAATACAATCAAGCAGGACGTAGGGTATTACCTCCATAGGAGGGCCCGAAGCTAGGTAAATCTGTGTCCCCTTCGTCTCATGTTACTGTCGATTATAGTCTCACATTTCAGGACCCCCTACCCGAGATCCGCTGGTTTTGACACCGACATTGGTGCTTTCATTGAGAGTTCCTCTATGAGCGTCGAAGGAATCAATGGCTCACCTCGTCACAAGTAGCGAGTTCTGCATCGAGGGGACTCTAGCCCCCGATCAGAGTCTCCCTGGCAATGACATCTTGTCGCATGCCAGCCCAATCAGCCATCATGGCCGGACCGGAAGCTCCCCCCAATCAAAGTATCAAGTTCGGAACCTTAGAGTTCATGGCTGATTCACACAGATCCGCTTCGGCGTAGCTCTGGAACCGTCACGCCGCTCGATGAAACCACTTCATCCTGCCAACGCCTCATTCTTAAACAAGTTGTTCGATCGGATCGAGGCTATGTGTATATCAGATGACCAGGTTCCAATCTATGATTGGCTCGGGATCAGACCCGATGACAGGGAGATTCATGTCCCTCCGATCACCCACTTCGTGGCTACCATCGAGTGTCCGGCTACGGATTCTGCCAGACAGCCGGAATTGAAAACTGTCTATATTTCAGTCCTCGATCAGCAAGACTCTGTCGGTGAACCCGAGGCAGGGAATCATTCTAAAGTCGGGATGTCACCGGTCTGGAATCCTTCGCACGATTTGGAAATTGTAGTTCCAGACACTCGTTGCGACATGGAATCGAATTTTTTCCCAACCACCGCCCAAGACGACCATCCAAGTATCGCACCAAAGCCCGTGTCTTCGGACTTTCGGGATATCAAGCAACTACAAGGAGAATCAGTCCATCACTTTTGGGCCAGATTCCTACTCGCTAGGAGCAGAGTAAAAGGTCTTTGTGACCAAGATATAACGGCAATTTTCACTCGCAATTTCCATGATGGAGGGATTCTTAATGCCCTGGCCCGCCGACACATACGTGACTTTTTGGAGTTATCTAATTTGGTACAAAAGTATTGTTCCATGGAGAGCGTCTGGCAATCCGAACAGTTGTTCTCGCAACCAATTTTCCCCGAACACTCTAGAGGAGCTCGGAAAAAGAGGATACCTCCAAAACGGCTAGCCAGGTATGAACCCGTCGAAAAAAGAAACAAGCCCTTTTTAGGGACCAACACTGTCCTCGACAGACTATTGGACAAACCTTGCCCCATACATTCCGTGTTGTCAAACACGAACCCAACTCACAACCTTAGAGCTTGCTGGGTCGTCAGGCAAATCGCAAAAAGCGGCGAGGCCATCCTCAAAACACCTTTGTCGAGTAGGCGCTTTCCTTCGCCGCCCGGATTCAATGTCGAAGTCCCGATGGTCTACGAGACCTTCCCCTCGAGGAACAGGCATAAAAGAGCTCTTAGGGAGCTCGAGCAAGTCTACCATGTGGCAGCCACTAGCCCATGGGCAGACATACCGATACTTTCGGGGACACTGACCAGCCGGCCATTCTTCCAAGTCACTCACCGGCCGCACTAGTCTTAAAACCCATAATTTATGGATACATGCTACATAAAGTGCTGATGAACGGCGACAGTGGTCTTAATCTTATATACGAGGCCACCGTGGAAAAAATGCAGTTTGACTGACCCTACATCGAACATAGCAGCACAACCTTCCAGGGAATTATCCTAGGGAAAGAGGCACGTTATTCTGGATGTATCAACCTAGACGTGGTTATCGGCACACCCAAAAACTACCGATCCGAAGAACTTCTCTTCCACATCGTCCCCTTCCCAAGTGGCTATCACGCCCTATTGGGATGTGACGCCTTTACAAAGTTCTAGGCTATACCCAATTACAGGTACATGAAACTCAATATGCCAAGACCAAACGAAGTGATCACGGTCGCCAGTGATCCGAACATAGCCCTTCGGGACGAAAACAAAACGGCAGTGCTTGCCCTCGAGCCATTAGCGGAAACTTTTGCTGTCGAAGAGTTGACCGCCTTACGATCGACAGTTAATAAGGACGATGTGATCCTTAGCAAAGGCCCAAGTCTGTTGGAAATATGCCCTAGAGGCAATAATAAATTAGTTATTATCATATTTCCTTGTTCATGATAATCGTTTATTATCCATGCTATAATTGTATTGATTGGAGACATAGATGCATGTGTGGATACATAGACGAAACCATGTCCCTAGTATGCCTCTAATAGACTAGCTCGTTGATCAAAGATGGTTAAGGTTTCCTAGCCATGGGCATGAGATGCCATTTGATAATGGGATCACATCATTAGGAGAATGGTGTGATGGACAAGACCCAAACTACAAACATAGCATATGATCGTGTTAGTTTATTGCTACTGTTTTCTGCATGTCAAGTATATGTTCCTATAACCATGAGATCATGCAACTCACTGACACCGGAGGAGTGCCTTGTGTGTATCAAATGTCGCAACGTAACTAGGTGACTATAAAGGTACTCTACAGGTATCTCCGAGGGTGTCTGTTGAGTTTGCATGGATCAAGACTGAGATTTGTTACTCCGTGTGACGGAGAGGTATCTCAGGGCCCACTCGGTAATACAACATCACAACAAGCCTTGCAAGCAATTTGACTAAGTGTTAGTCACGGGATCTTGTATTACAGAACGAGTAAAGAGACTTTCCGGTAACGAGGTTGAACTAGGTATGGAGATACCGACGATCGAATCTCGGGCAAGTAACATACCGAAGAACAAAGGGAACATCATACGCGATTAACTGAATCTCTGACATAGAGGTTCGACTGGTAAAGATCTTCATAGAATATGTAGGAACCAATATGGGCATCCAGGTACCGCTATTGGTTATTGACCGTAGAGGTGTCTCAGTCATGTCTACATAGTCCTCGAACCCGCAGGGTCTGCACACTTAAGGTTCGGTGATGTTTCGGTAGTATAAAGTTATGCATGGTGGTGACCAAAGGTTGTTCGGAGTCCCGGATGAGATCCCGGACATCACAAGGAGCTCCGAAATGGTTCGGAGGTAAAGATTGATATATAGGAAGTCCTACTTTGATCGCCGAAAAAGTTTCGGGCTTATCGGTAGTGTACCGGGAGTGCCGGTAGGGTACCGGGAGACCATCGGGAGGGGTATTTCGACCCAAGAGGATACATGGGCTGTGGGAGAGTGAATACCAGCCCTTAGTGGGCTGGTGGAAGTCCCACACAAGGCCCATGCAGCTGGGAGAGAAAGCTCAAAGAGAAAAAGGTGGAAAAAGGCAAAAAAAAGGCAAAAATAAGGAGGAGTCCTAGTCCTACTAGGATTGGAGGAGGAATCCTCCAATCCCACTAGGTTCGGCCGACCCAAGGGCTGCCTATGCAGCCAAGCCTCCTCCTCCTATCCTCCTATATATACTAGAGGATTTTACGGTTTTGGCACAGATTTTTAGCCACGTGCTGCCCGTTCCTCTAGTGCATAGTTTCTCCTCTAGATCGGATTTCTGCAGTGCTTAGGCGAAGCCCTGCCAGAATAGCTCCACCACCATCTCCGGAGCTCCGTCACGCTGGCGAAGAACTCTTCTACCTCTCCGCTCCCTCTTGTTGGATCAAGAAGGCGGAGATCATCATCGAGCTATACGTGTGCTGAACGCGGAGGTGTCGTTCGTTCAGCGCTAGATCGGAAGGACCGTGATCAAGATCGTGAGACAGATCGTGGTGAGTTCGTGGGATGGATCGTGATGAGTTCGCAGGACGGATCGTGATGAGATTGCGGGACGGATCGTGATGATTTCGTGGGACGGATCGTGATTGGATCGCGGGACGGATCGTGATGAGATCGCGGGACGCTCGGCGATTTGGATCGCGAAGACGTTCGACTACACCAACCGCGTTTCTTAACGCTTCCCGCTTAGCAATCTACAAGGGTACGTAGATCCACTCTCCCTCTCATAGATGCTAATCACGATGGATAGATCTTGTGTGTGCGTAGGAAATTTTTTGTTTCCCATGCAACGTTCCCCAACAGTGGTATCAGAGCTAGGTCTATGTGTAGATGAGATCTCGAGTAGAACACAAAAGGTTTGTGGGTGTTGATGCTTAGATTGCTTCCTCCCTTGGTCGGATTTTGGTTCAGCGGTATTGTGAGAAGAAGCGTCCCTGACCAACATTACTCGTACGCTTACGAGAGATCGGTTCCCTCGACCGCAACTTGTTGCATAGATGGCTTGCGGGTGCCAGTTTCTCTCACTTTAGTTGGATCGGATTCGACAAAGGCGGTCCTTGAGAAGGTTAGAAAGCAACTAGTGTATCACCGTTGTGGTTTTTGCATAGATGAGAATTGTTCTTGCTAGATACCCATAGCAGGCACGTAAAACATGCAACAACAATTAGAGGACGTCTAACTTGTTTTTGCAGGGTATGTTGTGATATGATATGGCCAATTACATGATGTGATATATGTGGTGTATGAGATGATCATGTGATGTATAGATTATCACGACTTGCATGTCGATGAGTAGGGCAACTGGCAGGAGCCATAGAGTTGTCTTTAATTATTGTATGACCTGCGTGCCAATCATTAAGCGCTATGTAATGCTTTACTATATCGCTAAACGATAGCAATAGTAGTAGAAGCATGTTGGGCGCGACAACCCCGATGGCGACATGTTGATGGAGATCAAGATGATGGAGATCATGGTGTCTTGCCGATGACGATGGAGATCATGCCGGTGCTTTCTAGATGGAGATCAAAAGCACAAGTTCATGGCCATATCATGTCACTTATGATTTGCATGTGATGTTAATCCTTTTTATGCACCTTGTTTTGCTTAGGACGACGGTATCATTATAAGGTGATCCCTCACTTAATTTCAAGATAAATTGTGTTCTCCCCGAGTGTGCACCGTTGCGAAAATTCGTCGTGTTGAGACACCACGTGATGATCGGGTGTGATAGACTCTACGTTCACATACAATAGGTGCAAGCCAGTGTTGCACGTGCAGAACACTCGGGTTAAACTTGACGAGCCTAGCATGTACATACATGGCCTCGGAACACAAGAGACCGAAAGGTCGAACATGAGTCATATAGCAGATATGATCAACATGATGATGTTCACCATTGAAACCACCTCAACTCACGTGATGATCGGACTTGAGTTGGTGAATTTGGATCATGTGTCACTCGAATGACCGGAGGGATGTCAATTTGAGTGGGAGTTCTTAAGTAATATGATTAATTGAACTCATTATCATGAACATAGTCAGTAGTGTCTTTGCAAACTGTGTTGTAGAATACTAGCTCACGCTGTAGCTCCCTTGTATTTTTATATGTTCCTAGAGAAATAGAGTTGAAAGATGATGGTAGCAATATTGCGGACTGGCTCCGTGATATGAGGATTGTCCTCGTTGCTGCACAGAAGGCTTATGTCCTTAATGCACCGCTCGGTGCGCCAACCCCTCTAGCGTCGTCTGTAGATGTTGTGAACATCTGATAGGCACGTTCTCATGACTACTTGATAAATTAGCGCGTCATGCATTACGGCTTAGAATTGAGGCTCCGAAACGTTTTGAACGTCACAAAACATATGAGATGTGCTAAGAGCTGAAATTAGGATCTCAGGCTCATGCCCGTGTTGCGAGATATGAGATCTCCAACAAGATTCTTTGCCTGTAATATGAAAGAGAATAGCTCAATCGTTGAGCATGTGCTCAGATTGTCTGGGTGCTACAATTGCTTGAATCGAGTGGGAGTTGATCTTCCAGATAAGATAGTGATTGATATAGTTCTCCAAGCCACTGTCACTAAAGCTACTAGAACTTGGTGATGAACTATAAAACGCCAGGGATAGAAGTAATGATCCCTGAGCTATTCGCGATGTTTGACACCGCGAAGGTAGAAATCGAGAAGGAGCGTCAAAGTGTTGATGGTTAGTCTAAACCACTAGTGTCGAGAAGGGCAAGAGCAAGGAGGGAAACTTCATGGATAGCAAGTTAGTTGCAACTCCAGTGAAGCAACCCAAAGTCTAACCCAAACCCGAGACTAAGTGCTTCGATTATGAGGAGAGCGGTCGCTGAAGCAGTACAAACCTAGATACTTGGTAGGTAAGAAGGCTGGCAAAGTCTGTTGGGGAACGTTGCATGGGAAACAAAAAAAATCCTATGCACACGCAGATCTATCCATGGTGATGAGCATCTACGAGAGGGAGAGTGGTTCTACATACCCTTGTAGATCGCTAAGCGGGAAGCGTTAAGAAACGCTGTTGGTGTAGTCGAACGTCTTCGCGATCCAAATGGCCGAGCGTCCCGCGATCTCATCACGATCCGTCCCGCGATCCAATCACGATCCGTCCCGTGAACTCATCACGATCCGTCCCGCGAACACATCACGATCCGTCTCGCGATCTTGATCACGATCCCTCCCGCGAACTCATCACGATCCGTCTCGCGATCTTGATCATGATCCGCCCCGCAAACTCATCACGATCCATCCCGCGAACTCATCACGATCCGTCTCATGATCTTGATCACGGTCCTTCCGATCTAGCGCTGAACGGGCGACACCTCCGCGTTCTGCACACGTGCAACTTGATGACGATCTCCACCGTATTGATCCATCAAGAGGAAGTGGAGAGGAGGAAGAGTTCACCGGCAGCGTGACGGTGCTCCGGCGATGGTGGTGGAGCAATTCCAGCAGGGCTTCGCCGAAGCACTGCGGAAATCCGATCTAGAGGAGCACCTGTGGAACGGGTAGCACGTGGCCGTCAAATCTAGTGCAAAACACCCAATACCACCAGTATATATAATAGGGAGGGAGGAGGAGGGCTGGCGCACCAAGGCTGCCCTTGCGCAAGGAGGAGAGGAGGAATACTCCTCCAATCCTAGTAGGACTAGGATTCCTCCTTTCCTACTTGGAATCTCTTTCCACCTTGCATTTTTTTCTTTCTCTTTCAACTCCAGACGCATGGGACTCTTAGAGGACTTCCACCAGCCCACTAAGGGCTGGTTTCCACCCTCCCACAGCCCATGTAGCCTCTTGGGTCGAAATACCTCTCCCGATGGTCCCCCAGTACACTACCGGCACTCCCGATACACTACCGATGAGCCCGAAACTTTTTCGGCGACCAAAATAGGACTTCCTATATATGACTCTTTACCTCTGGACCATTCCGGAGCTCCTCGTGATGTCCGGGAGCTCATCTAGGACTCTGAACAACCTTCGATCATAACCATACATATCTCTATACTACCGAAACGTCACCAAACCTTAAGTGTGCAGACCCTACGGGTTCGAGAACTATGTAGACAAGACCGAGACACCTCTACGGTCAATAACCAGTAGCGGGACCTGGATGCCCATATTGGTTCCTACATATTCTATGAAGATCTTTTATCGGTTGAACCTCTATGTCAAGGATTCAGTTAATCTCGTATGATGTTCCCTTTGTTCTTTGGTATGTTACTTGCCCGAGATTCGATCGTCGGTATCTCCATACCTAGGTCAACCTCATTACCGGCAAGTCTCTTTACTCGTTCCGTAATACAAGATCCCGTAACTAACACTTAGTCACATTGCTTGCAAGGCTTATTGTGATGTTGTATTACCGAGTGGGCCCTGAGATACCTCTCCGTCACACGGAGTAACAAATCCCAGTCTTGATCCATGTCAAACCAACAGACACCCTCGGAGGTACCTGTAGAGTACCTTTATAGTCACCCAGTTACGTTGCGACGTTTGATACACACAAGGCACTCCTCCGGTGTCAGTGAGTTGCATGATCTCATGGTCATAGGAACAAATACTTGACATGTAGAAAACTATAGCACTAAACTGACACGATCATATGCTACGTTTGTAGTTTGGGTCTTGTCCATCACACCATTCTCCTAATGATGTGATCCCGTTATCAAATGACATCTCATGTCCATGGCTAGGAAACCTTAACCATATTTGATCAATGAGCTAGTCTATTAGAGGCATACTAGGGACATGGTTTTGTCTATGTATCCACACATGCATCTAAGTCTCCGATCAATACAATTATAGCATGGATAATAAACGATTATCATGAACAAGGAAATATGATAATAACTAATTTATTATTGCCTCTAGGGCATATTTCCATAATCGAGAAGCATCTCCTTAGTATTTTAGTTACTAAGGATAATCTTGACCGCTGTCTAGTGATCCACTCCTAGATCACTCTTGTACCCCTTGACGGACTCATGGCAAGGCACACACAGGTGCGGTACACAGCATGGCATACTATACAGAGCCTATGGCTAAGGCATAGGGGACGACATTCGTCCTTTCTCTTTCTTCTGCCGTTGTCGAGCTTTGAGTCTCACTCAACTTCACACCTTACAAAGCAGGCGAGAACACTTCTCTCTGACTAATCCATTTTGAACTCTTTCAAAATCTTGTCAATGTATGTACTCATTGAAAGTCTTACCAAACATCTTGATCTATCTTTATAGATCTTGATGCTTAACAATTAGGTAGCTTTATCCAGGTCTTCCTTTGAAAAACTCTTTTCAAACAACCATTTATGCTCTCCAGAAATTCTACATTATTTCCGAATAGCAATATGTCATCCACATATACTTATCAGAAAATCTATAGTGCTCCCACACACTTTATTGCAAATACAAGTTTCTCGTAAACTTTGTATAGACTCAAATACTTTGATCACCTCATCAAAGTGTATATTCCAACTCTGAGATGCTTGCTTCAGTTCATAGAAGAATCACTGAAGCTTGCACACCTTTTAGCATCCTTAGGACTGACAAAACCTTCTGGTTGTATCACATACAACCTTTCCTCAAGTAAACCGTTAAGGAAACGATGTTTTGACATCCATCTGCCAGATTTCATAATTGAAAGTGCAGCAACTGCTAACATAGTTTGAACAGACTTTAGCAATTCTACGAGTGAGAAAGTCTCATCGCAGTCAACTCCTTGAACTTGTCGTAAACTTCTTTGCAACAAGTCGAGCTTTACAAATGGTGACATTTACCATCAACGTCTGTCTTCGTTTTAAAGATCCATTTGTACTTAACGACCTGCCGTCCAACGAGCAAGTCCACCAAAGTCTATACTTGGTTTTCATACATGGATCCTTTCTCGGATTTCATGGCCTCTAACCATTTGTTGGTTTTCGGGCCCATCATCGCTTCTCCATAGTTCGTAGGTTCATTGTTATCCAACAACATGACCTCCAAGACAGGGTTGTCATACCGCTCAGGAGCAGTACACGTCCTTGTCGACCTACGAAGTTTGATAGTAACTTGATCCAAAGCTTCATGATCATTATCGTTAACTTCCACTTCAACTAACGCAGGCTTCAGAAAAACAACTTCCTGCACTGTGCTACTCTCTGGTTGAAACAGAGGTTCAATAACCTCATCAAGTTCTATCTTCCTCCCACTCAATTCTTTCAAGAGAAACTTTTCCTCGAGAAAGGACCCAATTTTAGAAACAAACATTTTATGCTTGGATCTGAGATAGAAGGATCACCCAACTGTTCTTAGGGTATTCTACGAAGATGCATTTCTCCTCTTTGGGTTCGAGCTCATTATGTGAAAACATTTTCCACAAAAGCGTCGTAGCCCCAAACATTAAGAAATGACAGCTTAGGTTTCTATCAAATCATAATTCACACGGTGTCATCTCAACGGATTTAGATGGTGCCCTATTTAAAGTGAATGTAGTTGTCTCTAATGCATAACCCCAAAACTATAGTAACAAAATGATAAGAGACATCACAACATGCACCATATCCAATAGAGCACAACTATAACGTTCAGACACACCATCACACCATGGTGTTCTAGGTGACGTGAGTTGTGAAACAATTTTCACATTGTCTAAAGTTGTATGCCAAACTCGCAACTCACATATTCATCTCGACGATCATATCGTAGACATTTTTATCTTCTTGTCATAATGATCTTAAACTTCACTCTGAATTTGATTGAACCTTTCAAACGATTCAGACTTGTGTTTCATCAAGCAAATATACACTATATCTACTCAAATCATCGGTGAAGGTAAGAAAATAACGATATCCACCGCACGCTATAAGACTCATTGGATTGCATACATCAACATGTATGATTTCCAATAAGTCACTTGCCCGCTCCATCAAACCAGAAAACGGGGTCCTTAGTCATCTTGACCAAGAGGCATGGTTCGCATGTCTCAACCGATTCAAAATCGAATGAGTCCAAAGATCCATCAGCATGGAGTTTCTTCATGCGTTTTATACCAATATGACATTTAGCGGCAGTGCCAGAAGTATGTGGTACTATTATTATTAGCTTTGTATCTTTTGGCATCAATGTTATGAACATGTGTATTACTACGATCAAGATTCAACAAACCATTCTCACTAGGTGCTTGACCATTGAAGGTATTATTCATGTAAACAGAATAACCATTATTCTCTAACTTAAATGAATAACCGTGTTGCAATAAACACGATCCAATCACATTCATGCTCAACGCAAAACACCAAATAACATTTATTTAGGTTTTCACTAATCCCGAAGGCAGAGAGAGCGTGCGATGTTGATCACATCAACCTTGGAAACATTTCCAACACACATCGTCACCTCACCCTTAGCTAGTTCTCCGTTTATTCCGTAGCTTTTATTTCAAGTTACTAACATTTAGCAACCGAACCGGTATCCAATACCCAGGTGCTACTAGGAGTACTATCAAGGTACACATCAATAACACGTATATCAAATATACTTATGTCGACATTGCCAGCCTTCTTATCTACCAAGTATCTAGGGTTGTTCCACTTCAGTGACCGCTCTCCTCATAATCTAAGCACTTAGTCTCGGGTTTGGGTTCAACTTTGGGTTGCTTCACCGGACCAACAACTGACTTGCTATCCATGAAGTTTCCCTCCTTGCCCTTGCCCTTCTCGAAACTAGTGGTTTTACCAACCATCAACACTTGATGCTCCTTCTAGATTTCTACCTTCGCGGTGTCATACATCGCGAACAGCTCAGGGATCATTACTTCTATCCCTGGCATTTTATAGTTCATCACCAAGTTATAGTAGCTTTAGTGACAGTGACTTGGAGAACTATATCAATCACTATCTTATCTGGAAGATCAACTCCCACTCGATTCAAGCGATTGTAGCACCCAGACAATCTGAGCACATGCTCAACGACTGAGCTATTCTCTTTCATATTACAGGCAAAGAATCTTGTTGGAGATCTCATGTCTCACAACACGTGCATGAGCCTGAGATCCTAATTTCAGCTCTTAGAACATCTCATATGTTCTGTGACGTTCAAAACGTTTCGGAGCCTCAATTCTAAGCCGTAATGCATGACGCACTAAACTATCAAGTAGTCATCAGAACGTGCCTGTCAGATGTTCACAACATCTACAGAAGACGCTAGAGGGGTTGGCGCACCGAGCGGTGCATTAAGGACATAAGCCTTCTGTGTAGCAAGGAGGACAATCCTCAGATCACGGAGCCAGTCCAAAATATTGCTACAATCATCTTTCAAATCTATTTCTCTAGGAACATATAAAAATACAAGGGAGCTACAGCGTGAGCTAGTAATCTACAACATAGTTTGCAAAGACACTACTGACTATGTTCATGATAATGAGTTCAATTAATCATATTACTTAAGAACTCCCACTCAAATTGACATCCTTCGGTCATTCGAGTGACACATGATCCAAATTCACCAACTCAAGTCCGATCATCACGTGAGTTGAGGTGGTTTCAATGGTGAACATCATCATGTTGATCATATCTGCTATATGACTCATGTTCGACCTTTCGGTCTCTTGTGTTCCGAGGCCATGTCTGTACATGCTAGGCTCGTCAAGTTTAACCCGAGTGTTCTACACATGCAACACTGGCTTGCACCTGTTGTATGTGAACGTAGAGTCTATCACACCCGATCATCATGTGGTGTCTCAACAGGATGAACTTTCGCAACGGTGCACACTCGGGGAGAACACAATTTATCTTGAAATTAAGTGAGGGATCACCTTATAATGCTACCGTCATCCTAAGCAAAACAAGGTGCATAAAAAGGATTAACAACACATGCAAATCATAAGTGACATGATATGGCCATGAACTTGTGCTTTTGATCTCCATCTGGAAAGCACCGGCATGATCTCCATCGTCACCGGCATGACACCATGATCTCCATCAACGTGTCGCCATTGGGGTTGTCGCACCCATCATGCTTGTACTACTATTGCTAGCTTTTAGCGATAAAGTAAAGCATTACATAGCGCTTAATGATTGACACGCAGGTCATACAATAATTAAAGACAACCCTATGGCTCCTGCCGGTTGCCGTACTCATCGACATGCAAGTCATGGTAATATATACATCACATGATCATCTCATACATCACATATATCACATCATGTAATTGGCCATATCACATCACAACATACCCTGCAAAAACAAGTTAGACGTCCTCTAATTGTTGTTGCATGTTTTACGTGGCTTCTACGGGTATCTAGCAAGAACAATTCTCATCTACGCAAAAACCACAACGGTTATACACTAGTTGCTTTTCAACCTTCTCAAGGACCGCCTTTGTCGAATCCGATCCAACTAAATTGAGAGAAACTGGCACCCGCAAGCCATCTATGCAACAAGTTGCGGTCGAGAGAACTGGTCTCTCATAAGCGTACAAGTAATGTTGGTCCGGGCCGCTTCATCTCACAATATCGCTGAACCAAAATCCGACCAAGGGAGGAAGCAATCTAAGCATCAACGCCCACAAAACGTTTGTTATCTAATCGAGATCTCATCTACACATAGACCTAGCTCATGATGCCACTGTTGGGGAACGTTGCATGCGAAACAAAAATTTTCCTACGCACACGCAGATCTATCCATGGTGATGAGCATCTACGAGAGGGAGAGTGGATCTACGTACCCTTGTAGATCGCTAAGCGGGAAGCGTTAAGAAACGCGGTTGGTGTAGTCGAACGTCTTCGCGATCCAAATCGCCGAGCGTCCCGCGATCTCATCACGATCCGTCCCGCGATCCAATCACGATCCGTCCCGTGAACTCATCACGATCTATCCCGCGAACTCATCACGATCCATCTCACGATCTTGATCATGATCTGTCCCACGAACTCATCACGATCCGTCCCGCAAACTCATCACGATCCGTCTCGCGATCTTGATCACGGTCCTTCCGATCTAGCGCCGAACGGACGGCACCTCCGCGTTCAGTACACGTGCAGCTTAATAATGATCTCCACCATCTTGATCCAGCAAGAGGAAGTAGAGAGGAGGAAGAGTTCACCGGCAGCGTGACGGCGCTCCGGTGATGGTGGTGGAGCAATTCCGGCAGGGCTTCGCGTAAGCACTGCGGAAATCCCGATCTAGAGGAGCACTGGTGGAATGGGTAGCACGTGGCCGTCAAATCTGGTGCAAAACACCCAATACCACCAGTATATATAAGAGAGAGGGAGGAGGAGGGCTGGCGCACCAAGGCTGCCCTTGCACAAGGAGGAGAGGAGGAATCCTCCTCCAATCCTAATAGGACTAGGATTCCTCCTTTCCTACTTGGAATCTCTTTCCACCTTGCTTTTTTTCTTTCTCTTTCAACTCCAGCCGCATGGGCCTCTTAGAGGACTTACACCAGCCCACTAAGGGCTGGTTTCCACCCTCCCACAGCCCATGTAGCCTCTTGGGTCGAAATACCTCTCCCGATGGTCCCCCGGTACACTACCGGCACTCCCGGTACACTACCGATGAGCCCGAAACTTTTTCGGCGACCAAAATAGGACTTCCTATAATGAATCTTTACCTCTGGACCATTCCGGAGCTCCTCATGATGTCCGGGATCTCATCTGGAACTCCGAACAAACTTTGGTCACCACCATACATAACTTTATACTACTGAAACATCACCAAACCTTAAGTGTGCAAACCCTACGGGCTCGAGAACTATGTAGACATGACCAAGACACCTCTACGGTCAATAACCAATAGCGGGACCTGGATGCCCATATTGGCTTCTACATATTCTACGAAAATATTTTATCGGTCGAACCTCTATGTCAAGGATTCAGTTAATCCCGTATGATGTTCCCTTTGTTATTCGGTATGTTACTTGCCCGAGATTCGATCGTCAGTATCTCCATACCTAGTTCAACGTCGTTACCGGCAAGTCTCTTTACTCGTTCCATAATACAAGATCCTGTAACTAACACTTAGTCACATTGATTGCAAGGCTTATTGTGATGTTGTATTACCGAGTGGGCCCTGAGATACCTCTCCGTCACACGGAGTAACAAATCCCAGTCTTGATCCATGCCAACCCAACAGACACCCTCGGAGATACCTGTAGAGTACCTTTATAGTCACCCAGTTACGTTGCGACATCTGATACACACAAGGCACTCCTCTGGTGTCAGTGAGTTGCATGATCTCATCGTCATAGGAACATATACTTGATATGCAGAAAACAGTAGCAATAAACCGACACGATCATATGCTACGTTTGTAGTTTGGGTCTTGTCCATCACACCATTCTCCTAATGATGTGATCCCGTTATCAAATGACATCTCATGTCCATGGCTAGGAAACCTTAACCATCTTTGATCAATGAGCTAGTCTATTAGAGGCATACTAGGGACATGGTTTTGTCTATGTATCCACACATGCATCTAAGTCTCCGATCAATACAATTATAGCATGGATAATAAACGATTATCATGAACAAGGAAATATGATAATAACTAATTTATTATTACCTCTAGGGCATATTTCCAACAAAGTCGATAGAAGTATATTTGATATACGTGTTATTGATGTGTACCTTGCTGGTACTCCTAGTAGCACCTGGGTATTGGATACCGGTTCGGTTGCTAAATGTTAGTAACTCAAAGTAAAAGCTACGGAATAAACGGTTACTAGCTAAGTGTGAGGTGACGATGTGTGTTGGAAATGTTTCCAAGGTTGATGTGATCAACATCGCACTCTCTCTCTACCTTCGAGATTAGTGACGAACCTAAATAAATGTTATTTGGTGTTTTTGCGTTGAGCATGAACGTGATTAGATCATGTTCATTGCAACATGGTTATTCATTTAAGTTAGAGAATAATGGTTATTCTATTTACATGAATAATACCTTCAATGGTCTTGCACCTAGTAAGAATGGTTTGTTGAAACTTGATTGTAGTAATACACATGTTCATAATATTGATGCCAAAAAGATACAAAGTTAATAATAATGGTACCACATTCTTGTGGCACTGCCGCTAAATGTCATATTGGTATAAAATGCATGAAGAAACTCCATGCTGATGGATCTTTGGACTCATTCGATTTCGAATTGGTTGAGACATGCGAACCATGCCTCTTGGTCAAGATGACTAAGGACCCCGTTTTCTGTTTTGATGAAGCAGGCAAGTGATTTATTGGAAATGATACATGTTGATGTATGCAATCCAATGAGTCTTGTAGCGTGCGGTGGATATCGTTATTTTCTTACCTTCACTGATGATTTGAGTAGATATAGTGTATATTTACTTAATGAAACACAAGTCTGAATCGTTTGAAAGGTTCAAGCAAATTCAGAGTGAAGTTTAAGATCATCGTGACCAGAAGATAAAAAATGTTTGCGATATGATCGTGGAGGTGAATATCTGAGTTACGAGTTTGGCATACAATTTTAGACAATGTGAAAGTTGTTTCACAACTCAAACCACCTCGAACACCATAGTGTGATGGTGTGTCCGAACGTCATAGTCGTGCTCTATTGGATATGGTGTGTGCTATGATGTCTATAATCGTTTTGTTACTATAATTTGGGGTTATGAATTAGAGACAACTACATTCACTTTAAATAGGGCACCATCTAAATCCGTTGAGATGACACTGTGTGAATTATGGTTTGATAGAAACCTAAGTTGTCATTTCTTAATGTTTGGGGCTGCGACGCTTGTGTGAGAAATGTTTTCACCTAATGAGCTCAAACCCAAAGCGGACAAATGCATCTTCATAGAATACCCTAAGAACAGTTGGGTGAACCTTCTATCTTAGATCCAAGCATAAAATGTTTCTTGCTAAAACTAGGTCCTTTCTCGAGGAAAAGTTTCTCTTGAAAGAAATGAGTGGGAGGAAGATAGAACTTGATGAGGTTATTGAAAATCTGTTTCAACCAGAGAGTAGCGCAGCGCAGGAAGTTGTTTCTGTGAAGCCTACGTTAGTTGAAGAAGAAGTTAATGATGATGATCATGAAGCTTCGGATCAAGTTACTATCAAACTTCGTAGGTCGACAAGGACGTGTACTGCTCCTGAGTGGTACGACAACCCTGTCTTGAAGGTCATGTTGTTGGACAACGATGAACCTACGAACTATGGAGAAGCGATGATGGGCCCGAAAACCAACAAATGGTTAGAGGCCATGAAATCCGAGAAAGGATCCATGTATGAAAATCAAGTATAGACTTTGGTGGACTTGCTCGTTGGACGGCAGGTCGTTAAGTACAAATGGATCTTTAAAATGAAGACAAATGCTGATGGTAAATGTCACCATTTGTAAAGCTCGACTTGTTAGAAAGAACTTTACGACAAGTTCAAGGAGTTGACTGCGATGAGACTTTCTCACTCGTAGCGTTGCTAAAGTCTGTTCAAACTATGTTAGCAGTTGCTGCACTTTCAGTTATGAAATCTGGCAGATGGATGTCAAAACATCGTTTCCTTAACGGTTTACTTGAGGAAAGGTTGAATGTGATACAACCAGAAGGTTTTGTCAGTCCTAAGGATGCTAAAAGGTGTGCAAGCTTCAGTGATTCTTCTATGAACTGAAGCAAGCATCTCAGAGTTGGAATATACACTTTGATGAGGTGATCAAAGGATTTGAGTCTATACAAAGTTTACGAGAAACTTGTATTTGCAATAAAGTGAGTGGGAGCACTATAGATTTTCTGATAAGTATATGTGGATGACATATTGCTATTCGGAAATAATGTAGAATTTCTGGAGAGCATAAATGGTTGTTTTAAAAGAGTTTTTCAAAGGAAGACCTGGATAAAGCTACCTAATTGTTAAGCATCAAGATCTATAAAGATAGATCAAGATGTTTGATAAGACTTTCAATGAGTACATACATTGACAAGATTTTGAAAGAGTTCAAAATGGATTAGTCAGAGAGAAGTGTTCTCGCCTGCTTTGTGAGGTGTGAAGTTGAGTGAGACTCAAAGCTCGACAACGGCAGAGAAAGAGAAAGGATGAATGTCGTCCCCTGTGCCTTAGCCATAGGCTCTGTATAGTATGCCATGCTGTGTACCGCACGTGTGTGTGCCTTGCGATGTGTCCGTCAAGGGTTACAAGAGTGATCCAGGAGTGCATCACTGGACAGCGGTCAAGATTATCCTTAGTAACTAAAATAACTAAGGAGATTTTTCTCGATTATGGAGGTGATAAAGAGTTCATCGTAAAGAGTTATGTTGATGCAAGCTTTAACACCAATCCGGATGACCCGTAGTAGCAATCTGGATACATATAGTGGACCAGCCATTTGGAATAGTACCAAGTGGAGCGTGGTAGCAGTGTTTACAGTTTGACATAGAGATTTGCAAAGTACATACAGATCTGAATGTCGCAGACCCGTTGACTATAAGACCTCTCTAACATGCAAAGCATGATCGAGCCCCAGAACTCATTGGGTGTTAGATTCGTAACAATGTGTATCACATGGTGATGTGAACTAGATTATTGACTCTAGTGCAAGTGGGAGACTATTGGAAATATGCCCTAGAGGCAATAATAAATTAGTTTTTATCATATTTCCTTGTTCATGATAATCATTTATTATCCATGCTATAATTGTATTGATCGGAGACGTAGATGCATGTGTGGGTAGATAGACAAAACCATGTCCCTAGTATGCCTCTAATGGACTAGCTCGTTGATCAAAGATGGTTAAGGTTTCCTAGCCATGGACATGAGATGTCATTTGATAACGGGATCACATCATTATGAGAATGGTGTGATGGACAAGACCCAAACTACAAACGTAGCATATGATCGTGTCAGTTTATTGCTATTGTTTTCTGCATGTCAAGTATATGTTCCTATGACCATGAGATCATGCAACTCACTGACACCGGAGGAGTGTCTTGTGTGTATCAACCGTCGCAACGTAACTGGGTGAATATAAAGGTACTCTACAGGTATCTCAGAGGGTGTCTGTTGAGTTGGCATGGATCAAGACTGGGATTTGTTACTCCGTGTGACGGAGAGGTATCTCAGGGCCCACTCGGTAATACAACATCCCAACAAGCCTTGCAACAAATGTGACTAAGTGTTAGTCACGGGATCTTATATTACGGAACGAGTAAAGAGACTTGCCGGTAACGAGGTTCAACTAGGTATGGAGATACCGACGATCGAATCTCGGGCAAGTAACATACCGAAGAACAAAGGGAACATCATACGGGATTAACTGAATCCTTGACATAGAGGTTCGACCGATAAAGATCTTCGTAGACTATGTAGGAACCAATATGGTCATCCAGGTCCCGCTATTGGTTATTGACTGTAGAGGTGTCTCAGTCATGTCTACATAGTTCTCGAACCCGCAGGGTCTGCACACTTAAGGTTCGGTGACATTTCGGTAGTATAGAGTTATGCATGGTGGTGACCGAAGGTTTTTCGGAGTCCCGGATGAAATCCCGGACATCACGAGGAGCTCCATAATGGTCCATAGGTAAAGATTGATATATAGGAAGTCGTATTTTGGTCGCCAGAAAAGTTTTGGGCTTATCTGTAGTGTACCGGGAGTGCCGGTACTGTACCGGGAGACCATCGGGAGGGGTATTTTGACCCAAGAGGCTACATGGGCTGTGGGAGAGTGAATACCAGCCCTTAGTGGGCTGGTGGAAGTCCCACACAAGGCCCATGCGGCTGGGAGAGAAAGCCCAAAGAGAAAAAGGTGGGAAAAGGCAAAAAAGGCAAAAATAAGGAGGAGTCCTAGTCCTACTAGGATTGGAGGAGGAATCCTCCAATCCCACTAGGTTCGGCCGACCCAAGGGATGTCTCTTTGGCAGCCAAGCCTCCTCCTCCTATCCTCCTATATATACTAGAGGATTTTAGGGTTTTGGCACGGATTTTTAGCCACGTGCTGCCCGTTCCTCTAGTGCATAGTTTCTCCTCTAGATCGGATTTCTACAGTGCTTAGGCGAAGCCCTGCCGGAATAGCTCCACCACCATCTTCGGAGCACCGTCACGCTGACGGGGAACTCTTCTACCTCTCCGCTCCCTCTTGCTGGATCAAGAAGACGGAGATCGTCATCGAGCTGTACGTGTGCTGAACGCGGAGGTGCCGTTCGTTTGGCGCTAGACCGGAAGGACCGTGATCAAGATCGCGAGACGGATCATGATGAGTTCGTGGGACGGATCATGATGAGTTTGTGGGACAAATCATTACAAGATCACGAGAGGGATTGTGATGAGTTCGCGGGATGGATTGTGATTGGATCGCGGGACGAATCGTGATGAGATCGCGGGACGATCGGCGATTTGGATCGCGAAGACGTTCGACTAGACCAACCGCGTTTCTTAACGCTTCCCACTTAGCGATATACAAGGTTACATAGATCCACTCTCCCTCTCGTAGATGCTCATCACCATGGATAGATCTTGCGTGTGCATAGGAATTTTTTTTCCCATGCAACATTCCCCAACAAAGTCCACGTCCTTCAAACCCGCAGAGGAAATCGTTAAATTTCAGGTACATCCGCGGACCCCAATAAGACAGTGTTCATCAGAGCCCAGCTCGACCCCCTCATGGATGAAGCACTGCGGAATTTCGTCCACGAGAATTGGGACATTTTTGCTTCGCATCCTTCTGATATGCCTGGAATCCCATGTCGGCTCGCCAAACACAGCTTAAACATTATCACAGGCTTTAAGCCCGTGAAACAGACTCTCCGCCGCGTCTTCGAGCCCAAACGGCAAGCCATGGGTGAAGAATTAGCTAAACTGCTCGAGTCCGGATTTATTCGAGATATTAAACACCCCGAGTGGCTGGCAAACCTTGTGATGGTACCTAAGAAACACAAGTCCTGACGGCTCTGTGTTGACTTCAAAGACCTCAACAAATCCTGCTCCAAGGACCCTTTCCCCTTACCACGCATAGACCAGATCATTGACGCCACAGCCGGACACGATTTGTTGTGTTTCCTCGACGCTTACTCCGGATACCATCAAATTAAAATGAAGGGATCCGATCAGGCGGCTACCGGATCCATCACTCCCTACGGGCCATTCTGCTTCAACATGATGCCTTTCGGGCTAAAAAAACACCGGGGCCACATACCAGCGCATGATCCAAACCTGTCTCGCGACATAGGTCGATAAGACTGTCGAGGCATACGTGAATGTGTGGTAATCAAAACCAAACACGTCGGTCAGTTGATCGACGACTTATGGCAAACCTTTGCCGGTCTACGCGAATATGATATACGGCTCAATCCAGAAAAATGTGTATTTGGAGTTCCCTTTGGTAAGCTGCTTGGATTCATCGTCTCCCATAGAGGAATAGAGGAAAATCCAGCTAAAATTCGTGCTCTATCACAACTTGCAATTCCCACAGAGCTGAAGCATGTCCAGAGGCTAGCTGGATGCGTAGCGGCGTTAAGCCGCTTTATCTCCTGCCCCGGAGAAAAGGCTTTGCCGCTCTATAAGCTGCTGAAGTGGACCAACATGTTTGAATGGACCGTTGAGGCAGCGGCTGCATTAGAAGAAATCAAAACACTACTGGCAACCAATCCCATACTCATGGCACCAGGCGCCGGTGAGCCCATGTTATTATAAATATCGTCCACCAACAAAGTTGTCAGCATGGTGCTTGTCGTTGAATGATATGACGAGGGACATAAATTCTGGACTCAGAAACCGGTATATTATGTGTCAGAAGTGCTAACGCAGTGCAAGTCTAGATACCCACATTACCAAAAAATAGCCTATACAATATTCATGGCGTCGAGGAAGCTTAGACACTACTTCCAGGAGTGTGTGGTAACAGTGGCATCTGAGGTCCCCCTGAATGATATAATCAACAACATGGACGCCACCGGCCGCATAGCCAAATGGGCCATTGAGCTCCTTCCCTTTGAAATAACCTACAAGCCACGTCGTGCCATTAAATCTCAGGTACTAGCGGACTTCCTGGCTGAATGAACAGAGACCGAGCTCCCCAAGGAATACAGTGTGTACTCCCATTGGACAATGTACTTTACTGGATCCAATACCTTGGCCGGACTGGGGGCTGGAGTTATTCTCACATCCCCCACAGGCGACAACATGCGATACGTGTTGCAAATCATGTATGCTGACTCCAACAATGCAGCCGAATATGAAGCTCTCCTTCATGGTCTTCGAATGGCAGTATCAATGGGCATACGACAGCTATAGGTAGGGGAGACTCAAACTTGGCCATATCCCAAATTAACGGTGAGTTCAACACCGAATATTCGGAGATGGCGGCATATAGAAACGTCGTCCTCAAGATATTTGCTCGGTTCGAGGGGTTGGAGTTCCACCACGTCGCTCGCGACAACAACCAAGTCGCCGACATACTAGCCCGTATGGGAGCCAAGCGCGATCCCGTCCCGAGAAATACCTTCCTGGAGCAGCTCTTTAAGCCCTCCGTAGTGTGACAGGACGACGACAATGGCGCCGGTCCGAATATGGCAGACGAAGTTGTTCCCCCCATAAACAAGCCAGACGATGGCATCAGGAGTGCACATGTACGAGGAAAAGGAGGCCGAGTTGTATCGGCAGGACGACTTAGATGCCTTGGAGGGAGCTCTGGCTCGCTCCACTCTTTACCAAGCTCGATGTTACAAAAGTAGGGAGGTTAGGGCAAAAGCATACAACATAGGCGAACTCGTCTTACGACTCCCAGAGAAACAGAAGCATAAACTCAACCCCAAATGGGAAGGTCCTTTCATCATCGACGAAGTACTCGCGGGAGGTGCCTATCGTCTGTGGAGTCCATCCGATAGCCGCCTTGAACCAAACCCAGGGAACACAGCTCGTGTTTGGCGCTTCTATGGATAAACCGGTGTCGTCTCACTCCCCCACATTTTCCCCTTTTTCCCCTTGTTATTTTTGCCTTTTTTCTTCTTCCCTTCCCATTTTGTTGTTTGACAGGGCCAATTTCTTTTCTTACCCTATGTTCGGCTGAACCAATCTTGTACTAAAGATTATCAGCATACACCATAAAGTGTTAAATCCGAACACAACGCGTGGGGGCTTCTTCTAGTAGCCAACCTTTTTTATTACAAGTATTTGCTCACACTTACCGTGTGCACATGTTTCTTTTGTCATGTTCTAGCCATCATATGCATCAATTCCAACTAAGATTTTGCCAAGCTGGGCTGCCTCGCTCATGTGATTACTCTTTACGTTCCCGATTGTTCAGCTAGAGAGTAAAACGAGCACCTCTGCGATTGTTACGACCGGGTCATCCGGACACGTACCTCAGATGTGTGAAGCCGAAAGCTAGCTATCTTATGTAGAAAATTGGTCGACTATGACGAAAACACCTTATACGGCTCCAGTCGTTATCACCGTTGTTCGGGTCTTTTCTTCCCAAAGAACAATTAGCCGCATACTGAAAGTATGCGGACTTCTATCCACGATCTTCGTAAAGCCCCGACAAAAGGTATCGATAGAGGTAATATTTTCCTCGGAAGATGTTTCTTATGCTAAGTAGTAATATAACATATCTTTCTGTGTGCTTTTTGTCTGTTCGCACCACATGGCCGGATTGCCTGGTTCCCCGAATACAGTTTGCTCTTTTAGAGGGACAAATAAGGAGGAACACTCCCGAGCTCTTCGCGTGGGGGGGGGAGAAGCCGATGGCCGGTTAAGACAAAGCTTACAACACAAATTGTACACACGTACATATAAATTACATGTGCGGCTGCTAATCGAGATTATCGATTATGGTGTTAAGGGGGCAGTCTGCTTGCGAAAGACGAGTGGCGGGCATCACCTGGTCATACACCGGGTGGAGTGGAACTTCTTTTCCATCCGATCCCACGGGACCAACCCACGCCATATGCTCAGGGTTAAGTCCGGTGAAACGGGTCTTGATCATTGCCCATGCTTCCTGTGCTCCCTCACGGCAAGCCGAAGTCTTCCACAATTCGAACCTATTTCGAGCTCCCTTGAATCGATCCACGAGTGCGGCTAGCCCTTCAGGTGGCTATAAGGCAGGCCATAGTGCCTTCACCATTCCTTTCATTGCTTTCCGCACGCACCCGTGAAGAGAGGTCAGCTCCTTCAGCAAGTCCTTCTGGTATGATTCGATCTCCTCTTCAGGATGCCCGGACAGGAGGCATGTACATAAGGCAACAGTGTGCTTACTATTATTCGCTACATCAGATATATTTGTTGATAATAAAATTGTACTTACCAAACACACCCCTCTGAAGCTTTAGGTTTTCTTCTTGAGCTTAGGCCAATTGAATCTTCAAACTCTTAATTTCTTCAGCCTACTTTTGCACAACAAGGCAGCCAGCCTGGTGCTGGGACTCGGCATACCTCTGAGAGTCTCGGGCTTCTTCCAACTGCCTTTCCATGTGCCCTATTGATTCAGCTACTATACGAAATTCGTGTGTGAGGCACGATGATACATTAAAATTAGCAGTAAATGTACACTCACCATGGGCCTCCGCGTGAAACTCTTTACTTGTGCTAGTTCGGCCTTCACAGATTGTACTTCCGTGTGGCTCTCCTCGAGCTCCTTGGCCAATTGTTCAGACGGTTGCTTTGAGGCCTGCGTTAGCAGTCCAATAGTGCGGAGATCCTTAATTCGTTTGTTTCAAACCAAATTAAGGCTCGGGGGGTTCTGGGCTTACACAAATGTTTGGATTCTATAAAAACCGATCACTTACCTGTATGCTGGTTGTTATCAACTTCATAGCTTTGCCGAACCCAGCTCGGGCGGCACCAAGGTGCGCATCCACCAAGCGTAGGGCGCCAAACTCTTGTTCGGAGAAAATTGGGTGACACATGGCTTCCCATCGTTGCCGATGATGCATGGCACTCTCCACCTCTGATTTGGTGACGGATACACCATCACCAGAATCGGCGAGCGCCGGATTGGCCATGGGGGCTTGTGTAGCAGAAGCCGCATGGGTCGTGGCTCGGGAACTTCGGGTGTCTCCAGACACCCGGGTAACCCCTTAAGTAGGAGAGGATTGGGCGTTTTGCCCAAGTATTTCAATGAAACAAACTGTTGTAAGACTCTATTGATTGCAAGCGGATAACCGAACAATGTACCTTCGGGATGAGCGAGCAGGTGGATTCGCCCCCATAACTGGCTCCTTCGCAGGATCTCTATTGGCCTGTGACTCGGCCGAAGCTTTGGCTGTCGGTGTATGGCGCGTGGATCGGCGGCGTTTGGGAGTCGGGACCGGCACGTCCGGGGCGCTCTTGGTAGCTGATCTCTTGCGGGAGGAGCTTTTCTTCTTGCCTGCTGTAGGGATGGAGAATGACCCGGGGTAATCAACTATGATAGCCACCGAGGATTGGACGATGTTGTCCTGGAAATAGATCCCGTTTTCGAAGTCAAGTAGAAGATCCGGGTCCTCGTTGAAACCCGGATCGTTGTCGCGTGAATGGTTCTCAGGCTGAGGAGCCGGATAGTTCACCGTCTCGATGAAACTCCTCCATTCATGTTCATGCCAGGCTTTGGTCAAATAAAATGCGGAACGGAAACCCCAAACTATTTTCGTGTTTGAAAGATAAAGGCTTACTCATTCGATGGGATTGTGGGCCGAACATCCTTCCTTGGTTGCCCGCCGAACAAAGTCTTCTTGTTCTCCTTTATGCAGGTCGGCAAGTGCGGCGGCCAACACCGTCGGATTGGCAGGCCCTTGTTTTCGGGAGCGCGTGGTGTCACTTGTCCTATTGTTTTGCCATAAGTTGTGTACCCTCTGTTGGAGGGGATGCACACACCAGGAGATGGCGACGGCCATGACGTCGATCATGGTCAGTTGGTGGTGGACGAGCATCCGCACCTACGCGGCTAGGCGCCGCACTTCGACGCTTTCCTCCTGGGATGAGCTCCTTGGCCGCCAGTTGTACCTCTTCTTCGGGAGGACGTCAGAGTATTCGGGAAGACCTGTCTGAGTTGGCTCGAACAGGGGTACATCTTCAACATAAAACCATTCTGAAGTCCATTCTTCGGATTTCTTTGGTGTGCCACCGGATGCCCCGTCCCCACTATACGGCACACTTCAGCTCCGCCAACCTCAAAAATTGTCTTGTCCTGAGTTCGGGGGACGAGACAGAAGTATTTCCTACACAAATCAAAATGTGCTTCGCACCCCAAGAACATCTCGCAGAGAGCGACGAAGCCCGAGATGTGTAAAATGGACAATGGAGTAAGGTGGTGTAGTTGGATCACGTAGAACTCCAGCAATCCCCTCAGGAACGGATGGATTGGAAACCAAGGCCTCGGAGGAGGAAGGGGATGAAGCATACACGTTGCCCCTTGTTAGGATTGGGTAAGCGCTCGTTGAAAACTTCGTCACCGTAAGAAAGCAGGCCTGCGCGGGTCGCCACCAAATCTGAAGAAGGAAGATATCCCTGGTCTCCAGATTGCGGAGCGCAGGAGTGTAACGGAACAGCTGGTCTAGTCCCCTGGGCGTGAGTCGTAGGGACGTGCGGAGGAGATGGGGGCGTTAGCCATGTTTTGCATGGAGCTTCCGCTAGGAGTTTCTTTCGATGAGGAAGAAGAGAATGTGGTTTGGGCCATGATTTGTTTGATTAAATGGGTGGTGCCTCTATTACGGAGGGGTAGGATTGTAAAAATCACTGACCAATCGCCTCCCCATGGCGCACGAAAATTGAGGAACACGCGTAGTTATTATAATGAACCTGCGTCCGTGACGCCTAGGATCTTACCAAAGACTGGTCGGTTACCGTACAAGGAGGGATGAAGGACTCGCCTCGCAAGCCGAAGATGATGACATGAGGATATTGACTGGATATATATCGACGTTGGAGGATAGTCCGGGGGCTACTGAGTGATATATGGATTAGGGGGTCCTTGGATAGCCGACCTATTGTTTATGGGCTGGACAGTGTGGGCCTCAAAGGGAGCATCGGACGATCAAAGACCACCTATGCCAGATGGATGTTTCGAGAAGCCCTAACGTATTCTCCAAGTTATTAGTTGTAGTTAGGCATGTTATCTCTTCGGCATGTAACCGACCATGTGTAAACCTAGAGCACCCTCGTCTATATAAGCCGGAGGGTTTAGGGGTATATAGGGACAACTCATCTAGGGTTAGCTATTCGATCTCGAGGTAGATCAACTCTGTAACCCCCCATATCATCAATACAATCAAGCAGGACGTAGGGTATTACCTCCATAGGAGGGCCCAGACCTAGGTAACTCCGTGTCCTCAACGTCTCATGTTACCGTCGATTCTAGTCTCACAGTTCGCCCCCCCTACCGAGATCTGCCGGTTTTGACACTGACGTACACCCCTTCCAGATATTCTAGATCGTGTAGAGGAAATGACCACTACATCTATGTCTTTCATACTTGGACAAAGGAGCGATGGACATATCTCACCAGTCCGAGATCATCATGGATGAGAGGCGTGAAGGTGTGGTCGTAAAGGCCTCACAAGTCCAAGTTTGGACGTGGGAACAAACTACAAAGGAACAAGACTAGTCCTTGCATGGGTGAGTTGTTGTTTCCGGGCCCCAAGGCAGAGCGAGAAGCAAGGGTCATGTGACCAACCCCTAACGCTCAGCATGTTAGTGATAAGGATCCTTCCTTGGAGCACGGGCCAGGAGAAGAACTTGCACTTTGGCTCTGCATGCACCTTCCAAATCTTGATCAGGGAGAACCCGAGGAAAGATGAGAATAATTAAGTCGAGTAAGTCAAAGCAGAGGAGTAGATACCATTCGAGGTCCATTTCTAGGATATGTTATCTTCCTTAACCTGGGAGATCATCGACAAGAGGGCAATGAACTCAATCACTTGGGTATGGGAAGCTAAACAAGCGACCGACTTGATATTCTCATCTTGGACCTTGTTATCACTGCTATGTGCTTTCTGGTGGTGATCTTGTAGAGCTTGGATGACAGCAAACACAGTGGTCATTTCCACACTAATTGTCGTGCCATAAAAAGTATTTCCCTCCATTGTCCAACGTGATGGTGGCGGAGGTCCTAAAGAGTGCCATATGGATCTCGTCAGAAGGTAGCATAGATCCCACCCATTGGCGGTCTGGGTCAGTCCATTGGAGCCAAGGTCAATGAAGTCTGAGAGCTCTGAGGTCTATGATTCCAAGTCCACCTAGGGACCTAGGCTGAGAAAATGAATTCCATTTGACCAAGGAATGGCCATCTAAGAGTTTGGAAAAATGAGAATCCCCCAGTTAGGGTGGCAAGCATAGCCGAAAGTACCGGAGGGGAGTTAGCACTAGTTTTTTTATCTAGTTTCAGGCCCTCATGGTTGAGGTAATATCATTCTGCTGCTTTGTTTTAGATTGATGTGAGAGCATCTCGTATGAGGGTCTTACCAAAGGATCACGATGATGACTACCGAGGTCTATGTATCTTGGAACAGATGCCTCGAGCTACCCCTAGCCTTTCCTTCCAAAGGGAACATGAGCTAGGGTTTACAGGGTCCCTAACCAACCTAATTGACGAGGGCATCTTTACTTGCATGCCAAGATCGTGCTCGAAATTCAACCAAACCCCATGGAATGCACTAGGATAGAGTTGTCGCCAGACCCCTAGGCCTCAAGGTCGGCCCAATATTGGGTGTCCTATTTGATGGGTTGGTGTATTGTATAATCACCACGGGAAGCATTCTCATAGTCATTGCTGCACTAGATGGATTTGCAAGATATCTTATCGAGCTTCTGGTTAGCCCAAGGAGGAAGGGGACTTGTGATATGATGTGTTGCAATAGCACATAATATAGATTTCTCTAAAGAGACCCCGCCAGGACACTGGAGTAGGGGCGAAATTGGGCCTCAGGCAACTGGGGTTGTAGTCCCAAACGTGGCCCAACTAGCACCTATCACTACAAGAATCAGGCACTTTGCCGTCCGCCATCCCGGACGGCAAAGGCATGAGTGCCGAACGGCAAAGGCTTTGTCGTCCGCCAGCAAACGGCCAACTGTCCGGCTGAATAAGCCACGGTAAAGGGCGCTTTGCCGTCCGCTGGCAGACGGCAAAGACCTTTACATCTTTGTCATCTTACAACGGACGGCAAAGGGCATGGATGGCACACGTGACAACTTAGCTCCGTTAAGAGCTTAATAGCGTGTTTTGCCGTCCGCTGGCAGATGGCAAAGACCTTAGTTCTTTGCCGTCTGCCAGCTGACGACAAAGCACCTATTTCTTTGCTGGCCTAGGTGGGTTCTTTGCCGTCCGCTGGCAGATGGCAAAGAACTAAGGTCTTTGTCGTCTACCAGCGGACGGCAAAGAACTCACCTAGGCCAGCCTAGTGCTACCCCAGGTTGCACAGGTAGCTGCCATGTGGCAGCTTTGCCGTCTGCTGGCAGACGACAAAGCTCTTTGCCGTCTGCGAGCAGACGGCAAAGTGGCTATATAGCCCCTGTTCTTTGTCGTCTGCCAGCAGACGGCAAAGTGGCTATATAGCCCCTGTTTTTTTGTTTTTTTCTTAAAATCATTCAATTTGACAGAATTTCACATATATATCCAACATATCAACAATACAAGTTTCCAACAAGCATACCAACAATAAGTTCCAACAACATATCCAACATACAAGTTTCCAACAACATATCCAACATACAATGGTTTCCAACAACATATCCATACATACATATCCAAAACAAGTTTCCAACAAGTTTCCATAAACAAAAAGGAAGCACAAGTACAAGAGTACACTCCATCAATGCAAGCTTCCTCATCTATAGCAAATCTGCAAATTAGGAAAGATGAAAGTTAGAAGAAGAAGAAGACTAGCTAGAAGAAAAAGAAGAAAAAGAAGAATTTATCTTCTCTTTATTTTTCTCCTCTCCTCTCCTCTTCTCCAAGGTAGTAATGCCATTTTCTAGCTAACTAAGCATATCGAGTCATTTTGGAGGAAAAAATGCTAAGTATAGGTCATTTTATAGCTATCCTAATAGAATATATCATTTTGGAGGTAAGTAAGGTTATTATGTCATTTTTGAGGAAAATAAGCTAATTATAGGCCATTTTGGAGCTAAACCAAGGTTATTATGCCATTTTTTACCTAAGTGAGCTAATTATGTCATAAGTGAACTATCTAAGCTAATTATAGATCATTATTAAGCTATCCTAGGTAGTTATGCCATTTTGTACCAAAGTGAGCTAATTATGTCATAAATGAACTAGCTAAGCTAGTTATAGATCATTATTGAGCTATCCTAGGTAGTTATGCCATTTTGTAGCTAACTAAGCATATCGAGTCATTTTGGAGGAAAAAATGTTAAGTATAGGTCATTTTATAGCTATCCTAGGTAGAATATATCATTTTCGAGGTAACTAAGGTTATTATGTCATTTTTGAGGAAAATAAGCTAAGTATAGGTCATTTTGGAGCCAAACCAAGGTTATTATGCCATTTTTTACCTAAGTGAGCTAATTATGTCATAAATGAACTAGATAAGCTAATTATAGATCATTATTGAGCTATCCTAGGTAGTTATGCCATTGTGTACCTAAGTGAGCTAATTATGTCATAAATGAACTAGCTAACCTAGCTATAGATCATTATTGAGCTATCCTAGGTAGATATGCCATTTTCTAGCTAACTAAGAATATCAAGTCATTTTGGAGGAAAAAATGCTAGGTATAGGTCATTTTATAGCTATCCTAGGTAGAATATATCATTTTGGAGCTAAGTAAGGTTATCATGTCATTTTTGAGGAAAATAAGCTAAGTATAGGTCATTTTGGAGCTAAACCAAGGTTATTATGCCATTTTTTTACCTAAATGAGCTAATTATGTCATAAATGAACTAGCTAAGCTAATTATAGATCAATATTGAGCTATCCTAGGTAGTTATGCCATTTTGTACCTAAGTGAGCTAATTATGTCATAAATGAACTAGCTAAGCTAGCTATAGATCATTATTGAGTTATCCTAGGTAGTTATGCCATTTTCTAGCTAACTAAGCATATCAAGTCATTTTGGAGGAAAAAATGCTAAGTATAGGTCATTTTATAGCTATCCTAGGTAGAATATATCATTTTGGAGCTAAGTAAGGTTATTATGTCATTTTTGAGGAAAATAAGCTAAGTATAGGTCATTTTGGAGCTAATTAGGTCATTTCTTAAGCTAAGTATGCATTTGTTAAGCAAAACACTTGGGAAAACTTACCATCATCACGGAGGTGAAGGACTAGTCGGGTTGCGCCAGGGTGAGACGTAGAAGGACCGGTCGGTGTTGCGGCAGACACAGAAGGATCGATCGATGCTTGTCGGGAGGCACGCTGCACCAAAGATCATTTGCAAGAAATGTCTCCTTAGCATGATGCAACTCAAATGTGAATACTAGTAACTAATGACCATTGAAATGTAACTCATCGTGGGTGCTATAGCAATATGGGGCATCGACAGAGGGGTCTGACCATTGTTCTGGCACATGGTCTGCACATTTTGTTTTCACGAGTCATTCATATTAGTTACTGATGAAACGAACATTACGTGCATGATTTGGCTAATATGCAGGAGAAACTTACCACGAGGAGCTCGTATAGGGCCCGGTGAGATGCGTAGTTCCAGTTCCTCTCCTCCTCCAAGAGCCTAGCCATCTTCTCCTCCATGTCCCTCTCCCTCTTGGCCGCCTGCCTGTTTGCCTCCGCCAGAAGCTCCTGGGCCCTAGACTCAATGGCAAGCTCCATTGGCCGTGGACGAGGCCTTATCTTAGGATCAGAGCTCGTCTGGCGCTTCTTGATCTCCGGGAGAATTCTAGGACAACGTATCAGTCCATCCCCAATGGCTATCGAGCCATGGGGCCTCCCACCACCAGATATCATCACAAGCTCTGGATCAAAAGGACTCTAGCTCGGGTTGAAGTCCTCCCCTTTCCTCGCCTTCCCCTCATCTCTGTACCTCATGATCTTGTTGTGGGAGGAGATGTTGCTGAAGCTCTCTAGATGATCGAGGTCATCCTCAGAGAATGCCTTGGCCTTCTTGTACGAGGCAGTATGGGCCATGGCATAGAGGTCGAACAGAGGTGGCACCTCCTTCTTGTTTTCTCGTGCCTAAAAGAGAGGAACAAAATATTAGTTAAGGTCTCAAGCTAGCATGAAGAATGAAATTTCATGAATCATGAAGCAAACCACATACCCAGTGATCCCCGTACTCAAACAGGTTGGAGCTCCCTTGATGGTGTGGCACACCTCTCATTTGGGCACGCTTGTCCTTGGCCTTGTTGTGTTTGGCTAGCCATTCGAGAGAGCACCGCTCATCCACCAATGCCTCCCAACAGTCCATCCTATCCGCACACCACCTCGGGGGCACCTAAGTTAGAGAAGAGAAATTTCAGCGCTATGCCTACGAATCAAGTCATGCATCGAGTACATGTACCACACATGCATTTTGAAGTTCTTTTTGGTAGCGGCGTCATATGTCTTGATGTCATTATCACAGGCTTCTTGCAATTCATCCTTAAGCGGTTGCATGTACACATTCATATTCTTCCCCGGATATGTGGGCCCTGGAATTATCAACGTCAGCAAAATGTTCTTTCTTTTCATAATCTCTCCGGGGGAGATTGAGTGGAATGACAAATACAGGCCAACAACTGTATTGTGTTTCCGTCATACCATACACATTGAACCCATCCGTGCTGATGGCAACTCGAGGATGCCTTGGATCTGCCGCTTTATCCTTATGTAATGCATCGAAGTGCTTCCACGCAAAAGCGTCTGAAGTGTGTCCCAACATCGGATTCCCATCTGCATCTAGTTCTGTTCTTTTGCCCAATTTATGCCACGTCATCTGTCTGGCCGTCTCTTCGACCATGAAAAGACGTTGAAGTCTTGGTATGATTGGCAGATACCGAAGAACATTAATGGGGATTTTGGTCTGACTCTTCTCACCCATACCGTTGTCTACCAGAACATACCTGGAAGCATTGCAAATGGGGCAATAGTTCAAGCCCGCATACTCAAGCCTAAATAAGGCACATCCATTCTCACAGGCATCTATCTTCTCATAGGGCATCTTAGGCGCACGTAGGATTTTGTCCGACTGGTACAGGTTTGGTGGCAATACATGGCCTTTGGGTAGAAAGAGTCCAAATATCGTCATCATCGCATCGTAGCATTCTCTGCCCAGGTTGAACTGAGCCTTCAGAGCCATTACTTGCGCGATGGCATCCAGCTGACAAAGCTCAGTGTGCTCATGGAGAGGACATTTTGAAGACTGCAACATTTCATAAAAGGCCTTTGCAGATTCCTTCATCTCATCGTCCGAATCCCGAGCATCATCAAAGTCTTGCACCATGTCTTCGATCCCAGTACCATGCTCGTCGGTGCGACGACGAACCACCTCAGCTCTGGCACGTTGGGCAGACTCACCATGAAATGTCCAGACCGTGTAATTAGGCGTAAAACCCCACTTCTACAGGTGTTTGATCATTTTAAACTCTGACTTCTTCTTACAGTTGTCGCAATCGACACAAGGGCACCAGGTTGTTTTCTGTCCATTTGCAAATGTGACTCTCACAAACTCCTTGGTTTTTGTTATCCATTCACGGGTCATGTCTTTCTGACTAGTGTGACCGGTGTACATCCACCCACGATCACTCATCTTGCCTAGCTGCTGGACACATAAAAAATATATATATAATTCAGCAAACCATATTCATCAGTTAATAGAGTTTGTCAGTTTTATTACGTTGATGCAACCTAGATGCTAGTAGGTAAAGATAGGTCCTAATCCCACCCGAGTATGTGTAGATTGGGCTTGTTTTCCCATGCTCTGCTCTGGATCCAACGCACAATTCCGGCAGCACCTCTGCGTTGTTCTCCTTATACACGTCTCGGCAATAAGCAGAGAGGATGTGTAACCGGAGAACAACAGGGAGGCACCGACAAAATTCTGCATCGGATCCGGAGCATAGCATATGGAAAACGAACCCAATCTACACATGCTCGGGCTGTCCATGGATAACGTTGGGCAATTCGAAAGAATCACGGTTATAAATGCTAATGAATGCATATTTATAGATGCAACCCTTTCAAACGGGAGACGCATAGTGGTCACGCATACTGATGATTGAAGACACCTATAGCTAGCAAGTTTCATCGGCATGAAGACCGGAACAGAGGAAATGAAGGGGCAAGAGGAGATGTCATTGTTGCTCACCCACGAACGCAAGAGTGGAGCTCGTCGAACACCAGACCCTCGCAGCGACGAAACAACTGCACATTTAAATCCACCTGATCAACATAAATATGATGTTCTGTATAACAAAATCGAAAAATATATGACCTAACTCATAATTCACAAATATATGACCTGTCGGCCTCTAGAAGACCGAAGAGCACCTTTTTCGGGATCGGGGTGTTGGGGGTGTCATGTCGGGGTAGGGGTGTTGTGTCGGGGTCGGGGGTGCCGTGTCGGGGTGTCGGGGTGTTGTGTCGGGGGTCGGGGGGTCTGTGGTATCGTTTCGGGGTTAGGGTGCTGTGTCGGGGTTGGGGGTGCCGTGTCGGGGTCGGGGTGCTGTGTCGGGGTGTCGTGTCGGGGTCGGGGTGTCATGTCGGGGTCGGGGTGTTGGGGTCAGGGGGTCGGGGTCGGGATGGCAAATCCTCGACCCCTCGACACCTCGGCAACCCTTGACCCCTGGACCCCTTTTCCCCTCGACCCTCGACCCCTCGACACCTCGATCCTAGACCCCTAGACCCTTGACTCCTTTTCCCCTCAATCCTCGACCCCTTAACCACTCGGCGACCCTCTTTTTCTACTTTTCCTACTTCTTTTTTTCAGCTTCTACTTCTACTTCTTTTTTTTCATCTTCTTCGTCTTTCTTCTTCTTCTTCTATTCTTTTCCTCCTCCTCCTCCTCCTCTTCTTCTTCTTCTTTATTTTCCTTTTTCCTCTCCATATTTTTATTCTTCTTCCTTCTTTTCCTTCTTTCTCTTGTCTTCTTTTTCTTCTTCATTTTCCTTATTTTCCTTTTTCCTCTCCATTTCTGCTTTTTCTTCCTTTATTATTTTTTTCGTCTCACAAATGTAATAATAACCTAAAATATGACTAAATATAAAAAAACTAACCTACAATCTACTAACCTAAATTACTAACAGTACAACCTAAATCAACTAACCTAAATTACTTACAGTACCTAAATCAAAAAACAGCAAGAAAAAAAAGTAAGAATAAAAGGGAAAGAACCTCACCAGGGGGCAGCTGGACAGAGCGGCGCCGGATGGCGGGGGGTGGCTGGACGGAGAGGGGCCGGACGGCGGGGGGGGCGGGGTGCCGAGGCAGCACTGGGCGGCTGGACGGAGAGGGACCGGGTCGCCGGGGCGGCCGCAAGGCCTGGGCGGGGTGGCGGGCGGCCTTGGGGGTCGGGGGCGGTGGTGGTCGGCGGAGGGGCGGATCGGGCATGGGGACGAGGCGCGGGCGTGCAGAGGGGATAAAGAGAGAGGGGTGGGGCGCGGCCACTGACCGGTTTTTTGTTAGGTCAAAGCTCTTTGCTGTCTGCTAGCAGACGGCAAAGTGCCTAGCTAGTGGGAGGGAACGGCCGCTAGGTTGACCACTTTCTTTGTCGTCTGCTAGCGGACGGCAAAGAAGCTTTGTTGTCTGCTAGCAGACGACAAAGAAAGTGGATGTTAGGTTGTTCTCGTTAGTGGGCCATCCTAGAAGACGGCAAAGAAGTTTTGTCGTCCGCTAGCAGAGGACAAAGAGTGTTGGAAATATGCCCTAAAGGCAATAAATAAAGTGTTTATTATTGTATTTCCTTGTTCATGATAATCGTTTATTATCCATGCTATAATTGTATTAATTGGAAACATGGATACATGTGTGGATACATAGACAAACACAATGTCCCTAGTATGCCTCTAGTGAACTAGCTCGTTGATCGAAAGATGGTTAAGGTTTCCTAGCCATGGACATGAGATGTCATTTGATAAGGGGATCACATCATTAGGAGAATGATGTGATGGAGAAGACCCAAACTACAAACGTAGCTTATGATCGTGTCAGTTTATTGCTACTGTTTTCTGCATGTCAAGTATATGTTCCTATGACCATGAGATCATGCAACTCACAGATATCGGAGGAGTGCCTTGTGTGTATCAAACGTCGCAATGTAACTGGGTGACTATAAAGGTGCTCTACAGGTGTCTCTGAGGGTGTCTTTTGAGTTGGCATGGATCAAGACTGGGATTTGTTACTCTGTGTAACGGAGAGGTATCTCAGGGCCCACTAGGTAATACAACATCACGATAAGCCTTGAAAGCAATGTGACTAAGTGTTAGTTACGGGATCTTGTATTACGGAACGAGTAAAAGAGACTTGCGAGTAACGAGGTTGAACTAGGTATGGAGATACCGACGATCAAATCTCGGGCAAGTAACATATCGAAGAACAAAGGGAACATCATACGGGATTAACTGAATCCTTGACATAGAGGTTCGACCGATAAAGATCTTCATAGAATATGTAGGAACCAATGTGGAGATCTAGGTCTCGCCATTGGTTATTGACCGTAGAGGTGTCTCGGTCATGTCTACATAGTTCTCGAACCCGCATGGTCTGCACACTTAAGGTTTGGTGACATTTCGGTAGTATAGAGTTATGTATGGTGGTGACCGAAGTTTGTTCGGAGTCCCAGATGAGATCTCGGACGTCACGAGGAGCTCCAGAATGGTCTGGAGGTAAAGATTCATATATAGGAAGTCCTGTTTTGGTCGCCGGAAAAGTTTCGGGCTCATCGGTAGTGTACTGGGAGTGCTGGTAGTGTATCGGGAGGCCACCGGGAGGGGTATTTCGATCCAAGAGGCTACATGGGCTGTAGGAGGGTGTAAACCAGCCCTTAGTGGGCTGGTGGAACATCCACAAGAGGCCCATGCGGCTGGAGGAAAACAGGCCTAAGAGAAAAAGTGAAAAAGGCAAAATAGGGTGCATCCTAGTCGTACTAGGATTGGAGGTGGAGTCCACCTCTCCCTCTCTCCTTCGGCCGAAGCAGGGAGGCCTTGGCCCTTGTGCCAAGTCCTTGGCCCTTGTGCCAAGGCCTCTCCTCCTCTCCTCTTATACATACTGGAGGTTTTAGGGTTTTTGCACTAGATTTTCAGCCACGTGCTACCCGTTCCTCTAGTGCATAATTTCTCCTCTAGATCGGTTTTCTGCAGTGCTTAGGCGAAGCCCTGCCGGAATTACTCCACCACCATCGCCGGAGCACCGTCAGTCTGCCGGAGAACTCTTCTTCCTCTTCACTCCTTGTTGGATCAAGACGGTGGAGATCGTCATCAAGCTATATGTGTGCTGAACACGGAGGTGCCGTTCGTTCGGTGCTAGATCGGAAGGATCGTGATCAAGTTCCTGGGACGGGTCGTGATCAAGTTTGTGGGACGGATCGTGATCGGATCGCGGGACGGATCGTGATTGGATCGCGGGATGGATCGTGATTGGATCGCGGGACGCACGGCGATTTGGATCGCGAAGACGTTCGACTACAGCAACAGCGGTTCTTAGCGCTTCCCGCTTAGCGATCTACAAGGGTATATAGATCCAATCTCTCTCTCTCGTAGATGCTCATCACCATGGATAGAACTGTGTGTGCATAGAATTTTTTTTGTTTTCCATGCAACGTTCCCCAACAAAGAGCTGGCTGACGGCAAACATGATCTTTGCCGTCAGGTCTCTGTTTGCCGTCAGTTTTATTTAAGCTGATGGTAAAGACCTTCTTTGTCGTCAGCTAGCAGACGGCAAAAAGCTGACTGACGGCAAAGATCTTGATTCCAGTAATGTATGCACATAGTAGAAAAAACTTGAGAATTTTTGATACATAGAAACCTAGTCCGAGGCTTCACATTGTCTTCACACACACGTACAATTCTTCAGTCCATTATCCCAACTCCAATCGATCGATCAGATCATCAAGACAGAAAACCAATTGTGCGGTACAGGTTGACACGTCTATATGTCGCTCGTTCCTCAAGAAAAAACCTCTTTCGATCAGCAACAAGGAAACCCTCGCCTCACCCGATCAAGTGGAGTAGTTGTGCCGCCACCCTCGTTAGCGATACCTCGTCTCGCCGGCATCTAGGTCCAGCGTCCTAACCACCCACCTCTCCTTCTTATCTTCTCCAACTATTGAAACTACAACGCACAGGCACTCTACCGCACACACAATATGTACATTGTATCATCCAATTATTTCCCTGTTCCTTTATATTAGGCAAACTCAATGAATTGGTGCTGTTAAATGATATTGCTTAGTTAGTTTTATTTCGTTGTCATCGGGAGATTAGAAATCCAAGATAAAGAGGACACGTACAATTGAATCTTTTTTCAATCAACATCCAACCAGGCTCCATCCAACAATACCGACATTGATGTATGACCTACAAAATTAGTAGGAGCGGGAGCTAGTAATGCAAAAGAAAGTGAACCACGCGCGCAGCTTAATCCAGATGAAATAAATCCCGATCCCGGCATTCAAAAACAAATTGAGGAGTTACATGACGATGTTAGGGATGCCACTAGAAGGGAGTATTTGGACATGAGGCCATACCAACCAACATGTCATGTCTATGGACAATAAAGATTTGGAAGCAGATGGCATGCTTTCGTGAAGAGTGGTACAAATCACGTCATTGGTTAGAATATAGTGTTGCTAAAAAGTCGCCTTTTTGTTTTCATTTTTTCTCTGCAAGCAACCAAGACCTGAAAACTATGAAATAGAAGCATATACAAAGATAGGTTTTAGTAATTGGAAGAATACCACTACATCTTTTGATACTCATGTTGGTAATGTTAATAGCGCTCATAATAGAGCTACAAGACATTGTTAAGGTTTTCAAAACCCGAGGCAAAAATGTGGAACAAGCAGTGGCGTAGACAGGACCCAGGCTACAAGGGCCATGGCCTGGGTCATAGCGCCATGTTTCTTTGTTGGCTGTACCAATTTTGACACTATTTGACACTGTAGAACATGTTCAGCCTAGGGCTTGCCCGGGGCTTGGGCCAATTCTGGCTACGCCGCTGGGAACAAGTATGGGTTGGTTCAGACAAGAAGGAGCAAGAGTACTTGGGTTGTCTCACTATTATGTTAGGTGTCTTGAATTGATTATTATTTCTTCTTTGTTATGAAGTATGCTCATATTAATTTTCTTTCTTATCTCGTCTAGGTATTTGAATAGTCAAAGGGAAGTGATTGAGAGGTTTCTTGCGATTAAACATGTTGCCGACACAACATCATCTTCATTGAAGGCAGTCTTGGATGCTATGTTTCTTAAACATGGCGTATATATCCACAAAATATGAGGCCAAGGATAAGATGGAGCATCGGACATGAGAGGTGAATTTCATGGGCTGCAAACAAGGGTACTAGATGAGAATACTTATGCTTTTTATATACATTGCTTTGCACATCAGTTGCAGTTAGTGGTTATTGCTATTGCCAAGTGTTGCCCTTCTATCTTGTATTTCTTTAGCTACACTTCTATGATTGTCAACAGTGTTACTTGTTCTTGTAAGAGACATGACCAATCAGCCTGAGCGCAACATGATGATCTTGTGCAAAAATTAGAGACTAGAGAAATTTTTACAGGGAGAGGGAGGAATCAACAAACTAACCTTACAAGACCCGGTGATACTAGGTGGGGCTCACATCATAAAACCTTGTGATGTCTCCATCACATGTGGTATGCACTGCTAGAAGCATTGGATAATATGTCTGATGATGCCGCTAACACATCACAAAAAATCACAACACGAGTTTTGATACGTCACATGGAAAGCTTTGAGTTTGTGTTTATACTGCATCTTATGATGAAATTATTGGAAAAAACTAATGATCTATCACAGTGCTTGCAAAATAAGAACCAGAGCATTGCTTGTGCTATGGGCTTGATTTAGACCACACCGCAGAAACTTAATGAGATGAGACATCAAGGGTGGGATGAGCTATTTGAAGAGGTAAAGGCCTTTTTGTGCCAAACATAACATCATTATTCCAGACATGAGAAGAACATTAGCTATTGGAGGTCGCTCGAGAGGTGGTGGCGATCAGATGGTAACTCACTTACATTATTTCCATCATGAAATATTTAATGTGGTGCTTGACCAAATTATTGTTGAGTTCAACAATTGCTTTGCGAAGAAATCTATCCAACTATTGAGATGCATCGATTGTCTTGAGCCAAGAGATTCTTTTGCCAACTTTGATATAAAATAAGCTGGTTGAACTTGCTCAGATTTATGGCGCGGATTTCTTGGAATATGAGTGCAGAGTTCTTGGGGACCAAATTGAGAAATTTAGAACTGAATTTGTAAGTTGCATTGACCCCGGCCAGCTTGCTATAAAGATGGTTCAAATATATAGGCAGACACATTTTCCGTTGGTATATCGTCTCATTGAATTGGCCTTATTTTGCCTGCAACGGCAACCGTAGAAACATCTTTCTCAGCTATTTTGACAGGAAAGCCAGAGAGGATGCCGTTGAGGTCAATTCCATGACAACGGATGGGGAACACCTCCGTCTTTGAGACGTTGGTGATGAGGTACGAGGCCTCCCGAAAGCAAGCCAAAATCCCCAAAATGGCGTCAAGCTCCTCCTTGATCGAATTGGCAAAGATGCCAACATCATTAGGGTATAGGAAAATTCTGGGGGAAGCTATGCGTGATTTGATCGGGTTTAGAATCCCAGCCCGAGAAGCCGCCTAAAGCATGTGTTGTAGATGGTCAACAGCGAGGATGAAAAGCATTGGAGCCTCATCGGCATTGCCTTCTCGACTGGGTCCTCTTCCTCTAGTACGGTTCCACCACAACCCTTTCCTTCCCCTACCATAGTCGGCAAACATGTTCTCAACTGAACTAGGGACACTCCCACAACGGAAACTGCAAATTTTGTGATGCACGAGTGCGTGCTTCGCAAGCTATGTCACAGCGCTAAGCGCTCGGTAGAGAAGACCACGAGCCTTCACCGGAGCTCACGCCTGGCCGCCAAAGAACCCCGAAACTTCACCAACATGACCACCAAGGCCGTTTGTGCCTGAGCTGCACATCTCATAGCCAACGATGTGGAAAAAGCTCTCAATGACACCATCCTCAACGCCTAGCTCGACATCCTAGAGGCCTCGCCTGCCTCTTCTGCATCCCTTGCTGGGATAGCCATGCTCTGCGGTGTGGATGATGCGACGGCTGCTTTTGTTGCCCATGCTAACGATAAGACCAACGTCATAGGTGCTGACGTCGACCCATGACGAGGACAAACACCCAGGCATGCCTCAGTTGCGTCCCGACAGTGACACATGTGCGCTTGGAGCGATCTTTTGATCTGCTTCGTCTACCCTTTAGTTTCTAGCATGTTTCTAGTTTCTCGCATGTTTCCTTCTCCTACCAGTACCTTATTCTATTCTAGGTGTCCGATGTATCATTATGAGAGGTAAGACTTTATCTATTTGTTCATGGAATGTAAGATGACTTGGTGATGAGTCAAAATATGAAGATATCCTCTTTGAACTAATCAGTATCAACCCACACTATGAATTTTGCACGAACCAAAACTAAATGAAATTAGTGAACAGAAATTTAACTCCTTCTTGCAACAATCTTTAGACCCAAAAAATTTCTACCCGTGGAATCATCTCTACTTTTAACTCAAGCAATTTCTATCTAACCTCTCACACTCACCATAATTTTGCCGCATCTGTCAAACTTACGTCCCCCACTCACCCTTTCCCTTTCGTCATCACTAATGTTTATACGCCATAAAATCGCTACCTTAAACAAGCTTTCCTAGGCGAACTCAAATGAATAAAGGCAGATGACAACACGCCTTGGCTCATTGTAGGAGATTTTCAACTTGTTCCCTTTTTCTCATAAAAATAACCGCAATTTTCACCAACGAGAAGCTGATGCTTTCAACAACATGATCAATGAACTAGCATTAGTCGAACTACCTTCGCTAGATAGACGTTTTACCTAGTCCAACAAACGATCAACGCCAACCTTAGAACGTCTAGACATAGACTTTTTTAACCTAGCATGGAACACCTGCTTCCCTAATACAACTTTATCATCTCTACCTCGTATCACTTCACATCACGTACCACCAATCCTCAGTATTCAAACATCTGTACCACAACCATGTCACTTCAGCTTTGAATCATCATGGACTACCTACGCGGCTTGTCATGACATAGTAAAAAAAATGTTAGACGACACATTGCCACTCGACCCAACCACAAAACTATGCCAATGCCTGTCAAAACTGAAAAAAAAAAACAAGGTGCACACTTAAAAAATGGGCCTCCACATGATCGCTTGCCCGCCATCGCGAGGCGGCTGTAAAAAAATCATCAATCTGATTGATCTAAAAGTAGAGGCTCAACAACTCTCCAAAGATGAAAAAATGTTAAGAATTGTTGTTTCAAATGCCCTGCACTCGGCTGTTTTTGAAAAAATGGCCTTTTGGAAACACCGTGCAAAAGTTCGTGTGACAATTGAAGATGAGGAAAACACAGAATATTTCCACGCTTCCGCCTCTCAGTGGCTTCCTAAGAACACTATGACATCGCTCCTAGTTGATGGGACCGAGTTCCACTCTCACGCCCAAAAGGCGGACATTGTAAAAGACCGCTTCACAGCAATCATCGGCTCCTCGCCAAACACCTACTGGTCATTCCAACCACAACAATAGTACCCCCAACCACTATCTTAACTACTCGTCCTAGACTCTCCCTTTACAAACGAAGAAATTAAAGATGCGTTCCTCCAAATGAACCCTCTAGCCAGCCCTGGACCAGATGGCTTCTGACCACAGTTTTATAGAAAATTTTGGAACCTCATCAAAAATCACATCAACTCGTTCATCATAGATTTTCAAGACCTCACAGCTCAAACTGAATGCCTAAACAGAGAACACATAATCCTTTTGCCTAGAAAAGATCATGCAAACACCATGACACCTACCGCCCAGTCTCCCTTAAAAATTGTCCAATCAAAGCCGTCACAAAGGTACCTACCAACAGACTAAAAGCGCTAATTCCTTTGCTCGTTCATGGAAACCAAACTGGTTTCATCTCATGACGTTGCATCACGGAAAATTGTGTCTATGCTGCAGATCTCGTCGGAACCTGTCACTTTAGAAAAGCTCCAACCATGATCATTAAGCTAGACTTTAGCAAAGCCTTTGACTCGCTATCCGGGAACTCCCTCTCAGCTATCCTACGCTGTCACGGCTTCCCGCCAAAATTTACAGCATGAGTTCATGACCTTTTCTCGATTGCAAAAACTATCGTTATGCTTAACGGGATCCCCGAAAATGGGATTAATTGCAAGAACGGTTTCAGAAAGGGAGATACCATATCACCCTACCTCTTCATCATCGTTGCTGATCTTATACAACAAATGATCCAACAAGACTATGCCCTCCTACACCTCAGCCATCCACTGTCCTTACATCTACCACCAACCGTCCTACAATATGCTGACGATACTCTCATCATCGCCAAGGCATCCAATGACGCAACCCTTCAGTTAAAAAGAATTCTCCACAACTTGCAATGGCAACCGGCCTCACTATAAACTTCGCGGAAACACTGTTTGTACCTATGCATGTCCACCCCGACATGGTAGACTCCATCGCCACCACCCTGCAATGTCCAATGTCAAAATTTCCATAGATCTACCTAGGCCTTCCCTTAGCACCCACGCGCCTACCTGCAAACGCTTTCCTACCCATTATCGAACAATGTAGAAAATTCTTAACGGGCTGGCGCACCAAAATCCTCTCCAAAAGGGGACATGCTAATCCTACTATCGGTTGTCCTTGACGCCATCTTGGTCTATTTTATGTCTATTTTCCTCATCCCCAAAAGTGTCCTTAAAGCCCTAGACTCCATTCGGCAAGCCTTTTTCTAGGTCGCGGAGAAACTTGCATCAGTGCACAATGCTTAGTTGCCTGAAAAAATGCGTGTAAACCTAAAATTTTTGGTGGTTTGAGTCTAGAAAACCTTCATGAGAAGAACAATTGCCTACTAATGAAATTTGTTGTAAAAGCGCTCCTCCTAGCAAAGACACCTTGGCTAGACTGGCTCGCCTTGCAACACCCAAATGTTTTCTTTGCTCCACAAAACAGCCACTCCTTCCTTGGCCGAACTATAAACCAACAACTACCAGCACTTCACGCAATCTCATTTGTCCTCATAAATTCTGGCACTAACACATATTTTTGGCTATATATTTGGCTACATCAGAAATCCCTTGCTGCTTTATCCCCTTCTTTTACTCACACACCACTACACCACTCGCTCATGTGGTTGTTGTTTTGAACCACAATTTAGAATCAATCATATGGAACCGCCTAACATCTAATGCTGCTACCGAGTTGTGCTCTTTGTTGTCTCTCCTACAGGATTTCCAGGTGTCGCCAGGACCGGATGAGCACTACCTAAACGGTGGCCTACGCTTCTCCACAAAGGCTGCTTATGAGCTAACCATGTCTGACGATGACAACGACACGTGTGTCGTGTCCATATGGTCTTCTTGCGTTCCCAACTATGTGAAGATCTTTGCATGGCACTTGCTCCGCGGTTGACTCAACTCCAAAAGCAACCTCCTCCGCAAGCATATCGTCTCGGACTCACTCTGTCCATGATGTGGGTTCGATGGTGAAACCAGCCCCCACATCTTCATTCACTGCCCGCTCGCGCGATGAATATGGCAATGGATTGGCTTCTTACCTACGAATAACCTTGTTGATCTTTGGGGTTGTTGTCCACCTACCCATGTAGATGCGGTGATTTGGCACTCAATTCTACTTATTATCCTATGGAAGATTTGGGACTCCATAAATGCTATGAGTTCATGTAAGAAAATCACCCCATCATTTCCCTCAAGCGAATCATTGATGACCTCATGGTCTGGACGCACCGGATGAAGAAGCCGGAGCATAAACATGCCACCTACTCGTGCCGATCCTATCTCCTATCACATTTACACGTGCTTGTGTAATTCATCTTATAATCTAACAAACATTGGGTTACAAACTTGAGAAATATATTCAAGTGGGGAGCTCCCCTACCCCCTTGATTTTTCCAAAAAAAAAGAAACAAAGAAAAGCATTGGAGACAAGGGATTTGATTACTTTGATGAGTTACTAGAAAGATTTCTATGTAAGAGCATCTATAGTCGGACCCCTCAAATAACCCCTCATACGCCCGCGGACGCACCCGGTCAGTGACCGGACATGAGTGGAAAGGAAAAAAATGACTCAACCGGATCCCTCATATCGTCCATATACGTCTGGGCTGTCCGCGAACCCTCATATTCATGTCAAATCTTGAGACGGTATGAGGGCTCGCGGACGTGCCCGGGCGCACTCGGTCAGTCCGCCACATAGGACGCGATCCCACCCCGGATCACCTTTTCTTTTTCTTTATTTTTTCTTTTTGTTTCTTCCTCTCCATCAATCAAATGCAAATGATCGGACATATGAGGAAAAAAAGAAACGTGGTTGCACGAACGGACAAATAGGGAACACGTTCGATCACTGACCGGACGCGTCCACGGACATTTAGGGATTCATATTTACTATGTTTGACCATAGATGCTCTAAACTCCTCTACTGGACTAGTCAATCATGAGAAGCAGCCATGATCCACATATGCAGCCGCATACATCGCCGGTACTGTACCCTAGTAGAATAGTAGCCAGGGCACCAAAAGGATTACGTCGTTGTTCAATGCCGTACGAAGAGGAGGACTTGAAATTAGCAAGCCTAAACTACTGTCCATGCAATCCTTGCACGGAACCGTACGGATCTCCATCCATGGCCAAACACGATTAGCTGCATTCCACTCTTGGTCAACGAACACGTGTGTACTGTATGTAAGTACGTGTTGGATTAGAATCGAGCATGACAGCAGCGCCTTCTATGCAGAGTAGTGTATTACAGCGCCTAATGTTCAATTTCCCAGCAACAACAAGCAAATTAATGCGGGGAAGTCTTAATTTGCTTTGCACCTGCTGCTGTGGATGATGAAGTTCGCTTCCTTCTTCTTGGGACGAATTTATCGGTAAATAGGAGCACGTCACGTCTGAAAGATGACCCTTGGAAAACCCTATTCAGTGTTCAGCTCGCGCTTAATCATTCAGGACTGAACACTGTTTGTTGATTTGAGCTACTCCTATCTTCCCAGATTAATTCCATCACGTATCAACAAATATAACCTACTCCTGTACTAAGGAAAATAGGAGTTTGCAACATCGCAATTAGCAAGTCAAATCGTTATTTTATGAAGCAGCGGTGCGTCAGGATCAAGGGGTACCAGTGCAACGTGCTTGTCAAGATAGACGAGCAAGTAGAACAAGTAGACGATAACGCAAGTGGCTCGCGCCACGCATTCCCACAATGGACCACCTCCTACCCGCTCTAACGGATAGACAATGCCATCGGATCGTGTGGATTCCGTACGCTTAGCCGTACCCTTCGCGTACGTGCAACCATCGATCGAAGTCGAAGCAATGTGCTGACTTTGAATGATCCAATGCCGTTAGTGTAGGTGTGAGAGCGAGCCATGCAAAAAAACAAAGAGTTTATCCAGCAGCCGCGTCCCAAAGACGCCCTCCTACGCCGTTTTTAATTGCCGGTGCTTAAAAAAATATCCCAGTCACATTATCAAGACCTCATTTTTTGCCGGTTTAGGTCAAAATTAGCGTCGGTGGACCCAGACCGAACCCAGGACGCGGTCGCCTGGAGACGCCGGGGTACTCTTTTACATGGTTGACTGTGGGCCTATTGGATCTCTCTCTTCTCCCTCTCTTTTTTGCATGTGCATGCGATGAGACCACGGCTCAAGCAAGATGAGCATGCTCCCTGCACCAATCAGTAGCAAGAAAAAGACATGTCATGGGGACCGGCTGAAAATTAACTCGTCCCCAACCTAAAATTTCCGCCGGCTCACCTCTTCACGACGAAAAAAATTGCCCTGAAAAGGCCAAACAACTGAAGATGCTCTTAGATGTGAATACCGGAAAACAGTGGCTGGAAATAAAATTGAAGACACGGACTTGCAAACCGCGGACTTAGCATGAGGTAACTGCTCGGGCAGACTAAGTTAATCCTATGTCACGGTCAAAAGAAAGGTCAGGTTCCGGTGTAAATGCAAAGCTTGACAGATTTTCCGTGGGGATTGAACAGTCCTCTTGAGATTGAAGGTTCATATGTTCAGGCAAAGTTAAGCACGCGATAATAACATGAGAACAGAAATATCGTATCCGGTGACGCGACGCAAGAGGCAGTGATTAACAGAACTGTCCACACGCAGCAAATTTCGTCGAGGATTCAGTAGGTACGCGTAGTTCGTTCCGTTCTTATCTCTTGGGAAAGGATGACCGCTGACCGGTACGCAGGCATGGACTTCACCACACATATTCAACGTTGCGTGCAGCTTTGTGATATCGTATGAAAAACTAGCAAAAAACGGAAAGAAAATTTAGCATAGATGGGGACATTGGCAAGTATGACAACCTATTGTACGTCACGGTTAGCCTGATTGCTTATTGTTTTTTTGCCGTCACGCATTGACTTCACAGGTGCACTCCAATCATGTAGGAGGGAGAATCCGAGACCTCGCTTTCAGGTGCGTTCATCGTTGTGGAGTACGTAGGGTGTGATTTCAGGAGCTATCCCTGGACAGAAAAATGCAAGTTAGGATTAGATACAACGTCACAAGTCAAAATGTTATTTTATCATATAATCAGTGGACCGTCAGGATAAAGGGATGCCAGTGCACCGTGCTTGTCAAGCTAGATGAACAAGTAGACGATGATTAACGCAAGTGGCTCGCGCCGCGCATTACGTGGGATCCGTACACTTACCCGTACCCTTCGCGTACGTGCAAGTCGTCGGTCCAAGCAATGTGCTGACTTTGAATGATCCAACGCCGTTAGTTTAGGTCTGAATACCGGAAAATGGTGGCTAGTAATGAATGTCAAGGACACGAATTGCTCAGCGAGCCTAAGTTAATCCTAGTGTCCTAGTCGAAAGAAAGGTCAGACCCCGGTTTTAAATGCATAATTTCTCGGTTTAACATGAGAACCGGAAAGCAGCAGAGTGTATCCAGCGACGCAAGCGGCTGTTGTCGCGCAGAAAAGATCGTCGAGGATTCAGTAGCCACGCGTAGCTGATTCCGTTCCTTATCTTTGGGAAAGGAGGACCAGACGCGGGCATGGGCTTCCACATCTGCAGCGTTGTGATATCAATGAAAAACTAGGAAAAAAAGAAAGGAAATCTTAGCAAAGATGGGGGCATTCGCAGGTATGACGACGTGTTGTACGTCTCACATTGACTTCACAGCCACAGGGGCGCTCCAATTATGTAGGAGGCGGAATCCGAGACTTCACTTTCATGAGATCGATTCATTGCTGATTACAGTTTTTTGTAGGCAGCAGCTTACCAACCTGGCCGCTTGGCACGAGACCAATTCATCGTGGTGGTACGTAAGGTGCGATTTCAGGAGCTATCCCTGTACCGTCCTTGCATATGCATGGCATTGGTAGTTTTTTTCTTCTTTTTGGTCTCTGCGTCTTTTTTGTTTTTTCGAGAGGAGGATCCCTGTTTTCTTTCTGTCTGGTCAGCGACTACGGCCTAGCGCATCACAGATAGGCGTCACAGATGCTATGTCTCGCCTACCGCAAGAAATATCGTGGCATTATCAAAGAAAAACCAGATATACCGTACCTATGGGCCAACCGGTTACTGTACCAAGTTTTTTTTTTGTTTTCCACTCTTATGATGTCTTTCTCTCCGGTTTCTCATTTTTTCTGTTTTCTTATTTGTTGGTTTCTTTTCTTGAAAAACATGATTAACACTATTTTTAGCTACAGGTTTAATAAATTTTCGAATACATGTTGTAACATATTTGGAAACATATTTATTTTACTATGAATTTTTTTACATGGAAAAAAGTTTTTCTAAAAATGTCACGAACACAAATTTTAAATTCCAGAACATTATTTAAAATGTAATGTTCTTTTTTATTGAATGTATGAAACACGTTTTGAATTAAGTGATCATTTAGTTAAATTGCATAAACTTTTTTAAAATTCCAAGTACATATTTTGAACAGGTAAAAATTTTCAAATGTTACAAATATGTTTGGTACACATGATTAACATATTCTATTTTTAACTTCGCATTGTACATTTTTCGTATACATCACAAACATCTTTCTATACAAGTTTAACATTTTCACATTTATGAATAACACTTTTCACTTTTTTGTAAATATTTTGAAATATAAATAATATTTAGAAAATAAAGGAAGAAACGAACAAAGTGAAGAACAGCGGAAGGAAAAAAGAACAAAGGAGAGAGTTGATGTCAGCATGACGCGCCGACATGCTACTGGGCCGGCCCAGCAATGGCTTTCTACAAGTGACCCGATGCTAGCAGTAACACACTTGGGTCGATTTGGTGGGTGAAAAGGAAGGCGATACATGAAGAGCAATACCAATCACCTCACTTCACTTTGTGTTTTATCAACAAGTATATTGCGGACTCGTCCCCTGTATGTCGCAAAGAAATTCTATTGCAGCAACGTAACCAAGGCGAAAGGTCTCATCATAAGTGGCCTCCTCCTCCTGAGGGATGGGCTAAAATAAATGTTGATGCTGCAATTTCACGAAACACAGGCAGAGGAGCAATGGCTGTAGTATGTCGAGACCACACTGGCCTATATATGGGTGCATCAACGCTAGTGATAGACATGATTACTGAACCGAAGACGCTCGAGGCTATGGCTGGCTTGCAGCGAGGGGACTATCTTTGGCCCTGGACCTGGACTTGCGGCACATCCAAATCAACACCGATTGCGTGGCCACAGTTAAACATGTGAACGAGGCGTACCTGGGGCCAAGCAAGGTTATCCTGGACGAGATTAAGGCGAAACTACAACTGTTTCCATCTTCACTTATTATTCATGAGAAACTTGAATATAATTTAGAAGCGTATGTGCTTGCAAAAGCTGCTACTTCTCTAGGCCATCTTTGGCTCACATGAACCCAGACATCATTTTTATTCCGATGACCATTCACACTTAATGCAGCAACTTTTAGGGGAGCACTCTTTTGGGAACCTTCCAAAGATCACTCCCACTAGCCAACACTTGGCGCGTTCTTAGTCTCCGCTATGTGTTGCGTTATGAGCGTTTTCTTCAAATTTTATTTTTTATTTTTCGCACGTGTTTTCGATCGTTTAAGATTGGTTTTCCCATTTTCACCTGTCTTTCTTATCTTTTAACGAAAAAAAACACGCTTTCTATTATTTCCCACGAGAGGCACAAACATGCCTCTTGGAAACGAAAAAAAATATTTTTTGTTTTTCTTCCCACGAGAGGCACGGTTTATTTTCGGGAGAGGCAAGGTCGTGCCTCTTAGAAACAAAAAAACTGTGTTTTTTGGTTTTTTAAGAGGAGAGGCACAGTCCGGAAACAAAAAAAACGTGTTTTCTGTTTTTTTCTATCGCGAGAGGCACAATTCTTTCCGTGAAAAAGAATCGTCAAAACCTATTAACATTGAATCTAGTTTTGAAGATCTCGACGCGAGGAACCCGACGGTGAAAATGGTTCGAGATTTGGACGCACGGTTTAATAGATAAAACGTTCTGAAAATACAGATCTTCGAAAAAGGGAAAACTCCCAGGTCCCCTCAATTAGTGATTTTAGTGTGCGTCACTTGTCACAACCTCGAAGGGTGAGAGTGATCATTGAAATGAATAATCCTAAATTAGTTATTTCACGGTTGCATGGCCGGAACGGGACGGAAAACGCTATTCACCACTCTCTACGGTGAATTGTCGGGGTTTCGCATAAGGGTCGACCCACTTACCGCTTTACAAAGTGCCAACAACGTCCGATATTTTTGATGCGCTGTTTCTAGTCGGCTTTGCACGGTTTACGTTTTTTTTTTGTTTTTTTGTTCTTTTTCGGTTTCTAACTTTTTACTTTACTTTCTTCTTTTAGTTTTTTCACTTTACTTTTTTCGTTTTTCATAATACGTTCAGAAATTTATAAGAAAAGCAAATTTTCCAAATTTCACAAAAATTTCCCATTTTCAGTTATTGTTCGAAATAGAAAAAAATGTTCAAAATGCAAAAATGTTTAGAATATAAAAAATTGTTCACTTATTTTAAGAATACTCCAAAAATTTGGAATATTTTTATAATTTTAAACATTATTCATCATTTGAGAAAAACATTTATTTTAAATTGTCGTGCACAACTTTAAAAAACCTTCAGGAATTTTTAAAATTGTTCCCATTTAACATTTTGCTAAAAATTTGAAACAAATCGTGTTTTATTTTTTTCACAAATTAAGATTTTTGTCTGGAATTTAAATATTTGTTCTTTCTTTTAAAGTTTGTTCAAGTTTTAAAATTATGTTCAAAAATTCACACTATGTTTGGCGTATTTAAAAAATATATTTGCATTTTACGTAAAAAACTTCATAATTTCATAAAATACTCGTATTTTATAATTTTATTAACATTTTTTCATAAAAATGTTCATGTTAAAAAAAAGTACACGGATTCAACCTTTTGTTCGCAATTTCAAAAAATGTTCCCATGTTTCAAATTTTGTTCATGTTTCCATAAAAGTGTAGCAATAAATATTTTGAATTTTTGTTTTCTTTTTTTAATTGTTTGTTCTGAATTTATGGAACTTTCTTTTTTGCAATTTTTGTTCAAAAATTGTATACTGTTCATTATCTCAGAAAATATTCAGTAATTTGAAAAATCCTCGTATTTTTCTGCCTGGTTTAAAAAAAATGGAATTAAAAAATGTTTCACTTTCCAGAAAAGAGTTTTGAATATAAAAGAATACATTATTTCAAAACTGTTCACAATTTGCAAAAATGTTTTATAAAATCTCAACGACTGCTATGTGTTCTTATTGTGCTTTGTGTCTTTATTACCAATAGTTGATGTCCGGTGTATTTGTCATCCGCTCGTGGTTTGGTGCCTGCTTAGTATGAGGTCGCAAGATCAATACTTCCCTCTCACGTTTTTTTTTTTGTCGCTCGACAGAAAATAATAAGCGGCAGATAGGTTGGCCGGCCCAGGCGAAGGAATGCCCGCGCGAAACCCCGTCATTCTACCGCGTTCTGCGGCAGATAGAAGGTCTCGCACTGGACCTCCTCCTAGTATTGGGCCAGTCTATTAGCGGGGATGGAAGCCCCAGTTTTTGTTCGCTTTTTTGCCTTCTGTTTTATGCTTTTGTCTATTTTAAATTATTCTGTATTTAGAGAAGTTTCAAATTTTTAAGAAAGTGATTTTTGGAAAATAGTACAGAAATTAGATGATGTTTGTGGTTTAAAAAATGTTCATGATTTAAAACAGGATTTATGTATAAAAACTGATCGCGAAATTCAAAATAGTTTCACGAATTTTAGAAGAACATTAATTTATTGAAAAAAAATGTTTGTAGATTCTGAAAATGTTCGTGATCGAATTTGATGAATATTTTCTCAACATGACCGACATTTGAATTTAAACTCATGAACATTTTTCGATATGAACAAATTTGAATTTGAAAACATTGTTTTATTTGAATATATTTTTGAATATGATGAACATGTGTAAAAGTTTCATGAAAAATTTGAAAATATGGTGAACAAATTTGGAATTCAATGTCCAAAAAACGAATTTTAGAAAATGTCATCGATTTAGAAACAATGTTCCCAGAGTTCAGCTAAATACTTGCAAATTTGGGAAAACAATAAAATGAAAACGAAAATTATAAGAGAAAGGAAAGAAGAAGAAAAAAGGGAAAAATAAAAAAACATAAAGAAAACAACGAAAACAAAAAAGATATTTTGATAAGATTCTAGAATCTTCACAAAACTGGAAGAAGCAAGGACAATTAATTTTATGCCCATAGTTGTGTCCCCCTTGTCTGTTTTACCCCTACTTTGAGAAAGTCACCGGTTCTGTCCACACCACTTTGGAATTCTTTCGTTTTTGCCCTTCCGTCACGGCTCCACTTGGTCAGCACCGTTTGACCACATACGACGCTCCGTTTTGGACCCTTTGGACCTATGCTGGATTATTTCTAATCCAAGCCATAAAATGAAAACGGGAGAGCAGGTGGGATGCGCGAGCGGGAGACCTACGTGATGTATAGAAGAACCCGGGCGACACACATGCACACCCTCAGACACAAATATCCTATTAGACGCATTTTGCATCAAAGTGTTGTCCCTTCACACAAGGATGAAGGACAAAGCTGCAGACTGGGCCTAACTATACCTAGCTTTATCGTAGATATTTCTGTATGAATTTCTTTTATGTTTTGGAAACTTTCTAGAAGGCTTTGAAACCTTTTTTTCTATCAGTTTGATTTTTGCTGGTTTTAAAGTTTCTTTCGGTTTCTCTTATCAACAAATTAGAAGAGTTTTCAACCGGCTAACATGTCTGAAAACAACAATCAATGGATATTTATACTGTCACTGCATAACAAGCAAATGGTTGGGGATTCAGTGTTTTTTTCCTTTTTTTCTTCAGTTTTTCTGTTTATTTAACAAAAACATAAATTTTAATAAATGTTTTTTAATTGTCTATTTTTCGATAATTCTTCAGAATTACGTAAAATGTTCCGAAATTTCTTTCACAAATTTGTAAAACTATTCCTTTTTTAAATCATGCTCCAAAAAAATTATGTTTCAACAAATGACCATGTTTTCATAAAGTGTTCTATTTTTTCGAGGTGAACACTAATTAAAGGGACATCCGTTTCAAAGCTCACCTCACCTTCTCTGGTACTCATAAGTAGCGTAATGTATGTGCGCAATTTCTCACAACATGAGAGTTTTTACTATAGTAGATTCCTTTCCAAAACGATATATCTCTTTAATCGTGCGTCCAAATCATAAAATATTTTCATCTTGAATTTGTCACGTGGAGATCGTTAAAACTAAATCTCATGTTAAGTTTCAACGGGTTTTCCACAAAAATAGAGAATTGCAAAAGGGCGCGGAACAAAAAAAAAAGGAAAACAAAAACAAAAACAAAATGAAAAAAAAGGAACGGAATCCGAAAGCACGCTTGCGGTTTTCTCTTTTGTTGCGGAAGTAGAGACTTACTTTTCCATTTTCGGAAAGCAAAGACTGTTCTTTTCTGGGTTTTCCGCACAAGCGCAATTGTAGTTTTATGCTTTTCACGAAAAGCACAATTATATTTTTGGGGGAAACACCCATAGCTGCGCTTCAAGCACAACTGTGTTTTTTTTTGTTTTGAGAAGCACATGCATTTTTTCCTTTTTAGAAAATACAACTATACTTCTCAAGAAGCACATATCGCATTAAAAAAAGCCGCTCCCTGACATGTTTCTATCAAAAATTTAAGAAAACCAAGCAAAAATTAAAAAAGAATAAAATATCTAAAATCCTAAGGGTGCGTCGGCGCAATCCCACACCAAAAAAGTGACCTTTGGAAAATTCCTCCAAGGTATACCTGTTAAAATATCTAAAATCCTAAAGTTGCTCCCGTGTTTTGGTCTCGCGTGATGGGTTTTTTTCATAGGGCCCCACATGTTGCTTGTTCTTGGATCGGCATCACGTTAACTCTTAATCACCATACAAAAAAATTGGAACTGACTATATGTGTGGTGCCTGAAAATAAAATTGCAACATTTATTTTCATTCAGGGATGTTGGATTTTCATCCAAAGGTTTTAAACAAATTGTGGTACTGTCTTCTTCTATCTCTATTTTTCTTTTACTCGCGCAACCACCAGCCAACCAGGCCTAACTGTCAGCCACCACCCCTCGTGGTCGGCGGCTATTGCCGTCTCGTTGCCCTACTCTCTTCTTGACCTTCCCTTACCGACGTGGACCGCCGTCCAGGTCATCCCTGTAAGTCCGCTCACACTAAAAAACAACTCCGACGATTCCCTTGCACCCCATCCCCTAAGATAGATAATGAAGCCCTGAATTTTTTTGAGATAGATAATTAGACCATGTCTTCTCCTAGATAGATAGTGGGGCTATTTCTTCACCGAAAAGGTTTTTTCTTCTCCGGCAAGGCGGCAAGCTCGGGATGAACTAAAATAAATTAGCTGACTCTTAAAAAAAAGCAATTTCAGGTAACCCAGAAATAGCAAAACCGGACAACTTTTGATCCACGGGAGCGATCAGCCGGCTGAAATCGAATTGTTGCCCATTAAAGAAAGAACCTTGTTCAGGATATCGGGTAATTAGTGTCACGAAGTTATGAACTATGTTCGTGCGTGTGCGTCGTATAATCGTATGTGTTATTTGGAAATACATTTCGCGCCCGCTAGCTTGGGTAGAAAATCAGTAGGGCTGCACGCCTACGTAGTTGCCAGGAGGGAAGTACTCGCAGACAGCCACGGTGTCGAGGCCGTTCTGGCAGGTGCGGCGGCCGCAGCCGAGCTCCCGCGTGGTGTTCCACACCACCTGCGTGTACTCGCCGCACGCCTGACCCGGGGCGCACGCGTTGGCGCGGTGGTCGTACCACCGCCGCTCGTCCACCCACGTGGCCACGGCGTGCGCCGCGTTGTGGTGCCCGCTGGCCCAGTAGAGGTTCCGCCCGTAGATCCCGTCGGTGGTCCACCGCACCGGCGAGAGGCTGCAGGGGACGCGGAGCTTGTTCGCGTACTGCATGGCGTCCAGCTCCAGCGTCCAGTTCCACGTCAGCGGCGGCAAGCCGACTGCGCTCCGCGCGTCGTTGTGCGCCCGCAGGAACTGCGTCCACGAGGGCACGACGCCGGCGCCGGGGTTATGGCTGGGGACGCTGAGGGCTGCCGCCGGCGATAGCGAGGCCAGTACGACGGTCAAGGTGGCGAGGCAGGCGAAAGGAGACATGGTGATCTGATCTGCAGTGTGGTTCGATTTGGTGAAGTTTGCAAGGGTAGTGCAGACATTATATAGGAGCGGCGGATTAATTGTCCGGGGTCACATGCATGAGCGTTTGGACTTTAGATTGCAACGCATATGTGTCAGTTTGGGCATTGGAGAGTTAATTTGACGGTTCATCGTCCAGTAATGGCTTCTCTGGATCGTCTGGACTTATAACTCGACATTGATCGTTGAGTTTATATTTTCTTGAATTATTTGGTAGCTTGTGGTTTGTAGTACTTGCATGAAAGGAATGCTATGTATGGCACATATTGTGGGTGAACAGTGAAAATGTGAATTTATTTATTTTTGAACCATACAATTTGCGAATTACAAGTAAAACAAATGCACAATCGATGGTAATTAACGTCGATGCACCAACGTGGCGGAACGCAGTTAACTTGCATGCACGGCGTGATCAATCAACGAGCGAGCGATCAGTATGGCCGGCCGGCGCCGTAGTTGCCAGGCGGGAAGTAGTCGCAGACGAGCAGCGTGTCGCCGGAGTCGCACACGATCTTGCCGCACCCGAGCTGCGTCGTGTTCCGCCACACCACCTGCGTGTACCGCGCGCATCCGAACGAGCCCGCCGGCGCCGGCGCCGCGCAGGAGCTGCTGCCGTAGTCGTACCACCGCCCCTCGTCCACCCACTGCGCGACCAGCGCCGCGGTGTCCCAGCGACGCCCTTTGCCCACGGCGATGTTCTCGCCGAAGTAGAACAGCGACGAGCGCCGGGGCGCGCAGTCCGCGCGGCGGGAGCGGGCGTAGTCCTTGGCGTATCCCGCGATCCCCGGGCTCCACGTCAGGGGCTCCACCCCGACCGCCCTCCGCGCCGCATTGTGCGCCGACAAAATGTCGGCGACGGTGGCCTCGGCGCGCGCACGGCGACTTTCGTCGACGCCCGCGCCGCTGCTACCATCGTCGGTGTCGCTGGCGGGCGTGCACGGTGGTGCCAGGCATGCAAGGAGTAACAATATGGTGAGGTAGCAGTAGCACATGTGAATGGCCATCCTTGTGTTCGCCATTTGCGTGGGGTTCCAGAAAGCTTGGTTGTATTGAGATTGAGAGGGAGGGCTCTGCATGGATGGGCCAGCTGCGTCGGTATGGTTATATAGGTAGAACGTTTCGTGTCAACCTGTCTTGAGCCTGATTAGTGTTGATTACTTTGAACGCTCGCATGGCGGCTATGGCGATAGTGTGCTCTAGCTGCTCATGCCATCTTTGTATCCAAGCCACGAAGGAATCTTCCAAATTGTTTAGAAGATAAATCAATTGGCACGGCACAAACAAGATGATGGTGTGTTTGACCAGAGGAGCAAATGCAATCGAACAAGTGCATTATACCTGGTATGTTGCTGGTTTTAGGGGACTGAGCAAGAGAAGATTAAGGAAGAAGCAAAAGCAGCTGCACGGCAATTCTTGCCGCCCATACGGCCGTTTATATCTCGCGGGTGATGAGGATTATTGGATAAACATTTTGTCGACTGTAGTGCACCACTGCACCATACAATATATATACTCTCGTCGACGCGGCTAAGCGGCGGAATCATCCTAGGCAATTGATAATAAAATCAGTAATTATTATTATAATTTTATATGAGAAAGAGACATGAGCTAACATACTTTACGTATTTGGATCATATGAACTTTTGGTTGAACCTCTAGCAAGAATCCGTAACTATTTGAAATCATTAAGGTAAACCCAACCATAGCATTAACATCAAGTCCCTTTACTCCCATACGCGACTATCCCTTTACTCGGGTTTGTGTTTAAGTCACTCACCAACCCATTATAAGCGAGTCATGAACGTATTGCAACACTCTACAGCGGATATCCTCCATGTGTGCGCGGCGCGGGAGGCACCATAGGACAACGACAATATAAAACATATAACTCAAACCAATCAAGATCATCAATCAATCCAAAGAACAAAAGAAATCTACTCAATCGTCATAAGATGGCAACACATCATTGGATAATAATATGTGGCACAAAACACCATGTTCAAGTAGGAGATTACAGTGGGCCGCGGGAGAGTGAACCACCATTGATAGATGAGGGAAGGTGATGGTGGTAACTGCGACGAAGTTGTTGGTGTAGATTGCCGTCACCATGTTTGCCTCGACGGCATTCCGATACCACCGGGAGAGAGGGGCAGAGAGTCTCCCCCCTTAGGCTTCCTTCTCCATGGCCTCTCCTTAGATGGGGAGAGGTTCTTCCTCTGGTCCTTGGCCTCCATGGCCCCCGGAGGACCGAGAGCCCCTCCGAGATTGGATCTCTCTCTCTCTCTCTCTCTCTCTCTCTCTCTCTCTCTCTCTCTCTCTCTCTCTCTCTCTCTCTTTTCCTCTCTGTTTTCTCCAGGTTGTTTTTTCTTCGATACACAGAGTTGCGGTGGCAGAGGGGAGAGTCTAGGTTAATTTATTATGGTTTCTCTATTTATATGATTCTTTGGCGTTGGAATCACGCAAAACGGAGTTATGAGGGGCCCATAAGCTATTAGGGCCCTTTAACCCCCCTGGGTGCACCCTGATTGCTTGTGAGCGCCTGGTGCACCCCCCTCCGACAGTTCTTCACTCTAATATTGCTCATATGTTTCAGGAAACATCATCAAAAGTTTTGGGCGATTCCAAGAACTTACATTTTCTACACAAAAAACAACACCATTATAATTTTATTGAAAACAACGACAGTCCGGGTTAGTTCTAATTAAATCATATAAAATGCATCAAAACCATATAAAAGTATTGTAAATATAGGTCAATATGGCATGAAGACTTCATAAATTATCAATATGTCGAAGACGTATCGGCAGCTTTAAAATGCATGGTCCAAAGGAGTAGATAATGTTCTACTAATTGTTATGTGTTGCCTGATCGCCATATTAAGTGAATGCTGAAAATATGGGAAATACTTGGCATGTCAACTTAAGTTGTGGTTATTGAATTGCTTTTGCATTACCTTATGTATATTCAAAGCCTTCAACTCTCCTTCTTTTTACTACACTAAGTAAATCCATTTGCTTTTACAGAATAAATCAAATGTATCTATAGTATGCTAAGCTGATAGGATTCACGTGTTCATTGTGTTGTTAAAGGTGCATTATAAAGGGGAATGAACGACATATAACATTCAATTTATTGGCATCTATAATACTTTCTGGCATTCGGCATCATGAGCAAACTGGATAAGTGGAAGGGAGCTATCGCAGGAGATAGTATGCTTCGATAGCTTTCAAGCTAGAGAATTTGCTTATTTTTCACTTTATGAACCGTATAACCTTTTGGTCTAATATTAGCTACGTTTTACACCTCCGTTCATATGTGTATGTATTACCAGATTCTATAATCGACCCAACAATTTGTAATCTTTTCGACCGTTCGTAATCTTCTCGTACTACTTAGTAAAACTTAGCAACATAAAGTAAACACAATCAACCAAAAAATCAAGCTGCAATTTGTTGGGAAACGTAGCATGGGAAACAAAAAAATTCCTACGCACACGCAAGATCTATCCATGGTGATGAGCATCTACGAGAGGGAGAGTGGATCTACATACCCTTGTAGATCGCTAAGCGGGAAGCGTTAAGAAACACAGTTGGTGTAGTCGAACGTCTTCGCGATCCAATCATGATCCTTCCCGCGAACTCATCACGATCCGTCCCGCGATCCAATCACGATCCTTCCCGCGAACTCATCACGATCCGTCCCGCGATCTCATCACGATCCGTCCCGCGATCCAATCACGATACTTCTCGCGAACTCATCACGATCCGTTCCGGGATCTCATCACAATCCGTCTCGCGATCTTGATCACGGTCCTTCCGATCTAGTGCCGAACGGACGACACCTCCGCGTTCAGCACACGTGCAACTCGATGACGATCTCCGCCTTGTTGATCTAGCAAGAGGGAGCGGAGAGGTAGATGAGTTCTCCGGCAGCGCGATGGCGTTGCGGCGATGGTGGTGGAGCTATTCCAGCAGGACTTCGCCTAAGCACCGCTGAAAACCGATCTAGAGGAGAAACTGCGATCTAGAGGAGAGGTAGCACGTGGCTATTAGGGTTAGCTTTCTCCTCTAAATCCTCTAGTATATATAGGAGGGAGGGAGGGGAGGAGGCAGCCTCAAACCCTCAAGGTTTGGTCGAAATTGGAGGTGGAGGAGTCCTACTCCAATCCTATTAGGAGTAGGATTCCTCCAATCCTATTAGGAGTAGGATTCCTCCTTTCCACTTGGAAACTCTTTCCACCTCTCACCTTTGGATTTTTTTTCCTTCTCAAACCACTCCAGACGCATGGGACCTTAGAGGAGGCTTCGGCCAGCCCATCAGGGGCTGGTTTACCTCCTCCCACAGCCCATGTAGCCTCTTGGGTCGAAATACTTCTCCCGATGGTCCCCCGGTACACTACCGGCACTCCCGGTACACTACCGATGGGCCCGAAACTTTTACGGTGACCAAAACAGGACTTCCTATATATCAATCTTTACCTCCAGACCATTCCGAAGCTCCTCGTGATGTTCGGGATCTCATCCGAGACTCCGAAAAACCTTCGGTCACCACCATACATAACTCTATACTACCAAAACGTCACTGAACCTTAAGTGTGCAGACCCTGCGGGTTCGAGAAATATGTAGACATGACCAAGACACCTCTACGGTCAATAACCAATAGAGGGACCTGGATGCCCATATTGGTTCCTACATATTCTACGAAGATCTTTATCGGTCGAACCTCTATGTCAAGGATTCAGTTAATCCCGTATGATGTTCCCTTTGTTCTTCAGTATGTTACTTGCCCGAGATTCGATCGTCGGTATCTCCATACCTAGTTCAACCTCGTTACCGGCAAGTCTCTTTACTCGTTCCATAATAAAAGATCCCGTGACTAACACTTAGTCACATTGCTTGGAAGGCTTGTTGTGATGTTGTATTACTGAGTGGGATCCATGCCAACCCAACAGACACCCTCGGAGATACTTGTAGAGCACCTTTATAGTCACCCAGTTATGTTGCGATGTTTGATACACACAAGGTATTCCTCCGGTGTCAGTGAGTTGCATGATCTCATGGTCATAGGAATAAATACTTGACATGTAGAAAACAGTAGCAATAAACTGACACGATCATATGCTACGTTTGTAGCTTGGGTTTTGTCCATCACATCATTCTCCTAATGACGTGATCCCATTATCAAATGACATCTCATGTCCATGACTAGGAAACCATAACCATCTTTGATCAACAAGCTAGTCTATTAGAGGCATACTAGGGACATGGTGTTGTCTATGTATCCACACATGTATCTGAGTTTCCGATCAACACAATTATAGCATGGATAATAAACGATTATCATGAACAAGGAAATATGATAATAACCAATTTATTATTGCCTCGAGGGCATGTTTCCAATAGTCTCCCACTTGCACTAGAGTCAATAATCTAGTTCACATCACCATGTGATTCCCATTGTTATGAATCTAACACCCAATGAGTTCTGGGGCTCGATCATGCTTTGCATGTGAGAGAGGTCTTATAGTCAATGGGTCTGTGACATTTAGATCCGTGTGTACTTTGCATATCTCTATGTCAAACTGTAAACACTACTACCACACTCCACTTGGAGCTATTCCAAATGGCTGCTCTACTATACGTATCCAGATTGCTAGTAAGAGTCATCCGGATTGGTGTCAAAGCTTGCATCGATGTAACTCTTTACGACAAACTCTTTCTGACCTCCATAATCGAGAAACATTTCCTTAGTCCTTTAGTTACTAAGGATGATCTTGACCGCTGTCTAGTGATCCACTCCTAGATCACTCTTGTACCCCTTGACAGACTCATGGCAAGGCACACATAGGTGCGGTACATAGCATGACATACTATACAGAGCCTATGGCTAAGGCATAGGGGACGACATTTGTACTTTCTCTTTCTTCTGTCGTGGTCGAGCTTTGAGTCTCACTCAACTTCACACCTTACAAAGAAGGCGAGAACACTTCTCTCTGACTAATCCATTTGGAACTCTTTCAAAATCTTGTCAAGGTATGTACTCATTCAAAGTCTAATCAAGCATCTTGATCTATCTCTATAGATCTTGATGCTCAACAATTAGGTAGCTTTATCCAGGTTTTCCTTTGAAAAACTCCTTTCAAACAACCCTTTATGCTTTCCAGAAATTCTACATCATTTCCGATCAACAATATGTCAACCACATATGCTTATCAGAAACTCTATAGTGCTCCCACTCACTTTATTGTAAATACAAGTTTCTCATAAACTTTGTATAGACTCAAAAACTTTAATCACCTCATCAAAGTGTATATTCCAACTCCGAGATGCTTGCTTCAGTCCATAGAAGGATCATTGAAGCTTGCTCATCTTTTAGCATCCTTAGGACTGACAAAACCTTCTGGTTGTATCACATACAACTTTTCCTCAAGTAAACTGTTAAGGAAACGATGTTTTGTCATCCATCTGCCAGATTTCATAATTGAAAAATGCAGCAATTGCTAACATAATTCCAACAGACCTTAGCATCGCTACGAGTGAGAAAGTCTCATCGTAGTCAACTCTTTGAACTTGTTGGAAACTTCTTTGTGACAAGTCGAGCTTTATAAATGGTGAAATTTACCATCAGCGTCTATCTTCACCTCAAAGGTCCATTTGTACTCAACGACCTGCCGTCCAACGAGCAAGTCTACCAAAGTCTATACTTGGTTTTCATACATGGATCCTTTCTCGGATTTCATGGCCTCTAACCATTTGTCGAAATCCGGGCCCATCATCGCTTCTCCATATCTCGTAGGTTCATCGTTGTCCAACAACATGGCCTCCAAGACAGGGTTGTCATACCACTCAGGAGGAGTATGCATCCTTGTCGACCTACGAGGTTTGATAGTAACTTGATCCGAAGCTTCATGATCATCATCATTTACTTCCTCTTCAACTGATGTAGGTTCCACAGAAACATCTTTCTGCGCTGCGCTACTCTCTGGTTGAAACAAAGGTTCAACAACCTCATCAAGTTCTATCTTCCTCCCACTCAATTCTTTCGAGAGAAACTTATTCTTGGGAAAGGACCCGTTTTAGCAACAAACACTTTATGCTTGGATATGAGATAGAAGGTTCACCCAACCGTTCTTAGGGTAATCTATGAAGATGCATTTGTCCGCTTTGGGTTCGAGCTCATTAGGTGAAAACATTTTTCCACACAAGCGTCGCAGCCCCAAACATTAAGAAATGACAGCTTAGGTTTCTATCAAACCATAATTCACACAATGTCATCTCAATGGATTTAGATGGTGCCCTATTTAAAGTGAATGTAGTTGTCTCTAATGCATGACCCCAAAACTATAGTAGCAAAACGATAAGAGACATCATAGCCCACACCATATCCAATAGAGCACGACTATGACGTCCAGACACACCATCACATTATGGTGTTCCAGGTGGCGTGAGTTGTGAAATGACTTTCACATTGTCTAAAGTTGTATGCCAAACTCGTAACTCAGATATTCACCTCCACGATCATATTGCCGACATGTTTATCTTCTTGTCACGATGATCTTAAACTTCACTCTGAATTTGCTTGAACTTTTCAAACGATTCAGACTTGTGTTTCATTAAGTAAACATACACTATATCTACTCAAATCATTAGTGAAGGTAAGAAAATAACGATATCCACCGCATGCTACAAGACTCATTGGATTGCATACATCAACATGTATCATTTCCAATAAATCACTTTCCCGCTCCATCAATCCGGAAAACAGGGTCCTTAGTCATCTTGCCCAAGAGGCATGGTTCGCATGTCTCAACCGATTCGAAATCGAATGAGTCCAAAGATCCATCAACATGGAGTTTCTTCATGTGCTTTATACCAGTATGACATTTAGCGGCAGTGCCACAAGTATGTGTTACTATCATTATTAACTTTGTATCTTTTGGCATCAATGTCATGAACATGTGTATTACTATGATCAAGATTCAACAAACCATTCTCACTGGGTGCATGACCATTGAAGGTATTATTCATTTAAACAGAATAACAATTATTCTCTAACTTAAATGAATAACCGTGTTGCAATAAACACGATCTAATCACATTCATGCTCAACGCAAAACACCAAATAACATTTATTTAGGTTCGTTACTAATCCCGAAGATAGAGAGAGCGTGCGATGTCGATCACATCAACCTTGGAAACATTTCCAACACACATCGTCACCTCACCCTTAGCCAGTCTCCGTTTATTCTGTAGCTTTTACTTCGAGTTACTAACATTTAGCAACCGAACCGGTATCCAATACCCAGTCGCTATTAGGAGTACTAGCAAGGTACACATCAATAACACGTATATCAAATACACTTGTGTCGATGTTGCCAGCCTTCTTATCTACCAAGTATCTAGGATTGTTCCGCTTCAGCGACCGCTCACCTCATAATAGAAGCACTTAGTCTCGGGTTTGGGTTCAACTTTGGGTTGCTTCACTGGAGGAGCAACTGACTTGCCATCCATGAAGTTTCCCTCCTTGCCCTTGCCCTTCTCGAAACTAGTGGTTTTACTAACCATCAACACTTGATGCTCCTTCTTGATTTCTATCTTCGTGGTGTCAAGCATCGCGAACAGCTCAGGGATCATTATTTCTATCCCTGGCATTTTATAGTTCATCACCAAGTTGTAGTAGCTTAGTGACAGTGACTTGGAGAACTATATAGATGAACATTGCACCTGATATGTTGATATATAATCAGACTGTGGGCGGCGTCTTGCGCGCGTCCATTGGAGGCTCATACAGGCGAGCCCAACACCAGTATGCCAATGTATATTGGACTATAGGGCGGCGATTCAGGATCGTCTGTTGGGCGGCGTCGTACTGGTATATGCAGCCACCGGCATGTTGATGTAGATTGGACCGCAAGGCGGTGATTCAGACCCGTCAGTTGGGCGGTTCGTACTGGTGTATGCAGCCCCTGACATGTTGATGTAGTTGTAGAAGTCAGTGGCGGGGCTTGAAGACAGTGTAGTCGCGAGAGACGGCCATGGCGTCATGAACTAGGCGGACGGTGAGTCGCCCGCGACGTTGTAAGCTGGCACGAACAGGCGAGTCGCTGTGAGCGCGGTCCTAGCGAGTTTGATGTAGACCGGGCCGCAAGGGGTGGCAACTAGTGCACGTCCGTTCATGTGGTAATGCGGCACGTCCTCACGCCAATGTAGGATGTCGCCAGCGTGTGCTCCGTACCCGCGATATAAGCCACTTTTGTCATGACTAATTGTCCTGCATAAAGGATATTGCAGGCGAGAGTAATTGTTCTCGAAATAATAAAAAAATGCATCAATAAAAAATTTGACTGGATGGATTTCACCTGATATGCTTGGCCGAAATTTATCCGCCACGGAGTTGATGATCATCGTGGTGAAGCTCAAGTCAACCACGGGTGAGTCGTAGATGCTCGCAATCCTTATTTCTTCTTTTTTCTTTGGTGAGTTGCAGATGCTCGCAATCCTTATTTCTTCTTTTTTCTTTCTTTCAACTAGCCTCCTCATTTTTTTATCTCATCTTCTTAAACATCTCCCCACTTCCTATTCATCCGCCTCCCCCTTTCCTTCCCCATGCGAAGGGAAACAGAGCAAAGCCGGCGGACGGGGGTGGCTCAACAGCGGCGGCCGACGCAACACGCGGGAGTCGGCGCTGAGTGGGGCGAGGTCGCGGTGGCGGAGGTGGAGCGATAGCAGTCGGTGGCAGATCAGCCTGCGGTAGCTCAAGTCAAAGGTAGGCATGTTAAGCCGGCAGCCGGCGCACGTGACCTGGCGCAAGCACACCACGGTGGCTCGGACGCACGGCACCGGAGGCCATAACAGTGGGTGAAGCGGCATGCAGCATGGCGGGTGTAGGAGGGCGACTCGGCGAGGCAAGGGTGGTCAAGACAGCTTGGAGGCACCGACCCATAGCAGAGGCGGCGGACACGGTGGCGGCTCAGCCACGGCGTCGGCAGAGCGCGGATAGGGAGACAATAGGGCGCCGGCCCGCTTCGGAGGCGGATGACGCGGCGGCTCAGATGGCGCGAGAGGAGGCGAGTCGATCGGCGGCTCAGACGGTGCGGGAGGTGGCGAGTTGGCCGGCGGCTCAGCCGCAGGCGGCGGCGAGCCACCAGCTCAAGGTAGGGTTACGACAGCTCACACGCCAGGCGGCACCGAAGGCCGAGTCAACTCCATTGCTGTCTCCGAGTCACACATGTTTTGAGCAAAGTAGTAGTAGTAGTCTTAGAACTTTTGACACGCCATGTATATGGGAAATAAAAGGCTTTAGATACCACCAAGAACCACGCATGGATCCGATTCCTCGGTGTGGTAATTGATCGAATCGTTGCCGGTCTCAACTGCAGTAGAACTCCGTAAGTCCTTGGATTGATGGGTCAAAATACACACTTGCCGATGCGCATACGACAAAACCCTAACTTCTATTTAGCTCAAACTTATATATGCATTTCCAAAGATTAATCACGATCCTTATCATCAAACAATAAATTCACCGACTGTGACCAAGGTTGTTTCATGGCGGTTTATCCTGCGTGATTATTCGTGCCATCTCTTCTTCATACGATTGTTTGCGAACTCCTCGATCCCTAAAATTTTCCCCTCCAAGAACACAATATCACCATGTGAGAAGCCCCAAGGTGGGCGCCAACTTTCGTGGACGGACTTTAGGTTTGGGGCAGAAGCGCAACTATGTGGCGGCTTGAAGGGGTTGGTCGGAATCGAGAGACGCAAGTTCACCCAGGTTTGGCCCCTCCGATGGTGGTAAAAGCCTACGTCTTGCTTGTCTGGTATTGATGATGGAGAAGATCTCTCGGTTACAAGACTGTTGTTTTGCTACCTCTCATCACGAGAGTCTCTAATCTCTTGTCTATCTAAGACCTGTCTATTGAGACGTCTAAAAACTTGACCCTCTCGGGGTGACCCGGCCCTCCTTATATAAGTTGAAGGGGCGCCTTACATGTAGAGTCTAAGTCAGATTGAGACTTAACTTATTATGACTTCCTATTGTGGGCTTCTTCTTCATGGGCTTCTGAGTCCCGGGCTTCTTATCTCAGACGGGTGGCTTACACCAAGCGGCTTACAACCGGGCGGCTTAGAGCCGGGCGGCTTAGAACCAGGCAGCTTAGAACTAGACAGCTTACAACCGGGCGGCTTAGAGCCGGGCGGCTTAGAACCAGGCAGCTTCAAGACTCATCTTCAAGGGCTTACAAACAAGACTTATATTCAAGACTCATCTTCAGGGACTCATATTCCGGGACTTACAACCAGGGCTTTAACTTTCAGCCGGTCATAACTGTCACCGGGTTATAACTGTCTCTCGGGTCATACCGCGGGGTATATCCCCGACAGTAACCAACATACATAACTCGTATAATACTATGTCATCAACGAACGTTAAGCGTGCAGACCCTATGGGTTCGAGATTGATGTACACACGACCGAGACGCCTCTCTGGTCAATAACCAATAGCAGGACCTAGATGTCCATATTGGTTCCTACATATTCTACAAAGGTCTTTATTGGTCGAACCTTTATGACAACATACGTAGTTCCCTTTGTCTGTTGATATTTTACTTGCCCGAGGTTCGATCGTCGGTATCTCCATACCTAGTTCAATATTGTTACCGGCAAGTCTCTTTACTCATTCCATAATACATCATCATGTAACTAACTCCTTAGTCACTTTGCTTGCAAGCTTGTTTGTGATGTTGTATTACCGAGAGGGCCCAAAGATACCTCTCCATCTTACGGAGTGACAAATCCCAATCTCTATGCATGTCAACTCAACAGACACCTTCGGAGATACATGTAGAGTACCTTTATGATCACTTGCTACTTCTCAAGCATGCGTTGTTTTCCGTGAAGAGGAACGGTTGATGCAGCAAAGTTGATAAGTATTTCCCTCAGTTATTGAGAACCAAGGTATCAATCCAGTAGGAGATACAAGAAAGTCCCCAATAGGTGTACCTACACAAAGAATCAAACTCTTGCACCCAACGCTATAAAGGGGGTTTCAATCCCTTCATGGTTACTTGCAAGGATGAGATCTGATAGAGATAGATTACTTGAACGGAAAGTAAAACAAAAGGTAAAAATAATGCAGTAAAGTATTTTGGTATTTTTGGTTTTAGATCTGAAAGTATAAGATGGAAAATAGACCCGGGGGCCATAGGTTTCACTAGAGGCTTCTCTCATGATGGCAAGTATTACGGTGGGTGAAAAAATTACTGTCGAGCAATTGATAGAAAAGCGAATAATTATGAAGATATCCAAGGCAATGATTATGCATATAGGCATCACTTTTGTGTCAAGTAGACCGAAACGATTCTGCATCTACTACTATTACTCCACACATCGACTGACTCCTGCCTGCATCTAGAGTATTAAGTTCATGAAGAACAGAGTAACGCATTAGGTAAGATGACATGATGTAGAGGGATAAGCTCAAGCAATATGATGAAAACCCCATCTTTTTATCCTTGATGGCAACAATACAATACGTGCCTCGCTACCCCTACTTTGTCACTGGGTGAGGACACCGCAAGATTGAACCCCAAAATAAGCACTTCTCCTATTGCAAGAATTACCAATCTAGTTGGCCAAACCAAACCAATAACTCGAAGAGGCTTGCAAAGATATGAAATCATACATATAAGAATTCAGAAAAGACTCAAATAATATTCATAGATAATCTGAACATAAACCCACAATTCATCAGGTCTCGACAAACACACCGCAAAAGAGTATTACATCGGATAGATCTCCATGAAGAACATGAAGAACATGGTGTTGAAGAGCAAAGAGAGAGAAGAAGACATCTAGCTACTAGCTATGGACCCGAAGATCTGTGGTGAAATACTCATGCATCATCGGAGGGGCAATGGAGTTGATGTAGATGCCCTCCATGATCGATTCCCCCTCTGACAGATTACCGGTAAAGGCTCCAAGACCGGATCTCTCGGGAATGAAGGCTTCTGGCGGCGGAAAAGTGTTTTCGTAGCTCGTTCTGGCATACAAGGAATATTTGGGAATTTATAGGCCGAAGATTAGGGTTAGGAGGGCTGCCATGGGCCCACAAGCCTGCAGGGTGCACCCTACCCCCTGGGCGCGCCCCTAGGGCTTGTGGCCCAATGGTGGCTCTCCTGCCTTGGTCTCCAAGCTTGGTGGTTTCCTTCTGGTCCAGAAAAATCATTCCGAAGGTTTTATTCCGTTTGGACTCCATTTAATATTCCTCATCTGCAATTCTCAAAAACAAGGAAAAAACAGAAACTGACACTAGGCTCTAGATTAATAGGTTAGTCCCAAAAATAATATAAAATAGCATATTAATGCATATAGAACATCCAAAACAGATAATATAATAGCATGGAACAATCAAAAATTATAGATACGTTGGAGAGGTATCATCACCCAGTTATGTTGTGACAGTTTGTACACATAAGGCATTCCTCCGGAGTCCGAGAGTTACACGATCTCATGGTCGAAGAAACATGTATTTGACAAATAAGAAAGCAGTAGCGATAAATTAAACGATCATATGCTATGCTAACAGATGGGTCTTGTCCATCACATCATTCTCCTAATGATGTGATACCATTATCAAATGGCAACTCATGTCTAAGGCTAGGAAACCTTAACCATCTTTGACCAATGAGCTAGTCTAGTCGATGCTTACTAGGGACACTTTGTTGTCTATGTATCCACACATGCATTTGAGTTTCCAATCAATACAATTATAGAATGGATAATAAATGATTATCATGAACAAGGAAATATGATAATAACTAATTTATTATTGCCTCTAGGGCATATGTCCAACAACGTATTCCTGGAATACTTCTTTGAAGTGGTTGCTTCTCTGATTTTGTATCTAATTCAATTAAACCTAGTTTGAGTACTTTGACCCTCATCTTTTGATCCACATGTCCAAATGAGCTAACTCTTTCCAATGGCACGCTTTCTACACTTTTTTGATATGCGTAAGTAAGCTAGGTAGACACATTGGCTTTATGTGGTTATTCAACAATTGATTATAATGCTTTCCCATCAGTTTTTTCCTAGATGTTGAAGGTCCAGAGTGTCTTGACACTCCTTTGTGAGCAAGGCAAGCAACCACTACCATTGTTTTATGCCTTGATGATTCTATGGTCTAAATATGTATTTTAGGGCATTTTTTACATTATTTCTATAATGGGATTATTATTGGCTTACTTTGCTAGCTATATGTTCATATGCTTATGTTATGTCATTGTTCTTACTTTGCTAGGGAAATAGCATTCATGCATGGTCATCATGAACCTAATAAAAATGAGCACATGGACATATGAAGCATGACATGCATATTGTTGAAATGTTAATCTTTTTTAGCTTTATTCATGATGGTAAATAAATGCTTAATAAAATTAATTGTTTTAGTCAATCCCTAATTGGATTGGTCTAGTCATTGTGCCACCAAACCGGGCTTATGTGGGAAGGCCCTAACTTAGTCTATTCATATGCCTCTTATAGGTATGTGATACGGAAAGTGCATTATATCGAATAGAGGGGGTGAATAGGCGATTTTTACAAATTCGTCACTGAGGAATTACTCGTTGAGGAATTTGCTAATTGATGAACTACTTGCAGCGGAATAAGTACTCAAGTGCATGGGAAACAGAGCAATAGCATTGTCATCATGATGAAAAAGAACATGCATAGATTACGTGTAGTGTGATACAGGATAAGCAGGTGAAGAACAAGGTGACTGAAGAATTTGAGATGAGGAAATTGAGAAAGTCTTCAGTCAAAGTCTTCAAACAGTAGCGGTCAATTTCATCAACAAGTATTCAAGTAAATGAGGGAGTTGAGGAAATAGAACCAGGAGCTTGATGAAGGCAATGATTTGATGACACAGTTCCAATTCTTGTGACAGTCGTACGTCTAGCTTGGAGCGGCTTGGTATTTAAACCAAAGGATACACAATCCCAGGACACACAGTCCTTACAGTATTCTCCTTAAGCTAAGGTCACACAGATGTCGCCCAATACTCGTGGTAAGTCTTCAAGTCAGACTTCCAAAACCCTCACAAACTCAGTCACCCGATGATCCACAATTTCCTCTTGGATGCTCTAGACCATGACGCCTAACCGTTTGGAAGATACACAGTCTTAAAAGGTAACAATTGTCGGTTCCACATGGGAACAATCTCTTCGGTAATGCTCAATCACTTCGGGTTTTGGTGGTTTGGTTTTGGGTTTTTTCCTCGCTGATGATTTTCTCTCAAAGTCCTCGAGGAATGGGTTGTTCTCAAATGACAAGTGTCAAGTTGTCTCTCAGAGCAGCCAACCAGCTAGTGGTTGAGGGGGCGGCTATTTATAGCCAGAGTGCAACCCGACATGATAAGACATAAATGCCCCCCAATGGTAAGATATCTGGACAGCTGGCGCAAAGCACAACAACGGTCGGAATTTTAACTATCAAATTCATGAGGGCTTATCATATTACTCAAGGTAGGAAATTCACAGTGGCAAAATCCTAACTCCTCGGCCAGACTAATTTCCTTAGAGACCAGAAGAACATCGTCTTTGTCACTCAAAAACTTGACAGAACTGCAAGATATTTCAAAGGCTTCACTCGAAGGATTGGGTTTGTTGAGGCTTTTGAGTTGAGCATCACTTGGAAATTTTTCCTTAGTTTTCCCTCGACCCCCTTTAAAAGTACGGTGTTTCCTATGCCGCAAAGAAAGGAAATGAAACTACGAAAAAAGTCTTCACGCTTCATAGTCCTCATATCAATATCTTCAAGGTCACACCAAATTTGTCAGCTTCAAAGTCTTCAGGGAAATACCGAAGTCTTCAGCAAAGTCTTCGGCTGAACACATTCGTTTTTAGGGGTCGACATTCTTCGAATATGTCAAGCTCCTCATCGACTTATATAACCTGTGTACATTCACAAACACACTAGTTCCTTAACCTACAAGTCTTCAATACACCAAAATCACTAAGGGGCACTAGATGCACTAACAATCTCCCCCTTTTTCGTGATTGATGACAAATAAGTTAAGTTTTCAATGGGGATAAACATATGAAGTGTAGGTATTGTGTTTCAGGAATTTGATTGCAAGATATAGAGGAACTCCCCCTGAAGTTGTGCATATTTGAGGAATTTGATTTGGACTGCAAATGCACATGGCAGGATAAAATCATGGAGATCTCCCCCTATATCTTGTAATCCATACACGTATTTAATATATAACATGAGGAAATTAAAATGCATGATGGAAAATGGTGTCTGACAAAATTCAGCATGCATCCATTGAAGAACTTGAAGAAGTAGGCATGCAAAAAGTAGTTCGAAAGACTCAGACCACCATCAGACTTAAGTTTACAACTCAATCAACAAACACTTCAGAAGAGTGAGAGTTGTAACCTAAACAAAAACAACCCATATATAGAGACCGGCTTGAAGACTAACTCAAATTTACCCCCCTTTGTCATTAGTGACCAAAAGGGACAAAAAATGAGGACTAACGCCCCTGAAGAATTTCATCTTGAAGGTGGTGGAGGAGCACCAGCGTTGTCGGCGTTGTTCGTTGATGCAGGGCCTTGAGTTGTGTCATCAAGGTCCTCAGCTTCATCCATTGAGTGTGATGAGAAAATGAGCTTGTAACAAGCCGAGGAACTTGAACCTTCTTGAATTTCTTCTTGGGCTGATACGCCCAGTCAAAGTTTTGCTGAAGGTCCATAGCAACAAGTTCTTCAAGAGTCTTGAGATGATACAAAATGGACCATGAGCATTGAAAACTTCATGAATATAGAAGTGATTCTTCCTCACAGACTTATGCGTCACAGTCATATTACGAAGAATTGAACCAAACTGACGCTTGACCCACTTCTGTTTGCGATCAATCTTCTGATGAAGACTTGGAAGAAGCTCACGATTAGTCATCACATGAGGGGCGGAGCATTGAGGTTTTTGGGATGGGGACTTTGCTGTAGAGTCTTGCGTTGCAGAGTCATCATTGGTGGAGTAGGATGTAGCCTTACGAAATTGTCCATCCAATGGACGGTGTCTTCATCAACAACAATTTTTCCTTTGCCTTCCATTGAGGAAAATGTCTTTTTGAGGACTTCAATTGGAGGCAGAAAATTGAAGTCGTTCTGAAAGTCAGCTTTGTATGGAATTGAAGACCTTGATCTGATGAATTTTATGATCCAGGGAGCATAAGGCTTCAATTCAAATGATGACATAGCAATATTGGCTAATGTCCTCATGAAGAAATCGTGAAAGTTGATGGGAATCTCATGAATGATATTGAACAACAGATTCTTCATGATGCCAACAATTTCTTCTTCTTCAGAGTTGTGGCCCTTGATAGGACTGAGGGTTTTTGTCATAATGTGGTAGATGGTTCTGGGCACATACAGCAAATCCTTCACAAGGAAGGTTGTTCTTGGAGGTTGTCCATAATGCAAAGGCTTCATCAAAACTTGCATCATATGATCTTGAAGTTCAGGTTCATCATAGAGGCATCTAGCTCCATCGAAGGGAATTCGAACTAGGACAACACGAAGCAATTCTATGGCAGGAGTGGTGTAGTGAATGTCCTCAGTCATCCAATCAAGTATACATGAGTTGACATCAGATGCATCACCAAAGATATCCAAGGTGGCATAGAATTGAAGAATAAGTTCATTCCAATCACACACGTCAGCACCGAATGGTAGGAGTCCAATTTCGTGAAGAACATTAAGGACTGGACTGAAGCATGAAATGGACTCCAGATCCACATGAGGAATCTTGCGATGCTTGAAGACTTTGTCCTTGTCAAAAAGAACAATAGAATAATAGTTGACTTGAGTTTGAGTCCAGAACCTCTTGCGCCTGATTCTCGGTGAGTCATAAGGGTTTGCTCCAATGAAGAAATGGTGCTCATCGAAGAAATTGGCCTTGTTGAATTTGGGTCGCTTTCCGCCTTCGATGGGTAGTGAAGACCTTGGTTGACGATTTGGCTTGAACCTCCCAACAACCTTTCTTAGCACAATTTTAGTTTCTTTAGTCCGAGGAACTTGAAGTGGAGGTTCTTCAGGTGCATTCTGGATGACATTTTCTTCAGCTGATGCAGCTGGAAGTTCTTCAGCAATAGACTGAAGTGGAGTATGACGTCCTTCAGACCGTGTAAGAATTTCTTCTGTTTGGGTAGGCGACTGAGGAATTTGAGTAAGAGGGGTGGTCATTGGCGAATTTCGGTGAGAAGCTTCCCAATATTCGTCATTGATGACAGGAGTTGTAGATCCAATGTCCACATCCTCTTCAATTTCTTCAACTCTGGCCTCTTTGTTAGTGAGTTGAGGCTAAGGCGATGATACCTGCAGGGGTGAAGCATTTGCTTCCACCTCAATTTCTTCATCAATCTGCTTTGAGGAAGTAACATACTGAGTGTCTTCATTGTCATTGTCCTCAGGAATCACATATTTCTCTCCAAAGGGGACAATCTCATATGATGGTACTGAAGAAATAGGAGTAGCATCAATTGGTTCAGTTGAGGAACTTGGCAAAGTCTTCACTTTCTTGGGAGCTGAAGATTCTACAGAAGTTGATGCTTTCCTTTTCTTTGGGCTTCCTTCTCCGTATCCTTGGTCTTCTTAGCTCCTGATGCAGAAGGAAGTGTGTCTTTCTTCACTCTTGAAGATTTTGCAGTTGGGGCAGATGATGGAGCTGGTGCAGTTTCTTCAGGCACGACTGATGCAGTCGTCCCGGCAGTCTCAGATTCTTTAGGCGCAACAAATTCTTCTGCTTGCATGGCAATCTCTTCAGGAACAACATTGGATGTTGCCCTGGCAGATTCTTCAGCAACATGAATTTCTTCACCTACACTTGCAGTTTCTTCAGCAGGCTGAGAAGATGTTCCAGTATGAGGAATTTGTGGTTGCGAACGAGCTGCAACCCTTGAGTTGTGATCCTTGATGGCTTTGTCAGCCACTTTGACAAACCGGACCTTGGCTCCTTGCCGATCTGCATAGTAGCAATCAAATTCACCACTGAGGCCTTTAATCTCCCTTTGTACAGAGACCAGTTGATCCGGCGTCAGCTTCGGAACATTGTTCTTCATGTAGCACTCCTGCTTGTACTGAGCCTTCTTGGCTAGTCAAACCTTTTCATACTTCCAGTTTTCTTCAACAATGAAGGTTGTAAGGAAATGGCCTGGACTAGGAGGAAGCTTCAAATCATCAATGGGAGTGTTAGGGTCCTTGTGCCAGATGTCAATGAAATCGAGCATAGTCCTTGGGTCCAGCAAAATAGGAATTTGAGAGACCTTTGCCCGAGAAACTCTCTATTTCTTGTTTCTGATGATAGCGGCATGTTCCTCATTGTCAGCTTCATCATCCTCAGATTCTGGGGGAACTTGAAATGCCACTTCTTCGAATGAGGACTTGGTCGCATGCCTCGTCCTGCAGTTGCTTTCATCTTCAGTAGAATAGGACTAGTCGATGAATGTGCTTGGGCTGAGGAAGTTGCAGATGCCCCTGAAGCAATTGAAAAATTGTAAGTCCCTTGAGAAGTTGCAAGATGCATAGGTGTTGAGGACTTTGTAGCAACACCTGAGGATTGTGCAACCATTGAGGGCATTGCGGCAGCCTTTGAAGAAGTTTCATGAGGAATTTGCAATGAGGCTGAGGAACTTGTCTGTGAGGGCATTGAGCTTGAGGACTTTGACTTCACTGCCGATTTCTTTGGCATTGCCTTCTTTGAAGCAGTTCCAGAGGCAGAGACCGCAACAGTAGCAGCAGCTGCGGCAGCAGCACAGTCTTCATTAAACATTGTAACTGCTTCCTTAGAGATCTTAGCCAGCTTGGCTTGTCATTTTGCCCACTCTTTGGGAAATTTCTCACCTCTTCTGATGGTTGAGGGATCTGCTACTTGACCTTCAGCTAGTGGATGTCTTGGTCATGGAGGAGTAACAGCGAATTTCTTCATGTACTTTGGAGTTACATATATGTACTCCTTCAATTCTCTTGACCATCTCCTCTCAATCTTTTGTAAGCAAATTTTGTGCTTGTCTTTGGATTCCTTGCCATATTTTTCTTCATTAGGTGTGTGATAGTCATCGTAGATATCCTCAGGGATTTCAAAGGTAGCATTTTGTTCAACATTATTCCCTCCTTTCTGAGGTCTTTCCCCTTCAGCCATTTTCTTCACCTGAGGAATATGAACTATTGAAGATTCTGAAGATGTATGTAAATTTTCTTCAAGGAATGCTGCAAATGAGTTAAATTGATGAGAACCTAGTGATTCATCAGCAGACATTTTGTACCCGTGAACAGAGTATAGGTGTGAAGAATTTGAAGACGTCATATGCGTTCTCAGAAATTTTACAAAGATTAACACGTTTGAGGAATTTGACCATTGATGTCTTGAAGAATTTCACTAAGTGTTCTTGACTTATGTTCCGGAGTTGTGCAGATTCAAAAATTCACACAATTGAGGAATATTTTGAAGAAAATCATAAATTAGAGAAACAAATCAAGGGAAAGAAATCCTAGGTGTTCTTATGAATGAATTGTTGAAGAACGAACACCTGTTGCAGACTTTGAGGAAAATATATGAATCAAACATGGTAATAAAATTGCATTTTAATTACCATTGATGAAGAACACGATGAACAGGAAGGTGGAATGAAGAAATTTGTCATTTCAGATGTCCCACTCCCTAGCTTGGCAGTGAGAGACAGCTACAACGGCGGCAGGGTGAAGACTTCCGCGGCCGATCCGACTACGAGGACGGCGAGGTCGAGGCAACGAAGCTCTTCCTCTTTGGTGACGATGAGGTTATCTGTGGCACTAGGTCTTGAGCTCGGGAGAGATGGAAGTGAGGAGTAACTTCGAGCAATTGAAAGGGAGGGGGTATATATAGGGAGGTGAAAAACTGAATAGTCCGAACATTTAGGACATGAATACCCCTGGCCCTTGCTATCCTATCGACATGTGTCACCCACGTTGTACGTGCATCTAGTGCCCCTTAGTAATTTTGGTGTATTGAAGACTTATAGGTTAAGGAACTAATGTATTTGTGAGTGTACACAGGCTCTATAAGTCGATGAGGAGTTTGATATATTTGGAGATTATCGACCCCTAAAAATATGTCTTCAGCTGAAGAATTTGGTGAAGACTTTGCTGAAGACTTTGAAAATGAAAAAGTTGGTGTGACCTTGAAGATATGAATGAGGACTATGAAGGGTGAATACTTTTTTTTTGTAGTTTCATTTCCTTTCTTTGAGTCATAGGAAACACCATACTGTTAAAGTGGGCCGAGGTAATACTAAGAAAAATTTCTAACTCATGCTCAACTCCAAAAGCCTCAACCTATCCAATCCTTCAAGTGAAGCCCTTGGAAATCTCTTGCAGTTCAGTAAAGTTGTTTAGTGATAGAGACAATGTTCTTCTGGTCTCTGATGAAATTGATCTGACTGAGAAGTTAGGATTTCGCCAGTGCACAATTGCCTACAAGTGAGGAACATGATAAGCTCGAGGACTTTCATAGTTCGAAATTCCGACCGTTGTTGTGCTTAGCACGAGCTGTCCCCAATCATATTATTCACATAACGGTCATATCATTGGGGGCATTTATGCCTTATCATGTCAGGTTGCACCCTGTCTATAGATAGCCACCCCCACAACCACTAGTTGGTTGGCTGCTCTGAGAGAGAACTAACACTTGTCATTTGAGAGCAACCCATCCTCCGAGGACTTTGAGAGAAAATCATCAGTGAGGAAAAACCCAAATCCAAAACACCAAACCAAATGTGATGAGCATCACTGAAGAGATTGTTCCTGTGTGGAACCGACACTTGTTACCTTTGAAGACTGTGTATCTTCCAGACGATTAGGCGCCATGGTCTAGTGCATCTTGCAGTCAATTGGAGATCATGGAGTAACCTTGGTCTAGATTATCCAACAGTCAATTGTGGATCACCGGGTGACCAGTTTGTGAGGGTTTTAAAAGTCTACCCTGAAGACTTACCACGAGTGTTGGGCAACGACTCTATGACCTTAGCTCAAGGAGAATACGATAAGGACTGTGTGTCCTGGGACTGTGTGTCCTCTGGTTTAAATACTAGGCCACTCCAAACCAGACGTATGACTGTCACAACAGTTGGAACTGGGTCATCAAACCATTGTCTTCATCGAGCTACCTGGTTCTATTTCCTCATATACCTGTTGATGAAATTGATCCTTACTGCTTGAAGAATTTTACTGAAGACTTTCACAATTTCCTCACCTCAAATTCTTCAAGTTACCTTGTTCCTCACCTGCTTATCCTATATCACGCTACTTGTAATATGTGCATGTTTTATTTCATCATGATGACTATGTTGTCGCTATGTTTCTCATGCACTTGAGTACTTATTCCGCTGCTAGTTATTCATCACATTTCAAATTCCTCAAGTGACAAATTTGTAAAAATCTCCTATTCACCCCCGCTCTAGTCGATATAATGCACTTTCACACGTACTAAGAAGTGGAGAGAGTGGGGGATCGTGGGTTATCCAGTCATGGGAAGTGGGATCGGTTAGAGCGGCAACCACCAAAATTGAAATCCAAAATTTTAATGTTTCGTTTGCAAATTCTGTAGCTAACAAGGACACGGTGAAGACTTTGAACGGGTTTCAAATAGAACGGATATGAAGAATTTGTGAACTGACTGGGTTGAGGATAGCATAGAGGGGGAATGGGTCCGATCATATTCAATTAGAAGAAAATCAACTTGAAGACTTAACAATAAGTGAATGTTGTTGAGGACATTGAAAACTCAAATATATATGTATATAGTCAATGAAGAAAACCAATTGCATAGTTTGAAGAATTTGAAAATTTTGAGGAATTTGCAAATCTGAGGAATTTGCAAATCGACGAAAAACTCAAGTTTGAAGAATTTCAGCTATGGTTGGTGGCGTGACCCACCATATAAGAATGATGATTTTAGACACCGCGTACAATTGTCATAGGTTCTGGGAATTAAATTCTTCACTAATTTCTTTACACTTAGTGGGTTATTCCTCATTGATTGAAGAAAAACGTTACTTCGTGTGTTACACATCTAAGTCATTCGAAGAACATTCAAAGATATTTAGGATGTGTGTCCTTTCAAAGAACATTTGAAGATATTTAGCTCACATCGCAACTTGCAAAATCTTTTCTCATCCAAGGGTTTGGTGAAGATATCAACCAGTTGTTGTTAAATGTTCAAGTGGTCGATGGAGATTTCGCCCTTCATACATGATCTCGAAGAAAATGATGAGGAATCTGGATGTGCTTGGTCTTGAAATGCTGAACTGGTTTGTGAGCAATCTTGATGGCACTCTCGTTGTCTCAGTAGAGAGGCACATTATTCACTTTGGTGATGTAGTCCTTGAGGGTTTGCTTCATCCATAGCAACTGATCCCAACATGAACCAACAACAATGTACTCAGCTTCAGAAGTAGACAATGACATGCAATTCTGCTTCTTTGAGGACTAGCAGACTAAGGACCGTCCGAGGAAATCACATGTGGCTGAGGTTGACTTGCAATCGAGTGGTCTAAGTCGGAGTACCCAATGAGATGAAGATTTGAGCCCTTGGGATACCATAATCCAATCGTTGGTGTGTGAGCTAAGTATCAAAGAATATGCTTCACAACCTTATGGTGTGATTCCTTCGGTGTTGCTTGGAATCGGGCACACATGCAAACACTAAGCATAATGTTTGTCCTAGATGCACATAGATACAATAAATATCCAATCATGGAGCGATATATCTTCTGATCGAAATCTTTACCATTTTCGTCAGTGTAGAGGTTGCCTTTGGAAGGCATAGGTGTTTTGACGCCTTTGCAGTCTTGCATGCCGAAATTCTTTAGGACATCCTTGAGGTATTTCTCTTGAGAGATGAAGACGCCATTGTGTTGTTGACAAATTTGAAGACCTAAGAAGAATTTCAACTCCCCCATCATATACATTTGATATTCTTTACCCATAATATAAGCAAATTTGTCACTGTAATGTTTGTCGGTACGGCCAAAGATAATATTCTCTACATATATTTGGCACACAAATAACTCATTGTCATATGATTTTGTGAAAAGAGTTGGGTCGAGTGAACCGGGTTTGAAGCCTTTCTTCATGAGGAATTCCTTCAGTGTGGCATACCACGCCCGAGGGGCCTGCTTGAGTCCATAGAGGGCCTTGTTGAGTCTGAAGACTTTGTCAAGATACTTAGGGTCTCCAAAACCTCGGGGTTGAGCAACATATACTTCTTCCTCAAGCTTACCATTGCGGAATGCACTTTTCACATCCATTTGATATAAGATGATATTGTGATGGTCAGCATCAGCAAGCAGTATGCGAATAGCTTCAAGTCTAGCAACAGGTGCAAAAGTTTCATCAAAGTCAATTCCCTCAACTTATGTGTAGCCCTGAGCTACAAGACGAGCCTTATTCCTCACCACTTGGCCATTTTCGTTCTTGCTTATTGCGGTAGATCCACTTATTACTTATGATGTTATTCTTGCGAGGATCTGTCCGCTTGACAAGTTCCCACACATTCTTGAGATTGAATTGATGCAATTCCTCTTGCATAGCTTGAATCCACTCAGGCCCCATAAATGCTTCATCGTCTTTGGTGGGCTCTATGATCGAGACAAAAGCAAAGTGCCCACAAAAGTTAGATAAATGTGAAGCTTTTGAGCAAGTGAGGGGACCTGGGGCATTGATGTCATTGAGGATTTTGTCAATCTGCACTTCATTTGCCACTCGTGGATGAGCAGGTTGACGACTTTGATGAGGCTAAGGATTTTCTTCAGCACCATTTTTCTCAAAAGCACCAGCATCAATGTCTTCATTGATTGGGATGACTTCCTCATCAGGTAGTGGTTCTTCAGTGGTATGATATCTTCAGTTGCCTTCAACTTAATTGATTCCTCAGGAGGGATTTCATCTATCATAGGAGGCAGTTGCTCTCTTTGCGAGCCGTTAGTTTCATCGAATCGCACGTCTACAGTTTCAACAACCTTGTTGTGGTAGGTGTTGAACACTATGTAGGTGTGCGAGTACTTTCCGTAACCAAGCATAAAACGTTCATGTGCTTTCGGTGCAAAGTTAGAACTGTGGTGAGGATCTCTAATCCAGCATTTAGCACCGAAGACTTTGAAATAACTCACATTGGGTTTCTTGTCAATGATGAGTTCATAAGAGGTCTTCTTGAAGAATTTGTGAAGATATACCTAGTTGATGATGTGGCATGCAGTATTGATTGCCTCAGACCAGAAGGGGCGCGGAGTCTTGTATTCTTCAAGCATAGTGCGAGCCATCTCAACAAGAGTCATGTTCTTGCGCTCCATGATGCCATTTTTGCTAAGGAATATATGGGGCAGATAGCTCATGAGTAATACCAAGTTCATCAAGATATTCAACAAGACCAGTGTTCTTGAACTCTGTACCAATATCACTCCTGATGTGCTTGATCTTGATGCCAAAGTTCGTTGAGGCCCTTGAAGCAAATCGTCTGAAGACATACTGCACTTCAGACTTGTACATGATAATATGCACCCAAGTGTAGCGAGAGTAGTGATCAACAATAACTAAGCCATGCAAGCATGAAGTATTTGTTAGTGAGGCATAATGAGTGGGGCCAAAGAGTTCCATGTGAAGCAATTACAAGGGTCGAGTGGTGGTCATGGTAGTCTTCAAGGGATGCTTGGATCTGGTCATCTTTCCAAACTCACAAGCACCACGGATATGGTCCTTGAGGAATTTGACACCTTCGATGCATATGACGTGCTTTTTCTTCACGAGTGTGTGCAAGTTCCTCATGCCAGCATGCCCAACTCTTTGATGCCACAACCAGCCTTCTGAAGCTTTTGCAAGTAGGCACGTGGCAGGCTAAGGACCTGTAGAGAAATCAACAATGTACAAGTCTCCTCTCCTAAAGCCTTCGAAGACTTTCGATTTGTCAGATTCCATGACAACATCACAACGATATTTTTTGAATATGACAACCATATCAAGATCACAAAGCATTGAGACACACATGAGGTTGAATCCTAGGGATTCGACAAGCATCACCTTATCCATGTGTCGGTCATTTGAGATAGCAACCTTAACTAGGCCTAATACCTTGCTTTTTTCCTTTGTCAGCGTAGTTGATATGCTTCAGATGAGACAGAGCTAGTGGCATGTTCATCAGAAGATTCTTGCCACCAGACATGTGATTGGTATATCCACTATCGAGGACCCACTCAGTAGCTTTAGGTGTATCATCCTGCAGATGAACTAGTACATCTTACAAACTCATATGCTTCAATGTGAAGAATATGACATCAAATTCATCACACAGAATTTCATCACACAACATAGTATGTAAAGTAGTGTGAGGACGTGAGAAATGAGGAATTCATTTCTGTTTGATTAGCTTGCGTCCTTTCAAGCATTTGCTTAGGTCTCCATAAATTCATCAGATGTTCAAGTTCGTCTGGAGACCTGACCCTGCATAAGAGATTAGTTCAATTTCTTCACCACCCACATCTGGAGGGGTGGCAAAGAGTTCATCATTCCGCGAGCTCCATATGAGAAGGGAGGCATTAAAGCTAGTGCACTTCGTTTCACAGGAGAGGGGTTAGATTACTCATATGAATAAGCAGAGAAATTCTTCGAGGACTTATGCACATAATGATTTGAAGAATAATGCACATATTCACAACCCTTAGATTTTCCGTGCGAAACAGATGCATTAGCACAAGAATGATATGCTTTTGACCATATGAGGAATTTGGTCCAAGTGAAGACTTTGGTCCATATGGGGAATTTGATCTAGGGTTCCTTTTCTTCATGAGTGGTGTCATGAGGACATTCACCTAAAGACTCCAAGAAGCTCTTGGGAACCTAGATTTTCCTCATAGGGGAACCATTCCTGCAGTTAGTTCCAACATATCTGGCAAATACTTCACCATTCTGATTTTTGAACAGTTTATAGTTGGAGTCAAATGACTCATTAGAGGAATATGAAGCTTCACAAGTAAAGCCAGATAAAGTGGGTGGATCTACAAGAGGCCCTTTTGCAGCAACCCACGAGGTTTTGGGATACTGCTTAGGTTTCTAGTAGGATCCATCAACATTGAGTTTCCTCTCAAATGCAATAGCCTCTTTCCTAGGGTTCCTATTCATAATGTGCTTTTTGAGCACAACACAAAGGGTTTGATGCCCGTTGAGACTTTTGTATATGCCTGTCACATACAATTCCTTCAACCCTGCATTTTCATCAGTGACACTTGTGGTACCCTTAGATGAGGAATTTGTGACCACGGAAATAGTTGAAGAATTTGCAGCAATAGAAGCATTTGAACTTTTAGGTGAAGAATTAGCAGTTTCACGTTTGATTTCAAGCAAGGTGGAACGAAATCTTTCTGAGCGGTACTAATCTGTTGAGCAAGTAAGGAATCGTTTTCCCTTTGAAGATCCTCATGAGATACTCTAAGTTTCTCAAGATCTTTCTTCCTTTGAAGAAATTCAAAGGAAAGCTTCTCATGATCAACTATGAGGATCTCATGACGACTTTGAATGTTATCATACTTTGACTGAAGTCTTTTGAGATCATCGATCGGAGTTTGAGTGCGATCCATTTCCTCTTTCAACAGATCATCGCTTTTGTCTAGCAGTTTCTGAAGCTTTTCAATGGCACTTTGTTGTTTAGTGGCAATATTAGCAAGTTTGGAATAGCTAGGTTTCAGATAATCTTCAGATTCACCTTCACTTGAATCAGAGAAGGAATGATTTTTGGATACCTTGGCACCTTTTTCCATGAAGCAATATGTGGGAGCAAAGTCATCATTGCTGATGTTAGAGTCATTGATGTCATGATTTTCTTAATTGTTGAAGATAGACTTGCTGACGAAAGTAGTGTCAAGAGCAAGGCTCGCCACACCAGAGTCTGACTCCTCCTCAGATTCCTCCTCTTCTTCATATTCTTCAGATTCATCCTTTGAGTCCATTTCCTTGCCAGTGAAAGCCCATGCCTTTCAAGAACTGTTCTTCTTGTGCGATGAGGACTTTGAAGATTTCTTCTTCTTCTTTGATTCATTAGAACCGTTGTCCTTGTACTTCTTGTTCTTTGATTCTTTTTCTCGGAGAGGACAATCAACAATATAGTGGCCAGACTTCTTGCATTTCTGGCAAGTTCTCTTCTTCTAGTCGCTTGATGAAGATTCTGATTTCTCCATGCCACTTCTTGATGATTTTCCAAATCGGACTCTCTTTGCGAATTTCTGGAATTTCCTCACGAGCATTGCCAGCTCCTCAGTTCTTCAGGAACATCAAGACTACTCTCAGGTTCTTCTTCTTTGGATGAGGAGATTGCCTTGGCCTTCAGTGCATGAGATCTTCCATAGCTTGGCCCATAGAGGTCTCTCTTCTCACCTTGTTGGAATTCATGAGTATTGAGTCTCTCAAGAATATCAGTAGGATCAAGTGACTTGTAGTCTCCACGCTCTGGAATCATCAAAGCCAGTGTATCGAATGAGGAATCAAGAGATCTCATCTGTTTTTTCACCACCTCATGGTCGGTGATGTCAGTGGCACCAAGTGCTTGAAGCTCGATGGAGATATTAGTGAGACGACCAAAAGTTTGCTAAACATTTTCGTTGTCGATTCTTTGGAAGCGGTTGAATAGATTGCGAAGAACATTAACTCGAGAGTCACGTTGAGTTGAAACACCTTCATTGACTTTGGACAACCTATCCCAGATAAGCTTAGTAGATTCCAAAGCACTCACTCTGCCATACCGACCTTTGCTCAGATGGCCACATATGATATTCTTCGCTTGAGAATCGAGTTGCTTGAATCTCTTCACATCAGCAACAAAGACAGTGGGAGTGACATAGGGAACATCATTCTCCACAACATACCAGAGATCATTGCCAATTGCCTCAAGAAGCATGGACATGTTTTTCTTCCAGTAGGGGTAGTCCGTCCTATTGAAGGTAGGACACCTAGCATAAACCTCGATCATACTATAGTCGACATAACTAGAACTCCAGGTGGTTAAACCAAAATCACACAGAACAAGGGAGTACCTTGCTCTGATACCAATTGAAAGTGCGTTACATCGACTAGAGGGGGGTGAATGGGTGATTTTTACAAATTCTTCACTAAGGAATTACTCGTTGAGGAATTTGCTAAGTGATGAACTACTTGCAGCGGAATAAGTACTCAAGTGCATGGGAAATAGAGCAATAGCATAGTCATCATGATGAAAAAGAGCATGCACAGATTACAGGTAGCGTGATACATGATAAGCAGGTGAAGAACAAGGTGACTGAATAATTTGAGATGAGGAAATTGAGAAAGTATTCAGTCAAAGTCTTCAAACAGTAACGATCAATTTCATCAACAAGTATTCAAGTAAATGAGGGAGTTGAGGAAATAGAACCAGGAGCTCGGTGAAGGCAATGATTTGATGACCCAGTTCTAACTGCTGTGACAGTCATACGTCTGGTTTGGAGCGGCTTGGTATTTAAACCAAAGGACAAATAGTCCCAGGACACACAGTCCTTACCATATTCTCCTTGAGCTAAGGTCACATAGACCTCGCCCAACACTCGTGGTAAGTCTGTAGGGCAGAATTCCAAAACCCTCACAAACTCGGTCACCCGACGATACACAGTTTCCTCTTGGATGCTCTAGATCATGACACCTAACCGTCTGGAAGATACACAGTCTTAAAAGGTAACAAGCGGCGGTTCCACACACGACCAATCTCTTCAATGATTCTCAATCACTTTGGGTTTTGGTGGTTTGCTTTTGGGGTTTTTCCTCACTGATGATTTTCTCTCAAAGTCCTCGAGGAATGGGTTGCTCTCAAATGACAAGTGTCAAGTTCTCTCTCGGAGTAGCCAACCAGCTAGTCGTTGAGGGGGGCGACTATTTATAGCCAGGGCGCAACCCGACATGATAAGACATAAATTCCCCCCAATGATAGGACCATTATGTGGCTAAGATATCTGGACAGCTCGCGCAAAGCACAACAACGGTCGGAATTTGAACTATCAAATTCCTCAGGGCTTATCATAATCCTCAAGGTAGGCAATTCGCACTGGCAAAATCCTAACTCCTCAGTCAGACCAATTTCCTCAGAGACCAGAAGAACATCGTCTCTGTCACTAAAGAACTTGACTGAACTGCAAGAGATTTCCAAAGGCTTCACTCCAAGGATTGGATATATTGAGGTTTTTGAGTTGAGCATCACTTGGAAACTTTTCCTTAGTTTTTGTCGATTCCCTTCAACAGTATGGTGTTTCCTATGACTCAAAGAAAGGAAATGAAACTACAAAAACATAAGTCTTCACGCTTCATAGTCCTCATATCAATATCTTCAAGGTCACACCGTATTCTTCAGCTTCAAAGTCTTCAGGAAATACCAAAGTCCATAAGAAAGTCTTAAGCTGAAGACATTCATTTTTAGGGGTCGACATTCCTCAAATACAACAAACTCCTCATCGACTTATATAACGTGTGTACACTCAGAAACACATTAGTCCCTTAACTAATAAGTCTTCAATACACCAAAATCACTAAGGGGCACTAGATGCACTAACATATACGTCCATTTTGCATCATTATTATTTTTATCATAAATTACTCTTTATCAATGATATTTTGCACATTATTTCACAATTCTAATACACACCCTTCCATTTGTGTATAACACATGGAGAGGAAATTCTCAAGAAATTACTGGAAAACATGAAGATAGGGCAAAACAACAATAGAATAAAAACTAATTTTTTAGAGCCCAAAAAAGTTTAGGGACTTTTACTGAATTACCGTTGAAGGAAAAGAAGTCACGTGTTGGGAGATGGTCCAGAGGGGGCCCACAGGGTGGGACACACCCTATCCATATGCCCCTGGCCACATTGAAAGGACCTATAATTCGCCTAGAGGGGGGGTCAATAGGCATTTTAAAATAAATATGGCTGGCTTGAATAATTGCGGAATAAAACTAATGTTTAATTTGTCAATTTCAAAACCTAAATAAGCTAGGCCCAACTAAGTGCACCAATAACTTATGCTAAACAAGATAAACAACAATATGATGGCAAGATATATAATTGAAGCATGTTGGCTATCATAAAGTAAGTGCATAAATAAAGGGGTCGTGCAAGAGATAACTGAGGTGCGTGGAGACGATGTATCCTAAGTTCACACCATTGCGGATGCTAATTTCCATTAGATTGTGTGGAGGCACAATGTTCACCAAATGCCACAATGGCTCATTATATTCTCTTCATGCCCTTGAACAATGCAAGGTTGTGAATCCACTAAGGGACCTTTGAGGGCGGTGACTGAACTTCTACAATTGGAGACCCATGAGGGAGGTCACCAAACCGATACAAATTGCTCGTAGCAATCTCCACAAATTAATTGAAGGCACTTGAAGCTTGCCCGAAGCTTTACATCAAAATGATTGAGCTTCGCCACAACACCAACCATCCAGGGCACCTAAGCACCCAAGAGGAACAAGCTCTAAGGTACCATGCACCCAAAAGTAATAAGCTTTTCATCTTTCACTTCCATGAATCACAGTGGAGAACTCAACAGATGCAACTAATGCAATGTCAAGAACACACAAGGCAACCAACTAAGTCATTCACCCTCAAATCCCACCATAACAACTAATGCTACGGAGGAAAATATGAGAGGAAGAATAAAGGAGAACACTTCTGCTTATATGTGAAAGCACATTTGCTCCCTTGGTGGTTTTGGTAATTAATAACAACATATAAGTCATTGAACTAATGTTTCCACTAAGTATATTTCAGGAAATGTTCAATGATAGGATTGGCAAAAGGAAATTGTGGAGAAATCCCAAGATGCAAGGAAATAGGTTGGCCAAGCTTCAAGCAAAAGGACTCTACATTTTATATTTGTGAGAAATCACTTTGAGTCTATAGGAAAGCCAATACTATTAAAAAGGGGGTAAGGTTTTGTTGGTGAACAATATGCTCAAACGTGCACAAGTGACAGTCGCCAAAAACATCCACAAACTCTCCCACCAAAGTTTGTTCTATACCTAACACCCAAAATTGGTGCAACCAACTTTCCCATACCGGTTCCACCGATTCCAGAACCTAGACAAACTTTGCCAAACCCTAGCCACTTCGGGGCAACCGATTCCATGCCGCCGGAGCCACCGAGTTTAGGTTGCCAACTTTTTGTTACACAAATTCACATTTTCAGTCCCACCGAGAATGTTGGATTGGCATCACCGAGATTGGAAATATGACCGTTGGTCACCTTATCGGTACCACCGAGATTAACACATCGGTGTCACCGAGTTGGTCATTTTGTGTGTAACGGTTGGTTTTTTGGGGATGCCTATATATACCCCTTCACCACCACCTACTCGAAAGAGAAGCACTCGAAACTATTCCATACCTATCCTATCAGATTTTCTGAGAGAACCACCTACCCTTGTGTTGAGGTCAAGATCTTCCACTCCAATCATATGGATCTTGATTTCTAGCCTCCACAAGTAGCTTTCCACCACTCCCATCTCTTCCACCATGCCAAATCTGTGAGAGAGTGATTGGGTGCTGAAGAGTCTATCATCTTGAAGCACAAGAGCAAGGAGTTCATCGTCATTACCGAGCCTATTACCTTTTGGAGGGTGGTGCCTCCTAGATTGGTTAGGTGTCGCTTGGGAGACTCCTACTTCGTGTTGTGGAGTGAACCAAGAAGTTTTTAAGGGCAAGGAGATCGCCTACTTCGTGAACATCTACCCATAGTGAGGCTAGTCCTTCGTGGACGGAAGCCGTTATTGAATAATCAAGGTTGCTACTTCGTGTACCCTTTTGGGTGGAGCCATTCGTGGACTCTCGTGACTGTTACCCTCCGTGGGTTGAAGACTTAATAAACGTGGATGTACGATAGCGCCACCTATCAGAATCACGGGAAAAATCATCGTGTCTACAACTGCGTTTGATCTTCCTACCCTATCCCTTCTATACATGCTTGTTGTTACTTTCTGCTGCTATATACTCTTAGACTTGCATGTGTAGGGTGTACTTGACTTGCCATGAAATGCTAAAAACTGTCAATCCTAAAACTTGATACAGGCAAAACTTTTAATTGGTCAAGTAGTCTAATCACCCCCCCTCTAGACATACTTTCGGTCCTACAATATGTCACTTACACTCGGCCGCTCAACTAGCTAGCGGTGCGAGTTCACACCCCTAGTGTTGAGAAGTTTGATTCCTTTCGGGGTCATCCTTTTCTGATGAATATTTATATCACACTATCAGTGCATTGCGAACTAGCATGATCGCCAATGGCCCGACCAAGTTGAAGTTGCACATGTGTGTTACTAGCATATTTGACGTATCAGCCCCCCTCATATTGGCCGCACCTATACCTCGGTCGACATTAGTCCGATGGTAGCCTAGCCTAAAGTGGGCGCCATAGCAGGTCGGGCCAGGCACGCGGGAGTCCACTGCCTCGTTTTACTTAATTTTTGTCTTTTTCTTTTTTACCTTTGTTCATACTTCCAAATATTCTACATATATATTAAAAAAATATACTTTACATACATTTTCCAAAATTTTAAATATCTAGACAAAAATGTTTCCGTCGTATACAAAAAATGTACATGAGTACGGGAAAAATAGATTAAAAAAATAAGTTTTAAAAATGTTAATTATTTATATGGAGAATGTTAAACATGTATATAAAATGATCTTAATGTATACAAAAAATGTATAATGTGTATGGAAAAAAGTAGACATCCAAAATATATGTTTTCGAACCATGCAATCATGTGTTTAAATTTTTTAAAACATATATTCAAAGTTCCTGATGTATACCATAAATGTAGAACATGTATTAAAATTTATTAACATAAAAATGCAAACCTTCAAAAATGTTGACCGGGTATCAATAAAATGGTAATCATATATTTAGAAAATGTTAGAAATGCATAAATAAAAATGTTCCTGATGTATACCGAAAATGTACATTGTGTACAAAAAAGTAGTCCTCAAATAAAAACATTTGAATAATGTTAGTCATGTATTATCAAAACGCTAAGGATATGTAAAAAAAATGTTTTTGATGTATACCAAAAATGAAGAACGTGTATTCAAAAATTAGAACATAAAAACATAAATTAAAAAATTGTTGACATGTATTAAAAAATATTATTAATAAATTTTAAACATGTTAAACATGTATAAAAATATTCCTGATATATACCAAAAATGTACAATGTGTAACAAAAAAGTAGTTAATAAACATTATATTTTAAATGTTAAGCATTTATTTAGAAAATGTTAAACATGTACACACAAATTCTGGTATGCATAAAATGTATAAATGTGTATTTTGAAATGTAAACAAGTGTTGAAGGAACAACAAAGAAAAAGCGGTAAAGGCCAAAGGAAAAGAGGAAACAAACAAAATAAACACCTTAGAAAAAAATAGAAACCACAAAAAATAACCGTGAAAACTCATGAAGAAATGAAACAAATTGAAGAAGACCCAAACAAAACCAAAGATGTACAAAGAAAACAAAGTGATAAAAACTAAGACAAAACAAAGAAAAATAAATAAACCAAATCAAAAATCAAAGAAAGAAAGAAACACTAAAAATAAAAATAAAAAATAAAATCGAAAAAATGGAAAAAAGATAAACCATAGAAAAGATATACGAAAAATAAAAAATAAAGAAAAAATTTAAAGGAAAGAAGAAATACCAATGAAGAAATAGAAAAGGCAAAGAAAATACAAAACAAAAAATCAGACCAAAATTGGAGAAGAAACCAAAGCAGAAAAAGAAAAGAAAACCACGAATTGAACCAATGAACGAAAGTCAGAGAACCCGAACCAAACACAACGAATTTAAAAAAACTAATGAAATTGGCAGGTACAGTAGCTACGGTGTGGGGACAAAAAATCGGGAGAATGGAAGGAGCACTCGCACTAAGCGAAATATAGCTCCTAGGTCGTAACGAGCGAATAGGATTTGCGGCAGCCATGATAGTATACGCACGGATGGGTGGTGTGCTCGGCGTGTAGGAGATATGCCCTAGAGGCAGTAATAACAGTTACTTTTGTATCTCCAAGTTTGTAATGAATGTTTATGATCCATGCTATAACTGCAATGATTCTCGAGTCTGCAATATCCACAAGGCTTGGAGGGAAACTCATGTGCACGTGTGGTATAATAAACGGTAAATTGTATTCCTAGTCTTGCCTCTAAGACTGACTCAAGTATTGCATGATGATCTTGTTTTCCGGATCATGGGCATGGCTATGCCGGCAATTTTGAGGGCACGATGTTGGTAGAACACTTGTGTTGAATCGATCCGAATTGATGTTATGCTATGAGATACTTTCGTCACAAGTTCATGGTTAATAACACAGGGATGGTTAACGTTTGCATAATTCCTTAGACCATGAGAGTATCAAGTTTCTTCATGCTTGCTTCATGAACTTTGAAGTTTGTTAAACGTCATCCGTAAATGGGTGGCTATTACGACGGCTTACGGCTTCATGGAAAAGTATGTCAAGTAACTTGATAGCTCAAGATTGGGATTTGCTCCTCCGACGATGGAGAGATATCTCTAGGCCCTCTGGGTGTTACAGTATCCATCATCGTCTGGCCAGACACTTTGTGATTTGATCACAGGGATGCCGGAACACGGGAACGAGAAAAGAGAACAATACCGACAACGAGGTAACTGGCATAGTGGACAAGTTGTTGATCCACGGGGATGCCAACATGTCTCACCTCGGGTAATTGTAACATATCGTGAAGCGACAGGAATAGCACACGGCAGCTGGAGGTTCACTCGAATATTCATTCGTGTGGGTATAGGGGTCAATATGGGTGTCCACGGCTCCGATGTTGATCATTGATCGGAAGGGGTTCCGGGTCATGTCTAGGTTTCACCGAACCTATAGGGTCACACGCTTAAGGGTCATATATCTGTTGAATACTAAACAGGAAGTCTGAGAGAAAAACACCGGAAAAGTTTCGGACAGCGGAAAAGTTCCGCACAGAGAACACCGGAACAGTTTCGATAAAACTGAAAAGTAGTTTCAGGGGATACCATTAAGTCAAATTGGTTTCGGCACATGCCTGATAATTCTTGGAGGGTGCCAGAATCATTCTGGTAACTTCTGGGAATTTTTCGGAAGAAAAACCGGAAATGTTCCGGAGCTGCCGGAACCGCTTCAGATGCTTTTCGCAGATGAAAACCACTAATGCGGAATTGTTCCGGATCGCATTGAAAATTATTTTAGTGGGGTACTGGAATTTTTCTAAGCCCACATAAATATTTTCAGTTCGAGCGGACGTTGAAAAATGTCGTCGTGAATAGTGAAAGTGCTTTTTGGATATTTATGGAAAAGCACCTTTTTGGATATTTAGAAAAAGGCTTCTAGAAGGGATTGGGGAGCAAGGTAGCTCCTCATGGGGGACCCTCAAGGGGTGGCCAGCCAAGGGTGGAGCTCCTCCATGGAGCTCCACATGGCACCCCTTTTCCTTCTTATGATTTTTTATGTGTGACATAAAGTGGGGGTAGTTTGGTATTTTCAAGTCCCAACCTTACCCCTTAGTTTTCCTATAAATAGAGGAGATGTGGGATGCCATATCTTCATCCTTTTCTCTCATACACATGCTATGTTTTGCGAGCTCTCTCTCTCTCCCTCCCACAAAAAGAGTTTTGTAGAGCCGAAAGGCTGTCTGGGTTCCGACAGGAACTAGTTCTGGACGGCGAAGCCCTGCCAGATAGATCACACCGTATGTGTGCAACCCCGTAGAGAGGTCATAGTTTCAATCTTTTGCCTGAGGGGCTGTTCGAGTCTCCGTTCGAGTTTCGAGAGTCATCCCGAAGGGCTGTCCGCAACATCGTTCGGGGGACTGTCTGACCGCCTCCCGAAGGGCTGTCCGACGAGGGAGTACATCCTCGCGGTTGGGAGGTTGTAAAATCCTAGATGCGGGGATCTGCACCAACAATCTCCACCGAATCTTCTTCCGCCGTGCTTCGAGTCGGTACGGATCAGATCAAACCTTGAATGCAGTCTCCATAGTGGTCCTGGGCGTGCTCGCTATACCGGAATTTTTTATTTTCTGTTGCGTTCCCCAACAGTGGCATCAAGAGCCAGACTATGCGTAGATGTATGTTATGATCTAGAATACATGAGATGTATGGGTATTGCATAGTATAATTTTGTAGTAGATGAGATCTATTACTGAAAATTATTTGTGCGGGTAGCAGATGAAATCTGTTAGCCGATGTTCCTATTGCTTCCCTTGAATTTGCGTAGTCCTGATGTTGACGGCATGGTGGAATCTCACAAAGTTTTGGAATTTGTGATCCTTTCATGCTGCTCCTCAGTATGCTGATTGACAGATCAACGAAGTGCTAATAGTTCTTTGGGTTCCACCATAGTTAAAGAAAGATGGATGTTTCGCTGACGAAAGAGCAATGCAAATATGATCTGCACGGGGGTCACGCGTATGACGAAGTTTAGTATGGGGCTCGAGATTTTATTATCTCGTGTTTCATACACCCTGAAAATTTAATCTATCAACTTGAATTATCATACTTGATGATAAACGTTGGTAGCTGCGGTTTGAGTAAAAACCTTAGAAGCCACGTAAAACAAAATTTTGCATAAACTGATTAGAGGTGTCTAACTTGGTTTTGCAGGATGGTTTGCATGTGATGTGGTATAGCAATGCTCATATTAATTTGATTATGTATGAGGTGACAATATGATGTAATTAACATCACCAGCGTGTCATGATTCGGCATGATGGCTGGAGCCATATGATTGCACTTTAATGACCTGCGTGCCAACCTTATGTAATGCACTTATTTTATTAGCTATAGATATAGCAATATTATCTGGTGCATCGACAAGGTGGTGGCAATCTTCGCAAAGGTGAACACCGACGCGAATGCCGAAGACGAAGAAATACTTGACTTCTCCATCAAAAAGGGCTATACCATATCATGCTAATTATGAATTGCCTGAGATGTTTGTCCCTCTTGATGCACCCTTCTTGATTGCGTGGTAGTCGCTTTTTATTAGGGTGATCTCTCACAAAAATATCAAGTAGTTAGTGTTCTCCCAAGTGTAGCACCATCACGACACCTAACTTTTCGGGGTGCACCATGGATGCATGGGTACGAACGATTAGGGATGTGTGAGGCGGGTGAGTAAATACCTCGGAGCAAGATCACTTGGTTGTCTTGACGTTCAGGCATGAAAGTCATGAGCTCGGAACACACGCATCGAAAGATGAACAAGAGTCACATGGAGATGTGATCGACAAGTTGGCCTATCGATTAAAATTCCCGTCATGAGATGATGATTCTATGGCGATGAATTGAAGTCTAGGTCTTGAATCACTCATAATAAATTTTGAGAGATATTGATTTGAGTGGGAGCGCACCTTAGAATAAAACTGTTTATTCACTAGTGCAAATATCATTATGAACAAAGTCTAAGTGAACTTGTGTTTTTCGTTGTAGATCAAATGGCTCGCAATAGAGCGTTCAACTTAGGCCCGATGTTAGAGAAAGAGAAGTTAGCTGCGAATGGAAACAACTATGCGGACTGGTTCGTACCCTGAGGATTGTCCTCAGGGGTGCTAAGAAAGTGTACGTGCTTGACGGACCTCTTCCTCCTAAACCGGCGGCAACTGCCGCGGCAGACATACAAAATGTCTGGGCCACTAAGGATGATGATTACAACTTAGTGCAGTGCCTCATGCTGTCTTGCATGAGTTCAGAGCTTCAAAAACGTTTTGAATTCCATAACTCTTTTGATATGATCAAGGATCTGGATGCTCTTTACAAGTTTAATGCATGGTCTGAACGTTTTGACATCATGAAAATGATGGCAGAGACCAAGATGGCTGAGGGCAGTTTAGTTGGCGAGCACGTAGTCAATATGATTGACTATGCTGAAAGGCTTAAAACCCTAGAATTTCCACTTCCGCCAGAGCATGTTATGGACTTGTTGCTAGGTTCACTCCCCCCGTCTTATGGTGGTTTTATCATGAACTACAACATGAATGGGATGGACAAAATAGCAATGAGGTGCTTGCCATGCTGAAAACTGCTGAAGGAGGACTACAGAAAAATCGCAAGCAAGTGTTGCTTGTGAATAAAACTCCCAGTTTCAAAAAGAATGGCAATCCAAAGAAGGGAAAGGGCGCCGGTATGTCCGTCTTCCAATGCAAATCTAAGGGCGGAGCCAAGAATGAAACTGAGTGCTTCTACTGCATGGGCACAGTACACTGGAAGAGAAACTGCAAGAAGTATCTCGAAGATAAGAAGTCCGGGAAAACCGGAAAAGGTATAATTGTTATACAAGTTAATGTCATTGACTTTTTGCTTGCTAGCGAAAATTCTAAGTCTTGGGTATTTGATACTAGATCGGTTGCTCACATTTGCAACTCGATACAGGGGCTTCAGAAGGTGCGCAAGCTGGCAAAGAATGAAGTCGTGATGCGTGTCGGGAACAACGCTGGGATCGCCGCTCAAGCCGTCGGCATTATGCCTCTACGTGTCCCTTCAAGATATATTTTGGAACTTAGTAACTGTTATTTTGTTCCATTGTTGTGTAAAAACATTATCTCCGGATCATGTTTAGTACACGATGAGTACTCCTACAAGTCTGAGAACAATGGCTGTTCACTTTATTGTAAGGATATGTTTTATGGATTTGCACCCATTGTTGGGGGCCTTTTCATACTAAATCTTGAATGTGAAAATGATGTCTTTAATGTGAATGCTAAACGCCTTAAGAAGGCCGATACCACCACCACTTTCATGTGGCACTGTCGGCTTGGCCACATCGGAAAGAAACGCATGCAAAGACTCCATAAAGATGGAGTTTTACAGTATTTTGATTTTGAATCATTTGACACATGTGAAGCTTGCTTGATGGGGAAAATGACCAAGATGCCGTTCACGGGTCATCCTGAACAGGCGAGTGAATTATTTGAAATAATACATAGTGATGTATGTGGTCCAATGAGCACAGTCGCACGGGGTGGGTATTTCTACTTCATAACTTTTACTAATGATTTAAGTAGGTATGAATATATCTACTTGATGAAGCATAAGTCATTTGAAAATTTCAAAGAATTTCAGAATGAGGTAGAAAATCATTGTAACAAAAAGATTAAGTCTCTGCGGTCTGATCGCGGAGGCGAATATCTTAGTCACGAGTTTGGCCAACATCTGAGTGACCTTGGAATCGTTTCACAACTTATGCCTCCCAAAACTCCACAGCGAAATGGAGTGTCGGAACGACGTAACCGAACCCTGTTAGACATGGTAAGGTCGATGATGTCTCTTACAGATCTACCAATATCTTTTTGGGATCACATACTAGAAACTGTCGCTCACACACTAAACAAAGCACCGTCTAAGTCTGTTAAGACGACACCACATGAGATGTGGCATGGGAAGAAACCTTGTGTGTCGCATCTTAAAATTTGGGGTTGTGAGGCATACGTAAAGTGTTTACAACCTAGCAAACTCGATCCCAGATCAGACAAATGTTACTTTGTAGGTTATCCAACAAGCACTGTTGGGTATTCCTTCTACCTACCCTCCCAGCAAAAAGTGTTTGTCGCTAAAGGCGGAGTCTTTCTTGAGAAATAGTTTCTCGCTAAAGAAGCTAGTGGGAGGATAGTACAACTTGATGAGATTAGTGAATTTTCGGCCACCGTTGATATGGCTAAGGAACCGGAAGTAATTCCGCAAATTATCCCTACAACCGGGCCGGAAGTTGTCGCATGTGATGCGAAAACTTCAAACAATGTTGTAACTGAACCGCGCAGATCAGGTTGGGCTATCCGGCCACCTGAGTGGTTTCATAACGAAATCTTCATTCTTGAAGACGATAAACCTGCGCACTACAAGGAAGCGATGGCAGGGCCTAGCTCAAGGGAATGGCACAAGGCCATGAGATCCGAAATGGAATCCATGTACAAAAACCAAGTTTGGAACTTGGACGAACTTCCAGATGGCGTAAAACCCATTGGTTGTAAATGGATTTTCAAAAGAAAGACGGATGCGGATGGTAACATTACTATCCACAAAGCTAGACTTGTCGCGAAAGGGTTCACACAAGTTCCGGGAGTGGACTATGACGAGACTTTCTCGCCCGTAGCTATGCTTAGGTCTGTTCGGATATTAGTAGCAATTGCTGCTTATTTCGATTATGAAATATGGCAAATGAATGTCAAAACGGCTTTCCTAAATGGAAACCTTGAATAGGATGTATACATGATACAACCAGAAGGTTTTGTTGATCCTAAGAATGCTGGAAAGGTATGTAAGCTTCAGAAAGCCATTTATGGTCTGAAGCAAGCATCAAGGAGCTGGAACATTCGTTTTGATGAAGTGGTTAAAGAGTTTGGCTTCATCAGGAACGATGAATAATCTTGTGTTTACAAGAAGTTTAGTGGGAGCGCAAAAGCATTTATAATCTTGTATGTGGATGACATATTGTTGATTGGAAATGACGTGAATTTTCTTACCGAAACAAAAGACTCATTGAAGAAGAGTTTTTCAATGAAAGACTTAGGCGAAGCGGCATATGTATTGGGCATCAGGATCTATAGAGATATATCAAGACGCCTAATAGCGCTTAGCCAAAGCACTTACATTGACAAGGTGTTGAAAAGGTTCAACATGGAGAACTCCAAGAAAGGCCTACTCCCCATGTCACCTGGCACAGTGCTTTGCAAGAATCAGTGTCCTCGGACCCTTGATGAGCGAGGACAAATGAATGATATTCCTTATGCTTCGACAGTTGGTTCTATTATGTGTGCCATGCTATATACAAGACCGGATGTTTCCTATGCGCTAAGTGTTAGCAGCTGGTACCAAGGTGATCCAGGATTGGAACACTGGGCCGCAGTCAAGGGTATTCTTAAGTACCTCCGAAGGACCAAGGATTTACTCCTTGTGTACAGAGGTGATGAAGAGCTCATTGTAAGTTGTTACACTGATGCAGGCTTCATGACTGACCCAGATGACTTCAAATCTCAATCTGGCTATGTTTTCATATTGAACAACGGCACAGTTGATTGGAAAAGTTCCAAACAAAAGACTATGGCGGATTCTACAACGGAGGCGGAATATGTCGCTGCTTTAGAAGCCTCCAAGCAGGTTGTCGGAATCAAGCAATTCCTTGAAGACCTTGGTGTGGTTCCAAGTGCTCTGGACCTGATGGAGATCTATTGTGATAATAGTGGCGCCATGGCTCAGGCAAGGGAGCCATGTTCGCACCATAAGACAATGCATATTCAACGCAAATTTAAACTCATTCGACATCATGTCGAAGGAGGTTTAGTGAAAGTACACAAAGTTCACACGGATCTGAATGTGTCAGACCCGATGACAAAGCCTCTACCATGAGCAAAGCATGAGCAACACCGGATAGCCATTGGTGTTAGGGAAGCCATGTAACTGGATTATGACTCTAGTGCAAGTGAGAGTCTGTAGGAGATATGCCCTAGAGACAGTAATAACAGTTACTTTTGTATCTCCAAGTTTGTAATGAATGTTTATGATCCATGCTATAACTGCAATGATTCTCAAGTCTGCAATATCCATGAGGCTTGCAGGGAAACTCATGTGCACGTGTGGTATAGTAAACGGTAAATTCTATTCCTAGTCTTGCCTCTAAGACTGGCTCAAGTATTGCATGATGATCCTGTTTTCCTGATCATGGGCATGGCTATGCCGGCAATTTTGAGGGCACGATGTTGGTAGAACACTTGTGTTGAATCGATCCAAATTGATGTTATGCTATGAGATACATTCGTCACAAGTTAATGGTTAATAACACAGAGATGGTTAACGTTTGCATAATTCCTTAGACCATGAGAGTATCGAGTTTCTTCATGCTTGCTTCATGAACTTTGGGGTTTCTTAAACGTCATCCGTAAATGGGTGGCTATTACGGCGGCTTACGGGTTCATGGAAAAGTATGTCAAGTAACTTGATAGCTCTAGATTGGGATTTGCTCCTCCAACGATGGAGAGATATCTCTGGGCCCTCTTGGTGTTACGGTATCGATCATCGTCTGGCCAGACACTTTGTGATTTGATCACAGGGATGCCGGAACACGGGAACGAGAAAAGAGAACAATACTGGCAACGAGGTAACTCGCATAGTGGACAAGTTGTTGATCCACGGGGATGCCAACATATCTCACCTCGGGTAATTGTAACATATCGTGAAGCGACAGGAATAGCACACGGCAGCTGGAGGTTCACTCGAATATTCATTCGTGTGGGTATAGGGGTCAATATGGGTGTCCACGGCTCCAATGTTGATCATTGATCGAAAGGGGTTCCGGGTCATGTCTATGCTTCACCGAACCTATAGGGTCACACGCTTAAGAGTCATCTATCTGTTGAATACTAGACAAGGAGTCTGAGAGAAAAACACCGGAAAAGTTTCGGACAGCAGAAAAGTTCCGCACAGAGAACACCGGAACAGTTTCGGTAAAACTGAAAAGTAGTTTCAGGGGATACCATTAAGTCAAATTGGTTTCGGCACATGCCTGGTAATTCTTGGAGGGTGCCAGAATCATTCTGGAAACTTCTGGGAATTTTTCGGAAGAAAAACCGGAAATGTTCCGGAGCTGCCGGAACCGCTTCACATGCTTTTCGCAGATGAAAACCACTAATGCGGAATTGTTCCGGATCGCATTGAAAATTATTTTAGTGGGTTACTGAAATTTTTCTAAGCCCATATAAATATTTTCAGTTCGACCGGACGTTGAAAAATATCGTCATAAATAGTGAAAGTGCCTTTTGGATATTTATGGAAAACCACCTTTTTGGATATTTCCAAAAAGGCTTCTAGAAGGGATTGGGGAGCAAGGTAGCTCCTCATGGGGGCCGGCCAAGGGTGGAGCTCCTCCATGGATCTCCACATGGCACCACTTTTCCTTCTTATGATTTTTTATGTGTGACATAAAGTGGGGGTAGTTTGGTATTTTCAAGTCCCAACCCTACCTCTTGGTTTTCCTATAAATAGAGGAGATGTGGGCTGCCATCTCTTCTTCCTTTGCTCTCATACACATGCTATGCTTTGCTAGCTCTCTCTCTCTCCTTCCCACAAAAAGAGTTTTGTAGAGCTGAAAGGCTGTGTGGGTTCCGGCAAGAACTAGTTCTGGACGGCGAAGCCCTGCCGGATATATGACACCGTATGTGTTCAACCCCGTATGTGTTCAACCCCGTAGAGAGGTCATAGTTTCGATCTTTTGCCTGAGGGGCTGTTCGAGTGTCCTCCCGGAGGGCTGTACGAGTCTCCGTTCGAGTTTTGAGGGTCCTCCCGAAGGGCTGTCCATGACATCGTCCGGGGGACTGTCCGACCCCCTCCCGAAGGTCTGTCTGACGAGCGAGTACATCCTCGCGGTTGGGAGGTTGTAAAATCCTAGCTGCGGGGATCTACACCAACGATCTCCACCGACTTTTCTTCCGCCGCGCTTCGAGTCGGTACGGATCAGATCAAACCTTGTATGCAGTCTCCATAGTGGTCATGGGCGTGCTCGCTATATCGGAAATTTTTATTTTCTGTCGCGTTCCACAACACGGTGGCCCTCGAGGTGTATTGGCGAGGCCGCAACCTCAAATTCATTAGCTCCTCGAGGCTTACCGAATAACCAGCTAGGTCTCGCCACGTCGGACGAAAAAGACCACTTGCCACAGAGGCACGGATGATCTCTATGGCGGTCGGGCCAGCAAGCCTGACACGCACGCCCATCATAAGCCGGTTTGGGCTTTGTCGCCAGTTAAGCTAATCACCTCCCACGCGTTGGAGGGACAAAAATGTGATATTTTATCGATGCCTACGTGCATATCCAACTAGATTCTTATCTTTGTGCGTGCATCGTCATGCATGAGTGAAGAATTAATATTAGATATTGCAAGGAGGAATATGAAGAAAGAGTTGTTGATCAAGTGTCACCATGAAACATCCAACTGTTTAGGACGAATAAACGTCACGTTGGTTCGCGCTTCATCATCAGGTTTGATCTACATTTTGCAATACATGTATGTTGATTCATGCCAAATCTTATTTGGTGCTTCATGCGCCGATCGGGACCACTGCGTACTTGCCCCCCCCCCCCCCCCCCCCCCCACCGAATGTGCCAGCCCATGTAGCACTGTACCGGGTAGTGCTGTTTTATAAGCATTTTTTCTCTTAGCTGGTTCCTTTGTGTTTTGTATCTGCCTCCTTTTGCTTTTTATTGGTATTTTCATGATTTTTTCTTGGATTGTTATTTTCTTCAAACCCATGTTTTTTCTTCAAAATTGTTGATGAAACTTTTCTCACATTCATGTTTTCTAAAATTCAGGTACTTTTTAAAATACCGATTTTTTAATTATTCGTGATTTTTTTTTCTAAATTCATGAACATTTTTCAAACCTTTAAACTTTTTCTTCGAATGTTGTGATGAAAATATTCAAATTCGTTAAATGTCTCAAAATCCGTAAACATTTTTTGAATGTTTGCGAGTTCTTCCTAAATAATGAACTTTCTCATATTTCTGAATTTTTTATAAGCCGTGAATATTTTCTTCGAATAGCTGTGATGAACCTTTTCACATTCATGAAGTTATTTCAAACCCGTGAACATTTTTACCAATGTTGTCTTTTTCTATTTTATGATTTTGTTTTCAAAAAGCAAAGGATCAACGACATTGGTCAATAGCTAACCTCTCAGTGGTCACCCATGCAAAAAGTCAACGGTCAAACGATTGACCAGGAAACTACTCGCTCGCTCAGGGCTCACTCATCCGCGCGCGAGCAATAGTTTGTTGGGCCGATGCACAACAGGTTCTCACGCGAGCCCCGTTTTGATCGATAGTATTCAAATTTATATGTTAGATTTTTTAACTTTACATTGAACGTTTGGAAATTCTAATCAAGCATTTGTAAAATGTTGAACGTGTATAGATTTCTTTTTCACATATATACAAAAAATGTATAAAAAAGGTACAATGTGTAACAAAATGAATTAAACATGTATTTTAGAGAATGTTAATAAAGCATTTAAAAAAAATGTCAATCAAGTATTTGAAATATATAAATCAACCATTTCCAAAGTAATAAACGTGTATATAAAAAATATTTCTCCTGTATAGGAAAAATTTAGAAAAAAATAAAAAGTGTATATTTGTTTGATCATATAATTTTAAAAAATTAATCATTTTTTAATAATTAAGAATTTTTGATAATTTTAAAATTGTGTAGAAAATATATTTCGCATGTATACACAAAGTGTATACAATGTGTATGAAATTAATGTTGATCATGTATTTAAAAGTTTTAGATGTGTGTAAACAAATGTGATCATGTATCCAAAAATGGTCAATATGTATAATAAAATGTTGATCATGTGGTCCACATTTCTTTAATGAGTTACAAATTTTCAACACACAATGTACATCTTATATATACATCCAAAAATGTTTTATATACATGTTTACCACTTTTAAATACATAATTTTTAAATATTTTTTGTGTGTAATTATTATTTACTTTACCTGCATATTTTGATACATTTTTACATTTTCTAAATACAGGATCCATATTTTTTCATATAAACCAAAAAAAACCAACAAAGAAAAATAAAAAATAAAAGAAAACAAACGCAAAAAGAATGACAAATAGAGAAAATCAAGAAAACAAAACCGATGAAAAACAAGAAAGATACAAAATTAAATCTGAAGAAAAAGAAGAACAAAGGAAGCCATTGAAGAAACGGAGAAAACCTCTATTAATGAAGGAAAAAAGGGAAAAGTAAGAAGAAAAAGCCCGATGAAGAAAAAAACACAAAGAAAACCCGCGAAGAAACAAAGAAAATCAAAGTATGACTGAGGAAAAAAAAGACAAACCCCAAGAAAACCGATAAAAAGGAAAATAAACCCGAATAAAAAGAATCAAACCGAAAAAGAGAAAAACAAAACAAAACCATACCAAATGAGGGAACCGAGCGACAGTGAACAAACGATCAATGCGAAAAGTTGGGCGGGCCAGTTACTGTAGCATGCAGGACGCCAGCCTTCCATCTCGACTGAAGCGAGATATAGCTCCTGTGGATGATACTCCCTCGGATGACCAAATGATGTCAAAAAGGCTCTTATATTAGAGAAGAAGGGAGTATTTGTTTGCGGCAAAGACACCTAGACCTACACGGTCATGATATTGTTCGCGCGGATGAGTGGGGTGCGCGGCAGAGCCCCGAGGTATATCGGCGTGGCCGCAACTACCACATTTTCTTTTGAGCAAAAGGGAGGCTCCCCTCCCCGATTTTCATTAACGGAAACCATAATGTCTGTTACCTCCTAAGGGGACTACTAAAACTACCAGCAACCAACATATCCCTGACACACCAGAGACTACCTAGAACAGCCTCCGGCACCTCACATACCAACAGGCCAGCAAAAGCTCTACCATCCAACTAAACAAGTTCAAACTTAAGCAAATTATCAGAAGGGGGCAAACAAAAGGAAAACACTTAAGAAGTAGAAACATCACAGGCAGCAAGAGCCATCCCTCTTGCTGTTTTCTCCCGCCGAGCATTTTTCTAGCTTCTAGTCTTCCAGTCGTAAGACTCCCAGCCTCCACCCCTACGAAGCTTTGTACACATCACTTGCTATTTGTTCGAGAAGTCTTGCCCTCAGCTTCAGCATTTTTTACGCGAGCTCCTTTATCTGTGCGATGGACCTGTCATTGATCCAGGAACATGTCAATCTAACAATTGTCATCGGGTCAACCAAGTTCTTTCTATTAAAATAGATATCATTTCTGGATCTTCAAATGAACCAGAAAACAGCCCCAATACCAACCAAGACCAGATGCTTATCTTGTTTTGGGAATGTTTTGATCCATCTGGAGAAGTACTCAAGTAAATTTGCACGAGTGAAACGAAGATCAAAAGCACATTTGAGAAGCTTCCAAAGCAATCTTGCAACTGAACATGTGAAAAATAGATGATCAATGGTTTCTTTCTGCAAGTTGCGATTTGGGCTTTACCGCCACTTAAGCTAACCACCTCCCAAACGTTGGAGGGACAAGGACGTGACGCCCGTAAGGCGAACTCAAGCCATGGCGCAGAAAGTTGAGTCAGGATGCTCCTTAACCCAGTCGAAGAGTCGCAGCTTTAGAGTACGTGCAACTGGGCAGTAGAAGAAGTGCCCAAGAAGTATCCGGCCAAAAGCTTCGCGTGGTAGCCGTGAGATCCACGCCGGCGACGAGGTCGTGGTGGCCTTTCCTCGCACAGCTCTGCGTGGTTGTTGCCGCGGCGGCGCCAAATACAGCTTGATCGGGCAAAGGAGAGTTCAAAAGTTACGGCCCGTTTGCGCAAATTCTGCGTGCAAGTGGATAAGGTGTGGGGCCGGCCGGTCGCGCTGAGAGTTTCGTTTCAGTGATCATGTCGTGTGGCATGTCGACGATGCACGCATGCAGTAGAAATGTCTGCGCTAAAGGTGCCGCGCTCCACATTCAGCTGGGCCCGCGGATGGTGCCGATTCGATAAGACCAGAGCTCGACCATGATGATTCCAGCAAATCAGATGGGCCCGTTCACTTGTGATCAAGAAAAACTGCTTTCTCTCTCGTGCGCATTTTCTGATCATGTGTGCCGTTGGCTCTCTTTCGGCCTTCATATATACCTTGCGCATATTTTCCTTTTCGTGCATTCCATTCAGTTGTTTTTATAGCCGGACATCTAGATATTGAGCGGACGGCTCGGGACGACGTGTGTGTGGTCATGACGCCAGTCACGTAGCGATGTGACCTTCTCTATCTTTGACTGTCTTCATCGTCGGTTCAAAGGGATCTGGTCGGTGGGTATTGCCCCGCGGTGGCTTCCCCGCGGCAGATCAAGTGGAGGAGATGGTGGCCTAGCTGCTGAAGTGAGTGAGGATGCCACCATCGTCAGTGGTGCCCGTGGGTGTCGTTTTCCTCGTTGGAGGCGATGGTGGGGGCGTCCATCGCTCCATTGTTTCTGGGGGAAACCTCAGGAGGAGGCCACCATTGATGGCGGCGCCCGTGGGCGTCGTAGTCCTCGTTGGAGGCGTTGATGGGCCTCCTGGATCGGATGATGGGTCTTCGTCGTCACTTCCGTGAGGGCATCATCTTTGGAGACATTCATCGACTGGATGAACATGTGGACGACTTGGTTGCTGGGTGTCCATAGGTGATGGAGCGGTGCTTCATCCTACACATCGATGGCGACGGATCTCTGCGACGTGGCATAGTGGAGACTCGGCGTTCGACGGGTGGCGATGGACTTGTGTAGGAGGACGACGCTTTCTAGCTTCATGGCAGAGAGGCCTGGCAAGGTCGATGCATCAATATTTGATTTGAGGATGGATAGATGGATGAATGTGGTAACGGCCCTTGCAGCGTGCGCATGTGGTGCCCATTGAAAGTGCGTCGGACCGGTGTGTAACACAGTCCAGGTATTGTGGGTTGGATGGGGCATCCGACATTAGATGTTAGGTGTTGATGTGATGCCTGATTAGTATTAGACTCGTACATTCGGCACCCATTCATCACGGGGATAGGGGTAGCGACCGGTGTTGTCAAGATGGTGGCTTTAGGCTTAGTGATGTATTACCTTGTAAGGCCCTTATGAATAATTAATAAAATGGCTGCATGCATCATCCAGATGCAAAGGTCGGGGGTACATCCTCCTTTTCAAAAAAAGTCGGACACTCACTTTCCACGAATTGTATGCACAACTAGCAAAGTGTCTAAAAATATATATTAGGGTTCCTCTGCCCTCCGCCAACATTGTTGTCGGCCCGCATCATCTCCGGTGGTCTTAGGGCCATAGGGCACAATGGGATCCCGACCCTTGCTGGTGGGAGGGCTTCATTTTTAGATGCTTCTTCGAGTTCTCTTAGAGTTTGTGTCCTGTTTAGAAAGGCGAGACGACGACAACTCCCTGAAGATAGAAAAGATCCTCCCTGTCTAGCCCCCATTTCGGTGGTACGTCTAGCATCATCAATGGGCGTGTGGAGGTGTGCCTCCGGCGGATATGTCTTTAGTAAATTTGCTCGGATCTAGTTGTTGTTCGTCTTCGTTCGCGTGTCTTTAGATTGGATCCTTCCGATCTATGCTACTCTTCATCGATGATGGTTGTTGTTTTGGTGCGTTGGTTCTACGGGGCCTTAGCACGATGATTTCCCTTTTTTTTTGCAAATGAAGTACGATGATTTCTCGAGAGCTACTACAACACGATTTGCCATATTCTGCTTAGAATTTTTTCGTGAGAGATAATATTCTCATCAACATCGAATCCAGAGTGTTGACTTCATCAATCTTGAAATTCTACGACCATAGAAGAACAAAACAAAAAGCAACAAAACACCTACTGAATGCGAAACATAGCCCCTGCTCCCGCGTTGCCCACCTAGGGTTACACGTGGAGGGGGGGGGTACCGGTGCCTACACCACTTCGTTCGGCCTCCCGCCACCCTCCCCTCACTTCTACTTCTTGGTTTGTCCACCTATTGCCCTCCTCTCGCCACCACCAATCATGGCGGCACAAAGCAAAGTTTGCGGTGCCTAGGGGTGGAGGGGATGTCCTCCCGTCCCTCTTCTCCCCATATCTCTATTCTCATCACCCTCCACCGCTCGTCCCACCGTCGATGCCCTGAGCCTCCTTCGATGCCCCATTTGTGGTCATCGGGCGGCAGTCAAAATCAACCCTCCTCGACGCGATGCTCGACTGGGCCTCGTGGTAGCAATTCCTAGACTCTTGGGTTGGGGTTGTGCCCTTTCCTTGACTGATCTTTTTAGCGGCTGCAAATAGATCCCCGATAGTGTGGTGTGGATCTCGCCCTAGAGCACGGTGGTTAGCGATGGGTGGGCTGCGGCCTCGCTTCCCTTAGAGGGATTTGGATGCTCGTCACAAAGGACCTTTATCATTCCCTTTGGTTGTCTAGAATCTAACCCTAAGGGTAGAGATTCGGTTGTCCATCTGTGTGCCTTACCATCCCCTTTGGCTGGCAGTTTCTTTAGAGACTGTCTACGGCTGGTGGTGTGGGGGACTCTAGTTCTTGGATGCTAAGGTGGCCGCCCCAGAAGGTGAGGTTGTGCAATTGGCTCAACGATGAGAAGCGATGCAATGGTGCTGCATGGCATCTCTCATTGGCTATGTGGATTGTGAGGAGTGAGGTGGCGGGTGGTCCTAGGGGTTGTCGGTGCTTCAGCGGTTGCAACTCCTCGATCTTGATCTGGAGGCGTCGAGCTGGCGACGGCGATATGCCCCTTCAGTTGGGTCGGCGACCTTGATACCTTTGTGTGGAATGAGTGAGGCTCCAAGTGAAGTCTCTAGTCTGCAGCGCGGGTGACGGTGATATATGTGGGTGTCACTTCCCTCCCGAGGGGGTTGTTGTAGGTCCCCTCTCTGTGCCATGTCTTTTTAGGTGAAAAACCTAGTCCATCTTTCCAGGATCTACTATGTTGGCTCATTGCAGTCATCACCCTCTTGGGGGCGTCGTCGGGGAGCTAAGGTACCAAGCGCCTGTAGTCATAGTGCATCGACATCTTTGGTCATGCTCTTATCCTAGTGTGAAGCTTCTTTGGCTTTGGCGTGGGTGGCTTCGTTAGTGTCCTACCTTTTACACTTGTCCTTGTTATCACCGCTCTCGATCCTTGCTGCCCGCTAGCAATATCGCCGTTCACTAGCCGGAAGCGACGAGGCATGCGACCCTCTTCACTGATAGCTCCGTGTGTTCGGTGCAACGTTATCTGATGGTTTTCCTAAGGAGGCGTGGCTTCATCCCTATTTGGTAGTCTCTATTGTCTAATGTTGGGGTGGCTTTTCATGCACTCTTGCTCAACTTTTTTTTTTGAAAATGTCTGCATTTATTCATTAAGAAATAAAGTCATACAAAGTCTTCCGGATACACTCTGGAGCAGAATGATATATACAAAGCATACTAGAGTTTTTATAAGATTTGGCTAAATCATGAGCCACAACATTACATTGACAAGGAACATGCTTGAATACCAAAGATGCAAACACACCGTCTGCTTGTTTTATATCATTCACAATAGTGCCAATAGCAGAACGGTCACGGACATCGGACTTGATCCTTTGCATTAGGTAAAGACAATCAGAAGAAAAAACCACATGCATCAACCCTTCATATTGTGCCAAAGATACAACACGACGAAGGGAAAAAGCCTCCACAATCTCAGGATCGAAAGAACCGAAGAAAGCTTCTGAACATGCATCATTTTTTTGAAAAGGAGGATGACCTCTGGTCTCTGCATCTAAATGATGAACGCACCATATTATTAATTATTCACAAAGACCCTACAAAACAGTACATCACTAAGTCCGAAGCCACCATCTTGCCAATATTTTTTACTACATCTATCCAGTTGATGAAGGGGTGCCGATAGTCCAAGTCGAATACCAAACACACCTTGCACCAAAGCCTAAAATGATGCGGAGCATCCTATGGACATCACCATGAGAAGAGCCCGTTTGGCAAGTGACATGTGCCACATCTACTCCACTATGGTGTTCCAGGTGGCGTGAGTTGTGAGACAACTTCCACATTGTCTTAAGTTGTATACCAAACTCGTAACTCGAATATTCAACTCCACGATCATATCGTAGACATTTTATCTTCTTGTCATGATGATATCAAACTTCACTCTGAATTTGCTTGAACTTCTCAAATGTTTCAGACTTGTGTTTCATTAAGTAAATATACCCATATCTACTCAAACCACTAGTGACGGTAAGAAAATAATGATATCCACCGCATGCTACAACACTCACTGGATCACATACATCAACATGTATCATTTCCAATAAGTCACTTGCCCGCTCCATCATACCGGAAAACAGGGTCTTAGTCATCGTGCCCATGAGGCATGGTCTGCATGTCTCAACCTATTCGAAATCGAATGAGTCCAAAGATCCATCTGCACGGAGTTTCTTCATGCGCTTTACACCAATATGACATTTGGCGGCAGCGCCACAAGTATGTGGTACTATCATTATTAACTTTGCATCTTTTGGCATCAATATTATGAACATGTGTATCACTACGATCACGATTCAATAAACCATTCTCATTGGGTGCATGACCATTGAAGGTATTATTCATGTCAATAGAATAACCATTATTCTCTAACTTAAATGAATAACCGTATTGTGATAAACATGATCTAATCATGTTCATACTCCACGCAAACACCAAATAACATTTATTCAGGTTTAACACTAATCCCGAAGGTAGAGGGAGCGTGCGATGGTGATCACATCAACCTTGGAAACATTTCCAACACACATCGTCACCTCATCCTTAGCTAGTCTCCGTTTATTCCGTAGCTTTTACTTCGAGTTACTAACATTAGCAATCAAACCGGTATCTAATACCCAAGTGCTACTAGGAGTACTAGTAAGGTACACATCAATAACATGTATATCAAATATACTTTTATTGACGTTGCCAGCGTTCTTATCTACCAAGGATCTAGGGTTGTTCCACTTCAACGACCGTTCTCCTCATAATAGAAGCACTTAGTTTCGAGTTTGGGTTCAACCTTGGGTTTCTTCACTCGAGCGGCAACTGGCTTGCCATTCTTGAGGTTTTCCCTTCTTGCCCTTGCCCTTCTTGAAACTAGTGGTTTTACTAACCATCAACACTTGATGCTCCTTCTTGATTTCTACATTCGTGGTGTCAAACATCGTGAATAGCTCACGGACCATCTTATCCATCCTTGGCATGTTATAGTTCATCACGAAGCTCTAGTAGCTTGGTGTCAGTGACTTGGAGAACTATATCAATCATTATCCTATCAGGAAGATCAACTCCCACTCGATTCAAGCGATTGTAGCACCTAGACAATCTGAGCACATTGATACGTCTCCAATGTATCAATAATTTTTGATTGTGTCATGCTATTATATTGTTCGTTTTGGATGTTTTATATGCATTAATATGCTATTTATATTATTTTTGGGACTAGCCTATTAATCTAGAGCCTAGTGCCAGTTTCTGTTTTTTCCTTGTTTTTGAGTATTGCAGATGTGGAATATTAAACGGAGTCCAAACGGAATAAAATCTTTGCGAAGATTTTTTCTGGAACAAAATAGATCTACGAGGCTTGGGGTGCAAGGCAAGGAAGCTACCAGGAGGTCACAAGCCATGGGCGCGGCCACCCCCTGGCGACGCTTGGCAGGATTGTGACTCCCTGGCAGGAGTCCTAGCCCTATTCTTCGTCCTATAAATACCCACATATTTCCCCAATACCAAAAAGAACCACACAAATACTTTTCCGCCGCCAGAAGCCTTCGTTCCCAAGAGATCCAATCTTGGAGCCTTTTCCAGTAATCTGTCGGAGGGGGATCCAATCATGGAGGGCATCTACATCAACTCCATTACCCCTTCGATGATGCGTGAGTAATCCATCACAGACCTATGGGTCCATAGCTAGTATCTAGATGGCTTCTTCTCTCTCTTTGTGCTTCAATACCATGTTCTTCATGATCTTCATGGAGATCTATCCGATGTAATACTCTTTGCGATGTGTTTGTTGAGATCCGATGAATTATGAGTTTATGTTCAGATTATCCATGAATATTATTTGAGTCTGTTCTGAATTCTTATACGCATGATTTCATGTCTTTGCAAGTCTCTTTGAGTTATTGGTTCGGTTTGGCCAACTAGATTGGTAATTCTTGCAATGGGAGAAGTGCTTAGTTTTGGGTTTAATCTTGCGGTGTCCTCACCAAGTGACAAAGTAGGGGTAGCGAGGCACGTATTGTATTTTTGCCATCAAGGGTAACAAGATGGGGTTTTCATCATATTGCTTGAGTTTATCCCTCTACATCATGCCATCTTATCTAATGCGTTACTCTGTTCTTTATGAACATAATACTCTAGATGTAGGCAGGAGTCGATCGATGTGTGGAGTAATAGTAGTAGATGCAGAATCGTTTTGGTCTACTTGACACGGACGTGATGCCTATATGTATAATAATTTCCTTGGATATCTTCATAATTATTTGCTTTTCTATCAATTGCTCAACAGTACTTTGTTCAACCACCGTGATACTTTCCTTCAAGAGAGAAGCCTCTGGTGAAACCTATGGCCCCCGGGTCTACTTTCCATAATATATTTTAAGATCTATAAACCAAAGATACCAAAAATACCTTGCTGCAATTTATTTACCTTTTTTACTTTTTGCAATCTTTTACATCTATCTCTATCAGATCTAATCCTTGCAAATAACCACGAAGGGATTGACAACCCCTTTATAGCGTTGGATGCAAGAGTTTGATTGTTTGTATAGGTGCATCCATTGGTGAATTGCTTGTTCCTCCTATTGAATTGATACCTTGGTTCTTATAAACTAAGGGAAATACTTATCTACTTCGCTGCATCACCCTTTCCTCTTCAAGGGAACCAACGCACGCTCAAGAGGTAGCAAGAAGGATTTCTGGCGGTAGTGTCGGGGAGGATACACATCAAGCCCACCAAGTACTCATAACAAACTCATATCTTGCATTTACATTATTTTCCATTTGCCTCTCATTTTCCTCTCCCCCACTTCTTAAACGATTTTCAGAAAATACCAAAAAGTTTTGCCTTTTTATTCACCCTTCTTCCGTTCGTCTTCCCATTTGCTATATTTGCTTGTGATGACATGTGCCTTCTATTTGCTTGCATCTTCACTTGCTAAAAATCTATTGATATGGATCCTCATCCACTTGCTAATATTTTCAAAAGACCAAATTATGATGAACCAATTGCTAGTGAGTTGAGTGCACTTGATTATCTCTATGAAGTTTTACTTGAAAATAATGAATTTTTTTATGAAGTGTTGAAAGAGGAAAATTATAAGGTGATTCATGATATCTCCTTGAATGAAAAGCATGATTTCCATGTTGTTAGTATGAATTCCCTGAATATCCATGATACTAATGATATGCAAAACCACAAGCTTGGGGATGCTATGCTTGATAAAGGTGATATTTTTTGTTCCCCAAGTTTTGGTGATGACACGTATGCTATAATTGCTCATGAAAAGAATGCATTATGTGATAGTTATATTGTGAGATTACTTAATGATGCTACTGAAAATTATTATGAGGGAGGAACATATGCTTGTAGGAATTGCAATAATATCAAGTTTCCTCTCTATGTGTTCAAAGTTTTGAAGTCATGCTTGTTTCGCCTCCCTATGCTAGTTGATTGTTATTCCTATAAATTTGTTCACAAAATCCCAATGCATAGGAATCTGGTTAGAATTAAATGTGTTTTTCATTATATTCATGATGCTATTTTTCATATTTCAATTACTAATTTTTATGTGAGCATCATTGAAATCGTCATGCCTAGCTAGGGGCGTAAAACGATAGCGCTTGTTGGGAGGCAACCCGATTTTATTTTCATGTTCTGTTTTTTGCTTCTGTTTTTGAGTGTTTCACACATTATTACCTCTGTATTAATTTTGTTTTGGTGTTTTAATTAGTGTTTGAGACAAATAAGACCTTTGGGATGGTCTATGGTGGTTATTGATTTGAACTTGCTGAAAAACAGAAACTTTTGTGCTGAGTCCGGGAATTTTAGAACTTTTTCAGAGCTTCGAATGAGTCTGAAATTTCTAGAAAATATTGACATACAAATTTCCCAGCTTTTCCTGATGTTTAAGAATTTTTGGAGCGACAGAAGTATACGAAGTTTTCAGATTGCTACAGACTGTTCTGTTTTTGTCAGATTCTGTTTTCTATGTGTTGTTTACCTATTTTGATGTATCTATCGGTTGTATCGGGGGGTATGAACCATTGAGAAGTTAGAATGCAGTATGTATGACACCAATATAAATAAAGAATGAGTTAAAAACAGTACCTAAAGTGGTGATTTATTTTCTTATACTAACGGATCTCACGAGTTTTCTATTGTGTTTTGTGTTGTGAAGTTTTCAAGTTTTGGGTAAAGATTTGATGGACTATGGAATAAGGTTTGGCAAGAGCCTAAGCTTGGGGATGCCCAAGGAACCAAGTTATATTCAAGCATGCCAAAGATCCTAAGCTTGGGGATGCCCCGGAAGGCATCCCCTCTTTCATCTTCAATCCATCGGTAAATTTACTGGAGGCTATATTTTTATTCACCACATGATATATGTTTTGCTTGGAGCGTCTTGTATGATATGAGTCTTTGATTTTTAGTTTTCCACAATCATCCTTGATGCACAGATATTTTGAGATACCAACGCATGAATCATGAATTTAATAGAATACTCTATATGCTTCACTTATATCTTTTGAGATAGACAATTTTGCTCTAGTGCTTCACTTATATCTTTTTAGAGCACGCTGGTGTTTGGTTTTATAGAAAGAATTGAACTGCCGTACCTCACTTATATTATTTTGAGAGTCTTTAAACAGAATGGTAATTGATTTAGGTTATGAATTGAGTCCTAATATAATAGGCATCCAAGAGGGTTATAATAAAAACTTCCATATTAAGTGCATTAAGTTTTATTCCTTGCATAAAGTTTTGAGATATAAAGATGGTAATGTTAAGAGTCATGTTAGGAAGTAATGTGAATTTGTAAAAATACTTGCGTAAAGTTTTGTGATTCCCGTAGCATGCACATATGGTGAACCGTTATGTAAGGAACTCGGAGCATGATTTGTTTATTGATTGTCGACCTTTGTGTGAGGGTCGGGAGTGCGCGATGGTTTACACCTACCAACCTCTCCCCTAGGGGCATGCGTCTAATACTTTGCTTAGATGACTAATATACTTTTGCAATAAGTATGTGAGTTCATTATGACAAATTTTATTCCATGGATTATACGCACTCTCACCCTTCCACCTTTGCCAGTCGCTCTAGTACCGCGCAACTTTCACCGGTACAATAAACCCACCTTCCTCAAAACAGCCACCATATATTTTTCCTCAAAACAGCCACAATATATCTTTCCTCAAAACAGACACAATATATCTTTCCTCAAAACAGCCACCATACCTACCTATTATGGCATTTCCATATCCATTCTGAGATATATTGTCATGCAACTTCCACCGTTCCGTTTATTATGACACGCACCATCATTTTCATATTGCTTTGCATGATCGTAAGATATAGAGCATGATGTTTTCATGTCTTGTCCATTTTTTGATGTCATTTGCTATGCTAGATCATTTCACATCTCGGTACACCGCCGGAGGCATTCATATAGAGTCATAATTTGTTTTAGTTATCGATTTGTAATTCTTGAGTTGTAAGTAAATCAAAGTGTGATGGCCATTATTATTAGAGCATTGTATCATGTGAGCAAAGGATGATGGAATCTATGATTCCCTCACAAGTGGGGATGAGACTCCGGACTTTATGAAAAATAAAATAGGCCAGCAAAGCCCAAATAAAAAAAGAGAGGCCTTAGATTCCCACCAAAAAAATGAGAGAAAATAGAGAAGGGACAATGCTACTATTATTTTTTCTACACTTGTGCTCCAAAGTAGCACCATAATGTTCATGATAGAGAGTCTTCTATTTTGTCACTTTCATATACTAGTGGGAATTTTTCATTATATAACTTGGCTTGTATATTCCAATGATGGGCTTCCTCAAATTGCCCTAGGTCTTCATGAGCAAGCAAGTTGGATGCACACCCACTTAGTTACCTTTTGAGTTTTCATACACTTATAGCTCTAGTGCATCCATTGCATGGCAATCCCTACTCACTCAAATTGATATATATTAATGGGCATCTCCATAGCCCGTTGATACGCCTAGTTGATGTGATTCTATCTTCTCCTTTTCCTTCACAACCTCCACCATATCCTATTCCACCTATAGTGCTATATCCATGGCTCAAGCTCATGTATTGCATGAGAGTTGAAAAAGTTTGAGAAAATAAAGGTGTGAAACAATTGCTTGACTTGTCATCGGGGTTGTGCATGATATAAATACTTTGTGTGGGGAAGATGGAGCATAGCCAGACTATATGATATTGTAGCGATAACTTTCTTTTGCCATTATATTTTGAAGAGATACAATTGCTTTGCTAGTATGCTTGAAATATTATTGTTTTTATGTCAACATTAAGATTTTGTTTTGAGTCTTATGGATATGAATATTCATGCCACAATAAAGATTATTGAATGGATAAATATGTTAGGTAGCATTCCACATAAAAAATTCTGTTTTTATCATTTACCTACTCGAGGACGAGCAGGAATTAAGCTTGGGGATGCTAATACGTCTCCAACGTATCTATAATTTTTGATTGTGTCATGCTATTATATTATCTGTTTTGGATGTTTTATATGCATTAATATGCTATTTTATATTATTTTTGGGACTAACCTATTAATCTAGAGCCTAGTGCCAGTTTCTGTTTTTCCTTGTTTTTGAGTATTGCAGATATGGAATATTAAACGGAGTCTAAACGGAATAAAATCTTCGCAATATTTGTTTGAACAAAAGAGATCTACCAGGCTTGGAGTGCAAGACAAGGAAGCTGTCAGGAGGTCACAAGCCAGGGGTGCGGTCACCCCCCTAGCCGCGCCTGTCAGGCTTGTGACTCCCTGGCAGGACTCCTTGCCCTATTTTCGTCCTATAAATACCCAAACATTCCCCCAATATCAAAAAGAGCCACGCAAATACTTTTCTACCGCCAGAAGCCTCCGTTCCCGAGAGATCCAATCTTGGAGCCTTTTTCAGTAATCTGCCGGAGAGGGATCCGATCACGGAGGGCATCTACATCAACTACATTGCCCCTCCAATGATGCGTGAGTAGTCCACCATAGACCTACGGGTCCATAGCTAGTAGCTAAATGGCTTCTTCTCTCTCTCTCTTTGTGCTTCAATACCATGTTCTTCATGATCTTCTTGGAGATCTATCCGATGTAATACTCTTTTGCGGTGTGTTTGTCGAGATTCGATGAATTGTGGGTTTATATTCAGATTATCCATGAATATTATTTGAGTCTTTTATGAATTCTTATATGCATGATTTCATATCTTTGCAAGTCTCTTCGAGTTATTGGTTTGGTTTGGCCAACTAGATTGGTAATTCTTGAAATGGGAGAAGTGCTTAGTTTTGGGTTCAATCTTGCGGTGTTCTCACCCAGTGACAAATTAAGGGTAGTGAGGCACGTATTGTATTGTTGCCATCAAGGGTAATAAGATGGGGTTTTCATTATATTTCTTGAGTTTATCCCTCTACATCATGTCATCTTACCTAATGTGTTACTCTGTTCTTTATGAACTTAATACTCTAGATGCAGGCAGGAGTCGGTCGATGTGTGAAGTAATAATAGTAGATGCAGAATCATTTCGGTCTACTTGACATGGACGTGACGCCTATATGCATAATCATTGCCTTGAATATCTTCATAATTATTCGCTTTTCTATCAATTGCTCGGCAGTAATTTGTTCACCCATCATGATACTTTCCTTCAAGGGAGAAGCCTCTAGTGAAACCTATGGCCACTGGGTCTACTTTCCATAATATATTTTCAGATCTGTACAAAAATTCCTTGCTGCAATTTATTTACCTTTTTACTTTCCGCAATCTTTTACATCTATCTCTATCAGATCTATTCCTTGCAAATAATCGTGAAGGGATTGACAACCCCTTTATAGCATTGGGTGCAAGAGTTTGATTATTTGTGTAGGTGCATCCATTAGTGACTTGCTTGATCCTCCTACTGGATTGATACCTTGGTTCTCATCAACTGAGGGAAATACTTATCTACTTCGCTGCATCACCCTTTCCTCTTCAAGGGAAAACCAACACACGCTCAAGAGGTAGCACACATGCTCACTGATTGAGCTATTCTCCTTCATCTTGCAGGCAAAGAATCTCGTTGGAGGTCTCATACCTATCAATGCTGGCACGAACCTGAAATCCAAATTTCAGCTCTTAGAACATCTCATATGTTCCGTGATGTTCCAAATGTATTTGGAGATTGAATTCTAAGCCATAATGCAAGACGCACTGAACTATCAAGTAGTCATCAGAACGTGCTTGTCAGATATTCACAACATCCACAGTCGCCGTTTGAGGGGGTGGCGCACCTAGCGGTGCATTAAGGACATAAGCCTTCTGTGCAGCAACTGAGGACAATCCTCTGATCACGGACCCAGTGCACATAATTGCTATCATCATCTTTCCACTCTATTTTCTCTAGGAACATATCAAAAACACAGGGGAGATACATCGCGAGCTATTGATCTACAACATAATTTTTGCAAAGACAACTTAGACTATGTTCATGACAAGGACTTTAGTAATCATATTACTTTAAAAACTCCCACTCAAATTGACATCCCTCTGGTCATTCGAGTCCAACATGATACAAATCCACCAACCCAAGTCCGATCATCACATGAGATGAGGTGGTTTCAATGGTGAACATCTTCATGTTGATCATATCTACTATATGACTCATCTTCAACCTTTTGGTCTCTTGTGTTCTGAGGCCATGTCTGTACATGCTAGGCTCGTCAAGTTTAACCCGAGTGTTCTACATGTGCAACACTGGCTTGCAACCATTGTATGTGAAAGTAGAGTCTATCACACCCGATCATACGTGGTGTCTCGAAACTACGAACTTTCTCAATGGTGCAGACTCGGGGAAAACACAATTTTTATCTTGGAATTTTAGTGAGGGATCACCTTATAATGCTACTATCGTCCTAAGCAAAACAAGGTGCATAAAAGGATTAAAATCACGTGCAAATCATAAGTGACATATATGGCCATGAACTTGTGCTTTTGATCTCCATCTCCAAAGCACCGACATGATCTCCATCGTGACCCGCACAACACCATAATCTCCATCATCATGATCTCCATCATTGTGTCTCCATCGGGGTTGTTGTGCCACCATGCTTCTACGACCATTCCTACTACTTAGCGATAAAGTAAAGCATTACATAGCGCTTAATGATTGACAGGCAGGTCATACAATAATTAAAGACAACCCTATGGATCCTGCTGGTTGCCATACTCATCGACATGCAAGTCGTGATATTCTATACAAAACATGATCATCTCATATATCACATATATCTCATCATGTAATTGGCCATATCATATCACAACATACCCTGCAAAAACAAGTTAGATGTCCTCTAATTGTTGTTGCATGTTTTACGTGGCTGCTACGGGTATCTAGCAAGAACGATTCTTACCTACGCAAAACCACAACAGTGATACACAAATTGATATTCAACCTTCTCAAGGACCGCCTTTGTTGAATCCAATCCAACTAGAGTAGGAGAGACAGATACCCGCCAGCCATCTTTATGCAACAGAGCACATGTCAGTCGATGCAACTGGTCTCTCGTAACTGTACGAGTAAGGTTGGTCTAGGATGCTTCATCCCACAATACCGCCAAATCAAGAAAAGACCAAGGGAGGAAGCAATCTGAGCATCAACACCCACAAACTCCTTTGTGTTCTACTCGTGGTCTGATCTACGCATAGACCTAGCTCATGATGCCACTGTTGGGGTATGTTGCATGGTGAACAAAAAATTTCCTACGCATACGCATGATCTATCCATGGTGATGAGCATCTACGAGAGGGAGAGTGGATCTACGTACCCTTGTAGATCACTAAGCGGGAAGCATTAAGAAACGCGGTTGATGTAGTCGAACATCTATGCGATTCAAATCGCAAGTTGTCCCACGATCCAATCACGACCCGTCCCGCAATCCAATCACGATCTGTCCCATGATCCTGTTGTGGTCCTTTCGATCTAGCATCGAATGGATGGCACCTCTACGTTCTACACACGTACATCGATGACGATCTCCACCTCCTTGATCCAGCAAGCGAGGGTGGAGAGGTAGATGAGTTCTTCGGTAGCATAACGACGTGGTGGCGGTGGTGGTGAACTAATTCGGCAGGGCTTCCCCTAAGCACCGCGGAACTAATCTAGAGGAGAAAACGATCTAGAGGGAGAGAGGGTAACACATGGCTTATTAGGGTTAGGTCTGCCCTCAAAAATTCTCTATTATATATAGGAGGGAGGGAGAAGGCAGCCTCCCTAGGGTTTCCCCTTGGGTTCGGCCAAAGTGGAGGAGGTGGAAGAGTCCACCTCCAATCCGACTCCAAGTAGGATTCCAATCCTACTTGGAATCCCCCCCCCCCCGCACTTGTTTTTTCCCTTTTTCCACATCCTAGCCAAATGGGCCTTGTGGGTCTGGTTTGCCCAACCCACTAAGGGCTGGTGCACCACCCCTCAGGCCAATGTGGCCTCCCGATGTGGGTGCCCCCTCCCGATGGTCCCCCGGAACCCTCCCGGCACTCCCGATACACTACCGAAGTCCCTGGAACTTTTCTGGTGACGAAAACGGGACATCCTATATATCAATCTTTACCTCGTAATTAAGGATCTCATCCAGGACTCCGAACAACCTTCGGTCACCAAATACATAACTCAATACTACCGAAATGTCACCAAATGTTAAGTGGGTAGACCCTGCGGGTTCGAGAACTATGTAGACATGACCGAGACACCTCTACGGTCAATAACCAATAGCAGGACCTGGATGCCCATATTGATTCGTACATATTCTACGGAGATCTTTATTGGTTGAACCTCTATGTCAAGGATTCATTTAATCCCGTATGATGTTCTGTTTGTTCTTCGGTGTGTTACTTGCCCAAGATTCGATCGTCGGTATCTCTATACCTACTTCAATCTCGTTACCGGAAGTCTCTTTACTCATTCCGAAATACAAGATCCCGTGGCTAACACTTTAGTCACTTTGCTTGCAAGGCTTATTGTGATGTTGTATTACCGAGTGGGCCCTAAGATACCTCTCCGTCACACGGAGTAATAAATCCCAGTCTTGATCATGCCCACTCAACAGACACCCTCGGAGATACCTATAGAGCACCTTTATAGTCACCTAGTTACATTGCGACATTTGATACACACAAGGTATTCCTCCGGTGTCAGTGAGTTGCATGATCTCATATCCATGGCTAGGAAACCTTGACCATCTTTGATCAACGAGCTAGTACATTAGAGGCATACTAGGGACATGGTGTTGTCTATGTATCCTCACATGTATCTGAGTTTCCGATCAATACAATTCTAGCATGGATAATAAATGATTATCATGAACAAGTAAATATGATAATAACTAATTTATTATTGCCTCTAGGGAATATTTCCAACATTCCCCTTGTGTTCTTCGTGTTCTTCCTTGAATCCACCTCCAATTCGTGAAGATCGGGCCACCCTTGGCTTGCCCCGTATCATATTGGTACCGAGAGCAACATTGCCACGAATTTGGGGCCCTAGCCCCACACTTTTCTTGCTTTAGTTTGAGTTTTTTCTTCCCAATTTTAAAAATCCCCACAAAACAAGCCCCAAAAATTTTCTTGCATTTTTTTGTTCTTGTGAGTTTTTGCTAATTTTGATCCGTGGATCTAGTATTTGGCAAGTGGATCTACTTCCCCTTGGCGTTCCCTAGGCTCAATTTTTCTTTTTCCCCATCAAATTCACCCCCCCCCCCGAAATCAAAAATTCTGCCCAAAATCGCGTCCTTGAGTGGAAATCCCGAGCAGTTTGACCTGCCCGGATCATCGAGACACGGACCTGGATGATCTGGGCATCACCCGGATCGACCGGACCCTCTCCCGGATGTTTGGGTAACCCAAACATCATTACCTAAAAGCCGATGCCGGATCATCCGGGGCCCCATCCGGATAACCCCAGACTTGACACGACTGATTTATTGTTTCGACCATAACTAATTGATCTGAACTCCGATTTCAGCATACTTTAGCTCGTTTTGTAGCTATTGACATCCACCATCCCAAAAATTAGTTCCAACACCATTTTACACCATCATAGTTTTAAAATTTTGGCAAGTTTGCCTAGGCCCTCCACAATATCACTCGCATTACCACCATAGACTGCCACAACCTAACCCATTTTGGTTCCCATTGGATTTGTGGATACTTGAGTTGTGATTTCAGTATCCTAAGGTGTTTCGGCTACTTAGGGACTATTAATTTTCATCAACCAGTGGTGACTTGTATCGGTCCATCATCAACATCAACCACCGACGTTTGACATCGACGAAGACCATCCATTGTTTGAGATCATCTTCAACGAGAAGCAAGGCTGGCTTACCCCGACTTCATCAAAGGTTAAGTGTGAAGAAGGTATACATTCTGTCATACACTCTTCCTTCCTTTCCATTACTCCTTGATAGCCCCACCATCTTTGCGAATACCTTCATACCTATTGAGACTAGCTATCCTAGTATTGTTGGGCTTCACAAAAACTTGTGCACCATAGTGATATGATATCATCTTGTTGCATTTTTTGAAATATCATATAATGCAATTGCTTGCTCCCGTGCATATCTTGTGATACTTGTCTCATATAGTTGGTTGAGGCTTGATAAGAATAGTGGAAAGGAAGACAAGAGACAAAAAATACAAAAAAAGCTTCAAAGAAAGAAATAAAGATCAAAGCTTATAAGCAAAAGGAGTTGAGCATGAAAAGAGATACTTGTGCATGAGGATACATGGAATAGGAAATGTTTTGCTTGCATGAATAGGATTGGTTCCAAGTGGTGAATCATGCCCAAATGTGCAATAAGGTAGCGTCTCTCCTTGTGTTTGTACAACATGAGCTTTGCTCATCCCTATAGTTGCGCAAGCCCCATTATCCCACCACGTGTGTTTCTCTATTGTCCTCCTCTATATTTTGGTAGCACTTGCTTTGCATTTTGAGTCCTTCGAATTTATTTCAACATTTACAATATCTTGGACTTCAATTTGCATGAATTTGTGCCACTAACCCGAGCTCCACTATAAGCCATTTGTGTAGATTGTGAGAATTGGACAATGTTTTTCACCAAGTGCACTCTTTTCCTTGCATACATTGTGGTCTTTTGAGATCCATCTACAACTTCGGAAATATGTAACTCTGGTATGTTCATTCCAGCTCGTTCTCACACCTTCTCGAGTGCTTCCATGGATAGGGAATGTACATCTACTTTGGTCTACCACCACGACGACAAGTTCGATGCCATGAAGAACTTCATCAACGCCAAGATAGATGCTCAAATGGAGGAGCTCAAGGTCCTCATCAAGAACCGCAAGAGTTCTTCCTCATCTTCGAGAAGATGCTCAAGTGCACATGCTTCCGAGTTACCATTTCCGGTAAGATCACGTTGGCATCGGCACCATCAAAGACATGAAGAAATAACGACGTCAACATCAAGGCGTTCAATGCTTAACAAGTGTGAAGGTCATGAGCTTGACATCAACCACCGCTCGACGACTTCACCACCTACCTTGGAATCTTCACCAAGTGACTTCAAGACATCTTCGCCTTTGGATATGCAACATCTTCGCCGACAAGCACTTCAAGAGAAGCTCCCCAAGCTCAAGTCCGCAAATTCCACGAGCTACTATGACCTTGATATCGACCATGAGATTCCTTTCTTTGGGAGTCAAGACCCTGAGGAGTATCTCGAGTGGGAGCGCAAGATGGACAACTACGTCAAGCTCCTTCAAGTCCCTTCCAAAGATCAAGTGACGTGCGCCACAAGAAACTTCCACGGTGACACATAAACATCGTGGCTTCACACATCTTAAAAGAGCTTCGACATGAGTTGGTCTAAGACGAAGAAAGCGATGCAGCGAGAGTTTGTGCCTTCCACCTACATGGAACATCTGCAACGCCAATTGGATAACACCATACAAGGATCCAAGTCCATCGATGAGTACTTCATGAAGATGAAGAAAGCTTTGCGATGAGCCGGCTTGACCGACCCCATTTGGATGAAGTTATACTTCATGATGGGATTGAACAACGACATCGCCAAGACTATGTTCAACAACAACTACGAGTCTCTCGAAGAACTCTACATGGGTTCTCTCAAGGAGGAACAAGAACTCAAGGCCATGTCTACTCGACCCCGCGCACACTTCACAACGACCAAGCTCCGAGACGACGAGCATGAGGATGGTACCACCAAGATGTCCAAGCTTGACGAGCTCCAAGAGGACGCTCCCAAGTTCGTCTTCGCCACCATCCCTATTTGTGGCATTGACGATGCCGAGTCTACCACGACTCTTTTTGAAGACGGTGCGGTGACGACTACGACTACGGAACCACTCAAGGAACATGCTTTGGAGGCGAGCGACAAGGTAGCGAGCAAGGATGATGCTTCCATCTTTGGAGGCGAGAGTGATGATGTGCAATATTTGGCCTTCATCCACGACCAAGATCACGAGATGGTTGAGCATGGGAGTTTCCCTTCGACCATGGCGGCGTTTGGAGATGAGATGAGCGACTTATGCCACCATATTGAGAGTGAGAGTGCCTTCACCACTAGCCCCATATATGATGAGTTGCCGCAATTCTCATGTGAGGAGAGACACAACCCCCACCACTTGAGTCAGATGAGTGACTCCACCATATGTGAGTGTATGAGCCACCACCTGATACGTCTCCATCGTATCCACTTTTCCAAACTCTTTTGCCCTTGTTTTGGACTCTAATTTGCATGATTTGAATGGAGCTAACCCGGACTGACGTTGTTTTCAGCAGAATTACCTTGGTATTATTTTTGTGCAAAAATAAAAGTTTTCGGATCGTCCTGAAAATTTACGGGAAATATTTTGGAATTAATAAAAAATACTGGCACAAGAAGTAACCAGAGGGGGGCCACCTGCAGGCCACAAGCCTGCTAGGAGCGGCCACCTCCCTGGTCGCGCCTAGCAGGCTTGTGGAGCCATCGTGGCTCCTCCGACCTCCACTCCAGCTCCATATAACCCTATTCACGGAGAGAAAAATCAGAGATAAGAGTTCATCGCGTTTCACGATACGGAGCGGCTGCCACCTCCTGTTCTTCCTTGGGCGACCAGATCTGGAGTCCATTTTGGGCTCCGGAGAGGGGGAAATCGTCGCCATCGTCATCACCAATTCCATGATGCTCTCCGCCGTTCGTGAGTAATTCCATCATAGGCTTGCTGGACAGTGATGGGTTGGATGAGATTTATCATATATTTGAATTAGTTTTGTTAGGGTTTGATCCCTAGTATCCATATATTCAGAGATTGATGTTGCTATGACTTTGCTATGCTTAATGCTTGTCACTAGGGCCCGAGTGCCATGATTTCAGATCTGAACCTATTTTGTTTTCAGGAATATATATGTGTTCTTGATCCTATCTTGCAAGTTGTAGACACCTATTACGAGTTATGATCCGCATCCCCCAGGGTGACAATAACTGGGATTCTTTCCGGTGATTACCGTAGTTTGAGGAGTTCATGTATTCACTAAGTGCTAATACTTTGGTCCGGTTCTCTATTAAAAGGAGGCCTTAATATCCCTTAGTTTCCAATAGGACCGCGCTGCCACGGGAGGGTAGGACAAAAGATGTCATGCAAGTTCTTTTCCATGAGCACGCATGACTATTATGGAATACATGACTACATTACATTGATGAATTGGAGCTAGTTCTGTGTCACCCTATGTTATAACTGTTGCATGATGAATGCTATCCAACATAATTATCCATCACTGCTCCAATGCCTATGAGCTTTCCACATATTGAGCCTTGATAAGTTACTTCTCCGCTGCAACTTTTACAATCACTATAAAACTTCTATTGTTACTTTTGCTATCGTTACCGTTACTTCCATACTACTTTGCTACTGAATACTTTGCTGCAGATATTAAGTACTTCAGGTGTGGTTGAGTTGACAACTTAGCTGCTAATACTCAAGAATATTCTTTGGCTCCGCTTGTGTCAAATCAATAAATTTGGGTTGAATGCTCTACCCTCGAAAACTATTGTGATCCCCTATACTTGTGGGTTATCTTATCAAGACCTTTTTCTAGCGCCGTTGCCGGGGAGCATAGCTCTATTCTCTGAGTCACTTGGGATTTATATTTGTTGATCACTATGAAGAATCTGAAAGGTCCAAAAACTAAGATCTATCCCTCTACTACGAGGGGAGGTAAGGAACTGCCATCTAGCTCTACGCTTGATTCACCTTCTGTTATGAGTAAGTTTGTGACACCACCACCGGCTTGTAATTCTGATATGTCGCAAGTAATTGATGATGCTACTTAAGCTATGCATGATGCTTATGATGATGCTTTGCTTGATAATATTGTGCCACTGGATGAATTTCTTGATGAACAAATTGCTAGAGTCAATCCTGAAAATTATGATACTTCTGAAACTGATGAAATTATTGAAATTGAACACTTTGATACAACTCCTAGACCTAGATCTCCTAGATATGAATTTCCTGATATTCCTGAGGGTTATTTTATGGAAGTAGAGGTAGCTAGGGACTTTCTTGCTTGTAATGATAGAGATGATCTTAAGAAATTACTATTCAAGTGGAAAGAAAAATCTTTGAATGCTAGAATGAAATTTCAGGTGTGGTTGAATTGACAACTCAGCTGCTAATACTCGAGAATATTCTTTGGCTCCCCTTGTGTCGAATCAATAAATTTGGGTTCAATAATCTACCCTCAAAAACTGTTGCGATCCCCTATACTTGTGGGTTATTAGCGCCACATAGAACGAGCGAGATAGTTGATAGGGCATGTGAGGCCATTTCAATTTCTAAGAAGTTAATCTCTACCTCTTGCTACTTCTTGAGCTTGCATTGGTTTTCCCTTGAAGAGGAAAGGGTGATGCAACAAAGTAGATAATTATTTCCCTCAGTTGTTGAGAACCAAGGTATCAATCCTATAGGAGGTACAAGCAAGGCCCCAATCTATGCACCTACACAAACAATAAAACACTTGCACCCAACGCTATAAAGGGGTTGTCAATCCCTTCACGGTTACTTGCAAGGATGTGATCTGATAAAGATAGATATAAAAGATTACTAAAAGTAAAACTAAATAAAAGTTAATAAAATTGTGGCAAGGTATTTTTGGTATTTTTGGTTTATAGATCTAAAAATATAATATGGAAAATAGACCCGGGGCCATAGGTTTCACTAGAGGCTTCTCTCTTGATCGAAAATAATATTGTGGGTGAACAAATTACTGTCGAGCAATTGATAGAAAAGCGCATAGTAATGATGATATCCAAGGCAATGATTATGCATATAGGCATCACATCCATATAAGGTAGACCGAAACAATTCTGCATCTACTATTATTACTCCACACATCAATTGACTCCTGCCTGCATCTAGAGTATTAAGTTCATGAAGAACATGGTAATGCATTAAGTAAGATGACATGATGTAGAGGGATAAATTCAAGCAATATGATGAAAACCCGATCTTTTTATCCTTGATGGCAACAATAAAAATACGTGCCTAGCTACCCCTACTTTGTCACTGGGTGAGGACACCGCAAGATTGAACCCAAAAGTAAGCACTTCTCCCATTGCAAGAATTACCTATATAGTTGGCCAAACCAAACCAATAACTCGAAGAGACTTGCAAAGATATGAAATCATGCATATAAGAATTCAAAGAAGATTCAAATAATATTCATAGATAATTTGATCATAAACCCACAATTAATCGGATCTCGACAAACAAACCGCAAAAGAGTATTACATTGGATAGATCCCCATGAAGATCATGGAGAACATGGTATTGAAGAACATAGAGAAATAAGAAGCCATCTAGCTACTAGCTATGGACCCGAAGGTCCGAGGTTAACTACTCACGCATCATCGGAAGGGCAATGGTGTTGATGTAGATGCCCTCCATGATCAAATCCCCGTCCGACAGATTACCGGAAAAGGCCCCAAGATGGGATCTCACAGGAACAGAGACTTGCGACGGTGGAAAAGTATTATTGTGGCTCTCTTTGGTATTGGAGGAATATTTCTGAATTTATAGGCGGAGAATTAGGGTTGGAGGAGCTACAGGGGCCCACAAGCCAGGGGGTGCGTCCCCCAGGGGCGCGCCCTGGTGGCTTCTGGCCCACCAATAGGTCTTTTGGCCTCTTCTCCAAGCCTCCTAGGTTCCTTCTGGTCCAAGAAAAATCATCGTAGAATTTTATTCCATTTGGACTCCGTTTGATATTCCTTTTCTGCAATGCTCAAAAACAAGGAAGAACACAAAAACTGGCACTGGGCACTAGGTTAATAGGTTAGTACCAAAAATAATATAAAATAGCATATTAATGTATATAAAACATCCAAAATAAAAAATATAATAGCATGGAAAAATCAAAAATTATAGATACTTTGGTGACGTATCACCTTTATTGTGTCTTCTCGTTTGGTGTTAGGTCCAATATACGATGACGCGTCGATCCTCGATGACCTCGTCCTCCCTTTGGACAAGATGATAGCCATGGTGGAATATGATGCACCCCCACATGGTTCCATCACAATGAAGATGATCACAAGTTGGTCTTTACCACGTCACCTACATGACATGACTGGAATGACAAAGGTAACATAGGTGAAGGTGATGCTCTTGTCACACTAGTGGACATTGATTGCTTGCATAATGTTGATCACCTTATGGATACCTCGCATGCTATGTCTTCTTCATGCTTAGATGTGCCACCAATTTATGATGCATATGATGATGAGCATGTCGAATTGCCTAGTTGTGATGCTATACTCCATAGGATATCATGTGAAAATTCTATTGGGCACATCATGTTTGACAATCCACTTGACTTATCATATGCTATGCATGAGATCACCCATATTGCATCTTTGCAATCTCATCATAGTAACTATGCATATGCCATTAAAATAAACCCAATTTGCACATATGGCATAGATGACAAGACCATTGTTATTGGCATTTTCCCTTTGCATCATTTGCGCAATTATTCTCATATGCCATGCCTTGATCACCATGATTTGGAAAATGCATTGTTTTGGATGTTGTTCATCTTCTCCATCCTATGCTTCCTCTATTGCACATGAGAAGACCCCCATATAGTTTCCTCATACATATTAGGAGATCTTGATCCATCCTACACTTGGCATGATCCCCATATTTGTGTGCACAATATGCTTGCCATTGATACGAATAGAATGCTTGTGCCACATACTTGCAATAAATTGCGTCCCAATCATGTTGAGCATAATAACTATCAACTATGATTGCATGATGGATTACGTATTCCTATACCATGCCTCAAATTTATTTGAACATTGGACATCTTGTGCTAATGAACACAAGCACACACACACATCCAAACGGATGATGTGTATATTTACCACGCACACACCTTGTTTCGTGTGTCTTCTTCTTGTGTAGGTACACATGATTCTTCATCAACCTCGCAATCACACGAGTTTATGAAAAGAGCTCTAGAGAGCAACGAAGACTTGTGCCACCATGGAGTGCTTACCCTCCACCCACCCTCTTTGCGCAAATACTTCACGCATTTATTGGACATGGCTCTCACATGGCTATGGCTTATTGATCATTACACTTATTATGCCCATATTGCCATGTTCACTTTGCATCATATGCTCATTCTTATGCCCTTGTCATGCATTTGTGACCCATGTTGTGCATCTCACATGAAACTTGATCGTATGACTAATATGTGTATTCGCAAGCTTGATGGAGACATTCCTTGCTAATGCCATGTTTTCTTTGTGACCCATGCCTATGATGATACATTGATCATGTTTTATTTCCGTGCTTGCGATATGTCATGTGCATTGCGTGTGCTTACTATTTTCTCACATGACATGATTGCCATGATTTCCTCTAGTATGTTGCATCTTCGCACTACTAGTTTGCATGACATGATCAGTATGCTTGCTTATGTTGCATCACCAATGATTATTACTTTCTCCTTTCATGCGGTTCATGACAACCATTTCCATGCTTCGCACATGATTGATATTGCATATTGTCATATGTCACCATGTGTTGCCTCTCTCATGCTAGATGATTTTCCATGTATTGAGTGTGGCAATGCTATTAATTTTGCTAATGAGATTGCGCCCATAGCTTTCTCTCATATTATTGGAGATTTTGACATCTTTCATGTGAAGCATGCTTGCCTTCCTTCTTTGCACCATATGCCTAGTGCCATGAATATAGCCATTGTTGCATCATATTATTCATGCACTTGTGATCCTAATGGTTATGTGCAAGAGAAGAGAACCATCATGATGGATGATGTGTTTACCTACCACGCACATACATTCGTTTCTTTGTTGTGTGTATGTGTAGGATACTTGGACTACATGTCAACTTCCACTTCACGTGAGTTGACAATTCGAGGTATTGAGAGCGAGTCACTTTGGATCAACACGTTTCTACATCGCACTTGCTTGCACATCGACATATTGAAGGATGCACAAGGACATGTTTTCAAGGTGACATCCTTATTGAGCATGGATATTGTGGATCATCCTACTTGTGTTGCTTGTACCATGACATATAGTGGTCGTTGAGGGAGTACCGGATTAGGGGGTCCTCGGATAGCCGACCTGTTTTTTTATGGGCCGAACTATATGGGTTGCAAGGTGAATATCAGATCATCAAGGGCCCCATCGCCAAATGAAGGTTTCCAGAAGCCGTCGCATGTCCTCAAAGATGGCGACGCAGATAGGCATGATATCTCTTTGGCATGTAATCGACCATGCGTAAACCCTAGGTACCCTCGGCGTCTATATAAGCCGGAGGGTTTTAGGTTGTAGGGGGAGGACAACTCATCTAGGGTTAGCTATTCGATATCAAGGTAGATCAACTTTGTAACCCCATATCATCAATACATCCAAGCAGGACGTAGGGTATTACCTCCATAGGAGGGCCCAAACCTGGGTAAATCTGTGTCCCCTTCGTCTCATGTTACCATCGGTTCCAGTCTCACAATTCGGGACCCCCTACCCAAGATCCACCGGTTTTGACACCGACATTGGTGCTTTCATTGAGAGTTCCACTGTGACCCACAAAGGAATTGATGGCTCACCTCGTCGCAAGCAACAAGATCTGCATCTAGGGGATTCTTGCCCCCGATCAGACTCCCACACGCGGCGACATCTTGTCACACGCCAATTCGATCAGCCACCCTAGCCAGATCAGAAACTTCTTCCCCGATCAGAGAATCAAGTTAGGAACCTTAGAGTTCGTTGCTAATTCATGAGGAACACTTGTTTTGATGGAACCTTCGACCCTTGAGGAGCAGCCCGCAAGTCTTGATCCCTCGACGCCGAAGACATTAGGCATCGCCCCCAACAGAGTCGTCAGCCCCGAGCGATCTAGAACGCCCAATCCGGTCAATGTGACCAGACCCCTCCAGGCTAGACAGAACACAGATCCACTCTCCCACGGCCCTAGAACTGTCATGCCACACATTGAGTCCACTCGCCTCAGCGACACGCATCCTACCATCGCCTCATTTTTAAACGAGCTGTTCGATCGGGTTGAAGCTATGCGAATGTCGGATGATCATATTCCGGTCTATAACCGGCTCGGGTTAGGCCCGATGATAGGGAGATTCATGTGCCTTCGGTCACCCACCTTGTCGCTACCATCGAGTATCTGGCTGAGGACTCATCCCAATAGCCGGAATTGAAAACAGTTTACACCCTGTTCTCTTATCACCAAGATTTCATCGGCAAATCAGATATGGGGGTTCATCCTAAAGTCGGACCATCATCGGTCCAGGATCTACCACATGGTTCAGAGACCATAATTCCGAACACTCGACGTGGCATGGAACGAATTTTTGCCCACCCACCACCCAAGACGATAATCCTAGTATCGCTCCAAGGCCCGCGTCCTCGGACTTTCGGGATATTAAGCAACTACAAGGAGACTTTGTCCATCACTTTTCGGCCAGACTCCTGCTCGCCAGAAGCAGACAAATAGGTCTTGGTGAACAAGAGGTAATGGCAACTTTCATTCACAATTGCCATGATGAAGGGATTCTTAATGCCCTGGCTCATCGACACATTCGTGACTTTTCTGAGCTATCCGACTTGGTACAAAAGTACTGTGCCATGGAAACTGCTTGGCAATTCAAACGATTATTTTTGGAACTAACTTTCCCCGAACACCCTAGAGGAGATAGGAAAAAATAGGATACCTCCAAAGCGGCAAGTCAGATTCGAACCCGCCAAAAAAAGAAATAGACCCCTTGCTGGGGTCAGCACTGTCCTTGATGGACTACTGGATAAACCTTGCCCTATACACTCCGTACTCCTAAACACAAACCCGACTCACATCCTTAGAGCTTGCTGGGTCGTCAGGCAGGTCACAAAAAGCGGCCATACTATCCTCGCAGCGCCTCCATCGAATAAGCGCTCCCCATCGTCGCCCGCATACAATACCGAAGTCCTGACGGTCCACGAAACATTCCCCTCGAAGAATAGGATGAAGAGGGCTCTTAGAGCACTCGAATAGGTGTACCATGTGGTAGCAACAAGTGCATGGGCAGACATACTGATTACCTTCGGAAATGCTGACCAGCTGGCCATTCTTCCCGGTCACTCACCGGCCGCATGATGTCTACTACACAACCTTCTTCTTGTAGACTCGTGTTGGGCCTCCAAGCGCAGAGTTTTGTAGGACAGCGACAATTTCCCTCAAGTGGATGACCTAAGGTTTATCAATTTGTGGGAGGTGTTGGATGAAGATGGTCTCTCTCAAACAACCCTGCAACCAAATAACAAAGAGTCTCTTGTGTCCCCAACACACCCAATACAATGGTAAATTGTATAGGTGCACTAGTTCGGCGAAGAGATGGTGATACAAGTACAATATGGATGGTAGATATATGTTTTTGTAATATGAAAATATAAAAACAGCAAGGTAAAAAATAGTAAACGGGGAGCAAAACGTTGTATAAATGCTTGGAAACAAGGCCTAGGGTCCATACTTTCACTAGTGCAATTTCTCTCAACAATATTGGCATAGTTGAATCATATGTAAATACCTTTCGTGCGACAAAGAGTTCACTCCAAAGTTACAAATAGTGGAGAACTAACAAAATTATCGTAGGGTATGAAACCACCTCAAAGTTATCTTTTCCGATCAATCTTATGAGCTATCCCTATAAGTGTCACAAACAGCCCTAGAGTTCGTACTAAAATAACACCTTAAGACACACATCAACCAAAACCCTAATGTCACCTAGATACCCCAATGTCACCTCGAGTACCCGTGGGCTTGATTATACGATATGCATAACATAATTTCAGATTCATTATATTCAATCCAACACAAAGAACTTTAAAGCATGCCCCAAAGTTTCTACCGGAAAGTCAAGACGAAAACATGTGCCAACCCCTATGCATAGATTCCCAAGGTCATGGAACCCGCAAGTTGATCACCAAAACATACATTAAGTGTACCAATAGAACATCCCATTGTCACTACACATATCCCATCGCAAGACATACATCAAGTGTTGTCGAATCCTTAAAGACTCAATCCGATAAGTAAACTTCAAAGGGAAAACTCAATTCATCACAACAAGATAGACAGGGAAAACTCCATATGATTCAATCTATATCAACAAAGCTTGCGGTACATCAAGATCGTGCCATCTCAAGAACATGAGAGAGAGAGAGATCAAACACATAGCTACTGGTACATACCCTCAGCCCCGAGGGTGAACTACTCCCTCCTCGTCATGGAGAGCGTCGGGATGATGAAGATGGCATCCGGTAATGGTTTCCCCCTCCGACAGGGTGTCGGAGCGGGCTCCCGATTGGTTTTTCGTGGCTCTGGAGGTTTGCGGTGGCGAAACTCTCGATCTAGGTTCTCCCTTGGGGTTTTTGGTATTTATAGGAAATTATGGTGGTGGAAATAACTCCGGATGGGCCACGAGGGAGTCACAAGCCTACAGGGCGTGGCCGGGGGGTGGGGGGTGGTCACGCCCCTAAGGCTTGTGACTGCCTCGTGGGTCTTCTAGCCCAACTCCGATGCTCCGTGGGTCTCTTCTGGTCCAAAAAAATCACCGTAAATTTGTATTCCGTTTGGACTCCGTTTGATATATCTTTTCTGTAAAACTCAAAAACAAGGAAAAAACATGAACTGGCACTGGGCTTTAGGTTAATAGGTTAGTCCCAAAAATAATATAAAGTTGTGGTAAAATGATTGTAAAACATCCAAGAATGATAATAAAGCAACATGAAACAAGCAAAAATTATAGATACGTTGGAGACGTATCAACATCCCCAAGATTAATTCCTGCACGTCCTTGAGTAGGTAAATGATAAAAACAGAATTTTTGATGTGGAATGCTGCCTAACATATTTGTCCCTATAATATTCTTTATTGTGGCATGAATATTCAGATCCATAAGATTCAAAACAATAGTCTAATATTGACATAAAAACAGTAATACTTCGAGCACACCAACAAGGCAGTCGTGTCCTTTTGAAATAACATGGCCTTAGAAAGTTATTCCTACAAAATCATATGGTCTGGCTATGCTCCATCTTCCCCACACAAAGTATCTAAATCATGCACAACCCTGATGAACAAGTCAAGCAATTGTTTCACACTTTTGGTGTTCTCAAATCTTTTCAACTCTCACGCAATACATGAGCGTGAGCCATGGATATAGCATTATAGGTGGAATAGAATATGGAGGAGGTGCAAGGAGAAGAAGGAGAAGATAGTCTCACATCAACTAGGCGTATCAACGGGCTATGGAGATGCCCATCAATAGATATCAATGTGAGTGAGTAGGGATTGCCATGCAACAAATGCACTTGGATCTTTAAGTGTATGAAAGCTCAAAAAATAAAACTAAGTGGTCATGCATCCACTAGTTATATGAAAGTGACAAAATAGGAGACTCTCTATCATGAAGATCGTGGTGCTACTTTGAGGCACAAGTGTGGAAAAGGGTAGTAGCAATTGTCCCTTCTCTCTTTCTCTCATTTTTTCTTTTTTATCCTTTTTTCTTTTTTTATTTTGTTGGGCTTCTTTGGCCTCTCTATTTTTTGTTTGACCTTCGTTAGCCTCTTTTATTTTTTGTAAAGTCCGGATGCTCATCCCAACTTGTGAGGGAGTCATGGATTCCATCATCCTTTTCTCTCACGGGACAATGCTCTATTAATGAAAAATTATCACACTTTTATTTACTTATAACTCAAAAGAAAAATAAATTACAACTTGATTTCTATGATAAAGTATGACTCTATATACAATATGAAGTGATGGTGCAAGTCATGAAAAACTACATGGTGTAAGTTGCATGGCAATATATCTCAGAATGGCTCTGGAAATGCCATAAGAGGTAGGTATGGTGGCTGTTTTGAGGAAGGAGGGTTTGGTGTACCGACGAAAGTTGCACGGTACTAGAGAGGCTAGCAAAGATGGAAGGGTGAGAGTGCATATAATCCATGGACTCAACATTAGTCATAAAGAACTCACATACTTATTGCAAAAGTCTCTTAGTCATCAAACAAAGCATTAGACGCATGCTCCTAGGGGAGAGGTTGGTAGGAGTTAACCATCACGCGCTCCCGACCCTCACACAAAGGTCGACAATCATTAAACAAATCATGCTCCGACTTCGTTACATAACGGTTCACCATACGTGCATGCTACGGGAATCACAAGCTTTAACACAAGTATCTCTTCCAATTCACAACTACTAACTAGCATGACTCTCATATTACTATCTCTATTATCTCAAAACTATATGCAAGGAATCAAACTTCTCATAGTTTTTAATGCACTTAATATTAAAGTTTTTATTATATCCCTCTTGGATGCCCATTATATTAGGACTAAATTCATAACCTAAACAAATTACCATGCTGTTTTAAGAAACTCTCAAAATAATATAAGTGAGGAACGAGAGTTCAATAATTTTTGTAAAATATAACCCCACCATGCTCCATAAAGATATAAGTGAAGCACTAGAGCAACATTGCCTAGCTCAAAAGATATAAGTGAAGCACAGAAGCAAATGACAAGCTACTCTCAAAGGATATGGGTAGTCAAAACATTAAGGAGCTATGTGAGGACTCTCTCGCTCTATCCCTCAATAAATATTTTCAGATCTGAGTACTTTATTCAAACAGAAAGCAAAAGAAAAATAGCACGCATCATGTGAACGAATAAAAATTTAGGCTCAACATAGGCTAACCGATAATTGTTGATGAAGAGAGGTGGGATGCGTAGCATCCCCAAGCTTAGATGCTTGATACTTCTTTAAATATTTACTTGGGGTGCCTTGGGCATCCCCAAGCTTGAGCTTTTGTGTCTCGTTCAATCCTCTCATACCACGGTTTCACCTATTCTCAAAAACTTCATCCACACAAAACTCAAAAAGAACTCGTGAGATAGGTTAGCACACATAATAATAAATCAACTCTTTATGTACTGTCAATACAAATTGCATAACAATTTTAAAACATTAGTTACTTTATACTATCATTTCCACAATTTATATCTACCAATATAGGCTATGGAAACTATAGGATAAGTCGATAACGAAACTATGACAGCAATCTGTCTAAACAGAACAGTCTGTGTAAATTTATGAAAACAGTGTACTTATGTAACTCAATAAATTATGAAAATTTAGGACATTCTATAAACTTTATATGAAAATACTGTGTAAAAATTTCATAAACTTACCACGTTCCAGTAAAATATGAAAATTCAAACACTACAGACAAAGTTTCTGTTTTTATACAGCACTCATCAAAACATGCAATGCAAGCATCCTAAAGGCAATTCTTGGAAATTTTTATTGAAAAAATAGATTATAAATAACACCTAACAAAAATTAACAAAATATAATGATGATCCAATAAAATCACATATTGTGTGACGAATAAAAATATAGCTCCATGTAAGATATACCGATAGTGTTGAAGACGAAAGAGGGGATGCCTTCCGGGGCATCCCCAAGCTTAGACGCTTGAGTCTTAATTTAATATTACCTTGGGGTGCCTTGGGAATCCCCAAGCTTAGGTTCTTGTCACTCCTTATTCTCCTCATATCGGTGTCTCACCCAAAACTTGAAAACTTCAATCACACAAAACTTAACGGAACTTCGTGAGATGGGTTAGTGTAGTAAATATAGATCATTCACTTAGGTACTGTCAAGACAAGATTCATAATTGTTACCACATGATACCTACTGTATTAAATCATTCCCACAATTTATATTACTCAACATAAGCTATAGGAACACTTGAAACAAGCAAACTATGCATGCAAAACAGAAGCTGTCAAAAGAGAACAGTCTGTAAAGATCTGAATGATCACCAAACTTCCTGACTCTAAAAATTCTGAAAAATTAGGAAAATTAAATTAATTTGCAAATAAAGTTTTTTTCAAAATTTCATAATGTTTTGAATCTCCAGTAAAATCAGAGAATTCATATACTGGACGCAAATATTTTGTTTTTGCACAGAATAAAGAAGCAAGTATCCACACTATCCCAAAGGCTTTACTTGGCACTTTATTGAAATAAAAGACAAAAAACATGATTAATACAGTTGATTAATCATGTTAACACACAAATACATAAAGTAAAAGTGTTGGGTTGTCTCCCAACAAGCGCTTTTCTTTAATTCCCTTTAGCTAGGCATGATGATTTCAATGATGCTCACAAAAAGATAAGAATTGAAACACAAAGAGAGCGTCATGAAGCATATGACTAGCACATTTAAGCCTAACCTACTTAATATGCATAGGGATTTTGTGAACAAACAATTTATGGGAGCAAGAATCATCTAGCATAGGAAGGGAAAACAAGCATATCTTCAAGAATTTGAACATATAGAGAGGAAACTTGATATTATTGCAATTCCTATAAGCATATGTTCCTCCCTCATAGTAAGTTTCAGTAGCATCATGAAGGACTTAAACAATATAACCAGCACATAAAGCATTCTTTTCATGATCTACTAGCATAGAAATTTTAATACTCTCCTCATAAGCAAATTTCTTCTCATGACTAATAGTGGGAGTATCATAAAAGACTTGAATACTAAAAATTGGTTCCACACTACAAAAGTAATATTTAGTAAAAGGATATTCATAATTATGACAAGTATTATAATAGTAATCATCACTCTTTTTCATTGCATAAGTACCATCACAATAATCAACATAAGTAGGAGGCATGTAATCATTATAACAAATTTGATCATTCAAAGTAGGGGGAATAAACAGATCATCTTCATTAAGCATAGCATCCCAAAGCTTGGGACAAACATTAATTGTAGAAAATAAATTCTCAAACATTTCATTTTCATCAAACATATCATCCCCAAGCTTGTGGCTTTGTATATCATAAACATAATCACTCTCATCATTAATGGTATGAATAACACCAATAGTATATCAATTATTATCATCATCCTCCAAGTTGGTGCCATAAATATTTTCAAGATTATAAGAAGTATAATTATCCTCCCAATAATAATTATGACAACAAGCAATAGGTATAACAAAATCATCCTCAAGTGTATCATATTCCACAACTATTTTTGATTCATTCTCATGAGGCCGATCAATAATGGGAGCAACATTGTTTGGGAGAGATACCTCTTTACCTTTACTTTTACTTCTTTTCTTATTCTTCACCACATTATGGGTTGCCTTATTTAATTCCTCCAGACTTGTTTTTGAAGAGGTTGGTTGAATAAGAAGCTTCTCCTTGTTACCTAATTTATCATATGAAAAAATAGGAGGATATTGGGAAACCTCTTCCCCTTCATTAGTATTCTCTTCCTATTCTAATTGTTTTATTGTCTTCAAGTAATTGGAAATATAAGGATTCTCAATGCAATTTAATACACAATACATATAAATTTCCTGTGGATCAAAATCAATAAATCTCTTAAGATTATATTCTGGGATACCCGTAGTTATAATTTTCATTTCTTCATAGCCCAGAACAAAACTAATTTCATTATGATGCGCAAGGTAAATCAAGTTATCACAATTTTTGGAAATGATTAGTTCATGAAACAATTTGCATTGGAGATTTAAATGACGACATTCATTGCAAAGTTCACAAGGACGACGATAAATATTGAATCTTTCACCACAAACATCTAGCCTCTCTTGCAACCATTTAGTTTCTAAATACTTATGCTTCTTACAAAATCTATCTTCCCTTTTTGGCCTATCTTGACAAATTCTATGGACTCCACAAAAATTGACATGCTTATAAGAAATATTTTTATCATGACTAGTGCAATCATCATTAGTACTCTGGATATTCAAAGAATTCATACTAACAACATTGCAATCATGCTCATCACTCAAAGATTTAGTGCCAAACATTTTAATAACTTCTTCTTCTAACACTAGAGCACAATTTTCCTTTCCATCATTTTCACGGAAGACATTAAAAAGTTGAAGCATATGAGGCAACCTCAATTCCATTTTTTTTGTATTTTTCTGTTATAATACCAAACTAGTGAAAAACAAGAAACTAAAAGATTTGATTGCAAGATCTAAAGATATACCTTCAAGCACTCACCTCCCCGGCAACGGCACCAGAAAAGAGCTTGATGTCTACTACACAACCTTCTTCTTATAGACTCGTGTTGAGCCTCCAAGCACAGAGTTTTGTAGGACAGCGGCAATTTTCCCTCAAGTGGATGACCTAAGGTTTATCAATCCGTAGGAGGCGTAGGATGAAGATGGTCTCTCTCAAACAACCCTGAAACCAAATAACAAAGAGTCTCTTGTGTCCCCAACACACCCAATACAATGCTAAATTGTATAGGTGCACTAGTTCGGCGAAGAGATGGTGATACAAGTGAAATATGGATGGTAGATACAGGTTTTTGTAATCTGAAAATATAAAAACAGCAAGGTGACAAATAGTAAACGGTGAGCAAAACGTTGTATAAATGCTTGGAAACAAGGCCTAGGGTCCATACTTTCACTAGTGCAATTTCTCTCAACAATATTGGCATAGTTGAATCATATGTAAATACCTTTCGTGCGACAAAGAGTTCACTCCAAAGTCACAAATAGTGGAGAACTAACGAAGAAATTATTGTAGGGTACGAAACCACCTCAAAGTTATCTTTTCTGATCAATCTTATGAGCTATCCCTATAAGTGTCACAAACAGCCCTAGAGTTCGTACTAAAATAACACCTTAAGACACACATCAACCAAAACCCTAATGTCACCTAGATACCCCAATGTCACCTCGAGTACCCGTCGGCTTGATTATACGATATGCATCACATAATTTCAGATTCATTATATTCAATCCGACACAAAGAACTTCAAAGAGTGCCCCAAAGTTTCTACCGGAAAGTCAAGACGAAAACATGTGCCAACCCCTATGCATAGATTCCCAAGGTCACGGAAACCGCAAGTTGATCACCAAAACATACATCAAGTGTATCAATAGAACATCCCATTGTCATCACAGATATCCCATCGCAAGATATACAGCAAGAGTTATCGAATCCTTAAAGACTCAATCCAATAAGTAAACTTCAAAGGGAAAACTCAATTCATCACAACAAGATAGAGAGGGAAAAACTCCATATGATTCAATCTATATCAACAAAGCTCACGGTACATCAAGATCATGCCATCTCAATAACAAGATAGAGAGAGAGAGATCAAACACATAGCTACTGGTACATATCTTCAGCCCCGAGGGTGAACTACTCCCTCCTCATCATGGAGAGCGGCAGGATGATGAAGATGGCCTCCAGTGATGGTTTCCCCCTCCGACAGGGTGCTGGAACAGGCTCCCGATTGGTTTTTCATGGCTCTGGAGCTTTGCGGCGGTAGAACTTCTGATCTAGGTTCTTCGTTGGGTTTTTTGGCATTTATAGGAAATTATGGTGGTGGAAATAAGTCCGGATGGGCCACAAGGGAGTCACAAGCCTGCAGGGCATGGCCAGGGGGGTGGTCGCACCCCTGAGGCTTGTGACTGCCTCGTGGGTCTTCTGGCCCAACTCCGATGCTCCGTGGGTCTCTTCTGGTCCAAAAAAATCACCATAAATTTTTATTCCGTTTGGACTCCGTTTGATATTCCTTTTCTGTAAAACTCAAAAACAAGGAAAAAACAGGAACTGGCACTGGGCTCTAGGTTAATAGGTTAGTCCCAAAAATAATATAAAGTTATGGTAAAATGATTGTAAAACATCCAAGAATGATAATAAAGCAACATGAAACAAGCAAAAATTATAGATACGTTGGAGACGTATCACCGCACTGGTCCTGAACCCCATCATCGATGGTTATAGGCTGCATAAGGTGCTAATGGACGGCGGCACCGGTTTAAACCTCATATACGAAGGCACCCTGGAAATTGTGCAGTTCGACCAATCTCGCATCGAACATAGCAGTATAACTTTTCGGGGAATTATTCCTGGGAAAGAGGCACGTTGTTCCGGACGTATCATCCCGGACGTTGTGTTCGGCATGCCCGAAAACTACCGATCTGCAAAACTTATCTTCCACATCGTGCCCTTCCCAAGCGGTTGCCACCCCCTATTAGGGCGCGATGCCTTTACAAAACTCTAGGCTATATCCCATTACGGGTACATGAAACTTAAAATTCCAGGACCAAATGAAGTGATCACAATTGACAGTGATCCGGACATAGCCCTTCGAGCAGAAAATAAGACGGCAACACTTGCCCTCGAGGCATTAGCTGAGACTATTGCTGCCGAAGAACTAACCGCACTACGGTCAACATTTGACAAGGATGATGTGATCCTCAACAAAAGGCCCAAGCCCACCTCCTTCAAACCCGCGGAGGAAATCGTCAAGTTTCAAGTGCACCCGACGGACCCCAATAAGACAGTGTCCATCGGAGCTCAGCTCGATCCCCTTGTGGATGAGGCTCTACGGAACTTTCTTTGAGAAAACTGGGCACCTTTGCCTGGCATCCTTCCGATATGCCTGGAATCCCACAGTGGCTCACCGAGCATAGTCTGGACGTTATCGCAGGCTTCAAGCCCGTCAAACAGACTATGTGCCGCTTCTCCGAAACCAAACGGCAAGCTATGGGTGAAGAATTATCTAAACTATTAGAGGTTGGATTCATTCGGGAGATTAAGCACCCAAAATAGTTGGCAAACCTTGTGATGGTACCAAAGAAAGACAAGTCCTGGCGGTTGCGCGTCGATTTCAAAGAACTTAACAAAGCCTTCCCTAAGGACCCTTTCCCCTTAGCATGAATAGACCAGATCATCGACGCCACAGCCGGACATGATTCGTTGTGTTTCCTTGACACCTATCTCGGATACCATGAAATCAAAATGAAGGAGTCCGATCAAGCGGCAACCGCATTCATCACCCCCTACGGGCCATTCTACTTTAACATGATGCCTTTCGGGCTAAAAATCGCTAGGGCCACTGAGGGAGTCCTAGATTAAGGGGTCCTCGGGAAGCCGGCCTATTCTTATGGGCCGGACTATATGGGCTACTTACCGAACACAGGAATATTTGAAGGCCCGGTCTCCAAGATGGAAGTTTCGGGAAGCACGACTTGCACTCCACGTTTGATGTAGCGAATAGGCATGTTTATCTCTTCGTCATGTAACCGACCATGTGTAAACCCTAGGTATCCTCGGCGTCTATATAAGCCGGAGGGTTTTAGGGTATAGAGAGAACAACTCATCTAGGGTTAGCTATTCGATCTCGAGGTAGATCAACTCTGTAACCCCCCATATCATCAATACAACCAAGCAGGAAGTAGGGTATTACCTCCATAGGAGGGCCCTAACCTGGGTAAACATGTGCCCCTTTGTCTCCTATTACCATCGATTCTAGTCTCACAGTTCGGGACCCCCATACCCGAGATCCGCCGGTTTTGACAAAGACAGCCACATACCAGCGCATGATCCAGATGTGTCTCATGACACAAGTCGGTAAAATAGTCAAGGTATACATGGACAACGTGGTAATTATAACCAAACACGTCAGCCAATTAATCGGCGACCTATGGTAAATCTTTGCCAGTCTACGCGAGTATGACATACGACTCAACCCAAAAAAATGTTTATTTGGAGTTCCCTCTGGTAAACTGCTCGGATTCATTGTCTCCCATAGAGGAATAAAAGTGAATCCGGCTAAAATCCATGCCCTATCGGAACTGGCAATCCCTAGAAAGCTAAAGCATGTCCAGAGGCTAGCTGGGTGTGTAGCGGCATTAAGCTGCTTTATCTCCCGCCTTGGAGAGAAAGCATTACCGCTCTATAAACTGCTCAAATGAACCAACAATTTCGAGTGGATCAACGAAGCAGCGACTGCATTAGAGGAAATCAAAACACTACTGGCAACCAATCCCATCCTCACAGCACCAGCCGCCGGTGAGCCCATGTTGTTATACATATCAGCCACCAACCAAGTTGTTAGCGCGGTGCTCATCGTTGAACGAGATGAGGAGGGACACAAGTTTCGGACTCAGAAGTCGGTCTATTACGTGTCAAAAGTACTAACGCAATGCAAATCCAGATATCCGCACTACCAAAAGATAGCTTATACAGTGTTTATGGCATCAAGGAAACTCTGACATTATTTCCAAGAGTGTGCGGTAACGGTGGCACCCGAAGTACCCCTGAATGATATAATCAACAATAGGGATGCCACCGACCGCATAGCCAAATGGGCCATTGAGCTCCTTCCTTTTGAAATAGCTTATAAGTCATGCTGTGCCATCAAATCTCAGGTATTGGCCGCCTTCCTGGCTGAATGGACAGAGGCCGAGCTCCCCAAGGAATACAATGCATACTCCCATTGGACAATGTACTTTGATGGATCAAAAACCCTGGACGGACTGGGGGCTAGAGTTATCCTCACATCCCCCACAGGTGACAATGTGTGATTCATGTTGTAGATCATGTATGCCAACTCTAACAATGCTACCGAATACGAAGCCCTCCTACACGGTCTTCGGATGGCAGTATCAATGGGAATACGACGGCTAGAGGTACGGGGAGACTCCAACTTGGCCATCTCCCAAATTAACGGCGAATTTGACGCCAAAAACCTGAAGATGGTGGCGTATAGAAACGCCATCCTAAAGATATCCGCAAGGTTCGAGGGGTTGGAATTTCTCCACGTTGCTCGCGACAACAACCAAGCCGCCGACGTACTGCCTCGTATGGGAGCCAAACGCGACCCTGTCCCCAGAAACACCTTTAAGCCATCCGTCGTGTGGCATGACAAAGACAAGGATGTCGGTCTAAATATGGTGGACGAGGTTGTTACCCCTATAAACGAACCCGACGATCAAATCATCGGCGGCTCCATCATAGACGAAACGCCTTCGGCTCATGGGGTAATGGAAGTAATTGCGCCATGGACAGAGCCCTTCCTCGCCTACCTTCTCCGCAAGGAACTCCCCAAAGACCAAACGGAGGCAGGACTATCCAAGGCATACAAAGTACACGAGCGTGAGTTATACAAGAAAAGCACCACCGGAATATTACAATGGTGCATATCCGAGGAAGAAGGACAGGAGCTCCTAGCCGAAGTTCATGCAGGCATGGGCAGCCAACATGTCGCGACAAGAGCCTTAGTCAGCAAGACCTTCCAAGACGGTTTCTTTTGGCCTTCAGCTCGGACGGACGCCCAGTCACTTGTCAAACATTGTGTAGGGTGTCAACTCTTTGCAAATCAAAGTCACATGCCCCCAACAACTCTTCGGACTATTCCGGTCACTTGGCCTTTTGCGGTCTAGGGGCTGGACATGGTCGGACCCCTTAAAGGGGGGACCAAGAAAACAAATACCTACTGGTCATGGTCGACAAGTTCACTAAATCGATAGAGGCAAAGCCCGTGAAATCGGCCAAGTCTAGCTGTGATCGACTTTATCTCTGGCGTGGTACACCGTTACGGTGTCCCGCACAGTACAATAATGGATAATGGATCCAATTTCATGGCCCAAGAGGTCAAGGATTGGTGCGCAAAAATGGGCATCAAGCTCGATTACGCATCAGTCTATCATCCGCAGACCAATGGACAAGTTGAACGAACAAACAATCTCATTATGAGAGGCATTAAGCCATGTTTGGTCTGATCTCTTCATGAGTCCGACTGCCATTGGGTGGAGGAACTCGACTTTGTTTTATGGGGCCTGCGCACCCCCCCAATAGATCAATAGGGTTTACACCATTCTTCATGGTTTATGGGTCAGAGGTAGTCCTCCCCTACGACATTATTCACGATGCACCAAGGGTGCACATGTACAAGGAAAAGGAAGCCGAATTAAATCGGCAAGACGACGTTGATGCCTTAGAAGGAGAGCACGACATAGCTCAGGCTCGCTCTACTTTCTACCAATAGCAAGCCCAACGTTATCAGAGCAGGGAGGTCAGGGCAAAAGCATACAACGTAGGCGAACTCGTCTTACGACTCTTGGAGAAGCAGAAGCATAAACTCAACCCCAAATGGGAGGGCCCCTTCATAATCGACGAAGTACTCGCGGGAGGAGCCTACCATCTTCGGAACACGTCAGACAACCGCCTCGAACCAAACCCATGGAACACAACTAGTCTTTGGCGCTTCTACGGATAAACCGGTATCATCTAAATACTTCAGCATTTTTCCTTTTTCCTTCTATTTTTTTCTTTTTCCCCTTCCACTGTGTTGTTTGGTAGGATTGAAATTTTCTCCTTTTCTTTCCATATTTGGTTAACCGATCTTGTACCAAGGTTATCGGCTTACACCATTAAGTGTTAAATCCAAACATAGCACCTGGGGGCTTCTTCCCGAAGCCACTGCTTTTATATTATAAAGCACTTATTCACACTCATCGTGTACACATGTTTCCTTTATCACTTTCAAGCCATCATATGGATCAATTAGAACTAAGACATTGCCAAGCTAGGTTGCCTCGCTCCTGTGTTTACCCTCTACGTTCCTGATTGTTCGGCTAGAGGGTAAAGGGAGCACCTCTGCGATTGTTATGACCAGGTCCTTTGGATACGTACCTCAGATGGGTAAAGCCGAAATCTAGCTATCTTACGTAGACAATTGGTCGGCCTTGACGGGAGCACTTAATACGGCTATGGCCGTTATCGCCATTGTTTGGGTTTGTTTGTTTTTCCTAAAAACACCCTTAGCCGCATACTAGCAATATGCAGACCTTTACCCACGATCTTCGTAGGGGCCCGAAGAAAGGTATCGATAGAGGTACTATTTCCCTCGGAAGATGTTTCTTATGCTAAGCAGTAATATAACATATCTCGCTGTGTGATTTCTGTCTGTTCGCACCACATGGCCGAATTGCCTGGTTCCCCAAACACAATTCGCTCTTTTGGAATAACAAATTGCGAGGAACACTCCCGCGCTCTTCGCACGGGAGGGAGAAGCCGATGGCCAGTTAAGACAAAGTTTACAACACACATTGTTCATACGAAAGTATACAAAATTACACATTTGGCTGTCTATCTAATTTATCGATTATGGTGTCTAGGGAGCAGTCTTCCTGTGGAAGGCGGGCGGCAGGCATCACCTGGTCATACACCAGGTGGAGGGGCACTTCTTGACCATCCGATCCCACAGGACCAACCCGAGACATCCGCTCGGGGTCAAGTCCGGTGTATCAGGTCTTGATCATTGCCAACGCCTCCCGCGCTCCCTCCCGGCAAGCCGATGTATTCCACAACTCGAACCTGCTTCGAGCTCCCTTGAATCGATCGATCAATTCGGACATCCCTTTCGGTGGCTGTTCGGCAGGCCATAGCGCTTTTACCATGCCTTTCATTGCTTTCCGAGCATGCTCATGGAGGGCGGATAGATCCTTTAGCAAGTTCCCCGGTAGGATCCGAAATCTTCTTCAGGATGCCCGAACAGAAGGCCTATACATGAGGGAAAGACATGCTTATTATACTTCCTTTATACGAAGTACTCACTAATATTCGGATCATACTTACCGAACATGCCCCTCAGAAGTTTCTGTTTTTCTTCTTGGGCCTGGGCTAGTTGAGCCTTTAAATTCTCAATTTCTTCGGCCTATTTTTTCTTCTCCACTTGGAGACAGTTCATAACACCACACCCAACCTTTTGCTGTGACTCAGCGTACCGCTGAGCTTCTCGGGCTTCATCCAGCTCCTTTTGCATATGCCCTATTATCTCTTTCAAAGCCGATTACTTACCTACAAACTGGCCGATATCATCTTCAGGGCCTAGCCGAACCCAGCTCGGGTTGTGCCGATGTGCTCGTCCGCTGTGCGTAGGGCGTCGAACTCTTGTTCGGAAAACATCGGGTGACGCAGGGCCTCCTGTCATCGCCGGTGGTTCATAGCGCTTCCTACCTCCGATTTAGTGACACAAACATCATCACCGGAATCGGTGGGAGCCGGGTTGGACATAGGGGCCCTGGCAGCAGGGTCGGCTTGGGCCGTAGCCCTGTAATTTTGAGCGCTGCCAAACACATTGGGGACCTCTTCGACACGAGAAGCCTGGGCCTTTCACATGAGTGTTTCGATGCAAACTACCGTGAGAATCTATTAGTTGTGATAACACACACACACAACCAAACAAAATATTTTGGGGTTGAGCGAGCGGGCGAATTCGTCCTCGCGGCCGGCTCGTAGGTTGGGCCCTTGTTGGCTTCCGATCTGTGTGTTGTTTCAATTATCGGCGTGTGGCGTGTAAATCGTCGATGCTTGGGAGTAGGAGCTGGCGCATTCGGTGTGCTTGTAGCTATTTGCCTCTTGCGGGATGAACTCTTTTTCTTCCTGTTTGTCGCAAGAATGGAGAACGACCCAGGGTAATCGGCTATAAAAGCCACTGGAGATCGATCGATGCTCTCCTGATAGAAGACCCCGTTGTCGAAACTAATTGAAAGATCAGGGTCCTCGTGAAAACCCGGATCGTCATCACGCGAATAGTCTTCGGGCTGGGGCACCGGACAGCTGACTGTCTCGATGAAGCCCCTCCATTCCTGTCCATGAAGGGTTAAAAGCTTCGGTCAATTGAAGGACGAAATGGAAACCCCGAACTATGTTCGCAGAAGAGAAAAGCTTACCCATTCGATGGGATTTTGGCTAGAGTACCCTTCCTTGGTTGCCCGCCGGATGAAATCCTCTTGCTCTCCTTTATACAGGTCGGCAAGTGCGGTGGCCAATGCTGTCTGATTGGCGGGTCCCAGTCTTCGGGAACGTGTGGTGTCGCTTGTCCCGTTGTAATTCCACAAGGGGTGTACCCTCTGTTGGAGGGGTTGCACGCACCGGGAGATGGCGGCGGCCATGACATTGATCATGGTTAGTTTGTGGTGAGCACGTGAGCCGCCAGGCGTTGCACTTTGACGCTTTCCTCATGGAACGAACTCCTTGGCCGCCAGTTGTATCTTTTCTTCAAGGGGGCATCGGAGTATTCGGGGTAGACCTCTCCGAGATGGCTCGAGCAGGGGACATCTTCGATGTAAAACCATTCCGAGTTACACTCTTCGGGTTCCTTCGGTGTACCCACCGGATACCCCGTCCCCGCTATACGGCACACTTCGGCTCCGCCGACCATAAAAATTGTCTTGTCCCGAGTTTAGGGGATGAGACAAAAATACCTTCTCCACAGTTCTAAGTGTGCTTTGCAACCCAAGAACATCTCGCAGAGGGCTACGAAGCCCAAGATGTGCAAGATGGACCCTGGAGTAAGGTGGTGGAGTTGGATCCCATAGAATCCCAGCAATCCCGTCAGAAACGGGTGGATGGGAAACCCGAGGCCTTGCAGAAGAAAGGGGATGAAGCATACGTGTTCCCCTCTTTGAGGATTGGGGAAACGCTCCACGAAAACCTCGTTGTTATAAGAGGTTAGACCTACGCGGGGCACCGCCAGTTCTGAATAAGGGAGGTACCCCTGGGTCTCTAGATTGCAGAGCCGCGGGAGTGCTACGGAGAAGCTAGTCCAGTCCCCTGGACGTGAACCGTAGGGGCACGCAGAGGACCTGGGGGCGTTAGCCATGTTTTTCGTGGATCTTCTGCTAGGAGTTTTTCTGTTGGGAAGGAAGGGGATGTGGTCTAAGCCGCAATTTAATTCGTTTAAGGACCACTAAACCACTCGTCTCCCCATGATGTGCGTGAATCGAGGAGCACGGGCGCTTGTTATAATGGGCCCGTGGAGCTCGCGACGTTTCGAATTTTGCCGATGACTGGTCGGTTGCCGAATAAGAAGATGTAAGGGACTCGCCTCGCAAGCCGAAGATTACGACACGTGAAGATAAACCGAACATACATCAGCATTGAAGGCTAGTCTGGGGCTACTGAGAGAGTCCCGAATTAGGGGGTTCTCGGATAGCCAACCTGTTTTCTTATGGGCCGGACTATATGAGCTGCAAGGTGAATATCAGATGATCAAGGGCCCCGTCGCCAGATGAAGGTTTTCAGAAGCCGTGGCGTGTCCTCCAAGATGGCGATGTAGATAGGCATGTTATGTCTTTGGCATGTAACCGACCATGTGTAAACCCTAGGTACCCTCGGCGTCTATATAAGCCGGAGGGTTTTAGGTTGTAGGGGTAGGAAAACTCATCTATGGTTAGCTATTCAATCTCGAGGTAGATCAACTTTGTAACCCCATATCATCAATACATCCAAGAAGGACATAGGGTATTACCTTCATAGGAGGGCCCGAACCTGGGTAAATCTGTGTCCCCTTCGTCTCCTGTTACCATCGGTTCCAGTCTCATAGTTCGGGACCCCTACCCGAGATCCGCCGGCTTTGACACCGACAGTCATCTTAGACCACTTCTTTGCACACATGTTAGTAATATTGCTTTTCCTCATGATTACCACATAGCCATGCCTCATGACATATATACCTTGTGTGTTGCATCCAACTTGTGGATTATTTGCTCTTATCATATGCTTGGTTCCAACAATGTTCATTCTTCACATTTTCCATGCAACATCGCTTGCTACATGCTTGGCTTGATTGCCTCACACATGATGACCAATTGCTCTTTATATTGTGTTGAGTGCCTCACTATCTTCCCTACACCATGTGCACATTATGCCTGTATTGTCTTGCACTTTGGATTGCACCATGTGTTTAAACACTTCATTTTACTTGGCGTTGTGGATGATTCCTATGCCTACCATAGACCTTTTGTTGATTGCTTTGTGCATGTGTGCTATGCCCATGAGGTAGATGCTTGTTATATTGTCACACATATTTGCATCCCTACCTCGCCTTTGCATACTTGTTTCTATGATTGCATTGCTTGTGCTCAATTTATATGCTTACATGCCATGCCACAATCCCTTGTCACAACATGTGTTATGCATAATGACAACACTTGTGCGTTGATTCACCATTTGAATTGGTTTTGCACTAATACTAACCACATTTGTTTTTCCAAGTGTTTGTCATATTTGCTCTTTTTGAAGGAATTCCTAGACGGTGAGGCATTGGAGAGTGTCCCTTTAGGGCTTGATGATGATGAGTGCTTGGTGATCATCCATTCCGACACAACGACGCCATCTCCTTCCCATGGTGATTTGGATTTTGATCCGAGGACGGATCTTTCCCAAGGGGGAGGGGATGATGCGGAGCATCCTACGGACATCACCATGAGAAGAGTCCGTTTGGCAAGTGACACGTGCCACATCTACTCCACATACATAAAGGTGAATCATCACCTTTACACGTGTTCACCTGACCCCTTCGAGGATGGTATACTACTTGACACTCCTCTCGTGTGCATGCATAGGTATTGTCAGAGCTTCACGGATGACGAGGAGGAGTGCGAGCACCTACATATGACTACACCATCTGCGAGGGAAGCTTGGAAGCCGAGACGGAACAAGGAATGGGAAGAAGAAGCCTGGACGTCCAGACGACCTCCCGGATGATCCGCACGATTCCCGGATCTTCCGGACCCCCATCCGGATCATCCGACTATGGCCACCAAAAATACCCGTAGCTTCTGCACGACACCGGATCACTCGGACCCCCGCGCGGATCATCCGGACCCAGCCTGGATCATCCGGCCCTACGTGTGCGCATGACGGGCCTTCGGCCTTGTATCTCCTTCTCACTTACCCCTTCCTGGCTAGCACTATATATACTCCATCCCCTCCTCATTTCTCGGGTTAGCAAAGTGATAGCTCATTCATAGTTGAGCTTTGCTCCTCCCTCCACCTCTCCCATGGAGATCGATACCTCCACCGGAGAAGATCCATAGAGGATGTCAAGGCCCCTTCCGTGGGAACATACCTAGTGGATTTCAAGGCCCATCTATCCTAGAGATTTGGATGGACTACCCATGTATCTTTATTTCCATTGTTGTTCTCGGATCTTGATGCATCCCGTGTATTGCTTGTGATTCAAGGAGTACTTGGTGTGGATCTTATCCAATAGAGTGTTTTCCCCTTTGATTTATACACGTTTTCCCCTCGTGTTCTTCGTGTTCTTCCTCGAATCCACCTCCAATTCGTGAAGATCGGGCCACCCTCGGATTTTCCCCGTATCATAACATCTAAAGCCGGAGCCCCCAACCAAGCCGCATACCGGGTTTCGGACACACACCGGCCCGACGCTCTCTTAGAGGCCGCCATCGTCTCTTCCACCGATCCATCTTCAGAGCAGTTACTGACGCATCCACCTTGCTAGGCCCGACGTCGATGCCACCACGACACCAGACGACACTACCTCTCTATGCGCATCCATTATCACACATCTGTCGTCGATACCTTGTTGCATCACGCCGTCGACACTCCACATCATCGATGTGTCACCTGAAACGCCGGTGCACTGCAGAAACCGTCCACTTGTCCCTCACACCTGTGCACACCTCCAGGAATGATGCCCCCAAGGGGGGACGACACAAGAGCGTCGCCGTCATCCGATCAACTGATCTAGGGTTTCCCCCGAAGGTAGCAGATAGAAGTATGGATCTTCTCCACGGCAATGCCTTCATGAAGGAGACGACACAGAAGAGGACCGCCATCACCGGCCTTGGAACCTAGCCTAGAGCAAGGTTCTCACCCGGATCTACTCGAGAACCTTCATCTAGCAGCGTATGCACGGGCCACCACCGATCCGCTGTGCAGCGGGCAGACCACACCCACCAGATCAGATCTTATCAAAGGCCATAGCACGCATGCCATCGACTTGTCCACCAAGCCCTCCACGTCGCCGTCACCGATCCAAAACCAGATGGCTTGCCACCGCATCACCGGCCGCCGCCGCGCAGCCGCCTGCAGCAGCCATCGCCTCGTAGATTGGATCGGCCGCGCCACAACTTGTTTTGAGGCTCCGCAACACCCCTTTGACGCAGGAGAAAGGGAGTCCCCATCATCGGAGTCGGCTCCCGGGCTTAGCCCGTCGTCCCACGGCCGCGGCAAAGGGTGGGGATAAGGGAGCACGTGCCCCCGGCGGCTAGCGTATGAGGGCCACCCGAGTCGCCCCTGCGGGACGACGCGGGGGCTGCATGCATTTCGTCGTTGAATAACAAGTCCTAAAACGTGTGTTCCAGAACATGAGCAATACACTGCCCAGTTTGATTCAGTGCAACAACACCCTCACCGGCCTTGTCCATTTCCGCAAAAACGGCTGCATCAGATGACTCTTGCTCAACTTTGAGTTGGCGGTGTTAGTGTTAAAATTTCAGATGTCTTTTTTATTTTGTCCTGCTTTGTAGGAGGTTCTTCCACTTCCTTGTATGGAAACTCTGCGACCTCGGTTTTTTCCGTAGGGGCCGTATGAGTATGTTCATATATACATCTGCGTTATACAATCTGTTTTTCAGAATAGAATTTAAAGAGTCAGGCCACTTGCAGGAGGACACCAGAAGCTAGCTAGTCATGAGATGACGCACCGAATGTCGTGTGCTCCTGTTGCTTCACTTCTCCCCCAAAGATACACCAGAGCCAGTTGCAGAATACCGTCCACCCAAATAAACAATGATCCGAGAATGTATCGCCATCGAAGCAAAAGCGTCGATGGGCATCTATTCTATCCACTTGCGCTGTTCTTTGTGTACTCCTAAAGTCTAACAGTGCTCCCTCCCAGGTGCAACGCCGCCTGCTCCGGGCATCGATCGCCATCATCGTCTGCCACACCGTCCTAGTACCTACACCACACCAGCACTACGTGTCGACCGCTCAAAGCTCCAACCAACCAAAGGATCAAGTTAACTCTGCAGCCCCAGACGAGCGAGCTAGGTCGACGAACAGAGATGAAAATAAGGATCTGCCTCTAGATCGTCGTCTGGCGAGAGACTGTTGCCGCACACGTGAATTGTGTGTGCATGTGTAGATTGTGATCTTGGCATCAGCTGAGAGTGCTTGATCTAGCGATAGCAATCACGCTAGCTAGCTTTCATTTTTGCGTGCGAAGAAAGGGGCGTGCGTATCACACCGAGGACCACCGGGCGGGACTGTAGCTACTACAGTAGATAATATTGCTGCAGAATGCTATATTGCAATCCATCGCTGTGGGTCTGGCAAATAAGGCATAGCCAGGGGACCGGGGCTTACCAGAACTGCCTATATGTGCTACGTCGATGTGCGCATGCTTTGCCGGGTTAATGAGTTTGCTGCTGCTGATAACATTGTTTTTCAGAAACTTGCTTGCAGCTACGGCTTCGTTCGTCGCTGTCATCGGTCTCATCTGATGTGGGCTTGACATTTCGGGATTGCGCGCCTTTCTATTTCAGGTTCAAGCTAATGTTTGAACTGGTACTAGTAATGTGTCGAACATGCAATTAGCTATAGCTACCTAGGCCCCAGCTTGGGCTTGCTATTTATTATTCCAAAACAAGACAATCTTTTATTTCTGGAGAAGAGAAGGCCACCATGCATGCATGCATGCATGCACATATGCCATGTGGGGCCCTTGTAGCAGCCGGTCAGCTCCGAACAAAAGATAAAGCAGGGATTAACTAATGATCAGCTCGAGCCCACGCCGGACCACAGCGGCCGCCTCTGCCTGCACGCGGCTGCACCTGCACCGCCACTCAGGCCAGCCCCCCCCCCCCCCCCCCCCCCGGCCACGGTAAGCCACATTTCTACCAGGACCTGCTTACTTATTACTTCTACACTCTTATTCTGGTGTACTTAACTTAACATGTAGGGGTGGCACTTGTATAGTAAGTATGTTTTGTAACAGATGCCTTGCACCATCCTGTACCTACTGTCGTTTATATATACTTTATACCAGACCAGAGGGAAAATCCATGGTGCACGATTGACGCCCCGGGGTCGTGTATAGATCTATAATAGCTGCGCTGCTCCCAGATGGAATGTTACGTGCCCTCAAAGGCTTAATATGCCCGTACACGTGTCCCGCTTTTAGCAAGGATGAGCATGGTATGAGGTATTTCGCTTCTGTCGCACTGCATTTCCATTTGGAGGAGGGTCCCCATCGGAGATACACACTGCTTGGGTCGGTCGGTCGGTCGAGAAGTAGGGTCCAACCGGCTGATCCGAGAGCGACCACACATCGAGGTGAGACAGCAGAGAGCTGACATGGTTTGTTAACAAACTGCGCAGACAGATAGCAGCTGGCCATATATTTGCTGCAATGTGTTCTTTGGTTTTGCTGGGGGCCGGCATACATTTGTGCTCACGTCCAACTTTCTACGTTTTCCATTTCGTATCTTTTATTCTTTACGAAATGGGTTTTCCAGTTTATACTAGGCTTAGATGTATAATACTTATCTCACGTCTAGATGTGCTTTAACAAAATCGTTATTATAATTCCTCGTGCACTTCAATATACACTACGTATAACGAGGGAATGCAAATTATGTGCAAGAGCAGGTACTTCATGAGAGACGACATTAGTTGCCGCAGACCCCGGTCCATGCATGCATGATTGCATAATTCCAACTTGCGCCATGCATCTCCTCCACGGCAAAGCGCATGCAACAGGATGTGCTTGGCCCCAATATTGCACTGCCCATGATAACCATAATTTCTCGGCTTTCTGGACCACACAGAAAGCCAAGTGCACGTTTCACGTAAGGTTTAATCGCATGGAGTACCATCGTCTCCATCGTCGATCCATCCATCACCGACGGGCCGAAGGAGCACGAGCAGTACATGCATCCTCCATGCCTCCGCGCATTTGAGTAGAAAGGTGGCAGCTGGAGCCCGGCCTTTTCTGCTCCCGCTCGCCTACCCGGCCATCATTCCCGCCTCCACCTCGCCCTGAGTAGAAAGGTGGCAGCTGGAGCCCGACCATTCTACCTACAGTCTTATAGACGAGCCGAGGCAAGGAAGTGGAGTCCGTGACTGACACCCTTTCGGCCTTGGCCGGAGCTCATCGGAGGGCGGAGGAGACGCGGCCGGCCGGGGGCGATAGATCGGTCGCTCGAGGAGGCCGCCGTCGCTGTCGTTGGCTGGTGGGGGGAGGTGGCGGTTACGGCGAAGAAGGCCAATAGAAAACGCGGCTGAGAGGGAGATCGTGGCAGATCTCGCCGTCGCTGTCTCGCCGGCCGCGTCGCTCCTGGATTGCACCCAGACTTGGCCCGCAATCCATCCGCGCTCTCCGGCCACCCACCGAGGCAAGCAGGCCACCAGTATATATATATATATAGCCCGGCTTGTCCCTCCCCTCCATCGATCGACCCGAGCATCCGGCGAAAGCTAGCGAGGAGCCGAGGAGTAGCTCGCTCAAGTTGCACGCTAGCTAACTCCTGGCTTCCACCGGAGACTGAAGGCCAGCTGCCTGCAAGCCTGCAAGTAAGGCAGCAGCCACTCACAGGAGACGAAGGTAAGATAGTTAACCTGCAGCATCCAATTACCTCGTGGTTTCTTCTTCTCTTGTGCTTCGCCGTGCACACCCGTACTGTGCTTGCCGAAGTTCTGACCGGAGCGTGCTTAACTCGTGGGTTAGGGGTTCGCAGTTCGCTTGCTTCGAGGTGTTTGACGGGGGAGAAGACGAGGAGGGAGGGCCAGCAAAGGTTGGCCCTGCCCCCTGGAGCAAAAGCAGCGCTAGCTAGACTGACTGAACTCGGTGCGCGCAGCAGCACGCGCCAAGGCCTGGTGAAGCACTCGTACGTTCATCCTGCACCATAGATTCTTCAAGTTTGAATTGCTTTCCACGTTAGATTCTTGACTGCCCCATAGATAAGCGTGCAAATATGCTTGTCTTTCACTCTCTTCATTGATCGTATGTGTAGATAGTTAGATAGTACTTCTAAAATATTAGCTTGCAAAAACGACGGAGGGAGCATAATATAGAGTCTACATATAGGGTGAACCGTGTGATATGTTCTCTCTTCCTCATCCTCATGAGAAATGAGTAACTTCGTTGTTTACTCGTGAGCCACAGTTTCTGGAATGCACTCATTGAATTTAGCTTCCTCCGCACAAAAGAAAAACAACAATAGAAAAAATATGGGGCTCAATCATATGGTTTGGCAATCCTACATATGAAGAAAGTATTGTACTTTCTGCCATGAGTTCATAATTACTCTTATTCTTATGTCTATTTTAGTTCTAATTTAAAGGAGCTATTGTTAAACTTAAATTTCTTTTCTAGATCTTTGAAAAATCCCCATGCTTTATGTAGAGCAAAAGCTACCTTCATCTTTCAACATGATGGCCTGTTATAAGATAATGTATAGTTGGATGTTTAATTTGCAGAAAGGTGCACTTGTTAGCCATTGGAAAAACCTAGGTTTAAACACCCACGTAGCAAAGGTAGATAATCCAAATAAAGGCCATGAAAATTGTCATATAACATGTAAACTGAAAAGTGGTTTCATTTCAATGAAAATGGTTATGGAAATTATATTCGACCTATTTGCCTATGATTAAGCAACCATTTTTGTTGGAAACAATTAAGTAATCATTTTATGTGCTTACATATATGCAGATTCTTAGAGTAAGCTGTTACATTTTCAGCAAGGCCTCTAGTTTCACAACGACTCCCTCCGTCCCGCAATATAAGAACGTTTTTGACTCTACACCTTCATGTAGAGGTCTACGGAGTACTTATGTAGAGGTCTACAGAGTTACGACGAGTTTGAATGAATACACCTTCATGAAGTTTTAATTTAACAAATGCCGTGAAAATTGCCATAAAGTTGACAAAGAAAGTATCAGGCAACATGCAAATTGAGAATCATACACTCAACAAATTCATTTTATCGCAAATAAATGGTTATGTCAATTAAGCCTAGTTCGCATAGAATGAAACAACTCTAGTGTAAGCTATTACTTTCTTATACAAAGATTTGCAAACTTGCTACGAGTTTGAATGAGAATGCACCTTCATGAAATTTAAGTGGAACGATTAATGTTACATGCCTATATATAAAGTGTAACATATGAATAGCACCACTAATTCTCGGTTTCTTGAAATTACAGAAAAATATTTCATTTCATTTTCTTTGAAATTTCAATTATCCTTTTCTTTTATAGAAACACCTAATGCTACATAAACGCATCCACACACATCTGCACCACTACTCCCACAATCCCACAAACTCACACAATGTCTAATGAACCGCGGGGCTTCAGAATCAACACATGTATCGATTGGAAAATATTTTCACACTAAAATAGTAATTCACATTAATGAGACATCAAGGCTTCAAACTTAATGCAGCTAAAATTGTACTCAATTTAAGCACAAGATTGCACTTAATGCAGCTATGCAACGTTAGTTAAATTGTAAGTGAATTTTTTCTACATTATATATGAAGCGAAAATACAATCCTTACGGACAACTTTCTACGACAACCTACGAACTAGTTTGTTTGGATCTTAACTGTCCATACGATTTTAGCTAACTAGTACGTAAACTTTTTGTAAGATACATACGTAAGAATAGCATTGCTATATATGAAATGATTATGAGACGAGGATTGTTGTATATATGTTGATCTAAAGGGCTTTGATATGTGACTGACAAGCCCCTGCCGATAAATGTAGAATTGCGTACTACAGTCCCGGCCCAATTGCAACAAATTCTACACGAGTGGGTATGCATGGGGATAGAGTGACCAAAATTAATAATCAAACTCATGTATGAATACAGAATGTCTTTTTTCCAGCAAAAAAAATGTCTTTTTCTCAAGCAGTAGTGCCGACTAACTGGCATCTACCGATATTAGTTTGACAGCGGACGAAGATGAATGCTTTCTCCCATGTCCCCCCTGGTTTCCGTTTCCACCCCACCGATGAAGAACTGGTGGATTACTACCTGAGGAAGAAGGTGCAACTGAAGAGGATTGACTTGGACATCATTAAAGATGTTGACTTGTACAAAATTGAGCCTTGGGATCTACAAGGTAATCACAGCTCCACTCATTGTTGTGTACTAGTACAATATATATAACCAAACAGGTATGCCTATGAGAGTATGAGTTCGTGACCTTGCAATACACTACTCTAGCATGATTATATTAGCAGAGGAGGACGCACTAGTCCATGCATTAAATTCAGTTTTTGTACGTACTAAATATACCTCAATCGATGCTCAAATAGAACGATGCAAGATTGGGACGGAAGACCAGAACGACTGGTTCTTCTTCAGCCACAAGGACAAGAAGTATCCGACCGGCACTCGCACTAACAGAGCAACCACTGCGGGTTTCTGGAAGGCCACCGGCCGAGACAAGCCGATCTACGTGAAGCACTGTCTCGTGGGGATGAGGAAAACGCTGGTTTTCTACAAGGGCCGGGCTCCCAACGGGCAGAAGTTGGATTGGATCATGCACGAGTATCGCCTGGAGACCAACGAAAATGGAGCTCCCCACGTACGTAACCTAAGCTGGGAAGCTCTCAAATGTTCATGCTAGTAATAATTATTTAGTGTCATACGTAACCTGACGAAAATGTTGATTTTGTTGTACATTTTGGTGTTCGATTCAGGACGAAGGATGGGTGGTATGCAAGGTGTTCAAGAAGCGAGTTGCGACGGTGCAGAGAATGGCCACCACCGACTCGCCCTTCTGGTTCAATCACGACCATGTGGCGTTCATGGCGCCTCGCGTCGACTCGCCGAGGCAGGTAGTGCACCACCTCCAGAACGCGGCGTACCATCATGGACACCACCAGACCTACCACCACCCTTGCAAGGTGGAGCTGGAGTACCATCACCTCCTTCCTCAGGAGCCGGCCAGCTTCCTGCAGCTCCCCCAGCTAGAGATGCCCAGGCTTCCGGACCTGATCGGCGCCGTAGCTGCCAGTCTCCAACCGTGCAACCAGACACATGACGGCCAAGCTTCTCGGCAGCTTGAGATCGAGCCGGTTTATGTGATGGACGCGTCCGCCGGAGAGTGGAGGGATCTTGACAAATTCATGGCGTCCCAACTCAGCCACGACGGCGCAACTCCGAAGGGGTCTAGCGGCTACGCTAATCCGGCGCTGGCGTTTCAGGCGGAGGGGAAGCACGAAGAGGCCTTGGATTATGTGTCGGCGTCTGCCTCCGGCGGAGGGGACAATGGTTTGTGGAAATAACGGCATATACACGGAGATACAGAAACGAAAAGATACACACTAATGCACATCACTGTATAAAGCTTAAAAATATTGTGGTGTGAGATGATTAATGTACGTAAACATAGCTAGCGGTGCTATTGATTAAGCTCTATATATGTACTAATAAAGTATAACCAAATTGGTTGTACTTATTACATGCACAGTTTGGAGGTTGTAATGTTCATAAGGTACTACCGCCGAGGCGATTGCAGCAGCAATTTAGCTGCAAATGCTGTATGGTACTCCCAAAATGGCTGCTATATGGCCGGTGCTATGCACAGCTAGTAGTTATACACTTTCCAATTCAAGTGATGTAGTAGTTGCTGTATAATTTTGTGAGTGATTACCCTGATGCTACACTGCAGTGTATGATATGCTTTACAGTTTTTTTCCTTTTTCTTTTGAAAAGGAGGTTAAGAACCCTGGCCTCTCTACCAATCGATGCATACAACCATCTTCATTACTTATTCAACAAAGGTCTCACAAGAACATACATCAAGCCAAGCCCCCACTCACACCTACAAAACGCGATAATGTGGAGCGCTCTCACTCCCCATATCTAAAACCGGTGTCGTCGCCGATCCATCCACATAACGTATCAGAACTAACAACCGATGCAGCAGAGCTAAAGCGTACACCACATGCACACGTTTTAGAAGCCGCCATCATCATCGAACCTCTGACCCATCTTCAGGAGAGAGATCTGCATCATCCTTGCCAGTCCGGCCATCCGTCGACGCCACCACGGCGCCCAACGGCACCACCTCCCTGTGCTCGTCCATCCAGACGCGAAGACTCTGTAAGATTTGCCGTGCGTAGCACCTATCGAACAGGCATGACAAAGCGTAGCACCTGTCGGCCAGGCATGACCTGACATCACCACCGAAAGCTCCGTGCAAGACGAAGACGCTCCACCTCCTGCCTCTGTCTTCCAGCGCTGCTCCACAAACGATGCTCCCAAGAGAGGAACGACACCGCAGTGCCGCCATCGTTCGATCTGGAAAACCAGATCCTATGATTTCCCCCGGAGCAGCACGAGTGAATCGACAATAGTTACAGGACGAAGCCTTCATCAAGGTAATGGTGCAGAACGCTGCCATCGTCCGTCGTCGGCTCGGTTTTCACCGGCAACTATGTCTCCCCGACTCGCAGCCGGGACTAGATGATAGGTCTGGAGATCCGATCACCCAGCCTCAGGCCGACCACCTCCCACCTAGTAGATGACCACCATCGCCATAATCCTCGTGATGCGATGCAGACCCGAAGTGCCTCCACGAGCCGTCGCCGAAGCCGACGAGATGTAGCAGATTGAGGACGAGATGCAGCCGCCCGCCTGAACCCGAAGGTCGAAGATCGAGCCCGGGACGCATCCCGGACGCCGTTGCCGTCTTCTCCTACCGACCTTGCCGGCTACAGCAGAGTCCCCCCGGTGCGCCCCCGGTCGCCGCTGCCCGCCATCCTCGTCGTAAGGGGTCCAGGTCTGGTCGCCGCTGCCTTAGATCCCGGGACGCAAGAGGAAGTCCCCCGCCGCCGCGCCATAGGGCCTTCACCCGGCGATGTTGCCGGCGGCGAAGGAGGGAGGGAAATGCGCGGGGGTCGAGAGGAGTTGGGTGGAGACCGCCCGATGTGGCCCGGCGGTCGCCACACGGGGAGAGGGAGGGGGAGGGGTATGAGGGTTTTTTATGGGGAAGAATTTCCCCTTATTTAATGGGGGAGAATTTCATTTCCCCGGCCTCTGCACCAACTAAGGATGCATACATCCAATATGTATGAATACCAGCATTTTTAGCTTGGTTAATAATAACCAAGCCTGGTCCTCTAGATAAATTGCATGAGTACCAGGAGAGGTTGTTCCTCAAGAATAAATAAGAACCTAAATAAGCTTTACAGTTGTAGTGCTAATCAAACCTATCTATATCGATCTTATATGTCAACAACATATAACCTGGGTCACACACATATTGAGGATTTTGTGTAGCGTGTTGCATCTGCATATGAAATTTATAAGGAATTTTTGGTAGGGAGATGAAGAAATTAGGAGGAAAACACACTAGCTTGCTTGGGATAAACAAACAAGACCAAAAGGCGAGGGTGGTATGGGTTTTCGTGATCTTAGACTGTTCAATCAAGCTCTCCTTGCTAAGCAGGCATGGCGGCTATTGGTGTCCCCTGAGTCATTAGTTGCAAAGGTGTTGAAGGCCAAGTATTACCCCCATGGACATCTTCTGGACACTATATTTCTGCAGTCGACATTAGTTACTTGGCAAGGTGTTTTGTATGGATTGGATTTTCTTAAATAAGATGTTATATGGAGAGTATTTGATGGATCACTGTTCAAAAAATCTTCCGATTCAACGATTTATCATCCAATTTACCGCTACTCATGGGATGGCCGAGAAGATTATGCATTATCTTCACCGTTTATTTTTTTGGCTGATTTATCGCTTTGACAAGCAATTTATCGGAAATCGACCGATAAATTGGTCCTATTCCTAGCACTATGTTTGAAAAAAAACTATGTTTGTTTGTGTTTTCATCGACCTTGTTATGCACTATGTGCCCTCTTTTTTGTCATTATACGAGCATTCAAGGGCTAGGAATCAAGGTAACACTTCTATCCAATATTTTTTTGGGTGTTTAATATAGCATATTTTAGTGTTAGGAACATGGGATTTACAAAAAATGGTCGATTAATAGTCGACCAATAAAATCGATTAATCGGCCGATTTCCGATTAATCTCTATCCCCAGGTGACCGAGACGCTAACGATAAGCGATATCCTCAACTGTGGATAAAATATTAACATTTGGAGAGATAATTGGATACCCAGGAATTCCGGCCTTAAATATTTGGAAAGGAAGAGCAGAACAAGAATTAAATGGGTGTATGACTTGTTCATGAGTGGCTCGAGAAATTGGGATGAGAATTTGATAAAACAAGTGGTCCATCCTCACAATGGTGAGGAGTTCTTAAGGTTGTTTATTCAACGTTCGGGGGGATGGTGATTTTGTTGTATGGCACTTTGAAAAGAATGGATTGTTTTATGCGAGGAGCGCGTATAAATGGGCGCTCAATCCCAAGGATCACAAGAAAGATATAGGACAAACCAGTGATGTTGTGAATGGAGAGAGAAGGCTTTGGGATATTATTTGGAAGGCAAATGTCCCACAAAAGATAAGGATTTTTGTTTGGCGAGCTTCTTTAAATAGTTTGGTTGTTCAGGTTAATAGGGTTTCTCACCACCGAACTAAACATAACATTTGCTCTATTTGTGGCGTTGAAGAAGAAAATATTTATCATGCACTTGTTGTTGGGGAACGTTGCATGGGAAACAAAAATTTTCCTACGCACACGTAGATCTATCCATGGTGATGAGCATCTACGAGAGGGAGAATGGATCTACATATCCTTGTAGATTGCTAAGCGGGAAGCGTTGAGAAACGCGGTTGATGTAGTTGAACGTCTTTGCGATCCAAATCGCCGTGCGTCCTGCAATCCAATCATGATCCGTCCCGCGATCCAATCATGATCTGTCCCGCAAACTTGATCACGATCCGTCCCACCAACTTGATCACGATCCTTCCGATCTAGTGCCGAACGGACGGCTCCTCCGCGTTCAGCACACGTACAGCTTGATGACGATCTCCGCCGTCTTGATCCAGCAAGAAGGAGCGGAGAGGAAGAAGAGTTCTCCGGCAGCATGACGGCGCTCCGACAATGGTGGTGGAGCTATTGCGGCAGGGCTTCGCCTAAGCGCTGCAGAAAACTGATCTAGAGGAGAAACTATGCACTCGAGGAACGGGCAGCACGTGGCTGAAAATTCTGTGCAAAAACCCTAAAACCTCCGGTATATATAAGAGGAAGAGAGGAGGAGGGCCAAGCCTCTAGGAGTCGGCCAAACCAGATGGGAGAGATGGAATCCACCTCCAATCCTAGTAGGACTAGGATTCACCCTATTTTTGCCTTTTTTCCACTTTTTCTCCTTGGGTTTTTTCTCCCTAGCCGCATGGGCTTTGTGTGGGACTTCCACCAACCCAATAAGGGCTGGTATTCACTCTCCCACAGCCCATGTTGGCTCTTGGGTCGAAATACCCCTCCCGATGGTCTATTGGTACACTACCGGCAGCACCGGTACACTACCGATGAGCCCAAAACTTTTCCGGCAACCAAAATAGGACTTCCTATATATCAATATTTACCTCCGGACCATTCCGGAGCTCCTCATGACGTCCGGGATCTCATCCGGGACTCTGAACAACCTTAGGTCACCACCATACATAACTCTATACTACCGAAATGTCACCAAACCTTAAGTGTGCAGACCCTGCGGGTTCGAGAACTATGCAGACATGACCGAGACACCTCTACGGTCAATAACCAATAGCGGGATCTGGATGCCCATATTTGTTCCTACATATTCTATGAAGATTTTTATCGGTCGAACCTCTATGTCAAGGATTCGGTTAATCCCGTATGATGTTCCCTTTGTTCTTCGGTATGTTACTTCCCCGAGATTCGATCGTTGGTATCTCCATACCTAGTTCAACCTCGTTACTGGCAAGTCTCTTTACTCGTTCCGTAATACAAGATCCCGCGACTAACACTTAGTCACATTGTTTGCAAGGATTATTCACTTAGTCACATTGTTTGCAAGGCTTATTGTGATGTTGTATTACCGAGTGGGCCCTGAGATACCTCTCCGTCACATGGAGTAACAAATCCCAGTCTTGATCCATGCCAACTCCACAGACACCCTCTGAGATACCTGTAGAGCACCTTTATAGTTACCCAGTTACGTTGCGACGTTTGATACACACAAGGCAATCCTCCGATGTCCGTGAGTTGCATGATCTCGTGGTCATAGGAACACATACTTGACATGCAAAAAACAGTAGCAATAAACTGACACGATCATATGCTACGTTTGTAGTTTGGGTCTTGTCCATCACATCATTCTCCTAATGATGTGATCCCGTTATAAAATGACATCTCATGTCAATGGCTAGGAAACCTTGACCATCTTTGATCAACGAGCTAGTTCACTAGAGACATACTAGGGACAGTGTGTTGTCTATTTACCCACACATGTAATGTGTTTCCAATCAATACAATTATAGCATGGATAATAAACGATTATCATGAACAAGGAAATATAATAATAAACACTTTATTCATTGCCACTAGGGCATATTTCCAACAGTCTCCCACTTGCACTAGAGTCAATATTCTAGTTCACATCACTATGTGATTTACATGGTAATGAATCAAACAGCCATACAGTTCTGGTGTTGATCATGTTTAGCCCTTGGAAGAGGTTTAGTCAACGGGTCTGCAACATTCAGATCCATGTGCACTTTGCAAATATTTATGTCCTTCTCCTTGATGTAATCGCGGAAGGAGTTGAAGTGTCGCTTTATGTGTCTGGTCTTCTTGTGAAACCTTGGTTCCTTGGCCAGAGCAATGGCACCAGTGTTGTCACAGAACAGGTTCATTGGATTCAGTGCACTGGGCACTACTCCAAGATCTGTCATGAACTGCTTCATCCACACACCTTCCTTCGCCGCCTCTGAGGCTGCGATGTACTCCGCTTCACATGTAGAATCGGCTACCACGCTTTGCTTGGAACTGCACCAGCTTACCGCTCCCTTGTTGAGAATAAATATGTATCTGGTTTGCGACTTAGAGTCATCCGGATCAGTGTCAAAGCTTACATCGACGTAACCCTTTACGACGAGCTCTTCATCACCTCCATAAACGAGAAACATTTCCTTAGTCCTTTTCAGGTACTTAAGGATATTCTTGACTGCTGCCCAGTGTTCCATTCCAGGATCACTTTGAAACCTTCCGTCCATACTTATGGCAAGGCTGACATCCAGTCTTGTGCACAACATTGCATACATGATAGAGCCTATGGCTGAAGCATAGGGGATGACACTCATCTTTTCTCTATCTTCTGCAGTCACTTGGCATTGAGTCTTACTCAACTTCACACCTTGTAACACAGGCAAGAATCCCTTCTTGGACTGATCCATTTTGAACTTCTTCAAAACTTTATCAAGGTATGTGCTCTGTGAAAGTGCTATTAAACGTCTCGATCTATCTCTATAGATCTTAATGCCTAATATGAAAGCAGCTTCTCCTAGGTCCTTCATTGAAAAACTCTTGTTCAAATATTTCTTCACGCTTTCCAGCATCTCTATATTGTTTCCAATCAGCAATATGTCATCCACATATAATATTAGAAACGCTATAGAGCTCCCACTCACTTTCTTGTAAATACAAGCTTCTCCATAAACTTGTATAAAACCAAACGCTTTGATCACCTCATCAAAGCGCTTATTCCAACTCCGAGATGCTTGCACCAGCCCATAAATGGATCGCTGGAGCTTGCAAACTTTGTTAGCATTCTCTAGATCGACAAAACTTTCCGGTTGCATCATATACAACTCTTCCTCAAGGAAACCGTTGAGGAATGCTGTTTTGACATCCATCTGCCAAATTTCATAGTCGAAATATGCAGCTATTGCTGACATGATTCTGACGGACTTAAGCATCGCTATGGGTGAGAAGGTCTCATCATAGTCAACTCCTTGAACTTGTGAAAAACCCTTTGCCACAAGTCAAGCTTTATAGACGGTGACATTACCGTCCGCGTCTGTCTTCTTCTTAAAGATCCATTTGTTCTGAATGGCCTTTTGCCCTTCAGGTAATACTTCCAAAGTCCATACTTTGTTTTCATACATGGATCCCATCTCGAATTTCATGGCCTCTAACCATTTTTCGGAATCCAGGCCCATCACTGCTCCTCCATAGCTCGTAGGTTCATTGTTGTCCAACAACATGACCTCCAAGACAGGGTTGCTATACCACTCAGGAGTAGTACGTGGCCTTGTCGACCTACGAGGTTCAATTGTAGCTTGATTCGAAGCTTCATGATCATCATCAATAACTTCCTCTTCTACCATCGTAGGTTCCACAGAAACATCTTTCTGCGCTGCGCTACTTTCTGGTTGAAGTAAAGGTTCAATAACCTCATCGAGCTCTATTTTCCTCCCACTCAATTCTTTTGAGAGAAACTCTTCCTGAAGAAATGTTCCGTTCTTAGCAACAAACACTTTGGCTTTGGATCTGAGATAGAAGGTATACCCGACTGTCTCTTTCGGGTATCCTATGAAGACGCATTTCTCCGCTTTGGGTTCCAGCTTTTCAGGCTGAAGCTTTTTGACATAAGCATCACATCCCCAAACTTTAAGAAACGACAACTTTGGCCTCTTGCCAAACCACAGTTCATATGGCGTCGTCTCAACGGATTTTGATGGTGCCCTATTTAAAGTGAATGCAGTTGTCTCTAATGCATAACCCCAAAATGATAGTGGCAAATCAGCAAGAGACATCATAGAACGCACCATATCTAATAAGGTTCGATTACGACGTTTGGACACACCATTACGCTGTGGTGTTCCGTGTGGTGTCAACTATGAAACAATTCCACACTGTCTTATGTGACTGCCAAACTCATAACTCAGATATGCACCTCCTCGATCAGATCGCAGGAACTTAATCCTCTTGTTACGATGATTCTCAACTTGAGTCTGAAATTGCTTGAACTTTTCAAACATTTAAGACTTGTGTTTCATTAAGTAAATATACCCATATCTACTTAAGTCATCAGTGAAGGTGAGAAAATAACGATATCCACCACGCGCTATAATATTCATTGGACCGCACACATCAGTATGTATGATTTCCAATAAGTCGCTTGCCCGTTCCATTGTTCCAGAGAACAGCGTTTTAGTCATCTTGCCCATGAGGCATGGTTCACATGTGTCAAGTGATTCAAAATCAAGTGACTCCAAAAGTCCATCAGCATGGAGCTTCCTCATGCGTTTTACACAAATATGACCTAAACGGCAGTGCCACAAGAAAGTGGTACTATCATTATCAACTCTACATCTTTTGGCATCAATGTTATAAACATGTGTGTCATCACTATCAAGATTCAATATGAATAAACCCCTAACATTGGGTGCATGACCATAAAAGATATTACTCATATAAATAGAACAACCTTTATTCTCTGATTTAAATGAATAACTGTCTCGCAATAAACAAGATCCAGATATAATGTTCATGCTTAACGCGGGCACTAAATAACAATTATTCAGGTTCATCACTAATCCCGATGGTAATCGAAGAGAGAGCGTGCCGACGGCAATCACATCAACCTTGGAACCATTTCCCACGCGCATCGTCACTTCGTCCTTCACCAGCCTTCGTTTATTCCGTAGTTCCTGCTTTGAGTTGCAAATGTGAGCAACCGAACCAGTATCAAATACCCAGGCACTACTACGAGAGCTAGTAAGGTACACATCAACAACATGTATATCATATATACCTTATTGTTCGTTGGCCGCCTTCTTGTCAGCCAGGTACTTGGGGCAGTTCCACTTCGAGTGACTAGTTCCCTTGCAATGAAAGAACCCAGTTTCTGGCTTAGGTCCATGGTTAGGCTTCTTTACAGGACTAGTAACTGCTTTGCCATCCTTCTTGGTTTTACCCTTCTTGCCCTTGCCCTTGACCTTGCCATTTTTCTTGAAACTAGTGGTTTTATTGACCATCAACACTTGATATTCTTTCTGGATTTCAGACTCAACGACTTTTAGCATCACAAACAGCTCGACGACTGACTTGTTCATCCCGTGCATGTTATAGTTCATCACAAAGCTCTTGTAACTAGGTGGCAGTGATTGAAGAACTCTGCCAGTGATTGCCTCTGGCGGAAGGGCAATTCCCAACTCCGCTAGATGAGTTCAATACCCAGACATTCTGAGTATATGTTCACTGATAGACCCGTTCTCCTCCATCTTGCAAGCATAGAACTTATCAGAGGTTTCATACCTCTCGATCCGTACATTCTTCTGAAAGATAAACTTCAACTCCTGGAACATCTCATATGCTCCATGACGTTCAAAACGTCTTTGAATTCCTGGTTCTAAGCCATACAATATTGCACACTGAACTATTGAGTAATCTTCATTACGTGCCTCCCAAGCATTCTTAACATCTTCGGAGGTCATGTCTTCTGGTTGGTCACCAAGCGGTGCGTCAAGGACATATGATTTCTGGAAAGCCGTGAGGATAATCCTCAGATTACAGGCCCAGTCAACAAAGTTACTTTCATCATCTTTCAACTTAGCTTTCTCTAGGAACGCATTAAAATTCAGGGGTGCTACTGCGCGAGCCATTGATCTACAACATAAATATGCAAAGTTTACTTAGACTATTGTTCAAGATAATGAGTTTAGTTAATCAAATTTACTAAAGCTCCCACTCAAATCGATATCCCTTAGGTCATCTGAGTGTCACATGATCCAAATTCACTAACTCAAGTCTAATCATCATGTGAGTTGAGGTGGCTTCAATGGTGAACATCTCATGTTGATCATATCTACTAGATGACTCATGTTCGACCTTTCGGTCTCTTGTGTTCCGAGGCCATGTCTGTACATGCTAGGCTCGTCAAGTTTAACCTGAGTGTTCTGCGTGTGCAACACTGGCTTGCACCCGTTGTATGTGAACGTAGAGTATATCACACCCGATCATCACGTGGTGTCTCGACATGACGAAATTTCGCAATGGTGCACACTCGAGGAGAACACAATTCATCTTGAAATTTAAGTGAGGGATCACCTTATAATGCTACCGTCGTCCTAAGCAAAACAAGGTGCATAAAAGGATTAACATCACATGCAATTCATAAGTGACATGATATGGCCATGAACTTGTGCTTTTGATCTCCATCTAGAAAGCACCGGCATGATCTCCATCGTCACCAGCATGACACCACGATCTTCATCATCTTGATCTCCATCAACGTGTCGCCATCGGGGTTGTCGCGCCCAACATGCTTCTACTACTATTGCTACCATTTAGCGATAAAGTAAAGCATTAAATAGCGCTTAATGATTGACACGCAGGTCATACAATAATTAAAGACAACCCTATGGCTCCTGCCAGTTTCCGTACACATCGACATGCAAGTCGTGACAATCTATACATCACATGATCATCTCATACATCACATATATCACATCATGTAATTGGCCATATCACATCACAACATACCCTGCAAAAACAAGTTAGACGTCCTCTAATTGTTGTTGCATGTTTTACGTGGCTGCTACCGGTATCTAGCAAGAACAAGTCTCATCTACGCAAAAACCACAATAGTGATACACTAGTTTCTTTTCAACCTTCTCAAGGACCACCTTTGTCGAATCCAATCCAACTAAAGTGAGAGAAACTGACACCCACAAGCCATCTATGCAACAAGTTGCAGTCAAGGGAACAGGTCTCTCGTAAGCGTACGAGTAATGTTGGTCCGGGCCGCTTCAGCTCACAATATCGCTGAATCAAAATCCGACCAAGGGAGGAAGCAATCTAAGCATCAACGCCCACAAACCTTTTGTGTTCTACTCGAGATCTAATCTACACATAGACCTAGCTCATGATGCCACTATTGGGGAACGTTGCATGGGAAACAAAAAAAATCCTACGCACACGCGATCTATCCATGGTGATGAGCATCTACGAAAGGGAGAGTGGATCTACGTACCCTTGTAGATCGCTAAGCGGGAAGCGTTGAGAAACGCGGTTGCTGTAGTCGAACGTCTTCGCGATCTAAATCGCCGTGCGTCCCGCGATCCAATCACGATCTGTCCCACGATCCAATCACGATCCGTCCCACAAACTTGATCACGATCCGTCCCACGAACTTGATCACGATCCTTCCGATCTAGTGCCGAACGGACGACACCTCCGCGTTCAGCACACGTACAGTTTGATGACGATCTCCGCCGTCTTGATCTAGCAGGAAGGAGCGGAGAGCAAGAAGCATTCTCCGGGAGCATGACGGCGCTCCAGCGATGGTGGTGGATCTATTCCGGCAGGGCTTTGCCTAAGCGCGGCAAAAAACTGATCTAGAGGAGAAACTATGCACTGGAGGAACGGGAAGCACGTGGCTGAAAATTCTGTGCAAAAACCCTAAAACCTCCAGTATATATAAGAGGAAGAGAGGACGAGGCTTGGCCCAAGGGCCAAGCCTCTAGGAGTCGGCCGAACCAGGTGGGAGAGGTGGAATCCACCTCCAATCCTAGTAGGATTAGGATTCACCCTATTTTTGTCTTTTTCCACCTTTTCTCTTTGGGTTTTTTCTTCCTAGCCGCATGGGCTTTGTGTGGGACTTCCACCAGCCCACTAAGGGCTGGCATTAACTCTCCCACAGCCCATGGTGCCTCTTGGGTCAAAATACCCCTCCCAATGGCCTCCCGGTACACTACCGGCACCCCCGGTACACTACCGATGAGCCCAAAACTTTTCCGGCGACCAAAATAGGACTTCATATATATCAATATTTACCTCCGGACCATTCCGTAGCTCCTCATGACATCCACGATCTCATCCGGGACTCCGAACAACCTTCGATCACCATCATACATAACTCTATACTACCAAAACGTCACCAAACCTTAAGTGTGTAGACCCTGCGGGTTCGAGAACTATGCAGACATGACCGAGACACCTCTACGGTCAATAACCAATAGCGGGACCTAGATGCCCATATTGGTCCTACATATTCTACGAAGATCTTTATCGGTCAAACCTCTGTGTCAAGGATTCAGTTAATCCGATATGATGTTCCCTTTGTTCTGCGGTATGTTACTTGCCCGAGATTCGATCGTCAGTATCTCCATACCTAGTTCAACCTCATTACTGGCAAGTCCCTTTACTCATTCCGTAATACAAGATCCCGCGACTAACACTTAGGCTCATTGCTTGCAAGGCTTATTGTGATGTTGTATTACCGAGTGGGCCCTGAGATACCTCTCCGTCACACGAAGTAACAAATCTCAGTCTTGATCCATGCCAACTCAACAGACACCCTCAAAGATACCTGTAGAGCACCTTTATAGTCACCCAGTTACGTTGCGACGTTTGATACACACAAGGCAATCCTCCGATGTCCGTGAGTTGCATGATCTCATGGTCATAGGAACACATACTTGACATGCAGAAAACAGTAGCAATAAACTGACATGATCATATGCTACGTTTATAGTTTGGGTCTTGTCCATCACATCATTCTCCTAATGATGTGATCCCGTTATCAAATGACATCTCATGTCAATGTCTAGGAAACCTTGACCATCTTTGATGAACGAGCTAGTTCACTACAGACATACGAGGGACAGTGTGTTGTCTATTTATCCACACATGTAATGCGTTTCCAATCAATACAATGATAGCATGGATAATAAACGATTATCGTGAACAAGGAAATATAATAATAAACACTTTATTGATTGCCTCTAGGGCATATTTCCAACACTTGTGACGTGTCCAAAGGCTCGTGCTCTTCGATTTTCTATGAGGGATGTGTGGAATATTCCGTAAGAAAAGATCTTTAGCTTCTCAGGTCCAGATTGGCTCCTTGTTCTTCCAGATCAGCTAAGTATTCATGTTCGTGAGCAGGTTTTATTCATTTTCTGAGAGCTTGGAACTTAAGGAATGATCTAATTTTTCATAAAGGGAAGGAATATGTCTCTTCTGTTGTTTTGTTCTTAGAAAGCTATTGGACGTCTTACACATTCTGTCATTCCAGTAAATAGTTGGATATGAGCAAGAAAGGTAAGAGGGTTGTGGATGTCCATGAGGTCATTGATGTTTTAGCAAGGATACTAGGGACTTGGCAGCCTCCTTCGCCCGATGTCATTAAGATTAATTTTGACGCCAGCTTTCCGAAGAGCATGAATGCTGCCAACGTTGGGGTTATTGCGAGAGATCATACGGGCCAAGTCATCCTCTCTTCTTGGGATTATATTGGGTCTTTCATGTGTGTTGATGAAGCGGATATTCGTGCGTGCCTCGCCGGGCTCTATGTCGGTATGAGTCTCAATAAACCCATCACTGTAGAATCTGATAGCTCTTTTGTGGTCTCCTTTCTGACAAATGATTTTCTTGACAAGTCCTCTTTTGTTGATCTTAAGAGGGAACTCGTAACATTATGAAGATTACAAATAATTTATAGATCTTCAAAATCAATCGGCGGGCAAACACGACGGCTCATGAGATTGCCAAGTTTAGTTTTGATAATAGGTTAGGCGGTATTCTTTATTATAGTGTATCGCCCTGCGTGGCGTACTCTGTATTGAATGATAGTAAGCACATTTTAAGTTTATTAATATATGGGCGTGTTTTTAAAGAAAAATCCAAGCCGTGCACTAGGCCCGCGAGTGAAGTCAACAGCTGGGAAAACTCATGCCATGTCCAGTGGATCCAACTGGTGCCTAGATTCTGGTGGTCACGTTCTAGTTTAGCATTCAAGTGCATGGTAGTACTTCCTCCATTTCTTTATATAAGGTACATTTGTTTTTTTATAAAATTTTATAATGTAATATTTATTTCTTGTAATTTCATGTAATTCTCCTTTTAACCCTCAAAAAATAAAAAGTATATCTCTCCCATGCATCTGTCCTTGGAGAGAAAGAAAAAGGAAAATATATCTCTCCGAATTGTGTTTATCTCTTCATTTGCTAGCCTAAACTTTTTATTTGCCACTAATCAATGAATTAGCTCATATATTTTTGTTCTAAATTGTCTAAAATTACTTTTCTTGGTTTTTGCACCGAGAATTATATATCTTACATAAAGGAACGAAGGGAGTACAAATTTGTGAGTAGTTGCATTGCTAGAGATTGCCGTTCTTATTTACTACTTCCCGTGTAAACTAATATAAGACATTTTAGACTAATATTAAGTGATCTAAAAAGTCTTAAATTAATTTATTGAGGAAGTATATAATTCTCATGCAAAGCAGTAAACTACGACATGGTACATTTTGCATACATACAAATAAAGCCCAAAGGGTTGTTGGGGAACGTTGCATGGAAAACAAAAAATTTTCTACGCATACGCAAGATCTATCCATGGTGATGAGCATCTATGAGAGGGAGAGTGAATGTACATACCCTTGTAGATCGCTAAGCGAAAGCGTTAAGAAACGCGGTTGACGTAGTCAAACGTTTTTGCGATCCAAATCGCCGAGCGTCCCGCGATCCCATCATGATCCATCTCGCGATCCAATCATGATCCGTCGCGCGATCCCATCACGATCCGTCTCGTGATCTTAATCACGGTCCTTCCGATCTAACGCCGAACGGACGGCACCTCCGCGTTCAACACACGTGCGGCTTGATGACGCCTTCACCTCCTCGATCTAGCGAGCGATGGTGAAGTAGTAGATGAGTTCCGACAGCACAACGGCGTGGTGACGGTGGTGGTGAAAAACTAGAGGGACGGGGTTGCCGGCACACGGCCTGGGGAATTCTTGATGTGTTCCAAGTGCTAGCCCCGTCCCTTTATTTGTATGCTGAGCTCTGGGATTGAAACTTGGAGAAAAATCCTCCTTAAGGTCGGTTTTCCCGCAAGGCAAGAGTCCTCCTTGGACTCGAGGACCAGACGTCAAGGTCCTCGGCGTCTAGCCCCTGGCCTCCACAAAACACCTTTTGCACCTTCCTAAAGCCCCATGGGCTTTATCCCTTGGCCCAAATAAAGTGTTCTTGTACCCCTAACATTTCGGGAAACATCCAATACTCTTCTAGTGAATTTCAGAACCCTTCCGGAGACCAAACACTATTATCCCATATATCAATCTTTACCTCTAGACTATTCCGGAGCTCCTCGTCATGTCTAGGATCTCATCCGGGACTCCGAACAACTTTTTGGTCACCAACATAATAACTCAACTATACTTATATCGTCACCAAACATTAAGTGTGTAGACCCTGCGGGTTCGAAAACTATGCAGACATGGCCGAAAAACCTCTATGGTCAATAACCAATAGCGGGACCTGGATGCTCATATTGGTTCCTACATATTCTACGAAGATCATTACCGGTTGAACCTCTATGTCAAGGATTCGGTTAATCCCGTATGTTGTTCCCTTTGTTTTTCGGTGTGTTACTTGCCCGAGATTCGATTGTTGGTATCTCTATACCTAGTTCAATCTCGTTACCGACAAGTCTCTTTACTCGTTCCGTAATACAAGACCCCGTGGCTAACACTTAGTCACATTGCTTGCAAGGCTTTGTTGTGATGTTGTATTACCGAGTGGGCCCCGAGATACTTCTCTGTCACACGGAGTAACAAATCCCAGTCTTAATCCATGACAGCCCAATAGACATCCTCGGAGATACCTGTAGAGCACTTTTATAGTCACCCAGTTACATTGCGACATTTGATACACACAAGACACTCCTCTGGTGGCAGTGAGTTGCATGATCTCATGGTCATAGGAATATATACTTGACATGCAGAAAACTATAGCAATAAACTGACACGATCATATGCTACGTTTATAGATTGAATCTTGTCCATCACATCATTCTTCTAATGATGTGACCCCGTTATCAAATGACATCTCATGTCCATGGTTAGGAAACCCTGACCATCTTTGATCAACGAGCTAGTCTACTAGAGGCATACTACGGACATAATGTTATCTATATACCCACACATGTATTTAGTTTTCAATCAATACAATTATAGCATGGATAATAAACGATTATCACGAACAAGGAAATATAATAATAACCAAATTATTATTGCCTCTGGGGCATATTTTCAACAAGGGTTTGGAAAATGGAAGGATGGTCGGTAGGCGATGCGGGGCGGTTTTATACTCACACATGAGGTCAAATGGAATGACGAGGATTCTACGTGGCTAGGGCTAAGTGCTGCATATTGTGAGGCACATCGCAACTTCGCCTACATGCGCTGGTAGTGGGCCGGCCCAGTAGGATGGGGCTCTTTCTGCTGATGTCATGCTAAAGTCACCCTAATTTTATTTTCCCCAATTTTTTAATTTATACTTCAAAAAATATATGTATTTCAAAAACTTAAATTTACTTAGGAAATTTTAAAAAAATTAACACGGTATAAAAATTTGTTAGAGCAGTTTTAGAAAATGTTGACAAGTTTCAAACAAATGTCCATGGCAATGAAAAAAACCGATGTTTCAAAATATAATATGTGAATTGTTTTTAAAAAGTAAGTATTTTTTTTAAATGTTGGAGAAATTTAATGTTATATATTGGTGCCTTTAATAAAATGTACATCACATTTGATAGAAAAATTCCCATGTTGCAAAAAAATATTCATGACATTTAATAAAATGATATATACCAAGATAAAACTATGTTCGCATAGGATAATTTTTTTATTTCCATTTACAAATTATATCGTGATATTTTAAGAGAATATTTGCTTGTTTCAAAAAATGCCAGTGAAATTTAAAAAAAATATACAATGCAAAAACAATGTTCACATAGTTTAGAAAAATGTTATTGCTATTAAAAAATGTACAAGATGTATTTGGAAAAAGTGTTACTCCCTCTGATCCTTATAACTTGTCACTAGCTTAGTACAAGGTTGATGCAAATTTGTACTAAACTAGTGACAACTAGTAGAGATAAGAGGGAGTACCGTGTATTCAAGACATGTATTTAAAAAATGTATATCATGTATTTAAAAATCTCCAGTGTGTATCAGAAAAATGTATCACACGTGTAGTCTTAAAATGTACATTGTGTGTTGAGAAAAAAGTACACGTGTGTTCAAAAAAACAAAAGTGACAAGGAAACAAAAAGAAAATCAAAGAAAACCAAGAGAAACCAAAATATAGCGAAGAAAGAAAGAAAAGGAAAAAACAATGAGAAAACAAACAAACCAAAGTAACATGAAGAAATAATAAGAAAAACCGAAGAAAACCAGTGAAAATGAACGAAGAAAACCTGAGCAACTGAACCCTACAATGACTGTTATGAGCCAGAACAAAGTGAACCAATGCACGCATCGAGCACCCGCGCAAAAACGGGCCAGCTCGCTACTATCGTACGTAGGCGATTCCAATTAGGAATAAGTACGCGTGACATATAACCCTGGCGATTCTACATTGACACCAGCACATGTAATTTCATGCTTGTTTCCGAAACACCGTCTCATCTTGTGTCTATATATTTACTTTATGGAAGACAAAAAATCACTTTCATCTCTTGTGGCAAGTTTTGCTTTTTATGAACCACGGCAATTTTCACTAAACAATCCATGATATCTCCTTTTTGTTCTCTATATCACGGCAATTTTATTTTCCTTTATCTTTTTTGTGCCATGGTAAAAAAAATCATAACTTGGTAAGGAACAACTAATCTTTTTTTTTTGCGGGGGAAGAACAACTAGTCTTGCCATGGTAAAACTAGTTTTCACTAGAAGATGGCAAAGTTATTACATATACCATCAAAAATTTAGTGATTGACCATGGAAAATTTAGGGATTGGATCACAATAAATTTAGTAATTGACTATGACAAATATAGTTCATGGATCACGGCAAATTTTGGATACTGACCATGGTAAATTTAGTAATTGATCATGGCAAATAAAAATTTAACTGGTCATAAAGAAATAGTATTCCATGTTAATTATCATGTGTTTGCCATGGCATTTTTTTAATTTTATTTCCATGGAAAACTACTTGCATCATAGCAAATTTTGCGTGTTTGATATGCCAAAAAAACATGTAGTTTATTTGTGTTTAGTGTTGGGGAATGTCGCATGGGAAACAAAAAAAAATTCTACTCACACGCAAACCTATCTATGGTGATGAGCATCTACGAGAGGGAGAGTGGATCTACGTACCCTTGTAGATCGCTAAGCGGGAAGCGTTAAGAAACGCGGTTGGTGTAGTCGTACTTCTTCACGATCCAAATCGCCGAGCGTCCCGCGATCTAATCACAAACCGTCCCGCGAACCAGTCACGAACCGTCCCGCGATCTCGTCACGATCCGTCCCGCGATCCAATCACGAACCGTCCCGTGGCCTTGATCACGATCCTTCCGATCTAGTACCGAACGGACGACACCTCCGCGTTCAGCACACGTGCAGCTTGGTGACGATCTTCACCGTCTTGATCCAGCAAGAGGAGGTAGAGAGGAGGAAGAGTTTACCGGCAGCATGACGACGCTCCGGTGATGGTGGTGGAGTGATTCCGGCAGGGCTTCGCCTAAGCGCTGCGGAAAACCGATCTAGAGGAGCACCGGTGAAACGGGTAGCACATGGTCGTAAACTGTGTCTAAACAACCCCAATCCACCAGTATATATAGGAGGGAGGGAGAGGCAGCCCTTGGCGCAAGGCCAAGGGCCTCTAGGAGTCGGCCGGCTAGAGGGGGAGGAGTCCTACTCCTCCTCCACTCCTAGTAGGAGTAGGACTCTTCCTTTTTGCCTTTTTTTCACCTTTTTCCTTTAAGACTTTTGCCTCCTGCGCCATGGGCCTTATTGTGGCTGTTCCTCCAGCCCACTAAGGGCTGGTTATTACTCTCCACAGCCCATGGACCCTCTGGAGTCGAAATACCCCTCCCGAAGGTCTCCCGGTACACTACCGGCACTCCCGGTACACTACCGGCACTCCCGGTACACTACCGATGAGCCCGAAACTTTTCCGGTGACCAAACTGGGACTTCCTATATATGAATCTTTACCTCCGGACCATTCCGGAGCTCCTCATGACGTCCAGGATCTCATCCGAGACTCTGAAAACCTTCAGTCACCACCATACATAACTCTACACTACCGAAACGTCACCGAACCTTAAGTGTGCAGACCCTGCGGGTTCGGGAACTATGTAGACATGACCGAGACACCTCTACGGTCAATAACCAACGGCGGGACCTGGACGTCCACATTGGTTCCTACATATTCTACGAAGATCTTCATCGGTTGAACCTCTATGTCAAGGATTCAGTTAATCCCGTATAACGTTCCCTTTGTTCTTCGGTATGTTACTTGCCCGAGATTCGATCGTCGGTATCTCCATACCTAGTTCAACCTCGTTACCGGCAAGTCTCTTTACTCTTTCCGTAATACAATATCCTGCAACTAACAATTAGTCACATTGCTTGGAAGGCTCATTGTGATGTTGTATTACCGAGTGGGCCCCGAGATACCTCTCCGTCACACGGAGTAACAAATCCCAGTCTCGATCCATGCCAACTCAACAGACACCATCGGAGATACCTGTAGAGCACCTTTATAGTCACACAGTTATGTTGCGACGTTTGATACACACAAGGCACTCCTCCGATATCTGTGAGTTGCATGATCTCATGGTCATAGGAACATATACTTGACATGCAGAAAACAATAGCAATAAACTGACACGATCATATGCTACGTTTGTAGTTTGGGTCTTGTCCATCACATCATTCTCCTAATGATATGATCCCGTTATCAAATGACATCACATGTCAATGGCTAGGAAACCCTGACCATCTTTGATCAACGAGCTAGTTCACTAGAGGCATACTAGGGACACAGTGTTGTCTATTTACCCACACATGCAATGTGTTTCCAATCACTACAATTATAGCATGGACAATAAACGATTATCATGAACAAGGAAATATAATAATAAACACTTTATATATTGCCTCTAGGGCATATTTCCAACATTTAGTAAATAAATGCCATAGTCCAATAATTTTGCCATGGATATAAAAAAATCCATGGCGGTTTTGTAACTTTTTGCCATTAAATTAAAAATATCATAAACTTATAAGGCAGCATGCCATATTAAGTATCATATGTTTTGCCATGCTATTTTTTCTGAAAGTTTGTTGCCCATGGCAAACTAGTGTGATCATGGAATATTTTGTGTTTCATACGCAAAGTCATCTTGTTTTGCCATGGATAGATATGTTTTTAGTAAAGAAATGCCATACTTTTTGCAATATGTTTGCCTAGATCGAACAACATAAATGTGGGAAGTCCAGTGTGGCCCGACAAATTCATTTTATATATCATGGAAAATCATTTGTGTTGTTTTCGTAAGGTTATCTTGATTTTTGTTCCAGTGTTTTTGGGGGTTTCAGGCCTTTTCGCAACAGTAGTCAATTGGGTTGTGCTTGGCTTTTTCCTGATTTTTTGGCTGACTGCTTCCATGCTAGATGGGCCAACTGAAAATCGTCGCTTGACCTGGGAAGCATCCATCTCCCATATGCCCTGGCAAACATTTCGTTCGATGGGGAGCTCGCAGACCGAACATTCGAGAGATATTGGGGTCCTAATGAAATCGGGGGAATCATCCCTTTCATTCCAAAAAAAGTAGGTGCACTCCTTCCACGAAAGCCCTTTCACTCTATAGCCTCAAAGATGATACCGTACGCATGGATAGGATTGTAGGCACGCTACAAGTTGCACAGTAATACATCTTCATCACTTGGCTCTGTGATCTTGTAAGAGCATCTACAACCGGACGCCTCAAACGCCCTCTCATATATCCGCGGATGCGCCCGGTCAGTGACTGGACAGGAGAGAGAAGACAAAAAGTGCTCCAATTGGATCATTCATATCATCCTTATACGTCCGTCCTGTCCACGTATCCTCATATCCATCTTAAATATATGGAGAATATGAGGGTTCGCAGACGCACCTGGGCTCGCCCGGTCACCCCGTCACGTATGATGCGACCCCACCCTGGACCACATTTCATTTTTCTTTATTTATTCTTTTTTTTCTCTTCTTCTCCATCATCAATCACGTGCAAGTGACCGGACATATAAGAAAAAAAAAGTGTGGTTGCGTGGATGGACAAATGAGGGACATGTCCGGTCACTCAACGCGGCCAGACGCGTCCACGGGCGTTTAAGGTAACGGATTTGCAAGTTCTAGATGCTCTAAGCCATCATTCCTGCAATCACAACAAGCTTCAATGGCGTCATTTTCTTCACAATAACTTGCCTACCCCATTTTCCTTTGAGGTTAATACTATTTCGAATATTTAGTTTTTCGTTAGAACAAATATTCAGGTTTTGTGCGCATTGTCGTCACGCCAGAACTGAGTTGGTAGCCCTCTCGATCACATACCATAATAGCACGACCAAGCACGGGTGCGAATCTTGGTGCTAGCATAATGCTGCGAGAAATCAATTTATATGAACTTTTATCGATAGAAGTAGCAGCTAGAATGTCAGTGTGACCGCAACATAGACCATGCAGTAGTTTCTACATAGTACCACCTAGCTGTTCATGGCACGCCCTCTCAAAACCAAGAGGATGAAGGCTAAGTTGACCTAGATGTTGATGGATGTTGCTTTGGCAGACTGCCGTGCATGCTCAAAGCCATGCAGATGCAGGGCTAGCTAGCTTGGCAACGGCGGCTAGCCTCCGTATGCGCCTCGGTCGGAGCAGCCAATTGAACGGCGGCGCAGGCGTGAAACAAAGCGGAGTTCTCAGCCGGCCGGCCAGGCCAGCTACCGAACCCCGTTTCTTCTGCAGGCCGCCGTTTCTACGTACAGCCCAAGCTCAGCATCGCTCGTACTACGTACCAAATAGTTACACGAAACGGTGAGGGAAAACGTAGTACGCAAATGAAACGGAGACGCGGTAGCGCTACGTACGTACTAGGAGCGGTAGAGTAGGTAATACGTATGGAGTAGTACGTGCTAGTGTCACGTTGATTCTCCCCATGCAGAAAAAAAAAGGCGCTGGACATGCACGCCGCTATAAGCAGTGTCATGCAGAGGCGCCTTTCTGTTGGAGCGACCGGGCAGCCGTGCCTGCGCACATTTGCCGACACGCACCTGGGCTAAAGCGCACGCGGGCCCGGCGCGGCGCTGCAAACCGCTGCTTAAAGAGTAAAGAGGGCAGCTAACCGGCCGGCAAAGGCCACACCTAGTACTACGACTACATGAGAAAACGACGCGTTGGGTTGGGCCGGGCATTTGGATTTGGATCAACAGCTAGCTGGTCCCAATCCCAACCAAACGGATCCTCCCTTTGGCGACGCCCTCGCCCGTTCTGCCTGCCTTGTACGTACCTGTTTCTTTTCTCTGGGCACCGCCGGTCTACGGCGCCGCAGCAGCGGGCTAGCGGCCACCGGCCGGCCGGGGACCATGCATGCGCCCGTCCATTTGGTTTCACTCGCGAGAGGTACGCGCAGCGGCGGCCACGCATTGACGTCGACGCAGGGAGCGAAACCCCACGGCGTGCAGGTGCAGCGCCAGCGCAGGCATCCAAGCCATAGCCAGCCAGCCAGCCCTTGAGGTTCAGGCAAAGGGACGAGGGGTTTACGTAGTACGTACTTGCGTACCTGCATTACGCCGGAAGGGAATCAATTCACCAGGTAGTAGCCGTAGTAGCCTGCGGATCTCTGCGCGCGCGTCGATAGAATACATGCATGCACGCTGCGATCTGCCTCAGCCCTCCCTCGAGCCTCGCTCTCGGCTCTCGCTCGCCCGCCCAGGCTTGCCACCGGCAGCCGGCAGGCGCTGCTAATCAATCAATCAGTAGCGCCAAACTAAACAAAACCGAAGAGGGAGTGGCAGAAGGCAGAGGAGAGAGAGAGGGCCCTCGTCAAAATAATAATAATAATAATAATAAATGTATCGCGAGGAGGCGTGGTACAGGGACAGAGGTGTTCCAGCTTGAACCGTTGTCCGGGCGTGCCGTCCGCTTTGACTGTGGAAGGCCAGCCAGATTACTACAAAGATTACACAGGGATGGCCAGCCGATCATACATGTTGGAGCACAAAACAGGACCGTGGGCACTGTGCTTGGTCTTTTTTTCTAGTGGGGGTGGGCACTGTAGTGTGGCAAAGCGTGGAGCTGCGACCAGACCAGGGGGGAGGGAGAGCACGTCACGAAGGTGGGCCGGGCGGGCGGGCGGGGCGGCCCACTGCGGCGGGGGCGATGGATCCCCACCACGCATTCCGGCCCTGCCCGCTTTTCAGAGGGAACAGTCCCAAGATGCTAGCTACCGGCCACTGTTGCGGGCCACTGTTCCCCGGCCAGAGAGAGCGGGACTGGACGCTTTGGCTTTATTGCCCCCCTCGGCTTTCCCAATCTGCCCCTCGCTCGCTCGCCCTGCTGCCTCCGCCCATTCCCATTCCTTGCCTCTCTCGCCCGCTCTGGCTCTCCTCTGGGCCGGCTCTCACGCCAACGAGCACGAGCGGCTTTCAAATCATCACTCATCAGGGAGGGAGGCAAGGCAACAACGACACCAACGACAGATCCGAGGCTTTCTCGAATCGGGCAGGTCAATCAAATCCACCAGGAGGGACTCACGTACCCGTCAAATCAAATCACCTCACCTCAACTCATCACGTCAACAAGACTAGATAGATGCACATCCATCCGTCCGTCCGTCCATCCAGGATCCGCCACTATATAAACCCCATCCCATCCCCACTACCCTTCACCCCACCGCTCGCCCCCAAATATCTCCGGCCCTCTTCTCTCCCTCCGGCATCCTCATCCTCCCCCACCACCTCTCCTGAATCCTGATCGTATTCATACTACAAGCAGCTAGCTGCTGCAGGAGCGCGCGCGGGCAGGTGGTGGTGGCCGGGCGCATACACATTCGCTCACTGTGCGCTAGAGGCAGAGCACCATGATGTCGCCCGCGGAGTCCGAGAGCAGCTTCTTCCCGGACCACCTCGCGGAGCAGCAGCAGCAACCCCCCTTCGCCGAGCAGGAGCAGCTGTGCTACGTCCACTGCAACTTCTGCGACACCATCCTCGCGGTACGCCTCCTCCAGCCTCCATTCCATTCGAGGCTCCGTTCGTTCGTTCGCTTCCACCCTCGTCTCACAATCTTGTTTGTGTGCATGTAGGTGGGCGTGCCGTGCAGCAGCCTCTTCAAGACGGTCGCCGTGCGATGCGGCCACTGCGCCAACCTGCTCTCCGTCAACCTCCGGAACCTCCTGCTCCCGGCCGCCGCCAACCAGCTCCCCTTCAGCCAGTCGCTCCTCTCCCCGACCTCGCCGGCGTCGCCGCACGGCCTCCTGGTATGAATAGATACCTAACATGCATCGGTTTCCTAACTTGTACATCGCCTTCCAACTGATGGACGGATGTTTAATTGCTGACATAACTTGACTTGTGCAGGATGAAATGTCGTCGTTCCAAGCGCCGTCGAGCCTACTGACTGATCAGGCCAGCCCCAACGTGAGCAGCATCACCAGCAGCAGCAACAGTTGCGCTATCAACACGCCGGCCATGTCGATGATGCCGCCGCCGGAGAAACCCTCGCAGAGGGAGCCCCAGCAGCGGAAGAGCGCTGCGTCGGGGACCAAGCGTAAGTGCCAAGCTCAGTCCTAACCATTCCTCTCTTTCTGCTGCCGGTCAAAGCACCTTCATGCCCAGGGCCGGAGAACTCCGGCCGGAGCATGCATGTGCAGCTGCACTGTTCTTGGTAGCACGCCACGCATAGCATACAGCTCCTCTTTATGCATTCTGTCTCTCTTTTAAGGATTCTTTCTGAACGGTCAATGGAGTTTTCGAGTGGAAGAGGCCGGTTGAATAGTTTGCTCACCAGCTCAATAGTACCTTTTGTCCGTGGAGGTTCTTTTCTCCCCCAAACTCCAACGTTAAAATATGCACATAGTGCGTGATACTATATAGGAAAACTAAACTAAATAAGTGCAGAGGGCATTAGGAATCAGAAACATAATCACCTCTGTAAGTTGAGTGTATACGACTGTATGAGTACCAAATAGGCCACCAGGTTGCACTTGTCTGCTCTTTCTTCTTAATTCCATGCTGCTCCTGAAGCTGCCAACAAGTGCTTCTCCTTAATTTCATGCTGCTTCTTGTGATTTTCTGCAGATCCAGAGAAGCGACAGAGAGTTCCCTCGGCGTACAACCGATTCATCAAGTGAGTGATCAGTGCAGTGGTTCATTCTAGTTTCCCTCTTTAGCTTGAATCTTGTGTCTGGCAAAATGCATATGCATGATGCATGGGTTCCCATGTGTGTAGAGACGAGATTCAGCGTATCAAGGCCAACAATCCGGACATCACCCACAGAGAGGCCTTCAGCGCAGCTGCCAAGAATGTAATTAACTTCATCTTCTCTAGTTCTATAACGCATTATGATCAGGTCTTTGCTTTGTTCAATACTTTGTGTATTAATCATGGATCCACTCCCTGTGCATGCATCAGTGGGCTCATTTTCCACACATCCATTTCGGTCTGATGCCTGACCAAGGCCTGATGAGGAAACCCAGCATCCAAAGCCAGCTGGTAAGGAGACCGTAAAAACCTAAAATCCTATAGTACCATGTCCGTGCAGAATCAGATTGAGAGCTACCAAGCATAGGCCCTGAGCAGCACTAATTATGTTCTCCTTTGTGCTGTGTGTACGTAGGACGGAGCTGGGGATTGCATGCTCTTCAAGGACAGTCTCTACGCAGCGGCGGCGGCCGCAGCAGCCACAGCGGCATCTAGCATGGGCGCCACGCCGTTTTAACGTGTTCCGATAGAATATATTGCCTTAATTTGCGCTCCATTCTAGCTAGGGTGCTGGGGGATCATGAGATCTTGAGATGTATCGTATCATATCTACGAGTACTCTTGTAGTTTTCGTTGTTTCTTCCTGTCTTTTGCCCTTTCCTTAGTCCTATATGTTCGCCTGTCAGAGGTTGCTGTATTTGCCACCTCTTATCTTATGGACATATATAGATCTAGTTAACGCACATTATCGTTTTAAACTCGTTCATAATCCTAATTCCTTACTTTGGGTTTCTACTTTCTACTACATATGTGCTGAAAATTGAACACATGGGAGATTTCTATCCTTCGAATTAGCTGTGTACATCGGATGCACACACCCATTCAATTCCTCAAATTACTAGTGTAATGTTAAAATTTACTTTAGTGTGGCCATGACATCAATGAAGAACTATCCACTCTCACTATCTTCCTATACAAATCCACCTCACCCCGAGGAAGAGTCAGAATAAATATTTGGTCTATCACTTGATTTTATTTAAAAAAACTGGCACAAAACTAATATAGTATAGGATAATTCAAGTAAATATCTAAACCAATAGCACTGTATAATAAAGAGCTAAAATCCTATGATAATTATGTTCCTAAATAAAATTGTATTGTTCATTAGTGGCTGTAAGAAACTAAGTCACCTGTTCGAGAAATTCAAGGTTGGAGTTATACTTATGATACGGTTGGCTAGATCCTCTGAAGACCCCCTAAAGTGCATGCAAGCACTATACTTATCACATGATTGGATGTATCTCAAGCAGTTACAAACTACACAACAACTTAAATAAACAAGACAATCGTAATGCAGCAGAATATCAAGCGTAACCAAATAAATGTAACAAATTCAAGCTAATTTCGTATAACGAAAAAAACAGGCAAATATGTGGTTAATCACATTGTAAGACACCGAGACATCTAGTTTTCATATCATTGCTCAAGCATTTCAAGGGGTTCAAAACCCCAAACTTGATTTTGTCAATATTTCTAAAATTAGAGTTATAGACTAGAATTGTCCTATGATATTTCATTTTGTTTTTCTAGGATACTAAAAGTGATGCCAGCTTAAATCACAATCTGATTGCACGAATAAGTAAGCAACCAAACACCCATTTTTTTTATAACAGAAAATTAAGTTTATAAACTAGGCTATCATAATCTATCTCAATGCCTAGAAAAACATGACCTTGTCTGGTTGATACGGTCTGACTTGGTCATGCTGAAATTCTCTTTACTTGGAGAATCTGTATCACTCAATTAGAAAATTGCAACAAAATTATGGTCAATAAACATATGAAACAATATCGACCGGTGTTTAAACAAGATTCATATTGCACATATACCAAATATGGTTGTTATTTCTAACAAGTGCATCCTCATGAAATTACCTACTACTTTTTATATCAAAATGTAAGTCATTTTAGACACTAGATGGTCTATATTTGATGTATTTGTTTTAAAAATAATATATCACAAAACAATATGCATTGATAAGAAATATTAAAATCATTGTATTGTTGTTGGTTGAGAGAGGGTGACTTGTTGGGGAGCAGTGGCGGTTCGGGGATTCAGTAGGCTTAAGCCTACCCTTCAAAATTCCTATTTAGGCTAAATATACTACTTGACAACTATACTGAGGTGTTTAACATGTAAGTTGCAATGCATTTGCTAATTAGACTTAGAACTTGATTTTTTGAGCCTACTGTTTAGTTTCATGCTAGATTCGCCACTGTTGGGGAGGCTCTATTCGTAAATAGATGTCTCGTAAAATGGGCATAGTGAATTGATGATGCTAAACCCATGTTATGCCAAAAGGTATTTCGTTTGATGATGCTAAACTATTACTGCCTGATTTCACACAATCATTTTAATAAGAACACAAAATTATAATTTTCACTAGCTCATATGTATGCTTTTTTTCAAAGTTGTCCATTTGAGACCGTGCCTAGACCAAAATGTGAAAGCACATTTTCTCCTTTGGTGGTTTTGGTAATTAATAACAACATATATGCCATTGAACAAATGTTTCCACTAAGTATGTTTTAGGAAAAGTTTAATGATGGGTTGACAAAAGAATTGTGGAATACCCCAAGATGCAAGGGAATAGATTGGCAAAGCTTCAAGCAAAGGACTCTACATTTTACATTCTGTGAGAAATCACTTTGAGTCCATAGGAAAGCCAATACTATTAAAAGGGGTAAGGTTTTATTGGTGAACAAAATACTCATATGTGCACAAGTGATAGTCACCACATACACCCACAAGCTCTTCCACAAAGTCTGTCCAAAGCCGAATATACAAAATCGATGCAACCAACATTTTCCACTCAGTGCCACCGATTCCAAACCCTAGACAGACTCAGCCAAACCCTAGCTTTTCGGTGCAACCGATTCTGCATTCGGTGCCACTGAGTTAGGCTGCCAACTTTCTATTACGCAAGTTCACAATTTCGGTCCCTTTGAGATTGTTGAATCGGCGTCACCGAGATTGGACATTCTGACCATTGGTCACCTTATCGGTGCAACCGAAATTCCTATATTGGTCTCACCGAGATTCAAAAGTTGCCACCTTTTGGTCGCTTTGGTACCACCGAGATTAACACATTAGTGTCATCGAGTTGGTCATTTTGTGTGTAACGGTTGGATTTTTGGATATGCCTATATATACCCCTCCACCACCATTCACTCGCATGAGAAGCACTCAGAACTGTTCCCCACTCATACCTACTGATTTTCTCAAAGAGAGCCACCTACTCATGTGTTGAGATCATGCCATTTCATTCCTACCATATGAAGCTGTTGGGGAACGTTGCATGGGAAACAAAAATTTTCCTACGCACACGCAGATCTACCCATGGTGATGAGCATCTACGAGAGGGAGAGTGGATCTATGTTCCCTTGTAGATCGCTAAGCGGGGAGTGTTAAGAAACGTGGTTGGTGTAGTCGAACGTCTTCGCGATCCAAATCGCCGTGCATCCCGCGATCCAATAATGATCCGTCCCACGATCCAATCACGATCCGTCCCGCAAACTTGAACACGATCCGTCCCACGAACTTGATCACGATCCTTCCGATCTAGCGCCGAACGGACGGCACCTCCGCGTTCAGCACACGTACAACTTGATGACGATCTCCGCCGTCTTGATCCACCAAGAAGGAGCGGAGAGGTAGAAGAGTTCTCCGGCAGTGTGACGGCGCTCCGGCGATGGTGGTGGAGCTGTTCCACCAGGGCTTCGCCTAAGCGCTGCAGAAAACCGATCTAGAGAAGAAACTATGCAATGGAGGAACGGGCAGCACGTGGCTCAAAATTCTGTGCAAAAACCCTAAAGCCTCCAGTATATATAAGAGGAAGAGAGGAGGAGGCTTGGTCCAAGGGCCAAGCCTCTAGGAGTCGGCCGAACCAGGTGGGAGAGGTGGAATCCACCTCCAATCCTAGTAGGACTAGGATTCATCCTATTTTTGCCTTTTTCCACTTTTTCTCTTTGGGTTTTTTCTCCGTAGCCGCATGGGCTTTGTGTGGGACTTCCACCAGCCCACTAAGCGCTGGTATTTACTCTCCCACAGCCCATGTTGCCTCTTGGGTCAAACTACCCCTCCCGATGGTCTCCCGGTACACTACCGGCACTCCCGGTACATTACAGATTAGCCCGAAACTTTTCCGGTGACCAAAATAGGACTTCCTATATATCAATCTTTACCTCCGGACCATTACGGAGCTCCTCGTGATGTCCGGGATCTCATCCGAGACTCCGAACAACCTTCGATCACCACCATACACAACTCTATACTACCGAAACATCACCGAACCTTAAGTGTGCAGACCCTGCGGGTTCGAGAACTATGAAGACATGACCGAGACACCTCTACGGCCAATAACCAATAACGGGACCTGGATGCCCATATTGGTTCCTACATATTCTACGAAGATCTTTATTGGTTGAACCTCTATATCAAGGATTCAGTTAATCCTGTATGATGTTCCCTTTGTTCTTCGGTATGTTACTTGCCCGAGATTCGATCGTCGGTATCTTCATACCTAGTTCAACCTCGTTACCGGCAAGTCTCTTTACTTGTTCTATAATAAAAGATCCCGTGACTAACATTTAGTCACATTGCTTGCAAGGCTTATTGTGATGTTGTATTACCGAGTGGGCCCTGAGATACCTCTCCGTCACACGGAGTAACAAATCCCAGTCTTGATCCTTGCCAACTCAATAGACACCCTTGGAGATACCTGTAGAGCACCTTTATAGTCACCCAGTTACGTTGCGACGTTTGATACACACAAGGCACTCCTTCGATGTCTGCGAGTTGCATGATTTCATGGTCATAGGAACATATACTTGACATGCAGAAAACAGTAGCAATAAACTGACACAATCATATGCTACGTTTGTAGTTTGGGTCTTGTCCATCACATCATTCTCCTAATGATGTGATCCCGTTATCAAATGACATCATATGTCAATGGCTAGGAAACCTTGACCATCTTTGATCAACGAGCTAGGTCACTAGAGGCATACTAGGGACAAAGTGTTGTCTATTTACCCACACATGTAATGTGTTTCCAATTAATACAATTATAGCATGGATAATAAAAGATTATCATGAACAAGGAAATATAATAATAAACACTGTATTTATTGCCTCTAGGGCATATTTCCAACAGTCTCCCACTTGCACTAGAGTCAATAATCTAGCTCACATCACTATGTTATTTACATTGTAAAGAATCGAACACCCATGCAGTTCTGGTGTTGATCATGTTTAGCCCTTGGAAGAGGTTTAGTCAACGGGTCTGCAACATTCAGATCCGTGTGCACTTTGCAAATATTATGCCCTTTTCCTCGATGTAATCACGGATGGAGTTGAAGCATCACTTCATGTGTCTGGTCCTCTTGTGAAACCTTGGTTCCTTGGCGAGAGCAATGGCACCAGTGTTGTCACAGAACAGGTTCATTGGATTCAGTGCACTGGGCACTACTCCAAGATCTGTCATGAACTGCATCATCCAGACACCTTCCTTCGCTGCCTCCGAGGCTGCGATGTACTCCGCTTCACAGGTAGAATTGGCTACCACGCTTTGCTCGGAACTGCACCAGCTTACCGCTCCCCCGTTGAGAATAAATACGTATCCGGTTTGTGACTTAGAGTCATCCGGATCAGTATCAAAGCTTGCATCGATGTAACCCTTTACGACGAGCTCTTCATCACCTCCATAAATGAGAAACATTTCCTTAGTCCTTTTCAAGTACTTAAGGATATTCTTGACCGCTGCCCGGTGTTCCATTCCAGGATCACTTTGAAACCTTCTGGCCATACTTATGGCAAGGCTGACATCGGGTCTTGTGCACAGCATTGCATACATGATAGAGCCTATGGCTGAAGCATAGGGGATGACACTCATCTTTTCTCTATCCTCTGCATTCACTGGGCATTGAATCTTACTCAACTTCACACCTTGTAACACAGGCAAGAACCCCTTCTTGGACCGATCCATTTTGAACTTCTTCAAAACTTTATCAAGGTATGTGCTCTGTGAAAGTGCTATCAAGCGTTTCGATCTATCTCTATAGATCTTAATGCCTAATATGAAAGCAGCTTCTCCTAGGTCCTTCATTGAAAAACTCTTGTTGAAATATTCCTTCACGCTTTCCAGCATTTCTATATTGTTTCCAATCAGCAATATGTCATCCACATATAATATTAGAAACGCTATAGAGCTCCCACTCACTTTCTTGTAAATACAAGCTTCTCCATAAACTTGTATAAACTCAAACGCTTTGATCACCTCATCAAAAAGCTTATTCCAACTCCGAGATGCTTGCACCAGCCCATAAATGGATCGCTGGAGTTTGCAAACTATGTCAGCATTCTCTGGATCGACAAAACCTTCTGATTGCATCATATACAACTCTTCCTCAAGGAAACCGTTGAGGAACGTTGTTTTGACATCCATCTGCCAAATTTCATAGTTGAAATAAGCAGCTATTGCCAACATGATTTTGACAGACTTAAGCATCGCTACGGGTGAGAAGGTCTCATCGTAGTCAACTCCTTGAACTTGTGAAAAACCCTTTGCCACAAGTCGAGCTTTATAGACGATGGCATTACCGTCCGCGTCTGTCTTCTTCTTAAAGATCCATTTGTTCTGAATGGCCTTTCGCCCTTCAGGTAATACTTCCAAAGTCCATATTTGTTTTCATACATGGATCCCATCTCGGATTTCATGGCCTCTAACCATTTCTCGGAATCCGGGCCCATCATTGCTCCTCCATAGCTCGTAGGTTCATTGTTGTCCAACAACATGACCTCCAAGACAGGGTTGCTATACCACTCAGGAGTAGTACGCGGCCTTGTCGACCTATGAGGTTCAATAGTAACTTGATCCGAAGCTTCATGATCGTCATCATTAACTTCCTATTCTACCGTCGTAGGTTCCACAGAAACATCTTTCTGCGCTGCGCTACTTTCTGGTTGAAGTAAAGGTTCAATAACCTCATCGAGCTCTATTTTCCTCCCACTCAATTCTTTTGAGAGAAACTCTTCCTCAAGAAATGTTCCGTTCTTAGCGACAAACACTTTGCCTTCGGATCTGAGATAGAAGGTATACCCGACTGTCTCTTTTGGGTATCCTATGAAGACGCATTTCTCCGCTTTGGGTTCTAGCTTTTCAGGCTGAAGCTTTTTGACATAAGCATCACATCCCCAAACTTTAAGAAACGACAACTTTGGCCTCTTGCCAAACCACAGTTCATATGCCGTCGTCTCAACGGATTTCGATGGTGCCCTATTTAAAGTGAATGCAGGTGTCTCTAATGCATAACCCCAAAACGATAGTGGCAAATTAGCAAGAGACATCATAGAATGCATCATATCTAATAAGGTTTGATTACGACGTTCGGACACACCATTACGCTGTGGTGTTCCGGGCGGTGTCAACTGTGAAACAATTTCACACTGTCTTAAATGACTGCCAAACTCATAACTCAGATATTCACCTCCTCGATCAGATCGCGGGAACTTAATGTTCTTGTTACGATGATTCTCAACTTCAGTCTCAAATTGCTTGAACTTTTCAAACGTTTCAGACTTGTGTTTCATTAAGTAAATATACCCATATCTACTTAAGTCATCAGTGAAGGTGAGAAAATAACGATATCCACCACGCGCTGTAACATTCATTGGACCGCACACATCAGTATGTATGATTTCCAATAAGTCACTTGCCCGTTCCATTGTTCCAGAGAACGGCGTTTTAGTCATCTTGCCCATGAGGCATGGTTCACATGTGTCAAGTGATTCAAAATCAAGTGACTCCAAAAGTCCATCAGCATGGAGCTTCCTCATGCGTATTACACCAATATGACCTAAACAACAGTGCCACAAGAAAGTGGTACTATCATTATCAATTCTACATCCTTTGGCATCAATGTTATGAACATGTGTGTCATCACTATCAAGATTCAATATGAATAAACCCCTAACATTGGGTGCATGACCATAAAAGATATTACTCATATAAATAGAACAACCTTTATTCTCTGATTTAAATGTGTAACCGTCTCGCAATAAACAAGATCCAGATATAATGTTCATGCTTAACGCGGGCACTAAATAACAATTATTCAGGTTCATCACTAGTCCCGATAGTAATCGAAGAGAGAGCGTGCCAATGGCGATCACATCAACCTTGGAACCGTTTCCCACGCGCATCATCACTTCGTACTTTGCCAGCCTTTGTTTATTCTGTAGTTCATGCTTTGAGTTGCAAACGTGAGCAACCGAACCGGTATCAAATACCTAGGCACTACTACGAGAGCTAGTAAGGTACACATCAATAATATGTATATCATATATACCTTGTCTGTCGTTGGCCGTCTTCTTGTCAGCCAGGTACTTGGGGCAGTTCCGCTTCCAGTGACCAGTTCCTTTGCAATGAAAGCACTTAGTTTCTGGCTTGGGTCCATGCTTGGGCTTCTTTACAGGAGTAGCAACTGCTTTGCCATCCTTCTTGGTTTTACCCTTCTTGCCCTTGCCCTTGACCTTGCCATTTTTCTTGAAACTAGTGGTTTTATTGACCATCAACACTTGATGTTCTTTCTGGATTTCAGACTCAGCGACTTTTAGCATCGCAAACAGCTCGGCGACTGACTTGTTCATCCCGTGCATGTTATAGTTCATCACAAATCTCTTGTAACTAGGTGGCAGTGATTGAAGAACTTTGTCAGTGATCGCCTCTGGCGGAAGGGCAATTCCTAACTCTGCTAGACGAGTCGAATACACAGACATTCTGAGCATATGTTCACTGATAGACCCGTTCTCCTCCATCTTGCAAGCATAGAACTTATCGGAGGTTTCATACCTCTCGATCCGGGCATTCTTCTGAAAGATAAACTTCAACTCCTGGAACATCTCATATGCTCCATGACGTTCAAAACGTCTTTGAAGTCCCGGTTCTAAGCCATATAATCTTGCACACTGAACTATTGAGTAATCTCCAGTACGTGCCTCCCAAGCGTTCTTAACGTCTTCGGAGGTCATATCTTCTGGTTGGTCACCAAGCGGTGCATCAAGGACATATGATTTCTGGGAAGCCGTGAGGATAATCCTCAAATTACGGGCCCAGTCAACAAAGTTACTTCCATCATCTTTCAACTTAGCTTTCTCTAGGAACACATTAAAACTCAGGGGTGCTACTACGCGAGCCATTGATCTACAACATAAATATGCAAAGTTTACTTAGACTATTGTTCAAGATAATGAGTTTAGTTAATCAAATTACTAAAGCTCCCACTCAAATTGACATCCCTCAGGCCATCTGAGTGTCACATGATCCAAATCCACCAACTCAAGTCCGATCATCACGTGAGTTGAGGTGGCTTCAATGGTGAACATCATTATGTTGATCATATCTACTATATGACTCATGTTCGACATTTTGGTCTCTTGTGTTCCGAGGCCACGTCTGTACATGCTAGGCTCGTCAAGTTTAACCCGAGTGTTCTGCACGTGCACCATTGGCTTGCACCCGTTGTATGTGAACATAGAGTCTATCACACTCGATCATCACGTGGTGTCTCAATATGATGAACTTTCACAACGGTGCACACTTGGGGAGAACACAATTTATCTTAAAATTAAGTGAGGGATCACCTTATAATGCTACCGTCGTCCTAAGCAAAACAAGGTGCATAAAAGGATTAACATCACATGCAAATCATAAGTGACATGATATGGCCATGAACTTGTTCTTTTGATCTCCATCTAGAAAGCACCGACATGATCTCCATCGTCGCCGGCAAGACACCATGATCTCCATCAACGTGTCGCCACCGGGGTTGTCACGCCCAACTTGCTTCTACTACTATTGCTACCGTTTAGCGATAAAGTAAAGCATTACATAGCGCTTAATGATTGACACGCAGGTCATACAATAATTAAAGACAACCCTATGGCTCCTACCGGTTGCCATACTCATCGACATGCAAGTCGTGATAATCTATACATCACATGATCATCTCATACATCACATATATCACATCATGTAATTGGCCATATCACATCACAACATACCCTGCAAAAAAAGTTAGATGTCCTCTAATTGTTGTTGCATGTTTTACGTGGCTGCTACGGGTATCTAGCAAGAACAATTCTCATCTACGCAAAAACCACAACGGTGATTCACTAGTTGCTTTTCAACTTCTCAAGGACCGCCTTTGTCGAATCCGATCCAATTAAAGTGAGAAAAAATGGCACCCGCAAGCCATCTATGCAACAAGTTGCGGTAGAGGGAACCGGTCTCTTGTAAGCGTACGAGTAATGTTGGTCCGGGCCGCTTCATCTCACAATACCGCTGAACCAAAATCTGACAAAGGGAGGAAGCAATCTAAGCATCAACGCGCACAAACCTTTTATGTTCTACTCGAGATCTCATCTACTCATAGACCTAGCTCATGATGCCACTGTAGGGAAACGTTGCATGAGAAACAAAATTTTTCCTACGCACACGCAGATCTATCCATGGTGATGGGCATCTATGAGAGGGAGAGTGGATCTACGTACCCTTGTGGATCGCTAAGCGGGAACCGTTAAGAAACGCGGTTGGTGTAGTCGAACGTCTTCGCGATCCAAATCGTCGTGCGTCCCGCGATCCAATCACGATCCGTCCCGCGATCCAATCACGATCCGTCCTGCGAACTTGATCACGATCCGTCCCACGAACTTGATCACGATCCTTCTGATCTAGCGCCGAACGGACGGCACCTCCGTGTTCAGCACACATATAGCTTGATGAATATCTCCGCCGTCTTGATCCAGCAAGAAGGAGCGGAGAGGTAGAAGATTTGTCCGACAATGTGACGACACTCCGGCGATGGTGGTGGAGCTGTTCCGGCAGGGCTTCGCTTAAGCGCTGCAGAAAACTGATCTAGAGGAGAAACTATGCATTGAAGGAACGGGTAGCACATGGCACAAAATTCTATGCAAAACCCCTAAAACCTCCAGTATATATAAGAGGAAGAGAGGAGGAGGCTTGGCTCATGGGCCAAGCTGTTGGAAATATGCCCTAGAGGCAATAAATAAAGTGTTTATTATTGTATTTCCTTGTTCATGATAATCGTTTATTATCCATACTATAATTGTATTAATTGGAAACATGGATACATGTGTGGATACATAGACAAACACAATGTCCCTAGTATGCCTCTAGGGAACTAGCTCGTTGATCGAAAGATGGTTAAGGTTTCCTAGCCATGGACATGTGATGTCATTTGATAACAGGATCACATCATTAGGAGAATGATGTGATGGACAAGATCCAAACTACAAACGTAGCTTATGATCGTGTCAGTTTATTGCTACTGTTTTCTGCATGTCAAGTATATGTTCCTATGAGCATGAGATCATGCAACTCACAGATATCGGAGGAGTACCTTGTGTGCCTCAAACGTCGCAACGTAACTGGGTGACTATAAAGGTGCTCTACAGGTGTCTCCAAGGGTGTCTGTTGAGTTGGCATGGATCAAGACTGGGATTTGTTACTCCGTGTGACGAAGAGGTATCTCTGGGCCCACTCGGTAATACAACATCACAATAAGCCTTGCAAGCAATGTGACTAAGTGTTAGTTATGGGATCTTGTATTACGGAACGAGTAAAGAGACTTGCTAGTAACGAGGTTGAACTAGGTATGGAGATACCGACGATCGAATCTCGGGCAAGTAACATACCGAAGAACAAAGGGAATATCATACGGGATTAACTGAATCCTTGACATAGAGGTTCGACCGATAAAGATCTTCGTAGAACATGTAGGAACCAATGTGGACATCCAGGTCCCGCCATTGGTTATTGACCGTAGGGGTGTCTCGGTCATGTCTACATAGTTCTCGAACCCGCAGGGTCTGCACACTTAAGGTTTGGTGACGTTTCGGTAGTATAGAGTTATGTATGGTGGTGACCGAAGTTTGTTTGGAGTCTCGGATGAGATCCTGGACGTCACGAGGAGCTCCGGAATGGTCCGGAGGTAAAGATTCATATATAGGAAGTCCCGTTTTGGTCACCGGAAAAGTTTCAGGCTCATCGGTAGTGTACCGGGAGTGCCGGTAATGTATCGGGAGGCCTCCGGGAGGGGTATTTCGACCCAAGAGGCTTCATGGGCTGTGGGAGAGTGAATATCAGCCCTTAGTGGGCTGGTGGAAACTCCCACGCATGGCCCATGTGGCTGGAGAGAAAAAACCAATAGGAAAAGGTGGAAAAAAGGCAAAAAGGAGCAATCCTAGTCCTACTAGGATTGGAGGAGGAGAGTCCTCCTCCACCTCCCACATCGGCCGAAGCCTCCAAAGCTTGGAGGCCAAGCTGTCTCTCCTCCTCCCTCCCTCCTATATATACTAGTGGATTTCTTGGGTTTTGCACTTGATTTTTCAGCCACGTGCAAACCCTAATCTCTAGTGCATAGTTTCTCCTCTAGATCGGTTTTCTGCAGTGCTTAGGCGAAGCCCTACCGGAATTGTTCCACCTCCATCACCGGAGCGCCGTCAAGCTGCCGGAGAACTCTTCTTCCTCTCCACTCCTTCTTGCTGGATCAAGACATTGGAGATCGTCATCAAGCTGTACGTGTGCTGAACGCGGAGGTGTCGTCCGTTCGGTGCTAGATCAGAAGGATCGTGATCAAGTTCGTGAGACGGATCATGATCAAGTTCGTGGGACGGATCGTGATTGGATCGTGGGACGGATCGTGATTGGATCGCGGGACGGATCGTGATTGGATCGCGGGACGCACGACGATTTGGATCGCGAAGACGTTCGACTACACCAACCGCGTTTCTTAACGATTCCCGCTTAGCGATCTACAAGGGTATGTAGATCCACTCTCCCTCTCGTAGATGCTCATCACCATGGATAGATCTGTGTGTTCGTAGGAAATTTTCAGGCTGCCGGAGAACTCTTATTCCTCTCCACTCCTTCTTGCTAGATCAAGATGGCGGAGATCGTCATCAAGCTGTACGTGTGCTGAACGCGGAGGTGCCGTCCGTTCGGTGCTAGATTGGAAGAATCGTGATCAAGTTCGTGAGACGGATCGTGATCAAGTTCGTGGGACGGATCGTGATCGCATCGCGGGAAGGATAGTGATTGGATGGAGGGACGGATCGTGATTGGATCGCGGGACGCACGGCGATTTGGATCACGAAGACGTTCGACTACACCAACCGCGTTTCTTAACGCTTCCCGCTTAGCGATCTACAAGGGTATGTAGATCCACTCTCCCTCTCGTAGATGCTCATCACCATGGATAGATCTGCGTGTGCGTAGGAAAATTTTTGTTTCCCATGCAACGTTCCCCCCAACACAAGCCTCTAGGAGTCGGCCGAACTAGGTGGGAGAGGGGAATCCACCTCCAATCCTAGTAGGACTAGGATTCACCCTATTTTTGCCTTTTTCCACTTTTTCTCTTTGGGTTTTTTCTCCCTAGCCGCATGGGCTTTGTGTGGGACTTCCACCAGCCCACTAAGGGCTGGTATTTACTCTCCCACAGCCTATGTTGCCTCTTGGGTCGAAATACCCCTCCCGATGGTCTCCCGATAGACTACCGGCACTCCCGGTACATTACCGATTAGCCCGAAAGTTTTCCGGTGACCAAAATAGGACTTCTTATATATCAATCTTTACCTCCGGATCATTCCGGAGCTCCTCGTGACGTCTGGGATCTCATAAGGGACTCCGAACAACCTTCGGTCACCACCATACATAACTCTATACTACCGAAACGTCACCGAACCTTAAGTGTGCAGACCCTGCGGGTTCGAGAACTATGTAGACATGACCGAGACACCTCTACGGTCAATAACCAATAAGGGGACTTGGATGCCCATATTGGTTCCTACATATTCTATGAAGATCTTTATCGGTCGAACCTCTATGTCAAGGATTCAGTTAATCCCGTATGATGTTCCCTTTGTTCTTCGGTATGTTACTTGCCCGAGATTCGATCGTCGGTATCTTCATACCTAGTTCAACCTCATTACCGGCAAGTCTCTTTACTCGTTCCGTAATACAAGATCCCGTGACTAACACTTAGTCACATTGCTTGCAAGGCTTATTGTGATGTTGTATTACCGAGTGGGCCCTGAGATACCTCTCCGTCACACGGAGTAACAAATCCCAGTCTTGATCCATGCCAACTCAACAGACACCCTCGGAGATACCTGTAGAGCACCTTTATAGTCACCCAGTTACGTTGCGACGTTTGATACACACAAGGCACTCCTGCGATGTCAGTGAGTTGCATGATCTCATGGTTATAGGAACATATACTTGACATGCAGAAAACAGTAGCAATAAACTGACACGATCATATGCTACGTTTGTAGTTTGGGTCTTGTCCATCACATCATTCTCCTAATGATGTGATCCCGTTATCAAATGACATCACATGGTAATGGCTAGGAAACCTTGACCATCTTTGATCAATGAGCTAGTTCACTAGAGGCATACTAGGGACAAAGTTTTGTCTGTTTACCCACACATGTAATGTGTTTCCAATTAATACAATTATAGCATAGATAATAAACGATTATTATGAACAAGGAAATATAATAATAAACACTTTATTTATTGCTGTAGGGCATATTTCCAACAGAAGCTTGATCTCTAGCCTCCCCAAGTTGCTTTCCACCAAATCAATATCTTCTACCAAGCCAAATCTATGAGAGAGTGATTGTGTGTTGAGGAGTCTATCATCTTGAAGCACAAGAGCAAGGAGTTCATCGACACTATCGAACCTATTACCTTTTGGAGGGTGGTGCCTCCTAGATTGGTTAGGTGTGTCTTGGGAGCCTCCTACTTCGTGTTGTCAAGTCAACCAAGAAGTTTGTAAGGACAAGGAGATCGCCTACTTCGTGAAGATCTACCCCGAGTTAGGCTAGTCCTCCGTGGACGTAGGTCGTCATGGTATAGTCAAGGTTGCTTCTTCGTGGAACCCTCTGTGGGTATAGCCCTCTATGGACTCTCACGACCGTTACCCTCCGTGGGTTGAAGACTCCATGAACGTGGATGTACGATAGCGCCACCTATCAGAACCACGGAAAAAATCATCATGTCACCAATTGCGTTTGAACTTCCTACCCTTTCTTTACTTTCATGTGCAATGTGTTTACTTTCTGCTGCTATACTCTTACACATGCATGTGTAGGGTGTACTTGACATACTATGAATGCTAAAATCTGCCAAGAATTATAATTGGGAAAAAGTAGATTTTTATTTGGTCAAGTAGTCTAATCACCCCCCCTCTAGCACTACTTTCGATCCTACAAAATGTTATTTGTTTTCTTGCGAAGTTAATATATCAGAAAACATAATAGAATCACAAGTAAAAGCTCCTATAATGATAGAGTAGGAGTGCACAATAATACCGAAAGATCATGTACCTATAATTATTGAAACACATGTTTATCTGATTGACTATTCGAGAAACATAATGCATGCACCAATGTGAGTGACAAACTTAGAAGTTGATGAAGTCACGAAAGCCACCTCGTTGTCGATGTGCACATTTCTTATATATGAAAGAATAACATGAAAAAGCTAACGGTACTCCTTGATTTTTTTAAGGCATGCATAGTAGCTCAGCTCGCGATTATGAACTCCCTCGGTTTCACAATACCGAGAAAGGTTTGTGTCCCGTTTTATATATAAAACGACGACCATATAACTCGAAGCATACAACTCGATGCCACACATCACCCACCCGACATGATGCAACGGTGCATAAGAATAGCTACACCACCCCCACCACTCCAAGCCAACACAACCATATCCCACAAGAATACAATTGGAGCCCAGCTTGAAATAGTCTAAGTACTCAAACCATAACGGAGAAGTCATAAACAAACACAGATGCACCTGACGAACGCCGAACTCCAAAACGATTCCTTCGGGAAGGGAAACAACACTGGAGCCCGGGTTCCACCGCCCGATCCAAAGGATAATAATAACATGATGCCGATAGATTTTCCGTAAAGTCAAATTGTTGTCTTTAACGGACCTAGCCCGGCCCGCCCCTAATTATTAGGGCCGTCGAGTGATCCAATCCGTTGGACAGTAGGTCGACCGGTAAAGTCTAATCATCAGGCTCCGTTTCATAATCAGTGCCATCCAACACATATGCTCGACAAGACTGCCGATGCGTTCTTCTACCTTGATCGTCTGCAGACTTTGTTGCTACAAACTTGCATGGCAGGGCAGCAGCGCGAGAGAAACGAAAGCACGCCCTGCCGGCCGGAGCGTAGTTGGTTCGTTGGTTGGGTGGGTCGAGACGATCGAGAGACAAGCTGCCTCCATGGCATCTATCCATATCCGGTGGGAAACCGGCGTGACGAGTCCCTATCTGTAGGAAAGTACGCGCGCTCCATACCCCACGGCGATCGACAAGCAGAAGCGCTCTACGCGCATGGATACAAGGCCGCGGTACGTACGGTACGCGCGCGCGCATCGTTCGGCGTGCGTGTCAGGCCCGGCGTGCACAGTAGAGCGTGCCCGCTTAGACGCAGCGCTAGGCGACGATCAGAACTGAGGCCACGCAGGCAGGCCGCGCTAGCGCAGCGGCAGACTGCCGAAGGCCTGCCGCGGCGCAGGACGGGCCGGGGTCAAGGCTGCCCGGGGTCGGCGACAGTAGGGATGGAGCTACCTATCTACTCCTACTACAGTATCTCCTATCACCTTGCGAGCGAGGCCTCCACCGGCGCGTAGGCCGCATGCGCGAGGGGCGGTTTCGTAATACCCCCCACTACTATTCCTACTACTAGCTGGCTAGCTCTGCCGGCCGGAGGCTGCAGCGGCAGCATGGTGGCCCCGCTGCCGCGAAATTATGAGGGGCCGGGCCATTGGCCGATGTGATGGATCCCTGCGCACCGGCGTCCACAGGGATATAACGGTGCAACCATTTCCATGTGTCTAGCTCGCTTTAGCCTCCCGTAGCGCCTGCGCTCTACACATGCGTCGACACCTGCGCCTTCGGCGCTCCCGATCTTCCCTCTGTCTTGAGCTCTCCGTCCGTCTCGTCTGTCCACTCTCTCTCCCACCGTCTCCGGACGAGACTCACCCTTGCGCAGAACGGGCCGGCCGTGCCCATCATCCGGCTGTGCCTGTGCTCTTACCTCAATGATTGATGTTTTTCCCTTACGCCGTGACGTGCAAGCGCCCCGCGCGCGCACGCATCACGTCGGCGTGTGCTTATCCTCTGACTGACAGGGCTCGCCTGTTTTGATGCAAGGAGGAGTGAGGCGCAGCCGCTTGCACTGTTTGGTGCTGCCTTGCTTGCCTCCCATCCGATGCGGGCGTGGCGCCGGCCACCGCCTGCGCCTGCTCCTGCTCCTGACGGGCCGTATCAACCGAAGAATTGCGTGCACCTGCTGATACGTCGCTCGCTCTTGGCACGCGTGGACGCAATGGGAGGAAAAATTTGCAAGGAAAAAAAAGCTTGTAGCGTCATTTCGTTGATACGACAATTCATGTTGGTCGGCGAGCGGCATGTCAAGTTGTTCCACAGCTCAATCAAATGTGTCCCGGGGAAAGCATGTCGTCCGTTTCTGTAACCAGGCAACGCGTTTGGAGCTTCACGTGTCCTCTGGATATTTTGTTTTGTTCCTTCTTGATCATATTTTACGAACAGTTATTTCTTTTGGGCCTGGATCTGCAGTGAACGTTGGATTTTTAGATATGACAAAGCAACCGTTTTTTCATGGTAAATAATGATCGATGCGGATGACAAGTTTAGTTGACGGCAAATCTATCTTATTTTTTTAAAATTGTGGTGCTTGCAAACTATATTCGCTTTCTTCATGCCTATATAAGTTGTCATGAAAATATTTGATTTGTCATGCCTAAAAATCTGGGTCATTTTTTTTTGTTTCTCTAACCGAGAAAGGCTTGTGTGCACTTTATAGTTAAAGCAACGACTATCATACAACCCGATATAAACACATGCCATCACAACACCCGCGCACACACAAGTCTGCATACATGGAACCTGAAATTCTCCAACACCACCCTGTACAACTCCAAACAAAAATCATATGCACAATAAGCAGCATTATGGAGGCAACCTAGCTCTCTCACCCTTTGAAAGCCATTGCGAAGAGACGTTATTGAATGCCGACACCTTGCGAGAGAACAACTCCAAGGCAGTGCCTTTAAGAAGGGTACGACACCGAGGCTTCGCCATCACCCCATTCAAAGGATCAAGATATTCACCTCGGAGCAACTCAAAGGATAGATCATCACCACAATGGAGCCTTCAAGAAGGATATGATGCCCACGAACGTCGCCACCATAGGTCTGTCCGAAGCTTGACAGTGGAACAACTTGGCAAGCACGCTCCGCCTCCAATCAAGGTGCAGCTAACCACAAGATATGTCGTACCATCGCCTTGACGCGGACGAACCCAACCTACACGTTGCCCACATGGCCATGAGGGATTGTCAACACGTCAGCGACGAACTCCACCAAAGAGAATCGTAGCTCCCCCCACCAGGGCCACAACCCTGCATCCAGACACCACCAAGAGCACCCAAATGCAAAGAGCTAAGCAACCTAACGACAAGCCTCTACCCTAAAAGAGCCGCCAACAAACGGCGTGCCTTGAAGAACGTCGGATCCAAAGCCAGGACGCACCGGGTCAGTGAAAGAGGGAAGAGGAGGAGCACAACACATCGATTATGGAAGCTAGTGGCCGGTGACGGGAGGCCAAACCACTTGCCGTAATCCCCATCTCTCCTGGCAGCCTCCCCACACGATACCCCCATGTCGGCCCACCGCGACCTCATTGTGATTTGCGCAAGGCCGCCACCAGCAGCCTGCCCACCGACGAGAGGGGTCATATCAGGCTCCAGCAGCCACCCTAAGCTGACCGAAGGAGTCAACACTCGCGACACACCATATGATGTTGGTCCTTGCCTCAACCTGTTGGAAATATGCCCTAGAGGCAATAATAAATTAGTTATTATCATATTTCCTTGTTCATGATAATCGTTTATTATCCATGCTATAATTGTATTGATCGGAGACTTAAATGCATGTGTGGATACATAGACAAAACCATGTCCCTAGTATGCCTCTAATGGACTAGCTCGTTGATCAAAGGATGGTTAAGGTTTCCTAGACATGGACATGAGATGTCATTTGATAACGGGATCACATCATTAGGAGAATGATGTGATGGATAAGACCCAAACTACAAACATAGCATATGATCGTGTCAGTTTATTGCTACTGTTTTCTGCATGTCAAGTTTAATGTTCCTATGACCATGAGATCATGCAACTCACAGATATCGGAGGAGTGCCTTGTGTGTATCAAACGTCGCAACGTAACTGGGTGACTATAAAGGTGCTCTACAGGTATCTTCGATGGTGTCTGTTGAGTTGGCATGGATCGAGACTGGGATTTGTTACTCCGTGTGACGGAGAGGTATCTCGGGGCCCACTCGGTAATGCAACATCACAATAAGCCTTGCAAGCAATGTGACTAATTGTTAGTTGCGGGATCTTGTATTACAGAACGAGTAAAGAGACTTGCCGGTAACGAGGTTGAACTAGGTATGGAGATACCGACGATCGAATCTCGGGCAAGTAACATACCGAAGAACAAAGGGAACGTTATACGGGATTAACTGAATCCTTGACATAGAGGTTCGACCGATGAAGATCTTCGTAGAATATGTAGGAACCAATGTGGACATCCAGGTCCCGCCATTGGTTATTGACCGTAGAGGTGTCTCGGTCATGTCTACATAGTTCTCGAACCCGCAGGGTCTGCACACTTAAGGTTCTGTGACGTTTCGGTAGTGTAGAGTTATGTATGGTGGTGACCGAAGTTTGTTCGGAGTCCCGGATGAGATCCCGGACGTCACGAGGAGCTCCGGAATGGTCCGGAGGTAAAGATTCATATATAGGAAGTCCCAGTTTGGTTTCCGGAAAAGTTTCGGGCTCATCGGTAGTGTACCGGGAGTGTCGGTAGTGTATCGGGAGGCCTCCGGGAGGGGTATTTCGACCCCAAGAGGTCCATGGGCTGTGGGAGAATAATAACCAGCTCTTAGTGGTCTGGGAAAACATCCACAAAGGCCCATGGCGCAGGAGAGAAAGTCCTAAAGCAAAAAGTGGAAAATCAGCCAATAGGAGGCAATCCTACTCCAACTAGGATTGGAGGTGAAGTAGGATTGCTCCCACCTCCTATTTCGGCCGACCCAAAGGCCTTGGCTGCCTCTCCTCTCCTATCCTCCTATATATACTAGTGGATTGGGTGGTTTTTGGACAGAATTTCCGGCCACGTGCTACCCGTTCCACCGGTGCATAGTTTCTCCTCTAGATCGTAGTTCCGCAGCGCTTAGGCGAAGCCCTGCCGGAATTGCTCCACCACCATCACCGGAGCGCCGTCACGCTGCCGGTGAACTCTCTCTCCTCTCCACCTCCTCTCGCTGGATCGAGACGGTGGAGATCGTCATCAAGCTGCACGTGTGCTGAACGCGGAGGTGCCGTCCGTTCAGCGCTAGATCGGAAGGACCGTGATCGAGATCGCGAGACGGTTCGTGGTGTGATCACGGAACGGATCGTGATGAGTTCGCGGGACAGATCGTGATCAAGATCGTGAGACGGATCGTGATGAGTTCACGGGACGGATCATGATGTGTTCGCGGGATGGTTCGTGATTGGATCGCGGGACGCTCGGCGATTTGGATCGCGAAGATGTTCGACTACACCAACCGCGTTTCTTAACGCTTCCCGCTTAGCGATCTACAAGGGTATGTAGATCCACTCTCCCTCTCGTAGATGCTCATCACCATGGATAGGTTTGCGTGTGCGTAGGAAAATTTTTGTTTCCCATGCGACGTTCCCCAACAGTGGCATCATGAGCTAGGTTGATGGTTCGATGAGATCTCGAGTAGAACACAAAAGGTTTGTGGGCGTTGATGCTTAGATTGCTTCCTTCCTTGGTCTTATTTTGGTTCAGCGGGATTGTGAGATGAAGCGGCCCAGACCAACATTACTCGTACGCTTACGAGAGACCGGTTCCCTCGACGCAACTTGTTGCCTAGATGGCTTGCGGGTGACAGTTTCTCTCACTTTAGTTGGATCGGATTCGACAAAGGCGGTCCTTGAGAAGGTTGAAAAGCAAACTAGTGTATCACCGTTGTGGTTTATGCGTAGGTGAGAATCGTTCTTGCTAGATACCCATAGCAGCCACGTAAAATATGCAACAACAATTAGAGGACGTCTAACTTGTTTTTGCAGGATATGTTGTGATGTGATATGGCCAATTACATGATGAGATATGTGTGATGTATAGATTATCACGACTTGCATGTCGATGAGTACGGCAACCGGCAGGAGCCATAGGGTTGTCTTTAATTATTGTATGACCTGCGTGTCAATCATTAAGCGCTATGTAATGCTTTACTTTATCTCTACGGTAGCAATAGTAGTAGAAGCATGCAGGGCGTGACAACCCCGATGGCGACACGTTGATGGAGATCAAGATGATGGAGATCATGGAGTCATGCCGGTGACGATGGAGATCATGCCGGTGCTTTCTAGATGGAGATCAAAAGCACAAGTTCATGGCCATATCATGTCACTTATGATTTGCATGTGATGTTAATCCTTTTATGCACCTTGTTTTGCTTAGGACGACGGTAGCATTATAAGGTGATCTCTCACTTAATTTCAAGATAAATTGTGTTCTCCCCGAGTGTGCACCGTTGCGAAAGTTCGTCGTGTTGAGACACCACGTGATGATCGGGTGTGATAGACTCTACGTTCACATACAACGGGTGCAAGCCAGATTTGCACGCGCAGAACACTCGGGTTAAACTTGACGAGCCTAGCATGTAGAGACATGGCCTCGGAACACAAGAAGACCGAAAGGTCGAACATGAGTCATATAGTAGATATGATCAACATAATGATGTTCACCATTGCAGCCACCTTAACTCACGTGGTGATCGGACTTGAGTTGGTGAATTTGGATCATGTATCACTCGAATGACCCGAGGGATGTCAATTTGAGTGGGAGTTCTTAAGTAATATGATTAATTGAACTCATTATCATGAATATAGTCAAAGTGTCTTTGCAAATTATGTTGTAGATTACTAGCTCGCGCTATAGCTCCCTTAAATTTTTATATGTTCCTAGAGAAATAGAGTTAAAAGATGTTGGTAGCAATATTGCGGACTGGATCCGTGATCCGAGGATTGTCCTCATTGCTGCACAGAAGGCTTATGTCCTTAATGCACCGCTCGGTGCGCCACCCCCTCTAGCATCGTCTATAGATGTTGTGAACATCTAACAGGCACGTTTCGATGACTACTTGATAGTTTAGTGCGTCATGCATTACGGCTTAGAATTGAGGCTCCGAAACGTTTTGAACATCACGGAACATATGGGATGTTCTAGGAGCAGAGATTGTGATCTCAGGCTCGTGCCTGTGTTGCGAGATATGAGATCTCCAACAAGATTCTTTGCCTGTAAGATGAAGGAGAATAGCTCAATCGTTGAGCATGTACTCAGATTGTCTGGGTACTACAATCGCTTGAATCAAGTGGGAGTTGATCTTCCAGATAAGATAGTGATTGATGTAGTTCTCCAAGTCACTGTCACTGAGCTACTAGAACTTGGTGATTAACTATAAAATGCCAGGGAAAGAAATGTTGATTCCTGAGCTGTTCACAATGTTTGACACCGCGAAGGTAGAAATCAAGAAGGAGCGTCAAGTGTTGATGGTTAATCAAACCACTAGTTTCGAGAAGGGCAAGAGCAAGGAGGGAAACTTCATGGATAGCAAGTCAGTTGCTGCTCCAGTGAAGCAACCCGAAGTTGAACTCAAACCCGAGACTGAGTGCTTCTGTTATGAGGTGAGCGGTCGCTAAAGCGAAACAACCCTAGATACTTGGTAGATAAGAAGGCTGGCAACATTAATGGAAGTATATTTGATATACGAGTTATTAATGTGTACCTTTCTAGTATTCTTAGTAGCACCTGGGTATTGGATACCGGTTCGGTTGCTAAATTTTAGTAACTCGAAATAAAAGCTACGGAATAAACGGAGAGCTAGCTAAGGGTGAGGTGACGATGTGTGTTGGAAATGTTTCCAAGGTTGATGTGATCAACATCGCACGCTCTCTCTACCTTCAGGATTAGTGACGAACCTAAATAAATGTTATTTGGTGTTTTGCGTTGAGCATGAACATGATTAGATCATGTTTGTTGCAATACGGTTATTCATTTAAGTCAGAGAATAATAGTTATTCTGTTTACATGAATAATACCTTCAATGGTCATGCACCCAGTGAGAATGGTTTGTTGAAATCTTGATCGTAGTATTACACATGTTCATAACATTGATGTCAAAAGATACAAAGTTAATAATGATAGTACCACATACTTGTGGCACTGCCGCTAAATGTCATATTGGTATAAAGCGCATGTAGAAACTCCATGCTGATGGATATTTGGACTCATTCGATTTCGAATCGGTTGAGACATGCGAACCATGCCTCTTGGGCAAGATGACTAAAGGACCCCGTTGGATGGAGCGGGCAAGTGATTCATTGGAAATGATACATGTTGATGTATGCAATCTAGTGAGTCTTGTAGCGTGCAGTGGATATCGTTATTTTCTTACCTTCACTGATGATTTGAGTAGATATAGTGTATATTTACTTAATGAAACATAAGTCTGAATCGTTTGAAAGGTTCAAGCAAATTCAGAGTGAAGTTTAAAGATCATCGTGACAAGAAGATAAAAATGACCGCGATATGATCGTGGAGGTGAATATCTGAGTTACGAGTTTGGCATACAACTTAAGACAATGTGAAATTTGTTTCACAACTAACGCCACCTGGAACACCATGGTGTGATGGTGTGTCCTAACATCATAGTCATGCTCTATTGATATAGTGCATACTGTGATGTCTCTTATCGTTTTACTACTATAATTTTTGGGGTTATGCATTAGAGACAACTACATTCACTTTAAATAGGGCATCATCTAAATCCGTTGAGATGACACCATGTGAATTATGGTTTGATAGAAACCTAAGCTGTCATTTCTTAATATTTGGGGCTGCGACACTTGTGTGGAAAATGTTTTCACCTAATGAGGTCGAACCCAAGGCGGACAAATGCATCTTCATAGAATACCCTAAGATCAGTTGGGTGAACCTTCAATCTCAGATCCTAGTGCAAAGTGTTTGTTGCTTAAACGGATCCTTTCTCGAGAAAATGTTTCTCTCGAAAGAATTGAGTGGGAGGAAGATAGAACTTGATGAGGTTGTTAAACCTTTGTTTAACCAGAGAGTAGCGCAGCGCAGAAAGATGTTTCTGTGAAGCCTACGTTAGTTGAAGAGGAAGTTAATGATGATGATCATGAAGCTTCAGGATCAAGTTACTATCGAACTTCGTAGGTCGACAAGGATGTGTACTGCTCCTAAGTGGTACGACAACTCTGTCTTGGAGATCATGTTGTTGGACAACGATGAACCTACGAGCTATGGAGAAGCGATGATGGGCCCGGATTCCGACAAATGGTTAGAGGCCATGAAATCCGAGATAGGATCCATGTATGAAAACCAAGTGTAGACTTTGGTAGACTTGCTCGTTGGACGGCAGGTCGTTGAGTACAAATGGATCTTTAAAATGAAGACAGACACTGATGGTGAATGTCACTATTTGTAAAGCTCGACTTGTTGCAAAGATGTTTGTGACAAGTTCAAGGAGTTGACTACGATGAGACTTTCTCACTCGTAGTGGTGCTAAAGTCTGTTGGAATTATGTTAGCAGTTGCTGTGTTTTCAATTATGAAATCTGGCAGATGGATGTCAAAACATCGTTTCCTTAACGGTTTACTTGAGGAAAGGTTGTATGTGATACAACCAGAAGGTTTTGTCAGGCCTAAGGATGCTAAAAGGTGTGCAAGCTTCGGTGATCCTTCCATGGACTGAAGCAAGCATCTCGGAGTTGGAATATACGCTTTGATGAGGTGATCAAAGTTTTGATGTTTATACAAAGTTTACGAGAAACTTGTATTTGCAATAAAGTGAGTGGGAGCACTATAGAATTTCTGATAAGTATATGTGGATGACATATTGTTGATCAGAAATAATGTAGAGTTTCTGGAAAGCATAAAACGGTTATTTGGAAAGTGATTTTCAAAGGAAGACCTGGATGAAGCTACCGAATTGTTGAGCATCAAAATCTATGGAGATAGATCAAGATGCTCGATGAGACTTTCAATGAGTGCATACCTTGACAAGATTTTGAAAGAGTTCAAAATGGATCAGTCAGAGAAAGAGTTCTCGCCTGATTTGTAAGGTGTGAAAGTTGAGTGAGACTCAAAGCTCGACAACGGCAGAAGAAAGAGAAAGGACGAACGTCGTCCCCTATGCCTTAGCCATAGGCTCTATATTATGCCATGCTGTGTACCGCACCTGTGTGTGCCTTGCCATGAGTCCGTCAGGGGGTACAAGAGTGAACCAGGAGTGGATCACTGGACAGCGGTCAAGATTATCCTCAGTAACTAAGAGACTGAGGAGATGTTTCTCGATTATGGAGGTGATAAAAAGTTCGCCGTAAGGAGTTACGTCGATACAAGCTTTAACACTAATCCGGATGACTCGTAGTAGCAATCTGGATACGTATAGTGGAGCAGCCATTTGGAATAGTACCGAGCGGAGTGTGGTAGCAGTGTTTACAGTTTGACATAGGTATTTGCAAAGTGCACACGGATTTGAATGTTACAGACCCGTTGACTATAAGACCTCTCTCACATGCAAAGCATGATCGAGCCCCAGAACTCGTTGGGTGTTAGATTCATAACAATGCGAATCACATGGTGATGTGAACTAGATTATTGACTCTAGTGCAAGTGGGAGACTGTTGGAAATATGCCCTAGAGGCAATAATAAATTAGTTATTATCATATTTCCTTGTTCATGATAATCGTTTATTATCCATGCTATAATTGTATTGATCGGAGACTTAAATGCATGTGTGGATACATAGACAAAACCATGTCCCTAGTATGCCTCTAATGGACTAGCTCGTTGATCAAAGGATGGTTAAGGTTTCCTAGACATGGACATGAGATGTCATTTGATAACGGGATCACATCATTAGGAGAATGATGTGATGGATAAGACCCAAACTACAAACATAGCATATGATCGTGTCAGTTTATTGCTACTGTTTTCTGCATGTCAAGTATATGTTCCTATGACCATGAGATCATGCAACTCACAGATATCGGAGGAGTGCCTTGTGTGTATCAAACATCGCAACGTAACTGGGTGACTATAAAGGTGCTCTACAGGTATCTTCGATGGTGTCTGTTGAGTTGGCATGGATCGAGACTGGGATTTGTTACTCCGTGTGACGGAGAGGTATCTCGGGGCCCACTCGGTAATGCAACATCACAATAAGCCTTGCCAGCAATGTGACTAATTGTTACTTGCGGGATCTTGTATTACAGAACGAGTAAAGAGACTTGCCGGTAACGAGGTTGAACTAGGTATGGAGATACCGACGATCGAATCTCGGGCAAGTAACATACCGAAGAACAAAGGGAACGTTATACGGGATTAACTGAATCCTTGACATAGAGGTTCGACCGATGAAGATCTTCGTAGAATATGTAGGAACCAATGTGGACATCCAGGTCTCGCCATTTGTTATTGACCGTAGAGGTGTCTCGGTCATGTCTACATAGTTCTCGAACCCGCAGGGTCTGCACACTTAAGGTTCGGTGACGTTTCGGTAGTGTAGAGTTATGTATGGTGGTGACCGAAGTTTGTTCGGAGTTCCGGATGAGATCCCGGACGTCACAGGAGCTCCGGAATGGTCCGGAGGTAAAGATTCATATATAGGAAGTCCCAGTTTGGTTTCCGAAAAAGTTTCGGGCTCATCGGTAATGTACCGGGAGTGCCGGTAGTGTACCGGGAGTGCTGGTAGTGTACCGGGAGGCCTCCGGGAGGGGTATTTCGACCCCAAGAGGTCCATGGGCTGTGGGAGAATAATAACCAGCTCTTAGTGGGCTGGGAAAACATCCACAAAGGCCCATGGCGCAGGAGAGAAAGTCCTAAAGCAAAAAGTGGAAAATCAGCCAATAGGAGGCAATCCTACTCCAACTAGGATTGGAGGTGAAGTAGGATTGCTCCCACCTCCTATTTCGGCCGACCCAAAGGCCTTGGCTGCCTCTCCTCTCCTCTCCTCCTATATATACTAGTGGATTGGGTGGTTTTTGGACAGAATTTCCGGCCACGTGCTACCCGTTCCACCGGTGCATAGTTTCTCCTCTAGATCGTAGTTCCGCAGCGCTTAGGCGAAGCCCTGCCGGAATTGCTCCACCACCATCACCGGAGCGCCGTCACGCTGCCGGTGAACTCTCTCTCCTCTCCACCTCCTCTCGCTGGATCGAGACGGTGGAGATCGTCATCAAGCTACACGTGTGCTGAACGCGGAGGTGCCGTCCGTTCGGCGCTAGATCGGAAGGACCGTGATCAAGATCGCGAGACGGTTCGTGATGTGATCACGGAACGGATCGTGATGAGTTCGCGGGACAGATCGTGATCAAGATCGTGAGACGGATCGTGATGAGTTCACGGGACGGATCATGATGTGTTCGCGGGACGGTTCGTGATTGGATCGCGGGACGCTCGGCGATTTGGATCGCGAAGATGTTCGACTACACCAACCGCGTTTCTTAACGCTTCCCGCTTAGCGATCTACAAGGGTATGTAGATCCACTCTCCCTCTCGTAGATGCTCATCACCATGAATAGGTTTGCGTGTGCGTAGGAAAATTTTTGTTTCCCATGCGACGTTCCCCAACACAAGCCACGTCACCACAACCCTCGTCGCCCGTGGAAACGAAATAGCCGAGACAGACATAGCCTCCACGCCACATGCCACCCTTGTCTCTTCCACACCGTCGTCAACGCTGCAACGTCGATATGCCTGATGCATGCACAATGCTCCGGCCATACGACACTGGTCCGCCCCAACTACCACCCAACGAGAGGACAATAATTCCCCACCACCATCATCGGCTGTTGGGATTCACTCGACCGCGCCCTCTGACGGTGGTGAGGGAGAGGAGGTGGGGAAGGGGAGCTCCGACCGATGGTCCTAGGGATTCCTCGTTGTCGCTTGGAGGAGCGGGGTGGGGATTTTTTTTCCGTTCTACCTCCTCCGAGTCATTTCTTTACAGATTTGTAACAAACTATGACTCATTGGACGCCAACGGTCCTTGGGTCTTTCTCACTTAACGTGATCCCAATGGTTAATCTCACATGAAGTGTTTTGTCCTCGCGTCATTACTGGACCGGCCCGTTTCTTCTCATCGTGCTTATAGCGAACTCAAAGACGCTAACTCGCTATAGCTATTCGTCAGTTTTTCCTCTTTGATGTCTACTGTTGGACTGGTTCGATTTTTACCAGCTTTTTTCTTTATTTATTTTTCTATGTTTTTCTTTGTGGTTTGCAATGACCTTTTTTTCCTTTCTTTCTTTTCAACATGGTTTTCTTAACACCGTATAGACGCAGGTGCTCATATATACATGCATACACTCATCCCTATAAACGCACACGCACACACCCTATTTCTATAAGCATCTTTGAGAGACTGAGTCGTTATATCATCTCAAGATTTACGAAATCACCGTAGGCGTCTTTTAGAAGTTTCTTCGGATTTCATGTTGTCCTTTTTTTTCTGTGTTTTTCTCTACTGTTTGCATATGTTTATTCTTTTTCATGTGTGCTTTCTCTATGTTTTTTTTGCTTTTCTATGTTTTTCTATGTGCATTTTCCAGATACAGAAGGACATTTTTTATACATGTTTAATATTTTTCAAATATAATTAACATTTTTGAAAAAATGTTTTGGTGTTCCTTTCCACATACACACTGTATATTTGGCGTATACAAAAGAACATTTGCTTAATACATGTTTAACATTTTTCAAATATATTACTATCATTTTTCAAATATATGTTTTGATATGTATATTTTTCATACATATTACACATTTACTGTATACAAATGAAAAAAGTGATACATGTTTGGCAATTTTCAACTACATGATTTACATTTTTTCAAACATATGTTTCAATGTCTACATTTTTTTCATACACATTGTACTTTTTCCATATATACCTGAAACAGTTGTTATACACTTGGACCCTCCGCGATAGTTGACTTGTCCGCAAGACATGTCCTTTTAGATTTATAATTTTACAAATATATTATTAACATTTTATCAAACACATTCTTTGAACATTTTCTTGAATGTGTGTTAAACATTTTGTCATACACACGTTGAACCACTTTTATAATGACATAAAACATTTTCTTAAACTACATGAAAGTTTTTTAGAGTGTATAAACATTATTAATAAATGTCAGGAACATATTTCCTGAAACGTGTCAAAATATATATTAAAGATAACATACAATTTTTGAGAGACAAAAATATTTTTAATTACATGAGCAATTTTACATTGTGTAAATATTTTTTAAAACATATGAATATTTTTTAAACATTACATGTATCTGATTGAAAGCTATCACTTTTTTAAATTACATTAGCAATTTTATACACCATGTTAACATATTTCAAACTCATGGTTTTTTGGAAAAAAATGTAACTATATATTAGAATATATGTATTTTAGAGTTTTCCAGAAACATAAACAAAACTAAAAAAGCGAACGAAAGAAAATGAAGTAACAAGGAAGTTGAGCTGGCCAAATACTAGCGACTGGGAGGATGCAGCTTCAGGTGAGACCTGATTCATTCTTGCATGAAGCGATACATAGTCGCGCTCGAATGAATATGCGTCCTCTCTCGTCGGCAATTTTTGATATTATTTTTCTCGCTGTTTGTTATCGTTGCTTGCGGCCCATCGCAGTCTTCTATATTGTCAATCCCAATACCAAACCTGGCCAAACGGGCCGGGCTTAACGGGCCGGCCCAGCGGCACGTCGCGCCGGCACTGCACGTGGTCAGGCCCGTCACGAGCTAAACGGGTCGTGCCAGGCCCGTGGCCCGCCTTGGGCCATGCCTGGCCGTCATCACCAGCACGCGGACTGGCACGACACGGCCCGATTATCTTTTTTATTTTATTTTTATTTTTTTATACGACCCAATAAGTAAAAATAGACTAAAAAACGCTCAATGCATCAAATAGTAGGCATATTAGCGGGCCTGATGTGTCGACAGGCCGGCCCGATTAGCAAACGGGCCATGCCTGGGCCGCAAGGCTGCGCACGCGGGCCGGCATGGCATGGCCCGTATACTAATCATGCCGAGGCGGGCCGTGCCGTGCCAGACACGTTTTACGGCGGGCCGGGCCGGGCCGGGCCGAGCCAGCCCGTTTGGCCAGGTCTGCCCAATACAACTCGGATTAATACACACCAGGTCCGAGCTTAATAGGCCCAGATATATCTGGCCATTTCTCGGGCCGGGCTTCGGGCCGGGCCAAGAAAAGCCCGACATCTGCGGGATAGGCCCGTGCCCAGCCCGGCCCGACAGATTATCGCGTTTTCCAGGCCCGAGCCCGACCCGAGGCAAAGCCTGAAAGCCCGCCCGACGGCCCGACATATTTAAAAACAACAGAACTTTGTACAACAAAAAGAGAACAACAGCGACAGAACACTAAACTGCAGCAAAACATCACTATATTACAGCAAAACAACACCAAAACAACACTATCTTGATAGGAAAACAACAGCAAAACATCACTATTAACATCACAACAGCAGATCATCACAATTTTTGACAGCAAAACAACACCACAATAGCAACATAATAACACTATTTTGATAGCACCACAATAACAGAGTTTAATAGCAAACCAATAGCAGTCTAGAATCTAAATGTCTGAGTTGCACAACATCATCTAAACGTTCCAGTCTCACAACAGCATATGAAGTTCTAAACCTTCCAGTTTTAACAAACTCAAGTGCATGAATATCATTACAGTCCAGAACCAAAATAAAGACTACTAGTAGATGGCTAGCTGCCATCTCACCATGCCTTCTCCGAATCTTCTTTCTCAAGGCTCTAGCAGACTAGCAACAACTCTACAAGATGGAATGAACAAAAAGTTAGCAGTAGTATAAAGTATAAGTTGACAACATGAACAAAAAATAGGTATGTTACATTCTTCATCCGAAGAAGATGAATCTTCATCATTATCTAGCGCAATCACTTCTTCCGTCTTTCTCTTATTATCTACAAGAATTGATTGGATCATTTGCAAATAAAACATACAAATCAGAATATGAAACAAACAAAATTACAATGCGCACCTTCTTTTTTTACACTTTGCAACGATACCAATCTTGCAAACACATTAAAGCCTCAATCGTCTTTGGTTTAAGTGAGCACCAAGTCCACAAGTGCTTGAGGATGCACTTGTTGCTAAGTTCTCATTTACATGTACCCCACTACCATACTCATTAAATAAAGAGGCTAGTGTACTTTTAACAAGATTATGCGCTGAAGAGCATCATTACCATCATATAGCTTGGAGTAGGCATATGCTAAGAACTTGAACTTGATGCGGGGATCAAGAACAACAACACAAGACAGAAATACGCTATAGTCGGACCAATATTTCATGAATTTCTCCCTCATAACTACCAACATTGGAGCCATGTAACTATTTATTCCAGCACTAGCCTCAATAATAGCAGAATGGACAAGATAGACATTCATGAAGTATAAGTTGGTTGTTGGATACTTTGTTCCTGAGAAAATTGTAGTTACCTTGAAGAAAACCTCCAAAAACTGATACATATGAGATATCTTCGCCCATTCTTCTTCGAATAGCCAAAAGTTCACCTTAAATATGCTATCCCTCTCAGAATACCAATGCAACACTTCTCTAAAGTACAAACACCAGCCAAGCATAGTGTAGGTTGAATTCCAATGGATAGGCATATCAGGTTTCAACCTTTTTGATGCTTCTAGGTTGAAAATAGTTGTAGCAGTGTTATAAAACTTATGCAGCCTATTGGAAGAAGCCTTTAGGTACATTATACCATCTCTAAGTTTGCCAACACACTCATCAATCAATGTCAAACTTGCTTGAACTACCAAGTTCAGTATGTGTGCACAACAACGGATTTGAAAGAATTTCCCGGCCAAAGGTAAAGCACCTTTTGACAAATGGGTATGCAAGCAAGCTATCATTTGCCGATCTAGCCGACAATTCCTTTTGGCAATGATTGCATTTAGCTACAGTCATTGGATCACCATCTTTGGAGATCTTTGTGAAGTCCAGCCATACCCTTGACTTTAGTTTGCAAAGAGTAGGCTGCGGTTTAGCAGTAGGTTGTGCTTGTTGTGTTGTTGGTGTTGGAAATATGCCCTAGAGACAATAATAAATTGGTTATTATCATATTTCCTTGTTCCTGATAATTGTTTATTATCCATGCTATAATTGTGTTGATCGGAAACTCAGATACATGTGTGGATACATAGACAACACCATGTCCCTAGTATGCCTCTAATAGACTAGCTCGTTGATCAAAGATGGCTATGGTTTCCTAGTCATGGACATGAGATGTCATTTGATAATGGGATCACATCATTAGGAGAATGATGTGATGGACAAGACCCAAACTACAAACATAGCATATGATCATGTCAGTTTATTGCTACTGTTTTCTGCATGTCAAGTATTTGTTCCTATGACCATGAGATCATGCAACTCACTGACACCGGAGGAGTACCTTGTGTGTATCAAACGTCGCAACATAACTGGGTGACTATAAATGTGCTCTACAGGTATCTCCAAGGGTGTCTGTTGGGTTGGCATGGATCAAGACTGGGATTTGTTACTCCGTGTGACGGAGAGGTATCTCAGGGCCCACTCGGTAATACAACATCACAATAAGCCTTGCAAGCAATGTGACTAATTTTTAGTCACGAGATCTTGTATTACTGAACGAGTAAAGAGACTTGCCCGTAATGAGGTTGAAATAGTATGGAGATACCGACGATCGAATCTCGGGCAAGTAACATACCGAAGAACAAATGGAACATCATACGGGATTAACTGAATCCTTGACATAGAGGTTCGACTGATAAAGATCTTCATAGAATATGTAGGAACCAATATGGGCATCTAGGTCCCGCTATTGGTTATTGACCGTAGAGGTGTCTCGGTCATGCCTACATACTTCTCGAACCCGCAGGGTCTGCACACTTAAGGTTCGGTGACGTTTCGGTAGTATAGAGTTATGTATGGTGGTTACCGAAGGTTGTTAGAAGTCCCGGATGATATCCTGGACGTCACGAGGAGCTCCGGAATGGTCCGGAGGTAAAGATGATATATAGGAAGTCCTGTTTTGGTCACCAGAAAAGTTTCGGGCTCATCAATAGTGTACTGGGAGTGCCGAGAGGGTACCGGGGGACCATCGGGAGGGGTGTCACGCCCCGAGGGGCCTCATGGGCTGTGGGTGGAGACAAACCAGCCCCTAGTGGGCTGGACGAAGCCTGCACTAAAGCCCATGAGGTTTGAGAAGGAAAAAATCCAAAGGTGGAGAGGTGGAAAGAGTTTCCAAGTGGAAAGGAGGAATCCTACTCCTAATAGGATTGGAGTAGGACTCCTCCACCTCCAATTTCGACCAAACCTTGAGGGTTGGCGGCTGCCTCCTCCCCTCCCTCCCTCCTATATATACTAGAGGATTTAGAGGGAAGAGATAACCCTAATTTCCACGTGCTTCCCTCTTCTTCTCCTCTAGATCAGTTTCTCCTCTAGATTGATTTTATAGTGCTTGGCGAAGCCCTAACGGATCAGCTCTACCACCACCATCACCGCGCCGTCGCGCTAATGGAGAACTCATCTACCTCTTTGCCCCCTCTTGCTGGATCAAGAAGGTGGAGATCGTCATCGAGCTGTACGTGTGCTGAACGCGGAGGTGTTGTCCGTTCGGCGCTAGATCGGAAGGACCGTGATGAAGATTGCGAGACGATTCGTGATTGGATCGCAGGACGGATTGTGATGAGATCGCGGGACGGATCATGATTCGATCGCGGGATGGATCGTGATGGGATCACGAGACGCTCGGCGATTTGGATCACGAAGACGTTCGACTACATCAACCGTGTTTCTTAACGCTTCCCGCTTAGCGATCTACAAGGGTATGTAGATCCACTCTCCCTCTCGTAGATGCTCATCACAATGGATAAATGTTGCGCGTGCGTAGGAAATTTCTTGTTTCCCATGCAACGTTCCCCAACAGTTGGTACACTTCCTTCCTCTCCATGAACATTCTCTACTGGCTGTTTTCCCCTTGCTCTTGCATGTTTCTGCCGAGTACGAGGAGGATCTGCGGGTACAATAAACAATTGCATCGGGCCATCCTACCCTTCTAATTCTTTGGGATGGTAATCTTATTCATCACCATCCGGTCCTTCTAATTCTCCTGAATTCATCTGCACCATATACACAACAATACAACACATATTACAAACGTGTCATAATACAAACATATCATTTGCAAACAACAACATATCATTCCTTCCTAACAGCACCATATCATCCTAACCATCACCATATAATCATCACTCAATAACAACACCATATCATCAGTTTATCACCCAATAACAGCACCATATATGACCCAAACAGCACCATATCATCACCCAATAACAACACCATATCATCAGTTCATCACCCAATCCAAACAACACCATACCATCCTAATTAACAACACCATATCATCCTAATTAACAGCACCATATCATCCAAACAACCACATATACCTTGGGACTTGGAGGCTTGGAGTTGCAGGCTGTTTAGGGGCGGCACACGTCGTGGACGGGGCGGGGCCGCCGTGGTTGGAGATGGGGTGGGGCTGCGGAATCGGGGACGGGGCGTGGCGGCCGCAGTCGGGGACGGGGTGGGGTAGCAGCGGTCGGAGACGGGGTGGGGCAGGCCACTGCGGTCATGAGGGGGCGGCGTCGCCGCGGTCAGGCACGGGACGGGGTGGCCACGGTCGGGAAGGAGCAGGATGGCCATGGTCGGGGCCGGGGGCCGGGAGTTAGGGCGCCGCCACCGCCATGTCGCTGGTCAGATCGAGAGGGAGGACAGCGTGGGAGGAGATGTGGGGGACGAGGGTTAGGTTAGAGGAGAGGCAACGAGGAGTGGGGGTTGGCCTGCTGGGCCTGTACCTAGTAGCTACATGAGTTGGCTCGGGCCGGGCTGGGCCGGGCCTAATTTCGGGCCAGAATTAAAGCCCGGGCCCGACCCGACTTGTTGTTCAGGCTGTATTTTGAGGCCCAGGCCTGGCCCGACGGAGAAGCCCGGCCTAGGAATTTCGGGCCGGGTCAGGTCAGGCCGTCTAGGCCGGGTTTCCCATGGCCAGGTAGAGGCCCAGATTCACGCCTTGGATGCTACCGGAACCACCATATGCACACGAACGAGTTGTGCCCGATCCATATTTCACACATAGAGGAGGTGCACATGGCATGAGAAAATTTGGTTACATAGGTACTATTCTTGAAGAAGTAGTAGTTTCTTGAGGAGATGCTAGCCCCACCCATCCCCGCCAACCTGAAATTCATCCCTAGGCCCGAGAAATGGACCGCAAGGCCTCGACAGCATCATCACGTGACAAGGACACCATGAAACTTGTTAGCCCGCCGCATTACCACGCCTACATAGTGTTGTGTTGAGACTTCTCTATACAAGGAGGTCTAACTCAACCTCCATTAGTGGGATTAGACTAAGGGCATGTTTGATGGGTCGCACTAGGTCCAACCAGGCCCGTGCGGGAAGAATCCGTCCTTTTTGGTTGCGGGCATACACTATCTGGGCCGCACCGCACGAACATTAAAGCACCTCTGAGCCAGGCCCGCTAGGAACACTCAAATCATCAAATTCTAGCAAGCCAGGCTCAGTCGAAGCAGGGGAGGGGAACGCGGCACTAAGCTCATGCGACCACAAAGATGGCGTGAGCTCATGTGCGCCTGTGAAAAATCGACGGGAGGATTTCGGCTCACTTCCCGCCGATTTGCTCGTCCCTATATAGCCCCCTTCCCTCATCGTCGAAACTATCACCACCCTTCTCCCCCTTTTCGAGCTTCCCTATCGACGCACGTTATCATGGGCGAGAAGGTAAGCGACGCTCCTTCTCTGGCTGGTGGTCCATGGCGATTGTGACTCATGTCCTCATCTTCTCTGTCCGTTCCTGCATCTCCCTCGAGCTACATCATCACCTCTATGAGATCAATAACCCCCTTCTATGTGTTCGTTGTACTTAGATGTGAGAACATGTGGTTGGGTTTGATGTTGAAGCATGTGGTAGGGTTTGACTTGTATGCACCTTGTAGTATGGTAGGGTTGATTTGTGTGCTGATCTGTGAGACTGTGATGTTGCAATAACTATTGGTGGTGTATTTGTATCATTCTAGGGTGGTATGATAGTGATGGAGGAGGAGAACATTGTCTTCACCAGCATGACTGAGGCCGTGAAGGAGGTGACAACTGCCATAAGGGAGAGCAAGTCCCTCGACGTCCACCCTGACCTATACAACGTAGTCATGGAGCAACGTAGCTTCAGCGACGAGGCTCTCATGGCTGCTCTGAGCCACCTATGGGACAAAAAGGCCCGGGGTGTTGGGTTTGTAGCCATGGAAAAGACTCACAGGGTGCTCTGGCTCAGGAGTTGGCTGGGCAAGCGCTACTACTAGAGCTTACTGCTTGTTACCACGTGCATGATCCTCTCGATGGCGATGGCGATAGCGATGACGAAGATGACGTACATTTTGTGTAGCTAGGACTGGAAAACTATTTTATAGTGTGTATATTTTGCTGAGGTGGTATATACTAACCCCTCATGATGATGGTGAATTTACGGTGGTAGGTTGACACCCTCTTTTGGATGTGGTGGTACGATGACACCATAATAGTGCTAGGTTGAACTTGTTATGTCGTATGATCATGTTTGCTTACTACTTCTCTTCTGATCCATTGCTTGCTTCTTGTGTGCTCCCTTGCTTGCTGCTTGTGTGCGTCATTGCTTGCTGCTTCAACTGTTGCTCTTATGCACTGTCAGGACAAGTGGTAAGCGGTGTTCATTGGGAGGACTCGAGAGGTTTATGATACGTCTCCAACGTATCTACAATTTTTGATTGTTCCATGCTACTATATTATCAATCTAGGATACTTTATATGCAATTATATGCTATTTTATAGAATTTTTGGGAACTAACTTATTAACCCAGTGCCAAGTGCCAGTTGCTGTTTTTGCTTGTTTTGGGTTTTCTAGGAAATCTGTACGAAATGAAATCCGAAGGCTACGAAACTTTTTGATGATTTTTTTTCTGGACAAAAGAGACCTAGGGAGCTTCGGGGGGAGTCCAGAAGGCAGACGAGGAGAAGGCAAAGCAACAGGGCGTGCCCAGGGGGTAGGCGCGCCGTGATGCCTTGTGGGCCCCTCATGGCTTCGTCTGACCTAATTTCACCCCCATAAATTCTCTAAAATCAGAAACCAACAGAGAGCCATCTGGAACACCTGTTTCATTCCGGCAAGCCTCTGTTCTGATGGGAGGCCATCTGGAGACCTTTTCTGGTACTCTGTCGGAGGGAGAGTCGACCACGGTGACCATCTACATCAACCTTGCTGCCTCCATGATGATGCGTGAGTAGTGCACCACAGACCTACGGCTCCATAGCCAGTACCTAGATAGCTTCTTCTCTCTCTTTGATCTCCAATACAAAGTTCACCATGATTCCCACGATGATCTATCCGATGTAATCTTCTTTTGCGGTGTGTTTGTTGGGATCCAATGAATTGTGGGTTTATGATCAGATTATTCATTGAAAGTAATTGAGTATCCTTTGAATTATTTTATGCATGATTATTATAGCTTCATATTCTCTCTGATCTATCGGTTTGGTTTGGCCAACTAGATTGATTTATCTTTAGTGGGAGTGGTGTATTATAGTGGATTCAATCTTGCGATGCTCTACATCCTCATGACAGAAGGGGACAAGACATGTATTGGTATTTTTTTTCCATTAAGGATAAACGACGGGATCTGAACATACTGCTTGTCTTATTTTGTCTACATTATGTCACCTTGGTCCAATCATTACTCTATTTGTTATGAACTTAATACCTAGAGAGGCAAGCATAGAAGTGCTCTCGAAGTGGAGTAATAGTATTAGATGTTGAATCTTTTTGGTCTACTTGTTTATGGACATGATGCCTATATACATGATCATTTCCATGAATAACATGGCATAACCATGCGCAATTCTATCAGTTGCCCAACAGTAATTTGTCTATCCACCATCTGCTATTTTCAAGCAAGAAGCCTCTAGAGAACACTATGCCCCCCGGGTCCACTTAAACATAAATACAAAAACTCATAAATTACCTTGCTTCACTTTATTTACTTTTATTTTATTTTTATTTTACAATATCCATTCTATCAAGATTTAATCGTGGCAAGTAACGAGTTCAAAGGGGCTTGACAACACTCTTGCCCGCGTTGGGTGCAAGTATTTGGATTTGTGTGTGTAAGTGATGTTGAAAGAAATTTGCTTGGTTCTCCTATTGGTTCGATAACCTTGGTTTTCACTGAGGGAAATACTTATCTCTACTGTGTTGCATCTCCTCTCCTCTTTGGAAAAAATCCCAACACAACTCACAAGTAGCGGGAAGAATTTCTCATGCTGTTGCCGCAGTGACAACATCAAATTCTCATCAGGTCCCTACACATAAACTGTCTTTCACTTGTTCCACTTTTTATTTGCTATTATATTTTACTTTACATAAAAATCAAAAATACAAAAATATTTATATTTTGTTGTTTGCTTAGTTATATAGATTACTTTCTAGTTCACTTGTTTGCTTGCTAGTTTACTTGTTTTGTCACTATGTCTCAAGAAAATACCAAATTGTGTGACTTGTAAAATACTAATAATAATGACTTTAGTAGTACTCCAATATCATCTGCCACTGGTGTGGAAATTTTTGATATAAGTGTCCCTTTGTTAAATCTTGTTATGAAAGAACAATTTTTGGGAACTCCTAATGAGGTTCCCGCTTTGCATCTTAGTACCTTCGTTGAATTATGTGGTACTCAAAATAAAAAAGATTTTGATAATGATGTGGTTAAACTGAAATTATTTATTTTTCACTAAGGGATAAAGCTAAAACTTGGTTTTCATCCTTGCCTCGCAATAGTATTGGAACATGGGATAAGTGTAAGGATGCTTTTATTGCCAAGTATTTCCCTCCTGCTAAGATTATATCTCTCCGAAACCAAATTACTAATTTTAAACAACATGAACAAGAAATTGTTGCACAAGCATGGGATAGAATGAAAACGATGATAAGAAACTGTCCCACTCATGGCTTAAATTTATGGATGATAATACAGAATTTCTATGCGGGACTAGACTTTGTGTTGAGAAATCTTTGAGACTCTACTGCAGGTTATACCTTTATCGAGATCACATTGGGAGAAGCTACTAAATTACTGGATAATATCATGAAAAATTAGTCTCAATGGCACACCAAACAAACTCCAACTTGTAAGAAGGTAATTTTTTTTGAAGAAATCGCTACTTTGAGTGATAACTTGGACTCTCTTATGAATATGTTTGCAAATAAGAATGCTCAAGTTGATCCTAATGATGTGACACTATCTACTTTGATTTAGCAAAATAATGATGCTACTGATGTGAACTTTGTCTCTAGCAATAATTTCAATAAAGTGGTCAAAACTTTAAATAGTGATGCACCCACTACTTTGGATTAGGAGGACTTTAATTATGAAAGTTGTTCTTTAGTTGAATGTATTTCCTTGTTGCAATCCATTGTTATCTCTGTTGGGGAACGTTGCAGGGGAAACAAAAAATTTCCTATGCTTCACCAAGATCAATCTAGGAGATGAGCATCTATGAGAGGAGATATTGGATCTATGTACCCTTGTTGATCGCTAAGAGGAAGCGTTAAAGAACGCAATTGATGTAGTGGTACGTCTCCGCGAACCAAATCGCAAGCCGTCCCATGAACTCCTAATCAAATACCGAACGGACAACACCTCCGCGTTCAGCACACGTGCATCTCGGTGAGGATCTCCGCCTTCTTGATCTAGCAAGAGGGAGCGGATAGTTAGATGAGTTCTCTGGCAGCGCGACGGTCTTGCAGCGATGGTGGTGGATCAATTCCGGCAGGGCTTCGCCTAAGCACTGCTAAAAACCAATCTAGAGGAGAAAACGATCTAGAGGAAGAAGAGGGCAGCACGCGGCAATTAGGATTGGGACTGCCCTCAAAATCCTCTAGTATATATAGGAGGGAGGGGAGAGGAGTCATCCCTAGCCTCTCCTCCAAGGAGAGGTTCGGCCGAAGCCAAGGGGAGGAGTCCACCTCCCACAAGGGAGGTGGATTCCTAGTGGGACTCTTCCCTAACTTGGCCCCTACTCTTCCTCCTTCCCCATGCGCATAGGGCCCTTTTGGGCTGGCTGCCCAGCCCACCAGGGGCTCGTGCGCCACCTCTAAGGCCCATGTGCCCCCTTGGGGTATGTGATCCCCACTTGGTGGTCCCCGGAACCCATTCGTCACTCCCGGTACACTGCCAGAAATGCCCGAAACTTTTTCGGAGTTCAAACACCAATTTCCTATATATCAATCTTTACCTCCGGTCCATTCTGAAGATCCTCGTGACGTCTGGATCTCATCCGGGACTCCGAACAACCTTTGGTCACCACCATACATAACTCTATACTACCGAAATGTCACCGAACCTTAAGTGTGCAGACCCTGCGGGTTCGAGAACTATGTAGACATGCCCGAGACACCTCTATGGTCCATAACCAATAGCGGGACCTAGATGCCCATATTGATTCCTATATATTCTATGAAGATCTTTATCGGTCGAACCTCTATGTCAAGGATTCAGTTAATCCCGTATGATGTTCCCTTTGTTCTTCGGTATGTTACTTGCCCGAGATTCGATCGTCGGTATCTCCATACCTAGTTCAACCTCGTTACCGGCAAGTCTCTTTACTCGTTCCATAATACAAGATCCCGTGGCTAACACTTAGTCACACTGATTGCAAGGCTTATTGCGATGTTGTATTATTGAGTGGGCCCTAAGATACCTCTCCGTCACACAGAGTAACAAATCCCAGTGTTGATTCATGCCGACCCAAGAGACACCCTCAGAGATACCTGTAGAGCACCTTTATAGTCACCCAGTTACGTTTGACACACATAAGGCACTCCTCCGGTGTCCATGAGTTGCATGATCTCATGGTCATAGGAACATATACTTGACATGCAAAAAATTGTAGCAATAAACTGACACGATCATATGCTACGTTTATAGTTTGGGACTTGTCCATCTCGTCATTCTCCTAATGATGTGATGACACCTTCCTTCGCTGCCTCCGAGGCCACGATGTTCTCTGCTTCGCATGTAGAATCGGCTACCACGCTCTGCTTGGAACTGCATCACCTTACCGCTCCCCCATTGAGAATAAATATGTATCCGGCTTCTGACTTAGAGTCATCCTGATCAGTGTCAAAGCTTGCATCAACGTAACCCTTTACGACGGGCTCCTGATCACCTGCATAAACGGGAAATATTTTCTTAGTCCTTTTCAGGTACTTAAGGATATTCTTGACCGTCTTCCAGTGCTCCATTCCTATATCACTTTGAAACCTTCCAGCCATACTTATGGCAAGGTTGACATCGGGTCTTGTGCACAACATTCATATATGATAGAGCCTATGGCTGAAGCATAGGGGATGACACTCATCTTTTCTCTATCTTCTGTAGTCACTCGGACATCTCATGTCAATGGCTAGGAAACCTTGACCATCTTTGATCAACGAGCTAGTTTACTAGAGGCACACTAGGGACAAAATGTTGTCTATATATATATATCCACACATGCAATGTGTTTCCAATCAATACAATTAGAGCATGGATAATAAAGAATTATCGTGAAAAGGAAAAATAATAATAAACACTTTATTTATTGCCTCTAGGGCATATTTCCATCAGTCTCCCAATTGCACTAGAGTCAATAATCTAGTTCACATCACTATGTGATTTACATTGTAATGAATCGAACACCCATGCAGTTCTAGTGTTGATCATGTTTAGCCCTTGGAAAAGGTTTAGTCAATGGGTCTGCAATATTCAAATTCATGTGCACTTTGCAAATATTTATGCCCTTCTCCTCGATGTAATCATGGATGGAATTGAAGCGTCGCTTTATGTGTCTGGTCCTCTTGTGAAACCTTGGTTCCTTGGCCAGAGCAATGGCACCAGTGTTGTCACAGAACAGAGTCATTGGATTCAGTGCACTAGGCACTACTCCAATATTTGTCATGAACTTCTTCATCCAGACACCTTCCTTCGCTGCCTACGAGGCTGCGATGTACTTCGCTTCGCATGTAGAATTGGCTACCATGCTTTGCTTGGAACTGCACCAGCTTACCGCTCCCCCGTTGACAATAAATATGTATCCGGTTTGTGACTTAGAGTCATCTGGATTAGTGTCAAAGCTTGCATCGACATAACCCTTTACGACGAGCTCTTGATCACCTCTATAAACGAGAAACATTTCCTTAGTCGTTTTCAGGTACTTAAGGATATTCTTGACCGCCATCCAGTGCTCCATTCTAGGATCACTTTGAAACCTTCCGGCCATACTTATGGCAAGTCTGACATCGGGTCTTGTGCACAGCATTGCATACATGATAGAGCCTATGGCTGAAGCATAGGGGATGACACTCATCTTCTCTCTATCTTCTGCAGTCACTGGGCATTGAGTCTTACTCAACTTCACACCTTGTAACACAGGCAAGAACCCCTTCTTGGACTGATCCATCTTGAACTTCTTCAAAACTTTATCAAGGTATGTGCTTTGCGAAAGTGATATCAAGCGTCTCGATCTATCTCTATCGATCTTAATGCCTAATATGAAAGCAACTTCTCCCAGGTCCTTCATTGAAAAACTCTTGTTCAAATATTCCTTCATGCTTTCCAGAATTTCTATATTGTTTCCGGTCTGCAATATGTCATCCACATATAATATTAGAAACGCTATAGAGCTCCCACTCACTTTCTTGTAAATACAAGCTTCTCCATAAACTTGTATAAACCCAAACGCTTTGATCACCTCATCAAAGTGCTTATTCCAACTCCAAGATGCTTGCACCAATCCATAAAGGGATCGCTGGAGTTTGCAAACTTTGTAAGCATTCTCTGGATCGATAAAACCTTCTGGTTGCATCATATACAGCTCTTCCTCAAGGAAACTGTTGAGCAACGCTGTTTTGACATCCATCTGCCAAATTTCATAGTCGAAATATGCAGCTGTTGCTAACATGATTCTGGCGGTTTTAAGCATCGCTACGGGTGAGAATGTCTCATCATAGTCAACTCCTTGAACTTGTGAAAAACCCTTTGCCACAAGTCGAGCTTTATAGACAGTGATATTACCATCCGCGTCTATCTTCTTCTTAGATCCATTTGTTCTGAATGGACTTTCGCCCTTCAGGTAATACTTCCAAAGTCCACACTTTGTTTTCATACATGGATCCCATCTCAGATTTCATGGCCTCTAACCATTTCTCGGAATCCGGGCCCATCATCGCTCCTCCATAGCTCGTAGGTCCGTTGTTGTCCAACAACATGACCTACAAGACAGGGTTGCCGTACCACTCAGGAGCAGTACGTGCCCTTGTCGGCCTACGAGGTTTAATAGTAACTTGATCCGAAGCTTCATGATCATTATCATTAACTTCCTCTTCAACTATCGTAGGCTCCATAGAAACATCTTTCTGTGCTGCGCTACTCTCTGGTTGAAGTAAAGGTTCAATAACCTCATCAAGCTCTATTTTCTTCCCACTCAATTCTTTCGAGGGAAACTCTTTCTCAAGAAATGTACCGTTTTTAGCGACAAACACTTTTCCTTTGGATCTGAGATAGAAGGTATACCCAACTGTCTCTTTCAGGTATCCTATGAAGATGCATTTCTCCACTTTGGGTTCTAGCTTTTCAGGCTGAAGCTTTTTGACATAAGCATCACATCCCCAACTTTAAGAAACGACAACTTTGGCTTCTTGCCAAACCATAGTTCATATGGCGTTGTCTCAACGGATTTCGATGGTGCCCTATTTAAAGTGAATACAGTTGTCTCTAATGCATAACCCCAGAATGATAGTGGCAAATCGGCAAGAGACATCATAGTGCGCACCATATCTAATAAGGTTCGATTATGATGTTTGGACACACCATTATGCCGTGGTGTTCTAGGCGGTGTCAATTGTGAAACAATCCACACTGTCTTAAGTGACTGCCAAACTCATAACTCAGATATTCTCCTCCTCGATCAGATCTCAGGAATTTAATCTTCTTGTTATGATGATTCTCAACTTCACTCTAAAATTGCTTGAACTTTTCAAATGTTTCAGACTTGTGTTTCATTAAGTAAATATACCCATATCTACTTAAGTCATCAGTGACGGTGAGAAAATAACGATTTCCACCGCGTGCCGCAATGTTCATTGGACCGCACACACTAGTATGTATGATTTCCAACAAATCATTCGCCCGTTCCATTGTTCCAGAGAACGACGTTTTAGTCATCTTGCCCATGAGGCATGGTTCACATGTGTCAACTGATTCAAAATCAAGTGACTCCAAAAGTCCATCAGCATGGAGCTTCCTCATGCATTTTACACCAATATGACCCAAACGGTAGTGCCACAAGAAAGTGGTACTATCATTATCAACTCTACATCTTTTGGCATCAATGTTATGAACATGTGTATCATCACTATCAAGATTCAATATGAATAAACCCCTCACATTGGGTGCATGGCCATAAAATATATCACTCATACAAATAGAACAACCATTATTCTCTTATTTAAATGAGTAACCGTCTCGCAATAAACAAGATCCAGATATAATGTTCATGCTTAATGCAGGCACTAAATAACAATTATTCAGGTTCATCACTAATCCCGATGGTAATCGAAGAGAGAGTGTGCCGACGACGATCACATCAACCTTGGAGCCATTTCCCACGTGCAACGTCACTTCATCCTTCGCCAGCCTTTGTCTATTCCATCGTTCCTGTTTTGAGTTGCAAATGTGAGCAACCGAACCGGTATCAAGTTCCCAGGCACTACAACGAGAGCTAGTAAGGTACAAATCAATAACATGTATATCATATATACCTTGTTTGTTGTTGTCCACCTTCTTGTCAGCCAAATACTTGGGGTCGTTCCGCTTCCAGTGACCAGTTCCCTTGCAATGAAAGCACTCAGTTTCTGGCTTGGGTCCAGCCTTGGGTTTCTTCATGGGAGGAGCAACTGCTTTGCCACCCTTCTTGGAGTTACCCTTCTTGCCTTTGCCATTCTTCTTGAAACAAGTGGTTTTATTGACCATCAAGACTTGATGTTCTTTTTGGATTTCAGACTCAGCGACTTTTAGCATCGCAAACAGCTCGGCGACTGACTTGTTCATCCTGTGCTTGTTATAGTTCAGCACTAAGCTCTTGTAGCTTGGTCGCAATGATTGAAGAACTCTGTCGGTGATCGCCTCTGGCGGAAGGGGCATCCCTAACTCCGCCAGACAAGTCGAATACCCAGACATTCTGAGTATATGTTCACTGATAGACCCATTCTCCTCCATTTTGCAAGCATAGAACTTATCGGAGGTCTCATACCTCTCGATCCGAGCATTCTTCTTTAAGATAAACTCCAACTCTTGGAACATGTCATATGCTCCATGACTTTCAAAATGTCTTTGAAGTCCCTGTTCTAAGACATACAATATTGCACACTGAACTATTGAGTAATCTCCAGAACGTGCCTCCCAAGCGTTCTTAACGTCTTCAGATGACAAGTCTGCGGGTTGGTTACCAAGCGGTGCATCAAGGACATATGCCTTCTGGGAAGCCGTATGGATAATCCTCAGATTACGGGCCCAGTCGACAAAGTTACTTCCATCATCTTTCAACTTAGCTTTCTCTAGGAACGCATTAAATTCAAGGGTGCTACTGCACGAGCCATTGATATAAAACATAAATATGCAAAGGTTACTAAGACTATTGTTCAAGATAATGAGTTTAGTTAATCAAATTACTAAAGCTCCCACTCAAATTGACATCCCTTAGTCCATCTGAGTGACACATGATCCATATTCACCAACTCAAGTCCGATCATCACGTGAGTTAAGGTCGTTTCAATGGTGAACATCATCATGTTGATCATATCTACTATATGACTCATGCTCGACCTCTCGGTCTCTTGTGTTCCGAGGCCATGTCTGCACATTCTAGGCTCGTCAAGTTTAACCCGATCATCACATGGTGTCTCGACGCGACGAACTTTCGCAACGTTGCACACTCGAGGAGAACATAATTCATTATGAAATTTAAGTGAGTAATCACCTTATAATGCTACCATCGTCCTAAGCAAAACAAGGTGCATAAAAGGATTAACATCACATGCAAATCATAAGTGACATGATATGGCCATGAACTTGTGCTTTTGATCTCCATCTTGAAAGCACCGGCATGATCTCCATCGTCACCAGCATGACACCATGATCTCCATCATCTTGATCTCCATAAATGTGTCACCATCGGGGTTGTCGCGCCCACCATGCTTCTACTAGTATTGCTACCGTTTAGCGATAAAGTAAAGCATTACATAGCGCTTAAAGATTGACATGTAGGTCATACAATAATCAAAGACAACCCTCTGGCTCCTTCCGGTTGCCGTACTCATCGACATGCAAGTCGTGATATTCAATACAAAAACATGATCATATCATACATCACATATATCACATCATGAAATTGGCCATATCACATCACAACATACCCTGCAAAAACAAGTTAGATGTCCTCTAATTGTTGTTGCATGTTTTACGTGGCTGCTATGGGTATCTAGCAAGAATGATTCTTACCTACGCAAAACCACAATGGTGATATGAAGATTGCTTTTCAACCTTCTACAAGGACCGCCTTAATCAAATCTGATCCAACTAAAGTGGGAGAGATAGACACCCGCCAGCCAAGTTTATGCGACGAAGTCACATGTCAGTCGATGGAACATGGTCTCTCGTAAGCGTACGAGTAAAGTAGGTCCGAGCCGCTTCATACCACGATACCGCTGAACCAAGACTAAGGAAGGAAGCAATCTGAATTTCAACACCCACAAACTCTTTGTGTTCTACTCAAGATCTCATCTACGCATAGACCTAGCTCATGATGCCACTGGTGGGGAACGTTGCATGGGAAACAAAAAATTTCCTACTCTTCACCAAGATCAATCTAGGAGATGAGTATCTATGAGAGGAGAGATTGGATCTATGTACCCTTGTATGTCGCTAAGCGGAAGCGTTAAAGAACGAGGTTGATGTAGTCGTACGTCTCCCCAATCCAAATCGCAAGCTGTCCCACGAACTCCCGATCTAGTACCGAACGGGCGACACCTCCGCGTTCAACACACGTGCAGCTCGGTGAAGATCTCCGCCTTCTTGATCCAACAAGAGAGAGCAGAGAGGTAGATGAGTTCTACGGCAGCGCAACGGCGTTGCGGCGATGGTGGTGGAGCTATTCCAGCAGGGCCTCGCCTAAGAACTGCTGAAAACCAATCTAGAGGAGAAAAGGATCTAGAGGAAGAAGAGGGCAGCAAGCGGCAATTAGGGTTGGGCCTTCCATCAAAATACTCTAGTATATATAGGAGGGAGGGGAGAGGAGGCAGCCCTAGCCTCTCCTCCAAGGAGAGGTTATTCCTAGTTGGACTCTTCCCTAACTTGCCCCCTACTCTTCGTCCTTCCCCATGCGCATAGGTCCCTTTTGTGCTGGCTTCCCAGCCCACCAGGGGCTGGTGCGCCACCTCTAAGGCCCATGTGTCCCCTTGGGGTATGTGGTCCCCACTTGGTGGTCCCTGGAACCCACTCGTCACTCCTGGTAAACTGCTGGAAATGCCAGAAACTTTTCTGGAGTTAAAACACCACTTTTCTATATATCAATCTTTACCTACGGACCATTACGGAGCTCCTCGTGACATCCGGGATCTCATCCGAGACTCCGAACAACCTTCGGTCACCACCATACATAACTCTATACTACCGAAACGTCACCGAACCATAAGTGTGTAGACCCTGCAGGTTCGAGAACTATGTAGACATGACCGAGACACCTCTACGATCAATAACCAATAGCGGGACCTGGATGCCCATATTGAATCCTACATATTCTATGAAGATCTTTATCGGTCGAACCTCTATCTCAAGGATTCAGTTAATCCCGTATGATGTTCCCTTTGTTCTTTAGTACGTTACTTGCCCGAGATTCGATCGTTGGTATCTCCATACCTAGTTCAACCTCGTTATCGGCAAGTCTCTTTACTCGTTCCGTAATAAAAGATCATGTGGCTGACACTTAGTCACATTGCTTGCAAGGCTTATTGTGATGTTGTATTACCGAGTGGGCCCTGAGATACCTCTCCGTCACATGGAGTAACAAATCCCAATGTTGATCCATGCCAACCCAACAGACACCCTCGGAGATACCTGTAGAGCACCTTTATAGTCACCCAGTTATGTTGTGACATTTGATACACACAAGGCACTCCTCCTGTGTCCGTGATTTGCATGATCTCATGGTCATAGGAACATATACTTGACATGTAGAAAACCGTAGAAATAAACTAACACGATCATATGCTACATTTATAGTTTGGGTCTTGTCCATCCCATCATTCTCCTAATGATGTGATCCCATTATCAAATGACATCTCATGTCAATGGCTAGGAAACCTTGACCATCTTTGATCAACGAGCTGGTTTACTAGAGGCACACTAGGGACAAAATGTTGTCTATATATCCACACATGCAACGTGTTTCCAATCAATACAATTATAGCATGGATAATAAACAATTATCATGAACAAGGAAATATATTAATAAACACTTTATTTATTGCCTCTAGGGCATAATTCCAACAATCTCACACAATGCTTATGAACAAAATAAAGCTTTTACTAAACATATCATAAAAGCTACGATAAGAGCCCAGGAGGAGAAACTGGAGTTAGAGGTTTCAATACATAGGAAATTACATGACCAATGGGTACCTACTATTAAAATTAACCTTAAAGATTGTGAATTCAATGCTTTGTGTGACCTTGGTGCTAGTGTTTCTACAATACCAAAAATCTCTATGTGAGGTGCTAGGTCTCATCGACATAAATGAATGTTTCCTTAACTTGCATTAAGCTGATTCTACTATTAAGAAAGCATTGGTAGAATAAATGATGTTATTATTCTTTCTATTAGAAATTATGTGCCGATGGATTTCATTGTGCTTGATATTGAATGTAATCCTTCTTGTCTTATTATACTTGGTAGGCCTTTCTTATGAACTATAGGTGCTATTACTGACATGAAAGAAGGTAATATAAGTTTCCAATTCATAGTAAAGAAAGGGATGAAATAATTCCCTCGAGAAGGAACTAAAACACCTTATGAATCTATTATGAGGGCCGCCTGTGTAATCAATTTGAAGGATGACAATACTTCATACTATCCATTCTGCCTAGCTAGGGGCATAAAACAATAGCGCATGTTGGTAGGCAACCCAATAGTTATCTTTAAATTATTTTACTTTGTGTTATGACATGATTATTGATACTGTAATAAAAAAATTATGTTTAAATTAGTGTTTGTGCCAAGTAAATCCTTTGGGATGATTCGGAAGATAGTAGAATTGATACAGTGTAGAAACTGAAACTTTTGCGTCCAGTGCATAATTTTCTGATTTTACTGGTTCCTCTTTTTGATATCAAATTTTTAAACATTATTGGTATACAAATTTTCTAGGTTTTCCTATTTTTCAGAATTTTTGGAGTTACAAAAGTATGGTTTTGCTACAGATCTTTATAGATTGTTCTGTTTTAGGCATATTCTGTTTTTTACTTGCATAGTTTGCTGGTTTTGCTGATGCTAGGGATTGTATCGGGGGGTTGACGTGGCTTGAGACTGCGTCGGTATTTCACCAAAGAGGAAGGGATGATGCAACACAACGACGATAAGTATTTCCCTCATTTATGAAACTAAGGTATCAATCCGTAGAGGAAGATCACACACCCACGCAAACAACACATGCACACAAATAACAAATACTTGCAACACGAGGCGAAAGAGAGGTTGTCACGCCCGCTAGGGTAATAAGATAGATTAGGTAATGATATATTGGAGATATAGATCTCGCAAGAACACAAAATAAAAGGAGTAAATATGCAGTAATATGTTCTTGGTTTTGGTTTTGTAGATCTGAAAACAAAGATTGCAAAAACGTAGATTGGAAAGCAATATGATGGAAAAGTAGACCCGGGGCTAGTAGGGTTCACTAGTGGCTTCTCTCATGAGTATAGCGCATGGCGGGTGAACAAATTACTGTTGGGCAATTGATATATAATCAAATAGTCATGACGATATCCAAGGCAATGATCATTATATCGGCATCACGTCTGAGATAAGTAGACCGACTCCTACCTGCATCTACTACTATTACTCCACACATTGACCGCTATCCAGCATGCATCTAGTGTATTAAGTTCATGGAAAAATGGAGTAATGCAATAAGAACGATGACATGATGTAGACAAGATCTATTCATGTAGGAATAGACCCCATCTTGTTATCCTTAATAGCAACAATACATGTGTGTCTTGCTGCCCTTCTGTCACTGGGAAAGAACACCGCAAGATCGAACCCATCACAAAGCACCTCTTCCCATGGCAAGAAAAATCGATCTAGTTCACCTAACTAAACCAAAGATTCGAAGAAGAAATACAAGGCTATAATAAATCATGCATATAAGAGATCAAAGAAGACTCAAATAATATTCATGGATAGAAACTGATCATGAACTCAAAATTCATCGGATCCCAACAAACACACCACAAATGTTTACATCAAATAGATCTCCAAGAGACCATTGTATTGAGATCATAAGAGAGAGAGAGGAAGTCATCTAGCTACTGTCTACGGACCCGTAGGTCTATGGTGGACTACTCACGAATCATCGGAGAGGCACCTATGATGAAGATGAATCCTCCGTGATGGTGTCTAGATTGGATCTGGAGGTTCTGGAACTTGCGGCGGGTGGAATTGTGTTTCGTCAACCCCCTAGGATTTTTGGAATATTTGGGAATTGATAGGCTTCAGAGGCGGTGGGGAGGGGTCCCGAGGAGGGCACAACCCACCAGGGCGCGGGCAGCCCCCCTAGCGCGGCCTGGTGGGTTGTGACCTCCTCGACCCACTTCTTCGGATCTTCTTTGGTCCACTGGGTGTCTTCTAGTCTAGAAAAAATCTCCCAAAAGTTTCGTCGTGATTGGACTCCGTTTGGTTTTGATTTTCTGCAAAGTAAAAAACAAGCAAAACAGCAACTCGCACTTTGGCACTATTTCAATAGGTTAGTCCTAGAAAATGATATAAAGTGATAATAAAATGATAGTAAAACATTCAATAATGAAAATATTATAGCATGGAACAAGCAAAAATTATAGATACGTTGGAGACGTATCAGCATCCCCAAGCTTAATTCCTACTTGTCCTCAAGTAGGTAAATGATAAAAACAATTTTTTGATGTGCAATGCTACCTAACATGTTCATCACATTCTTTTCTTTTGTATAGCATGGAAATTTGGACTCATAATGATTCAAAGAAATAGTATAGTTTTAACATAATGACTTCAATACTCAAGCATGTCAACAAATAACCATGTCTTTCAAAATATCAATACTAAAGAAAGTTATCCCTAGCCCATCATGCTCAATCATTGATCCATTCATGAAACACACTCACATATTAGCTATGCCCAATGCTCAAGTACGATCATAGTGCCCCCTAGTTGGTGCTTACAAGAGAAGATGGAGACTCAAAGCAAAAATAAAAATTGCATAAAGTAAATAGATAGGCCCTTCGCAGAGGGAAGTAGCGATTTGTAGAGGTGCGAGAGCTCAAGTGTTTAAATTGAGAGAGAAAAAATATTTTGGGTGACATGCTTTTCCTGTCAACGAAAACGACCAAAAGATCTCAATATCTTTCCATGCTAGATGCATCATAGGCGGTTCCTAAACAAAAAATAAAGTTTATTCCTTTTCCACCAAACCTTCACTTTCCATGGCGAGTCATATCCACGGTTGCTTTCCATATCAATAGTTTCCAAGGAATTTATTATTTGACATAAAATAAATTTCTTATCTTTTTCATTTCATTTCGGGACTAGGAATCCCTATTACTGCCATACTCTCGTGCAATGACAAGTGAATAAACGCGCATCTTGAGATTAACACATCTACCATGGAAAAATATCGGTCACCCCCTACCGTTTCATGAGCAGTACGAGCACACAAAAGAGAAATTTTATTCTGAAATTTAGAGATGGCACATACAAATTTGCTTGGAACGGAATGGAAACATCGCATATCGGTAGGTATGGTGGAGTCATAAGGCAAAATTGGGTTTAAGGATTTTGGATGCACAAGTAGTATTTCTACTTAGTACAAGTGAAGGCTAGCAAATAGATTGGGAAGCAACCAAACCAAGAAATGAAAATTCACATAAGTGAGCATTGAACATAACTAACACCAAATAATGCACCACAAGTAGGATGTAACTTCTTTGCATAACTATTGACTTTCGTGCATGCCTAGGGAATCACAAACCTTAACACCAACATTCCTACTAAGCATAATTACTCATCAACATGACTCACATATTACTATCATCATGTTTCAAAACTATTACAAGGTATCAAGTTTAATTTGTCCAATGATCTTCATGAAAGTTTTGTTTATCCTCCTTGGATATCTATCACTTTGGGACTAGTTTCATATGTTGCAATTGCTTTTTGGCAAGCTCAACAAATTTAAGTGAAGCACATGAGCATACAAATTTCATCTCTCAAAATAATATAAGTGAAGCATGGGAGGATTTCTTCAAAATTAACTAAATTTTAAATTAATGTAAGTGAAGCATGAGAGTTTTTCTTCAAAAGTTTCCAAGCACACCGTGATCAAAAACATATAAGTGAAGCACTAGAGTAATTCCTTTGGTCAAATAGATTTAAGTGAAGCATAAAGAGCAATTCTAACAAATGATAGAATAATTTTGGCTCTCTCAAATAGGTGTGTGCAACAATATTAAAATCAAACAAAGCAAACATACAAGACGCTCCAAGCAAAACACATGGTATGTGACGAATAAAAATATAGTTCCAACTAGTATACCGATGGTTGTTGGAAGAAAGAGGGGATGCGACTTGGGGGCATCCCCATGCTTTGTTGATTGTTTATCTTTGGATATATCTTGGGGGTGCTATATCATCCCCAATCTTAGGCTCTTGCTACTCCTTATTCCTTCATCCATCGTGATCTCACCCAAAACTTGAAAACTTCAATCACACAAAACTTAACAAAATCTTCATGAGATCCGTTTGTATAACAAAACAAATCACTACTTTACGTACTTTTGAAAATCCATTCATATTTTTTTATTTCATTATACCTACTGTATTTTAACTTTACCAAGACTTGTACCCTCCAATACAAGCCATAGATTCATCAAAACAAGCACACAATGCAACGAAAAGAGAATCTGTTTCAGACAGAACAGTCTGTAGTAGTCTGTTATGGTACTCTAAAAATTCTGAAAAATTAGTACAACATAAAGAGTTTGTATAGAAACAATCTTTTAAATTTTAAGCTCAATATCACGCTCCAGAAAAAAAATTAAAATGCATCTACTGGACGCAAAGTTTCTGTTTCATCTTCAGCATCACTTCTACTCATCTTATGAATCATCCTAAAGGATTTGCTTGGCACAAACACTAAATAAACCATAAAAACACAATCAGAATAGAAGCATAATTGTGTCAGCACACAAAAACAAAAAGGAAGAAGTTAAAATTTATTTATTCATTGGGTTGCCTCCCAACAAGCGCTATCGTTTAACGCCCCTAGCTAGGCGTGATAATTTCAATGGTGCTCACATAAAAAGTAGTAATTCAAATATGCAAGAGAGCATCATGAATCTCATGACAAGCACATTTAAGTCTAACCCACTTCCTATGCATAGGTATTTTGTGAGAAAACAATTTATGGGAACAAGAATCAACTAGCATAGGAAGGCAAAACAAACATATCTTCAAAACTTTGAACACATAGATAGGAAACTTGATATTATTGCAATTCCTACAAGCATAAGTTCCTCCCTCATAATAAATTTCAGTAGCATCATGAAGGAATTCAACAATATAACTATCACATAAATCATTCTTTTCATGATGCACAAGCATATAATTTTCATTACTCTCTACATAAGCAAATTCCTTTTCATCCATGGTAGTGGGAGAAAACTCAACAAAATAACTATCATGAGACACTTGATTGACATAACCACATTGCAAATTAAAACCATGATGATAAGTTTCATGGTTATCATTACTCATTATAGCATACGTGTCATCATCATGAATAGGAGGAATGCAAGCATCATAATAAATGTGCTCATCAAAACTTGGGGGACCAAAAATATTATCTTCATCAAGCATAGCATCCCCAAGCCTGTGGCTTTGCATATCATTAGCATAATTGTCATTAATAGAATTTATAGTAATGCCATTGCAATCATGCTTTTCAATTAAGGAGCTATCATGAATCACCTTATAAATTTCATCAAAATTTCCAGATTCATGATTTTTAAGCAAAACTTCATAGAGATAATCAAGTGCGCTCAACTCACTAGCAATTGGTTCATCATTATTTGATCCTTTGAAAAGATTAGAAAGTGGATGAGGATCCATGTCAATATATTTTTATAAAGCGAAGATGCAAGCAAATAGAAGGCACATGGCAGCACAAGCAAACATAGCAAACAAGAGATCCGACGAGAAAAAAGGAAAACGAAAAAGAGAGGGCAAATAAAATGGCAAATTTGTGAAGTGGGGGAGAGGAAAACGAGAGGCAAATGGCAAATACTGTAAGTGCAAGGAGATTAGATTAGTGATTAGGAACCTGGTAGATGATGATGCTTCCTCCCCGGCAACGGTGCCATAAATACCTTTGACGTGGCTTGGGATTGCGTCGCTATTTCCTCAAAGAGGAAGGGATGATGCAGCATAGCGACGGTAGGTATTTCCCTCAGTTATGAAACAAAGGTATCAATATGTAGAGGAAGATCACGCACCCACGTGAACAACACCTGCACAAAAACAACAAATAACTACAGCCCGACGCGAAAGAGAGGTTGTCACGCTCTCTACGGTAATAAGATAGATTAGGTAATGATAGATTGGAGAGATAGATTTCATAGGAACACAAAATAAAAAGAGTAAATATGCAAAAATATATTTGATGGTTTTTTGTTTTGTAGATCTAAAAAAACGATTGCAAAAATGTAGATAGGAAACCAATATGATGGAAAAGTAGACGCGGGGGCCGTAGGGTTCACTAGTGGCTTCTCTCATGAGTATAGCGCACGGTGGGTGAACAAATTACTGTTGGCCAATTGATAGAAAATTGAATAGTCATGACGATATCCAAGGTAATGATCATTATATAGGCATCACTATTGGAAATATGCCCTAGAGGCAATAATAAAATGGTTATTACTGTATTTCCTTGTTCATGATAATTGTCTATTGTTCATGCTATAATTGTATTAACCGGAAACCATAATGCATGTGTGAATACATAGACCACAACATGTCCCTAGTGAGCCTCTAGTTGGCTAGCTCGTTGATCAATAGATGGTCATGGTTTCATGACCATGGACATTGAATGTTGTTGATAACGAGATCACATCATTAGGAGAATGATGTGATGGACACGACCCAATCCTAAGCATAGCACAAGATCGTGTAGTTCGTCTGCTAAAGCTTTTCTAATGTCAAGTATCGTTTCCTTGGACCATAGATTGTGCAACTCCTGGATACCGCAGGAATAATTTGGGTGTGCCAAATGTCACAACATAACTGGGTGGCTATAAAGGAATGCTACGGGTATGCCCGAAAGTATCTGTTGGGTTGGCACGAATCGAGACTGGGATTTGTCACTCCGTGTGACAAAAAGGTATCTCTGGGCCCACTCGGTAAGACATCATCATAATGAGCTCAATGTGACTAAGGATTTAGCCATGGGATGATGTGTTGCGGAACGAGTAAAGAGACTTGTCAGTAACAAGATTGAACAAAGTACAGGGATACCGACGATCGTCGGACAAGTGTCATACCGGTAGACAAAGGGAATTGTATACGGGATTGATTGAATCCCCGACATCGTGGTTCATCCGATGAGATCATCATGGAGAATGTGGGAGCCAACATGGGTATCCAGATCCCGCTGTTGGTTATTGACCGGGGAGGTGTCCCGGTCATGTCTACATGCCTCCCAAACCCGTAGGGTCTACACACTTAAGGTTCAATGACGCTAGGGTTATAGGGGAATTGTGTACGTGGTTACCGAAGGTTGTTCGGAGTCCCGGATGAGATCCCAGATGTCACAAGGAGTTCCAGAATGGTCCGGAGGTAAAGATTCATATATAGGAAGTGAGGTTTTGGTCACCGGAAGTGTTTCAGGCATCACCGGTAACGTACCGGGACCATCGGAAGGGTTCCGGGGGTTCACCGTGTGGGGTCACCGGCACCAGAGGGCTGCATGGGCTGAAGGTGGGAGGGAACCAACCCCTAGGTGGGCTGGTGCACCTCCCATAAGGGTCCAAGGCGCCGCAAGGTGGGAGGTGGGCAAACCCTAGGGTTAGATGGGTCCTAGGCCCACCTAGGGCGCCGCCCCTCCTCTCCCCTCTCCTGGCCGCCGCCCCAAGGGCCATCTAGGGACGACCGCATACCTAGGGTGGGAACCCTAGGGGATGCACCCTCCCTCCTCCTCCTCCTATATATAGTGAGGGGTTTTGGGGGCCGCAACATACAAGTCTCTTTCTCTCTCAGCGCAGCCCTACCCCTCCTTCTCCTCGTCCTCCGTAGCACTTGGCGAAGCCTTGCTGGAGTACCATGTAGCTCCACCGTCACCATGCCGTTGTGTTTCCGGAGCTCTCCGTCAACCTCTCCTTCCTCCTTGATGGATCAAGGCGTAGGAGATGTCACCGGGCTGCATGTGTGTTGAACGCGGAGGTTCCATTGTTCAGCGCTTAGATCGGAATCCACCGCGATCTGAATTGCTGCGAGTATGACTCCACCAATCGCGTTCTTGTAACGCTTACGCTTTGCAATCTTCAAAGGTATGAAGATGCACTCCCCCTTTGCTCGTTGCTAGTTTCTCCATAGATAGATCTTGGTGACACATAGGATTTTTTTGATTTACTACTACGTCTCCCAATAGTGGCATCATGAGCTAGGTCTATGCGTAGAATCTATGCACGAGTAGAACACAAGTTGTTTTGGGCATCGATTTTGTCGATTTGCTTGCCGTTACTAGTATTATCTTGATTCGGCGGTATTGTGGGATGAAGCGGCCCGGACCGACTTTACACGTACGCTTACGTGAGACTGGATCCACCACCTGACATGCACTTGTTGCATAAGGTGGCTAGCGGGTGTCTGTCTCTCCCACTCTAGTCGGATCGGATTCGATGAAGAGGGTCCTTATGAAGGGTAAACAGAAATTGGCATATCACGTTGTGGTTTTTGCGTAGGTAAGAAACGTTCTTGCTAGAAACCTATAGAAGCCACGTAAAAACTTGCAACAACAATTAGAGGACGTCTAACTTGTTCTTGCAGCACATGCCGTGTGATGTGATATGGCCAAAAGAATGTGATGTGATATATGTGATGTATGAGATTGATCATGTTCTTGTAATAGGATTCATGACTTGCATGTCGATGAGTATGACAACCGGAAGGAGCCATAGGAGTTGTCTTAATTTATTGTATGACCTACGTGTCAATCATAAATGCCATGTAATTACTTTACTTTATTGCTAACTGTTAGCCATAGTAGTAAAAGTAATAGTTGGCGAGACAACTTCATTAAGACACGATGATGGAGATCATGGTGTCATGCCGGTGACAATGATGATCATGGTGCCCCAAAGATGGAGATCAAAGGAGCAAGATGATATTGGCCATATCATGTCACTATATTGATTGCATGTGATGTTTATCATGTTTACATCTTATTTGCTTAGAATGACGGTAGCTTAAATAAGATGATCTCTCACTAAAATTTCAAGAAATGTGTTACCCCTAATTGTGCACCGTTGCTAAGGTTTGTTGTTCCGAAGCACCACGTGATGATCGGGTGTGATAGGTTCTAACGTTCGGATACAACGGGTGTAAGCCAGATTTACACACGAATACACTTATGTTGACTTGACGAGCCTAGCATGTACAGACATGGCCTCAGAACACGGGAGACCGAAAGGTCGGACATGAGTCGTATAGAATATACGATTAATATGGAGATGTTCACCATTGATGACTAGTCCGTCTCACGTGATGATCGGACACGGGCTAGTTGACGTGGATCATGTGTCACTTGGATGACTAGAGAGATGTTTATCTAAGTGGGAGTTCATTAAATAATTTGACTATGTGAACTTAATTATCATGAACTTAGTCTAAAATTGTCTTTACAATCTATATTGTAGATCCAATGGTCAACGCTAATGTTGCCCTCAACTTCAACGCGTTCCTAGAGAAAACCAAGCTGAAAGACGATGGAAGCAACTATACGGACTGGGTCCGTAGCTTGAGGATCGTCCTCATATCTTCCAAGAAATTGTATGTCCTTGATGCACCGCTAGGTGATGCACCCATTTTCCCAGCAACTCAAGATGTTATGAATGCCTGGCAGTCGCGTTGTGATGATTACTCCCTGGTTCAGTGCGACATGCTTTACAGTTTAGAATCGGGGATCCAAAAGCGTTTTGAGCAACACGGAGCATATGAGATGTTCCAAGAGCTGAGAATGGTTTTCCAAGCTCATGCCCGGGTCAAGAGATATGATGTCTCCGACAAGTTCTTCAATTGTAAGATGGAGGAGAATAGTTCTGTCAGCGAGCACATACTGAAAATGTCTGGGTTGCACAACTGCTTGTCTCAGTTGGGAGTTAATCTTCCGGATGACTCATTTCTTGACATAATCCTCCAGTTGCTTCCACCTAGCTACAAGAGCTTTGTGATGAACTACAACATGCAGGGGATGGAGAAGTCCATTCCCGAGTTGGACTCGATGCTGAAATCAACGGAGGTCGATATCAAAAAGGAGCATCAAGTGTTGATGGTCAATAAGACCACTAGTTTCAAGAAAGTCAAGGGTAAGAAGAACTTCAAGAAGGAAGGCAAAGCAGTTGCCGCACCCGGTAAGCAAGTTGCCAGGAAGAAGAACAAGTATGGACCCAAGCCTGAGACTGAGTGCTTTTATTGCAAGGGTACCGGTTACTTGAAGCAGAACTGCCCCAAGTACTTAGCGGATAAGAAGGCCGGCAACATTAAAGGTATATGTGATATACTAGTTATTGATGTGTACCTTACCAGCGCTCGTAGTAGCTCCTGGGTATTTGATACTGGTGCAGTTGCTCACATTTGTAACTCCAAGCAGGAGCTGCGGAATAAGCGGCGACTGTCGAAAGACGAGGTGACGATGCGCGTCGGGAATGGTTCCAAGGTCGATGTGATTGCCATAAGCACGCTACCTCTACATCTACCTTCGGGATTAGGTTTAAACCTTAATAATTTTTATTTATACCAGCTTTGAGCATGAACATTGTATCTGGATCTCGTTTGATGCGAGATGGCTACTCATTTAAATCTGAGAATAATGGTTGTTCTATTTATATGAGAGAAATGTTTTATGGTCATGCCCCGCCGGTCAATGGTTTATTTTTGATGAATCTTGAATGTGATGTTACACATGTTCATAGTGTGAGTACCAAAAGATGTAAGGTTGATAACGATAGTCGCACTTACATGTGGCACTGCCGCCTTGGTCATATTGGTGTAAAACGTATGAAGAAACTCCATGCTGATGGACTTTTGGAGTCTCTTGATTTTGAATCACTTGACACGTGCGAACCATGCCTCATGGGCAAGATGACCAAGACTCCGTTCTCCGGAATAATGGAGCGAGCAACTGACTTGTTGGAAATAATACATACCGATGAATGCAGTCCAATGAGCATGGAGGCTTCCGGTGGCTACCGTTACGTTCTCGCCCTCACTGATGACTTAAGCAGCTATGGGTATGTCTACTTGATGAAACACAAGTCTGAAACCTTTGAAAAGTTCAAGGAATTTCAGAGTGAGGTAGAGAATCAACATGATAGGAAAATAAAGTGCCTACGATCTGATCGTGGTGGAGAATATTTTAGTCACGAGTTTGGCATCCACCTAAGGAAATGTGGAATAGTTTCACAACTCACGCCGCTTGGCAGACCTCGGCGAAATGGTGTGTCTGAACGTCGTAATCGCACTCTATTGGATATGGTGCGATCTATGATTTCTCTTACCGACTTACCGCTATCATTTTGGGGATATGCATTAGAGACTGCCGCATTCACTTTAAATAGGGTGCCGTCTAAGTCTGTTGAGACGACACCGTATGAATTATGGTTTGGAAAGAGACCTAAGCTGTCGTTTCTGAAAGTTTGGGGATGCGATGATTATGTGAAGAAACTTCAACCTGAGAAGCTCAAACCCAAAGCGGAAAAGTGCGTCTTCATAGGATACCCCAAAGAAACTGTTGGGTATACCTTCTACCTCAGATCCGAAGGCAAAGTCTTTGTTTCCAAGAATGGATCCTTTCTAGAGAAAGAGTTTCTCTCGAAAGAAGTAAGTGGGAGGAAAATAAAACTTGATGAGGCAATTGTACCTCCACTCGAACTAGAGAGTAGCGCAGCATGGGAAGTTGTTTCTGTGGATCCTGCACTGTCTGGAGAGGAAGTTAATGATGATGATCATGAAACTTCAGATCAAGTTGCTATTCGAAGGTCCACTAGGACACGCTCTGCACCAGAGTGGTACGACAACCCTGTCCTGGAGATCATGTTGTTGGACAATGGTGAACCTTCGAACTATGAAGAAGCGATGACAGGCCCGAATTCCAAGAAATAGCTTGAAGCCATGAAATCCGAGATAGGATCCATGTATGAGAACAAAGTATGGACTTTGGTGGACTTTCCCGATAATAAGCGAGCCATAGAAAATAAATGGATCTTTAAGAAGAAGACTGACGCGGATGGTAATGTGACCGTCTATAAGGCTCGGCTTGTCGCTAAGGGTTATCGACAAGTTCAAGGAGTTGACTACGATGAAACTTTCTCACCCGTAGCGATGATGAAGTCCGTCCAAATCATGTTAGCAATTGCCGCATTTTATGATTATGAGATCTGACAAATGGACGTCAAAACGGCATTCCTTAATGGTTTCCTTAAGGAAGAACTGTATATGATGCAGCTGGAAGGATTTGTTGATCCTAAAGCTTCCAACAAGGTATGCAAGCTTCATCGCTCCATCTATGGGCTGGTGCAAGCATCTCGGAGTTGGAACATTCGCTTTAATGAGGTGATTAAAGCGTTTGGGTTTATACGGGTTTATGGAGAACCCTGTATTTACAAGAAAGTGAGTGGGATCTATGTAGCATTTATCATATTATATGTGGATGACATATTGTTGATGGGAAATGATATACAACTTTTGGAAAGAATAAATGCCTACTTGAATAAGTGCTTTTCAATGAAGGACCTCGGAGAAGCTACTTACATATTAGGCATCAAGATCTATAGAGATAGATCGAAACGCCTCATAGGTCTTTCACAAAGCACATACCTTGACAAGATATTGAAGAAGTTCAATATGGATCAGTCCAAGAAGGGGTTCTTGCCTGTGTTATAGGGTGTGAGATTGAGTACGACTCAATGCCCGACCACGACAGAGGATAGAGAAAAGATGAGTTTCATCCCCTATGCTTCAGCCATAGGCTCTATTATGTATGCCATGCTGTGTACCAGACCTGTTGTGAACCTTGCCATAAGTTTGGTAGGGAGGTACCAAAGTGATCCCAAAGCGGAACACTGGACAACTGTCAAGAATATCCTGAAGTACCTGAAAAGGACCAAGGACATGTTTCTCGTATATGGAGGTGCCGAAGAGCTCATCGTAAAGGGTTATATCGATGCTAGCTTCGACACAGATCCGGATGACTCCAAGTCACAAACCGGATACATGTATATTTTGAACGGTGCGACAGTCAGCTGGTGCAGCAGCAAGCAAAGCATCGTGGCGGCATCTACATGTGACGCGGAGTACATAGCTGCTTCGGAAGAAGCAAAGGAAGGAGTCTGGATGAAGGAGTTAATCACTAACCTAGGAGTGATTCCCAGCGCGTCGGGACCGATGACTCTATTATGTGACAACACTGGAGCTATTGCCCTTGCCAAGGAGCCCAGGTTTCACAAGAAGACAAGACACATCAAGCGCCGCTTCAACTCCATTTGTGATTACATTCAGGAAGGAGATATAGATATTTGTAAAGTACATACTGATCTGAATGTCGCAGATCCATTGACTAAACCTCTCTCACGAGCAAAATACGATCAACACCACAACTCTATGGGTGTTCGACACATCACAATGTAACTAGATTATTGACTCTAGAGCAAGTGGGAGACTGTTGGAAATATGCCCCAGAGGCAATAATAAAATGGTTATTATTGTATTTCCTTGTTCATGATAATTGTCTATTGTTAATGCTATAATTGTATTAACCGGAAACCGTAATGCATGTGTGAATACATAGACCACAACATGTCCCTAGTGAGCCTCTAGTTGGCTAGGTCGTTGATCAATAGATGGTCCATGACCATGGACATTGGATGATGTTGATAACGGGATCACATCATTAGGAGAATGATGTGATGGACAAGACCCAATCCTAAGCATAGCACAAGATCGTGTAGTTCGTCTGCTAAAGCTTTTCTAATGTCACATATCGTTTCCTTAGACCATGAGATTGTGCAACTCCCGGATACCATAGGAATACTTTGGGTGTGCCAAACGTCACGACGTAACTAGGTGGCTATAAAGGTACACTACGGGTATCCCCGAAAGTATCTATTGGGTTGGCACGAATCGAGACTGGGATTTGTCACTCCATGTGATGGAGAGGTATCTCTTGGCCCACTCGGTAAGACTTCATCATAATGAGCTCAATGTGACTAAGGAGTTAGCCACGGGATGATGTGTTGCAGAACGAGTAAAGGGACTTGCCGGTAACGAGATTGAACAAAGTATAGGGATACCAACAATCGAATCTCGGGCAAGTGTCATACCGGTAGACAAAGGGAATTGTATACAGGATTGATTGAATCCCGACATCGTGGTTCATCCGATGAGATCATTGTGGAGCATGTGGGAGCCAACATGGGTATCCAGATCCTGCTGTTGGTTATTGACCGGAGAGGTGTCTCGGTCATGTCTACATGCCTCCCGAACCCATAGGGTCTACACACTTAAGGTTCGATGACACTAGGGTTATAGGGAAATTGTGTACGTGGTTACCGAAGGTTGTTCGGAGTCCCGAATGAGATCCCAGACTTCACGAGGAGTTCCAGAATGGTTCATATATAGGAAGTGAGGTTTTTGTCACTGGAAATGTTTTGGGCATCACCGGTAACGTACTGGGACCACCGGAAGGGTTCTGGGGGTCCACTGTGTGGAGCCACCGGCACCAGAGGGCTGCATGGGCCGAAGGTGGGAGGGAACCAGCCCCTAGGTGGGCTGGTGCGCCTCCCACAAGGGACCAAGGCGCAGCAAGGTGGGAGGGGGGCAAACCCTAGGGTCATATGGGCCCTTGGCCCACCTAGGGCACCGCCCCTCCTCTCCCTTCTTCGGGCCGCCGACCCAAGGGCCATCTAGGGCCGACCGCAGCCCTAGGGTGGGAACCCTAGGGCCTGCGTCCTCCCTCCTCCTCCTATATATAGTGAGGGGTTTTGGGGGCTGCAACATACAAGTCTCTCTCTCTCGGTGCAGCCCTACCCTTCCTCCTCCTTGTCCTTCGTAGCGCTTAGCGAAGCCCTGCCGGAGTACCACACAGCTCCACCATCACCATGCCGTCGTGCTGCCGGAGCTCTCCCTCAACCTCTCCTTCCTCCTTGCTGGATCAAGGCGTAGGAGACGTCACCGTGCTGCACGTGTGTTGAACGCGGAGGCGCCGTTGTTTGGCGCTTAGATCAGAATCCACTGCGATCTGAATTACTGCAAGTATGACTCCACCAACCGCGTTCTTGTAATGCTTCTACTTTGCGATCTTCAAAGGTATGAAGATGCACTCCCCTTTGATCGTTGATGGTTTCTCCATAGATAGATCTTGGTGACACGTAGGAATTTTTTTGATTTACTACTACGTCTCCCAACAATCACGTCCAAGATAAGTAGACCGACTCCTGCGTACATCTACTACTATTACTCCACACATCGACCGCTATCCAGCAGCATCTAGTGTATTAAGTTCATGGAAAAAAGGAGTAATGCAATAAGAACGATGAGATGATGTAGACAAGATCTATTCATGTAGGAATGTACCCCATATTTTTATCCTTAATAGCAACGATACATGCGTGTCTTACTGCCCCTTCTGTCACTAGGTAAGAACACCACAAGATCGAACCCATGACAAAGCACCTCTTCCCATGGCAAGAAAAATCGATGTAGTTGGCCTAACTAAACCAAAGATTTGAATAAGAAATACGAGGCTATAAGAAATCATGCATATAAGAGATCAAAGAAGACTCAAATAATATTCATGGATAAAAACTGAGCATGAATTTAAAATTCATCGGATCCAAACAAACGCACCGCAAAAGTTTACATCAAATAGATCTCCAAGAGACCATTTTATTGAGAATCATAAAAGAGAGAGAGAGAGAGAGAGAGAGAGAGAGAGAGGAAGCCATCGAGCTACTGCCTACGGACCTGTAGGTCTATGGTGGACTACTCACACATCATTAGAGAGGCACCTATGATGAAGATGAACCCCTCCTGATGGTGTCTAGAATAGATCTCGAGGTTCTGGTTCTTGCGGCGGCTGGAAATGTGTTTCATCGGCTCCCCTAGGTTTTTTGGAATATTTGGGAATTTATAGGCACCAGAGGCGGTGGAGAGGTGTCTCGAGGAGGGCACAACCCGCCAGGGCGTGACAAGGCCTCCCTAGCGTGGCCTGGTGGGTTGTTGCCTCCTTGACCCACTTCTCCGACACTTCTTTGGTCCACGGGGTGTCTTCTGGTCCAGAAAAAATCTCCAAAAAGTTTCGTCGCGATTGGAATCCGTTTGGTATTGATTTTCCACGAAGTAAAAAATCAGAAAAAAGTAGCAACTTGCACTTTGGCAATATGTCAATAGGTTAGTCCCAAAAAATGATATAAAGTGGTAATAAAAAGATAGTAAAATATCAAAGAATGATAATATAACAGCATGGAACAAGCAAAAATTATAGATACGTTGAAGACGTATCAGAGGTATAAGCCATGCACAATTTATAATACAATACCTATTATGAATAAATATTAATCAATTTATAATAGTACCTAAAGTATTTTGATATGTCTATTATAGTAACGGATCTCACGAGGTTTGTTGAGTTTTTTGCTGAAGTTTTCAAGTTTTAGGTGAGAGAACGATGGATGAAGGAATAAGGAGCGGAAAGACCCTAAGCTTGGGGATGCCCAAGGCACCCCAAGGTAATATTCAAGTAATACCCAAGCGTCTAAGCTTCGCTTGGGTATGCCCCGTAAGGCATCCCCTCTTTCGTCTCCAATCTATCGGTATGTCACTTGGAGCTATATTTTTATTCATCACATGATATGTGTTTTGCTTGGAGCATCGCGTGTTACATTTTGGTTTTCTTTTAGTTCACCACAATCATTATTTTCTGGACACCCATATTTGAGAGAGATGCGCGCAAATCATAATTTTTTAGAATACTTTATGTGCTTCACTTATATCTTTTGAGCTAGGCAGTTTCTCTAGTGCTTCACTTATATCTTTTAGAGCACGACGACGTTCAGATTTTGTAGAAATAACTGAAATCTCATGCTTCACTTAAATAGCTTTTAGAATATAGTAAGAAATAGAAATGGTGAATGGCATGAGTTATAGGACTAAAACAAAAAACATAGGTATTCAAGGGTGATATGATAGAAACTTCAATGTAGCTCGCTAAACAAGAAACATGAGTTGATTATATTGCTATAGCTCTCCCTCTGTTTTTATTTACTCCGCATATTAGAGTTGACTGAAGTCAAACTTCATAACGTTTGACCAAATTTATAGTAAAAAGTATGAACATTTGCCGTAACAAATCAACACCATTAGATTCTTAATTGAGTATACTTTCACATCATATAGATTTTTGATGGTAAATGTTTATATTTTTTTACTATAAACTTGGTCAAACTTTGTAAAGCTTGACTTTGACCAAAGCTAATATGCGGAGTAAATAAAAACGGAGGGAGTAATATGGAAGGGCATGAGTACGTAATTGTTGGTTAGTAGAAATATCGGCAATCAAAGCTTGTTATTTGATATTCATCATTAGTATTAACCGTGGCATGTGATGATGTGTGAGCACTTGTATGTCTGAAGTGAAATCCTATCGCATTGTTTGAATTGGGGGGGGGGGGGATGGTTAACGCCTACCAGTATCCTTCCTGGGGGTATGTAGTAGTACTTTTCTTCGAGAGAGCTAATAATTCTTTACAATAAGTATGCGGGTTCTTTATGAATAATGTGAATACACGGATATACACATGCTCACTTTTTCGTAATTGCTAGCCTCTTCGGTATCGTGCATTGGCCATTCTCACTTCGAGAGTCGGTGCACCCAAACCCTATGATATGATATGCTCTATCACACATAAACCACCTTATATCTTCCTCAAAACGGCCACCATACCTACCTATCATGGCATTTTCATAGTCATTCTGAGATATATTAGCATGCAACTTCCACCGTTCTATATGACCTTTGTGTTCATCATCATATTGCTTTGCATGATCATATAACTGACATAGTGAAAGGATCGAGATGGACCTAGAGCGGGGTGAATAGGTACAATTAAATTTTTTAATTGTTTACTTAACTATTGCTAAGATGAAGGATGTGCTAAGTGTAATAAAGAAGGCAGCAAGTAATTGGATAGGCAGACACGATTAATACAAGTAAGTACTCAAAGACAAGTAACCACAAGTAGGGAGTTAGGGTTAGTGATAACCGCAACTCCGAGAGACAAGGATGTATGCCGATGTTCACTTCCTTGGAGGGAAGCTACGTCACAGTTTAGAGAGGTGGATGTTACCACGAAGGCACACCAATGCCATGAAGGCTCACCCTATTCTCACCTTGAGATAACACCATGAAGGCATTTCTCAACCACTAGTGGTAGGCCTTGAGGTGGCCTCCAAACCCTCACAAACTTTCCAAGGAAATCACAATGGTCTGATTCCTCTCCGAAGAACTCCTACTACCTAGGAGTCTCCAACCTTCAAGAGTAGCAAGATCAAGGGAACCTCTCAAGACTGGCTCAAATCACTAATAGATTTGGTTGAGAGGAGGGTAGAGAGACGATCTATATTTTGATTGGAACAACACTCAAGGAAACTCACAGATGCACTCGGGATCAAGGATTTGGTGTAAGGAAATGGGGGTGAGAGAGAAAGGTGTTCTTAGAATCTTTTCGCTGTTTTGGACAACCGTCACACGAGGTGGGATAATACTATATATAGCGGTGATAAGAAAATGGTCGTTGAAGCCACTTATGTTGCACAGTCGCTGGACGTTCGACAGTTGTCGGTCATCCGAAGAGCATGAGAGAGCGGGTCAACACAACAATATGATGGAGGAGAGCATCGACAATCTAGGGCAAAGTCGTCCAGAGGGGACTGGGCATGCGACATTTTGGCTCTGGTGGGTGGCGTCAGATTTCCGGCCACACCCGGACATCCGAAGCTCGCACAACCGGAAGGACCAGAAATCCAAAGATTAAGTTCTGGTGGTTGGCCCCGGAGATCCGGAGGACGTCTGTCATCCGGAGGCCGGACATCCGAAGTTCGCTCGATGTCTGGAGGAAAGTAGAACAACCTTAGGAGGAAACACAAGAGGATATTTCCTAGATTTTGAGAAAGTCTATTGCGAGAGCTAGTGATCCCGTCTTAATAGTGCGGGATCCCTATACTCAAGAGTAAACAAAAAGATATAGAACGTTTTCCTTGTTTCTCCGTACTTCAAGCATCCTGGATATGTTAGTGATGATCTGCACAACAATCTCTTGGGAACTAAACTCGAGATGCACTTGTCAAAAATGATTAGTTCCCTATATGTATGTTGTCAACAACATAAAAATATGATTAAGGGCATGATTGCACTTTCAATTTCCCCCTTTTTGGTAGTTGATGACAACATACATATAGCTCTCAAAAATAAAGTAGACTTAGACAACTTAGGAGAGATTTGCTACAGAGCTCCCCCTTATTGTATGCGTAGTGAAAATAATTATGGGAAGGAGCTCCCCCTTACTTGATAATGAGCGCATCAAACATATCACATAGATCAATATGTCAACATAAAAGGATATCTCATGATAACACAAACACTCATAGATAGCATAATGGTTCATCGTACATAAACAACATTACATCATAGATAGCATAGTGTAATGGTTCACCATCCATCAATATCATTACATAGTGCCATGAAGACTAACAAATCAAATGCTAAGATAATATCCTCCCCCTTTGGCATCAAGTACCTACAAGGGGAAGGACCAGAGCAAGCAGCCACACAATCAGAGATCACTATCGTCATCGTCATCACCATGGGTGCCACTGCCTCCTGCCTCGTCAAGGAAATCAGCCCACTCAGGGCTAGAAGGGAAGCCAAAGTCACAAGGAGGAGCTTCAGGAAGACGCTCATCATCACTCACATCAGTTGCTCCAGAGTCTCTCAGACGAGCCTCAAAGAATTCTTAGAGGAGATCATGCGAGTGACCACATCGTGGTTTTGTGAGCACTAAAAAGAGAAAACCTTCATCATGGCAGAATAGGCCTTCCCAAGAAAATGAGCAAAGGGACTGAAGGAGGCAGAGCCAGAGGAGGCAAGACGAGACTGAGCAGCAGTCCATCAAGCAGGAGCGGATGAGGATTTCTTGGGAGCCCAATCATCTGCCATATGCGGTGGAATGACCCATTTGTGATGCACATGAGTTCGAGCAATGGGAAAGGGGGCACATGCTCAATGAGAGCATGAATAAAGGGAGAATGAGGGAAGGCTCGCTTGTATTGAAAAGTAGCAAGGAAAATCCCATGCCATATAAAGTGAGGGACATTGATCTTCCCTTTAGGATGTTCTTTAAGACGAGTCATGAGATCAATACAATTCCCGCTACAAGTCCCCTTGTCACCCATCTTGGGATAGATGGTGTGAATGACACACTGAAAAATAATTATGAAGGGAGACCTCCAAATAGAAACTTGATTTAGATCCTTGCCCTTTTCATCGTTATCAAGATCATCAATGGATTTTATAAGATAGCCACATGCTTCAATGGCTTTGGGTGCATGATTTGGATCATTCTTATGGATTTTGAAACCAATGTGAGCAAAATCAAGAGCCGCAACAAACTAAGCATAAGAGGCTGAGAGCTCGGTGTCGGAAGTCATACAAGTGACGGTCTTGTCAGGACCAAAGAAACAAGTAGCATAGAACTGATGAATGGCAGCATGATTGAAATCATGTTTAAAAGCAAATGGGACAACCAGTCCAGAAGACTCAATGAGATTAATGGCACCTGGATAATTCGTCGGATGAGTGCGACTATGCTCTAAGTCAATATACTGATGAACAAAAAGACCTTTTGGAACAATGACAGTGGTGAAAATATCTTCCGGAACATTTGTATAAAAACGAGAATCCATATAGTCATGGTCAGCAAAGAATTGATCAATGTCGCGATGAAACTTAAGTTAAGAGCTTTGCGGACTTGGGTTAAGTCCTTTATCTCGTGACCAAGAGAGGGAGGAGGCTCAAGAGAGATGCGGAGAGAATCACCTGGAGGCTGATCCAGAGGCGGAGGATGCATGTACGAGGGCATTCGAGTGTCAGGATTTGGAACATTTTTGCAGATACCAAGAAATTAAGCCCGTTCTTCATTCTCCATATCTTCTTCGTAGTCGGAGCCCTCCGAAGACAAAACAGGTTCATGGATAGGACGCTTGGCAAGGCGCTTATGAGGGCGAGCCCGTTCTTGGGAATCATCGGACCCAACACCATGGGAGGCTCGAGAAGACGAGCCCACGGGGGTCTTGTGCCCGGTGTGCTTGATCTTCGGCATGGCGAATCCCCGACCACCACGGTGAGGACCCTAAGGTAGAGAAGAGGATCTAAGGCATCTTGACCACCCAAAGCAAAAAAAATCGAGGAATGAGACGGTGGAGAAGATAGGGGATGAGGAGATCTACCTGTGGATGATAAAATGGAGGGGCTCGGCCGTAGGAATGATTGGAAGGCAGCCGGTGACGCAGTAGAGGAGGAGAACGAGTTGGGGGTGGCACGGGGAAATAGGGCAACTACCCTATCCCGTGAGCCCCAGGTTTTTATATGCGCGGCCAAAACATCGGATGACCGAGGGGCGTCGATGACCGGATACTGCCAAGTCGTCCGACGATCGAGAGACATTGTACGTTCGAGAGGCGTCGGACGCCCGAGAACGCTAACAGGAAACTGGTCTAGGCAGGGAGTGAAGATAGGATAGAGGCAGATTTTGGTGACACACATGATAGTGAGACGATGAAAGATATCATAACAGATATAACAAACATGACCATGCCAAGCAATGATGACCCTAGTTGAGGTAAAACAAACCGCTCTAACATTGTGTATAGCAGGGGCGGTGGCTTATGCCACCATGTTTGAGTAAATGTGGTATGGCACTGTGAAGATATGAAACTTGAGCCCACTGCCACAACTCCATCATTTAAAGCACCGAGTCACAAAAGTGAGAAAATTAACCTTGGGAGTGTTTGGTTTATTTATGCATCATATAGGGTGAGAGTACTGATGAGTTGAATGTCTCCCCCTAAATACATGCCTACACCTAGACACGACGTGAAGTGAATGTATGCAGGGGTGCAAAAAATTCCTATAATGCTATCAAGCTCCAAGATACCAAGTTCACGCCTAAGTTGACAAAACCTAGCTTCATCCATCGGTTTAGTGAAGGTGTCTGCAAGTTGTATATCTATACCAACATGACCAAGAGCAATGTCACCCTTTTGCGCATGGTCTCTTATGAAGTGATACCGAATGTCAATGTGCTTGGTGCGAGGGTGATCAATAGGGTTTTCTTCTAGCTTGATGGTAGTTTCATTGTCGCATCATAGAGGCACATGTTTGTAAGTTATGCCATAGTCCTTCAAGGTTTCCCTCATCCATAGCAATTGTGTTGCACAACTTGCAACTGCAATATATTCGGCTTCAATGGTAGATAGGGAGACACGATTTTGCTTCTTCGAGGACCAACTTACCAAAGAGCGTCCAAGAAACTGACATGCCCCAGACGTGGATTTCCTTCCCACCTTGTCTCCAGCCCAATCCGCATATGTGTACCCAATGAGATCAAACTTGGCATCCTTCGAGTACCATAGACCCAACTTTGGGGTGTGAACAAGGTATCTAAGAATATGCTTAACCGCCTTATGATGGCTATCCCTAGGGATAGCTTTAAATCTTGCACAAATGCCTACACTTAACACGATGCCTAGTCTAGATGCATAAAGGTAAAACAATGAACCAGTCATAGAGCGATAAAGAGATGGGTCAACCGAGATACCGTTTGTGTCTTCGTCAAGAATTTTTTTGGTTGCCATGGGCGTCTTGCATGGGATGGCGTCTATCATTCCGAACTTCATAAGAATGTCCTTGAGATACTTGGTTTGAGATAATAAAATTCCTTCTTGAAATTTTTGGATTTTGAAAACCGAGAAAGAATTTCAAGTCTGCATTGAGTGACATCTCAAATGTCTTGGTCATGGATTTCGCAAACTTCTTGCATAAATGAATGTTAGGAGAACCAATAATGATATCATCTACATAAATTTGGCATAAGATCAAATCACCCTTTTACCTTTTAGTAAAAAGAGTAGGATCAACCCCTCTCAGAAAACCATCATCGAGTAAAAACTTCTTAAGATGATCATACCAAGCACGAAGTGCTTGTTTGAGGCCATAAGAGCCTTGTGAAGTTTGTACACATAGTATTTGTGATCAGAGTCCACGAAGTTGAGTGGTTGTCATTCATAAACCTCTTCTTGTAGAGGACCATTAAGAAATGCAATCTTCACATCCATTTGATGTAAAGTGAAACCATTGAAAGCATCATAAGCACGTAACATGCGAATTGATTCAAGATGGGCAACGAGAGCAAAGGTCACATCAAAGTCCATACCTTCAACTTGTGAGTACCCTGATTCCACTAACCTTGCCTTGTTTCTGATGATTACACCATGCTCATCTTGCTTGTTCTTGAAGATCTATTTTGTTCCAATAACATTATGTTCCTTAGTTGACCTTTTGACTAAAGACCATACTTTGTTGGGCTCAAAGCTGTTCAACTCTTCTTGCATTGCAACGAGCCAGTCATTGTCTGTTAATGCATCTTGTGCCTTGAGTGGCACAACACTAGAGACAAACAAAAAGTGAACACATAAGTTAGTTAATTGTTTACGAGTGACTCTACCTTCCGATGCTAGTATGGATTTGCTTAACATCAACATGACGGGCCACGTGAGGGATGATGGAAGTTAAGGTTTAATGACCCACAACTATAGGGGATCAATCGTAGTCCTTTTGAATTAAGAGTGTCGAACCCAATGAGGAGCAGAAGGAAATGATAAGCGGTTTTCAGCAAGGTAATTTCTGCAAGCACTAAAATTGGAAGTAGCAAGTGTTTTGATAGCAAGATAATTGGTGATGAGCAAGTAACGGTAATGGTAAATAAGGTGCAACAAGGTAGACCAATACTTTTGTGGCAAAGGACGGGCCAAAACAGTCTCCTATAATAAGCAGAGTGTTCTTGAGGGTACACGGTAATTTCATATAGTCACTAATACGTCTCCAACGTATCTATAATTTTTGATTGTTCCATGCTATTATATTATCTGTTTTGGATGTTTTATATGCTTTAATATGCTATTTCATATTATTTTTGGGGCTAACCTATTAATCTAGAGCCTAGTGCTAGTTTCTGTTTTTTCCTTGTTTTTGAGCATTGCAAATAAGGAATATTAAACGAAGTCCAAATGGAACAAAATCTTCACGATGGTTTTTCTTGGACTAGAAGACATCTACCACACTTGGAGGGGAAGGCAAGAGACCTGCCAGGAGGTCACCGATCGTGTTATTTTCCTTCAAGAGAGAAGCCTCTAGTGAAACCTATGGCCCCGGGTTTAGTTTCCATATTATATTTTCAGATCTATATACCAAAAATACCAAAAATACATTACTACAATTTATTTACCTTTTTTTACTTTCCGCAATCTTGTACATCTATCTCTATCAGATCTAATCCTTGCAAGTGATTATAAAGGGATTGACAACCCCTTTATAGCGTTGGGTGCAAGAGTTTGATTGTTTGTGTAGGTGCATCCATTGGTGACTTGCTTGTTCCTCTTACTGTATTGATACCTTGGTTATCAACAACTAAGGGAAATACTTATCTACTTCACTGCATCACCCTTTCCTCTTCAAGGGAAAACCAACGCACGCTCAAGAGGTAGCAAGAAGGATTTCTAGCGCCGTTGCCGGGAATGATACATAGCAAGTCAAGACAAGAACTCTCCCGTCAACTTGCCAATTTCTGGCACCATTGCTGGGGAGAATAGATAGAAAGTCAAGACAAGAACTCTCCCATCAAATTTCCAATTTCTAGAGCCGTTGTCGGGGAGAATACATAGCAAGTCAAGACAAGAACTCTCCCGTCAACTTGCCAATTTCTGGCGCTGTTGCTGGGGAGATCTACATCAAGCCTATCAAGTACCAATCACAAACTCATCTCTTCCATTTACTTTATTGTCCTTTTGCCTACCGTTTTCCTCTCCCCCACTTCTAAAACAATTTTTAGAAAATAGCAAAAAGATTTGCCTTTTTATTCGCCCTTATTTTGTTCGCCTTTTTGTTTGCTTTTTGTTTGCTCCTGTGTAGATTGCTTGAACTCATGGCTAGCCTTACTACTATAGCTAGTACTCCTGAGAATGAAGTTCTTAATTTTAAGCAAAGGGAGGGGGAAAACTTAAAAGATGCTTCGTATAGAATTTGCAATGCTCAAAATAGATCTATTTTTAAGCAATCTACTACCGTTCTCCTACGCAATTTTTATGTGGGTATTTCTCCATGGAATAGATATGGTCTAGATACCATTACGGGAGGAAATTTCTTGGGAAGTCATACCTTTTATTCTTATAGCGCTATAATAAATTTGGTAGGTTCACCCCCAATCATGGTTAATGGAACAATCTTAACTTTGGAATATGTGATGTGAAGGCTTGATATTATTGAAAATAAAGTTGCTTCTGTAAAGCTTATTGAAAACTTCGATAAAAAGATTCATAATCAAATTACTCAATATGGATCTAAGGTAGTATTTACTTTAAAAAATCTAAGGGAAAAAGTACCCATAGTTAATGAAAAATTGGATCAAGATTCCCCTAGAATTGGTAAGCAAGAGGACATTATTACCTACTTGGGGTGCGCTTTTGCCTTGGTTCAAACCACTCCAAATTCTCCTCCTTCCAAGGTTACCAAGTTTGCCTATGTTCCTAAAAATAAGGGTGGATCCTCTAGAAAAGAGGATGAAGATCTTAAGATGATAAGTATTTACCCCAACCTTATTAATATTGTTAGGAAACCAATTGCCACAAGTGAATCTTTTGACTTCTTGCCTAGGAAAATTATCATTGATAATATCAAATAACCTCCTATGGTTTATAAGTATGCAATTGAGGAGTTGCATACCAAAGATGATAATACCTAGATGTATTGCGTTATGCCTAGCTAGGGGCGTTAAACAATAGCGCTTGTTGGGAGGCAACCCAATTTTATTTTATGTTTTTGTTTTTTGCTTCTGTTTTTGATTGTTTCACACATTATTAACTCTGTAGTAATTTTGTTTTTGTGTTTTAATTAGTGTTTGAGCCTAGTAAGACCTTTGGGATGGTCTATGGTGATTGTTGATTTGATCCTGCTTAAAAACAGAAACTATTGCGTCTAGTCCAGGAATTTTATAAATTTATCTGAGCATCAAATGAGTCTGAATTTTTTACAAAAGATTTATATAAAAATTTCCATGATTTTCCTAAGTTTTCAGAATTGTTAGAGTTACATAACTACTCTAAGTCTATAGATTGCTACAGACTGTTCTATTTTTGACAGATTCTGTTTTCTTTGTGTTGTTTGCTTATTTTGATGTTTCTATGGGTTGTATCGGGGGGGGGGGGGGTATGAACCATGGATAAGTTAGAATGAACTAGATATTACACCAATGTAAATAGATAATGAGTTCACAACAGTACCTAAAGTGGTGATTTATATTTGTTATACTAACGGATCTCACGAGTTTTCTGTTGAGTTTTTTGTTGTGAAGTTTCCAAGTTTTGGGTAAAGATTTGATGGACTATGGAATAAGGAGTGGCAAGAGCCTAAGCTTGGGGATGCCCAAGGCACCCCAATAAGTATTCAAGGATACCAAAGAGCCTGAGCTTAGTGATGCCCCGGAAGGCATCCCCTCTTTCGTCTTGAGGCTATAGTTTTATTCACCACATGATATATGTTTTGCTTGGAGCGTCTTGTATGATATGAGTCTTTGCTTTTTAGTTTGCCACAATAATCCTTGTTGCACACATATTTTGAGAGAGACAAGCGTTAATCATGAATTTATTAGAATACTCTTATATCTTTTGAGCTAGGCAATGTTGCTCTAGTGCTTCACTTATATATTTTGAGAGCACGATGGTGTTTTATTTTGTAGAAATAATTGAACTCTCGTACCTCACTTAAATTATTTTGAGAGTCCTTAAACAACATGGTAATTGGTTTAGGTTATGAATTTAGTCCTGATATAATAGGCATCCAAGAGGGGTATAATAAAAACCTTCATATAAAGTGCATTGAATACTATGAGAAGTTCGATTCCTTGCATATAGTTTTGAGATATAAAGATGGTGATAATAGAGTCATGCTAGTGAGTGAATTGGTAGAAATACTTGTGTTAAAGTTTGTGATTCCCGTAGCATGCACGTATGGTGAACCGTTATGTAACGAAGTCGGAGAACGATTTGTTTAAGGATTGTCATCCTTTGTGTGAGGGTCGGGAGCACACGATGGTTAACTCCTACCAACCTCTCCCCTAGGAGCATGCGTCTAATACTTTGCTTCGATAACTAATAGACTTTTGCAATAAGTATGTGAGTCTTTATGACTAATCTTGAGTCCATTGATTATACACACTCTCACCCTTCCACCTTTGCTAGCCTCTCTAGTACCGCGCAACCTTCGTCGGTGCGATAAACCCACCTTCCTCAAAACAGCCACCATATACCTTTCCTCAAAACAGCCACCATACCTACCTATTATGGCATTTTCATAGCCATTCCGAGATATATTGCCATGCAACTTCCACCATTCCGTTTTACATGACACGCACCATCACTTTCATATTGCATTCATATAGAGTCATATTTTGTTCTAGGTATCGAGTTGTATTTTTTTTAGTTATAAGTAAATAAAAGTGTGATTATCATCATTATTAGAGCATTGTCCCGTGAGAGAAAAGGATGATGGAAGCTATGATTCCATCACAAGTTGGGATGAGTCTCCAGACTTCACAAATAATAAAAGAGGCCAATGAAGCCCAAATAAAAAAAGAGAGGCCAAAGATGCCCACAAAAATAAAAAAATGAGAGAAAGAGAGAAGGGACAATGCCACTATATTTTTCCACACTTGTGCTTCAAATTAGCACCATGATCTTTATGATAAACAGTCTCCTATTTTGTCAGTTTCATATAACTAGTGGATTTTTTTTATCATGATGCACCTCCACTTAGTTTCTTTTTGAGCTTTCATACACTTATAGCTCTAGTGCATCCATTGCATGGCAATCCCTACTCACTCACATTGATATCTATTGATGGGCATCTCCATAGCACGTTAATACGCCTAGTTGATGTGAGACTATCTTCTTCTTTTCCTCACAACCTCCACCATACTTTTTCCACCTATAGTGTTATATCCATGGCTCCCGCTGATGTATCGCGTGAGAGTTGAAAAGGTTTGAGAACATAAAAGGTGTGAAACAATTGCTTGACTTGTCATCAGGGTTGTGCATGATTTAAATACTTTGTGTGGGGAAGATGGAGCATAGCCATACCATATGATTTTGTAGGGATAACTTTTTGAGGCCATGTTATTTTGGAAGGACACCATTTCCTTGTTAGTATGCTTGAAGTATTACTATTTTTATGTCAGCATTAAAATTTTGTTTTGAATCTTACAGATCTGAGTATTCACACCACAATAAAGAATATTACATGGATAAATATGTTAGGTAGCATTGCACATCAAAATTTTTGTTTTTGTCATTTACCTACTCGAGGACGAGCAGGAATTAAGCTTGGGGACGCTGATACGTCTCCAACGTATCTACAATTTTTGATTGTTCCATGCTATTATATGATCTGTTTTGAATGTTTTATATGCATTAATATGCTATTTTATATTATTTTTGGGAGTGACCAATTAATCTAGAGCCTAGTGCCAGTTTCTGTTTTTCCTTGTTTTTGAGTATTGCAGATAAGGAATATTAAACGGAGTACAAACGGAATAAAATATCCGCAATGATTTTTCTTGGACATGAAGACATCTACCAGACTTGGAGGGGAAGGCAAGAGACAAGCCACGGGGTGCGACCAACTCCCCTGGCCGCGCCTGGCAGGCTTGTGCCACCCAGTAGGTCTCCTAACCCTATTCTTCGGCCTATAAATTTCCAAATATTCCCCCAATACCAAAGGGAGCCATGAAAATACTTTTCTAATGCCGACAGCCTACGTTCCAGAGAGATCCAATCTTGGAGCCTTTTCCGGTAATCTGTCGGAGGGGGGTTCGATTACGGAGGGCATCTACATCAACTCCATTTCCCCTCCGATGATGCGTGAGTAGTTTACCACAGACCTTTAGGTCCATAGCTAGTATCTAGATGGCTTCTTCTCCCCCTTTGTGCTTCAATACCATGTTCTTCATGATCTTCATGGAGATCGATCTGATGTAATAATCTATTGCGGTGTGTTTGTTGAGATCCGATGAATTGTGGGTTTATGTTCAGATTATCCATGAATATTATTTGAGGCTTTTCATAATTCTGTTGGAAATATGCCCTAGAGGCAATAATAAATTAGTTATTATCATATTTCCTTGTTCGTGATAATCGTTTATTATCCATGCTAGAATTGTATTGATTGGAAACTCAGATACATGTGTGGATACATAGACAACACCATGTCCCTTGTATGCCTCTAACAGACTAGATCATTGATCAAAGATGGTTAAGGTTTCCTAGCCATGGACATGAGATGTCATTTGATAGAGGGATCACATCATTAGGAGAATGATGTGATAGACAAGACCCAAACTATAAACGTAGCATATGACCGTGTCAGTTTATTGCTATAGCTTTCTGCATGTTAAGTATATGTTCCTATGATCATGAGATCATGCAACTCACTGATATCGGAGGAGTACCTTGTGTATGAAACGTCGCAGCGTAACTGGGTGACTATAAAGGTGCTCTATAGGTATCTCCGAGGGTGTTTGTTGGGTTGGCATGGATCAGGACTGGGATTTGTTACTTCGTGTGACGGAGAAGTATCTTAGGGCCCACTCGATAATACAACATCACTATAAGCCTTGAAAGCATTATGACTAAAGAGTTAGCCACAGGATCTTATATTATGAAACGAGTAAAGAGACTTGCCAGTAACGAGATTGAACTAGGTATAGAGATACCGACGATTGAATCTCGAGCAAGTAACATACCGAAGAACAAAGGGAACATCATACGGGATTAACCGAATCCTTCACATAGAGGTTCAAACGATAAAGATCTTCATAGAACTGTAGAGGTGTCTCGGTCATGTCTACATAGTTCTCGAAGCCGCAGGGTCTGCACACTTAAGGTTCGGTGACGTTTGAGTAGTATAGAGTTATGTATGGTGGTGAACGAAGGTTGTTTGGAGTTTCGGATGAGATCCCGGACTTCGCGAGGAGCTCCAGAATGGTCCGAAGGTAAATATTGATATATAAAAAGTCCTGTTTTGGTCCCCGGAAAAGTTTTGGGCTCATCAGTAGTGTATCGGGAGTGCCGGGAGGGTACCGGGGGACCATCGGCAGAGGTATTTCGACCTAAGAGGCTTCATGGGCTGTGGGAAGAGGTATACCAGCCCTTAGTGGGATGGCCAAAGCCCCACAGGAAGCCCATGCGGCTGAGGTGAAGAAACCCAAGGGTGGAACGAGGTCCAAGTGGGGAAAAAGGAGTCCTAGTCCTACTAGGAGTGGAGGAGGACGACTCCTCCCTCCCACTTTGGCCGAACCAGATTTGGCTCCCTTGGGGTCCAAGTCTCCTCCCTTCCCTCCTCCTATATATACTAGAGGTTTTGAGGGCTTTTTCTACACAAAGATAGCCACGTGCTACCCTCTCCTCTAGATCGTAGTTTCTCCTCTAGATCGGTTTCAGTGGTGCTTAGGCGAAGCCCTGCTAGAATAGCTCCACCACCATCACCGCAACGCCGTCGTGCTGTCGGAGAAATCATCTACCTCTCTGTTCCCTCTTTCTAGATCAAGAAGCCGGAGATCGTCATCGAGCTGTACGTGTGCTGAACGGGGAGGTGTCGTCCTTCGGTGCTAGATCGGAAGGACCGTGATCAAGATCGTGAGACAATTCGTGATTTGATCATGGGACAGATCGTGATGAGATCGCGGGACATATCATGATTGGATCGCGAGATGGATCGTGATGGGATCACGGGACGCTCGGCGATTTGGATCGCGAAGACGTTTGACTGCATTAACCGCGTTTCTTAACGCTTCCCGCTTAGCGATCTACAAGGTTATGTAGATCCACTCTCCTCTCGTAGATGCTAATCACCACGGATAGATCTTGCATGTGTGTAGGAATTTTTTTGTTTCCCATGCAACGTTCCCCAACAGTGGTATCAGAGCTAGATCTATGTGTAGATGAGATCTTGAGTAGAACACAAAGGAGTTTGTTGGCGTTGATGCTTAGATTGTTTCCTCCCTTGGTCGTGTTTTGGTTCAGCGGTATTGTGGGATGAAGCGGCCCAGACCAACCTTACTCGTACGCTTATGAGAGACCGGTTCCATCGACTGACGTGTAACTTTGTTGCACAAAGATGGCTGGCGGGTGTCTGTTTCTCCAACTTTAGTTGGATTGGATTCGACAAAGGCGGTCCTTGAGAAGGCTGAAAAGCAACTTATGTATCACCGTTGTGGTTTTTGCGTAGGTGAGAATTGTTCTTGCGAGATACCCGTAGTAGCCACATAAAACTTGCAACAACAATTAGAGGACGTCTAACTTGTTTTTGCAGGGTATGTTGTGATGTGATATGGCCAATTACATGATAAGATATATGTGATGTATGAGATGATCATGTATTGTATAGAATATCATGACTTGCATGTCTATGAGTACGACAACCGGCAGGATCCATAGGGTTGTCTTTAATTATTCTATGACCCACATGTCAATCATTAAGCGCTATGTAATGCTTTACTTTATCGCTAAGCGGTAGCAATAGTAGTAGAAGCATGGTGGGCGTGACAACCCCGATGGCGATACATTGATGGAGATCATGGTGTCATGCCGGTGACAATGGAGATCATGCCGGTGCTTTAAGGATGGAGATGAAAAGCACAAGTTCATGGCCATATCATGTCACTTATGATTTGCATGTGATGTTATACCTTTTATGCACCTTGTTTTGCTTAGGATGACGGTAGCATTATAAGGTGATCCCTCACTAGAATTTCAAGATCAATTGTGTTCTCCCCAAGTGTGCACCATTGTGAAAGTTCGTCATGTCGAGACACCACATGATGATCGGGTGTGATAGACTCTATGTTCACATACAATGGGTGTAAGCCAGTGTTGCACATGAAGAACACTCGGGTTAAACTTGATGAGCCTAGCATGTACAGACATGGCCTCGGAACACAAGAGACTGAAAGTTCGAATGTAATTCATATAGTAGATATGATCAACATGATGATGTTGACCATTGAAACCACCTCACCTCACGTGATGATCGGACTTGAGTTGGTGAATTTGGATCATGTATCACTCGAATGACTGGAGGGATGTCTATTTGAGTGGGAGTTCTTAAGGAATATGATTAATTTAACTCATTATCATGAACATAGTCAGTAGTGTCTTTGCAAATTATGTTGTAGATTACTAGCTCACGCTGTAGCTCCCTTCAATTTTATATGTTCATAGAGAAATAGAGTTGAAAGATGATGGTAGCAATATTGCGGACTGGGTCCGTGATCTGACGATTGTCCTCATTGCTGCACATAAGGCTTATGTCCTTAATGCACCGCTCAGTGCGCCACCCCCTCTAGCATCGTCTGTAGATGTTATGAACATCTGGCAGGCACGTTCCGATTACTACTTGATAGTTTAGTGCGTCATGCATTACGACATAAAATTGAGGCTCCAAAACATTTTGAACGTCACAGAACATATGAGATGTTCTAAGAGCTGAAATTAGGATCTCAGGCTCATGCCCGTCTTGTGAGATATGAGATCTCCAACAAGATTCTTTGCTTGCAAGATGAAGGAGAATAGCTCAATCATTGAGCATGTGCTCAGATTGTCTGGGTGCTACAATCGCTTGAATCGAGTGGGATTTGATCTTCCAAATAAGAAATTGATCGATATAGTTCTCCAAGTCACCATCACTAAGATACTAGAACTTCGTGATGAACTGTAATTATGCCAGGGATAGAAATGATGATCCTTGAGCTATTCCCAATGTTTGACACCGCAAAGGTAGATATAAAGAAGGAGCATCAAGTGTTGATGGTTAGTAAAACCACTAGTTTCGAAGGGGAAAGGGTAATGAGGGAAACTTCATGGATGGCAAGTCAGTTGCTGCTTCAGTGAAGCAACCCAAAGTTAAGCCCAAACCCGAGACTAAGTGCTTCTATTATGAGGAGAGCGGTCGCTGAAGCGGATCAACCCTAGATACTTGGTAGATAAGAAGCCTGGCAACGTCGACAGAAGTATATTTGATATGTGTGTTATTGATATGTACCTTGCTAGTACTCCTAGTAGCACCTGGGTATTGGATACCGGTTCGGTTGCTAAATGTTAGTAAGTCGAAATAAAAGCTACGGAATAAACGAAGACTAGCTAAGTGTGAGGTGACGATGTGTGTTAGAAATGTTTCCAAGGTTGATGTGATCAACATCGCACACTTTCTCTACCTTCGGGATTAGTGACAAACCTAAATAAATGTTATTTGGTGTTTGCGTTAAGCATGAATATGAGTAAATCATGTTTATTGCAATACACTTATTCATTTAAGTGAGAGCATAATGGTTATTATGTTTACATGAATAATACCTTCAATGGTCATGCACCCAATGAGAATGGTTTGTTGAATCTTGATCGTAGTAATACACATGTTCATAACATTGATGGCAAAATATGCAAAGTTAATACTGGTAGTACCACATACTTGTGGCACTGCCGCTAAATGTCATATTAGTATAAATCGCATGAAGAAACTCAATGCTGATGGATCTTTGGACTCATTCGGTTTCGAATCAGTTCAGACATGCGGAACATGCCTCTTGGGCAAGATGACTAAAGACCCCGTTTTCAGTATGATGGAGTGGGCTAGTAACTTATTGGAAAGAATACATGTTGATGTATGCGATCCAATGAGTGTTGTAGCGTGCAGTGGATATTGTTATTTTCTTACCTTCACTAATGATTTGAGTATATATATGAGTATATTTACTTAATAAAACACAAGTCTGAAAACATTCGAAAAGTTCAAACAAATTCAGAGTGAAGTTTGAGATCATCGTGACGAGAAGATAAAATGTCTATGATATGATCGTGGAGGTGAATATCTGAGTTACGAGTTTGGCATACAACTTTAGACAATGTGAAAGTTGTTTCACAACTCACGCCACCTGGAATACCATAGTGTGATGGTGTGTCTGAACGCCATAGTCATGCTGTATTGGATATGGTGCGTACTATGATGTCTCTTATCGTTTTGGGGTTATGCATTAGAGACAACTACATTCACTTCAAAAATGGCACCATCTAAATCCATTGAGATGACACCGTATGAATTATGGTTTGATAGAAACCTAAGTTGTCATTTCTTAATGCTTGGGGTTGTGACACTTATCTGAAAAAGTTTTTCACCTAATGAGCTCGAACCCAAAGCGGACAAATGCATCTTCATAGAATACCCTAACGTAATAGTTGGGTATACCTTCTATCTCAGATCCGAGCACAAAGTGTTTGTTGCTAAAATGGTTCCTTTCTTGAGAAAGAGTTTCTCTCAAAAGAATTGAGTGGGAGGAAGATTGAACTTGATGAGGTTGTTGAACCTTTGTTTCAGCCATAGAGTAGCGCAGCATAGAAAGATGTTTCTGTGGAGCCTACGTCGGTTTAAGAGGAAGTTAATGATGATGATGATGAAGCTTCGGATCAAGTTACTATGAAACCTCATAGGTCGACAAGGACGCGTACCACTCCTGAGTGGTACAGCAACCCTGTCTTAGAGGTCATGTTGTTGGACAACGATGAACCTATGAACTACGGAGAAGCGATGATGGGCCCAGATTCCGACAAATGGTTAGAGGCCCTGAAATCCGAGAAAGGATCCATGTATGAAAACCAATTATAGACTTTGGTAGACTTGATTGTTGGACGTTAGGTCGTTGAGCACAAATGAACCTTTAAGATGAAGATAGACACTGATGGTAAATTTCACCATTTATAAAGCTCGACTTGTCACAAACAAGTTTCCGACAAGTTCAAGGAGTTGACTGTGACGAGACTTTCTAACTCGTAGAGGTGCTAAAGTCTATTGGAATTTTGTTAGCAGTTGCTGCATTTTTCAGTTATGAAATCTCGCAGATGGATGTCAAAACATCGTTTCCTTAACTTTTTACTTGAGGAAAGGTTGTATGTGATACAACCAGAAGGTTTTGTCAGTTCTAAGGATGCTAAAAGGTGTGCAAACTCCAGTGATCCTTCTATGGACTGGAGCAAGCATCTCGGAGCTGGAATATACACTTTGATGAGGTGATCAAAGTTTTTGAGTCTATACAAAGTTTATGAGAAACTTGTATTTACAATAAAGTGAGTGGGAGCACTATAGAATTTCTGATAAGCATATGTGGATGACATATTTTTGATCGGAAATGATGTAGAATATCTAGAAAGCATAAAGGGTTGTTTGAAAAGAGTTTTTCTAAGGAAGAACTGGATAAAGCTACTTAATTGTTGGGCATCGAGATCTATAGAGATAGATCAAGACATCTGATAAGACTTTCAATGAGTACATACCTTGACAAGATTTCGAAAGAGTTCAAAATGGATCAGTCAAAGAAAGAGTTCTTACATGATTTGTAAGGTGTGAAGTTGAGTGAGACTCAAAGCTCGACCACGACAGAATAAAGAGAAAGGACGAACGTCGTCCCCTATGCCTTAGCCATAGGCTCTATATAGTATGCCAAGTTGTGTACCGCACTTGTGTGTGCCTTAGGTTTGTCAATGGGTACAAGAGTAATCCAGGAGAAGATTACTGGACAACGGTCAAAATTATCCTTAGTAACCAAAGGAGTAAGGAGATGTTTCTCGATTATGGAGGTGATAAAGAGTTCGTCGTAAAGAGTTACGTCGATGCAAGCTTAACACTAAACCAGAAGACTCTTAGTAGCAATCCAGATACGTATAGTGGACTAGCCCTTTGGAATAGCTCCAAGTGGAGCGTGGTAGCAGTGTTTACAATATGACATAGAGATTTGCAAAGTACACACGAATCTAAATGTTGCAGACCCGTTGACTAAAAGACCTCTCTCACATACAGACCATGATCGATCCCTAGAACTCATTGGGTGTTAGATTCATAACAATGTGAATCACCTAGTGATGTGAACTAGATGATTGACTCTAGTGCAAGTGGGAGAATATTGGAAATATGCCCTAGAGGCAATAATAAATTAGTTATTATCCTATTTCCTTGTTCGTGATAATCATTTTTTATCCATGCTAGAATTGTATTGATCGGAAGCTCACATACATGTGTGGATACATAGACAACACCATGTCCCTAGTATGCCTCTAATAGACTAGCTCGTTGATCAAAGATGGTTATGGTTTCCTAGACATGGACATGAGATTTTATTTGATAAAGAGATCACATCATTAGGAGAATGATGTGATGGACAAGACCCAAACTATAAACGTAGCATATGATCATGTCAGTTTATTGCTACAGTTTTCTTCATGTAAAGTATATGTTCCTATGACCATGAGATCATGCAACTCACTGATACGTCTCCAACGTATCTATAATTTATGAAGTATTGATGCCAAGTTTACAATAATTCTATATGATTTTGGTATTATTTTATTAGAACTAACCGGATTGACGCTGTTTTCAGCAAAACTACCGTGGTGTTGTTTTTGTGCAGAAATAAAAGTTATCGAAATGAGCTGAAAATTTACGGAGGATATTTTTGGAAAATATAAAAAATACTGGAGCGAAGATTCATCGGAGAGGAAGGCCAAGGAAGCCACAATCCATAGGGGCGCGACCACCCCCCTAGGGCACGCCCTCCTGGTTTGTGACTTCCTCGGGAACCTTCTGGATGTGGGACCGATGCCAAAAATTCCTATAAATACCAAAATCCCCAGAAACAAACCTAGATCTAGAGTTCCGCCGCTGTACACCTCTAGAGCCACAAAAAACCAATCTTGGCCCTCTCCGGCACCCTGCCGGAGGGGGTCACCATCACTAGAGGCCATCTTCATCGTCCCGGAGGGGCCATCAATACCATGGAGGCCAAGGACCAGAGGGAGAATGTCTCCCCACAGAAGGGGGAGTCCATGGAGGAGGAAGCACAAGGGGGAGAACCTCTCCCCCTCTCTCCCAGTGGTGCCGGAGTGCCATCGGGGGAACCATCGCCGCGGTGATCGTCTTCATCAACATCACCTTCTTCATCACCATCCTCATCTCCTTTTAGTGGTCCACTCTCCTGCACCCCACTGTAATAACCTACTTGAACATGGTGCTTTATGCTACATATTATGATCCAATGATGTGTTGTCATCCTATGATGTTTTGATTAGATTACTTTTATCCTTTGGGTTGATTGCTGATCTAGATTGTTTTGAGTTGTATGTTTATTTTGGAGCTGTCCTATGGTGCCTTTCGTGTCATGAACATGTGTAGGATTCCCGCTGTAGGGTGTTGCAATACGTTCATGATTCTCTTATAGTGGGTTGCTTGAGTGACAAAACCATAAACCCGAGTAAGGGGGTTGTTGCATATGGGATAAAGGGGACTTGATGCTTTAATGCTATGGTTGGGTTTTACCTTAATGATCTTTGGTAGTTGCGGATGCTTGCTAGAGTTCCAATTATAAGTGCATATGATCCAAGTAGAGAAAGTATGTTAGCTTATGCCTCTCCCTCATATAAAATCACAATAATGATTTGCTATCTTGTTAACAATTGCCTAGGATAATTCTGCACACCGACTCATCATTATTCCACACTCGCTATTTGTAATATATTATAATATTAGGATAACAACACCTATTTTAATATTTTAGTTCTCTGATATCATGCAAATCTATCCTCTTCATACCCACAACGTAGTTTGATTTCTCCTTTCTATATGGAAGCAAACGTTCGGTGTATTTAGAGTCGTATCGGTGGCAGATAGGACTTGAGAGAATATTGATCTTAACTTTATCTCCTTCTAGGTTTGACACTCCATACTTATCACTTCCACCTTTGGAAACTGCTACGATGATTCCTTGCACTTGGGGATTATCAAGCTCTTTTCCGGCGCCGTTGCCGGGGAGCAATAGCATGGGGTTGAAATTCTCGTGTATGCTTGTTTGCTTTCTTCACTAAATAGATTTTGTTTTTCCCTTTTTACTTTCTATAGTTGTGGGTGAAACAAACAAAATAATAATAAATAATAAAAATAATAAAAAATACAAAAAGAGTTACTTGCCTCTTATGCCTAAAAAGTTTTTCAAAAAGAGAAGTGATTGGAAGGTTGTGCATTGGAGAAGTGAGGGTCGACCTTGAACACTTGTGTTCATGCTCATGGAAACAATGTAGAATTTTTCATGGAAGATTCTGAAAATAATTATCACCTTGTATATATCTGTTGTATTATGAAAATAATGTGCCAAGATTTGCTTTTAGGATAATTAGATTTCTTGTTTGGTGTGTGCAGTGCAAAAACAGAAACTTTGTCTATAATGCGTGAATTTACATTTTTTACTAGAACGTCAAAAGTTTCTCAAATTTATACAAAGTACTGTTATGCAATATTTTTTAATTTTTCCTAAATTTTCAGTTTTTTTGATTTACATAAGTATAAGAAGTTTCCAGATTAGTACATACTATCATGTTTTTAACAGTTTCTGTTTTATATGCATTGTTCTCTTATTTTGATGAATCTATGGCTTGTATCGAGGGGTATGAACCATGGTGAAGTTGGACTATAGTAGATATAATGATTATATAAATTTGGAATGAGTTCACAACAGTACTAAAATTAGTAATTTGCTTTATTATACTAACGGATGTCACGAGGGTTTTGTTAAGTTTTGCTTGAATGAAGTGTTCGAAGATCGAGGTATGGATATAAGAAGAATACAGAGAGACAAGAGTTCAAGCTTGGGGATGTCCAAGGCACCCAAAGTAAATATTTCAATGAGACTCAAGCACCTAAGCATGGGGATGCCCCGGAAGGCATGCCATCTTTATTCTTCAACAATTATCGGTATACCTCGGCTTTTGTTTTGTTCACATGATATGTGTCTTTAATGTTTGTCTTTTCCTTTATGATCCCTTCTAGTATGATTTATTCCTTTATTGATTTGTAGGAAGCTTCATGAACTTCACTTAAATCCTTTGAGTATGGATTTATAGAATGCTCTTTGTGCTTCACTTAAATATTTTGAGTATGTATTTGTAGAATGCTCTTTGTGCTTCACTTAAACCTTTTGAGTATGGATTTATAGAATGCTTTGTGGCTTCACTTATATAATTTGAATTTGGATATTGGTTAATCTATATTGATTTTAGAATTCTCTATGAACTTCACTTAATCTTTTAGAGTATGAATAAAATGCTCATCGGAATTTGGCTTGGAAGAGTACCATTGAAATATCATGCCTACCTAAAAAGGCATTAAAGAAAAGCGCTTTTTGGGAGACAACCCACCACTTTTAATTTCAGTTTTTATGTGTTCACATGATTAAGATACTGTATTAATCATGTTTTCTGCCTTTTATTTCGATAAAGTTCCAAGTAAAGCCTTTGGGATAGTGTGGATACTTGCTTGTCCCATTCTATGCAAAAAGAGAAAGTTGTGCTTCCAGTATTTGAATTATCTGATTTTACTAAATAATCAAAAAATTCTGAGCTTTTTACACAACATTTATATGAAAATTCTGTGATATTTCCGAATTTTTCCGAATTTTTATAGTTATGGAAGTTTGGTGATCATTCATATCTTTACAGACTGTTCTGTTTTTGACAGATTCTGTTTTGCATGCATAGTTTGCTTGTTTCAAGTGTTCCTATAGCTTATATTGAGTAATATAAATTATGGGAATGATATAATACAGCAGGTATCATGGGGGAACAATTATGAATCTTGTCTTGACAGTACCTAAGTGAATGATTTATCTTTATTACACTAACTCTTCTCACAGAATTCCGTTAAGTTTTGTGTGATTGAAGTTTTCAAGTTTTGGGTGAGATACCGATATGAGGAGAATAAGGAGTGACAATAAATTAAGATTGGGGATGCCCAAGTCACTCCCAAGGTAATATTCAAGGAAGACACAAGCGTCTAAGCTTGGGGATGCCCCGAAAGGCATCCCCTCTTTCATCTTCAACACTATCGGTCTATCTTACTTGGAGCTATATTTTCATTCGTCACATAATATGAGTTTTGCTTGGATCATAATTTTATTTTATTTTCCCTGTTAGGTTTTATTTATATTCATGTTTTTCAATAAAAAGTTCCAAGAATTTCCTTAGGATGCTTCCATTGCATGTTTTATATGTGCTCTGTAAAAAACAGAAACTTTTGCTGTAGTGTTTGAATTTTCATATTTTACTGGAACGTGGAAAGTTTCTACAATTTTTACACAGTGTTCTAATATAAATTAGTTAGAATGTTCTAAATTTTCAGAATTGTTTGAGTTACAGAGGTACACTGTTATAATAAATTGCTACAGACTGTTCTGTTTGGACAGATTGCTGTCATAGTTTTGTTATCTACTTATCCTATAGTTTCCATTACCTATATTGGTAGATATAAATTGTGAAAACGGTAGTATACAGTACCTAATGTTTGAAAATTATTGTGCAACTTGTGTTGGCAGTACATGAAGTGTTGATTTGTTCTTATGTGTACTAACCTATCTCACGAGTTCTTTTTGAGTTTTGTGTGGATGAAGTTTTTTGAAAATAGGTGAAACCGGGATATGAGAGGATTGAACAAGATAAAAATGCTCAAGATTGGGGATGCCCAAGTCACCCAACGAAAATATTTCAAGAACTGTCAAGTATCTATGCTGGGGAGAGATTTGCTGTTGTCCAGATGGTGCCGCAAGACCTAGGGAATGATTCTTTTGTCCGTTCTATGAAGCATAACGAAGGAGAGGGTTTTCGTGCTGCTACGGGTTTTCGTCAGGGATGTCTTATGTTTTTGGGAGTTCCACTGGATTTGCGGAACACGGAAGACCTCAGGGCAGCAGTCAACACCTTTGGAGAGTTTCACCACTGGGTTAGTGATGACCCATACCTGGTGAGATCAGTGGTTTTTGCATCTTTCCCTGAAGATGCTCTGGTGGCCCACAGTGTCACTTTCACTGAATATGCTGCATGGGGTGGGACGAGGGTGTCCTGGTCAACCCCTTTATATATTCTTGGCGCCAATTTTGCTGAGCAGTTGCCGCAGGATGAAGATCCCATGCCACTAAATGGCAACCCACATCCTCTGTCGGGGAACCTAGTTCCTGACAATTTGATGTTTTCCCTTCCCCCATATCCAGCTCTTGGGTGGAATGATGTCCCGCTCCCTCCGATGCCCGAACAAAACCAGGAGAAGCACAATCAGCCTGATGCTGATGGATGGGGCTGGAACGAAGATGCACCCGTGGATCATCAAGAGGCTCCGGCTCAGGATCAAGAGTCCATGGTCATTAATCAACCTGAATCCTCAGAATATGTCCAAGTTGTGCAGCCAATCAACCACCAGCAAAACCCTGTTGCAGTTAATGAGGAGCAGCTACAAGTACCGGTGTTCAATCCCCTAGCGATTGTACCTTATCAGCAGCCCATCATTCAGCCTCTGAACCTGATGATTGGAAGGGTAAGAGTGGTTTATGGCCCACCATTACCTCCAGTTTTCGCTTGGCAGCGGACCTTTGAAATCTTGATGGATGTCTATAGCGCCCCACCAATTCCCAGGGGTCTTTCCATCCTCCCTGCTTTACCTCTTGTTCTAAGCAAGAGATCATGGTCCATTGCATTTGATGATATCAATTGGGTCTCCAACATGATCTTCTTGACGGATGATACTGCTTCTCCCTCTACCTCGGTTGGGAACCGGCCTATGGCCAGGGCTCTTTTTTCAGACAATGCAGGTACTGACGCTCCCTCAAACTCAGCGGCCTCTTCTGATGAGCAATTTTCCTTCTCATCTCAGTGTGCTAGGAAAAAGGGCACTCGCAAGAAGCAGACACCGGTGGTTGACACTGCTGTTCGGAGTTCCACGAGGGGGTCTGCCAAGCGTGATGGTTTTAGGCCTATACTGCAGGAGCTGCCGATGCCGCTCCCTAAGAAGAGGAAACCACGCTCCAGGCCACTTCACCAGGAGGAACAGCAAGGCGAAGAACATCAAGACCTCCCACCGGCCACACCCATCAACTTGATACAAGCTGTTGGTCAAAGTCTTGGCATTGCCCCAGAAAAGCTGACTGTGGATATTCTTATGGAGGATCCAGCCAACCCGTCTCCAAGCAATAATATTGACTAATACATCTTTTGGATACATGTTTTGGGGTCTTAATCACCCTTTATATCGTTGTGGCAGAACTTGTTGTGTTTGCACTGATGCTGTCTTTACTGTACTCGTTTACTTTGTACTCTGTATGCGCTAGTCACTATGTGACTGTGCTTTTGTTGCTACTATTTTATGTTGCTATGGATATTCGTTCAACTAGAAGCTGGAGGGTTCTTTGTTGGAATGTTCGAGGATTGAATTCTGACGCACGTCAACGGGCTGTTAGAAACAAGATTGATGAAAGTTCGGCCTCTATAGTCTGCCTTCAGGAAACCAAAATGCAATAGATTGATCACTGCACTATTAGGAGTTTTTGTCCTAAGCGTTTTGATTGTTTTGCGTATAGTCCATCCTGCGGAGCCTCCGGTGGTTTGATTGCTCTATGGAATTCTTTAGTTCTAAATGGTGTGCTCCTAGACACTAAGAGTTTTGGCCTGATCATCAATTTTATTTCCAAACACAATACTGAGAAATGGACATTGGTTAATGTGTATGGACCATGCCAAGGGGAAGCCAGGGATCTCTTTGTCAGCTGGCTTTATGACTTGCTTATACCTGTTGATGAAAATTGGTTGTTGCTAGTGGATTTCAATTTCATCCGATCCACCTCCAACAGAAACCAACCTGGTGCAGATATAAATGATATTTTCATCTTTAATGAGATCATAGGTCACCTGGGTTTATTAGAGTTACCCCTTAAGGGCAGGACATATACTTGGTCAAACATGCAAGACTCACCCCTACTTGAGCAATTGGATTGGTTCTTTACATCTGCCAGTTGGATCTCTTATTACCCTCTAACACAAGTGTTGCCCTTGGCCAAAACTGTCTCAGATCATGTTCCATATGTGGTATCTATCAACACAACCATTCCTAGGAGTAATCTTTTCAGATTTGAAAATTATTGGGTTGAGCTTCTTGGTTTCCTAAAGTGTGTGGAGAAGTCCTAGAAAATACCTTCTAAGAAAGGGCACATCACTGCCATCATCATGGATAAGCTTAAGGCTTTGAGGCAGGCACTTAAGCAATGGCAGATTGGCCTTTCGAGAATCAAACAACTAATTGGTAACTGCAATCAAGTGATTTTGTCTCTGGATAATCTGGAAGAGTTCAGACCATTCTTTAGGCCTGAAGCTAATTTTAGAGTGATTGTTAAATTACACTTGGAACACCTGCTTCATATGCAGTTTCTATACTGGAAAAAGAGAGCCACTATTCGGACTGTCAAAGTGGGGGAGGAGAATACAAAGTTTTTCCATGCTATGGCCACAGAAAGATACAGGAGAAATTCTATCTCCTCCTTGAAATTTGATGACGGAACTATTACTTCTGATCATGCGCAAATTGCAGGATGTTTCTGGTCAGCCTATAAAGCCAGGATGGGTCGGTCACATGGAATTAATCTTGTTTTTGATCTTCAATCACTGTTACATAAGGTAGATGGGTTGGATGATCTTACCCTACCTTTTACCAAGGAGGAGATGGACAGGACAGTCAGGGAAATGCCCATTGACAAAGCACCAGACCCTGATGGTTTCAATGGGTTGTTTTATAAAAAATGCTGGGATATTATCTGTGAGGACTTATATACTCTTGCCAAAGATTTCCATGATGGACATGCCAGACTTGAAAAGATGAATTCTTCCTATATCACTCTGATACCCAAAAAGGGATCCCCTGAGCAGGTTGGGGATTTCAGACCCATTTGTATGACTAGTATGGGGTTGAAGTTCCTCTCCAAAATGACTGCCAACAGGCTTCGGTTGCACATTATGAAGTGCATTCATAAGATCCAAAATGGTTTCATTAAATCAAGGACAATCCAGGACTGTGTAGGATGGACTTTGGAATACTTGCATCAGTGCCACCAATCCAAAAGACCCATTGTGATCATCAAGCTTGATTTTGGAAAAGTTTTTGACTCCATTGAACTTCAGTTCATTTTTCAAGTCCTCAGGCAAAAGGGTTTCAATAACAAATGGATTCTTTGGGTCCAACAGTTCCTCTCATCTGGATCATCCTCAGTGTTGCTCAATTGAGTTCCTGGCAGAAAATTCCAATGCAAAAAAGGTGTTAGACAGGGAGATCCTATGTCTCCCCTTCTCTTTGCTATTCCTACAGACTTTCTTCAAACCTTGGTTAATGATTTACTACTCACTGGGAAAATTAAGCTGCCAATCCCTTGCCATGATACAGACTTTCCCATTGTTCAGTATGCTGATGACACCCTTATTATTATGCCTGCTATGGAGTCTCAATTGATGGAATTAAAAGGAATGCTTCTCATGTTCTCTCAGTCCGGGCTACATATTAACTATCATAAATCTGCTATGTTGCTAGTTAATGTATCTCAGGATGACCTACAAAGGCTGGCTAACTCTTTGGGGTGAAAAGTTGGCACTTTGCCCTTCACATACCTAGGTATGCCTGTTGGCATCACTAGGCCAAGGATTGCGGAATTGATGCCACTTGTGGATAATATGGAAAGGAGACTCTTTGCCAGCTCCTCCTTCTTGACCCAGGGGGGCAGACTACAATATCTAAACTCTGCTCTATCCTCAGTGCCCATATTTTTTCTATGCAGTTTAGATATCCCCCTGGAATGCTCAAACAATTGGAGAGAATACAAAGGCAATGTCTTTGGAGAAGGAATGGTCAGGACCAAGCTCCTGCACTGGCTGCTTGGGATTTGGTGTGCAAACCTAAACAAAAAAGGAGGCCTTGGTATTTTGAATCTGTCTATCCAGAACGATGCTTTGCTCCTTAAACATGTTGATAAATTCTTTAACAAGGCTGATGTGCCTTGGGTCAATCTGGTCTGGAACAGATACTATCATGGCAGAGTTCCACAAGGAACATCTTTGTGTGGTTCCTTTTGGTGGAAGGACATTTGCAAGAGGATGGATAGTTACAGAGTTGTCACCTCTATCAAACCAAACAAGGGAGACACTTACCTCTTTTGGTCTGATTTCTGGCTGGTAGGTGACTCAACTACACCTATAGCACACAGGTTCCCAAGATTGTTTTCCTTTGTCATTGATACCTTCTCCACAGCTCAAGAGGTTTTTAATGCTTTTGATGACAATAGAATGGCTGGGTTGTTCCATCTGCCGCTCTCTGACAGAGCTTTCGAGGAACTACAGTTGGTTGAAAACCTCCTGCAGCATTTGCAAAGGGACTGATCTATGAATGATGTCTGGTTCTGGGCAGCTGATGGTAAGGGCTACTCAGCCAAGAAATTCTATGTGCATATTCACCAGCCCATTGTTTCGAACCCCATACTCAATTGGATTTGGAAAAGCTACTGCACCATGAAAATCAAAGTATTTGCATGGATGCTTATTATGGACAGGCTGAATACTCATGATCTGCTTCAGCGCCGACATTGGAATGTATCAGAATCCAGTTTCTGTGTTCTCTGTCATGCCAGGGTTAAAGAGGATAGAGACCATCTCTTCTTCAACTGTTTGTTTAGCACCAGGGTTTGGAGTTATCTTCAAATTCAATGGCAGGGCAACTCCATGGGGAAAATTGTAATTGCAGCCAAAAGAGATTTTAATCAACCTTTCTTCACTGAAGTTGTATTCACTGCGTGTTGGAACATCTGGATCATTAGAAACGCAAGGACCTTCAGGAATGAACGACCCACTTTCAGGAGATGGAAGGCAGGTTTTGTTAATGATATGTCCCTATTAGCTCATAGAATTAAGGCTACCTATAGGGATGACCTCCTAAAATGGATTTCCTATTTACCTCCTTGAGGTTAGTTTAGTTTCACTGCATTAACTCTGTAACTTCTTAGATTAGCTTCTGACTTGTAACCTTTAATCTGCAATAAAACAAAAAAGGTTGTGGGGTGTTTTCCCCCTACAGTAGTCGGTCAAAAAAAGTATCTAAGCTTGGGGATGCTACGCATCCTACATCTCTTCATCAACAATTATTGGTTAGCCTATGTTGAGCCTAAATTTTTATTTGTTCACATGATGCATGCTATTCTTGGAGTGCAATTTTTATTTTGTTTGTTGTTTCCATAAAATCATTGGATCTGAAATTTTGAATAAGAGAGACTCATCACATGGCTATTTAACTAATTAACTACGCATTGATCTTCACTTATATCTTTTTGGAGTAGTTTGTCATTCACTCTCGTGCTTCACTTATATCCTATGAGTAAATGGTTGAATGAATTGAATATCATAAATCTGAAATAAAAAATGCTTCATATACTGATCCCATGGGGAGTAATGACTTCACACATAATAAAGTATAGGTGGTGAAATTTATTGAAAATTAGCAACCACCGCATTGGTCACTTGAACAATTCATGAAAGAATATTGAAGGAAGGGGGATTTCACATATAAATATACTATCTTGGACATATTCTATGATTGTGAATACCCATTAATTATTTTCAAAGTTGAGCAAATTAGTTGAAGTTGGACAAGGAAGACAACGTAATGAATTATGCTTGGGTATATTTGTATAGAAGTAATATTGTTTTGGATCCTCCAACATGTGGTGCTTGCTTCCACCTCATAGTAGCCAAAACTTCTGCACCGAGTAAAAATACTACTTGTGCATCCAAACACCCTTAAACTAGTTTTGCCACGAGAGTCCACTATACCTACCTATGGATTGAATAAGATCCTTCAAGTAAGTTGTCATCGGTGCAAAAAGCAATAAAAATTGCTCCTAAATATGTAAGGTATTTTATTGTAAGGGAAAATAATTGTTATATGAATTTGTGATGACAAAGAAATAAAAGCGACGGACTGCATAATAAAGGTTGCTATCACAAAGGGCAATACAAGGTGACGTTCCTTTGCATGAAGAGTTTGCACATCCAAAAACAAAAAGCGCATGACAACCTCTGCTTCCCTCTATGAAGGGCCAATATTTTAGTTTCTAGTACTTACCTTTATGCAAGAGTCATGGTGATCCTCACCACTTCCTATATTTCGCCTTTTTTCTCTTGGCAAGCGTCATGTGTTGGGGAAAGATCCATGCATATATGGCCATTGAAATATATTTGATCATGAATTATTATTGTTGACAATTATCTATATGATAAATAAGTTTGGAGGTGAAACTCTAAGCCCCTATCTTTCTCTATGTTAGACGGATGCCATTTTCTCTAAAAATATGCTTTGAGTGCTAGAAATCATGGAAAACTATACGATAGTTGAGTATGTGGAATTTGCTAAATCAAAGCTCTTACATAGAACCTTCCTGAAAATAAGACGAATTGCAATTGTTTGGTGACTGAAAGCATAGTTTGTTAGTCTATACTTTAAACATGTGGATAGCTTATTATTTCATCATGAAGGTTTATGAGATGAGCTACTGTTTACGATATATAATGATGCTAGAAAAAGTGTTTCGACTTATCATTGATCAAATTTATGCACTATGCTAGCATTCACACTTCATAAATTATTATTTTTATCATTTATCTAGTCGAGGACGAGCACGAATTAAGCTTGGGGATGCTGATACGTCTCCAACGTATCTATAATTTATGAAGTATTCATGCCATGTTTACAATAATTCTATATGATTTTGGTATGATTTTATTAGAACTAACCCGGACTGACGATGTTTTTAGCAGAACTACCGTGGTGTTGTTATTGTGCAGAAATAAAAGTTCTCGGAATGAGCTAAAAATTTACGAAGAATATTTTTGGGAAATATAAAAAATACTAGAGCGAAGAGTCACTTGAGAGGAAGGCCGAGGAAGCCACTAGCCACAGGGGCACAGCCACCCCCCTAGGGCGCATCCTCCTGGCTTGTGACTTCCTCGGGAACCTCCAGGACGTCGGACCGACGCCAAAAATTCCTATAAATACCAAACCCCCTAGAAACAAACCTAGATAGGGAGTTCCGCTGCCGCACACCTCTAGAGCCACGAAAAACCAATCTTGGCCCTCTCCAGCACCCTACCGGAGGGGGTCACCATCACCGGAGGCCATCTTCATCATCCTGGAGGGGCAATCAACATCATGGAGGACAAGGTCCAGAGGGAGAACCTCTCCCAACAAAGGGGGAGTCCATGGAGGAGGAAGAACAAGGGGGAGAACCTCTCCCCCTCTCTCCCGGTGGTGCCGGAGTGCCATCAGGGGGACCATCGCCGCGGTGATCGCCTTCATCAACATCACCTTCTTGATCACCATCCTCATCTCCTTTTAACGGGCCACTCTCCTGCACCCTGTTGTAATCACCTACTTGAACATGGTGCTTTATGCTACATATTATGATCCAATGATGTGTTTCCATCGTATGATGTTTTGAGTAGATTACTTTTGACCTTGGGGTTGACTGATGATCTAGATTGGTTTGAGGTGTATGTTTATTTTGGTGCAGTCCTATGGTGCCTTTTGTGCCGCGCACACGTGAAGGATTCCCGGTGTAGGGTGTTGTAATACGTTCATGACTCGCTTATTGTGGGTTGCTTGAGTGACAGAAGCATAAACCCGAGTAAGGGGGTTGTTGCGTATGGGATAAAGGGGAGTTGATGCTTTAATGCTATGGTTAGGTTTTACCTTAATGATCTTTAGTAGTTGCGGATGCTTGCTAGAGTTCCAATCATAAGTGCATATGATCCAAGTAGAGAAAGTATGTTAGCTTTTGCCTCTCCCTCATATAAAATTCCAATAATGATTTCCGATCTTGTTAACAATTGCCTAGGATAATTCCGCACACCGACTCATCATTATTCCACACTCGCTATTTGTAATATATTGTAATATTATGATAACATCACCTATTTTAGTATGTTAGTTCTTCGATATCATGCAAAGTTATCCTCTTCATATCCACAACGTAGTTTCATTTCTCCTTTCTAGATGGAAGCAAACGTTCGTTGTACGTAGAGTCGTATCGGTGGCAGATATGACTTGAGTGAATATTAATTTTACCTTTATCTCCTTGTGGGTTAGACACTCGATACTTATCAATTCCAACTTTGGAAACTGCTACGATGATTCCTTGCACTTGGGGATTATCACTCACTGACACCGGAGGAGTACCTTTTGTTTATCAAACATCGCAACATAACTGGGTGACTATAAAGGTTTTCTACAGGTATCTCCCAGGGTGTCTGTTGGGTTGGCATGGATCAAGACTGGGACTTGTTACTCCGTGTGACGGAGAGGTATCTCAGGGCACACTCGGTAATACAACATCACTATAAGCCTTGCAAGCAATGTGACTAAAGAGTTAGGCATAGCATCTTGTATTACGGAACGATTAAAGAGACTTACTAGTAATGAGATTGAACTAGGTATAGAGATACCGACAATCGAATCTCGGGCAAGTAGCATACCGAAGAACAAAGGGAACATCATACGGGATTAACTGAATCCTTGACATAGAGGTTCAACCGATAAAGATCTTCATAGAATATGAAGGAGACAATATGGGCATCTAGGTCCCGTTATTGATTATTGACCGTAGAGGTGTCTCGGTCATGTCTACATAGTTGTCGATACCGCAGGGTCTGCACACTTAAGGTTCGGTGAGGTTTCGGTAGTATAGAGTTATGTATGGTGGTGACCGAAGGTTGTTTGGAGTCCCGGATGAGATCCCGGACATCATGAGGAGCTCCGGAATGGTTCGGAGATAAACCTTAATATATAGGAAGTCCTCTTTTGGTCACCGGAAAAGTTTTGGGCTCATCGGTAGTGTACCGGGAGTGCCGGGAGGGTACCGGGGGACCATCGAGAGAGGTATTTCGACCCAAGAGGCTACATGGGCTGTGGGAAGAGGTATACCAGCCCTTAGTGGGCTGGCCAAAGCCCCATAGGAAGCCCATGCGGCTGAGGTGAAGAAACCCAAGGGTGGAAGGAAGCCCAAGTGGGAAAAAGAGGAGTCGTAGTCCTACTAGGAGTGGAGGAGGAGGACTCCTCCCTCCCACTTCGGCCGAACCAGATTTGGCTCGCTTGGGGGCCAAGTATCGTCCCTCCGCTCCTCCTATATATACTAGAGGTTTTGATGGGTTTTCTACAGAAAGATAGCCACGTGCTGCCCTCTCCTCTAGATCGTCATTTCTCCTCTATATCGGTTTCAGCGGTGCTTAGGCGAAGCCCTGCTGGAATAGCTCCACCACCATCGTTTATTATTGCCTCTAGGGCATATTTCCAACAGGCACGTATTTTATTGTTGCCATCAAGGGTAACAAGATGGGGTTTTCATCGTATTGCTTGAGTTTATCCCTCTAGATGCAGAATCATTTCGGTCTACTTGATACAGACGTGATGCCTATATGCATGATCATTGCCTTGGATAACTACATGATTATTCGCTTTTCTATCAATTGCTTGACAGTAATTTGTTTACCCACCATGATATTTTCCTTCAAGAGAGAAGCCTCTAGTGAAACCTATGGCCCCCGGGTCTACTTTCCATAATATATTTTTAGACCTATGAACCAAAAAAACCAAGTAATCCTTGCAAGTAATCCCGGCAATTTATTTACCTTTTACTTTCCTTTCTCATTTACATCTATCTCTATCAGATCTAATCCTTGCAAGTAATCCTGAAGGGATCGACAACCCCTTTATAGCGTTGGGTGCAAGAGTTTGATGGTTTGTGTAGGTGCATCCATTCGTGACTTGCTTGTTCCTCATACTGGATTGATACCTTGGTTCTCAACAACTGAGGAAAATACGTATCTAATTCACTGCATCACCCTTTCCTCTTCAAGGGAAAACCAACGCAAGCTCAAGAGGTAGCAGTCACTTTCATCATGTTGGTTTGATTCGTGTTCGCTACTTTGATAATTTGATATGTGGGTGGACCTGTGCTAAGGTTTTGTTATTACTTGAACTAACAACCTACTTAAGATTAACCCCCTCGCAAGCATCCACAACTATGATAAAAGTATCAAGACAAAGTCTAACCATACCATTAAACACGTGGACCCGAATCAGCCCCTTATGAAGTAGCACATAATCTAGGGTTTAAGCTTCTATCACCCTAGCAACCCATCATCTAATAACTACTCCACAATGCATTCCCTTATGCCCAAGTATGGTGAAGTGTCATGTAGTCGACGTTCACATGACACCACTAAGGGAATCACAACATAAATATCATCAAAATATCGAACACATATCAAATTCACATGGTTACTTGCAACATGATTTCTCCCGTGACCTCAAGAACAAAGGCAACTACTCACAAATAATATGCATTCTCAAGATCAGAGGTGTATTGAATAGCAAAATGGATCTGAACATATAACATTCCACCAAATAAACCATATAGCAATCAACTACACATGGTAATCAACACTACTAGTCACCCACACGTACCAATCTGAGGTTCCGGTACAAAGATAGAACATTGGAGAAGAACTAGGGTTTGAGAGGAGATGGTTATGTTGAAGGTGTTGATGAAGAATGGCCTCCCGAAGATGAGAGGTTGTTGGTGATGACGATGGCTTTGATTTCCCCCTCCAGGAGGGAAGTCCTGCCGGCGGAATAGCTCCATTGGAGGGCAAAACTGCTCCTGCCAAAGTTATGCCTCGACGCGGCGGTGCTTTTTCCCGAAAGTCCTCCTCCTATTTTATATATTTTTTGGTAATTTATACCAGAAGATGGGCTTCGTAGGTGGGCCAGGGTGGCCACCCTCCACCAGGGCACGGGTAGGGGGCCTGGCGCGCCCTAGTGGGGGTGCCCACCTGGTGGCCCCCCTCCGGTAGTTTTTAGCTCCAACATTTCTCATTTATTGTATAAGAAATCTCCGTAAATTTTCAGCTTCATTGGGGATGTGCAGAATAGTTATTTCTGACGTGCTTTTTTCAGGTACTGAATTCCAGTTGGCGGCATTCTCTCTCTTGGTGTAAACCTTGCAAATTGTGAGAGAAAAGGCATTATAATTACTCCCCAAAGCATTATTATGCATAAAAACATTATAAATAATAGTAGGAAAACATGATGAAAAATGGACGTATCAAGGTTTCACGAGGTTCAATTGCGTGCACATCATCAACATCTTCAACATGTGGATCTATAGGGTGTGGTGGAAGATCTTGTTCTTCAGGCATCATTTGTTGAGATTCACCATCACTAAGGGATTCATCATCACCGACATGTGCATGTTCTTGTTCTAGTTCTGGATGATGAATTTGTTCTTCTTCTTGTGCTTGATGATGTTGTAGGTCCCATGTAGGACCTATTTCTTGTTCTTGGATTCTGAACTCCTCTTGGGGGTTGAGATCTTGTGGTGGTGTTAGTGTAGTAGTTGTTTGAGCATGAGTGGTGCTTGTGTCCTCATTTTCACCTTCACAAGGAACATGTTCCATTGGAAGGAAAGCACCTACACCCATGGTCAAAATGTCTTGTGAAGGATTGACATGGCTTGAGACTGCATCGGTAGTTCCCCAAGAGGAAGGGATGATGCAGCACAACGATAGTAAGTATTTCCCTCAGTTATGAAACCATGGTATCAATTCATAGAGGAAGATCACGCACCCACGTAAACTACACCGGCCCACAAAAACCAAATACTTGTAACCCGACGCGAAAGAGAGGTTGCCACGCTCTCTATGGTAATAACATAGATTAGGTAATGATAGTTTTGGCAAACATATCTCGCGAGAACACAAAATAAAATAAGTAACAAAAAGTGCAGCAAGGTATTTTTGGGTTTTTTGGATTAATAGATCTGAAAAATATGCAAATAGTACATTGGAAAGCAATATGTTGGAAAAGTAGACCCGGGGGCCGTAGGTTACACTAGTGGCTTCTCTCATGAGTATAGCACACGGTGGGCGAACAAATTACTGTTGGGTCAATTGATAGAAGATCAAATAATCATGACGATATCTAGGTAGTGATCATTATATAGGTATTACGCCCAAGATAAGTCGACTGAAACGATTCTGCATCTACTTCTATTACTCCACACATCGATCGTTATCCAGCATGCATCTAGTGTATTTAGTTCATGGGAAACTAAGTAATGGAATAAGAACGGTGACATGATTTAGACAAGATCTATTCATGTAGGAATATACCCCATCTTGTTATCCTTAATGGAAAAGATACATGCGTGTATTTCTACCCATTCTATCACTGGGAAAGAACACCACAAGATCGAACCGATCACAAAGCACCTCTTCCCATGGCAAGAAAAATCGATCTAGTTGGCCTAACTAAACCAAAGATTCGAAGAAGAAATATGAGGCCATAAGTAATCATGCAAATAAGAGATCGAAGAAGGCTCAAATCATATTCATGGATAGAAACTGACCAGGAACTCAAAATTCATCGAATCCCAAGAAACACACCGCAAAAGTCACTACATCAAATAGATCTCCAAGAGACCATTGTATTGAGAAACATAGAGAGAGAGAGAGAGAGAGAGGAAGCCATCTAGCTACTGCCTATGGACCCATAGGTCTATGGTGGACTATTCATGCATCATCAGAGAGGCACCTATGAAGAAGATGGACCCCTCCGTGATGGTGTTAGATTGGATTTCGAGGTTCAGGAACTTAGGGCGGCCGGAATTGTGTTTCCTCGACTCCCCTAGGGTTTTCTGATTTTCTGGGAATTTATAGACTCGATAGTCGGTTGACGGGGTGCCCGAGGTGCCCACCCTCTACCAGGCCGTGCTAGGGGCCTCTGGCACCCTGGTAGAGGGTGGCCACCTTGGGCCCCCTCTTCTTGTGATATTTGGCCCATCTTCCTTCTTATGGTCCATAAAAATTCCAAAAAATCCCCGCAGAATTGGGGCTCTGTTTGGTACTGATTATGCCAGGGATGGAAATGATGATCCTTGAGCTGTGAGCGATGTTCGACACCACAAATGTAGAAATCAAGAAGGAGCATCATGTGTTGATGGTTAGTAAAACCACTAGTTTCGAGTAGGGCAAGGGCAAGGAGGGAAACTTCATGGATGGTAAGTCAGTTGCTGCTCCAGTGAAGCAACCCAAAGTTGAACCCAAACCCGAGACTAAGTGCTTCTATTATGAGGAGAGCGGTCGCTGAAGCGGAACAACCCTAGATTCTTGGTAGGTAAGAAGGCTGGCAACATCGAAAAAAGTATATTTGATATACGTATTATTGATGTGTACCTTGCTAGTACTCCTAGTAGCACCTGAGTATTGGATACCGTTTTGGTTGCCAAATGTTAGTAACTCGAAGTAAAAGCTACGGAATGAATGGAGACTAGCTAAGTGTGAGGTGACGATGTGTGTTGGAGATGTTTCCAAGGTTGATGTGATCAACATCGCACGCTCTCTCTACCTTCGGGATTAGTGAAAAACCTAAATAAAAGTTATTTGGTGTTTGCGTTAAGCATGAACATGATTAGATCGTGTTTATTGCAACACAGTTATTCATTTAAGTTAGAGAATAATTGTTATTCTGTTTACATGAATAATACCTTCAATGGTCATGCACCCAGTGAGAATGGTTTGTTGAATCTTGACCGTAGTAATACACATGTTCATAACATTGATGCCAAAAGATACAAAGTTAGTAATGATAGTACCACATACTTGTGGCACTGCCGCTAAATGTCATATTGGTATATATTGCATGAAGAAACTCCATGCTGATGGACCTTTTGACTCATCGATTTCGAATCGGTTGAGACATGCGAACCATGCCTCTTGGGCAAGATGACTAAGGACCCCGTTTTCGGTTTCATGGAGCGGGCAAGTGACTTATTGGAAATGATACATGTTGATTTACGCAATCCAATGAGTCTTGTAGCTTGTAGTGGATATTTTTATTTTCTTACCTTCACTAATGATTTGAGTAGATATAGTGTATATTTACTTAATGAAACACAAGTCTAAATCGTTAGAAAAGTTCAAGCAAATTTAGAGTGAAGTTTAAGATTATCGTGACAAGAACATAAAAATGTCTTCGATATGACCGTGGAGGTGAATATCTGAGTTACGAGTTTGGCATACAACTTTAGACAATGTGAAAGTTGTTTTACAACTCACGCCACCTGGAACACCATAGTGTGATGGTGTGTCCGAATGTCATAGTCGTGCTCTATTGGATATGGTGTGTGCTATGATGTCTCCTATCATTTTGCTACTATCATTTAGGGTTATGCATTAGAAACAACTATATTCACTTTAAATAAGGCACCATCTAAATCTGTTGAGATGACACCGGATGGTTTGGCAGAAACCTAAGCTGTCATTTCTTAGTGTTTGGGAATGCGACACTTATGTCTGATAAGCTCAAACCCAAAGAGGAAAAATGCATTTTCATAGAATACCCTAAGAACAGTTGGGTATACCTTATATCTTAGATCCGAGTACAAAGTGTTTGTTGCTAAAACTGGGTCCTTTCTCAAGAAAGAGTTTCTCTCGAAAGAATTGAGTGGGAGGAAGATAGAACCTGATGAGGTTGTTGAACCTTTGTTCAACCAGAGAGTAGCATAGCACGAGAATTTGTTTCTGTGAAGCCTACGCTAGTTGAAGAGGAAGTTAATGATGATGATCATGAAGCTTCGGATCAAGTTACTATCAAACCTCGTAGGTCGACAAGGATGTGTACTGCTCCTTAGCGGTATGACAACCCTGTCTTGGAGGTCATGTTGTTGGACAACGATGAACCTACAAGCTATGGAGAAGCGATGATGGGCCCAGATTCCGAGAAATTGTTAGAGCCCGTGAAATCCAAGAAAGGATCCATATATGAAAACCAAGTATAGACTTTGGTAGACTTGCTCGTTGGAGGGTAGGTCATTGAGTACAATGGACCTTTAAAATGAAGAGAGACGCTGATGGTGAATGTCACCATTTATAATGCTCGACTTGTCGCAAAGAAGTTTCCGCCAAGTTCAAGGAGTTGACTATGATTTGAATTTCTCACTCGTAGTGATGATAAATTGTGTTGGAATTATGTTAGTAGTTGCTGCGTTTTTCAATTATGAAATCGGGCAGATGGATGTCAAAACATTGTTTCCTTCCTTGAAGAAAGGTTGTATGAGATACAACCAGAAGGTTTTGTCAGTCCTAAGGATGCCAAAAGGTGTGCAAGATTCAGTGATCCTTCTATGGATCGAAGCAGGCATCTCGGAGTTAAAATATACGCTTCGATGAGGTGATCAAATTTTTTGAGTCTATACAAAGTTTATGAGAAACTTGTATTTACAATAAAGTGAGTGGGAGCACTATAGAGTTTCTGATAACCATATGTGGACGACATATTGTTGATAGGAAATGATGTAGAATTTCTAGAAAGAATAAAGGGTTGTTTGAAAAGAGTTTTTCAAAGGAAGACCTGGATAAAGAAAATTAATTGTTTCGGCATCGATATCTATAGAGATAGATCAAGACGTCTGATAAGACTTTCAATGAGTACATACCTTGACAAGATTTTGAAAGAGTTCAAAATGGATCAGTCAAAGAAATAGTTCTTGCTTTATTTTTAAGGTGTGAACTTGAGTGAGACTCAAAGCTTGACCACAGCAGAAAGAGAAAGGATGAACGTCGTCCCCTATGCCTTAGTCATACGCTCTGTGTAGTATGCCATGCTATGTACTGCACCTGTGTGTGCCTTGACATGAGTCCGTCAAGGGGTACAAAAGTGATCCAGGAGTGGATTACTGGACAGCGGTCAAGATTATACTTAGTAACTAAAGGACTAAGGAAAGGTTTCTCGATTATGGAGGTGATAAAGAGTTAATTGTAAAGAGTTACATCGATGCAAGCTTTAACACCAATCCGGATGACTCTTAGTAGCAATCCGGATACGTATAGTGGAGCGACCATTTGGAATAGCTCTAAGTGGAGTGTGATAGCAGTGTTTATAGTATGACATAGAGATTTGCAAAGTACACACGGATCTAAATGTCGTAGACCTATTGACTGTAAGACCTCTCTCACATGCAAAGCATGATCGAGCCCCAGAACTCATTGAGTGTTAGATTCATAACAATGTGAATCACATGGTGATGTGAACTAGATTATTGACTCTAGTGCAAGTGGGAGACTGTTGGAAATAGGCCCTAGAGGCAATAATAAATTAATTATTATCATATTTCCTTGTTCATGATAATCGTTTATTATCCATGCTATAATTGTATTGATCGGAGACTCAGATGCATGTGTGGATACATAGACAAAATCCATGTCCCTGGTATGCCTCTAATAGACTAGCTCATTGATCAAAGATGGCTATGGTTTCCTAGTCATGGAACTGAGATGTCATTTGATAATGGGATCACATCATTAGGAAAATGATGTGATGGACAAGACCCAAACTACAAACGTAGCATATGATCGTGTAAGTTTATTGCTACAGTTTTTTGCATGTCAAGTATCTGTTCCTATGACCATGAGATCATGCAACTCACTGACACCGGAAAAGTACCTTGTGTGTATCAAACATCACAACGTAACTAGGTCACTATAAAGGTGCTCTACAGGTATCTCCTAGGGTGTGTGTTGGGTTGCCGTGGATCAAGACTGGGATTTGTTACTCCATGTGATGGAGAGGTATCTCAGGTCCCACTCGGTAATACAACATCACAACAAGCCTTGCAAGCAATGTGACTAAAGTGTTAGCCATGGGATCTTCTATTACGTAACGAGTAAAGAGACTTGCTGGTAACAACATTGAACTACGTATGGAGATACTGACGATCGAATCTCGGGCAACTAACATACCGAAGAACAAAGGGAACATCATACGGGATTAACTGAATCCTTGACACAGAGGTTCGACTGATAAAGATCTTCATAGAATATGTAGGAATCGGTATGGGCATCCAGGTCCTGCTATTGGTTATTGACCGTAGAAGTGTCTCGGTCATGTCTACATAGTTCTCGAACCCACAGGCTTGCACACTTAAGGTTTGGTGACGTTTTGGTAGTGTAGAGTTATGCATGGTGGTAACCAAAGGTTGATCGCATTCTCGGATGAGATCTCGGATGTCACGAGGAGCTCCAGAATGGTCTAGAGGTAAAGATTGGTATATAGGAAGTCCTGTTTTGGTCACCGGAAAAGTTCTGGGCTCATCGATAGTGTACCGGGAGTGCCGGGAAGGTACCGGGGGACCGTCGGGAGGGTTATTTCGACCCGAGAGGATACATGGGCTATGGGAGAAGGAATACCAGCCCTTAGTGGGCTGGCTGAAGTCCCACAGAAGGCCCATGCAGCTAGGGCATAAAACCCAAGGTGGAAAGAAGGCAAAAGTGGGAAAATAAGGAATGAGTCCTAATCCTACTAGGAGTGGAGGAGGAGGACTCCTCCCTCCCACTTTGGCCAAACCAGATTTGGCTCCTTGGGATCCAAGCCTCCTCCCTCCCCTTCTCCTATATATACTAGAGGTTTTGAGGGCAGCCCTAACCCTAATTGCCACGTGCTGCCCTCTTCTTCCTCTAGATCAGTTTTCAGTGGTGCTTAGGCAAAGCCCTACTAGAATTAATCCACCACCATCACTGCAACACTGTTGCGCTGCCGGAGAACTAATCTACCTACCCTCTCCCTCTTGCTGGACCAAGAAGGCGGAGATCGTCATCGAGCTGTACGTGTGCTGAACGCGGAGGTGCCATCCGTTTGGCGCTAGATCGGAAGGACCGTGATCAAGATCGCGAGACGATTCGTGATTGGCTCGTGGGACGGATCGTGATGAGATCACGGGATGGATCGTGATCGGATCGCGGGACGGATCGTGATGGGACCACGGAATGCTCGGCAATTTGGATCACGAAGATGTTCGACTACATCAATCGTGTTTCTTAATGCTTCCCGCTTAGCGATCTACAAGGGTATGTAGATCCACTCTCCCTCTCGTAGATGCTCATCACCATGGATAGATCTTGCATGTGCGTAGGAAATTTTTTGTTTCTCATGCAACATTCCCCTACAGTGCCTCGCTACCCCTACTATGTCACTGGGTGAGGACACCGCAACATTGAACCCAAAACCAAGCACTTCTCCCATTGCAAGAATTACCAATCTAGTTGGTGATACCAAACCAATAACTCAAAGAGACTCACAAGGATGTGAAATCATGCATATAAGAATTCAGAGAAGATTCAAATAAGATTCATGGATAATCTAAACATAAACTCACAATTCATCGGATATTGACAAACACTCCCCAAACGAGGATTACATCGGATAGATCCCCATGAAGATCATGAAGAACATGGTATTGAACATCAAAGAGAGAGAAGAAGCCGCCTAGCTACTAGCTATGGTCCAGTAGGTCTGTGGTGGACTACTCGTGCATCATTGAAGGGGCAATGGAATTGATGTAGATGCCCTCCGTGATCGAAACCCCCTCTGGCAGATTACCGGAAAAGGCTCCAAGATTGGATCTCTCGGGAACATAGGCTTCTGGCGATGGAAAAGTATATACGTGGCTCGTTCTGGTGTTGGGGGAATATTTTGGTATTTATAGGATGAAGAATATATTTAGGAGACTTGCTAGGAGACGGCAAGCCTGCCAGGCGCGGCGAGGGGTTGTGGTCGTGCCTACCAGGCTTGAGACCTCCTGGTAGGTGCCCTGGCATGCACTCCAAGCCTGGTTGATTTGTTTCCTTCCAAAAAAATTCATTCTGAAGGTTTTATTCTGTTTGGACTCTGTTTAATATTCCATATCTGCAAAACTCAAAAACAAGGAAAAAACAAAAACAGGCACTCGACTCTAGATTAATAGGTTAGTCCCAAAAATAATATAAAATTGCATATTAATGCATCTAGAACATCCAAAACATATAATATAATAGCATCCCATTATCAAATATTATAGATACATTGGAGACGTATCAGCATCTCCAAGCTTAATTCCTGCTCGTCCTCGAGTAGGTAAATGATAAAAACAGAATTTTTGATGTGGAGTGCTACCTAACATATTTATCCAAGTAATATTCTATATTGTGGCATGAATATTCAGATCCGTAAGACTCAAAACAAAAGCTTAATATTGATACAAAAACAATAATATTTCAACCATACTAGGAAAGCAATTGTATCTCTTCAAAATATAATGGAAGAAAAAAGTTATCCCTACAATATCATATGGTATGGCTATGCTCCATCTTCCCCACACAAAGTATTTATATCATGCACAACCCTGATGACAAGTCAAGCAATTGTTTTCACACCTATATTTTCTCAAACCTTTTCAACTCTCATGCAATACATGAGCGTGAGCCATGGATATAGCACTATAGTGTTGGGGAACATGGTAATAATTCAAAACAAAATCCTACGTGTCACCAAGATCAAGCTAGGAGATGCTAGCAACAAGAGAGAGGGAGTGCATCTTCATACCCTTGAAGATCGCTAAGCGTAAGCGTTGCAAAAACACGGTTGATGGAGTCATACTCACAGCGATTCAAATCGCGGAAGATCCAATCCAAGCGCCGAATAGACGGCGCCTCCGCATTCAACACACGTACAGCCCGGAGATGTCTCCTTCTTATTGATCCAGCAAGGGGGAGGAGAATTTGAGGGAGAGATCCGGCAGCATGACGGCATGGTGGCGGTGGAGCTCGTGGTTCTCCGGTAGAGTTTCACTAGGCACTATGGAGGAGGAGGAGGTGTAGGATGGGGGAGGGCTGCGCCAGGGGCAAGGGGTGCAGCTCCCATGCGCCTCACCACTATATATATAGGGGTGGAGGGGGCAGGTTTCTTGCCCTCCAAGTCCATTGGGGCGTTGGCAAAGGTGGGAGGAGAGAAATCCCATCCTTTCCCTTCCCCACCCATTGTTATCCCCCCTTTGTAGAGATCTTGATCTTATCCCTTCGGGATATGATTTTATTCCTTCAAGGGGGATCTTGGTGCGCCTTGATCAGGGGTGTGGGGCCTTTCCCCACTACCCACGTTCATGTGGGTCCCCCATGCAGATGGGCCCCACTCCGAAACCTTCTAGAAACTTCCTGGTATGATATCGAGAAAATCCCAAACATTTTCCAAAGGCCAAAATAGGACTTCCCATATATAAATCTTTACCTCTGGACCATTCTGGAACTCCTCATGACGTCCGGGATCTCATGCAAGACTTCAAACAGCTTTCGGTAACCACATACAATTCCCATTACAACTCTAGCGTCACCGAACCTTAAGTGTGTAGACCCTACGGGTTCAGGAACCATGTAGACATGACCGAGACACTTCTCCGGCCAATAATCAACATCGGGATCTGGATACCCATATTGGCTCCCACATGTTCCACGATCATATCATCATATGAACCATCATGTCAGGGATTCAATTAATCCCGTATACAATTCCCTTTGTCCATCGGTATGTTACCTGCCCGACATTCGATCGTTGGTATCCCTATACCTTGTTCAATCTCATTACCGACAAGTCTCTTTACTCGTTCTATAACACATGATCCCGTGACTAACTCGTTAGTCACATTGAGCTCATTATGATGATGTATTACCGAGTGGGCCCAAATATTCCTCTCCGTCACACGGAGTGACAAATCCCAGTCTCGATTCGTTCCAACCCAACAAACACTCTTGGAGATACCTGTAGCGCACCTTTATAGTCACCCAGTTAAGTTGTGACGTTTGATACACCCAAAGCATTCCTATACTATCCGGGAGTTGCACAATCTCTTGGTCTAAGGAAATGATACTTGGCATTAGAAAAGTTCTAGCGCACCTTTATAACCATTTTTTATTGCCTCTAGGGCATATTGTCAACAGTCTCCCACTTGCACTAGAGTGAATAATCTAGCTACATTGTGATGAATCGAACACCCATAGAGTTCTGGTTCTGATCATGTTTCGCTCGTGAAAGAGGTTTAGTCAACGGATCTGCGACATTCACATCTGTATGTACTTTACAAATATCTATATCTCCATCCTTAATGTAACCACGAATGGAGTTGAAGTGGCGCTTGATTTTCTTGGTCTTCTTGTGAAACCTAGGCTCCTTGGCAATGGTAATAGCTCCAGTGTTGTCACAGAAGAGAGTCATCAGGCCAGACGCATTGCGAATCACTCCTAGGTCGGTGATGAACTCCTTCATCCAGACTCCTTCCTGTGCTGCTTCCGAAGCAGCTATGTACTATGCTTCACATGTAGATGTCGCCATGATGCTTTGCTTGCAACTGCACCAAGTGACTGTCCCACCATTCAAAATATACACATATCCGGTTTGTGACTTGGAGTCATTTGGATCTGTGTTGAAGCTATCATCAACGTAACCCTTTACGACAAGCTCTTCGACACCTCCATAAACGAGAAACATATCCTTAGTGCTTTTCAGGTAGTTAAGGATATTCTTGACCGCTGTCGAGTGTTCCATTCCAGGATCACTTTGGTACGTCCCTCCCAAACTTATGGCAAGGTTCACATCAGGTTTGTAGGGTAAGCCAGATTTACACACGTGAAACACCTAGGTTGACTTGACGAGCCAAGTGTTACAAAGAATGCGGTTGATGGTGTCGTACTCGCGGCGATTCAAATCGCGGAAGATCCGATCCAAGCGCCGAACGGACGACGCCTCCATGTTCAACACACGTATAGCCTGGGGATGTCTCCTCCTTCTTGGTCCAGCAAGGGGGGATAAGTTGAGGGAGAGCTCCGGCAGCACGACGTTGTGGTGGCAGTGGAGCTCGTGGTTGTCCGACAGAGTTTCAAGAGGCACTACGGAGGACGAGGTGTAGGAGGGGGAGGGCTGCGCCAGGGACAAGGGGTGCATCTCCCATGCGGCTCCCCACTATATATAGGGGTGGAGGGGGCTGGTTTCTTGCCCTCCAAGTCTGTTGGGGTGTTGGCAAAGTTGGCAGGAAAGAAATCCCGTCCTTTCCATTCCCCACCCATTATTATCCCCTTTTTAGGGATCTTGATCTTATCCCTTCGGGATATGATCTTATTACTTCAACGGGGGATCTTGGTGCGCCTTAACCAGGGGTGTGGGGCCTTTCCCCCACTACCCACGTGTTGGAAATATGCCCTAGAGGCAATAATAAATTACTTATTATCATATTTCCTTGTTCATGATAATCGTTTATTATCCATGCCATAATTGTATTGATCGGAGACTTAGATGCATGTGTGGATACATAGATAAAACCATGTCCCTGGTATGCCTCTAATGGACTAGCTCGTTGATCAAAGATGGTTAAGGTTTCCTAGCCATGGACATGAGATGTCATTTGATAACGGGATCACATCATTAGGAGAATGGTGTGATGGACAAGACCCAAACTACAAATGTAGCATATGATCGTGTCAGTTTATTGCTACTGTTTTCTGCATGTCAAGTATATGTTCCTTTGACCATGAGATCATACAACTCACGGACACCGAAGGAGTGCCTTGTGTGTATCAGACGTCACAATGTAACTGGGTGACTATAAAGGTGCATTACAGGTATCGCCGAAGGTGTTTGTTGGGTTGGCATGGATCAAGACTGGGATTTGTTACTCCGTGTGACGGAGAGGTATCTCAGGGCCCACTCGGTAATACAACATCACAATAATCCTTGAAAGCAATGTGACTAAGTGTTAGCCACGGGATCTTGTATTACGGAACGAGTAAAGAGACTTGCCGGTAACGAGGTTGAACTAGGTATACAAATACTGACGATCGAATCTCGGGCAAGTAACATACCGAAGAACAAAGGGAAACATCATACGGGATTAACTGAATCCTTGACATAGAGGTTCGACCGATAAAGATCTTCGTAGAATATGTAGGAACCAATATGTGCATCCAGGTCCTGCTATTGGTTATTGACCGTAGAGGTGTCTCGGTCATGTCTACATAGTTCTCGAACCCGCAGGGTCTGCACACTTAAGGTTTGGTGACGTTTCGGTAGTATGGAGTTATGCATGGTGGTGACCGAAGGTTGTTCGGAGTCCCGAATGGGATCCCGGACATCACAAGGAGCTCTGGAATGGTCCGGAGGTAAAGTTTGATATATAGGAAGTCCTGTTTTGGTCACCGGAAAAGTTTCGGGCTCATCGGTAATGTACCGGGAGTGCCGGTAGTGTACCGAGGGACCACCGGGAGGTGTATTTCGACCCAAGAGGCTATATGGGCTGTGGTAGAGTAAATACCAGCCCTTTGTGGGCTGGTGGAAGTCCCACACAAGTCCCATGTGGCTGGGAAGAAAATCCCAAAAGGAAAAAGGTGGAAAAAGGCAAAAAAAGGGCCAAATGAGGAAGGAGTCCTAATCCTACTAGGAGTGGAGCAGGAGGACTCCTCCCTCCTTGGTTTGGCCGACCCAAGGGCTGACTCTTTGGCAGCCAAGCCTCCTCCTCCTATCCTCCTATATATACTAGAGGATTTTAGGGTTTTGGAACAAGATTTTCAGCCACGTGCCACCCGTTCCTCTAGTGCATAGCTTCTCCTCTAGATCGGTTTTCTGAAAAGCTTAGGCGAAGCCCTGCCGGAATAGCTCCACCACCATCGCCACAGCACCATCACGCTGCCGGAGAACTCTTCTACCTCTCCGCTCCCTCTTGCTGGATCAAGAAGGCGGAGGTCGTCATCAAGCTATACGTGTGCTGAACATGGAGGTGCCGTCCGTTCGGCGCTAGATCGGAAGGACCGTGATCAAGATCGCGAGACGGATCGTGATGAGTTTGCGGGACGGATTGTGATGAGTTCGTAGGACGGATCGTGATGAGATCACAGGACGGATCGTGATGAGTTCATGGGACGGATCGTGATTGGATCGCGGGACGGATCGTGATGAGATCGCGGGACACTCGGCGATTTGGATCGCGAAGACGTTCGACTACACCAACCACATTTCTTAACGCTTCCCGCTTAGCAATCTACAAGGGTATGTTGATCCACTCTCCCTATGGTAGATTCTCATCACCATGGATAGATCTTGCGTGTGCGTAGAGAAATTTTTGTTTCCCATGCAACGTTCCCCAACAGTGGCATCATGAGCTAGGTCTATGTGTAGATGAGATCTCGAGTAGAACACAAAAGGTTTGTGGGCATTGATGCTTAGATTGCTTCCTCCCTTGGTCGGATTTTGGTTCAGTGGTATTGTGGGATGAAGCGGCCTAGACCAACATTACTCGTACGCTTACGAGAGACCGGTTCCATCGACTGACGTGTAACTTCGTTGCACAAAGATGGCTAGCGGGTGTCTGTTTCTCCTACTTTAGTTGGATCGGATTCGACTAAGGCGGTCCTTGAGAAGGTTGAAAAGCAACTTATGTATCACCGTTGTGGTTTATGCGTAGGTGAGAATTGTTCTTGGTAGATACTCGTAGCAGCCACGTAAAACATGCAACAACAATTAGAGGGCGTCTAACTTGTTTTTGCAGGGTATGTTGTGATGTGATATGGCCAATTACATGATGTGATATATGTCATGTATGAGATGATCATGTGATGTATAGATTATCACGACTTGCATGTCGCTGACTACGGAAACCAGCAGGAGCCATAGGGTTGTCTTTAATTATTGTATGACGTGCATGTCAATCATTAAGTGCTATGTAATGCTTTACTTTATCGGTAAACGGTAGCAATAGTAGTAGAAGCATGTTGGGCGCAACAACCCCGATGGCGACATGTTGATGGAGATAAAGATGATGGAGATCATGGTGTCATGCCAGTGACGATGGAGATCATGCCGATGCTTTCAAGATGGAGATCAAAAGCACAAGTTCATGGCCATATCATGTCACTTATGATTTGCATGTGATGTTAATCCTTTTATGCACCTTGTTTTGCTTAGGACGACGGTAGCATTATAAGGTGATCCCTCACTTAAATTTCAAGATGAATTGTGTTCTCGCCGAGTGTGCATCGTTGCGAAAGTTTGTCGTGTTGAGACACCACGTGATGATCGGGTGTGATAGACTCTACGTTCACATACAACGGGTGCAAGCCAGTGTTGCACATGCAGAACACTCGGGTTAAACTTGACGAGCCTAGCATGTACAAACATGGCCACGGAACACAAGAGACCGAAAGGTCAAACATGAGTCATATAGTAGATATGATCAACATGATGATGTTCACCATTGAAACCACCTCAACTTACGTGATGATCAGACTTGAGTTGGTAAATTTGGATCATGTATCACTCGAATGACTGGAGGGATGTCAATTTGAGTGGGAGTTCTTAAGTAATATGATCAATTGAACTCATTATCATGAACATAGTCAGTGGTGTGTTTGCAAACTGTGTTGTAGATTACTATCTCACGCTGTAGCTCCCTTGAATTTTTATATGTTCCTAGAGAAATAGAGTTGAAAGATGATGGTAGCAATATTGCGGACTGGCTCTGTGATCTGAGGATTGTCCTCATTACTGCACAGAAGGCTTATGTCCTTAGTGCACCGCTCGGTGCGCCAACCCCTCTAGCGTTGTTTGTAGATGTTGTGAACATCTGACAGGCACGTTATGATAACTACTTGATAGTTTAGTGCGTCATGTATTACGGTTTAGAATTGAGAATCCAAAACTTTTTGAACGTCACGGAACATATGAGATGTTCTAAGAGCTGAAATTAGGATCTCAGGCTCGTGCCCGTGTTGCGAGATATGAGATCTCCAACAAGATTCTTTGCCTGTAAGATGAAGGAGAATAGCTCTATCGTTGAGCATGTGCTCAGATTGTCTGGGTGCTACAATCGCTTGAATCGAGTGGGAGTTGATCTTCCAGATAAGATAGTGATTGATATTGTTCACCAAGTCACTGTCACTAAGCTACTAGAACTTGGTGATGAACTATAAATGCCAGGGATAGAAATAATGATCCCTGAGCTGTTCGCAATGTTTGACACCGCGAAGGTAGAAATCAAGAAGGAGCATCAAGTGTTGATGGTTAGTAAAACCACTAGTTTCGAGAAGGGCAAGGGCAAGGAGGGAAACTTCATGGATAGCAAGTCAGTTACTGCTCCGGTGAAGCCACCCAAAGTTGAACCCAAACCCGAGACTAAGTGCTTCGATTATGAGGAGAGCGGTCACTGAAGCAAAACAACCCTAGATACTTGGTAGATAAGAAGGCTGGCAACGTCGACAGAAGTATATTTGATATATGTGTTATTGATGTGTACCTTGCTAGTACTCCTAGTAGCACCTGGGTATTTGATACCGTTTCGGTTGCTTAATGTTAGTAACTCGAAATCAAAGCTATGGAATAAACGGAGAACTAGCTAAGGGTGAGGTGACGATGTGTGTTGGAAATGTTTCCAAGGTTGATGTGATCAACATCGCACGCTCTCTCTTCCTTCGTGATTAGTGACGAACCTAAATAAATGTTATTTGATGTTGTGCGGTGAGCATGAACGTGATTAGATCGTGTTTATTGCAACACGGTTATTCATTTAAGTTAAATAATAATGGTTATTCTGTTTACATGAATAATACCTTCAATGGTCATGCACCAAGTGAGAATGGTTTGTTGAATCTTGATCGTAGTAATACACATGTTCATAACATTGATGCCAAAAGATACAAAGTTAATAATGATAGTACCACATACTTGTGGCACTGCCGCTAAATGTCATATTGGTATAAAGCGCATGAAGAAACTCCATACTGATGGATCTTTTGACTCATTCGATTTCGAATCGGCTGAGACATGTGAACCATGCCTCTTGGGCAAGATGACTAAGGACCCCGTTTTTTTGGTTTGATGGAGCGGGCGAGTGATTTATTGGAAATGATACATGTTTATGTATGCAATCCAATGAGTCTTGTAGCATGCGGTGGATGTCGTTATTTTCTTACCTTCACTGATGATTTGAGTAGATAATACTGTATATTTACTTAATGAAACACAAGTCTGAATCGTTTGAAAAAGTTCAAGCAAATTCAGAGTGAAGTTTAAGATCATCGTGACAAGAAGATAAAATTTCCGTGATATGATCGTGGAGGTGAATATCTAAGTTACGAGTTTGGTATACAACTTAAGACAATGTGAAAGTTGTTTCACAACTCACACCACCTGGAACACCATAGTGTGATGGTGTGTCTAAACGTCATAGTCGTGCTCTATTGGATATGGTGCGAATTATGATGACTCTTATCCTTTTACCCCTATCGTTTTTGGGGTTATGCATTAGAGACAACTACATTCACTTTAGATAGGGCACCATCTAAATCCGTTGAGATGACACCGTGTGAATTATGGTTTGATAGAAACCTAAGCCGTCATTTCTTAACGTTTGGGGCTGCGACGCTTGTGTGAAAAATGTTTTCACCTAATGAGCTTGAACCCAAAGCTGACAAATGCATCTTCATAGAATACCCTAAAGACAGTTGGGTAAACCTTCTATCTCAGATCCAAGCATAAAGTGCTTGTTGCTAAAACTGGGTCCTTTCTCGAGAAAGAGTTTCTCTCGAAAGAATTGAGTGGGAGGAAGATAGAACTTGATGAGGTTGTTGAACCTTTGTTCCACCAGAGAGTAGCGCAGCACGGGAATTTGTTTGTGTGAAGCCTATGCTAGTTGAAGAGGAAGTTAATGATGATGATCATGAAGCTTCAGATCAAGTTACTTTCAAACCTCGTAGGTCGACAAGGATGTGTACTGCTCCTTAGTGGTATGACAACCCTGTCTTGGAGGTCATGTTGTTGGACAACGATGAACCTACGAGCTGTGGAGAAGCGATGATGGGCCCGGATTCCGACAAATGGTTAGAGGCCATGAAATCCGAGAAAGGATCCATGTATCAAAACCAAGTATAGACTTTGGTAGACTTGCAGGTTGGACGGCAGGTCGTCGAGTACAAATAGACCTTTAAGATGAAGACACACACTGATGGTGAATGTCACCATTTATAAAGCTCGACTTGTCGCAAAGAAGTTTCCGCCAAGTTCAAGGAGTTGACTGTGATGAGACTTTCTCACTCGTAGCGATGCTAAAGTCTATTGGAATTATGTTAGCGGTTGCTGCATTTTTCAATTATGAAATCTGGCAGATGGATGTCAAAACATCGTTTCCTTCGTCAAGGAAAGGTTGTATGAGATACAACCAGAAGGTTTTTGTCAGTCCTAAGGATGCTAAAAGGTGTGTAAGCTTCAATGATCCTTCTATGAACTGAAGCAAGCATCTCGAAGTTGGAATATACACTTTGATGAGGTGATCAAAGTTCTTGAGTCTATAGACAGTTTATGAGAAACTTGTATTTACAATAAAGTGAGTGGGAGCACTATAGAGTTTCTGGTAAGCATATGTGGTTGACATATTGTTGAACGAAAATGATGTAGAATTTCTGGAAAGCATGAACGGTTGTTTGAAACGAATTTTTCAAAGGAAGACCTGGATAAAGCTACCTAATTGTTGAGCATCAAGATCTATAGAGATAGATCAAGAAGCTTGATGAGACTTTTCAATAAGTACATACCTTGACAAAGTTTTTGAAAGAATTCAAAATGGATCAGTCAGAGAAAGAGTTCTCGCCTAATTTGTAAGGTGTGAAGTTGAGTAAGACTAATTGCCCAGTGACTGCAGAAAATAGAGAAAAGATGAGTGTCATCCCCTATGCTTCAGCCATAGGCTCTATCATGTATGCAATGTTGTGCACAAGACCTGATGTCAGCCTTGCCATAAGTATGGCCAGAAGGTTTCAAAGTGATCCTGGAATGGAGCACTAGACAATGGTCAAGATTATCCTTAGTAACTAAAATACTAAGGAGATGTTTCTCGATTATGGAGATGATAAAGAGTTTGCCGTAAAGGGTTACGTCGATGCAAGCTTTAACACCAATCCGGATGACTCGTAGTAGCAATCTGGATACGTATAGTGGAGCAGCCATTTGGAATAGTACCAAGTGGAGTGTGGTAGCAGTGTTTACGGTTTGACAAAGAAATTTGCAAAGTACACGCGGATCTGAATGTCGCAACCCGTTGACAATAAGACCTCTCTCACATGCAAAGCATGATCAAGCCCCAGAACTCATTGGGTGTTAGATTCATAACAATGCGAATCACATTGTGATGTGAACTAGATTATTGACTCTAGTGCAAGTGGGAGACTGTTGGAAATATGCCCTAGAGGCAATAATAAATTTGTTATTATCATATTTCCTTGTTCATGATAATCGTTTATTATCCATGCTATAATTGTATTGATCGGAGACTTAGATGCATGTGTGGATACATAGACAAAACCATGTCCCTAGTATGCCTCTAATAGACTAGCACATTGATCAAAGATGGTTAAGGTTTCCTAGCCATGGACATGAGATGTCATTTGATAACGGGATCACATCATTAGGAGAATGGTGTGATGGACAAGACCCAAACTACAAATGTAGCATATGATCGTGTCAGTTTATTGCTACTGTTTTCTGCATGTCAAGTATATGTTCCTTTGACCATGAGATCATGCAAATCAGGGACACCAGAGGAGTGCCTTGTGTGTATCAAACGTCGCAACGTAACTAGGTGACTATAAAGGTACTCTACAGGTATCTCCGAGGGAGTCTGTTGGGTTGGCATGGATCAAGACTGGGATTTGTTACTCCGTGTGACGGAGAGGTATCTCAGGGCCCACTCGGTAATACAACATCACAATAAGCCTTGCAAGCAATGTGACTAAGTGTCAAAAACGGGATCTTTTATTATGGAACGAGTAAAGGAACTTGCCAGTGACGAGGTTGAACTAGGTATACAGATACCGACGATCGAATCTTGGGCAAGTAACATACCGAAGAACAAAGGGAAACATCATACGGGGTTAACTGAATCCTTGACATAGAGGTTCGACCGATAAAGATCTTCGTAGAATATGTAGGAACCAATATGGGCATCCAGATCCCACTATTGGTTATTGACCATAGAGGTGTCTCGATCATGTCTACATAGTTCTCGAACCCGCAGGGTCTGCACACTTAAGGTTTGGTGACGTTTCGGTAGTATGGAGTTATGCATGGTGGTGACCGAAGGTTGTTCGGAGTCCTAGATGAGATCCCGGACATAATGAGGAGCTCTAGAATGGTCTGGAGGTAAAGATTGATATATAGGAAGTCCTCTTTTGGTCGCCGGAAAAGTTTCGGGCTCATCGGTAGTGTACCGGGAGTGCCGGTAGTGTACCGGGGGACCATCGGGAGGGGTATTTCGACCCAAGAGGCTATACGGGATGTGGGAGAGTAAATACCAGCCCTTTGTGGTCTGGTGAAAGTCCCACACAAGGCCCATGCATCTGGGAAGAAAAGCCCAAAAGGAAAAAGGTGGAAAAAGGCAAAAAAAGGGCCGAATAAGGAAGGAGTCCTAATCCTACTAGGAGTGGAGGAGGAGGACTCCTCCCTCCTTGGTTTGGCCGACCCAAGGGCTGCCTCTTTGGAAGCCAAGCCTCCTCCTCCTCTCCTCCAATATATACTAGAGGATTTTAGGGTTTTGGAACAAGATTTTCAGCCACGTGCCACTCGTTCCTCTAGTGCATAGCTTCTCCTCTAGATCGGTTTTCTGTAGTGCTTAGGCGAAGCCCTGCCGGAATAGCTCCACCACCATCGCCACAGGGCCATCACACTGCTGGAGAACTCTTCTACCTCTCCGCTCCCTCTTGCTAGATCAAGAAGGCGGAGATCTTCATCAAGCCGTACGTGTGCTGAACGCGGAGGTGCCGTCTGTTCGGCGCTAGATCGGAAGGACCGTGATCAAGATCGCGAGACGGATCGTGATGAGTTTGCGGGACGGATCGTGATGAGATCGCGGTACGGATCATGATGAGTTTGCGGGAAGGATCGTGATTGGATCGCGGGACGGATCGTGATGAGATCGCGGGACACTCGGCGATTTGGATCGTGAAGACGTTCGACTACACAACCACGTTTCTTAACGCTTCCCGCTTAGCAATCTACAAGGGTATGTAGATCCACGCTCCCTCTTGTAGATGCTCATCACCATGGATAGATCCTGTGTGTGTGTAGGGAAATTTTTGTTTCCCATGCAACGTTCCCCAACACCACGTTCATGTGGGTCCCCAATGTAGGTGGGCCCCACTCCGAAACCTTATATAGAAACTTCTTGGTATGAGACCAAAAAATCCCAAACATTTTCCGGTGGCCAAAATAGGACTTCCCATATATAAATCTTTTCCTCTGGGCCATTCTGGAACTCCTCGTTATGCCCGGGATCTCATCTGAGACTCCGAACATCTTTCGGTAACCACATACAATTCCCATTACAACTCTAGTGTCATCAAACCTTAAGTGTGTAGACCCTATGGGTTCGAGAACCATGTAGACATGTCCGAGACACCTCTCCGGCCAATAACCAATAGCGGGATATGGATACCCATATTGGCTCCGACATGTTCCATGATGATCTCATCAGATGAACCACGATGTCGAGGATTCCATTAATCCCGTATACAATTCCCTTGTCCATCGGTATGTTACTTTCCCGAGATTCGGTCGTGGGTATCTCTATACCTTGCTCAATCTCGTTACCAACAAGTCACTTTACTCGTTCAATAACAAATGATCTCATGACTAACTCCTGAGTCACATTGAGCTCTTTATGATGATGTATTACCGAGTGGACCAAGAGATACCTCTCTGTCACACAGAGTGACAAAACCGAGTCTTGATTCGTGCGAACACAACAGACACTTTCGAAGATACCTTTAGTGCACCTTTATAGTCACCCAATTACGCTGTCACGTTTGATACACCCAGAGCATTCCTACGGTATCCGGCATTTTCATAATCTCATGGTTTAAGGAAATGATACTTGACATTACAAAAGCTCTAGCACATGAACTATACGATCTTGTGCTATGCTTAGGATTGGGACTTGTCCATCACATCATTCTCCTAATTATGTGATCCCGTTATCAAAGACATCCAATGTCCATGGTCAGGAAACCATGGCCATCTATTGATCAACGAGCTAGTCAACTAGAGGCTCACTAGGGACATGGTGTGGTCTATGTATTCACACATGTATTACGGTTTCCGGTTAATACAATTATAGCATGAACAATAGACAATTATCATGAACAAGGAAATATAAGAATAACCATTTTATTATTGTCTCTAGGGAATATTTCCAACATATAGGTGGAATAGAATGTGGTGGAGGTTGTAAAGGAAGGGGAGAAGATAGTCTCACATCAACTAGGCCTATCAACAGGATATGGAGATGCCCATTAATAGATATCAATGTGAGCGAGTAGGGATTGACATGCAACGGATGCACTAGATCTATAAGTGTATGAAAGCTCAAGAGGAAACTAACTGGGTGTGCATCCAACTTGCTTGCTCATGAAGACCTAGGGAAAATTTTATAAGCCCATCATTGGAATATACAAGCCAAGTTATATAAAGAAAAATTCCCACTAGTATATGAAAGAGACAAAATAGGAGACTCTCTATCATGAAGATCATGGTGATAATTTGAAGCACAAGTGTTGAAAGATAGTAGCAATGTCCATTCTCTCTTTTCTATCATATTTTTTTATCTTTTTTCTTCTTCTTTTTTTGGTGGGCATCTAAGGCCTCTTTTATTATTTTTTATTTGGGCTTCGCTGGCCTCTTTTATTTTTTCATAAAGTCCGGAACTCATCCCCACTTGTGAGGGAATCATACCTTCCAAAATCATTTCCTCACATGGGACATGATCTAATATTGATAATCATCACACTTTTATTTACTTACAACTCAAAATAAAATTACAACTTGATGCCTATGACAAAATATGACTCTATATGCAATATGCAAGTGATGCTGCATGTCATAAAAGGAAGCGGTGGAAGTTGCATGGCAATATATCTAGGAATAGCTATGGAAATGCCATAATAGGTAGGTATAGTGGCTGTTTTGAGGAAAGATATATGGTGGCTGTTTTGAGGAAGGTATATGGTGGCTGTTTCGAGGAAGGTGTTTGTTGTACCGACGAAAGTTGCATAGTACTAGAGAGGCTAGCAAATGTGGAAGGGTGAGAGTGTGTATATTCCATGAACTCAACATTAGTCATAAAGAACTCACATACTTATTGCAAAAGTATATTAGCCATTGAAGAAAAGTATTAAACGCATGCTCCTAGGGGAGAGGTTGGTAGGAGTTAACCATCGCGCGCTCTCGAACCTCACACAAAGGTTGACAATCTATAAACAAATCATGCTCCGACTTCCTTACATATTGTTCACCAGATGTGCATGCTACGGGAATTACAAACCTTTACACAAGTATTTTTTACCAAATCACAATTACTTCCTAACATGACTCTTATCATTACCATCTTTGTATCTCAAAACTCGATGCAAGGAATCAAACTTCTCATAATATTCAATGCACTTAATATGAAAGTTTTTATTATATCCCTCTTGTATGACTATCATATTAGGACTAAATTCATAACCTTAGACCAATTACCATGCTGTTTAGAGACTCTCTAAATAATATAAGTGAGGTACTTGAGTTCAATTGTTTCTATAAAACGCAAACACCACCGTGCTCTATAAAATATAAGTGAAGCACATAGAGCAAAATTGCCTAACTCGAAAGATATAAGTGAAGCACAAAGAGTATTCTATTAAATTCACGATTCAGCGTGTCTCTCTCAAAAGATGTGTGCAGCAAGGATAATTGTGGCAAACTAAGAAGCAAAGACTCATATCATACAAGATGCTCCAAGCAAAACACATATCATGTGGTCAATAAAAATATAGTCTCAAGTAAATTTACCGATGGATTGAAGACGAAAGTGGGGATGCCTTCCGAGACATCCACAAGCTTAGGCTCTCTGGCATCCTTGAATATGACTTGGGGTGCCTTGGGCATCCCCAAGCTTAGGCTCTTGCCACTCCTTATTCCATAGTCCATCAAATATTTACCCAATACTTGAAAACTTCACAACACAAAACATAACAGAAAACTCGTGAGATCCGTTAGTATAAGAAAATAAATCACCACTTTAGGTACTGTTGTGAACTCATTCTTTATTTATATTGGTGTTATAACTACTATATTCTAACTTATACATGGTTTATACATAGCATCCCCAAGCTTATGGCTTTGCATATCATTAGCATCATGAATATTCAAAGAATTCATACCAACAATACTGAAATCATGCTCATCATTCAAATATTTAGTGCCAAACATTTTAATAACTTCTTCTTCTAACACTTGAGCACAATTTTCCTTTTCATCATTTTCACGAAAGACATTAAAAATATGAAGCATATGAGGCAACCAAAATTCCATTTTTTGTAATTTTCTTTTATAAAACACAACTAGTGAAAAACAAGAAACTAAAACATTTGATTGCAAGATCTGAAGATATACCTTCAAGCACTCACCTCCCCGGCAATGGCGCTAGAAAAGAGCTTGATCTCTACTGCACAACACTCTTCTTGTAGACTCGAGTTGGGCCTCCAAACGCAGAGTTTTGTAGGAGAGTAGCAATTTTCCCTCAAGTGGATGACCTAAGGTTTATCAATCCGTGGGAGCTGTAGGATGAAGATGGTCTCTCTCAAACAACCCTGCAACCAAATAACAAAGAGTCTCTTGTGTCCCCAACACACCCAATAAAATGGTAAATTGTATAGCTGCACTAGTTCGGGGAAGAGATGGTGATACAAGTGTAATATTGAAGGTAGATAAAGGTTTTTGTAATGTAAAAATATAAAAAACAGCAAGGTAACTAATGATAAAAGTGAGCACAAACGGTGTTGCAATGCTTAGAAACAAGGCCTAGTGTTCATACTTCCACTAGTGCAATTTCTCTCAACAATACTGACTTACTTGAATCATATGTAAATACCTCTCGTGTGACAAAGAGTTCACTCCATAGTCACAAATAGTGGAGAACTAACGAAGAAATTATTGTAGGCTATGAATCCACCTCAAAGTTATCTTTTTGGGTCAATCTTATGAGCTATCCCTATAAGTGTCACAAAAATCCCTAGAGTTCATAATAAAATAACACCTTAAGATACACATCAACCAAAACCCTAATGTCACATAGATACTCCAATGTCACCACAAGTACCCATGGGCTTGATTATACGATATGCATCACACAATTCCAAATTCATCTTGTTCAATCCAACACAAAGAACTTCAGAGAGTGCCCCAAAGTTTTGACTGGAGATCCAAGACGAAAACATGTGCCAATGCCTATGCATAGATTCCCAAGGTCACGGAACCCGCTAGTTGATCACCAAAACATACATCAAGTGGATCAATAGAACATCCCATTGTCACCACGGATATCCCATCAAGATCTGCATCAAGTGTTCTCAAATCCTTAAAGACTCAATCCAATAAGAAAACTTGAAAGGGAAAACTCAATTCATCACAAGAAGATAGAGAGGGGGAAACTCCATATGATTCATTTATATCAATAAAGCTCGCGGTACATCATGATTGTGCCATCTCAAGAACACGAGAGAGAGAGAGAGAGACATCAAACACATAGCTACTGGTACATACCCTCAGCCCTGAGGGTGAACTACTCCCTCCTCGTCATGGAGACCGCCGGGATGTTGAAGATGGCCTCCGATGATGGTTTCCCCCTCTGGCAGGGTGCCGGAACAGGCTCTCGATTAGTTTTTCGTGGCTCTAGAGGCTTGCGGCGGCGGAACTCCCGATCTAGGTTTCTTTCTGGAGGTTTTGGGATTTATAGGATCACTTGGCATTGGAATCACGTCAAGGGGACTCCCGAGGGGCCCACTATTGGGGAACGTTGCATGGGAAACAAAAAATTTCCTATGCACACGCAAGATCTATACATGGTGATGAGCATCTACGAGAGGGAGAGTGGATCTACATACCCTTGTAGATCGCTAAGCGGGAAGCATTAAGAAACGCAGTCGGTGTAGTCGAACGTCTTCGCGATCCAAATCGCCGAGCATCCCATGATCTCATCACGATCCATCCTGTGATCCAATCACGATCCGTCCCTCGAACACATCACGATCCGTCCTGCGATGTCATCATGATCCGTCTCGTGATCTCGATCATGATCCTTCCGATCTAGCGCCGAACGGACGGCACCTTCGCGTTCAGCACACGTACAGCTCGATGACGATCTCCGCCGTCTTGATCCAGCAAGAGGGAGCAGAGAGGTAGATGAGTTCTCTGGCAGCACGATGGCGTTGGGGTGATGCTGGTGGAGCTATTCTAGCAGGGCTTCGTCTAAGCACCGCTGAAAACCGATCTAGAGGAGAAACTACGATCTAGAGGAGAGGTAGCACGTGGCTATTACGGTTAGCTTTTTCCTCTAAATCCTCTAGTATATATAGGAGGGAGGGGAGGAGGCAGCCTCAAACCCTCAAGGTTTGGTCGAAATTGGAGGTGGAGGAGTCCTACTCCAATCCTATTAGGACTAGGATTCCTCCTTTCCACTTGGAAACTCTTTCCACCTCTCCACCTTTGGATTTTTTCCTTCTCAAACCACTCCAGCCGCATGGGCCCTTAGATGAGGCTTTGGCAAGACCACCAGGGGCTGGTATACCTCCTCCCACAGCCCATGTAGCCTCTTGGGTCGAAATACCTCTCCCGATGGTCTCCCGGTACACTACTGGCACTCCCGGTACACTATCAGGCGAGAACTCTTTCTCTGACTGATCCATTTTGAACTCTTTGAAAATCTTGTCAAGGTATGTATTAATTGAAAGTCTCATCAAGCATCTTGATCTATCTCTATAGATCTTGATGCTCAACAATTAGGTAGCTTTATCCAGGTCTTCCTTTGAAAAACTCCTTTCAAACAACCCTTTATGCTTTCCAGAAATTCTACATCATTTCTGATCAACAATATGTCAACCACATATGCTTATCAGAAACTCTATAGTACTCCCACTCACTTTATTGTAAATACAAGTTTCTCATAAACTTTGTATAGACTCAAAAACTTTGATCACCTCATCAAAGTGTATATTCCAACTCCTAGATGCTTGCTTCAGTTCATAGAAGGATCATTGAAGCTTGCACACCTTTTAGCATCCTTAGGACTGACAAAACCTTCTGGTTGTATCTCATACAACCTTTCCTTAAGGAAGGAAACGATGTTTTGGCATCCATCTGCCAGATTTCATAATCTAAAAATGCAGCAACTGCTAACATAATTCCAACAGACTTTAGCATCGCTATGAGTGAGGAAGTCTCATTGCAGTCAACTCCTTGAACTTGGCAAAAACTTCTTTGCGACAAGTCGAGCTTTATAAATGGTGGCATTCACGATGAGCGTCTGTCTTCATCTTAAAGGTCCATTTGCACTAAACGACCTACCGTCTAATGAGCAACCCTACCAAAGTCTATACTTGGTTTTCATACATGGATCCTTTCTTAGATTTCATGGCCTCTAACCATATGTTGGAATCCGGGCCCATCATCACTTCTCCATATCTCGTAGGTTCATCATTATCCAACACCATGACCTCCAAGACAGGGTTGTCGTACCACTTAGGAGCAGTACACATCCTTGTCGACCTATGAGGTTTGATAGTAACTTGATCCGAAGCGTCATGATCATCATCATTTACTTCCTCTTCAACTGGCGTAGGTTCCACAGAAACATCTTTCTGCGCTGCACTACTCTGTGGTTGAAACAAAGGTTCAACATCCTCATCAAGTTCTATCTTCCTCCCACTCAATTCCTCCGAGAGAAACTTTTTCTCAGAAAGGACCCATTTTAGCAACAAACACTTTATGCTTGGATCTAATATAGAAGGTTCACCCAACTGTTCTTAGGGTAATCTATGAAGATGAATTTGTTCGCTTTGGCTTCGAGATCATTAGGTGAAAATATGTTTCCACACAAGCGTCACAGCCCCAAAAATTAAGAAATGACAGCTTAGGTTTCTATCAAACCATAATTCACGCGGTGTCAGCTCAACGGATTTAGATGGTGCCCTATTTAAAGTGAATGTAGTTGTCTCCAATGCATAACCCCAAAACTATAGTAGCAAAACGATAAGAGACACCATAGCCCGCACCATATCCAATAGAGCACGACTATGACGTTCGGACACACGATCACACTATGGTGTTCCAGGTGGGGTGAGTTGTGAAACGACTTTCACATTGCCTAAAGTTGTATGCCAAAGTCGTAACTCAGATATTCACCTCCACGATCATATCTAGAAATCTTTATCTCCTTGTCACGATGGTATTAAATTTCACTCTAAATTTGTTTGAACTTTTCAAACATTTCAGACTTGTGTTTCATTAAGTAAATATACTCATATCTAGTCTAATCATCAGTGAAGGTAAGAAAATAACGATATGTACCGCATGCTACAACACTCATTGGACCGCATACATCAACATGTATTATTTCCAATAAGTTACTAGCCCATTCCATCATACCGAAAATGGGGTCTTTAGTCATCTTTCCCATGAGGCATGGTCCGCATGTCTCAACCGATTCAAAATTGAATGAGTCCAAAGATCCATCATCATGGAGTTTCTTCATGCGATTTATACCAATATGACATTTAGGGGCAGTGCCACAAGTATGTGGTACTATCATTATTAACTTTGTATGTTTTGGCATCAATGTTATGAACATGTGTATTACTATGATCAAGATTCAACAAGCCATTCCCATTGGGTGCATGACCATTGAAGGTATTATTCATGTAAATAGAATAACCATTATTCTCTAACTTAAATGAATAACCATGTAAATGAATAACTTAAATAGAATAACCATTATTCATGTAAACACGATCTAATCACGTTCATGCTCAACGCCAACACCAAATAACATTTATTTAGGTTTATCACTAATCTCGAAGGTAGAGAGAGCGTGCTATGGTGATCACATCAACCTTGGAAACACTTCCAACACACACCGTCACCTCACCCTTATCTAGCCTTCGTTTATTCTATAGCTTTAATTTCCAGTTACTAACATTTAGCAACTGAACCGGTATCCAATACCCAGGTGCTACTAGGAGTACTAGCAAGGTACACATCAATAACACGTATATCAAATATACTTCTGTCGACGTTGCCAGCCTTCTTATCTACCAAGTATATAGGGTAGTTCCGCTTCAGTGACCGCTCTCATAATCGAAGCACTTAGTCTCGGGTTTGGGTTCAACTTTGGGTTGCTTCACTGGAGCAGCTACTGACTTGCTATCCATGAAGTTTCCCTCCTTGCTCCTACCCTTCTCGAAACTAGTGGTTTGACTAACCATCAACACTTGACGCTCCTTCTTGATTTCTACCTTCGCGGTGTCAAACATCGCGAACAGCTCAGGGATCATTATTTCTATCCCTGGCGTTTTATAGTTCATCACCAAGTTCTAGTAGCTTAGTGACAGTGACTTGGAGAACTATATGAATCACTATCTTATATGGAAGATTAACTCCCACTCGATTCAAGCGATTGTACCACCCAGACAATCTGAGCACATGCTCAACGATTGAGTTATTCTCCTTCATCTTGCAGGCAAAGAATCTTGTTGGAGATCTCATATCTCGCAACACGGGCACGAGCCTGAGATCCTAATTTCAGCTCTTAGAACATCTCATATGTTCCGTGACGTTCAATACGTTTCGGAGCCTCAATTCTAAGCCGTAATACATGACGCACTAAACTATCAAGTAGTCATCAGAACGTGTCTATCAGATGTTCACAACATCTACAGATGATGCTAGAGGGGTTGGCACACCGAGCGGTGCATTAAGAACATAAGCCTTCTGTGCAGCAATGAGGACAATCCTCAGATCACGGACCCAGTCTGCAATATTGTTACCATCATCTTCCAACTCTATTTCTGAAGGAACATATAAAAATTCAAGGGAGCTACAGCGCGAGCAAGTAATCTACAACATAATTTGCAAAGACACTACTGACTATGTTCATGATAATGAGTTCAATTAATCATGTTACTTAAGAACTCCCACTCAAATTGACATCCCTCTGACCATTCCAGTGATACATGATCCAAATTTACCAACTCAAGTGCGATCATCACGTGAGTTGAGGCGGTTTCAATGGTGAAAATCATCATGTTGATCATATCTACTATATGACTCATGTTCGACCTTTCGGTCTCTTCTGTTCCGAGGCCATGTCTGTACATGCTAGGCTCGTCAAGTTTAACCCGAGTGTTCTGTACATGCAACACTAGCTTGCACCCGTTGTATGTGAACGTAGAGTCTAACACACCCGATCATCACGTGGTGTCTCAACAAAACGAACTTTTGCAATGGTGCACACTCGGGGAGAACACAATTTATCTTGAAATTAAGTGAGGGATCACCTTATAATGCTACCGTCGTCCTAAGCAAAACAAGGTGCATAAAAATATTAACATCACATGCAAATCATAAGTGACATGATATGGCCATGAACTTGTGCTTTTGATCTCCATCTTGAAAGCACCGGCATGATCTCCATCATCACCGGCATGACACCATGATCTCCATCATCTTGATCTCCATCAATGTGTCGACATCGGGGTTGTCACGCTCACCATGCTTCTACTACATTGCTACCGTTTAGTGATAAAGTAAAGCATTACATAGCGCTTAATGATTGACACGCAGGTCTTACAATAATTAAATACAACCCTATGGCTACTGCCAGTTGCCGTACACATCGACATGCAAGTCGTGATATTCTATACAACACATGATCATCTCATACATCACATATATTTCATCATGTAATTGGCCATATCACATCACAACATACCCTGCAAAAACAAGTTAGACGTCCTCTAATTGTTGTTGCATGTTTTACGTGGCTGCTACAGGTATCTGGCAAGAACAATTCTTACCTTCGCATAAACCACAACGGTGATACGTTAGTTTCTTTTCAACCTTCTCAAGGACCGCCTTTGTCGAATCTGATCCAACTAAAGTAGGAGAAACTGGCACTCGCCAGCCATCTTTTGCAACAAGTTCCAGTTGAGGGAACTGGTCTCTCATAAGCGTATGAGTAATGTTGCTCCGGGCCGCTTCATCCCACAATACCGCTGAACCAAAACACAACCAAGGGAGGAAGCAATCTAAGCATCAACGCCCACAAACTCTTTGTATTCTACTCAAGATCTCATCTACACATAGACCTAGCTCGTGATGCCACTGTTGCGGAATGTTGCATGGGAAACAAATTTTTTCCTATGCACACGCAAGACCTATCCATGGTGATGAGCATCTACGAGAGGGAGAGTGGATCTACATACCCTTGTAGATCACTAAGCGGGAAGCGTTAAGAAACGCGGTTGGTGTAGTCGAACGTCTTTGCTATCCAAATCGCGGAGCATCCCGCAATCTCATCATGATCCATCCCACGATCCAAACACGATCCGTCCCGCGAACTCATCACGATCCATCTTGCGATCTCATCATGATCTGTCTCGCGATCTTGATCACGGTCCTTCCGATCTAGTGCCGAACGGACGGCACCTCCACGTTCAGCACATGTACATCTCGATTACGATCTCCGCCTTCTTGATCCAACAAGAGGGAGCGGAGAGGTAGATGAGTGCTTCGACAGCGCGACGGCGTTGCGGCGATGGTGGTGGTGCTATTCCAGCACGGCTTCGCCTAAGCACCGCTGAAAACCGATATAGAGGAGAAACTACGATCTAGAGGAGAGGTAGCATGTGGCTATTAGGGTTAGCTTTTTCTCTAAATCTCCTAGTATATATAGGAGGGAGGGAGGGGAGGAGGTGGAGGTGGAGGAGTCCTACTCCAATCCTATTAGGAGTAGGATTCCTCCTTTCCACTTGGAAACTCTTTCCACCTCTCCACCTTTGGATTTTTTCCTTCTCAAACCACTCCAGCTGCATGGGCCCTTAGAGGAGGCTTCGGCCAGCCCACCAAGGGCTGGTTTACCTCCTCCCACAGCCCATGTAGCCTCTTGGGTCGAAATACCTCTCCCGATGGTCTCCCGATACACTACCGATGAGCCCGAAACTTTTCCGGCGACCAAAATAGGACTTCATATATATCAATCTTTACCTCCAGACCATTCTGGAGCTCCTCGTGACATCCAGGATCTCATCCGGGACTCTGAACAACCTTTGGTCACCACCGTACATAACTCTATACTACCGAAACTTCATCGAACCTTAAGTGTGCAGACCCTGCGGGTTCGAGAACTATGTAGACATGACTGAGACACCTCTACGGTGAATAACCAATAGCGGGACCTGGATGCCAATATTGGTTCCTACATATTCTCCGAAGATCTTTATCGGTCGAACCTCTATGTCAAGGATTCTGTTAATCCCGTATGATGTTCCCTTTGTTCCTAGGTATGTTACTTGCCTGAGATTCGATTGTCGGTATCTCCATACCTAGTTCAACCTCGTTACCAGAAAGTATCTTTACTCGTTCCGTAATACAAGATCACGTCACTAACACTTAGTCACATTGCTTGCAAGGCTTATTGTGATGTTGTATTATCAAGTGCGCCCTGAGATACCTCTCCGTCACACGGAGTAACAAATCCTGGTCTTGATCCATGCCAACCCAACAGACATCCTCGGAGATACCTGTAGAGCACCTTTATAGTCACCCAGTTACGTTGCGATGTTTGATACATGCAAGGCTCTGGTGTCAGTGAGTTGCATGATCTCATCGTCATAGGAACAAATACTTGATATGCATAAAACAGTAGCAATAAACTGACCCGATCATATGCTACGTTTGTAGTTTGGGTCTTGTCCATCACATCATTCTCCTAATGACGTGACCCCATTATCAAATGACATCTCATGTCCATGAATAGGAAACCATAGCCATCTTTGATCAACGAGCTAGTCTATAGAGGCATACTAGGGACATGGTGTTGTCTATGTATCCAGACATGTATCTTAGTTTCCGATCAACACAATTATAGCATGGATAATAAACGATTATCATGAACAAGGAAATATGATAATAACCAATTTATTATTGCCTCTAGGGCATATTTCCAACACCCACAAGCCTACGAGGCGCAGCTAGGGGGGTGGCCACGCCCTGGTGGCTTGTGACCTCCTCGGGACTCCTATCCGGTATATTTTTGCTCCACTATTTCTTATATTTTCCAAAAATATTCTCCGTAAATTTTCAGCCCATTCCAAGAACTTTTATTTCTGCACAAAAACGACACCATTGTAGTTCTGCTGAAAACAGCGTCAGTCCGGGTTATGTTCTTATAAAATCATACCAAAATCATATAGAATTATTGTAAAAATGGCATGAATACTTCATAAATTATCGATACGTTGGAGACGTATCAACATCCCCAAGCTTAATTCTTGCTCGTCCTCGAGTAGGTAAAGGATAAAAGAAATAATTTATGAAGTGTGAATGCTACCTAAAATATTTATCAATGTAATCTTCTTATTGTGGCAAGAATGTTCAGATCCAAAAGACTCAAAACAAAATCTTAATGTTGACATAAAAACAGTAATATTTCAAGCATACTAACAAAGCAATTTTGTCTCTTCAAAATAACACGGCAAAAGAAAGTTATCCCTACAAATTCATATGGTGTGGCTATGCTCCATATTCCCCACAGAAAGTATTTATGTCATGCACAACCCCGATGACAAGTCAAGCAATTGTTTCACACCTTTTATGTTCTCAAAACTTTTCAACTCTCACGCAATACATGAACGTAAGCCATGGATATAGCACTATAGGTGGAATAGAATATGTTGGAGGTTGTGATGAAAAGGAGAAGATAGTCTCACATCAACTAAGTGTATCAATGGTCTATGGATATGCACATTAATATATATGAATGTGAGTGAGTAGGGATTGCCATGCAATGGATGCACTAGAGCTAGAAGTGTATGAAAGCTCAAAAAGAAACTAAGTGGGTGTGCATCCAACTTGCTTGCTCATGAAGAGCTAGGGCAATTTGAGGAATCCCATCATTGGAATATACAATCCAAGTTATGTAATGAAAAATTCCCACTAGTATATGGAAGTGTCATAATAGTAGACTCCCTATCATAATGATCATGGTGCTACTTTGAAGCACAAGTGTGGCAAAAGATAGTAGCATTGTCCCTTCTCTCTTTTCTCTCTTTTCCCTTTTTTAATTTTTTTGGTGGAAATATATGGCCTTTTTATTATTATTTGGGCTTCATTGGCCTTTTTCATAAAGTCCGGAGTCTCATCCCAACTTGTGAGGGAATCATAGCTTCTATCATCCTTTCCTCACATGGGACAATGCTCTAATAATGATGGTCATCAGACTCTTATTTACTTAAAACTCAAGAATTACAACTCGATACTTAGAATAAAATATGACTCTATATGAATGCCTCCGGCGGTGTACCGGGATGTGCAATGAGTCAAGAGTGACATGTATAAACAATATGAACGGTGGCTTTGCCACAAATACAATGTCAACTACATGATCATGCAAAGCAATATGACAATGATGATGCATGTCATAAACGGAACAATGGAAGTTGCATGACAATATATCTCGAAATGGCTATGGAAATGCCATAATAGGTAGGTATTGTGGCTATTTTGAGGAAGAATATATGGTGGGTTTATCGCAACGGTGAAAGTTGCGCGGTACTAGAGAGGCTAGCAAAGGTGGAAGGGTGAGAGTGCATATAATCCATGGACTCACATTAGTCATAAAGAACTCACATAATTATTGCAAAAGTCTATTAGTCATCCAAGCAAAGTATTAGACGCATGCCCCTAGGGGAGAGGTTGGTAGGAGTAAACCGTCGCGTGCTCCCGACCCTCACACAAAGGTTGACAATCAATCAAGAAATCATGTTCCGACTTCCTTACATAACGGTTCACCATACGTGCATGCTACGGGAATCACAAACCTTTACGCAAGTATTTTTACCAATTCACAATTACTTCCTAACATGAATCTTAATATTACCATCTTTACATCTCAAAACTTTATGCAAGGAATCAAACTTCGCATTGTACTCAATGCACTTTATATGAATGTTTTTATTATATCCCTCTTGGATGCCTATCATATTAGGACTAAATTCATAACCTAAGAAAATTACCATGTTGCTTCGAGACTCTCAAAATAATATAATTGAAGCATGAGAGTTCATCAATTTCTATAAAATGAAACCACCGCCGTGTTCTACAAAGATATAAGTGAAGCACTAGAGCAAATTGACAAACTACTCCAAATAGATATAAGTGAAGATGAATGAGTAGGTAAACAATCAAGTAGCTATGTGAGGGCTCTATCTCTCAATAAATATTTTCAGATCTCAGTATTTTATTCAACATCAAATAAAAGAAAAATAGCACTCCTAGAATAGCACACATCATGTGAATGAATGAAAATTTAGGCTCAACATAGGCTAACTGATAGTTCACGAAGAGAGGTGGGATGCGTAGCATCCTGATACGTCTCTAACGTATATATAATTTTTGATTGTTCCATGCTATTATATTATCTCTTTTGGATGTTCTATATGCATTAATATGTTATTTTATATTATTTTTGGGACTAACCTATTAATCTAGAGCCTAGTGCCAGTTTCTGTTTTTTCCTTGTTTTTGAGTTTCGCACATAAGGAATATTAAACGGAGTCCAAACGGAATAAAACTTCCGGAATGATTTTTTTCTGGAATAAAAGGAAGCCAAGAGACTTGGGAACCAAGGCAGAGGAGCTGCCACGGGGCCACAAGCCCGCTTGCCGTGGCCAAGGGGGCCACCCGCGCCGGGCAGGCTTGTGGGCCCCTGGCAACTCCTCTAACCCTAATCTTCAGCCTATAAATACCCAAATATTCCATCATTATCAGAACAAGCCACGAAAACACTTTTCCGCTGCCAGAAGCCTCCGTCTCGAGAGATCCAATCTTGGAGCCTTTTCCGATAATCTGCCGGAGGGGGATTCGATCACGGAGGGCATCTACATCAAATCCATTGCCCCTCCGATGATGCATGAGTAGTTCACCACACACCTACGTGTCCATTGCTAGTAGCTAGATGGCTTCTTCTCTCTCTTTGCTTCTCAATACCATGTTCTTCATGATCTTCATGGAGATCCATCCGATGTAATACTCTTTGCGGTGTGTTTGTCGAGATCCAATGAATTGTGGGTTTATGTTCAGATTATCCATCAATATTATTTGAGTATTTCCTGAATTCTTATATGCATGATTTCATATCTTTACAAGTCTCTTTGAGTTACTGGTTTGGATTGGCCAACTAGATTGGTAATTTTTGCAATAGGAGAAGTGCTTAGTTTTGGGTTCAATCTTGTGGTGTCCTCACCCACTGACAAAGTAGGGGTAGCGAGGCACGTATTGTATTGTTGCTATCAAGGTTAAAAAGATGGGGTTTTCATCATATTGCTTGAGTTTATCCCTCTACATCGCCACATCTTGCTTCATGCATTACTCTATTCTTCATGAACTTAATACTCTAGATGCAGGCAGGAATCGGTCGATGTGTGGAGTAATAGTAGTAGATGCAGAATCATTTCGATCTACTTGCCACAGACATGATGCCTATATGCATAATCATTACCTTGGATATCTTCATAATTATTTGTTCACCCACCGTAATACTTGCCATCATGAGAGAAGCTATCTAGTGAAACCTATGGCCCCCGGGTCTATTTTCCATATTATAATTTCCGATCTAAAACCAAAAACACCAAAAATAGTTGCTGCCCTATTTTTACTTTTAGTTTTACTTTCCGTTCAAGTATCCTATTATATCTATCTCTACTAGATCTCATCCTTGCAAATAACCGTGAAGGGATTGATAACCCCTTTGTAGCGTTGGGTGCAAGAGTTTGATTCCTTGTGCAGGTATATCTATTGGTGGCTCGCTTGTATCTCCTACTGGATTGATACCTTGGTTCTCAAAAACTGAGGGAAATACTTATCTACTTTGCTGCATCAAACCATTCCTCTTCACGGGAAACCAACGCATGCTTGAGAAGTAGCAAGAAGGATTTTTGGCGCCATTGTTGGGGAGAAACACAGCAAGTCAAGATAAGAACTCTCTCTTCAACTTGCCAATTTCTTATTTGGTTGCTAGGGAGATCTACATCAAGCATACCAAGTACCCATCACAAACTCATCTCTTGCATTTACATTATTTGCCATTTGCCTCCCGTTTGCCTCTCCCCCACTTCACCAATTTGTCGTTTTGTTCGCCCTATTTGTTGTTTGCCTTTTTCTCGCCGGATATCATTTGTTTGCTTGAGTTGCCATGTGCTTCCTATTTGCTTGCATCTTCGCTTGCTAAAAATATATTTATATGGATACTCATCCACTTGTTAATCTTTTTAAAATACCAAATTATGATGAACCAATTGCTAGTGAGTTAAGTGCACTTGATTATCTCTATGAAGTTTTGCTTGAACATCATGAAAATTTTGACGAGTGTTGAAAGAAGAAAATTATAAAGTGTTTCATGATATCTCCTTGAATGAAAAACATGATTGCCATGTTGTTAGTATGAATTCTCTGAATATGCATGATGCTAATGATATGCGACACCACAAGCTGGGGGATGCTATGCTTGTTGAAGATGATATTTTTTGTTCCCCAAGTTTTGGTGATGACACGTATGCTATAATTGATCATGAAAAGAATGCTTTGTATGATAGTTATATTGTGAGATTCCTTCATGATGTTACTGAAAATTACTATGAGAGAGGAACATATGCTTTTACATATTGCAATAATATCAAGTTTCCTCTCTATGTGTTCAAAGTTTGGAAGTTATGCTTGTTTTGCCTTCCTATGGTTGGTTATTTTTGTTCCCATAATTTGTTTACTCACAAAAGCCCTATGCATAAGAAGTGTGTTAGACTTAAATATACTTGCCATGTGATTCATGATGTTCCTATTGTTGCAATTTGGAATTATGTGCCTATAGATTTCATTGTTCTTGATATAGAATGCAATCCTACATGTCCTATTATTCTTGGTAGACCTTTCCTTAGAACGATTGGTGCAATTATTGACATGAAAGAAGGAAATATTAGATTCCAATATAAATAAAGGAAAGGCATGGAAAAATTTCCTAGAAATAAAATAAGATTGCCTTATGAATCTGTTATGAGATCTACTTTTAGATTACATACCAAAGATGACAATACCTAGATTTATTGTGTTTTGCCTAGCTAGGGGCGTTAAACAATAGCGCTTGTTGGGAGTTAACCCAATTTTATTTTGCTTTCAGATTTTTGCTTCTGTTTTGATGTATTTGGAACATTATTACCTCAGTAGTAATTGTATTTTTTGTGCTTAAATTAGTGTTTGAGCCAAGTAAAACTTTTGGGGTGATCTATGGTAGTTGTTGATTTGATCTTGCTGCAAAACAGAAACTTTTTCGCTCAGTCCAGGATTTTTCTGAATTTTTAAGAGTGTCAAATTGATATGAAATTTTTACACGTTATTGATATAAAAATCTCCCTGGTTTTCCAAATTTTTCATAATTTTCTACGTTCCATAAGTATTCGAAGTTTACAGATTGGTACAGACTGTTCTGTTTTTAACAGATTCTGTTTCTATGTGTTGTTTGCTTATTTTGATGTATCTATGGGTCGTATTGGGGGGTATGATTCATGGAGAAGTTAGAATATAGTATTTATTACACAAATATAAATAAATAATGAGTTCACAACAATACCTAAAGTGGTGATTTATTTTTCTTATACTAACGGATCTCATGAGTTTTCTATTGAGTTTTGTGTTGTGAAGTTTTCAAGTTTTGGGTGAAGATTTGATGGACTATGGAATAAAGAGTGGCAAGAGCCTAAGAGTGGGGATGCCCAAGGCACCCCAAGTCATATTAAAGTATACCTAAAAGCCTAAGCTTGGGGATGCCCTGGAAGGCATCCCCTCTTTCGTCTTCAATCCATCGGTAAGTGTACTTGAGGCTATATTTTTATTCACCACATGATATGTATTTTGCTTGGAGCGTCTTGTATGATATGAGTATTTGCTTGTTTATTTGCCACAATCATCCTTTCTGCACACATCTTTTGAGAGAGACACGCTGAATCGTGAATTTGTTAGAATACTCTATGTGCTTCACTTATATCTGTTGTGCTAGACAATGTTGCTCTAGTGCTTCACTTATATCTCTATAGAGCATAGTAGTGTTATATTTTATAGAAATTTTTGAACTCTCGTTGCTCACTTATAATATTTTGAGAGTTTCACAAAACAGCATGGTAATTTGTTCAGGTTATGAATTTAGTCCTAATATAATGGCATCCAAGAGGGATATAACAAAAACTTTCATATTAAGTGCATTAGCAACTATGAGAATTTTTATTCCTTGCATATAGTTTTGAGGTAATAGGGATGGTAATATGAGAGTCATGCTAGTGAGTAGTTGTGAATTGAACAGATACGTGTGTTATAGCTTGTGATTCCCATAACATGCATGTATGGTGAACCGTTATGTAACAAAGTCGGAGCATGATTTGTCTAATGATTGTCGACCTTTGTGTGAGGGTCGGGAGCGCGCGATGGTTAACTCCTACCAACCTCTCCCCTAGGAGCATGCGTCTAATGCTTTGTTTGATAACTAATAGACTTTTTCAATAAGTATGCTAGTTCTTTATGACTAATGTGAGTCCATGGATTATACGCACTCTCACCCTTCCATCTTTGCTAGCCTCTCTAGTACCGTGCAACTTTCGCCGGTACATAAAACCCTCCTTCGTCAAAACAGCCACCATATACTCCTCAAAACAGCCACCATACCTACGTATTATGGCATTTCCATATCCATTCCAATATATATTGCCATGCAACTTCCACCATGTAGTTTTTTCTATGACTTGCATCATCACTTCATATTGCATATAGAGTTATATCTTGTCATAGGAATCGAGTTGTAATTTATTTTTATTTGAGTTATAAGTAAATAAAAGTGTGATTATTTTTCATTAATAGAGAATTGTCCCATGAGAGAAAAGGATGATGGAGTCTATGACTCCCTCACAAGTTGGGACAAGTATCCGGACTTTACAAAAATAAAAGAGGCCAGCGAAGGCCAAACAAAAAAAGAGGCCAAAGAAGCCCACCAAAAAATGAGAGAAAGAGAGAAGGGACAATTGCTACTATCTTTTTCCACACTTGTGCTTCAAAGTAGCACCATGATCTTCATGATAGAGAGTCTCCTATTTTGTCACTTTCATATAACTAGTGGATATTCATTATGCACGACCACTTAGTTTTCTTTTTGAGCTTTCATACACTTATAGCTCTAAGTGCATTTGTTGCATGGAATCCCAACTCACTCACATTCATATCTATGGATGGGCATCTCCATAGCCCGTTGATACGCCTAGTTGGTGTGAGACTATCTTCTCCTTTTTACTTTGCACCCCCTCCATATTCTATTCCACCTATAAAGCTATATCCATGGATCATGCTCATGTATTGTGTGAGAGTTGAAAAGGTTTGAGAACACCAAAAATGTGAAACAATTGCTTGACTTTTTCATCGGGGTTGTGCATTATTTAGATACGTTGTGTGGGGAAGATGGAGCATAGCCAGACCATATGATTTTGTAGGGATAACTTTCTAAGGCCGTGTTATTTCGGAAGGACACGACTATCTTCTTGATGTGCTCGAAGTATTACTGTTTTTATGTCTAACAGATCTTAATATTGTTTTGAATCTAACAGATCTTAATATTCATGCCACAATAAAGAATATTACATGGATAAATATGTTGGATAGCATTCCACATCAAAAATTCTGTTTTTATCATTTAGCTACTCGAGGACGAGCAGGAATTAAGCTTGGGGATGCTGATACGTCTCCAACGTATCTATAATGTTTGATTGTTCCATGCTATTATATTATCTATTTCGGATGTTTTATATGCATTAACATGCTATTTTATATTATTTTTGGGACTAACCTATTAATCTAGAGCCTAGTGCCAGTTTATGTTTCTTCCTTGTTTTTGAGTTTCCCAGATAAGGAATATTAAACGGAGTCCAAAGGGAATAAAACCTCTGGAATGATTTTTTTCTAGAATAAAAGGAAGCCACGAGACTTGAGAACCAAGACAGAGGAGCTACCACGGGGCCACAAGCCCGCTTGCCGCGGCCAGGGGGGCCACCCGCACCGGGCAGGCTTGTGGGACCCTAGAAACTCCTCTAACCCTAATGTTCGTCCTATAAATACCCAAATATTCCATCATTATCAAAACGAGACACGAAAACACTTTTCCGCTGCCAGAAGCCTCCATTCCCGAGAGATCCAATCTTGGAGCCTTTTCCGGTAATCTGCCGGAGGGGGGTTCAATCATGGAGGGCATCTACATCAACTCCATTGCCCCTCCGATGATGCGTGAGTAGTTCACCACAGACCTACGGATCCATAACTAGTAGCTAGATGACTTCTTCTCTCTCTTTGCTCTTCAATACCATGTTCTTCATGATCTTCATGGAGATCCATCCGATGTAATACTCTTTTGCGGTGTGTCTGTCGAGATCCAATGAATTGTGGGTTTATGTTTAGATTATCCATGAATATTATCTGAGTCTTTCCTAAATTCTTATATGCATGATTTCATATATTTGCAAGTCTCTTCGAGTTATTGGTTTGGTTTGGCCAACAGATTGGTGATTCTTGCAATAGGAGAAGTGCTTAGTTTTGGGTTCAATCTTGCGATGTCCTCACCTAGTGATAAAGTAGGGGTAGCAAGGCACATATTGTATAGTTGCCATCGAGGATAAAAAGATGGAGTTTTCATCATATTGCTTGAGTTTATCCCTCTACATTATGTCATCTTACCTAATGCATTCTCTGTTCTTCATGAACTTAATACTCTAGATGCACGCAGGAGTCGATCGATGTGTGGGGTAATAGTAGTAGATGCAGAATCGTTTCGGTCTACTTGACACAAAAGTTATGCCTATATGCATAATCATTGCCTTGGATATCTTCATAATTATTCGCTTTTCAATTAATTGCTCGACAGCAATTTGTCCACCCGTCGTAATACTTGCCATCATGAGAGAAGCCTCTAGTGAAACCTATGGTCCCCAGCTCTATTTTCCATCTTATACTTTCATATATAAAACCAAAAATACCAAGAATACCTTGCTGCATTATTTTTACCTTTTGTTTTACTTTCTGTTCAAGTAATCTATTCTATCTATCTCTATCAGATCTCATCCTTGCAAGTAACCATGAAGGGATTGACAACCCCTTTACAGTGTTGGGTTCAAGTGTTTGATTCTTCGTGTAGGTACATCTATTGGGGACTTGCTTCTATCTCCTACTGGATTGATACCTTGGTTCTCAACAACTGAGGGAAATACTTATCTACTTCGCTGTGTCAACCGTTCCTCTTCACGGAAACCAACGCATGCTCGAGAAGTAGCAATACCTATTGTATTCCATCATTCTCACAATTTGCGTTACTCAATATAAGCTATAGGGACACTTGAAACAAGCAAACTATGCATGCAAAACAGAATCTGTCAAAAACAGAACAATCTGTAAAGATCTGAATGATCACCAAACTTCCCTGACTGTAAACATTCTGACAAATTAGGACATATCACAGAATTTTCATAGAAATGTTGTGTAAAAATTTCAGAATTCTTTGACTTTCCAGTAAAATCAGATAATTCATATATCGGACACAAACTTTCTGTTTTTTGCACAGAATCAAACAAGCAAGTGTCCACACTATCCCAAAGGTTTTACTTGGCAATTTATTGAAATAAAAGACTCAAAAAATGATTACCACAGTATATTAATCATGTGAACACATAAAAATAGAAGGTAAAAGTGTTGGGTTGTCTCCCAACAAGCGCTTTTCTTTAATGCCTTTTAGCTAGACATGGTGATTTCAATGATGCTCACATAGGAATAGTAATTGAAACATGCAAAAGAGCATCATGAATCTCATGACAAGCTCATTTAAGTCTAACCCACTTCCTATTCATAGGAGTTTTGTGATCAAACAATTTATGGGAACAAGAATCATCTAGCATAGGGAGGCAAAACAAGCATAACTTCAAAACTTTCAACACATAGAGAGGAAACTAGATATTATTGAAATTCCTACAAGCATATATTCCTCCCTCATAATAATTTTCAGTAGTATCATAAAGGAATTTAACAAAATAAATATCACATAAAGCATTCTTTTAATGATCCACAAGCATAGAAAATTTGTCACTCTCCACATAAGCAAACTTCTTCTCATTCATAGTAGTGGGAGCAAACTCAACAAAATAACTATCATGTGATACTTGATTGACATAACCACATTGAGTATTAAAATCATGATAATAGGTTTCATGGTTGTCATTACTATTTATATCATACATGTCATCACAATACTCATCATATATAGGAGGCATGCTATCATCTTAATAGTTTTGCTCATCAAAACGTGAGGGCTAAAAAATATCATCTTCATCAAACATAGCATCCCCAAGCTTGTGGATTTGCATATCTTTAGCATCATGAATATTAAGAGAATTCATACTAAGTATATTGAAATCATGCTCATCATTAAAATATTTAGTGCCAACATTTAAATAACTTCTTCTAAAACTTGAGCGCAATTTTCCTTTTCATCATTTTCACGAAAAACATTAAAAAGATGAAGCATATGAGGCAACCTCAATTCCATTTTTTGTAGTTTTCTTTTATAAAACCAAAGAAGTGAAAAAAAAGAAACTAAAATATTTGATTTCAAGATCTAAAGATATACCTTCAAGCACTCACCTCCCCAGAAACGTCGCCAGAAAAGAGCTTGATGTCTACTACACAACCTTCTTCTTGTAGACTCGTGTTGGGCCTCCAAGCGCAAAGTTTTTTAGGACAATAGCAATTTTACCTCAAGTGCATGGCCTAAGGTTTATCAATCTGTGGGAGGTGTAGGATGACAATTGTCTCTCTCAAACAACCCTACAACCAAATAACAAAGAGTATCTTGTGTCTCCAACACACCCAATACAATGGTAAATTGTATAGGTGCACTAGTTCGGGGAAGAGATGGTGAAACAAGTGTAATATGGATGGTAGATAAACGTTTTTGTAATCTGAAAATGTAAAAACAGAAAGGTAACTAATGATAAAAGTGAGCACAAACGGTATTGGAATGCTTATAAACATGGCCTATATTTCATACTTTCACTAGTGCAATTTCTCTCAACAATAGTCACATAGTTGAATCATATGTAAATACCTATCGTGCGACGAAGAGTTCACTCCAAAGTCACAAATAGTGGAGAACTAACGAAGAAATTATTGTAGGGTATGAAACCACCTCAAAGTTATCTTTTCCGATCAATCTTATGAGCTATCCCTATAAGTGTCACGAAAAGCCCTAGAGTTCGTACTAAAATAACACCTTAAGACACACATCAACCAAAACCCTAATGTCACCTAGATACTCCAATGTCACCACAAGTACCCATGGGCTTGATTATACGATATGCATCACACAATTTCAGATTCATCATGTTCAATCCAACACAAAGAACATCAAAGAGTGACCCAGAGTTTCTACCAGAGATTCAAGACAAAAACATGTGCCCACCAATATGCATAGATTCCCAAGGGAACAAAACCCATGAGTTGATCACCAAAACATACATCAAGTGGATCAATAGAACATCCCATTATCACCATGGATATCCCATCAGAAGACATTCATCAAGTGTTCTCAAATCCTTAAAGACTCAATCCGATAAGAAAACTCGAAAGGGAAAACTCAATTCATCACAAGAAGATAGAGTGGGGAAAACTCCATACGATTCATCTATATCAATAAAGCTCGCGGTACATCAAGATCGTGCCATCTCAAGAACACGAGAGAGAGAGAGAGATCAAACACATAGATACTGGTACATACCCTCAGCCCCGAGGCTGAACTACTCCCTCCTCGTCATGGAGACCGGCAGGATGATGAAGATGGCCTCCGGTGGTGGTTTCCCCCTCCGGCAAGGTGCCGAAACGGGCTCCCGATTGGTTTTTCGTGGCTCTAGAGGTTTGCGGCGGCAGAGCTCCTGATCTAGGTTTCTTTCTGGAGGTTTTGGTATTTATAGGAGCACTTAGCGTTAGAATTGTTGGAAATATGCCCTAGAGGCAATAATAAAATGGTTATTATTATATTTCCTTGTTCATGATAATTCTCTATTGTTCATGCTACAATTGTTTTAATCGGAAACTGTAATACATGTGTGAATACATAGACCACAACAAGTCCCTAGTAAGCCTCTAGTTGGCCAGCTCGTTGATCAATAGATGGTCACGGTTTCATGACCATGGACATTGGATGTCGTTGACAACGGGATCATGTCATTAGGAGAATGATGTGATGGACAAGACCCAATCCTAAGCATAGCACAAGATCGTGTAATTCGTCTACTAAAGCTTTTCTAATGCCAAGTATCGTTTCCTTAGACAATGAGATTGTGCAACTCCCAAATACCGTAGGAATACTTTGGGCGTGCCAAACGTCACAACGTAACTGGGTGGCTATAAAGGTACACTACGGGTATCCTCGAAAATATTTGTTGGGTTGGCACGAATCGAGACTGGGATTTCTCACTCCATGTGACGAAGAGGTATCTCTGGGCCCACTCGGTAAGACATCATCATAATGAGCTCAATGTGACTAAAGAGTTAGCCACGGGATGATGTGTTACAAAACTAGTAAAGAGACTTGTCGGTAACGAGATTGAACAAGGTATAGGGATACCGACGATCGAATCTCGGGCAAGTATCATTCCGGTAGACAAAGGGAATTGCATACGGGATTGATTGAATCCCCGACATCGTGATTCATCCAATGAGATCATCATGGAACATGTGGGAGCCAACATGGGTATCCATATCCCGCTGTTGGTTATTGACCGGAGAGGTGTCTCGGCCAGCTCTACATGCCTCCCGAACCCATAGGGTCTACACACTTAAGGCTCGATGACGCTAGAGTTATAGGGAAATTGTGTACGTGGTTACCGAAGGTTGTTCGGAGTCTCGGATGAGATCTTGGACATCATGAGGAGTTCCAGAATGGTCCGGAGGTAAAGATTCATATATAGGAAGTGAGGATTTGGTCACTAGAAGTGTTTCGGGCACCGCCGATAATGTATCGGGACCACCGGAAGGGTTCCGGGGGTCCATCGGGAGGGGCCACCAGCCCAGGAAGGCTTCATGGGCCAAGAGTGGGAGGAGACCAGCCCCTAGCTGGGCTGGTGCACCTCCCACCCCAGCCCAAGGCGCAGCAAGGGTGGAGGGGGGCAAACCCTAGGCATGGAGGGGCCCAAGGCCCACCCTTGGGTGCCGCCCCTCCTCCCGCCTTGGCTGTCGGCCCTCCCATCTAGGACTGCCACACCCTCTAGGGTGGTAAATATAGATGGGGTGCCTCCTCCTACTTACCCCTATATATATGTGGGGTTTTGGGGGCTGCAACACACCAATCCCTCTCTCCCTTGGCGCAACCCTACCCCTCCTCGTCCTCGTCCTTCGTAGTAATTGGCGAAGCCCTGCCAGAATACCACATAGCTCCACCGTCACCATGCCATCGTGCTGCCAGAGCTCTCCCTCAACCTCTCCTTCCTCCTTGCTGGATCAAGGCATAGGAGACGTCACCAGGCTGCACGTGTGTTGAACGCGGAGCCGCCGTTGTTTGGCGCTTAGACCGGAATCCACTGCGATCTGAATCGCTACGAGTACGACTCCACCAACCGCGTTTTAGTAACGCTTCCTCTTTGAAATATTCAAAGCTATGAAGATGCACTCACCCTTTGCTCGTTGCTGATTTCTTCATAGATTGATCTTGGTGACACGTAGGAAATTTTTTTATTTACTACTACGTCTCCCAATAGTGGCATCATGAGCTAAGTCTATGCGTAGAATCTATGCACAAGTAGAACACAAGTTGTTGTGGGCGTCGATTTTGTCAATTTTCTTGCCGTTACTAGTCTTATCTTGATTCGGCGGTATTGTGGGATTAAGTGGCCCGGACCGACTTTACACGTACGCTTACATGAGACTGGTTCCACCGCCTGACATGCACTTGTTGCATAAGGTGGCTAGCGGGTGTCTGCCTCTCCCACTCTAGTTGGATTGGATTCGATGACGAGGGTCCTTATGAAGGGTAAATATAAATTTGCATATCACATTGTGGCTTTTGCGTAGGTAAGAAAAATTCTTGCTAGAAACCTATAGCAGCCACGTAAAAAACTTGCAACAACAATTAGAGGACGTCTAACTTGTTCTTGCAGCATATGCCGTGTGATGTGATATGGCCAAAAGAATGTGATGTGATATATGTGATGTATGAGATTGATCATGTTCTTGTAATAGGATTCACGACTTGCATGTCGATGAGTATGACAACCGGTAGGAGCCATAGGAGTTGTCTTAATTTATTGTATGACCTACGTGTCAATCTTAAACGACATGTAATTACTTTACTTCATTGCTAACCGTTAGCCATATTAGTAGAAGTAATAGTTGGTGAGACAACTTCATGAAGACACGATGATTGAGATCATGGTGTCGTGCTGGTGACAATGATGATCATGGTGCCCCGAAGATGGAGATCAAAGGATCAAGATGATATTGGCCATATCATGTCACTATAATGATTGCATGTGATGTTTATCATGTTTACATCTTATTTGCTTAGAACGATGGTAGCTTAATAAGATGATCTCTCACTAAAATTTCAAGAAATGTGTTCACCCTAACTGTGCACCGTTGCTAAGGTTCGTTGTTCCGAAGCACCACGTGTTGATCGGGTATGATAGGTTCTAACGTTCGCATACAACGGGTGTAAGCCAGATTTACACACGCAATACACTTAGGTTGACTTGAAGAGCCTATCATGTACGGACATGACCTTGGAACATGGCAGACCGAAAGGTCGAACATGAGTCGTATAGAAGATACGATCAACATGGAGATGTTCACCATTGATGACTAGTCCGTATCACATGATGATCGGACACGGGCTAGTTGACGTGTATCATGTGTCACTTGGATGACTAGAGAGATGTCTATCTAAGTGGGAGTTCATTATATAATTTGATTATGTGAACTTAATTATTATGAACTAGTCTAAAATTGTCTTTACAATCTATATTGTAGATCCAATGGCCCACGATAATGTTGCCCTCAACTTCAACGCGTTCCTAGAGAAAACCAAGCTGAAAGACGATGGAAGCAACTATACATACTGGGTCCGTAGCTTGAGGATCATCCTCATAGCTTCCAAGAAATTGTATGTTCTTGATGCACCTCTAGGTGACGCACCCATTTTACTAGCAACTCAAGACGTTATGAACGCTTGGCAGTCGCGTTGTGATGATTACTTCCTGGCTCAGTGTGGCATGCTTTACAGTTTAGACCCGGGGCTCCAAAAGCGTATTGAGCAACATGGAGCATATGAGATGTTCCAAGAGCTAAGAATGGTTTTCCAAGCTCATGCCCGGGTCGAGAGATATGATGTCTCCGACAAGTTCTTCAGCTGTAAGATGGAGGAAAATAGTTCTGTTAGTGAGCACATACTCAAAATATCTGGGTTGCACAACCGCTTGTCTCAGCTGGGAGTTAATCTTCCCAATGACTTGGTTATTGACAGAATCCTCCAGTCGCTCCCACCTAGCTACAAGAGCTTTGTGATGAACTACAACATGCAGGGGATGGAGAAGTCCATTCCTGAGTTGTACTAGATGCTGAAATCAGCAGAGGTCGAGATCAAAAAGGAGCATCAAGTGTTGATGGTCAATAAGACCACTAGTTTCAAGAAAGGCAAGGGTAAGAAGAACTTCAAGAAGGACGGCAAAGCAGTTGCCGCGCCCGTTAAGCAAGTTGCCAGGAAGAATAACAAGAATGGACCCAAGCCTGAGACTGAGTGCTTTTATTGCAAGGGTGCCGGTCATTGGGAGCAGAACTGCCCCAAGTACTTAGCGGATAAGAAGTCCGGCAACGTTAAAGCTATATGTGATATGCTTGTTATCGATGTGTACCTTACCAGCGCTCGTAGTAGCTCCTGGGTATTTGATACGTGTGCAGTTGCTCACATTTGTAACTCCAAGAAGGAGTTGCGGAATAAGTGGAGACTGGCGAAGGATGAGGTGACGATGCGCGTCGGGAATGGTTCCAAGGTCGATGTGATCGCTGTCGGCATGCTACCTCTACATATACCATCGGGATTAGCTTTAGACCATAATAATTGTCATTTATTACCAGCTTTGAGCATGAACATTGTATCTGGATCTCGTTTGATGCGAGATGGCTACTCATTTAAATATGAGAATAATGGTTGTTCTATTTATATGAGAGAAATGTTTTATGATCATGCCCCGCTGGTCAATGGTTTATTTTTGATGAATCTCGAACGTGAAGTTACACATGTTCATAGTGTGAGTACCAAAAGATGTAAGGTTGATAACGAAAGTCCCACTTACATGTGGCACTGCCGCCTTGGTCATATTGGTGTAAAACGCATGAAGAAACTCCATGCTGATGGACTTTTGGAGTCTCTTGATTTTGAATCATTTGACATGTGCGAACCATGCATCATATGCAAGATGACCAAGACTCCAGTTCTCTGGAACAATGGAGCGAGCGACTGACTTGTTGGAAATAATACATACCGATGTATGCGGTCCAATGAGCATTGAGGCTCGCAGTGGCTACCATTATGTTCTCACCCTCACTGATGACTTAAGCAGATATGGGTATGTCTACTTGATGAAACACAAGTTTGAAACCTTTGAAAAGTTCAAGGAATTTCAGAGTGAGGTAAAGAATCAACGTGACAGGAAAATAAAGTGCCTACGATCTGATCGTGGCGGAGAATATTTAAGTCACGAGTTTGGCATGCACCTAAGGAAACGTGGAATTGTTTCACAACTCACGCCTCCTGGCACACCTCAGCGAAATGGTGTGTCTGAACGTTGTAATCGCACTCTGTTGGATATGGTGCGATCTATGATGTCTCTTACCAACTTACCGCTATCATTTTGGGGATATGCATTAGAGACTGCTGCATTCACTTTAAATAGGGCACTGTCTAAATCCGTTGAGACGACACCGCATGAATTATGGTTTGGAAAGAAATCTAAGCTATTGTTTCTAAAAGTTTTGGGATGCGATGCTTATGTGAAGCACATTCATCCTGAGAAGCTCGAACCCAAAGCGGAAAAGTGCGTCTTCATAGGATACCCCAAAGAAATTGTTGGGTATACCTTCTACCTCGGATCCAAAGGCAAAGTCTTTGTTGCCAAGAATGGATCCTTTCTAGAGAAAGAGTTTCTCTCGAAAGAAGTAAGTAGGAGGAAAATAGAACTTGATGAGGTAATTGTACCTCCACTCGAACTGTTGGGAAGTTGATTCTGTGGAGCCTGCAACGGCTGGAGAGGAAGTTAATGATGATGATCATGAAACTTCAGATCAAGTTGCTGTTGAACCTTGAATGTCCACAAGGACACATTCCGCACCAGATTGGTATGGCAAACCTGTCCTGGAGATCATGTTGTTGGACAACGGTGAACCTTTGAACTATGAAGAAGCGATGGTAAGCCCAGATTCCAACAAGTGGCTTGAAGCCATGAAATCCGAGATAGGATCCATGTATGAGAACAAAGTATGAAATTTGGTGGACTTGCCTGATGATAAGCGAGCCATAGAAAATAAATGGATCTTTAAGAAGAAGACTAACGCGGATGGTAATGTGACCATCTATAACGCTCGGCTTGTCACTAAGGGTTATCGACAAGTTCAAGGAGTTGACTACGATGAGACTTTCTCACCCGTAGTGATGCTGAAGTCCGTCCGAATCATGTTAGCAATTGCCGCGTTTAATGATTATGAGATCTGGCAAATGGACATCAAAACGGCATTCCTTAACGGTTTCCTTAAGGAAGAATTGTATATGATGCAGCCGGAAGGTTTTGTCGATCCTAAGGATTCTAACAAAGTATGCAAGCTTCAGCGCTCCATCTATGGGCTGGTGCAAGCATCTCGGAGTTGGAACATTCGCTTTCATGAGGTCATTAAAGTGTTTGGGTTTATACAGGTTTATGGAGAACCCTGTATTTACAAGAAAGTGACTGGGAGCTCTGTAGCATTTCTCGTATTATATGTGGATGACAAATTATTGATTGGAAATGATATAGAACTTTTGGAAAGCGCAAAGGCCTACTTGAATAAGTGTTTTTCAATGAAGGACCTCGGAGAAGCTACGTACATATTAGGCATCAAGATCTATAGTGATAGATCGAAACGCCTCATAGGTCTTTCACAAAGCACATACCTTGACAAAATATTGAAGAAGTTCAATATGGATTAGTCCAAGAAGGGGTTCTTGCATGTGTTGCAGGGTGTGAGATTGAGTACGACTCAATGCCCGACCACTGCAGAGATAGAGAAAACATGAGTGTCATCCCCTATTCTTCGGCCATAGGCTCTATTATGTATGCCATGTTGTGTACCAGACCTGATATGAACCTTGCCATAAGTTTGGTAGGGAGGTACCAAAGTGATCCCCGAGCGGAACACTGGACAGCGGTCAAGAATATCCTGAAGTACCTAAAAAGGACCAAGGACATGTTTCTCGTATATGGAGGTGCCGAAGAGCTCGTCGTAAAGGGTTACGTTGATGCTAGCTTCGACACGGATCCGGATGACTCCAAGTCACAAACCGGATACGTGTATATTTTGAATGGAGGGGCAGTCAGCTGCTGCAGCAGCAAGCAAAGCATCGTGGCGGCATCTACATGTGAAGCGGAGTACATAGCTGCTTCAGAAGCAGCACAGGAAGGAGTCTAGATGAAGGAGTTCATCACTGACCTAGGAATGATTCCCAATGCATCGGACCCAATGACTCTACTTTCTGACAACACTAGAGGTATTGCCCTTGCCAAGGGCCTAGGTTCCACAAGAAGACAAGACACATCATGCGCCACTTCAAATCCATTCGTGGATATGTCCAGGATGGAGATATAGATATTTGTAAAGTATGTACGGATCTAAATGTCACAGATCCGTTGACTAAACCTCTCTCACAAGCAAAACATGATCAACACCAAAACTCTATGGGTGTTCGATACATCACAATGTAACTAGATTATTAACTCTAGTGAAAGTGGGAGACTGTTGGAAATATACCCTAGAGGCAATAATAAAATGGTTATTATTATATTTATTGTTCATGATAATTGTCTATTGTTCATGCTATAATTGTATTAATCGGAAACCGTAATACATGTGTGAATATATAGACCACAACAAGTCCCTGGTAAGCCTCTCGTTGGCTAGCTTGTTGATCAATAGATGGTCACGATTTCATGGCCATGGACATTGGATGTCGTTGATAACGGGATCACATCATTAGGAGAATGATGTTATGGACAAGACCCAATCCTAAGCATAGCACAAGATCATGTAGTTCGTCTGCTAAAGCTTTTCTAATGTCAAGTATTGTTTCCTTAGACCATGAGATTGTGCAACTCCCGGATACCGTAGGCATACTTTGGGTGTGCCAAACATCACAACATAACTGGGTGGCTATAAAAGTATACTACGGGTATCCACGAAAGTATCTGTTGGGTTGGCATGAATCGAGACTGGGATTTGTCACTGCGTGCGACGGAGAGGTATCTCTGGGCCCACTTGGTAAGACATCATCATAATGAGCTCAATGTGACTAAGGAGTTAGCCATGAGATGATGTGTTAGAGAATGAGTAAAGAGACTTGCCGGTAACTAGATTGAACAAGGTATAGGGATACCGACGACCGAATCTCGGGCAAGTATCATACCGGTAGACAAAGGGAACTGTATACGGGATTGATTGAATGCCCGACATCGTGGTTCATCCGATGAGATCATCGTAGATCATGTGGGAGACAACATGGGTATCCAGATCCCGCTGTTGGTTATTGACCGGAGAGGTGTCTCGGCCATGTCTACATGCCTTGCGAACCCGTAGGGTCTACACACTTAAGGTTCGATGACGCTAGGGTTATAGGGAAATTGTGTACATGGTTACCAAAGGTTGTTCGGAGTCCCGTATGAGATCCCGGACGTCACGAGGAGTTCCGGAATGGTCCGAAGGTAAAGATTCATATATAGGAAGTGAGGATTTGGTCACCGGAAGTGTTTCGGGCACCGCCGGTAATGTACCGGGACCATCGGATGGGTTTTGGGGGTCCAATGGGAGGGGCCACCAGCCCCGGAAGGTGTCATGGGTCAAGAGTGGGAGGGAACCAGCCCATAGGTGGGCTGATGCGCCTCCCACCCCAACCCAAGGCGCAGCAAGGGTGGAAGAGGGCAAACCCTAGGTGTGGAGGGGCCCAAGGCCCACCCTAGGGCGCCGCCCCTCCTCCTACCTTGGCCATCGGCCCTCCCATCTAGGGCTGCCGCACCCTCTAGGGTGGGAACCCTAGATGTGGTGCCTCGTCCTCCTTCACCCTATATATATGTGGGGTTTTGGCGGGCTGCAACACACCAATCCCTCTCTCCCTTGGCGCAGCCCTACCCCTCCTCCTCCTCGTCCTCCGTAGTGCTTTGCGAAGCCCTGCCGGAGTACCACGCAGCTCCACCGTCACCACGTCGTCCTGCTGCCGGATCTCTCCCTCAACCTCTCCTTCCTCCTTGCTGAATCAAGACATAGGAGACATCATCGGGGTGCACGTGTGTTGAATGCGGAGGCGCCGTTGTTCGGCGCTTAGATCGGAATCCACGACGATCTGAATCGCTACGAGTATGACTCCACCAACCGCGTTCTAGTAACGCTTCTGCTTTGTGATCTTCAAAGGTATGAAGATGCACTCCCCCTTTGCTCGTTGCTGGTTTCTCCATAGATTGACCTTGGTGACATGTAGGAATTTTTTTGATTTACTACTACGTTTCCCAACAGGAATCACGTCAAGGGGACTCCCGAGGGGCCCACAAGCTTGCTAGGCACGGCCAGGGGTGGCCACGCCCTGGTGGCTTGTGACCTCCTCGGGAATCCTTTCCGGTATATTTTTGCTACAGTATTTTTATATTTTCCAAAAATATTCTCCAGAATTTTTCAGCCCATTCCAAGAACTTTTATTTCTGCACAAAAACAACACGACAGTAGTTGTGCTGAAAATAGCGTCAGTCCGGGTTAGTTCTAATAAATCATACCAAAATCATATAAAATTATTGTAAACATGGCATGAATACTTCATAAATTATAGATACGTTGGAGACATATCAATCACATAGTGATGTGAACTAGATTATTGAGTCTAGTGCAAGTGGGAGACTGTTGGAAATATGCCCAAGAGGCAATAATAAAGTGGTTATTATTATATTTCCTTGTTCATGATAATCGTTTGTTATCCATGCCATAATTCTATTGATTGGAAACTCAATTACATGTGTGGATACATAGACAACACTGTGTCCCTAGTATGCCTCTAGTAGACTAGCTTGTTGATCAAACATTGTCAAGGTTTCCTAGCCATGGAGATGAGATGTCATTTGATAACGGGGTCACATCATTAGGAGAATGATGTGATGGACAAGACCCAAACTATGAACATAGCGTATGATCATGTTAGCTTATTGCTATAGTTTTCTGCATGTGAAGTATCTGTTCCTATGACCATGAGATCATGCAACTCACTGACACCGGAGGAGTACCTTGTGTGTATCAAATGTCGCAATGTAACTGGGTGACTATAATGATGCTCTATAGGTATCTCCGAGGGTGTTTGTTGAGTGGGCATGGATCAAGACTAGTATTTGTTACTCCATGTGACAGAGAGGTATATTAGGGCCCACTCGGTAATAAAACATCACAACAAGCCTTGCAAGCAATGTGACTAAAGTGTTAGTCACGGGATCTTGTATTACGGAATGAGTAAAGATACTTGGCGGTAACGAGATTGAACTAGGTATAGAGATACTAACGATCAAATCTCGGGCAAGTAACATACCGAAGAACAAAGGGAACAACATACGGATTAAATGAATCCTTGACATAGAGGTTCGACCGATAAAGATCTTCGTAGAATATATAGGAACCAAAATGGGCATGCAGGTCCCGCTATTGGTTATTGACCATAGAGGTGTCTCGGTCATGTCTACATAGTTCTCGAACCCGCAGGGTCTGCACACTTATTGTTCGATGACGTTTTGGTAGTATTGAGTTATGTATGTTGGTGACCGAAGGTTGTTCGAAGTCCCGGACGTCATGAGGAGTTCCGGAATGGTCTAGAGGTAACGATTGATATATAGGAAGTCCCATTTTGGTCACGGGAAGGTTTCGGGTATTTCCAGTAGTGTACCAGGAGTGTCGGGAGGGTTCTGGGGGTCCACGAGGAGGGGCCCACTCACCCCAAGGGATACATGGGCCTAGGAGGTGGTGCACCAGCCCCTGGTGGGCTTGGCTACCATCCCCTAAGGGCCCATGCACAAGGAGGAGGAGGAGGGGCCAAGTAGGGAGGAGTCGAGTCCACCTGCCCTTGCCTTCAGCCGAAGCCCTCCTTGGAGTGGGGGATAGGTCTGCCTCCTCTCCCCTTCCTCCTATATATACTAGAGGTTTTTGAGTGCAGCCCCAACCCTGATTGTCACGTGTTGTCCTCTCTCCCTCTAGATCAAATTCTCCTCCAGATTAGTTCGGCGGAACTCGGCGAAGCCCTGTCGGATTAGTTCACCACCACCGCCACCACGTCGTTGTGCTGCCGGAGGACTCATCTATATCTCCGCTCCCTCTTTCCAGATCAAGAAGGAAGAGATCATCATCGAGCCGTACGTGTGCTGAACGCGGAGGTGTCGTCCGTTTGGTGCTACATCGGAAGGACCGTGACTAGATCGCGGGACGGGTCGTGATTGGATCGCGGGACGGATCGTGGGATGGCTAGCGATTTGGATCGCGAAGACGTTCGACTACATCAACTGTGTTTCTTAACACTTCCCGCTTAGCAATCTACAAGGCTATGTAGATCCACTCTCGCTCTCATAGATGCTCATCACCATGGATAGATCTTGCGTGTGCGTAGGAATTTTCTTGTTTCCCATACAACGTTCCCCATTAGATATGGAGCAAGGGCATTTAGAATTTTGTCCACAAGAAAATGCTTGGTCAAGTTGAATCCATCTTGGGACTTGTCACAATCATATGATTTTATGTCAGTGGCAAGTGTCATCAATCGCTCACGAAGTTGCTTAGGGTCTTCACCTTTCTCCATGCAAAAATATTGTAATGCCCCTTTTCCAATCTCATATTGTGCAAGATGGAGGGAGGGTGTTCCAGTCTTGGTCATCACAAGGCTATCCCTTAGTTCTTTTGCATTTGCGAGGTGAATGTAGGGCCTTTTCTTCTTGTGAGACATGCCCTTTCTTATGAGCATGATTGCGGTGTCATTGAGGTGTTTGTCATATTCTTCACCTAGTTTGAGATCCTTCGGATTCACAGGGTTGTAACATTTCTCCATGACCTCCAGCTTTTCATTGTTGACAAACATAAGATGGTCATGCATGCCAACCCTCCACAAAGAAAAAATTGGCAGTGTTATCAAGTAAAAGAGGGTTTTCGACAGCATTATACCTAGGTTTCTCAACTCCAGATTTTGCATACAACCATGGGACACCGGTGTTGTCACCAACTTGAGATTGTTGGCCCAAATTAGGAAGTGATGCATTTGGTTGCTTTATCACACACCCTGGGTTTTCCAGTGGTGGAGTTCTTGCAGCTAATGCATCCAACCTCATTTTGACCAAGGTCTCCACATAAGCATCATGCTCCTCCTTTTTCTTGGTGAGGGCCCTTTCAAGATCCTTAGAGGTGAAGGATCTGCGTTCATCTGAAGTGGGTATCCCTTCCTTTATAGGGAGTGCAACTAAATGATTCACATCTTTATCCATCTCGCTCTAGGGCGGTTAAGCCACAAGATTAGAGCATGAGGCTCTCATACCAATTGAAAGGATCGAGATGGACCTAGAGGAGGGTGAATAGGTACAATTACAATTTTTAATTGTTTACTTAAAATATTTAGGCAATATTGTGGAATAAGTAAGTGAGCCTAACAATTGCTAAGATGAAGGATGTGCTAAGTGTAATAAAGAAGCAAACAAGTAATTGGACATGCAAGCACAAGTAATACAAGTAAGTACTCAAAGCCAAGTAACCACAAGTAGGGAGTTAGGGTTAGGGATAACCGCAACTCCGAGAGACAAGGATTTATGCCGATGTTCACTTCCTTGCAGGGAAGCTACATCATCATTTAGAGAGGTGGGTGTTACCATGAAGGCACACCAACGCAATGAAGTCTCACCCTATTCTCTCCTTGAGATAACATCACGAAGGCATTTCTCAACCACTAGTTGTTGGAAATATGCCCTAGAGGCAATAAATAAAGTGTTTACTATTATATTTCCTTGTTCATGATAATCGTTTATTGTCCATGCTATAATTCTGCTGATTGGAAACTAAATGCATGTGTGGGCATATAGACAACACTGTGTCCCTAGTATGCCTCTAGAAGACTAGCTCATTGAAGAAAGATGGTTAAGGTTTCCTAACCATGGACATGGGATGTCATTTGATAACGGGATCACATCATTAGGAGAATGATGTGATGGACAAGACCCAAATTACAAACATAGCATATGATTGTGTCAGTTTATTGCTATGGTTTTCTGCATGTCAAGTATTTGTTCCTATGACCATGAGAACGTGCAACTCACTGACACCAAAGGAGTACCTTGTGTGTATCAAATGTCACAACGTAATTAGGTGACTATAAATATGCTCTACAGGTATCTCCAAGGGTGTTTGTTGAGTTCGCATGGATCGACATTGGGATTTGTTGCTCCGTGTGATGGAGATGTATCTCAGGGCCCACTCGGTAATACAACATCACAATGAGCCTTGCAAGCAATGTGACTAAGTTTTAGCCACGAGATCTTATATTACAGAATGAATAAAAGAGACTTGCTGGTAACGAGACTGAACTAGGTATGAAGATACCAACGATCGAGTCTCCGGCAAGTAACATACCAAAGAACAAAGGGAACAACATACGGGATTATTTGAATCCTTCACATAGAGGTTCTACCGATAAAGATATTTGTAGAACATGTAGGAACCAATATGGGAATCCAGGTCCCACTATTGGTTATTGATAGTAGAGGTGTCTCGGTCATGTCTACATGGTTCTCGAACCCACAGGGTCTGCACACTTAAGTTTCGGTGATGTTTCATTATAGATGAGTTATGTGTGTTGGTGACCGAAGGTTGTTCGGAGTCCCGGATGAGATGTCGGACATGACGAGGAACTCCGGAATGGTCCGGAGGTGAAGATTCATATATAGGATGTTCTGTGTTGGTCACTGGGAAAAGTTCGAGCGTCACCGATAACGTACCAGGGGTGTCAGGAGGGTCCCGGGGGTCCACCAGAAGGGGACACCAGTCCCGAAGGGCAACATTGGCTGTGAGAGAAGGCGCACCATCCCTGGTGGGCTGGCTGCCCCTCCCACAAGGGCCCATGCACCAAAGGGTGGAGGGGGGAAACCCTAAGGGGGTCGATCACCCTGCCCTGGTGGCCAAGCCACCCCTTGGCCGCCGCCCCCATCCCCTTGGCCGCCCCCCTAGGGGTGGGAACCCTAGGATGCAGCCCCTTCCCCCTTCCCCCTATATATATGAGATAGGGGGAGGGCTGCTGCACCTTAAGTCACGGCATAGCTCTACCTCCCTCTCCGATAGCCTCTCCTCTAGTAGATTGATTCGTGATGCTTAGCGAAGCTCTGCCGGATCAACTCCACCACCATCGTAGTCACGCCATTGTGTTGCCGGAGAACCCATCTACCTATCTACTCCCTCTTGCTAGATCAAGAAGGCGGGGATCATCATCGTGCCACACGTGTGCTGAACGCGGAGGTGCCATCCGTTCGGCACTTCAACGGGAGTTCGTGGGTTGGCTTGCGATTTAGATAGAAGAGATGTATGACTACATCAACCATGTTCTTTAATGCTTCTGCTTAGCGATGTACAATGGTATGTGGATCCAATCTCTCCTCTTGTAGATGATCATTTCCTAGATTGATCGTGGTGAAGCGTAGGATTTTTTTCCCATGCAACGTTCCCCAACAGTGGTATCAGAGCTAGGTCTATGTGTAGATGAGATCTCGAGTAGAAAACAAAAGAGTTTGTGGGCGTTGATGCTTAGATAGCTTTCTCCCTTTGTCGTGTTTAGATTCAGCGGTATTGTGGGATGATGTAGACCGGACCAACCTTACTCATACACTTACGAGAGACTGGTTCCATCGACTAACGTGTAACTTCGTTGCACAAAGTAGGCTGGCGGGTGTCTGTCTCTCCTACTTTAGTTGGATTGGATTCGACAAAGGCGGTCCTTGAGAAGGTTGAACAGCAACTTATGTATCACTGTTGTGGTTTTGCGTACGTGAGAATTGTTCTGGCTAGATACCCATAGCAGCCATGTAAAATTTGCAACAACAATTAGAGGACGTCTAACTTGTTTTTGCAGGGTATGTTGTGATGTGATATGGAAAATTACAAGATGAGATATATGTGATGTATGAGATGATAATGTATTGTATAGAATATCACGAGTTGCATGTTGATGAGAACGGCAACCAGCAAGAGCCATAGGGTTGTCTTTAATTATTGTATGACCTGTGTGTTAGTCATTAAGTGATATGTAAGGCTTTACTTTATCTCTAAGCGGTAGCAATAGTAGTAGAAGCATGGTGGGCATGACAACCCCGACTGCAACACATTGACGGAGATCAAGATGATGGAGATCATGGTGTCATGCCGGTGACGATGGAGATCATGCCGGTGCTTTGGAGATGGAGATCAAAAGCACAAGTTAATGGCCATATCATGTCACTTATGATTTGCATGTGATGTTAATCCTTTTATACACCTTGTTTTGCTTAGGACGATGGTATCATTATAAGGTGATCCCTCACTTAAATTTCAAGATGAATTGTGTTCTCCTCGAGTGTGCACCGTTGCGAAAGTTCATCATGTCGAGACACCACGTGATGATCGGGTGTGATAGACTCTACGTTCACATACAACGGGTGCAAGCCAGTGTTCCACATGTAGAACACTCGGGTTAGACTTGATGAGCCTAGCATTCACAGACATGGCCTCATAACACAAGAGACCGAAATGTCCAACATGAGTCATATAGTAGATATGATCAACATGATGATGTTCACCATTGAAACCACCTCAACTCACGTGATGATCGGACTTGAGTTGGTGAATTTGGATCATGTATCACTCAGATGACCTGAGGGATGTCAATTTGAGTGGGAGATTTAGTAATTTGATTAACTAAACACATTATCTTGAAAAATAGTCTTAGTAACCTTTGCATATTTATGTTGTAGATCAATGGCTCGCACAGTAGCACCCATGAATTTTAATGCTTTCCTAGAGAAAGCTAAGTTGAAAGATGATGGAAGTAACTTTGTGGACTGGGCCTGTAATCTGAGGATTATCCTCAAGGCTTCCCAGAAGGCTTATGTCCTTGATGCACTGCTTGGTAACCCACCCGCTCCCGTGTCATCCGAAGATGTTAAGAACGCTTGGGAGGCACGTTCTGGAGATTACTCAATAGTTCAGTGTGCAATGTTGTATAGCTTACAACTGGGACTTCAAAGACATTTTGAATGTCATGGGGCATATGAGATGTTCTCGGAGTTGGAGTTTATCTTTAAGAAGAATGAACGGATCGAGAGGTTTGAGACCTCCGATAAGTTCTACGCTTGCAAGATGGAGGAGAACGGGTCTATCAGTGAACGTATACTCAGAATGTCTGGGTATTCGACTAGTTTGGCGGAGTTAGGGATGCCCCTTCCACCTGAGGCGATCATTGACAAAGTTCTTCAATCATTGCCACCTTGCTACAAGAGCTTCGTGCTGAACTATAACATGCACGGGATGAACAAGTCAGTCGCCGAGCTGTTTGCGATGCTGAAAGTCGCTGAGTCTGAAGTCCAGAAAGAACATCAAGTGTTGATGGTCAATAAAACCACTAGTTTCAAGAAGAATGGAAAGGGCAAGAGGGGTAACTCCAAGAAGGGTGGAAAAGCAGTTGCCCCTCCCTCGAAGAAACCCAAGGCTGGACCCAAGCCAGAAATTGAGTGCTTTCATTGCAAGGGAACTGGTCACTCGAGGCGGAACTGCCCCAAGTACCTGGCCGACAAGAAGGAGGCCAACACCAAACAAGGTATATATTATATACATGTTATTGATGTGTACCTTACCAACTCTTGTTGTAGTACCTAGGTATTTGAGGCCTGTTCGGTTGCTCAGATTTACAACTCAAAACAGGAACTACAAAATAGACGGAGGCTGGCAAAGGACGAAGTGACGATGCGTGTGAGAAACGGTTCCAAGGTTGATGTGATCGCCGTCGGCACGCTCGCTCTTTGATTACCATTGGGATTAGTGATGAACCTGAATAATTGTTATTTAGTGCATGCATTGAGCATGAACATTATATCTAGATCTTGTTTATTGTGAGACGGTTACTCATTTAAATCACAGAATAATGGTTGTTCTATTTATATGAGTAATATATTTTATGGTCATGCACCCAATGTGAGGGGTTTATTCATGTTGAATCTTGATAGTGATGATACACATGTTCATAACATTGATGCCAAAAAGATGTAGAGTTGATAATGATAGTACCAATTTCTTGTGGCACTGTCGTTTGGGTGATATTGGTGTAAAACGCATGAAGAAGCTCCTTTTTGATGGACTTTTGGAGTCACTTGATTTTGAATCAGTTGACACATGTGAACCATGCCTCAAGGGCAAGATGACTAAAACGTCGTTCTCTAGAACAATGGAATGGGCAAGTGACTTGTTCAAAATCATACATGCTGATGTGTGCGGTTCGATGAGCATTGAGGAGCGCGGTGGATATCGTTATTTTCTCACCTTCACTGATGACTTAAGTGGATATGGGTATATTTACTTAATGAAACACAAGTCTGAAACGTTTGAAAAGTTCAAGCATTTTCATAGTGAAGATGAGAATCATCATAACAAGAAGATTAAATTCCTACGATCTGATCGAGTAGGAGAATTGAGTTATGATTTTGGCAGTCACCTAAGACAATGTGGAATTGTTTCACAATTGACACCGCCTGGAAAACCGCAGTGTAATGGTGTGTCCAAACGTCGTAATCGAACCTTATTAGATATGGTGCGGTCTATGATGTCTCTTGCCGATTTGCCACCATCATTTTGGGGTTATGCATTAGAGACAAATGCATTCACTTTAAATAGGGCACCATCGAAATCCATTGAGACGATGCCATATGAATTGTGGTTTGGCAAGAAGCCAAAGTTGTCGTTTCTTAAAGTTTGGGGATGTGAAGCTTATGTCAAAAAGCTTCAGCCTGAAAAGCTGGAACCCAAAGCGGAGAAATGCGTCTTCATAGGATACCCAAAAGGGACAATTTCGTTGTTTTCTCATGGGGGGTCGTGCGAGACGACAGATGCCATGGGGTGGCTTATCGAGGTGAGGGCAAGGCTGTTGAGGATGATCCGGGACGGGTATACGAATAGCATGCAGTGGTTTACCTAGGTTCGGGGCTCTCTGGAGAGATAATACCCCTACTCCTACATATATGTATATCTGTGAAATATCTGGTACATGGTTGCTCCTGGAGCAGTATGGGAGAGGAGAGCCATGAGGCTTCTTGCCTAATGTGTGTGTATGTGTGAGCACGTGAGAGTGGAACCTCCTATATGTGGTGGGCATGAGGCCTTTATATTGGCATGAGTGGGTAGCTTGGGATGTAAGCTATAGTGGGTAGCTTACAAGTCATGCCACATGCAGCTTGTGGACTAAGCTATGTCTGTCCCCTGGTGCACTTTATAAGTCAGTGTCCAGGGGACAGGTTACACTGTAGATAGTACTGCACGACTTGCGTACAGTGCACTGCCTCTCGCCACTAGTGCACCACCACGGGATATGTCTGTCTGGTCCACGCGTGTCCGATGGGACGTCGTAGTTGGCTCCGGGCTACCGGTTGGCGAGCTCAGCCGGCTGGTCAGAGCAGCCGGCCACGGGTGTGAGTCGGAGCAGCCGGCCCAGGCGGGCAGGCATCCCGTCTGACTCGCCATCTTTGGGGTACCCAGGGGTCATCCCCTCGACAGTAGCCTCCGAGCCTCCGGGCGACTCGCAGAGTCGGGCGGAGGGTTTTCATAGTCGTTGTCGTTGTTGTTGTAGAAGTTGTCGATGACGGTCGATCGCGGGTTGCGGACGACGCGGCTTGCTTCCAGCGTGGGTGTGCCAGCACACCCGATGGGTGTAGCCTCCGAGCCTCCGAGCGACTCGAGGAGTCGGGTGGAAGGTCTTTGTTATTACTGAAGTAGACGGTGGTGTCGAGGATGCTGGGCATGGATGCGGAGTCCGCTGGCTGAAGGGTGCGAGGCGGTACCGGGGGCGAACATGGATTCCACTAGCTGGTGGTTTCTAGTGGGGGCGCGCTAGCGCACCCTCTGTGTGTAGCCTCCGAGCCTCCGGACGATTCGAGGAGATGTGCAGAGGGTCTTTGCTGTTGCTAAAGAAGACGGTGGTGTCGAAGATGTCGGGCACAAACGTGGGGTCCGCCGATTGAAGGGCGCGAGGCGCCGCCGAAGGCGGACGCGGGGTCTGCTGGCTGATGGGCGTGAGGCGCCATCGAAGGTGGACGTGGGGTCTGCTGACTGATGGGCGTGGAGCCCTCCCGAGGGCGGACACGGGGTCCGCCGGCTGTCGAGCGTGAGGCATTGTCGGGTGTGGACGCGGGGTCCGCTGGCTGATGGGTGTGAGGCACTGTCAAAGGCGTACGCAGGGTCTGCCGGTTGTTGGGCGTGAGGCGCTGCCGAAGGCAGATGTGGGGTCCACTGGCTGATGGGCATGGAGCCCTGCCGAGGGCCGACACGGGGTCCGCTGATTGTCGAGCGTGGGCTGCTTCCGGGTGCGGATGCGGGGTCTGCCGGCTGATGGGTGCGAGGCGCTGCGGAAGGCCGATGTGGGGTCTGCCGGCTGATGGGCATGGAGCCCTGTTGAGGGCAGATGCGAGGTCTGCCGGCTGTCGAGTGTGAGGTGCTGCCTGGCGCGGACGCCGGGTCCGCCGGTCGTTGGGCGTGGAGCCCTGCCGAGGGCGGACACGGGGTCCGCCGGCTGTCGAGCACGAGGCGGTGCCGGGCACGGACGCAGGGCCACCGGTCGATGGCCATGGAGCCTTGCCGAGGGCGGACACGGAGTCAGTCGGCTGTTGAGCACGAGGCGCTGCCGGGCGCGGACGGAGGGTCCGCTGGCTGATGGGCGTGGAGCCCTGCCGAAGGCGGATGCGGGTTAGCCTCCGAGCCTCTGGGTGAGTAGGTTCCTCATGGAAACAACCGTGCAGAAGTCAAGGTTAAGTCGGCGCAGATACATCAAATATTTGATTTTGGTAGTGCATTTATGTGGAGAGGGTGACGGCTCGGTTTTGTCCGATCCCCCTAAGTCTTTTGCATGTTCTCTCTGCTCTTTGGCTTTTGCTCTTGCTAGCCAGACAGCCGGGAGCCGGTCTATAGCTGAGACGAAGAGTGGGCCGCGGAATGGAGCATACAGTACTTGGACTCTCGGAGCAGACTCGGTTGAGCAGATACACATAAATGAAATGGCCAGGTTGCCCAAGCCGTTTTCCCCCGGGGCGCTTTTTGCGTGAGGTGGCCTCCAGCCTGTGCTCTCGCTAGCCGGATAGTCATGGTGCGATTTGTAGCTGAGACAAAGAGTGGGTCTTTGGTACCGTGCACGCTACTAAACCGTCTTGTGGGAACGAACGTATTGAGCCGAGCGGCCAACCCCGGGCTGAGATTAGCTGGCACTGGGGCGAGTAGTAAAGTTGCAGAATAAATGCGGAGATGGCCCCCGAGGGTCGCTCGGGGTTGTGCGGGTGGAGGCCTCACATTGCTTTTTGGTGCCGGTGAGGAGGTTTTGTCGAACATGGTCAGCGTGGTTTGTAGCCTACATGGTCCGGTTGACGCGGCGCGAGGCATTGCCGGGCGCAGACTTAGGGTCCGCCAGCTGATGGGCGCGAGGCGCTACTGAAGGCGGACACGGGGTCCACCGGCTGATGGGCGTGGAGCCCTGCCGGGCGCGAACGCGTGGTCCGCCGCCGGATGAGCGTGAGGCGCTACCGTGAGTGGCTTCCGAGACACCGAGCGAGGGCATTCATTGGTTTCTTGTGTCGGCGAAGCAGTGCCTGGCGCGGACGGAGGGTCCATAGGCTGATGAGCGCGAGACGCTGTGAGAGCGGACGCGGGGTCCACTGGCTGATGAGCGCGTGTCGCTACCGGGAGTAACCTCCGAGCATTGGTTTTCGCATAGGGAAGGCGGTTGTTGTTGAAGATAGCCGGTGCGGCCTTTTGCCAGCGGACCGTGCCGGCACACCCGCTGGGTGTAGTCTTGATCGGCGGGTGTGACAGCCTGCTGGACGCTGAAACGAGTGGGCAACTGGAGCCAGTCCGGTGTCAAAGTAGACGGGCAGGCCAGCCGGCCAGGCAACGACGTAGGTCAGTCGTCTGAGTGGAGACGCGGGTAGACGGGCTTAGCAGTCTTTCTCCTCTTTTTTTAGCCGCCCCGTATATTTCTTTTGGACAGCCGGGTCCCCTCCACCTGTGAGGACGAGGACTAAGGGTAGAGCGGAGGGAGCCGGGCAGGGCCAGAGGTGGAGCGGCGGGATCTGGCCGGGGCGTCAGCAGGCGGAGCGGCGGGGAGCCGGGGCCACGGGAGCCGGCTGGGATGCCGGCCACGGGGAGGCGGGGCCGCGGGAGCCGGCCGGGGCGTCCGTAGGTGGGAGCCGGCCGGGGCGCCGGCTGAGAGGAGGCAAGGTCGTGGGAGCTGGCCAGGGTGCCGGCCGCAGGGAGGCGGGGCCATGGGAGCCGGTAGGGGCGGAGCATGGCACCGCACCGCAGGCGGCTGGGCCGGCGGGCGTAGCGGAGCCTGGGCCGGACTTGGCGTGCGGCGGGGCAGACGGCATGAGGAGGGCCGCCGCCGGCCTAGTGGTGGAGCGGACCCGACGCGTGCAGCCGCGGGCGAGGCGACATGTAGAGGGGTGGTGCCGGCCGGAGGCGAGGCGGGGAAGCACGGCGCACGGGGCGACAGCGCATGCGTGAGGAGGCGCGGGGGGAGCGACTCAGCGACAGCGCTTGCATGAGGAGGCTGGAGCAGCGCGGCATGACCGACACCGAGCCGATGGCATGCGAGAGGCAGGGCCGACCAGCATAGGAAATGGCGGGCGCGTGGTGTGCAGTCGATGGACGCCGAATCAGGAGCCGAACGGAACCGCACAGGGCATATCGGCCCGACGCCGAATGGTAGCCGGTGGCGGCCAGCCGGAGGGCGGTTAACCGGCCGGGTCGTGGAGCTGGACACGGCAAGGGTGGCCAGCCGGCGGGTGGCCAGCTGGAGTGATGACTCATCCGACGGAGGGCGCGCGGGGCCAGAGGCGGCCAGTTGGAGGGCAATTGCCGGAGGGTGGCCAGCTGGCTAGGGCGCCGGGGGCGCCGGCAGCACGGTCACAAGACCAGGCACGTGGTCGGGAGCTGGAGGCGGCGAGGGCAGTGCACGGGCGTGCGGTCGTCAGAGCCGCAGCGGGGAACCTCCAGAGCATGCCCTAACGGTTGTGGGGACGAGGCAAGGATGGCACGACCGGAGGAGGATGCTTGGAGGGGAGGTGGAGCAGGTGCGTGGGGCACGACGCGCACACGAACGCGATGGGGTCCCGAGCTGCGCGGCGTTGCCGGTGACGAGGAGCTCGGACGGCCGGCCTTGGGTACGGGAGCAGTGTGGGGAGGAGTATGGCGACCCACAGCGGCGAGGACAGCAAGCCGCAACGCTCGTGGCAACGGTGCCAGGTACTTGATGGTGAAGACGGACGACGCTGAGGCTAGCAGTGAGCACACAACCGGCGTAGGCGCGAGCGCCTGGGGGCTTGCTGACGCCAAACCCCCGAGCGCCGCTAGAGGAACGATGGTGATGACGAAAAAGGGTCCGGCCCGGACCGCGGTTCCAACGCAGCTTGCCCCAAGGTGGGCGCCAAATATCATCGTTTTCTCACGGGGGGTCGCGCGAGATGACAGATGCCATCGGGTGGCTTATCGACGTGAGGCCAAGCTGTCATGGATGATCAAGGACGGGTATGTGAATAGCACACAATGGTTTACCTTTTGGAGACGTTGCATGGGAAACAAAAAATTTCCTATGCACACGCAAGATCTATCCATGGTGATGAGCATCTACGAGAGGGAGAGTGGATCTACATACCCTTGTAGATCGCTAAGCGGGAAGCGTTAAGAAACGCGGTTGGTGAAGTCGAACGTCTTCGCGATCCAAATCGCCGAGCGTCCCATGATCTCATCATGATCCGTCCCGCGATCCAATCACGATCTGTCCCGCGAACTCATCACGATCCGTCCCGCGATCTCATCACGATCCGCCCGTGAACTCATCACGATCCGTCCCGCGATCTCATCACGATCCTTCCGATCTAGCGCCGAACGGACGGCACCTCCGCGTTCAGCACATGTACAGCTTGATGACGATCTCCGCCTTCTTTATCTAGCAAGAGGGAGCCGAGAGGTAGAGGAGTTCTCCGGCAGCATGACGGCGCTGCGGCGATGGTGGTGGAGCTATTCCGATAGGGCTTCGCCTAAGCACTGCAGAAAACCGATCTGGAGGAGAAACTATGCACTAGACGAACGGGTAGCACGTGGCTGAAAATTCTGTCCCAAAACCCTAAAATACTCTAGTATATATAGGAGGAGAGGAGGAGGAGGCTTGGCTGCCAAAAAGCCAGCCCTTGGGTCGGCCAAAGTGGGGAGGAGAGGAGGACTCCTCCAATCCTAGTAGGACTAGGATTCCTCCTTTTTTGGCCTTTTTCCACCTTTTTCCCTTTGGGCTTTTGCTCCCAGCCGCATGGGCCTTGTGTGGGACTTCCACGATCCCACAAAAGGCTGGTATTTACTCTCCCACAGCCCATGAAGCCTCTTGGGTCGAAATACCCCTCTCGATGGTCTCCCGGTACACTACCGGCACTCCCGGTACATTACCGATTAGCCCGAAACTTTTCCGGTGACCAAAATGGGACTTCCTATATATCAATCTTTACCTCCGGACCATTCCGGACATCCGGGATCTCATCCGGGACTCCGAACAACCTTCGGTCACCACCATACATAACTCTATACTACCAAAACGTCACCGAACCTTAAGTGTGCAGACCCTGCGGGTTCAAGAACTATGTAGACATGACCGAGACACCTCTACGGTCAATAACCAATTGCGGAAACTAGATGCCCATATTGGTTCCTACAGATTCTACGAAGATCTTTATCGGTCAAACCTTTATGTCAAGGATTCAGTTAATCCCATATGATGTTCCCTTTGTTCTTCGGTATGTTACTTGCCCGAGATTCGATCGTCGGTATCTCGATACCTAGTTCAACCTCGTTACCGGCAAGTCTCTTTACTCGTTCCGTAATACAAGATCCCATGACTAACACTTAGTCACATTGCTTGCAAGGCTTGTTGTGGTGTTGTATTACCGAGTGGGCCCTGAGATACCTTTCGTCACACGAAGTAACAAATCCCAATCTTCATCCATGCCAACTCAACAGACACCCTCGGAGATACCTGTAGAGCACCTTTATAGTCACCCAGTTACGTTGCGAGTTTGATACACACAAGGTACTCCTCCGATGTCAGTGAGTTGCATGATCTCATGGTCATAGGAACACATACTTTGACATGCAGAAAACAGTAGCAATAAACTGACACGATCATATGCTACGTTTGTAGTTTGGGTCTTGTCCATCACATCTTTCTCCTAATGATGTGATCCCATTGTCAAATGACATCTCATGTCAATGGCTAGGAAACCTTAACCATCTTTGATCAACGAGCTAGTCTATTAGAGGCATACTAGGGACATGGTTTTGTCTATGTATCCACACATGCATCTAAGTCTCCGATCAATACAATTATAGCATGGATAATAAACGATTGAACAAGGAAATATGATAACAACTAATTTATTATTGCCTCTAGGGCATATTTCCAACAGTCTCCCACTTGCACTAGAGTCAATAATCTAGTTCACATCACCATGTGATTTGCATTGTTATGAATCTAACACCCAATGAGTTCTGGGGCTCGATCATGCTTTGCATGTGAGAGAGGTCTTATAGTCAACGGGTCTGTGACATTCGGATCCGTGTGTACTTTGCAAATTTCTATGTCAAACCGTAAACACTGCTACCACACTCCACGGTACTATTGCAAATGGCTGCTCCACTATACATATCCAGATTGCTACTACGAGTCATCCGGATTGGTGTTAAATCTTGCATCGACGTGACTCTTTACGACGAACTCTTTATCACCTCTATAATCGAGAAACATCTCCTTAGTTTTTAGTTACTAAGGATAATCTTGACCGCTGTCCAGTGATCCATTCCTGGATCACTCTTGTACCCCTCGACGGACTCATGGCAAGGCACACACGGGTGCGGTACACAGCATGGCATACTATACAGAGCCAATGGATAAGGCATAGGGGACGACATTCGTCCTTTCTCTTTCTTCTACCATGGTCAAGATTTGAGTCTCACTCAACTTCACACCTTACAAAGCAGGCGAGAACACTTCTCTCTGACTAATCCATTTTGAACTCTTTCAAAATCTTGTCAAGGTATGTACTCATTCAAAGTCTTATCAAACATCTTGATCTATCTTTATAGATTTTGACGCTCAACAATTAGGTAGCTTTATAAAGGTCTTCCTTTGAAAAACACTTTTCAAACAACCGTTTATGATTTCCAGAAATTCTACATCATTTACGAATAGCAATATGTCATCCACATATACTTATCAGAAACTCTATAGTGCTCCCACTCACTTTATTGCAAATATAAGTTTCTCATAAACTTTGTATAGGCTCAAAAACTTTGATCACCTCATCAAAGTGCATATTCCAACTCCGAGATGCTTGCTTCAGTTCATAGAAGAATCACTGAAGCTTCCACACCTTTAAGCATCCTTAGGACTGACAAAACCTTCTGGTTGTATCTCATACAACCTTTCCTTAAGGAAGGAAACGATGTTTTGGCATCCATCTGCAAGATTTCATAATTGAAAAATGCAGTATCTGCTAACATAATTCCAACAGACTTTAGCATCGCTACGAGTGAGAAAGTCTCATCGCAGTCAACTCCTTGAACTTGCCGGAAACTTCTTTGCGACAAGTCGAGCTTTATAAATGGTGACATTTACCATCAGCGTCTGTCTTCATTCTAAAAGTCCATTTGTACTCAGTGACCTGCCGTCCAACGAGCAAGTCTACCAAAGTCTATACTTGGTTTTCATACATGGATCCTTTCTTGGATTTCATGGCCTCTAACCATTTGTTGGAATCCGGGCCCATCATCGCTTCTCCATAGCTCGTAGGCTCATTGTTGTCCAACAACATGACCTCCAAGAAAAGGTTGTTGTACCGATCAGGAGCAATACACATCCTTGTCGACCTATGAGGCTCGATAGTAACTTGAACTGAAGCTTCATGATCATCATCATTAACTTCCTCTTCAACTCACGTAGGTTCCACAGAAACATCTTTCTACGCTGCGCTACTCTCCGGTTGAAACAGAGGTTCAATAACCTCATCAAGTTCTATCCTCCTCCCACTCAATTATTTCAAGAGAAACTTTTTCTCGAGAAAGGACCCAGTTTTAGCAACAAACATTTTATGCTCGGATCTAAGATAGAAGGTTCACCCAACTGTTCTTAGGGTATTCTATGAAGATGCATTTGTCCGCTTTGGGTTTAAGCTCATTAGGTGAAAACATTTTTCCACACAAGCGTCGCAGCCTCAAATATTCAGAAATGACAGCTTACGTTTCTACCAAACCATAATTCACATTGTGTCATCTCAATGGATTTAGATTGTGCCCTATATAAAGTGAATGCAGTTGTCTCTAATGCATAACCCCAAAACTATAGTAGTAAAACGACAAGAGACATCATAACTCGCACCATATCCAATAGAGCACGACTATGACGTTTGTACACACCATCACACTATGGTGTTCCAGGTGGCGTGAGTAGTGAAACAATTTTCACATTGTCTAAAGTTGTATGCCAAACTCGTAACTCAGATATTTACCTCCATGATCATATCGCACACATTTTTGTCTTCTTGTCACGATGATCTTAAACTTCACTCTGAATTAGCTTGAACCTTTCAAACGATTCAGACTTGTCTTTCATTAAGTAAATATACACTATATCTACTCAAATCATCAGTGAAGGTAAGAAAATAACGATATCCACCGCACGCTATAAGACTCATTGGATTGCATACATCAACATGTATCATTTCCAATAAATCACTTGCCTGCTTCATCAAAACAGAAAACGGGGTCCTTAGTCATCTTGACCAAGAGGCATGGCTCGCATGTCTCAACCGATTCGAAATCGACTGAGTCCAAAGATCCATCAGCATGGAGTTTCTTCATGCGCTTTATACCAATATGACATTTAGCGGTAGTGCCATAAGTATGTGGTACTATCATTATTAACTTTGTATCCTTTTTGGCATCAATGTTATGAACATGTGTATTACTACGATCAAGTTTCAACAAACCATTCTTACTAGGTGCATGACCATTGAAGGTATTATTCATGTAAACAGAATAACCATTATTCTCTAACTTCAATGAATAACCGTGTTGCAATGAACATGATCTAATCACGTTCATGCTCAATGCAAAAAACACCAAATAACATTTATTTAGGTTCGTCACTAATCTCGAAGGTAGAGAGAGCGTGCGATGTTGATGAAATCAACCTTGGAAACATTTCCAACACATATCATCACCTCACACTTAGCTAGTTCTCCGTTTATTCCGTAGCTTTTATTTCGAGTTACTAACATTTAGCAACTGAACCGGTATCCAATACCCAGGTGCTACTAGGAGTACTAGCAAGGTACACATCAATATCAAATATACTTCTGTCGACTTTGCCAGCCTTCTTATCTACCAAGTATCTAGGGTTGTCCCGCTTCAGCGACCGTTCTCCTCATAATCGAAGCACTTAGTCTCGGGTTTGGGTTAGACTTTGGGTTGCTTCACTGGAGATGCAACTGACTTGCTATCCATGAAGTTTCCCTCTTTGCTCTTGCCCTTCTCGAAACTAGTGGTTTTGACTAACCATCAACACTTGACGCTCCTTCTCGATTTCTTACTTCGCGGTGTCAAACATCACGAACAGCTCAGGGATCATTATTTCTATCCCTAGCATTTTATAGTTCATCACCAAGTTCTAGTATCTTAGTGACAGTGACTTGGAGAACTATATCAATCACTATCTTATCTGGAAGATCAACTCCCACTCGATTCAAGCGATTGTAGCACCCAGACAATCTGAGCACATGATCAACGATTGAGTTATTCTCTTTCATATTACAGGCAAAGAATCATGTTGGAGATCTCATATCTCGCAACACAGGCATGAGCCTGAGATCCTAATTTCAAACATCTCATATGTTTTGTGACGTTCAAAACGTTTTGGAGCCTCAATTCTAAGCCGTAATGCATGACGCACTAAACTATCAAGTAGTCATCAGAACGTGCCTGTCAGATGTTCACAACATCTACAAACAATGCAAGAGGGGTTGGCGCACCGAGCGGTGCATTAAGGACATAAGGCTTATGTGCAGCAATGAGGACAATCCTCAGATCACGGAGCCAGTACGCAATATTCCTACCATCATCTTTCAACTCTATTTCTCTAGGAACATATAAAAATTCAAGGGAGCTACAGCGTGAGCTAGTAATCTACAACACAGTTTGCAAAGACACTACTGACTATGTTCATGATAATGAGTTCAATTAATCATATTACTTAAGAACTCCCACTCAAATTGACATCCCTCCGGTCATCCGAGTGATACATGATCCAAATTCACCAACTGAAGTCCGATCATCACGTGAGTTGAGGTGGTTACTATGGTGAACATCATCGTGTTGATCATATCTACTATATGACTCATGTTCGACCTTTCGGTCTCTTGTGTTTCGAGGCCATGTCTGTACATGCTAGGCTCGTCAAGTTTAACCCGAGTGTTCTGCATGTGCAACACTGGCTTCCACCCGTTGTATGTGAACGTAGAGTCTATCACACCCGATAATCACGTGGTGTCTCAACACGACGAACTTTTGCAACGGTGCACACTCGGGGAGAACACAATTTTATCTTGAAATTTAAGTGAGGGATCACCTTATAATGCTACCATCGACTAAGCAAAACAAGGTGCATAAAAGGATTAACATCACATGCAATTCATAAGTTACATGATATGGCCATGAACTTGTGCTTTAGATCTCCATCTTGAAAGCACCGGCACGATCTCCATCGTCACCGGCATGACACCATGATCTCCATCATCTTGATCTCCATCAACGTGTCGCCATCGGGGTTGTCACGCCCTGCATGCTTCTACTACTATGTCTACCATTTAGTGATAAAGTAAAGCATTACATAGCGCTTAATGATTGACACGCAGGTCATACAATAATTAAAGACAACCCTATGGCTCCTGCCGGTTGCCGTACTCATCAACATGCAAGTCGTGAAATTCTATACATCACATGATCATCTCATACATCACATATATCACATCACGTAATTGGCCTTATCACATCACAACATACCCTGCAAAAACAAGTTAGATGTCCTCCAATTGTTGTTGCATGTTTTACGTGGCTGCTATGGGTTTCTAGCAAGAACGATTCTCACCTATGCATAAACCACAACGGTGATACATAATTTGCTTTTCAACCTTCTCAAGGACCGCCTTTGTCGAATCCGATCCAACTAAAGTGAGACAAACTGCCACCCGCAAGCCATCTAGGCACCAAGTTGCATCGAGGGAACCGGTCTCTCGTAAGCGTACGAGTAATGTTGGTCTGGGCCGCTTCACCTCACAATACCGCTGAACCAAAATCTGACCAAGGGAGGAAATAATCTAAGCATCAACACCCACAAACCTTTTGTGTTCTACTCGAGATCTCATCTATACATAACCTAGCTCTGATACCACTGTTGGAGACGTTGCATGGGAAACAAAAAAATTCCTACGCACATGCAAGATCTATCCATGGTGATGAGCATCTATGAGAGGGAGAGTGGATCTACATGCCCTTGTAGATCGCTAAGCGGGGAGCGTTAAGAAACGCGGTTGGTGTAGTCGAACATCTTCGCGATCCAAATCACCGAGCGTCTCGCGATCTCATCACGATTCGTCCCGTGATCCAATCACGATCCGTCCTACGAACTCATCATGATCCGTCCCGCGATCTCATCACGATCCGTCCCGCGAACTCATCACGATCCGTCCCGCGATATCATCACGATCCTTCCGATCTAGCGCCAAACGGACGGCACCTCCGCGTTCAGCACACGTAAAGCTTGATGACGATCTCCGCCTTCTTGATCCAGCAAGAGGGAGCGGAGAGGTAGAATAGTTCTCCGGCAGCATGATGGCGCTGCGGCGATGGTGGTGGAGCTATTCCGGTAGGGCTTCGCCTAAGCACTGCAGAAAACCGATCTAGAGGAGAAACTATGGACTAGAGGAACGGGTAGCACGTGGCTGAAAATTCTCTGCCAAAACCCTAAAATCCTCTAGTATATACAGGAGGAGAGGAGGAGGAGGCTTGTCTGCCAAAAATCCAGCCCTTGGGTCGGCCAAAGTGGGGAGGAGAGGAGGACTCCTCCTCCAATCCTAGTAGGACTAGGATTCCTCCTTTTTTGGCCTTTTTCCACCTTTTTCCCTTTGGGCTTTTTCTCCCAGCCGCATGGGCCTTGTGTGGGACTTCCACCAGCCCACAAAAGGCTGGTATTTACTCTCCCACAGCCCATGAAGCCTCTTGGGTCGAAATACCCCTCCCGGTGGTCTCCCGGTACACTACCAGCACTCCCGGTACATTACCGATTAGCCCGAAACTTTTCCGGCGACCAAAATGGGACATCCTATATGTCAATCTTTACCTCCGGACCATTCCGGAGCTCCTCGTGACGTCTGAGATCTCATTCGAGACTCCAAACAACCTTCAGTCACCACCATACATAACTCTATACTACCGAAACGTCACCGAACCTTAAGTGTGCAGACCCTGCGGGTTCGAGAACTATGTAGACATGACCGAGACACCTCTACGGTCAATAACCAATAGCGGGACCTAGATGCCCATATTGGTTCCTACATATTCTATGAAGATCTTATCAGTCGAACCTCTATGTCAAAGATTCAGTTAATCTCGTATAATGTTCCCTTTGTTCTTCGGTATGTTACTTGCCCGAGATTCGATCGTCGGTATCTCCATACCTAGTTCAACCTCGTTACCGGCAAGTCTCTTTACTCATTCCGTAATACAAGATCCCATGACTAACACTTAGTCACATTGCTTGCAAGGCTTGTTGTGATGTTGTATTATCGAGTGGGCCCTGAGATACCTCTCCATCACATGGAGTAACAAATCCCAGTCTTGATCCATGCCAACTCAACAGACACCCTCGGAGATACCTGTAGAGCACCTTTATAGTCACCCAGTTACGTTGCGATGTTTGATACACACAAGGTACTTGTCGTGGATTTGTCACGGCAGATGTCCGGGTGAACGGACTTAGGTTCGAGGCGAGAAGCAACTATGTGGCGGTTTGAAGGGGTTGATCGGAATCGAGAAGACACGGAGTTTACCCAGGTTCGTCCCCTCCGATGGAGGTAAAAGCCTACGTACTGCTTGTCTGGTATTGATGATGATGAAGATCTCTCGGTTACAAGGGTGCTAATTGCTACCTCTAGTCTCTTGTGCCTCTAATCTCTTGTGTTGTCTAAACTTGTAAACTTGTCTCTTGAGAACTTGTCCCTCTAGGGGTGCTCTACCCCTCCTTATATAAGTTTAGAGGGTAGGTTTACAAATAGAGTCCTACTAGGAGTAGGATTAGGACTAGTCTCTCATGAATCCTACTCCGGGTCTTATTTCCTTTAAGGGAATCCTTCTCTCTTGTGGGCCTTCTCCTGTGGGCCTTCTCTTGTGAGCCGCCTGGCACCGGCTCACCCGTCGGGTCTTGGGCTTGGTCATCCTGTCACCTGCTTGCCGGGTGATAAATAAGATGTGATGTCTTTAACGAGTCTCCTGTGAGCTGCCTGACCGGGTCATTAATAAGATGTCATGTCTTCGGCTGGGTCTCCTATGAGTCGCTAGGCTAGGTCATACCATGGGGTATATCCCCGTTAGTACTCCTCCGATGTCAGTGAGTTGCATGATCTCATGGTCATAGGAACACATACTTTGACATGCAGAAAACAGTAGCAATAAACTGAAACGATCATATGCTACGTTTGTAGTTTGGGTCTTGTCCATCACATCATTCTCCTAATGATGTGATCCCGTTATCAAATGACATCTCATGTCAATGGCTAGGAAACCTTAACCATCTTTGATCAACGAGCTAGTCTATTAGAGGCATACTAGGGACATGGTTTTGTCTATGTATCCACACGTGCATCTAAGTCTCCGGTCTATACAATTATAGCATGGATAATAAATGATTATCATGAACAAGGAAATATGCTAACAACTAATTTATTATTGCCTCTAGGGCAAATTTCTAACATTACCTAGGTTCGGGGCTCTCCGGAGATATAATACCCCTACTCCTGCATATCTATATATCTATGGAATATCTGGTACATGGTTGCACCTGGAGCTATATGGGAGAAGAGAGTCATGAGGCTTCTTGCCTCATGTGTGTGTATGTGTGAGCACGTGAGAGTGGAACCTCCTATATGTGGTGGGCATGAGGCCTTTATATAGGCATGAGTGGGTAGCTTGGGATGTATGCTACAGTGGGTAGCTTACATCCCAAGCAGCTTGAGGTGTAAGCTACCATGGGTAGCTTACAAGTCAAGCCACCTGTAGCTTGTGGACTAAGCTATGTCTGTCCCCTGGTGCACTTTATAAGTCAGTGTCCAGGGGACAGGTTACATTATAGATAGTACTACGCGACGCGTACTGTGCAGTACCTCTCGCCACTAGTGCACCGCCACGGGATATGTCTGTCTAGTCTGCGCATGTCCGATGGGACGTCGTAGTTGGCTCCGGGCTACCGGCTAGCAGGCACAGCCGGCTAGTCAGAGCAGCCAGCCACGGGTGTGAGTCGGAGCAGTCGGCCCAGGCGGGCAGGCACCCCGTCCAACTCACCGTATTTGGGGTACCCGGGGATCATCCCCTCGACAGACAGTTGGGTATACCTTCTATCTCACATCCGAAGGCAAAGTGTTTGTCGATAAGAACGGAACATTTCTTGAGAAAGAGTTTCTCTCAAAAGAATTGAGTGGGAGGAAGATAGAACTTGATGATGTTGTTGAACCTTTGATTCAACTAGAGTGTAGCCCAGCACAGAAAGATGTTTCTGTGGAGCCTACGACAGTTGAAGAGGAAGTTAATGATGCTGATCAGGAAACTTCGGATCAAGTTACTATTGAACCTCGTAGGCCGACAAGGGCGCATACTGCTCCCGAGTGGTACGACAACCCTGTCTTGGAGGTCATGTTGTTAGACAACAATGAACCTACAAGCTATGCAAAAGCGATGATGCGCCTGGATTCTGAGAAATGGTTAGAGGCCACGAAATCCGAGATGGGATCCATGTAAGAAAACAAAGTATGCACTTTGGAAGTATTACTTGAAGGGCGAAAGGCCATTTAGAACAAATGGATGTTTAAGAGGAAGACAGACGCGGACAGTAACCTCACAGTCTATAAAGCTTGACTTGTGGCAAATGGTTTTTCACAAGTTCAAGGAGTTGACTATGATGAGACCTTCTCACCCATAGCGATGCTTAAGTCCGTCAGAATCATGTTAGCAATAGCTGTATATTTCGACTATGAAATTTGGCAGATGGATGTAAAAACAGTGTTCCTTAACGGTTTCCTTCAAGAAGAGTTATATATGATACAACCGGAAGTTTTGTCGATCCAGAGAATGCTGACAAAGTTTGCAAACTCCAGCGATCCATTTATGGACTGGTGCAAGCATCTCGGAGTTGGAATTTGTACTTTGATGAGGTGATTAAAGCGTTCGGGTTTATACAAGTTTACGGAGAAGCTTGCACTTACAAGAAAGTGAGTTGGAGCTCTATAGCGTTTCTAATATTATATGTTGATGACATATTGCTGATTGGAAACAATATAGAAATGCTGGCAAGCGTGAAGGAATATTTTAACAAGAGTTTTTCAATGAAGGACCTAGGAGAAGCTGCTTTCATATTAGGCATTAAGATCTATAGAGATAGATTGAGACGCTTAATAGGACTTTCACAGAGCACATACCTTGATAAAGTTTTGAAGATGTTCAAAATGGGTCAGTCCAACAAGGGGTTCTTGCCTATGTTACAAGGTGTGAAGTTGAGTAAGACTCAATACCCAGTTACTACAGAAGATAGAGAAAAGATGAGTGTCATCCCCTATGCTTCTTCCATAGGCTCTATCATGTATGCAATGCTGTGCACAAGACACGATGTCAACCTTACCATATGTATGGCCGGAAGGTTTCAAAGTGATGCAAGAATGGAGCACTGGACGACGGTCAAGAATATCCTTAAGTACCTGAAAAGGACTAAGGAAATGTTTCTCATTTATGGAGGTGATCAAGAGCTCGTCGTAAAGGGTTACGTTGATGCAAGCTTTGACACTGATTCGGATGACTCTAAGTCACAAACCGGATACGTATTTATTCTCAATGAGGGAGCGGTAAGCTGGTGCAGTTCCAAGCAAAGCGTGGTAGCTGATTCTACATGCGAAGCGGAGTACATTGGAGCCTCGGAGGCAGTGAAGGAAGGTGTCTGGATGAAGGAGTTCATGACAGATCTTGGAGTGGTGCCTACTGCACTGAATCCAATGGCTCTGTTCTATGACAACACTGGTGCCATTGCTTTGGCCAAGGAACCCAGGTTTCACAAGAGGACCAGACACATAAAGTGACGCTTCAATTCCATCTGTGATCACATCAAGGAGGAGGACATAAATGTTTGCATTGTCCACACTGATCTGAATGTTGTAGACACATTGACTAAACCTCTTCCAAGGGATAAACATGATCAACACTAGAGCTACATGGGTGTTCCATTCATTACAATGTAAATCACATAGTGACGTGAGCTAGATTATTGACTCTAGTGCAAGTGGGAAACTGTTGGAAATATGGCCTAGAGGCAATAAATAAAGTGTTTATTATTATATTTCCTTGTTCATGATAATATTTTATTGTCCATGAGATAATTGTGTTGATTGGAAACTAAATGCATGTGTGGGCATATAGACAACAATGTGTCCCTAGTATGCCTCTAGCAGACTAGCTCGTTGATCAAAGATGGTTAAGGTTTCCTAGCCATGGACATGGGATGTCATTTGATAACGGGATCACATCATTCGGAGAATGATGTGATGGACAAGACCCAAATTACAAACGTAGCATATGGTTGTGTTAGTTTATTGCTATGGTTTTTTGCATGTCAAGTATCTATTCCTATGACCATGAGATTGTGCAACTCACTGACACCAGAGGAGTACCTTGTGTGTATCAAACGTCGCAACATAACTGGTGTTTGTGTCAAAACCGGCGTATCTCGTAGTAGGGGTCCTAAGCTAGGCGTCTTGGAGCGATGATAACATGGACACATGATTTCCCCCATGTTCGGGCTCTCTCAAGGAGATAATACCCTACGTCCTGCTTTTGATTGTATTGATATGGGGATAGTATAGAGTACATGTATCTACCACGAGATTATAGTAATGAATATAATGATCTATTGACTAGCCTGGCCTCGAATTATATATGCACCATAGGCCTAGGGTTTAGAGGAATCCTTGTCTTGTGCGCCAAGTCTTGTGGAATCCTCCTTGTATTCGGCATGGGTTGCCCGAAGTGGCCCATTAGTGAATCATCATGGGGGTCCTTGGCCCAACCCACTAGTCGGGAGACGACTTGGTGAGTACCTCCTAGTCCAGGACACCATCAGTAGCCCCCTGAACTGGTCTTCAAGTTGGGGACCCTCCTCGGTTCTTCCGCACAGTCCTTTGTTTTCGGTCGTAGGTCTTGAAAACTGGTTCAACAAATCTTCCCACGACTGATCTTGAGGATCGCCGAGCTGAATCCGAAGAGTTCACACATCGGGCATCCGAGGAGCCTGTCACGCCCAAGATGCGGTCCTATCCTTATTTCGGCATGAGGGCCTCGACAGGGATAGAAGCGCATCTTGTCGTGTTGCAAGAATGCATATCATTACAAGTACATGTACAGAAGAGATGAGTATATGGAACTGGCTTACACTCGCCACAAGCTACATCAGAGTCACATCAATACAACAACATAATCAATCATCATATAGAAGAGCAGGGTCCAACTACGGACGATATCAAATGATAAAAAGACATCCATCCTTGCTATCACAAGCTGTCACCTAGAACCCATCCTAGACTGAAGAATAAGAATAAGAAGGAGCACTCCAAATCAACAAATATCGCACTCACATCAAATCATCGCATTACATGTACCTGCAACTGTTGTTGTAGTAATCTGTGAGCCACAGGGACTCAGCAATCTCATTTCCAAGGGTATCAAGACTATGAAAGCTTAATAGGTGAGGTATGGTTAAGTGGTGAGGATACAGCAAGCGACTAAGCATTTATTTTAGTGGCTAACTTACGAGTACAGAAAATAAAGTACGGTGGTCTACGCATAACGGACGTGAACTAGCAATGATCACTAACTGATCCTGAACACCTACTTATGTCAATCATAACCTCACCATGTTCTCCTTCAGATAAGAACTCACGAGAAGAGACAGTCACGGTTACGCACACAGTTGGTGTATTTTATTAGAGTTCACTTCAAGTTTGCTATGACTGGGTGTTAAACAAAATATCCAAGTTTTCCACATAACCGCGGGCATGGCTTTTCGAAAAGATTTAACCCTGCAGGGGTGCTCCAACTCATCCATCACAAATTAACCACACGCAGTGGGAATAACATCAACAATGGATCTCGTGATCTTCCTAGGGAATTCCAAAGGAAATCCGACACCTCGAGATAGCCCGAAGAAGATCAGAGTTCCTCACTCAAGACGTTCGAGAAAGGTAAAACGAATCCAGCAAGGCCGCCCGACGTGCCGACAATCCCGATAGGAGCCGCGTATCTTGTTCTCAGGGCACGGCAGATGAGCGACGCGTACAGTCGCCTGATAGAAATCTCCCGAGTTGCCCTGGGTTGGCCCCGCATAGTACTGTATTTTTCAACCAACACTCATGAGGAGCACTGGCCCAGGGGTTGATTAAATTATCCGCGGGTGCCGGCGGGTCCCTATGCAATTTTATTAATTACTAGGCAAATGTAGTACCAATGTTGGGCCTTGCCAGACAAGTTTTATCCCAAAACAAAAATCAAGGGGGTCCCCATAACAACCCCTAGCATGTTAGGAGTGCTCAATTAAGGAACATAACACCGGTTCACAAGTAACTATGGCAGCAAGAGTGGAACAAAGCACCAAGCAAAAGGCCAAGCCTTCCACCTTTCCCAAGTATATATGTGCATTAAATTAAATAGCAGCAATATTGTGATATAACAAAAGAATGTGCATGTTGACACATGGAAGCAATTGCACCTGCATCTACAAACGCTAAAAGAGGGGTTGAGCAAGCGGTAACATAGCCAAACAACGATTTGCTGGGATGTGGAAGGGTTAGAGGCTTTTCATGGCAATGTTGGGAGGCTTGACAAACAAGTGGTAGGTAGCGTGACATAGCAATAAAAACGAGACATCTAGCATGGCAATGATAGTAATGGTATCCAAGGAAATGTGTCATCTTGCCTGAGATCCCGCTCGGAAGAAGAACGAGTCCATGATGAAGACGAGCCAACGTAGTCGAACGGATCATCACACTCCGAACGCTTTCGGAACTCTATCGAGAAGAAGCTAACAAGAAACAACAATCAACACAAGAGAAACACCACAACATATGCATAACATGATGCGCAAACAAATATGATGCATGTCCGGTTCAAATATGCAAGGCATGACAAGCAAGAACAACAAACAACTACTACACATTAAGTGAAGTTCAATATGCAACGGGTTGCATATTGACGAAACTCCACGTTCGAATTATTTAGTTCATTCCCGTTAGGTACACGGCAATTTTAAATGTTTTTGAACATGGTAAGAGGTGAAGCATAACTAAACTATCTATCTAGGCATCTTAAATGAGGCCGGAAACAACTTATAGCACTTCCGAAATGACCCCATATGTTAATTTCGAAATTGGTCCAGATCTGAACTAATCATATTTTATATTTGTTAAACAAAATAATATAGCATACCATGCAATTCTACACGTCATTCTAGTCGATTTACATATATGGAACATCTCAAACGGAGCTACGGTCTAAAAGATATGAGCAACACAAGATGCACATGTCATGAATGCAATGCACGGAAAATACCATCACAAACATTTCAAATCATGAATGTAGAAATTTATTATGAAACTACATGAGATTATAAGCAAGTTTCATATATGGCATGTCCAAAACGGAGCTACGGTTCAACCACAAACACCACAACGAGTTTTATACTAAATCTGTCCAAAACAGCAACATGGCATTTTGCACACATGAAAATAGTAAGTTACGCTATTCTAAAATGCACAAAATAAGCATGGGGAAGTAGCATATAACACACATTTCATTTCATCTTCATATATCATATTCAAAACATGCATGGATCACATGGTAGGAAGCTCAGAAGGTAGCTACTTGAAAACAGTTTCAGACTTGGTGAAAATAGCAGTTTTTGACAGTGCAGATTTTATCACGAAGGCATATTGACAGCAGTAAAACTATATGATAGAGGTCATATTATGGCATGAAACTCAGCAGCATACTAAAGGAAATTATCTACTACAAATAACTCCATTACACCAACCCCAAAGGAGTTCTAGATCACTAGCAAAACACATGGCAAGACAGCAACAAAATATTACAGATTCCAGACTTGGAAATATTTTGGACCCTCAAAACAGCAGAATTTTATAGCAAGTTGTCAACAAAAAAATAACACCTATACATGCATTTCTATGGCAAGCAAAATGTCCAAGGGCTAGGACACATATCAAAGGGCATATGTTATGTTCAAGATTATTTCATATCATGCACGTATTAAATCACACGAAAATAACAAAAGGGCATCACAGCAAAATGACATGCAACAAAAATGCTCACATGACAAAACTAAATGCACAGATAAATTCTATGGATTTTTCTACCCCGAAAACATATATAATATGCATAGGTTCAAGTAGGAAAATATGTCATATTTAATTATGCGAGTTAATGGAATAACCCCATTAGCAATTATAAATGCAAGTTAGGTGCAATTATTACAATGAACAGGTTTGTCATGCATGAAAATGCAAAGCCGATAACATGAATATTTTTGAATATATGATTGGATTAAATCCTGATGCACGTTAAATAAATATGTCAATGCAACATGATGTTATTTATGCAAAATGATGCAAAACCGCAAGCTTCGATATATATCATGGATGAAAATGACATATACACCATCGATGCATTTATTTTTGCAATCTTCATATTTAAAACATTTCTTATTACGGCGAGCGATTAATTAATTATTAACATATTAACAACATGCAATTGGGCCTACACACGAAAAAAATAAAAACCTGCGGGGGAAAGGCTGCGCTCACTAGGCCTCATGGGCCGGTTGGTGGGGCAGGTTGGGCCTCGGGAGGCTGGGCTGGCGCTTGCCCACGCGGGGGCGAGCAGGCCTGGTGCTGCCTTCGTCCTCCCGCTCACCATGAGCATGGGGCCATGATGGCGGCGGCACCTGCAGGCGGCCACGACGCACTCCAACGATGGGGATCAACGAGGAGGCCGGGAACAGGGCATGCCCACCTAGATCTGAGAAAGGTCGGCCGGATCTGGGCGGAGGCGAGCTCGAGCGGCAGCGGCCATGGCGGCTGGAACCTATGGGGGAGAGAGAGTCCGCGGGTGAGGAGGAGAGATGGGGAAGGAGAAGGGAAGGAAGGGAGAGGAGAGGAGGGGAGGAGGTCCAGCCAGGGGATCTTGGTCGCCGGCGGCGGCTACTCCGACGAGGGTTGGTGGTCGGCTGGGGCTGCACGGGCGAGGAGCTACGGGCTCGGGCACCATGGGAGGCGCTTGGGAGGAGCTGTGGGGCTCTGCGGTCGCCAGACACGTCTGGGTAGGCCGCTAGACATGTCCGGTAGGTGGGATTTTGGGTGATTTTCAGCCTCTGGATCGCGATCCGAGGGCCGAAAATGGGCAGATGGTTGAGGCTGTGGGATATGGAGGAGGAGGGATAGCAGGTGGGGTTTTCTAGGGGGGTGGCTGCAATTTGGCAAGGGGGGAAACCCTAGGGAGTGAGGGGCTCTCTCTCCATGGGGTTTATATAGGGAAGGCACTAGGGGTGGCTGGACAACGTCCGTCCGATCGCGATCCGACGACCATGAAAGGAGGGAGTGGCTAGGTTGGGCTAGCGGTCTGTGTAGAGGCCTTGGGAGAGAAGAGAGGAAGTTTGCGGCCCGTGACATGAGGTTTTAAAACACCAAAAATGTCCGATACAAACCGATGACCGCACTGCTACGGATGACCGAAGGGGTATCAAACGAACTCGGAACACGACGAAATTCGACAGGCAGTCTACCTACACTATAACAAGACCACACACCAAGTTTCGACCCAATCCAAGAATATGTTTAGCACGCCTTAAAAATGGTTTTATTTAACGATGTCGCAGGCGCGTGCATGTGTGGTTGGTCTCAAAATGGTCAGCGACGAGAACGGAGAGAACCGGCCGCTACAAACGGATGCAAGTTGAAAACGAGAGATGATGCTATGCATATGATGCGAATGATGCAATGATAAATGTGACAAATCAGAAGAAACACATACGAGAATGGAAATAAAAGGGGAATCTTCTGGAATCTTCTGGAGCGTCGGTCCCGAGTTGTTACAACTCTCCTCCACTACATGAGGATCTCGTCCCGAGATCTAGAATGAAAAGGGAAGAGAAAGAGCAAGAGGTAAAACTTAGTTGCTTCTCTGACAAATGAGTGAAACCAATGAAATATGAAGGTTGGAAAGATATGAAAACGACACAAGGAACAAGCAAGAATTCACAAGAAATTCTGGCAGCACTTCGGTAGGATATAGAGGAAAAATTAGATATGATGGAAAGAAATTGAAAGAGACACACCAAACTTTGATTGGATTAGAATCAAAACTTCATAAGATGGAAGGGTCATGAAAACATTGCACAACACTCCGGTGAATGAATAAGCAAAGAAAGAACATGATCTTAATCAAACTAGATGCAAGTTGACAAGAGCAACACCACTATGCCTCTAGAACTAAATAATAGAAGCTAGATCTTTGGAGAGAAGAGAACGGAGAAGAAAAATGACAACTTTTACCACCAATGAATTTGAAAGCATATTTAGGAAGAAGATATTGAACGGAGTTGTTGGAATACCAACAACGAAAAGGACAAGCTTGTTGTGGGCTTATGGAAAAACATCTCAAAATTATGAGGTGACAACCTACCACAACAGAAACAATTGATTGATTGAGAGCAACAAGATATGCAAAACTTCTTTCACCAAGAGGAGGAGTAGAGAACTTGGATCTTTTATGACACCATTATAGCAACAATCCTTCGGAAATGCTTTAGATGAAATCCAACCCAAGATAACTTCGAGAACACAAGATGGGTTTACTTATCTTATTCTTGACAATTTCCTTTGAGACTCTTCATAACCAATAATTTAATAACACCATCTCAAAATGCAATGGAGAAGGAATTGAACTCAAAATCCAAGAGAAAGAACACTTGAGAACCTCCAACAAGAATCTTGACGAACACTTGAAAATGAAACAAATCTTGATGAACCACCAAGAAGAACCTCCAGAAGAACTCTGAAACGAAAGGACGATAGAAAGAATTCAAGGATGCAAAAAGAATAAGATTGAGGCCTAGCTATGAATTAGATGAAGCTTAGCGACAAGATACTTGAGAAAAACTAAGAACTCCGGAAAAGAAAGATGACCACTTGCGATAAGGAATTTGATATCATGAACAACTCCGGAAGAAGGACTGAAATCACTTGGATGAAACAAGAATAAGAATTATGATATGACTATCCTTCATCAAGTTAAATTGATGACAGACAATGAATTTCACACACCACTTATTCTTTTGGAAAAGATAGGAAAGATAGATAGAGCACAAACTTGAAGAGGTCTTGAACAATACACCGGAAAGAATTCAAAATGAAAGAGGATAATGCAAATGCATGATATAACATGAGAATGAAGAGAGCATGATACTCCTAATAGAAAACTTGAATGAAGCACCGGAAAGAATTAGAAACTAAAGAGGACACATGAGAATGAAGAGATCAAGATTTGCCTAATAGAAACTGAAAAATGTTGGGGAATGTCGCGTGGGAAACAAAAAATTTCCTACGCACACGCAAACCTATCCATGGTGAAGAGCATCTACGAGAGGGAGAGTGGATCTACGTATCCTTGTAGATCGCTAAGCGGGAAGTGTTAAGAAAAGCGGTTGGTGTAGTCGAACATCTTCGCGATCCAAATCGCCGAGCGTCCCGCGATCTCATCACGATCCGTCCCGCGATCCAATCACAATCCGTCCCGTGAACTCATCACGATCCGTCCCGCGATTTCATCACGATCCGTCTCACGATCTTGATCACGATCTGTCCCGCGAACTCATCATGATTCGTTCTGCAATCTCATCACGAACCGTCTCGCGATCTCGATCACGGTCCTTCCGATCTAGCGCCGAACGGACGGCACCTCCGCGTTCAGCATACGTGCAGCTTGATGACGATCTCCACCATCTTGATACAGAAAGAGGAGGTGGAGAGGAGAGAGAGAGTTCACCGGCAGCATGACGGCGCTCCGGTGATGGTGGTGGTGAAGCAATTCCGGCAGGGCTTCGCCTAAGCGCTGCAGAAATCCGATCTAGAGGAGCACCGGTGAAACGGGTAGCACGTGGCCGTAAAATCTGTGCAAAAACCCTCTATTCCACTAGTATATATAGGAGGAGAGGAGAGGAAGAGGGGCTGGCGCACAAGGCAGCCAACCATCCTTGTACGCCAAGGAGGAGAGGAATCCTACTTCTCCTCCAATCCTAGTTGGACTAGGATTGCTCCCTATTGGCTGATTTTCCACTTTTTCCTTCAGCCTTTTCTTCTCCTGCGCCATGGGCCTTTTGTGGCTGTTCCACCAGCCCACTAAGGGCTGGTTATTATTCTCCCACAGCCCATGGACCCTCTGGGGTCGAAATACCCCTCCCGGAGGTCTCCCGGTACACTACCGGCACTCCCGGTACACTACCAATGAGCCCGAAACTTCTCCGGCGACCAAACTGGGACTTCCTATATATCAATATTTACCTCCGGACCATTCCGGAGCTCCTCGTGACGTCCGGGATCTCATCCGGGACTCCGAACAACCTTCGGTCACCACCATACATAACTCTACACTATCGAAACGTCACCAAACCTTAAGTGTGCAGACCCTGCGGGTTCGAGAACTATGTAGACATGACCGAGACACCTCTACCGTCAATAACCAATGGCGGGACCTGGACGTCCACATTAGTTCCTACATATTCTACGAAGATCTTCATCGGTCGAACCTCTATGTCAAGGATTCACTTAATCCCGTATAACGTTCCCTTTGTTCTTCGGTATGTTACTTGCCCGAGATTCGATCCTCGGTATCTCCATACCTAGTTCAACCTCGTTACTGGCAAGTCTCTTTACTCGTTCCGTAATACAAGATCCCGCAACTAAAAATTAGTCACATTGCTTGCAAGGCTCATTGTGATGTTGTATTACCGAGTGGGCCCTGAGATACCTCTCCGTCACACGGAGTAACAAATCCCAGTCTTGATCCATGCCAACTCAACAGACACCCTCGGAGACACCTGTAGAGAACCTTTATAGTCACCCAGTTATGTTGCGACGTTTGATACACACAAGGTACTCCTCCGATATCTGTGAGTTGCATGATCTCATGTTCATAGGAACATATACTTGACATGTAGAAAACAGTAGCAATAAACTGACACGATCATATGCTACGTTCGTAGTTTGGTTCTTGTCCATCACATCATTCTCCTAATGATGTGATCCCGTTATCAAATGGCATCTCATGTCCATGGCTAGGAAACCTTTACCATCTTTTGATCAACGAGCTAGTCTACTAGAGGCATACTAGGGACATGGTGTTGTCTATGTATCCACACATGTATTTGAGCTTCCGATCAACACAATTATAGCATGGATAATAAACGATTATCATGAACGAGGAAATATGATAATAACTAATTTATTATTGCCTCTAGGGCATATTTCCAACAGTCTCCCACTTGCACTAGAGTCAATAATCTAGTTCACATCACCATGTGATTCGCATTGTTATGAATCTAACACCCAATGAGTTCTGGGGCTCGATCATGCTTTGCATGTGAGAGAGGTCTTATAGTCAACGGGTCTGCGATATTCAGATCCGTGTGTACTTTGCAAATTTCTATGTCAAACCGTAAACACTGCTACCACACTCCACTTGGTACTATTCCAAATGGCTGCTCCGCTATACTTATCCGAATCGCTACTACGAGTCATCCGGATTGGTGTTAAAGCTTGCATCGACGTAATTCTTTATGACGAACTCTTCATCACCTCCATAATCGAGAAACATCTCCTTAGTCTTTTAGTTACTAAGGACAATCGTGACCGCTGTCCAGTGCTCCATTCCAGGATCACTTTGAAACCTTCCAGCCATACTTATGGCAAGGCTGACATCGGGCCTTGTGCACAGCATTGCATACATGATAGAGCCTATGGCTGAAGCATAGGTGATGGCACTCATCTTTTCTCTATCTTCTGTAGTCACTGGGCATTGAGTCATACTCAATTTTATACCTTACAAATCAGCCGAGAACTCTTCCTCTGACTGACCCATTTTGAACTCTTTCAAAATCTTGTCAAGGTATGTGCTCATTGAAAGTCTCATCAAGTATCTTGATCTATCTCTATAGATCTTGATGCTCAAAAATTAGGTAGCTTTATCCAGGTCTTCCTTTGAAAAACTCTTTTCAAACACCCGTTTATGCTCTCTAGAATTTCTACATCATTTCCGAATAGCAATATGTCATCCACATATACATATCAGAAACTATATAGTGCTCCCACTCGCTTTATTGCAAATACAAGTTTCTCGTAAACTTTGTATAGACTCAAAAACTTTGATCACCTCATCAAAGTGTATATTCCAACTCCGAGATGCTTGCTTCAGTTCATAGAAGAATCACTGAAGCTCGCACATCTTTTAGCATCCTTAGGACTGACAAAACCTTCTGGTTGTATCTCATACAACCTTTCCTCAAGGAAGGGAATGATGTTTTGGCATCCATCTGCCAGATTTCATAATTGAAAAATGCAGCAACTGCTAACATAATTCCAACAGACTTCAGCATTGCTACGAGAGAGAAAGTCTCATCGCAGTCAACTCTTTGAACTTGTCGTAAACTACTTTGCAACAAGTCGAGCTTTACAAATGGTAACATTTACCATCAGCGTTTGTCTTCATTTCAAAGATCCATTTGTACTTAACGATCTGCCCTCCAATGAGCAAATCCACCAAAGTCTATACTTGGGTTTCATACGTGAATCCTTCCTGGGATTTCATGCCCTCCAACCATTTGTTGGTTTCCGGGCCCATCATCGCTTCTCCATGGTTCGTAGGTTCATCGTTGTCCAACAACATGACCTCCAAGACAGGGTTGTCATACCGCTCAGTAGCAGTACACATCCTTGTCGACCTACAAAGTTTGATAGTAACTTGATCCGAAGCTTCATGATCATCATCATTAACTTCCTCTTCAACTGACGTAGGCTTCACAGAAACATCTTTCTGCGCTGCGCCACTTTATGGTTGAAGTGAAGGTTCAATAACATCATCAAGTTCTATTTTCCTTGTAGGTCGATAGTAACTTGATCCGAAGCTTCATGATCATCATCATTAACTTCCTCTTCAACTGACGTAGGCTTCACAGAAACATCTTTCTGCGTTGCGCTACTTTCTGGTTGAAGCAGAGGTTCAAATAACCTCATCAAGTTCTATCCTCCTCCCACTCAATTCTTTCAAGAGAAACCCTTTCTCGAGAAAGGACCCAGTTTTAGCAACAAACGTTTTATGCTTGGATCTGAGATAGAAGGTTCACTCAACTGTTCTTAGGGTATTCTATGAAGATACATTTGTCCGCTTTGGGTTCGAGCTCATTAGGCAAAAACATTTTCCACACAAGCGTCGCAGCCCCAAACATTAAGAAATGACAGCTTAGGTTTCTATCAAACCATAATTCACACGGTGTCATCTCAATGGATTTAGATGGTGCCCTATTTAAAGTGAATGTAGTTGTCTCTAATGCATAACCCCAAAATTATAGTAGTAAAACGATAAGAGACATCACAACATGCACCATATCCTAATAGAGCACGACTATGACGTTCGGACACACCATCACACTATGGTGTTCCTGGTGGCGTGAGTTGTGAAAACAATTCTCACATTGTCTAAAGTTGTATGCCAAACTCGTAACTCAGATATTCACCTCTACGATCATATCCAAACATGTTTATCTTCTTGTCACGATGATCTTAAAACTTCACTCTGAATTTGGTTGAACCTTTCAAACGATTCAGACTTGTGTTTCATTAAGTAAATATACACTATATCTACTCAAATCATCAGTGAAGGTAAGAAAATAACGATATCCACTACACGCTACAAGACTCACTAGATTGCATACATCAACATGTATCATTTCCAATGAATCACTTGCCCGCTCCATCCAGCGGGATCCTTTAGTCATCTTGCCCAAGAGGCATGGTTCGCATGTCTCAACCGATTCGAAATCGAATGAGTCCAAATATCCATCAGCATGGAGTTTATTCATGCGCTTTATACCAATATGACATTTTGCGGCAGTGCCACAAGTATGTGGTACTATCATTATTTAACTTTGTATCTTTTGACATCAATGTTATGAACATGTGTATTACTACGATCAAGATTTCAACAAACCATTCTCACTGGGTGCATGACCATTGAAGGTATTATTCATGTAAACAGAATAACCATTATTTTTTGACTTAAATGAATAACCGTATAACAAACATGATCTAATCATGTTCATGATCAACGCAAAACACCAAATAACATTTATTTAGGTTCGTCACTAATCTCGAAGGTAGAGAGAGTGTGCGATGTTGATCATATCAACCTTGGAAACATTTCCAACACACATCGTCACCTCACACTTAGCTAGTTCTCCGTTTATTTCGTAGGTTTTATTTCGAGTCACTAACATTTAGCAACCGAACCGGTATCCAATACCCAGGTGCTACTAGGAGTACTAGCAAGGTACACATCAATAACACGTATATCAAATATACTTCTGTTGACATTGCCAGCCTTCTTATCTATCAAGTATCTAGGGTTGTTCCACTTCAGCGACCGCTCTCCTCATAATCGAAGCACTTAGTCTCGGGTTTGAGTTCAACTTTGGGTTGCTTCACTGGAGCAGCAACTGACGTGCTATCCATGAAGTTTCCCTCCTTGCTCTTGCCCTTCTTGAAACTTAGGGGTTTTAACTAACCATCAACACTTTGACGCTCCCTCTCGATTTCTACCTTCGCGGTGTCAAACATCGCGAACAGCTCAGGGATCATTACTTCTATCCCTAGCATCCTATAGTTCATCACCAAGTTCTAGTAGCTTAGTGACAGTGACTTGGAGAACTATATCAATCACTATCTTATCTGGAAGATCAACTCCCACTCGATACAAGTGATTGTAGCACCCAGACAATCTGAGCACATGCTCAACGATTGAGCTATTCTCGTTCATCTTGCAGGCAAAGAATCTTGTCGGAGATCTTATATCTCGCAACATGGGCACGAGCCTGAGATCCTAATTTCAGCTCTTAGAACATCTCATATGTTCCGTGACGTTCAAAAACGTTTCGAAGCCTCAATTCTAAGCCGTAATGCATGACGCACTAAACTATCAAGTAGTCATCGAAACGTGCCTGTCAGATGTTCACAACATCTACAGACGATGCTAGAGGGGGTGGCACACCGAGCGGTGCATTAAGGACATAAGCCTTCTGTGCATCAATGAGGACAATCCTCAGATCACGGACCCAGTCCGCAATATTGCTACCAACATCTTTCAACTCTATTTCTCTAGGAACATATAAAAAATTAAGGGAGCTACAGCGCGAGCTAGTAATCTACAACATAATTTGCAAAGTCACTACTGACTATGTCCATGATAATAAGTTCAATTGATCATATTACTTAAGAACTCCCACTCAAATTGACATCCCTCTGATCATTCGAGTGATACATGATCCAAATTTCACCAACTCAAGTTCGATCATCACGTGAGTTGCGGTGGCTGCAATGGTGAACATCATCATGTTGATCATATCTACTATATGACTCATGTTCGACCTTTCAGTCTCTTGTGTTCCGAGGCCATGTCTGTACATGTTAGGCTCGTCAAGTTTAACCCAAGTGTTCTGCTTGTGCAACACTGGCTTGCACCCGTTATATGTGAACGTAGAGTCTATCACACCCGATCATCACGTGGTGTCTCAACACGGCGAACTTTCGCAACGGTGCACACTTGGGGAGAACACAATTTATCTTGAAATTAAGTGAGGGATCACCTTATAATGCTATCGTCGTCCTAAGCAAAACAAGGTGCATAAAAGGATTAACATCACATGCAAATCATAAGTGACATGATATGGCCATGATCTTGTGCTTTTGATCTCCATCATGAAAGCACCAGCATGATCTCCATCGTCACCGGCATGACACCATGATCTCCATCAATGTGTCGCCATCGGGGTTGTCACGCCCTGCAAGCTTCTACTACTATTGCTACCATAGCGATAAAGTAAAGCATTACATAGCGCTTAATGATTGACACGCAGGTCATACAATAATTAAAGACAACCCTATGGCTCCTGCCGGTTGCCGTAATCATCGACATGCAAGTCGTGAAATTCTATATATCACATGATCATCTCATACATCACATATATCACATCATGTAATTGGCCATATCATATAACAACATACCCTGCAAAAACAAGTTAGACGTCCTCTAATTGTTGTTGCATGTTTTACGTGGCTGCTACGGGTATCTAGCAAGAACGATTCTCACCTACGCATAAACCACAACGGTGATACACTAGTTGCTTTTCAACCTTCTCAAGGACCGCCTTTGTTGGATCCGATCCAACTAAAGTTAGAGGAACTGTCACCCGCAAGCCATCTAGGCAACAAGTTGCATCGAGGGAACCGGTCTCTCGTAAGCGTACAAGTAATGTTGGTCTGGGCCGCTTCATCTCACAATCCCACTGAACCAAAATACGACCAAGGGAGGAAGCAATCTAAGCATCAATGCCCACAAACCTTTTGTGTTCCACTCGAGATCTCATCGAACCATCAACCTAGCTCATGATGCCACTATTGGGGAACGTCGCGTGGGAAACAAACATTTTCCTACGCACACGCAAACCTATCCATGGTGAAGAGCATCTACGAGAGGGAGAGTGGATCTACGTACCCTTGTAGATCGCTAAGCGGGAAGCGTTAAGAAACGCGGTTGGTGTAGTCGAACATCTTCGCGATCCAAATCGCCGAGCGTCCCGCGATCTCATCACGAACTGTCCCGCGATCCAATCACGATCCGTCTCGTGAACTCATCACGATCCGTCCCGCGATCTCATCATGATCCGTCTCACGATCTTGATCAAGATCTGTCCCGCGAACTCATCATGATCCGTTCTACAATCTCATCACGAACCGTCTCGCGATCTCGATCACGGTCCTTGCGATCTAGCGCCGAACGGACGGCACCTCCGCGTTCAGCACACGTGCAGCTTGATGACGATCTCCACCATCTTGATCCAGAAAGAGGAGGTGGAGAGGAGAGAGAGTTCACCAGCAGCATGACGGCGCTCCGGTGATGGTGGTGGTGAAGCAATTCCGGCAGGGCTTCGCCTAAGCGCTGCAGAAATTCGATCTAGAGGAGCACCGGTGAAACGGGTAGCATGTGGCCGTAAAATCTGTGCAAAAACCCTCTATTCCACTAGTATATATAGGAGGAGAGGAGAGGAAGAGGGGCTGGTGCACAAGGCAGCCAACCAGACTTGTGCGCCAAGGAGGAGAGGAATCCTACTTCTCCTCCAATCCTAGTTGGACTAGGATTGCTCCCTATTGGCTGATTTTCCACTTTTTCCTTCAGCCTTTTCTTCTCCTATGCCATGGGCCTTTTGTGTCTGTTACACCAGCCCACTAAGGGCTGGTTATTATTCTCCCACAGCCCATGGACCCTCTGGGGTCGAAATACCCCTCCCGGAGGTCTCCCGGTACACTACCCGCACTCCCGGTACACTACCGATGAGCCCGAAACTTTTCCGGCGACCAAACTGGGACTTCCTATATATCAATATTTACCTCCGGACCATTTCGGAGCTCCTCGTGACGTCCGGGATCTCATCCGGGACTCCGAACAACCTTCGGTCACCACCATACATAACTCTACACTACCGAAACGTCACCAAACCTTAAGTGTGCAGACCCTGCGGGTTCGAGAACTATGTAGACATGACCGAGACACCTCTACGGTCAATAACCAATGGCGGGACCTGGACGTCCATATTAGTTCCTACATATTCTACGAAGATCTTCATCGGTCGAACCTCTATGTCAAGGATTCACTTAATCCCGTATAACGTTCCCTTTGTTCTTCGGTATGTTACTTGCCCGAGATTCGATCGTCGGTATCTCCATACCTAGTTCAACCTCGTTACTGGCAAGTCTCTTTACTCCTTCCGTACTACAAGATCCCGCAACTAACAATTAGTCACATTGCTTGCAAGGCTCATTGTGATGTTGTATTACCGAGTGGGCCCTGAGATACCTCTCCGTCACATGGAGTAACAAATCCCAGTCTCGATCCATGCCAACTCAACAGACACCCTCGAAGACACCTGTAGAGCACCTTTATAGTCACCCAGTTACGTTGCGACGTTTTATACACACAAGGTACTCCTCCGATATCTGTGAGTTGCATGATCTCATGGTCATAGGAACATATACTTGACATGCAGAAAACAGTAGCAATAAACTGACACGATCATATGCTACGTTTGTAGTTTAGGTCTTGTCCATCACATCATTCTCCTAATGATGTGATCCCGTTATCAAATGACATCTCATGTCCATGGCTAGGAAACCTTTACCATCTTTTGATCAATGAGCTAGTCTACTAGAGGCATACTAGGGACATGGTGTTGTCTATGTATCCACACATGTATCTGAGTTTCCGATCAACACAATTATAGCTTGGATAATAAACGATTATCATGAACGAGGAAATATGATAATAACTAATTTATTATTGCCTCTAGGGCATATTTCCAACAAAAAAGGCACCGGAATAATTGAGATACGAACGAAGGAACAATAATTGAGAAGAATTTGAGAACGAAAGCTGAAAGCTGAGAACGAGGAATCTTCTAAAATGATGGACTTCGGGAGGATCGAGAAAACAAAACAACTCTGAATGCACCGGATAGATATGGGAGAGACTTCTCATGAATGGAAACAATTTGAGATGATAACAACAAGCTGAAACCATGAATCTCTAGGAGAATGAGCAAAGATTTAAGAGAACCAGTCCTTTGGTCTTCAACACTGAGGATGATGACGAGAAACAACACCACGAATTACTAAGACACTCCAGAACAATGAATAACGAAAAGTTTGAGCCAACAATGAAAATGATTTGAAGCGATCATGAAGAAGGAATATGACTGATGAAAATCATTCTTTCATCATATTGAAAAGAACTTGAGGACATCTCCGTTAAGATTAGAAGAGTCAGGTAGGATCCTGGGGAAAACACCTATGGGTTATGGGCCCACTCAAAAGAAATCACTGTTGAGACAATTGATTAAAAGAGAGATTGCACTGATACAAAATAAGAACTTAATGATAAGAGACCCTTGAAATAATTTAAGAAGACAAGAATGAAAAAGAAAGTCTTCTGAGATATCTTCAATACTCCGGATAGAATAGAGATAAGAATAAGCAAGAGAGGCTTGAACAAGAATTTCCAACATGGGAATGCATTATAGAATGAAAAGGATATGATGAGCACCGAAGCTTGAATTGAATTCACCGGAAAAGAAAACAAAGATGAATACTAATAAATGATAACTTGAGCACCGAGCATCTTCATAAAGAATCACCGGAAACAAGATAGAAGAAAAGATAGCGGAAGCATTACATGAATAGAAAAGACACTTGGATGAGAATTTAATCATTGAAGAAAAAGGGGTGGGAGGGTGGGAAAAACAAAGAAAACTTGGAAAATATGAGACAACTCCGAAACAAAATATGAGGATTGATCTTGCAATATTGGAGAGGATAGAATTATCTTGAAGAGAAGCACACTGGTAGAAAAAGAATTGATATGATAACTTGATTGGGCAAAAGAATTAGTATTCCCACATAATTATGAGAACACTACTTAGCAAGATATGAAATCACCAATTGACATCGAAGCAACTTGAATTATCATATTCAAAACAAAATAAGATGAGGCTTACGAAACAAGCGAGAACAAATACATACCCACTATGCACTTGTTGGAAAGATAATCCTAGGTAACTACTTGAATTCCCACCTAAGAACTTCTAAAAACTTTCTGGTTATGCAATCCGGTGTGGGGGATACAAGGAGCAAATATCTCACACAACTAGCAAACCTACACCCCAACTGTATCCATCCTTCAACACATAATCATAGGCTTTCCCAAATTCATCTAACTCAAATCCTTGAACTCACAACGATACTAAACCATGGTGGTACCCTGGACGCCTCCCCAATACTGGATGACTCCGATCTTATCTCACCACGATAAGTATTGAAGCAATTTCGAACATCCTCCGTCCTGAGATACTAAGAAAACTGAATGATAATGATGTGCCAAGAATCCCTCGGAGCTCAACTCCCCGGAAGAAATCATGTCAGACAGGAGGCACCAAGACAGAACTCTGTCACATCGGCATCATATAGTTTCCAAAATACCCGTGTGATCCTAAAAAAATTGAGTGAGAAGAGGAGTAGAATCAAAATTCCTAAGTCGAATACCTCACCAGAGCATAGAAGAGGAGTAAAAAGAATCCTACTCTCCGATGTAACTAGACTCAAAATATTTTTTTTAGACTCGACTCGGCCAAGTTCGATCAATCAAGGGGGCTCCTAGGTCGGTAGAGGCTCTGCTACCAACTTGTCACGCCCAAGATGCGGTCCTATCCTTATTTTGGCACGAAGGCCTTGACAGGGATAGAAGCGCATCTCGTCGTGTTGCAAGAATGGATATCATTACAAGTACATGTACAGAAGAGATGAGTATATGGAATTGGCTTACACTCGCCACAAGCTACATCAGAGTCACATCAATACAACAACATAATCAATCATCATACAGAAGAGCAGGGTCTGACTATGGACGAAATCAAACGATAAAATGACATCCATCCTTGCTATCCCAGGTTGCCGCCTGGAACCCATCCTAAACTGAATAAGAAGAAGAAGAAGGAGAACTCCAAATCAACAAACATCATGCTCACGTCAAATCATCGCATTACCTGTACCTGCAACTGTTATTGTAGTAATTTGTGAGCCACAGGAACTCAGCAATCTCATTTCCAAGGGTATCAAGACTATGAAAGCTTAATAGGTGAGGTATGGTTAAGTGGTGAGGTTGTAGCAAGCGACTAAGCATTTATTTGAGTGGCTAACTTACGAGTACAGAAAATAAAGTATAGTGGTCTACGCATAACGGACATGAACTAGCAATGATCACTAACCGATCCTGAACACCTACTTACGTCAATCATAACCTCACCATGTTCTCCTTCAGATAAGAACTCACGAGAAGAGACAGTCACGGTTACGCACACAGTTGGTGTATTTTATTAGAGTTCACTTCAAGTTTATTATGACTGGGTGTTAAACAAAATATCCAAGTTTGCCACATAACCGCGGGCATGGCTTTTCGAAAAGATTTAACCCTGCAGGGGTGCTCCAACTCATCCATCACAAATTAACCACACGCAGCGGGAATAACCTCAACAATGGATCTCGTGATCTTCCTAGGGAATTCCAAAGGAAATCCGACACCTCGAGATAGCCCGAAGAAGATCAGAGTTCCTCACTCAAGACGTTCGAGAAAGGTAAAACAAAAGAATGTGCATGTTGAACAAAGCACCGAGCAAAAGGCCAAGCCTTCCACCTTTCCCAAGTATATATGTGCATTAAATTAAATAGCAGCAATATTGTGATATAACAAAAGAATGTGCATGTTGACACATGGAAGCAATTGCACCTGCATCTACAAACGCTAAAAGAGGGGTTGAGCAAGCGGTAACATAGCCAAACAACGATTTGCTGGGATGTGGAAGGGTTAGAGGCTTTTCATGGCAATGTTGGGAGGCTTGACAAACAAGTGGTAGGTAGCGTGACATAGCAATAAAAACGAGACATCTAGCATGGCAATGATAGTAATGGTATCCAAGGAAATGTGTCATCTTGCCTGAGATCCCGCTCAGAAGAAGAACGAGTCCATGATGAAGACGAGCCAACGTAGTCGAACGGATCATCACACTCCGAACGCTTTCGGAACTCTATCGAGAAGAAGCAAACAAGAAACAACAATAAACACAAGAGAAACACAAAAACATATGCATGACATGATGCGCAAACAAATATGATGCATGTCCGGTTCAAATATGCAAGGCATGACAAGCAATAACAACAAACAACTACTACACATTAAGTAAAGTTCAATATGCAATGGGTTGCATATTGACGAAACTCCACGTTCGAATTATTTAGTTCATTCCCGTTAGGTACACGGCAATGTCAAATGTTGTTGAACATGGCAAGAGGTGAAGTATAAGTAAACTATCTATCTAGGCATCTTAAATGAGGCCGGAAACAACTTATAACACTTCCAAAATGACCCCATATGTTAATTTCTAAATTGGTCCAGATCTGAACTAATCATATTTTAAATTTGTTAAACAACAGAATAAAGCATACCATTTAATTCTACATGTTATTCTAGTCAATTTACATATATGGAACATCTCAAACGGAGCTACGGTCTAAAAGATATGAGCAACACATGATGCACATGTCATGAATGCAATGCACGGAAAATACCATCACAAACATTTCAAATCATGAATGCAGCAATTTATTATGAAACTACATGATATTCTAAGCAAGTTTCATATATGGCATGTCCAAAACGGAGCTACGGTTCAACCACAAACACCACAACGAGTTTTATACTAAATCTGTCCAAAACAGCAACATGGCATTTTGCACACATGAAAACAGCTAGTTACGCTATTCTAAAATGCACAAACTAAGCATGGAGAAGTAGCCTATAACACACAGTTCATTTCATCTTCATATATCATATTCAAAACATGCATGGATCACATGGTAGGAAGCTACAAGGTAGCTACTTGAAAACAGTTTCAGACTTTGTGAAAATAGCAGTTTTTGACAGTGCAGATTTTATCATGAAGGCATATTTACAGCAGTAAAACTATATGCTATAGGTCATATTATGGCATCAAACTTAACATAATACTAAAGGACGTTATCTACTACAAATAACTCCATTACACCAACCCCAAAGGAGTTCTAGATCATTAAAAAAACACATGGCAACACAGCAACAAAATATTACAGATTCCAGACTTGGGGAGGGCTAGCGGGTGGGGTTTTCTAGGGGTGTCTACAATTTGGCAAGGGGGGAATCCTAGGGAGTGAGGGGCTCTCTCTCCATACGGTTTATATAGGGAAGGCACTAGGGATGGCTGGACAACGCCCATTCAATCGCGATCCGACGACCACGAACGGAGGGAGTGGCTAGGTTGGGCTAGCGGGCTGTGTAGAGGCCTTGGGAGAGAAGAGAGGATGTTTGCGTCCCGTGACACGAGGTTTTAAAACACCAAAAACGTCTGATACAAACCGATGACCGCACTGCTACGGATGACCGAAAGGGTATCAAACGAACTCGGAACGTGACGAAATTCGACAGGCGGTCTACCTACACTATAACAAGACCGCACGCCAGGTTTCGACCCAATCCCAGAAATTTTTTATCACGCCTTAAAAACGGTTTTATTTAATGATGTCGCAGGTGCGTGCATGTGTGGTTGGTCTCAAAATGGCCAGCAATGAGAACGGAGAGAACCGGCCACTACAAACGGATGCAAGTTGAAAACGAGAGACAATGCTATGCATATGATGCGAATGATGCGATGATGAATGTGACAAATCAGGCAAAACACAGACGAGAATGGAAATAAAAGGGGAATCTTCTGGAATCTTCTGGAGCATCGGTCCCGGGTTGTTACAGAGCCCCTTTCAGTTATCGGCCTTTATCAATGACCTGTAATTTTTTACGCCACACCCGGGGTTTGAAGTGTTTCCCATACGGCGGTGTCCTCTTGTAATCGGGATCCAACGCCAAACTACATCTGAGGTGTCTTTTCATAGCTGAGCTCCAACACTATTTGGCATTCAAGGTATCCTCTTGCGTCTAAGCTCCAATGCCGGACTGTATTCGAGGTACCATAGATTACCTCGACCTCCGAAAATTTGAAGGAGTCCATCCGAACCATAATGCCAGAATTGTCTTTTATGGAGACAGCCATTCGCATCCGGTCTTTATGCCGGAAAGCTTCCGAGGTGTTTTGCACAGCCGAGCTCCAACGCTGGTCGGCATCCGAGGTGTCATATATTACTTCGGCCTTTGAAAAGGTTGAACGAGTTCAGTCGAACTTAATGTCGGCAATGCCCTCTATTGAGCCAACCACCTATATACGAGCATTACAGCAGACTACTTTAGAAATAGTGCATCACCTTGGCAGCGAGCTGATTTTTTGGAAATAATTTCCGATCATTGCAATTTATTCTCTACGTAGAGATATAGCCAGTAGCCCTCAAGGTGTGTGTCTGTATAAAACCCGGGATGCACCTGAAAGAAAAAAAAATCAAAATAAAACCACCGATCCCAATAGCCCGTGAGACTTAGGTCGATTTGCAAAATCGGCCTAAGGATCAATTTCTTGCTCGGTTGCACATGTTAGGGATGTAAACATGTACGGGTTGGGTGCGGCCGACCAACCTGAGGATCGAATCTCCTCGGAAACCGTATTGTACGTTGAATTTTCTGCATTGAATAGGCAATGTAGTAGCCCCCGAGCCTTAGTTTAGGCATGGGTGGTCGAAAGTAAGGATCGATATTTGTTTGACACAAACTTTAATTCACTTGACATAATTTATGTGTAATGATTCTATGTATCCAAGTACTTTACATCATTAATGCTCGAATGCACATTGTACAAGACTTTGTTGACCAACCATCGGCTTCAACCTCCTTGGCCAGTAGATGAGGAGTGTTTGCCCTACTTTATAAAGCCTTTATAAAGGCAAAGATTTATGGCAAACAAAGTGATCCGGCCATATGGTTTTACAAATAAAGGTATGCGGAGAGATATGTTATATAACTATTTAAAGTAGGAAACACCTTCTAGGAAAAATAGTTCTTTTATAAGTTCCTTTTCCCAGGATATCATGTTGACCATGATTGTGAAACCTCAACTCCGATCAATGTGGGAGGAAAATATTGAGGATTTAATTTGCGGAATTTTCCCGAACACTGTGGTCTTTAATGAACCAAAAATTTCACTTCCGCCGTTGTTGACCGATTATATACTTAAGATGGCTTGCTTTCGGATTCACCCAGTCTGAGGTACTAACCCGGATGACCCGGAAGTAACAATCACAGAGGTGCTCCCTTTACCTCCTAGCCGAACAATCGGGAATGTAGAGTGTAAGCACAGGAGCCAGGCAACCCAGCTTGGCTAAAATCTTCAGTCAAATTGATACATACTTATGGCTTTGTAACGATGATTACGGAAGGCAGCATTTGCATATTGAATATAAATTCTATAATTCTATATCCTATTTTGACTCCTTTGTGACTGTTTATCACTTGAGAGTGACCCATCGTTGGCTTCTGCCCCTTTGTAAATGCTACAAAGGGTGTTTCCGCATTAACAAGACAACCCTTAGCCGATGTCTCGGGGCCCGGAGGCCGCTGTCTTAGCAGAAACGAGGCAATCAGATATCTAGGCTTTATAACTTTCACTTAGTCATAGGAGCTTAAAGTTTGGGAGTCCAATTACTAGCCCCCGGTTAGTGTTCAGCGTTAGCCGAGGTCAAGTCGTTAACACCTCGGCCAATTTTATGAAAGGCCAATTGTTTAATACGATCATCGAATCGCCGACCAGTTTACGCTCATTGTGACAGTCATTTTTCGGCTTTATCTACTAAGGTACTTGACCATTTAAACCGGAAGTACAATCGCAGTGGTTCTCCCTTTGCACTCTTAGCCGAACAAAGCGGAACATAGGAGGCAAGCACAGGATCTGGGCAACCCAACTATTGACCGAAGACACAATTCGAAACTCGTGCATATAAAGCAATATCCAAGAACGTTTTGCCGAGGACTCCTCGGAATGCCTTGGCTTTTGGTGGGTTTGGCTCTAGCCGCAGCCCCCCATGTATATTGCCGTTGCTTTAAAAGTGTACTGCGACAGTTATGCTCAGAAAAAACAAAATATTATGCAAAATACTTTCTGTTTAGATAAAAGAAAATTGTGCCAATCCGAAATTAGTCTTAAAATTCATATGTGCTTCGGTCGTGCTTTAACATGATACGTCCGAACTCCGGACTCCAAGCGGGTCAACCTTTGGCTTCAACCTCCATATCCCGAAGGCGGAGTGTTTCTCCGAGGCCTGTTTAGCAAACTAAACTCAAGCGGCTTGAGAAAGAAACCAGGCTATTTGGCTATTGACCACACACTAGTGTCAAAAAAAGGAGTAGTAGAAAAAGACTTTGCAACGACCAAGAAGAAAACAACATTTATTATAAAATAGCTCATATAAATTTAAGATCCCCTAGGTGACTTGGGTAAAAGAATTTTATGTATAATGATTGTATGTATCGAAGTACTTATATCATATATGTGTTCTCCCGAACAATAAACTCATCTTAACCGACCGTCGGCTTCTCCCTCTTTGGCCAAGGGCCAAAAAGTGTTATCTACTATGCCATCTGAGGATATCGGAGGTGTTTTGAATTACCAGGCAATCAGACCATTAGGCTATAACTGACAAAGCGCGCCCAGGGAACTTATGCTATATTACTATTAACGTAAGAAGCATCTTCAAAGAAAATTGTTCCGCCAACGGTTCCTTTCTTTTGGTTCTCATGATTACCATGAGGGGTGTGCGATAGATTTATGTATGCTTGTCTTCCGTCGTGTCCGACAATAGTTGATAACAATAAGAGCTCTAGCTTTCGGCTTCACCCGTCTGAGGTACGAGTTCGGATGACCCAATCATAACAATCGCAGAGGTGCTCCCTCTACTCCCTAGCCGAACAATCGGGAACGTAGGGGTAAGCACAGGAGCAACGCAACCCAGCTTTGTGAAACACTTAAGTCAACATGATGCATATATTGGCATAAACACAAACAAGGAAGGGAGCGATACATTAAAATCATATGCAAGAGGAATGGCTTCATAAAGGAAGCCCCCAAGTAAACGGGGTATTTGCATTTGTTTGTAACAAACAAAGTTTTGACAAAGAAAATTTTTCGCAAAAAACTTTTTTTCAAAACAGTATAATGCTTGGTCGAACCAAACAAAATTTAAAACTGAAAGTTTTTGAGCATGAAAGCGACTTAGCTGGTTAATGTGCTCGGTGTCGATGACGCGATCCGGGCTTGTGGCGGGACGAGGACGCCCATCGAACGTTGACAGATCCGATGTGTAGTCTTCGGCATGACCGAGGTCCCATCTCCCAAGCCCATCCCGAGGTAACAAAACAAGGAGTTTGACACTCCGAAGTAGTTTCATGGCTCGGCCAATGTGGCGAGGCGAAGCCGCTGGTCCATCCGAGGTGGTGCAGTAGGTTGGCAAGGTGACGCCGGGGTGATCGCGTGACGGCAGTCGAAGTCGATTTCCTGCACTCATAAAATAGTGCAAGCCAAAAGTAATAACAAATAAAGGTAATAATATATTTCAAAAAAATTATTCTACTTAGTTAATTTAAGTGAAGCAAATAAGTAAAGGAATATGGCCTGGGCGCCGAGGTGCCTGAACGAAGAGTTCGGCTTGCCGAAGTGGCGATGCTGCATGGTCAATGCGGTGAGATGAAGTCCTCGGGCCAGTTAACATGGCGAAGCTATGATCGGCAGACCCGAAGTCTCATGCAGGTCGGCTGGTGAAGCCGAAGTCTCATGCCAGCCGAGGTGTTGAAGTAGGTCGGCTGGTGACGCCGAAGTCTCATGCCAGTCTAGTTGTTAAAGCTGGTCGGCTGGTGACGTCGAAGTCCGCGGAGCAGGTTGATGAAGGGACACCAAAGCCTTGGTCTAGCCGAGATGACGGAGCAGATCGGTAAGGTGACGCTAGAGCACCATGCCAGCCGACGTGTCAAAGCAGGTCGGCATGGTGGACGTCAGCTTGAAAAAGTAACGGTGCGGCGATGCCGACGCATGTCAGAATTGGTGACGAGGTCGATGCTGGCTTGATGAAGCAACAGAGCGCCCAACCCGTACAACCCATGGATGATGAGGTTCGCTTAATAATTATTCGGCCCTCACGATGCCAAACTCTTGGTCGGATGACTGAGATGATGAGAAAAATTCCTTCAAAAAGGACGTCCGACAACCCGTTCATGAAAAAGATGAACTCGGGTCAGATTCGTTTTCGCGTAGAAAATAGATCCCAAATTTTTTGTACTAATCGGATGTTTTCGGGAGTTTGGATGGTCAGGTCGAGCTGAAATTTTGAGGGATGATCGGTATAGGAATTCCGCAGCCGATGAACGGTGGGATTTTCCAACAAACGTCCGAGCTAGACGTTGGACTCCTCGCCCTTAACTCGTCCAGATTTGACACGGCTTCGGTAGATTGTAGATCGCCGGAGATTCCTCCACTGGAACACGACAAAAATTTGCAGGGTTGTTCTATACTCAATTCTGCATAATTCCACCATAGAAATCGTGAAAACGACGCTCGAGGAGGCAGGGATGACGAACACGAATCGGCTGTCGCGAAAACTGCATGATCGCGCGAGGGCAATGTTGACGTTGAGCCCCCGAGCACCATGGAGGATTCTTCCATGATCTTGGTTGAAATTGGAGTTGATGTTGATGAAGACACCCGCCCGATCTATATGACCCGACATGGAGCATAGTCCTCGACATAGCCGAGGTGACCAGTCAAGCCGGCGATGAAGATGCCAACGTTGACGATGTAGCTCTGTTCCGACACGCAGATTGCGATGGAGCCGATCTGAATTCCCATTGCACTACGGTGACTACCCAGCAGGATCTCAATGAAAGCACCATTCTCGGTGTTAAAACCGGCGTATCTCATAGTAGGGTTCCTAAGCTAGGCGTCTTGGAGCGATGGTAACATGGACACATGATTTTACCCAGGTTCAGGCTCTCTCAAGGAGATAATATCCTACGTCCTACTTTTGATTGTATTGATATGGGGATAGTACAGAGTACATGTATCTACCATGAGATTATAGTAATGAATACAATGATCTATTGACTGACTTGGCCTTACTTTATATATGCACTGTAGGCCTAGGGTTTAGAGGAATCCTTGTCTTGTGTGCCAAGTCTTGTGGAATCCTCCTTGTATTCGGCATGGGCTGCCCGAAGTGGCCACATAGTGAATCATCATGGGGGTCCTCGGCCCGACCCACTGGTCGGGAGACGACATGGTGAGTAACCCCTAGTCCAGGACACCGTCAACTCGGTGACTATAAAGATGCTCTACACGTATCTCTGGGGGTGTCCGTTGAGTTGGTATGGATCGACACTGGGATTTGTTGCTCCATGTGACGGAGAGGTATCTCAGGGCCCACTCGGTAATACAACATCACAATGAGCCTTGCAAGCAATGTGACTAAGTGTTAGCTACGAGATCTTGTATGATTGAACGAGTAAAAGAGACTAGCTGGTACGAGACTGAACTAGGTATGAAGATACCTACGATCGAGTCTTGGACAAGTAACATACCGAAGAACAAAGGGAACAACATACGGGATTGTCTGAATCCTTGACATAGAGGTTCGACCGATAAAGATCTTCATAGAACATGTAGGAACCAAAATGGGCATCCAAGTCCCGCTATTGGTTATTGACCGTAGAGGTGTCTCGGTCCTGTCTACATGGTTCTCGAACCCATGGGGTCTGCACACTTAAGGTTCGGTGATGTTTCGGTATAGATGAGTTATGTGTGTTGGTGACCGAAGGTTATTCGGAGTCCCGGATGAGATCCGGACATGACGAGGAACTTCGGAATGGTCCGGAAGTGAGGATTCATATATAGGATATTCCGTGTTGGTCACTGGGAAAACTTATGGTGTCACCGGTAACGTATTGAGGGTGCCGAGAGGGTCTCGGGGGTCCACCAGATGGGGCCACCAACCCCGAAGGGCCACATGGGCTGTGAGAGAAGGCGCACCAGCCCATGGTGGTCTGGTCGCCCCTCCAACAAGGCCCATGCGTCGAAGGGTGGAGGGGGGAAACTCTAAGGGGGCGGCCACCCTGCCTTGGGGGGCAAGCCACCCCTTGGCCGCCGCGCCCCTCCCCTTGGACGCCGCCCCTAGGGGTGGGAACCCTAGGGCGCAGCCCCTTCCCCCTTCCCCTATATATATGAGAGAGGGAGGAGGTATTCCGCACCTGCGCGTCCCTACCTCCCTCTTCGATAGCATGTCCTCTAGTAGATTGATTCGGTGACGCTTAGCGAATCTCTATCAGATCAACTCCACCACCACCACTGTCACGCCGTGATGCTGCTGGAGAACCCATCTACCTCTCCGCTCCATCTTGCTGGATCAACAAGGTGGGGATCGTCATCGTGCTGCACTTGTGCTAAACGCAGAGGTGTCGTAAGTTCGGCACTTGATCGGGAGTTCGTGGGACGGCTTGCGATTTGGATTGCGGAGACACATGACTACATCAACCGCGTTCTTTAACGCTTCTGCTTAGCGATCTACAAGGGTATGTGGATCCAATCTCTCCTCTCGTAGATGCTCATCTCCTAGATTGATCTTGGTGAAGTGTAGGAATTTTTTTTGTTTCCCATGCAATGTTCCCCAACACTAGTGGTAGGCCTTGAGGTGGCCTCCAAACCCTTAGAAACTTTTCAGGGGAAATCATAACGGTTTGATTCCTCTCTGGATAACTCCTACCGCCTACGAGTCTCAAACCTCCAAATGTAACAAGATCAAGGGAACCACTCAAGACTTGATCAAATCACAAATAGCTTTGGTTGAGAGGAGGTTAGAGAGATGATCTATCTTGTGATTGGAACAACACTCAAGGAAACTCATAGATGCACCCGGGATCTAGGATTTGGTGTAAGAAAATGAGTGAGAGAGAAAGGTGTTCTTAGAATCTTTTCACTATGTTGGAGAACCTTCACACGAGGTGGGAGAAGACTATATATAGTGGTGATAAGAAAATGGCTGTTGAAGACACTTATGCTGCACAATCGTCGAACGTCCCATAGTTGTGAGTCGTCCGGATTGACACAAGGCATCAGACGTCAGATAGGGGTCGGTTGGCCAAAGATCATGAGAGAGCAGGTCAATATAGCAGTATGATGGAGGAGAGTGCACATCATACGGACGACCGGATAGCATCGACTGTCTGGGGCACGGTCGTATGGAGGGGACCAGACATCCGACATTTTGGCTCTGATGGGTGGCGCCAGATTTTTGGCTACACCCAGACGTCCAAAGCCCAGACGACTGGAAGGAATAGAAATTAGAGGATTCGGTTCTAGTGGCTGGCCCCGGGTATCCGGAGGACGTCGGTCTTTTGGAGGCCAGACGTCCAAAGGTCGCCGGACGTCCGGAGAAAAGCAGAACAACCTGAGGAGGAAACATAAGAGGTTTTTTCCTAGATTTTGAGCAAGTCTATCGCGAGAGCCAGTGATCCCCTCTTAATAGTGTGGTATCCCTATACTCAAGAGTAAAAAGAAGAGATAGAACATTTTGTCTTGTTTCTCCATACTTCAAGTATCTTGGATATCTTAGTCACGATCCGCACAACAATCTCTTGGGAACTAAACCTGAGATGCACTTGATTGAAATGATTAGTTCCCTATATGTATGTTGTCAACAACATCAAAATATGATTAAGGGCGTGATTGCACTTTCACAGAGTATTTGTGGCAAAGCCACCGTTCATCATTTTCTACATGTTATGCAAGACCATTGCACATCCTTATACACTGCCAGAGGCATTGATCTAGAGTCATATTGTTTTATGTGGAGTGGTAATATTGAGTTGTGAGTAAATAAAAGTGTGATGGTCATCATTATTAGAGCACTTTCCTAGCACTAGTGCAGAAAAGCCTAGCTATGGCATGGCAAAAATGGCCTTGCTGGCGTAGACACCCTATGCCAGCAATACGGCGCCACAGTTAAAAAATACTATTGGCGTTGGACACGACGACAACAATATTTTACATGTTTATGGCATGCATTTTGATCAACGCTGGCAATTTGTTTTTTGATAATAAAAAATACTTCAAAAACATAAGAACTTAAACTTCACAAAAGGTACTGATCATTTAAACATACTCATAATTAAACTACATAGTTTAGAACTTAGTACAGATCATTTAAACATACTCATAATTAAACTTCATAGTTTCAAACTAATCAACTAATTAACTACTCTTCATCATCAAGGATTATGCTCAACTGGCGCAGCTTCTTCTGATTGCTCTCTCCATCTTGTTTGAAATGAGCAACGGCTTCTTGTAGGTCAACCCTCTTTGTCCTGAGTTTTTTTCTTCTTCATCTTGAGTTGATCCCTATCATATGTCAACTTATCCCTCAGCTCCCTCAGTGTGTCAACCTTTGTGCGAGCATTAGCACCCTCTACGAGCAACTCATCCCTTTCATTCTTCAATTCAACATTGTGTCCTTCGAGTTTTGCAATGCACCAGTCGGTCATCTCTAATCTGCACTGATTCCACTTCTCCACGTCGCCCACCGATTCATTGTTGTTTTCTGAATTGTCCATGCTGAATTGTGTACACAAGCAAATTAAAACTTGTAATGAAACCAAGCAGAATATGTACACAAGCAAATTATAACTTGTAATTATAACTTGTACATCAAGGTTGACTATGTACACAATAGTATATCAAGATTGGGATGGACTAAAATAGGACTAAAAATCTAGGACTTAAATTTTCATCTTAATCTAGGACATCAAAATCTAGGTATTCAATTTATCTATTATCATGTTGTAGGGATATTATTCCAACTTTCCCGTGGAGAAGGACTAAAATAGGACTAAAAATTTCATCTTAATCTAGGACATCAAAATCTACGTATTCGATTTATCTATTATCATGTGAATAGGACTAAAATACCTAAAACCGTTGGGGGCCGGCGTCGGGCGCGGCGTTAGAAGGGCGGCGATGGGCTGCGTCGAGCGCTGTGGCGGGCAGGGTGTCGACGGGCGGTGTCGGAAGGGGCAGCGATGTTGGGCGGCATCAGGGCCAGCGGTGGGGATCGAGACGAGGACGAGGGAGTCGAGGCTGGAGAGAGTGGGAGTGGGGGCGCGTGTTGGGGAACGTTGCATGGGAAACAAAAAAATTCCTACGCTTCACCAAGATCAATCTAGGAGATGAGCATCTATGAGAGGAGAGATTAGATCTACGTACCCTTGTAAATTGCTAAGCGGAAGCGTTAAAGAACGCGGTTCATGTAGTGGTACGTCTCCGCGATCCAAATCGCAAGCCGTCCCATGAACTCCCGATCAAGAACCGAACGGATGGCACCTCCGCGTTCAGCAAACCAATAGCTCGGTGAAGATCTCCGACTTCCTGATCCAGCAAGAGGGAGCAGAGAGGTAGAAGAGTTCTCCAGCAGCGCCACGGCATTGCAGCGATGGTGGTGGAGCAATTCCAGCAGGGCTTCGCCTAAGCACTGCTGAAAACCGATCTAGAGGAGAAAATGATCTAGAGGAAGAAGAGGGAAGCACGTGGCAATTAGGGTTGGGGCTGCCCTCAAAATCCTCTAGTATATATAGGAGGGAGGGGAGGGGAGGCAGCCTTAGCCTCTCCTCCAAGGAGAGCTTCGGCCGAAGCCAAGGGGAGGTGTCCACCTCCCACAAGGGAGGTGGATTCCTAGTAGGACTCCTCCCTAACTTGGCCCATACTCCTCCTCCTTGCGCATAGGCCTTCTTGGGCTGGCTTCCCAGCCCACCAAGGGCTGGTGCGCCACCACTAGGGCCCATGTGCCCCCTTGGGGTGTGTGGGCCCCACTAGGTGGTCCCCTGGAACCCAATCGTCACTCCCGGTACACTACCGGGAATGCCCGAAACTTTTTTGGAGTTCAAACACCACTTTCCTATATATCAATCTTCACCTCCGGACCATTCCGGAGCTCTTCATGATGTACGAGATCTCATCCGGGACTCCGAACAACCTTCAGTCACAACCATACATAACTCTATACTACCGAAACGTCACCAAACCTTAAGCGTTCAGACCCTGCGGGTTCGAGAACTGTGTAGACATGACCGAGACACCTCTACGGCCAATAACCAATAGCGGGACCTGGATGCCCATATTGATTCCTACATATTCTATGAAGGTCGAACCTCTATGTCTAGGATTCAGTTAATCCCGTATGATGTTCCCTTTGTTCTTCGGTTTGTTACTTGCCCGAGATTCGATTGTCGGTATCTCCATACCTAGTTCAACCTCGTTACCGGCAAGTCTCTTTACTAGTTCTGTAATACAAGATCCCGTGTCTAACACTTAGTCACATTGCTTGCAAGTCTTATTGTGATGTTGTATTACCGAGTGGGCCCTAAGATACGTCTCCGTCACACGGAGTAACAAATCCCAGTGTTGATCCATGCCAACCCAGCAGACACCCTCGAAGTTACCTGTAGAGCACCTTTATAGTCGCCGAGTTATGTTGCGGCCTTTGATACACACAAGGCACTCCTCCGGTGTTAGTGAGTTGCATGATCTCATGGTCATAGGAACATATACTTGACATGGAGAAAACTGTAGCAACAAACTGACACGATCATATGCTATGTTTATAGTTTGGGTCTTGTCCATCCCATCATTCTCCTAATGACGTGATCCCGTTATCAAATGACATCTCATGTCAATGCCTAGGAAACCTTGACCATCTTTGATCAACGAGCTAGTTTACTAGAGGCACACTAGGGACAAAGTGTTGTCTATATATCCACACATGCAATGTGTTTCCAATCAATACAATTATAGCATGGATAATAAACAATTATCATGAACAAGGAAATATAATAATAAACACTTTATTTATTGCCTCTAGGGCATATTTCCAACAGTCTCCCACTTGCAATAGAGTCAATAATCTAGTTCACATCACTATGTGATTTACATTGTAATGAATCGAACACCCATGTAGTTCTGGAAGAGGTTTAGTCAACGGGTCTGCAACATTCAGATCTGTGTGCAGTTTGCAAATATTTATGTCCTTCTCCTCGATGTAATCGCAGATGGAATTGAAGCGTCGCTTTATGTGTCTGGTCCTCTTGTTAAGCCTTGGTTCCTTGGCCAAAGCAAGGGCACCAGTGTTGTCACAGAACATACTCATTCGATTCAGTGCACTGGGCACTACTCCAAGATCTGTCATGAACTGCTTCATTCAGACAACTTCCTTTGTTGCCTCCGAGGCTGCGATGTACTGTGCTTCGCATGTAGAATCGGCTATCACGCTTTGCTTGGAACTGCACCAGCTTACCGCTCCCCCATTGAGAATAAATACGTATCCAGTTTGTGCTTAGAATCATCCGGATCAGTGTCAAAGCTTGCATCGACGTAACCCTTTACGACGAGCTCTTGATCACCTCCATAAACGAGAAACATTTCCTTAGTCCTTTTTAGGTACTTAAGGATATTCTTGACCGTCGTCCGGTGCTCCATTCTAGGATCACTTTGAAACCATCCGGCCATACTTGTGGCAAGGCTGACATCGGGTCTTGTGCATAGCATTGCATACATGATAGAGCCTATGGCTCAAGCATAGGGGATGGCACTCATCTTCTCTCTATCTTCTGCAGTCACTAGGCATTGGGTCTTACTCAACTTCACACCTTGCAACACAGGCAAGAACCCCTTCTTGGACTGATCCATTTTGAACTTCTTCAAAACATTATCAAGGTATGTGCTTTGTGAAAGTGCTATCAAGCATCTCGATCTATCTCTATAGATCTTAATGCCTAATATGAAAACAAGTTCTCCTAGGTCCTTCATTGAAAAACTCTTGTTCAAATATTCCTTCACGCTTTCCAGCATTTCTATATTGTTTCCAGTCAGCAATATGTCATCCACATATAATATTAGAAACACTACAGAGCTACCACTCACTTTCTTGTAAAAACAAGCTTCTCCGTAAACTTGTATAAACCCAAACACTTTGATCACCTCATCAAAGCGCTTATTCCAAAATCCGAGATGCTTGCACCAGTCCATAAATGGATCGTTGGAGTTTGCAAACTTTGTCAGCATTCTCTGGATCGACAAAACCTTCCGGTTGCATCATATACAACTCTTCCTCAAGGACACCGTTAAGGAACGCCATTTTGACGTCCATCTGCCAAATTTCATAGTCGAAATATGTAGCTATTGCTAACATGATTCTGACAGACTTAAGCATCACTACGGGTGAGAAGGTCTCATCATAGTCAACTCCTTGAAGTTGTGAAAAACCCTTTGCCACAAGTCGAGCTTTATAGACCGTGATATTACCGTCCACGTCCGTCTTCTTCTTAAAGATCCATTTATTCTGAATGGCCTTTCGCCCTTCAGGTAATACTTCCAAAGTCCATACTTTGTTTTCATACATGGATCCCATCTCGAATTTCATGGCCACTAACCATTTCCCGGAATCCGGGCCCATCATTGCTCCTCCATAGCTCGTAGGTTCATTGTTGTCTAACAACATGACCTCCAAGACAGGGTTGTCGTACCACTCAGGAGCAGTACGCGCCCTTGTCGACCTACGAGGTTCAATAGCAACTTGATCCGAAGTTTCATGATCATCATCATTAACTTCCTCTTCATCCGTCATTGGCTCCACAGAAACATCTTTCTACGTTGCGCTACTCTCTGGTTGAAGTAAAGGTTCAATAACCTCATCAAGTTCTATTTTCCTCCCACTCAATTCTTTAGAGAGAAACTCTTTCTCAAGAAATTTTCCGTTTTTAGCGACAAACACTTTGTCTTCGGATCTGAGATAGAAGGCATACCCAACTATCTCTTTTGGGTTTCCTATGAAGACGCATTTCTTCGCTTTGGGTTCTAGCTTTTCAGGATGAAGCTTTTTGATATAAGCATCACATCCCCAAACATTAAGAAATGACAACTTTGGCTTCTTGCCAAACCACAGTTCATATGGCGTCATCTCAACGGATTTTGATGGTGCCCTATTTAAAGTGAATGCAGATATCTCTAATGCATAACCCCAAAACGATAGCGGCAAATCGGCAAGAGACATCATAGAATGCACCATATCTAATAAGGTTCGATTACGACGTTTGGACACAACATTACGCTGTGGTATTCCTGGCGATGTCAATTGTGAAATAATTAAACACTGTCTTAAGTGACTACCAAACTCATAACTTAGATATTCTCCTCCTCGATCAGATCACAGGAATTTAATATTCTTGTTACGATGATTCTCAACTTCACTCTGAAATTGCTTGAACTTTTCAAATGTTCAGACTTGTGTTTCATTAAGTAAATATACCCATTCTACTTAAGTCATCAGTGAAGGTGGGAAAATAACGATATCCACCACGCGGCTCAATGTTCATTGGACCGCACACATTAGTATGTATGATTTCCAACAAATCACTTGCCCGTTGCATTGTTCCATAGAACATTGTTTTAGTCATCTTGCCCATGAGGCATGGTTCACATGTGTCAAGTGATTCAAAATCAAGTGACTCCAAAAGTCCATCAGCATGGAGCTTCTTCATGCGTTTTACATCAATATGACCCAAACGGCAGTGCCACAAGAAAGTGGTACTATCACTATCAACTCTACATCTTTTGGCATCAATGTTATGAACATGTGTATCATCACTATCAAGATTCAGTATGAATAAACCCCTCACATTGGGTGCATGATCATAAAAGTTATTACTCATATAAATAGAACAACCATTATTCTCTGATTTAAATGAGTAACCGTCTCGCAATAAACAAGATCCAGATATAATGTTCATGCTTAACGCATGCAGTAAATAGCAATTATTCAGGTTCATCACTAATCCAGATGGTAATCGAAGAGAGAGCGTGCCGACGGTGATCACATCAACCTTGGAACCATTTCCCACGCGCATCATCACTTCGTCCTTCACTAGCCTTCGTCTATTCCGTAGTTCTTGTTTTGAGTTGCAAATGTGAGCAACCGAACCGATATCAAATACCCAGGCACTACAACGAGAGCTAGTAAGGTACACATCAATAACATGTATATCATATATACCTTATTTGTTGTTGGCCGCCTTCTTGTCAGCCAGATACTTGGGGCAGCTCCGCTTCCAGAAACCAGTTCCCTTGCAATGAAAGCACTCAGTTTCTGGCTTGGGTCCAACCTTGGGTTTCTTAACGGGAGGAGCAACTGCTTTGCCACCCTTCTTGGAGTTATCCTTATTGCCCTTGCCATTCTTCTTGAAACTAGTGGTTTTATTGACCATCAACACTTGATGTTCTTTCTGGATTTCAGACTCAGCGACTTTTAGCATCGCAAACAACTCGGCGACTGACTTGTTCATCCCGTGCATGTTATAGTTCAGCACGAAGCTCTTGTAGCTTGGTGGCAATGATTGAAGAACTCTGCCAGTGATCGCCTCCGGCGGAAGGGGCATCCCTAACTCCACCAGACGGGTCGAATACCCAGACATTCTGAGTATCTATTCACTGATAGACCCATTCTCCTCCATCTTGCAAGCATAGAACTTATCAAAGGTTTCATACCTCTCGATCCGGGCATTCTTCTTAAAGATAAACTCCAACTCCTGGAATATCTCATATGCTCCATCATGTTCAAAACGTCTTTGAAGTCCCGGTTCTAAGCCATACAAAATTCAAGGTTGGAAAAAGCGGTGGGCGTAAGCGAGGCAGTTGGCCTTCGCCCAATGCCTAGGCGATGTTTAAGTGTCCTAGGCGCAACCTAGGCGGTAATATAGTTTCTACTATTAGGGTGCATATGTGGTTATTATATGTGCGTTCTCTTAATTTAGGGCATATATATACGTTAACTACTAGCTACAGTCATTGGAATATGGCTCGTTTGGCATATTAGTACAATATGGCATGATTTGTCTCTTGGGTAGAAAATTTCTTGCTTGCCCTACCTAGACTTTGGCTTATGCCCTAGGCGAGGCGATTGGCCATCGCCTAGAGCCTAGGCGTGCCTAAGCGCCTCCTAGGCACTGCCTTTTTCGACAGAGCAAAATTGCACACTGAACTATTGAGTAATCTCCAGAATGTGCCTCCCAAGCATTCTTAACGTCTTCGAACGACATGTCTGTGGGTTGGTCACCAAGAGGTGCATCAAGGACATATGCCTTCTAGGAAGCCGTGAGGATAATCCTCAAATTATGAGCCCAGTCCACAAGTTACTTCCATCATCTTTCAACTTAGCTTTCTCTAGGAACGCATTAAAATTCAAGGGTGCTACTACGCGAGCCATTGATCTACAACATAAATAAGCAAAGGTTACTAAGACTATTGTTCATGATAATGAGTTTAGTTAATCAAATTACTAAAACTCCCACTCAAATTGACATCCCTCAGGTCATCTGAGTGACACATGATCCATATTCACCAACTCAAATCTGATCATCACGTGAGTTAAGGTGGTTTCAATGGTGAACATCGACATGTTGATCATATCTACTATATGACTCATGCTCGACCTTTCGGTCTCTTGTGTTCCGAGGCCATGTCTATACATGCTAGGCTCGTCAAGTTTAACCCGAGTGTTCTGCATGTGCAATACTGGCTTACACCCGTTGTATGCGAACGTAGAGTCTATCACATCCGATCATCATGTGGTGTCTCGACACGACAAACTTTCACAACGGTGCACACTTGGAGAGAACAAAGTTCATCTTGATATTTAAGTGAGGAATCAACTTATAATGCTACCGTGGTCCTAAGCAAAATAAGGTGCATAAAAAGATTAACATCACATGCAAATCATAAGTGACATGATATGGCCATGAACTTGTGCTTTTGATCTCCATCTTCAAAGCACCGGCATGATCTCCATCGCCACCAGCATGACACCATGATCTCCATCATTGTGTCGTCATTGGGGTTGTTGCGCCCACCATGCTTCTACTACTATTTCTACCGCTTAGCGATAAAGTAAAGCATTACATAGCGCTTAAAGATTGACACGCGGGTCATACAATAATCAAAGACAACCCTATGGCTCCTGCTGGTTGTCGTACTCATCGACATGCAAGTCGTGATATTCTATACAAAAACATGATCATCTCATACATCACATATATCACATCATGCAATTGACCATATCACATCACAACATACCCTGCAAAAACAAGTTAGACGTCCTCTAATTGTTGTTGCATGTTTTACGTGGCTGCTATGGGTATCTAGCAAGAACGATTCTTACCTACGCAAAACCAGAAGATTGCTTTTCAACCTTCTACAAGGACCGCCTTAATCAAATCTGATCCAACTAAAGTGGGAGAGACAGACACCCGCCAGCCATCTTTATGCGACGAAGTCACATGTTAGTTGATGTAACACGGTCTCTCGTAAGCGTACAAGTAAAGTCGGTCCGAGCCGCTTCATCCCACAATACCGCTGAACCAAGAAAATACTAAGGAAGGAAGAAATCTGAATATCAATGCCCACAAACTCTTTGTGTTCTACTCAAGATCTCATCTACGCATAGACCTAGCTCATGATCCCACTGTTGAGGAACGTTGCATGGGAAACAAAAAATTTCCTATGCTTCACCAAGATCAATCTAGGAGATGAGCATCTATGAGAGGAGAGATTGGATCTACATACCCTTGTAGATAGCTAAGCGGAAGCGTTAAAGAACACGGTTCATGTAGTGGTACGTCTCCGCGATCCAAATCGCAAGCCGTCTCATGAACTCCCGATCAAGTACCGAACGAACGGCACCTCCGCGTTCAGCAAACGTGCAGCTCGATGAAGATCTTTGCCTTCCTGATCCAGCAAGAGGGAGCAGAGAGGTAGATGAGTTCTCCAGCAGCACGACGGCATTGCGGCAATGGTGGTGGAGCAATTCCAGCAGGGCTTCGCCTAAGCATTGCTGAAAACCGATCTAGAGGAAGAAGAGGGCAGCACATGGCAATTAGGGTTGCGGATGCCCTCAAAATCCTCTAGTATATATAGGAGGGAGGGGAGAGGATGCAGCCTTATCCTCTCCTCCAAGGAGAGCTTCGGCCGAAGCCAAGGGGAGGAGTCCACCTCCCACGAGGGAGGTGGATTCCTAGTAGGACTCCTCCCTAACTTGGCCCTTACTCCTCCTCCTTGCGCATAGGCCTTCTTGGGCTGGCTGCCCAGCCCACCAGGGGCTGGTGCACCACCACTAAGGCCCATGTGGCCCCTTGGGGTGTGTGGGCCCCACTAGGTGGTCACCCGGAACCCATTCGTCACTCCCGGTACACTACTGGAAATGCCCGAAACTTTTCCGGAGTTCAAACACCCCTTTCCTATATATCAATCTTCACCTCCCGACCATTTCGGAGCTCTTCGTGACATTTGTGATCTCATCCGGGACTCCAAAAAACCTTTGGTCACCACCATACATAACTCTATACTACCGAAACGTCACCAAACCTTAAGTGTTTAGACCCTGCGGGTTCGAAAACTATGTAGACATGACCGAGACACCTCTATGGTCAATAACCAATAGAGGGACCTGGATGCCCATATTGATTCCTACATATTCTACGAAGATCTTTATCGGTTGAACCTCTATGTCTAGGATTCAGTTAATCCCGTATGATGTTCCCTTTGTTCTTCGGTATGTTACTTGCCCGAGATTCGATTGTCGGTATCTCCATACCTAGTTCAACCTCGTTACCGGTAAGTCTCTTTACTCGTTCAGTAATACAAGATCATGTGGCTAACACTTAGTCACATTGCTTGCAAGGCTTATTGTGATGTTGTATTACTGAGTGGGCCCTAAGATACCTCTCCGTCACACGGAGTAACAAATCCTAGTGTTGATCCATGCCAACCCAGCAGACACCCTCGGAGATACCTATAGAGCACCTTTATAGTCACCCAGTTACGTTGCGATGTTTGATACACACAAGGCACTCCTTCGGTGTCAGTGAGTTGCATGATCTCATGGTCATAGGAACATATACTTGACATGCAAAAAAACTATAGCAACAAACTGACACGATCATATGCTACGTTTATAGTTTGGGTCTTGTCCACCCCAACATTCTCCTAATGATGCGATCCCATTATCAAATGACATCTCATGTCAAGGGCTATGAAACCTTGACCATCTTTGATCAACGAGCTAGTTTACTAGAGGCACACTAGGGACAAAGTGTTGTCGATATATCCACACATTCAATGTGTTTCCAATCAATACAATTGTAGCATGGATAATAAACAATTATCACGAACAAGGAAATATAATAATAAACACTTTATTTATTGCCTCTAGGGCATATTTCCAATAGCGCGGTGGGTATTAGGCATATTATTGCTGGCATGGGCCTAATGGGCCCAAAGTGAGACGCCGGGGATAGTGTTCAACGCCAGCATTAATAGAATACCTATGGCATACGAATTCAGCCAACATGAGCACTATGTGAAAATATTAGTGTTGGTGTTGGAGAGAAATAGCGCTCCACGAACAAGAGTTGTGGCTAGCCATTTCTCCACTAGTGTAGTGAGGAAATGATGATGGAGACGATGATTCCCCCACAAGTAGGGACAAGACTCCGGACGAAAAAAAGAGATGGGGGAGGCGCAAAAATAAAGAAAACCCCGCCATGGAAAGAGTGAGAGCAAAGAGAGAAGGGGTAGTGTTACTATCCATTTACCACACTTGTGCCTCAAAGTGGCACGATGTTCTTATTATAGAGAGTCTCCAGAGTTGTCATTTCATATGCTAGTGGGAATTTTACATTATAGAACTTGGCTTGTATATTCCGTTGACGGTCTTCCTCAAATGCGTGAGGTCTTCATGAACAAGCAAGTTGCACGCACTCTCACTTAGCTTCTGTTGAGCTTTCATACACTTATAGCTCTAGTGCATCCGTTGTATGGCAATCCCTGCTCCTCGCATCGCTATCGATTGATGGGCATCTCCATAGCCCATTGATCGGCCTAGTTGATGCAAGACTTTCTTTTTCACTTTGACTCCTTTGATATACACCACCATACTCTATTCCACCCATATGATATATCCATGCTTCACGCTCATGTACTGCGTGAAGTTGAAATGCTGAAGCGCGTTAGAAGTACGGTCAACCTGCATGGTTTGATACCCGGGTGCTCATGATTTATACTTATGCGGTAAACAAAGAGCCAGGCCATGCTTAATATGAAAAGTGAGCATGGAATAACATTCTTTCAGGATCGTATATTTTGCAAAGTAATGATTATGCTATTTATGTTTATGGATATTATTATGTTGATATCAATTAGTTCATCGTTTCTCATTGATCATATTTAAAAGAGATTATGTGTTGGGTAGCATCTCACATCAAAAGTTCTGTTTTTATCATTTACCTACTTGAGGATGAACAGGATTTAAGCCTGGGTATGCTGATACGTCTCCAACGTATCTATAATTTTTTATAATTTTTAGGAACTAACCTATTAACCCATTGTGAAGTGTGAGTTGTTGTTTTTTTACTTGTTTTTGGTTTTCGAGGAAATCTGTACCAAACGAAGTCCAAACTCTATTGAACTTTTTGACGATTTTTTCTGGATAAAATAGACCTGGGGAGCTTCGGAAGGAGTCCAGAAGCCAGACGAGGTGACAACAAGGCAACAAGGCACTCCCAGTGGGGCTAGACGCGCCCTGATGCCTCGTGGGCCCCTCGTGGCTTCGTCTGACCTAATTCCACCTCTATAAATTCTGTAAAATCGGGAAACCAACAGAGAGGCACCCGAAAGACTATTTCTGCCACCACAAGCCTCTGGTCCGACGGGAGGCCATTTGGAGATCTTTTCTAGTACTCTGCCGTAGGAGGAAGCAACCACGCATGCCATCTACATCAACCTTGCTGCCTCCATGATGATGCGTGAGTAGTCCACCACAGACCTACGGGTCCATAGCTAGTACCTAGATGGCTACTTCTCTCTCTTTGATCATCAATACGAAGTTCGCCGTGATTCCCGCGGTGATCTATCTGACGTAATCTTATTTTGCGATGTATTTATTGGGATCCGATGAATCGTGTGTTTACGATCAAATTATTGATTGAAAGTAATCGAGTCTCCCTTGAATTCTATTATGCATGATTATTATAGCTTCGTATTTCTCTTATATTTATCGGTTTGGTTTGCCAACTAGACTAATTTATCTTCACTGTGAGTGGTGCGTTGTAGTGGGTTCTATCTTGCAGTGCTCTACATCCTCATGACAAAAGGGGACAAGACACATGATGGGATCTGAACATACTTCTTGTCTTATTTGGTCTACATCATGTCACCTTGCTCCAAGCATTACTTTGTTTGTTATGAACTTAATACCTAGAGAGGCAAGCGTAGAAGCGCTCTCGAAGCGAAATAATAGTAGTAGATGCAGAATCGTTTCGGTCTACTTGTTTATGGATGTGATGTCTATATACATGATCATTGATATTAATAACATGTCATAATTATGCGCAATTATGTCAATTGCCCAACAGTAATTTGTCTACCCAACATATGCTATTTTCAATAGAGAAGCCTCTAGCGAACACTATGGCCTTCGGGTCTACTTAAACATAAATACGAAATTCCTAAATTACCTTGTTGCACTTTATTTACTTTTATTTTATTTTTCTTTTATAATATCTATTCTATCAAGATTTAATCCTTACAAGTAACGAGTTCAAGGGGTTTGACAACCCTCTTGCCCGCATTGGGTGCAAGTGGTTGGTTTTATGTGTGTAGGTGTTGTTGAAAGGAATTTTCTTGGTTCTTCTATTTGTTTGATAACCTTGGTTCTCACTGAGGGAAATACTTATTTGTATTGTGCTGCATCTCCTCTCCTCTTCGAGAAAAATCCCAACGCAACTCACAAGTAGCACTTTACAGTTCACAGGAAGCTTACAATGAACATGTTTCAGGATACAACAGTAGCAGACACAGAGAGTTTAAGACTAGGCAGGCGACAGAAGATGCTAACTCAAACTTTGTGGAAAAGCAGGTATGTAACAAGGTTGAAGTTGGCAAGGTGGATCATCAGTTTTGGCTAAAGAACTTAATCATCTTCGTCCAGTTCATCGCCATTGCAGTGTTGTGGCGTTGGTGTGATCGGTGTGATTGCGTGTAGATGCAGCGCTCACCATGTAGGGTAGAAGGTTAGCACACGTCGCCCCTCGTGTGTAACCAACAATGTGGAAACCTATCCCCTAATGTAGAAAGTGTCGATGCAGCCAACCAAACGTCATGCAAACTTTAGTATTCAGCCTGTTTCCACTTTGCCATGCCCAACTCACCACCACATATAATGCAGGCAACTTGACAGATAACAACCAAACACGCCCTAAAGATAGCACCTCCACCTCTTGCCATACATGGGCTTTTGGGATTAGGAATGAGAAAATGGGCCAAGCCCAAAACTCTAAGAAAATGTGAGTGCACGCTGCACATACAACATCACCACCACAAGAACCCTCACACAGTACCGAGTATAAGCACACACATGAACACATACACTCACAACACCTAGTACAACGTAGACACTCACTCGGGATTGACAAAATCACTATAAACCCTCTATATTTAACTTAATTAAAAATCAAAACAGATTTACCTTAATTAATGAGACACTCAAGGTGTCAAACTTGCAGTTTGATCACCATCAACCATATGTTAAATTTCAGCTTTGAAGAACCTTGATGTAACTTTTAGTTTGATTATGGTCCTTCGTTGTTTGTATTTGTTTGTGAATGTTTGCGCTGATGTTTGTTTAGTAAGCCAATTGAGACAAATCATATTGTAAAATATTTAAAATACTTACAGATAATGGATGATTTTGATAATGTAAACATGAGAGCACGGCGAACGGAAGAATGCATATTGCTCTTTCCGTCTGAAAATACTTGTCCTAAAAATATATGCATCTAGACTTATCTTAGTCATAGATAGATTTATTTTATTTATTTTTGGGACAAGTATTTCCGAACGGAGGGAGTACTTCATTTTGTACAGACCCGTGTTATTTAGTCACACTATTCAGACACAGAAAACCACTTACTTTGTGGCAAAAAATACATCTGTTGTCCACCAATAGCCTCACTGCCCGTATGATATATTCACAAAAATGAAGAAAGTATATGGACAACAAAAGAACTGCTACCCTACATAGTACAATCAAACATTGCTTGCCGGTCTACTTATGATGAATCTGGATATGGACGGATATAGGCTGAATTCAGCTCCCAGATCTTGATCGATTTTGCGGTGACGTTAAGATTCGTAGCGTTGTTGAAGAGGAAAACTCTAGCAGAGTCGTAGATTGCCTTTGTAGGGTACACGCGCGATGTGATGCATGTCCTCCCACCCTGAGCAAAGCTCTCCACGATGGAGTGATCAACCTGTCACGAAAATCCACGGAGAAAATAAGTGAGTAACTAATAATGAGTTAAAAGACCAACAGATCATAATATGCCTATCGCCGTATGAAGATGGACGCTTCCGAATTTCTTTTGAGAAACGTACAAGTATTCTCACTGACAGGTTTTCTCCATCGAGCACAGGGACGAAGCTGCCGTAAACGGCCTTAACGAGATCGTTCGCCTTCGATGACCTGACGAACAAGATTTGAAATTGCAATTAGTTTCTCAAGAAGATAAGATGGGGTAGTGCATTGGAACTAGAAGCGCGTGGTGACGAAGATCGATGTGTGCATACCTGAAGGCGTCTTGGCAGAAGTGGGTGCTGAGCTTCCCGTCCGCGCCCCTGACCAGGTAGAAGTAGACGGCGGTCTGCTCGGACAGGCCGTCGTCGGCCAGCACGAGCAGCCCGAACGGGCCGAGCAAGCCCCGCCCCGCCGCGCCGGCGCTCGCGCTGCAGTTGTACGACGCTTCCGCCCCCGCTGCCGCGCTACCGGCAGCCGACGCGCTCGCCTGCACCTGGAACACCGCCTCGATGTCCAACTGCACGCACACCAGCACCAGGTCCAAACTGTCAACGTTGGCGCTCTGAAAACGCGCAGTTTCAAGATCGGACAGGAACCATGTACCGCTGTCGATCTAGAACGAGGCGAGATGCAGTGCGGGGGGGGGGGGGGGGGGGGGGGGGGGCTGCTATGCAACTCACCTGTGTTGCTCTGCCGACGTCCAAGGGCACGACGGAGCCGGGCCGCAGGTCGAGGCCGTCGAAGCGCTTGCCGCGCATACGGAGGTTCTCCACCTCCACCACCGGCCACTGGAGCAGGTTGCTGCCGGTCTTCGTGTCCATGAGAACCGTCCTCGGGATTGACTGCGTGTTGATGAGGGGTGTGGTTAGTTACCGTGCTGCATGCGTGCTATGCGTATGTTGCGGTACGACTTATGAAAGGCAAAACCAATGTCATTGTGAGTTTGTGACTGAAGAGGACTGGATGAACATTCTGTGGAGATCAGGCAGTAAAACGAGGTATTCCCTCCGTCCCAAATTAAGTGACTCAATTTTGTACTAACTTTAGTGCAAAGTTAGTACAAAGTTGAGTCATTTATTTTAGGACAGAGGGAGTATATCATATTGAACTTTGTTCACTGCAACAATTGGGAAAAGGAGGAAATAATCTGATGGTGTCATTAATATTTCCTTTTTCATACATGTATGTGTGTCAGTCCTGGATGCCAGTATGCACGTATATCTGGTCATCTGAACAAGGCACTGCCTATACTCGGTTGAATCCAAAAAACGGAGTATATCTCTAGAGGGATTTCCACCTTGTCAAGCAGCTCATGGCAAATATTAAATCCAAGGCGGAAACTGGGTCAATGCCAGTGATATACATGCATTTAAATATTAATAATGTTTTTTTTATTGAACTTTGCATATACAAATTTTTGCCTTAGCTCCAAGTTAATAAAAAGAGGTGAGTCTTTTCCTTCCGTTTGAAAAAAGGGAATATAATCGGTTGAATCCGGAAGCTATTCCTATAGCTAGCAAACATTATCCGCCTGGAAATGGACAAGGAAAATAGAAATGAATCAGCATAGAAAGACCTTTTGGTTAGCTCATCTGAAGGGAGTTTTCGCTGACTAATCTCGATCACTATGAACACGCCTTCTTAATCTCAAGGAATCCTTGAACAATTCCTTTTGAATTTTATACACAAAATCCTTCGCCGTCAAGTAAAACCCAACTGAAGTACCCAGCCAAGGCACGTTACACCTGCGAATTGGAGCCTTTGACTCCCACGGCAACAAGTTGCTTGAAACGATCGGAGAGAAGTCACGGTCATCACCAGGAAATGAATTGCTAATTCGCTCACGGCACATTGCAGACAAATTGAATTTCGCGCCAGTCTATTGGATGCTTGCAGATCTGTCTGGGCCCTCGGGACAGTTGGTTTGTTTTAAGAAAGCAAGAGAGACGTGCAGCCCGTTTTGGATAAATGGAGGTGGGCCCGTGGGCCCCCACAAAGATTTGATTTCTTTTCACTTGCCCGCATGCACCTCGTGCCAGAAAGAAAAACGAAAGCAATGTTGTGTTGGTTACTAACCTGGAGGGACGCCCAGCCCTTGAGGACGTCTGCGCGCTCGCTGTCGGACTCGCCGATCCACCCCCACAGCACGCGCCGCCGCCCCACGGGGTCGTAGAACGTCTTGGACGCGTAGAACTTGCCGTAGTCGTACCGGAGCCCGACCCCGACGTCGATCGCGGCGTCGTCCGGCGTCCACCGGTCGGTCTCGGGGTCGTAGGTGCCGATGCCGTAGTAGTCGTTCCGGTCGTCGTCGAGGCTGGCCTTGAGCACGTGCTTCACCCCGGGCCCCGGCGCGGTGGAGGTGTCGAGCCCCACGTCGGCGGCCGGCGCCGTGGACACCGGGTAGAAGTCCACGCACTCCCACATCCCGGTGCCCTGCACGACGTGCAGCAGCGTGGGTAGCAGGTCGTAGTGCAGGAAGTCCTCCGTCCTGTACACCAGCGCCAGCCCGGCGTGCTCCTGGTTCTTGGACCCGATGGTGACCCGCCAGGCCTCGTCGGTCGGGTTGAGCCACGCCGTCGTCGGGTCGCGGAAGTCCGTCAGCCCGATGCCCGGCGGCGGCACCAGCACGGGGTTCGCCTCCGACTTGGCCCAGCGCCGCAGCAGCGGGTCGGACGGGTCCGCCGGCTCGGCCAGGAGCTGCACCTGCACGGCGTCCTCCGTGGAGCCGGTGTAGAGCATCACGATCCTGCCGTCGGGGAGCTGCGTCGCCGAGCCGGTCCAGACGCCGTTGATGTCGTAGCAGTGGTCGGGCACCATGGCCAGCGGCAGGTGGAGCCAGTGGACGAGGTCGCGCGACACGGCGTGGCCCCACGTGATGTTGCCCCACACCGCCCCGTCCGGGTTCCACTGGTAGAACAGGTGATACCATCCCCTGTAATACAGTGGACCTGCACGGCGCGCAAATGTCACAATTCGCAACAATTAATTCATGAAAGCTAGTACTAGTAGATCATACGATTATTGGGTCGTGCATTGATGCGACGATCTTGCTAGAAACGGTGAGAGCCATAAAGCATTCGTTCACAGCATGCATGTGCCTGGATTGATCGGCCAGCGGCAACAACTTACCGTTGGGATCTGGAGAGGTCGATGAGGAGAGATCGATCGGAGCGGTGTGTCGCGAGATGTCCGTGACAAAAACGCAAAGACCAAGTTAGCAAAATGGAAATGTTTGTAGCAGAGACGTACGTATCCAAGTTAGCGTATTGAATTATAGATGGACAGGAGAATGGCGATGGCGACGTATCTACCGTTCATCCAATTCTTCTGGGGCTGGAAATGGAACGCCGTGCGCTGCCACGCCAGCATCGCGTTCGTCCAGTCGTAGGCGCGGTCGCCGAGGAGCGCCGGGGCGGTCGACTTCTCCGACACGCCCTGCACGATGCCGCGGGAGGCGGCCACCTCCACGACGCGGCCCGCGGACGCGACCTGGCCTCCCGGCGCGGCGGCCTGACCGCCATGATGCCCTTGTCTGTAGACGACGAGGCCGGCGAGCGCGAGAAGGAGCACGGTCCACGCGATGGTCGGGAGAACGGTCGACGGCCGCTTCTCCCGTGCCGGAGGTTGCCGACCCTTAAGGTTGGTCTCCGGAAGCAGCGGCGCGTTCGCGCTCTGGGCGGTGTCGTGGACGCCGTCGTCCACGATCGCCGAGACGGCCGGGATCATCGCCGCGTGCTAGCTAGCTGGGCTTGATCGAGCTAATGGCAGAAGAGGTGCATGCACACGGCGATCGAGCACTTTATGCTTTGTGTTTCACGGAAAAAGTATGAACTACTGGATCGATCGAGAGAGCAGAAGGAAAGCCAGAGCCGGGCGATATTTATAGACAGCTGGGCCTTGTATGGAAGAGACAGGTGGTGCAGTGTGGCGGTGATCTTTTTGAGCCCTTTGTTAAGGTAGGAAGGAAGGAAACATCGCTGCCGGAGGAGACGGGAAAGAAAAGGAAGGAAACGGCTACCCCTTCCGTCGAGACGTAGGCTGGGTAGACGGGGTCTATGGGACCGGTCATCATGCACCGGCTATCCGAAGGGATATGAGGATCGGAGGACGGGTCAGCGATCCGGACCCGGTTCGTATGGGTTACAGAATCAACCTGGCGTCTTTGCATGTAAGAGAGGACCTAACGGTCATGCTCTTTCTCTACAAGGTTGTCATGCTATGCAATCAGCGCCTATATAGAATTCTAGATGCATGTTGTCACAAGTGCGAAAACACTGTGGAGTACACCGTGCATGTAAGTTCTCCATTGGCTTATTCATCACCTTGTATACGTTTTTCCTTGGGGAGTTGGGGGCCCATTTCATGTAAGCATGCTTTGGAGAACCCCTCGCACGAAGCCCCCCTCCCTCCCCTCACCCCCAAAACCCTATACGTAATGAATAATGTCATTTGCACGTGTTTGGTTGCCTGCATTAAGCCCAACTAGACCCGCAAGGGTTGAAAATCGTCTGTTTGGTTACCTGGGTCGCATGCAATAGTTAGCCCCGCACGGAACTTAAAGCGGGTCGGGCCTAGCTCTGGAGAAACGGTCGAATCGACAGTTTTTTACGAGCCAGGACAGTGTAGCCACGTGTGGCGAGCGTCTGCACGCCTGGGGGAGCGCAGGAGATGACGCGACGGCTCATAACTCCCCACGTCCCCTCCTATAACCTCTCTCGACAGTTCACACCCCTCCCTCTCTCTCACCTTTCACCCCCCGTTCAGTTTCTCCGATGGCAATGCTGCTATCTCGCAAGGCCCCAGCCACTCCGGTCATCGCCAGCAGCAATCCCATCCAAGAGAGGTGGGTCGCCAGCCTATCCTTTGACAGAGTAGATCTAGCGGCAAAGTTGCAAACACCCTCCTCTTTCTGCACCATGCCGCCGCCCAGGCCAATGCAGCGTCGGCCGCGGGCGCTCCCGCCCCGCTTTCGAAGCCCGCCATGTACTTCTGCGGCAGGAACCTAGCGGGGATCTAATACACGTCGGCGCCGTCCTTTGCCAGCCCCTCTCATGGGGGTGTTTTTACCCCCACAAGAGGGTTTTCTCCCTGCGTCCGATGCAATGGGAGGGGAGCTCCTGGACGCCGGCATCGTCTTCGAGCCGGCGTAGGACAAGGGCCACGGCCGCGACCCTCGGAATGGTCGGGTCCTCTTCATCGGCTGCGCTAGCACCCCTCTTCCCGCTGGGTTTTTCTCCACGGCCGACGTACGCACGACCATCAACCCCCACTGTAAGCTCTTCAATTTGTTGTTGCTTCTTACTTAGGGTTCTTAGGTTAGGTCTAGTTGTGTTCTAGGACAGTAGATTAGGCCCAAATAGATCCGATTTGTCAGGATTCTACCGGATTTGCTACTTGTCCACTATTTTGTGGATGAACCAGAGTGCAAGCCTACTGTGTTCATCCCATATGGCTAGTATCACTGCTGCTTCCTTCGTTTCTAAATATTTGTCTTCTTAGAGATTTCACTATGAACTGCATATGGATATATATAAACATAATTTAGAGTATAGATTCATTCATTTTGCTTTGTATGTTGTCCATAATTAAATATGTACAAAGGCAAATATTTAGAAACGAAGGGAGTATATTGTTAGTCTTAGTGGCACATTATGTCTTTGTAGTGCCATTGTGTCTTTGTAGGTCAGCCTCGACGGCACGAGCAAGCTTTTCGGCCCGCTCGTGGCCCGTTCAGGACCGAACCGTACGGTCCAGGCCCGACAAGAAAGCAGGCCGGTCCGGGCCCAATAATATAGACCGAGAAAAATTCGGTCCGGTCCGGTCTTTAACCGGGCCGAACGAGCGGACCGAGCCCAATAAGGGTCGATCTGGACACAGACAGACTCACCTCGTCGCTCGCTCGATTCCTCCACCTCCTCACTCGATTCCCCACCCCCTCGCTCGATTCGCCACCTCCTCGACACTAACCCTAACCCTAGGGCGACGGCGCCGCCGCCCGCGGCCTCTCCCCTTCACCGCCGGCGAGAACTTATCCGAGTCCGAGCTGGAGGAGCACCTGCACACAAGGGTCGCAGCAAGGGCGACACGCCATCGGTCCCGCCTTCCCTGGTTCCTCGCCGAGCGCCACGAAGAGAAACAGGTAATGCTTTCCCGTTTTTGCCGATTCCTAGCTAGAACCGCTGCTGCTTGGTGCTTGCTGATTGTTGACTGCTCGCGCGCAGCCCCTACGCTAGCTGTTCCTAGCACCGCTGCTACTTGTTGTTGCTACTTGCTAGCACCGCTGCTATTTTCTGTTGCCGGCTGCTACTTGCTACTTGCTATTGCTGCTCTAGAACAAAGGTGATTGTTGCTGTTTAGGACTTGTTCGGCCACCACTACACACACTACTATGACGACACTAGCCCAAAAACGTATAACAGGGAGTTGGCCACCACTAGTCCACTACTACTAAGGTTCAGAGATGTGGTGTTTCTGAAATTTCTAAAATAATATTAAGAGTCGCAGGAGATTTAGTGTTTGAACATCAAACTTTTGTACACTTGATGATTGATGTACTGAGTACCGACTATGGCTATTATGTGATGTTTTTTTGTAGGGAATGGTGAAGGGAAAGGGCAATGAGAAGGGAAAGGGGGCGGCTGGTAAGGAGAAGGAAAATGGGAAGGCGAGGGCAAAGGAAAACAGCGTCAATTACCTACTTAGGCAAGATTCGCCGCTGCCCCCGCCGGTTCCGAGGAAGGGCAAGCCTAAGGTGCAGATTAGGAAGGCAAAAGACTTTCCCAATGCCCCAATGGGAGAGTTTGTTTGTAGGGTAAAGAAACACCCTCCGCCTCCTCCGCGTCTCCCCGACCGCACCGATGCCGGCGTGCGTGCCGTGGAAGCTGCTGCCTCCCGCTCCGAGGTAACTCATGCATCTACCGTAGTATGATTCCTTTGATTGATGCTTGATGTAGTCATATTTCCGTATAACCATATAGGTGTTCTTTCCTAATTTGTGTGCTCATGTCATGTGTTCTAGGTGCTACCGGATGAGGAGAATGAGAAGGATGACGAGGATGAGGACATGAAGGAGGACGATCAGGAATATGATGAGCAGAATCTGTTTGTGGTACCGCCATTGCAAGGAGGTGTTGATATGTCAGATGATGATACATCAGATGGGTACAAAGAATCAGCTGATGAACTAGAAGGTGACACTATGTCCGAGGAATCACTTGTGCATGTCGTCTCTAGTGAGGAGGAGGCAAGAGAAAGGGTCAAGAAAAAGAACAAGAGGCCAAGAGCCAATGCTCCTGTTAGGACAACATCAGATGTTTGAGCCCATTTTCACAAGGTCAAGGAGCCATCGTTGAAGGACCCCGGACAGAATGTGTTGAAGGCTTATTGCAATTATTGCCCAAAGAAGAAAGCATATGAGCAAGGTGGCAGCACCTCAACTATTGGAAGGCATCATAAAAAATGTTTGAATTACAAGGCCAAGATGGGGGCTGCCATCCAAACAACTCTTGAATTGTGCAAAACCAATGGTACAACAAGTGTTCCATCAATGAGCCCCTCCATTGAGTATGACCAAGGAATCATCAAGGAGCTTATTGCTAAGATGATATGCATATCTCTAACCACAGATATGTGGACAAGCAACCAAACCTTGTTTGTCCCGTGTACTTGGTTTCCTAGAGTTGGATCCTCCTCACACCGGAGTGGTCATTACGGATGCTCTCTATGCGTGTGTGACAGAATGGAATCTTGAGACAAAAATTATGTCCATCACACTTGACAACGCTTCAAACAATGATGGTGCCATCGATGCTTTGAAGGCCAAGTTCTTGTTTTGGAGAGGTATGTTTGCTGTTTTTGTTCCTATGCTTGTTGTTTGTGCTCCTATGCTTGCTACTTGTGCTCATACGCTTGTTATTTGTGCTCATATAGAAGTTACCTCTTGTAGGTAATGACTTTGAAGGCCAATATTTTCATATCCGTTGTTGTGCACACATCCTCAACTTGGTGGTGCAAGATGGGATAGATGTCCTGGATAATTTGATAAAGAGCTTGAGAGAGACGGTGAAGTACTTCAAGAGGTCACCTTCTCGTCTTCATGCTTTTGTTGACACTTGCAAAAGCTTGGGTGTCAAAGTTGGCAATCATTTACACTTGGATTGTCAAACAAGGTGGAGTTCAACCTATAAGATGATTAACACTGCTCGTCAATACAAGGAAGCCTTGACCTCTCATGTCGGCTCCAATGCCAACTATGCTTGGGCATCGACAAACGCGGAGTGGGACATGTATGACCTTATCTCTCCATTACTTGGGAGTTTGGCTGAGGTGACAAAAGCATTTTCAGGAAGTTTATATCCCACTTCGAACATCTTCTACCCATACATTGTTGGTGTCAAGATTGCAATAAGAAATGCAATTGCTAGTGATAGTGAACACTACAAGCAAATGGGTGAAGAGATGTTGGATAAGTTTGACAAATATTGGGAAGAAAAGAACAATTCCATGGTGATTGCAACCATCTTTGATCCACGGTACATATGCTTGCTTGTTCATTTAATTCATATGCTTGCTTGCTCATTAAACTCATATGCTTGCTTGTTCATTTACTCTAATGCATGCTGTTTTTAATAGGATGCTTGTTGTATTTACTCTAATGCTTCCTCCTTTCACTCATATGCTTGCTAATTTTCTCCTAGGTACAAGATGAATTACATAGAGTGGGTCTTTGGAGAACTATATGCAAAAGAAAGTACTAGGTTTAGGACTGAAATCAATCTTGTGAGGAAAGAGTTGGAGGCCTTGTATGACAAATGTGTTGCCCAAGATAAGCGATCTAGAAATGGAGCAAGTTCATCTTCATCTACAACCATTCCTAGTATCCCGGTTCAAGCTGGGTACGAGTCCTTATTGTCCCGTTCAACAACAATATCAAAGAGTGAGTTGAGGAACTACTTAGAGGATGAAGTTGTCCCTCCCAGTAAATATCTTGATCTTCTTGCTTGGTGGAAGGTGAATGCTCCTAGGTACCCAATTATGGCCAAGATAGCCAAGAGGTTCCTTACTATCCCGGCTACCTTCGTGTCTTCGGAATCTACCTTCAGCATGACCGGAAGGATTTTAGGTATGTCAACTCCTAGAAACGAACTTTAGATATAAACTTGTCAACTTCTCATCCTCGAACTACCTTTGTGAACTTGTGTCGTCTTAGATGATTACCGGAGTTCTTTAAGCCGGTTATTGTGGAGGCATTAGTTTGTGGTGTAAGTTATATCAAGGGTGCGCATGCCGACTTGAATATCATGGTATGTTTCCAATATCTTGCTTGTCTTTTTTTCTTCCAATTTTGGTCTTGTTGTATGTGATGTGATCATTTGTCTAACTTCCACACGTGTAGCCGAGGGATGAGGATGAAGAGGATGATGTTGAGACCATCATATTACCCATTGTGGAGGAGATTAACGATTGGTAACTATTCTTCCTACATGTTTCACATGTTATACAATACCAAACATTATTTATGTGAATGTTGCTTATCTTACTTGTAGACATTCATCATGGGGCTGTTGATCTTGCTATTTAGGAGATGGATGAGAAAGTGATCTTTCTCATGTGAAGGCTACTTTTGAATTTGTGTTATGCTCGAACTTGTTAACTCATGAACTATGAATTGTTATTGCGAGTTTGGAGATGAACCTCTCATTTGTGTTATGTTGAACTTGTCAATTTGACATGAACTTCAAATTGTCATTGCAAGCTTGTAATCGTAATTCAATGATGAAAAGACCTTATGTTTGTGGATGTGATATTTATGCTTAACCTGATTTGTGATATGTTTCCTGTCAAAATCATTTGTTTTGATGTCCAAATATCAAATGAAATGCTGTCCAAATTTTGTTATTCTTGCTATCCAAATTTTGTAGATGTAATATTTCTGCTTTATTTGCTCAAAGAAAATCAGACCTGTTGTTGTTATTTGTCAAAGAAAATGTTTCATTTCTGCCTCATTTGCTCTCAATAATTAACAGATGACTAGAAACAGCTAATTAAGACCGGAACTGCAGCTAAATAGGCACTAAACACAAGCTGGAAAGACAACTGGGCTCGTTCCAAATGAGCCGAAAAAGCTTGACCGAGCTGGCATCAATTCGGTCCGGTCTTGGCAAATGAGACCGCTGGCCAGCTCGGTTCGGTCCGGACCGGCGGCGGCCGGTCCAAATGTCAGACCGGACCGGATCGGACTGAACCGTGTCCACGCTGATTTGTAGGTGCCACATTGTAAGTTTGTACTGCCACATAGTTACTATGTAGTGCTCCTAGCTTAGTTCTTACTGCCACATTGTTAGTCTTAGTGTTGTTAGTAGTGATTGTTACTTGTTAGTGCTCCTCTTGCTCCTGTTTTTGCTATTGTTTGTTACTTGTTAGTGTTCATCTTGCTCATGTTTTTGTTGTTGTTTGTTAGTTCTTAGTGCTCCTCCTGCTAGGGTATGTGAGTGCATGTGACATGCAAGTAGGACATATAACTGAATGCCCAAAGTGGTAGGTGCGAGTAGGATATGTCTATTATGGCTTAATCTGATCATTGCTAGCTCTCATCAGGGTGCTTTGAGCACTAGTAACACCGATAATTGCTAGTTGTTTATCAATGCTAGCATTGATCATTGCTATCTCCTTTTTAGTAGTGACCATGTGTTAGTACTGATCATTGTAAGCTGAGCTAACTGATGTCCATCTTGTTGATAAAAAGCTGAAGACTGAGTGGGACAGAGCCGACGGTGGTGCATAGGTCGTCGTCGGCGCAGAGGCGGCGGAGGACCTCATCCCCGCAAACAGGTGGCTGCAGAGGGTGAATCTCCCTGGCACGGTGGCCTACATGAGGATGCCGCAGGGCGCTGGCAGGAGGCCAAGGATTGGCCACGAGGAGGGTGCACGCGAACCTATCAGGTTCTACATGTAGATCAGGAACGAGGATGGCATCGCCATGCTCATCATCCCGCCTACATTTAGGCCGGTGATGAAGCAATGGTTGATACTATCCCTCCTTGTGTCGTCAACTTCTCTACCATAAGCAGTTCGAGTTCTGAGTCTAGGTGCAGTATTACAAGGGACACATGGTGCTGGGGCGCGACTGGGAGTACTTCTGCTGCCGGCACAAGATCGTCCCTAGCGACCTTGTACTCTTCAGGCTCTACGACCTAGGGCTCAAGGTGCAGGTCTTCAATGCCAACACCTCCAATATCTGCAGGGTTCGGTGCTCCAAGCATAGTTGTGTCGGCGACATTGATCATGCTATCTAGCTTGTTCTTGTTACTCTGTAGTTAAGTAGTGTAGGTTGAACTGAAGCCCGATCGACCCTTTTGCTATGAAACTTGTTCATATTTTGCCCAGGGCGCAGCACCCTGGGGTCCATCAGGGACATGGGATGCCCTGATGTTTCAAAACCTATGCCTAGTATTTGTACTTGGTTTGTGCTTGCTTGTTCTTGATTTGGGCTTCGTTTGATCTTGCTGTTGTGTGTTGTGTGTGTTGTGTGCTGATAAATGGGTGGTAGGTCCACTGCATTTAAAAGGGGTGAGCAGATCAAGTGCTTGCACACAACCAAACAGTTGTGCTTTGCATCTGCTCAAACCCAAAGAACAAACACATGCAGCGAAACAACATGCACCCATGTGGGCCTTAATGCAATGCATACAACTAATCAACATCCACATGCCGATTTTTAGCCTGCATATGCTCAATCAGGCCCAACTGGGTCAAGTATGCAAAGTGCCAAAATTTGATGCAGACAACCAAACACATCCTTGTAGTTTCCTGTCGGCCATCTTTCTTTACTATTGGGTCATCTGGCCTCATAGTCACGTTGGTGCGTCGTCCTGTGCCGACATGAGAATGGGGGCTTGACTCTGGGATCAGTCACTCTTCTAGTGGTGAAATTTGCTTCTTCGGCGCGTTGGTTCAACATGACCATGGCCTTGACTACTATCCGTCTCAACAACGAGAACCTGGATCTTGTGATGTGGAGGCTTACTATGATGATTCATTGGCCTAGTTAGGAAGAATAACACAGTCAACCCTAGGGACTTTGATGCGGAAATATATCTTTTCTAGTGGTGTATGTATTGCTGATTTATATAATAGGCATGCGTGTTTTTTCGAAATTCAAAAGATTAATACATTACAGAACATGTTGTCTAATAACTTTACAAAAAACATGACCATCACAATGTCTAGATCTTTAATACCAAGAGACACGTAAATATGACATATAAAAGGTGAATTTTCTCCTTTAAGCGTGTCTATAGTCCACTCTTAAGGATGTTATGCTATTTGACTATCCTATTTGTTGCATTTTTGTGTTTGAGCCGTACAACAAGAGCAAGGGGGAGGATGCATGTCAAGTTTGTGAGAGCGACCGAGCCATCACCGAGAGAATTAATGAAGAATATGCTCCTTCCTTCAAACAGAGAAGCGAAAGAAGAAGCATGTGAGCCATCACTGAGCCATCACCAATGCGAAGGTCTGGGATGAGAGTTATTGTACAACCCTAAGATTTGGACTTTACCTTTGTACTCATGTGTCATGCTTCGGTGTATCCTAGAGTTCAACGTGCAACTCAAGGCTTTATATTTGGTTTCACTTTTCGACACCCGGAAGATAAATCCAGAGATGGTCCGAAACTCCAATCCCTTGGAATACCGAACTTGTCCTAGACCTCCAGCCTTTCCGACAACATTATATTTGGTTGGGCCCAAGTAAGTTCACGTAACCAGGACCCCTTCATGGAGAACCTATATAAATTGTATCTAGGTCCAAGTTTAGGGTTAGCCATGCATTTAGATTAACCAACAAAAGGAGCTTCGCTAATCTTATCCTCCCTTTGAGATCCAAGGTCTCCTTATGAGAATGTATCCAATGCCATCGTTTAAATGTGAGGTATGCTACTCACAATGGAGTTGTTGGATGTAGCACAACAATAGAAAGTATTTCCGTAGTTAAGAATCAAGGTTTATCAAACCAGTAGGAATCACTATGCTACCAATGTTGGTAGTACATGCACAAAAACAAATAAATTGCTTGCACCCAACAAACACAAGGGGGTGTCGATGTTCTTGCTAGCTACAAGATAAAAAGCAAATAGTGATAGGACAAAATGGCAAGAAAGTAAAAGGAAGTAAAGATAAATTGTTGTCAGAGTTTTTGTATTGATGGAAAATAGACCCTAGGGTTATAGGTTCACTAGTGTTATCTCTCTCGAAAGCATGTAGTGGCATAGTAGAAAAATTACTGTTAGGAAATTGATAGAATAGCAAGAATTATAAATATGATCATTCATGGCATAATCTCACATATGAATTACGGTTGTGATAAGTAGACCATTAAACTTACTGATGAGTAATACTATTACACCACCCCAAGACTATTATTACAAGAAACAGAGTAATACAATAAGAATGATGACGTAATGTAGACAGAATAAAATCTAACATTAAAATGAACCCGGTTGTTTTATCCTTAGTGGTAACAACACAATACATGCCTTTTTCCTTTTTGAGACTGGATAAGATCACTGCAAGATTGAATCCACTACTATGCACCGCTCCCTCTAAAGAACTACTCATATATCTTCGCCAAAGAAGACTCATAGATCGAAAAGCATACATAGCTATAAAATTACGCATTAAAGAAACTTCAAGATATTCAAAATGAACAATTTGATCATAAATAATTCATCAGATCCAAACAAACACATTACAAGAATTACATTGAGATCATTGTATTGAAGATCGAGAGAGAGAGAGAGAGAGAGGTGGAAAGAGGGAGAGCGAGAGATCTAGCTACTACTATGGACATGTAGGTTCTGAAAGAATGACTCACACATTATCATGAAGGAACAAGGTTGATAAAAATGACCTGCCCAATGATTTGCCCCTCCGGTAGAGTGCTAGAACAAGGCTCCAGATGGGATCACATTGGAGCAGAAGCTTGCATTGTCGATAAAATTGTTTCGAATCTCGCTCCAAGGATTTCGAAATATATGTGAATTTATAGGCTAAAGATTAGGCTAGACAGAGCATTAGGGGGCCCACAAGCCTGCCTACTGCATCCCCTAGTATGTGCCCCCTCGTGGGTTTTTTGGTCTCTCCCCGAAGTTTCTAGGGTCTCTTATGTTCTAGAAAAATTGTCAAAAAATTTCAGCATGTTTGGAATTCCCTAGGTGTCGATTTTCTGTAAACAAAAAACAAACAAAAAATAGCAACTCGCACTAGGCACTTTATTAATATGTTAGTCCAGAAAAAAAAATGATGACCAAATCATGTAAGAATGTTCATATAAGAGCATTTAAGAATAAGAATATAGATATGTTTGAGACGTATCAAGGTACACGACCTCCATTCCCTAGGGATCAACCTTCGATCTACTGAGTAATCAAGTGTCGATAGAGTATTCTTGATGTACGATCCGGATCGAAGGCTTGCAGAACCATGATATTCATTGTTGATTTCATGTTTTGCCGCAAAAGGCTTCGCTAGTTATCCCTTCGCTCTTCATGTTCTTGATTTTGTAATCCCCTCCATCACCAATTTGTCAAGACCAAACATCCCTAATCGGGATGTGGTGCGTCAAAATATGTTAGTTAGTTCGTGAGAATGAAAAATAAGATTGATTTCTCACATGTGGCACAAAAGGTACAACCAAATCAGAAAACATCCAATAATCAGACATAAAATTTTAGAACATAAAATTTTAAAATTATAATATACATTTGGTCGGAATATGGAAGTGGTAGGGTGAGTGATCATCACTATTTCTAGTTACCTCATGTGTACTTCCACTTCATTAGAACTATTACGGCCGTTATATTTACTAGCTTGATTCACTAGCACTCGTCCAATGTGTGCTTGACATGCAACATGCATTAGTCATTAGTGCATTTTAAGTGGTTTTAAATCACATTGCTTCCACATCAACATGCATAATAAAAGGCCCACCATAAGATGTTTTTTCAAAACTATGACGTATTTTATAGCAAATTCCGAAACTATATGCCCGAACACAAAAAATTTAGAAATGGAACCCCGTCGGCCTCTGGCTGACCGAAGAGGGGCCTATCGGCCTCTGGCTGGACGAAGAGGGGCATGTTGGCCTCCAGGCGGACGAAGAGACCTAGTCGGCCTCTAGGCGGCCGAAGAGGGGCCTGTCGGCCTCCAGGCGGCCGAAGTGCCCCAGGATAAGGCCGAGACACTCCTTTCTTACTCCTCTGCTCGCTAGCTCCTCCTCCTCTCTCTCTCCCGTTGCTCTCTGGTGCTTCCACCCCCGCGTCGATCTCTTCCCTTGTCCACCCATTTTCCTATCCAACCCGCATAAACAATGGATCATATCATTCTCCGCAGCCTACGGTATTTTTTTCTTACAACACAATCAAATGTCAACTTTCAACTCGGTTGTGGATTCAGTTCTTATTAGTCACCGTTTCTTTGCAGGTAATGGCATGCCCCATTTGTCGAGCTCCAGGTGGCCCTTGTTCTTCCTTGATTCTGGTGCATCCGTATTCACTGTGGTGCTGGATCGTCGATGTTCAAGGTGTGTTGTAAGATTCTATATCTTGTTTATCTGATTGTGGCATATGGTTGATGTTGTTTTGGTTGGAATGTATTCTAATGCATTTGTTTATATGATTATGATGTTTGCTTCCATTCTTGTTGTAGTATGTTCCGTGCAATGTTAGATCACATCTTGTTTGGTACATTGAGGAGTGTAGAGCTTTAGCTATTCGAGGGGTGACACAGATATAGATCTTGCTCTTCACAACAGTGAGGGTAACTTATATGGTGTTCTGTTTAGACATGGCCAGGTGAGCAGTAAATTCCATGGTCCTTCTTGGGAGGAACTTGTGAATGATTATGGCCTCCGTCATCATGACATGATGACTGTTAGGCTTGAGCTATGGAACTATGATTGGTGTTGATTTTCATCGGGATGGTGTTATGTTGTTCCCTTTACCCTGTGTTGGTAAGTTTTTTGACTGATTTTAAGTTTTGTTTCAACTTATACGTTTTGTTGTTCTGCTCAATTTGTGAAATTATTTTTTTGTAGCTCTTGAGGATCTGAGTGAAACTCAAAGGAAACTTGTTGACAGTTGTTTTTATAGTCGTGGTGTCAGTCTGAATTATTAGCAAATGTATGTCATGTCGCGACAGCTCTTTGATGACAACTACATATTGTGTACTCCTTTTGTTCATAGGATTGTTTCGATGAATGTTATTTCTCAATATATGGTGAGCTTTGTTTTTGGATACTGTTTATTTATTTGTTCTTTGCTGTAGTATACTGTTTTAAATTTGTAGGATGAACATCATATAACTTGACGTTTTTGTGAGGTTATTCCGAGCATGGTTGTGAGGAGTTTGAAGGATTTTTTGTCAATTCCTAGGACTGATTCTTTAACTCTTGAAATTACTTTGGATTCCGAAGATGATGATATATGTGTGAGCATTCCTTGTTCTTACTTTATTGGCTTGGGTGGTAGAATGGTGTTCAAGAAGGAAGATTTTGGTAATTTTCTTCAGGCATCGTCTATTGAAGTCAACAATTAGGTGTTCATAACCTTCAAAGAGCCTGATCAGTAGCTTGCTGTTGTTTTCAGCCATCTACCGCAGTGATCGTACTATCCTGCCCTTCTTTCCCATCATTTTCTTTTCCTGCCCTACTATCCCACCATTTTCTTTCCTGCCATTCTCTCCCACCATTTTCTTTCCCGCCATTTCCTTTCCCGTCATCTTCTCTTCTAAACCTATATAACCCCCTCCACAGTAAGGTGGGTGAGCAGGCCCTTATTTCCCGCTTTTCTCTCCCGCCATCCTTTCGTGGAGATGTCTCATTATCCTTTTGATCGTAGTTTTCACTCTGGTATGTCCGATCGTCTTCTCCGTCTAGCCGCCAATTTCAAGATCGATGATAGATTAGTTCCATGGGAGGAACTCATCAGTAGTGACACCATAATGAATGAGTTGGCTCACTCATGAGCTAGGAGTGGGCGGCCTCCCAGGACATTTGAGGAGATACGAAAAGAACTTCTCAGGTTGCATGGCAGATGGCAGAAGCAACTGCATAAGGGCGAAGCTTACCTCAGGATTGTTGTAAATAATTCAGATTTATGGTCAGCAGACAGTGACGATGAAGACGACCTCTTCATGCCGAGCACCAAGGTCAATACTACCGCATCGTCAAAGGGCAAGAGTTCTACATCGACGAAGGACAAGAGATCTGCATCGATGGAGGACGAAGACGACGTCTTCATGCCGAGCACCAAGGTCAAGACTACCGCATCGTCGAAGGGCAAGAGTTCTGCATCGACTAAGGGCAGGAGCTCTGCATCGATAAAGGGAAGAGCTTTGCATCGACAAAGGGCAAGAGCTCAGCATGGACGGAGGAGGAGGAGGATGAATTCATGTAATTTTTTAGCTATAATTTGTAATTTCAGTTGTACTATTTAATTCAGCTGTATTTTATATTATCTTTGTGCATTGTCTTGTTTTGTGGGGATTATGTTTTATGTAGTACTGTTTAATTTAGTTGTAATGTTTAATTCAGCTGCATTATTTTTGCATTATGTTTAATTTCAATTGGATGCATTTAGTATGCAGTACAAGTGTTATCCCTCTAAACCAATTGACCACTGAAATAGAACATGAATATGTCTCATACATAAGTAGATAGTATGGTTGCTCCACCAGCTTTGTTCAGGTCGGGACAATATTTCATCCTATGCCCATAAGCCGCGCATAGCAAACATTGTCTGGTTGCTCCACCAGCTTCAGATTGGTCCATATCGTTTCAGATGCGCTTTACCTTATGTCTTCCCCTGCTTGTTCGCCGAAGTTCTGGATCTGGGATGTACACTCTCTCCCCATCGTTTACCTTGTTGAAATTGCCGACGACTCTAAACCTTGTCATCTCACCTGTCCAGACATTGAGTACTGTCTCTTTTAAATAGTATGGGGACACGAAGGAGATAGCGTCCAACTCAATTTGGCCACAGGCAGCCAACACATGTGAGCAAGGCAGGTGCAACAACTTTGGTTTGTTGCATGTACACTCACAAGTTGGGTAAAATTTCGTTCCAATTTTAACCTTGTGTGTGTTCACCTCATTTGCAGAACCAAAACTATCAGTAGGAAGCTGAACCTCATACCTCCTTTCCTGATTACCTATCAGTCTGATAGTGTGCTTTTTTGCTTTCTCTATCTTCTAAGCCATGTACTCCATGACATGGCTACAATAAGGTGTGTTCTGATTACCTGCAATATGCTTCTTTGCTAACTCGTGCCTTTCTCTAAAATATATCAAAGTGCCATGGAATACACCCTCCACAATAGCTATGAGTGGCAATGCTCTATTCCCTCTGAGTACAAAGTTATACACCTCTGCAAGATTGGTTGTCATGTGGTCATACCTAGCTCCATGGGTGTCATGCAGCAAAGACCAATTCACCGGAGGCTCTTTCTCTATCCACTCAGAAAAAATCTTTATTGCCCTGCCCTTCTTTCTCTGAGTATTAGTAGGGTCAATTGCTAGCAAGTCACAAAGACCTACTGGCTCCTCTAGCTCCGCGATGAGTGCTGCTAATTTAACCTGGTCTTTTTCCATTTGTTTCCTCGCAAGGACCTGCTTCTTAGTAAACTCAACTAGTTTTGACCAAATAAATTCGTATTTGCACTGCTGGTTCTGCTGGCATAATTTTTTGAACAAGTTCGTCAACCGTTTGTTCTTGAAATGTGAGAAAAAATTAGCACCAATATGGCGCATGCACCACCAGCTTTGCAAGTCCTTCCAAGGTGTTGGTTCATCAGCTGTTGGATTCCTTAGTGTCTTCACGGCCTTCAATATACCAGGATGTCTGTCATGAATGACACACACGTTTGGTCGGTCCTTCATGATCGCAATTTTAACTTGCCGGAAGAACCATACCCATCTCGGAAAGTTCTCACCCTCCACAAATGCCATGGCTAGTGGGATGATTTGATTATTCCCGTCCACACCAATAGAAGTCAGGATTTGCCCTTTGTACTGACCAATCAGGAATGTACCATCCACAAACATCACAGGAGGAAAATGCCGGAAAGCTTTGATGCACATAGCGAAAGATAAGAATACTCGTTTCAACACCTTGTAATCTGGTATAATCTCCAACCTTGTGTGTTGTATGTTAACATAAGTGCCGGGATTCCTCTCCTTCAGTACGTTAAGGAGATGAACAACATTATCATATGAGTTAAAGAACGTCCCAAACCTTCCTTCATAGCCTTCTGCTTAGCCCTCCAAGCCTTCCCATATGGAATGTCATAAATCCATCTGACCTTCACTGCTGTTTGGATGTGTTTTGCTTCCATATCTTTCTTCTCCACTATCTCAGTATACATGAGTTGCGCAATGAGAGTTGAAATCAGGTTTGGATGACGAACCAACAGGTTTTTCCTCACACAATTATGTGGGACCACATTGGTGACAACCTAGTGGATGTTATACTTCGTCACGTGCCTGTGCACCTTTGCAGGACAACCTGTTTCAACACACTTCACGGTATATTCTGTTGGACTCGATATGTGTGTCTGGAAAACCCTCTGCGTAGGCATAGCCCACTTTATCACCGCATACTTCAATTTTTTCTTTGTGCCAAACATAGCCCCTATCTGGACTTGGTTCAGATTATATTGCCATGGAGTCTCATGGCCATAGTTGAAAGTAAGGCCGGTGGATATGTCCTGATCCCATGCAAAAGGAATCGGTACCTCCACTTCATCCTCAGAATTTTCAGAATCCAGATCCCCAGCAAATCCATCCTTGTCCTCTTCCTCCATCACCCTCTGCATTTCATCGCCTTCCACATCCCCATTAGCAACACCAGAACTAGCTAATACTATCGACTGAATACTCTGCCCAGTATCATGACCACAAACATTGTGTGGCAGGTAGTCTGACTCTTTCTCGGCTTGGCTAGCATCCACATCCAGTGGCTATGACCTGGATAAATAAATCTCGTAAGCCACTTGACTACCCTGGCCTGGTTCATACCCCACGTGGAGTTGTACGATATTCTCCTCCGCCACCGGTTGCACTAGGGCATATGGGTGGATTCTTCGGTCTTGGCAACGACTTCACATGGTCACCCAATGCTGGCTCGTATCTATCGGCATCAACTCCCACTTGACGGATTTGGTTCACAATGCATGAATACTCATGGAACATACTTCAGGATCCAACCCAAAACTAGTAGCCAACTAGTGCTTTAACTGTCTAATGTCTAGTTTGTCCGGGTCTGAAAGTGTCATGACGCCATTTTTAAACTCGCTAAGATCAACCCCCAACTCATTATATCGAACATTACCATGGCCGTAATAAATAGTCAAATTTACTGATCCAGACATTTCACCTGTCAGACATTGCCACCTTCTCATTAATCGCAACAAACAAAATTATTCCCGGCTACACTAACTATCCGCTAAAATGACTACGTACACTAAATAAAATGTACAACTCATAGAAAATTTGTGACGACATTGGTATACCTTCGACGCATGTGTCCCCTTCTTCTTCCTCTCCACCCCACCACCTCCTCTCCACCCTACCACCTCCTCACCAGCCACACCTCCTTCACCCCACAATGGCTCCTCCTCACACACAAAAAACTACCCCATGGCAAAAAAATACCGTAGGCCGGTCGAAAATGCTATGATCTATTGTTTCTGCGGGTTGGATAGGAAAATGGGTGGACGAGGGAGGAGATCGGCTCGGGGTGGGAAATGGCTCAAAGAAATGAGAGAGAGAGAGAGGAGGAGGAGGCAGCAACCAGAGGAGGAAGAAGTTGTTCGGTCGGGCTTATCCAGGGGCTCTTCAGCCGCCTCGAGGCCGACGGGCATTCTTTGGCCGCTCGGACGGGACGCTTTTCGGCTACCTGGAGGCCGATGGGCTCTCTTCGGCCGCCCGCAAGACGAGGGGCCCCTCTTCGGCCATCCGCAGGCCGAAAGGCCCCTCTTCGGCCCACCAGAGGCCGACGGGGTCACATTTCTGTTTTTTTGCATTCGGGTCTACAGTTTCCGAATTTGCTATAAAATACGTCATAGCTTTGAAAAAAATCCCACCTTCACTTGCAACCATACATAGGAACAACAACCCCAACATGAAAACATGCATGAATTTTCCATTCTATTATGATAGTTATTTTACTACTATAAAATAATCAAACACAATAAATAATATATATTCTTAGTGTAATTCTCATATTAGTACTTCAAATATTCATGTTTTATACAATCAAATTACATTTAAATGTATTGCAAAGCATCTCCATAACAACGTGTGGGGTATCATTCACTCACTTCGACCCACAATGTAACACATTTTTGCAAGCTAAACTAGCATGCAAAAACGTCACATTGTGGGATGAAGGAAGTAGTTTTGTTAAGTAATTCCAACCATTACAATTTTAATCAAACACTCTAAGATAATGCACTGCACATCAAAGAAACTAACCAAATATGTATGAATAAAACAAATCAATGATGGAACTAAAAGTGACATCCAAATCATTTGCAATCGTCTTCTCTGGCTTCACATTCTGTATCCTGACATTCATACAATCTCCTTTGAAGGAATCGTGGAAGACCAAAACATACACAAACTAGACTAGCCTCAAAGGTTTTGAAGATGAGCCCACCACTAATAGGCAGAAATCTAAGATGCCGGACGCACTTTGGTTGGCAACATACCCCTTCCAAGGCAAACGACTACTAGGTATTTGTGACATCTAGGAAAAGACACGAAAAAATAGAAAGAGTGAAGAGTGCATTCCAGTTTTTACCCCCTCTTTTGATATATTTTTGACACTAATTACCCCATTTAGCACGATTTTATCCGTTTTACCCCATTTAGTAGAAGTGTTGTCATAATTTACTCTGTTTAAAATTTTATGAGCTCTCATGGGAACGAGCCTGACAGTAGAAGGTAGGGGTACGAAAGGAGAGGGCAGAGTCCTAGCTACAGCGAGGATGTACACACGGATGTATGAGTTCAGGCCTCTCTCGTGGAGGTAACAACCCTACGTCTCAGTGCTCTGGAGCTTTGTCGTGTGGAATGTAAGATTACAGTGGTTGCGAACCCTTGTGCCAGAGGGGAGGGGCGGCTTATATAGATTTCGCTGCCCCTCATAATTACCCGACATCCAAGGGTCCGATCGTGGGTTTAAAGACTAGTGTTACTGGTAACGTACATAATAAAAGCTACTAATGACGAAAGGCCTAACGCCTGCCTGTTGGCCTCCTGGGAGTGGCTTCTGGTCTTCTGGTGTCGACTGAAAATGAGGTCTTCCAAGTGACAGGCGACTGTCGAGTGGAGAAAGAAGTGTCCGAGCGGATTGCCTGCCGAGTGACTTGAGCGTCACCGAGAATCCAGTCAGAAACTTACTTGTGATCTTCAAGTCCTCCAATGTAGTGTCCTTAGGTAGGGTATGTAAGTCAGGCCTAGGACCCTACCCTAGGTACGTATCCTCGTCATTAGCCCCCCAATGGATCAAGGTTCGAGTGGTGAATGGGGGATATCGATGTCAGTTCAGAGCAAGACACCAAATCTTCCGAATGATATTCGGGGCTTCAACGAAACTTGTGTCGACTAAACTCTTCATCATGCACCCGGATCAATTCAGCCTTGAAAGTGCCTGAGTGAATGTTCAATGCCAATTTTTTTCCGAGTGATCTGAAGGAATCTTTGGAGGTGACGGGTCGGTTTGTCAGACCCGTATCTTGCGGGCCACGAAAATTTGGGAAGCGCGCGCGCCAGCGATGATGACGCCACGATCGGGGCAAGTGGGGGCATGATGCCTCGATTCTCGCGCCGGTCATTTCGCCATGTATAGGACATCGTCAGTGGTTGGCGTGTGTGGTGATCTCGCGGGCCCACCCATCAGTGAGGCACTCGGCGGGGAATAAATTCTGAAGCGCCGCAAATTGCATAGTAATCTTCCCCAATCTTCCTCTCTTCCTACGCCTCCTCTGTCTTCAGCGCAACACTCCGCTCTTTTTCGACGAGCGCAACCACCCTAATGACGAAGGGTATGACAGAGAAGTTAGAGCGCGCCAAGAAGGGGGCGGTGAAAGGCAAGGGCAAGAAGCCCTCGACCGCTTGGTTCACCGTGCCGCCGGGATGGATCTAGGGAGACTTTCTCCCCTCGATGGTAGCGGACATCGATGGCCTGGTTGCCGACGGGCTTGTGGCGGAAGGCACCCGGAGGTTGTCAGAGGGAGAGCGCAAGACGGAGCCGTGCAAAGGAGAGCGGGTTCTCCTTCTCTCCCACGTTGAAAGAGGTTTTTGTATGCCTCCCCACCCATTCATTAGAGAGTTTTTGAAGTTATTTGGTGCTCAGATCCACCACTTCCCACCGAATGCAATTTCCTACTTGTCCGCTTTCATCACTTTGTGCGAGTGCTTCCTGAGTTGCCCTCCTCGTTGGGGGCTATTCAATCACATCTTCACGGTTATATCTCAGACTATAAACAAAGTCCTCCCCGAGGATGGGAAAACTCATGTACTGCACCTGTGTGGGGTCTAGGACTTCAAAAGAGAGCTCGTAGTTCTTTCCCTTCTATGACCTTTCCTGAATCTATTAGAGGCTGGCAGTCGACATGGTTTTATTGCAATGATGTAGCTTCTCCCAACATGTCGACTGGTCTTTCCCCTTTCACATCCGATTGCCCAGCCGTCCCCAAGTCTCTAAAGGTGTCTGAAGAAAAACAAGTCCAAGTGGGAATCTTGGTGGACGCCGTGGTGAAACTTATTCAGGGTAGAGTGACCGTCATGGATCTCTTGGAAACATTCCCTCGGTCGACGGATCCAGCCGCTCCAGGCCAGGGATCATACCATGTGGCACTATGCAGGGCCCAAGGATTCGACCAGGACGCACCCAGAAGAGGTTCCACAAAAGACTGTCGAGCAATGGCTTTGCAGTATCACCGGGGCATGCGACAATCTCTTAGGAGCCAAGAGGATCCAACCTTACTCGGCCAAAAACCCGCTAAAGAATCTGGTAAGTTGAACTTTGTCGATTGAAGTACTTATACTGTCGAGTGATCGATTGATTTATTGACTGACTTCCTTGTTTAAGTCACACAAGAATGGACACATATGTATTCGCTTGTACCCAATGGAAACCAGCCTAAAGATGGAGGAGTGAGCGAGGGTGGTAGTGTGGACGTTGTCGGCTCTTCTGAACCTGAAGACGAAGGTGAAGACTCGGGTGAGAACGAGGAGGAAGTCGATTCTCCTCCTCGCTTCGAACGCCGTTCTAAGTCCCGCCAAGACCCTACAACTGCCGAAGAGAAGGCCCCAGTCCCGAGTGAGAAGAACCCGAAATGGAGTCGACCTTCAACCATCGAGTCGAGTGAGCGATCGGCGAAGCAACCCAAGCTGAATGTAACCAAACCTTGCAAAGCTCTGCCACGCATGAGGATGACTATGCCTGTCGTCTCCACGTGAGTATTTACTTTCGAATTTTTGCTGTCGAATGTGACTTTGAACTCTTGTTGACTAAGTGTCATTTGATCTATCAGAGCTGCTACTTCAGTGATGTCACCTCAACGTGATGGAGGGGAGGCAATGGACGTAGACACTGCTGATGCAGCCACTTCCCACAGAAGTAACCGAATCTTCAGTTCTGCTTCTCGAATATGGTTTGTCGATTGCAAAAGCTAATATTGTCGATTGATAACTGCAGAAATCATCCAGCTGGAAGATGACGAAGAACACCTTGGGGGCACGGGAGTCGGAAGCGAGACCCTAGGCACCCAGCGCATACGTACTCGAAGAATTCCGCGCAAATGCCTCGATCGATCGCCAGATCTTCCCAGGGGATAAGCGACTCGACACGGGTTAGAGCTAACCCCGTAGTGCCTCTGTTGAGTGCCCCACCAGCTGCTTCAACTATCGTGACATCAACTCCAACCGAACCTGCTCGCATCACCTTGACTGCCCCAGCCATTACGCCGATCCCGCCAGTGACGACTTTTCCTCTGCATCGTGTTTCGAAAGACCAGACCGGAGCGGCAAAGGAGGCCATGATCTAGGCAGAGCAGATGATGCTGTGCACCAAGGAAGCGTATGAGGCCAACAAGTTGGCCTATGGCGCTAGCACAGCGCTTCGCACCAACGTCCGAGTAAGTTCGATTGTAAGTACATTTCCAATTGAATTCCTGTCTTCTTTGGTTGTACACCCACTGGGTGTTTGTTTTATTCTTGTAGAATGTTTCAAGGTTCTCCAGTCAAATAGATCAGGTCTTTAATCGAGTAGGATTTGGTCTAGTGGGTGCACTTCGAGTGCACCCACTGGGTGTAGTCCCCGAGACCGCTGTTGAATGCTTGCACCGACAGAGGTCTTAGAGTTTGTCATATGCGGGATACACTTGCCGTTGATCGCACCACTCTAAGGCTACCTTGTAGGTTTGATGGATATCATTGATCAACCATGATATGACACGATTCCAAGGGTGTGGAATGGGGTGGCATGGCACTCGACAGATCGAGTGATGGATGTGCTTATGCTTGCGCATGTTTTTTTCTTCTACCACTCGACATGTTGAGAGTTAGCAGATCCAGTGGGGGCACGCTAAGTGCACCCACTGGGTGTAGTCCCTGAGACCGCCGCCAAGTGCTTGCACTGGCGGGGGTCTAATAGAGACCGTTGAGAATTGACAGGGCAGACCTTGCCGAATGTTTTAGTAACTAGTGGGGGCACGCTAAGTGCACCCACTAGGTGTAGTCCCCGAGGCTACTGTTGATCGTAGGCGGTGAGCAGTAGTCTTGAAAACTTGAAACGGAATTTTTGTCGTATGTGGAGTACGGTTGTCACTCGACATGTCGAGTGTATTTTTTCTTAGCCGTCCCGCACCGAAGCTACCTTGTAGGTTTTATGGACATCATTTGATCAACCATTATATGACACTCCTTCAAAGGTGTGGAACGGGGTCGACGGATCACTTGACAGATCGAGTGTTAACCGTTCTAGTGGGAGCACTCTGAGTGCACCCACTGGGTGTAGTCCCCGAGACCGCCGTCGAGTGCTTGCACTGCCGGGGGTCTGATAGAGATTGTCTTGGATTTGTTTACGATACGCGAAGTACATGAGCCACTCGACATGTCGAGTGTACTTTTGGTTGAATTCTCCTTCCCCTGGACGCAGGTTCCATAGATATCATTGATCAACCATGATATGACGCTATTCCAGGATAATGGGGCAGGGTGGTGCGCGCCGCCCAGTTGACCGTCTTTGGTCTTCTGCACTTCGGAGTGCTGGTATTTCTTGTCGATTGAATTTCTTTCTTTGTTGGTTTCAGAGGGCTTGTGAACTTGGCACGTAGTACAAGGACCTTGAAGATGAAAGGAACCAGCTGCGCGTGGACTTGGAGGCCTCCAACAATGCTTTGGAGCGAGTGCGGATCGAGCTGAAAACTCTGGGAGGTAACTTCCGTCGACCCACTGCGTTCTCATCCTCAATTTCCATGCTTTGAACCGAGTGCCTTCACTCGAATAGACGTACGCAATGAAAATCGTCGACTCCAAGCGCGACTCAACAATGTTGTTTCTTTAGATACCATGAAGAAAGCGTCGGAGGACAAGGACAAAGTGCTTGCTGACGCCCAATGGGTGGCGAAGGAGAAAACTAAACTTGCCGACCAAAAGCTGACTGCTGCCAAGAGGATGGAGGAGGAGAACTTGAAACTGAAGCAAGAGCGTGTGGACTTCATCAAGAAAACTAAGCAACTAACCAAGAGGAACAATGACCTAGAGAAGCACTTGGGGGAGTTCTCGAGGAAGATGTACATCATGCTCGACGGTGAGTATCTCTGTTGACTGAACTTCATAAAATCTTTGATGACCGTATCTCATCAAACCTCCTCCCATTCCTTCTTCCCAACAGAATTCTGTCAGGACTTTGAAAAAGAGACTGAGGAGATCGAGCCCAATTTGGATCCCACCAAGTCACCTATTGGAGATGCGGTGGCCATGAACATACTCAGACTCAACTTAAGGCTCTAGGGTGTTCAAGCATATGTCATCCGACTGAAATATGTGATGGAGAGAATTGATGAGGAACTATGACCTGAAGACATTCTTCAGCTTGACCTCACATCTATGATGGCATGCCTGAACAACCTCCCCAGTCGAGTGCAGGCCTGCAAGAAATCTGCTACTCGCTGCGGAGCTGACGTGGCACTTTCCCTCGTTAGGGTCCATTGCAAGGAAGCGAGGGAAGACAAATTGAGGGAGCTCCGAGTGGTTAACACTAAGAAACTTCAGTTTGAAGATTTCATGGAGACCTTCATCGATGTAGCCACCAGGATCACGGACAATGTTGACTTGGACACGTTCGTTGAGCTAGCCAGCCCGTCGGGTGCTTGAAAGACTTGATCTTTGAGAAAAAACTTTATTTGCCTCGGTATGCTGAGTGGAATTGTATCAGCTTTAAAACTTCATTCAGGGCATAAGCTTGAGCACATTTTCTTTCTCGCGAAACATTTATCCGCGATTAAACCTTTGGATTTATCTGCATTTGGCTTTCAATTGTTTATTTGACTGAATTTGTTTTCTGACTTAGACGAAAGTTGGTTCGCAGCTAAGCCTCCGAGTGTGAGGATCGCTCAACGCTCAGACTATTTTCGAACCTAAGCAAAGACTGATTCACAAATAGGTCGTCGAGTGGACGGACTATTATCCACTCGGCAAGGGTTTTAACTTAGGCGAAAGCATGTTCGCAGCCAAGCCCCTGAGTGTGAAGATCGCTCAACACTTAGAGTATCTTTGAACCTAAGGGAACACTGATTCACAAATAGGTAGTCGAGTGGATGGACTACTATCCACTCGACTAGGGTTTTAACTTAGGCGAAAGCATGTTCGCAGCTAAGCCCCCGAGTGTGAGGATTGCTCAACACTTGGAGAGGAGTTTTGAACTTAGACGAAAGCTGGTTCGTAGCTAAGTTGTAGAGTGAATGGGCCACTATCCACCCGAGAGGGTTTTTAACTTAGGCGGAAGCATGTTCGTAGCTAAGCCCCCGAGTGTGAGGATTGCTCGACACTCAGAGAATTCCCAAGTGTGAAACTGTATGGTTCGAATCGACAAAAATTGCAATGGTCTAATTTGCATAGATGAAGTATTTTTATTACATGAAAAAACCTTTCTGTCTCTAAGTATAAAAGCATCGGAGCAGATTTGCATTCTAGGCCCGTGGCTCGTCCATCTGTTTCTTGAGGTTGTAAAAGTGATAGGCTCCGTTGTTCAACACTTTGGTGACAATGAAGGGACCTTCCCACGCTGGAGCAAGCTTGTGGGGTCACTCTTGATCCACTCGGAGTACCAAATCTCCCTCATGAAATGACCGACTCTTGACATTCTTCGCATGGAAGCGTCGCAGATCTTGCTGATAAGCCGTAGTCCGAATCAGAGCCATCTCTCACTATTCTTCTAAGAGATCGACGCCATCTTTCCTGGCTTGTTCAGCTTCAGCTTCAGAATAAAGTTCCCCTCGGGGTGAATTGTGAAATAAATCACTCAGCGAGATAGCTTCGGCTCCATAGACCAGGAAAAAAGGAGTCCGTCCAGTCGATCGATTAGGCGTAGTTCTCAAGCCCCATAAAAGAGACGGCAGCTTAGTTACCCAGGCTCTGGCGGCATGATCCAAGTCGCGCATGAGGCGAGGCTTCAGACCTTGCAAGATGAGGCCATTGGCACGCTCAACTTGTCCATTGGTTTGAGGATGTGCAACAGACGCATAATCCACCCGAGTGCCTTGGGAGGTGCAGAAGTTTCCGAATTCTTCCGAGTCAAAGTTAGTGCCGTTATTCATGATAATGCGATGAGGAACGCCATATTGAAAAATTATTTCCCTCATGAATGTGACCGTCGTGAGGGAGTTCAACTTCTTGATTGGCTTGTCTTTTATCCATTTTGTAAATTTGTCGAGTGCAACCTGCAAATGAGTAAATCAGCCTTTTCCAGTCCCAAAAGGACCAACCATGTCGAGTCCCCAAACAGCAAATGGCCAGGCAAGGGGAATCGTCTTTAGAGCAGATGCCGGCTTGTGGGACAAGTTTGCATAGAATTGGCATCCGTCGCAATGATCGACAATGTCTTTGGCCATCTCATTGGCACGAGGCCAAAAGAAACCAGCTCAGTATGCTTTAGCGACAATCGTTCGTGAGGACGCATGATGGCCACAAGTTCTCGAGTGGATTTCATCCAGAATCACTCGACCTTCTTCGGGGGAGATGCAACGCGCACGCCAGTCACGCTTTCTCTGAACAGATGATCTCCAATCACAATAAAGGCTTTCGACCTACGCACGATCTGTCGAGCTTCAGTCTCATCTTCAGGGAGTTCTTGTCTGAGGATATAGGCAATGTAGGGCACCATCCAATCGGGAATGACGACCACAATCTCCATAACCAAATCAATTAATGCTGGGACATCACTTCAGTCGGATCAGTGGATCTCATAGCTTGTGGGGGCTCTTCGGTGAAAGGATCCTCTTGCACCGAAGGAGTATGCAGGTGCTCTAAAAACACATTACTGGCAATGGGCCGTCGAGTGGACCCAATCTTTGCTAGTTCGTCGGCCGCTTGATTCTTCAGTCGGGGAACATGATGAAGTTCCAGGCCTTCGAATTTCTTTTCCAACTTTGTAACAGCACTGCAGTACCGAGTCATAGCGGGGTTTTGAACATCCCACTCTTTCATCACCTGATTTACCACCAAATCTGAGTCGCCATAAACCATCAGGCGCTTGACACCGAGTGAGATAGCCATGCGCAACCCATACAAAAGTCCTTCATACTCTGCCTCATTATTGGAGGAATCGAAGTGAATTTGTAAGACGTAACTGAGCTTGTCGCCTTTTGGAGATATCAGGACAACACTAGCGCCGGACCCATTCAGCATATTAGAGCCGTCAAAGAACATGGTCCAGTGTGCCGAGTGAATCTGGGTTGGCTATTGCTATTCAATCCACTCGGCAATAAAATCCACAAGTGCCTAAGACTTGATCACTTTCTTGGCTTCAAACTTAATGTCAAAGTCTAAGAGTTCGATTGCCCACTTAGCCACTCGACCAGATGCGTCCCGATTGTTGAGAATCTCGGATAACGGAGCATCACTGACGACTGAAATCGAGTGGTCTTGAAAATAATGTGCCATCTTCTTCGCTAATAGGTAAATACCATAAACCAGCTTCTGGTAGTGTGGATATCTTTGCTTCGAGGGAGACAAAACCTCGGAAACGTAATAAACTAGTCGTTGGACTTTGTAAGCTTTACCCTCCTCCTCCCGTTCGACAGTTAACACTATAGTGATGACCTGGTTAGTAGTCGCGATGTGCAGGAGCAAGGACTCTTTGCTGCAAGGAGCGGTGAGCACCGGCTGGATGGAGAGTAGGGCTTTGAGCTCAACAAATGCTGCTTCGGCTTCAGTAGTCCACTCTAAGGTCTCAGATTTCTTCATCAGTCTGTACAAAGGCAGTGCCTTCTCACTGAGACGAGAAATGAATCGACTCAATGCTGCCAAGCAACCTGTGAGTTTTGGAACATCGTGCACTCATGCGGGAGTCTTCATTCGGGTAATGGCGCCGATTTTCTCAGGGTTGACGTCGATCCCTCGTTCGACAACGAGAAAACCGAGTAACTTGCCACCAGGGACGCCAAAAGTACACTTGGCCGGATTCAGCTTTATATCGTCTCCTCAGGTTGGTGAATGTTTCGGCCAAGTCAGCCAGCAGGTCGGAACCTTTGTGGGACTTGACAACTATATCATCCATGTACGCCTCGACATTCCGAGGGATCTGGTTGAGTAAACACTTCTGAATCATGCGCATGAAAGTAGCGCCGACATTTTTCAGACCGAATGGTATAGTGATGTAGCAAAAACGCCTGAATGGGGTGATGAAGGCTGTTTTTACTTCATCTGGGCCATACAGACGGATCTGATGGTACCCAGAGTAAGCATCTAGAAATGACACACGCTCGCATCCCGCAGTCGAGTCAACAATCTGATCTATGCGGGGGAGAGGAAAATGATCATTCGGGCAGACCCGATTGATATGTTTGAAGTCGATGCACATAAGCAATGACTTATCCTTCTTGGGCACCATGACAATATTCGAGAGCCACCCAGAGTGGTAAATCTCCTGAATGAACTTGGCCTGCAAGAGACGGGCCACCTCTTCACCGATTGCTTTACGCTTCTCCGTCGCCGATCGACGCAAATGCTCTTTGAAGGGTTTAGCTTTCAGACCAACTCTCGGACGGTGCTCAGCCAGCCCCCTGGGAACCCCTGGCATGTTAGCAGGCTTCCATGCAAAGATATCCCAGTTTTCACAAAGGAACTGGATGAGCTCGACTTCCTATTTATTGTCGAGTGCTGATGATATATTGGCCGGGGCAGTAGTTGGATCCGTCGGGTGGATGTGCACCTTCTTCACTTCCCCTGCCGACTGAAATGCCGACTCAGAAGCGGTCTTCTTTGTGCGGATCAAATCAGCAGGGTCAGCGCTCTTTTTGTATCCCTCCAGATCGACCATAGCCATCTGATGATCAGCAATCTTGGAGCCTTGCTGGAGGCATTCTTCAGCCTGCTGTCGATTGCTAGTGACCGTGATCACACCCTTAGGTCCCGACATCTTCACCTTGAGATACACGTAACATAGATGGGCCATGAAAAGAGCATATGTGGGTTGATCCAAAATGGCATGATATGCACTCTGGAAATCCAAGACTTCAAACATCAACTTTTCCTTTCGAAATTTTTTATCGTTCCCGAATGTCACGTCGAATGTAATCTGGCCGAGTGACTTGGACTTCTTCCCTGGGATGACTCCATGAAATTGCATGTTGCTTTCACTCAATCGGGACATTGGAATGCCCATCCCCTTAAGGGTATCTGCAAGAGAATGTTCAGGCCGCTGCCACCGTCCATGAGGACCTTTTGAAGTCGAGTGCCCCCCACCACCGGATCGACCACCGGAGCCTGTCGACCAGGAGTGGCCACATGAGCAGGATGATCTGTTTGGTCAAATGTGATGGCATACTAGGACCACTTGAGGTAGGTGGGGGTGGTAGGTACGGCCATGTTGACCTCCCTGTTGATGACCTTCAATTGACTCTTACTTTCCACATCAGCGAAAATCATAAGCATAGCGGTGACATCCGAGAATGTTTCTTTATCTTCATCTTCATCCTTCTCAGGAGTCTATCACTCGGCGGAGTCTCTTTGAACTGCCGAATAAGCATCTGAAACTGCCGAGTGGTGTGCTTGGGCAAAATCACATTGCCTTCCTCATCTTTCCCCGTGTGGATTACACACGGCTGATCCATCACATCAGTCCCTGACTGATTCTTTCCTTTCTTAGGGGCAAACTGTCCTTTAACTTTCCCCTTATTCTTCACTTGGGTCGCCAGTGCGGCTGCCTTTGCTTGGACCGGACCATCAGCTTTCCGCTTCTGTTTCCGATTGGAATTACCGCCAGTATCACTGACGTCTGCTTTTCCCTTGCCGCTACGGAGGCGGTCTTCTTACTCACCATTGGCGTACCGAGTGGCGATTTTCATCATCTTGCTGAGCGATATGTCGCCCGTTCGACCGAACTTCAAGTAAAGCTCTCTGTATTTCACGCCAGCCTTGAAGGCACACACAGCTTGATGTTCGAAAACATTCTCCACTGTATGATGCAAAGTGGACCAACGCTAAATGTAATCCCTCAAGGTATCATTTGGCTTCTGTACACAGTGTTGTAAGTCGACCAGCCCGGCAGGACGCTTGCAAGTGCCCTCGAAGGTTCGGACAAACACTCGGGCAAGATCTTTCTAGCAATATATACTGGATGGAGCCAAGCGGTTTAGCCACGCATGAGATGAACCATCCAACATCAAGGACATGTGTTTTATTGCGACGTTATCATTGCCGCCACCAATCTAAACAGACACTCGGTAATCATCCAACCAAGTCTCTAGCTTTGACTCGCCAGAAAACTTCCTGATCCCCGCCACCAACCTGAAGTTGGGGGGGATCTCTACAGAATGGATGGCCCTGCTAAAACACTCAGGACCAGGAATCATAGCTGAGTTGCCACTCGGAAAATCTTTTTCTTGTCCTTCTCTGTGAGCTCTGCCCCTGTCGATCCACCTCTGAGTGAGGAGATCACGAGCATCAAACTCCGCATTCCGCTAGTCACCGAACGAGCGCCTTTCGTCCGGGTGCCGGGGCACGCGCGGACCACCCTGCGAAGCAGTGGGTACTCGACGGTGGTCTTCGCGGTGAAACTGATCTCTGACCCGATCCTCACGAAAGCCTTCGCCCCTTCGGTGTAAGGGCGATCCAGGGCTGTGTGTCGATTGGACGGTTTCTGCCCTGGGTGAGTTCCTGTGTATCCCGTTACGCGGCTGTGAAACGATAGAATTCTGACGCTGTGCTGCATCTAGCAAAGCTCTGATTTGCATCAACCCTCTTCCAGCCACTGACCGCGACGGTTGAATGGAATCTGCTATCCTAGCAGCAGCTGCAACATTTAACACAGGGTTATGATATACCTCAACGTTGTTGTGAGATCTAGTCGGAAACAGCTGTCGCTGACGTCGATCAGAAACTGGTGGGCGCTGGCGAGCACGCTCGCGAGTTCCCTTTGGAGCTCTTCCAGCCGAATACGCGTGGCCTCCAAGGCCCGGGCCTCGGCGGTCGTACCGACGATGGGAGTATGAAGGACTTCACCATCGCACGCGGCTGTTCACTCGACGGGCCGCCAACCTCCCGCTTGCTGTGGCCGAAGCCCGGTGGCAGGCTTTGATGAGAGCCTGCCATAAGGACCTCCGCTACTGGATCGCAGCTCTTGCACTCGGAAGGAACATCGGACTGATCGGAGTCCGACTCGAACACGCCGTGGAGGGACTCAGCGGGCTCGAGCGCTGCAATCTGCAGAGAAGCAATTTTGCGCGCCACTGCATGCTTGACCCAACGCTGGAGTCGTGAGCAGCCGGACCGCTTGCGACAACGGACAGCAAGGGGCACCGACGCATAGGGAGTCGACGGCTGACGCAGCAGCATGCTGTAGGAACTCGCGCGGAAGTGCGCGGCCCCGCGGACTGGGAGCGCCTCAACGCCGAGAGGCGCTTCCTGTAGCCATGACGAATCGTCGGTAAAGAAGGTGAGCGCTTCGAAACGGATCTCGTGGCCCAGAGCAAAAACACCACCGGAAGACATGTCGGAGGAGAAAAAAACGCAACCTCGCCGGAAGTCGCTTAGATGTCTGCCCCATGGTGGGCGCCAACTGTCGTGGGAACAAGTCTGACAGTAGAAGGTAGGGGTACGAAAGGAGAGGCAGAGTCCTAGCTACGGCGAGGATGTACACACGGATGTATGAGTTCAGACCCCTCTCGTGGAGGTAACAACCCTACGTCTCAGTGCTCTGGAGCTTTGTCGTGTGGAATGTAAGATTACAGTGGTTGCGAACCCTTGTGCCAGATGGGAAGGGCGGCTTATAGAGAGTTCGCCGCCCCTCATAATTACCCGGCATCCAAGGGTCCGATCGTGGGTTTAAAGACTAGCGTTACTGGTAATGTATATAATTAAAAGCTACTAATGACGAAAGGCCTAACGCCTACCTGTTGGCCTTCTCGGGGTGGCTTCTGGTCTTCTCGCGTCGACTGGAAATAAGGTCTTCCGAATGACAGGCGATTGTCGAGTGAAGAAAGAAGTCTCCAAGCGGATTGCCTGCCGAGTGACTTGAGTGTCACCAGGAATCCAGTCGGAAGCTTGTTTGCGATCTTCAAATCCTCCAATGTAGTGTCCTTAGGTAGGGTACGTAAGTCAGGCCTAGGATCCTACCCTAAATACGTATCCTCGTTATGAGCATTCTGATCAATAGATCCCAGTTGTAAGGTCATGTTGGCATGTCACATAGGCGAGTTTTTTCCTTATGATTTTTTTGCACGCCGATTGACATCCCCTAGCTTCTCCCGACCAGCGAGGTCTGATAAGATCGCACCGGAGCAGCTCGTCGGATGGCCAAGTTATTCATGTCGGCTCGCACCACACTGCCCCCAATATTCACGGCACACATCGCTAGCATTTCAATTGCACGTACGATCATGCCCTAGTCTGGTCCAAAGCCTGCCTCATTCGTTAGGAGGGGGTAGGATGATGTAGACGATGAGCGGCAGGCCAGACTTCAAGGCATGGCCGCTGGCGATTGTCGGAGCGAGCGACAGCCAGTACGGACATCTTCTCCGCTTCCATGCATGGATGCATCATGTGTTTGTCACCTCTGGTGATTAGCCTTTTTTGGCTAGATTTTCTCTCAATTTGGGATGCATATTAGTTCAGGCTTAGGCTACTCGTTTCGAGTTTGAAGTAGTGTGATGAGATGACTGTACTTGATGAGGTGGCATGTTCCCATTCCATAAATTATAAGGAGAAACTATTGTTGATATCATCTGTACGTTTTTTCTTCAGTATTATCAATTTATCATATACGGCCTTAAGTATACATGATTCTGTGGATCATATTAAAGGTGATATAAATATACTGCTTTACTAACTCCGACATACGTACATATTTGAATACCTGGTCAAGAATGAACTAGATAAATGATATTTTAAAAGTTTCCTTTCCCATATTAGCAAATATGTTGACCGGGAAAGAGTTAGTATATGTTTCTCAAGCTGCTCTGGTGCAATCATATCAAGCCTGGCCGGTCGGGAGAAGCTAGGACGATTCAGTTCGACGTGTAGAAAAACCATGAGGAAAAAACTTGCCGATTTTGCATGCTAGCTGGAACTTACAATTGAAACCCACCAGTCAGAACACTCGCAACATTTTCAAGATGATAAATTATGACAACACTTTTGCTAAATGGGATAAACGGGAAAATTCAGCTAAATTAGGTAATTAGTGTCGCATATGTTAAAATAGGGTGTAAAAACCGGAATTCACTCAAGACTGAAAAAAAACATTGATACAAAATTGACACCACCATTGTAACCACCACCATCGAGACAGGTTAAAGCGCGAGACAAAAATTTAGTAGAATAAGAGCCGACAATCTGAGGGACTAATATCACACGCTCCCCTGAGTACACCGGTCGTGGCAACCACACATCCGGATAATAATAGGTCATGTGACTCTTACAGTACGAATTTGTATCTACCATCACGAGTTTGTAAACAACATCTGTACACCTAAATAACTATTTTTTATAAAGATATCAGTGGTTCTGCCCGTTCATCTTAAAATTATTTTCGAAGTTGACATAAATTATCCACTATGCCATTCATAAATAAAAAACGATTTGCTTCACTACATCGACCGTATTCTTTTGTTTATATATTATATGATCCCTAACTAAACATAATCACACAGCTAGCCCACTGGCCAGAGCCTTACTCCATCACTCAGGAGACCTGAGTTTGAACCCGTCCCGTTTACCTTTTCTTTTTTACTTCTCTTTTTTTCTATAAATTCAAATGCTTTTTAAAATATTCATATCTTTCAAACCTCAACTCTAAATCTAAAATGTTATATTGAAAATCGCCCAGAAAATGTATAGATTTTAAATATGTTATTATCTTGCATGTTACTCATTTCTAGAAGAAATTTTATTATGCAAACCTTAAGTAATACCTTCTCTAAATGCGATATTTTGAAAATGTGTATTACAGATGTTTCCTATCCATTTAACTTCAGTAGATATGATTGTTTAATGCTCTCACGAAAGATAGTATTGGCACTATTTTGCATCATGCAGAATAACCAAGAAATATACGCTGATGTACATTAAATTGTTGGTACGAGCTTTATGTAAACAAGTGGCTTAATGGTGATCTCCATATTATTTAAAATTTTGCCCATAAATAGTTTTGAAAACGCCTTGAGTACACTTCAAAAATCATCCAATCATTACGTTTTTGCGGAATACCACTAATTATGTTGTTTGTTGTGTGGAGATTTTAAGGGATTCACTAGTATTGTCAAATGTGTATAAGGGGATGATATTTTTCACCCGTTGAAAAGCACGGGCACATTTGCTAGTAAAAATCAAACATAGAAAGGATTCTCCAAAACATCGATCCGTGGTTCCTCTTAGAGAAACTCAAACCGGACGACCCAAATGAATGCGCGGTTTATCCGCCTGTTGTCCGCTTGGGTCGGCTAGGCGGTCGGGCGTATCCGCTTTTTTAATTGGGTCGGCTGGTACGCCCAACGGGAGTCACACTCAAATTTGCATGCGCAAAAAAGTAATAAATAAATAAACACGGCACCACAAACAAACGTAATAAAAACATGATTAAACATAAATGGCAAGTCAACCACCGGCCAAACTCCATTTGTACATAAGTAAAAATTAATTAAGAAGAAGAAACTTCTGCGCCCGCATGCTACCCTAGTCATCCACCTTGCCCTTGTCCTTGTCATCTCCATCGTCGTCGGTGTCGGTGTCAAAACCAGCGGATCTCGGGTAGGTGGTGCCGAGCTGTGAGACTAGAAGCGATGGTAATAGGAGACGAAAGGGACAAGGTTTTACCCAGGTTCGGTCCCTCCTATGGAGGTAATACCCTACGTCCTACTTGTCTGTATTGATGATATGGGGTTACAGAGCTGATCTACCTCGAGATCGAATAGCTAACCCTAGATGAGTTCTTCTGCCTGTATAACGTAAAATCCTCCGGTTTATATAGACATCGGGGGTACCTAGGGTTTACACATGGTAGGTTAGATGACGAAGAGATCAACATGCCTATCTACATCTGACAGTCTTAGAGAACACGCCATGGATCCTTTAAGCCTCCACCCTGGCGACGGGGCCCTTGATCACCCAATGTTCACTTTGCGGCCCATACAGTTCGACCCGTGGGAAACATGCCGGCTGTCCGAGGACCCCTAAATCCAGGACACCCTCAGTAGCCCCCGGACTAGTCTTCAACGCCGATGTATATCCAGATGATCTTCATAATCTTCGGCTTGCAAGGCGAATCCCGTACTCCTTTTTATTCGGCAACCGACCAGTTATCGGTGAAATCCCAAGCATCACAGGCTCTTCAGGTCCATTATAATAACCTCCAGCGTTCCTCAATTCTCGCGTATCGTGGGGAGGCGAGCGGTTTAGCGATTTTTTACGGTGCTGCCCTTCCGTAACGGAGGATACACCCATTTAAGTAAATAGGACTGTGGTTTAGACCACATGCTCCTCCTTCTCCCCAACGGAAAAAGTCCTAGCGAAAGATCCACAAAAAACATGGCAAGCGCCCCTACGGCTCAAATCCTGGGGAGTGGACCAGCTGCTACATCTCGCTTTTGCGGCTGCGCAATCTAGAGACCCAGGGGTATCTCCCTTCTTTGGATCTGGCGGTGACCCGCGCAGGTTTAACTTCCTACAACAACAAGGCTTTTGCGGAGCATTTCCCCAATCCTCAAAGGGGGAACGCGTATGCTTCGTACCTTTCCTCCTACGGGGCCTCGGGTTTCCCGTCCACCCGTTTCTAAGGGGATTGTTGGAATTCTTTGGGATCCAACTCCACCACCTCACCCTGGGGTCAATTCTGCACATCTCGGGCTTTGTAGCCCTCTACGAGATGCTCCTGGGCTGCGAGGCGCATTTCGAGCTATGGAGGAACTACTTATGTCTTGTCCCTCGAACCCGGGACAAGGCAATCTTGGAGGTCGACGGAGCCGAAGTATGCCGAATAGCGGGAGCGGGGCATCCGGTGGGTATGCCGAAGAAATCCGAAGAATGGACTTCGGAGTGGTTTTATATTGAAGACGTCCCCTTGTTCGAGCCATCTCGGAGAGCTCTGCCCGAATACTCTGACGCCCCTTTGAAGAAGATCTATAACTGGCGGCCGAAGAGTTCGTCCCAAGAGGACAATGTTGAAGTACAACGTTTGGCGGCCCAGGTGCGGATGCTTACCCACCTGTCACATCCCTAGCTAGATGTCATAGGACAGCATGGGTGTTGCATCATGTTTCATTTTTGCATCAACATGAAATGGGGATTAAAAGAAACCCCAAGCTCACATTGAATCAAAATAATTCAAGTTGGTGAAAATTTATCAAATCCAAAATGCCCTACCAAAATGTTCCCTATGTCTGATAAATATGGACATGATTATAAGAGGGGCCATTTTAAATATTTGAAAAATTATAGCAATTTAAAATAAATAACAAAGCCTCTAAAAATGCCAAATAAAGCATTATTATTATTTTATGTCTCAAAATATCCTGAAACTTTTTATTGGAGTTTGAAATATTCAAACTTGATATTATAAAATATTTGGGATATTTTTATCAAAGCATTCGTACCTGAAAATAAAATAAAACAAATGTCAGAAATTAATATAAAGAAGAAAATAAAACAGAAAGAATGGGAGGATGAACCTGGGCCGGCCCAGGTGGCCCAGGTCCATCGTCGTCCTCCTGGCGGCCAGGAGGACGGGCGTGTGGCCGGAGTGCGCGCACGCGTGCCTCCACGCCGGCAGCTGCCTGCCTGCTTCCCCTTGCCAACGTGACGGGGATAAGCTCTGAGAGCCGTCCCCAATGCCCTCTCCCTCTCGCCCTCACTCGCCTCTCTGCTCTCCTCCTCCTCTGCTCCGCCATGGCCGCCGGTGCCTTAGCTTTGCCGCCGTAGTTCTAGCCTCTCCCCCTCGCTTCTGAGCCCCCCAATCGCTCCACCTCGTTGCCTTCTCCCTCCTTGCTGAGCCACGCATCGCCAGGAGGCCCGAAGCGCCGTCCCCGAGCTCGTCTTCCTCCTCGGACCCGAAGCTTCGCCGTCGTTGATCGCCGTCTCCGAGCCCTCCCGGAGCAAGCTCTCGACGGCTTCGAGTCTTCTGCGAGCTCCCAGCTCTTTCCCCTCTCCTTCCCGGACTTTTCCCCCTCTGTAGGCCCCGATTGCGCCGACTCCCGAATGACCTGCCGCACAAGCTCATCGCCGGCGATGCTCCGGTGACCAGTTGGTCCATCAAAAGCCACCATCGAGCTCGTGGGGCCGCGTAGTGCTTGTAGGTGCCTAGTTCCTGCCGTGTCTCGCTCTGGTTCGACGAGCCCGTGCTTGTCTGAGATCCGGTAGCCGTCGTGCTTATCGCCGCCGACTCCAGCCATCCTAGCCCCTGGGAAATGTCGGGCTCGACGCGCGCGAGCGAGCAGAGCAGTTTGGTGCCCTCCGCCGTCCATTTGGTCGCCGGAGGAGGAATTCCGACCCCCTCCGCCGTCCCTGACGTCGCCGGCGGCTCAACACTAGCGAGTCAACCAGTTTGACCACCAGGGGTTTGACCCCTGGGTCACTAGCAAGTGAGGCCAGGCCCTGTTAGTCAAATTTAGGTTAATAACTTAATTAACCAAATTAATTAACCTAATTAGTCAGTGACCAGTGGGCCCAGTGTTGATTAAGTAATTAGGATTAGTTTTAATTCTCTAATTAAGTGACTGGGTCACGGACCAGTGGGCCCCACCCTGTTAGGTTTGACCTGGCCCGGTCAGCTGACCTGCTGACGCCATGATGACGTGAGGCAGATGTAATAAAAGGAATTTCCAGTTTTAAAATAATTCCAGAAATTGTTTAAAACTTTAAAAATTCATATAAATTAATCTGTAAATCAGATGAAAATAATTTATATATGAAAATTTGTCAGAAAAATCCAATGAATCCAATGGTGCTATTATCATGCATGTTAGAACAACCTATGTAGAAGAACATTGACATTTGCTAATAGGTTAGTTTATGAATTTGAAATGAAGAACGATTTTGAACCTATATTCAAACTCACTTCAAATTAACTTGGACACTAGTTGCATTAGCTCATACATACATGCTACCATGTCATGATCATGCATCACATTGTTGCACTTGCGTGTATTGAATGCTATTTATCTGCATTGCGGTAGGCCCTGCTTCTGAGGATACCCCCGAGTATTCCAACGAAGGAGAGGACCTTCCCGCTACCCAGCAAGGCAATCAATCCCCTTGATCATTCCGATAACATCACACTCTCTCGCTCCTACTCTTGTTTATTGCATTAGGACAAACGTTCACTTGTCTGTCATACACGGTAGATGAACCTATTCTTATGCATGACCTGTCATTGTCACAGTAAATAGCTAAACCTTGCAACCTAGCATACCTGGTAGATGCTTGTGCCATGATGTGATTAGCTTACTTTGCCTGCTATGCTTGCTATGCTTAGAGTTATGTCAGGTATGATTCATCTGGGTGATGGACTGGAGTGAAACATTGTTGTTCCGATGTGATAAGCTTATGATAAACCCGATTTGATAAAGGTAGCGATGAGAGGCTATGTAGGAGTACATAGCGGGTTGTCTCATTGGGACCGTTCTTAGGAACTGAGTTTCGTGTTTGTGATCCAAGACTAGTTACTACCACACATTGGGTTCCGGTAACTCAACCCCTCTCGACTTATCAGTCGCTTTGTCCTTAGTCCAGGAGTTACAAGTAGTTTCTGGTGTTTATAGCATGCTGGAGGCCATGCGTAGCGCTGACCCTAGGGGTGGGTTACGACGCGGTAGGAAGTGTCACGGTGTACCAAGGGTCACCCGAATGGTGGGCTTGGGAACCCTGCGCACATCGTTTGGGGCCGTAGCAGAAACTTCGGCCGGACTTCCATGCGGGTTCAGTCTCAAATAGGCGATAGCCTGGACTAGAGGTCTTATGTGATTGACGGTTGTGGCCGACTCCCTCGCTAGGCTTCCGCTTGAAGGTTGCCAAGGTGCATGGTTTATGAGCACACAACGATAAGTGCCGAGAGCGTGTGTGAAGAAGTACACCCCTGCAGGGTATGAAACAATTCGAATAGCCGCGTCCTCGGATATGGACTACTTGGATAACTTATGCTATTCATAGATAATCAAATGGATACCCATAAAAATATCAAGACAAGTGTGAGTATCGTGGATGGCACTCTCCCAAGAGAGGGAAGTGAATCCATGGTGGTGTATTGTCATGGAGTTAGTGGACTCGTGTGCGATATCTAAGATTTAAAGAAAGAGTTAAAATTGTGTAGTATAGGTTAGCCATGAGTCAAAGCTGGCATTGCTGCATAAACTCCACCACCCCCTTGTTGATACATGAGCATGAATAGACTAGGTCTGCTTTAAAGACTTGCTGAGTATGTTTGTACTCATGTTTGCTTAATAAATGTTGCAGATGAGACCCAGGACCCATCAGGTGGGTTCTTTCTAGATGTCGACGATGCCGAATAGATGGTGACCTAGCTACGACCTATGCCCTGTGGTGGGCTGTAGATAGTCATGCCATGTGCCTTTTTACCCTTTCATCTGTCTATACTCAGACAGATTTATGCTTCCGCTTGGTTTGTATGAACTTGTTTGTATGACTTGAGTGTCGAGTCATGTGACCCCTATCTATAAGAACATATTATGCAAGGCTCGTCTGAGCCTCTTAAGTAAAAGTTGTTGTATGGTTATGTTGTGATGCCATGGTTGTATCTATGCATATCGGGCATGTCGTGCGTACGTGTGACGTGCAACGGTATGTATGGGATCCGACACCTAATTGTGTGCCTTTAGTAGTACTCTTTACGGGAAACTGCCTCTTTGTGCTTCCACCGAGCCATGGTAGCTTGCTACTGCTCCGGACATATTGATTGACCGACATGTATCCTTCTTTGCTGTTGTGTCTGTCCCTTCGGGGAAATGTCTCATAGTGTAATGGAGTCCCTGTAGCCTGCTACGACTCGTCTACGTGCAGTGATGGCATTTATGTCTCACGACGTAATGGAGTCCTTGTAGCTTGGTATGACTCGTCTACACATGCTTGAGGCTGACACCTGCATTGCTGGGTTACATATGCCTGTTTCCGTATGGATTTGCCACTTGGGTTCTATGACTAGTCATGTTGGCCCGGGTTCTCTGTCGTTTGATTGCCAGCGACATGTTCACAAACGTGAGCCAAAAGACGCAAACGGTCCCGACTAAGGTAAGGCTGCAGCCGTGGAGCTTACTGTGCGTTAGGCCGCAAAGTGATGTGATATGTTACAGTATGGATTCATATGACTTAGGATCGGGGTCCCGACACCACCACAACCTGACCATGCCCGATGTCATGGCCGCCGCCATCACCCGGTGCGTGCAACCTCTCCAACAGAGGATACATCCCCTGTGGCGCTTCCACGGTACAAGCAACACCACCCGCTCCTGGAGATTGGGACCCGCCAATCCGATGGCGCTGGCCGCCGCCCTTGTTGATTTATATAAGGGAGAGCAAGAAGATTTTATTCATCAGACAACCAAGGAAGGGTATTCAAGCCATAATCTCATTGAATGGAAGCCTTTCTCCTTTGCGAACATAGTTCGGGGTTTCCATTTTGTTCTTTATTTGACCGAAGTCTTTTAATATTACGTGAATAGGAATGGAGGAGCTTTATCAAGGCAGTCGACTGTCCGGCTCCCCAGCTCGAAAACTATTTGCATGATGATGATCCGGGTTTTCACAATGACCCGGATATTCTAATTTAATTTGAAGATGGAGTCTTCTCTCAAGAGAGCCTCAACCGATCTCAGGTGGCTATCATAGCCAATTACCCTGGATCGTTCTCTATTCCTGCAACAAACATGAAGAAGAAGAGCTTGTCCCACAAGAGGAAAGCATCCAACAGCACCCCGAACGTGTCGGCTCCTACTCCCAAGTGCCGTTGATCTGCGTGCCATACGCCGACGACCGAAACAGCACTCGGGTCGGAAGCCAACAGGGGCACGACCAATATGTTGGGAGACGTAGTAGTAAATAAATTTTTTCCTACGATCACCAAGATCTATCTATGGAGAAACCAACAATGAGTGGGGAGAGATTGCATCTTCATACCTTTGAAGATCGCTAAGCGGAAGCATTACAAGAACGCAGTTGGTGGATTCGTACTCATAGCGATTCAGATCATGGTGGACTCCGATCTTAGCGCCGAACAACGGCGCCTCCGCATTCAACACACGTGTAGCCCGATGACATCTCCTATGCCTTGATCCAGCAAGGAGGAAGGAGAGGTTGAGGGAGAGCTCCGTCAGCATGATGGCGTGGTGATGGTGGAGCTGCGTGGTCTCCGGCAGGGCTTCGCCAAGCACTACAGAGGACGAGGAGAGGGAGGAGTAGGGCTGCGTCGTGGGAGAGAGAGATGCATGTCTCCGGCTACCCCAAGGGCTCCACTATATATAGGAGGAGGATGAGGGAGGGCTGCGCCCTAGGGTTTCCACCCTAGGGTGGTGCGGCAGCCACCAGATCCCATCTGGCCGGCGGCTAAGAGGGAGAGCGGTGCGGCTGCCGTAGGGTGGGCCTTAGGGCCCATCTGCCCTAGGGTTTGCCCGCCTCCCACTTCAGCTACGCCTTGGGCCCTTGTGGGGGGCACACCAGCCCACCTAGGGACTAGTTCCCTCCCACTTGCGGCCCATGCAGCCCTCTGGGGCTGGTGGCCCCACTTGGTGGACCCCCGGAACCCTTCTGGTGGTCCCGGTAATTCCCAAAACATTTCCGGTGACCAAAACCTCACTTCCTATATATGAATCTTTACCTCCGGACCATTCCGGAGCTCCTCGTGATGCTTAGGATCTCATCTGGGACTCCAAACAACCTTCGGTAACCATTTACACCATTTCCTTATAACCCTAGCATCATCGAACCTTAAGTATGTAGACCCTACGGGTTCGGGAGACACGTAAACATGACCGAGACACCTCTCCGGTCAAAAGCCAACAACAGGATCTGGATACCCATGTTGGCTCCCGCATGCTCCACGATGATCTCATCGGATGAACCACAATGTCGGGGATTCAATCAATCACGTATACAATTCCCTTTGTTTACCGGTATGATACTTGCCCAAGATTCGATCGTCGGTATCCCTATACCTTGTTCAATCTCGTTATCGGCAAGTCTCTTTACTCATTTCATAACACATCATACCGTGGCTAACTCCTTAGTCACTTTGAGCTCATTATGATGATGTCTTACCGAGTGGGCCCAGAGATACCTCTCCGTCACACGGAGTGACAAATCCCAGTCTCAATTCGTGCCAACCCAACAGATACTTTCGGAGATACCTATAGTGTACCTTTATAGCCACCCAGGTATGTCGTGAAGTTTGGCACACCCAAAGTATTCCTACTGTATTCGGGAGTTGCACAATCTCATGGTCTAAGGAAATGATACTTGACATTGGAAAAGCTTTAGCAGACGAACTACACGATCTTGTGCTATGCTTAGGATTGGGTCTTGTCCATCACATCACTTTCCTAATGATGTGATCCTGTTATCAACGAAATCCAATGTCTGTGGTCATGAAACCGCGACCATCTATTGATCAACGAGCTAGCCAACTAGAGGCTCACTAGGGACATGTTGTGGTCTATGTATTCACACATGTATTACGGTTTCCGGTTAACACAATTATAGCATGAACAATAGACAATTATCATGAACAAGGAAATACAATAATAACCATTTTATTATTGCCTCTAGGGCATATTTCCAAGAGTCTCCCACTTGCACTAGAGTCAATAATCTAGTTACACTATGATGAATCGGACACCCGTAGCATTCTGGTGTTGATCATGTTTTGCTCGTGAGAGAGGTTTAGTTAACGGATCTGCGACATTCAGGTCCGTATGTACTATACAAATATCTATATCTCCCTCCTGAATGTAATCACGGATGGAGTTGAAGTGGCACTTGATGTGTCTTGTCTTCTTGTGAAACCTGGGCTCCTTCGCAAGGGCAATAGCTCCAGTGTTGTCACAGAATAGAGTCACTGGGCCCGACACATTGGGAATCACTCCTAGGTCGGTGATGAACTCCTTCATCCAGACTCCTTCCTTTGCTGCTTCCGAAGCAGCTATGTACTCCGCTTCACATGTAGATGCCGCCACGACGCTTTGCTTGCTGCTGCACCAGCTGACTGCCCCTCCATTCAAAATATACACGTATCCGGTTTGCGACTTGGAGTCGTCCGAATCTGTGTCGAAGCTAGCATCAACATAACCCTTTACGACGAGCTCTTCGACACATCCATATACGAGAAACATGTCCTTTGTCCTTTTCAGGTACTTGAGGATATGGTTGACCGCTGTCCAGTGTTCTGCTTTGGGATCACTTTGGTACCTCCCTACCAAACTTATGGCAAGGTTCACATCAGGTCTGGTACACAGCATGGCATACATAATAGAGCCTATGGCAGAAGCATAGGGGATGACACTCATCTCTTCTCTATCCTTTGCCATTGTCGGGCATTGAGTCATACTCAATCTCACACCCTGTAACACAGGCAAGAACCCCTTCTTGGACTGATCCATATTGAGCTTCTTCAATATCTTTTCAAGGTACGTGCTTTGTGAAAGACCTATGAGGCGTTTCGATCTATCTCTATAGATCTTAATACCTAATATGTAAGCAGCTTCTCCAAGGTCCTTCATTGAAAAACATTTATTCAAGTAGGCCTTTACACTTTCCAAAAGTTATATATCATTTCCCGTCAACAATATGTCATCCACATATAATATTAGAAATGCTATAGAGCTCCCAGTCACTTTCTTGTAAATACAGGGTTCTTCATAAACCTGTACAAACCCAAACGCTTTAATAACCTCATTAAAGCGAATGTTCCAACTCCGAGATGCTTGCACCAGCCCATAGATGGAGCACTGGAGCTTGCATACCTTGTTAGCATCTTTAGGATTGACAAAACATTTTGGCTGCATCATATACAATTCTTCCTTAAGGAAGCCATTAAGGAATGCCGTTTTGACGTCCATTTGCCAGATCTCATAATCATAAAATGCGGCAATTGCTAACATGATTCGGACAGACTTCAGCATCGCTACGGGTGAGAAAGTATCATCGTAGTCAACTCCTTGAACTTGTCGATAACTCTTAGCAACAAGCCGAGCCTTATAGACAGTCACATTACCATCTGCATCTGTCTTATTCTTAAAGATCCATTTATTTTCAATGGCTCGCTTATCATCAGGCAAGTCCACCAAAGTCCACACTTTGTTCTCATACATGCATCCTATCTCGGATTTCATGGCTTCAAGCCATTTGTTGGAATCCGAGCCCGCCATCGCTTCTTCATAGTTTGAAGGTTCACCGTTGTCCAACAACATGATCTCCAAGACAGGGTGGCCGTACCACTCTGGTGCGGAACGTGTCCTGGTGGACCTTCGATGTTCAATAGTAACTTGATCTGAAGTTTCATGATCATCATCATTAACTTCCTCTCCAGCCAGTGCAGGCTCCACAGAAACAACTTCCTGTCTTGCGCTACTCTCCGGTTCGAGTGGAGGTACAATTACCTCATCAAGTTCTATTTTCCTCCCACTTACTTCTTTCGAGAGAAACTCTTTCTCGAGAAATGATCCATTCTTGGCAACAAAGACTTTGCCTTCGGATCTGAGGTAGAAGGTATACCCAATAGTCTCTTTGGGATATCCTATGAAGACACACTTTTCCGCTTTGGGTTCGAGCTTCTCAGGTTGAAGTTTCTTCACATAAGCATCGCATCCCCAAACTTTTAGAAACGACAGCTTCGGTTTCTTTCCAAACCATAATTCATACGATGTCGTCTCAACGGAGTTTGACGGTGCCCTATTTAAAGTGAATGCGACAGTCTCTAATGCATATCCCCAAAATGATAGTGGTAAGTTGGTAAGAGACATCATAGATCACACCATATCCAATAGAGTGCGATTACGATGTTCAGACACACCATTTCGCTGAGGTGTGCCAGGCGGCGTGAGTTGTGAAACAATTCCACATTTTCTTAGGTGCGTGCCAAACTCGTGACTTAAATATTCTCCGCCACGACTAGATCATAGACACTTTATTTTCCTGTCATGTTGATTCTCTACCTCACTCTGAAATTCCTTGAACCTTTCAAAGGTTTCAGACTTGTGTTTCATCAAGTAGACATACCCATTTCCGCTCAAGTCATGAGTAAGGGTGAGAACATAACGGTAGCCACCGCGAGCCTCAATGCTCATTGGACCGCATACATCGGTATGTATTATCTCCAGCAAGTCAGTTCCTTGCTCCATTGTTCCGGAGAACAGAGTCTTGGTCATCTTTCCCATGAGGCATGGTTCGCACGTGTCAAATGATTCAAAACCAAGAGACTCCAAAAGTCCATCAGCATGGAGCTTCTTCATGCGTTTGACACCAATATGACCAAGGCGGCAGTGCCACAAAGTGGGACTATCGTTATCAACCTTACACTTTTTGGTACTCACACTATGAATATGTGTAACATCACGTTCGACATTCATCAAAAATAAACCATTGACCAGCGGAGCATGACCATAAAACATTTCTCTCATATAAATTGAAAAACCATTATTCTCAGATTTAAATGAGTAGCCATCTTACATCAAGCGAGATCCAAATACAATGTTCATGTTCAAAGCTGGTACTAAATAACAATTATTGAGGTTTAAAACTAATCCCGAAGGTAGATGTAGAGGTAGCGTGCCGACGGCGATCACATCAACCTTGGAACCATTCCCGACGCGCATCGTCACCTCGTCCTTTGCCAGCCTCCGCTTATTCCGTAGCTCCTGCTTGGAGTTACAAATGTGAGCAACTGCACCGGTATCAAATACCCAGGAGCTACTACGAGCGCTAGTTAGGTACATATCAATAACAAGTATATCACATATACCTTTAACGTTGCCGGCCTTCTTATCCTCTAAGTACTTGGGACAGTTCCGCTTCCAGTGACCAGTACCCTTGCAATAAAAGCACTCAGTCTCAGGCTTGGGTCGATTCTTGTTCTTCTTCCCGGCAACTTACTTACCGGGCGTGGAAATAGCTTTGCCGTCCTTCTTGAAGTTCTTTTTACCCTTGCCTTTCTTGAAACTAGTGGTCTTATTCACCATCAATACTTGATGCTCCTTTTTGATCTCGACCTCCGCTGATTTCAGCATTGAGTACAACTCAGGAATGGACTTCTTATACCCTGCATGTTGTAGTTCATCACAAAGCTCTTGTAGCTAGGTGGAAGCGACTAGAGGATTCTGTCAATGACCGAGTCATCCGGGAGATTAACTCCCAGCTGAGTCAAGCGGTTGTGCAACCCAGACATTTTGAATATGTGCTCACTCACAAAACTATTCTCCTCCATCTTACAGCTAAAGAACTTGTCGGAGACTTCATATCTCTCGACCCGGACATGAGCTTGGAAAACCAGTTTCAGCTATTGGAACATCTCATATGCTCCGTGTTGCTCAAAACGCTTTTGGAGCCCCGGTTCTAAACTGTAAAGCATGCTGCACTGAACAAGTGAGTAATCATCACAGCGTGACTGCCAAGAATTCGTAACATCTTGGTCCACTGGGAAAATGGGTGGGTCACCTAGCGGTGCATGAAGGACATACAATCTTTTAGAAGCTATGAGGATGATCCTCAAGCCACAGACCCAGTCCGCATAGTTGCTTCCATCATCTTTTAGCTTGGTTTTCTCTAGGAATGCGTTGAAGTTGAGGGTGACATTACCGTTGGCCATTGGATCTACAATATAGATTGTAAAGACAATTTTAGACTAAGTTCATGATAATTAAGTTCACATAATCAAATTATTTAATGAACTCCCACTTAGATATACATCTCTCTAATCATACAAGTGATACATGATCCATGTCAACTAGCCCGTGTCCGATCATCACGTGAGACGGACTAGTCATCCATGGTGAACATCTCCATGTTGATCGTATCTTCTATACGACTCATGTTTGACCTTTCGGTCTTCCATGTTCTGAGGCCATGTCTGTACATGCTAGGCTCGTCAAGTCAACCTAAGTGTTTCGTGTGTGTAAATCTGGCTTACACCTATTGTATGCGAACGTTAGAACCTATCACACCCGATCATCACGTGGTGCTTCGGAACAACGATCCTTAGCAATGGTGCACAGTTAGGGTGAACACATTTCTTGAAATTTATTGAGAGATCATCTTATTTACTAACGTCGTTCTATGCAAATAAGATGTAAACATGATAAACATCACATGCAATCAATATAGTGACATGATACGGCCAATATAATCTTGCTCCTTTGATCTCCATCTTTGGGGCACCATGATCATCACTGTCACCGGCAATACACCATGATCTCCATCATCGTGGCCCCATGAAGTTGTCTCGCCAACTATTACTTCTACTACTATGGCTAATGTTTAGCAATAAAGTAAAGTAATTACATGGAGTTTATGATTGACACGCAGGTCATACAATAAAATAAGAAAACTCCTATGGCTGCTGCCGGTTGTCATACTCATCGACATGCAAGTCGTGAATCCTATTACAGGAACATGATCAATCTCATACATCACAATGCATCACATCACATCCTTTGGCCATATCACATCACAAGGCATATGCTGCAAAAACAAGTTAGACGTTCTCTAATTTGTAGTTGCAAGTTTGTATGTGGCTGCTATAGGTTTCTAGCAAGAACATTTCTTACCTACGCCAAAACCACAACGTGATATGCCAATTGATATTTACCCTTCATAAGGACCCTTTTCATCAAATCCAATCCGACTAAGGTGGGAGAGACAGACACCCGCTAGCTACCTTATGCAACAAGTGCATGTCAGGCGGTGGAACCGGTCTCACGTAAGCGTACATGTAAAGTTGGTCCGGGCCGCTTCATCCCACAATACCGCCGAATCAAGATAAGACTAGTAGTGGTAAGAAAATTAACAAGATCGACGCCCGCAACTGCTTTGTGTTCTACTCGTGCATAGATTCTACGCATAGACCTAGCTCATGATGCCAAATTTTTCCTACGATCACCAAGATCTATCTATGGAGAAACTAGAAATGAGTGGGGACAGATTACATCTTCATACCTTTGAAGATTGCTAAGTGGAAGTGTTACAAGAACGTGGTTGGTGGACTCATACTCGTAGCGATTCAGATCGCCGTGGACTCCGATCTTAGCGCCGAACAACAGCGCCTCCGCGTTCAACACACGTGCAGCCCGGTGACGTCTCCTATGCCTTGATCCAGCAAGGAGGAAGGAGAGGTTGAGGGAGAGCTCCGGTAGCATGATGGCGTGGTGACGGTGGAGCTGCATGGTCTCCGGCAGGGCTTCGCCAAGCACTACGGAGGACGAGGAGACGGAGGAGTAGGGCTGCACCGTGGGAGAGAGAGATGAGTGTCTTCGGTTGCCCCAAGGGCTCCACTATATATAGGAGGAGGAAGAGGGAGGGCTGCACCCTTGGGTTTCCACCCTAGGGTGGTGCGGCAGCCACCAGATTCCATCTGGCCGTCGGGCAAGAGGGAGAGGGGTGCGGCTGCCCTATGGTGGACCTTAGGGCCCATCTGCCCTAGGGTTTGCCCCCCTCCCACTTAAGCTGCACCTTGGGCCCTTGTGGGGGGCGCACCAGCCCACCTAGGGGCTGGTTCCCTCCCACTCGTAGCCCATGCAGCCCTCTGGGGCTGGTGGCCCCACTTGGTGGACCCTCAGAACCCTTCTGGTGGTCCCGGTACGTTACCGATAATTCCCGAAACATTTCCGGTGACCAAAACCTCACTTCATATATATGAATCTTTACCTCCTGACCATTCCGGAGCTCCTCGTGACGTATGGGATCTCATTTGGGACTTCGAACAACCATCAGTAACCACGTACACTATTTCCCTATAACCCTAGCGTCATCGAACCTTAAATGTGTAGACCCTACGGGTTCGGGAGACACGTAGACATGACCGAGACACCTCTCTGGTCAATAACCAACAGCGGGATCTGGATACCCATGTTGGCTCCCGCATGCTCCATGATGATCTCATCGTATTAACCATGATGTCGGGGATTCAATCAATCCCGTATATAATTCCCTTTGTCTACCGGTATGATACTTGCCCGAGATTTGATCGTCGGTATCCCTATGCCTTGTTCAATCTCGTTACCGGCAAGTCTCTTTACTCGTTCCGTAACACATCATCCCTTGGCTAACTCCTTACTCACTTTGAGCTCATTATGATGATGTCTTACTGAGTGGGCCTAGAGATACCTCTCCATCACATGGAGTGACAAATCCCAGTCTCGATTCGTGCCAACCCAACAAACACTTTCGGAGATACCTGTAGTGTACCTTTATAGTCACCCAGTTACATTGTGACATTTGGCACACCCAAAGTATTCCTACGGTATCCGGGAGTTGCACAATCTCATGGTCTAACGAAATGATACTTGGCATTGGAAAAGCTTTAGCAGACGAACTACACGTTCTTGTGCTATGCTTAGGATTGGGTCTTGTCCATCACATCATTCTCCTAATGATGTGATCCCATTATCAACGACATCCAATGTCCATGGTCATGAAACCGCGACCATCTATTGATCAACGAGCTAGCCAACTAGAGGCTCACTAAGGACATGTTGTGGTCTATGTATTCACACATGTATTACAGTTTCCGGTTAGCACAATTATAGCATGAACAATAGAAAATGATCATGAACAAATAAATACAATAATAACCATTTTATTATTACCTCTAGGGCATATTTCCAACACAATAGGTCGGCCGCGAGGACGAATTCGCCTGCTCATTCAACCCAAAGGTATTTTGTTCGGCTTTCTTCTTACTTATAGAATTAATGGAATCTTATGGCGGTTTACATCAAAACACTTAGGCGAAAAGCCCAGGCTTCCCCTGCCGAAGAGGTCACCAAGGTGTCCGGTAGTGCTGAAAATTCCACAGCTACGGCTCATGCCGACCCTGCTGTCGAGGCCCCTATAGCCAATCCGGCTCCCGCCAATTCTGGTGATGGTGTGTCTGTCACTAAATCGGAAGTAGGGAGTGCCATGAATCATCGGTGACAATAGGAAGCCTTGCGTCACCCGGTGTTTTCCAAACAAGAGTTTGGCGCCCTACGCACAACGGACGCGCACATCGGTGTAGCCCGAGCAGGGTTCAGCGAGGCCCTGAAGATGATATCGGCCAGTTTGCAAGTAAGTAATCGGCTTGAAGGAGTCCAGACACTCGTGTGAACCCAGTAGCCCCCGAGCCTTAAATTGGTTCGGAACAACCGAATTAAGGGTCTTTATGCTGTTATACTGCTAACGCGGGCTTCGAAGCAACAGAACGAGTAACTGTCCAAGGAGCTAAAGGACAGCCAATCATAGGTACAATCTGTGAAGGCAGAGCTGGAGCAAGTGAAGAGCTTCACCTTGGAGGCCCATGGTGAGTATACTAGTGCTCATAATTTCTAGCAAATGTCCATGCTGACGCAAGGATTCTATTTAGCAGCTGAATTCATAGGGCATATGCAAAATGAGCTGGAGGAAGCTCGAAAAGCTCAGTGGTACGTCGAGTCCCAGCACAAGGTTGGTTGTTGCGCTGTGAACTACCTCCAGGAGGAAAAGAAGCGATAGGACAAAGAAATTGAGAATTTAAAAGCTCAATTGGCCCAGACCCACAAAGAAAACTAGAAGCTACAGAGGGGCATGTTCAGTAAGTTTGATTCCGATGTTTAGTAAGTATTTCCTATAAAGGAAGTGAAATAAGCATACCTTTGCCTCATATGTAGGCCTCTTGTCTGGGCATCTGTAAGAATAGATCGGGTCCTTCCGGGGGAATCTGTTAAAAGAGCTTTCCGCTCTTCATGAGCATGCCCGCAAAGTGACGACAAGCATGGTAAAGGCACTATGGCCTGCCGAACAGCCTCCAGAAGGAATGACCGAACTAATTGATCGATGCAAGGGAGCCCGAAGTAGGTTCGAACTGTGGAAGACATCGGCTTGCCGGGAGGGAGCATGGGAAGCATGGGCAATGATCAAGACCCATTACACCGGACTTAATCCCGATGGTATGGCTCGGGTTGGTCCGGTGGGATTGGATGGGCAAGAAGTGCCACTCCACCTGGTGTATGACCAGGTGATGCCTACTACCCGCCTATCACAAGAAGACTGTTTCCTAGATGCGACAATCGACAATCTCGACCAGCATCTGAATGTGTAATTTTGTATACTTTTGTATGAAGAATCAAGTTCTTACTCTATCTTTGTTGTAAACTTTGTCTTAATCAGCCATCGGCTTCTCCCTCCTACGCGAAGAGCTCGGGTGTGTTCCTCGTAATTTGTCACCCTAAAGGGACGAATTGTGTTCCTAGTAATTGTGTTTGGGGAACCAGGCAATCCGTCCATGTGGTGAGAATGGACAGAAAGCACACAGAGAGGTATGTTATATTACTGCTTAGCGTAAGAAACATCTTCCAAGGAGAATAGTACCCCCATCGATACCTTTCTTCGGGGTTCTACGAAGATCATAGGTAGGGTCTGCATACTACTGGTACGCGGCTAAGGGCCTTTAAGAAGAAGGAAGCCCAAACAGTGGTGATGGTTACCATCACTGTATTAAGTGTTTTCGTCATAGCCGACCAATTGTCTACATAAGATAGCTAGCTTTTGGCTTCACCCATCTAAGGTACGTATTCGGATGACCCGGTCATAACAATCGCAGAGGTGCTCCTTTACCCTCTAGCCGAACAATCAGGAATGTAGAGGGAAAACACAAGAGCGAGGCAACCCAGCTTGGCCAAGTCTTAGTTCGAATTGATGCATATGATGGCTTGAAAGTGACAAAGCAAACGAGTATACACGATAAGTGTAAATAAATGCTTATAATATAAAAGAGGTGGCTTCGGGAAGAAGCCCACAGGTGATGTGTTCGGATTTAACACTTAATGGTGTAAGCCGATAACTTTAGTACAAGATCGGTCGAACCGAACCTGGGAGGAAATGGAAAAAATTCAATCCTACCAAACAACACAGTGGGAGGGGAAAGGAAAATAGAAGGAAAAAGGAAAAAGGAAAAAAATGCTGAAATATTTAGATGACACCAGTTTTATCCGTAGAAGCGCCGAAGATGAGCTGCATTCCATGGGTTCGGTTCAAGGCGGTTGTCTAACATGTTCCGAAGACGGTAGGCTCCTCCCACGAGTATTTCGTCGATTATGAAGGGGCCCACCCATTTGGGGTTGAGTTTATGCTTCTTCTTCTCCGGGAGTCATAAGACGAGTTCGCCTATGTTGTATGCTTTTGCCCTGACCTCCCTACTCTCGTAATGTCGGGCTTGTTGTTGGTAAAAAGTAGAGCGAGCCCGAGCTATGTCGTGCTCTCCTTCAAACGTATCCTGGTCGTCCTACCAATCTAACTCGGCTTCCTTTTCCTTGTACATGCACACCCCTGGTGTGTCATGAATAATGTCACAGGGGAGGACTACCTCTGCCCCATAGACCATGCAGAATGGTGTATATCCCGTTGATCTATTTGGGGTGGTGCGCATGCCCCATAAAACGGAGTCGAGCTCCTCCACCCAATGACAGTCGGACTCATGAAGAGATCATACCAAACATGGCTTCATGCCACTCATAATGAGGCCGTTTGCTCGTTCGACTTGTCCGTTGGTCCGCGAATGATAGACTGATGCATAATCGAGCTTTATACCCATTTTTGTGCACCAGTACTTGACCTCTTGGGCCGTGAAGTTGGATCCATTATCCGTTATTATACTGTGCGGGACATCGTAACGATGTACCACACCGGAGGTAAAGTCGATCACTGGTCCAGACTTGGCCGATTTGACAGACTTTTCCTTTATCCATTTGGTGAAATTGTCGACCATGACCAGTAGGTATTTATTCTTCTTGGTCCCCCCTTTAAGGGGTCCGACCATGTCTAGCCCCCAGACCATGAAAGGCCAGGTGATCGGAATAGTCCGAAGAGCTGTTGGGGGCATGTCAATATTAGACTATTGTTTTGCATCTTACGGATCTGAATATTCATGCCACAATAAAGAATATTACTTGGATAAATATGTTAGGTATCATTCCACATCAAACATTCTGTTTTTATCATTTACCTACTCCAGGATGAGCAGGAAATAAGCTTGGGGATGCTTGATACGTCTCCAACATATATATAGTTTTTGATTGTTCCATGCTGTGATATTATCTGTTTTGGATGTTTTATATGCATTAATATGCTATTTTATATTACTTTTGGGACTAACCAATTAATCTAGAGCCTAGTGCCAGTTTCTGTTTTTCCTTGTTTTTGAGAATTGCACATAAGGAATATTAAACGGAGTCCAAACAGAATAAAATCTACGGAATAATTTTTCTTGGACCAGAAGCAAACCAGGAGACTTGGAGATGAAGTCGGGAGAGCCACCGTGGGGCCACAAGCCCTAGGGGCGCGCCCATGGGCGCGCCCCCCAGGCTTGTGGGCCCACGGCAGCTCTCCTAGCCCTATTTCTTGGCCTATAAATTCCCAATATTCCCTATATACCAGAACGAGCCACGAAAACACGTTTCCGCCGCCAGAAGCCTCCTTTCCCAAGAGATCCAATCTTGGAGCCTTTTCCGGTAACCTGTCAGAGGGGGATTCGATCACGAAGGGCATCTACATCAACTCCATTGCCCCTCCGATGATGCGTGAGTAGTTCACCATAGACCTTCGGAGCCATAACTAGTAGCTAGATGGCCTCTTCCCTCTCTTTGCTCTTCAATACCATGTTCTTCATGATCTTCATGGAGATCTATCCGATGTAATACTCTTTTGCGGCGTGTTTGTCGAGATCTGATGAACTGTGGGTTTATATTCAGATTATCTATGAATATTACTTGAGTCTTTTTTGAATTATTATATGCATGATTTAATATCTTTGCAAGTCTCTTCGAGTTATTGGTTTGGTTTGGCCAACTAGATTGATAATTCTTGAAATAGGAGAAGTGCTTAGTTTTGGGTTCAATCTTGCGGTGTCTTCACCTAGTGACGAAGTAGGGGTAGCGAGGCACGTATTGTATTGTTGCCATCAAGGATAAAAAGATGGGGTTTTCATCATATTGCTTGAGTTTATCCCTCTACATCATGTCATCTTACCTATTGCGTTACTCTGTTCTTCATGAACTTAACACTCTAGATGCAGGCAGGAGTCGGTCAATGTGTGGAGTAATAGTAGTGTCGGGGGGATTACCCCCGGGTAGGCTCAAGGAGACGATTCAACATTTTAAAGCATCGGGGAAGCCGCCCCGGTATGCCAAGACCAACAAGACAAACGAAGAAGCAAGCTGACGGCACTGTAGCTGGCCGACTCCACTTGGCCGGCTCCCCCTGACGGCACTGTAGCAGCCGGCTCCTCCTGGCAACACTGTAGCTTGCCGGCTCCCCCTGGGCGACACTGTGGCTGGCCGGCTCCCCCTGGCCGACACTGTAGTTGGCTGGCTCCCCCTGGACGACCACTGTGGCTGACGGGTTGCAGAGCCTGCCACCCTGCCACAGACGGGCACTATTGGCTAATAGTGCCCCGCTGTGCACCCTGATGCGTCACCTCGCCTGACGCCTTGCATAGTGTAGTTGGTGGGTGGACCATCACCCACCATGCCCCATGCATGGCTTGGTTTGTAAGCTACCCCAGGTAGCTTATAGCCAACGCCATGTCCCATGCCCTTCACACTATAAAAGGACACCGCGCACACTTGCATGGGGGGGGCGCTGGCTCACCTGGCCACCCGGCCACAGGCATACATGCCCAAGCATTTGTACACACATGTACGAGGCTAGATGCCCATGGCATCGACCTCAGATACAGCTCTAGGAGCAACCCTGTAACATATATTCCACAGATATACAGACATGCAGGAGTAGGGGTATTATCTCTCCGGAGAGCCCCGAACCTGGGTAAACCACCGCGTGCTATTCGCATACCCGTCCCGGATCCTCCACGGCAGCCTTGCTCTCACCTCGATAAGCCACCCCATGGCATCTACCGTCTCGCGTGACCCCCCGTGAGAAAACGACGACAAGTAGTAGATGCATAATCGTTTTGGTCTACTTGACATGGACGTGATGCCTATATGCATAATCATTTCCTTGGACATCTTCATAATTATTCGCTTTTCTATCAATTTCTCCACAGTAATTTGTTCACCTACGGTAATACTTGCCATCATGAGAGAAGCCTCTAGTGAAACCTATGCCCCGGATCTATTTTTCATCTTATACTTTCAGATCTAAAACCAAAAATACGAAAAATACTTTGCTGCATTGTTTTTACCTTTTGTTTTACTTTCCGTTCAAGCAATCTATCTGTATCATATCTCATCCTTGCAAGTAACCGTGAAGGGATTGACAACCCCTTTATAGCATTGGGTGCAAGAGTTTGATTCTTTGTGTAGGTACATCTATTGGGAAATTGCTTGTATCTCCTACTGGATTGATACCTTGGTTCTCAACAACTGAGGGAAATACTTACCTACTTTGCTGCATCAACCGTTCCTCTTCACGGAAACCAACGCATGCTCGAGAAGTAGCAAGAAGGATTTCTGGCGCCGTTTCCGGGGAGATCTACATCAAGCCTACCAAGTACCCATCACAAAATCATCTCTTGCATTTACATTTTTTGTCATTTGCCTCTCATTTTCCTCCCCCCACTTCTAAAACGATTTTCAGAAAATACCAAAAAGATTTGCCTTTTTATTCGCCCTTTTTCTTTCGTATTTTCGTTTGCTTTTTGCTTGCTTGTGTTCTAGATTGCTTTGTTTGTCACGATGACTCAAGAGAATACCAAGTTGTGTGACTTTTCGAATACTAATAATAATGATTTTATTAGTACTCCGATTGCTCCCGCCACTAGTGTGGAATCTTATGAAATTAATGCTGCTTTGCTCAATCTTGTTATGAAAGAACAATTCTCCGGCCTTGCTAATGAAGATGATGCATCCCATCTAAATACTTTCGTTGAGTTGTGTGATATGCTAAAGAAGAAATATGTGGATAATGATATTGTTAAATTGAAGCTATTCTCGTTCTCACTACGATATCGTGCTAAAACTTGGTTTGCATCTTTGCCTCAAAATAGTATTGATTCATGGAATAAGTTTAAAGATGCTTTTATTTCCAAGTAGTTTCCGCCCGCTAAGATCATATCCCTTAGGAACGATATAATGAACTTTAAGCAACTTGATCATGAGCATGTTGCACAATCTTGGGAAAGGATGAAACTTATGATTAGGATTTGCCACGCGCATGGTTTGAGTTTATGGATGATTATACAAATTTTCTATGTTAGATTGAATTTTGCTTCTAGGAATCTCTTAGATTCCGCCGCGGGTGGTACTTTTGTGGAAATCACATTAGGAGAAGCTACTAAACTCCTATATAATATTATGGCAAATTACTCTCAATGGCACACCGAAAGATCTCCTACCAGTAAAAAGGTGCACACTATTGAAGAGATTAATACTTTGAGTGAAAAGATGGACGAATTGATGAAATTGTTTTCTAGTAAGAGTGCTCCTATTGATCCTAATGATATGCCTTTGTCTACTTTAATTGGAAATAATAATGAATCTATGGATGTGAATTTTTTCCGTAGGAACACTTTTGGTAATAATGCTTATAGAGGTAATTTCAATGCTAGGCCGTTTCCTAGTAATTTCACTAATAATTATGGTAATTCCTACAACAATTCTTATGGAAATTATAATAAGATTCCCTTTGATCTTGAAAATATTATTAAAGAATTCGTTAGTATGCAAAAAGGTTTCAATGCTATGGTTGAAGAAAAATTGCTCAAGATTGATGATTTGGCTAGGAACGTTGATAGAATTTCTCTTGAGATTGATTCTTTAAAAATTAGATCTATTCCACCCTAGAATAATATTAATGAGTCTTTAAAATATATGAGAATTTCTATTGATGAGTGTAAGGAAAGAACTGCTAGAATATGTGCTAAGCGTGAATGGCTTGAAAAAGTGTGTTCTCGTGATAGTATTGATGAAGATGTTAAAGTGATTGATGTGACTCCTATTGAATCTTTGTTTTCCAATGTTAATATTGAAAAAGATGGGACTGTAGATGATTCAACTTTAGTTAAAGGAGTCCCAATGATTCGGAGTTTATAGATCTTGCTAATAAAAGTGGGATTGAAGAGGTCAAAACTTTAAATAGCAATGAACCCACTCTTTTGGATTTCAAGGAATTTAATCATGATAGCTGCTATTTGATTGATTGTATTTACTTGTTGCAATCCATGTTGAATTATCCTTGTGCTTATAATCAAAACAAAGCTTTTACTAAACATATTGTTCATCCTATGATGAAAACTTTTGAAGAAAAACTTGAGTTGGAAGTTTCTATACCTAGAAAGCTATACGATGAGAGGGAACATACTATTAAGATTAAGATTAAAGATCATGAGTGCCATGCTTTGTGTGATTTGGGTGCTAGCATTTCCACGATTCCAAAAACTTTATGTGATGTGCTAGGTTTCTGTGAATTTGATGATTGTTCCTTAAATTTGCATCTTGCGTTTTCCACTATAAAGAAACCCATGTGAAGGATTAATGATGTTCTTATTGTTTCAAATAGTAATTATGTGCCTGTAGATTTCATTGTCCTTGATATAGATTGCAATCCTACATGTCCTATTATTCTTGGTAGACCTTTCCTTAGAATGATTGGTGCAATTATTGATATGAAGGAAGGGAATATTAGATTCCAATTTCCATTAAGGAAAGGCATGAAACACTTTCCTAGAAATAAAATAGGATTTCGTTATGAATATTTTATGAGATCTACTTTTGGATTACATACCAAAGATGACAATACCTAGATCTATTGTGTTTTCCCTAGCTAGGGGCGTTAAACAATAGCGCTTGTTGGGAGGCAACCCAAATTTATTTTTGTGTTATGTTTTTGCTTATGTTTTGGTGTGTTTTGAACATTATTACTTCTGTAGTAATTGTGTTTTGGTGTTTTAATTAGTGTTTGAGCCAAGTAAAACCTTTGGGGTGATCTATGTTTGTTGTTGATTTGATCTTGCTGAAATACATGAACTTTTGCGATTAGTCTAGGAATTTTATGAAATTTCCAGAGAATAGAATTGATCTAAAATGTTTAAAAAAGATTGATATACAAATTTCCCTGATTATCCTAATTTTTCATAATTCTTAGAGTTTCAGAAGTATTCGAAGTCTACAGATTGCTACAGACTGTTATGTTTTTGACAGATTATGTTTTCTTTCTGTTGTTTGCTTATTTTGATGTATCGGGGGGCATGAACCATGGAGAAGTTATAATACAGTAGGTATTACACAAATATAAATAAATAATGAGTTCACAACAGTACCTAAAGTTGTGATTTATTTTTCTTATACTAACGGATCTCATGAGTTTTCTATTGAGTTTTGTGTTGTGAAGTTTTCAAGTTTTAGGTGAAGATTCGATGGACTATGGAAGAAAGAGGGGCAAGAGCCTAAGCTTGAGGATGCCCAAGGAACCCCAAGACATATTCAAGGATACCAAAAGTCCTAAGCTTGGGGATGCCCCGGAAGGCATCCCCTCTTTCATCTTCAATCCATTGGTAAATTTACTTGAGACTATATTTTTATTCACCACATGATATGTGTTTTGCTTGGAGAATCTTGTATGATATGAGTCTTTGCTTTTTATTTTGCCACAATCATCCTTACTGCACACATCTTTTGAGAGAGACATGCTGAATCGTGAATTTATTAGAATACTATATGTGCTTCATTATATCTTTTGAGCTAGGCAATGTTGCTCTAGTGCTTCACTTGTATCTTTTTAGAGCATGGTGGTGTTATATTTTATAGAAATTATTGAACTCTTGTTCCTCACTTATATTATTTTTAGAGTTTATTAAAACAACATGGTAATTTGTTTAGGTTATGAATTTAGTCCTAATATAATGGGCATCGAAGAGGGATATAGTAAAAACTTTCATATTAAGTGCATTGAATACTATGAGAAGTTTGATTCCTTGGATATAGTTTTGAGATAATGGAGATGGTAATATGAGATTCATGCTAGTGAGTAGTTGTGAATTGGAATAGATACTTGTGTTAAAGTTTGTGATTCCCATAGCATGTACGTATGGTGAACCATTATGTAACGAAGTCGGAGCATGATTTGTTTAATGATTGTCAACCTTTGTGTGAGGGTCGGGAGCGCGTGATGGTTAACTCTGACCAACCTTTCCCCTAGGAGCATGCATCTAATGCTTTTTTTGACAACTAATAGACTTTTGCAATAAGTATCTGAGTTCTTTATGACTAATGTTGGGTCCATGGATTATACGCACTCTCACCCTTCCACCTTTGCTAGCCTTTCTAGTACCGCGCAACTTTCGCCGATACATCAAACCCTCCTTACTCAAAATAGCCACCATATGTTCCTCAAAAAAGCCTCCATACCTACCTATTATGGCATTTCCATAGCCATTCCGAGATATATTGCCATGCAATTTCCACACTTTAGTTTTTCATGACATGCGCCATCACTTCATCTTGCATATAGAGTCATACTTTGTTCTAGGTATCGAGTTGTAATTTTATTTTGGAGTTATAAGTAAATAAAAGTGTGATGATTTTCATTAATTGATCATTGTCCCGTGAGAGAAAAGGATGATGGAAGCCATGACTCCCTCACAAGTTGGGATGAGTATCCGGACTTAACAAAATATAAAAGAGGCTAGCGAAGCCAAAACAAAAAAATAAAAAGAGGCCAAAGATGCCCACCAAAATAAAAAAATTATAAAAAATTATAAAAAATTATAAAAAATGAGAGAAAGAGAGAAGGAACAATTGCTACTATCTTTTTCCAGACTTGTGCTTCAAAGTAGCACCATGATCTTCATGATAGAGAGTCTCCTATTTTTTCACTTTCATATAACTAGTGGATATTCATCTTGCACGACTACTTAGTTTTCTTTTTGAGCTTTCATACACTTATAGCTCTAAGTGCATTTGTTGCATGGCAAGCCCTACTCACTCACATCGATATCTATTGATGGGAATCTCCATAGCCTGTTGATACGCCTAGTTGATGTGAGGCTATCTTATCCCTTTTTCCTTGCGCCTCCTCCATATTCTATTCCACCTATAGTGCTATATCCATGGCTCACGCTCATGTATTGCGTGAGAGTTGAAAAGGTTTGAGAACACCAAAAGTGTGAAACAATTTCTTGACTTGTTCATAGGGGTTGTGCATGATTTAGATACTTTGTGTGGGGAAGATGGAGCATAGCCAAACCATATGATTTTGTAGGGATAACTTTCTAAGGCCATGTTATTTCAAAAGGACACGACTACCTTGTTGGTGTGCTCGAAGTATTACTGTTTTTATGTCAATATTAGGCTATTTTTTGTATGTTACGGATCTGAATATTCATGCCACAATAAAGAATATTATATGGATAAATATGTTAGGTAGCATTCCACATCAAAAATTCTGTTTTTATCATTTACCTACTCGAGAACGAGTAGGAATTAAGATTGGGGATGCTTGATACGTCTCCAACATATCTATAATTTTTGATTGTTCCATGCTATTATATTATCTGTTTTGGATGTTTTATATGCATTAATATGCTAGTTTATATTATTTTTGGGACTAACCTATTAATCTAGAGCCTAGTGCCAGTTTCTGTTTTTCCTTGTTTTTGATAATTGTAGATAAGGAATATTAAATGGTGTCCAAATGGAATAAAACCCTCGGTATAATTTTTCTTGGACCAGAAGCAAACTAGGAGACTTGGAGATGAAGTCGGGAGAGCCATCGTGGGGCCACAAGCCCTAGGGGCGCGCCTAGGGGGATAGGGCGCGCCCCTAGGCTTGTGGGTCCATGGCAGCTCTCCTAACCTTATTTCTTGGCTTATAAATTCCCAAATATTCCCTGTATACCAAAACGAGCCACGAAAACACTTTTCCGCCGCTAGAAGCCTCCGTTCCCGAGAGATCCAATCTTGGAGCCTTTTCCGGTAATCTGCCGGAGGGGGATTCGATCACGGAGGGCATCTACATCAACTCCATTGCCCCTCCGATGATGCGTGAGTAATTCACCACAGACCTCCGGGGCCATAGCTAGTAGCTATATGGCTTCTTCTCTCTCTTTGCTCTTCAATACCATGTTCTTCATGATCTTCATGGAGATCTATCCGATGTAATACTCTTTTGCGGTGTGTTTGTCGAGATACGATGAATTGTGGGTTTATGTTCAGATTATCTATGAATATTATTTGAGTCTTTTCTGAATTCCTATATGCATAATTTCATATCTTTGCAAGTCTCTTCGAGTTATTGGTTTGGTTTGGCCAACTAGATTGGTAATTCTTGCAATAGGAGATGTGCTTAGTTTTGGGTTCAATCTTGCGGTGTCCTCACCTAGTGACAAAGTAGGGGTAGCAAGGCACGTATTGTATTGTTTCCATCAAGGATAAAAAGATGGGGTTTTCATCATATTGCTTGAGTTTATCCCTCTACATTATGTCATCTTACCTAATGCGTTACTCTGTTCTTCATGAACTTTATACTCTAGATGTAGGCAGGAGTCGGTCAATGTGTGGAGTAATAGTAGTAGATGTAGAACCATTTTGGTCTACTTGACACGGACGTGATGCCTATATGCATAATCATTGCCTTGGATATCTTCATAAATATTCGCTTTTCTATCAATTGCTCGACAGTAATTTATTCACCCACCGTAATACTTTTCATCATGAGAGAAGCCTCTTGTAAAACCTATGGCCCCGGGGTCTATTTTCCATCTTATACTTGCAGATGTAAAACCAAAAATACTTTGCTGCGTTATTTTTACTTTTTGTTTTACTTTCCGTTCAAGCAATCTATCTCTATCAGATCTCATCCTTGCAAGAAACCGTGAAGGGATTTACAACCACTTTATAGCGTTTGGTGCAAGAGTTTGATTCTTTGTGTAGGTACATCTATTGGGAACTTGCTTGTATCTCCTACTGGATTGTTACCTTGGTTCTCAACAACCGAGGGAAATAATTATCTACTTTGCTACATCAACCGTTCCTCTTCATAGAAACCAACACATGCTCGAGAAGTAGCAAGCGTCCGTCCGGGGTGTAGGCCAAAAGAAACCAGCCTGGAAGGCCTTGCTAACTAAGGCTCTTGCCACGGCGTGGTGGCCGCCCATGCCTGCATGGATTTCAGCTAGGATCTCCCATCCTTCTTCCTCGGATATGCATCGTGTAATATTCCGATGGTGCTTTTCTTGTATAACTCAACCTCGTGTACTTTGTAGGCCTTGGATCGCTGAACTATGTGACGTGCCTTTGTCTGGTCGTCGGGGAGTTCTTTGCGAAGGAGGTAGGCGAGGAAGGGCTCTGTCCCTAGCGCAATTACCGCCATTACCTCATGAGTCGAAGGCATCTCGTCCATTACAGAGCCGCCGATGATTTGATCGTCTGGTTCATTTATAAGGGGAACAACGTCGTCCGCCGTATTTAGACCGACGCCCTTGTCATCGTCCTGCCACATGATGGATGGCTTAAAGAGCCGCTCCAGAAAGGTGTTTCTTGGAACGGGGTCACTTTTGGCTCCCATGCGAGCCAGTATGTCGGCGGCTTGGTTGTTTGTCGCGAGCGACATGGTGGAATTCCAAACCTTTGAACCGTGCAGATATCTTTAGTACGTCATTTCTGTACGCCACCATATTCGGGTTTTTGGCGTCGAATTCTGCATTAATTTGGGAGATAGCCAAGTTGGAGTCTCCCCTTATCTCTAGCCATCGTATGCCCATTGCCACCGCCATCCAAAGACCATGTAGGAGAGCTTCATATTCGGCTGTGTTCTTAGAGTCGGCATACATCATCTGCAACATGTAGAGTATGTTGTCGCCTGTGGGGGATGTGAGGATAACTCCAGCCCCTAGTTCGGCTAGGGTTTTGGATCCATCAAAGTACATTTTCCAATGGGAGTATGCACTTTATTTCTTGGGGAGTTCGGCATCTGTCCATTCAGCCAGGAAGTTTGCCAATACCTGAGATTTTATGGTACGGCGTGGTTTATAGGTTATTTCGAAAGGAAGGAGCTCAATGGCCCACTTGGCTATGCGGCCGGTGGCATCCCTGTTGTTGATTATATCGTTTAGGGGTACTTCGGATGCCACCATTACCACACACTCTTGGAAATAATGTCTGAGTTTCCTTGATGCCATAAACACTATGTAGGCTATATTTTGGTAGTGCGGGTATCGGGATTTGTACTGTGTTAGTACTGCTGACATGTAATAGACCGGCTTCTGAGTCCGGAACTTGTGTCCCTCCTCATCTCGTTCAATGACGAGCACCGCGCTGACAACTTGGTTGGTAGCCGATATGTATAATAACATGGGATCGCCGATGCCTGGTACTATGAGGATGTGATTGGTTGCAAGTAGTGATTTGATTTCCTCTAATGCAGCCGCTGCTTTGTTGGTTCACTTGAAATTGTTGGTCCGTTTGAGCAGTTTATGGAGCAGTAAATCTTTCTCCTCGAGGCGGGAGATAAAGCGGCTTAACGCCTCTACACACCTAGCTAGCCTCTGGACATGCTTTAGCTCTGTAGGAATTGCAAGTTCTAATAGATCATGGATTTTAGCCGGATTCGCTTGTATTCCATAGGGGGTGATGAATGCAGCTGCCGCTTGATCAAATTCCTTCATTTTGATTTTATGGTATTCGGAACAGGCATCGAGGAAACACAACGAAATGTGTCTGGCTGTGGCATCGATGATCTGGTCTATTCGTGGTAAGGGGAAAGGGTCCTTAGGGCGGGCTTTGTTAAGGTCTTTGAAATCGATGCATAGTCGCTAGGACTTATCTTTCTTTGGTACTATCACCAGGTTTGCCAACCATTCGGGGTGCTTAATCTCCCGAATGAATTCAGCCTCTAGTAGCTTGGCTAATTCTTCGCCCATAGCTTGCCGTTTGATTCGGAGAAGCGGTGCAGAGTCTGTTTGACGGGCTTAAAGCCTCTGATAATGTTCAGACTATGCTTGGTGAGCCGTCGTCGGATTCCAGGCATATCAGAAGGATGCCAGGCAAAGATGTCCCAATTTTCATGGAGAAAGTTCCGTAGAGCCTCGTCCACAAGGGGATCGAGCTAAGCTCCGATGGATGTTGTCTTATTGGGGTCCGTCGGGTGCACTTGAAACTTGACGATTTCTTCTGCGGGTTTGAAGGACGTAGGCTTGGGCCTTTTGCTAAGGATCACGTCGTCTTTATGAACTGTTGACCGTAGTGCAATCAGTTCTTCAACAGTGAAAGTCTCAGCTAATGCCTTGAGGGCGAACGCTGCCGTCTTGTTTTTGGCCTGAAGGGCTATGTTCGGATCACTAGCGATTGTGATCACTCCATTTGGGCTGGCATTTTAAGTTTCATGTGCCCGTAATGGGATATAGCCTGGAATTTCATGAAGGCTTCACGTCCCAATAAGGCATGGTAGCCGCTTGGGAAGGGTATGATATGGAAGAGAAGTTCTTCGGATCAGTAATTTTCGGGCGTACCGAACACCATGTCCAGGATGATATGTCTGGAATAATGCGCCTCTTTCCCTAGGATAATTCCCCGGAAAGTTGTATTGCTATGTTTGATGTGAGATTGGTCAAACTGGATTTTTAGGGTGCCTTCGTATATGAGGTTTAAACCACTGTCGACGTCCATTAGCACCTTATGTAGCATGTAACCGTCAATGATGGGGTTCAAGACTAGTGCGGCCGGTGAATGACCGGAAAGAATGCCCGGTTGGTCAATATCTCCAAAGGTATTCGGTATGTCTGCCCATGCACTAGTTGCTGCCACATGGTAGACCTGTTCGAGTTCTCTAAGAGATCTTTTCCTCCTGTTCTTCGAGGGGAATGTTTCGTAGACCGTTAGAACTTCGGCATTGTATTCGGGCAATGACGAATAGCGCCTGTTCGGTGGAAGTGTCTCAAGGCTGGCCTTGCCGCTCTTTACTACCCGCCTGACGACCCAGCAAGCTATAAGGCTATGAGTTGGGCTCGCATTCAGCAGGATGGAGTGTATGGGGCAAGGTTTATCCAATAGTCCATCAAGGACAGTACCGACCATTGAAAGGAGCTTGTTTCTTTTTTTGGTGGGTTCAAATCTGGCTAGCCGCTTTAGAGATACCCTCTTTTTCCGATCTCCACTAGGGGGTCTGGGGAAAGTTGGTTCCAAAAATAATCGCGGATTGCCAAGCACTTTCCATGGCATAGTATTTTTGTACCAAATCGGATAGCTTGGAAAAATCACGAATGTGCCGGCGAGCCAGGGCATTAAGAATCCCTTCATCGTGGCAATTGTTACTGAAAGTTGCCATGATCTCTTGGTCACTAAGACCTTTTTCTCTGCTTCTAGCAAGTAGGAGTCTGGCCCAAAAGTGATGGACCGATTCTCCTAGTAATTGTTTAGTGTCCCAAAAGTCCGAAGACGCAGGCTTTGGTGCGATAATGGAATCATCATCTTGGCTGGTGCGTGGGAAAAAATCCGACCCCATGCCACATTGAGTGTTCAGAATCAAGGACTCTGAATTGTGTAATAAATCTTGGACCGATGACGGTCCAGATTTAGAATAAATTCTGACATCTGGATCGCTGATGAAATCTTGGTGATCAGAGACCGGGGTATAGACTATGTTCAATTCTGGCTATCGGGACGAGTCTTCAGCCGGACACTCGATGGTAGCGACAAGGTGGGTGACCATGGGGACATGAATATCCCTGTCATTGGGTCTAATCCCGAGCCGTACATAGACCAGAATCTAATCACCCATCATGTGCATAGCTTCAACCCGATCGAACAACTCATTTAGGAACGAGGCAATGGTAGGATGCGTGTTGCTGAGCCAAGTGGAGTCAATGCGCGATGTGACGGTTCCAGAGCTGCGCGAAGGCGGCTCTGCGTTCCGCCCAGCCATGGCGGATCCAGTCACATCGGCTGGGTTGGGCGTTCTAGATCGCCCGGGGGTGATGACTCCGTTAGGGTGGAGGCCAATGTCTTCGGTGTCAAAGCATCAAGGCTTACATGCTCCTCCTCAAGGGTCGAAGGTTCCATAAGGAAGAGTAATCCCCGTGAATGGGCGGCGAACTCTAAGGTTCCAAACCTGATTCTATGATCGGGGGGGGGGGTTCCGATTGTGCCAAGGTGGCTAATCGGGTCGGCGTGTGACAAGATGTTGCCGCTTGCGAGAGTCTGTTCGGGGGTAAGGGTTCCCTAGATACATACCTCATTGTTTGCGATGAGGTGAGCCATTGATTCCTTCGTTGTTCACAGCGGAACTCTCAATGAAAGCACCAATGTCGGTGTCAAAACCGGTGGATCTTGGGTAGGGAGTCCCGACCTGTGAGACTACAAGCGATGGTAATAGGAGACTAATGACCCACAAGTATAGGGGATCTATCGTAGTCCTTTCGATAAGTAAGAGTGTCGAACCCAACGAGGAGCAGAAGGAAATGACAAGCGGTTTCCAGTAAGGTATTCTCTGCAAGCACTGAAATAATCGGTAACAGATAGTTTTGTGATAAGTAAATTTGTAATGAGTAACAAGTAACAAGTGTAGTAAAGGTGCAGCAAGGTAGCCCAATCCTTTTCGTAGAAAAGGATAGGCCTGGACAAACTCTTATATAAAGCAAATCGCACCCGAGGACACATGGGGAATTTTTGTCAAGCTAGTTTTCATCATGCTCATTTGATTCGCGTCCATTACTTTGATAATTTGATACGTGGGTGGACCGGTGCTTGGGTGCTGCCCTTACTTGGACAAACCTCCCACTTATGATTAACCCCGTCGCAAGCATCTGCAACTACGAAAGAAGAATTAAGATAAATCTAGCCATAGCATGAAACGTGTGGATCCAAATCATCCCCTTACGAAGTAACACATAAACTAGGGTTTAAGCTTCTATCACTCTAGCAACCCATCATGTACTTATTACTTCCCAATGCCTTCCCCTAGGCCCAAATAATGGTGAAGTGTTATGTAGTCAGCGGTCACATAACACCACTAGAGGAGAGACAACATACGTCTCATCAAAATATCGAACGAATACTAAATTCACATGATTACTTATAACAATACTTATCCCATGTCCTTAGGAACAAGCATAACTACTCACAAAGCATATTAATATTCAAGATTAGAGGAGTATTAATTATCATTAAGGATCTGAACATATGATCTTCCACCAACTAGCATCAACTACAAGGAGTAATCATCACTACTAGCAACCCAGAGGTGCCAATCTGAGGTGTTGAGACAAAGATCAGATACAAGAGATGAACTAGGGTTTGGATAGGAGATGGTGATGGTGAATATGTTGATGGAGATTGACCCTGTCTCGATGAGAGGATCATTGGTGATGACGCTTACTTTGATTTCCCCCTCCGAGAGGGAAGTTTCCCCAATAGAACAGCCCTGCCAGAGCTCTAGATTGGTTCTGTCCAAGTTCCGCATCGAGACGACGACATAGCAGAAGATGGGCATCGGGGGATCCACAGGGGCCCCACAAGCCTGCTAGGCCCGGCCAGGGGGTGGCTGCGCCTAGCAGGCTTGTGGCCTGCAGGTGAACCCCCTCTGGTTGATTGTTGCGCCATTATTTTTTATTAAATCCAAAAATATTCTCCGTAAATTTTTAGGACTTTTGGAGTTATGCAGAATAGGTATCTCAGATTTGCTCCTTTTCCTGTCTAGAATTCCAGCTATCGGCAGTCTCCCTCTTCATGTAAACCTTGTAAAATAAGAGAGAAAAGGCATAAGTATTGTACCATAACATGTAATAACAACCCGTAATGCAATAAATATGAATATAAAATCATGGTGCAAAATGGACGTATCAACTCCCCCAAGCTTAGACCTCGCTTGCCGTCAAGCGAAAGCCGATATAGATTAATATGTCCACATGTTTAGAGATAGAGGTCTCGATAAAATAAAATACGGACTTGAGGGCATCATGATGAACTTTAGAACAAGAATACTCATTGTATGAGATTCTTTATACTAGAGTAATAATTCATTCACAAGATAAAGTATGAACCATGAACTCTATTGACAACCAACAAACTATGATCTCAGTCATTGAAGCAATTGACAATTTATCATAACATCGGAAAGAGTCAATATAGGAGCATGTAAAGCAAATCCACATACTCAATCATCTTTTGTTTTTTCACAATTTCTAGCACTCACGTGGTACCCACGAGATCAAAGCTTCAATCAAACACAGAGGAAGATAGGGACTTATAGTTTTGCCTCCCAACTATTCACCTCAAGGGTGATGTCAACAATAATAACTCATGATCACCCACATTCGAGTGGATATGTGAGTCTAGATCGTTCCCCAACACATAATGCTTGCCAAGAGAAATGAAATATAGGAATTTGTGAAGACCACCATGAATCTTGCATAAAGGTAAGTACTAAAAGGTAAAAGTAACAGATAGGCCTTTCGCAGAGGGAAGTAGAGGTTGTCATGCGTTTTTTGTTTTTGGATGCACAAACTCTTAGTGCGGATTAACGTCGCGTTGTATTGCCCTTTGTGATAGCAACATTTATTATGCAGTCTGCAGCTTTTATTTCTTTACTATCACAAGTCCGTACAACGCTTATTTCCCTTACAATAAAAGATCACACATATTTAGGAGCAATTTTTATTGCCTTTTTGCACCGATGACAACTTACTTGAAGGATCTTATTCAATCAATAGGTAGGTATGGTGGACTGTCATGGCAAAACTGGGTTGAGGTGTTTGGATGCACAAGTAGTATCTCTACTTAGTGCGGAGGTTTTGGCTATTATGAGGTGGAAGCAAGCACGACATGTTCGAGGATCTAAAACCATATAACTTCTATCCAGAGGCAAGCAAACATAACTTATTATGTTGCCTTTCTTGTCCAACATCAACTTCTTGGCATGTAATATTTTAATGAGTTGTCACAATAATAAAGGATGTCCAAGATAACATATTTATATGTGAATCTATCTTTCTTTATCACTTCCTTTCAATTGCAGAGCCCTCTCATCAACACTACATTTTATTATATACCTCTCGGACTTGCTTATATAAGGGGAGCAAAATCAAAAACTAAAAAGTAGATCATACCAAAAACTTTATTCTACTAGATCAAAAAAGGTAGAACTAGGAAAGATAATAAAAAGGAAAAAGGAAAAAGGTGTGATGTGATACGATACCGAGGCACCTCCCCCAAGCTTGTCACAAGCCAAGGGGAGTGCCCATACCCATGTGCTTATGTGTCCTTCTTCGGAGGTGATGGTGTGATATTCTAGGCGATAATACCCCTCACAATGCGATTCTCCTCCTCAAGCTTGTTATTTTGCTGCCTGAGATCTATTATTTCCTTGTGAAGTTTTCCAGTGAAGGTCAGAGATTCCTTCACCCATGGGAGTTTCATTGTTGCGGGTGAAAAGGCAACACTCTTTTGGAGTATGAAACGTTCTGGTAGATCTCCCTAATATGCTCTTCGGGAGTTATGGTATTGATAACATTGGTTTCAACATTAATGGGAGTACCTGAGATATAATGTTTGATTCTTTGCACGTTACCACCTTCGGATTTGTGCCTTTGGCGTTGTTGATCTCGATGGAACCGGAGCGATATACTTCCTCGACAATGTATGGTCCTTCCCATTTAGAGAGAAGTTTTCCTGCAAAAAATCTTAAACGAGAATTGTATAGCAAGACATGGTCACCTACATTGTATTCACGCTTTTGTATCCTTTTATCATGCCATCTCTTAACTTTCTCTTTAAACAGCTTGGCATTCTCATAGGCCTCAGTTCTCCATTCATCAAGTGAGCTAATTTCAAATAACCTCTTCTCACTAGCAAGTTTGAAATAATAATTGATCTCTTTAATTTCCCAATAAGCCTTGTGCTCTAGCTCTCAAGGTAAGTGACATGCTTTACCATAAACATTTTAAACGGAGACATACCCATAGGATTCTTGTAAGCAGTTCTATAAGCCCATAATGCATCGTCAAGTTTCTTAGACCAATTCTTCCTAGATCTATTAACCGTCTTTTGCAAGATCAATTTAATTTCTCTATTACTTAATTATACTTGACCACTCGACTAGGGATGATAAGGAGATGCCATTCTATGATTAACATCATACTTAGCAAGCAATTTACGGAAAGCACCATGAATAAAATGTGAACCACCATCAGTCATTAAATATTCGGGGACTCTAAATATAGGGAAAATAACTTCTTTAAGCATCTTATTAGAGGTGTTATGATCAGCACTACTAGTTGGAATAGATTCTACCCACTTAGTAACATAATCAACAACAACTAATATATGAGTATACCCGTTGGACGTTGCAAAAGGTCCCATATAATCAAAACCCCAAACATCAAATGATTCAGTAACAAGAGAGTAATTCATAGGCATTTCCTGACATCTACTAATATTGCCAATTCTTTGACATTCATCACATGACAAGACAAACTTACGAGCATCTTTGAAGAGAGTAGGCCACTAAAATCCAGATTGTAATACCTTATGTGCAGTTCTATCTCCAGCGTGGTGTCCTCCGTAGGCCTCAGAATAACACTTCTGTAGGATCTATTCATGTTCATGCTCATGTACACAACGTATAATAACACCATCTACTCCTTTATAAAGGTGTGGTCATCCCAAAAGTAATGTCTTAAATCATAGAAAAACTATTTCTTTTGTTGGTATGTGAAACTAGGCGGTATAAATTTAGCGACAATGTAATTAGCATAATCATCATACCAAGGAACATTACGAGAAGCATTTATGACAGCTAATTGTTCATCAGGAAAGCTATCATCAATAGGTAGTGGATCATCAAGAACATTCTCTAACCTAGACAAGTCATCTGCTACGGGGTTATCAGCACCCTTTCTATCAACAATACGCAAATCAAATTCTTGTAGCAGAAGAACCCACCTGATAAGTCTAGGTTTAGCATCTTTGTTTTCCCTGAGATTTTTAATAGCAGCATGATCAGTGTGAACAGTTAATATAGAATCAACAATATATGGTCTAAACTTATCACAAGCAAACACAACTGCTAAAAATTCCTTTTCAGTGGTAGCATAGTTTCTTTGAGAACTGTCTAGAGTTTTGCTAGCATAATGAATAACATTTAATTTTTTATCAACTCTTTTTCCTAGAACAGGACCTACGGCACAATCACTGGCATCACACATAATTTCAAAGGGTAGGTTCCGATCAGGTGGTTGAACAACAGGTGCAGAAATCAAAGCATTCTTGAGAATTTCAAAAGCTTGTACACGATCATCATAAAAAAACGAATGGAACATCTTTTTGCAAAAGATTAGTGAGAGGCCTAGAAATCTTAGAGAAATCTTTAATAAATCTCCTATAGAAACCAGCATGACCAAGGAAACTTCTTATACCTCTGATATCCATAGGACACGACATCTTTTCAATAGCATCAACTTTAGCTTTATCAACTTCAATACCTCTTTCAGAATTTGAAATCCCAAGACAATGCCTTCATTCACCATAAAGTTGCACTTTTCCCAATTCAAGACAAGATTAGTTTCTTCACATCTTTGCAAAAGTCGATCAAGGTTTCTCAAACAATGATCAAAAGAAGTCCCGTAAACGGAAAAAACATCCATGAAAACCTCAACAATCCTTTCACAAAAATCAGAGAATATAGCAGTCACGCATCTTTGAAAGCTAGCAGGTGCATTGCATAAACCAAAAGGCATACGTCTATAAGCAAAGGTACCAAAAGGTTAGGTAAAGGTGGTCTTCTCTTGGTCATCTTTTAACACCGGTATTTGAGAGAAACCAGAATAACCATCTAGAAAGCAGAATTGTGTGTGTTTGGATAATCTTTCTAGCATTTGATCAATAAAAGGTAGAGGGTAATGATCTTTTCTAGTAGCTTTATTCAATTTCCTAAAATCAATTATCATTCTATAACCTATAAAAATTCTTTGCAGGATCAATTCATTTTTATCATTAGGAAATACGGTAATACTTCCTTTCTTAGGGACACAAGGAACGGGACTAACCCATCTACTATCAGCAATAGGGTAAATGATACCTGCCTCCAGAAGCTTTAATATTTCATTTCTTACTACTTCCTTCATTTTAGGATTTAGCCGTCGTTGGTGATCAACAAATGGTTTAGTAGCAGGCTCCATTTTAATTTTGTGCTCACATAGAGTGGGACTAATGCCCTTAAGATCATCAAGAGTATATCCAATAGCAGCATGGTGCTTCCTCAGAGTTTTCAATAATCTTTGTTCTTCATGCTCCGAAAGGTTAGCACTAATAATAACATGATATATCTTCTTTCCATCAAGATAGGCATATTCCAAAGTATCTGGTAATTGTTTAAGCTCAAAGACGGGATCACCCTTGGGTGGAGGAGGATCCCCAAGTATTTCAACAGGCAAGTTGTGTTTTAGAATAGGATGTTGATCAAATAATATCATATCTATTTCATTCATTTCATTCATATGCATATCATTTTCATGGTCTAGCAAATATTGCTCTAAAGGGTCAGTAGGAGGCACAACAATAGAGGCAAGACCAATAATTTCATCCTTACTAGGCAATTCTTTTTCATGGGGTTTCCTACGAAATTTAGAGAAATTAAACTCATGAGACGTGTTCCCAAAACTTACGGTAACCGTTTCCTTCTCACAATCTATCCTGGCAATGATGGTATTCAAGAAGGGTCTACCAAATATAATGGGAAAAAAATCATCTTGTGGGGAACCAAGAACAAGAAAATCAGTAGGATATTTTATTTTCCCACACAAGACTTCAACATCTCTAATAATCCCAACTGGTGATATAGTGTCTCTATTAGAAAGCTTAATTGTAACATCAATTTCCTCTAACTAAGCTGGTGCAATATCAGTCATAATCTCTTTATATAAGGAAAAGGGAATTGCACTCACACTAGCACCCATATCACATAAACCATGATAACAATGATCTCCTATTTTAACAGAAACAACATGTGTGCCAACAATGGGTCTATGTTTATCTTTAGCATCAGGTTTAGCAATTCTAGCATCTTCATCACAAAATTGAATAACATGCCCATTAATATTATCAACCAACATATCCTTAACCATAGCAATACTAGGCTCAAATTTAATTTGCTCAGGGGATGTAGGTGTTCTAGCACAGCTCTTAGGAACCACAGTTGAAGATTTAGCATGTTCCTTTGTTCTAATTGGGAAAGGTGGTTTCTCAATATAAGCAGTGGGAATAACAAGATCCACATTATAAGTAATAGTTTTCTCTTCAACTTTAATAGGTTCAACTACTTTCACTTTAATGGGAGGATGATATTTAAACCACTTCTACTTGGGGAGATCAACATGAGCAACAAAAGATTCACAAAAAGAAGCTACTATCTCAGAGTCAAGTCCATATTTAGTGCTAAATTTATGAAAAGCATTGGTGTCTACGAAAGATTTAACACAATCAAACTTAAGGTTCATACCTGACTCCTTACTTGTCAAGTTCCCAATCTTCAGAGTTGAGTTCAATTCTTGACAATAAATACCATTTGAAGTCAATATCTTTCTTCATATAGGAACCAACACAAGAAGTATCAAGCATGGATTGATCATTACGAGAAAGCCGAGCATAAAAATTCTGAATAATAATTTCTCTCGACAGCTCATGATTGGGGCATGAATATAAAATTGACTTAAGCCTCCCCCAGGCTTGAGCGATTCTTTCCCCTTCACGAGGCCAAAAATTATAAATATAAATCCGATCATGATGAACTAGATGCATAGGATAAATTTTTTGATGAAATTCCATTTTCAATCGGTTGTAGCTCCATGATCCAATATCATCACATAGCCTATTCCGTGTCAATGCCCTTTCCTTCAAAGATAAATGAAAGACCTTCTTCCTGACGTGATTCTCGGGAAGACCTGCAAGCTTAAATAATCCACAAACTCCATCCACATAGATTAGATGCAAATCAGGATGTAATGTTCCATCTCCTGCATAAGGATTAGCCAGCAGTTTCTCCATCATACCCGAAGGAATTTCAGAATAAATATTTTTAGTAGGTTCAGTAGGTTGAGGGACAACTCTTTGTGTTTCCAGTCCAGGTGAAGATACCCCGGACAAGCCCCTCAAATGATTACTTTCCATAGTGACAAGTGACAGTAAATTTTGGCACACTATATAAATTTTTCCTTACCAAATTCCACTTACCAAAGGCGCTTCACTCCCCGGCAACGGCGCCACAAAAGAGTATTGATGACCCACAAGTATGGGGGATATGTTGTAGTCCTTTCAATAAGTAAGAGTTTCGAACCAAACGAGGAGCAGAAGGAAATGACAAGAGGGTTTCTAGTAAGGTATTCTCTGCAAGCACTGAAATTATCAGTAACAAATAGTTTTGTGATAAGATAATTTGTAACAAGTAACAAGTGTAGCAAAGGCGCAGCAAGGTAGCTCAATCCTTTTTGTAGCAACGGAAAGGCCTGGACAAACTCTGATATAAAGCAAAGCGCTCCAAGGACACATGGGAATTTCTGTCAAGCTAGTTTTCATCATGCTCATTTGATTCACATTCATTACTTTAATAATTTGATATGTGGGTCGACCGGTGCTTGTGTGCTGCCCTTACTTGGACAAACCTCCCACTTATGATTAAGATAAATCTAACCATAGCATGAAACTATTGGAAATATGCCCTAGAGGCAATAATAAATTAGTTATTATCATATTTCCTTTTTCATGAGGATCATTTATTATCCATGCTAGAATTGTATTGATCGGAAACTCAGATACATGTGTGGATACATAGATAACACCATGTCCCTAGTATGCCTCTAGTAGACTGGCTCGTTCATCAAAGATGGTTAAGGTTTCCTGGCCATAGAAATGAGATGTCATTTGATAACGGGATCACATCATTAGGAGAATGATGTGATGGACAATACCCAAACTATAAACGTAGCAAATAATCATGTCAGTTTATTGTTACAATATTCTTCATGTCAAGTATATGTTCCTATGACCATGAGTTCATGCAACTCACTGACACTAGAGGAGTACGTTGTGTGTATCAAATGTCGCAACGTAACTGGGTGACTATAAAGGTGCTCTACAGGTATCCCCGAGGGTGCTGTTGGGTTGGCATGGATCAAGACTGGGATTTGTTACTCCATGTGACGGAGAGGTATCTCAGGGCTGACTCGGTAATACAACATCACTATAAGCCTTGCAAGCAATGCGACTAAAGAGCTAGCCATGGGATCTTGTATTATAGAACGAGTAAACAGACTTGTCAGTAACGAGATTGAACTAGGTATAGAGATACCGACGATCAAATCTCGGGCAAGTAACATATCGAAGAACAAAGGTAACAACGTACGGGTTTAACTGAATCCTTGACACAGAGGTTCAACCGATAAAGGTCTTCGTAGAATATGTAGGGAACCAATATGGGCATCCAGGTCCCGCTATTGGTTATTGACCGTAGAGGTGTCTCGGTCATGTCTACATGGTTCTTGAACCCGCAGGGTCTGCACACTTCAGGTTCGGTGACGTATCTATAGTATAGAGTTATGTATGGTGGTGACCGAAGGTTGTTCGGAGTCTCGGATGAGATCCCGGACGTTACGAGCAGCTCCAGAATGGTCCGAAGGTAAATATTGATATGTAGGAAGTCCTATTTCGGTCTCATCGGTAGTGTATCGGGAGTGCCGGGAGGGTACCGGGGGACCATCGGGAGGGGTGTCACGCCCCGAGGGGCGTCATGGGCTGTGGGAGGAGACAAACCAGACCCTTGTGGGCTGGAAGAAGCCTCCACTAAAGACCATGAGGTTGGAGAAGGAAAAAATCCAAAGGTGCAGAGGTGGAAAGAGTTTCCAAGTGGAAAGGAGGAATCCTACTCCTAATAGGATTGGAGTAGGACTCCTCCACCTCCAATTTCGACCAAACCTTGAGGGTTTGAGGATGCCTGCTCCCCTCCCTCCCTCCTATATATACTAGAGGATTTAGAGGGAAAAGCTAACCCTAATTGCCACGTGTTTCCCTCTTCTTCCTCTAGATCTGTTTCTCCTCTAGATTAGTTCTGCGGTGCTTAGGCGAAGCCCTGTAGGATTAGTTCAGCACCACCGCCACCACACCATTGTGATGCCGGAGAACTCATCTACCTCTCCACTCCCCTTTGCTGGATCAAGAAGGCGGAGATCGTCATCAAGCTGTACGTGTGCTGAACGTGGAGGTGCCGTCCGTTCGGCACTAGATCGGAAGAACCACGATGGGATCGCGAGGCGGCTCGTGATGAGATCGCGGGACGGATCGTGAAGACGTGAAACTACATGAACCGCGTTTCTTAACGCTTCTGCTTAGAGATCTACAAGGGTATGTAGATTCACTCTCCCTCTCGTAGATGCTCATCACCATGGATAGATCTTGCATGTGCGTAGAATTTTTTTTGTTTCCCATGCAACGTTCCCCAAAAGTGGCATCATGAGCTAGGTCTATGTGTAGATGAGATCTCGAGTAGAACACAAAGAGTTTGTGGGAATTGATGCTTCGATTGCTTCCTCCCTTGGTCGTGTTTTGGTTCAGCAGTATTGTGGGATGAAGCAGCCCGGACCAACCTTACTTGTACGCTTATGAGAGACCGGTTCCGTCGACTGACGTGTAACTTCGTTCCACAGAGATGGCTGGCGGGTATCTGTTTCTCCTAATTTAGTTGGATCGGATTCAACAAAGGAGGTCCTTGAGAAGGTTGAAAAGCAACTTATGTATCAACGTTGTGGTTTTCTGTAGGTGAGAATTGTTCTTGCTAGATACCTATAGCAGCCACGTAAAACATGCAACAACATTTAGAGGACGTCTAACTTGTTTTTGCAGGGTATGTTGTGATGTGATATGGCCAATTACATGATGAGATATATGTGACGTATGAAATGATCATGTGTTGTATAGAATATCACGACTTGCATGTCGATGAGTACGGCAATCGGTAGGAGCCATAGGGTTGTCTTTAATTATTGTATGACCTACGTGTCAATCATTAAGCGCTATGTAATGCTTTACTTAATCGCTAAATGGTAGCAATAGTAGTAGAAGCATGATGGGTGCGACAACCCCGATGGCAACACGTTGATAGAGATCAAGATGATGGAGATCATGCTGTCATGCCGGTGACGACGGAGATCATTCCGGTGCTTTCAAGATGGAGATCAAAAGAACAAGTTCATGGCCATATCATGTCACTTATGATTTGCATGTGATGTTAATCCTTTTATGCACCTTGTTTTGCTTAGGACGATGGTAGCATTATAAGGTGATCCCTCACTTAAATTTCAAGGTAAAAATTGTGTTCTCCACGAGTGTGCATCGTTGCGAAAGTTCATCGTGTTGAGACACCACGTGATGATCGGGTGTGATAGACTCTGTGTTCACATACAATGGGTGCAAGCCAGTGTTGCACATGCGGAACACTCGGGTTAAACTCGAAGAGCCTAGCACGTACAGACATGGCCTCGGAACACAAGAGACCGAAAGGTTGAACATGAGTCATATAGTAGATATGATCAACATGATGATGTTCACCATTGAAACCACCTCAACTCACATGATGATCGGACTTGAGTTGGTCAATTTGGATCATGTATCACTCGAATGACCAGAGGGATGTCAATTTGAATGGGAGTTCTTAAGTAATATGATTAATTGAACTCATTATCATGAACATAGTCAATAGTGTCTTTGCAAATTATGTTGTAGGTTACTAGCTTACGCTGTACCTCCCTTGAATTTTTATATGTTCCTAGAGAAATAGAGTTGAAAGATGGTGGTAGCAATATTTCGGACTGGGTCCGTGGTTTGAGGATTGTCCTCGTTGCTGCACAGAAGTCTTATGTCTGTAACGCACCGCTCGGTGCGCCACCCCCTCTAGCGTCGTGTGTAGATGTTGTGAACATGTGACAGGCACGTTGCGATGACTACTTGATAGTTCTGTGCGTCATGCATTACGGCTCCAAAACTTTTTGAACATCACTGAACATATGAGATGTTCCAAGAACTAAAATTTGGATCTCAGGCTCGTGCCCGTGTTGTGAGATATGAGATCTCCAACAAGATTCTTTGCCTGCAAGATGAAGGAGAATAGCTCAATCGTTGAGCATGTGCTCAGATTGTCTGGCTGCTACAATCGCTTGAATCAAGTGAGAGTTGATCTTTCAGATAAGATAGTGATTGATATAGTTCTCTGAGTCACTATCACTAAGCTACTGGAACTTCTTGATGAACTATTATTATGCGAGGAATGGAAATGATGATCCCTGAGATGTTCGCGATGTTTGACACCGCAAAGGTAGAAATCAAGAAGGAGCATCAAGTGTTGATGGTTAGTAAAACCACTAGTTTCGAGAAAGGCAAGGGCAAGGAGAGAAACTTCATGGATGGCAAGTTAGTTGCTGCTCCAGTGAAGTAACCCAAAGTTGAACCCAAACCTGAGACTAAGTGCTTCTATTATGAGGAGAGCGGTCGCTGAAGTGGAACAACGTTAGATACTTGGTAGATGAGAAGGCTGGCAATGTCAACAGAAGTATATTTGATATACGTGTTATTCATGTGTACCTTGCTAGTACTCCTAGTAGCACCTGGGTATTGGATACCGGTTCAGTTGCTAAATGTTAGTAACTCGAAGTAAAAGCTACGGAATAAATGGAGACTAGCTAAGTGTGAGGTGACAATGTGTGTTGGAAATGTTTCCAAGGTTGATGTGATCAACATCACACGCTCTCCCTACCTTCGGGATTAATGACGAACCTAAATAAATGTTATTTGGTGTTTTGCGTTGAGCATGAATGTGATTGGATCGTGTTTATTGCAACACGGTTATTCATTTAAGTTAGAGAATAATGGTTATTTTGTTTACATGAATAATACCTTCAATGGTCAAGCACCCAGTGAGAATGGTTTGTTGAATCTTGAACGTAGTAATACACATGTTCATAACATTGATGCCAAAAAGATACAAAGTTAATAATAATAGTACCACATACTTGTGGCACTGCCGCTAAATGTCATATTGGTATAAGTCGCATGAAGAAACTCCATGCTGATGGATCTTTGGACTCATTCGATTTCGAATCGGTTGAGACATGTGAACCATGCCTCTTGGGCAAGATGACTAAGGACCCCGTTTTCCAGTTTGATGGAGCGGGCAAGTGATTTATTGGAACTGATACATGTTGATGTATGCAATCCAATGAGTCTTGTAGCGTGTAGTGGATATTGTTATTTTCTTACCTTCACTGATGATTTGAGTAGATATAGTGTATATTTACTTAATGAAACACAAGTCTGAATCGTTTGAAAAGTTCAAGCAAATTCAGAGTGAAGTTTAAGATCATCGTGACAAGAAGATAAAAATGTCTGCGATATGATCCTGGAGGTGAATATCTGAGTTAAGCGTTTGGCATACAACTTTAGACAATGTGAAAGTTGTTTCATAACTCACACCACCTAGAACACCATAGTGTGATGGTGTGTTCGAATGTCATGGTCGTGCTCTATTGGATATGGTGGATACTATGATGTCTCTTATCGTTTTGCCACTATCATTTTGGGGTTATGCATTAGAGACAACTACATTCACTTTAAATAGGGCACCATCTAAATCCGTTGAGATGAAACCGTGTGAATTATGGTTTGATAGAAACCTAAGCTGTCATTTCTTGATGTTTGGGGCTGCGACGGTTATGTGAAAAAATGTTTTCCCCTAATGAGCTCGAACCCAAAGCGGACAAATGCATCTTCGTAGAATACCCAAAGTACAGTTGGGTAAACCTTCTATCTCAGATCCAATCATAAAGGGTTTGTTGCTAAAACTGGGTCCTTTCTCGAGAAAAGGTTTCTCTCGAAAGAATTGAGTGGGAGGAAGATAGAACTTGATGAGGTTGTTGAACCTTTGTTCAACCAGAGAGTAGCGCAGCGCAGAAAGATGTTTCTGTGGAACCTACATCAGTTCAAGAGGAAGTAAATGATGATGATCATGAAGCTTCAGATCAAGTTACTATCGAACCTTGTAGGTCGACAAGGATGCGTACTGCTCCTGAGTGGTACAACAACCCTGTCTTGGAGGTCATGTTGTTGGACAACGATGAACCTATGATCTATGGAGAAGCGATGATGGTCCCGGATTCTGACAAATGGTTAGAGGCCATGAAATCCGAGAAAGGATCCATGTATGAAAACCAAGTATAGACTTTGGTAGACTTGCTCATTAGATGACAGGTCGTTGAGTACAAATGGACCTTTAAGGTTAAGACAGACGCTGATGGTGAATGTCACCATTTATAAAGCTCGACTTGTCGCAAAGAAGTTCCCGAGAAAGTTCAAGGAGTTGTCTGCGATGAGACTTTCTCACTCGTAGCGATGCTAAAGTCTGTTGGAATTATGTTAGCAGTTGCTGCATTTTTCAATTATGAAATCTAGCAGATGGATGTCAAAACATCGTTTCCTTAACGGTTTACTTGAGGAAAGGTTGTATGTGATACAACCATAAGGTTTTGTCAGTCCTAAGGATGCTAAAAGTTGTGCGAGCTCCAGCAATCCTTCTATGGGCTGGAAAAGCATCTCGGAGTTGGAATATACGCTTTGATGAGGTGATCAAAGTTTTTGAGTCTATACAAAGTTTATGAGAAACTTGTATTTACAATAAAGTGAGTGGGAGCACTATAGAATTTTTGATAAGCATATGTGGTTGACATATTATTGATCGAAAATGATATAGAATTTTTGGAAAGCATAAATGGTTGTTTGAAAAGAGTTTTTCAAAGGAAGACCTGGATAAAGCTACCTAATTGTTGAGCATCAATATCTATAGAGATAGATCAAGATGCTTGATGAGACTTTCAATGAGTACATACCTTGAAAAGATTTTGAAAGAGTTCAAAATGGATCAGTCAGAGAAAGAGTTCTTGCCTGATTTGTAAGGTGTGAAGTTGAGTAAGACTCAAAGCTCAACCACGGAAGAAGAAAGAGAAAGGGCGAAGGTCGCCCCTATGCTTTAGCCATAGGCTCACTATAGTATGTCATGCTGTGTACCGCACGTGTGTGTGCCTTGCCATGAGTCCGTCATGGGGTACAAGAGTGATCTGAGAGTGGATCAATGGAAAGCGGTCAACATTATCCTTAGTAACTAAAGGACTAAGGAAATGTTTCTTGATTATGAAGGTGATAAACAGTTCGTCATAAAGAGTTACGTCGATGTAAGCTTTAACACCAATCCGGATGACTCTTAGTAGCAATCCGGATAAGTATAGTGGAGTAGCCATTTGGAATAGATCCAAGTGGAGTGTGGTAGCAGTGTCTACAGTAAGACATAGAGATTTGCAAAGTACACACGGATCTGAATGTCGCAGACCCGTTGACTAAAAGACCTCTCTCACATGCAAAGCATGATTGAGCACCAGAACTTATTGGGTGTTAGATTCATAACAATGCGAATCACATGGTGATGTGAACTAGATTATTGACTCTAGTGCAAGTGGGAGACTGTTGGAAATATGTCCTAGAGGCAATAATAAATTAGTTATTATCATATTTCCTTGTTCGTGATAATCATTTATTATCCATGCTAGAATTGTATTGGTCGGAAACTCAGATACAGGTGTGGATACATAGACAACACCATGTCCCTAGTATACCTCTAGTAGACTGGATAATTGAGAAAGGATGGTCAAGGTTTCCTGGCCATAGACATGAGAGGTCATTTGATAATGGGATCACATCATTAGGAGAATGATGTGATGGACAAGACCCAAACTATAAATGTAGCATATGATCATGTTAGTTTATTGCTACAGTTTCTGCATGTCAAGTATATGTTCCTATGACCATGAGATCATGCAACTCACTGACACCAGAGGAGTACATTGTGTGCATCAAACGTCGCAACGTAACTGGGTGACTATAAAGGTGCTCTACAGGTATCCCCGAGGGTGCTGTTGGGTTGGCATGGATCAAGACAGGGATTTGTTACTCCGTGTGACGGAGAGGTATCTCAGGGCCCACTCGGTAATACAACATCACTATAAGCCTTGCAAGCAATGTGACTAAAGAGTTAGCCACGGGATCTTGTATTACGGAACGAGTAAACAGACTTGTCGGTAACGAGATTGAACTAGGTATAGAGATATTGACGATCGAATCTCGGGCAAGTAACATACCGAAGAACAAAGGGAACAACGTACGTGATTAACTGAATCCTTGACACAGAGGTTCAACCGATAAAGGTCTTTGTAGAATATGTAAGAACCAATATGGGCATCTAGGTCCCGCTATTAGTTATTGACCGTAGAGGTGTCTCGGTCATGTCTACATGGTTCTTGAAACCGCAGGGTCTGCACACTTAAGGTTCGGTGACGTATCGGTAGTATAGAGTTATGTATGGTGGTGACCAAAGGTTGTTCGGAGTCTCGGATGAGATCCCGAACGTTACGAGCAGCTCCAGAATGGCCCGAAGGTAAAGATTGATATATAGGAAGTCCTGTTTCGGTCTCATCGGTAGTGTAACGGGAGTGCCGGGAGGGTACCAGGGGACCATCGGGAGGGGTGTCATGCCCTGAGGGGCGTCATGGGCTGTGGGAGGAGACAAACTAGCCCCTAGTGGGCTGGAAGAATCCTCCACTAAAGACCATGGGGTTGGAGAAGGAAAATATCCAAAGGTGCAGAGGTGGAAAGAGTTTCCAAGTGGAAAGGAGTAATCCTACTCCTAATAGGATTGGTGTAGGACTCCTCCACCTCCAATTTCAACCAAACCTTGAGGGTTTGAGGATGCCTATTCGCCTCCCTCCCTCCTATATATACTATAGGATTTATAGGGAAAAGCTAACCCTAATTGCCACGTGCTGCCCTCTTCTTCCTCTAGATCTGTTTCTCCTCTAGATTAGTTCTGCGGTGCTTAGGCGAAGCCCTGCATGATTAGTTCACCACCACCGCCATCATGTCGTTGTGCTACCGGAGAACTCATCTACCTCTCCGCTCTCACTTGCAGGATCAAGAAGGCGGAGATCGTCATCGAGCTGTATGTGTGCTGAATGCGGCGGTACCGTCCGTTCGGCACTAGATCGGAAGAACCCCGATGGGATCGCGGGACGGCTCGTGATGAGATTGCGGGACGGATCGTGAGTGGATCGTGAAGACGTTCGACTACATCAACCGTGTTTCTTATCGCTTCCGATTAGCGATCTACAAGGGTATGTAGATTCACTCCCCCTCTCGTAGATGCTCAACACCATGGATAGATCTTGCGTGTGCGTAGAATTTTTTTTGTTTCCCATGCAACGTTCCCCAATAGAAACGTGTGGATCCAAATAAGCCCCTTGCGAAGCAACGCATAAACTAGGGTTTAAGCTTCTATCACTCTAGCAACCCATCATCTAGTTATTACTTCCCAATGCCTTCCCCTAGCCCCAAATAGTGGTGAAGTGTTATGTAGTCCACGTTAACATAACACCACTAGAGGAGAGACAACATGAACATACATCTCATCAAAATATCGAACAAATACCAAATTCACATGATTACTTATAACAAGACTTATCCCATGTCCTCAGGAACAAACGTAACTACTTACAAAGCATATTCATGTTCAAGATCAGAGGAGTATTAATTATCATTAAGGATCTGAACATATGATCTTCCACCAACTAGCATCAACTACAAGGAGTAATCAACACTACTAGCAACCCACAGGTACCAATTTCAGGTGTTGAGACAAAGATCGGATCCAAGAGATGAACTAGGGTTTGGAGAGGAGATGGTGCTGGTGAAGATGTTGACGGAGGGTGACCCCCTCTCGATGAGAGGATCGTTTGTGATTGATACGTCTCCAACGTATCTACTCTTCCAAACTCTTTTGCCCTTGTTTTGGACTCTAATTTGCATGATTTGAATGGAAGTAACCCGGATTGACGATGTTTTCAGCAGAATTACCTTGGTGTTATTTTTGTGCAGAAATAAAAGTTCTCGGATCGTCCTGAAAATTTACGGAGAATATTTTTGGAATTAATAAAAAATACTGGCGCAAGAATTAACCAGAGCAGGGCCACCAGTAGGCCACAAGCCCGCTGGCCACGACCACCCCCCTCGCCACGTGGGAAGGGCTTGTGGGCCCCTCGTGGCTCCTCCGACCTCCTCTCGAGATCCATATAACCCTATTTGTCGAGGAAAAAATGAGAGAGAAGAGGTCATCGCATTTCACGATATGGATCCGTCGTCATCGCCAGTTCTTCCTCGGGAGACCAGATCTGTAGTCCGTTTTGGGCTCCGGAGAGGGGAAATCAACGCCTTCGTCATCACCAACCATCCTTCATCACCAATTCCATGATGCTCCCCATCGTTCGTGAGTAATCTCATCGTAGGCTTGCTGGACGGTGAGGGGTTGGATGATATTTATCATGTAATCGAGTTAGTTTGGTTAGGGTTTGATCCCTAGTATCCACTATGTTCTGAGATTGATGTTGATATGACTTTGCTATGCTTAATGCTTGTCACTAGGGCCCGAGTGCCATGATTTTAGATATGAACCTATTGTGTTTTCATGAATATATGTGTGTTCTTGATCCTATCTTGCAAGTTGTAGACACCTATTACGAGTTATAATCCGCATCCCCTAGGGTGACAATAATTGGGATTCTTTCCGGTGATTACCGTAGTTTGAGGAGTTCATGTATTCACTAAGTGCTAATTCTTTGGTCCGGTTCTCTATTAAAAGGAGGCCTTAATATTCCTTCGTTTCCAATAGGACCCTGCTGCCATGGGTGGGTAGGACAAAAGATGTCATGCAAGTTCTTTTCCATAAGCATGAATGACTATATATGGAATACATGCCTACATTACATCGATGAATTGGAGCTAGTTCTGTGTCACTCGATTTATAACAATCCGACATAATTATCCATCGCTAATCCATTGCCTACAAGCTTTTCATATGTTGATCTTCGCTCGGTTACTTTTCCATTGCTACTGTTGCAATCACTACAAATCTGCTACTATCACATTGCCACCGTTACTGTTACTACCATATTACTTTGCTACTAAACACTTTGCTGCAGATATTAAGTCTTTCAGGTGTGGTTGAATTGACAACTCCGCTACTAATACTCGAGAATATTGTTTGGCTCCCCTTGTGTCAAATGAATAAATTTGGGTTGAATACTCTACCCTCGAAAACTGTTGTGATCCCCTATACTTGTGGGTTATCAAGACCTTTTTCTAGCGCTGTTGTCGGGGAGCATAGCTTTGTTCTCTGAGTCACTTGGCATATATATATATATGTTGATCACTATGAAGAATCTGAAAGATCCAAAACCCAAGACATATCCCTCTACTACGAGGGGAGGTAAGGAACTGCCATCTAGCTCTGCACTTGATTCACCTTCTGTTATTAGTAAGTTTGCGACACCACCACCTGCTAGTAATTCCGATATGTCGCAAGTAATTGATAATGGTACTTCTGCTATGCATGATGCTTATGATAATACTTTGCTTGATTATACTATGCCACTGGGTGAATTTCTTGATGAACAAATAGCAAGAGCTAATGCTGAAACTGATAATATTTCTGAATCTGATGAAATTATTGAAAGTGAACACTATGATTCACCTACTAGACCTACTCTCCTAGATATGAATTGCCTCATATACCTGAGGGTTATGTTATGGAAGGAGAGGTAGCTAGGGACTTTCTTTCTTGTAAGGATAGAGATGATCTTAAGAAATTGCTTCGCAAGTGGAAGGAAAAATCTTTGAATACTAGAATGCAATATGATCCTAAGTTTGCTACTTCACCCATCTTTGTTACTGATAAGGATTATGAATTCTCTATCGATCCTGAGTTAATTACTTTGGTTGAATCTGATCCTTTCCATGGTTATGAATCTGAAACTGTCGTGGCACATCTTACCAAATTGAATGATATAGCCACCCTATTTACTCATGAGGAAAATTCACTATTACTATATTCTTAAGTTGTTTCCTTTCCATTAAAGGGTGATGCTAAGAAATAGTTTAATTCTCTTGCTGCTGGTTGTGTGCGTAATCCCCAGGACATGGTTTATTACTTCTCTGAAAAATATTTTCCTGCCCATAAGAAACAAGCTGCCTTGTAGGAAATATTTAACTTTGTGCAGACCGAAGAAGAGAGTCTCCCACAAGCTCGGGGGAGGTTTATCCAATTACTTAATGCTTTGCCTGATCATCCTCTCAAGAAAAATGAAATACTTGATATCTTTTATAATGGACTAACCGATGCTTCTAGGGACTACCTAGATAGTTGTGCTGGTTGTGTTTTCAGGGAACTAGCTGTTGAACAAGCTGAATTACTATTGAATAATATATTGAGCAATGATAATGATTGGACTATTCCTGAACCACCTCCAAACAAACTCCAAAGGAAAGAGGTATTCTATTCCTAAGTCCTGAAGATATGCAAGAGGCAAAGAAATCTATGAAAGAAAAAGGTATTAAAGCTGAAGATGTTAAAAATCTACCACCTATTGAAGAAATACATGGTCTTGATAACCCGACACGGGTAGTAGAGGTAAATTCTCTTTGCAGATTTCATGAAATAGATATTCCTTATAATAAATCTGCTAGCCAATGCTTGGATGAATTTGATAATTTTATTATGAAGCAAGAAAATTTCAATGCCTATGTTAGTAGACAATTGAAACATAATGCTTATATGCTTGACCGCTTGGGTGATTATTTGAGTAGAACTGTCAATGATCTTAAGCTTATTAGTAAATATGCTTCCATGGTAACCACTCAAGTAGAACAAGTACTTAAGGCTCAAATTGATTTGCTTAATGAGATGAATAGTAAAGACAACAATCATTCTGTTAAAGTTGTGACTAGAGGTGGTAGAATGACTCAGGAACCTTTGTATCCTGAGGGCCATCCTAGGATAATTGAGCAAGATTCTTAGAGAGTTAATACTAATGCACCTATTCTTTCCAATAAGAGTAGGAAAAAGAATGATGATAGTACTTTGCATGCTGCTAGTGAACCTGTTATAGATACATCTGAGAATCCGAATGATCTTTCTATTTCTGATGCTGAGACACAATCTGGTGATGAACATGAGCCTAGTGATAACATTAATAATGATGTTCATGTAGATGCTCAACCTAGTAATCATAATGATGTGGAGATTGAACCTGCTGATGATCTTGATAACCCACAATCTAAGAATAAAAGATATGATAAAAGAGACTTCATTGCTAGGAGACATGGCAGAGAAAGAGAACCATGGGTTCAGAGACCCATGCCCTTTCCTCCTAAACCATCCAAGAAAAAGGATGATGAGGACTTTGAGCGCTTTGCTGAAATGCTTAGACCTGTCTTTTTACGTATGCACTTGACTGATATTTTGAAAATGTCTCCTTATGCTAAGTATATGAAAGATTTTGTGACAAATAAAAGAAAGATACCGGAAGCTGAGATTTCCACCATGCTTGCTAATTATACTTTTAAAGGTAGAATACCTAAGAAACTAGGAGATCCTGGAGTACCTACTATACCATGCTCTATTAAAGGAAATTATGTTAAAACTGCTTTATGTGATCTTGGAGCTGGTGTTAGTGTTATGCCTTTCTCTTTATATCGAAGACTTGATTTGAATAAGTTGGCACCTACTAAAATCTCTTTGCAAATGGCTGATAAATCAACTGCTCTACCTATCGGTATTTGTGAGGATGTACTTGTCGTAGTTGCAAATGCTACTATCTTGACAGACTTTGTTATTCTTGATATTCCCGAGGACGACAGTGTGTCGATCATCCTTGGTAGACACTTCTTGAATACTGCAGGGGATGTTATTGATTGCAACAAGGGCAATGTCACTTTTCATATTAATGGTAATGAGCATACATTACACTTTCCGAAGAAACAACCTCAAGTTCATAGTATCAACTCTATTGAAAAAATTCCAACAATTATTATTGGAGACTTTGAGTCCCCTCTTCCTACTGTCAAGAAGAAATATGATATACTTATTGTGGGGGAAATGCATATCCCCATTGAGGTAACTTAGTGTTGTTCGATAATTCTTCGGTTTCATTTCATTCGAAAGAAGTTCGTTAATAAGACTTGATCAACCTTATTGATGGATTCCTTTTGAGGAGCATGAGATGGATGAATCTAGAAAGCACAACTTCCTGCACCTCACTTTTACTTTCTGTTACCTAGGTGAAATTAAGTAAAAATGCTATTATTTTTCTGTTTTTTGAGTTTTTCATGCAATAGAAAAATGACCTGAAAGTAAAAGTTCCCAGAATCCCCTAAAAATTTAGTATGATTTTTTCTGGAATATTTAAGATTTTTTGGCACTGAGAATGCATCAGGGGGCTACACCAGTGGGCCACAAGCCTGCAGGGCGTGGCCACCCCCTGGCCGCGCCTAGCAAGCTTGTGGGTCCCACGTGCCCCCTCCACTTATTCCAGCACCCATTCACTTCATCTCTCCCCAGAAAAAATTCCATCATTGCTCAAACCCGTGTTCTAGCTCATCTTGCTGCCATTTTCGATCTCCTTGCTCAAAGCTCCATTTGCAAAAGTATTTTAGGGGATTGCTCATCAGTATGTGACTCCTCTAATGGTCCAATTAGTTTTTGCTCTAGTGCCTTATATATTGCAAATTTTTGTTGCTATGGTGACATTGTTCTTGAGCTTGCATGTCAAATTTTTATGGTCCCAAGTAGTTTTGATGCATGATATGGTCTCTAGGCACTTGAGGGAGTAGTTTCTATGAGTTTAGTTTTGTTTTGTGTACCTTTATTTTCACTCACTAAATTTTTTAGAATTTTTCAGAAATGTTGAGAAGGCTATTAAGAGGATCTTCAAGCCGGGGTTCTAAGGAAGATGAGAATGAAATGAAGGAGAAATCTTCCTCACGTCATAGAAATCCGACCATGTGAATGGCCGTGTGACACATTCTTGAGGGCGGCTGGAATTTATGAAGATTTCTATTATTTGGATGAGAATGCAGGCATCACCGACTTCCTCAACGATAAGTGTGACCAGTACCTCTTGCTCACTAATACCTTTGTGCCAAAAAATTTACTTTCATCCTAGGGAAGACCCTCCTACAGTAGAATTTCATTTATATGATGTGCCTAAGAAAATGAATCTTTATGATTTTTGCAAAGTTTGCAAGATACCCTATGAGGGCAGCATCCGGGAACCACATCCTCGAGACATGGAAGATTTTATTGCCTTAGTCACTGTAGGAGAGGAGAGGCATGTCAAAGGCAAGAGAAGCTAGTTTACATTTTCCTGTGCTACGCTATTATTCATTATACGGGAAGATGTTTAGTTGGTCACTAGGAGAGTGGTAGCCTTAGTGCTCCTGACATCACTATTTTGCGCCATGCTTTACTTGCTGATAGAACTTTTAGTCTGGGCGCTATGGTGGCCCAATGGTTGAACACTAACCGTTTGAAGGGGGCCATATTCGGAGGTATCTATGCATCTCATTTAGCTAAAAAATTTGAGATACCCATTAGACTTCACAAAAAAGATGAGAGGCTGATACCCGCGAAGTTTTTAGATTATGACCGTATGGAAGCCCATGATTTTATTAAAAAGAATGATGATAGGAGGTTCCTTCACAATTTATTATTTAGTTAGGGTACTTGTGAGATTATTACTCTCTCTTCTTCTTCTCTGTTCGATATTCATTCAGGCAGGTACACTGTTATGCCCGATGACATCTACCAATATTGGCGGTTGGAGCAACCCCGAGCACCTGAGCCAGCATCGGCTCTCGATACGTATCAAACCCTGGTTTGTCAGTGGGAGACACAAGAGATCGCTAATCAGTGGAACCCTCAGTGTCCTCCGGAGTACCCCAGAGAAGGTTATTTCCAGCCATGGCCCTAGACCAACTTAGGCCAAAAGCCTAAGCTTGGGGGAGTACGTATTTCTCACCGACATTACATTCATGTTCACACACTTATTTCAGTTGTCGGTGTTCATACTTTTTCATTGTACTATCCATGGTAGTTTAATTCTTGTTTTGATTTTTTCTTGTGTGTTTAATAAACTTTGGGAAAAATACAAAAAAATAGTTGTAGTTTTATTTTCTAGTTTCCTAGCTGTAGCATTAAAGAGAAGACCCAAAAATATTTCTTGTTCTTCTTTTTGCTTGCTGGGACCTCTCCCGTGTAAAACTTTTTCCTTTCTTTTCTTTGGGTCGTAAGGAGAAGACCACGACGACGTGTTGAGTGGCTCTCATACGCACTACTGTTTATCTTACAAAGAGCCTATATTCCCTTGTCTTCTCCTTAGGTTTATTGTTTGCAGATTTCAGCTTAGTCCAATGCACGTGCACTCTTATTATTATTCACATCGTTCGGTCGTGCAAGTGAATGGAAATAATGACGATATTTGATGAAAAGATTGAGATGGAGAAAAGCTGGTATGAACTCGACCTATCTTGCTTTTGTAAATATGATTAGCTCATCATTCCGAATTCAGTATATTATGGGTTGAACATGATTGCAATTACAATTAGAGATTATAGTTATTCATGTCATGCTTAATTAGCTAAGAGTGTATAATGGTTCATCTTGAGTGCCAACATGCGCATTAAAACGGTTGTGATGTAGTATGATAGAGTGGTATCCTCCTCTGGATGATTCAAGTGGCTTGACTTGGCACATGTTCATGCATATGTAGTTGAAACAAATCAACATAGCCTCCACGATATGTTCATAGTGAATTATATCCTACTCATGCTTGCATTCAATGTTGGTTAATATCAAAGCATGTTGATGACTGTGTCGCTCTCTAGTTGGTCGCTCCCAAGTCTTTTGCTAGCCTTCACTTGTACTAAGCGGGAATACTGCTTGTGCATCCATCTCAATAAACCCAAAGTTGTTCCATATGAGTCCATCATATCTACCTATATGTGGTATTTACCTACCGTTCCAAGTAAATTTGCATGTGCTAAACTTTAAACCTTCAAATAGACCTTCTGTTTTGTATGCCCAAATCGCTCATGTGGCGACTGGGAGCTGTCAGTATCTTCCATGCTAGGTGGGTTATTCTCACGATATGTGTTGATTCACTATCATTCATGAGAAAGTGGCTGGTAATCGGGATGCCCAGTCCCATTCTCGAAATAAAAAAGCAAAAGATAATTAAATAAAACTCCCCTAGGACTGTGTTTGTATGGATGGCACCTGTGAATTCAGCCCGCCATGGAGTGTGATTGATTGGTGGAGGGGGAGTAAAAACTTTACCATTCTGTTTGGGAACCGTCTATAATGTATCTAGCATGGAAGATATCGAAAACCTCTTGGTCGTTATGTGAGCAACGAAAGCATACCGCTCCAAAATCATTACCTATCTCTATTTTAAAAGCTTGAGCTCTGTCACCTCTGCAAATCAATGCTTCCCTTTGCGAAAGGCTTATCTATTTACTTTATTGTTGAGTCATCATCCTCTTATAAAAGGCACCAGTTAGAGAGCACCATTGTCATTTGTATGCCTTGCTATTAATTGATGTTGAGTATGATCATGACTGGTTCTCTCTCATCATGAATTACAAGTTTAGTCAGTCCTTGTTCTCCAGAGGTGCTCTGCATTTATGTTTTGCGGTCTCAGAAAGGGCTAGCGAGATACCATTATGTCATATTGTATCATGATTGTTTTGATAAATTGTTATCATCCGAGACTTGTTATTATTGCTCGCTAGTTGGTTATGCCATTAACATGAGTAAATGTGAGACCTAAATATTATTGTGAATGTGGTTAGTTTATAATCTTTGTTGAAAATCTGAACATAAGTTAGACATATTTACAACAGCAAGGTCAAACAGAGTTTGTAAAAGTTTTTCTTTATCACTTTCAGTTTATCAGGTGAATTGCTTGAGGACAAGCAAAGGTTTAAGCTTGGGGCAGTTGATACGTCTCCAACGTATCTACCTTTTCAAATTCTTTTCCCCTTGTTTTGGACTCTAATTTGCATGATTTGAATGGAACTAATCCGGACTAATGCTATTTTCAGCAGAATTGCTTTGGTGTTATTTGTGCAGAAATAAAAGTTCTCGGATCGTCCTAAAAAATTATGGAGAATATTTTTGGAATTAATAAAAAATACTGGCGCAAGAATTAACTAGAGGAGGGCCACGAGCAGGCCACAAGCCTGCTGGCCGCGGCCACCCCCTGGCCGCGTGGGGCAGGCTTGTGGGCCCCTCGTGGCTCCTGTGACCTCTCCAGCTCCATATAACCCTATTTGTCGAGGAAAAAATGAGATAGAAGAGTTCATCGTGTTTTACGATACGAAGCGGCCGCCATCGCCAGTTCGTCCTCGGAAGACCAGATCTGGAGTCCGTTTTGGGCTCTGGAGAGGGGAAATTGACGCCTTCGTCATCACCAACCATCCTTCATCACCAATTCCATGATGATCCCCACCATTCGTGAGTAATCTTATCGTAGGCTTGCTGGACAGTAAGGGGTTGGATGAGATTTATCATGTAATCGAGTTAGTTTGGTTAGGGTTTGATCCCTAGTATCCACTATGTTCTGAGATTGATGTTGCTATGACTTTGCTATGCTTAATGCTTGTCACTAGGGCCTGAGTGCCATGATTTCAGATCTGAACCTATTATGTTTTCATGAATATATGTGTGTTCTTGATCCTATCTTGCAAGTTGTAGAAACCTATTACGATTAATGATCCGCATCCCCCAGGGTGACAATAACTAGGATTCTTTTCGGTGATTACCGTAGTTTGAGGAGTTCATGTATTCACTAAGTGCTAATGCTTCGGTCTGGTTCTCTATTAAAAGGAGGCCTTAATATCCCTTAGTTTCCAATAGGACCCCGCTGCCACGGAAGGGAAGGATAAAATATGCCATGCAAGTTATTTTCCATAAGCACGTATGACTGTATATGGAATACATGCCTACATTACATTGATGAATTGGAGATAGTTCTGTCTCACTCTATTTTACAACTATTGCATGATGAATGCCATCCGACATAACTATCCATCACTGATCCATTGCCTACGAGCTTTCCATATATTGATCTTCACTCGGTTACTTTTCCATTGCTACTGATGCAATCACTACAAATTTGCTACTATCACTTTGTCACCATTACCGTTACTACCATATTACTTTGCTACTGAATACTTTGCTGTAGATATTAAGTCTTTCAGGTGTGGTTGAATTGACAACTCCGCTGCTAATACGCAAGAATATTCTTTGGCTCCCCTTGTGTCGAATCAATAAATTTGGGTTGAATACTCTACCCTCGAAAACTGTTGCGATCCCCTATACTTGTGGGTTATCAGTGATGACGATGGCTTCGATTTTCCCCTCCGAGAGGGAAGTTTCCCTGGCAGAACAGCCCTGCCGAAGCTCTAGATTGGTTCTGTCCAAGTTCCGCCTCGAGACGGCGGCGCTTCATCCCGAAAGCTCTCTTGTGATTTTTCCAGGTCAAAACACTTCATATAGCAGAAGATGGGCGTCGGGGGAGCCACGGGGCCCCACAAGCCTGCTAGGCGTGGCCAGGGGGTGGCCGCGCCTAGCAGGCTTGTAGCCTGCAGGTGGCCCCCCTCTAGTTGATTCTTGTGCCAGTATTTTTTATTAAATCCAAAAACATTCTCCGTAAATTTTTAAGACTTTTGGAGTTGTGCAGAATAGGTATCTCAGATTTGCTCCTTTTCTAGTCGAGAATTCCAGCTGCCGGCATTCTCCCTCTTCATGGTAAACCATGTAAAATAAGAGGGAAAAGGCACAAGTATTGTACCATAACGTGTAATAACAGCCCATAATGCAATAAATATCAATATAAAATCATGGTGCAAAATGGACGTATTAGAGACGAAGGGGGCAAGGTTTTACCCAGGTTTGGGCCCTCCTATGGAGGTAATACCCTATGTCGTGGTTGACTGTATTGATGATATGGGGTTACAGAGTTGATCTACCTTGAGATCGAATAGATAACCCTATATGAGTTCTTCTGTCCCTACAACGTAAAACCCACCGGTTTATATAGACACAGGGGGTACCTAGGGTTTACACATGGTCGGTTACATGCCGAAGAGATAAACACGCCTATCTATAGCTGACAGTCTTGGAGAACACGCCATGGCTCCTTGAAACCTCCACCCTGGCAATGGGGCCCTTGATCACCCAATGGTCACTTTGCGGCCCATACAGTCCGGCCCGTGGGAAACAGGTCGGCTATCCGAGGACCTCTAAATCCAGGAATCCCTTAGCCGGTGACGTCGATGAGGCGGGAGGTGGCCCAGCCCACCCGAAATGTCGCCTGGTAGGCTGCCAGGACAACCTCCTCCGGCGTCTGCTGCGGTGATAGCAGTGTGGCAAGCCAGGCGTGCTCCTCCTCCTCGAGACGCAACGCCTCCTCCTTCTGCTCCCATCGCATCTGTCTCTCGCCCTACGCCTTCTCCTCTGTGAGCTAGTGCTGCCTTCATTGCTTGAGGTGGACCGCCCCCTCCTTCGGCGTGGCGTCGTAGTGAACGGGCGGCGCGCTCACCCACTCGCGGACGTCGCCGGGAGACTTGTACTCCTCTTGTGGCCAAGTGGGTGGAGGCGGCGACCGCTTTCGCGGCAGCGTGGGCTTCGGATTCGCGTTGGGCTCGATGTAGGGCGGAAGTGGCACTGGAGGCGGTGGGACGAAGAGTGAGGCGTCGATGAAGTCCCCTCAGTCGACAAGGCGAGGGCATGCTCCAGTCCATCCCACTAGGCGTCCTCCTCGATCCGACTAGGCTCCAGTGCGTGTTGTAGGGCCAGCTCGAGGGAGGCTTGGTACGCCGCCTCTTCGCCCGACGACGCTCCTCCTCGTGCTCTAGTGTGAATCAGCACTCTCAGTTGGGGGAGTATGGCGTGTAGTCATGCATCACCCGCTGCTCCAGCTTGAGGTCCTCGCGTGCCGACAAACCTCCTCCGCGTGCCAATCGGTGCACTGCCGGACAGGGGATCCGTTGCGAATCCAGTTACCAACCATCGGGCAGGTTGAGGTTTGGATATTGCAGCGGCCGGCGGTACTTCCAGTGCCACCGCGCTTGGTGGACTGGTATGTAGAGTTGTTCCCACGCCAGAGGTGAGCCTTGTCTAGCAAGCTGCGGCAGGGGCGGCGTCATGCGCCCGAGGGAAGAGCTCGCGCCTGCGCTGAGCTTGCCCTTCCCCTTTCAATAACTGTTGAAGAAGCCCATGGCTAGATAGGGTTTGTGGTCGCCAACGAGGGAGCATGTGTGGCCAAATGTGGACGGGCATTTGGAAGTGGATGAGGCCGGCCTCGCCGCACGCTTCCATTAGAAAGGACGATGACGCGGATCTTCCACCCACCGCCAGGCGAGCCACGACGTAGGTGCGGGCATTTAATATAACGCGGACGGTGATTGAACGGCTGATTGGTGGACCCGTTGCGGACACGGAGGGAACGCGGTGCGCATCCGTTTCGTTTCCGTGAGGACGTAAATCCGGCCCAAATTTAGGGCTAAAATGGATCGGTACACACATGTCACGGACATGATTCGGATTCAGATCAGTGCATTGGGTCGCCGGTTTTGTTCGTAACGACCCAAAAAGACACGCGTAAATGAAATGGATCATCGGATTAAAGTTGTTCTTAATGTGCCAAACTGGTGGTGACGACGAATACAAGTAAAGTTTGAAGTCTCCAGCTGCTAGGCTTTTCTTCGACGCAATTGGTGCATGTACGGAGCACAAAAGGTGTGGTTTATTGCATCGTATTGCAACCGACACATCTCCTTGATGCTCATTGTTGGATGTGTTGTTCGTTGATTGAGTTATCAAAGACTAGGAATAGAGTTCAACTGTTCATCATGTAATGATTTTGTAATTTTGTATTCCCACGTGGTCTACACGATGAGATGAGATATAGAAGGAAGGAAGCTATGTTTTGCCAAGTCACAAGAAATGATCGTCTACAATTTAGATTAAACAACGTCTCACTATCATTTTCTGGAAACAACTGGCGTACGGTTTGATAGCTGTTTGTATTTAATATAAGTGCGAGACTTTCTGCTTAGATTTTTTTTTTCAAATATTGAGATGTTGATCGACCAGTTTTATGTCCTGACTCTTCCAAACCAATCCAACAAAACAAACGAGACCAAGCAACAACTTTGGGTACTGCAAATAAACCGGAAATTCAAAGGGGTCACACACAGGTGCAGGATCATGCACCTGCCAAACCTTTCCCGGTCAGCCGATTGCCTCGCGATCTGTAAAATAATTGAATCCTGCAGGAGGACACAATAGTTTGAAGTTTTAATATTTAAAACGTATGTTTGCATCAAACTTGTGACTTTCTCGGTTTCGTATCCAATTTCATACTTGAAACTTTAAGCGATCTTTATTGTACTAAAGTTGTGATTTTGTCGGTCGCTCGTACTAAGTGTCAGAGGTTAGAACCTAACAGAATATTTTTAAAACTCGTCAAACTGTATTCAAAATGAATCTTATTTGAAGGCCCTCGTTATAGAAAAACACATATGGAAAATGAATTTAATTTGAACTTCTTGCTTAAAAAATAATCGGAAGCGAAAAAAAAAAGACGAGTGACTACCACCTGTTGGGACGAGGTGATTTGGTGCCCATGCTCAGCTGCACACGCGATCAACAGAAAATTCAAAAGAAATACTAGAAAAAGAATCAAAGAATTCTGGTTTTCTTTTTCTCATTGGAAGATAATATGGTGCATGAGGTGCGCTCCAAATTTCAGATCATTTGGATATCTTAGTAGCTCGCAAAAAAGACAAATTTAGGTTTATGAAAAAGTTTACTGTTCATGTATTGTTCTGACTCAATTTGTCTTTTTTGCTGAGCTACTTATATGTTCAAATAATCTGAATTTGAAACGCACCTGACGCACAAAATTATCTTTCATGCAAAAAAAATGTTTCTAAAATTAATTGGTACTTTTTGTGAAAAAAAATTCACCAGATGCAAATGAGTTTGGGCTCAATAATGGATATTGGTACACCTCCTTTTAGTTGTTGTTCAAGGCCTGTTGTGTGATGTCGGTGGTGACATACTACTAAGGCCCTGTTCGGAGACTCTTCTCTCCGCTCCACTGTGGAGCTCGGTTTGAGCCGTTCCGGTTAATTAAGCTGCGGCGTGCTCCGTTCCGGGAGCGGAGTCGACGGATCGGAGAGTTTCCGAACACGCGCTAAGAGTAGCCAACTTTTTTTTGCGGGGTTGACATAGCCAACTTTGATCAGGCATAAGTCTTTTTTCTTTCTTTCTTTCTTTCTTTCTTTCTGTGCGGGGAGAGCAAGCTGGTAAGTACGAAGATGCTAATTGGAGCATATACAAACATAATCTGTATGGCGCATCTCCGGAAGCAAAACGAGACGTTACGTGCCCGTTTGAACAATCCATGCAGACCAATGCCCACCAACTAATCACCGAAAAGGAAACCGAAAGTGACGCAGTTAACTGAAGCAAGTGAATTGTTGCACGCGACGGTCCTGGATCTTCGGACTGAGAAGCAGCTGTTCATCAGCCTGTCTGGATCGTCAAACAGCGAAACAGCTCGCCTATCGGGCGATCTAGCTGCACGGCCCAGTAATTGGGAGGCCAGTCGGATACGATACGTACGTGGAGCGCCTCCGGTCCAAGCGCTTTGAACGGAGGTTTAATACGCCGACAGGGACTTTGATGACGGCCGGCGGGGAGAGGCTTATGGATAAGATCATGCAGAAACCTGCCGGCGGCGAGCAGAGCTACCGAAATGTTCGCGTGAATGCTGCATGCTGCCGGCTCCAGCAAGTGTTCCTTTGCACCGCGGCGCGATCGATCGCGGGACAGGATAGGGACTGGGTTTTTGCAGAAATGTTCATGGTGTCTTTGTAGAGAGAGATACTGGAGGTTGCACCGCTTGTTGGTTGCATCAAGTTTCACAAGGTGCTTTGTATTAGCTGACTGTAACACTATTTCTAAGGAATAAAATCCATGCTTTACCCGCAAAGAGAGAGAGATAGGATCGGTCTTGGATAATCATGGAGTGCGAGATGCCGAGATCTTGTACGATGCGACCGTGCGTGCGGCTCCGTTTTCCTCCACGTTAATTGCATCAACGCCAGATCATGTACGATGCGACCGTGCGTGCGGCTCCGTTTTCCTCCACGTTAGTTGCATCAACCGGCCGGCCGGCCGGCCGGCGACGACTGGTGGGCCGTGCAAAGTTGATACGTAACCGGGCGTGCGGCGCGTCGATCGGACGGCGATCATCCGATCTGTCCACAAGATCGGGGACGCGACGGAACAAAAAACAAGCGTGACACGGAAAATTCCGACCCTGATCGGTAAAAAACACGAGTTCCGATCGACCGCATGGCTCTGTTTCTCCCGTGTAGTTGAGCCAATGTGGACCGGACCACGCGCTAGCCGACGCTTCCGTCGAGTCGACCGCTCGGTTCGTGGCTCGTTGTGGCAAACTCCCGCGACAGGAGAATGGGCCTTGTTCCGGATAAGTTTGTTTGCGTGTCAAGTCAGTGTTCAGTTTGGCACCTACGATCGGACGTGACCGTAAATAATTCTGGAAATGTGTCGTTCCCATTCATGAGTGATTCTCTTTTGCGTGTCATCATTTGACCAGTAGGTTTTTCTTCGGTGTAAAAGAGTTTTTCCCGACTTATGTTAATACTCCCTCCATCTTAAATGTCGCTGATTTAATACAACCGAAACAGATGTGGTTATAGAAATTATAGATGAGAATATCGACTTTTAGGACAATTCAGTTTACATCCCAAAAAAAGATAATTCAATTTATCTTATATGGAATGTGTGTCTATTATAGGACATATCTAGGGAGTGCGGGCTGTTCCGTAGCAAGCGGTCGGCTGGACTGGCGTGACTTGCATCATTTCAGATTTTTTTGAAGTCATAACTTTTAAACTGTTTTAAGATATGGTTTCATTGTTGGAACCATCACGGCGTCCTCTTCAAAACTAGATGTTGAATGAGTTTGTTTCAATGAATTTTTTGTGTGTAATAGTCTTTGTTTGGTGCAACTGTTGAGGAGTCAATGTGTGACTACCTAACAGTCGATGTGCATCTTTTCCTTTATCTATGGACGTGCAATTTTCACTTATGGCACCTTCACCCCCAAACCACCCATTAACAGTGAGACGTGCAACTTTGCGTGTTGCCTAGACCAACTGTCTAGTAGTTGATGTGCAACTTTTTCCTGACCCAAGGAATATGCAACTTTCACTCGATGATGCCTTGGCCAACTACTTAGCAGTGAATGTGCAACTTTGGATGTTGTGCTGGCCAACTGTCTAATAGTGATGTGCAACTTGTGAGGAGTTTACCCCTAGTTCGGGCCTCCTATGAGGACTAATATCCTATGCCCGACTTGCCTGCTTGTTGTTGTTATTCATGGTGGGTATAGCTCGCTGAGGGGCTACAATGGAGAGCATGAGATGCTACCTAGAGTTGTGTTTACCAAGGAGTAGACAGAATACGAGCTCCGTAGCCTCCACCTTATATGCTCTGTGGGGGCTAGGGGTTTACAGTAGATAGGGATCCAATCTAACCCGTCACCGTGATGGCTTTGGGACCAAGATGATCTACATGTGTCTCCGGTCTCCCAATTGTCGCCAGGGGCATAACGGGCCCTCTAAGCCCCTTGGTAGGCCTACTGTGGGGCTCCCACGGAAGACCACCCCCGATGTATCACACCGTTAGTAGGTCGGTGGGATGAATGAGTGCCGAAGATGAAGTGTAGTAGATTTTCTTCATACCTCCATTGGTGTTTTTAATATATGGATTACATTTTGTCCCTCCATTCATTCACCTCCTGATCATATGTTGGATGCAGATCGACAATGGTGCTTTGGGGAAATCCTCCAAGGGAATGGAGGTTGTGGCCGACAAGAAGGGAAACACGATGGTGGATCTCGGCAGCGCCCCCAAGATGTCGAAGAACTACATCCATTTTCATGAGGATGCCAACCAATGCACTTCTGCAAGGTCATCGTTGCACCCAATATGGAGTGACTGTCGATGCGAGGGAGTTAATCAAGCCCTTGACCATCAACACAGAGGAAATCATGCCGAGGACGAATATCGGTTGCGCGTGGAGGGTGAAGGTCTAGACGATCAACGCCAGGCTCACCCTTGATAAGGTTTAGCGCCCCTTCACCGTTGCTCACCAGATCAAGATCGAGTACCTCTTCACTTTCAACGATAATGGCGTCGAGGTGGTGACCAAATGCTAGAGGCACGAGAATGCATTTTTCATGGATCGTTCGGAAGTCATCTCTGCACCTTTAAGACTTTTGTGTAGAATGCTTAAGACTTTACGAAAATTGTTTGTTGTTTAACTCGTTCCGAGTGTGTGTTTAAGACCCAAGTCTATGGTTTTATGCTATGCATGTTTATCTATCGTGTGCATGTGTGTGTGATGGTAACCTCACCACTCCAACAAGAGGTTATCAAACCACATGTGTTTCATGTAACAAAACACCAACACTCTGCATCTTCCTAGAACAGGTCTGCAATATAATATCATGTGTGTTTTCTGCTTAACCAAGCTGGTGGGGTGCAGACAAACAAATTGTGTGCACACATGTTTTTTCGCGTCTTTTCACTCAGCCTAGCTAAGTTAGGCGAGAGATGCAAAGTGCTCCAAATCCATGCATTCTACAAAACATGCCTTGTGAAAGGATCGATATGGTTGACTAGAGGAGGGTGATGACGGGGTTATTACCCCTGGGTAGGCCAAAGCAATGGGCTTCTCCTCCCCGCTTCGAAGAAAAAGTACACGACCGGCTGGCCCCTACCGGTTGGAGCATGACCGGCGGATGCGATCGCCGGCTCGCTCGGGGATAGCTGGTCAAGGTGCCGGCTCGGCCCCTGGTCGGCTGGGCGTGAGCGGCTGCTTTCGGGCCACCTCCTGATACGTATCTATAATTTTTGATTGTTTCATGCCAATATTATACAAGTTTTACATACTTTTGGCAACTTTTTATATGATTTATTGGACTAACCTATTGATCCAGTGCCCAGTGCCAGTTCCTATTTTTTGCATGTTTTTTTGTATCGCAGAATATCAATATCAAAGGAAGTCCAAATGCAATAAAATTTTACAGAGAATTATTTTAGAATATTTGTGATTTTTGGGAGTTGGAATCACCGCAAATGGAGGCCAACATAGGGCACAAGACACCAGGATCCGACCCTTGAGCCAGGCACGTGGTGGTGGGTTGTGCCTACTTGTACGTCGGTTGGATCTCTACTTCGGGCGAAAGGAAGCTTATATCCAGAAAAAAAATCGTGTTAAAATCTCAGTGCAATCGGAGTTAGGAATCTCCGGTAATATAAGAAACGGTTTTCGGCCAAATCTGGAATGCGAAACAGAAGAGAACAGAGAGGGAGATCCAATCTCGGAGGGGCTCCCGCCCCTCCGCCGCCATAGGAGACCATGTACCAGAGGGGGAATTCTCGTCCCTATCTAGGGGGGAGGCCAAGGAAGAATAAGAAGTAGGGGGGCTCTCCCCCCTCGCTCTCAGTGGCGCCAGAGTGCCGCCGGGGCAACGATCGAGACGATGATCTACATCAACAATCTTGCTACCGCCAGCACCAACTCTCTCCCCCTCTATGCAGCGGTGTAACACCTCTTCACCCCATTGTAATATCTACTTAAACATGGTGCTCAAATCCATATATTATTTCCCAATGATCTATGGTTATCCTATGATGTTTGAGTAGATCCGCTTTGTCCTGTGGGTTAATCATGATCTTGGTTGGTATGATTGTATATTTTATTTATGGTGCTGTCCTATGGTGCCCTCCGTCTTGCGCAAACATGAGGCCCCCCCGTTGTAGGGTGTTGCAATATGTTCATGATTTGCTTATTGTCAGTGTTGCGGGGCATGACAGCAGCCCAAACGCGGATAAGTGGGTTATGGTGTATGGGAGTAAAGAGGACTTGATACTTAATGCTATGGTTGGGTTTCACGACCTTAATGATCTTTAGTAGTTGCGGATGCTTGATAGGGGTCCAATCATAAGTGCATATGATCCAAGTAGAGAAAGTATGTTAGCTCATGCCTCTCCCTCATATAAAATTACAAGAATGATTACTGATACTTATTATTGATTGCCTAGGGACAAATAACTTTCTTGTTGACACAAACCCTTTTACTAAACACCTAACTTTTATTATCTTGAAAAGTACTTCTAGTTTTATTCTTGCAAAATAGTTCTAGCATCACTCCAACAAAATAGTTTCATACTTGTTTTAGGTAAAGCAAACGTCAAGTGTGCGTAGAGTTGTATCAGTGATAGATAGAACTTGAGGGAATATTTGTTCTGCCTTTAGCTCCTCGTTGGGTTTGACACTCTTATTTATCGAAGAAGGCTACAAACGATCCCCTATACTTTTGGGTTATCAAGACCTTTTTATGGCGCCGTTTCCGGGGAGCAATAGCTTGGGGTGAATATTCTCGTGTGTGCTTGTTTGCTTTATCACTAAGTAATTTTTATTTTCTTTTTTAACTTGTTTTCTATCTTTAGAAATGGGTAGGAAACGAAAAATACCAAAAAAATTAGTTGTACTTTCTGCTCCAAAAGTTGAGGAACCACTAGTGTTCCATATGACCGAAGAATATCACTTGGGTCATCTTCGATCCACTTGTGCTTGTGCTGAAAACCCAACTAGCTTAGTTGAGGGAAAATCATTGAATGAGCATGCTCATTATGTACGACACCGCATATCTCAAAAAGGGAAACTCTTGCGGCATCAAATTAATACTTTGTGTTGCTATTCTTCGAATCTATGTGGAAAATTTGATTTTACTTGTTGTTCTAAAGAAGCTAAAAAACACCTTCCCCACCAATGTTTGTTTAATGATAATGAAATATTATCCTCTTATGCCAAGGAGGCCTATTGCTATAATGATGTTGAACAAATTGAAGAATTTGTTGCTTTTAAGGGTGCCTATGAAATTGCTTCTTTCATTCAAAAGTATGATGCTACTCTTTATGAATCTTAAAATTTTGCCATACTTAAACATTGCTATGAAAACTATGATTCTAATGCTTATTTCAAAGAGTTTATTGAAAGAATGACCGCTGCTTTGGAAGAGACTAATATTTTGCAGGAATCTATGGAAGAAGAAATTCGTGACACTCTGAGCTCATTAGATGAAAAAGATGACGGGAGAGCGAAGAACAAAAGGAGGAAGAGCGGATTAGCTATCCATGCCCACCTTCTAATGAGAGTAACTCCTCAACTCATACATTGTTTAATTTCCCTTCGTTCTTACCGAAGGATGAATGCTATGATAATTTCTATGATCCCTTGGATTCATTTGAAATATCCCTTTTTGATGAACTTGATGCTAGTTATGCTTGTGGCCAAGATGCCAATATGAATTATGCTTATGGAGATGAACTTGCTATAGTTCCTTATGTTAAGAATGAAATTGTTGCTATTGCACCCACACATGATAGTCCTATTATCTTTGTGAATTCTCTCAACTACACTATACCAAAGAAGCTTGCTCTTATTAAGGATTATATTGATGGATTGCCTTTTACTATTTCACATGATAATTTTGATGAATATGATATGCATGTGATTTCTGCTCCTACTTGCAATTATTATGAGAGAGGAACTACATCTCCGCCTCTTTATGTTTCCAACACGATAAAATTGCAAGAAGCTGCTTATACTATGCATTGGCCTTTACTTGATGTGCATGAATTGTTCTTGTATGACATGCCGATGCATAGGAAGAGAGTTATACTTCGTCATTTCTTGATATATGTTGCTTTGTTCTCACTACTAAATGCTAAATCATTGTTGATTCAAATTGGCTTTGATATACATTGGGATCCGGGTGGATCCATTACTTGAGCACTTTATGCCTAGCTTAATGGCTTTAAAGAAAGCGCTACCAGGGAGACAACCTGGAAGTTTTAGAGAGTCATTTACTTCTTTTTAGTGCTTTTATAAAGTTTAAAAACAAAAAAAAAAGAGGAGAACTTAAAACTTTTTCAAAAAGAGAAGCGATTGAAAGGTGATGCATTTCGGAAGTAAGGGTCGACCTTGAACACTTGTGTTCATGCTCATGGAAACAATGTAGAATTTTTAATGAATATTTTCACAAAAATAATTATCCCCTTGTAAAATTCCATTGTATTATAAAAATAATGTACCAAGGTTTGCCTTTAGGATGATTAGATTGCTTGTTGGTTTGTGCAGTGCAAAACAGAAACTTTGGCTGTAGTGCGCGATTTCTCATTTTTTACTGGAACGTCAAATAGTTCTGAATTTTTTTGTAATATCTTTATATACAATTTTTTTATTTTTTCCTAAGTTTTAGAATTTTTAGATTTACAGAATTATGGTGGATGTTCAAATCTTTACAGACTGTCTTGTTTTCACAGATTGCTGTTATAGCTTCATTATTTGCGTATGTTTGAATTCTTGTTGAAGCCTCCTTGACTTGGGGACATAGAATTGTGATAGAATACAGTGGTTAATGTTTGTTTATAATTATACAATAATGTTACAGCAGTACATGATGGGATTTCATTGCCATATTCACTAACCCCGCCACTAAAAGTTCGGTTAAGTTTTGTGTGGATGAAGTGTTCGAAGATCGAGGAGGTCTTGATGTGAGGAGAAGGAGGAGAGGAAAGAGCTCAATATTGGAGATTCCCAAGGCAACCCAATTAGATATTCAAGGAGACTCAAACGTCTAAGCTTGGGGATGCCCCGGAAGGCATCCCATCTTTCTTCAACAAGTATCAGTATGTTTTCAGATTCGTTTCGTTCACATGATATGCGTAAATTCTTGGAGCGTCTTTTGTGTTTATTTTTCACTTTTATTTTATGCACCATGCTGGTATGAGATAGTCCATGGTTGATTTATAGAATTCTCATTGCACTTCACTTATATCTTTTGAGTATGACTTTATAGAATGCTTCATGTGCTTCACTTATATCATTTGAAGTTTGGATTGCCTGTTTCTCTTCACATAGAAAACCTTTATTTGTAGAATGCTCTTTTGCTTCACTTATAATTATTAGATAATGGTCTTTTGTAGAAAGAATTAAACTCTCTTGCTTCACTTATATCTATTTAGAGAGTCAACAGGAATTGGTCAATTGCATGGTTAGTCATAAAATCCTACATACAACTTATGGATCGCTGAATATAATATGTTTGATTGCTTGTAATAGTTTTGCGATATAGAGATGGAATATGTGGGAGGTACTAGTAAACTGTTGTGGTTAGTAAAAATATTGGTGTTAAGGTTTGTGATTCCCGAAGCACGCACGTATAGTCTCTCGTTATGCTATGAAGTTGGAGCATGATTTATTATTGATTGTCTTCCTTTGCGTAGAGGTCGGGATCGCGCGATGGTTAACTCCTACCAACCCTTTCCCTAGGAGCATGCGTAGTAGTATTTTTCTTCGAGGGCTAATAAACTTTTGCAATAAGTATATGAGTTCTATATGACTAATGTGAGTCCCTGGATTATACGCACTCTTACCTTTCCTCAACTTGCTACCCTCTACGGTACCGTGCATTGCCCTTTCTCACCTCGAGAGTTGGTACAAACTTCGCCGGTGCATCCAAACCCCGTGATATGATACGCTCTATCACACATAAGCCTTATTATATCTTCCTCAAAACAGCCACCATACCTACCTATTATGGCCCTTCCATAGCCATTCCGAGATATATTGCCATGCAACTTCCACCGCTTCCCTTTTGATGACTTGAGCGTTCATTGTCATATTTCTTTGCATGATCATATCGCTGACATAGTAGTTGTGGCTCAGCCACCGTTCATCATTTTCCATACATGTTACACTAGATCATTGCACATCCTGGTATTGCTAGAGGCATTCATATAGAGTCATACTTTGTCATAGGTATCGAGTTGTAATTTTTATTTCTTTTGAGTTATAAGTAAACAGAAGTGTGATGATCATCATTATTCATTATTAGAGCATGTCCCAGTGCGGAAAGGATGATGAAGACTAGGATTCCCCCACAAGTCGGGATGAGACTCCGGACAATGAGAGAGAAAAATGAAAAATGGAAAAATGGAAAAAATGAAAAAGAATGAAAGAAATAAAAAGAAAAAAATTAAGAAAAATAAAATAAAAAGAGAGAAGGGGCATGCTAGTTCCACACTTGTGCTTCAAAGTAGCACCATGTCTTTCATATGGAGAGTCTCCTATGTTGTCACTTTCATATACTAGTGGGAATTTTTCATTATAGGATTAGATGCACACCCACTTAGTTTCATATTGAGCTTTCATACACTTATAGCTTGTAGTGCATTCATTGCATGGCAATCCCTACTCCTCACGTTGATATCAATTGATGGGCATCTCCATAGCCCGTTGGTTAGCCGCGTCGATGTGAGACTTTCTTACTTTTTTGTCTTATCTATATTTACCCCTATCATCATACTATTTTCCACCTATAGTGCTATATCCATGGCTTGTGCTCATGTATTGCGTGAGGGTTGAAAAAGTTGAAGCGTCTTAAAAAGTATGAATCAATTGCTTGGCTGACACCGGGGTAGTACATGATAAATACTTTGTGTTAAGAAGATAAAGCATGACAAGAGTATATGATTTTGTAGGGATAGCTTTCTTTAGCGTTGATATTTTGAAAGACATGATTGTTTGTTGGGATGCCTGAGTATTTCTGTTTTTCTGTCAAATTATAGACTATTGCTTTGAATCACTTATGTCTTAATATTCATGCCATGACTAGACATATGATCAAGTGTATGTTAGGTAGCATTCCACATCAAAAAACTTATCTTTTTTATCATTTACCTGCTCGAGGATGAGAAGGAATTAATCTTGGGGATGCTAATACGTCTCCATTGTATCTATAATTTTTGATTGTTTCATGCCAATATTATACAAGTTTTACATACTTTTGGCAACTTTTTATATGATTTATTGGACTAACCTATTGATCCAGTGCCTAGTGCCAGTTCCTGTTTTTTGCATGTTTTTTGTATCGCAGAATATTCATATCAAACGAAGTCCAAATGCAATAAATTTTTATGGAGAATTATTTTGGAATATTTGTGATTTTTGGGAGTTGGAATCACCGCAAACGGAGGCCCACACAGGGCACAAGACACCAGGATCCGACCCTTGAGCCAAGTGCGTGGTGGTGGGCTGTGCCCACCTCGTAGGTCGGTTGGAGCTCTACTTCGGGCGCAAGGAAGCTTATATCCGAAAAAAGCCGTGTTAAAATCTCAGTGCAATCGGAGTTACGAATCTCCGAGAATATAAGAAACGGTTTTCGGCCAGATCTGGAACGCGAAACAGAAGAGAACAGAGAGGGAGATCCAATCTCGAAGGGACTCCCGCCCCTCCACCGCCATAGGAGACCATGGACCAGAGGGAGAATTCTCCTCCCCATCTAGGGGGAGTCCAAGGAAGAAGAAGAAGAAGTAGGGGGCTCTCTCCCCCTCGCTCCCGGTGGCGCCGGAGTGCCGCCGGGGAAACGATCGAGACGATGATCTACATCAACAATCTTGCTACCATCAACACCAACTCTCCCCCCGTCTATGCAGCGGTGTAACACCTCCTCTCCCCGCTGTAATATCTACTTAAACATGGTGATCAACTCCATATATTATTTCCAATGATCTATGGTTATCCTATGATGTTTAAGTAGATCCGTTTTGTCTTGTGGGTTAATCGTGATCTTGGTTGGTATGATTGTATATTTTATTTATGGTGCTGTCCTATGGTGCCCTCCGTCTTGCACAAACATGAGGGCCCCCCGTTGTAAGGTGTTGCAATATGTTCATGATTTGCTATTTGTCGGTGTTGCGGGGGATGACAGCAACCCAAACGCGGATAAGTGGGTTATGGTGTATGGGAGTAAAGAGGACTTGATACGTAATGCTATGGTTGGGTTTCACGACCTTAATGATCTTTAGTAGTTGCGGATGCTTGCTAGGGGTCCAATCATAAGTGCATATGATCCAAGTAGAGAAAGTATGTTAGCTCATGCCTCTCCCTCATATAAAATTACAAGAATGATTACCGGTACTTTTTATCGATTGCTTAGGGACAAATAACTTTCTTGTTGACACAAACCCTTTTACTAAACACCTAACTTTTATTATCTTGCAAAATGCTTCTAGTTTTATTCTTGAAAAATAGTTCTATCATCACTCCAACAAAATAGTTTCATACTTGTTTTAGGTAAACCAAACATCAACTGTGCATAGAGTTGTATTGGTGGTCAACAGAACTTGAGGGAATATTTGTTCTGCCTTTAGCTCCTCGTTGGGTTCGACACTGTTATTTATCGAAGAAGGCTACAAACGATCCCCTATACTTGTGGGCTATCACCTCGTCTGTTGACCCCGGGGTGGAGAAGCAACGTACCGTCCCTCTGCGTGCGGGTACGGCGACACGACGTGACCGCCACGACAAGCGCCATTGTAACCACAGTGGCCGCTGACGCGCGGGTGCGCGTGGCTATAGTTTGGTCGTCCGGGCCGCTGACCTTGGCGACCGCGATCGGGCGGGGAAACAATGCCAACATGCCCTCGCCCACTCGATTACCTGCCCCGGCGTGGCTACAATGCATCCGGCCTTACCGAAGACTTCGGCCGGCTGGCACTAGACGACGCCACCCGGGCGGCCCGTGCCATAGCAGGTGGGCGGAGGCCAATCGCGGAGCCGACTGGCAGGCCCCAGCGGGTGATGGGACCGCACAGCCGGTTGACCCTACGGGCGACGAGACGGTTCGAGGGGCGGGACCCCCTGGTCAACCGGAGAGGCTGCCAGCCGGATCCCTCACTTATGTACCTTAGGAATATTGTAAGCCGGGGGTTCGCCTATAAACCCCCCCCCCCGAGCCCCCCGTGCAACGGGGAGGACGAGAGTCTCATGCACACACCTATGGGACACTTCCCTCACAAATAACACCTTCATAATGGAGGAAGACGAGCCAGCTACTCCCTCTTCCTTCTCTAGACACAGCTCCAGGAGCAACCTTGTAACCATACCCCTCCATCAACTAGACCAAGCAGGACTAAGGGTGTTACCTCCCATGGAGGGCCCTGAACCTAGGTACATCGTGTGTCACCACCGCTTGTACCTAATCTCGCTCCCGGAGCCCGTCGATGTCCTCCGGCCACAACCACCTACGATAAGCCTACCCATGGTGTCGTGGTTTTGTCACGGCAGATGTCCGGGTTACCAGACTTGAGTTCGGAGCCATCGCCATGGTGGTGGACTCAAAAGGGGTTGATCGAGACGAAGGACATGAGTTTACCCAGGTTCGGCCCCTCAAGCCGAGGTAAAAGCCTACGTCCTGCTTGTGATGTTATTGCTTGTTGTATCGATTACAAGGGGCTAGAAGCTTGACCTAGTTTTCGATCACCTCCTCTGAGCCGCCCCGACTCTGCCTTTATATAAGAGGTCAGAACCGTCGGGTCTTATAATTGCACAGTCGGATCATGTTTACATCTCCGAATCTATCTCTATCTTACCAGCCAAGTCATCCTTTGGAAGGTCTTACACATCCGGGTCTCCTCCGTCCGACCCATACCATGAGCCGCCAATCTTCTTGGGCCTTCAGTTGACACATGTCTTCGTGGGCCGGCTCATAATCAACATTTAACAACCGGAGCCTTCTAGCCGGGTCATACCACGGGGTTATATCCCCAACATTAGGCCCCAGGTTGAAGTGAGCCAGCTCATTTCATCCTTCTCTTGCAATCATCTGAGAGTCGCCACGGAAAGACCCGGCGTGACGTCACAGATACGCTGACGTATCACCAAATCTCTCGCATTTAACCACTTACCGAGAATCGAGGCGTCCGTTTCGGCAAGACCGGTGTTGACGCCTGGGATTCCGCACCGTTCTCCTGTTAAATAGGACCCGCACTGGTCAAAAACGATTTATTCACGCCCGTGTGCCCCTTCTTCTTCTTCTTGTCGCCCGTCCGTCGCTTGAGCTCGTCCGCTCCACTCTGGCGTCGTCGCTCGTCCGTCACCAACTCTGGCCGCTGCATCAACCTGTTTGCGCCAGAATCTCGCCCGCCGCCGTCTCCACCTCCGGTAAGTACCTCTTCCCGTAGCTTTAGAACGGTAGCAAATAGGGTTTTCGCCGGCGGACCTCCGCCACGTGTTTCATTCTCCGGCACAGTCGCACGGCCAAGTCTCGGGGCCCGCCACGCATCCTTTTAGGCTGCATTGTCATCGCCGCCGCCGTACATGGCCCGCCCGTGCGCAATGTGCGGTCGGTTAGGGCTGTAGGTCGATTTTTCACCTTCACTGTTCTTGGCTTAGGTTGACGTAGAACTCCTTTTTCTGCTTTGGTAGATCCAAACTTTTAGTAACAGTTTGTGAAACCTGTTTATCCGGGTCTTGACTGATTTCCGGCTCTTCTGTCCATAGTGAGCCGCTAGACTCCCTTCGGCTCTTTATCAGCCGGGCCTTTCAAGGCTTAATCTTTTAGAACCCTGTAATTTGTAAGCTGCTATAGCTATATGCTCTTGTTTGACTAGTCACCATTTTCTTTTTGCACAGTACTTTTAAGCCACCAATATGACACGCGCCACCAATTCCTGCAATTGGGTCGGCTCTTGCGTGACCGAAGAATACCTGTCTGACCTCGTAGCCGCTGGCACCCTTCCTCCAAAGGAAGTGATCAACTGGCGGGTTCCGGGTGATGAGACCCGCCCCGCACCGAAGAAAGGGGAGGTCATTCTCTTTACGGATCACATCGAGCGGGGATTCGTGCCACCCGGGTCAAAGTTTTTCCGTGACATTCTCCATCTGTACAAGGTGCATCCCCAAGACCTGGCACCAAATTCAGTGTCCAACATTTTGTTGGAAATATGCCCTAGAGGCAATAATAAATTAGTTATTATCATATTTCCTTGTTCATGATAATCGTTTATTATCCATTCTATAATTGTATTGATCGGAGACTTAAATGCATGTGTGGATACATAGACAAAAACCATGTCCCTAGTATGCCTCTAATGGACTAGCTCGTTGATCAAAGGATGGTTAAGGTTTCCTAGCCATGGACATGAGATGTCATTTGATAACGGGATCACATCATTAGGAGAATGATGTGATGGAGAAGACCCAAACTACAAACATAGCATATGATCGTGTCAGTTTATTGCTACTGTTTTCTGCATGTCAAGTATATGTTCCTATGACCATGAGATCATGCAACTCACGGATATCGGAGGAGTGCCTTGTGTGTATCAAACGTCGCAACGTAACTGGGTGACCATAAAGGTGCTCTACAGGTATCTCCGATGGTGTCTGTTTAGTTGGCATGGATCGAGACTGGGATTTGTTACTCCGTGTGATGGAGAGGTATCTCAGGGCCCACTCGGTAATACAACATCACAATGAGCCTTGCAAGCAATGTGACTAATTGTTAGTTGCGGGATCTTGTATTATGGAACGAGTAAAGAGACTTGCCGGTAACGAGGTTGAACTAGGTATGGAGATACCGACGATCGAATCTCGGGCAAGTAACATACCGAAGAACAAAGGGAACGTTATACGGGATTAACTGAATCCTTGACATAGAGGTTCGACCGATAAAGATCTTCGTAGAATATGTAGGAACCAATGTGGACGTCCAGGTCCCGCCATTGGTTATTGACTGTAGAGGTGTCTCGGTCATGTCTACATAGTTCTCGAACCCGCAGGGTCTACACACTTAAGGTTCGGTGACGTTTCGGTAGTGTAGAGTTATGTATGGTGGTGACCGAAGGTTGTTCGGAGTCCCGGATGAGATCCCGGACATCACGAGGAGCTCCGGAATGGTCCGGAGGTAAATATTCATATATAGGAAGTCCCAGTTTGGTTTCTGGAAAAGTTTCGGGCTCATCGGTAGTGTACCGGGAGTATCGGTAGTGTACCGGGAGTGTCGGTAGTGTACCGGGAGACCTCCGGGAGGGGTACTTCGACCCCAAGCGGTCCATGGGCTGTGGGAGAATAATAACCAGCCCTTAGTGGGCTGGGAAAACAGCCACAAAGGCCCATGGCGCAGGAGAGAAAGTCCTAAAGCAAAAAGTGGAAAATCAGCTAATAGGAGGCAATCCTACTCCAACTAGGATTGGAGGTGAAGTAGGATTGCTCCCACCTCCTATTTCGGCCGACCCAAAGGCCTTGGCTGCCTCTCCTCTCCTCTCCTCCTATATATACTAGTGGATTGGGTGGTTTTTGGACAGAATTTCCGGCCACGTGCTACCCGTTCCACCGGTGCATAGTTTCTCCTCTAGATCGGTTTTCTGCAGCGCTTAGGCGAAGCCCTGCCGGAATTGCTCCACCACCATCACCGGAGCGCCGTCATGCTGCCGGTGAACTCTCTCTCCTCTCCACCTCCTCTTGCTGGATCAAGACGGTGGAGATCGTCATAAAGCTGCACGTGTGCTGAATGCGGAGGTGCCGTCCGTTCGGCGCTAGATCGGAAGGACCGTGATCGAGATCACGAGACGGGTAGTGATGAGGTCGCGGAACGGATCGTGATGAGTTCGCGGGACAGATCGTGATCAAGATCGTGAGACGGATTGTGATGAGATCACGGGACGGATCGTGATGAGTTCACGGGACGGATCGTGATTGGATCACGGGACGGATCGTGATGAGATCGCGGGACGCTCGGCGATTTGGATCGCGAAGATGTTCGACTACACCAACCGCGTTTCTTAACGCTTCCCGCTTAGCGATCTACAAGGGTACGTAGATCCACTCTCCCTCTCGTAGATGCTCATCACCATGGATAGGTTTGCGTGTGCGTAGGAAATTTTTTGTTTCCCATGCGACGTTCCCCAACAGTGGCATCATGAGCTAGGTTGATGGTTCGATGAGATCTCGAGTAGAACACAAAAGGTTTGTGGGCGTTGATGCTTAGATTGCTTCCTCCCTTGGTCGTATTTTGGTTCAGCGGGATTGTGAGATGAAGCATCCCGGACCAACATTACTCGTACGCTTACGAGAGACCGGTTCCCTCGACGCAACTTGTTGCCTAGATGGCTTGCGGGTGACAGTTTCTCTCACTTTAGTTGGATCGGATTCGACAAAGGCGGTCCTTGAGAAGGTGGAAAAGCAAACTAGTGTATCACCATTGTGGTTTATGCGTAGGTGAGAATCATTCTTGCTAGATACCCATAGCAGCCACGTAAAATATGCAACAACAATTAGAGGACGTCTAACTTGTTTTTGCAGGGTATGTTGTGATGTGATATGGCCAATTACATGATGAGATATATGTGATGTATGAGATGATCATGTGATGTATAGATTATCACGACTTGCATGTCGATGAGTACGGCAACCGGCAGGAGCCATAGGGTTGTCTTTAATTATTGTATGACCTGCGTGTCAATCATTAAGCGCTATGTAATGCTTTACTTTATCGCTACGGTAGCAATAGTAGTAGAAGCATGCAGGGCGTGACAACCCCGATGGCGACACGTTGATGGAGATCATGGTGTCATGCCGGTGACGATGGAGATCATGCCGGTGCTTTCTAGATGGAGATCAAAAGCACAAGTTCATGGCCATATCATGTCACTTATGATTTGCATGTGATATTAATCCTTTTTATGCACCTTGTTTTGCTTAGGACGACGGTAGCATTATAAGGTGATCCCTCACTTAATTTCAAGATAAATTGTGTTCTCCCCGAGTGTGCACCGTTGCGAAAGTTCGTCGTGTTGAGACACCACGTGATGATCGGGTGTGATAGACTCTACGTTCACATACAACGGGTGCAAGCCAGATTTGCACGCGCAGAACACTCGGGTTAAACTTGACGAGCCTAGCATGTACAGACATGGCCTCGGAACACGAGAGACCGAAAGGTCGAACATGAGTCATATAGTAGATATGATCAACATAATGATGTTCACCATTGCTGCCACCTCAACTCACGTGATGATCGGACTTGAGTTGGTGAATTTGGATCATGTATCACTTGAATGATCGGAGGGATGTCAATTTGAGTGGGAGTTCTTAAGTAATATGATTAATTGAACTCATTATCATGAACATAGTCAAAGTGTCTTTGCAAATTATGTTGTAGATTACTAGCTCGCGCTGTAGCTCCCTTGTATTTTTATATGTTCCTAGAGAAATAGAATTGAAAGATGTTGGTAGCAAAATTGCGGACTGGGTCCGTGATCTGAGGATTGTCCTCATTGCTGCATAGAAGGCTTATGTCCTTAATGCACCGCTCGGTGCGCCATCCCCTCTAGCATCGTCTGTAGATGTTGTGAACATCTAACAGGCACGTTTCAATGACTACTTGATAGTTTAGTGCGTCATGCATTACGGCTTAGAATTGAGGCTCCAAAACGTTTTGAACGTCACGGAACATATGAGATGTTCTAGGAGCAGAGATTGTGATCTCAGGCTCGTGCCTTTGTTGCGAGATATGAGATCTCCAACAAGATTCTTTGCTTGTAAGATGAAGGAGAATAGCTCAATCGTTGAGCATGTACTCAGATTGTCTGGGTACTACAATCGCTTGAATCAAGTGGGAGTTGATCTTCCAGATAAGATAGTGATTGATATAGTTCTCCAAGTCACTGTCACTAAAGCTACTAGAACTTAGTGATGAACTATAATACACCAGGGATAGAAGTATTGATCCTTGAGCTGTTCGCGATGTTTGACACCGCGAAGGTAGAAATCAAGAAGGAGCGTCAAGTGTTGATGGTTAATCAAACCACTAGTTTCGAAAAGGGCAAGAGCAAGGAGGGAAACTTCATGGATAGCAAGTCAGTTGGTGCTCCAGTGAAGCAACCCAAAGTTGAACTCAAACCCGAGACTAAGTGCTTCTATTATGAGGTGAGAGGTCGCTGAAGCGGAACAACCCTAGATACTTGGTAGATAAGAAGGCTGGCAACATCGACAGAAGTATATTTGATATACGAGTTATTGATGTGTACCTTGCTAGTACTCCTAGTAGCACCTGGGTATTGGATACCGGTTCGGTTGCTAAATGTTAGTAACTCGAAATAAAAGCTACGGAATAAACGGAGAACTAGCTAAGGGTGAGGTGACGATGTGTGTTGGAAATGTTTCCAAGGTTGATGTGATCAACATCGCACGCTCTCTCTCTACCTTCAGGATTAGTGAGGAACCTAAATAAATGTTATTTGGTGTTTTGCGTTGAGCATGAACATGATTAGATCATGTTTGTTGCAATACGGTTATTCATTTAAGTCAGAGAATAATAGTTATTCTGGTTACATGAATAATACCTTCAATGGTCATGCACCCAGTGAGAATGGTTTGTTGAAATCTTGATCGTAGTAGTACACATGTTCATAACATTGATGTCAAAAGATACAAAGTTAATAATGATAGTACCACATACTTGTGGCACTACCGCTAAATGTCATATTGGTATAAAGCGCATGTAGAAACTCCATGCTGATGGATATTTGGACTCATCGATTTCGAATCAGTTGAGACATGCGAACCATGCCTCTTGGGCAAGATAACTAAAGGACCCCGTTGGATGGAGCGGGCAAGTGATTCATTGGAAATGATACATGTTGATGTATGCAATCTAGTGAGTCTTGTAGCGTGCAGTGGATATCGTTATTTTCTTACCTTCACTGATGATTTGAGTAGATATAGTGTATATTTACTTAATGAAACACAAGTCTGAATCGTTTGAAAGGTTCAAGCAAATTCAGAGTGAAGTTTAAAGATCATCGTGACAAGAAGATGAAAATGACCGCGATATGATCGTGGAGGTGAATATCTGAGTTACGAGTTTGGCATACAACTTAAGACAACGTGAAATTTGTTTCACAACTAACGCCACCCGAAACACCATGGTGTGATGGTGTGTCCGAACATCATAGTCATGCTCTATTGATATAGTGCATACTGTGATGTCTCTTATCGTTTTACTACTATAATTTTTGGGGTTATGCATTAGAGACAACTACATTCACTTTAAATAGGGCATCATCTAAATCCGTTGAGATGACACCGTGTGAATTATGGTTTGATAGAAACCTAAGCTGTCATTTCTTAATGTTTGGGGCTGCGATGCTTGTGTGGAAAATGTTTTCACATAATAAGCTAGAACCCAAAGCGAACAAATGTATCTTCATAGAATACCCTAAGAACAGATGGGTATGCCTTCTATCTCAGATCCGAGTGCAAAGTGTTTGTTGCTAGAACTAGGTCCTTTCTCGAGAAAAAGTTTCTCTCGAAAGAATTGAGTGGGAGGAAGATAGAACTTGATGAGGTTGTTAAACCTTTGTTCAACCAGAGAGTAGCGCAGCGCAGAAAGATGTTTCTGTGAAGCCTACGTTAGTTGAAGAGGAAGTTAATGATGATGATCATGAAGCTTCAGGATCAAGTTACTATCGAACTTCGTAGGTCGACAAGGATGTGTACTGCTCCTGAGCGGTACGACAACTCTGTCTTGGAGGTCATGTTGTTGGACAACGATGAACCTACGAGCTATGGAGAAGCGATGATGGGCCCGGATTCCGACAAATGGTTGGAGGCCATGAAATCCGAGATAGGATCCATGTATTAAAACCAAGTGTAGACTTTGGTAGACTTGCTCGTTGGACGGCAGGTCGTTGAGTACAAATGGATCTTTAAAATGAAGACAGACACTTATGGTGAATTTCACTATTTGTAAAGCTCGACTTGTTGCAAAGATGTTTGTGACAAGTTCAAGGAGTGGACTACGATGAGACTTTCTCACTCGTAGCGATGCTAAAAGTTTGTTGGAATTATGTTAGCAGTTGCTGTGTTTTCAATTATGAAATCTGGCAGATGGATGTCAAAACATCATTTCCTTAATGGTTTACTTGAGGAAAGGTTGTATGTGATACAAGCAGAAGGTTTTGTCAGGCCTAAGGATGCTAAAAGGTGTGCAAGCTTCGGTGATCCTTCCATGGACTGAAGCAAGCATCTCGGAGTTGGAATATACGCTTTGATGAGGTGATCAAAGTTTTGATGTTTATACAAAGTTTATGAGAAACTTGTATTTGCAATAAAGTGAGTGGGAGCACTATAGAATTTCTGATAAGTATATGTGGATGACATATTGTTGTTCAGAAATAATGTAGAGTTTCTGGAAAGCATAAAACGGTTATTTGGAAAGTGATTTTCAAAGGAAGACCTGGATAAAGCTACCTGATTGTTGAGCATCAAAATCTATAGAGATAGATCAAGATGTTTGATGAGACTTTCAATGAGTGCATACCTTGACAAGATTTTGAAAGAGTTCAAAATGGATCAGCCAGAGAAATAGTTCTCGTCTGATTTGTAAGGTGTGAAGTTGAGTGAGACTCAAAGCTCGACAATGGCAGAAGAAAGAGAAAGGACGAATGTCGTCCCTTATGCCTTAGCCATAGGCTCTATATTATGCATGCTGTGTACCGCACCTATGTGTGCCTTGCCATGAGTCTGTCAAGGGGTACAAGGGTGGTCCAGGAGTGGATCACTGGACAGCGGTCGGAATTATCCTTAGTAACCAGAGGACTAAGGAAATGTTTCTTGATTATGGAGGTGATAAAGAGTTCGTCGTAAAGAGTTACGTCGATGCAAGCTTTAACACCTATCCGGATGACTAGTAGTAGCAATCTGGATACGTATAGTGGAGCAGCCATTTGGAAATAGTACCAAGTGGAGTGTGGTAGTAGTGTTTACGGTTTGACATAGAGATTTGCAAAGTACACACGGATCTGAATATCGCAGACCCGTTGACTATAAGACCTCTCTCACATGCAAAGCATGATCGAGCCCCAGAACTCATTGGGTGTTAGATTCATAACAATGCGAATCACATGGTGATGTGAACTAGATTATTGACTCTAGTGCAAGTGGGAGACTGTTGGAAATATGCCCTAGAGGCAATAATAAATTAGTTGTTATCATATTTCCTTGTTCATGATAATCGTTTATTATCCATGCTATAATTGTATTGATCGGAGACTTAAATGCATGTGTGGATACATAGACAAAAACCATGTCCCTAGTATGCCTCTAATGGACTAGCTCGTTGATCAAAGGATGGTTAAGGTTTCCTAGCCATGGACATGAGATGTCATTTGATAACGGGATCACATCATTAGGAGAATGATGTGATGGATAAGACCCAAACTACAAACATAGCATATGATCGTGTCAGTTTATTGCTATTGTTTTCTGCATGTCAAGTATATGTTCCTATGACCATGAGATCATGCAACTCACGGATATCGGAGGAGTGCCTTGTGTGTATCAAACGTCACAACGTAACTGGGTGACTATAAAGGTGCTCTACAGGTATCTCCGATGGTGTCTGTTGAGTTGGCATGGATCGAGACTGGGATTTGTTACTCCGTGTGACGGAGAGGTATCTCAGGGCCCACTCGGTAATACAACATCACAATGAGCCTTGCAAGCAATGTGACTAATTGTTAGTTGCGGGATCTTGTATTATGGAACGAGTAAAGAGACTTGCCGGTAACGAGGTTGAACTAGGTATGGAGATACCGACGATCGAATCTCGGGCAAGTAACATACCGAAGAACAAAGGGAACGTTATACCGGATTAACTGAATCCTTGACATAGAGGTTCGACCGATAAAGATCTTCGTAGAATATGTAGGAACCAATGTGGACGTCCAGGTCCCGCCATTGGTTATTGACTGTAGAGGTGTCTCGGTCATGTCTACATAGTTCTCGAACCCGCAGGGTCTGCACACTTAAGGTTCGGTGACGTTTCGGTAGTGTAGAGTTATGTATGGTGGTGACCGAAGGTTGTTCGGAGTCCCGGATGAGATCCCGGACATCACGAGGAGCTCCGGAATGGTCCGGAGGTAAAGATTCATATATAGGAAGTCCCAGTTTGGTTTCCGGAAAAGTTTCGGGCTCATCGGTAGTGTACCGGGAGTATCGGTAGTGTACCGGGAGTGTCGGTAGTGTACCGGGAGACCTCCGGGAGGGGTACTTCGACCCCAAGCGGTCCATGGGCTGTGGGAGAATAATAACCAGCCCTTAGTGGGCTGGGAAAACAGCCACAAAGGCCCATGGCGCAGGAGAGAAAGTCCTAAAGCAAAAAGTGGAAAATCAGCTAATAGGAGGCAATCCTACTCCAACTAGGATTGGAGGTGAAGTAGGATTGCTCCCACCTCCTATTTAGGCCGACCCAAAGGCCTTGGCTGCCTCTCCTCTCCTCTCCTCCTATATATACTAGTGGATTGGGTGGTTTTTGGACAGAATTTCCGGCCACGTGCTACCCGTTCCACCGGTGCATAGTTTCTCCTCTAGATCGGTTTTCTGCAGCGCTTAGGCGAAGCCCTGCCGGAATTGCTCCACCACCATCACCGGAGCGCCGTCATGCTGCCGGTGAACTCTCTCTCCTCTCCACCTCCTCTTGATGGATCAAGAAGGTGGAGATCGTCATCAATCTGCACGTGTGCTGAATGCAGAGGTGCCGTCCGTTCGGCGCTAGATCGGAAGGACCGTGATCGAGATCACGAGACGGGTCGTGATGAGATCGCGGAACGGATCGTGATGAGTTCGCGGGACAGATCGTGATCAAGATCGTGAGACGGATTGTGATGAGATCACGGGACGGATCGTGATGAGTTCACGGGACGGATCGTGATTGGATCGCGGGACGGATCGTGATGAGATTGCGGGACGCTCGGCGATTTGGATCGCGAAGATGTTCGACTACACCAACCGCGTTTCTTAACGCTTCCCGCTTAGCGATCTACAAGGGTACGTAGATCCACTCTCCCTCTCGTATATGCTCATCACCATGGATAGGTTTGCGTGTGCGTAGGAAAATTTTTGTTTCCCATGCGACGTTCCCCAACAGTGGCATCATGAGCTAGGTTGATGGTTCGATGAGATCTCGAGTAGAACACAAAAGGTTTGTGGGCATTGATGCTTAGATTGCTTCCTCCCTTGGTTGTATTTTGGTTCAGCGGGATTGTGAGATGAAGCGGCCCGGACCAACATTACTCGTACGCTTACGAGAGACCGGTTCCCTCGACGCAACTTGTTGCCTAGATGGCTTGCGGGTGACAGTTTCTCTCACTTTAGTTGGATCGGATTCGACAAAGGAGGTCCTTGAGAAGGTTGAAAAGCAAACTAGTGTATCACCGTTGTGGTTTATGCGTAGGTGAGAATCGTTCTTGCTAGATACCCATAGCAGCCACGTAAAATATGCAACAACAATTAGAGGACGTCTAACTTGTTTTTGCAGGGTATGTTGTGATGTGATATGGCCAATTACATGATGAGATATATGTGATGTATGAGATGATCATGTGATGTATAGATTATCACGACTTGCATGTCGATGAGTACGGCAACCGGCAGGAGCCATAGGGTTGTCTTTAATTATTGTATGACATGCGTGTCAATCATTAAGCGCTATGTAATGCTTTACTTTATCGCTACGGTAGCAATAGTAGTAGAAGCATGCAGGGCGTGACAACCCCGATGGCGACACGTTGATGGAGATCATGGTGTCATGCCGGTGACGATGGAGATCATGCCGGTGCTTTCTAGATGGAGATCAAAAGCACAAGTTCATGGCCATATCATGTCACTTATGATTTGCATGTGATATTAATCCTTTTCATGCACCTTGTTTTGCTTAGGACGACGGTAGCATTATAAGGTGATCCCTCACTTAATTTCAAGATAAATTGTGTTCTCCCCGAGTGTGCACCGTTGCGAAAGTTCGTCGTGTTGAGACACCACGTGATGATCGGGTGTGATAGACTCTACGTTCACATACAACGGGTGCAAGCCAGATTTGCACGCGCAGAACACTCGGGTTAAACTTGACGAGCCTAGCATGTACAGACATGGCCTCGGAACACGAGAGACCGAAAGGTCGAACATGAGTCATATAGTAGATATGATCAACATAATGATGTTCACCATTGCTGCCACCTCAACTCACGTGATGATCGGACTTGAGTTGGTGAATTTGGATCATGTATCACTCGAATGATCGGAGGGATGTCAATTTGAGTGGGAGTTCTTAAGTAATATGATTAATTGAACTCATTATCATGAACGTAGTCAAAGTGTCTTTGCAAATTATGTCGTAGATTACTAGCTCGCGTTGTAGCTCCCTTGTATTTTTATATGTTCCTAGAGAAATAGAATTGAAAGATGTTGGTAGCAAAATTGCGGACTGGGTCCGTGATCTGAGGATTGTCCTCATTGCTGCACAGAAGGCTTATGTCCTTAATGCACCGCTCGGTGCGCCATCCCCTCTAGCATCGTCTGTAGATGTTGTGAACATCTAACAGGCACGTTTCGATGACTACTTGATAGTTTAGTGCGTCATGCATTACGGCTTAGAATTGAGGCTCCAAAACGTTTTGAACGTCACGGAACATACGAGATGTTCTAGGAGCAGAGATTGTGATCTCAGGCTCGTGCCTTTGTTGCGAGATATGAGATCTCCAACAAGATTCTTTGCTTGTAAGATGAAGGAGAATAGCTCAATCGTTGAGCATGTACTCAGATTGTCTCGGTACTACAATCGCTTGAATCAAGTGGGAGTTGATCTTGCAGATAAGATAGTGATTGATATAGTTCTCCAAGTCACTGTCACTAAAGCTACTAGAACTTAGTGATGAACTATAATACACCAGGGATAGAAGTATTGATCCCTGAGCTGTTCGCGATGTTTGACACCGTGAAGGTAGAAATCAAGAAGGAGCGTCAAGTGTTGATGGTTAATCAAACCACTAGTTTCGAAAAGGGCAAGAGCAAGGAGGGAAACTTCATGGATAGCAAGTCAGTTGGTGCTCCAGTGAAGCAACCCAAAGTTGAACTCAAACCCGAGACTAAGTGCTTCTATTATGAGGTGAGAGGTCGCTGAAGCGGAACAACCCTAGATACTTGGTAGATAAGAAGGCTGGCAACATCGACAGAAGTATATTTGATATACGAGTTATTGATGTGTACCTTGCTAGTACTCCTAGTAGCACCTGGGTATTGGATACCGGTTCGGTTGCTAAATGTTAGTAACTCGAAATAAAAGCTACGGAATAAACGGAGAACTAGCTAAGGGTGAGGTGACGATGTGTGTTGGAAATGTTTCCAAGGTTGATGTGATCAACATCGCACGCTCTCTCTCTACCTTCAGGATTAGTGAGGAACCTAAATAAATGTTATTTGGTGTTTTGCGTTGAGCATGAACATGATTAGATCATGTTTGTTGCAATACGGTTATTCATTTAAGTCAGAGAATAATAGTTATTCTGGTTACATGAATAATACCTTCAATGGTCATGCACCCAGTGAGAATGGTTTGTTGAAATCTTGATCGTAGTAGTACACATGTTCATAACATTGATGTCAAAAGATACAAAGTTAATAATGATAGTACCACATACTTGTGGCACTGCCGCTAAATGTCATATTGGTATAAAGCGCATGTAGAAACTCCATGCTGATGGATATTTGGACTCATCGATTTCGAATCGGTTGAGACATGCGAACCATGCCTCTTGGGAAAGATAACTAAAGGACCCCGTTGGATGGAGCGGGCAAGTGATTCATTGGAAATGATACATGTTGATGTATGCAATCTAGTGAGTCTTGTAGCGTGCAGTGGATTCGTGGAGGAAGGAATACGTTCCTCTTCCGAAGACAACCAAGAAGAAAGTTGCCACCAAGAAACCAAAGAAGGCAGCTCCTCAAGAGAACTGGTTCGAACAGCCGACTTCTTCAGAGTCGGAGGTAAGATCCTTGAACTTTACTTACTTGACTTTTTGTCTTGCTGGCTCTTTAATAATATCTTTCCTTGTCTCACAGGACGAAGTAGAAACCAGTCATGCCAACGCTCCTGAGGTAACTTGCATGTATTCCGATTTAGAATATTTCTTCCGAAAGCCACGGCGGGTTGTTTAGAAAATTTCCTCTATCTCACCCTCTCGCTCATCTGGCTCCTGATTTCCTTTCAAAAAGCAACAGCAAACTGAACGACGTCAGACCCGGAGGCCGGCTCTACAGAGCTTGCATCGGGACTACCAAATTCGCCGACTCCTAAGAAGCGGCCTGCAGAGGTTAGTATCCGTACTTCCATTTTTTGTTTCTCTTCATGTACAAATGTCTTATCATTTCCGTGTCTTGATTTTTCAGAAAACACCCTCATCGGGCGACTCTTCAGCCTCAGTCATACCTCCACCAAAGATTAATCCTTTGTAAGTGTTTAAAATATCCGGATGTCTTTGATGAGATACCAATCCCCTTTAAATGCTAACCCTTTACTTTGCAGTGCTTAGGCGAAACGCCGCAAGACCCATCAACCTTCCTCCAGCCCTGTCGTTGACAATCAAGAGCCTGAACAGCCGGCCCCGGCTCAACCGGATATTGAACAGCCGGAGGAAACTCCAGCGGAAGAAGAAACTCGACCAGCGGCTTCTAATGAGCCAGCGGCAGATGACATCACAAAGGAGAACTCCCCAGCTGCTCCTTCAAGGCCGGTTACACCCGCCAGGACCCCGACGACTCCGGATGTTATCATCACCGGGTCTGCTCAAAAACCTCCTTCACCAGCGCATGTCTTAACCCGGCATACGGAGCCGTCTGAAGCTTCGCGGAAACTTGAGTTTCACTCGTTGTACAACAAAATGACAGCCGAAGAACTCCACTCCGGCTACATGAACCGGGTCAATACCAACCGAGACTTGGAACTTCGGCTGGTCAGCATGATGAAAGGAAAATATGAGGTATGTTACCTTTCCTTAGCCATAACCTTCCCCAGCCCCCAAGGGCCGGATTTAATCTAATGTAGAATTGAATTCGGGTCTTCTTTGATGGTTATGTAGAAAATACTTCTGCTTTAGATACTGTCAATACTTGCATACTACCAACTTTAGCCCCCAAGGGCCGGCTCAAATTTATGTGAGTCGGGACTTTTGAGTTTAAAAGAGAGCCAATGTATAGCCCCCAAGTTCCAGGTCAATTTTCAGGAAGATGAGCCGAAACTATAGATGTAAACAGATCAAATATACATTAGCCCCCAAGTGTCAAATATATTGCTTGCAATCTGTTTGAGACTTGTAGAAATGGAACTGTGAACCCTTATGCATATGAATACTCTTGTTGCTGCAATAACTTATACTTTGCCTTTGATATGCACAGGACGCTCTTAACACAGTCGGCTCTTAGTTGGCGGATCTCAAAATCAACTTGGCAGCTCAACAGGAAGCACGAAGCCTTGCTGACGAGAGATGCCGGCTCTTAGCCGAAGAAGTAGCCAAGATCACCACCGAGCTAACAACATTGAAAGAAATGGCTGAGTTGGAGAAAACTACACTAATCAAACGGGCAGATGATGCCGATCAGCAGCTCATTGCCGTTGCTGCGAAGCTCCAAGGGCTCGAAAGGCACATCGCTAAGATGTCTGCCGCCTTATTTGGTAAGTCAATTATTCCTGTACTCCTTACTTAATATCTTTTATGAAACAACTCACGACTGACATGTCTCTTCCGGCTTATGCAGGACCTTTGAGCCGGAAACTTGCAGATGACAGCATCCTGCCGCTGAAAGCCGTATATACCTTCACAGAGCAGCTGTATTGTGGAGCCATGTTCACCATCAAAAGCATACAGTATAAGGAGAAGATTCCCAAGGCCTTGAAAGGGGTATTAGATCTGTTCTCGATGGTGCCCAAGCAAATCCAAGAGCTGAAGAAGTCGGCTTTCCGCTCTGGAGCCGTCGCGGGCTTGAGCCGGGCCATGGCCTTCGCGCCGGATCTCACACCAGATGAGATGATGGGTGGATATCCTTCGAAGAAGGTGGACGGCTCGGAATTCTCCGACGAAGACTATTTCAAAGCCGTCAAGGACTCTCGCTATCTAGCGTCTGTAATGGCTGATGAGGCGGAGGGTGACTTGAAGAACTACCAAGCAGCATACGACCAGGAAGATAAACGGATCCGCGGGCCTCTTTACGAGTGTAAAGACCTAACACCCGCCCGAAGCAAAGATCTCTTCCCTGGTGAGCTTAACGTCGCGCCTTTCTTTGAAGGGTCATTTGTTCCCGTCTCTAACTACAACTGGGAACTCGACAATCTTCAGATCCGAACCGCAGAAGATCCGGAGCAGGATGAGCCGGCTGAGTGACCGAACCTTGTAATAGTCAGAGCAAGTATTGGCTCTTGTAATCATCCGCCCATGGTGTTTTTAAACTTCGACAGAAACATCGTTTGTTCCCTCTAAGAACATCTTTTGTAACAGCCTTTTAACATCTGATTGCACTTGCCGGCGGTTTACTTTATAGTACTGTCAATCATCTTTCTTAGCTCTTTGCTTCCATCTTTGACAAATCTGCCAATGATTCATGAGAGGCACTTGAAAGTCTTCAAAACTCTTTTTAGAACCGGATAATACCTCTGTTGGTAAATAGCCTCCATGAACAAACGCGGCTGTTGATAAACCAATGCGTAATTTGTCCGAGACGTCTATCCTTCACCCGAAGTTATTAGACCCGGGAAATTTACTTCATCAACCGGAGCAGCATGACTTCCCTTTTCTTATAATGAGATGCCATGGAAGAGCCGACTGCCATAAGATAAAGTAAGCTATACCTGACGGTAGGAAGCCTCTATGTGACAATGACGACTGTTGAAAACTGTAAAGCGGCCTACACTCGGCTGCATGAGGGGTGATGTAAACTGTACCATGATGGTAAATAACCTCCTTTGAACAGCAAATGCTTTATCCATTGTATTCCAACACCGGTTGTCAATAGGTTTATGTAAGCTATACCAAAGGTAAGAAGCCTCTACTGACAACCATAGCTCAAGAAAGCCTACTGTTGGAGGGTGATGTAAGCTATACCCAAAGGCAAGAAGCCTCCTCCAATCAGCCAATGTTGAATAGGGCCGGTTGCCGATGGTATTATGTAAGCTATACCTTATGGTAAGAAGCATCCATTAGACAACCGCGACTAGTAATTGTACTAGCTGGCTGCATGAAGGGCTTATGTAAGCTATACCCAAGGGCAAGAAGCCTCCTTCCGCAACTATTTTTGGCGTAAACGCCGGTTGTTAGGGTGAGATAAGCGAACCCGTCGGTAAGAAACCCCCTTCGACAACCGCGGTTAATAAGTAACCGGAAGTGGCATAAAGCCGACCATTAGGGTGAGATAAGCGATACCCGTCGGTAACAAGCCCCCTTCGATGGCCGCAGTTGATAAGCAACTGGAATTTGATGTACACCCTGTTGCCTTAGGGGGATTTTTTAAGCTATACCAAAGGTAAGAAGCCTCCATCAACAACAGCGCTTAATGCACTCAAACTAGGCATAAAGCCAATTGCGCACCATACCAGTTCCGGGTCTCTAAAGCGAGATTGGCCATCAACTCTGTGAGCTGGCTCAGGGTCTCTAAGGCGAGATTGACTGATAAGAGCTTAACTTTTAACTTACAACAGTTTAGGGTCTCTAAAGCGAGATTGGCCGTCCACTTTGTGAACCGGCTCAGGGTCTCTAAAGCGAGATTGACTGGTAAGAGTAACATCAGTTCAGGGTCTCTAAGGCGAGATTGGCCGTCAACTCTGTGAACCGGCTCAGGGTCTCTAAAGCGAGATTGACTGAGAATAACTTATTGTATTGACATCACTTCAGGGTCTCTAAAGCGACATTGGCTGTCAACTCTGTGAATCGGCTCAAGGTCTCTAAAGCGAGATTGACTGGAATACTTTTAAGTGGTCACTTTAATTGGTTCAGGGTCTCCAAAGGAGATTAACCGGCAAGACCTTGGCGGGTCAAAGAACCACAGGAACCGCAAATTTGCTGGTAGTGAAGAATTTCATCCTGAGATCATAAAAATACCCATACTAGCCGGGTCTCCAATCTTTGGTAGTAGTACTACTCTATATAAATATGATATGCATAACGATAATGGATCTGCATCATCTCTTAAGTATAGTATGGCCGCAAGTGTGCCACATTCCATGGCCGTAAAGTCTCCTGACCCGCCGTGTCCGACTTATCACGAATATCAATGAGATAGTATGACCCGTTGTTAAGGTTTCTGCTAACCACAAAGGGCCCTTCCCACAGCGGAGAGAGTTTATGCATCCCAGTTTGGTCTTGAATGAGTCAGAGCACCAGGTCACCTTCCTGGAACGTCTGGGTCTTCACCCTGCGGCTATGATAGCGTCGCAGGTCTTGCTGGTAAATTTCTGATCTGGTCGCTGCTAACTCTCGTGCTTCGTCCAAGGCATCTAACGCATCTTGACGTGCTAGCTCATTGTACGTCTCAACATAAGCTGCCACCCTTGGTGAATCATGCCGGATGTCACTGGGTAGAACCGCCTCAGACCCGTAGACCATGAAAAAAGGTGTAAAACCTGTAGACCTGTTAGGTGTAGTCCGGATGCTCCATAAGACAGAAGGCAACTCATCAACCCAACACCCGGATGTCCGTTTCAAAGGGACCATGAGCTGGGGTTTAACCCCTCGCAGGATTTCCTGATTAGCCCGCTCAGCCTGGTCATTGGACTGTGGATGTGCCACGGTTGAAACATCAAGCCGGATATGCTCCTTCTCACAGAACACCTTCATAGCCCCCTTGGACAAATTTGTACCATTATCAGTGATAATACTGTGTGGATAGCCAAAACGATAGATCAATTTCCTGACAAACTCAACCGCTGTAGTTGCATCACACTTGCTTACTGGCTCAGCCTCAACCCACTTGGTGAACTTATCAACCGCCACCAAGAGGTGTGTTTTCTTATCTTTGGACCTCTTGAAGGGTCCTACTATATCAAGCCCCCAGACCGCAAACGGCCAAGTGATAGGTATTATCCTCAACTCTTGAGCCAGAACATGAGCACGTCGGCCAAATTTCTGACAAGCGTCACACTTACGAACCAGATCCTCTGCATCCTTGTGAGCCGTCAACTAGAAAAATCCATGCCAAAAAGCTTTAGCCACTAAAGATCTTGACCCGGCATGATGTCCACAGTCGCCAGCATGAATTTCATTTAAGATCTGCTGGCCCTCTTCTGGTGACACACAGTGTTGGAAGACACCTGTCACACTGCATTTGTGTAACTCACCGTTGATAATTGTCATGGACTTAGAACGGCGGATGATCTCCCAAGCCCGGCTCTCATCATCCGACAACTCGCCGCGCATCAAGTATGCTAAATAAGGAGTAGTCCAATCCGGAATAACATGTAGAGCCGCCACTAGAGCTGTCTCCGGGTCAGGAATTGCCAGATCCTCCTCAGAAGGCATCTTGACAGTCGGATGATATAACACGTCAAGAAAAACATTAGGCGGCACCGGCTTACGCTGAGATCCGAGTCGTGATAATGCATCAGCCGCCTCGTTCCGCCGATGATCAATATGATCCACCTGATACCCTTTGAAATAACCTGCGACAACATCAACCGCCCGTCGATAAGCCGCCATCCATGGGTCCTTAGAATCCCAACTACTTGAAACTTGCTGAGCCACAAGGTCTGAGTCGCCCAGGCATCTAACCCGGCTTAAATTCATCTGTTTAGCGACTCTCAAACCATGGAGCAAAGCTTCATACTCAGCAACATTATTAGTGTAGGGGAACATCAACCGGAGCACATAACAAAACTTATCACCTTTCGGGGAGGTGAGAACCACACCGGCACCAGACCCCTCAAGCTGTTTAGACCCGTCAAAATATATAGTCCAGTATGTGTTGTCCGGCTTCTCTTCAGGTGCCTGGCACTCTGTCCAATCATTTATAAAAACCAACAAGGCATGAGACTTAATTGCTATACGAGGGGTGTAATTGATGTTAAGAGGCCCCAACTCTAAAGCCCACTTGGCAATCCTTCCCGTGGCCTCTCTGTTCTGAATAATATCCCCCAACGGGGCAGAGCTTACTACAGTTATCGGATGGCCCAAAAAGTAGTGCTTCAGCTTACGATTAGCCATAAAGACCCCGTATACCAGCTTCTGCCAATGCGGATATCGCTGCTTGGACTCAGCCAAGACCTCACTGATGTAATTATACTCATCGCCGAAAGCCACCTCCAAAGAGATTTTTCCCACTGGCTATGCCGACTTACCAGGCACCACGCCATGAAACACAGTGGAAGAAGTTTTGAGATCTTTGTCTAGCAACTTCATCCGCCGGAAGGTGTCATAATACAAGATGTTGATATTGCTACCTCCGTCCATGAGCACTTTGTTTACTCCATAACCATGTATCTGAGGGGCCACCACCAGAGCAAGCCGGCCCGGGTCATCCACCCGTGGCGGGTGATCTTGCCTGCTCCATGTTATATCATACTCTGACCACGACAGGTATCGTGGGAGAGCCGGCGCGATCGTATTAACCGCTCGCCTCCGTAGCTTCTCATCTCGCTTGCTATTACCAGTTGTAAACACATGATACTGCCCCGAACTGAGCTGCTTCGGGTTACTCTCGAATCCAGATTGATTGCGCTGCTGCTGCTGATGCTACTAGTTATTATGATTGTTGTTGCCAGGATGCTGTTGATGCTGCTGATTATTGTGTTGGTGTTGACCCGGATGACCTGCTCCTAAGCCGCCAGCACCAAAGCCGGCACCTGACCCGCCGTTGCCTCTACCGCCAGGCCCTGATCCGCCGGTCGGCCCACCGCCCTGATTATGAGGTGGTTGAAAGTGCTGATTCTTAAATCTATGCATGATAAAACAATCGCCCCACGCATGCGTTGCTGGTTTATCAGGTGTGCTGTGCTCTGGGCAGGGTTTCCTAAGCACCGCTTCCAAGTTGAAAGGGGGCCTGTTATCCCGCTGGTACGGCTTGTAACGCCCGTTCCCCTTAGGAACATTCGGCCCTGTGTTAGTATTTGCCACCAGCTCTGACTCGCCGCCAGCGTTCCTCTGTCTGCCTTGATTCCCATTGTTCCCAAAACTCTTGCCTTGGTTGTTCTTCTTTCCCTGATTCGACTTCTCCTCATCCGAACCCGGATCTTTGGTGTTGTCTGAGTCGGCGTACTTCGTTAGAGCCGTCATGAGCTCTCCCATGTCTTGACACGTACGTTTAAGCCGGCCAAGCTTCTGCTTTAGCGGAATGAAATGGCAATTCTTCTCCAGAATGAGCACCGCTTGAGCCGCCGTGATCTGTTCCGACGAGTGAATGAAGGTCGACACCCACCGAACCCAATGATGAGCCGACTCATTCTCCTGCTGAATGCAATGATCCAAATCCACAATGGTCATAGGCTGCTTGCAAGTCCCTTGGAAATTTTTGATGAACTTTGCCCTCAATTCGGCCTAAGAGCTTATAGTTTTGGGTGGTCAGCCCTTTAACCATGTGCGAGCCGGAGCCTCGAGCATCATGATAAAATATTTTGCAAAAACAGCCTCACTGACGTCTAGCATCTCCATAGCTAGCTCATAGCTCTCGACCCAAGCCTCGGGAGGGAGATCCGCCGTGTAATTTGGAACCTTCCGAGGCCCCTTGAAATCCTTAGGCAACCTCTTGCTCCGTAGAGCCGGAGTTAATCATGGGACTCCCGCGGCTCTGGCGCTACCAACCGCTCCGACCTCTGTCAACACTGAGGGCCCAAGACCCGGGGGAACTATTGCTGCCTCTTGTTCTTGCCTGTTCCTTGCCCGGTCCACCAGGGCCGGCGCGTCTAGCGCCACGCGTCCCCTTTGCCCATGATACGGCCACTGCTTGAAACCGCCGGCGACTCATAGTGCCGGCTGAAACTTCGACTATGGAGAGGGGTGGGGTGGATCCGGCTCCGGCTGTTAGTATATTTCTCTTGTTGAGCCACGGCCGTCTGTAAATATCCGATAGCGTTCCTCACCTCCTCCGCAAAGGGTGCCTCATCTGGGCTAGGGACCGTTCCAAGCTGGGTGGCTGCTGCTACCATGTTGTCGGCCGGGTTAGAATAATGACCCGCCGGCATCGTAAACCCTCCGGGTGGGGCCATGTGAGCCGCCGCTCGCCCTTCCCCAGGGGCAGCCGCTGCTCTCCCAGAGCCGGGGGTGTTGAAGAGATTCCTCGCCTCATAGCGCTCCGGAAGACGAGATTGATGCCTCCTGCAGTGCACAGCCGCCGCTGAAAACTGTTCCAGCCCCAAACGGAAAGCGTCGGCCTTGAGCCGTGCTGCCTCTGCCTCCATCTGGGAGTTTAAATTAGTTAGCCTCTGGTGCTCCTCGGGCATCTGGCCCTTGATCCTTGCGATCTCTGCGTTACGAGCCACCTGATTATCTGGTGTGACCTCTGTAGCTAACAAAGCCTCAAGCTCATCCATCAACTCCATAAGGCCCTGAGCCGGCGGCTGGGGAGGGTTAGCTTCCGACCCGGCTGCCCTGGCCCTGCCATGAATACCGCCGCGTGAGACGGCTGCTCTGGCTCATCTGACTCACCGTGCTCTGACTCGGGGCGAGTGTCACCATAGCCCCCAAGGCCACCATTGCTGAGCTGGTACACAGATTTAGTTTCCCCACCTGACGAATCATCATCGGAGTGCACGAGAGTCCCTTGAGATCCGGATGCTTCCAGATCCATCCCTTTAGTGAAGCCCATGAAGACATGCTCCTGAACCGGGTTAACACGGGTAGGGCCTACCTTACGTGCGAGCTGGAGACGCCGAGCCGGCTCGACAATGTTGGTGCAGACATCCGGCCCGGGTGTAGATCCGTCGATCTTCCCGATGAACACCTGGATCCCGCCGAACGGAACCCTGAAACCATACTCCACGGAAGCAGCATCAAGCCCCCAGCCGGCATCGTCGATGTAGAGCTGGCCGCAGCGACTCTTGCTCATTCTCCCAACTACGTATCCTTCGAGCTCTGGAAGGGAGCCCTTTGAGAACTCAACACCACCGAACGCGGGCCCCACGGTGGGCGCCAACTGTCGTGGTTTTGTCACGGCAGATGTCCGGGTTACCAGACTTGAGTTCGGAGCCATCGCCATGGTGGTGGACTCAAAAGGGGTTGATCGAGATGAAGGACACGAGTTTACCCAGGTTCGGCCCCTCAAGCCGAGGTAAAAGCCTACGTCCTGCTTGTGATGTTATTGCTTGTTGTATCGATTACAAGGGGCTAGAAGCTTGACCTAGTTTTCGATCACCTCCTCTAAGCGGCCCCGACTCTGCCTTTATATAAGAGGTCAGAACCGTCGGGTCTTACAATTGCACAGTCGGATCATGTTTACATCTCCGAATCTATCTCTATCTTACCAGCCAAGTCATCCTTTGGAAGGTCTTACACATCCGGGTCTCCTCCGTCCGACCCATACCATGAGCCGCCAATCTTCTTGGGCCTTCAGTTGACACATGTCTTCGTGGGCCGGCTCATAATCAACATTTATCAACCGGAGCCTTCCAGCCGGGTCATACCACGGGGTTATATCCCCAACACATGGCATCTGTCGTGAAGAAACGACGATAGTTGGCGCCCACCGTGGGGCCATACGCGGTGCCGGCTGGATTCATGCTTCGGGAGGGACCCCTCGCCATTCCTCGCCGTCGTTGCACATCCAGGCAAAACTGCGGGCTCGTGGGGCTTGCTCCGGCAGGCCCTGTGGGCAGCTCCCTCGACCTCATGCTCGATATTGATACGCTCACTGAGCGCTTCGACAGGCTCACCCTTGCCGAAGCTCTGGCCGCCGACGAGAACCCTAGCCAGGTGCTCGTCTGCACCGGTCCGCCCACGGCTGTGGGTGCACTCGCTGCGACCCAGTCCAGCGGCTCCCACGTTCGCGTGGGAGCAATGTCCATCATCTCCTCCACCTCCTCCGGACATGCGCAGGCCGAGGCTGACGCCACCACGGCCCGCATCGGCACCTCCGACCCGCTCGGTGCGGCCCTCCGGGGCTTGAGCACTCCCATTGCCCCGACGGCAAACCTCGACGCTGCCACGGCCGAGCTCGAGGCGGCTCATCATCTCCTATTTGAGAACGCCAGCGCCCTCGTGGCCACGCGGCGCTGCATGGAAGCCACTCAGCAGGAATACGCTTCCGCCTACGGTCTCACCCCAGCTGGCACTGAGCCTAACCGGCGTGGGGCTGTGTGCGACCGCGGTCGGGTGGTCGCCGAAATCTTGGGCGACACCATGCCCGTCTACAACACCCCCTCGGCCAACCCGCAGGCCGCCAATGTAGCCTACGAGGATTTGGCTACCTTGGAGGGCGAAGAACGTGCCACCCATGAGCGTTACATCAAGGACCTCATCAACGCCGCCAACGCAGAGGAACATCTGCTCGCGACAGGCGGTGCCGCCTTCGAAGGCCCCCGGCTCGAGCGCGAGGGCGGGGGACTACTGGCCACCAGCCGGCTTACCACTCCTGCTCCCCTCGCGTTTCCAGCTGCCGGGTCGGGGCAAGCAACCTCCGAACCTCTCAGCGTCCGGGGAACGATAAGCCGACTATAAACTGCCCGGGCACCAATGACCCGCCTCACAGTAGCCGCCACCATGAGGCGCCGGCAGCCGACAGCCGGCGCAGCCGTGGGCATACTCCACGCCTGTGGCGCGAGCCGGAACGGTCGGTTCCACCCATCATCCGCCCCGAGATCTTGGCCCGGCTCGAACCACGTGTCCCCCACAGCGAGAATGATGCTCGCCTCCGCATCGACCGGCTCACACAGTCAGCCCTCCTCGAGGAGGGCTCAATTGGCCCAGCGTGTTTTGGCCCTCGGATCTGCAACGAGCCGTTCCCAACCGGCTTCATGCTCCCCCGAGGCACCCTGAAGTATAACGGGGCTGCCAAGCCCAAAGACTGGCTGATCAACTACACCACCACGGTCAGCATCGCCAGGGGCAACAAACGCGTGGCCGTTCGCTACGCTCCCCACATGTTGATCAACTCGGCCCGCACCTAGCTCAACACCCGCCAGGTTGGCAGCATCAACACTTGGACGGACTTCGAGGAAGCCTGCATCCGCAACTTCACCGGCACCTACAAGCAGCCTAGCTGCCCGCGTGATCTCGCCATGTGCGTTCAGGGGCCGGACGAGTCCCTCCATGACTACCACACCCGGTGGACCAAACTCCCGCAACTCCTGTGAGGGGGTGCATGAGGTGCAAGCCATACAGTACTGCATCAAAGGCTTTCGTGACGACACCCCCCTCAAGCAGAAGCTCCTGTGCTCTAGGCCGGCTACGCTCGCCGAGCTCATGACCAAGGCAGACGAGTACGCCACAGCAGATTCCGCCATTCGGGTCAAGATGACCCCACCCGCTAAGACAACGTCGACACCGATGACGTCCCGACCGGCTGTCGACAACCACCACCCAGAAAACAACAAGCGCAAGAACGACCAGCCGGACTCCCGTTACGGGAGCCGATAGATCGCCACCGTCAAGGAACAAGAGTCGGCTGCCTAGTCTTCCAGCTAGCGCTAGTGCAATGGCAAGGCTGCGTGGCAGCCGAAGCTCACCTTCGAGCAGATGCTCAACCTCCCTTGCAAGCACCACTATGGGGCCAAGCCCTCCATGCATACGGTCTGGTAGTGCAACTTCTCTTAGCGATTGGCCCGGGGGGACGGCGTTCCGGCTCCCCCAGCGCCGCCTGCCCGCGCGCCGGCCCCGGCCCCAGCTGCCGCCCCGGTGCTGGCTCCGGCTCCAGCCCAAAACGACGGTCGCCTGCACGACCAGTTCCCCAACCAGGATGGTTGCTATGTCGTCTTCACTAGTGAAGATGAGCAAACTTGCTCAATGCCGGCTCCATCGTGAGGTGAACGCCACCATGCCGGCAACTCCCCAGTTCATGCACTGGTCGGAGAGGCCGGTCACCTAGAGCTGGGCAGATCACCCCGCCGTGATGCTGAGTCCCGGCAGCTACGCCCTGGTCCTCGACCCTAGCATTGCCACCAAGAAACGCACCTACCGCTTCTCACGCGTGCTGATAGATGGTGGCAGCAGCATCAACATCCTTCACCTTGACACGATGTGTAATCTGATGCTGAAGATAGAATATCTGCAGGCGAGCCGGACGGTTTTCCATGGCATCGTGCCTGGAAGTCCTGCTCCCCTGTCGGCAAAATCACGCTTGATGTCCTCTTCGGCAGCCCTGGCCACTTCCGTCGTGAGCCATTGCTGTTCGAGGTAGTAGACCTCGCGAGCCCCTACCACGCGCCAGGTCTTGTTCTTCTTCAGCACCAAGGACCAATTCGCCCTGCCGCAGATCGATCAAGTCATCGACTCCACGGCTGGCTGCGATTTGCTGTCCTTCTTGGAAGCTTACTCCGGCTACCACCAGATCAAGCTGGATCCGGAGGACCGGCTCAACACCTCCTTCATCTTGCCCTTCGAGGCCTACTGCTATATCACCATGTCCTTCGGCCTGAAGAATGCAAGCACCACCTTCCAGCGGTGCATGCAGAAGTGTCTCCTGCCTTAGATAGGCAGGAACGTCCACGTCTACATCGACGACTTCGAGGTCAAAACCAAAAAGCACTTCAGCCTCCTCGACGATCTTCGGGAGACCTTCGTGAACCTGTGCGAGTACAAGATCAAGCTCAACCCGGAGAAGTGCGTCCTCGGCGTCCCCGCCGGCCAGCTCCTAGGTTTCTTTGTGTCCGCCCACAACATCGAAGCTAACCCAGAGAAGATCAGCGCAATCGAGCGCATGCCCAAGCCGACCCGGCTCCACGACGTCCAGAAGTCCAACGGTTACCTCGCCTCGCTCAGCCGGTTCATCAGTCGGTTGGGGGAGAAAGCCTTGCCCCTTTATGGGCTCCTTCGCAAGACAACTTTGGTTGACCGGGTCTCTTCAAGAAGCCGGGCATGTTCGATTGGCCCGACAAGGCAGATGAGGCCTTCCGCGGCCTCAAGAAAGCTCTCACCCGCGCGCCCATCCTGGCCACGCCGGCTGAGAAGGATCCCTTGCTCGCCTATATCGTGGCGACCCCTCGCGTCATCAACGTCGTCTTGGTGGTCGAGCAGCTGGAGGAGGGCAAAACTCTGCCGGTCCAGTGCCCCATCTACTACCTCAGCGAGGTCCTCTCCGCCTCCAAGCAGAACTACCCCCACTACCAGAAGATGTGCTACGACATATCCTTCGCCCCCAAGAAGGTCAAGTAGTACTTCCAGGAGCACACCATCGCCATGGTGAGCACGGCCCCACTCGGCGAGATCATGAGCGGCTGGGACTCCACCGGTCGGATTGCCAAATGGGTCATCGCCCTTGCCGACCACGAGATTCGGTATGAGCCTCGTACCGCCATCAAGTCACAGGCGCTAGCCGACTTCCTCGTCGACTGGGTGGATACCGAGTTCGTGCCACCTCCCCTAGACTCCACGCATTGGCACATGCATTTCGTCGGCTCGAAAATGAGGATCGGCCTGGGTGCCGGCATAGTCCTCTCCTCCTCGAAAGGTGGCCATCTCAAGTACGCCCTCCAGATCCACTTCGCTGGCTCCAACAACGTGGCCGAGTACGAGGCCATCGTCCATGGCCTTCGGCTCGCCAAGGAGATTAGCATCAGGCGCATCCTACGCTTCTGCGACTCTGACCTTGCGGTACAACAGGTCTCCGGCGAATGGGACGCCAGGGATGCTAACATGGCCAGCTACCGCTTCCTCGTACAAAAACTCACCGGCTCCTTCAAGGGTTGTGAGTTCCACCACGTCCCATGGGAAGACAACGAGGCGGCCGACGCACTGGCCAAGATTGGCTCCACCCGACAGGCCATCCCAGCCGGCGTCTCCCTCCAGCGGCTACTCAAGCCGTCGATCAAGCCTTCGCTAGAATCGGAATCCATCTTCTTGTCGGCAGACGCTACCGGTCCATCGGAGGCTCCGGCTGCCACCTTGGCATCCTTGCCACCGGCCCCATCAACCTCGGATGTCATGCCGGCACTAGATGAGCCGGCTGCATCTGAGGCAGCCAGCTACAACGCCACGGCTGTCATGATGGCAATCGATGCCCCTTCGGCCATCCTCGACCCGGGGGTTGGCGAGCCGGCGCCGGGGGCTGGCAAGCCGGTCCCGGGGGCTAGCGAGTCGGTCCTGGGGACTGATCATCTAGGCCCGGAGGTTCCTGAGCCGGTCCTCGTCTCGACTCCTTCATGGGCCCAGCCCATCCTGGCTTTCCTTATGCATGGTGAGCTCCCCCAGACGAGGCCATGGCAAGGCAAATTCAGCGACGGGCCTCGGCCTACAAAATCATCAATCGCGAGCTCATCCATCGCAGCACCACCGGCGTCTTCCAGACGTGCGTCAAGACGAAAAAGGGTCTGGAGATCCTCCTCGACATCCACCAGGGCGAGTGCGGGCATCACACCGCCTCCTGGATCCTGGTGGCCAAGGCTTTTGTCACGGTTTCTACTGGCCCGCCGCCTTGGAGGTGGCCAGGAAATTGGTCGATGAGTGCGAGGGCTGCCAGCGCTTCAGTACGCAGAGCCACCTACCGGTGTCGGCCCTCCAGACCATCCCCCTCTCGTGGCCCTTTGGCGTCTGGGGGATGGACATGGTGGGTCCCTTGAAGACCGCGCGAGGCGGATGGCCGTCGACAAATTCAAGAAGCTGGACGGCCCCACGGCCCCATGGACAATCAAGAAGCTGGACGGCCCCATGGCCGTCCGGTTCATTGATGACATCACGGTTTGCTATGGTGTCCCCCACAGCATCATCACTAACAACGACACGAACTTCGCCAAGGGTGCGCTCGTACGATTCTGTTCCAAGCATGGCATCCGGGTCGACCTGGCCTCCGTCGCTCATCCACAGTCAAATGGCAAGGTCAAGAGGGCAAATGGCCTAATCTTGTCCGGCATCAAGCCTCGGCTCGTAACACCGCTGGTGAGGTCAGCAGGCTGCTGGGTCAACGAGCTGCCAGCTGTCCTTTGGAGCCTCAGGACCACTCCCAACCGATCAACCGGCTACACGGGTCCAAGGCGATCATCCCCACTGATATCAAGTTCGACTCGCCTTGGATCGCCCTATACACGGAGAAGGACACAAAGGAGGCAAGGGAAGATGACGTCGACCTACTCGAAGAAGCCTGCGAACTGGCCTTGATCCGGACGGCAATCTATCTACAGAAGCTCCGGCACTACCACAGCAAGCGGATCCGGCCGCTCTCCTTCCATGGAGGGGACTTGGTGCTCAGGCGGATCCAGCGGACAGCCGGACAACACAAGTTGTCCTCCCCAGTGAGGGCCCGGTCATCATCAACAAGGCGCTACACAACAACGCGTACTACCTAATGGACGCCCAGAAGCCTCAAAAGCGCAAAAGAGACGCCTTCGGCAAGGAGACCGAGCACCCATGGAACGCGACGCTCCTCCGTCCGTTTTACTGCTGAAAAGACCAGTGTATGTATGTATCCCTCCCCTTTTGGGCTTATGAATGCAATGGGTGCCCCAGGTCGGCTCTCGGGGCACGCCCTTTTCGTTTCCCTCAAAGGTCTCCTCACTCACCCACTCCCTGACCCGGCTCTCGGGCCCGGGGGCTCTTCGGCTGGTCCTAGGTCGCCTCTCCCAAAATAACCCAAGTAGTGTGAGCTGAGCAAGCACTGCCACTCCTCCCAGCTACAGACCGGTTCCCGGCTGTCTGGCTGACAGGGCCTTAGGGCAGCAAAATTTAGCACACACGAAAGTTCGATCACAAAGGGGTTGCCGGTTAGGTCCATCTGGACCATCACCTCGCCTCTGCCATTCAACTTACCCAAAAATCTCTCGTGGTTCCTAAGTTCAGAACCGGTTCTCTCGAGGCGGACGCCCCGACCTAGCTATAGACCGGCTCCCGGCTGTCAGGCTAGCGGGGCCGAAACCAAAGGGGAAAAGGGACCAAACAGACGGAACCAAAGGGGCAAAAAGGGGTAAGGACGAGCAGGAACGCACGATAGGCAAACACATCAAACATTCAGAATACAAATTTCAAGATAACAAAGGCCCACGGCCATCACGGTTCATTACATTACACCCCTAGTGGGTGGACTTAAGTCTAACATGCAGGAAAGTCAACAAGGGAAAAGATAAGGCACCCGAGGGCTTAGGCCACTAGCGTGTCACCAGCTGGCGCGCCTCCAGCTAGCGCATCGTTGGGCGGCTCGACTCCCGTCCCGGAGGTGGTTGCGGCCTTCAGGTTGGCTTCCTTGGCCTTCGAGGTAGCCTCCACGGTCCCAGCCGTCTCGGCGCTGGAGTCGGTACTCTCGTCGGCGACCTCCTTGTCCTCCGAACCTTGGGGGATGCCGAAGGAGTCTTCGGCTGCCGGCTCACCGTCTTCGCCAAGTACCGGCAGGAGCTCATTCGGGTCGACGTATGATGTGAGCTCGTTGGCCCGATGGACAAGGAACGGCTCACGGGCCGCCCGCTCCTCGGTCGGCTCGTCCCACATAGTGGCCAGCCGGTCCAAGTCCATGCCGCGGTACCATCTGCGTGCCGACTCGAGCCACTGACACCTTCCAGACCTCGAGCCAGGCCGTGGCCTGATCCGGCCACAAGGCCACGCGGTTCTCCGGAGCCCCTCCACGGCCCGGCCACAAGGCGGCGATGATCTCCTTGCCGGCCGTCTTCAACCACTCCATGATCCGCTTGAGGTGGATCAGCCGGTTTTCTCTGGCGAGCTCAAGCTCCACCATACTCCACGCAGCATCCTCCTCGATGGAGCGCCCGCGTGCCTGGAGAAACTCCCGGTGCTCTTCAACGGCATGCTCAGCGCGGCGCTTGGTTTCTGGGAAGTGCCCTCAGGAGGAAAGGGAAGAAGGAGAGGAAGGCAAATGAAAAACAAGAACTGGCAAGAAAAAAGGCAACCGGCTGAAAAAAGAAAATTGGACACTCACGCTCGATGGAGTCATCCGTCTCGAGGGCAAAATGGAGCGAGTAGTTCCGCTCCAACGCCAACGCCGCCTCCGCCTCGGCAAGAGCCTCCTTGCACTCGCTGAGCCTCCTCTCGAGGCGGGTCACCTCGTTCTAGAGGGCGGCGGTGCTTTGGGTGGCTTCGGCCACCAGCTTGACGGCTTTCTCCTTGGTCGTCATCTCCCGTGCCACGTCAACCTTCAGGCGGTGCTGGGCCGCCTTCCCGTCCGCTAGTAGGGCGACCAACTGGTCCTTCTCCTGGATGACCGCCTGGATGCTCTGCGCCAGCCGGTCCCGCTCGGAGATGGCCCCGGTCTTCTCCGCCCGGAGGCTGGTCAGCTCCTCTGCAAAGCAAAGCGGGCATCATCCGGTCATTCCACGCCCGCTCCGGCTGCCAGGCAGCCGGCCCAGCTCTCGGGGGCTGCGCCCCCATACAAGACTTGTCATACCTTGCACCCGCGCCAGCTCCTCCTCCAGCCGGTAGAACCCATGCTTGCCGTGGTCGTGGATGGAGACCGCCTCCTCAAACAGCTTCTGTCGCTAGGAGTTCCCCTCTTGCCACATGAAGCCAAGATCAATAGAAGCACAAGGAGATCCGGCCCGGCTGCCCGCAAGCCGGCCAGCCGGCCTGTATCTCGGGGGCTACACCCAATGGTTGCGCTTGTGAGCCCCCACTGAAAATTTTAAACAAGCACAACAACGCTTACCTCCACGCGCCGCAGGGTGGTGTCGTCCGCCTCCGCGAACCAGGCCAGCTCTTGGCGGCACCGATCCAGGACGCCTAAAATATATACCGTAGCGAGCGTAGTTCAATGGTAAAACATCTCCTTGCCAAGGAGAAGATACGGGTTCGATTCCCGCCGCTCGCCCGCTTAATTTATCAAAGTACTATGATAAAAAGTTTAGTCTAGTTAACAGTTTAACTACTTATATTAAATTAAGTATTAATTAAGTGTTAGTCTAGTGCCGTATCCCTTACTATTTTACCCTTCCTTTGCATCCCCCTCAAAAAAAGAGGGCGCTCCGGAGGCAGAAATAGAACTAGCCAACAGAGCCCCAAAATTGGGTATTAACTGACCCCAACTCCCCGAACGTGGGGACCAGGTCACCTGCCGAGGGAGCCAGAAGGGTTGGGACGGGCGCCTGTACCTCCCAGTCCCGGATCACGTCCTGCATGGACCTCCGTGCCCGGCCGCCATTGCCATCCGTTCGGGCACTCGCCACAGTGCCGACCGTTGGGGGAGGGTTGATGATGGCAAGAGCACAGGAATCGGTCCCCAGTGGCCCCTCACTCGCCGCTCACGCCACCTCCTCCCCCTGCCGGCCCGACGCGGCAACCCCGATGGACGGTGTCTCTGTCTCCGTGGCGGCCGCCGCTAGCGCCGCCTCTGGGGCCACTGGAGCCTCCGGCACGTTGACCCGGGCCGGCTCGGCAGCGGGTGGCATCACATACGGCTCCATCGACCGGGTCACCTCGGGGACCGGCTCTGTAGCCGCCACCCCCGATCAGGCCATCTCCTCCGCGGGCGGGGGCACAGCCGGCTCCGTAGCCGCCCCTCGTGGCTCGCTCGATGGGGGCCTCAACAAACGGGTCGATTCTGCCGTCGAGTCAGACGCCCGTGCGGGGCTCGCAGACCTCCTCCGCCTCCCGCCGCTTGAAGTCCGGGAATGTGAGGCCCCACCTTGCGCTCCGGACTTCAAGGCTCACAATTCTGCGAGCCTCCTCTTCTCCTCCGGCTGCGTGGCCGCGTGCTTGCGGGCCAGCCGGCTGGCGGTGTCCGTCGGGTCCACCGCCGACTCCACTTCATGGAGCTCGATGGGTTCCCTGCGATGCATAAGGGTCACCCACCCACCAACCCACGACTTGGAAAGAAACACACGCAAGAAAAAGGAAGGCACTTATCCAGTGACGACGGGTAGAATCTGCTTGGCACGTGCCGGCGGCTTCAGTGCGGCCACTTTCAACCGCTTGTTGGAAGATGGCGGGGCCGCCGGCTCCTCCTGAGCCAGCCTCTTTGCCCGGCTGGCGTCTCCGGCCGCCAGGGCCTGAGACGGCTGCTCCTTGCTCCGCTCGCGTCGGCTCTGCTGAACTGAGTGGGGAGGCACGTTCAGGATCATCACATCACCATCATCATCATCATTATCATCATAATCGTTATCGGTCCAGTCCCTGATCGTAGGACTGATAGGGTACTCACCAGCTGCGCTGGGCTCTCAGGCTGTGTTGGGCCCTCCGGCTCCGCTGGGCCCACCGGTTCCCGGGTCGGCCGGCTCCTCGACCCCTCGCGAGGACTCAACCCCCTCTTCAGGCAGGACTCCCTGCTTGTAGTCTTCGGAGTAGGAGTGGTCACGCTCGACCTCGAAGATTTGGGGGTGTGGACCGTCCGGCGTGTTCTGTTGCATGAGCAACTACGGTCAGCACGGAGAAGTAAGGTCTGATGCCGGCTGTTGGCTAAGAAGATTCAAACAAAAAAGAGCCGCCTCAACAAAATGTACCAGGGGGTCGGTTGAGGCGGTTGTATGGCTCCATGCCAAAGGACCAAGATGTCGGCGCCAGCTTGAACGTCGTGATGGCGTTCACCCAGTTCGCCACCTGAGCCGGTGTTAGGTCGACGATCGTCAGTCGGCAGGGGTCCTGGCGGCCGGACATATCCCAGATCCGGTGCGGCCTCATCTGGAGAGGCAGCACCTGACGCAAGATGAAGGCCGCCATCATATCAGAGGCAACCGGCCCCTCCCCGGTCCTCGGCTGCACGAGGCGGCCGAGCTCCGCAAGAGCCACTCCGTGCGGGGCAGCTCCCGACCAGTTGACTCTGGAGGATTGTGCGTCGATGAAGGGCGGCAGCCGGATGTAGTCCTGCTGCGGGTTGGCATTCTTCATGTAGAAGAACGTCCGATGCCACCCCTTGACAGAGTCGATGAGGGAGAAGTGCGGGAAGCGCGTGCCGCGGCAGCTCACCGCCGCGCCCCCGCAGTCGTTGCTCTTCAACGCCTTGAGGTAGAAGAGGGAGTTGAAGAAGTCAAGGAAGGGAAGAATCCCAAGTATCCCTCGCACAGTGTCATGAAGACGGTGAGGTAGAGGATGGCGTTGGGGCCGAGATGATGCGGCTGGAGGTTGAACGTATCCATCATCAGCCAAAAAGTGGCTCAGCGGGAGCCCGAAGCCGCGGGAGAAATGCCAGGCAAAGACGACGAACTGCCCGGGCTAAGGCGCAGGCACAACCTCGTCGCCCGGTGCGCGGGCAACTACGCGCTCCGCCAGCGGCAGCATGCGCGCACAGCGGAGATCCGCGATGACGGCCTTCGTAACCACGAATCCGGCCCAGCTTCCTCCACGCCCTTCGGCCATTGCGACGGCAGGACAGCGTGCGAGCGTGATCGCATGCGAGAGGAGCAGCGGCGAGCGAGGAAGCGGAGAAGACGAGAAAGGAGGAAACAATGGGGCAAACGGGGTGCGGGTGCTTCCGTCCTCTACCCTTCCTCCGCTTTTAAATGAGGAAGCCATGACCAAGGGACGCGGGGATTAACTACGCCCACTCCCCCGGAATACCCGCGCACGCGTGGGCGGCCCGGGCCGTAACCGCTGCTTCAGGGGGGCAAAAGATCCTTGCCTGCACCCCAAGGCCTACTGGGCTGCGCCGAGACCTAGCGGCCTAGGCCCAGGGCAATGTCCCGCCTGCCCGCGTGCACGAGGCCTACGACATCATTACCCTCCGTGTGGCGCACGGCGGGCCGGCTCAGATCTCGGAGCGTCACGCCGGAACCCGAGGCGTCAGGTTCGACTGCTGACCCGGCTGACTTTTTGGCTTCATGCCGGCTTTGGGGACTATTGACGGGGTTATTACCCCTGGGTAGGCCAAAGCAATGGGGTTCTCCTCCCCGCTTCAAAGAAAAAGTACACGATCAGATGGCCCCGGCCAGCTGGAGCACGGCCGGCAGGTGCGATCGCCGGCTGGCTCGGGGATGGCTAGTCAAGGTGCCGGCTCGGCCTCTGTCCGGCTGGGTGTGACCGGCTGCTTTCGGGCCGCATCCTCTGTTGACCCTCGGGGGGGGGGGGTCAAGCAACGTCCCGTCCCTCTGCACGTGGGTACGGCGACACGACGTGACCGCCACAACGGGCGCCATTGTAGCCACAGTGGTTGCTGACATGCGGGTGCACGTGGCTATAGTTTGGCCGTCCGGGCCGCTGACCTTAGCGACCGTGACCGGGTGGGGAAACAGTGCCGGCATGCCCTCGCCCACTCAATTACCTTCCCCGGCATGGCTACAGTGCAGCCGTCCGTACCGAAGACTTCGGGTGGCTGGCACTAGACGATGCCACCCGGGCGGCCCGTGCCATAGCAGGTGGGCGGAGGCCAATCGCGGAGCCGACTGGTGGGCCCGAGCGGGCGATGGGACCGCGCAGCCGGTGGACCCTATGGGCGACGAGACGGTTCGAGGGGCGGGACCCCCTGGTTAGCTGAAGAGGCTGCCAACTGGGTCCCTCACTTATGTACCTTAGGAATATTGTAAGCCGAAGGGTTGGCCTATAAAACCTCCCGAGCCCCCCAAGCAATGGGGAGGAAGAGAGTCTCACACACACACACACCTATGGGACACTTCCCTCACAACTCACACCTTCATAACAGAGGAAGACAAGTCGGCTGCTCCATCTTCCTCCTCTAGACACAGCTCCACGAGCAACCTTGTAACCATACCCTTCCATCAACTAGATCAAGCAGGACTAGGGGTGTTACCTCTCACGGAGGGCCCTGAACCTGGGTACATCGTGTGTCACCACCGCTTGTACCTAATCTCGCTCCCGGATCCCGTCAAGGTCCTCCAGCCCCAACCACCTACGATAAGCGTGCCCATGGCATCTGTCGTGAGAAAACGACGACAGGTGAATAGGCAACTAACAATTTTTAACTTTTCTTTAAAAATTTAGGCTTAGCAACAAATAGGTAGGCTAGATGTGCAACTAGGTGAGCAACCCATATGATGCTAATCACAACAAGAACACAAGCAAGCAAGGGATACAACACAATAATAGCTTGCAAGAAGTAAAGGTAAGAGATAACCAAAAGTGGAGCCGGTGGAGACGAGGAGGTGTTGCCGAAGTTCCTTCCCTTGTGAGGAAGTACGTTTCCATTAGAGCAGTGTGGAGGCACAATGCTCCCCAAGAAGCCACTAGGGCCACCGTATTCTCGTCACGCCCTCACACAATGTGAGATGCCGTGATTCCACTATTGGTGCCCTTGAAGGCGGCGACCGAACCTTTACAAATAAGGTTGGGGCAATCTCCACAACTTGATTGGAGGATCCCAACAACACCACGAAGCTTCACCACAATGGAATGTGGCTCCAAGGTGACCTCAACCATCGAGGGTGCTCAAACACCCAAGAGTAACAAGATCCACAAGGGATTAGTGGGGGGAGTCAAATTTCTCTTGGTGGAAGTGTAGATCGGGGCCTTCTCAACCAATCCCTAGAAAATCAACAAGTTTGATTGGCTCGGGAGAGAGATTGGGCTAAAATGGAGCTTGGGGAGGGAAGAGGTTGTCTTCTTGGGGAAGAATACCTCCTTTATATAGTGGGGGGAGGATCCAACCGTTATCCCCACTCCCAGCCCGCGCATTGCAGTACTACCACACAAAGCCACGGTATTATCGCAAGAGACCGCGGTACTACCGCAGCAGGGTGCGGTACTACCGCTCACATGGTAGTGACCAGACGCAGGCCAATTTCACAAGGCAACAAGCGATAGAACCACCAAAGTAGTACTACCACGAGCCCATGTGGTACTACCACCTGGTCGGTAACGACTGGCACAGGAGAAGCACAAAAGTAAAAAAATACTTCCATGCCAACCTCAGCTGAGGGCAGAGCTGCGAAAAAGTCTGGGATGGTAGTACCGAAAATAAATCATGGTACTACCGCACGAGGGCAGATGTAAAAAATTACATCTATGCCTACTACCGTAGGCACACGCACCAGGGCTGGGGACAGCGGTACTACTGCTCCTTCGAGCGGTACTACCGCGGGCACCTGCAGTACTACCGCTCCCTTAAGCGGTACTACTGCTAGCCACTGAAAACTAGCACCATGCAGCCTTCACTTTGCATAGACAAGGAAAACGTACTGGAGCTCCATTGAAGCGAAGGAAAGATGGTGCAATAGAACAGATGTTTACGTGTTGATTCCACCCAAACCTTTCCAAAGCGGACCCCCTCTTAATTTGACGACTTTCCTATGACTCAAATACACTGAAAGGAAACATAGAGAACAACTGTCTATGATAAACTCCGAGGGGCACCGAATTGTCTTGTGCCTAGACATGAGATATCTGAAATGCTCAATGCACACGATTAGTCCGCAAAAGCATTGTCATCAATCACCAAAACCACTTAAGGAGAAATATGCCCTTACAATCTCCCCCTTTTTGGTGGATTGATGACAATACGTGATTTGCACATAAGATATATAATGAGCTTATGCAAACCCAAAATCTATAAAATATAGACAGGCTCCCCCCTAGATGTGTGCACTCTATAGATATGCTTTGGACTGCAAAGCACACACACTAGGATCAACACTCCCCCTATATTTTATAGACAAGGCAATCCTTGTAACGGAATGAATAACACTAAACACGGAAACAAGGCATAGCATGTGAGCATGAAGATAAGGGCACATAACACATAAACTGACAAGCTACTAATCATACTGGACAAGAGTAAGATAAGAGTGATAGCATATGTCTCACACCATATGATAGAAGAAGTCTCCTGGTCTCACACACAGATAACATAAACCAAAGTTCAATGAAAGCAAGGAGACGATGAAAAATAAACGCAAACACTCGAAAATCCTACACTCTCTCCCGCTTTGGCATCGAGACGCCAAAAAGGTAGACAGGACACCTAAGACACAGGTGGTAGCTCCCATACAGAAAGATCAGTCCTCAAGCACCTCCTTTTATGCAGCTGGAATAGACTCCTCATCTGAATCAGCCAACTGGTAGCTCTACTTCACCGTCCAAGTAGCCTCAGGAGTGAAGTCCTTCTCAGACCCACTCGAGATGGTCTTGCCAAGATTCCTCGAAATCCTCTTGTCATGCTAACGACTCTCCTTGTGAGCAACGTGAGTCTGGTACTGTCCCTTGGCCTGCATGCAAAACAATGTCTTCATCCTGTGTTTGAGCTTCTTGGCCCAAGATGACTCAGTAGATGGTGGCTCATACATCTCTGAATTGTCCTCTTCCTCCTCTTCAATCTCTTCCTCATCAACATCCATATGAGCAGCAACAGGCCCAGTCCTAGTGGTAGTGTTAGCCCACTTGTCCTTCTGACGCAGCCGAATGGGCTCATCACGGATCCAGTTGGGAGCATAAAGGTCTTATCCTTGAAAGTTCTTCTCCCATGTTGTTCGAATCAAGAGGAGCAAGTAGGGTCCATAAATGGGGACCTTACGATGGAACACAGCAGTCCGAAGCTCACTCCACATAATGTGAGAAACATCAAGTGGGTCAAGAATTTGAAGCCGCCCTTTCTCGCAGAGGAGAAGCATATCCACAAGATAGGAATGCACCTTGTACTTATGTCCCATGTGAGGAAAGATAGTGTTGCAAAAGATCCGGTGCAGGACATTGAGGAACGGGTTGAGCACAAAAGTTTTCTCACCAGAGGGTAAAGACTTCTCAACATAGTAGGGTATAAGCTTCTCCTTGTGTTTAGGTTGTGGGTTGGCGTGCGGGCGCAAACCAACGGGCTCATCAAGCCCCTCATCACGAACGTGCAACAAATACATGAATTCCTTCCAGTGAGCAGTCACCCTCTCTCCATGGGTCATCCAAGTCATGGTCCGCTTCACATCCGAGTGGAAGTGGACAGAAGCAAAGAACTGAGCCACAAACTCGGGATCATAGTCAAGATGGAACGAGATGATATTCTCGATAGCAAACTACTCCACCATATTCATAGGCTCACCAAAATATGCCGGGTTCTTCCTCAGATGAGCCATGTCAATCGATTAGACAGGAACATAGATATTCTTCTTTCCCTTAATCACCTCAATATGGATGAGATTTTGTTGCTTGGTCCAAACCAAGTCATTGCCCTTGGAATGTTCCCTAGGTTTGATATAGGGGTCGATCATCCAGCAAGACTGAAACTTTGCTTGAGGCATATATTCCTAGTTGTTTACTGGCTCCTTGAGCTTGGTTGCGGTTCTCTTGAAGCTGCGTTGCGGGGCATTGGACCCCTCAGGTGTATATTCATTGCGTAGACGCTTTGAGCTTGTGTCACGAGAGGGATTCGAGCGTCTTGAACCAGAACCGGAGCCACCACCTATGACACACAACACAAACACAAGAGAAGAACGAAAAGGAGTCATTGCAAAGACCAAGGCAAAGAAGAAAACCATATAGAAGTGAGAATTGGCAGGACAAAACGGGGTTGTTTGAGATCGAGCGGTAGTAACGCAGGTCTTGCGGTACTAAAATTTAACTATCACGCCGACCGCGGTAGTACCGCTGTGGGCGGTAGTACCAAGGCAGGCACGGAAGAAACAAAATTACATTTTCTCTACGAGCGGTAGTACCATACTAGATGGTGTGGTAGTACTGCACGGGTCGGATTTCACAAGAACAGCGGATTTGAAAATCAGATCGGTACTACCGTGGATCAAAGCTACCATGTTGTATCCTACCAATTAGCAATTCTACCGCACACACACTCTCCAACCATCACCTCATGCACATATTTGGCCAAAAATCACAAGACCAACTCATATTTCCCCCAAACCTAGATTTAAAAATAGAGAGGTAAAGAGAGAAAAACTAGGGGAAATACCGGCGTCCATGGCAAGAGGACAAGGTGGGGAACAATCCTACCGGTTGGTATGAGAGGAGAGTGGCCAAAGATGGAGATTCGGCGAGGTCCTTCGCCGCCGTTTGTGGGGAGGAGAGAGGGAGACATGAGGGGAAGAGATGAATGGGTATGGGGGAGTTTGAACTCCCCCTGCCTGCTCTTAACCCCCCACGCGGAACTAACGACACGGTAGTACCGCTCCTTGAGCAGAAGTAATATTTTACTTCCGTGATGGAGGCGGTAGTACCACCCCTTGAGCGGAAGTAATTTTTTACTTCCGTGATGGAGGCGGTAGTACCGCTCCTTGAGCGGAAGTAATTTTTTACTTCCGTGCTGGAGGCGGTAGTACCGTCCCGGGGCCACTACTGTGCGATTGCAAGAGCAACCCAACTCCAGGGGTAGTACCATGGCATACCATGGTAGTACCATGCTTCCCACAAAGTGTAGGTTTTGAAAGGAAAAGCCTTTGCGCACAAATTCAAAGGAAATATGAAAGACACAAAGGCACAAAGATAAGTCAATAGGCTTCATGCAACAAGGACACATAAGAAAAAGCACAAAAAGAAGCAAATCAAAACAAGAACATGGTCCAAAAGATTAGAGAGGATAAACAAGGACCAAACATCGAACCACTAGCTCTCATCAAGAGAGGGCGGTCACCGGAGCCATCTATGTTTGAGTCAATTGATATGGCACCGCAAAGAATTATACTTGGCTCATGACCAAGACTCGTCTTTGAAGCAAGTAACCATTAGAAAAATGGCGGATGTGAAAGACTTTGATTAGTTTATGCATAATGAGGGGAGGGATAATTCATTGAGAGAACTAGACTCCCCCTAAATCCATGCCTACACCTAGACAAGACATAATGATGAGTGTGGTGGTGTGTGCACTAAGTCAATCCACATTGGTCGAATCAATGATATTCAGCTCATGCCTTAACTCGCAAAATCTTGCTTCATCCAATGGCTTCGTAAAAATATATGCAAGTTGCTCATTAGTGTTGAGATGGATAAGATTGATATCTCCTCTCTTGACCTGTTCCCCGAGGAAGTGATGACCAATATCAATGTGCTTCTTCTTGCAATGTTGAACCGGGTTGCTAGAGATCATAATGGCACTTTCATTATCACAGTAAAGAGGTACTTTATCACAATTGACACAATAATCCTTTAAAGTTTGCCTCATACAAAGAATCTGCGCACAGCAACTGGCAACAGCTACATACACAACCTCGGTGGACGAGAGAGAAACACAGTTTTGTTTCTTTGAAGACCAACTTACCAAAGACCGACCAAGAAATTGGCAGCCTCCAGAAGTGGACTTCCTATCCACATGGTCTCCCTCCCAATCCGAGCCAGTATATCCAATGAGATCAAATGAAGCACCCTCGGGATACCATAAGCCAAAGTTTGGGGTATGAGACAAGTATCGAAAGATTCGCTTGACAGCCACATGGTGGCTCTCCTCAGGCACGGATTGAAATCGTGAACAAATTCTCACACTTAACATGATATCCGGTCTAGATGCACAAAGGTAAAGCAAGGATCCAGTCATGGAGCGATATACCTTTTGATCCACAGCTATACCATTGGGACCACTATCAAGATGGCATTTGAGAGGCATAGGAGTGTTGGCCTTGGGAGGATTGAGCTCATCCATCTTGAACCTCTTGAGCATGTCTTGAGTGTATTTAGCTTTATTGATGAAGGTACCTTGACTTCGAAACCAAGGAAGAACTTCAACTCTCCCATCATAGACATCTCAAACTTATTTGTCATCAGAGTGGAAAATTCTTCATTGAAAGTTTTGTTAGGAGAACCAAAAATAATATCATCAACATACAGTTGGCATATGAACAAGTTCCCGTTGACCCTCTTTGTGAAAACAGTGGGATCAATTTTCCCAATTTCAAACCCACGGTCTTGCAACATCTTGGTAAGGTTCTCATACCATGCTCGCGGGGCTTGTTTAAGGCCATAGAGAGCCTTATCGAGAATGTATACATGCTTGGGGATTTTGGGATCCTCGAACCCTGGGGGTTTCTTAATATATACCAACTCCTTAAGAGGACCATTTAGAAATGTACTTTTAACATCCATTTGATATAATTTAAAGTTATGATGAGAAGAATATGTAAGCAACGCGAATAGATTCAAGGCGAGCAACAGGAGCAAAGGTTTCACCGTAGTCGATACCCTCGACTTGGGAGTAGCCTTGTGCCACCAATCTCGCCTTGTTGCGAATGACGATACCGTTCGCATCTTGCCTGTTTTTGAAGATCCATTTAGTTCCAATAACATTGTGGTTTTCCTTGGGTCTTGGCACCAATCTCCACACTTGGTTGAGCTTGAAGTTGTTGAGTTCATCGTGCATGGCTTCAACCCACTCCATGTCCTCAAGCGCATCTTGTACCTTGAGGGGCTCAATGCAAGAAACAAACGCGTGATGTTCACAAAAGTTTGTTAATTGTCTATGAGTGGTTACCCATCTTTTCAAGTTGCCGTAGACGTTTTCCATCAAATGTTCTCTAAGTTCAAGCTTGGCAGAATTCTTGGAGGCTTGTCTCTCTAAGATATCCTCCATGGAAATTTGAGGGACAACATTCTAAGGAGCATCTTCTTGATGATATTGAGCGCCTTCGTGAGCTTGCTCTTGATCTTGAAGAAGATCTTCATCTTGAGCTTGCTTGGGGACATGGACTTGATCTTGGGCATCACTTGGTGAGACACCAACATCAGTAGATTGATCTTGCCCTTGATCTTGTCCATGTGGTAGAGTACCGTCATTTTGTTCTTCGGAAGCGTGTGGGTCTTGTGTCAGTGATGGTTCCACTTGAGTGGAACATTGTCCTTCTCCTTTGGCCACAAGGGGTTCCTCAACGGGTAGGAAATGTCCCACACCCATTCTTCTTATGACTTGGGGAGGAATTTCATTACCTACATCACAAAAACCACTTTGCTCCACTTGGGAGCCATTATTTTCATCAAACTCTACGTTGCACGTCTGCTCAATGAGTCTGTTGGACTTATTGAGGACACGGTAAGTGCGAGAGTTTGTAGCATAACCAATAAATCTGCCCTCTTGAGCTCTAGGTTCGAATTTAGACAAATGAACACACTTTTTGAGAATGAAACACTTACACCCGAACACCCCGAAGTACTTGAGATTGGGCTTGTTACCGGTAAGAATTTCATAAGGAGTCTTGTTCAAGCCTCTTCGGAGATAGAGCCGATTGGATGCATGGCAAGCTGTGTTGATGGCTTCAGCCCAGAAATTTTATGGAGATTTGAATTTCGTCATCATGGTTCTTGCTGCGTCCATCAATGTCCGGTTCTTTCTCTCAGCAACACCATTTTGTTGAAGGGTATAAGGTGCGGAGTATTGATGCTTGATACCCTCATCACTAAGGAACTCATTCAAGGTGTAGTTCTTGAACTCGGTGCCATTGTCACTTCTTATCATCAGAATCTTTGCCTCATGTTGTTGCTGAGCTTCATTTGCAAAGTCAATGACAGTTTGTTGAGTTTCATCCTCTTGAAGAAATATACCCAAGTATCTTCAGTAGTCATCCACGGTCACCAAACAATACTTTATTTCCCCAAGGTTATCAAAAGATGGAGGACCAAAGAGATCCATGTGGAGGAGCTCCAAAGGCCTCTTCAAGTAAACGGTAGTCGTGGGGCGGTGAGCAGTCTCATGTAGCTTTCCTTCAATACAAGCACTGCAAGCACGATCTTTGGTAAATCTCACATTTGTTAGTCCAAGGACCTGATCCCCTTTGAGGAGACTTTGCAGAGATATCATATTGACATGGGCTAGCCGGCGATGCCATAGCCATCCCACATCAACTTTAGCCATTAGGCAAGTCGCGATCTTATTCGGTCGCTCTGAGAAGTTAACCACATAGAGACCATTCTCGACATGCCCAACAAAAGCTACTTTAAGAGTCTTTCTCCACAAAAGGGCCACAGAGTCAATACCAAAGAAGGTACTAAAACCCATGTGTGCGAGTTGATGAACAGAAATTAAATTATATGAGAGGGTCTCAACAAGCATAACATTCTGTATGGAGAGTTCTGGAGAGATTATCACCTTGCCAAGACCCAATACCTTTGAAACTGCATCATCACCACATGAGACTTGGGTGGCGACGAATGGGTCAGGATGAACGTACATCACCAAGTCCTTGCTTCCGGTCATATGATTTGTCGCTCCACTATTGAGCAACCATGACACTCCTCCGGAAGCAAACCCCTACAAGAGATCAATGTTTGGTTTTAGGTACCCATTCTTTAATGGGTCCTTTCATGTTAGCAACAAGGGTCTTAGGAACCCAAATACACCATTGAATGTACTCATAAGAAGAACCAACATATTTGTCATAAACATGCCCATCACTAGCACGACATAAAACAGAAAAGGGGTTAAAGTCACCGGTCTTGTTGGGGTGGGTCGTCTTGCCCTTATTGGCATTACCAACCACAACTTTGTCTTTCTTCTTATCATGAGGACCATCTCCTGCTCTTACAAAAGTTTCCTTGAGCGGTGGAACTTCTTTGGTTTTCACCTTATTCTTCTTCTTGTTTTTGGGTGCAAACCCAACTCCTTCTTTTGCAACAACTTCCTTTTGATTACTCAAAAGGTCATTGAGCGTCTTCTCACCTTGGATACATGTCACCAAACCCTTTTCAAGCTGCTCTTTTAGCTTAGCATTTTCCTCCACAAGATGTGCATGCTCACAACACGGGTTAGTAGAAGATGCATTATCAATTAGAACAAAAGGAGGACACATGGCAATTTACTTAGTGAGTTTTACTTCGAGTTGATCATGCGACTCCTTAAGAGAGGCATGAGCACACTTCAATGTGTTGTGAGCATTATCAAGTGTGTCAATCTCAACCTTGAGTCGATCATTGCCAACCCCAAGTGCAACCTTTTCAGACTTAAGTACACGGTTAAGAACAATAGCATGATCATAATCTTTACATAATTTAGCAAGGTCATCTTTTAGTGACTCTTCAAGAGTCATACGAAGACCTCGCTCTTCCTCAAGAGCAATAGATAGATCCGCTATCTCGTCAGCATAATCACGACTATGGCCTCTCAACTCCTCAAGATATTCTTCTTGAGAATCAATAGTGGCATTGGCCTCACCAAGTTGTTCCAGGAGAGCAATGAAGTGCTTCTTGGATTCTCCCTTGAGTTTACACAACAATTTATCAAACTCATTTTTATCGTCTTTCGCCTCCTCATGTTCATCCACACAATCTAACAAAGACGGAGTGGAAGAAATAGAAGTGTTAATGTTTGAGGTTTTGGCGTTGAAGGTTACCTTGGTGATACCTTTAGCCATGAGGCACCTAGCAATGTGATTCTCATTGGGTGCATAGAAGAGTGGCACCTTTGTTGAGCTAGATAAAGCAATTGCCACAGATGCCATTGCCATTCCTTCACCGCATGTGTCTTCGTCATTAACATTATCATCTGAGGCATACTCTTTTTGAACCACCAATACTTTGTGAGGAGCTTTCTTGGTGAAGTTGGTCTTGTTGGGAAGGACTTGGCCTTATCTTTGCGAATGAGCTTGCCACCATTGTCTTCCCTCTTCTCATATGGGAAATCCACCACAAAGTGACTCACATTACTACAGTTGTAGCAGGTTCTCACACGTTGCTTGCCCTTTGACCCGTTTGATTTGTTCTTGGAGAAGTTGGGCTTTGTGTTTCTCTTGTTGCCCCAAAATTGCCTCGATGTAAGAGCCATATGCTCATGGTAAGCATATATTTGGTGTCCTCAGGGCAATCCTTCTCCTTTTCTTCTTATTCCTATTGACTGACCTTGGCCTTCAAAGCAAGGTTGGGGGATGATTTGTTTGACCGTTTCATGCAAGCGACAACATTGTCAGTTGTCGTGTTCAAGATGTTCATTGCAATAAATTCATCCAACACATCACCAGAAGACAAGGTGTGAAAATCCGGTCTTTGACGGATGACAGCGGGCATGGCCTTGTTGCAGGGCATGATGGCCTTCAGAAACTTACGCTTGATCCAAGTATCATCCACATCCTTGCTGCCATGATCTTTGAGGGCAATGGCAAGAGCAGTCACGCTTCTATAGAGCTCACGTGGTTCCTCATCCTCTATCATTACAAACTCATCTGACTGATCAAGGACAACTTCATAGTTTGACCGTTGTATGCTTGATCTACCCTTGTACATGGAGACAATGTGTTCCCAACACTCTTTAGCAACAGTGAAGGGTCGGATGTGAGGTAGGTCTTCAGTGAGAACAACAGCTTGGAGTATGAACAAGGCGAAAGAATTTAGCTGTTTATCCGCTTGTTCTCTTGGAGTGAGGTTGCGTCGATCACGAGGGTAGTATCCTTCTTCAATGACTCTCATGATACGAATTGAGCGGTGATCTAAATGACACTTGATATTGAACACCCAATTAGCAAAATCATTCTTAACAAGTTTAGGAGGAGGACCGTGATTTCTCTTGGTGGAAGTGTAGATCGGGGACTTCCCAACCAATCCCTAGAAAATCAACAAGTTTGATTGTCTCGGGAGAGAGATCGGGCTAAACTGGAGCTTTGAGCAACAATGGAGCTTGCGGAGGGAAGAGGTAGTCTTCTTGGGGAAGAAGACCCCCTTTATATAGTGGGGGGAAGGATCCAACCGTTATCCCTACTCTCAGCCCACGCATTGTGGTACTACTGCACAAACCAACGGTACTACCGCAAGGGACCGCGGTACTACCACAGCAGGGTGCGGTACTACCACTCGCACGGTAGTGACCAGACGCTGGGTGATTGCACAAGGCAACAAGCGGTAGAACCGCCGGAGCGGTCTACCGCTAGCCCATGCGGTACTACCGCATGGTCGGTAACGACTGGCAAAGGAGATGCATGAAAGTAAAAAAAATACTTCCATGCCAACGTCTGCTGAGGGTGGAGCCATGAAAAAGGCTGGCATGGTAGTACCAGAAATACATCACGGTACCATCGCATGAGGGCGGATGTAAAAAATTACATATGTGCCTACTATCGCAGGCACACGCACCAGGGTTGGGGACAGCGGTAGTACCGCTCCTACTAGCAGTACTACCGCGGGCACCTGCGGTACTACCGCTAGCCACTAAAAACTAGCACCATGCAGCCTTCACTTTGCATAGACAAGGAAAACAGATTGGAGCTCCATTGAAGCGAAGGAAAGGTGGTGCAATAGAACAAATGTGTACGTGTTGATTCCATGCGAACCTTTCTGAAGCGGACCCCTCTTAATAATACGGCTTTCCTATGACTCAAATCCACCGAACGAAAACGTAGAGAACAACCGTCTTCGATAAACTCCAAGGGGCACCGAACCGTCTTGTGCCTACACATGAGATATCTGAAATTCTCAATGCAGACGATTAGTCCGCAAAAGCTTTGTCATCAATCACCAAAACCACTTAGGGAGAAATATGCCCTTACACCTTGTGTTACCTCTTTTAGCCCACATTGCCTCGTCCCACTTCAACATTTTTCTTAATCCAAGCTTCAATGCCATGTGCATTCATGCCATGCCCGGACTCAACATCATCAGCTGCCTCACCATCCTGCTACGACACACACTCATGTGGCCTCTAGTCTAACTTAACTGGGTGGGCAATGCCTTATGATCCAAGATCTTGAATCTTGTCTTCAAAGCACCAAATGCCCTAGCAACCATACCTCTAAAGCTAAATGTATGAGATTGAAAAATTCGACGTCAGTCATAGGATATTTACAAGAAGTGTTGGTGCAAATTCCTTGCCCAATGTGTTTTGGTGATTGTTGCGAGAAACAACGTGTGACTAATTTGTTTGCTAGTGCACACAGAGCCAGATTCAGTCCGTGAAGTATCACGAAGATTGCTATAATCTTCTGATAAGTTTGCCATAAACTTCGGTGAAAGACTTCTGCAATGTAGAGAATATTAAAAAACTTCTCGAAGGTTGGTTCTGAGAAGATTGCATGTCAGAGATGACTCCCCCTTCCCAAAATGATTGTTGACGTGAAGAAATTGGTACGTGAGGTGTCTAAGAAGAAATGACTACATGGGTGAATAATGAAGAGGAAGTCAAGACGTAGCATTTCTCTCTTCGTTTTATTTTCTTCCTTGAGTCATAAAACCACCATAGTATTAAGAGGGATATAATTATTCAGATACTTATGTATATTTGGGATGCTTAATGAAACCTATCATATGAGAGTTGGGAGAAATATCCTTGTGCTTCGAGAACATTTACTTTCTAGACAGAGATGTTGATCATCTAGGCTGCCAGAGAAATGCTTCGAACTGAGGAGTCAACTTCACTTGTTCCTTAAATAAAGTTGTCCTGTGTGTTCAAAACCCGACCACTGGAAACGTGTCGGTTGGCTATTAGCTGTACCACGTCTCCTAAATGGTCATTTCCCTTTGGAAAAGGTTGCGGCTATAAATAGCCACCCCGCACCAACATGATTCATTGGTTGCTCTGCATGATATTCTGAGAAGATTTATTGAGAACCCTTGTGTGAGAGATTTGAGTTTAAACTACATTGAGAGAAAAATCAAGAGCCAAAACTTAGATAATGGTTAAGCATCAACTCCCGGGAGCTGCTAACTCTCTAGAGGTTATATGTCGGCTTGAGTGACGAAGAGTAATTGTCTTCACCAAGTCAAAGTCTTCAGCAACCATTCATTGTGGTTTGTGAAGAAAGTATTTTGAAGGTTTGGAGATTGCCGATAAGAATCTACTGCGGGTAAAATACTTTGAAGTCTGATCAATTTGACTTTGAGGAGTATAGGACACATAGAGGTTTGCTCATGTGTTCAATCATAAGTCCCTCCAACCAAACAGGTCTTTTTTGCAAAAAAGTGAACTAGTCTACAAAATTACTTGTCACATCGAGTACCACTAGTTATATCTCAGTCCGAATTTATCTCCAACAATTCTTCCTTGACGGAGTTCTATTTCCTATTATGTTCTTCGGTTCAATTTCAATCGATCATCTCTCTAGCTATTCTATTAGTATTGTGACTATGTTGTCTAGCATATTTAGGTCTTCCGTCCTTAAGGTTGTTTGTTTGTACGCTCGTTTGTTGTTCATCTAGTGCTACTTGGTTATCCAACTAAGTTTGTGGCGATGAACATTTCCAGGTATTTTGCATGTGTGTTTCAGTTTTGAGCGTATTGTTTCTTGTGCAATCTTATAAATGTTCGTCACTCTGTTTCCATTTGTAATCACGATCATTGTTCTCAAAGTCTTGTGTTATTATTCCCGTACAATCGTCATATCTTTCATTGAATACTTGGTTGTTCCTACTTAAATGTATTTTCGGTGTGTTATTATGAGAGATTTGAGGTTTGGGAAGAAATTTTGAATCTCCCATTCACCTGGTCAATATATTCTCGGTCCTGCAAGAAGAGAACTCACTGAGATAGTACCTCATTTTTCTAAAGAGTAGAGGAACATCAGTCCGACACGCATATCCAACATCTCATAGGTAGAACTAACCATCATGGATATTGAACCCATCAAGTCGAGCCATGTTGTCAGACGTAATATTAGCATATCATGGGTTGATCCTTCCCAACTACCTAACACATATGTTAACTTGAGATTGAATCCACAACAAGAAGCACATTCTAGCTTGTGTAGTGCTTACTACCCAGTATGATACAACTTGTGATTTCAGTACTCTAACAATTGCATGGGTATCATCTATTGGAACAACACAATCATGTGATGGCTTGAAAAAATGTTATGGATCACAACAATACAATCATGACATGGCAAGTGAGGAACTAACATGTAGTATCATGCACCTTGAAATATGGATACCACGTATAGGTTGTGCGTATATGAGTAGGAGTTTCACCAATACATGCCTTAGTCAGAGCGTCAACACCGCATTCATGCCGACCCAGAGTGAACACGACCTATCACTGCAGCCGGCATTGAAGCGGTGCGTCGCCCGAGAGTGGCGCCATGCGGCTTCTAGGTGCACGCTACATCTCTACACATTCAAACAGCACCAGTTTGTCCTGTTGCCTCCATTAAACATACATGTTTGACGAGGAACCTACTCCGACATCACCCATCCATCTATCTACGGCCCATCATTAAGGACATCGGCACCTGGCCTGCCCTCAATGCCATATTTAACTGCCAAGCTGACAAGACAGCCGCATCCACCCATTGTCCTCCCCTCTCTATCTCCTCTCCGCATCACACCCGTGCTACTTCTTGAGCATGCGTTGGTTTCCCACGAAGAGGAACGGTTTGATGCAGCAAAGTAGATAGGTATTTCCCTCAGTTTTTGAGAACCAAGGTATCAATCCAGTGGGAGATACAAGCGAGTCACCAATAGATGTACTCACACAACGAATCAAACTCTTGCACCCAACGCTATAAAGGGGTTGTCAATCCCTTCACAGTTACATGCAAGGATGAGATCTAATAGAGATAGATATAATATGATGCTTGAACGGAAAGTAAAACTAATAGTAAAAATAGGGAAGCAAGTATTTTTGGTATTCTTGGTTTTAGATCTGAATGTACAATATGGAAAGTAGACCCAAGGGCCATAGGTTTCACTAGATGGCTTCTCTCATGCTGGCAAGTATTACCGTGGGTGAACAAATTACTGTCGAGCAATTGATAGCAAAGCAAATAATTATGAGGATATCCAAGGCAATGATTATGCATATAGGCATCACGTCCGTGACAAGTAGACCGAAACGATTCTGCATCTACTACTATTACTCCACACATCGACCGACTCCTGCCTGCATCTAGAGTATTAAGTTCATGAAGAACAGAGTAATGCATTAAGTAAGATGACATGATGTAGAGGGACAAACTCAAGCAATATGATGAAAACCCCATCTTGTTACCCTTGATGGCAACAATACAATACGTGCCTCACTACCCCTACTTTGTCACTATGTAAGTACGCCGCAAGATTGAACCCAGAACTAAGCACTTCTCCAATTGCAAGAATTATCAATCTAGTTGGCCAAAACAAACAAATAACTCGAAGAGACTTGCAAAGATATGAAATCATGCATATAAGAATTCAGGAAAGACTCAAATAATATTCATGGATAATCTGAACATAAACCCACAATTTATCGGATCTCGACAAACACACTGCAAAAGAGTATTACATCGGATAGATCTCCATGAAGATCTTGAAGAACATGGTATTGAGAAGCAAAGAGAGAGAAGAAGCCATCTAGATACTAGCTATGGACCCGTAGGTCTGTGGTGAACTACTAACACATCATCGGAGGGGCAATGGAGTTGATGCGGATGCCCTCCTTGATCGAATCCCCCTTCGGCAGATTACCGGAAAAGGCTCCAAGATTGGATCTCTCGGGAATGGAAGCTTCTGGTGGCGGAATAGTGTTTTCGTTGCTCCCTCTGATAATGATGGAATATTTGGGAATTTATAGGCCGAAGATTAGGGTTAGGGGAGCAGCCATGGGCCCACAAGCTTGCCCGGTGCGGCCACCCCCACTGGTCGCGCCCCTAGGGCTTGTGGCCCCACGGTGGCTCCTCTGCCTTGGTTCTCAAGTCTCGTAGATTCCTTTTGTTCCAGAAAAATTCCTTCCGAAGGTTTTATTCCGTTTGGACTCCGTTTAATATTCCTTATCTGCAAAACTCAAAAATAAGGAAAAAATAGAAACTGGCACTAGGCTTTAGATTAATAGGTTAGTCTCAAAAATAATATAAAATAGCATATTAAACATCCAAAACAGATAATATAATAGCATGGAACAATCAAAAATTATAGATATGTTGGAGACGTATCAACTAGTCATGGCCTCCTCAAGCTCCAAAGCCTTTTAGGACGACCTCTTGAGGGATCACTTGAAGAGTGTCTAGAGGGGGGGGGGTGAATAGACTACTAGCAGGAAATTAAAACCTAACCTTTTCCCAAGTTAATTGGTTGGCAGATTTTAATGGTTTTAGCAAGACTAGCAAGTCTATATACCCAACACATGCATGTCAATGGAAAGTAAAGACATTGCACAAGGAGTAAAGAGTTGAGATATGGAGATCAAACGCAATTGGAGATGCAAGGATTTTTCCCGTGGTTCCGATAGGTGGTGCTATCGTACGTCCACATTTATGGAGTCTTCAACCCATGGAGGGTAACGGTCGCGAGAGTCCACGGAGAGCTCCACCCACAAGGGTCCACGAAGTAGCAACCTTGACTATTCCATAACAGCTTCCGTCCACGAAGGACTAGCCTCACTATGGGTAGATCTTCACGAAGTAGGCGATCACCTTGCCCGTACAAACTTCTTGGTTCAAATCCACAACATGAAGTAGGAGGCTCCCAAGCAACACCTAACCAATCTAGGAGACACCACCCTCCAAAAGGTAATAGGCTCGGTAATGACGATGAACTCCTTGCTCTTGTGTTTCAAGATGATAGACTCCTCAACACACAATAACTCTCTCATAGATTTCGCTTGGTAGAAGAGATTGATTGGTGGAAAGCAACTTGGGGAGGCTAGAAATCAAGATCCATATGATTGGAGTGCAAGATCTTGACCTCAACACAAGGGTAGGTGGTTCTCTCTCAAAAAATTTGATGGGGCAAGTATGGAATAGTTCTGAGTGCTTCTATTTTGAGTAGTCGGTGGCGAAGGGGTATATATAGGCATCCCCAAAAATCCAACCGTTACACACAAAATAACCAACTCAGTGACACCAATGTGTTAATCTCGGTGGCCCAAAGTGACTTAAATTTAGCAACTTTTGAATCTCGGTGAGACCGATATAGGAAACCCGGTTGCACCGATAAGGTGACCAACGGTCAGAATGCCATTCTCGGTGATGCCGATTCGACAATCTCGGAGGGACCGAAACTATACACTTGCATAACAGAAAGTTGGCAGCCCAACTCGGTGGCACCGGTATGGAATCGGTTGCGCTGAAGTGGCTAGGGTTTTCCTGAGTCTGTCTAGGGTTTTGGAATCGGTGGCACCGGAATGGAAATGTTGGTTGCACTGATTTTGAATATTTCGCTTTGGACAGACTTTGGTGGGAGAGTTTGTGGGTGTTTTTGGTGACTGTCACTTGTGCACGTATGAGCATTTTGTTCACCAACGAAACAATACCCCCTTTTAATAGTATTTACTTTCCTATGGACTCAAAGTGATTTCTCACAAAAGGTAAAATCTAGAGTCCTCTTCTTGATGCTTGGCCATTGCTATTCCTTCTTCTTCTTCTTCATGGGGATACTCTCCACACTCCTTTTACCAACCCATCTCCATGGGCTATTTTCTGAAATACACTAGATAAAAGCATTAGTCCAAGAGATAATGTATGTTGTCATCAATTATCAAAACCACCAATGGAGCATGTTGTACTTTCAATCTCCCCCTTTTTGGTAATTGATGACAATATACAATCAAAGCTTCAAATAAAGATATGTGTGGATATAATGAAGACTTTGTGTGGGGACCCCAACCCATAAGTCATGATCACTGAATGCACGTGTAGAGTGATCCCAGAGATCAAAGCTCACTGAACACACAGAAGCTGAATAACAAGAGTCTTACATCCACATTTAGCATCTTACACAATTAAATACCATGAAGGTCTAGTATTACATAGATAGGGCGACAAAGGCCAAACACTTAAATAGAACAAGCAGTGGAAATCTTGATAGAAAGCGTGAACCCATGTTGTCTGCCTTAACCTATAGGCATTCTGACTGGGAAGCGTCCTAGTTCACATGATCGTCTCTGACGAATCCTTCAACATACTCCTGTTCTTCAATGGTTGGCCAATTAAATAACCAGTGGAAAGCCAATGAGTACTTTGAATGTACTCGCAAGCAACCCAAGTTGTGGAACAAGGTAACAATGATGCATGATAAAGCACTAAGTAGGTAATTTTGCGAAAGCTAATTTTGAATGCAAATGACATGATCAAGTAACTAGTAAGCATGCATCAATGATTACTAGATATCCATATGAACAAGTTATAGATATCATCATAAGTAGGGGTTGAACACCTAATTCCCATGCTAAGTCATCGGACTTAGCTCATGTGACCTCTTTGTCACCATCACATCCATACTCGCACCAAGTTCCATGAAAACATTCGGACATAGTCTAAGCATCACCACCCAACTGTCCTTGACCGTAGACTATTCGAATAGTTTTACACTCTGCAGAGGTTGCACATTTTACCCACAAGACTCGGGGAACTTCCGTGTCATCCACGACTCGTGGTATATAGCATACTCGAGGTAAGCACCCGAAGAATGCCTTCCCCTAGCGATACTAAACAAAGAGTCCACTCGATTGGTACCCAGCCCTCACAATGTACATCACATGAGCCTCGCTCCAGATCGTACCATCCATGAGGGGACCAACGGTGTGCCTGATGCCTGTGAAGAGAGCACATGATCATACATAACGGTACAACACCGTATCGAGAGTGACTACGCCACTCCCGGCACTAGTATTGTGGGCTCCTTGTCAGTACCCACCAAGGTAATCAACAAATCCCCGTCCCATAAGGGGTATCATGGTTACGCATGTAAGGTTGGGATGGTCGACAAATCTTAAATCTAATCTGTTTTCGAAAACATACCCTCAACTTGCTCCAGCACACCACTTCTTTCTCAAGTGGTCACCCATCTCCTCATTATCATCCTCAGGCATTAGTGGCACCCGATGGGGTTTTCGAAAAGTCTTTGAATCGTTTCTTTTATTTTCCATCACCATGCATAAACCCGAACCATTTGCGTAGCATCTACTAGCATCCTATCTACTCCCACCCGCACAACACTCATAAGGTGGTAGGGTCATGCATGATGTAAGTGTCAATGGCAAAAGTTTTGAAAGCGACCCATCGGAGGGGTCACTACTCCACGTCATCAAATATGATAGAAGTAAAGTGCTATATGTCATGCAATGAAAATGGTTTCTTGACATGGTCAAAGGGCTGCTTGTCGGGTTCAACAAAGTCTCCGGGGTCTTCGAAGTCTTCGGGTCCAACTTCCTCGTCAACCGCGTAATGTATCGTCGCGAATAAAAGTGATGAAAATAAGCATCACACAAAAGCATAGCACATAGGCCACTATTAAAAATGCTACCCTACTCTAATAAATACCACAAGATATACGAAAAATATTTGTCTAGGTTTTTGAACTCTAATAAATACCACATAGGCCCAGGGCGATGCACCGCGTGCGGCGAGTTTATTTTTAAACCTTCCCACATGCCCTGCTTGCCAGCGAGAGAGGAGGGGGTGAGGGGATGACAGGTGGGCCCCACCTGTTATCCCTTTCCTCGTGACAACGGCGGAGGGGGGCTCACCGGAGGGAGTTCCAGGCCGCGACGACTGGAACGGAGGGCACTGGGGCGCTTAGGGGGCTCCCATGCATCGGTGAGTGATCGAGAAGAGCACCGGGGTAGAGGGGAACACCGGCGAGGGAAGGGGAGCCCGATGGCAGCGAGGGTTTGGTTCGGGAGAGGGCTCCCGACCACGGGGTCAAGCTGGCTGAGCACGAGGAAGAAGCTGAGGGGAGGAGCCAGCGAGGAGGGAGGAGCAGGAGGAGCGGGGGAGCCCTTAAATAGGTAGGCTTCGGTCCACGCAGGCGCGATGCACAGACGAGGATGTGGCCGTCGCCACAGGCCACAAGGGGCTCCAGGCTATTCCTGGGGGGGTCATGGACTCAATCCGTGTCCAGGAGAGGAGAAGGGCAGCCAGGAGGGACAGCAGAGGTGCGCGCGTGTGAGCGCCGCCACTGGCCTGTTCGGGAGGTGCCATGCGCATGCGATGGAGGGCAGAAAAGGATGAGGGAGAAGGTGGCCCAACCATCTGGCGCCTTGCGGACGTCGAGGGCGGTCGGGGGACATGCTGGGGATGCCCAAGGTTGTCGAGCGGTGCCGGGTAGGGGTGGCTACAGTGCGGGAGCGCACTGTAGCACGCTCCAAAGCGCCCATATGGCGTGCCCTGGCATATTTTTAAGCCCCCAGTGTGTCCTCTAGTGTCTTGGGCCTACAGGAGGTGCCCTAGGGCTAGGAGAAGCTAGGGGAGGTCTCTGGAGGAGCCTTAGTGTAAAAGGAAAGGTAGAAAAAGGATGCTGCCAGGGGGTAAATGGGGGGTTTACCCCTCCTTCCAGTGGCTTGATGACTTGGGATTTCTACTGAGGGTGCTTGGGCATTGCCAGAAGATGTGACAAAAATTTGGGGGCAAGGGTAAAAGAGGAAGGGGTAGAAATAGTGCCTTTACTATTTTACCAGAAGGTGTTTGCTAAGGTTTTGGCCAAGAAGAATCTACCAACTTACTGACATATTTACCAGGGTCAAATGCTAGGTAAAAATTATATGAGTCACCAAGTTTGAGCCCAAGGGGGAAAGTTGACAATGGAAACTTGGTAAACCCTAGAAACTAACAGAACCAGGTTTCTGTAGATCTAGTGATGCTAGGCTTCTACCCTTGATGCACCACTTAGTGTGGCATCACAACTTGGTCATTAGAGCATGGCCACAAAGTTTGGGGTCAACGGGAGAAACTTTATAATGCAGAGTTGCTCAAATTTGAATCTGGACATACAGGGTTTTGGGATGGTCTGATGAATCAAATCAACTTGTATTGAGATGAAACTTTGCAAGATCATAACTTATGATAGTGTTGACTTGCTGGAATTTTCCTGGAAATATTGAAAATATTTCTTATAGAAATATTTCAAAAGCTTGGTTTGAATAGAAAGGGTTTTGAGGGGTTTTGCCCATGATTTGATCATGCTCATGAGTTGAAACTCTTATATATGGAAAATATATGCCCACTGAGTTTCCCTAAATTTTCTCAATTATTTTAAAAGCATTTAAATATATTTTTCCTATGAAAAATCATTTTCTGGCCTTAAGAAAAAGCCTTTAAATAAAATATAAAAATAATCCTTAAAAATAATATTTGGTGGTTATGAAAAGTATTATATATAGTAGGTTTGGAATAAACTCTTTGGGGAAGAAGGATCCACCTAATTTGAGGACTTGCAGTGCAAACCTCATTTCAGGGGGTTTTGAAAACCTAATTTGAATAAATCATTTTTGGTTAAAACAAAATTTGACAAAAAATAGTTTTGGGCTCTATTCACATGGCATGATCATTGGGTAAGAGGTTTGGGTCAAGGAATAGATCAATCTAGGAGTCCCATAACCACAATCATCAAGCAAGCAAACATCATTGCAAACAAGCACAAGCACTTTGAAAGATCTTTAGTTGGCCCCAAATTTATAAACTCAAACATATCAAGGTGATACAAACATAGGGTGTGACAGACCTGCCCCCTTACAAGAATCTCGTCCCCAAGATTCCTAGGCTAAGCGCTAAGAAGATAAGGGAACTCAGATCTAAGATGATCTTCACGCTCCCAGGTTGCTTCAGCTTCAGTGTGGTTGCTCCACTGGACCTTGAAGTACTTGATGGTGCGGCTTCAGGTGCAGCATTCAGCTTCATCCAAAATACGAACCGGCTTCTCATGATAAGTGAGGTCGGGCTAAAGGTCATGGCTTGATGGTCGATGTCCTTGTAAAGGTCGGGGCGGTTGGGAACTTGCAGACACTTTCGGAGTTGTGACACATGGAAGACGTTGTGCACATCTGACAGCTCGAGAGGTAGCTCTAGCTGGTAGGCAACTTCTCCTCATCTTGCGGTGATCTCGAAGGGGCCGATGTATCTGGGTGCGAGCTTCCCTTTGACGTGAAAACGCTTGGTTCTTGTAAGAGGTGTGGCTCGACGATAGACGTGATCTCCATTGTTGAAGCTCAGATCTCAATGGTGAGAGTCGACGCAACTCTTCTCTCTTGACTTGGCAGACTCCAGGCATTCTCGGATGAGTTGTACTTGTTCTTCTGCCTCGCGGAGGATGTCTGGTCCGAGAAGTAATCCTTCTCCTGTCTCTGACCAGTTGAGGGGAGTATGACACTTGCCTCCATACAACACCTCAAATGGTGCCATTTGAAGACTCGACTGATAGATGTTGTTGTAGGAGAACTCGGCGAATGGTAGGCAATCTTCCCACTTGGCTCCATACGCCAAAACACAAGCATGGAGCATACCTTCGAGTATCTGATTTACTCGCTCTGTTTGCCCACCGGTCTGGGGATAGAAAGCAATGCTGAAGGAGAGCTTGGTTCCCATAGCTTCTTGAAACTTCTTCAAGAATCTTGAGGTGAATTGGGTTCCTTGATCGGACATAATCTCCTTTGGAACTCCGTGAAGACTCACGATGCGGTTGATGTAGAGGTTCGCGAGCTGGCTTCCATCATAGGTGGTTCTAACGGGAATGAAGTGGGCTACCTTGGTCAGGTGATCGACGATGACCCAAATGGAATCATGTCCCTTACTCAACCTTGGTAAACTGATGATAAAATCCATCCCGACTTTGTCCCACTTCCATTCAGGCACTTTGAGAGGCTGCAATAGCCCATCGAGTTGCTGATGCTCAGCCTTGACTCTCTGGCATATGTCACACTTAGCAACAAATGTGCCTATTTCCCGTTTCATGCCATGCCACCAGAATCTTGCCTTGAGATCTTGGTACATCTTGGTTCCTCTAGGATGGATGGAGTATGGAGTGTCATGAGCTTCTTGCAAGATCAGGTTCTTGAGCTCCTCCTTGTTGGGTACGCAAATGCAATTCCTGAACCATACAACTCATTGTCCATCCATCGAGAATCCTGGGGCCTTGCCTACCTTGATCTTCCTCTTGATGCCTTTAATGCTCTCATGTCCCTTCTGAGCTTCTTTGATATCATCCATCAAGGTAGGCTTTGCTTCAAGGTTGGTGAGGAATCCAGGTGCAACCAGTTCCAAGCCGAAGCTCTCAAGCTCTTCATACAGGCCGGGTAGCCTTTCCTTAATCATAGCATTCAAGGAACAAGCCTTTCTATTTAAGGCGTCTGCTACCACATTGGCCTTTCCAGGGTGGTATTGAACACTAGGGTTGTAATCCTTGATCAACTCCAACCATCTTCGCTGCCTCATGTTCAATTCTCTTTGAGTGAAGTTATACTTTAAACTCTTGTGGTCTGTGAATATCTCACATCGCTTCCCCAGAAGGTAATGTCTCCATGTCTTTAAGGCATGAACCATGGCTGCCAACTCTAGATCGTGAGTTGCGTAGTTCTCCTCATGAGGACGTAGCTGTCTGTATAGATAGGCTACAACTCTGCCTTCTTGCATCAGAACACCTCCAAGCCCGGTTCTTGATGCATCACAATATATCACAAACTCCTTGTGAATATCGGGGGTGGCTAAAACTGGGGCTGTGGTCAATCTCTTCTTGAGCTCGTGGAAGCTTTCCTCGCACTTAGCTATCCTTCGAACTTCTTGTCCTTCTTCAAAAGTTGGGTCATGGGTCAGGCAATGCTCGAGAACCCTTCCATGAACTTGCGGTAATATCTCGCGAGTCCGAGGAAGCTCCTGACTTCCTTCACGGTGGTAGGAGTTTGCCATTCAGTCACGGCTTCAATCTTGGCAGGATCCACTAATAATCCTTCTGCAGTCAACACATGACCCAAGAATCCAACTTCATGCAGCCAGAATTCACACTTGCTGAACTTGGCATAAAGCTGGTGCTCTCAGAGATTCTCTAGGACCAACCTCAATTGTTCCTCATGCTCTTCTTCAGACTTGGAGAAGACGAGTATGTCATCAATGAAGACGACAACGAACTTGTCCAAGTACTCCATGAAGACCTTATTCATGAGGTACATGAAGTAGGTAGGGGCATTAGTTAACCCAAATGACATGACCGTGTCTTCATATAGGCCAGACCAGGTTACAAACGTCGTCTTCGGAATGTCTTGGGGTCTGATCTTCAGCTAATATTAACCAGACCTGAGGTCGATCTTGGAAATCACATTGGCTCCATTCAATTTATCAAATAGGTCTTCAATCTTGGGGAGGGGGTACTTGTTCTTTATTGTGACTTCATTGATAGAACGGTAATCGACACAAAGTCTGATAGTTCCGTCCCTCTTTGACACAAATAGAATAGGCGAGCCCCAAGGAGAGGCACTAGGGTGGATAAATCCTTTTCTGAGCTGCTCTGCCAGTTGCTTCTTCAACTCAGCCAAATCTTCGGATCCCATCCTGTAGGCCTTCTTATAGATGGGCCTTGATCCGGGCATAAGCTCAATGATGAACTCAATGTAGAGGTCAGGAGGCATCCTGGGCAACTCATTAGGAAACACATCCGGGTATTCACATACCACTGGCACTTGCTCCAACTCAACTCCCGATAGACAGTTAGCTTGAGGGGCTTGGGTGGAGGCAGGGTTGGGAACATACTTAACTTCCATTCCTTGGCTATTGGTCACGGTGACCATCCTCTTGGCATAGTCTAGCAGGCCTTGGTGCTTGGTTAACCAATCCATGCCTAGGATCACATCCAAGCCTTCTGACTTTAGGATGATAAGGTCCGCTAGAAAATCTACACTGTTGATGTTAATCTCAACTCCCTTACAACCTATCCCAGACTTCATAACTGATCCCAAGGTTTGTATCAACATACGACTACCCAGGGGTGTAGGCTTCATGCCACTCTCTAGTGCAAACTTTTGGGTGACAAAAGAATGTGAAGCTCCACAATCAAATAGTACTGTTGCTAGGGTTGAGTTGACGAGGAACGTACTTAGTATGACGTTCGGGTCTTCCTGGGCTTCCTCGGCGGTGAAGTGATTCACGCGACCCTTGCCATTGTTGGGATGGTTGTGGGGAGCAAGGTTCCTTGGGGGTGCTCCACGAGCTTGACCTTGGTTTGGCGCATTGGGGTGCGGTGCATCGGGCTTCTTGTTGGGACACAGCTTAGAGATGTGTCTTGGCTGACCACATCCAAAGCAAGCGACTTGTCCAAGGTTGTTCTTGAAGTTCCTGCCACTGTTGTTGTTATTGGGGTTTTTGTTGTAAGCTGGCCTAGGATTGGCATACTGCTAAGGCTGGTAGCTCGGACAAGGCGCAGGAGGTCTAGCCTGCTGTGGCTGATAGGTCGGCCTGGCTGGGGCTGGCTACCAGGGGCGAGGCTCTAGTTGCTGGGGCTACCCTTGCTGATCATCTTGCGCTTACGAGTGTCATCTATGGCACGACTCTTGTCTTCCAGCATGAGGGCCTTGTTTACCAGGTCAAAGAAGGTACGACAGTCGCAGACGATGAGCTGATACTGCAGGGTCTGTTGAAGTCCTTCCATGAAGCGTTCCTTCTTGGCAGCCTCCGTGTTGACATCTTCAAGTGCATACCTTGACAACAGGTTGAACTTCTCCAGGTACTCCTTGACAGAGCCACTTCCTTGCTTTAGCACTCAGAATTCTCTCTTCTTGATAGCCATAATCCTAGAAGGAATGTGGGCGGTGCGGAATCCTTCCTTGAAGTCATTCCAGGTGATCACACACTCACCTTGCATTACCTTGAATCCATCCCACCAAGCTCGGGCGGTACCTTCAAGGCAGTGAGAGGCATACAACACCTTCTCACGGTCCTCATTGCAATTGACCAGTGCAGGGAGGTCCTCGATGGTGTGGATCCAGTCATCAGCATCTAATGGTTCAGCAGTCTCGCTGAAGGTTGGGGCAAATTCCTCATGAACTCAGACACTGTGGAGCGGCCATTGTCGTTCTTGCCTTGCTGCTAGTTGTTCACAAGGGCCTGCGCCATTTGCTGAATAGCAGCATTGTTGGCTTGGCGCTCCTCCCAGAGAACTTGGAGAAACTGAGCTATGGTCATGTTCTCCGGTGGAGATGGTGGCGGGGGAATGCCGCCTTGTGGGTTCTCCTGGTGTCCTCCAGCGTGAGCAGCCCCACCAGCTCCCTGTTGCTAGCTTGAGTTGCCGGCTTCAGGGTTGGTGAAGGAGCTGTTGTGGGTAGCAGTCACCATCTTGTTTGGAGCAGCCAAGTCAAACAACCGGGATAGACGAGAGGATAAGCAATAACGAAAAAGCGCGCCTAAGGGGGTTGGTCAAGTGTAAGTGTGGTGAAACAGAAGGTCGAAAGACCAACATATATTAAGATAGACGATGGAGTCGCTTACATGTTGCCTAAGGCAAAAGCGCAACTTGCATCAGAACACAAACAACAAAACAAACAACAAACACGCATGGTTTCATATGAACCATTACACGGACTCGACTTCGCATGAGGGGTACATGACTGATCCTACCCTAGGGGTTCTCGGACTCAGGTGGTGGAGTGCTCGGTCTCGTAGTCACGCTCTTCTGGGTCTTCCTCCTGATCGTCATCTGAACAGGCATCATTCTCGGTTGAAGGGGTCAGGGAACGAGGAGGTCCATCCCACTGATGCTTTGCAGGTGGGTCGGCGAAGAGCTCACGATACTCCTTCGCACTGATGCGATGACAACGTGTAGGTGCATCACTAGCTAGGGGTACTCCTCCTCGATAAGCGACAGCTAGTCGTCCCTCGGGGGCTCGATCCTTCTTGATCTTGTCTCGCTTCGTCTTAGCTTGCTGAAGTAGCTCTCGGGTATGGTAAAGTTCCTCACGGAGCTTCACGGATTCCTTCATCAGGTTATGGACCAGAATATCGGCGGAGAGGCTGAAGTAGGTCTGGAACCTGAGTGGTGTGCTATCCTCCTTGGTTGGAATCAGCGTCCAACTCTCGCCAAAGTCATCCTTCCTGAAGGGAAGGTAGCGAGTAGACGGCTCATCATCCATCTCTGGAATGATGTCTCGAAGATGGAGGAGTGCCTTGCATGCAACTGTCTCGACTGCAAGTATCATGGTCTCCATTCGTGGTCCTTCAAAGAATCAACTGGTCGGGGAGTCATTTTCCTTCACGACTACATCTACGTGGTACTCCTTCATGATGGCATCGACCCAGTGCTTGTGGTAGAGGAAAATGGGTGGTTGGCCAAACTGGCACTTCTCCAGGCTATCCCCAAGGAGCAAGGGAAAACCGAATGTCACGAAGGCTTCGGGTACGACAGCCATCTACAAAGGTTTGGAAGGAAGAGAGTCAGCAGAGTGTTGTGTGAAGAATAGGAGAGGTAAATAGTGCAGAATTCCTAAGTATAAATGCTAGGTGTACTTTTTAAAACAGTTTTATCCTGACTAACGTCCATGCTAACTAAGGGCTTCCTACAGTCAGGATGGCTCTGATACCAGCTCTGTGGGAACCCCGACCCATAAATCGTGATCACCGAATACACGTGTAGAGTGATCCCAGAGATCAATGCTCACTGAACACAAAGAAGCTGAATAACAAGATTCTTACATCCACATTTAGCGTCTTACACAATTAAAGACCATGAAGGTCTAGTCTTACATAGATAGGGCCACAAAGGCCAAACACTTAAATAGAACAAGCGGCGGAAATCTTGATCGAAAGCGTGAACCCATGCCATCTGCCTTAACCTACAGGCATTCTGACTGGGAAGCGTCCTAGTTTGCATGATCGTCTCCGACGAAATCTTCAACATACTCATGTTCTTCCATAACTGGCCAATTAAATAACAAGTGGCGAGCCAATGAGTACTTTGAATGTACTCGCAAGCAACCCAAGTTGTGGAACAAGGTAACAATGATGCATGATATAGCACTAAGTAGGTAATTTTGCGGAAAGCTAATTTTGAATGCAAATGACATGATCAAGTAACTAGTAAGCATGCATCAACAATTAGCAGATATCCATATGAACAAGTTACAGATATCATTATAAGTAGGGGTTGAACACGTCATGTTCATTCGTCATACTAAGTCATCGGACTTAGTTCTATTCCCATGCTAAGTCATCGGACTTAGCTCATGTGACCTCTTTGTCACCATCACATCCATACTCACACCAAGTTCTATGACAACATCTGGACATAGTCTAAGTAGCACTACCCAACTGTCCTTGACCTTGGACACGTCTATTCGAATAGTTTTACACTCTGCAAAGGTTGCACACTTTACCCACAAGACTCGGGGAACTTCCGTGTCATCCACGACTCGCGGCATGTAGCATACCCAAGGTAAGCACCCGAACAATGCCTTTCCCCTAGTGATACTAAACAAAAAATCCACTCGATTGGTATCCAGCCCCCACGATGTACATCACACGAGCCTCGCTCCAGATCGTACCATCCATGAGGGGACCAACGGTGTGCCTAGTGCCTTTGAATACAACACATGATCGTACATACCGGTACGACCCCGTATTGATAGTGACCACTCCACTCCCGCCACTAGTATTGCGGGCTCCTTGCCAGTACCCACCAAGGTAATCAAGAAAGCTCCGTCCCATAATGGGTATCGTGGTTGCGCATGTAAGGTTGGGAAGGTCGACAAATCTTAAATCTAATCCGTTTTCGAAAACATACCCTCAACTTGCTCCGGCACACCACTTCTTTCTCAAGTGGTCACCCATATCCTCATCATCTCCCTCGGCATTAGTGGCACCCGACGGGGTTTTCGAAAAGTCTTTGAAATCATTTATTTTCTTTCCATCACCATGCATAAACCCAAACCATTTGCGTAGCATCTACTAGCATCCTATCTAATCCCACCCGGACAACCCTCATAAGGTGGTAGGGTCATGCACGATGTAAGTGTCAATGGCAAAAGTTTCGAAAGCAACCCACCGGAGGGGTCACTACTCCACATGATCAAATATGACAGAAGTAAAGTGTTATATGTCATGCAATGAAAATGGTTTCTTGACATGGTCAAAGGGCTGCTTGCCTGGCTCAACAAAGTCTCCGGGGTCTTCGAAGTCTTTGGGTCTAACTTCCTCGTCAACCACATAATCTATCAGCGCGAATAAAAGCGATGAAAATAAGCATCACACAAAAACAGAGCACACAAGCCACTATTAAAAATGCTACCCTACTCTGATAAATACCACAAGATATACTAAAAATATTTTTCTAGGTTTTTGAACTTTAAAATATTTTCAAAACTATTTAAAAGATGAACTTATAATGCTAAATAGGTGCTTTAAATTAAAGGAGTATATAAAATGTTTTCAAACATTTTTACAAATGTCACTAATAAATTCTAGGGAACATTCTAAGATTTTTTTGTGGAAGAAATATTGTCATTGGAATTAATTTGGGTTCTAAGGAATTTTTGGAAGTTAACAGAAAAACAAAAAACAAAAAGGGGCATGTGCCCTCACGGGCCTAAAACACCCAGTCGAGCCGGCCCAAGGAGGCAACCGGCCCAGGGTGAGGCGCCGCATGTGCCAGGTTTGTTTTTAAACCTGCCCGCGGGCCCTGCTTGCCAGCGAGAGAGGAGGGGGTGAGGGGATGATAGGTGGGCCCCACTTGTCATCCCTCTCCTCACAACAGCAGCGGAAGGGGGACTCACCAGAGGGAGTTCCAGGCCGCGGTGGCTGAAACGGAGGGCACTAGCGCGGTCAGGGGCCTACCACGCGTTGGTGGGTGGTCGAGGGGAGTGCCAGGGCAGAGGGGAACGCCGGTGAGGGAAGGGGAGCCCGACGGCGGCGAGGGTTTGGTTCGGGAGAGGGCTCGCGACCACGGGGTCGAGCAGGCTGAGCACGAGGAAAAAGCTGAGGGGAGGAGGGAGGAGCTAGACGAGTGGGGGAGCCCTTAAATAGGCGGGCTTCGGTCCACCACGAGCGTGGTGCATCGATGAGGACGTGGCTGTTGCCACAGGCCACGGGGGGCTCCAGGATGTGTCTAGGGGGTTCGTGGACTCCGTCTGCGTCCAGGAGAAGGGAAGGGCAGCCAGGAGGGGGACCGCAGGTGTGCGCATGCGAGCGTGGCCACTGGCCGGCTCGGGCGGTGTCGTGCGCGCGTGATGGAGGGCAGCAGAGGAGGAGGGAGAAGGGGGCTCGACCATCTGGCGCCTTGCGGATGTCGAGAGCGGCCGGGGGACTTGCTGGGGAGGCTCGAGGCTGTCAAGCGGGACCGGGCAGGGGCGGCTACAGTGCGGGAGCGCACTGTAGCGCGCTCCAGAGCGCCCGCATATTTTAAGCCCCCCAGTGTGTCCTCTAATGTCTTGGGGCTACAGGAGGTTCCCTACGGCTAAGAGAAGCTAGGGAAGGGCTCTGGAGGAGCCTTAGGGTAGAAGGAAAGGTAGAAAAAGGATGCTGCCAGGGGGTAAGTGGGGGTTTTACCCCTCATTCCAGTGGTTAATGACTTGGAATTTCTACTAAGGGTGCTTGGTCATTGCCAGAAGGTGTAGCCAAAATTTGGGGGCAAGGGTAAAAGAGGAAGGGGTAGAAATAGTGCCTTTACTATTTTACCAGAAGGTGTTTGATAAGGTTTTGGGCAACAATAATCTACCAACTTATTGAGATATTTACCAGGGTCAAATTCTAGGTAAAAATGAGATGATTCTCCAAGTTTGAGCCCAAGGGGGACAGGTTGACAATGGAAACTTGGCAAACCCTAGAAACGAACAGAATCAGGTTTCCGTAGATCTAGTGATGCTAGGCTTTTACCCTTGATGCACCACTTAGTGTGGCATCACTATTTGGTCATTAGAGAATTCCCACAAAGTTTGGGGTCAAGGGGAGAAACTTCATAATGCAGAGTTGCTCAAATTTGAATCTGGACAGAGAGGGTTTTGGGACGGTCTGATGAATCAAATCAACTTGTATTGAGATGAAACTTTTCAAGATCATCACTTATGATAGTGTTGACTTTCTGGAATTTTCATGGAACTTATTGAAAATATTTCTTATAGAAATATTTCAAAATCTTGGTTTGAACAGAAAGGGTTTTGAGGGGTTTTGCCCATGATTTGATCATGCTCATGAGTTGAAACTCCTATATATGGAAAATATATGCCCATTGAGTTTCCCTAAGTTTTCTCAATTATTTTAAAAGCATTTATAATTTTTCCCTATGAAAAACCATTTCTGGCCTTAAGAAAAATCCTTTAATTAAAATATAAAAATAATCCTTAAAATTAATATTTGGTGGTTTTGAAAAGTATTATATATAGTAGGTTTGGAATAAAGTCTTTGGGGAAGAGGGATCCACCTAACTTGGGGACTTGTAGTGCAAACCTCATTTGAGGTGGTTTTGAAAACCTAATTTTAATAAATCATTTTTGGTTAAAACAAAATTTTATAAAATTAGTTTTGGGCACTATTCACATGGCATGATCATTGGGCAAGAGGTTTGGGTCAAGGAAGATGAATATGAAGTCGAATAGAATCTAGGAGTGCCACAACCACAATCATCAAGCAGACAAACATCATTGCAAACAAGCACAAGCACTTCGAAAAAGTTTTAGTTGGCTCCAAATTTATAAACTCAAACATATCAAGGTGATACAAACACAGGGTGTGACACTTTGAGAGACACATGACTTAGATTCGCTCCCCCTAAATGTGTGCAGTCCTTTAAAGGATAGTTGCTTTGGAATGCATGGACACACATATGGATGAAGGGATACAAGGAGTCATGTGTATCTTGGCTATATGCATCAAAATATATATGAATGAGATGTGTCCTTGTTCAATACTTCACTCTTGCAAACAATATGTGCAAGAAGCAAGACATCATCTTGACCAAGAGTATGATGCAAATACTTACCTTGAGTTCTTGATCATTCTAGTAGTAGAAATACACTTGAGAAAACAATGTTAGGATACACAAGAGTATTCTACTAATATAAATACAATAGAACTCAAAAATAAACACTATATATTGGTACTTTAGATATGGAGAACATATAGAAAATAGTATTCCTAAAGATTGATATGTCGCCAAGATCATTTAGAACTTTCTCCCCTTAGATATGAAAGTAGTAGTTCATCCTCTCCCCCTGAATTTCAGCATGTAGAAATTGGGATTGGATAGGGTGAGAAAAATTCTAAAGTGAACATTCAAATAAGATAAGCTCAATAATATTCTCCAAACAAGTTTTTCTCCCCCGCTTTGGCATTCTCACCTTGTTTATATAAGTAAAAGCTTGATCTCTGCTATACCCCTTAATCATATCTCCCCCTTTGCATAAGCATGTAACTCTCTCTTTAGCATGAAGCTTTGGTAATCTCCCCTTTTGGCATTAATTTTCAAAAAGGTCAAATTCAGGAGTAGGTGCAGGGATCATTGACAAGAAAGGGATCCTTCACAACAAGGGTCATTGAAAGTAGGGTTCATAGAACTGAGGGAATCATTGAAGGTAACTTCTCTCCTGGTGGCAAATAGTAGTGAGGTCTTGTTAAATCTTCTCCTCCTTTGAGCTAGGGATCCTTGAATAAAGGATCCCCCCTAAGTTTTGCTTGTTATTCTCCCCTAACATTTTAGAAGGGATGATCGAAGTAACAGAAGAATAACGTATAAGAGAAAACAAAATCGATGACTCCGAGACAGATAGATTGGTGGTACTAAGATTTTGTAGTGCAGCTTGTTTGCAATTTCGGTACAACCGAGGTATCTGAGTCGGCGGCTCAGAGGATAAAACAGAAATAAAGGAATAAGGGACCAAGTTTCTGTTTTCAAAGAGTCAAAAGAAAATATTTTCAAAGGGAAAGTGAAGGACATCATCTAGAGAAGATTTGAGTGGTTACGAGAGATCATGCAAATAGAGAACAAACCACACAAGACTCTTAACTAGATGATGGGCGGTGATTAGGTTACCTATATTAGAGTATATTGACTTAGGAGCCAAGTAAGCATACTTGATCATAGTTCATACTCTACGTTAAGCTCAAAATGGGTTTACCATTTTTTGACTAAGCATTTTAATGTCTTCATATCTCTTGAGTTGCTTTAGCTTATGACTTGGAGTAAAGCCTTTTCAAGGATATGAGTGCATACCTTTGAGTGATGTTGATGACATTGCTCGTAGGTGAACTTGTTGAGGATGCTCGAGGTTGATGAAGAACATCTTGAGTTGGGAGCAATCCTTCTTGTTCTAGTACACTTGTTACCTACAAAGGTTAGTCATGCAAGGAAGAACAATATGTATATCCATTTGACATGATACCAATTGAGATTTTGCAATAATGATCAAGTATATGTCAAGGATATGTTTTTGCTGTCTTCTTCCTTACATCATCAAGAGGGGTTGTGGATACTTGGTGAAGACAAGATTGCTTATGATTGGAGTTGGTTGCAATCTCGTGGAATGAAGTTCTTCCAAGTACCAACAAACGGTTAGATGCAATATAAGGGAGCATAGAATTCCATGGCATAAGATAACATGTTAGGAATATCATGGAAGTATCAAGAAAGCTCATGCCCTTGCAAGCATCCGAGTGAGTCTAGCTCAAGTTTGAAGCATCAATGGCGTTCAACTCACTCCTCAAGTGACAAAATGTTTTCTCATCAAGTGGTTTAGTAAATATATCGGCCAATTGCTTGTTAGTGCGAACATGCTTAAGATTAATATCTCCTTTGGCAATAAGATTATGACCAATCTTAATAGAACTTTCATTGTCAAACAGTAATGGAATATTCTTAACATGGATTCCATAATCCATAAGCGTTTGTGTCATCCATAGTAATTGCGCACAACAAGATCCAACAGCAATATACTCAGCTTTGATAGTAGATAGAGATACCGAGTTTTGTTTCTTGGAGGACCAAGACATAAGAGATCTACCCAAAAATTGACATGTACCCGAGGTGGATTTTCTATCAACCTTGTCACCGGCATAGTCTGAATCGTAATAGCCAACAAGGTTAAAAGAAGATCCCTTGGGATACCAAATGCCAAAGTTTGGTGTTTGTATCAAGTATCTCACAATATGTTTCACGGCCAAAAGATGACACTCCTTAGGTGCAGTTTGATATATAGCACACATGCAAACACTAAGCATAATATTGGGACGAGATGCACATAGATATAGCAATGAACCAATCATAGATCGATAAATCTTTTGATCAACCGGTTCATCCTCCTTGGCAAGATCAACATGTCCACTAGTTGGCATGGGAGTTTTCATACCTTTGCACTCCTGCATGTTGAACTTCTTGATCAAGTCCTTGGTATACTTAGTTTGAGAGATGAAAGTTCCTTCTTTTGATTGCTTGATTTGCAATCCAAGGAAGAATTTCAGCTCACACATCATGGACATCTCATACTTCTTGGATATCAACCTTCCAAATCTTTCACTAAATTGAGGGTTAGTGGAACCAAAGATAATATCATCCACATACATTTGGCACACAAATAATTCACCATTAACTCTCTTAGTGAACAAGGTTGCATCAATTTTACCAATTTCAAAACCTTTTCAATGAGAAACTTCGTTAAGCATTTGTACCAAGCATGAGGGGATTGCTTAAGACCATAAAGGGCTTTACGAAGCTTGTAAACATGATTAGGTTTCTTAGGATTCACGAAACCAGGTGCTCGCTTAACATAAACCTCTTCTTAAATTTCACCATTTAAAAAAGCGCTTTTAATGTCCATTTGATAAAGCGTGATATCATGGTGATTAGCATAGGCAAGAAGAATGTGAATAGCTTCAAGTCTAGCGACGGGGGCATAAGTCTCACCATAGTCCATACCTTCGAATTGAGTATATCCTTGGGCCACGATACGTGCCTTGTTGTGTATGACTTGACCGTCTTCGTCTTGCTTATTCCGAAACACCCATTTGGTTCCGATGATGTTGTGCTCATCCTTGGGCTTCTCCACGAGTGTCCACACTTTGTTCCTTTCGAATTTGTGAAGCTCCTCATGCATGGCGTTCCCCCAATCCGCATCTTCAAGGGCTTGTTCTACCTTCAAGGGCTCAATGCTAGAGATGAAAGAATAATGCTCACAAAAGTTAGCTGGACGAGTTTTAGAGCGAGTGATTCTCCCGATTTGGATGTCACCAAAGATTTGGTTTAGGGGATTGTTCTTGGTCACTTGTGCTCGAACTCGGGGTAGCTTGGGCTTCTTAGACGGTGGAGCTTCTTCTTCATCATCATCATCTCCTTCATCTTTTTTGTTGATGACGGTGTCATTCCCTTGAGGTGGTGGTGAAGGAGGTTGTGGTGGATCGTCATGATGTACTTCCTCCTCGTCATCATCTTGCCGTGTACCGCTTGTGGATGCCTTCGTGTCGTCTTGTGGTTCACCTTGTCGTGAAGTTGGGGCTTCCACTTGAGTTGATGAAGTAGTTTCCTTCACCTCCATGGGACGAATCTTGCCGATTGGTAAATCTAGGATAGCTTCCGAAGGGTCCTTATCACCTACATCATTTGGCAATTGTTTGACTTGCGAACCATTAGATTCATCAAACTTCGCATCTACCGTCTCTTCAACTTTTCGAGTGAAGTTGTTGTAGACACGGTAAGTGTGAGAATTCGATCCGTAACCAAGTAGGAATCCTTCATGAGATTTAGTAGCAAATTTAGTATGATGATGCCTATCAAGAATGTAGCACTTGGAGCCGAATACCCAAAAGTATCCAACTTGGGGTTTGTTACCGGTGAGTAGCTCGTATGCCGTTTTATCGAGAATCTTGTGCAAGTAAAGTCGGTTTGTGGCATGACATGCTATTTCCACGGCTTCTGCACAAAAGTGTCTTGGCATCTTGTATTCGTCAAGCATCGTTCTAGCCATCTCAATAAGCGTCCAGTTACTCCTCTCAACGACTCCATTTTGTTGAGGCATGTACATAGCCAAGAACTCATGTGAGACACCTTCTTCGTGAAGAAAGGTATCCACATGGTTGTTCTTGAACTCTGATCTGTTATCACTCCGAACTTTCTTGATCTTCACTTCAAACTGATTTTGCGCTTTGCGAACAAAGTTCTTGAAGATATTTTGTACCTGTGACTTATCATCAAGGAAGAATACCCACGTAAATCTGGAGAAGTCATCAACTATAACTAGAGCATAGAAATTTCCACCAAGACTCTTGTAAGAATTGGGACCGAAAAGATCCATGTGAAGTAACTAGAGTGGTCTCCTAGTAGTCATGATATTCTTAACAGGATGACTTCCACCTACTTGCTTTCCAGCTTGACAAGCACTACAAAGTCTATCTTTGTCAAAGATAACATCTTTAACACCAAGTATATGATCACCTTTGATAAGGTTGCTAAATTACGCATGCCAACATGTCCTAATCTTCTATGCCAAAGCCAACCTTTAGAATATTTAGCAATTAAACAAGTGCGAGGCTTGGATTCTTAGTGAAATCAACAATGTATAGATCACCTCTACGGATACCGATAAAGACCATTTTGTGATTATCTTGATGAAACACTTGGCAATCTACTTTCGTGAATAACACATTGAAACCGAAGTCGGCAAGTCTAGATACGGAAAGAATATTGTAGCCAAGAGATTCAACGAGCATAACATTTTGAATAGAGCTATCATGGGATATGGCCACCTTACCAAGACCAAGTACCTTCCCTTGGAGTTGTCTCCAAACGTTACGTACCTTCACGGTCCATGGTTTGGTGTGATCTCTTCTAACATTTATCTATCTCCAGCCATATGATCGGTACATCCGCTATCGAGAATCCACTCTTTTCCTCTGGACATGTAATCCTTCATGTTTTCCATGAGACTTAGATTCTTCATGATCTTCTCATACTCGATGTCGAACAACTCATCTTCATCATAGTAGCCATGTGCCACATTGTCATCATCAAGTGGGAAATCCTCGTCATAAAGAACAAGAGATTAGTTAGGATAGTGATCATGACAATGTTCAAGTTTATGAATGCAAAGGGCCTATATAATGATATTGTTGATAGTTGTGTCATCTCCTTTAGCACGCATGAGGTCCCTATGCTCAAATAGATAATCATCAAACTTAGGATCACTAGGCATCATTTTGTGAAAGGTAGTAGTTTTATGAAGAATTTAATCAACATTATTCAATGAATAATTTGGATATTGTTTGTACAAATCATTCCAAAAAGTATAAGAACACGCAAAATTCTTCATTTTGTTGAGCACATTTCTGGGCAACCCTCTAACAATAAGATTAACAGTTCTAAGATTGCATAGCATATCAAATTCCTCTTCGTGTGTGGGATGCAAGGGATCAATAAGAGGCTCATAGGGGCGCATAAAAGATTTGCTCAATTGAAATTCATTAAACAGCTCAAGCATCAAAGTTTTCCATTGCCTATAGTACTCTCCATCAAGAATAGGCACTCTACAACTCAAACTCCCTATACTAGACACATCCATCTTCCTCCTCGGTGATTAAACCAAAGCAATGGAGACCAAAGCTCTGATACTAATTGAGGGATCACTAGAAGAGTGTCTAGAGGGGGGTGAATAGACTACTAGCAGGAAATTAAAACCTAACCTTTTCCCAAGCTAATTGGTTGGCAGATTTTAACAGTTTTAGCAAGACTAGCAAGTCTATATACCCAACACGTGCATGTCAAAATATATGGCAGCGGAAAGTAAAGACATTGCACAAGAAGTAAAGAGTTGAGATATGGAGATCAAACGCAACTGGAGACACAAGGATTTTTCCCGTGGTTCCGATAGGTGGTGCTATCATACGTCCATGTTTATGGAGTCTTGAACCAACGGAGGGCAATGGTCACGAGAGTCCACTGAGGGCTCCACCCATAAGGGTCCACGAAGTAGCTGTTGGGGAACGTTGCATGGGAAATAAAAAAATTCCTACGCACATGCAAGATCTATCCATGGTGATGAGCATCTACGAGGGGGAGAATGGATCTACATACCCTTGTATATCGCTAAGAGGGAAGCGTTAAGAAACACGGTTGATGTAGTCGAACGTCTTTGCAATCCAAATCACCGGGCGTCCCGCGATCCCATAACGATCTGTAGCGCAATCCAATCACGATCTTTCCCGCAATCCCATCACGATCAATCCCATGATCCAATCACGAATCGTCTCGCGATCTTGATCACGGTCCTTCCGATCTAGCGCCGAACGGACGGCACCTCTGTGTTTAGCACACGTATAGCTCAATGACGATCTCTGCCTTCTTGATCCAGCAAGAGAGAGCAGAGAGGTAGATGAGTTCTCCGGCAGCGTGACGACGTTGCGATAATGGTGGTGGAACAATTCTAGCAGGGCTTCGCCTAACCACCGCTGAAACGATCAAGAGGAGAAACTACGATCTAGAGGAGAGGTAGCACGTGGCTGTTTTCTGTGTCTCAAAACCCTCAAAACCTCTAGTATATATAGGAGAAGGGAGGGAGGAGTCTTGGCGCACAAGGGGCCAGCCCTTGGCCTTGGCGCAAGGAGGAGAGGAGGAGTCCTCCTCCAATCCTAGTAGGATTAGGACTCCTCCTTCCCACTAGGAAACTCTTTCCACCTTGTGTTTTTTCCTTCTCAATCCACTCCAGCCACATGGGCCCTTAGAGGCGGCTTCGGAAAGCCCATCAGGGGCTGGTTTACCTCCGCCCACAGCCCATGTAGCCTCTTGGGTTGAGACACCCCTCTTGATGGTCCCCCGACACCCTCCCGGCAATCTCGGTACACTACCGATGAGCCCGAAACTTTTCTGGCGACCAAAACAGGACTTCCTATATACCAATCTTTACCTCCAGGCCATTCTGAAGCTCCTCTCGATGTCCGGGATCTCATACGGGACTCCGAACAACCTTTGGTCACCACCATACATAACCCTATACTACCGAAACGTCACCGAACCTCAAGTGTGTAGACCCTGCGGGTTCGAGAACTATGTAGACATGACCGAGACACATCTACGGTCAATAACCAATAGCGGGACCTGGATGCCCGTATTGGTTCCTACATATTCTATGAATATCGTTATCGGTTAAACCGCTATGTCAAGGATTTAGTTAATCCCGTATGTTGTTCCCTTTGTTCTTTGGTATGTTACTTCCCAAGATTCGATCATCGGCATCTCCATACCTAGTTCAATCTCGTTACCGGCAAGTCTCTTTACTCGTTACGTAATACAAGATCATGTGGCTAACACTTTAGTCACATTGCTTGCAAGTCTTGTTTTGATGTTGTATTACCGAGTGGACCCTGAGATACCTCTTCGTCACACAGAGTAACAAATCCTAGACTTGATCCATGCCAATCCAACAGACACCCTCGGAGATACCTGTAGAGCACCTTTATAGTCACCCAGTTATGTTGCAATGTTTGATACACACAAGGTACTCCTCCGGTGTCAGTGAGTTGCATGATCTCATGGTCATAGGAACAGATACTTGACATGCAGAAAACTGTAGCAATAAACTGACATGATCATATGCTACGTTTATAGTTTGGGTTTTATACATCACATCATTATCCTAATGATGTGATTCCGTTATCAAATGACATCTCATTTCCATGGCTAGGAAACCTTAACCATCCTTGATCAACGAGCTAGTCTATTAGAGGCATACTAGGGACATGGTGTTGTCTATGTATCCACACATGTATCTGAGTTTCCGATCAATGCAATTCTAGCATGGATAATAAACGATTATCATGAACAAGAAAATATGATAATAAATAATTTATTATTGCCTCTAGGGCATATTTCCAACAGTCTCCCACTTGCACTAGAGTCAATAATCTAGTTCACATCACCATGTGATTCGTATTGTTATGAATCTAACACCCAATGAGTTCTAGGGCTCGATCATGCTTTGCATGTGAGAGAGGTCCTTGAGTTAACGGGTCTGTGATATTCATATTCGTGTGTACTTTGCAAATACCTCTGTCATACTGTAAATACTGCTACCACACTGCACTTGGAACTATTCCAAATGGCTACTCCACTATACGTATCCGGATTGCTACTAAGAGTCATTCGGATTGGTGTTAAAGCCTGCATCGATGTAACTCTTTAAGATGAACTCTTTATCACCTCCATAATCGATAAACATATCCTTAGTCCTCTAGTTACTAAGGATAATTTTGACCGCTGTCCAGTGATCCACTCCTACATCACTTTTGTACCCCTTGACGGAATTATGGCAAGGCACACACAAGTGCGGTACATAGCATGGCATACTATATAGAGCCTATGTCTAAGGCATAGGGGACGACGTTCGTCCTTTCTCTTTCTTCTGCCGTGGTCGAGCTTTGAGTCTCACTCAACTGCACACCTTACAAATCAGGACAAAACTCTTTCTTTTACTGGTCCATTTTGAACTCTTTCAAAATCTTGTCAAGGTATGTACTCATTGAAAGTCTTATCAGACGTCTTGATCTATCTCTACAGATCTCGATGCCCAACAATTAAGTAGCCTTATCCAGGTCTTCCTTTGAAAAACTCTTTTCAAACAACCCTTTATGTTTTACAGAAATTCTACATCATTTCCGATCAACAATATGTCATCCACATATGTTTATCAGAAACTCTATAGTGCTCCCACTCACTTTATTGTAAACACAAGTTTCTCATAAATTTTGTATAGACTCAAAAACTTTGATCACCTCATCAAAGCATATATTCCAACTCTGAGATGCTTTCTTCAGTCCATAGAAGGATCAATGAAGCTTGCACACCTTTTAGCATCCTTAGACTGACAAGACCTTCTGGTTGTATCTCATACAACCTTTCCTCAAGGAAGGAAACAATGTGTTGACAACCATCTGTGAGATTTCATAATTGAAAAATGCAGCAACTGCTAACATAATTCCAACAGACTTTAGCATCACTATGAGTGAGAAAGTCTCATCTTAGTCAACTCCTTGAACTTGGCAGTAACTTCTTTGAGACAAGTCGAGCTTTATAAATGGTGACAATCACCATCAGCGTCTATCTTCATCTTAAAGGTCCATTTGTACTCAATGACCTGCCATCCAACGAGCAAGTGTACCAAAGTCTATACTTGGTTTTCATACATGGATATTTCTCGGATTTCATGGCCTCTAACCATTTGTCGGAATCCAGGCCCATCATTGCTTCTCCATAGTTCATAGGTTCATCGTGGTCCAACAACATAACCTCTAAGACAGGGTTGCCATACCACTCAGGAGTAGTACGCGTCCTTGTCGACCTATGAGGTTCAATAGTAAATTGATCCGAAGATTCATGATCATCATCATTAACTTCCCCTTGAACTGATGTAGGCTCCACAGAAACATCTTTCTGTGCTGCCCTACTCTATGGCTGAAACAGAGGTTCAACAACCCCATCAAGTTCTATCTTCCTCCCACTCAATTCTTTCGAGAGAAACTCTTTCTCGAGAAAGGACCCAGTTTTAGCAAGAAAAACTTTGTAGTCGGATCTGAGATAGAAGGTATACCCAACTTTTGTTAGGGTATTCTATGAAGATCCATTTTTCCGCTTTGGGTTTGAGCTTATCACACATAAGTGTCACATTCCCAAACTCTAAGAAATGACAAGTTAGGTTTATGCCAACCATATGGTGTCATCTCAACGGATTTAGATGGTTCCCTATTTAAAGTGAATGTAGTAGTCTCTAATGCGTAACCCCAAAATGATAGTGGCAAAAACAATAAGAGACATCACAATTTGCACCATATCTAATAGAGGACGACTACGACTTACGAACACACCATCACACTATGGTGTTCTAGGTGGCGTGAGTTGTGAAACAAATTTTCACATTGTCTTAAGTTTTATACCAAACTCGTAACTCAGATATTCACCTCCACGATCATATCGTAGACATTTTATCTTCTCATCACAATGATCTCAAACTTCACTCTGATTCTGCTTGAACTTTTCAAATGATTCAGACTTGTGTTTCATTAAGTAAATATACACTATATCTACTCAAATCATCAGTGAAGGTAATGAAATAATGATATCCACCGCACGCTACAACACTCATTGGACCATATACATCAACATGTATTATTTCCAATAAGTCACTTGCCCGTTCCATCAAGCGGGAAAACAGGGTTTTAGTCATCTTACCCTAGAGGCATGGTCTGCATGTCTCAACCGATTCAAAATCGAATGAGTCCAAAGATCCATCAGCATGGAGTTTCTTCATGCACTTTACACCAATATGACATTTAGAGGATGTGCCACAAGTATGTGGTACTATCACTATTAACTTTCTACCTTTTGGCATCTATGTTATGAACATGTGTACTACTACGATCAAGATTCAACAAAACCATTCATTGGGTGCATGACCATTGAAGGTATTATTCATGTAAGCAGAATAACCATTATTCTCTGACTTAAATGCATAACAATATTGCAATAAACGATCTAATCACCGTCATGCTCAACGTAAACACCAAATAACATTTATTTAGGTTCGTCACTAATCCTAAAGGTAGAGAAAGCATGCGATGTTGATCACATCAACCTTGGAAACATTTCCAACACAAATCGTCACCTCACACTTAGCTAGTCTCCGTTTATTCCGTAGCTTTTATTTTGACTTAATAACATTTAGCAACCGAACCGGTATCCAATACCTAGGTGCTACTAGGAGTACTAGTAAGGTACATATCAATAACACGTATCTATAATACCTAAATAGTTCATCCCCACTAACCTATTTCTCTTGACATGCGGCCTATCAACATCATTAGCCAACTACCACCAATTATCTTGACATGTAGGCTTCCACGTCACTACATCATGTCAGCATTTCTTTTGAATTGTTTAGTTTGTAGGGATGGTGCATCATCCAATTAATTAAATCATGCAGCCCATCCCTTAGCTAGCTAGCCATGCCAACAATTGTCCACTGACATCACCCATTGATGACTGATCAACGAACAGAAACCCAAAAGGTTATGGAGTCCCTTGCCCTTCCGTTTCTCTCCGTTCAACTACCCTCTCTCTCCTGTGTATAATATCGTTCCCATCGCAAGAAGCCGAACATGAAATCCATGGAGGTGATTCACATCACACGAACTCCCTGTTGTATGAGCACCTCATGACATCCATTATCTGCATGTCACCTTTTCCATGGCTAATGGCTTTTGGAAAGATGGCTGCCACCGACACCATCCACTGGTCTTCAGCATCATTGCCAATGTTGACGCTTTGCTCCCAAGCTCTCGCGTGTCCTGCTGCTATTCAACGAGGCTTTATTCCTTCGCTTGTCTTCCTTGACAGACTCATGGTACATACAGCTCGCTAGCGGAACAAGGATTTAGCATTGCCTCTTCCTTCCAATTTTATGTGGTATCATTTCTTTGATTAAATGTGCAAGATATTTTCTCGAATAGCTTAACTGCTCCATGGCGTGTTACAACGCAGTCATTGTTACTACATGTAGAGAATCTATATGGAGTCTGGGCAGGGTCTTTCACTGGTAGTATGAATTACCAAATCTGATTCTCGACACGCTTTTGGAGATAGTGCAATTTTTGCAGGTCACATGATGCTGTTAAAACATTACAACATCAAAAGAAACAATAGTCACATGATGCAGAAAAATGCTACTTGGAATTCCATGGCATGATATTAGGAAAGGTTTTATCGTACACTGGATGAAAATTCTATAGAGTACTTCCCTCATCAGCTCCCTTTAGTTACGTGCATATTTAACATTTGACGTGATTCTAAACCAATGGCCAATCTGTCTCAAACGAGGAGGACGTTTTGCACATAATCATCCACGTGTTGGAGACTTCCAGTCTTATTGTATAGTATTGTATAGATTCACATCATCCCTTATTGGTTGGATGAGTTTAAGAGGTGTATATAATCACAACTTACTATCTTTTGTTCCAGTATCATTTAAGTTTCTGCACTCATTTTTTATGAGATATAAGACTATGACTGATGTTCAGCTTCCATCAATACAAAAATATACGCAAATAATCCCACAGCAACGTGCGGGGTACCCTCCAGTATCAAATATACTTCTGTCGACATTGCCAGCCTTCTTATCTACCAAGTATCTAGGGTTTTTCCGCTTCAGCGACCGCTCTCCTCATAATAGAAGCACTTAGTCTCGGGTTTGGGTTCAACTTTGGGTTGCTTCACTGGAGCAGCAACTGACTTGCCATCCATGAAGTTTCCCTCCTTACCCTTTCCCCTTTCGAAACTAGTGGTTTTACTAACCATAAACACTTGATGCTCCTTCTTGATATCTACCTTTGTGGTGTCAAACATCGCGAATAGCTCAGGGATCATCATTTCCATCCATGGCATAATTATAGTTCATCATGAAGCCCTAGTAGCTCAGTGATAGTGACATGGAGAACTATATCAATCACTATCTTATCTGGAAGATCAACTCCCACTCGATTCAAGCGATTGTAGCACTCGGACAATCTGAGCACATGGTCAACGATTGAGATATTCTCCTTTGTCTTGCCGGCAAAGAATCTTGTTGGAGATCTCATATCTCACAACACGGGCACGAGCCTGAGATCCCAATTTCAGCTCTTAGAACGTCTCATATGTTTAGTGACGTTCAAAATGTTTTGGAGCCTCAATTCTAAGCCATAATGCATGACGCGCTAAACTATTAAGTAGTTTGTCAGATGTTCACAACATCTACACACGACGCTAGAGGGGGTGGTGCACCAAGCGGTGCATTAAGGACATAAGCCTTCTGTGCAGCAATGAGGACAATCCTCAGATCACAGACCCAGTCCGCAATATTGCTACCATCATCTTGGAGCTACAGCGTGAGCTACTAATCTACAACATAATTTGCAACGACCCTATAGATTATGTTCATGATAATGAGTTCAATTAATCATATTACTTAAGAACTCCCACTCAAGTAGACATCCCTCCGGTCATTCGAGAGATACATGATCCAAATTCGTCAACTCAATTCCGATCACGATCCAAATTCACTAAGCTCCTTTGTGTTCTACTCGAGATCTCATCTACACATAGACCTATCTCATGATGCCACATTTGGCGAACGTTGCATGGGAAACAAAAAAAATTCTACGCACACACAAGATCTATCCATGGTGATGAGCATCTACGAGGGGGAGAGTGGATCTACATACGCTTGTAGATCGCTAAGGGGGAAGCATTAAGAAATGCGGGTGATGTGGTCGAACATCTTCGCGATCCAAATCGCCGAGCATCCCACGATCCCATCACGATCCGTCCTGCGATCCAATCACGATCCGTCCCGTGATCCCATCATGATCCGTCTCGCGATACAATCATGAATCGTCTCACGATCTTGATTACGGTCCTTCCAATCTAGCGCCGAACGGATGACACCTCCGCGTTCAGCACACGTACAGCACGATGACGATCTCTGCCTTCTTGATCCAGCAAGAGGGAGCGGAGAGGTAGATGAGTCCTTCGGCAGCGCGATGACGTTGCGGTGATGGTGGTGGAACAATTCCAGCAGGGCTTCACCTAAGCACCGTTGAAACAATCTAGAGGAGAAACTACGATCTAGAGGAGAGGTAGCACGTGGCTATTTTCTGTGTCTCATAACCCTCAAAACCTCTATTATATATAGGAGGAGGGAGGGAGGAGTCTTGGCGCACGAGCGGCCAGCCCTTGGCCTTGGCGCAAGGAGGAGAGGAGTCCTCCTCCTCCAATCCTAGTAGGATTAGGACTCCTCCTTCCCACTTGGAAACTCTTTCCACCTTGCGTGTTTTTCCTTCTCAATCCACTCTAGCCACAATATCGTTACCGACAAGTCTCTTTACTCATTACATAATACAAGATCACGTGGCTAACACTTTAGTCACATTGCTTGCAAGGCTTGTTGTGATGTTGTATTACCTAGTGGGCCCTAAGATACCTCTTCGTCACACGGAGTAAAAAATCCCAGTATTGATCCATGCCAACCCAACAGACACCCTCGGAGATACCTGTAGAGCACCTTTATAGTCACCCAGTTACGTTGAGACGTTTGATACACATAAGGTAATCCCCTGGTGTCAGTGAGTTGCATTATCTCATGCACTACTGGAACCAGGAACTTTGTCGTCTGTCATGGCTGACGGCAAAGGCATGCACGGCGGACGACAAAGGTCTTTGCCGTCAGCCAGCAAACGGCAACACATCCGGCTGAATAAGCTACGGTAAATGGCACTTTTCCATCTGCTGGATGACGGCAAAGATGCAAAGGTCTTTGCCGTCAGCGAGCAGATGGCAAAGGGCATGGACGGCACACGTGGAAGCTTAAGTCTGTTAAGGGGTTAACGGCGTGCTTTGCCATCTGCTAGCAGACGACAAAGATGCAAAGTTCTTTGCCGTTTGCCAATACATGGCAAAGCAACCACATAGGCCAGCCCAGTGCCACCTCAGGTTGCACAGGTAGCTGCCACGTGGCAGCTTTGTCGTCTGCTGGCTGACGGCAAAGCTCTTTCCCGTCTGCCGGTGGATGGCAAAGTGCCTGTACTGCCCCTGTTTTTTCTGTTTTTTCATAAATTCAATCAGTTTCACATATATATATATATTTATATGTGTGTGTGTATATATGTACATTTGAAAATACTTTCAACAAGCATACATATCCCTGCCATATGGATATGATCATCCAACACATATACATACCAAATCAAAAGTCCATATCCAACATATATATATAGCCAACATATATCCAACAACAAGCATACAATGGTTTCATCCATACATACATATATAGGTAGCAAGTTTCAAATTGTTCATCCTACAAAACCAAAACAAAAAGGAAGGACAAGGAGAAGAGTAGACTCCATGGACGCAAGCTTCCGTGATCTAAAGAAAATCTACAAATTGGGAAAGAAAAAAGTTAGAAGAAAAAGAAGAAGAAGAAGAAGTGGAAGAAGAAGAATTTTTGTTCTCTTTCTTTTTCTCCTATTCTTTATCTTCTTCTTATTCTTCTAACGTAGGTAACTTAGATAATTATGCCATTTTTTAGCTAAGCTAGGTAAAAATGCTAAGTGTGGGTCATTTTAGAGCTAAGCTAGGTAAATAGGTCATTTTGGAGGTTAGTAAGGTTATTATGTCATTTTCGAGGAAACTAAGCTAAGTCAATGTCATTTTGGAGGTAACCAAGATTATTATGCCATTTTTGACCTAATTATGCTAAGTATGTCACAAATGAACTAAAGAAGCTAAGTATAGGTCATTTTAGAGCTAACCTAGGTAGTTAGGCCATTTTTGAGCTAACTACGCATATTTATTCATTTTGGAGGACAAAATGGTAAGTGTATGTCATTTTTGAGCTATCCTAGTTAAAATCGGTCATTTTGGAGCTAGGTAAGGTTATTTTGTCATTTGGCAGAAAATAAACTAATGATATGACTGTTTGGAGCTAAACCAAGCTTATTATGCCATTTTTACCTAAGTAAGCTAATTATGTCATAAATGAACTAGCTAAGCTAAGTATAGATCATTATTGAGCTATCCTAGGTAGTTAGGCCATTTTTGAGCTAACTAAGCATATTTATTCATTTTGGAGGACAAAATGGTAAGTGTAGGTCATTTTTGAGCTATCCTAGTTAAAATCTGTCATTTTGGAGCTAGGTAAGGTTATTTTGTCATTTTGGAGGAAAACAAACTAATGATATGGTAGTTTGGTGCTAAACCAAGGTTATTATGCCATTTCTTACCTAAGAAAGCTAATTATATCATAAATGAACTAGCTAATCTAAGTATAGATCATTATTGAGCTATCCTAGGTAGCTATGCCATTTTTAGCTAACTAAGCATATTTAGTCATTTTGGAGGAAAAAATTCTAAGTATAGGTCATTTTATAGCTATCCTAGGTAAAATATGTCATTTTGGAGCTAAGTAAGATTCTTATGTCATTTTCGAGGGAAATAAGCTAAGTATAGGTCATTTTGGAGCTAAATAGTTCATTTCTTAAGCTAAGTATGCATTTGTTAAGCAAAACACTTGGGAAAACTTACCATCATCACAGAGGTGAAGGACCGATCGGGTTTGCACCAGTGTGAGACGAAGAAGGACCGGTCGTGGTTGTGGTAGACGTAGAAGGATCGGTCGATGCTTGTCAGGAGGCACGCTGCACCAAAGATCATTTGCAATGTCTCGTTAGCATGATGCAACTCAAATGTGAATACTAGTAACTAGTGACCATTCAAATGAAACTCACCGTGGGTGCTATACCAATCTGGGGGCATCGACGGAGGGGTCTGACCATTGTTCTGGCACACGGTCTACACATTTTGTTTTCACGAGTTAGTCATATTAGTTAGTGATGAAACGAACATTACATGCATGATTTGGCTAATATGCAGGAGAAACTTACCATGAGGAGCTCGTATAGGGCCTAGTGAGACGCGTCGTTCCGGTTCCTCTCCTCCTCCAATAGCCTAGCTGTCCTCTTCTCCATGTCCCTCCCTCTGTGTCACCTACCTGTTTTCCTCCGCCAGAAGCTCCTGGGCCCTAGCCTCGATGGCAAGCTCCATTGGCCGTGGACGAGGCCTTATCTCGAGATCGGAGCTCGTCTGGTGCTTCTTGATCTCCGGGAGAGTTCTAGGACAACGTATCAGTCCATCCCCAATGGCTATCGAGCCATGGGGCCTCCCGCCACCAGATATCATCACGAGATCTAGATCAAAAGGACTCTGGCTCGGGTTGAAATCCTCCCCTTTCCTCGCCTTCCCCTCATCTCTGTACCTCACGAGCTTGTTGTGGGAGGAGATGTTGCTGAAGCTCTCTGGATGATCGAGGTCATCCTCAGAGAATGCGTTAGCCTTCTTGTATGGGGCAGTATGGGCCAGGGCATAGAGGTCGAACAGTGGTGGCACCTCCTTCTTGCTGTGTCGCGCCTAAAAGAGAGGAAAAAATATTAGTTAAGGGCTCAATCTAGCATCAAGAATGAAATTGCATGAATCATGAAGCAAAACACATACGCAGTGATCCCCAAACTCAAACAGGTTGGAGCTCCCTTAATGGTGTGGCACACCTTTAATTTGGGCACGCTTATCCTTGGCCTTGTTGTGGACAGCTAGCCATTTGGGAGAGCACCACTCATCCACCAATGCCTCCCAACAGTCCATCCTATCCGCACACCATCTCGGGGGCACCTAAGTTAGACAAGAGAAATTTCAGCACTACGCCTATGAATCAAATAAAGGAAACTAAGTACAAGGCCTTAAGAATAGGTAATTACCTTCATGTACTTCTCATTACTCAGAAAATTAGCGCGACACTTCTTCTTGTCCCTCTTAATGTTAGTCGAGGCGTAGCACTCTCGAACATCCTACACCCGAGCCTCGTGCCTTAAGTTCTGAAGTAGGCGCTTGCACTCGGCTACAAGAACAATAGCCGCGTCCGCCTCGTGTTCCTCAAGACACCTATAGAAGGTCTGTAATCAAACAAGACAACACTAATTAGTACAATCACTAGGTGTTGTTGATTTTTAATTCTGTAAAGGAGAAATTACCCAAAACTGCCAGATCACAATGTCGGCCACCATCTCGCACAAGACACCATCGACCCTCTCCTCTGGTAGGGCCGGGGCAGCCACGTACAGCTCCCAGCTCAGTGCTACCTATGGAACCTCACCCTCACCGGGCAACATGGCCCACCCCGAGAAGTGGTGCTGACAAAGCACACCAAGGACCTGGTTGGGCCTGCTGACACCAGGCTCGTGTTTCCAACCCCTGCAGTATGACATGGTCAATAAATTAGATATTAATTTGAAGAAACATGAAGCAAAAAAGGTTAAAAAAGAGTAAATGCACTTACTTCTCCCCATTAGGCACAATCAACCACCTTTGATCGCGGGTCGCCGGCACGGACGGGAGCTTTGTACCACCATGCTCGTAGACCTTCTCGCCCTCCTCAACCAGATCGCCCTCACTATAGCTATCCTTAGAAAAGTTGTCCTCGCCACCATCAGCATGGACACTAGCCTCTGGAGTCATGTGGGACGAAGACTCTGGGACCAGAGTCTCCTGGGACGAAGACTCTGGGACCGGAGTCTCCTAGGACAAAGGCTCGGTGACCCGAGGCTCGTCGGCCCGAGGCTCGGCGACCAGAGTCTAAGACGGGTCCAAGTCAGACGGGTCCACCTGAGATAGAGCACTCCTGTGGTCAGGAGAATCAGCTGGGGGTGGCGGTGAGGAAGGCGCAGCAGCCTTCCTACCTCTAGCACCTCTCATCGTCTTCCCTCGACCTCTCCCGGATGAAGAAGAAGCGCCTGCCGGTGTCTGCATACTATGAACCAGCGCTCTCCGGAGTTGCTGGGGTGGAATAATAGCACCCCTCCCAACACGCGCCGAGGAAGGAGGCTCAGAGCGCTCTCGACCCACGCCCACCATCTGTCAACACCTGCAATGACAAAGAGTGAACGAAATTAGTTCAACATAAAAAATTGAATACGTAATAACATGAACTAATTAATAATATATATGTACATAATAATAATTGAATAGTTGACATTACTAATATTAATCTTCATCATCCATATATGATCTAGGATCAATAAATGCATAATCAGCATCACTATCAGTAATGACGTGCTCATCGGCATCATCAATAAATGCATCAACATGTGGAGGGCCTCCTTTATGTAATCGATCAAGCATTGACAGGTCATCCATAGAAGTAACCTCTTCTTCTTCCGTTTCTTCTTGTTCCGGCTCAAGGGTGAAGTCGGATTCAATGTTCTGGGTTGAAGTAGAGTGGTTCTTGAAACGTTTTTTGGAAACACGTGTTTCTTGGAAGAATTCTCCGTCATATGTGCCTGGGTTAATGTGAGGTTCATAATCATCTTCATTGAGGGGAGGTGGTCTAAAATGTGGAGGCACATCATAAAAGACATCCCAACCATTCAGATTTGGATCAGTTTGGCAGGCCCACGGTAGATAGAAAACTTGGGTCGTCTGTTGAGCCGTAATATAGACATCGGGAACATCTAAATGGGTGCTTTGTTTCATTTCGACTAGCCCTATATGTTCATGAGTCCTTCTAGTCTCCTTCGGCTGGAACCAATAACATTTGAAGACTATGACGTTTGGTGGGTTTTCACCAAAGAATGTAAGTTCATAAATTGCTTCAACTCTTCTATAATACTCGACCCCTCCTTTGCCGACAGCGGAGACACAACAATTTGTAGACTTTCAGTCAGTCATAGATAGCTCTTTGCCAAAAGTACGAAAGTGATACCCGTTGATGTCGTATTTGTCAAATGAACGGACCTTATAGTCAAAACCATTAGCGACATGTCTCAATTCGGAGTCCATACACTCTGCATTAGCCTACAAGTTTAATACGAAAGGATTGTTGCATTAGCCGCAAACTGGACAAAGAAATGAAACCGTCTAATGGAAATTACTGTTTGCTTGAACCAAGAGATGAAACCGGGATAGCCGCCTCCATGCTTTGCCAGAAGCTCATACTCTTCGATGGAATCCTTTTGGATCATCGCTCCATCCGAGAATTTGGCAACATATCGACTGTATCACATATCCAGGAATAAGAGCATTTCAAAGGAATTAGAAGTTGCGAAACAATGTACCGAGAACTTACTCGATGTACGGCCAAACTTCTGTTAGGTTGTTGAAGATATACAAAGAAATGGTCCGCCATTCTTCGACATCCAACGCTATTGCTTTCGAAGCACCGGCTGGTGCGAGCTTCCCTTTGAATAGGCTGAGGTTGGATCGACCTTTTTCATGGTCTCCATCATTGTACCGAGGCTTCGGATTATGCAAATGACGATTCTTGGCTTTCTAGTGTGTTTTCATGAAGTTTGTTGCCTCCTCAGTAATGAATGCCTCGGCCATCGATGCTTCAACTCTACATTTATTTTTACATTTTGCTCGAAGCGTCTTTTGCATCCTCTCAGTTGCGAAGCACCAACGATTTTGCACGCCCCCCCCAATCTTGCCTTCGTCGGGAGATACAAAATCAAATGCTGCATTGGATTAAAGAAGCCCGGTGGAAAGATCTTTTCTAACTTGCAGATCAACTCTGGCGCCAACTCTTCCAGTTCGTCTAGCACGTCAGGCGATAGTTCTTTCGCACAAAGAGCACGAAAGAAATAGCTCAGCTCTGCCAGTACTAGACAGTCATCCTCAGGGATAAAGCCATGCAACATCACCGGAATTACCCTCTCAAGCCATATGTGCCAATCATGACTCTTGAGACCGAATATTTTCAATTTGTCAAGACTCGCTCCCCTCTTTAGATTCGCTGCATACCCATTGGGTAATATCAACTGCATTTTCACCCACAAGGTCATTTCCCTCATACCTGGCCTTCCAAGATTGAACCATGCCTTTGGCTTCCTCCAGTTCTTCTTTCCTTTCGGTTGTCACATGTTTTGTAACGGTCTATCACATAGAGCCTCTTGATCGACTCTAGCCTTAGGATTATCCTTTGACTTCCCCTCTATGCCGAACAACGTACCAAAAAGGGCCTCGACGATATTATTTTTAGTGTGCATCATGTCGATGTTTTGTGGGCAAAGGAGGTCTTTAAAGTAAGGCAGATCCCACAAACATATCTTGTGAGTCCAGGCGTGTTTCGAATTATACCCTTTGAAATACCCTGGATGATTTGGATCCGGCTCGAGAGCGTTTATCTGATCCAGGGTCTGTTGGCCTGTCAATGCAAGTGGTGCAGAGTTTTTGACAACTCTACCTTTCATGAAATTCTTCTTGTCTTTCCAAAACTTATGGTGAGGATCCAGGAACTGTCTATGCAAGTCGAAGCAAGAATACTTCCGACCCACCTGCAGCCAACGAAACTCAAGAGCTGCCTTGCATGTGGGGCACGGGAACCTTCCATGCACACACCAGCCAGCGAATAGCGCATACGCCAACAAGTCATGCGACGAGTACATGTACCACACATGCATTTTGAAGTTCTTTTTGGTAGCAGCGTCATATGTCTTGATCCCATTATCCCAGGATTCTTGCAATTCATCCTTAAGCGGCTGCATGTACACATTCATATTCGTCCCCTAATATTTGGGCCCTAGAATTATCAACATCAGGAAAATGTTCTTTCTTTTCATAATCTCTCCAGGGGGAGATTGAGTGGAATGACAAATACAGGCCAACAACTGTATTGTGCTGTCGTCATACCACACACATTGAACCCATCCATGTTGATGGCAACTCGAGGATGTCTTGGATCTGCCGCTTTATCCTTATGTAATGCATCGAAGTGCTTCCACGCAAAAGCGCCTAAAGTGTGTCCCAACATGGATTCCCATCTGCATCTAGTTCTGTTCTTTTGCCCAATTTATGCCACGTCATCTGTCTGGCCGTCTCTTCGACCATGAAACGATGTTGAAGTCTTGGTTTATATTGGCATATACCGAAGAACATTAACTGGGATTTTGGTCTAACTCTTCTCACACATACCGTTGTCTACCACAACATACCTGGAAGACTTGCAAATGGGACAATAGTTGAAGCCCGCATACTCAAGCCTAAATAAGGCACATCCATTCTCACAGGCATCTATCTTCTCATAGGGCATCTTAAGCGCACGTAGGATTTTGTCCGACTGGTATAGCTTTGCTAGCAATACATGGCCTTTGGGTGGAAAGCGTCCAAATATCGTCATCATCGCATCGTAGCATTCTCTGCCCAGGTTGAACAGAGCCTTCGGAGCCATTACTTGCATGATGGCATCCAGCTGACAAAGCTCAGTGTGCTCGCAGAGAGGACGTTTTGAAGACTCCAACATTTCATAGAAGGCCTTTGTAGATTCCTCCATCTCATCGTTTGAATCCCGAGCATCATCAAAGTCTTGCACCATGTCTTCGATCCCGATACCATGCTCATCGGTGCGACGATGAACCACCTCAGCTCTGGCACGTTGGCAGACTCACCATGAAATGTCCAGACCGTATAATTAGGCGTAAAACCCCACTTCTGCAGGTGTTTGATCATTTCAAACTCTGACCTCTTATGATAGTTGTCGCAATCGACAAAGGGGCACCAAGTTGTTTTCTGTCCATTTGCAAATGCGACTCTCACAAACCCCTTGGTTTTTGTCATCCATTCATGGGTCATGTCTTTTTGACTAGTGTGACCGGTGTACATCCACCCACGATCACTCATCTTGCCTAGCTACTAGACACACACAAAATATATACATAATTCAGCAAACCATATTCATCAGTTAATAGAGTTTGTTAGTTTTATTACGTCGATGCAACCTAGACACTAGTAGGTAAAGATAGGTCCTAATCCCACCCGAGTATGTGTAGATTGGGTTCGTTTTCCCATGCTTTGCTCCGGATCTAATGCACAATTTCGGCAGCACCTCCCCGTTGTTCTCTTGATACACGTCTTGGCAATAATCAGAGAGGATGTGTACCCGGAGATCAACAGGGAGGCACTAATGAAATTCTGCATCAGATTCGGCGCAGAGCATATGGGAAAACGAACCCAATCTACACATACTCAGGCTGTCCATGGATAACGTTGGACAATTCAAAAGAATCATGGTTATAAATATGCTAATGCATGCAGATTTATAGATGTAACCCTTTCGAACGGGAGACGCATAGTGGTAACGCATACTGATGATTAAAGACACCTATAGCTAGCAAGTTTCATTGGCATGAAGACCGGAATAGAGCAAATATTTTTCAGGATGTCGGGGGAGAAGATGTCATTTGTGCTCACCAACGAACGCAGCAGGGGAGCGAGTCAAATGCATGGGGAGGTCGTCGAACAACTGCACGTTAAAATTCACCTGATCAACACAAAATATGATGTTTTTATAACAAAATAGGAAAATATGTGACCTAGCTCATAATTTACAAAACTATGACCTCCTCAGCCTCACGAAGGCCGAAGAGCACCTTTTTGGTCAACGGGGGGCAGAATAGGTGTCGGGGGTCGGGGGTCAGTGCCATCGGGAGATAGTGGCATTAGGGGTCAGTGGCGTCGGCGGTCGGGGGTCGGGGGTGTCGGAAGTCAGGGGTCGGTGGCGTTGGTTGTCGGCTGTCGATGGCGTCGGTGGTCGGGGGTCGGTGGTGTCGGTGGTCGGGGGCGATGGCGTCGGCGGTCAGGGGTTGGAGGTCGGGGGTCGGGGGTCCGGGGCGTCAGGGGTCGGTGGCGTCGGGGGTTGGGGGTCGATGGCGTCGGCAGTCAAGGGTCGGTGGCGTCAGAGGTTGGGGGTTAGTGGCATCGGGGATCGGGGGCTCTTCTCTTCTTTTTCTTGTTCTTGTTCTTCTTCTTCTTCTCCTTCTTCTTCTTCTTCTTCTTCTCCTCTTCTCCTCATCCTCTTCTTCTTCTTCTTCTTCTTCTTCCTCTTCTTCCTTCTTTTCCTTTTTCCTCTTTTCCTTCTTTTATCTTATCTTTATTTATTATTATCTCCCTTCTCCTCTTTTAATTCTTCGTCTTGTTCTTTTTGTTGTTGGAGGTTGTTTTCTTCTTCTTTTCTCCTCTTTCTTTTCGTCTTGTTTCTTGTTCTTCTTGTTCTTCTTCTTCTTCTTTCTTCTCTTCTTCTCCTCCTCATCAGCCTCGTTCGTCTTCTTCTTCTTCTTCTTCTTCTTCCTCTTCTTCTACTTATTCTTATTTTCTTTTTTTCATCTTTCTTCTTCTAATTATGCATATCTAATCTAAACTAAACCTAAAACTAAACCTAAACCTAAAAAACAAAAAAACAAAAGAGGAGAAGAGAATCTCACCTTGGAGGGGAGGACGGGGGCCAGTGGAGGAGGGGGCCTATGAAGGAGGGCCGACATAGGGGAGGGGATGGCGCGCGCGGCCTGCCTCACGGCAGGGCTTGGGCGGGCGCCACAGGGGAGGGGGGTCGGGGGCGGCAGGGGCGGTGGCCGGCGGGTGCGGCAAGGGGCGCGGTGGGGGTCGGGGGTGGCGGCCGGCGGGTGCGATGGGGGCGGCAAGGGCGGTGGCCGGTGGGTGTGGGGGTCGGGAGTGGCAGGGGCGACGGCGTGCGGCGGTGGGGGTCGGGTGCGGTGGGGGTCGGGGGAGGAGAGAGACGCAAAGAGAGAAGAGAGAGAGAGAGGACGTCACATCGTTAGGTAGCGTTTTCTTTGCCGTCTGCTAGCAGATAGCAAAGAAGCTTTTCCATTCGCTAGCAGACGGCAAAGAGGTGGGGTGGGCCATTATAGTGTTCAGGCCTCCAATGGACCCCACCCCCACCTCTTTGCTGTCTGCTAGCGGACAGCAAAGCTTCTTTGCTCTCTGCTAGCAGTCGGCAAAGAACTGACTGATGGCAAATAGCATCATTGCCATTAGCCAGTTCTTTGTCGTCTATTTTTTGTAAATGGACGGCAAAGACCTTCTTTGTCGTCTGCTAGCAGACGACAAAGAAAAGACATACGGCAACGTTCCTGATTCCAGTAGTGATGGCCATAGGAACAGATACTTAACAAGCAGAAAACTATAGCAATAAACTGACACGATCATATGCTACGTTTATAATTTGGGTCTTGTCCATCACATCATTCTCCTAATGATGTGATCCCGTTATCAAATGACATCTCATGTCCATGGCTTGGAAACCTTAATCATCCTTGATCAACGAGCTAGTCTATTAGAGGCATACTAGGGACATGGTGTTGTCTATGTATCCACACATGTATCTGAGTTTCCGATCAATATAGTTCTAGCATGGATAATAAACGATTATCATGAACAAGGATATATGATAATAACTAATTTATTATTGCCTCTGGGGCATATTGCCAACAGTAGCAACCTTGACTATTCCATAATGGCTTTCGTCCATGAAGGACTAGCCTCACTATGTGTCACGCCCAAGATGTGTGCCTATCCATATTAAGGTACGGGGGCCTTGCAAGGGATAGAGGCCCCCGTGCCTTAATATGGATAGTCGCGCATCTTGGGCATGACAAGTTGGTATCAGAGCCATACGATCATAGGAGCCTTTGCTTGATCGAACTTGACCGACTCGAGTCTAGTAAAAAACTATTTTGAGTCTAGTTATATCGGAGAGTAGGATTATTTTTACTCCTCTTCTATGCTCTGGTGAGGTATTCGACTTAGGAATTTGTATTCTACTCCTCTTCTCCCTCAAAAAAAAATTAGGATCATGCGGGTATTTTGGAGTCTATATGATACCGATGTGATAGGGTTCTGTCTTGGTGCCTCCTGTCTGACTTGATTTCTTCCGGGGAGTCGACCTCCAGGGAATGTTGGCACATCGTTATCATTCAGCTTCCTTGATATCTTAGGACGGAGAGTTTTCGGAATTACTTCAATACTTGTCATGGTGAGATAAGGTCGGAGTCACCCAGTACTGGGGAGGCGTCCGGGGTACCACCATGATTTAGTATCGTTGTGAGTTCGAGGATTCGAGTTAGATGAATTTGCGAAAGCCTCTGGTTATGTGTTGAAGGATGGATACAGTTGGGGTGTACGATTGCTACTTGTGTGAGATATTTCCTCCTTGTGTCCCCCACACCGGATTGCATAACCAGAAAGTTTTTGGAAGTTCTTAGGTGGGAAATCTTGTAGTTATCTGGGATCATATTCTTCAGATGTATGTGGGCATATACATTTGTTCCGAGCTACATTGGCTCAATACTTTTGTGTTATTGCAAGTGGCTTCTAATATCTGATGATGTTATCATAAACCGAGGAAGCATTCTTACTAATTTTTCAGTAGGAAGGCTGTGATGTCATTTGTGCAATTCTTTCAAGCATTTCATTCATCTATTGAATTCATCTTATCAATGAGGTGCTGATGTTTTTGTCCATCTTTAGGATGGCTCCACCAACTCGCAACAATCCGGGTCGTGGTGAGGAGCAGGCTGATGTTCCATCACACCCGCCTCTGCCTCCTCCTCTAGAAGCTTGGCAAGCTATGATGGCCGCAACCAATGCGAACACTCAGATGTTGCTCAGGCTATTGCAAGAAAGATATCAGGGTCAGCAAGACTTTCAAGGGAATTTTCAGAATCAACCTCAGTTTGCGACGCTCAATCAGTTCCTTGCCAACCAGCCCAAGTCTTTCACTTGTTGTGAGCAGCCTTTTGATGCTGATGATTGGCTCTGTGATATGAGTAAGCATTTTGAGTGCCGCAATGTCAGGCTAGAGGACTTTGTCAGATTTTCATCATTCCAACTCAAGGGTCAGGCAGCTGATTGCTGGCAGCAGTACAAGGATTCCACGGGCGATCGTGTTTTTACTTGGGACGATTTCCGTCATGACTTCAGGGCCCATTACATTCCGACAAGCTTTGTCGAGGAGATGCATGAGAAGTTCAGGCACCTGAAGCAGGGAAGAAAGTCTGTCTATCAGTACAACATCAAGTTCCAGAATCTAGCCCGCTATTCCAAGCAAGATGTTCCAGATGACAAGGCGATGATCTATCAGTTGAGAGGTGGTCTCAAGGATGAGCTTCTGCCAGGTCTAGTTCTTCAAGAGCCTCGTGAGTTTGATCAGTTCTACAACATGGCTTTGAAGGTCAAGGCAATGCAGCTCAAGTTGGAGAACTCAAGGAAGCGTTCAAGGGATTTATATTCGTCTTCTTCCAGCTCTCAGATGGTTCCTAAGCAGCAGAAGTACTGGGTGCCAAATCCTCCTCCGTTTCGTCCTCCTCAGCAGCAGAAGCAGTTCAAGGTCCGTGGTTCTTCGCACCCACCCAACCCAGGATTTCAGCAGAGACTCCAAGCATCCAAGGCAGTTCTTGTTCCTCCTCCAGGCAATGTTCGTCCGCTTTCTGAGGTGACTTTTCACAAGTGTGGCTAGAAGGGTCACTATGCAAACAAGTGCAACCAGCGGCGTCTTCCGCCTCCTCCTCTAGTCAAGCCTCCAGGGAATGCAATGGTGAAGCATAATCCCAAGACCGCAAGAGTGAATATGGTGAATGCAGCAGAGGCAGAGGATTCTTCTCAAGTGATCTTGGGTAATCTCTCAGTTAATGATTTTCCTGCAAAAGTTTTGTTTGATTCGGGCGCATCGCATTGTTTCATGTCAAAGCCATTTTTCATAAAGCATGATTTCCCGTCGGCATCATTGGGTAGACCATTGGGTATTGTTTCTTTGGGTGTTTCGATGAGGACCAATTCTGTTGTTCTGGATGTTTCTATCAAGATGGGCAATTATTTTTTCTTGGCTTCTCCTTTTGTTCTCGGCAATTCAGACATTGATCTCATTTTGGACATGGACTTCCTGGCTATGAATAAGGCTCATATTGATTGCCAAGCAAAAGAAGCCAAGTTGACTCATCCTTCAGAAGATGTGATTATTTTCGCGGCTCGCGATGACACAATCCGTCTCTTTGCTCTTAATGAGAAGGGTGAAATCTCGGCGATTTCTCAAATTCCGGTGGTTAACGAGTATGAAGATGTGTTTCTAGAAGAATTGCCAGGAATGCCTCCACACCGGCTAGTCGAGTTCATGATTGATCTCGAGCCTGGAACTGAACCGGTTTGTAAGCGCCCTTATAAACTTGGCCCCGAAGAGCTGAAAGAGTTGAAGAAGCAGCTAGATGAGCAAGAACGTCTGGGTATGATCATACCAAGTTCTTCTCCATGGGGTTGTGGTGTTTTGTTTGTCAAGAAGAAAGATGGCACAGACTGGCTTTGTGTCGACTACTGTCCATTGAACAAGAAGACAATCAAAAACAAGTACCCACTTTCCAACATCAATGAGTTGTTTGAACAACTAAAAGGTGCCAAGGTTTTCTTGAAGCTTGATCTTCGCATGGGCTATCATCAGATTCGCATTCATGACGAAGACATTCCTAAGACCGCTTTAAGGACGAGTTTTGGCTCTTATGAGTACACCGTCATGTCGTTTGGTCTTGCAAATGCTCCTCCAACCTTCTCAAGAATGATGAACTTCATTTTCTCTCCTTTGAAGAATGAGTTCGTCTTGGTCTATTTGGATGATATCCTTGTGTTCTTGGAGACAGAAGAAGAGCATGTAGAGCATCTCCGCCTTGTGCTTGACAAGTTAAGAGAACATCGATTCTATGCCAAGTTTTCCAAGTGTGATTTTTGGCTCAATGAAGTGGTGTACCTTGGGCATGTCATCTTTGCTGAGGGAATTAAAGTGCACCCTGAGAAAGTTGAGGCAATCTTGAAGTGGGAGCCTCCTCAGAATGTGAAGCAGCTTCGTAGCTTCCTCGGGCTTGCTAGTTATTGCAGAAGATTCATGGAGAACTTATCTCAAATTGCTAAGCCTCTGTCCAATCTCCTCCAGAAGAGTGTCAAGTATGTTTGGTCTCCTGAGTGTGATGTGACATTCAATACGCTCAAGCAGAGACTGACTTCAGCTCTAGTTCTTGTTCCTCCCAAGCAGTCAAAGCCTTTCCAAGTTTTCTGTGATGCTTCTCTCCAAGGTCTTGGTGGTGTTCTCATGCAAGATAAGAAGATTGTTGCTTATACCTCACGTCAGTTGAAGCCTGCCGAGAAGAACTACCCCACTCATGATCTCGAGTTGGCGGCAGTTGTGCATGCTCTAATGACTTGGAGGCATTTGTTGTTGGGTAGACCAGTTGAGGTGTACACCGATCACAAGAGCTTGAAGTATATTTTCACTCAACCCAATCTTAATCTTCGGTAGTCTCGTTGGGTGGAAATGCTTGAGGACTTCAATCCAAGTATTGAGTATACTCATGGAAAAGCAAATGTCATTGCAGACGCGCTCAGCCGAAAGGCATACTGCAATAGTCTCATCTTGAAGCCTCTTCAACCCGAGCTTTGTGAAGCCTTCCGCAAGCTCAACCTTCAAATGATTCTGGAAGGATTTCTTGCCAATCTTCAAGTCTCTCCAACTCTGGAAGATCAGGTTCACCAAGTGCAGCTTCTTGACGCAATGGTGAAGAAAGTGAAGAAAGGTGTGGCCAAGGGCATTCCAAAGTATAAGTGCTTTCGAGTTGATGACAAAGACACCTTGTTCTTTGAGGACCGTCTGGTGGTTCCAAAAGGTGATCTCAGGAAGGTTATCATGGACGAAGCACACAATTCTCTTATATCAATCCATCCAGGCAGTTCAAAGATGTATCGGGATCTCAAGCAAACCTTCTGGTGGACTCGCATGAAACGTGAAATTGCTTAGTTCGTGAACGAGTGTGATGTTTGTCGCAGACTGGAGGCAGAGCATCAACGTCCAGCAGGTCTTCTTCAGCCTTTGCCTATCCCAGAGTGGAAATTTGATCATGTGGAGATGGATTTCGTCACTGGGTTTCGCAAGTCCAAGAGAGGCAACGATGCCATCTTTGTGGTTATCAACAAGCTGACAAAAGTTGCGGAGTGTACCACATCTCTCAGTTCCGGAGGTGCTTCAAGACTCCCGAGTGTACCATTGACCTCCAAGACATTGATCTCCAACAAGACCTCTCTTATCGTGAGCATCCAGTGGCTATTCTCGAAGAAACTAAGCGTAAGACTTGCAACAAATCAATCAAGTTCCTCAAGGTGAAGTGGTCTCATCATTATGACAAAGAAGCTACTTGGGAACGTGAGGATCTTCTCCGTTCCGAATTTCCAGAGTTCTTTCGTTCCTAGATCTCAGGTCGAGATCCTCTTGTAGTGTGGCAGAGTTGTGATAGCCCAAGTGTTGACCCTACCTTTTATGGTCATGTAACTCTTGTGAACCTATGTTGCCATGTGTTGGAACGATTATGATTTTGCTCCATTGCCATTTCCATATCATGCATCATGCATCATGCCATCATGCTCATCATATCATTTGCATAAATATTGTTGTCTTGATTGTGATTGTGGGTGTTGTGATGTGAGGTAATATGTGGTTTAGTGCTTGAGTGTTTAGCGTGTTTCCCTACTCACATTTCTTGCCTAACACCCCTCTTTCATTTCAACTCAATAGAACCCCTTTTTTGCTCCTATTTATTTTTGTGTCACAATCAACTTGTCCTATTAATAATTTAAAAATGTTCTGATGATTGGGTTAATTGGTTATAGTGGGTGTATAAGCTCTTCCATGTGTGGTTGTGGTTTCCTTTAATATCACTAAATTAAACAATAGGATATATTGATAAAAGTAATTAATTTGTTTGTCCTAAAAATGTCAGTCCATTTTTGTTAAATAGTGCATTATTTAGTGAGTCCCAATCTATTTTGTTTTCACAAGATCTTTTTCTAGTTGTCTGGTTTTGTCTTGTGTTGTTGTTGTTTTAAAAATAAAGTAAAGCCTTTTTTGTGAGAGGGAGAGAGCAGTCCCCTAGCTTGGCCTCTCCTGGCCCAGCAGCAACGAGGCTGAGCGCTAGCGCAGCCCAGCCGGCCTCCCAGCCGCGCGTGCCATCGTCTCTGTGCGGCAAAGTATCCAGCATGTCCACCGTTGGCCATGGCGTGATTTGACAGCCGGAGAGCGCCCGAGCCATCTATTTAGCGCATCTCTGGGCCCTAGTGTTTCCCCTCGATCCATTTCTCCCTTCTCCTTCCCTCTCTGCCGTCAAGTAAGGCTAGCCTCGCCACGTCAACTCCATGATCTCCATGCTCCGGCTGAGCTCGAGATTGTGCCCGGAGTAGCCCCTGTGCGACATCTCCTTCCTCCCTAAGAGCGTGGGTCGAAGCCTTGGACTCCCTCCGTCTCCTCATCTACGCACGCCTCGCCCCCGAGCCTAGAGCTTCTCCCTGCAAGGCCTTCTCCTCTCCTTTGCGGGCAAAAGTTCGCCAGACTTTTCCGCCTTGTCGCCATCGCCTCCGTCCCTCCACGTCGACGTTGTTTTGCTAGAGGGTAGTTAGGTACTCCCCGTGTACTTCCTAGTGTTTCTCGCCGCCGGTAATTGTGTGTAGGCCGCGCCTAGTCTGTGACAAGATCGTGTCCTTCGTGCTCCGGTGTAGTTTCAATGTACGCGTACATTTTTTTAACGCTTATGTTCTTGCTCACCTGCGCGACCTAGCCCTGGAAACGTGTCCCCCGTAGAATCATGCAGCCCCACCGATGGTCGGATTCTCTGGAGATCATCGGAGTGCACGCTGGCGTTGACGTCTCGTTCTCTGCCTCAAGGTGGAAGACGACCCCATGCCTTTATCTGTTTAAGAGCAGGAGATCTCCTATCTCATGTCAAGCAGAGCCCCGTAGCATAGTGGTAGACTTGCCTTTGTCTCGCCTGGGAGACCCAAGTTTGAATCCCCGCGCCCCATGTTTTTGCTTTGTTTTATGATTTAATTCCCGCACACACTTACACATACATGTTCCTTAGCACCACTTTTATATCACTCGACCTAGCTGTAGCGTTGTGGTAGCACTGGTGGGACTCAACCAGTAGGTCTTGGGTTTGAATCCCCTCAGCCCCCTTTTTCATTCTATTCACTACATTGACAGCGGGCCCCGGACCCACATGTCATCTCCCTGTAGTGGCCCTAGTGTGTATGCCAAGTGGCCACATTTTTTATTTTTTTACTGTCCTATTTCCCTGTTTTTTTTGTTGTTGTTTCCATTTAGGGAAATAATTCCAGATTAGTCAGTTTCCTAATCTGTCTATTCCTAGTATATGTCAAATTTGGCCTATGAGTGACTATAAGAGTTCTTGTGATTTTGTGAATGCCATGGTGTGGGATTTATCAACAGAAACATAGGGGTGTGATATATGGATTTGGGGTAGAAAGATCCCAGGAATCCATTGATGTGATTTGTTTTAGCTTTTGAGCAAGTTTTGCAAAATGTCATTTTGTTCCAATATGTCACTTTGTCATTTTTGTAAGATTTAATCCATGCATGCTATGATTTTTGTGTCAACATGAATATGGTAGTCTTTGATGTGTAGTATGCCGTGGTATTTATCTTTGTCATGATAAACTTGCAAATGAGTGGGAACCATGCTCTAAAGTAGCCACCAAAATATTGTTGTTTTCAACCATGCTAAATACTTCTAAGTCTGAGAATCTGCTAATATTTTTATGCCATGAAGAGTGGTTGCTATCTTGTGATATGTTATGAATTAGCTCAAGCTTAGTGCTAGTGATTTGATGTAGAGATTTCCCTCTACCATCTTGTTAATTTTCATGCCATTAGGTGGTCTGTATCGCCATTAGTTTCTCCTGTCAACATGCTACTAGATTAACTCAGATTCCAAAAAACTGTTATTTTCACTAAGTCCTAGAATTCTGTTTCATCATGCTAACTTATGGGTTTCATGCTTATTGATGTGTGCCTCCATTCTAGATTATGTAGTTGGCTAAGTTGATAAGCATGTTATGTAGTTTCTGTCGGTGCCTTGTTTGTGGCTAGAGACTTCGTGTAGCTCAAGTTGTTGGCTATGAAAGTTGCTATGTTGTTGTTTTGTGACAGATTGTTTGTTTTAGTGTTTTGTGACTTGTGGGAGCTATAATCCATGTAATTGCTTGATCTTTGGCTCTATTGTGGTTGGTTTTTCATTGCCTAACCAGTGGCTACCTTGGAATGCCAAGGAATAGCCCACGGCCTTCTTGTCTTGTGTTTTGCCATTGTATCTTGTCGTGAGCGTAGCGTGAGAACCGTAACTCCGTTTCTTACGTTCTACATATGCATTTGTATCGCTTTTGCATGATGCATCCATATTTGCCATGTTCATGCATGTATAAATATCTTAACATAAGGTTATGTCCAGATTTGTTAATAACCAATCATTTGCATGTGAAACATGACTAGTTAGGATTGCCATGCTAAAACTCTTCACATAAGCATGCATCATTATTGATTGTGCATTGCACATTGGTTGCTTGTTTATTCTTGTTGTTTATTTTGGTAGACGCGAACATTGAAGCTGAGTACGAAGAGCCAGGCGAGTACAGCTATGAGGACCCCGCTACTTGTTTCACTGAAGAACCAACAGGCAAGATGATCGTACCCGGATCCCGATACTATTTTCGCTTGCTAGTTGTCTTGCTCTTATCGTTACAATTGCGCTACCTACCACTTGAATGTTAGCCTCCTAATTGACATGATAGCCTCTAACCCTCCACATCCTAGCAAACCTTTGAATGGCTAAGTTACCGCTGCCCAGCCCCTCTTATAGCGTTCTTAGTTGCAGGTGCAGGATGTATCCATGTGATAACATGGATTTGGCATATCACAATATTATCTGTTATTTAATTTAATGCACATATATATCTTGGTATTGGTGGAAGGCTTGGCCTTTTGCTAGGTGTTTTGTTCCGCTGTTACCGCCATAGTTTCTTATTATCGGTGTTATGTTTCCATACTTTGCGCTCCTAACATGCTCGGGGTTGTTATGGGGAACCCCTTGTTTATTCGATTAAGATTAAAACTTATCTGGCAAGACCCAACTTTGGTACTACATTTTCTTAATAACTTAATAAAATTTGCATAGGGCTTTGCAACCCTGTGGATAATTAATCAACTCAGGCGAGTGCTCCTCATGAGTGTTGGTCCAAACTAGAGCACCATACGGGGCCAACCCGGGGTAACTCGGGAGATTTCTATCAGGCCACCGTACAATTTGCTTATCTGTCGTGTCCTGAGAATGAGATATGCGGCTCTTATCGGGTTCGTCGACACGTCAGGTGGTCTTGCTGGATTTGTTTTACCTTTATCGAGTGTCTTGCGTGAGGGCTCTGACTTTCTTCGGGTTATATCGAGGTGTTGAAATCCCTTTGGAGTTGCCTAGGATGATCACGAGATCTGTGGTCAAGGCTATTCCCGCGGAGTGTGGTTAATTTGTGATGGACTAGTTGGAGCACCCCTGTAGGGTCAAATCTTTCGGAAAGTCGTGCCTGCGGTTATGTGGCAACTTGGATATTTGTTTAACACCCGGTTATAGTTAACTTGAAGTAAACTCTAATAAAATGCACCAACTTTGTGAGTAACCGTGATCGTCTCTGCTCGTGAACATGCTCCGAAAGAGAACACGGTGGGGTTATGATTGACGTAAGTAAGAGTTCGGGATCTCTTAGAGGTCACTCTAGATTCGATCGTTCATCGTAGGCCACATATTTATCTTCATGTTACGTAAGTTTAGCCATCAAACATGCTTAGTGCTGCTGCAGACTAAACACATTCCCCATCCCAACCTTTAAGCTTGAATAGTCTTGGTACCCGGGCACATGATTCCTGAGTCCTTGTGGCTCACAGATTACTACAACAATCCAGGTACAGGTACAGATGAGTTCGTGTAGGATGATCTGACGCAGCTCCAGTGGGAGTATGACGAGGAAAAGGGCAGGATGTACGTGACTTATCCGAATGAGTAGAGGACCATGGTCGTGATCTTTGGGATAGCAAGATAGTATCATTGCATATTCTTTTATCGTTTAATTTTGTTCGTAGGTGGACCCTGTCTTCATATTGATGTTTTTGAACTCTGTGTGGAATTGTAATTTAGTATGTGGTGAGTGTAAGCCAACTCATATACTCATCTCTTCTGTAAGGTATGATGTAATGATGCTATACTTGCGAACGACAAGATGCGCCGTTATCCCTTGCGAGGCCCCCGTGCCTTAATATGGATAGGCACGCATCTTGGGCGTGACACTATGGGTAGATCTTCACGAAGTAGGCGATCTCCTTGCCCATACAAACTGCTTGGTTCAACTCCACAACACGAAGTAGGAGGCTCCCAAGCGACACCTAACAATTCTAGGAGCCACCACCCTCCCAAAGGTAATAGGCTCTGTAATGACGATGAACTCCTTGCTCTTGTGCTTCAAGATGATAGACTCCTCAACGCACAATCACTCTCTCATAGATTTGGCTTGGTAGAAGAGATTGATTGGTGGAAAGCAACTTGGGGAGGCTAGAAATCAAGATCCATATGATTGGAGTGGAAGATCTTGACCTCAACACAAGGGTAGGTGGTTCTCTCTTAGAAAATTTGATGGGGCAAGTATGGAATAGTTCTGAGTGCTTCTCTTTTGAGTAGGTGGTGGTGAAGGGTTATATATAGTCATCCCCAAAAATCCAACCGTTACACACAAAATGACCAACTCGGTGACACCGATGTGTTAATCTCGGTGGTACTGAGGTGACCAAAAGGTGGCAACTTTTGAATCTCGGTGAGACCGATATAGGAAACTCGATTGCACCGATAAGGTGACCAACGGTCAGGATGCCATTCTCGGTGACGCCGATTCTACAATCTCAGAGGGACCAAAACTATGAACTTGCATAACAGAAAGTTGGTAGCCCAACTCGGTGGCACCGATATGGAATTGGTTGCATCGAAGTCGCTAGGGTTTGGCTGAATCTGTCTTGGGTTTTGGAATCTGTGGCACCGGGATGGAAATGTTGGTTGCACCGGTTTTGAATATTTGGATTTGGACAGACTTTGGTGGGAGAGTTTGTGGGTGTTTTTGGTGACTATCACTTGTGCACGTATGAGCATTTTGTTCACCAACAAGACCTTACCCCCTTTTAATAGTATTGGGTTTCCTATGGACTCAAAGTGATTTCTCACAAAAGGTAAAATTGTAGAATCCTCTTCTTGAAGCTTGGCCAATGCTATTCCTTCTTCTTCTTCATGGGGATACTCTCCACACTCCTTTTGCCAACCCATCACTCCATGGACTATTATCTGAAATATTGTAGATAAAAGTATTAGTCCAAGAGACAATGTATGTTGTCATGAATTATCAAAACCACCAAGGGAGCATGTTGTGCTTTCACCTCTCGTTTGAACATAATGAAGATATCACCACCATTGCAGTCGCCGACGCTTGTATCCCATGAAGTCTACTGCTCCTTCCCCCCGTTGAAGCCAAGCTTGGTGGGCTCAACATCAACAGCCGATTATCCACATGATGGCTACGTGGAGATGGATAGCTTCAGTTTCTAGCGCTCATGGCTATGGAGAAGGAGAAGCTTTGTTTTTGGGGCCCATGACCGGTCAGAGATGGCGAACAGGCACCGACAGTCATTTTAGGCTAGGTTTAGAGTCTCATCTAGTTGAAATATGTCTAAATGTGATGAATTTTCTCTGGTTTAGATGGAAATCATCCCGTTTTATGTAAAAATTATCCCAATATGAATGAATATTGTCTAGTTTGTTTGAGTTTGCATCAAATTTCATCAATTTTGTTTGAAATGCAACCGGACATATTGTTGGAAATATGCCCTAGAGGCAATAATAAATTAGTTATTATCATATTTCCTTGTTCATGATAATCGTTTATTATCCATGCTAGGATTTTATTGATCGGAAACTCAGATACATGTGTGGGTACATAAACAACACTGTGTCCCTAGTATGCCTCTAGTTAACTAGCTCGTTGATCAAAGATGGTCAAGGTTTCCTAGCCATGGACATGATATGTCATTTGATAACAAGATCACATCATTAGGAGAATGATGTGATGGACAAGACCCAAACAATAAACGTAGCATATGATCGTGTCAGTTTATTGCTACAGTTTTTGGCATGTCAAGTATATGTTCCTATGACCATGAGATCATGCAACTCACTAACACCGGAGGAGTACCTTGTGTGTATCAAATGTCGCAACATAACTGGGTGACTATAAAGGTGCTCTACAGGTATCTCTGAGGGTGTCTATTGGGTTGGCATGGATCAAGATTGGGACTTGTTACTCCATGTGATGGAGAGGTATCTCAGGGCCACTTTGTAATACAACATCACAACAAGCCTTGCAAGCAAAGTGACTACAATGTTATCCATGGGATCTTGTATTACAGAATGAGTAAAGAGACTTGCAGGTAATGAGATTGAACTAGGTATGGAGATACCGACGATTGAATCTCGGGCAAGTAACATACCGAAGAACAAAGGGAACAACATATGGGATTAACTGAATCCATGACATAGAGGTTCAACCGATAAAGATTTTCGTAGAATATGTAGGAACCAATATGGGCATCCAGGTCCCTCTATTGGTTATTTACAGTGGAGGTGTCTCAGTCATGTCTACATAGTTCTCGAACCCGCGGGGTCTGCACACTTAAGGTTCGGTGACGTTTTGGTAGTATAGAGTTATGAATGGTGGTGACCGAAGGTTGTTAGGAGCCCCAGATGAGATCCTGGATATCACGACGAGCTCTATAATGGTCCGGAGGTAAAGATTGATATATAGGAAGTCTTGTTTTGGTCACCGGGAAAGTTTCAGGCTCATCGGTAGTGTACCGAGAGTGCCGGGAGGGTACCGGGGGACCATCGGGAGGGGTGTCTCGACCCAAGGGACCACATGGGCTGTGGGAGGAGGCAAACCATCCCTTGGTGGGCTGTCCGAATCCTCGATTAGGCCCATGCGGCTGGGGTGGGAAAACCCCAAAGGTGGAAAAGGTGGAAAGGGTTTCCAAGTGGAGAGGAGGAATCCTACTCCTAGTAGGATTGGAGTAGGACTCCTCTAGCTCCAATTTTGGGAAAACCTTGTGGGTTTGAGACTGCATCCTCCCCTCCCTCCCTCCTATATATACTAGAGGATTTAGAGGGAAGAGCTAACCCTAATTGCCACGTGCTCCCTCTACTTCATCTAGATCGGCTTTCTCCTCTAGTCTAGTTCGGCGGTGCTTAGGCAAAGCCCTCCCAGAATAGTTCCACCACCATCGCTGCCACGTCGTCGTGCTGCCGGAGAACTCATCTACCTCTCCGCTCCCTCTTGATGGATGAAGAAGCCGAAGATCGTCATCGGGTTGTACGTGTGCTGAACACGGAGGTGTCGTCCGTTCGGCGCTAGATCGGAAGGACCGCGAGTGGATTGCGGCACGTATCATGATTGGATCAACGGATGGGTCGTGATTGGATCGCGGGATGGATCGTGATAGGATCGCGGGACAGCTATGATGGGGTTATTACCCCTAGGTAAGCCAACGCAACGGGGTTCTCCCCCCTTCCGCTTTGAAGGAAAACTACGCAGCCGGCTGCGCATGACCGGCTGAAGGACGACCGGCTCGAGCTGCTGCCGGCTGGCGACATGGATGGCCGGTCATGCAGCCGGTTCGACCCCCGGCCGGCTGGGCGCGGCCGGGCTGCCTTCCGGACTGCCGCCTCCATTGACCTTGGGGTGGACGTGCTACGTCCCGTCCCTTTACGTGCAGGTACGACGACACGACATGACCGCCGCGACAGGCGGTCCTATGGCCACAGTGGCCGCTGACGCACGGTAGCGCATGGCTACAGTCTGGCCGTCCAGACCGCTGACCTCGACAAGCGCGACCAGGCGGGGAAACAGTGCCGGCATGCCCTCGTCCATTCGAGTACCTGCCCCGGCGTGGCTATAGTGCAGTCGGCCATACCAGAGACTTTGGTCTGCTGGCGCTAGACGATGCCTCCCGAGTGAACCGTGCCGCGGTAGGTGGGCGAGGGCTAATCGCAGAGCCGGATGGCGGGCCCCAGCGGGAGACGGGACCGCTCAGCCGGTGGACCTATAGATGACGAGACGGCACGAAGGGTGGGACCCCTTGGCCAGCCGGAGAGACTGCCAGCCGGGTCCCCCCACCCCTGTACTTTAGAATATATTATAGACCCAGGGGGTTGGCGTATAAAACCCCCCGAGCCCCCCATGCAACAGGGACGAACGATCATTCGCACACACCCAGATAGAGCTTCCCTCTCATACCCTCTCCAGCACTGGAGGAAGACGAGCCGGCTGCTCCTTCTTCCTCCGCTAGACACAACTCTAGGAGCATCCTTGTAAACACCACTATCCATCCAACTAGACCAAGCAGGACTAGGGGTATTACCTCCCACGAAGGGACCTGAACCTGGGTACATCGTGTGTCACCATTGATTGTGCCCAATGTTGGAAATATGCCCTAGAGGCAATGAATAAAGTGTTTAATATTATATTTCCTTGTTCATGATAATCGTTTATTATCCATGCTATAATTGTATTGATTGGAAACACATTACATGTGTGGGTAAATAGACAACACACTGTCCCTAGTATGCCTCTAGTGAACTAGCTCGTTGATCAAAGATGGTCAAGGTTTCCTAGCCATTGACATGATATGTCATTTGATAACAGGATCACATCATTAGGAGAATGATGTGATGGACAAGACCTAAACTACAAACGTAGCATATGATCGTGTCAGTTTATTGCTACTATTTTCTGCATGTCAAGTATGTGTTCCTATGACAATGAGATCATGAAACTCATGAACATCGGAGGAGTGCCTTGTGTGTATCAAACATCACAACATAACTGGGTGACTATAAAGGTGCTCTACAGGTATCTCCGAGGGTGTCTGTTGAGTTGGCATGGATCAAGACTGGGATTTGTTACTCCGTGTGACGGAGAGGTATCTCAGGGCCCACTCGGTAATACAACGTCACAATAAGCCTTGCAAGCAATGTGACAAAGTGTTGGTTGCGGGATCTTGTATTATGGAATGAGTAAAGAGACTTGCCAGTAACGAGGTTGAACTAGGTATGGAGATACCGACGATCGAATCTCGGGCAAGTAACATACCGAAAAATAAAGGGAACATCATACGGGATTAACTGAATCCTTGACATAGAGGTTCGACCGATAAAGATCTTCGTAGAATATGTAGGAACCAATATGGGCATCCAGGTCCCGCTATTGGTTATTGACCGTAGAGGTGTCTCGGTCATGTCTACATGGTTCTCGAACCCGCAAGGTCTGCACACTTATGGTTTGGTGACGTTTCGGTAGTATAGAGTTATGTATGGTGGTGAACGAAGGTTGTTCGGAGTCCCGGATGAGATGCCGAACATCATGAGGATCTCTGGAATGGTCCGGAGGTAAAGATTGATATATAGGAAGTCCTATTTTGGTCGCCGGAAAAGTTCTGGGCTCATCAGTAGTGTACCCGGAGTGCCGGTAGTGTACCGGGAGACCATCGGGAGGGGTATTTAGACCCAAGAGGCAACATGGGATGTGGGAGAGTAAATACCAACCCTTAGTGGGCTGGTGTAAGTCCCACACAGAGCCCATGCAGCTAGGGAGAAAAAACCCAAAGAGAAAAAGTGGAAAAAGGCAAAAATAGGGTGAATCCTAGTCCTACTAGGATTGGAGGTGGATTCCACCTCTCCCACCTGGTTCGGCCAACTCCTAGAGGCTTGGCCCTTGGGCCAAGCCTCCTCCTCTCTTCCTCTTATATATGCTAGAGGTTCTAGGGTTTTTGCACAGAATTTTCAGCCACGTGCTGCCCGTTCCTCTAGTGCATGGTTTCTCCTCTAGATCGGTTTTCTGCAGCGCTTAGGCGAAGCCCTGCCGGAATAGCTCCACCACCATCGTCGGAGCACCGTCACGCTGCCAGAGAACTCTTCTTCCTCTCCGCTCCTTCTTGCAGGATCAAGACGGCGGAGATCGTCATCAAGCTGTACGTGTGCTGAACGCGGAGGTGCCGTCCCTTCGGCGCTAGATCGGAAGGATCGATATCAAGTTCGTGGGACGGATCATGATCAAGTTCACGGGACAGATCGTGATTGGATCGCGGGACGTATTGTGATTGGATCGTGGGATGCACGGCGATTGGAATCGCGAAGACGTTCGACTACACCAACCGCGTTTCTTAACGCTTCCCGCTTAGCGATCTACAAGGGTACGTAGATCCACTCTCCCTCTCGTAGATACTCATCACCATGGATAGATCTGCGTGTGCATAGGAAATTTTTTGTTTCCCATGCAACTTTCCCCAATAGTGGCATCATGAGCTAGGTCTATGTGTAGATGATATCTCGAGTAGAACACAAAAGGTTCGTGGGCGTGGATGCTTAGATTACTTCCTCCCTTGGTCGCATTTTGGTTCAGCGGTATTGTGAGATGAAGCGGCCCGGACCAACATTACTCGTACGCTTATGAGAGACCGGTTCCCTCGACCGCAACTTGTTGCATAGATGGCTTGCGGGTGCCAGTTTCTCTCACTTTAGTTGGATCGGATTCGACAAAGACAGTCCTTGAGAAGGTTGAAAAGCAACTAGTGTATCACCGTTGTGGTTTTTGCGTAGATGATAACTGTTCTTGCTAGATACCCATAGCAGCCACGTAAAACATGCAACAACAATTAGAGGACGTCCAACTTGTTTTTGTAGGGTATGTTGTGATGTGATATGGCCAATTACATGATGTGATATATGTGATGTATGAAATGATCATGTGATGTATAGATTATCACCACTTGCATGTCGATGAGTACGGCAACCGACAGGAGCCATAGGGTTGTCTTTAATTATTGTATGACCTGCATGTCAATCATTAAGCGCTATGTAATGCTTTACTTTATCGCTAAACGGTAGCAATAGTAGTAGAAGCATGTTGGACGCGACAACCCCGATGGTGACACGTTGATGGAGATCAAGATGATGGAGATCATGGTGTCTTGCCGGTGACAATGGAGATCATGCCGGTGCTTTTTAGATGGAGATCAAAAGCACAATTTCATGGCCATATCATGTCACTTATGATTTGCATGTGATGTTAATCCTTTTATGCACCTTATTATAAGGTGATCCCTCACTTAATTTCAAGATAAATTGTGTTCTCCCCGAGTGTGCACCATTGCGAAAGTTCGTCGTGTTGAGACACCATGTGATGATCAGGTGTGATAGACTCTACGTTCACATACAACAGGTGCAAGCCAGTGTTGCACGTGCAAAACACTCGGGTTAAACTTGACGAGCCTAGCATGTACAGACGTGGCCTCGGAACACAAGAGACCAAAAGGTCGAACATGAGTCATATAGTAGATATGATCAACATAATGATGTTCACCATTGAAGCCACCTCAACTCATGTGATGATCGGACTTGAGTTGGTGGATTTGGATCATGTGACACTCAGATGACCTGAGGGATGTCAATTTGAGTGGGAGCTTTAGTAATTTGATTAACTAAACTCATTATCTTGAACAATAGTCTAAGTAAACTTTGCATATTTATGTTGTAGATCAATGGCTCGCGCAGTAGCACCCCTGAATTTTAATGCGTTCCTAGAGAAAGCTAAGTTGAAAGATGATGGAAGTAACTTTGTTGACTGGGCCCGTAATCCAAGGATTATCCTCACGGCTTCCTAGAAATCATATGTCCTTGATGCACCGCTTGGTGACCAACCAGAAGACATGACCTCCGAAGACGTTAAGAATGCTTGGGAGGCACGTACTGGAGACTACTCAATAGTTCAGTGTGCAATATTGTATGGCTTAGAACCGGGACTTCAAATACGTTTTGAACGTCATGGAGCATATGAGATGTTCCAGGATTTGAAGTTTATCTTTCAGAGGAATTCCCGGATCGAGAAGTATGAAACCTCTGATAATTTCTATGCTTGCAAGATGGAGGAGAACGGGTCTATCAGTGAACATATACTCAGAATGTCTGGGTATTCAACTCGTCTAGCGGAGTTGGGAATTGCCCTTCCGCCAGAGGCGATCACTAACAGAGTTCTTCAATCACTGCCACCTAGTTACAAGAGCTTTGTGATGAACTATAACATGCACGGGATGAACAAGTCAGTCGCCGAGCTGTTTGTGATGCTAAAAGTCGCTGAGTCTGAAATCCGGAAAGAACATCAAGTGTTGATGGTCAATAAAACCACTAGTTTCAAGAAAAATGGCAAGGTCAAGGGCAAGGGCAAGAAGGGTAAAACCAAGAAGGATGGCAAAGCAGTTGCTACTCCTGTAATGAAGCCCAAGCATGGACCCAAGCCAGAAACTGAGTGCTTTCATTGCAAGGGAACTGGTCACTGGAAGCGGAACTGCCCCAAGTACCTGGCTGACAAGAAGGCGGCCAACGACAAACAAGGTATATATGATATACATGTTCTTGATGTGTACCTTACTATCTCTCGTAGTAGTGCCTGGGTATTTGATACCGTTTCGGTTGCTCACATTTGCAACTCAAAGCAGGAACTACGAAATAAACGAAGGCTGGTGAAGGACGAAGTGACGATGCACGTGGGAAATGGTTCCAAGGTTGATGTGATCGCCGTCAGCATGCTCTCTCTTCGATTACCATTGGGGTTAGTGATGAACCTGAATAATTTTTATTTAGTGCCTGCGTTAAGCATGAACATTATATTTGGATCTTGTTTATTAGTTACTCATTTAAATCATAGAATAAAGGTTGTTCTATTTATATGAGTAATATCTTTTATGGTCATGCACCCAATGTTAGGGTTTTATTCATATTGAATCTTGATAGTGATGACACACATGTTCATAACATTGATACCAAAAGATGTAGAGTTGATAATGATAGTACCACTTTCTTGTGGCAGTGCCGTTTAGGTCATATTGGTGTAAAACGCATGAGGAAGCTCCATGCTGATGGACTTTTGGAGTCACTTGATTTTGCATCACTTGACACATGTGAACCATGCCCCATGGGCAAGATGACTAAAACGCCGTTCTCTGGGACAATGGAACAGGCAAGTGACTTATTGGAAATCATACATACTGATGTGTGCGGTCTAATGAATGTTACAGTGCATGGTGGATATCATTATTTTCTCACCTTCACTGATGACTTAAGTATATATGGGTATATTTACTTAATGAAACACAAGTCTAAAACGTGTGAAAAGTTCAAGGAATTTCAGAGTCAAGTTGAGAATCATCGTAACAAGAAGATTAAATTCCTGTGATCTGATCGAGGAGGTGAATATTTGAGTTATGAGTTTGGCAGTCACTTAAGACAGTGTGGAATTGTTTCACAGTTGACACCGCCCGGAACACCACAGCGTAATGGTGTGTCCAAATGTCGTAATAGAACCTTATTAGATATGGTGCGTTCTATGATGTCTCTTGCTGATTTGCCACTATCGTTTTGGGGTTATGCATTAGAGACAGTTGCATTCACTTTAAATAGGGCACCATCAAGATCCGTTGAAACGACGCCATATGAACTATGGTTTGGCAAGACCTAAAGTTGTCGTTTCTTAAAGTTTGGGGATGTGATGCTTATGTCAAAAAGCTTCAGCCTGAAAAGCTGGAACCCAAAGCAGAGAAATGCATCTTCATAGGATACCCGAAAGAGATAGTTGGGTATACCTTCTATCTCATATCAGAAGGCAAAGTGTTTGTCGCTAAGAACGGAACATTTCTTGAGAAAGAGTTCCTCTCGAAAGAATTGCGTGGGAGGAAAATAGAGCTCGATGAGGTTATTGAACCTTTAATTCAACCAGAAAGTAGCGCAGCGCAGAAAGATCTTTTTGTGGAACCTATGATGGTAGAAGAGGAAGTTAATGATGATGATCATGAAGCTTCGGATCAAGCTACTATTGAACCTCGTAGGTCGACAAGGCCACGTACAACTCCTAAGTGGTACGGCAACCCTGTCTTGGAGGTCATGTTGTTGGACAACAATGAACCTACGAGCTCTGGAGGAGCAGTGATGGGCCCAGATTCCGAAAAATGGTTAGAGGCCATGAAATCCGAGATGGGATCCATGTATGAAAACAAAGTATGGACTTTGGAAGTATTACCTGAAGGGCAAAAGGCCATTCAGAACAAATGGATCTTTAAGAAGAAGACATACGCGGACGGTAATGTCACCATCTATAAAGCTCGAGTTGTGGCAAAGGGTTTTTCACAAATTCAAGGAGTTGACTACGATGAGACCTTCTCACCCGTAGCGATGCTTAAGTCCGTCAGAATCATGTTAGCAATAGCTGCATATTTCGACTATGAAATTTGGCAGATGGATGTCAAAACAGCGTTCCACAACGGTTTCCTTGAGGAAGAGTTGTATATGATGCAACCGGAAGGTTCTGTCGATCCAAAGAATGTTGACAAAGTTTGCAAACTCCAGCGATCCATTTATGGGCTGGTGCAAGCATCTCGGAGTTGCAATAAGCGCTTTAATGAGGTGATCAAAGCGTTTGGTTTTATGCAAGTTTATGGAGAAGCTTGTATTTACAAGAAAGTGAGTGGGAGCTCTATACCGTTTCTAATATTATATGTGGATGACATATTGCTAATTGGAAACAATATAGAAATGCTGGAAAGCGTGAAGGAATATTTGAACAAGAGTTTTTCAATGAAGGACCTAGGAGAAGCTGCTTTCATATTAGGCATTAAGATCTATAGAGATAGATCGAGACGCTTAATAGCACTTTCACAGAGCACATACCTTGATAAAGTTTTGAAGAAGTTCAAAATGGATAAGTCCAAGAAGGGGTTCTTGCCTGTGTTACAAGGTGTGAAGTTGAGTAAGACTCAATGCCCAGTGACTACAGAAGATAGAGAAAAGATGAGTGTCATCCCCTATGCTTCAGCCATAGGCTCTATCATGTATGCAATGCTGTCCACAAGACCCGATGTCAGCCTTGCCATAAGTATGGCCGGAAGGTTTCAAAGGGATCCTAGAATGGAGCACTGGGCAGCGGTCAAGAATATCCTTAAGTACCTGAAAAGGACTAAGGAAATGTTTCTCCTTTATGGAGGTGATGAAGAGCTCGTCGTAAAGGGTTACGTCGATGCAAGCTTTAACACTAATCCAGATGACTCTAAGTCGCAAACCGGATACGTATTTATTCTCAACGGGGGAGCGGTAATCTGGTGCAGTTCCAAGCAAAGCGTGGTAGCCGATTCTACATGTGAAGCAGAGTACATCGCAGCCTCGGAGGCGGCGAAGGAAGGTGTCTGGATGAAGCAGTTCATGACAGATCTTGGAGTAGTGCCCAGTGCACTGAATCCAACGAACCTGTTCTGTGACAACACTGGTGTCATTGCTCTGGCCAAGGAACCAAGGTTTCACAAGAGGACCAGACACATGAAGCGACGCTTCAACTCCATCCGCGATTACATCGAGGAGAAGGACATAAATATTTGCAAAGTGCAAACGGATCTGAATGTTGCAGACCCGTTGACTAAACCTCTTCCAAGGGCTAAACATGATCAACACCAGAACTGCATGGGTGTTTGATTCATTACCATGTAAATCACATAGTGATGTGAACTAGATTATTGACTCTAGTGCAAGTGGGAGACTATTGGAAATATGCCCTAGAGGCAATGAATAAAGTGTTCAATATTATATTTCCTTGTTCATGATAATCGTTTATTATCCATGCTATAATTGTATTGATTGGAAACACATTACATGTGTGGGTAAATAGACAACACACTGTCCCTAGTATGCCTCTAGTGAACTAGCTCGTTGATCAAAGATGGACAAGGTTTCCTAGCCATTGACATGAGATGTCATTTGATAACGAGATCACATCATTAGGAGAATGATGTGACGGACAAGACCCAAACTACAAACTTAGCATATGATCGTGTCAGTTTATTGCTACTGTTTTCTGCATGTCAAGTATGTGTTCCTATGACCATGAGATCATGCAACTCACGAACATCGGAGGAGTGCCTTGTGTGTATCAAATGTCGCAACGTAACTGGGTGATTATAAAGGTTCTCTATAGTTATCTTTGAGGGTGTCTGTTGAGTTGGCATGGATCAAGACTGGGATTTGTTACTCCGTGTGACGGAGAGGTATCTCAGGGCCCACTCAGTAATACAACGTCACAATAAGCCTTGCAAGCAATGTGAATAAGTGTTAGTTGCGGGATCTTGTATTACGGAATGAGTAAAGAGACTTGCCAGTAACGAGGTTGAACTAGGTATGGAGATACCGTCGATCGAATCTCGGGCAAGTAACATACCAAAGAACAAAGGGAACATCATACGGGATTAACTGAATCCTTGACATAGAGGTTCGACCGATAAAGATCTTCGTAGAATATGTAGGAACTAATATGGGCATCCAGGTCCCGCTATTGGTTATTGACCGTAGAGGTGTCTCGGTCATGTCTACATGGTTCTCGAACCCGCAGGGTCTGCACACTTAAGGTTTGATGACGTTTCGGTAGTATAGAGTTATGTATGGTGGTGAACGAAGGTTGTTAGGAGTCCCGGATGAGATCCCAGACGTCATGAGGAGCTCTGGAATGGTTCGGAGGTAAAGATTGATATATATGAAGTCCTATTTTGGTCACCGAAAAAGTTTCGGGCTCATCGGTAGTGTACCGGGAGTGCCGGTAGTGTACCGGGAGACCATCGGGAGGGGTATTTCGACCCAAGAGGCAACATGGGCTGTGGAAGTCCCACACAAAGCCCATGCGGCTAGGGAGAAAAAACCCAAAGAGAAAAAGTGGAAAAAGGCAAAAATAGGGTGAATCCTAGTCCTACTAGGATTGGAGGTGGATTCCACCTCTCCCACCTAGTTCGGCCGACTCCTAGAGGCTTGGCCCTTGGGCCAAGCCTCCTCCTCTCTTCCTCTTATATATACTGGAGGTTTTAGGGGTTTTGCACAGAATTTTCAGCCACGTGCTGCCCGTTCCTCCAATGCATATTTTCTCCTCTAGATCCGTTTTCTACAACGCTTAGGCGAAGCCCTGCCGGAATAGCTCCACCACCCTCGCCGGAGAACTCTTCTTCCTCTCCGCTCCTTCTTGCTGGATCAAGACGGCGGAGATCGTCATCAAGCTGTACGTGTGCTGAACGCGGAGGTGCCGTCTGTTCGGCGCTAGATCGGAAGGATCGTGATCAAGTTCGTGGGATGGATCGTGATCATGTTCGCGGGACGGATCGTGACTGGATCGCGGGACGGATTGTGATTGGATCACGGGACGCACGGCGATTTGGATCGCGAAGATGTTCGACTACACCAACGGTGTTTCTTAATGCTTCCTGCTTAGCGATCTACAAGGGTACGTAGATCCACTCTCCCTCTCGTAGATACTCATCACCATGGATAGATCTGCGTGTGCGTAGGAAAATTTTTGTTTCTGATGCAACGTTCCCCAACACGCAATCCCGCTCCCGGAGCCCGTCGGTGTCCTCCGGCCCCAACCACCTAGGATAAGTCTACCCATGGCATCTGTCGTGAGAAAACGACGACAGTTGGCGCCCACCGTGGGGCCGTACACAGCACCGACCGGATTCATGTTTTGGGCAGGACCCCTCGCCATCCCCCGCCGCCGCCGCACGTCCAGGCGAAACCACGGGCTCGTGGGGCTTGCTCTGGCACGCCCTGTGGCCGACCCCGTCGGCCTCACAGCCGACATGAACACGCTCACCGAGCGCTTCGGCAGGCTCAGCCTCGCCGAGGCTCTGGTCATTGATGAGTACCCCGGGCAGTTGCTCGCCTGTGCCGATCCGCCCACAGCCGTGGGCGCACTTGCTGCGACCCAGTCCAGCAGCTCCCACGATCGCGTGGGGGAAATGGCCATCATCTCCTCCACCTCCTTGGGATGTGCGCGGGCCGGGGCTGATGCCGCCGCAGCCCGCGTCGGCACCTCCGACCCGCTCGGTGCGGCCCTCCGCGGCTTGAGCACCCCTATCGCCCCGACGGCAAACTCCAACGTCGCCATGGCTGACCTCGAGGCGGCTCGCCGTGTCCTATTCGAGGACGCCACTGCCCTCGCGGCCATGCGGCGCCGTATGGAGGCTGCCCAGCGGGAATACGCTTCTGCCTACGGTCTCACCCCGACTGGCACCGAGCCCAGCCGGCATGGGGTTGTGCGCGACCGCGGCAGCGTGGTCGCCGAAATCCTAGGTGGCAAGATGCCCATCTACGACACCCCCGCAGCCAACCTGCGGGCCCTCAAGGTAGCCTACGAGGACTTGCCTACCTTGGAGGGCAAAGAACGTGCCGCCCACGAGCGTCACATCAAGGAGCTCATTGACGCCGCTGACGCGCAGCAGCATCTGCTCGCATCGGGCGGCGCCTCCTCCAAAAGCCCTCGGCTTGAGCGTGAGGGCACGGGGACTGCAGGCCGTTAGCTGGCTTAGCACTCCTCTTCCCCTCGCATCTCCGGCCACCAGGCTAAAACAAACAACCCCCAGCCCTCTCAGCTGCCGGGGAGCGAGCAGCAGGCTATTAACAGCCGTCACACCAACAACCCGCCTCACAGCAGCCGCCACCACGAAGCGCCGGCGGCCAGCAGCCGGCGCAGCCGCGGGCACACTCCACCCCCATGGTGCGAGCCGAAATGGTCGGTTCCGCCCGTCATCTGCCCCGAGCTCTCATCCCAGATCGGGCCGCGTGTCCCCCGCAGCGAGAACGACGCCCGCAACCACATAGACCACCTCACGCAGTCGGCCCTCCTCTCGATTGGCCCGACCTGTTTTGGCCCTCAGATCCGCAACGAGCCATTCCCAACCGGCTTCACTCTCCTCCGAGACACCCCTAAGTATAACGGGTCTGCCAAGCCCGAGGACTGGTTGATCGACTACACTACCGCGGTCGGCATCGCCAGGGGTAACAAGCGCGTAGCCGTTTGCTACGCCCCCCTCATGTTGATTGACTCGGCCCGCACCTGGCTCAACAGCCTGGCGGTCGGCAGCATCAACACCTGGACGGACTTCGAGGAGGCCTTCATCTGCAACTTCACCGGCACCTACAAGCGGCCCAGCTCCACGACGTCCAGAAGTTCACCGGCTGTCTTGCCTCGCTCAGCCGGTTCATCAGCCGGCTACGGGAGAAGGCCCTATCCCTCTACGGGCTCCTTCGCAAGATGGCTCTGATCGAGCCGGGTCATACCAAGAAACCGGGCATGTTCAATTGGCCCGACGAGGCGGACGAGGCTTTCTGCGGCCTCAAGAAGGCTCTCACCCGCGCGCCCATCCTGGCCGTGTCGGCTGAGAAGGAACCACTGCTCGCCTACATTGCGGCGACCACTCGCGTCATCAGCGTCGTCCTGGTGGTCGAGCGGCTGGAGGAGGGCAAGTCCTTGCCGGTCCAATGGACTGTCTACTACCTCAGCGAGGTCCTCTCCACGTCCAAGCAGAACTACCCCCACTAACAAAAGATGTGTTACGGCATATATTTCGCCGCCAAGAAGGTCAAGCAATACTTCCAGGAGCATACCATCACCGTGGTGAGCACGGCCCCGCTCAGTGAGATCATGAGCGGCCAGGATTCCGCCGGCCGGATCGCCAAATGGGTCATCGCCCTCGCCTACCATGAGATCTGGTATGAGCCAGGAACCGCCATCAAGTCATAGGCGTTGGTTGACTTCCTCGTCGACTGGGCTGAGACAGAGTTCGTGCCGCCTCCCCCAGACTACACGCATTGGCGCATGCATTTTGACGGCTCGAAAATGAGGACCGGCCTAGGTGCCGGCATAGTCGTCTCCTCCCCAAAAGGTGACCAACTCAAGTTTGCCCTCCAGATCCACTTCGCCACCTCCAACAACGTGGCCGAGTACGAGGCCATCGTCCTTGGTCTCCGGCTTGCCAAGGAGATCGGCATCAGGCGCATCCTATGCTTTGGCGACTCTGACCTCCTGGTTCAGCAGGTCTCTGGAAAATGGAACGCCAGGGACACCAACATGGTCGGCTACCGCTTCCTCGTAAAACAACTCACCGGCTCCTTCGAGGGTTGTGAGTTTCATCACGTCCCACGGGCGGACAACGAGGCGGTCAACGCGCTGGCAAAGATCGGCTCCACCTGGCAAGCCATCCCAGCCATCAATCAAGCCTTCCCCAAAGTCGGAGTCAATCTTCATGTCGCCACACGCTGTCGGCCCATCGGCGGCTCTGGTTGTCCCTTCGACATCTTTGCCGCCGGCTCCCACAACTTTGGTCGCCCTGCCGGCACCAATTGAGCCGTCTACGTTCGAGGCGGCCGGCTCCAACAACGTGGCCGTCATGATGACAATCGACCAGCAGGCCTCAGGGACTCGTGAGTTGGCCCTGGGGGCTGGCGAGCCGGCCCCGGGGCTGATCATCCAGTCTCGGGGGCTCCCGAGCCGGCTCCCGTCTTGGCTCCCGCATGGGCCCAACCTATCCTGACGTTCCTTCTGCAAGGCGAACTCCCCCCGGACGAAGCCTTGGCAAGGCAAATTCAGTGTCGGGCCTCGGCATACATCATCATCATCAATGAGCTCGTCCATCGCAGCACCACCGGCGTCTTCCAACGGTGCATCGAGCCGAAAAAGGGTCTGGAGATCCTCCTCGACATCCACGAGGGCGAGTGCAGGCACCACGTCGCCTCCAGGACCCTGGTGGCCAAGGCTTTCCGCCATGGCTTCTACTGGCCCACTGCTCTCGAGGCATCCAAGAAATTGGTCAACGAGTGCGAAGACTGTTAGCGCTTCAGCATGCAGAGCCACCTACCAGCATCAGCCCTCCAGACCACCCCCCTCTCATGGCCCTTCGCCGTCTGGCGGCTGGACATGGTGGGCCCCTTCAAGACCGCACGAGGCAGCATGACACACTTGCTGGTAGCTGTTGACAAATTTACCAAGTGGATCGAGGCATGACCAATCAAGAAGCTGGACGGCCCCACGGTCGTCCGATTCATCGACGACTTCATGGTTCGCTATGGCATCCCCCACAGCATCATCACCGACAACGGCACAAACTTCGCCAAGGGCGCACTCGTGTGTTTCTGCTCCAAGCAAGGAATCCGGCTCGACCTGGTCTTCGTTGCTCATCCACAGTCAAACGGCCAGGTCGAGAGGGCAAACGGCGTCATCCTGTCCGGCATCAAGCCCCGGCTCGTGACACCACTGGCAAGGTCGGCCAGCTGCTGGATCGACGAGTTGTCGGCCGTCCTTTGGAGTCTCAGGACCACCCCAAACCGATCAACCAGCTACACTCCCTTCTTCCTTGTGTACGGGTCCAAGGAGATCATCCCCACCGACATCAAGTTCGACTCACCTCGGGTCACCCTATACACGGAGAAGGACGCAAAGGAGGCAAGAGAAGATGGCGTCGACCTACTCGAGGAAGCTCGTGAACTGGCCTTGATCCGGATGGCAATCTACCAGCAGAAGCTCCGGCACTACCACAGCAAGCGGATCCGGTCACTCTCCTTTCGCAAAGGGGACCTGGTCCTCAGGCAGATCCAGTGGACAGACGGACAACACAAGCTGTCCTCCCCATGGGAGGGCCCGTTCATCATCAACAAGGCGCTGCACAACAATGCATACTACCTAATAGACGCCCAGAAGCCGCAGAAGCGCAAAAGAGATGCCTCCGGCGAGGAGACAAAGCGCCCATTGAACGCAGCGCTCCTTCGCCCGTTTTACTGCTGAAAAGGCCAATGTATGTATGTATCCCTACCCTTTTGGGCTTATGGATGCAATGGGTGCCCTAGGACAGCTCTTAGGACATGCCCTGTTTCGCTTCCCTCAAAGGTTTCCTCGCTAACTGGCTCCCCGACCCGGCTCTCGGGCCCGGGGGTTCGCCAGCTGGTCCTAGGTCGCATCTCTCAAAAATTGGCTAAGTAATGTGAGCCGAGCAAACCCTCCCACCCCTCCCAGCTACAAATCTGGCTCCCGGTTGTCTAGCTGGCGGGGCCTCGGGGCGGCAAAGCTTATCTCACACAAAAGTTCAATCAAAAGGAGATACTGGCTAGGCCCAGTCGAACCACCGCCTCACCTCTGCCACTCTACTTATCCCGAAAGGCTCTCGTGTTTCCTAAGTTCCGAACCGGCTCCCTCGAGGCGGACACCCCGACCCAGCTACAGACCGGCTCCCGGCTATAGGGCTGGCGGGGCCGAAACCAAAGGGGAAAAGGGGGGATTGAAAAGAACCAGGAGGGTGAAAAGGATAAGGACAAGTTGGCACGAGCAATAAGGCAAACACACTAAGTATTCATAGTACAAATGTTAAGACAAAAGTGGCCCACGGCCAGCACAGTTCATTACATAACATCCCCATTGGGTGGACTAGATCCTAACTTGCAGGAAAGAAAAAGAAAGATAAAAACGTCCGGGGGCTCAGGCCACCGGCGAGTCGCCAGCCGGCGCGTTGCTGGGCGGCTCGACTCTCGCCTCGGAGGTGGTCGTGGCCTTCGGATCAGCCTCCTTGGCCTTCGAAGAGGCCTCCATGGTTCCGGCCATCTCGCCGCTCGAGTCGGTGCTCTCGTCGGCAACCTCCTTGTTTGCTGGGCCTTGGGGGATGTTGAAGGAGTCTTCAGGCACCGGCTCGCCGTCCTTGCCAAGGGCCAGCACGAACTCGTCCGCGTCGACGTACGACGCAAGCTCGTTGGACCAACAAACAAGGGCCATCTCGCGGGCCTCCCGCTCCTCGGTCGGCTTGTCCCGCATGGTGGCCAGTCGGCCCAAGTCCACGCCACGATACCATGACATGACAAACTGGAGCGCCATCTACGCGCCAGTCGGGGCTGCTAATGCCTTCCAGGCCGCGAGCCGGGCCATGGCCTGCTCTAGCCACAAGGCCACGCGGTTCGCTGGAGCTCCCCCGCGGCCTGGCCATAGAGCGGCGATGATCTCCTTTCCGGCTGTCTTCAGCCACTCCACGCTCCGCTTGAGGTGGATCATCCAGTTTTCAATGGTGAGCCCAAGCTCGTCCACATCCCACGTGGCATCCTCCTCGATGGGGCGCCCGCACTCCCGAAGGTACTCCCGGTGCTCCTCGACAGCATGCTCAATGCGGCATTAAGTTTTTGGGAAGCGCCCTAAGAGAACCAGCAAAGGAAAAAGCAACCGGCTGGAGAAGGGAAAAATGGACACTTACCTTCAATGGCGGCGTCCACCCAGATGGCGAAATTGAGCGACGCTTTCCGCTCTGACGCCAGCGCCACCTCCGATGCAGCGAGGGAGCCCTTGACCTCCTCGAGCAACCTCTCAAGGCGGGTCACCTCGTCTTGGAGGGCGGTGGTCCTCCGGGCAGCGTCATCCGCCTCCTTGACGGCCGCCTTCTTGGCCGCCACCTCCTTCGCCACGACGGCCTTGAGGCAGTCCTGGGTCGCCTCCTCGTCCGCCAACAGCACGGCCAGCCGGTCTTTCTCCTGCGTGGCCGTCTAGATGTCTTGCGCCAGCCGATCCCGCTCGGAGATGAGCCCAGTCTTCTCGTCCCGGAGGGCGGTCAGATCACCTGCAAGACAAGACAGCTGTCAGCCGGCTCTCGGGGGCTACATACCCCTCCCGCGAAACTCAACTTACCCTGCACACGCGCCAGCTCCTCCTCCAGGCAGTAGAAGTCGTGTTTGCTGCGATCGTGGATGGCGACCGCCTCCTCGAACAAATTCTGTCGCAAGGAGTTCCCCTCCTATCACGCACAGCCAAAAATCAAGACATGATCAAAGAGATCCGGCCCTGCTGCTCGTCAGCCAGTCAGCCGGCCCACATCTCGGGGGCTACACCCAGTGAGTGCGCTTGCGCGCCCCCACTGAAAATTCTAAGACAAAGGCAACCATGCTTACCTTTGCATGCTGCAGGGTGGCATCTGCCACCTCTATGAACTGGGCCAGCTCCTGCTAGCATCGGTCCAAGACGCTCCCTAGCTCCCTGAACGAGGGGACCGGGCTGCCCGCCGGGGGAGCCGATAGGGCCGGCACGCACGTCAGCGCCTCCCAGTCTCGGAGAACCTCCTGCATGGTCCGCGGGATCCTCCGGGCCCGGCCGTCGTTGTCGCCCGGGCTCGCCATGATACCAGCCGCTGGGGGCAGGTCCACGACGGCGAGAGTCCGGGAGTCGCCTCCCACTAGCCCTCCGCTCGACACTATCGCCGCCTCCACCTCCTGCCGCTTCGGCGCGATGATCGCGATGGACGGTGCCTCCACCTCCATGGCCGCCACCTCGGGCGCCACCTTAGAGGCCGTCAGGGCCTCCGGAACGTCGACCCGGGTCGGCTCGGCCACGGGCGGTGTCATGTCCGGCACCTCTGGCTGGGTCGCCTCGGGGGCCGGCTCCGCTGCCATCGCCCTTGCTTGGGCCGCCTCCTCCACGGATGAAGGCACAGGCGGCTCCATGGCTGCCCCTCGCGACTCGCTCGACAGGGGCCTCGACAGACGGGTCGATTCCACTGCCGAGTCCGGCGCCCGCGCGGGGTTTGCGGCCCTCCTTCGCCGCTCGCCGCTCGAAGTCCTAGAATGCAAGGCCCTGCCTAGCGTTCTGGACTTTGAGGCTCATAGCTCCGCGAGCCTCCTCTTCTCCTCCCGTTGGGTGGCCGCGTGCTCGCAGGCCAGCCGGCTGGCGGCATCCGTCAGGTCCCCCACCGGCCCCCCTCGTGAAGCTCAATGGGGTCCCTGCAGCGCAAAAAGACCGGTCACCCACCGGCTCGTGACCCGGAAGAAAACACACGCAAAACACGAAAAAGAGACTTACCCAATGACAAAGGCAAGGCCCGCTTGGCGCGCGGCGGTGGCTTCTATGCCACCACCTTCTCCCGCTTTGGGACTAGTGGCGGGGCCGCCGGTCCCTCCCGAGCCGGCTGTGACAGCCCGGGACCAATGCTCCAGAAGATTCTAGAAGATTCCCCTTTTATATTCGTTCTCGTCTGTGTTTTGTCTGGGTGTCGCATTCATCGCATCATTCGCATCATCTTCATAGCATCGTCAGGCGTTTTCAGAAACTTGCATCCGTTCGTAGTCGTCGGCTCTCGTCGTTCTTGCCGTTGCCCGTTTCGAGACTAACCACACATGCACGTGCCCGCGGCATCGTTAATAAAACCATTTTAAAAAGCACGCGAAAAATATTCTTGGATTGGGTCGAAACTTGGCGTGCGGTCTTGTTCTATTGTAGGTAGACCGCCCGTCGAATTTCATCGCGTTCCGAGTTCGTTTGATATTCTGTCGGTCAGTCGTAGCAGTGAGGTTATCGGTTTATCGGATGTTGTTAGTGTTTTAACACCTTCGTGTCACGGGCCACTATCTTCCCTCTCTTCCCACCTAGCCCCTCTGCACAGCCACCGTAGCCCGAGCCTCTGCTTCCGGTACGTCGAATCGACATCCGGCGGTCCAAAAACAGACAGAGACCGTCAACCCTAGCCCGAAAACCTATATATAGCCCCTCCCCTTCCTAATGTGGCAGCCAACCCTAATCCCCCAAGAATCCCGTGCCAAACCAGCTCCTCTCCCTCCTCCAGCCGACAGGCCCGACGAAGCCCATCTGGGCCCGCCCGGGCCCGAATCAGCCCGTCCCCGAGCTCCTGCAGCTCCCATGGCAGCCCCGCAGCTGCCAGCCCCGTGCCGAGGCCGGTCGGCCCTTACCGGACCCCGCGCCGTCGCCGGGTCGCCGGAGCCCCGCCGCCCGTCGCCGGAGATGCCCTGCCGCCGCTCCTCCTTTTCCTTTCCTCCTTCTTCCTCCTCTCATCTCCGCGTCTCTCTCTCCCCTGCAGGAACCGGCGTCGTGGAGCTCCACCGTCGGCCTCCTGTCGCCGTCGGACCTCCCTCCGGCCAGATCCCGGCCTCCCCCGCGCCGTTCCTCGCCGTGGAAGCGCCGCCCCTCGCCATGGCTGTCGCTGCTTGCATGCGGGAGGAGGACGAGCGCATCCTCCGCTGCGCGTTGACCCGCTCCAGCGCCCGCATGGGCCGGCGCCAGCACCGGTCGGCCCAGCTTCGCCCCAGCCGGCCCATATGGCCAGGGTGAGCAGCCCCCCCCCCTTCGTTTTTTTTATTTTGTCCATTGCGATTTAAAACGTTATAGCTAATTAATCGTTCACCGTATAAAAATATTTTTAATATGCGTAATGTGTAGAATTTCATCTAGTTTCACAACCAATTTTCATGCATGTTTAAAATATTTAAACCTGTTGTTTGCATCGATTTGCGTGATGACCTATTTAATATGGTTTAATTCATAGCAATTTAACCATTCATCGTAATAAAATATTTTATACATGTAAAATGATTAGAAAAGCGTGTATATTATTTTTATAACAATATCATCCATGTTTAAAATATTTAACATGTCTTTTCCTGTGATTTTGCATAATTGACATTAATTGCATTGTCATATTTATTTAACGTGCATCGGGAATTTGTAAAATCACATATTACAAATGTTCATAACATCGGCATCGCGTTTTCATGCATGATAAAAATGTTGACATGATGTTTGCATTTTAGTTGCATATATGACTTGCTATAAGATGATTAGGCCATTACTCGCATATTTAATTATGATTAATTTTCCACATGAACCTATGCATATTATATATGTTTTCGGGGTAGAAAAATCCATAGGAATTATCTGTGCATTTAGTTTTGTCATTTGAGCATTTTGTGTGCATGTCATTTTTGCCTTGATGCCCTTTTGTTAATTTTGTGGGATTTAATCCACGCACGATATGAATTAATTTTGAACATGAGATATGCTCTTTGATATGTGTCCTAGCCCCTGGACATTTTGTTTGTCTTAGAAATGCATGTGTAGGTGTTGTTTTGTTGTTGTCAACTTGCTATAAATTCTGTTGTTTTGTGTTGCTAAAATATTTCTAAGTCTGGAATCTGTAATATTTTGTTGCTATCTTGCCATGTGTTTTGCTAGTGATCTAGAACCCTTTTGTGGTAGTCGTAATGGAGTTATTTGTAGTTGATATTGTCCTTTAGTATGATGTTAAGTTTCATGCCACAATATGATCTGTAGCATATAGTTTTACTGCTGTCAATATTCCTTCGTGATAATAACTGCACTGTCAAAACTGCTATTTTCACTAAGTCTGAAACTGTTTTCGAGTAGCCACCTTGTGAGCTTCCTACCATGTGATCCATACATGTTTTGGTTATGATATGTGAAGATGAAATGAAGCGTGTGTTATATGATACTGCCCCATGCTTAGTTTGTGCATTTTAGAATAGTGTATCTTGTTGTTTTCATGTGTGCAAAATGCTAAGTTGCTGTTTTGGACAGATTTCAACTAAAAACTGTTTTGGTGTTTGTGGTTGAACCGTAGCTCCGTTTTGGTCATGCCATATATGAAACTTGCTTAGAATCTCATGTAGTTTCATAATAAATTTCTAAATTCATGATTTGAAATGTTTGTGATTGTATTTTCCATGCATTTCCATTCATGACATGTGCATCTTGTATTGCTCATATCTTTTAGACCGTAGCTCCGTTTGAGATGTTCCATATATGTAAATCGACTAGACTGACGTGTAGAATAACATGGTATGATTTATTCTGTTATTTAACCAATATAAAATATTATTAGTTCAGATCTGGACCAATTTCGAAATTAACATATGGGGTCGTTTCGGAAATGCTATAAGTTGTTTCCGGCCCCATTTAAGATGCCTAGTTAGTTAGTTTACTTATGCTTCACCTCTTGCCATGCTTAACAACATTTAATATTATCATATACCTAACAAGAATGAACTAAATAATTCGAATGTGAAGTTTCGTCAATATGCAACTCGTTGCATATTGAGCTTCACTTTAATGTGTAGAAGTTGATTGTTGTGATTTGACATGCCTTGCATATTTAAACCGGACATGCATCATTTTTGTTTGCACATCATGTCATGCATATGTTGTGTTGTATCTTGTGTTGATTGTTTGTTTTGGATTGCTTCTTCTCGATAGAGTTCCGAAAGCATTCAGAGTGTGAGGACTCGTTGGACCATGTTGGCTCGTCTTCTTCATGGATTCGTTCTTCTTCCGAGCGGGATCTCAGGCAAGATGACTCATTTCCTCGGATACCATTACTATCATTGCCATGTTAATTGTCTCGTCTTTATATCGCTATGTCGCGCTACCTACAACTTGTTTGATAAGCCTCCCAACATTGCCATGAAAAGCCTCTAACCCCTCCACCGTCCCAGCAAACCTTTGTTTGGCTATGTTACAACTTGCTCAGCCCTTCTTATAGCGTTTCTAGCTGTAGGTGCATTTGCTTCCATGTGTCAACATGGACATTCTTTTGTTATCACAATATTACTGCTATTTAATTTAATGCACATATATACTTGGTAAAGGATGGAAGGCTTGGCCTTTTGCTCGGTGTTTTGTTCCGCTCTTGCCGTCCTAGTTACTTGTGAACCGGTGTTATGTACCATAAATGAGTGCTCCTAACATGCTCGGGGTTGTTATGGGGACCCCCTTGATTTTCGGGTTAGAATAAAGCTTGTCTGGCAAGGCCCAACATTGGTACTACATTTGCCTAATAATTAATAAACTTGCATAGGGGATTTTCCGGACCCCGTGGATAATTAATCAACCCTCGGGCCAGTGCTCCTCATGAGTGTTGGTCCAAACTAGAGCAGCGTGCGGGGCCAACCCGGGGCAACTCGGGAGATTTTAATCAGGCCACCGTACGCTTCGCTTATCCGTCGTGTCCTGAGAACGACATACACGGCTCTTATCGGGTTTGTCGACACGTCGGGCGGCCTTGCTGGATTTGTTTTACCTTTCTCGAACGTCTTGAGTGAGGAATTCTGATTATTCTTCGGGCTATCTCGAGGTGTCGGATTTCCTTTAGAATTGCCTAGGATGATCACGAGATCTGTGGTTGAGGTTATTCCCGCTGCGTGTGGTTAATTTATGATGGATGAGTTGGAGCACCCCTGTAGGGTTAAATATTTTCGAGAAGCCGTGCTCGCGGTTATGTGGCAAACTTGGATACTTTGTTTAACACCCGGTCATAGCAAACTTGAAGTAAACTCTAATAAAATACACCAACTGTGTGTGTAACCGTGACTGTCTCTTTTCGTGAGTCCTTATCCGAAAGAGAACACAGTGGGGATATGTTTGACGTAAGTAGGTGTTCACAATCAGTTAGTGATCATAACTAGTTCCCGTCCGTTATGCGTAGTCCACCATACCTTACTTTTTGTACTCGTAAGTTAGCCACTCAAATAAATGATTAGTCGCTTGCTGCAGCCTCACCACTTAACCATACCACACCCATTAAGCTTTAATAGTCTTGATACCCTTGGAAATGAGATTGTTCAGTCCCTGTGGCTCACAGATTACTACAACAACGGTTGCAGGTAAAGGGTAATGCAATGATTTGACGTGAGCGCATTGCTTGATTTGATTTGGAGTTCTTCTTCTTCTTCATCAATCTTGGATGGGTTCCAGGCGGCAGCCTGGGATAGCAAGGGTGGATGTCATTTTATCATTTCATTTCGTTCGTAGTCGGAGCCTGCTCTTCTGTATGATGATTGAGTATGTTGTTGTATTGATGTGGCTCTGATGTAGCTTGTGGCGAGTGTAAGCCAATTCCATATACTCATCTCTTCTGTACATGTACTTGTAATGATATCCATTCTTGCGAACGCATCGAGATGCGCTTCTATCCCCGTCGATTCCCTCGTGCCAAAATAAGGATAGGACCGCATCTTGGGGGTGACACCGGCCTCTTCGCCCGGCCGGCAGCTTCGACCGCTGGGGCTTGAGCCGACCGCTCCTCACTCAGTCGACCCTGACACGCTAAGGGAGGAGGCTCGTTCAGAATCATTGCATCATCATCGTCGTCGTCCGTCCAATCCCTGATCATGGGGGCAAGAGGGAACTCACCCGCTTCGCTGGGCTCCTCGGTCGTGCCAGATCCTCCGGCTCCACTAGGGTCACCGGCTCGCAGGTCTGCCGGCCCGTCGACTCCTCCCGAGGAGTCCACCCCTCCTTCGGCGGGCCTCCCCGCTCGTAGTCTTCGGAGTTGGAGTGCTCGCGCTCCGCCTCAAAGATTTGGGGGTGCGGGCCGTCCGACATGTTCTTATGCACCAATAGCTGCGGTTAGCACGGCAAAGTAAGGTCCACAGCCGGCCGCTGGCTGGAGAGAATCAAACAAAAAGAAGGGCTGGCTCATCGAAGACTTAACAGGGGGTGGTTGATGCGGTCGTATGGCTCCATGCCAAATGACCACGAATCGGCCTTCAGCTTGAATGTCATGAGTGCATTCATCCGCTTCGCCACCTGAGCCAGCATCAGGTCTACAGTGGACAGCCGACAAGGGTCGCGGTGGCCGGACATGTTGCAGATCCGGTGCGGCCTTAGCTGGAGAGGCAACACCCGGTGCAAGATGAAAGCCGCCACCAGATCGGCGGTGACCAACCCCTCGGAGCTCTTCAGCTGCGCGAGTCGGCCGAGCTCCGCCAGGGCCACGCCGCATGGGGCGGCCCCTTTCCAGTTCACCTGGGTGGACTACGCATCAACGAACGGTGGCAGCCAGATGAAGTCCAAGTTCGGGTTGGCGTTCTTCACGTAGGAGAACGTCCGGTGCCACCCCTTAATGGAATCGATGAGAGAAAGAGGCGGGAAGCATACAATGCCGCAGTAACACACCACCATGCCCCCGCAGGCGCTGCTCTTCAGCGCCTTGAGATAGAAGAGGGCGTTGAAGAAGTCGAGGAAAGGAAGGACCCCGAGATACCCCTCGCACAGCGTCACGAAGCTGGCGAGGTATAGGATCGCGTTGGGACTGGGGTGGTGCGGCTGGAGGTCAAACGTGTCAAGGAGCAGGCAGAAGAAGTGGCTAACCAGGAGCCCGAAGCCGCAGGAGAAATGCCAGAGGAACACGACATGTTCCCCCGACTGTGGCGCCAGCACCACCTCGTCGCCCGGCACGCGTGCGACCACCCGCTTCGCCGGCAGTAGCATACGCGCGCGGCGAAGCTCCGCAATGTCTGCCTAGACGACAACGGAGCCATCCCAGCTCCCTCCGCATCCGTCGGCCATTGCGGCGGCGGGGCGGCGTGCGGGCACGGTTGCGGGTTCTGGCGCGGTGTTGCGCAAGGGGAGCGAGGAAGACGAAGAAGGCAAGAAGGCGAGGCAGCAAGGGGCAAGTGGGATGCGGGTATCTCCTCCCCTGCCCTTCCTCCCCTTTTATAGGGGAGGCCACGATCGGGGGACGTGGGATTAATTGCGCCCACTCCCCCGGAAACTCCGCGCGCGCGTGGGTGGCCCCGGACTGTAACAGTCGCTTAGGGGCATAGAGGATCCCGGTCTGCGCCCCGAGGCCTACTAGGCTATGCCCAGGGCCTAGAGGGCTAGGCCCAGGCCGACGTCTCGTCTCCCCACGTGCGCGGGGCCTGCCGCATCATTACTCGTCGCGTGGCACGTGGGGGGGCGTCTCAGGTCCCAGGGCGACGCGCTGGTACCCAAGGCGTTGGACCCAACGGCCGACCCGGCTGCCCCTTTGGCTTCACACCGGAGGCGGGTACCGCTGGGGGAAAGCCGCCGGCTCCCCTCCGTCTGTCGGACGCGGGCCCCTGCTGGCTTCGAGGACTACTAACGGGGTTATTACCCCTAGGTAGGCCAAAGCAGCGGCATTCTCCCCCTTCCGCTTCGAAGGAAAACTGCGCAGCCGGCTACGCATGACCAGCTGAAGGATGGCCGGCTCGAGATGCCGCCGGCTGGCGACACGGATGGCCGATCGTGCAGCCGATTTGAACCCCAGCGGGCTGGGCGCGGTCGGGCTGCCTTTCGGACCGCCTCCTCCATTGACCCCGGGGCAGACATGCGACGTCCGGTCCCTCTGCGTGCAGGTACAATGACACGACGTGACCGTCGCGACGAGCGGTCCTGTGGCCACAGTGGCCTCTGATGCATGGTAGCGCATGGCTACAGTCTGGCCGTCTAGACCGCTGACCTCGGCGAGCGCGATCAGGTGGGGAAACCGTGCCGGCACGCCCTCGCCCACTCGATTACCTGCCCCGGCGTGGCTACAGTGCAGCCGGCCGTACCGGAAACTTCGTCCGGCTAGCGCTAGATGACGCCTCCTGGGCGACCCGTGCCACGGCAGGTGGGTGAGGGCCAATCACAAAGCCAGCTGGCGGGCCCCAACGGGAGACGGGACCGCTCAGTCGATGGACCCTATAGATGACGAGACGACACAAAGGGCGGGACCCCCTGGCCAGCCGGAGAGACTGCCAGCCGGGTCCCCCACCCCTGTACTTTAGAATATATTATAGACCCGGGGGGTTGGCCTATAAAACTCCCCGAGCCCCCCATGCAACAGGGACAGACGATCCCTACACACCTAGATAGAGCTTTCCTCTCATACCCTCTCTAGCACCGGAGGAAGACGAGCCGGCTACTCCTTTTTCCTCCTCTAGACACAGCTCTAGGAGCATCCTTGTAAACACCATTATCCATCCAACTAGACCAAGCAGGACTAGGGGTATTACCTCCCACGGAGGGCCTTGAACCTAGGTACATCGTGTGTCACCACCGCTTGTGCCCAACCCCGCTCCCGGAGCCCGTCGGCGTCCTTCGGCCCCAACCACCTACAATAAGCCTACCCATGGCATTTGTCGTGAGAAAACAACAACAGGCTTGCGATTTGGATCGCAAAGACGTTCGACTACATCAACCGCGTTTCTTAATGCTTCCCGCTTAGCGATCTACAAGGGTATGTAAATCCACTCTCCCTCTCGTAGATGCTCATCACCATGGATAGATCTTGCATGTGCATAGGATTTTTTTTCCCATGCAACGCTCCCCAACAGTGGCATCATGAGCTAGGTCCATGTGTAGATGAGATCAGGAGTAGAAAACAAAGGAGTTTGTGGGCGTTGATGCTTAGATTGCTTCCTCCCTTGGTCATGTTTTGATTCAGCGGTATTGTGGGATGAAGAAGACCGGACCAACCTTACTCGTACGCTTACGAGATACCAGTTCCATCGACTGACATGTGACTTTGTTGCATAAAGATGGCTGGCAGGTGTCTACCTCTCCTACTCTAGTTGGATCGGATTCGACAAAGGCGGTCCTTGTGAAGGTTGAATAGCAATTTGTGTATCACCGTTGTGGTTTTGCGTAGGTGGGAATTGTTCTTGCTAGATACCCATAGCAGCCACGTAAAACTTGCAACAAAAATTAGAGGACGTCTAACTTATTTTTGCAAGGTATGTTGTGATGTGATATGGCTAATTAGATGATGAGATATATGTGATGTATGAGATGATCATGTTTTGTATAGAATATCGCGACTTGCATGTCGATGAATACGGCAATCGGCAGGAGCCATAGGGTTGTCTTTCATTATTTTCGACATTTTTGCTTTACTTATCGCTATGAGTTAGCAATAGTCGTGGAAGTAATAGCCAGCGCGGCAACCCCGATGGCGACACGTTGATGGAGATCAACATGATGGAGATCATGGTGTCATGCCGATGATGATGGAGATCATGCCGATACTTTGGCGATGGAGATCAAAAGCACAAGTTCATGGCCATATCATGTCACTTATCATTTGCACATGATGTTAATCCTTTTATGCACCTTGTTTTGCTTAGGACGATGGTAGCATTATAAGGTGATCCATCACTTAAATTTCAAGATAAATTGTGTTCTCCCTGAGTGTGCACCGTTGCGAAAGTTCGTTGTGTCGAGACACCACGTGATGATCGGGTGTGATAGACTCTACATTCACATACAACGGGTGCAAGCCAGTGTTACACGTGCAGAACACTTGGGTTAAACTTGACGAGCCTAGCATGTACAGACATGGCCTCAGAATACAGGAGACCGAAAGGTCGAACATGAGTCGTATAGTAGATATGATCAACATGAAGATGTTCACCATTGAAACCACCTCAACTCACGTGATGATCAGACTTGAGTCAGTGGATTTGGATCATGTGACACTCGAATGACCGGAGGGATGTCAATTTGAGTGGGAGTTTTTAAGTAATATGATTAACTAAACTCATTATCATGAACATATTCAAAATGTCTTTGCAAATTATGTTGTAGATTACTAGCTCGCGTTGTAGCTCCCTTGAATTTTTTATATGTTCCTAGATAATTAGAGTTGAAAGCTGATGGTAGCAATAATGCGGACTGGGTCCGTGATCTGAGGATTGTCCCCATTGTTGCACATAAGGCTTATGTCCTTAACGCATCGCTCGGTGCACCACACCCTCAAGCATTGTCTATAGATGTTGTGAACATCTGACGGGCACATTCTGATGACTAGTTGATAGTCCAGTGCATCATGCATTACAGCTTAGAGTTGAGGCTCCAAAATGTTTTGATCATCACGGGACATATGAGATGTTCTAAGAGCTGAAATTGGGATCTTAGGCTCGTGCCTGTGTTGAGAGGTATGAGACCTCCAAGAAGATTCTTTTCCTGCAAGATGGAGGAGAATAGCTCAATCGTTGAGCATGTGCTCAGATTGTCCGGGTACTACAATCACTTGGATCGAGTGGGAGTTGATCTTCCAGATAAGATAGTGATTGATATAGTTCTCCAAGTCACTGTCACTAAGCTACTAGAGCTTCATAGTGAACTATAAAATGCCAGGGATGGAAATAATGATCCCTGAGCTATTCACGATGTTTGACACCGCAAAGGTAGAAAACAAGAAGGAGCATCAAGTGTTGATGGTTAGTGAAACCACTAGTTTCGAGAAGGGCAAGGGCTAGGAGGGAAACTTCATGGATGGCAAGTCGGTTGCTGCTCTAGTAAAGAAACCCAAGGTTGAACCCAAACCCAAGACTAAGTGCTTCTATTATGAGGAGAAGGTCACTGAGGCGGAACAACCCTAGATACTTGGTAGATAAGAAGGCTTGCAACGTCGAAAGAAGTATATTTGATATACGTATCATTGATGTGTACCTTGCTAGTACTCCTAGTAGCACCTGGGTATTGATACCGGTTCGGTTGCTAAATGTTAGTAATTCAAAATAAAAGCTACGGAATAAACGGATTCTAGCTAAGGGTGAGGTGATGATGAGTGTTGGAAGTGTTTCCAAGGTTGATGTGATCACCATCGCACGCTTTCCCTACCTTCGGGATTAGTGATGAACCTAAATAAATATTTTGTGATTACGTTGAGCATGAACATGATTAGATCATGTTTATTGCAATACGGTTATTCATTTAAGTTAGATAATAATGAGTATTCTGTTTATATGAATAATACCTTCAATGGTCATGTACCCAATGTCAATGGTTTATTGAATCCCAATCGTAGTAATACACACATTTATAATAGTGATACCAAAAGATGCAAGTTAGTAATGATAAGTACCACATTCTTGTGGCACTACCATGAAGGTCATATTGGTGTAAAGCGCATAAAGAAACTCCATGCTGATGGATCTTTTGACTCACTCGATTTCGAGTCGGTTGAGACATGCGAACCATGCCTCTTGGGCAAGATGACTAAGACTCCATTTTCCGGTATGATGGAGCGGGCTAGTGGCTTATTGGAATTGATACATGTTGATGTATGTAGTCCAATGAGTGTTGAAACACACAATGGATATCGTTATTTTCTTACCTTCACTGATGATTTGAGTAAATATGGGGATATTTACTTAATGAAACACAAGTCTAAAACATTTGAAAGGTTCAAGCAGTTTCAGAGTGAAGTTGAAGATCATCGTGACAAGAAGATAAAATGTCTACGATATGATCATGGAGTTAATATCTGAGTTACGAGTTTGGTATGCAACTTAAGACAATGTGGAAATTGTTTCACAACTCACTCTTCCTGGAACACCATACTGTGATGGTGTGTCCGAACCTCGTAGTCGTGCTCTATTAGATATGGTGCGTACTATGATGTCTCTTATCGTTTTGCCACTATCGTTATGGGATTATGCATTAGAGACAAATCCATTCACTTTAATAGGGCACCATCTAAGTCCTTGAGATGACACCATATGAAATATGGTTTGCCAGAAACCTAAGCTATCATTTCTTAATGTTTGGGGCTACGACGCTTATGTGAAAAATGGTTTTCACCTAATGAGCTCGAACCCAAAGCGGACAAATGCATTTTCATAGAATACCCTAACGTAACAGTTGGGTAAACCTTCTATCTTAGATCCATGCACAAAGTGTTTGTTGCTAAAACGGGTCCTTTCTCGAGAAAAAGTTTCTCTCGAAAGAGTTGAGTGGAAGGAAGATAGAACTTGATGAGGTTGTTGAACCTTTGTTTCAACCCGAGAGTAGCGCAGCGCAAAAAATTGTTTCTGTGGAGCCTACGTTAGTTGAAGAGGAAGTTAGTGATGATGATCATGAAGCTTCGGATCAAGTTACTAACGAACCTCGTAGGTCAACAAGGACGTGTAATACTCCTGAGTGGTGCGACAACCCCGTCTTAGAGGTCATGTTATTGGACAACAATGAACCTACGAACTATGAAGAAGCGATGATGGTCCCGGATTCCAACAAATAGTTAGAGGCCATGAAATCCGAGAAAGGATCCATGTATGAAAACCAAGTGTAGACTTTGGTAGACTTGCCTATTGAACGACAGGTCGTTGAGTAAAAATGGACCTTTAAGATGAAGACGGGCGCTAATGGTGAATGTCACCATTTATAAAGCTCAACTTGTCGCAAAGAAGTTTCCGCCAAGTTCAAGGAGTTGACTGCGATGAGACTTTCTCACACGTAGCGATGCTAAAGTCTGTTGGAATTATGTTAGCAGTTGCTGCATTTATCAATTATAAAATCTGGCAAATGGATGTCAAAACATCATTTCCTTAACGGTTTACTTGAGGAAAGGTTGTATGTGATACAACCAGAAGGTTTTCTCAGTCCTAAGGATGCTAAAGGTGTGCAAGCTCCAGTGATCCTTCTATGGGCTGGAGCAAGCATCCCGGAGTTGGAATATACGCTTTGATGAGGTTATCAAAGTTTATGGGTTTATACAAAGTTTATGAGAAACTTATATTTACAAGAAAGTGAGTGGGAGCACAATAGAATTTCTGATAAGCATATGTGGTTAACATATTATTGATCGGAAATGATGTAGAATTTCTGGAAAGCATAAGTGGTTGTTTGAAAGAGTTTTACAAAGGAAGACCTGGATAAAGCTACCTAATTGTTGGGCATCAATATCTATAGATATAGATCAAGATACTTGATGAGACTTTCAATACCTAGACAAGATTTTGAAAGAGTTCAAAATGGATCAGTCAAATAAGGAGTTGTTGCCTGATTTGTAAGGTGTGGAGTTGAGTGAGACTCAAAGCTCGACCACGGCAGAAGAAAGAGAAAGGACGAATGTCGTCCCCTATGCTTTTATCCATATGCTCTATATAGTATGCCATGTTGTGTACCGCACCTATGTGTGCCTTGCCATGAGTCTGTCAAGGGGTACAAAGAGTGATCCAAGAGTGGATCTCTGGAGAGCAGTCAAAATTATCCTTAGTAACTAGAGGACTAAGAAAATATTTCTCGATTATGGAGGTGCTAAAGAGTTCGTCGTAAAGGGTTACGTCGATGCAAGCTTTAACACCAATCCGTATAACTCTTGGTAGCAATCCGAATACGTATAGTGGAGTAGCCATTTGAAATAGCTCCATGTGGAGTGTGGTAGCAGTGTCTACAGTATGACATAGAGATTTGCAACTGCACACCGATCTGAATGTCGCAGACCCGTTGACTAAAACCTCTTTCACATGCAAAACATGATCGAACCCCAGAACTCATTGGGTGTGAGATTCATAACAAATCACATAGAGATGTGAGCTTGATTATTGATTCTAGTGCAAGTGGGAGACTATTGGAAATATGCCCTAGAGGCAATAATAAATTAGTTATTATCATATTTCCTTGTTCATGATAATCGTTTATTATCCATGCTAGGATTGTATTGATCGAAAACTCAGATACATGTGTAGGTACATAGACAACACTGTGTCCCTAGTATGCCTCTAGTTAAATAGCTCGTTGATCAAAGATGGTCAAGGTTTCCTAGCCATGGACATGAGATGTCATTTGATAACGGGATCACATCATTAGGAGAATGATGTGATGGACAAGACCAAAACTATAAACATAGCATATGATCGTGTGAGTTTATTGCTATAGTTTTCTGCATGTCAAGTATATGTTCCTATGACCATGAGATCATGCAACTCACTAACACCGGGGAAGTACCTTGTGTGTATCAAATGTCGCAACGTAACTGGGTGACTATAAAGGTGATCTAAAGGTATCTCCGAGGGTGTCTGTTGGGTTGGCATGGATCAAGGCTGGGATTTGTTACTCTATGTGACGGAGAGGTATCTCTGGGCCCACTCGGTAATACAACATCACAACAAGCCTTGCAAGCAAAGTGACTAAAGTGTTAGCCAGGGGATCTTGTATTACGGAACGAGTAAAAAGACTTGCCGGTAACGAGATTGAACTAGGTATGGAGATACCGACAATCGAATCTCGGGCAAGTAACATACCGAAGAACAAAGGGAACGGCATACGGGATTAACCGAATCCTTGACATAGAGGTTCAACCGATAAAGATCTTCGTAGAATATGTAGGAACCAATATTGGAATCTAGGTCCCGCTATTGGTTATTGACTGTGGAGGTGTCTCGGTCATGTCTACATAGTTCTCGAACCCGTAGGGTGTGCACACTTAAGGTTCGATGACGTTTTGGTAGTATAGAGTTATGTATGGTGGTGACCGAAGGTTTTTCGGAGCCCCGGATGAGATCCTGGACGTCACGAGTAGATCCGGAATGGTCTGGAGGTAAAAATTGATATATAGGAAGTCCTATTTTGGTCACCGGAAAAGTTTCGGGCTCATCGATAGTGTACTGGGAGTGTTGGGAGGGTGTCCAGGGACCATCAGGAAGGCTATCTCGACCCAAGGGGACACATGGGCTATGGAAGGAGGTAAACCAGCCCATGATGGGCTGGCCGAAGCCCCCACTAAGGCCCATGCAGCTAGGGGTGAGAAAAACCCAAAGGTGGAAAAGGTGAAAAGGGTTTCCAAGTGGAAAGGAGGAATCCTACTCCTAGTAGGATTGGAGTAGGACTCCTCCACCTCCAATTTCGGCCAAACCTTGAGGGTTTGAGGCTGGTTCCTTCCCTCCCTCCCTCCTATATATACTAGAGGATTTAGAGGGAAGAGCTAACCCCAATTGTCACGTGCTCCCTCTACTTCATCTAGATCGGCTTTCTGCTCTAGTCTAGTTTGACGGTGCTTAGGCAAAGCCCTGCCGGAATAGTTCCACCACCATCGCAACACCGTCACGTTGTCAGAGAACTCATCTACCTCTCCGCTCCCTCTTGCTGGATCAAGAAGGTGGAGATCGTCATCGAGCTGTATGTGTGCTGAACGCGGAGGTACCGTCTGTTCGGCGCTAGATCAGAAGGACCGTGACTAGATCGCGACACGGATCATGATTGGATCGTGGGACAGATCGTGATGGGATCGCGGGACGGATCGTGATGGGATCGCAGGACGGATCGTAATGGGGTCGCCGGACGACTTGCGATTTGGATCGCGAAGACGTTCGACTACATCAACCGTGTTTCTTAACGCTTCCCGCTTAGCGATCTACAAGGTTATGTAGATCCACTCTACATCTCATAGATGCACATCACCATGGATAGATCTTGCGTGTGCATAGGAAATTTTTTGTATCCCATGCAACGTTCCCCAACACATATGCGGGTAGTTTTGGATGGCCGCATCTCGCATCTGTGTCCATAGACTAGTCCTACCTGTTCACGGGCAAATGCAGTGTGCGGCTTGGGGATCGGTGTTGGAGATGCCCTGACTTCGCTTCACAAATATTCTAGTGACGCTAGAAAAATGCGGAGGAAACCATCTTTGCACTAGGCTTCAGTGGACAACATGTAGGATGTCCCTATGTCTTGCTTTAAGAGAGCATAGGGGCGAGCCTCGCGTCAGAGGGAGCCCAGATGGGCCAACCCATCCGCATGGGAGGCCGTGACCTTTTTATTTTCTTTTTTCTATTCTTGTTTTTTGCTTCATTTTTTAATTTTCTTTATACATTAAAATATTCTACACAGACATATATATACAATACTATTTAAAAACAACTTTGAGAAAATGTTGCCAAATATTTGAAAATGTTGAATAATTATTATAAAATAATAAATAAATATTTCAAAAAAATTGAAACAGTATTTTTTGAATAACTATTAAAAAATTGAACAAGTATTTGATAAATGTTGACAAAAATTGTTGAACGAGTATTCAAAATGTTGAACAAGTATTTAAAAATGTTAATTAAGTATTGAAATTTTTGAAAAGTATATTAAATGCTGAATAAGTATTAAAATTGTTGAACAGTTTTAAAAAAAACTGAACGTGTATTCGAAAAATGTTGATCAAGTATTTAAAAAGCATTGAATAAGTACTAAAATGTTGAAAAAATATTTAAAGAATGTTGAATAATTATTCAGACAATGTTGAACATGTATACAAAAAATCTTGATCACTTATTAAAATGTTTTTGACATATGTAAAAATATAGAGTGAAAACGAAAGCAAACATAAAAAACAGAAGAAAAGAAGAAAGCCAAACAAAAATGGAGAAGAAACAAAAGGAAAACATCAAAAACAAAGAAATGAAATGCAAGAAAGAATTGAAAAAATAGAGAAGAAGAAAATAAAAGAAACACAAGGTAAAACAGAAAAAATGACTCGAAAAAGCCTCAAGTAGGGCATGCAGTGGCTAGCGGTGTCGTTGTACAACAAAAACAAAAGGTAACATGAAATTGACATTTTCGTTGTGGCGAGGAATGATGCGTAACAACATGAAGACCAGGGATTATACCTGGGCATATCTCGGACTGGGCAAGGCTTTGAGTCGGGCCAAAAAAAGCCCGGTTCTAAAACCCCAAGCCCGAGCCTGGCCCTGCCCGATCGTCAGGCCTAATAATCGGGACCGAGCCCGACCCATGCCTGAAAAAAGCCCGACACGGCCCGACCGACCCAACCCGACTTCGGCTAAAACTGGGTTTTCCACAAGCCCAAGCCTGGCCCGGCCAATCACTAGGCTCATTTTTCAGGCCTAAGCCCGGCCTGATGATGTGTTTAGGCTCGGCCTGGCTTAGAATGTTTGGGCCGGGTCAGGTCGGCCTTTTCGGGCCAGGCTGCTCATGGTCAGGTATGCCATGGATCAATTCATTGGTTCTCCCATTTATTTTTTACTAGTATAATGCCCGTGCATTGTAACGTAAAAATCCAATAAAACGTCCCAAGACCTTGGAGCAGATGCACATCCTCTATTTCAACACGACACCACACTCGTTTCACCGCTTATCCTCCCTCTCTGCGTTTATTTGTTTATTGTAATGAAAGACAACAAAGTATTAAAAACTTGTTAGCATATATTTGACATATTTTGATGTAAGAAAGTGACGCGAGAGAATTTAATGGGTAAACCAATGAGATGCAAGATTGCCCCTATGGTATCTCGCTTAGGCGTTCGGCCGGATGAAACAACCCAAGTGGAGCTGTGCAGCATAGATGGGCCGAGCCCCAAAGCACAAACGCATGCATATTATGTGTACATCTTTTTCTCATTGCTTAAAAGAAACTAATCCAGAGAAAGTATGTTTTCCTATGTGGGGCACTAAGAGTTAACATAGGAAGGTTCTCTATCCATACATAAACAACATATTTTTGTGCCATAAAATGTGAAGACACGTGTGTACTGACCCCTATTTAGGTCAACACTATAGTTCTCACATTCCCATGGGACAGATTAATTTTCCCAGATTTTTGTGAGCCATTCGCATGGCTTGTCGCCTACAGTACAATCTAAGAAAACTATGAATTAAAAATTTGTGGACATACCATTGTTCAGTTGGTTTGCGCGCGTGTTGTTATCCATGGGATGCCAAGTTCGAATCCTGGCTAACTCCCTTTTTCCTTTTTCTTTTTTTCCTCGCTTGATACGTCTGCTACGGACCAGGCTGTACATGTCTGCTACGGACCAGGCCGGGCATGACTGGCTGACCCAGCATTGGCCCAGACAAACGACCACGAGTCCCCAACTTACATACGAAAAAATTACGACCCCAGCTACATATAGAAACCGAAGACGGACGAAAAATCTGAACCAAAAGGTGGACGAAAAATCTGGTGGTCCCATAATGGACAAAAAAATGGAGAAACAATCTTTTTTTTAATATTAGATAAAGATTTTTTAACACTGCGTGCGTGTAAAGGGTCGGTCCGATACTGTAACTCTCGACGCGATCGAAAATTCTCGCGTCGCTTAAGACGAAAATAGTCGTTGTGCAACATGTTGTCGTAATGTTGGTGTTTGATTAATTGAGAGCATGGGCTCTTGGCTCTTTTAAGAAAACAGAAAGGAAGCTGAAATTACAGTGCACTACTAGTAGTTGGGCTTCCATCTTTACTCTAGGAGCCCAACCCAATCGACTAGCGGCCACACTGGGCCTCGCCCAGGGCCGCCAGTTTCGTCGGCTGCGCCGTGGAATCACGCTTCCGACGACTTCGACGACGGCGGCAAGCATCCGCGAGCACGGCAGCCGCGTCCCGGCGCGTCGCTGAATCGGTCATTTCCGCGTCGCCCCCCTCTGCGTCCGACCTACCCACCCCGCAACCGGTGGAAGGGGGGGGCCATGAAGAAGTCGTTCTGCTTCCGCGGCCCCGCTGCGAAGAGGGCAGGGCGGACGCCGATGGCGGACTGGTGCGTCTTCTGCGACATCGCCCGCCGTGCCCCCGCTTCCACCACCGCCCTCCTATACTCCGTTCCGTACACCGTCCCCTCACCTTCTCCGATCTGAAACCCTGGCACCTGTCGATTTGCTTGCTGAACGTGCGACCTTCTGCTCTTGTGCGCAGGATGACAAGGTCGTCGCGTTCCAGGACATCAATCCGTCGGCGTTCAGGTACTTGCTGGCCTTTGTAGTTTGTTCTTTCAGCTCGTCGTCGCTGTCGTCGGTCCAGATGTGGCGTTAGCGTACATCATCGACGTAGGTAGTGCTTTTGTTCATTTCGTCGAACAATTGGCGAGCATCACGGGAATTGGTGTTTAGATTTAGTTCTTCATCTGTTCTGCTAGTGCAAGTTGGTACCCTCGTAGTCTTATTGTCGGACCTGCTTGATTTGTTTGATATATCTAAGTGTGCGTAAACAATGTTGAGAGTTAAAACTGTTATGTAGTTGGTGTTTATCTCATCGCATAGTTGGTGTTTATCATGTCGCGTAGTCGGTGTTTATCATGTCAAGTAGTTGGTGTTTCCTTTCTATGTTTGCTACTCACTGTCAGAGTAATTTTCTTGACTCCTACTCTCAATCAGCTGAGTAGCGCAGTACTGATTGGAGAACCTAGTGGTGTGTTGATGTGTGCCTGTGCACAAGTTATTATTCCTCGGGACCAGACCAACATTTGTCAGGACACCTACCTGAATCACAGCCCTCCATAGCAAGTTATCATTAAGATCTTCAGTAGTGTTAGCGTTGTGTTTATTTTAATCTTATGCAAGGTAGTGATATAGATGACATATGGTATGCATGTACAATTGCGGTTCTCTGATTAAATTAGTACAAAATTTATAAAATATGGCATAGTTTACACTTTGAGATCAGTTAGTTGCTATAATAAAATCTATGCCATGGTTAGTAACATAACATGACGAACACCCTTGACATTTACTCGGTGCAAGGAATAACAGGCGATGTTGAGCTCTTTGTGCTATCTGCCTCTTTGATAAGCTCTTGATATGCCAGAGTGCTTATCCCCTGATTTTTAGTCTTAGCAGCAATATGAATTCAGTTCTTCCATTGACCACCAGAAGACCCATCATTTTTTATCAGCTTGTGCATACCATTTTTTTATCTTAAAGATCTGTGTTAGAGTGTTCTCATTGTGCAACGTTTGCAGGCACTATCTTGTCATACCCATCGAGCATATACCAACTGTAAAGAATCTCCAAAGAACTAACGAAGATCACCAGTTAGGTGGGTGCTCACTTGATTCATGTAACACTTGCTTGGTACTGCATTTCATTTGATTCAATCCTTGATGCTTGGTGAACTATAACATCCCCCCCCCCCCTTTGCAGTTAGTCACATGGTAAAGGTGGGAAAAGATTTACTCAGTCAAGATGCTCCCAAATCCGAGGAACATAGGTATTGCTAAAAGAGATACATTTTTTTCTGGCGTGGTGTAGATCAGCTTGAAAGCAGTATCATATCTTGTTAACAATTATATTTTTCTGTTATTACTTGCAGATTTGGTTTTCATCAGCCACCATTTAATAGTATTGATCACCTCCATCTTCACTGCCTGGCACTGCCATTTGTACCCAGGTACTGAAGTTAAAGAATGTCATGCCTTTGTTTTCTTAAATATGGCATATTTCCCATATAAATTTCTTTCTGAGCTTTCATCTCAAATTATTTTTATTCTTCATTTTAACAGTTGGAGGCAAGTAAAATATACACCATTGGGTCCCTTAGGGGGCTTTATTGATGCTGAGAAGCTATTGGAAAAAATAAAACCAGAAACAGAAGTTTACAGTCAGTAAAAGTATTTACACTGCTACTGGCTATTCCTGCTTATTAACGTTCTTCTACTTTTTTGCTTGCACTGTCATTTGTATGTGGTCTGTATCCCTATTACTATTCTGGGATCGCTGTAAATTCGAAAGACTTTGTCTGAAATGCTATACTTAATTGACATGAACATCCATGGAAGTAATTTTTCTACCTACTTACCTACTATTGGATTTGAACCAATGACTCCTGCCGTATGGAAGCAATAATCTAACCACTGAGTATAGATGGTACTGCCATGCAAAGACATTCACACACTTTTGTTACATAATATAAGCAGTGCCTTTCAGTTCATTGCAGTCAAAGTTGATTTACAAAGGCACGACCATAAGCTACTGATTAACCCAACACCACATGGTTGTTGGGTGGTTTCTTGTATCTATAGCAGTGTATGTATGTACACCATGTATGAGGTCTAGCTAGGAACCTCTGGAGCATTTGGTGCTGCTCCCTCATGCTCGCAATGCAAGCGGATCAGGCGCTGTGACCTAGAACTAGCGGGTTCCACTTCCCAATGTCGTAATCGTCACACGCGCTGATGCTTGCCTCCTTCAGCTTGGCCTCGGAGACGCCATTGTTGCAGATGTTTGCGAACGCCCTCATGTGTTTCATGCCGTACTGAGTGAGTGATCCGCAGTGGGACTCGAACACTCGCACCTGACAGTTTACATCAGTACAGACTACAGAGTAAGCTCAACCGGAAACATGTTTATGGAATTTTATATAAGGAATTGTTACACTCACCATCCTCTTGAGACAACCCCAATCGTCGACCAATGGCTGGCGAGAGCCTCTAGCAGCCTCGAGCATCGAAGGCCCCTTGTCGAATCCGAAGACAAGCTTCCCGATGAAATCGATACTGCTGTCCAGATGCTTCCTGTGTAGCACGGTTTCTTTGATCTCCCTGAGAGCCCTCTGCTTCTCTTCTGATCCCCCATTTAACTGCTCATACTGAAAGCGAGAAGACACATTCTTCGTTAGCAGACAAATTTGGAAAAACAAAGAATGGGCCACAAAAATTGTCAAGAGGACAGAGAAGATGAACTAGACAAGAAATAATTGGGATTTTTGTTAGTACCTTCTTCCACATGAAAAGAATATCGGCATCTCTCTGATTGATTGCACCCTTGAGGCTGGGCATAGGCAGCGGCCTGTTTGTGATGCTTGACTTTGCAGGATCGAACCCTTGATAAAGGAAAAGCATCTCATCCTTGAAAGTCTTGTCACCATACTCCATGACATGAGAGCCTATGCTGGACTCATTTCGGGGTGCCGTTCTCGCTTTAACCACCTCGTACTGCTGCTTGATGCTTTCCTTCTTCAGATCGTGAGCATCACTGCAAATTAAGTTGGATCGAATGGTTCAGAATAGCAAGCAAGCGTCATGGTTGTAGATGACTGATACAAACTTGCACCTACAAAATATTACAGCTGATTCTTATTACGTACCTGTCTTCCATCCAAGAAACACTGTATGCGTCACCTAAGCAGGTCTTATATTCAGAAGGAGGTGGTATCTCCATCCCAGGGCAGTATGCTGCCCAGCTACTTTCTTCCGCATTTGCTGCAGTTGTAACATAAATGTTATGATCTTGTGGCATTAAACCATCAAAGATGCTGCCGCTTTCACACGCTTCAACATAGATTACCTGCCAAAATTGCGATTCTAGTTAGAGATAAGACTCGAAGCATACCGTTTCAGATTAAAAAACAACAATCTTTATTTAAGAGAATAAGAAAAGAAAGGGCACGTACCATTTTCGAATAGCTTTTGGAAGCATGCTTTTGCCGTAACACTTTGATGAAGTCGCCAGCATAAACAAATGGCCCGTTCGGCATACCTACATGCAAGCTTGATAAGGTTAGCCAAGTGCTAAGTCAGAGAAAACAAACTAACTGAACAACAAGGTTTATGTGGGAGTATGTATGTATGCATGTACCAAGTGAACCAGCACCCCCATGATCCGTGTAGTAGATGAAGATGTGATCCTCTGGTTTGCTGTTTATCACCTTCCTACTCCCTCCGGTAACCGCAGTTTTGTTCCCCAGGAGAACTGCATAGAAGTTTTTAGCGTTGACCTGGTCGCCTGTGTAGTCCTGCAATGCATGTTAAGTTGACCATCAGTCTTGTATTGTATTGGGAGTACAACGCTATTCGAAGTTGAATTACAGGGAACACAGCCACTAAGGAACTAATGATACCTTGGGAACACCATGGTAAACATCTTTTCCTGTAGGATGGTTGATGACGACTCCACGCCTTGGGTTTTCAGGGCTGTTGGCGATGTCATCGTACATAAACACCACAATGTTCTCATCCTTGAGCCCTCCCTTCTTCAGGATCTGGTAGGCGTGGCACACATCGGCCTGTACGTCGTGCCATGAAGCATCAACCACACCACACAGTCGTTGAGCACAAAATTTCCACATAGTGAATGATATATATACGAGGTGCATTGAGGACACGCTCACCTGGTGCCGGTAGTTCTCGTAGCCGGAGGAGCCCGCAACGAGCACGGCCCACTTCGTCACCCCTTCAACCGGCGCTGACGGGCCAGGCGCAGGGGCAGGGGCAGGGGCATGCCCATTCTCCGTCGGCAGCCGGATCAGCGGCTCCGCGGCGGCCGCGGCCACCGCCAGGAGTGGGAGGAGTCCACAAACCCACCACGCAGCCATCGCCACCCTCGAGTTCATGTGCGTGTGCTAGCTAGAGAGGAAGAGAAGGCAGAGAGTGAGGTGTGATCGCTCCGGTGGGGGATGGCGCCTCAATTTATAGCCGCGGCGGCGTGCAGGGAGTGAACTGCGATCATCCCCTGGCAGTTCGATCGCTTGCGCAGGCGCGCAGGCGCAGCGCCTCCGTATCCGTAGTGGGGTTTGCGTGGCGTGCACAATTTCCCATTTCTGGCTTCAAAATGACCGCCTAAAGCTGATGAAGTGCCGTGATCTCGGCTGTGATCGAGAAGAACTTCGCACTCGGCACCGGCGACGGTGGTTAGCGCCATGAATTAGCCGGCGACACAGCTCCGTGGTTTGAGCTGCCTCCCAGCTCCGGCCATCGCACCGCACGGAAGGGGAAAGGAGAGGTACGGACGCTTTGCCCAGTGAGCCAGTGAGGCTCCAAATTCGTAGCAGGTGATCTTCCCATGGTGCTGCCTCCTCTCAGCTTCTGCAAAAATTAGCTACGGACAGCGTGCCTGTTCAGGTGGCGAAAGCCAGGAAGGAAAAACTCACGCAGACGCATGGCGTGCACCGACTTCTTTGAGAAGAAAATAGAATGTGCGACGACTTGAGAGGGACAGCGTATGCACTTCTGTGCTGCAGCTGAAAACGTGAAGGACTCACCTAGTCCAGATCCTTATCAGTTATCACTAGCAACTGAAAATGAAAATAAACCAAAGTGATGACTAAATAATAAACCAAAATGTACAATAAGTTTTTTAAATAGAAATATAGGATATTTGAGGTCATTTTCCTGTGTTAGTTGTTTTACGTTTAGATCATATACTCCTAGGATTTTTTAGCAATTCATCTGCAATTTGTTTTATCCGGGATTTTTTTTCCAGATGATTCTTTTAACTACAAATTTAGAGAAACTTTTCCTTCTACTCATATCCCTTGCTAAGAATACTTTGGTTCCGTGATGCAATCAAAGAAGCATTGATGCAGAGAAGATCATGTTGGATGTCAATTGGTGTGATACTGCCATCATGCGTTTCGCTGCTGCTACATTTCTTGGAATCACGTGAATAAATGTTGTCTCAACGCTAAGCAAGCTGAATTCTTTCTGAAAATGGGAAGGGGTGGAGTCGTGTGGTAACATAGAGGCGACGACGCTCCGCCCATCGTCACCAAAGGTGGGATTTCGCCACCCTTCTCCATTGTTCCCACTCCCGTCCGCCTTGGGGTGCTACATGCCTCATAGGGTGGACATAGCGTGTTCCTCTACAATGTGTGTGTGGTGCAGGTGAATGAGCGTTGGCTACGTGCCAGTGAGGTCATCCGGTTATGCTCAGCGATCATGTTTCTGTGTCATCGAATGTGGTGAGTGAACCAGTGTGCTTCGTTAAGATCGCTTTGTCAGATTTTGTGCGAGTGGTGCTCTAGGTGACCCAGATGTTCCTTCCAGGAGGGATGATACGTCCATTTTACATCATGTTTTTCTATTGATATTTATTATGTTTTGAGTCATTATTTTACTTTATGATGCAATCCTAATGTCTTTTCTCTCTTATTTTACATGATTCATACAAAGAGGGAAATTACCAGCAGCTGGAATTCTGGACCGGAAAAGGCTACAGAAGAGTTGGATATTTTCTGGAACTTCAAATGACCTGAAAATTTATGGATATTTATTTTGCAATATATAAAAAATACTGGCGAAGAAAATACCAGGAGGGGACCCACTAGGTGGCCACGAACCTGGGAGGGGCGTGCTACCCCCCAAGGCTTGCCCCGTGTGCTCGTGGGTACCCAGCAGGCCTCCGGCTCCCATATTCTCCTATACTAGGTGTTTTGACCTAGAAAAAAAATCATATGATCACTTTCGGGATGAAGCGCTGCCGTCTCGAGGCGAAACCTGGGCAGGAGCAATTTTGCTCTCCGACGGAGCATTCCACCGGGGAAACTTCCCTTCGAGAGGGGGAAATCGAAGACATCATCACCCATGTTTCCTCCATCGTGGGAGGACCAATCTTCATCAGCATCTTCAACAACACGATCACATCTTGAACCCTAGTTCATCTCTTGTAATCAATCTTTGTCTCAAAACCTCATATTGGTACCTATGGGTTGCTAGTAGCGTTGATTACATTTTGTAGTTGATGCTAGTTGGTTTATTTGGTGGAAGATCGTATGTTCAGATCCTTAATCATATTCACTACACCTTTGATCTTGAACATGGTGATGATTTGTGATTAGTTACTTTCGTTCTTGAGGACATGGGATAAGTCTTGTTATAAGTAATCATGTGATGTTGGTATTCATTTGATATTTTGATGATGTGTATGTTGCTCTTCCTTTAGTGGTGTCATGTGAACGTCGACTACAGGACATACCATATTTGGGCCTAAGGGAAAGCATAGGGGAGTAATAAGTAGATGATGGGTTGCGGGAGTGACATATGCTTAAACCCTAGTTTATGTGTTATTCCATAAGGGGCTGATTTGGATCCATATGTTTCATACTATGGTTAGATTTATCTTAATTCTTCTTTCGTAGTTGTGATGCTTGCGATAGGGTTTAATCATAATATGGTTGTTTGTTCAAGTAAGAAAAGTACTATAGTACCTGGCCAACCACATATGAAATTATCAAAGTACCGAACGCGAATCAACTAAACATGATGAACGTGACTAGACAACAATTCTCATGTGTCCTCGAGAGCGTTTTACTTCATATAAGAGAACTTTCGGGCTTGTCCTTTGCTATAAAAAGGATTGGGCCACCTTGTTGCACCTTTTTTACAATTGTTACTTGTTACTCATTATGAATTGCTCCACTACTAAACTATGTGTTACTGCTACTCTCAGTACTTGCAGGAATTACCTTCCTGAAAACCGCTTGTCATTTCCTTATGCTCCTCATTGGGTTCGACACTCTTAATTATCAAAAGGACTACGTGATACCCTATACTTGTGGGTCATCAAGGGAATCTAGGGGTGTGGCCCAAGGATCAATCTTCTTTGATGATGAGGTTCATGCAAATTTTCGGGAATGAACCGGGTCACGTCAGTTCATGACCTACAAGTATAGGGGATCCATCGTAGTCCTTTCAATAAGTAAGAGTGTAGAACCCAACGAGGAGCAGAAGGAAACTACAAGTGGTTTGGAGCAAGGTAATTCCTACAAGCACTGAGAGTAGGAGCAATAGATAGTTCAATAGTAGAGAAATTCATAACGAGTAACAAGTAACAATTGTAAAAAAGGTACAGCAAGGTGGCCCAATACTTTCTATAGCAAAGGACAAGCCTGAAGCTTCTCTTATATGAAGTAAAGGGCTCTCGAGGATAAATGGGAACTGTTGTCTAGTCACATTCATCATGTTTAGTTGATTCACATTCGGTGCTTTGGTAATTTGATATGTGGGTGGGTCGGTGGTAGGGTGTTGTTATTATTTGAACATGAAACCCTCTTATGACAACCCCCTCTAACAAGAATCATCAACTATGAAAGAAGAATTAATATAAACCTAACCATAGCCTGAAACATATGGATCCAAATCAGCCCCTTATGGAATAACGCATAAACTAGGGTTTCAGCTTCTGTCACTATCACAACCCATCATCTAGTTATTAATCCCCAATGTTTTCCCTTAGGCCCAAATATAGTGAAGTGTCATGTAGTTGACGTTCACATGACACAACTAAAGGAAGAGCAACATACACATCATCAAAATATCGAACTAATACCAACTCACATGATTACTTATAACAAGACTTATCCCATGTCCTAAAGAATGACAGTAACTACTCACAAATCATCACCATGTTCAAGATAAGAGGTTTACTAAATATGATTAAGGATCTGAACATATGATCTTCCACCAAATAAACCAACTAGCATCAACTACAAGATGTAATCAACACTACTAGCAACCCACATCTACCAATCTGAGGTTTTGAGACAAAGATTTAATACAAGAGAAGAACTACGGTTTGAGATGAGATGGTGTTGGTGAAGATGTTAATGAAGATTGGTCCTCCAATGATGGTGGAAGCGTTGGTGATGATGATGGTTTCGATTTCCCCCTCTCGGAGGGAGGTTTCCTTGGTGGAATTGCTCGGCCAAGGAGCAAAAGTGCTCCCGCCCAGGTTTTCCCTCGAGACTGTGGTGCTTCGTCCTGAAAGCAATCTATGATTTTTCTAGGTCAAAACACTAATATAGGAGAATATGGGAGCCGGAGGCCTGCTAGGTGGCCCATAAGCTCGGAGGGCACCCCCTGGGGGTAGGGCACGTCCCCTAGGCTCGTGGCCACCTGGTGGGTCCCCTCCTGGTGGGCAAAGTGTTTGTTGCTAAAAACGGTTCATTTTTCGAGAAAGAGTTTCTCTCAAAAAGAATTGAACGGGAGGAAAATAATACTTGATGAGGTTGTTGAACCTTTGTTTCAACTAGAGAGTAGCGCGACGCAGAAAGATGTGTTCGTGGAGCCTACGTCAGTTGAAGAGGAAGTTAATGATGATGATCATGAAACTTCAGATCAAGTTACTATCGAACCTCGTAGGTCAACAAGGACGCGTACTGCTCCTGAGTGGTACGGCAACCCTGTCTTAGAGATCATGTTGTTGGACAACGATGAACCTACGAACTATGGAAAAGCGATGATGGGCTAGGATTCCAACAAATGGTTAGAGGCCATGAAATCTGAGAAAGGATCCATGTATGAAAACCAAGTATTGACTTTGGTAGGCTTGACTGTTGAACGGCAGGTCGTTGAGTACAAATGGACCTTTAAGATGAAGACAGACGCTAATGGTGAATGTCACCATTTATAAAGCTCGACTTGTCACACAGAAGTTTCTGCCAAGTTCAAGGAGTTGACTACGATGAGACTTTCTCACCCGTAGCGATGCTAAAAGTCTATTGAAATTATGTTAGCATTTGCTGCATTTTTTGATTATGAAATTTGGCAGATGGATGTCAAAACATTCTTTCCTTTACGTTTTTTAGGAAAGGTTATATGTGATACAACCAGAAGGTTTTGTCAGTCCTAAAGATGCTAAAAGGTATGCAAGCTCCAGCAATCCTACTATGGGCTGGAGCAAGCATCTCGGAGTTGGAATATATGCTTTGATGAGATGATCACAGTTTTTGGGTTTATACAAAGTTTATGAGAAACTTGTATTTACAAGAAAGTTAGTGGGAGAACTATAGAATTTCTGATAAGTATATGTGGATGACATATTGTTGATCGGAAATGATGTAGAATTTTTAGAAAGCATAAACGGTTGTTTGAAAGGAGTTTTTTTCAAAGGAAGACCTGGATAAAGCTACTTAATTGTTGGGCATCGAGATCTATAGAGATAGATTAAGACGCCTGATAAGATTTTTCAATGAGCACATACCTTAACAAGATTTTGAAAGAGTTCAGAACGGATCAGTCAAAGAAGGAGTTCTTGCCTGATTTGTAAGGCGTGAAGTTGAGTAAGACACAAAGCTCGACCACGGCAGAAGTGTTAGTGCATCGGCCCTTAGAGATTTTGGTGTATTGAAGACTTATAGGTTAAGGAACTAATATGTTTGTGAGTATACACAGGCTCTATAAGTCGATGAGGAGTTTGATATATTCGGAGATTACCGACCCCTAAAAATGTATGTCCTCAACTGAAGACTTTGGTGAAGATTTTGCTGAAGACTTTGGTATTCCCTGAAGACTTTGAAAATGCAGAAGTTAGTGTGACCTTGAAGATATGAATGAGGACTATGAAGCGTGAAGACTTTTGTTTTCGTAGTTTCATTTCCTTTCTTTGAGTCATAGGAAACACCGTACTGCTAAAGGGGGCCGAGGTAATACTAAGGAAAATTTCCAACTGATGCTCAACTCCAAAAGCCTCAACCTATCCAATCCTTTGAGTGAAGCCTTTGGAAATCTCTTACAGTTCAGTCAAGTTCTTCAGTGACAGAGACGATGATCTTCTGGTCTCTGATGAAATTGGTCTGATTGAGGAGTTAGGATTTCGCCAGTGCGAATTGCCTACAAGTGAGGAACATGATAAGCCTGAGGACTTTCATAGTTCGAAATTCCGACCATTGTTGTGCTTAGTGCCAACTGTCCCCAACCATTCTTATCCACATAACGGTCATATCATTGGGAGCATTTATATCCTATCTTGTCAGGTTGCACCCTGGCTATAAATAGCCACCCCCACAACCACTAGTTGGTTGGCTGCTCCGAGAGAGAACTGACACTTGTCATTTGAGAGCAACCCATCCTCCGAGGACTGTGAAAGAAAATCACCAGTGAGGAAAAACCCACAACCAAACCACCAAACCCAAAGTGATTGAGCATCACTGAAGAAATTCCTGTGTGGAATCGATGCTTGTTACCTTTGAGGACTGTGCATCCTCCAGATGGTTAGGCATCATGGTCTGGTGCATCCTACAGTCAATTGGGGATCACGGAGTGACCTTGGTCTAGAGCATCCAGCAGTCAATTGTGGATCGCCGGGTGACCAGTTTGTGAGGGTTTTGGAAGTCTACCCTAAAGACTTATCATGAGTGTTGGGCGAGGACTGTGTGACCTTAGCTCAAGGAGAATACGGTAAGGACTGTGTGTCCTGGGACTGTGTGTCCTTTGGTTTAAATACCAGGCCGCTCCAAACCAGACGTACAACTGTCACAATAGTTGGAACTGGGTCATCAAACCATTGTCTTCATCAAGCTACCTGGTTCTATTTCCTCAACCCCTCTATTTCTTGTATACTTTTTGATGAAATTGATCGTTACTGTTTGAAGAATTTGACTGAAGACTTTCACAATTTCCTCACCTTAAATTCTTCAAGTTACCTTGTTCCTCACCTGCTTATCCTGTATCACGCTACCTGTAATTTGTGCATGTTAATTTCATCATCATGACTATGTTGTTGCGATGTTCCTCATGCACTTGAGTACTTATTCTGCTGCTAGTTATTCATCACATTTCAAATTCCTCAAGTTGAAATTCCTCAAGTGATGAATTTGTAAAAATCGCCTATTCACCCCCCCTCTAATCGATATAACACACTTTCAATTGGTATCAGAGCAAGGTACTCCCTTGTTCTGTGTGATTTTGGTTTAACCACCTGGAGTTCTAGTTATGTCGATTGTAGGTATGATCAAGGTTTCCGCAGGATGTCCTACCTTCGATGGGACGGACTATCCTTACTGGAAGAACAAGATGTGCATGCATCTTGAGGCAATTGACAACGTTCTCTAGTACGTTATGGAAAATGGTGTTCCCCGCATTTCTCCGACTGTTACTGCTGCTTATACGAAGAGATTCAAGCAACTTGATTCTCAAGCGAAGAATATAATCTGTGGCCATCTGAGCAAAGGTCAGTATGGCAGAGTGAGAGCTTTGGAGACTGCTAAGCTTATCTGGGATAGGCTGTCCAAAGTCAACGAATGTGTTTCCACTCAACGTGACTCTCGTGTTGATGTTCTTCGCAATCTCTTCAACCGCTTCAAGAGACTCGACAATGAAAATGTTCAGGAAACTTTTGATCGTCTCATTGATATCTCCAATGAGCTTCAAGCACTGGGTGCCAATGATATCTCTGACCATGAGGTGGTAAAGAAACGGGTAAGATCTCTTGATTCCTCATTTGATACTCTGGCTTTGATGATTCAAGAGCGTGGAGACTACAAGTCCCTTGATCCTGCTGATATTCTTGAGAGACTCAATACTCATGAATTCCAACAAGCCAAGAAGAGAGACCTCTACGGGCCAAACTATGGAAGATCTCGTGCTCTGAAGGCAAAAGAATTTTCCTCATCCGAAGATGAAGATTCTGACAGTAGCCTTCGTGATCCTACAGAACTAAGTCAGGAACTAGCAATTCTCGTGAGGAAATTCCAGAAGTTCTCAAGGAGAGGTGGATTTGGAAAGTCATCAAAGAGTGGTTTGAGGAAATCCGATTCCTCAGATGACTACAAGAAAAGAACCTGTCACCGTTGCAAGAAACCTGGTCACTTTATCTCTGACTGTCCTCTCTAGGAAAAAGATTCAAAGAAGAAGAAGAAATACAAGGATGATAGTTCTGATGACTCGAAGAAAAAGAAGAAATCTTCAAAATCCTCATCTTCAAAGTCCTCAAAGCACAAGAAGAATGGTTCCAAAAAGGCTCAAGCGTTCATTGGCAAGGAAATGGATTCTAAAGAAGAATCTGAAGAATACGAAGAAGATGAAGAATCTAAGGTAGAATCAGTATCTAGTGTTGCAAGCCTTGCTCTTGCCACTACTTTCATCAGCAAGTCCATCTTCAACGATGAACAAAATGACTACTCCAATGACTCTGACGTCAGCAATGATGATTATGCTCCCACCTATTTCTTCATGGAAAAAGGCTCAAAGGTACACAAACATCATTCCTCATCTGAATCAAGTGAAGGTGAATCTGATGAATATGTGAAACCTAGCTATGCTAAACTTGTCAAACTTGCCACTAAGCAACAAAGTGCACTTGAAAAGCTTCAGAAAATGCTAGACAAAAGCGATGATCTATTGAACGATGAAGTGGATCAGACTCAAACTCTGTTTGATGATCTCAAAAGTCTTCAGACAAAGTATGATAACCTTCAGAGTCATCATAATGCTCTCTTAGCTGATCATGAGAAGATTTCTTATGAATTTCTTCAAAGAAAGCAAGAATTTGTTCCACCTTGTTTGAAATGCACCGAAAGTGAAACTGTTAATTCTTCACCTGAAGGTTCAAATGCTTCTATTGTTGCAAATTCTTCAACTATTCTAGTGGTCACAAATTCCTCATCTGAGGATACCACAAGTATCACTGACAAAAATGCAGGGTTGAAGGAATTGTATGTGACAGGTGACGAGGATATGTACCTAGGGTAGGGTCCTAGGCAAGGCCTACATACCCTACCTAAGGACACTACATTGGAGGACTTGAAGATCGAGCATAAGCTTCCGACTAGATTCCATGAGACGTTCAAGTCACTCGACATTCAATCCACTCGGAGTCTTCTTCCATCACTCGACAGTCGCTTGTCACTCAGTAGACCTCATTCTCAGTCGATACCAGAAGACCAGGAGCCACCATCAGGAGGCCAACGGGCGGTTGTTAGTCCTTCGTCATTAGTAGAATTTATTATGTACGTTACCAGTAACACCAATCTTTAAACCCACGATCGGACCCTTAGATGTCAGACACTTATGAGGGGCAGCGAACTCTATATAAGCCACCCCTCCCCTCTGGCACAAGGGTTCGCAACCATTGTAATCTTAACATTCCACACGACATAAGCTCCCGAGCACTGAGACGTAGGGCTGTTACCTCCACGAGAGGGGCCTGAACTCATACATCTGTGTGTACACCCTCGTCGTAGCTAGGACTCTGCCCTCTGCCTTCGTACCCCTACCTTCTATTGTCAAGCTCGTTCCCACAATAGTTGGCGCCCACCGTGGGGCAGGCGTCTAAGCGACTTCCGGTGAGGTTGCATTTTTCATCCTTCGACATGTCTTCCAACGGTGTTTTCGCACTGGGCCACGAGATCTATTTCGGTGCGCTCACCTTCATTGTCGATGATTCGGCATGGCTTCAGGAAGCGCCTCTCGAGGTCGAGATACTCCCAGTCCACGGGGCCGCACACTTCCGCTCGAGTTCCTGCCGCTCACGACTCCAGCGCTGGGTCAAGCACGTAGTGGCGCGTCAAATTTATTCTCCGCAGATCGCAGCGCTCGAGCCTGCCGAGTCTATTCATGGCGTGTTCGAGTCGTATTTCGATCCGTTTGATATCCCTTCCGAGTGCGAGAGCTGCTATCCAGCAGCGGAGGTCCTTACGGCGAGCTCTCATCAAAGCCCGCCGCCGGGCTTTGGCCACGGCAAGTGTGATGCTGGTGGCACATCGAGTGAACAGCCGCGTCGCGAGGGGGAGGTTCTTCATACTCCCATCATTGGTACGACCACTGAGGCCTAGGCCTTGGAGGCCACACGCATTCGGCTGGAAGAGCTTCAGCGCGAACTCGACGAGCGTGCTCACCAGCGTCCACCTGTTGCCGGTCGACGACAGCGACAGCTGTTCCCGACTGGTTCCCGCAACGACGTTGAGGTATATCGAACTCCTATGTTAAATGTTGCTGCCGCTGCTAGGATAGCAGATTCCATTCAGCCGTCACGCCCAAAGGCTGGAAGAGGGTTGATGCAGATCAGAGCACTGTTAGATGCAGCGCATCGTCAGAATTCAGTATTTTCACAGTCTCGCGACAAGATACATAGCAACTCACCTAGGGCAGAAACCGTTCAGTCGGCACACAACCCTGGATCACCCCTGCGTCGTAGGGGTGGGGGCTTTCATGAGGATCAGGTCAGAGATCAGTTTCACCGTGAAGACCACCATCGAGTGCCCGCTCCTCCGCAGGGCGGTCCGCGCGTGCCCTGCACCTGGACGATAGGCGCTCGTTTGGTGATGAGCGGAATGCGGAGTTTGATGCTCGAGATATCCTCACCCAAAAGCGGATTGACAGGGGCAGAGCCCACAGAGAATGCCAAGATAGAGACTTTCCGAGTGGTAGCTCAGCCATGATTTTTGGTCCTGAGTGTTTCAGCAGAGCCATCCGTTCTGCGGAGATTCCCCCCAACTTCAGGTTGGCGGCTGGGATCAGAAAATTTTCTGGTGAGTCCAAACCAGAGACTTGGTTAGATGATTACCGAGTGGCTGTAAAGATTGGTGGCGGCAACCACAATATCACAATGAAGCACTTGTCCTTGATGCTAGATGGTTCAGCTCGAGCTTGGTTGAATCGCTTGACTCCTTCTAGTATATATTGCTGGGAGGATCTTGCCCGAGTGTTTATCCAAACCTTTGAGGGTACTTGCAAGCGTCCTGTAGGTCTGGTCGACTTAAGCATTGTGTCCAAAAGCCCGATGAAACTTTGAGAGACTATATTCAGCGGTGGTCCACTTTGCACCATACAGTGGAGAATGTGTCAAGGCACCAGGCTGTGTGTGCTTTCAAGGCCGGCGTGAGATACAGGGAGCTGTACCTGAAGTTCGGGCGCACGGGTGATATTTCACTCGGCAAGATGATCGAAATCGTCACTCGATACGCCAACGGCGAGGAAGAAGATCACCTCCGTAGCGGCAAAGGAAAGGCAGTTGCCGATGAGGCTGGTGGCAGTAACAATCGTAAACAGAAGCGAAAAGCTGAGGGCCCGGTTCAAGTAGAAGCAGCAACACTGGCGGCCCAGTCAAAAAGCAAGGGCAAGGCTAAAGCACAGCATGCCCCCAAGAAAGGAAAAAATCAGTCAAGAACTGATATCATGGATCAACCATGAGTAATTCACACGAGAAAAGATGCGGAAGGCAATGTGATTTTGCCCAAGCACACCACTCGACAGTATCGGACCCTTATCCAGCAGTTCAAGGGGGGCCCATCGAGTGATAAATCTCGTGAGTAGAGTGATGAAGATGAAGATAAAGAAACATTCCCGGATGTCACTACCACACTTGTGATTTTTGCTGATGTCAAGAGTAAGAGTCATCTGAAAGTCATCAATAGAGAAGTCAACATGGCTGTACCTGCCACCCCCACCTACCTCAAGTGGTCCCAGTATGCCATCACATTCGACCAAACAGACCATCCTGCTCATGTGGCCACTCCTAATCGACAGGCTATGGTAGTTGATCCGGGGGGGCACTTGACTCAGAAAGGTCCTCATGGACGGTGGCAGCGGCCTGAATATCCTCTATGCAGATACCTTGAAAGGGATGGGCATTCCGATGTCCCGACTGAGTGAAAGCAACATGCAATTTCATGGGGTCATCCCAGGGAATAAGGCCAAGTCACTCGGCCAGATAGCATTGGATGTGACATTCGGGAATGACAAAAATTTCCGAAAAGAAAAGCTGACGTTTGAAGTCATGGATTTCCAGAGTGCCTACCATGCCATTTTGGGTCGACCCACGTATGCATGTTTCATGGCTCGACCATGTTACATGTATCTCAAGTTAAAGATGCCAGGCCCTAAGGGCGTGATCACGGTCACTGGCAATCGATAGCGGGCCGAAGAATGCCTCCAGCAAGGCTCCAAGATCACCGATCACCAGATGGCCATGGTCGAGCTGGAAGAGTACAAGAAAACCACTGACCCTGCTTATTTGCTCCACGCAAAGAAGCCGACTTCCAAGTCGGCATTTCAGTCGGCAGGGGAAGTGAAGAAGGTGCACATCCACTTGACGGATCCTACTGCTACCCCGACGAATATCTCATCAACACTCGACAGCAAATAGGAAGCCGAGCACATCTAGTTCCTCCGTGAGAACCGAGATATCTTCGCATGGAAGCCTGCTGACATGCCGGGGGTTCCTAGGGAGCTGGCTGAGCACCGTCTGAGAGTGGATCCTGAAGCCAAACCCGTCAGGGAGCATTTGCGTCGTTCAGCAGCGGAGAAGCGCAAGGCAATCGACGAAGAAGTGGACCGTCTCTTGCAAGCCAAGTTCATTCGGGAGATTTACCACTCCGAGTGGCTCTCGAATGTTGTGATGGTGCCAAAGAAAGATAAGTCTTTGTGTATGTGCATTGACTTCAAACATCTCAATAGGGTATGCCCGAAGGATCATTTTCCGCTCCCCTGCATAGATCAACTTGTTGACTCGACTGCAGGGTGCGAGCGTTTATCGTTTTTGGATGCTTATTCTGGGTACCATCAGATCCGTCTGTATGGCCCGGACGAAATAAAGAAAGCTTTCATCACCCCATTCGGGTGTTTCTGCTACATCACTATGCCATTTGGTCTCAAAAATGCCGGCGCAACTTTTATGCGCATGATTCACAAATGTTTACCCGACCAGATCCCTCGGAATGTCGAGGCGTACATGGATGATATAGTGGTCAAGTCCCGCAAATGTTCCGACGTGCTGGCTGACTTGGCCGAAACATTCGCCAATCTGAGGAGATTCAACATAAAGCTGAATCTGGCCAAGTGTACTTTCGGCGTCCCTGGCGACAAAATTACTCGGTTTTCTCGTTTCTGAATGGGGGATCGATGTCAACCTTGAGAAGATCAGTGCCATTACCCGAATGAAGACTCCCGTGCGAGTGCACGATGTTTAGAAGCTCACAGGTTGCTTGGCAGCATTGAGTCGATTCATTTCTCGTCTTGGTGAGAAGGCTCTGCCTTTATATCAATTGACGAAGAAGTCTGACATGTTCGAGTGGACTCCCGAAGCCAAAGCAGCATTTGTTGAGCTCAAAGACCTGCTCTCCACCCAGCCGGTGCTTGTCGCTCCTGCCAGCAAAAAGCCCTTGCTCCTGTACATCACGGCCACAAATCAGGTCGTGAGTACAGTGCTAACTATCGAGCGGGAGGAGGAGGGTAAAGCTTATAAAGTCAAGTGGCTAGTCTATTATGTCTCGGAAGTTTTGTCCCCCTCAAAGCAAAGATATCCACACTATCAAAAGCTGGTTTATGGTACTTACCTATCAGCGAAGAAGGTGGTGCATTATTTCCAAGACCACTCGATTTCAGTCGCCAGTGATGCTCCTTTGTCCAAGATTTTCAATAATCGAGACGCATCAGGTCGAGTGGCTAAATGGCAATCGAGCTTGGACACTTTGACATCAGATTCGAAGCCAAAAAAGCAATCAAGTCCCAAGCATTGGCAGATTTCATGGCCGAGTGGATTGAATAGCAACAGCCAATCCAAGTTCACTCGGCGCATTGGACAATGTTCTTTGACGGCTCTAAAATGTTGAATGGGTCCGGTGCTGGTGTTGTCTTGATATCTCCCAAGGCAACAAGCTCAGCTACGTCTTGCAAATTCACTTTGATTCCTCCAACAATGAGGCAGAATATGAAGCACTTTTGTATGGGTTGCACATGGCTATCTCACTCGGCGTCAAGCGCCTGATGGTTTATGGCGACTCAGATCTAGTGGTGAATCAACTGATGAAAGAGTGGGATGTTCGAAACCCCACTATGACTGGGTACTGCAATGCAGTACGAAAGTTGGAGAAGAAATTCGAAGGCCTAGAACATCATCATGTTCCCCGACTGAAAAATCAGGTGGCCGGCGAGCTATCCAAGATTGGGTCCACTCGATGGCCTATCCGCAGCGGTGTGTTCTTAGAGCACTTGCACACTCCTTCGGTTCAAGAAGATCCTTTCACCGAAGAGCCCCCACAAGCTTTGAGTTCCACTGACCTGACAGAAGTTGATGTCCCTGTAGTGATTGACCTGGTCATGGAGACTCTGGTTATCACTCCCGATTGCACTGTGCCTTACATTGCATATATCCTCAGACAAGAGCTCCCTAAAGATGAAACAGAGGCTCGACAGATTGTGCACAGGTCCAAGGCTTTTACTGTGATGGGAGATCAGCTGTTCAGAGAGAGTGCGACTGGCGTTACACAGCGCTGCATTTCCCCCGAGGAAGGTCGAATGATTCTGGATGAGATCCACTCAGGAACTTGCGGTCATCATGCATCCTCACGGACGATTGTCGCCAAAGCATACAGAGCTGGTTTTTTCTGGCCCCGAACTAATGAGATGGCTAAGGACATTGTTGATCACTGTGATGAATGCCAGTTCAATGCAAACCTATCACACAAGCCAACCTCTGGTCTGAAGACAATTCCTCTTTCCTGGCCATTTGTTGTTTGGGGACTCGACATGGTTGGTCCCTTTCAGACCGGAAAAGGTGGTTTCACTCATTTGCTGGCTTGCAGTCGACAAGTTTACCAAGTGGATAGAAGCCAAGCCCTTCAAGAAATTGAACTCCCGTACGACGGTTACATTCATGAGAGAGATAATTTTCTGGTACGGTGTTCCTCACAGCATTATCACAGATAATGGCACCAACTTTGACTCGGAAGAGTTCAGAAACTTCTGCACATCTCAGGGCACTCGGGTAGATTATGCATCTGTCGCTCACCCGCAAACAAATGGGCAAGTAGAGCAGGCCAATGGCCTCATCTTGTAGGGTCTTAAGCCTCGTATTATGCGCGACTTGGATCATGCCGCTGGTGCCTAGGTAATTGAGCTGCCGTCTATGTTATGGGGCCTAAGAACTACGCCAAATCGGTCGACTGGACGGACTCCTTTTTTCCTGGTCTATGGTGTTGAAGTTGTCTTGTCGAGTGACTTGTTTAACAATTCTCCTCGAGTGGAACTGTATTCTGAGGCTGAAGCTGAACAGGCCAGGCAGGATGGTGTAGATCTCCTGGAGGAAGAACGAGAGATGGCTCTGATTCGAACTACTGCCTATCAGCAGGATTTGTGGCGCTTCCATGCGAAGAATGTCAAGAGTCGATCGTTTCATGAAGGAGACTTGGTGCTCCGAGTGAATCAACACCAACCTCACAAGCTTGCTCCTGCATGGGAAGGTCCTTTCGTCGTCACTAAGGTGCTTAACAATGGAGCTTATCATCTGTATAATCTCATGAAGCGGATAGACGAGCCACGAGCCTGGAATGCAGATCTACTCCGGCGTTTTTATACTTAAGAGACAGAAGAATCTTCTGATGTAATAAGAATACTTCATCAATACCATTCAAATTTCTGCAATATTTATTGTCGATTCCGATCGTACAGTTTCACTCTTGGGAATACTCCGAGTGTTGAGAAATCCTCTCACTCGGGGGCTTAGCTGCGAACATGCTTTCGCCTAAGTTAAAAACCCTGTTGGGTGGATAGCAGTCCATTCACTCAGCGTCTTAGCTGCGAATCGATATTCGCCTAAGTTCTAAAAAACTCCGAGCGGTGAGTAGTCCTCACACTCAGGGGCTTAGCTACAGACATGTTTCGTCTAAGTTAAAAACCCTATCGGGTGGATAGCAGTCCATTCACTCGACGTCTTAGCTGCGAATCGGCATTCGCCTCAGTTCGAAAAAACTCTGAGTGGTGAGCAGTCCTCACACTCAGGGGCTTAGCTGTGAACATGTTTCGCCTAAGTTAAAAACCCTGTCGGGTGGATAGTATTCCATTCACTCGACGGCCTATTTGCGAATCCGTCTTCGCTTAGGTTCAAAAATACTCCGAGTGTTGAGCAATCCTCACACTCGGGTGCTTAGCTGCGAACATGCTTTCGCCTAAGGCTAAAACCCTGTCGGGTGGATAATATTCCATTCATTCAATGGCCTATTTGCAAATCCGTCTTCGCTTAGGTTCAAAAATACTCCGAGTGTTGAGCAATCCTCACACTCGGGGGCTTAGCTGCAAACATGCTTTCGCCTAAGTTAAAAACCATGTTGGGTGAATAGTATTCCATTCACTTGACGGCCTATTTGCGAATCCATCTTCGCTTAGGATCAAAAATATTCTGAGTGTTGAGCAGTCCTCACACTCGGGGGCTTAGCTACGAACTTGTTTTTGCCTAAGCCTAAAAACAAACTCAGTCAAACAAACGATTGAAAGCCAAATACAGATAAAATCCAAAGGTTAAATCACGAATAAATGTTTCGTAAAGAAGCAAATGTGCTCAGGCCTAAGTCCTGAATGAATTTTTAAGGGATACAGTTTCACTCGGCATACCGAGGCGAATAAAAGTGTTTCTTCCTAAGATCAAGTTTTTCAATCATCCGACGGGTTGGCCGGCTCGACAAAAGTGTCCAAGTCGATGCCGTCTGCGATTCTGGTAGCTACATTGATGAAGGTCCCCATGAAGTCCTCAAACTAAAGCTTATTTGTATTAACCACTCGGAGCTCCTTCAGCTTTTCCTCCCTCACGTCTCTACAATGGACCCTGACGAGTGATAGCGCCACGTCGGCACCGCAGCGAGCAGCAGATTTCTTCCATGCCTGCACTCGACTTGGAAGGTCGTTCAGACGGGCCATCATGGAGTTGAGGTCGAGCTGAGGAGTGTCCTCGGGCCACAGTTCCTTATCAATCCTTTCCATCGCGGATTTCAGTCGGACAAGATATGCCTGAGCACCCTGGAGTCGGAAATTGAGTCTGAGCATGTTCATGGCCACCGCGTCTGCGACAGGAGACTTGGTAGGGTCCAGGTTGGGCTCAATCTCTTCTGTCTCCTTTTTGAAATCTTGGCAGAATTCCGTTGAAGAGAAGGAATGGGACGAGAGTCGGTGAGATACGATCTTCACGGATTTTACAAAGTTCAGTCGACAAGAGACACTCACCATCGAGCATGATGTACATCTTCCTCGAGAATTTGCCCAAATGCCTCTCCAGGCCGTTACTTCTTTGTTCAGCTCCTTAGCCCTTTTGACGAGGTCCACGCGCTCTTGCTTCAGCTTTGCATTCTCCTCCTCCAGCTTCTGGGTAGCCGCTAGCTTTCGATCTACAGTCTCGGTTTTGTCCTTGGCCACCCGTTGGGCGTCGGCGAGTGCTTTGTCCTTGTCCTCCAGCGCCTTCTTCATGGAATCTAAAGAAACAACATTGTTGAGTCGCGCTTGGAGTCAACGATTTTCATTGCGCACGTCTATTCGAGTGAGAGCACTTGGTTCAAAGCATGAAAGGTGAAGATGGGAATGCAGAGAGTCGACAGTAGTTACCTCCTAGAGACTTCAGCTCAGCCCGCGCTCGCTCCAGAGCATTGTTGGAGGCTTCCAGATCCACGCGCAGTCAGTTCCTCTCATCCTCAAGGTCCTTGTACTGCGTTCCAAGGTCGCAATCCCTCTGAAACCAACAAAAGAAAGATATTCAATCAACAAAATAACACCAAGGACGGTCGACTGGGTTATGAAAATCGTCGAACGCCTGTCTTACTATCCTGGAACAGAGTCATATCATGGTTTATCAATAATATCCATGAAACCTACAAGGTAGCTTCAGAGTGGTGTGGTCAAAGGCAAAATGTATCCCGTATACAACAAACTCTAAGACCCCTGACGGTGCAAGCACTCGACAGCGGTCTCAGGGATACACCCAGTGGGTGCACTTAGCGTGCCCCATTGTATCTGCCAATTCTCGATCAGTTGAGTGGCAGAAAACATCCGTCACTCGATCCGTCGAGTGACACGCCCCTCCCCACTCTATGAAGTGCAGCCTATCCTTATGTAGCGTCATATCATGGTTTGTCAATGATATCCATGGAACCTACAAAGTAGCTGCGGAGTGGTGCGACCAAGGGCAAACGTATCAAGCATACGACAAGCTCTAAGACCCCTGCCGATGCAAGCACTCGATAGAGGTCTCAAGGACTACACCCAGTGGGTGCACTCAGAGTGCCCCCACTGAGACAGTTAACACTCGATCCGTTGGGTAACTCGTCAGAAAAAAATATGCACTCGACATGTCGAGTTACTCTAGTACTACGCGTACTATCAATCCAAATCCTACTCGACTAAGACCTGACCTATTCGAGTGGAGAAATTTCAAACATTCTATGAGTGGACGATAAGCACCCACTGGGTGTACAGTCAAGAAAAGACAGGAATTCAATCGGAAATGTACTTACAATCGAACTTACTCGAACATTAGTGTGGAGGGCCGCGCTGACATCGTAAGCCAGCTTGCTAGCCTCGTATGCCTCTTTGGTTCGCAACATTATCTGCTCTGCCTAGATCATAGCCTCCTTCGCAGCTCCGGTCTGATCTTCCGGGACGCGATGCAAAGAGAAAGCCGTCATGGGCAGGATCGGCGTAGTTGTTGGGGCAGCTGAAGCAGTCTGAGCAAGTCCGGTTGGAGTTGATGTCACGATGGTCGAGACAGCTGGAGGAGCACTCGACAGAGGTACTGCAGGTTCAGCTCTGATTTGTGTCGAGTCGCCCATCCCTGGGAAGACTCTGCAGTCGACCATTGAAGCATCTGCACTGATGAAGCTCTTCGGGTGCGGGGGCGCGAGGTGTCCAGGTGTTCGTCGTCGTCTTCCAGCTGGATGACCTCTGCGACGTCAACCGACAGTGTTAACGTTTGCAAGTGACGAATGTCATTTGGATGAATCAAGAACTTATTAACCTCTATGAGAAGTGGCAGCGTCAGCAGTGTCAATGTCTATTGCTTCCCCTCCGTCTCGAGGAGGTGAGGTTATAGATGTAGCAGCTCTGACGGATCAAACAACACTTGGTTGGGAACAATGCAAAGTCACAATCGACAGAAAGAACTCGAGGGAAAAACACTCACGTGGATACGACAGGCACGACCATCTTCATGCGAGGCAAAGCTTTGCGAGGTTTGGTCACGGTCACCTTGGGTTGCTTTGCCGATCGTTCATTTGACTCGACAGTCGAGGGGCGGCTCCGCTTCGGGTTCTTCCCGCTCGGGCCCGGAGCCCTATCCTCAGCAGCCGTAGGATCTTGGCGAGCCTTGGTGCAGCGTTTCGTGCGGAGAGATGGCTTGATTTCTGGCTCATTTTTGTCTGAGTTTTCGTATTCGTCCTCGGAGTCTTTTGAACTGTCGCCGTCCAAGTTGCCACCTTCACTCACAACTCCATCGTCAACGTGGTTCCCGTTAGGAACGGGTGAGTGCATGTGTGTCCACTCTTGCATGATTCAAGTAAAGAAGTCAGTTCATAGGTCAATATATCACTCGACAGTATAAGGACATCAATCGACTCTGCTCAACTCACCAGATTCTTCGGCGGGTTTTTGGCCGAGTAAGGTCAGATCCTCTTGGCTCCCAAAGGGTTGTCGCATGCTCCAGTGATGCTGCGAAGCCACTGCTCGACAGTTTTTTGTGGAACCTCTTCTGGGTACGCCCTAGTCGAGTCCTCAGGGCCCGCGTAGTGCCACATGGTGTGATCTCTGGCTTGGAGCGGCTGAATACGTCGACTGAGAAACGTCTCCAACAGATCCATGCTAGTCACTCCACCCCGGATCAGTTGCACCAGAACTTCAACCAAGATTCCCACTTGGACATGTTCCTCTTCGGTCACCCTCAGAGACTTAGGGACAGTTGGACTGTCAGGTGTATAGGGGGGGAAGGCCAGTCGACCTGTCGAGCGATGTTGTGTCTTTGTAGTAGAACCAAGTCGACTGCCAGCCTCTAATAGACTCAGGAAAAGTCATGGCAAGGAAAGAACTACGGGCTCTTTTCTGAAGTCCTAAACCCCCACACAACTGAAGCACATGAGTCTTCCCATCAGCAAGGAGAGCTTTCTTCACGGTCTAGGATCTGACCATTAATATGTGCTTGAACAGCCCCCAATGGGGAGAACAGCCAAGAAAACACTCGCACAAAGTAACGAAGGCACACAAGTATGCAAGAATATTCGGTGGGAGGTGGTGCAGTTGGGCACCGAAGAAATTCAAGAATCCTCTAAAGAATGGGTGGGGTGGCATAGAGAAACCTCTTTCAATGTGGGAGAGAAGGAGAACCTGCTCCCCGTCGCGCGGCTCCGGCTCGTGCTCTCCCTCCAGTAGCCTGCATGCGCCGTCCCCCATGAGTCCATCGGCGACAAGACCCTCCATGTCCTCGCGGGTGACTATGGAGGGGAGAAAGTCCCCCTTCATCCATCTTGCCGGCACGGTGAACCGAGCGGTCGATGGCTTCTTGCCCTTGACCTTCGTCGCCCCCTTCTTAGCTCGCTCCAGCTTCTCTATGGTGCTCTTCATCACCGCCGTGGTGGCTCTCGTCGGAGAAGAACAAGATGAGGCACTGGAGACAGGGAGGCAGAGGAAGAGAGGAAGTTTGGGGAATAGTATTGTGCGAACCGCAACGCTTCGAGATCTATATCCCGTCGAGTGCCTCGCTGATTGGTGGACCTGCGAGATCACCGCACATGCCAACCATAGTCTGCGTCCAGTACGTGGCGAAATGACCGGCACGGAGATCGAGGCGTCATGCTCCCACTTGCCCTAATCGTGGCATCCTGATCGCACGTGTGCGCTTTCCAAATTTTCGTATCCCGCGAAATCCGGGTCTGACAGACCGACCCGTCACCTCCAAAGATGCTTTCAGTTCACTCGGAGCAAAATAGGCATTAAACATCCACTCGGACATTTTCAAGGCTAAATGGATCCAGGTAAATGGAGAAGAGTTCAATCGACGCAAATTTCGTTGAAGCCCCAAATATCATTTGGAAGATTTGGCGTGTTGACCCTGAATTGACATCAATACTCAGAGTTCAATCGACGCAAGTTTCGTTGAAGCCCCAAATATCATTCGGAACATTTGATGCCTTAATTCTAGATTGGCATTGATACCCCCATTTCACCACTCAAACCCCGATCCATTCGGGGGCTAATGACGAGGATATGTACTTAGGGTAGGGTCCTAGGCTAGGCCTACATACCCTACCTAAGGACACTACATTGGAGGACTTGAAGATCGAGCATAAGCTTCTGACTGGATTCCATGGGATGTTCAAGTCACTCGACATTCAATCCACTCGGAGTCTTCTTCCATCACTCGACAGTCGCCTGTCACTCGGTAGACCTCATCCTCAGTCGACACCAGAAGACCAGGAGCCACCATCAGGAGGCCAATGGGCGGTCATTAGTCCTTCATCATTAATAGTATTTATTATGTACGTTACCAGTAACGCCAGTCTTTAAACCCACGATCGGACCCTTAGATGCCGGGCACTTATGAGGGGCAGCGAACTCTATATAAGCCGCCCCTCCCCTCTGGCACAAGGGTTCGTAACCATTGTAATCTTAACATTCCACATGACATAAGCTCCCGAGCACTGAGACGTAGGGCTGTTACCTCCACGAGAGGGGCTTGAACTCATACATCCGTGTGTACACCCTCGCCGTAGCTAGGACTCTTCCCTCTCCCTTCGTACCCCTACCTTCTACTGTCAGGCTCGTTCCCATGACAACAGGCATGTACAAAGTCTCAAAGGACATCAAACCCTTTGCGATGTCCTCAAAAAGTAGATTCTGAATAGGAACCCTAGGAAAGAGGGTGTTGCCTTTGTGAGGAAACTCAACGCTGATGGATCCTACTGGACACCTGAGCAGTACCTCAAAACCTCATGGGTTGCTGCGAAAGGACCTCCTGTAGATCCATCCACTTTATCTGGATTTACTTGTGAAACTTCATATTCCTCTGATGAGCCACTTGACTCCAACTACAAATTCTTCAAAAATCAGAAAGGTGAAGTATTTGCCAGATTTGTTGGAACTAACTTCAGGAACGGTTATCCTATGAACAAAATCTAGGTTCCTAAGAGCTACCTACAAAATCTTCAACTGAATGTCCTCATGACCCCACTCATGAAGAATAGGAACCCCAGATGAAATTCATCATATGGACCAAAGTCTTCACTTGGACCAAATTCCTCAAATGGTTAAAAACATCATTCTCGTGCTAATGCATCTGTTTCGTAGGGAAATTCAAAGAGTTCTGAATATGTGCATTATTATTCAAATCATTATGTTCATAATTCCTTGAAGAATTTCTCTGCTTATTCATATGAGTACTCTAACCCTCGCCCTGTGAAACGAAGCGCACTTGCTTCAATGCCTCCCTTCTCTTATCGTGCTCGCAGAATGATGAGCTCTTTGCCACCCCTCTAGATGTGGGTGGTGTGACGCCCCCAATTTAGACCGTACGCTAAACATACACGCAATGCGTATGATCAAGATTAGGGACTCACTAATCAATATCACAACACAACTCTAGACACAAATTAAAGTCATACAACTTCATATTACAAGCCAGGGGCCTCGAGGGCTCAAATATAAAGCTCGACAAGCACGAGTCAGCAGAAGCAAATAATATCTGAGTACAGACATAAGTTAAACAAGTTTTGCCTTAAGAAGGCTAGCACAAACATAACAACGGATCGCAAGAGGCGAGGCCTCCTGCCTGGGAACCTCCTATCCTATTGCTGGTCGGGGGCTGCCTCCACGTAGTAGTAGGCTCCTGCGGTGGTGTAGTAGTCATCTCCGGCGTACTCCATCTCCTTGGCTCCATCGTCTGAATGCAGAATCGAATTGAGGGGTAAAGAGAAAGCAAAGCAGCAGTGAGTACTCATCCAAAGTACTCTCAAGACTGACATCAGAACTATACTAAGTATGCATCATTATCAAAGAATGGGTTTATATCTGGACTGACTGCAGAAAACAAGAATGAGGGGGAGGCCTAGTCCTATCGAGGACTAGCATCTTTAACATCTTGCAGCATGAGAAGAGAGTAGATTGGTATCTCATATATAGTCATATTATTGTAGCAATTTTATTAAGTAACCACGCCCAGAGATTATTCCTCGACTCCCTGCGAGGAAGCAATCCCGGAGCCACATTTCATTTAAAGTTAAGCACAATTATAGTTGTATAAGGTCAAGGTACAACTCCAAGTCGTCCTGTTACCGTGGACACGGCTATTCGAATAGATAATTTCTTCCCTGCAGGGGTGCCCCGCATTTCCAACATGCTTGATCACCTCCGACCGGACACACTTTCCGGGGTAATGCCTGGCCTCGGGATCCAAAATGTCGTCACCCCACCTAGACTCAATGAAGAGGCCAGCCCGCCGGTCTAACTCCTAAGCGCGCAGGTTCGTGGGCCACTTGCCCTTGCACTCCTACACGATGCGTACGTGGCCGGAAGCAGACTTAGTACACACAGTCCGGGAGTTGTACCTTCCATCCCAATCCAGCGTGCGGTGCTCCATTGCTGACGTCCGAAGAGCTTCGGCTAATACAACGACGCTGAGTACCCATAACTTCTCCCACGTGAAGGTTTAGTGTGTAAAAGGTCAACGACCAACTCGGATCAAATACCCAACCCATTAGCATTTTATTAGTGTGGGGCAAGCTCGAACCATATTGCAGGCCGTGGCCCCGCCAATAACACTCGGGTGCCTTACCGACGCACCCCACCAAGTCTTCGAATGCCTTGCGACGCATCCCACCAAATCTTGCTCTCGTGGGCACCCTTGGGGCCGACCCATCTTTCAGTAGTATTACGGTAACAAGTCATAGAGGTTGTGTGGATATAACATCAAGACGGGAATTGAGGAATCACCCTCAATGGTCCCCGCTCGATGTAACCGTCAAGGTGGACTTTAGAGGAATCACCCTCGAGGGTCCCACACTTGAGGGGTTGCACGATAGAGACATCGTCAGGAATGGTGAAGGAGGAATCACCCTCGATAACCACGACCGACTAGATGCGCTACAGGGCCAGCATCATGAGTACTTCATGAGGTGTCACCCTTGGTACTCGATAGTAGCACTGCAGAGTCATACAATTAAGGGGAGTGCGGTGGTGTGAGGGGCCTGGCTTGTCGGTCAGTTGACCAAGTCTTCGGGTCATCGAGTCGTTAGGTCGTCAACGAAGAAGCAGGGGCAACTGGGAATAAGGGGTCACTAGGGGTTCACTAGCCAACCTATACTAAGCAGTTGGTATGGTTGCAGGAATAGTAGCAGTTCATCAAAAACAGGCTATGCATCAGAATAGGAGCTAACTAAAACAGTAGCAAAATTCTAATGCATGAATAAGAGGGAGAGAGGTGGGTGATATCGGAATGCTCAAGGGGGTTTTGCTTACCTTGTTGCTCTGCTGCAAAAGGCTGGTCTTGAAGGGCGTAGTCATACTCGGTAGCAGCGTCGGTCTCGGGGTCTACCGGTAAGAAGAGGGGGGAGAAACAATAAATATAAAGCAAATAGGTGCAACACAATGCATGACATGACAATATGCAGAGCTAGGTATGCACTAACGCAATACTACACGTCGTAGACGGAGCGGGAGAATACCTGACGATATTTCCCGGGTCTGTGGATTTATCGGACAGTCGAATTGGAGGGGAAAGTTCCATATTAGTCATGCTAGGAGCATGTGACAAATGAATGGATGGCATATTTGGATTCATGGGATTTTCTGATCAACTTTCATATATAATTTATTTTCATCTGAGCTACGGTTTAAAAGATATGATTTTCTAAAGTTTTTATTAATTCTGGAATTTAACAGACTATTATAAATTCGAAAATTGCTTTATGATGTCAGCATGACATCATCACTGCATCAGTAGTCAACAGGGGCTGGTCGGGTCAAACCTGACCAGTGGGCCCTACCTGTCAGACTCTGGTCTATTTCAGTTTATTAATTTAAACTAAGCAGAGTTAATTAAGTGAGGGCCCCACATATCAGTGAGGCATTAGGGTTAATCTAATTATTTTAATTAACCAATTCACTAATTAACACCTAATGGGGTGGGGCCCAAATGTCATACACCCACATGTCAGTGGATGGGGCCGCGACTACCCGTCGGCCATGGCGATGATGGCGTTCGGGCGAGCGGGGGAGAGAGCGTCGGGAGGGAGAGGGGCAGGTGAGATCTAGCGGGGGCTAGGGTTTCGAGGGAGGGAGAGAGAGGCCGTGGGGGGCGTTCTTATCATCTTGCCATCAGCGGCGAGCTGGTCCACGGTGACGGCGCGGCCGACGCTTTGTAGCGACCGCTCTGATCGCTACAGAGGGAGGTGACAGTGGCGAGTGGGCTGGTGGGATTGGGCCTGTTGGGGCCAGCCTAGTGGGGAAGTGGGTTTCCCCTTTTCCTTTTTCTTTCTTTTTTTTGCTTTATTTTGGTTTTCCTTTTTCCACTTTCCTTTTCATTTATTTTTAGTCACCATTTGCTTTAGTAAAAATGTGGGACATGGTCCACAAAACAACATGCATTATTCCAAAGGTCCACAACAACTTTGGGGATTATTTGAAACTGTTTGTATTTTTAATTTGAATTTCAATTGATTTAAGAATACTTTTAGCTACTTTTATTAAAGGTGGGGGCCACACCAGAATCTTGGTGATGTTGTTTTCCCCAACATTATTTATCTTGGATTATTTCACAACTTTGGAACATTTTAGTTTTGCTATTTGAAGGTTTAAATTTGTCACATTGAATCACAAGGCATTTGAATGGAATTTGGGAATTGGAATTGATTTTCAACTTGATCATATTCCACTTAGCAAAATCATTAGTTGCTGACCATGCCATTATTGTAGCTTAATTACATCATCACTGTAGCACTGACACCAGGGTGTTACAGGTGGTCAAGAAATTGAACTAATTTCTTATGCAGTGTCAGGTCGCCAGATGAACTTGAACGTCTGATGAATTTGCTGGAGACCTGAGGAAATGCTTGGAAGGACGCAAGCTAACCATGTAGAAACGAATCCCTCATTTCTCATGTCCTCACACTACTTGCTTACTATCTTGTGTGATGAAATTTTGTCTGATGAAATTGATGTCATATTCTTCACTCTAAAGCATATGAGTTCGTAAGTTGTACTAATTCATATGTAGGATGAACCTCCAAAATCTACCGAGTGGGTCCTCGATAGTGGATGCATAAACCACATGACTGGTGACAAGGGTCTTCTGATGAATTTGCCACTTGCTCCATCTCATCTGAACCATATCACCTATGCAGACAAAGGAAAAAAAGCAAGGTATTGGGTCTAGGTAAGGTTGCAATCTCAAAGGACCGAACCATGGATAAGGTGATGCTTGTCGAATCCCTCGGGTTCAATCTTATGTCTGTCTCAATGCTTTGTGATCTTGATATGGTTGTCGTATTTGGAAAATATCGTTCTATTGTCATCATGGAATCTGACAATTCCAAAGTCTTCGAAGGCTTTAGGAGAGGAGACTTGTATATTGTTGATTTCTCTACAGGTCCTCAGCCTGCCACATGCCTACTTGCAAAGTCCTCAGAAGGCTGGCTATGGCATCGACGACTTGGACATGCTGGTATGAGGAACTTGCACACGCTCGTGAAGAAAAAGCATGTCATTGGCATTGAAGGTGTCAAATTCCTCAAGGACCACCTCTGTGGTGCTTGTGAGTCTAGGAAAATGACCAGATCCAAGCATCCCTCAAAGACAATCATGACCACGACTCGACCCTTTGAATTGCTTCACATGGATCTCTTTGGCCCCACTCATTACTCCACACTAACAAATTCTTCAAGTTTGTATGGCTTTGTCATTGTTGATGATTACTCTCGTTACACTTGGGTGCATATTATTCTGTACAAGTCTGCAGTGCAGATGTCTTCAGGCGATTTGCTTCAAGGGCCTCCACCAACTTCGTCGTCAAGATCAAGCATATTAGGAGTGATAATGGGACTGAGTTCAAGAACACCGACCTTGATGAATATCTTGATGAACTTGGTATTACTCATGAGTTATCTACCCCTTATACTCCTCAGCAGAATGGCGCCATGCAGCGCAAGAACATGACTCTTGTTGAGATGGCTCGCACCATGCTTGATGAATACAAGACTCCTCGTTGCTTCTAGCCTGAGGCAATTGATACTGCATGCCACATCATCAATAGGGTATATCTTCACAAATTCTTCAAGAAGACTTCGTATGAACTTACGACTGGCAGAAACCCAATGTAAGTTATCTCAAAGTCTTTGGTGCAAAATGCTGGATTAGAGATCCTCACCATAGTTCTAAATTTGCACCGAAATCACATGAAGGTTTTATGCTTGGTTACAGAAAGGACTCGCACACCTACAGAGTCTTCAACACCTACCACCACAAGGTTGTTGAAACTGTAGATGTGCGGTTCGATGAAACTGATGGCTCGCAAAGAGAACACCTGCCTTCTGTGTTAGATGAACAGTCTCCTTAGGAATCCATTAAGCTGAAGGCACTAAAGACGGCATACCCACTAAGGAAGTCATTCCAACGAATGAAGACATTCATGCTGATACACCTGAAGAAAATGGTGCTGAAGAAAATCCTTGGCCACGTCAACCTGCTCACCCAAGAGTTGCAAATGAAGTGCAGATTGACAAAATCATCGATGACATAAATGCACCAGGTCCCCTCACTCGCTCAAGAGCTTCACATTTGACTAACTTTTGTGGGCCCATTGCCTTTGTCTCTATCATATAGCCCACCAAAGTTGATGAAGCTTTCAAGGAGCCCGAGTGGATTCAAGCTATGCAAGAGGAATTGCATCAATTCAAGCTCAACAATGTGTGGGAACTTGCAAGCGGCTAGATCCTCGCAAGCATAACATCATAGGTACCAAGTGGATCTACCGCAACAAGCAAGATGAAAATGGCCTTGTGGTAAGGAATAAGGCTCGTCTTGTAGCTCAAGGCTACACACAGGTTGAGGGAATTGACTTTGATGAAACTTTTGCACTTGTTGCTAGACTTGAAGCTATTCGCATATTGCGTGATTATGCTAACCATCATGATATCATCTTATATCAAATGGATGTAAAAAGTGCTTTCCTCAATGGTAAGCTTGAGGAAGAAGTATATGTTGCTCAACCCCCAGGTTTTGAAGACCCTAAGCATCCTGGCAAAGTCTTCAGACTCAACAAGGCATTCTATGGCCTCAAGCAAGCCCCTCGGGCGTGGTAGGACACTCTGAAGGAATTCCTCATTAAGAAAGGCTTCAAACCCGGTTCACTCGACCCAACTCTTTTCACAAAATCCTATGAAAATGAACTGTTCATATGCCAAATATACATAGACGACATTATCTTTGGCTGTACTGACAAATGTTACAGTGATGAATTTGCCTATATGATGAGTGAAGAATATCAAATGTCTATGATGGGAGAGTTGAAATTCTTCTTAGGTCTTCAAATTCGTCAGCAAGACAACGACATCTTCATCTCACAAGAAAAATACCTCAAGGATGTTTTGAGGAAATTCGACATGCAAGATTGCAAAGGCGTCAAAACTCCAATGCCTTCAACAGGCCACCTCTGCACTGACGAAAATGGTAAAGACTTCGACCAGAAGGTATATCGCTTCATGATTGGCTCATTATTGTATCTATGTGCATCTAGGCCTGATATTATGCTGAGTGTTTGCATGTGCGCCCGATTCCAAGCAACACCGAAGGAATCACACCATAAGGCTGTGAAACATATTCTTCGATACTTAGATCACACACCAATGCTTGGATTATGGTATCCCAAATTCTCAAATCTTCACCTCTTCGGATACTCTCATGCTGACTATGCTGGAGATCGTGTGGATCACAAGTCAACCTCAGGCACATGTCATTTCCTCGGATGATCCTTAGTCTGTTGGTCCTCGAAGAAGCAAAACCGCGTGCCACTATCTACTGGTGAAGCTGAGTATATTGCTGCTGGTTCATGTTGCGCTTAGTTGCTATGGATGAAGCAAACCCTCAAGGACTATGGCATAAATTTGAAGAATGTGCCTCTTTACTACGACAACGAGAGTGCCATCAAGATTGCTTACAACCCAGTTCAGCATTCCAAGACCAAGCACATCCGGATTAATCATCACTTTCTTCGAGATCATGTACTCAAGGGCGACATCGCCATCGACCACATCCCTACTGAAGAACAACTGGCCAACATCTTCAGAAAGACCTTGGATGAAAAGAGATTTTGTAAATTGCGGTGTGAGCAAAATATGTTAGAATCTCCGAATGTTCTTTGAAAAAGGACACACATCCTAACACTTATGCAAAATTGATGACTTAGATGTGCAACACACGAAGTAACGTTTTTCTTCAATCAATGAAGAATATAACCCTCTAAGTGTGAAGAATTTAATGAAGAATTTGATTTTCAGAACCCTACGACAATTGTACGCAGTGTCTGAAGTCATCATTCTTATACGGTGGGTCACGCCACCAACCAAAGTTGAAATTCTTCAAAGTTGAGTTTTTTCATCATTTTGCAAATTCTTCAATTTTTCAAATTCCTCAAGTTTGCAAATTCCTCAACTTTTCAAATTCTTCAAATTATGAAACTCATGTTCTTTACTGACTATTTATATATATTTGAGTTTTCAATGTCCTCAACCACATTCACTTATTGCTAATTGTTCAAGTTGATTTTCATCTAAGTGAATGTGATCGGACCCTATCCCCCTCTATGCTAAACTCAACCCAGTATATTCACAAATTCTTCATATGCGTTCTACTTTGAAACTCATTCAAAGTCTTCACTATGTCCTTGAGAGCTAAAGAATTTGCGAAGGGAAACTTAAAATTTTTACTGTCAAAATTTTCGGCGTTTCTCGCTCAAACGGTTCCGATTCCCATGACTGGATAACCCACGATCCCCCACTCTCGCCACTACTCAGAACGTGGGTAACACATGTCGCAAGGAGAGCAAGGGTCAGGGGCAATCTGGTCCAAAATCTTCGGACGGATTGGTTTTCACCTCCACTATAAATACCCCTCCCGTTTCACTATGCTCGGTTACTCCTCACTCCTACTCTCTCCTGAGCTCCAACCTAGCGCTGCCGCTAAAATCATCGCCGCTGGTGTGGAAGATCTTCACTGCCTCGACCTTGTCGTCGCCGTACTCGCATCGGCCGCGGAAGTCATCATCCCGCCGCCGCGGTAGCTATCTCCCTCTGCCGAGCTAGGGCATGGGAGATCTGGACTGACGAACTTCTCAATCTCATCTCTCAGTTCATCAAGATACAACTATTGGGAAGGGGACATGATCAATAGAACCTGGCTGGATCCGGGCTGGAATAGTGGCGCCCATTCCTAACCAGCTCTAAAAAGGTTCGCTCATGTTGGAGGTACTAACCACTTAGTGATCGGTCTGCTATTTCATGCAAATCCGAAGAAGTTGTCATGGACGAGCCACCAGGGTAAATAAAATCTATTTTTACTTCCCTTGTTTGATCTTCAAGTGTCATCGTTTTCTCATGACAGATGCCATGGGGGTGGCTTATCGTAGGTGGTTGGGGCCAGAGGACGCCGTCGGGCTCCGGGTGCAAGATTGGGCACAAGCGGTGATGACACAAGATGTACCCAGGTTCAGAGACCTCCGGGGGAGGTAATACCCCTACTCCTACTTGGTTTTGTTGGATGGATAGGTATGAGTACAAGGTGCTCCTGGAGCTGTGTCTAGAGGAGGAAGAAGGGGCAGCCGGGTCTTCCTCCACTGCTAGAAGGGGGTGTGTGGGGATGATCGCTCGTGCGTGGATGTGTCTGTCCGTGATCCTCCGTCCCCGTTGCATGGGGGCTCACGGGGTTTTATAGGCCAACCCCCAGCTCTTACAATATGCTTTAAGTACCAAGGTGGGGGGACCCGGCTGGCAGCCTCTCCGGCTGGCCAATGAGTCCTGCCGCTCGCGTCGTCTCGTCGTTGGCGGGGCCCGCCGGCCGAGCAGTCCCATCTCCCGTTGGGGCCCGCCAGCCGGCTCTACGGTTGTCCCTCTCCCACCTACCGTGGCACGGGATGCCCGGGGGGGGGGTGTCGTCTAGCGCCAGCCGGCCAAAGTCTCCTCTACGGCCGGCGGCACTGTAGCCACGCCGGGGGAGGTAATCGAGTGGCGAGGGCATGCCGACACTGTTCCCCCGCCCAATCGCACTCACCAAGGTCAGCGGCCAGGACGGTTGGACTGTAGCCACGTGTTGTAGTGCGTAAGCGGCCACTGTGGCCACAGGGCCTCCCGTCATGCCGATCATATCGCGTCGTCGTACCCGCGCGCAGAGGAACGGGATGGGGCATGCCCGTCCCAAGGTCAACAGAAGAGCCGGCCCGTGGGCAGCCGGCCCCACCCAGCCGGCCGAGGGTCCAGCCGGCTCCTTGAATAGCCGGCCGGGGCATTAGCCGGCACTGGCTTGCGTCGGACGTCCTCCAGTCGGCCATGGCCAGATGGCCACGTAGTTTTTCTTCCAAGAGAAAGGGGGAAGACCCCATTGCTTTGGAATACCTATGGGTGATAACCCCATCAGTAGTCCCCGAAGCTGGTGGGGGCCCGTGTCTAGCGGACGGTGGCGACCGGCGGCTTCCCCTCAGCGCCACCCGCCTCCGGCTTGAAGGTGAAGGGGCAGCCGGGGCGGCCGTCGGACCCGACGCCTCGGGTACCGGCATGCCGCCCCGGGACCCATGCCGGCACGCGGCGTGTACTGATGCGGTGGGTCCCGCGCTCGCGGGGAGACGGGACGTCGCCTGGGCCTAGCCCGCTAGGACCCAGGCATAGCCCAGTAGGCCTCGGGGCGCAGGGCAGGATCCTCTGCGCCCCGATGCGGCCATTACGGCCCGGGGCCACCCATGCGCGCGGAGTTTCTGGGGGAGTGGGCACAATCGATCCCACGTCCCCCAGTCGTGGCCTCCCCTATAAATGGAGAGGAGGGGCAGGAGGTAGAGGTACCTGCGCCCCACTTGCCTCCTTGTTGCCCTTCTTCATTGCCTCTCTTCCTTCCTCGCATGCCGTCGCACCCGAGCCTGCACGCCGCACCGCCGTCGCGATGGTTGATGGATACGGTGGCAGTTGGGATGGCTCCTTCATGGTCGAGGTGGACATCACCGAGCTGCGCCCTGCGCGCATGCTGCTGCCGGCAGAGCGGGTGGCCGCACGCGTGCCGGGCGACGAGATAGTGTTGGCGCCACAGCCAGGGGAACACGTCATGTTCCTCTGGCACTTCTCCCGGGGCTTCGGGCTCCCGATGAGTATCTTCTTCCGTCTTCTCCTCGATACCTTTGACCTCCAGCCGCACAACCTTGGCCTGAATTCGATTTTGTACCTCTCCGCCTTCGTGACATTGTGCGAGGGGTACCTCGGTATCCTTCCTTTCATCGACCTTTTCAATGCTCTCTTCTACCTCAAGCCTCTAAAAAGCGACGCCTGCGGGGGCACGGTGGTGTGCTGTCGCGGTGTTGCTCGCTTTCCTCCTCTTTCCCTTATCGACTCTATCAAGGAGTGGCACCAGACGTTCTTCTATAAGAAGAACGTCGACCCAAGGACGGACTACATCCGGCTGCCGCCGTTTGAGGAAAGGCAGTCCTCCCAGCAGAACTGGCTAGGGTCTGCCCCGCGCGACATGGCCTTGGACGAGCTTGCCCGACTCGCGCAAATGAAGAGCTCTGAGGGGCTGGTCGCCGCCGACCTGGTGGTGGAGTTTGTCTCGCGCCAGGTGTCGCCCCTCTAGATGAGGCCACACCGGATTTGCGACATGTCCGGCCGGCACGACCCCTGCTGGCTGTCCACTGTCGAGCTGATGCTGGCTTAGGTGGCGAAGCGGGTGAACGCCCTCACGACGTTCAAGCTGAAGCCCGCTTCGTGGTCCTTCGGCATGGAGCCGTACGACCACATCAACCGGCCTTCCCTGGTAAGTTTTTCGTCGAGGTGGCCCTTTTTCGCTTGATATTCCCCAGCCAGCAGCCAGCCGGAGAACTTACTTTGATGTGCTGACCGCAACTGTTGGTGCGACAGAACACGCCGGACGGCCCACATCCGCAGATCTTCAAGGCAGAGCGTGACGACTCTGACTCTGAAGACTACCAGATGGGAGGCCCCCTGGAGGAAGCAGTGGGCTCCTCGGGAGGAGCCGACGAGTCGGCGGATCCGCAAGGCGGCGCTCCTGGTTGAGCCAGAGGGTCCGGCGCAGCCGGCGAACCCAGCGGAGCGGGTGAGTTCCCTCTTGCCCCCTCCATCAAGGACTGGACGGATGACGACGACGATGATGAAGATTTGATGATTCTAGATGGGCCTCCTCCCGTAGCACGCCAGGACCGGGGGAGCAAGGAGCGACCAGCTCTAGGCCCGGCAGCTGAAGCGGCCGGCTGGGGGAAGAGGCCGGCTCAGGAGGGGCCGACGGCCCCACCACCCGGTCCGAAGCGGGCGAAGGTGACCGTCCGGAAGCTGCCACCACGCACCAAGCAGGCCTTACCCCTCGTTATCGCGTAAGTTTTGCACCGGCGTCGGAGTCGGCAACAGAGTCAAACCGCATGTCGAGGCCTCCGTCAAGAAGCCGCGGGGGGCAGCCTTGGACCCGCCAGCGCCTCCGCCCGCGCAAGAGACGACCCAGGCGAGGGCGGCAACGACGGAGCCGGCTCCCGAGGCGATCCGACCTAAGGTGCCAGAGGTGACCCCGCCTACAGCCGAGCCAGCCCGGGTCGAGGTGCCGGAGGTCCCGGTGGCCCCGGAGACGGCGTCCATGGAGGTGGAGGAGCCCTCCATCGCGACCGACGCGCCGGAATGGCAGGAGGAGGAGCAGGCGAGGGCGACGGGCGGGGGGCCGGTGGGGAGCGACTCCCGCACCCTTGCCCTTGTCAATCCACCCCCGGCGGCTGGTGTCGTGGCGAGCCCGGGCGGCAGCGGCGGCCGGGCCAGGAGGCCCCTGTGATCGATGCAGGAGGTGCTCCGGGACTAGGAGGCACTGGCGAGCGTGCCGGTCCTGCCGGCTCCCCAGGCGGGCGGCCCGGTCCCCTCTTTCGGGGACTTGGGGAGCGTCTTGGACCAGTGCCGGCAAGAGCTGGCCCGGTTCGCGGCGACGGCCGACGCCGCCCTACAACATGCGGAGGTAAGCCGACACATTGTCTTAGACTTTTCAGTGGGGGCGCACTAGCGCACCCACTGGGTGTAGCCCCCGAGATGCGGGTCGGCTGGCCGGCTGACGGGCAGCCGGGCCGGATCTCTTTCGAATGTGCCTTGACCTTTGCCCCCTCTTTTTTCTTTGGCAGGAAGGAACCTCCCTACGGTAGAAGCTGTTCGTGGAGGCGGTCGGCATCCACGACCGCGGCAAACATGGCTTCTACCGCCTGGAGGACGAGTTGGCTCGCGTGCGAGGCCAGTGCAGTTGCACTTTATAGGAGGGACACGTAGCCCCCGGGAGTCGGCTGACGCCGGTTGTTGTTTTGTAGGTGAGCTGACCACCCTTCGGGAGGAGAAAACCGGGCTTGCCTCTGAGCAAGACCGGCTGGCTATGCTACTGGTCGACGGGGAAGCGGCCCAGGACCGGTTCAAGGCCGAGGTAGTGAAGGAGGCGGCGGCCCGGGAGATGGCCGTCAAGGAGGCAGCTGATGCCGCCTTGAGGACTGCCGCCCTTCAAGGCGAGGTGACCCGGCTCGAGAGGATGCTCGAGGAGGTCAAGGGTTCTCTCGCTGCGTCGGAAGCGGCTCGGGAGTCGGAGCGCAAGGCGGCGCTCCACTTCGCCATTGGGGTGGACGATGCGATCGAAGGTAGGTGCCAATCTTTTTCTTCCCCAGCCGGTTGCTCTTCCCTTTGCCGTTTCTCGTGTTTCATCTTGCTTTTCTTTCCTTCTCTTCTTCTTCCTTCCAAGGTGTTTCCCGGAAACTCATCGCCGCGCTGCGCGCACCGTTGAGGAGCACCGAGAATACCTTCGGGAGTGTGGTCGCTCCATCGAGGAGTATGCCGCGTGGGACATGGACGAGATTGGGCTTGTTGTCAAGATGAGGATGACCCAACTCGAGCGGAGCGTGGAGCGGCTCAAGACCACCGGCAAGGAGGTCATTGCCGCGCTGTGGCCGGGCCGCGGGGGAGCTCCGATGCATCGCATGGCCCAGTGGCTGGAGCATGTCGTCCCCCGCCTCGAGGCCTGGAAGGCATCGGCTGTCGGAGCCAGGGCGCAGATGGTGCTCGGTTCGTCATGTCTTGGTACCGTGGCGTGGACCTGGGCTGGTTGGCAACCATGCGGGATGTGCCGGCCGCACAGCGGGAGGCCCGCGAGCCGGCCCTTGTCCAGCGGGCCAACGAGTTCACGTCATATGTTGACATAGACGAATTCCTTCCGGGCCTTGGCGAGGATGGAGAGCCGTTGCCCGAGGACTCCTTCAGCATCCCTCAAGGCCTGGCGGATGACGAAGTTGCCGACGAGAGCACCGACTCGAGCGGCGAGACGGCCGAGACCGAGGAGCCCACCTCGAAGGCCAAGGAGGCCGACCCAAAGGCTACGACCACCTCCGAGGCAAGGACCGAGCCACCCCGCGATGCGTCGGCTGGGGGCACGCCGGCTGGCGACGCGCCGGTGGCCTGAGCCCCCGGGCGCCTTTTTTATCTTTCTCTTTTTTCTCCTTGCATGTAAAACTTGAATCCACCCACTTGGGGTGTTTGTGTAATGAACTGAATGTTGGTCGTGGGCCACTTTTGCCTTAATATTTATGCCATGGATATTTTGTCGTGTTTGCCTTGTGACTCATGCCGCTTCGTCCTTATCCTTTTTGCCTGCCTCGACTCTTTTCGTTTCTATTCCTTTTCCACTTTGGTTTCGGCCCCGCCAGCCCGATAGCCAGGAACCGGTCTGTAGCTGGGTCGGGGCGTCCGCCTCAAGGGAGCCGGTTCAAAACTTAGGAATTGCGAGGGTTTTTCGGGATAAGTAGAGAGGTAGAGACGCGGCGATGGTCCGGCTGGGCCCCAAAGGGGTCTCCCTTTGTTTCGACCCTTCGTGTGAGCCAAACCTTGCCGCCCCAGGGCCCCGTCAGCCGTATAGCCGGGGGCCGGTCCTATAGCTGGTAAGGGTGGGGAAGTTTGGCCGGCTCACATTACTTAGCCATTTTCCAGAGAGGCGCTTCTAGGCCCAGTTGGCTAGCCCCCAGGCCTGGGAACCGGGCCCGGGAGCCGGTGAGTGAGGAACATTTTTGAAAGAAACGAAATGGGGCGCGCCCCAAGAGTCGGCTTGGGGGCGCCCATTGCATTCATAAGCCCAAAAGGGTGGGGATACATACATACATTGATTTTTCTCAGCAGTAAAACGGGCACAGGAGTGATGTGTTCCATGGGCGCTCCGTCTCTTCATCGGAAGCATCTCTTTTGCACTTCTGCGGCTTCTGGGCGTCTATCAGGTAGTATGTGTAGTTGTGTAGCGCCTTGCTGATGATGAATGGGCCCTCCCATGGGGAGGATAGCTTGTGCTATCCGGCGGTTTGCTAGATCCGTCTGAGGACCAGATCCTCCTTGCAGAACGAGAGTGGCTGGATCCGCTTGTTGTTGGTAGTGCCGGAGCTTCTGCTGGTAGATCGCTGTCTGGCTCAAGGCCAGTTCACGAGCTTCCTCGAGTATATCGACGTGGTCTTCTCTTTCTTCCTTAGCATCCTTCTTCGTGTATAGGGCTACCCGAGGCGAATCGAACTTGATGTCGGTGGGGATGATCGCCTCGGACCCATACACAAGGAAGAAGGGAGTGTAGCTGGTTGACCGGTTCGGGGTGGTCCTGAGACTCCAAAGGACGGCCGACAGCTCGTCGATCCAGCAGCTGGCTGACCTTACCAGCGGCGTCATGAGCTGGGGCTTGATGCCGAATAGGATGAGGCCGTTCGCCCTCTCAACCTGGCTGTTTGACTGTGGATGAGCGACGGAGGCCAAGTCGAGCCGGATTCCTTGCTTGGAGCAGAAATGCGTGAGTGCGCCCTTGGCGAAGTTGGTGCTGTTGTCAGCGATGATGTTGTGGGGAACGCCGTAGCGTACCGTGATGTCATCGATGAACCAGACGACCGTGGGGCTGTCCGGCTTCTTGATTGGCCGCGCCTCGATCCACTTGGTGAATTTGTCGACGGCCACCAGCAAGTGCATCATGCCGCCTCGAGCGGTCTTGAACAGGCCCACCATGTCCAGCCCCCAAATGGCGAAAGGCCACGAGAGGGGGATGGTTTGCAGGGCCATTGCCGGCAGGTGGCTTTGCGTGCTGAAGCGTTGGCAGTCCTCGCACTCGTCGACCAACTCCTTGGCCGCCTCGAGAGCCGTGGGCCAGTAGAAGTCGTGGTGGAAAGCCTTGGCCACCAGGGTCCGGGAGGCGGCATGATGCCCGCACTCGCCCTAGTGAATGTTGAGGAGGATCTCCAGACCCTTTTCCGACTCGACGCATCGCTGGAAGACGTCGATGGTGCTGCAGTGGACGACCTCGTTGTTGATGATGCCGTAGGCCGTGGCCCGACGCTCGATTTTCCTAGCCCAAGCCTCGTCCGGGGCAGCTCGCCCCATAGAAGAAACGCTAGGATGGGTTAGGCCCATGAGGGAGCCAAGATGGCGACCGACTTGGGAGCCCCCAGGACTGGTTGATCGGTCCCCGAGACCGGCTCGCTAGCCCCCGGGACCAACCCGGGATCCCCGAAGGCTGGTTGGTCAGCCCCCAGGTCCGACCCGTTGGGCCCCGGGGCCGGCTGAGCGATGATCATCGTGACGGCCATGCCGCCAGAGCTGGCCGCCTCGGACACCGCCGGCTCGATCGGAGCCAGCTGGGCGGCCGACAGTTCGGGAGCCGATGGTGAAGTTGCCGGAGAGCCGGCCGGGGCCATCGATGGGCCGGTGACGTCCGTCGGCACGAAGATTGACTCCGATTCTGGGGAAGGCTTGATCGACGACTTGAACAGCCGTTCGAGGGAGAGGCCGGCTAGGTTGGCCTGTCGGGTGGAGCCGATCTTTGCCAGCGCATCCGCCGCCTCGTTGTCCACCCGTGGGACGTGATGAAACTCACAGCCCTCGAAGGAGCCGGTGAGCTATTGTACGAGGAAGCGGTAGCTGGCCATGTTGGCGTCCCTGACGTCCCATTCACCAGAGACTTGCTGCACCACGAGGTCAGAGTCGCCGAAGCAGAGGATGCGCCTGATGCCGATCTCCTTGGTGAGCCGGAGGCCATGGACGATGGCCTCGTACTTAGCCACGTTGTTAGAGGCAGCGAAGTGGATCTGGAGGGCGTATTTGAGCTAATCACCTTTTGGGAAGGAGAGGACTATGCCGGCACCCAGGCCGGTCCTCGTTTTCGAGCCATCAAAGTGCATGCTCCAATGCATGGAGTCTGGGGGAGGCGGAACGAGCTCCGTCTCCGCCCAGTCGACGAGGAAATCCGCCAATGCCTGCGACTTGATGGTGGTTCTTGGCTCATACCGGATATCATGATCGGCGAGGGCGATGACCCACTTGGCGATCCGGCCGGTGGAGTCCCGGGCGCTCATGATCTCACCGAGCGAGGCCGTGCTCACCACGGTAATCGTATGCTCTTGGAAGTATTGCTTGACCTTCTTGGCGGAGAAGTATATGCCGTAGCACATCTTTTGGTAGTGGGGGTAGTTCTGTTTGGATGTGGAGAGGACCTCGCTGAGGTAGTAGATGGGATGTTGAATCGGCAGGGACTTGCCCTCCTCCGGCCGCTCGACCACAAGGACGACGCTGATGACGCGGGTGGTCGCCGCGATGTAGGCGAGCAGCGGCTCCTCAGCCGGCACGGCCAAGATGGGCGCGTGGGTGAGAGCCTTCTTGAAGCCGCGGAAGGCCTCGTCCGCCTCGTCAGGCCAATCAAAGACGCCCGGCCTCTTGGTCTGACCCGGCTCGATTAGAGCCGTCTTGCGAAGGAGCCCGTAGAGGGGCAGGACCTTCTCTACCAGCCGGCTGATGAACCGGCTGAGCGAGGCAAGGCAGCCGGTGAACTTCTGGATGTCGTGGAGACGGGTCGGCTTTGGCATGCATTCGATCGCGCTAATCTTCTCGGGGTTAGCTTCGATGCCGCGGGCAGACACGAAGAAACCCAAGAGTTGACCGACGGGGACGCCGAAGACACACCTCTCCGGGTTGAGCTTGATCTTGTACTCGTGTAAGTTCGCGAAGGTCTCTCGCAGATCATCGAGAAGGCTGAAGTGCTTCTTGGTTTTGACGACGATGTCATTGATGTAGACGTGGACGTTCCAGCCTAACTGAGGTAGTAGGCACTTCTGCATGCACCGTTGGAAGGTGGCGCCTGCATTCTTCAGGCCGAAGGACATGGTGATGTAGCAGTAGGTCCCGAAGGGCGTGATGAAGGAGGTCTTGAGCCGGTCTTTTAGGTCCAGCTTGATCTGGTGGTAGCCGGAGTAGGCATCCAAGAAAGACAGCAAGTCGCAACCGGCCGAGGAGTCGATGACTTGATCGATCCGCGACAGGGCGAATGGGTCCTTGGGACATGCCTTGTTCAGGCTAGTGTAGTCGATGCACATGCACCAGGTCTTGTTCTTCTTCAGTACCAGGACTGGGTTGGCCAGCCAGTCCGGGTGGAATACTTCCATGATGAACCCGGTTGCGAGCAGCCGGGCGATCTCTTCGCCTATAGTACGCCACTTCTCCTCGGAGAAGCGGTGCAGGGGTTGCTTGACCGGCTTGACATCCGGCCGGACGTGGAGTTTGTGCTCGGCAAACTTCCTCGGAACACCCGGCATGTCCTTGGGGGACCATGCAAAGATATCCTGATTCTCACGGAGGAAGTCAGCGAGCTCGCCTTCCTATTTTCTATTGAGGTAGGAGTCGATGGTGACGCACTAAGCCGAGTTGGCCGGGTCGAGCGGGATTTTCTTGGTGTCTTTAGATGGCTGGAAGGAGGCCTTGCCGACGGATTGCGAGGGCGGAGTCGGCATGGCCGGCTGGCTGGCAACAAGGGCTATGAGTCGGTCGAGCTACCGCCTCTCCTCGGCGATCTCCAGGGCCTCGGCCAGCTGGCTGCCGTCTCGAGCGCACTCAAGTGACATTTTGTAATCTCCCTTGATGGTGATGATTCACTTGCGGCCCGACATCTTGAGCTTGAGGTAGGCATAATGGGGAACTGCCATGAAGCTGACAAGAGCCGGCCGGCCCAACAACGCATGGTAGGGGCTTGTGAGGTCCACGACCTCGAACAGTACTCGCTCGCGGTAGAAATGGTCGGGTCCATCGAAGAGGACGTCGAGCGTGATCTTGCCGATAGGGGAGCAGGACTTCCCAGGCACGATGCCGTGGAAAACCGTCCGGCTCGCCTGTAGGTCCTCCATCTTCAGCCCCAGCTTATGCATCGTGTGGAGGTAGAGAATGTTGATGCTGCTACCGCCATCTATCAGCACCCACGAGAAGCCACAAGCTCGCTCCTTGGTGGCGATGGTGGGGTTGAGGACCAAGGCATAGCTGCCGGGATTCGGCATCACGGCAGGGATCGTCCTGGCTCCAAGTGACCGACTTCTTCGACCAGTGCATGAACTGGGGAGTTGTCGGCATGGTAGCGTTCACCTCACGGCGGAGCCGGTGCTGAGCGTGTTTTCCCGTCTCTTCACTGCTGAAGACGACGTAGCAACCATCCTGGTTGGGGAACTGATCGATTAGACGGCCGTTGTTCGGAGTCGTTGCCGGCGCCGGGGCGGCAGCTTGGGCTGGGGCCGGCGCACGGGCTGGCAGCACGGGGGGAGCCGGAAGGCCATCCCCCCGGTCCAATCGTTGTGAGAAGCTGCACTGTCGGACCGTGTGCATAGAGGGTTTGCCCCCTGAATGGTTCCTGCAGGGGAGATCGAGCATTTGCTCGAAGGTGAGCTTCGGCTACCAGGCAGCCTTGCCGGTGCGCTGGCGCTGGCCGGAAGGCTAGGAAGCCGGCTCCTGGTCCTCAACGGTATTGACCTGCTGGCTCCTGTAGCGGGGATCCGGCTGGTCGTTCTTGCGCTTGTTCTTCTGCGACTGCCAGTTGTCGGTAGCCGGCCTGGTCATGGCCGGCATTGTCGTTGCCTTGGCGAGCGGGGTCGTCTTGACCCGGATGGCCGAATCGGTCGTGGCGTATTTGTCCGCCTTGGTCATGAGCTCGGCAAGTGTGGCTGGCTCGGAGCACAGGATCTTATGCTTGAGAGGGGTGCCATCTCGGAAGCCCTCGATGAAGTATTGCACGACTTGCACCTCATGCACCCCCTCGCAGGAGTTGCGGAGCTCGGTCCACCGGGTGAGGTAGTCGCGGAGGGATTCGTCCGGCCCCTGAACGCACATGGCGAGTTCACGGGGACGGTCAGGCCTCTTGTAGGTGCCGGTGAAGTTGCGGATCAAGGCCTCCCCGAAGTCTGTCCAGGTGTTGATGCGGCCGGCCGCCAGGCTGTTGAGCCAGGTGCGGGCCGAGCCGATCAGCATGAGGGGGTGTAGCGAACGACTACGGGCTTATTCCGCTAGTGATGCCCACCGCGGTGGTGTAGTCGACCGGCCAGTCTTCGGGCTTAGCGGCCCCGTTATATTTTGGGGTGTCCCTAGGGAGCGTGAAGCCGGTTGGGAACGACTTGGTGCGAATCCGGGGGCCAAAGCAGGCCAAACCAATCGAGCCCTCCTCCTCGAGGAGGGCGGATTGCGCGAGTTTTTGAGGCGGTTGCGGGTGTCATTCTCGCTGCGGGGGACGCGTGGTCCGAGACGAGCCGAGAGTTCGGGACGAACGGTGGGTGGCGTCGACTGCCGCGACTCACGCCGCGGAGGCGGCGTGTGCCCATGGCTGCGCCGGCTGCCGGATGCCGCTGTTGGGGAACGTCGCATGGGAAACAAAAAATTTCCTACGCACACGCAAGATCTATCCATGGTGATGAGCATCTACGAGAGGGAGAGTGGATCTACATACCCTTGTAGATCGCTAAGCAGGAAGCGTTAAGAAACACGGTTGGTGTAGTCGAACGTCTTCGCGATCCAAATCGTCGAGCGTCCCGCGGTCTCATCGCGATCCATCCCGTGATCCAATCACGATCCGTCCCGCGAACTCATCACGATCCGTCCCGCGATCCAATCACGATCCGTCCCACGAACTCATCACGATCCGTCTCACGATCTTGATCACGGTCCTTCCGATCTAGCGCCGAACGGACGACACCTCCGCGTTCAGCACACGTACAGCTCGATGATGATCTCCGCCTTCTTGATCCAGCAAGAGGGAGCGGAGAGGTAGAATAGTTCACCGGCAGAGTGACGGTGCTACGGTGATGGTGGTGGAGCAATTCCGGCAGGGCTTCGCATAAGCACTATAGAAATCCAATCTAGAGGAGAAACTATGCACTGGAGGAACGGGCAGCACGTGGCTAAAAATTCTATGCCAAAACCCTAAAACCTTTAGTATATATAAGAGGAAGAGAGGAGGCTTGGCGCAAGGGAAAATCCTACTAGGAGGCTTCGGCCGAAGCTAGGGAGGAGAGTCCTCCTCCTCCTCCAATCCTAGTAGGATTAGGACTCTTCCTTTTTTGCCTTTTTGCCTTTTTTCCACCTTTTATCTTTGGGCTTTTCTTCCCTAACCGCATGGGCCTTGTGTGGGACTTCCACCAGCCCAAAAAAGGATGGTGATTACTCTCCCACAGCCCATGAAGCGTCTTGGGTCGAAATACCCCTCCCGATGGTCTCCCGGTACACTACCGGGACTCCCGGTACATTACCGATGAGCCCGAAACTTTTCCGGCGACCAAAATAAGACTTACTATATATGAATGTTTACCTCCGGACCATTCCGGAGCTCCTCGTGATGTCCGGGATCTCATCCGGACTCCGAACAACCTTCGGTCACCACCATACATAACTCTATACTACCAAAACGTCACCAAACCTTAAGTGTGCAAACCCTGCGGGTTCGAGAACTATGTAGACATGACCGAGACACCTCTATGGTCAATAACCAATAGCGGGACCTGGATGCCCATATTGGTTCCTACATATTCTACGAAGATCTTTATCGGTTGAACCTCTGTTGGGGAATGTTGCATGGGAAACAAAAAAAATCCTACGCACACGCAGATCTATCCATGGTGATGAGCATCTACGAAGAGGGAGAGTGGATCTACATACCCTTGTAGATCGCTAAGCGGGCAGCATTAAGAAATGCGGTTGGTGTAGTCGAACATCTTCACGGTCCAAATCACCGAGCGTCCCGCGATCACATCACGATCCATCCCGCGAACTCATCATGATCCATCCCGCGATCTCATCACGATCCGTCCCGTGAACTCATCACGAACCGTCTTGCGATCTTGATCACGGTCCTTCCGATCTAGCGCCGAACGGATGGCACCTCCGCGTTCAGCACACGTGCAGCTTGATGACGATCTCCACCGTCTTGATCCAGCAAGAGGAAGTGGAGAGGAATAAGAGTTCATCGGCAGCGTGACGGCGCTCCGCGATGGTGGTGGAGCAATTCCGGCAGGGCTTCGCCTAAGCACTGCGGAAATCCGATCTAGAGGAGCACCGGTGGAACGGGTAGCACGTGGCCGTAAAAACTAGTGCAAAACCCTAAAATCCACCGATATATATAGGAGAAGAGGAGAGGAGGCTGGCGCAAGGGCCAAGGCCCCTATAGGAGTCGGCCAAACCAACTAGGGAGGAGTCCACCTCCTCCACTCCTAGTAGGATTAGGACTCCTTCCCTAATTTGCCTTTTTTGCCTTTTCCCACCTTTTTCCTTTTGGGTTTTCTTCTCCAGCCACATGGGCCTTGTGTGGGAGTTTCCACAAGCCCACTAAGGTCTGATATTCACTCTCTCACAGCCCATGAAGCCTCTTGGGTCCAAATACCCCTCCCGGAGGTCTCCCGGTACACTACCGGCACTCCCGGTACACTACCGATAAGCCCGAAACTTTTCCGGTGACCAAAATAGGACTTCCTATATATGAATCTTTACTTCCGGACCATTTCGGAGCTCTTCGTGACATCCGAGATCTCATCCGGGAATCCGAGCAACCTTCGGTCACCACCATACATAACTCTATACTACCGAAACGTCAGCAAACCTTAAGTGTGCAGACCCTGCGGGTTCGAGAACTATGTAGACATGACCGAGACGCCTCTACGGTCAATAACCAATAGCGGGCCCTGGATGACCATATTGGTTCCTACATATTCTACGAAGATCTTTATCGGTTGAACCTCTATGTCAAGGATTCAGTCAATCCCGTATAACGTTCCCTTTGTTCTTCGGTATGTTACTTGCCCGAGATTCGATCGTCGGTATCTCCATACCTAGTTCAACCACGTTACCGGCAAGTCTCTTTACTTGTTCCGTAATACAAGACCCCGTGGCTAACACTTAGTCACATTGCTTGCAAGGCTTGTTGTGATGTTGTATTACCAAGTAGGCCCTGAGATACCTCTCCATCACACGGAGTAACAAATCCCAGTCTTGATCCATGCCAACTCAACAGACACCCTCGGAGATACCTATAGAGAACCTTTATAGTCACCCAGTTATGTTGCAACATTTGATACACACAAGGCACTCCTCCGATATCCGTGAGTTGCATGATCTCATGGCCATATGAACATATACTTGACATGCGGAAAACAGTAGCAATAAACTGACACGATCATATCCTACGTTTGTAGTTTGGGTCTTGTCCATCACACCATTCTCCTAATGATGTGATCCCATTTATCAAATGACATCTCATGTCCATGTCTAGGAAACCTTAACCATCTTTGATCAACGAGCTAGTCTATTAGAGGCATACTAGGGACATGGTTTTATCTATGTATCCACACATGCATCTAAGTCTCCGATTAATACAATTATAGCATGGATAATAAACGATTATCATGAACAAGGAAATATGATAATAACTAATTTATTATTGCCTCTAGGGCATATTTCCAACAGTCTCCCTTCTTGCACTGGAGTCAATAATCTAGTTCACATCACCATGTGATTCGCATTGTTATGAATCTAACACCCAATGAGTTCCGGGGCTCGATCATGCTTTGCATGTGAGAGAGGTCTTATAGTCAAAGGGTCTGCGACATTCAGATCCGTGTCTACTTTGCAAATCTCTATGTCAAACCGTAAACACTACTACCACACTCCACTTGGTACTATTCCAAATGATTGCTCCACTATATGTATCCAGATTGCTACTACGGGTCATCCGGATTGGTGTTAAAGCTTGTATCGACGTAACTCTTTACGACGAACTCTTTATCACCTCCATAATCGAGAAACATCTCTTTAGTCTTTTAGTTACTAAGGATAATCTTGTGTAACATCCCAAAATTTCATTTTGGAATGTTATGATTATAGCTATGCATCTAACAGCATCATTGCTTGAATGTATGTGTTTGTTGAAATGCCTTTTCTGACTTTCTGAAAGTCCTTTCTACTATTCCCTATGTTGCTTTCACCTATTGGAAATTTTGGTTATAAGTTCAAATAAGAGAGGAGGAACATGACACTCCACACCAGGTACTAATTGGTGATATATTTGAACAATAATAACCAGGGGTTATTTTGAAAATATTTGCAAAAAGGGTTTAAAAAACAATTAGGCAATTTCTGAAAATATTGTTTTTTTCAAAGTATTCAAATGACAGAATAGAAATGTTCATTAAATAGCATTTATTATTCTGTTAATTTTGATATATAATACCCCTATATTTAGAGATGATTTGAATGCTTTAAATGTATTTGAATGTCTCTGGAAAATTATTAAAAAGAAACGGTAACCGTTTCCGGTATTAAACGGGCCGGCCCACGACAGTTACTCGCGAATTAATTAGAAGCCGGCCGACCGAGCGCAGTAACGCCTCCCTCTCTCTCTGATGCTAGGTCCCACACCCGACCGACCGTTGCCCCGAAACGGTCATCGCCCTCCTCCCCGCGCGCGCCGGACCCGACTCGCCGGCCGTTTCCTCCCTCACCGGATCTCTCTCCTCTTAACTCCCCCGCACCCCTCGAGCGCCCTATAAGTAGCCGGCCACTTCCCGCATCCGTTCACCCTGAGTCCCCTTTTTCTCTCTCGCCGAGACGCTGTCAATTGCTCGTCGGAGCTACTTCCCCACCGGAGCTCGCCGTCGACCGTAGCCACCACGTCCGACCACCGTTCGCCCCATTGTTGCCACCAGTCGACTCCGGAGAACCGTCGCCGTCGCCCGGACCATTTCCCCATCCTCCCCGACCACCGGAGCGCCTCGTCGTCGTCCTCGCCGCCTTCGGATCGCCGGAGAAACCCCGACGCCGGCAACCTCCCTCCGTAAGCTCCCTCGACCATCGGATCCCGAACCAACGACCCAGATTAGAACGGGCTTAAGTCCGAACCGGTATCCTCTTCCAATCGGTCGCCCGCTCTAAATCACCTACCGCACGCGCTCGCTAGCCAATCGGACAGTGCCACGTAGCCCCCTGACCGTCGCAAATTATTTTTCTTTTTCGGTTTTGTTTTAATTAACAGAATGTTTTCAAATTTTGTTTTGCTTATATCTTTTAATCTATTTAGTGTTTTGAGTTGATTCTTTTTGCAATAGCTCACAATTTTCATGTAGTTTCACCCTGTACTTTTAAATTTCAAATTTGAACTATAAAATTTGAATTGAATCAAATTTGCTTAAAATCTTCAAATCTGAATAACTAGAGTTTGAAAATAGATTTTGATATGAATCTTTTTGATACTGTTTGGTATTAGTTAGGACTACCTTCATGCTTAGTTTGAAGATATTTAGGATATATTTGATTAATGTTTTAACCAAAAACAGAATCTGCTTAGTATTATAATATAGTTTTATAAACTTGATTTTAATTAGTTTGTTTTAGAATTTGGTTTTATTATTTTATTAGGTTCTGTAGTAAACACTTAGTGTCTTCACTCACTGTTAATAAAAAATATAAATTTGCTTAGTTTAATTTTATTTAACATAGGAATCACAATGTCTTTTCAAATAGGCTTAATTTGACTAAACAACTAACTAGTAATAGTTTTGTTTTCAAACAAAGTTTTGTATATTTTGTTTCTGTTTTCTAAGACAGATTTAGTAGTAAATTATTTTCTATCAATAACATGTTTTACTAATAAATAATAAGTTAGTTTTTCATTTCTTTTGTTAGTACAACTATAGTTGATTCATATAGTGTTTATCAAAACTTTTACAAACTTTACTAAAGTTTTCCCAAAAAAATTAAATTGATTTTGTTTTGTTTAATATTAAAATATTCTATTGTTGCCTTGCTATCAACAATTGTCTTGTTATTTCAAAATAGTTTTATTATGTAGTAGTGTTTTCATCATCTCCTTTGGAAAACAAAACCTTGTGTGTTTTACTTGCTAGAGACTTTTGTGCATTGTTTGCCTTGATTGTTTAGTACTTCTTTGCTGAATGTTATGAGTACTTATTTTGGTTGTATGCTTATTTAAGTGCTTGTTTGCTTCGTTAGATTATTCGGAGTGCGAAGCTTGTTACTTAGAGTCACTCACGTACGAAGATCATCAATCAGGCAAGTCACTTTGATCATATTTTTACCCATGTTTTATATGCATTAGTTCTACCATCTCCCCAATTGCATGCAAGATAGGTTAGTTGGAAACTTGGTTACATTGTAATAGTATCATGTGGTAGGTACCCCTCCTCAACCCTCTTTGACAACTTTGGCCCCGGGAAACGTTGTTTTACTTTTGCTATGCTATTAGTAGACGGGGTTGGTTGTGTGATTCATGAGAGTTGAGAAAGTTAATAATTTCAAGACCTACATAATGATCAAGATTTCAAGACTCCAAGTTTTCAACATACCTCTGGGTGGATGATGGTTGAACGGCACCCTGGAGAAACCAGTGGTTAGCCTAGGTGATGCTGGAGATGGCCAGTATTCACGCGGAAAGGTCCACCCAGGCACAAAGAGATGGATGGGTGCTTCAAGACCCAAGGCTTACCTGCACAGCCACAAGTCATTATGGGCTCTGGCTTGGTCGGATATCGTGGTGACCCTGGACAGGCGGTGCTACGAGAGGTAGAAGAACGGTAGGAAAGGATGGGCACCGACAGAGTCGCAGGGAAACCCTTTGGAAGACCATGTTTTGGTCATCCGTTTCTCAAACACCCTGAAGTGCGAGAAACCAAACGGAGGCGACCAAATCTTGTGGGGAACGTGTGCAAAACTCTGCAGAGTATTTCAAACCTAATCGATTAGCCGTGTCCACGGTCATGGACGACTTGAGCCAAAGGAATTGGAACTTCCGGAACTCTCAACACAATTAATAATGATGATGTGGGTATTAACAATTTTGGGAATGAGAATTGGTTGGTGGAACCATCTCATTAATCAACCAACTTAGTAATGTTTTGCTTAGCCCCTTTTCTTGATGTAGGAAAAATTGGCTTTACGCAAAACTTACCACCCCACCTGCCATATATGCATATAGACTAGCTGATTATTTTCACACCTCTACTGTGACTTTGCCGGCATGTTCCATATGCTGACCTACACGGCTGCAACGTATCATGTTGCAGAGTATTTTTCCGACCAGGAGTGAGGACGCGTTCTATGCTCAGTGAGATGCCCTTGGAGTCGGATGGACTCATCTACCGTCGACGCTTCCGCAAGATTTAGTTATTATCATGAGTTGGCTTTTTGGCCACTTTATTGTAATTTTTATTATAATAAAGGACTCGATATGAGAATTCGATTAATATAATGCTGTGTGATTTCCCTTTGATATATATACATTGATGTACCGTGTGTGTACCAGCATGATCTTGGGATGGTACGGAAACACCGGAGACTTGACCTTTCAGGTCGGGTCGCTACATCTTGACCGCTGTCCAGTGATCCACTCCTGGATCACTCTTGTACCCCTTGACGGACTCATGGCAAGGCACACACAGGTGCAGTACACAACATGGCATACTATACAGAGCCTATGGCTAAGGCATAGGGGACGACATTCGCCCTTTCTCTTTCTTCTGCCATTGTCGAGCTTTGGGTCTCACTCAACTTCACACCTTACAAAGCAGGCGAGAACTCTTCTCTCTGACTAATCCATTTTGAACTCTTTCAAAATCTTGTCAAGGTATGTACTCATTGAAAGTCTTATAAAACATCTTGATCTATCTTTATAGATCCTGATGCTCAACAATTATGTAACTTTATCCAGGTCTTCCTTTGAAAAACTCTTTTCAAACAACCGTTTATGCTCTCTAGAAATTCTACATCATTTCCGAATTGCAATATGTCATCCACATATACTTATCAGAAACTCTATAGTGCTCTCACTCACTTTATTGCAAATACAAGTTTCTCATAAACTTTGTATAGATTTAAAAACTTTGATCACCTCATCAAAGTGTATATTCCAACTCCGAGATGCTTGCTTCAGTTCATAGAAGAATCACTGAAGCTTGCACACCTTTTAGCATCCTTAGGACTGACAAAACCTTCTGGTTGTATCACATACAACCTTTCCTCAAGTAAACCGTTAAGAAAACGATGTTTTGATATCCATCTGCTAGATTTCATAATTGAAAAATGCAGCAACTGCTAACATAATTCCAACAGACTTCAGCATCGCTACGAGTGAGAAAGTCTCATCGCAGTCAACTCCTTGAACTTATCGTAAACTTCTTTGTAACAAGTCGAACTTTACAAATGGTGACAATTACCATGAGTGTCTGTCTTCATTTTAAACATCCATTTGTACTCAACGACCTGCCGTTCAATGAGCAAGTCTACCAAAGTCTATACTTGGTTTTCATACATGGATCCTTTCTTGGATTTCATGGCCTCTAACCATTTGTCAGAATCCGGCCCCATCATCGCTTCTCCACAGCTCGTAGGTTCATCGTTGTCCAACAACATGACCTCCAAGACAGGGTTGTCGTACCGCTCCTGAGCATAACACATCCTTGTCGACCTACGAGGTTCGATAGTAACTTGATCTGAAGCTTCATGATCATCATCATTAACTTCCTCTTCAACTAACGTAGGCTACATAGAAACAACTTCCTGCGCTGCCCTACTCTCTGGTTGAAACAGAGGTTCAATAACCTCATCAAGTTCTATCTTCCTCCCACTCAATTCTTTCAAGAGAAATTTTTTCTCGAGAAAGGGCCCAGTTTTAGCAACAAACCTTTTATGCTTGGATCTGAGATAGAAGGTTCACCCAACTGTTCTTAGGGTATTCTATGAAGATGCATTTGTTCGCTTTGGGTTCGAGCTCATTAGGTGAAAACATTTTCCACACAAGCGTCGCAGCCCCAAACATTAAGAAATAACAGCTTAGGTTTCTATCAAACCATAATTCACACGGTGTCATCTCAATGGATTTAGATGGTGCCCTATTTAAAGTGAATGTAGTTGTCTCTAATGCATAACCCCAAAATTATAGTAACAAAACGATAAGAGACATCATAGCACGCACCATATCCAATAGAGCACGACTATGACGTTCGGACACACCATCACACTATGGGTTCCAGGTGGCGTGAGTTGTGAAATAACTTTCACATTGTCTAAAGTTGTATGCCAAACTCGTAACTCAGATATTCACCTCCACGATCATATCGCAAACATTTTTATCTTCTTGTCACGACGATCTTAAACTTCACTCTGAATTTGCTTGAACCTTTCAAACGATTTAGACTTGTGTTTCATTAAGTAAATATACACTATATCTGCTCAAATCATCAGTGAAGGTAAGAAAATAACGATATCCACTGCACGCTACAAGACTCATTGGATTGCATACATCAATATGTATCTTTTCCAATAAATCACTTGCCCGCTCCATCAATCCAGAAAATGGGGTCCTTTGTCATCTTGCCCAAGAGGCGTGGTTCGCATGTCTCAATTGATTCGAAATCGAATGAGTCAAAAGATCCATTAGTATCGAGTTTCTTCATGCGCTTTATACCAAAATGACATTTAGCGGCAGTGTCACAAGTATGTGGTACTATAATTATTAACTTTGTATCTTTTGGCATCAATGTTATGAACATGTGTATTAGTACGATCAAGATTCAACAAACCATTCTCACTAGGTGCATGACCATTGAAGGTATTATTCATGTAAACAGAATAACCATTATTCTTTAACTTAAATGAATAAATGTGTTGCAAAAAACGATCTAATCATGTTCATGCTCAATGCAAGACACCAAAAAATATTTATTTAGGTTCGTCACTAATCCTGAAGGTAGAGAGAGCGTGCGATGTTGATCACATAAACCTTGGAAACATTTCCAACACACATCGTCACCTCACCCTTAGCTAGTGCTCCGTTTATTCCGTAGCTTTTATTTCGAGTTACTAACATTTAGCAACCGAACCGGTATCCAATACCTAGGTTCTACTAGGAGTACTAGCAAGGTACACATAAATAACACGTATACTTCTGTCGACGTTGCCAGCCTTCTTATCTACCAAGTATCTAGGGTTGTTCCGCTTCAGCGACCGCTCTCCTCATAATCGAAGCACTTAGCCTCGGGTTTGGGTTCAACTTTGGGTTGCTTCACTGGAGCAGCAACTGACTTGCTATCCATGAAATTTCCCTCCTTGCTCCTGCCCTTCTCGAAACTAGTGGTTTGACTAACCATCAACACTTGACGCTCCTTCTTGATTTCTACCTTCGTGGTGTCAAACATCGCGAACAGCTCAGGGATCATTATTTCTATCCCTGGCATTTTATAGTTCATCACCAAGTTCTAGTAGCTTAGTGACAATGACTTGGAGAACTATATCAATCACTATCTTATCTGGAAGATCAACTCCCACTCGATTCAAGCGATTGTAGCACCCAGACAATCTGAGCACATGCTCAACGATTGAGCTATTCTCTTTCATATTACAGACAAAGAATCTTGTTGGAGATCTCATATCTCGCAACACGTGCATGAGCCTGAGATCCTAATTTCAGCTCTTAGAACATCTCATATGTTCTGTGATGTTCAAAACGTTTCGGAGCCTCAATTCTAAGCCGTAATGCATGACGCACTAAACTATCAAGTAGTTATCAGAACGTTCCTGTCAGATGTTCACAACATCTACAAACAACGCTAGAGGGGTTGGCGCACCGAGCGGTGCATTAAGGACATAAGCCTTCTATGCAGCAATGAGGACAATCCTCAGATCATGGAGCCAGTCCGCAATATTGCTACCATCCTATTTCAACTCTATTTCTCTAGGAACATATAAAAATTCAAGGGAGCTACAGCGTGAGCTAGTAATCTACAACATAGTTTGCAAATACACTACTCACTATGTTCATGATAATGAGTTCAATTAATCATATTAGTTAAGAACTCCCACTCAAATTGACATCCCTCCAGTCATTCGAGTGATACATGATCCAAATTCACCAACTCAAGTCCGATCATCACGTGAGTTCAGGTGGTTTCAATGGTGAACATCATCATGTTGATCATATCTACTATATGACTCATGTTTGACCTTTCGGTCTCTTGTGTTCTGAAGCCATGTCTATACATGCAAGGCTCGTCAAGTTTAACTCGAGTGTTCTGCATGTGCAACACTGGCTTGCACCCATTGTATGTCAACGTAGAGTCTATCACACCCGATCATCACGTGTCCCGCGATCCAATCACGATCCGTCCCGTGAACTCATCACGATCCGTCTCGCGATCCAATCATGATCCGCCCGCGAACTCATCACGATCCGTCTCGCAATCTTGGTCACGGTCCTTCTGATCTAGCGCCGAACGGACGGCACCTCCGTGTTCAGCACACGTACAACTCAATGACGATCTCCACCTTCTTGATCCAGCAAGAGGGAGCGGAGAGGTAGAAGATTTCACCGGTAGCGTGCCAGCGCTACGGTGATGGTGGTGGAGCAATTCCGGCAGGGCTTCACCTAAGCACTGCAGAAATCCGATCTAGAGGAGAAACTATGCACTGGAGGACCGGGCAGCACGTGGCTAAAAATTATGTGCCAAAACCCTAAAACCTCTAGTATATATAAGAGGAAGAGAGGAGGCTTGGAGCAAGGGAAAATCCTACTAGGAGGCTTCAGCCGAAGCTAGGGAGGAGAGTCCTCCTCCTCCTCCAATCCTAGTAGGATTAGGACTCTTTCTTTTTTGCCTTTTTGCCTTTTTTCCACCTTTTATCTTTGGCATTTTCTTCGCTAACTGCATGGGCCTTGTGTGGGACTTCCACCAGCCCACAAAAGGCTGGTGTTTGCTCTCCCACCGCCCATGAAGCCTCTTGGGTCGAAATACCCCTCCCGATGGTCTCCCGGTACACTACCAGCATTCCCGGTACATCACCGATGAGCCCGAAACTTTTCCGGCGACCAAAATAGGACTTCCTATATATGAATTTTACCTCCGAACCATTCTGGAGCTCCTCGTGACGTCCGGGATCTCATCCGGGACTCCGAACAACCTTTGGTAACCACCATACATAACTCTATACTACCGAAACGTCACCAAACCTTAAGTGTGCAGACCCTGCGGATTCGAGAACTATGTAGACATGATCGAGACACCTCTACGATCAATAACCAATAGCGGGACCTGGATGCCCATATTGGTTCTTACATATTCTATGAAGATCTTTGTCGGTCGAACCTCTATGTCAAGGATTCGGTTAATCCCGTAAGATGTTCCCTTTGTTCTTCGGTATGTTACTTGCCCGAGATTCGATCGTCAGTATCTCCATACCTAGTTCAACCTCGTTACTAGCAAGTCTTTTTACTCGTTCCATAATACAAGATCCCGTGACTAACACTTAGTCACATTGCTTGCAAGGCTTGTTGTGATGTTGTATTACCGAGTGGGCCCTAAGATACCTCTCCGTCACACAGAGTAACAAATCCCAGTCTTGATCCATACCAACTCAACATACACCCTCGGAGATACCTGTAGAGTACCTTTATAGTCACCCAGTTACGTTGCAACGTTTGATACACACAAGGCACTCCTCTGGTGTCAGTGAGTTGCATGATCTCATGGTCATAGGAACATAAACTTGAGAAGCAGAAAACAGTAGCAATAAACTGACACGATCATATGCTATGTTCATAGTTTGGGTCTTGTCCATCACACCATTCACCTAATGATGTGATCCAGTTATCAAATGACATCTCATGTCCATGGCTAGAAAATCTTAACCAGCTTTGATCAATGAGCTAGTCTATTAGAGGCATAATAGGGACATGGTTTTGTCTATGTATCCACACATGCATCTAAGTCTCCGATCAATACAATTATAGAATGGATAATAAACGATTATCATGAACAAGGAAATATGATAATAAATAATTTATTATTGCCTCTAGGGCATATTTCCAACAGCCGGCGCTTCTTGGTGGCAGCCGCTCCGAGGCGGCTCATTGGTGCGCCGGCTGCTAACAGACGGTTGCTCACTCCCCGGCATCTGAGAGGGCCGGGGGTTGTTTGATTCGGCCCGGTGGCCGGAGACGCGAGGGGACCAGGAGTATTGGGCCGCCTGGAGGCCGACAGTTCTCGTGCCCTCGCGCTCGGGCCGGGGGCCTTCAGTGGCGACGCCGCCTGTCATGAGCAGATGCTGCTGCGCATCAGCAGCATCGATGAGCTCCTTGATGTGGCGCTCGTGGGTGGCACGCTCTTCGCCCTCCAAGCTGGCCAATTCCTCGTAGGACACCTTGAGAGTCGTAGGTTAGCCACGGGGGTGTTGTAGACGGGCATTTTGTCGCCAAGGATTTCGGCGACCACGCGGCCGCAGTCACGCACAGCCCCACGCCGGCTAGGCTCGGTGCCAGCCGGGGTGAGTCCATAGGCGGAAGCATACTCCCTCTATGCCGCCCCCATGCGGCGCCGTGTGGCGGCGAGGGCGGTGGCGTCCTTGAACAGGATCCGGCGAGCCGCCTCGAGGTCGGCCGTGGCGGTATCGGGGTTCGCCGTCGGGGCGATCAGAGTGCTCAAGCTCTGGAGGGTCGCGCTGAGCGGGTCGGACGTGTTGACGCAGGCGGCGGCAGCAGTAGCCGCGACCCGCGCCCGTCCAGAAGCGATGGAGGAAGTGATGGCCATCACTCCCATGCGATCATGGGACACGCTGGAATGGGCCGCAGCGAGTGCGCCCACTGCCGTGGGCGGACCAGCGTAGACGAGCACCCCCGTGGGGTACTCATCATCGGCCGGAACCTTGGCGAGGCTGAGCCTGCCGAAGCGCTCGGTGAGCGCGTCGATGTCGGCTGTGAGGTCGACGGATTTGCCCGCAGGGCAAGCCCCACGAGCTCCCCATGGTTTCGCCGGGACGAGCGACAACGGCGGGGAATGGCGAGGGGTCCCACCTGGAGCATGAATCCGGCCGACGCCATGTACGGCCCCATGGTGGGCGCCAACTGTCGTCGTTTTCTCACGACAGATGCCATGGGGTGGCTTATCATAGGTGATTGGGGCTGGAGGACGCTGTCAGGCTCCGGGTGCGAGATTGGGCACAAGCGGTGATGACACACGATGCACCCAGGTTCAGGGCCCTTCAGGGGAGGTAATACCCCTAGTCCTGCTTGGTTTTGTTGGATGGATAGGTATGAGTACAAGGGTGCTCCTAGAGATGTGTCTAGAGGAGGAAGAAGGGGCAGCCGGCTCCTCTTCCTCCACTGCTAGAAGGGGGTGTGGGGGGATGATCGCTCGTGCATGGATGTGTCTGTCCGTGATCCTCCGTCCCCGTTGCATGGGGGCTCGGGGGGGTTATAGGCCAACCCCTCAGCTCTTACAATATGCTTTAAGTACCAAGGTGGGGGACCCGGCTAGCAGCCTTTCCGGCTGGCCAGTGGGTCCCGCCGGTCGCGCCGTCTCGTCGTTGGCGGGGCCTGCCGGCCGAGCGGTCCCATCTCCCGTTGGGGCCCGCCAGCCGGCTCTGTGATTGGCCCTCGCCCACCTGCCGCGGCACGTGCCGCCCAGGGGGCGTCATCTAGCGCCAGCCGACCGAAGTCTTCGATACGGCTGGCGGCACTATAGCCACGCTGGGGCAAGTAATCGAGTGGCGAGGGCGTGCTGGCACTGCTCCCCGCCCGATCGCACTCACCAAGGTCAGCGGTCGGGGCGGTTGGACTGTAGCCACGCGTTGTATGCATAAGCGGCCACTGTGGCCACAGGGCCTCCCGTCGTGGGGGTCACATCGCGTTGTCGTACCCATGCGTAGAGGGACGGGACGGGGCATGTCCGTCCCAAGGTCAACGGAAGAGCCGGCCCGTGGGCAGTTGGCCGCGCCCAGCCGGCCGAGGGTCTAGTCGGCTCCTTGACTAGCCGGCCGGGGCGTCAGCCGGCACTGGCTTGCGCCGGACGTCCTCCAGCCGACCACGGCCAGACGGCCGTGTAGTTTTTCTTCAAAGCGGAAGGGGGAAGACTCCGTTGCTTTGGCCTACCTAGGGGTAATAACCCCGTCATCAAGTTTTCCTAAATCTTCACAAAGGTGTTTATTCTTCAAGAATCTCATTCTAAAGCACCTTACATGTTCATACACTTGATGACTTTCCCTAAGTTATGATTTTCTTCAAGATTCCTCAATTGTGTGAATCCTCAAAATTTGCACAACTCTAGAACCTAAGACAAAGAACACTTAGTGAAATTCCTCAAGACACCCATGGTCAAATTCCTCACACCTAATTTTATTGAAAAAATTCTGAGAACGCATATGACCTCTTCAAATTCCTTGCACCTATACTCTGTTCACAAGTAGAAAACATGTCCGCTGATGAATCACTAGGTTCTCATCAACTTAACTCATTTGCAACATTTCTTGAAGAAAAAATGTGCACTTCTTCAGAGTCTTCAAGAGTTCAAAATCCTCAGCTGAAGAAAATGGCTGATGGGAAGAAGCCACAGAAAGGTGGAAAGAAAGCTGAACAGAATACTGCTTTTGAGATTCCTGAACATTTGTATGTTGGTTACTGTACACCAGATGAGTCCATACACGGCAAAGAGACAAAAGAACATAGGAAAATCAGAATTCAGAGGATTGAACGGAGGTGGGTGAGGGAATGGAAAGAGTATCGCTATGTTACTCCTAGATATATGAAGAAGTTCGCACTCAAACCCCCTTGCAATAGGGCTCCTCCTGCTAATGATCAAGAAGTTGATACCACAAGTGTTGCTCGCGGTGAAGACTTTCCCGCTGAATGGGAAAAGCGTCAACTCAAACTTCAGAGGACTGCTCAAGCTGCAGTGAAGAAATTCAATGAAGACACTGCTGCTGCTACCACTGCCGGAGCCTCTGCAAGTGCTCCGAAGAAAAAGATGATGAAGAAATCTGTTGTGAAGCCAAATCCTTCATCATCAAAGTCATCACAGCAGATTCCTCACGCTCAGCCCTAAAAGTCCTCAGCTGCTGAATCGATAGCTGCTCAGTCCTCAACTGTTGCTGCTAAGTCCTGAACTCTTGTGCATCTTGCATCATGCCAAAGGACTGGGGGATTCTCAATTGCTTCTGAGGCATCAACAAGTTCTTCAGCCCAAGCACATTCCTCAAGTAGTCCTTCTCTCAGGAAAATGAAATCAACTGTTGGACAAGGCATTCGACCAAGTCCCCAACCCAAGAAGGTGGCGTTCACAATACCATCAGATTCCTCGGATGAAGCTGATGATGAGGAACCGGAAGAAATCATCAGAAACAAGCAACAATGAGTGGCTAAAGCAAAGGGATCTCAAATTCCTCTTTTGCTTGATCCAAAAATTGTGTTGAACTTCATTGACATCTGGCACAAGGACCCCAAAACGCCTATTGATGACTTGAAGCTGCCTTCTGGTCTAGATCCTGTCCTCACTGCCTTCATCACTAAAGAAAAATGGAAGCATGAGAACGCCAGACAAACCAAGAAGGCTCAGTGCAAGAAAGAGCATTACTTGAAGAAAAATGTTCTAAATCTGTCTCCTGAGGAACTTGTGAAGGTACGGTCTGAGATCAAAGGTCTCAGTGAGGAATTCAATTCATACTATGCTGATTGGCAAGGAGCCAAGGTTCGCTTCGTTAACATTGCTGATAAAGTCATCAATGATCACAACACAAGGGTTGCAGCTCGATCGCAACAACAAATTCCTCAGGCTGAGGAAATTGCTCAGCCTACTGAGGAAACTGCCAGCGCTGCTGAAGAAAGTGAGACCGCTGAAGAACCTGCCAGGGCACCCTCCACTGGTGCGCCTGATGAAACTGAACCTACAAGGACGACCGCATCAGTCGTGCCTGAAGAAATTGCTGCCCCTTCACCCTCCTCTGACACCCCAAAATCTTCAAACATGAAGAAATCAACCTTCCTTCTACATCAGAAGTGAAGAAAACTAAGGCTGCTGAGAAGAAGGCTTTAAAGAGAAAAGCTTCAACTTCAGATTCCTCAGCTATGAAGAAGTTGAAGACTCTACCAAAATCTTCAACGGAACTATTAGATGCCACTCCACTCTCCTCAGCACCAGCCTATGAGATAAATCCATTTGGCGTTGACTATGTCATCCCAGATGATGAAGATGAAGAAGATCATTCTGCTGCATCGACAGAGCAGATTGATGAAGACATTGAAGTTGAAGCAAATGCTTCAACTCCACAAGTATCCTCGCCCCAGCCTATGTTCACTGCTGAAGAGGCCAACATTGAAGACATTGATGAGGATGTGGACATTGGCAACACAACTCCTGCCATAAATGACGAATATTGGGAAACTGTTCACCCAAATTCCCCGATGACCACTCCTTTGTCACAGATTCCTCAGTCCCCTGCCCAGACTGAAGAAATTCATGAAGGATCTGATGACATGGGCGCTCCAATCACTGATGAAAATCCAGCTGCATCAGCTAATGACTCTGCTGCTCCAACTACTACTGAGGAAAATGCTCCGCAAATTCCTCGGTCTGAAGAAATTCCAGCTATGCCTAAAGAGATGAAGGGCCGCTTCAAGCCAAACCTTCAGCCGAAGCCGAGGATGCCATTTGTCACGCCCAAGATGCGGTCCTATCCTTATTTCGGCACGAGGGCCTCGACAGGGATAGAAGCGCATCTCGTCGTGTTGCAAGAATGGATATCATTACAAGTACATGTACAGCAGAGATGAGTATATGGAATTGGTTTACACTCGCCACAAGCTATATCAGAGTCACATCAACACAGCAACATACTCAAACATCATATAGAAGAGCAGGGTCCGACTACGGATGAAATCAAACGATAAAATGACATCCATCCTTGCTATCCCAGGCTGCCGCCTGGAACCCATCCTAGATTGGTGAAGAAGAAGAAGAAGAAGAAGAAGAAGAAGAACTCCAAATCAAATCAAGCAACGCGCTCACGTCAAATCATCGCATTAACTGTACCTGCAACTGTTCTTGTAGTAATTTGTGAGCCACAAGGACTCAGCAATCTCATTTCCAAGGGTATCAAGACTATTAAAGCTTAATGGGTGAGGTATGGTTAAGTGGTGAGGCTGCAGCAAGCGACTAAGCATTTATTTGAGTGGCTAACTTACGAGTACAGAAAATAAAGTATGGTGGTCTACGCATAACGGACGTGAACTAGTAATGATCACTAACTGATCCTGAACACCTACTTACGTCAAACATAACCCCACTGTGTTCTCTTTCGGATAAGAACTCACGAAAAGAGACAGTCACGGTTACGCACACAGTTGGTGTATTTTATTAGAGTTTACTTCAAGTTTGCTATGACCAAGTGTTAAACAAAATATCAAGTTTGCCACATAACCGCGGGCACAACTTCTAGAAAAGATTTAACCCTGCACGGGTGCTCCAACTCATCCATCATAAATTAACCACATGCAGTGGGAATAACCTCAACCATGGATCTCGTGATCTTCCTAGGCAATTTCGAAGGAAATCTGACACCTCGAGATAGCCCGAAGAAAATCAGAGTTCCTCACTCAAGACGTTCGAGAAAGGTAAAACAAATCCAGCAAGGCCGCCTGACGTGCCGACAATCCCGATAGGAGCCGCGTATCTCGTTCTCAGGGCACGGCAGATGAGCGACGCGTATAGTGGCCTGATAGAAATCTCCCAAGTTGCCCTGGGTTGGCCTCGCACAGTGCTCTAGTTTGGACCAACACTCATGAGGAGCACTGGCCCGGGTTGTTGATTAATTATCCACGGGGTCTTGAAAGCCCCTATGCAAGTTCATTAGTTATTAGGCAAATGTAGTACCAATGTTGGGCCTTGCCAGACAAGCTTTATTCTAACCCCAAAATCAAGGGGGTCCCCATAACAACCCCGAGCATGTTAGGAGCGCTCAGTTATGGAACATAACACTAGTTCACAAGTAACTAGGGCGGCAAGAGCGGAACAAAACACCGAGCAAAGGCCAATCCTTCCACCCTTTACCAAGTATATATGTGCATTAAATTAAATAGCAGCAATATTGTGATATAGCAAAATAAATGGCCATGTTGACACATGGAAGCAACTGCACCTGCAGATGGAAACACTATAAGAAGGGCTGAGCAAGCGGTAACATAGCCAAACAAAGGTTTGCTGGGACGTGGAGGGGTTAGAGGCTTTTCATGGCAATGTTGGGAGGCTTGACAAACAAGTGGTAGGTAGCGCGACATAACGATAGAAAACGAGACATCTAGCATGGCAATGATAGTAATGGTATCCAGGGAAATGTGTCATCTTGCCTGAGATCCCGCTCGGAAGAAGAACGAGTCCATGAAGAAGACGAGCCAACGTAGTCGAACGAATCCTCACACTCCGAATGCTTTCGGAACTCTATCGAGAAGAAGCAAACCGGAAGCAACAATCAACACAAAATACACCACAACATATGTATGACATGATGCGCAACCAATTACAATGCATGTCCGGTTTAATATGCAAGGCATGACAATTCACATCAAGCAACTACTACACATTAAAGTGAAGCTCATTATGCAACGAGTTGCATATTGACGAAACTCCACGTTTGAATTATTTAGTTCATTCTCGTTAGGTACTCCACAATATTAAATGTTGTTAAACATGGCAAGAGGTGAAGCATAAGTAAATTATCTATCTAGGCATCTTAAATGAGGCCAGAAACAACTTATAGCACTTTCGAAAAGACCTCATATGTTAATTTCGAAATTGGTCCAGATCTGAACTAATCATATTTTATATTTGTTAAACAGAAAAATAAATGTCACCATGTTATTCTACACATTATTCTAGTCAAGTTACATATATGGAACATCTCAAACGAAGCTACGGCTTAAAAGATATGAGCAACACAAGATGCACATGTCATGAATGCAAATGCATGGGAAATACAATCATAAACATTCCAAATCATGAATGCAGAAAGTTATTATGAAACTACATGAGATTCTAAGCAAGTTTCGTATGCAACATGTTCAAAACGTAGCTACAGTTCAACAAATACAACCAACGCAAGTTTTAGTTGAAATCTGCCCAAAACAGCAAGATAGCATTTTGCACACATGAAAACAACAAGTTACACTATTCTAAAATGCACAAACTAAGCATGGGGCAGTAGTATATAATACACACTTCATTTCATCTTCACATATCATAATCAAAACATGCATGGAACACATGGTAGGAAGCTCACAAGGTGACTACTTGAAAACAGTTTCAGACTTAGTGAAAATAGCAGTTTTTTGACAGTGCAGTTTTTATCATGAAGGCATATTGAAAGCAGTAAAACTATATGCTACGGGACATATTATGGCATGAAACTTAAAAGAATACTAAAGGACAATATCAACTACAAATAACTCCATTACACCTACCACAAAAGGGTTCTAGATAACTAGCAAAACACATGGCAAGACAGCAACAAAATATTACAGATTCCAGACTTAGAAATATTTTGGACCCTCAAAACAGCAGTATTTTTGTAGCAAGTTGTCAACAAGAAAACAACACCTAAACATGCATTTCTATGACAAGCAAAATGTTCAGGGTCTAGGACACATATCAAAGAGCATATCTCATGTTCAAACTTATTTCATATCATGCATGGATTAAATCACACGAAAATAACAAAAGAGCATCACAGCAATAATGACATGCACACCAAATGCTCAAATGACAAAACTAAATGCACAGATAATTTCTATGGATCTTTCTACCCCGAGAACATATATAATATACATAGGTTCATGTGGAAAAATAATCACAAATAATTATGCAAGTTGATGGCATAATTTATTAGCAAGACATATATGCAAATTAAATGCAAACACCATGCCAATATTTTTATCATGCTTGAAAATGCGATATTATGAAACTACACGTTTACATGAATTGTTTGATTAGAACGAATGCACGCTTAAATATTATGCGCAATGCAAATATGACATATATGCAAATGATGCAAACAACAAGTTTAGTTATTTTTATCATGGATGAAATGACATAAGATTAATCTACACAATTTTCTAAACATTACTCATGTATGAAACATTTTATTTTGACCAACGGTTAATTATTTATTGACGTTTTAAAATTGTGCAATCTGGGCCTACACACAAAAAAATAAAAACCAGGGGGAGGCTGGCTCACCCTAGGCCAAGCCCATTTTGCAGGGGGCGGCTGGGCCACGCTGGGGCAGAGGCGCTGGTGGGCCGCATCTGGGCCGGCCCACGCGAGCGAGCGAGCGGGCGAGCGAAGCCAGCGGGTCAACGGGAGCGGAGGACTCGTCCTCCTCCTCCTGAGCGGAGGAGGCGAGCCAGGGCGACGGCGGGGCTGTCTCCGGTGATAGGGCTGCACGGATTCGGCGAGGGGGAGGCCAGGGAGACCAGATCCGGCGAGGGGGAGGCTGTTCCCGGTGACGGCGAGCTGCGGCCGGCGGCGGGAGTACCTGCGAGAGGGAGAGAGAGAGCTTAGAGGAAAGAGAGGAGAGAAAGGCAGGAGAGGGGAGGAAGGGAGAGGAGCGGCGGTGACGTTCCGGCGACTAGTGGTGGCGGCTCCGGCAGGGCGGCTCCGGTGAGAGCAACGGGCGGCGCGGGGCCACGGGGACGGGAGCGGGAGCGCTCGGGCACGGGAGCTGCAGCCATGGGAGGAGCTCGCCGGCGGCTCCCCTTGGGCCCAGATGGGCTTGGCGGGCCTGGCTTCGGGCCCGGGCAGGCCTAGCGGCTGGAGGAGGGAGACTGCTGGCTGGGGGCACGGAATTCGAGGGAATTAGGGTTAGCTGCCCAATTAGGAAAGGGAGGGGGTCTATTTATAGTTTAGGGGCTAGGGTTGATGTTCTCTGTCCGTTTTCGGACCATTCGATCTCAATCGGATGGCCCGGAAGCGGAGGGGGCTATGGTGGCTGTGTAGAGGGGCTAGATGGGGAAGAGAGGGAGGTTTGCGTCCCGTGACACGAAGTTTTAAAACACCGAAAACGCCCGACGAAAAACCCGATGACGGCACTACTACGGTTGACCGAAGGGGTATCAAACGAACTCGGAAGGCGACGAAATTTGGCAGGCGGCCTACCTACAATATAGCAAGACCGCACGCCAAGTTTAGACCTAATCCGAGAATATTTTTAGCGCGCCTTTTTTTTAAACATTTTAAAACGATGCCGCGGGCGCGTGCATGTGTGGTTGGTCTCAAAATGGTCAGCGACGAGAACGGAGAGACCCGGCAACTACGAACGGATGCAAGTTGAAAACGAGTGATGATGCAATGCAGATGATGCGAATGATGCAATGATGAATGCGACAACCAGATAAAACACAGACGAGAATGGAAACAAAGGGGAATCTTCTGAAATCTTCTGGAGCGTTAGTCTCGGGCTGTTACACCATTCAAAGGCTCAAAGCGCCCCAAATTCCTCAAGTCAGATTTCTTCAATGAGCACATATTCTTCACTGGTCCCAATCCATATGACTCACCAAGGGCCGGTCGAACCATATTCTAGACTCCAACTTAGATGAGTTACTATGCATCAGTTTTATTCGATAAGAAGAAAGTCTTCGAGCACCACCAAATTCCTCATGCTGATATGGAAACAATTCCATCCTTCACACCGGTGCTTTTAGTTCTTCACGATGCAGGAATTCTTTCCTTCTGTGTGGATATCTGCGACTAGAATGAAGAGCTAATTCTTCAATCCTATGCCACACTGCACATCACAGGTGATGCCTCTGACATCAACTCTTGGGTCTTGGACTGGATGACCGGATCAACTCACCTCACAGCTCCAGCATCTAAATTGCTTCGGTCAGTCCCAGTCCCAATTCCTTCAGAAGAAGCATGCCGCTTGTTTGATGAACCTGCCCTACCCAATCAAATGATGCAAGTGCTGATGAAGCCTTTGGATCCTGGAAAACCTCAACGAACAACCTTCCTAGTGAAGGATTTGCTCTATGTGCCCAGGACGGTCTACCGCATTCTCACCAGTACCCTATGTCCTCAGAAGGGCCACAACTCTAAAGAAGAAGAAGAAGTGGATGGAGTCATGAAGAATATGTTGTTCAACATTATTCATGGGATTCCCGTCAACTCCATGATTTCTTCATGAGGACATTGGCGAATGCTGCTCAAGCCCCGTTTGAACTGAAGCATTATGCTCCCTGGATCATGAAGTTCATCAGATCAAGGTCTTGAGTTCCCTTCAAGGCGGACTTCCAGAATCACTTCGGCTTCTTGCCCCCGACTGAAGTCCTCAAGAGCACAATTGCCTCAGTTGAAGGAAAAGGCAAGGCTGTCATTGATGAAAGCACTCGTCCATTGGATGGTCAGTTTTGCAAAGCTGCATCCTTATCCACCAATGATGACACTGCAACCCAGGATTCTGAAGCAAAGGCCTCAGCACAAAAACCTCAAGATTCTTCCCCTCATGTGATGACTGATCGTGAGCTTCTCATAAGTCTTCATCAGAAGGTCGATCGCAATCACAAGTTGTTAAAGCATCAATTGGCTTCCATTGTTCAGAACATGACAGTGACGCAGAACTCCGTGAGGAAAAACCACTACTATGTGCATGAAATCTTCAATCGCGCATGGGCCACTCTCGCACACCTCAAGACCCATGAGGAACTCAAGGACATGGACTTTCAGCAAAACTTTGACTGGTCTCATCCTCCTCAGAAGAAATTCAAGAAGGTTCAAGTTCCTTTGATGGTCACAAGTTCATATTCTTCATCGCGTGAGACGGATGAAGCTGAGTACATTGACGATACTGCGGTAGGCCCTGCATCGACAAACGACCCCGACAACGCTGGCGCTCCTTCTTCACCAACAGGATGAAATTCTTCAAAGGGTGTTAATCCTCACTTTTTCGTCCCTTTTGGTCTTCGATGACAAAGGGGGGATTTAAGTTAGTCTTCAAGCGGGTCTCTATATATGGGCTTATTTTTGTTTTAAGTTACAACTCTCGCTCTTCTGAAGCTTTTGTTGGTTGAGTTGTAAACTTAAGTCCGATGGTGGTCTGACACTTTTGAACTGCTTTCCACATGCTTATTTCCTCAAGCACCTTAATGCATGCATGTTGAATTTCGTCAGACACCATTTTCATCATGCATTTCAAATTCTTCATATCATATGTTAATTGTGTGTATGAATTACAAGATATAGGGGGAGTTCTCCATGTTTTTAACCTGCCATGTGCATTTGCAGTCCAAAGCAAATTCCTCAAATATGCACATCTTCAGGGGGGGTTCTTCTATATCTTGCAATCAAATTCCTCAAACTCAGTATTTACACTTCATAGTATTATCCCCGTTGAAAACTTAACCTATTTGTCATCAACCACCAAAAAGGGGGAGATTGTTAGTGCATCTAGTGCCGCTTAGTGATTTTGGTGTATTGAAGACTTATAGGTTAAGGAACTAATGTATTTGTGAGTGTACACAAGCTCTATAAGTCGATGAGGAGTTTGGTATATCCGGAGATTACCGACCCCTAAAAATGTATGTCTTCAACTAAAGACTTTGGTGAAGACTTTGCTGAAGACTTTGGTATTCCTGAAGACTTTGAAAATGAAGAAGTTGGTGTCACCTTGAAGATATGAACGAGGATTATGAAGCGTGAAGACTTTTGTTTTTGTAGTTTCATTTCCTTTCTTTGAGTCATAGGAAACACCGTACTGTTAAAGGGGGCCAAGGTAATACTAAGGAAAATTTCCAACTGATGCTCAACTCCAAAAGCCTCAACCTATCCAATCCTTCGAGTGAAGCCTTTGGAAATCTCTGACAATTCAGTCAAGTTCTTCAGTGACAGAGACGATGATCTTCTGGTCTCTGATGAAATTGGTCTGACTGAGGAGTTAAGATTTCGCCGATGCGAATTGCCTACAAGTGAGGAACGTGATAAGCCTGAGGACTTTCATAGTTCGAAATTCCGACCGTTGCCGTGCTTAGCACCAACTATCCCCAATCATTCTTATCCACATAACTGTCATATCATTGGGGACATTTATGTCTTATCATGTCAGGTTGCACCCTGGCTATAAATAGCCACCCCCCCACAACCACTAGTTGGTTGGCTGCTCAGAGAGAGAACTAACACTTGTCATTTGAGAGCAACCCATCCTCCGAGGATTATGAGAGAAAATCATCAGTGAGGAAAAACCCACAACCAAACCACCAAACCCAAAGTGATTGAGCATCACTGAAGAAATTCCTATGTGGAACCGACGCTTGTTACCTTTGAGGATTGTGCATCCTCCGGACGGTTAGGCGTCATGGTCTAGTGCATCCTGCAGTCAATTGGGGATCACGGAGTGACCTTGGTCTAGAGCATCCAGCAGTCAATTGTGGATCGCCGGATGACCAGTTTGTGAGGGTTTTGGAAGTCTACCCTGAAGACTTACCACGAGTGTTGGGTGAGGACTGTGTGACCTTAGCTCAAGGAGAATATGGTAAGGACTGTGTGTCCTGGGACTATGTGTCCTCTGGTTTAAATACCATGCCGCTCCAAACCAGACATATGAATGTCACAACAGTTGGAACTGGGTCATCAAACCATTGTCTTCATCAAGCTACCTGGTTCTATTTCCTCAACCCCTCTATTCCTTGTATACTTGTTGATGAAATTGATCGTTACTGTTTGAAGAATTTGACTGAAGACTTTCAAAATTTCCTCACCTCAAATTCTTCAAGTTAACTTGTTCCTCACTTGCTTATCATGTATCACGCTACCTGTAATTTGTGCATGTTAATTTCATCATCATGACTATGTTGTTACGATGTTACTCATGCACTTGAGTACTTATTCTGCTGCTAGTTATTCATCACATTTCTTCCTCAAGTGATGAATTTGTAAAAATCACCTATTCACCCCCCCCCCCTCTAGTCGATATAACGCACTTTCAAGAAGAAAGAGAAAGGTCGAAGGTCGTCCCCTATGCCTTAGCCATAGGCTCTATATAGTATTTCATGCTATGTACCGCACCTGTGTGTGCCTTGCCATGAGTCTGTCAAGGGGTACAAGAGTGATCCAGGAGTGGATCACTGGCTAGCGGTCAAAATTATCCTTAGTAACTAGAGGACTAAGGAAATATTTCTCGATTATGGAGGTGATAAAGATTTTGTCGTAAAGGGTTACGTCGATGCAAGCTTTAACACCAATCCATATGACTCTTAGTAGCAATCCGCATACGTGTAGTGGAGCAGCCATTTGGAATAGCTCCAAGTGGAGCGTGGTAGTAGTATCTATAGTATGACATAGAGATTTGCAAAGTACACACAGATCTGAATGTCGCAAACCCGTTGACTAAAACCTCTTTCACATGCAAAACTTGATCGAACCCCAGAACTCATTGGGTGTAAGATTCATAACAATGTAAATCACATAGCGATGTGAGCTAGATTATTGACTCTAGTGCAAGTAGGAGACTGTTGGAAATATTCCCTAGAGGCAATAATGAATTAGTTATTATCATATTTCCTTGTTCATGATAATCGTTTATTATCCATGCTAGAATTGTATTGATCAAAAACTCAGATACATGTGTGGATACATAGACAACACCATGTACCTAGTATGCCTCTAATAGACTAGCTCGTTGATCAAAGATGATCAAGGTTTCCCATGGACATGATATGTCATTTGATAACGGGATCACATCATTAGGAGAATGATGTGATGGACAAGACCCAAACTATAAACATAGCATATGATCGTGTCAGTTTATTGTTATAGTTTTATGCATGTCAAGTATCTGTTCCTATGACCATGAGATCATGCAACTCACTGACATCGGAGGAGTACCTTGTGTGTATCAAATGTCACAGCGTAATTGGGTGACTATAAAGGTGATCTATAGGTATCTCCGAGGGTGTATGTTGGGTTGGCATGGATCAAGGCTGAGATTTGTTACTCCGTGTAACGGGGAGGTATCTCAGGGCTCACTCGGTAATACAACATTACAACAAGCCTTGCAGGCAAAGTGACTAAAGTGTTAGCCACGGGATCTTGTATTACGGAATGAATAAAGAGACTTGCCAGTAACGAGATTGAACTAGGTATAGAGATACCGACGATCGAATTTTGGGCAAGTAACATACCGAAGAACAAAGGGAACAACATACGGGATTAACTGAATCCTTGACATAGAGGTTCAACCGATAAAGATCTTCGTAGAATATGTAGGAACCAATATGGGCATCCAGACCCCGCTATTGGTTATTGACCTGTAGAGGTGTCTCGGTCATGTCTACATAGTTTTCGAACCCGCAGGGTCTGCACACTTAACGTTTGGTGACATTTTGGTAGTATTGAGTTATGTATGGTGGTGACCGGTGGTTATTCGGAGTCCCGGATGAGATCTCGGACGTCACGAGGAGCTCCAGAATGGTCCGATGGTAAATATTTATATATAGGAAGTCCCGTTTTGGTCATCAAGAAAGTTTCGGGCACTTCGGTAGTGTACCAGGAGTGTCGGGAGGGTACCGGGGGACCATCGGGAGGGGCCTCATGCCCCAAAGGGCCTCATTGGCTATGGGAGGAGACAAACCAGCCCCTGGTGGGTTGGCCGAAGCCCTCACTAATTCCCATGCGGCTGGGGAAGGAATAACCCAAAGGTGGGAAGAGTATCCAAGTGGAGAGGAGGAATCGTACTCCTAGTAGGATTGGAGTAGGACTCCTCCACCTCCCACTTCGGCCGCACCAAAGGGGCAGACCTTGGGGCGCTGGCCTCCCTCCCCTCCCTCTTATAAATACTGGAGGATTTGAGGGCAGCCCTAACCCTAATTGCCACGTGCTTCCCTCTTCTTCCCTAAATCAGTTTCTCCTCTAGATTAGTTCGGCGGTGCTTAGGTGAAGCTCTGTCGGATTAGTTCAGCACCACTGCCACCATGTCGTTTTGTTGTCGGAGAACTCATCTACCTCTCCACCCTCGCTTGTTGGATCAAGGAGGCGGGGATCGTCATCGAGCCGTACGTGTGCTGAACGTGGAGGTGCCGTCCGTTCGGCGCTAGATCGGAAGGACCGCGACTGGATCGTTGGACGGATCATGATTGGATCGTGGGACGGCTCGTGATGGGATCTCGGGACGGCTTGCGATTTGGATCGCGAAGACGTTCGACTATATCAACCGCGTTTCTTAACGCTTCCTGCTTAACGATCTACAAGGTTATGTAGATCCACTCTCTCTCTCGTAGATGCTCATCACCATGGATAGATCTTGCGTGTGTGTAGGAATTTTTTGGTTTCCCATGCAACGTTCCCGAACAGATGGAGCTCGGTGCCGGGGGCCGACGGCGGGCAGCAGCGAGTCGACCAGACCTCCAGGCGGATAGTAGTGAGCTCGCCCACCAAACCCTAGGTCAAAGTCTGGCTCGTTGCTCGTGACGAAGCGGGGAGCTCGATGCCGGGAGCCGGCGGTGGGCAACAGCAAGTCAACCAGACCTCGAGGCAGACGACACTTAGCTCGCCCACCAAACCCTAGGTCAAAGCTGGGCACACTGCTCATTACGAAGCAGGGGCTAGGTAGGGTATTGAGGCGGCGACCTTGTCGGGGAAGCAGCGGTGCGGGAGGAGGTTGCGGTTGCATGACATCCGGCTCAACAGCGATGCGAGAGAAGGGGATATAAAGAGTTGCGGTGGCGGCAGAGAGAAGGTAGGGTTCGCGTGAGGAGGAAAGTGAGGAGAGGGTTGAAGGCCGTCACGGTCGGGGCTCGAGTGCGGGAGGAGGAGGCGGCTAGGTTATCTTCAAGGGAGTCGCTGCCATTTATGCCCCTATATGTGAAATGAGGAAGATGCCCTCAACGGGGTAGTTTAATTACACACGGTGGCACACTGGAGGGCCAGAATTCATTATAGCAGCATCGGGTCTTGATTTAACGTGCGAGATCAGGCATGAACGAACAGATGGAATCGCATTGAAATATTCTTTCGAGAGTATGTCAATGCCCTACCTTGATTTTATAGCAGCAAAGATTTACGACCGGTCACTACAAACGGTGTGGTCAAAGGTACTACACAATTGCAATTTGGAACAAGCTTTTTTACATGAATCAGCAAATAGCGAACAACCGACGAACAAAGCACTCACGCGTCCGAAATTCCGAATTCAGAGTTCAATCGATGCCTTGAAATAATTGATTTAATTCAATCAGAGAAGATGAGGATGCGTCGCCTGCGTCGGCATCGGCATCTCTGGCATGGAGGACTGAGTTGGTGTTATTCCGCCCGCGTGCCGGTTGAGGTACCTCCATAACCTCCAACACCCAGACGCCAGCATCCGCGCCACCAGAGCCTCCGGGTCCGCGCACAGCGCCTCCACGGCAGCCGCGTGACGCCGCACCGCCTCCGCAACCGCCTGGTCCTCGCCCGTGCCCGTGTACGCCTCCGCTCGCCGCCTGAGCCTGTCGGCCAGTCCCACGAACATGGCTGCGAACCTCGCGCCCACGCCCTGGCCGGCCCTGGCCGCCGCGTCTATCGCTTCGGCCCTCGCCGCGTCGGCCTCAGGGACCCCGCCGCCGTCCATCTCCCTGGCCAAGAACTCTAGGAAAGCGGACGCCGCCGAGCCGACAAGATCCTGCTCGTCCTCCGTCCTTGCCATCGTCCTGAAGTGCCCGTCCCGTAGGCGCCGCGCGTCGGCCACCAGTGCGACCGCCTCCGCGCGCCGCGCGCCGCACCACGCGGCCTGGCTACGCAACTCAGACACCAGAGCCTCCTCGCCGGCCCTCCCGTCGAACACGGCCGCGCCGTGCTTGAGGTCCTCCTCGACCTCCACTATCTCGTGGGTAAACGCGGTGGCGGCATCCTCGAAGCCATCCAACCAGTCCAGCAGCGCCAGCGTGGGGAACTCCCTCGCCGCATGCAGCTCCGACTTCAGGGTCCGGAAGAACTCCTGCAGGTGCGGATCGACTATTCCTTCGTTTACCATGGACCTGATCTCCTCCTCCTCGCTCAAGGGCACGGAAACCTCGATCTCCATCGTCACGTCGGCCTCCGGCTTGAAATCCTAAAGGTGCGGATCGATCTCTGTCTTCCCTCGATACCCCTCTGGCTCGATATATATGCCGTGCGTTACGCGCCTGACTTGAAAACAATAACCGCTTGCAGATAAGTCGTGGCGTGGGTTACCCGTCTGACCTAAAATCAAAAATTTATTGCTGATAGTCCTAGGCGTGTGTTACGCGCCCGATTCGGACACAACTCTAATTCTTTGCTGGACAGTTTTTTAGAGCAGTCCGATTGCTTTTTGGACGTGTGGAGTGACCACAACTGGGGGATAATTATTTTTTGAGGCTAATTATCTTTGGGACGGGCTACGCGTCGGTCGGCAGATTTTTTTCAAAATCCTTCACCTCGCGAGCAGTCTGATGTGAGGCCATGAGCGGTGTTTTTCATCATTGCAATAAAGTTGTTGTTGCAGAAACCTTTACAACACAAGTCTTGTTATAGAAAACTTTTGCAACAAAGATATTGTTGTAATTATTTTTTTGCAACGAAGGTATTGTTGTAGAAAAACTTTGCAACAGTGGTAATTGTTGCAGAATTTTTTTGTCTTCACCTTTGTATGATATTAGAAGAAAGTTTTGCAACATGATTGATGTTACGGAAAAATCTTTCTTGCAAGAGGAAGTTGCAAAAAAAAGCACCACCGTCGTTTGCCGTGAGCTTCGTCAGATGGTGGTGAGGGAGAATTGGTGCCGCCCGTCCCCGCCTTCGCGACGCTTCCAGCAAGCATCGGAGCTTTGAAGCTCGTCGTCAACCCCGCAGGACCTCGTCGAGACGAGCCCCCGCCACTCCCGAACGTCCCCACCTCCTACCCGCACGTCATCCTCGTTGGATTCGGTGATATTCGGCTAGAATCCTCGTCGCCATCGCATCTCCTAGCTACACGAGTCTCCGCCCCTGCCGCTCCCAGACGCCCCCGCCTCTTGCTTGCGCGCCTTCGTCCGATCCGGCGAGATTCCTCGTCGCCATCGTCCTCCCAGCCGCATGAGTCTCCGGTGCTGTAAAAGGCCATGCCAGTTGCAAATTCTCTTTTATGAAACAAAGGGTCAGTTGCAGAAAACATAGACACGGAGGGGGTTTCTTTCGGCCGTCCAATCAAGACTCAATCCAACAGATATGGATGTGGCAGACACCTGCAGGCTGAAGATAAGTGTTTCCCTTGCCTTTGGCGGCTGCTACGAATCAGCCTGATGATTTCCTAGAAAATCATTCGCCTAGTTAGTCGTCTGATCTGGCACTGGTGGCTGTCGATCTCAGCAAGGCAGCCCGACGTCTTCTCCCCTCTGAACCTATCCACCATCTAATTCAGTTCAATACCCCATGTCTCCTCCAAAGACGATGATGCTGCATACTAATGGAACACATCGGCGTGGTAGCTGAGGACGTGACATCGCGACATCGGAGCCACCACCGAGCGCTGCATCACAATTCTCAGAGCCGCTGGTGACCGCTGCAACGCAGCACCAGGAGCCACTAGAGAGATTCCCCATGGCAACACCGAGTGTGGCGTCTTCGGTGAAGCTTCCTTGCAGCCCCTGTGGAGTTCGTTCCAACCCCATCACAGCTCCAACGATCGAGCGACACTTCAATGCAGCCTCGGGTGCCGCTCCAATGCAAACCGTCAGCGTGAAAAATAGCTCCAAGGCAGCACCTCCTGTGTGTGGCGCTACAATGCGGTTCAACACGGACCGGGATTAAAGGCCCTCCACGTGGTGTCTTCGCGAAGCTTCATTGCAGCCCCTACGGAGTCCGTTCCAACCCCATCACAGCTCCAACGACCGAGCGACACTTCAATGCAGCGTCGGGTGCCGCTCAAATGCAACCCGTCAGCGTGAAAAATAGCTCCAAGGCAGCACCTCCTGTGTGTGGCGCTACAATGCGGTTCAACACAGACCGGGACTAAAGGCCCTCCACGTGGCATGCTTAAGCTGGAGGACCTTTAGTCCCGGCTGGACTAAAGGATTTTTTTATTATTATTTTTTCAAATTTTTTTATTTTTTAAAATCTTTGAATTATTTGACAATTTAATCCCTAATCATCCTTACTCACTCCTCCAGCGTGGAATACTCATTCCAAATCATCTAACTTCCCGGTCGATCACCCATCCTCTCACTCCTCCAATCCGAGCACGCTTAACTTTCAGGTTCTATCGCCCCTGGTTTCCAAGTCTGCACTTGTTGTTTTCCTGACAATAATAAGCTATCAATCCTATTAACCCTTAGGTCTTGATGTCACATGATTTAATTTTTTAAATTCAAAACAATTATTAAAATAAAAAAATATTGAATTTCAATAAAGTAAATTAAGTAATAATACAATTTTATTCATTTTTTGCCATTTATTCATTTAATATGGCATAATTAATATCTTTAAATTTGTAAATCAAAATTTGACAAATAATATATCCGTTATTATCAGAAAAATGTGAGGAATCCAAATATGACATCATTTATTTATTTCTAAATAAAAAATATTTTAAAATATATTTTTTGATTTTTTTGGAAAAAAATCTTTTTTTGAAATAACCTTTTTTACTTTTGGAATTTTGAGAATCTGAGAAAACTTCACCGGGTAAACCCGGGTGAAATCGAGTCCCAATTTTTCTCTAGTTTTTTATATATTAAACTTTTTTTGACGTCGTATGCAAAAGTTATGGTCGTTTTACATTTTTTTCATTTTTTTGTAAAAACGGTCAAAATTCATATTTCAACTGTTCTGTACCAACTAGACACTAAACCCTAACTACTCCCTCTATTCATAAATATAAGTTTTTGTAAAGATTTCACTAGGAGACTACATACGGAGCATAATAAGTATATCCATATTCTAAAGTATGTCTATATACATCTAGAATCACAACTAAGGTTAACCAAGCCAGAGTTAACCCTTTCTAACTTCATTTGCTATTTTTCATGCATTTAATGATTTTTTGAGCTTCATGACCCTGAAATTGAAAAGCCCTACAAATGAACTCTGAAAAGGTTGAAACTTGGCATGGTATAATCATTTCACCCACATAGCTTGTGCTAAAAAGTTGAGAGGGTTACGGCAAAAATTGGATACACTTCGTGTACAAACTGGACCATCTCCTTCGAAGTATAAAGGTTTCAGACGAAAACCCATCTGTTACAAAGGCATTTCATTTTTTTAACTTATTTCAATTCCAGACTTTTTGTGCATTCAATATGCACCATTCAAAGCCACATCCTCAAAGTTCAACCCTTTCTAACTTCATTTGCTAATTTTCATGCATTCAATGAATTTTTTTCTAAGCTAAATGACCCTGAAATTGAAAAGCACTACAAATGAACTGTGAAAAGGATGAAACTTGGCATGGTATCATCATTTCACCCACATAGCTTGTGCTAAAAGCTGAGAGGGTTACAGCAAAAACTGGATGCACTTCGTGTACAAACTGGACCATCTCCTTCGAAGTATCAAGGTTTCGGACGAAAACCCATCTCTTACAAAGGCATTTCATTTTTTTAACTTATTTCAAACTCCAAAATATTTTGTGCATTCAATATGCACCATTCAAAGCCACATCCTCAAAGTTCAACCCTTTCTAACTTCATTTGCTAATTTTCATGCATTCAATGATTTTTTTTGAGCTAATGACCCTAAAATTGAAAAGCAGTACAAATGAACTCTGAAAATGTTGAAACTTGGCATGGTATCATCATTTCACCCACATAGCTTGTGCTAAAAAGTTGAGAGGGTTACGGCAAAAACTGGATGCACTTCGTGTACAAACTGGACCATCTCCTTTGAAGTATCAAGGTTTCGGACGAAAACCCATCTCTTACAAAGGCATTTTTTTAACTTATTTCAAACTCCAGAATTTTTGTGCATTCAATATGCACCATTCAAAGCCACATCCTCAAAGTTCAACCCTTTCTAACTTCATTTGCTAATTTTCATGCATTCAATGATTTTTTTTGAGCTAAATGACCCTAAAATTGAAAAGCACTACAAATGAACTGTGAAAATGTTGAAACTTGGCATGGTATCATCATTTCACCCACATAGCTTGTGCTAAAAAGTTGAGAGGGTTACGGCAAAAACTGGATGCACTTCGTGTACAAACTGGACCATCTCCTTCGAAGTATCAAGGTTTCGGACGAAAACTCATCTCTTACCAAGGCATTTCAATTTTTTTTAACTTATTTCAAACTCCAGACTTTTTGTGCATTCAATATGCACCATTCGAATCCACATCCTCAAAGTTCAACCCTTTCTAACTTCATTTGCTAATTTTCATGCATTCAATGATTTTTTTGAGCTAAATGACCCTGAAATTGAAAAGCACTACAAATGAACTCTGAAAAGGTTGAAACTTGGAATGGTATCATCATTTCACCCACATAGCTTGTGCTACAAAGTTGAGAAGGTAACGACAACTACTAGATGCATTTCGTGTACAAACTGGACCATCTCCTTCGAAGTATCAAGGTTTCGGACGAAAACCCATCTGTTACAAAGGCATTTCATTTTTTATAATGTATTTCAACTCCAGACTTTTTGTGCATCCAATATGCACAATTCAAAGCCACATCCTCAAAGTTCAATCCTTTCTAACTTCATTTGCTAATTTTCATGCATTCAATGATTTTTTGAGCTAAATGACCCTGAAATTGAAAAGCACTAAAAATGAACTCTGAAAAGGTTGAAACTTGGCATGGTATAATCATTTCACCCACATAGCTTGTGCTAACAAGTTGAGAGGGTTACGGCAAAAACTGGATGCACTTCGTGTAGAAACTGGACCATCTCCTTCAAACTGGACGAACTATTTTTAAACTCAAGTTATTCATAATCTAGGGTTTGAAGCAAATTTGAACAAATTCATATTTAAACCATTCAAATTTGAAAACTAATGGCATGGACAGAAACTAGACAAAAATTTGAATCTAATGAAAAAAGAATCACTCAAAAACATCAAATATCCTAAAAGATATAACAATTTAAAACAGAAACTTTTAGAACCCCTTCAGTCCGGGTTGGTGTCTCCAACCGGGACTAAAGGTCTAACCTTTAGTCCCGGTTGGAGATACCAACTGGGACTAAAGCCTCAACCCCTTTAGTCCCGGTTCGTGGCACGAACCGGGACTAAAGGTCCGAAACGAACCGGGACTAATGATGCCCGCCTCGAACCGGGACTAATGGTGTCATTAGTGCCGGTTTAAAACCTGACTAGGACTAATGCTATGGACAAAAGGTTTGTTTTCTACTAGTGGGCCTTCGTGTTGCATTGCAACAACGACGGCGAGTGATACGTCTCCAACGTATTTATAACTTTTGATTATTTCATGTTATTATTTTATCAATCTTGGATACTTTATATGCAATTTTATATCACTTTTTTGGACTAACCTATTAACTTGGTGCAGTTCCAGTTGTTGTTGTTTTTGCTTGTTTTCTTGTTTTTTAGAAAATCAATATCGAACGGAGTCCAAATGTGGTGAAACTTTTTAACATTTTTTTCTGGACCACAAGACACCGTAGAAGCTTGAAGGGAGGACCTGCATCTGGGTGTGTTTGTAAAATTACAAGTAGTAACTTTGTAGAAGGAATGAAGTCCCTTAATCTAATAGCGATTTAACTTTTTTATTTGACACAAAACAGTCATGTGACTTTGAAGACACCTCTAGATGTTGTGATTCTGCAAATTATCTGGTACACGCTCCTGCTTTTGCAATACCCCTCTGGTTGTCTATCAAGCTACAAAAATGTTATGCGGCAAACATTTAATGTCCGGTAGTTAACTTTAAACATGATATCACTACCGTTCTGCACATGCATGTTTCTTTAATAAAAACAAAATTAATATAAAAAATTATCTGTATCTCATATGTTGTATTGGAAGTAATAGTGTGAGGGAAGCAAAGCAAGTTTCTGTCAGGGAAGATAACATTCTAAAACTTCTATTTTCTTTAAGTCAATCAAAACATAAATATGTTTGTTGAGAATTATAGTATTATTTATTTTCGTATAAGTACGTGCTTCATGACGTATGCATGCTAAATGTGAGTTGGATGTCGATGATTTCATTTTATTAGTTGTTCATAAATCAGTAATGATAATAGTTGTCTTACTCCAATTCATGAAGAAGTACAGTTTGTCATATAGGATGTTCTTATATGATACTCCCTCCGTCCCAAAATAAGTGACTCAAAAATGACTCGACTTTGCACTAACTTTAGTACAAAGTTGAGTCAGTTTTGAGTCACTTATTTTGGGACGGAGGAAGTAGAAGCTAAGGTCCATTGTCACTCGACACCGTCTCCCCAAAAGACAAATTCCAGCTTTAGAGTGTGCAATGATGCAAATTTCTTGCTGCAATTAGAAGAGATCCAGTCAGGCTACAAATTTTTCCTATACCTCTAGGTTCTGGGGTTTTCTTGGTCGGTCTTTTGGAGGTTTGTCGTCCTGAATTTCCCTCAATGAAAAAGGGTGGGCAAAACTATGGTCCATTGCAAACAAAATGAAAATCACCTTATTAAGGCTCACCCTTAATTGCTTGCATACTAAGAGAACAGTTGCACCGTTCATCCATTCTTGTTGATGAGGACTATGGTTTCTGAGGCAGGGTTGAATCCGCCAAGCATTCCTTCCTCCAGTACCAATTTGCCAAGAGATCTGGTCATAGCTCAGTGTTCTAACGCATCAGTCTAAAAATCTAAGGAGCTTCAATAATATTAGGTAGTGGACACTTGACTTTGATTGTATCACCTCTGCAACGGATGTAAATGTGAGAAATTGTATAAGCGTCTCTACATCCCATACACCGGGAGGCCGCGTTATATATATTGATCTGGCGAGAGAGGATCTCTCGAGGGTTTACAGAGTTTGGTTGTAACCGAGGGAAGTACATTGGGATAGAGAGATAGATGCAAAGTTAAACAAACCAAATAAGTTATCCCTAACTGTTTAACATCAAGATACACCTGTGGACAATATCAATTCTGTTTAACATTCTCCCTTAATCAAAACTTCACCAAGTTTAGATTATGCCAGAATGCTTCAAATAATTTCGTGGGTAATGCTTTTTGTAAAACCATCAGCCACTTGATCCTTTGAATGAATAAACCGAATTTCCAGCTCTTTGCTAGCAACTCTCTCTCTCTAACAACATGATAATCAATTTCTATGTGTTTTGTTCTTGCATAAAAAAAGATTAGCTGACAAATATGTGTGGCACCAAGATTGTCACAGCAGAGACAAGGAGTTTGAGTATGATGTAACCCAAGTTCTTTCAACATTGACTTAACCCAAATAATCTATGTTGTTGCATTTTCTAATGCTTTGTATTTTGCCTCAGTACTTGACCTTGAAACTGTTGCATGTTTCTTTGCACATTATGATATCAAGTTTGGCCCAAAGAAGATAGCAAAACCTCCCGTTGACCTTCGGTCATCCAAACAACCTGCCCAATCTGAATCCGAGAAAGCACTCACCAAGGTAGATGGTGATCTACTAAAAGTTAGGACAACACTTAAAGTATTTATGACATATCTGAGTATGCGTTTTGCAGTTGTCCAATGAGTACTAGTTGGTGCATGAAGGAACCGACAAACCTTGTTAACAACAAAAGAAATATTAGGTCTGGTGAGTGTCAAGTACTGAAGTGCACCTACCAAACTCCTGTATCTAGTACCATCATCATGATTCAAAGGCTCCCCTTCTGTGAGAGAGAGTTGTTCAAAGCTGGATAGTGGTGTCAGAGAAGGCTTGCAATTCCGTAATCTAGTTCTACTCAACAAGTCAGTTGCATATTTCTCTTGTGACAAATGAAGACCACCTTCTTTATTTTTCTTGACCTCAATGCCAAGGAAATAATGCAAGTCACCTAGATCTTTAAGAGAAAATTCTGAATTCAAATCTTTTAACAGGGTAGTGATGGCTTCATTTGATGAACTTGTAACAATGATGTCATCCACACATATGAGCACAAAAATGCATGTATTCAATGTATTGTAAATGAATAAAGATGTGTCAGACTTTGAAGCAACAAAACCAAGAGTTTGTAGTTTTGTGCTGAGCCGAGAGTACCATGCGCTAGGAGCCTTTTTTAGTCCATAAAGAGATTTGTCAAGTCTGCAAACATGAAATGGCTTGTTTTTATCCTCAAACCTAGGAGGTTGCTTCATATACACCTCTTCTTCCAGAACACCATGAAGAAATGCATTATGTACATCTAGTTGTCTGAGACTCCATCCTCTGGGCACAACAATGGATAACACAAGGTGAATCGTATCAGCTTTTACCACATGACTGAAGGTGTCCTCATAGTATATGCCATAGCTTTGCTTAAATCCTTTTGCAACAAGTCTGGCTTTATAGCGATCAATGGTACCATCTGATTTTTTTTCTTTATTCTGAAAACCCATTTACAGTCAATTAAGTTTTTACCTCTAGGAGAAGGAACTAAGTGCTAAGTCTTGTTCCTCTAAAGTGCTTGGAACTCCTCATCCATGGCATTTCTCCACTTGGGATCCGTGTGTGCTTCTTGAAAAGTATGAGGTTCTCCTGTTGAACAAGTCAGACCAAACTTAACTTTGTAATTTATGGGCTGAAGGGCACCTGATTTAAGTCTGGTACATGGTGGAGTGCTGAGTTGTGGAGTTGTAGCCGCAGATGCACCAGAACCATGCGCAGAAGATCCATCTAGCATGTCATGCGCAGGGGATCCTAGCAATCCCGAGGCGAATCCAGCAACAGGAGTTGTAGCCGGATCCTCTGTGGTCGAATGGTCGGGTGTAGCAGCATCAGGTGGCGTAGAAGATCCGTGCGGGTGGAGCAGCGTGTGGGTGGAGATCCGGAGCCGTGCACTGTCGCGGGCCCCGCCTACTGTAGATCTGAGGCTCGGGCCCCCAGAAGCGACCGGGCGGGGAAAAACTTACTATTCTGACCCTTTTTCAGAAGTTCAGCCAGATCTGACCCCGGCTTAAAAAAAATTGCGGATCTGACCCTTTTCCTACCGCCACCGGTTGTGGTGGTAGGCTTATACATGCTAGCACCAGCGTGTGTGGCGCTAGGCTCCCGTCAGCCCCAGACGAAACCATCCGCCCAACTGACGTGGACGAGTACCCTACCGCCAGAGGCTGTGGCAGTAGGGTGTAATAGCCTACCGCCAGAGGCCGTGGCGGTAGGGTCCCCAGATATTATCCTGTCGTGGCCTTTTGGGCAGGCCCCACCCACCCATCTTCAACCTCTCTCCTCCTCGCACGAACAGAGGCCGGCGGTGCCTCTCTCCTCCTCCCGATCCCCTCCTTTGATCTCCCTCTCCGTTCCACCATTTTTGCGGTTCTTTGGGGGAAAACGAAGAGGCCGGTAAGCTCCTTCAATCCCTCCAAATACTTTTTACAATAAATGTGTGGTATTGTAGTTATCTTTGCCACTAGGTGCAACCCTAGGTCTTGTATTTTTTTTAAATTTTTTTTGTTTGATGTTTTTAGTATGCTATGATGTAGTATCATCGTTGTCTTGGTGATAGGATTGAAGTTTTATTTATTTATATGTATGGATTGGAAATCAGTATGACATATGTATTGAAATGTTCATATGGATGATGGATGGTGAATGCATATGAATGGTGAATATGCATATTGATATATGGATGGTGAATGCATATGAATTCATTTATTTGATTATTTTTATTCTGGTACGATATTGTTTTTGCATCATTTGTGATTATGGTAGATGTTGTCAAACAATTCATAAATATAAATATGAATGCCACCATGTCAAAAAATTCTAATAATTGTATATTATGTTAGGATGGCCGAGCCCAATGGGCGTGTGTATACGGGACTTTACATGGCTTTTGACAAGAAGCACCGTGCCCGTTCTCTTGAGAATGGAGAGGTAATGATTGAAGCCATAATAATTTTCATGTAATTGTATCTTACATAAATTACCATGCTAAAATAATTGTTAAATTTTCACAGACACTTACGGTCATTCGAATGAGGAGTCACACGAAGGGTACCCAGATGGCATATGACGACCGCTATGAGCCATTCTTCGAGCGTGTCGGCCTCCTACCATTTGTCCTTTAGTTCAAACGAGTGCCACCGATCATGAACCATGCAGCTCTCACGTCTTTGGTTGATCGTTGGCGGCCGGAGACACACAGCTTTCATCTCCCTTGTGGCGAGATGATTGTGACGCTCGAGGACTTCGCCATGATCACAAGGCTTCCATAGAGGGTCAGGCTCTCACCGGACAGGTGGACAACAAGAACTGGCGTGTGAGGGTTACCGCTCTCATCGGTGACTGCTCTACCTCTCCTTCTGCAGAGGGAAATAAAGACAATAGGACAAACGATGTCCCATTCTCCTAGCTCGAGGCCAATAGGTCCGGATGCCCGGCCGATGCCAACCCAGAGATAGTGGAGCAATACGCGCGAGCATACGTGTGCCATCTCCTAACACAGGTTGTCTTCGGAGATACATCCGGCGACGTTACTCCTTGGATGTATATTGATTTCTTGGCCGACTGGGACCAACATTACAGTTGGGGGTCAGCTGGTCTCGCCTATTTGTACCGTCAAGTAAGTGCAACTCTCATCAATCATGGTAGTACATCATAATATTGGCAAAGCTAACCAGGAATGAAATGTTTGTTTGCAGCTCGATGATGCCTGTAGGAAAACCAGCGCGAGACCGTGCATGGGCGAATGTATTTGGTCCCTATCTATTTGGATGTGGGAGCATATCCCGGTTGGACGTCCTGAAAGGGACACCAAAAACCCGGTACCGTGGATAGGCCTTGATGATGAAGACCCGATATGGTGGGAAGACCAAGTTGCTTCTCGACTCCCCGCTATGGCATTCTCCTGGGACAAAGTTCTAATGTTTGGGAGCAAGCAAAAGTCCTTGTATAGGAGCTTCATCAACGAGATGGACAACCTCACATATCGTCAGGTATATATACCCATCATCTTATGTCAGATAATCATAGAAAACATTGCATCAACTAACTAGCTCTTTTATAGGTTAACTGGAGGCCTTACGAGAAAAATAGGGGGTTTTCGTTGAACGAGATGTGTACGAGAGACCACCATCTTTGGTGGATCACGTGCCCCCTCATGTGCATTTTCGCTGTCGAGTGGCATCTACCACATCGAGTGGCATTGCATTTTGGTACGAGGCAACTCACCCCACTTGCGAACGCAAGCATGGGTGGATTCGAGCTCCACGAGTGAGTAACATAACTGAAGCTCTTTTAACCAATGCTATACATTTGTTTCTTATTCTTTGTTGGTTATTGTTGTATGTAGGTTAAGCTGGCAAAATAATCAAAGTGTTATTGATTGGGGACAACACCATGCAACATATGTCAAGATGTGGATGGAGAGGGAAAGTTACATGGAGACTGATATGACACTGTCTAATATGAGGGAATTCAAGGAAACACATCTGACCTGGTATGACAATAGAACACATTATCAGTTGCGTTTGAGACCGAGGTGGACCGATGCAGATCTTGTTGAAGCCCTTGAAGAGAGTGACGTGGAAGATGATTACGACGTCATGGTGAAAAGTACACAAGGTGCACATAGAGAGTACGCCCCCATGATTGATCGAGTGGTGAGTCTTTTCACCTCGTTTGACTTCAGTTTATCTCAAGAATGTTTTTTAAATCATGCACACATTTAACCTCGTTTTATTTTTAGACTCGTGAGCTTAACAGAAGTATCATTGAAGGCTTGAACGCACTCCAGCAGCCCGAGCCGGCACCGAGGGACACTATGAAAGTAAGCAGTCTAACTACTTATTTCACAAATGTTTATCTTTCGATAAAATGAGTTGAAATGTTGTCATTGCAGCGTTTCATAACACGCTGCTGGAGGATAGTCACCATGCTTGGGTGTGCAGCCCCTGCCAGCATCGATGTGCATGTTCCTGGCACATCAATGCAGGCAAGTGGAGCTGCCGCTTCTTCTAGCCATCATGTCGGTGTATCTTCTACACATATCAATGAATCTGACGACGAAGACGAGGACTCACAGGAGGAGGACGCGGAGGAGATGAACATCTCATAGATGTCGGATGCACCACCAGTTTCCCAAAGGAGGAGGGTTTCACGCCCTCATTCAGATATACTTTCACTAGAGCCGTTTCAAAGAGAGGTGCCTCGTTGCCGCAAGAAAACTGTTAGCAAGGGGGGGCCCAAAGAGAGGAAGAATGTGATGCGGAAGGTTGATGGTTGTTTAGTTTGTCACTATGTTCAGGACGTTGAACTTTTACTTTTTCGTCATGTCGAATTTTAAACTACTTGTTTATCTTGTTATTGAACTTCTATTGTTATGTCAAACTCTAATGTGCTCGTTATTGAACTTCTATCAAACTCTAAAGTGTTATGGACATGTTGAATTATATATTTCTCTTAGTTAAGATGCATTTTCCTCGTGTATTCTATGAAATTGCTGTTGTGCACGTTGTTGCCATGTACTTGGGACAGCAAAGAAGCCTACCGCTAGGCAGGTTAGCGATAGGGTATTACAGCCTACCGCCATCCTTCTTGGCGGTAGGGTACTATAGCCTACTGCCAGCACCTCTGGCGGTAGGGTCCTTGACCCTTTAAGTGGCTGGATAGGCCTACTCCACCCACTCCCATCCACTCATTAGCTGTCTGCTTCATCCTCCCCGAGCTCTTCCCCTCTCTTGCACATCCATCCTGCCCTCAAGGCACCCCAAATCCGTCCTCGTTCTTTGAGATTTGTCTGGTGGATCCGGGCTATTTTCCTCGGGCAAGGTATCTCCCCCTCCCCCAAATTTTTTTCTGTATTCCATCATCTCATATGACTTTCTTGTTGGATTTAGTGCAAGCCCTAGTTTTTGTAATTGTTGTCTTTGTTTTTTACAGATTTTTTCCTTTTCATGTTTTAGATGTGAATAATAGTGTGCCAAGTCTATGGATCTGATAACTCAGACACTTTTACTTTTAGTGCCTTTAGTATTACGGTTAGTAGTCATGACACGGGTTAGTGGCTTAAGTAATTTGTCATATGGATTTGCTGTTATGGCTGTTGTGACCTTATTAGCCAATCATCGAAATGTAGGATGGGACCGTTCGTGTATGCTACGGCTACCGCTGAGGAGGCGATGATGCTTGAATGCAAATTTATCGAGGAAAAGATGAACGCATGGGTCAAAGTTGTTGATGCATTGAACAAGACTTTGAAAGCCTTTTCACACATTTATTTTTGGACGGGGGCTTTGGCTTCTTAAAAGTTTATCAAGAAAAAACATAAGGGTATAACCATCCTCAAAAAGGCGGAAAAGGATTGTAGGTCCGATCTTGCGATGCAAATTGCTTACTGCACAACAAGGGCAGACCATACTCAAATTAAAACGTGTAATCATGGCAGCATTGAAAGTGCATGTAGTCCCAATGTGTGGTTTTGGTAATTGATGACAATCCTAATGGACTAGTGTTTGCATTAAGTTATACATTTGAAGGAAAGTTCCATTTGCAATGCATGAAGAATATTGGATGAATTGAAAGATGTTTTTCCATGGTTGATGCAAGAAGGAGATTGAATGGATCCGGAATGAATGCCATATACATATAGTTGTGCATCAAGGTTGAGCCATGATGGATCATGATCTTGAGAGAATGATTAAAGAGAAGAATTCTACATATGGCTTGAAGATAGGATCGTGATGTGCTCATATGTTGAGTCATGGATGATTATGTCTTGAAGCAAGTAATTCATGTGAACAATTCGTTGTGCCTCTCAAGAGATTGTGATGGAGCATGAAGGATAACAAATTATGACCAATATGGTATTCATGGATAAACTCTATATGGTCATATGATAATTGAGATATGGGTAATCATGTCTTGAAGAAATGAAGCATAGTGAAGAATTCAATATGGCCTTCAAGGCATCAAGGTTAAGCATGGAGTAAAGATAAAGGTTGACCAAGATAAAGATAAAAGAATCAAACTTTAAATGGTCAACACACAAGTGCAAACGATGCATCACATAGGATCTTATTGTATGATAAGAAATTGTCAATTGCACTTTTGTGTACTAACCCATGCTATGTGTTGTCTATGTTTATGAGGGTTAGGTTATTCTGATGGGCTTGCATCAAGAGAGAGATTACAAGTGTCCATGAGAGGATGACATCAAGTGTTCATGATCATGGTTGACAAGGTCAAGTTCAAGATAACCATCCCAAAGGATCACATGCTTGAAGCTTGTGGATGATCACATGATGTACAAAGTGAAGATGAATACAAAGCAAATCTTCCCACATTGTATATGGAATAGCTACTTGAAGACTTCACCAATGTCTTGCCTTCAACTTGAGCCAAGAATATGTTGGGGAACGTCGCATGGGAAACAAAAATTTTCCTACGCACACGCAAACCTATCCATGGTGATGAGCATCTACGAGAGGGAGAGTGGATCTATGTACCCTTGTAGATCGCTAAGCGGGAAGCGTTAAGAAACGCGGTTGGTGTAGTCGAACTTCTTCGCGATCCAAATCGCCGAGCGTCCCGCGATCCAATCACGAACCGTCCCACGAACACATCATGATCCGTCCCGCGAACTCATCACGATCCGTCTCACGATCTTGATCACAATCTGTCCCGCGAACTCATCACAATCCGTTCCGTGATCACATCACGAACCATCTCGCGATCTCGATCACGGTCCTTCCGATCTAGCGCCGAACGGACGGCACCTCCGCGTTCAGCACACGTGCAGCTTGATGACGATCTCCACCGTCTCGATCCAGCGAGAGGAGGTGGAGAGGAGAGAGAGTTCACCGGCAGCGTGACGGCGCTCTGGTGATGGTGGTGGAGCAATTCCGGCAGGGCTTCGCCTAAGCGCTGCAGAAAACCGATCTAGAGGAGAAACTATGCACCAGTGTAACGGGTAGCACGTGGCTGCAAATTCTGTCCAAAAACCACCCAATCCACTAGTATATATAGGAGGAGAGGAGAGGAGAGGAAGCCAAGGCCTTTGGGTCGGCCGAAATAGGAGGTGGGAAGCAATCCTACTTCACCTCCAATCCTAGTTGGAGTAGGATTGCCTCCTATTGGCTGATTTTCCACTTTTTGCTTTAGGACTTTCTCTGCTGCACCATGGGCCTTTGTGGCTGTTTTCCCAGCCCAATAAGGGCTGGTTATTATTCTCCCACAGCCCATGGACCTCTTGGGGTCGAAATACCCCTCCCGGAGGCCTCTCGGTACACTACCGGCACTCCCGGTACACTACCGATGAGCCCGAAACTTTTCCGGAAACCAAACTGGGACTTCCTATATATGAATCTTTACCTCCGGACCATTCCGGAGCTCCTCGTGATGTCCGGGACCTCATCCGGGACTCCGAACATACTTCGGTCACCACCATACATAACTCTACACTACCGAAACGTCACCGAACCTTAAGTGTGCAGACCCTGCGGGTTCGAGAACTATGTAGACATGACCGAGACACCTCTACGGTCAATAACCAATGGCGGGACCTGGACGTCCACATTGGTTCCTACATATTCTATGAAGATCTTTATCGGTCGAACCTCTATGTCAAGGATTCAGTTAATCCCGTATAACGTTCCCTTTGTTCTTCGGTATGTTACTTGCCCGAGATTCGATCGTCGGTATCTCCATACCTAGTTCAACCTCGTTACCAGCAAGTCTCTTTACTCGTTCCGTAATACAAGATCCCGCAACTAACAATTAGTCACATTGCTTGCAAGGCTTATTGTGATGTTGCATTACCGAGTGGGCCCCGAGATACCTCTCGGTCACACGGAGTAACAAATCCCAGTCTCGATCGATGCCAACTCAACAGACACCATTGGAGATACCTGTAGAGCACCTTTATAGTCACCCAGTTACGTTGCGACGTTTGATACACACAAGGCACTCCTCCGATATCTGTGAGTTGCATGATCTCATGGTCATAGGAACACATACTTGACATGCGGAAAACAGTAGCAATAAACTGACACGATCATATGCTACATTTGCAGTTTGGGTCTTGTCCATCACATCATTCTCCTAATGATGTGACCCCGTTATCAAATGACATCTCATGTCCATGGCTAGGAAACGTTAACCATGTTTTGATCAACGAGCTAGTCTATTAGAGGCATACTAGGGACATGGTTTTGTCTATGTATCCACACTTGCATCTAAGTCTCCGATCAATACAATTATAGCATGGATAATAAACAATTATCATGAACAAGGAAATATGATAATAACTAATTTATTATTGCCTCTAGGGCATATTTCCAATAGTCTCCCACTTGCACTAGAGTCAATAATCTAGTTCACATCACCATGTGATTCGCATTGTTATGAATCTAACACCCAACGAGTTCTGGGGCTCGATCATGCTTTGCATGTGAGATAGGTCTTATAGTCAATGGGTCTGTAACATTAGATCCGTGTGCACTTTGCAAATACCTATGTCGAACTGTAAACACTGCTACCACACTCCGCTCAGTACTATTCCAAATGGCTGCTCCACTATACGTATCCAGATTGCTACTACGAGTCGTCCGGATTAGTGTTAAAGCTTGTATCGACGTAACTCCTTACGACGAACTCTTTATCACCTCCATAATCGAGAAACATCTCCTCAGTCTCTTAGTTACCGAGGATAATCTTGACCGCTGTCCAGTGATCCACTCCTGGTTCACTCTTGTACCCCCTGACGGACTCATGGCAAGGCACACACAGGTGCGGTACACAGCATGGCATAATATAGAGCCTATGGCTAAGGCATAGGGACGACGTTCGTACTTTCTCTTTCTTCTGCCGTTGTCGAGCTTTGAGTCTCACTCAACTTTCACACCTTACAAATCAGGTGAGAACTCTTTCTCTAACTGATCCATTTTGAACTCTTTCAAAATCTTGTCAAGGTATGCACTCATTAAAAGTCTTATCGAGCATCTTGATCTATCTCCATAGATTTTGATGCTCAACAATTAGGTAGCTTCATCCAGGTCTTCCTTTGAAAATCACTTTCCAAATGACCGTTTTATGCTTTCCATAAATTCTATATTATTTCTGATCAACAATATGTCATCCACATATACTTATCAGAAATTCTATAGTGCTCCCACTCACTTTATTGCAAATACAAGTTTCTCGTAAACTTTGTATAAACATCAAAACTTTGATCACCTCATCAAAGCGTATATTCCAACTCCGAGATGCTTGCTTCAGTCCATGGAAGGATCACCGAAGCTTGCACACCTTTCAGCATCCTTAGGCCTGACAAAACGTTTTGGTTGTATCACATACAACCTTTCCTCAAGTAAACCGTTAAGGAAACGATGTTTTGACATCCATCTGCCAGATTTCATAATTGAAAACACAGCAACTGCTAACATAATTCCAACAAACTTTAGCACCACTATGAGTGAGAAAGTCTCATCGTAGTCAACTCCTTGAACTTGTCACAAACATCTTTGCAACAAGTCGAGCTTTACAAATAGTGACATTCACCATCAGTGTCTGTCTTCATTTTAAAGATCCATTTGTACTCAACGAACTGCCGTCCAACGAGCAAGTCTACCAAAGTCTACACTTGGTTTTCATACATGGATCCTATCTCGGATTTCATGGCCTCCAACCATTTCTCGGAATCCGGGCCCATCATCGCTTCTCCATAGCTCGTAGGTTCATCGTTTGTCCAACAACATGACCTCCAAGACAGGGTTGTCGTACCGCTTAGGAGCAGTACACATCCTTGTCGACCTACGAAGTTCGATAGTAACTTGATCTTGAAGCTTCATGATCATCATCATTAACTTCCTCTTCAACTAACGTAGGCTTCACAGAAACAACATCCTGCGCTGCGCTACTCTCTGGTTGAACAAAGTTTTAACAACCTCATCAAGTTCTATCTTCCTCCCACTTAATTCTTTCGAGAGAAACTTTTCCTCGAGAAAGGATCCGTTTTAGTAACAAACACTTTGCACTTGGATCTGAGATAGAAGGTTCACCCAACTAATCTTAGGGTATTCTATGAAGATGCATTTGTCCGCCTTGGGTTCGACCTCATTAGGTGAAAACATTTTCCACACAAGTGTCGCAACCCCAAGTATCAAGAAATGACAGCTTAGGTTTCTATCAAACCATAATTCACATGGTGTCATCTCAATGGATTTAGATGGTGCCCTATTTAAAGTGAATGTAGTTGTCTCTAATGCATAACCCCAAAATTATAGTAGTAAAACGACAAGAGACATCATAGCACGCACCATGTCCAATAGAGCATAACTATGATGTTCGGACACACCATCACACTATGGTGTTCCAGGTGGCGTTTAGTTGTGAAACAACTTTCACATTGTCTTAAATTGTATGCCAAACTCGTGACTCAGATATTCACCTCCACGATCATATCGCAGTCATTTTTATCTTCTTGTCACGATGATCTTTAAACTTCACTCTGAATTTGCTTGAACCTTTCAAACGATTTAGACTTGTGTTTCATTAAGTAAATATACACTATATCTACTCAAATCATCAGTGAAGGTAAGAAAATAACAATATCCAGTGCACGCTACAAGACTCACTAGATTGCATACATCAACATGTATCATTTCCAATGAATCACTTGCCCGCTCCATCCAACGGGGTCCTTTAGTCATCTTGCCCAAGAGGCATGGTTCGCATGTCTCAATCGATTCGAAATTGAATGAGTCCAAATATCCATCACCATGGAGTTTCTTCATGCGCTTTATACCAATATGACATTTTGCGGCAGTGCCACAAGTATGTGGTACTATCATTATTTAACTTTGTATCTTTTGACATCAATGTTATGAACATGTCTATTACTACGATCAAGATTTCAACAAACCATTCTCACTGGGTGCATGACCATTGAAGGTATTATTCATGTAAATAGAATAACTATTATTCTCTGACTTAAATGAATAACCGTATTGCAACAAACATGATCTAATCATGTTCATGCTCAACGCAAAACACCAAATAACATTTATTTAGGTTCGTCACTAATCCCGAAGCTAGACAGAGCGTGCGATGTTGGTCACATCAACCTTGGAAACATTTCCAACACACATCGTCACCTCACCCTTAGCTAGTTCTCCGTTTATTCCGTAGCTTTTATTTCGAGTTACTAACATTTAGCAACTGAACCGGTATCCAATACCCAGGTGCTTACTAGGAGTACTAGCAAGGTACACATCAATAACTCGTATATCAAACATACTTCTGTCGACGTTGCCAGCCTTCTTATCTACCAAGTATCTAGGGTTGTTCCGCTTCAGCGACCTCTCACCTCATAATAGAAGCACTTAGTCTCGGGTTTGAGTTCAACTTTGGGTTGCTTCACTGGAGCAGCAACTGACTTGCTATCCATGAAGTTTCCCTCCTTGCTCTTGCCCTTTTCGAAACTAGTGGTTTGATTAACCATCAACACTTGACGCTCCTTCTTGATTTCTACCTTCGCGGTGTCAAACATCGCGAACAGCTCAGGGATCAATACTTCTATCCCTGGTGTATTATAGTTCATCACTAAGTTCCAGCAGCTTTAGTGACAGTGACTTGGAGAACTATATCAATCACTATCTTATCTGGAAGATCAACTCCCACTTGATTCAAGCGATTGTAGTACCCAGACAATCTGAGTACATGCTCAACGATTGAGCTATTCTCCTTCATCTTACAGACAAAGAATCTTGTTGGAGATCTCATATCTCGCAACACAAGCACGAGCCTGAGATCACAATCTCTGCTCCTAGAACATCTCATATGTTCTGTGACGTTCAAAACGTTTCGGAGCCTCAATTCTAAGCCGTAATGCATGACACACTAAACTATCAAGTAGTCATCGAAACGTGCCTGTCAGATGTTCACAACATCTATAGACGACGCTAGAGGGGGTGGCGCACCAAGCGGTGCATTAAGGACATAAGCCTTCTGTGCAGCAATGAGGACAATCCTCAGATCACGGACCCAGTCTGCAATATTGCTACCAACATCTTTCAACTCTATTTCTCTAGGAACATATAAAAATTTAAGGGAGCTACAACACGAGCTAGTAATCTACAACATAATTTGCAAAGACACTATTGACTATGTTCATGATAATGAGTTCAATTAATCATATTACTTAAGAACTCCCACTCAAATTGACATCCCTCGGGTCATTCGAGTGATACATGATCCAAATTCACCAACTCAAGTCCGATCATCACGTGAGTTAAGGTGGCTTCAATGGTGAACATCATTATGTTGATCATATCCACTATATGACTCATGCTCGACCTTTCGGTCTCTTGTGTTCCGAGGCCATGTCTGTACATGCTAGGCTCGTCAAGTTTAACCCGAGTGTTCTGCGCGTGCAAATCTGGCTTGCACCCGTTGTATGTGAACGTAGAGTCTATCACACCCGATCATCACGTGGTGTCTCAACACGACGAACTTTTGCAACGGTGCACACTCGGGGAGAACACAGTTCATCTTGAAATTCAAGTGAGGGATCACCTTATAATGCTACCGCCGTACTAAGCAAAACAAGGTGCATAAAAGGATTAATATCTCATGCAATTCATAAGTGACATGATATGGCCATGAACTTGTGTTTAAGATCTCCATCTTCGAAACACCGGCATGATCTCCATCGTCACCGGCACAACACCATGATCTCCATCATCTTGATCTCCATCAGTGTGTTGCCATTGGGGTTGTGGCGCCAGCCCTGCTTCTACTTCTATTGCTACCGCTTAGCGATAAAGTAAAGCATTACATAGCGCTTAATGATTGACACGCAGGTCATACAATAATTAAAGACAACCCTATGGCTCCTGCCGGTTGCCGTACTCAACGACATGCAAGTCGTGAAATTCCATACATCACATGATCATCTCATACATCACATATATCTCATCATGCAATTGGCCATATCACATCACAACATACCCTGCAAAAACAAGTTAGACGTCCTCTAATTTTTGTTGCATGTTTTACGTGGCTGCTACGGGTATCTAGCAAGAACGATTCTCACCTACGCATAAACCACAACGGTGATACATAGATTTCTTTTCAACCTTCTCAAGGACCGCCTTTGTCGGATCCGATCCAACTAAAGTGAGAGAAACTGTCACCCGCAAGCCATCTAAGCAACAAGTTGCATCGAGGGAACCGGTCTCTCGTAAGCGTACGAGTAATGTTGGTCCGGGCCGCTTCATCTCACAATCCCGCTGAACCAAAATCCGACCAAGGGAGGAAGCAATCTAAGCATCAACGCCCACAAACCTTTTGTGTTCTACTGGAGATCTCATCGAACCATCAACCTAGCTCTGATACCACTGTTGGGGAACGTCGCATGGGAAACAAAAAAAAATTCTACGCACACGCAAACCTATCCATGGTGATGAGCATCTATGAGAGGGAGAGTGGATCTACGTACCCTTGTAGATCGCTAAGCGGGAAGCGTTAAGAAACACGGTTGGTGTAGTCGAACTTCTTCGCGATCCAAATCGCCGAGCGTCCCGCGATCCAATCACGAACCGTCCCGCGAACACATCATGATCCATCCCGCGAACTCATCACGATCCGTCTCACGATATTGATCACGATCTGTCCCGCAAACTCATCACGATCCGTTCCGTGATCACATCACGAACCGTCTCGCGATCTCGATCACGGTCCTTCCGATCTAGCGTCGAACGGACGACACCTCCGCGTTCAGCACACGTGCAGCTTAATGACGATCTCCACCGTCTCGATCCAGCGAGAGGAGGTGGAGAGGAGAGAGAGTTCACCGGCAGCGTGACGGTGCTCTGGTGATGGTGGTGGAGCAATTCCGGCAGGGCTTCGCCTAAGCGCTGCAGAAAACCGATCTAGAGGAGAAACTATGCACCGGTGTAACGGGTAGCACGTGGCTGCAAATTCTGTCCAAAAACCACCCAATCCACTAGTATATATAGGAGGATAGGAGAGGAGAGGAAGCCAAGGCCTTTGGGTCGGCCGAAATAGGAGGTGGGAAGCAATCCTACTTCACCTCCAATCCTAGTTGGAGTAGGATTGCCTCCTATTGGCTGATTATCCACTTTTTGCTTTAGGACTTTCTCTCCTGCGCCATGGGACTTTGTGGCTGTTTTCCCAGCCCAATAAGGGCTGGTTATTATTATCCCACAGCCCATGGACCTATTGGGGTCGAAATACCCCTCCCGGAGGCCTCCCGGTACACTACCGGCACTCCCGGTACACTACCGGCACTCCCGGTACACTACCGATGAGCCCGAAACTTTTCCGGAAACCAAACTGGGACTTCCTATATGTGAATCTTTACCTCCGGACCATTCTGGAGCTCCTCGTGACGTCAGGGATCTCATCCGGGACTCCGAACAAACTTCGGTCACCACCATACATAACTCTACACTACCGAAACGTCACCAAACCTTAAGGGTGCAGACCCTGCGGGTTCGAGAACTATGTAGACATGACCGAGACACCTCTACGGTCAATAACCAATGGCGGGACCTGGACGTCCACATTGGTTCCTACATATTCTATGAAGATCTTTATCGGTCGAACCTCTATGTCAAGGATTCAGTTAATCCCGTATAACGTTCCCTTTGTTCTTCGGTATCTTACTTGCCCGAGATTCGATCGTAGGTATCTCCATACCTAGTTCAACCTCGTTACCGGCAAGTCTCTTTACTCGTTCCGTAATACAAGATCCCGCAACTAACAATTAGTCACATTGCTTGCAAGGCTTATTGTGATGTTGCATTACCGAGTGGGCCCCGAGATACCTCTCCGTCACACGGAGTAACAAATCCCAGTCTCGATCCATGCCAACTCAACAGACACCATCGGAGATACCTGTAGAGCACCTTTATAGTCACCCAGTTACGTTGCGACGTTTGATACACACAAGGCACTCCTCCGATATCTGTGAGTTGCATGATCTCATGGTCATAGGAACACATACTTGACATGCGGAAAACAGTAGCAATAAACTGACACGATCATATGCTACGTTTGCAGTTTGGGTCTTGTCCATCACATCATTCTCCTAATGATGTGACCCCGTTATCAAATGACATCTCATGTCCATGGCTAGGAAACCTTAACCATGTTTTGATCAATGAGCTAGTCTATTAGAGGCATACTAGGGACATGGTTTTGTCTATGTATCCACACATGCATCTAAGTCTCCGATCAATACAATTATAGCATGTGTAATAAACGATTATCATGAACAAGGAAATATGATAATAACTAATTTATTATTGCCTCTAGGGCATATTTCCAATAGAAGAAACATCAACATCAAGCTCAAGTGAAAGGCTCGAGTCAAAGGTATTAGTTCCTTTGGCGTTAGTGTTGTGGGGTGATGACCACCGAAGAAACATATACACTCAAGTATGGATTTTCGATAGCTATGTAGTGTAGCTCTTTTATGATTCTTGAGTTATAAGGATCCCGCACTATTAAGAGGGGATCAAGGGGGTTCGCGATGTACTTGCTCAAGTCAACATCTTCTATACATAATTCCACTCCTATCCTATTTACCGAAGCAATACATAGCCAACTAGGTTCCCCAAAGTATATGATCTAACATGTGCATACTTTGCACCTTCCATTTTGTCTTATCTTGGGTGGTTCTCTATGTGAGGACCTGGAGTTTTTCACTAGCTTCAAAACGAGCCTAAGATCATCAAAATCGGAGTCTGTGTGAGAAAGTTATGCATGTTTTACTTTTGGGTGCCTGCGGTTTTTGTGTCCCCTGGATATCCGGGATCTTCCCCGGAAATCTGGGCCGCCGATGTCCAGAAACTATAACGAAATGTCTTTTGTGTCCCCAGGATGTCTGAAACCTTGTACGAATGTCCGGGGCCTCAACTTTGGCGACATGTCTGGGGACTTGGCCAGATGTCCGGGCCCTGTACCTTGACTCTGTTTTTCTGTGTTCGTGTGCACACTTCAGAGCCACCGGATGTCCCGCCCTTGGCCCGGATGTCCGGCCCGACACAGCCACTTACACTACAACGGCCATATTTTCACCCGTATTATATATACCCCTTCACCACTTTGTGGAGGGGTTGACCACTCAATCCAAAAGAACCCTAGAACACCAAAGTGGCTCCCTCTCACTTCTCCTACACCAAATCTCAGATCTTGGAGAGATTAGTGAGAGTTCTTGAGAGATTTTCCAATCAAGTGATAGATCCACTCCCTCTCCCTCTCTTGACCAAAGGAATTCATGATTTGAGCAAGTCTTGAGCATTTCCCCCTTAATCTTGTTACTCTTGGAGGTTGGAGACTCCTAGGCGGTAGGAGTGCTCCGGTGAGGAATCAACTTGTGATTTGTCCCCTGGAAAGTTTGTGAAGGTTTGGAGGCCGCCTCAAGGTCTACCACTAGTGGTTGAGAATCGCCTTCGTGGTGATATCTCAAGTGGAGAATAGGGTGAGCCTTCATGGTGTTGGTGTGCCTTCATGGTAACATCCACCTCTCTAATGGTGAATAGCTTCCCTCCAAGGAAGTGAACATCGGGATACATCCACATCTCCGTGTCTTCGGTTATTTCTAACCCTAGCCACTACTTGTGGTTTACTTTGGCCAGTTGACCTTGCATTCACTATATATATTGTTTTCCTTATTATATTGTGTTGGTTACCATATCGTAGAGATTATTTAGGCCAACACTTTATATTCCGCAATTCATACTTGCTACTATTGATATATCTTGTGCTTAGTGTGAATTGCTAGCTTGTAACATTCATTTCCATATCTTTTGATATACATTGAGTAAGTTTGTGTAACTTACTTGTGCTTACTCATATGCTTATTGTTCTCATCTTGTTTATCCTATGTTGTTCGTGCACTTAGTGAGCCTAGTATATTTTAGGATTTGTGCTTGAAAAGTATCCGCTTAGTTTATTTCCGCATTAGGATATAGCCAAATCCGTAAAAGATTTTAAAACGTCTATTCACCCCCCCCCCTCTAGGCGACATCGTGGTCCTTTCAATTGGTATCAGAGCTAGGTCTCTCCTTATCAGGCTTCACCGCCTAGAGAGTAACGATGTCGACTAGTGAACTAGTGCACGATGACACATTTTGTTTTAATGGCACAAATTACATTATGTGGAAATTACACATGCTTTGTCACTTTCGGGCCATGGGTCCAAATTCTTTACGGATTGTTGTTGTAGGGGATTCAAATCTAAAGGATATACAATCTCCATCACTTGAGGATATGCATCTTGATAGTGAAGCTTTAAGTGTCATTCACCAAGCTATAACCTCCGAGGTGTTCAAGTCAATCTCGACTTGTTTGTTGGCTCATGAGGCTTGGACCAAACTTGAAGTTACATATGGTGGGTCCAACCTTGTAGGAGCCAATGCTATTTGGGAGGAAGTGATGGAAGAACTCTCCATTGCCTCCACCTCCGATTGCTTGGACACTTCAACATCTTCCACTCTGTCACAGGGTGATGACATGGTAAGTGAAGATATCTCATGAAGTGATGGTGTCAAGCTCATCATTGATGATCCGTCATATAGAAATGCTAGTATTATAGGTTCCATGGACACGAGCATATCTAGCACTGAAAACGTTGTACATTCTTGTGTAGATAGTCCATGCATATCATCTAATGATTCACTCATAAATTCTTGTGATGACATGATTGGTCATTTGTGTTGCCATATTCAAAATGTCTTGGTTTCCTCTAGTTGTTCTATGACTAACCATGTAGAGGAAATCAAGGAAGACAAGGCACACTTGATTGATGGAGAACCCTCTTCTCCAAAAGAATCATCATCAACCCCATTTGTTCACATGTTCCTCATGGCAAGAGGCAATGACAAGGTATCATCTTCTCTTAGTGATAATGATGATAGTTGTAATGAGAAAGATGATGATGATGATGACTTGACTCAAAATCTCTATGAGATTGGGAAAACTCTTCATAGAGCTAAAAATAACACTTATAAAAGGTTCCAAGATGTTCTTGCTTTCTTTGAAAAACGTAATGATTTACTTCTTAATGAGCAAGCAAAAGGTGAACAACTTGAACATGAACTTGATAAGGCTTGTCAATCTCTTAGTAACTTGAGGTCTTCAAAATAAGAGATTGAAGTTACTCATTGTAAACTTAAAGAGGATTTTGAGCACCTTGACCTTGTCTACAAGAATGTCAAAGGAGAGCTCACCAAAATCTCTAAGTCTCATGAGGAACTTCAAGCTACTCATGCGGAGTCTCTAGTTTCTACATGCTCCTCTCATATTGATAATGATGCTTGTGCTACTAACTCTATTTTGTGTGAAGCATCGATATTGAAAGAAAATGTTGAGTTGAAGACTCAACTTGATTTTCTAACTAGCAAGTATGGGAAATTGGAAGAAAGTCATGAAAAGCTTTCGGGCACTCATGAGGATCTTTTAATCTCCCATGATGAGCTAAAGTTAGCTCATGAGGCTACGATCACCAAGGTAAAATCTTGTGAGTCTCATGTGGACATTAGCACATCTTCTACTCAAAATGCCTTATTGCCATGTGCTAGTCCTAGAAATTCCTCTCTACATGATATTTATACATCTTGTGATGAATTGCTCACCATGCCTTGTTGCTCTAACAATGAAGCTTCTACTTCTTCTAGTTCTTTTGTTAATACTAACCTTGTAGAGGAAAATAAAGAGCTCAAGGACCAAGTCGCTAGTTTGAAGAAAGACTTGGAAAAATCTTGCGATAATAACTTGAGTGTGCACAAGGACCATCAAGACAAAATAGGACTTGATTTCATCTCCAACAAGAAGAAGTCCAATAATAGGAAGAACGGACAAGATAAAGTCAAGAATTCGGCCAACATTATTTGCTTCAAGTGCAAGAATGTTGGACACCATGTGAGATCTTGCCCATTGAAGAAGAAGGCTTCAAGTGTGAATCATCAAGGGAAGTGGCCTCAAGTTCAATCTCAAGATAATGAAAGGCATCTTTCCATGCTTAACCAAGATAATGTTCTCCAAGTTGAGAAGGTAAATAAGAAGATAAAGGGGAGCACATGTTGCTATATTTCTCGTGAGAAGGGACACATATCTTCATCATGTCCCAACGATAATGTCTCTAAGCCTCCGATTGTCAATGATCATTATTCACTTAGAAAGGATAATGTTGGCAATTTGTTTGCCAGGTTTGTGGGCACCCAAAGTGGTTTGGGTAAAGAAAATACCATTTGGGTTGCCAAGCCTATTGTGACTAACTTCTTAGGACCAAACTTGGTTGGGGACCATCAAGCTCAAACTTGATCAATAGGTGTGTGGAGGTGGAGACTTGGCTAGTTCATAAAGAAAAGTTAACCACCATTCATTTGAGAAAGCCAAGTCAAGTGGATTATAATCACATTTATCAATCCAATGCTCCTCTTTGCGGTAAATTATACTTATATTGTTTACATTGAAAGTTACTAGCCCCTTGCATGTTTAGGTTTTACCTAGCATGTGTTTGTATATGTTGTGCCTCCTAGTATGCTTGATTTGAGTTATCTAGCATGTATAGGTCGCAATGCACTTCATATATTTGTGTGTGTGGTTTCGAGCTTTTATTGCTTCATTAGTTGAATCTTATTTGGCTCTTTTGAGATATTAATGGATCATCACAATATGGGGGAGTGATAAGTCATGTGCATTTCTATATATGTGTGTTACAGCTTCATCTATATCTCACGTATAATCCTTGGCGGAGTCTTAGATATGGCCTCTCTCTCTCTCTCTCTCTCTCTATATATATATATATATATATATATATATATATATTGCTTTGAAAAGTGGTCTCAGCCTCTGGACATCCGGCCCATCGCCGGATTTCCGGGATGGCTTGGTTCAGAATGCAAAAATTCCTGTCTCCACGCACTGGACATCCGGCACCTCCGCCGGACATCCAACGGGTTAGGGTTTTGCTTTTTCTTAGGCCCCGGATATCTGCCTAATACTATCGCATTTCTAACCCTCCTACTTACCAGAGAGCCTCGAATCGGCTAGGTCTGACCTCGGATGTCCGGAACCTATCCCGGATGTCCGGGAGCTTAAATGTATATGTATATGGGATATCACCTAGTATTTATTGTGCAAGACTATTTAGTTACTATGTGGTATGTCAAGTTCATTTGAAATTCAAATTCCCTTCCATTGATTATTTTTTGTTGTATTTCATTTGCCTCTTGTGGATAATACACGTATTATCACATTATGGGGGAGTGATATGTTTTGTGCATATCACAATCCTTGTTAATGTGAACAACTGAGGGATGCCACTTAGAATTTATATTTGAGATTATCGTATATCTCCGTGGCATGCAATGCCCTGTTTACGTATGGCATTCTTGTATGGTTTTGTCCATGGTTACCCTAAAAATCGTATTTGCAAAATCATTTGATTAAAGTCATTCCAATTTTTAATTTGCATGATGATCTATCTAATTGGAAGTTAATAATATGTGATCCAAGCATTGTGTTTATTTCTAAACTCTCATGTTATGCTTGTGTTAGTATAGATGATCATGTACTTATTTGGTTTCTACAACGAATGATAACTCGAAATACCATTTCATTCGAGTTCATCTTATTGGTTTGTATGGAGTTATGGGAGTTTATTATCTCATTATTTATAGTGTCCTATATCTACTTGAGTGAGATATTCCTATGAGTATGTGTGCAATGCATATCTTATATCCTCATTGGTTTTCTTTGGTTCATATGTTGAACTTTGTGTGCTATCATATGTTGATTTGTCACTTTGATTCATTTTGGACAACATGAATGACTAGTGATGTTATTGGAAGTATTAACGGTTATGTGTTCATTTGTCCAATTTGTATCTCCCTGGATTTTGGTAAGCTTGTGCATGCATATTTACTATGTGTAAATTCTCATGTCTTGTTTGCTTTAATTGATCCAATATATATATGGTATATCCATCAAATCCTTAATAGCTACGATGTGCATGAAATTCAAATTCATATCTATATGCACATACTTAAGTGGTGTTTTCCCTATATTTTGTAGTCATGATAACTACTTCGGACCAAATAGGTTTGGGGACCAGAATGTACTTAAAAGTGATGTAGGTAAATTAGAGAAACATTGTGTGCTTGGCTTATTGATGAAGAAGGTGGTGTCACCACAATAGAATTAGCGCCAAGCTTGGATGACTCATTGATATACTAATTCATACCAATGCTTTCTCGGTAACAAGTATTTCCTGCATGCATATACATAAATAGAGTCAACCTTGTGTAGGTTGCATCGTGGCATGATTACTACTTGTTAAAAATTGTGCTTCTTGCATGTTCTTAAAAAAATCACTTTATTGCAACTGTGAGTCATTTGAGAAGAAACATATAATGCGGATCCATAAAATCATATTCATGATTCACTTATCCCGAAATATGCCAATTAAGCAATTCATTGCATATCTATTCCTAAAATATTCTCTCATGTGCAATTTTGATGAAATTGCAAAAACACTTTGCTTGTGGTATTTGCTATCTTACTTAGTAATTCATTGTTAGCAAAAGAGATCAATTTGTGCCATGTGCTTTGTGCCATGTGCCTTGCTCTTATGCTAGGATCATAGTTGTATAATTATGGATTCACTTGTGCATATCATGTTCTTACCAATTGCGACTATTTTGTGTATGCAAGTTTCTTTGTGGATACATAGACTACTATTGTCCACTTAAAAAAATTATACATAAGAAAGTTCAGATCTTACCTTGATATCATTTACTCCTTGCCGGTCACCTTGTTTGTTTCCTCTCTTTGATTCGGTGGTGGTCTTGGTAAGAGGGTGAGAAGTGACTGCTTGTATGTTTTGCATATAATCTTGTGTACTCATGTGTTTGAATATATGTTGGACCCATACTTATCATGATGATCAAATTGGGTATTGATATTATATCTTGTCTAGGTATGTTTTTTTCTAATCTTTTGAATGTTTTTCTCACATGTAGAATGCTTATTCTCATAGCATAGTATCTTGTTGCCTTCTATAGATCCTAAGCTCCTCAAATTTTCATCATTGAATATGTGCATTTGATTTTCACTCACATTTTCTAACATGCACACATTAAGGAGGAACTCATACTATATTGGCTTCTACATTTTTCCCATTTTTGGCATTTGTTGCCAATGGGGGAGAAGTTTGGAGGGTTTAAAGATAAGTGTTCTTAGTTTGCTTGTTGTCACTCATGCTTACCTACCCTTGTTATATCTGTGTGTTGCATGGATGAGTATTGTATATACTATATAGAGAAAACTTCACCTAGTTTGTGTCAACCAATATATGAAATGACATTCAAAGTTCATTCACACATGCATATATTGTGGGGGAGTTTGCTCTATATATTGTGGGTGTGTTATCATGAAATGTTTGTGTAGTGTTTGATGCTAGTACAACCGGTTTTGATAATTTCAAGTATATTTGTGACACTTGATGCTGTCAAAACCACCTCAAGTATACAATTTATCCTCAGATGAATTGCATACTTGTTCTAAAATTCAATATATAAACCCTCTTATTGAGATTGTCATCAACTACCAAAATGGGGGAGATTGAAAGTGCATGTATTCCCCATGTGTGGTTTTGGTAATTGATGACAATCCAAATGGACTAGTGTTTGCATTAAGTTATACAATTTAAGGAAAGTTCCATTTGCAATGCATGAAGAATATTGGATGAATTGAAAGATGTTTGTTCCATGGTTGTTGCAAGAAGGAGATTGAATGGATCCGGAATGAATGCCATATACATATAGTTGTGCATCACGGTTGAGACATGATGGATCATGATCTTGAGAGAATGATTAAAGAGAAGAATTCTACATATGGTTTGAAGATAGGATCATGATGTGCTCATATGTTGAGTCATGGATGATTATGTCTTGAAGCAAGTAATTCGTGTGAAGAATTCGGTGTGCCTCTCAAGAGATTGTGATGGAGCATGAAGGATAACAAATGATGACCAATATGGTATTCATGGATAAACTCTATATGGTCATATGATAATTGAGATATGGGTAATCATGTCTTGAAGAAATGAAGCATGGTGAAGAATTCAATATGGCCTTCAAGGCATCAAGGTTAAGCATGGAGTAAAGATAAAGGTTGACCAAGATAAAGATAAAAGAATCAAACTTTAAATGGTCAACACACAAGTGCAAAGATGCATCACATAGGATCTTATGGTATGATAAGAAATTGTCAATTGCACTTTGTGTACTAACCCATGCTATGTGTTGTTATTCTCATGGGCTCGCATCAAGATAGAGATTCCAAGTGTCCATGATAGGATGACATCAATTGTTCATGATCATGATTGACAAGGTCAAGTTCAAGATAACCATCCCGAAGGATCACATGCTTGAAGCTTTTGGATGATCACATGATGGACAAAGTGAAGATGAATACAAAGAAAATCTTCCCATATTGTATATGGAAGAGCTACTTGAAGACTTCACCAATGTCTTGCCTTCAACTTGAGGCAAGAAGAAACATCAACATCAAGCTCAAGTGAAAGGCTTGAGTAAAAGGTATTAGTTCCTTTGGCGTTAGTGTTGTGGGGTGATGACCACCGAAGAAACATATACACTCAAGTATGGATTCTTGATAGCTATGTAGTGTAGCTCTTTTATGATTCTTGAGTTATAGGGATCCCGCACTATTAAGAGGGGATCAAAGGGGTTCGTGATGGACTTGCTCAAGTCAACATCTTCTATACAGAATTCCACTCCTATCCTATTTACCGAAGCAATACATAGCCAACTAGGTTCCCCAAAGTATATGATCTAACATGTGCATACTTTGCACCTTCCCTTTTGTCTTATATTGGGTGGTTCTCTATGTGAGGGCCTGGAGTTTTTCACTAGCTTCAAAACGAGCCCAAGATCATCAAAATCGAAGTCCGTGTGAGAAAGTTATGCATGTTTTACTTTTGGGGTGCCTGCAGTTTTTGTGTCCCACGGATATCCTGGATCTTCCCCGGAAATCTGGGCCGGAGATGTCCAGAAACTATAACGAAATGTTGTTTGTGTCCCCCGGATGTCTAGATGTCTGGGGCCTCAACTTTGGCCAGATGTCCAGGCCCTGTACCTTGACTCTGTTTTTCTGTGTTCGTGTGCACACTTCAGAGCCACCGGATGTCCGACCCTTGGCCCGGATATCCGGCCCGACATAGCCACTTACACTACAACGACCATATTTTCACCCACGCTATATATACTCCTTCACCACTTTGTGGAGGGGTTGATCACTCAATCCAAAAGAACCCTAGAACACCAAAGTGGCTCCCTCTCACTTCTCCTAGACCAAATCTCAGATCCCGGAGAGATTAGTGAGAGTTCTTGAGAGATTTTCCAATCAAGTGATAGATTCACTCCCTCTCCCTCTCTTTACCAAAGGAATTCGTGATTTGAGCAAGTCTTGAGCATTTCCCCCTTAATCTTGTTACTCTTGGAGGTTAGAGACTCCTAGGCGGTAGGAGTGCTCCGGTGAGGAATCAACTTGTGATTTGTCCCTCGGAAAGTTTGTGAAGGTTTGGAGGCCGCCTCAAGGTCTACCACTAGTGATTGAGAATCGCCTTCATGGTGATATCTCAAGGGGAGAATAGGGTGAGCCTTTGTGGCGTTGGTGTGCCTTCGTGGTAACATCCACCTCTCTAACGGTGACTAGCTTCCCTCCAAGGAAGTGAACATCGGGATACATCATCGTCTCCGTGTCTTCGGTTATTTCTAACCCTAGCCACTACTTGTGATTTACTTTGGCCAGTTGACCTTGCATTCACTATATATATTGTTGTCCTCATTATATTGTGTTGGTTACCATATCGTAGAGATTATTTAGGCCAACACTTTATAGTCCGCAATTCATACTTGCTACTATTGATATATCTTGTGCTTAGTGTGAATTGCTAGCTTGTAACATTCATTTCCATATCTTGTGATATACATTGAGTAAGTTTGTGTAACTTACTTGTGCTTACTCATATCCTTGTTGTTCTCATCTTGTTTATCCTATGTTGTTGGTGCACTTAGTGAGCCTAGTATATTTTAGGATTTGTGCTTGAAAAGTATCCGCTTAGTTTATTTCCGCATTAGGATATAGCCAAATCCATAAAAGATTTTAAAACGCCTATTCACCCCCCTCTAGGCGACATCGTGGTCCTTTCAGTCATCAATTGGTTAGTTATGCAACCATTTTCACCCATACCAGAGCAGGCTTCACGTTGGGCTTGGGTGAAAGAAAGAACGGATGTTATTTGCTGCAACCTGGGACCGTATAACAACCCATAGGGGTATTGATTAGCATGTTGCTATGTAACCTATTGTCATTTGAACTACAATGACATGTACCCATTTTCTTTCGTGTTGTCATTTGAACTAAAATGACATGTACCCATTTGCTTCCGTGTTGTCATTTGAACTATTATGACTTGTATTGTACCCTCAACATTTAAACTCATGAAGGACTCCGTGTTGTATTTCATATTAAGTAGAGATTGTGAACTATTACGTCTTGTATCCTTGTGTGATTTGCATTTCTACTAACTTCAACCTATCTCTAGATGGACCAGTTCGAGCGAGAGAGTTGGAGGCCGAAGAACAAGGAGGGGGTGCGTACTTCCCGGCAGAGAAGTGGATGCGCGGCGAACCGGAGGTGAGGCCTGAGTTCGGTCGCTGTGTGCTCCAGCGCACGACAGGGATGTATCGGGCTGAGGAAAAGTTGCGCAGTCGTGCCCTGGTGGGAACAGTGGAAGGGCACCGGCCTACCGTGTCCCCTGCATAGGTGGTTGTTGCTTTAGAGTTGCAATGAGGGCTCTCCCGCAATGATGTCATGGTTGAAGTATGTTCGCCTCCTGCAGATTTTCTTGCATGGTTCCGGTCGGGCGAGGACTACACTCGAGTGCTCATCTACCACTCCCATAAGCTAACTGCCGGTGGAGAGACGATCAAGTTCACTCGTTGGCGTCGTGGGATGGGTGGCGTGGACTCGTCTCTGAAATTCTTGACTAGGTTGAGCTTTTATGGGCTGCCGCAAGAAGCATGGGAGGCGGAGTTTGTTGGTAAGCTCGTTAGCAGTCTCGGTGGTGATCTCGTTAAGATGGTCAAGCCCACTATTCGTTGCTTCCTAGTTGTTGAGGCATGCATGAGAGATCCCAACAAAGTGCCCAAGTTATATGAAGTGGAGCTGCCAGAACCTGAACTAGGACAGGATTATCCAACCTCTGACTCTGATGGGCCAATTACAGCACCTAATAGTCAGTTGAAACTTGAGAAGCGAACAGTTCTGCATGTTGTGAAGATCCATATTATGAAGGTGATAGATCGGACCCCTATATTAACAAAGTTGTCGGATGCTTACGATTACGACGATGAATCCAATACTGCTCGTTGTCACACTTTCACTTGCTATCCGGGCACAACTGATGGAGCAGATAGGGCATACATTGGAGGTGCACACGGATTAGCAAATGAAGGGACTGATGCTCATGCAGGTGGTGTGTTTAGGATGTAGACGCACCAGGAGTGTTCATTACCATGATCGTATCGATTTGTACCCTTTTCATTTGAACTCTGGAGGAACTTCGCATTGTATGTCACATTATGTAACTCCGTGTTGTAATCTCAGATTATGTAACTTGGTTTTCATTAAGACTTCGTGTTGTTCATATCGATTTGTACCATGGTGTTCATTGAGGGGGAAGGAGTGGATCTATCACTTGATTGGAGAACTTCTCTCAAATACCTCTCCATGAAATGGTGAAGAGGTATTTATAGTGTGGGTGCAAATATGGTTGTTGGAGTGTAAGTGGTTGTGTCGGGCCGGACATCCGGGCCAAGGGTCGGACATCCGGCATTCCACCCCTTAGCCAGTAGTGGTACTGGCATTGTGTGGGTCGGAAATCTGGCAAAGGGCTCGGATATCCGGGGTCCCGGACATCCGGCGGTGTGCCGGACATCCGGCCCATATTGGTGAAAACTTGTGTACTCTGGACAACAAGAGGGTCGAATATTTGGGGAATTTCCTAGAAATCCGGCCACACCCTACCGGCAGGGACCTTGGCGGTAGGCTGGTACACCCTACCGCCGTATGTGCTGGTGGTAGGCTCTCGCGCGCAGGACCAGCCACCGTTTGTTAGGGTGCGCCACACCCTACCACCAGCGAGGGCGGCGGTAGGCTGGTACACCCTACTGCCATAGCTGCTAGCGGTAGGGGCATATATTGTCCGGGGTCCCGGACATCCGACGGTGTGCCAGACATCTGGCCCATATTTGGTGAAAACTTGTGTACTCTGGACATGAGGAGGGTCGGATATCCGGGGCATTTCCCAGAAATACGGCCACACCCTACCACCAGGGACCTTGGCAGTAGGCTGGTACACCCTACCGCCGTAGGTGCATGGATCTTCAGGCACGGTGTTGGTTAAAGAAAACCCAGTCTCATGCCACCATCAACAACAGCCTTGTCAGCAAGAGTGAGATCACGAAACATTGGGGGCCTCTTTCCTTCCCCGTAACCTTCTTGAAAATTGCATTCTCTTGTGGAGTGAATCCATCCTCGTCCAATTCCTCCGTCGGACCCTCGTCATCCGAGTCATATCCATACATACGGCGGTAGGGGAGGTCATGATCCATGTCTTGCTGATGCACAAACACATCCAGGTCTCCCATGGGAGTATAATGAATCTCTTCGGCTTCCTCATAAACATCAACATGGTCGGCTTCAGCATCAACATGGCCTGCTTCAGCATCAACATGAACCTCTTCCTCATGAATTACCATGGCTCCATCATTAATCTTAGCTTCATTTGGTGGTTGGCTAGAAGAATTGGGGGCATACACCTCCACCCTTGCAACACTGTTTGTGGAAGAGGCATGTCGGCTCAAGTCAATTTGCATCAAAGGAGGCTCAAACCTTGGTGGCAAACAATTCAAGAGATTTGTCTTGCGATTCAAATACTTTGTCCTTGTAAACATTCCAATGCAATTCCGAGGTGATAGGCATACTCTTCAATCGAGACTTCACCCCCACTCAAACATCATACCTTCCAATGAGTTTAACATCAACATTTGGATCAATCCAATCGAGCACCTTCCTAACTTTCACAACCACCTCCTCATAAGTTGGGCTTGAATAAAAAACAATGGTTTCTTCCCCTTCATTGGCATTGCCTTTCATAAATGTCCCCTTATCCAAATGGTGTACATTAACAAGCCTATCCATCTAAATGCATTGAAAAAATTGTAATTAGGATAGGACAGAAACCTAATATGAGCCCTAACAATAATATCACGATAACAATAATATGAACCCTAACTATATTCAAACAACAATAATAATATCACATTATCATTAATTGACCCAAACTTCTAATTAATGACAATGCCTAACCCTAACCCTAACCCTAACCCTAACCTTAACCCTATACCTAACAATAAATATAGATCAGTGTTACAAACATGATAATTAGTCATACTAAAGCATAGAAACAACCCTATAATCCATCATATCCATGAATTTCAAACACAAATGACATGAACTAGGGTTTGCATAAAAGTAAAGCATGCCACCAAACGAGATGATTCCAACCAACCAAAAAGAAGAGAGTGAGGGAGGTACCTTGAGTGATGAACTTGGCCTCGATCCACTAGAGAAAGCTCAAGCAATGGAGATGTATTTGGTGGTGGCAAGAATGGGGAAGAGAGAGGGGAGAGGAGCTCATCTCGAGGAAGAAGGAGGATTTGGGGGTGAATGGGTGGCTGGTGGGTTCACCAGCCTTCTAGTCAAGCATTTCACTGCTCTGGGGATCCTACCGCCATGGCCTCTGGCGGTAGGCTATTACACCCTACCGCCACTGACTCTGGCGGTAGGGAGCTCATCCACGTCAGCTGGGCAGACGAAACCGTCTGGCCTGACGGGAGCCTACCGCCAAGCTCGCTGGCGGTAGCACGTATAACCCTACCGCCACCGTTCGTGGCAGTAGGAAAAGGGTCAGATCCGCAATTTTTTTAGAGTCGGGGTCAGATCCGGTTAAACTTTAGGAAAAGGGTCGGAACAGTGGTTTACGCCACCGGGCAGCTGGTTCCCTGATGATGACACCCGCACATGAGCAGGGGACCCACCCTCAGATGGTCGCGTGACAGCAGGCGAGTGGTGCAGTGGAGACGTCTCGCTCTAGCCGGTGTCGGTACGAGGCGAGGATCCTGGAGGTGATGCGCGCCATAGCACCTGGGTGGATCCCGAGGCGGATCCAGGTGTATTTATGTCCTCGGGTGAGGGACACATGAAATCTTGCTTGTTGAGATGGATTTCTTCATCGTTTTGCACCGAATTTTCTCTGGTTGCTCCAGTATTCGACCCTGCAGTACCACAAGCTTCATTTCCAGGATTAGATGAGTTAGTCATGGGGTTAGTGCAATTTTTATCCTCATGATCAATACAGGTTAAATGAGATGGGAGAAGGAGAGTTTCCCTTTTCAAAAGAGCACCGACATTAGGATGCAAATGAGCAAATGGAAAGACGGTTTCATTAAAGACAACATCACTGAAATATAGACACGACCCATGGGAACATATATGCACTTGACCCCCTTGTGTTTAGCACTATAGCCAAGAAAAATACATTGTTTTGAGCAAAACATGAGCTTGCGTGAGTTGTATGGATGAAGGTTGGGCCAGCATGCACAACCAAACACACGAAGAGAGTTGTAGTCGGGATGAGTGTGGAGAAGTCGGTGTTTCATTATTGATGACACGACTGGGTAACATGTTGCTAAGACGAACTACGGTGAGAAACGCCTCATCCCAAAATTTAAGAGGCATGGAGGCACAGGCAAGAAGAGCAAGTCCTACCTCAACGACATGTCTATATATGTTTGCGTTCGGCAGAGCCGTTTTGCTGGTGAGCATGAGGGCAGGAGACATGATGTGAGATCCCCAAGGATTGGAAAAATGAGTTTAATTTTTTTATACTCACCAGCCAAATCAGATTGGACAGCAAGAATTTTACTATCAATTTGGTGTTCAACAAGTGCTTGAAAGAGATGAAAAACTTAGAAAACTTCAGAACGTTTTTTAAGAAGATAGATCCAAGTGTATTTGCTAAAATCATCAATAAAGCTCACATAATATGTATATCTTCCAACAGAAGAGGGAGTTGGCCCCCATACATCATAAAAAATAAGTTGCAAGGGTTTTGTGGATATGCTAGTGGAGACACGATATGGTAACTGATGAGATTTTGCTTTTTGACATGAATCACATATAGTTTCAGAACTATGCTCACCAACACACGGGAGCTGATTATTTCTAAGAACTTGTTGACCAATAGGAAAAGAAGGATGGCCTAAGTGAGCATGCCACCATTCATATGAAAGTTTGATGACACCATAAACTTGTTTATTGAAGCTTCTAATTTTGGGGATCAATGGGTAGAGCCCATGCACACATCTACCTCGATAGAGAATGTTCCTCGTGACCTGATCTCGAATCAAAAAGAAATATGGGTGAAACTCTAGAAAAACTTTGTTATCAATGGCTATACGATGAAAAGAAAGAAGATTTTTCGAAGTGTCCAGAATATGTAAGACATTTCTAAGATGAATATCACGATGAGGAGTTTTAAAAATTACATGACCAACATGATTAATCATTATACCTTCACCATTAGCATTGTGCCCTTGATCTTGGTCATGATACTTCTCGTGCATCGTCACCTTTTCTAGTTCATTGGTGATGTGGTTTGTAGCCTCGGAGTCAACGTACCGGTTGGTGTCAACTCCATATGATGTATCTGTAGATGTTGCAACTTTTTTCATTGAGAATTGTTATCAGCATAGCGCCAATCACAATCCTTTGCAATATGGTTATTCTTTTTACAAATTTGACATATATTTTCATACTCTTCATAACCTTGAAAAGGGCGTCCGCCTCTGTTGTTGTTGTAGTAGTGGAGTTGGTTGTTGTTGTCGCCGGTGTTCTAGTAGTGCCCACCTCCACCACCGCCGCCGTTTTGTTAGTTGTCGCCGCTGCCACCATGCTGGTAGCCGCCGTCGTCGTCGTTTTGATAGTGGCCTCTGCCACCACCACTGCCGTTGGAGTAGTAGACGCCGCCACCACCATTGTCGCCGCTGCACCACTAGCCTCCACTACCGCCTCCTCTTTGGGAGTTCCGGTAGTTCTTGGAGGGACCGCCGCGACCACGAGAGGCAACGTTTGTAGAAGATTTGAAGGCATCGGGCCCTGTACCGTTGAACATCTCAAGGCGCTGGTCAAAATTTGAGACCATGCCGAAAAGTTCATCCACGGTGAGGGGATCTGTGCGGACGTCGAGAGCAGAGATCAAAGGTTTGTAGTCCATATCGAGTCCTCCAACGATGAAGGAGATGAGATCGTCTTCGGAAATGGGTTTGCCAGCCAAGGCCAGTTCATCTCACAGAGATCTCATCTGCCCAAAGAAGGCAGCCGCACTCTGAGAGCCTTCCTAGGCGTTGGACAGACCTTGGCGACAGTTGTTGACACAGGAACGCGATTGAGCGGAGAACATGTTGGCTAATGCGGACCAAATCGCATGAGATTTCTCAAGTGAGGCTACTTGAACCAACACTTCTTTGGATAGGTTTCACAAGAGGTAGGCTACTATTTGTTGGTCTTGGATCAGCCGGGGGATGTAGGCGGGATTGGAGGAGGTCTGGTCTTTCCTGTCGGAAACTCATGTTTCTGGGATTGTTTGATCAAGGCACCCATATAGCCCTGCCCCCATGATCTGGGAACGAGCTTGGGCTCGCTATAGGATGTAGTTGGTTCGAGAGAGAGAGGCTCGGAGGTGTTGTTGTTGAGGCCGGTGGAGATGGTTTGGCTGGAAGATATGGTGGCGACAGATGGGTTTTGAAGGTGGCTCGGCGAGGAGGGAGAAGGCTAGATGTAGGGCAAGAAGAGAGCTTTGTATACCATGTGAGAAATTGTATAAGCGTCTCTACCTCTCATACACCGGAAGGCCGCGTTATATATATTGATCTAGCGAGAGAGGATCTCTCGAGGGTTTACAGAGTTTGGTTGTAACCGAGGGAAGTACATTGGGATAGAGAGATAGATGCAAAATTAAACAAACCAAATAATCTATCCCTAACTACTACAATACTTGACAGCCAAGATACACCCGTGGACCCAATATCAATTCTGTTTTACAGTAAATGCCACCTTATTGATGTGAGCGTCCATGATACCAAGACAATTGCCCCAAGTTTTATTTATATCAGTTTTGTTCAAGTTAGCAGATCTTAATAGGGAAGCTCATGTGCTGGCTCGCACAGCAATGCATGACATCGACGTTGTATGGCTGAATGAGGTTCTGGAGGTCTTAATTAGGTGATCCGGACCATTTTATGTGATGAGTTCTCTGATGTTTGATCAATGAGAGTTTCCCATTATCTCAAAAAAATATTTGTGTATTTATAGTTAGAAAGAAATATGAAGTGGCAGCCTATCAGGACGAGGATCCCCTGTCGTACGGCACCCTGCCGTTCGCTCACTGACACGCGGGCCCACTGGAAACCTGGCCCACATGTCAGTGAGCGAACAATAGGGTGCCGTTAGAGAGCCAATGCAAATTACCAAGCACTTTGCATTCTGACCTGACATGTAAATTCATATAGATGGAGAGATAACAAACCGTGCATGGCTGACTATAGAGGAACAACCCAGATTATGCATTATTATTTGTACCTAGCATTTTTTTTCTTGGGACCGCAATAATTCATTTTTCAAAAGTTTTTATTACTAAACTAGGTATAGAGTTTGCAAGGAAAACACGGATTTACAAAATCATTTTTGAAGCATGCAGATATGTGTGCTGTAATTTTCTTATACTAGCTTTTTTATACTAGCTTTAGAAGGAACTGTCTAATTTTGTGATACAATTATGTATTTAAAACGGTTATTGGGATCTACCTTTTATATTAGCACTGTAATATTTGAACTTATATTTTAAATATCTCATTTTCCCCATGAACTAAGGAACAATTTTTTGCATGATGTTTTGTGTGTATGAATTGCATTTAACTCAAAATAAGAGATGAATGCGTAGAGAAATTTGTGCTTTCCCATCATTACATCGTCTTCCAAAATTAACCGACAAGTAGAATGTCTCTTTTTATACTATTACCATAGTTTTATCTCATGGAGTTTTTATCGTCTTCGTCCATTCCGTTTATCCCCGAGATGTCCTATTTGCTATAATTCCTTCTTGTTGTCTAAGTATATTGTGTGTCGGATACGCCATTGCTAACAAAAGAGTGGACAAAGAAAAATATAAGGGTACAAAGAGAATCAACAATGATGTGTGACATCAGGAATCTCTAAGGTACATGTTTCACATGATTGGAATTGCATGGAATATCTGTGCCTTTGAGCCTAACTAGGGTTTGGGGTGCCATCCCGTGGCGCCTCTTGAGAGGAAGCTGGGCGGTGCGAGGTTGGCAATCGCCCAGTCCACCTGCTTTCTTGCTATTTTGTATAACACATGGACATGACATGTAAGAAGTTGCACTACAAATTTTAAAAGAGCTAAATAAATGATGCTCAAATACAAAGAGATTAGGGCATCTGAAACACAAAACACTGGAACACATGAGATAGAACCAGAGAAAGGGAGAGAACTCACACATACTCATGAAGTAATGAATCTGTATATGATGCACGTTTCTGCAGTTGTAAGAATTCAGCATTCAATTGTAACATGAAGTGCTACACCAAAACAATAAGAACACAAGGACGGAAAGTTTAAAGGGTACTCAAGCTGAATGCTCAGATTGTGAATCTCCAAGAATATGTGACAAAAATGCTACCCAGTTCCATGGAGATCTTTGGCTACCAGTTCATGACAAAAGTGCTACCCAGTTCCATGGAGATCTTTGGCTACCAGTTCATGACACGGTGGATTCTGAGAAATGTCCTGCAAAGCAACCATACCATTCAATAAGCCAGAAATTGTGTAGACATCAACTGGAGTAAAAAAATGCTTTCAATTCTAACCGGCGGAGGAAGACACTCTTGAGCATGTCTCCTAAGAACATAGAAACCACTATGGGTGCTCGTAGCAAAAGGAATGTATGATGCCATATTAGTCACCATTTGAACTAAATAAATAGTAATATACAATATTAAGAAACATGTGAATCACCAAATATTAAAAAATTAAAACTATTGTGTATTTTGTACTATTATCACGTTACACTATGGAAACAAACTTGTCATAAAAATGATATCATGTCAAAAAAGTGTATGCTTGCACTTGGTTCATTTGGATGACATGATTATACATAGATCTAAAGTGAGAGAAGCAAACCAGCCTGAGAGCGAACCTAAGCAAGAAGTGGAAAAAGCGTACCAATGACTAATGACCCAAATAAGGTACACATTATATGAGCACAAAGAGAAAACAGAGCAGCAGAAAAAAGCTTCCGAACAACATGACCTTCTATCATCCAAGACACACCGGATAAAATGCATGTTTCATCTTCTCTCATCCAAAATGCATCTAATTATTTGTATGTTTCATATTTCTCTCATCCAAGATATATCGAACAAATGATACATAGCGGGGAACTGATACTTCCATTTTCTGGCTATTCACAATGGGCACGAGAAATTTGCACAGAGAGAGAGAAAACTATTCTAACACAATGTGGAGTGAACAAATAAATATCAGTTACCAAATTTCATACCCGCGCATTCAATTAAGTAGAAAAAAATGCAAGATGTCTTCTTGTGGACTAAATTGACCCTGAGTTTGCTTGATTGAGCATATTTCATCAACTCAAAATCTTCTTGAAGTTACCTCCAACAGGAAAACATAAAATGAACAGATACAACATTGTAGAGTGAGCTTTTTATTGCACGGTTATTTGGTTGGTACCAGGAAAAAACGTAAAATCCAAATTAGAATAATTCCTCCACACAAAACACATACCAAAAATGAACAAAAGAAAGCATATGTAAATCTATCGATGTTGAAGAACTGACATGTTTTTTTCACTAAATCAGCTAGTACAACACACACTAACCAAAGAACCGTCTCATACCTAAACTTTCATGAGATCTCTATAATTTTTTCCTATATATGTCGAACCAAAGAACATAACTCATATAGATTGAAGGAAAGCTGCCATCCATGCCTGGCAAATTCACGGTTTTGTATAACTTCGATTACCTCCAACGGCCGAACCTGAAAGCCAGACAAATTAACCACCTGGTTAAAGCAGTACCAATTAACATGGTCAGTACTTGTTCAGAGGCCAACGCCAAGCATATATAGGAGAGGAATGCTAATAAAACATAGAAGAGAAATAGATGGTGCGTTGCCTACTTCCTTGGCCTGGTGATGGTGCTCGTTCTACTTTCCACCTTCACTAACATATTTTCATTTCTACTCTAGATGTATAGCCTCCTTGTCAGCCTTTCCCAAATTCACCGGTTCAAAGCTGCAGTTGTGGTCTACAAAAGGATCGCCCAGACGTGTACCTTCCTAAGGCTGTGTTTGGTATAGCTTTTAGAACCGACTTCTGCTGCAAAAAGCTACAAGCTGAACCAAAGGTAATTATTTCGCAGCAGATTCGGCCGAAGCAGCAGCTTCTCGTACGTGCAAATGTCGAAGCCGGCTGACCCCAACTTCCTCAGCTTCTCAGCGAACCATTTTTAGATGTATCCTAGAAGTTGCACGTTATTTACCCACCACTGCCACTCATAGTCAAAAACGATTCAGAACAGAACGAGCAAAGCAGCCAGCCCTCCCATTCAGAACAGAGCAGCAAGCCGGTCCCGACCCTGTGACGCTAGGGTTCCGCTGCCGCCTCCCGCCGCCCGCCGCCAGCTTCCCCGACCCAGGTTAACTCCCTTCCTCCTTCCTCCCTCCTATCTCCTCCTCCCCCTCTCTTCCCTCCTCCCCCACCCCCTGCTCCGGTCGGTCGGCCGTCTTCTTCCTCCCTCCTTTATCCTTCTCTCCCTCTCCTCCATCCCCCCCCCCTCTCCGGCCAGGGCCTCCTTCTCTTTCCCCCTCTCCTTTCTCCTCCCCCTCTCCGGCCAGGGCCTCCTTCTCTTTTCCCCTCTCCTTTCTCCTCCCCCTCTCCTCCCTCACAGGGTTGCCCCTCCCCATCCCATGCCACCCAGGGTCGGCCGACCGGTGGCCCAGATCCGGCTAGGTGAAGAAGAAGAATAGGAGGAGAGAGTTGACTATGCTTGCTGCCTGGATGTGAAACTCTGAACCAAAATTATCTCATTCAGGCTTGTGTTTTGACTATGCTTGCTGCTTGTTAGATGAGATGTTTGTGCCGCTGACAGTCAGCAATTTGATGTTGCTGCTCATACTTAATACTTGATGCAGTTATTTAGATATTCAGACTTCCCTGCATACTTGCTGTTGTTTCAGAAAAAAATACCTGAAACATTTGAATTTGCATTCTGTAGGACAGCACATGCAAAATCACATGCTTGCATATATTACATACCGTTGGAAACAATACCTGAAACATGCAGTTTGAATATGTATGTTGTATCCCATGGCATCCCCTGTTTTATTAATTCTTGGATGAGTAGGTTGTGTAATGTGTCTATTTTGTGAGTAGGAAGATGGTTATTTGATAGTGATATAGGCTTGTTGTATATTTATTTTGCTGCATATTGCTATGTGATATGGTACTGTCTATTGTTATATATTGATCTATTGCTATGTCATTATTTTTCTCGATTGAAGAATGGCTGAAAAAGCAGTGTGGGATGATGCACATTTGAAGAAAATCATAGAGATATTCAAAGAAGAGGTTGAAATGGGAATAGGCCCTTAGGTTACTTTACTAAGAAGGGTTGGAATAATGTTATCGAGAAATGGGAAGCAAGAATGGGAAAGAAATATCCCAAGGATAAATTCAAGAATAAATGGGATGTAATAAAAATGACTGTGTTTTTCATGGAGCTAAAAAATGAAGCTACCGGCCTTGGATGGGATGATGCAAAGAGAACCGTTGTTTGCTCTCAAGAATGGTGGGACGAACATGTTGGGGTAAGTGTAGCAACCATTTTTGTTGGCATGCTTTTGAATGATTGCATTATCTGATTTGTATTTTCAACTTTTCAGAGATGCCAAGAGAGGACAGGGAAGAAATGCAATCATTTGAAGTTCAAACGACAGGGTCCGAAGCACCTTGATGATTTACACGTCATATTTGACAAAGTGCATGTCACAGGGGCTAGTGCTTCTTCTGCTGCAGACATATCCTCTGATGAATCAAGTGATGATAATGTGGCTCTTTTGGAGAAACCCGATGATAGTGATGAAATGAAGTTGGCATCTTTGAAGAAACAAAAAACAAGCAAGAAGCGCAAGCAACCTTCAATGAAAAATGAGGAGAAGGAAGATAAGAGTCCTTTCTTATGATTGTACAAGCAGACATGCGAGAAGATAGAAAGTGGAGTGGAGATAACCTCTAGTGTTCAAGCATCATCAGCTCCTCCTCCAACCAATCTTGTCCCAACCATATCAGAGGTCATGAAGTTGGTGAAAGATTGTGGTGTGAAAGAAAAAACTGCTCTCATGCACACAACCCTCACTCTTATAATGAAGCCTGAGTTTAGGGAATTCTTCAATGTTCTTGAAACAAATGAAGGGATGTTTGATTTTTTGGAGAGGGAGCATGAGAAGGAGATGTTGAAGCGCGTGTTGTGAACATTTTTTTCTCATGTTGTAAAACTACATTTGCTTCCATTGTAAAACCTTATTTGCTTATGTTGTGAACCTTATTTGCTTATGTCAATCATATTTGCTTGTGTTGTGAACCATAGATGTTGTGCCAAATATCTATGTTGTGTCAAATATTTTTTCTATATTGTTGTCGATGAATGTGTTAACATTATTACATTCTTGTGTAGATGGATGCAAGGATGGAAGAAGTGGCCAGAAAGGGACAAGATGGAATGAAACTTCTTGCTGAACTTGCACATCAGGCTGCTATCATGGGAAATCTAGGTAACCTCTATGTTCAACGGTACTTGAACAAAACATACAGAGATGCCAAACAAACTGGACTAGAATGGGTCATGGAGTGTTATGGTCGGCCTAGATACTTCTATAAAATGTTTTGTATGAATTCGGAAGTTTTCATGGCACTTCATGATTTGCTTGTTTCTACATATGGTTTGACATCAAATAGTAATGTCTCATCAATCGAGTCACTGGCCATGTTCTTATGGATTGTTGGAGGTCCTCAAGCATTTGCTCAAGCTGAAACCGCTTTGTATGCTCACTTTGGATGGTTCACACCAAGTTCAATGAAGTTTTGTTATGTTTGCGCAAATTGGCGAAAGATAACATCAAACCGAGAGATCCTACATATAGCCATGAGCATGAAAAGATTAGAGAAGAACGTTTTTGGCCTCATTTCAAAGGCGCTATTGGTGCCATAGATGGATCGCATGTGCCTATGACAGTGCCAGCAGATGACGCAATTAACCATAGATGTCGGCATGGTTTTACATCACAGAATGTACTTGCAATATGTGACTTTGATATGAGGTTTACCTTTGTGGTTGCGGGTTGATCGGGCTCTGCACATGACTCGAGGATCATAAATCATGCATTGGCACACTTCTCTTCATTTCCTGTACCTTCCAAAGGTATAACATCACAACCTATGTCATCGTTCATTATACTATTATGTGAGACGCACACTTGCTGATTTAATTTTCGTCTTTAGGGAAGTACTATCTTGTGGAGTCTGGATATGCAAACCGAATAGGCTATCTTGCTCCTTTTAAGGGGAGTACGTATCATATACCAGAATTTCGACTTCGTCGTCACCGTCCACCTCAAGGGAAGTATGAGTTGTTCAACTTTTCACATTCCTCCCTTCGCAATGTCGTTGAACGTGCTTTTGGGGTGCTCAAGAAGAAATGACGCATATTGAAAGGGGTCCCAAGTTTCTCACCTCGTACGCAAAAGCATATCATCATTGCTTGCATGGCATTGCACAACTTCATTCGTGATAGAAAGTTGAGTGACAAACTTTTTGATAAATGTGATGCCGATGATGAGTATGTACCTCCAGTGGTACGACAAGAAGTAACACCAACACAAGCGGATCCCGTTGAAGAGGAGGAGAATGAAGATACCATGGATACTATTCGTAGTAGGATAGCGGATGCTTGTCTTACGATAGCAACATAGGTTAGCTATCTTTGATGGAGGTTATGATCATGTCAACCATATGTATATTCTGTGGTGCATGTCTTTTGTAATATTATTTTGGATCAATATGTATATATATGTAATATGCAACATGAAAGTACAGTCACTGAATCTCAATTGTCGTAATTTTTATTTGCAAAACGGTCGTTCTATTGCCTACCAATGTAAATATCATCATTTTACGGTCAAGTTGCACATAATTTTTTTTGACTCATTACCCAGGGTTATTACAGACAATTCACAGTCAAATCTACAGTTTCACAGCTGTTTCAGTCAAATAGCTTCCAGCTTCTCCACAACTGAAAGTTCACAACTACTTTTTCATAGCTCACAACTCACAACAGCTTTTACAGAATCTACAACTCAACCAAACACAGCCTAAGATTGTGCTTCAAATACAAGACAAAGTTTTGCTTGCTTGATCAATTATGTAGCAAACCTGCAATGCACCAAATATGACAAAAAATCATAATGAGCTAGTCTCCTAAATATAGAGAGAGTCGGCAAGACCCCAACATTCGAACATAGTGCAAATTTTTAACTAGGTTCCATAATCACTAAAACCATCAAAACAAAACTGTGCATATGAATCACCTGCTTCTCAGCAACCATGTTGTTCAAGCTGACGGTGTTTGCCTGCAAAATCGCAGTAGTGGAGATTAGCACAAGCCATCCAAACACCCAAAATAGGCAGATGAAGATGTGTGGGCAGGCAGGGAGGAAGAAATAAGGGGATAGTGGTGGGCCGAGTCAGCAGCAACTAACCTCGGCTTGTTGTCCTCGTCAATGTCTCTCTTTGTCGTCGAGCTCGAGATCTGCCTCCTCGGCTACTTTATAAGGTAACAGCCGCTGGATTGCGTAGCGGTGATGGTGGCGCTCGTGATTGGAATCATCGAGGACACCTCCACATCTATACCCCGTGGTCATGGTGTTTGTGGGGCTCCCCATCATGACCGTCGTGGACGGGCATGAGGACGCGAAGCTGTGTTGTGATGGTCGTCCCTCGCCGGCCAGCTCCCCTTGCGGCAGCGGCGCCAGCCGGGTCGAGGTGGATGTCGTTCTTCTCGATGGGTTTGGCAGCGAAGGAGGAGGTGGGAGCCTGGCGACGGGAAGGAGGGCGAGGTGGAGGATAGGGTTGCGTGCGTTTGTGATGCGAGCGTACGGTTTGCGTGGGGTAGCTTTTTTGCATCGTTTGCGTGGGGTAGCTGGCGAACCAAAAATGTGTTACATCGCCCAATCGACGCATTTTCCTCTTCTCTCATCACTATTCCTAGACCTGCATAGACGAAAGAGCGTCCTTCTCCCGCAGCTTATTGTGTTTGATTCTCGCACTTTGCATGTTGTATTTTTTCAATAGTAGAAATGTTAAGCGTCCCATGATATAAGACATTTTTTAATACTGTACGGCAACCCACACAATTTACTTATAGTAGATTCAAATGTTTAAAACTCCTACGATCGAGCGGAGCCTTAAATGGAAGTGGAAAACGATGGAAAATTGGCCGCTGGCCGCTCCCGCATTGCTCCCCCACCGAACACAGAGGGACGGCAGAACCAGGAGACGACCGCGCACATCTCGGCGGCCGCGGCGGCGATGGCGACGGCGACGGCGACGCCGGTGAGTTCCACTACCCCCTTTCTTCCTCCTAGCTCCTTCCCCACGTGCAACTCCTGGGTCCCCCCGCCTCCCTCCCTCTCCCCTGGCACTGGCAGCAACTACTCCTCTCCTCACCCTCTCCCGCTGCCAGCCGCTCTTCTCCTCCCCTGTCCCGTTGCTCCTGTCCTCCACTCGTACGGCGCCCCTCCCCGGCTCCCCCCCCCCTCCTTCCCGCGGCGCCTCCCCCAATCCTCCCATGGCGACCCTCCTACTCTTCTCATGGCCCCTGTTCTCCCCCTTTGCTTGTTCTCTCATGAAACCCTAGAAATATACCAACACCCCTGTTGCCCGCACAAAATCTGATTCTACCGTGCCTATTTCAGGTCATTTTGGAGACGTAGACAAAATTTGCTTAGCAAACCAGATCAAGGCTGAGGTAGCAATGTGCACCGAAAGATCAATTTCTTGGTCATGCTTTCTTCTATGTGTACTACTGTCTATGTACCGTTTTTAATTTTCATTTTTGGTGCAACTTCTTTGTTAGTAAATCCTCCTTTTTTTTCTAGGCAGTAGCATGTTTAGTATTTTTCTACTGGAATTTACACAGTTGCCTACTCCTACGGATGATGCATTTTGGCAAGTGGTACTTTGCAATAGACACGCAATCTCAAAACTAGCATGTCAGGTGTACAATGGATGGATTTGCGAGCTGATGTGAAATCCCATGACAGATTAGCAAGCATCAGCCTGCAATACAAATTAGGCATTAAAGGTTCAGGTACTCTAAAACAAGGCTCAGGTCTACCATCAAAACAAGTCTGCCCACTGTCTACTACAACATACTTGCCATTACAAGTTTTTTCCAAAGCATCAGGTCTAGGAAATTACTAGTCTCTTTTCAAACTAATAGTATTAGTACATTGCGTCGCAATAGTATCTGCTGCAGTTGCTATAGCACTCTTGAGTACGATGTGATGTTTGCAGCTGGTTTGATGTGCAATATTTTTCCAGAGGTTAACTTCTTCATATGCTGTTTGAAATATGTGAAGCTGAACCATGTATGAGCGCTTGTTGAATGATGTATCTTTTTTCATGAAGTTCATACACCTGATATTGTATATTACGTATTTGGTTGTTATTGATGCAAAAAATCAAATCCGAGAATTGATTACTGCAACATTTTGCTACGTAATTTAAAACATGCGCCAATAAGTAAAAAAGCAGTAACTGTGTAAGTACAACATAGAGTGTGAACTTGTTTTTGTCCAGTGATTAGTTAAACCCCGCTAACCTCCATAATTTCTTGGTGTGCGGGTGCACGCCCGGCAGATCATCTAGATGGGGGTCTCTATGCTTCTGTTGGGTTGATATTTGTATTTTTCTCTATTGAGGTTTCTCCAACAGTTTCAAATCTTAAGTCTGATCTAATTATTTTGTGCAAAATTAGAAAATGTTTGAAGCCGAGAATGAGAAAGCCAGTGATTTTGTTGATGCAAGTACGTCTCTGCCTTTTAAGCTTGAGTCCAGCTGCGTTGCCATACTGGTACAACCCATTGTCGAGGTGTTGAAGGCTGAAGAGAAGCCATTGCACTCCATAAAAGAGATATCCGATGAGTTCTTGGATGCAAGTTCCTCTGTACCTATTGATCTTGAGGCCAAGGATGATGATGCATCCTTCATTACAGAGGTGATGACGAAGGAGGAAGAGCAGTTATATGAGGCTCGGCTTAAGGCTGAGGAGGAGGAAGCTAGAAAGAGAGAACAAGCTGCACGACTTGCTTTTGATCGTAATGCATGTTTTAGCAAGTTGGATGATCTACTGACAGAGACACAGCTTTATTCAGAATTTCTACTTGAAAATATGGAGCAAATTACAGATGTATGAGGCCCTCACTGTGCTGACCTTTTTCTTATCTTTGTATTTATTGCTAGTTTATTATTTTGTTGATGATGGTGCTGTTGCCTGTTGGTTAAGCAGAATTTTGTTGAAGTTCAAGACGAGGAGGAGTCTGTGGAAGACAAGAATAAAGGATGTGGCAAAAAGAGGAAAGTAAATTCTAAGCCACAATACAATGATGTAAGTGCATACTTCATATATTATCCTCTGTTATGTAAATATGTTCGTTTGTAATCTTTGGCTGTCTTCTAAATTATGGAGATGTTTTGTCTGCCATGTACTTTTGCTTATTTGCAGTATTATGTGTAGTCTTTTACTTTCTCAATGGACTTAGGATTAAAACATGTGTTGCCGCTTGAAGAAAACTATAGAGCAGCGTGCTGTCCTGATCGCTTAATGTTCACTTCCCAAAATCCCTGATTGCCTTTTCTAGCAGCAATACCCTTTCAAGTTAATGACATACTATTTCCCAATTCCCAATTAAAAGAGTCATTTTAAATTTCCTGTAATACAGGTTCAGCTTCCTTCATATCATAGGTAAGATTTCAGGCATTCCAACATTCCATGACCAATGCTACTTTGAATTGTCTGGACTTGTTGATTGTTTTTTTTTTGGACGTGTCAAGGACTTGTTGATTGTCATTTGAATCTAATAGGTCCATAATGGTGAACATCTATATTCAGTATTAGTATAATGCCCGTGCATTGCTACGGAACATTTAAAAAAATCATATATCTCATAAATGCATGGAGCGACACACACTATATTTGAGCTTGCACAACACCCACTGACTAATCCTGGACGTACTAATTATCACTGGGTCGTCGTGCTCGGCTTGCATGGCTACGCAATCCCCATTATCAAAAGAAGACTTAAAAAACAAGTGATATAGAAGTGTAGGAAGTAAGGAGAATAGGGATATCGACAAATCCATAAAGCCCAGTTGTATACTCGTATTCATGAACAAAGAAATACCTTTGCAATTATCCAAAAGGGATGCGGAGGAATTAATACCTAGTACCTTTGAACTTCAAATTAGACGTTGGATATACTTTGAACCACTGTTATTGCTACTTGGAAAGTTGAAACCGGTTAGTTGTTAGTGCAATGTATGCATTATCTGAAGATGAAAGCCTGTTTTATACAAGTGCTTTTGCATTAGGTATTACAGTTTCATTTTTTAGTGTAACAAGGCAAGGAAGCAAAGTAATGAAATCCAATTTGCCCCCATTCAACTCACACGTGGTCGGATGAATGGAAAACAGTGGCGACATCTACAACACAAGTTTTTGTCTACCATTTGCTGAACTTGGAGGTCAAAATAAATCCAAAAGTGTTAGGACGATATCAATATTTATTTTTTGAGGATTATATTGAACAGACATGATTCAAAAAAGGTTCTCTGACACCCACCTACAGAGTACAGACACAGTCAGATTGTTAGACTGAAAGATAGAGAGAAAGTTCCAATTTCAGAATCTTGCTGAATTAATTTATTAAGTGTACACCATCCTATAGACCTGGTGATGGTGAACACTTGGAATAATTCTGTACACAGTGTCCAGTACCACCAACGCATGTTAGACTATGATGGTCTGAAGCAACGAATTGAGAAATCTTAACTGGCAACATGATGCCCTGTCCACAAGGTCAAGACAAAATAACACAGCACAAGAAGAAAGAAACAATGTAATGACAATAGGAGACAAAGTTTAAAAATCGCAGTGAACAATTAGAAGAGTGTGAGACTTCTCCATCTATTTGGAATGACTCTTTTTCTCCTGGAAGGTGACCACGGTGACCACGTGTCCATGGCAAACAATAAGTAAGGATTCTAAGAAGAATAGAAAAAAATCAGACAAGGATAAAACACCACATACAGGTATTTTTTGGAACAATCCAGCACACCGTAGACTGATAGAGCACCATCGCGGATTCGCGGCGACCGTCGCAGAGAGCCGTAAGTCGTCCGCCAAGCGAACGTTGTGCTGCGTCAGCGAGGGATCCACCCTGTACCACCCGGTGGCTTCCATCACCGGCGGCTTCACCCGACGAATCCAAAGAAGTGCACCAGCGCCACCCACACCAACCGCCAAATCTGCCCCGAGCCAACTGCCTTTCGCTGCCCCACTCCTGCATAAGATGGGATGAATTGGGGAGGAGGGCGAGATGGGACGAGAAGAGGCAGATGTGAGGAGTAGATGAAGAAGGGGAAAGATTGGAGATGTCAATTGCAGGACCACCAAACCTTCTCCTGCCATCCTTGTAGTGTCAGAACCAGCCGCCGCTATAGGCATTCAAGTGCGCGCCATCAACAGTCTAGATCCACACAGACCACATGAACATCCTGGAGGTGATGGGGTGTTGCGCGTTCCTACCGCAACGGAGAGGGTAACCTCGTCCGGCCCTCATCTCATCAGGTCTGGAACGTTGGAGGGACCGAATGAGTTGGGAATAACAATGAGTGGCATTTGCGGGTAATTTCATCACAACTTTAGTGCCATCTAAACCGTTCATTTTAGATCTGATGGTTCAGATGGTCAGGACTCAGGAGGCAGACACACCATCATCACCAACTGTTTTTTATAGGAGTAGAGATTTAGGTGGGGACTGGTCATCATTCTAAAGTGGATAACCTGATATGTCAATAAAGGGATCTGAATATATGAGAATGTATGAGAATTTTTGTCGTTTATTTATCATAATTTTGTGTTGACAACATCTTGCTACTTCTAAGTACCAATAAAGTAAAGTGTTGTTCAGAAGAAGGCTAAGACAGCAGTGGCTGCCATGCTCCAAAGATCGCGCGAAGATAGTTCTGCTTATGATGACACTCTCACAGAAGAAGAAAGATGGGAAAAAGAGCAAGCCAACCTTGTACCACTAATGACTGGCGGACAGTTGAAATCTTACCAGATAAAGGGTGTGAAGTGGCTAATATCACTGTGGCAGAATGGGCTAAATGGGATACTAGCTGATCAAATGGGCCTTGGGAAAACAATCCAGGCAATTGGATTCCTTGCCCATCTTAAAGGGAATGGTATGCATGGTCCATACATGATAATTGCTCCTCTTTCCACTCTCTCAAACTGGGTGAATGAAATCTCAAGGTAAAGTATCCAAAGTTTTTTTTTTCAGTGTCTTTAAGTGCTGTCTTATGTAAATATACTTGATTTAGGTTTGTTCCATCTCTTACTGGCCTGATTTACCATGGAGATAAAGTGGCTCGGGAAGAGATAAGGAGAAAATTCATGCCCAAAACTGTTGGCTCCGATTTCCCGATAATAATTACTTCATATGAAATGGCCATGTCAGATGCAAAATTTCTTGCTCGTTATAAGTGGAAATATGTTGTTGTGGATGAGGTGATGTAAAGACACATGCCATTGAGAAAAAAATCTACATGATGGAGCCATTTTTGGCTCTCTCCCTTTCTCTATTCCTTATTAACATGCCTCCATACTTTTTGCAGGGACATCGGTTGAAAAATTCTAAATGTAAATTGTTGAGAAAGTTAAATCGTATACCGATGGCCAACAAACTCCTTTTGACTGGGACACCTCTTCAGAATAACCTAGCAGAGCTGTGGTCGTTATTGAATTTCATTTTGCCTGATATATTCTCGTCCCATCAGGAATTTGAGTCATGGTATGATTTGCTGAGCTTACACATGCACTACTGGCTGCCCTTTACCTTGGATAATTTCTGTATATGCCATTTTGTCATGGTCTCCATATCCTGGTAGCAGTTCTTGTGTTGATTATAGTAATGAGTAATTATAAGCGACCTGAACATTCCAACGTAGCAGTGTCTAGGCTTTGAAAATGTTTGGCTCTGCCATTGGCTGGATGTCTAGATGTTGTATTGATATCAATTTGTGTATGAATCTAATAGCACACACATATGTTGTTTTTTAGCCAACAATTTTCAGGATTTACTATAGGTAATCAACATTTGGTATTTAAGTGTATATTTTGGTTAAACGATGCAATCAAAACTATTAAATTTGATCAGTTGCGAATCACATTTTTTTAATCAGTCGCAACATCAGTTCCCAAGCATAAATTATCTGGTATACTTGTAGCAATTCCACTATTCAATGCAACTGTAGAGACATAATTGCTTCCAAGTAATCTGCCAGGGGTGCTGCATTAGCAATAATACAGAAATGGCTAGTTACAGTGATACCCTGTTGTATGGGTACATGGCAGAACAATTGCAACCCGCATTGGGAGACTCACTAAAATGGTGAACTACTATTTGCCACAGGGGGCACCGCCAGGACTCTCTGCTAGATGTCTTCATGCGCCAGAGTAGCCACCTCCCTGTTTGTCAGTCCCTTATGGTATATAGCTCTATATGAAATTGTGTGTCTAACCCTTATGTTATGTACATATATGCCATGTTTGCCAATTTATTAAATATTAGCAGAATTTTATGCTGTACCTTTTCTTATTTATTATGTTTTCTGTTGTTAAACTTGTTATGTTATGTTTACTCAAATGCGTGCTATGAATAAGTAATTTTGGAAGTAAGTAGATGGATATTTAATACCTTCACATTAGGAGTTTTTGTTATAAATATAGTGCAGTTACTATTTAAACATTCAGTGAATATATTTGGTTTATTTTGCCTCCATTATTCTGACAGAAATCTTCTTAAAGGTTTGATTTTTCTGGGAAAGGAGACGAGGAACAGCAGAAAGGAGCTGATGAGAAGAAAAGAGTCCTTGTTGTTTCAAAGCTTCATGCCATTTTGCGTCCATTCCTTTTAAGACGGATGAAGGTGGATGTGGAACAGATGCTTCCACGGAAGAAAGAGATAATCATTTATGCTAACTTGACTGCACATCAGAAGCAAATGCAGAGTCACTTGATTGAAAAGACATTTGACAACTACTTGTTTGAGAGCACAGACATAGGTATGCATATGTAAGCTCGTGCATCTTTTCCTGCACACTCACAGTCCAATCTGTGTATGAGTAAACAATTAATTGTTATATGAGAAGTTTTTCTTATATTGTAGTGTTGCGGAGACCTGGCATGAAGATGAAGCTAAATAACCTAATGATTCAGCTGAGGAAGAACTGTGCCCATCCTGATCTTTTCAATGCTGCATTTGACTCAACAAGTGTGTCCCATAATCCTATTGAACATGTGCTATTTGTGTTGCCCTCTGTGTTTCTGTTTACTAATTTTTTCTACATTGTTGTTCATTTGTTTGTCTGCAGGCCTTTATCCACCTACCGATAAGCTTCTGGAACAATGTGGTAAATTTCAGCTGTTGGACAGGTTATTGGAATCCCTACTCAAAAGAAAGCACAAGGTTTATGGTTCTCCTTTACATTTATTTGTACCGTAGCTTTACTCTTAATTCTTCACACATGCTAGCACATTTTTCATGAATTATATCCTAATTCAATTGATATGTTTGTAGGTTCTAATATTTTCACAGTGGACAAAAGTTTTGGACATAATTGAATATTATTTGTATATGAAAGGCCTGAATGTTTGCCGAATTGATGGTAGTGTTAAATTGGAAGATAGGAGGAGACAGGTAATGTGGTAGCATTTGACTCAACGAGTGTGTCCCATAATCCTATTGAACATGCCGGCTTATTACCAGTTTACTGGATAGCATCTACATCCTGAAGAATTGCAGTTCTACATTAATGTATGTGCATATGCACGTACCTTAATTTCCTACTAACTTTTTTCTGAATCAGATTTATATAGACGCATTTTGGTGTGTTTGTTCACTCATTTCAGTCCGTATGTAGCCCATATTAAAATATCCAAAACATCTTATAACAGTGAACGGAGGGAGTACAATTTTAAAACACCTGTATGCTGTAATTTAACATCCCACAGGAGGGGATTCTCATATCCCACCGGCATATTAGTTTACCATACATGTTTAGCAAATGTGTCGTAGCTTAAACATGATTTCAAAACACACATCTGAGTTGGTTCCCAGGTACTGTCATTTTGCTTGGGTTGTTCCTGAGTTTTTGTAAAACACTCTAAATTGGGCATAATTTGCTAGAACTATACACAACTTGTTACAACGTGAATTAGTTATCTCAATAGAAGGAAAAAGCTCTGACTGAATTGGCAACTAATTGCTACGGGACTGGATGAAGCTGCACACCCCTCTCCAATCCGATTCAGCAAATGTATGTTAGCTTGGACATAATTGAGAAACACACTCACCCGAGTAGTCTCACGACCATTGAGCCTGCATTTATTCAGAGAACTGTAAATAGGGAAAAATCAGCTAGAATCGAACATGTTAAAAATACATGGGTTAACTATCTCATTTAGAGGGGAAAAGACTCAACTAATCGGCAGCTAATTGTTACCAAAACTGGATGGAGTTGAATATCCCACTACAAGCTGGTTAGATTGCAAACTGGTGGGGACAGCAAACTGACAGTGCAATGGTTTATGGACCCTGGGCTTGAATGCACATGACTTTTTGTTAATGTAGAACCAGTGTTCTAACCCGTAAATGTTCCTTCATATTGATTTTATTGTTACATGCCAATTTTTTCTGTTTGATAATTTGATGGCTGTCTATGGGTTTTGCTGCCTCGCAATTTATATTTGGTACTGTTTTTCTGTGGCAGATAGCAGAGTTTAATGACTTGAACAGCAGCATGAATGTCTTTATTCTAAGCACACGTGCTGGTGGGCTTGGCATCAATCTTGCTTCTGCTGATACATGTATCCTGTATGACAGTGACTGGGTAATTCCTATCTATCTTGAGAGTTTGTAATGTAATAGTACTTGATATAGGTACATATACAAAAGAAACGGTCATTAAAGTTTACACACTCCCCGCACATGCCACCTCCCTGTTTGGATGTTTCTTTTTTCATATGGATGGTTTTGTGTGTTGCTGTCCTTGGTGAAAATGCCTGCCTTTCAGTTACCTTTCGGAGCCGTGGTATGCTGAACTTTTGCTTCATTCTGCAGAATCCTCAGATGGATTTGCAGGCCATGGACCGATGCCACCGGATTGGTCAAACACGCCCAGTGCATGTTTATCGGCTAGCAACGTCCAATTCTGTCGAGGTATGGCTGGATGACCTTCAGACTCTTGCTTGGCTGTCTTCTGTGGCGTCGCTGCTCATCTACTCATTGCTGCAGGGGCGGATCATTAAGAGAGCTTTTGGAAAGCTGAAGCTAGAGCACGTTGTGATTGGGAAGGGACAGTTTGAACAAAATAGCGCGAAGCCTAATGTCTTGGATGTAAAGATTTCCGTCTCGAGTATAGATTGTGTTTTACTCTTACCGCGTAAATTGCTTATTATTCAGAAATGAAACACCAAAAGAACTAAAAATGAAAGCGAAGCAACTGAGAATGATGACTGATTTGCTCTTCTACTCTGTTGAAAATGCAGGAGGAGGAGCTACTTGCGCTGCTAAGGGACGAGCAGGACGAGGAAGATAGGATGATCCAGACTGACATCAGCGACGAGGACCTTTTGAAGGTGATGGACCGGAGCGACCTCACTGGCCCGCCTGCTGCCGCCAATGCCACCCCTCTTATCCCCCTGAAAGGGCCTGGCTGGGAGGTCGTGATGGCTTCGAAGAGTGGCGGTGGCATGCTCTCGGCGCTCACCAGCTGAGCCCTGCCCCGCCCCGCCCTGGCCTAGCAATGACGACGCTTCGGCATTTAGGGTGTTTCGGCTTGGTGACCGCTAACTAGTCATTTTTTAGCGAGAACAATATATTCGTACAAAGTAATTATTGATGGGGCGTTGCACCCGTAGATTAGATTAGGAGCTGATGTTTCGGCGAAAAACCTTCTAGCTGTGCTCTATCTCTTAAGCTCGTGTCTTCTTCCCGCCTTGCCTTCGTCCAGCAAGATATGTAAGACTGTTATGGTATGCTCAAGGAGGTTGGAAGTGTCTTCCCAGAACTCTGCCGTTTCCCCATCTCTGATAGGCACCACCATGGTGAGGGCGGCAAAGAGAGCGTGCGTTTGATCGCGTTTACGTTTGGCACTTTGACAGGCTATGTGATGCCAGCAAAAAAGATGCCACCATACCACACCATAACACGGTATTGCAAGGACACGTCACCAGATAAAAATAGTTATCGCGGTAAGCGTACATACATCTTCATCTTGCCGGTCGAAATGCCTATCCGATCCGACCCAGCTCAGCTCACGACGGCCAGTTCCTATACCACCCAGCCCATGCGGAGACGAGCCCGCTGATCCCCAGCGTGACGGCGTGGTTGCAGAACGGGTTGGGCTCGATGTCGGCGACGGCGATGACCAGGTCCGCCAGGTTCGCCGCCGTCCCCATGAGCCGCATCACCCGGTCCGCCCGGATCCTCCTCACCTCGCCCTCCATCTCCTCCTTCTTCCCCTCGCCGCGCAGCAGCGCCCTCTCCCGCCTGACCCCACGCCTGATCATGATGAGGTCCATGGCGATGAAGAAGGTGTAGCCGACGCACTCGCCGAACGCCGACACGAAGCTCATGCGGCGGGCCAGCCAGGGCTCCAGCACGCCCACGCGCGACAGCCACGTGAAGTGGTCGAAGAAGAAGTAGACCATCTCGCCGGCGTTGGCCATCACCGCCAGCGCCCCGAACTCCCCCGGGGACCGCCGCAGCGCGTTGAACCCCGTCAGGGACCGGCCCGACCGGAACACCTTGCGGCTCAGCCCGGCCGCCGTCTCCCAGCTCTTGGCCCGCCCCGCCAGGCCCGGGTGGGACTGCTCGGCGGCCCAGTGGGCCAGCTTCGCCACGTACTGGTACGTCTTCACCAGCTTGTCCACGCCGTCGCGCTTCGCCAGGAACACCACCAGCTTGTCCAGCGTGTCGCCGCTCATGGCGGCCGGCCGATCGATCCGGCGGCGCCGCCGCGGCGGGGTGGGCTGGGGAGCTCTAGAGAGGGGTCAGGGCAGGCGCGCGCGCGTGTGCGTGGGACAGTACTGGCGTGGGAGGCCGACCTGGAGAGTTTTGGAGTGTGAGAAATGGACGCGATGGGTAGCCGTGTGTGGCTGGGTGGGGATAGAGGGCCGTGGCGGGTTCTTGGCTGGGATGCGTTTGTCGTCTGCGCCATGGGTGAGTGATTTATTTCTGGAGGTGGCGATGGAGGATGGATTGGAAGGGCGAGGAGGAAACAAACATTTTTGTTTGCTTGCTTGATCGGTTCATTACTTTACTTTTTCTTTATGCTTTTTTGTGGCTAGGTTCTGCTTTATCTTGAAAATCTGTCGGCCACCAGCGTAACATATTTTGCCTTCCAGTAGTAGTATTGGTATCAAAATTATAAATATTGCGTTTTTATTGATTATCTGTACTACTACCTCTGTACCATTTGAGCTGCAAAAACATCTTATATTATAATAGGAAAGAAGTACAACATTTCAAATAAATGGAAAAAAAATACATGAACAACAAAGGTCCATCAAACCTCCTTGACGCAATTCAGCATTCGCCCGCCTTTTTCTACGAACGAGAAAACTTGCACCAGATCAAAATGTCTTATCACTTCGAAAAATATTGGCAAACCCTCCCAAAAAATGCTTACGTAGAATGTTTGCTTAACCAAATGGATGAACGAGGAAATTCGCTTAACCAAATAGATGTGGCAGTCTTGGTTGCTTTTCCTCTCTCCCCGCTTTGTGCTCTCATGTAAAGGATACTAGTATGTTTTTCTTGTCAATATATTTAGGTGGAGAAGTCCCTCCATCCAGTGGCGAAGCTACACACAGATTGTTGGGCGGGTCAAACTAAACATGTGCTATACTTGAGCTGCTGTAGCTGACCTGTGTTGTAGTGCGTAGGCTGAGGCTAGTTACAAATATGTATTTTTGCAAAAAGTAGGGCGAACCATGGCCTGGTTTAGCCCTCACGTAACTCTGCCGGTGCCTCCATCCCACAATGACCGTTCAAAAAGAAAGGGTACCACATCGAATCAAACATCTATGGAGTTGTCATCTCTAGCTCTACATTTTGCATGTTGAAGTTCCTCACAAAATTTGATAAAATAAAACTTAGAGCAAACCTACAAATTGGACACCGTTGTTTCGCCATCGTCAAAGAGAAGACCACGATGACTTACTAACAAATATTGGTTTCGAGTACCACACCAAGATGGGGATAATGTTGTTGACGCTAACACACATGCAAAAATGACAACAAAAATACACGAAAGAACTCCACACTTCGGCCCACATTGCTTCTATTTTGTACACAATGACCCACCTCATCGATTTTCACTAAAGAATTGCCAAATAGAACCCCTTAATAAAAGCAAAAGATCAAACAAGAATGCCAGAGTTCAGGTAAAAATAGAGAGAATGCAATCCCTCAATACATCACCAAGTAAACAAACTTAAGATCAAAGCACGACCCGCCAACTTCAACAACAGAGCGAAATGGAACCGAGAGTATAAGGCAGAAACGTCCCAACTTCCAACTACATGTATTCAATGATCAGAAAAGGATCATCAGAAGAGAGATCAACAACAACACTAAGCACCAATCCTCATCACAGGGTTCCAACCACGGCTCTTATGGCAAGGCCAGATGGGTTGTGGCCCGTCCAACATTTTAGAAATTATACACTAGTTTTTTACTGTTGGGCCTTGGAACACCAGCCCACATGTTATTTTTCTTTTGGTTGCCCCGCCCAACAATGGGCTTCAAGCTCCGCCACTAGCTCTTTACATAAACTTCTTGAATCACCATCTTGATTAGCTTTACACCCTCTTCAATGCTTTCTTGGCATGGGCTTTTCTGCAAAAAGAAAAAAGCTTCTTGAATCACCATCTTGATCAGCTTACACCCTCTCCAATGCTTTCTTGGCAGGAGCTTTTTGCAAAACAATTAAAGTTACTAAGATTATGTCAGTCTGAATATCACACTCATAGGATCATCAGAATTTTCTTTTGAACATATTATTTTCGACAAAACAGAAAAAAAAACTTTTTTCTAGAAATCTCGTTACTTTATTGAATAGCAATGTTCGTAGGTACATGACTTGGATGATTAGGATTACCTAACCAAACATGTCTTTCTATACCTAGATTACAAGCAAACTTGACGAGATATGAGCTTCAAAGTTATGGTTTCTATGCTCATGAACGAAGTTACATAAAGTAAAATTAGCTCTACGGTTTGTTAATTCATGTATGATTGCCGAGTGTTGACCTTCCGTGCCTTGGGTTAAATACACTTTGACAATCGGACACTACCATTCTGAATATCGAGGTCTTATGCTAGAGAGTAGAGACAGCCCCTCCCTACACGCATAGGATTCCAGGATCATCGGATCATTCACTTTCCGGTATACCACCGCCGAAGAACCTATGGCGGGCCACAGCGTACATCATAGGCCCACGGTGCCTATGGTTGCGTATTGGGCCGGGTTGCCCCTTCCACCCCCATCGCCCAAGCCGTGCGAGGAGAGCCTGAGCCGCTACTCCGCGACCGTGCGCCCGCAGTCGAGGAGAGGAACTACTCGGAGGCTTCCTCACCTCCGAGGAGCGCCGGCCGGCGAGAAGCCGAGGGAAATCCAATCAGGTCAGCCCTCCCCTTTGTTCCGTCTATACGTTACTTAAGACATAGCCCCGAGCAGAAGGTCGCAGCAGGGTAGCAGCGCTAGTGCGGAATCTGCGGATCTGACCGGGTTCGAGGCTTTGGGAATGTTTACAAGCGCTCTCGGTGTCTCTGGCGCCTGCGTTTACCGCTAAATTTGGGAAGGGAAACGCGGGGGGTGGTTTGAGTTACTTCGTAGCTGTATACTCTTGTGGTTGCTGAAGGATCATGGTTAGTGGTTACTGGTGACCTGTTGAGTACTAGCACATGTTTATGGGGTGTAGGTTTCGCCATCAGGCATGGCTAGATGCGCGTGCTGTGTAGTCGACCGACCGATATGGGTATTTTGGTTTTCCATTTTGGTTATGTGAGTACAGAGCTCTTTGCGAATCTGGTAGAACGGAGCTTGCTCGAAGTTATGCAAAAGGGCACACACTTGCTGCACAGATGTGTTAAATAGCCTGGGAGCCTCAGTAACCCTTCTACAGATTGTGTCCTCACTGAAGAGACCGGACTTTAAGCCTGGTAAAGCAGCATCTTCATACCTCCTGAATTGTTAAAGTCAGGCCTGACTAGTTACTACTTTCTTGAATTTCATGTAATTTAAGTGGGGGAGTTTATATGTCCAGGGTTCTATCTCATACATACTCTATAATTTTTGCTGTATTTACAACATGTTAAATCTCACGCATGCTATATAATTCTTCAATTTTTAAGTTTATTCCTACGTGCTTAGGTATTTATCTTTTGGCTTCCATCTTGTACTTAGAACTTTAGAGGCATGTAGTTAGCCTACTTGACTCTTGTTAAACTTTAGGTTTGATTGAAACTTGTCTGTAATGAGGTGCAGCTGAGTTCCATTTTTTGGTTGCATGTTTTACCATGTTTCCTATCTCAGAAGTCAACGTATGCTTCCAGTTACCAGTTATAATTATCAGTTAGCATAAATAATCACAAGAGCTGAAGCTGCAGTTCTTTACTCCTATCTGTTGAATAAGCTGTATCTCAAAACAGTAACTGCGATCATGAATATTTGATCTGCCTGTGGATTCTGCAATTAGTCGTTGTGACACTACTTTTTCTTGTACGCTCTCCTTTCATAACATGGACTTATAATCTTTGGTTCAGTACCATCTAATAAATGGTTCAATACCAAGACATAAAAGGACAAGCGTCCAAGCTAACTACTAGATCTAAGTGTTGAGTTTGTTTTACTGTTGTCAACCTGACATCTAATTGTATTGCATTTCATTTTTAGCCTGTGTTTGAGTTTATTTTAACTGCTAGATACCTCGCTTCGGTCCATATATCAGAGGCACTAATTTGTTTCACTTCTTTAATTCTTCTGCAGTGTTAGAATTTGATGTCCTGTACCATGGCTTCTTTGCTCTGTTCACAGATAAAATTAAACAGAGCATATGTTAGGAGGCAGGTTCATGAGAATAGACTTACGAGATTGCCCAGCTCTCTTCATTGGAGCCCCTTGCAATCGGGCCACTTTAAAAACATTGCATTGCGATGCACTAAGGATTTGCCTTGGGAGGCCTCTCTTCCGTATGCTTCCGCAGAGGACGATGCCAGCATTATCATGGGAACAAATGTTGTTGAAGCTATTGATACAGAAGAAGCTCCAGAGATTCCAATCCTCCAGAGTGACCAGGATGTTGTGGACGTGAAGAACGAACCGCCTAGGCAGCTAGCAACATTCAAACTGCCAATGTGGCTCTTAGGGCCTTCGGTTCTGTTGGTCACCGGTATAGTTCCAACTTTGTGGCTGCCATTGTCTTCAGTGTTCCTTGGCCCTAACATCGCCGGCCTTCTATCCCTAGTGGGACTCGACTGCATCTTTAACATGGGAGCAATGCTGTTTTTCCTCATGGCCGACGCATGCGGGCGTCCAGAGAACAATTCCTTCGACCTGACAAGGCAGATCCCAACTTCTTACAGGATGTGGAATCTAATTGCCAGTGTATTAGGCTTCGTTGCTCCTCTGGCCCTGCTTTTCGCGTCTCATCGGGGAGCTCTGCAGCCACATCTGCCATTCATTCCGTTCTTGGTGCTGCTTGGGCCATATCTGTTGCTCCTGTCAGTACAGATGCTGACCGAGACGCTTACATGGCACTGGAAATCGCCTGTTTGGTTGGTGGCCCCTGTTGTCTACGAGGGCTACCGGGTGCTACAGCTGATGAGAGGCCTCCAGTTGGCCGGCGAGATCGCTGCCCCTGGGTGGATCGTGCAGAGTCTCCGTGGCTTGGTGACCTGGTGGGTGCTGGTCCTTGGAATTCAGTTGATGCGCGTCGCTTGGTTTGCTGGGCTCAATTCCGCAAGTGATCCAAGCTATGGATCGAGCGATGATGTGAACAAGTAGGTTCCTTTGTGCTACTCTGCTTCTGCTCACTGCACAATAGAATGGGTGTCATGTTAGTTCTGGTGCATTTGTATTTGCTAGAGTAGTGCATATATATAGAATAAAAAGGGTTTTGACTGATAGAAACTTTGAATCGTGCGACTACTGTAGTACAGATAAATTGGGAATTGTACATTGGCGTGATGCTGAACAGTGGAATATATGGGCGTGTAAGAAATACTTTACTTGCATATATAGAATATATATACAGTTGTTGCCACATGCAAACGATACAGCATACTTCCCTCATTCACATGTTGTATGCTGCCAGGTGACATTCCTGTGCAAGATATTAAAGAAATCTCAACTGGTTGGGTATGTCATGTACCCATGTGTGATGGCAACCAAGCGAAGTAAAACAAAAGTTATGTCTTTCTCAGATAGTCCTCTTGATCCAGAGCAAGCAGCATATCACGCAAAGTTGCCAAACACCCGACCTAACCATGTGTCGTCAGATGCGTACGGTTTGCCTACTACGTTGAACTTGAGAGAGCAGTTGTTCAAATGTCAAAAAGAATCGGCGAAACCCTCAACCACACTGCTTACGACCAAATGAGTTGATTCAACACTGCCGGCGTGTGTCGCGCGTCTGGGCTCTATTGTGTAGGCACAAGTAAAATTTAGAAAAATTCACAGCAGAAGAAAAAAAAACTAAAATGTAGAAATGCAATTCGTTGCGCATTTAGCTATTTTCGGACTGCAGATTTGCTTTTTCTAGAATCGTTCCGAAACCAAACTCAATTTCTATGGATTTTGTGCATAATCATGTCCAACAGATGATGTACAATAGGGTTGATGACCCGAAAACTGTTTTTTTTAAGGTATTTGAGTCCAAAAATGATGCTCCAACAGATGACCGGTTGATACGCGCTGGCTGATCTGCCGAAAAACTGGTTGCCATTGCTTCCAGCGAAATAAAATTGTGGTTCCAGCAAAACAGAAAAAATGACATGGCGCAAGAACAATGAAAAGATTCCAGCGAAATAAAAATACCATGCTTGCAACAAAAAACGAAAATGCTTCTACCGAAAACACTTGCCATTTCCAGCAAAATAATGAATCATCATCATTGGATCATAGCAAAAATAAATCGATGCTTGCAGCAAAAATAATGTTGGTTCCATCAATGGTGAATCGTCGCCGTCGCCGGTTCCAGTTTCCGTTGGGTCGTCGTGTACACGTGTTCCACTGTATGCAACAAACTGACACCTGGTTCCAGCAAATCGGCCTGCTGGTTCCAGCTTGCGATGTGGTCACCGTTGTAGTAGGTCGCAGTAGCGCCGGTATGCTCCATTGTATGCAACAAATAGGGCGCCGGTTTCAACAAATCGACCTACCGGTTCCAACATCACGCAACGACCGGGGCAACATGCTTTCTTGTCGGCTCCAACATGCTGTCATGCCGGTTCTAGCTCATGGACGCAACAGCTCCGCCAACACCCTGCATCGCCGCATCTGGCCAGAAAAAATCTCTCCCCATCGGTTCCAACACCATTGAAGCTCTTGCCCTCCCGTCAGAGCTACGTCTCCCACTTGAATCATCGCCGATTGGCGTAGCTCAGTAGCTCACTGAAGGCTACTGGAAGGTGGAGGCAATGAGAAGCTACTGGAGGCGACGAGAGAGGAAGGGAGCATCTCGCTCGCGTGCGTGTGGAAGAACATGAGAGGGTGAGTAAGGAAAAAATGTGTGGATGGGAGAGATAAGGGCGATGGAAGGCGATAAGCAAAAACAAAGTATGCGCCAGCAGCAACCCATGGCGGCAGGTGCATGCGGGAAGGAGAGGTGAGGCACGGGGGAGAAGGTGGACGAGGGATGAATAAGACCCTGACAAGTGGGCCCTCCTTCAAGTTAAAAGTTAATGTTGTTTATGTTGACCATATAGCGTAAGGTGGACTGATACGTCCATTTCGCATCATGTTTTCCTACTGTTATTTATTATGTTTTAGAGTTATATTTCACTTTATGGTGCAATTATAACGCATTTTCTCTCTTAATTTGCAAGTTTATCACGAGAGAGAAATTGTCGTCAGCTGGAATTCTGGACCTGAAAAAAAAATCTACAACGGAGATAGTTATCCTGCGGAGCTCCAAATGACCTGAAAAGTTACGAGGATTTATGTTGGAATATATATAAAATAAAGGAGGAAGAAAAAAAATACCTGAGAGGAGTCACCATGCACCTACAAGCTTAGGGGGCGCACCCACCCTCCGGGATGCGCCAAGCGAGCTTGTGGGGCCCATGGAGTTCCACCGACACCCATTTTCTCCCATATAATTTCATTTTCCCTAGAAAAAAAAATCAGAAGAAGACTTTTGGGACGAAGCGTTGTCTTCTCGAGGCGAAAACTGTGCAGGAGCACTTTTGCTCTTCGGCGGGGAAACTTCCCTTCGGGAGTGGAAATTGAAGTTATCGTCATCACCAACACTCCTCCCATCATGGGAGGACTCATCTGCATCAACATCTTCACCAGTATCATCTCATTTATAAACCCTAGTTCATCTCTTATTTACAATCTTTGTCTCAAACCTCAGATCGGTACATGTGGGTTGCTAGTAGTGTTCACTACATCTTGTAGTTGATGCTAGTTGGTTTATTTAGTTGAATATTATATGTTTAGATTGTTAATCATATATTTATCCTCTCTAATCATGAACATGGATATGTTTTGTGAGTAGTACTGTTTGTACTTGAGGACACGGGAGAAGTCTTGTTAAAAGTAATCATGTGAAGTTGAGTTTCGTTCAATGTTTTGATGATGTGTTGTGTTGTTCTTCCTCTATTGGTGTCATGTGAACGTCGACTAAATGGCAAATTACCATGTTTGGTCCTATAGGAAAGCATCATAGGATTAGTAATTAGATGGTGTCTAGCGGGAGTGACAGAAACCGAAACCCTACTTTATGTGCTATTTCGTAAGGGGTTGTTTTGGGTCCATACGTTTCATGCCATGGTTAGATTTATCTTAAAAAAATTGTAGTTGTGGATGCTTGCGAGAGGGGTTAACCATAAGTAGTTTGTTTGTTCAAGTAAGAACAACATCTTAGCACCGGCCTACCCACATGAAAACATATCAAGGCAATGAACGTGAATCAATGAATCACGGTGAAAGTAACTAGACAATTTACCCATGTGTCCTCGAGAACGCCTTAATCACTATAAGAAGTACTTCCGGCTTGTCATTTGCAATAAATACCATATCAATAACTAAAGGGTTGTCCCATCTTGCTGCACCTTGTTAATTTTGTTACTTGTTTCTTGTTAAAAAATATCTTTTTTATCAAACTATGAAAAACAACTACTCTATAGCACTTACAGAGAATAGCACTTATAGAGAATACCTTGTTGAAAACTGACTATCAAATACTTCTGCTTCTTGTTGGGTTTGACAGTCTTATTTATATAAAGGACTACGATTGGTCCCTATACATGTGGGTCATCAAGATTCTTTTTCGACGTCGTTGCCGAGGAGTGAAATGCTTTTGGTAAGTGGAATTTCGTAAAGAAGCATTCATACTACGTATTTAATATTATTTCTATTTACTACTATGGAAAATAATTCTTTGAGAGGTTTGTTCGGGGGTATCTTCACCTCAACTAGAGGCGGTAAAAGCTGCTGCTCAGCCTACTGAAAACGTATGTTATGAAATCCCTTTTGATAGTATGGATAAACTACATGCTAATCCTTATGCAGGAGATGGAACAATACATCCTAGTATGCAAATAATCTATATAGATGAACTTTGTGAATTATTTAAGCTTGTAGGTCTATCATGAGATGGTGTTAAAAATAAAGTATCCCCTTTATCTTTCAAGGGAAGAGCATTGATGTGGTATATGCTATTGGATGATACCAATTCATGGGACTGGAACCGAACGAATAAGCTGGAATTCCATTAGAAATTTTATCCTACACACCTGGTTCATCGCGATCGTAATTATATATGGCACACGAAGGAGAAATTATCTCTGAAGCCTGGGGAGGCTTAAGGACATGATGCTCCTATCCCCCAATCACAATGTTTTGAGGGAAATGATTCTTCAAAACTTTAATGCTCGGCTTTCTCAGGATAATAAAGAAATGCTTGATACTTCTTCTGCTAGTTCTTTCATGAAGAAAAGCCAAGGCCACATGCTATAATGACCTGGTAAAGGGCCACATTAATCAAGGTGTTCAACAAAAGAGAAAATATTGAAAGAAGCCATCATCGAAAAATATGCCTCCTGCTGCGACAAAAGATTCACCTACTCAGACAGCGAAGGAAAACTCACCTGCGCTCGTCATACCTTTGGGCCCCCTGTCTCGAACTCCAATGTTCCTTCCTCACGAAGGCCAACTAAATCACTGCATGTGGCTCCGCCTATGTCAATTGACATCCCTTAACAGCGATCAACTTCCGAGGAAGGTGAAATCCCTCTCTCCGAGCCTCAGTCTTCCTCTGCTCAAGATACTCCCCAACCTTCGCATCAAGTTGTTACCAAGGAGAAATAGATGACGATCCCTAATACCGTTTCGGTCCAAGCGCCCGAAAAAGATGAACTTGTTCTTGATTTGGCCCAGCGCCCTCACAACATGAGCATGTACATCAAGCAACCGCTCCTAAAGCACCGTCTGTTGTGGATCCAACTCCCCCTCTGAAGCCTACAATTGTTGTATCAGCAAGAGATGAGCAAGATGGACCTTACGAGAACAAATTTGTTTTTCCCGAAATCCTAACTACATGGACTACGGTGATGAATTTCTCTCGCCCAAAGAAGAATTGAAGTATCCCAATCCACGAGAATAATTACCACTGTTCTCAGATGGTGCAGGTGCCAAAGGAACGCTTTTTAATCGCAAAGCGCATCCCAAGTTCTTTCAGACCAGTCCATATGATGTCCCTCACACTTCAGCCTCACCTCGTTTCTGAACTCGAGAACAAGAAATTTATTTCTCTAGGGTGCTTTGTGAAAGCCGAAAGATATTCCCTCATGAATATCTGAATATTCCCTCTATGCGTGACATTGGATGCTTTTCTCAATTGCTTCAAGACCTGGATGGTTTCTGTCTCACCAAGGTATTTGCATTCGAGCATCCATGGCACCGTGCAATTGTTCTTCAGTTTTATGCTATCCTCTACATCACTAGAGATGAAGATGACAACTCTAAGTGGATAATGGAGTGGACGACCAAAGGAAAATGATATCAAGTGCACATCTACTTACTTATTTTTGCACTTCCATCTTCCTCGCTTCGAGCATGGAGATCAAAATACTCGGGTCCATAACATTGATGTTATCTCCGATGAAGAGTTTCGGTGCACCATGGATGCATAAAAGATTCGTGATTATTCTGTCTCTCCTTGTCCTGAGCACTTATCCTTCAAGAATTACACGCTATACCACTTGCTCTCATAAACCATATGTCCCATGGCCGACATGAATCCGAATAATTCTAACTCCGATGTTCTTCGGAATACCATCTATGCTATCTCCGGAAGTTAATATTTGATGTTGAAGATATGTTTCTGCGCATTCTCAAAGATTCTTCTCAATATCCACTATGCATTAAAGTATATGCACCTTGGATCCAGAAAGTGATTGATCACGCCATGAAGACTGTGTATCTCGCCAAGGCCTCTCACAAGTGTTTCATTCCTCTAGTCCGCGATACATTGCAAGTAATGGAAGATTTTACTTCGGGTAAATCTCCTGCCTCGAGCCAAGATTATCATCGCAAGTTTGATGGCCGTCGTCTGCCTCAACGTAAAAATATACCTTCCCCTCTACTGCCATCTCAACTTGAAGTAAGTTTGTGCATCCATCAACTTCTTCTGAAACATATCGAGGAAGATCGCTGAGAGAAAGAACACTTCAACACTAAGCTCAATTCCATCAACAATCACACTTGCGTCATGCACTTCATTGCTGATGAGAACAAGAAAGGCTCTAGAAATTGCTTCTCAAAATTTTCACCAAAAAGCAACTCATGAATGTGAACCCCCAAGAGAAATATGATTATATTGACAAGGGTTTCACTATTAAAGATATCCAAGACCGTGGTGGTCCTCCTCTGCCTGCTCGTGAGCCTACAACTGATCTTCTCCATCTCAAGATTCGCAAGCTGCTCGAAGAATAAGAGGCCATGTCCCCTACATTGAAACCTTCTGAAGGCAATGCTCTAACTCGTGTTCCTCCTCCTGTTGATCCTCTTGTGTCTGCCTCGTATGCTTAGCACGAAGCAAATCCCAAAGGAAAATCTATTGCTGCTAACAACGAAGAAGATAACATTCCGTCAATCACATCTAAAGAAGAAGTATCTTCAGCCAGCTTATCTGGAAATGCCTCGGAGTGATCTTCATCAAGCTCTTCAAGCAACATGTTATTCCTTGGCATTTCGACACTCATTCACAAAAAGGGGGGAGAATTACATTGAATTTTCGATAGATTTATGTTTTGGTGTTTTATGTGGACTTGATTTCTCTTGAGTTTACAACTGCCTTACTATCTTTGTGTACCTTGTTGCAAAACTCTCAGTAACTTTTGTGATGTAATTAATAACCCCTCCTGGCACTACTACATTTCTCTAGTAGCATCTATTTTGTTGGTGGATTTATTATCGGAAGTTATGAATGTTTGCATGATGCTCTAGATGGAATTCATCTTATCAGTGCAAAATACAGTATCTCGATTAATTAAAATTTCCTCTATATACACAGACACTTGCAGGAAAACTTATCTCAAATATTCATATCTGCATACATTTAGGGGGAGTCTATTTCATCATTGAGAAAAGTAACGCTTGTTCACTCTTGTTCGAAATACTTTCAATTATCTATCTCTTCTTTGATGATTATTTGTTCTGTCAACAATCGTCCAAAAAGGGGAAGATTGTTGGTGCAATAATTCTCGCTGTAACAGGTCTCTGGAGTCTCGAGGAGTTTGGTTCAAACTCCAAAGATAATCTCCTGCGTTGCAGCGAGAATTGTCATCGGAGATTATGATAAGAAGAGTGACCCCTAAAAATTGTTGACGCTAAGCAATTGGTTCAGTGCCTGTCTGAAGGATATTACAACAGTCGTGAAGATGAAGACGAAGTGAAGATGTGGTATTTGTTTTGTTGTTATTTTTATCTTTCATTGAGTCATATGACCGTCGTACTATTAAGAGGGGTATAGTGTTCGAAAGCTTTGATTCACTGATGATAAATCCAATCCTATGTGAGATGAGAGAGAAATCTCTTTGTGCTGCGAGCAAATAGTTGACAACAAGAGACTCTGATCTTCTTTGCAGAGAGAATTTTGCCTCAGACCGAGGAGTTAGCATTACTTGCTCGTCCAGTAATGTTACTTTTGCTCTTAAAATCCGACCGTTGTGAATGTGTCGGTTGTCCATTGGTTGGACCACATCTCCAAAATGGTCATTTCCCATCATAGAAGGTCGAGGCTATAAATAGCTACCCGCACTGGCTTGTCCGTTGGCTGCTTCGTTTGATTTCGAGATGTTGGTGAGCAACCCTCTCTCCTGAGTGATTTGGGTTTAAAATCCACCGAGAGAAAACTCCACAACCTAAAAATTAGATAGTGTTTTAGCATCACTTGAATCTAAGTATAGTATGCTCCACCTATTACTCTTGAGAGCCGCAAACTCTCTGGACGGTTAGGCGTCAAAATCTTTAGAAACCAAGAGTAATTGTTGTTCTTGAAGAAGTCTGTAAAGGTTCAGAGACCGCCTCAAGTATCTACCATGAGTGATTGGCATTGGTTGGCGAATGAATTGTTGAGTAGAATAGGGTGAAGAGAGTTCATCTTCGATGTTAAATCATAGATCCTCTATCGAGGCAACGATCCTGACAATGAGTACTAGGGGTACGAGCGAGGGGTGGATCCTAGCTACGGCGCAAGTGTAACACTCGGATTTTACGAGTTCGGACCCCTCTCAAAGAGGTAATAACCCTATGTGTCGTGTCTAGAGACTTGTGTTTTATCTGGGGTGTGTGATTAGAAGAGGTTGTTGAACCCTTTTCTAGGAGATCGAGGGTGGCTTGTATAGAGTTTGCATGGACCCATTGAGCGTCATTACAAGGGTGAACTAATGCCATTATGACGATAGTTTCTAGTAACAATAGCCTTAACTACATCGGTTACTGCTAACAGGAGCTATGACTACACTCGAAGTACTATTTAAGTCCTCCAGCTATTGTATCTCCCACGTCGCCCATGTCTTGTCTCTGTCCAACTGCTGGAGCCTAGCCGACTGACAGGGAGACGTCTGAGTGACTTAGTGGTTCCGAGTGGATCCTGATATATGCATCCAAATGCATCCATGGGCCTCAATGATGGTGTGGGGTCCTAGGTGGGCCTCGAATGTCAGGTCTAGACCCTACCACTAGTAGGTGACCCCATCATTAGCCCCAAAATCGGTTGGGGTTTCAGAAGACGAGTGGACAGGGTCCTTGGAGTGACTCGCGTGCTCCGGGGGCATCCAAAGCTCGGTTCCAAGAGATTATCCATTCAGGTCTAAATAGAAAACTGCAACGGATTCTGGACAATGAGTTTCTGAGTGGTTGGATTGGAATGATTGCTCGGCTATATTTGGTGGCATTCGATTGTCTCTTGGAAGAGACCTGGGCAATATGATGTCCTTTACCATCTTCAATGAAGTAGCCTGCTACTTCTCGAGCATGCGTTGGTTTCCCGTGAAGAGGAACAGTTTGATGCAGCAAAGTAGATAAGTATTTCCCTCGGTTTTTGAGAACCAAGGTATCAATCCAGTAGGAGATACAAGCGAGTCACCAATAGATGTACCTGCACAAAGAATCAAACTCTTGCACCCAACGCCATAAAGGGGTTATCAATCCCTACACGGTTACTTGCAAGGATGAGATCTAATAGAGATAGATACAATATGATGCTTGAACGGAAAGTAAAACTAAAAGTAAAAATAGGGCAGCAAGTATTTTTGGTATTTTTAGTTTTAGATCTGAAAGTATAATATGGAAAATAGACCCGGGGGCCATAGGTTTCACTAGATGGCTTCTCTCATGATGGCAAGTATTACGATGGGTGAACAAATTACTGTCGAGCAATTGATAGAAAAGCGAATAATTATGAAGATATCCAAGGCAATGATTATTCATATAGGCATCACGTCCGTGACAAGTAGACCGAAACGATTCTGCATCTACTACTATTACTCCACACATCGACCGACTCCTGCCTGCATCTAGAGTATTAAGTTCATGAAGAATAGAGTAACACATTAAGTAAGATGACATGATGTAGAGGGATAAACTCAAGCAATATGATGAAAACCCCATCTTTTTACCCTTGATGGCAACAATACAATACATGCCTCGCTACCCCTACTTTATCACTGGGTGAGGACACCGCAAGATTGAACCCAAAACTAAGCACTTCCCATTGCAAGAATTACCAATCTAGTTGGCCAAACCAAACCAATAACTCGAAGAGACTTGCAAAGATATGAAATCATGCATATAAGAATTTAGGAAAGACTCAAATAATATTCATGGATAATCTGAACATAAACCCAGAATTCATCGGATCTCGACAAACACACCGCAAAAGAGTATTACATCGGATAGATATCCATGAAGATCATGAAGAATATGGTATTGAGAAGCAAAGAGAGAGAAGAAGCCATCTAGCTACTAGATATGGACCCATAGGTCTATGGTGAACTACTCACGCATCATCGGAGGGGCAATGGAGTTGATGTAGATGCCGTCCGTTATCGAATCCCCCTCCGGCAGATTACTGAAAAAGACTCCAAGATTGGATCTCTCGAGAATGGAGGCTTCTGGCGACGAAGAAGTGTTTTTGTGGCTCGTTCTAATAATGATGGGATATTTGGGAATTTATAGGCCGAAAATTAGGGTTAGGGGAGTTGTCGTGGGCCCACAAGCCTGCCCAGCGCGGCCTACCCCCTGGCCACGCCCCTAGGGCTTATGGCCCCACGGTGGCTTCTCTGCCTTGGTTCTCAAGTCTCGTAGTTTCCTTTCATTCCAGAAAAAATCATTCCAAAGGTTTTATTCCATTTGGACTCCGTTTAATATTCCTTATCTGCGAAACTCAAAAACAAGGAAAAACAGAGACTAACACTAGGCTCTAGATTAATAGGTTAGTCCCAAAAACAATATAAAATAGCATATTAATGCATATATCACATCCAAAACACATAATATAATAGCATGAGGCAATCAAAAATTATATGTACGTTGGAGATGTATCAGCATCCCCAAGCTTAATCCCTGCTTGTCCTCGAGTAGGTAAATGATAAAAACAGAATTTTTGATGTGGAATGCTACCTAACATATTTATCCATGTAATATTCTTTATTGTGGCATGAATATTCAGATCCGTAAGATTCAAAACAATAGTCTAATATTGACAGAAAAACATTAATACTTCGAGCACACCAACAAGGTAGTCGTGTCCTTCGAAATAACATGGCCTTAGAAAGTTATCCCTACAAAATCATATGGACTTGCTATGCTCCATCTTCCCCACACAAAGTATCTAAATCTTGCACAACCCCGACGAAGAACTCAAGCAATTGTTTCACACTTTTGGTGTTCTCAAACCTTTTCAACTCTCGCGCACTACATGAGCGTGAGCCATGGATATAGCATTATAGGTGGAATAGAATATGGAGGAGGTGCAAGGGATAGAGGAGAAGATAGTCTCACATCAACTAGGCGTATCAACAAGTTATGGAGATGCTCGTCAATGGATATCAATGTGAGTGAGTAGGGTTTGCCATGCAACAAATGCACTTAGAGCTATAAGTGTATGAAAGCTCAAAAAGAAAACTAAGTGGTCATGCATAATGAATATCCACTAGTTATATGAAAGTGACAAAATTGGAGACTCTCTATCATGAAGATCATGGTGCTACTTTGAAGCTCAAGTGTGGAAAAAGGTAGTAGCAATTGTCCCTTCTCTCTTTCTCTCATTTTTTGGTGGGCTTCTTTGGCCTCTTTTATTTTTTTTGTTTGGGCTTTGTTGGCCTCTTTTATTTTTTGTAAAGTCTGGATACTCATCCCAACTTTTGAGGGAGTCATAGCCTCCATCATCCTTTTCTCTCATGGGACAATGCTCTATTAATGAAAAATCAACACACTTTTATTTACTTATAACTCAAAGAAAAAGAAATTACAACTCGATTCCTATGACAAGATATGACTCTATATGCAATATGAAGTGATGATGCAAGTCATAGAAAAAACTACATGGTGGAAGTTGCATGGCAATATATCTCGGAATGGCTATGGAAATTACATAATAGGTAGGTATGGTGGCTGTTTTGAGGAAGGAAGGTTAGGTGTACAGGCGAAAGTTTCGCGGTACTAGAGAGGCTAGCAAAGGTGGAAGGGTGAGAGTGTGTATAATCCATGGACTCAACATTAGTCATAAAGAACTCACATACTTATTGCAAAAGTCTATTAGTTATCAATCAAAGCATTATACGCATGCTCCTAGGGGAGAGGTTGGTAGGAGTTAACCATCGCGCGCTCCCGATCCTCACACAAAGGTCGACAATCATTAAACAAATCATGCTCCAACTTCGTTACATAACGGTTCACCATACGTGCATGCTACGGGAATCACAAGCTTTAATGCGCGTATCTATTCCAATTCAAAACTACTCACTAGCATGACTCTCATATTACCATCCCTATTATCTCAAAACTATATGCAAGGAATCAAACTTCTCATAGTTTTTAATGCACTTAATATGAAAGTTTTTATTATATCCCTCTTGGATGCCCATTATATTAGGACTAAATTCATAACCTAAACAAATTACCATGCTGTTTTAAGAAACTCTCAAAATAATATAAGTGAGTAACGAGAGTTCAATAATTTCTATAAAATATAACACCACCATGCTCTATAAACTTCTCATAGTTTTTAATGCACTTAATATGAAAGTTTTTATTATATCCCTCTTGGATGCCCATTATATTAGGACTAAATTCATAACCTAAACAAATTACCATGCTGTTTTAAGAAACTCTCAAAATAATATAAGTGAGGAACGAGGGTTCAATAATTTCTATAAAATATAACACCACCATGCTCTATAAAGATATAAGTGAAGCACTAGAGCAACATTGCCTAGCTCAAAAGATATAAGTGAAGCACATAGAGCATTCTAACGAATTCACAATTCAGCGTGTGTCTCTCAAAATATGTGTGCAGCAAGGATTATTGTGGAAAACTAACAAGCAAATACTCATATCATACAAGACGCTCCAAGCAAAATGCATATCATGTGGTGAATAAAAATATAGCCTCAAGTAAATTTACCGATGGATTGAAGACGAAAGAAGGGATGCCTTCCGGGGCATCCCCAAGCTTAGGCTTTTTGGTATCCTTGAATATGACTTGGGGTGCCTTGGGCATCCCCAAGATTAGTCTCTTTCCACTCTTTATTCCATAGTCCATCAAATCTTCACCCAAAACTTGAAAACTTCACAACACAAAACTCAACAGAAAACTCATGAGATCCGTTAGTATAAGAAAAATAAATCACCACTTAGGTACTGTTGTGAACTCATTATTTATTTATATTTGTGTAATACCTAATTTATTCTAACTTTTCCATGACTCATACCCCCCGATACAACCCATAGATACATCAAAATAAGCAAACAACACTAAGAAAACAGAATCTGTGAAAAACAGAACAATCTGTAGGAATCTGTAAATTTCGAATACTTATGGAACTCTAAAAATTCTGAAAAATTAGGAAAATCAGGGAAATTTGTATATAAATCTTTTTTTAAAATTTCAGATCAATTAGACGCTCTGAAAAATCTGGAAAAATCCTGGACCTATTGCAAAAGTTTCTGTTTTTCAGTAGGATCAAATCAACAACTACCATAGATCACCCAGAGGTTTTACTTGGCTCAAACACTAATAAAAATAAAAAAACACAATTACCACAGAAGTAATAATGTGCCAAACACACCAAAATAGAAGCAAAAAAGAATAAATCAAAATAAAATTGGGTTGCCTCCCAACAAGCGCTATTGTTTAACGCCCCTAGCTAGGCAAAACACAATAGACCTAGGTATTGTCATCTTTGGTATTGGCAATTTTTGTGAGGGATTTCTCAAATCCAGGAGGTTCTTTCCTCTTTGCCCTCTCTTAGGTGGATAATCCATCTTGGTGTCCAAAATGTCCAAACGCTTATTGCAAAGGGTGATCAAAGTATTCAAGCGATTAAGGTTCCCGTTAATATGTTTGAGGGGTTCATGATGTTGTTGTAACTCGACCAAGTGCTTATGTAAGTCACCAAATTTGTCGAGAACTTGAACTCCCTCTTGAGAGAAAGCAAACCCCCTTTTTGGCAGAGGAACCCCAAAAATCCCTTCTAAAACTTCATAGGCTGCATTCATGTCAAGCTCAACAAAATTTCCTTTTGAGGCGAAATCTAACAGCCCCCTATGATGCAAAGCTAAACCCATGTAAAAATTCCTAAGCAAAACTTTTGCATCCCCTTTTCGATTGGAAACATGATAAGATTCCATTAGCCTATACCAATCATCCTTCAAATTTCCCCCTTGTTTTTGTTTGAAGTAAAGAACTTCAAAGTCTGGTGACAAGGGGGATGTGGTGATGTTCGACATAGTTCAGGTAATAAAAAAGGCAAGCGAAAGAAGGGCAAACAAAAAGGCAAATCTTTTTGGTGTTTTCTGGAAATCGTTTTAGAAGTGGGGGAGAGGAAAACGAGAGGCAAATGGCAAATAAAGTAAATGCAAGAGATGGGTTTGTGATGGGTACTTGGTAGGCTTGATGTAGGTCTCCCCACAACCAAACCAGAAATTGGCAAGTTGACGAGAGAGTTCTTATCTTGACTTGCTATGTATCTCTCTGGCAACGGTGCCAGAAATCCTTCTTGCTACTTCTCGAGCATGCGTTGGTTTCCCATGAAGAGGAACGGTTTGATGCAGCAAAGTAGATAAGTATTTCCCTCAGTTTTTGAGAACGAAGGTATCAATCCAGTAGGAGATACAAGCGAGTCACCAATAGATGTACCTGCACAAAGAATCAAACTCTTGCACCCAATGCTATAAAGGGGTTGTCAATCCCTTCACACTTAGTTGCAAGGATGAGATCTAATAGAGATAGATATAATAGGATGCTTGAACGGAAAGTAAAACTAAATGTAAAAATAGGGAAGCAAGTATTTTTGGTATTTTTGGTTTTAGATCTGAAAGTATAATATGAAAAATAGACCCGGGGCCATAGGTTTCACTAGATGGCTTCTCTCTTGATGGCAAGTATTATAGTGGGTGAACAAATTACTGTCGAGCAATTGATAGAAAAGCAAATAATTATGAAGATATCCAAGGCAATGATTATGCATATAGGCATCACGTCCGTGACAAGTAGACCGAAACGATTCTGGATCTACTACTATTACTCCACATATCGACCGACTCCTGCCTGCATCTAGAGTATTAAGTTCATGAAGAATAGAGTAACGCATTAAGTAAGATGACATGATGTAGAGGGATAAACTCAAGCAATATGATGAAAACCCCATCTTTTTACCCTTGATGGCAACAATACAATACATGCCTCGCTACCCCTACTTTGTCACTGGGTGAGGACACCGCAAGATTGAACCCAAAACTAAGCACTTCTCCCATTGCAAGAATTACCAATCTAGTTGGCCAAACCAAACCAATAACTCAAAGAGACTTGAAAACATATGAAATCATGCGTATAAGAATTCAGGAAAGACTCAAATAATATTCATGGATAATTTGAACATAAACCCACAATTCATCGGATCTCGATAAACACACCACAGAAGAGTATTACATCGGATAGATCTCCATGAAGATCATGAAGAACATGGTATTGAGAAGCAAAGAGAGAGAACAAGACATCTAGCTACTAGCTATGGACCCGTAGGTCTGTGGTGAACTACTCACGCATCATCAGAGGGGCAATGGAGTTGATATAGATGCCCTCCATGATCGAATCCCCCTCCGTCAGATTACCGGAAAAGGCTCCAAGATTGGATCTCTCAGGAACAGAGGCTTCTGGCAGCGGAAAAGTGTTTTCGTGGCTCGTTCTGACAATGATGGAATATTGGGGAATTTATAGGCCAAAGATTATGGTTAGGGGAGCTGCCATGGGCCCACAAGCTTGCCAGGCGCGGCCTACCCCCCTGGCCACGCCCCTAGGGCTTGTGGCCCCATGGTGGCTCCTCTGCCTTGGTTCTCAAGTCTCGTAGTTTCCTTTCGTTCCAGAAAAAATCATTCCAAAGGTTTTATTCCGTTTGGACTCCGTTTAATATTCCTTATCTGCGAAACTCAAAAACAAGGAAAAAAGAAACTGGCACTAGGCTCTAGATTAATAGGTTAGTCCCAAAAACAATATAAAATAGCATATTGATGCACATAAAACATCCAAAACAGATAATATAATAGCATGGAACAATAAAAAATTATAGATACGTTGGAGACGTATCATAGCCGCATATGCATGCTTGGCTAGTAAAGATTCAACCCACTTTGTAACATAATCTACAACACAAGATTATGAGTTTACCCATATGAAACAAGGAACGGTCCCAAATAGTCAAATCCCCAAACATCAAAAGGTTCACAGACTAGACTATGATTCATGGGCATTTCTTGTCTCTGTCAAATGTTACCTCTGCGTTGACACGCATCACAACTTTTAACAAACCCGTGAGCATATCCGAAGAGAGTGGGCCAATAAAATCTTTATTGAAGCACCTTGGCAGCGGCCCTGTCTCTAGCATGATGTCCTGCATAAAGGCTGCTATGGCATCCTTCAAGTATAACATTCTTCTCATGCTCTGGAACACAACACCTTATAATGTCATCTAGTCCATGCCGATAGAGAAATGGTGTTGGAAATATGCCCTAGAGGCAATAATAAATTAGTTATTATCATATTTCCTTGTTCATGATAATCGTTTATTATCCATGCTATAATTGTATTGATCGGAGACTTAGATGCATGTGTGGATACATAGACAAAACCATGTCCCTCGTATGCCTCTAATAGACTAGCTCGTTGATCAAAAGATGGTTAAGGTTTCCTAGCCATGGACATGAGATGTCATTTGATAACGGGTCACATCATTAGGAGAATGATGTGATGGACAAGACCCAAACTGCAAACATAGCATATGATCGTGTCAGTTTATTGCTACTGTTTTCCGCATGTCAAGTATGTGTTCCTATGACCATGAGATCATGCAACTCACAGATATCGGAGGAGTGCCTTGTGTGTATCAAACGTCGCAACGTAACTGGGTGACTATAAAGGTGCTCTATAGGTATCTCTGATGGTGTCTGTTGAGTTGGCATGGATCGAGACTGGGATTTGTTACTCCGTGTGACGGAGAGGTATCTCGGGGCCCACTCGGTAATGCAACATCACAATAAGCCTTGCAAGCAATGTGACTAATTGTTAGTTGCGGGATCTTGTATTACGGAACGAGTAAAGAGACTTGCCGGTAACGAGGTTGAACTAGGTATGGAGATACCGACGATCGAATCTCGGGCAAGTAACATACCGAAGAACAAAGGGAACGTTATACGGGATTAACTGAATCCTTGACATAGAGGTTCGACCGATAAAGATCTTCGTAGAATATGTAGGAACCAATGTGGACGTCCAGGTCCCGCCATTGGTTATTGACGGTAGAGGTGTCTCGGTCATGTCTACATAGTTCTCGAACCCGCAGGGTCTGCACACTTAAGGTTCGGTGACGTTTCGATAGTGTAGAGTTATGTACGGTGGTGACCGAAGTTTGTTCGGAGTCCCGGATGAGATCCCGGACGTTACGAGGAGCTCCGGAATGGTCCGGAGGTAAAGATTCATATATAGGAAGTCCCAGTTTGGTTTCCGGAAAAGTTTCGGGCTCATCGGTAGTGTACCGGGAGTGCCGGTAGTGTATCGGGAGTGCCGGTAGTGTACCGGGAGGCCTCCGGGAGGGGTATTTCGACCCCAAGAGGTCCATGGGCTGTGGGAGAATAATAACCAGCCCTTAGTGGGCTGGGAAAACAGCCACAAAGGCCCATGGCGCAGGAGAGAAAGTCCTAAAGCAAAAAGTGGAAAATCAGCCAATAGGAGGCAATCCTACTCCAACTAGGATTGGAGGTGAAGTAGGATTGCTTCCCACCTCCTATTTCGGCCGACCCAAAGGCCTTGGATGCCTCTCCTCTCCTCTCCTCCTAGTGTATTGGGTGGTTTTTGGACAGAATTTCCGGCCACGTGCTACCCGTTACACCGGTGCATAGTTTCTCCTCTAGATCGGTTTTCTGCAGCGCTTAGGCGAAGCCCTGCCAGAATTGCTCCACCACCATCACCGGAGTGCCGTCACGCTGCCGGTGAACTCTCTCTCCTCTCCACCTCCTCTCGCTGGATCGAGATGGTGGAGATCGTCATCAAGCTGCACGTGTGCTGAACGCGGAGGTGCCGTCCGTTCGGCGCTAGATCGGAAGGACCGTGATCGAGATCGCGAGACGGTTCATGATGTGATCACGGAACAGATCGTGATGAGTTCGCGGGACAGATCGTGATCAAGATCGTGAGACGGTTCGTGATGAGTTCGCGGGACAGATCATGATGTGTTCACGGGATGGTTCATGATTGGATCGCGGGACGCTCAGCGATTTGGATCGCGAAGAAGTTCGACTACACCAACCGCGTTTCTTAACGCTTCCCGCTTAGCGATCTACAAGGGTACGTAGATCCACTCTCCCTCTCGTAGATGCTCATCACCATGGATAGGTTTGCGTGTGCGTAGGAAAATTTTTGTTTCCCATGCGACGTTCCCCAACAAATGGGTCATCCCAGAACTATACTTCAGGTCACTAAAGGACTTTTTTCTTTGATGATAACTCATGTCAGGCGGCATGTACTTCCCTACGAAAAAGTTAGCATAATCTGCAAACCAAGGTTCTATCTTTTTAATCCTAGACAAACTTTCACCTAGAAAGGATTCATTTATGGGTATCGGGTCATAAGATATTCTTTCCATGCATGATAAGTTGTATGCTACAGGATTGTCTTCTCCCTTGTGGTCTACTATGTGCAAATCAAACTCCCGAAGTAGTAATATCCACCGAATCAACTAGGGCTTAGCACCCTTATTTGCAAGAAGGTAGTGGAAGGCACAATGAGCCATATGGATTATTACTTTTGAATTAATAACATAAGGAAGAAATTTGTCATAAGCAAAAACAATAGCTAGCAATTCTTCTTTCGTAGTTGCCAAATGTATTTGGTCTTTATCCAAACTCCTGCTGGCATAAAATATCACATTAAGTTTTTTTATCAGCATATGTCCTAGAACATCACCAATTGCATAATTGCTAGCATCACACATGATCTCAAAGGGTTCATCCCACTTTGGTGGTCGGATAATGGGGGTTGTGATCGAGGCATGTCTTAATTTCTCACAAGCCTGCACATGGATTTTATCAAAAGAATAGGGCGCATCTTTGTGGAACAGGTCAGTAAAAGGTTTATATATTTTGTAGAAATATTTTATAAATCTCTTATAGAAACTAGCATGTCCCATAGAAGTCTGCATACCTTTCACACCTTGTGGGTAAGGTAAATTTTCTGTTACCTCAATCTTATCTTCGTCTATCTCAATGCTCTTTCCTGAGACTCTATGTCCCAATACCACCCCTTCTGTGACCATAAAGTGACTCTCTTCCAGTTTAGCACAAAACCTATTTCATTACATCTCTGCAAAAAAATTATAAGATTATAGAGACAACTATCAAAGGACGTCCTTGTACAAAAATATTCTCCATGAACACTTCAACAATCTTTTCAATAAAGTCATGGAAAATTTTGGATATGCATTTTTGAAATGAGGGTGGTCCATTACATATACCAAATGGAATTCTGCAATATGCATATGTACCGTACGGGCAGGTGAAGGTGGTCTTTTCTTGATCCTCAGGCTGGATTGGTATTTGAGAGAACCCAGGATATCCATCAAGATAACAAAAGAAAGAGTTGTTGGCCAATCTTTCGAATATCTCATTTATGAACGACAACAACCAGTGATCCTTCTTTGTATATTTAGTTAGTTTCCTGAAATCAACACACATTCCATATCCAACAACAGCCCTAGTAGGGACTAGGTCATTGCTTTCATTAGTTACCAAGTAAACTCCTCCTTTCTTAGGAATGCAATGCACCAGATTTACCCATTTTCCATCAGATATGGGGTAAATTACCCCTGCATCAAGGAGACATATTATTTATTTTCTGAGCACATTCTTGGAGGTCAGATAAAGTCTTCATTGGCTCTCAAATAATGGTTTAGACCCTTCTTCTATAGGTATTACATGAGAATATATAGAAGGGTGTATCCCCTTTACATCCCTCATTGAGTAGCCCAATGCCTTTCGGTGCTTGCGTACTACCACTAAGAGTTTATCCTTCTCTTTACCTGAAAGTTCAGCATTGACAATAACAGAGAATCTTTCTGTATTATCCATAAACTCATACTCTAACTCTTTGTGTAATGGTTTCAAAGTGGGAGGAGATAACTCCTCATCTCCCTTTCTTTCAAGTGCTTCATAGACTTTATTCAAACACACGCAAACTATTGGTGTAGTGTCCATTATCATTTCAATCTCCTCCTTTTCTTTGTCCTCGAATAGGAATTATGGACTCACCAGTACTTGTACCTCATATTTTGGAGTTTGGGGACGGATTTCAGCCAATTGAGTTAATTTTTTCTACTCAGTATCTTGAGCTTCCTCCTCATATGGCTTGCTTAACATAGAAGAAAGTGGAAATTTTATCATCTCACCCCCACTTCATGGAGATAGATTTCTTCTTGCTTTAGGCTCCTGCAACATTCAGAAAAGAAGTTCCAAAACCAATAGGACAATCTTTAGCCTCACCGATCATTGCTACATAAATATGAATGGGACAATGAGAGAGCCTATTGTAATGTTGACATCTTTAAGGATGCCACAAGGTTTCCTGTCAGTTTTATCTGCAAGCTTAATGATAACATCGGTAGGCTCAAGGGTGCAAGGAGAAATATCATCATAAATTTTAGCATAAATACCATAAGGAATAATATTTACTAGTGAACTAGGGTCACACAACCTAAAATATGTCTTGCATCCAAAGGAACATGATAAAAATTTGCTTACCCGCATTTTTAACTTCGGTACATCCTTTAAGATAAGAGGTGGTGTTTTGATCTAACTAGACTTATTTATGCACCACTAGTATAGGTCTAGCACGTTTTTTAATTATATTAACATAGGGTGGATTCCCGCATTGTTCTAGCTTGACATTCTTCTTCCCCTTTTCAGAGGGTGTAGGATCGAAAGTAGGTCTAGAGGGGGGTGATTAGACTACTTAACCAATTAAAATCTACCTTTTCCCAATTTAAGTGTTGGCAGATTTTAGCGACTGTAGCAAGTCAAGCACACCCTACACATGCATTTCTACGAGTATAGCAGCAAAAGTAAAAGACAAGCATGAATAGTAAAGGAAGGGTAGGAAGATCAAACGCAATTTGGCGACATGACAATTTTTCCCGTGGTTCCGATAGGTGGTGTGATATGTCTCCAACATATCTATAATTTATGAAGTATTCATGCCATGTTTACAATAATTTTATATGATTTTGGTATGATTTTATTAGAACTAACCCGGACTGGCGTTGTTTTCACCAGAACTACCATGGTGTCGTTTTTTGTGCAGAAATGAAAGTTCCCGGAATACTGAAAAATCTACGGAGAATATTTTTGGAAAATATAAAAAAATACTGGACCAAAAAGATACCGAAGAGGAGTCCCGAGGCAACCACAAGCCTAGGGGGCGCGCCCCTCGCTTGTGGGCCCCTCTGGAGTCCCCATGACTTGATTCCAACGCCAAGTTCTCCTATAAATCTCATAACCCCCAGAAATAAACCTAGATTAGAAGTTCCGCCACCGCAAGTCTCTGTAGCCATGAAAAAACAATCTTGGCCCTCTCTGGCACCCTATCGGAGGGGGTCACCATCACCAGAGACCATGGAGGAGGAAGACGGAGGGGCCATCGTCACCATGGAGGCCAATGACTAGAGGGAGAACCTCTCCCCACCTAGGGGGGAGGCCATGGAGGAGGAAGCACAAGGGGGAGACTCTCCCCCTCTCTCTTGGTGGCGTCGGAGTATTATCGGGGGAACCATCGCCACGGTGATCGTCTTCATCAACATCACCTTCTTCATCATCGTCCTCATATCTTTTCAGCGTTCCACTCTCCCGCATCCCGTTGTAATCCCCACTTGAACATGGTTCTTTATGCCACATATTATGATCCAATGATGTGTTGCCATCCTATGATGTTTTGAGTAGATTTGTTTTGTCTTATGGGTTGATTGATGATCCAGATTGGTTTGAGTTGTATGTTTATTTTGGTGATGTCCTATGGTGCCTTCCGTGCCGCGCACACGTGAAGGATTCCCGCTGTAGGGTGTTGCAATATGTTCATGATTCGCTTATAGTGGGTTGCTAGAGTGACAGAAGCTTAAACCCGAGTAAGGGGGTTGTTGCATATGGGATAAAGGGGACTTGATGCTTTAATGCTATGGTTGGGTTTTACCTTAATGATCTTTAGTAGTTGCGGATGCTTGATAGAGTTTCAATCATAAGTGCATATGATCCAAGTAGAGAAAGTATGCTAGCTTATGCCTCTCCCTCATATAAAATTGCAATAATGATTACCGATCTTGTTAAAAATTGCCTTGGACAATTCCGCACACCGACCCATCATTATTCCACACTCGCTATTTGTAATATATTCTAACTTTATGATAAAACACCTATTTTTATATATTTGTTCTTCGATATCATGCAAAGCTAGTCTCTTCATACCCATAATGTAGTTTTATTTCTCGTTGGAAGCAAACGTTCGGCATATGTAGAGTCGTATCAGTGGCAGATAGGACTTGAGAGAATATTGATCTTACCTTTAGCTCCTTATGGGTTCGACACTCCATACTTATCACTTCCACCTTTGGAAATTGCTACGATGATTCCTTGCACTTGGGGATTATCATGGTGCTATAGTACGTCCACGTTCATGGAGTCTTCAACCCACAGAGGGTAACGATCGCGAGAGTCCACGCGGGGCTCTACCCATGGAGGGTTCCACAAAGAAGCAACCTTAACTATACCATGACGGCCTACATCCATGGAGGACTAGCCTAACTCAGGGTAGATCTTCATGAAGTAGGTGATCTCCTTGCCCTTACAAACTTCTTGTTCACTCTACAACACGAAGTAGGAGGCTCCCAAGCAACATCTAACCAATCTATGAGGCACCACCCTCCAAAAGGTAATAGGCTCGATAATGTCAATGAACTCCTTGCTCTTCTGCTTCAAGATGATAGACTCCTCAACACACAATCACTCTCTCACAGATTTGGCTTTGGTGGAAGAGATTGATTAGGTGGAAAGCAACTTGGGGAGGCTAGAGATCCAGATTCATATGGTTGGAATGGAATGGCATGATCTCAACACATGAGTAGGTGGCTCTCTCTCGGAAAATCAGTTGGTATGAGTGGGGATCTGTTCTGAGTGCTTCTCTTGAGAGTGAGTGGTGGTGGAGGGGTATATATAGGCATCTCCAAAAATCCACCGTTACACCTAAAAAGTCCGATTTTGTGCAACGAGCATCAGTTGGTTTGCCACCTAAACTCGGTTCCACCGATTCAGAATCGGTTGCACCGAAAAGCTAGGGTTTGGCTTGGCATAGTCTGAGTATAGGAATCGGTTGCACTGAGTGGGAAGAATTTGTTGCACCGATTTTGGATATATGGTTTTGGACAGACTTTTGTGGAGGATCTTGTGGATGTTTTGGTGACTATCACTTGTGCATGTATGAGCATTTTGTTCACCAACAGTACATTACCCCCTTTTAATAGTATTAATTAGCTTTCCTGTGACTCAAGATGATTTCTCACAAAGTAAAATGAGAGTCTTCTTTGTTTGAAGCTTTACCAATCCATTTTCTTTCATCTAGGGTTCTCCCCACAATCCTTTTGCCAACCCATCATTGGACCTTTCCTGAAATATGCTTAGTGGAAACATTAGTTCAATGACATATATGTTGTTATTAATTACCAAAACCACCAAGGGAGCAAATGTGCTTTCAGAGGGTATTCCTTATAGCTTTTTACCATTTGGCTTCCAATGAGCTTCTTTTCGCCTTTCAGGTGGAGTAGTCTTTTTCTTTATAGCCTCCACCATACGAATAGCCTTAGACTCCCTACTGAATTTCAAGTACTTTTTTCTCTGGAAAATTAAAGAACTTAGAAAAAATCTTTAAAACATGCAACATGAGGACAGATCCAATATTTAGATCATGGTGTAAATCTTTTAATTTGAAAGTTCTAATGAAAGATTCAATGCTATCATAAACATGATCAACTTTACTCATTTCCTTCTAACAAAGGTACTAATTCTCGACATTATACCTCATCCTGTCAAGTAAACTCCAAGCATTTGATATCCCGGTTCCCAAAAAAGAACCTTTAGAGGCAAGATCTAAAGCTTGTTTACTTTGTGAGTTGATCCCACCATAGAAGAAATTGACTATTAAATAGTCAGGATAATGATGTTCAGGGCATGCAAGAAGTATTTCATGATACCTGTGAAAGGACGTGGATGTCGCCTAGAGGGGGGTGAATAGGTGGTTTAAAATAATTACGGTTTAGGCTTGAACAAATGCGGAATAAAACTAACGTTTAATATGTCAAACACAAAACCTAAAACAACTAGGCTCACCTATGTGCACCAACAACTTATGCTAAGCAAGATAAACAACTAAGTGATAGCAAGATATACAACAGGAAACAATATGGCTATCACAAAGTAAATTGCATAAGTAAAGGGCTCGGGTAAGAGATAACCGAGGCACGAGGAGACGATGATGTATCCCAAAGTTCACACCCTTGCGGATGCTAATCTCCATTCGAAGCGGTGTGGAGGCACAATGCTCCCCAAGATGCCACTAAGGCCACCGTAATCTCCTCAATCCCTCGCACAATGCAAGATGTCGTGATTCCACTAAGGGACCCTTGAGGGCGGTCACCGAACCCATACAAATGGCAACCCTTCGAAGCGATCACCGATACCCATAGAAATTGCTCGGGGCAATCTCCACAACCTAATTGGAGACCCCTAGGCTTTCTCGAAGCTTTACACCACAATGATTGAGCTCTGAGACACAACCAACCGTCTAGGGCGCCAAGGCACCCAAGAGGAACAAGCTCTAGGGTGCTCAAACACCCAAGATTAATAAACTTCTCAAAATTCACTTCCACGTATCACCGTGGAGAAATCAAACCTATTCACCAAATGCAATAGCAAGGGCACACGGAGTGCCCAAGTCCTTCTCTCTCAAATCCCACCACAACAACTAATGCTATGGAGGAAAATGAGAGGAAGAATAGAAGAACACGAAGAACTCCAAGATCTAGATCCAAGGGGCCCCCCTCACATAGAGGAGAAAGTGATTGGTGGAAATGTGGATCTAGATATCCTCTCTCTTTTCCCTCAAGAACTAGCAAGAATCATTGGAGGGATTGAGAGTTAGCAAGCTCAAAGAAGGTCAACAATGGGGGGCAAAGTAGAGCACAAAGGATAAGTTCCATTGGGGAAGAAGACCCCCTTTTATAGGAGAGGGAAAATCCAACTGTTACCCCCTCAGGACGCACACGAGCGGTACTACCACTCAAGGGAGCGGTTCTACCGCTCGGGCGGATGAGGCAGCCACTTGGAGCAAAGGCACGAGGTGCGATAGTGCCGCCGGAGTGGTACTACTGCTCGTAGGAGTGGTACTACCGCTGGGCAGCGGTAGTACCTTGTCCTACTGTCGCTCAAGGTAGCACGAGGTTCGAGAGATCATAAGGTTATTCGGTAGTAGCGAGCGGTACTACCGCCCTAGGGCGGTACTACCACGCTACTACCGCAGAAACCATCTGCTAAAACCAAGCAACAGAAGGTTAGGCGATAGTACCGAGTGGTACTACCGTGTCGGGGTGGTATTACCGCTTGCTGGAGCGGTACTACCGCTTACAACCTTCTGAAACCATAATAGGAAAAGAATGAACGCAGGAACACCAGAACTGCCATAACTTCTGCAAATGAGCTCCGAATTGAGCAAACTCAAGCTTGTTGGATTCAGGACGACAAGAGCTATCCAACAACGACATAGAAATGCCAATTATATAGAGATTTGAAACTTCTGTGAATGAATAACCGGCAAAAACTCCAATATCAAAAACATCATAGAAGATTCATATGTACTCTGTTTTTTATGAACTCGAGCTTGTCATGAAGATGACCATAAGCACTAAAACTCACAAAGAGAAACACCAAACAAGAACCAAGAAAGATGATGCAAAGATGCAAATGGTTTGAGCTCTCAACGAACGATATGATCAAGCTACTCACTTGAGAGCCCCCCTTGATAGTATGGCAATCGTTCCTATAACCCAGTCTCCCAACTACCACAATGAGACCAGTAAAATAGAAAACCTATCAAGGGCAAACCTATACCTTGCACGCAGTCCACTTGAGCTAGATGATGACGAATTTGAGTTCCTCAAGATGGACCACCTTTGTTGATTGTGTTGGCTTGATGAAGACTAGTTGATTGCTCCCCCATACTCCACTATGGGTGAGCCACTCTTTGGCACATATTCACAAGTCCATTGTCAACACGATGGACAACAAGCTTCAAGCATGATCTCTTCGTGATACTCCACTTGAACTTGCACACCGCAATCTTGATAACGATCACAACTTGATGTCATCCTCCATGGGTTGTATGAGATCTTCCTCTTGACGCAATCCCATGGAAATATACCTAACCCCACAAAGAACTCTCACATAGACCATGGGTTAGTATACAAAACATAATGGACAATGCTTACCATACCATGGGATCACTTTATCCCTCTCGGTACATCTTGTGTGCTTTGTGTGTTGATCAACTTGATTCACTCTTTGACTTAGTCTTGATCAACCTTGTATCTCATCTTCTCTCTTCATAAAGATGATGTCTTGAAGGTAAACATTAATGTTCACACAATCTTCTTCTTCAAGACATGCTTCCAATAAGCTCAACTCTCACATGACCAATCTTTGGATAAATCCTTGAATGCCACCTTGGTCACCATGTAAACTCCTTGAAACCAACACATGTACTTCAAGAAGTGCCTATGGACAAATCCTTCGAATATAACTCAAGGCAACCACTAGTCCATAGAGATTGTCAGCAATTACCAAAACCACATATGGAGAAATATGCTCTACAACCTGATATATGCATCTACTAGCTTCTCACCTTCTCGTTGTCCAAAACTACTTATCTTCCTTCTCATTGTATATAGCTTCCCTTGAGGAAAATAATAAGAGAATGCAACTAGTAATTTTGGACAGTTACTGAGTGTATTCATTCTTGGCATCTTAACCACTTTGTAGCTCCTCCCTAGAGAGAATAAGGGAATACGTTTGCTTTGATCTCATCATTGGTTAACTCCTGTAACTGAAGAGTTCCACATGCAAGATTAAAATTTTCAATATGCTCATAAGGACATCTAGTTGCATCACCTCAGAATATATTTTCATTTATCATAGCAAATAACCGAGGATTTATCTCATATACTTTACCAGGCAAGTTAGGACGAGTTGTTATAAAGTTCTCTCCTCGAACCGGTCATGCTACTAACTCAACACGTAACTGATAAATTTTTTCTTGAAGGACCATGGCTGCTTTCAATGTGTAAAAACCGTTAGATCACAAAATAATTCAAAACTCAAGGCAAGGCCCAAAAATGCTCAGGTCCCCAGCAACGACGCTAGAAAAATCTTGATAGCTTACAAGTGCATACGATTTAGTTGTAGCCTTTTCGAAGTAAGAGTATCGATCCCACAGGGAGCACGAGAATCAGGCTTTTGTCTATTGTAGAGAATTTTGTAACTTTGTGTCTACACATAATTGTAGACTTAAAGCAGAGTGAGGGCAGATTCAAATAAGGATCGGATACAATAGTGACTTGTAACTAAATAACATTAAAGTAAATAAAAGAAAGGAATTGTAATGACGGTGAAACAACAGAATTAAAAAGGCGTCCTCAAGGAGTCTAGAATTCCCATTGGTATGTTTCTAGTACCACTATGCATAATCATAGCATGGAACTAATACTTGAGCCAATGTTGACGATTATGCTGGGTGGAGCCGAGTATAGAGCATGTTGTACTTGTGGTAGACTTCGTGCCATGCACGCCACCATCATAGTCTCCCCCTGTTGGTTACAACTCATGATAATTAAGGGTTTCCCCATGGACGCAACCTCTCTAAGGGTTCTTCATAAATCCCCAGTCACTTGTAAAGGTCAGGAGACGTAGGATTTTACTATCACCTCGAATTACCTCCACACCCTATACCTATGCAAAGACATTGATATATTTTGTGGCCAATAAAGGCACAAATGCTGAGTGGGGCCCCTTCACAACATTCACGAAGTTATTAAACTAAGTGTTCAATAGAGGATCGCACAACCACAATAAATATTTAGATCCTACACATACCAAGGTTCATCCATATCTTCAAGAACTAAGGGTTTACTCACACATCAGAACTACAATTATCATGGCAATGGTAATCGAGTACATGGATGCATGATTCAATTGATACACTAGAGAAATCCCATTCTTCTCTTGGTTGATCCTCCCTCCGGATCGGGTCTGAAGGCTAGGGTTCCGCCTTATGGATGAGTTTCTAGAGTCTCTGTGCCTTTGATTCACGATCCGCTTAGACGGGGTGAAAATAGTCGATCTGGCGGCGGCGACGGCACGGTCGTAAGGAACGCCGTTGTTCGCTCTAGAAGCGCGATGACAGATGTTTCTTTGGCCTTCTTGCTTGATTTTTTATGGAAAGTGATTATCACCTTTAATACGTGATTCCACAGACATTCTTGGGGATTTTATCCATTAAATTAATGTTGCTCCAAACTACATGACCCGGGGGATTATCAACAAAAGAAGCGCGCGAACGCGGTAAATTTCCACACAGCACACCTTGTAGGCACATAGGAAAAACATCAGATAAATTGGACTCATCATTCAATAACCTTGGTTATTGCTAAGGGAAATACTTATCGCTACTATATTGCTTCACCCTTTGTCTTTGGGTAAAAAGCCAACGCATCTCACAAGTAGCAATAGTGAACATTCCGCTAATACTTGCAAACAAAGATTGCTTTGGATATGTCATATTTATTAACCTTTGTTTGCATCTGAAACCAATTTTCAGTTCCAGGAATATCACGTAGCTATCCTAAACATTTGAAAGTTTGAGTTTCATGGAAGCAAGTGTATGCACTTGACCACACCAGAATTCTAGCTTTGGGATCTAATTACATGAGTCATATCATCCACAACATTAAAGGGAGAATGCACAAAGCATGAAATAGGACAAAAGTCCTTCTCGGTACTCTTGAGGACAATCCTCACATTATGTTACCAATCGTAAAGTTTTAACCAGATAATTAACAACCATTCAAGTTCAACAGGGAAGGTGGACACGTGAGCCACTATTCTACAACTATAATGCAAATTACACTTAGACAAGATTCATAATTAATTGCACCAGTGATGAAACAAATAAATTTGAAGTGTGTTCCCACTCACATCAATATCTCTCATAATTGATCGTGAGTGACTCAAGACCCATGTCTCGATTATTCACCATTGATGTTACATCACTAATGAAGAAAATCTCAACCGACAGGACAACTTGTCAATCACATCTCTATGTGACTCTTGTTCATATTTCAATGGGAGCGTTCCAACTCAAGATGTGCCATGAACATCAAGACAACCAAGTGATCTTGTGGTGAGGTTCGACTTCACCTGCCTTACACCTCTATAATCGTTCATACCCATGTTATATGACGTACCTCGAAAAAATATGTCTTGTATATGGTACTACACTTGGGAGAACACTAACTACTTGACATTTCTAAGTAAGAGATCACCTTCATAAAAATGATTACAACACATCCAAAGTGTGAAAATATAAGGGATAAACATTCAAGGCAATTCATAATAGCATGATATGGTATAGCCCCTTCTGTCGAAGAAGTACTCATTTTCTTCGCAAAATTTCACCCAAAAAACATAGTCGTGTCCGCACTTTTTTTGTCAAAGCTCGTTTTTCCAACATCTTATTCTCCGTATTTGTGTACGCTTTTGCTTTGTGTCCACCTCCGCAAAACTTGTCGCCATCATGTTGATGCACTAAATAATATTGCTATCTCTATAGCTAATAAAAATGATGCATTATAGTAACATTGACACGTAAGTCATTAAAGTAACAATTGTATGGCTTGAGCCATCATGTTAAATAATGAGATGCATGTCATATTAAATATTTATTCTATATAGACATCTCATACATAATCTCATTAATATGACAAAGGATATACCACATGACATGCATCCTGCAAAACTAAGTTAGACGCCTCTAATCGATTTATGCAAAATTTTATTTTACATCGTTTCAAAGGTTTTTAAACAAACTGTAGCTACCAACGTTCATCATCAAGTATGATTATTCAAGTCGCTAGATTAACTTTGCACGGTGTATGAAACACGAGACTTAATGCAAAATCTCGAGCCCCATACTAAACTTCATCATACGCATCACCCCTATGTAGATCACATCTACACGCTCTTTAGTTTACGAAAATTCATCTCTCTTAACTAATGCGGAACCCAAATAAGTGTGATAGCACCTTTTTGATCTATCAACTGACATGGTCATGAGCAACATAGAAGGATTGCGGATAGCATAAACTTTGTAGCAAAATTCCACCATGTCGTCAAGATCAGAAATACGCAAAATTCAAGGGAAGCAACAAGAACATCAAGAAATAGATACTAGCAATAGATCTTATCTACTACTAGCACAAAATTTATTTAGTAATAGATATCATCTACTAGAAACTATATTTAATGATACATCTCATGTATTCTAGATCGTAACATGTATCCACGCATAGCATGGCTCATGATGCCATTAGGGTAACGCAGCATAAAACAACTTTGTCTGTCCTACACACTAGCCCAAGACCACTATGAAGATGCATACAAGGTTTAATATGGTCGCTATCAACTCATACCATAGTGGAAGAAGAGTTGGTGAAGATCGTCGGTGTAGATTCATGTAGCTAGGGTTTGACAACCTCCCGACCACGATAATTTTTTCCTCCCTCGAAAGAAGATTGAATGTACGATCTCTTTATCGGGTTGCACACATATGTTGTCACTGATCCAACAACGCTTCTCCACCTAGAACTAATAGCTAGCGGAGACTAGGCAGCCTTGCAGCGTTGCGACAGAAGGAAACTATCTCGTGAAGGGCAAGATAGAGAAAGGAAGATCATCGCGTGCCATTGTATGAGAGCTTGAGGGTGTTTTAGAGGGATCCTCCCCACCTCTATTTATAGGAGGTGATGCCCTAGAGGCAATAATAAATTGGTTATTATCATATTTCCTTGTTCATGATAATCATTTATTATCCATGCTATAATTGTATTGACTAGAAACTCAGATACATGTGTGGGTACATAGACAACATTGTGTCCCTAGTATGCCTCTAATAGACTGGCTCGTTGATCAAAGATGGTCAAGGTTTCCTAGCCATAGACATGATATGTCACTTAATAACGGGATCACATCATTAGGAAAATGATGTGATGGATGATACGTCTCCAATGTATCTATAATTTTTGATTGTTCCATGGTATTATATTATCTGTTTTGGATGTTTTATATGCATTAATATGCTATTTTATATTATTTTTGGGACCAACCTATTAATCTAGAGCCTAGTGCCAATTCCTGTTTTTCCTTGTTTTTGAGTTTTGCACATTAGGAATATTAAAAGGAGTCCAAACAGAATAAAACCTCCGGAATGATTTTTTCTGGAATAAAAGGAAGCCACGAGACTTGAGAACCAGGGTAGAGGAGCTGCCACGGGGCCACAAGCCCTCTTGCCGCGGCCAGGGAGTACCCCATGCTGGGCAGGCTTGTGGGCCCCTGGAACCTCCCCTAACCCTAATCTTCATCCTATAAATACCCAAATATTCCATCATTATCAGAACGAGCCACGAAAACACTTTTCCGCCACTAGAAGCCTCCGTTCCCGAGAGATCCAATCTTGGAGCCTTTTCCGGTAATCTGCCGGAGGGGGATTCGATCACCGAGGGCATCTACATCAACTCCATTGCCCCTCCGATGATGCGTGAGTAGTTCACCATAGACCTATGGGTCCTAGCTAGTAGCTAGATGGCTTCTTCTCTCTCTTTGCTTCTCAATACCATGTTCTTCATGATCTTCATGGAGATCTATCCGATGTAATACTCTTTTGCGGTGTGTTTGTCGAGATCTGATGAATTGTGGGTTTATGTTCAGATTATCCATGAATATTATTTGAGTCTTTCCTGAATTATTATATGCATGATTTCATATCTTTTCAAGTCTCTTCGAGTTATTGGTTTGGTTTGGCCAACTAGATTGGTAATTCTTGCAATAGGAGAAGTGCTTAGTTTTGGGTTCAATCTTGCGGTGTCCTCACCTAGTGACAAAATAGGGGTAGCGAGGCATGTATTGTATTGTTGCCATCAAGGGTAAAAATATGGGGTTTTCATCATATTACTTGAGTTTATCCCTCTACATCATGTCATCTTACTTAATGCATTACTCTGTTCTTCATGAACCTAATACTCTAGATACAGGCAGGAGTCGGTCGATGTGTGGAGTAATAGTAGTAGATGCAGAATCGTTTCGGTCTACTTGTCACGGATGTGATGCCTATATGCATAATCATTGCCTTGGATATCTTCATAATTATTCACTTTTCTACCAATTGCTCGACAGTAATTTGTTCACCCACGGTAATACTTGCCATCACGAGAGAAGCCATCTAGTGAAACCTATGGCCCTCGGGTCTATTTTCCATATTATACTTTCAGATCTAAAACCAAAAATACCAAAAATACTTGCTGCCCTATTTTTACTTTTAGTTTTACTTTCCGTTCAAGCATCCTATCATATCTATCTCTATTAGATCACATCCTTGCAAGTAACCGTGAAGGGGTTGACAACCCCTTTATAGCGTTGGGTGCAAGAATTTGATTCTTTGTGCAGGTACATCTATTGGTGGCTCGCTTGTATCTCCTACTAGATTGATACCTTGGTTCTCAAAAACTGAGTAAAATACTTATCTACTTTGCTGCATCAAACCGTTCCTCTTCACGAGAAACCAATGCATGCTCGATAAGTAGCAAGAAGAATTTCTGGCGCCATTGCCGGGGAGATCTACATCAAGCCTACCAAGTACCCATCACAAACTCATCTCTTGCATTTACTTTATTTTCCATTTTCTTGTTGTTTTCCTCTCCCCCCACTTCACCAATTTGCCTTTTTATTCGCCCTTCTTTCGTTTGCCTTTTGTTTGCTTGTGTTGCCATGTGCCTTCTATTTGCTTGCATCTTCGCTTGTGTAGCGACCCGACCTGAAAGGTCGAATCTCCGGTGTTTCCGTACCATCCCAAGATCATGCTGGTACACACACGGAACATCAATGTATATATCAAAGGGAAATAACACATCATTTATTAATCGTAAATCTCATATCGAGTCCTTTATTACAATAAAGATTACAATAAAGTGGCTGAAGGCCAACTCATGAGAATATCTAAATCTTGCGGAAGCTTCAAAGGTAGATGAGTCCATCTGACTCCAAGGGCATCTCACCGAGCGTAGAGCGTATCCTCACTCCTGGTCAGAAAAATACTCTGCAACATGATACGTTGCAGCCGTGTAGGTCAGCATATGGAATATGCCGGCAAAGTCACAAGGGAGGGGTGAAAAAATAATCATCTAATCTACATGCATATATGGCGGGTGGGGTAGTAAGTTTTTGCGTAAAGCCAATTTTCCTACAACAAGAGAGGGCAAAGGCATAATTACTACAATGTTGGTTGATTGATGAGATGGTTCCACCAACCAATTCTCATACCCAAGTTGACATTTTTAACCCACATCAATATAATTAATTGTGTTGAGAGTTCCAGATAGTTTCAGTTCCTTTGGCTCAAGCTATCCATGACCATGGACACGGCTAATCGAGTAGGTTTGGGTACTCTGCAGAGTTTTGCACATGTTCCCCACAAGATTTGGTCGCCTCCGTTGGATTTCTCGCACTTTCGGGTGTTTGAGAAACGGATGACCAAAACATGGTCTTCTAAAGGGTTTCCCTGAGACTCTGTCGGTGCCCATCCTTTCCTACCGTTCTTCTACATCTCGTAGCACCGCCTGTCCAGGGTCACCATGATATCCAACCAAGCCAGAGCCCATAATGACTTGTGGCTGTGCAGGTAAGCCTTGGGTCTTGAAGCATCCATCCATCTCTTTGTGCCTGGGTGGACCTTTCCGCATGAATACTGGCACATCTCCAGCATCATCTAGGCTAACCACTGGTTTCTCCAGGGCGCCGTTCAACCATCATCCACCCAGAGGTAAGTTGAAAACTTGTAGTCTTGAAGACTTGATCATCATGCAGGTCTTGAAATTATTAACTCACAACTCTCATGAATCACACAACCAACCCCGTCTACTAATAGCATAGCAAAATGTAAAACAACGTTTCCCGGGGCCAATGTGTCAAAGGGTTGAGGGGTACCTACCACATGATACTACAACAAGTAACCAAGTTTCCAATTTACCTACTTTGCATGCAATTGGGGTGATGGAAGAACTAATGCAATAAAACATAGGTATACATGGTCAAAGTGACTTGCCTGATTGACGATCTTCGTACTCGAGGGACTCTAGGTAACAAGCCTCGCACTCTGGATGATCTAACGAATCAAACAAGAGCACTCAATAAGCATACATCAAAATATTGTAACTCACAAAAATCAGGAATGAACTAGTAATCACTCAAGACAAAACAAGGCACAATCAAAAGAAAAGAAGATCAACACATAGTTTGGGTTTTATAAAGTTGATGGGTGAACTACTACTAACAACATAGAATTATAGGTATTAACAAAACAATAGTTGACAGAAAATAATAATATAAATATTTTATTAATAAACAGAATTAAATCCATTTAAAGTTAAGAAAAATCTTAGTAGGGTTTTAAAAGTTTTGATAAACACTACTACATGAAGTGGGCTAGACTTTATTAACCATAGAGTGAAATAAACTATAATTTTATTAATAAAACCATTCTCCTAACAGAAAAGAATTTAATAAAACTTTTCTTAGAAAACAGAATTTTATTATCTAAACTTTGTTAAAAAAACTATTACTAACTAGTTTGTTTTAATCAAATTATACCTAGTTGAAAAATAGTAGAGATTCCTATTGTATTATAGAAATAAACTAAGCAAATTATATTATTATTATCAGCAAGTAAAACACCTAATGTTTAAACAACAGAACCTACTAAAACCAACATATAACAATTTGATTTAAACTAGCTAAAATCTAAATTAACTAAATTATACTAAATACTAGACAGATTCTGTTTATTGCTAAAACACTAAACAAATTTATCTTAAAAATCTTCAAACTAAGCATGATGACAGTCCTAAGTAATACCAAGCAGTAGCAAAAAGATTCATACAAAATTCTATTTTTAAACTCTAGTTATTCAGATTTGAGTAGTTTGAGAAAATTTGATTAAATTCAAATTTTAGAGTTCAAATTTAAATTCTACAACTACAGACATAAACTACAAGTAACTTGTGACCTAATGCAAAAAGAATTAACTAAATACACTAAATATTTTAAAAGATATAAGCAAAACAAAATCAGAAAACCTTCTGTTTTCTAAAACAAAACAGAAAAAGAAAAAAAACTAACGAACGGCCAAGGCTACGTGGCGGCTTCCTATTGGTTGCTAGCATAGGCGCGCGGGTGTTGCGGGCGGTCGACCGAGGCTTAAAAGAAAACGGTTTGCCGTTTAATTAGATCTAATATGGATCGTCGTCTACAGATTCGACGGTCCAGAGAGGTCCGGTGGCTTACAGGGATGGTCGAGGTGGTCTCCGGCGAGGACGGCGGCGGCCGGTGGTCGAAGTTGGACGGGGAGGTCGCTCCGGTGGTCGAAGTAGACGTTGGAGGGGTCCAGACAATGGCGGAGATCCTCCGGCGCTGATTGGTGGAGTGGGAGAGGCGTGGGGTGAAGTGGAGCGTCGAGCACGCGCGGTGGAAGCTTTCGGTGGGGCAGGAACTCCGGCGGGCTCGTGGCAGCGCTCTGGGAGAGAGAGAGGGGTTTGGGGGGATGGAGTGCGGAGGGTGGCCGCCTTTATATAGGGTCGCGGTGGAGCGAGGGAAGGCAAGAGGAGAGAGATCCGGCGAGGATGGATCACCGGCGATGGTCGCGGGCGCGAAGGAAGAAGGTGACCGCACGGATCTCACTAACGGTCGGGTGGGGTCAGCTTGCCAGAGAGAGGGAGGGCGGCGTCTGCGCGTCGGTCGGCCGGTGGAAAGGAAAGTCGAGGGCGGGCTTAATTGCAGATGGGCCGACCGGGTCTTAAACGCTATTGATTTTATTCCTTTTCTAATTTCCAGCGCAGTAAAAACCTTTTAATGCATTCGATCTGATTCCAAATATAGGAAAAGTATATATCAAAATTGACAGAAGAATAAATACCATTTATTGAACATTTTTATTCTGTCATTTGAATACTTTGAAAAAATATATATTCAGAAATTGCCTATTTGGTTTTAAAAGCTTTTGCAAATATTTTTCAAAATAACCCCTGGTGTTTATTGTTCAAATAAATCACCAAGAAGTCCCTGGTGTGGAGTGTCATGTTCCTCCCTCTTATTTTGAACTTTTTCCAAGGTTTTCAAATAGGTGAAAGCAACATATTGAAAATTGAAAGGGACTTTCAGAAAGTCAGAAGAAGCATTTCAACCAATTCCATACATTCAAGCAATGTTGATGATGATGCATAGCTATATTTCAGAACATTCCAAAATGAAATTTTGGGATGTTACAGCTTGCTACAAATCTATTGATATGGATCCTCATCCACTTGCTAATCTTTTCAAAAGACCAAATTATGATGAACCAATTCTTAGTGAGTTGAGTGCACTTGATTATCTGTATGAAGTTTGGCTTGAACATCATGGAAATTTTGATGAATTGTTGAAAGTAGAAAATTATAAAGTGATTCATGATATCTCCTTGAATGAAAATCATGATTGCCATGTGTTTAGTATGAATTCTCTGAATATCCATGATGCTAATGATTTGCAAACCCACAAGCTTGGGGATGCTATATTTGATGAGTTTGCCATGACCACTGCTTATTGCAATGATCATGATTGGGGTGATAATGCTTCTTATGATCTTGATAATTTATTTAATACTCATGATGAATATGATATTGAAAGTGGGTTTGTAAGAGTGTTAACTTTAGGCATTATTGATCCCACTATTTTGGAGAGTGTTCAATCTCACAATTTTTTTGATAAAAGTGGGTTTGGAGAGGTCATGACTTTAGTTAATGATAATCCCACTATTTTGGAAGAGTATCAACTTTGCATGCATGTGGATCATGAAGAGAAAATTTTATATGATAGTTATATTGTTGAATTCCTTCATGATTCTACTGAAACTCATTATGAGGGAGGAACATGTGCTTGTAGGAATTGCAATAATATCAAGTTTCCTCTCTATATGTTCAAAGTTTTGAAGTTATGCTTGTTTTGCTTTCTATGCTAGTTAATTCTTGTTCCCATAAATTGTTTTCTCACAAAATACCTATGCATAGGAAGTGGGTTAGACTTAAACGTGTTTTTAATGCTATTCATGATGCTCTTTTGCATATCTCAACTATACTTTTTATGTGAGCATCATTGAAATCGTTATGCCTAGCTAGGAGCATTAAAAAATAGCGCTTGTTGGGAGGCAACCCAATTTTATTTTGCTTTCTGCTTTTGCTTCTGTTTTGGTGTGTTTTGCACATTATTACTTCTGTAGTAATTGTGTTTTTGTGTTTTCATTAGTGTTTGAGCCAAGTAAAACCTTTGGGCGATCTGCGGTAGTTGTTGATTTGATCTTGCTAAAAAACAGAAACTTTTGCGCTAAGTCCAGGAATTTTATAAATCTCTTAGAGCATCGAATTGATCTGAAATTTTTACATAAGGTTAATATACAGATTACCATGATTTTCCTATTTTTTCAGAATTTTTAGTGTTCCGGAAGTATTCAAAGTTTACAGATTGCTACATACTGTTCTGTTTTTGGCAGATTCTATTTTCTTTGTGTTGTTTGCTTATTTTGATGTATCTATGGGTCGTATCGGGGGGTATGAGTCATGGAAAAGTTATAATACAGTAGGTATTACACAAATGCAACTAAATAAGGAGTTAAAAACAGTATCTAAAGTGGTGATTTATCTTTTTATACTAACGGATCTCATGAGTTTTCTGTTGAGTTTGGTGTTGTGAAGTTTTCAAGTTTTGGGTGAAGATTTGATGTACTATGGAATAAAGAGTGGAAAGAGCATAAGATTGGGGATGCCCAAGGCACCCCAAGTCATATTCAAGGATACCAAAAAGCCTAAGCTTGGGGATGCCCTGGAAGGCATCCCCTCTTTCGTCTTCAATCCATCGGTAAATTTAGTTGAGGCTATATTTTTATTCGCCACATGATATGTGTTTTGCTTGGAGCGTCTTGTATGATATGAGTCTTTGCTTGTTAGTTTTCCACAATCATCCTTGCTGCACGCATATTTTTAGAGTTACACGCTGAATCGTGAATTTGTTAGAATACTCTATGTGCCTCACTTATATCTTTTGAGCTAGGCAATGTTGCTCTAGTGCTTCACTTATATCTTTTTAGAGCATGGTGGTGTTATATTTTATAGAAATTATTGAACTCTCATTCCTCACTTATATTATTTTGAGAGTTTCTTAAAACAGCATGGTAATTTGTTTAGGTTATGAATTTAGTCCTAATATAATGGGCATCCAAGAGGGATATAGTAGAAACTTCCATATTAAGTGCATTAAAAACTATGAGAAGTTTGATTCCTTGCATATAGTTTTGAGATAATAGGGATGGTAATATGATAGTCATGCTAGTTAGTAGTTGTGAATTGAAGAGATACGTGTGTTAAAGCTTGTGATTCCCGAAGCATGCACGTATAGTGAACCGTTATGTAACGAAGTCGGAGCATGATTTGTCTAATGATTGTCGACCTTTGTGTGAGGGTAGGGAGCGCGCGATGGTTAACTCCTACCAACCTCTCCCCTAGGAGCATGCGTCTAATGCTTTTTTGATAACTAATAGACTTTTGCAATAAGTATGTGGGTTATTTATGACTAATGTTGAGTCCATGGATTATACGCACTCTCACCCTTCCATCTTTGCTAGCCTCTCTAGTACCGCGCAACTTTCACCGGTACATCAAACCCTCCTTCCTCAAAATAGCCACCATATATTCCTCAAAACAGCCACCATACCTACCTATTATGGCACTTCCATAGCCATTCCGAGATATATTGCCATGCAACTTCCACCATGTAGTTTTTCTATGACTTGCATCATCACTTCATATTGCATATAGAGTTATATCTTGTCATAGGAATCGAGTTGTAATTTATTTTTCTTTGAGTTATAAGTAAATAAAGTGTGATGATTTTTCATTAATAGAGCATTGTCCCATGATAGAAAAGGATGATGGAGGCTATGACTCCCTCACAAGTTGGGACGAGTAACCGAACTTTACAAAAAAAATAAAAGAGGCCAAAGAAGCCCGCCAAAATAAAAAAAATGAGAGAAAGATAGAAGGGACAATTGCTACTATCTTTTCCACACTTGTGCTTCAAATTAGCACCATGATCTTCATGATAGAGAGTCTCCTATTTTTTCACTTTCATATAACTAGTGGATATTCATTATGCATGACCACTTAGTTTTCTTTTTGAGCTTTCATACGCTTATAGCTCTAAGTGCATTTGTTGCATGGCAATCCATCCTCACTCACATTGATATCTATTGACGGGCATCTCCATAACCTGTTGATACGCCTAGTTGATGTGAGACTATCTTCTCCTTTTTCCCTTGCACCCCCTCCATATTATATTCCACCTATAATGCTATATCCATGGCTCACGCTCATGTATTGCGTGAGAGTTGAAAAGGTTTGAGAATACCAAAAGTGCAAAATAATTGCTTGACTTGTTTATTGGGGTTGTGCATGATTTAGGTACTTTGTGTGGGGAAGATGGAGCATAGCCAGACCATATGATTTTGTAGGGATAACGTTCTAAGGCCATGTTATTTCAAAAGGACACGACTGCCGTGTTGGTGTGCTCAAAGTATTACTGTTTTTCTGTCAATATTAGACTATTGTTTTGAATCTAACGGATCTAAATATTCATGCCACATTAAATAATATTACATGGATAAATACGTTAGGTAGCATTCCACATCAAAAATTCTGTTTTTATCATTTACATACTCGAGTACGAGCAGGAATTAAGCTTGGGGATGCTGATACGTCTCCAACGTATCTATAATTTTTGATTGTTCCATTCTATTATATTATCTATTTTGGATGTTTTATATGCATTAATATGCTATTTTATATTATTTTTGGGACTAACCTATTAATCTAGAGCCTCGTGCGAGTTCCTGTTTTTTTCCTTGTTTTTGAGTTTCGTAGATAAGGAATATTAAAAGGAGTCCAAACGGAATAAAACTTCCGGAATGATTTTTTTTGGAATAAAAGGAAGCCACAAGACTTGAGAACCAAGGCAGAGGAGCTGCCACGGGGCCACAAGCTCGCCAGCCGCGGCCAGGGTGGGCACCCGTGGCGAGCAGGATTGTGGGCCCCTGGCAACTCCCCTAACCCTAATCTTCGGCCTATAAATACCTAAATATTCCATCATTATCAGAACGAGCCACGAAAACACTTTTCCACCACCAGAAGCCTCCGTTCCCGAGAGATCCAATCTTGGAGCCTTTTCCGGTAATCTGCCAGAGGGGGATTCGATCATGGAGGGCATCTACACCAACTCCATTGCCCCTCCGATGATGCATGAGTAGTTCACCATAGACCTACGGGTCCATAGCTAGTAGCTAGATGGCTTCTTCTCTCTCTTTGCTTCTCAATACCATATTTTTCAAGATCTTCATGGAGATCTATCTGATGTAATACTCTTTTGCGGTGTGTTTGTCGAGATCCGATGAATTGTGGGTTTATGTTCAGATTATCCATGAATATTATTTGAGTCTTTCCTGAATTATTATATGCATGATTTCATATCTTTGCAAGTCTCTTCGAGTTATTGGTTTGGTTTGGCCAACTAGATTGGTAATTCTTGCAATAGGAGAAGTGCTTAGTTTTGGGTTTAATCTTGCGGTGTCCTCACCTAGTGAAAAAGTAGGGGTAGCGAGGCACGTATTGTATTGTCGCCATCAAGGGTAAAAAGATGGGGGTTTTATCATATTGCTTGAGTTTATCCCTCTACATCATGTCATCTTACTTAGTGCGTTACTCTATACTTCATGAACTTAATACTCTAGATGCAGGTAGTAGTCGATCGATGTGTGGAGTAATAGTAGTAGATGTAGAATCGTTTCGATCTACTTGTCATGGACATGATGCCTATATGCATAATCATTGCCTTGGATATCTTCATAATTATTCTCTTTTCTATCAATTGCTCGAAAGTAATTTGTTCACCCACCGTAATACTTGCCATCATGAGAGAAGTCATCTAGTGAAACCTATGGCCCCCGGGTCTATTTTCCATATTATACTTTCAGATCTAAAACTAAAAATACCAAAAATACTTGCTTCCCTATTTTTTACTTTTAGTTTTACTTTCTGTTCAAGCATCCTATCATATCTATCTCTATTAGATCTCATCCTTGCAAGTAACCGTGAACAGATTGACAACCCCTTTATAGTGTTGGGTGCAAGAGTTTGATTCTTTGTGCAGGTACATCTATTGGTGGCTCGCTTGTATCTCCTACTCGATTGATACCTTTGCTCTAAAAAACTGAGGGAAATACTTATCTACTTTGCTGCATCAAACCATTCCTCTTCACGGGAAACCAACGCATGCTTGAGAAGTAGCAATGGACAAGACCCAAACTATAAACATAGCATATGGTCGTGTCAATTTATTGCTATAGTTTTCTACATGTTAAGTAGCTGTTCCTATGACCATGAGATGATGCAACTCAATGACACCGAAGGAATACCTTGTGTGTATAAAATGTCGCAACGTAACTGGGTGACTATAAAGATGCTCTACAGGTATCTCCGATGGTGTCTATTGAGTGGGCATGGATCAAGACTGGGATTTGTTACTCCGTGTGATGGAGAGGTATCCCACGTCCCACTCAGTAATACAACATCACAATGAGCCTTGCAAGCAATGTGACTAAAGCGTTAGCCACGGGATCTTGTATTATGGAACGAGTAAACAGACTTGGCGGTAACGATATTGAGCTAGTTATAGAGATACTGATGATCGAATCTCGGGCAAGTAGCATACCGAAGAACAAAGGGAACATCATACGGGATTAACTGAATCCTTGACATAGAGGTTCAACCAATAAAGATGTTCGGAGAATATATAGGAACCAATATGGGCATCTAGGTCTTGCTATTGGTTATTGACCGTAGAGGTGTCTTGGTCATGTCTACATAGTTCTCGAACCCGCAGGGTCTGCACACTTAACGTTCGGTGATGTTTCGGTAGTATTGAGTCATGTATGTTGGCGACTGAAGGTTGTTCGGAGTCTCGGATGAGATCTCGGACATCATGGGGAGCTCCAAAATGGTCCAGAGGTAAATATTGATATATAGGAAATCCCGTTTTGGTCACTAGAGAAGTTTCGGGTACTTCAAAGTGTACCGAGAGTGTCGGGAGGGTTTTGGGGGACCACCGGGAGGGGCCACCTGTGCCGGGAGGCCACATGGACTTTAGGGGTGGTGCAACAGCCCTTAGTGGGCTGGGCAAACCAGCCCCAAGAGTCCCATGTGGCTAGAGTAGGAGGAAAGAAAAAAACAAAGTGGGGAAGGATTGCGAGTAGGATTGGAATCCTACTTGGAGTAGGATTGGAGGTGGACTCCTCCACCTCCTCTCCACTTTGGCCGAACTAAGGGGCAACCCTTGGGCTGCCTCCTCCTCCCTCCCTCCTATATATACTAGAGGATTTGAGGGCAGCCCTAACCTTGATTGCCACGTGTTGCCCTCTTCTTCCTCTAGATCGTTTCTCCTCTATATTAGTTCTGCGGAGCTTAGGCGAAGCCCTACCGGATTAGTTCCCCACCACTGCCACCATGTCGTTGTGCTACCGGAGAACTCATCTACTTTTAGCACCCATCTGTTTGGCGCTACATCGGAAGGACTGTGGCTGGATCGCAGGACGGATCATGATTGGATCACGGGACGGATCGTGATTGGATCGCGGGACGACTTGCGATTTGGATCGTGAAGACGTTTGACTACATCAACCGCGTTTTTTAACGCTTCCCTCTTAGCGATCTACAAGGGTATGTAGATCCACTCTCCCTCCCATAGATGCTCAGAACCATGGATAGATCTTGCATGTGCATAGGAATTTTTTTGTTTCTCATGCAACGTTCCCCAACAGGGGGGGTTGGAGATGGCTGCCCCCCCCCCTCACCAACATTGCCTCACAAAAGTGGGATGTTGCCCCCAAAGCCCCCCTTCATATCCAACACTTGTCGCACGAGGCAGGGGCCGCCCCCCATAAGGGGTCCCTGATAACTCACAAGTGCAGGGGATCGTTTGTAGCCTTTTTCGATAAATAAGAGTGTCGAACCCAACAATGAGCTAAAGTTAGAACAAATATTCCCTCAAGTTCTAGCGACCACCGATACAACTCTACTCACACTTAATGTTTGCTTTACCTAGAACAAGTATGCAACTATTTTGCGGGAATAAAACTAGAAGTACTTTGCAAGAAATAAAACTAAGAGTAAAAGAGATAGATAATAAAAGTTAGTTGTTTAGTAGAAAGCTTTTGTCAAACAAGAAGGTTATTTGTTCCTAGGAAATCGATAACTAGACCGATAATCATTCTTGCAATTTTACATGAGGGAGAGGCATGAGCTAACATACTTTCTCTACTTGGATCATATGCACTTATTATTTGACCCCTAGCAAGCATCTGCAACCACTAAAGATCATTAAGGTAAAATCCAACCATATTATTAAGTATCAAGTCCTCTTTACTCCCATATGCAACAACCCCTTACTTGGGTTTATGCTTATGTCACTCAAGCAAACCACTGTAAGAGAATCATGAACATATTGCAACACCCTACAATGAGGACCCCTCATGTTTGCGTGAGAAGGAGGGCATTGTAGGACAACACCATAATAAAATATACACTCAAACCAACCATGATCATCGATTATCCCATAGGACAAAGCAGATTTACTCCAACATCATAGGATAGCCACATATCATTGGGAAATAATATATAGTGTTGATCACCATGTTTAAGTAGAGATTACAATGGGAAAGCGGGAGTTACACTGCTGTATAGAGGGGGAGAGAGTTGGTATTGATGGTTGATACGTCTCCAACGTATCTATAATTTTTTATTGTTCCATGATGTTATATTATCATTCTTGGATGTTTTACTATCATTTTATTACCACTTTATATCATTTTTGCAACTAACCTATTGACATAGTGCCAAAGGCTAGTTGTTATTTTTGCTTTTTTTTACTTTGCAGAAAATCAATACCAAACGGAGTCCAATCGCAACAAAACTTTTGGATATTTTTTTTGGACCAGAAGACACCCAATGGACCAAATAAGTGCTGGGGAAGTGCGCCAAGGAGACCACAACCCACCAGGGCGCGCCAAGGGGGCTTGCCTGCGCCCTGGTGGGTTGTGCCCTCCTCGGGACCCCTCTCCACCACCTCTGATGCCTATAAATTCCCAAATATTCCAAAACCCCTAGGGGAGTCGACGAAACACAAATGCGGCCGTCGCAAGTTCCAGAACCGCGAGACCCAATCTAGACACCATCACGGAGGGGTTCATCTTCATCATAGGTGCCTCTCCGATGATGCGTGAGTAGTCCACCATAGACCTACGGGTCCATAGGTAATAGCTAGATGGCTTCTTATCTCTCTCTTATGATTCTCAATACAATTGTCTCTTGGAGATCTATTTGATGTAAACTTATGCGATGTGTTTGTTGGGATCCGATGAATTTTGAGTTCATGATTAGTTTCTATCCATGAATATTATTTGAGTCTTCTTTGATCTCTTATATGCATGATTGCTTATAGCCTCGTATTTATTCTTCAAATCTTTGGTTTAGTTAGGCCAACCAGATCGATTTTTCTTGCCATGGGAAGAGGTGCTTTGTGATGGGTTCAATCTTTCGGTGTTCTTTCCCAGTGACAGAAGGGGCAGCAAGACACGGATGTATAGTTGCTATTAAGGATAACAAGATGGGGTCTATTCCTACATGAATAGATATTGTCTACATCATGTCATCATTCTTATTGCATTACTCCATTTTTCCATGAACTTAATACACTAGATGCATGCTGGATAGCGGTCGAGGTGTGGAGTAATAGTGGTAGATGCAGGCAGGAGTCGGTCTTCTTATCTTGGACGTGATGCCTATATAATGATCATTGCCTTGGATATCGTCATGACTATTCGATTTTCTATCAATTGCCCAATAGTAGTTTGTTCACCCACCATGCGCTATACTCATGAGAGAAGCCACTAGTGAACCCTACAACCTCCGGGTCTAATTTTCCATCATATTGCTTTTCGATCTATGTTTTTGCAATCTTTATTTTCAGATCTACAAAACCAAAAACCCCAAAATACCTTGTTGCACATTTTTTGTATTTATTTTATTTTGTGTTCTTGCTATATCTATTTACCAAAACTATCATAAACCAATCTATCGTATTACCATAGAGAGCGTGACAACCTCTCTTTTGCGTCGGGTTGCAAGTATTTGTTGTTTGTGTGCAGGTGATGTTTACGTGGGTGCGTGATCTTCCTCTATGGATTGATACCTTGGTTTCATAAATGAGGGAAATACTTATCGTCGCTCTGTTGCATCATCCTTCCTCTTTGGGGAAATACCGACGTAGTCTCAAGCCACGTCAATGGCGGCGACGTTGTTGGTGTAGATCGCCGTCATGATCCTTGCCCAGGTGTTCCGATGCCACCGAGAGAGAGGGGGAGAGAACCCCCCCCCCCCTTGTTCTTCTTCCTTGGCCTCCCCCTATATGGGAGGAGAGTTCCCTCTCTGCTCCATGACCCGCCATGGTGGCGGAGGGGCAGGAGCCCCTCCTAGATTGGATCTCCCTCTGTGTTCTCTTATGTTTTTTGTTCCCGTTTTCTGGCCAAAAACCATTTCTTATATTCGTGGAGATCCATAAATCCAATCAGGCTGAAATTTTGAGGGGATTTTTATCCAAAAATTATCTTTCTTGCGGCCAAAGGAAATCTCCAACCGACATACGAGGTGAGCACCACCCACTACCCTGTGCCTGGGCCCTAGGTCGCGCCCTGGTGGGTGGTGGTGGTGGGCCTCCTTTTTCATTGATTCCACTTCCCAAAATTCACAAATATTCCAAAATAATTCTCCGTAAATTTTTCTCGCATTTGTACTTCATTTGATATGGAATTTCTATGAAACAAAAAGCACACAAAAAAACAGGAACTGACACCGGCACTAGATCAATAGGTTAGTCCAATAAATCATATAAATTGTTGCCAAAAGTATGTGAAAGTTGTATAATATTGGCATGAAACAATAAAAAAATTATAGATACGACGGCGACGTGTTAGCATCCCCAAGCTTAATTCCTGCTCGTCCTCGAGTAGGTAAATGATAAAAAGATAATTTTTTATGTGGAATGCTACCTAGCATAATCTTGGTCATATATCTAATCATGGCATGAATATTAAGACATGAGTGATTCAAAGCAATAGTCTATATTGACATAAAGACTTTAATACTCAGACATCCCAACAAACAATCATGTCTTTCAAAATATCAAGGCTAAAGAACGGTATCCCTACAAAATAGTATAGCCTTGTCATGCTCTGTCTTCTTAACACAAAGTATAAATCATGTACTACCCCGGTGTCAGCCAAGCAATTGGTTCATAATTTTTAACGCGCTTCAGCATTTTCAACTCTCATGCAATACATGAGCGCAAGCCATGGATATAGCACTATGGGTGGAATAGAGTATGATGATATGGGTAAATATAGAGAAGACAAAAAGGTAAGAAAGTCTCACATTGAAGTGGCTAATCAACGGGCTATGAAGCCCATCAATTGATATCAATGTGAGGAGTAGGGATTGCCATGCAACGGATGCACTAAGAGCTATAAGTGTATGAAAGCTCAATATGAAAACTAAGTGGTTGTGCATCTAACTCTATAATGAAAAATTCCCACTAGTATATGAAAGTGACAACATAGGATACTCTCAACATGAAAAAACATGGTGCTACTTTGAAGCACAAGTGTGGAATTAGCATGCCCCTTCTCTCTTTGTCTCTCATTTTTTTCCTTTTTCCCTTTTTTTTCTTCCTTTTTTCCTTTTTTTCCTTTTTCTATTTTTTTCTTTCCCCTTTTTTTTCTTTGTCCGACTTATGGGGGAATCATAGTTTCCATCATCCTTTCCTCAGTGGGACATGCTCTAATAATGATGGTCATTACACTTCTATTTACTTACAACTCAACATTACAACTCGATAGTAGAACAAAGTATGACTCTATATGAATGCAATGATCTAGCATACCAAAGATATCAAAAAATAGACAAGCCATGGAAACACTATCTTACGATCATGTAAAGCAATATGACAATGAATGCTCAAGTCGTCAAAACGGAAGCGGTGGAAGTTGCATGGCAATATGTCTCGAAATGGCTATGGAAATGCCATAATAGGTAGGTATGGTGGATGTTGTGAGGAAGATATAATAAGTCTTATGTGTGATAGAGCATATCATATCACGGGATTTGGATGCACCGGCGAAGTTTGCACTGACTCACGAGGTGAGAAAGGGCAATGCACCGTACCGTAGAGGCTAGCAAATTACGAAAAGGTAAGAGTGCGTATAATCCATGGACTCAAATTAGTCATACAGAACTCACATACTTATTACAAAATTTTATTAGCCCTCGAATAAAAGTATTACTATGCATGCCCCTAGGGGGGAGGTTGGTAGGAGTTAACCATTGCGTGCCCCCGACCTTCACACAAAGATAGACAATCAAGGATAAATTGTGCTCCAACTTCCTAGCATAACGGGAGCTATATGTGCATGCTTCGGGAATCACAAACCTTAACACCAATATCTTACTAAACACGATCATACACTAGTACTTCCCACATATTATCATCTCTATATAGAAAAACTATTGCAAGGAATTAAACATACCATATTCAGTGATCCCTAAGTTTTATGTAAGATTTTATGACTAACCATGCAAATGACCAATTCATGTTGACTCTCTAAATAGATATAAGTGAAGCAAGAGAGTATAGTTATTTCTAGAAAATATCATTCTCTAATAAATATAAGTTAAGCAAAGAGCATTCTATAAATAACGGTTTTCTAGGTGAAGAGAAACAGGTAATCGAAACTTCAAATGATACAAGTGAAGCACATGAAGCATTCTATAAAGCCATACTCAAAAGATATAAGTGAATTGCAATGAGTATAAATCAGTCATGGACTATTTCATACCAGCATGGGGCATAAAAGAAAATTGAAAAATAAACACAAAAGACGCTCCAAGATTTGCACATATCACATGAGCGAAACGAAAACAAAAACATGCTGATACTTGTTGACGAAAGATGAGACGCCTTCCGGGGCATCCCCAAGCATAGATGCTTGAGTCTAATTGGATATTTAATTGGGGTGCCTTGTGAATCCCCAAGCTTTAACTCTTGCCTCTCCTCCTTCTCCTCATATCGAGACCTCCTCGATGTTTGAACACTTCATACACACAAAACATAATAGAAGACTGGTGAGATCCGTTAATATAATAAAGCAAAGTTCTCCTTTAATTACTGTTGCAAACCCATTAATATTTTATATTTGCATTATCCATGTTCTATTATATCTTTTCCATGGCTTATACCACCGGTAAAATCAATAGTTTCATCAAAACAAGCAAAATAATGCATAAAATACAGAATATGTCTTAAATAGGACATTTTGTAGTAATATGAACTTTTACCATACTTATGTAATTCCAAAAATTCTGAAAATTTAGTAAGAATTAAAAAAACTGTATAGAAATTCCGTGTACAAATTCCAGAAACTTTAGAGTTTCCAGAAAAAAATGAAAATTAACACACTACAGCCAAAGTTTCTGTTTTTACACCGCACATACCAATAATCAATCTAATCATCCTAAAGGAAAATCTTGGCACATATAAACTACAATGGATTTGTACAAGGGGATAATTATTTTTGTTGAAAATTTTCTGTGATTCAAGATTCACAAAGTTTCCATGGGCAGGAACACAGTTCAAGGCTAGCCCCCACTTCAACAATGCTCATCATCTCTCTCACTTTCACTTTTCTTTTTGTGAAGTTTTAGGTTCCCATCTATATTTTTTTGTTTTTAAACTTTATAAAGCACTCGATGGATTAAAATAACTCTCTAAAACTTCTGGGTTGTATCACTGACAGCGCTTTTTTTAAAGCCATTAAGCTAGGCATAAAGTGCTCAAGTAATGGATCCACCCGGATCCCAAGGTATATCAAAGCCAGTTTGTATTAATAATGATTTGTAATTTAGTAGTGAGCACAAAGTGATATATATCATGTGACAACGAAGTCTAACTCTCTTTCGATGCATCGACATGTCGTAAAAGAACAATTCATGCACATCAAGTAAAGGCCAATGCATAGTATAAACAAATTCTTGCAATTTTATAGTATTGGAAACATAGAGAGGTGAAGATGTAGTTCCTCTCTAATAATAATTGCAAGAAGGAGTAGAAAGCACATGCATATTATATTCATCAAAATCATCATGTGTAGTAGCAAAACGCAACCCATCAATATAATCCTTCAGAAGAGCAACTTCTCCGATATAGTGTAGTTGGGAGAATTCAAAAAGGTAATAGGACTAGCATGTGTGGGTGCAATAGCAACAATTTCATTCTTAACATACAGAACTATAGAAATTTGATATTCATAAGCATAATTCATATTGGCATCATGGCCACAAGCATAACAAGCGTCAAGTTCATCAAAAAGGGATATTTTAAATGAATCCACGACATCATAGCAATTATCATAGCATTCATCCTTCGGTAAACACAAAGAGAAATTAAATAATGTATGAGTTGAAGAGTTACTCTCATTAGAAGGTGGGCATGGGTGATCAATCCGCTCTTCCTCCTTTTGTTCTTCGCTCTCCTCCTCATCTTTTTCATCTAATGAGCTCACAATTTCAACAACTTCCTATTCCATAGATTCTTGCAAAATATTAGTCTCTTCCAAGGCAGAGGTCATTATTTTCAATAAATTCAGTGATATAATCATTAGAAGCAAAGTTTTCATAGCAATTTTTAAGTGTGACAAAAATTTCGGATTTGTGAAAGAGTAGCATCATACTTTTCAATCAAAGAAGCAATTTCGTAGGCACCCTTAAAAGCAAAAAATTCTTTAATTTTCTCAACATCAAAATAACAATAGGCTTCCTTGGCATAATAAGATAGTATTTCATTATCATTAAACACACATTGGTAGGGAACGCGTTTTTTTGTTTCTTCAGAACAACAAGTAAAACATAAATTTCCCATAGATTCCAAGCTTAGCACGTCAAACTATGAATTTAATCCCACAAGAGTTTACCTTTTTAAGATATGTGGTGTCACGCATAATGAGCATGCTCATTTAATGATTTCCGTCAACTAAGCTAGTTTGGTTTTCAGAACGAGCACAAATGGATCAAAGATGATCCAAGTAAAATTCTTCAGTAGTACGGAACACCAATGGTTCCTCAACTTTTGGAGCAGCAAGTACATCTATTTTTTTGGTATTTTGCGTTTCCTACCCATATCTAAAGATAGAAAACAACTAATAACAGAAAATAAAAATTACTCCGTGATAAATCAAACAAGCACACGGGAATATTCACCCCACGCTATTGCTCCCCGGCAACGGCGCCAGGAAAAGGTCTTGATAACCCACAAGTGTAGGGGATCGTTTGTAGCCTTTTTCGATTAATAGCGTCAAACCCAATGAGGAGCTAAAGGTAGAACAAATATTCCCTCAAGTTCTATCGATCATCGATACAAATCTACGCACACTTGACGTTTGCTTTACCTGTTGGAAATATGCCCTAGAGGTAATAATAAATTAGTTATTATCATATTTCCTTATTCAAGATAATCGTTTATTGTCCATGCTAGAATTGTATTGATCAAAAACTCAGATACATGTGTGGATACATAGACAACACCATGTCCCTAGTATGCCTCTAATAGGCTAGCTCGTTGATCAAAGATGGTTAAGGTTTCCTAGCCATGGACATGAGATGTCATTTGATAACGGGATCACATCATTAGGAGCATGATGTGGTGGACAAGACCCAAACTATAAACGTAGCATATGATCATGTCAGTTTATTGCTACAGTTTTCTACATGTCAAGTATATGTTCCTATGATCATGAGATCATGCAACTCACTGACACCGGAGTACCTTGTGTGTATCAAACATCACAACGTAACTGGGTGACTATAAAGGTGCTCTGCAGGTATCTCCGAGGGTGTCTGTTGGGTTGGCATGGATCAAGATAGGGATTTGTTACTCCGTGTGATGGAGAGGTATCTCAGGGCCCACTCAGTAATACAACATCACAATAAGCCTTCAAAGCAATGTGACTAACTGTTAGCCACGTGATCTTGTATTATGGAACGAGTGAAGAGACTTGTCGGTAACGAGATTGAAGTAGGTATAGAGATACGGACGATCGAATCTCGAGAAAGTAACATACTGAAGAACAAAGGGAACAACATACGGGATTAACTGAATCCTTGACATAGAATATGTAGGAACCAATATGCGCATCCAGGTCCCGCTATTGGTTATTGACCGCAGAGGTGTCTCGGTCATGTCTACATAGTTCTCGAACCCGCAGGGTTTGCACACTTAAAGTTCGGTGACGTTTCGGTAGTATAGAGTTATGTATGGTGGTGACTGAAGGTTGTTTAGAGTCCCAGATGAGATACCGGGCATCACGATGAGCTCCGTAATGGTCCGAAGGTAAAGATTGATATATAGGAAGTCATGTTTTGGTCATCGGAAAAGTTTCGAGCTCATCGGTAGTGTACCGGGAGTGCCGAGAGGGTACCAGGGGACCATCGGGGGAGGTGTCTTGACCCAAGGGGCCACATGGGCTCTGGGAAGAGGTAAATCAGCCCCTGGTGGGCTGTACAAAGACCCACTAAAGTCCCATGCGGTTGGGGTGGAAAAACCCAAGGTGGAAAGAGTTTCCAAATGGGAAGGAGGAGTCCTAATCCTACAAGGATTGGAGGAGGACTCCTCCTCTCCTCCTTGCGGCCGAGGCAAAGGAAGAAGCCCTAGGGTGCAGGCCTCCTCTCTCCCTCCTCCTATATATACTAGAGGTTTTGAGGATTTTGAGACACAGAAATCAGCCACGTGCTCCCTCTTCCTCTAGATCGTAGTTTCTCCTCTAGATTGGTTCAGCAGTGCTTAGGCGAAGCCCTGCTGGAATAGTTCCACCACCATCGCCGCCACGCCGTCGCGCTGTCGGAGAACTCATCTACCTCTCCGCTCCCTCTTGCTGGATCAAGAAGGCGGAGATCGTCATCGAGTTGTACGTGTGCTGAACGCGGAGGTGTCGTCCGTTCAGCGCTAGATTGGAAGGGCCGTGATCAGGATCGCGAGATGATTCATGATTTGATCGCGGGACGGATTGCGATGGGATCACAAGACGAATCGTGATTGGATCGTGAGGAGGATCGTGATGGGATCGCGGGATGCTCGGCGATTTGGATCGCAAAGACATTCGACTACATCAACCACGTTTCTTAACGCTTCTCGCTTAGCGATCTACAAGGGTATGTAAACCCACTCTCCCTCCCGTAGATGCTCATCACCATGGATAGATCTTGCATCTGCATAGGAAATTTTTTGTTTCCCATGCAACGTTCCCCAATAGTGGCATCATGAGCTAGGTCTCTGTGTAGATGAGATCACGAGTAGAACACAAAGAAGTTTGTGGGCGTTGATGCTTAGATTGCTTCCTCCGTTGGTCATGTTTTGATTGAGCGGTATTGTGGGATGAAGCGGTCCGGACCAACCTTATTCGCATGCTTACGAGAGACCGGTTCCATCGACTGACGTGTAACTTTGTTGCACAAAGATGGCTGGCGGGTGTTTGTCTCTCCTACTCTAGTTGGATCAGATTCGACAAAGGTGGTCCTTGAGAAGGTTGAATAGCAATTTGTGTACCACCGTTGTGGTTTATGCGGATGTGAGAATTGTTTTTGGTAGATATCCGTAGAAGCCACGGTAAAACTTGCGACAACAATTAGAGGACGTCTAACTTGTTTTTGCAGGGTATGTTGTGATGTGATATGGCCAATTACATGATGATATATATGTGATGTATGAGATGATCATGTTTTGTATAGAATATCACGACTTGCATGTCGATGAGTACGGCAACCGACAGGAGCTATAGGGTTGTCATAAATTATTGTCACGTTTTTGCTTTACTTTATCGCTATGACTTAGCAATAGTCGTGGAAGCAACAGTCAGCGCGGCAACCCCGATGGCGACACGTTGATGGAGATCATGGTGTCATGCCTGTGACGATGGAGATCATGTCAGTGCTTTGAAGATGAAGATCAAAAGCACAAGTTCATGGCCATATCATGTCACTTATGATTTGCATGAGATGTTAATCCTTTTATGCACCTTGTTTTGCTTTGGACGACGGTAGCATTATAAGGTGATCCCTCACTTAAATTTCAAGATGAATTGTGTTCTCCCCGAGTGTGCACCATTGCGAAAGTTCGTCGTGTCGAGACACCACGTGATGATCGGGTGTGATAGACTCTATGTTCACATACAACGGGTGCAAGCCAGTGTTGCACGTGCGGAACACTCGGGTTAAACTTGACGAGCCTAGCATGTACAGACATGGCCTCGGAACACAAGAGACCGAAAGGTCGAACATGAGTCATATAGTAGATATGATCAACATGAAGATGTTCACCATTGAAACCATCTCAACTCACAGGATGACCGGACTTGAGTTGGTGGATTTGGATCGTGTAACACTCGAATGACCAGAGGGATGTCAATTTGAGTGGGAGTTTTTTAAGTAATATGATTAAACTAAACTAACTATCATGAATATAGTCAAACTTTGCAAATTATGTTGTAGATTGCTAGCTCGTGTTGTAGCTCCCTTGAATTTTTTATATGTTCCTAGAGAAATAGAGTTGAAAGATGATGGTAGCAATAATGCGGACTAGGTCCGTGATCTAAGGATTGTCCCCATTGCTGCACAACAGGCATATGTCCTTATCGCACCGCTCAGTGCGCCAACACCTCAAGCATTGTCTGTAGATGTTGTGAACATCTGACAGGCACGTTCTGAGGACTACTTGATAGTTCAGTGCGTCATGCATTACGGCTTAGAATTGAGACTCCAAAACGTTTTGAACGCCATGGAACATATGAGATGATCTAAGAGCTGAAAGTGGGATCTCAGGCTTGTGCCCGTGTTGAGAGGTATGAGACCTCCAACAAGATTCTTTGCTTGCAAGATGAAGGAGAATAGCTCAATTATTGAGCATGTGCTCAGATTGTCTGGGTGCTACAATCGCTTGAATCGAGTGGGAGTTGATCTTCCAGATAAGATAGTGATTGATATAGTTCTCCAAGTCACTGTCACTAAGCTACTAGAACTTGGTGATGAACTATGAACACCAGGGATAGAAATAATGATCCATGAGATGTTCGCGATGTTTGACACCGCGAAGGTAGAAATCAAGAAGTAGCATCAAGTGTTGGTGTTTAGTAAAACCACTAGTTTCGAGAAGGGCAAGGGCAAGGAGGGAAACTTCATGGATAGCAAGTCAGTTGTTGCTCCAGTGAAGCAACCCAAAGTTGAACCCAAACCCGAGACTAAGTGCTTCGATTATGAGGAGAGCGGTCATTGAAGCGGAACAACCCTAGATACTTGGTAGATAAGAAGGCTGGCAACGTCGACAGAAGTATATTTGATATACATGTTAATGATGTGTACCTTGCGAGTACCCCTAGTAGCACCTGGGTATTGGATACCGGTTTGGCTGCTAACTGTTAGTAACGTGAAATAAAAGCTACGGAATAAACGGAGAACTAGCTAAGGGTAAGGTGACGATGTGTGTTGGAAATGTTTCCAAGGTTGATGTGATCAACATCGCACGCTCTCTCTACCTTCGGGATTAGTGACGAACCTAAATAAATGTTATTTGGTATTTTGCTTTGAGCATGAACGTGATTAGATCGTGTTTATTGCAATCGGTGAGCATGTGCTCAGATTGTCTGGGTACTACAATCGCTTGAATTGAGTGGGAGTTGATCTTCCAGCTAAGATAGTGATTGATATAGTTCTCCAAGTCACTCTCACTAAGCTACTAGAGCTTCGCTATGAACTATAAAATGTCAGGGATGGAAATAATGATCCCTGAGCTATTCGCGATGTTTGAAACCGTGATGGTAGAAATCTAGAAGGAGCATCAAGTGTTGATGGTTAGTGAAACCACTAGTTTCGAGAAGGGCAAGGGCTAGGAGGGAAACTTCATGGATGGCAAGTCAGTTACTGCTCTAGTGAAGAAACCCAAGGTTGAACCCAAACCGAGACTAAGTGCTTCTATTATGAGGAGAACGGCCGCTGAAGCAGAACAACCTTAGATACTTGGTAGATAATAAGGCTAGCAGCGTCGACAGAAGTATATTTGATATACGTTTTATTCATGTGTACCTTGCTAGTACTCCTAGTAGAACTTGGGTATTGGATACTGGTTCGGTTTCTAAATGTTAGTAACTCGAAATAAAAGCTACGGAATAAACGGAGGCTAGCTAAGGGTGAGGTGACGATGAGTGTTGGAAGTGCTTCCAAGGTTGATGTGATCACCATCGCACGCTCTCTCTACCTTCGGGATTAGTGATGAACCTAAATAAATGTTATTTGGTGTTTATGTTGAGCATGAACGTGATTAGATCGTGTTTATTGCAATACAGAATAATGGTTATTCTGTTTACATGAATAATACCTTCAATGGTCATGCACCCAGTGAGAATGGTTTATTGAATCTTGATTATAGTAATACACATGTTCATAACATTGTTGCCAAAAGATGCAAAGTTAATAATGATAGTACCACATACTTGTGGCAGTGCCGCTAAATGTCATATTGGTGTAAAGTGCATGAAGAAACTCCATGCTGATGGATCTTTGGACTCATTCGATTTCGAATCGGTTGAGACATGCGGACCATGTCTCGTGGGTAAGATGGATAATACCCCATTTTCAATATGATGGAGCGGGGCAAGTAACTTATTGGAAATGATACATGTTTATGTATGCGGTCCAATGAGTGTTGTAGCGTGCGGTGGATATCGTTATTTTCTTACCTTCACTGATGATTTGAGTAGATATGGGTATATTTACTTAACGAAACACAAGTATGAGACATTTGAAAAGTTCAAGAAAATTTAGAATGAAGTTTGAGATCATCGTGACAAGAAGATAAAAAATTTGTGATATGATCGCGGAGGAGAATATTTGAGTTACAAGTTTGGTATACAACTTAAGACAATCTGGAATTCGTTTCACAGTTCTCGCCACCCGAAACACCATAGTATGATGGTGTGTCCGAACTTCGTAGTCGTGCTCTATTGGATATGGTATGATCTATGATGTCACTTATAGATTTGCCACTATCATTTTGGGGTTACGCATTAGACACAACTACATTCACTTTAAAAGGGGAACCATCTAAATCCATTGAGATGACATCGTATGAATTTTGGTTTGGCGGAAACCTAAGCTATCGGTTCTTAGTGTTTGGGGCTGTGATGCTTATGTGACAAAGGGTTTTCACCTAATGAGCTCGAACCCAAAGCGGACAAATGCATCTTCATAGAATACCCTAACATAACAGTTGGGTAAACCTTCTATCTTAGATCCAAGCACAAAGTGTTTGTTGCTAAAATGGGTCCTTTCTCGAGAAAGAGTTTCTCTCAAAAGAATTGAGTGGGAGGAAGATAGAACTTGATGAGGTTGTTGAACCTTTGTTTCAACCAGAGAGTAGCATAGCACAGAAAGATGTTTATGTGGAGCCTACGTCAGTTGAAGAGGAAGTTAATGATGATGATCATGAAGCTTCGGATCAAGTTACTATCAAACCTCGTAGGTCGACAAGGACGTGCACTGCTCCTGAGTGGTACGGCAACCCTGTCTTAGAGGTCATGTTGTTGGACAACGATGAACCTACGAACTATGGAGAAGCGATGATGTGCCCGGATTCCAAAAAAATGGTTAGAGGCCATGAAATCCGAGAAAGGATCCATGTATGAAAACCAATTATGGACTTTGGTAGACTTGCCCGTTGAACGGTAGGTTGTTGAGTACAAATGGACCTTTAAGATGAAGACAAATGCTAATGGTGATTGTCACCATTTATAAAGCTCGACTTGTCGCAAAGAAGTTTCTTCCAAGTTCAAGGAGTTGACTACGATGAGACTTTCTCACCCGTAGTGATGCTAAAAGTCTGTTTGAATTATGTTAGCATTTGCTGCATTTTTCAATTATGAAATTTGGCAGATGGATGTCAAAACATAGTTTCCTTAACGGTTTCCGTGAGGAAAGGTTGTATGTGATACACCTGGAAGGTTTTGTCACTCCTAAGGATGCTAAAAGGTGTGCAAGCTCCAACATCCTTCTGTGGGCTGGATCAAGCATCTCAGAGTTGGAATATATGCATTGATGAGGTAATCAAAGTTTTTGAGTTTATACAAAGTCTATGAGAAACTTGTATTTACAATAAAGTGAGTGGGAGCACTATAGAATTTCTTATAAAGTATATGTGGTTGACATATTGTTGATCGGAAATGATGTAGAATTTATGGAAAGCATAAAGGGTTGTTTGAAAAGGAGTTTTTCAAAGGAAAACCTGTAATGAAGCTACTTAATTGTTGGGCATCAAGATCTATAGAGATAGATCAAGATGCTTGATGAGACATTCAATGAGTACATACCTAGACAAGATTTCGAAAGAGTTCAAAATGGGCCAGACAAAGAAGGAGTTCTTGCCTAGTTTGTAAGGTGTGGAGTTGAGTGAGACTCAAAGTCGGCCATGGCAGAAGAAAGAGAAAGTACGGAGGTCGTCCCCTATGCCTTATCCATAGGCTCTGTATAGTATGCCATGCTGGGTACCGCACTGTGTGCCTTGCCATGAGTTTGTCAAGGGGTACAAGAGTGATCCAGGACTGGATCATTGGATAGCGGTCAATATTATCCTTAGTAACTAGAGGACTAAGAAAATATTTCTCAATTATGGAGGTGATAAAGAGTTCGTCGTAAAGGGTTACCTCGATGCAAGCTTTAACACCAATCCGGATGACTCTTAGTAGCAATCCGGATACATATACTGGAGTAGCCATTTGGAATAGCTCCAAGTGGAGCATGGTAGCAGTGTATATAGTATGACATAGAGATTTTCAAAGTACACACGGATCTGAATGTCGCAGACCTGTTGACTAAAACCTCTTTCACATGCAAATCATGATCGAACCCTAGAACTCATTGGGTGTGAGATTCATAACAAATCACATAGCGATGTGAGCTAGATTATTGACTCTAGTGCAAGTGGGAGACTATTGGAAATATGCCCTTGAGGCAATAATAAATTAGTTATTATCATATTTCCTTCTTCATGATAATCGTTTATTGTCCATGCTAGAATTGTATTGATCGGAAACTCAGATACATGTGTGGATACATAGACAACACCATGTCCCTAGTATGCCTCTAATAGACTAGATCGTTGATCAAAGATGGTTAAGGTTTCCTAGCCATGGACATGAGATCTCATTTGATAATGGGATCACATCATTAGGAGCATGATGTGATGGACAAGACCCAAACTATAAATGTAGCATATGATCGTGTCAGTTTATTGCTACAGTTTTCTGCATGTCAAGTATCTGTTCCTATGACCATGAGATCATGCAACTCACTGACACCGGAGGAGTACCTTGTGTGTATCAAACTTCGCAACATAACTGGGTGACTATAAAGGTGCTCTACAAGTATCTCTGAGGGTGTCTGTTGGGTTGGCATGTATCAAGACTGGGATTTGTTACTCCATGTGACGGAGAGGTATCTCAGGGCCCACTCGGTAATACAACATCACAATAAGCCTTGCAAGCAATGTGACTAAGTGTTAGCCACGAGATCTTGTATTACATAACGAGTAAAGATACTTGTCAGTAACGAGATTGAACTAGGTACGATCAAATCTCGGACAAGTAACATACCGAAGAACAAAGGGAACAACATACGAGATTAACTGAATCCTTGTCATAGAGGTTCAACCGATAGAGATCTTCATAGAATATGTAGGAACCAATATGGGCATCTAGGTACCACTATTGGTTATTGACAATAGAGGTGTCTCGGTCATGTCTACATAGTTCTCGAACCCGCAGGGTCTGCACACTAAAGGTTCGGTAACGTTTCGGTAGTATAGAGTTATGTATGGTTGTGACCGAAGATTGTTTGAAGTCCCGGATGAGATCTCGGACCTCATGAGGATCTCCGGAATAGTCCGAAGGTAAAAATTTATATATAGGAAGTCCTATTTTGGTCATCGGAAAAGTTGCGGGCTCATTGGTAGTGTACTGATAGTGCCGGGAGGGTACCGGGGGACCATCGGGGGAGGTGTCTCGACCCAAGGGGCCACATGGGCTGTGGGAAGAGGTAAACCATCCCCTAGTGGTCTGGCCAAATACCCACTAAAGGCCCATGCGGCTGGGGTGGAAAAACCCCAAGGTGGAAAGAGTTTCCAAGTGGGAAGGAGGAGTCCTAATCCTACTAGGATTTGAGGAGGACTCCTCCTCTCCTCCTTGCGGCTGAGGCAAAGGGGACATCCCTAGGTCCCAGGCCTCCTCCCTCTCTCCTCCTATATATACTAGAGGTTTTGAGGGTTTTGAGACACAGAAATGAGCCACGTGCTCCGTCTTCCTCTAGATCGTAGTTTCTCCTCTAGATTGTTTCAGCAGTGTTTAGGCGAAGCCCTGCTGGAATAGTTCCACCACCATCGCCGCCACGCTATCACGCTGCCGGAAAACTCATCTACCTCTCCGCTCCCTCTTGCTGGATCAAGAAGGCGGAGTTCGTCATCGAGCTGTACATGTGCTGAATGCGGAGGTGTCGTCCGTTTGGCGCTTGATCGGAAGGGTCGTGATCAGGATCGCGAGATGATTCATGATTTGATCGCGGGACGAATCGCGATGGGATCGCGGGACGGATCATGATTGGATCGTGAGAAGGATCGTGATGGGATCATGGGACGCTCGGTGATTTGGATCGCGAAGACGTTCGACTACATCAACCGCGTTTCTTAACGCTTCCCGCTTAGCGATCTACAAGGGTATGTAGATCCACTCCCCCTCTCGTAGATACTCATCACCATGGATAGATTGTGCGTGTTCATAGGATTTTTTTCTCATGCAACGTTCCCCAACAGTGGCATCATGAGCTAGGTCTATTTGTAGATGAGATCACAAGTAGAACACAAAGAAGTTTGTGGGTGTTGATGCTTAGATTGCTTCCTCCCTTGGTCGTGTTTTGATTCAGTGGTAGTGTGGGATGAAGCGGCCCGGACCAACCTTACTCGTACGTTTACGAGAGACCGGTTCCATCGACTGACGTGTAACTTGGTTGCACAAAGATGGTTGGCGGGTGTCTGTCTCTCCTACTCTAGTTGGATCAGATTCGACAAAGGTGGTCCTTGAGAAGGTTAAATAGCAATTTGTGTATCACCGTTGTGGTTTATGCATATGTGAGAATTGTTCTCGCAAAGGTAGTATGCGCATAAACTATGCCCCTGCTCCTGCCTCATGCACTTTGCGACAATAAAATTCAATTAGGTAATAATTAATATGGCATGATAATGGTATTGAAACTAGAATTAAAGAGATGCACACACGTAGCTAGCTAGTACTACTTAATTACCTTGGGTCGCACCCATGTCAGCTTTTGTGCCCAATCGCCTGGGACTAGTTTGATGAACTTGTCCCAAGCCCTGCCCGCCGAAAAAGAAAATGAATAAAGGAGTTATTAACTAGTTGATATCAGGAAATGAAGTAAAGAGGCCGACATAGTGCGATAATGATTGCAATTACCTGTCGACCATCCCCCTCACGGTTGCGTATTCGGATGGATTCTTATATAGTGAGTCTAGTACTTCAACTTTTCCCTTGTCAACTTCAATGATTAACAAGATCCAGTGGTAACTGCATGCGCACACGTTTTGTATAATTAAGCGGGCATGTGCATAACTCATCAACTACACTTATTAACATCTAGTAAGCAAAAAAATAGAATTTGCAATACAAGATATAGTAACACTCACCCGAAGTTGTAAGGAAGTAGTATTTCTGGTTGGGTGTTTAGTTGCTTCAAAAACTCTAGTAGGAATCCATGTGTGTCTTTTCTCGCCCATTCTTTTGTCCATGTATGTTCATTAATCGTATTTGGGTCAATGAACCCAATGCCATAGCGACCAACTTTTTCATTTCATACATCTTCATTCTGCATAATACCACAGAAAAGAATATAGTGAGGATAATTACAGGTAATGAACAAGAGCACAGCTAGCTAGAGACCTAAATTACAGAAAGAAATCACTTACAGACAATACCAACTGACGATAGATTTGTCGAGTGCGTCTTGATTGAATAACTGAAACAACTCTGAATAATGAATCCACAAATCTTTTTTATGGAAGTAATGCTTTTTCTTGACTTTCACCATGAGGGACTCTTGATTGGTATTTGTTGTTTCTTGCATGAACCACATATGCAAATTGTACATTCTCGTTGGTAGAAGCTTGACATCGTCAGGCTTGACTAGAGGTTTGTCGCGGACATATTGCCATTTTACTTCCTCCTCTTTAAGCCCGGACATTTCCTCAAGGCCTAGGAGTTGTTCAACAGTGACACCAGCCTCTTTAGCCTGCCTTTTATGATCGTCGATTATTACCAGTCGATCGGCGATACTCACAGGTGTTTGTACAATGAGCGGGGGGATCGATAGCACTACCTGTTCTCCCTGCTGGGGAACAATTTTCCCACTTTTTTGCCAACTGCTTGGCTCGAGCTCGAGCTCGACTCCTTTTGTCATGCAAAATATGACTTCTTGATAGACCGCACATAGTCGCAGTCCTTCTGATTGTCAGCCGGTCGAGCCATATCAATAAAGTGTTGTGAGACATTCTCAGGTACTTTCTCCTTTGGCAGTGGGGGCGGTTTCGGTCCAAAATGGGCCTTCAATTTGGCATCCACTACGGCGTCGAGTTCCTCCTCAGTCAGGTGGTAAGGTAACTTAGGAAGAGGCTTGAGCCTTGGACCATATTTGAATTTCTTGCCTGTTGGACCGCTAGCCGTTGTAGCTGCGACCTCTCTCTTCCACTGTTGCTTAGGCAACGGAGCACACTAAGTCGGCAGACACGGCATACGTGGTGCCGGACTTGGAGGAGGAGGAGTCGGTTGACGCCATGCTGGACTTGGAGGAGGAGTCGGCTGACGCGGTGCCAGACTTGGAGGAGGAGGAGTTGGCTGACGTCGTGCCGGACTTGGAGGAGTCGGCTGATGCAGTGCCGGACTTGAAGGAGGAGGAGTTGGCTGACGCGATAGCGGACTTGGAGGAGGAGGAGTCGGTGGCCTTAGAAGATGATGCAATCCTTTTTCCATATAATGATACGATGTATGGCCTCTCCCAGTGTTCTCTCCTTGTCACCTCCAAGAATGTCAAGTTGTAGCTCGTGATATCCTGACATCACTTCATCAACCCCGACACGAGCATAGCCAGCTGGAATGGGATTGCAATGGAAGGTTGCTTCAAGGGGATTTGCTAAAGCATAGCCGTCCGCCACCTTCATGGATAAGTTCTTCACTTCCATGTGTAGCTCACAGTTAGTCATGTCTTTGATATCATCCATAGGGTAGCTAGCTAGCAGTGCATCATCGATATCGGCCAGGGCGGAACCCACGCTGCTTCTCGGCATAGATGGGACGGTGCTATCCAATGCTTGATCGATCTGCTCATGCTGCCGTTGAGACGCCCTTTCCTAGCTGAGTTAGTCGATCTCCTCCTGCTGCCGCCTGACTTTTTGTTCCAACTCCAGGTGCTTTGATTCTAGGCCTTCAAGGCAGAGTGCTTCCTCCTTCTTCTTCTGCTCCTCCTGCATCTTCTTTCTCGCACGACTTCTGTAGTCGTCGTTCCAACCCGCAAACCCCTAAAACCACGCAACAACGCCTTTGCCTCATGTTCTTCCCGGGTGTTCAGGATTCTTTAGGGCGCTCGTAAGCTCGTCGTCCTCTCTATTGGGCGTGAACACCCCCGTTCGAGCTTCTTCTATTTTCATTAGTATTTTGTCTGTCGCTTCTTTAAGACTTGCCTTCACCTTAACCAGCCTTGTCTCTGGGTCCAACTTCCCCCTGCCCATAAAACCATGTCCTACACCTGGGGGGCCAAGTCAATGTAGCTGCAGTGACCCCTGCACTAATCATCTCTTTCTCAGATTGATCCCACTTAGGCAGGGCCGCCTGGTAGCCACCTGGCCCCAGAGTATGGTGCCACTTCTTTTTCACAACATTAATCTTGTTTTTTCTTGACCGTTCCTTAGCGTGTTCCGATTCCTTGAACTTCAAGAAATCGTCCCAATGATCTTTTGCCTTCACGAATGCTCCCTTGAATTTTGGAGTCTTCTTTTTTGCTGTGATGTACGCAGCCCATGTATTTTTCTTGAAAGTGTTGAATGCGATCGCCATCTTTTTAAGAGCATAGTTTCCGACTTTCATGAAGCCATGATTTTCTTGAATCCTTTGATACAAGCTAGACAAAACGTGACATATAGAAGGGTAGATGCATGAGATCAGAAAAAAATTGGATCAACTTGTGCACATCCATAATGGGGGCATTCCTAAATCCCTTAAAGAAGAGAATCTATTGTATACATACATATACTAATTGCAAATCTAACATTCATCTAACATTTTTATATCTTTATTATATCTAAAATTTATATAGCAATAAAAAAGTATAAAAAACTAAAAAAACATTTCTATACCTTTTTTATATCTAACATTTATCTAGCTATAACTAAAAGTATAAAAAACTAAAAAACATTCATCTAACATTTATATATGTAACATTTCATCTAACATTTATATAACTAAAAGTATAAAAATAGAAAATAGAAAAACAGAAAATAAAAATGTGTGTGTGTGTTCATGCATGTACGTGTGTGTGTGTGCGGGCTCGATCGACGAGAGGGGCGGCCATGGCGGCAGGGGCTCACAGCGGGGCGATGGCCGGCGAGGCGAGGCGAGTCGTCGGAGACGGCACACGAGGTCGCGAGGAGAGCGGTGGCGTTGGGGAGGAGACGCGGGCGGTCGGTGGCGGGGAGGAGCCGCGGGCGGCTGGCGGCGTCGGGGAGGAGATGCGAGCGGCCGGCGGCGTCGGGGAGGAGGTGCGGGCGGCCGATGTCGGGGAGGAGGCGCGGGCGGCCAGCGGCGGGGGCGGCGACAACGATCTCCGGTGTCGGGGGAGGCGACGGCGTTGCGCAGCAGCCTGACGGTGTCTCGCGCATTCGGCGTCGTCGAGAGAGAATGGAGATCGATCTGAATTTTTGCGCTTATATAGAACGACCTTTAGCCGGCTCCAACCGTGACTAAAGGTAGCCTTTAGTCGCTATTGGAGCCACCAACCACGACTAAAGTTATTTTTCGCCAAGCGAAGCAGCGGGAAGCGCAGACCTCGCCCAACGAAGGGCAGACGCACTGGTTTATAAGCCTCGCTGCGGCTGCTCCCTCGAGCTCCTCTCTAAGCAGGCCTATGTGGGCATATTGAACATGTGTTGCCCTGTTGGGCCTACTGGGCCTTGTGCGCCTGCGGTTAGGACCCAATAGGCGGGGTTTTTTACTTTTCAGTTTTTTTAATTCGTGTATTATTTATTGTCTTTTGTTTTGAGTTTTTTTACTTTATTTAGAGTTAATGAGTGAATATTTTTGCGTTAGGTCAAAAAAAATATAAACTTTCTGTTAGTGGCAGTTGTTTTCAAAATTGAATAGTTTAAACTCAAATTATTTGAAATTTGTGTGAATCACTAGTTTGTGAATAATTTTACTTTAAAATAGATTTTGCAGTGATTCTTTTTTCTGTTGTTTAATATTAGCATATTTTATCATTATATTCTATTTGGTAATTCTTAGGTTATTTTAAAAAATGAAATGCCTTTGTAACAGACGAGTTTTCGTCTGAAACCCTGATACTTCGAAAGAGATTATCCATTTTGTACACGAAGTGCATCCAGTTTTTGCCGTAACCCTCTCAACTTTTTAGCACATGCTATATGGGTGAAATGATGATACGATGCCAACTTTCAACCTTTTCAGAGTTCATTTGTAGTGCATTTCAAATCCAGGGTCATTTAGCTCAAAAAAATCAGTAAATACATGAAAAATAGCAAATGAAGTCAGAAAGGATTGAAAATTGATGGCGTGGCTTCGAATGGTGCATATTGAACGCACAAAAAGTCTGGAGTTGAAATAAGTTTTAAAAACTGAAATGCCTTTGTAACACACGAGTTTTTCGTTTGAAACCATGATACTTCGAAAGAGATTGTCCATTTTGTACACGAAGTGCATCCAGTTTTTGCCGTAACTATCTCAACTTAGCACATTCTATGTGAGTGAAATGATGGTACCATGCCAACTTTCAACCTTTTCAGAGTTCATTTGTAGTGCTTTTCAATTTCAGGGTCATTTAGCTCAAAAAAAATCAGTAAATGCGTGAAAAATAGCAAATGAAGTCGGAAAGGGTTAAAAATTGATGGAGTGGCTTCAAGTGGTGCATACTAAATGCACAAAATGTCTGGAGTTGAAATAATTTTAAAAAATGCCTTTGTAACAGACGAGTTTTCGTCTGAAATCTTGATACTTCGAAAGAGACTGTCCATTTTGTACACGAAGTGCATCCAATTTTTGTCGTAACTCTCTCAACTTTTTAGCACATGCTATGTGTGTGCAATGATGATACCATGCCAACTTTCAACCTTTTCAGAGTTTATTTGTACTGCTTTTCAATTTCAGGGTCATTTAGCTAAAAAACAATCAGCAAATGCATGAAAAATAGCAAATGAAGTCAAAAGGGTTGAAAATTGATGGCGTGGCTTCGAATGGTGCATACTAAACACACAAAAAGTCTGGAGTTTAAATAAGTTAAAAAAATGAAATGCCTTTGTAACAGACGAGTTTTTCGTTTGAAACCGTGATACTTCGAAAGAGATTGTCCATTTTGTACACGAAGTGCATCCAGTTTTTGCCGTAACCCTCTCAACTTTTTAGCACATGCTATGTGAGTGAAATGATGATACCATGCCAACTTTCAACCTTTTCAAAGTTCATTTGTAGTGCTTTTCAATTTTAGGGTCATTTAGCTCAAAAAAATTGGTAAATGCATGAAAAATAGCAAATGAAGTCAGAATGTGTTGAAAATTGATGACGTGGCTTTGGACATAATATTCCTTCGCGTTTCAAATGCCAAAACACATAAGTACACTAATATTACAAAGATTCTCTCTTGTTTGTCCGAAGTGGGATTTTCCAGATATATAAGTCCGGAAACTAACTAGAGAATCTGGTCACATCCCAGAGTGGGATCTTTGGGTATAAAACTTTTTCTTCGCGTGTGTCCCTTTGCATTGTAACCATGGACAATATTCATCGTTTAACTTGATGCTCGGGTCAACATTCACTGTGAAGGGAGCAATTTCATGAAACTTTTCATAATCTTCTGACATGTCTGTCTTGTCCTCCACTCCCACGATGTTTCTTTTCCCTAAAAGAACTATGTGGCGTTTTGGCTCATCGTATGATGTATTCGCTTGCTTACCTTTTCTTTTTCTGGGCTTGGTAGACATTTCCTTCACATAGAAAACCTACACCACATCATTGGCTAGGACGAATGGTTCGTCAGCGTACCCAAGATTGTTGAGATCCACTATTGTCATTCCGTACTGCGGGTCTTCCTTTACCCCGCCTCCTGTCAGATTGACCCATTTGCATCGAAACAAAGGGACCTTCAAACCAAGTCCATACTCAAGTTCCCACATCTCCTCTATGTAACCATAATATGTGTCCTTTGGCCTATTGGTGTTTGTTGCATCAAAGCGGACACCACTGTTTTGGTTGGCGCTCTTTTTTATCTTGGGCGATCGTGTAAAATGTATTCCCATTTATCTCGTACCCTTTGAAAGTCAATATAGTCGAAGACGGTAACTTGGACAACAAGTACAGGTCATCTGCAACAGTGTCGTCATGCATGAGACGTGTCTGCAACCAACCGGCGAAAGTCACCGTTTGTTCATGTGTAATCCAGCCGTCAAACTGCTCCGGGAGTTTGGAGCATAAAATATTCTTGTGTTGCTCGATATACGGAGCCACCTAGGTGGAACTTTGTAGAACTGTGTAGTGTGCTTGCGCCATAGAATGCCCGTCCTGGCATATTATTGAATTCTTTCCTAGCGTGCCTTTTCCACCCAGTCTGCCCTCATGCCGCGATTCAGGAACACCAATCGACTTAATGCCTACAATAAAGTCAACACAAAACTCAATGACCTCCTCTGTTTCATGGCCCTTGGAGATGCTTCCTTCTGGCCTAGCACGATTATGAACATATTTCTTTAAGACTCCCATGAACCTCTCAAAGGGGAACATGATGTGTAGAAATACATGACCCAGAATGGCAATCTCCTCGACTAGGTGAACTAGGACGTGCATCATGATATTGAAGAAGGATGGTGGGAACACCAACTCGAAACTGACAAGACATTGCACCAAATCATTCTCTAACCTTGGTAGGATTTCTCGATCGATTACCTTCTGAGAGATTGCATTGAGGAATGCACGTAGCTGAAAGCAGTTGCATCATAATCACGTGGCAGTCACGAGACTTTAGGTTCTGAAACTTTTTCTTTGTCATATTTATTATTCCCTTTATATTCGACGAGAAGCCAAACGGGACCTTCATACTGAGAAGGCATTCAAAGAAGATTTCCTTCTCTTCTTTGGTATGAGCATAGCTAGCATGACCCTGAAACTACTTTGGATCCATGTCGTCTTCTCCGTGCATACGTTGTTGGTCCTCCCGTGCCTCCGGTGTATCTTTTGTCTTCCCATACATGCCCAAGAAGCCTAGTAGGTTCACGCAAAGATTCTTCTTCTCGTGCATCACGTCGATTGCAGAGCGGACCTCTAGGTCTTTCCAATAGGGTAGGTCCGAAAATATAGATTTCTTCTTCCACATGGGTGCGCGTTTGTCAGCGTCATTCGGAACAGATTGTCCGCCAGGACCCTTTCCAAAGATTACTTTTAAATCCTTGACCATATCAAGTATATAATCACCAGTACGGTGGCAAGTCTTCTTCCGGTGATCTGCCTCACCTTTGAAATGCTTGCCTTTCTTTCTTACGGGATGCCTGCTTTGAAGAAATCGACGATGCCCCAGGCACACGTTCTTCTTACATTTATCCAAATATATAATGTCGGTATCATCTAAACAATGTGTGCGTGCGTGGTATCCCTTGTTTGTCTGTCTTGAAAGGTTACTGAGTCGAGCCAATCATTGATGGTTACAAACAACAACACATGTAGGTCAAATTCCTCCTGTTCTTTCTCATCCCATGCACATACACCTTTTCCATTCCACAGCTGTAAAAGTTCTTCAACTAATGGCCTTAGGTACACATCAATGTTGTTGTTGGGTTGCTTGGGGCCTTGAATGAGCAATGGCATCATAATGAACTTCCGCTTCATGCATAACCAAGGAGGAAGGTTATAGATACATAGAGCCACATGCCATGTGCTATGATTGTTGTTCTGCTCCCCAAAAGGATTAATGTCATCTGCACTTAAACCAAACCATACGTTCCTTGCGTCCTTTGCAAAGTCCTTCCACTTTCTCTCCATTTTTCTCCACTGCGATCCATCGGCGGGTACCCTCAACTTCCCGTCTTTCTTATGGTCTTTGTTGTGCCATCGCATCAACTTGGCATGCTCTTTATTTTGGAACAAACGTTTCAACCATGGTATTATAGGAGCATACCACATCACCTTGGCAGGAATCTTCTTCCTGGGGCGCTCGCCCTCAACATCACCAGGGTCATCGTGGCCGATCTTATAGCGTAATGCACAGCATACCGGGCATGCATTCAAATCCTCGTACTCACTTCGGTAGAGGATGCAGTCATTAGGGCATGCATGTATCTTCTGCACCTCTAATCCTAGAGGGCAGATAACCTTCTTTGCTTCGTACGTACTGTCAGGCAATTCTTTGTCCTTTGGTAGCTTCTTCTTTAACATTATCAGCAACTTTTCAAATGTCTTGTCAGATACACCATTCTCTTCCTTCAATTGCAGTAATTCTAGTGTGGTACCCAGCTTTTTCTTGTCATCTTCGCAATTTGGGTACAACAATTTCTTGTGATCCTCTAACATGCGCTGCAACTTCAGCTTCTTCTTTTCACTTGCGTAGTTTCTCTTTGCATCGGCAATGGCCCGACCAAGATCATCAACGGGCTCATCTGATGCCTCTTCTTCAGCTCCTTCCCGCATTGTCGGCTCAGCTTCTTCCCTCATTGTTATACCATCGTATTCATGGAACCCATGGCCAGGATAGATGTTGTCATCCTATTCTTCTTCATTCTCTTCTATTAGGACCCCTCTTTCTCCGTGTTTGGTCCAACAGTTATAGCCGGACATGAAACCGAATTCAAATAGGTGGACGTGAATGGTTCTTGAGTTAGTGTAATTTCGATCATTCTTACAACCAACACATGGACAATACATAAAACCATCCGCCCACTTGTTTGCCTCAGCCGCAACCAAAAAAGTATGCACGCCATTAATGAACCCGGGAGAGCATCGGTTATCGTACATCCATTACCGGCTCATCTTCATTACACAACACCAAAAAGACCAAATTAATACAAGTTCATCCATAAAGTTCATACACACTTGTTCTCATAAAACAACATACAAACTCTCTAGCTAAAGCATTTAAATGCAATAACAAATGCGATCAAGATCGTAACTAAGGTGCCAATTGATCCAACAGCATAGTGATACCAAGCCTCACTATCAATGGCATATTTTTTAAATTTTCTAATCTTCAAGCGCATTGCATCCATGTTGATCTTGTGATCATCGACGACATCGACAACATACAACTCTAGTTTCATCTTCTCTTCTTCAACTCTTTTCTATTTTTCTTTCAAATACTCGTTTTATTTTTCAACTAAATTTAACTTCTTGACAAGAATATCTATGTCGGTTGCAATTTCCAGTTCACATACCTCCTAGATAAAAATATCTATGTCAACTTGATGGGCATAATTGTCATAAACATGAAATGCAACAAATAGTTATAAAAGAGAGTATATACCACATCCGAATCATAAACCGGACGAGGCCAACGGGGACGGATATAAAAACCATGCCACTATGTATAACAAACAACCATATAGGTAAGAAAACTATACAAGTAACTATCTAAATCTTACAAACATGATTTTTTATAAAAATGATAAGAACAAGAGGCTCACCAAGGTGGTGCGGGCGATCGACGGTGGTTAGGACGGGGACGGAAAGGCACTAAGTAAACCACACCTACACATGCAAAGTAAGAAGTTAATTTGAGCTCAGATTGCATATAAATCAAATAAACTACCGCATATAAATACTCCCAAACTAAAACCCACAAATCACTATACTTATAGAGCATTGCAAGAGCTAATTTAGCAATGAGAGATGAAAGAACAGAGTTGCTAACATTTGTGAACACTTGGATGGATGGGGTGCCTCCAAATCTTGACAAATTTTGGCAAAAATGGAGGTGAGCTCAAGCAAGGGGAAGAACAAAGGAGAGGAAGAAGGGGAAAAACAGGGACCCGTGTGCTCGGGCTGGCCGAAGGGTTCATATAGGGGATCTTTAGTCCCGGTTCGTGACACAAACCGGGACTAAAAGTGTGCCTATAGTCCCGGCTCGTGCCACGAACCGGTACTAAAGGTTATCGTGGGGCCCCAGGCTGACACCAGCCTGCCACCCCCCCTTTAGTCCCGGTTCGTGTTACGAACCAGGACTAGAGGTCCAGAACGAACCGAGACTAATGATGCCCGTCCCGAACCGGGACTAATGGTCACATTAGTGCCGGTTCAAAACCAGATCGGGACTAATGCTATGGACAAAATGTCTGTTTTCTACTAGTAAAATCATATAAATTGTTGCCAAAAATATGTGAAAGTTGTATAATATTGGCATAAAACAATAAAAACTTATAGATACGGCGGAGAGGTATCAGTCCCTCCAACATTTTCCCATCGAAAGGGGGGTTGCTCCCAGAGGGGGTGCCCCACCCAACATCTCCCACGAAAAGGGGGATGATGTCCTCATGTGGGAGCAACCCTTGGGGCTATCCAAAAAATTCCGGGAGGTCCCTGAACCTTTTCGGCACCCTTCAAAACAAATTAGTATGTACACCATTTTTTCCGGCTTGATGGTTTTCTCCGAAACACTTTCGTTTTATCCCAAACTTTTCCGGTGACTTTCTGTGAGGCTCCTAACTTAGTACTCAGTAGATGGATGGCGCTTAAGCGTGTGACCCTGTAGGTTCGACGAAGTATAGACATGGCCTGGAACTCCTACCGATCAATGATCAAAAGCGAAACCATGGACATCCATATTTACTCTTATACGGACACGAATGAAATTCGAGTGAACCTTTAGTTTCCGAGTGATTCCTATTGCTCTGCGATATGTTACAGACCCCGGAAGTGAGATTTGTCGGCATTCCCTGAATCAATGGCTTATTCACCATGTCAGTTTCCTCGTTATTAGTTTTGTTCTTACCCGTGTTTCGGTATCTTTGTGATTAAATCACATTGTATCAGGCGATACAATAATGGATATAGTGACACCAAGAGGTTCTAAAGAATATATCTCTATCGTCGGAGGAGCAAATCCTAGTCTGGATCTATCTAGTCCCTTGTCATACTTTTCTGATGAACCTGTAAGTTGTCGTTATGATCACTCTGTTACGATTGATGTTAGACATACCCCAAAGTGCGTCATCTGGTATGAAGAAACTCGATACTCTCGTGGTCTAAGGGATTATGCAAACATTAACTTTCTCTTTGTTATAAACCATTAAATTATGACAAATGGATCTCATAGCATAATATCAATTGAGTCTGTTCAACACAAATGTTCTTCTAACATTGTTTCCTCAAAGTTGCCGACATTTTCATGCTCATGATCAGTAAAACGGAACCATCACACAACACTTAAGCTAGTATTAGAGGCATGACTAGGAATATGTTTTATCGTTTATTATTTCACACATGCACATGTGTTTTCCTGTAAGTCACTTGTGTATAGAGACTTGAGAACCATTGCAATTATAGCCCCGAACAAAAGGATACTTATGAACATGCAAATAAATAATAATATTTATTATTGCCTCTACGATATATTTCCAACATTGTCCGAGTCAATGTCAGAGGCCAACTTTTCCTCCTCGTTATTCACCTCGTCCGAACTTAGCTCGATCACCATTGAGGGGCCAACCTCGTCCTCACCTTCCTTCTTATTTTCCTCCTCCTTCACCTCCTTCTTCACTGTGTGTTCACCGATGCCAAGAGCTCGTACTCCGCCTGCACGAGCGGATTTTCCTCCACAAACCTCGGTATCGCAGCCTTACCCCGCCGACGAACATCACACTTTTTCGGAATGATTCATATCCCTTCTTCTCCGTGACGGTCATTATCTCGATCTCAGGGCCGACGAACTCCACATCGTCCCGAGTCTCAATCTCCAGGAAGTTCAAGTCCCGCTTTGACCGGGCAAGGCACCAACACGCCTTGTAGAAGCCGCGAGTGGCAACGTCTGGCTCGTTGTATGCGTCGAGCCAGTACTGCACACCCTCACGTGAGGTCTCAGTCGAGAAATGGCTACACTTCCACCGACATTCAGCTCGTCGTACGCGTCGAGCCAGTACTACACGCCCTCGTGCATGATCTTGGTCGAGAAACGGCTAGACTCCTGTCGATGAATGCCATGGAAGCCGGTGGAGCTCCTCGGTCGACGATGGATACAATGGCGTCGGCGACCGGAGAGACAGAGAGAGGCGCGGGGGGAGGGGGCAGAGGCTGGCTTTGCGACGAAGAGGGTTGGCAACAACTGGTTCGGTGGGTGGCAGCCGGATTTCGTGGCTGCTGGCTGCGAATTTGTTTGGCGGCGGATACAACGGTGCCAATGAAAGGGAAGAGGCTGGGAAGGGGAGGTGCTGGATCCGCGGCAGCGAGGCGCCACAACGGCGGATTCGGTGTCAGGGCGGCCAGATTTGACAGCGGGGACACGAGGATGGGTGTGTGTGTGTTTTCTGCGCGGGAGTTGGTTTTTGGTAGTAGACGTGAAAACCATTTTTTTAGGTTGGAAATGCTCTAGTTTTGACAGTAGGCTATGAAAACCCTTTTTTGGTTGAAAATGCTCTTATACTATATATATATATATATATATATATATATATACCTAGACAAATCCCCGATATTTCCGCCCAAGAAAAGCGATCGACGCGATATCTCTACTGTCACCAATAGGGTTTCCACCTACCGCAGCTTTGCTGTTTTGCAGAAAGAGGAGACCGCAGAGCGACAGAGGGCAAAGGCGCATCAACTGCAACCGCATTCGGGGCAGCCTAATCCCTTTTCTAACCCACCTCCTGCCGTCGTGCTCAACAGCTCAATCAAGTCTCCCAACAAAAGACCAACACCAACACCACAGCCACACAAACCTTCCCACTCCTGCTCCCTTCCGCGACTCCAACCAAATTCCCTCCCGATTCCTCCACTCCTCTCGCCCCCCGAGGCACACTCCCCAAACCCTAGCTCTCCGCTCCCGCGTCGTCGCCCATCCCCCCACGCCGAGCTCGACCGCCGCAGATGGGCTCCGACTCCAAGGAGCTGCTCGGGATCGAGCCCCTCGAGCTCCGCTTCCCCTGTACGGCCCCTCCTCCCCGCCTCAACATCCCTTTGCTTTGTATTTTAGCTGTTCCGCGTGGTTCTCGGCTTGAACTGCCGCGGTGTTTTTTAAGCCAAACATTCCCGTGCAATTCTGTATGTAGACCGTGGAGGGAATCCGGCGGATTCGCCGGTTCGTACTGTGCTCGTGCTAAATTTCGTCCTCTTCTTGTTCTTCTTTTTCTGGATCGCGCAGTCGAGTTCATGAAGCAGATCTCCTGCTCCATGGAGCTCACCAACAGGACGGACGACTACCTCGCCTTCAAGGTAATCGGAATCGCCACGCATTCAAGTGTTTCTCAGCCTTCGTCACAGCACACAGCTCTGCACTTGTGTACAAAGTATCTGAATGTGATGCCGCATTTGGTGAAAATGTTGCGCCTCTTAGGTCAAGACGACCAGCCCCAAGAAGTACTGCGTTCGCCCCAACAGCGGCATTGTGCCGCCACGGTCCACCAGCTGCGTCGTCGGTAGTGCCAGCTCCCATACACCTCCTGACCAAAGTCATCCGGATGCTTTGTTATGTTTCTGCAAAAAAAAAAAAAACTGACAGTCTCTCTGATTTCTCAGTGACGATGCAAGCGCTGAAGCAGGCGCCGCCTGACATGCAGTGCAAGGACAAGTTTCTCGTGCAGAGCGCTGTGGTGACGGAGGGAACAGCAGTCAAGGATATCACCGGAGAGATGGTACTTCACGTTCTGATGTCTCTTCGTTGGTTCGATTATGTTGAGGGTTGTTTGCTTTAGCGGTGCTAACAAGCGAACCTTTTGTAGTTTAAAAAAGAATCAGGGAATGTGGTGGATGAGGTGAGGCTGAAGGTTGTCTATGTGCAACCACCACGACCACCATCGCCTGTGCGCGAAGGGTCTGAGGAGGGTTCGTCGCCTCGGCCTTCATGGTCAGATGGGGCAAACATAAATTATCAAGATGTGAGATCTCTTACTTTATGCTGTTTCTTTGATTTTGTTGTTTGTTCCTAACTGCTTGAGATGTGATTGATTATCTTCTAGATGCAGGCAACAAGGGAATCTGATGAGCCACCACTGTCCTCGGTTAGTATCTTAACTTCATCTGCTCTTTTCCTGGTCTGCTCTCTTTTGTAACCATGTTAAACTGAGTTGTTGCTGGTTTCAGGCGCACAAGGAACCATCGGAGATAACCTCTGAGGTCAGCTCCTTCGAACAACTATTTAAGTCTGCATGGATTTTCTTGTAGAAGTTTGGAAAGCAGAAATTGATTTTGTATACCTTCGGGGCATCCTTTTCTGTAAATGTTTAACACTAATAGGGAGCAAACCTTCATTGAAACCCTGAGAAGTAAAATCAAGTACAATAGACATGTGACTTGCACTTTTCTCGATTATCAATGTGCCTTAATTGCATAGTTGTATCATTTGGAAGAAGGGTAAAGCTGCAGAGTTATTGTGGTGGTCTCCACTTAAATAACATATTCTCCCCAAAATCATTCTAACATGTAATTCATAACCCTAATTTTAAATGTTTTAGATAGTCAACTTTCTCTATTTTGTCTGACACTTCCAAAGGATTAAGTAAATGTTGTGCATCACAAGTGTCATGCTTTGTAAATAGACGTTCAGTGAGCTGACACCTTGTTGCTTAGTACTCCCTCCGTCCCAAAATAACTGTCTCAACTTTGTACTAGCTCTAGTACAAAGTTGTACTAAGCTTGAGACACTTATTTTGGGCGGAGGGAGTGCATAAGAATTATTTCAAACGACAAATTTGTGTTCAAGATGCTGTCGCACTTGTTAACGCCATTAGACTTTGAGCAACATTCAACTTAACACTGAAATACTCAATAAAAGCCAACCAAAATACTGGATCTTTAAGCCTCAGACTGATGTAAGTATTTTGAATTTATATACTGTAATGTACGGATACATATTTAAGCCACTAGTGAATCGTATTAAGTTCAGCTTTATGATAATAGATACTATGGTGTAAGACAGCTATTTGCGTCGGCATCACTATGATGAACTTGCTAAACATTTTTTTTGCGGGAAACTTGCTAAACTTGAAATTAGGTGTTTCTGTGTTGAATGTCCTGTGCTGCCGTGCCGTATGCTTTTGTTATTATACTACTGAGAATATGTTAGAGATCAGTGGGTATTGTTCAAGCTCTTAACTTATAACAAGATACCCAGCTCATTTTTGTGTACTTAGTTTATGAACCTGTATTCAGTTGATCATCTTTAGTTGTTGGCCTTTGCTAATTTCTTTTGCTGTGGACTTGCAATTGTAGCTAATTCCATTCAATGATACACACAAATCTGCCCAATCGGCATACTATAGCAACTAGATTCGTTATTAGGTCCAAATGCACATGCTTTGGTAGTACATCTTGTAACTTCTGCATGTGTATTGGTATGGTCAATTACTTGCATTATGCGTACAGCTGAGTCAATAAATGGGTCCTATTGAGAGCAGACTTTGTGCTCTGTTCAGCACTCAACATGTTCAGTTTGTCATACACTATTTGTTATAAGTATCTTGTACTTGCCTTGTACTTTTTTTTGCGGCATGTACTTGCCTTGTACTGACACCAATAATATCTGATGAATTGTTTTTTAGACATCACCATTGATTTCAAGATTAACTGAAGAGAGGAACTCTGCTATTCAGCAGAACAACAAGCTTCGTGAGGAACTGGTTAGTGGACTCTGATCTTGATGTCAACATTTTTGTGGCATGTTTTGTATTTTGATTGTAGTAGCATCCTTTCCTAGTGTTTAAGGCTTGAGAAAATTTGTCATTATAGCGGTTGCACTGCTGCTTATCTGTTCATTTAACCTAGGCATATATCTTAGGCCTACAGCCTATTGCACACATAAAAAGTTGCAGCATACATAAACCATAATACCAAACTTGTTAGATTACCCTCCATGGTTGGAATATTGGCAGTTTGGTACAGGAAACACTGTTAAATTTCAGCTGTGTGCACGTTGAAGCCTAATGTTGTTGTAACCAAACATCTTCCGTTGAATTTTGACAGGACCTTGTGAGAAGGGAGATCAGCAAGCAGAATGGCAACGGTGGGTTCCCATTGGTGTTCGTGGTTGCCGTTGCTCTGCTGGGAATTCTTCTGGGTTACCTCATGAAGAGATAGATGATCCAACATAATCCTGCCGGCATCTTGTTAGGCTCCTGCCCTCATCAAAATGGAACATTGTTGTTATCTGCATTCTGATGCATTTACATGTACGAGACCACTACTTAACAGCACAAAATCTTAGGGTATGGTGTCTCCTGTAGTCGCAAGCTTCAGATTGGGTTGAGCACCACACCTGGTCAACTAGTCGTCACGGTTAACCTATGGTTGTTTGCCATATATATATGGCTACTGTTAGCTTGGGCATTGGTGTAACTTGGTACAATTGTTTAAAAAAATGACTTTCGCCTATCTAGTGCTGATCCCCTCATGGTATGTTTGTCCAGTGCTGTGAGGATAATAATACATCATTGGTTTTGGCCAAGTAAACCAATGACTTGGAACGGAAATTTCCAAGAGCTCTTTTTAAGTGTGGCTCAAATTCACGCAGTAGATAGTGTAAAATGCATTCCACTTTGGACGTTTACTCGCCAAGTGAGCAGTGCCCCTTCAACACATCATCAAAAAGATCTTGGACGACTAACCAAAGCACGAAAGCCAGTTAGAAAATGGATTCCTATTTGTACGAGGCTCCCGGCAGGTCCACTGGATTCTTGCTTAATTCGATGTCCATGCATCCATTTGCAGCAGTAAATAAGAGCACGGCGAATTGGTGGCGATTCCCGTTCGAAAAGCAGCAGTAGTCCCGTAGTACTACTCAACAACGTACATGAACAATTAATCCTAGCTGAAACAGGGCGACGAGTCACATGGCTATCTACCCTACCAGGACCTTGATACGCAGCTCCTGTGGACAAAGGTTCTGTTGAGTCCTGGGACTTTCATTGACTCGTATGCCTCCAGGCTCCAGCATCTGCGCCCGGTTTCACCTTCCAATCCATGTCGTCTCAATAGTTTAGTTAGGTTTTGCAGAGGCACCGTCTGCTTGCCCTGTCATCATCACTCCCCTGGCTCTTGCAGCATGTTGCATCGGGACATGATGGCACGGAATTCCTCGAGGCTTATCTGTGAAGCAAGATTGAATTGTAAGAACTGGATTCATGTTGTAGCGCTCGTAGACCACCATTGAACAAGTGTTTGCAGCATCTGTTTGACGGAACGGGCAATGGTGGCTAGGTATCTGTTGTGGGAATCCATGTTTCACCATAATTATTTAGAATCATTATGATGAGCTAACAAGTTAAAATGACCAGAGTTATCATTGGGTGGACAAACCAGCAGCATTACCCCCTTCCCTCTGGTTGAGCTTACTTGATAAAACGGCATCCTGGTGGCCACTGGTCACTACTCACGAGTCAAGTGGTCATTCAGTAATGCAAGTTTACAACATGATGGCTATATCTAACACCACAAAAAAGTAGAACAACAGGACTATCATATATATAGTCGCTAGTCAATAAGTACACATATATTTAAAACAATTCACATTCTTAAATACATTGGCAAATAGCAGGGGAAATGATGGGAACCTGCCAGTTCTGGCTTGGCTAAAACAGCCGTCACCAGAGAAGTGCATTTATATCTGATTTAAATGTGTAATTTTCCAAAAGGGAACCGGTTGTCAGTGTTAATTGATTTGAATATGGTTCCAAGAGTGCACAGAAATCAGACCATTTATAGTTTCCCAAATCAGAAAACTAGATTCATTCAAGAACATTTGACGTAGATATGTCAGCATTTTTATTCAAGAACAAAGGACAAACCTTTCCATCTTTGTCACTATCAAAGCAATGGATCATCTTAGATAGCTCAAAATCTGTCCAGATGAAATCATTTATATTGGCCATTTTTTCAAGATCCCAGGGTGCGATGTATCCTTTTCCAGCTTCTGTACACCAAAGTAGTAACCAATTCATAGTCCATAAACGTAAAATATTTAGATAAAACCTTATAGTACATTGACAACAAAAGAGGAACCATGCCAATCAAAATTTTGTGCTTCTGCTATGAACATAACTAAACCCAGTTGTCTATAGGGGAATACCCAACTGAAGATACTTCAGTGTGGACAAATCAGCTTGGCTTGTCGATACTGTTTAAGACTTAATCTTTATTCCCCTGGTAAGCATCGCAGGATCACACCATACGTAACTTTAACCAATACGCAAATCACAAGGGCATCAGAATAAAACGCCTATGTTACTTTAGGCTCATAGGCTTTCCTACTAAGACTATTTCCTCAACAAACAATTATGTATAGATGCAACACAAAAGCCATTTTCTAGCGGAACTCAGGTTTTAAATGCCATAAAAGGACTTCCAAGTCAGATAAAATACCATCAAATGAGAAGAATATTGCCACCACATCATCTTCCGACAGTTGAATTCTGCTCCTGACCTGAAAGCGAGCAATGGAAAAATGGAAGCACAATTATGCAAAACACAAGTCAGACTGTACATGTCATTCTGGAAGGAACATACCTGCTTCTTTGTCTTCCCATTTTTAGTAGAGTCCTTAACAGGTGTGGTATTGTCATTTTTGCACGGCGTGCCTTTCCGTCCTTTGGCTCCTCTGCTCGAAGTTTCTGCAACTGTTGTTGTCGTCACGGAACTTTTTGAAGGTTCTGTTGTTGTCACGGAGCTTTGTGAAGGTTCTGCCAGGGAGAGTGCAATCGCCTGCATATGGTGAAGAATCATAAGTGGAAAAAGGATCAGGAGTTCAATAAGCATTCAAGGATCACATTAGATTTTGGCACCTACATTTGCAATGTATGTATTATTACCTGTTGTAAGGCTGCATCATCATCCATAAAATCGGTGAAGGGAGCACCTTCTTCTCTAACGGTGCTTTTAGAAGAGCTTCCTAAGTTCAATTTCTTCTTTGCCTTTCCCTGAAAAGAAAGCAGAGAACTGAAAACTATACATTGGTACTAATGAAAGAGCACACAGTTATATTATCATGCAATTTCACATTTCATTTATTTGGGAGATCTCTAATCCATTGCGCAGTAAACGCTATTCATGCTATGAAGACACCCTACAACTATCACCAATAGCGTCAACAAATTCATACTAAGCGATGGTATACAAAAAATTCAAGGACATGGATTGGTGGATTTGCTACCATGGAAAATTGGGGCACCTTTTGGTTAGACCTAGAGGAGGCCTTGAACTCCTCCTCGGAGTCCTGGTCACTGGCCAACGAGCTCTCCTCCTCCTCTTCGTCGCCGCCGCCCCCGTCGGACGGGAGGTACTCCTCGTCCGCATCGTCGGATCGTTTCTTCTGTTTTCTCTTGGTCCCCGCCGCCGCGGAGGACGGCTGGTTGAGGAGGGGGGACGCCGCTATGCGGCGGATTCCGAGGGCCTCGAGGCGGGCCTCGTTCTCCCGTATCCGCGCCAGCCGCTCCTTCTCGTACTCCGTCAGGGGCTGCTCCTCTCCCGCCATGGCGAGGCTGCGGCTGTGGCTTCTCTCTCTCTCTGTGAATAAACTGTGTGAAATCAATCGCTCTTTTCTTGCTTTTCTCCTAGTGGATTTTCTTATCAGATAGGCCGAGGGCGTAACATGGGCCTGATTTTATTATCTGGATGGGCCGTAGGAAGATTCATCTCTACTCAAACAAGCCTTTCTATATATTTTGTCATGTTTCTCTCAATTTTCTTCCATGTTTCTCAGAAATAATACTAAAGATGCATCGATCAATTTGGATCAGAGGGTGTAACATTTTTTTCTTCATATTTCTCAAAAGAAAAAAAATCATGATGACATGTGCCTCATTTATATAGTAAAGATTAAGGTACAAGTCATGTAGACATTAACTTAACAAAACCGGAAAGATAACAGAACGCTAACCTTTACATAAAAGACCGTCCGGCAAGAAAGAAAATTAGAATCAAGTCGATGACTCCCCTGAGCATGACTCCAAATCCGTAATCTTCCTTCGGCATCATCGTAACAGCCATCAAAGAAAAACACGACAAATCATTTCTTCACCCGAACTCGATGTGGTTACATCCACACCTTTGTGGACATCTAAAGTAGGTTACCAAACGCGAGGTCATTGGCGTTCAAAGAATCTGGTTAGGGCAGCACCATAAACATGCCATCAAACACCAGATATGGACCCCTGCATGACTAAAATGTCGAAGGAGGGACCATACCTAGTTACCTACCTATCACCAACAACGGACCCACCACATGGGCCATCTTCCAGATGTCATCGATGCAGACCACTATCTGCATCCTTTCCTAGACTACATCCCAAGCTCCGCGTTGGCGTTGGAGCGGTCACCGTTGCAATGGCGGAGGTCGAGGATACAAGTCCAAGAATATCCTCGTCGTTACGAAATCCTTGCTTGAACAGGTTAGTTCCCAAATACATCATCGACCATAGAGTCGATTGTCCCGTCGGGGAAGGATCTGAGGCTTCTTTATTCAGTGTCGCCGTTGTCGAAGACAAGACGTGTTCAACGCAAAATCTAACTTACTAGGCCCTAAAACCTAAAACTACCTCATAAGCACGAGGGGGATCCAGCAGTAGTTGATGGAGTGAAGCCACCGAAGGACGGTGCCGAAAGGCTACACTCTCGCGGTTGTGGCGGCGACTAGAGTTTGCAGTCGTCGATCACGAAAGGAAGACTCTTCGTACCACGCATATATACACTAGTAGAAAACATGGCATTGGTTCGGGCCTCCTAATCCCATTAATCTTGGTTTGCTCACGAACCGAGACCAAAGGTGACAACTGTCCCGGTTCGTGAGCCCAGGGGGCCGGCCGGGCCACATGGGCCATTGGTCCCGGTTCGTCTGGCCCCTTTGGTCCCGGTTCCAGTCACGAACTGGGACCAATGCGCCTCGCTCCTGGCCCACGACCATTGGTCCCAGTTCGTGGATGGAACCGGGACCAAAGGGAGACCTATTGTCCCGGTTTCAGCCACGAACCGGGACCAATGGTCTGCCTATAAACCCTCGCCCGCCGCTAGCAGAGTCGTGGAGTGCTCTATTTTTCCAGGACAACAATGTTAGAGCTTTGTGGTGCTCTAGCTCACCTCCTATGCACATGAGGTGTTCGATCAAATGCCCAAGCCACACTTGAGCTTTCTCCTCTCGAAGCTCCTTGTCCAAACTCCATTTTCGTCAAGATTTGTCTAGGTTCGGCGGTCCGTCCTGTCCCGTCCCCGTCCTGAAACCGCCGTCGATCGTCCACGCGTGGTGAGCCTCTTGATCTTATCTTCTTTCTAAAAGAAAATATACTTACTCATATGATTTTCTTACTTTTATTATTGTTTGTTATTATATAGTGCCATGGTTATGGTATCCGCCCACGTCAGCCCTCGTCCAGTCTATGATTCAAATGTGGTATATTATCTTTTATAACTATTTCACACATCTAATGTCTATGACAATTAATTATGCCACCAACTTGACGTAGATGTTTTTATCTATAGGAAGTAGTTGAACCAGAAATGGATACCGACTATCAATTCGGCTCGACAAGTTAACTAAAGCTGAAAAAGAAATCGATCATTTGAAAGAAAAATTGAAAAGAACTGAAGATGAGAAGATGGGATTGGAGTTGCATGTTGCCGATATCGTCGATGATCACAGGACCAAGATGGCTGCAATGCGCTTGAAGCTTAGAAAATATGCCATTGATAAAGAGGCTTGATATCATTATGCTGTTGGATCAATTGTTACCTTAGTTTTGATTATGATCGCATTTGTTGCTGCATTGAAATGTTTTAAATAGTTTCAATGTATGGTTTAATTAGATGCTCTAGAGAGCTATATGTTGGTCAACAAGAACTATGTATCTACTTTGGTTTTAATGTGATGATGAACTTCTATTAATTTGGTCACTTCTGTATTCCTGATGTTCTGTAATGGTTTTTGACACACTTCATTATATATAATGCACGCAGATTAACCGGCAATGGATGTACGGTAACAGACGCACCGACGAGTACATTAAGGGGGTGCATAATTTTCTCGAAGTGGTTGAGGCAAACAAGCAGAATGGTTTTATGTGCCCTACATGTGGAAATTTGAAGTCTTACTCTGACCATAAAATCCTTCACAGCCACCTGTTTGTGAAGGGTTTCATGTCACACTATAATGTTTGGACCAAGCACGGAGAAATAGGGGTTATGATGGAAGACGACGAAGAAGAAGAGGATGATGACAACTATGTGCCCCCTGAATACGGTGATGCTGCAACCGGGGAAGCTGAAGATCAAGAGAAAACAGATGATGCGACCGATGATGATCTCCGCCGGGTCATTGTTGATGCAAAGAGACAGTGCGAAAGTGAAAAGGAGAAGCTGAAGTTCGATCGCATGTTAGAGGATCACAAAAAAGGGTTGTACCCCAATTGCGAAGATGGCAACACAAAGCTCGGTACCACACTGGAATTGCTGCAATAGAAGGCAGAGAATGGTGTACCTGACAAAGGATTTGAGAAACTACTGAAAATATTGAAGAAGAAGCTTCCAAAGGATAACGAATTGCCCGACAGTACGTACGCAGCAAATATGCCCTCTAGGATTGGAGATGCAGAAGATACATGCATGCCCTAATGACTGCATCCTGTACCGCGGTGAGTACGAGGAATGGAATGCATGCCCGGTATGCGGTGCATTGCGCTATAAGATCAGACGCGATGACCCTGGTGATGTTGAGGGCGAGCGCCCCAGGAAGAGGGTTGCTGCCAAGGTGATGTGGTATGCTCCTATAATACCACGGTTGAAAAGTCTGTTCAGAAACAAAGAGCATGCCAAGAATATGCGATGGCACAGAGAGGACCGTAAGAAAGACAGGGAGTTGAGAGCACCCACTGACGGGTCACAGTGGAGAAAAATCGAGAGAAAGTACTGGAAGGAGTTTGCAGGTGATGCAAGGAACGTTGGTTTGGTTTAAGCGCGGATGGCATTAATCCTTTTGGGGAGCAGAGCAGCAATCACAACACCTGGCCCGTGACTCTATGTATCCATAACCTTCCTCCTTAGTTGTGCATGAAGCGGAAGTTCATTATGATGTCAGTTCTCATCCAAGGCCCTAAGCAACCCAACAACGACATTGATGTGTACCTAAGGCCATTAGTTGAAGAACTTTTACAGCTGTGGAATGGAAATGGTGTACGCGTGTGGGATGAGCACAAACAGGAGGATTTTAACCTACATGCGTTGCTGTTTGTAACCATCAATGATTGGCCTGCTCTCAGTAACCTTTCAAGACAGACAAACAAGGTATGCCACACATGCACGCACTGTTTAGATGACACCGAAAGTATATACTTGGACAATTGCAGGAAGAATGTGTACCTGGGGCATCGTCGATTTCTTCCGACCAACCATCAATGTCGAAAGAAAGGCAAGCATTTCAAAGGCGAGGCAGATCACCAAAAGAAGCCCGCCATCCGTACCGGTGATCACATACTTGCTATGGTCAATGATTTACAAGTAATCTTTGGAAAGGGTCCCGGTGGACTATCTGTTCCGAATGACGCTGAGGGACGTGCACCCATGTGGAAGAAGAAATCTATATTTTGGGACCTACCCTACTGGAAAGACCTAGAGGTCCGCTCCGCAATCGACGTGATGCACGTGACGAAGAATCTTTGCGTGAACCTGCTAGGCTTCTTGGGCATGTATGGGAAGACAAAAGATACACCGGTGACATGGGAGGACCAGCAATGTGTTCACGAAAAAGATGGCATGCCTCCAAAGCAGTATGAAGGTCCTGCCAGCTACACTCTTACCAAAGAAGAGAAGGAAATATTCTTTGAATGCCTGCTCAATATGAAGGTCCCGTCTGCCTTCTCGTCGAATATAAAGGGAGTAATAAATATGGCAGAGAAAAAGTTCCAGAACCTAAAGTCTCATGACTGCCACGTGATTATGACACAACTGCCTCCGGTTGCATTGAGGGGGCTTCTACCGGAAAACGTCCGATTAGCCATTGTGAAGCTATGTGCATTCCTCAATGCAATCTCTTAGAAGGTGATCGATCCAGAAATCCTACCAAGGTTAAGGAGTGATGTGACGCAATGTCTTGTTAGTTTCGAGCTGGTGTTCCCACCATCCTTCTTCAATATCATGACGCACGTCCTAGTTCATCTAGTCGACGAGATTGTCGTTCTGGGCCCTGTATTTCTACACAATATGTTCCCCTTTGAGAGGTTCATGGGAGTCCTAAAGAAATATGTCCGTAAGCGCGCTAGGCAAGAAGGAAGCATCTCCATGGGCCATCAAACAGAGGATGTCATTGGGTTTTGTGTTGACTTCATTCCTGACCTTAAGAAGATTGGTCTCCCTCAATCGCGGTATGAGGGGAGACTGTCTGGAAAAGGCACGCTAGGAGCAAAGTCAATAATATGTAGGGATGGGCATTCTTGGTCTCAAGCACACTACACAGTTCTACAAAATTCTACCTCGGTGACCCCATATGTCGATGAACATAAGAACATTCTGCGCTCCAAACACCCAGAGCAGTGTGACGACTGGATTACATGTGAACACATCAAGACTTTTGGTAGTTGGTTGCAAACACGTCTCAGGTGTGACAACACTGTTTCTGATGAGTTGTACTTGTTGGCCAGGAGACCATCTTTGACTGTATTGACTTACAAAGGGTACGAGATAAATGGGAATACATTTTACATGATCGCCCAAGATCAAAGGAGTACCAACCAAAACAGCGGTGTCCGCTTTGATGCATCAACAACCAATGGGAAGGTCGACACATATTATGGTTACATAGAGGAGATATGGAAACTTGACTATGGACATGATTTGAAGGTCCCTTTGTTTCGATGCCAATGGGTCAATCTTACAAGAGGCGGGGTATAGGTAGACCCGCATTACGGAATGACAACAGTGGATCTCAACAATCTTGGGTACACAAACGAACCATTCGTCCTAGCCAATGATGTGGCGCAGGTTTTCTATGTTAAGGACATGTCTACCAAACCGAGAAAAATAAAAGATGAGGAAGCGAATACATCATACGATGAGCCAAAGCGTCACATAGTTCTTTCAGGCAAAAGAGACATCGTGGGATTGGAGTGCAAGATAGACATGTCTGAAGATTATGAAAAGTTCCAGGAAATTCCTCCCTTCAAAGTCAAGGCTGACCCAAGCACCCTGTTAAACAATGAAGATTATCCATGGTTACGGCGCAATAAGCAAAGGACACTAGCAAAGAAAAAGTGAATACTTTCTCTCCACAACTATTATGATGATGCCTTTGATCTAGAATATCACTGCAATTACATGTGAAGAAATGAAATGCCTTTTGTAACAGATGAGTTTCCGTCCGAAACCGTGATACTTCGAAAGAGATTGTCCGTTTTGTACACGAAGTGCATCCAGTTTTTGCCATAACCCTCTCAACTTTTTATAACATGCTATGTGGGTGCAATGATGATACCATGCCAACTTTCAACCTTTTCAGAGTTCATTTGAAGTCCTTTTCAATTTCAGAGTTATTTAGCTCAAAAAAATCAGTAAGTGCATGAAAAATAGCAAATGAAGTCAGAAAATGGTTGAAAAGGAACGATGTGGATTTGAATGGTGCATTTTGAACGCACAAAAAGTATGGAGTTCAAATAAGTTCAAAAAAATAAAATTCCTTTGTAACAAATGAGTTTTCGTCCGAAACCGTGATACTTCGAAAGAGATTGTCCATTTTGTACACGAAATTCATCCAGTTTTTGCCGTAACCCTCTCAACTTTTTAACACATACTATGTGGGTGAAATGATGATACCATGCCAACTTTCAACCTTTTCAGAGTTCATTTGAAGTGCTTTTCAATTTAGGGTCATTTAAGCTCAAAATAAATGATGAAAGGCATGAAAAATAGCAAATGAAGTCAGAAAATGGTTGAAAAGGAACGATGTGGCTTTGAATGGTGCATATTAAATGCAAAAAAAGTCTTGAGCTCAAATATGTTTCAAAAATTGGAATCCTTTTGTAACAGACGTGTTTTCGTGTGAAACCGTGATAATTCGAAAGAGATTCCCCATTTTGTACACGAAGTGCATCCAGTTTTTGCCGTAACCCTCTCAACCTTTTAGCAAATGCCGTGTGGGTGAAATGATGGTACCATGCCAAGTTTCAACCATTTCAGAGTTTATTTGCAGTGCTTTTTAATTCAGGGTCATTTTAGCTCAAAGTAAATACTGAAATGCATGAAAAAAGCAAATGAAGTCAGAAAATGGTTGAAAAGGGATGATGTGGCTTTGAATGGTGCATATTGAATGCAGAAAAATTCTTGAGTTCAAATATTTATAAAAAAATTGAAATCATTTTGTAACACACATGTTTTCGTTCGATAAAAGTTATATAACTAAACTTGATATTATATACAATTCATGCAACTAAAAATATCAAAGTTATTTAAAAAAAATTAATAGCAAAAAGAATATTCATAAAGTACTTTTTGTTAACAACTTTTAATATGCAAAGAAATAACATAAAAAATAGCAAAAGTGAATAGATGCGCTTATAGGGAAATTCAACCTAAATTCAAAGTGCTAGTTAGGCGCCTAACTAGCATTTTGAATTTAGGTCGAATTTCCTGCATAAGGGCATCTATTTTCACTATGAGAGGAGCTCAACGTAGCAGCCACGGCGGGGCTTATAAATAGGTTCGGGCAACTTTCGCTTGGCAAGGTGGGACTAAACTCTCACCACACCGTTGTGCAAGGCCATTGGTCCCGGTTGGTGGCACCAACCGGAACTAAAAAGCTTTAATAACAAACAAAAATAACATAAAAAATGCCGCCTACTAGACAACCACGGCCTGCATATGACTAGAAACCCATCTGAAAATGGGCCAGGACGCAGGCCCGCGGGCCCAGCAGGCCCAACATGGCAGAAGCAGAGTTTAGGCATATATATATAGCCTGCTTTGGAGAGGAGCTCGACAGGTCATGCGCATCGGGGCTTATAAACAGGTGCGGTCTCCCCTCTACTAGCAAGATGGGACTAAACATTTGACACCGCTGCGCCAGTCCTTTGGTCCCGGTTGGTGGCAGCAACCGGGACTAAAGGCCCCCCTTTAGTCCCGGTTGCTGTCACCAACCGAGACCAAAGGTCCCTGTTTCCCGCCCCTTGGGATGATGAAAAGGGACCATTGGTCCCGGTTCGTGGCACCAACCGGGACCAATGCCCCCCTTTGGTCTCGGTTCGTGCCACCAACCGGGACCAAAGCCTTGTTTTCAGTAGCCCACAGGGCGGGAAGCAGAGGCCTTTGGTCCCGGTTGGTGCCACGAACCGGGACCAAAGGGTGGCACTAGTCCCGGTTGGTGCCACGAACCGGGACCAATGCTCCTTGTATATAAGCCCACATTTAGCAGTTTTTGACCATATCGCTCCCTCGAAGGCCAGATCCCACACACGCCGTCAGGCTGCCTGAATCTCGTGCGCTCTATGTCGCCGTCGCCGCCGTCGGCCGCCGTCCCCGACCTCCCCGACCTCGCTCCGGCTGCCCTGCCCCGCGCCACCCCGCTCCGGCCGCCCCGCCCCGGCCGCGCGCCCCGCCCCACGCCAGCCGCCCCGCCCTGCTCCGGCCACTGCTCTGCCCCGCTCCGGCCACATCCCCCCTCCCCTATACGTGAGGATGATTTTTTGTTTTTTGTTCATATATATCTGTGTATGATATTTTTTGTTCATATATATGTGTATGATGTTTTTTGTATGTGTTCATATATGTGTATGTGTATGTATGTGTTCATATATGTGTATGTGTATGTACGTTTTATTATATTAGCTCTCATTACATGTTATTTAATTATTATTTATATATGCTTGTCGTATCGCTGTATTGCTATTTATAGAAATTGTCGTATCCCGTATCGCCGTATCGAAGTTGCCGTATCGGTGCTTCGTAGGTTACCGTCGCCGCGTGATGATATGTCCGTCCGGCATTTTTTTTGTTCATATAGAAAACTCTGGTAATTTTGACATGAGGGGGGACTTCGATCAACCCCCTCTCTCCCGACCAACTCTCGAGTCCGCCTAAACCGGGACTGAAAAAGCGTTGTCGATCTCCTACCCCCTCTCGTCCCTACCCGACAAACTCTCGAAGCCACCCAAACCACTAGAAGAAAACTCCGGTAACTTCGATCAACCCTCCCTCGCCCGACCAAACCCTAGAAGCATTGCCGAGGCCACCCAATCCCTAAAAGCGTTGCCGAGGCCACCCAAACCCTAGAAGCGTCGAGGCCACCCAATCCCTAGAAGAGTTGTCGAGGCCACCCCAAACCGTAGAAGCGTCGAGGCCACTAATATGATCCCTTGTCTATGTTTGCCACTAATTAATATATCCATCTCTCATGTTTGTATATTAATTGCCATGTTGTAATATTTGCAGAAACCATGGATCCAACCATGGATCCAACCATGAACAGAGACTTTGAAGGAGAAGAGTTGTTGGGGGACATGATCCGCGGCGGCGACAATATCTTCTCGTTAATCAATTTTGACATGGAATAGCTAGGACATGATGATGACAGCTCCGGTCACTGAATGCTGGAGGAAGAAGGAGACCATGATGACGGCTCCGGTGACTGAGAGCCGAAGGAAGAAGGAGACCATGGTGACGGCTCCGGTGACCGAACGGAGGGAGCTGTTGCAAAGTCATCCGACGAGGTATATATATTAATTAAGCCTGTGCTGACTAATTGATGCATTAATTGTTTTGGTATGTACATATATTTACTCTTATTTCTTCTTTTATATAGCCCTCCGGATCGATCCAAACTTCGGTAACGAGATGAGGCCCGAAGAAAAGGTTGGGCAAGGAAGAAAGGTTCACGATCACCTTAATCGCGAACGATGGCCAACCAATTGAACCGAAGAAGACCAAGGATGCATTTTCTGCTTAGTGTGGAGCTATTGTCAGGGACAGCATTCCGATCAGCATCCAGCAATGGAATGAGCTGGCTAAGAACGCTAAGAACTACGACCCTCAAGTTTCTTATGTCACCGATAGACAGAAAGAAGATCTTTGGAAGGTCCTGAAGGCAAATTTCACCCTACCGCCAGAGGAGGATGAGAGTAATCCAGTTATAGAGCCACTGGTCAGGTTGTGTGCTTTTAAGAAGATGGAAGATCTTTTCAGGAGGTGGAAGAATGAGTTGAAAGCTAAGTTTGTCGACCAAGAGAAGACTCCAGTATTCGTCGGCCGGTATGCGGGGATAAGAGATCAATGGGACGCGTTCGTGGCCTACAAGACTTCTGAAAAGAGTAAGAAAATGTCAGCGATAAACAAGAAAAATGCTGAGAAGAAGCAGTATCACCATCGCATGGGGTCAAGTGGCTACCTCAGAGCCCGACCATTGTGGGCCAAATGGGAGGATGACCTGCGAGCTAAAGATGTCAAACCAGAGACAGGGAACTGGCCAGACCGTTCAAGGACTTGGTTCTTCGGGGTTGGGGGAACTTTGGACCGTGAAACAGGGAAGTGCGTTTGGATGGATGAGCAACTTGCAATACCCGTCAGGAAGCTTAAGCAAGTTATCAAGGAAGCGTTGGAAGGGAAGTTCATTCCCAACAGAGAGAAGGACGAGCTGACTGAGGCCCTCGGGAATCTTGAGCACCCTAGATGAACACGAGGCATGCCAGACTCCGTTTCATGGAAGCTTGGGTTTCCTAGCGTAGGCGGTTACAAAAGCCGGGAGAGGAAGAGGAAACAGGAGCTGAGCGTTGTGCAGGAGCTCAATGCAAGAGTACAAAGGCTAGAGGAAGAAGTTATGAGCCAGCGAGCTCCCGACCAGCAACTTGATCAGGGGCACGAAGCTACCCTAGAAGTTACCCCGCCATCTCAGCAGAGAAGCAGCATGGCTTCCACGAAGCTCCTTCACCAGCCTGACTTCACGGCTCCTAGCTACCCCGTGGATGCTATCACAGATGGCCAACATTGCGAGCTTATGACAAAATGTGCTAACCTCACCTTCAAGGCGGCTGACGGCTTTGTTGCACCTCCTCGAACCGACGGAACTTTTTACCATGGTCAGATTCCACATGACTATGCTGTTGTGCAAGTGGATGAAATAATGGGGGGATTTGAGGAGCTCCAGCTTGACCACCCCACAAGTGAAGGGGAGACTCAGCTGAGATTTACTCTGAGGAGTACATGTCTATGGCGGAAGGAGCATATCAAGCTTCCGAACTGGACGCCTCCTCCTCCTCCTCCTCCTCCTCCGGCGAGTGATGAAGGCACTCATCCTCCTCCTCCTTCTCCTCCGACGACGACGAGGGATCAAGGCACTCCGCCTCCTCCTCCTTCGACGAGTGATGAAGGCACTCATCCTCCTCCTCCTCCTCGGTGATGGATCAAGGCACTCCGCCTCCTCCTTCGCCTCGTACGGTGCATGACGTCAACGATCAAGGCACTTCGCCTACTCCTCCGCCTCCTCCGGCGCGTTCGAGCAGTCCGCCTCCTCCTCCGTCTCCTCAGCAACGACGGAAGACAGCCGTCGCCGCTCCTCCTCCTCCTTCGCCTCCTCCTCCAGCGCATCGGGGCACTCCGCCTCCTCCTTCGCCTCGTAAGCAACGACAGAAGAGAGACGCCATCGCTCCGGCTGCTAGCAGTACAGCCAGTGGCGGGAGGCCATACGAATACGGTCCTAAGTCTCTCAAGCCATTGGAAAAGTTGCCATACGAGAGGACCGCGGAGGAAACCGCGAAGATCTCTCAAGACCAAGTGAGGGCCCATTTTGCAAAGAAAGCTCCACCTCCGAAGCAGACCATAGATCCGGTGACAGGGAAGCACACTATCGAGGCCCTGAAGCGACCACCACTGCCTCCGCTGGATACCAACTATGTCCGCGCTATTAAAAAGGCATATCAAAATGCGGTGCGGACGGGAACTACTTCCAGTGATGAGAGGTTAGCAAGACGAAGAAGTGGGAAAAAAATTCCCCAGCTCGGTGAACAGGCTAACCAATCGTGCCCTCCGCTGAAGGTGCCTACCGATATCGCCACTGATCATCCGGGGATGGTGCCCGGTACCAATCCTGCTGATTACATGAGCGATGATGTACTGTTTGAGCCGTTGGAGGTGGACGATTTCAAGTACCGATACGGGAAGCCTCTCGTCAAAGATGGAAGTCCTCCTCTAGGAACGACGATGAGACAATTGCATGATTGATACATGAAAACCTGCAGCGAGTCTGGGATTGATTGTTTGATGATGAGTATTAAAGAGAAGCACGACTTCTTTGCCAGGAGGTGATTAATGTTGAATTTGACGAGCTTTTCCAGTTTTACAATCAAAAGGACATTGATATACAAATCATGCCTTGCTACTGTTTGTAAGTACTTCTGTAATTAAGTCTCTATAGCTCACCTCTTTCATTGCATGTATATATATAATTATCCTCATCACTATATTATGCAGATTGAAGATCATCGAATGCAGAAAAGTAGAAATGTATGACATTGGGTTCATTAACCCAAATATCATACATGAAGTGACGGTTCAAATGTATCCCAAACAAACCGAGGAGAACTTGCTAGAATTGATGCTTAAAAATCAAAACAAAGACAAAATACTCCTTCCTTACAAATTCAAGTGAGTGTTACTGTCTTGTGCATATTCGGTTTCTTCCTTATTACTCGAGGGTATAGTAATGTAATTGATGAGCTATGCATGTGTGCGCAGCCACCACTTTATTCTACTGGAGATTAAGCTTGACCGGGGAGTAGTAACCGTCTTAGACTCGAGACAAAATAAACCCGAGTTGTATGCGAACCTACTGAAATGCTCCGGAGGTAAGTTCAATCGATCATTATCGTACCATATCGGCAACTTTGTTCATTTCCTGATATATATCAAGTAATTATTTTCTTTGTCTGGCAGGGTTTGGAAAGATTTCACCAAAATTGCTCTGGGACTGCTTACCGAGCTGCAATTTAGACACCCGTAAGTAAGTAATATATACTACCTAGTTCCGACCATCTCTCATTGATTCTAGCTAGTTTCATCAGTATATACCATTTAGCATGCTTGCTTATCAGTTTGATTGACCTCTATTTCTCGTATAGTGCTTGTTTCAGGAACAAGGGACTAGTTTTTGTGGATACTACTTTTGCGAGTTATCTACAACGCGACGAATCCTAATAAGCGGGGCTACACTAAAAAAGAATATATAGTGCGTAAGCAAAAATATTCACAATTTTATTTTATTACCATCATTTGTGTTGAGTTTCATTCATATACATGTATTGACCCTCTTCTTCAATTTAGATGTGGCGGATGCAGGATGAACTCCTACCACAAGATCGCGTACGAACAATTCAAGAGGAATTGACGGGATTCTTTATTGACCACGTCATCAATAAAGCCGTAGAATACCATATGGAACTTGAAATTAGATGTTAGGGATTGTAACACATGATAGATATACGAAAACTTGTTGTTTGACCAATCTCTCGGAGAAGGAGGAGGTCGATCACTTCTCTCTGTATATGTTCATGACGATCTTGTGTACTTAATGGTTTCCTTCATTTGCTTACTAACTAGCGCGCCGCGAGTTCTCTATATACGTATAGTACGTAGCGTCGCGACCAAGTACGGAGATAAGAGGGGTCATTTCTCTCTATTAGTTAGCTAACAAAATATATAAAACCCCTAAATTAACCCTCCAAAACCCTCAACCCCCCTCTTTCAAAAAAAACAGCCCCTGACCTGCTGACGCGTGGACGCTCTTTGGTCCCGGTTGGTGTTACCAACCGGGACCAAAGGCCCTCCTGCCTGGGCTCGGCAGAGCGTCCACGTGTAGCCCCATCTGTCCCGGTTCGTAAGCGAACCGGGACTAAAGGTCACGGGATTTAGTCCCGACACTTTAGTCCCGGGTCCAGAACCGGGACAGATGGACCTTTGAAATCGGGACAAATGAGCCTTTTTCCACTAGTGATAAAAAGTCAAAAACAGAGGCACATGCCTTTCAATAGACAAACAAAGCTTCGCGTCGCGCCCTCATGGAGACGCATAGGCTGATATGCACACGCACGAGCGGATTCTATCTGATCTAGATATCCTTCAACAAGATCTCCGACAGTATTTCGAAACATGTCGACGGCCAGATCAAGGAGGACCGATCATGCAAATCGTTGTCGTGATCCGATAAAAGCACTAGGACCGTCACCATATTGTTGCCTCCACAACATCGATGTCATCGCCGGCGGAGGACACGGCTTGCACTGCCCACAGCCCGCGCCGCAGCCGACGCCGGCCAGGCTTTGCCCGGCCGCGTCCTCTGATGACAGCGAGGAAGGGGGAGGGAGAGGAGAGTACTAGCGGCGGCGGAAGCGGTTGGGGCGCCTTCACTCGTCTCTGTGCAACCTCCATGTACATGTCTTACAAAAACGTACACGATGGTGTACTGCTACCGAAGTTGGTACTACTAGCAATCTTTCATGTAGGGGAGAGTGATGAAGAACGAAAAGGAGTAGACAATGGATGAAAAACCAATCTCTTTTAGGCAAATCAATTCACTGTGCAAGTTGCTGTCAATACAAACACACGACAGCAGCGAAGCAACGGGGCATCTAGGAGATGGCCGCCTCCGCCCAGGCCAGCGAGGAGTCCCTGACGGACGTGTCGACGCCGTCCTCCAGGATGGCCGCGATCATGTTCATGGAGGGCCGCCGCGACGGCTCAGCGTCGATGCACAGGTTCACCACGTTGCAGACGATGCCCAGGTTCTCCTGGCTCACGCTCCCCAGCTTCGGGTCCACCAGCTTGCCCAGCTCCCCCGGCTGCTCCAGGTGCTTCCTCGCCTGACACACACACACACACACACACACACACACACATACATCCCATCCATCATTCTCAGGAATCATATGATTTATTTAGTTCTCTGGTAGATTTGTCATGCTGCTACCAATCCTTATTTTTTTTTTATAATTCAGAGTTCAGGCAAGAACACTTACCCAGTTCACCAGGTCGTCTGTGTCCTTGGAGAGCGAGGCCCTGCCGCTTATGAGCTCCAGGAGGATCACCCCGAAGGCGAAGGTGTTGGCCTGGACGTCCATGAAGCGCACGTGCCGGGAGTCCACGACGCCGTTGGAATGCCCGCCGCCGTTCACCACGCAGCCGGAGCTGAGGAGCGGCTTGCCGACGAGACCCCTCCACCTCTCGAAGTCGATTATCTGCAAAATCAAAACCCATTTCAGCTGTCAACATCCCTGCTGTAAACCGCGCCGATTAAAGACGCCATGCATGCTCCAAGAAGCAATGAATCGGCCGACCGACCTTGGGCGAGAAGTCTTCAGTCAGATAGATGGAGCTGGACGACAGCGCGGCGACGGCGAACGGCGGCTGCAGCTCGGTGTGCAGGTACCTGAGGACGCGCGCGATGCTCAGCGCTATCTTCATCCGCCTGGGCCAGGAGAGCTGGTATCCTTCCACCTCTGAAAGCACACACCACCAAATGAATACCTTCCCAAATGCAGCAAGGTTCCAACACCAAAGGCGTAAATATATTAAGCTTACCGTGCAGATGCTCGTAGAGCGTCCCATTCGGTGGGTAGTCGAAGACTACCATTCTTGAGAACGGATCAGACGACTTGCAGTATCCCACCATCTTCGCAGCATTTTCATGACCCAGTCTGGCCATTTCTACCACCTACATGTGTCGAACATACCAAAGACACATGATCGAAGTGCCGTCTAAGATCCCAGTATCAATGCCAAGTTGGAGAGCAATTAACTTACCTCCTTCTGGAAGTAAAGCTCGACGTAGTTCGTCCAGTAATGCACCGGAGCGGACATCGACACGACGGCGATCTCCCGGCCATCCTTCATGGTTCCCTTGTACACCACCGTCTCATGGGAAGACCCAATTATGTTGCTGAAGTCTTCGCAGGCCTCGGCGAGCTCTTGCCGGGTTATCTTCGGGACATTCGCCAGCAGGTCATCGTCTGCACCAGCAAAACAAAGTTGTAACTAAAGTAGCACACACTCCAGTATCAGTGTGTGAGAAGACAAACACTGACCAATGGAGATCACGTTGGTTTCCTTCCAGCTTAACGCTCTTGTCCATGGAACACCCCGCCTGGAGGATCTGTCTTTGCGTCTTCTTATACCAGCGATGGCACAGAGTGTTAAGACGGTGAGCACTGAAACTCCTGTGACGACCTCCACGATGAGGAGCCAAAGTGGCTGCAGCCTGCTTTTCTGCTGCCCATCTTCGCCAATACTGTTGTTGTCTTTGCCTGCGTCCGTGCTGTTTCCACCTGTAATTATGACGCAATATACTCACTCACTGCTAATAAATAAATAAATAAATTACAGCAGGTGACCTAAGTAATATTAAGAAAAAACAGTGTTCTATTCCCTCAAAAAAAAAATCCCTCAAAAAACAGTGTTCTGGTATATCAGAAAGTGAAGTAGGTATAGACCATTTTGAGTTACACTCCCTCCGTAAATTAATATAAAGATCTTATATTAGTTTACAGAGGTAGTTTTTTATTGCTAAAATGCACAGACCAGTTTCGTTTTGCTTCAGGCCGTGCTGATGTATAAATAGTCCACAGAAAAATTGAATACTTGAAAAAATATGGATACATTGGACAAACACAAGAAGATTAGGACAAGAGATCAAGCTAGGGGACAAGGAGAAGAATGTGTAAGAAAGGATCCAAGAAGGAAGCAAACAAAGTGGCAAATTTCTTCTCTTTGTTTTAGCAAAGCATAACTAACATTCCCACTACCCAATAGGTCCCATGATGTCATTCGCAACGTACAGGTCCTACTTTGCTAATGTCGCCTAAATTAGAACAGGTATTTTTTATGTTCCCATGGCCGCACCATCAATGGCCGCACCATCAATGGCCTCGAGCCCCAAAGCGTACCACCTTTTTACTTTTTGAAGGTGAACAAATGGCTGTGAATATTCTTCAGACTAGCCTAATGCCCTAGTGCAGTAGTTCCTTGAATACTGCAATAAGAAAATTTCATTTGTGTAGCTTTTTATTTGTCTAAAGGAACTGCTAGATGTCCCCGGAAAAAATAAAGGAACCGCTAAATGTATCTTGCAATAGGTAATGTCTACATGGTCTTGTTAAATTAAAGAAACACAGCGGCAAACAGCAAAAAATGAAAAGTTAATAGAATCATGTTGCTGAAAATAGGATTAAAATCATTAAATTTTATAATGTTTAAAAATGAAACATCACCGTACACTGCCAGTCAGGGCGGTTCATTGTGTCATTGTTCTGGAAGCAATTTCCTACCATGCGTGATCTGTTCAAATACTGTAAAACATGTAAGTTCAGATAGACTTGACTGAAACGTAAGCCACAAAAGAAAGATGTACCTTTGGATATGTCCCAAGCACGCAGGAATACCTCCGGTTAAAAGGTTATCTGAGAGGTCTATATCAGTTAGCTGAGCTAACTGACACAAACTAACTTGATCTTCTTTGTTGGTGGACACCCTGAAATAATAAGAACAATCACAATTTCTTATTCATGTGCAATGTCCATTGATGCCCATAAGGATTTTTTTTTGTGTGCAACTTGGTCACTGTTTCTTGTCTCATCCTCCAGCTTGTTTCGAAACGACAAACCGTATCGACATCCTCTCTTACTACTATTGTGAAACAGAATCAGTGCTGATTGATGCCGACATCTTAACTAAATAGCTTTATTGTGTTCATAGAAAAGACGTGCTCCCGTGCCTTTCCAGGATCCAGATCATGCATGCTGAAAACAGATAGCATTTGGTTTTGAAGACTCTGAAAGTCTGAAACAGACGCACTTACATGATGGAATCATTACTTCCAGGAATAGTCCCTGTGAGGCTGTTATTGCTCAACCGCAGCTCCTTGAGGTTTGCCAACTTGCCGAGCTCGGGAGGGATAGAGCCGCTCAACCGATTCGCGTGAAGGTCTCTAGGGCATAAGAGAACAGAAAGGGTTATGAACTTGTAAAGAAAAATAAATGATGGCAGCAGATGAAAACACAGGCTGATCACAGCTTCTGGAGTAGTAGTACATTGTGGAGATGTTTTTCATGTCGCCGGTCTCACTTGGAATGATCCCCACCAGTTGATTTGTACTGAGATTCATCACCGTAAGGTTCTTCAACTTGCCGATTTCTCTCGGTATCGATCCCGTGAACGCATTGTGATCCAATATGCTGCACGAAGTTCATCAAGCATGTTACTCTCAGTTGCTTGCAGGCAAAGATGTTGTAAAAAAAAGAGCAGAGGGTTGCAAGCACATACAGTTTTTGGAGAGAGGTCAAGGATCCAATCTCTGGTGCGAGGAACCCCGAGAGAGATGAGTTTGATAACTCCCTGGCAGCAAAAAAAGAAGACATCTTACTTACAATGAGAGAAGAACAGCACGTTTATCAACATATGAAGTACACAATAATTGCAATGCTGAACTTTTGGCTAACCAGCAAGTGTGAGTAAACATAATATTACCAACACATTTCTTGTTTTACTCTGGATAAGCAACACTTGGATTTTCCCCACATAAAAAAGTTTAACACTTGGATTTGAAGATTATTTTTAAAAACTGAGAATTTCATTGGTTTCTAGGGGTGGGACCGCAAGCCCACCGGGTCAGTTTTCTGAAATGGGTAGGTGCTTCTGGGGTCAACTGAAGATAGGAGAGGCGCATAGTAAAAGTAGGTAAAAAAAATGATGGTAGCTTTCAGCTGGATGTCTCATTGTGTTGTCGGAGACTTTTCTGTGGAAGAAGATGGGTGTATCATCCTGCCCTGCTCTTGGCCAGAGAGCCTTTCTTCTACCCCCGGATTGTTCCATTGGAGACGGTGAAGGATGAATTGTTCATATCGTTTCTGATAATAAACTCTGAAAGAGGCGAACATGGTGAAGAAACGGCGCATTCGGGCGGCCCCCTCATCTTGCAGCAGACTGGCGTAAGAAAGAGAGGAATAATAGCAGGGATTCTTACAGAGCCACCACGCGGCTGTCGCTGGAGTTCCAGCTGGTGAAGGAGCACCAGACGCCGGACCACCAGCAGGGATCCGCGTCGCTGGAGTTCCAGTCGGAGAGAGGGTCGTCGGAGATGGCTCTCTTGAAGGCGAGGAGCGCGCGCACTGCACGCCCGGAACAACAAGAAGGACGACATGACGAAGCGAACAATCAGTCGGCACCTCGAGATGAATCAACAACGCAGCGAAGCTGGTCGCACGAAGTTACAAGAGAGGAAATCAACGGTAGCTCACGCACTGTCGTCTGAGACGGAGGGCTCGGAGCCCACGGCGGTGGCGGCGCGGCCGAGCCTGAGCCCCAGGAGCAGCAGGAGGGAGACCCCGAGCAGCAGCCTCGCCATCGCCCGTCGTCGTTCTCGTCGTCGTAGTCGCACCACGTAGCGCTTTTCCTAGAGCAGAGGCCGAGGAGGGCCTGTTAGACAGAGCGCCGTGTGTTCGCTCGAGTTTGTAGGGGTACCGGAAGAAGAAGAAGGGATTGGGCGAGGAGGTTGCACTTAACGGCCACGCCAAGCAGTGATGATGGCCTATCACACTCGCACAAGAGCGCTCCAACAGGACAACCAAACCAAACCACCGCATAAAAATATATTAATATAATTAATTAATTAACTAACTAACTTAGCCACCCCTGCAATGTTGTACTCGCCCGCACGTGAAAATAACTAGCACTCCTTCTAAGATAAGTGTTTCAATTTTATGCTAACTAACAAAACTGTACAAACACTTATTTTGAGATAGAAGAAATAGTAGCCAGAGATACGGCGCTCTGCAATCTTCGGTACAGCACGGTACTAGTCAACTTAAAGCGTAGACCAATTTCAATTTGCACCGGGCGATCGAGCTGCAGATGCAGGAAGAGGCAGACGCGGACACGAAAGCTCGGAAGTACCACGTCCTGATGTCCATCCGTCGATCGAGACACGTGCCCAACTCCCAAATCAAGCCCCAAAATGTCATCGTTACGCGACGCTGATGCTTAAGCTCTAGCACCAGACGCCCCCCCTTCCTCCAAGTTCATTGTTTATCCGTATGATTATCTGATACTCGTTCTTCTGTTTTTATTTACTTCGTATATTAAATTTGTTTAAAATCAAAACTTTATATACTTTAAGTAAGTTTGTAGACAAATATATTAACATATACGCCATCAAATCTATATCATGGATTCATCATTGTGTATATTTTCATATCATATAAATTTATTACTGTAAATATTCATATTATTTTCTACAAACTTGATTAAATTTTATAAAATCAGACTTCAGTCAAAACTAATATGCGGAATAAATAAAACCGAAGGGAGTACCGATTCAAGCCCTGGTTGGCAGGCAGGGCACGCTCCCCTCAAGGCCTAAGCACACGCGCGCTGAAGGCGACGTGCTGGGAGACCCTCGATTTTTTTAATATAATATATAAATGTGCGTAAGATATGGTTTCGTTCGTGTCATGGCCCGGGCGGGCTGCTTCTTGGGTTGGTTGTTTCCTCGCAACTAGCTATTGCTGGGTTAGCGATTTGATTGGCTGATTTTACTATGGAGAATGACGCAATGACCTTTGAAAGGGAGCCGGTGCACCCACTATCAAGAAAGTTACGCGCGAAAGCTAGAGTATTCATTTCAATGGGGGACGCGCGTCACCGGGCTTGCATGATTTCGTCAGGGAAAAGGTCAAGAGCAGGGCGCCATCATATGCCGTAGCCGACCTAAATGTGATTAATAGTTGTAAAGTACACCGATTGACCAACTCAGGAAGCATGCATCCCCATGCATGCTCGCAGATTGATCCAGGTTCAGGACGCATGCTTGTTCGCTTGTTTGTTTCATCTTCTCCGATGAAGAAATGTGCACGCGGTCTTCTCGCTCTTTCCGGCGGCGGTCGACGCATGAATTCAAGTGGATTTTGAAGTTTGATCCCTTCCAAACATGCACATGATGCAAGACCGGTGGTGGAATCGGCACCGAATGGAATGGAGATTGTTTAGCTTAAAGATGGCCTGAAAGGGAGCTCTCCTGTCCTGATGCTTCCAAGCAAATCAAGAGGTACTAGTAGAAATGATGAACCCCGTGGGTGCAGAATATGGGACCGGGGGGGGGGGGGGGGGGGGGGGGTACATGCAGCAGCCTTCGGGCGCAAGCTTGTATCATGAGGAAGACATTATTTCTCCTGATCTACATTGGCCTTTCGGAGGGATGAAAAGTGCCTATTTTCCTTCTTGTTAGGCCGATCGAGCTTTTCTTTATATAGGAAACAAATTTGTCCACAAACACATGGAATGTTTCAATGCACCAGGTCCGTAAGGAAAGACAGTATGGGACACAATACGATGCTGGTACTTGGTCTCTCTCCTGCAGGGTCAGTCCTCTTAACATAATACTACTCCAGCTTCGGTCCTCTTATTGAATTAAGAGCATCTCTATCAAACTTCATAAAACACCGACTCACAAAATTCGTTTACAGTTCGTGAAAAAATGGTTTTGTGAGCCGACGCGGGTTGCGGCTGAACATTCCCCGCGTAGTTGACTCGTAAAACAACATATTCTATAAAACCTCCAGATTAGCCAATTTGAGAGCGATTTCGACGAATTGAGTTTAAATTCGAAAAATAAAACATAGTTCGCGAGCGCAAATAAAATCATAGTTTTCTACGACAAACGCAACAAGACTTCATGCAAAAGCAATGACCACGTCCATCATCATCTTGGTCGCTTTTCATCCTTCGTCATGATCTTCACTCCGCACCACCGCCATCGATGCCGCCGCCTCTGAATCCATCACCGACACTTGTGACCGAAAGGTGCGTGGGGTCCTATTGGGATACCTTGCCATCATGCGGAAGTATTGATCTTCGATCCTTTGCCAATACCTCTTGACGGTTTGAGATGTGTCGGTGCACGCATCAAGAGACACCACACTCCAAGTCTTAATCAAGATTTGGTCTTTGAACAACGTGCAATTTTACGATCTCACGCCTTTTTTGCTTGCGCTTGGTCATACATCCCCTCGTCTATCTCCTCCACCTCATCTTCACCACCGTGACCATCCACCCCGCCATCCATTTCATTGTAATCAAAATCGGCGATCGGGGCTTGATCGATGTCGACGGTGTTGGTGTCCAACAAGTTGACGAATTCGGCAGTGGCATTGTTTGAACCGGCGCTACAGTGAGTGTCATCAAGTCACGAGCTACCGCAATGGCGAAAAGTGAAGCAAGTAGAAGAAATCAAAGAAGCATACCATCCGGTCATTTCATCAAACACCTCGCTTGCGGTAGAAGCATCGCAGTTGAAGAGCATCGTCGGGTACCTCTTGCTGGGGCGGAGGGAGAGGATGAAGTTGCCGGCCTTTTCATAGGAGCCTTCTTGCGCCTCACGCCCGAAACCTTGCCCTTCTTCTCCGATGGCGGTGGCGCCGGGCACACATGCCTTCCCGACAAGGCCAACCGGATTTCCGCCCTGCACGACGATGTTGCCCTATCGCTTGCGGACATGCGCGGTGGTGCCTTGAGCGACGGTGGGGGCGACATGGCCGGCGACGAGATATGCCGGAGGGGATTGCACGTGCGCGACTTTCACGATGACGGGGGCGGGTGGAAGGCTTCCATGGCGGCGAAGATTGCCCGGGGAAGATGGACCAGAGTGGGCGGAGGCAGGGCAATGGTGGCGAAGGGGTGGGAAGCGGGAACGGCCGCACGGAAATTTCCCTTGCGCCAAATCTCGTTGTGGATAGGGGGGCGAGCTCGGTTCGGCCTCCCACCCCATGAATCTAAAGGTTGAGGGCGAACTTTTGCCGCGCCCCGCAAAAAAAATTACAGGTCACGGCCCGATACGGGGCCTGATCTGGCAGCTTTTTTCGCGCGGACCTATATTTTGGCTGTTATTTTGCGGGTCGGGGCATTATATGGGGTCTTCTAGAGATGCTCTAAGAACGTGATGACCTTCGCATCGCAGCCCACACGAGATGCAAATGAGCTACATCTAGAAATAAGATTGTGTCGCACTTTATAAATAAAGCCATATGGCTGAATGATGCAACATCTTATATTTCCTACCCTTTTACGGCTTTGATTTGGCGCAAGGTTGATGTTGTCACCCGTAATGAGTATCCAAAATTTGCTTGGCAACTGGTTGGTTGATATCAACAAGGAGCTCAAGGGGAATTTGAAATTGCCGGAATGACTGTTTTTGCAGGTTATCTTTGGGGCCACAACATCGATCCATATTTGGTTATCACTTTAGTGCGAGGATGCTACAAAGCTCATGGTCTTTGGGTGCAACTGTGCGGAGATGGTTGCACATGCGTTATTCAATCAATTTGCTGGCATTTCGTTAATGGACTATGTGGTTAAGTCATTGAAAGCACATATGTTTCTTTGGAGGTTTTGATAATTTATGAAAATATACATTGTGATAGTTGTGATCTGCGTTGGGTTTTTCGTGAAGAGGAACAAGTTATCGTAGCATATTGTGGGTAAGTATTTCCATCGATTATGAAACCAAGGTTTATCGAACCAATAGGAATAACAATTCTCAACTGTCTTCAGCGGCTGCACACAAAAGAGCAAACAACTTGCACCCAATGATGGCAAGAGGGTTGTCAATCCTCTTGGTCTCGTTATTTGCAAGCAAGTGAGGTGTATAGATAATTGTAAATAATTGATAATTACAAAATAAAATAAAAGGAAATAAATGCTAGCAAGGTAATAGTAGCATTTGTAAATATGTAAGTGAATAGACTCGGGGGCCATGGTGTTCTCTAGTGACATCTCTCATAGCATACGGTGGGTAATTTTTTTACTGTTGGGCAATTGATAGAAAAGCGAATAGTTATGCGATTTTTACGGTAATGATCATGTGTATATAGGCATCACGTCCATAAACAAATAGGCCGACTCCTGCCTGCACCTATTACTATTAGTCCACTCATCGGCCGCTATCCAGCATGCATCTAGAGTATTAAGTAAAACAGAGTAATGCTTAGAGAATGATGACATGACGTAGACAAAGTAAACTCAATCAACATGAATTAACCCCATCGTTTTATCCTTAGTAGCAGAAACACAAAGACGTGTCTTGTCCCTTACTTTGTCACTGAGATATAGAAACTCGTCAGATTGAACCTACCACAACGCACCACTCCCACCGAAGAAATATCAATCTAGTTGACCAAAATATCTCAATAGACCGGAGAGCATTACGAAGCTATAATGATCATGCAAGTAAGAATCATAGTAATTAGGTTTGACTCAAATATTTTTCATGAATAATCTGAACATAAACCCACAATTCATCAGATCCCAACAAACACATCATACAAAGGGATTACATTGGATAGATCAAGGCAAAGATGCGATGAACATTGTATTGAAGATCAAGAGAGAGAGAGAGAGAGAGAGAGAGAGAGAGAGAGAGAGTACCTACGGACCCATAGATCTGTTGTAACTACTCACACATCATCATGAGGGTAGCAAGGTTGATCAAGAGGCCCTCCGTGATCGACCCTCCCTCCGGCGGGGTGTCGGAACAGAGCTATACATGGGCTCCCGTCGGAACAGAGACTTGCGACGGCGTAAAAAGTGTTTCGGGACCTCCCCTAGGTTTTTTGGAATATTAGACAATTTATAGGCAAGGAGGATGTCGGTTGCATAAAAAGTTTTATGGCAATTGGACTTCCTTTGGTACTGTAAACCTGAAAAGTAAAAAAAACATGTAGAAATAGCAACTGGCACTAGACACTGGGTCAATAGGTTAGTGCTAAAAAATATTATAAATTGGTAAACAAATGCCCAAAACTATCCTAGAATGATAATATATCAGTATAGAACAATAAAAAATTATAGATACGTTGGATACGTAACAACATCCACAAGCTTAATTCCTGCTCGTCCTTGAGTAGGTAAATGATAAAAACATAATTTTTAATTTGACATTCTACTCATTATGTAATCTTTTGTATGTATACTCATTAAGAAACGATGAAATAACAAACCTTAACATAACAATATTTATAAGTATAAGAAACAAAATCATTGATTTTTTCAAAGTATACGATCCTAAAAGAATGTTTACTCCCATTCATCTTATTATATTAGCAAGGCATGACTCCTTCTTCACCACATCAATACAAATGTTAAGCACCACAGTGTCCAAGTCAGACAATTGGATTGTACCTTTTTAGTAGGCATCAACTTTTTATTCTTCACACAATACATGAGCGTGAACCATTGGACATAGCATGTAGGTGGAATATAATATGATGGTAGATATCAAAGGGGTAAAAAGTGGAGAAGATCAACTAGGCGTACCAATGGTCTATGAAGATGCCCATCGATAGATGACAATGCAAGGAGTAGGGATTGCCATGCAAATGATGCACTAGAGCTATAAGTGTATGAAATCTCAACTCAAGCTAAGTGTGTGTGCATCCAACTTGCTTGCTCATGAAGACCTCAGACATTTGAGGAAGCCCGTCATCGGAATATACAAGCCAAGTTTATAATGAAAATTTAATTCCCACTAGCATATGGAAGTGAAAAATCAGGAGACTCTCTATATGAAGAAAATGGTGCCAATTTGAGGCACAAGTGTGGTAAAGGATAGTAGCAAAGTCCCTTCTCTCTTTTTCTCTCATTTATTTTCTTTTTTTTCATGGTGGGCTTATATATATAGGGTCGCGCTATTCGACACCCTGGGTGAGGAATAGTTATTCTTCACCCTCCTCTATTTTGACATCAATGCACCATAATTTTACGTTACGTAATTTTTTTCTTATTCCATACGTAAAAAGAGACTGTAAGAAAATATATAATCACCGTAAAAATATTTTTGTTACGTAAAATTATAAACATAAAAACATAGTGTAAAATATACATAAAATGCAATTTTTCTTGTCTTACTGCCTGTATTTTTATTTTCTTATGCTAAATTTTACATAGTGGGTCAATATAAATGTAACCATTTGGATTTCAAATGTAATTTATTTATGAAAAACTCGTAAGATTACCTTGGGTGAAAAAATAACCTATTCTGCACCCTGGGTGATGAATAGAGTTTCTCTCTCTCTCTATATATATAGGGATTGACTATTCGTCACCCTGGATGAGGAATAGTTATTCTTCACACCCCTCTATTTTCATATCAATGTACCGTAATTTTACGTTCCGTAAATTTTATTGTATTCCATACATAAAAAGAGACCGTAAGAAAATATATAGTCATCATAAAAAATATTTATGTCATGTAAATTTACAAACATAAAAACATAGTGTAAAATATACATAAAATATGATTTTTCTAGTCTTATGACTTTTATTTTTATTTTTTATGTCAAACTTTACGTAGTGAATCAATATAAATGTAATTATTTGCATTTGAAATGTAATTTATTTATGAAACGATCGTAATATTACCTCGGGTGAAGAATAGATTATTCTAGACCGTGGGTGATGAATAGACTTTCTTTATGGTGGGCTCATTTGGCCTCCCCCATTTTTTATTTTTCGTCCGAGTCTCATCCCGACTTGTGGAGGAATCGTAGTCTCCATCATCCTTTCCTCACTAGGATAATTCTCTAATAAGGATGATCATCACACTTTTATTTATTTGCAACTCAATATGAAAAACTGATAGGACGATATGACTCTATATGAATGCCTCTGGCAGTGTACCAGGATATGCAAGATCTAGCGTGACATGTATCAAAAATATGATGAATGGTGGCTTTGCCACAAATACTATGTCAGCTCTATATGATCATGCAAAGCAATATGATGATGAACGAACTACTCATGTGAAATGACCATGGAATTTGCATGGCAATATATCTCGGAATGACTATGGAAATGCCATGATAGGTAGGTATGGTGGCTGTTTTGAGGAAGATATAATGAGGCTTATGTGCAACAGAGCGTACCATGTCACGGGGTTTGTATGCACCGACGAAAGTTGCATCGATCCTAGAGGTGAGAATGGGCTATGCACGGTACCAAAGAGGCTAGCAAATATGAGAAGGTGAAGATGTGTATGTCCATGGTGTCACATTAGTCATAAAGAGCTCATATATTTATTGCAAAGTTTTATTAGTTTGATCATAAATCAAAGTACTGCTCACATGCCCCGAGGGAGGAGGTTGGGAGGAGTTAACCATCGCGCACCCCCAACTCGAAACAACACTATGATTTTAACGAGGAATAGAAATGCTCACACATCATCACCATGCGTCTTTAATTTTTAGATGAATAACAAGTTAACACCTCTCAATATCAATACTTCTACGGATCAATAATTGTGAACTCACACCTTTTTCATATTACCACATTAATGTCATTAAACCGAAATTTCTCTATATGTGCTACATGATGGTTTTGACTATCACTCATTGAATACCTATTATTTTTGGACTAGTCTTATGGCCCATGCAAATTACAGTCACTATTCATTAAATCTCAAACAAATATAAGTGAAGAATGAGAGCATATCATTTCTATAAAATCTACATGCCATCGTGCTCAAAAAGATATAAGTGAAGTACTAGAACAACTGCCAAGCTCAAAAAATATAAGTGAAGCACATAAAGTATTCTAACAAATTATGATCAAGGTGTGTCTCTCTCAAATAGGTGTGTCAAACAATGATTGTGGGAAACTGAAAATAAAATCGAACAAAAGCAAACGACGCTCCAAGGAAAACACATATCATGTGATGAATAAAAATGTAGCTCCAAGTGACATACCGATGGATTGAGGCGAAAGAGGGGATGACTTCCGGGGCATCCCCAAGCTTGGATGCTCAAGTCTTCCTTATAATATTACCTTGGGGTGACTTGGGCATCCCCAAGCTTAGTCTCTCGCTACTCCTTATTCCGTGGTCCATCATGATAACACCCAAAACTTGAAAACTTGAATCACACAAAACTCAACAAAACTTCATGAGATCCATTAGTATAAACAACATATTGAATACTTTAGGTACTATTATAAATTGATTATTATTTCATTTTTGCATAATAGGTACTGTATTCTAACTTCTCCATGGCTTATACCCCCCAATACAATGCATAGCATAATCAAAACAATATGCAAGCAGAACAGAATCTGTTTAAAACAGAACAGTCTATAGCAATCTGTAAAGAGACCATACTTCTGTAAATCTAAAAATTCTGGGAAATTAGGAAAACTTGTAGAATTTTTATAGAAATACTATGTAAAAATTTCAAATCATTATCACGCTCTAGTAAAAAAATGAAAATTCCTATACTGGATTCAAAAGTTTCTGTTTTGTTTCAGCACCGTTTCTACTCATCTCGTGAGTCATCCCAAAGACTTTACTTGGCACAAATACTAACTAAAATATAAAAACATAACCATGTTATCACAAAATAACATAAGGTATTGGGTTGTCTCCCAACAAGCTCTTTCTTTATTTCCATTAAGATAGGCTTGAGATTTCAATGATGCTCACATAAAAGATAAGAATTGAAGTACAAATAGAGCATCATAAAGCATGTGAAAACACATCTAAGTCTAACATACTTCCTATGGATAGGCATTTTATAGGAAAACAAATTATCAATACAAGAAATATCTAGCACATGCAAATAGGAAGAAGAAAGCATTAATAATTTCAACACAAAGAGAGGTATGTGAATAACATGAAAATTCCTATAACCATATTTGCCTATCTCATAATAATTACATGTAGGATCATATTCAAATTCAACAATATATATATCATATAATATATTTGCTCTATGATCCAAATGCACAAGAGTTTTACAATCGTCCAAGGTAGTGGGATCAATATTAACTAACATCATGACCTTTCCAACCCCACTTTCAATATTATTGCAAACACTATTATCCATAACATATTCATCATGAGGCTTAAATAAATTATCAAAATCAAAAGAAACATCATAACCCCAATCATGATCATACAATAGGTATGAACATAACAAAATTATCATCCCCAAGCTTGTAGCTTTGCATATTGCTAGCACAATTGGCATTAATAGAATTTATAGTAACATCATTGTAATCTTGCTTTTTGGGTTAAATAGCAAGAATTTCATTTTGAAAATGAGGAACTATAGCAAGTTCATCTCCATAAGCATCATTATTATTGACATCATGGCCACAAGAATAACAAGCATCACATACATCACGAGGGGATATTTCGGTGGAATCATAATTTTCTTACAACGCAGCAGTCATTCTCTCAATAAAGTCTTTAACATAGGTATTAGAAGCATAGTTTTCATAGCAATATTTAAGCATGGCAAAATTTTCAGAGTTTTAGCGAGTAACATCATACTTTTCAATAAAAGAAGCAACTTCATAAGCACCCTTAAAAGCGACAAATTCTTCAATTTGTTCGATATCATAGTAACTATAAACACCCTTGGCATAAGAAGATAAGATTTCATTATCATTAAACTCACATAAGTAGGGAATGTGTTTTTAGTGTTCTTAGAGCAACAAGTAAAATCATATATTTCACATATATTCCAAGCATAGCCCATCAAACCATTTACTTGATGCCATAAGAGCCTCCCCTTTTGAGACAACCCGTGGCACACAAACTAAGCATGCTCATCTAATGATTTCCCATCAACTAAGATAGTTAGGGTTTCAGCACGAGTAGAAATGGATCGAAGATGACCCAAGTAGAAAAATTTATGTGGATCCATAAGTCTTTGTTTTTTACTTTTTACATTTTGTTTGCGTGAGACAAAAATAAGGACAACATAACTGGACAAGCAAGCAAATAGAAATATTTTTGTATTTTCGATTTTTATGAGACAAACTAAATATAATAGCAAATAAAAAGAAGAACAAGTGAATGAAAATTTGTGTGAAGTTACTTGTTAGTTGGTGATGATATTCCCCGGTAATGGCGCCAGAAATCCTTCCCAATACTTGTGATCTGCGTTGGGTTTTCCATGAAGAGGAACGGGTTATCGCAACACAATGTGGGTAAGTATTTCCCTCAGTTATGAAACCAAGGTTTATCGAACCAACATGAATACCAACCCTTATCCGTCTTTAGTGGCTGCACACAAAATAGCAAACACGTGATTTTCCCTTGGTCTCGTTATTTGCAAGAGGGTTCTCAATCCCCTTGGTCACGTTATTTGCAAGCAAGTGAGTTGTGTAGATAATTATAAATTGCAAAATAAAATAAAAGAAAATAAATGTCAGCAAGGTAATAGTAGCGTTTGTAAATATATAAGTGAATAGACTCGGGGCCGTAGTGTTCTCTAGTGGCATCTCTCATAAAAATAGCATACGATGGGCAAACAACTTACTGTTGGCCAATTGATAGAAAAACGGATAGTTATGCAATTTTCATGGCAATGATCATGTGTATATAGGCATCACGTCCATAAGCAAATAGGACGACTCTTGCCTGCACCTATTACTATTACTCCACTCATCGATCGCTATCCAGCATACATCTAGAGTATTAAGTAAACAAAGTAATGCTTGTTGAATGATGCCATGATGTAGACAAAATAAACTCAATCAATATGAATTAACCCCATCGTTTTATCCTTAGCAGCAGCAACACAAAGACGTATCTTGTCCCCTACTTTGTTACTGGGATATAGAGACTCGTTAGGTTGAACCTACCACAACGTCCCACTGAAGAAATATCAATCTAGTTGGCCAAACTATCTCAATAGAACGGAGAGCATTACTAAGCTATAATGATCATGCAAATAAGAATCATAGTAATCAGGTTGGACTGAAATACTTTTCATGAATTATTTGAACATAAACCCACAATTCATCAGATCCCAACAAGCACACCAGACAAAGGGATTACATCGGATAGATCAAGGCAAAGATGCGACGAACATTTTATTGATGATCAAGAGAGAGAGATATTGCCATCTAGGTACTACCTACAGACCCGTAGGTCTAAGGTGAACTGCTCACACATCATCATGAGGGCAGGTCTCTTCGATGAAGAGGCCCTCCGTGATCGATCCCCCCTCCGACAGGGTGTTGGAACAGAGCTCTAGATGGGCTCCCGTCGGAACAGAGACTTGCGGCGACGTAAAAAGTGTTTCGGGACCTCCCCTAGAGTTTTTGGAATATTAGAGTATTTATAGGCTAGAGAAGGACGTCAGGAGAGCCACGAGGGGGCCACCACATACCAGGGCGCCTCTCAGGGCATGGCCTGATGTGTGGTGGGGCCCTTGTGTGCCTCCCGACCTCCTTCCAAAGCTTCCAGGTCTTCGTTTGGTCTAGAAAAAACAATCAATTCGACTTTATTTGGTACTGCAAACCTAAAAAGTAAAAAAAAATGCAGAAAATAGCAACTGCCACTAGAGACGTATGATAATATATTATAAATTGGTAAATAGGTAAACAAACCTGGGTCAATAGGTTAGTGCTCAAAAATATTATAAATTGGTAAACAAATGCCCAAATAGTATCCTAGTATGATAATATATCAGCATGGAACAATCAAAAAATATAGATATGTTGGAGACGTATCACATTGTCTCTTGGACTAATAGTTTTACCTAGTTTATTTCAGATGAAGTCCACAAAGAGAATTGGCTGGAATGTGTGGAGAATACCTAAGGAAACAAGAAGAAATAAAATAATAGGATTGGCAAGACAACAAGATTCAACACTCTACATTTTGCATTTTGTGAGAAATCACTTTGGAGTCCATATGAAAGCCAATACCATTAAAAGGGCATGAGGTATCCATGATGACCCGATTGCTCAAGTGCTTAGAGTTAGCCACCAAAAATACCCATGAAATTCTCCCACAAAATTCTATATCTAAACCTTACCACTAAAATCTAGTGCCACCAATATTTCCAAATCGGCCCTACCAAGTTTCAACCTAGACAGATCCTAAGCCAAAACCTAAGGTCTTGGCGACACCAAGTTTTCATTTCGGTGAAACCGAAAATAGTGACCAACTTTCAGTTAGCCTATTTTTAAGAATCAGAATTTCCGAGTTTTAGAAATTGGTTTCACCGAGTTTTGGTAACTTCCTAGGTCAACCAATTTAGTCCCACCGAGATTTATATATTGTTCTCATTGAAACGCCAAAAGTTGCCACATTTTGTAATAGTCGGTACAACCGAGTTTTTGCTTCAGTTTCATCGAGTTGGGCAATAATTTTGTAACAGTTCAATTTTTAGAGATTCCTATATATACCCCTCCACCTACCTCTCACACGTAGAGGAAGCACTCAGAACAGACGAACACTTGCCACATCCATTTTTCTAAGAGAGAACCACCTACTCATGTGTTCAGATCAAGATCCTCCACTCCACCATATGAATCTTGATTTCTAGCCTCCCCAAGTTGCTTTCCACCGAATTAACCTCTTCTACCAAGCCAAAACTGTGAGAGTGTGATTGTGTGTTGAGGAGACTATATTTTGAAGCATGATAACCCACAAGTGTAGGGGATCGTTTGGAGCCTTTTTCAATAAGTAAGAGTGTTGAACCCAACGAGGAGCTAAAGATAGAACAAATATTCCCTCAAGTTCTATCGACCACTGATACAACTGTACGCACGCTAATTGTTGGGGATATAACCCAGTGGTAAGACCCGCCCAGGAGGGGCCGGGTCATAGCTGGCGGCTCGCTACCAAGTGGGCCAGAAGAGGAAGGCTAGGCTGCGTGGCGGCTTGCCAGATGGGCTAAGACGGAGGCCTAGAGACAGAAGATGGTGTATGACCTAGGCGGGTGAGCCACCCGGAGACGGCTTGCCAAAGGAGGCAAGGAGGCTTAGAGACAGAACCAGACACGGTGTAAGAGTTGGTTTGAGACTCGTGTAACCCGGGGCCTTGACCTCCTATATAAAGGCAAGACCCCGGGACGGCTTAGACAGAAACCAATCAATCGAGAGCTAGGTCAAGCGAATACCCTCCCTTGTAATCAATACTCCAATCAATACACACAAAGCAGGACGTAGGCTTTTACCTCTTCTCGAGGGGCCGAACCTAGGTAAACCCGTGTCTTTCGTCCCGATCAACCCCTTTTGAGTCCGCCGCCTTAGCGATGGCCTCGAACCTAAGTCTTCGGACACCTGCCATGATAAAACCATGACAGTTGGCACCCACCGTGGGGCTAGCCCACGGTGGTGTAGAGTTCTCAAAGGGCTCTCTCCCAGAGATCGAAGGATACGCCGTCGGCTTGATGACGAAGAGTCGTCGTGGCAAGCTCTACATCGGCGATGCAGGATGGGGCCGGAGGCCGACTCAATCGAGTACGGGTACCGGGTTCCCATTGGCAAGATGCACGTGTTCATCGGCAAGATCGGCGGATCCACACCCGGGCCGGATGTCTGCACCGACCTCGTCGAGCCGGCCCGGCGCATGAAACTCGCCCGTGTTCAACCCAGGCGGAAGAGTGTCTTCGTCGGCTTTACACAGGACAGGTAAGATTCCGTGTCAGGAGGGGAAACCTTGGATTTATCGGATGAAGGATCCTCCAGCGGAATGCGGAGTCAATCTATCAGCTTCATGACGGCGAGTTAGGGGGCTATGCCGATGGGGACAGTATTCCGGAGCCCTACGACCCGCCGAGCCAAGCCACCGTGTTCATGGTAGCCCCGGTACCGGCTTTAAACGTTGCGACATCTAGAGCGGTGGTAGGAGCAGCCACACCAAACGCTGAGCCTCCTTAGCCGCCGGCTCAAGTCTTACTGGAACTTATGGATGAGCTAACGACCCTGATGGCCACTGAAGTGACAACCGGAAATCAAGCAGGGCGCAATGCCGAGATCATCCGGATCAAGGGACAGATGGATCAGGCCCAAGAGGATATCAACGCATTGCAAGATCATATGAATGCTGAGTCAGAATGCTTGAGGGCGGAGGCTCTCTGTTTTAGCTTGGACCATCGAGCTTCGGAGGCGATTCAGTGGAAGAGGACCCAAGTCGATCTCCATATTAAGCCTCAAAACCTCTTCAACACTCTTGGAGCTGGACCGAGTACGCCGTCGATGGTAACCCTCGCCGTGGAGGCACCACGATAGCCAGACCCATCGCGAAGGAACCGGACCCCACTGCGACACATCAAGACGCCACCTGGCCATTACTCTAACCCGGTGGAAAACATGATAGCGGCGGCTGCCAGGCTTGACGCCCTCCCCTTGGCTGAAGGAACGCCGTTCGCCGAGGTGGCGTGGAACACGATTAGTCTATTGCAGACAGCGGTGGCTCAGCAAGAGAAGTATACGTACAGCCGGGGCCGGGTGCACTCCACGCTGGTTCACAGTCGTAGCTATAGCCGGTGCATAGAGTCATCAGCGGTTTCCAACAACGAGCAGAGGTGTAACCCGCCCAATGATAACGCGCCTAGATGGGATGGTCCGGAAGTCATGGATAGGGGTCGGGCTCAACGAGGGTCAACACCGGTGACGGATAACTCGGAGGTGCCTAAGCCGGCGCCGATGAACCCCCCTGTTAGCACCTCATCCAGGGGGGTTGGTGTGTCGTGTCTCATGGCGTATTTAAGGAATGAGCGTTTGCCTAAGGATTTCAAAGGGCCGCGGAAGGTGCCTAACTACATAGCTGATCTACCCCCGGAGGCTTGGATTGAAAGCTATGAGCTTGCCATGGAGATGTTGGACGTTAGAGAGGCGGTTTGTGCGAAATACTTCATCATGATGTTAGAAGGACCGACCCGCACTTTCTTGAAGGGTTTGCCACCCAACACCATCACATCTTGGGCTGAGTTGAAGGCACGCTTTATCAAGAATTTCAAGGGAACATGCAAGCAACCCATGACGATCATAGATCTTGACCACTGTGTACAGCAGGAAGGTGAGTCGGCCCATCATTGGGTCTGACGGGTCTCGACGGTGATCCACTCGTCTGAGAATATTTCGGCGTCTCAAGCGGTTTTGATTTTGGAAAGGAACTATCACTTTTTGCCCCTTAAACAGAAGCTCAGGCGTCTGTAGCGTTCTTGTCAGGATATGGGTGAGCTCATGACGACTCTCACCAAATATGCAGACTCAGACACCACCAAGGACCTGTTGGGGAACGTAGTAACAATTCAAAATTTTCCTACGTGTCACCAAGATCAATCTAGGAGATGCTATCAACAAGAGAGAGGGAGTGCATATTCATACCCTTGAAGATCGCTAAGCGGAAGCATTACAATGAACGCGGTTGATAGAGTCATACTCGCGTCGATTCAAATCGCGGAAGATCTGATCCAAGCGCTGAACGGATGGCGCCTCTGCGTTCAACAAACGTACAGCCCGGGGACGTCTCCTCCTTATTGATCCAGCAAGGGGGGAGGAGAAGTTGAGGGAGAGCTCCGGCAGCACGACGGCGTGGTGGCGGTGGAGCTTGTGGTTCTCTGGCAAGGCTTCGCTAAGCGCTACGGAGGAGGAGAAGGCATAGGAGGGGGGAGGGCTGCGCCAGGGGGAAGGGTGCGGCTGCCTTCCAACCCCTCCACTATTTATAGGGGGAAAGGGAGAGGTGGCCGGCCCCCTAGATCAATCTAGAGGGGGGGGGGGCGGCCAAGGGAGGCAACTTGCCTCCCAAGTTAGGTGGAGGCGCCCCCACCCCCTAGGGTTTCCAAGCCTAGGCGCCATGGGCCCTTGGGGGGCACACCAGCCCACTAAGGGGCTGGTTCCCACGCAAATTCAGCCCATTAGGCCCTCCGGGGCAGGTGGACCCTCCCGGTGGACCCTCGGAACCCCTTCGGGGGTCCCGGTACAATACCGATAAACCCCGAAACCTTTCCGGTGACTGAAACTGGACTTCCCATATATAAATCTTCACCTCCGGACCATTCCGAAACTCCTCGTGACGTCCGGGATCTCATCTGGGACTCCTAACAACTTTCGGTAACCACATACAATTCCCATTACAACTCTAGCATCACTAAACCTTAAGTGTGTAGACCCTACAGGTTCGGGAACCATGCAGTCATGACTGAGACACCTCTCTGGCCAATAACCAATAGCGGGATCTGGACCCATATTGTCTCCCACATGTTCCACGATGATCTCATTGAATGAACCATGATGTCGGGGATTCAATTAATCCCGTATGGAATTCCCTTTGTCCATCGGTATGTTACTTGCCCGAGATTCGATCGTCGGTTTCCCTATACCTTGTTCAATCTCATTACTGGCAAGTCTCTTTAGTCGTTCCGTAATACATGATCTAGTGACCAACTACTTAGTCACATTGAGCTCATTATGATGATTTATTACCAAGTGGGCCCTGAGATACCTCTCCGTCACACGGAGTGACAAATCCTAGTCTCAATTCGTGCCAACCCAACAGACACTTTCGGAGATACCTGTAGTGCACCTTTATAGTCACTCAGTTACGTTGTGATGTTTGATACACCCAAAGCATTCCTACGGTATCCGGGAGTTGCACAATCTCATGGTCTAAGGAAATGATACTTGACATTAGAAAAGCTCTGGCAGACGAACTACACGATCTTGTGCTATGCCTAGGATTGGGTCTTGTCCATCACATCATTCACCTAATGATGTGATCCCGTTATCAACGACATCCAATGTCCATGGCCAGGAAACCATGACCATCTTTTGATCAATGAGCTAGTCAACTAGAGGCTCACTAGGGACATGGTGTGGCCTATGTATTCACACGTGTATTACGGTTTCTGGTTAATACAATTATAGCATGAACAATAGACAATTATCATGAACAAGGAAATATAATAATAACCATTTTATTATTGCCACTAGGGCATATTTCCAATAGTCTCCCACTTGCACTAGAGTCAATAATCTAGTTACATTGTGATGAGTCGAACACCCATAGAGTTCTGGTGCTGATCATGTTTTGCTCGTGAAAGAGGTTTAGTCAACGGATCTATGACATTCAGATCCGTATGTAGTTTACAAATATCTATATCTCCATCCTGAATGTAACCACGAATGGAGTTGAAGCGGCGCTTGATGTGCTTGGTCTTCTTGTGAAACCTGGGCTCCTTGGCAATGGCAATAGCTCCAGTGTTGTCATAGAAGAGAGTCATCGGGCCCGACGCATCAGGAATCACTCCTAGGTCGGTGATGAACTCCTTCATCCAGACTCCTTCCTGCGCTGGTTCCGAAGCAGCTATGTACTCCGCTTCACATGTAGATGCCGCCACGAGCTTTGCTTGACACTGCACCAGCTGACTGCCCCCCCATTCAAAATATACACATATCCGGTTTGTGACTTAGAGTCATCCGGATCTGTGTCGAAGCTAGCATCGACGTAACCCTTTACACCTCCATAAACGAGAAACATATCCTTAGTCCTTTTTAGGTACTTAAGGATATTCTTGACTGTTGTCCAGTGTTCCATTCTGTGATCACTTTGATACCTCCCTACCAAACTTATGGCAAGGTTCACATCAGGTCTAGTACACAACATGACATACATAATAGAGCCTATGGCTGAGGCATAGGGGATGACACTCATCTTTTCTCTATCTTCTGCCGAGGTTGGGCATTGAGTTGTGCTTAATCTCACACCTTGCTATACAGGCAAGAACCCATTCTTGGACCGATCCATATTGAACTTCTTCAATATCTTGTCAAGATATGTGCTTTGTGAAAGACCAATGAGGCGTCTCGATCTATATCTATAGATCTTGATGCCTAATATGTAAGCAACTTCTCCAAGGTCCTTCATGCTTTCCAAAAGTTCTCCAAGGTCCTTCATGCTTTCCAAAACACTTATTCAAGTAGGCCTTTATGCTTTCCAAAAGTTCTATATCATTCCCATCAACAATATGTCATCCACATATAAAATGAGAAATGCTACAGAGCTCCCACTCACTTTCTTGTAAATACAGGCTTCTCCATAAGTTTGTATAAACCCAAACACTTTGATCACCTCATCAAAGCGAATGTTCCAACTCCGAGATGCTTGCACCAACCCATAGATGGAGCGCTGGAGCTTGCATACCTTGTCAGCATTCTTAGGATCGACAAAACCTTCCGGCTACATAATATACAATTCTTCCTTAAGGAAACCGTTAAGGAATGCCATTTTGACGTCCATTTGCCAGATCTCATATCATAAAATGCGGCAACTGCTAACATGATTCGGGTGAGAAGGTCTCATCGTAGTCAACTCCTTGAACTTGTCGATAACCCTTAGCGACAAGCCGAGCCTTATAGATGGTCACATTACCATCCACGTCAGTCTTCTTCTTAAAGATCCATTTATTTTTTATGGCTTGCCGATCATCGGGCAAGTCTACCAAAGTCCACACTTTGTTCTCATACATGGATCCCATCTCGGATTTCATGATTTCAAGCCATATGTTGGAATCTGGGCCCGCCATGGCTTCTTCATAGTTCGAGGGTTCACCGTTGTCTAACAACATTATTTCCAGGACAGGGTTGCCGTACCACTCTAGTGCGGAACGTGTCCTCATGGACCTTCGAAGTTCAGTAGTAACTTGATCATAAGTTTCATGATCATCATGATTAACTTCCTCTCTAGTCGGTGCAGGCACCAGAGAAACATTCTCCTGCGCTGCGCTACTTTCCTGTTCGAGAGGGGGTACAATTACCTCATCAAGTTCTACTTTCCTCCCACTTACTTCTTTGGAGAGAAAATCTTTCTCTAGAAAGGACCCATTCTTGGCAACAAAGAACTTGCCTTCGGATCTGAGGTAGAAGGTATACCCAATAGTTTCCTTAGGGTATCCTATGAAGACACACTTTTCCGATTTGGGTTCGAGCTTTTCAGGTTGAAGTTTCTTGCCATAAGCATCGCATCCCCAAACTTTCAGAAACAACAGCTTAGGTTTCTTCCCAAACCATAATTCATACGGTGTCATCTCAACGGATTTAGACGGTGCCCTATTTAAAGTGAATGCGGCAGTCTCTAATGCATATCCCCAGAATGATAACGGTAAGTTAGTAAGAGACATCATAGATCGCACCATATCCAATAGAGTGCGATTACGACGTTCGGACACAGCATTACACTGAGGTGTGCCAGGCGGCGTGAGTTGTGAAACAATTCCACATTTCCTTAAGTGCATGCCAAACTCGTGACTCAAATATTCTCCTCCACGATCAGATCGTAAGAACTTGATTTTCTTATCACGTTGATTCTCTACCTCACTCTGAAATTCCTTGAACTTCTCAAAGGTCTCAGACTTGTGTTCATTAAGTAGACATACCCATATCTGCTTAAGTCATCAGTGAGGGTGAGAACATAACGATAGCCACCGCGAGCCTCAACGCTCGTTGGTCCACATACATCGGTATGTATTATTTTTAACAAGCTGGTTGCTCGCTGCATTGTTCCGGAGAACGGAGTCTTAGTCATCTTTCCCATCAGGCATGGTTCGCACGTGTCTAATGATTCATAATCAAGAGACTCCAAAAGTCCATCTGCATGGAGTTTCTTCATGCGTTTGACACCAATATGACCAAGGCAGCAGTGCCACAAGTATGTGGGACTATCATTATCAATCTTACATCGTTTGGTATTCACACTATGAATATGTGCAACATCACATTCTAGATTCAATAAAAATAAACCATTGACCAGCGGGGCATGACCATAAAACATCTCTCTCATATAAATAGAACAACCATTATTCTCGGATTTAAATGAGTAGCCATCTCGCATCAAATGAGATCCAGATACAATGTTCATGCTCAAAGCTGGTACTAAATAACAATTATTGAGGTTTAAAACTAACCCCAGAGGTGGATGTAGAGGTAGCGTGCCGACGACAATCACATCGACCTTGGAACCATTCCCGACATGCATCGTCACCTCGTCCTTTGCCAATATCCGCTTATTCTGCAACTCCTATTTTGAGTTACAAATGTGAGCAACTGCACTGGTATCAAATACCCAGGAGCTACTACGAGCGCTGGTAAGGTACACATCAATAACATGTATATCATATATACCTTTGACGTTGCCGTCCTTCTTATCTGCTAAATACTTGGGGTAGTTCCACTTTCAGTGACCGATTCCCTTGCAATAAAAGCACTCAGTCTTAGGCTTGGATCCATTCTTGGGCTTCTTCCCGGTAACTGATTTATCGGGCGCGGCAACTGCTTTGCCATCCTTCTTGAAGTTCTTCTTACCCTTGCCTTTCTTGAAACTAGTGGTCTTATTCACCATCAACACTTAATGTTCCTTTTTGATTTCCACCTCCGCTGATTTCAGCATCGAATATAACTCAGGAATGGACTTTTCCATCCCTTGCATATTGTAGTTCATCATAAAGCTCTTGTAGCTAGGTGGAAGCCACTGGAGGATTCTGTCAATAACCGAGTCATCCGGAAGATTAACTCCTAGATGAGACAAGCGGTTGTGCAAACTAGTCATTTTGAGTACGTGCTTGCTGACAGAACTATTTTCCTCCATCTTACAACTGCAGAACTTGTCGGAGACTTCATATCTCTTGATCCGGGCATGAGCTTGGAAAACCATTCTCAGCTCTTGGAACATCTCATATGCTCCGTGTTGCTCAAAATGCGTTTGGAGCCCCGGTTCTAAGCTGTAAAGCATGCCGCACTAAACCAGGGAGTAATCATCAGTACATGACTGCCAGGCATTCATAACGTCTTGAGTTGCTGGGAAAATGGGTGCGTCACCTAGCAGTGCATCAAGGACATATAATTTCTTGGAAGCTATGAGGATGATCCTCAAGTTACGAACCTAGTCCGTATTGTTGCTTCCATCGTCTTTCAGCTTGGTATTCTCTAGGAACGCGTTGAAGTTGAGGGCAACATTAGCATGGGCCATTGGATCTACAAGATAGATTGTAAAGACAATTTCAGACTAAGTTCATGATAATTAAGTTCAAATTATTTAATGAAATTCCACTCAGATAGACATCCCTCTAGTCATCTAAGTGATACATGATCCACATCGACTAGGCCGTGTCCGATCATCACGTGAGACGGACTAGTCATCAATGGTGAACATCTCCATGTTGATCGCATCTACTATACGACTCATGTTCGACCTTTTGGTCTCTCATGTTCCGAGGCCATGTATGTACATGCTAGGTTCGTCAAGTCAACCTAAGTGTTTCGCGTGTGTAAATCTGGCTTACACCCGTTGTATGCGAACATTAGAATGTATCACACCCGATCATCACATGGTGCTTCAAAACAGCGATCCTTCGCAACAGTGCACATTTAGGGGGAAAAAATTTCTTGAAATTTTAGTGAGGGATCATCTTATTTGTGCCACCGTCGTTCTAAGCAAATAAGATGTAAGAACATGATAAACATCACATGCAAATCATAAAGTGACTGTTGGGGAACGTCGCATGGGAAACAAAAATTTTCCTACGCACACACAGATCTATCCATGGTGATGAGAATCTATGAGAGGGAGAGTGGATCTATGTACCCTTGTAGATCGCTAAGCGGGAAGCTTTAAGAAACGCGGTTGGTGTAGTCGAACGTCTTCGCGATCCAAATCGCCGAGCGTCCCACGATCTCATCATGATCTGTCCCGCGATCCAATCACGATCCGTCTCGCGATCTCATCACGATCCATCCCGCAAACTCATCACGATCCGTCCCGCGATCTCATCATGATCCGTCTCGCAATCTTGATCACGGTCCTTCCGATCTAGCACCGAACGGACGACACCTCCGCGTTCAGCACACGTACAGTTTGATGACGATCTCCGCCTTCTTGATCCAGAAAGAGGGAGCGGAGAGGTAGAAGAGTTCTCCAGCAGCGTGATGGCGCTACGGCGATGGTGGTGGAGCTATTCCAGCAGGGCTTCGCCTAAGCACTGTAGAAAATCGATCTAAAGGAGAAACTATGCACTAGAGGAATGGGTAGCACGTGGCTGAAAATTCTGTGACAAAACCCTAAAATCCTCTAGTATATATAGGAGGAGTGGAGGAGGAGGCTTGGCTGCCAAAAATCCAGCCCTTGGGTCGGCCAAAGTGGGGAGGAGAGGAGGACTCCTCCTCCAATCCTAGCAGGACTAGGATTCCTCCTTTTTTTTTGGCCTTTTGCACCTTTTTCCCTTTGGGGTTTTTCTCCCAGCCGCATGGGCCTTGTGTGGGACTTCCACCAGTCCACAAAAGGCTGGTATTTACTATCCCACAGCCCATGAAGCCTCTTGGGTCGAAATACCCCTCCCGGTGGTCTCCCAGTACACTACCGACACTCCCGGTACATTACCGATTAGCCCGAAACTTTTCCGGTGACCAAAATGGGACTTCCTATATATCAATCTTTACCTCTAGACCATTCTGGAGCTCCTCGTGACGTTCGGGATCTCATCCGGGACTCTGAACAACCTTCGGTCACCACCATACATAACTCTATACTACCGAAACATCACCGAACCTTAAGTGTGCAGACGCTGCGGGTTTGAGAACTATGTAGACATGACCGAGACACCTCTACGGTCAATAACCAATAGCGGGACCTGGATGCCCATATCGGTTCCTACATATTCTACGAAGATCTTTATCGGTCGAATCTCTATGTCAAGGATTTAGTTAATCCCGTATGATGTTCCCTTTGTTCTTCGGTATGTTTACTTGCCCGAGATTCGATCATCGGTATCTCCATACCTAGTTCAACCTTGTTACCGGCAAGTCTCTTTACTCATTTTGTAATACAAGATCCCATGACTAACACTTATTCACATTGCTTGCAAGGCTTGTTGTGATGTTGTATTACCGAGTGGGTCCTGAGATACCTCTCCGTCACACGGAGTAACAAATCCGAGTGGGCCCTGAGATTGCTACTACGGGTCATCCGGATTGGTGTTAAAGCTTGCATTGACGTAACTCTTTACGATGAACTCTTTATCACCTCCATAATTGAGAAACATTTCCTTAGTCTTTTTAGTTACTAAGGATAATCTTGACCGCTGTCCAGTGATCCACTCCTGGATCACTCTTGTACCCCTTGACGGTCTCATGGCAAGGCACACACAGGTGCGGTACACATCATGGCATACTATATAGAGCCTATGGCTAAGGCATAAGGGACGACATTCTTCCTTTCTCTTTCTTCTGTCGTTGTCGAGCTTTGAGTCTCACTCAACTTCACACCTTACAAAGCAGGCGAGAACACTTCTCTCTGACTAATCCATTTTGAACTCTTTCAAAATCTTGTCAAGGTATGTACTCATTAAAAGTCTTATCAAACATCTTGATCTATCTTTATAGATCTTGATGCTCAACAATTAGGTAGCTTTATCCAGGTCTTCCTTTGAAAAACTCTTTTCAAACAACCGTTTATTCTCTCCAGAAATTCTACATCACTTCCGAATAGCAATATGTCATCCACATATACTTATCAGAAACTCTATAGTGCTCCCACTCACTTTATTGCAAATACAAGTTTCTCGTAAACTTTGTATAGACTCAAAAACTTTGATCACCTCATCAAAGTGTATATTCCAACTCCGAGATGCTTGCTTCAGTTCATAGAAGAAATACTGAAGCTTGCACACCTTTTAGCATCCTTAGGACTGACAAAACCTTCTGGTTGTATCACATACAACCTTTCCTCATGTAAACCGTTAAGGAAACGATGTTTTGACATCCATCTGCCAGATTTCATAATTGAAAGTGCAGCAACTGCTAACATAGTTTCAACAGACTTTAGCATCACTACGAGTGAGAAAGTCTCATCGCAGTCAACTCCTTGAACTTGTCGTAAACTTCTTTGCAACAAGTCGAGCTTTACAAATGATGACATTTACCATCAGCGTCTGTCTTCATTTTAAAGATCCATTTGTACTTAACGACCTGCCGTCCAATGAGCAAGTCCACCAAAGTCCATACTTGGTTTTCATACATGGATCCTTTCTCGAATTTCATGGCCTCTAACCATTTGTTGGTTTTAGGGCCCATCATCGCTTCTCCATAGTTCGTACGTTCATCGTTGTCCAACAACATGACCTCCAAGACAGGGTTGTCGTACCGCTCAGGAGCAGTACACGTCCTTGTCGACCTACGAAGTTTGATAGTAACTTGATCCAAATCTTCATGATCATCGTCGTTAACTTCCTCTTCAACTAACGTAGGCTTCACAGAAAAACTTCCTGCGCTGTGCTACTCTCTGGTTGAAATAGAGGTTCAATAACCTCATCAAGTTCTATCTTCCTCCCACTCAATTCTTTCAAGAGAAACTTTTCCTTGAGAAAGGACCCAGTTTTAGCAACAAACATTTTATGCTTGGATCTGAGATAGAAGGTTCACCCAACTGTTCTTAGGGTATTCTATGAAGATGCATTTGTCTGCTTTGGGTTCGAGCTCATTAGGTGAAAACATTTTCCACACAAGCATCGCAACCCCAAGCATTAAGAAGTGACAGCTTAGGTTTCTATCAAACCATAATTCACACGGTGTCATCTCAACGGATTTAGATGGTGCCCTATTTAAAGTGAATGTAGTTGTCTCTAATGCATAACCCCAAAATTACAGTAACAAAACGATAAGAGACATCATAGCATGCACCATATCCAATAGAGCATGACTATGATGTTCGGACACACCATCATACTATGGTGTTCCAGGTGGCGTGAGTTTTGAAACAATTTTCACATTGTCTAAAGTTGTATGCCAAACTCACAACTCAGATATTCATCTCAACGATCATATCATAGACATTTTTATCTTCTTGTCACGATGATCTAAAACTTCACTCTGAATTTGCTTGAACCTTTCAAACGATTCAGGCTTGTGTTTGATTAAGAAAATATACACTATATCTACTCAAATCATCAGTGAAGGTAAGAAAATAACAATATCCACCGCATGCTACAAGACTCATTGGATTGCATACATCAACATGTATCATTTCCAATAAATCACTTGCCCGCTCCATCAAACCAGAAAACGGGGTCCTTAGTCATCTTGCCCAAGAGGCATGGTTCGCATGTCTCAACCGATTCAAAATCGAATGAGTCCAAAGATCCATCAGCGTGGAGTTTCTTCATGCGCTTTATACCAATATGACATTTAGCGGTAGTGCCACAAGTATGTGGTACCATCATTATTAACTTTGTATCTTTTGGCATCAATGTTATGAACATGAGTATTACTACAGTCAAGATTCAACAAAGCATTCTCACTGGGTGCATGACCATTGAAGGTATTATTCATGTAAATAGAATAACCATTATTCTTTAACTTAAATGAATAACCGTGTTGCAATAAACATTACCCAATCACGTTCATGCTCAACGAAAAACACCAAATAACATTTATTTAGGTTTGTCACTAATCCCGAAGGTAGAGAGAGCGTGCGATGTTGATCACATCAACCTTGGAAACATTTCCAACACACATCGTCACCTCACACTTAGCTAGTATCCGTTTATTCCGGAGCTTTTACTTCGAGTTACTAACATTTAGCAACCGAACCGGTATCCAATACCCAAGTGCTACTAGGTGTACTAGCCAGGTACACATCAATAACACGTATATCAAATATACTTCTGTCGACTTTGCCAGCCTTCTTATCTACCAAGTATCTAGGGTTGTTCCGCTTCAGCGACCGTTCTCCTCATAATCGTAGCACTTAGTCTCGGGTTTGGGTTAGACTTTGGGTTGCTTCACTGGAGCTACAATTGACTTGCTATCCATGAAGTTTCCCTCCTTGCTCTTGCCCTTCTCGAAACTAGTGGTTTTGACTAACCATCAACACTTGACGCTCCTTCTCGATTTCTACCTTTGCGGTGTCAAACATCGCGAACAGCTCAGGGATCATTATTTCTATCCCTGGTGTTTTATAGTTCATCACCAAGTTCTAGTAGCTTAGTGACAGTGACTTGGAGAACTATATCAATCACTATCCTATCTGGAAGATCAACTCCCACTCGATTCAAGCGATTGTAGCACCCAGGCAATCTGAGCACATGCTCAACGATTGAGCTATTCTCCTTCATCTTGTAGGCAAAGAATCTTGTTGGAGATCTCATATCTTGCAACATGGGCATGAGCCTGGGATCCTAATTTCAGCTCTTAGAACATCTCATATGTTCCGTGATGTTCAAAACGTCTTGGAGCCTCAATTCTAAGCCGTAATGCATGACGCACTAAACTATCAAGTAGTCATCAGAACGTGCCCGTCAGATGTTCACAACATCTACAGACGACGCTAGAGGGGTTGGCGCACCGAGCAGTGCATTAAGGACATAAGCCTTTTGTGCAGCAATGAGGACAATCCTCAGATCACGGACCCAGTCCGCAATATTGCTACCATCATCTTTCAACTCTTTTTCTCTAGGAACATATAAAAATTCAAGGGAGCTACAATGTGAGCTAGTAATCTACAACATAATTTTGCAAAGTCACTACTGACAATGTTCATGATAATGAGTTCAATTAATCATATTACTTAAGAACTCCCAATCAAATTGACATCCCTCCGGTCATTCGAGTGAAACATGATCCAAATTCACCAACTCAAGTCCGATCATCACGTGAGTTGAGGTGGTTTCAATGGTGAACATCATCATGTTGATCATATCTACTATATGAATCATGTTTGACCTTTCGGTCTCTTGTGTTTCGAGGCCATGTCTGTACATGCTAGGCTCGTCAAGTTTAACCCGAGTGTTCTGCATGTGCAACACTGGCTTGCACCCGTTGTTTGTGAACGTAGAGTCCATCACACCCGATCATCACGTGGTGTCTCAACACGACGAACTTTCGCAACGGTGCACACTCGGGGAGAACACAATTTATCTTGAAAGTAAGTGAGGGATCACCTTATAATGCTACCGTCGTCCTAAGAAAACAAGGTGCATAAAAGGATTAACATCACATGCAAATCATAAGTGACATGATATGGCCATGAACTTGTGCTTTTGATCTCCATCTAGAAAGCACTGGCATGATCTCCAGCGTCACCGGCATGACACCATGATTTTCATCATCTTGATCTCCATCAACGTGTCGCCATCGGGGTTGTCGCGCCCAACATGCTTCTACTACTATTGCTACCGTTTAGCGATAAAGTAAAGCATTACATAGCGCTTCATGATTGACATGCAGGTCATACAGTAATTAAAGACAACCCTATGGCTCCTACCGGTTGCCGTACTCATCGACATGCATGTCGTGATAATCTATACATCACATGATCATCTCATACATCACATATATCACATCATGTAATTGGCCATATCACATCACAACATACCCTGCAAAAACAAGTTAGACGTCCTCTAATTGTTGTTGCATGTTTTACGTGGCTGCTACGGGTATTTACTATCCCACAGCCCATGAAGCCTCTTGGGTCGAAATACCCCTCCCGGTGGTCTCCCGGTACACTACCGACACTCTCGGTACATTACCGATTAGCCCGAAACTTTTCCGGCGACCAAAATGGGACTTTCTATATATCAATCTTTACCTCCGGACCATTATGGAGATCCTCGTGACGTCCGGGATCTCATCCGGGACTCTGAACAACCTTCGGTCACCACCATACATAACTCTATACTACCGAAACGTCATCGAACCTTAAGTGTACAGACCCTGCGGGTTCGAGAACTATGTAGACATGACCGAGACACCTATACCGTCAATAACCAATAGCGGGAACTGGATGCCCATATTGGCTCCTACATATTCTACGAAGATCTTTATCGGTCGAACCTCTATGTCAAGGATTCAGTTAATCCCGTATGATGTTCCCTTTATTCTTCGATATGTTTACTTGCCCGAGATTCGATCGTCGGTATCTCCATACCTAGTTCAACCTCGTTACCGGAAAGTCTCTTTACTCATTCCGTAATACAAGATCTCGTGACTAACACTTAGTCACATTCCTTGCAAGGCTTGTTGTGATGTTGTATTACCGAGTGGGCCCTGAGATACCTCTCCGTCACACGGAGTAACAAATCCTAGTCTTGATCCATGCTAATCCAACAGACACCCTCGGAGATACCTGTAGAGTACCTTTATAGTCACCCAGTTACGTTGCGACGTTTGATACACACAAGGCACTCCTCCGGTGTCAGTGAGTTGCATGATCTCATGGTCATAGGAACAGATACTTGACATGCAGAAAATAGTAGCATTAAAGTGACACGATCATATGCTATTTTTGTAGTTTGGGTCTTGTCCATCCCATCATTCTCCTAATGATGTGATACCGTTATCAAATGACATCTCATGTCAATGGCTAGGAAACCTTAACCATCTTTGATCAACGAGCTAGTCTATTAGAGGCATACTAGGGACATGGTTTTGTCTATGTATCCACACATGCATCTAAGTCTCCGATCAATACAATTATAGCATGGATAATAAACGATTATCATGAACAAGGAAATATGATAATAACTAATTTATTATTACCTCTAGGGCATATTTCCAATAGTGACATGATATGGCCAATATCATCTTCCACCTTTGATCTCCATCTTCGGGGTGCGGCATGATCACCATCCTCACCAGCACGACACCATGATCTCCATCATCGTGTCTTCATGAAATTGTCTCGCCAACAATTACTTCTACCACTATGGCTAACGCTTAGCAATGAAGTAGAGTAATTACATGGTGTTTTTGATTGACTCGCAGGTCATACAATAAATTAAGACAACTCCTATGGCTCATGCCTGTTGTCATACTCATCGACATGCAAGTCGTGATTCCTATTACAAGAACATGATCAATCTCATAGAACACATATATTTCATTACATCCTTTTGGCCATATCACATCACATAACATACCCTGCAAAAACAAGTTAGACGTCCTCGAATTGTTGTTGCAAGTTTTACGTGGCTGCTATGGGTTTCTAGCAAGAACATTTCTTACCTACGTAAAAGCCACAACGGTGATAACCCACATGTATAGGGGATCGCAATAGTTTTCGAGGGTAGAGTACTCAACCCAAATTTATTGATTCAACACAAGGGGAGCCAAAGAATATTCTCGAGTATTAGTAGCTGAGTTGTCAATTCAACCACACCTGAAAGACTTAATATCTGCAGCAAAGTATTCAGTAGCAAAGTAGTATGTAAGTAACGGTAACGGTGGCAAAAGTGATAGTAGCAGTTTTGTAGTATTTGTAATAGTAGCAACAGAAAAGTAACTTAGCAAAGATCAATATATGGAAAGCTTGTAGGCAATGGATCAGTGATGGATAATTATGTCGGATGGCATTCATCATGCAACAGTTATAACATAGGGTGACACATAACTAGCTCCAATTCATCAATGTAATGTAGGCATATATAGAAGTGGAAATGCGGTCGGAGGAGCAACAGGGGGCCCACAAGCCTGCTCGGCGCGCCTAGGGGGGGTGGTCGCGCCCACCAGGCTTGTGGCCAGGTGGTGGCCCCCCTGGAGTTGATTCTTTCCCAATATTTTTTCATTAATTCCAAAAATATTCTCTGTAAATTTTCAGGTCAATCCGAGAACTTTTATTTCTGCACAAAAATAACACCAAGGCAATTCTGTTGAAACAACATCAGTTCGGGTTAGTTCCATTCAAATCATGCAAATTAGAGTCCAAAACAAGGGCAAAAGAGTTTGGAAAAGTAGATACGTTGGAGACGTATCAACTCCCCCAAGCTTGAACCTTTGCTTGTCCTCAAGCAATTCAGTTGATAAACTGAAAGTGATAAAGAAAAACTTTTACAAACTCTGTTTGATCTTGCTGTTGTAAATATGTCTAACTTATGTTCAGATTTTCAGCAAATATTATAGACTAACCACATTCACAATAACATCTAGGTCTCACATTTACTCATATCAATGGCATAATCAACTAGCGAGCAATAATAATAAGTCCTGGATGACAACAATTTCATCAAAACAATCACGATACAATATGACATAATGGTATCTCGCTAGCCCTTTCAAAGACCGCAAAACATAAATGCAGAGCACCTTTGAAGAACGAGGACTGACTAAACATTGTAATTCATGGTAAAAGAGATCCATTCACACTCATACTCAATATCAATTAATAGCAAAGCATACAAATGACGGTGGTGCTCTCTAACTAGTGCCTTTTATAAGAAGATGATGACTCAATGGTAAAGTAAAATAGACAGGCCCTTGGCAGAGGGAAGCATTGATTTGCAGAGGTGCCAGAGCTCAAGCTTTTAAAACAAGGATGAATAATCATTTTGAGAGGTGTGCTTTCACTTGCCAACATAACAACCAAGAGATCTCGATATCTTCCATGCTAGATACATTATAGGCGGTTCCCAAATAGAATAGTAAAGTTTTTACTCCCCCTCCACCAAATTAATCACACTCCACGACGGGCCGAATCCACGGGTGCCGTCCATACAAACACAATCCTGGGGGAGTTTTGTTTTATTATATTTTGATTTGAATTTTGAGCATGGGACTGGGAGTCCCGAATACCAGCCACTTTGTCGTGAATGATAGTGAATCAACACATATCGTGAGAATAATCCACCTAGCATGGAAGATACTAACATCCCCTAGTCACTACATGAGCGATTTGGGCATACAAAACGGAATATTTATTTGAAGGTTTGGAGAATGGAACATGCAAATTTACTTGGAACGGCAGGTAAATACCATATATAGGTATGTATGGTGGACTCATGTGGAACAACTTTGGGTTTATGGAGATGGATGCACAAGTAGTATTCCCGCTTAGTACAAGTGAAGGCTAGCAAAAGACTGGGGAGCGACCAACTAGAGAGCGACACAGTCATCAACATGCTTTGATATTAACCAACATTGAATGCAAGCATGAGTAGGATATAATTCACTATGAACACAAATATCGTGGAGTCCATGTTGATTTTGTTTCAACTACATGCATGAACATGTGCCAAGTTAAGCCACTCGAATCATTCAGAGGAGGATACCATTCTGTCATACTACATCACAACCATTTTAATATGCATGTTGGCACTCAAAACAAACCATCATTAAATCTCAGCTAATTAAGCATGGCATGAATAACTATAATCTCTAATTGTCATTGCAAACATGTTCAACCCACAATGAGCTGAATTAAGAACGATGAGCTAATCATATTTACAAAAGTAAGACATGTCGAGTTCATACCAACTTTTCTCCATCTCAGCCAGTTCATCATATATCGTCATTATTGCCTTTCACTTGCACGACCAAATGATGTGAACAATAATAAGAGTGCACATGCATTGGACTAAGCTGGAATCTGTAAGCAATAAATCAAAGGAGAAGACAAGGCAATATGGGTTCTAGATAAGACAAACAATAATGCATATGAGAGCCACTTAACATTTCATCGTAGTCTTCTCCTTATGACCCAAAGAAAAGAAAGGAAAATTATTTACATGGGAAAACTCCCAACAAGCAAAAGAAGAACGAGAAATATTCTTGGGTTTTCTTTTTAATGTTACAACTAAGCAAACTAGAAGATAAAGCTAAAACTATTTTTTGGCTTTTCTTAAAGGTTAATCAAATACACAAGAAGAAAACATAAAGAAGAAATAAACTACCATGGATAGTACAATGAAAAAGTATGAGCACCGACAACTGAAATGAGTGTGTGAACATGAATGTAATGTCGGTGAGAAATACGTACTCCCCCAAGCTTAGGCTTTTGGTCTAAGTTGGTCTAGGGCCATGCCTGGCCCGGATAACCATCTCCAGGATACCCAGGAGGACACTAAGGGTTCCACTGATTAGCAACCTCCTGTGGCTCCCACTGAAAAACCGGGACCTGATATGGATCAAGGGACAGCGCCGGCTCAGGTACTGGAGGTTGCGTCAAACCCCAATATTGGTAGATTTCATCTGGCATAACAATGTACCTGCCTGAATGAATATCGAACAAAGAAGAAGCAGATAGAGTAATAATCTCACAAGTACCCTGACTAAATACTAAGTTATAAAGCAGCCTCCTATCATTATTCTTCTTAATAACATCATGGGCTACCATACGGTCATAATCTAAAAACTTCGCGGGTATCAGCCTCTCATCTTTCTAGTGAAGCTTAATGGGTATATCAAAACGTTTAGCTAAATGAGATGCATAGGTACCTCCGAATATGTGCCCCTTCGAACGTTTGGTGTTCAACCGCTGGGCCACCGTAGAGCCCAGACTAAAGGTTCTATCAGCAAATAAAGCATGGCACAAAATAGCGAGGTCAGGGGCACTAAGGCTTCCACTCTCCCAGCGACCAACTAAACATCTTCCCGCAAATAATGAATAATAGCATAGCACAGGAAAATGTAAACTAGCTGCTCTTGCCTTTGACACCCCTCTCTCTTACCCTATAGTGTCTGCGGCAATAAAATCTTCCATGTCTCGAGGACGTGGTTCCCTGATGCTGCCCTCATAGGGTACCTTGCAAACTTTGCAAAAATCATAAAGGTTCATTTTCTTAGGCACATCATATAAGTGAAATTCTACTGTAGGAGGGTCTTCCCTAGGATGAAAGTAAATTTTTTGCATAAAGGTATTAGTGAGCAAGAGGTACTGGTCACACTTATCGTTGAGAAAGTTGGTGATGCCTGCATTCTTGGCCAAATAAAAGAAATCTTCATAAATTCCATCCGCCCTCAGGAATGTGTCGCACGACCATTCACATGGTCGAATTTTTGCGATGCGAGGAAGATTATATTTGGGTTTCTCCTTCATTTCATTTTCATCTTCCTTAGAACTCCAGCTTGAAGAACCTCTTAATAATCTTAACATTTCTGAGAAATTCTGAAATTTTTAGTGACCTAAAATAAAGGTGAACAAAACTCAACAAAACTCATAGCGACTACTCCCTCAAGTGCCTAGAGACTATATCATGCATCAAAACTACTTGGGACCATACAAATTTGACATGCAAGCTCAAAAACAAGGTCACCATAACAGCAAAATTTGCAATATATAAGCCACTAGAACAAAAACTAACTGGACCATCGGAGGAGTCACATACCGATGAGAAATCCCCTAAAATAGTTTTGCAAATGGAGCTTTGATCAAGGAGATCGAAAATGGCGGCAAGATGAGCTAGAACATGGGTTTGAGCAATGGTGGGATTTTTTTGGAGGAAGATGAAGTGAATGGGTGCTGGAATAAGTGGAGGGGGGCCACGTGTGACCCACAAGCCACAAGGGCACGCCCAGGGGGGTGGGCGCGCCCTGTAGGCTTGTGGCCCACTAGTGTAGCCCCCTGATGCATACTCACTGCCAAAAATTCTTAAATATTCCAGAAAAAATCATACTCCATTTTCAGGGAATTCTGTGAACTTTTATTTCCAGGTCACTTTTTTATTGCATGGGAAACTCAGAAAACAAAAAAAATAATAGCATTTTTACTTAATTTCATCTAGGTAACAAAAAGTAAAAGTTAGGTATAGGAAGTTGTGCTTTCTAAATTCATCCATCTCATGCTCATCAGAAGGAATCCATCAATAAGGTTGATCAAGTCTTATTAACAAACTTCTTTCGAATAACATGAAACCGAAGAATTTTTGAATAACACTAAGTTACCTCAATGGGGATATGCATTTCCTCAACAATAAGTATATCATATTTCTTCTTGACAGTAGGAAGAGGGAACTCAAAGTCTCCAATAATAATCGTTGGAATTTTTTCAATAGAGTTGATACTATGAACTTGAGGTTGTTTCTTTGGAAAGTGTACCGTATGCTCATTACCATTAATATGAAAAGTCACATTGCCCTTGTTGCAATCAATAATAGCCCCTGCAGTATTCAAAAAGGGTCTACCAAGGATGATCGACATACTGTCGTCCTCGGGAATATCAAGAATAACAAAGTCTGTCAAGATATTTGAATTTGCAACTACGACAACTACATCCTCACAAATACCGATAGGTAGAGCAGTTGATTTATCAGCCATTTGCAAAGAAATTTTAGTAGGTGTCAACTTATTCAAATCAAGTCTACGGTATAAAGAGAAAGGCATAACACTAACACCATCTCCAAGATCACATAAAGCAGTTTTAACATAATTTCCTTTAATAGAGGATGGTATAGTAGGTACTCCTGGATCTCCTAGTTTATTAGGTATTCCACCTTTAAAAGTATAATTAGCAAGCATGGTGGAAATCTCAGCTTTCGGTATCTTTCTTTTATTTGTCACAATATCTTTCATATACTTAGCATAAGGAGGCATTTTCAAAATATCAGTCAAGCGCATACGCAAAAAGACATGTCTAAGCATTTCAACAAAGTGCTCAAAATCCTCATCATCCTTTTTCTTGGATGGTTTAGGAGGAGAGGGCATGGGTTTCTGAAGCCGTGGTTCTCTTTCTCTACCATGTTTCATAGCAATGAAGTCTCTTTTATCGTATCTTTTATTCTTAGGTTGTGGGTTATCAAGATCATCAGCAGGTTCAATCTCCACATCTTTATCATTACTAGGTTGAGCATCAACATGAACATCATTATTAATGTTATCACTAGGCTCATGTTCATCACCAAATTGTGTCTCAGCATCAGAAATAGAAATATCATTTGGATTCTCAGATGTATCTATAACAGGTTCACTAGCAGCATGCAAAGTACTATCATCATTCTTTTTCCTACTCTTACTAGGACGAATAGGTGCATCAGTATTAACTCCTTGAGAATCTTGTTCAATTCTCTTAGGATGGCCCTCAGGATACAAAGGTTCCTGAGTCATTCTACCATCTCTAGTCACAACTTTAACAGAATGATCATTGTCTTTACTATTCATCTCATTAAGCAAATCATTTTGAGCTTTAAGTACTTGTTCTACTTGAGTAGCTTCCTGGAAGCATGTTTGCCAATAAGCTTAAGGTCAATGACAGTTCTACTCAAATAATCACCCAAGCGATCAAGCTTGTAAGCATTATATTTCAATTGTCTAATAACATAAGCATTGAAATTTTCTTGCTTCACAATAAAATTATCAAATTCATCCAAACATTGGCTAGCAGACTTATTATAAGGAATATCTATTTCATCAAATCTATGGAGAGAATTTACCTCTACTACCTGTGTCGGGTTATCAAAACCATGCATTTCTTCAATAGGTGGTAGATTCTTAACATGTTCAGCTTTAATACCCTTTTCTTTCATAGATTTCTTTGCCTCTTGCATATCTTCAGGACTGAGGAATAGAATACCTCTTTTCTTCGGAGTTGGCTTTGGAGGTGGTTTGGGAATAGTCCAATCATTATCATTGCTCAATATGTTATTCGATAGTAATTCAGCTTGTTCAATAGTTCGTTCCCTGAAAACACAACCAACACAACTATCTAGGTGGTCCCTAGAAGCATCGGTTAGTCCATTATAAAAGATATCAAGTATTTCATTTTTCTTAAGAAGATGATCAGGCAAAGCATTAAGTAATTGGAGAAGCCTCCCTCAAGCTTGTGGGAGACTCTCTTCTTCAATTTGCACAAAGTTAAATATTTCCTGCAAGGCAGCTCGTTTCTTATGGTCAGGAAAATATGTTTCAGAGAAGTAATAAATCATATCCTGGGGACTACGCACACAACCAGGAGCAAAAGAATTAAACCATATCTTAGCATCACCCTTTAATGAGAAAGGAAACAACTTAAGAATATAGTAATAGGAATTTTTTCCTCAAGAGTAAATAGGGTGGCTATATCATTCAATTTGGTAAGATGTGCCACAACAGTTTCAGATTCATAACCATGGAAAGGATCAGATTCAACCAAAGCAAATAACCCAGGATCGACAGAGAATTCATAATCCTTATCAGTAACAAAGATGGGTGAAGTAGCAAACTTAGGATCATATTGCATTCTAGCATTCAAAGATTTTTTCCTTCCACTTGCGAAGCAATTTCTTAAGATCATCTCTATCCTTACAAGCAAGAAAGTCCCTAGCGACCTCTCCTTCCATAACAAAACCCTTAGGTATATCAGCCCATTCATATCTAGGAGAGCTAAGTCTAGCAAATGAATCATAGGGTTCAGTTTCAATAATTTCATCAGATTCAGAAATATTATCAGTTTCAGCATTGGCTCTAGCAATTTGTTCATCAAGAAATTCACCTAGTGGCACAGTATCATCAAGCAAAGTATCATCATAAGCATCATGCATAGCAGAAGTAGCATCATCAATTACTTGCGACATATCACAATTACTAGCAGGTGGTGGTGTCGCAAATTTACTCATAATAGAAGGTGAATCAAGTGCAGAGCTAGATGGCAGTTCCTTACCTGTCCTCGTAGTTGAGGGGTAGATCTTGGTTTTTGGATCTTTAAGATTCCTCATAGTGATCACAGATATATATCCCAAGTGACTCAAAGAATAGAGTTGTGCTCCCCGGCAACCGCGCCACAAAAAGGACTTGATAACCCACAAGTATAGGGGATCGCAACAGTTTTCGAGGGTAGAGTATTCAACCCAAATTTATTGATTTGACACAAGGGGAGGCAAAGAATATTCTTGAGTATTAGCAGCTGAGTTGTCAATTCAACCACACCTGAAAGACTTAATATCTGCAGCTGAGTTGTCAATTCAACCACACCTGAAAGACTTAATATTAGCAGTTGAGTTGTCAATTCAACCACACCTGAAAGACTTCATATCTGCAACAAAGTATTTAGTAGCAAAATAGTATGGAAGTAACGGTAACGGTGGCAAAAGTGATAGTAGCAGTTTTGTAGTATTTCTAACAGTAGCAACGGAAAAGTAACTTAGCAAAGATCAATATATGGAAAGCTCGTAGGCAATGGATCAGTGATGGATAATTATGTCGGATGGCATTCACCATGCAACAGTTATAACATAGGGTGACACATAACTAGCTCCAATTCATCAATGTAATGTAGGAATGTATTCCATATATAGTCATACATGCTTATGGAAAAGAACTTGCATGACATCTTTTGTCCTACCCTCCCGTGGCAGAGGGGTCCTATTGGAAACTAAGGGATATTAAGGCCTCCTTTTAATAGAGAACTGGACCAAAGCATTAGCACTTAGTGAATACATGAACTCCTCAAACTATGGTAATCACCGGAAAGAATCCCAGTTATTGTCACCTTGGGGGATGCGGATCATAACTCGTAATAGGTGTCTACAACTTGCAAGATAGGATCAAGAACAGATATATATTCATGAAAACATAATAGGTTCAGATCTGAAATCATGGCACTCGGGCCCTAGTGACAAGCATTAAGCATAGCAAAGTCATAGCAACATCAATCTCAAAACATAGTGGGTACTAGGGATCAAACCCTAACAAAACTAACTCGATTACATGATAAATCTCATCCAAACCATCACCGTCCAGCAAGCCTATGATGATATTGCTCACGAACGGTGGAGAGCATCATGGAATTGGCGATGAAGGATGGTTGGTGATGATGAAGGCATCGATTTTCCCTCTCCGGAGCCCAAAATGGACTCCAGATCTGGTCTCTCGAGGAAGAACAGGAGGTGGCGGAGGCTCCATATCGTGAAACACGATGAACTCTTCTTCTTGATTTTTTATATCCCTGAATAGGAATATATAGAAGTGGAAACAAGGTCGGAGGAGCAACAGGGGGGCCACAAGCCTGCTCGGCACGCCCTAGGGGGGTGGCTGCACCCACCAGGCTTGTGGCTAGGTGGTGGGCCCCCTACAGTTGATTCTTTTGTCAATATTTTTTATTAATTCCAGAAATATTCTCCGTAAATTTTCAGGTTAATCCGAGAACTTTTATTTCTACACAAATAACACGAAGGCAATTCTGCTGAAAACAGCGTCAATCCGGGTTAGTTCCATTCAAATCATGCAAATTAGAGTCCAAAACAAGGGCAAAAGAGTTCGGAAAAGTAGATACGTTGGAGACGTATCAAACGGTGATATGCCAATTTCTATTTACCCTTCATAAGGACCCTCTTCAGCGAATCCGATCCGACTAAAGTGGGACTAGTAACGGCAAGCAAATTGACCAAATCATCGCCCACAACTACTTGTCTTCTACTCATGCATAGAATCTACGCATAAACCTAGGTCTGATACCACTGTTGGGGTTCATAGTAACAATTCAAAATTTTCCTACGTGTCACCAAGATCAATCTAGGATATGCTAGCAACGAGAGAGAGGGAGTGCATCTTCATACCCTTGAAGATCGCTAAGCGGAAGTGTTACAACAAACGCGGTTGATGGAGTCGTACTCACGGCGATTCAAATCATGGAAGATCCGATCCAAGTGCCGAACGGAAGATGCCTCCATGTTCAACACACATACAGCTCGGGGATGTATCCTACTTCTTGATCCAGCAAGAGGGGAGGAGAAGTTGAGGGAGAGCTCTGGCAGCACAACGGCATGGTGGCGGTGGAGCTTGTGGTTCTCCGGCAGGGCTTCGCTAAGCGCTACGGAGGAGGAGGAGGCATAGGAGGGGGAGGGATGCGCCAGGGGGAAGGGTGCGGCTGCCCTCCCACCCCTCCACTATTTATAGGGGGAAGGGAAGAGGCGGCTGGCCCACCTTGATCAATCTAGAGGGGGGGGGGCGGTCAAGGGAGGCAACTTGCCTCCCAAGTTAGGTGGAGGTGCCCCCACCCCCTAGGGTTTCCAACCCTAGGATCCATGGGCCCTTGTGGGAGGGGGGAGCACCAACCCACTAAGGGGCTGGTTCCCACGCAACTTCACCCCATTAGGCCCTCCGGGGCAGGTGGACCCTCCCGGTGGTCCCGGTATAATACCGATAAACCCTGAAACCTTTTCGGCGACTGAAACTGGACTTCCCATATATAAATCTTCACCTCCGGACCATTCCGGAACTCATCGTGATGTCCGGGATCTCATCTGGGACTCCAAACAACTTTGGGTAACCACATACAATTCCCATTAGAACTCTAGCGTCACCGAACCTTAAGTGTGTAGACCCTACGGGTTCGGGAACCATGCAGTCATGACCGAGACACCTCTCCGGACAATAACCAATAGCGGGATATGGATACCCATATTGTCTCCCACATGTTCCACGATGATCTCATCGGATCAACCACGATGTCAGGGATTCAATTAATCCCGTATATAATTCCCTTTGTCCATCGGTATGTTACTTGCCCGAGATTCGATCGTTGGTATCCCTATACCTTGTTCAATCTTGTTACCAGCAAATCTCTTTACTCGTTCCATAACACATGATCTGGTGACCAACTCCTTAGTCACATTGAGCTCATTATGATGATGTATTACTGAGTGGGCCTAGAGATACCTCTCCGTGACACGGAGTGACAAATCCCAGTCTCGATTCGTGCCAACCCAACATACACTTTTGGAGATACCTGTAGTGCACCTTTATAGTCACCCAGTTACATTGTGATGTTTGATACACCCCAAAGCATTCCTACGGTATTCAGGAGTTGCACAATCTCATGGTCTAAGGAAATGATACTTGACATTAGAAAAGCTCTAGCAGACGAACTACACGATCTTGTGCTATGTTTAGGATTGGGTCTTGTCCATCACATCATTCACCTAATGATGTGATCCCGTTATCAACGACATCCAATGTCCATGGCCAGGAAACCATGACCATCTTTTGATCAACGAGCTAGTCAACTAGAGTGTGATCAACACGCGTTAAGACAGCGCTTCAAGACGCGTTAGATGCCTTGGATGAAGAGCATGATCTTGCAACAACTCGATCGTCGATATATCAACAAGACATGCGTCGATGTCATAGCCAGAGGGTTAAGACTCGGATGTTCCAGGAAGGCGACTTGGTGTTACGTTTGATTCAAGATCAGACGGATTCACACAAGCTATCTCCCCCATGGGAAGGACCTTTTGTGGTTAGCAAAAATCTGAACAACGGGTCATATTATCTCATTGACGTATGAGACGAGTCACGTACTTCTGGGCAGGAGACCCATCGGCCGTGGAATATCGCTCACCTGTGGCCTTACTATACTTGAGTCATTGACTCCCATCATTGTATATACATACTTCATTATATCTATATTTTTTCATATAAAGTTGGCATCCCTGCAAGCCGGGGCCTCTACTGTTTTTTCGCATTACAGATTTGTGCAAAGATGGACACTTCCACATGGTCATTTGGGGGCTTCCAACCCGTCGGGTTTAGCTTGCTCACCCTCTTGATTGGCTGTTCAGCCACAATAGCAAACAGGAAGGCGGCTTACAAGTTGACGGTCCATAGGATGGCGGCTTAGAAGTTGGCGATCTACAGGATGGCGGTTTACAAGTTGACGGTCCATAGGACGGCGTCTTACAAGTTGGCGATCCACAAGACGGCGACTTACAAGATGATGGCGCACCGTAAGGGGGTTGTAACGAGGATATGTACCTAGGGTAGGGTCCTAGGCCTAACCTACATACCCTACCTAAGGACACTATATTGGAGGACTTAAAGACTACAAGAGAGATTCCGACTGATTTCACCATGGTGCTCGAGCCACTCGACATCTAATCCACTTGGTATCTTCTCCTTCCACTCGACAGTCACCTGTCACTCGGAAGACCGCACTTCCAGTCGACGCCAGAAGACCAGACGCCACTCCTAGGAGGCTAATAGGTAGGCATTAGGCCAGTCGTCATTAGCAGCAATTACGATGTACGTTACCGGTAACGCTCATCTTTATACCCACGATCGGTCTCTTTCTCGAAGTCCTGGCAGAATTCTATATGGAGAGAGGAATGGAAAGATCGTCACATTATTGGCGTATGAGAAGTAAGGAAATTCCAGGTCCCTATACTTGGAGCCAAGTTCACAAGCTCTCTGAAAATCAACAAAAACTAGTTCAATCGACATGGAAATTCCTCCACTCCCGGGTGGAAAGGGTCAAGATCAGTCGACTAGATGGCGGCCGCCGCCCCACCCCACACTCCTGAAGTAGCGTCATATCATGGTTGATGTGATAAAAGTACTTCAGACAATGTCATTTATGCAAGTATGACTTCCACAATTTTTCGTCGATTTCGATCGTGCAATTTCACACATGGGTACACTCCGAGTGTCGAGCAATCCTCACACTCGGGGGCTTAGCTGCGAACATGCTTTCTCCTAAGTTAAAAACCCTGCCGAGTGGATAGCAGTCCCTTCACTTGGTGACTTAGATGTGAACCAGTCTTCGTCTAAGTTCAAAACTTCTCCGAGTGTTGAGCAATCCTCACACTCGGGGACTTAGCTGCGAACATGCTTTCACCTAAGTAAAAAACTCTGCCGAGTGGATAGCAGTCCATAAACTCGCTGACTTAGCTACAAACCAGTCTTTGTCTAAGCTCAAAACTTCCCTGAGTATCGAGCAATCCTCACACTCGGGGGCTTAGCTGCGAACATGCTTTCGCCTAAGTTAAAAATCCCGTCGAGTGGATAGCAGACCAACCACTCGGTGACTTAGCTACGAACCAGTCTTCATCTAAGTTGAAAATTACTCCGAGTATTGAGCAATCCTCACACTCGGGGGGCTTAGCTGTGAACGAGCTTTCGCCTAAGTTAAAAATAAATTCCGAGTGTGTTGGGGATATGACCCGCCGAAGAGGCTCCGGGTCATGTTATTGGCTCGTGAACCGGCCCAAAGGTGAGTCATAATATTAAGTGGCCCAAGAGGATAGGTGGCTCACGGTGTGGGCCGTACGACGGCCCGGACTGAGAAGACCCGGGCATGCAAGCCGATTCACAGACGGCTTGGATGAGAAGATAGAGAGAGACTCAGATAGCAATTGTAAATGACCCGAGTGTTCGGACCTCTTATATAAAGGCAGACCCGGGGCGACTTAGAGGGCAGGCAATCGAGAACTAGGTCAAGATTTTAGCTCCTTGTAATTGATATGCAAGTAATACAAACGCAAGAAGGACGTAGGCTGTTACCTCGATTTGAGGGGCCGAACCTGGGTAAACCCGTGTCTTTCGTCCCAACTGACCCCTTTGAGTCCACCTCATTAGCGATGGCCTCGAACCGAAGTTCGTTCACCCGAACATCTGCCGTGATAAAACCACGACAGTTGGCGCCCGCCGTGGGGCGAGCGCTTGGTGGTGTTGAGTTCTCAAAGGGCTCTCTCCTAGGGCTCAAAGGATACGTGGTTGGAAGGATGAGCAAGAGTCGCCGCGGCCGGCTCTACATCGACGACGCCGGCTGGGGGCTTGATGCTGGTTCTATGGAGTATGGATTCCGGGTTCCGTTCGGCGGGATCCAGGTTTTCATCGGAAAGGTTGATGGATCTACACCCGGGCCGGATGCCTGCACCAACATCGTCGAGCCGGCTCGGCGTCTCCAATCTGCGCGTGTTACGCAGTCTGGCCGTGCCCGTCTGGGTCAAAAGCACGTTCTCGTGGGATTCACTCAAGGCATGGACCTAGAAGCGTCCGGGTCACACAGAACTCTTGTTTTCTCAGAAGATGAGTCTTCTAGTGGGGAGACAGAATCAGTGTATCAGCTCAGCAATGGTGGCCTTGGGGGCTACTACGACGACTATTCTGAGGTAGAGGGCATTGAGACGGATGCTATGAGCCCCCCGATTCACGCGGCGGTGTTCATGGTAGGATCGGCTTCAGCCGCCGGTGACACGGCTGCGGAGCCGACGTAGCAGGTGATAGCCCGCCGCCACCGGCTCAGGTTCTAGTGGAATTGATGGACGAGCTCACAGCTCTCATGGCCACAGAGGTAACCCCGAATAATCAAGCAGCTAGGAATCTAGAGGTGGCACGGATCAAGGGCCGGATGGCAGAGGAACGACAAAGGATGGACGAGCTGAAAGCCCAAATGGAGGAAGAAGCGGAGCATATCAAGGCAGACGCTTTCCGACTGGAGCTAGAGCAGAGGTCAGCGGCCGCGGTGCACATCTCGTCTGCCAGAACATTACGAAGCGAGGAACCTTTTTAACACCCCTGGTGCGGGGCGGGTTATGGGTGTGCCGGAGAGCCGCTCGATGGAGCGCCCGACGACTCATCCGCCCCAGCATAACCAAATCTCTCCCAGGGTTTTCAAACACCGGTGGGTCATTATTCTAACCCGGACGAGAACATGGTAGTGGCGGCCGCCCGGCTTGAGACGATCCCCATCCCAGATGAGGCGCCCTTTGCGGAGGAGGTGCGGAACGCCATTGGATATTTACAGACGGCCATGGTCCAGCAAGAGAAGTATACTCACAGCCGGAGCTAGGTTCACTCTACTCCCCTCCCCAGTCGAAGTTTCAGCCGGCGTTATGAGTCGCCGGCGGGTTCCAGCAGTCACCCGTGCCGCGGACCATCGGAGGACAATAGGGCAGCTCTAGATGCACAAGCCGTCATGGACCAGGCGGGAGACAGGCGAGAGGCGGAGGTAGCTGCATCCCGTCCAGAGCCAGCGCTTTCCGTGTCAATGGGAGTAGTTAGTACAAGAGCCATAGGGGTGCCATGTTTAACTCCGGCTCTGAGGAGTGAACGGCTGCCCAAAGACTTTAAGGGGCCTCGAAAGGTTCCGAACTACACAACTGATCTACCCCCGGAGGCGTGGGTTGAAAGTTATGAACTAGCCATGGAGATGCTGGATGTCCATGAGGCGGTATGTGCAAAATACTTCATCATGATGCTTGAGGGTCCGGCCCGTACATGGCTGAAAGGTCTGCCGCCTAACACGATAAGCTCATGGGCGGAGCTGAGAGCAAAGTTTATTAAGAATTTCCAGGGGACCTGTAAGCAGCCTATGACTATTGTCGATCTGGACCACTGTATTCAACAGGAAAATGAGTCGGCCCATCATTGGGTCCGGCTGGTGTCGACCATTATTCACTCTTCAGAGCAGATCACAGCGGCTCAAGCGGTGCTTATCTTAGAGAAGAATTGTCATTTTTCCATTGAAGCAGAAGCTCGGCCAGCTCAAGCGCACGTGTCAGGATATGGGAGAGCTCATGACGGCCTTGACGAAGTATGCCGACTCAGATAACACCAAGGATCCAGGTTCGGATGATGAGAAAGTCAATCAAGTGAAGAAAAACAATCAAGGAAAAGGCTTTGTGAACAATGGAAATCAGAATAAGCGGAAGAACGCTGATGACGGATCCGAGCTGGTGGAGAATACCAACACAGGACAAAATCATCCCAAGGGGGGTGGAAGATTCAGGCCAAGGAACAGGGGTCCTTTTAATTTAGAGGAAGCGCTTAGGAAGCCTTGTCCGGAGCACAACACGCCTCACAAGCCGGCGTTGCATGCGTGGGGTGATTGCTTTATCATGCAGAGATTCAAAAACCAGCATTCCCAACCGCATAATAACCAGGGCGGTGGCCCGCCCGGCGGCTCAGGGCACGGCGGGTCAGGGGCTGGATTCAGCGCCGGCGGTTCAGGAAACGGGCATCCGGGTCAGAATAACCAAGGGGGCACCAACAACATCCTAGGAACAACGGCAATAACAATAGTCAGCAACAACACAATCAATCCGGGTTTCAGAGTAACCCAAAGCAGCTCAATTCTGGGAAGTATCATGTATTCACCACCGGTCACAGTAAACGAGACGAGAAGTTGCGGAGGCGAGCGGCTAATACGGTTGCTCCGGCTCTCCCGCGATATTTGCCATGGTCTGAATATGATATAGTGTGGAGCAGGGAGGATCACCCGCCGCGGGTGGATGACCCGGGCCGGTTGGCTCTAGTTGTGGCCCCTCAGGTGAATGGTTATATGGTGAATAAAGTGCTCATGGACGGAGGTAGCAGCATCAACATCCTTTACTATGACACTTTCCGGCGGATGAAGTTGCTTGACAAGGATCTTAAACCTTCCTCCACTGTCTTTCATGGTGTGGTCTCGGGTAAATCAGCATACCCGGTGGGCCAGATATCATTGGAAGTAGCTTTTGGTGATGAGTATAATTACAGGGTGGAGTCTTTGTGGTTCGAAGTGGTCAAAATCAAAAGTCCCTATAATGCGCTATTTGGGAGGCCGGCTTATGCTAAATTTATGGCTAGGCCTTGTTATGTTTATCTGCAACTCAAAATTCCTGGCTTAAATGGCACAATTACCGTTCATGGTAACAGGAAAACGGCTCTTGCGTGTGAAGAAGGAGATGCGGCTTATGAAGAGTCTAGTTGTGCTCAGGAGGAGCTGAAATTTTACAAAGAGAACGGTGATCCAGAGGATATGACCCCGCTCAAGAAGCCTACGACAGAAGTTGAGTCGCCACTCAAGTTTTCAGCGGATGATACCAAGGCAGTAGATTTCAATCCGGGTGATTCATCCAAGCAATTCATCATTGGGGCTCACATGGATCCCAAATAGGAAAGCACGCTCATCGAATTCATCTGTGAGAATCGGGACATCTTTCCACGGAAGCCTTCTGACATGCCGGGTGTACCGGGAGAGTTCGTTGAGCACAATCTTAATGTGGATCCAAAGTTTAAGCCGATCAAACAGTTTCTACAGCGGTTCAACGAAGAGAGACGTAAAGCTATTGGGGAGGAAGTTGCTCGGCTCTTGGCCGCAGGCTTTATAGTGGAAGTTTTTCACCCGGAGTGGTTGGCTAACCCAGTGCTAGTACTAAAAAAGAACGACACGTGGCGTATGTGAATAGATTACACAGACCTTAACAAGGCTTGCCCGGCTGACCCTTTTGCGCTCCCTCGTATCTATCAAATTATTGATGCAACAGCCAGATGCGAAAGTTTATGCTTCCTGGACGCTTATTCAGGGTATCATCAGATCAAAATGGCAACGAAGGATCAGGAGAAGACGGTGTTTATTACACCTTTTGGGGCATTCTGCTATGTCTCCATGCCTTTCGGGCTCAAGAGTTCCCAGGCAACTTACCAACGTTGTATGCAGAATTGCCTCCACAGTCAGATTGGCTGAAATGTCCATGCTTACGTAGACGACATCGTGGTTAAGTCCGGAAAGAAGGAAACTCTTTTAGAGGATTTGAAAGAAACCTTTAACAATCTCCGGGTCTACAAGATGATGCTTAACCCGACGAAGTGTGTCTTTGGTGTTCCAGCAGGAAAGCTTTTGGGTTTCTTCGTCTCTGAGCGGGGCATTGAGGCTAACCCGGATAAGATCAAGGCCATCACTTCTTTGGGTGAGCCAACGTGTATTAATGACGTTCAACGCCTTGTAGGGCAGATTGCTGTGTTGAGCCGCTTCATAAGCTGGCTTGGGGAGAAAGCTATTCCTTTATACCAGATGATGAAGAAGACAGACAAGTTTAAATGGAGCGCAGCAGCGACCGAAGCACTTTAAGCTCTTAAAAAGCAGTTGACTGAGCCGTCAGTATTAGCCGCTCTGGTTGAGAAAGAGCCTTTCCTCCTTTATGTGGCGGCTAACAACAGAGCGGTCTGTGTAGCAATTGTGGTTGAGCGCAAGGAGGCAGGGAAAGAGTATCCTGTGCAAACGCCGGTTTATTACATCAGTGAAGTTTTGGCAGAGTCTAAACAGAGGTATCCGCATTGGCAGAAGTTAGTATACGGAGTTTTCATGGCCAATCGCAAGTTAAAACATTACTTTTTGGGGCACCAAATAACAGTGGTCAGTTCTGCCCCGTTGGGGGATATCATTCAAAATAGAGAGGTTACAGGGAGGATTGCCAAGCGGGCCTTAGAGCTGAGTCCTTTTGGCATCAAGTATGTTCCTCGTACAGCAATTAAGTCTCAAGCTTTGGTGGATCTAATAAATGATTGGACTGAATGTCAAGCCTGTGAAGAGAAGCCGGATAACACGTATTGGACTATACACTTTGATGGATACAAGCAGCTAGAAGGGTCCGGGGTAGGAGTTGTTCTCACCTCCCCCAAGGGTGACAAGTTTTGTTATGTGCTCCGGTTAATGTTCCCTTGTACTAATAATGCAGCTGAGTATGAAGCGCTGCTCCATGGTCTCAGAGTCGCTAAAGAGATGAGTTTAAGCCGAGTCAGGTGTTTAGGCGACTCAGATCTGGTGGCTCAGCAAGTTTCAGGCACTTGGGACTCCAAGGATCCGCGGATGGCGGCTTATCGACAGGCGGTTGATATTATTGCCGGTGACTTCAAAGGGTACCAGGTGGATCACATTGATCATCGCAGGAATGAGGTGGCTGATGCCTTGTCACGGTTAGGTTCTCAAAGAAAGCCGGTACCCCCTAATGTTTTTCTGGATGTATTGCATCATCCAACTGTCAAGATACCTTCTGAGGAGGATCTGGCTATTCCTGACCCGGAGGCGGAGCTGGTGGCCGCTCTGCATGCTACCCCAGACTGGACTATTCCTTATTTGGCGTATCTGACATGCGGCGAGTTACCTCAACAGGAGGATCTGGCCAGGAAGATCACTTGGCATTCTAAGTCTATGACGATTGTCAATGGTGAGTTACATAAGTGTAGTGTGACGGGTGTCTTTCAGCGCTGCATCTCACCAAAGGAGGGCCGGCAAATATTAAGTGAAATTCATGCTGGCGACTTTGGGCATCATGCCGGGTCAAAACCTTTGGTGGCTAAAGCTTTCCGACATGGGTTTTTCTGGTTGACGGCTCACAAGGATGCAGAGGACTTAGTTCGCAAGTGTGACGGCTGTCAGAAATTCGGCCGGCGTGCTCACGTTACGACTCAAGAGTTGAGGATGATACCAATCACTTGGCCGTTTGTGGTCTGGGGGCTTGATATGGTAGGGCCTTTCAAGCGATCTAAGGATAAGAAAACGCACCTTCTAGTGGCGGTTGATAAATTTACTAAGTGGGTAGAGGCAGAGCCGGTCAGTAAATGTGATGCAGTCACGGCAGTTCAATTTATTAAGAAGCTGATTTATCGCTTTGGTTACCCACACAGCATTATTACAGACAATGGGACGAATTTATCCAAAGGAGCTATGAAAACGTTCTGTGAGAAAGAGCATATCCGGCTTGATGTTTCAGCCGTGGCACATCCATAGTCTAATGGTCAGGCAGAGCGAGCCAATAAGGAATTTTTGAGAGGCGTCAAGCCACGGCTCATGGTTCCTTTGAAACTGACACCCCGATGTTGGGTTGAGGAGTTGCCTTCCGTCTTATGGAGCATCAGAACTACACCTAACAGATCTACAGGTTTTACACCTTTCTTCATGGTGTACGGTGCTGAGGCGGTTCTACCCAGTGACATCCGACACGACTCACCAAGGGTGGCGGCTTATGTTGAGACGGACAATGAGGTAGCCCACCAAGATGCATTGGATGCCTTGGATGAAGCACGAGAGTTAGCAGCAGCCAGGTCGGCAATTTATCAACAAGACCTGCGACGCTATCATAGCCGCAGGGTAAAGACCCGGACGTTCCAGGAAGGTGACCTGGTGCTCCGGTTGATTCAAGACCAATCTGGAATGCATAAGTTATCTCCACCATGGGAGGGGCCTTTTGTGGTCAGCAGGAACCTTAACAACGGGTCATATTACCTCATCGATGTCAGAGATGAGTCGGAAACCGCGGGTCAAGAGATGTTGCAGCCCTGGAATATCGCGCATCTGCGACCATACTTTACTTAGCAGGTGTTGAAAGCCGCTATCATTGTATATATCATGAGCCATGAGTAAAAAGCCAGCATCCTCGCACAAGACTGGGACCTCTGCTCTTATGTACACCTTTGCACAATCAAGATAAAATCTTCCGGTTCAAAATTTGTTGAGTTGAAGAGGGTTGTTCACCGTCAAAACGATTGGTCTACCCTTTGACTTTATGCCCTATCTAGCGCTGGCAAGGAGGCTTCTTGCCTTCGGGTATAGCTTACTTCTCCCTTGCACAGTCGGCTTTATGCCCTATTAAACACTATTGCAAAGAGGCTTCTTGCCTTCGGGTATAGCTTACTTCTCCTTTGCACAGCCAGCTGCCATTAAACTGTTGCAAGGAGGCTTCTTGCCTCCGGGTATAGCTTACTTCTCCCTTGCATAATTGGCTTTATGCCTAGTTTGGATACATTAAGCGCTAATTGTTAACGAAGGCTTCTTACCTTTTGGTATAGCTTACAGTGCCCTAAGACAATAACATGTATACCAAATTCCAGTTGCTTATCAACTACGGCCATCGAAGGGGGCTTCTTACCGATGGGTATCGCTTATCTCACCCTAATGGCCGGCTTTATGCCACTTCCGGTTACTTATTAACCGCAGTTGTCGAAGGGGGCTTCTTACCGACGGGTTCGCTTATCTCACCCTAACAACCGGCGTTTAAGCCAAAATTCAGTTGCTTATCAACTGTGGCTGTTGAAAGAGGCTTCTTACCTTCAGGTATAGCTTACTTCTCCTTTCAAACAGCCGACTTTATGCCGTCTCAGGCTAATTATTAGCCACGGTTGTCGATAGAGGCTTCTTGCCTTGGGGTATAGCTTACATCTCCCATTGACAGCCGGTGATCACTATACTCTTACCAGTCAATCTCACTTAGAGACCCTAAGCCGGTTCAAGAAATTGATGGCCAATCTCGCCTAGAGACCCTGAGCCGGTTCAAGAAATTGACGGCCAATCTCGCTTAGAGACCTCGAGCCGGTTCAAAAAATTGACGACCAATCTCTCCTAGAGACCCTGAGCCGGTTCAAATATTTGACGGCCAATCTCGACAGAGACCCTGAACTGGTATGAGTTTAACCGTTCGAATCCACGCAGAAGAGCCATCAGATGAGTTTTTTGAGGAAGGAAAGATCATCATCGTGTATGGTATCATGCCGGCTTATGAAAGCCAGGCAATTCTAAGTCTCGGGTTGCCGCAGGCGAAATTACCCGGCACTTGGGGGCTACACAACCGAACTTTCCTCAAAGGTTCCGGTTCATCAATAGCCGCATTTGTCGATAGAGGCTTCTTACCATCAGGTATAGCTTACATTATCCTAAAGACAACCGGATCTTTAATATCTCCGTCTCATGAAAGCCGGAGCCATGTGGCTTCGGTCAACAAAATTTAAGGTCTCAAAGAGATTGTCCGGCTTTAATATTCTGGAGAAGGAATGGCGTCTTAAAAGATAGGCCCCTCATCAGAAAATTTCAAAGGTATATCCTTGAAGAGCCGGCAACACATTAAAAGACAGAGAGGTGCAAATATATATGGCCACCAATTGGCAGAGTCATGGTTACTCTATTACAAAGGATATTCTCAAGAAGAGAAAAAAGCATTGTCAACCGCCCACGGCGGGTCATTACATAAGTCTGTGCTCAGAAAGGCTAAAAGATTACAGTTCAGTTGTTGGCGGCTCATCCTGCTCCAGGTCTTCTGCTGGCTTTATCGGAAGATTGCCCAAGTCCCAGTTACAGTCAGCCAGAGCAGCAAATGACCCCTCAAGGAACGGAGACGCGTCAAGCTCACAAGGAAAGAGATCCTTACTGCGAGCGGGTGTCAGATCTTTCCACTCGTAGAGAGGCCCGCGGATTCTCTTCTCCTCTGCGTCATAAGCCACCTGATAGGTGCTTAAATCAGCTTCATCCGCCAGAACAGAGGCCAAATAGCGCGACTCTTTGACACACCGGGTGTAATCTTCCTCGGTGAAATCTGAGCCATCATCTCTTTTAGACGGATAGCCATCCATCATTTCAGCCATGTTAGCTCGGGAGCGAAGGCAAGAGCCTGGCTCAAACCGGCAACAGCTCCTTGGTGGAAGGCGGACTTCTTGAGCTCTTCAATCTGCTTAGGCATTGTAGAGAAGAGTTCCAAGACCCCTTTCAGAGCAGTGGAGATCTTCTCTTTGTACTGCACACTCTTGATCGTGAAGATGGCGCCGCAGTATAAAGGCTCTGCAAAAGTATAAATGGCCTTCAGTGGCAGAAGGCTATCAGAAGCCAACTGCCGGCTCCTGGGACCTGGATGAGTCGGATAAAATTAATGAGCCGCAATTTTTTCACTAACAATGTTAAGCAGTACAAAGTAAAAAAAAAGCTTACCAAATAGGGCGGCTGACATCTTCACAATATGTTGTTTCAGACCTTGAAGTTCATCCGCCACGGCTGTAAGCCGCTGCTCAGCGTTGTCCGCCCGTTTGGTTAAAGCGGCCTTTTTAGATTCGGCCGTCTCTTTTAAAGAGGTCAGCTCGGCGGCAACACTGGCCAGTTCCTCTGAGAGAAGCCGACATTTTTCATCCGCGATACTTCGAGCTTCTTGCTGAGCTGCCAACTTGGCCTTCAGATCTGTCAGCTGAGACCCGGCTTCACTCAAAGCTTCCTATAGTACATCAAAATACAGGATAAGCCGCCAAAATGCAGGATGAGAGTTAAAAGTAAATACAAGTCTCAAAACATATTGCAAGCAATATATTTGACACTTGGGGGCTAATGTATATTTGATCTTGCAAGTATGCAGTTCCGGTTCATTTCCTTCGAAATTGATCCGGAACTTGGGGGCTATATAATGGCTCTTCAATGTGCTGATAATGGAAGCACCGACTCAACTTGATCAAGTTTGAGCCGGCCCTTGGGGGCTACGATTGGCAGTTCACTTTACTTACAGTACAAAGCTAAAGGAATTTTAAAGGAATTTGACATGAAAATCTGTGCAAGAGGTCACAGAAAGACCCGGCTCAATGATTCAATATGTTAAGCCGGATCTTGGGGGCTAAGACAGGATATAGTAAAGAAGGAAAAGTACCTCATATTTTGTCTTCATGGAGGAGATCATCCGAAGTTCCAAATCCCGGCTGGTGGTAACCCGGTTTATGTACCCAGCGTGTAGCTCTTCAAGAGTCATCTTCTCGCATGAAGAATCGAAGTTCAGTTTCTTTGAAGCTTCAATCGTCTCTGTATGTTTGGTCAACACATGAGCCAGAGGCGTTTGATGACCAGACCCAGTGATAGCAACATCCGGGGTGTCAGGGGTCTTGGCAGGAGTTGCTGGCTTAGAAGGAGCCCTTGGAGGGCTCTCCATGATGACATCTTCAGCGGCTGACTCAGCGGAGGCAGCCGACGGGTTTTCTTCCGGTTGAGTTTCTTCCGGTTGCTCGGGCTCCGGTTCTTCAATAACTAGGCCGGAGGAGGGCTTGTTGGCCTTGCGACGTTTAGCTTAAGCGCTGCAAAAAAAAGAAGAATCAGCAGTTGAAGATATTGCTATCATAGTAACAACCGGATGTCCAGATGCTTACATCGGATTAATCTTGGGCGGTGGTATGATTGACTCCGAAGAGTCGCCGGAGGAAGGAGATTTTTGCAAAAATAAAACAGAAAGGTGAAGAGATTGTCAAGTTTACAAAGGAAAGATAAAGGAAAAGAAGGGGTTTAAACCTCGGCGGGGCGTTTCTTGGGAGCCGCAGAGTTTGGCAACCCGGACATGAGCTCGGTAGAGCCGGTGCTTCGAGTCTGTCGATGCTCAATTTGCTGTCGCTTTTTCAAGAGAAAATCAGGAGCCAGATAAGCAAGAGGGTGAGAAAGGGGAACTTTTCTGATAACCCGCCGCGACTTTCGGGGGACGAAACATTCTGAGCCAGAGGAAAAGTAATTTACCTCAAGAGCATTGGCACGGCTGGTTTCCACTTCATCCTGCGAGTAAAGTAAGTATTAAAATAGGAAGGTAAAAGATCAAGCAAGACAGTTGAAACTTTACCTCTGAGCTGGATGATGGTGGCGGGTCAAACAGATTATCTTGCGGGGCATGTTTTTTAGCCTTTTTAGTTGGGACCTTCTTCCTGGATTTTTTCGGAGGGGCAACATATTCCCTCTTCCAGAAGTCTAAGTCGGCCTATAAGAATGACCCGGAGAGTGAATATCAAATCAACAAAGTACAAATAACGTCTAAGAGACGGAAGGGAAGAGATCAAACTTACATCGGGAGCCGGATTGATGGCACAAAAAGGGGCCAGGCCAATTTCGCTACATGATCCGGAAGCTTCATGGACGAGGCTCCGGATGGCGAGGGTAATGTCATTCTCTGTCAATGTGGATTGGTTGAAGCATAATGAGCTATCATACTTGCCTTTATATTCTCACATGAGTCGGCTTCTATGACTCAAAGGCATAATCCGCCACGAAATCCAGCAACGGATTAGGTCCAGCCCGATTAAGCCGTTCGCCATGAGAGCCTTGATTTTGGCATGAGCCGGCTCATATCTTGCGCGTTCTGAAGCTAATAGCCGGCCAGGAAGCTCTGATGTTGTTGTGAGCCGGGAAGGACGATAACCCGGCAAAGGACGCTCGTTCTCAGGAGAGGTGTCCTTGCAATAGAACCAGGTCTTGTTCCAGTCCTTGGGGTGACTCGACATATGTGCAGCTGGAATGATGATATCTCTACGTCATTGGATGGATATGCCTCCAAGTTCTAGGCTCGGGCCAACTTTCACTTCAGTTTGCCGGTTAGCATAAAAGAACTCCCGAAAGAATCCCACCGACGGCTTGATTTGAAGGTAAGCTTCACAGAGCACTTGGAAATTGCATATGTTTGAGACGGAATTGGGGGCCAAGTCTTGCGGGTGAAGCTTATAACAGTGAAGGACGTCCCAAAAGAATTTGGAGCCGGGAGGCACAAACCCTCGTTCAATATGGTCAGAGAACACCACCACCTCACCTTCTTGAGGTTTGGGCCGCGTCTCATCACCTGGGACCCGCCAGCTAATGACTTCCTTAGGAGGAAGAGTACCCGCATGAACAAAATCCGACAAAAAGTCCTCCGTAATGCATGATCCAACCCAGTTGCATGAGTTGGACGCATGAGACATGTTGGCGGCTTAAGTGCTGTGCAAGATAGAAGGCACGATGAGTCGAAGCTCAAGCAAATATTTCTGACGGCTTAAAAGTTTAAGGGCTCTACGGATAAAGAGCTGGAGGAGCTCGGCGACTCAACAGGGAAAGGGAAGATCGAAAAATTGACTAAGTCCTAAAAACAGATTCTGCAAGTTGTCACTATATCTACAGATCTACAAAAGCAGAGAAAATAAATTTTATTCTGACCTAGCGATGAACAACGGAGGAAAAAAGAAACAGACTGGGGCCATCGTGGCCCGTGCATTATGCGCGACCGGCCCGCGTGCGGCGGCAGAGCGAGAGCGCATCCTAAGGATGTTAGCGACGTCGAGATGCACTGGCGATAACGGTGCTGGAGCCCAAACGACAGCGGCGGAGCACCGATGAAAACCCTACTACGGCGGCGACCATCTAGGGAGCAGGAAAAACTTACCGGAGGCGGCGCGGCAGAGGCGGACGGATCTCTGGTACGTTCAGGGTGATGCAGCAGCCAAGGTTGGGGAAGATGTACGGACGGCGTCGGCGCAGAGCTCGAAGGCGTTGGGGCGGCGACAGGAAGAAGACGAAGAAACAGAGGCACGGGCGGGAGAATGGAAACCCCGACCCACATGGGTCATATTTAAAAGGGGGTTAAGCAAGGCGCGAAAATCCAGGCTATGACATCGTTCGACCGAGGCGGACGCCTCGGTTCTCGGGATGACAGTTAAAGTGAAAGATTTGGTGACACGTCAGCAGATCTCATGACGTCACGCCGGGTCATTTCCGAGCGACTCGCCAAAGCGGAAGAGAAGGATGAAGTGAGCAAGCTCAGTTCAACCTGGGGCCTAATGTTGGGGATATGACCCGCCGAAGAGGCTCCGGGTCATGTTATTGGCTCGTGAACCGTCCCAAAGGTGAGTCATAATATTAAGTGGCCCAAGAGGATAGGCGGCTCACGGTGTGGGCCGTACAACGGCCCAGACTAAGAAGACCCGGGCATGCAAGCCGACTCACAGACGGCTTGGATGAGAAGATAGAGAGAGACTCGGTAGCAATTGTAAACGACCCGGGTGTTCGGACCTCTTATATAAAGGCAGACCCGGGGCGACTTAGAGGGCAGGCAATCGAGAACTAGATCAAGCTTTTAGCTCCTTGTAATCGATACGCAAGTAATACAAACGCAAGCAAGACGTAGGATGTTACCTCGATTTGAGGGGCCGAACCTGGGTAAACCCATGTCTTTCGTCCCAACTGACCCCTTTGAGTCCACCTCATTGGCGATGGCCTCGAACCGAAGTCCGTTCACCCGGACATCTGCCGTGATAAAACCACGACAGAGTGGATTACTAACTATTCACTCGGAGACTTAGTTACGAACCAGTCTTCGCCTAAGTTCAAAACTACTACGAGTGCTGAGCAATCCTCACACTCGGGGGGCTTAGCTACGAACTAGCTTTCTCCTAAGTTAAAAATAAGTTCCGAGTGGATTACGATCTATTCACTCGGAAACTTAGCTACGAATCAGTATTCTTCTAAGCACGAAACTTCTCCGAGTGTTGAGAAATCCTCACACTTGGGGGCTTAGCTGCGAACTAGCTTTCGCCTAAGTTAAAAACAAATTTAGTCAAAAAAACGATTGAAAGCCAAATACGGATAAATTCAAAGATTTCAGCGCGGATAAAGTTTTCGCGTGCAAGCAAAGGTGCTTAGGCTTAAGGCCTAAATGAAGTTTTGTGACTGATACATTTTCACTCGACATTCCGAGGCAAATAGAGTTTTCACAGCGAATAAAGTTTTTTCAAGCCCCGAATGGGCTTGCTGGCTCAACGAAGGTGTCAAGGTCGATCCCATCTGCGATCCTGGTGGCTGCGTCAATGAAGGTCTCAATGAAATTTTCAAACTGAAGCTTCTTCATGTTCATCACTCGGAGGTCCTTCAACTTGTCCTCCCTTGCTTCCTTGCAATGGACTCTGACAAGGGACAACGCCACATCGGCTCCGCAGCGGGCGCCTGACTTCTTGCAGACTTGCACTCGACTGGGAATATCATTTGGACGTGCCATCATGGAGGCAAGATCAGCTTGAAGGGTGTCTTCAGGCCATAGCTCCTTGTCGATCCGCTCCAGCGCCGCCTTTAGTCGGAGGATATATGCTTGAACGCCCTGGAGTCAGACGTTGAGACGGAACATGTTCATGGCCACGACATCTCCAACAGGAGGCTTAGTGGGATCTAGATTGGGCTCAATTTCTTTGGTCTCTTTCTCGAAGTCCTGGCAGAATAGTATATGGTGAGAGGAATGGAAAGATGGTTACATTATTGGCGTACGAGAAGTAAGGAAATTCCCTCGACAGGGAACTTACTGTCGAGCATGATGAACATTTTCTTTGCAAAATCCCCCAAGTGCTTCTCCAGGCCATTGCTCCTCTTGGTCAGTTGCTCAGTTTTCTTGATGAGTTTGCTCCATTCCAGTTTAAGCTTGGAGTTTTCCTCCATCTTCTTGGTGGCGGCCAGTTTCTTCTCAGCGGCATCAGTCTTCTCCCTGGCCACCTTTTGAGCGTCAGCAAGCGCCTTGTCCTTGTCCTTGAGTTCCTTCTTCATGGTATCTAAAGAAATAGCATTGTTGAGTCGCACTTGGAGTCGACGATTTTCATCACGCACGTCTGCTCGAGTGAGAGAACTCAGTTCAAAGGATGGAAAGCGAGGGCAAGAATGCATTGAGTCGGCAATGATTACCTCCTAGAGTCTTCAGCTCAGTCCGCACGCGTTCAAGGTTGTTCTTGGTGGCCTCCAGGTCCAATCACAGTGAAGTACTTTCCTCCTCCAGGTCCCTGTACTTGGAGCCAAGTTCACAAGATCTATTAAAATCAACAAAAACTAGTTCAGCCGACATGGAAATTCCTCCACTCCCGGGTGGAAAGGGTCAAGAACAGTCGACTAGATGGCGGCCCGCCGCCCCACCCCACACTCCCGAAGTAGCGTCATATCATGGTTGATGAAATTATGTCCATGAAACTTGCGTCATATCATGGTTGATGGAATGATATCCATGAAACCTACAAGGTAGCTTCGGAGTGGTATTAGTAAAGCAAAGAGTTCACTTGACATGTCGAGTGTCAAGCGTACTCCGCATATGTCAAAGAACCCCGAGTTCAAGTTCTTAAGACTACTGCTCATCGTTAACGATCAATAGTAGTCTCGGGGACTACACCCAGTGGATGCACTCAGCGTGCCCCCACTGGTTCCTAAATCAGTCGATAGTGTCTGCCCTGTCCAAGCACAAGATGGTCTCTATCAGATCTCTGCCGTTGCAAGAACTCGACGACGGTCTCAGGGACTACACCCAGTGGGTGCACTCAACGTGCCCCCACTGGACCTGCTAACACTCGATCTATCGAGTGGCCCCCAAAGGGCCCGTCACCCCACCCCGCACCCTTGAAATAGAGTCACATCATGGTTGATAAAATGATGTCCATGAAACCAACAAGGTAGCTTCGGAGTGGTATGGCTAAAACCACTCGACAAGGTCTGCCCTGTTCGAGTACAAGATGGTCTCTATCAGACCTCCGCTGGTGCAAGCACTCGACGGCGGTCTTGGGGACTACACCCAGTGGGTGCACTCAGCATGCCCCCACTGGACCTGCTAACACACGATCTACCGAGTGGCAGAACAATAAAAAAAGTGTGCGCAAGCATATGAATATCGTCTCTTTTAAGACCCCCGCCAGTGCAAGCACTCGACGGCGGTCTCGGGGACTACTCCAGTGGGTGCACTCAGTGTGCCCCCATTGGACCTTCTATCACTCGACCTGTCAAGTGGTTACAAAAGCAACTACAAGACCACTGCCAATGTCTCCATCATTCGACAGCGGTCTTGGGGACTACACCTAGTGGGTGCACTCAGCGTGCCCCCATTGGACCAAAATCTACTCGATTAAAACCTGATCTATCCTAGTGGAGAAATTTCAAATAATCTACAAGAGGAAACCACCCACTGGGTGTACAATCAAAAAAGACAGGAATTCAATTGGAAATGCACTTACAATTGCACTTACTCAGACGTTGGTACGAAACGCCGCGTTGGCATCATAAGCCAGCTTGCTGGCCTCGTATGCCTCCTTGGTGCGCAACATCATTTGCTCCGCCTGGATCATAGCTTCCTTGGCAGCTCTGGTTTGTTCTTCCGGGACGTGGTGCATAGGAAAGGCAGTCATTAGCTGGATTGGTGCTGCAGCTAGAGTAGTTGAGGTAGTCTGGGGCTGTTAGATTGGATCTGACGCCACGATGGTAGAAGCAGCTGGTGGAGCACTTGACAACGGAACCGCGAGCTTGGTTCTGACTTAGGACGAGTTGCCTATGCCCTGGGATGATCCCGCAGTCGACTGCTAAGGCGTTTGTGCTGACGATGTTCTTCGGGGGCGTATGCGCGGGGTGCCTAAGGTCTCACCTTCACCCCCCGTACCCCGAGGCAGTTCCGCATTGTCTTCCAGTCGAATGAGCTCTACAAACATCAGTCGGCAACATTAATTTTTGCAGTCGACAAATCATTTTCAAGAAACATAGCTGAGTGAAGATTTGTTTACCTATTTGGGAAGTGGCCGCATCTGCAGTATCCACAGCCATTGGCTCCCCTCCGTCCCGTGGAGGCGATGTCACAAAGCTAGCGGCACTGGTGGACCGAATTCCACTCGGTCAGCAAGAATTTGAAGTCACAGTCAACAGCGAAAGATGAAAGCAAACACTTACGTCGAGACGACAGGCACATCCATCTTCATGCGAGGCAAGGCTTTGTGAGGTTTCGGCACATTGGGCTTGGGCTGCTTCGCAGCTCATTCACTCGACTCAACAGTCGAGGCTCGATCCCGCTTCGGGTTCCTCTCACTCGGCGTCAAGGCCTTGCTCGCGGCAGTCGCAGGGTCCTAACGCAGGTTGGAGCGGTGTTTGGTGCACGGAGGAGACTCGACTTCTTCCTCGCCCTCATTTGAATCTTCATAATCATCCTCACTATCATCAGCGAAGTCAATGTTCATGCTGCCGCCCTCGCTCTCTCCATCGTCTTCAGGCTGATTCCTGTTTGGCACGGGCGAATGCATGTGCGTCCATTCCTGCAAAGTTCAAACAATTAAGCCAGTCGACATATAAACCAATCACTCGACAAAGTAATATGACAGTCGACAAGACAAAGTTTACCAGGTTCTTCGGCGGATTCTCAATAGAATAGGGCTGGATCCTCTTGGCTCTCAGGGGGTTGTTGCAAGCTCCGATAATGCTTTGAAGCCATTGCTCAAGTGTTTCCTGTGAAACCTCTTTCGGGTGCGTCTGGGTGGAGTCCTCAGGGCCTGCATAATGCCACATAGTGTGGTCCCTTGCCTGGAGCAGCTGGATTCATCGACTGAGGAACGTCTCCAGGAGATCCATACCAGTCACTCCACCATGGATAAGGGACACTGCATCATCCACCAGGATTCCAACTTGGACTTTCTCCCCCTCCGACACCTTCAAGGATTTGGGAATGGCTGGACGATCTAACGTGAAGGGAGAAAGACCGGTTGACATATTGGGAGAAGCTATGTCCTTGTAGTAAAACCATGTCAACTGCCAACCCCTAATAGACTCTGGGAAGGTCATGGAAGGAAAATAACTCCTAGCCCTCTTCTGGACTCCTAAACCACCACACAGTTGGATGACGTGGGTTTTGTCGTCCTTAGGGTTGGCCTTTTTGACCGATTGAGATCTGACTGTGAAAATGTGTTTGAACAAACCCCAGTGGGGCAAACAACCCAAGAAGCACTTGCACAGAGTGATGAAAGAAGAAACATAGGAAATAACATTCGGCGGAAAATGGGGAAGCTGGTCTCGAAAGAAGTTCAGAAACCCTCGGAAGAATGGATGGGGAGGCATGGAGAAACCTTTCTCGACGTGGGTGAGGAGGAGGACCCGCTCCCCCTGCGCGGCTCCATCTCTAGCTCCCCCTCTGACAACCTCCAAGAACCTTCCGCCACGAGCCCGTCGATGACGAGATTCTCGACGTCTGCAGTGGTGACCGCCGACGGGAAAAAATCCCCCTAGATCCACCCCGCCAACCCGGTTGTAGCGACCCGACCTGAAAGGTCAAGTCTCCGGTGTTTCCGTACCATCCCAAGATCATGCTGGTACACACACGGTACATCAATGTATATATCAAAGGGAAATCACACATCATTATATTAATCGAAATCTCATATCGAGTCCTTTATTACAATAAAAATTACAATAAAGTGGCCAAAGGCCAACTCATGAGAATAACTAAGTCTTGCGGAAGCGTCGATGGTAGGTGAGTCCATCTGACTCCAAGGGCATCTCACTGAGCATAGAACGTGTCCTCACTCCTGGTCGGAAAAGTACTCTGCAACATGATACGTTGCAGCCGTGTAGTTCAGCATATGGAATATGCCGGCAAAGTCACAAGAGAGGGGGATGAAAATAATTAGCTAATCTATATGCATATATGGCAGGTGGTGGTGTAAGTTTGCGTAAAGCCAAGTTTTTCCTACATCAAGAGAGGGGTTAAGCAAAATATTACTAAGTTGGTTGATTAATGAGATGGTTCCACCAACCAATTCTCATACCCAAGTTGTTAATACCCACAACATCATATTAATTTGTGATGAGGTATCCGGAAGTTCCAGTTCCTTTGGCTCAAGTCGTCCATGACCGTGGACACGACTAATCGATTAGGTTTTGAGTACTCTGCAGAGTTTTGCACACGTTCCCCACAAGATTTGGTCACCTCCGTTTGATTTCTCGCACTTTCGAGTGTTTGAGAAACGGATGACCAAAACATGGTCTTCCAAAGGGTTTCCCTGCGACTCTGACGGTGCCCATCCTTTCCTACCGTTCTTCTACATCTCGTAGCACCGCCTGTCCAGGGTCCCCACGATGTCCAACCAAGCCAGAGCCCATAATGACTTGTGGCTGTGCAGGTAAGCCTTGGGTTTTGAAGCATCCATCCATCTCTTTGTGCCTGGGTGGATCTTTCCGCGTGAATACTGGCCATCTCCAGCATCACCTAGGCTAACCACTGGTTTCTCCAGGGCGCCGTTCAACCATCATCCACCCAGAGGTATTTTGAAAACTTGGAGTCTTGAAATCTTGATCATTATGTAGGTCTTGACATTATTAACTCTCTCAACTCTCATGAATCACACATCCAACCCCGTCTACTATTAGCATAGCAAAAGTAAAACAACGTTTCCCGGGGCCAATGTTGTCAAAGGGGGTTGAGAGGGATACCTAACACATGATACTACTACAATGTAACCAAGTTTCCAACTAACCTATCTTGCATGCAATTGGGGAGATGGTAGAACTAATGCATATAAAACATGGGTAGAAGTATGATCAAGGTGACTTGCCTGATTGATGATCTTCGTACGTGAGTGACTCTAAGTAACAAGCTTCGCACTCCGGATAATCTAACGAAGCAAACAAGAGCACTCAAATAAGAATACAACCAAAATATTGTAACTCACAAACACCAACCAAGAACTAGTAAAAAAATCAAGACAAAACAATGCACAATTCACAAGTAAGTGAAACACACAAAGTTTTGCTTACTAGGAGATGATTGATAAAACACTACTATCATAATAAAACTATTTTGAAATAACAAAACAATTTTTGACAGCAAGGAAACAATAGAATATTTTATTAATAAACAGAATAAAATCAATTTAAGTTTGTTGGGAAAAGTTTAGTAAAGTTTATAAAAGTTTTGATAAGCACTATATGAATCAACTATAGTTATACTAACAAAAAGAATGAAAAACTAAACTAATTATTTATTAGCAAAACATGTTCTTAACAGAAAATAATTTACAATTAAACCTGTCTTAGAAAGCAGAATTAAATTATATAAAACTTTGTTTGAAAGCAAAACTATTACTAGTTAGTTGTTTTAATCAAATTATGCCTATTTGAAAAGAAGTTGTGATTCCTATGTTAAATAAAATTAAACTAAGCAAATTTATATTTTTATTAACAGTGAGTGAAAACACTAAATGTTTACTAACAGAACCTAATAAACAAATAAAACAAAATTCTAAATTTAAACTAATTAAAACTAAGTATATAAAACTATATTATAATACTAGGCAGGTTCTGTTTTTGGTTAAAACACTAATCAAATATATCCTGAAAATCCTCAAACTAAACATGAAGATAGTCCTAAATAATACCAAACAGTAGCAAAAAAATTCATATCAAAATCTATTTTCAAACTCTAGTTATTCGGATTTGAATATTTTGAGCAAATTTGATTAAATTCAAATTTTATAGTTCAAATTTGAAATTTAAAAGTACAGGGTGAAACTACATGAAAAATGTGAGCTATTGCAAAAAGAATCAACTCAAAACACTAAATAGATTAAAAGATATAGCTAAAACAAATTTTGAAATCATTCTGTTAATTAAAACAAAAACAGAAAAGGAAAAATTGATTTGCGACGGTCAGGGGGCTACGTGGCAGCACGCGAGTGGCTAAGGGGGGTGTGCGCGCGAGGGTTACGGGCGGGCGACCGGTCGGTAGAGGATACCGGTTCGGATTTAAATCCGTTGAATTCTGGATCGTCAGATCCAGATCGAACGAGTGGGGATGCTCACAGTGTTAAGAGGTCGCCGGCGAGGGATCTCCGGCGAGTCCGGAAGCGGCGAAGATGACGGCGAGGTGCTCCGGTGGTCGAGGGAGGCAGCGAAATGGTCTGGGCGACGGAGACGGGTCTCCGGAGTCGACTGGTGGCAACGGTGGGGCGAGCGGTGGACGGAATCGGTGGCTACGGTCGATGGGAGCTCCGGTGGAGGTGGGAATTCCGGCGAGGAATTGCGCCACGTCTAGGCGAGGGACAGAGGGGGCTCGGGGGGAAAATGGATGTGGGGAGTGGCCGGCTTTTATAGGGGCGCTGGGGAGTGCGGGGGAGGAGAGAGGAGAGAGATCCGGGAGGGGGAAAAGAAACGGCCGGCGAGGTCGTCGGCGCGTGCGGGGAAGAGGGATGACCGGTCGGTAGAAACGGTCGGTCGGGGTGGGGTCCAGTGCCAGTGAGCGAGAGCGCGTTGAATGCGCGTCGGTCGGCCGGCTTTTAATCCATTCGCGAGTAACTGCCCGTGGGCCGGCCCGTTTAATACAGTAACCATTACCGGTTTCTGTTTAATGTTTTTCCAGAGCGTTTCAAAAACCTTTAAAGCATTCAAAACTTTTATAAATATAGGGGTATTATACATCAAAATTAACAGAATAATAAATGCTATTTAATGAACATTTTTATTATGTCATTTGAACACTTTGAGAAAATTAATATTTTCAGAAATTGCCTAATTGTTTTTAAACGCTTTTTGCAAATATTTTCAAAATAACTCCTGGTTATTTTTGTTCAAATAGGTCACCAATTTGTCCCTGGTGTGGAGTGTCATGTTACTCCCCTCTTATTTTGAACATTTAACCAAAATTTCCAATAGGTGAAAGCAACATAGGGAAAAGTAGAAGGGACTTTCAGAAATTTAGAGAAGGCATTTCAACAAACACATACATTCAAGAAATGATGAGGATAGATGCATAGCTATATCATAACATTCCAAAATGGAATTTTGGGATGTTACAAACCTACCCACCTTAAGATGAATCTCGCCCTCGAGATTCGGGTTGGCTAGAAAATAGGTGCGGATGGTCTCTACGAAGATCTTCTTCGCGTTCCCAGGTGGCTTCTTCCTCGGTATGGTTACTCCACAGAACTTTACAGAACTTGATGATCTTGCTGCGGGTAACTTTGTTGGATGTCTCGAGGATCTTGACAGGCTTCTCCTCGTAAGTCAGATCACTGTCAAGCTGTATGGCCTCTAGGGGCACGGTGTCTCGGAAAGGGATGTCAGCCATCTCAGCATGGCATTTCTTTAGCTGGGAAACATGGAACACATCATGAACTGCAGACAGTCCTTCCGGCAATTCCAGCTTGTATGCAACTTCGCCTCTACGTTCAAGAATATTGTAGGGGCCTATGACTCTAGGTGCTAGTTTTCCTTTAACACCAAACCTCTTGATTCCATGAAGCGGGGACACACGAAGATATGCTCTGTCTCCCACTTCATATGTTACTTCCTTGCGCTTGTTGTCAGCATAGCTCTTTTGTCGGGATTGAGCTATTTTGAGTCTGTCACGCATCAACTTGACTTTATCCTCTGAATCTCGAACAAGGTCGGGACCAAAAAGTTTTCGGTCTCCAACACCATCCCATGTCAGTGGTGTTCTGCACCTCCTTCCGTATAGAGCTTCGAAAGGGGCCATCTTCAGACTCGTCTGATAACTATTGTTGTATGAGAATTCTGTAAGGCAAGTTATCGTCCCAACTAGAACTATAGTCTAGTGCACAAGCTCTCAACATGTCCTCCAAAATCTGATTGACTCTCTCAGTCTGGCCATCTGTCTGCGGATGAAAGCTGTACTAAACTCCAGCCTCGTACCCAAAGTTTCATGTAACTGATGCCAAAACTTTGAGGTAAATTGTGTTCCTCTATCTGACACGATACTCCTCGGAACTCCATGCAGACATACGATCCTGGTCATATATATCTTGGCTAGCTTAGCACTGGTATAGGTGGTCTTTACCGGGATGAAGTGAGCCACCTTGGTCAAGTGATCAACCACTACCCAGATGGAATCATAACCTGAACGGGTCCTGGGCAATCCTGTGATGAAATCCATACCAAGTTTTTCCCATTTCCACTCGGGTATCGGCAAAGGTTGTAGTAACCCTGCTGGTTTCTGATGTTCTGCCTTTACTCGCTGACAAACATCACATATTGCAATGTGTTCCGCAATGTCTTTCTTCATACCTGTCCACCAGTAACTTTCTTTCAAGTCCAAATACATCTTGGTATTGCCTGGGTGTATCGAGTAAGGTGAATCGTGGGCTTCCTGAAGTATCAACTTTCTGAGCTCGGGGTCATTGGGCACATAGATGCGGTTCTCAAACCACAGAGTTCCTTGCTCATCCTCACGAAAACCTTTAGCTTTACCATCTTTCATTCTTTTCTTAATCTCAGCTATTTCCTTATCCGATTTCTAAGCTTCACGAATTCTTTCGGTCAAGGTGGACTGAATTTCCAGTGTGGCAATATATACTCTTGGGACTATCTCTAGCCTGAGCTCTCTGAGATCATCGGCTAACTCTTGGGGTAATCCTCCCGCTGTGAGTGTGTTTACATAAGTTTTCCGACTCAAGGCATCGGCTACAACATTAGCCTTACCTGGATGGTAGTGTAATCTCATGTCATAGTCCTTGATTAACTCTAACCATCGTCTCTGTCTGAGGTTCAACTCTTTCTGCGTGAAGATATACTTCAGGCTCTTATGGTCGGTGTAAACATCACAACTATTTCCGATAAGGAAATGTCTCCAGGTCTTGAGTGCGTGCACTACGGCTGCTAATTCCAAGTCATGAGTGGGATAATTTAACTCATGAGGTCGTAGCTGTCTGGAAGCATAGGCTACAACTTTTCCATCCTGCATAAGTACTCCTCCGAGTCCTTGACGTGAGGCATCACAGTAAACTTGGAAATCCTTCCGAATATTGGGCAAGATCAATACTGGGGCTGTGACCAAACGTTTCTTTAACTCCTGGAAACTGGCTTCACATTCCACAGTCCAGACATACTTGGATTCTTCTTCAACAACTTTGTCATGGGCTTGGCAATCTTTGAGAAATTCTCAATGAACCTCCAGTAATATCCGGCAAGTCCGAGGAAACTGCGGATCTCCTTAACTGAGGTGGGTGACTTCCACTCGGTGACGGCTTCAACCTTAGCGGGGTCCACTGCTATTCCATCTCCGGAAATAACATGTCCAAGGAATCCGACTTCCGTCAGCCAAAATTCACATTTGCTGAACTTGGCATATAGCTGATGCTCTCTTAGCTTCTCCAGAACTAAACGCAGATGTTGCTTATGCTCTTCCTCGTTCTTGGAGAATATCAGAATGTCATCGATGAACACCACAACAAACTTGTCTAGGTATTCCATGAATACTTTGTTCATCAAATTCATGAAGTAGGTAGGAGCATTAGTCAATCCAAAAGACATGACCGTATACTCATACAAGCCATACCTCGTGGTGAAAGCTGTTTTGGGTATATCCTGTTCACGAATTTTCAACTGGTGATACCCTGATCGAAGATCGATCTTGGAGAATACTTTGGCTCCTATGAGCTGATCAAACAAATCATTAATCATCGGTAGGGGATACTTGTTCTTAATAGTCACCTCAATTCAAGGCACGATAGTCAACTACCATTCTCAAAGATTTATCCTTCTTCTCCACCAAAAGTACTGGGGCTCCCCAAGGTGAAGAACTTGGGCGAATATACCCCTTGTCCAATAACTCCTTGATTTGCTTCTTGATTTCCAACAGATCATTTGCGAGCATCCGATAGGGTCTCTTGGAAATTGGGGCTGTTCCTGGTAGTAACTCTACCAGAAATTCAATTTCCCTATCTGGTGGCATGCCTGGTAATTCTTCCGGGAATACATCCGGAAAGTCTTTTACCACAGGTACTTCCTCCTGAACAACTCCCGTGAGAGAATTTAATCGAGCACTCATCCGTGTGCGTCGGGATACATACTTAATCCTCTTGTTCTCCGGGGTGGTGAGTGAAACAGACTTGCTAGGGCAATCAAGATTTCCTTCATACTTGGTCATCCAATCCATGCCTAGGATTACATCCAGTCCTTGTGACTCTAAGACTATGAGGTCGGTGGGAAAAACATGTATTCCTATATTGAGTTTCAAGGCATGGCATCCTATCCCTGCCATCATCATACCTCCTGGGGAACTGACCTGAATAGGCTGGCTAAGGGTTTTGGTGGGCAAACCATATTTTTCCACAACTACCCTTGATATGAATGAATGAGTTGCACCGGAATCAAAAAGTATTGTAACAGGACGTGAATGCAATAAAAACTTACCAACCACAGTCTCGGGTTGATCATAGACTTCTTCCACATCAATGTGGTTCACTTGAGCACGGGGAAATGGATTGGGCTTCTTAACTGCTGCATTGCCGTTGTTGTTGCCGTTTCCATTGCCTTGCTTGCTCTGGGGACACTCAGTAGCATAGTGCCCTGTCTTCTGACACTTGAAACAGGTAATGTGACTCAGATCCTTCTGAGCAGTAGCGTGATGGTGCTGGTTGTTGTTCCCATTCCCATTGTCACTCTTGAAGTTACCATGGTTGGGACGGTTGTTCCCATTTCCTCCATGATGGTGGCCTCCATGGTTGTGCACAGCATGAGTGTGCTTTCCAAACTTACTGTTTCCTGATCCGGTATTCCCTGAGTACGGGGAGTAGCGAAGCTTCTGATGAGCTCCAGAGTTGAACTTCCCCTGAGTGTACTTCCGCTTGCGGTTCTCAATCTGCTGTTGTTTACCTTCCAAAATGAGGGCCTTATCCACCAGCTCTTGGTAGTTGTTGAAAGTAGCCACTACCAGCTGTATGCTCAACTCATCGTTGAGTCCTTCCAGAAACTTTTCTTGCTTGGCCACATCATCGGCCACATCTCCTGGTGCATAACGGGCCAACTTGCTGAACTCTTCCACATATTGGGCCACGGAGCGATGTCCCTGGCGCAAGTTGCGAAACTCGTGCTTCTTCAGACTCATGGCTCCAGCTGAGACATGAGCGGTGCGGAAAGCAAGCTTGAACTGCTCCCAAGTCACATCTGCAATGGGATAAGTGGTGGTGTAGTTCTCCCACCATGAAGCTGCTGGTCCTTCCAGTTGATGTGCGGCAAATCGCACCTTCTCAGCGTCAGTGCATCCAGCGGTGACGAGTTCTCTCTCCATCTTGCGGAGCCAGTCATCTGCCACAATGGGCTCAGTGCTGCTGCTGAAAGTTGGAGGGTTCAACCTCAGAAAATGGGTGAGATTGTCAGCCTGAGGTGGATGGTGGTTGTTGTTGTTCTGGTTGTTGGTCTGATTCTGAATCAATAGTTGCATCAGTGCATTCTGCTACTGAAGAAGTTGCGTGAGTTCCGGAGGGAAAGTGAAGTTGGACTCACGTCGTGGAGGCATCTTGCTGTTTTCAGAGGGATGAGAATTAGAATAGAACAAGGGTCTAGAAGAAATTCACTACCCATATGCAATGCACAAACATATCACACCAAACACTCATTCATTTATTCAATCAATGTCAAACATCGAGATACAAATCTCAGACAAACTAAACATCGACCTACGCTTTAACGTCGAAAAAAAATGAAAGATACATTGGAGGGCATAACTAAGGTTCTCCTCAGAAGTGCATAGTCGTAGGTCCTCCGGTGGTGCTTTCCTCATAGTCTTCATCGTCGCTGATGAAGGGTGCCATGTCTCCTTCGGGGTGAAGGTTTTCCCCCATGTCTAGCTGCTCCTCCAGAGTTGCGATGCGTGCATTCTGCTCATCAATCCTCTCTAGGAAGTCCTTCACTTCATGCTCGTGTTCATAGTTGGCCTCTCGCAGATCAGCTTCAAGGTCCAGCTCGCGGTTCATCAGGTTCTTGATAGTCTTCGTGTCAGCATGAACACGAAGCTCCAATGTCCTGACATGCGTCTCCAGGGTCCGGATATATGATATGGTAGAGTCTCCAGTGGGGTTGGTGATGATGTTGCCATGGGCATCTCTGCGGCAAACCATGCTGAGGTCTCGTGAAATGGGACCTCCTCTGTACTCCTCCCGAATACGTCCGAGAGCACGATGAATTGCCATGTCTCTCCCGAGAATCCAACTGGGTGCCATAAACTTGAAGTCTATGGACTCAATGATAAATCCAAAGGTTCTCCCGGGGATATGAACTTCAATCTTGTAGCGAGTGTCCTGAGGAAAAGACGTGATCGCATACCCAGTGATGGTCGGCAAAGCAATCTTCACATCCTTGACTATCTGGATCAGCTCCTTGCCAAAAGGCATGGTGGCATCTGGCTGGCAGAACTCCGTGAGACGAATGGGGGTGAAGGTGGCCATCTAGAAAAGTTGAAAACAACGGAGAGGAAAGATCAGGAATGAGCAGAAGAGAAAATACAAGTATTTGTAAAACAAAGGAAAGAGAATGATCCTAAGGCTTTTGCAATCCTAGAGGTTACGTCCTACGGTCAGCGTGTGCTCTCATACCATCTCTGTAGCGACCCGACCTGAAAGGTCAAGTCTCCGGTGTTTCCGTACCATCCCAAGATCATGCTGGTACACACACGGTACATCAATGTATATATCAAAGGGAAATCACACATCATTATATTAATCGAAATCTCATATCGAGTCCTTTATTACAATAAAAATTACAATAAAGTGGACAAAGGCCAACTCATGAGAATAACTAAGTCTTGCGGAAGCGTCGATGGTAGGTGAGTCCATCTGACTCCAAGGGCATCTCACTGAGCATAGAACGTGTCCTCACTCCTGGTCGGAAAAGTACTCTGCAACATGATACGTTGCAGCCGTGTAGGTCAGCATATGGAATATGCCGGCAAAGTCACAAGAGAGGGGGATGAAAATAATTAGCTAATCTATATGCATATATGGCAGGTGGTGGTGTAAGTTTGCATAAAGCCAAGTTTTTCCTACATCAAGAGAGGGGTTAAGCAAAATATTACTAAGTTGGTTGATTAATGAGATGGTTCCACCAACCAATTCTCATACCCAAGTTGTTAATACCCACAACATCATATTAATTTGTGATGAGGTATCCGGAAGTTCCAGTTCCTTTGGCTCAAGTCGTCCATGACCGTGGACATGGCTAATCGATTAGGTTTTGAGTACTCTGCAGAGTTTTGCACACGTTCCCCACAAGATTTGGTCGCCTCCGTTTGATTTCTTGCACTTCCGGGTGTTTGCGAAACGGATGACCAAAACATGGTCTTCCAAAGGGTTTCCCTGCGACTCTGACGGTGCCCATCCTTTCCTGCCGTTCTTCTACATCTCGTAGCACCGCATGTCCAGGGTCCCCAAGATGTCCAACCAAGCCAGAGCCCATAATGACTTGTGGCTGTGCAGGTAAGCCTTGGGTTTTGAAGCATCCATCCATCTCTTTGTGCCTGGGTGGATCTTTCCGCGTGAATACTGGCCATCTCCAGCATCACCTAGGCTAACCACTGGTTTCTCCAGGGCGCCGTTCAACCATCATCCACCCAGAGGTATTTTGAAAACTTGGAGTCTTGAAATCTTGATCATTATGTAGGTCTTGAAATTATTAACTCTCTCAACTCTCATGAATCACACATCCAACCCCGTCTACTATTAGCATAGCAAAAGTAAAACAACGTTTCCCGGGGCCAATGTTGTCAAAGGGGGTTGAGAGGGATACCTAACACATGATACTACTACAATGTAACCAAGTTTCCAACTAACCTATCTTGCATGCAATTGGGGAGATGGTAGAACTAATGCATATAAAACATGGGTAGAAGTATGATCAAGGTGACTTGCCTGATTGATGATCTTCGTACGTGAGTGACTCTAAGTAACAAGCTTCGCACTCCGGATAATCTAACGAAGCAAACAAGAGCACTCAAATAAGCATACAACCAAAATATTGTAACTCACAAACACCAACCAAGAACTAGTAAAAAAAATCAAGACAAAACAATGCACAATTCGCAAGTAAGTGAAACACACAAAGTTTTGCTTACTAGGAGATGATTGATAAAACACTACTATCATAATAAAACTATTTTGAAATAACAAAACAATTGTTGACAGAAAGGAAACAATAGAATATTTTATTAATAAACAGAATAAAATCAATTTAAGTTTGTCGGGAAAAGTTTAGTAAAGTTTATAAAAGTTTTGATAAGCACTATATGAATCAACTATAGTTATACTAACAAAAAGAATGAAAAACTAAACTTATTATTTATTAGCAAAACATGTTCTTAACAGAAAATAATTTACAATTAAACCTGTCTTAGAAAGCAGAATTAAATTATATAAAACTTTGTTTGAAAGCAAAACTATTACTAGTTAGTTGTTTTAATCAAATTATGCCTATTTGAAAAGAAGTTGTGATTCCTATGTTAAATAAAATTAAACTAAGAAAATTTATATTTTTATTAACAGTGAGTGAAAACACTAAATGTTTACTAACAGAACCTAATAAACAAATAAAACCAAATTCTAAATTTAAACTAATTAAAACTAAGTATATAAAACTATATTATAATACTAGGCAGATTCTGTTTTTGGTTAAAACACTAATCAAATATATCCTGAAAATCGTCAAACTAAACATGAAGATAGTCCTAAATAATACCAAACAGTAGCAAAAAGATTCATATCAAAATCTATTTTCAAACTCTAGTTATTCAGATTTGAAGATTTTGAGGAAATTTGATTAAATTCAAATTTTATAGTTCAAATTTGAAATTTAAAAGTACAGGGTGAAACTACATGAAAAATGTGAGCTATTGCAAAAAGAATCAACTCAAAACACTAAATAGATTAAAAGATATATCTAAAACAAATTTTGAAATCATTCTGTTAATTAAAACAAAAACAGAAAAGGAAATCATTCTGTTTAATGTTTTTCCAGAGCATTTCAAAAACCTTTAAAGCATTCAAACCTTTTATAAATATAGGGGTATTATATATCAAAATTAACATAATAATAAATTCTATTTAATGAACATTTTTATTCTGTCATTTGAACACTTTGAAAAAATTAATATTTTCAGAAAGTGCCTAATTGTTTTTAAACCCTTTTTGCAAATATTTTCAAAATAACTCCTGGTTATTTTTGTTCAAATAGGTCACCAATTTGTCCCTGGTGTGGAGTGTCATGTTACTCCCCTCTTATTTTGAACATTTAACCAAAATTTCCAATAGGTGAAAGCAACATAGGGAAAAGTAGAAGGGACTTTCAGAAATTTAGAGAAGGCATTTCAACAAACACATACATTAAAGAAATGATGAGGATAGCTGCATAGCTATATCATAACATTCCAAAATGGGCCCGTCGGATCCCCGCATATCTCGATCGCAAATGTCGCATGGTACGTGGTGAAATGGGCGGTGCGTGAATCGAGGCGTCGTGCCCCCACTTGCCCTGGTCGTGGCGTCATCATCGCGGGCGTGCACGCTTCCCAAATTTTTGAATCCCACATAATCCGGGCCTGACAGAGCGACCTATCATGTCCAAAGATCCCTTCAGGCCACTCGGAACAAAATTAATGTCGGGAATTCACTCGGACACTTTCAGAGTAGAATCGATCCGGGTGAATGTCAAAAGATTTCAATCGATGTAGATTTCATTGAAGCCCCAAAATTCATTAGGGAGTTGGGTGCCTTCTTTCTGAATTGGCATGATTCCCCCTTTTACCACTCGAACCATGATCCATTCGGGGACTAATGACGAGGATATGTACCTAGGGTAGGGTCCTAGGCCTGACCTACATACCCTACCTAAGGACACTATATTGGAGGACTTAAAGACTACAAGAGATATTCTGACTGATTTCACCATGGTGCTCAAGCCACTCAACATCTAATCCTCTCGATATCTTCTCCTTCCACTCGACAGTCACCTGTCACTCGGAAGACCTTACTTCCAGTCAACGCTAGAAGACCAAGCCACTCCTGGGAGGCCAACAGGCAGGCATTAGGCCAGTCATCATTAGTAGCAATTATGATGTACGTTATCAGTAACGCTCGTCTTTATACCCACGATCGGACCCTTGGATGCCTCGCACTTATGAGGGGCAGCGTACTCTATATAAGCCGCCCCTTCCCTCTGGCACAAGGGTTCGCAACCTTTGTAACTCATACTCTCCACATGACTAAAAGCTCCTGAGCACTGAGACGTAGGGCTGTTACCTCCACGAGAGGGGCCTGAACTCATACATCTGTGTGTACACCCTCTCCATAGCTATGACTCTACCATTTCCTTTCATACCCCTATCTTCTACTGTCAGACTCGTTCCCACGACAGGTTGTATACCCAAAAAGTTGACTCCGTCAACAAGGTCATTTGGGGGCTTTCAACCCACCGTGTTTAGCTTACACACCCTCTTGATCGGCTTTTCAGCCACCGCAAGTTTGGGGTTAAACCTGCCTGTAAACTGCTGCTGATCCGCCAGGTGATCCGTTGAACTCATGCTAGTTAATCTGGACAAGAGACCCTGAGCTGTTAAAAGTACTTGCCAGTCACTCTCGCTAGAGACCCTGTACTGGTCAAGGTTAAACCGGTAGATCTTGTCACGTGAGGGCCGGCTTATAGAAAGCGAGGATAAACTCCCCCATCAGCTGTCAACTCTCCGATATGTGGCCTGTTCGTACTCTTAAGCAGTTACTCTTTTAAAGACCCTGCACTGCTTAAGGTTCAAACGACGGATTTATGTCACGTGAGAGGTAGTTATGGGCCCTAGGGATCCTCATGCCTTGCTGTGTTTCTCTCTGGTTCGCTGCGCTCTTAATAGTCAGTTTCGTTAGAGACCCTGTACTGTTATGAGTTCAAGTAGCGAGTCCACCCAGAAGAACCAGTGGTTGTGTCTCTCTCTGGTTTGTTGCACTCTTAACAGACAATCTCAACACCCTGTATTGTTATGAGTTCAAGCAGTGAGTCCACCCAGAAGAACCAGCGTATGTGTCTCTTTTTGGTTCGTTGCGCTCTTATCAGTTAATCTCGCCTAGAGACCCTGAGCCTCTCAAGGAAGTTGACAGCCACTCTTGGTAGAGACCCTGCACTGGTATGAGTTCAAGCGTCGAGTCCACCCAGAAGAACCATCATATGAGTTTTTGAAAACAAAAAAGGAAGAAAGAGCAAGGTCTCAAAAGATTTAAACATCTCCGGGTTATGCTTTTATAAGCCGCCCTCGCAATGATGTAGAACATGTTTTTGTGTTATTTGTTGTTGTAGGTTTTATCTCCTAAGATGGGCTACTATTAAGTATGATGAAAGATGTTGTAAGAAGAGGCAAAGACAGATCAACAGTGCATAAGATGATTCTAAATTCATGAGTGCACGATGGCACGACTAGCTCTCCAGGAGCTCAAAATATGAAAGACTTTAGGGTTTTTTGTACACATCCAACCCCGGCGGCTCAGTAGGCCGGGTTACCCTCAATCAAGAGCAACAAGTCTCAACTCACTGGCAGGTCATCCTGTGTCGGGTCTTCGCTCTCTTTGATCTGAAGGTTGTCCACATCCCAGTTGCAGTTTAATAAGGCCTCAAACTGACCTTCATCAAATAGAGGAGACGTGTCAACTTCAGGGGCAAAGAGTGGCTTATGACATGCATAGATGAAGTCCGTGGCTTCAAAGGTTGGGCAGCATAGCCGTTGATTATTCGCGTCATAAGCCGCCTCGTAGGAGGTCAAATCCATTTCGTCGACAAGAGTAGATGCAAGTACTCTGGACGACCTCATACATTTGACATAGCCGGCTTCAGTAAAGTCTGACCCATCATCTTTTTTGCGAAGAGAAGCCGTTCATCATCTCCTCAGTAGTCAACTCAGGTGCAAAGGCCAGGGACCGGATTAGAGCAGCTATTGCCCCCTTTCTGGCGGATGATCGCCTCAGCTCTTCAATCTTCTTGGGCAAAGTTGATAAGACTTCTATGACCTCCTTCATGATTTTGGGAACATATTTTGCAGTCATCATGGATTTGATGGTACAGAGGGTTCTACTGTACAGTTGTTATGTCAAGGTATATACATCTTTCAACTTCATCAAACTATCAGAAGATAGCTGGCGGACTCTCTCATCTATACAGACAGTTCAAAGTTATAAGCCGCCTACAAGATTTATTCGACATGGCAAGGAATTTTTCTACGCCGTACATACTTACCAAAGATACCAACAATCATCTTGGATATATGGCCCTTGAGGGTTTTCAGTTCTTCTGATACAAGCTTGAGTTGTTCATCATTGTCGTTTGCGCGCTTTGTTAGGGCGGTTTCTTCAGATTCAGCAATTTCTTTAAAAGTGACAAAATCAGTTTGGACCTTCTCAAGTTTTTCAACGGCCACCCGTAGTTTATCTTCTGTTGTGGCTTGAGTGGTCTGTTGGGTGGTAAGATTTTCCCTTAAGCCGGCCAGGTTAGACTTGGCTGCATCTAATGCCTCTTGCATTGTACAAGTAAAAGATCATAAAGGTTAAGTCACCAGGATGAAGCAGTAATGAAGCTATTCTGATACAAGTCCCAAGAAGATTACAAGAAATATACTTGTCACTTGGGGGCTAATGTCTGTGTTTTCTCTCCAAGTCTACGATGACGTTCCGGCTCATCATTATCATAATAACCCGAACTTGGGGGGCTACACCCGGCGAGCTTCTCAACATGGCAATTCCGGCTCATCATTCTCATAATGAACCGGATTTTGGGGCTACACTTGGATTTAATTTTCAAGTAAGTACCGGCTTATATACATATTAACCCATTACTTGGGGGCTACAAGCTAAGTTATTTGCAGTATGACACAATTTGGAAGACCCGGTCTACAATTTTCAATATTAAACCAGCTCTTGGGGGCTACATAAGGGTATAAGGAAAAAGCAAGAGAATAAGGGTACCTCATATTTTTTCTTCATTAATCCAACAAGCTTGGATTCCATGTTGCGGTTGGCAGAAAGGTGATTCAACTAACCAGCATGCAGGTCATCCACAATCATTTTCTCTAACACGGGGAATTCGAAATCAAGCTTCTCTGGAGAAAAAGTGTCAATCTTGCTAGTGTGTTTTGTCAACACATGAGGGGCAGGAGATTGGTAACCCGTCCCAGTGATGGTAACTTCGGGATGAGACGGGTCTTAGACGACTACTGAAGGACTAGGCATCTTAGAGTTAGCCGCTAGACTCTCAGGAGTTGCCATGTGGTGATCCTCCGGCTCAGAAGGTGGAGTGTTGTGCTCAGGTGCATCCTTACTAACATCAGAAGGTTCAGCGTGAGTGGAAGGAGAATCTGGCTTAGCACTCTCTGGCTTTTGGACGGTAGGAGGGATGGTAGACCTGCCTGTTTTCCTTCGTTTTGCTTGAGCCCTGGAAGTAAAAAAAATCATTACGCAGCACAAGGACAATGCTGACAATATACACACTAGAAGGTAAAAGGCATACTCTGGGTTGATCTTTGTAGGAGGAAGCTTGGATGCAGTTGAGTCGCCAAATGAAGGGGGTGACTCCTATAAAATTGAGACAATAAAGCACACGAGTAAGGTGACAATACAAGAGTATAAGGCGGATGTTAGACTTGGTTAAAAGGGAACCTTAGCAGGTCATTTCTGCGGAGCCAAAGAATTTGGTAAGCCGGCCAGAAGGTCTTCTGAGCCGGTGCTCCGGGTCTGACGTCTGGAGTCATGTTGTTGCTTTTTCAAAAGAAAGTCGGGGTCCAAGTAAGCAAGGGGATGAGAAAACGGAACTTTCCGGATAACTCGCTGTGTTCTCTCTCGTGGTAAGATTTCTGAGTTAGAAGAAGTGTAAGTTACCTCAGTAGCATCGACTTGACTTGTCTCCACCTCTTCCTGCATATAATCATCATCAATAAGTTCCACAAAAACATGACCAAGGGAGTCAAGTTCTACCTCTGAGTCAGCCATGTCAAGCAGTTCCTGAGCCGAAGTTTTCTTCTTACGGTCGCGGGTTTTACCCGCCAGAGACTTCTTCTTCATAGGAGGAGTATACTTTTTCTTCCAGAAGTTAGAGCCGGCTTGTGTGTAAGATGCCAAAGAGTTAAGGAGCAAGGCAAAAGATCAAGACAAGAGTAAGCAGTTTGATGCAAAGATTTCTTACCATTGGAGCAGGGTTCTTAATGTAGAATGGATTTAACCCAATTTTGTTGCAAACTGCTTGGGTCTCGCCAAGAAGTGCTTTGACGGCAAAGTTAATATCCTGCTCTGTCAAGGGAATGGCATTGAAGCAGAGAGGGTCATTCCTTTCACCCGTGAAATCACACATGAGCCGGTCGCGCTGGCTCAGTGGCAAGATTTTCCATGAAAGCCAGCAATGGGTCAGGTCAACACCATTTAAACCATTTGCTAGAAGGGCCTTAATCTTCGCAAAGGCCGGAGCATACTTCGCTCGTGCCGTGGTAGACATCCGATCCGGTAGCTCGGTGGAGGTACAGAGCTAGGTAGGACGGTAACCCGGCAGCGGGTTCTCTCCTTCTGGAGAGGTGTCCTTGTAGTAAAACCAAGTTTTATTCCAATCCTTGGGGTGGCTTGGCAAGATGGCAGTTGGGTAAGACAGATCTCTCCACCTCTGGATGGAGACGCCATCGAGCTCTAAGCTTGGTCCAGCCGCCACTTTAGTCTGGCGGTTGACGTAAAAGAAGTCAAGGAAGAGGTTGACGGACGGCTCTTCTTGCATATACACTTCATTGAGTTTGGGGCAATGCCTTGAGGGTGAAGATTGAAGAAGTGGAAAACGTCCCGGAAGAATTTTGACCCGGACGGTCTGAACCCGCAGAGGAGGTGATCAGTGAATATGACAACTTCCCCTTCCTTAGGGGTGGGTCTGATCTCCAGCCCTGGAACCCGCTAGTGAATGACATCCTGAGCCGGCAATGAGCCCGTCTCTACGAAGTCAAGCAGAAGCCACTCAGTGACTCCAGAGCCAACCCAATCACAGGATGAGGGTGCTACATGCTGACGGGTCAAACTATGAGAAAGTGCAAGGCGTGGCGAGTTAGAAATATTAAGGAGTCAAAACAGTTGTGGTTAGCATATTGGCAGGGTGCTAAGTCGCTAGGAAGTTTTATCAGAGAGCCGACAAAGCAAATGAGGGTTAAGTTGACAGATTGATGCCAGAAATATTACTAAATGTGAATAACAGGTTTTGCGTGTTATGACCGTGGTTATAAGATCTATAGGTGAGAAAAAATGAAGTTTAATCCAAGACCTAGAAAAGGTGCCATGGAAGAACAGGCAGCTATCGCACAGAGAATAGTGTGATGCGGATCTATAATGAAGAAGCATTGGCCTCGGATGAATAGCCGCAGCGGATTGACAACGATATAGAGTTCAACAGATTACTTATTAATCTGCATTACGAGGGGCAATATGACGAACAATGATGAACAACGATGAGCATTGAAGAAACCCGATAAACTCGGCAGGATCCTACGCGAGAGGGATTCAGGTTTAATGAGGAGGAAAGCAGTACCTTGTGGACACGAAGGGTCTAGCGGAGTTCTAGATCGGATCGGGTTGATGCAGCGGCCAAGGTTGGTGACGGCGACGAGATCCGGTCGGCGCGGTGGAGCTTTGGAAGCACAAGCGTCGAAAGGAGGAAAAAGGCTAGTGGCGGCGGAGAAAAAAAGAAAGAACCCCCTCCTATCCCTATTTAAAAAGATGGGATGGCAAACAGTACGTGCGGGAATCGAGGAGGAAAATGATGATTGACCGAAGGGGACACCTCGATTTTCAGGCCGACCGTTCAATGTGACAGACCGTTGCAAACGTCATGGAATCTTTTTGGTATATCCGTATGTGACGTCACGACGGGTTATGAATTTTCTTCTTTGAGGTGACAAGGATGTGAGACTCGCCGCCGAATGAAATGGAAGATTGACAAGGACAGGCTCAAAGCAATCTGGGGCCTAATGTTAGGGATATAACCCCGTGGTAAGACCCACCCAGGAGGGGCCGGGTCATACCTGGAGGCTCGCTATCAAGTGGGCCAGAAGAGGAAGGCTAGGCCGCGTGGCCGCTTGCCAGATGGGCTAACACGGAGGCCTAGAGACAGAAGATGGTGTAAGACCCGGGCGGGTGAGCTGCCCGGAGACGGCTTGCCAAATGAGGCAAGGCGGCTTAGAGACAGAACCAGACACGGTGTAAGAGTCGGTTTGAGACTTGTGTAACCCGGGGCCTTGACCTCCTATATAAAGGGAAGACCCGGGGACCGCTTAGATAGAAACCAATCATTTCAGAGCTAGGTCAAGCGAATATGCTCCCTGGTAATCGATACTCCAATCAATACACACAAAGTAGGACGTAGGCTTTTACCTCTTCTCGAGGGGCCGAACCTGGGTAAACCCGTGTCTTTCGTCCCGATCAACCCCATTTGAGTCCACCGCCTTAGCGGTGGCCTCGAACCTAAGTCTTCGGACATCTACCGTGATAAAACCATGACACTAATGCTTGCTTTACCTATAATTAGTATGAAACTACTTTGCAGGAAGTAAACGAGAAGTAGTTTGAGAGGAAGTAAACTTAGTAGTGACGTAGCAAGCTTTTTGTAACACAAGAGAAAGACTGTTCCTAGGCAATTTAATATGATATGATAGATACTTGTTATATGCAATGAGGGAGAGGCATGAGCTAACATACTTTATCTACTTGGATCATATGCACATATGATTGGAACTCTAGCAAGCATCCGCAACTACTAAAGATCATTAAGGTAAAAAACCATAACATTAAGCATCAAGTCCTCTTTACTCCCATATGCCATAACCCACCTACTCGGGTTTCTGTATTCTGACCCTCATGCAACCCACCATAGGAAAATCATGAACATATTGCAACACCCTACAACGAGGATCCCTCCGCTTGCGCGACACGGCGGGCACCGTAGGACAGCAGCATATCAACATGCAACTCATATCAATAACATCATACCACAATTAACCCAAAGGACAAAACAGATCTACTCAAACATCATAGGATAGACAAATATCATTGTGAAATAACATATGGAGTTGAGCACCATGTTTAAGTAGAGATTACAGTGGGGAAGAGAGGTGTTACACCACTTCATAGAAGGGGAGAGGGTTGGTGTTGACGGCGACAAGATTGTTGATGTAGATCGCCATCACGATGCTTGCCCCGGCGGCGTTCCGGCGCCATCAGGAGAGAGGGGAGAGAGACCCCTTATTCTTCTTGTTCCTTGGCCACCCCCTAGATGGGAGGAGAGTTCCCCCTCTGGTCCATGGCCTCCATGGCAGCGGAGAGGCGAGAGTCCCTCCGAGATTGGACCCCCCCTCTCTGTTCTCTTCTGTTTCACGTTTTTGTTTTCTGGCCGAAAATCATTTCTTATATTCCGAGAGATCCGTAACTCCGCTCGGGATGAAATTTTAGGGTACTTTAATCAAAAAATTAGCTTCCTTGCACCCGAAGGAGAGCTCCAACTGACTTACGAGCTGGGCACCACCCACCACGCTGCGCCTGGGCCCTAGGCCACGCCCTGGTGGGTGGTGGAGGTTGTGAGCCTCCGTTTGCGTTGATTCCACTTCTCAAAATTCACAAACATTCCAAAAAAAATCTCTGTAAAATTTAAATCGTGTTTGGACTTCGTTTGATATGGATATTCTGTGAAACAAAAAACATGGAACAAACAGGAACTGGCACTGGGCACTAGATCAATAGGTTAGTCCAATAAATCATATAAAATGTTGCAAAAAATATGTGAAAGTTGTATAATATTGGCATGAAATAATCAAAAAATATAGATACGACGGAGACTTATCATCATCCCCAAGCTTAATTATTGCTCGTCCTCAAGTAGGTAAATGATAAAAAGGATAATTTTTATGTGAAATGCTACCTAGCATAATCTTGATCATATATCTAATCATGGCATGAATATTAATACACAACTGATTCAAAGCAATAGTCTAGTTTTGACATAAAGACATTAGTACTCAGGCATCCCAACAAACAATCATGTCTTTCAAAATATTAAGGCTAAAGAACAATACCCCTACCAAATATATAGCTTTGTCATGCTTTGTCTTCTTAACACAAAGTATAAATTATGCACTACCCCGGTGTCAGTCAAGAAATTGGTCCATACTTTTTAACGCGCTTCAGCATTTTCAACTCTCATGCAATACAGGAGCGCAAGCCATGGATATAGCACTAAGGGTAGAATAGAATATGGTGGTAGGTTTCAAAGGAGTAAAGGTGGAGAAGAAAGTCTCGCATCAACTCAGCGTATCAACGGGCTATGGAGATTCCCATCAATAGATATCAATGAGAGGAGTATGGATTGGCATACAACGGATGCACTAAGAGCTATAAGTGTATAAGAGCTCATTATGAAACTAAATGGGTATGCATCTAACTCTATATGAAAAATTCCCACTAGTATATGAAAGTGACAACATATGAGACTGTCTAATGAAAAACATGGTGCTACTTTGAAGCACAAGTGTGGAATTAGCATGCCCCTTCTCTCTTTGTCTCTCATCATTTTTTATTTTCTTTTTCTCTTTTTTTCTCTTTCTTTTTTCTTTCTTTCTTTCTTTCTTTTTATTTTTATTTTTCTCCCTCTTTTTCTCTTGTCCGAAGCCTCATCCCGACTTGTGGGGGAATCATAGTTTCCATCATCCTTTCCTCACTGAGACATGCTTTAATAATGAATAATGATGATCATCAAACTTCTATTTACTTATAACTCAAAATTACAACTTGATACCTAGAATAAAGTATGACTCTATATGAATGTTGTGCAAAGATCTAGCGTAGCAAAGATATAAAAAATGGACAAGCCATGGAAACATCATGCTAGCTATCATATGATCATGTAAAGCAATATGACAATGAATGCTCAAGTCATCAACATGAAAACCGTCGAAGTTGCATGGCAATATATCTCGGAATGTCTATGGAAATGCCATAATAGGAAGGTATGGTGGTTGTTTTGAGGAAGATATAATAAGGTTTATGTGTGATAGAGCGTATCATATCATGGGGTTTGGATGCATCGGCAAAGTTTGCGCCGACTCTCGAGGTGAGAATGGGCAATGAGTGGTACCGTAGAGGCTAGAAAATTGCGGAAAGGTAAAAGTGCGTATAATAAATGGACTCACATTAGTCATAAAGAACTCACATACTTATTACAAAAGTTTATTAGCCCTCGAAGCAAAGTATTACTACGCATACCACTATGGGGGAGGTTGGTAGGAGTTAACCATCGCACGCCCCCGACCTTCACACAAAGATAGACAATAAAGGATAAATTGTGCTCCAACTTCCTAGCATAACAGGAGACTATACATGCATGCTTCAGGAATCACAAACGTTAACACAAATATCTTACTAAACACGATCATCCACTAGGACATCCCACATATTATCATCTCTGTATCGCAAAACTATTGCGAGGAATCAAGCATATCATATTCAGTGATCCCTAAGTTTTATATAAGATTTTAGGACTAACCATGCAAATGACAAATTCTTGTTAACTCTCTAAATAGATATAAGTGAAGCAAGAGAGTTTAATTATTTATACAAAATACAATTCCGTAATAAATATAAGTGAAGCAAAACAACATTCTTCAAATAACGTGTTTTTATGTGAAGAGAAACAGGCAATCCAAACTTCAGAAAATATAAGTGAAGCACATGAAGCATTCTATAAAGCCATACTAAGATATAACTGAAGTGCAATGAGCATTCTATAAATCAACCATGGACTATCTCACACCATCATGGTGCATAAAAGAAAAGGGAAGATAGAAAAGATGCACCAAGATTTACACATATCACATGAATGAAACGAATCTGAAAACATACCAATACTTGTGGAAGAAAGATGGAATGTCTTCCGTGGCATATCCAAGCTTAGATGCTTGAATATCCTTGGATATTTACTTGTGATGACTTGGGCATCCCCAAGCTTGAACTCTTGCCTCTACTTCTTCTCCTCATATCGAGACCTCCTCGATATTCGAACATTTCATTCACACAAAACATAACAAAAGACTGGTAAGATCCATTAGTATAATAAAGCAAAATACTACTTTAAGTATTATTGCAAACCAATTCATATTTTATATTTGAATTATCCTTGCTGTATTATAACTTTTCTATGGCGTACACCACCGATAAAATCAATAGTTTAATCAAAACAAGCAAAACAATGCATCAAAACCAGAATTTGTCTTTAACAGGACAATCTATAGTAATCTGAACTTTGGCCATACTTCTATAACTCAAACAATTCTGAAAAATTAGGACAATGTAAAGAATTTGTATAGAAATACTGTGTAAAATTTCAGAAAATTTTAACGTTCAAGCAAAAAATGAAAATTTGTGCACTAGGAACAAAGTTTCTGTTTCAGGTTCAGCATTATTTCTACTCATCATATGAATCATCCTAAAGGCAAATCTTGGCACAATATAATACAAAAGCACAAAACAGAAACAAATGACTCTCTTAAACATTCAGGTTGTCTCCCTGGCAGCGCTTTCTTTAAAGCCATTAAGCTAGGCATAAAGTGCTTGTCGTGGGAACGAGCCTGGCAGTAGAAGGTAGGGGTACGAAAGGAGAGGGCAGAGTCCTAGATACGGCAAGGGTGTACACATGGATGTGTGAGTTCAGGCCCCTCTCTTGGAGGTAACAACCCTACGTCTAAGCGTTCGGGAGCTTTTTCCGTATGGAGAGTGTGAGCCACAGGGGAGGGGCGGCTTATATAGAGTACGATGCCCCTCATAAGTGCGAGGCATCCAAGGGTCCGATCATGGGTATAAAGACGAGCGTTACTGGTAACGTACATCATAATTGCTACTAAAGACGACTAGCCCAACGCATGCCTGTTGGCCTTTAGGGGATGGCTTCTGGCCTTCTAGCATCGACTGGAAGAGAGGTCTTCCGAGTGACAGGCGGCTATCTAGTGGAGGGAGAGGCCTCCGAGTGGATTGATTGTCGAGTGACTTGAGCGCCATGGTGAATCCAGTCGGAATCTTTCATATGATCTATAAGTCCTCCAATGCAGTGCCCTTAGGTATGTAGGTCAGGCCTAGGACCCTACCCTAGGTACATATCCTCATCATTAGCCCCCGAATGGATCAGGGTTCGAGTGGTGAAGGGAGGTGTCGATGCCAGTTTGGAGCAAGGCACCAAATCTTCTGAATGATATTCGGGGCTTCAATGAAACTTGCGTCGATTGAACTCTTCATCATTCGCCCGGATTGATTCTGTGTTGAAAGTATACGAGTGAATGTCATTTTTTCTCTAAGTGACTTGAAGGAATCTTTGAAGTGACGGGTCGCTCTGGCAGGCCCGGATCTTGCAAGATACGAAAATTTGGGAAGCACACTCGTCTGTGATGATGACACCATGACCGGAGTGAGTGGGGGCACGACACCTCGATTCTTGTGCCGCTCATTTCGCCACGTATAGGGCGCCGTCTGCGGTTGGGATATGTGGGGATTTCGTGGGCCCACATATCAGTGAGACATTCGATGCAGTATAAATCCTGATACGCCACGGCTAGCACAGTACTTTTCCCCCCCAAATCCCCTCTCTTCCTCCGCCTCCCCTATTCTCCAGCATGCTACTCTGCCTCACCTCGACAAACTCTGCCTCCGTGATGATGAAGGGTTCAACAGAGAAGCTAGAGCGTGCTAAGAAGGGGGCCGCGAAGGGCAAAGCAAAGAAGCCCTCGATCCCCGGTTTACCGCATCGGCGGGGTGGATCCAGGGGGCTTTCTTCCCTCGGCCGTCACCGCCGCGGACGTCGAGAATCTTGTCGCCGACGGGCTCATGGTGGATGATTCTTGGAGGTTGTCGGAACGAGAGCGCGAGCCGAAGCCACACGAAGGGGAGCGGGTTCTTCTTCTCTCCCATGTCGAAAGAGATTTCTCCATGCCTCCCCATCCATTCTTTAGAGGTTTTTTGAACTTTTTCGGAGCTCAGCTCCATCACTTTCCTTCGAATGCCATTTTGTACTTGTCTGCTTTCATCACTCTGTGTGAGCGCTTCTTGGGTTGCCCTCCCCACTGGGGTCTGTTCAAGCACATTTTCACCGTCACATCTCAGTCGGTGAAAATGGCCCATCCTAAGGATGGCAAAACTCATGTAGTGTAGCTGTGTGGAGGTTTAGGGATCCATAAGAGAGCCCGTAGTTCTTTCCCTGCCATGACACTCCCTGAATCGGTTAGAGGTTGGCAGTCGACCTGGTTTTATTGCAAGGACATAGCTTCTCCCAATATGTCGAGTGGTCTTTCTCCCTTCACATTAGATCGTCCAGCCGTTCCCAAATCATTGAAGGTGTTGGAGGAGGAGAAAATTCAGGTTGGGATCCTGGTAGATGCTGTAGTGGCCCTTATCCGAAGCGGAGTCACTGTTATGGACCTTTTGGAGATGTTCCTCGGTCGATGGATCCTGCCGCTTCAAGCAAGAGACCACACCATGTGGCATTATGCAGGCCCTGGGGACTCGACCAGGACACATCCAGAGGAGGTTCCACAGAAAACTGACGAGCAGTGGCTTCGGAGTATCACCGGAGCTTGTGACAATCCCTTGGGAGCCCAGAGGGTCCAACCCTAATCTACTAAGAATCCACCGACGAATCTGGTAAGTTTTATCTTGTCGACTGCTATGATACTCTGTCAAGTGATTGGTTGATTTGTTGACTGACTTCATTGTTTGAATCATGCAGGAGTGGACGTATATGCACTCACCCGTGCCCAACGGGAACCAGCCTGAAGAGGGTGGGGAAGTGAGGGTGGTAGTGTGGATGTCGACTGCGATGATGACAGTGAAGATGAATATGAAGACTTGGGCGAGAATGAGGAGGATGTTGAGTCTCCTCCATGATCCGAACATCGCTCCAAGTCATGACAGGACCTCGTAATTGCCGCGGGCAAGGCCCTGGCTCCAAGTGAAAGGAACCCGAATCGAAGCCGACCCTCGACCGTCGAGTCGAGTGACCGATCAGCGAAACAGCCCAAGCCCAACACAGCAAAACCTTGCAAAGCTGTCGGGACCCCGATCCTAGGTTATATGATTCCATATTGTAACAAGCCACATCACTTTGCGGCCTCACGCACGGTACTCCACGGCAGCCACCTTACCTTGGCCGGGACCGTTTGCGTCTTTTGGCTCACGTATGTGAACATGTCGCTGGCAATCACACAACAAAGAACCCGGGCCGACATGACTAGTCATAGAACCCAAGTAGCACATCCGTATGGAAACAGGCATACATAACCCAGCAATGCAGGTGTCGGCCTTAAGCGTGTGTAGACGAGTCGTAACAAGTTACAAGGACTCCATTACACTACGAGACATTTCCCCGAAGGGACAGACACGGCAGCAAAGAAGGATACATGCCGGTCAATCAATTGTCCGGAGCAGTAGCAAGCTACCATGGCTCGGTGGAAGCACAAAGAGGCAGTTTCCCGTAAAGAGTACTACTAACGGCACACGACTAGGTGTCGGATCCCATACATACCGTTGCATGTCACACGTACGCACGACATGCCCGGTATGCATAGATACAACCATGGCATCACAACATAACCATACAATAACATGACTTTTATTTAAGAGGCTCAAACGAGCCTTGCATAATATGTTCATACAGACAGGGGTCACATGACCCGGCACTCAAGTCATACAAACATAGTCATACAAGCCAGCGGAAACTTAAGCTGTCTGAGTACAGACGGCAAAATATAAAAGAGGCACAAGGCCTGACTATCTACAGCCTACCACACGGGCAAGATCGTAGCTGGGACACCAGCTATTCGCCATCGTCAACGTCTAGATAAAACCCACCTATGGGTCCTGGTTTTCTTCTGCAACATTAATTAAGCAAGGATGAGTACAATCATACTCAGCAAGTCTTTAAAACAGACCTAGTCTATTTATGCTCATGTATCAACAAAGGGGGTGGTGGAGTTTATGCAGAATGCCAGCTTTGACTCATGGCTAACCTACACTACTCAGTTTTAAATTCTTTGTTACGATTTCAATTATCGCACACGAGTCCACTAACTCCATCTCAATACACCACCATGGACTCACCTTCCCCTTTCGGAAGAGTGCCATCCACGGTACTCACACTTGTCTTGCGATTTTTAGAAGTCTCCATTTGATTATCTATGAACAGCATAAGTTCTCCAAGTAGTCCATATCCGAGGACGCGGCTATTCGAATAGTTTCATAACCCTGCAGGGGTGTACTTCTTCACACACGCTCTCGCCACTTATCGCCGTGTGCTCATAAAACCATGCACCTCGGCAGCCTTCAAGCGGATGCCCAGCGAGGGAGTCGGCCACGACCGTCAATCACATAAGACCTCTAGTCCAGGCTACCGCCTATTTGAGACTGACCCGCACGAAAGTCCGGCCGAAGTTTCCGTTACGGTCCCAAACGATGTGCGCAGGGTTCCCAAGCCCACCATTCGGGTGACCCTTGGTACACCGTGCCACTGCCTACCGCGTTGTAACCCACCCCGAGGGTCAGCGCTACGCATGGCCTCTAGCATGCTATAAACACCAGAAACTACTTGCAATACCTGGACCAAAGACTAAGCGACTGATGAGTCGAGAGGGTCGGTTAAGTATCCCAATGTGTGGTAGTATCTAGTCTTGGATCACAAACACGGAACCCAGTTCCTAAGAACGGTCCCAATGAGACAACCCACTATGTACTCCTACATAGCCTCTCATCGCTACCTTTACCAAATCGTATTCATTATAAGCTCATCACATAGGACAACACTGTTTCACTCAGTTCATCACCCAGATGAATCCGACTTGACATAACTCTAAGCATAGCAAGCATAGCAGGCAAAGTAAGCTAAGCACATCATGGCACAAGCATCTACCAGGTATGCTAGGTTGCAAGGTTTAGCTATTTACTGTGACAAGATCAGGTCATGCATAAGAATAGGATCATCTACCGTGTATAACTGACATGTGATCGTTTGTCCTAATGCAATAAATGAGAGCAGGAGCGAGAGAGTGGGATGTTATCGAAATGATCAATGAGGTTGCTTACCTTGTTGGGTTGCGGAAGAGTTCTCTCCTTCGTCGGGGTACGGAGGGGTATCTTCCGGAGTAGGGCCTACCGCAACGCAAATAAAAGCATTCAATACAAGCAGATGCAACAATATGATGCATGATCATGGCATAGTAGTATGCATAAGTGATCTAATGTAACTAGTGATCATATCAATTTGAAATGTGTTTGAATATAGGTTCAAAGTTGTTCTCATTTCAAATTTTATATATTGACCTAATGCTAAAATGTCCATGTTCACCTATTTAGGTTGCTCTATCATGCATGAGAGTAGCACCATTGGATTCATTGGATTTTTCTGATAAATTTTCATATATAAATTATTTTCCTCTGACTTACAGATTAATTTATATGATTTTTCAAAGTTTTAAATAATTTCTGGAATTATTTTTAAATAGGAAATTGACTTATTGCCTCAGCATGATGTCATGCTTGCGTCAGCAGTCAACAGGGCCAGGTCCAGGTCAAACCTGACCAGTGGGAGCCGCCTGTCAACCTCTCAGAACTGGCTAGTGTCACTGGCAGGTGGGTCCCTGTAGTCAGTGACTCAGGGGTTAATCCCGAGTTGACCCGAGGTTTGACTCGGGCTAGGGCCCACTGTCGGCGTCTAGGGGGTTAGTTAGCACGGTCATTAGTCACTAATGACGTCGCCATGCTGGCACTTGCCGGAGGGAGGCTGCCGGCGGCGAGCCGAGACGGTGGGGGTCGCCGAAAATCTTCCTCCGGCGACCATTTGAGCGGCGGAGGGCACCTATGGATGGCTAAGGCTCGCTCGCATCCACCTAGGGCAACGGGAGGACGCGGGGTCGCCGGAGTCGATGGCCACGACGGCTTTGGCGGCGACCGGAGCTCGGCAACGGCGAGGTTAGCGGCTAGGAGGCGAGGAGGACCACTGGGAGAGGGGGAGAAGGACGGGAAGCTCACAGGGAGTCGGACGGACTGGCCGGCGGGCTCGGGGACGACCAGACGGCTCCAAACGACGACGAGGACCGACGTCGACCGGCGGAGGGGATTCGGCAATGACGGCGAAGCAGGGGGCTCCCGGCTCGATTCCTCCGTCGAGGGGCTTCAGGGGCTCAGGGCGGAGCTGCTGGTTGGGTCAGGGGGGCTCAGGGGTGGCTAGAACGGCGGCACGACGGCGAGGAGTTGCGCGGCCATGGCGGGTCCGAGAGGAGAAGAGGGAAGAGCAGGGAAGAGGAGGGAGAGAGCGGCGGGGAAGCGTCTCGGAGCTTATCCCCGTCGTCGCGCTGGCGAGGGAGGGGCCAGGCAGGCAGCTGCGTGGTGCCACCGGCGTGAGCGCACAGCGGCCACACGCCGCGCCTACTGGACGCCAGGAGGAAGAAGACCCTCCTGGGCGAGATGGGCCAGCAGGTAAGCTCCCTCTCTCTTTTCTCTTTTTTTTCCTTTCTTCTGTTTTCTATTTTTCTGACCTATGTTTATTTTATTTCCAGGTTCAAATAACTTTCAAATTATCCTCAAACAATTTCTAAAATAGAGTTTGAATATTTCAAACCTATTCAAAAAGTTTCAGGGGTTTTGAAATCAGAATTAATGATAATGATTTTATTTGTCATTTTCAGAGACTTAAATCATAAATTTAAATTATTTGAAATGTTCAAATAATTAAAATGGTCCCTGGTATATCCATGTCCTCAATTATCAGACATAGGGAACATTTTTGATGGGCATTTTGGATTTGTTGAGATTTCACTAATTTGAATTGCTTTATTCAATGTGGGTTGGGGTTTTCTTTTCCTCCCCATTTCTTGTTCATGCAAGAATGATGATGATGATGATGCAAGCACATATTAACCTAAGACACCTAGTTAGGGATGTGACAACTCACCCCCACTCAAAAGAATCTCGTCCCGAGATTTTGAAGTCGTCAGGAAGAGCGCGGGGTACTCTAGTCGAAGACGATCTTCTCTTTCCCATGTCGCCTCCTTTTCAGAATGGTGCGACCACTAAACCTTAAGAAACTTGATGTTCCGACGCCGAGTGGTACGCTCAGCTTGATCAAGAATACGAACAGGGTATTCTCGATATGTAAGGTTATCTTGGAGATCAAGCGTTTCGTGGTCCACTTCGCGGACAGGGTCCGAAAAGCAACACCTGAGTTGTGAGACGTGGAAGACATCATGAACCTTGGAAAAATGCGGCGGAAGTTCCAATTGGTAGGCAACCTCTCCTCGTTTAGCAAGAATGCGAAAAGGTCCAATGTAACGAGGAGCCAACTTGCCTTTGATAACGAATCGATGGGTACCCTTCAGAGGTGTAACCCGAAGGTAACCTTCTCGTCAACTTCGTATGTCACAGACTTATGATGACGATCATATTGACTCTTTTGACGGGATTGGGATGTTTTCAACTTTTCACGAATAACGCGAACTTGCTCTTATGCATCCTGGATCATGTCCGGACCAAAGAGTTGCCTCTCTCCGCTTTCTGACCAGTTAAGAGGTGTTCGGCATTTCCGTCCATAGAGAACTTCAAAAGGGGCTTTGCCCAAGCTTGATTGATAACTATTGTTATAAGCAAATTCGGCAAATGGAAGACATTTCTCCCAATTCATACCGAAAGATATAACACAAGCTTGAAGCATATCTTCAAGAATTTGATTGACTCGCTCAACTTGACCACTTGATTGAGGGTGGAAAGCGGTGCTAAAGGATAGATGAGTCCCCATAGCGGTTTGAAAACTTTCCCAAAATAGAGAAGTAAAGATACTTCCGCGGTCTGAGTTAATATCCAAAGGAACACCATGAAGAGAGACTATTCGAGAAACATATAACTCCGCTAGCTGACTAGCAGTAATGCTTTCCCGAATAGGAAGAAAATGAGCCACTTTGGAAAGACGATAAATGACTACGAATATAGCATTGTTCCCTCTCTTGGTCCTGGGAAAACCGGTGATGAAATCCATACCGACCTTATCCCATTTCCATTCAGGAATAGCTAAGGGTTGAAGGGTGCCAACAGGCCTTTGATGTTCTGCTTTCACACGACGACAAACGTCGCAGTTAGCAATATACTGAGCAATTTCTCTCTTCATCCTAGTCCACCAGAACCTCTAGCGTAGGTCCTGATACATCTTGGTACTACCTGGATGAATTGTGAGAGGAGAATCATGAGCCACCTTAAGGATCAGTTGTCTTAGACGAGTGCTCTTGGGAACCACCAACCGATTCTGAAAGAACACCACACCTTCATCATCCTTAGAGAAATTCTTAGCGTTTCCGCTAGCAATATTCTCCTTAATCCGAGATATACTTTTGTCATATCTCTGGACAGCTACTATTTGATCCCTAAGAGTAGGTTTCGCCACCAAGTTGGATAGGAATCCTTGAGGAACAATGTGGAGATTCAACTTCCGAAATTCCTCATAGAGAAACAATTGACCTTGTTGTAACATCAGATTGTTACAATAAGACTTACGACTTAGTGCATCAGCCATGACATTGGCTTTCCCCGGGGTGTAAGTTATCCCTAAATCGTAATCTGTGATCAACTCTACCCACCTTCTTTGCCTGAGATTCAAATCCGGCTGGGTGAAAATATATTTCAGACTTTGGTGATTAGTGTATATCTCGCAACGATTACCCAGAAGGTAATGTCGCCATGTCTTTAGTGCATGGACTACAGCTGCAAGCTCAAGATCATGTGTTGGATAATTATCCTCATGTGGACGCAACTGTCGAGATGCGTATGCAATCACATGACGATCTTGCATGATAATGCAACCTAATCCTTGTCACGAGGCATCGCAATAGATAACAAAGTCCTTAGAGAAGTCTGGTGGCACCATAACGGGAGCAGAGGTCAGTTGTCTTTTCAACTCCTGAAAACTATGCTCGCATTGTGGGGTCCATTCGAACCTTTTATCTTTCTTGAGGAGTTCAGTCAAAGGTTTCGCAACCTTGGAGAAGTTCTCAACAAAGCGGCGACAATAGCTCGCTAAGCCAAGGAAACTCCGAACTTGCTTAACCGATTCAGGTTGAGTCCAATCAAGGACGGCCTGAACTCTCTCGGGATTGACAGCAATACCTTTGCCAGAGATCACGTGACCCAGATAAGTCACTTCCGGCAACCAAAATTCACACTTGGAGAATTTGGCATATAAGCGGTGCTCTCGAAGTTTCATCAATACCAGCCTTAGATGCTTGACATATTCCTGTTCGTTCTTCGAGTAGATGAGTATATCGTCGAGGTAAACCACGACGAATTTGTCCAAATACTCCATGAAGATCGAATTCATCAGTCGAGAGAAGGTGTCTAGAGCATTGGTTAAACCGAAGGACATGACGATGTACTCATATTGGCCATAACGAGTGACAAAAGCCGTTTTTGGAATGTCCCCGTTTCTAATTCTGATTTGATGGTATCCCAACCTCAAATCCATTTTGGAAAACAGAGGATCCAGCGAGTTGATCATACAAATCGTTGATCCTGGGGAGTGGATACTTGTTCTTGATAGTGACCAAATTCACTAGTCGGTAATCCACAACCATCCGATCCGATCCATCCTTCTTCTTAACAAAGAGGACGGGGCAAGCCCAAGGAGAAGAGCTAGGACGAATGAAACCTTTCTTCAAAGCCTCATCGAGTTGGGTTTTTAGCTCGGCTAGTTCTAAGGGTGCCATATTATAAGGTCTTCTGGCTATTGGGACTGTCCCTGGGATAAGTTCTATCACGAATTCAACATCTCTGACAGGTGGAATACCTGGCAGTTCTTTTGGAAAGACATCCGGGAAATCACGGACTACCGGAATATCTTCTAGCTCGGGGAGAGGGCTAGCATTTAGGGAATAGAGTTGGCGCTTGGTTGTTCGAGTAGAGACATTAACTGTCTCACCCGAGGGATGTGTAAGTTGAACATTCCTAGAATGAGTATCGATCTTGGCATAGTGGGCTTTCATCCAATCCATACCTAGAATGATATTGATGTCTGAAGACTTAAGAGCTATCAAAGATGCTAGGAATACTAGTCTATCCACCAGAATTTCCTTGTCATGGCTCACTCTAGAAGTTTGCCACTTTGAACCAGGAGTCTGAACTACTAAAGGAGTGGGCATGTCACAGAAAGACATGTTATGCAACTGTGCATAACTTTCTGAGATGAATGAATGAGATGCCCCAGTATCAAATAGAACAGATGTTGGATGGCTATTAACAAGAAGCGTACCTAGAATGACATCAGGGTCTTCAAGAGCTTCTTCAGCAGACACATAATTAACTCGCCCATGGGCAGGAGTTGGCTTCACATAGAAGGCTTTCCCTGGTTTTCCGCGTCCAACGGGCTTGGCATTGTTCTGGGGACATTCACGAGAATAATGTCCCGGTTCTCCACACTTGTAGCATACCACTGTGGCACGAGGGGCAACATTTACTTGTGGTCCTCCAAATGGTCTGGGTGGAGGGTTGGACTGAACTGGACAAGGAGCCTGGAAGGATGGCCTCGCAGTGTACCTTGCCGGCATAGCTGCATTGGGTACCCATATTCGGCGCTTGTTGGGTCCTGAACCCGATGCAGGGTTGAAGTCACGGTTATGCCTCCTTGTGGCCTCGTAATCAGTCTGTCTGGACTCAGCATTGATGGCTTTATTGACGAGAGCTTGAAAGGTGGTGCACTCATGCAAGCGAAGATCTCAGCGAAGCTCAGCATTAAGTCCCTTGTGGAACCTAGCCTGCTTCTTGGCATCAGTTGAGACTTCCTCTGGAGCATAGTGAGCAAGATTACCAAACTCGCGACTGTATGCATCCACTGACAATCTGCCTTGTGTGAAGGCACAGAATTCCTCTCTCTTGCGGTCCATCAGCCCTTCCGGGATGTGATGGATACGGAATGCGGCGCTGAACTCTGCCCAGGTTGGTGCAGGTCCCTGGGGATGCATAGCTTCATAGCTTTCCCACCACAGGTTGGCAGGTCCCTCCAGAAAGTATGTCGCAAAGGTCACCTTGTTGGCCTTTGAAACATTTGCAGCTCGAATCTTGCGTGACATACTGGTCAGCCAATCATCCGCATCGAGGGGATCGATCAAGTGATGGTACTTAGGCGGACACAGTTTAATGAAGTCACCAAGTGACACTCCATCATGGTGATCATTGCGGGGAGCACGAGCTGTGTTCTGTTCAATTCTCTCTAACAGTCTGTTGGTCTCCCTCTTATTCCGTTCAGCTTCTAGCATCACCTCCGCTAGAGATGGTGCTCGTGGCAGCTCTTCTTGCCTTGGCTGGCTACTCTCGCCTTGCTCATGAGCATGCACGGGGTTGTTCCTGGTTGACACCATCCTGAGGAAAACAATCCATAGCTTAGACATGGGGAACAACAACTCTAGGGCATGAATTAAGGAATGCACTGATCAACATGGCATGTAAGATAAACACCAATCAACATGGTAAAGCAACTACCATATGACCATTAGGTTTCATACACACCATGGCTTAGTTCAGTACAAACCCAAGCTGAAAACAACTACGGACAGATGACACAACTCATCGGAGGCATTACAAGCATCCTATACATTATCTATCTACACCTCCGGAACTCAAATCTCGAACTTGATCATAACCCACAAGACACGCAGGACTGTGGCGATACAACTACTACCATACTAGGTATAACATCCTGTTGGGGAACGCGACAGAAAACAAAAATTTCCGGTATAGCGAGCATGCCCAGGACCACTATGGAGACTGCATACAAGGTTTGATCTGATCCGTACCGACTCGAAGCGCAGCGGAAGAAGAGTCGGTGGAGATTGTTGGTGCAGATCCCCGCAGCTAGGATTTTACAACCTCCCAACCGCGAGGATGTACTCCCTCGTCGGACAGCCCTTCGGGAGGCGGTCGGACATTCCCCCAGACGATGTCGCGGACAGCCCTTCGGGAGGACCCTCGAAACTCGAACGAAGACTCGGACAGCCCTACGGGAGGACACACGAACAGCCCCTCGGGCAAAAGATCGAAACTACGACCTCTCGATGGGGTTGCACACATACAGTGTCATCTATCCGGCAGGGCTTCGCCGTCCAGAACTAGTTCCTGCCGGAACCCAGACAGCCTTCCGGCTCTACGAAAGACTCTTTTCGTGGGAGGGAGAGAGAGAGCTTGCAAAGCAAAGCATGTGTATGAGAGCACAAGGATGAAGAAATGGCAGCCCACTCACCTCCTATTTATAGGAAAACCAAGGGGTAGGGTGGTTTTACAATAAAACCCAAAATGCACATGAATGAAGTCCTTCCACAAGGGCATAAAAGTGAAACCAAGGAACAAGAGGGACTCCATGAAGGAGTCCACCATGTGGCCGGCCACAACCTCATGTGGGGCCCCAAAAATGGCCCCAATCCATCCATGTCATCCCCAAGATCTTTTGGAGCAAAGCCCCAAAAGGTGGCTTTCCATAAAGTAGTCCAAAAAGCACTTTCACTATTCACGGCGACATTTTTCAGCGTCCGCTCGAACTAAAAATATTTATGTGGGCTTAGAACAATTCTAGTACCCCACTAAAATAATTTTCAATGCGATCCGGAACAATTCCGGAATAGTGATTTTCATCTGCGAAAAGCATCTGAAGTGGTTCCGGCAGCTCCGGAACATTTCCGGTTTTCATCCCGGAAAATTCCAGAAAGTTTCCAGAACGATTCTGGCACCCTTCAAGAATTATCAGGCATGTGCCAAAACCAATTTGACTTTTTGGTATCCCCTGAAACAACTTTTCAGTTTCACCGAAACTGTTCCGGTGACCTGTCTGCGGAACTTTTCCGCTGTCCGAAACTTTTCCGGTGTCCGAAACTTTTCGGTGATTTTCTCTCAGACTCCCTGTCTAGTATTCAACAGATAGATGAACCTTAAGCGTGTGACCCTATAGGTTCGGTGAAGCATAGACATGACCCGGAACCCCTTCCGATCAATGATCAACATCGGAGCCGTGGACACCCATATTGACCCTATACCCACACGAATGAATATTCGAGTGAACCTCTAGTTGTCGTGAGCTATTCCTGTTGCTTCGCGATATGTTAACAATTACCCGAGGTGAGACATGTAGGCATCCTCGTGGATCAACAACTTGTCCACTATGCCAGTTACCTCGTTGCCGGTATTGTTCTCTTTTCTCGTTCCCGTGTTCCGGCATCCCCGTGATCAAATCACAAAGTGTCTGGCCAGACGATGATGGATACCGTAACACCGAGAGGGCCCAGAGATATCTCTCCATCGTCGGAGGAGCAAATCCCAATCTTGAGCTATCAAGTTACTTGACATACTTTTCCATGAACCCGTAAGCCGCCGTAATAGCCACCCATTTACGGATGACGTTTAACAAACCCCAAAGTTCATGAAGCAAGCATGAAGAAACTCGATACTCTCATGGTCTAAGGAATTATGCAAACATTAACCATCTCTGTGTTATTAACCATTAACTTGTGACAAATGTATCTCATAGCATAACATCAATTCGGATCGATTCAACACGAGTGTTCTACCAACATCGCATCCTCAAAATTGCTGGCATAGCCATGCCCATGATCAGGAAAACAGGACCATCATGCAACACTTGAGCCAGTCTTAGAGGCAAGACTAGGAATACAATTCACCGTTTATTATACCACACGTGCACATGAGTTTCCCTCCAAGCCTCGTTTAATTTGTAGACTCGAGAATCATTGCAGTTATAGCATGGAACATAAACATTCATTACAAACTTTGGAGATACAAAATAACTGTTATTACTGCCTCTAGGGCATATCTCCTACAGACTCCCACTTGCACTAGAGTCATAATCCAGTTACATGGCTTCCCTAACACCAATGGCTATCCGGTGTTGCTCATGCTTTGCTCGTGGTAGAGGCTTTGTCATCGGGTCTGACACATTCAGATCCGTGTGAACTTTGCGTACTTTCACTAAACCTTCTTCGACATGATGTCGAATGAGTTTATATTTGCGTTGAATATGCATTGTCTTATGGTGCGAACATGGCTCCCTTGCCTGAGCCACGGCGCCACTATTATCACAATAGATCTCCACCGGGTCCAGAGCACTTGGAACCACACCAAGGTCTTCAAGAAATTGCTTGATACCGACAGCTTGCTTGGAGGCTTCAGAAGCAGCAACATATTCCGCCTCCGTCGTAGAATCTGCCACAGTCTTTTGTTTGGAACTTTTCCAATCAACTGCACCGCCGTTCAATATGAAAACATAGCCAGATTGAGATTTGAAGTCATCTGGGTCTGTCATGAAGCCTGCATCAGTGTAACAACTTACAATGAGCTCTTCATCACCTCCGTACACAAGGAGTAAATCCTTGGTCCTTCTGAGGTACTTAAGAATACCCTTGACTGCGGCCCAGTGTTCCAATCCTGGATCACCTTGGTACCGGCTGCTAACACTTAGCACATAGGAAACATCCGGTCTTGTACATAGCATGGCATACATAATAGAACCAACTGCCGAAGCATACGGAATATCATTCATTTGTACTCGCTCATCGAGGGTCCGAGGACTCTGATTCTTGCAAAGCACTGTGCCAGGTGACATGGGGAGTAGGACCTTCTTGGAGTTCTCCATGTTGAACCTTTTCAACACCTTGTCAATGTACGTGCTTTGGCTAAGAGCTATTAGGCGTCTTGATCTATCTCTATAGATCCTGATGCCCAATACATATGCCGCTTCACCTAAGTCTTTCATTGAAAAACTCATTTTCAATGAGTCTTTTATTTCGCTAAGAAAATTCACATCATTTCCAATCAACAATATGTCATCCACATACAAGATTAGAAATGCTTTTGCGCTCCCACTAAACTTCTTGTAAACACAAGATTCTTCATCGTTCCTGATGAAGCCAAACTCTTTGACCACTTCATCAAAACGAATGTTCCAGCTCCTTGATGCTTGCTTCAGACCATAAATGGCTTTCTGAAGCTTACATACCTTTCCAGCATTCTTAGGATTGACAAAACCTTCTGGCTGTATCATGTATACATCCTGTTCAAGGTTTCCATTTAGGAAAGCCGTTTTGACATCCATCTGCCATATTTCATAATCGAAATAAGCAGCAATTGCTAGTAATATCCGAACAGACCTAAGCATAGCTACGGGCGAGAAAGTCTCGTCGTAGTCCACTCCTGGAACTTGCGTGAACCCTTTCGCGACAAGTCTAGCTTTGTGGATAGTAATGTTACCATCCGCGTCCGTCTTTCTTTTGAAAATCCATTTGCAACCAATGGGTTTTACGCCATCTGGAAGTTCTTCCAAGTTCCAAACTTGGTTTTCGTACATGGATTCCATTTCGGATCTCATGGCCTTGTGCCATTCCCTTGAGCTAGGCCCCGCCATCGCTTCCTTGTAGTGCGCAGGTTCATCGTCTTCAAGAATGAAGATTTCGTTATGAAACCACTCAGGTGGCTGGATAGCCCTACCTGATCTGCGCGGTTCAGTAACAACATTGTCTGAAGTTTCCGCATCACATGCGACAACTTCCGGCTCGGTTGTAGGGATAATTTGTGGAATTACTTCCAGTTCCTTAGCCATATCAACGGTTGCCAAAGATTCACTAATCTCATTAAGTTGTACTGTCCTCCCACTCAATTCTTTAGCGAGAAATTCTTTCTCGAGAAAGTGTGCAACCTTTGCGACAAACATTTTGCCTTCGGACTGGTGGTAGAAGGAATATCCAATGGTGTTATTTGGATAACCTACAAAGTAACATTTGTCTGATCTAGGTTCTAGTTTGGTTGGCTGTAAACGTTTTACATATGCCTCACAACCCCAAACCTTGAGATGCGACACACTAGGTATCTTCCCACACCACATCTCATGTGGTGTCATCTCAACAGACTTAGACGGCGCTCTGTTTAATGTATAAGCGGCAGTGAGTAGTGCGTGACCCCAAAAAGATATCGGTAGATCTGTAAGAGACATCATCGACCTTACCATGTCTAACATGGTTCGGTTACGTCGTTCCGACACTCCGTTTCGCTGTGGAGTTCCGGGAGGCGTAAGCTGTGAAACGATTCCACGGTCACTCAGATGTTGGCCAAACTCATGACTAAGATATTCGCCTCCGCGATCAGACCGCAGAAACTTAATCTTTTTGTCACGATGATTTTCTACCTCATTCTGAAAATCTTTGAACTTTTCAAAGGTTTCCGACTTATGCTTCATCAAGTAGATATAGCCATACCGACTTAAATCATCAGTAAAAGTCACGAAGTAAAAATACCCACCCCGTGCGGCCGTGTTCATTGGACCACATACATCACTATGTATTATTTCCAATAATTCACCCGCCCGTTCAGGATGACCCGTGAACGGCGTCTTGGTCATTTTTCCCATCAAGCAAGCTTCACATGTGTCAAATGATTCAAAATCAAGGGACGGTAAAACTCCATCTTTATGGAGTCTTTGCATGCGTTTCTTTCCGATGTGGCCAAGCCGACAGTGCCACAAGTAAGTGGTGGTGGTATCAGCCTTCTTAAGGCGTTTAGCATTCACATTAAAGACATCATTTCCACAATCAAGATTCAGTATGAAAAGGCCCCCAACAATGGGTGCAAATCCATAAAACATATCCTTACAATAAAGTGAACAACCATTGTTCTCGGACTTGTAGGAGTACCCATCGTGTACTAAACATGATCCAGAGATAATGTTTCTACACAATAACGGAACAAAATAACAGTTACTAAGTTCCAAAATAAATCCTGAAGGGAGACGTAGAGGCATAATGCCGACGGCTTGAGCGGCGATCCCAGCGCCGTTCCCGACACGCATCACGACTTCATTCTTTGCCAGCTTGCGCACCTTCTGAAGCCCCTGGATCGAGTTGCAAATGTGAGCAACCGATCCGGTATCAAATACCCAAGACTTAGAATTTTCGCTAGCAAGCAAAACTTCAATGACATTAACTTGTATAACAATTATACCTTTTCCGGTTTTTCCGGACTTCTTATCTTCCAGATACTTCTTGCAGTTTCTCTTCCAGTGTCCTGTGCCCTTGCAGTAGAAGCACTCAGTTTCATTCTTGGCTCCGCCCTTAGATTTGCGTTGGAAACCAGTCTTACCGGCGCCCTTGCCCTTCTTTGGCTTGCCTTTCTTTTTGAAACTGGCAGTTTTATTCACAAGCAACACTTGCTTGCGATTTTTCTGCAGTCCTCCTTCAGCAGTTTTTAGCATGGCAAGCACCTCATTTGCTGTTTTGTCCATCCCATTCATGTTGTAGTTCATGATAAAACCGCCATAAGACGGGGGGAGTGAACCTAGCAACAAGTCCATAACATGCTCTTCTGGAAGTGGGAATTCCAGGATTTTAAGCCTTTCAGCGTAGCCAATCATATTGACTACGTGCTCGCCAACTGAACTGCCCTCAGCCATCTTGGTCTCCGCCATCATTTTCATGATGTCAAAACGTTCAGACCGTGCATTAAACTTGTAAAGAGCATCCAGATCCTTGATCATATCAAAGGAGTTATGGAATTCAAAACGTTTTTGAAGCTCTGAACTCATGCAAGACAGCATGAGGCACTGCACTAAGTTGTAATCATCATCCTTAGTGGCCCAGACATTTTGTATGTCTGCCGCGGCTGTTGCCGCCGGTTTAGGAGGAAGAGGTCCGTCAAGCACATACACTTTCTTAGCACCCCGGAGGACAATCCTCAGGGTACGGACCCAGTCCGCATAGTTGTTGCCATTCGCAGCTAACTTCTCTTTCTCTAACATAGGGCCTAAGTTGAACGCGGTGTTGCGAGCCATTTGATCTACAACGGAAAACACAAGTTCATTTAGACTTTGTTCATAATGATTTTTGGCACTAGTGAATAAATAATTTTTATTCTAAGGTGCACTCCCACTCAAATCAATATCTCTCATAATTGATTGTGAGTGATGCAAGACCCAACTTTCAATTCAGCGTCAAGGATGTAACCATCTCAAGTGACGAGAATTTCAATTGGTAGGCCAACTTGCCAATCACATCTCTATGTGACTCTTGTTCATCTTTCGATGCATGTGTTCCGAGCTCATGACTTTCATGCCTGAACGTCAAGACAACCAAGTGATCTCGCTGCAAGGTCTCAACTCACCCGCCTCACACTTCTCTAATCGTTCGTACCCATGTAACCATGTGATACCCCGAAGAGATAGGTGCCGTGACGGTGCTACACTTGGGAGAACACTAACTACTTGATATTCTAAGTGAGAGATCACCCTAATAAAAAGCGACTACCGCGCAATTAAGAAGGGTGCATCAAGAGGGATAAACATCTCAGGCAATTCATAATAGCATGATATGGTGTAGCCCCTTCTGACGGAGAAGTCAAGTATTTCTTCGTCTTCGGCATTCGCTTCGGTGTTCACCTTTGCGAAGATTGCCACCACCTTGTCGATGCACCAGATAATATTGCTATCTCTATAGCTAATAAAATAAGTGCATTACATAAGGTTGACACGCAGGTCATTAAAGTGCAATCATATGGCTCCAGCCATCATGCCAAATCATGACACGCAGGTCATGTTAATTACATCATATAGCCATCTCATACATAATCAAAATTGAATATGAGCTTTGCTATACCACATCACATGCAAACCATCCTGCAAAACCAAGTTAGACGCCTCTAATCGGTTTATACAAAATTTTATTTTACGTGGCTTCTAAGGTTTTGACTCAAACCGCAGCTACCAACGTTTATCATCAAGTATGATAATTCAAGTTGCTAGATTAACTTTCCAGGGTGTATGAAACACGAGATGATAAAATCTCGAGCCCCATACTAAACTTCGTCATACGCGTGACCCCCGTGCAGATCATATCTGCATTGCCCTTTCATCTGCGAAACATCCATATTTCTTTTGACTATGGTGGAACCCAAAGAACTGTTAGCACTTCGTTGATCTGTCAATCAGCATACTCAGGAGCAGCATGAAAGGATCGCGGATTGTCAGAACTTTGTAAGATTCCACCATTCCGTCAAGATATGGACTACGCAAATTCACGGGAAGCAACAGGAACATCGGGTAACAGATTTCATCTACTACCCGCACAAATAATTTTCAGCAATAGATCTCATCTACTAAAAAATTATACTATGCAATACCCATACATCTCATGTATTCTAGATCATAACATGCATCTACTCATAGCCTGGCTCTTGATGCCACTGTTGGGGAACGCGACAGAAAACAAAAATTTCCGGTATAGCGAGCATGCCCAGGACCACTATGGAGACTGCATACAAGGTTTGATCTGATCCGTACCGACTCGAAGCGCAGCGGAAGAAGAGTCGGTGGAGATCGTTGGTGCAGATCCCCGCAGCTAGGATTTTACAACCTCCCAACCGCGAGGATGTACTCCCTCGTCGGACAGCCCTTCGGGAGGCGGTCGGACATTCCCCCGGACGATGTCGCGGACAGCCCTTCGGGAGGACCCTCGAAACTCGAACGAAGACTCGGACAGACCTACGGGAGGACACATGAACAGCCCCTCGGGCAAAAGATCGAAACTACGACCTCTCTATGGGGTTGCACACATACAGTGTCATCTATCCGGCAGGGCTTCGCCGTCCAGAACTAGTTCCTGCCGGAACCCAGACAGCCTTCCGGCTCTACGAAAGACTCTTTTCGTGGGAGGGAGAGAGAGAGCTTGCAAAGCAAAGCATGTGTATGAGAGCACAAGGATGAAGAAATGGCAGCCCACTCACCTCCTATTTATAGGAAAACCAAGGGGTAGGGTGGTTTTACAATAAAACCCAAAATGCACATGAATGAAGTCCTTCCACAAGGGCATAAAAGTGAAACCAAGGAACAAGAGGGACTCCATGAAGGAGTCCACCATGTGGCCGGCCACAACCTCATGTGGGGCCCCAAAAATGGCCCCAATCCATGCATGTCATCCCCAAGATCTTTTGGAGCAAAGCCCCAAAAGGTGGCTTTCCATAAAGTAGTCCAAAAAGCACTTTCACTATTCACGGCGACATTTTTCAGCGTCCGCTCGAACTAAAAATATTTATGTGGGCTTAGAACAATTCTAGTACCCCACTAAAATAATTTTCAATGCGATCCGGAACAATTCCGGAATAGTGATTTTCATCTGCGAAAAGCATCTGAAGTGGTTCCGGCAGCTCCGGAACATTTCCGGTTTTCATCCCGGAAAATTCCAGAAAGTTTCCAGAACGATTCTGGCACCCTTCAAGAATTATCAGGCATGTGCCAAAACCAATTTGACTTTTTGGTATCCCCTGAAACAACTTTTCAGTTTCACCGAAACTGTTCCGGTGACCTGTCTGCGGAACTTTTCCGCTGTCCGAAACTTTTCCGGTGTCCGAAACTTTTCGGTGATTTTCTCTCAGACTCCCTGTCTAGTATTCAACAGATAGATGAACCTTAAGCGTGTGACCCTATAGGTTCGGTGAAGCATAGACATGACCCGGAACCCCTTCCGATCAATGATCAACATCGGAGCCGTGGACACCCATATTGACCCCTATACCCACACGAATGAATATTCGAGTGAACCTCTAGTTGTCGTGAGCTATTCCTGTTGGTTCGCGATATGTTAACAATTACCCGAGGTGAGACATGTAGGCATCCTCGTGGATCAACAACTTGTCCACTATGCCAGTTACCTCGTTGCCGGTATTGTTCTCTTTTCTCGTTCCCGTGTTCCGGCATCCCCGTGATCAAATCACAAAGTGTCTGGCCAGACGATGATGGATACCGTAACACCGAGAGGGCCCAGAGATATCTCTCCATCGTCGGAGGAGCAAATCCCAATCTTGAGCTATCAAGTTACTTGACATACTTTTCCATGAACCCGTAAGCCGCCGTAATAGCCACCCATTTACGGATGACGTTTAACAAACCCCAAAGTTCATGAAGCAAGCATGAAGAAACTCGATACTCTCATGGTCTAAGGAATTATGCAAACGTTAACCATCTCTGTGTTATTAACCATTAACTTGTGACAAATGTATCTCATAGCATAACATCAATTCGGATCGATTCAACACGAGTGTTCTACCAACATCGCATCCTCAAAATTGCTGGCATAGCCATGCCCATGATCAGGAAAACAGGACCATCATGCAACACTTGAGCCAGTCTTAGAGGCAAGACTAGGAATACAATTCACCGTTTATTATACCACACGTGCACATGAGTTTCCCTCCAAGCCTCGTTTAATTTGTAGACTCGAGAATCATTGCAGTTATAGCATGGAACATAAACATTCATTACAAACTTTGGAGATACAAAATAACTGTTATTACTGCCTCTAGGGCATATCTCCTACACATCCACGCACTCAAACATCACCGTAGAATGCCTCGTACAGGTTACCCCCGTGACCTGGGAGCTGAACCTGTGGATCTGGAAACACTCTAGCCTGGGATCCCTGGAAACCATAAGGACACGGGTGTGGCCTTGGTCCCCTTGTCGGCGGCAACAGCGGTCCTTGAAGAGGGGTGATGCCTCCAACACCAGGCCAGTCTACGTGTGCTGGCAAATGAGTCCGCGATGGAGTCAGCATCTCCAAATCTCCATAGCCTGTCTGCACGACAGGTGCCAACTGCATCAAGGCTGTCCAAAGACGGGCACGGGTAGCATAGAGCTCCATGCGTAGGGCACGTGCATCACGATCCCTATTCTCCAACATCTGAGCGGTCACCTGCAGTCTAGGGTCTTCATGAGAATGATCGGAATAGGCTGCACTGAGATATCCATCCTCTCCTCCCATGGAAGCAGGAACAGAGCAGAACTCCGTGTTCTGAAGCAGACCATGGTGAAACCTCATAATAGTCAGCATGGTGTAAGCGGCTTCCTGAACTGCCATATCTATGGTAACTCCCAATCCATGAGTCCAGTGAAGCGGCTCTGCAGCTCCAGGATAGGAAGGATATATCCTAACGGTACACAGATACTGACTCTGGTTGAAATCTCGATACTGCTCCTCCACTGTGTACTCTGGGTACCAGCGATATCCAGCCTCCATCATCACTCTAACCAACATGGCCGTGTGACCCGGCACATCGATGCACCTGGTCAGACGGACCACCTGACAGAAAGGACGAGAGGGCATCTTAAACAGAGAATGATGCAAAGACATTAGATCCTAGCAGAAATTGGACAGCATAACGGCTGTAATTGCTCAAGAATTTTTTTTGAGACAATTGAAAAGAGATTGGAAAGGCATAACCACTCGACTATCTAGACTCAAATCTCTTCTCCAACTGTTTGTCACATCAACACTAGAGTAACTGCAATTACTCATAAACAGGCTAGCTATTGGTCCATGGCTAGTAACTCGTCATCCTAAGCAATAGATGAGGATCCTAGTTCCTATCCCCGTAGAAAAGATGAGAATGACCTAGCATAGAATAACTTGGGAAGAGGAGTAAAAAGAGCCTTACGTTCCCTTCCACAATCAATTCCCCTACTAATCTATAGTGTTTCTAGACTCAACTTCGGCCGGTTTGGCTTGGTAGTCCTACAGTCAGTCAGGCTCTAATACCAACGCTGTCGGGACCCCGATCCTAGGTTATATGATTCCATACTATAACAAGCCACATTACTTTGCGGCCTCACGCACGGTACTCCACGGCAGCCACCTTACCTTGGCCGGGATCGTTTGCGTCTTTTGGCTCACGTATGTGAACATGTCACTGGCAATCACACAACAAAGAACCCGGGCCGACATGACTAGTCATAGAACCCAAGTAGCACATCCGTACGGAAACAGGCATACATAACCCAGCAATGCAGGTGTCGGCTTCAAGCGTGTGTAGACGAGTCGTAACAAGTTACAAGGACTCCATTACACTGCGAGACATTTCCCCGAAGGGACAGACACAGCAGCAAAGAAGGATACATGCCGGTCAATCAATGTGTCCGGAGCAATAGCAAGCTACCATGGCTCGGCGGAAGCACAAAGAGGCAGTTTCTCGTAAAGAGTACTACTAAAGGCACACGACTAGGTGTCGGATCCCATACATACCGTTGCACGTCACACGTACGCATGACATGCCCGGTATGCATAGATACAACCATGGCATCACAACATAACCATACAATAACATGACTTTTATTTAAGAGGCTCAGACGAGCCTTGCATAATATGTTCATACAGACAGGGGTCACATGACCCGGCACTCAAGTCATACAAACATAGTCATACAAGCCAGCGGAAACTTAAGTTGTCTGAGTACAGACGGCAAAATATAAAAGAGGCACAAGGCCTGACTATCTACAGCCCACCACACGGGCAAGATCGTAGCTGGGACACCAGCTATTCGCCATCGTCAACGTCTAGATAAAACCCACCTGATGGGTCCTGGTTTTCTTCTGCAACATTAATTAAGCAAGGATGAGTACAATCGTACTCAGCAAGTCTTTAAAACAGACCTAGTCTATTTATGCTCATGTATCAACAAAGGGGGTGGTGGAGTTTATGCAGAATGCCAGCTTTGACTCATGGCTAACCTACACTACTCAGTTTTAAATTCTTTGTTACGATTTCAATTATCGCACATGAGTCCACTAACTCCATCTCAATATACCACCATGGACTCACCTTCCCCTTCCGGAAGAGTGCCATCCACGGTACTCACACTTGTCTTGAGATTTTTAGAAGTCTCCATTTGATTATCTATGAACAGCATAAGTTCTCCAAGTAGTCCATATCCGAGGACACGGCTATTCGAATAGTTTCATAACCCTGCAGGGGTGTACTTCTTCACACACGCTCTCGCCACTTATCGCCGTGTGCTCATAAAACCATGCACCTCGGCAGCCTTCAAGCGGATGCCCAGCGAGGGAGTCGGCCACGACCGTCAATCACATAAGACCTCTAGTCCAGGCTGCCGCCTATTTGAGACTGACCCGCACGGAAGTCCGGCCGAAGTTTCCGTTACAGTCCCAAACGATGTGCGCAGGGTTCCCAAGCCCACCATTCGGGTGACCCTTGGTACACCGTGCCACTGCCTACCGCGTCGTAACCCACCCCAAGGGTCAGCGCTACGCATGGCCTCCAGCATGCTATAAACACCAGAAACTACTTGCAATACCTGGACCAAAGACTAAGCGACTGATGAGTCGAGAGGGTCAGTTAAGTATCCCAATGTGTGGTAGTATCTAGTCTTGGATCACAAACACGGAACCCAGTTCCTAAGAACGGTCCCAATGAGACAACCCACTATGTACTCCTACATAGCCTCTTATCGCTACCTTTACCAAATCGTATTCATTATAAGCTCATCACATCGGATAACACTGTTTCACTCAGTTCATCACCCAGATGAATCCGACTTGACATAACTCTAAGCATAGCAAGCATAGCAGGCAAAGTAAGCTAAGCACATCATGGCACAAGCATCTACCAGGTATGCTAGGTTGCAAGGTTTAACTATTTACTGTGACAAGATCAGGTAAGAATAGGATCATCTACCGTGTATAACTGACATGTGATCGTTTGTCCTAATGCAATAAATGAGAGCAGGAGCGAGAGAGTGGGATGTTATCGGAATGATCAATGAGGTTGCTTGCCTTGCTGGGTTGCGAAAGAGTTCTCTCCTTCGTCGGGGTACGGAGGGGTATCTTCCGTATTAGGGCCTACCGCAACGCAAATAAAAGCATTCAATACAAGCAGATGCAACAATATGATGCATGATCATGGCATAGTAGTATGCATAAGTGAGCTAATGTAACTAGTGATCATATCAATTTGAAATGTGTTTGAATATAGGTTCAAAGTTGTTCTCATTTCAAATTCTATATATTGACCTAATGCTAAAATGTCCATGTTCACCGATTTAGGTTGCTCTATCATGCATGAGAGTAGCACCATTGGATTCATTGGATTTTTCTGATAAATTTTCATATATAAATTATTTTCGTCTGACTTACAGATTAATTTATATGATTTTTCAAAGTTTTAAATAATTTCTGGAATTATTTTTAAATAGGAAATTGACTTATTGCATCAGCATGATGTCATGCTTGCGTCAGCAGTCAACAGGGCCAGGTGCAGGTCAAACCTGACCAGTGGGAGCCGCCTGTCAACCTCTCAGAACTGGCTAGTGTCACTGGCAGGTGGGTCCCTGTAGTCAGTGACTCAGGGGTTAATCCCGAGTTGACCCGAGGTTTGACTCGGGCCAGGGCCCACTGTCAGCGTCTAGGGGGTTAGTTAGCACGGTCATTAGTCACTAATGACGTCGCCACGCTGGCACTTGCCGGAGGGAGGCTGCCGGCGGCGAGCCGAGACGGTGGGGGTCGCCGGAAATATTCCTCCGGTGACCATTTGAGCGGCGGAGGGCACCTACGGACGGCTACGGCTCGCGCGCATCCACCTAAGGCAATGGGAGGACGCGGGGTCACCGGAGTCGATGGCCACGACGGCCTTGGTGGCGACCGGAGCTCGGCAACGGCGAGGTTAGCAGCTAGGAGGCGAGGAGGACCACTGGGAGAGGGGGAGAAGGACGGGAAGCTCACAGGGAGTCGGACGGACTGGCCGGCGGGCTCGGGGACGACCAGACGGCTCCAAACGATGGCGAGGGCCGACGGCGACCGACGGAGGGGATTCGGCGATGACGGCGAAGCAGGGGGCTCCCGGCTCGATTCCTCCGTCGAGGGGCTTCAGGGGCTCAGGGCGGAGCTGCTGGTTGGGTCAGGGGGGGCTCAGGGGTGGCTAGAACGGCGGCACGATGGCGAGGAGCTGCGCGGCCATGGCGGGTCGGAGAGGAGAAGAGGGAAGAGCGGGGAAGAGGAGGGAGAGAGCGGCGGGGAAGCGTCTCGGAGCTTATCCCCGTCGTCGCGCTGGCAAGGGAGGGGCCAGGCAGGCAGCTGCATGGCGCCACCGGCGTGAGCGCACAGCGGCCACACGCCGCGCCTACTGGACGCCAGGAGGAAGAAGACCCACCTGGGCCAGATGGGCCAGCAGGTAAGCTCCCTCTCTCTTTTCTCTTTTTTTTCCTTTCTTCTATTTTCTATTTTTTTGACCTATGTTTATTTTATTTCCAGGTTCAAATAACTTTCAAATTATCCCCAAACAATTTCTAAAATAGAGTTTGAATATTTCAAACCTATTCAAAAAGTTTCAGGGGTTTTGAAATCAGAATTAATGATAATGATTTTATTTGTCATTTTCAGAGACTTAAATCATAAATTTAAATTATTTGAAATGTTCAAATAATTAAAATGGTCCCTGGTATATCCATGTCCTCAATTATCAGACATAGGGAACATTTTTGATGGGCATTTTGGATTTGTTGAGATTTCGCTAATTTGAATTGCTTTATTCAATGTGGGTTGGGGTTTTCTTTTCCTCCCCATTTCTTGTTGATGCAAGAATGATGATGATGATGATGCAAGCACATATTAACCTAAGACACCTAGTTAGGGATGTGACAAAAGCTCTGCCCCGCATGAAGATGGTTGTGCCTGTCGTCTCGACGTAAGTGTTTGCTTCTGTCTTTCGTTGTCGATTGTGACTTCGAATTCTTGTTAGAACTAGTGCAATTTGATCTACTAGCACTGCTACCTCAGTGACATCGCCTCCACGGGACAAAGGGGAGCAAATGGATGTGGATACTGCTGATGTGGCCACTTCTCAAAGAGGTAAATCTTCACTCAGCTCTGCTTCTTGACCGCAGTTTGTCGATTGCACGAGATAATGTTGCTGATTGAAATTTGCAGAAAACATTCAACTAGAAGATGATGATGAACAACCTTGCGGTACGGGGGTGAAGGTGGGACCTTGGGCACTCTGCGCGTACGCGCCCGAAGAACTACGTTAGCACAGGAGCCTCAGCGATCGACTGTTGGATCCTCCCAGGGGATAAGCGACTCGACACGAGTCAGAACTGAACTTGCAGCCCCGCTGCTGACTGCTCCACCAGTTGTTTCAACCGTCTTGATGTCGACTCCAAGTGAACCACCTCAGACTGCTCTAACTATCCTAGCTGCAGCGTCGATCCCATAGGTGACTGCCTTTCCTCTGCACTGCGTCCCAGAAGACCAGACCGGAGCCGTGAAGGAAGCCATGATCCAAGCAGAACAGATGATGTTGCGCACCTAGGAGGCGTACGAGGCCAACAAGTTGGCTTACAATGCCAGCACAGCGATTCGCACCAATGTCCGAGTAAGTTCGATTGTAAGTGCATTTCCGATTGAATTCTTGTCTTCTTTGATTGTACACCCGCTGGGTGTTTTCTGCTAGTAGAACAATTGTAGGTTCTCCACTCGAATAGATCAAGCCGTAATCGAGTAGATTTAAGTCTAGTGGGGGCACGCTGAGTGCACCCACTAGGTGTAGTCCCCGAGACCGCTGTTGAGTGCTTGCACTGGCAGGGGTCTTAGAGTCTGTCGTATGCGGAATATGCTTGCCACTCCACATGTCGAGTGGACTTGTTGCCTTGGCCGCACCACTATGAAGCTACCTTGTAGGTTTCATGGACATATTTACATCAACCGTGATATGACGCTACTTCAAGGGTGCAGAGTGAGGTGGCGGGCCACTCGACAGATCGAGTGATAGATGGTCCAGTGGGGGCACGCTGAGTGCACCCACTGGGTGTAGTCCCCGAGACCGCTGTCAAGTGCTTGCACTGGCAAGGGTCTTAGATATTGTCGATATTCGTATGCTTGTGCACATTTTTATTTTGATTTTCTGCCATTCGATAGATTGAGAGTTAGCAGATCCAGTGGGGGCACGCTGAGTGCACCCACTATGTGTAGTCCCCGAGACCGCCGTCTAGTGCTTGCACTGGCAGGGGTCTGATAGAAACCGTAGTATGCTTGGACAGGGCAGACCTTGTCGAGTGATTTAGGAACCAGTGGGGGCACGCTGAGTGCACCCACTGGGTGTAGTCCCCGAGACCGTTGTCGAGTGCTTGCTCTGGCAGGGGTCTTAGAGTTTGTCGTATGCGGAATATGGTTGCCACTCGACATGTCGAGTGGACTTGTTGTCTTGGTCGCACCACTCCGAAGCTACCTTGTAGGTTTCATGGATATAATTTCCATCAACCATGATATGACGCTGCTTCAAAGGTGCGGAGTGGGGTGGCGAGCCACTCGACAGATCGAGTGTTAGTAGGTCTAGTGGGGGCACGCTGAGTGCACCCACTGGGTGTAGTCCCCGAGACCGCGGTCGAGTGCTTGCACTTACAGGGGTCTGATAGAAACCATCCTGAACACAGGGTTTGTTACTGTACACGGAGTACACTTGCCACCCGACATGTCGAGTGGACTCTTTGCTTGAGTTCTTCCTCTCCTGAATGCAGGTTTCATGGATATTTATTTCCATCAACCGTGATATGACGCTATTTCAGGGGAGTGGGTGGGACGGGGTCCACCATCCAGTCGACTATTCTTGACCTTCTGTCCTCGGGAGTGGAGGTGTTTCTTGTCGACTGAACTTTTTTTTCTTTGTTGATTTTAGAGAGCTTGTGAACTTGGCACTCAATACAAGGGCCTCGAGGAGGAGTGGAATCAGCTGTGGGTGGACTTGGAGGCCTCCAACAGCAGTCTAGAGCATGTGCGGACTGAACTGAAAACTCTGGGGGGTAACTTTTGTCGACCCAATGCATTCTCATCCTCACTTTCCATGCTTTTGAACCGAGTGATTTCGGTCGAAAAGACATATGCGATGAAAATCGTCGACTCTGAGCGCAACTTAACAATCCTATTTCTTTAGATACCATGAAGAAGGCGCTGGAGGACAAAGACAAGGCGCTTGCTGATGCTCAACGAGTGGTGAGGGAGAAGACTGAAGCTGCTGAGCAGAAACTGGCCGCTGCCAAGAAGATGGAAGAAGAAAACTCCAAGCTGAAGAAGGAACGGGGAGAGCTCATCAAGAAGACTGAGCAACTGACCAAGAGGACCAACGGCTTGGAGAAGCACTTGGGAGAGTTCGTGAGGAAGATGTACATCATGCTCGATGGTAACCATCTTTGTTGATTGAATTTCATTGACCTTTGTCGACTGAATTCCATTGAACCTCCTCCCATTCTCTCTTCCCAACAGAATTCTGCCAAGACTTCGAAAAGGAGACCAAAGAAATTGAGCCCAATCTGGATCCCACCAAGTCACCTGTTGGCGATGGAGTGGCCATGAACATGTTCCGACTCAACGTTCATCTCCAAAGCGTTCAAGCATATATCCTCCGACTGAAAGCTACGATGGGGAAGATTGACAAGGAACTGTGGATCGAAGACACCCTTCAAATTGATCTTGTATCCATGATGGCATGACTCAATGATCTTCCCAGTCGAGTGCAGGCTTGGAAGAAGTCATCCGCCCGCTACGGAGCCGATGTGGCGCTCTCCCTTGTCAGAGTCCATTGCAAGGAGGCAAGGGAGGAGAAGTTGAAGAAGCTCCGAGTGATGAACACGAAGAAGCTTTAGTTTGAAGATTTCATGGAGACCTTGATTGATGCAGCCACGAGGATTACAGATGGGAATGACCTGGACACCTTCGTCGAGCCGGCAAGCCCGTCCGGTGCTTGAAAAACTTGATTCATGGGAAAAACTTTATTTGCCTCGATATGCCGAGTGTAAATGTATCAGTCTTAAAACTTCGTTCATGCCTTAAGCCTGAGCACGTTTACCCGAAACATTTATCCGCGATGAAACCTTTGAATTTATCCGCATTTGGCTTTCAATCGTTTGTTCGACTGACTTTGTTTTTGACTTAGGCGAAAGCTGGTTCGTAGCTAAGCCCCCGAGTGTGAGGATTGCTCAACACTCGGAGTAATTTTGAACTTAGGCGAAGACAGGTTCGCAGCTAAGCCCCCGAATGTGAGGATTGCTCAACACTCGGAGTAGTTTGGAACTTAGGCGAAGACTGGTTCGTAACTAAGTCACCGAGTGAATGGACTGGTATCCACTCGCAGGGTTTTTAACTTAGGCAAAAGCTTGTTCGCGGAAAAGCCCCCGAGTGTGAGGATTGCTAAACACTCAGAGTAGTTTTGAACTTAGGCGAAGACTGGTTCGCAGCTAAGTCACCGAGTGAATAGACTGTTATCCACTCGGCAGGGTTTTAAACTTAGGCTAAAGCATGTTCGTGGCCAATCCCCCGAGTGTGAGGATTGCTCAACACTCGAAGTAGTTTTTAACTTAGGCGAAGACTGGTTCGCAACTAAGTCACCGAGTGAATGGACTGTTATCCACTCGGCAGGGTTTTCAACTTAGGGTAAAGTATGTTCACGGCTAAGCCCCCGAGTGTGAAGATTGCTCAACACTCGGAGTAGTTTTGAACTTAGGCGAAGAATGGTTCACAGCTAAGTAAACGAGTGAATGGAATGTTATCCACTCGGCAAGGTTTTTAACTTAGGCGAAAGCATGTTCGTGGCTAAGCCCCTGAGTGTGAGGATTGCTCAACACTCGGAGTGTTCTCAAGTGAGAAATTATATGATCGGAATCGACGAAAAGACTACGGAAGTCAAACTTGCATAAATGACATGGTCTGAAATACTTTTATTACATCAATACCACTCTGTTTTTAAGTATAGAAACGTCGGAGCAAATCAGCATTCCATGCTTGCGGCTCGTCAGTCTGCTTCTTGAGGTTGTACAAGTGATAAGCTCCGTTGTTCAACACCTTGGTGAGGACAAAGGGACCCTCCCACGCATGAGCGAGATTGTGGGGTCACTGTTGATCCACTCGGAGCACCAAATCTTCCTCATGAAATGACCGACTCTTAACATGTTTCACATGGAAGCATCACGGATCTTGCTGATAAGCTGCGGTCCGGATTAGAGCCATCTCTCGCTCTTCCTCCAGGAGGTCAACGCCATCTTGTCTTGTTTGCTCAGCTTCAGCTTCAGAGTAAAGCTCCACTCGGGAAGAGTTGTGAAACAAATCACATGGCAGGACAGCTTCGGATTCATAGACCAGGAAAAATGGAGTTCGCCCAGTCAACCGATTAGGTGTTGTTCTTAAGTCCCATAAAACAGATGGCAACTCCGGCACCCAGGCTCCAGCAACATGTTCTAGGTCGCGCATGTGATGAGGCTTCAGACCTTGCAGGATGAGGCTATTGGCTCGCTCAACTTGACCATTGGTTTGAGGGTGCGCAACGGAAGGATAATCCACCCGAGTGCCCTGGGAGGAGCAGAAGTGTCTGAATTTTTCCGAGTCAAAGCTGGTGCCATTATCTGTGATGATGCTGTGGGGAACCCCATACCGGAAGATTGTTTCCCTCATGAATGTGATCAAAATACGAGAGTTCAATTTCTTTAACGGCTTGGCTTCAATCCACTTTGTAAACTTGTCGACTGCAACAAGCAAATGAGTGAATCCACTCTGTCCAGTCCGGAAGGGACCAACCATATCCAGACCCCAAAGAGCAAACGGCCAGGCAAGAGGGATTGTCTTCAGAGCAGACGCGGGCTTGTGAGATAAGTTTGCATAGAACTGGCACCCTTCACAGTGATCGACAGTGTCCTTGGCCATCTCATTGGCACGCGGCCAGAAGAAGCCAGCTCGGTACGCTTTAGAGACAATCGTTCGAGAGGACACGTGATGGCCGCAAGTTCCCGAGTGGACTTCATCCAGGATCATTCGACCTTCTTCGGGGGAAATGCATCGCTGCAGCACTCGAGTAACACTCTCTGTATAACTGATCATTCACCACCATAAAAGATTTGGACCTGCGCACGATTTGCCGGGCTTCAGTCTCATCTTTAGGAAGTTCTTGCCTCAGAATATATGCAATATACAACACTGTCTAGTCGGGAATGATGACCAGAATCTCCATGACCAAATCAATAACCGCGGGGACATCGACTTCAGTCGGATCGGAGGAGCTCATAGCTTGCGGGGGCTCTTCGGTGAAAGGATCTTCCTGCACCGAAGGAGTGCGAAGATGTTCTAAGAATACATTGCTGGGGATAGGTCGTCGAGTGGATCCAATCTTTGCCAGCTCATCAGCCGCTTGATTCTTCATTCTGGGAACATGATGGAGTTCCAGACCTTCAAACTACTTCTCGAGCTTTCTAACGGTGTTGCAGTATCCAGTCATAGCAGGGTTTCAAACGTCCCAATCTTTCATCACTTGATTGACCACCAAATCCGAGTCGCCATAAACCATCAAGCGCTTGACGCCGAGTGAGATGGCCATACGCAACCCATATAAGAGTGCCTCATATTCTGCCTCATTGTTGGAGGAATCGAAGTGAATCTGTAGAACATAGCTGAGTTTGTCACCTTTCGGAGACACCAAGACAACACCAACACCGGAACCACTCAACACTTTAGAGCCGTCAAAGAACATGGTCCAGTGTGTCGAGTGAACCTGGATTGGTTGTTGCTGTTCAATCACTCGGCCATAAAATCTGCAAGTGCCTGAGACTTGATTGCTTTCTTGGCTTCAAACTTGATGTCAAAGTACAGGAGTTCAATTGCCCACTTAGCCACTCGACCAGTTGCGTCCCGATTGTTGAGAATCTCATATAAGGGAGCATCACTGACGACTGAAATCGACTGGTCTTGAAAATAATGTGCTACCTTCTTCGCTGACATATAGATGCCATAGACAAGCTTCTGGTAATGCGGGTACCTCTACTTTGAAGGAGTTAACACTTCGGAAATGTAGTATACTGGGCGTTGGACTTTGTAGGCCTTGCCTTCTTCTTCTCGCTCGACAGTCAAAACTGTACTGACAACCTGATTAGTGGCTGCGATGTACAAGAGCAATAGCTCTTTGCTGCGTAGAGCAGCGAGCACCGGCTGGGTGGAAAGCAGGGCTTTGAGCTCGACAAACGCTGCTTCGGCTTCAAGAGTCCACTCGAACGTGTCAGACTTCTTCATCAGTCGGTATAGAGGCAACGCCTTCTCACCGAGACGAGAAATAAATCGACTCAATGTTGCCAAGCAACCTATGAGCTTCTGAACATCGTGCACTCGCACGGGACTTTTCATCCGGGTAATGTCACTGATTTTCTCAAGGTTGACATCGATCCCTCGCTCGGAAACGAGGAAACCGAGTAACTTACCGCCAGGGACTCCGAAAGTACACTTAGTCGGATTCAGTTTTATATCATACCTCCTCAGATTGGCGAATGTTTCGGCCAAGTCAGCCAGCAGGTCGGAACCTTTGCATGACTTGATGATGATATCATCCATGTATGCCTCGACATTCCGAGGGATCTGGTCGAGTAAACATTTCTAAATCATGCGCATGAAAGTAGCACCGGCATTCTTCAAACCGAATGGCATAGTGATGTAGCAAAAACACCCGAATGGGGTGATGAAGGCTGTTTTTATTTCATGTGGGCCAAACAGACTGATCTCATGGTAACCAGAATAATCATCTAGAAACGATAAACGCTCGCATCCCGCAGTCGAGTCAACAATTTGATCTATGCGGGGGAGCGGAAAATGATCTTTCGAGCAGACCCAATTGATATGTTTGAAGTCAATACACATGCGTAGCGACTTGTCCTTCTTGGGAACCATGAAGACAATTGAGAGCCACTTGGAGTGGTAAATCTCCCGAATGAATTTGGCTTGCAAGAGACGAGCCACCTCTTCGCCGATTGCTTTACGCTTCTCTGCCGCCGATCGACGCAAGTGCTCTTTCACTAGCCTGGCTTTCGGGTCAACTCTTAGTCGGTGCTCAGCCAGCTCCCTGGGAACCCCCGGCATGTCAGTAGGCTTCCATGCGAAGATGTCCCGGTTCTCACGGAGGAACTGGATGAGCTCGTCTTCCTATTTGCTATCGAGTGTTGACGATATGTTGGTCGGTGCGACAGTTGAATTTTTCGGATGAATGTGCACTTTCTTTGCTTCCCCTACTGACTCAGAAGCGGGCTTATTATCACGTAGCAAATCAGCAGGGTCAACACTCTTCTTATATTCTTCCAGCTCGACCATAGCCATCTGATGATCGGCAATTTTAGAGCCCTGCTGGAGACACTCCTTAGCCCGCTGTCGATTGCCGGTGACCATGATCACACCTTTAGGCCCAGGCATCTTCATCATGAGATACACATAACATTGACGGGCCATGAAACGAGCATATGCAGGCTAACCCAGAATGGCATGATATGTGCTCTGGAAATCTACGACTTCAAACGTCAACTTTTCCTTTCGAATTTTTTTATCTGTTCCAAACATCACATCCAATGCGATCTAGCCGAGTGACTTGGCCTTCTTCACAGGGATGACTCCGTGAAATTGCATGTTGCTCTCACTGAGTCAAGACATTGGAATGCCCATCCCTTTAAGGGTATCTGCATACAGGATGTTCAAACCACTACCACCGTCCATGAGGACCTTGCGGAGTCGAGTGCCTCCCACAACTGGATCGACCACCAAAGCTTGCCGACCGGGAGTGGCCACATGAATAGGATGATCCGACTGATCAAATGTGATGGCAGTCTGAGACCACTTGTGGTGAGTGGGAGTTGTAGGTATAGCCATATTGACCTCCCTGTTTATGAATTTCAATCGACTCTTACTTTCAACATCAGCAAAAATCATCAATGTAGCAGTGACATCAGGAAACATTTCTTTGTCTTCATCATCCTTCTCTGGGGTTTTCTCACTCGACGGAGTCTCCTTGAACTGCTAAATTAGCAGTCGACACTGCCGAGTGGTATGCTTGGGAAAAATCAAGTTGCCTTCTTCGTCCTTCCTCGTGTGGATTGCACATGGTTCATCCAACACGTCAGTCCCTAACTGATTCTTCCCTTTCTTGGGGTTGAACTGTCCTTTATACTTTCCCTTGTTTTTCCCTTGGGCCGCCAGAGCGGCCGCCTCTGCCTAAACAGGGCCATCAGCCTTTCGCTTCTGTTTCCGTCTAGAATTACCTCCGGCATCATTGTCGAGTTCCTTTCCTTTACCGGTACGAAGGCAGCCTTCTTCTTCACCATTGGCGTACCGAGTGGTGATTTCCATCATCTTACTCAGGGAGATGTCGCCTGTTCGCCCAAATTTCATATAGAGCTCTCTGTATTTCACTCCAGCCTTGAAAGCACATACAACCTGATGTTCAGAAACATTTTCCACTGTGTGATGCAGAGTGGACCAGCGCTGAATATAATCCCTCAAGGTCTCATTGGGATTCTGAACACAATGCTGCAAATCAACCAGCCCGGCAGGACGCTTGCAAGTGCCTTCGAACGTTCTGACGAACACTCGGGCGAGGTCCTCCCAGCAGTGTATGCTAGAAGGAGCCAAGCGATTCAATCATGCACAAGCCGAACCATCCAGCATCAAAGACAAATGTTTCATTGCGACATTATCATTGCCGCCGCCAATCTGAACAGCCACTCGGTAATCATCCAACCATGTCTCTGGCTTTGACTCGCCAGAAAACTTATCGATCCCAGCTGCCAACCTGAAGTTGGCGGGAAACTCCGCAGAACGAATGGCCCAGCTAAAGCACTCGAGGCTAGAAATAACAGTTGTGCTGTCACTCGAAAAATCTGTGTCATATCAACTTCTGTGGGCTCTGCCTCTGTTGATCTGCCACTAAGTGAGGAGATCTCGAGCATCAAACCATGCGTTCCGCTCATCACCGAACGAGTGCCTTTCGCCCTGGTGCCGGGTCACACGCGGACCACCCCGTAGAGGAGCGGGCACTCGACTGTGGTCATCATGGTGAAACTGATCTCTGGACTGATCTTCACGAAAACCTCCACCCCTTCGGCATGAGGGCGATCCAGGGCTATGTGTCGACTGAACAGTCTCTGCTTTCGATGAATTACTGTGAATCCTGTTGTGCGACTGCAAAACAACAGAATTTTGATGCTGCGCTTCATCTAGCAATGCTCTAATCTACAACAATCCTCTACCAACCTCTGACCGCGATGGCTGAATGGAATCTGCTATCTTAGTTGCAGCTGCAACGTTTAAAACTGGGGTACGATATACCTCGACATTGTTGTGCGTACCACTTGGAAACAGCTGTCACTGACATCGACTGGGAGCTGGAGGGCACTGCCAAGTGCGTTCGTCGAGTTCTCTCTGGAGTTCCTCGAGACGGCTACGAGTGGCCTCCAAGGCCTGAGCTTCAGCAGTCGCACTGATGATGGGTGTATGGAGAACCTCCTCATCATGGCACGATTGCTCAGTCGACGGTCCGCCAGTCTCGTGCCTACCTGGCCGAAGCCCGGCTGCGGGCTTTGATGAAAGCCAGCCATAAGAACCTCTGCTGCGGGATGGCAGCTCTCGCATTCGGAGGGAATATCCGACTGATCGGAGTCAGACTCGAACACGCCGTGAAGGGACTCGTCGGGCTCGATCGTAGCAATCTGCGGAGATGAAACTTGGAGGTCTGCCACATGCCTCACCCAAACACTGGAGCCACAAGCAACCAGGTCGCTTGCGACAACGAACAGCGGGGAGAACCGCTGAGTGCGGAGCCGACGGCTGCCGCAGAAGTACGCCGCAGGAGCTCGCATGGAAGTGCACTGCCCCTCGGATAGGGAGCGCCTCGACATTGAGGGGCGCTTCCTAAAGCCATGCTGAATCATCGGCGATGAAGGTGAACGCTCCGAAACGGATCTCGTGGCCCAGGGAGAAAACACCGCGGGAAGACATGATGAAGAGTGAAGAAATGCAACCTCGCCGGAAGTCACTTAGACGCCTGCCCCACGGTGGGTGCCAACTATCGTGGGAATGAGCCTGACAGTAGAAGGTAGGGGTATGAAAGGAGAGGGCAGAGTCCTAGCTACGGCAAGGGTGTACAAATGGATATATGAGTTTAGACCCTCTCGTGGAGGTAACAGCCCTACGTCTCAGCGCTCGGGAGCTTTTGCCATATGGAGAGCATAAGTTACAAGGGTTTCGAACCCTTGAGCCAGAGGGGAGGGGTGGCTTATATAGAGTACGCTGCCCCTCATAAGTGTGAGGCATCCAAGGGTCCGATCATGGGTATAAAGACGAGCGCTACTGGTAATGTACATCATAATTGCTACTAATGACAATTGGCCCAGCACCTGCCTGTTGGCCTCCAGGGGATGGCTTCTGGCCTTCTGGCGTCGACTGGAAGAGAGGTCTTCCGAGTAACAGGCGACTGTCGAGTGGAGGGAGAGGCCTCTGAATGGATTAATTGTCGAGTGACTTGAGCGCTATGGTGAATCCAGTCGGAATCTTCCATATGATCTTTAAGGCCTCCAATGTAGTGTCCTTAGGTAGGGTATGTAGGTCAGGCCTAGCACCCTACCCTAGGTACATATCCTCGTCTGTGCTCAAGTAACGAATCCACCCGGATCCCAAGGTATATCAAAGCCAATTTTAACTAGCAATGATTTGTAATTTAGTAGTGCGCACAAAGTGATGTGTAGCATATAACAATGAATTCTAACTCTCTTTCTATGCATTGGGATGTCATAATAGAACAATTCATTCACACAAAGTAAGGGCCAATACATAGTATAAGTAGTTTCTTGCAATTTTATATATTGGAAACATAGCGAGGTGAAGATTTGGTTCCTCTCTCATAATAATTGCAAGTAGTAGCAGCAAGAACACACATATTATATTCATCAAAATCACCATGTGTGGGTGCAATAGCAACAATTTCATGCTTAACATAAGGAACTATAGCAAGTTCATCTTCATAAGCATAATTCATATTGGCATCTTGGCCACAAGCATATCAAACATCAAGTTCATCAAAAAAGGATATTACAAATGAATCCAAGGGATCATAGCAATCATCATAGTATTCATCCTTCGGTAAGTGCAAAGGGAAATTAAACAATGTATGAGGTGAAGAGTTAATCATTAGAAGGTGGGCACACGTGATCAATCCGCTCTTTCTTCTTTTGTTCTTCGCTCTCCTCTTCATCGTTTTCATATAATGAGCTCACAATTTCAACAAATTCTTCTTCCATAGGTCCCTGCTAAATATTAGTCTCTTCCAAGGCAGTGGACATTCTCTCAACAAATTCAATAATATCAGCATTGCTTTCATAATTATCAGAACGATATTTAAGTATGGTAAGAACTTCATATCGTAAGAAACATCATCATACTTTTCAAGCAAAGAAGCAATTTCATAAGCACCCTTAAAAGCAACAAATTCTTCTATTCGCTCCACATCATAGTAATCATATATACCATTAGCATAAGGAGCTAAGATTTCATTATCATTAAATTCGCATGAAAAGGGAGGGTGCGGAGCGTTCATCCTAGAGCAACAAGTAATATCATATCTCAAGCATATCTCTCTAGCACACCAATGCAACATATGAATTTGATCCCATAACAATTTCCCTTTTTTAGTCAAGCGATAATACCTAAAGTATTCACGTTGATCCAACATTACTCCAGTCCTCAAGTTGAATGGGGTTTTCTCAGGATTATCAAAGTAGTATTTAATACTTCGCACATAACTAGCATCGAGGGTTTTAGGAGGTTCCCCATCTCCATGAATAGAAAGTACCACTATTTCTTGGTGTTTCATGTTCCATATCCATAACTAAATATATAAAACAACTAATAACAGAAAATAATAATTACTTGGTGATAAAGCAAACAAGCACACACGAGAATATTCACCCCACGCTATTGCTCCCCAGCAATGGCGCCAGAAAAAGGTCTTGATAACCCAGAAGTGTAGGGGATTGTTTGTAGCTTTTTTCTATAAGTAAGAGTGTTGAACCCAACGAGGAGCTAAAGGTAGAGCAAATATTCCCTCAAGTTCTATCGACCACTGATACAAGTCTACGCACGCTAATGCTTGCTTTACCTAGAATTAGTATGAAACTACTTTGCGGGAAGTAAACGAGAAGTACTTTGAGAGGAAGTAAACTTAGTAGTGACATAGCAAGCTATTTATAACACAAGAGAAATATTTTCCCTAGGCAATTGAATATGATACGATAGATACTTGTTATATGCAATGAGGGAGAGACATGAGCTAACATACTTTCTCTACTTGGATCATATGCACTTATGATTGGAACTCTAGCAAGCATCTACAACTACTAAATATCATTAAGGTAAAACCCAACCATAGCATTAAGTATCAAGTCCTCTTTACTCCAATACGCCATAACCCACCTACTCGGATTTGTGTATTTTGTCACTCACACAAGCCACCATAGGTAAATCATGAACATATTGCAACACCCTACAGTGAGGATCCCTCTGCTTGCACGACACGGAGGGCACCGTAGGACAACAACATATCAACATGCAACTCATATCAATAACATCATACCACAATTAACCCAAAGGACAAAACAGATCTACTCAAACATCATAGGATAGCCAAATATCATTGTGAAATAATATATGGAGTTGAGCACCATGTTTAAGTAGAGATTACAGCGATGAAGAGAGGTGTTACACTGCTGCCTAGTGGAGGAGAGAGTTGGTGTTGACGGCGGCAAGATTGTTGATGTAGACCGCTGTCACGATGCTTGCCCCGGTGACGTTCTGACGCCACCGGGAGAGAGGGGAGAGAGCCCCCCTCCTTCTTCTTCTTCTTTGGCCTCCCCCTAGATGGAAGGAGAGTTACCCTCCTGGTCCATGGCCTCCATGGAGGCAGAGGGGCGGGAGCCCCTCCGAGATTGGATCTCCCTCTTTGTTCTCTTCTGTTTCGTGTTTTTGTTTTCTGGCCAAAAGACGTTTCTTATATTCCTGGAGATCCGTAGCACAGATCGGGCTAAACTTTCGAGGGGATTTTTATCTGAAAATTAGCTTCCTTGCACCCGAAGGAGAGCTCCAACCGACTTACGAGATGCGCACCACCCACCACGCCGCGCCTAGGCCCTGGGTCGTGCCTTGGTGGGTGATGGGGGTTGTGAGCCTCCGTTTGCATTGATTCCACTTTGCAAAATTCACAAATATTCCAAAAAAATCTCCGTAAATTTTTATCGCGTTTGGATTTTGTTTGTTATGGATGTTCAGCGAAACAAAAAACATGCAACAAACAGGAACTGGCACTGGGCACTTGGCACTGGATCAATAGGTTAGTCCAATAAATCATATAAAATGTTGCCAAAAATATTTGAAAGTTTTATAATATTGGCATGAAACAATCAAAAATTATAGATACGATGGAGATGTATCAAAGCATAAGAGCAAGCAGTTCATCATTGTTACCACATCTCTTACCTTTTGGAGAGTGGTGTCTCCTAGATTGGTTAGATGTCGCCTGGGAGCCTCCGTCTTCGTGTGTGAATTTGAACCAAGAATTTTTTATGGGCAAGGAGATCGCCTACTTCTTGAAGATCTACCCCGAGTGAGGCTAGTCATTCGTGGATGCAAGCCGTGATAGAATAGATGAGGTTGCTACTTTGTGGACCCTTATGGGTGGAGCCCTCCATGGACTCTTGCGACCGCTACCCTTTGTGGGTTGAAGTATCCATCAACGTGGATGTACGATAGCACCACCTATCGGAACCATGCGAAAAATATTTGTGTCTCCAATTGCATTTGATCTCCTCTCTACTCTTTCTTACATATGTTTGTCTTTAGTTTCCGCTGCTATACTCATTGACTTGCATGTGTAGGGTGTGCTAGACTTGTTAGAATTGCTAAAATCTGCCAACCATTAAAATTGGGAAAAGTTTAGGTTTTTAATTTTTCAAGTATTCTATTCACCCCACCCCCTCTCCAGACATCCCTTCTCAATCCCACAATTTGTATCAAAGCTTTTGTCTCCATAGCTTTTGTTTTATCACCATTGGAGGAAGATAGATGTGTCTAGTGTGGGGAGTCTTAGTTGTATAGTGCATATTGTCGACGGGTGTACTATAGTCAAAGGAAATATGAGTAGCTTTATCAGTTTATTGAATTCCATTTGAGCAAGTATGTTAAGAGCCCTTATGTGCCTCCTATTGATCCCTTGCATCCCTCTCATGAAGAAGAAATTGGCATGCTTCATAATCTTAGAATTGTTAATCTTATCATTAGAGGATTGCCAAGAATTGAGTTTGGTCAAGTGAGAAAATTTGAATGTGTTTATACTTTGTGGACTGATTTATAGAAAATATATCGAAACTACTCTTTGAAAAACCTTGATGTCATTCTCCATAAAACTATTGCATTTCATAGGATGAAATCTAGTGATCCTAATTTTGATGACTATCTCTTTGAGCTTAGAGACCTCATGTGTGCTAAAGGAGATGTCATAACTATCAACAACATCATTGTTGAAGCCATCCACATTCATAATCTTGAACATTGTCATGGTCATAATTCTAACGATTCTCTTGATTTTAATGACGAGGATGCTCCAATTTATGATGACAATGTGGAACATGGCTACTATGATGAAGATGAGTTGTTCGACATCCAATATGAGAATACTATTAAGAATCTAAGTATCACGACAAACTTCGAAGATTACATGTCCGGAGGAAAAGAGTGGACTCTTGATAGTGGATGCACCGATCACATGACCGGAGATAGAGACATGTTTCAAGAGATCACACCAAACCATGGACCACGGAGGTATGTGACTTTTTGAGAAAACTCCAAGGCTAAGGTACTCGGTCTCGGTAAGGTGGCCATATCTCATGATAGTTCCATTCACAATGCCATGCTTGTTGAATCCCTTGGCTACAATCTTCTTTCCGTATCTAGACTAATCGACCTTGGTTTCAATGTGCTATTTACTAAAGTTGATTGCCAATTGTTCGGTCAAGATGATCATAGCATGCTCTTTACTGGTTTCCGTAGAGGTGATCTATACATTGTTGATTTCACTAAGAGATCCAAACCTCATACTTGTCTTATTGCAAAATCTTCTAAAGGTTGGCTTTGGCATAGAAGGCTAGGACATGTTGGTATGCGTAATCGAGACAAGCTCATCAAAGGTGATCATATACTTGGTGTTAAAGATGTTATTTTTGAAAAATATGGACTTTGTAGTGCTTGTCAAGGTGGAAAACAAGTGGGTGGAAGTCATCCCGTCAAAAACATCATGACTACTAGGAGACCACTCGAGTTTCTTCATATGGATCTTTTTGGTCCCAATGCTTACAAGAGCCTCGGTGGAAATTCCTTTGGTCTAGTTATAGTTGATGATTTTTCTAGATTTACGTGGGTATTCTTCCTTCATGATAAGTCTCAGGGTGCAAAACATCTTCAAGAACTTTGTTTGCAAGGCTCAAAATCAATTTGAAGTGAAGATCAAGAAAGTTCGAACCAACAACGGATCAGAGTTCAAGAATACCAATGTGGATACCTTTCTTGACGAAGAAGGGATTTCACATGAGTTCTCGGCTACGTACACACCTCAACAAATGGAGTCGTTGAGAGGAAGAACCAGACTCTTATAGAGATGGCTAGAACGATGCTCGATGAATACAAGACGCCAAGACACTTTTGGGCAGAAGCCGTGGAAATAGCTTGTCATTCTATGAGCCGACTCTATCTACAAAAGCTTCTCGGTAAAACGGCATATGATCTACTCACTGGTAACAAACCCCAAGTTGGATACTTTCGGGTATGCAGCTCAAAGTGTTATATTCTTGATAAGCATTGTCGTTCTAAATTTTCTCCTAAATATCATGACGGTTTCCTACTCGGTTACGGGTCAAACTCTCACACCTACCGTGTCTACAACAAATTCACTCGAAAAGTTGAAGAAATGATAGATGTGAAGTTTGATGAATCTAATAGTTCGCAAGTCGAACACTTGCCAAATGATGTAGGAGATAAGAAACCTTTGGAAGCCATTCAAGTTTTGTCCATCGGCAATATCCATACCATGAAGGTGAAGGAAAGCACTTCTTCAACACAAGTGGAATCTCCTACCTTGCGCCAAGGCGAACCACAAAACGACATGGAGGCATCCACAAGCGGTACACGATAAGATGAAGAAGAGGAAGAAGTACATCGTGATGATCCACCATAACCTCCTTCACCACCACCTTAAGGAAACAACACCTTCAACAACAATGAAGAAGAAGATGAGGAGGAGGACGAAGCTCGACCATCCAACAAGAAAAAGCTACCACGAGTTCAAGCAAGAGTGAACAAGAATCATCCCTTAGAGCAAATATTCGACGACATACAAATTAGAAGAATCATTCGCTCTAAAACTCATTTACCTAATTTGTGTGTGCATTACTCATTTATCTCTAGTATTGAGCCTATCAAGGTAGAAGAAGCACTTGAAGAACCGGATTGGGTGAATTCCATGCACGAAGAGCTACACAACTTCGAGAGGAATGAAGTTTGTACACTAGTGGAGAAGCCCAAGGACAAGCAAAACATCATTAGAACAAACTAGGTGTTTCAGAACAAGCAAGATGAAGATGGTCAAGTCGTACGCAACAAGGCACTTCACGCAGCTCAAGGTTACACTCAAGTCAAAGGTATGGAATACAGTGAGACTTATGCCCCCATTGCTAAACTTGAACCCATTCATATACTTATTTCTTATGCCAATCACCATGATATTACTCTTTACCAAATGGAATCAAAAACACTTTTCTAAATGGTGAAAATGAGGAGGAAATTTATGTTAAACAACCTCTCTGCTTTGTGAACCCTAAGAAACCTAATCATTATAAACTTCGTAAAGCTCTCTATTGTATTAAACAAGCCCCACGAGTTTGGTACAAATGCTTAACAATGTTTCTTATTGAAAAGGGTTTTGAAATTGGTAAAATTGACGCAACCTTGTTCACAAAAAGAGTCAACGGTGAATTATTTGTGTGCCAAATTTATGTGGATGATATTATCTTTGGATTACTAACCCACATTTTAGTGAGAAATTTGGAAGGTTGATGTCCGAGAAATATGAGATGTCTATGATGTGTGAGCTGAAATTATTCCTTGGTTTGCAAATCAAGCAAATGAGAGAAGGAACTTTCATCTCTCAAACCAAGTATACCAAGGCCTTGATCAAGAAGTTCAACATGCAAGAGTGTATAGGTATGGAAACTCCTATGCCTACTAGTGGACATGCATGTTGACCTCACCAAGGAGGACAAACCGGTTGATCAAAAGGTTTATAGATCAATGATCAATTCATTGCTATATCTATGTGCCTCCCGACCTGACATCATGCTTACTGTGTGCATGTGAGCTCGATGTCAAGCCACTCCTAAAGAGTGGCATCTTAAGGCCGTGAAAAGAATTGTGAGATACTTGATACATACACTAAAGTTTGGCATTTGGTATCCCAAGGGATCTTCTTTTAAACTTGTTGGCTACTTTGACTCAGACTATGCCGGAGATAATGTTGATAAAAAATACACCTTGGGTACTTGTCAATTTCTTGGGAGATCTCTTGTGTCTTGGTCATCGAAGAAACAAAACTTGGCATCTCTATCTGCCGCCAAAGCGGAATACATTTCCGCCGGATCATGTTGTGCAAAATTACTATGGATGACTCAAACTCTTAAGGATTATGGAATCTATGTGAGACATGTTCCATTGTTTTGTGATAATGAGAGTGATATTAAGATTGCTCATAACCCTGTGCAACATTCTCGAACTAAACATATTCAAGTTCGTCATCATTTCATTCGTGATCATGTTACTAAAGGGGGCATTAATCTCAAACATGTTCGCACCAACAAGCAATTGGCCAATATCTTTACTAAGCCTCTTGATGAGAAAGTGTTTTGTCACTTGAGGAGTGAATTGAACATCATTTATGCTTCAAAATTTAGCTATACTCACTTAGATGTGTGCAAGGGCATGAGCTTACATGACTATTCCTTGATACTATTGATATGATACTATGTTATACTCTTGGAAAATTATGCTCCCTTGTATTGCATCTAACCTTTTGTAGGTACTTGTATGAACTATATTCCACAAGATTGTCAAAAACTACTATCAAAAGCAATCTTTTCTTGTCCAAGTATCCACAATCCTACTTTCTCATGGAAGAAGACGACAACAGAAACCATATCCTTGACATACATATGATGAAAATCTCAATCTTGTCATTTGGATATATATTGTTCTTCTTGCATGACTAACCCTTGTAGGAGGACCTATGTACAAAGAAAAGAAGGATTGCCCCCATCTCAAGATGATCTTCATCAACTTTGATCATCCACAACAAGTCCACCTACATGCCATGTCATCTACATCACGCAAAGGTATGTGATCGTATCCTTGAAGAAGCTTTACTCCAAGTCATGAGTCAAAGCAATTCAAAGTGATATGAAAACATCAAAATGCTTAAACAAAAAATGGCAACCCCATTTTTAGGTTAACGATGAGTATGACCTATGATCAAGTATTCTTACTTGGCTCCTAAGTCAATATACTCTAATATAGGTGACCTAGTCATCAGCCATCATCTAGATGAAGCTTCTTGTTTGAATCATTTTTCAGTTACAAGCTTTATTAGAACCACTCAATCTTCATCTAGTTGAAAATTCATTGCAAATCTTCTTGAAAATGCTTTGCGAATCTTTTAGAATCTATTGAGACTTTCTGAAAATCATTTTCGTTAACAAAAATGGTCAAGAACAACTTTGCCAAGTTTCTGTTTGCAATTTCGGTCTGTCGGAGCTGGGGAAATTGGTCACACTGATAATGCAGATATACTGCCAAGAGCTTCTTCGGTACCACCGATATGAAACTCTTCGACTGTACCAATTTTACCCAAAGCCCTAATATTTTCTTATTGGTTCTACCGATACACTTTGCCTCGGAGTCACCGACTTTTTGCCATCACTTGTGTTTATTGCCATTTTCTTGACATCTTTAGTCCATGACCTCAATGACCCTTACTCTATAGGACCCCTTACCCTTTGACCATTTCTAGAAATTAATGCCAAAGGGGGTGAAGTATCAAAGCTTATGCTTATTAAAGCGGGAGGAATATCTTAAGGGGGAGAGAGAAGACCAAATTCATACTATCATTTAAGGAGAGAGAATATATGATCTTGTGTTAGACTTGGTTCACCCTACCTACTCCCAATATCTACATGCTAAGATTCAGGGGGAGAGGAAGACTTAAAAATCCATACTTAGGGGAGAAAGTTCTAAATGTTCTTGGAGACATATCAATTTTGAGAAATACCATTTTCTATATGCCCTCTATATCTTGGTACAGTTGAATTCTTTTGCATTTGGATGAAAAGAACACTCTTGTGTTTTCTAACATTGTTTTCTCAAGTGTGTTCCGACTATTCAAATGCTCTAGAATTTCAAGCTAAGTATATGCATCAAACCCTTGGTCAAAGATGATCTCCTGTTTCTTGCACATATTGTTTGCAAGAGTGAGTCTTGAACAAGGAAACACCTCATTCACATATGTTTGATGCATATAGCCAAGATTCACATGATGATCATATCCCTTCTACCATGTGTGTGTTCATGCATTCCAAAGCAACTATCCTTTAAAAAGGATTGCACACATTTAGGGGGAGCATGTCTTAGTCATGTGTTTCTGAAAGCATTCATATATCCTTGCATATCTTAATTTGAAGCTTTGATTGTATGTTGTCATCAATTACAAAAAAGGGGTAGATTGAAAGCACATATGCTCCCTTGAAGGTTTCGATAATTCATGACAACGTACATTGTCCCTTGGATTAATAGTTTTACCTAGTTTATTTCAGATGAGGTCCACATAGAGAATTGGCTGGAATGTGTGGAGAATCCCTAAGGAAAGAAGAAGAACGAAATGAATAAGATTGGCAAGACAACAAGCTTCAAGACTCAACATTTTGCATTTTTTGAGAAATCACTTTTGAGTCCATAGGAAAGTCAATACTATTAAAAGGGGATGATGTATCCATGATGATCTGGTTGCTCAAGTGCTTAGAGTTAGCCACCAAAAAACCCATGAAATTCTCTGTATAAACCCTACCACTAAAATTCGGTGCCACCAATATTTTCAAATCGGCCCTACCGAGTTTCACCCTAGACAGATCCTAAGCCAAACCCTAAGGTCTCGGTGAATCAAGTTTTCATTTCGATGAAAGTGAAATCAGTGAACAACTTTCGGTTAGCCTACTCTTAAGAATCGGAATTTCTGAGTTTGAGAAATTGGTCTCACCAAGTTTTGTAACTGCCTAGGTCAGCCAATTCGGTTCCATCGAGATTTATATATCGGTCTCAGCAAAACGCCAAAAGTTGCCACATTTTGCATTAGTTGGTGCAACTGAGTTTTTGCTTCAAGTTGGGCAATAATGTTGTAATGGTTGGATTTTGGAGATGCCTATATATACCCCTCCACCTACCTCTCACTCCTAGAGGAAGCACTCAAAATAGACCAACACTTGACCCATCCATTTTTTTTGAGAGAGAACCACCTACTCATGTGTTGAGATCAAGATCCTCCACTCCAACCATATGAATCTTGATTTCTATCCTCCCCAAGTTGCTTTTCACCCAATCAACCTATTCTAACAAGCCAAATCTGTGAGAGAGTGATTGTGTGTTGAAGAGAGTATCTTTTGAAGCACAAGAGCAAGGAGTTCATCATTGTTACCACATCTATCACCTTTTGAAGAGTGGTGTGTCCTAGATTGGTTAGGTGTCGCTTGAGACCTCTGTCTTCATGTGTGGAGTTGAACCAAGAAGTTTGTTTGGGCAGGAGATCGCCTACTTCGTGAGGATCTACCCCAAGTGAGGCTAGTCCTTCGTGGACGGAAGTCGTGATGGATAAGACGAGGTTGCTACTTCGTGGACCCTTATGGGTGGAGACCTCCATGGACTCTCAGACCGCTACCCTCCATGGGTTGATGTCTCCCATCAAAGCAGATGTACGATGGCACCACCTATCGGAACCATGGAAAAAATCTTTGTGTCTCCAATTACGTTTGATCTGCTCCTCTCTACGCTTACTCACATATGCTTGTCTTTACTTTCCGTTGATATACTCATTGATTTGCATGTGTAGGACGTGCTATACTTGTTAGAATTGCTAAAATCGCCCAACCATTAAAATTGGGAAAATGTTAGGTTTTTAATTTGTCAAGTAGTCTATTCACCCCCTCTAGACGTCCCTTCTCGTTCCCATAGTCGTGTGATCTTTCTATTGAACTCACCGGTTCTGATATTTTTCTTTTTCTTTTTTGCCATTTTAGTTGATAAAATTTACTTGTCGAACGTCTTTTGTTTAATAAGGATGGTTGTGTGAATCATGATGCAGAAACCGGGATCTTCCCCTTTTCAAAAAAAGTATGCCAAACGATACATAGTTGAGGAATCATTTTTATAAAGTAGATAAAAAATCAGACAAACAAAGATGTTTACGAAAAAAGCAGAGTACATTATAAGACGCGTAGGGATGGACCTCAAGCATTTCCATCGGTGTCAACTAACAACAATGATTTTTGAAAATCCTTCACTATATTTGCACTAATCTTCTTAATTTGTGAAGATGAAACCACTGATGCTGACCCCACTAAATCTCTTTTCCAGTTTCATTAGTGGTTGCCACCATCTCGCCATCGAGCAAGAAACTGATGCCTCGGTATTTAGTCACTTTTATGAGAGGGTTTTGATGTGGTTTGGATTGAGTTTTCAATATTTCTTCCTAACGGTGTCATGCATCGGGGTGACTTCTAACAAAGGAGCCCGACAGTAGAGCTTACAAGGGGCCTACGAGGCACACCAAGGAGTCAAAGATGACAAGGGACCCCACGGGGCCCGCGGGCACCTCTGGGACCATCTTGGCCCCCAGGTTGTCAGGGTGGCAGCCAAGATCGGATATGCTCACGGCTCTTCCCTAGCGTAGTCAAGCCGTTTCTCAAGATCGAGGGGGGGGGGTCAGTAGCTCTTCCCTAGCGGTCATTGTCGATCAGGCAGGAGACGAGGGTTCAAACCAGGACAAGCTACGGGACCAGAAGCTGGAGCCTGATGCGTGGCCCAAACGAGTGCATCGGAGCCTGACATATGCATTATTTTCTTTCTTTCTCTTCATCTTCACCAATCATGTGCAAGTGACCGAACATATGAGGAAGAAAATGAAAAGTATGGTTGCATGGACGGACAAATAGGGGCTCAAAACGGACGTGCGTGGTTATCATCCGGATGCTTCTGCGGGCGTTTAGGGGGACAATTTTGCTAAGTCCGGTTGTAGATACTCTAAGGCATCCAAGGTTACATATTTAAAACAATATCTCCTCCCACCATGCTAACAAACATGTGAAATAATAACACCTTAGCTAAATGTCAGTCGCTTGAAAATAAATTTTGGGTCAGTCGATTATTTAACCATTTATTAATGTTTTGAAATTTGTTTTTCATTTTTTTATTTGTTTTTATAAGTTGTTTTGGAATAGTTTCTTTTAGGAGCTCCTAAGCTCACGACGCAAGACCCGACTAGGCCAGCCCATTGACGCGCACTCATTCAACCTGCAGCCCAATGAAAATATCCAAAATATTGCAATAGCTATGTATCATACTGCATACCTCCTACTAAACACTTGGGATGTAGAGCGGCGCCCGATCCACCCCGCTTCCAAATCAAAATATCCCAGGTTAGTTATAATTCTTCCAACCAGATTTAGCTTAGTTTGAACTAATATAATGTTTATGCGGGATTATGCGGGATGCCCGCCTACATCCCTACTAAACACGCACCATCGCTAGCCAATGGAGCTCACAGTTGTGCGTGGCTATCTAGCAGCGTTGATGCTTAAGAACTAACAACAACGTCAAAATTATAAAAATATTCTAAAAGGCAATTTTTTTTAAATACCAACATTTTTCGAACAATGCTATTTATTTTAAAATTTTGAACCTTTTTTGAAAATGTGAACCATTTTTGAAATTCTGACCAAATTTTGAATAAAAAACCTTTGGTTTTTGTGTTTCTTTATTAGTTGTGTTTCTTCTCTTTTGTGGGAATATTTGGGCTGTTGGTTGAATGTAAGTGTGTGCACGCAATTACTATGCAATATGTGGAAAATTTACACTACTATATATGATTGTCGTTTTGCATACTAAAAAAGTGCAATTTTAGTGTAATCATGTGTGCAAGTTATTTTCAAAACAAATTCATTATCTTTGTTCTTAAAGGGAAATACCAATGCCACTATTTCATTTTTCCTTATATAACTTCATTCTTTAGATTTTGTATTAATGATTATTTTCTTCTTTAATGGTAATAAAAATGCCACTAAGTCATTCGTTCTTAGGAATCTTTGTTGCAAAAAAACCACTATTATATACTAATTCTCGCATGTTTTAAAATATTTTATTTTTTATCTATATTACACGCAAATTCTATCATTATTTTTTTATTTCCATTCATCTGAAAGGGTGATACCAATGCCACTAATTCATTCTTTCTTCAAAAACTTCATTTGTTAGATTTACTTTTAGTTATGATTTTATTTATTTATTTTCTTGCAAGACAATACAAAAGTTAATTTTTTCTTAGAAACTTTATTATTTTATTTTTAAGTCTCTGCATTTTTATTGTAATATCAATGGCACTAAATAATTCCTTTAGGAAAAAAATCATGAAAAATCCGCTATTTATGTGCTTAATCATGCATATTATATGAAAGCGCATTTTTTGTGTAAATTTTGTGCAATTTTTTATTTAAAAACCATTTCCTTTCTTCTTAAAGGGTAATACCAATGCCACTCATTCATTCTTTCTTATCAAACTTCATTATTTTGATTTCGTTTACTTATTATTTTCATTTTCTTTCTTCTTGAAGGGTAATACGAAAACCACTAACTCATTCTTTCTTAGAAAACTTCATTATTTTGATTTTTTTATATTTTTTATTTCATTTTCTTTATTTTTCAATGGTAATACCAATTGCACAATTCATTCCTACAAGAAAATTCCCTTCTTCCTCAAAAGTTCCACTATTTATATGCTTATTCTTGCATATTATATAGAAGTGCATTTTGTGTAAATTGTCTGCAATTTTTTTTCATTCTTTGTTAGATTTGTTTTCATTTTCTCTCTTATGAAAGGATAATACCATATGCCAATAATTCATTATTTCTTTGAAAACTTCATTTAATTTTGTCTTCTTTAATGGCAATACCAATGCCACTAATTAGTTGTTCTTAGGAAACTTCATTATTTTGTTTTTTTTGAGAACTAGAGACACCATGGATAAAATACCAATGCCACTAATTCATTATTTCTTTAGAAAATATATTTTTTTACAAAGATTCCAATATTATATGTTTTATTTTACATTATAATAAAGTGCAATTTTGTGTAAATTGCCTGCAAATTTTGTCACTACTTCTTTTGGTTTTTTACTTAATTTTCTTCTTCTTTATTAAGGGTAATATCCATGTCACTAATTCATTTATCTTAGGACATTATTACCATTTTTACAAAAATTGCACTATTATATGTGTATTCCTTATATTATTAAAAGACACATTTTCGGTGTAAATTGCTTGCAAATTTTGTCATAATAGGGTTTTTATTTTCATTCTATTTCTTCTTAAAGTGTAATAGCAATGCCACTGATTCATTCTTTGTTATAAAACTTTATTGTTTTTATTTGTTTTCATTTTATTTCGTCTTGAAGTGTAATAACAATGCCACTACTTCCTTGGAAAACTTCATGTTTTATGTTGTTTTAGTTCTTACTTCATTTTCTCGAGAAGCAAGGCAAACAGCTGTCAAATACATGCACTGCTCTTTATTTACATGAATATATAGTGGACAACATTAAGCAACAAAATAGGCATCTTTGGATATTAGGCACTCTCCGGTAATCTTGCGGTGAATGAATTGGATTCTGACTCAGAAGTAAGAAACACCACTGTCGCAAGTCGCAACAACTTTATGAACTCATGTTCATTCGAATCTGAGTACAACAGCACCTTATAAATCAAATCGACTAAAATACCGAAAGACTACGAATTAACTACACAAATGCCTCCTTTCACGTTATGGATGGGCATAAATAACAAAAAAGATCAGCCAAAAACTATAACCGGAGAAGCGGCGGTCGAGGCAGAAGGAACCCCGGTCATGATCTGCTTAAGCGTCTTGTCCTTCTCCTCGTTGGTCCACTGTGAGTGCTGCTGCTGCGTCATCAGCTCCCAGTCCCAGTGGCCCTTGTCCCGAACATGCCCCTTCTTGAACACGGCGACATGGCGCAACGCCGTGCTGCACATTCCCATGACAAACCTGACGAGGTAAATCTGCCTCTCCGTCCCCTCAAAACCAACCTTCACAAACTCCTTGAGGCGACGGTGCCCAGGCATGGCGGGCTTCCACGATATCTCATCGCCGCTGGGTTGCTCTTCCCCGGGCGACGGGGCAATGTGGACATGGAGGGTCTCGAGGGAAGGCGCCGTCTCAAGGAGGAGACGGGGCCACGAGACGTCCCAGCACCGAGGCACGTCGGCGACCAGCAGACGTCGGAGATTAGGCAGCAGGGACACCGACGGCGAGGAAACGGATGGCACGATCCATCTGTCAGGTCCGGTGAACCGAGTAATCAGGTCCGTTACGTCCGGGATGCGTCCCACAAACTCGCCAAGCTCCAGCTTGGTGCGTGGCACAGAGTATCGGCGAGCTGTTTGCTCCGTGACACCCATGCACAGGGCGAGGTTACATTGCCTGAGGCAGGGAAACGAGGTAGCCTCGGACTCGAAGAGCACTCGGGTGCCCAGGGAGGCGAGACGCTCGAGCCGGGGAAGAGCCCGCAGGCGTATCCACATGAACCCGACGCAGTCGTCGACGACGAGCTCCCTCAGGTCTGACGCGGGGGCGTCCACGATGATCTGCCCAATGCCCGTGCTGTAGCAGGAGATGAGGTGAAGCACCTGCAGCTGCGGGCACGAGGTGAAGATGCCGGCGTACGCCGACTCCGGCGTCGACATCGGCGTGTCCTGCAGGACGAGCACGGTGAGCGCGCTGTGCCCGTGCAGGGACGGGAGCGCGAAGCCTCCGAGCTTGAGGCTCCGCAGGCGCGACGCATGCGGCGGGGCCTCGCAGATGCCCTGGCTGGGGAAGGCATGGAACCTTCGGCGTTGCGAGTAGACCGGCCTGGCGACGGCCACGAGATCACGGACCTCCCACGCGTCGATGGCCGTGGAGATGAGCCGGTTGATGCAGCCGGTGTTGTGGGTCGAGAAGAAGTCGAGCGTCAGCCTGCTGACCCTCCGGCCGACCGCCACGTCCAGGAGGCGCTCGACGGAGCTGGTCAGGGCGCGCATGGCGCGGCGCTCGTACCTCCTGATGTGAGGCATGGCCTTCTCCACCCTTGGCCTGCCGAAATCGCACTTTGAATGGCTAGCCGTGGACTCGGAGTCCCGATGGATGAGGACCCAGCGGTGGTAGCGTGGCGGGAGTATGTCCCCGACGCTGAAGTCGAGGGCGGGGAGCTCGCGGGGGAGGCCGGCCCAGCGCTTAGAGAGCATCCCGGCGGCGAGGCCCGTTCGGGTGTCCAGGCGGCCCAGGATGTCGAGGAGGAGATCGTCGGATAGGGCGCTAATCCGGTCATCACCGTGGACGGCCTGCGGCAGGCGGCGGCGGCTGCGCAGGAATCGGCCCCTCCCGCTCCTAGCCATCAGTGAGCTACCTCCACCTGCGCCACGAATCGTCGAGCAGCCGGTAGGTGGGGATGGCTTGCGGCGCGGTGCCGATTAAATAGATCCGTCGGCACCGACGCTGAAATCTGCCTAGATTCGGTATGAGAAGTTTGTGTGGATCGACGACCAGGAATCGGAGTAGAAATTGTATCCGAAACGGCCTGCTTGCATGCGACAATGGACGGAGCGCCGCGGAGGAGGAGAATTTCATTTTTAAACGCAGTCCCTTAAAGTTGTCCCCCGTTAATTAACGAAAAAACTGTTACAATACGCCCGTGAGAAAGGACACACGGAGGAGGACACCATCAAGGTCGACTGTCATGCATAGTCATCACCTTTCTCCAAACGGGCGATTCCGATTTCATCACTGACGACCCATCAAGACCCCCTCGAACGAACGACACCTGAAGACCTCACCAGCCAGAGCCACACAATCGATGGCATACGTCAAGGACCAACAACTCCGATTATGTTGAAGAGCATCACAGGAGAAAGCTCCACACTCCATCGTCGTCGTTGACGCACGAATCGCAATGCCAATCACTTGCATCACCTGTTGGGCACCTGCCAACAGTGACGCCGTGCATGTCCAGACCCTCAAGAAGCGCATAGGAGACCATGACCTTCAAGACAACGCCCCCAAGGGGAAGCGACGTTGTCGCCCGACTCACACGGAGTCTTGAGCTTTCGCACGAAGGACATGACTCAGGGTGGAGGAGGAAGGAGAGCTCCATGACGACCCTCCGCGAGGAAAGCGACGCCAACATGCGACGCGCCGTCGGCACCGACAAAGCCGGGCAGATTCTCATCTGAAGCAACCTAATCCTCCAGCCCATGCAGTCGGCAACCCAGCAAAGCCGCAAGCCCGCCCACCCACTGGACCGCGCACCTCAAGCATGGAGACGGCGCCATCCCACGCAAGAGCAACCACCTCGCCGCCGGCAGACACCGACGAGCCAAATCCGAAGAAGCAGATCCGGCTACCACCTACCACAGCACCCAACACAGTCCGGCTCGTGCCCAAAGAAGCCTCCAAACGACAGGAAGGGGGCCCGCCACCCCGCCCCGACGCGCCGGCGAGATCACCGAGCCGTCGATGACGTCACCTCGGCAACAGCCGCCAAAGACCTAGTTCTGAAGAGCGCAGCCGGAAAGGTCGTCGTGACATGCCGCGGAAGGGCGAGCCTCCCTCCACTGCGACATCCAGACGCAGGACTAGGAGATGCCCCACCGCAGCCGTCCACCGCGCGGACTTAGTTCGACGACCTCATCTGGCAACGGCGAGGGGCGGGGGGGGGGGGGGGGGGATGGGAGGGGGCCTGCCGGCGGCTAGATCTAGAGTTCCGCCCGAGCCACCCGTATAGGCAACGCGGGAAACACGTTTTTTGGCGAAGACCGGGAGGAGGAGATTCGAGTGTGTGTGGAGGAAATTTTGTTATTTTCCGCGATATTTGTATATGCAATAGTTTCCCCGATATGCATATATACGCAATATTTTTTCCCCGATAAAAAAAGTACATGGAGTCTTTATTCAGTTAAATCATTTTTTTATATTTTAACTTCTGGCCACGTGATGGTTCCATAAGTCAGCGAAAAACTTTACCTTCTGTTGTACTGGCAAAGTCAAAAGAAAAAGAAAAACTGCAAAACAGGACAAGGATATTTCTCCGACAACTTAAACATAAATTCAGCACAACACAATTTAATAACCGCAAATTAGAACTTTCATGAAAACTATCAGCAATTCATATCGTCTTTTAAAATGTATGAAGTCTATTTGCAAGCTTGAACCTGATGAAGACGAAGTCTGAAACGAAGGCCGAACTTCTAGTGCTGGAATTTCAAACCCTGACCTTTCTTATCCGGTGAATCCCGGTCCTTCTTCACTGAAAATCATGCTTGGGGCCAAAAGACGCGTGGAACACCACCGTCGCGAGCGAACCGTGCTTCCTCGGCCTCTTCTATTTGCGCCTTCAATAGCAGAATACTTGTTTTGGCCTGCGCCACGTTAGCAAACCCAGTTCCAAAAGTATGTTATCTAGTTGTCGAAGCTCTCCTCTCCCACATTTCAACCTGCCTAACTGAATTTGCTTTCCTCTTTTTTTGCATTGTGAGCTCCTGAGGGCTGAAAGGTGGGGGAAGATCACATGGACCTGAATCATGGGCGGACTTCACCATGGATTCCATAAGAAACTTCTTCTCAGTGCCTTCAGTTTGGCAGAACAAAGATTCAGGACAGACCTCAACAGCTTCGGCTGGCTTAGTTGGCTTGAACTTTAAAAGCTTGGCATATTCGGTTAACAGGTGAAGCATGTAATCATACACATGGTCCATATTAACCTCTTCTTGAACGAAATTGCTTGCTTCCTTTCCTATGCGTTGTGCCTATGGAGTAGATTCGTCAAGAAGAATGTATTAGACTAATAAAGAGCATAGTTAAAATTCTCAATATACAGGCTCAATAACAGTCAGCTCTAAAGGAATTCAAATATTGTATGGCAAACTCCAAATGGTTATTAGTAAAGAAAAAGTGAATGTATCCTTAAACACGAGACATGTATTCAGCTTGGTCAATTTCAATTTCAGAACAGAACAGAAGATGTGCAGTTACCAGTGCTTAACTGAAGAGCTCAAATATCAGCAAGTCAATGATCGCTCTCATTACATGTTCTGATTATGGTTCACAGTTTACATCACACATAATCTTGATGCTATTAACTTTTAACAGCAGGTAAGAAAAGAATCCTTGACTAGTAATTTCCATTTCCTTCAATAATGTTTAGCAATGAAAAACATTATTGCATACATTAGTTAAATGCTGGTAGACGGAAATTACCGATTGCTTGTGAGAGTTGCCCCAGTCAACAGCATATTTCATGGAGGCACATTTATGGTCATCCCGAACTGGCCAATAATGCTGAAGCGGCATAAGAGATCTAGAAAAGAAATCATAGTATTTTGGTGTGACCAACAGTGTCATTGAATCACATGCTAGAATATATTTCTGACTGATAGACCATGCTGACCCTTCTATATAGATCTTGTACCTGTTAAATGTTCAACAAGTGTTAGAAACTTAGCCTTACAGAAATAATATCACCCAAAAACTAACACAGACATAAAGTAAACCTGTGAGTGCACTGATCGCCCAAATCCGAGCTCTTATACCCTTCTTTGCTCTCTTTGAACCAGTCCTACAACCCAAACGATAAAGTAAAACCATAAGAGATGTTAACATTCACCCCCAAAAGCAAAGATATTTGCACAAATCAGCACCCACATGGCTGTATGCATCCTCTCGATGCATTGACCCAGAGATTAATAAAGTTCTTACTATCCAGAAATACAAAAAACACTCAGCAATTTGAATTTTTTTATATGCCAAGTTAAACCATGTAAGTACACATGAGCGGGGAGAAAGAAGCCGCATAATTTGATGGTTTTAATTATGCCAAATTAAAACCATGTGAGTCTACATGAGAGGGGGGAAAGGAGCTGCTGTACTTTCTTCAAGGTTCACTATTACACGGGTGACACCATTAGCATACAAAATACCTGAGTATAAATCCTTGCATTCCAATCTTGCGTGCTCGAGACATTACACTTAACCAATTCCTGGCGTGACGTTGCAACTGCTGCATTCCCTTTCCAGTAAGCATAAGGTTCTCTACTGAACCATGCTACCTTACGATTACCATCCTTCAGATCTTTATGCAGGGCATCCCATGGTTTTATGTTGATCTCTGGCCTGCCAACCATGAAGAGATATTAGAGCGACTTATTTGAAACAGTTAGTATGCAGGCCCCAACTTTTAAGTTTTGGAATTTCCTAGACATTTGAATATCCTAGTAGTCTACCAACGTGTGGATATATGGATAATGCTTACCACAGCAGCAATGATGCATTTTTTTTAAATGACTCGTGATCCAACACATCGGTAATCAACTTCACTGTCATCAAAGTTCTGGTACTAAATTGTTCATTATTGTCTTTCATTTCAGACAAAAATCATAAGATAGACTGAGAACTTACTACATGTTAACTTCTCAATTATCAGTGATGAAGCATGCCGAATTCAGGAATTGACCGAAGGAGTATTTTATACAGTTATAAAGTGAGAATGAAGAAGGCGAGCAGAGGCATAATTACCAGCCCCAGAATGACCAATCCGGGAAGACGATGTCCAGCGTCCTGTCATCCCCGCAGTAGCGGAAGAGCGGCGGCATGAAGGGGGCGTGCTCCCCGCGGTAGAGGTGCGTGCGGACGACGGGCCAGTCGACGCAGTCGAACATGAGGTCGAGGTCGGGGACGCGGCCGGGGTAGCGGCGGAGCAGCTGGAGGATCCCCCAGATGGTGAAGAGGTCGCGCGTCTGGAACGCCGGGCGCAAGCGCTGGACGAAGGCGCGGCCCCGCAGCACGACGAGGCGGAAGCTGGCGGTGGCGCGGGCGCGCGCGAGCATGGCGCGGGTGACGCCCCCCGCCGCGCGCCATGGGCGGAGGTCCTCGTGGATGAAGCGGAAGTAGGATGGGCACGAGGAGTTGGAGGACGAGCCGGTGGCGGTGGGCCGTGGGGGGTCGGGGGAGGAGCGGCAGGAGGACGAGGAGGAGAGCGCGAGGGCCAGGGTCTGGGAAGATTTGCTCGCTCTGGCGGCGTGGGAGATGTTGCGACGGAGGGAAGGGGTGGGGCAAGAGATGGAGTAGGCGGCAGGTGGTGGTCGTGGTGGTTTGGGGGGCGACTGCGGTGATGGATTGGGGTGCTGTGTTTTGAGGTGGAGAGCGGCGGCGCCGCCGGGAATGGCCGCGGTGGTGGGGAAGCTTGCCTGCAGCTGCAAAGACGAACGAGACGATCATTGCAACGACAGACGAGGCTTCTTGGTTTTTTTTCTCAAAAAAAGAAGGGTTGGAAGCCTCTCAATGTAGGTTTTTGATAAATTTGACTCTTAACTTTTTCAATATTTTGAAATAAAATGAAATGACTTTAAAAATGAATTATTTCTAATTAGACTTTTTAAGGTTAATATTGCCGCTTTACTAACAGGAATTTCTTCCGAGATTACATCTAACACACGGTTTAGAAGGCCCAACCAAACCTTACAAAGTTCTTTTTTTACACCAACTCTCGCTAACTTACGTGCGGTAATATTAGTAGAACGTTGAACCCAAGCCACTTTAAACTCCACATAGGTATTGAGCAGCTCCTAAATCTCTCGTATCCAAGGTCCGACCGTAGCTAGATTCTTCTGTGACTCATTAATCATATGAACAACAACCTTGTTATCCATCTTCACATGGACCTTGGGTTGGTCTACCGACGCCATGCACGATCGCTGACAGAGCCATCTTCGCAGCGGCAACTCGGGTAACCATTGGTCGTGGGGACCGCGCCTACTTCTGGTTTGACAGCTGGCTAGAGGGTTGTGCGCCGTTCATCCTGGCACCGGAACTGTTCGCGGTCTCCAGGTGGAAATCTCGCTCGGCTCGTGATGCTCTACAAGACGGACGATGGGTATTGGATCTACGGGAGTGGATCACGTCTGACTCCTTGCCCGCCTTCGTACGTCTCTGGTCCACGATCAGTCGCGTCGCTCTACGACACGAGGAGCCAGACGCCTTCTCTTGGAAGCTTAAGGAGAGCGGTTGTTTCTCGGTTGCGTCTGCATACAATTGTCAGTTCCTTGGCTCCACGATTTCGCCAATGTGGACTTCGGTTTGGCAGGCTTGGGCTCCAGCGAAGTGTCGTCTGTTCGCCTGGCTCTTTGACCAGAACAGGCTACTGGCTGCTGATCGCTTGCTTGCCCGGAAATGGCCGAACTCCTATTTCTGCCCGCTTTGCCGTCGGAACCTGGAGACCGCAGAGCACCTACTAATCTCCTGCCCGTGGTCGCAGCAGCTATGGGCACGCGTTGCCAATCGCTTTCACTTGCCGGGATTCCTGCCTACCGCTTGGCTTCCTTGGACGTCCCTCCACGGTTGGCTCTTCAACCTCTCAGCGGGCGCGGCTCAGGCCAAGCGCAGCAAGTCAATGGCACTGATGGTGCTCTGGTTCATCTGGAGGGAGCGAAGTGCCCGTATTTTCAGAAGCGTGGAGTGGTAAGTCGAGCAAGTGCTTGATCAGCTGATTGACGAAGCGAGGCAATGGGCGTTGGCCGGCGGCCGACACTTGGTTTGGAAGTAGTGTCTTTCTAGCCCTTCCTTTTCTTTTCTTCTTGCTTTTCCCTCGCCACTGCATTTTGCGTCTGGTTTTGTACAGTTTACTCCCACGTTCTTTCGCTTAATGAAATCGCAGTTCTCCCACGCTCTTTAAAAAAAAACATGGACCTTCTCAGCACCCGACTCGTAGCGCACACATGCATGCTAGGATCACAGTTTTAGGGTTAGTGAAGTTTTGGAAATGGTGGCAAGCTCCTGTCAAGAAGGCCCCACGGTGATCCCGAAGCACCGCCCCTCCGCCACATTTCTCTCCGAACTTGGACACTGCTCTATCGCAATTGAGCTTGACCCATCCTTCAGCCGACGCTTCCCGCTTATGGATGATCATTTTCTTTGCCAGTTTGACTTTTCTCTCATGAGCAGATCGCCATGCAAGCAAGTGAGCCGACACCGACTCTGTTGCAAGCAAGGGAGCCCACACCGAATCTGTTATTTCATTTGGCAGGGCTATTCTTTCTCCATTCCTTCCATCGTTTCGCACCAGCCAAAGCCCGTAAGCATCATTTCATACTTGTGCGATTGGATGATTCTTGATGATGACTTTCTGTAGGGAGGCGAAGACTTTTTTTTAACATAAAACCACTTTATTCCTCATATGATAGACATATCGTTTACAATTTGGGAAGGATAAAGTCTAGGATATTAGAGCATCTACAGCCAGATCCCTCATACTCTCCTCAAACATCCGGGCAGCCCACCCGGTCACTGACCAACCACGAAAAAAACAACTCAAACGGACCCCTCATACCCATCTCAAACGTCCGGACTGGCTAGCACCCCTCATATCTATCTCAAATATGAGGACGATATGAGGGGTTGCGGACGCGCCCGGGCACACCCGGTCAGTCCGTCACGTAGGACGCGACACCACCCCAGATCATCTTTTTTCTTTCTTTATTCATTCTTTTATTTCTCTCTCTTCTTTTTCACCAATCACGTGCAAGTGACCGGACATACAAGGAAAAATATGAGAGATGCGGCTGCACGGGCGAAAAAGTAGGGGTTTAAAACGGATACGCCCGGTCACTAACCGGGCATGCCCGCGAAAGTTTGAGGTGCCGGATTTGCGAGTTGTGGCTGAAGATGCTCTTAGCATCCCAAAAACCAGATAAGCTAGACCTAAAAGAATGTTAAGCTAAATTTTTGACAACCTGATTGGCTTCTTTGCAACAATAACTTATCAAAAATAGGACACAAATGAAAAATAGAAAAAATCGAAGACTTTCTTGGTTACATAGAAAATAAAAAAAACATATGAAAACATGAACCAACTCGAAACCTTTAACAATCCGTGCTCATCGTCACCAACACATGAAGGCCGATAGGGTACAAATGGAAACATGCCCCACCATTTTGAACACTGCCGTCTAACCTTTCTACTTTTTCCAATGAGCAACAACATACGCAGCTACCTAAAAAAATATTATTATTAATAATTTATTTCAAAACATTAACACGTGCAATATAGGGTGAGCCCATATATAATATAATACAGAGAACTTTTTTTGTGGGAGCAACTTATTATTTCTAACACGGAAGCTACTAATTAAGGGGTATCTCTTCGGTGAGACCCAAAGTGAATTTTCGGTGAGCTGAGAGTGCACCACTTGATGCGTCCAGTCGCGTGTTGGGTGCACCCCACGGAAGCACTTTTTCTTTTTCTTTTTCGCATGTATTTTTGTTTTTGTTTTTTGTTTTCAGGTTATGCGGTTTGTGCATTCTTATTTTTCAAACAATACACATCTACATAGAGATATATACTACATTTCTGTAATTTTCATAATGAAATATATTTTGGTGTGAGCTAAAAGAAACATGTACTTGCAGCACATGTGATATTCACTATAAACTCCATGGTTTTTTTTGTAGGGGACACCAAAATGTTTGATGATTTACACTAATGTACATGTATAATTTTTTCAAAGAAACTTAAAATTCACATGTTTGATTATTTAAAAACCATCTGTTGAGATCGGCTATTGAAAAGAAAAATGGAAACAACCGAGCTTGGCCTTGCGATAGGAGGTAGGCTCGACAGAGGCATGGCCGCATGGGCAGTGTCGGCTGAGGATGGTTTTGAAATATATTGCCCGTCTTTCTTCACCAGCTCAGACTTTTGAATGGATTGACTGAAGCATGAATTCAATATGATATAAGAGCCAAGAGTCTAGAATTCAAGACCCTATCAACGTACTATTTAAAAAAAATACATCCTACATGAATCCCACGTTTGAGGGGTAGTTTTCAAAAATATATTGTTCGGATTTTTGAATGAATTGAATGAAACGTGAATTCAATAGACGACGGCCAACATGGCCAATTGCGTGGACATTCCCATTTTTTTCTGGACGAAAGCGAATCTCACAAGTCAGAGGAGCAATCGCCGTCTTCCTCTTTATTCCAGCATCGAATGAAGACCTTGGCTAAAAAAGCTCACTGACCAACCGGAGAGGCATATGCGGCCGGCCTCCAAGTTCCAACCACCCGCGCACTCTCTCGTGAGCCCTCCCCCTTTCTTCTCGTCTTTTCATCCATTCTCTCCACCCCTTTCTCCGTGAACGCTCGCGATCTTATCAAATCACCGCTTTCTCCTTTAGCCCGTTCGTTTTCTCTTCAGTTTTTCTCCCCCCAAAAAAGGAGGCGGCAGCGGCGGCACGCCGGCACGACAGGGAGGAAGATGACCCTCCGGGTTACACTGACCGAGGGGGCTGGTGCTAGCCCCTCTACCTCAAGTGTGGTACTGCGCGTAGTGCGTCCATGGGCACCGTGACGTGAAGGGCACAACGCAAAGCAGACACGGGAAAGGAAAAATTAAACTAATACGGCATACCTACCGGCTTTCAACGCCGTGGTCCATGCCGGCGGCTAACGGGCTGGGATGGATGGACTGAAGCACCGTGTCGACGCTCACAGCAACGTTAAGTGAACCCACAGGCCTCGAGTAGCATTCATGGCAGAGCGGCTATCGCCGCCGTAGTCCTAGTAGGAGTAGACGACGGTCGGCGTCGTCCCTCAAGTCAACTGAAGTACCCGTGTTACATTAAAAGGCCAATCATGCAGCAATAACAAGTTAGTTTAAGCTCTCTTTTGTAGGGCCAAGAACTCGATCCTTCGAGAAGGGAAATTCTTTCTAGTCACTTGCATCAGGACAGGAAGCTGCTGCTGCCGATCACGCATGCAGCAGAGCAGAGTCTTTCGGCATGGCAATCCGAGAAACAAAACCAACCAAAGAATCAAAAAGCTTCAATTAGCAACTCACAGTAGTGGTGGTAGTGGTGGTGGTGGTGATCCAGCGAGTGGATACGGCGACTGCTCCGACGACGACGACGGAGAAGAAGAGGAAGGTCGCGCTCGTCCTCGACAACGCCGCCACGAGCTTCCTGGATCGCTGTCCCTCTAAGGCCCCAGCTGCTGCCACCGCCATCGCCATGGCAGCCGGCCGGCCTTCTTCGCCAGTCGCCGGTGACCTCTATTGGCTTCACTGTGTATACGCTGCAAGATGTTTCAGTGCTGCTTGAAGAGCAGACGAGTGAGCGGGTGCTCTGTTTCCTTTGACGGCAAGCACGAGCTCTTCTGTTAAGTTATGACGCTCCCAGCGGCACAGGAGCAGACAACGACCCAAAAATTTATGACGTCTCCACAGGTTAGCGCAGCAGGCGCTACGTTGAACGGACGCCAACGACTTTCCACAACGAGCTGATGAAAGTGAAAACACACACACACACACACACACACACAGCTCTTAAAAATTAAGAAAGAAATTATATTGGTAAATGTAAACCATGCAATCACACAAGAATCTGCAAGGCTTCCCAAAAATTATGATTACTTTTTTTATCCTACAAAAGAAAAGCAAGGACATGTTTGATAGCCTGCATTAGACACAGCCGTCCGCCCGCCCGAGCAGTTTTTTGCATGTTTGTTTGCTCGGGTTGCATTAAAACCAGCATGAAACTTAAAGCACATCTGGGACTGCATCGAGAGGAATGGTCAAATCGGCCGTTTTTCAAAGTCGGGTCCGAGCGGTGCAACACGAGGCATGTGGGCGGTTGCACACATGGATGCGGCCTCGAGAAGTCGCGTAGTTTTCCGAAGCCGCATCATAAATTTCCCTCATCTTCCTTCCCTCGTCGCTCTTTCTCCTCTCTTCACTACTCACATCAGACGAGCACCAGATTGAGAAGCGCAGCAATGGCGGTAAGACTCTTCTTCTCACTGCTTTGGAGTCCTCCTCCTCTCGATTTACTGCTTTGGAGTCGCTGTAGATTTGATTTGCGGACAAGATTGGAGCGTCTGGGAGGGGATTGGACACATCAAGGGTGGGGGATTGGTTTAGGGAAAACACTGCCAATCTCGAATCCATCGGTTCCAGTCAGATGGATTCTAGGGTTCTTACGGTCCTTTTTATTACATCGGTGGTGGGGATTGGGGTAAACCTAGTTTACAAGCACTTAATCCTAGTCGCGGAGACCTTGGAGGTGCTTGGAGCGACAAGAGGTTGTAGCCATCTTCTTTTCTTCCTTCTCCGTGTCTACCGCACCAGCCGCAATCTCGTCCTCGTTGTCTTCGTCAAGAATGATGGGTCTTGTATGGTCGCCTGTCCGACACCTCGTCGTCTCCGGAGGCACCAAACATCCTGGTCTAGAACGTTGTGGAGCACTGGTCTTGAGGAGCCTTGTAATCCTTGTACTTGTCCCATCTTGCCCTTTGTACAACATCGCTAGAGTCTGCCTGATTCATGGCCCATCGAAGGATGTGCACTAACATAGCACCCTTAGTTGTGTCAGGAATCAGTGTCTTCGGCTCCTTCCCGTAGCCTTATTGACCACAACGTCTGCCTCCTTGTGCATGTCTTTGATGTTGCTTAAGTTCGAGCACACTTCCATGGTGTTCTCGAACGTGATTCGGTCACCGAGCGAGCACCCAAGAAAAAGGCCCTGCAACCAATGCCCCATGGGATGGGGTTGGGAATGGGGTTCATCGCGGTGGAGAGGTGGTGAAAGAGGGAGTTGGAAGAGGAGATACATAGAGGGTTTGAGTGCGGTGATGGGTAAGCAGGGTTTGTAAATATAAGAGGATTAGGCCGATAGGAATGAATGGCAATCTTTGGACTTCGTGCTATTCTTACTGCAGATCGACACGGAGGTTGTGCCGCCATTGGACAATGGCAAGGAGGTCGTGTCGTCATTGGACAAGGACAAGGAGGTCGACGCTCTTAGAGGACGACTTGGTGATGCAGGAACCCCCCAGCGGCAGGCGGAGGAACTAAGTGCACTACCACGAGGAGTCAGGGCCAACCTACTTTTGCAAGGTGATCCTTGCTCCGAACCTGGAGAGCCTGCCTTTGCCTCTAGACTTCACCAAAGCACTTCCCAGTCGTTCCTATGGAGTTCAGGTTAAAGACGAACACCGTCTGCGCACCAAGTGCAAGAAGCATGACGAGGCCTTCGCTATGACCTGTGGCATGTTGCCAGGTTTGGTTTAAAACTATATTACGTGTTGCGGTTATCCTACCATGTTAAACTTATTTAAATGCGTGGTTAAGACTGTATTGTGTGTGTTTCTGTTTGTTCTGTATGCTCTAGTTTTTTATTACCTATCTATGTAAGCCTATGGTAACCTCATCACATCGACAAGGTTATCAGGCAGTCGTCCTGCATGTAACTAAACAATCAGACTTTTGTTTCCTTCGAAATAAACCTGCAACCAAACAACATGTCTTCCCTTTGACACATACAAACTAAAAGGGATGCATGCAACCAATCAACATGCGGCTGTTTTCTTGCTTGCATTAACTCAATCAGATCCAACTGGAACAAATATGTAAAGTGTCTAAAAACGATGCAGATAATCCAACGCATACTAAATGAACCTTGGCTCGGTCCGGTGGTCAACAAGTGTTGATACCTGCCCACTCGCTCGAGTTCGAATGGCCGTACTCGCATTTCCGGTGTTGTGCACACCATTCGTCTTAATGAAAATGAAACATCGTGGGTTGTGTGGTTATTAGAAAGATAAAAAAAGAGAAAGTGTTAGTTTACACTTCTTTTTATAAAATCTGTTTGCACATAACTCAACTCCTTTTTTTTACCTTGATGTAATAGAGTTATTGCTTCGTTTTGATTTTCTAACCCCTATAAGGATATCAATGTGAAGAAATTAGACGGCTGGAGGCATTGATTTAGAGTTAAATAAGTACAAATGAGTTATATTTATAAAAAATAGAAATAAATATTACAATGATATGTGTAACTTATCTCTCGTATTCCTCTCAAACTCAAAGCGCGTTCGATAGAATTCGGTCACATCTCAAAAGTTTCCATTTATCATATTTGTTGCTTTGTCAAGTGAATACCCAATGCATGTCGGCGCCAAGAGGCTAACAATTTGAATGGGGATACCCATTTCCACAATTGAGGGGTAAACTCTGGACCATAAATTTAAATATTTGTTGAGCTAATATAAATCAGATTTTAAATAGTCTGAAGTTGATCCTAAGTTATGAGGTTGCAAACGTTTTGGTACCCCAAAAATACTTAGAAAACATTGAAATTTTGAACCTTGCCGGCCCTGGAATGGGATTCGGTGATGGCTAACATTCTCTACACCTCATCGTCAGATAGTTACTGTTTGCACGTCCATGATCTCTTGCTAGCCCTTTTATAAGGTTATTACAAGGAAGCATGGTTTAACTGTTTCAAAAATATTTTAGCACCTACGAATTTCAGTGATTTTGGTTTGCATTTTGGCCAAAGCACTAAAACAATTATTTGAAATTCAATGAATATTAAAAAAATGTTTTTTAAACAAACTGGATTCTTGTCTACTAAATGACAACTGAAATTACTAAAATATTTTAACCGAAAGGTAAGTATTTTGGTGTCTACTAAAGTAATTGAAATTCAGTGAAATGCATAGTCAATTTTGACATGCATTGTGTTCCACAAATCGTCATCGTGTGCATTTTTTCTATTATTTTCTCCAAGTTTTTTAGCTATATATATAGTTGGTTGCATGTATCCACAATTGGTGCAGAGATCATAGTTAATGAAATTTTATGGAATCTGATGGAACCATTTTTTGGACAAAGAATGAATTTTATTGGTTCAAAATAAAGCATCAGGAGGATGCAAACATGATAACACGCATCCGGCCTCTGCATAATTATGATGCACACAACCAACACCAATACACGCACACAAAACATGCCGATAAAATAACGATGTCACACAAGACTAAAACTATGTGTTGGCCAGTAGAAAGAAAAAAACCAAAATGATTAGATCAACGATCGGAAAGCTACAAAAATGAACATATCCGTACCAACCATCTCAAGACCACCACACAAACGATGAGCTTTTTAATGGCGACACATTTAGAAAGGGAGCGATGCTCAAACATTGTGGTCACCTGATCCAACCACCCAAGGTCAGAATCTACGTTTTCATCCTGAAGAGTTCATCCGAGTATATCGAGCAATTCTTTCACTTAGGTAATGACGTAAAAACAACGTCATTGGCAGGTATAATCAACTCGGATTAAACTTAGGCTTTCACCGTATATCTTGATATTGGGTGCTTGAGTAGTGGCACCATCGAAGTCACTAATGTGTTGTCATCACCACCTTTTCATGATCCCAACAACTACATGCGATGCGATTGTCGCCGCTGCACAACCTTCCCTCCATGTAAGCCATCGTCCACAGTTTGGATCTCATCAACAAAGACAACCATCGGATGTGGAGAGAAGAATCCTAAAAAAGACATTTCAGTGTCCATCGCAATCTATGGCGAGGCTGCCGCATCAGGACGGAATGGACAACACAATGACTAATAGCGAAGGTGGAGCGCACCACCGCTGAGTACCACATCATCTGAGTGAGCCCGTCAGCCCAGGGGCCGCATATGGTCGGAAATTACCCACGAAATGCATATCACCATCGCTAACGCGCACCCACAAAAAGCACATCCACCGCTAGATAAAGAGCATACATCCTCGATACCGGTGCCACTCCTCTTTACTAGAGCACTATGCCCGCCGCCGTCGTGTCTCAACAACTCCGTCGTATCTCCACCACTAGAAGTTTGCGGGCATGTCGCAGCGAACCATGGCGAGGCCCACACCCACGTGAAGTCGGGACGTCTCGCCCCGCCAGCCAACCCCGTGAGAGGAACGGGAGCCTTCACGCCGCCAACACCACGTGGGCTTCACTAGACGACGCCATCCGCCAACAATGAGGGAAAGGAGGGATGGGAGGCAGCCGAACTTTGGTGGCGCTAGGAGTCACTCGTGTCGGTCATAGAAGCGCACTGGGATGATCTGTTGCGTCTGTCCTTTTTTTATGAAAAAAAACTCATACAACTTATAAATAGACAATGACAATAGTGATAATATTATAGAACACTCACATTCTTTGTTATTGTTTTACTCCCTCTTATATTTGTGAATGGAGTGATAAGATGCTCTATTTTTTTTCCTAAATCAGATATATGTAGACATGTTTTAACATGTTTTCTTACTCATGACCGGGGAAGCATACCAACAAGATTGGAGACTTCCGTCCCATCAGCCTGATCCATGCTGTTGCGAAGATTATTGCCAAGATCCTCGCCATGCGTCTCTCTTCATTCATGAACAACCTGGTCTCCAATGCTCAAAGTGCATTCATAAAGAAGAGAAGCATCCACGACAACTTTTGGTATGTCAGAAACCTAGCGAGGCGACTCCACAGAAATAAGACCCCATCTTTTCTATTCAAGCTAGACATCCAGAAAGCTTTTGACTCTGTGAGATGGGAGTACATCCTCGACCTCCACCAATGTTTGGGCTTCCCGCACTATTTCCGGAACTGGGTGGCGGCGCTCCTCTGCACATCCTCTTCACGCGTCCTTCTAAATGGGGTTGCTGGACCACCGATTTTCCACGACTACAGACTTAGGCAGGGAGACCTCCTCTTCCCCCTCCTCTTTGTCCAGGCGATTGACCCTCTCCAAGGGATTTTAGACGCTGCTACGAGACACAACCTTTTACATAAGATCAGCGGACGGTGTCAGTGTCAGAACCGGCGGATCTCGGTTAGGGGGTCCCGAACCGTGAGACTAGGATCGACGGTAACAGGAGATGAAGGGGACACAAGTTTACCCAGGTTCGAGCCCTTCAATGGAGGTAATACCCTACGTCCTGCTTGATTGTATTGATGGTGTAAGGGGTTACAGAGTTGATCTACCTCGAGATCGTATGTCTAACCCTAGATGAGTTGTTCTCCTTCTACACCCTAAAACCCTCCGGCTTATATAGGTGCCGAGGATACCTAGGGTTACACATGGTCGGTTACACGTCGAAGAGATAAACATGCCTATTTACTACATCAAACGTGGAGCGCAAGCCATGCATCCCGAAGCTTCCATCCTAGAGACCGGGCCTTCAAGTCTTCCGGTGTTCGGTAAGTAGCCCTCATAGTCCGGCCCATAAACAACAGGTTGGCTATTCGAGGACCCCCTAATCCAGGACTCCCTCAGTATCCCCCGAACTTGCCTCCAACGCCAAGGGTCTTCAGCTCCAATTGCTTCGCGAACAGAGTCTTTGGCTTGCGAGGTGAGTTCCTTCCCGCCGAACCATAGTTCGGCCTCCGATCATAAGTAGTTTTCCGCATAGTGGCACATCCGAATTCTGTGAGATAAGTTGGCTTTGAAGGCCAAACGTCAGGGAAAAAAAGGTAATGTTTCCTGACGACCTCTCTGACGAAAGGTCACAGCCCACCACAACCGATAGGCCAGTTACATGCACTCGATGCGCGGTTCGAGGTCGTTCCATCCACACGATCTATCAACATGTCGATCGTGTCCCATTTTATACGGGATATATTTAATCACGCGCACGCAACGGTTCGCGCGTCTCGAGAAAGTGGAGGGATTCATGACGTAGCAAGGGGAGCCCGAATCGGCAGGCCTCATAAAAGGAGAAAGAAAACCCCAAAGGCCTTTCACGCTCTCCATTCGACTTCTCCGCCTCCTATTCCCTTGCGCCTCCAAAGCACAGATCTATGTTTCTCCACCCTGCTCCCAAGCTCAGCAATGGTAGGCTCTAATGGCCAGTGGGAAGCTTCCACGGTCACCAACAAGGACATCCTCGACCTCAAGAAGGCCGGTTACCTCCCCGCCGACATTCCTCACCGCACGAGGAGGAGGGCCAAGTGATCCCCACCCCAGGCCAGGCGAGAGGGTGGTGTTCATCCCCCATTTCATCAGGGGGTTGAGCTTCCCACTCCACCACTTCGTCAGGGGATTAATGTTCTTCTACAGCCTCGACTTCCACGACCTCCCACCGAATTCCATCATGCACCTCTCAGCCTTCATCCTCGTCTGCGAGGCCTTCCTGCATGTCGAGCCGCACTTCGGGCTCTGGCTATAGGTTTTCAACATCAAGCCGAAGTGCGTCGGCGGCAAGCACGCCGACTGCGGCGGGGCCTTCATCGGCAAACTCACCCGCATCGGGTGGCTGTCGGGCACCCTCATCGACAACATCAAGGGGTGGCAAAAGGAGTGGTTCTATGTCACCGAACGACAAGAATAAGGCCATCACCCCGCCGCCACATTCAGATCCGGTCCCCCGACCAGGCTGGCTTCATGGCTCGAAAAGGGCATCATTTGGGGATCGAGCAAGGAGGTGACCGATCTGCAGAAGCACATCCGTTCCTTAGCCGAGGACGGCACCAAGCTTCCCGATGTGGTCTAGGTGATGCTCCGAAGACGCATCCTCCCCTGTCAGCGCCGGGGCACTCCCCCGTGGGCTCGAAAACTCTAAGTCGAGCCCACAGTCCGGACCCTCTTCCGCACTTCGCGGGAGAAGCTGTGGAAGGCGCTCTTCAAATCAATGAAGAGCTGGCCAGCCGAGGAGGAGGACAAGGGCCTGCACGCCACCAAGCCGGATTCCGAGGTATGATACATCCTAGTTTGGTCGGCCTTATTGCATAGAAGATCCATAACCCTGTGTCTAATCTGTTTACGCAGAGATGGCTGAAGAAAGCCATCAACATTAGCAGTCTGGTTCCTCAGCCCGAAGACGAGAGGACTGGGTTGCTATCCCGGATGAAGCCTTACGAGGCTCCCACGAAGAAGGAGAAGAAGAAGAAATCAACTCAAGATGGCCCTCGCATTAGGGACCGGCGTGATGCTGCATCCAAAGAAACCCCCGCCTCCTCAAATCAGGAGGAGGCCGAAGAGGAGGAAGATGAGGAGGAGGAGGTCGAGAGAGAGGTGGGAGGCAACTCCCCTGGTGCCAAGAAAAGAGCGGCGTCTTCGGACGCCCCGGGGCAGGTAGCTTCTCCTGCCCCGAAGAGGGCGCGACATGCACGGGTGGTCTTGTCCGACGACAGCTCGGACTCGAGCTCCGCATTCGAAGACCTCGAGGAGGTTCCACGAAGGAGACTAAGGGTCAAGCCCCCCATCCAGGTTAAGATCCTAAGACCCTCCTACCTATCACAAGTAAATTCAGAGTTTACTAACACGTAGGTTATTGGTCCTACAGGCCCCCGTGCGTTATCTGCACCGAGGTGGTATCGGACGGGGAGACCCCGCCCGCCGAACTGGTAGAGAGCGGGGATGCCTCGCACCCCACCACTCCAGGCACCATGAAGGACATCGTGGAGGTGTCATCCTAGCCTACTCCAATGGAGGCAGACACATGGAGCGAGGGAGAAAGCACCGTGGCCAAGGCTAACGCTTCGGCCACCAAAGACCAGGGGACAATGCCCCGCCTGGAAACCGAGGAGGACGGAACGGACGGGCAATCAGTCCCCTCCGAGGACATCTCTGGAGCGCACTATACCTTCGGAGGCACCGGTCTGATCCCCGGTGGGTGATCGGGAAATCCGATCATCCCCGGCGTCGCCGACCAACAGGTGGTCGGCCAGGGAGGAGGCTCTAACAAGCGCCTCCATCCCCGAGGATCATTGCACCCTTATGGGTGCGGTACTACAAAGCGTCCAGTCCGTTGATAACGGACTGAAGGAGGCCCTCAAAGGTCTCCTTGCGGGCTTTCAAGTAAGTCGACCGATTTTTTTCTAAGATTTTTATTTAGTCGTATTGTATACATGGAAGCCCCCGAGCCCTAGGTGAGATGAACAAACTTGCCTAGGGGACATATCTATAGTTCGGGAAGTGAGTGCCGATGTTATGTATGCATTGCGTGTGTAATGTAGGCTTCATCATCCGCGGTGACCAAAAATGGCGCCGAGCTAGACGAGCTACATCGGAAGCTCAAGCGCTCCAAGGATGAGGTGTAAGCCCTCAACAAGAGGTTCGACGAGGCACAAGGTAAGTCTGAAAATCTGAATACTTTTCCTTGAATATTGTCAATGCAAATTCCTTTTATATACAGTTTTATCGTGTTGCACCTTCGTCTAAAGAGATCAAAAAGCTCAAGGACGAGCTTCAACGTGCCAAAGATGAAGCGGCCGTGGAGAAGGTGACAGCCAAAGAAGCGGCCACCACACTCTCCGCCCTACGAGCCACCAGTGATAAACACCAGGATCGTGTGGCAGAGATACAGGATGAGCTCAAGGACGCTAGCACCAAGTGCGAGGACTTGGAGCAAAAGAATAAGGCGATCTCGGCCGAACTGTGCACCATGAAATCCGATGTCCAGAAGGAGCGGGTGGACAGGCGGTTCTTCGAGGAACAAGTTCGCCAAGCCAAGGAGATAGCCGATTGTAAGCCGTACTCCCTAAAGTGCGTATTCGGGGATAGCATATTCGAATTGCTGACCCGGGTGTGGCGATCCTCAGGCGCATCTGCCGATCTCCAGAAGAGCATGGCAGACGCCAATTAGTTGCTTGCCTCGCGGGGAGAGGAAGACAAAGCTCAGACGTTCTGGGCACTGTTCGGAGCCCCTGAGCATCCTCCTCTTCTGGTGGAGTAGCTGAAACCGTTGATGGAGCTGCACCAGATGGCGGAGCCGGCCATCAGGGACCTCTGCATCCGCTTATGGCCCGGCGAGCCACTCCCAGGTAGTTACTTTGGCCTGGTGCAGCACCTGATTGCTGCCACGCCCCCCCTCGACGCTGTCAAGCGCTCCTCCTGCATTGAAGGAGTCCGGATGGCCCTTGCCAAGGCCAAAGTGCACTGGCCGGGGCTCAATCCGATGAAGGTCGTCACAGACCCGCTGCCACCTGGAAAGGAGCACCGACGCCTCGAGCTTTACTTCAATGGAGTGATGGAGAGTGCGCGGGTGATAGCGTCGCAGTGTTCGGGTGAAAAAATGTTTGAATGAGCTTGTAATGTGTCCGAAGGCTCGAGATAACTTTTAATGATATTAGTATCCGCTCTTATATGGTTTTGCATTCCTTTATAACTCATGTATGGTTGTTTAATACTGAAAGATGTGAGTCGTCGGCTTCAGCCTCCACGTAGATACTACATGGGGTGTCTATGCCAATGCACTGTGTCCCTTAGCCGTATTATCGGAACCCGAAGGCGGTTTGGTGCGGCAGACTAGGCAATCAAACTATTGTGCTTTATTTCTTTCACTTAACCAAATGGGCGCGAAAAGGACCGCGGGAAGCGTACGATTAGCCACCGGAGTATTTGTGATGTTCGGACGAACCGAGGCCGAAGCCAACATCATAATATTTGCACAAAGGGCAAGTTCCTCGTATAACACGGTGTAACCGCTTACGAGGGTTGAAGTATAATGCTTCTAGCTTGGGGTTCACAGATCGGATCGCGCATACTATGATAGTCCGCTTTTGGCTTTCTCCCCTGGGGTGCTTGACCGGACTATCCGGAAGCACACTCGCACCGGTGCTCCCTTTGCCCTTTTAGCCAAACGAGCGGAACATAAAGGGGCAAGCACAGGAGCCGGGCAACCCAACTTAATGACCAAGATGCAAAACACACGATAGTTAAGGCGATTTGTGTTTGAAATCGACACCCCGGTCTATTAGCCGGTTACCTCGAGTCATACCGAACGGGTTCACGAGAAGAGGGAGACAAGAAAAAAGTATGCGCCAAAAAACAGGGCAAATGAGGCGTACTTGCGCCACACAATTTTGCATTTCCTCAACAACTCTTATAACTCAGATTGCCAAAGCAACTGTTTACAGGTATGCGGAAGAAAATAGGAAATAAGGTTCTACAGGAGTTGTTGTACTAGGGGTCTTCAATGTTGGGGAACGTTGCATGGGAAACAAAAATTTTCCTACGCACACGCAGATCTATCCATGGTGATGAGCATCTACGAGAGGGAGAGTGGATCTACGTACCCTTGTAGATCGCTAAGCGGGAAGCGTTAAGTAACGCGGTTGGTGTAGTCGAACGTCTTCACGATCCAAATCGCTGTGCGTCCCGCGATCCAATCACGATCCGTCCCGCAATCTAATCACGATCCGTCCCGCGAACTTGATCACGATCCGTCCCACGAACTTGATCACGATCCTTCCGATCTAGCGTCGAACGGATGTCACCTCCGCGTTCAGCACACGTATAGCTTGATGACAATCTCCGCCGTCTTGATCCAACAAGAGAGAGTGGAGAGGTAGAAGAGTTCGCCGACAGTGTGACGGCGCTCCGGCGATGGTGGTGGAGCAATTCCGGCAGGGCTTTGCCTAAGCACTGTAGAAATCCGATCTAGAGGAGAAACTATGCACTAGAGATTAGGGTTAGCACGTGGCTGAAAAAACTAGTGTAAAACCCTAGAAATCCACTAGTATATATAGGAGGAGAGGAGGAGAGAAGGCAACTTGGCCTCCAAGCCCTCTAGGCTTCGGCCGAACTAGGAGAGGAGGAGTCCACCTCCTCCACTCCTAGTAGGATTAGGATTAATCCTTTTTTTGCCTTTTTCCACCTTTTTCCTTTTGGGTTTTCTTCTCCAGCCACATGGGCCTTGTATAGGAGGTTCCACCAGCCCACTAAGGGATGATATTCACTCTCCCACAGCCCATGAAGCCTCTTGGGTCGAAATACCCCTCCCGGAGGTCTCCCGGTACACTACCGGCACTCCTGGTACACTACCGATAAGCCCAGAACTTTTCCGGCGACCAAACTGGGACTTCCTATATATGAATATTTACCTCCGGACCATTCCGGAGCTCCTTGTGTCATCCAGGATCTCATCCGGAACTCCGAACAAACTTCGGTCATCACCATACACAACTCTATACTACCGAAACGTCACCAAACCTTAAGTGTGCAGACCCTGCGGGTTCGAGAACTATGTAGACATGACCGAGACACCTCTATGGTCAATAACCAATGGCGGGACCTGGATGTTCACATTGGTTCCTACATACTCTACGGAGATCTTTATCGGTCGAACCTCTATGTCAAGGATTCAGTTAATCCCGTATGATGTTCCCTTTGTTCTTCGGTATGTTACTTGCCCGAGATTCGATCGTCGGTATCTCCATACCTAGTTGAACCTCGTTACCGGCAAGTCTCTTTACTCGTTCCGTAATACAAGATCCCACAACTAACAATTAGTCACATTGCTTGCAAGGCTCATTGTGATGTTGTATTACCGAGTGGGCCCCGAGATACCTCTCCGTCACACGGAGTAACAAATCCCAGTCTCGATCCATGCCAACTCAACAGACACCATCGGAGATACCTGTAGAGCACCTTTATAGTCACCCAGTTACGTTGCGACATTTGATACACACAAGGCACTCCTCCAATATCCGTGAGTTGCATGATCTCATGGTCATAGGAACACATACTTGACATGCAGAAAACAGTAGCAATAAACTGACACGATCATATGCTACATTTGTAGTTTGGGTCTTGTCCATCACATCATTCTCCTAATGATGCGATCTCGTTATCAAATGACATCACATGTCAATGGCCAGGAAACCTTGACCATCTTTGATTAACGAGCTAGTTCACTAGAGGCATACTAGGGACACAGTGTTGTCTATTCATCCACACATGCAATGTGTTTCCAGTCAATACAATTATAGCATGGATAATAAACGATTATCATGAACAAGGAAATATAATAATAAACACTTTATTTATTGCCTCTAGGGCATATTTCCAACAGTCTCCCACTTGCACTAGAGTCAATAATCTAGTTCACATCACTATGTGATGTACATGGTAATGAATCGAACACCCATGCAGTTCTGGTGTTGATCATGTTTAGCCCTTGGAAGAGGTTTAGTCAACGGGTCCGCAACATTCAGATCCGTGTGCTCTTTGCAAATATTTATGTCCTTCTCCTCGATGTAGAACCGGATGGAGTTGAAGCGTCGCTTTATGTGTCTGGTCCTCTTGTGAAACCTTGGTTCCTTGGCTAGAGCAATGGCACCAGTGTTGTCACAGAACAGGTTCATTGGATTCAGTGCACTAGGCACTACTCCAAGATCTGTCATGAACTGCTTCATCCAGACACCTTCCTTCGCCGCCTTTGAGGCTGCGATGTACTCCGCTTCGCACGTAGAATAAGCTACCACGCTTTGCTTGGAACTGCACCAGCTTATCGCTCCCTCGTTAAGAATAAATACGTATCCGGTTTGCGACTTAGAGTCGTCCGGATCAGTGTCAAAGCTTGCATCGACGTAACCCTTTACGACGAGCTCTTCATCACCTCCATAAACGAGAAACATTTCCTTAGTCCTTTTCAGGTACTTAAGGATATTCTTGACCGCTTGCCAGTGCTCCATTCCAGGATCACTTTGAAACCTTCCGGCCATACTTATGGCAAGGCTAACATCGGGTATTGTGCACAACATTGCATACATGATAGAGCCTATGGCTGAAGCATAGGGGATGACGCTCATATTTTCTTTATCTTCTGCAATCACTGGGCATTGAGTCTTACTCAACTTCACACCTTGTAACACAGGCAAGAACCCCTTCTTGGACTGATCCATTTTGAACTTCTTCAGAACTTTATCAAGGTATGTGCTCTGTGAAAGTGCTATTAAGCATCTCGATCTATCTCTATAGATCTTAATGCCTAATATGAAAGCAGCTTCTCCTAGGTCCTTCATTGAAAAACTCTTATTCAAATATTCCTTCACGCTTTCCAGCATTTCTATATTGTTTCCAATCAGCAATATGTCATCCACATATAATACTAGAAATGCTATATATCTCCCACTCACTTTCTTGTAAATACAAGCTTCTCCATAAACTTGTATAAACTCAAACGCTTTGATCATCTCATCAAAGCGCTTATTCCAACTCCGAGGTGCTTGCACCAGTCCATAAATGGATCGCTGGAGTTTACAAACTTTGTCAGCATTCTTTGGATCGACAAAACCTTCGGGTTGCATCATATACAACTCTTCCTCAAGGAAACCGTTGAGGAACGCCGTTTTGACATCCATCTGCCAAATTTCATAGTCGAAATAAGCAGCTATTGCCAACATGATTCTGACAGACTTAAGCATCGCTACAGGTTAGAAAGTCTCATCGTAGTCAACTCCTTGAACTTGTGAAAAACTCTTTGCCACAAGTCGAGCTTTATAGACGGTGATATTACCGTCGGCGTCCGTTTTCTTCTTAAAGATCCATTTGTTCTGAATGGCCTTTCGCCCTTCAGGTAATACTTCCAAAGTCCATACTTTGTTTTCATACATGGATCCCATCTCGGATTTCATGGCCTCTAACCATTTCTCGGAATCCGGGCCCATCACTGCTCCTTCATAGCTCGTAGGTTCATTGTTGTCTAACAACATGACCTCCAAGACAGGGTTGCCATACCACTCAGGAGAAGTACGCGCCCTTGTCGACCTACGAGGTTCAATAGTAGCTTGATCCGAAGCTTCATGATCATCATCATTAACTTCCTCTTCTACCGTCGTAGGTTCTATAGAAACATCTTTCTATGCTGCGCTACTTTCTGGTTGAAGTAAAGCTTCAATAACCTCATCAAGCTCTATTTTCCTCCCACTCAATTCTTTCGAGAGAAACTCTTTCTCAAGAAATGTTCCGTTCTGAGCGACAAACACTTTGCCTTCGGATCTGAGATAGAAGGTATACCCAACTGTCTCTTTCGGGTATCCTATGAAGACGCATTTCTCCACTTTGGGTTCCAGCTTTTCAGGCTGAAGCTTTTTGACATAAACATCACATCCCCAAACTTTAAGAAACGACAACTTTGGCCTTTTGCCAAACCACAGTTCATATGGTGTCGTCTCAACGGATTTCGATGGTGCCCTATTTAAAGTGAATGCAGCTGTCTCTAATGCATAACCCCAAAATGATAGTGGCAAATCAGCAAGAGACATCATAGAACGCACCATATCTAATAAGGTTTGATTACGATGTTCGGACACACCATTATGCTGTGGTGTTTCGGGCGGTGTCAACTGTGAAACAATTCCACATTGTCTTAAGTGACTGCCAAACTCATAACTCAGATATTCACCTCCTCGATCAGATCATAGAAATTTAATCTTCTTGTTACGATGATTCTCAACTTCACTCTAAAATTGCTTGAACTTTTCAAACATTTCAAACTTGTGTTTCATTAAGTAAATATACCCATATCTACTTAAGTCATCAGTGAAGGTGAGAAAATAATGATATCCACCACGTGCTGTAACATTCATTGGACCGCACACATCAGTATGTATGATTTCCAATAAGTCACTTGCCCGTTCCATTGTTCCAGAGAATGGAGTTTTAGTCATCTTACCCATGAGGCATGGTTCACATGTGTCAAGTGATTCAAAATCAAGTGACTCCAAAAGTCCATCAGTATGGAGCTTCCTCATGCGTTTTACACCAATATGACCTAAACGGCAGCGCCACAAGAAAGTGGTACTATCATTACCAACTCTACATCTTTTGGCATCAATGTTATGAACATGTGTGTCATCACTATCAAGATTCAATATGAATAAACCCCTAACATTGGGTGCATGACCATAAAATATACTACTCATCTAAATGAGTAACCGTCTCGCAATAAACAAGATCCAGATATAATGTTCATGCTCAACGCAGGCACTAAATAACAATTATTCAGGTTCATCACTAATCCTGATGGTAATCGAAGAGAGAGCGTGCCGACGGCGATCACATCAACCTTGGAACCATTCCCACCCGCATCGTCACTTCGTCCTTTGCCAGCCTTCGTTTATTCCGTAGTTCCTGCTTTGAGATGCAAATGTGAGCAACCAAATCGATATCAAATACCCAGGCACTACTACGAGAGCTAGTAAGGTATACATCAATAACATGTATATCATATATACCTTGTTTGTCGTTGGCCGCCTTCTTGTCAGCCAGGTACTTGGGGCAGTTCCGCTTCCAGTGACCAGTTCCTTTGCAATGAAAGCACTCAGTTTTTGGCTTAGGTCCATGCTTAGGCTTCTTTGTAGGAGTAGCAACTGCTTTGCCATCCTTCTTAGTTTTACCCTTCTTGCCTTTGCCCTTGCCATTTTTCTTGAAACTAGTGGTTTTATTGACCATAAACACTTGATGTTCTTTCTAGATTTCAGACTCAGCGACTTTCAACATCGCAAACAGCTCGACGACTGACTTGTTCATCCCGTGCATGTTATAGTTCATTACAAAGCTCTTGTAACTAGGTGACAGTGATTGAAGAACTCTATCAGTGATCGCCTCTGGCGGAAGGGAAATTCCCAACTCAGCTAGACGGTTTGAATACCCAGACATTCTGAGTATGTGCTCACTGATAGACCTGTTCTCCTCCATCTTGCAAGCATAGAATTTATCGGAGGTCTCATACCTCTCGATCCGGGCATTCTTCTGAAAGATAAACTTCAACTCCTGGAACATCTCATATGATCCATGACGTTCAAAACGACTTTGAAGTCCCAGTTCTAAGCCATACAATATTGCACACTGAACTATTGAGTAGTCTCCAGCACGAGCCTCCCAAGCGTTCTTAACGTCTTCGGAGGTCATGTCTTCTGGTTGGTCACCAAGTGGTGCATCTAGGACATATGACTTCTGGGAAGCCGTGAGGATAATCCTCAGATTACGGGCCCAACCAACAAAGTTACTTCCGTCATCTTTCAACTTAGCTTTCTCTAGGACCGCATTAAAATTCAGGGGTGCTACTGCGCGAGCCATTGATCTACAACATAAATATGCAAAGGTTACTTAGACTATTGTTCAAGATAATGAGTTTAGTTAATCAAATTACTAAAGCTCCCACTCAAATTGACATCCCTCAGGTCATCTGAGTGTCACATGATCCAAATTCACCAACTCAAGTCCGATCATCACGTGAGTTGAGGTGGTTTCAATGGTGAACATCATTATGTTGATCATATCTACTATATGACTCATGTTCGACCTTTCGGTCTCTTGTGTTCCGAGGCCATGTCTGTACATGCTAGGCTCGTCAAGTTGAACCCGAGTGTTCTGCACGTGCAAATCTGGCTTGCACCCGTTGTATGTGAATGTAGAGTCTATCACACCCGATCATCATGTGGTGTCTTGACACGACGAACTTTCGCAACGGTGCACACTCGGGGAGAACACAATTTATCTTGAAATTAAGTGAGGGATCACTTTATAATGCTACCGTCGTTCTAAGCAAAACAAGGTGCATAAAAACATTAACATCACATGCAAATCATAAGTGACATGATATGGCCATGATCTTGTGCTTTTGAGCTCCATCATGAAAGCACCGGCATGATCTCCATCGTCACCGGCACGACGCCATGATCTCCATCATGTTGATCTCCATCAACGTGTCGCCATCGGGGTTGTCGCGCCCAACATGCTTCTACTACTATTGCTACCGTAGCGATAAAGTAAAGCATTACATAGCGCTTAATGATTGATACGCAGGTCATACAATAATTAAAGACAACCCTATGGCTCCTGCCGGTTGCCATACTCATCGATATGCAAGTCGTGATAATCTATACATCACATGATCATCTCATACATCACATATATCACATCATGTAATTGGCCATATCATATCACAACATACCCTGCAAAAACAAGTTAGACGTCCTCTAATTGTTGTTGCATGTTTTACGTGGCTGCTACGGGTATCTAGCAAGAACGATTCTCATCTATGGAAAAACCACAACGGTGATACACTAGTTGCTTTTCAACCTTCTCAAGGACCGCCTTTGTCGGATCCGATCCAACTAAAGTGAGAGAAACTGTCACCCGCAAGCCATCTATGCAACAAGTTGCGGTTGAGGGAAACGGTCTATCGTAAGCATACGAGTAATGTTGGTCCGGGCCGCTTCATCTCACAATACCGCTAAATCAAAATCTGACCAAGGGAGGAAGCAATCTAAGCATCAACGCCCACAGACCTTTTGTGTTCTACTCGAGATCTCATCGACACATAGACCTAGCTCATGATGCCACTATTGGGGAACGTTGCATGGGAAACAAAAAATTTCCTACGCACACGCAGATCTATCCATGGTGATGAGCGTCTACGAGAGGGAGAGTGGATCTACGTACCCTTGTAGATCGCTAAGCGGGAAGCGTTAAGTAACGCGGTTGGTGTAGTCGAACGTCTTCACGATCCAAATCGCCGTGCGTCCCGCGATCCAATCATGATCTGTCCCGCGATCTAATCACGATCCGTCCCGCGAACTTGATCACGATCCGTCCCACGAACTTGATCACGATCCTTCCGATCTAGCGCCGAACGGACGGCACCTCCACGTTCAGCACACGTACAGCTTGATGACGATCTCCACCGTCTTGATCCAGCAAGAGAGAATGGAGAGGTAGAAGAGTTCGCCGGCAGTGTGACGGCGCTCCGGCGATGGTGGTGGAGCAATTCCGGCAGGGCTTCGCCTAAGCACTGCAGAAATCCGATCTAGAGGAGAAACTATGCACTAGAGATTAGGGTTGGCACGTGGCTGAAAAAACTAGTGCAAAACCCTAGAAATCCACTAGTATATATAGGAGGAGGGGAGGAGAGGAGGCAACTTGGCCTACAAGCTCTCTAGGCTTCGGTCGAACTAGGAGAGGAGGAGTCCACCTCCTCCACTCCTAGTAGGATTAGGATTCATCGTTTTTTTCTTCTTTTTTTTGCCTTTTCCCACCTTTTTCCTTTTGGGTTTTCTTCTCCAGCCACATGGGCCTTGTATAGGAGTTTCCACCAGCCCACTAAGGGCTGATATTCACTCTCCCACAGCCCATGAAGCCCTCCCGGAGGTCTCCCGATACACTACCGGCACTCCCGGTACACTACCGATAAGCCTGGAACTTTTCCGGTGACCAAACTTGGACTTCCTTTATATGAATCTTTACCTCCGGACCATTCTGGAGCTCCTCGTGAGGTCCAAGATCTCATCCGGGACCCCGAACAAACTTCGGTCACCACCATACACAACTCTATACTACCAAAACGTCACCAAACCTTAAGTGTGCAGACCCTGCGGGTTCGAGAACTATGTAGACATGACCGAGACACCTCTACGGTCAATAACCAATGGCGGGACCTGGATGTCCACATTGGTTCCTACATACTCTACGAAGATCTTTATCGGTCGAACCTCTATGTCAAGGATTCAGTTAATCCCATATGATGTTCCCTTTGTTCTTCGGTATGTTACTTGCCCGAGATTCGATCGTCTTTATCTCCATACCTAGTTCAACCTCGTTACCGGTAAGTCTCTTTACTCATTTTGTAATACAAGATCCCGCAACTAACAATTAGTCACATTGCTTGCAAGGCTCATTGTGATGTTGTATTACCGAGTGGGCCCCGAGATACCTCTCCGTCACACGGAGTAACAAATCCCAGTCTCGATCCATGCTAACTCAACAGACACCATCGGAGATACCTGTAGAGCACCTTTATAGTCACCCAGTTACGTTGCGACATTTGATACACACAAGGCACTCCTCCGATATCCGTGAGTTGCATGATCTCATGGTCATAGGAACACATACTTGACATGCAGAAAATAGTAGCAATAAACTGACACGATCATATGCTACGTTTGTAGTTTGGGTCTTGTCCATCAAATCATTCTCCTAATGATGCGATCCCATTATCAAATGACATCACATGTCAATGGCCAGGAAACCTTGACCATCTTTGATTAACGAGCTAGTTCACTAGAGGCATACTAGGGACACAGTGTTGTCTATTTATCCACACATGCAATGTGTTTCCAGTCAATACAATTATAGCATGGATAATAAACGATTATCATGAACAAGGAAATATAATAATAAACACTTTATTTATTGCCTCTAGGGAATATTTCCAACATTCAATTGGTGACCTGACGTCCTTGATATGCCCCATTTCTAGTCGACTCCTGCTTTTGGATGCACCCTTATGGGTGGTAGTGCGGGCGGATTTTGCTAACCAAAATCTTGAGAGGCCACAGAATTACAGGTGAGCTTTGCTTCGTAGGCAAGGTCTTTTAGGAGCGCTTGCATGTTGTCCGAAGATGTATTAGTGGTAGTAGGTTGGGGCAGCCGAACACCCACCTTATTTCCCCACCGCCTCCCATGGAATATTAAGTGCGAAGTTGTGCCTCCTCGACACGTACTTTGATGGTCCTAAATTGTGCGGTGGGGGGTGAATCCCTATAGAGGGGAAGAGGAAGGATTCAAGTTTTTAGTCTAAATCCGAACTCGCTTCCCAGCCTTTCGTGCCTTGACGGCAAATGCCCAACCTTGCCGGTCATCTTTGTAGCTGAATTCGGCCGCCACTGCGAGTGCGTGTTCCTCAGTTCTAAGGGAACGCTCTGTATTGTCATTAGCACTGATGACCCCCTTGGGGCCCGGTATCTTGAGCTTGAGGTATGCGTAATGCGGGAATGCGTTGAAATGAGCAAACGCCGTCCGACCAAGCAGCGCGCGATAGCCGTTGTGGAAGGGCACAATGTCAAAGATCAAGTCTTCGCTGTGGAAGTTATCGGGCGAGCCAAATACAACCTCCAGGGTTACAGAATCCGTACATCGGGCCTCAACGTCTGGGATCACTCCCTTGAAGGTAGTGCTGCTGGGTTTGATCCTTGACGGATCTATACCCATCTTTTCCATCGTGTCTGAGTAAATCAGATTGAGGCTACTTCCTCCATCCATTAGGACTTTGGTGAGGTGATACCCATCTATGATGGGATCTAGGACGAGCGCGTCCGAGCCCCCATGACGGATACTGGTCGGGTGGTCGTGCCGGTCAAAGGTGATCGGGTATGCTGACCATGGGTTATACTTCGGAGCTACGGGCTCCACAGCATATACCTCCCGAAGGGCCCGTTTCCTTTCCTTCTTAGGTATGTGGGTGGCGTATATCATATTCACCGTTTTGACTTCGGGAGGGAATTTTTTTTGTCTGCCACCAATTGGACCCCGAGGTTCATCCTCATCCTCGCTGTGAGAGCTCTTGCCTTGGTCCTCGGGCGGTATCTTGCCGGCCTGCTTAAACACCCAGCAATTGCGGTGTGTGTGATTGGCTTGATGGAAATATGCCCTAGAGGCAATAATAAAATGGTTATTATTATATTTCCTTGTTCATGATAATTCTCTGTTGTTCATGCTATAATTGTATTAACCAAAAACCGTAATACATGTGTGAAGACATAGACCACACCATGTCCCTAGTGAGCCTCTAGTTGACTAGCTCGTTGATCAATAGATGGTCATGGTTTCCTGGCCATGGACATTGGATTTCGTTGGTAACGGGATCACATCATTAGGAGAATGATGTGATGGACAAGACCCAATCCTAAGCATAGCACAAGATCGTGTAGTTTGTCTGCTAGAGCTTTTCTAATGTCAAGTATCATTTCCTTAGACCATGAGATTGTGAAACTCCTGGATACCGTAGGAATGCATTGGGTGTATCAAACATCACAATGTAACTGGGTGACTATAAAGGTGCACTACAGGTGTCTCCGAAAGTGTCTGTTGGGTTGGCACAAATCGAGACTGGGATTTGTCACTCCGTGTAACGGAGAGGTATCTCTGGTCCCACTCGGTAATACATCATCATAATGAGCTCAATGTGACTAAGGAGTTAGTCATGGGATCATGTGTTATGGAAAGAGTAAAGGGACTTGCTAGTAACGAGATTGAAGAAGGTATAGGGATACCGACGATCGAATCTTGGGCAACTAACATACCCATGGACAAAGGGAATTGTATACAGGATGAATTGAATCCCCGACATTGTGGTTCATCCGATGAGATCATCATGGAACATGTGGGAGATAATATGGGTATCCAGATCACACTATTGGTTATTGGCCAAAGAGGTGTCTCGGTCATGACTGCATGGTTCCCGAACCCGTAGGGTCTACACACTTAAGGTTCAGTGATGCTAGAGTTGTAACGGGAATTGTATGTGGTTACCAAAAGTCGTTAGGAGTCCCAGATGAGATCCCGGACGTCACGAGGAGTTTCGGAATGGTCCGGAGGTGAAGATTTATATATGGGAAGTCCAGTTTCAATCACCTGAAAGGTTTCGAGGTTTATCGGTATTGTACCAGGACCACCGAAGGGGTTCCGAGGGTCCACTGGGAGGGTCCACCTTACCTGGTGGACCTAATGGGCTGTAGTTTGGTGGGAACCAGCCCTTAGGGGGCTGGTGCGCCCCCAAGGGCCCAAGGCGCCTAGGGTTGGAAACCCTAGGGGGTGGGGGCGCCTCCCACCTAACTTGAGGGGCAAGTCCCCCCATGGGGCCGACACCCCCCTAGATGGATCTAGGGGGCAGCCACCCGAGGGGGCGCCACCCCCCTCTAGATGGATCTAAGGGGCCCGACCCCCTCTCCCCTTCCCCCTATAAATAGTGGGGGGTGGGAGGGCAGCCACAGCCCTCCCCCTTCCTACACCTCCTCCTCCGTAGCGCTTAGCGAAGCTCTACCGAAGAACCACGAGCTCCACCGTCACCGCGCCGTCGTGCTGCCGGAGCTCTCCATCAACTTCTCCTCCCCCCTTGCTGGATCCAGAAGGAGGAGACGTCCCCGGGCTGTACGTGTGTTGAAAACCAAGGTGTCATCCGTTTGACGCTTGGATCGGATCTTCCATGATTCGAATCGCCACGAGTACGACTCCATCAACCGCGTTCTTTGTAATGCTTCTGCTTAGTGATCTTCAAGGGTATGAAGATGCATTCCCTCTATCTCGTTGCTAGCATCTCCTAGGTTGATCTTGGTGACACGTAGGAATTTTTTTGAATTATTACTACGTTCCCCAAGAGTGGTATCAGAGCTAGGTCTATGTGTAGATTCTATGCACGAGTAGGACACAAGTAGTTGTGGGCAATGATTTGGTCAATTTGCTTGCCGTTACTTGTACTATCTTGATTAGGCGACATTGTGGGATGAAGCGGCCCGGACCGACTTTACACGTACGCTTACGTGAGACTGGTTCCACCGCCTGACATGCACTATTTGCATAAGGCGGCTAGCAGGTGTCTATCTCTCCCACTTTAGTCGGATCATATTCGATGAAGAGGGTCCTTATGAAGGGTAAATAGCAATTGGCATATCACCGTTGTGGCTTTGGCGTAGGTAAGAAACGTTCTTGCTAGAAACCCATAGTAGCCATGTAAAACTTGCAACAACAATTAGAGGACGTCTAACTTGTTTTTGCAGGGTATGCTATGTGATGTGATATGGCCAAAAGGATGTGATGAAATATATGTGATGTATGAGATTGATCATGTTCTTGTAATAGGAATCACGACTTGCATGTCGATGAGTATGACATCCGGCAGGAGCCATAGGAGCTGTCTTAATTTATTGTATGACCTGCATGTCAATCAAAAACGCCATGTAATTACTTTACTTTATTACTAACTGTTAGCCATAGTAGTAGAAGTAATAGTTGGCAAGACAACTTCATGAAGACACGATGATGGAGATCATGGTGTCGTGCCGATGATGATGGTGATCATGTCGCGCCCCAAAGATGGAGATCAAAGGCGCAAGATGATATTGGCCATATCATGTCACTTTATGATTTGCATGTGATGTTTATCATGTTCATACATCTTATTTTCTTAGAATGATGGTATCATAAATAAGATGCTCCCTCACTAAAATTTCAAGAAATGTGTTACCCCTAAAGTGTGCACCATTGCGAAGGATCATTGTTTCGAAGCACCACGTGATGATTGGGTGTGATAGATTCTAATGTTCGCATACAACGGGTGTGATCCAGATTTACACACGCAAAGCACTTAGGTTGACTTGACGAGCCTAGCATATACAGACATGGCCTCGGAACACGAGACACTGAAAGGTCGAACATGAGTCATATAGTAGATGCGATTAACATGGAGATGTTCACCATTGATGACTAGTGCGTCTCACGTGATGATCGGACACGGCCTAGTCGATGTGGATCATGTATCACCTAGTGACTAGACATATGTCTATCTGAGTGGGAGTTCATTAAATAATTTGATTAGATGAACTTAATTATCATGAACTTAGTCTAAAATTGTCTTTACAATCTATCTTGTAGATCCAATGGCCCACTATAAGAGCACATTTCTCCATGGTTGGTTTCGGTAATTGATGACACCCCTATGGACTAATGGTTGCCTTGAGTTATATTCGGAGGACTTGTCCGTAGGTACTTCTTGAAGTCCATCTGTTGGTTTCAAGGAGTTTATATGGTGACCAAGGTGGTATTCAAGGTGTTATCCATGGATTGGTCATGTAAGAGTTGAGCTTAGTGCGAACATGTCTCGAAGAAGAAGACTACGTGAGCATTCATGTTTACCTTCAAGACATCATCTTTATGAAGAGAGAGAAGATAAGATACAAGGTTGATCAAGACTAAGTCAAAGAGTGAACCAAGTTGATCAACACACAAAGCATACAAGATGTACCGAGAAGGATCAAGTGATCCCATGGTATGGTAAGCATTGTCCATTACGCTTTGTGTACCAACCCATGGTCTGCGTGAGTGTTCTTTGTAGGGTTAGGTATATTTCCATGGGATTGCATTGAGAGGAAGAACCCATACAACTCATGGAAGATGACATCAAGTGGTGATCATCATCAAGGTTGCAGTATGCAATTTCAAGTAAAGCATCATGAAGAAATCATGCTTGTAGCTTGCCATCCATTGTGGTGACAATGGACTTGTGAAGGTGTGCCGAAGAGTGACTCACCCATAGTGGAGTATGGGGGAGCAATCAACTAGCCTTCATCGAGCCAACACAATCACGAAAGGTGGTCCAACTTGAGGGAGTCAAGATTGTCATCATCAAGCTCAAGTGGACTTCGTGCAAGGCAAAGGTTTGCCCTTGATAGGTTTTCTATTTTACCAGTCTCATGGTGATAGTTTGGAGATCGGGTTATAGGATCGATAGTCGTACTATCAAGGGGGGCTTTCAAGTGAGTAGCTTGATCATATCGTTCGTCAAGATCTCAAACCATTGCATCCTTGCATCATATTTCTTGATTCTTATTTGTATTTTCTCCTTTTGAGGTTTTAGATATTATGGTTATCTTTGTTACAAGCTCTAGTACATTGAAAACGGATTTCATATGCTTCTTCTATTGCGTTTTCGGTGTTGGAGGTTTTACCGGTCTTATCCGAGGCAGGGTTCTCACAATTTTCTTATGGGACTTTTCTCATTTGCTTCTTATTGATATTTCTATCAAGATTGTGTTAGCCCATGTCGTTAGCTTTCCAACAAAATTGGTTTTGTTGAATTTGGAGTCCGTTTGTAGAAGTTGTGGCAGTTTTGGTGTTCTTAAAAGGCTACAGCGGTACTACCATGGCTAGAGCGGATATAATTTTTTACTACCACTCTAGAGCGGTACTACCACGGCTCCAAGAGCAGTAGAACCGCTACGGACCAAAATCTCGTGTTAAGTCCAGCCGTGGTAGGCACAGATGTATTTTTTAGTATCGCTCGCAAGCAGTAGTACCGCTACCCGTAGCGGTAGTACCGCTATCCATAGTGGTAGTACCGTGAGGACGAGCGGTAGTACCGCTCCGGCGGTTCTACTGGCCTTTTGCCTCCTTGGTGTTGTTTTTTCAAAGGGCTTCCACTGCCCCAGTGGTAGTACCGCTCCCATGAGCGGTAGTACCGCTCTGTGCGGGCTGTGAGCATAACGGTTGGATTTTTCCCCACCTATAAAAGGGGGTCTTCTTCCCCGTTGAACCTTATCCTTTGAGCTCGAGTTTGCCCCCCATTGTTGACCTTCTTTGAGATTGCTAACTCTCAATCCCTCCAATGATTCTTGCTAGTTCTTGAGGGAAAAGAGAGAGGAGATCTAGGTCCACATTTACACCAATCACTTTCTCCTCTAAGTGAGGGGAACCCCTTGGATCTAGATCTTGGAGTTCTTCATGTTCTTCTTCGTTCTTCCTCTCATTTTATTCCATAGAATTAGTTGTTGTGGAGGGATTTGGGAGAGAATGACTTGGGCACTCCGTGTGCCCTTGCCATTGTATTTTGTGCATAGGTTTGAGTTCTCCATCGTGATACGTGGAAGTGAGAAGTTGAGAGGCTTATTACTCTTGGGTGTTTGAGCACCCTAGAGCTTGTTCCTCTTGGGTGATTTGGCGCCCTAGTGGCCTTAGAGCTCAATCATTGTGGTGCTAAGCTCCAGGCAAGCTTCTAGGTATCGAATTAGGTTGTGGAGATTTGCCCGAGCATTTGAGGTCACCTCGGAGCCACAATCCATTGTGGTGAAGCTTCATGGTGTCGTTGGGAGCCTCCAATTAAGTTGTGGAGATTGCCCCAACCTTGTTTGTACGGGTGAAAGGATCGATATGGTCGACAAGGGGGGGGGTGAATAGGCAACTAACACTTTTTAACTTTTCTTTAACAATTAAGGTTTAGCATCAAATAAGTTAGCTAGCTGTGCAACTAGGTAAACAACCTATATGATGCTAATCAATACAAGTACACAAGCAAGCAAGGGATATGACACAATAAATGCTTGCAAGAAGTAAAGGTGCGAGATAACCAAAAGTGGAGCCGGTGGAGACGAGGATGTGTTACCAAAGTTCCTTCCCTTGTGAGGAAGCACGTCTCCGTTGGAGCGGTGTGGAGGCACAATGCTCCCCAAGAAGCCACTAGGGCCATCGTATTCTCCTCATGCCCTCACACAATGCGAGATGCCGTGATTCCACTATTGGTGCCCTTGAAGGCGGCGACGGAACCTTTACAAACAAGGTTGGGGCAATCTCCACAACTGAATTGGAGGCTCCCAACGACACCACGAAGCTTCACCACAATGGAATGTGGCTCCGAGGTGACCTCAACCGTCTAGGGTGCTCAAACACCCAAGAGTAACAAGATCCGCAAGGGATTAGTGGGGGAATCAAATTTCTCTTGGTGGAAGTGTAGATCGAGGCCTTCTCAACCTATCCCTAGGAAATCAACAAGATTGATTGACTAGGGAGAGAGATCGGGCGAAAATGGAGCTTGGAGCAACAATGGAGTTTTTGGGAAGGAAGAGGTAAGCTTCTTGAAGAAGAAGACCTCCCTTTTATAGTGGGGGAAAAGATCCAACCATTACCCACTCACTCAGCCCCGCGCATCACGGTATTACCGCACAACTCACAGTACTACCGCGATGGCTTGCGGTACTACCGCTGGCACGGAAGTAGCTGGCGCTGGCCTTTTAGCACTAAGGCACAAGCGGTAGAACCGCCGGAGTGGTACTACCGCGAGCCCGTGCGGTACTACCGCATGGTTGGTAGAGGCAGCTACTAGAGGCGCACGGAAGTAAAAAATTACTTCCGTGCCAACCTCCGCAGAGGGAGACTCTACGAAAAAATCCGCACGATAGTACCAGACGGAAATCACGGTACTACCATAGCAGGGCGGAAGTAAAAAATTACATCCGCCCCTACTACCGTAGGAGTCGAGGCCAGGGCAGGAGACAACGGTACTACCGCTCTGGGGAGTGGTACTACCGCTGGTACCTGTGGTACTACTGCTCCCTGGAGTGGTACTACCGCAGGCCACTGAACTCAGACACCTTGCAGGCGTACCTTTTTGCACAGAGAAAGAAAACGGGTTGGGGCTCCATCAAAGAGAGGGAAAGGTGGTGCAAAGGATAAATGTGTACGTGTTGATTCCACCCAGACCTTTCTGATGCGGACCCCCTCTTGATAGTACGGCTTTCCTACGAATCAAATCCACCGAAAAGAAACATATAGAACAACCGTCTTCGAGAGATCCTGAGGGGCACTGAATCGTCTTGTGCCTAGACTTGTGATATCTGAAATGCTCAATGCACACGATTAGTCCGCAAATGCATTGTCATCAATCACCAAAACCACTTAGGGAGAAATATACCCTTACAATCTCCCCCTTTTTGGTGGATTGATGACAACACAGGATTTGCACATAAGGATATTCAATAAGTATATGCAACCACAAGACCTACAAAATATAGGATAGCTCCCCCTAGATGTGTGCACACTCTAGATATGCTTTGGACTACATGGCACACACACTAGGATCAACGCTCCCCCTATATTTTATAGGCAATGCGATCTGTGCAACAGAATGAACAGAACTACGAATGGAAACTAGGCATAGCATGTGAGCATAAAGATAAGGCGACTATATGGTCATACTCACAAGCTACGGATCATACTAGACAATAAATAAAGGAAAAGTGATAGCATATGTCTCACACCATATGATAGAGGAAGTCTCCAGTTCACACACACACACAAATGACATAAAGCAACGTTCAACGAAAGCAAAGAGACGACGAAAAGGCAAACACAAATACGCGCAAATCCTACACTCTCTCCCCCTTTAGCATCGAGACACCAAAAAGGTAGAGAGGACACCTAACACCTAGGTGGTAGTTCCCATGCAGAAAGCTCAGTCATCGGACTCCTCCGAAGCATCTGGTACGGACTCCGCATCTGAATCATCCCACTGATACTGCTGCTTAGCCATCCAAGTGGCCTCAAGGGTAATGTCCTTCTCAGACCCACTCGAGATGTGCTCGCCAAGCCTCCACAGAATACGCTTGTCACGCTGGCGACTCTCCTTCTGAGTAACGTGAGCCTGATACTGACCCTTGGCCTACATATAGAACAAAGTCTTCATCTTGAGAGAGAGCTTCTTGTCCCAAGAAGGCTCAGAAGACGGAGGCACATAGGACTCAGAGCTATTGTCATCCTCCTCTTCGATATCATCCTCATCGACCTCCATACGAGCAGACGGTGGCCTAGTGGTGGTGTTGGCCCACTTGTCCTTCATCCGCAGACGAATGGGCTCATGAATGAACGTGTGCTCTGGCATGTCCTGACCAGGAAACTTCTTGTCCCAAGTAGCACGAATCAGGTAGAACAGGTATGGCCCATAAATGGGGATCTTCCGATGAAACACAGCAGTGCGAAGCTTAGACCACATAACATGAGACACATCAAGGATGCCAATGTGCTCATTTATTCCTTTCTCACAAAGCAACAACATATCCACCAGATAGGAGTGTACCTTGTCCTTGTCTCCCATGCGAGGGAACGGAGTGTTGCGGAAGATCCGGTGCATAACATCAAGGTCTTCAGAATGTGGAAAGGCACGAGCCGATCCTTACCAGCTGGCTGAGGGTTGCCGTGAGGGCGCATACCAAGTGGCTCATCAAGTCCGGTGTCAGGAACATGCATCAATGCCATGAAGTCCTTCCAGGTGGCAGATAGTTGCTCGCCATGTGTCATCCATGTCATGGTCTGCTCCGCATCAGAGTGAAAGTGAATGGAGGCAAAGAACTGACCCAAAAGCTCTGGATCGAAGTCAAGGTGGAAGGTGATGATGTCTGCTTACCAACTGGTCCACCAACTCCAGAGCCTCACCAAAGTATTTCGGATTCTGCCTCATGTGTTCTAGATCAATGTATTGGACATGAACATATTGATTTTTCTTGCCCTTGATCACATCTGTGTGAATACGAAACTGCTGCTTGGACCAGAACAATTCATATGCCTAAGAGACTACCCTTGGCTTGTCGTAGGGATTGATCAACCTACATTGCAGAAATTCAGCTTGGGGCATGACATCAAAGTTCTCAACAGGTTCCTTTTGCTTGGGCGGTCCTCTTGAAGTGGCGGGGTGGATCATTGGAGCCCTCAGGAGCATCTGGATTGCGAAGCCGCTTTGAACTTGTGTCACGAGACGGATTGGAACAGCGTGGAGTGGAGTGGGAACCAGAACCACCACCTAGGACACACAACGCAAACACAAAGGACAAACGAGAAAATAAGGCAAGGATGAAAGGAGACACAAAAACCATGTAGAATCGAGAATGGACAGGACAAAATGAGGGAGTTGTGGATCGAGAAAAGTATCAAAATGATCTTGCGAAAGTAAAATTTTACTACCGCTCCAGATGCGGTAGTACCGCTGGAGCGGTAGTACTGTGGTCGGAGCAGTAGTACCGCCCTAGCAGCGGAAGTAAAAAAATAGTACTGCCCACGACGCGGTAGTACCGTGGGGGTGGTAGTACCATGGCGTCCGCGGAAGTAATTTTTTACTTCCGCCCTTGAGCGGTAGTACCACATTAGGTGCGGTAGTACCGCATGGGGCGGAACTCTGCAGAAGCACGAATCAGATCATATGGTACTGCCCTAGATCCAAAACTACTCCATTTAATCCTGGCAAAACGCACTTCTAACACACTAGCACTCGCAAAACATCTCCTCATGCACAGATTGGATCAAAACAAGGCTAGACCATCTCATATTTCCCCAAAAGCCTAGATTCAAAAATAGAGATGCAAACAAGAAGGGATTGGGGAAATACCGGGGTCGATAGCAAGAGGACGATGTGGGGAACAATCCCTCCAAAGCAAATGCGAATCGGGTGGCCGGAGATGGAGATCCGGCTAGGAGATCCGGCAACAGTTTGAGAGGAAGAGAGAGAGAGAGACGTGAGGGGAAGAGAGAAACTGGGGTATGGGGGAGATGGGAAACCCCCTGCCCCACTCTTAACCCCCACGCTCGCTCGTCGTTGCGGTAGTACCGCGGGTCATCGCGGTAGTACCGCTCGGCGGGCGGAAGTAATTTTTTTACTTCAGCGCGGTAAGCGGTAGTACCGCTCCAGCGGTATTGCCACATTTCTCACGGTAGTACCGTGCTATCGTCTCGGTGAATAAAAGCACAAATAACGCAAATCGAGGAGAATTTCTAGTGAGATAGCCAATATCCGCACAACACACGAGGCAAGAAAAACTATGATCTAGAATAAAATCACGAGCATGGTCCATCGGAGAAAACAAGAAAATAAGACCAACCGGCAAGCCTCAACTTCACATGAAGAGAGGGCGGTGGCCCTAGAGCCACCTATGTTTGAGTTAGATGGTATGGCACCATGAAGAATTATCCTTGGGCCCATGACCATGACTCGTCTGTTAAGCATAGTGACCATCACAGATGGCAAGTGATAGACTTTGATTAGTTTATGCATAATAGGAGGAGTAATAGTTCATTGAGAGAACCAGACTCCCCCTAAATCCATGCCTACATCTAGACAAGACATAATGATGAGTGTGGGGAGGTGTGCACTAAGTCAATCCACATTGCTCGAATCAATGATATTTAGCTCATGCCTTAACTCGCGAAATCTTGCTTCATCTAAAGGCTTCGTAAAAATATCTGCAAGTTGATCGTTTGTGCTCAGATGAATAAGATTGATGTCTCCCCGCTTGATGTGTTCCCGAAGAAAGTGATGACGAATATCAATATGCTTCGTCTTGCAATGTTGTACTGGGTTGCTGGAGATCATAATGGCACTTTCATTATCACAGTAAAGAGGCACTTTGTCACAATGGACACCGTAATCCTTTAAAGTTTGCCTCATCCATAGAATCTGAGCACAACAACTGGCAGCAGCTACGTACTCGGCCTCGGTGGACGAGAGAGAAACACAGTTTTGTTTCTTTGAAGACCAACTTACCAAAGACCGACCAAGAAATTGGCAGCCTCCAGAAGTGGACTTTCTATCCAAACGGTCTCCTGCCCAATCCGAGTTAGTATATCCAACGAGATCAAATGAAGCCCCCTTGGGATGCCATAAGCCAAAGTTTGGGGTATGAGCCAAATATTGAAAGATTCGCTTGACAGCCACATGGTGACTGTCCTTAGGTGCGGATTGAAATCGTGCACAAATACCCACACTTAACATGATATCCTGTCTAGATGCACAACGGTAAAGCAAGGATCCTATCATGGGGAGATATACCTTTTGATCCACCACTTTACCATTGGGATCGTTGTCAAGATGGCATTTGAGTGGCATGGGAGTGTTGGCCTTGGGAGGATTGAGCTCATCCATCTTGAACCTCTTGAGCATGTCTTGAGTATATTTGGCTTGATTGATGAAGGTACCTTGACTTTGTTGCTTGACTTCAAAACCAAGGAAGTACTTCAACTCTCCCATCATGGATATCTCAAACTTGTTTGTCATCAAAGTGGCGAACTCTTCATTGAAAGCTTTGTTAGGAGAACCAAAAATAATATCATCAACATATAGTTGGCATATGAACAAGTTCCCGTTGACCCTCTTGGTAAAAAGAGTGGGGTCGATTTTCCCAATTTCAAACCCACGGTCTTGCAACATCTCGGTAAGGTGCTCATACCACGCACGTGGGGCTTGTTTAAGGCCATAGAGAGCCTTATCAAGAACATATACATGATTGGGGAACTTGGGATCCTCAAACCCCGGGGCTTGCTTGACATATACCAACTCCTTAAGAGGACCATTAATAAACGCACTCTTGACATCCATTTGATATAATTTAAAATTATGATGAGAGGCATATGCAAGTAACATGCGAATAGATTCAAGGTGAGCAACAGGAGCAAAGGTTTCACCGTAGTCGATACCCTCGACTTGGGAGTATCCTTGTGCCACCAGTCGTGCCTTGTTGTGAATGCCAGTACCGTTCGCATCTTGCTTGTTTTTGAAGATCCATTTTGTTCCAATAACATTGTGATTCTCCTTAGTTCTTGGCACCAGTCGCCACACTTGGTTGCGCTCGAAGTTGTTGAGTTCATCGTGCATAGCTTCAACCCACTCCATATCCTCGAGCGCATCTTGAACCTTAAGGGGCTCAATGCAAGAAACAAACGCGTGATGTTCACAAAAGTTTGTTAATTGTTTACGAGTGGTTACCCCTTTTTGCAAGTCACCGTAGATGTTCTCCAACACATGTTGTATAATTCTGAGCTTGTTGGCATTCTTGGCGGCTTTCTTGGCAGCTTGTCTCTCTAAGATTTCTTCCATGGAAGGTTGAGGGACTACATCTTGTGAGTCATTATCTTGATGATCTTGAGTGCCTTCTTGAGCTTGCTCTTGATCTTGAAGAAGATCTTTATCTTGATATTGCTCAGAGATAGGACCTTGATCTTGGGCATCACTTGGTGAGACACCATCATCAATGAGTTGATCTTGCCCTTGATCTTGTTCATGTGATAGAGGACCTTCAGTTTGTTCTTCGGAAGCGTGTGGGTCTTGCATTGGTGATGGTTCCACTTGAGTAGAACATTGTCCTTCTCCTTCGGCCACAAGGGTTCCTCAATGGGTAGGAAGTATCCCACACCCATTCTTCTTATGGCTTGGGGAGGAATTTCATCACCTACATCACAAAGACCACTTTGCTCCACTTGGGAGCCATTATTTTCATCAAACTCTACGTTACTCTTCTCCTCAATGAGTCCCGCGGACTTGTTGAGGACACGGTAAGCATGAGAGTTTGCAGCATAATCAACAAATATGCCCTCATGGGCTCTAGATTCAAATTTAGATAACCGAGCACCTTTCTTGAGAATGAAACACTTACAACCGAACACCCAAAAGTATGTGAGGTTGGGCTTGTTCCTGGTAAGAATCTCATACGGGGTCTTGTTCAACCCTTTGCGAAGATAGAGTCAATTATATGCATGGCAAGCCGTGTTGATGACTTCGGCCCAAAAGTTGTACGAAGGTTTAAACTCCGCCATCATGGTTCTTGCCGCATCAATCAACGTCCTGTTCTTCCTCTCAGCAACACCATTTTGTTGGGGGGTGTAAGGTGTGGAATATTGGTGCTTGATCCCTTCGTCACTGAGAAACTCATTCAGGCTGTAGTTCTTGAACTCGATGTCGTTGTCACTTCTAATCAACAAAATCTTTGCATCATGTTGGCGTTGGACTTCATTTGCAAAGTCGATGACGGTCTGTTGGGTCTCACTCTTATTGTTGAAGAAATAAACCCAAGTATATCTTGAGTAATCATCCACAATCACCAAACACTATTTTCTTCCACCAAGAATGTCAAAGGATGGAGGACCAAAGAGATCCATGTGAAGGAGCTCTAAGGTTCTCTTAGAGTATATTGTAGTGGTTGGACGATGAGCCTTCTCATGTAGCTTTCCTTTGATACATGCACTGCAAGCACGATCTTTGACAAAACTCACATTTGTTAGTCCAAGGATGTGATCCCCTTTGAGGAGACTTTGCAAAGATCTCATATTGACATGGGCTAGCCGGCGATGCCAGAGCCATCCCACATCAACTTTAGCCATTAAGCAAGTCGCGGTCTTAATGGGTTGCTCCGAGAAGTCCACCACATAGAGACCGTTCTTGACATGCCCAACAAAAGCTACTTTAAGAGTCTTGCTCCACAAAAGGGTCACAGAGTCAATACTAAAGAAAGTACTAAAACCCATGGTTGCAAGTCGATAAACTGACAGTAGATTGTATGCGAGGGTCTCAACAAGCATGACCTTCTTTATGGTGAGTTCCGGAGAGATTACCACCTTGCCGAGACCCAATACCTTAGAAATTGCATCATCACCAAACGAGACTTGGGTGGCCATAGATGTGTTAGGATGAACGTCCACCACCAAGTCCTTGCTTCCGGTCATATGATTTGTCGCTCCACTATCGAGCAACCATGATGTTCCTCCGGAAGCAAACCCCTACAAGAGATCAATGTTTGGTTTTAGGTACCCATTCTTTAATGGGTCCTTTCATGTTAGCAACAAGGGTCTTAGGAACCCAAATACACCATTCAATGTACTCATAAGAAGAACCAACAAATTTGGCATAAACATGCCCATCACTAGCATGGCATAACACATAAGAGGGGTTAAAGTCGCCGGTCTTGTTGGATTGGATGTTCTTGGTCTTGCCCTTCTTGGCACTTTCCAACATAGCTTGGCTCTTCTTCTCCTCATGAGGGCCTTCACCAGCTCTTAAAAGGTTTGCTTGAGCGGTGGAGCTTCCTTGGTGTTAACCTTCTTCTTCTCATTTGTTTTGGGTACAAACCCCACTCCTTCTTTTGCCACAACTTCCTTCTGAGAAGTGAGGAGGTCATTGAGTGTCTTCTCACCTTGGATGCATGTCACCAACCCCCTTTTAAGCTGATCTTTGAGCTTGGCATTTTCCTCCACAAGATGTGCATGCTCACAACATGGGTTAGTAGCAGATGCATTATCAATTAGAACAAAAGGAGGACATGTGGCAATTTCCTTAGTGATTTTCACTTGGAGTTGATCATGTGACTCCTTAAGAGAGGAATGAGCACACGTCAATGCCTTGTGAGCATTGACAAGTGTGTCAAGCTCAACTTTGAGACGATCACGATCCACCCGAAGTGCAACCTTCTCAAACTTGAGAGCACGGTTAAGAACAATAGCATGATCATAATCTTTACGTAATCTAGTAAGGTCAACATTTTGTGACTCCTCAAGAGTCATACGAAGACCTTGCTCTTCCTCAAGAGCAATAGATAGATCCGCTATCTCGTCGGCATAATCACGACTATGACCTCTTAGTTCCTCAAGACACTCTTCTTGAGACTCAATAGTGTCCTGGGCCTCACCATGTTGTTCCAAGAGAGCAACGAAGTGCTTCTTGGGCTCTGCCTTGAGTTTGGCCATGAATTTGTCAAACTCATTCTCGTCCTCTTTTCCTTCCTCGAGTTCATTCATATTATCTAAGGATGAAGTGGAAGAAATGGAAGCCTTAATGTTTGAGGTAATGATGTTGGAGGTTACCTTAGAGATACCTTTAGCCATGAGGCACCTCGTGATGATGTTCTCATTGGGGGCCTCAAAGAGTGATGCCTTTGTTGGGGTGGAAGAGGCAATTGCCACAGATGCCATTGGCATTCCTTCACCGCTTGTGTCTTCATCATCAACATCATCATCTTAGGCATACTCTTCTTGTGCTACCAATACTTTGTGTGGAGCCTTCTTGACAAAGTTGGTTTTGTTTGGGAAGGACTTGGATTTATCCTTATGAATGAGCTTGCCACCATTGTCTTCCCTCTTTTCATATGGACAATCCACCACAAAGTGACTTACATTACCACAATTATAGCAAGTTCTCACACGTTGCTTTCCCTTTGACCCATTTGAGTTGTTCTTGGAGAAATTTGGCCTTGAGTTTCTCGTGTTGCCCCAAAATTGTCTGGACGCAAGAGCCATGTGCTCATGATAAGCATATTTGGTGTCCTCGGGGCTAAAATCTTCTTCTTCCTCTTGACTGACCTTGGCCTTCAATGCAAGGTTGGTATAGGACTTTCTTGACCATTGAACACAAGCAAGAGCATTGTCGGCTGTCGCATTGAGGATGTTCATTGCAATGAATTCATCCAACACATCACCAGATGATAAGTTGTGAAAGTCTGGTCTTTGATGAACGACAGCGGACATGGCCTTGTTGTAGGGCATGATAGCCTTCAAGAACTTACGCTTGATCCAAGTGTCATCCACATCCTTGCTGCCTTGATCCTTGAGGGCAACAGCGAGAGCGGTCACCCTTCTATAGAGCTCATGCGGTTCCTCATCCTCTATCATCACAAACTCATCTGACTGATCAAGAACAACTTCATAGTTTGACCGTTGAATGCTTGAGATGCCCTTGTACATGGAGATGATGTGTTCCCAACATTCTTTAGCGACAGTAAAAGGTCGCAGGTGAGGTAGATCTTCAGGAGGAATCGCAGCTTGGAGTATGAACAAGGCGGAAGAATTCAGCTGCTTGTTCGCTTGTTCTCTTGGAGTAAGATTGCATGGATCATGAGGATAGTATCCTTCTTCAATGACTCTCATGAGATGAATTTATCTATGATCTAAATGAGACTTGATACTAAAAACCCAGTTAGCAAAATCATTCGTAACTAGTTTAGGAGGAGGGCCGAGATTAACTATATGAGGTGGATGCGCCAGTCCTCCATAGACCACGGGAGGAGGAACAATGGAAAAGCTCCCCGACCCGTTAACCCTTTGAGCATGATCATCTTTGTCTGCACTAGCCCCCTCCTTACCGGAGTTGACATCCGATTACGAGTTAGTGGGTTTGACCACTTGCCCTGCATCGGTAGACATTTTAAGAGTATTAAGGAAATCTTTAAACAACGATTGAACCTCGGGGGCCATGGAGGATTTGAGTAAGGTCAAAGCCTCATTCAAATCCTCGCGTGAGACCGTGTTCACACCCATGGCCTCGGCAAGTTCACCCACACGAGCCTCGTCGCCAGCCATACTCTTCGGGTGGTGAAACCCTTAATAAAGAAACCTGGCTTTGATACCAATTGAAAGGATCGATATGGTTGACTAGAGGGGGGGTGAATAGGCAACTAACACTTTTTAACTTTTCTTTAACAATTAAGGTTTAGCATCAAATAAGTTAGCTAGATGTCCAACTAGGTGAACAACCTATATGATGCTGATCAATGGCAAGCAAGGGATATGACACAATAAATGCTTGCAAGAAGTAAAGGTGCGAGATAACCAAAAGTGGAGCCGGTGGAGACGAGGATGTGTTACCGAAGTTCCTTCCCTTGTGAGGAAGTACGTCTCTGTTGGAGCGATGTGGAGGCACAATGCTCCCCAAGAAGCCACTAGGGCCACCGTATTCTCCTCACGCCCTCACACAATGCGAGATGCCATGATTCCACTATTGCTGCCCTTGAAGGCGGTGAGCAAACCTTGACAAACAAGGTTGGGGCAATCTCCACAACTGAATTGGAGGCTCCCAACGACACCACGAAGCTTCACCACAATGGAATGTGGCTCCGAGGTGACCTCAACCGTCTAGGGTGCTCAAACACCCAAGAGTAACAAGATCCGCAAGGGATTAGTGGGGGGAATCAAATTTCTCTTGGTGGAACTGTAGATCGGGGCCTTCTCAACCTATCCCTAGGAAATCAACAAGATTGATTGGCTAGGGAGAGAGATCGGGCAAAAATGGAGCTTGGAGCAACAATGAAGTTTTTGGGAAGGAAGAGGTAAGCTTCTTGAAGAAGAAGACCTCCCTTTTATAGTGGGGGAAAAGATCCAACTGTTACCCACTCACTCAGCCCCGCGCGTCATGGTACTACCGCACAACTCACGGTACTACCGCGATGGCTTGTGGTACTACCGCAGCCTGGTGCGGTACTACCGCAGCCTGGTGCGGTACTACCGCTGGCACGGAAGTAGCTGGCCCTGGCCTGTTAGGACTAAGGCGCAAGCGGTAGAACCGCCGGAGTGGTACTACCGCGAGCCCATGCGGTACTACCGCACGGTTGGTAGAGGCAGCTACTGGAGGCGCACGGAAGTAAAAATTACTTCCGTGCCAACCTCCACAGAGGGAGACTCTACGAAAAAATCCGCACGGTAGTACCGGACAGAAATCACGGTACTACCATAGTAGGGTGGAAGTAAAAAATTACATCCGCCCCTACTATCGCAGGAGTCGAGGCCAGGGCAGGAGACAGTGGTACTACCGCTCTGCGGAGCGGTACTACCGCTGGTACCTGCAGTACTACCGCTCCCTGGAGCGGTACTACCGCAGGCCACTGAACTCAAACACCTTGCAGGTGTACCTTTTTGCACAGAGAAAGAAAATGGGTTGGGGCTCCATCGAAGAGAGGTAAAGGTGGTGCAAAGGATAAATGTGTACGTGTTGATTCCATCCAGACCTTTCCGATGCGGACCCCCTCTTGATAGTACGGCTTTCCTACGAATCAAATCCACCAAAAAGAAACGCTTAGAACAACCGTCTTCGAGAGATCCTGAGAGGCACTGAATCGTCTTGTGCCTAGACCTGTGATATCTGAAATGATCAATGCACAGGATTAGTCCGCAAATGCATTGTCATCAATCACCAAAACCACTTAGGGAGAAATATGCCCTTACAACGGGTTCGGTGACCACCCTCAAGGGTCCCTGAGTGGAATGACGACATCTTGCATCGTGCGAGGGTGTGAGGAGATTACGGTGGCCCTAGTGGCTTCTTGGGGAGCATTGTGCCTCCACACCGCTTCGAACGGAGATTAGCATCCACAAGGGTGTGAACTTCGGGATACATCATCGTCTCCGCGTGCCTCAGTTATCTCTTACCCGAGCCCCTTTACTTATGCACTTTACTTTGTGATAGTCGTATTGTTTCTTATTATATATCTTTCTATCACTTAGTTGTGTATCTTGCTTAACATAAGTTGTTGGTGCACACAGGTGAGCCTAGTTGTTTAGGTTTTGTGCTTAACTAATTAAACGATAGTTTTATTCCGCATTTGTTCAAGCCTAAACCGTAATTATTTTAATGCGCCTATTCACCCCCCTCTAGGCGACATCCACATCCTTTCAATTGGTATCAGAGCGAGGTTTCTCATTATTAGGTTTAACAACCTAGAGAGTAAGGATGTCGGCTAGGGGATTAGGATTATCTGACACTCTTAGTTTCGATGGCACAAATTTTGATGTTTGGGTAATTCGCATGCTTAATCTCTTTAGGGTCATGAACCTGTCTTTAGAGTGAATTGTAGATATGGGTTTTTCTCCTCCAAAGGATTCTCAACACCTATCTTTGGAGGATGAGAAAAACTCTTATCTCAATGCTCAAGCTTCTAATGTGCTTTTTGATGCTTTGAGCAATGTAGTTACGTTCCGGGATGCTCATGAGTTGTGGACAAAGCTTCAAGATAAATTTGGTGATTCCAAGATTTGTGGGGATGATTGTTCTCCCTCCACCTCCGGTCGTGTTGTCTTCTCAACTTCATCTACTTCACCTACATGTGGATTGCCACAAGGTAATTATATGGTGAGTAGTGATGATCATTGTAATGATGATAGTGGGCTTATTGTTGATGCTTCATCTTTGGACTTTAACACCTCGAGCACATTAAATGTTTCACATTCTTTTGTTGATAGTCCTTGCATATCATGTACAAGTTGCTTGACTAAATCTCATGATGATATGCTTGCTATATCTTGTTGCCGTGATAAAACTGTATCAATTTCCTCGAGTTGTTGTGCTAACAATCTACTGCAATGAATATCGTAGGTAGAGTGATTTCGATCTCATATAGCTACCTTTACTTTCAAAGTGAAACGACTTTCCTTTTACGTTGAGATATTTGAATTGGATTTTATTTCACCACTACTATCGTAACGCACAGAAAACATTGATGTTTCATGGAATAAGATGTGGTCTTGAATGGCGATCCAAGAGATCCTACATCATCATCTATTGTTTCTCACTTTTGCCTTATGGCTAAGGCTTCAAAGGTATCTCCTACTTTGAATCCCAATATATCTCATGATCATGATGTTGATGATAATGATGAAGAGAGTGATAATATTACTTCCTTAAAAATTAAGGGAGAAATGGTTTTTAAAGCTCTTCATAAGAATAAAATTGCTCATTCCAACTTCATGGAAATCATGTCTATTGCCGTTGAGGGCAAGAAATATATTGAGGAGTTGGAAGCTCATCTCGAGGAGCATGAGACCACCATTGACAAAATGGAAAGTCATGAACGTGATTACGCTAATGAGATCGCGGAGCTATCTCAAGCTATTGAAAATGAATAAACCACCAAGGAATCTCTTGAGGAGACCTTTGCTCTAGAATTATCTAGATTAAAGGAATCCATGAAAGAGGTCTTAAGGTGGCTAATGTTTTTAGAACTAAAAATGATAAGATTGAAGTTGCACATGCTAAACTCCTTGAGGACTTTGAGCACCTCGAAAATGGCTCAAGGGTCATTAAGAGTTCGCTCATTGAACTCACTCAGTCTCATGCTCAACTTAAAGTTTCATATGCTAAAGAGCTTGCCAAGTTTCCTTCTCCTCTTGTTGTTAATGATGATGCTTGTGCTACTAACTCTATTTCTTGTGAAGCATCCATATTAAAGGAGAATGTTGAGCTAAGGGCTCAACTTGAGTTGCTATCTAGAAATTATGGGAAATTGGAAGAAAGTCATGAAAAGCTTCCTAGCTCTCATGTCAATCTTCTAGTATCGCATAATGTGATAAAGATAGCTCATGAGGCTAGTACCACTAAGGTAACATCTAGTCAGCCTCATGTGGACATTAGCACTACATCTAGTAGAAATGCTTTATTGCCATGTGCTAGTCCTCGTAGTTCATCTACTCATAATGTTGGTACATCTTGTGATGAATTACTCATTTCTCTAATGATGAAGCTTATACTTCCTATAACACTTGTGTTAATTCGAACCATGTAGAGGAAATCAATGAGCTCAAGGCCCAAGTCACTTCTTTGAAGAAAGACTTGGAAAAGAGTCATGAAGGGAAGTCCACACTCAACAATATCTTGAGTGTGCAAAAATTCCCAAATGACGAAGGTGGACTTGGATTCAACTCCAAGAAGAAGAAGATGTCCACGAAGTACAAGAATAAGGGACAAGAACAAGTCAAGAATTTGGCCAAGATTATTTGCTTCAAGTGCAAAATAGAAGGGCACCATGTAAGATCTTCCCCGTTGAAGAAGAAGCCTCAAAGTAACAAGCAACAAGGGAAGCGGCCACAAGTTCAATCGCATGCTCAACCACAAGTTAAAGAAAGGCCTCTCCCCAAGAATACCCAAGTCATCGCTCCTCAAGTTGAGAAATCAATTGAGAAGAAATTAAGGGGTAGATGTTGCTACTTATGTTGTGAGAAGGGTCACTTCGCTCCTTCTTGCACGAAAGGTAACTTATCCAACCCAATCATTATTGATGATATCTATTCTCTTGGGAAGGATAAGTGATACGTCTCCATCATATCTATAATTTTTGACTGTTTCATGCCAATATTCTACAACTTTCATATACTTTTGGCAACTTTTTATACTATTTTTGGGACTAACATATTGATCCAATGCCTAGTGCCAGTTCCTGTTAGTTGCATGTTTTTTTGTTTTGCGGAAAATCCATATCAAACGAAGTCCAAACGGGATAAAAGCTTACGGAGATTTTTTTGCAATATATATGTGAATTTTGGGAAGTGGAATCAACAGAAGGCGGTGCCCGAGGGGCCCACAAGCCATAGGGGCGTGCCCTGAGGGCTTGTGGCCACCCCTTAGGTCGGTTGGAGCTGTCCTTTCACCACAAGAAAGCTAATTGTTGGATAAAGATCCCCTCAAAATTTCATCCCGATCGGCATTATGGATCTCCGGATATTTAAGAAACGGTGAAAGGCCAGAATCTGGGAGCGCAGAAATAGAAGGAAACACACACACACACACACAAAGAGAGAGAGAGAGAGATCCAATATCGGAGGGGCTCTCGCCCCTCCATTGCCATGGAGGCCAAGGACCAGAGGGGAAACCCTCCTCCCATATATGGAGGAGGTCAAGGAAGAACAAGAGGGAGGGGGGCTCTCTCCCCCTCTCTCCCGGTGGCATCGGAATGCCATCGGGGCCAACATCGTGATGGAGGTCCACTCCAACAACTCCGTCATCTTCACCAACACCTCCATCACCTTCCCCCATCTATCTACAACGGTCCACTCTCCCGCAACCCGCTGTACCCTCTACTTGAACATGGTGCTTTATGCTTCATATTATTATCCAATGATGTGTTTCCATCCTATGATGTGTGAGTAGATCTATTTTGTCCTAATGGTTGATTGATGATCATGATTGGTTTGAGTTGCATGTTTTATTATTGGTTCTATCCTATGGTTCTCTCCATGTCGCGCAAGTGTGAGGGATCCTCGTTGTAGGGTGTTGCAATGTGTTCATTATTTGCCTATGGTGGGTTGCTTGAGTGACAGAAGCATAAACCCGAGTAGGTGGGTTGTTGCATATGGGAGTAAAGAGTACTTGATACCTTATAATGATATGGTTGGGTTTTACCTTAATGATCTTTAGTAGTTGAGGATGCTTGCTAGAGTTCCAATCATAAGTGCATATGATCCAAGTAGAGAAAGTATGTTAGCTTATGCCTCTCCTTCATATAAAATTGCAATAATGATTACCAGTTTAGTTATCAATTGCCTAGGGACAATTCCGCAACTCCTACCACCACTTATCCACACTCGTTAAACTTAACTTAGTTGTTTCTTTATCTTAGCAGCCCCTAATTTTAATTTCTGTGCTCTTTATTATCTTGCAAACCTATCCTATCACACCTACAAATTACTTCTAGTTTCATACTTGTTCTAGGTAAAGTGAACGTTAAGCGTGCGTAGAGTTGTATCGATGGTTGATAGAACTTGAGGGAATATTTTTTCTACCTTTAGCTCCTTGTTGGGTTCGACACTCTTACTTATCGAGAAAGGGTACAATTGATCCCCTATTTTGGGTTATCAAGACCTTTTTCCGGCGCCGTTGCTGGGGAGCAATAGCATGGGGTGAATATTCTCGTGTGTGCTTGTTTGCTTTAACACTAAGTAGATTTTATTTGCTGTCCTAAGTTGTTCTCTATATTTAGTTATGGATATGGACCATGAAATACCAAAAACTGGTGTACTTGCTACTCATGGAGATGGGGAACCTCCTAAAACCCTCGATGCTCGTTATGTGAAAGATATTATGCACTACTTTAATAATCCTGAGAAAACCCCATTCAATTATATAACGGGAGACACGTTGGATCAACATGAATACTGTAGGGATTATTGCTTGACTCAAAAAGGGAAACTGTTATGGGATCAGATTTATATGTTGAAATGGTATGCTTGGAATCTATGCCATAGATATGATTATACTTGTTGCTCTAGGATGAAGGCTCCACACCTTCCTTTTTCATGTAAATTTAATGATAATGAAACCTTGGTTTCTTATGCTAATGGTATTTATGATTACTATTATGTGGAACGAATAGAAGAATTCGTTGCTTTTAAGGGTGCTTATGAAATTGAATCTTTGTTTGAGAAGTGTGAAAATTATGATAATGTTGTTTATAGACCTGAAAATTTTGTTATACTTAAATATTGCGATGAGAATTATGAAAATAATTCCGATATTGATGCATTTATTGAGAGAATGTATGCTGCCTTGGAGGAGACTAATATTTTGCAGGAATCTATGGAAGAAGAAATTGCTGAAACTGTGAGCTCATTAGATGAAAAAGATGAGGAGGAGAGCGAAGAACAAAAGGAGGAAGAGCAGATTAGCTACTCATGCCCACCTTCTAATGAGAGTAAATCTTCAACTCATACATTGTTTAATTTCCCTTCATGCTTACCGAAGGATGAATGCTATGTTGATTTCTATTATCCCTTGGATTCCTTTGAAATATCCCTTTTTGATGAACTTGATGCCTGCTATGCTTGTGGCCATGATGCCAATATGAATGATGCTTATAGATATGAACTTGCTATAGTTCCTTATGTTAAGAATGAAATTTTTGCTATTGCACCCACACATGATAGTCCTATTATCTTTTTGAATTCTCCCAACTGCACTATATCAGAGAAGTTTGCACTTATTAAGGATTATATAGATGGGTTGCCTTTTACTATTACACATGATGATTTTGATATATATAATATTCATGTGCTTTCTACTCCTACTTGCAATTATTATGAGATAGGAACTACATCTCCACCTCTCTATGTTTCCAATATGATAAAATTGCAAGAAACTGCTTATACTATGCATTGGCCTTTACTTTCTGTGCATGAATTGTTCTTTTATGACATGCCGATGCATAGGAAGAGAGTTAGACTTCGTTGTTGCATGATATATGTTACTTTGTGCTCAATAGTAAATTACTAATCATTGTTAATTAAAATTGGCTTTGATATACCTTGGGATCCGGGTGGATCCATTACTTGAGCACTATATGCCTAGCTTAATGGCTTTAAAGAAAGCACTGCCAGGGAGACAACCCAAAAGTTTTAGAGAGTCATTTTATTATGTTGTGTGATTTTATAAAGTTTGAAAACAAAATAAAAATAAAGAGGGGAACCTAAAACTTATTCAAAAAGATAAGTGAAAGTAAGAATGATGAGCATCATTGAAGTGGGGGAGCTCCTTGAACTTTGTTCATGCCCATGGAAACTTTGCAAATCTTGATTACAGAAACTTTTCAACAAAAATAATTATACCCTTGTATAAATCCATTGTATTATAAAAATAATGTGCCAAGATTTGCCTTTAGGATGATTAGATTGCTTGTTTGGTGTGCGCAATGCAAAAACAGAAACTTTGGCTGTAGTGCGTGAATTTATATTTTTTACTGGAATGTCAAAAGTTTCTGAAATTTTTACACAGTACTACTATGCAATTTTTTTATTTTTTTCCTAATTTTTCAGAATTGTTAGAGCTACAGAAGTATGGTGAATGTCCAAATTACTACAGACTATCCTGTTTAAAACATATTCTGTTTTTGATGCATTGTTTTGCTTGTTTTGATGAAACTATCAATTCTATCGGTGGTATAAGCCACGGAAAAATTATAATACAGTAGCTACAATGCAAAAATAAAATATGAATTGGTTGGCAACAGTACATGAAGTTGGGATTTGCTTTATTATACTAACGGATCTCACAAGGGTTTTGTTAAGTTTTGTGTGATTGAAGTTTTCAAGTTTTGGGTGAGATCACGATGGATGAAGGAATAAGGAGGGGAAAGATACCAAGCTTGGGGATGCCCGAGGCACCCCAAGGTAATATTCAAGGACTCCCAAGAAACTAAGCTTGGGGATGCCCCAGAAGGCATCCCCTCTTTCTTCTAACAACCATCGGTGATTTTACTTGGAGCTATATTTTTATTCGTCACATGATATGCGTAAATCTTGGAGCGTCGTGTGCTTTTTCTTTTTCTTTTAATAATGCACCATGCTGGTATGAGATAGTCCTTGGTCGATTTATAGAATGCTTCATGCACTTCACTTATATCTTTTGACTATGGCTTTATAGAATGCTTCATGTGCTTCACTTATATCATTTGAAGTTTGGATTGTCTGTTTCTCTACACATAGAAAACTGCCATTTGTAGAATGCTCTTTTGCTTCACTTATATTTTTTTAGAGAGTGGGTATATCTTTTGTAGAAAGAATTAAACTATCAAGCTTCACTTATATCTATTTAGAGAGTTAACAGGAGTTGGTCATTCCCATGGTTAGTCATAAAATCCTACATAAAACTTGTAGATCACTGAATATGATATGTTTGATTCCGTGCAATAGTTTTGCGATATGAAGATGGTAATATGAGAGTCATGCTAGTGAGTACTTGTTAATTGGAGAAATACTTGTGTTAAGGTTTGTGATTCCCGTAGCATGCACGTATGGTGAACCTATATGTAACGAAGTCGGAGCATGATTTGTTTAATGATTGTCAACCTTTGTGTCAGGGCCAGGAGCGTGCGATGGTTAAATCCTACCAACCTCTCCCCTAGGAGCATGCGTCTAATGCTTTGTTTGATAACTAATAGACTTTTTCAATAAGTATGTGAGTTCTTTATGACTAATGTTGAGTCCATGGATCATACGCACTCCCACCCTTCCACCTTTGCTAGCCTCTATAGTACCACACAACTTTAGCCAGTGCATCAAACCCACCTTCCTCAAAATAGACACCATATATTTTCCTCAAAACAGACACCATACCTACCTATTATGACTTTACAAAAAAAAATAAAAGAGGCCAGCGAAGCCCAAATAAAAAAAAGAGGCCAAATATGCCCGCCAAAAAAATAAAAAAGAAAAAAAACAATGAGAGAAAGAGAGAAGGGACACTGCTACTATCTTTTTCCACACTTGTGCTTCAAAGTAGCACCATGATCTTCAAGATAGAGAGTCTCCTATTTTGTCACTTTCATATAGCTAGTGGAATTTTCATCATTTGCACGACCACTTAGTTTTCTTTTTGAGCTTTCATACACTTATAGCTCTAGTGCACACGTTGCATGGCAATCCCTACTCACCCACATTGATATCTATTGATGGGGATCTCCATAGCCCGTTGATACGCCTAGTTGATGTGAGACTATCTTCTCCTTTTACCTCATCACCTCCACCATATTCTATTCCACCTATAGTGACATATCCATGGCTCACGCTCATGTATTGCGTGAGAGTTGAAAAGGTTTGAGAACATAAAAAGTGTGAAACAATTGCTTGACTTGTCATTGGGGTTGTGCATGATTTAGATACTTTATGTGGGGAAGATGGAGCATAGTCAGACCATATGATTTTGTAGGATAACTTTCTAAGGCCATGTTATTTTGAAAGGAAACAATTGCCTTGTTGGTGTGCTCGTATTATAGTTTTTATGTAAATATAGACTATTGCTTTGAATCAGTCGTGTCTTGATATTCGTGCCATGATTAGATTATATGATCAAGATTATGCTAGGTAGCATTCCACATCAAAAATTATCTTTTTTATCATTTACCTACTCGAGGACGAGCAGGAATTAAACTTGGGGATGCTGATATGTCTTTGTTGTATCTATAAATTTTGATTCTTTCATGCTAATATTCTACAACTTTCATATACTTTTGGCAACTTTTTATACTATTTTTGGGACTAACATATTGATCCAATGCCCAGTGCTAGTTCCTGTTTGTTGCATGTTTTTTGTTTTGCAGAAAATCCATGGGATAAAAACTTACGGAGATTTTTTTTGGAATATATGTGAATTTTGGTATGTGGAATCAACTAAAGGCGGTGCCCGAGGGCCCCACAAGCCACAGGGGTGCGCCCTGAGGGGTAGGGCGCATCCTAAGGGCTTGTGGCCATCCCTTAGGTCAGTTGGAGCTGTCCTTTGGCCACAAGAAAGCTAATTTTTGGATAAAGGTCCCCTCAAAATTTCAGCCCGATCGGAATTACGGATCTCCGGATATTTAAGAAATGGTGGAAGGCCAGAATTTTGTAGCACAGAAACAAAAGGAAATAGAGAGAGAGATCCAATCTCGGAGGGGCTCTCGATCCTCCGCCGCCATGGAGGCCAATGACCAGAGGGGAAACCCTCCTCCCATCTAGGGAGGAGGTCAAGGAAGAAGAAGAAGGAGGGGAGCTCTCTCCCCCTCTCTCCCGGTGGCACCGGAACACCGCCGGGGCCATCATCGTGACGAGGATCCACTCCAACAACTCCGTCATCTTCACCAACACCTCCATCACCTTCCCCCATCTATCTACAGAGGTTCACTCTCCCGCAACCCTCTGTACTCTCTACTTGAACATGGTGCTTTATGGTTCATATTATTATCCAATGATGTGTTGCCATCCTATGATGTCCGAGTAGATCTATTTTGTCCTATTGGTTGATTGATGATCATGATTGGTTTGAGTTGCATGTTTTATTATTGGTGCTGTCCTATGGTGCTCTCTGTGTCGCGCAAGCATGAGGGATCCTCGCTGTAGGGTGTTGCAATGTGTTCATGATTTGCCTATGGTGGTTGCTTGAGTGACAGAATCATAAACCCGAGTAGGTGGGTTGTCGCATATGGGAGTAAAGAGGACTTGATACCTTATAATGCTATCGTTAGGGCTTACCTTAATGATCTTTAGTAGTTGCATATGCTTGCTAGAGTTCAAATCATAACTGCATATGATCCAAGTAGAGAAAGTATGTTAGATTATGCCTCTCCCTCATATAAAATTTCAAGAATTATTACCGATCTAGTTATCAATTGCCTAGGGACAATTCCGCAACTCCTACCACCACTTTTCCATAGTCGTTAAACTAACTTAGTTGTTTCTTTATCTTAGCAACCCCTAGTTTTTATTTTTGTGCTCTTTATTATCTTGCAAACCTATTGTCACGCCCAAGATGCGGTCCTATCCTTATTTCGGCACGAGGGCCTCGACAGGGATAGAAGCGCATCTCATTGTGTTGCAATAATGAATATCATTACAAGTACATGTACAGAAGAGATGAGTATATGGAGTTGGCTCACACTCACCACAAGCTAAATCAAGATCACATCAATACAACAACATACTCAAACATTATACATAAGAGCAGGGTCCGACTACGGACGAAAACAAACGACAAATGACATCCATCCTTGCTATCCTAGGCTGGCGCCTGGAACCCATCCTAGATCGATGATGAAGAAGAACTCCAACAAACAAGCAATGCTCTCACGTCAAATCATCGCATTACCTGTACCTGCAACTGTTGTTGTAGTAATCACATGAGCCACCGGGACTCAGCAATCTCATTTCCAAGGGTATCAAGACTATTAAAGCTTAATAGGTGAGGTATGGTTAAGTGGTGAGGCTACAACAAGTGACTAAGCATGTATTTGAGTGGCTAACCTACGAATACAGAAAGTAAAGTATGGTGGCCTACACATAACAGACGTGAACTAATAATGATCACTAACAGATCCTGAACACCTACTTACATCATACATAACCCCACCGTGTTCTCTCTCGGATAAGGACTCACGAGAAGAGACAGTCACGGTTACGCACACAGTTGGTGTATTTTATTTGATTTTACTTCAAGTTTGCTATGACCGGGTGTTAAACAAAGTATCCAAGTTTGCCACATAACCACGGGCACGGCTTTCCGAAAGATTTAACCCTGCAGGGGTGCTCCAACTCATCCATCATAAATTAACCACACGCAGCGGGAATAACCTCGACCACGGATCTCGTGATCTTCCTAGGAAATTCCATAGGAAATCCGCCACCTCGAGATAGCCCGAAGAAAAATCGGAATTCCTCACTCAAGACGTCCGAGAATGGTAAAACAAATCCAGCAAGGCCACCCGCGTACCGACAAAACCCGATTGGATCCGCGTCTCTCGTTCTCAGGGTACAACCGGATGGGCAAGACGTCGGGTTGGCTGAGACCCCGGGTGACCAGGGGGCACCGGACATCGCCCGGTTTGGACCAACACTCATGAGGAGCACTGGCCCGGGTTGTTGATTAAAATCCTCGGGTTAATTACTCCCTATGCAGGTTTATTAATTATTAGGAAAATGTAGTACCAATGTTTGGCCTTGCCAGACAAACTTTATCCTAAAACAAAAATCAAGGGGGTCCCCATAACAACCCCGAGCATGTTAGGAGCGCTCAATTATGGAACAGAACACCAGTTCACAAGGAGCTAGGGCGGAAAGAGTGGAACAAAACACCGAGCAAAATACCAAGACTTCCACCCTTTACCAAGTGTATAAGTGCATTAAATTAAATAGCAATAATATTGTGATAACAAAAGAATGTCCATGTTGTCACATGGAAGCAATCGCACCTGCAGCTAGAAACGCTATAAGAAGGGCTGAGCAAGCGGTAAAATAGCCAAACAAAGGTTTGCTGGGAAGGTGGAGGGTTAGAGGCTTGTCATGGCAATGTTGGGAGGCTGGAAAACAAGTGGTAGGTAGCGAGACATAACTATAAAAGTGGGACAACTAGCATAGCAATGATAGTAGTGGTATCCAGGGAAATGTGTCATCTTGCCTGAGATCCTGCTTGGAAGAAGCACGAGTCCATGAAGAAGACGAGCCAACATAGTCGATCGAATCCTCACACTCTGAACGCTTTCAGAACTCTATCGAGAAGAAGCAACCGAAACAAATAATCAACACAAGATACACCACAACATATGCATGACATGATGCACAAACAAATATGATGCATGTCCGGTTTAATATGCAACGCATGGCATGGCATGGCAAGCACAACAAACAACTACTACATATTAAGTGAAGTTCAATATGCAACGAGTTGCATATTGACGAAACTCCACGTTTGAATTATTTAGTTCACTCTTGTTAGGTACTCATCAATTTTGAATGTTGTTAGGCATGGAAAGAGGTGAAGCATAAGTAAACTACACTATCTAGGCATCTTAAATGAGGTCGGAAACAACTTATAGTATTTCTGAAATGACCTCATATGTTAACTTTGAAATTGGTCCAGATCTGAACTAATCATATTTTAGAGTTTTTAAACATAAAATAAATGTCACCATGTGATTCTACACATTTTTCTAGCCAAGTTACATATGTGGAACATTTTTATCGGAGCTACGGTTTAGTAGTTATGACATAAATCATTTTAACCTGGCATTAATGTAAATTACAGCAAACAACAAGTTTAATCAGTTTAAACATGGTTGAAAGTTGCAAATTATTAATCTACGCGGAATTCTAGTCAAGTTTCATATATGAAGCATTTCAATCCGAGGCACGGTTAGGTTGCTAAGAATTAATTCATTTTTTTAAAAGGGCATCACGCCAATCCATGCAAACAACGTGTTTAAATATTTTTAACATGCATGAAAGTTGAATAGATGGGCTTCGTGGGTGGGCTCGGTTTGGGCCTGGCGGGCCCACTGTGGGAGGAGAGAGACAGGCGGCTGGGTGGCGGCTGAGGCATGGGAAACGAGGAGGATTAGGGTTTAGGTCCCAGTTAGGCAGGGCAGGTGTCTATTTATAGTTTTAGGGGCTAGGGTTGATGGTTTTCGAAGCCGATTTCGGCTGTGGGATCGTAATCGGATGGCCGTATCGGGGCAAGGATGGTGGATGTGTGTGGAGTGGGCTAAGAGGAGACGATAGGGAGGTTTGCGGCCCATGACACGAAGTTTTAAAACACCAAAAAACATCCGACGAATAACTGATGACCGCAGTGCTACGGTTGACCGATGGGGTATCAAACAAACTCGAAAAGCGACGAAATTTGGCAGGCGGCCTACCTACACTATAATAATACCGCACGCCAGGTTTTGACCCAATCCAAGAATATTTTTAGCGCTCCTTTTAAAACAATTTTTAAACGATGCCGCAGGCGCGGGCGTGTGTGGCTAGTCTCGAAACAGGCAACGACAAGAACAGAGAGAACCGACAACTACGAACATATGCAAGTTTTTGAAAATGAGTGATGATGCTATGCAGATGATGCGAATGATGTGATGATGAATGCGGTAACTACACGAATCACAGACGAGAACGGAAATAAAAGGGGAATCTTCTAGAGCGTTGGTCCCGGGCTGTTACAACTCTCCTCCACTACACGAGGACCTCGTCCCGAGATCTAGAATGAGAAGGGGAAGAGAAAGAGCAAGAGGTAAAACTTAGTTGCTTCTCTGCCAAACGAGTGAAAACAAACAAACATGAAGGTTGGAAAGAGACGAAGAATGACATGAGCAACAAGCAAGAATTCACAAGAAATATCGGCAGCACTTCGGTAGGATAGAGGGGCAAAATTTAATAAGAAGGAGAAGAACTTGAACATAGAATGCAACACTCCAGTAAATGAACAAGCAAGGTAAGAGCATGATCTTAACAAGGCAAGAGGATAGATTGAAGAAAGCGACATCACAAGGCCTCCGTAACAAGAGAATATAAACTGGATTGATGGAAGGAAAAGAACGGATAATAAAATGGCAATCTCCAGCACAAATGAATTTTAAAAGCATAGGTTGAATGGAGTTGATGAAGAATCAACAATGAAAGGATAGCTTGTTATGGGCTTATGGAAAACATCTCAAAATTATGAGGTGACAACCTGCCACAACAGAAACAATTGATTGCTTGAGAGCACAAGATATGCAAAGCTTCTTTCACCAAGAGGTGGAGGAGACACTTGAATCATTTATAACACCATGATAGCAACAATCCTTAGGAAATGCTTTAGGTGAAATCCAACCCAAGATAACTCCGAGAAAGGAATAATGGGTTTTCTTATCTTATTCTTGACAATTTTTCTTCGAGACTCCTCATAATCAAGAATTTAATAACACCATCTCAAAAGACAATGGAGAAGGAATTGAACTTAGAAATCCAAGATAAGAACACATGAGCACCTCCAACAAGAATCGTGAAGAACACTTGAAAATGAAAGAAATCTTGATGAACCACCATGAAGAACCTCCGGAAGAACTCTGAAATGAAAGGATTATAGAAAGAGTTGAAGGATGCAAAAAGGACAAGATTTAGGCCTTGCTATGAACTAGATGAAGCTTAGCGAAAAGATATTTGAGAAAAACTGGGAACTCCGGAAAAGAAAGATGACCACTTGGGATAAGGAATTTCATATCATGAACAACTCCAGAAGAAGGATTGAAATCACTTGGAGGAAACAAGAATAAGAATTGTGATATGCCTATCCTTCATCAAGTTAAATTGATGACAAACAATGGATTTGGCATACCACTTATCCTTTTGGAAAAGATAGGAAAGATAGATAGAGCACAAACTTGAAGAGGTCTTGAACGAGAACACCGGTTAGAATTCACAAAGGAATGAGGATACAACGATTGAACAAAGATACATGGGAACGAAGAGATCACGATCCACCTAATGGAAAACTTGAACGAAGCACCGGAATAATTGATACGAACGAAGGAACAACAATTGAGAAGAATTTGAGAACGAAAGCTGAAAGCTGAGAACGAAGAAATCTTCTGAAATGATAGCCTTCGGAGGATCAAGAAATGAAAACAATTATGAAATGCACCGGATAGATATGGGAGGAATAACTCATGATCAAAACAATTTGAGATGATAGCAACAGCCTGAAACCAAGAATCTTTGGAAGAACGAACAACGATTTAAGAGAAACTCTCCTTTAGTCTTCAATGCAGAGAATGATGATGAGAAACAACACTACGAATTACTAAGACACTCCGGAACAATGAATAAAGAAAAGGTTGAGCCAACAATGAAAATGATTTAGAAGCGATCATGGAAGAGGAATATGACTGATGAAAATCATTCTTGCATCCTATTTGAAAAGAACTTGAGGACATCTCCGGAAAGATTAGAAGAGTCAGGTAGGATCCTGGGAAAACACCTGTGGGTAATTGGCCCACTCAAAAGAAACCACCGTTGAAAAAATTGATCTGAGGCAGGGTTAGGTTGCTAAGAATTAATTCATTTTTAAAAGGGCATCACGCCAATCCATGCAAACATCGTGTTTAAATATTTTTAACATGCATGAAAGTTGAATAGATGGGCTTCGTGGGCGGGCTCGATTCGGGCCTGGCGGGCCCACTACGGGAGGAGAGAGATAGGCGGCAGGGTGGGAGCTGAGGCATGGGAAATGAGGAGGATTAGGGTTTAGGTTCCAATTAGGCAGGGGAGGTGTCTATTTATAGTTTTAGGGGCTAGGGTTGATGGTTTTTGAAGCCGATTTCGGCCGTGCGATCGTAATCGGACAGCAGATCGGGGCAAGGGCGGTGGCTGTGTGTGGAGTGGGCTAAGAGGAGACGAGAGGGAGGTTTGTGGCCTATGACACAAAGTTTTAAAACACCAAAAAACGCCCGACGAATAACCGATGACCACACTGCTACGGTTGACCGATGGGGTTTCAAGCGAACTCGGAAAGCGACGAAATTTGGCAGGCGGCCTACCTACACTATAATAAGACCGCACGCCAGGTTTCGACCCAATCCAATAATATTTTTAGAGCGCCTTTGAAAACATTTTTTAAACGATGTCGCAGGCGCGTGCGTGTGTGGCTGGTCTCGAAACAGGCAACGGCAAGAACGGAGAGAACCGACAACTACGAACGGATGCAAGTTTTCGAAAACGAGTGACGATGCTATGCAAATGATGCGAATGATGCGATGATGAATGCGACAACCACATGAATCATAGACGAGAACGGAAATAAAAGGGGAATCTTTTGGAGCGTCGGTCTCGGGCTGTTACACCTATCCTATCACACCTACAAAGTACTTCTAGTTTCATACTCATTCTAGGTAAAGTGAACATTAAGCGTGCTTAGTGTTGTATCGGTGGTCGATAGGACTTGACGGAATATTTGTTCTACCTTTAGCTCCTCGTTGGGTTCGACACTCTTACTTATCGAGAAAGGCTACAATTGATCCCATATACTTGTGGGTTATCAATAAGCTTGGCAATGTGTTTGCCAAATGTGTTGGTACTCAAAGTGGTGTCAAGAAAAGAACCATTTGGATAGCCAAGCCTATTGTGACTAACCTCTTAGGACCCAACTTGGTTGGGGACCAACAAGCTCAAACTTGATCAATAGGTGTTGTTGGAGGGCATTAGTGACTTGGTTACATCATGAAGAATTAAGGGATCTTCATCATTCATATTATCTCAATCCAAGTCATTTGGATTATCAAGTTTCTATCTTATATCCAATGTGTCTCCTTACGGTAACTTGTACTTAAATCGTTTACATTGATAGTTAATTGTACCTTTGCATGTTGTGGTTTTGTACCTTGCATGTGTTTGTATATGGTGTGCCTCTAGCTTGCTTATCTTGAGTAATCAAGTATGGGTATGTTGGTTTGCACATCATGTACGTGTGCGTATTGTGTTGAGCCTTTTTGCATCTTGTCTTATCTTAGTTGGTTCTCTTGAGACATTAATGGATTATCCCATTTTGGGGGAGTGATGTGTGATACGTCCATTTTGCATTATACTTTTATATTGATATTTATCGCACTATGAGATGTTATTACACATTATGGTACAATACTTATGCCTTTTATTTCTTATTTTACAAGGTTTACATGAAGAGGGAGAATGCCGGCAGCTGGAATTCTGGGCTGGAAAAGGAGCAAGTTTGAGATGTCTATTCTGCACAACTCCAAAAGCCGTGAAAATCAACGAGGAATTATTTTGGAATATAAAAAAAATACCAGGCAGAAGAAATACCAGAGGAGGGCTACCAGGAGGCCACGAGCCTGCCAGGCGCGACCTACCCCCCTGGGCACGCCTGGGGGGCTCGTGGGCCCCCTGTTGCCACTCTGGCCCCATCTTCTCCTATATGAAGTGTTTCTTCCGAGAAAAAAACTCAATATAGATCTTTCAGGAGGAGACGCCGCCGCCACGAGGCAAAACTTGAGCAGAACCAATCTAGAGCTCTGGCAGGGCCGTCCTGCCGGGGAAACTTCTCTCCCGGAGTGGGAAATCGTCGCCATCGTCATCACCAACACTCCTCTCATCGGAGGGGACTCATCTTCATCAACATCTTCATTAGCACCATCTCATCTCCAAACCCTAGTTCATCTCTTGTATCCAATCTCCATCTCACAACTCCGATTGGTACTTGTAAGGTTGCTAGTAGTGTTAATTACTTGCTGTAGTTGATGCTAGTTGGGTTACTTGGTGGAAGATCATATGTTCAGATCCTTAATGATATTCAATACCTCTCTGATCATGAACATAATTATGCTTTGTGAGTAGTTACGTTTGTTCCCGAGGACATGGGATAAGTCTTACTACTAGTAGTCATGTGAATTTGGTATTCGTTTGATATTTTGATGCGTTGTATGTTGTCTCTCCTCTAGTGGTGATATGTGAACGTTGACTACATAACACTTCACCATTATTTGGGCCCAAAGGAAGGCATTGGGAAGTAATAAGTAGATGATGGGTTGCTAGAGTGACAGAAGCTTAAACTCTAGTTTATGCGTTGCGTTGCAAGGGGCTGATTTGGATCCACTAGTTTAATGCTATGGTTAGACTTTGTCTTAATTCTTCTTTCATAGTTGCGAATGCTTGCGAGAGGGGTTAATCATAAGTGGGATGTTTGTCCAAGTAAGGACAACACCCAAGCACCGGTCCACCCACATATCAAACTATCAAAGTAGCGAACGCGAATCATATGAACATGATGAAACTAGTTTGACAATAATTCCCATGTGTCCTCGGGAGCACTTTACTTTATATAAGAGTTCGTTCAAGCTTGTCCCTTGCTACAAAAGGTATTGGGACATATTGCTGCACCTTTGTTACTATTGTTACTTGCTACCCGTTACAAATTATCTTATCACACAATTATCTGTTACCGACAATTTCAGTGCTTGCAGAGAATACCTTGCTGAAAACCGCTTTTCATTTCCTTCTGCTCCTCGTCTGGTTCGACACTCTTACTTATCGAAAGGACTACGATAGATCCCCTATACTTGTGGGTCATCAAGACTCTTTTCTGGCGCCATTACCGGGGAGTGAAGCGCCTATGGTAAGTTGAATTTGGTAAGGAAACATTTATACAGTGTGCTGAAATTTACTGTCATTTGTCACTATGGAAACTAACCCTTTGAGGAGCTTGTTCGGGGTATATTCACCTCGACCGGAAGCACAAAGAGTTGCTCCTCAACCTACTGCACCTACTGAAAATATTTATTATGAGATTCCCTTGGGTATGTAGAGAAACTGTTGGCTAATCCTTTTACAGGAGATGGAGCATCACATCCCGACTTGCATCTAATCTATGTAGATGAGGTTTGTGGTTTATTTAAGCTTGCAGGTTTGCCCAAGGATGAGGTCAAGAAGAAGGTCTTTCCCTTATCTTTGAGGGATAAAGCATTGACATGGTATAGGCTATGTGATGATACCGGATCATGGAACTACAAACGATTGAAATTGGAATTTCATCAAAAGTTTTATCCTATGCATTTGGTACATCATGATCGGAATTATATCTATAATTTTTGGCCTCGTGATAGAGAAAGTATCGCTCAAGCTTGGGGGAGGCTTAAGTCAATGTTGTATTCATGCCCCAACCATGAGCTCCCTAGAGAGAATATTATTATGAACTTCTATGCTCGGCTTTCTCATGACAATCGCACCATGCTTGACACTTCTTGTACTGGTTCTTTTATGAAGAGAGATATTGACTTCAAATGGGATTTATTGGAAAGAATTAAACGCAATTATAAAGATTGGGAGTTTGATGAAGGTAAGGAGTCATGTATGAATCTTAAGTTCGATTGCGTTAAATCCTTCATAGAAACAAAATACTTTTCGTGATTTTAGCGCTAAACATGGAATTGACTATGAGATAGTAGCTTCTTTATGTGAATCATTTGCTACTCATGTTAATCTCCCTAAGGAAAAGTGGTTTAAATATCATCCTCTCATAGAAGTTAATGTAGCTAAACCCATTTAAGTTGAAGAGAAAGTTATTGCTTATAATGATTCTATTGTTCCTACTGCTTACATTGAGAAACCACCTTTCCCTGTTAGAATAAAGGATCATGCTAAAGCTTCAACTGTGATACGTAAGGGCTACATTAGAACACCTACACCCCCTGAGCAAATCAAAGTTGAACCTAGTATTGCTATTATTAAAGATATCTTGGCCGACAATGTTGGTGGGCATGTTATTCAGTTCTGTGAAGCTTCTGCTAGAATTGCTAAACCTCATACTAGAGACAAACATAAACCTGTAGTTGGCATGCCTGTTGTTTCTGTTAAGATAGGAGATCATTGTTATCATGGTTTATGTGACGTGGGTGCTAGTGTTAGTGCAATACCTCAATCTTTATATAATGAAATTAAAGATGAGATCGCACCTGTCGATATGGAATTTATTGATGTCATTGAGAAGATGCCATGCCCCAAAGACGTTAAAGGTATAAGAAGTTTCCTTGGTCATGCTGGTTTCTATAGAAGGTTTATTAAAGACTTCTCTAAGATTTCTAGGCCTCTTACTAATCTCTTGAAAAAATATATTCCTTTTGTTTTTGATGATGATTGTGAAGAAGCCTTTGAGATACTCAAGAAGGCCTTGATAACTGCACCTATCGTTCAACCACCTGATTGGAACCTACCTTTTGAAATTATGTGTGATGCTAGTGATTATGCTGTGGTGCTGTCCTAGGACAAAGAGTTTATAAGAAATTAAATGTTATTCATTATGCCAGTAAAACTCTAGACAGTGCCCAAAGAAATTATGCTACTACTGAAAAATAATTTTTAGTAGTTGTGTTTGCATGTGATAAGTTCAGATCTTATATTGTTGATTCTAAAGTTACTATTCACACTGATCATGCTGCTATTAAATATCTCATGGAAAAGAAAGATGCTAAACCTAGACTTATTAGATGGGTTCTCTTGCTACAAGAATTTGACTTGCATATTGTTGATAGGAAGGGTGCTGAGAACCCAGTAGCAGATAACTTGTCTAGGTTAGAGAATGTTCTTGATGACCCACAACCTATTGATGATAGCTTTCGTGATGAACAATTGAATGTCATCAATGCCTCACGCATTACACCATGGTATGCTTATTATGCTAATTACATTTTTGCTAAATATATACCACCTAGTTTCACGTACCAATAAAAGAAAAAGTTCTTTTATGATTTGAGACATTACTTTTGGGATGATCCTCACCTGTATAAAGAAGGAGTAGATGGTGTTATTAGATGTTGTGTACCTGAGCATGAACAGGGACAGATCCTATAGAAGTGTCATTCCGAGGCTTACGGAGGGCACCATGCTGGAGATAGAACTGCACACAAGGTATTGCAATCCGGTTTTTGTTGGCCTACTCTCTTCAAGGATGCCCGTAAATTTGTCTTGTATTGTGATGAATATCAAAGAATAGGTAATATTAGTAAACATCAGGAAATGCCTATGAATTATTCACTTGTTATTGAACCATTTGATGTTTGGGGTTTTGATTATATGGGACCTTTTCCAAAGTCCAATGGGTATACTCATATTTTAGTTGCTGTTGATTACGTTACTAAGTGGGTAGAAGCTATTCCAACTAGTAGTGCTGATCATAACACCTCTATTAAGATGCTTAAATAAGTTATTTTCCCTAGATTTGGAGTCCCTAGATATTTAATGACTGATGGTGGTTCACATTTTATTCATGGTGCTTTCCGTAAAATGCTTGCTAAGTATGATGTCAACTATGGAATTGCATCTCCTTATCATCCTCAGTCTAATGGTCAAGTAGAGTTAAGTAATAGAGAAATTAAATTAATTCTGCAAGAAGACTGTTAATAGGTCTAGAAAGAATTGGTCTAATAAACTTGATGATGCACTGTGGGCTTATAGAACTGCTTATAAGAATCCCATGGGCATGTCTCCTTATAAAATGGTTTACGGTAAAGCATGTCATTTACCTCTTGAGCTAGAGCATAAGGCTTATTGGGCAATCAAAGATCTCAACTTTGATTTCAAACTTGTTGGTGAGAAGAGGTTATTTGATATTAGCTCACTTGATGAATGGAGAACTCAGGCATATGAAAATGCCAAGTTGTTTAAAGAGAAAGTTAAGAGGTGGCATGATAAAAGGATACAAAAACGTGAGTTCAGTGTAGGTGATTATGTCTTGCTATACAATTCTTGTTTAAGATTTTTTGCAGGCAAACTTCTCTCTAAATGGGAAGGTCCTTACATTGTCGAGGAAGTACATCGTTCCGGTGCCATCAAAATCAACAACGCGGAAGGCACTTTTCCGAGAGTTGTGAATGGGCAAAGAACCAAGCATTATATCTTAGGTACTCCCATAAATGTAGAAATCAATATAATTAATACCATAACCCTGGAGGAGTACATAAGGGATGTTTACCAGCCTATTTCAGACTCCGAAAATGAAGAGGTATGTGATACGGTAAGCAAACTGACTCAAAAACTTTTTCAATAGCAATTTTTCACTGTTTTGGAATATTTAGAAAAATACAAAAATATAAGGTAGTCTGGAAAGCGCACGAGGAGGCGACGAGCCTGCCAGGCGCGCCCCCCTTGGGCGCGCCTGGGGGGCTCGTGAGCACCTCGTGTGCCTCCCGGACTTCGTTTTCTTGTGGAACACTCCTTATGGTCGGTAAAAATTCATTATATAATCTCCCGAAAGGTCTGACCCTCATATCACGCAAATATCCTTTGTTTTCGTTTCGAGCTATTGTACAGACAGATTTAGATCACTATGGCGTCCCCAAAGGTTTCGAAGGACAAGTTCTTTGAGAAGGTCATCAACCCCTACCTCGCGGAGGTGCTTCAACACCCTCAAACTATTGAGATGCGTGAGTGGGTGCTGCACATCCGTGACGTTGAGGGGCCCAAGAAGACCGGAAGCGTGGAGACGAGGCTCGAAGCAATGGAGCAGCAAGTCTTCAAGTGCCAAGGGATGGTGGAACACGGACTCAACGCCAACCAGATGATGATTACGGAGTTCACCAAGAAGCACAAGATCGATGCCAAGGACATCGGGGAACACCTCTTCAAGCTCTATGATAGAATCGATCATCTCCAAGCCCAGATCTACGACCTGCAAAACCAGAACTGTGAGTGTGAGTATAGATTTAAAGCAATATGGTTGGCTGCAGATTTGAGGATCCCGGAGACTCAATCATCTTTCCATGATGGAGAACCTATGCCTTGGAAGACGGAGAATCAACCCCGGACTCCAACAACTTCTTCACAACCACCTCTGAAGGAAGACAATTAAACACACGGGTATGGGCACTCCCCTTGGCTTGTGCCAAGCTTGGGGGAGTTTCCTCGGTATCGTATCACCATCACATCTTTTGCCTTTACCTTTATATTAGTTCGATCCTTCTGGTAATATCTTTATCTAGTAGAATAAAGTTCTTAGTATGATCTAGGCTTGAGTTTTGCTTTGTGTTACCCCCCAATGTAATCGAGTTCGTGAGTTGTATAATAAAGAGTGTTTTAGTTAAGGGCTTTGCTTCTTACCATGATCTAAAGAAAATAATAATAAAATAACAAAAGCATGAAAGATCATGTGATGATCTTATGGGAAGTGATAGCTTCACATATAAAAAGAATGTTGACTGAAACTCGTTGTGGGTAGACAAACTTAGACCTTGGTCATTGTTGCAATTAATAGGAAGTAATAAAGAAAGAGAGGTTCACATATAAATATATCATCTTTGACACCATCTATGATTGTGAACACTCATTAAACTATTACATGCTAAGAAGTAGATGTTGGACAAGGAAGACAACATAATGAATTATGTTTGCTTGGTCCCGAACAGTGTTATATGATTATGGATCCTTTAGCATGTGACGCTTTCTTCCACCTCATATTAGCCAAAACTTCCGCACTAAGTAGAGATCCTACGTGTGCACCCACAAAACCCTTAATCCAGTTTTGCCATGAGAGTCCACTATACCAACCTATGGATTGAATAAGATCCTTCAAGTAAATTGTCATCGGTGCAAGCAATAAAAATTGCTCCCTAAATATGTATGATCTATTGGTGTGTGGAAAATAAGCTTTGTACGAACATGTGATGAGGAAGACATAAAAGCGACAGACTGCATAATAAAGTTCTTTATCGCAGGAGGCAGTATAAAGTGACGTTCCTTCACACTAAGAGATCAGACATCCAAACCTCAAAAGCGCATGACAACCTCTGCTTCCCTCTGCGAAGGGCCTATCTTGTACGTTTACTTTTTATCTTTAAAAGAGTCATGGTGATCAACACCAATTCCTTATTTTGCCATTATCTTGGCAAGCGTCATGTGCTAGGGAAAGATCTATATTCATATATCAACTTGGAAGTAAGTAATCATGAATTATTATTGTTAACATTACCCTTGAAGTAAATAGTTGGGAGGCGAAACTATAAGCCCCTATCTTTCTCTATGTCCAACTAAAACTTTGATCTCATGAGTACCGCGTGAGTTTTAGCAATTGTAGAAGGCTAAAAGATGATTGAGTATTTGGATTTGCTTTACAAGCTCTTAATTGACTCTTTCCGATGTTATGATAAATTGCAATTGCTTCAATGACTAAAGACTATTTGTTATTAATTCTCAATAAGGTTCTTGATGCATGCTTTACATTGTGAATGAATTGTCACTTTGGCATAGGGGGTTATATGAAAATATTGCTGTTCTTAATATGATCATGATGCCTGCATGTCCGTATTTTATTTTATCGACACCTCTATCTCTAAACATGTGGGCATATTTATCGGTCTCGGTTTCCGCTTGAGGACAAGCGAGGTCTAAGCTTGGGGAGTTGATACGTCCATTTTGCATCATACTTTTATATTGATATTTATCGCACTATGAGGTGTTATTACACATTATGGTACAATACTTATGCATTTTCTCTCTTATTTTACAAGGTTTACATGAAGAGGGAGAATGCCGGCAGCTAGAATTCTAGGCTGGAAAAGGAGCAAGTTTGAGATGTCTATTCTGCACAACTCCAAAAGCCATGAAAATCAACGAGGAATTATTTTGGAATATATAAAAAATACCGGGTGGAAGAAATACTAGAGGAGGGCCACTAGGAGGCCACGAGCCTGCCAGGCGCGGCCTACCCCCTGGTCGAGCCCGGGGGGCTTGTGGGCCCCCTGTGGCCCCTCTGGCCCCCATCTTCTCCTATATGAAGTGTTTCGTCCGAGAAAAAATCAATATAGATCCTTCGGGAGGAGACGCCGCCGCCACGAGGCGGAACTTGAGCAGAACCAATCTAGAGCTCTGGCAGGGCCGTCCTGCCGGGGAAACTTCTCTCCTAGAGAGGGAAATCATCGCCATCGTCATGACCAACACTCCTCTCATCGGAGGGGACTCATCTCCATCAACATCTTCATTAGCACCATCTGATCTCCAAACCCTAGTTCATCTCTTGTATCCAATCTCCATCTCACAACTCCGATTGGTACTTGTAAGGTTGCTAGTAGTGTTAATTACTTGTTGTAGTTGATGCTAGTTGGTTTACTTGGTGGCAGATCAATGTGCTTTGTGTACTTCACAATCCTAAAAATGTGTTTACATGAGGAATAACACTTAGTATTGATATTACAAGATTATCTAGCTACTATGTGGTATGTCTTCTCATGAGAAATTCAAATTCTAAATGGTCCATTAATCATCTCTTGTTGGATTTCATTTTCCACTTGTTATTATCGTTGGGTTACCATATTATGGGGGACTAATATGCTATGTGCATATTACAAGCCTAGAGAATGTGTACATTTGAGATATTGCCACTTAGATTTGATATTATAATTTATCTTGTTCCTAGGTGGCATGCTAGCTCTACAAGTGTCATTTGCTTGTGATTTAGGATTAAATATGATGTTAGATCTATTTTAAATCTACCAATTGGAATTATTTCCAAATACTTCTTGTCCTTTGACAATTGGTATTCCTTTTAAGTGGTAGAATTTGCTAATCATCTTTACCTAGGTTTTTGTTTATCATTTGTCTTCCTTGCCTCTTGTGGATATTTTTGAGCATGTCTAGCGTTTCTATAGATATATGGAAAGTGATGATCCCATCATGCGCATTTTGTATAAAAATGCAAATTATATATAATGCACATCTCTTGGGGAGCTATCATATTTGCTTTAGAACGCTCTCTTTATGTGTTTATCATAATATCTTTTGATCTTCGTCAAGTGTGTGTTGGTGGGAGGCAAGCCTTTTCTCCATGGTACTTTGTGCCATCATGAAAATTTGCATAGGGTTTGGTTTGTTTTGAACCTAGCTCTCTTTTGGGAACATGATACCTCTTGTTTTCCTTCAATTGTTATCTTGTTTCCTTCTATTTGGCATGTCTCAATGGATATCTCATTCCTTGATGTATCTTTTAGTTGGTATCCGTCAAGTGATAATTTTTCGTTTGGTATCTTATTTTCACTTGATACCTTATCCTTCGGTACTTATCAACTGTGTGTTGATTTGATTCTTGAAAGCCTTGAGCATGAATATTTTCTACATGTACTTTCGTTGGCATGTTCTCTTTCCTTGACCCAATATATAGGGGAAACTCCAGTATGACATAAACTGGCTAAAGTGTGCATGAAATTCAATTACATATCTATATGCACATATTTATGTGGAGTTTTGTCCTATGTATTGTTGGTCCACTAACTTTTTGGTCCCAATAAGTTTGGGTACCACTTTGTTTGTGGTGTTGTTCTAGGAATAGTTGGAGATACATTGAATATTCGGCTCACTTACAAGGAAGGTGTTGACACCATGTGCTTATTTGAGACATGCTAGGATGATCGATGAACCATTGTCTACTACATCAATCTAATGCTATCTCGGTGACACATATCTACTTCATGCATACATTTCTCGCATTCAACTGTTTATAGGTTGCATCATGGCATGAATTTGTTGAGTCATTCTTGTGGTACTTGTTTCCTTTCTCAAAGCATCTCAATGATGATTTCATATTGCTAGTTGTGATCTCTTTGCTGTTCGCGTATTGGGAGTTCATTTATGTACAATAATAAAATATTAGGCTTTGTGCTATGCTTTCAAGCAAAGATCTTATTGGTATATTTATGACTTCCTTTTGGATATCTTTTTGTTCCTTCTTGTCACTATTTCGTGTGTACATCATTCTTTGTGGATATATCATCATGATTGCCTTCTACCTATAATCTTATACACATGAGAGAAGTTACATCTCTAGTTGATATCCTCTTTTCTTTTTCACGTCCATCATTGCATTTCCTAGTTATTTACTTGGTGGTTTCGTGAAAGAATCTGTCTTGAGTGTGGATCATATATCCTTGCTTCTTGATGCACTCTTTGGTGGTGAAGATTATTTTCCTCATGCTTGTCTTCATGAGGGTTTTGCCATTTTGATTGGTATTCCTCCTCTTGACAATGCTATTATTTCCTATCTTCACCAGGGGTTGTCACAAGCTTTGGTTTTTAATTTTACTATTAGTAAGCTTTTTGAACCCATTTGCTAGTGGTTTGTGTGTTGGAAGGATATGTCTTGCACTTTGTGTCTCATTTCATCAAGACTATGTTGATGCTTAATGCTCATCCTTATATTAGTCTTCTCAAGTGCTTTGCCATGACTCACACACATCATTTTGGTTTAGCCTATTCTTAAATTGCCTCTTTTACCTGTTACTCAACCATATGTTTAGTGCAAGTACTATTCTCGTTGTCTTATCTACTTACTTGCACTTGTTGTGTTTTTGTATTGATTTTGGGGGAGTCATGATCCTATTTTGTGCTCTTGTAGTACAATACAAAAAAAATCTTAATTTTGTGTAAATCATGGGGATCTCCTCTAGTTTCTTTATAAACACTCTTTTACCCATATCATAATATCTTTTATTCATGTGGCTCGTAGGTCCATGTGATTGATTGTTCCAATTGGTATCTTTTGATTGCTTGCTTCACTCTGGTGTATGTCTTCGGCCATACGATCCTTTTTGCAATCTTTCGATCCTCAATATAGTTTGTTTTCCTCCAACTACTTATCATTGGATATGTGTATTTCATTGCACTCATATTTTGAGAAATAAAAACATTTTGGAGGAACACCTATTATATTGGCTTTCTAAGCTTTTCGCACATTTTAGCAATCAATGCCAATGGGGGAGAAGTTTAGAGAGTTTAGTTTGGAAAGCTTAGAGAGTTTTTCTTTTATTGCTTAAGAAATTTCATCTCACACCCATGCATTGCTCTGCATGTGTGTGTGCTTGGTTGTGCTTCTTTCCTTATATAAACTCACTTGAAAGTGGTTGTCATCAATTACCAAAATGGAGGAGATTGTAAGAGCACATTTCTCCATGTGTGGTTTTGGTAATTGATGACACCCCTATGGACTAATGGTTGCCTTGAGTTATATTCGAAGGACTTGTCCGTAGGTACTTCTTGAAGTCCATCTGTTGGTTTCAAGGAGTTTATATGGTGACCAAGGTGGTATACAAGGTGTTATCCAAAGATTGGTCATGTAAGAGTTGATCTTACTACAAGCATGTCTTGAAGAAGAAGACTGTGTGAGCATTTATGTTTACCTTCAAGACATCATCTTTATGAAGAGAGAAGATAAGATACAAGGTTGATCAAGACTAAGTCAAAGAGTGAACCAAGTTGATCAACACACAAAGCATACAAGATGTACCGAGAAGGATCAAGTGATCCCATGGTATGGTAAGGATTGTCCATTACGCTTTGTGTACTAACCCATGGTCTACATGAGTGTTCTTTGTAGGGTTAGGTATATTTCCATGGGATTGCATCGAGAGGAAGATCCCATAAAACCCATGGAAGATGACATCAAGTGGTGATCGTCATCAAGGTTGCGGCGTGTAAGTTCAAGTAAAGCATCACGAAGAAATCATGCTTGTAGCTTGCCGTCCATTGTGGTGACAATGGACTTGTGAAGGTTTGCCGAAGAGTGACTCACCCATAGTGGAGTATGGGGGAGCAATCAACTAGCCTTCATCGAGCCAACGCAATCACGAAAGGTGGTCCAACTTGAGGGAGTCAAGATCGTGATCATCTAGCTCAAGTGGAATTCATGTAAGTCAAAGGTTTTCCCTTGATAGGTTTTCTATTTTACCGGTCTCATGGTGATAGTTTGGAGACCGGGTTATAGGATCGATAGCCGTACTATCAAGGGGGGCTCTCAAGTGAGTAGCTTGATCGTATCGTTCGTCGAGAGCTCAAACCATTGCATCCTTGCACCATCTTTCTTGATTCTTATTTTTATTTTATCCTTTTGATGTTTTAGATATCGTGATTATCTTTGTGACAAGCTTTAATACATCGAAAACGGATTTCATATGCTTCTTCTATTGCGTTTTCGGTGTTGGAGGTTTTACCGATCTTATCCGAGGAAGGGTTCTCACCATTTTCTTATGGGCCTTTTATCATTTTCTTATTATTGATATTTCTATCAATATTGTGTTAGCCCATGTCGGTATCTTTCCAACAAACTTGGTTTCGTTGAATTCGGAGTCCGTTTGCAGAATTTGTGGCAGTTTTGGTGTTCTTAAAAGGCTGCAGCGGTACTACCGCGGCTAGAGCGGAAGTAATTTTTTACTACCGCTCCAGAGCGGTACTACCGCGGCTCCCAGAGTAGTAGTACCGCTATGAACCAAAATCTCGTGTTAAGTTTAGCCATGGTAGGCACTTATGTATTTTTTAGTACCGCTACCCGTAGCGGTAGTACCGTTATCCATAGCGGTAGTACCGTGAGGATGAGCGGTAGTACCGGTCCAATGGTTCTACTAGCCTTTTGCCTCCTCGGTGTTGTTTTTCAAAGGGATTCCACCGCCCCAGCGTTAGTACCGCTCCCATGAGCGGTAGTACCGCTCTGTGTGGGCTGTGAGCATAACGGTTGGATTTTTTCCCATCTATAAAAGGGGTTCTTCTTCCCCATTGAACCTTATCCTTTGAGCTCGAGTTTGCCCCCCATTGTTGACCTTCTTCGAGCTTTCTAACTCTCAATCCCTCAAATGATTCTTGCTAGTTCTTGAGGGAAAAGAGAGAGGAGATCTAGATCCACATTTCCACCAATCACTTTCTCCTCTAAGTGAGGGGAACCCCTTGGATCTAGATCTTGGAGTTCTTCGTGTTCTTCTTCGTTCTTCCTCTCATTTTCTTCCATAGCATTAGTTGTTGTGGAAGTATTTGGGAGAGAAGGACTTTGGCACTCCGTGTGCCCTTGCCATTGCATTTGGTGCATAGGTTTGAGTTCTCCACCGTGATACGTGGAAGTGAGAAGTTGAGAGGCTTATTACTCTTGGGTGTTTGAGCACCCTAGAGCTTGTTCCTCTTGGGTGCTTTGGTGCCCTAGACGGTTGGTGTTGCCTTAGAGCTAAATCATTGTGGTGCAAAGCTCCGGGCAAGCTTCGGGGTCTCCAATTAGGTTGTGGAGATTTCCCCGAGCATTTGAGGTCACCTCGGAGCCACAATCCATTGTGGTGAAGCTTCGTGGTGTCATTGGGAGCCTCCAATTAAGTTGTGGAGATTTCCCCAACCTTGTTTGTACGGGTTCGGTGACCACCCTCAAGGGTCCGTGAGTGGAATCACGACATCTTGCATTGTGCGAGGGCGTGAGGAGATTACGGTGGCCCTAGTGGCATCCGCAAGGGGTGTGAACTTTGGGATACATCATCGTCTCCGTGTGCCTCGGTTATCTCTTACCCGAGCCCCTTTACTTATGCACTTTACTTTGTGATAGCCATATTGTTTCTTGTTATATATCTTGCTATCACTTAGTTGTATATCTTGCTTAGCATAAGTTGTTGGTGCACATAGGTGAGCCTAGTTGTTTTAGATTTTGTGTTTGACTAATTAAACGATAGTTTTATTCCGCATTTGTTCAAGCCTAAACCGTAATTATTTTAAAGCGCCTATTCACCCCCCTCTAGGCGACATCCACGTCCTTTCACCCACGCTAATGTTGCCCCCAACTTCAACATGTTCTAAAGAAAACCAAGCTGAAAGACGATGGAAGCAATTATACGGACTGGGTCCGTAACTTGAGGATCATCCTCATAGCTTCCAAGAAATTATATGTCCTTGATGGACCGCTAGGTAACACACCCGTTTTCCCAGCAACTCAAGGCGTTATGAACGCCTGACAATCACGTAGTGATGATTACTCCCTGGTTCAGTGCGGCATGCTTTACAGCTTAGAACCAGGGCTCCAAAAGCGTTTTGAGAAACATGGAGCATATGAGATGTTCCAAGAGGTCATAATGGTTTTCCAAGCTCATGCCCGGTTCTAGAGATATGAAGTCTCCGACAAGTTTTCAGTTGTAAGATGGAGGAAAATAGTTTTGTCAGCGAGCACTTACTCAAAATGTCTGGGTTGCACAACCGCTTGTCTCAGCTGGGAGTTAATCTCCCGGATGACTCAGTTATTGAAAGAATCCTCCAATCGCTTCCACCTAGCTACAAGAGCTTTGTGATGAACTACAATATGCAAGGGATGGAGAAGTCAATTCCTGAGTTATATTCGATGCTTAAATCAGCGGAGGTGGAGATCAAAAAGGAACATCAAGTGTTGATGGTAATAAGACCACCAGTTTCAAGAAAGGCAAGGGTAAGAAGAACTTTAAGAAGGACGGAAAAGCAGTTGTCGTGCCCGGTAAATCAGTTGCCGGGAAGAAGTCCAAGAATGGACACAAGCCTGAGACTGAGTGCTTTTATTGCAAGGGAACCGGTCACTAGAAGCGGAACTGCCCCAAGTACTTAGCGGATAAGAAGGCCCGCAACGTCAAAGGTATATATGATATACATGTTATTGATGTGTACCTTAACAACGCTCATAGTAGCTCCTGGGTATTAGATACCGATGCGGTTTCTCACATTTATTACTCAAAACAGGAATTGCGGATTAAGTGGAGACTGGCAACGGACGAGGTGACGATGCGCGTCGGGAATGGTTCCAAGGTCGATGTGATCGCCCTCGACACGCTACCTCTACATCTACCTTCGGGATTAGTTTTAAACCTCAATAATTGTTATTTAGTCCCAGCTTTGAGGATGAACATTGTATCTGGATCTCGCTTGATGCGAGATGGCTATTCATTTAAATCTGAGAATAACAGTTGTTCTATTTATATGAGAGATATGTTTTATGGTCATGCCCCTCTGGTCAATGGTTTATTTTTATTGAATCTCGAATGTGATGTTACACATATTCATAGTGTGAATACCAAATGATGTAAGGTTGATAATGATAGTCCCACATACTTGTGGCACTGCCGCCTTGGTCATATTGGTGTCAAACATATGAAGAAACTCCATGCAGATGAACTTTTGGAGTCTCTTGATTATGAATCATTTGACACGTGCAAACCATGCATGTTGGAAACATGCCCTAGAGGCAATGGATAAAGGGTTTATTATTATATTTCCTTGTTCATGATAATCGCTTTTATCCATGCTATAATTGTATTGATTGGAAACACATTACATGTGTGGGTAAATAGACAACACACTGTCCCTAGTATGCCTCTAGTGAACTAGCTCGTCGATCAAAGATGGTCAAGGTTTCCTAGCCATTGACATGAGATGTCATTTGATAACGGGATCACATCATTAGGAGAATGATGTGATGGACAAGACCCAAACTACAAACGTAGCATATGATCGTGTTAGTTTATTACTACTGTTTTCTGCATGTCAAGTATGTGTTCCTATGACCATGAGATCATGCAAATCACGGACATTGAAGGAGTGCCTTGTGTGTATAAAACGTCGCAACGTAAATGGGTGACTATAAAGGTGCTCTATAGGTATCTCCGAGGGTGTCTGTTGAGTTGACATGGATCAAGACTGGGATTTGTTACTCCGTGTGACGGAGAGGTATCTCAGGGCCCACTCGGTAATACAACATCATAATAAGCCTTGCAAGCAATGTGACTAAGTGTTAGTCGCGGGATCTTGTATTACGGAACGAGTAAAGAGACTTGCCAATAACGAGGTTGAACTAGGTATGGACATACCGACGATCGAATCTTGGGCAAGTAACATACCGAAGAACAAAGGGAACATCATACGGGATTAACTGAATCCTTGACAGAGAGGTTCGACCGATAAAGATATTCATAGAATATGTAGGAACCAATATGGGCATCCAGGTCCTGCTATTGGTTATTGACCATAGAGGTGTCTCGGTCATGCCTACATAGTTCTCGAACCCGCAGGGTCTGCACACTTAAGGTTTGGTGACGTTTTGGTAGTATAGAGTTATGTATGGTGGTGACCGAAGGTTGTTAGGAGTCCTGGATGAGATCCCGGACGTCACGAGGAGCTCCGGAATGGTCTGAAGGTAAAGATTGATATATAGGAAGTCCTATTTTGGTCGCCGAAAAAGTTTAGGGCTCATCGGTAGTGTAGCGGGAGTGCCGGTAGTGTACCGGGAGACCATCGGGAGGGGTATTTCGACCCAAGAGGCAACATGGGCCGTGGGAGAGTGAATACCAGCCCTTAGTGGGCTGGTGGAAGTCCCACAAAAATCCCATGTGGCTAGGGATAAAAAGCCCAAAGAGAAAAAGTGGAAAAAGGCAAAAATAGGGTGAATCCTAGTCCTACTAGGATTGGAGGTGGATTCCACCTCTCCCACCTGGTTCAGCAGACTCCTAGAGGCTTGGACCTTGGTACAAGCCTCCTCCTCTCTTCCTCTTATATATACTGGAGGTTTTAGGGTTTTTGCCTAGAATTGTCAGCCACGTGCTGCCCGTTCCTCCAGTGCATAGTTTCTCCTCTAGGTCGGTTTTCTGCAGCGCTTAGGCGAAGCTCTACCAGAATAGCTCCACCACCATCACAATAGCACCATCATGCTACCGGAGAACTCTTCTTCCTCTCTGCTCCTTCTTGCTGGATCAAGACGGCGGAGATCATCATCAAGCTGTGCATGTGCTGAACGCGGAGGTGTCGTCCGTTCGGCGCTAGATCGGAAGGATCATGATCAAGTTCGTGGGACGGATCGTGATCAAGTTCGTGGGACAGATCGTGATTGGATCGCGGGACGGATCATGATTGATCGCGGGACACTCGGCGCTTTGGATCGCGAAGATGTTCGACTACGCCAACCGTGTTCCTTAACGCTTCCCTATTAGCGATCTACAAGGGTACGTAGATCCACTCTCGCTCTCATAGATTCTCATCACCATGGATAGATCTGCGTGTGCGTAGGATTTTTTTGTTTCCCATGCAACATTCCCCAACAGTGGCATCATGAGCTAGGTCTATGTGTAGATGAGATCTCGAGTAGAACACAAAAGGTTTGTGGGCGTTGATGTTTAGATTTCTTCCTCCCTTGGTCGGATTTTGGTTCAGCGGTATTGTGAGATGAAGCGGCCCGGACCAACATTACTCGTATGCTTACGGGAGACCGGTTCCCTCAACTGCAACTTGTTGCATAGATGGATGGCGGGTGTCAGTTTCTCTCACTTTAGTTGGATCGGATTCGACAAAGGTGGTCCTTGAGAAGGTTGAAAAGCAAATAGTGTATCACCGTTGTGGTTTTTGCGTAGATGAGAATTGTTCTTGCTAGATACCTGTAGCAGCCACGTAAAACATGCAACAACAATTAGAGGACATCTAACTTGTTTTTGCAGGGTATATTGTGATGTGATATGGCCAATTATATGATGTGATATATGAGATGATCATGTGATGTATAGATTATCACGACTTGCATGTCGATGAGTACGGCAACCGGCAGGAGCCATAGGGTTGTCTTTAACTATTGTATGACCTGCGTGTCAATCATTAAGCTCTATGTAATGCTTTACTTTATCGCTAAACAGTAGCAATAGTAGTAGAAGCATGTTGGGCGCGACAACCCTGATGGCGACACATTGATGGAGATCATGGTGTCGTGCCGGTGACGAAGGAGATCATGCCGGTGCTTTCTAGATGCAGATCAAAAGCACACGTTCATGGCCATATCATGTCACTTATGAATTGCATGTGATGTTCATCCTTTTATGCACCTTGTTTTGCTTAGGACGACTGTAGCATTATAAGGTGATCCCTCACTTAAATTTCAAGATAAATTGTGTTCTCCCCGAGTGTGCACCGTTGCGAAAGTTCGTCGTGTCGAGACACCACGTGATGATCGGGTGTGATAGACTCGACGTTCACATACAACGGGTGCAAGCCAGTGTTGCACACGCAGAACACTCGGGTTAAACTTGACGAGCTTAGCATGTACAGACATGGCCTCGAAACACAAGAGATCGAAAGGTCGAACATGAGTCATATAGTAGATATGATCAACATGAGATGTTCACCATTGAAGCCACCTCAACTCACGTGATGATCGGACTTGAGTTGGTGAATTTGGATCATGCGACACTCAGATGACCTGAGGGATGTCAATTTGACTGGGAGCTTTAGTAAATTTGATTAACTAAAACTCAATATCTTGAACAATAGTCTAAGTAACCTTTGCATATTTATGTTGTAGATCAATGGATCACGCAGTAGCACCCCTGAATTTTAATGCGTTCCTAGAGAAAGCGAAGTTGAAATATGATGGAAGTAACTTTGTTGACTAGGCCCGTAATCTGAGGATTATCCTCACGGCTTCCCAGAAATCATTTGTCCTTGATGCGCCACTTGGTGACCAACCAGAAGACATGACCTCCGAAGATGTTAAGAACGCTTGGGAGGCATGTACTGCAGATTACTCAATAGTTCAGTGTGCAATATTGTATGGCCTAGAACCGGGACTTCAAAGACGTTTTGAACGTCATGGAGCATATGAGATGTTCTAATAGTTGAAGTTTATATTTCAGAAGAATGCCCAGATCGAGAGGTATGAGACCTCCGATAAGTTATATGCTTGCAAGATGGAGGAGAACGGGTGTATCAGTGAGCATATACTCAGAATGTCTGGGTATTCAAATCGTCTAGCAGAATTGGGAATTACCCTTCCGCTAGAGGCAATCACTGACAGAGTTCTTCAATCACAGCCACCTAGTTACAAGAGCTTTACGATGAACCATAACATGCACGGGATGAACAAATTAGTCGCCGAGCTGTTTGCGATGCTGAAAGTTGCTGAGTCTAAAATCCAGAAAGAACATCAAGTGTTGATGGTCAATAAAACCACTAGTTTCAAGAAGAATGGCAAGGGCAAGGGCAAAAATGGTAAAACCAAGAAGGATGGCAAAGCAGTTGCTACTCCTGTAAAGAAGCCTAAGCATGGACCTAAGCCAGAAACTGAGTGCTTTCATTGCAAGGGAACTGGTCACTAGAAGCGGAACTGCCCCAAGTACCTGCTGACAAGAAGGTGGCCAACGACAAACAAGGTATATATCATATACATGTTATTGATGTGGACCTTACTAGCTCTCGTAGTAGTGTTGGAAATATGCCCAGAGGCAATAATATATTAGTTATTACCATATTTCCTTGTTCATGATAATCGTTTATTATCCATGCTATAATTGTATTGATCGGACACTTAGATGCATGTGTGGATACATAGACAAAACCATGTCCCTAGTATGCCTCTAATAAACTAGCTCGTTGATCAAAAAATGGTTAAGGTTTCCTAGCCATGGACATGAGATGTCATTTGATAACGGGATCACATCATTAGGAGAATGATGTGATGGACAAGACCCAAACTACAAACGTAGCATATGATCGTGTCAGTTTGTTGCTACTGTTTTCTGCATGTCAAGTATATGTTCCTATGACCATGAGATCATGCAACTCACAGACATCGAAGGAGTGCCTTGTGTGTATCAAACATCGCAACGTAACTGGGTGACTATAAAGGTGCTCTACAGGTATCTCCGAGGGTGTCTGTTGAGTTGGCATGGATCAAGACTGGGATTTGTTACTCCGTGTGACGGAGAGGTATCTCAGCGCCCACTCGGTAATACAACATCACAATAAGCCTTGCAAGCAATGTGACTAAGTGTTAGTCATGGGATCTTGTATTACGGAACGAGTAAAGAGACTTGACAGTAATGAGGTTGAACTAGGTATGGAGATACCGACGATCGAATCTCGGGCAAGTAACATACCGAAGAACAAAGGGAACATCATACGGGATTAACTGAATCCTTGACATAGAGGTTCGACCCATAAAGATCTTCGTAGAATATGTAGGAACCAATGTGGACATCCAGGTCCCGCCATTGGTTATTGACCGTCGAGGTGTCTCGGTCATGCCTACATAGTTCTCGAACCCGCAGGGTCTGCACACTTAAGGTTTGGTGATGTTTCGGTACTATAGAGTTATGTATGGTGGTAACCGAAGGTTGTTCGGAGTCCCGGATGAGATTCTGGACGTCACTAGGAGCTTCGGAATGGTCCGGAGGTAAATATTCATATATAGGAAGTCCTATTTTGGTCGCCGTAAAAGTTTCGGGCTCATCGGTAGTGTATCAGGAAACCATCGGGAGGGGTATTTCGACCCAAGAGGCTACATGGGCTGTGGGAGAGTAAATACCAGCCCTTAGTGGGCTGGTGTTAATCCCACACAAGGCCCATGAGGCTAGGAAGAAAAGCCCAAAGAGAAAAAGGTGGAAAAAGGCAAAAAAAATGGGGTGAATCCTAGTCCTACTTGGATTGGTGGTGGATTCCACCTCTCCCACTTGATTTGGCCAACCCAATTTCTGGTCCTTTGAGGGCCAAGCCTCCTCCTCTCTTCCTCTTATATATACTAGAGGTTTTAGGGTTTTTTGGCACCAGATTTTAGTCACGTGCTATCCGTTCCTCCAGTGCATAGTTTCTCCTCTAGATCGGATTTCTGTAGTGCTTAGGCGAAGCCCTGTCGGAACAGCTCCACCACCATCGTCGGAGCGCCGTCATGCTGCCGGAGAACTATTCTACCTCTCCGCCCCCTCTTGCTAGATCAAGAAGGCGGAGATCGTCATCAAGCTGTACGTGTGCTGAACGCGGAGGTGTCGTCCGTTCAGCGCTAGATCGGAAGGACCGTGATCAAGATCGCGGGATGGATCGTGATGAGTTTGCGAGACAGATCGTCATTGGATCGCGGGACGCTCGGCGATTTGGATCGCGAAGACGTTCGACTACACCAACCGCGTTTCTTAACGCTTCCCGCTTAGCGATCTACAAGGGTATGTAGATCCACTCTCCCTCTCATAGATGCTCATCACCATGGATAGATCTTGCGTGCGTAGGAAAATATTTGTTTCCCATGCAACGTTCCCCAACAGTGGCATCATGAGCTAGGTCTATGTGTAGATGAGATCTCGAGTAGAACACAAAGAGTTTGTGGGCGTTGATGCTTAGATTGCTTCCTCCCTTGGTCGGATTTTGGTTTGGCGGTATTGTGAGATGAAGCGGCCCGGACCAACATTACTCGTACGCTTACGAGAGACCGGTTCCCTCGACCGCAACTTGTTGCATAGATGGCTTGCGGGTGCTAGTTTCTCTCACTTTAGTTGGATCGGATTTGACGAAGGCGGTCCTTGAGAAGGTTGAAAAGCAACTAGTGTATCACCGTTGTGGTTTTTGCGTAGATGAGAATTGTTCTTGCTACATACCCGTAGCAGCCACGTAAAACATGCAACAACAATTAGAGGATGTCGAACTTGTTTTTGCAGGGTATGTTGTGATGTGATATGGCCAATTACATGATGTGATATATGTGATGTATGAGATGATCATGTGATTTATAGATAATCACGACTTGCATGTCGATGAGTATGGTAACCGGCACGAGCCATAGGGTTGTCTTTAATTATTGTATGACCTGCGTGTCAATCATTAAGCGCTATGTAATGCTTTACTTTATCGCTACGGTAGGAATAGTAGTAGAAGCATGTTGGGCATGACAACCCCGATGGCGACACGTTGATGGAGATCATGGTGTCGTGCCGGTGACGATGGAGATCATGCCGGTGCTTTCATGATGGAGATCAAAAGCACAAGTTCATGGCCATATCATGTCACTTATGATTTGCATGTGATGTTAATCCTTTTATGCACCTTGTTTTGCTTAGGACAACGGTAGCATTATAAGGTGATCCCTTACTTAATTTCAAGATAAATTGTGTTCTCCCCGAGTGTGCACCATTGCGAAAGTTTGTCGTGTTGAGACACCACTTGATGATCGGGTGTGATAGACTCTACGTTCACATACAACGGGTGCAAGCCAGTGTTGCACATGCAGAAACACTCGGGTTAAACTTGACGAGCCTAGCATGTACAGACATGGCCTCGGAACACAAGATACCGAAAGGTCGAACATGAGTCATATAGTAGATATGATCAACATGATGATGTTCACCATTGAAACCACCTCAACTCACGTGATGATTGGACTTGAAGTTGGTGAATTTGGATAATGTGTCACTCTGATGACTTGAGGGATGTCAATTTGAGTGGGAGTTCTTAAGTAATATAATTAATTGAACTCATTATCATGAACATAGTCAAAGTGTCTTTGCAAATTATGTTGTAGATTACTAGCTCACGTTGTAGCTCCCTTGTATTTTTATATGTTCCTAGAGAAATAGAGTTGTAACATCCCAAAATTCCATTTTGGAATGTTATGAAATATAGCTATGCATCATCATCACATTGTTTGAATGAATAGGATGGTTGAAGTGTTTCTTTTGAAATTTTGAACTGGGCACTTTCATCTTTCCCTTTATTGGTTTCACCAATTTGAAACCTCTAGAAAAGTTCAAAGAAAAGAGAGGAGTAACATGACACTCCACACCAGGGGCACCTTGGTGAAATATTTGAACAATAAAACCAGGGGGTCATTTGAAAAAATATTTGCAAAAGGATTTAAAATCAAATAGGCATTTTTTTGAAAATAATTATTTTTCGAAGTATTCAATATGACAGAGGAAAAATGTTCATTAAATGGCATTAATTCTACTGATAATTTTGATATATATATATTTCCTATACTTGGAAATGTTTTGAATGCTTTAAATGTGTTTTAAACGCTTTGGAAATAATTAATAAAATGGATTTATGACAAACGGGCCGGCCCACAGCCATTAAGACCCGAAACTGCTCCGGGTCGGCCACCGACGCGCTAACCGCGCCTCTCCCTCTCACTGAGGCGCCGGACCCACCGTTCGACCGCGAAGACACCGCGCTCATCCCCTTCCCCGCGCCTCCTCCCTCGTCGGAGATCCCTCCGCCGTGGATCACGCCCCTCTTGCCTCCCCCGGCCACCGCACCGCCCCTATAAGTAGCCCCGTCCCTCCGCTCTCCATTCCCCACCCGAAACCCCCTCCGACGCCGCCAATCGACGCCGGAGCTTCGCCGCCGCCGTTTGAAGCCTTCGGACGCCGCCCCCGACCACCGCACCACCGCCCACGACCACCACCGACCTCCGGCCGCCGTCGACTTCGTCGGAGACCTCGACCCCTCCTCTGTAAGCCGCCACCCCCACCCGTAACCGTCGGATCCCGATCTAACGCACGAGATTAGATCACTTAAAAGCCCGAACCGGTACGCACTAAGTCTCGGCTGTCCGCTCGTTAGCACTCACACGCACGCCCTCTCGGCCAATCACAGCATGCCACGTAGCCCCTCTCCGATCGTTAGCAATTTTTTCTTTTTTCTTTTCTGTTTTAGAAAACGGAATGTTTTCTGTTTTTGTTTTTATCATATCTTTTAAAATATTTGGTGCTTTTAATTCATTCTTTTTGCATTAGGTCACAAATTTGTTGTAGTTCATGTCTGTATGCTTAGATTTCAAATTTGAAATTTAAAATTTGAATCTAACTGAATTTTCTTAAATTACTAAAATCTGTATAACATGATTTTAAAATTTATTTTTGAGTGAATCTTTTTGCCACTGATTTGTGTTAGTTGGAACTATCATCCTACATAGTTTGAGAATTTTTAGGATAAATTTTATTAGAGTTTTTGACAAAAAAAATCTGTTTAGTTCTTAACATAGTTTAGTTATTTTAATTTTAATTTAATTTGAACCGTAATTAGTATAACTTTTGTTAGTAGTTTTCATTAGGTTTTGTTATTCCAAACATTTAGGTGACATTATTTGCTAATAAGAAAAATGATTTTCTAGTTTTATACTCTATTGTTATAGGAAAATATTTATTCTTTTCATTAGGAAGAGTTTTGTTAAAAAAACAATTTAGTTTTACTTCCACAAACTATTTAGAAGATTAAATTATGTTTTCTAATAAATAATTTTAGTAATTCTTTTCTGTTAAGTAATATGATGATAATAATATTAAACATAATAATAACGTTGTTTTGTTTGCTACTCTAATGTTATAGGACTTGCTAGTTATTTTCATTTAGTAATATTTTATAAATTATAAAATTTTAGTAGTGTTCCTTTACACAAAAGTTTTAGTGAATTTGATTATGTTTACTAAAATCGATTTTCTTTACTATTTCTTTTCTACTAGCTATTGCTTGGTTGTTTGTCTTAAGTAGTAGTAAAAATTTTGACACTAAAAATTTGTGAGTCAAATTTTGTTTGATTTCTTTCTCTTGGTTGTTACTATTGAATGGTTTTAGTATTGTTTGTTAAACCTTGCTGAATTGTGTGAATTGTTTTGTGTTTATGCTTATGATGTGCACTTGTTTGATTTCGTTAGATCATTCGGAGTGCGAAGCTTGTTAGCTAGAATCACTCGAGTACGAGGACCGTCAGCAAGGCAAGTCACCTTGATCATATCCAACCATGTTTTTACTGCATTAGTTCTACCATCTCCCCAATTGCATGCAAAGTAGGTAATTGGAAACTTGGTTACCTGTTATAGTATCATGTGGTAGGATTCCCCCTCACCCCTTTGACACCTTGGCCCCGGGAACGTTGATTTCCTTTGCTATGCTACTAGTAGACGGGGTTGGTTGTGTGAATAATGAGAGTTGTGAGGTAATAATTTCAAGACCTGCAAGATGATCAAGACTTCAAGACTCCGAGTTTTCAACATACCTCTGGGTGGATGATGGTTGAACGGCGCCCTGGGGAATCTAGTGATTAGCCTAGGTGTTGCTGGGGAAGTGCCAGTATTCACGCGGAAAGGTCCACCCAGGCTCAAAGAGATGGATGGATGCTTCAAGACCCAAGGCTTACCTGCACAGCCACAAGTCATTATGGGCTCTGGCTTGGTTGGACACTGTGGCAACCATAAACTGTCGGTGCTACGAGATGTAGAAAAACGGTAGGACAGGATGGGCACCAGCGTAGTCTCATGGAAACCCTTTAGAAGGCCATGTTTTGGTCATCCGTTTCTCGAACACCCTGAAGTGCGAGAAGTCCAACGGAGGCGATCAAATCTTGTGGGGAATGTGTGCAAAACTCTCCAGAGTACCCAAACCTAATCGATTAGCCGTGTCCACGGTCATGGACAACTTGAGCCAAAGGAAATTAACTGTCTGGAATTCTCGACACCAAGTACTATATTGATGAGGGTTAATAATAACTTGGGTATGAGAATTGGTTGGCGGAACCATCTCATTAATCAACCAACATTGTGGTAATAACTTTTGCTTTGCCCCTCTTGTTGTAGGAAAAATTGGCTTTACGCAAAACCTACCACCACTGCCATACTTGCATATAGAATAGATGATTACCTTCTCCCCTTCTCTTTGGTGACTTTGCTAGCATATTCAATATGCTAACCTACACGGCTGCAACGTATCATGTTGCAGAGTACTTTTCCGACCAGGAGTGAGGATTACGCTCTACGCTTGGTGAGATGCCCTTGGAGTAGGATGGACTCAACTACCTCGATGCTTCCGCAAGACTTTGATTTAGTTCATTTCATGAGTTGGTCTTCAGCCACTTTATTGTAATTCCTATTTTAATAAAGGACTCGATATGAGATTTCGATTAACAAATGCTGTGTGATTTCCCTTTGATATATACATTGATGTACCATGTGTGTACCAGCATGATCTTGGGATGGTACGGAAACACCGGAGATTCAACCTTTTAGGTCAGGTCGCTACCAGAGTTGAAAGATAATGGTAGCAATATTGCGGACTGGGTCCGTGATCTGAGGATTGTCCTCATTGCTGCACAGAAGGCTTATGTCCTTAATGCACCGCTCGGTGCGCCAACCCCTCTAGTGTCGTCTGTAGATGTTGTGAACATCTGACAGGCACGTTTCGATGATTGCTTGATAGTTTAGTGCGTCATGCATTACGACTTAGAATTGAGGCTCTGAAACGTTTTGAACGTCACGGAACATATGAGATGTTCTAATAGCTGAGATTGTGATCTCAGGCTCATGCCCGTGTTGCGAGATATGAGATCTCCAACAAGATTCTTTGCCTGTAAGATGAAGGAGAATCACTCAATCTTTGAGCATGTACTCAGATTGTCTGGGTACTACAATCGCTTGAATCGAGTGGGAGTTGATCTTCCAGATAAGATAGTGATTGACATAGTTCTCCAAGTCACTATCACTAAGCTACTAGAACTTGGTGATGAACTATAAATTGCCAGGGATAGAAATAATGATTCCTGAGCTGTTCGCGATGTTTGACACCGCGAAGGTAGAAATCAAGAAGGAGCATCAAGTGTTGATGGTTAGTAAAACCACTAGTTTCGAGAAGGGCAAGGGCAAGGAGGAAAACTTCATGGATGGCAAGTCAGTTACTGCTCCAGTGAAGCAACCCAGAGTTGAACCCAAACCCGAGACTAAGTGCTTCGATTATGAGGAGAGCGGTCGCTGAAGCGGAACAACCCTAGATACTTGGTAGATAAGAAGGCTGGCAACGTCGACACAAGTATATTTGATATACGTGTTATTGATGTGTACCTTACTAGTACTTCTAGTAGCACCTGGGTATTGGATACCGGTTCAGTTGCTAAATGTTAGTAACTCAAAGTAAAAGCTACAGAATAAACGGAGAACTAACTAAAGGGTGAGGTGACGATGCATGTTGAAAATGTTTCCAAGGTTGATGTGATCAACATCGCACGCTCTTTATACCTTCGAGATTAGTGACGAACCTGAATAAATGTTATTTGGTGTTTTGCGTTGAGCATGAACGTGATTAGATCGTGTTTATTGCAACACGGTTATTCATTTAAGTTAGAGAATAATGGTTATTCTGTTTACATGAATAATACCTTCAGTGGTCATGCACCCAATGAGAATGGTTTGTTGAAATCTTGATCGTAGTAATACACATGTTCATAACATTGATTCCAAAAGATACAAAGTTAGTAATGATAGTACCACATTCTTGTGGCACTGCCGCTAAATGTCATATTGGTATAAAGCGCATGAAGAAACTCCATGTCGACGGATCTTTGGACTCATTCGATTTCGAATCGGTTGAGACATGCGAACCATGCCTTTTTGGCAAGATGACTAAGGACCCTGTTTTCGGGATTGATGAAGCAGGCAAGTGGTTCATTAGAAATAATACATGTTGATGTATGCGATCCAATGAGTATTGTAGCGTGCGGTGGATGTCGTTATTTTCTTACCTTCGCTGATGATTTGAGTAGATATAGTGGATATTTACTTAATGAAACACAAGTCTGAATCACTTGAAAGGTTCAAGCAAATTCAGAGTGAAGTTTAAGATCATCATGACAAGAAGATAAAAATGTCTGCGATATGATCATGGAGGTGAATATCTGAGTTACAAGTTTCGAATACAACTTAAGACAATGTGAAAGTTGTTTCACAACTTACGCCACCGGGAACACCATAGTGTGAGGGTGTGTCCGAACGTCATAGTCATACTCTATTGGATATGGTGCTTGCTGTGACGTCTCTTATCATTTTTCTACTATAAATTTGGGGTTATGCGTTAGAGACAACTACATTCACTTTAATAGGGCACCATCTAAATCCGTTGAGATGACACCGTGTGAATTATGGTTTGATAGAAACCTAAGCTGTCATTTCTTAATGTTTGAGGCTACGATGCTTGTGTGGAAAATGTTTTCACCTAATAAGCTCGAACCCAAAGCGGACAAATGCATCTTCATAGAATACCCTAAGAACACTTGGGTATACCTTCCATCTCAGATCCAAGTGCAAAAGTGTTTGTTGCTAAAGCGGGTCCTTTCTCGAGGAAAAGTTTCTCTCGAAAGAATTGAGTGGGAGGAAGATAGAACATGATGAGGTTGTTAAACCTTTGTTCAACCAGAGAGTAGCGCAACATAGGAAGATGTTTTTGTGAAGCCTACGTTAGTTGAAGAGGAAGTTAATGCTGATGATCATGAAGCTTCAGGATCAAGTTACTATCGAACTTCGTAGGTCAACAAGGATGTGTACTCCTCCTGAGCGGTATGAAAACCCTGTCTTGGAGGTCATGTTGTTGGACAACGATGAACCTACGAGCTATGGAGAGGTGATGATGGGCCCAGATTTTGACAAATGGTTAGAGGCCATGAAATCTGAGAAAAGGATCCGTGTATGGAAACCAAGTATAGACTTTGGTAGAACTTGCTCGTTGGACGGCAGGTTGTTGAGTACAAATGGATCTTTAAAATGAAGACAGACGCTGTTGGTAAATGTCACCATTTGTAAAAGCTTGACTTCTTGCAAAGATGTTTGTGACAAGTTCAAGGAGTTGACTGCGATGAGACTTTCTCACTCGTAGCGATGCTAAAGTCTGTTGGAATTATGTTAGGAGTTGCTGCATTTTTCAATTATGAAATCTAGCAAATGGTTGTCAAAACATCGTTTCCTTAACGGTTTACTTGAGGAAAGGTTGTATGTGATACAATCAGAAGGTTTTGTCAGTCCTAAGGATGCTAAAAGGTGTGCAAAGCTTCACTGATCCTTCTATGGACAGAAGCAAGCATCTCGGAGTTGGAATATACACTTTGATGAAGTGATCAAAGTTTTGTAGTTTATACAAAGTTTACGAGCAACTTGTATTTACAATAAAGTTAGTGGGAGCACTATAGAATTTCTGATAAGTATATGTGGATGACATATTGTTGATGGGAAATAATGTAGAATTTCTGGAAAGCATAAACGGTTGTTTGAAAAGTGTTTTTCAAAGGAAGACCTGGATGAATCTATTGGAAATATGCCCTAGAGGCAATAATAAATTAGTTATTATCATATTTCCTTGTTCATGATAATCGTTTATTATCCATGCTATAATTGTGTTGATCGAAAACTGTGATACATGTGTGGATACATAGACAACACAATGTCCCTAGTATGCCTCTAGTAGACTAGCTCGTTGATCAAAATATGGTTAAGGTTTCCTAGCCATGGACATGAGATGTCATTTGATAACAGGATCACATCATTAGGAGAATGATGTGATGGACAAGACCCACACTACAAACATAGTATATGATCGTGTAAGTTTATTGCTACTGTTTTCTGCATGTCAAGTATGTGTTCCTATGACCATGAGATCATGCAACTCACGGACATCAGAGGAGTGCCTTGTGTGTATCAAACGTCGCAACGTAACTGGGTGACTATAAAGGTGCTCTACAGGTATCTCTGATGGTGTTTGTTGAGTTGTCATGGATCAAGACTGGGATTTGTCACTCCATGTGACGGAGAGGTATCTCATTCCCACTCGGTAATACAACATCACAATGAGCCTTGCAAGCAATGTGACTAAGTGTTGGTCACGGGATCTTGTATTACGGAACGAGTAAAGAGACTTGCCGGTAAAGAGATTGAACTAGCTATGGAGATACCAACGATCGAATCTCGGGCAAGTAACATACCGAAGAACAAAGGGAACATCATACGGGATTAACTGAATCCTTGACATAGAGGTTCGACCGATAAAGATCTTCGTAGAATATGTAGGAACCAATATGGTCATCCAGGTCCCGCTATTGGTTATTGGCTGTAGAGGTGTCTCGGTCATGTCTACATAGTTCTTGAACCCGCAGGGTCTGCACGCTTAAGGTTTGGTGACGTTTCAATAGTATAGAGTTATGTATGGTGGTGACCGAAGGTTGTTCGGAGTCCCGGATGAGATCCCGGCCATCACGAGGAGCTCCGGAATGGTCTGGAGGTAAAGATTCATATATAGGAAGTCCTATTTTGGTCGCCGGAAAAGTTTCGGGCTCATCGGTAGTGTACCGGGAGTGCCGGTAGTGTACCGGGAGACCATCGGGAGGGGTATTTCGACCCAAGATGCTACATGGACTGTGGGAGGATGAATTCCAGCCCTTAGTGGGATGGTGGAAGTCCCACACAAAGCCCATGCGGCTGGGAAGAAAAGCCCAAAAGGAAAAAGGTGGAAAAAGGCAAAAAGTCTAAATAAGGAAGGAGTCCTAATCCTAATAGGATTGGAGTAGGACTCCTTCACCTCCAATTTCGGCCAGATGTTGAGGGTTTGAGTCTTCCTCCTACCCTCCCTCCCTCCTATATATACTAGAGGATTTAGAGGGAAAAGCTAACCCTAATAGCTACCCGCTACCCGTTCCTCTAGTGCATAGTTTCTCCTCTAGATCGGTTTTCTGCAGTGCTTAGGCGAAGCCCTGTCGGAATAGCTCCACCACCATCGCCGGAGCGCCATCATGCTGCCGGAGAACTCTTCTACCTCTCTGCTCCCTCTTGCTGGATCAAGAAGGCGGAGATCGTCATCGAGTTGTACGTGTGCTGAATGCGGAGGTGTATTCCGTTCGGCGCTAGATCGGAAGGATCGTGATCAAGATTGCGGAACGGATCGTGATGAGATCGCAGGACAGATCATGATGAGTTCGCGGGACGGATCGTGATTCGATCGCGGGACGGATCATGATGAGATCGTGGGACGCTCGGCGATTTGGATCGCGAAGACGTTCGACTACACCAACCTCGTTTCTTAACTCTTCCCGCTTAGCGATCTACAAGGTATGTAGATCCGCTCTCCCTCTCGTAGATGCTCATCACCATGGATAGATCTTTCGTGTGCGTAGGATTTTTTTCCCATGCAACGTTCCCCAACAGTGGCATCATGAGCTAGGTCTATGTGTAGATGAGATCTCGAGTAGAACACAAAGAGTTTGTGGGTGTTGATGCTTAGATTGCTTCCTCCCTTGGTCGTGTTTTTGTTCTGCGGTATCGTGGGATGAAGCGGCCTGGACCAACCTTACTCGTACGCTTACAAGAGACCGGTTCCATCAACTGATGTGTAACTTTGTTGCACAAAGATGGCTGGCGGGTGTCTATTTCTCCAACTTTAGTTGGATCGGATTCGACAAAGGCGGTCCTTGAGAAGGTTGAAAAGCAACTTATGTATCACCATTGTGATTTTGCGTAGGTGAAAATTGTTCTTGCTAGATACCCGTAGCAGCCATGTAAAACATGCAACAACAATTAGAGGACGTCTAACTTGTTTTTGCAGGGTATGTTGTGATGTGATATGGCCAAATACATGATGAGATATATATGATGTATGAGATGATCATGTTTTGTATAGAATATCACGACATGCATGTCAATGAGTACGACAACCAGCAGGAGCCATAGGGTTATCTTTAACTATTGTATGACCTGCGTGTGAATCATTAAGCGCTGTGTAATGCTTTACTTTATCGCTAAACGATAGAAATAGTAGTAGAAGCATGGTGAGCGCGACAACCCCAATGGTGACACGTTGATGGAGATCAAGATGATGGAGATCATGGTGTCATGCCGGTGATGATGGAGATCATGCCGATGCTTTTATGATGGAGATCAAAAGCACAAGTTCATGGCCATATCATGTCACTTATGATTTGCATGTGATGTTAATCCTTTTTATGCACCTTGTTTTTCTTAGGACGACAGTAGCATTATAAGGTGATCCCTCACTTTAATTTCAAGATAAATTGTGTTCTCCCCGAGGGTGCACCGTTGCGAAAGTTCATCGTGTCGAGACACCACGTGATGATCGGGTGTGATAGACTCTACGTTCACATACAATGGGTACAAGCCAGTGTTGCACATGCAGAACACTCGGGTTAAACTTGACGAGCCTAGCATGTACAGACATGGCCTCGGAACACAAGAGACCGAAAGGTCGAACATGAGTCATATAGTAGATATGATCAACATGATGATGTTCACCATTGAAACCACCTCAACTCACGTGATGATCGGACTTGAGTTGGTGAATTTGGATCATGTATCACTCGAAAGACCAGAGGGATGTCAATTTGAGTGGGAGTTCTTAAGTCATTTGATTAATTGAACTCATTATCATGAACATAGTCAGTAGTGTCTTTGCAATCTATGTTGTATATTACTAGCTCACGCTGTAGCTCCCTAGTATTTTTATATGTTCCTAGAGAAATAGAGTTGAAAGATGATGGTAGCAATATTGCGGACTAGGTCCATGATCTGAGGATTGCCCTCATTGCTGCACAGAAGGCATATGTCCTTAATGCACCGCTCGGTGTACCACCCCCTCTAGCGTCGTATGTAGATGTTGTGAACATCTGACAGACACGTTCTCATGACTACTCTATAGTTTAGTGTGTCATACATTACGGCTTAGAATTGAGGCTCTGAAACGTTTTGAACGTCACGGAACATATGAGATGTTCTAAGAGCTTAAATATAACTATCTTAGGCTCGTGTCCGTGTTGCGAGATATGAGATATCCAACAAGATTCTTTGCCTGCAAGATGAAGGAGAATAGCTCAATCGTTGAGCATGTGCTCAGATTGTCTGGGTGCTACAATCGCTTGAATCGAGTGGGAGTTGATCTTCCAGATAAGATAGTGATTGGTATAGTTCTCCAAGTCACTGTCACTAAGCTACTAGAACTTGGTGATGAACTATAAAATGCCAGGGATAGAAATATTGATCCCTGAGCTGTTAGTGATGTTTGACACCGCGAAGGTAGAAATCAAGAAGGAGCGTCAAATGTTGATGGTTAGTAAAACCACTAAGTTTCGAGAAGGGCAAGGGTAAGGAGGGAAACTTCATGGATGGCAAGTCAGTTGCTGCTCTAGTGAAGCAACCCAAAGTTGAACCCAAACCCGAGACTATGTGCTTCGATTATGAGGAGAATGGTCGCTGAAGCGGAACAACCCTAGATACTTGGTAGATAAGAAGGCTGGCAACGTCAATAGAAGTATATCTGATATACGTGTTATTGATATGTACCTTGCTAGTACTCCTAGTAGCACCTGGGTATTGGATACCGGTTCGGTTGCTAAATGTTAGTAACTCGAAATAAAAGCTACAAATTTACGGAGAACTAGCTAAGGGTGAGGTGACAATGTGTGTTGAAAATGTTTCCAAGGTTGATGTGATCAACATCGCACGCTCTCTCTACCTTCAAGATTAGTGGCGAACCTAAATAAATGTTATTTGGTGTTTTGTGTTGAGCATGAGCATGATTAGATCATGTTTATTGCAACACGGTTATTCATTTAAGTTAGAGAATAATGGTTATTCTGTTTACATGAATAATACCTTCAATGGTCATGCATCCAGTGAGAATGGTTTGTTGAATCTTGATCGTATTAATACACATGTTCAAACATTGATGCCAAAAGATACAAAGTTAATAATGATAGTACCACCTACTTGTGGCACTGCCGCTAAATGCCATATTGGTATAAATCGCATGAAGAAACTCCATGCTTATGGATCTTTGGACTCACTCAATTTCGAATCGGTTGAGACATGCGAACCATGCCTCTTGGGCAAGATGACTAAGGACCCCGTTTTCCGGATTGATGGAGCGGGCAAGTGATTTATTGGAAATGATACATGTTGATGTATGCAATCCAATGAGTCTTGTAGCGTGCGGTGGACATCGTTCTTTTCTTACCTTCACTGATGATTTGAGTAGATATAGTGTATATTTACTTAATGAAACACAAGTCTGAATCGTTTGAAAGGTTCAAGCAAATTCAGAGTGAAGTTTAAGATCATCGCGACAAGAAGATAAAAATGTCTGCGATATGATCGTGGAGGTGAATATCTGAGTTATGAGTTTGGCATACTACTTTAGACAATGTGAAAGTTGTTTCACAACTCACGCCACCTGGAACACCATAGTGTGATGGTGTGTCCGAACGTCATAGTCGTGCTATATTAGATATGGTGCATACTATGATGTCTCTTATGGTTTTGCCACTATCATTTTGGGGTTATGCATTGGATACAAATAAATTCACTTTAAATAGGGCACCATCTAAATCCGTTGAGATGACACCGTGTGAATTAGGGTTTGATGGAAACCTAAGCTGTCATTTCTTAATGTTTGGAGTCGTGACACTTATGTGAAAAGGTTTTCACCTAATGAGCTCGAACCCAAAGCGGACAAATGCATCTTCATAGAATACCCTAAGAACAGTTGGGTATACCTTCTATCTCAGATCCGAGAGCAAAGTGTTTGTTGCTAAAATGGGTCCTTTCCGAGAAAAAGTTTCTCTCGAAAGAATTGAGTGGGAGGAAGATAGAACTTGATGAGGTTGTTAAACCTTTGTTCAACCAGAGAGTAGCGCAACGCAGGAAGATGTTTCTGTGAAGCCTACGTTAGTCGAAGAGGAAGTTAATGATGATGATCATGAAGCTTCAGGATCAAGTTACTATTGAACTTCGTAGGTCAACAAGGATGTGTACTCCTCCTAAGCGGTAAGACAACCCTGTCTTGGAGGTCATGTTGTTGGACAACGATGAACCTACGAAAATGGAGAGACGATGATGGGCCCGGATTCCGACAAATGGTTAGAGGCCATGTAATCCGAGAAAGGATCCATGTATGAAAACCAAGTATAGACTTTGGTAGACTTGCTCGTTGGACAGTAGGTTGTTGAGTACAAATGGACCTTTAAGATGAAGACAGGCGCTGATGGTAAATGTCACCATTTTTAAAGCTTGACTTGTTGCAAAGATGTTTGTGACAAGTTCAAGGAGTTGACTACGATGAGACTTTCTCACTCGTAGCGATGCTAAAGTCTGTTGGAATTATGTTAGCAGTTGCTGCATTTTTCATTTATGAAATCTGGCAGATGGATGTCAAAACATCATTTCCTTAACAGTTTACTTGAGGAAAGGTTGTATGTGATACAACCAGAAAGTTTTGTCAATCCTAAGGATGCTAAAAGGTGTGCAAGCTTCAGTGATCCTTCGATGGACTGAAGCAAGCATCTCGGAGTTGGAATATGCACTTTGATGAGGTGATCAAAGTTTCGAGTCTATACAAAGTTTATGAGAAACTTGTATTTGCAATAAAGTGAGTGGGAGCACTATAGAGTTTCTGGTAAGCATATGTGGTTGACATATTGTTGATTGGAAATTATGTAGAATTTCTGGAAAGCATAAACGGTTGTTTCAAAAGAGTTTTTCAAAGGAAGACCTGGATAAAGCTACCTAATTGTTGAGCATCAAAGATCTATATAGATAGATCAAAATGCTTGATGAGACTTTCAATGAGTACATACCTTGACAAGATTTTGAAAGAGTTCAAAATGGATCAGTTAGAGAGAAGTGTTCTCGCCTGCTTTGTAAGGTGTGAAGTTGAGTAAGACTCAAAGCTCGACCACGGCAGAAGAAAGAGAAAGGACGAACGTCGTCCCCTATGCCTTAGACATAGGCTCTATATTATGCCATGCTGTGTACCGCACCTGTGTGTGCCTTGCCATGAGTCTGTCAAGGGGTACAAGAGTGGTCCAGGAGTGGATCACTGTACAGTGGTCGAAATTATCCTTAGTAACCAGAGGACTAAGGAAATGTTTCTCGATTTTGGAGGTGATAAAGGGTTCGTCATAACGTCTTACGTCGATGCAAGCTTTAACACTAATCCGGATGACTCTTAGTAGCAATCCGGATACGTATAGTGGAGCAGCCATTAGGAATAGTACCAAGTGGAGTGTGGTAGCAGTGTTTACGGTTAGATATAGAGATTTGCAAAGTACACATGGATCTGAATGTTGAAGACCCATTGACTATAAGACCTCTCTCACATGCAAAGCATGATCGAGCCCCAGAACTCATTGGGTGTTAGATTCATAACAATGTGAATCACATGGTGATGTGAACTAGATTATTGACTCTAGTGCAAGTGGGAGACTGTTGGAAATATGCCCTAGAGGCAATAATAAATTAGTTATTACCAGATTTCCTTGTTCATGATAATCGTTTATTATCCATGCTATAATTGAATTGATCGGAGACTTAGATGCATGTGTGGATACATAGACAAAACCATGTCCCTAGTATGCCTCTAATAAACTAGCTCGTTGATCAAAAGATGGTTAAGGTTTCCTAGCCATGGACATGAGATGTCATTTGATAACGGGATCACATCATTAGGAGAATGATGTGATGGACAAGACCCAAACTACAAACGTAGCATATGATCGTGTCAGTTTATTGCTACTGTTTTCTGCATGTCAAGTATATGTTCCTATGACCATGAGATCATGCAACTCACGGACATCGGAGGAGTGCCTTGTCTGTATCAAACGTTGCAACGTAACTGGTGACTATAAAGGTGTTCTACAGGTATCTCCGAGGGTGTCTGTTGAGTTGGCATGGATCAAGACTGGGATTTGTTACTCCGTGTGATGGAGAGGTATCTCAGGGCCCACTCGGTAATACAACATCACAATAAGCCTTGCAAGCAATGTGAGTAAGTGTTAGTCACGGGATCTTGTATTACGGAACGAGTAAAGAGACTTGCGGGTAACGAGGTTGAACTAGGTATGGAGATACCGACGATCGAATCTCGGGCAAGTAACATACCGAAGAACAAAGGGAACATCATACGCGATTAACTGAATCCTTGACATAGAGGTTCGACCGATAAATATCTTCATAGAATATGTAGGAACCAATGTGGACATCCATGTCCCGCCATTGGTTATTGACCGTAGAGGTGTCTCGGTCATGTCTACATAGTTCTCGAACCCGCAGGGTCTGCACACTTAAGGTTTGGTGACGTTTCGGTAGTATAGAGTTGTGTATGGTGGTGACGAAGGTTGTTCGGAGTCCCGGATGAGATCCCGGACATCACGAGGAGCTCCATAATGGTCTGGAGGTAAAGATTCATATATAGGAAGTCCTATTTTGGTCTCCGGAAAAGTTTCGGGCTCATCGGTAGTGTACCGGGAGTGCCGGTAGTGTACCGTGACACCATCAGGAGGGGTATTTCGACCCAAGAGGCTACATGGGCTGTGGGAGAGTAAATACCAGCCCTTAGTGGGCTGGTGGAAATCCCACACAAGGCCCATGAGGCTGGGAAGAATAGCCCAAAGAGAAAAAGGTGGAAAAAGGCAAAAAATAGGGTGAATCCTAGTCCTACTAGGATTGGAGGTGGATTCCACCTCTCCCACTTGATTTGGCCGACCCAATTGCTAGTCCTTTGAGGGCCAAGCCTCCTCCTCTCTTCCTCTTATATATACTAGAGGTTTTAGGGTCTTTTGGCACCAGATTTTAGCCACGTGCTACCCGTTTCTCCAGTGCATAGTTTCTCCTCAAGATCAGATTTCTTTAATGCTTAGGCGAAGCCCTGTCGGAACAGCTCCACCACCATCGCCGGAGCGCCGTCACGCTGCCGGAGAAATCTTCTACCTCTATGCTCCCTGTTGCTGGATCAAGAAGGCGGACATCGTCATCAAGCTGTACGTGTGCTGAACGTGGAGGTGTCGTCCGTTCGGCGCTAGATCGGAAGGACCGTGATCAAGATCGCGGGACGGATCGTGATAAGTTCGCGGGACAGATCGTGATTGGATCGCGGGACGGATCGTGATTAGATCGCGGGACGCTCGGCGATTTGGATTGCGAAGACGTTCGACTACACCAACCACGTTTCTTAACGCTTCCCGCTTAGCGATCTACAAGGGTATGTAGATCCACTCTCCCTCTCATAGATGCTCATCACCATGGATAGATCTTGCGTGTGCGTCGGAATTTTTTTGTTTCCCATGCAACGTTCCCCAACAAGTAGTGCCTGGGTATTTGATACCGGTTCGGTTGCTCACATTTGCAACTCAAAGCAGGAACTACGGAATAAACGAAGACTGGCAAAGGACGAAGTGATGATGCGCGTGGGAAATGGTTCCAAGGTTGATGTGATCGCCGTCGGCACGCTCTCTCTTCGATTACCATCAGGATTAGTGATGAACCTAAATAATTGTTATTTAGTGACTGCGTTAAGCATGAACATTATATCTGGATTTTGTTTATTGCGAGACGGTTACTCATTTAAATCAGAGAATAAAGGTTGTTCTATTTATATGAATGATATCTTTTATGGTCATGCACCCAATGTTAGGGTTTATTCATATTGAATCTTGATAGTGATGACACACATGTTCATAACACTGATGCCAAATGATGTAGACTTGATAATGATAGTACCACTTTCTTGTGGCACTGCCGTTTAGGTCATATTGGTGTAAAACGCATGAGGAAGCTCCATGCTGATGGACTTTTGGAGTCACTTGATTTTGAATCACTTGACACATGTGAACCATGCCTCATGGGCAAGATGACTAAAACGCCATTCTCTGGAACAATGGAACGGGCAAGTGACTTATTGGAAATCATACATACTGATGTGTGTGGTCCAATGAATGTTACATCGCATGGTGGATATCGTTACTTTCTCACCTTCACTGATGATTTAAGTAGATATGGGTATATTTACTTAATGAAACACAAGTCTAAAACATTTGAAAAGTTCAAGCAATTTCAGAGTGAAGTTGAGAATCATCGTAACAAGAAGATTAAGTTCCTGCGATATGATCGAGGAGGTGAATATCTGAGTTATGAGTTTGGCAGTCACTTAAGACAGTGTGGAATTGTTTCACAGTTGACACCGCCCGGAAAACCACAGCATAATGGTGTGTCCGAACGTCGTAATCAAACCTTATTAGATATGGTGCATTATATGATGTCTCTTGCTAATTTGCCACTATCGTTTTGGGGTTATGCATTAGAGACAACTGCATTCACTTTAAATAGGGCACTATCGAAATCCGTTGAGACGATGCCATATGAACTATGGTTTGGCAAGAGGCCAAAGTTGTCGTTTCTTAAAGTTTTGTGATGTGATACTTATGTCAAAAAGCTTCAGCCTGAAAAACTAGAACCCAAAGCAGAGAAATGTGTCTTCATAGGATACCCGAAAGAGACAGTCGGGTATAACTTCTATCACAGATCCAAAGGCAAAGTGTTTTTCGCTAAGAACGGAACATTTCTTGAGAAAGAGTTTCTCTCGAAAGAATTGAGTGGGAGGAAGATAGAGTTTGATGAGGTTATTGAACGTTTACTTCAACCAGAAAGTAGCGCGGCGCAGAAAGATGTTTCTGTGGAACCTACGACGGTAGAAGAGGAAGTTAATGATGATGATCATGAAGCTTCGATCAAGCTACTATTCAACCTCGTAGGTCGACAAGGGCGCATACTGCTCCTGAGTGGTACGACAACCCTGTCTTAGAGGTCATGTTGTTGGAATATGATGAACCTATGAGCTATGGAGCAAAAGTGATGGGCCCAGATTCTGATAAATGGTTAGAGGCCATGAAATCCGAGATGGGATCCATGTATGAAAACAAAGTATGGACTTTGGAAGTATTACCTGAAGGGCGAAAGGCCATTCAGAACAAATGGATCTTTAAGAAGAAGACAGACGCGGACGATAATATCACCGTCTATAAAGCTCGACTTGTGGCAAAGGGTTTTCCACAAGTTCAAGGAGTTGACTACAATGAGACATTCTCACCCATAGCAATGCTTAAGTTTGTCAGAATCATGTTGGCAATAGCTGCTTATTTCGACAAAAATTTGGCATATGGATGTCAAAACAGCGTTCCTCAACGGTTTCCTTGAGGAAGAGTTGTATATGATGCAACCCGAAGGTTTTGTCGATCCAGAGAATGCTGACAAAGTTTGCCAACTCCAGCGATCCATTTATGGACTGGTGCAAGCATCTCGGAGTTGGAATAAGTGCTTTGATGAGGTGATCAAAGCGTTTGAGTTTATACAAGTTTATGGAGAAGCTTGTATTTACAAGAAAGTGAGTGGGAGCTCTATAGAGTTTCTAATATTATATGTGGATGACATATTGCTGATTGGAAACAATATAGAAATGCTGGAAAGCATGAAGGAATATTTGAACAAGAGTTTTTCGATGAAGGACCTAGGAGAAGCTGCTTTCATATTAGGCATTAAGATCTATAGAGATAGATCGAGACGCTTCATAGCACTTTCACAGAGCACATACCATGATAAAGTTTTGAAGAAGTTCAAAGTGGATCAGTCCAAGAAGGGGTTCTTGCCTGTGTTACAAGGTGTGAAGTTGAGTAAGACTCAATGCCCAGTGACTGCAGAAGATAGAGAAATTATGAGTGTCACCCCCTATGCTTCAGCCATAGGTTCTATCATGTATGCAATGTTGTGCACTGCTACTTCTTGAGCTTGCGTTGGTTTTTCCCTTGAAGAGGAAAGGGTGATGCAGCAAAGTAGAGATAAGTATTTCCCTTAGTTTGAGAACCAAGGTATCAATCCAGTAGGAGTATCAAGATGAGGCACCAAGGAACCTGCACAAAAACAAACAAACTTGCACCCAACGCGATAAAGGGGTTGTCAATCCCTTTACGATTACTTGCAAGGTGAGATCTGATAGTGATAATAAGTAAATAAAATTGCAGCAAGGTATTTTTGGTGTTTTTGTATTTAGATCTGAATATATAATACGTAAAATAGACCCGGGGGCCATAGTGTTCACTAGAGGCTTCTCTCATGATAGCAAGTATTACGGTGGGTGAACAAGTTACTGTTGAGCAATTGATAGAATCGTGCAAATTCATGACGATATCTAAGGCAATGATCATACATATAGGCATCATGTCTGAGACAAGTAGACCGATACTTCTGCATCTACTACTATTACTCCACACATCGACCGCTATCCAGCATGCATCTAGTGTATTAAGTTCATAACAAATGGAGTAACGCTTTAAGCAAGATGACATGATGTAGAAGGATAAATTCATGCAATATGATATAAACCCCATCTTTTTATCCTTGATGGCAACAACATGATACGTGCCTCGCTACCCTTTCTGTCATTGGGTGAGGACACCGCACGGTATGAACCCAAAACCAAGCACTTCTCCCATTGCAAGAATCATAGATCAAGTTGGCCAAACGAAACCCATAACTCGAAGAGACTTACAATGATATGAAATCATGCATATGAGAAATCAAAGGAGACTCAAATAATATTCATAGATAATCTGATCATAAATCCACAATTCATCGGATCTCAACAAACACACCGCAAAAGAGAATTACATCGGATAGATCTCCATGAAGATCATTGAGAACTTTGTATTGAAGATCAAAGAGAGAGAAGAAGCCATCTAGCTACTAGCTATGGACCCGAAGGTTTGATGTGAACTACTCACGCATCATCGGAGAGGCAATGGTGTTGTTGAACATGGCCACCGGAGATGGATTCCCCTCCGGCAGGATGCCAAAACGGTCTCCCGATTGGTTTTTGCTAGCTACGGAGGCTTGCGGCAGCAGAACTTGCGATCCAGGTTTAGTTCTGAGGGTTTTGGTATTTATAAGACCATCTGGCGTCGAAAACAAGTCAAGAGGGGCCACGAGGAGGTCACGAGCCTCCTAGCCACGCCCTAGGGGGGTGCGCCTCCCGGGCTCGTGGCTCCCTCGGGCCTCCTCTCCGGTATTTTTTCCTTCTGGTATTTTTGATATTTTCCATAAAAATCACGGCGAAATTTTTATTCCGTTTGGACTCCGTTTGATATTCCTATCTGAAAAAGGTCAAAAACACGAAAAAAACCAGAAACTGGCACTGGGCACTGAGTTAATAAGTTAGTCCCAAAAATAATATAAAATAACATATTCATGCATATAAAACATCCAAAGTTGATAATATAATATCATGGAACAATAAAAATATAGATATGTTGGAGATGTATCATGCACAAGACTCGATGTCAGCCTTCCATAAGTATGGCCGGAAGGTTTCAAAGTGATCCTGGAATGGAGCACTGGGCAGTGTTCAAGAATATCCTTAAGTACCTGAAAAGGACTAAGAAAATGTTTCTCGTCTATGGAGGTGATGAAGAGCTCGTCGTAAAGGGTTACGTCGATGCAAGCTTTAACACTGACCCGGACGAATCTAAGTTGCAAACCGGATACGTATTTATTCTTAACGGGAGAGCGGTAAGCTGGTGCAGTTCCAAGCAAAGCATGGTAGATGGTTCTACGTGCGAAGCAGAGTACATCACAGCCTCGGAGGCGGCAAAGGAAGGTGTGTGGATGAAGCAGTTCATGATAGATCTTGGAGTAGTGCCCAGTGACTGAATCCAATGAACCTGTTCTGTGACAACACTCGTGCCATTGCTCTGGCCAAGGAACCAAGGTTTCACAAGAGGACTAGACACATAAAGCGACGCTTCAACTCCATCCGGTACTACATCGAGGAGAAGGACATAAATATTTGCAAAGTGCACACGGATCTGATTGTTGCAGACCCGTTGACTAAACCTCTTCCAAGGGCTAAACATGATCACACCAGAACTGTATGGGTGTTCGATTCATTACCATGTAAATCACATAGTGACGTGAACTAGATTATTGACTCTAGTGCAAATTGGAGACTATTGGAAATATGCCCTAGAGGCAATGAATAAAGTGTTTATTATTATATTTCCTTGTTCATGATAATCGTTTATTATCCATGCTATAATTGTATTGATTGGAAACACATTACATGTGTGGGTAAATAGACAACACACTGTCCCTAGTATGCCTCTAGTGAACTAGCTCGTTGATCAGAGATGGTCAAGGTTTCCTAGCCATCGACATGAGATGTCATTTGATAACGGGATCACATCATTAGGAGAATTATGTGATGGACAAGACCCAAACTATAAACGTAGCATATGATCGTGTCAGTTTATTGGTACTGTTTTCTGCATGTCAAGTATGTGTTCCTATGACCATGATATCATGCAACTCACGGACATCGGAGGAGTGCCTTGTGTGTATCAAACATCGCAACGTAACTGGGTGACTATAAAGATGCTCTATAGGTATCTCCGAGGGTGTCTGTTGAGTTGGCATGGATCAAGACTGGGATTTGTTACTCCGTGTGACGGAGAGGTATCTCAGGGCCCACTCGGTAATACAAGATCACAATAAGCCTTGCAAGCAATGTGACTAAGTGTTATTCGCGGGATCTTGTATTATGAAACGAGTAAAGAGACTTGCCAGTAACGAGGTTGAACTAGGTATGGAGATACCGACAATCGGATCTCGAGCAAGTAACATACCAAAGAACAAAGGGAACATCATACGGGATTAACTGAATCCTTGACATAGAGGTTCGACCGATAAAGATCTTCGTATAATATGTAGGAACCAATATGGGCATCCAGGTACCGCTATTGGTTATTGACCGTAGAGGTGTCTCGGTCATGTCTACATAGTTCTCGAACCCGCAGGGTCTGCACACTTAAGGTTTGGGGACGTTTCGATAGTATAGAGTTATGTATGGTGGTGACCGAAGGTTGTTCGGAGTCCCGGATGAGATCCAGACATCACGAGGAGCTCCGGAATGGTCCGGAGGTAAATATTGATATATAGGAAGTCCTATTTTTGTGTCCAGAAAAGTTTCACGCTCATCGGTAGTGTACCGGGAGTGCCGGGAGTGTACCGGGAGACCATCAGGAGGGGTATTTCGACCCAAGAGGCAACATGGGCTGTGGGATAGTGAATACCAGCCCTTAGTGTGCTGGTGGAAGTCCCACACAATGCCCATGCGGCTAGGGAGAAAAAGCCCAAAGAGAAAAAGTGGAAAAAGGCAAAAATAGGGTGAATCCTAGTCCTACTAGGATTGGAGGTGCATTCCACCTCTCCCACCTGGTTTGGCCGACTCCTAGAGGCTTGGCCCTTGGGACAAGCCTCCTCCTCTCTTCCTATTATATATACTAGAGGTTTTACGGTTTTCGCATAGAATTTTCAGCCACGTGCTGCCCGTTCCTCCAGTGCATAGTTTCTCCTCTAGATCGGTTTTCTGTAGCGCTTAGGCGAAGCCCTGCCGGAATAGCTCCACCACCATCGCCGGAGCGCCATCACGCTTCCAGATAACTCTTCTTCCTCTCCGCTCCTTCTTTCTGGATCAAGACGGCGGAGATCGTCATCAAGCTGTACGTGTGCTGAACGCGGAGGTGTCGTCCATTCGGCGCTAGATCGGAAGGATCGTGATCAAGTTCGTGGGACGGATCGTGATCAAGTTCGCGGGACGGATCGTGATTGGATCATGGGATGGTGATTGGATCGTGGGACGCTCGGCGATTTGGATTGCGAAGACGTTCGACTACACCAACCGTCTTTGTTAACGCTTCCCGCTTAGCGATCTACAAGGGTAAGTAGATCCACTCTCCCTCTCGTAGATGCTCATCACCATGGATAGATCTGCGTGTGCGTAGGAATTTTTTTGTTTCCCATGCAATGTTCCCCAACACAAGATGACTAAGTCTCCATTCTCTGAAGCAATGGAGTGAGCAACCAACTTGTTGGAAATAATACATACCGATGTATGTGGACCGATGAGCGTTGAGGCTCGCGGTGGCTATCGTTATGTTCTCACCCTCACTGATGACTTAAGCATATATGGGTATGTCTACTTAATGAAACACAACTCTGAGACCTTTGGAAAGTTCAAGTAATTTCAGAGTGAGGTAGAGAATCAACGTGACAAGAAAATAAAGTTCTTACGATCTGATCGTGGAAGAGAATATTTGAGTCACGAGTTTGGCACACACTCAAGGAAATGTGGAATTGTTTCACAACTCACGCCGCCTGGCACACCTCAGCGTAATGGTGTGTCCCAACATTGTGATCGCACTCTATTGCATATGGTGCGATCTATGATGTCTCTTACTGATTTACCGCTATCATTTTGGGGATATGCGTTAGAGACTGCTGCATTCACTATAAACAGGGCACCATCAAAATCCGTTGAGACGACATCGTATGAATTATTGTTTGGGAAGAAACCTAAGCTGTCGTTTCTGAAAGTTTGGGGATGCGATGCTTTTGTCAAGAAACTTCAACCTGAAAAGCTCGAACCCAAATCAGAAAAGTGCGTCTTCATAGGATACCCTAAGGAAACTATTGGGTATACCATCTACCTCAGATCCGAAGGCAAGATCTTTGTTGCCAAGAATGGATCCTTTCTAGAGAAAGAGTTTCTTTCGAAAGAAGTAAGTGGGAGGAAAGTAGAACTTGATGAGTTAATTGTACCCTCTCGAACCAAAAAGTAGCGCAGTGCAGGAAAATGTTTCTGTGGTGCCTGCACCGACTAGAGAAGAAGTTAATGATGATGATGATGAAACTTCGGATCAAGTTACTACTGAACTTCGTAGGTCCACGAGGACACGTTCCGCAACAGAGTGGTATGGCAACCCTGCCCTGGAAATCATGTTGTTAGACAACGGTGAACCCTCGAACTATGAAGAAGCCATGGCGGGCCCACATTCCAACAAATGGCTTGAAGCCATGAAATCTGAGATAGGATCCATGTATGAGAACAAAGTATGGACTTTGGTGGACTTGCTCGATGATCGGCAAGCCATAGAAAATAAATGGATCTTTAAGAAGAAGACTGACGCGGATGTTAATGTGACCGTCTGTAAGGCTCGGCTTGTCGCTAAGGGTTATCGACAAGTTTAAGGAGTTGACTATGATGAGACCTTCTCGCCCGTAGCGATGCTGAAGTCCGTCCGAACCATGTTAGCAGTTTCCGCATTTTATGATTATGAGATCTAGCAAATGGACGTCAAAACGGCTGTCCTTAACGGTTTCCTTAAGGAAGAATTGTATATGATGCAGCCGGAAGGTTTTGTCGATCCTAAGAATGTTGACAAGGTATGCAAGCTCCACCGCTCCATCCATGGGCTGGTGCAAGCATCTCGGAGTTGGAACATTCGCTTTGATGAGGTGATCAAAGCGTTTGGGTTTATACAGACTTATGAAGAAGCCTGTATTTATAAAAAAGTGAGCGGGAGCTCTGTAGCATTTCTCATTTTATATGCGGATGACATATTGTTGATGGGAGATGATATAGAACTTTCGGAAAGCATAAAGGCCTACTTGAATAAGTGTTTTTCAATGAAGGATCTTGGAGAACCTACTTACATATTAGGCATCAAGATCTATAGAGATAGATCGAGACACCACATTGGTCTTTCACAAAGCACATACCTTGACAAGATATTGAAGAAGTTCAATATGGATCAGTCCAAGAAGCGGTTCTTGCCTATATTGCAAGTTGTGAGATTGAGCACAGCTCAATGCCCGACCTTGGCAGAAGATAGAGAAAAGATGAGTGTCATCCCCTATGCCTCGGCCATAGGCTCTATTATGTATGCCATGCTATGTACCAGACCTGATGTGAACCTTGCCATAAGTTTGGTAGGGAGGTACCAAAGTGATCCCGGAATGGAACACTAGACAACGGTCAAGAATATCCTTAAGTACCTGAAAAGGACTAAGGATATGTTTCTCGTTTATGGAGGTGCCGAAGAGCTCGTCGTAAAGGGTTACGTCGATGCTAGCTTCGACATAGATCCGGATGACTCCAAGTCACAAATCGGATATGTGTATATTTTGAATGGTGGGGCAGTCAACTGGTGCAGTTGCAAGCAAAGCGTCGTGGCGGCATCTACATTTGAAGCGCAGTACATAGCTGCTTTGGAAGCAGCGCGGGAAGGAGTATGGATCAAGGAGTTCATCACCGACCTAGTAGTGATTTCTAATGCGTCGGGCCCGATGACTCTCTTCTGTGACAACACTGGAGCTATTGCCATTGCCAAGGAGCCCAGGTTTCACAAGAATACCAAGCACATCAAGCGCCGCTTCAACTCCATTCGTGGTTACATTCAGGATGGAGATATAGATATTTGTAAAGTACATACGGATCTGAATGACGCGGATCCGTTGACTAAACCTCTTTCACGAGCGAAACATGATCAGCACCAGAACTCTATGGGTGTTGGATTCGTCACAATGTAACTAGATTATTGACTCTAGTGCAAGTGGGAGACTGTTGGAAATATGCCCTAGAGGCAATAATAAAATGGTTATTATTATATTTCCTTGTTCATGATAATTGTCTATTATTCAAGCTATAATTGTATTAACCGGAAACCGTAATACATGTGTGAATACATAGACCACACCATGTCCCTAGTGAGCCTCTAGTTGACTTGCTCATTGATCAATAGATGGTCATGGTTTCCTGGCCATGGACATTGGATGTCGTTGACAATGGGATCACATCATTAGCAGAATCATGTGATGGACAAGACCCCATCCTAGGCATAGCACAAGATCGTGTAGTTCGTCTGCTAGAGCTTTTCTAATGTAAAGTATGATTTCCTTAGACCATGAGATTGTGCAACTCCTGGATACTGTAGGAATGCTTTGGGTGTATCAAACGTCACAACGTAACTGGGTGACTATAAAGGTGCACTACAGGTGTCTCCGAAAGTGCCTGTTGGGTTGGCACGAATCAAGACTGGGATTTGTCACTCCGTGTAACGGAGAGGTATCTCTGGGCCCACTCGGTAATACATCATCATAATGAGCTCAATGTGACTAAGGAGTCAGTCATGGGATCATGTGTTATGGAACGAGTAAAGAGACTTACCGGTAACGAGATTGACCAAGGTATAGGGATACTGATGATCGAATCTCGGGCAAGTAACATACCGATGGACAAAGGGAATTGTATACGGGATTAATTGAATCCCCGACATTGTGGTTCATCCAATGAGATCATCGTGTAACATGTGGGAGCCAATATGGGTATCCAGATCCCGCTATTGGTTATTGGCCGAAGAGGTGTCTCGGTCATGACTGCATGGTTCCCGAACCCGTAGGGTCTACACACTTAAGGTTCGGTGGCGCTAGAGTTGTAATGAGAATTGTATGTGGTTACCGAAAGTTGTTCGGTGTCCCGGATGAGATCCCGAACATAATGTGGAGTCCCGAAATGGTCCGCAAGTGAAGATTTATATATGGGAAGTCCATTTTCAGTCACCGGAAAGGTTTCAAAGTTTATCGATATTGTACCGGGACCACCGAAGGGGTTCCGGGGGTCCACCAAGAGGGTCCACATGCCCCGGTGGACCTAATGGGCTGTAGTTGGGTGGGAACCAGCCCCTTAGTGGGCTGGTGTGCCCCCCAAGGTCCCAAGGCGCCTAGGGTTGAAAACCCTAGGGGGTGGGGGCGCCTCCCACCTAACTTGGGGGGTAAGTCCCCCTCGGGGAGCCGCCGCCCCTCCTCTAGATGGATCTAGGGAGGCCGGCCGCCCAGGGGGCCACCACCCCACCTCTAGATGGATCTAAGGGGGCCGGGCCCCTGTCCCCTTCCCCTATAAATAGTGGGGGTGGGAGGGCAGCTGCACCCCTTCCCCTAACGCAGCCCTCCCCCTTCCTACACCCCCTCGTCCTCCGTAGCACTTAGCGAAGCTCTGCCGGAGAACCATGAGCTCCACCGCCAGCACGCCGTCGTGCTACCGGAGCTCTCCCTCAACTTCTCCTCCTCCCTTGCTGGATCAAGAAGGAGGATACGTCCCCGGGCTGTACGTGTGTTGAACGCGGAGGCGCCATCCATTCAGCGTTTGGATCGGATCTTCCACAATCTGAATCACCGCGAGTATGACTCCATCAACCGCGTTCTTTGTAACGCTTTTGCTTAGCGATCTTCAAGGGTATGAAGATGCACTCCCTCTCTCTCGTTGCTAGCATCTCCTAGATTGATCTTGGTGACATGTAGCGACTTTTTTGAATTATTACTACGTTCCCCAACATGGCTGGCTTTTCCAGAGTCCCATGGATCTAGCAAGGCCTTTCCATAATCTTTTCCAGTTGAGTGGGTCCGTCACGATTGCCTCTAGGGGGCTTCCTCCGTTGCCCAGGTCGGGAATTGCGGAATCCGCCATTAACCATTGTGTCATCAGCATCATTACCATTGTGCTGACGCTTATTCTTATTGCGCTTTGGCTTGGAGTTGCCATCCTGGGCTTCCGGTGCCACATGATCTTCAGAATTGTGGCTACGTCTAACCAGCCAGTTATCCTCGCTCGCGCAAAAGCGGGTCACGAGGGAGGTAAGGGCGCACATAGTTCGAGGTTTGTCCTTGCCTAGCTGGCGGGCCAGCCATTCGTCCCGAATATTGTGCCGGAAGGAGGCTATGGTCTTAGCATCCGGACAGTCGACGATTTGGTTCTTCTTAGTCAATAACCGATTCCAGAACTGCTGGGAGGATTCGCCGGTCTTCTGAACGACGTTGCTGAGATTGGAAGAGTCCGGCGGACAAACATAGGTCCCCTGGAAATTAGAGCGGAATGCATCCTCCAGGTCTTCCCAGCATCCTATGGAGTTTTTGGGGAGGCTGTTTAGCCAGTGCCGAGCTGGCCCCTTAAGCTTAAGACGTAGGTATTTGATGGCATGGATATCATCTCCTCGTGCCATGTGGATATGGAGGAGGAAGTCCTCGAGCCATACAGTTGGGTCAGTGGTCCCGTCATACTATTCTATATTCATGGGTTTAAACCCTTTGGGGAACTGATGCCGCATTACTTCATCTGTGAAGCACAGTGGGTGAGCGGCGCCTCTGACTCGAACTATGTCCCACCTGTATTCGGCGTCTATATGGGGACGGTTTCATTCCCGGACTCTGTGGTTTTGATCGAACCATGGTCTATACTCTCCCCGTCTATCCAGTGAGTAATCTCTGGATCCGTAGATGGATCTTGTACGGCCTGCTGTGTGATCTAGGTCATCGCGCAGGTCGAACCTATCATTGGGTTCGAATGGCTCCTTACCCCGTCTTCGGGGCATCGCCGGTACATAAACGGTGTCATTGGCTGCTCTGTCACGCCCACGAGGAGGGTGGTCCGGCTCGTCATATGGGGTATGACGCGAAGACGGAGTGTCAGTGAGCTCATCGTCGAATTGTGGCAGCAGCCTTCTCTGAGGGTAGCTTTTGGGCTGGTTTGACATACCAGTGCCGTATACTTCCTTGGCCAAGAGGACTTTTGTCCATCAATTAGTGAGGTCGGACTGTTCGGCTTTGAGTTGCCGCTCTTTGGCCTTTAGGCTAGGAGTCGTTGCTATGAATTGTAGCCTGATTTCTTCCTGATCCTCGAGGTTATCAAGGATGTACAATTCATCGGCTTCCGATATATCTTCCTCCTCCGGGAGGAAGGTAATCGTCACCTTCATGGTCATTGACGGCAGCGGGGTCGTCTTGGTCCTCCGGCTCTTCCGGACCCTCAAACGGGTGCTCGGGGATATCGGGATTGTCATGATCGGCAGGGGCGTTATCGTCCCCGTTGCTGATAATAGCTCTTCTTCCCTTTTTGCTTTTGGACCGCTTATGCGATTTCCAGCGCCTTGATGGCGCATCGCCCGATTTGTCGCCGTTGTTGTGAGGCGTATTGTCATCGTTGGTGGCATGAGTATCCACCATGTAGACGTTGTATGTAGAAGTGGCGGCCCAACTCCCGGTGTTAACGGGGGTGGGAGCACGGTCCTCTTCATCCATGTATTTTGCCTCCTCGGAGGCATAGTCTAGCACGCCGGTTAAGTCTTCGACGATGGCTATCAAGTGGGTGGTGGGTGGGTCGAAAAATCCGTCCCTGCCCAAACTGTAACCGGGCCGGGCGTAGACCGGGGCTGGATCGTCGGTAATCCTCATCGACGAGAATTGCTCCAAGGCCTCGTCGACCGCTGAGGTCCCGATTGGATCCAGCTGTTAGGAACTCGTGGGGTTCACCCCCATGAAGTCCACCCATGGGGAGTGTTCGGAAGGAACACATGTCTGGTCGTATGGCTAGATAGCCAGACCGGGATGAGAGATCGGACTGTTGCCATGGGTGAACCCATCGACCTGTCCGAAGAAGGGGCTCGAGGTTAAAGCCTCAGAGTCCTCGGGGGCTACGGGAGAAGCCGTGAGCCCGATTAGTGACAAGTCGCACCGAGAGTTGACGAAAAACTCTAAGTTTCCGAATCTGACCTCTTGATTAGGGGTGAAGTTCTCCACGCGTCCTAGATGGCCGGCGGAATCAGCATGCAGCACAACGCTGCCGAAGGCGAAGATCTGCGCAAGGACAAAAACGTCCATGTTGTGGACCTCTTCGTTGATGACAAGGCGATGCGTTCATTCCATCTCGCTCACAGAGGAACTCTCAAATGAAAGCACCAATGTCGGTGTTAGAACCGGTGGATCTCGGTTAGGGGGTCCCGAAATGTGAGACTAGGATCGACGGTAATAGGAGACGAAGGGGACACAAGTTTACCCAGGTTCGGGCCCTCCAATGGAGGTAATACCCTATGTCCTGCTTGATTGTATTGATGGTGTAAGGGGTTATAGAGTTGATCTACCTCGAGATCGTATGTCTAACCCTAGACGAGTTGTTCTTGTTCTACACCCTAAAGCCCTCCGGCTTATATAGGTGCCGAGGATACCTAGGGTTTACACATGGTCGATTATATGCCGACGAGATAAACATGCCTATTTACTACATCAAACGTGGAGCGCAAGCCATGCATCCCGAAGCTTCCATCCTAGAGACCGGGCCTTCAAGTCTTCCGGTGTTTGGTAAGTAGCCCTCATAGTCCGGCCCATAAAGAACAGGTCGGCTATCCGAGGACCCCCTAATCTAGGACTCCCTTAAACAGCGCCCAGTTGCTCGTACCTCTCTGTACGCGGATGCTGCTGCAATCTTCATAGCGCCAACGAGTAATGTCGTCCAAAACCTCGCCGCCATTCTCAACTCCTTCGGTGAGGTCACAGGTTTGGCCACCAACTTCCAAAAGAGCTTTGTGGTTGCCATCCATTGTGGACAACTAAACCTTGATGACATCCTTCAAAGCATCCCTGCCGTTCGGACTTCCTTCCCGCTAAAGTACTTAGGGCTCCCCCTTTCCATCTGGCAGCTCAAGCGGGTCGACTTTCAACATCTGGAGGACAAGGTTGATGTCAGGATTCCCCCATGGCATGGGAGGAACATTACCACTGTTGGACGTTCGGCCCTGGTGAAATTGGTGCTCACTTCTCAAGTCATCTACCACATTACTCCACTTGTGATCCCTCCTTCCGTCCTGCAAAGTGTAAACAAGATTGAGCGGGCCTTCCTATGGTCGGCCAGCGAGAAAACAACTGGTGCAAAATGCAAAATTAATTGGGAAACTACTTGTCGCCCTACCGATCTCGATGGCCTTGGGATACTCCATCTGGGCAAATTTGCGCAAGCTCTACGGATGAGATGGCCTTGGTTGGAATGGAAGGATCCCACCAGGCTTTGGGTGGGTCTTGGAAACCCATGCAACGAGGTGGACATGAACCTTTTCTACGCCTCCACGGTTATTTCTCTTGGGAATGGAGGCAAGACGCCTTTCTGGGATGCTCCATGGCTGCAAGGCAAGAAACCAAAGGATATCGCCCCACTAATTTTTGCTGCCTCCAGGAGGAAGTCTTGGACTGTGCGGGATGCCCTCCGAGACCTTGCCTGGGTGCGGATGATCAACCCGTCCACCAGCCTTTCAATCAATCACATCATTCAATTCGTGGACCTCTGGATCAGACTGCAACATGTCACTCTCCAAGTTGATGTAGACGATGACATTACCTGGAGATTTGAGGCTCACAGAGAATACACGACCTCCTCTGCACATCGGGCCCAATTCATGGGATCCACTTCGACTACCATGAACCAGACTGTCTGGAAGGTGTGGGCACCCCCTAAGGTCAAGTTTTTCTCCTGGCTGGCGGTGCAAAACAGAATTTGAACGGCAGACAGATTGCAAAAAAGGGATGGGAAAATGGTGGCCTCTGCACTCTTTGCAGGCGGGCCAATGAAACTGCAGACCACCTCTTCTACAAGTGTCGGTTCATGATGAGAGTCTGGCGAATGGTCAAGGAGTGGCTGAGACTAAATTCACTTGAGACCAGCTCTTGGACAACGGAGCGGAGCACGAAGTCTTGATGGACTAACATGTCCAAGCCCAATACACCGAATCGGAAGGCCATGGCTTTCCTAACGATGCTTGTGATCTGTATCATTTAGAATGAAAGAAACGCTCGAGTTTTCAAGAAGAATAGGCCACCCCCACCCCCGCTTCTACATCCTCAAGCAGATCCAAGAAGCAGCAAGACTTTGGAGCAGGCTGACTATTTTATTGCTGATGTTCCCTTTTCTATGATGGGTTATGATGTAATGCTAGCTTGATGTATTAAACTATCTCTCTTTCTTAATTAATGCATGAGGCAAATCTTTTGGCTCGGTTTTAAGAAGAAAAAAAACGAACGGTATTTTCTAGGACGCACTTTGGCACTGCCGCACAGCACTAACACTACTACACAAGATCGCTAGTGCACTGCGTTCTCTGCATTTCCCTTTTACAGTTCTCATCGTGTTTCCCTGCCATCACGACTTGAATTTCACCATGGTCGATCCAATGCGCATGTCACAAGCTCAGAACACGCACGCCATCCTTGTGACTCTTCCTTCGTTCGTCCGTCGTCAATCGTCACCGCTCCTCCCACGTCTCCACCTGCCTCATCGCATCGGCGTTCCTCCTCCGCAGCGCCTCCAGTTCCTCGGACCCGAAAGGCGATGGCAGCTCGCATGGCTCCCCACTGCCCGGAACGTCCACCGCCGTGCCCACCATGAACTCCCTTTCCCGCCCCCGCCTTCCGCGCGTCATGGACCGCGCGGTGACCTCCACGGCCCCGCCGGGCACCGTGGGCGTGTATCGCAGCAGCCCAGCGTACTCGCTGAGCAGGTGGAACATGTAGTCGTACACACGGTCCATGGTCAGTTCCTCCTGCATGAACCTGCTCGCGTTCCCTCCTATTTCCCGCGCCTGCGATCGCCCCGACGAAATGGTGGAGCAGTTCAGAACCTCTTATGGTGCGACGGGCTGGCGAGTGGCGACATGGACATGAGGTACGTACCTTGTGTGGGTGCGAGTTGCCCCAGTCCACGGCGAACTTGATGGACCGGCACTGGCCGCGGTCACCGCGGACGGGCCAGTAGTGCTGCAGCGGCACGAGCCCCCTGGAGAAGAAGTCGTGGAACCTCGGGCGAACGACGAGCGCCACGGAGTCGCACGCCAGGATGTACTTCTCGCTCACCGACCACCCGCGCCCTTCCACGTACATCTTGTACCTGCCCGTCGGTCGTTGCACCAGCAGTGCCAACAATGTCACCGTCAGGCGCCAGCGTGCCAACGTGCCCGTGGCACGGGCGAGGGCAAGAGGAATTTTACCTGTGCGTGCACTGCTTGGCCAAGTCCGAGTCCCTGAACCCATCTCGTACCTCCGTCCTCCAGTCCTGAAAAATGCGGTGCGCGCCACCGTTTAGCACTGGGACTAAGCTACGGCATGGCTGTGGCGTGTGGACGTGCCTGCGCATAGATCCGGGCGTTCCAGTCACGCTTGCCGGACACGTTGCACTTGAGGAGCTCCCGGCGCGCCGCGCCCACCGTCGGGTTCCCCTTCCAGTACGCGTACGGCATCCTGCTCGTCCAGTCCAGCGCGGCATTCGCTTCCATGATCTCCCCTCTCAGCGCTTCCCATGGCTTTATGTTGAGCTCCGGCCTACGTGAGTTCAAACTTCAAACAGAGTTAGCCGAAACTCGATAGGCGTAAGGGTGACGCGGAATTGAATGTGTCTATTTACCAACCCCAGAAGGACCAGTCAGGGAAGGCGATGTCCAGCGTGGGCTCGCTGCCGCAGTACCGGAACAGCGGCGGCGGCGTGTGGTTACCGTGGTCGCCGGCGTTGACGACCGGCAGGTCCTGGCAGTCGAACATGAGGTCGAGGTCTGGAACGCGGCCGGCGTAGCGGCGCAGCAGCTGCAGGATGCCCCACTGCGTGAACACGTCCCGCGTCTGGAAGCACCGCCCGTAGCGCGCCACGTAGAGCCGCCCCGCGACCACCGTGACCCGGAACTTGGCGCCGTACCGGCGGGCGCCTTCCAACGTCTCGCGCGTGATCCCCGTGGCTCGCCATGGCCGCAGGTCTTCATGGATCCACCGGAAGTAGTCCGGGCACGTGCTCGCTCGTTCTGTGGCCTCCGGCGCCGGAGCAGGTGGCTGTTGCGGAGGAAGGGGCGCCCGACCGGCAGGTTCCGATGATGTCTGGTTCGCGCCCAGGCCGGTGAAGCGTGTCGGGCTTGGCATCGGCTCTGGACTCGTTGCCGCATTGTGTGCCATGGCTGGAGCGGCCACAGGAATGATCGAAGCAACCTGTAACATGTATGAATTTTATATAATATAACATGGATTGTTTTCGAAAGTTCAGTGGCTGGTGGTTCGGTTGCACGGAAGACTTGTCGGCAACCGTGGCACTGTTCTATGTGCTGATGCATCGGTCGGCCGGTGCCAAGTACAGTCGCAAACTCTGAAGTCCTGACCTACCCTACCATGACCGTACCCAGTTACGGATGAACTAACTCTAACCATTATTCTGCGATATGCCAGGGTGCATCTGTGATTATATGTCGTAGCATGTCGGCAAGCAAGATCAAAGAGCGGAGCTAGAAAACTTTACCCTGGCGCTGGCAGACATCCAGTAGGCGGAGACGAAAGCGCCGGCGACAATCGCGGCGATGAAGATGAACACGCCGCCGTTCACAGCCAGGCAGGGAGCTGCCAGGCTCCGAGTGAGCCGGCCAGCCTTCGCCGGAGTCTGCATCTCTCAGCCTGATACGCCGCCTTCTTCCCTCCTCGGACGAACCAACGCCCGAAGTGATGAACTCGTCATCTCTTCCTCCTTTTCCTGCCTTTTTTTAACAATTTAGACCCTGCCTGTGTTTCTTCTACCCGGTCTTTACTGATGCTAGCTAGGCATATTTGGGAAGTGGGAGCGTACGAGGGTGTTGAATTGCGTGGAAGAAGGGAGGATTCAAGGATGTGATGATGCAAGAGCCTTCTGCTCCCTTCATCCACCTCGCTGCACGAGATATAAACTTTTAGACGAAAGGTGGTCATCCACCCAGGGGTTGTTTTCACATTTATTGGCGTGCAGAAATGCTAGTACTGGTGGCATGGAGCTTTCTCAGAGTGCATTAGCATGTAGTGCATCTTAGTGTTTTCTTAAAGGCCAAAATCCATATAGTAAACTAGCAAACACGCGACTTGTGTCGCTTGACTGCTTTATTGAACTTACATTTTTGTATTGTATACTCTACCAGTTGGCCGGGATGCCAGTTCTAACATGAGGTATACTTTTGAGTCAATTGATCCATATATGTGAACAATGCTAACTTTAAATTATTAGTTCATAGAAAGAAATAGCAGATGAACAAACATGCAGTAACAACAATTGCAAGCAGACCAATGAGCAGCGGCAAGTGGAACCTATGTGTTTATGTCCGGCGAGATCAGAAGCAACATTCTTTTCCGGCGAGAACCTCGACGGCCTTGCGTTTAACTCCCTTACCCATTTCATGCACGTTTGTCTCTTCGTAAAAATGCGTGTGCACTTTTCCTATTTCTGAAATCGTCAAGCGTGTATGGATTGCGTCAAAAATTTAGCTTCAGAATCCAAAATTTAACGCCACTGTGAGAGTGAATTGCAGAAAACCAGCACATTGAAGCATGGTATTGTAGAAAAGACTTTTTTACGATTTTGCTGCAGAAAACACTGATTTCGAACCTAATCATTTGCAGAAAACACTGAACCGTGTGTTGGGGCATTTTAAGGACTATTATGACAGGTGGGACCCGGTTTTGGTGACGTGACATAATGATTCACACTTAAGGATCCAACGTTTTGGACCACAAGACAGCCTCGAATCAAAAAACGATCAACATGAAAGTTGTTCGTCTTGACGAAACGGTTAAAGTTTGTTTTGTCCTCATCTTCATGCTAGGTAGTTTGCAAAAGTTAGAGCAAACGGAGTGAGGTGCGAACCGTTCCGTTTGCTCTAACTTTTTCAAAGTAACTCGAATGAAGATGAGACAAAACACGAATTTAACCGTTTCGACGAGACGAACAACTTTCATGTTAAACTTTTTTTGATTTGAGGCCATCTTGTGGGCCAAAACGCTCGATCCCTGAATGCGAACCGTTGTACCACGTCACTAAAACCGGGCCCCACCTGTCATAATAGTGCTTAAAATGCCTCGATACACGGTTTATTGTTTTTTGCAAATGATTAGGCCCGAAATTAGTGTTTTTTGCAACAAAATCGTAAAATAGTCTTTTCTGCAATACTGTGCTTCAATGTGGTGGCTTTCTGCAATTCACTCCCACTGTGAAGAGGGATAGCAGGTCTACAAAAAGCTTGTGTTGCACCTCATCTTCTCCAACCCATGTAATGGATGGAGTTGCCTAGTAAATGAAATAGTATAAATAAGCAGTTTCATCATGAAGTAGTCGATCTAGAGTACGAATACAATTTTTTCTTCTCCCACTTCCTGTTATTATGTGAATAGGATTTGACCTTATTCTTATTCCGACAACAACAAAGAATATTTGTCGCATATGGGATTACTGTCGGTGTCAAAACCGGAAGATCTCGGGTAGGGGGTCCCGATCTATGAGACTAGAAGCAATGGTAACAGGAGACGAAGGAGACAAGGTTTTACCCAAGCTCGGGCCCTCCTATGGAGGTAATACCCTATGTCACGCTTGATTGTATTGATGATATGAGGGTTATAAAGTTGATCTACCTCGAGATCGAATAGCTAACCCTAGAAGAGTTGTTCTCCCCCTACAACGTAAAACCCTCCGGTTTATATAGACACTGGGGGTACCTAGGGTTTACATATGGTCGGTTACATGCCGAAGAGATAAACACACTTATCTACAGCTGATAGTCTTGGAGAACACGCCACGGCCCCTCGAAGCCTCCACCCTGGCAACGGGGCCCTTGATCACCCAATGGTCACTTTGCGGCCCATACAGTCTGGCCCGTGGGAAACAGATCGGCTGCCCGAGGACCCCTGTATCCAGGACTCCCTCAGTAGTCGCCGGACTAGTCTTCAACGCCGATGTATATCCGGATGATCTTCATAATCTTTGGATTGCAAGGCGAGTCCCGTACTCCTTTCTATTCGGTAACTGACCAGGTATCAGTGAAATCCCGAGCGTCACGGGTTCTCAAGGTCCATTATAATAACCGCCAGCATTCCTCGGTTCTCGTGTATCGTGGGGAGGCGAGCGGTTCAACGATTTTTTTATGGTGCTGCCCTTCTGTAATGGAGGCTACATCCATTTAAGTAAATAGGATCACGGTTTAGACCACATCCTCCTCCTCCTCTCCAACGTAAAAACTCCTAGCGGAAGATCCACAAAAAACTTGGCAAGAACCCCCAGCTCTTTCGCGCGCCTCTACGGATCACGTCCCGGGGACTGGACCAGCTGCTCCGTATCGCTTCTGCGGCTGCGCAATCTGGAGACCCAGGGGTATCTCCCTTCTTTGGATCTGGCCGTGACCCGCGCAGGTTTAACTTCCTACAACAACGAGGTTTTCGTGGAGCGTTTCCCCAATCCTCAAAGGGGGGAACGCGTATGCTTCATGCCCTTCCTCCTGCAAGGCCTCGGGTTTCCCATCCACCCATTCATGAGGGGATTGTTGGAATTCTATGGGATCCAAATCCACCACCTCACCCGGGGTTAATCTGTTGGAAATATGCCCTAAAGGCAATAATAAAATAGTTATTATCGTATTTCCTAGTTCATGATAATTGTCTATTGTCCGTGCTACAATTGTATTAACTAGAAACCGTAATACATGTGTGAATACATAGACCACAGCATGTGTTGGAAATATGCCCTAGAGGCAATAAATAAAGTGTTTATTATTATATTTCCTTGTTCATGATAATCGTTTATTATCCATGCTATAATTGTATTGAATGGAAACACATTGCATGTGTGGGTAAATAGACAAACAATGTGTCCCTAGTATGCCTCTAGTAAACTAGCTCGTTGATCAAAGATGGTCAAGGTTTCCTAGCCATTGACATGTGATGTCATTTGATAACGGGATCACATCATTAGGAGAATGATGTGATGGACAAGACCCAAACTACAAACGTAGCATATGATCGTGTTAGTTTATTGCTACTGTTTTCCGCATGTCAAGTATATGTTCCTATGGCCATGAGATCATGCAACTCACGGATATCGGAGGAGTGCCTTGTGTGTATCAAACATCACAACGTAACTGGGTGACTATAAAGGTGCTCTACAGGTATCTCCGATGGTGTCTGTTGAGTTGGCATGGATCGAGACTGGGATTTGTTACTCCGTGTGACGGAGAGGTATCTCGGGGCCCACTCGGTAATGCAACATCATAATAAGCCTTGCAGCAATGTGACTAATTGTTAGTTGCGGGATCTTGTATTACGGAACGAGTAAAGAGACTTGCCGGTAACGAGGTTGAACTAGGTATGGAGATACCGACGATCGAATCTCGGGCAAGTAACATATTGAAGAACAAAGGGAACGTTATACGGGATTAACTGAATCCTTGACATAGAGGTTCAACCGATAAAGATGTTCGTAGAATATGTAGGAACCAATGTGGACTTCCAGGTCCCGCCATTGGTTATTGACCATAGAGGTGTCTCGGTCATGTCTACATAGTTCTCGAACCCGCAGGGTCTGCACACTTAAGGTTCGGTGACGTTTCGGTAGTGTAGAGTTATGTATGGTGGTGACTGAAGGTTGTTTGGAGTCCCGGATGAGATCCTGGACGTCACGAGGAGCTCCGGAATGGTCCGGAGGTAAAGATTCATATATAGGAAGTCCCAGTTTGGTCGCCGGAAAAGTTTCGGGCTCATCGGTAGTGTACCGGGAGTGCCGGTAGTGTACCGAGAGGCCTCCGGGAGGGGTATTTCGACCCTAGAGGGACCATGGGCTGTGGGAGAGTATTAACCAGCCCTTAGTGGGCTGTAAAATCATCCTAGAAGGCCCATGGCGCAGGAGAGAAAAAGGCTAAAGGAAAAAGGCAAAAATCAGCCAATAGGAGGCAATCCTACTCCAACTAGGATTGGAGGTGGAATAGGATTCCACCCTCCTCCTAGCCGGCCGAACCATAGAGGCCTTGGCTGCCTCTCCTCTCCTCTCCTCCTATATATACTAGTGGAATAGCTAGGGTTTTTGCAGAAATTACGGCCACGTGCTACCCGTTCCACTGGTGCTCCTCTAGATTAGTTTTCCGCAGTGCTTAGGCGAAGCCCTGCCGAAATTGCTCCACCACCACCATCACCGGAGCACCATCGCGCTGCCGTGAACTCTCTCTCCTCTCCACCTCCTCTTGCTGGATCAAGACGGTGGAGATCGTCATCAAGCTGCACGTGTGCTGAACGCGGAGGTGTCGTCCGTTCGGTACTAGATCGGAAGGATCGTGATCAAGGCCACGGGACGTTCGTGATCGGATCGCGGGACGGATCGTGACGAGATCGCGGGACGGTTTGTGATTGGTTCGTGGGACGGTTCATGATTAGATCGCGGGATGCTCAACGATTTGGATCGCAAAGAAGTACGACTACACCAACCGCGTTTCTTAACGCTTCCCGCTTAGCGATCTACAAGGGTACGTAGATCCACTCTCCCTCTCATAGATGCTCATCACCATGGACAGGTTTGCGTGTGCGTAGGAAATTTTTTGTTTCCCATGCGACGTTCCCCAACAGTGGTATCAGAGCTAGGTTGATGGTTCGATGAGATCTCGAGTAGAACACAAAAGGTTTGTGGGCGTTGATGCTTAGATTGCTTCCTCCCTTGGTCGGATTTTGGTTCAGCGGGATTGTGAGATAAAACGGCTCAGACCAACATTACTCATACGCTTATGAGAGACCGGTTCCCTCGATGCAACTTGTTGCTTAGATGGCTTGCGGGCGACAGTTTGTCTCACTTTAGTTGGATCGGATCCGACAAAGGCGGTCCTTGAGAAGGTTGAAAAGCAATCTATGTATCACCGTTGTGGTTTATGCGTAGGTGAGAATCGTTCTTACTAGATACTCGTAGCAGCCACGTAAAACATGCAACAACAATTAGAGGACGTCTAACTTGTTTTTGCAAGGTATGTTGTGATGTGATATGGCCAATTACATGATGAGATATATGTGATGTATGAGATGATCATGTGATGTATAGATTTTCACGACTTGCACGTCGGTGAATACGGCAACCGGCAGGAGCCATAGGGTTGTCTTTAATTATTGTATGACCTGCGTGTCAATCATTAAGCGCTATGTAATGCTTTACTTTATCGCTAAGCGGTAGCAATAGAAGTAGAAGCAGGGCTGGCGCCACAACCCCAATGGCAACACATTGATGGAGATCAAGATGATGGAGATCATGGTGTTGTGTCGGTGACGATGGAGATCATGCCGGTGTTTCGAAGATGGAGATCTTAAACACAAGTTCATAGCCATATCATGTCACTTATGAATTGCATGAGATGTTAATCCTTTTATGCACCTTGTTTTGCTTAGTACGGCGGTAGCATTATAAGGTGATCCCTCACTTTAATTTCAAGATGAACCGAGTTCTCCCCGAGTGTGCACCGTTGCGAAAGTTCGTCATGTCGAGACACCACGTGATGATCGGGTGTGATAGACTCTACGTTCACATACAATGGGTGCAAGCCAGATTTGCACGTGCAGAACACTCGGGTTAAACTTGACGAGCCTAGCATGTACAGACATGGCCTCGGAACACAAGAGACCGAAAGGTCGAACATGAGTCATATAGTAGATATGATCAACATAATGATCATATAGTAGTTGATTTTACGTGCGAAGCGGAGTACATCACAGCCTCGGAGGCAGCGAAGGAAGGTGTCTGGATGAAGCAGTTCATGAGAGATCTTGGAGTAGTGCCTAGTGCGCTGAATCCAATAAATCTGTTCTATGACAACATTGGTGCCATTGCTCTAGCCAAGGAACCAAGGTTTCACAAGAGGACCAGACACATAAAGCGACGCTTCAACTCCATCCGGTTCTACATCAAGGAGAAGGACATAAATATTAGCAAAGTGCACACGGATCTGAATGTGGCAGACCCGTTGACTAAACCTCTTCCAAGGGCTAAACATGATCAACACCAGAACTGCATGGGTGTTCGATTCTTTACCATGTAAATCACATAGTGATGTGAACTAGATTATTGACTCTAGTGCAAGTGGGAGACTGTTGGAAATATGCCCTAGAGGCAATAATAAAATAGTTATTATCGTATTTCCTAGTTCATGATAATTGTCTATTGTTCGTGCTACAATTGTATTAACCAGAAACCATAATACATGTGTGAATACATAGACCACAACATGTCCCTAGTAAGCCTCTAGTTGGCTAGCTCGTTGATCAATACATGGTCACGGTTTCATGACCATGGACATTGGATGTCGTTGATAAGGGGATCACATCATTAGGAGAATGATGTGATGGACAAGACCCAATCCTAAGCATAGCAGAAGATTGTGTAGTTCATCTGCTAAAGCTTTTCAATGTCAAGTATCGTTTCCTTAGACCATGAGATTGTGCAACTCCCGGATACCGTAGGAATGCTTTGGGTGTGCCAAACTTCACAACGTAAATGGGTGGCTATAAAGGTGCATTACGGGTATCTCTGAAAGTGTCTGTTGGGTTGGCACGAATCGAGACTGGGATTTGTCACTCCGTGTGACGGAGAGGTATCTCTTGGCCCACTCGGTAAGACATCATCATAATGAGCTCAATGTGACTAAGGAGTTATCCACGGGTTGATGTATTACGGAACGAGTAAAGAGACTTGCCGGTAACGAGATTGAACAAGGTATAGGGATACCGACGATCGAATCTCGGGCAAGTATCATACCGATAGACAAAGGGAATTGAATACGGGATTGATTGAATCCCCGACATCGTGGTTCATCCGATGAGATCATCATGGAGTACATGGGAGCCAACATGGGTATCCAGATCCCGCTGTTGGTTATTGGCCGGAGAGATGTCTCGGTCATGTCTGCGTGTCTCCCGAACCCGTAGGGTCTACACACTTAAGGTTCGATGACGCTAGGGTTATAGGGAAATGGCATACGTGATTACCGAAGGTTGTTCGGAGTCCCAGATGAGATCTCGAACGTCATGAGGATCTCTGGAATGGTCCGAAGGTAAAGATTGATATATAGGAAGTTCAGTTTTGGTCACCGGAAAGTTTTCGGGCTCATCGGTATTGTACCGTGAGTGCCGGGAGGGTGCCGGAGGACCCCCGGGAGGGGTGTGACGACCATAGGACTTTGTGGGCCCTTAGAGGAGGTGTGTCAGCCCTTATTGGGCTGGCCAAGACCTTCTAGAAAGGCCCATGCGGCCGGGATCAAGAGATAAAGGGCAAAAGGGTTTTAAAAGAGGAGATCCACCTTCCTTGTGGGAGGTGGACTCTATCCCCACTTCGGCCGAAGCCCTCCTCTTTGGAGGAGGGGCCATGGCAGCCCTCCCTCTCCCTCCTCCTATATATACTTGAGGTTTTGGCCTTTTCAGAACAGATCTGAACTCTCTCTCTCTCTCTCTCTCACGGCGAAGCCCTACCTCTCTTCTTCCTCCTCCGCAGCGCTTAGGCGAAGCCCTGCCGGAATACCTTGCTACTCCACCACCACCATGCCGTCGTGCTGCTGTTGGAGCTCTTCCCCAACCTCTCCTTCCTCCTTTCTGGATCAAGGTGTAGGAGACATCACCAGGCTTCACGTGTGTTGAACACGGAGGCACCGTTGTTCGGCGCTTACATCGGAATCCACCGCGATCTGAATCGCTGCGAGTACGACTCCACCAACCGCGTTCTCTTAATGCTTCCGCTTAGCTATCTTCAAAGGTATGAAGATGCAATATTTCCCCACTCGTTGCTGGTTTCTTCATGGATAGATCTTGGTGATCGTAGGAATTTTTTTGATTTACTACTACGTCTCCCAACATAATCCTGCACATCTCGGGCTTTGTAGCCCTTTGCGAGATGTTCCTGGGCTGCGAGGCGCATTTAGAGCTATGGAGGAAGTACTTTTGTCTTGTCCCTCGAACTCGGGACAAGGCAACCTTGAAGGTCGGCGGAGCCGAAGTATGCCGTATAGCGGGAGCGGGATATCTGGTGAGTACACCAAAGGAATACGAAGAATGGACTTCGGTGTGGTTTTATATTGAAGACGTCCCCCTGTTTGAGCCAGCTCCGAGAGGTCTGCCCGAATACTCTGACGCCCCTTTGAAAAAGAGGTACAACTGGCAGCTGAAGAGTTTGTCCCAAGAGGACAGCATTGAAGTACAACGTTTGGCGGCACAGGTGCGGATGCTTATCCACCACAACCTGACCATGCCCGATGTCATGGCTGCCGCCATCACCCGGTGCGTGCAGCCTCTCCAACAGAGGATACTTCCCCTCTGGCGCTATAACGGTACAAGAGACATCACTCGCTCTCGGAGATTGGGACCCGTCAATCAGACGGCGCTGGCCGCCGCCCTTGCCGACCTATAGAAGGGAGAGCAAGAAGATTTTATTCACTGGACAACCAAGGAAGGGTATTCAAGCCATAATCGCATCGAATGGGGAAGCCTTTCTTCTCTACGAACATAGTTCGGGGTTTCCATTTCATTCTTTATTTGACCGAAGCCTTTTAATATTATGTGATTGGGAATGGAGGAGCTTCATCGAGGCAGTCGACTGTTCAGCTCCCCAGCCCAAAAACTATTCGCATGATGATGATCCGGGTTTTCATGAAGACCCGAATCTTCTAATTGAATTTGAAGATGGAGTCTTCTATCAGTAGAGTCTCGACCGATCTCAGGTGGCTATCATAGCCGATTACCCTGGATCGTTCTTTGTTCTTGCAACAAACAGGAAGAAGAACAGCTCGTCCCGCAAGTGGCAAGCATCCAACAGCGCCCCGAACACGCCCACTCCTACTCCCAAGCATCATCGATCCGCACGCCATACCCCGACGACCGAAATAGCACCCGGATCGGAAGCCAACAGGGCACAACCAATAGGTCATCCACGAGGACGAATTTGTCTGCACACTCAATCCAAAGGTAATTTGTTCGACCGTCTGCTTACTTACACAATTAATAGAATCTTATGGTATTATTCATTGAAACACTTAGGCGAAAATCCGAGGCTTTCCCTGCCGAAGAGGTCACCAAGGTGTCCGGCAGCGCTCAAAATTCTAGAGCTACGACTCATGCCGACCCTGTTGCCGAAGCCCCTATAGCCAATCCGGATCCCGCTGATTCCGATGATGGTATGTGTGTCACTAAATCGGAAGTAGGAAGCGCCATGAATCACCGGCGACGACAGGAGGCCTTGCGTCACCCGGTGTTTTCCGAACAAGAGTTCGACGCCCTACGCACAACGGACACGCATATCGGCGCAACCCGAGCTGGGTTCGGCGAAGCCCTGAAGATGATATCAGGCGGTTTGCAGGTAAGTAATCGGCTCGAAAGAGTCCGGACACTTGTGTGAACCCAATAGCCCCCAAACCTTCAATTGGTTTGGAACAACCTAATTAAGGGTCCTCATGCTATTTTACTGCTAACGCAGGCTTTGAGGCAATAGAACGATCAACTAGCCAAGGAACTGAAGGACAACCAGTCACAGGTACAATTTGTGAAGCCAGAGCTGGAGCAAGTGAAAACCTTCACCCGGGAGGCCCATGGTGAGTATACTAGTGTTGTTAATTTCTAGCAAATGTCCATGTTGATGCAAGGATTCTATTTAGTAGCTGAAACCATAGGGCATATGCAAAAGGAGCTAGATGAAGCCCGAGAAGCTCAACGGTACGCCGAGTCCCAGCACGAGGCCGACTGTCACGTTGTGAGACACCTCCAGGAAGAAAAGAAACGACAGGTCAAAGAAATTGAGAATTTAAAAGCTCAATTGGCCTAGGCCCAAGAAGAAAACCAGAAGCTACAAAGGGGCATGTTCGGTAAGTTTGATTTCGATGATTAGTAAGTACTTCCTATAAAGGTAGTCAAATAAGCATGCCTTTGCCTCATATGTAAGGATCCTGACCAAGCATCCCGAAGAAGAGATCGGGTCCTTTCGGGGGAATCTGTTAAAAGAGCTTTCCGCTCTTCACGAGCATGCCCGCAAAGCGATGAAAAGTATGGTGAAGGCGCTATGGCCTGCCGAACAGCCTCCGGAAGGAATGACCGAACTAGTCAATCGATGCAAGGGAGCCCAAGGTAGATTCGAGCTATGGAAGACATTAGCCTGTCGGGAGGGAGCACGGGAAGCATGGGCAATGATCAAGACCCGTTACACAAGACTTAATCCCGAGCGTATGTCTCGGGTTGGTCCGATGGGATCGGATGGGCAAGAAGTGCCACTCCACCTGGTGTATGACCAGGTGATGCCTGCCGCCCGTCTGTCACAAGAAGACTGTTCCTAGATACGATAATCGACAATCTCGACCAACAACCGAATGTGTAATGTTGTATGCTTTTGTATGAACAACCGAGTTGTTACTCTATCTGTGTTGTAAACTTTGTCTTAACCGGCCATCGGCTTCTCCCTCCCGCGCGAAAAGCTCGGGAGTGTTCCTCGTAATTTGTCACCCTAAAGGGGTGAATTGAGTTCGGGGAACCAGGCAATCAGGCCATGTGGTGCGAATGGACAGAAAGCACACTAATAGGTCTCCAACGTATCTATAATTTATGAAGTATTCATGCCATGTTTACAATAATTCTATATGATTTTGGTATGATTTTATTAGAACTAACCTGGACTGACGTTGTTTTCAGCAAAACTACCATGGTTTCATTTTTCGTGCGAAAATGAAAGTTCTCGGAATGGGCTGAAAATTTAGTATGATTTTTTTGGACCAAAAGAGACCACTGAAGCATTGGAGTTGGGCCAGAAGATCCACGAGGAGGTCAGAAGCCTGCCAGGCGCGACCACCCCCATAGCCGCGCCTAGCAGGCTTGTCACCGCTTTGTGGCTCCTCTTGATGTGAGATCGGCGCAAAAAATCCTATAAATATATAAACCTCCGAAAGGAAACCTAGACCGGGAGTTCCGCAGCCGCAAACCTCCAAAGCCACGAAAAACCAATCAGGGGCCTGTTCCGGCACCCTGCCGGAGGGGGAAACCAACACCGGAGGCCATCTTCATCATCCCAACGGTCTCTATGATGAGGAGGGAGTAGTTCACCCCTGGGGCTGAGGGTATGCACCATTAGCTATGTATTTGATCTCTCTCTCTCTCTCTCTCTCGTGTTCTTGAGATGACACGATCTTGATGTACCGTGAGCTTTATTGATATAGATGAATCTTATGGAGTCTCCCCCCCCTCTATCTTCTTGTGCTGAATTGAGTTTTCCCTTTCAAGATTTCTTATCGGATTGAGTCTTTAAGGATTTGAGAGCACTTGATGTATGTATTGCGATGGGATATCCGTGGTGACAATGGGATGTTCTATTGATCCACTTGATGTATGTTTTGGTGATCAACTTGCGGGTTCCGTGACCTTGGGAATCTATGCATAGGCGTTGGCACATGTTTTTGTCTTGACTTTCCGATAGAAACTTTGGAGCACTCTTTGAAGTTATTTGTGTTAGATTGAACATGATGAATCTGAAATTGTGTGATGCATATCGTATGATCAAGCCAATGGGTACTTGTGGTGACATTGGAGTTTCTAGGTGACATTAGGGTTTTGGTTGATGTGTATCTTAAGGTGTTATTCTAGTACAAACTCTAGGGTTGTCCGTGACACTTATAGGGATAGCTCATAAGATTGATCAGAAAAGATAACTTTGAGGTGGTTTCGTACCCTACAATAATTTCTTCGTTAGTTCTCCGCTATTTGTGACTTTGGAGTGAACTCTTTATCGCACGACCGGTATTTACATATGATTTAAATATGTCAATAATGTTGAGAGAAATTGCACTAGTGAAAGTATGGACCATAGGCCTTGTTTCCAAGCATTTATACAACGTTTTGCTCGCTGTTTACTATTTGTCACCTTGCTATTTTTATATTTTCAGATTAGAAAAATCTATATCTACCATCCATATTGCACCTGTATCACCATCTCTTTGCCGAACTAGTGCACCTATACAATTACCATTGTATTGGGTGTGTTGGGGACACAAGAGAATCTTTGTTATTTTGTTGCAGGGTTGTTTGAGAGACCATGTTCACCTACACCTCCCACGGATTGATAAACCTTAGATCATCCACTTGAGGGAAAATTGCAACTGTCCTACAAAACACTGCGCTTGGAGGCCCAATAGGAATCTACAAGAAGAAGGTTGTGTGGTAGACATCAAGCTCTTTTCTGGCGCCGTTGCCGGGGAGGTGAGTGCTTGAAGGTATATCTTTAGATCTTGCAATCAAATCTTTTAGTTTCTTGTTTTTCACTAGTTTGGTTTTATAAAGGAAAACTAAAAAATGGAATTGAGGTTGCCTCATATGCTTCATCTTTTTAATGTCTTTCATGAAAATGATGGAAAGGAAAATTGTGCTTAAGTGTTAGAAGAAGAAGTTATTAAAATGTTTGGCACTAAATATTAGAGTGATGAGCATGATTGCAATGTTGTTAGTATGAATTCTCTAAATATCCATGATGCTAATGATATGCAAAGCCACAAGCTTGTGGATGCTATGTTACATGAAGAAGATATTTTTAGTCCCCCAAGTTTTGATGAGCAAAACTATTATGATTATAGCATGCCTCCTATCTATGATGATTATTGTGATGACACGCATGCTATAAAGATTAATTATAACCATGAAACTTGTCATCATGATTTTAATATTTAAAGTGGATATGTCAATCAAGTGTCACATGATAGTTATTTTGTTGAGTTTGCTCCCGCTATTATGAATGAGAAGAAGTTTGCTTATGTGGATAATGCTTTATGTGATGGTTATATTGTGGAATTAATTCATGATGGTACTGAAAATTATTATGAGGTAGGGACATATGCTTGTAGGAATTGCAATAATATCAAGTTTCCTCTCTATGTGTTGAAAGTTTTGAAGTTATGCTTGTTTTGCCTTCCTATGCTAGATGATTCTTGTTCCCATAAATTCTTTGTTCACAAAATCCCTACGCATAGGAAGTGGGTTATACTTAAATGTGCTTGTCATGAGATTCATTATGCTCATTTGCATGATTCAATTATTATTCCTATACGAGCATCATTGAAATCATCATGCCTAGCTAAAAGGCATTAAAGAAAAGTGCTTGTTGGGAGACAACCCAACACTTTTAATTTAGGTTTTGATGTGTTCACATGATTAATATACTTTATTAATCATGTTTTGTGTCTTTTATTTCAATAAAGTGCCAAGTAAAGCCTTTGGGATAGTGTGGATACTTGCTTGTTTGATTCTATGCAAAAACAGAAAGTTTTGTGTCTAGTATATGAATTATCGGATTTTACTGGAGAGTCAAATAATTCTTAAATTTTTACAAAACATTTATATGAAAATTACTTGATTTTTCCTATTTTTTCAGAATTTTTAGAGTCAGGTAAGTATGGTGATCATTAAGATCTTTACAGACTGTTCTGTTTTTGACAGATTCTGTTTTGCATGCATAGTTTGCTTGTTTCAAGTGTTCCCATAGCTTATATTGAGTAATATAAATTGTAGGAATGATGGAATACATTAGGTATCATTTGAAAATAATTGTGAATCTTGTCTTGACAGTACCTAAGTGAATGATTTATCTTTACTACACTAACCCTTCTCACAAAGTTCCGTTAAGTTTTGTGTGATTGAAGTTTTCAAGTTTTGGGTGAGACATCGATATAAGGAGAATAAGGAGTGACAAGATCCTAAGATTTGGGATGACCAAGGCACTCCAAGGTAATACCCAAGGAATACTCAAGAGCCTAAGCTTGGGGATGCCCCTGAAGACATCCCCTCTTCCGTCTTCAACACTATCGGTATATCTTACTTGGAGCTATATTTTTATTCGTCCCATAATATGAGTTTTGCTTGGAACGTCATTTTATTTTGTTTTTTTCTCTGTTAGGTGTTATTTATTTTCTTGTTTTTCAATAAAAACATCCAAGAATTGCCTTAGGATGCTTGAATTGCATGTTTGATGTGTGTTGTGTAAAAACAGAAACTTCTTCTGTAGTGTTTAAATTTTCATATTTTACTGGAACGTGGAAAGTTTCTGAAATTTTTACAGAGTATTTTCATAAAAATTTAGCATTTCATAAATTTTCATAATATGTTGAGTTGCATAAGTACACTGTTTTCATAAATTGCTACAGACTGCTGTGTTTGGACAGATTGTTGTCATAGTTTTGTGATCTACTTATCCTATAGTTTCCATATCCTATATTGGTAGATATAAATTGTGGAAATGATAGTATACAGTACATAGTGTTTGGCAATTATTGTGCAACTTGTCTTGACAGTACATAAAGAGTTGATTTGTTATTATGTGTACTAACCTATCTCACGAGTTCTTTTCGAGTTTTGTGTGGATGAAGTTTTTGAGAATAGGTGAAACCATGATTTGAGAGGATTGAACGAGATACAAAAGCTCAATCTTGGGTATTCCCAAGGAACCCCAAGTAAATATTTCAAGAAGTCTCAAGCATCTAAGCTTGGGGATGCTATGCATCACATGTCTCATCATCAACAATTATCGGTTAGCCTATGTTGAGCCTAAATTTTAATTCGTTCACATGATGCATGCTATTCTTGGAGTGCTATTTTTATTTTGCTTGCATTTTAAATAAAATACTAAGATCTTGAAATCTTTATTGATAGAGAGAAAGAAAGTCCTTACAAAGCTACTTAATTATTTGACTTCTCATTGATCTTCACTTATATGTTTTGGAGTAGTTTTGTCATTTACTCTCGTGCTTCACATATATCCTGTGAGTAAATGGTTGAATGAATTGAATATCATAAATATATAATTATACATGTTTTATATGCTTATACAATGGGGAGTAATGACTTAACATATAATAAGTATTGGTGGTAAAATTTATTGAAAGTTTGCAAATACCGCATTGGTCACTTGAATAATTCATGAAAGAATATTGATGGAAGAGAGATTTCACATATAAATATACTATCTTGGAAATCTTCTATGATTGTGAATACCCATTAATTATTTTTAAACTTGAGCAATTAGTTGAAGTTGGACAAGGAAGACAACGTAGTGAGTTATGCTTGAGTATATTTGTATAGAAGTTATATTGTTATGGATCCTCCAACATGTGGTACTTGCTTCCACCTCATATTAGCCAAAACTTCCACACCAAGTAGAAATAATACTTGTGCATCCAAACACTATTAAACCCAAAGTTGTTCCATTTGAGTCCACCATACCTACCTATATGCGGTATTTACCTACCGTTCCAAGTAAATTTGCATGTGCCAAACTCTAAACCTTCAAATAATATAATGACTAGGGGCTGTCAATAGCTTCCATTCTAGTTGGGTTATCCTCACGATATGTGTTGATTCACTATCATTCACAAGAAAGCGGCTAGTAATAGGGATTCCCAGTCCCAAAATCAAAGAAAAAATGCAAATATTTAAACAAAACTCCCCCAAGAATGTTGTTGGTATGGACGGTACCCGTGGATTCGGCTCGCCGTGGAGTGTGATTGATAGGTGGAGGGGGAGTAAAAAATTTACCATTCTGTTTGGTAACCGCCTATAATGTATCTAGCATGGAATATATCGAGATCTCTCGGTTGTTATGGTGACAATGAAAGCATACCACCCAAACTTTTATTCATCTCTGTTTTAAAATCTCAAGCTCTGGCAGCTCTACAAATCAATGCTTCCCTCTGTGAAGGGTCTATCTTTTACTTTCATGTACTTACCTTTATGCAAGAGTCATGGTGATCTTCACCACTTCCTATATTTTTCCTTTTTCTCTTGGCAAGTGTCATGTGTCGGGGAAAGATCCAAGCATATATGGCCATTCAAATATATTTGATCATGAATTATTACTGTTGACAATTATCTATATGGTAAATAAGTTGGGAGGAAATTTTTTAAGTCCCTATCTTTCTTTGTGTTCGATGGATGCCATTTGCTCTAAAAATTTGCTTTGAGTGTTAGCAATCATGGAAGACTATATGATAGTTGAGTATGTGGAATTTGCTAAATCAAAGCTCTTACATAGACCCTACCTGGAAATAAGATGAATTGCAATTGTATGGTGACTGAAACCATAGTTTGTCAGTTTTCAAGAAACTTAATGGTCGATACTTTAACATGTGAATAGCTTGTTACTTTATCATGAGAAGTTTTATGAGATGAGCTATTGTTAATGATATATAATGATGCTAGAAAAAGTGCTTGGAACTATCATTGATCAAATTTATGCACTATGCTAGCTGATACGTCTCCAACATATCTACTTTTCCGAACTCTTTTGCCCTTGTATTGGACTCTAATTTGCATGATTTGAATGAAACTAACCCGGACTGACGCTGTTTTCAACAGAACTGCCATGGTGTTGTTTTTGTGCAGAAATAAAAGTTCTTGGAATGACCTGAAAATTGACGAGGATTTTTTGTGGAATATATAAAAAATACCGGCAAAAGAATCAACCGAGGAGGAGCTGCTAGTGGGCCACGAGCCCAGGAGCCGCGCCCCCCCTAGGTCGTGCCTGGTGGGCTCGTGGGGCCCAAGTGGCTCCTCCGACCTCCTCTCCACTTCCATATAACCCTATTCGTCCCAAAAAAATCAGAGAGAAGAAATAATCACGTTTTACAATACAGAGCCGCCGCCACCACCTGTTCTTCCTTGGGAGGGAAGATGTGGAGTCCGTTCTGGGCTCCGGAGAGTGGAAATCGAAGCCATCGTCATCATCAACCATCCTCCATCGCCAATTTCATGATGCTCTCCATCGTTCATGAGTAATCTCATCATAGGCTTGCTGGACAGTGAGGGTTTGGACGAGATTTATCATGTAATCGAGTTAGTTTTGATAGGGTTTGATCCCTAGTATCCACTATGTTCTAAGATTGATGTACTCATTGAAAATCTCATCAGGCGTCTTGATCTATTTCTATAGATCTTGATGCCCAACAGTTAGGTAGCATTATCTAGGTCTTCCTTTGAAAAAACTCTTTCAAACAACCGTTTATGCTTTCCAGAAATTCTACATCATTTCCGATAAATAATATGTCAACCACATATACTTATCAGAAATTCTATAGTGCTCCCACTCACTTTATTGTAAATACAAATTTCTTATAAACTTCGTATAGACTCAAAAACTTTGATCACCTCATCAAAGCGTATATTCCAACTCCGAGATGCTTGCTCCAGCCCATTGAAGGATCACTGGAGCTTGCACACCTTTTAGCATCCTTAGGACTAACAAAACCTTCTAGTTGTATCACATACAACCTTTCCTCAAGGAATCCGTTAGGGAAACGATGTTTTGACATCCATCTGCCAGATTTCATACTTCAAAAATGCAGCAACTGCTAACATAATTCCAACAGACTTTAGCATCGCTACGGGTGAGAAAGTTTCATCGTAGTCAACTCCTTGAACTTGGTAGAAACTTCTTTGCGACAAGTCGAGCTTTATAAATGGTCACATTCACCATCAGCGTCCATCTTCATCTTAAAGGTCCATTTGTACCCAACGACCTGTCGTTCAACGGGCAAGTCTACCAAAGTCCATACTTGGTTTTCATACGTGGATCCTTTCCTGGATTTCATGGCCTCTAACCAATTGTTGGAATCGGGGTCCATCATCGCTTCTCCATACTTCGTAGGTTCATCGTTGTCCAACAACATGACCTCCAAGACAGGGTTGACGTACCACTCAGGAGCAGTACGCGTCCTTGTCGACCTACGAGGTTTGATAGTAACTTGATCCGAAGCTTCATGATCATCATCATTAACTTCCTCTTCAACTGACGTAGGTTCCACAAAAACATCTTTCTGCACTGCGCTGCTCTATGATTGAAACAAAGGATCAACAACCTCCTCAAGTTCTATCTTGCTCCCACTAAATTCTTTCGAGAGAAACTCTTTCTCGAGAAAGGACCGTTTTTAGCAACTAAAACTTTGCTCTCGGATCTGAGATAGAAGGTATACCCAACTGTTCTTAGGGTATTCTATGAAGATGCATTTGTCCGCTTTGGGTTCAACCTCATTAGGTGAAAACCTTTTTCACATAAGTGTCGCAACCCCCATAATTAAGAAATAACAGCTTAGGTTTCTCTCAAACCATAATTCATACGGTGTTATCTCAACAGATTTAGATGGTCCCCTATTTAAAGTGAATGTAGTTGTCTCTAATGCATAACCCCAAAACGATAGTGGCAAAACGATAAGAGACATCTGTTGGAAATATGCCCTAGAGGCAATAATAAATTAGTTATTATCATATTTCCTCGTTCATGATAATCGTTTATTATCCATGCTATAATTGTGTTGATCGGAAACTCACATACATGTGTGGATACATAGACAACACCATGTCCCTAGTATGCCTCTAGTAGACTAGCTCGTTGATCAAAAGATGGTAAAGGTTTTCTAGCCATGGACATGAGATGTCATTTGATAAAGGGATCACATCATTAGGAGAATGATGTGATGGACAAGACCCAAACTACAAACGTAGCATATGATCGTGTCAGTTTATTGCTACTGTTTTCTGCATGTCAAGTATATGTTCCTATGACCATGAGATCACGCAACTCACATATATCGGAGGACTACCTTGTGTGTATCAAACATCGCAACGTAACTGGGTGACTATAAAGGTGCTCTACAGGTGTCTCCAAGGGTGTCTGTTGAGTTGGCATGGATCGAGACTGGGATTTGTTACTCCGTGTGACGGAGAGGTATCTTAGGGCCCCCTCGGTAATACAAGATCACAATGAGCCTTGCAAGCAATGTGACTAATTGTTAGTTGCGGGATCTTGTATTACGGAACGAGTAAAGAGACTTGCCAGTAACGAGGTTGAACTAGGTATGGAGATACCGACGATCGAATCTCGGGCAAGTAACATACCGAAGAACAAAGGGAACGTTATACGGGATTAACTGAATCCTTGACATAGAGGTTCGACCGATAAAGATCTTCGTGGAATATGTAGGAACCAATGTGGACGTCCAGGTCCCGCCATTTGTTATTGACCATAGAGGTGTCTCGGTCATGTCTACATAGTTCTCGAACCCGCAGGGTCTGCACACTTAAGGTTTGGTGACGTTTCGGTAGTGTAGAGTTATGTATGGTGGTGACCAAAGGTTGTTCGGAGTCCCGGATGAGATCCTGGATGTCACAAGCAGCTCCGGAATGGTCCGGAGGTAAAGATTCATATATAGGAAGTCCCAGTTTGGTCGCCGGAAAAGTTTCGGGCTCATCGGTAGTATACCGGGAGTGCCGGTAGTGTATCGGGAGACCTCCGGGAGGGGTATTTCGACCCCAGAGGGTCCATGGTCTGTGGGAGAATAATAACCAGCCCTTAGTGGGCTGGTGGAACAGCCACAAAATGCCCATGGCACAGGAGAAGAAAAGGCTAAAGGAAAAAGTGGAAAATCAGCCAATAGGGAGCAATCCTAGTCCAACTAGGATTGGAGGAGAAGTAGGATTCCTCTCCTCCTTGGCGCACAAGGCTGGTTGGCTGCCTTGTGCGCCATCCCCTCTTCCTCTCCTCTCCTCCTATATATACTAGTGGAATATAGGGTTTTTGCACAGATTTTACGGCCACGTGCTACCCGTTTCACCGGTGCTCCTCTAGATCGGATTTCTGCAGTGCTTAGGCGAAGCCCTGCCGGAATTACTCCACCACCATCACCGGAGCACCGTCACGCTGCCGGTGAACTCTCTCTCATCTCCACCTCCTCTTGCTGGATCAAGATGGTGGAGATCGTCATCAAGCTGCACGTGTGCTGAACGCGGAGGTGTCGTCTGTTCGGCGCTAGATCGGAAGGACCGTGATCGAGATCGCGAGACAGTTCGTGATGAGCTCGCGGAACAAATCGTGATGACTTTGAGGGACAGTTCGTGATCAAGATCGCGGGACAGATTGTGATGAGTTCATGGGACGGATCGTGATTGGATCGCGGGACGGATCGTGATGAGATCGCGGGACGCTTGGCGATTTGGATCACGAAGATGTTCGACTACACCAACCGCGTTTCTTAATGCTTCCCGCTTAGCGAGCTACAAGGGTACATAGATCCACTCTCCCTCTCGTAGACGCTCATCACCATGGATAGGTTTGCATGTGCGTACGAAAATTTTTGTTTCCCATGCGACATTCCCCAACAGTGGCATCATGAGCTAGGTTGATGGTTCGATGAGATCTCGAGTAGAACACAAAAGGTTTGTGGGCGTTGATGCTTAGATTGCTTTTTCCCTTGGTCGTATTTTGGTTCAGCGGGATTGTGATATGAAGTGGCCCGGACCAACATTACTCGTATGCTTACGAGAGACCGGTTCCCTCGACGCAACTTGTTGCCTAGATGGCTTGCGAGAGACCGGATCCGATAAAGGCGGTCCTTGAGAAGGTTGAAAAGCAACTAGTGTATCACCATTGTGGTTTATGCGTAGGTGACAATCATTCTTGATAGATACCAGTAGCAGCCACGTAAAACATGCAACAACAATTAGAGGACGTCTAACTTGTTTTTGCAGGGTATGTTGTGATGTGATATGGCCAATTACATGATGAGATATATGTGATGTATGAGATGATCATGTGATGTATAGATTATCACGACTTGCATGTTGATGAGTACGGAAACCGGCAGGAGCCATAGGGTTGTCTTTAATTATTGTATGACCTGCGTGTCAGTCATTAAGCGCTATGTAATGATTTACTTTATCGCTACGGTAGCAATAGTAGTAGAATCATGCAGGGCGTGACAACCTCGATGGTGACACGTTGATGGAGATCAAGATGATGGAGATCATGGTGTCATGCCAGTGACGATGGAGATCATGCCGGTGCTTTCTAGATGGAGATCAAAAGCACAAGTTCATGGCCATATCATGTCACTTATGATTTGCATGTGATGTTAATACTTTTTATGCACCTTGTTTTGCTTAGGACGACGGTAGCATTATAAGGTGATCCCTCGCTTAATTTCAAGATAAATTGTGTTCTCCCCGAGTGTGCACCGTTGCGAAAGTTCGTCGTGTTGAGACACCACGTGATGATCGGGTGTGATAGACTCTACGTTCACATACAACGGGTGCAAGCCAGTTTTGCACAAGCAGAACACTTGGGTTAAACTTGACGAGCCTAGCATGTACAGACATGGCCTCGGAACACAAGAGACCGAAAGGTCGAACATGAGTCATATAGTAGATATGATCAACATGATGATGTTCACCATTGCAGCCACCTCAACTCACGTGATGATCGGACTTGAGTTGGTGAAATTTGGATCATGTATCACTCGAATGATCGGAGGGATGTCAATTTGAGTGGGAGTTCTTAAGTAATATGATTAATTGAACTTATTATCATGGACATAGTCAGTAGTGACTTTGCAAATTATGTTGTAGATTACTAGCTCGCGCTGTAGCTCCCTTAAATTTTTATATGTTCCTAGAGAAATAGAGTTCAAAGATGTTGGTAGCAATATTGCGGACTGGGTCCGTGATCTGAGGATTGTCCTCATTGCTGCACAGAAGGCTTATGTCCTTAATGCACCGCTCGGTATGCCACCCCCTCTAGCGTCGTCTGTAGATGTTGTGAACATCTGACAGGCACGTTTCGATGACTACTTGATAGTTTAGTGCGTCATGCATTACGGCTTAGAATTGAGGCTTCGAAATGTTTTTGAACGTCACGGAACATATGAGATGTTCTAAGAGCTGAAATTAGGATCTCAGGCTCGTGCCCGTGTTGCGAGATATGAGATCTCCGACAAGATTCTTTGCCTGCAAGATGAACGAGAATAGCTCAATCGTTAAGCATGTGCTCAGATTGACTGGGTGCTATAATCACTTGAATCGAGTGGGAGTTGATCTTCCAGATAAGATAGTGATTGATATAGTTCTCCAAGTCACTGTCACTAAGCTACTAGAACTTGGTGATGAACTATAGGTTGCTAGGGATAGAAGTAATGATTCCTGAGCTGTTCGCGATGTTTGACACCGCGAAGGTAGAAATCGAGAAGGAGCGTCAAAGTGTTGATGGTTAGTTAAAACCACTAAGTTTCAGGAAGTGCAAGAGCAAGGAGGGAAACTTCATGGATAGCAAGTCAGTTGCTGCTCCAGTGAAGCAACCCAAAGTTGAACTCAAACCCGAGACTAAGTGCTTCGATTATGAGGAGAGCGGTTGCTGAAGTGGAACAACCCTAGATACTTGGTAGATAAGAAGGCTGGCAATGTCAACAGAAGTATATTTGATATACGTGTTATTGATGTGTACCTTGCTAGTACTCCTAGTAGCACCTGGGTATTGGATACCGGTTCGGTTGCTAAATGTTAGTGACTCAAAATAAAAGCTACGAAATAAACGGAGAGCTGGCTAAGTGTGAGGTGACGATGTGTGTTGGAAATGTTTCCAAGGTTGATGTGATGAACATCACATGCTCTCTCTACCTTCGAGATTAGTGACGAACCTAAATAAATGTTATTTGGTGTTTTGCGTTGAGCATGAACATGATTAGATCATGTTTGTTATACGGTTATTCATTTAAGTCAGAGAATAATGGTTATTCTGTTTACATGAATAATACCTTCAATGGTCATGCACCCAGTGAGAATGGTTTGTTGAAATCTTGATCGTAGTAATACACATGTTCATAACATTGATGTCAAAAGATACAAATTTAAATAATGATAGTACCACATGCTTGTGGCACTGCCACAAAATGTCATATTGGTATAAAGTGCATGAAGAAACTCCATGCTGATGGATATTTGGACTCATTCGATTTCGAATCGGTTGAGACATGCAAACCATGCCTCTTGGGCAAGATGACTAAAGGATCCCGTTGGATGGAGCGGACAAGTGATTCATTGGAAATGATACATGTTGATGTATGCAATCTAGTGAGTCTTGTAGCGTGCAGTGGATATCGTTATTTTCTTACCTTCACTGATGATTTGAGTAGATATAGTGTATATTTACTTAATGAAACACAAGTCTGAATCATTTGAAAGGTTCAAGCAAATTCAGAGTGAAGTTTTTAAGATCATCGTGACAAGAAGATAAAAATGTTTCCGATATGATCGTAGAGGTGAATATCTGAGTTACGAGTTTGGCATACAACTTTAGACAATGTGAGAATTGTTTTCACAACTCACGCCACCTGGAACACCATAGTGTGATGGTGTGTCCGAACGTCATAGGCATGCTCTATTGGATATGGTGCATGCTGTGATGTCTCTTATCGTTTTACTACTATAATTTTGGGGTTATGCATTAGAGACAACTACATTCATTTTGAATAGGGCGCCATCTAAATCCGTTGAGATGACACCGTGTGAATTATGGTTTGATAGAAACCTAAGCTGTCATTTCTTAATGTTTGGGGCCACGACGCTTGTGTGGAAAATGTTTTTGCCTAATGAGCTCGAACCCAAAGCGTACAAATGTATCTTCATAGAATACCCTAAGAACAGTTGGGTAAACCTTCTATCTCATATCCAAGCATAAAATGTTTGTTGCTAAAACTGGGTCCTTTCTCAAGAAAGGGTTTCTCTTGAAAGAATTGAGGGGGAGGAGGATAGAACTTGATGAGGTTATTTGAACCTCTGCTTCAACCAGAAAGTAGCGCAGCGCAGAAAGATGTTTCTGTGAAGCCTACGTCAGTTGAAGAGGAAGTTAATGATGATGATCATGAAGCTTCGGATCAAGTTACTATCGACCTACGAGGAAAATAGAGCTTGATGAGGTTATTGAACCTTCACTTCAACCAGAAAGTGGCGCATCGCAGAAAGATGTTTCTGTGAAGCCTACGTCAGTTGAAGAGGAAGTTAATGATGATGATCATGAAGCTTCGGATCAAGTTACTATCGAACTTCGTAGGCCGACAAGGATGTGTACTGCTACTGAGCGGTACGACAACCTTGTCTTGGAGGTCATGTTGTTGGACAACGATGAACCTACGAACTATGGAGAAGCGATGATGGGCCCGGAAACCAACAAATGGTTAGAGGCCATGAAATCCGAGAAAGGATCCATGTATGAAAACCAAGTATAGACTTTGGTGGACTTGCTCGTTGGACGGCATAGCGTTAAGTACAAATGGATTTTTTAAAATGAAGACAGACGATGATGGTAAATGTTACCATTTGTAAAGCTTGACTTGTTGCAAAGTAGTTTACGACAAGTTCAAAGAGTTGACTGCGATGAGACTTTCTCTCTCGTAGCGATGCTGAAGTCTGTTGGAATTATGTTAGCAGTTGTTGCATTTTTCAATTATGAAATCTGGCAGATGGATGCCAAAACATCGTTTCCTTCCTTAAGGAAAGGTTGTATGAGATACAACCAGAAGGTTTTGTCAGTCCGAAGGATGCTAAAAGATGTGCGAGCTTCAGTGATTCTTCTATGAACTGAAGCAAGCATCTCGGAGTTGGAATATACACTTTGATGAGGTGATCAAAGTTTTTGAGTCTATACAAAGTTTACGAGAAACTTGTATTTGCAATAAAGTGAGTGGGAGCACTATATAGTTTCTTATAAGTATATGTGGATGACATATTGCTATTCGGAAATGATGTAGAAATTCTGGAGAGCATAAACGGCTGTTTGAAAAGAGTTTTTCAAAGGAAGACCTGGATAAAGCTACCTAATTGTTGAGCATCAAGATCTATAGAGATAGATCAAGATACTTGATGAGACTTTCAATGAGCACATACCTTGACAAGATTTTGAAAGAGTTCAAAATGGATCAGTCAGAGAAAGAGTTCTCGCCTGATTTGTAAGGTATAAAGTTGAGTAAGACTCAATGCCCAGTGACTGCAGAAGATAGAGAAAAGATGAGTGTTATCCCCTATGCTTCAGCCATAGGCTCTATCATGTATGCAATGCTGTGCACAAGACCCGATGTCAGCCTTGCCATAAGTATGGCCAGAAGGTTTCAAAGTGATCCTGGAATGAAGCACTGGATAGCGGTCAAGATTATCCTTAGTGACTAAAAGACTAAGGAGATGTTTCTCGATTATGGAGGTGATAAAGAGTTCGTCGTAAAGAGTTACGTCGATGCAAGCTTTAACACCAATCCGGATGACTCGTAGTAGCAATCTGGATATGTATAGTGGAGCAGCCATTTGGAATAGTACCAAGTGGAGTGTGATAACAGTGTTTACGGTTTGACATAGAAATTTGCAAAGTACACACGGATCTGAATGTCGCAGACCCGTTGACTATGAGACCTCTCTCACATGCAAAGCATGATCGAGCCCCAGAACTCATTGGGTGTTAGATTCATAACAATGCGAATCACATGGTGATGTGAACTAGATTATTGACTCTAGTGCAAGTGGGGGACTGTTGGAAATATGCCCTAGAGGCAATAGTAAATTAGTTATTATCATATTTCCTCGTTCATGATAATTGTTTATTATCCATGCTATAATTGCGTTGATTGGAAACTCAGATACATGTGTGGATACATAGACAACACCATGTCCCTAGTATGCCTCTAGTAGACTAGCTCGTTGATCAAAAGATGGTAAAGGTTTCCTAGCCATGGACATGAGATGTCATTTGATAACGGGATCACATCATTAGGAGAATGATGTGATGGACAAGACCCAAACTACAAACGTAGCATATGATCGTGTCAGTTTATTGCTACTGTTTTCTGCATGTCAAGTACATGTTCCTATGACCATGAGATCATGCAACTCACATATATCGGAGGAGTACCTTGTGTGTATCAAACGTCGCAACATAACTGGGTGACTATAAAGGTGCTCTACAGGTGTCTCTGAGGGTGTCTGTTGGGTTGGCATGGATCGAGACTGGGATTTCTTACTCCGTGTGATGGAGAGGTATCTCAGGGCCCACTCGGTAATACAACATCATAATGAGCCTTGCAAGAAATGTGACTAATTGTTAGTTGCGGGATCTTGTATTACGGAACGAGTAAAGAGACTTGCCAGTAACGAGGTTGAACTAGGTATGGAGATACCGACGATCGAATCTCGGGCAAGTAACATACCGAAGAACAAAGGGAACGTTATACGGGATTAACTGAATCCTTGACATAGAGGTTTGAACGATAAAGATCTTCGTAGAATATGTAGGAACCAATGTGGACGTCCAGGTCCTGCCATTGGTTATTGACCGTACAGGTGTCTCGGTCATGTCTACATAGTTCTCGAACCCGCAGGGTCTGCACACTTAAGGTTTGGTAACGTTTCGGTAGTGTAGAGTTATGTATGGTGGTGACTGAAGGTTGTTCGGAGTCCCGGATGAGATCCCGGACGTCACGAGGAGCTCCGGAGGTAAAGATTCATATATAGGAAGTCCCAGTTTGGTCGCCGGAAAAGTTTTGGGCTCATCGGTAGTGTACCGGGAGTGCCGGTAGTGTACCGGGAGACCTCCGGGAGGGGTATTTCGACCCCAGAGGGTCCATGGTCTGTGGGAGAATAATAACCAGCCCTTAGTGGGCTGGTGTAACAGCCACAAAAGGCCCATGGCGCAGGAGAAGAAAAGGCTAAAGGGAAAAGTGAAAAATCAGCCAATAGGGAGCAATCCTAGTCCAACTAGGATTGGAGGAGAAGTAGGATTCCTCTCCTCCTTGGCGCACAAGGCTGGTTGGCTGCCTTGTGCGCCATCCCCTCTTCCTCTCCTCTCCTCTCCTCCTATATATACTAGTGGAATAGAGGGTTTTTGCACAGATTTTACGGCCACGTGCTACCCGTTTCACCGGTGCTCCTCTAGATCGGATTTCTGCAGCGCTTAGGCGAAACCCTGCCGGAATTACTCCACCACCATCACCGGAGCGCCGTCACACTGCTGGTGAACTCTCTCTCCTCTCCACCTCCTCTTGCTGGATCAAGATGGTGGAGAGCGTCATCAAGCTGCACGTGTGCTAAATGCGGAGGTGCCGTCCGTTCGGCGCTAGATCGGAAGGACCGTGATCGAGATCGCGAGACAGTTCGTGATGAGATCGCGGAACAGATCGTGATGAGTTCGCGGGACAGATCGTGATCAAGATTGCGGGACGGATCGTGATGAGTTCACGGGATGGATGGTGATTGGATCGCGGGACGGATCGTGATGAGATCACGGGACGCTCGGCGATTTGGATCGCGAAGTTGTTCGACTACACCAACCGGGTTTCTTAACGCTTCCCGCTTAGCGATCTACAAGGGTACATAGATCCACTCTCCCTCTCGTAGATGCTCATCACCATGGATAGGTTTGCGTGTGCGTAGGAAATTTTTTGTTTCCCATGCGACGTTCCCCAACAACATCATAGTATGCACCATATCAATAGAGCACGACTATGACGTTCAGACACACCATCACATTATGGTGTTCCACGTGGCGTGAGTTGCGAAACAACTTTCACATTGTCTAAAGTTGTATGCCAAATTCGTAACTCAGATATTCACCTCCACGATCATATCGTAGACATTTTTATCTTCTTGTCACGATGATCTTAAACTTCACTCTGAATTTATTTGAACTTTTCAAACATTTCAGACTTGTGTTTCATTAAGAAATTATACTCATATATACTCAAATCATCACCAAAGGTAAGAAAATAATGATATCCACTGCATGCTACAACACTCATTAGACCGTATACATCAACATGTATTATTTTCAATAAGTTACTAGCCCGCTCCATCATACCGAAAATGGGGTCTTTAGTCATCTTGCCCATGAGGCATGGTCCGCATGTCTCAATCGATTCAAAATCGAATGAGTCCAAAGATCCATCAGTATGGAGTTTCTTCATGCGATTTATACCAATATGACATTTAGCGGTAGTGCCACAAGTATGTGGTACTGTCATTATTAACTTTGTATCTTTTGGCATCAATGTTATGAACATGTGTATTACTACGATCAAGATTCAATAAACCACTCTCATTGGGTGCATGACCATTCAAGGTATTATTCATGTAAACAGAGTAACCATTATTCTGTAACTTAAATGAATAACCGTATTGCAATAAACATGATCTAATCATGTTCATGCTTAACGCAAACACCAAATAACGTTTATTTAGGTTCGTCACTAACCCCGAAGGTAGAGAGAGCGTGCGATGTTGATCACATCAACCTTGGAGAAATTTCCAACACACATCGTCACCTCACCCTTAGCTAGTCTCCGTTTATTCCGTGGCTTTTATTTCGAGTTACTAACATTTAGCAATTGAACCGGTATCCAATGCCCAGGTGCTACTAGGAGTACTAGCAAGGTACACATCAATAACACATATATCAAACGTTGCCGGCCTTCTTATCTACCAAGTATCTAGGGTTGTTCCGCTTTAGCGACCGCTGTACTTATAATAGAAGCACTTAGTCTTGGGTTTGGGTTCAAATTTGGGTTTATTCACTGGAGAAGCAACTGACTTGCCATCCATGAAGTTTCCCTCCTTACCCTTTCCCTTTTCGAAACTAGTGGTTTTACTAACCATCAACGCTTGATGCACCTTCTTGATATCTACCTTCGCGTTGTCAAACATCGTGAATAGCTCAGGGATAATCATTTCCATCCCTGGCATAATTATAGTTCATCACAAAGTTCTATTAGCTTAGTGAGAGTGACTTGGAGAACTATATCAATCACTATCTTATCTGGAAGACCAACTCCCACTCGATTCAAGTGATTGTAGCACCCAGACAATCTGAGCACATGCTCAACCATTGAACTATTCTCCTTCATCTTGCAGGCAAAGAATTGTTGGAGATCTCATATCTCACAACACGGGCACGAGCATGAGGTCCCAATTTTAGCTCTTAGAACATCTCATATGTTCCATGACGTTCAAAACGTTTTGGAGCCTCAGTTTTAAGCCATAATGCATGACGCATTGAGCTATCAAGTAGTCATCGGAACGTGCCTGTCAGATGTTCACAACATCTACAGACGACGCTAGAGGGGTGGTGCACCCAGCAGTGCATTAAGTACATAAGCCTTCTGTGCAGCAATGAGGACAATCCTCAGATCAGGGACTCAGTCCGCAATATTGCTACAATCATCTTTCAACTCTATTTCTCTAGGAACATAAAAATTCAAGGGAGCTACAGCGTGAGCTGGTAATCTACAACATAATTTTCAAACACACCACTAACTATGTTCAGGATAATGAGTTCAATTAATCACATTACTTAAGAACTCCCACTCAAATTGACATCCCTCCGGTCATTCGAGTGATACATGATCCAAATTCACCAACTCAAGTCTGATCATCACGTGAGTTGAGGTGGTTTCAATGGTGAACATCATCATGTTGATCATATCTTCCATATGACTCATGTTTGATCTTTCGGTCTCTTGTGTTCCGAGGCCACGTCTGTACATGCTAGGCTCGTCAAGATTAACCCGAGTGTTCCGCATGTGCAACACTGGCTTGCACCCATTGTATGTGAACGTAGAGTCTATCACACCCGATCATCACGTGGTGTCTCGACACGACGAACTTTTGCAATGGTGCACACTCTGGGAGAACACAATTTATCTTGAAATTTAACTGAGGGATCACCTTATAATGCTACCGTCGTCCTAAGCAAAACAAGGTGCATAAAAGGATTAACATCACATGCAAATCATAAGTAACATGATATGGCCATGAACTTGTGCTTTTGATCTCCATCTTCAAAGCACCGGCATGATCTCCATCGTCACCAGCATGACACCATGATCTCCATCAATGTGTCGCCATCGGGGTTGTCACGCCCACCATGCTTCTACTACTATTGCTACCGCTTACTGCTACTTCTCTGCAACGTCGCCAGAAATTGGCAAGTTGATCTTGTCTTGCGTTGGTTTTTCCCTTGAACAGGAAAGGGTGATGCAGCAAAGTAGAGATAAGTATTTCCCTCAGTTTGAGAGCCAAGGTGTCAATCCAGTAGGAGTATGAACATGAGGCCACAAGGAACCTGCACAAACACAAACAAACTTGCACCCAACACGATAAAGAGGTCGTCAATCCCTTTACGATTACTTGCAAGGTGAGATCTGATAGTGATAGTAGATGAATATAAATAAGTAAATAAAATTGCAGCAAGGTATTTTTGGTGTTTTTGTGTTTAGATCTGAATATATAATATGTAAAATAGACCCGGGGTCCATAGTGTTCACTAGAGGCTTCTCTCATGATAGCAAGTATTACGGTGGGTGAACAAATTACTGTTGAGCAATTGATAGAATAGCACAAAGTCATGACGATATCTAAGGCAATAATCATACATGTAGGCATCACGTCCGAGACAAGTAGACTGATACTTTCTGCATCTACTACTATTACTCCACACATCGACCGCTATCCAGCATGCATCTAGTGTATTAAGTTCATGATAAACGGAGTAACGCTTTAAGCAAGATGACATGATGTAGAGGGATAGATTCATGCAATATGATATAAACCCCATCTTTTTACCCTTGATGGCAACAACATGATGCGTGCCTTGCTACCCCTTCTGTCATTAGGTGAGGACACCGCATGGTATGAACCCAAAACCAAGCACTTCTCCCATTGCAAGAACTATAGATCAAGTTGGCCAAACGAAACCCATAACTCGAAGAGAATTACACGGATACGAAATCATGCATATAAGAAATCAGAGGAGACTCAAATAATATTCATTGATAATCTGATCATAAATCCACAATTCATTGGATTTCAACAAACACACCACAGAAGAAGATTACATCGGATAGATCACCCTGAAGATCATGGAGAACTTTGTATTAAAGATCAAAGAGAGAGAAGAAGCCATCTAGCTACTAGCTATGGACCCGAAGGTCTGAGGTGAACTACTCACGCATCATCGGAGAGGCAATGGTGTTGATGAAGATGGCCACCGGTGATGAATTCCCCTCCGGCAGGATGCCGGAACAGTCTCTCGATTGGTTTTTGGTGGCTCTGGAGGTCTGCGGCGGCGGAACTTGCGATCTAGGTTTATTTCTGAGGGTTTCCATATTTATAAGACCGTCTGGCGTCGGGAACAAGTCGAGAGGCGCCACGAGAAGGTCACGAGCCCCCTAGCCGCGGCCAGAGGGGCCGCGCCTCCCAGGCTCGTGGCTTCCTCGGGCCGGCTCTCCGGTATCTTTTTCTTCAGATATTTTTGATATTTTCCATAAAAAATCAAGGAAAAAGTTTTATTCTGTTTGGACTCCGTTTGATATTCCTATCTGAAAAGGTCAAAAACATGGAAAAAACAGGAACTGGCACTAGGCACCGGATTAATAAGTTAGTCCCAAAAATAATATAAAATAGCATATTCATGCATATAAAACATCCAAAGTTGATAATATAATAGCATGGAACAATCAGAAATTATAGATATGTTGGAGACGTATCAAGCATCCCCAAGCTTAACTCCTGCTCGTCCTCGAGTAGGGAAGTGATAAAGAAAGAATGTTTGATGTGGAATGCTACCTAACATATTTGTTTTATGTAATCTCTTTATTGTGGCATGAATGTTCAGATCCATAAGATTCAAAACAATAGTTTAATACTGACATGAAAACAATAATACTTCAAGTATAATAGCAAAGTAATCATGAACTTTCGAAATAACAAAGCCAAAGAAAGTTATCCCTACAAAATCATATAGTCTGGCTATGCTCCATCATCCCCACACAACGAATTTAAATCATGCACAACCCCGGTATTGGCCAAGTAATTGTTTTTGCACTCTTATTTTTTCAAACTTTTTCAACTCTCACGCAATACATGAGCGTGAGCCATGGATATAGCACTATAGGTGGAAGAGAGTGTGGTGAAGGTTGTGAGGCAAAAAGGAGGAGATGGTCACATCGACTCGGCGTATCAATAGGCTATGGAGATGCCCATCAATATATATCAATGTGAATGAGTAGGGATTGCCATGTAACGGATGCACTAGAGCTATAAGTGTATGAAAGCTCACAAATAAAAACTAGTGGGTGTGCACCCAACTTGCTTGCTCACGAAGACCTAGGGCAATTTGAGGAAGCCCATCATTGGAATATACAAGCCAAATTATATAATGAAAATTTCCACTAGCATATGAAAGTGACAAAACAAGGGAATCTCTCTCATGAAGAACATGGTGCTATTTGAAGCACAAGTGTGGAAAAAGATAGTAGCATTGTCCCTTCTCTCTTTTTCTCTCATTTTTTTGTTTGGGCTCTTTGGCCTATTTTTTTTATTTTTATTTGGTGGGCATCTTTGGCCTATTTTATTTCCTCACATGGGACAATGCTCTAATAATTATGATCATCACACTTTTATTTACTTACAACTCGATATTTAGAACAAAACATGACTCTATATGAATGCCTCCGGTGATGTGCCGGGATATGCAATGATCTAGCGTAGCAATGACATCAAAAAACGGAAAAACCATGAAAACATTATGCTAGCTATCTTACGATCATGCAAAGCAATATGACAATGATGCGTGTCATAATAAATAGAACAATGGAAGTTGCATGGCAATATATCTCGGAATGGCTTGAAAATACCATAGTAGGTAGGTATGGTGGCTGTTTTGAGGAAGGGTATATGGTGGGTGTAATGCACCCGCGAAAGTTGCGCGGTACTAGAGAGGCTAGCAATGGTGGAAGGTGAAAGTGAATCTATACCATGGACTCACATTAGTCATGAAGAACTCATATACTTATTGCAAAAGTTTTATTAGTAATCGAAACAAAGTGCTAAACGCATACTCCTAGGGGAAGGGTTGGTAGGAGTTAACCATCGCGTGATCCCGACCTCTACACAAAGGATGACAATCAATAAGTCAATTATGCTCCGACTTCCTAACATAGCGGTTCACCATACGTGCATGCTACGGGAATCACTAACTTCAACACAAGTATTTCTAGATTCACAACACCTACTAACATAACTCTAATATTACTATATCCACATCTCAAAACAAATTGCGAGGAATCAAACTTATCTTAGTAATCAATCACTTGAATATGATTTTTTTATTATATCCTCTTTGTATGCCTATCATATTTAGGACTAATTTCATAACACATGCCAATTACCAAGTTACTTAGAGAGATCACTCTCAAAATGATATAAGTGAAGATTCGAGAGTTTGTATTTCTACAAAATATGACACCGCCGTGCTCTATAGAGATTTAAGTGAAGCACTAGAGCAAAATTATTTAGCTCAGAAGATATAAGTGAAGCACATGGGAGAAAATTTACCAATCTCAAAAGATATAAGTGAAGCACATGGGAGCAAAATACCAAGCTCAAAAGATATAAGCGAAGCACATGTGAGCTGAATTGCCTAACTCAAAAGATATAAGTGAAGCTCATTAAGCATTCTAACAAATTCACGATGAGTGCATGTCTCTCTCAAAAGGTGTGCAGCAAGGATGATTGTGACAAAAAAAAATCAAAGACTCTTATAATACACGATGCTCCAAGCAAAACACATATCATGTGGTGAATAAAAATATAGCTCCAAGTAACGTTACCGATGGATTGAAGACGAAAGAGGGGATGCCTTCCCGGGGCATCCCCAAGCTTAGGCTTTTTGGTGTCCTTGAATTTGGCTTGGGATGACTTGGGCATCCCCAAGCTTAGGCTCTTGCCACTATTTATTCCATTGTCCATAAGAACATCACCCAAAACTAGAAAACTTCACAACACAAAACTTAAACAAAAACTCGTGATAGCATTAGCATAAGAAAACAAACCATCAACTTTTTAGGTACTGTAGTAAACTTTAATTTCCATTTATATTGATGTTATATTACTGTATTCTCACTTATCCACGGCTCGTACCCCCCGATACTACCCATAGTTTCATCAAAATAAGCAATCAACACAACAAAAACAGAATCTGTCAAAAACAGAACAGTCTGTAGAAATCTGTATATTTCGTATACCTATGTTAACTCAAAAATTCTGAAAAAATTATTAAAATTAGTTGAATTTGCATATCAATCGAAATAAGAAAGAATCAACTCAAAATCTCTTTCTGGCTAAAAATGAAAAATAATTTCGTGAGCATAAAGTTTCTGTCTTTTTCCAGCATGATTAAACAACTATCACCAAAACTAATCATAAAGGTTCTACTTGGCACAAACACTAATTAAAACATAAAAAGCACAATCATAACAGAATCATGATGGTGTTTACTCAACAAAACAGAAAGTAAAATATCAAAAATAAACCTATTCATTGGGTTGCCTCCCAACAAGCGCTATTGTTAAACGCCCTTAGCTAGGCATAAGGCAATAGAATCAAGTGTTGTCATATTCTTTTCTTTGGAAACAAGGAGAGACCTTTTTGTCGAGAGCATATATCTTCCTATTTTTTGAAAGTACATGACCATTTATAGTGGAACAAAGATTTAGAACATTGCGAAAGTTCGTGTCTAAACTAGCCTTCATTTCTTTTATTGATTCATTTTGGTAGAAACAGATGAGGGCAGTATTCTCATTTTCTCCCTTAGGATGCCCAAATATAGCTTTCATCTTTTCATAAGTGTCAAAGGCATCTCCTACAAGGAAACCCTTATCAAATATAGAATCCAAGATTTGTTTAAATGAGTGGGGCAATCCGGCGTAAAAGCTTTTTAAGTGTAACTCAATATGATAAGGAGGGATATGACTAATTTGAATTCTCAGCAGTCTGTCCCAAGCGTCTTTTAAGGATTCATTAAGTGAATAGTGAAAAAGAACAGGATCCCCATCATCAATATTACTGAAAGTATTTCTAGCAACCTCTGGACGTCTTCCCATAGACTCATTATTTGTGAGTTTGGGGAGGACAGAGGGGCTATCCCAAGCATTAAACCTAGGCAGAGTAATCTTGTTTTTGAATGATTCGGACATGGTGACTTAGCAAGCAGACAAGCACACAAGCAAACAGAAAAGGGCAATAAAGAAAGGCAAATATTTTTGTAATTTTTGTTTTTTTAGAAGTGGGGGAGAGGAAAACGAGAGGCAAATAGAAAATAATGTAAATGCAAGCGATGGGTTTGTGATAGGTACTTGTAGATATGCTTCACTTGAATACTCCCCGGCAACGGCGCCAGAAATTCTTCCTGCTACTTCTCTGCAACGTCGCTAGAAATTGGCAAGTTGATCTTGTCTTGCGTTGGTTTTTCCCTTGAAGAGGAAAGGGTGATGCAGCAAAGTATAGATAAGTATTTCCCTCAGTTTGAGAACCAAGGTATCAATCCAGTAGGAGTATCAAGATGAGGCCACAAGGAACCTGCACAAACACAAACAAACTTGCACCCAACGCGATAAAGAGGTTGCCAATCCCTTTACGATTACTTACAAGATGAGATCTGATAGTGATAGTAGATGAATATAAATAAGTAAATAAAATTGTAGCAAGGTATTTTTGGTGTTTTTGTGTTTAGAACTGAATATATAATATGTAAAATAGACCCGGGGGCCATAGTGTTCACTAGAGGCTTCTCTCATGATAGCAAGTATTACGGTGGGTGAACAAATTACTATTGAGCAATTGATAGAATAGCGCAAAGTCATGACGATATCTAAGGCAATGATCATACATATAGGCATCATGTCCAAGACAAGTAGACCGATACTTTCTGCATCTACTACTATTACTCCACACATCGACCGCTATCCAGCATGCATCTAGTGTATTAAGTTCATGATAAACGGAGTAACGCTTTAAGCAAGATGACATGATGTAGAGGGATAGATTCATGCAATATGATATAAACCCCATCTTTTTACCCTTGATGGCAACAACACGATGCGTGCCTCGCTACCCCTTCTGTCACTAGGTGAGGACACCACACGGTATGAACCCAAAACCAAGCACTTCTCCCATTGCAAGAACTATAGATCAAGTTGGCCAAACGAAACCCATAACTTGAAGAGAATTACAAGGATACGAAATCATGCATATAAGAAATCAGAGGAGACTCAGATAATATTCATAGATAATCTGATCATAAATCCACAATTCATCGGATCTTAACAAACACACCGCAAAAGAAGATTACATCGGATAGATCACCATGAAGATAATGGAGAACTTTGTATTGAAGATCAAAGAGAGAGAAGAAGCCATCTAGCTACTAGCTATGGACCCGAAGGTCTGAGGTGAACTACTCACGCATCATCGGAGAGGCAATGGTGTTGATGAAGATGGCCACCCGTGATGAATTCCCCTCCGGCAGGATGCCGGAACGGTCTCCCGATTGGTTTTTGGTGGCTCTGGAGGTATGCAGCAGCGCATCGGGAATGAGTCGAGAGGCGCCACGAGGAGGTCACGAGCCCCCTAGCCACGGCCAGGGGGGCCCGCGCCTCCTAGGCTCGTGGCTTCCTCGGGTCGCCTCTCCGGTATATTTTTCTTCAGATATTTTTGATATTTTCCATAAAAAATCATGGCGAAAGTTTTATTCCATTTGGACTCCGTTTGATATTCCTATCTGAAAAAGGTTAAAAACTGGGTAAAAACAGGAACTGGCACTGGGCACTGGATTAATAAGTTAGTCCCAAAAATAATATAAAATAGCATATTCATGCATATAAAACATCCAAAGTTGATAATATAATAGCATGGAACAATAAAAATTTATAGATATGTTGGAGACGTATCACTTACCGATAAAGTAGAGCATTACATAGCGCTTAATGAGCGACACGCAGGTCATACAAGAATTAAAGATAACCCTATGGCTCCTGCCGGTTGCCGCACTCATCGACATGGATGTCGTGATATTCTATACAATACATGATCATCTCATACATCACATATATCTCATCATGTAATTGGCCATATCACATCATAACATACCCTGCAAAAACAAGTTAGACGTCCTCTAATTGTTGTTGCAAGTTTTACGTGGCTGCTACGGGTATCTACCAAGAACAATTCTCACCTATGAAAAAACCACAACGATGATACATAAGTTGCTTTTCAACCTTCTCAAGAACCGCCTTTCTCGAATCCGATCCAACTAAAGTAGGAGAAACAGACACCCGCCAGCCATCTTTGTGCAACAAAGTTACATGTCAGTCGATGGAACCGGTCTCTCGTAAGCGTACGAGTAAGGTTGGTCCGGGCCGCTTCATCCCACAATACCGCTGAACCAAAACATGACCAAGGGGGGAAGCAATCTAGGCATCAACACCCACAAACTCCTTTGTGTTCTACTCGAGATCTCATCTAAACATATACCTAGCTCATGATACCACTATTGGGGAATGTTGCATGGGAAACAAAAAAATTCCTACGCACACGCAAGATCTATCCATGGTGATGAGCATCTACGAGAGGGAGAGTGGATCTACATACCCTTGTAGATCGCTAAGCGGAAGCGTTAAGAAACGCGGTTGATGTAATCGGATGTCTTCGCGATCCAAATCGCTAAGCGTCCCGCGATCCCATCATGATCCATCTCGCGATCCAATTACGATCCGTCCCGCGATCCCATCATGATCTGTCTCGCGATCTTGATCACGGTCCTTCCGATCTAGCGCCGAACGGACGACACCTCCGCATTCAACACACGTGTGGCTTGATGACGCCTTCACCTCCTCGATCCAGCGAGCGATGGTGAAGTAGTAGATGAGTTCCAGCAGCACAGCGATGTGGTGACGGTGTTGGTGAAGAACAATCTCCGCAGGGCTTCGCTAAGCACAACAGAAACTATGAACGGGGATAAACTAGAGGGACGGGGTTGCCGGCACATGGCTTGGGTATTCTTGATGTGTTCCAGGTGCTAGCCCCGCCCCTTTATTTATATGCTAAGCCCTGGGGTCGAAACTTGGAGAAAATCCTCCTCAAGGTCGGTTTGCCTGCAAGGCAAGAGTCCTCCTCGAACTCCAGGACCAAACGACAAGGTCCTTGGCGTCTGGCCCCAAACACCAGGGTCCCTAGTGTTTGGTCCCTGGCCTCCACAAAACACCTTTGCACCTTCCTAAAGCCTCATGGGCTTTACCGCTTCGCCCAAATAAAGTGTTCTTGTACCCCGAACATTTCGGGAAACATCCGAAACTCTTTCCGGTGAATTCCGAAACCCTTCCGGAGACCAAACATTATTATCCCATATATCAATCTTTACCTCCGAACTATTTCAGAGCTCCTCATCATGTCCGGGATCTCATCCGAGACTCTGAACAACTTTCGGTCACCAACATAATAACTCAACTATACATATATCGTGACCAAACGTTAAGTGTGTAGGCCCTACGGGTTCGAGAACTATGCAGACATGACCGAGACACCTCTACAGTCAATAACCAATAGCGGGATCAGGATGCCCATATTGGCTCCTACATATTCTATGAAGATCTTTATCGGTTGAACATCTATGTGAAGGATTTAGTTTATGTTGTTCCCTTTGTTCTTCGGTATGTTACTTGCCCGAGATTCGGTCGTCGGTATCTCTATACCTAGTTCAATCTCATTACCGGCAAGTCTCTTTACTCATTCCGTAATACAAGATCCTGTGGCTAACACTTAGTCACATTGCTTGCAAGGCTTATTGTGATGTTGTATTACCGAGTGGGCTCTGAGATACCTCTCCGTCACACGGAGTAACAAATCACAGTCTTGATCCATGCCAACCCAACAGACACCCTCAGAGATACCCATGGAGCACCTTTATAGTCACCCAGTTACATTGAGACATTTAATACACACAAGGTACTCCTCCGGTGTCAGTGAGTAGCATGATCTCATGGTCATAGGAATAGATACTTGACATGCAAAAAAGTGCAGCAATAAACTGACATGATCATATTCTACATTTATAGATTGGGTCTTGTCCATCACATAATTCTCCTAATGATGTGACCCCGTTATGAAATGACATCTCATGTCCATGGCTAGGAAACCTTGACCATCTTTGATCAATGAGCTAGTCTACTAGAGGCATACTAGGGACATAATGTTGTCTATATACCCACACATGTATTTAGTTTCCAATCAATACAATTATAGCATGGATAATAAATGATTATCACGAACAAGGAAATATAATAATAACCAAATTATTATTGCCTCTAGGGCATATTTCGAACAAAGGTATCCTCTTTTTTTGATCTCCACTAGGATGTTCGGGGAAAGTTGGTTCCGAAAATAATCGATCGGATTGCCAAGCGCTTTCCATGGCACGATATTTTTGTACCAAATCAGATAGCTCGGAAAACTCATAAATATGTCGGCGAGCCAGGGCGTTAGGAATCCCTTCATCGTGGCAATTGTTACTAAAAGTTGCCATGATCTCTTGGTCACTAAGACCTTTTTCTCTGCTTCTAGCGAGTAGGAGTCTGGCCCAAAAGTGATGGACTGATTCTCCTCGTAATTATTTAGTGTCCCGAAAGTCCGAAGACGCGGACTTTGGTGTGATAATAGAATCATCGTCTTGGGTGGTGGGTGGGAAAAAATCTGACCCCATGCCACATTGAGTGTTCGGAATCAAGGACTCCGAATTGTGTGATAAATCTTGGACCTGTGACGGTCCGGATTTAGAATAAATTCCGGCATCTGGATCGCCAATGAAGTCTTGGTGATCAGAGACCGAGGTATAGATTATTTTCAACTCCGGTAGCGACAAGGTGGGTGACTAGGGGACATGAATCTCCCTGTTGTCGGGCCTAATCCCGAGCAGGTCATAGACCAGAATCTAGTAATCCGTAATATGCATAGCTTCAACCCGATCGAACAACTCGTTTAAAAATGAGGCGATGGTAGGATGCGTGTCGTTGGGCCGAGTGGAGTCAATTCACGACATGATGGTTCCAGAGCTGCGCGAAGGCAGCTCCGTGTTCCGCCCAGCCATAGCGGATTCGGTCACATTGGCCAGGCTGGGCGTTCTAGATCGCCCGGGGGTGACGACCCCGTTAGGGGTGGAGCCTAATGTCTTCGACGTTGGAGCGTAGAGACTTACAGGATCCTCCTCAAGGGTCGGAGGTTCCATAAGGACGAGTAATCCCCATGAATCGACGACTAACTCTAAGGTTCCGAACCTGATTTTATGATTGGGGGGGAGTTTCCAATCTGGCCAAGGTGGCTGATAGGGTCGGCGTGTGACAAGATGTCACTGCCTGCGAGAATCTGATCGGGGGTAAGGGTTCCCTGAACACAGACCTCATTGTTTGCGATGAGGTGAGCCATCGATTACTTTGTTGTTCACAGCGGAACTCTCAATGAAAGAACCAATGACGGTGTCAAAACCAGCGGATCTCGGGTAGGGGGCCCCGAGCTGTGAGACTAGAAGCGATGGTAACAGGAGACGAAGGGGACAAGGTTTTACCCAAGTTCGGGCCCTCCTATGGAGGTAATACCCTATGTTCTGCTTGATTGTATTGATTATATGGGGGTTACAGAGTTGATTTACCTCGAGATCGAATAGCTAACTCTATGAGAGTTGTTCTCCCCCTACAACGTAAAACCCTCTGGTTTATATAGACACCAGGGGTACCTAGGGTTTACACATGGTCGGTTACATGCCAAAGAGATAAACACGCATATCTACAGCTGACAGTCCTTGGAGAACATGCCACGGCCCCTCGAAGCCTCCACCCTGGCAATGGGGCCCTTGATTACCCAATGGTCACTTTGCGGCCCATACAGTCCGGCCCGTGGCAAACAGATCGGCAGCCCGAGGACCCCTGTATCTAGGACTCCCTCACTTACCTAGTGTTTTGCTCTTAAGAATAGCTATATGTTAGGGACTTGGATGTTTCTAGGGAAGTAGGGAGTGTTGTGTCGTCTGTACCCATCAGTTTGGGCATATAATGTGCTCGGTTGGCTTATAAGGGAGGGCGAACGTGTTTCTACATTGGTGCAAACCCTGCATGGCTAAATCTATTCGAATAGCTTCGTCTGTGGTTATGGAGGACTTGGTTCTTGTTGACTTTTATCATATTGCAATTTCAACAATAGTAATTAAAACTTGCCAACCAAGTGAGTGGCATGTGGATTCTTCCTCATGGGAGATGCGAGGAGGAAGTCAAGGTAGTGTTATATTTGCGGTAGTTAGGTGAATATAATAGTTGTGATACATAGTCCTTTACTTTTATGCATTCTCTCTTCTTATCTCTAATAATCATAAGTTGTAGTGTGTCTCTACAGAATATTTAGTGATTGTCGCTAGACCACTTTATCCCTTTCTTTGAAACCTGTTGCATAAACTAGCTTAGATCTGTGTAAGTCTTGCTAGTAAAATTGAGTACTCAACTTGCTTAATTTGTTCATTTTCGTTGGATGACCACCTACCAGTCGGGAACGATTCAGGATGCGGGTTTGTAAATGGACGACATTAGTGAGTTATCCTACAGATAGTGGTGTGGGCAGGAATATGGTTGCCCTTTGCTTTTGTTTAAGTCTTCTTAAGGCATTTTGGATTCTTTAATTGTCTAAGACATATTGCTTGAGTTGTATCTTGATCAAAAGGCCTTGTTGTATTCATTCGTTTGAATTTAACCTTTTGGAGTTGTATATGTATATTATTGTTGCGGGTTATTTCGTTATCTATATTGTGATATCAACATTCCACTACATGATGTGCACTGTTTCGACGTGATCGTGAAAGTGTCATCTTAGGATCATTATTATGCGAAGGAGAACAATGATTGCTAGATCAACATCATAACAATCTTGGATTGGTACAAAGATCTTGTCACTTTTGGAGGTTGAAGACTCCTAGGTGGTAGGAGTACCTGTGAAAATTCAATTTGTGATTTTTCCAGTCGTGGAGGTTTGAAGTTGCCTCAAGGTCTACCACAAGTGATTGAGAATCACCTTCGTGGTAATATCCTTCTGACCAATGGCGACTAGTTTCGCTCCAAGGAAGCGAAAATCGAGATACATCCTCGTTTTCGGGGTCTTGGGTTATCTCCAACTCTATCTCTTTACTTGTCGTTTACTTTGGTCATTTGATCTTATATTCATCATATAAGATTGGTTATTTCACAGTAGCAATTGTTTAGGCGCACATTTATATTTTGCATAGTCTAAACTTGCTAATAATTAACAAAAAAATTGTAATGTTCCTATTCACCTCCTTTCTAGGTTTATCTTGATTTTTTCTGATCACACATACTTAAGGAACATTGAGAGTGATTTTTCTAGCTTGCACGTGTGAGATATACCATGTATGCATCTATCATCCGTCGTTACTTTAAGATGCGTGCCATGTTTATTGATTTTTGAAAAAGTTAGATTATTTCTAAGGATTATATGATGTTTTGTTGGGTTTTTCTTGTTTCAAATGCATCTATATTTTTCATTGTGTATCAACGAATCAAACAGAAACAAGTGCACACTTATTTGTTGGTACACAAAGAAACACTATGATACTCCTATTATTTTTCTTAATAAAATGGTTACATGCGTCATTGCAATGCACAGGCGGGGGGCAATATTTATTTTCAAAAAAAAACATTTTGAAACTAGGAAAAACACCCAATGAAACATTATGCAATACAACGATTTTTTATCACAAACTAGAACATATCGCGTGGTGAAATATCATTTCCGGGAGAACACTTTATACATCCTTGGATGCATCATACATGCTGACGCCTTAAGCTATAAGTGTTCGAAATATGTCCTAGAGGCAACAATAAATTGGTTATTATCATATTTCCTTGTTCACGATAATTGTTTATTATACATGCTAGAACTGTATAGATTGGAAACTCAAATACATGTGTGGGTACATAGACAACACCGTGTCCCTAGTGAGCCTCTAATAGACTAGCTCGCTGATCAAAGATGGTCAAGGTTTCCTGCCCATAGACACGAGTTGTCATTTGATAACGGGATCACATCATCAAGAGAATGATGTGATGGACAAGACCCAAATAATCAACGTAGCATATGATCGTGTAAGTTTATTGCTATTGTTTTCTACATGTCAAGTATCCGTTCCTATGACCATGAGATCATGCAATTCACTGACACCGGAGGAGTACCTTGTGTGTATCAAACGTCACAACGTAATTGGCTGACTATAAAGGTGCTCTACAGGTATCTCCGAGGGTGTGTGTTGGGTTGGCGTGGATCAAGACTGGGATTAGTCACTCCGTATGACGGAGAGGAATCTCTGGATCCACTCGGTAATACAACATCACAAGAAGCTTGTAAGCAATGTGACTAAGGAGTTAGTCACGGGATGTTGTATTTCGGAACGAGTAAAAAGCCTTGCCAGTAATGAAATTGAACTAGGTATGGAGATATCGACGATCGAATCTTGGGCAAGTAACATATCGATGGACAAAGGGAATTGCATACATGATTGATTGAATCCTTAACATCGTGGTTCGACCGATAAAAATCTTCATACAATATGTAGGAACCAATATGGGCATCCAGGTCCTGCTATTGGTTATTGACCGTAGAGGTATCTCGGTCATGTCTGCATAGTTCTCAAACCCACATGGTCTGCACACTTAACATTCGGTGATGATATATTATTGTTGAGTTATATATGTTGGTAACCAAAGGTTTTTCGGAGTCCCAGATCAGACTCGGGACATCATGAGGAGCTCCGGAATGATCCGGAGGTAAAGATTTATATATGGGAAGTCATATTTTGGCTACCGGAAAAGTTTCAGGTTTTTTCGGTATTGTACCAGGATGCTTCCGGAAGCTTCCAGAGGGTTCTGAAGGAGTCCGAAAGGGTCCCTCCAGCCCCTAGGACATGCATGGGCTGTAAGTGGGCGTCCAAGCCTTGTTGGGCCAGCCCCCAAGGGCCCATGCGGCTAGAGGGTAGGAAACCCTATAGGGGAAGGCACCTAGGAGGTGCCTTGGGGAGGGAGGACTCCTCCCTCCTGGCAGCCACACCCTTCCTTGGAGGAAGGGCTAGGGTTGCGCCCCATCTACCCCCTCCTCCTATATATAGAGAGGTAGAGGGAGGGCAGCGACACGCCAAGGCATAGGTGCAACCCTCCCTCTCTCCCTAGATCCGTTTCTCCTCCAAAACGCATCTGCGGCAGCGCATGGCGAAGCCCTGCTGAGATTGCTCCACCACCACCGCCATCACGCCATCGTGCTGACACAGAACTCATCTACTACCCCGCCCTCGCTCTTTTGATCGAGGAGGCGGAGACGTCATCGACCTGTATGTGTGCTGAACGCAGAGGTGTCGTTCGTTCGGCGCTAGATCGGGACGGATCGTGATTGGATCGCGGGACGGATTGCTATTTGGACCGCGAAGACGTTCGACTACATCAACTGTGTTTCTTAACGCTTCCCGCTTAAAGATCTACAAGGATATGTGGATCCACTCTCCTTACCGTAGTTGTTGATCTTCATAGATAGATCTTGGTTGTTCGTAGGAATTTTTTTGTTTCCCATGCAACGTTCCCCAACAATAAGAGCATCTACGGGTGCCTCACACTGACCTCGAACAGATCAGTCAAAAGAAAAATCGACCCACCCGAACGCCTCAAACCTTCGTCAAACGCCCGAACTGTCTCACACCCCTTATATCCAGCCCAAATGTAGGATGAATATGGGGCAGCCTGAGCCCGTCCACCACCCCAGCTCAGTTTTCTGCAGACACCAGTCCGTCCCCATACAACCCCAATCCGGATACTCTACACTCACTTCGCTCTGCTCCGGTCTGTCTCTTCTCCTCCCTTTCTCTGACCATCTCCGGCGAGCATGTAAAGCTCCGGAAGCCGCTCCAACAGCTTCGTCAATGACTAGGACGAGCTGGCCCTCCACATTGTGATGGAGCGGATGCGTGTGGTCACGGGGGCTAGTTCCGGATCTGCTCCGTTGCCGCTGGCACGTCGGCGCAGCGCTAACGCCGGAGCTGGCCCCTCCCGACCCGCGTGCGGCTCCATGAGGGTTACTCAATCCGCGCCGCCCCTCCGTCATCCAACTCCCCAGCACCACTGCTTAGAAAGGGTATCAGTAGGTTCTAGTGCCTACTCCGTTGGCGTCGCAGACGTGCGTGCCGGAATCAAAGGCGTGCATCGTCTGTCGCGAGAGGCAGTGGGCGAGGGAGACGGAGGCGATTGAGCAATCTGTTTGCTGCCGCCGCAGGTTGGCGGCGGTGCTCGACGAGGAGCAGCTGCTCTCGCATGGGTCTACTGCCGGTCACTTATGACCATGGATACGAACACCCGCCGTCTCCGAAGGAATAACACCAATGTGCTTTGGCTAGCCATTGGGCAGTTCGAGCGCTAGGCGCCGGAGGTGGCAAGGGTGGCCAAGCTCAAGCGCAAGGGACTGGGTTGTATGGTGTTTGAAGGGCTGCATCGTCATCTCCTCTTCTTCCGACTCCGACGACTCGCCTCCTGTCATGGACGCCTACCCGCTCGCCTACAGCAGCGCCCCCTGCCGAAAGGGCAAAAGACCGGCGAGGAAGTGGTGAAGCTCCGCCATCTCCATCTTTAATTTCAAGTTTTAAGTAATCTAGTTTAGACTTGCTTGTCGTTTATGTGGATAATGTGAACTTTGACGATCTTTTAGAGATCCGTCGGTGGTCTTTTGAAGATCGGAATGTGCATTTCTATGTCCATTTGATGATTTACGTAGTTTTATTTATGTTGCATGTTTCGGTATGTATACGGGGTACCGAATATAAGATGCATGGATGTGGACGACGAAATTTGAAAAGTGATCGGTCAGCGTCCGTGGACGCACGAGTGGTCGGATTTGGTGATCACATGCTCTAAGAGAGAAGTGGCCATATGCTCGCTCTCCCTCACCTCTACGTAGCACATTGCATGTTCAACTGTTATGGCTCAGCAAAACCATCCACTACTCTCCCTCTGCACAGAGGGACGTTCACCAAATTCACCTAAATCTTCACCGACTTTTGTGCGTAGGAACTAACTACTTTCAATATTGCAAGGCGTACACAAAGCCAACTCGGTCACACACACACGTCCTCACACGACTCACAGTACTAAAACAACGAACGATGGCAGGTAAATAACTGCTGAGCCACCCGGCATTGACAACGCGGCAATCTTTTGACAAGATGCATCTGATGAAGTACAGAAATCAGACTTGATAGGTTGCGGTTGGTGCTGCCATTCTCCTTTGTCTTCTGTCCCAGCCGCAGCGACCAACAAAATGTTCTACTACTACTACTTTGTTAGCTGATCACCTCGAATTTCGATAGAACTGCGCACAAAGGGCCACAGGGGAACGAGAAGAAGAAGGCCCGTACGTACCCCACGACGCTGTACAAATTTGGGCTGTGTCTCCCAGCTCGGCTCACTCTGCAGTCTGCACACTCAAAATCACAAGCAGCATTCCCTTCCCCTCTGCTTCCAGATGGCGCCGCAGGTATGGTTCCTGACCTCCAGTGAATTTCCTGCATGCAGATCAAACCTCTCTCGCCATGGACGATCTCTTTGGAGAGGCCCTCTAATTGCTGGGTTCTTTGCACGGCAGCAGAAGGTGGTCGTGAAGGTCTCTTCTATGAGCGACGAGAGAGTGAAGCAGAAAGCCATGGAAACCGTCGCAGACATCTATGGTGAAGTAACCTGCACTTTGCATTGGTGTTTTTTTCAGCTCGTTTCTTCATCTGTTTAGCTTTCCGCTTGCTATCTTGGTTAATTAGTACTACTAGTTCCCAAGGTTGAGTCAGTCTGCTGACTTGACTATGATCTGAAGCAGGTATTGATTCGATAGCCGCGGATCTCAAGGATCAGAAGATGACGGTGATAGGTGATATGGACTCCGTCGTGATTGCCAAGAAGCTGAGGAAGTTCGGGAGGATCGATATCCTCTCCGTTGGGCCGGCCAAGGAAGAGAAGAAGGATGATAAGAAAGGGGACAAGAAGTGATCAAACTTGTACTGTATTTCTGTTTGTTCTTCAGTCTAGTCTATGTATTTGTTCAGATATCTGCAGACGTATTTATTACAGGGTTGTGAAGCGTTCGAGATTCAATCAGAGATTCAGAGGTGATATTTTATACTCTAGCTGTATAATTGTTCGCGTGTTCATGATGACTGCTCGTTTGGCAAGACGTTCAAAGTGGAGGTAGGCTTGAAAACGTCAGGGCTTCCAACTTTGTGAAGGGTTTTGGCTCAGTTTGTCGATCATCAAGATAAATGCTCCCAAAGTGTGACGCAAATTTCTGAACGGAACAGGAAATCACCATCCAGTTACAAACCAGATAGTAAGATTTGTCAATTATATCAATCCAGAAAACGGTAAATAAATCATTAAACAAGTGTTTTCTGAGCGTCGCTTAATAATAATAATGCAACCAAACTAAGGTTCGTCGCAAAAGAACAGAGGGATGAAACAGAGACGACGGGACCTCATCCATCGCAGCCCTACGTTGCCCTCGACTAAATCGAAACCGTCCATCAACTGCTCAAGTACTGGAAGGGTCCACGACGTGGCCGAGGAACAAAACATCGCCCTTGCCATACTCGACGATGGCGAACAAGAACGGGTGGTCCGCCACGAAGCTCATGGGCGGCGGCGGCGGGCGCTCACACAGGCTATAGGTCGGGCTCGTATGCGTGTAGAACGCTGCTACCGCCGTCGTGCCTTCCTCGTCCACCTCGACGGCGCACGTCTGCTCCACGGCCGACACGTAGAGCCCTTCCCGGGGCATGTTCGACACCGCCCCGGACAGGTCGGCGGCCAGCGGATCGAACGGCGCGGCGAGGCCGAGGCCGCGCAGCGCGTCCGTGGCGTCGAACCGGAAGGAGAACTTGAACTTGGGGAGCAGGCACGGGGCGACCATCTGCTCTCGCCGGGGAGCACAGCGCATGACGAAGTCCGGCTCGGTGACGGCCAGCCGCAGGAGGTCGCGGAGCCCGTCGCGCCGGTGCGGGAGGAACACGAGCATGGAGAAGAGCGGCGCCCTTGGGTCTAGCTTGCCGTCGCGCCCCGCCATCTTGTAGAAGCTCTGGAGAACCTTGAACCCGTGGTCGTCGAAGCTGGTGGCCTACTGCATCCCGGGGGCGGAGAGGAAGGGCACCACCACGGACGTGCCGTCGAGGCGGTGGAAGTCGCCGCGGTCGGTGTCCGACCGGTCGAACCTCCGGGACCAGGTGGCCTTGAAGTGCATGGCGTTGGCTAGGACGATCTTGGGGTCGCCTTCAAACGAGCTGGCGGAGACGAGGTCGCGTATGCGGCCCCGTGTGGTATCTGCGATGAGCGCGTTCACCTCGGCTGCCGCTGCCGCCGGCTGGTCCATGCATGCAAAATCAGTTTCTTAGTCACGTGCTCGCATTATCGTGCCGTATTTATCGTTGATTTTTTGGTTCATTTTTACTTATAAATTGATTGTCAATTTAGTACTGCCACTATGGTCCTACCTGGTTCTGAAAATCCACGGATCTCACGGTGGCCCGGTGGGCGGAGGCAGCGGCGGACACGAACTCCGGCCTCAGCGAGAAGGATTTGTCCGCGAAGATGCCGGCGGCGAAGGTGAGCTGCGGCCACGCGCGCATCTCGGCGATGAGACTGGCACTGGCCGCGTTGAGGAGGTGAAGGTCCTGGGAGCCCAAGAAGGCCAGCAGCTGGCTCAGCGTCTCGCCGTTGGTGCCGGTGGCGAGCAGCGCGAGCCCGGTCCGCATGGAAAGGGGCGAGAAGATGAAGTTACGTTGGACCGCCTGGCGATCGCGTCCGTGCCGGCGAACAGAGCGACCTGCAAGCACTGGTCCATGCCGAACCTCTGGCAGAGACCACTGCACGAAGTGAGACGTCCAGCAAATTAAATCTGGAGCCGAAGTCTTTCGGGGCGAAAAATAGGGGGAGAAAGGTCAGGGGTCGGCCAGTATTTATGGACGGGAGGGAGGGCGGGCAGCGTGCTCCGAGCCCTCCTAGATGACGGACTTGACGCCAAGGTAAATGGGCCGGCCCAGTTCGTCCGCGAGCTGCTTTTTATTCTTATTTGGATTTTAGTCGATTCTTTACACACAAAACCGGCTGCAATTTTCTAAGATCTGGATATTTTAAAAACCTATTAAAAACATAAAATATAGTCAATAAAAATTCAACGTGTGTTTTATAAAAAAATCAATGTACATATTTTTTTTATCATATATTAAAATATGTTCCATGTGTATTAAAAATGAACATTATAGGATTTATAATTTAATCATATGTTAGAAAAGAAATATTTATATATCAAAATTTTCATTGCATATTTTAAACAATGTTCAGTTTGCATTTGAAAAAAAAATCAACTTAAAAAATGTTCGGTATGAATTTAAAAAATATTCACCGTATATTAAAAAAACAGCATATAGTGCAAGACCTATAAAAGGAATAAAATATGAAAATATAAAAAAACGATAATTAGGAAAACCCCAAGATCCGGAAAGAGAAAAATATAAAAACAAAGAAAAGAACCGAAACAGATCAACCGTTGCATTGTTGACTCGTCTGGAGGTGTCTTCAGCGAAGCGTCAACTATATGGCGCACACTGACGTCATATAGGATTGCCCGTGTGTACCACCTACAAAATACGATCCGACCACCAAATGGTCCACGAAGAATGGATGGCTTGATCGCATTTGTATGAATGACTACTCTATCAACATAATAAATTAAATATATACTTTTTTGGACAGCGATGGAGTCTGTGAAGTTTGCTGATTAGATGGTGATGGCGAGGACGCACTCGTGTGGGTAAGTCCATTAATTTACTAGATTGATGGAGATATAAGTACTAATGGCTTTATTCATGCTTACGTTCGTGGTTAAGATTTATGTAAAGTAATACTAATTTCAACCATCTCTTGATTCTAAAGATCATGCATTTACTCAACATAAGCTTGATTCTAGCATGATAGCTTATGCTTGCACCCATATGGTGAGACCAGTTGTTTTTGTATAACTCACTATGTCAGGCTATAAGTAAAATGATGCACCTTCAATAAACGAGATGGATTGCCTTATTTTGAATTTGATGGAGCACTGCTTAGCCATTGATCTAAATTGTTGATTGCTCTTGTCTCTCTCCCTAATATGATTCACGATGAACAGAATAAGGTTAACAAGCCTACTTAAGTTCATGCTCTTGAATTGCGGATGCGGAATACTATGTTTTTGTATCTATCTTCCCTTCTCCTTATTCTGGGATGGGAACTTTGAAAGGAAAGGAATGCACGCGTCTTCAGGAACAAGGTAGCGCAGGTGGAGGCCATCATGCGATGCATCAAAGAAGAGGTGTCCATTTAGGCCATTGCGGGCACCAAACATTTGCATAAGTAATGTCATGAGAGTAATTGTTTTGCCTTTGGCCGGCCGACAGTCTACTTGTAACCAAACCTCTACTTTATCAATGAAAATGGTAAATATTTTACCTTGTTTAAAATTGTTTTTGGATTCATTGTCAACCATGGTTGACATTGGTTCCTAGTTAACAAAATGATAATTCTAAACATGGTCTACCATGATCTATAAGCCGTCAAACCACATCAAGATCACCAAATTGGAACTAATAAAATGGTGGTAAAAACGAATGCGCAAGAAGAGGAACTTGGACCCAAGCTTTATTTTGGCGTCATAAAATAAATCAAACGGGGATGCAACTGTTATTCTTGAAGGTGCTCATTTGGAAATTTCTTAATCATGTAGCAAATAATTCCTGATCTGAATACTAGCTATGTTATTTGTATCCCTCCTTTAGTATTTATATGAACATTTGCATCTTTTTTTAACTATAGCAGTTTTGGTAGAGAAATAGTATGATGAAGTCATGCAGAAATAATGTGATTGATTAAATGACCATGTAATCTATTATGCTTTTCTTCTCTCTTTTGATATTTTTCCTTTACATCCTTCGTTTATAGAAAAGAACTAACCAGATCCTCCAAACCAATTTGTTTTATGTACGGATTTGCTAAAAGTTAGCTAGCTGATTTTTAATTATGTCTCATTCACCTCATTAACTAGTGGATCAAGTGTACCGTGATTCATTCGTCCCAATGAACGAATTTTTACAACGAGTCATATAATATTTTATTCCCTAACTATATTTTTATCCTTCTTATTAATGGGTTTTAGATTCATTAGCTTTCTCATTCTACTCTTTTCACAAAGGAATGCTAAGATAACTCAATGGATCTTACCCGATTCACTGAATATATTTATTTTTTATTTGGGCATCGACAAGAAACCTAGGTTATTCACTCTAATTTAAGTATTATATGTGTAAACCATGAATAGTGTAAAACTTTCCTAGTTGTTTTTTATCCTGATTGCAGTCCCACAACCTACTTGTGGACTTTTATGCCATCGATATACATAAATAGATGGAACTCCCACCTTATTCATTTTCCTTTCTTTTTTTCTTCCTTTTTAGACGTGATTGTTTCTATTTGTGGTTGCTTGTTTGTGTCAATTGCATGTCAAACCGAGTGCACCCGTATGTGGGAGAAAATGACTCCAACTAGGGTCAGAGTGGGGTTATTCGGCCAGTTGCACGTCAAACCGAGTGCACCCGTATGTGGGAGAAAATGACTCCAACTAGGGTCGGAGTGGGGTTATCCGGCCAGTTGCATGTCCATCAATAGACATGTAACTATAAACATTGTAACCCAGTTAGAACTTCACGTGCACAAAGCGATTGCAAGTGGGGGCAGGAGGAAGTTGTGAGGGCCGTGCATGCCCACTACGATACATGCAACTACAAACATTTAACGCGGCTCCAACTGCATAGGCAAAAGGCGATTGCAAGTGGGGTTGGGAAGGAAGTTGTAGGGGCCAGTTGAATGTCCATCACTAGACATGCAAATGCAAGCTTTATCACAATTGCAATTGCACTGGCACAATGGGAGTTGTTATTGTAAGCATTGTAACCCGACTGCAACTGCGCGAGCAAAAAACAACTTCAACTTAGACTAGGACGAGACTTGTCGGGCCAGTTGCATGTTCGCCACTAGACTTGCAACTGCAAGCGATGTAACCCTACTGTAACTGCACATGCAAAAAGTGGCTACAACTGGGCTTGGGAGGGGAGTTGTTCGGGCTAATTACATGTCCACCCCTAGACATGCAGGGACAAGCATTGCAACCCTACCGCAACTGGACAGGAACCAAGGGAGTGCACCTGGGTTCAAGGTCGAGAGGTTTCGGGTCCAGTTGCATGTTTACGAGTAAACATCAAACTGGAAGTGTTGTAACTTGACTGCAACTGTAGAGAGACAAAAGCACCGCAACTGGGCTCAGAAGGGGAGTTGCCGGGGCCTGTTGCATTTTTCCACCACTACACATGAAAAGGCAAGCATTGTAACCCGACAACAATTGCATGAGCACAAATGGACTGCAACTGTGTTCATGGAGCGGAGGTTTTGAGACTAGTCGCGTGTTCACCGGTAAACATAAAATTACAAGGCTTGTAACCTGACTACAACTGCACAAACACAAAAGAACTGCAACTAGCTCCGGGGGAAGGGTTGTCAAGCCATTTGCATGTCTACCACTAGACATGTGATTGTAAGCATTGTAACTGAATTGCATGAACACAACAGCAACTGCGATTGGGAGAGGAGTTGTTGGGCTCAGTTACATATACATTACCAGATATCCAAATGCAAGCATTGTAAACCCACTGCAACTACACAAGACACATAGCGACTACAACTAGGGGAAGTTGAGGAGTTGTTTGGGGACATTTAACTAGTCGAAAACATGGCATTGGTTCGGGCCAGGCCAGCCCATTAGTCCCGGTTCAGTCATGAACCGGGACCAATGGGTACAACGGTCCCGGTCCGTGAGGCCAGGGGGCCGGGCGGGCCACGTGGGGCATTGGTCCCAGTTCGTCTGGAACCTTTGGTCCCAGTTCGAGACACGGATCGGGACCAATATGCTTTGCTCCTGGCCCACAACCATTGGTCTCGGTTTGTGGCTGGATCCGGGACCAAAGGGGGTCCTTTAGTCCCGGTTCCAGCCACGAACAGGGACCAATGAGATGCCTATATATACCCCCTCGCCAGCGAGCAGAGCACTCCACACTGCTCTATTTTTTTTGGCTGGCGAGGGGAGAGCTTTGTGGTGCTCTAGCTCACCTCCTAAGCACATGAGGTGTTTGATGAAATGCCTAAGCCAAAATTAAGCTTTCTCCTCTCGAAGCTCCTTGTCCAAACTCCATTTTCGTCAAGATTTATCTAGGTTTGGCGGTCCGTTCTGTCCCGTCCCCGTCCTGAAACCGCCATCGATCGCCCGCGCGTGGTGAGCCTCTTGATCTTATCTTCTTGATAAAAGAAAATATACTTACTCGTATGATTTTCTTACTTTTATTATTGTTTGTTATTATATAGTGCCATGGTTATGGTATCCGCCCACGTCAGCCCTCGTCCAGTCTATGATTCAGATGTGGTATATTATCTTTTATATAACTATTTCACACATCTAATGTCTATAATTAATTATGCCACCAACTTGACGTAGATGTTTTTATCTATAGGAAGTAGTTGAACCAGAAATAGATACCGACTATGCAATTCTGCTCGACAAGTTAACTAAAGCTGAAAAAGAAATCGATCATTTGAAAGAAAAATTGAAAAGAACTGAAGATGACAAGATGGGATTGGATTTGCATGTTGCCGATATCGTCGACGATCACAAGACCAAGATGGATGCAATGCGCTTGAAGCTTAGAAAGATTAGAAAATATGTCATTCATACTGAGGCTTGGTATCATCATGTCGTTGGATCAATTGGTACCTTAGTAGCGGTTATGATTGCATTTGTTGTTGCATTTAATTTTTTTACATAGTTTCGCCGTATGTTTTAATTAGATGCTCTAGAGATCTATATGTTGTTCAATAATGACAACTATGTATGAATTGTACGTATTTATTTTGGTCATTATTATACTTTGGCTTTAATGTGATGATGAATTTCTATTAATTTGGTCACTTCTCTATTCATGATATGTTGTAATGGTTTTTAATACACTTTATTATATAACGCACGCAGATGAACCAGCAATGGATGTACGGTGACCGATGCACCTCTGAGTATATTAAGGGCCTGCATAATTTTCTCGAAGCGGCTGAGGCAAACAAGCAGAATGGTTTTATGCCTTGTCCATGTACTGTCTGTGAGAATATGAAGTCTTTATCCAACTCTAAAACCCTTCACTTCCACCTGCTTCAGAAGGGTTTTATGCCACACTATAATGTTTGGACCAAGCACGGAGAAAGAGGGGTTATGATGGAAGACAATGAAGAAGAAGAGGATGACGACAACTACCCTCCCCCTGAATACGGTGATGCTGCAATGGGGGGAGCTGAAGATCAAGAGGAACCAGACGATGTGCCCGATGATGATCTTCGTCGGGTCATTGTTGATGCACAGAGAGAATGCGAAAGTGAAAGGGAGAAGTTGAAGTTCGATCGCATGTTAGAGGATCACAAAAAGGGTTGTACCCAAATTGCGAAGATGACAACAAAAAGCTCGGTACCACACTGGAATTGCTGCAATGGAAGGCAGACAATGGTGTATCTGACAAGGGATTTAGTTCGCTATTGAAAATAATGAAGAAGAGGCTTCCAAAGGATAACGAATTGCCCGACAGTACGTACACAACAAAGAAGGTTGCATGCCCTCTAGGATTGGAGGTGCAGAAGATACATGCATGCCCTAATGACTGCATCCTCTACCGCGGTGAGTACAAGGAACGGAATGGATGCCCGGTATGCGGTGCATTGCGGTATAAGATCAGAAGAGATGACCCTGGTGATGTTGAAGGCCAGCGCACCAGGAAGAGGGTTCCTGCCAAAGTGATGTGGTATGCTCCTATAATACCACGGTTGAAACGTCTGTTCAGAAACAAAAAGCATGGCACAAAAAAGACCGTAAGAAAGACGGGAAGTTGAGAGCACCCGCTGACGGGTCGCAATGGAGAAAGGTCGAGAGAAGGTGGAGCGACTTTACAGGTGACCTGAGGAACGTATGGTTTGGTTTAAGTGCAGATGGCATTAATCCTTTTGGGGAGCAGAGCAGCCAGCATAGCAAATGGCATGTGACTCTATGTATGTATAACCTTTCTCCTTGGTTGTGCATGAAGCGGAAGTTCATTATGATGCCAGTGCTCATCTAAGGCCCTAAGCAACCCGACAATGACATTGATGTGTACCTAAGGCCATTAGTTGATGAACTTTTACAGCTATGGAATGGAAGAGGTGTACGTGTGTGGGATGAGAACGAACATGAGGAATTTGACCTACATGCGTTGCTTTTTGTAACCATCAACGATTGTCCTGCTCTCAATAACCTTTCAGGATAGACAAACAAGGGATACCACGCATGCACACACTATTTAGATGACATCGATAGTATATATTTGGACAAATGCAGGAAGAATGTGTACCTGGGGCATCATCGATTTCTTCTGACCAACCATCAATGTCGAAAGAAAGGAAAGCATTTCAAAGGTGAGGCAGATCACCAGAAGAAGCCCGCCCTCCGTAATGGTGATCACATACTTGATATGGTCAATGATTCACAAGTAATATTTGGAAAGGGTCCTGGCGGACTATCTGTTCCGAATGACGCTGACAAACGCGCACCCATGTGGAAGAACAAATCTATATTTTGGGACCTACCCTATTGGAAAGACCTAGAGGTCCGCTCTGCAATCGACGTGACGCACGTGACGAAGAATCTTTGCGTGAACCTGCTAGGCTTCTTGGGAGTGTATGGGAAGACAAAAGATACACCGGAGGCACGGGAGGAACAACAACATGTGCATGAAAAAGACGACATGCATCCAAAGCAGTATCAAGGTCCTGCTAGCTATGCTCTTACCAAAGAAGAGAAGGAAATCTTCTTTGAATGCCTGCTCAGTATGAAGGTCCTATCTGGCTTCGCATCGAATATAAAGGGAATAATAAATGTGGCAGAGAAAAAGTTCCAGAACCTAAAGTCTCATGACTGCCACACGATTATGACACAACTGCTACCAGTTGCATTGAGGGGGCTTCTACCGGAAAATGTTCGATTAGCCATTGTGAAGCTATGTGCATTCCTCAATGCAATCTCTCAGAAGGTGATCGAGCCAGAAATCCTGCCAAGGTTAAGGAGTGATTTGGTGCCATGTCTTGTTAGTTTCGAGCTGGTGTTCCCATCGTCCTTCTTCAATATCATTACGCACATCCTAGTTCATCTAGTCGACGAGATTGTCGTTCCGGGCCCTGTATTTCTACACAATATGTTCCCCTTTGAGAGGTTCATGAGAGTCTTAAAGAAATATGTTCGTAACCGCGCTAGGCCAGAAGCAAGCATCTTCATGGGCCATCAAACAGATGATGTCATTGGGTTTTGTGTTGACTTCATTCCTGACCTTAAGAAGATTGGTCTCCCTCAATCGCGGTATGAGGGGAGACTGACTGGAAAAGGCACGCTAGGAGCGGACTCAATAATATGTAGGGACGGGCATTCTTGGTTTCAAGCACACTACATAGTTCTACAGAATTCCACCTTGGTGACCCTGTATGTCGATGAACACAAGAATATTCTGTGCTCCAAACACCCGGAGCAGTGTGACGACTAGATTACATATGAACACATCAGGACTTTTGGCAGTTGGTTGCAAACACGTCTCATGGGTGACAACACTGTTTCTGATGAGCTGTACTCGTTGGCCAGGGGACCATCTTCGACTGTATTGACTTACAAAGGGTACGAGATAAATGGGAATACATTTTACACGATCGCCCAAGATGAAAAGAGCACCAACAAAAACAGCGGTGTCCGCTTTGATGCAGCAACCAAGAGGGGAAATGACACATATTATGGTTACATAGTGGACATATGGGAACTTGACTATGGACATGATTTCAAGGTCCCTTTGTTTCAGTGCAAATGGGTCAATCTATCAAGAGGCGGGGTACAGGAAGACCCACAGTGCGGAATGACAACACTGGATCTGAACAATCTTGGGTACATAGACGAACCATTCGTCCTAGCCAATGATGTGGCGCAGGTTTTCTATGTGAAGGACATGTCTACCATACCGAGAAAAGGAAAAGATAAGGAAGCAGATACATCATACGATAAGTCAAAGCGCCACATAGTTCTTTCAGGAAAAAGAGACATCATGGGATTGGAGGGCAAGACAGACATGTCTGAATATTATGAAAAGTTTCATGAAATTCCTCCCTTCAAAGTCAAGGCTGGCCCAAGCACCCTGTTAAACGATGAAGATTATCCATGGTTATGGCGCAATAAGCAAAGGACACAAGCGAAGAAAAAGTGAAGACTTTCTCTCCACAACCATATCATTGCAGTGACATGTGGAGAAATGAAATGTCTTGTGTAACACATCAGTTTTCGTCCGAAACCCTAATACTTCGAAAGAGATTTTCCATTTTGTATACGAAGTGCATCCAGGTTTTGTCGTAATCCTCTCAATTTTTTATGACATGCTATCTAGGTGAAATGATGATACCATGCCAACTTTCAACCTTTCAGAGTTCATTTGAAGTGTTTTTCAATTTTAGGGTTATTTAGCTCAAAAAAATCAGTAAATGCATGAAAAATACCAAATGAAGTCAGAAAGGGTTGAAAATTGATAATGTGGCTTTGAATGGTGCATTTTGAACACACAAATATTCTGGAGTTCAAATGAGTTCAAAAAAAGAAATCCCTTTGTAACAGATGAGTTTTTGTCCAAAACTCTGATACTTCGGAAGAGATTGTCCATTTGTACACGAAGTGCATCCATTTTTTGCCGTAACCCTCTCAATTTTTTAGCACATGCTATGTTGGTGAAATGATGATGCCATGCCAACTTTCAACCTTTTCAGAGTTCATTTGAAGTGCTTTTCAATTTCAGGGTCATTTTGCTCAAAATAATGAGTAAGTGCATGAAAAATACCAAATAAAGTCAGAAAGGGTTGAAAATTGATGATGTGGCTTTGAATGATGCATTTTGAACACACAAAAAGTAGGTAGTTCAAATAAGTTCAAAAATGAAATCCCTTTGTAACAGATGAGTTTTCGTTCGAAACCGTGATACTTCGAAAGAGTGTCCATTTTGTACACGAAGTGCATCCAGTTTTTGCCGTAACCCACTCAACTTTTTAGTACATGCTATGTGGGTGAAATGATGATATCATGCCAACTTTCAACCTTTTCAGAATTCGTTTGAAGTACTTTTTTAATTTCTTTCAAAACATCGTGGGAGTGGAGTTCAAAAAAGAATCAGCTAAAAAGTTTTCATAAACCTCTACTATTTTTGAAACTATAATTATATAAAAATTGTGCAACTAAAATTATCAAAGTATTTTTGTTCAAAACATTAATAGCAAAAATAATATAATGATAAAACACACTGGAAATAAATAAAGCAAGAAACAAAACAAAATAATGGAAATTGTGCAACTAAAATTATCAAAGTATTTTTTTGTTAAAAAAATGAACTAAAATAACAGAAGAAAAATACTGGAAAAAAATAAAAAAAAATAAAGCAAAAAACAAAACAAAAATACTGGAAAAAAATAAAAAAATGCCGCCTAGTGGGCCACCATGGCCTGAATACGACTAGAAACCCAACCAGCCAATTGGGCCAGGATTCAGGCCCACAGAAGGCCCACTAGGCCCACACGCAGATATAGAGTGGTTAGGCCCGTAAGCCTGCTTTAGAGAAGAGCTCGAACGCTCAGGCGCACCGCGCCTTATAAACAGGTGCGACACAGTCTCCACTAGCGAGGTGGGACCAAACTCCCACCATGCCGCTGTGCAAGGCCATTGGTCCCGGTTGGTGCCACCAATCGGGACCAATGCCCACCTTTAGTCCCGGTTGGTGCCACCAATCGGGACCAAAGGTCTCGACCAAAGGTCTCTGCTTCCCGCCCTTTGGGCTGCCGAAAAAAGACCTTTGGTCCCGGTTGGTGGCACAAACCGGGACCAAAGGTTGGCATTGGTCCTGGTTGGTGCCACCAACCGGGACCAATGGTGTGTGTATATATGCAGCACTTGTGAAAATTTTCATTTTCATCTCGCAGTTCCCCCCGACGATGCCGACCTCCTCAACGCCGCCAAGCTGCCCCGACGCCGTCGCCGTCGCCCGTGCCCCTGTCCTGCCCCCGAGCCCACGTCGACGCCGTCCGCCACCCACGCCGTCGCCGTCTGCCGCCCATGCCGTCGTCGCCCGTGCCCCTGCCCTGCCCCCGAGCCCACGCCGACGCTGTCCGCCGCCCACGCTGTCGTTGTCCGCCACCCATACCATCGCCATCGCCCGTGCCCGTGCCCTGCCCCCGAACCCACGCCGAGGCCGTCCGCCGCCCACGCCGTTGCCGTCCGCCGCCCCCCATGCGCGCCCCTGCTCCCCGGCCGCCCCCACCGTCACTGCCGTCGTCGGCTCCCTCGTTCGCTGCCTCGCTGTCGCCCTCGCTAGCCGACGCCGTCCCTGTCATCGCCCCGGCCACGCCCCTGCCCCAGCCTGCCCCACCGTCGCCGTCGCCGCCCCCTCCATCGCCCTCGCCGGTCGCCCTCGCTGTGAGCCGCCGCCGTCGCCCCTTGTATTTTTTGTTCATTTTTTATATGATGAATTTTTTGTTCATATATATAATGTATATATGTATGTGGCTATATGTATGTATGGATGCTCATATATGTATTAATTTTTTTGTTCAGAGCATTTTTTTGTTCATATATATATATTTTTTGTTCATATGTGTATTAATTTTTTTTGTTCAGAGCATTTTTTTGTTCATATATGTATTTTTTTGTTCATATGTGTATTAATTTTTTTGTTCGGGGAGGGGACGTCGGACATGCATGAGAGAGAGTTGGTCCGCTCACCCGACCAACTATCGAGGCCACCCAAACCCTAGAAGAAAGAGCGTCGTTGTCAATCTACCCCGTCCCTACCCGATAAACTCTCGAGGCCACCCAAACCGGGATTGAAAAAGCATTGTCGAGGCCACTCCAAACCTTAGAAGTATTGTCGAGACCACCCCAAACCCTAGAAGCGTTGTCGAGGCCACCCAAATTTACCAAGTTAAATGAAGAAAACTCTGATAACATAGATTTATCAAGAATGCCCCCATTATGGATGTGCACAAGTTGATCCAATTTTTTCTGATCTCATATATATATATATATATATATATATATATATATATTCTTCCATATGTCACGTTGTCTGTCAAAGTATTGAAGAAATCCATGTCTTCATTATTAGCCGGGAGTAACATGCGTATGATGCTACGAAGCTCTTCAAAGTTGTTTTGAAACGGAGTCCCAGATAGAATAATTCACTTTTTCGTACGAATTTCAGCAAAGGCCTTCCAAATAGCGATATTCGGAAGGCTCTTGCTGAACTTTGTACCAAAAAGCTAATTAATTATCCTATCCGGGACTCCGTTACAAAAAAATTTAGAGAGCTTCGTACCATTATGTGCCTGTTACTTCCAGCTAATGATGAAGCCTTGGTTTTCTTGAATCCTTTGACACTAGACAACGTGACATATAGAAGGGTAGATGAGATCAGAAAAAATATGGACCATTTTCTGCACATTCAGAATTGCGCCATTTTGTTAATTAAATCCCTTAAAGGTTAACAGAATCCCTTGTTTGACATTCATGAGAGAGGCGGTCCGGACGTCGAACATTCATGAGAGAGGCGGTTCGGACGTCGGACATTCATATTTGTATATTAATTGCCATGTTGTAATATTTGCAGAAACTATGGATCCAAGAGACGAAGAACAAGAACAGTTGTTGGGGGACATAATCCACGGTGGACGTGATATCTTGTCGTTTCTCAATGACACCGATGGTCTGGAAGGAGAGGATTATGATGGCTCCGGTGATCGAACAATGGAGGAGGAAGGACATGATCATGATGGCTTCGGTGACCGAATGCCGAAGGAAGAAGGAGACCATGATGACGGCTCCGGTGACCGATCGGAGGAGGGAGCTGTTGCAAAGTCCGGCGAGGTATATATATTAATTAAGCCTGTGCTGACTAGCTAATTGATGCATTAATTGTTTTGGTATGTACATATATTAATTAACTCTTCTTTCTTCTTTTATAGCCCTCCGGATCGAGCCAAACTTCGGTAACGAGACGAGGCCCGAAGAAGAGGTTACGCAAGGATGAAAAGTTCACGATCACAACACTCGCGAACGATGGCCATCCGATTGAACCCAAGCGGACCAAGAATGCATTTTCTGCTTAGTGCGGAGCTATTATTAGGGACAACATCCCCATCAGCATCAAGCAATGGAATAAGACTAAGGACGGCGCCCCTGAAGGTGATTATGTCACCGATAGACAGAAAGATGATCTTTGGACTGCGCTGAAGGCAAATTTCACCCTACCGCCAGAGGAGGATCCGAATAAGCCAGTTATAGAGCCACTGGTCAAGGCATGTGCTCTTAAGAAGATGTCAGATCTATTCAGGAGGTGGAAGAATGAGTTGAAATCAAAGTTTGTCGACAAAGGGAAGACTCCAGAATTCATTGGCCATTTTGAGAAGATAAGAGATTACTGGCCCGCGTTTGTGGACTACAAGACATCGGACAAGAGTAAGAAAATATCAGAGACAAACAAGGTCAATGCTGCAAAGAAGAAGTATCACCATCACATGGGGTCAGGTGGCTACCTCAAAGCCCGGCCGTTGTTGGACAAAGCTGAGAATGACCTGATTGCTAAAGGGGTCGTACCACAAACATTGAACTGGCCAAACCGTTCAAGGACTTGGTTCTTCGGGGTTGGGGTAACTTTGGACCCTGAAACAGGGAAGTGCCGTCGGACGGACAAGCAACTTGCAATACCCATGAACAAGCTTCAGAAGTATATCACCGCAGCGCAGGTTCATTCCCGACAGAGAGAAGGACGAGCTGACTGAGGCCCTAGGGAATGCTGAGCACCCTGGATGAACACGAGGCACACCAGGCTCCGTTTCGTGGAAGGTTGGATTTCCCGACGCAGGCGGATACAGAAGCCGGGAGAGAAAGAGGAAAGCGGAGCTGAGCGAAATTCAGAAGCTCAATGCAAGACTACAAAAGCTAGAGGAAGCTGAGACCGAGCGAGCTGCCGGCCAACCATCTCAGTGGCATGAAGCTACCCCGCCATCTCAGTGGAGAAGTAGCATCGCTTCCACGGAGCCCGTCCAGCCTGACTTCACGTCTCCTAGCTACCCCGTGGATACTATCACGAAGGCTCAACATTGCGATCTTATGACGAAATGCCGGAACCTCACTTTCAAGGCGGCTGTCGGCTCTGTTGCACCTCCTCAATCCAACGGAACTTTTCACTGTCGTTCGATTCCACATGGCTATGCTGTTGTGATGGTGGATGAAGTAATGAAGGATTTTGAGGAGCTCGAGCTTGACCACTCTACACGTGAAGGAGAGAATAAGCTGGTTCGTGCCCTGAGGAGTACATGTCTATGGCAGAAGGAGTACATCAAGCTTCCAAATTGGATGCCTCCACCTCCTCCTTCTCCTTAGGCAAATCAGGGCACTCCTCCTCCTCCTTCGACGAGTGATCAGGGCACACCACCTCCTTCTTCGACTCCGCCGATGTGTGGGGGCACTCCGCCTCCTCCTTCGCCTACTCTGGCACGTCGGAGCAGTACGCCTCCTCCTCAGCCTCGTTGGCAACAATGAAAGACATCCGCCGCCGCTCCGGCTCCTCCGGCGCCTAGTAAGCAACGACGGAAGGGAGCCGCCACCACTCCGACGGCTAGCAATACAAGTATAGGAAGGAGGGGATACAGATACGGTCCATCTCTCAAGCCTCTGGAAAAGTTACCATATGAGAGGACTGAGTCTGAAAATGAGGAGATATGCCAGGCCGAATTGAGGGCCCATTTTGCAAAGAAAACTCCACCTCCAAAGGAGAAGATAGATCCGGTGAAAGCGATGCGCACTATCGATGCCCTGAAGCGACCACCACCGCCTCCGCCGGATTCCAACTTTGACCGATGTATTAAAAAGACATATCAAGATGCGCGGCGGTCGGGAAGTACTTCCAGTGATGCAAGGTTAGCAAAATGAAGAAGTGGGAAAAAAATTCCCCAGCTCGGCGAACAGGCGAACCAATCGTACCCCCACTCAATGTGTCTAGCGATATCGTCTCGAATCATCCGGGGATGGTGCCCGGTACCAAACCTGGTGATTACCTGAGCGATGATGTATAGTTTAAGCCGTTGGAGGTGGACGAATTCCGTTACTGGCACGGGCGGCCTCTCGTCAAACCTGATCCTCGTCCTCTAACAACGATGATGCGAAAATTCCATGAATGGTACATGAAAACCTGTCGCGAGTCTGGGAAGGATTCTTTGATATTGTTAGTTAAAGAGGAGCACGACCTCGTTGGAATGGAACTGTTGAATGTTGAATTTGAGGAGATATTCCAGTTATACAATCAAAAGGCACTCGACAAAACAATCGTGACTTGCTACTGTCTATAAGTACTACTTCTGTAATTAAGTCTCTCTATGTATATAGCTTAGCTCTTTCATTGCATGTATATATAATTATTTTCACTATATTATGCAGATTGAAGATCATGGAATGCAGAAAAGCACAAATTTTTGACATTGGGTTCATTAACCCAAATATCATACATGAGTGTAATGTTCAAAAGAATGCCACACAAACCAAGGAGAACTTGCTATAATCGTTGCTTAAAAATCAAAACAAAGGGACAATACTCTTTCCTTGCAACTTCAAGAGAGTTTTACTGTCTTGTGCATATTCGGTTTCCCTTATTACTCGAGGTTTATAGTAATGTAATCGATGAGTTATGCATGCGTGCGCAGTTTCCACTTTATTCTGCTAGAGATTAAGGTTGAGTGGGAAGTAGTAATCGTCTTAGACTCGAAACGAAAAGATCCCCAGGATTATGCAGACATGACTGAAATGCTCCAGAAGTAAGTTCAATCGATCATTATCGCATCATATCGGCAACTTTGTTCATTTCCTGATATCAAGTAATTATTTTCTTTGTCTGACAGGGTTTGAAAAGAGTTCACAACAACTGTTCCGGCACTGTCGGGGAAGCTACGATTTACACACCCGAAAGTAAGTATTACTAGCTAGTTCCGCACATGTCTCATTGATTATAGTTTCATCAATACCATTTATCATGCTTGATTATCAATTTGATTGAACTCTATTTCTCGTAAAGTGCTTGTGACAGGAATCCGGGAATGATTTTTGTGGATACTACGTTTGCGAGTTCATCTATAACGCGACGACCCCTAAGCGGGGCTATTCTGGAAAAAAAATTCAAGTGTGTAAGCAATAATATTTACAATTTTATTTTATTACCATATATATGTATTGACCCCTTTCTTAAAATTAGATGTGGCAGATGCGGGATGAACTCCTACCACATGATAACATACGAGCAATTCAAGAAGAATTGGCGAGATTGTTTCTTAACCACTTCATAAATAAAGCTGGAGAATACCATCTGGAATTGAACATTAGATGTTAGGGATTGTAAGAGATCTTATATTGTATATATGTAGCTAGTAGCGTCGGATATCTATACGAAAACTTGTTATACGACCAATCTCTCGGAGAAAGAGAGGTCGATCACTTCTATCTCTATATTCATGACGATCTTCTATACTTAATGATTCCTTCATTTGCTTACTAGCTAGCGTGTCGAGTTCTCTCTATAGTAGCTAGCGTCGATGTCGAGTTCTCTCTATAGTAGCTAGTGTCGACCAAGCACGGAGAAAAAGAGGACACTTCTCTCTATTAATTAGCTAGCTAAAACAATATAAAACCCCTAAATTAACCGTCCAAAACCCCCTAAATCCCACTCCCTTTCAAAAAAACCCAGCAACTGCTAGATGCTGACGCGTTGATGCCTTTTGGTCCTGGTTGGTAATACCAACCAGGACTAAAGGTCCTCCTGCCTGGGCTCCCAGCACCGGCCACGTGGAGCCCCTTCTGTCCCGGTTGGTAAGCGAACCGAGACTAAAGGTTTTGGGCTTTAGTCTCGACCCTTTAGTCCCGGTTCCAGAACCGAGACAAATGGGCCTTACGAACCGGGACAAATGAGTCTTTTTCTACTAGTGGTTGCATGTTCATGCTAGACTTGCAATTGTAAGTGTTGCAACCAATTGTAGCTACATGGGCGAGCGATGCAACCACAAGTGTTGCAACCCTGATTACAACTGTAGTGGCCCCAATTAGCTTAGCATCATATTTACTTTTTTTTTACATTTGCATTTTATTCTTAAAAGAATTCAAGCACTTTAAAAAAATTGTGAATGGTCTTGAGAACTTGTGATTTTTCTCCATGATTTTAAAATTTTATGAACTATTTTTAAAAGTTTGTGAACTGTTTTTTAATTCGCAAACATTTTTCATATTTCAAAAATATTTTCAAATACGCATAAAAAAAGTTAAAATAAAAAATCACTTGGTTTATGGTGAAATAGAACAACATGAACTTGACATATCTCTACTACTATCCCTGCAACAACATTTTGCCAATGCATTATGGTGAAATGGAACAACAGGAAATCGACATAATATCAGTGGTAATTAGTTTGTGGAGTCAACGGTTGCCTCAACATTTTCCACCCAGCTTCAACATTGCGAAGCAACAATTACTAGTTCTCCTCAAGCGTCTTGTCGCACAAAACAAAAATTCTCTATACCGCGTCCACGCATTGGGCCAAACAAAAAAAAATACACCCTCTGATCCAAAAATAAGTGTCTCGATTTAAGTTCTTTTGAACTAAAATCACGTCGCTTAGTTTGGATCGAAGGGAGTAACAAACAACTGAAGATAACCGGATTGGGGTGTGTGCTAAAAGAATCAGATCGGATTTAATTCACTACAATGAGCTGACATTATCTATGAATGAGACATAGTTATGTATCATTTATATGAGTACTAGGAGCTTTCTTTTATGTATCTAGATGAGTATTGTGCTAGAGGCATATGATGTTTTTCATTTTCTTTCGTTGCAACACATGGCCAGTTTACTATTAGTATCTTTATCAAAAATGTTTGCTAGTAGTATATTAAGAAAACAACAGAATCATAGACATAACACCACATGTGCGAAGATACATGGTGCATAAATTTAATAATTCCTCCCTTCCTTAATGCACTGTCTATATATTTTTCTAAAAATCAAACATTACAAACTTTGATCATATTTATAGAAAAAAGGTACATCTAGAATACCAAGTGCATATCATTGGATACATCATGAGTTATATTTTCGTAATGTACATGTTTGGTAGTGTAGATGTAAACAATTTTCTATATAAAATTGATCAAAGTTGACAAGTTTGATTTTCAAAAAAAATATGTATGCATTACACTATGGAAGGGAGGGAGTATAAGATACTACCTCTGTAACTAAGAATGGTAATAGTCAGGGTTGAGCAATATCATACCCACACCCGTATGGTCACTGGGTACAAAATTCTATCTATACCCGTACCCACGGGTATGAAACTTTATACATATCCATACCTGACACGTATCTGTACCTATTAGATACCTAGCGGGTAGAACAAATAATACACAAGTTATTCACAATTTTACACTTATTAATAGCACATTTGACAAAGAACAATTATCTCGACTCAATAACATGTACATGAGTACATGACCACTATAAAAAATTAGAAATCAAAATATACTCATAAGTTAATAGAAATAGACGGGTCACATGACCAACTAATGATTAATTGATAAAAACTTAACATTAAAATTAGTTCACAAGCAGGTAGGATATAGATATACCACGGGTACAAGGCTATATCCATATCCTACTCATGACTTAATGGATAAGGTATATGTATTATCCATGGGTATAAAAGTGTGAACATACCCTATTCATATGGATATGATACCAACGGATACCCGTAACCAAGAATAAAATTCACATCCTTATCTATAACTTTAATATAAGACGTTTTTTGACACTATAGTGGTGTAAAAAAAGTTTTATGTTGCGTTACAGAGAGAGTACAATTTATGTGTACCCGTACAACAGCTTTGAACGAACGATGTGACTTTCTATCGGGAAGACATTCGGCGCGATTTAAGCTATGGTGCGTCCGCCGTCGACGCAGATGACTTGGCCGGTGATGTAGGACGCTGCTGGCATGCAGAGGAAGGCCACCACCGATGCCACCTCCTCCGTCTCGCCCAGCCGCTGCATCGGTACCTGCGTGGTCTGGCTCTTCACCATCTCCGGGTCCCTCATTGTCTGCTCGACGCACATCACAAAAACGAAATCGAAGTTATATATAGCCATTATTAAGGAGTATCTGTAAGAAGATTGCATCCCCGTTCCCCGATAATGTTTTGATCAAGTACCATGTCTTTGGCGATGTCAGTGTTGATGCCGCCCGGCGCGACGCAGTTGACGCGTATGCCGTCGCCGGCCCACTCGGCGGCGAGGCTCCGGGTGAGCTGGTTCATCGCTCCCTTGGTCATCGAGTAGACGGCGAGGCCCGGGAAGCCGACGAAGCCAGCGATGGAGGAGATGTGGACGACGCTGCTTGCCGTTCCACCCGAGCGGAGGAGCGGGTGCGCGAGCTGCGCGAGGTGGAAGCACGACTCGATGTTGGTGGCCATCACCAGCGCGTAGTCCTCGCCAGTGCAGTCCGTCGCCGCCTTGACCATGGACTGCCCCGCGTTGTTCACCAGGATGTCCAGCTTGCCGCCCAAGGCCTGCTTCGCCGTGTCCATGAGCTTCTCCCTCTCGGCGCGCACGGACACGTCGCAGACGGAGACGGTGACGCGGAGGTTCTTCTCCTCCCACCGCCGCCGGCACTCCTCCAGCTCCGCCGCGTTCCGGGAGCACGTGTGCACCCTAGCCCCGAGCCCCGCCAGCTCCTCCACGATCGCATGCCTGTTGATCCATACCGCACCATGCAATTACATGCATTAGTTCTGTAACCCATAACAGTTAAACACCCATGTATAACACAAATGGTACTAACTAGGGATACTAGCTACTAGCTCGGAGCAAGTATGTACCCGATCCCTTTGCTGCCGCCGGTAACGAGCGCCGTGGAGCCGGCAAGACTCCATCTCCCCTCCATGCTCCGGCATGCGGCGGTGGCGGTGGCGGCCATGGATTCTCCTCTCCGGCCTACTCGCGATCGATCAATCGCTAGCTCTTCCACGTGTGTGTGCGTGTCTACGTAATTATGTTGACAGCTGCTACTGTTACGAATGAGACACATCTCCGTTGTAGGTTATTTATAGTACTCTAGGAGAAACTATAAGAAAACGATCCATTTCGTCCGTCCTCCCTCTGTATTCGTACGGATAAAAACGATTACCCAACGCAGAGACTTATTTTCATTTTGCGTCCGCTTTATGTCCGCAAGGATCCATTTCTGGCTCAAATTTGAGCCACATTTGGGTTGCAGGCGAACACCAAGCGGACGTTTTCTGTGGCTTCCTTGTCCGTCTCTATCCACTGCATGCGAGTGGTGGCCCATCTGTCATCCAAACAAGACGGGCCCACCCACCCATCCCACCACCTCTCTCTCTCCTCCTTTTCTCTCGTACTGCCACCGCCGGAGCACGCGAGCCTGCCAGCGCCCCAGTCTGACGTTGGCACGAACCGCGGGCTCCGCTCTGGCGTCTGCGCGAACCCACCAGTGCCCCAGTCCGCCGTCGGCAGGAACCACAGGCTCTGCTCCGGCATCACAGTGCCGTTGGCGGTGCAGAGCTGCATGATCTTAGCGGCCGCCTCGGCGGCCTCGCGACTCTCGCCCATAAGCTTGGCGACCTGCGCCTTGGGTAGGCGCATCCTGAGCTAGATCGGCCCACCCTCGGAGGCGGAGGACATCGGGGAGGGCGACGCAGTGCCGGCGCCGACCGAGCTCGGGAAGTTGAGGTCGGAGGTGGAGCGGCGCGAGAGTATGAGCGACTCAAGCCTCTCGTGCGCGCCGATGTGGAGCGCGCCGGACCAGCCACGGCGCGGGGCCACGGTGGGGCGGGGCAGCGCGACGAGGAAGTAGAGTCGGCCCGGCCGGAGCAGCGCGTCGTGGTCGAGCGGGCGCGTGCGCACACCGAGCAGCTTGACCTGCTCCGACTCGAGCAGTTGGAAGCCCGGGTGGTCGCGGAACACCGCGCTCGCCTATGCCAGTGGCTTCAGCCTGAAGGCGGTGTCGTCCAGCTACATCACCTTGGCGCCCCGCTGATGCTGTTGCCCATTGCCTGCCGGCCGACGCTCCTCGCTCCCACGCTACGCTTTCTTGCCGGTGGCGGCTGCGTTCTCGCTTGTCTTTCGCCGCCTCCCGCTTGGCTCTCTCCTCTTCGCTGGTGGGTTCGGTTCGCGTGCTTCTTTGTGGAGCTTGTGCGTGTGGGGTGTCGGGATTTAAAACGGGCTAGCGAGCTGCGGCGGGTGCGGGGGCCGGGCAAGCTGCGTGACAAGGCGGCGGCGAAGCTTGTCCACCAGGTGTTCGACCGAATGCCGGCACAGACATATCCCAAATGTGTTCAGTCCTGTTGGGCGCACCGATCGACCCATACGAAAAAGCGGACAAGAACGCACGGACATCGACCAAACAGACAAAAAACAAATAAAATATGTATCCGTTTGGGTCTTTTTGTTGGAGTTGCTTTAGTAGCGTGTACGTGATGAATGTGATGAATGACGGATAGGAGGTGTAAGAGTCGTCGCTGATAATTAATTAAGACCTAGCTGTTTGCCTGTTCGAGATCTCTGACGGCCGGATATGCAGGGATACGCAGCACTACAAGACGGCCGGCCACTACAAGCTGGCCGTCCAGCCAACAACTGTCAGTTTATTCGATGCGATGATCGCTGGCCGGCATGCAATTTCATGCTAGTCATTGGCCACTGGGTATGGAAAAGCATACAGTATACAAAAAAATTATTTTTACAATACATCGATATAACATGCATTCCTTCCGTTTCTAAATATAAGACCTTCTAAAAAAATTCACTAAAAAACTACGAAACAAAATAAATGAATCTATATATTAAAATATGTCTATATACATCCATATGTAGTCCATAGTTTAATCTCTAAAAGGTCTTATATTTAGAAATGGAGGGAGTATAGTATTAAGTTGATTCAGTTATTTGTATGGATCAATTAGATTTTGGCTCAAGGACATATGGGTAATTCTCTATAAACAATATATTTGTTATCTTTGAGATTCAATCTCATAAAAATTCATCTAATACTACATCACAACCAGATACTCCGTGCACTAGCGGAGCTTGAACATAATACTAGGGCGGGCCATCAGTAGTAATTAAAGTCATCTACTCTCTTCGTTTCTAAATATTTGTCTTTCTAGAGATTTCACTACGATATATATACGAATATATATAGACATAATTTAAAGTGTAGATTCATTCATTTTACTCCGTATGTAGTCCGTAGTTGAATCTCTAAAAGGACAAATATTTAGAAACGAAGGAAGTATAAGCTAATAAGCATGAATACAAGGTATACCCCATGTAAATTGTAAAAAGTTGGGCGGGCCATGGCCTGGGTTGGCCGCTACATAGCTCCGCCACTGACACCGTGATAGCATTTTTTTGGAAGTTTTTGTTGGTAGCTTACCAAGCTAGCCGATTGGTCTTCGTGATAGTACTACTTGAACTATAAGGATTGGACATGCTTCATTGTGCAGTCGGTGTTGTTGAGATTTCATTGAAAAAATGTTTTGGTGCATGGGGAGACGATGAAGTTTTTTTTAATAATGCAGTATTTTGATGGTCTCTTTCTAGAGGTATAATTATGTGTTATCTGCAAACTAACCCACGCGTATGCAGGTAAGTAATTTGCAATAGTGACCACATGTATCATGTTGGTGCGGGTGTGACAATGTTGCTTGTTGGCATTTATTTCTTGTCATGTGACGAGAGGGTGCAATACTGATGTATTTTTTGCAGATCGCTTGTTGGGAATTGATTTGAGAAACCATTGACAAGTCAAAATCATGAGCCAAATTTAAAAGTAAACACCTCACTTGAATGAGAGAGCTCCTTGAAAAATTATTGACCAGATCAAAAATTAGGAACTCATCCAAATCATATTATTGCTATATTGTTGCATGTTAGCATCACGCGATGAGAGCGTGTGCGTGATAGGTATATTTAGGTATATTTTTATAAGTTGATTGATGCCGATTGATTTGAGAAATAATTGACCAATCAAAATCGTAAACTAAATTTAAAATTGAACACCTCACTTGAATGAGAGAACTTCTCTAAAGATTGTTGACCATGTCAAAATTGGCAATTCAATCTGAAACCGTGTCCTCAATTGAATGAGAGGCCTTCACCCCTAGGGAACTTAGTGATATAGTAGATAGATTTGGTTGGCTGAGACTTCTGATTAGCTTAGGCTAATAAATTCCAACTTTCAGGCGAGAAAACTTCAATATTGACTATGTGACATAAATCTACTTTTTTTTACTTCACCCCTTTCATTTTCTTTTTGGGTATTTCTTCCCATTCATAACCGTTGTTGTCGCACATTGCCATTTTTCTATACAACTGCTATTGTGATATTCATTTTGAATTTTGTTTTCAAGACATATATACGGATATGGTATTGAGATACACCTAAGGGCATATTCAAGACGGACCCTCGAACCTTCGGTATATGTTCGGATCGCAGTTTTCACATCACTTTTGTCATCTAACGAGGACATGTATATGTCTGCTTAGCAGTCCGGACGTATGGATTCCGATAAAGTGGAAACAAACGTAAGGAAGTTTTGTGAGCGTCCAGACATGCATTTGACCAATTACATGCATGTCCCTCTTTTCTCTCTCTCCTTCCACACATGCATGGTCCCCTCTTCTTCCTCCTTCCAACAGGACACTAAATCATAAATATCTTCATCACATGCATGGTCCCAATCTACTTTCTCTCCTCACAAGCGGATACTTTTAATTACCCTTGGATGATTTTCTCCCGTGTCATGTCGTGGATCATGTCCAGACGCAAAAACGGACATATGCCAAAGAGATTTGTGGGTGAGCCTTGAAGATGCCCTAAACATACATGTATGTAGTGAGAGTTTCTTAAGTTAACTTTAGTCATGTTCACGACAGGTTTAAAGCATGAGCATACGTGTCCTTGTCTCATTTTGCTCGAGGAATTATCCAATAGAAGTGTCCATGATTGAACAAATTAAGTCTCCACGACAGGACTAGAAAAGTATAGCGATCATGCAGACGAGTATATTATACAACATGGACTCACGAAATATAAAAGTCCACACTATATACTATCGTTATAGATGACGAGAGCACCACTCATGAAGGTAACTCAGTTTTTTTTTTCTAGAATAATGTTAGGTCAGTTGGATGTTAATTTTCTGCAGTTATACAGAAATGTTGGCGAGTAGTCTTTCATTGTTGTGCAACGACATTCAAAGTCTCAAGGCGTAAGCGCTTATCGATAAGTAATATGTAGCCCAAACATTAGTTTCATGATCATTGCACCATTCAACAGTTTCCGTTTCCTCTCATAACCATAGCGAGAGACAATCTTGGACGCGTCACGCCGCCACTTCTTCTTTGGCGGTAGGTCACCTCCACCTCCTCCATTGGCACTGCTATAGTGGGAGTGCGGACGGTCTATCAGATGGTTTCCCATTTTAGCGACTTCGGGTAGACCATTGATATGATGTTCGGCCCTTCCAACGGCGTGCCGCGGCATACAACAAAATCATTGATGGTGGCACAATGTTTATGATCGACGATTGCATCTGTCCAGCAAATAATTGGGTCCTATGACCTTAACTCCATCACGTTGGTGCACCCTCCGATGCCGGTGTGAGGCCTGCGAGATTTGACGAAGCTCGAGCTATTAGATCTACGCTTTTTGCCATTGTGACGCTTTCTTCTCTAAGGCGATATGGTCCCATAGGACCCCGGCCTTTGAGAACTTTGGGTAGTGATCAAATAACATTTTGATATCTTCGATGATGGAACGGCTTGTGGCGGCACACGATCACCTGTTCGAGAGGTTTAAGATGGTCGGCCCAGAGACTTCAATGTAATCCTTTTGTTTTCTAGAGTTCTTTGCACTATTGTTTTTTTTAAAACAAGACAAAATATTTGTCATTTTCATTGATCAAGAAAGATGTTTTAACAAGTACCCGCAAAGCGGTGGGAAAGGAGTCTACTCTCGCGGCATTACATTACACAGGTGTTTAGCACCTGCAAGCGCCCAAAAACAAGCCCACATGAAGAACCATATCGTCTATTTCTCTCTCTCTCTCTCTCTAGAAAAAATGGATCATTGCACTATTGGTTTGGTTAGTAGATTTGACCTTTTTTCTAGAGAGAGAGAAATACACAATACCGTTCTTTATGTGGTTATATTTGACATCATGATATATTTCTCCATATGTTATGAACGATTCCAAGTTTGTAAACAATGATCCATTTTTTTTGGTACGACATCCTCAGTTAGATTGTGACCAATTTGGGAGTAATAATTATTATATTTTTACTAAGAAAAGAATCATGGATGTTTTTTAACTGGCGTTTAAATTTAGTTTCAAAGCCCTAACTTAGTTAGAGGAAATAAATATTAAGCAAGCAATGAACATGCATGTGGATCGAACTGGGTTAGTCAAGCAAGGTAGAGGAAAATCAAAATATAAATAAATCCAGAGAAACAGTCATAACAAAAAGAAGGAAGGTAGGAATATTTAATTGACCCGAGAGATTTGCTTGATCGTCCTTGTCACTAGAAATGCTCTTCAGCTTTGCGTGCAGTATCTTCTAGGACGTGGAGAATCGGGTTAAATAGAACATGAATCCGGTCAAATAGTATTAAAGTTTCAAGTATTCTTAGCTCCGTAAGTATATACACATAGGGAAATGGAGTAAACAGAAAAATAACTTTGATTTATGAAGCAATGCAACAAGGCCAACCACTAAGTCATCTCCATCTGATCTAAAAAAAATCAAGTCACTCTCATCTCATACAGAAAAAGAAGATGAATACAATTAAGAAGATGATGGGTCAGCCTCGATTTACTCCTAAATTGATGGACGATGGCTAGGATGAACAAGCTATCAGACAAATAAAACGGAGCAAAACCCCAGGATTGCTAACAACACGGGCATGTGTAAATTTTCTATAATTTCATATTGATTTCTCGCCTAAATCGTGTTCTCTATTGCTTACTTAGAGCAACTTTAGAAGAATTGCCATATCGGTCATTCGGTATAATAACCGTCAATATGATAATTTTGTCCGAAAGGTTACTCTAGGAAGGTCGTCATTTTGCCCTGAGTCATCATAATTTATGAAAGACACTCCATATCGACTGTGCGAGCCTTCATATTTTTAGGTTATGGCCGTTGGTTTGGAGTGTGTGACATCTGCCAACCGCTCTCGCAAAGGGGAAGTTTTACCTCCCTACTCAGACTTCCGCTTGACCCGTCCACTGTTCCAACCAATTGCTCAAATGGCCAAACAACCATGGCAATGGTAGGCACCGCGTGCCAACTGTCTGCAGCCACTCCCGCCAAAGTTTCTCGGCGCCCACCACATTTTCCCGCCAAGCCGATGCACGTGGCTATAAGAAGGCCCTCTTCGAACACCAGTGCCGGTAGCCACTTCTCCTTTCATGTCGCCATGGCGCTATCGCCTTGGCTAGACTTTGTCGCACTCTCAAACGAGGAGGAAGCGTCAGAGAATGACGACCTCATCGCCGATGAGCAAGAGTGGCATCGCTGTGACGTGATGGAGGAGGCCGCGCAGGAGGATGAGTTGCTGTATTGGTATTCCATAACAGGCTCCATTGCTTGGGATATCTAACACGACTACATGCAAATCCCGTATGAGCAGGCAAGGACTCGTTCACACATATCATATATCGCACACCGTCTGCTCCCGTCGTCGTGGTGGGGAGCAACTAGTGCTTCTCAATGTTAGAATAATCCGAGGTGCCCTGTCGATCTACCGAGGACCAAGCAATCACACGAGCATGACACCAAGATTTGTTAACGAGGTTCTCCATCATGACTACATCCCCAGGGGCTGACTATGGGCGCTCCTTCCCGTGACACCGTCACAATACTGCACCCCGACCTCCCGGGCGCCGCCACACGTCGCCGGCTCCCCCGCGTACCCGTGTTATTATGTTGGCATAGGTTACATCGTGTATCTACCCTCTCATTATATAAGAGACCTAGGGGTACAGGTGTCCTAATAGGACACGACTCCTATCCTGTCTGATGAGGACATCCCTACTAATGCTACACCCACAACTCCGACTGCTATACATACGGGACCAATTACTAGAGCTCGCGCACGTCAATTGAATTACCAGGTACTTTCATTTCTTGCAAATCCTTTTAATGTTCATGAACATATGATGCTGCCTAAATTAGATACTTTTGTTTTACTTGTGAATGAAGGACCTGGCATGGACAAGAAGGATGATCATTTGAGCGGGATCAAGCATGTAGAAGAAGGTGCGCGCGCGAGAAAGAACAATGGAGCTTCCAGTGATGATTTTCGCACTTTGAAGCCACCATAGTGGGAGCAAGAAGCCTTGGACGAAATATGCATGATGTCACTTTATAAAATTCGTCCCTAGGCTAATATAGGTGTTGCGCCACCTTAATTTTGGGCCAGGCCCATGTAATTTAGAAATACCATATTATAGGCTATTTTTAGAGTCCGTATGTATGGGGAAACTGAGTTAGGGTCGGTTTCGGGCCCCTCCTCCAAGGGGCCACAAAATTCCCCTCTATTCTCCCATATATACAGCCCTTAGAGCGTCGTTTTAGGTTTGAGTTTTGTTTAGATTACAAGTTCGACATAGCTGCAACTTCGCGTTCTTCGTTTGTGTTCCACGACCAGACAAAGGCGTCTCAGAACCCCACTTCATCAATAAAGCTTTCCTCTTATATTCGCAATATCCAGATTGCAATCTTAGTTTCTTACTTGTTCTTCGTTTGCGTGCATGAAATAGACCCTCGTGGTCAGGTTGATCGTGCACCGGCGTGGTCAATAACCTCTCGGAGTTGGTTTAGCGATTGCTAAGGCGCGACGGCATGACACGTTTGTAGTCGGATCGTCAAAGTCTACTCCACCAAAAATGATAGCCACCATCTCATCGAAAGATAGGGACAACTTTGCCTCTATCAAGTTGTATCAGATTTCCAGGTTGCTCGGTGAGATTTTACCAGTTTTCGTAGTTTAGATCGCATCTGTTCTTCATACCTTTAGTCCACGAAAAAGCCACACACACAAAAAATTAGGGTTAGATCATCATATCCGAACCAATCTGAGCCTTTGCATAGTCTTTTCAGTATTTTGCTTTGTTGAATTTGCGGTTACATCGTCATGTCGAGTTGCTGGTCTTAGTGTCTAGTCCTTTGGAGTTTCGAGTTCTATTCACAGGTTGTCACGCCGCCACCGCATCGTCTTCATAGTTGCCATATACCACCACCATCATCACTGCTGCCATATATCACCACCCACCATCACTATCCATTGGTGTCCATATATACCACCACCAACCCGCCACCAATCCGAGTCCAGCTCATTTTAGGTTTAGTTTTGAGATCTTTTTGATTTCGGATTCGCGTTTTGCTACCTGCGTAGGTGTCGAAAAAAAGAGTCTGGCACGCTTTGCAGAGCACGTTTTGGCCCAAAAAAATTCGGCCGAAAATATTTTTTCCCTATCTTGATTTTAGGTTCTTCGGAGCGTTTTGAGACACTTACCATCATAGTGGTTTTTGTCAAAATTTTTGGTCGTCGCAGCCCCCGGATTGCTCCAAAAAAAATTAGTCCAAAAAATTTCGTGCTCATCTTGCTTATACGACGTGGGAACAGGTTTGAGACACTCGCCATTGTAGTGATTTTTTGAGGAAAAAAAAGAGCGCAAAAAAAAGAGGCGCCGACAAAAAAAAATTAAAAAAATTCAGAGTGTGCTCTTCCCTTGATTACGTGTAGCGTCGTGATTTTGTTGGTGTTTTAGGCTCGCGTCTCTAGTACGGGTCTAGCCTAGGACTAGCATAGTACCGTCGTTGAGCGTTTCTTCAACCTTGCATCTCTGAATTGATTATTGCTAACCCTTTTTGCTACCATATTATAAGCCATCCCAGCTCCACATACATCTACGTCATGTGTTTGACACCGCCTGGCAATCACTCTATCCAAGCTTTGAGAGTGTTGACTACAACGGTTGCCGATCACCGCCTGCTGCTGGGTAAGAACTTGTAAGAACTTGAGATTCGCTTAAAGGATTTGTGACACACCACCACCACCACCACCACCACCACGTCCCAGTAGTCTGTAGGTTTCATAGTCTTGTGTGTTCCCTATTTGCTAACCATGCCAAGATCACACGACGACGAGATCGACTGGGAGAGCATGACCAACAAAGCGCTCTATGAAAAATTTCAACGAATGATGGCTGACCAGGTAAAGACTTCGTGACCAACTTTGGAGAGGCCATGGAGAAGCTAGATGGTTTGGAGAAGACATTTGACACCAAGATGGACGCCAAGTTCAATGAGGTTCTTGCCCGTCTACCACCACCAGCTGCAGCTCCTATTCCTTTCGAACGACGAGCGCGTCGTGTACCTCTCAGCCAAGCCCAACATCCTGGTACTGTTGATACTGCTGCTACTTCTATGGCTTGTGCTGCTACTGTCGTTGAGTAGGTTGAAGATTATGATGGTGATTACAATGATGAGGGAGAGGTTTCTCCCGATCAGTCTCAGGGGCAACCACCACCATACGCACCAGGTCGACCACATGGCTACAACCGTAACGGTAGGGCTGCACCACCTCCTCAGGTACGAGATCATGACCATCTCCCTAAACTTAAATTGAATATTCCAACGTTTGAGGGTAGATATGTTCCTGATATATATCTTACATGGGAGTTAGAAACAGAACAATGTCTTACATGCTTACAATTTTCTGAGGATAGACGTGTTGCTGTTGCTGTTTGTTCACTCACTAGTTTTGCTTGTGTTTGGTGGTCAGAACATTGTAGAATACACCATGCTAGTATTCCAACTACTTGGGCTGCTTTGAAAACTGCTATGCGTAATCGTTGGGTGCCACCTTATTATCAACGTTAATTGCTTCAAAATTTGCAGCGTCTAAGACAAGGATAAAATTCTATAGAAGAATATTATCAGGAATTACAAACTGGTATGATTAGATGTGGTATTGTTGAAGAGAATGAAGCTATGCTTGCACGTTTTATGGATGGATTAAATAGAGAGATTCAGACTATTCTAGAGTATAAGGAGTATAACACTATCACTCGTTTATTTCAGCTTGCTTGCAAAGCTGAACGTGAAGTGCAGGATCGATAGGCAATGGCGAGAACTACTTTTTCTGCAGGTCGCACTTCATCATGGAAACCACGTACCTCCTCTACTTCCACACGTCCTGCTGCAACACCACCTACTTCAACCTCCAACTCCAACCGCGATACCAGGAAACAGACTCCTACTCCACCCTCTGCGAAGAGCACACCTTCTGGGCCTGCACAGAGCTCTTCTTCATCTATTGCATCCACAAGGCAAACACATGAGGTTATATGTCGTCGTTGCAAGGGTGGAGGCCACTTTGCGAGAGAATGCCCTTCCAGGCATGTAATGATTGTTACTGAGGATGGTGGATATGCGTCTGCTAGTGATTATGATCAGGAGACTTTGGCTCTCATTGCAAGTGAAGAACACGATGGCGACGATGCAGAACCAGAAACACACTACATGGCTGCTGATTACGCTGACAGGTATGAAAGTTTAGTTGCTCAACGTGTTCTCAGTGTGCAGGTTACACAGACTGAACAAAATCAGAGGCACAACTTGTTCCACACAAAGGGAGTTGTGAAGGAGCGTTATGTTCGCGTCATCATCGATGGAGGGAGTTGCAATAACTTGGCTAGCATGGAGATGGTGGAGAAGCTGTCTCTAACCAACACACCACCTCCTCATCCTTATTACATCCAATGGTTCAACAATAGTGGCAATGGTAGGCACCGCGTGCCAACTGTCTACAGCCACTCCCACCAAATTTTCTCGACGCCCACCACATTTTCCCGCCAAGCCGATGCACGTGGCTATAAGAAGGCCCTCTTCGAACACCAGTGCCGGTAGCCACTTCTCCTTTCATGTCGCCATGGCGCTTTTGCCCTGGCTAGACTTTGTCGCACTCTCAAATGAGGAGGAAGCGTCAAAGAATGACGACCTCATCGCCGATGAGCAAGAGTGGCATCGCTGTGACGTGATGGAGGAGGCCGCGCAGGAGGATGAGTTGCTAGATTGGTATTCCATAACATGCTCCATTGCTTGGGATATCTAACACGACTACATGCAAATCCCGTATGAGCAGGCAAGGACTCGTCACACATATCATATATCGCACACCGTCTACTCCCGTCGTCGTGGTGGGGAGCAACTAGTGCTTCTCAATGTTAGAATAATCCGAGGTGCCCTGTCGATCTACCGAGGACCAAGCAATCACACGAGCATGACACCAAGATTTGTTAACGAGGTTCTCCATCATGGCTACATCCCCAGAGGCTGACTATGGGCGCTCCTTCCCGTGACACCATCACAATACTGCACCCCGACTGCCCGGGCGCCGCCACACGTCGCCGGCTCCCCCGCGTACCCGTGTTATTATGTTGGCATAGGTTACATCGTGTGTCTACCCTCTCATTATATAAGAGACCTAGGGGTACAGGTGTCCTAATAGGACATGACTCCTATCCTGTTTGATGAGGACATCCCTACTAATGCTACACCCACAACTCCGACTGCTATACATACAGGACCAATTACTAGAGCTCGCGCACGTCAATTGAATTACCAGGTACTTTCGTTTCTTGCAAATCCTTTTAATGTTCATGAACATATGATGCTGCCTAAATTAGATACTTTTGTTTTACTTGTGAATGAAGGACCTGGCATGGACAAGAAGGATGATCATTTGAGCGGGATCAAGCATGTAGAAGAAGGTGCGCGCGCGAGAAAGAACAATGGAGCTTCCAGTGATGATTTTCGCACTTTGAAGCCACCATAGTGGGAGCAAGAAGCCTCGGACGAAATATGCATGATGCCACTTTATAAAATTCGTCCCTAGGCTAATATAGGTGTTGCGCCACCTTAATTTTGGGCCAGGCCCATGTAATTTAGAAATACCATATTATAGGCTATTTTTAGAGTCCGTATGTATGGGGAAACTGAGTTAGGGTCGGTTTCGGGCCCCTCCTCCAAGGGGCCACAAAATTCCCCTCTATTCCCCCATATATACAGCCCTTAGGGCGTCGTTTTAGGTTTGAGTTTTGTTTAGATTACAAGTTTGACATAGCTGCAACTTCGCGTTCTTCGTTTGTGTTCCACGACCAGACAAAGGCGTCTCAGAACCCCACTTCATCAATAAAGCTTTCCTCTTATATTCGCAATATCCAGATTGCAATCTTAGTTTCTTACTTGTTCTTCGTTTGCATGCATGAAATAGACCCTCGTGGTCAGGTTGATCGTGCACCGGCGTGGTCAATAACCTCTCGGAGTTGGTTTAGCGATTGCTAAGGCGTGACGGCATCACACGTTTGTAGTCGGATCGTCAAAGTCTACTCCACCAAAAATGATAGCCACCATCTCATCGAAAGATAGGGACAACTTTGCCTCTATCAAGTTGTATCAGATTTCCAGGTTGCTCGGTGAGATTTTACCAGTTTTCGTAGTTTAGATCGCATCTGTTCTTCATACCTTTAGTCCACGAAAAAGCCACACACACAAAAAATTAGGGTTAGATCATCATATCCGAACCAATCTGAGCCTTTGCATAGTCTTTTCAGTATTTTGCTTTGTTGAATTTGCGGTTACATCGTCATGTCGAGTTGCTGGTCTTAGTGTCTAGTCCTTTGGAGTTTCGAGTTCTATTCACAGGTTGTCACGCCGCCACCGCATCGTCTTCATAGTTGCCATATACCACCACCATCATCACTGCTGCCATATATCACCACCCACCATCACTATCCATTGGTGTCCATATATACCACCACCAACCCGCCACCAATCCGAGTCCAGCTCATTTTAGGTTTAGTTTTGAGATCTTTTTGATTTCGGATTCGCGTTTTGCTACCTGCGTAGGTGTCGAAAAAAAGAGTCTGGCACGCTTTGTAGAGCACGTTTTGGCCCAAAAAAATTCGGCCGAAAATATTTTTTCCCTATCTTGATTTTAGGTTCTTCGGAGCGTTTTGAGACACTTACCATCATAGTGGTTTTTGTCGAAATTTTTGGTCGTCGCAGCCCCCGGATTGCTCCAAAAAAAAATTAGTCCAAAAAATTTCGTGCTCATCTTGCTTATACGACGTGGGAAGAGGTTTGAGACACTCGCCATTGTAGTGATTTTTTGAGGAAAAAAAAGAGCGCAAAAAAAGAGGCGCCGACAAAAAAAAAATAAAAAAATTCAGAGTGTGCTCTTCCCTTGATTACGTGTAGCGTCGTGATTTTGTTGGTGTTTTAGGCTCGCGTCTCTAGTACGGGTCTAGTCTAGGACTAGCATAGTACCGTCGTTGAGCGTTTCTTCAACCTTGCATCTCTGAATTGATTCTTGCTAACCCTTTTTGCTACCATATTATAAGCCATCCCAGCTCCACATACATCTACGTCGTGTGTTTGACACCGCCTGGCAATCGCTCTATCCAAGCTTTGAGAGTGTTGACTACAACGGTTGCCGATCACCGCCTGCTGCTGGGTAAGAACTTGTAAGAACTTGAGATTCGCTTAAAGGATTTGTGACACACCACCACCACCACCACCACCACGTCCCAGTAGTCTGTAGGTTTCATAGTCTTGTGTGTTCCCTATTTGCTAACCATGCCAAGATCACACGACGACGAGATCGACTGGGAGAGCATGACCAACAAAGCGCTCTATGAAAAATTTCAACGAATGATGGCTGACCAGGTACAAGACTTCGTGACCAACTTTGGAGAGGCCATGGAGAAGCTAGATGGTTTGGAGAAGACATTTGACACCAAGATGGACACCAAGTTCAATGAGGTTCTTGCCCGTCTACCACCACCAGCTGCAGCTCCTATTCCTTTCGAACGACGAGCGCGTCGTGTACCTCTCGGCCAAGCCCAACATCCTGGTACTGTTAATACTGCTGCTACTTCTGTGGCTTGTGCTGCTACTGTCGTTGAGTAGGTTGAAGATTATGATGGTGATTACAATGATGAGGGAGAGGTTTCTCCCGATCAGTCTCAGGGGCAACCACCACCATACGCACCAGGTCGACCACATGGCTACAACCGTAATGGTAGGGCTGCACCACCTCCTCAGGTACGAGATCATGACCATCTCCCTAAACTTAAATTGAATATTCCAACGTTTGAGGGTAGATATGTTCCTGATATATATCTTACATGGGAGTTAGAAACAGAACAACGTCTTACATGCTTACAATTTCCTGAGGATAGACGTGTTGCTGTTGCTGTTTGTTCACTCACTAGTTTTGCTTGTGTTTGGTGGTCAGAACATTGTAGAATACACCACGCTAGTATTCCAACTACTTGGGCTGCTTTGAAAACTGCTATGCGTAATCGTTGGGTGCCACCTTATTATCAACGTGAATTGCTTCAAAATTTACAGCGTTTAAGACAAGGATAAAATTCTGTAGAAGAATATCATCAGGAATTACAAACTGGTATGATTAGATGTGGTATTGTTGAAGAGAATGAAGCTATGCTTGCACGTTTTATGGATGGATTAAATAGAGAGATTCAGACTATTCTAGAGTATAAGGAGTATAACACTATCACTCGTTTATTTCAGCTTGCTTGCAAAGCTGAACGTGAAGTGCAGGATCGATAGGCAATGGCGAGAACTACTTTTTCTGCAGGTCGCACTTCATCATGGAAGCCACGTACCTCCTCTACTTCCACACGTCCTGCTGCAACACCACCTACTTCAACCTCCAACTCCAACCGCGATACCAGGAAACAGGCTCCTACTCCACCCTCTGCGAAGAGCACACCTTCTGGGCCTGCACAGAGCTCTTCTTCATCTATTGCATCCACAAGGCAAACACATGAGGTTATATGTCGTCGTTGCAAGGGTGAAGGCCACTTTGCGAGAGAATGCCCTTCCAAGCATGTAATGATTGTTACTGAGGATGGTGGATATGCGTCTGCTAGTGATTATGATCAGGAGACTTTGGCTCTCATTGCAAGTGAAGAACACGATGGCGACGATGCAGAACCAGAAACACACTACATGGCTGCTGATTACGCTGACAGGTATGAAAGTTTAGTTGCTCAACGTGTTCTCAGTGTGCAGGTTACACAGGCTGAACAAAATCAGAGGCACAACTTGTTCCACACAAAGGGAGTTGTGAAGGAGCGTTCTGTTCGCGTCATCATCGATGGAGGGAGTTGCAATAACTTGGCTAGCATGGAGATGGTGGAGAAGTTGTCTCTAACCACCACACCACATCCTCATCCTTATTACATCCAATGGTTCAACAATAGTGGCAAGGTTAAGGTAACATGTACTGTTCGTGTGCATTTTAGCATTGCTACATATTCTGATTATGTGGATTGTGATGTGGTACCCATGCAAGCATGTTCTGTTTTACTTGGTAGACCATGGCAGTTTGATAAAAATTCTGTACACCATGGTAGGACAAATCAGTATACTCTTGTTCATAAGGATCAAAATATCACTTTGCTTCCTATGTCTCCTGAACATATTATGAAAGATGACATTGCTAGAGCTAGTAAAGCAAAATAGGAGAAAAATAAGAGTGAAAATCAGATTGTAGCACAGGAATTTGAGCAACACCATAAGCATAATAAACCATCATCTAGTGTTGCATCCGAAATAAAATTGAAGAGTGGATGTTTACTTGTTACTCAATCTGATATTAATGATTTGGATGTTGCTACATCTGTTTGCTATGCTTTTGTGTGCAAAGAGGTATTATTTTCATTCGAGGACATGCCTCCCTCTTTGCCTCCTGCTGTCATTAACATTTTGCAGGAGTTCGCTGACGTCTTTCCACAAGATGTGCCACCGGGATTACCACCTATTCGCGGGATTGAGCATCAGATTGACTTAATTCCCGGTGCATCCTTACCCAACCATGCGCCCTATCGCACCAATCCAGAGGAGACAAAGGAGATTATGCGTCAAGTACAGGAGCTGCTTGACAAAGGTTATATATGTGAATCCCTTAGTCCTTGTGCTGTTCCTATTATTCTAGTGCCTAAAAGGATGGTACACTGCGCATGTGTGTGGATTGTAGAGGCATTAATAATATTACTATTCGTTATCGTCATCCTATTCCTAGACTAGATGATATGCTTGATGAATTAAGTGGCTCTACAATTTTCTCCAAAGTTGATTTGCGTAGTGGATACCATCAAATTCGTATGAAATTGGGAGATGGAAAACAGCATTTAAAACTAAGTTTGGATTATATGAGTGGTTAGTCATGCCTTTTGGGTTAACTAATGCACCTAGCACTTTCATGAGATTAATGAACGAGGTTTTACGTGCTTTCATTGGACGATTTTTGGTAGTCTATTTTGATGATATATTGATTTTTAGTAGATCTTTGGAGGAACATTTGGAACATTTACATGCTGTTTTTACTGCGCTACGTGATGCACGTTTGTTTGGTAACCTTGGAAAGTGCACCTTTTGCACCGACCGAGTATCTTTTCTTGGCTATGTTGTTACTCCATAGGGAATTGAAGTTGATAAAGCCAAGATTGAAGCTATTGAGAGTTGGCCGCAGCCCAAAACGGTCACACAAGTAAGGAGTTTTCTTGGCCTCGCTGGTTTCTATAGGCATTTTGTGAGAGATTTCAGCACCATTGCTGCGCCTCTTAATGAGCTTACAAAGAAGGACATGCCTTTTTCTTGGGGTACCGCACAGGAAGAAGCCTTCATGGTCTTGAAAGATAAGTTAACACATGCTCCTTTACTCCAACTTCCTGATTTTAATAAGACTTTCGAGCTTGAATGTGATGCTAGTGGAATTGGGTTAGGAGGTGTGTTATTACAAGATGGTAAACCTGTTGCGTACTTTTCTGAAAAATTAAGTGGGCCTAGTCTGAATTATTCTACTTATGATAAGGAATTATATGCTCTTGTTTGGACTTTGGAAACATGGCAACATTATTTATGGCCCAAAGAATTTGTTATACATTCTGATCATGAATCTTTGAAACATATTAAAAGTCAAGCAAAGCTGAACCGTAGACATGCTAAATGGGTTGAATTCATTGAGACTTTCCCTTATGTCATTAAGCACAAGAAGGGTAAAGAAAATGTTATTGCTGATGCTTTGTCTCGTCGTTATACTATGCTTTCACAACTTGACTTCAAAATATTTGGTTTGGAGACCATCAAAGATCAATATGTGCATGATGCTGAATTTAGAGATGTGTTGTAGAATTGTAAAGAAGGGAGAACATGGAACAAGGTCGTTATTAATGATGGATTTGTGTTCCGTGCTAACAAGCTATGCATTCCAGCTAGCTCCGTTCATCTTTTATTGTTACAAGAGGCGCACGGAGGAGGATTAATGGGACACTTTGGCGTGAAGAAGACGGAGGACGTACTTTCTACACATTTCTTTTGGCCAAAGATGAGACGCAATGTTCAGAGTTTTGTTGCTCGCTGCACTACATGTCAAAAAGCTAAGTCACGACTCAATCCTCATGGTTTACATATGCCTTTGCCTGTACATAGTGTTCCTTGGGGGGATATATCTATGGAATTTGTTTTAGGTTTACCTCGAACAAAGAAGGGGAGGGGTAGAATATTTGTTGTCGTGGATAGATTTTCCAAAATGGCACACTTTATACCATGTCATAAAAGTGATGATGCTGCTCATGTTGCCGATTTGTTCTTTCGTGAAATTATTCGGTTGCATGGTGTACCAAATACAATAGTTTCAGATCGTGATGCTAAATTCTTAGCCATTTTTGGAGATGTTTATGGGCTAAGTTGGGGACTAAACTACTTTTTAGTACTACTTGTCATCCCCAAACTGATGGCCAGACTGAAGTAGTCAATAGATCATTGTCTACTATGCTTACGGCTGTTTTGAAGAATAACCTGAAAATGTGGGAAGAATGCTTGCCTCATATTGAATTTGCTTATAATCGTTCGCTACATTCTACCACTAAGATGTGCCCATTTGAAGTTGTGTATGGTTTCTTACCTCGTGCACCTATTGATTTGTTGCCTCTTCCATCTTCGGAGAAGGTTAATTTTGATGCTAAAGAACATGCTGAATTGATATTAAAGATGCATGAGTTAACGAAGGAAAACATTGAGCATATGAATGCTAAATACAAAATTGCTGGAGATAAGGGTAGAAAACATGTTGTCTTTGCACATGGAGATCTTGTTTGGTTACATTTGCGTAAGGATAGATTTCCTGATTTGCACAAGTCAAAGCTAATGCCATGTGCTGATGATCCTTTTAAGGTGTTAGAGAAAATAAATGATAATGCATATAAACTTGAGCTACCTGCAAAGTTTGGGGTTAGCCCCACTTTTAACATTGCAGATTTGAAGCCTTATTTGGGTGAGGAAGATGAGCTTCCGTCGAGGACGACTTCAGTTCAAGAAGGGGAGGATGATGAGGACATCCCTACTAATGCTACACCCACAACTCCGACTGCTATACATACAGGACCAATTACTAGAGCTCGCGCACGTCAATTGAATTACCAGGTACTTTCGTTTCTTGCAAATCCTTTTAATGTTCATGAACATATGATGCTGCCTAAATTAGATACTTTTGTTTTACTTGTGAATGAAGGACCTGGCATGGACAAGAAGGATGATCATTTGAGCGGGATCAAGCATGTAGAAGAAGGTGCGCGTGCGAGAAAGAACAATGGAGCTTCCAGTGATGATTTTCGCACTTTGAAGCCACCATAGTGGGAGCAAGAAGCCTTGGACGAAATATGCATGATGCCACTTTATAAAATTCGTCCCTAGGCTAATATAGGTGTTGCGCCACCTTATTTTTGGGCCAGGCCCATGTAATTTCGAAACACCATATTATAGGCTATTTTTAGAGTCCGTATGTATGGGGAAACTGAGTTAGGGTCGGTTTCGGACCCCTCCTCCAAGGGGCCACGAAATTCCCCTCTATTCCCCCATATATACAACCCTTAGGGCGTTGTTTTAGGTTTGGGTTTTGTTTAGATTACAAGTTCGCCATATCTGCAACTTTGCGTTCTTCATTTGTGTTCCACGACCAGACAAAGGCGTCTCAGAACCCCACTTCATCAATAAAGCTTTCCTCTTATATTCGCAATATCCAGATTGCAATCTTAGTTTCTTGCTTGTTCTTCGTTTGCGTGCAGGAAATAGACCCTCGTGGTCAGGTTGATCGTGCTCCGGCGTTGTCAATAACCTCTCGGAGTTGGTTTAGCGATTGCTAAGGCGCGACGTCATCACACGTTCGTAGTTGGATCGTCAAAGTCTACTCCACCAAAAACGATAGACACCATCTCATCGAAAGATAGGGACAACTTCGCCTCTATCACTGTCTACATACAGTCCAAAACTAAGTCCAACTGTAACCTACCTTGTACACTAATATTCGACACAACTCTAACAAACTCCACCTTGACGAATATTCTCCGCCACCTTGGATTCGTCCATGCGTCGAATCACCATGTACATTCGACTTGAGACACGCCATGAGCATCGCTGTTACTCCCAGAATCGATGTGACTCCACCTGTAACTGCAGTCCCTTGTCGTATTCTTCAAAGTCAACACTCGAGCAAAATTAAGTTCCTCATTACTCTACTTTGTGCTTCCAACTTACGGAGTATCCGTTCAACGCCATCACACACTGATCACTGATCTGCGTGAAAGTGAACAGCATAAATATTGGATGCCACATATTAGAGTTACCTAAACTCAACAACCTCGCTCTTTCTTGACCGTCCGTCTAAAACTTGAAGGAATTTCACCATCTCCCTATGTCACCCTGAGTCAAATTCGCAGTTGTCTCATCCTTTGCCTGTATAGTCTCTAACATGTCCCACAGCTATAGCACTCCGCCTACTTCTATACTTGTCATCCGTACTTTGCCATGTGCACTGAACACTACATAATATACGACCATGTACTCTCTCCGCTTTTGACAATTTCAGACTTTCCATCACTTTTTTAGATTCCCCATGGTCAACTCCCGTCCATCAACTAGCACCGATAGACCCAGTCACCAACTTGAATCTGGTACTCATCAACACTGTTTCAGCACCCCTGCACACTTTGTACGACCGCATGTCTCACCATTAGTGCCTCGGTCTGTCGCTATGTCCCGTGCTTACGACATGCCTCACTGCCATGACCGCATCGATCCTCTGTTGTCCTGGTCGAGTCTCTAGGGCTGTAGACCCACACCACTCAAACCCCTACTGTAGAGAACCACTGATCATCTCCGACCGATGCCGAGTATCATGTCTCCATCAGACCCCTGGTACCCAGTCCGATCCACGTGTCTCTAGCTATCCGCTGAAATAGGCTTCGACTCTCCATGCATTTACGTCGTAGCCCCTCCATCAGCACAGAGTGTAGTCATCCATCAGACTGCAACTCCACCTTCACCATAACTCCATGTAGCTGGCCATGCTACCCTGCGCCCTGTCGACTTCAAGCTCTCTCATGTGTGCACACTCTTGAATCAACCATGCGCCATAGTCCATCGAAGCCGCACAAACCCTCAGGCCTACACCACGTGTTTCCACGCCCCAGAAGTCGGCCACTGATGTCTACTATGCAACCTTCTTCTTGTAGACTCGTGTTGGGCCTCCAAGCGCAGAGTTTTGTAGGATAGTGGCAATTTTCCCTTAAGTGGATGACCTAAGGTTTATCAATCCATGAGAGGTGTAGGATGAAGATGGTCTCTCTCAAACAACCCTGCAATGAAATACAAGAATCTCTTGTGTCCCCAACACACCAAATAAAATGGATAATTGTATAGATGCACTAGTTCAGCGAATAGATGGTGATACAAGTGCAATATGGATGGTAGATATAGGTTTTTGAAATTTGAAAATATAAAAACAGCAAGGTAACAACTAACAAAAGTGAGCATAAATGGTATTGCAATGCTTGAAAACAAGGCCTAGGGTTCATACTTTCACTAGTGAAATCTCTCAACAATACTAACATAGTTGAATCATATGTAAATCTCTCACGCGTGACAAAGAGTTCACTCCAAAGTCACAAATAGCGGAGAACAGACGAAGAAATTATTATAGGGTATGAAACCACCTCAAAGTTATCTTTTCCAATCAATCTTATGAGCTATCCCTATAAGTGTCAAGAACAGCCCTAGAGTTCATACTAAAATAACACCTTAAGATACACATCAACCAAAACCCTAATGTCACCTAGATACTCCAATGTCACCACGAGTACCCATGGGCTTGATTATACGGTATGCATCACAAAATTTCAGATTCATCATGTTCAATCCAACACAAAGAACTTCAAAGAGTGCCCCAAAGTTTCTACCCAAGATTCAAGACGAAACATGTGCCAACCCCTATGCATAGATTCCCAAGGTCACGGAACCCGCAAGTTGATCACCAAAACATATATCAACTAGATCAATAGAACATCCCATTGTCACCACGGATATCCCATCGCAAGACATACATCAAGTGTTCTCAAATCCTTAAAGACTCAATCCGATAAGAAAAATTCAAAGGGAAAACTCAATTCATCACAAGAAGATAAAGAGGGGAAAACTCCATATGATTCATCTATATCAATAAAGCTCGCGGTACATCAAGATCGTGACATCTCAAGAACACGAGAGAGAGAGAGAGATCCAACACATAGATACTGATACATACCCTCAGCTCGGAGGGTGAACTACTCCCTCCTCGTCATGGAGACCGCCGGGATGATGAAGATGGCCTCCGGTGATGGTTTCCCCCTCCGGCAAGGTGTCGGAACGGGCTCCCGATTGGTTTTTCGTGGCTACAGAGGCTTGCAGCGGCGGAACTCCCGATCTAGGTTTCTTTCTGGAGGTTTTAGTATTTATAGGGATTTTTGGCATCAATCTCACATCAAGGGGGGGGGGGTGCTCGAGGAGTCACAAGCCACAGGGGCACGACGTAAGGGGTGGCCGCGCCCAGTAGGCTTGTGGCCTCCTCGTCCACTTCCTAGCCCAACTCTTCGCTTTAGTATTTTTTTATATTTTCCAAAAATATTCTCCGTAAATTTTCATCCCATTCCGAGAACTTTTATTTTTGCAGAAAAATGACACCTTGGTAGTTCTGCTGAAAACAACGTCAGTCTGGGTTAGTTCTAATAAAATCGTACCAAAATCATATACAATTATTGTAAACATGGCATGAATACTTAATAAATTATAGATACATTGGATACGTATCAGCATCCCCAAGCTTAATTCATGCTCGTCCTCGAGTAGGTAAATGATAAAAGAAATAATTTATGAAGTGTGAATGCTAGCAGGTGCACAAGTTTGATCAATGATAATTCCAATCACTTTTTTCTAGCATCATTATAAATCATAAACAGTAGCTCATCTCATAAAACTTCTCACGATGAAGTAACAAGCTATTCACTTGTTAATGTATAGACCATAAAGTTTCTTGAAAACTAATAAACTATGCATTTAGTCACCAAATAATTGCAATTCATCTTATTTTCAAGAAGGGTCTATGTAAGAGCTTTGATTTAGCAAATTCCACATACTCAACTATCATATAGTCTTCCGTGATTGCTAACACTCAAAGCATATTTTAAGAGCAAATGGCATTCGTCGAACACAGAGAAAGATAGGGGCTTAAGGTTTCACCTCCCAACTTATTTATCATATAGATAATTGTCAACAATAATAATTCATGATCAAATATATTTGAATGGCCATATATGCTTGGATCTTTCCCCACCACATGATGCTTGCCAAGAGAAAAAGTCAAAATATAGGAAGTGGTGAAGATCACCATGACTCTTGTATAAAGGTAGGTACTACAAAGTAAAAGATAGGCCCTTCGTAGAGGGAAGCATTGATTTGTAGAGGTGCTAGAGCTCGAGCTTTTAAAATAGAGATGAACAATAATTTTGAGCGGTATGCTTTCATTGTCAACATAAGAACCGAGAGATCTCTGTATCTTCCATGCTAGATACATCATAGGCGGTTCCCAAATAGAATGGTAAATTTTTTACTCCCCCTCCACCAATCAACCAGAATCCATGGCAAGCCGAATCCACGGGTACCGTCCATACAAACAACAATCCTGGGGGAGTTTTGTTTCATTATATTTTGATTTGATTTTTTAGTTGGAACTAGGCATCCTGAATACCAGCCACTTTCTCGTGAATGATAGTGAATCAACACATATCGTGAGAATAACGCACATAGCATGTGTTGGCGATATAAGCCCGCGGTGAGACCCACCCTGGAGGCTCCGGGTCACACTTGGCGGCTCATACACTAGCCTAAAGATGGGCCTTGAAGACGCAAGCCCAAGACGTTGTCCGGCTAGCCAAGATGGGCCAAGATGTGGCCCAGACGGAGAACATATCAAGACCCGGGCGGGTGAGCCGCCCGGAGACAACTTGCTCAGGAAGGCAAGACAATGTAGAGATAGACTCGGACACATTGTGAGAGTCGGTTACGACTGGTATGACCCGTGGTCTTGACCTCCTATATAAGGGCGAGACCCGGGGTGACTTAGACAGGAACCAATAGATTGAGAACTAGGTCAAGCAATCCGCTCCCTTGTAATCGATACACCAAGCAATACAAACACAAGCAGGACATAGGTTGTTACCTCTACTTGAGGGGCCAAACCTGGGTAAACCCGTCTCCTTTGTCCTGATCAACCCCTTTGAGTCCATCACCTTATCGATGGCCTCGAAACCAAGTCCGTTCACCTGGACATCTGCCGTGACAAAACCACGATAGTTGGCGCCCACTTTGGGTCCTGCCCTCGGTGGCGTTGATCAAAGGGATCTCTCCCAGGGTTCGAGGGATACATGGTCGGAAGGATGAGCAAGAGTCGCCGCGGCCGGCTCTACATCAACGTCGCCGGCTGGGGTCCTGACGTTGACTCTGTTGAATATGGATTGTGGGTTCCCTTTGGAGGAATCCACATCTTCATCGGCAAAGTTGACAAATCTACACTCCAGTCAGCTTCGTCACTCTCCACCACTGACCCGCCGTTGCTGCGCCATTGGTGCCTCGCTCCGCCTCCCCATGGCTCCACTGTGGCCGGCTTCACCTTGCCCTGTCTCTGCGTCATGACTTCCCGGATGCTCTGCGAGCCAGCCGCTTCACCTCGCCTCGCCCGTCCGCCGAGGCCGAGGCCACGCCTTGTACGGTGCGTGCAACCCGGTTCGGCCGTTGCTCCGCCTCACCTCCGACTTGTTGCACCCTGAGACGCCACTCCGGCGACTCTGATTCGCTGCGCCCTAATACGCAACAATGATGGCTCCACCTCGCTGCACTCACCTCGACCGGCTCGGCCTCTGAGCCGCCTTGCCGTTGCAGCCGGCTCTCCCTTAACAGGCCGTGCTCCGCTTCTATCGTGGCTGCGCTGGCCATCGCCGCACTGTTGCACCCAAGCCGCCGCACCGCCGACTTCTAGCTGCATCCGAGCCGCCACATTGTCCGGCTCACCTCCGTTGCCGTGCCTCCACCCAGCTCGCCGCTCCATAGTGGTCGCTCCTCTCGTGTCATTCCCGGCACCTTATACCCGCAAGCCGCAGTGGAGTTCCGCCATGCTTCGCGAGCCGCCCGGCCGTTGTGACCTGTGCAGTGCCTCGCTCGCAACCCGCCGGCTCGCCGCCCCTCCACGCCTCACTTCCACCGCTGAGCCGAGCCGCCGCTACTCATTTACCATCGCGCAAAGCCGTCCCTCTGCTGTCGCAACCCGCCGGCGCTTCTGCTGCCTCACCACGCCCCCGCGCGCCTCCTGACCCGGCAGCCGCGTCTCGCGCTCGCTGGTTCACGGCCCCGTGTCAGCTACTCCCTTTGCATGGGGAAGGAGAAACGGTGGGAGGCGGATGGATAGAAAGAAGTGGGGACCCGATTGAAAAAAGGGGGCACGTGCATATGCATCATATTGATCCGACAAAAATACTAGGTGATATTTATCCTATCAATTTCTCAGTATATATTTTCATCTGAGAACAATTACTCTCTCTTTCTAATATTTTTTACACAGGATAATTATTCATTGCCAAAATGGCATTATACTACGAAGATGGAGGCGTACCAACATTATTAAGAACAGGTGGTCATCCGTGTCGCATGGCTCAATGGACCGCACCGGCTTACAACGCCGCGACCGTCTCTCGCGACCGCACTGGCTTACAACGCCGCGACCGTCTCTCGTGACCGCACCGGCTTACAACGCCGCGGTCGTCTCTCGCGACCGCACCGGCTTACAACGCCGCGGCCGTCTCTCGCGACCGCACCGGCTTACAACGCCGCGGCCGTCTCTCGTGACCACACAGGCTTACAGCACCGCGGCCATCTCTCGCCATCCGCATCGGCTTACAATGCCATGGCGTCTTTCACAAACAGCACCGTCTTACAATGCCGCGGCCGGTTTCTACGTCTACATCAACACGCCAGTGGCTGCATACACCTGTACAAGCCGCCCAACTGACGCGCGCAAGTTGCCACCTTGCGGTCTTATCTACATCAACATCTCAGTGCAGTACTCGTCGATACGAGCCGCCCAACAGACAGGCACACAAGTCGCCGCCATTACAGTTTGGTTCACTTCAACAACCAGCCGAGACGAACCATCGACCGGATTATTGATACAAATCATACGGGATCATCGATAACCTGCCACGGCCAAACCTCAACTTTCAGTGCAGATTCTCAAGCTGCCTCTTCGAGTCAACTTAAGACTCGGGGGCTACAGACATGGCGAGACACATTTGGTCGTTTTCAACAAGAACCCCCGGGTCATGGCGAAGTTAACCCGATCCTGGGGACTACTACATTTTTTGGCGGAATAGTAAAAGTTTTCCAAGAGGACGAACTGCCGAGATATACCGTTCAAACATGGGTTCCCGGATTTATTGGATCATCATAAAGTCACTTGGAGGCTTCTGTCGTTTCTTCATGCAAGATGACGGCTTACAAGATGGTGACTTACAAGATGGTGCACAAGTTGATATCATCAACAAGGACGTTTGCGGGCTTCCAACCCACCGGGTTTAGCTTACACACCCTCTTGATCGGCTCTTCAGCCACCGCAAGTTCGAGTTAAATCTGCCTGTATGCTGATGCTGCTCCGCTATGCGACCCACCGAGCTCTTGCCAGTTAATGTCGATTAGAGACCCTGAGATGTTCAAACATATTTGGCAGTCACTCTTGCTAGAGACCCTGTACTGGTCAACGTTAAACCAGCGGCTCTTGTCACGTGAGGGTTGACTTACGGAAAGCGAGGACAAACTCACCCATCTGCTGCCAACTCTTTGCTATGTGGCCCGTTCGTACTCTTAAACAGTTACTCTTTTAAAGACCATGCATTGTTTAAGGTTCAAACGACAGGTTTGTGTCACGTGACAGGTAGTTTATGGGCCCTAAGGGATACTCATGCCCTGTTGTGTCTCTTTCTGGTTCGTTGTGCTCTTCAATCTCACGTGGAAACCGAGTATTGTTATGAGTTCAAGCAGCGAGTCCACCCAGAAGAACCAGCGTCCGTGTCTCTTTCTGGTTCGTTGTGCTCTTCAATCTCGCCTAGAAATCGAGTATTGTTATGAGTTCAAGAATTGAGTCCACCCAGAAGAACCAGTGGATGTGTCTCTTTCTGGTTCGTTGTGCTCCTATCAGTTAATCTCGTCTAGAGACCATGAGCCGCTCAATGGAGTTGACGGCCACTCTCGTTAGAGACACTACACTGGTATGAGTTCAAGCATCAAGTCCACCCAGAAGAACCATCATATGAGTTTTTTAAGATAAAAGGAAGGAAAGCAAGATCATCATGCATTACATCACATATTGCATCATACATTGCATCATACATTGCATCATATTCACATGACATGCCGGCTTATCAAGCCGGGTCAGAGCAAGATTATGAAAGAAGGAGCAATGTTATGAAAGATATAACATCTCCGGGTTGTGCTTCTTCAAGCCGCCCTCACAACAATGCAGAATATATTCTGTCTTGTTTATTTTTGCAGGTATTATCTCTTAAGATGAGCCGCCGTTAAGTATTCTGCAAGAGCAAATGGATCTTTAATAGCCAACCTGGCTAGATCTTCATGGTTTATCGTAACTAGTATTAAATGATTGGGTTTTCAAGCTAGCTCGGAGAATTTATTATTTCAAGAGCCGCCCTGTCAGATATAATGTCGTGTCACCTAATTAACCGGATTTCTTCAAATGTGCTCTATAGTAATCTACAACGCTCATGGTTTTCTCAAACATATATTTGCCGGGTTGCACCGCAACCACGAGCAGGGATTTCATATGAAAGACAAAGGAATTATTCCAGGATATTCATTCCGGGTTATATTACAATCACGGTCAAGGATTCATTCAACAAACTGTGGCAAGTCATATTATTCTTACATAGTCCGAAGTCGCCGCAGGCAGACAACTCGGCACTTGGGGGCTACACTAGTCAAGTACAGTTTATATCAATTATGCAAGTCTCATATCGCTGCAAGCATGCACCACGACACTTGGGGGCTAATGCAAGCCCTTTTTCAAATCATTACATTGTCAGCAAGACCATATTATCTCAAGGAGATGAGCCGGCATTTCTACATTTTTCTAAGTCCTAGCCCAGTAATTCTTACTGACCCGGCACTTGGGTGCTACACCGCTCAGATCAATTTTTTCTAAAGTCCCAAGTCACCGCAGGCGTGCGACCGAACACATGGGGGCTACAGTACTCAACTGTTTAAACAGATTATATGGTTCAAATTGAAGACCCGGCCCATCACATGATGATGAGCCGGCCCTTGGGGGCTACACCTGCTGAAGTTTCATAAGGTATAAGACAATTATAAGTCCCAGGTTGCTTCAGACAGGACAACCCGGCACTTGGGGACTACATAGTCCAATATATTATTGCAAAAGCACAAACTTATCATGGATAATCTTGGAGCTTGGGGGCTACAGGTAATATGGACATATCAAAATCTTTGAGGAGAATTTTCAAAGATGTTAATTATGGAGTTCAGTTGTTAGACCCGGCGTCACCAACATTCATGACCCGGTGTTATCAAAAGATCATAACCTGCCAGAGTTTATATAAACTGCCCTGCTTCACAACAATGGAAACCCGGATCTACGTCATGAGGATTTCTTATTTTCAAGATTTTCATTAAGCCAAAGTATTGGAAGCCAACTCAATGGCATATGGGTATTCTATTCCCAATATTTTTCAAAGGACACTGTTAAGCAAGACGATTTTTCAAGACGACTCATTCATTTGCAGAAAAGAGCTAGATTTCTGAGGAGCCATTTTATAAGCCGACCAAAGGAGCAAGTCGGCCACTTAACATATTTATTATTCTCATTTCAGGAGGTTACCGTGAATAAATTCAAGCTAACCTAGGGCTAATGTCGGGGATATACCCCGCGGTATGACCCGGCCAGGACCTGGTGACTCAAAGGAGACCTGGTCAAGACATGGCGTTTTATTGATGACCTGGCAGGCGGGTTGCAGGACGACCAGGCCCAAGACCCGGCGTATAAGCCGGCGCCAGGCGGCTCACAAGAGAAGGCCCAAAGGAGAGAGGATTCCCTTACAAGAGAAACAAGACCGGGAGTAGGATTCAAGAGACACTAGTCCTACTCCTACTCCTAGTAGGACTGTATTTGTAAACCTACCCTCTCCACTTATATAAGGAGGGGTAGAATGCCCTAGAGACACAAGTTCACAAGTCAACAAGTTTAGACAGATACAAGAGATTAGAGATAGACAGATTAGAGGCTCTCGTGATTAGAGGTAGCAAACAACACCCTTGTAACCGAGAGATATCCTTCATCATCAATACCAGACAAGAAGGACGTAGGCTTTTACCTCCATCGAAGGGGCCGAACCTGGGTAAACATCGCGTCTCTCGATTCCGACCAACCCCATCAAGTCACGACATAGTTGTGCTTCTGCCCCGAACCTAAGTCCGTTCAACCAGACATCTGCCATGACAAATCCACGACAATGATGAGTACAACTACAGGGTAGAATCCTTGTGATTTGAGGTAGTCAAAATCAAGAGCCCCTATCATGCCTTGTTTGGGCGACCGGTTGACGCCAAGTTCATCGCTAGGCCCTGCTATGTCTATTTGCAGCTCAAGATGCCCGGATTAAAGGGGACGATTATGTTCATGGTGATCGGAAAATGGCTATTGAGTGTGAAGAGGGGAACGCGGTTTATGCGGAATCCAGTTGTGCTGAGGCAGAGCTCAAGTTCTATAAGGAAAATGTTGACCCGGAGGACATGACTCCGCTGAAGAAGCCTACCACAGAGGTTGAGCCGCCCCTCAAATTTTCGGCAGATGACACCAAGGCGATGGACTTCACTCCGGGCGACTCATCTATACAGTTCATTATTGGGGCCAATATGGATCCCAAATAGGAAAGCACGCTCATTGAATTCATTCGCGAGAATTGGGACATCTTCGCATGGAAGCCCTCTGACATGCCGGGTGTACCGAGAGAGTTTGCTAAGCACAATCTTAATGTGGATCCTAAGTTTAAACCTGTCAAGGAATTTCTACAGCGGTTCAACGAGGAGAGACGCAAGGCCATCGGGGAAGAGGTCGCCCGGCTCTTGGTGGCAGGTTTCATTGTCGAGGTCTTTCATCCGTAGTGGCTTGCTAACCCAGTGCTTGTGCTCAAGAAGAACGGCATGTGGCGTATGTGTGTGGACTATATGGATCTTAACAAAGCCTGTCCGGCTGATCCTTTTGCTCTCCCTCGTATTGATCAAATCATTCATGCTACGACGGGTTGTGAAAGTTTATCCTTCATGGATGCTTATTCGGGATATCATCAGATCAAGATGGCGGTTAAGGACAAAGAGAAGACGGCTTTCATCACACCTTCTGGGGCCTTCTGCTACGTATATATGCCTTTTGGGCTCAAGAGTGCCCAGGCGACTTATCAGCGTTGTGTGTAGAATTGTCTTCACAACCAAATTGGGCACAATGTTCATGCTTATGTGGATGACACTGTGATCAAGTCAAGGAAGAAGGAGACTCTGCTTGATGAATTAAAGGAAACCTTTGACAATCTGCGTATCTATAAGATGATGCTTAACCCGACAAAGTGTGTCTTAGGTGTTCCGGATGGCAAGCTCTTGGGATTTCTGGTCTCTCAGCGTGGTATTGAAGCTAACCCGGATAAGATCAAGGCTATCACCTCCCTGGCTGAGTCGGCTTGTATCAATGATGTTCAATGCCTGGCAGGGTGGATCGTTGTGTTGAGCCGGTTCATAAGCCGCCTTGGTGAGAAAGCCATCCCTTTATGTCAAATGATGAAAAAGACAGACAATTTTGTATGGATTACGGCGGTGGGTAAAGCGTTTGAGGCACTCAAGAAGCAGCTCACTGAGCCGCCGGTTTTAGATGCTCCGGCTAAGAAAGAACCCTTGCTCTTGTACGTGGCGGCTAACAACAGGGCTGTCAGCACTGCAACCATGGTCAAGCGCAAGGAGGCAGGGATGGAATATCCGGTTCAGAGGCCGGTTTCTTATATCAGTGAGGTCCTGACGGAGTCCAAGCAGAGGTATCCACATTGGCAGAAGCTAGTATATGGGGTGTTCATGGCCAACCGCAAGCTAAAGCACTACTTCTTAGGGCAACAGATCACTGTGGTCAGCTCTGTCCCATTGGGGGATATAATTCAAAACAGAGAAGCTACTGGCAGGATTGCTAAGTGGGCATTGGAGCTGGGACCTCTCAATATGAGATACGTACCTCGTACGGCTGTCAAGTCTCAAGCCCTTGTGGATTTCATAAACGACTGGACAGAGTGTTAGGCGCACGAAGAAAAGCCAGATAACACATACTTGACAATACACTTTGATAGGTCCAGGCAGCCGGAAGGATCAGGGCATGAGTTGTCTTAACCTCCCCCAAAGGTGACAAGTTCTGTTATGTGCTCCGATTAATGTTCCCTTGTACTAATAATGCTGCTGAGTACGAAGCCCTACTTCATGGCCTCAGGGTGTCTAAGGAGATGAACTTAAGCCGAGTAAGGTGCTTCAGCGACTCAGATCTTGTGGCTCAACAAGTTTCAGGCACTTGGGATTCCCAAGATCCGCGGATGGCGGCTTATCGTCACGCGGTGGATGTCATTGCTGATCACTTCAAGGGTTATCAGGTGGATCATATTGATCGTTGCCGGAATGAGGTGGCCGATGCCCTGTCAAGATTAGGCTCTCAACGAAAGCCGGTGCGGCCTAACGTCTTTTTGGATGTCTTACATCACCCGTCAGTTAAGTTGCCTTCAGAGGAAGACTTAGCTATTCCTGACCCAGAGGGACAGCTGGTGGCAGCTCTACATGCTATTCCGGATTGGACTATACCTTACTTGGCATACTTGACTCGGGCCGAGTTACCCGATGATGAAAATCTGGCTAGACAGATCACCAGACAGTCTAAGTCCATGACGATAGTCAATGGCGAATTACATAAGTGTAGCGTCACCGGCGTGTTTCAGCGTTGTGTTTCACCGGATGAGGGTAAGGAAATTTTGAATGAAATGCATGCGTGTGATTGTATCACACCGGCTCAAAATCTCTGGTGGCCAAGGCTTTTAGGCATGGTTTCTTCTAGTTGACGGCTCACAAATATGCGGAGGATCTGGTCCGCAAGTGCGACGGTTGTCAAAAGTTTGGCCGGCATGCTCATGTTCTGGCTCAAGAACTGCGCATGATTCGAATCACTTGGCCATTTGCAGTCTGGGGGCTCGATATGGTCGGGCCTTTCAAGAGATCCAAGGACAAAAAGACACACCTCTTGGTGGCAGTTAACAAGTTTACCAAATGGATAGAGGCTGAGCCGGTCAGCAAGTGTGGTGCGGCTACGGCGGTTCAGTTTATTAAAAGGCTGATCTACCATTTTGGTTACCCTCACAGTATCATCACAGACAATGGCATGAACCTGTCCAAGAGGGCTATGAAAACATTCTGTGACATTGAGCACATCCGGCTGGATGTTTCTGTGGTTGCTCATACACAGTCCAACGGTCAGGCAAAGCGTGCTAACCAAGAAATCCTGAGAGGTTTCAAGCCCCGGCTTATAGTTCCTTTACAGCGAACGTCGGGTTGTTAGGTATAGGAGTTGCCGTCCGTCTTATGGAGCATCAAGACTACCCCCAATAGATCAACAGGTTATACACCTTTCTTCATGGTTTACGGTGCAGAGGCCGTATTACCAAGTGACATGTGTCATGACTCGCCACGAGTGGCGGCTTATGTTGAGTCGGACAATGAGACGGCGCGTCAAGACGCGTTGGATGCCTTGGAGGAGGAACGTGATCTGGTGGCGGCTCGTTCGGTGATTTATCAGGAAGACCTACACCGCTATCATAGCCGCAGAGTCAAGACACGGACATTTCAAGAAGGCGACTTAGTGTTGCGGCTGATCCAAGATCAGACAAATATGCATAAGTTGTCTCCTCCATGGGAAGGGACTTTCATGGTCAACAGAAATCTCAACAACGGGTCATATTACATCATTGACATCTGAGACAATTCAGATACCTCGGGGCAGGAGACCCGCTGGCCGTGGAACATAGCGCATCTGCGGCCTTACTATACCTATGTCGTTGAGACTCGACATTGTACACTATCATTGTATATATCATATTTATATATGAATAAAAGTTGGCATCCCTGCAAGCCGGGGCCTCTGCCGTTTCGCATATCTCAATCTGTGCAAACACATGGTCATCTAGGGGGCTTCCCACTCTCCGGGTGTAGCTTATCAAACCCTATCGATTGGCTCTCAAGCCAAAAAGTTGACTCCATCAACATGATCATCCAGGGGGCTTCCCACCCTCCGGATGTAGCTTATCAAACCCTATCGGTCGGCCCTTAAGCCAAACAGTTGATTCCGTCAACACATGTCACTTGGGGGCTTCCCACACCGGGTGTAGCTTACACACCCTCTTGATCAGCTCTCAAGTCAAACAGGGTTAAACCTGCCTGTAAGCTGATGCTACTCTACCGGACTCTTACCAGTTAATCTCGCCTAGAGACCCTGTGCCGGTTCAAAACAATTGACGGCCAATCTCCATAGAGACACTGTACTGGTCAAGGTTAAAACGACGACTCTTGTCACATGAGGGTTGGCTTATAGAAAGCTAGGATAAACTCTCCCGCCTACTGCCGACTCTCCGCTATGTGGCCCGTTCGTACTCTTAGACAGTTAATCCTTGAGGACACTCTACTGTTTAAGGTTAAAATGACGGATTTATGTCACGCGAGAGGCAGTTTTTGGGCTATCAGGGTACTCATGCCCTGCCGTGTCTCTTCTGGGAAGTCACACTTCCTTTCAGTTAATCTCGCTTAGAGACCCTGAGCCGGTTCAAAAACTTAATGGCCAATCTCCATAGAGACCCTGTACTGTTAAGGAGTTTTAAGTTGCGAGTCAACCCAGTCGAACTGGCACATGAGCTGTTTTTGAAAAACATGTTAGGAAGATACATCATCTCTGGGTTATGCTATTTTAAGCCGCCCTCCTAACCATGTCAAGGTACATCTATTTTTGCAGGTCAATTAAACCGCCAAGAGTCGGCAAAGCTTCCAATGTAAAGTGCAAGGAAGATGTTAGGTATTAAGCCGGACTATTCAAACATGTGCACAATGGCACAGTTCAGGTAAAGGCAAAGTTACTACAAGCCTATTACATATGCTCTTTGTAGAGCCCAAAAATATTTCAAAGTGTTTTACACCGCTCATGGCGGGTCACAAGAGTTCGCTTATCAACGGCGTTCACAACTCCATTAGCTGGCTGGTGGGTCAGCCTGCTCAGGATCTTCGACCTCCTTGATCTGAAGATTGTCCAAGTCCTAGTTGAAGTGGGTTAAAGCTGCAAATTTTCCCTCTTCAAAGAGGGGGGCAGGTCAAGATCAGAAGCAAAAAGATGCTTACTGCGGGCGGGTGTCAGATCCTTGGCTTCAAAGAGGGGACCGCGAATTCTCTTCTGATCAGCATCATAAGACGCTTGATAAGTTGATAAGTTCACCTCTTCAGCTAACATGGAGGCGAGAACCTTGGAAGTCTTCACACAGTTGCACTACTAGGGAAAACCTTATAGGAAGGACAATATCAGTAGCGCTGGAATGTAACAGGCGCTGCTGCTAGTTAGCAGTAGTGCTTTATTTGGCAAGCGCTACAAGTAAAGACTTAGTAGTAGCGCTGTAAACAAAAAGAGCTCTACTGCTAAGTGGGAACAGACGATCCCACCGGCACTATTGGTAGTAGCAGCGCTGTCCAGAATAAAGCGCTACTACTAATACTCTAATAGTAGCGCTTTGTTTGTTGGAACCGCTACTGATAATGGGCCCCACTTAATAGTAGCGTTTTTTTGGAAAGCACTACTGCTAAGTAACATAGCAGTAGCACTTGCTGAAAAATAGTGCTACCGCTATGCGTGGCTGGTGCCACTTTTTCACCCCCTCCCCTCCTTCCTATTGCCCTCTCTCCCCCTCCTTTCCCCTATCCCCTCACCATTGTTGCCCTTCTTCTCTCTTCCTCCTACCTCTTTTCTCTCCCCATTAATGCCCCCCTCCACCATAACTCTCCTCCATAAATGGCCTTCTCATCTCTAGCTAGCTCCATAATTAAAGGTCCCCCTATCTCATTTGTTTGGCTCTCCCTCCATTCCATTAGATATAGAGCTAGCTAGCTCATCTCTCTCCCTCTCCATTAGTTACCTAGAGTCATCTCTCCTCCCCAATAACTTGATCTAGCTAGCTATTGATATGTCCCCAACAACTAGATGTAACTAGATCTAGCTTGATATATAGGTGAGTAAAAAGTTGTTCATTTCAAGAATGGGAATATGTGTGTGTGAATGGGAATATGTGTGTTTGGGATATGGAGAGATTTGTGCGAGTGGCATGCCCCGAGTTGCTTATGTTTTACCGAAATGTTGATTTATTTCTGTTTCGGTGAATTTCGAGCAAACTCGATATGTCCTATTTTTAGGCAAGGTCATGCCTAATTTTTATATGACTTTGATGCATGCATGCATTTTGTTTATAACCCTTTTGCTTGTTATACTATGCATGTAGTCGGTCATGAAGGTGAGTGGATGGAAGGTGGAGCGATACATGCAATCCGCGGTAATGGACATGCATGCAAATAATTGGACTAGGATTAGATGTCTGTGTACAAGATGAAAAGAAGGAGTCCTTTTGGACCCTTATGATCATGGCAGCTTGAAAGCGCACCTACTGATGAATGGTTCCATGGATGGCTATACTTGGTGGATAAGTGAAGATGATGATGATGGGGACATCCACATGGCAGGGAATAACGACATGGGGCTAGACGAAGAGACGACCGATCGACACGAAGACGATGACATCGGACATGGCGGCGGGGAAGAGTTAAATGACGGTGGCGGAGAAGATTCCGAACATGGCGGCGGAGAAGATTCCGGACACGGCGAAGCAGAGGCGGCGGTCACGCTGCAGTCTTCGACGCGACTAAGTGCAGTCGTGTAGGACCCTCATGTTCGAGACCTCCTTTGCAAGAATACGACTAGCGACAGAGATGCTTCTAGAGAGGAGGCCAAGCTGGCACAACTTGAAGTAGACTCGAAGACTCCATTGTATGATGGTTGCGATCCCGAGGTGACCCGCTTGAGTTTCACGCTCGAACTTCTAAAGACGAAGGCCAAAAACAAATGGACAAACAAAAGCCTCGATGAGCATTTGAAGTATCTAAATAGTAAAGTTCTTCCCGCGGGGAACCTGTGTCCTACTAGTGTCGATGAGGCCAATAAAATCGTTTGCCCTTTTGATTTGCCGCACATTAGGTACCATGCATGCATCAACGATTGCATCATTTATCAGGGGGAGCATGCGGAAAAAAACAGCTGTCCAGTGTGCAATGCTTCTCGATACAACAAGGCAGGAAAGAAAGCTCCTCAGAAAGCTATATGGTACTTTCCGATCACTCCCCGTTTGCGGTGGTATTTCGTAGATCCTAAGGAAGCAAAGCTCATGCGTTGGCACGCAAAGAGGAAGAAGCCCGACGATGGAGATGATCTGAAGCTGAGACACCTCGTAGATGGTAGCCAGTGGAGAGCATTCAACACCGTATATGGATTTTCTGCAGAAGATCCAAGGAACATCGTTCTTGGTGCAAGTACGGATGGCATGAATCCGTTTGGAAACCAAAATACCAACCACAGCACAAGGCCCGTCTTTGTATGGATGTACAACCTCCCCCCATGGAAGTGCATGAAGACAAAGTACATACACATGAGCATGCTGATTCCAGGGCCGAAACAACCAGGAAATAATATTAACCTGTATATGGGGCTTCTAAAAGAGGAGCTAGACACGTTATGGAAAACACCGGTATGACATGGGACACCAGCAAAGGAGAGTATTTCTATATGAGAGCCACGCTGCTGACGACGGTGCAAGACTATCTCGATTACGGTTACACCTCAGGCCAGGTGTGCCACGGATACTATGGATACACGAGGTGCATGGATGATACAACGTCTCAGCAGCTTACGTCGACGAAAGATGGCGGGTCCGAGAAAATCGTGTACATGGGGCATCGTAGATGGCTCGAGAAGGATACCCATGGAGAAAGTGTGGAGATCTATTCAATGGGTTGACTGAGCATCGAGGACCTCCACGTAAGAGAAGTGGCGCTGAAATCAACGAGCTGTTGAATAACTGGGGACAGTGCCCCACGTCGGGAACGATGAAAAAGGCACCGGAGCCGCTACTGAAGGTATGGAAAACGAGGTCTATTTTCTGGGACTTGGAGTACTGGCCCAATCATGACACGCCTCATTGCCTTGATCAAATGCATATCACGAAGAATGTCCTCGAGTGCTTGCTTGGCACACTGATGAACATGCCGGAGAAGACCAAGGATGGGCCGAAGGCAAGGAAAGACTTGGAAGATTTGAAGATCAAGAAAGATCTCAACCGTAAAAAGTCGACGAAGGAGACGAAGACACAGATGCAGGAGAGGGAAAGGGGCAGAAAATTCAACAAGAAGGAGGAGAATTATTGCCCCCCTTCTTGATTCACCTTAAGTGCGAAGGAGATCGATCAATTCATCAAGTGCCTTATGGGAATCAAAGTCAGTTCCGGTTACTGTGGGAAGATAAGCAGATTTCTAGACCCCAAGAAGAAAAGGTTCAGCGGGATGAAGTCTCATGACTGTCACGTGATGATGATGCATATACTACTAGTTGCCATTAGAGGGATAATGTACAAGCACGTCCGTGACACGCTTACTGGTCTCTGCAACTTCTTCGACGTTATCTTTCGAAAGTCCATAAGTGTGAAGCAGCTCCGAAGGCTATAGGAAGAGGTCGTTGTCATACTATGTGAGCTTGAGATGTACTTACCGCACGCGTTCTTTGACATCATGGTGCATCTGTGTGTCCACATCATGGACGACATCATCGACCTCGGGCCGACATTCCTTCACAGCATGATGCCATTCGAGAGGATGAATGTGGTCATCAAATGATTCATTTGTAACATGTCCCGTCTCGATGGGAGCATCGTCCAGGGGTATCTGACGCATGAGTGCATCTCCTTTTGCGAGAATTATATAGGCATCGGAGACCCTGTTGTTAGTTTGCCCATCAACAAGCACGATGGGAGGCTAGAATGAGAAGGTCACAACAACGGCCGGAAGGAATTGCACATGGACTACTCGGATCGACGGAACGACTTTGACAGGGCTAACTTAGTAGTGCTACAACACCTAGATGTGGTAGATGATTATGTGGCACGACACAAAGAAACCATCGCAAATAAGTACCCTGATAAGACGGACGACTAAGTTACTATAGAGCACAACGCCACTTTCTTGCGTTGGTTCAAAGAGCAAGTTCTTGAAAATCCCCCGGAAGAGCACAGTTTGGACGGATTGCTCAGACACGCCTTAGCACATGGCCCCGCACCCACACTAGCGAGCTACCAGTCATACGATATCAACGGGTACACGTTCTACACGGAGGCCAAAGACATGGACAGTGATTACCAGAACTCCGGGGTGACGATTGAATGCGTGGCCGATGCTAATGACACAACTGAAAGATTCTACAGAAGGGTCGAAGAGATCTAGGAGCTTGAATATACTGGATTGCCTGATGCGACGATGTTTCGTGTCAGATGGGCTAAGGACGTCGTAAGAGAAAACAAGTATTTCACTACCATGTCTATACCACCTGCTGACGAGAAGAGTGCAACCGTGAATGTTAACGTCATCACCAAAACTGAGCCATGGGTACACGCTAAGCACATGCCACAATGCTTCTTCATAACCAACCCGACCAATCCCAGCCGTGTTGTCGTGAGTAGAGGCAAAAGGAGCATCATCGGAATGGACAGAGTCGCCAACGAGGAAGACTACGACCAATACGGCAACCCGATGAGGGAAGATGACGATGACGATGAAGCATACGTGAACACAAGAATCAATACTACATTACATAATAAAGACCGTACTCCATGGTTCCGAAAAAGTCACAAGGAGGGGCTCAATTATTCGGCAACGAACAAGAAAGGGAAGAAGCTCAATGTGAAACGTCGTCGACGCAGCTGAGAAACCATCATTTATATATATGTATCTATTTTGTGTACGCACTTAAGTAACCATTATCGGTGAACTGATATATATATGTTACCACCACATGCATGGTTTCGGTGGTATTCACACAGTGTGGGAGGGGGACGCCGTCGTAAATAGAAAGGGAGAAAGCAACACAAAAGAAATACAAAAGGGAGAAAGCAATACAAAAAAAGTGAGAAAGTAATACAAAAAAAAGAAAAGTAAACAGAAAAGAAAAGGGAAATAATGGACAAGCGCTACTACTATGTGTATTTTAGAATTAAAAAACTGGAATTAAAACAGTTAGTAGTAGCGCTGGATTATGGACAAGCGCTATAGATAAATTAGCTATAGCGCTGGCCCTAACCCAACACTACTACTATTTTTGAGTTAACCACTGCGCGTGCTCAAATTTTGCAACTCCCATTCCCCCCCGGCCCGGCCCCCACCTCTCCCCCTCCTCTCTGTTGCACACCGCCGTCGCCCTCCTGCCTGCCGCCGTCGCCCCTGCCCGCCACCGTCGCCCTCCGCTCTGTCGCGCGCCGCCGTTGCCCTCCTGCCCGCCGCCGTCGCCCCTGCCCACCGCCCGAGCCCTCCCATTCCCCTCACTCTCCCACCTCTGCCCTCCTCTCTGTCGCGCACCGCCATCGCCCTCCTGCCCGCCGCTGTCGCCCCTGCCCGCCGCCGTCGTAGGTGCCCGCTTCGGCCTCCTCGTCCGCGCCGCTGCAGGTACCCCCTCCCCCTCACCTCCCCCTCTCTCTAGTCAGTTTGGAAAAAAAACCAGGGTTAAAAACAGGATTGTTGCTACTTTGTGATATGCATATGATAAATTCTCTGTGTTGTGTACATGTGGAAGCTCACCTTGTACTTTGGTATTTGGTTGAATGACGAAGAATATCTGAGTGGCCTATGTTTTGCCGGAATGTTGATTCGTTTCCATTCCGGCTAATTTCAGGCGCTCCATATGTCCACTTTTTAGCAAAGGTCGTGCCGAAAATTTCCGTGTTTTTCGGCATGACTTGTGCTAGAAACAAGGACATATGGAGTGCCCGTGATTTGCCGGAAGGGGAATGAATCAACATTCCGACCAATATAGGCCCCTTTTTTATCTTCATTATATCTTTTATTTACAATTGTTAAATAGGAAACATGTCTAGCCACACCTCAGCCAGGGGTTCTGCTCGCCTCGAAGAAGACCCCATGGAGGCAGCAAATCAGTTTTTCGAGTACCTGGACCAACACCAGATGGGGGAGCATGGTGGTGGCAGTGGCACCAACTACCCCGACGCCCACGCCGACACCGGCACCAGCACTGGCACAGGCATCGACACCACCGCCGAGACCGGCAACAATGCTGTCGTAGCCGGTAAAGCACCGAAGCAGAAGAGGGCACGAAGACCAAACGAGCTCGGCATCGGACAAATTATGGTCACGGAGATGCACCCCAAGAAATTAGAGCCAACAGCGCCGGATGAAGTGCGCTCGTGCTGGGGCAATCAACTAGGATGCATCCTCAGGGAAACCGCCAACATCAACGACGAGAAGTTGAAGAAGATACCACATATGGAGCACATGCTCCTAAAGAAGTTGCACAATGGGTTCTTGTTCCCCGGCCACACAAAAAGCAAAAGATCCATGGGACGATGATGCCATGACAAAGGTAAACAACAAGGCAATGGTGATAGTCACCAACGAGTTGTCCGCCTGGGAAGTTTGGGTAAAAAAAGCGATTGATAAGAATGAACCGTGGTCCAAGATTCATGCTGACAATCCGTCACTTACGGAAGAGGACTTTGAAAAATTCAAGGAGACGTGTGCTAGGGATGAAACCAAGAAAAAGTCAGAGAAAATGAAGGCGCTCCAGGCTAGAACACGCCTCCCCACCGCCTCGGAAGCCGTGGTTACAAGGGGAAGAGGCACGTATGGGCCAAGGAGGACGTCGAACGTGAATTTCACGGAATCCCAGACCCCTTGGCGGAGTTCACCAACCCGCTGGAGCGTGACTGGATTAGGGCCCGGTACAAGTGGGACCGCGTCAAGAAGACCTTTTACACGGACCCGAACATGAGGGAGTTCATGAGACTTCTGGTAATTGTTATATTACCACATTATCATATTAGCTTCCTATCAATTCGACTACAAGTTTTGTCACATTATTAGTAAACTATCAACGTTCCTTTAGCAGAAAGAGGAGCACCAAAAGGCAGCCGAAAGCGACGAGTGGTCACAACCGTCGGCGAGGCCCAAGTGGGACACCCATTTCAACCGGGCCCTGAACATACTAAAAAAGGTCCCGCAGGCCACACCACCGTCCTATGGACGTGTGCACGGCGTAGGAGATGGCGCCTCGTGGAAGACGTGCTACCATGAGGAGCTAGAGGAAAGAAGGAAGAGAAAGTTGCTTACTCAATAGACCATCGACCAGAAGGTCGCGCTTGCGTTCAATAAGTCCAAAGCTGAGTTGGGACAGACCATCGACCAGAAGGTCGATGCAAATGTCGGTGCAGCGGTTGATTCCGGCATTTCCAGCCTGCTTCCGGCATTTCCAGCTTGCTTCCGGCATTTTTTGAATGGGCGAAGAACAATCCAAATAAAGGGCCAGCGGACTTTCCGATGCCCAGCTATGTCGGGAGCAATTCGATGAACATCGCACCACTAGCACCTGCTCATGCCACCACACATGCTCCCGCTCCTGTTCATAGCAGCCCGTCCTCTGTCTCTGGCCAACTCAGCGGGCCTTCGTCTATGGCCGAGCTCGACACCCTCACGGTAATCATGCGTCATACCCTTTTCACCAGCATGTCTATATAGTCTTCCGTTTCAATTGCTTTTCGGATGTTTGACGTCATAGACATGTCTTCGTAGGCCAACGGTACCCCGTGCACCCTACTGTACGACATCAAGGGCCAGAAGGTGGTCGTGGGAAAGGCAACGATCGTGAAGCCGGAGGACCGCATGTTCCACAACCGAGAGATGCTCGATGGCGTCTTAAAGGTTAACGTGGCCAGTGTTTTACCAGGCTTCGAGGATTTGACTCCTCCGGTACCAGTCGATGACGAGGAGACACCTCAATGGATCGGCGCATGCAAGAGATGGTTCTTGCCTTGGCCAAAGACTCTTCTTCGTCTCGAGGCGCCCAGTATCACACCAATGACAGCTTCTCAAGAAGGTATGAACACCACCCCACCTACCAAATTACCTGCACCTGTCATGGCGTGTGATAGCGGACGACGCGAGGGAGAGCCTCCATTAGTGCCAGATGACGTCACCCCCATTGTCGAAGAAGCAAATGCTGATGATGACATGGTGGAGGATGATGATGACCCAGACAAGTATTTCAATACTGCCTATGATGATGGAGGATTGATGGCTCAGGACAACAAAGACTTAGGCTTTGAGCATGGAGATCATGACTTGATGTTGCCTGATTTGCCAGAGTCGGAACGTCCTAAGGCGGAATGCAAAAGGTCTCTCTTCAAGCGATCCTCGCAGGAGATGCCTCCAGATGCCGCCTCTACCCAGCAACCCCCCGAGGCCCGTCCAATGTTTAGCCCGAAGACACTTGGGGGTGGTTATGGAAGGTATGTTGGGCTCACTACCGCTGCAACCCAACAAGAAGGCAAGGAGGAGACCGGAAAAGAAAGGCCCTAAAGGCGCCAGAGCTGCTTCAAGCAGCCAGCTGCCTCTGAAGCCCCGGGAGGTAGACAGAATACCTGTCGTAGGTGCGGAGTGAATCCATGTCGCCGGCCACACGATCCTACCTCAGAAAGCGCTAGAGGACATACTGAACAATGATCTAAGGAGACTTCATGATGATGTGCTGGCCAGAGAGAAAAGCCTTCTCATCTCGGGAAAACCAAGATACCAGCTTTACGTGGCTCAGGTGCCGACTAGGAAGTTGTACGTCGAGGGATGGCCCGCGAATAAGTTCATCCTGCGATTTGACTACATCTACGACATGTTCCACATGTCCAAGATGGATTTCTAGTTCATCCGCATGTATGCGCTGTATCTCAACTACACCATCAGGATCGAGAACATAAAATATATCTGCATCGCGGACCCGTACCATATGCACAAGAGCTTCTTGGATGTCTGCAACGAGCACCGTGACTATGCGAGCCAGTACATCGACGGCTTCATGATCGCTAATAAGGACAAGGAAGCGATTCTCCTGCCTTATCATCCCACGTAAGTCATTCATGCATATCCTTTCATAAGTGTTAATCATTCCTTTGCAAACATGGAGTCTAATTTGAGGCGTACTTAATTTGCGCAGCGCGCGGGGGGGGGGGGGGGCGCCGTCCTCATCGTTCTGTACCCAGAATACTCCCATGCTATATACTTGGACTCATCGAAGAACATCAAGAAAAAGGATTACAAGCACATAAAGAGTGTTCTCGATAGTGCCCTGTTAACCTTCAGCATGTCTGGTGGATATATCAAGGACAAAAAGTATAGGAGGAACGGGTTGGGTTTCAGCCATAAGACCGACTTCTGCTGCATCCAGCAACCGCACATCAGTAAGGCTGATGGATACCTCATGCATCACCTGCTCGAGTTCAGAAGGGATAATCAACGCCTTCGCATGTCAGCTACTACCAACGATGCCGAGATTATCAACTGGGCCACAAGCATAGGAAATACACCGGATCATCGACTCCGAGCTGAGTTTTATCACGTGCAGTGTGAACTTGCCAAAGTGATCATGAAGCAGGTCCTTGAACAAACAGGGATGTTCTACCATGGGCCAATCACGCAGGATGATGTTCAAGCACTGCTAATCACTCAGCGTCTAGACCTGAAGCCTTTCAAGATGCTCGGGTCCTTCGTCCCTGACTATGAAGATTGGACCGAGGACTGATTATCGTTGACAATATATGTGTCACTAGCGTCCAGACGAAACTATGTGATGTAATTAAACCGTGATCCTGAACTATCATAGATCCCTCTAGTTAATTAGTTTGGGTATGAGGAACTTCGTCATTTATGTTTACTTACTATAGGATGCTTGTATTTTGCTAATTATGCCTCTTTGTGTTCTTAAGTACATTATGGTGCATCTTATCATTCACGATGCAGGTACATAGATTAGAGATGGCGAAGGGTTTCTATGTCGTGTTCGTTGGGAAGGTTCCAGGAGTCTATGACCACTGGCCAGACGCTCAGGCCCAGGTGGACAAGTTGCCGGGTGCTAGCCATAGAGGGTTCAAAAGCAGACCCGAAGCAGAAATGAGTTACTTGAGGTGGACGCTCCAACAAGAGCGGGGGCAGAACCGCCGGTGCCTCAAGTACTACATAGTCGCGGTCTTGATGATGCTGATCGCTCTTCTCTTGTACATCATGGTTTAGATTGAGATGATGAAACTTGTGTGTGTGCCATGACCATGCAGTCGCACTTATTCGAGACATGATATGACTTGTGTATCATTATTTTTGAGATGTGATGATAGTTGTGTTGAATGATGATGACGTACTGTATGTGTATGTTTATTGTGACCTGATGAAACTACCGTATAGATCATGTATAAATACATAACGAATACGTAGAGCGGATATGAATCTGTGATAGCAGGAGTTATAGCAGCAGCGCTGGAATACATATAGCAGCAGCGCTTGCCTCTTTGCAGCGCTATAGATAGTTAGCAGTAGCGTTGGTAAGTGCAGCGCTACTGCTAACCAGACTTAGCAGTAGCGCTCCACCAACCAGCGCTACTGCTATAACTTAGCTATAGCGCCTTAGCAGTAGCGTTGGACCCATCGCTACTACTATAGGTTTTTTAAGCGCTACTAGTAGGGTTTCTCCTAGTAGTGTTGGCTTAATCAGCATCAGTGAATTCTGAGCCGTCATCATTTTTGAATGGAAATCCATCCATCATGTCTTCAGGGGTTAACTCAGGAGCAAACGCCAATGCTCGGCTTATAACTGCAATAGCTCCCTGGTGGGCGACTGATTTTTTAAGCTCTACAATCTGTTTTGGCAGGGTGGATAATAGTTCTATGACCCCTTTCATAGTTGAAGGGGTGGTATCCTTGTAGAGCACATCCTTGATCGTGTAGACAGCTCCACAATAAAGTTGTTCCGTCACAGTGTAAATAGCTTTCAGGGGCAGCAAGCTGTCGGAAGCGAGTTGGCGGCTCTTTGGACCTGCATAAGACGGAATCTTTGTCATAAGTTGCCAATACAAGTTTACATACAATATTTGGGTTAAGCAGTTAAATACTTACCAAATATGGTGGCGGCATCTTTCTAATATGGCGCTTCAAAGATTGCAATTCATCTTACACAATTACCAGCCGTTGGTCAGCATCATCTGCTCGTTGAGTCAGGGCGGCTCGTTCAGTTTCAGTAGATTCTTTGAAAGCGGCAAAGTCGGCTTTGATCTTAGTCAGTTCTTCGGAAAGGAGCCGACACTTTTCATGAGCCTCGCTTCGGGCAGCTTGCTTTGTGGCTAGATTAATTTTTAAGCCGGCCACTTTTGACCCGGCTTTGTTTAAAGCTTCCTGTGACAATCAAAATACAGAATGAATCAACAGGAGGGAATTTTTCAGATAATGAAGATTAAGCAAGTCTCAAGCAGATTGCAAGCAATATGTTTGACACTTGGGGGCTAATGTCTATTTGATCTCCAAGATTACAATGTAGTTCCGGGTCATCTTTCTCAACTTAACCCGGAACTTGGGGGCTACAGGCTGGCTTTTCAAGTTGTTTACAATGAAAGCTCTGACTCAAATTTAACAAGATTGAGCCCGCCCTTGGGGGCTACAATTGGCTCTATTAACTACCTTCAATAAAGCACCAGCTCAATGTTATCAAATTTGAGCCGGCCCTTGGGGGCTACGAACGATGATTTGCGTTTACTTCTAAATAAGTTGCAGCCTACAGGCTAAGCATTTCTACTTCTATCATGTTTTGAAGACCCGGATTATCATCAGCTAATATTAACCCGGCTCTTGGGGGCTATGTAAGGGCATAAGGAGAGTGAGAATACCTCGTATTTCTTCTTCATCAAATTGACAATCTTAAGCTCCAGGTCCCGGCTTGTCGACAGGCGGTTCAAATAACCAGCATGAAGTTCATCAGTTGTCAGCTTCTCTAGCCCAGGGAGCTCAAACTCCAGCTTCTTGGAGGTTTCAGTCGTTTTACTATGCTTTGTTAGCACATGAGGTTGAGGAGAGTGGAAGATGGCGCCAGTAATAAGGACATCCAGAGTAGTTGTTTCATCAGCAACCTTTGTAGGGCTTGGCGGCTTGGAATGGTCCCTCGGAGGACTCTCGGGAATAATATCGTCGGCCACCGGTTCTATAGAGGGACAAGCTTCTTCAGGCGCCTCTTTGGAAGCCGCCTAGGGATCAACATCCGGCATGGGAGCATCCGGCTTGGCGGGCTCAGGTTCTTGGGCATTAGGGCTAGGGAAGGACTTGTTAGTTTTCCTTCGCTTGGTTTGAGCCCTAAAGAGCACAAAGGTTAGAGCCCAAAGTTTACAACCACCAAACACTTGGATGTAATGCCTGAAAAACAGATACAGCGGGTTAATCTTTGGAGGTGGCAAAGCAGTTGCCATAGAGTTGTCAGCCGAAGAAGGTGATTCCTAAAAAGCTGTTCAAGCAATATAAGGCAATTTTGAATTACAAAGGAAAGATTGGTAAAATAAAGCAGAGAGGGAATAGATACCTCAGCCGGACGCTTCTTCTGAGCCGAAGAGTTAGATAACCCGGCCATGAGAACGGTAGATTCGGCGCTCCGGGTCTGGCGTCGGGAGGTTTGCTGTTGCTTTTTCAAAAGAAATTGGGGGTCTAAGTAAGCAAGAGGATGAGAAAGTGGAACTTTTCGAATGACCTGCCGTATCTTCTAGGGTACAAAATAGTCCGAGTCGAACGAAACATAAGTTACCTCAAGAGCGTCGGCGTGGCTTGTCTCTGTCTCGTCCTGTGAATAATGGTCCTCAATAAGGTGAATAAAGAGGCAGCAAAGAGAGTCAAATTATACCTCTGAGTCGTCTGATTCTGGCTGTTTTTCTGGCTCTTCTTGAGGAGTGGTTTTCTTCCTCCGGCCCGTGGTTTTCTTCTTTGACTTCTTCGGAGGAGGAACATATTTCTTCTTCCAGTCGGAATTGGCCTGAAAATATAAGCCGGCAAAAGGTGAAGAGATTGCCAAAACATAGCTAATACAGAGAAGAGAATACTAAGAGCCGCCCTTACGTCTGGAGCCAGGTTCGTGGCACAGAAAGGTGCTAACCCGATGGCACCGCAAGCTTCTGAAGACTCATGGACGAGGCTCTTGATGACAGCCATGATAGTATCCTCTGATAACGTCGCGAGTTAAAGAAGAGAGGGTCGTCAGGTTGACCTGTGTATTCATACATGAGACGGCTTCGCCGACTCAGAGGCATGACCCTCCAAGAAATCCAGCAACGAGTTAAGTCCAGGACTTTCAGTCTGTTGGCCATAAGAGCTTTGATCTTCGCGTGAGCCAGAGCATACTTTGCACGCTTAGAATCTGACAGCCAGCCAGGGAGCTCAGATGTTGTTCTGAGCCGGGATGGATGACAACCCGACAGGGGATGCTCTCCTTCGGGGGAGGTATCTTTACAGTAAAACCAAGTTTTGTTCCAATCTTTAGGATGGCTTGGCAACTAAAGAGCCGAGAAGGTTATGTCCCGCCGCCTCTGAATGGAAATTCTGCCAAGGTCTAAGCTTGCTCCAGCCTTCACCTCTGTCTGAGTATTTGGAAGTTGCATATGTTGGAGACAGAATTGGGGGCAAGGTCTTGAGGGTGCAGTTTGGAAAAGTGAAGGACATCTCGGAAGAATTTTGAGCCGGGTGGGCTAAACCCGCGCACGAGGTGATCTGTAAATATGACTACCTTATCGTCCTTAGGATGGGGCTTCAAGTCATTTCCCGGACCCACCAATGAATAACACTTTTGGCTGGAAGGGTCCCTGCGTTTACAAAGTCTATCAAATACTCTTCCGTAATAGCAGAGCTGACCCAGTTGCACGAGTTGGATGCACGAGACATGGCGGCGGTTCAAAACTGCGCAAGGTGACAATTTGCGGCGGGTCAGAAGATGCTAGGCGGCTAAGGGCGGATAAAGATCTAAGATTCTACAAAGTTAAGCCGCCAAGAGCCGGCACGAGAGCCGGAATTTCCCGGCGGGTCAAATTTATAAGAAGACAAAGCAAAATCTAGTTAAATATGGGGAAAAGGTTTCACAACATATCTATGCGGTTGAGGATCTACAAAACAGAGAAAAATGGTTTTATTTTAAACCTAGCGACGAACTATCAAACCAGCGGAAGTTTGAAGACGGCAAGCAAGGCAATTATAGATCTGCATGGTGCTACTATTAGTTTCCTACAGTATACTGCAATGGAGAAAAGGATATCATCGAGTTTTATGGGCTATGCATAGCTGACATTGGGGAGAAGCTCGTGTTTTAAGCGGCGGAGGAACTCCATCAAAACCCTATCGAAAACTATGGATCCAAGGGAGGGGAAAACTTACCAGAGATGGCGCAACAGACGCGGGTAGAACTCTAGAGTGAACAGGTTGATGCAGCGGCCTGAATGATGATGGCATGAAGATGTCACCGGAGCAAGGTGCACTAGAGCAGCGACTGCGGAAGGAGGAAGAAGATGATCGAAGTGGGGAGGAAACAAATGCCACCCTTCGCGGTCCTATTTAATAGGCCGGGATGGAAATGGGCACGAGAATCTAGGCGACGGATGTTGATTGACCGAGGCGGACGCCTCGATTCTTAGGCCATCCATTTAATAAGGGAAAGATACGTTGTGGTCGTCAGAGGATCTTTCTGACGTATTTGATATGACGTCATGGCGGGTCATTTTGTCTTACTTTCAGGGGACATAAGCGAGACTCGCCGCTAGTTAAGAAGGAGGCTGAAATGAGCAAGCTCAAATCAACCCGGGGTCTAATGTTGGGAATATAACCCCGCGGTGAGACCCGCCCCGGGGGCTCCGGGTCACACCTGGCGGCTCATACACTAGCCTAAGGATGGGCCTTGAAGAATCAAGCCCAAGACGTTGGCTGGCTAGCCAAGATGGGCCAAGACGTGGCCTGGAAGGAGAAGATACGAAGACCCGGGCGGGTGAGCCGTCCGGAGACAAGTTGCTCAGGAAGGCAAGACAATGTAGATATAGACTCGGACACATTGTGAGAGTCGGTTACGACTTGTATGACCCGTGGTCTTGACCTCCTATATAAGGGCGAGACCCGGGGCGACTTTGACAGGAACTAACAGATCAAGAACTAGGCCAAGCAATTTGCTCCCTTGTAATCGATACACCAAGCAATACAAACACAAGAAGGACGTAGGCTGTTATCTCTACTTGAGGGGCCGAACCTGGGTAAACCCGTCTCCTTCATCCCGATCAACCCCTTTTAGTCCATCACCTTAGCGATGGCCTCGAATCCAAGACCGTTCACCCGGACATCTACCGTGACAAAACCACGATAGCATGGAAGATACTGACAACCCCTAGTCACTATACGAGCGATTCGGGCATACAAAACAGAATATTGTTTGAAGGTTTAGAGTTTGGTAGATGCAAATTTACTTGGAACGATAGGTAAATACTGTATATAGGTAGGTATGATGGACTCATATGGAACAACTTTGGGTTTAAGGGTTTTCTAGATGCACAAGTAGTATTTCTACTTGGTGCGGAAGTTTTGGCTAGTATGAGGTGGAAGCAAGCACCACGTGTTGGAGGATCCATAACAATAGAACTTCTGTACAAATATACCCAAGCATAACTCATTACGTTGTCTTCCTTGTCCAACTTCAACTAATTTGCTCAAGTTTGAAAATAATTAATGAGTGTTCACAATCATAGAAGATGTCCAAGATAGTATATTTATATGTGAAATCTCTCTTCCTTCAATATTCTTTCATGAATTGTTCAAGTGACCAATGCAGTGTTTGCTAACTTTCAAGAAATTTTACCACCTATACTTCTTATATGTGAAGTCATTAATCCCCATGGGATAAGCATATAAAACATATATAATTTGAGATTTATGAAATTCAATTCATTCAACCATTTACTCGTAGTATATAAGTGAAGCACGAGAGTAAATGACAAAACGACTCCAAAACATATAAGTGAAGATCAATGAGTAGTCAAACAATTAAGTAGCTATGTGAGGACTTTCTCTTGCTCTCTCTCTCTGAATAAAGATTTTCAAACCTGAGTATTTTATTTAAACAACAAGCAAATCAAAAATAGCACTCCAAGAATAGAACATCTCATGTGGACAAATAAAAATTTAGGCTCAACATAGGCTAACCGATAATTGTTGATGAAGATAGGTTGGACAGGTAGCATACTCAAGCTTAGATGCTTGATAATTCCTAAAATATTTACTTGGGGTGCCTTGGGCATCCCCAAGATTGAGATTGTGTATCTCGTTCAATCCTCTCATATCCCGGTTTCACCTATTCTCAAAAACTTCATCCACACAAAACTCAAAAAGAAATCGTGAGATAGGTTAGTACACATAAGAACAAATCAACACTTCATGTACTGCCAAGACAAGTTGCACAATAATTTTCAAACATTAGGTACTGTATACTATCATTTCCACAATTTATATCGACTAATATAGGCTGTGGAAACTATAGGATAAGTAGATAACAAAACTATGACAACAATCTGTCTAAACAGAACAGTCTGTAGCAAAATTATGAAAATTTAGGACATGCTGAATATTTTTTTTAAATACCGTGTAAAACTTTCAAAAACTTTCCACGTTCCAGTAAATATGAAATTCAAACACTACAGCAAAAGTTTCTATTTTTTACACAACACACATCAAACATGCAATGCAAGCATCCTAAGGAAATTCTTGGAACTTTTTATTGAAAAGCAAGAGTATAAATAAAACCTAAAATAGAACAACAAAATAAAATGACGCTCAAGCAAAACTCGTATTATGTGACGATTAAAAATAGAGCTCCAATTAAGATATACCGATAGTGTTGAAGACAAAAGAGGGGATATGCCTTCCGGGGCATCCCCAAGATTAGACGCTTGAGTCTTACTTAAATATTACCTTGGTGGTTCCTTGGGAATCCCCAAGCTTAGTTTCTTTTCACTCCTTATTCTCCTCATATAGGTATCTCACCCAAAACTTGAAAACTTCAATCACACAAAACTTAACGGAACTTTGTGAGAAGGGTTAGTGTAATAAAGATAGATCATTCACTTAGGTACTGTCAAGACAAGATTCATAATTGTTCCCACATGATACCTACTCTATTATAATATTCCCATAATTCATATCACTGACTATAAGCTATGGAAACACTTGAAACAAGCAAACTATGCATGCAAAATAGAATCTGTCAAAAATAGAACAATCTGCAAAGATCTGAATGATCATCATACTTACCTGACTCTAAAAATTCTGAAAATTAGTACAACGTAGGAAATTTGTATATAAAGTTTTTGTAAAAATTGCAGAATTTGTTTACACTCCAGTAAAATTAGTAATTCATATACTAGATGCAAAACTTTCTGTCTTTGCACAGAATCAAACAAGTTTCCACACTATCCCAAAGGCTTTACTTGGCACTTTATTGAAATAAAATACACAAAACATGATTACTGCATTAGCTTAATAATGTGAACACATAAAAACAGAAAATAAAAGTGTTGGGTTGTCTTCCAACAAGCCCTTTTCTTTAACGCCTTTTAGCTAGGCATGATGATTTCAATGATGCTCACATAGGAATAATAATTGAAACATGCGAAAGAGCATCATGAATCTCATGACAAACACATTTAATTCTAACCCACTTCCTATGAATAGGGATTTTGTGAGCAAACAATTTATAGGAGCAAGAATCAACTAGCATAGGAAGGAAAAACAAGCATAACTTCAAAACTTTGAACACATAGAGAGGAAACTTGATATTATTGCAATTCCTAAAAGCATATGTTTCTCCCTCATAATAATTTTCAGTAGCATCATGAAGGAATTCCACAATATAACCATAACATAAAGAATTCTTTTCATGATCTACAAGCATAGAAATTTTACTACTCTCCGCTAAAGAAAATTTCTTCTCATAACTAATAGTGGGAGTAAACTCAACGAAATAACTATCATGTGAAGCATAATCCAACTGGAAATTAAAATCATGATCACAAGTCTCATGGTTATCATTATTATTTATAGCATACATGTCATCACAATAATCATCATAAATAGGAGGCATTATTTCATCATAATAATTTGCTCATCAAAACTTGGGGGACTAAACATATCATCTTCATCAAACATAGCATCCCCAAGCTTGTGGCTTTGCATATCATTAGCATCATGGATATTCAAAGAATTCATACTAACAATATCACTATAAGCTCATCATTCAAATATTTCATGCCAAACATTTTAATAACTTCTTCTTCTAACACTTGTGCACAATTTTCCTTTCCATCATTTTCATGAAAGACATTAAACATATGAGGCAATCTCAATTCCATATTTTCTTGAAGTTTTATTTTATAAAACCAAACTATTGAAAAACAAGAAACTAAAAGATTCAATTGCAATATATAAAGATATACCTTCAAACACTCACCTCCCTGGCAACGGTGCCAAAAAAGAGCTTGATGTCTACTACGCAACCTTCTTCTTGTAGACTCATGTTGGGCCTCGAAGCGCAGAGTTTTGTAGGACAGTAGCAATTTTCCCTCAAGTGGATAAACTAAGGTTACCTATCCATGGGAGGTGTAGGATGAAGCTTGTCTCTCTCAAACAACCCTGAAATCAAATACAAGAAATCTCTTGTGTCCCCAACACACCCAATACAATGGCAAATTGTATATGTGCACTAGTTTGGCGAAGAGATGGTGATACAAGTGCAATATGGATGGTAGATATAGGTTTTTGTAATCTAAAAATATAAAAATATCAAGGTAACAAGTAAGAAAAGTGAGCACAAACGGTATTGCAATGCTTGAAAACAAGGCCTAGGGTTCATACTTTCATTAGTGCAATCTCTCAACAATACTAACATAGTTGAATCATATCTAAATCTCTCACGCACGACAAGGAGTTCACTCCAAAGTCACAAATAGTGGAGAACAAACGAATAAATTATTGTAGGGTATGAAACCACCTCAAAGTTATCTTTTCCGATAAATCTTATGAGCTATCCCTATAAGTGTCACAAACAGCTCTAGAGTTCGTACTAAAAAACACCTTAAGATACACATCAACCAAAACCCTAATGTCACCTAGATACTCCAATGTCACCATGAGTACCCATGGGCTTGATTATATGATATGCATCACACAATTTCAGATCCATCATGTTAAATCCAACACAAATAACTTCAAAGAGTGCCCCAAAGTTTCTACCCGAGATTCAAGACGAAACATGTGCCAACCCCTATGCATAGATTCCCAAGGTCACAGAAACATGTGCCAAACATACATCAACTGGATCAATAGAACATCCCATTGTCACCATGTATATCCCATCGCAAGACATACATCAAGTGTTCTCAAATCCTTAAAGACTCAATCCGAGAAGAAAATTTCAAAGGGAAAACTCAATTCATCACATGAAGATAAAGAGGGGAAAACCCCATATGATTCATCTATATCAATAAAGCTCGCGGTACATCAAGATCGTGAGATCTCAAGAACACGAGAGAGAGAGAGATCCAACACATAGATACTGGTACATACCCTTAGCCCCGAGGGTGAGCTACTCCCTCCTCGTCATGGAGACCGCCGGGATGATGAAGATGGCCTTCGGTGATGGTTTCCCCCTCTCATAGGGTGCCGGAATGGGCTCCCGATTGGTTTTTTGTGGCTACAGAGGCTTGCGGAGGCAAAACTACCGATCTAGGTTTCTTTATGGAGGTTTTAGTATTTATAGGAACTTTTGGCATCGGTCTCACGTCAAGGGGGTACTCGAGGAGTCCACAAGCCACAGGGGCGCTACCTAGGGGGTGGCCCTCGCCTAGCAGGCTTGTGGCCTCCTCGTCCACTTTCTGTCCCAACTCTTCGCTCTAGAATTTTTTATATTTTCCAAAAATATTCTTTGTAAATTTTCAGCCCATTCTGAGAACTTTTATTTCTACACAAAAACGACACCATGGTAGTTCTGCTGAAAACAACGTCAGTATGGGTTAGTTCTAATAAATTCATACCAAAATTATGTAGAATTATTGTAAACATGGCATGAATAATTCATAAATTATAGATACATTGGGGGACGTATCAGCCACCATCAGCATCACGCTCCTATGCCGTCGTCGCTGAAATCACCGCCATCTTCTCCTTTGTCCGACATCCACGTCGATCCGTCAGACAGTCCAGTCCGACCCAGCCAAAATTATCTGACTACAACCATGCTCCACCCTGCGTCGTGTCCACCCATACATCTCTTCGTGTATTGCTCTGATGCCCTCTGTATGTAGGATCACTATACAACGTACTTAGCCTCCTTTGAGACTTCTACGCCAATCCTTGCCATACGTACTCGATGCTCCATAGCAACTGGACCTAAAGAAAAAATATCCGTGCAAAAAGACTTGACCATGCTGGATCCCTCTCTGTAGATAATTTCTTCTTGGCTTTCATTGCTATTAGCTTGTTCAATAGCTGGCCTTTTTTCCTTTAACAAAATCTCACGCAGCTCTAGCCTTTTGTGCACATCTAGCCTTGCATGTCACAAGCAATTCCTTGTTCTAGTCTTGCCTTATGTAAGACCTTCTTCCAATAAACCGCATCATATTTATTCGACTCGGCACAATGCATGTCACAGCTTGGTCAGATCCATCCCGCGACACGCGCACACAACACGCCTCCTGGCCCTCACACGCCAGCCCTGCCTTTTTTCCGATAAAGGGCGCTTTATTACTTAAAAGTTTAGGCATTACACACAACCAAATCAAGTACAATCTCAGAAAACAAAAAGACAAGATACATGTATTCAAACTGTATGATGTCTAAACTATGGGAGGGCTAATCCTAAGATCATGTTGCCATCCATGTCTGGTAAAAGTATCCCTCGCCGTGTTCTCCAAGCATGTACAAACCTCCATAAATAGGTCTCGATTCTCCACATGTTGTAGAGATGACCATAGACGGAGCGTACTGGTACATCTGTAGATAACCTGCATAAAAGAAGTACTTTTATCGTTAAACACCTTATAATTTCTACATAGCCAAAGCGACCAAATAATGGCAAGCGCTCCCAGCCTGAGAATAATTCTAAACTTGTGATCTATCCCATGTAACCAGTTGCCAAATATGTTAGCAACACTACATGGAGGATACAAGCCAAAAGCTACTTGGATGACTGACCATATAGAACGAGCCAATTTGCATTGGAAGAACAAGTGTTTTATTGTTTCATCATGATGACTGAAACACAATGCTTACTTCCATGCCAATTCCTCTTGATAAGGTTATGCTTCATAAGAATGAGTCCTTGGCAAAGATACCATGCGAAGATTTTATTCTTAAGCAGTATTTTGATCTTCAAAATCTTCTTATTATTATCAACTAACACATCCGATTGGATCAGAGCACTATACATACAATCCATCGTGAATTTACCATTCACGTGTAGATTCCAACGAAATTCATCCACTCCTTGTGAAAGTTGTACTGTGGATAGTCGTAGTAACAAAATGTTCCACGATACAAGTCTGGGACCAACTAAATCTCTTCTGAACGTTGCATTTGGCAGAAAGGATTCCAGAGCCGTGGCGATAGTATCACCCTTGTGATGTACAATATTGTATAGAGCTAGATATTGTTCTCGGAATGTAGCATTGCCTAGCCACTTATCATCCCAAAATCTAATTTTTGATATGTCTTTAATAGCAAAGGATCCAGAGCAGAAGAAGTATTTCTTCGTCGCCATTAGACCAGCCCAAAAGTGCGAGTCCCCAGGCTTCCAATATACTTGGGACAATGCCTTTGAGCCAATGTATTTTCTCCTTAGGAGTGTCTGCCATACACCATTTTCCGTAAGCAGTTTAAATAGCCATTTGCCGAGGAGGGCAATGTTTTTAACCTCAAGTCATGAATACCAGCCCTCCTTGGTCTCTAGGACGACAAACTACACTCCATTTGGCCCGTTGATATTTCTTTTTCTCACTATCTCCGTGCCAAAAGAATCTTGATCGGAAATAATCCAATCTATGTAAGACTCCTTTAGGCAGTTGGAAGAAGGAAATCATATATAGTACCATATTATTTAACATTGAATTTATGATGACCAATATTCCACCCAGAGATAGAAATTTACCTTTCCAGCTGCTTAACCTTTTTTGTAGTCTCTCCTCGACGTGTTTCCATTCAGCAGTTGTGAGCCTCCGATAATGTATCAGTATCCCCAAATAAATAATCGGAAACTGACCCAACCCACAGCCAAACAAATCAGCGTATAGGTGGGCCTCGTCTTGGGCCTCGCCAAAAAAAATTCACTTCTATGGAAATTTATTTTTAGACCCGAGAGGTGCTCGAATGGTGATGAAATTAATTCCAGATTCCTCGCTTTATCTAGGTCATGCTCCATAAAGAGAATCATATTGTTGGCTTATTGCATGATAGAAAGTCCATCATCAACAAGATGATTAACTACCCCACCAATTTGACCATCAGCCTTTGCACGCTCAATCATGATAGCTAACATATCCACCACTATATTAAATAGCATGGGCTATAACGAGTCACCTTGTCTGAATCCCTTCTTTCTTTGGAAATAGCGACCAACGTCAACATGGACTTTGATGGCCACACTACCTCTAGAAACAAAGCTATCGATCAGAACGCGCCACTCTGTAGAGAAACCTTTCATTCTGAGAGCTTGTTGAAGAATAGACCACTTGACTTTATCATAAGCTTTCTCAAAATCAATTTTGAGGCTTACCCCATTCAACTTTTTCCGTTGTAGTTCATGAACTGTTTCACGAAGGATTACCACCCCATCTAGGATGTTTCTACCATTCATGAAAGCTGTTTGGGAAGGGCAAACCACATGGTCAGCCACCGAGTTTAGCCTAATCATCACAACTTTCGTCAAGATTTTAAAACTAATATTAAGGAGGCAGATAGGTATATATTGTTGTATCCTTACCGCCTCATTAACCTTAGGTAATAAAATAATCTCACGGAAGTTTAGGAAAAAATTCTAGTTGTCCAGCATGGAGATGGCCAAATAAATCTAGAAGGTCTGGTTTGATAACCTTCGAGAAGCTCTGATAGAACTCAGCTGGCAAACCATCCGGACCCGGGGCTTTGTTGTGTTCAATTAGGAAAATTGCCTTCTTTACCTCCTCCACAAAGTATGGAGTGGCTAGAAGATTATTTTCCTCAACGGAAACTTGGGGAATATCATCTATTTATGACTCATCCATCGAGAAGTTACCCTCTTCTAGATCCCCAAATAGATTTTTATAATAGTTTGTAATATACGATTTGCTTTGCTCATGACCTTCAATAGTACCCTCCTCCTGTATAAGTGAATGAATTGGTTTCTTTCGGTGCCTGCCATTGGCTACACCATGGAAGTATCTAGTATTCGAATCCCCTTTGAGTATAAATTGGGAGTTTGAATGTTGGTACCATTTGAGTTCATCTTCCCTCGAAAGTCGAGCTATCTGATTCGATTGACTATTGATTTCAATTTCATGTTTAGATAACGGCCGCACCTCTACCAACTAGAAATTTATGTACTTCACGTATTTTGTTATTCCATTTGTGCATTGGAGTAAGCCTGGCAATAGGTTTAGCAAACACATGCTTGACCATATCATGAAAGCCAGCATGGAGCAACCAACCAAGTTCAAACTTGAACTTGCGTCTACTCTGTGGTCGTGGCAAACCGCTGGTTAGAAGGATGGGGGCATGGTCTGATAGAGCCTCGACACGTGGTAATGCACGCATGGAAACCATATGGTATTTAGATTCCCATTCGGTATCCATTAGCACGTGTTCTAATTTCTCGTATGTTGGTTTGGGAAGACTGTTTGCCCATGTGAACTGTCTTCCAATCATGAAAACCTCTCATAGATCAAGACTGTCAATAACAACATTGAATAGGAAAGGCCAATGATTATCAAACCTACCACGGCTTTTATCGTTTGGGAATCTTAGCAAATTAAAATCGCCACCAATTAGAATAGGATAGGGGTTATCTTTCGCCAGATTCACCAACTCATGAAGAAAGTCGGCCTTGAATTCATCCTGGGTTGCACCATACACGGCGACGAGAGTCCATGTGAAATTGTTGGCTTTGTTGCGGATATGGAGTATAATATGGTACTCACCATCCAAACTAGTCAACATATCCATAGTCCCCGTATTAATGCCTACTAGAATGCCCCCTGAATGGCCCTTAGGTGGAAGTGAAATCCATGTGAAGTCTATGCCGCAAGAGAGACGGTTGAAAAGACTTATCGAGAAATCACGTCTACCCGTTTCAGAGATAGCCAGAAAATCTAAATGCTCCCTATTAGAGTCTGCAATAAATAAATTTTTAGCCAAGTCACCAAGACCTCTGCTATTGTAAAACATGCCATTCGTTCGGAAACAATGGGAGATTTAGACATTTTGACTCTCTTAGAGGACTTTTGGCCCTTTTTGAGCGGGAAGCTTTAGATTTACGTCCGGATGCTATAAGTTCATTTAGTGAACTAAGCCCAGGTTCATCGAAGCCCACGTCCGAAACCTCACCCACTACATGAGCAAGAAGCTGAGCATCTACTATGGCATGCAGCTCTTCCTCATCTAGTTGTGATGAAACAAACTAGGTAGAGACTCGGGAAGTAACTTTTAATCTGTCATACTCCATGTGTCTCAAAGCATTAATCGAAATAGAAATATCCTTCTTATTACTTCCTAGACTAAGACAAATATTATTTAACTTAGTTGTCATGGCATTAGAAGAAAAGGATAAAAAAGATTTGGATGGTGACGTTGTACCTTTATCGTCGAGATTATGCATAGCCTTACGACGCATTGCCCTCGCCAACGAGTCCTCATCCGTGTCCATCCTCCCATCCTCAGCCATAGTATGACGTCCGCTAAGCCAGCCCTACCTGCACCCCCCCACACACACACCTCGGCGCCCATGCTTGGGCCTTTCCAGCTCATGTTTCAGCCACAATCCCGGGCTAGCTGTCTAGACCACACATGCACGCACGACTCACTCGGGTAACATTCGTCGCCACCGCCGTGTCGATCTAATCCGATCTCACTGAAGAAACCCATTGTAGCACATTCCGCCATCACCCTTGGATTGCCGAGACAGCCTCAAACACACTGCACGTCTAAGCTGCCTCTGCCACCGTCACCTATTTTCGATTGCTTCCGAGAAGAATAACCACGACCCCGTATCTATTTCTAGATCGCTTGCTCGCTCCTGGTTGCAACTCGTCAATGATAACTCTCCTGGTTCTTCCACTTCTGCGACAGCGATCGTCTCTCTCAGAACTTTGTTGGTATGCTCTTCCTCCTCTAGATCAATTCCCTCACCTTATGGATCTTGCAACCTTGCTCATGATACCACTTGTTAGAATAATCCGAGGTGCCCTGTCGATCTATCGAGGACCAAGAAATCACACGAACATGACACCGAGATTTGTTAACGAGGTTCACCATCATAGCTACATCCCCGGGGGCTGACTATGGGCGCTCCTTCCCATGACAATGTCACAATACCGCACCCCGGCCGCCCACGCGCTGGAACACATCGTCGGATCCCTCGCGTACCCATTCTATTATGTTGGCATAGGTTACATCGTGTGTCTACCCTCCCATTATATAAGAGGCCTAGGGGTACAGGTGTCCAAATAGGACACGACTCCTACCCTGTCTACACACAGTCCAAAACCAAGTCCAACTGTAACCTACCTTGTACACTAATATTCGACACAACTCTAACACTCAAAAGGTGTAAAAGTCATCAATTTAATATAGAAGAAATCGCTAATCAAGTTTTCCACCCCTTTGTAACCACTTTATAATACAATGCCATCCCAAATTAGTGTTCTATTTTCTAAAATTGAGCATGCATTTTTAGTTCACTAGTAGAAAATAGGGTACTAGTCCTAGTTCTAGAGGGCCTTTAGTCCCGGTTCTGGAACCGGGACAAAACAAATGGGACTAATACCGAAAACCTTTAGTCCCGGTTTGCTTATGAATCGGGACCAAAGGGGCCGATGCAGGGCACCCAAGCGGGAGGACCTTTAGTCCCGGTTGGTAACACCAACCGGGACAAAAAGGCAGCCACGCACCAGCAGCTCGCAGGCGCTGTTTTTTTGGAAGGTAGAGTTTAGGGGTTTTGGAGGGTTAATTTAGGGGGTTCCATATTGTGTTAGGTAGCTAATAGAGAGAAGTGAACTCTCTTTCTCCGTGCTTGGTGGACGCTAGCTACTATACATATAGAGAGAAGTCGACGCTAGCTAGTAAGCAAATGAAGGAAACCATCAATTACACAAGATCGTCATGAACATATGTAGAGAGAAGTGTGACATCTCTTTCTCTGTGCTTGGTCGAACAACAAGTTTTCTTATATCTATCCGACACTACTACATATATACAATATAACATCTCTTACAATCCCTAACATCTCTACCTAATATCCATTTGCAATTTCACATGGTATTCTTCGTGTTCAGGTATGACGTGGTCAAGAAAGAATCCCACCAATTCCTCTTGAATTGCTCGTATGCGATCATGTGGTAGGACTTCATTCCTCATTTGCCAGATCTAATTTAAAGAAGGGGGTCAATACATATATATATATGAATGAAACTCAACACAATTGATGGTAATATGTAAAATAAAATTGTGAATATTGTTTACGTACTTCAAATTGTTTGTCAGGGAATCCTTGCTCAAAGGTCAAGTGGTGAATGAACTTGCATACGTAGTATCCACATAAATGATTCCCGGGTACCTGGTACAAGCACTTTACGAGAATAGAGTTCAATGAAACTAATAAGCAAGCATGATAATGGTATTGATGAAACTAGAATCAATGAGAGATGCGCAGAACTAGCTAGTACTATTTACTTTGGGGTGTGTAAATCGCAACTCATTGTTTAGAACGGGAACCATTCCGGTGAACTATTTCCAAACCCTGCCAGGCAAAGAAAATGATTACTTGATATTAGGAAATGAATGGAAGTTGCTGATATGCTCCCGTTATTGATTGAACTTACTTCTGGAGCATTGTGGTCATGTCCGCATAATCCTCGAGATCTTTACGTCTTGAGTCTAAGACAGTTACAAATGCCCCGTCAAGCTTAATGGATAGCGGAATAAAGTGGAACCTGCGCACGCATAACTCATCAATTACATTACTTAACCTTGAGTAAGTGAAACCGAATATGCACAAGGCAGTAACACTCACTTGAAGTTGTAAGGAAAGAGTATTTTCATTTTGTTTTGATGTCTAAGGAATACTTCTAGCAAGTTGTCCTCAGTAACTTTGGCTCTATTTTGTATCGACCATTCATTTACGATATTTGGTCTAATGAACCCAATGTCATAGATTTGTCCTTTTGTGCATTCGACGATCTTCAATCTGTATAATATAGTGATGATAATTATATATACATGCAATGAACGAGCTTGGCTAGAGACTTAATTATAGAAGTAATACTTACAAACAGTAGCAGGTCAGGAGTTGTTTGTTGAGGGCCTCTTGATTGAATAACTGAAATAACTCCACAAATTCAACAGGCATCAGGTCGACTCCAATGAAGTCGTGCTCTTTTTTAATTCCGACAATCAAATTGTTGGTCCCAGACTCCTTGTAGGTTTCCATGTACCACTCATGCAATTTGTGCATCATCCTTGTTAGATGAGGATGATCAGGTTTGACGAGAGGCTTCCCGTGCTCGTATCTAAAGATCTATACCACTACCTTAGCCATTTCAAAATGTACATCATCGCCCACGTAATCACCAAGAGTGGTACCTGGCAGTAGCACCGGATGATTAGGGATATCGCTAGACACATTTTTCCCATCATTCCGATAGGTGGCGCTATCGTACATCCACGTTCATGGAGTCTTCAACCCACTGAGGGTAACGGTCGCGAGAGTCCACAGAGGGCTCTACCCATGAAGGGTTCCACGAAGAAGCAACCTAGACTGTACCATGACGGCCTACATCCACAGAGGACTAGCCTTACTCGGGGTAGATATTCACGAAGTACGCGATCTCCTTGCCCGTACAAACTTCTTGGTTCACTCCACAACACGAAGTATGAGGCTCCCAAGCGACACCTAACAAATCTAGGCGGCACCACCCTCCAAAAGGTAATAGGCTTGATAATGTCAATGAACTCCTTGCTTTTGTGCTTCAAGATGATAGACTCCTCAACACACAATAACTCTCTAATAGATATGGCTTGGTAAAAGAGATGGGATTGGTGGAAAGCAACTTTGGGAGGCTAGAAATCAAGATCCATATGGTTGGAGTGGAAGATCTTGACCTCAACACAAGGGTAGGTGGTTCTCTCTCAGAAAACTGATAGGATAGGTATGGAATGGTTTTGAGTGGTTCTCTCCCGAGTAGGTGGTGGTGGAGGGGTATATATAGGCATCCCCAAAAATCCAGCGATTACATACAATAAGTCAGACTCGGTGACACCGATGTGTTAATCTTGGTGGTACCGAAGTGACTAAAAGGTGGCAACTTTTAAATCTCGGTGAGACTGATATAGGAATATCGGTTGCACCGATAAGGTGACCAACAGTCAGAATGATCAATCTCGGTGACGCCGATTCGACAATCTCGGAGGGACCGAAACTGTGAACTTGCATAACAGAAAGTTGGCAGCCTGAACTCGATGGTACCGGTATGGAATCGGTTGCACCGAAGTGGCTAGGGTTTGGCTGAGTTTGTCTAGGGTTTGGAATCGGTGGCACCGAATGTGGAATGTTGGTTGCACCGATTTTGAGTATTTGGCTTTGTACAGACTTTGGTGGGAGAGTTTGTGGGTGTTTTTGGTGACTATCACTTGTGCATGTATGAGCATTTTGTTCACCAACAAAACCTTACCCCCTTTTAACAGTATTGGCTTTCCTATGGACTCAAAGTGATTTCTCATAAATATAAAATGTAGAGTCGTCTTGCTTGAAGCTTTGCCAATCCATTTCCTTGCATCTTGGGGTATTCCACAATCTCTTTTTGCCAACCCATCATTGAACTTTTCCTGAAATATACTTGATGGGAACATTAGTTCAATGACTTATATGTTGTTATAAATTACCAAAACCACCAAGGGAGAAAATGTGCTTTCAATCTCCACCTCTTTGGTAATTGATGATAACATATAGATCAAAGCTTCGACATATGATATAATTAATGAATGTAATCGTCGCTTTGAGATGTATGTGAGAAGCAAGAGCTCCCCCTAAATTTGTGCATTATTTTGAATTTGCGTTTGAATGGAAATGCATAATCGATTAGGTACATGGGGAACTTATTCCATGTCACATACATCTTGGTGGTGTGCGAGAATAATTAGAGTGAACATCATAGCACAACACAATCAAGCAATGTAGAAAGATCATCTCATAAAGCATTAAGATGATAGGAAGTAGTAGCATCACACAAAAAGTGTATCACAAGCAACCAAAATAAAATAGTTTTTGAAAAGAAATAAACACCAAAACGCTCTCTCACTCGAAGCCTAAAGATCTATATACACTTATCCCCCTTTGGCAACAGTTACCAAAAAGTTCAAAGGCATATGTCTAAGCGTTCTTGGGCTGATCTCCTCTGGTTGTTGATGAAGGAGTCGAGAGAATAGCATTGGCAAAGATCTCTGTAGATGTCGTGGATGAAGTTGGAGTGGCAGCTGGAGGAACTGGAGCTGATGGAGCAAGAGCTGAGGTGACAGCAAGAGGAGCTGATGAAGAGGGCCTCAAGTCTCGATCTGGCACAGTGGCTGATCTGGCCTGAGTAGGAAATTGTGTGCCTGTCCTGAGAGGTGATCCATCCTCATCATCAGCATCATCATCCGAAGTAGTGTGAGGAAGAGGCACTGAGCCAAGTTCCTTCTGGAGCTCTATGACTGTCTTAGTCAGCCTGTTCACCTTATCATTAAGAGTCTTATCCTAGTTTCAAAGATCGTCACAAGACCGTTACGGTTGTCCAGAATCCCCTTAATGTCCTTTTGCATCCCCTGAACTGATGATATCAACAGATCCATTTGCTCATTTCTAGATCTATGGACTTGAGCACTAGTGGCTCGAGCCGCCCCTGCCTCTGCCTGAGCTGTAGCAGATGTGGGATGATCTGGGTCCATCACCACAATGTTATCCTCAAGATCTGGCTGTAGGGGCAAATGGGGATTGTCAAGAGCAAATATGTGCTTCTCAATTTGAGAATTGATTAGCATCTATATATAGGGTGCATAGCAACAAGAGCACTTCGATCAGCAGCAACCCTATTGACCATCTCAACAATCAAGTCCATGACTTTGATCCTGGTGTGTGTGTCAAGGTAGATCAACATGTTGATGGAGTAGCCTCGCATCATCTTGTCATCTCCTAACATGTGCATCAAAGTATGCCTCAGAATGGTGTTCATGGTGCGGAGGCTAGCTTGAAGAAAGTAGATGGATCCAAGCTTGTGAGCTTGCACTTTGTCTGCAGGGATAGGATTATACATATCCTTCATGGCATTGTGGCTCACCTTGGATTCCGTGTAGACATCCAAGTCTCCATCCTGAACCTCTAGGACTCCTAGAAGTGCAGCCCATTCATCAACTATGGACTCATATCTTGCTCCTTCTGTCATCTATACAATCCCACCATCTCCATAGAAATGTGCAGTGGAGTAGAATTGCATGATCATTTCATCATTCCATGTAGTAAATTCTCTGCCAACAAACTCATCCAAACCAATGAAGTGGAAATTGTCTTGGACACTTGGACAATAGTCTTCATTCTCCTTAATGAATTTCCAGTCAACATATCTCATGTCACTCACAGCTGGACTCTTGTCAAAAAGCACAGTCTCATAGATATCATGTTGCTCTTTGGTATAGAATCTGTAGTCCACAGTTGTCTTCTTCCTTTGGGCATATGGATCAATAGCTCTCCATGCCCTCGAACCCGAGTCCTTCCTCTTCTTCATATCTTCAACAAGTGGATATATGGCATTATGTACTGGAAGGTCTGGTCTATGTTTCATCAAGGTTGTCAAGTCATCATCATTCTCAACTCTAAAGGTAGTTCCCTTGTTGTTTTTAGTAGCTGGAATCTTCCTCGATGTCCTCTTAGGCTTTTTAGCAGCAGCCTTCTGGGATTTTGTGGTCTTGGATTTGCCAGACTTGGGCATAGCATCAGCTAGAAGTTTCTTGGCCTTCTTCTTGGGAGGAGCCTTTGCAGCTACCTCTTCCTCCTCTTCAGCAACAGTTGCCTCCTATCTTCATACATATATGTAGGCCTGCCGGTAACATGGATTATCCTCTTTCTGGCCTTCTTCTTCTCCCCTACCTTCATAGGCATAGACTTCTTTGGGGGTTCAATGGTCATTGTAGCTCTGGCACTCTCAGGTGCTCCCATAACTTCAGGAGGTGCATATGATTTGCTGACCACCCTCTTGAAAGAGGTGGCCTCATTTGCTGACTTCTTGGCAGCCTTCTCTGGCTTCTTGGCAAGAACCCCCTTTGGCACAAAATCTGAATCTTTCTCATATGAATTCAGCTTCTTCCTGGCCCTAGTGGCAGCCTTGGGCAACCCATGGGAGCCGGGGGTGCCTGGATCTGAAAAAGAACTAGGCTCAGGGCTAGTGCCTGAACTCATGTCAACACCCTGCTCTGGCAAATTCTGACCGTCTCACCTTGACATGCTAACCCTGTGAATAGAGTATAGAAGATTGTAATAGGATAAGTCATCACAAAATATAGCTAGTTTTTGAAAGTTTGAACAAAAAAATTATAGATGTAGTTCAGTGCAAAATTGGATTTTGGTGCCACCAAGTCAAACATTTCGGTGCTATCGAGACTCAGAAAACCCTTAACCAAAACTTGGCAACAGTTTTGGTCAGACTGAAAACTGTCGGTCGGTCTCACCGAGTTCTGTCCTCGGTAGCACAAAAAGGCAATCGGTGGAACCGATTTTTCTGACTCGGTATCACCAAGATGCAACTTCGTGGGCAACTAAACCTAGAATTTTTCGATTCGCTAGATTACGGAGTATATCTTGTGGATAGAATGATCTCAAACTGTGGATAGATAATGGAAAAACCCTAATGCGCAAGAATCGGAGGTAGGAGCGGAAGAGGGGGCCGAATCCGTACCTTAGCTCGGTTATGGATCCGCTACGGCGGAGATGGGGGCGAAGATTCCGTCGACGGTGGTGATTCCAAGCGGCGGAGGAGTGCAGGAAGACAAGGACAATGACCTAGGGGTCCTTCTACGACAGCTTAGGGCTTGGGGCACGACAGTTTGAAGAACGAAATTTCGAACCGTCGGGATCACCAAATATGTACCCTACACTGCTGGTGATGCCGATTCTAAATTTCTGGTGTCACCGAGTTTCTCAACTGTCAGCTGACAGGGAAACTTGGTGTAACCGAGAATATGGAATCGGTAGTACCGAGGCAAGAAATCCAGATCAACCCTAGACATTCGGTGAGACAGAGATTTTGGGATTGGTTCCACCGAGATGCGTTTGGGAGGTTTTAATGGTCAGTCCTTGTCGATATGGAACTCTAAGTTCTCCACACACAGAGGGATCAAAAAGGACTTGTTCAAATTTTGTGATGCAGCATGAATAGAGTATGAGGTGAGAAAGCATAGATAGCTAAAGAACTGGTCCTAGGCATTCTTGTATATCCAATTGGCAAATAAATATGAAAAGCCAAATAACAACAATTTGATATCCTCGAATGAGTAAATAAATGCAAACCAACATGCTCACACAATAAGATGTCAAATGAAATCATGGCAAACATGCACAAACACAATAGCATCTAACAAGCACTTTAGTGATGACGAAGTCATCTATATATGAGTATTTGACTTAGGATCCAAGTAAGAATACTTGATCATAGGTCATACTCATTGTTTAAGCACAAGTGGGGTTACCACTTTCACATAAAGCATTTAGTGTTGTCACATTCTTATGAGATGCTTTAACTCAAGTCTTAGAGTAAAGCTCCCCCTAGATGTGACATCCCCCCATAAGAGGGATAAACCAACCTTGGGTTTTGTCGATGAAGACTTCATGTTGGTGAGGTAGCGGTGGATGCTCAAAGTTGATGAAGATCACCAAGAGTTGGGAGCATCCTTGTTGTTTCATTACTCTTCTCACCTTGTCTCTTGCTTACCTTTGAGGGAATGTGTGACTCCTTGAACTATTGCATAATGTTGATGTTGTTTGCAACTAGTTCCTGCCAATAATGAATGTAGTGAAAATCATTGGCGGAGTCACCCCTCAAGAACTCTCAAGTTCTTCTTCTTGGGGGACCCACATCAAGTTGATGGGGATCCTTGGTGTTGAAGCAACTTGTAGAAGTTGAGCTTGTAGTAGCCTTGGGAACCCACTTCACCAAAGCTTGGGATTCATCTTCATATGAGTCAAAGTCCTCTTGAAGCTTGTTCTTGTCCTTGAGCTTGGTTTCTTGTGGTGGAAGGTCATCTTGAGATTTTGTTCCCTTGGGAAGATTATTTTCATACTTCTCCTTTTGAGGAACAAACTTAGGATTGGGGTATTGACCTTCTTCCCATTCAACTCCATTAGCACTGAAGTAGCCAACACCACGATTCTTTCGGGATCCTCCATGCTTGCGTACAATCTCCTCAAATTGTTTGCACCCTTCAAGACTCTTGTAGATACCTTTCTGTGTAATCCCTTTCAAGAGTTCATTTTATTGCTCAAGTGTAACTTGGCTAATAGAAGAGTTAGAGGGATCAAGAGAGATACTAGAAGCAATATCCTTGGATTTATCATTTTTATTACTACTAGTTGAAGAACCTTTCTTTCCTTTATTAATAGCTTGCTTAGACTTAGCTTGTGGCATGAATGTAGATAAAAGAAGTCGTTTGGCTAGATAAGAGGAAGTCTTCTTTCGAAGATTATCATTGATAGCTTTAAGGAACTCATGCTCTTGCTCTAAATTGAGCTTCTTGAAGCATAGCTTCTCATTTGTCCTTACAAGCTCTCTATTATCTTCTAGAGTTGACTCATGAGCTAACTTAAGAGTTTTTAGTTCTTGAGTTAGTCGTTCTATTTCCAACTTATCATCATCACATGACTTATCTACACTAGAGTGAGTACTAACAAATTCATTTTGACTAACATTACTAGTTTTGTCAAATAGCAAGTCATCTTCAATTAACAAGTCATCTTCATCACTATTGAAATCAACATACTCGGGGTGTGATACCTTGGGGACTTTAGACATGAAGCAACGTCCAGTCCCTTCATTTGGTGAATCAAATATTTCGTAGGAGTCGGTTTTCACTAGTGCAAGTCCGACAACACCTTCATCTTGACTATAGTCGGAGTTGGACTGTTAGCTTCTCTCGAAGTGGTTGTCAGATTCGGAGCCAGAAACCTATTCACCAACATGAGTTGGATATCTTCTTCTTGAGTAACTCTTGGTGTACTTCTCCTTATTCTCCGAGTCCGTACTTCTCCTTGAGGGTATTCGTTCATAACGATCATGTCTACTCCTTCTCTCTCTTCGAGGTAACTCGTTTCTCGTGCTTTGTCTTCTTGGTGACTCTTCTCTTCAGTTGTAGGGATCCGTGCACTCATTGGAGTAGTGTCCGGGGTTTCCACAATTGTAGCAGTTGCGGTCATGACTTGACGAACACTTCTCTTCATATCTTGAGTTGGAGCTTGTATCTTCGCTTCTATTCTTGTAGAACTTGTTGAATTTCTTGACCATGAGGCTTATGTCTTCATTTGTGACAAGGTTGTTGCTTGAGGTAGCAGGAGCATCACTTGTGGCTTTGTAATCACTGCTAGACTTGTGGTGAAGCTCTTCCTTATCTTTGAGTGTGATCTCATGAGCAACAATTCTACCAATCACTTCCGTTGGCTTGAGATCTTTGTAGTTGGGCATCATTTGGATCAATGTGCAAACGGTGTCATATCAATCATCCAAATCTCGAAGTATCTTCTTGATGATGAATTTGTCAGTCATTTATTCGCTTCCTAAGCCGACAATCTCATTGGTGATGAGAGCTAGCCTAGAGTACATCTCAGTGACTCCTTCACCATCCTTCATCTTGAACTTATCAAGTTGGCTTTCAAGAACATCCAACTTGGATTCTCTCACAGATTATGTACCTTCATGCATATCAATCAAAGTGTCCCAAATCTGTTTTGCATTCTCAAGACGGCCGATCTTGTTGAATTCTTCGGGGCATAGGTAGTTCAAGATAATGTCACATGCTTGAGCATTGAGTTGCAACATCTTCAACTCATCCGCGGTCGCCTCACGATCGGGTTCCTTTCCTTCCGCAAAGAATTCACCTTGCATGCCAACACGAACAACAACCCAAACGGAGGGGTTATGACCAAGAAAATGCATTTTCATTTTGTGCTTCCAACTAGCAAAATTTGTGCCATTGAAGTACGGACCTCTACGGTGATAATTTCCCTCACTAGACGCCATACTTCTCCTAGGTTGTGAGACCAATGCAATGGAGACCAAAGATCTGATACCACTTGTAGGATAGAAAGTAGGTTTAGAGGGGGGGGGGGTAATTAGACTACTTGACCAAATAAAAATCTACCTTTTCCCTATTGTAATTCTTGGAAGATTTTAGCATTCATAGTATGTCAAGTACACCCTACACATGCATGTCTAAGAGTATAGCAGTGGAAAGTAAAGACATTGCACATGTAAGTAAAGAGAGGGTATGAAGAGCAAACGCAATTGGTGACATGATGATTTTTCCCATGGTTCGGATAGGTGGCGCTATCGTACATCCACGTTCATGGAGTCTTCAACCCACGGAGGGTAACGGTCGCGAGAGTCCACGGAGGGCTTACCATGACGGCCTACGTCCATGGAGGACTAGCCTTACTTGGGGTAGATCTTCACGAAGTAGGCGATCTCCTTGCCTTTCAAAACTTCTTGGTTCACTCCACAACACATAGTAGGAGGCTCCCAAGCGACACCTAACCAATCTAGGAGGCACCACCCTCCAATAGGTAATAGGCTTGATAATGTCGATGAACTCCTTGCTCTTGTGCTTCAAGATGATAGACTCCTCAACACACAATCACTCTCTCACAAATATGGCTTGGTAGAAGAGATGGGATTGGTGAAAAGGAACTTGGGGAGGCTGGAAATCAAGATCCATATGGTTGGACTGGAAGAGCTTGACCTCAACACAAGGGTAGGTGGTTCTCTCTCAGAAAACTGATAGAATAGGTATGGAATGGTTCTGAGTGCTTCTCTCTCGAGTAGGTGGTGGTGGAGGGGTATATATAGGTATCCCCAAAAATCCAACTGTTACACACAATAAGTCAGACTCGGTGACACTGATATGTTAATCTCGGTGGTACCGAAGTGACTAAAAGGTGGCAAGTTTTGAATCTTGGTGAGACCGATATAGGAATCTTGGTTGCACTGATAAGGTGACCAACAGTCAGAATGCTCAATCCCGGTGACATCGATTCGACAATCTTGGAGGGACCAAAACTGTGAACTTGCGTAACAGAAAGTTGGCAGCCTGATCTCGGTGGCACCGGTATGGAATCGGTTGCAACGAAGTGGCTAGGGTTTGGCTCAGTCTGTCTAGGGTTTGGAATCGGTGGCACCGAATGTGGAATATTGGTTGCACCGATTTTGAGTATTTGTCTTTGGACAGACTTTGGTGGGAGAGTTTGTGTGTGTCTTTGGTGACTATCACTTGTGCACGTATGAGCATTTTGTTCACCAACAAAACCTTACCACCTTTTAATAGTGTTAGCTTTCCTATGGACTCAAAGTGATTTCTCACAAATATAAAATGTAGAGTCCTCTTGCGTGATGCTTTGCCAATCCATTTCCTTGCATCTTGGGGGTATTCGACAATCTCTTTTTGCCAACCCATCATTGAACTTTTCCTGAAATATACTTGATGGAAACATTAGTTCAATGACTTATATGTTGTTATAAATTACCAAAACTAGGGAGCAAATGTGCTTGCACTGACGTGTCGGAGCAGGCGGAGTGCCCTGACGCGCCAGGGGAGGAGGAGGAGGCAAAGTGCCCTGGCGCGCAGGAGGAGGCGGAGTGCCCTGACGTGCCGGAGGAGGAGAAGGAGGAGGCGGAGTGCCCTGACATGACGGAGGATGAGGAGGAGGAGGTGAAGTGCCCTGACGAGCTGGAGGAGGCTGAGTCTGCTGAGTCGTCGAGTTTGGAAGTTTGATGTACTCCTTCCTCCATAGACAAGTACTCCTCAAAGCATTTTCCGTAAGAATAATATCCTCTTCACCTGTAGGGTTGTCAAGCTCCAGCCCCTCAAATCCATCCATTATTTCATCCACCGTCACAACAGCATAGCCCTGTGGAATTGGACGACAATGGAAAGTTCCCTCAGCTCGAAGAGGTACAATAGAGCCAACCACCGCCTTGAAGGTCAGGTTTTGGCATTTCCTCATTATCTCCTAATGTTTAGCCTCCGTGATACTATCCTCGGGGTAGCGAGGAGCCATGAAATCAGGCTGAACGAGATCCATGGAAGCCATGCTGCTTCTCCGCTGAGATGGTGGGGTTGCTTCTGGGGCATCATAGAAGGAAGGATCTTCGCGCCACTGAGATGGTTTGCTAGTAGCTCGCTGGCTCTCAAGTTCCTCTAGTTTTGCTAATCTTGCACTGAGCTTCTGCATTCTTCTTGCTTCCGGTTTCCTCTTTCTCTCTCGGCTTCTATAACCACCGTTGTCGGGAAACCCATGCACCCATGGAACGGAGCCTAATGTGCCTCGTATTCATCCAGGGTGTTCAGGATTCCCAAGGGCCTCTGTCAGCTCATCCTTATCTCTGTCGGGAATGAACGTCACTTCCTGTGCTGCCTTGATTGCTGCCTGAAGCTTCCGGAAGGGTATTGCAAGTTGCTCATTCGTCCAAACACACCCCTGTTTCTGGGTCCAAAGTTCCCCCAACTCCAAAGAACCAAGTCCTTGAACGATCTGGCCAGTGCAATGTCGCTGGTTGGACCGATTTAGCAAGCAGGTCTTGCTCAGCTTTGTCCCACAACAGCCAGGCTTTGTAGTAGCCACCTGACCCCATGTGATGGTGATACTTCTTCTTTGCAGCATTTTTCTTGTTTTTCGGTGACCTTTTCTTACCCTTCCACGATTTCTTGTAGGCCACTCGGGCCATTGATCTCTTATCTTCTCATATTGACCGATGAATTTCAGAGTCTCCTCTTTCTTCACAAACTTTGTGTTCAACTCTTTCTTCCAGTTCCTGAATAGTTCTGCCATCATCTTAAGAGAAAACGCCTTGACCTTTCGCTCTATAACTTGGTTATTCGGATCCTCCTCTCGCTGTAGGCTGAAATTTGTCATCGGCTCGGTCCAAAGATCATCTTTCAGTCCATCCTGGACATAAGAAACTTCAGGGTCCTTATTATTTTTATTCCATTGTTGGGTGCTGATCGAGACGTAGTCCCTAACAATAACTCCACACTGATGTACAAATGAGTCCTTGGTCCACTTGGGAGCAATCGGTTGGCTATCTTTCGCGACTTATGTGATCGTGAATCTTTCATCCTGGCGCAACTTTTTCTTCGGGCCTCGTCTCCTTACCTCACCGGACATTGCAACAGTTGAGGCTCCCTCCTCTGTTCGGTCACCGGATCCGTGATCATTATCTACTTCCTCCGCCATTCGGTCACCAGAGCCGTCATGATCTCCTTCCTCCTCTATTGTTGGATCACCGGAATCGTCATCCTCTCCTTCTTGACCATCAGTGTCGTTGAGATACGGCAATGGATCACCTCCGGCAAGGATTATATCCCCCAACAACTATTTTTTTCTAAGTCTCTGTGATCCATAGTTTCTGCAAATATTACAACATGGCAATATACAAACATGAGATATGCAAATCAATACAAGGCAATGCAACAACACGATCATATAATATCACTAATATATCATCGAATAGTATCACTAATACATCATGGAATATTACCACTAGTACATCTCGAATATTATTATATAATATAACTAATACAGATCTAGTTGACGTCTCGCGATGTAGGTGGTGGACACCCAAAGAGAAGGAACTATGACAGGATCATAGCTCGAGTGAGATCCCTAAAGAACCTGCAAGGTATTGGAGAACCTATCGTCCAACACAACCATGTAGCATTGAACGTGCTCGTCCTCCTCCTTGACACGGCCACGTACCACCTCCGTGGGGGCCTGCTCCCTCTCCAGCAACAGTTGTCCACACGACCACCACCAAAGAACCTCCGGGTCGACGACAGGATCCTGATTTCTCACCAAGCCGCGTGCCCCGGAAGGCAGCAGCTCCCAGTGCCAGCCCATCGGAGCCCAGTCCCGGACATGGCGCCTCTCAAGCAGGTTGTTGCCACCGAGTCGACGATGAGGATGTTGTGCGGGCATCGTCGACTCAACGGTTATGCTATGCAACTAAACATTTAAATATCTAAACATCATATATCTTCCTAATATAAAATCGTCGATATTGTCAGGGACACTCGCTCCCTCGCCGATGATCGTTGGGGACTCTCCCTCACTGACAATCGTTGGGGACTCCTCGATATCACATCACCGACGACCGATGATACTACATTATTTCCAACTAAAACAACTAAAACATAAAACTACTAAAAAATAAATTAACTAAAACATAAAAAACTAAGGAACTAAAACAACAACATAAAACAACTAAATTAACTAAAACAATATGAACACTTAATTAACTAAAACAACTAAAACTAAAACATGAAAAGAATCATAATTTAACAAAATCATCTAATAGAAAAAATTACTAGAGAAAATCATCTATCATCATCTATCCTCCATCATCATCATCTATCTTCTATCATCTATATCGATGCGAGGGAGCTCACCAGGAGGCTGACGAGGAGAGCGACGTGACGACGACAAGCGGCAACATGGCTGCGCCAGGACAGGGTGATGACGACGAGAAGCGAAGGCCACAAGCAGCGACGGGGAGAGCGGCAACGGCGTCGGGTCGGGGCGGCGCCAACACAGGGCAAGGGCGTCGGCAGCACAAGACAGGAGCGGCGGCGGCGACAGGGCAAGGGCGGCGTCGGGGTAGGGCGGCGTCGAAGGCGTCGGCAAGGGCGTCGATGAGGGTGTCAAGGGGGCAGAGGGCGGTGAGGGTGTCGACGGCGAGATTGGGCAGCTTAGCGGCGTCGATGTGGTCAGCGTCATTGGGGGCAACTATAGATGAAATATGAAAACTGCTAAGTCCCGCTTATATAGCCCCCCCCCCTTTAGTCCCGGTTGGTGGCTCCAACCGGGACTAACGGTCCCCTTTCATCCCGTTTGGTGGCACCAAGGGACTAAAGGTCAATTTCAACATCCCAAAAGGCGAGAAGCAGAACCCTTTAGTCCCGGTTGGTGGCACGAACCGGGACTAAAGGGGATCATTAGTCCCGGTTGGTGGCTCGAACCGGGACGAAAGGGTGACATTGGTCCCGGTTCGAGCAACCAACCGGGACCAAAGGCCTGTCCCTAGCACAGTCGCGGTGCAGTTGGATGTTTAGTCCCACCTCGCCAAGCGAAGGACGCCCGAACCTGTTTATAAGCCCCGTCGCGGCTGCAACGTTGAGCTCCTCTCTAAAGCAGGCATGTGAGCCTATCCGACCTCTTTCTGCTCTGTGGGGCCTACTATGTCGTTGTTACTAAAGTGAAAATAGATGCGAATTTATAGAAAAATTCAACCTAAATTCAAATTTCTAGTTTGGCTAACTAGAACTTTGAATTTAGGTTGAATTTTCTCTATAAATTCGCATATATTTTCACTTTTGCTATTTTTATGTTTTTTTGCATATTAAAAGTTCTTAACAAAAATACTTTATGAATATTATTTTTGCTATTATTTTTTTTGACAAAAATAACTTTGAGAATTTATTTGCATAAAATTTATATAATATTAAGTTAAATAACATCGATTGGACAAAAACACGCCCATTACAACGGGATTTCAATTTTTTAAACGTATTTTAACTCAAGATTTTTTCTCCATTCAGTATGCACCATTCAAAGCCACATCATCACTTTTCAACCCTTTTCCGACTTCATTTTCTATTTTTCATGCATTTCATGATTTATTTTAAGCTAAAATGACCTTGAATTGAAAAGCACTACAAATGAACTCTGAAATGGTTGAAAGTTGGCATGGTATCATCATTTCCCCCACATAGCTTGTGCTAGCAAGTTGAGAGGGTTACGATAAAAATTGGATGCACTTCGTGTACAAAATTGACAATCTCTTTCGAAGTATCAGGGTTTCAGATGAAAACTCATCTGTTACAAAAGGCATTTCATTTATTGACATGTAACTATAGTGATATTCTAGATCAAAGCCATCATCAAAATAATTGTGGAGAGAAAGTCTTCACTTTTTTCGCGTGTATCCCTTGCTTATTGCGCCGTATCAATGTATAATCTTCATCATTTAACAGGGTGCTTGGGTCGGCCTTCACTTTGAATGGAGGAATTTCATGAAACTTTTCATAATCTTTAGACATGTCTGTCTTTTCCTCCACTCCCACGATGTGTCTTTACCCTGAAATAACTATGTGGCGCTTTGGCTCATCGTATGATGTATTTGCTTTCTTATCTTTTCTTTTCTCGGTTTGGTAGACATGTCCTTCACATAGAAAACCTGCGCCACATCATTGGCTAGGACGAATGGTTTGTCTGTGTACCCAAGATAAAAGCATCTATGTCACGTTGGTCAACATAATTTTCATAAATACTAAATCGAACAAATAGTTATAAAAGATAATATACCACATGCGAATCATAGACATGATGAGGGCCAACGGGGGCGGATAACAAAACTGTTGTGGATTTGTCACAGCAGATGTCCGGGTGAACGGACTTAGGTTCGGGGCGGTCGCAACTACGTGGCGGCTTGAGAGGGGTTGGTCGGAATCGAGAGACGCGAGTTTTAACCAGGTTTGGCCCCTCCGATGGAGGTAAAAGCCTACGTCCTTCTTGTCTTGTATTGATGACGAGGAAGATTTCTCGGTTACAAGGGTGTGACATCGCTACCTCTAATCTCGAGAGCCTCTAATCTGTCTACCTCTAATCTCTTGTGTCTATCTTAACTTATCTATCTTGGGGCGCCTTACCCCTCCTTATATAGGTGGAAGGGGTAAGTTTACATGTAGAGTCCTACTGGGAGTAGGATTAGGACTAGTCTCTCTAGAATCCTAATCCGGGTCTTGTTTCCTTCGTGAGGGAGTCTTTCTCTCTTTGAGACTTCTCTTGTAAGCCGCCTGGTGCCGGCTTGCATGCCGAGTCTTGGGCCTGGTTGTCCTGCAACCCGCCTGCCGGGTCACCAATAAAACACCATGTCTTGACCAGGTCTCCTGTGAGTCACCAGGCCTAGTCATACCGTGGGGTATATCCCCGACATTAGCCCCCAAGTTAGCTTGAATTTATTCATGGTAACCTCCTGAAATAGGAATAGTAAATATGTTAAGTTGCCATCTTGCTCCTTTGGCCGGCTTGTGAAGTGCCTCCTCACAAATTCGGGTCTTTTCTTCATATGAATGAGTCGTCTTGAAAAACGTCTTGCTTGTCAGTGTCCTTGAAAAAAATTGAGAATAGAATACCCATATGCCATTGAGTCGGCTTCCAATACTTTAGCTTAATGAAAATCTTGAAAATAAGAAATCCTCATGACGTAGATCTGGACTTCCATTGTTGTGAAACATGGCGGCTTATATAAACTCTGGCGGGTTATGATCTTTTGATAATGTCAAGTCATGAATGTTGGTGACTCCGGGTCTAACAACTGAACTCCATAATTAACATCTTAAAAATTCTCCTCAAAGTTTTTGATATGTCCATATTACTTGTAGCCCCCAAGTTCCGAGATTATCTATGATGACTTGGTGCTTTGCAATAATATGTTGGACTGTGTAGCCCCCAAGTGTCGTGTTGTCCTGCCTGTAGCAACCCAAGACTTATAATCTTTATGAAACTTCAACAGGTGTATACCCTAAGGGCCGGCTCATTAGTATGTGATGGGCCAGGTCTTCATTTTGAACCTCATAATATGTTTGAACAAATGAATACTGTAGCCCCCAAGTCACGGGTCGCATGCCTGCAGCGACTTGGGACTTTAGAAAATTTTGACCTGAGCGGTGTAGCCCCCAAGTGCCAGGTCAGTAAGAATTACTATGCTGGGACTTAGGAAAATATAGAAAGGCTGGCTCATCTCCTTGAGATTATAGGGTCTTGCTGACAATGTAATGATTTGAAAAACCGGCTTCCATTAGCCACCAAGTGTCGTGATGCATGCTTGCAGCGACATGGGACTTGCATACTTAATATAAACTGGACTTAATAAATGTAGCCCCCAAGGGCTAGGCCGCATGCCTACGGTGACTTGCAAACTTTAGTAATTTTGATCTAAATAGTGTAGCCCCCAAGTGCCAGGTCGCACGCCTGCGGCGACTTGGGACTATGTGAGAATAACCCATCATAATGCACCTCAGAAGTTCTCTTGAACTGGTATTGATCTGATTTGAAAAGAGTCCTTAATCGTGGCTGTAATATAACCCGGAATGAATATCCTGGAATAATTCCTTTGTCTTTGACATGAAACCCCTGCTCACGGTTGCGGTGCAACCCGACAAAGATACATTCGATAAATCCATGAGTGTTGTAGATTACTACAGAGCACAATTGAAGAAATCCGAGAACCGGTCAATTAGATGACACGGAATTATATCTGATAGGGCGGCTCTTGAAAAATAACCAATTCTCCGCGCTGGCTTGAAAACCCCAATCATTTGGTACTGGTTATGACAAACCATGATGAAGATCCAGCCAGGTTGGCTATTAAAGATCCATTTGTTCTTCGCATAAGTTTTTCATCATACTTTAATAGCGGTTCATCTTAAGAGATAAGACCTGCAAAAATAAACATGATAGAATATATTCTGCATTGTTGTAAGGGCAGCTTGAAAAAGCATAACCCGGAGATGTTAAAATCTGTTGTAGCCTTGCTTCATCTTTCACAATCTTGCTCTGGCCCGACTTATAACATGAATGCAATGTATGATGCAATATATGATGCAATATATGATGCAATATGTATGATGCAATATGCGATGTAATGCATGATGGTCTTGCTTTCCCCTTATTTTTTGTTTTTCGAAAAACTCATATGTTAGTCCTTCTGAGGGGGAACTGTTGCTTTGAACCGCTTAACAGTGCAGGGTCTCTAACGAGACTGACCGCGAATCTTGCATGGCTCAGGGTCTCTAGGTGAGATTAACTGTTAAGGGCACAACAGACTAGAATTTACAACGGGGTGAGTGCCCCGGCTCATAAGCTACTTCTCACGTGACATAAATCCGTCGTTTGAACCTTAAACAATGTCACTTGTTAAGAGTACGACGGGACACTTGGCGGAGAGTACGTAGCAGATGAGAGAGCTTCCCCCGCCGGTGTATGAGGCCCTCGGAGGGGGTGAGTTGATAGCTCGCTGCACCCTTGGACGAGCGGCAGCTACATACAGGCATGTACAACTCTACCAAGAATGGGGCGGCCTTCACCCACTCCGGCACTTGCTCTGGTCCATGACCTGTCTTGCATCATGGTGCCTATGTTTGAACAGCTCGCATCCTGGCGGCTCATTCTCTTTGGCACCCATGGCACCCATGTTTGAACGGCTCGCATCAAGGCGGCTCGCCCTCTTGAGCGACTTGGCACCCATGTTTGAACAGCTTGCATCATAGCGGCTCACCCTCTTGAGCGACTTGGCACCCATGTTTGAATGGCTCGCATCATGGCGGCTCGCCCTCTTGAGCGATTTGAGATCTTTCACCGATAAGGTAAGGCATCCATGTTTGAATGGCTCGTAACGTGGAGGCTCATCTTCTTGAGTGACCTTAAGGCGGTGCACCCATGTTTGAACGGCTCGCAATGTGGCGGCACGTCCTCTTGAGCGACCTTAAGCCTTTCACCATCTTGCACGCCATCGTCGCGTGGGCCATCGATTTGTAAGCCGCCATCTTGCAGACCGCCATCTTGTAAGTCATCGCACAATGGTGCTATTTTGGCTGAAGAGTCAGTCAAAAAGGGTGAGCAAGCTAAACCCGGTGGGTTGGAAGCCCTCAAGTGACCATGTAGAAGTATCCACCTTTGCACAACCTGAATTACGTAAACAACAAAAACTCCAAGTTACTTTATGATGATCAAATAAATCAGGATACCCATGTTTGAACGGCTTGCATCATGGCGGCTTGTCCTCTTGGCCGACTTTAAACCGCCCGCGAATGAGGCGGGGCACCCAGGATTGGGTTAATTTTCTCTTTGTAAAGACCCGGGGTTCTCTTTGAAAACGACCAAATGTGTTGAGCCATATCTGTAGCCCCCGAGTCTTAAGATGACTCAAAGAGGCGGCTTGAAAATCTCCACTAAAGGTTGAGGTTGATCGTGACGGGTCGTGGGACGACCCCATATGAATTGCTCCATAGTCCGGTCGATGGTTTGTTCCGACTGGTTGTTGAAGTTAACCAAACTGTAGTGGCGGCGACTTGTGCGCCTGTTCATCGGGCGGCTCGTGCAGGCAAACACCACATAGATATGTCAATGTAGATTCGACCGCAAGGCGGCGATTCAGAACCGTCTTCTGGGTGGCTCATACTGGTGTATGTGGCCCCTGGCGTGTTGATGCAGACGTAGAAATCAGCCACAACATTTGAAGACGGCGCGACCGTGAAAGATGCCATGACGTTTGTAATCCCGTGCGGACAATGAGCTGCTCGTGACGTTCTAAGCCGGCGCGGTTGCAAGAGACGACTGTGACATTGTTGGTGTAAACCAATCCGTGGGGACGGCGAGTTAGTCGTGGCATTGTAAGCCGACACGGACGGTGAGTCGCCCGTGGCGTTGTTAAGTCGGCGTGGTCGGGCGAGTCAGCCGTATCGTGGTGATGTAGATTGGGTCGTAGGGTGGTGTCTCATAAGCGTCCGTTGAGCACTGTGACCCGGAGGAGCTCCAGTACACAAAGATGATGGCATGCGCTCCATCTCCATGGTATAATGCCACAAGGATAATTCTCCTCCAAAAGATACATGACAAGAGCCGGAGTAATTATTGTTGGGGATATAACCCCGCGATATGACCCGCCATAAGGGCTTCGGGTTATACCTGACGGCTCGTACACCAGCCCAAGAGTGAGCCATAAGACTTAAGGTCCAGGATGCTTGGCGGCTCATAGGATGGGCCGGAAGGTGGCCCGAACAGAGAGGACCCGGGTGTGTAAGCCGCCCGGGGACAACTTGGACAGAGAAGATAGAGGAAGACTCGGATAGACAATAAGAGTCGGTTACAACTTGTATAACCCGTGGTCTTGACCTCCTATATAAAGGCAGACCCGGGGCGACTTAGAGGGCAGGTTATTGAGAACTAGGCCGAGCTTTAGCTCCCTTATAATCGATACATCAAGCAATAAAAGCACAAGCAGGACGTAGGCTATTACCTCAACTTGAGGGGCCGAACCTGGGTAAATCCGTGTCCTTCATCCCCACCAACCCCTTTGAGTCCATCATGTTAGCAATGGCCTCGAACCAAAGTCCGTTCACCCGGACATCTGCCATGATAAAACTACGATAGTTGGCGCACACCATGGGGCCTACGCTCGGTGGTGTTGAGTTCTCAAAGGGCTCTCTCCCGGGGCTTCAAGGATACATAGTTGGGAGAATGAGCAAGAGTCGTCGCGGCCGGCTCTACATCGATGACGCCGGCTGGGGGCTTGACGCTGATTATGTGGAGCATGGATTTCGGGATCCGTTCAGCGGGATTCACGTTTTCATCGGAAAGGTTGACGGATCTACACTCGGGCCGGACGTTTGCACCAACATCGTCGAACCGGCTCGGCGTAAGCAACCTGCCTGTAATGTGCAACCCACCCATGTTAACCCGGGTCGGAAGCATGTTTTCGTGGGCTTCACTAAAGGTATGGATCTGGAGGCTTCCGGATCACAGGAAACTCTTGTTTATTCAGAGGACGAATCTTTGAGCGGAGAAACAGAGTCGGTTTACCAGCTTCACAACGGCGGTCTCAGGGGCTACGGCGAGATCTGCCCTGAGTCGGATCGCTCTGAGTCGGACGATCTTGGGCCACCGGTTCATGCTACCGTGTTCATGGCGGGGTCAGCCCCAGGCACGAGTAGTATGGCCGCGGGAGCCGCAACCTCAGGCGATAACCCGCCACCGCCGGCTCAAGTTCTTATGGAGCTGATGGACGAGCTTGCGGCCCTAATGGCTACTAAAGTTACACTGGATAATCAAGCGGCTCGGAACTTAGAGATTGCAAGGATCAAGGACCGGATGGCAGAGGAGCAGCAGAGGATGGCTGAGCTAAAAGTCCAGATGGAGCAAGAGGCAGGACGTATCAAGACAGATGCTTTCCGTCTCGGGCTGGAGCAACAGTCAGCAGCTACGGTGCATCGGATGAGGCATCAATCCCTCTTGCCGGAACGTTATGAGGCAAGGAACCTCTTCAACATGCCAGGGATGGGGCGAGCAACAGATGCGCCTGGAAGCCGCCCGGCGGCTCGACCGGTGACTCATCCAGCCCGACGAAACCAGGCCTCACCAGTGGCCTTTCCAACACCGGCGGGTCATTATTCTATCCTGGCCGAGAATATGGTGGCGGCAGCCACCCGGCTCGAAAGAATTCCTATTCCGGATGAAGCGCCCTTCGTGGAGGATGTGCGAAATGCCATTGGATACCTGCAGACGGTGATGGCCCAGCAGGAGAGGTACACTCACAACAGGAGCCGCATTCATTCAACCCCTCTCCCTAGCCAGAGCTTTAGCCGGCGCTATGAGTCACCGGCAGTTTCTAGCAGCGACCGGCATAGAGAGGTTCCGGCTGGTGGACAACTAGTTGTGGATACACAAGCATTTGTGAACCAGGTGAGAAGCCAGCAAGAGGCAGCAGCTTTAGCCGCAGCGGCTCACCAGGAGCCTACACTCTCCATCTCGGTAGGAGTAGGAGTAACCACCAGAGCTCTGGGAGTGCCATGTTTATCGCCGACTCTACGGGGGGAGCGGTTCCCAAAGGATTTCAAAGGACACCGCAAGGTCCCAAATTATACCACTAATTTACCCCCGGAGGCCTGGGTGGAAAGTTATGAGCTAGCCATGGAGATTTTGGATGTCAGTGAGGCGGTTTGTGCCAAGTACTTCATCATGATGCTAGAAGGCCCAGCTCGCACATGGTTAAAGGGATTGCCACCCAATACCATCAATTCATGGGCGGAGCTGAGAGCCAGGTTCATCAAAAACTTTCAAGGAACGTGCAAACAGCCTATGACCATCGTGGATCTTGATCACTGTGTTCAACAGGAGAGTGATTCGGCTCATCATTGGGTTCGGTGGGTCTCAACAATCATCCACTCCTCGAAGCAGATCACGGCGGCTCAGGCAGTGCTGGTCTTAGAGAAGAACTGCCACTTTGTCCCTCTAAAGCAGAAACTTGGCCGACTCAAGCGTACGTGTCAAGATATGGGAGAGCTCATGACGGCTCTCACGAAATATGCCGACTCTGACAATACAAACGATCCGGGCTCCGATGAGGAGAAGGCCAGCCAAGGCAAGAAGAACTGTCAGAGCAAGGGTGCGGCAAATAATGGTAACCAGAGTAAGCGTAAGAATCCCGAGGTCGGGTCAGAGCTGGTGTCCAATGCAAGCACCGGCCAGAATCATCCTAAGGGTAATGGAAGGTTCGGGCCACCTTTTAACAAGAGTAGACCTGCTGTTAATTTGGAGGAGGCGCTTAAGAGGCCCTGTCCGGATCACAGTCAGCCTGATAAGCCGGCGAACCACACATGGGGTGATTGTCGCTTCATGCAGAAACTCAAGAATCACTTTACACAACCTAACAATCAGGACAGTGGTCTGCCAGGCGGATCAGGGCACGGCGGGTCAGGGGCCGGATTTGGATTCGGTGGCTCAGGGTCCAGTCATCTGGGTCAAGGTAATCAAGGAGGACACCAGCAACATTCTGGTAACAACAATCAGCAACAGCATAATCAGTCTGGTTATCAGAGTAATCCAAAGCAGCTCAGTTCCGGCCAGTATCATGTTTTCATGACCAGCCTCAACAAACGGGACCAGAAGTTGCACAAGCGGGCCGTCAATGCGGTTGCGCCGGCTCTACCGCGGTATTTAAAATGGTCCGAATATGACATAACATGGAGCTAGGAAGATCACCCGCCGCGTGTCGATGACCCAGGGCGGCTAGCTTTGGTTGTGGCCCCCCAAGTGGGAGATATATGGTGAATAAGGTACTAATGGATGGAGGCAGCACTATCAACACCTTTACTACAATACTTTTCGGCGGATGAAATTGCTGGACAAGGATCTAAAACCCTCATCCACCGTTTTTCATGGTGTGGTGCTAGGCAAGTCGGCGTATCCGGTGGGCAGGATTTCTTTGGAAGTGGCTTTTGGTGATGAATATAATTACAGGGTGGAGTCCTTGTGGTTTGAAGTGGTCAAGATCAAGAGCCCTTACCATGCATTGTTTGGACGACCGACTTATGCTAAGTTCATGGCTAGGCCTTGGTATGTCTACTTACAGCTCAAGATGCCCGGTTTAAATTGTACCATTACCGTTCATGGTAACCGGAATACGGATATTGAGTGTGAGGAAGGGGATGTGGCTTACGCAGAATCCAGTTGCGCTCAGGAGGAGCTTAAATTTTATAAGGAGAATGTTGACTCGAAGGATATGACCCCGCTGAAAAGCCCATAACGGAGGTTGAGCTGCCCCTCAAGTTTTCAGCGGATGATACTAAAGCAGTAGATTTCACTCCGGGCGACTCATCCAAACAGTTCATCATTGGAGCTCACATGGATCCCAAATAGGAAAGCGCGCTCATCGAATTCATTCGTGAGAATCGGGACATCTTTGCATGGAAACCTTCTGACATGCCGGGTGTACCGAGAGAGTTCACTGAGCACAACCTTAATGTGGATCCGAAATTTAAGTCGATTAAGCAGTTTCTACGGCGGTTTAATGAGGAGAGACGCAAGGCCATTAGGGAAGAAGTTGCCCGACTCTTGGCAGCAGGTTTCATTGTTGAGGTTTTTCACCCAGAGTGGTTGGCTAACCCGGTGCTGGTGCTCAAGAAGAACGGCACGTGGCATATGTATGTGGACTACACGGACCTTAACAAGGCTTGTCCGGCTGATTCGTTTGCCCTCCCTCGTATTGATCAAATCATTGATGCTACGGCGGGTTGTGAAAGCTTGTGTTTCCTAGACGCTTACTCAGGCTATCATCAGATCAAGATGGCGGTTAAAGACTAGGAGAAGACGGCTTTTATTACACCTTTTGGGGCTTTCTGTTATGTATCTATGCCCTTTGGGCTCAAGAGTGCCTAAGCAACCTATCAGCGGTGTGTGCAGAATTGCCTTCACAATTAGATCGGCCGCAATGTTCATGCTTACGTAGATGACATTGTGATCAAATCAAGGAAGAAGGAGACCCTTTTGGACGACTTAAGGGAAACATTTGATAATCTCTGGGTCTATAAGATGATGCTTAACCCGGCCAAATGTGTCTTTGGTGTTCCGGCTGGCAAGCTCTTGGGTTTTCTGGTTTTTGAGCATGGCATTGAGGCTAACCCGGATAAAAATCAAAGCTATCACTTCTCTGGCAGAGTCAGCCTATATTAACGATGTCCAGCGCTTGGCAGGGCGGATTGCCGCGTTGAGTTGGTTCATAAGCCTCCTTGGAGACAAAGCTATCCCCTTATATCAGATGATGAGGAATACAGACAAATTTGTCTGGAGTAAGGCGGCGGGTGAAGCACTGGAGGCGCTAAAAAACAGCTTACTGAGCCGCCGGTGCTGGCCGCTCCGGCTGAGAAAGAACCATTACTTCTATATGTGGCGGCTAATAACCGGGCAGTAAGCGCTGCAATTGTGGTCAAGCGCAAGGAGTCTGGGAAGGAGTATCCGGTTCAAAGGCCGGTTTATTATATCAGTGAGGTCCTGACAGAGTCCAAGCAAAGGTATCCGCTTTGGCAGAAGCTGGTATATGGGGTCTTTATGGTCAACCGTAACGTAAAGCACTATTTTCTAGGGCACCAGATAACTGTGCTCAGTTCTGCCTCGTTGGGGGACATAATCCAGAACAGAGAAGCCACTGGAAGGATTGCTAAGTGGCCATTGGAGCTAGGACCTCTCAATCTGAAATATGTGCCTCGTAAGGCCATCAAGTCCCGAGCTCTTGTGGATTTTATAAATGATTGGACGGAATGTCAATCTCCCAAGGAAAAGCCGGATGACACATACTAACAGTTAGAAGGATCAGGGGTAGGAGTCGTTTTGACATCTCCCAAAGGTGATAGGTTTTGTTATGTGCTCCGGCTGATGTTCCCTTGCACTAACAATGTGACTGAGTACGAAGCTCTGCTTCACGGTCTCAGAGTGGCCAAGGAGATGAATTTAAGCCGGGTAAGGTGTTTGGGCGACTCAAATCTGGTGCCTCAGCAAGTTTCGGGCACTTGGGATTCCAAAGACCCACGGATGGCTGCTTATCGTCAGGCGGTTGATATCATTGCTGGTCACTTCAAAGGATATCAGGTAGATCACATTGATCATCGCAAGAATGAGGCGGCTGATGCCTTATCACGGTTAGGTTCTCAACAAAAGCCGGTGCCGCCCAACGTCTTTCTAGATGTCTTACACCATCCGACTGTCAAGATACCTTCAGAAGAGGATTTGGCTGTTCCTGACCCGGAGGGGCAATTAGTGGTGGCTCTACATGCTATTCTGGATTGGACTGTGCCCTACCTAGCCTATTTGACTCGAGGCAAGTTACCTGACGACGGAAACCTGGCCAGATAGATCACCCGGCGTTCTAAATCCAAGACAATAGTTAATGGTGAGTTGCACAAATGTAGCGTGACTGGATTTTTCAACGTTGTGTCTCACCAGAGGAGGGCCAGCAAATCTAATGAAATTCATGCTGGAGACTGTGGACACCATGCCGGCTCAAAGTCTCTAGTGGCCAAGGCCTTCCGGCATGGGTTTTTTCTGGTTGACGGCTCACAAAGATGCAGAGGACCTGGTCCACAAGTACGACGACTGTCAAAAGTTTGGCCGGCGTGCTCATGTTCCGGCTCAAGAGTTGAGGATGATACCAATTATTGGCCATTTGCGGTCTGGCGGCTTGACATGGTGGGACCTTTCAAGAGATCCAAGGATAAGAAAACACACCTCTTCGTGGCAGTTGATAAGTTCACCAAATGGGTAGAGGCGGAGCCGGTCAGCAAGTGTGACGCGGCTACGGTGGTTCAGTTTATTAAAAAGTTGATCTACCATTTTGGTTACCCCCACAGCATCATCACTGATAATGGCACAAATCCGTCCAAGGGGGCTAAGAAAATTTTTTGCGACAAGGAGCACATCCGGCTTGATGATTCAGCAGTTGCACATCCATAGTCCAATGGTCAGGCGGAGCGTGCCAATCAAGAAATTTTAAGGGGTATTAAGCCGCGGCTTGTGGTTCCTTTGCAACCAATGCCCGGGTGTTGGGTAGAAGAGTTGCCTTCTGTTTTATGGTGCATTAGAACCACCCCCAATAGATCTACAGGTTGTACACCTTTTTCATGGTGTACGAGGCCGAGGCAGTATTGCCAAGCGACATCCGGCATGACTCATCACGAGTGGCGGCTTATGTAGATACGGACAATGAGACGACACGTCGAGATGCATTGGATGCTTTGGAAGAAGCACGAGAGCTGGTGGCTGCCCGGTCGGCGATTTATCAACAAGACCTGCATTGTTATCATAGCCGCAGGGTCAAGACCCGGATGTTTCAACAAGGTGACTTAGTGCTCCGGTTGATTCAAGACCAGCAGATATGCATAAGTTATCTCCTCCATGGGAAGGACCTTTCGTGCTCAGCAGAAATCTCAACAATGGGTCATATTACTTCATCGATATCCGGGATGACTCATATACGGCGGGTCAGGAGACCCGCCGGCCATGGAACATAGCGCATCTATGGCCTTATTACACTTAAAGGTGTCGAGACTCATCATTGTATACTATCATTGTACATATCATATTTATATATGAATAAAGTAGCATCCCTGCAAGACGGGGCCTCTGCTGTCTCACACATCTTCTCTCATACAAGAAGAATCCACAAAATGTATCAATTGCGATTGCCGAGGGTGGCTTCTTACCTCCGGGTATCGCTTCTAACACCTTATCGGCCGGCTTTATGCCATCTCTGGCTAACATGATTGGCCGCGGTTGAGGGTGGCTTCTTACCTTCGGGTATCGCTTCTAACACCTTATCGACCGGCGTTTACGCCATATTGCCGAAGGGGGCTTCTTATCGATGGGTATCGCTTCTAACACCCTATCGGCCGGCCTTTTGCCATCTCCGGCTAACATGATTAGCCACGGTTGTAGGGGGTTTCTTACCGACGGGTATCTAACACCCTAACAACCAGCGTTTATGCCATATTGCTAAGGGTGGCTTCTTACCTCCGTGTATCGCTTCTAACACCTTATCGGCCGACTTTATGCCATCTCTGGCTAACATGATTAGCCGGGGTTGTAGGAGGCTTCTTACCTCCGGGTATCGCTTCTAACACCCTAACAGTCGGCGTTTACGCCATATTGCCGAAGGGGGCTTCTTACCGATAGGTATCGCTTCTAACACACTATCGGTCGGCTTTATGCCATCTTCGGCTAACATGATTAGCCACGGTTGTCAAAGGGGGCTTCCCACCTCCGGGTGTAGCTTATCTAACCCTAACAACCGGCGTTTGTGCCAAAATGTTGACAAGTCAACATAAGTTATACAGGGGGGCTTCCTGCCCTCTGGGTGAAGCTTATTAAACCTTCTCGGCCGACTCACGATCCAAGCAAAGGTTTCCTGTCAACACGCCAGGAAGACACGGCATCTTCAGGTTGCGCTTTTAAGTCGGCCTCCTAACGGTGTAAAAATGTGTTTATGCATACAAGGACATAAGCTACAAAGAGTCGGAAAGGCATACAAAAGGGAAGGACAAGGAAGATGGCAGATTTAAAGCCGGATTTTTCATATAAGCACGATGGCACAAGTTCAGCAAAAGCAAAAGTTATGGCTAATCTATTACAGACGCTCTTTGAGGAGCCCAAAATATCAATCAATTTTTTACGACACCGCACGGCGGGTCATGGAGAGCCGGCTATTACAAGTTTTCTATAAAAATGATCACCTGGCTAGCAGGTCATCCTGCTTCGGCTCTTCGGTTGCCTTGATTTGGAGATTGTCCAAGTCCCAGTTGCAGTCGGTTTGAGCTGCAAAAGATCCTTCTTCAAAGAAAGGGGACGGGTCAAGATAAGAGGCTAAGAGGTCCTTACTGCGGGCGGGTGTCAAATCTTTACACTCATAAAGCGGGCCACGAATCCTCTTTTGATCAGCACTGTAAGCCGCCTGATAAGTCGCCAGGTCAACCTCTTCTGCTAAGACGGAGGCTAGAACCCTGGAGTCCTTTACGCACTGGGTGTAATCAACTTTTGTGAATTCAGAGCCGTCGTCCTTCTTTGAGGGAAACCCATCCATCATTTCAGCTTGAGTAAGTTCCAGAGCAAAGGCCAAGGCCCAGCTTATGCCTGCAATCGCCCCCTGGCGGGCAGCTGATTTCTTCAACTCGGCGATTTGTTTTGGCATCATGGACAAGAGTTCCAAGACACCTTTGAGAGTTGAAGGGATCTTGTCTTTGTAGTGCACATCTTTGATGGTGCACACTGCACCACAATAGAGTTGCTCTGTCAGGGTATAGACGGCCTTCAAGGGCAGCAGACTGTCAGAGGTCAGTTGGCGGCTCCTAGGACCTGTGTAAGTCGGAGATTTCATGGTAAGTCGCCAGCACAAGTATTATATGCCAATTGAGTAAAAATTGTCGGAAACTCAGCAAAGAGGGTCGCTATCATTTTGGTGATGTGGCATTTCAAAGATTGGAGTTCATCTGATACGATCATCAATCGCTGATCAGCGTCATCCGCCCGCTTAGTCAATGAAGTTTTTTCATAGCCGACTGACTCCTTGAAGGCGGTGAAGTCGGCCTTGATTTTAACCAACTCCTCGGACAGGAGCTGGCATTTCTCATCAGTGGCGCTCCGGGCAGCTTGTTGAGCAGCCAAATTGGCTTTTAAGTCGGCCAATTGTGACCTGGCTTTAGTTAAGGTTTCCTGTGACACATCAAAACATAGAATAAACGGGCAAGTCTCAAACAGATTGCAAGCAATATGCATGACACTTGGGGGCTAATGTCTATTTTCAGAAGTTCGGCATGAAAGTCCCGACTCAACTTTGAACAAGATTGAGCCGACCCTTGGGGGCTAGTATTGGCTCTCTTATTTATCTTCTAAGAAGTTTCGGTTCAAAATTATCAATCATTGAGCCAGCCCTTGGGGGCTATATACTGGGTTTTTCTAAGGAGGATGATCATGAAAGTCCTGGCTCAACCTTAGGAAAGATTAAGCCGCTACTTGGGGTCTACGTAAGGAAATAAGGAAAAAAGAAATACCTCATATTTCTTCTTCATGAGGTTAACTAGATGGAGCTCCAGATCCCAGCTTGTGGATAGCCTGTTCATATAGCTACCATGAAGCTCCTCGACTGTCATCTTCTCTAAAGCAAAGGGTTCAAACTCCAATTTCCTTGAAGCTTCAGCCGGTTCGTTATGCTATGTTAGCACGTGAGCCGGGGGAGAGTGAAAGCCAGTGCCAGTAATCACAACGTCTGGAGCTATGGTGTCCTTGGTCACCTGGACAAGGCTCGGCGGTTTGGAAGGGCTTGGCGGGCTCTTTGGAATGACATCGTCAGCAGCCGGCTCCATAGATGTTGCTGGGGGGTCCACAGCCGGTTGCGACTCATCCGGCTGGCCATGCTCCGGCTCTTGGGCAGCAGGGCCAGGGGAGGACCTGTTGGTTTTTCTACGCTTGGCTTGAGCCCTGGAAAGCACGAAGATCAGAACCCAAGGGTTACAGCCGCTAAGAGAACTGAATGCAAGATTAGAGGAAACACTTACAGCGGGTTAATCATGGGAGGCGGTAGGGCGGTCGTCGTAGAGTCGCCGGAGGAAGGTGACCTTTGAGAGACAATTCAGAAAAGATAACACGGTGTTGAGATTACAAAGGTAAATCTAATCAAACGGAGATACATACCTCTGCGGGGTGCTTCTTCTGAGCTGGAGAATTCGGTAAACTGGACATAAGAGCAGTAGAGCTGGCGCTCCAGGTCTGATGACGCTCGGCCTGTTGTTGCTTTTTCAAAAGAAATTGGGGATCCAGATAAGCAAGAGGATGAGAAAGAGGAACTTTTCCAATAACCCGCCGTGTCTTTCGGGGGACAAAATAAACTGAGCCGAAAGAAACATAGATTACCTCAGGGGCGTTGTCCCGGCTTGTCTCTACATCATCCTGTGAGTAAAATAGGTGTTAGTTAAATGAGAGAACAAAGTCTCAGAAAGCAGCCAAGATTTTACCTCTGATCCGGACGACTGTGGTGGTTCAAACCATTCCTCTTGCGGGGTGTTTTTCTTGGGCTTCTTAGCTGGGGCCTTCTTCTTGGGCTTCTTCAAAGGAGGGACATACTCCTTCCAGAAATCAGAGTCAGCCTGAAAGAGTAAGCCGGTTAACGGTAATGAATCAGTAAAATATAAGTGAACCAAAAGAAAAGGATGTGAAGAGTCACCTTACATCTGGGACCGGATTAATGGCACTAAAAGACATTAGCCCAATAGCGCTGCAAGCTACGGATGTCTCATGGACGAGACTCCGGATAGCAGTAGTGATGTCGTCTTCTGTTAATGTTGATCGGCTGAAGCATAACGAGCCATCATACTTGCCCTGGTATTCACACATGAGGCGGCTTCTATGTCTTAAAGGCATAATCCGCCAGGAAATCCAGCAGCAGATCAAGTCCAATCCGGTTAAGCCATTGGCCATGAGGGCTCTAATCTTGGCATGAGCCGGCTCGTACCTTGTACGTTCTGAAGTCGAGAGCCGGCCAGGAAGCTCAAAAGTTGTCTTGACCCGAGAGGGACGATAACCCGGCAGTGGATGTCCGCCCTCCGGAGAAGTATCCTTATAGTAGAACCAGGTCTTGTTCCAATCCTTCGGATGTATCGGCATTCGCATAGCTGGAAAGGTAATATCCCTGCGCCTCTGGAAAGAAATTCCACCCAGCTCTAGACTCGGGCCGGTTTTCACTTTAGTTTACCGGTTCGCGTAAAAGAATTCTCGGAACAGGCCCGCAGACGGCTTGGTTTGCATATAAACCTCACTGAGCACTTGAAATTTGCATATATTTGAGACGAAATTGGGAGCAAGGTCTTGAGGATGGAGTTTGTAGAGGTGAAGGACGTCGCAGAAGAACTTTGAGCCGGGGGGCACGAACCCACGTTCAATATGATCAGAGAAAACAACCACTTCGCCTTCTTGTGGAATAGGCCTCAATTCATCACCCGGGACCCGCCAATGGATGACCTCTTTGGAAGGAAGAATGCCCGCTTGAACGAAATCCATCAGGAACTCCTCCGTAATACAAGACCCGACCCAGTTGCAGGAATTGGATGCGCGAGACATTATGGCGGCTTAAAACTGTGCAAATTAAAACATGACGAGTCAAGAGATGGCAAGAATCTACGGCGACTTACGACCTTAAGACTCTACAGATAAGATGCCATGATCCAGCTGATGAGAGCCGGAACGGCGTGGCGGGTCAACATAACAAGAAGAGGGGGTAAAATTCGGCTAAGTCCTAAAAAACAGATTTTACAAAGTGCCGCTATGATCACGGATCTACAAAATCAGGGAAAATACTTCTATTTCCAGACCTAAGGATGAACTTTAGTGCACGATCTACAAAATCAGGGAAAGTACTAAAAGCACGACCGACATCGATAGGGCACGAGTTCTAAAAACGAAGGCGGCGGAGCTTCCTGGAAACCCTACTGGAAACAGTTATGGAACTAAGGGGAGGAGGACCTACCGGTGACGACGCGATGAACACGGAAGGGACTCTGGTTCGCAACAGGTTGATGCAACGGCCTTATCGATGGCGAAGCGCAAACGACGCTGGAGCCGGAGGTGATAGAAGCAGCAGCGTCGGAAGGAAGAAGATGATGGAGCGAACGGGAGAAAGAAATGCCGCCCAGGGCGATCCTATTTAAAAGGAAGAAGCAGAACAAACGCGAAAATCCAGGCGACGGAACTCGTCCCATCGAGGCGGACGCCTCGATTTTTGGGCTGATCATTTAATAAGAAGATTTGGTGTGTATGTCAGCGAATCTTTTTTGCAGGGTCGACATGACTTCACGGCGGGTCATTTTCGGGCGACTCACCGAAGAGCAAAAGGAAAGGATGAAGTGAGCAAGATCAAATCAACCTGGGGCCTAATGTTGGGGATATAACCCCACGGTATGACCCGCCCTAAGGGCTTCGGGTTATACCTGACGGCTCGTGCACCGGCCCAAGAGTGAGACATAAGACTTAAGGCCCAGGATGCTTGGCGGCTCATAGGATGGGCCGGAAGGTGGCCCGGACAGAGAAGACCCGGGTGTGTAAGCCGCCCGGGGACAACTTGGACAGAGAAGATAGAGGAAAACTCGGATAGACAATAGGAGTCGGTTACAACTTGTATAACCCGTGATCTTGACCTCCTATATAAAGGCAGATCCGGGGCGACTTAGAGGGCAGGTTATCGAGAACTAGGCCAAGCTTTAGCTGCCTTGTAATCGATACATCAAGCAATACAAGGACAAGCAAGACGTAGGCTATTACCTCGACTTGAGGGGCCAAACCTGGGTAAATCTGTGTCCTTCGTCCCCACCAACCCCTTTGAGTCCATCACGTTAGCAATGGCCTTGAACCCAAGTTTGTTCACCCGGACATCTGTCGTGATAAAACTACGACAAACGGTGAGTCGCCCATGGCGTTGTTAAGCCAGCACGGTCGGGCGGGTCAGTCGTATCGTGCTGATGTAGATTTGGTCATAGGGCGGTGTCTCGTAAGCGTCCATTGAGCACTGCGACCCGGAGGAGCTCCAGTACACAAAGATGATGGCGTGCGCTCCATCTCCATGGTATAATGCCACAAGGATAATTCTCTTGCAAAAGATATATGACAAGAGCCAGAGTAATTATTGTCAGATGAGAAAACATACTAAGAATTTTGTAGGATAAATATCATTAGTTTTTTTTGTCGATGAATATGAATGCTGGTGCTCTCGTTCTTACCTCCAAAATGCGGGAGCGCCCGCGCAAGAAGAGGATCTGGGGTGGCTCCGATGCCTTCCGGTGGGTGAGGAGGCAAGGCAGAGCCGATGGCTCACCACTTCCCCCGCGAAGACAACAGACGGGCGAGGCGGGAACAACAGCAGCGGTAAGTAGGCAAGGTAGAGCCGGCGGGCATGGCACGGGGCGTCGGTTCGGAGGGCGGCGACTCGGAGCAGGAAAAGGCAGTGCCAGAAAGCAGCAACTCGGGCCACGGCGGCCGGAGCAGGGCACACGGCTGGGAGGCTTAGAGGCGCAACGATGCGGGGGAACGGCTGACAGGAGCAATGGTGAGGTCGCAACGGAAACGAGGTGGGGGCGGAGGAGCTTCAAGCGAGATCGAGGGTGAGTGCAGCAGAAGTAGAGGCGTGGCCGCGACGGCTGGGAGCTATGGCGCAAAGGTGGGCGCACGGAAGTGGCTCAAGGTTAGCGCGGCCGGTGAGGCCGTAGGGGCAAGCAGAGGTCGAGCCGACACACAGGGTGGAAACCGCAGTGGGGAGCCGGTCATGGGCGTCGATGCGCACCAGGGGCGAGACGCGTGGACCGGCCGACTCGGAGGCATGGTGGCGGAGGCGTGCGTGGCGGGACGAGGCCTGCTGGAGTCAAGGGCGCGGCTGCGAAGCGGGAGCCATGGCTACAGAGGCGAGTGGGCTGAGGATGAGGCCGTGGCTGTGGAGACCGTCGTGACGTACGACAGCTCAAGGTGCGACGTGGCTGCTGGATAGCGGAACGGCGAGCCGCCGGAGCACGGCGGTGCGGCCGTGGAGGTGAGGCCGGAGAGGCGCAGCTTCCCGCGGTGGGTGGAGCCGAGGTAGCAGAGGCAAGGCCGCAGCGGCGGCTAGCATGGTCTAGCACGGGCATGTGCGAGGGCTAGAGTCGGTGCGCGGGGGCGCACACGCAAGCGGGCCAAGGCGGCAATAGCCGTCGGGTGAGCCACGGCGGCCGTTGAACTCTGTGCACGTCTGCTTCTAGGACGGGCCGGCTCGTCCGTATCCTCCTCTGGGTCGTGGTCTTCTTCCCATACAGTTCGCACTGAATCACAAAGTAGTAACTAGCCAGCAGCCGCCCGATGATTTGCTTTTTTCTTCTCCCGAGCTACACATTGCCCTTCCACTTTGGAGACATGAGGTAATAGTAATTTCATGAGCCACGTGAGCAATGGATTGGACCAGTATGTAAAACATATATTTTGGGAAACTGCTCGACACCCTAAACGGGGTGTGGCTATCTCATTATATAGAGGTACCAAAGGGTACAATACACGGTGTATACAAAGTCTACGTATATATAGTCTAACACCCTCCCTCAATCGTAACTATGGCCTGAAGTACAAAGCAAGTTAAGATTGCGCCTACAGCCTACAAACTGTGGTTGTGGAAGAGGCTTCATGAAGATGTCAGTAAGTTGATCTTTTGATGAGATGAACTTGATACAGAGTAGCTTCTGTGCAACACGTTCCCGAACAAAGAGATAGTCAACCTCGGTGTGTTTCGTCCAAGCATGGAACAGCGGATTAGATGAAAGATATGTAGCACCGATGTTGTCACACCAAAGAACTGGAGGATGAGCTAGAGAGACTCTCAACTCTCTCAATAGGGAATGTACCCATATGATTTCAGCAATCGCATCAGCAATTGCCTTGTACTCAGCTTCAGTACTGCTACGAGACAATGTAGCTTGCTTGCGAGCATTCCAGGCAATCAAGGGAGGACTAAGGAATACTGCATAACCCCCCGTGGATCGCCTGTCATCAACACTACCAGCCCAATCTGCATCTGAAAAAGCTGAGAGCTCACAAGACGGCGCAGGCTGAAGAAGCAAACCGTAGGAGGCAGTGTGACAGATATAACGCAGAATACGCTTCACAACTGGCCAATGAGATGTCCTGGGTGCATGGAGATACTGAAACACACGATTGACTGCATAAGAGACATCTGGTCTGGTGATAGTAAGATATTGCAGACCACCAACGAGGCTGCGATACTCAGTAGCATCATCAGGTGAAAGAGGGTCTCCATAAAGGGCAGACAACCGATCAGTTGCAGACATCGGAGTGATAGAATGTTTGCATTTCAGCATTCCAGCATGACACAACAAGTCTAAAGAATACTTCTTCTGAGTAAGAGTCAACCCAGCAGAAGATCGTGAGACCTCCAGATGAAGAAAGAAGTGCAGAGCACCTAAATCCTTGACAGCAAAATCACCACTCAATGCAGTCACAAGACAATCAGTAGCGGCATCTGAGGAACTGATGAGGATGATATCATCAACATAAACCAGGAGATACATCGTAACCTCAGGACGCTGAAGGAGAAATAGGGATGTGTCAGCAGTGGAGGGAATAAACCCAAGACCCTGGAGAATAGAGCTGAGGCGTGCATACCACGCATGAGGAGCCTGTTTAAGTCCATACAGTGCCTTAACAAGACGACAAAGATGTTAAGGACATGCAGGATCAACAAAACCCGGTGGCTGACGCATATAAACCTCCTCTTCTAGGATTCCATGTAGGAAAGCATTCTGCACATCGAGCTGACGAAGGAACCAACCTCGAGTAACCGCAATAGACAGCAGCAAACGAATGGTAGTAGGCTTGATAACTGGACTAAACGTGTCTTCATAATCAAGACCGTACCTCTGTTTGAAGCCTTGGTAACTAGCCGTGCCTTGTAGCATTCAATGGAACCGTAAGCATGCCTCTTGACTTTAAATGCCCACTTGGAATCAATGACGTTGACGCCAGACACGGGAGGAACAAGTTTCCAAGTGTCATTCTTCAGTAAATCCCGAAACTCCTATTCCATCGCAACACGCCAGTGAGGAATGCCCAGTGCAGCCTCAAAATGACGAGGCTCGGCAGTGGGATCGGCAGCAGTATGAGCCATGCAAGCAGCAAGCCATGCAACAGTCCTGTTTTTGCGTTCCTTTGGGAAAAAAATACCAGATTGCTTGCGTGTTCGAGGACGAAGAGCAGCCGCAGCAGGCTGTGCTGGCGACGCCGAGCTTGGCGCAAGTAACAACGGCGAAGCCAAGTCTGTCGGGGAGCTTGCACCAGAGCTCCCTGGTGTCGGGGAGGCAGGTGGCTTCGGGCCGGGCGAGACCGGTCCACTGGGAGCCGAGGCGGGGCCTGTCGGTGTAGGCGAACCGGCCTCTAGGCCAGGTGAGGTGGCAACCGGCCCAGGCAAAGCGACCACCAGGCCGGGCGAGGTCGGCATCAGGCCGGGCGAGGCCGGCGCCCGCGGGACAGCTGTGGGTGAAGCCTCCATGGGCGTATCAACAGCGGGCTGACGGGCGCCACCCGTCATGCATGGCTCATGCACGGGTTCGATGTCCCGATCCTGAGGGTCGTTCGTCGCCTATTCATCGAGGAGCTCAAGGCGAGCACCTCGTCCAATACCTGCAGCATGATTAGGAAGCAACACAGGAGCATTTGCAACATCCACAAATTGATCGGACGAAGGTATGGCTGAGGGAACAGGTGGCGTAGGAGTGGTAGAGTTGTTCGGAAGTGCATGAAAGGGGAACACATTCTCATCAAACATAACGTCACGAGATATGTAGATGCGATTGGTGGGAACATGTAGGAACTTGTACCCTTTATGAAGGGAACTATACCCAAGAAAAACACACTTTTTAGACCGAAACTCTAGCTTACGCTTGTTATACGGACGCATGTGAGGCCAACATGCACACCCAAACACTTTGAGGAATGTGTAGTTTGGAATTTCATTGAGTAAGAGTTCAAGCGGGGTTTTCATTTTCAGAAGTCGTGAGGGAAGCCTATTTATCAGAAAACAGGCTGTGGAAAAAAGCGTCACTCCAGAACCGAAACAGAATGGAGGCATGAGCTAGAAAGGTGAGGCCAGTTTGTACAAGATGACGATGCTTGCGTTCAGAAATTCCATTCTGCTGATATGTATGAGGACAAGACACACGGTGTGAAATCCCAAGTTTGTTAAAAACGAATTGAGGTTGTGATATTCACCCCCCAGTCAGTTTGAACATGAATACTTTTCTGCTTAAGGAGACAATCAACATGTGCTTGAAACTGAATGAAAACGTCGTACACATCAACTTTCTCTTAATAAGATACAACCAAGTAAACCGACTATAAGCATCAATAAAGCTGACATAATAATTGTGGCCACTAACAGCCGTTTGGGCATGACCCCATACATCAGAAAACACAAGCTCAAGAGGATGTTTCACAACCCGACTAGACTCTGAAAACAGAAGTTGGTGACTCTTGCCCTACTGACAGGCATCACAGATAGTTTCAGCAGTTTTATTGGACACAAGTGGTAGTTCATGACGATGCAACACATGACGAACTATATGAGCAGCAGGGTGACCAAGGCGCGCATGCCAATGCGTAGGCGACACACGAACACCACTGAACGCATGAGGAGAATACTGCGTAGGAGGTGTGGGCGGTGCGTCAAGTGCATACAGGCCATGGAGAAGATGACCTCTAAGAAGAACGGCCCTCGCGTCTCGATCCTTGATAAAGAAACAAAAAGGATGAAACTCAGCAAGGGCATTATTATCACGAGTAAGTTGCGGAATAGACAACAAACTACGCGTAGCAGAGGGAACTCAAAGAACATTGGAAAGATGCAGTTTTCGAAAGTTGTGTGCAAGAAGTGAGGCCTGACCAACATGGGAGATGCGCATACCTGCTCCATTGGCGGTGTGCACCTGATCATGACCACGATATGCTTCCTGAGTGGAGAGCTTACCCATCTCGCTGGTGAGGTGGTTTGTAGCTCCCGTGTTCATATACCACGTAGGATAAATGGAGTAGGACGGAGTGCGGCCGTGCTCATGACTCGTCACCGCAGCGGCAGCCTGCTTATCATTCCCTTTGCCATTGTTGCCCAGGCCAAGGAAATCTTTCTTGAAGCATCGGTGACAGCGGGAGGCAATGTGGCGCTCAATACCACACAGCTGGCAGGTCTGCTGAGCGTCGCAGCAGGGACAACAAGCAACTGGCCGACTACCACCAGTGATAGATGGCATGACGCCCCATGGAGCCTGCTGAGGTGGGGCCGTCGTTTTCCCACCAAGCGGCGATGGCTTCTGGGGTTTGCCGCGGGTCGCGGCATTGTCGGAGACAAAACTCGGGGAAGCACAACGCGCCTTGATGCGCTGTTCGCGGCCAAGGAGGCACGCGTAGAGCTCACATGGCGGAAGTGGAGCCTCACGACCATGGACGTTCTTGATGAGATTATCATAGTTGTCATCAAGGCCGTTGAGCACGTGGGTGGTGAAGGGCTTCATCACCAAGCGGTTGACCGATCGAGGCCAAAGTGTCGGCGAGACCAGTCATTTTGTTGAAGTAGTCTGTGATGCTGAGGCCGTCAAGCTTGGTCTCCCCCAACTCGGTGCGTATAGAGTGAGCACGCGCCTGAGATTGAGAGGCGAAGCTACTGTGAAGTGCCGACCAAGCCTCCCGAGACGTCGCGACGAAGATGACCAGCGACGACACGCTCGGAATGAGCGACGACTAGATGGAGGAGAGGATTGCCTGATCTTGGGCCACCCACACGCGGTAAGCCGGCTGATACGGTGGCGGGCACGGGATGGAGCCGTCAACGTACCCCTCCAAGTAGCAGCTTCGGAGGAGAGGCAACACCTGAGCCCGCCATGACAAGTAATTGTCCGGAATGAGCTTCACCGGAAGAAGCTGCGAGAAGTAAAACAGCAATGGTGCCGTAGCATGCTCCTGTGTCGGTGGAGCATAGAGACCCATCGATGGATCCATCTCCATGTGCGGGGCGATCGCCAGAGGTGCGCCATAGCCAGGCACAACACCAGTGTACGACGACGACGGGTAGGTGCTAGGAGCAGCTAGGGCATCACCGGTAGTCGCAACCGAGGGCCCAGGTGATGAAGGAGGCACAACCCTATAGGGCAGTGAAGGCGGCGCCGCCGCATAGGTTGAGGGCGCGATGGCGGTGGCAGCACGACGCTGATGCAGGGGCACCATACCACGGAGCGCTGTAGGCCGGCGCCGAGACGCCGTATTGGTGCGGGGCGCTGTAGTTCGATGCAGGAACGACGTTGTATGCGGGCGCAGGACCACGGTAGGGCAGCGGCGCAATGACGTTGATCGAGGAAGACAGGGCGGAGACAGATCACCTTGCCCACCCGATCCGATCTGAGAACTCGGAGGGGCTCCACCAGGGTTCTGGGCTTGCCACCAGGCCGCAGCTAGGGGCCGAGAGGCAAGGAAAGGCGATGAGGGGATGACGGTAGAGGACAACGCATGAGCTGGCGCAATGACGGTGGCGGCAGCGGCAGCCGGCGCGACAGCGTCGGCAGCGGCAGCGAAAGACATCATAACCCTAATTTGATACCATGTAAAACATATATTTTGGGAAACTGCTTGACACCCTAAACGGGATGTGGCTATCTCATTATATAGAGGTACCAAAGGGTACAATACACGGTGTTTACAAAGTCTATGTATATACAGTATAACATAGTACTCCTTTCGTTTCTTGTGTAGTCAGATTTTTCAACCATGGCCTATGTGATGCTAATTCCCTTTGAGCCATGTGCAATATAATACTCCCTCCGTCCCAAAATAACTGTCTCAAGCCTAGTACAACTTTGTACTAGAGCTAGTACAAAGTTGAGACAGTTATTTTGGGACAAAGGGAGTAGTATTTTGATTCAGCTAGGGTGCCACAAAAGCGATTTCTTCCACCTAAACTGCAGACATCTTTTTACTTCCTTTTCCATCAAACAGAGCAGATTTTGCTGGAGTCCGTAATTTTCCCGACTCACACGAGCGATAGTTTAACAGATTGGATCGACATTGAATTTTGGTGCTTCCGAGTTGGTGTAGATTTATCATGGTTGCGCTGGTGCATAGCCGAGAGAAAACAGATCTCGGTGGAACAATCTTGAGTTCTGAGTCTTGAGATTGGACGTGGAGTTGACAGACGAAACCGGTCTCCAGTCGGTCTCGGCGGATCGCAGGGCACAGCAACGCAGATGCAGCTCTAATCTCTCTCTTTCTCTCAATATCCTTCTAACTTCGTAGATGACTTAAGATCCTTTGAACGCCGATCCCTTTTTTATCTTGTGCATCGCGAGATCCTTGATCCTTGAAGAGCTCCCTCCAAGAACACAACATCATCATGTGCAAGCCCCACGGTGGGCGCCAACTGTCGTGGATTTGTCACGGTAGATGTCCGGATGAACGGACTTAGGTTCAGGACGGTCGCAACTACGTGGCGGCTTGAGAGGGGTGGTCGGAATCGAGAGACACGAGTTTTACCCTGGTTCGGCCCCTCCGCTGGAGGTAAAAGCCTACATCATGCTTGCCTTGTATTGATGACAAGGAAGATCTCTCGGTTACAAGGGTGCGACATCGCTACCTCTAATCTCGAGAGCCTCTAATCTGTCTACCTCTAATCTCTTGTGTCTATATTAACTTGTCTCTCTAGGGGCGCCTTACCCCTCCTTATATAGGTGGAAGGGGTAAGTTTACATGTAGAGTCCTACTGAGAGTAGGATTAGGACTAGTCTCTTTAGAATCCTAATCCGGGTCTTGTTTCCTTCGTGAGGGAGTCTTTCTCTCTTTGAGCCTTCTCTTGTGAGCCGCCTGCCGTCGGCTTGCACGCCGAGTCTTGGGCCTGGTCGTCCTGCAACCCGCCTGCCGGGGCACCAATAAAACACCATGTCTTGACCAGGTCTCTTGTGAGTCGCCAGGCCGGGTCTACCGCGGGGTATATCCCCGACAAATACCATGGCACTATATAATAACAAACAATAGTAAAAGTAAGAAAATTATACAAGTATCTATCTAAATCATACAAGTAAGAATTTTTTTCTTTTACAAAGAAGATAAGAACAGGAGGCTCACCGCGGTAGTGCTGGCGACGAGATCGGCGCGGGCGATCGACGGCGGTGAGGACGGAGACGGGACAGGACGGACCGCCAAACCTAAACAAATCTTGAGAAAAATGGAGCTTGGAGGTCGAGCTTGGAAAGGAGAAAACTTAATTGTGGCTCGGGCATTTCATCGAACACCTCATGTGCATAGGAGGTGAGAACTAGAGCAACACACACCTGCACATGCCGCCCAGCCAAAAAACAGAGTGAGCGGGCATGGCAGGGGTATATATAGGCTTATCTTTAATCCCGGTTGGTGGCTAGAACTAGGACAGAAGACTAACCTTTGGTCCTGGTTCCAGCCACCAACCGGGACTAAAGGTGTTGGGCCAGGAGCGAGGCCCATTGGTCCCGGTTCGTGTCTGGAACCGGGACCAAAAGTGTCAGACGAACCGGGATCAATGGCCTCCGAAGCCCGACCGGCGCCCTAGCCTCACGAACCGGGACTGATGCACCCTTTGATCCCGGTTCGTAAGTGAACCGAGATTAATGCCCTTATCCTGTTCTTAACCAAAGACCTATTTTTTACTAGTGGTTGATACAACAAAAAAATTTAGAAAAGAAAAGCTATGGAGGCCGCATATAGCGACCATGTGTTTGCGCACAACCACTGGAACCTTCATATCCCTACGAAGCGCACTCTTGTGTGATATGGGGACCATTTTGTTTTGATTCCTCGACTATTGACTGGGTATACTATTATCTAGGTATAGATTCGGTCCCTTGGTTTAAAACCAGATATTGGTTCTCATGTCTCTGTGTAGAAATTCACACAAGAATGGAGGCAATGGTGATTCCATGCATAAGCTGTGCGGTCAATTTGACCCCACGGCTTTTAGGGAAAACAGGCTTAATTATTGTACAGTATTTCAGAGTATGACAAAAATAATTCAATTTTTTTGTAATGATCCCACAGTTTTTTCCGGCTAGCATCGCCACTGAACGGAGGAATGAAGGCTAAATTAGTTAGCTAGGATTCTTACAAAAATATTCCATACAGACACAAAACGGATTGGGTTCCAATATCAAACAATAATGGAACAAGACGAAAAGCAGCATCCATATGCAAACACAAAACAAGACAAAGGAAAGTATTGTTCAGCTGCCGCAACTGATAAAAGCAAAAGGTAAAACAACAACCACAGCTGGGGTTATCAATTTAAACAAAAGACAATCCCTATCAACTTATGTGTAGACGGGCCTGTTAACTAAGAATTAAGAGGCAAGTGTATCACATTGCATCTTAATTCTTAGTTTATTTTTTCCCGTCAAAAAGAAAAACAACAACTAAGAATTAAGAGGCAAGTGTATCACATTCAGAATTGACAAACTAGTAATACATTTTGCTCTGCTTTACACATGTCCTACCGATAGATGTGTATACTTAAACCAAAATTTCAAAATGCGTCATTGTCTCTACATCACCGAACCACCTTGCACACACAAAAATAAGGCAAGGAAATCAAGGAAATCTGAGTACATGCATTGCATGGAGGCATCGTTTCCAGGTTCAGGTGATAATTCGCATCTGACATCTGACCACAGAGAAAAGTAGAATAAATTGAGAAGTTGACTAAAAATCATTGACCTAAGCCGGCCGACTGCAGATCCGGTAATGTCAATTAGGCTCGTGCACGTATCACTACTGATTTAATTATATACTCTATACTCTATATGTTGACAAGATGAAATTTAACTGAAGTACATACCTGTAAGAATACCATGATATATATTCTTCCAATGTTATGAACAATTCCAAATCTGCACAACATCCTTAAGATCCAAACATATATACGGCATCGTTAGCTAGATTGTGACCAATTCCAGAGTAATTATTTGCTTCTACTAAGAAAAGAAAATATGCTTGCATGCATTTTAACTGGCCTTTATATTTAATTTCAAATATCTGAGTTAGTTAGAGGAAATAAATACTTTATTAATTAAGGAACATGCATGTGGATCGAACTGGATTAGTCAAGCAAGGTAGAAAAGAATCAGACTATAAATAAATTCAGAGAAATAATCATAAGAAAAACAAAGTAAACTAGGAATATTCAATTGATCCGAGAGATTTGTTTGGCCGTCCTTGTCATGAGAAATGACCTTCAGCTCTTGGTGCAGTATCTTCTAGGACGTGGAAAATCTGGTTAAATAGAACATGAATCTGGTCAAATAGTATTAAAGTTTCTAGTGTTGTTAGGTCTATAAGGCATCTTCAAGGCAGACTTAAACCTTCTGCATGCGTTTAGACCATGTTGTCGCGACAACTTTTGTTATCCAGCAGGGACATGCATATGTCCGTTTAGCAGTTCAGACATACGGATACCGATATCCAAGAGACATACATGGGAAAGCTTTGTCGAAATCCAAACAAGCATTTGATAAATCGCATGCATGGCCCCCTCCCCTCTCTCTCCTCACACCCGCACATGCATGGTCCACCTGTTCTCTCTCTTCTCCCAATCGGACATTAAATTACAACTATCCTGCCACATGCATGGTCTCCACCTATTTTTTCTTCTCCCAACCTGATGCTTTGTGATTAGCATTAGATGCCTCACTCTCGTATCATGTCCGCGGACCATGTCCGGACACAAAAACGAACATATACCAAAAAAAATTGCGGGTCAACCTTGAAGATGGCCTAAGTACATACACATAGGCAGATGGAGTGAATAGAAGAATAAATTTGATTTTTGCGCCTATGCAACAAGGCCAACAACCAAGTCATCTCCATCTAAAAAAACCACAAGTCACTCTCATCTGAGAAAGAAAAGGAAAATGAATACATCTAAGAAGACGATGACTAAAGGAGAAGAGGATGTCATTTGATCGGGCAAAGTTTCGGCGAACTCTTTGAAAAATTCTAGATCCCGTCGAGTACTATCCATCGTTTCGCAAGGTACTTGACAAGCTGAAGATAATTGTTCCCTAGATGATTTATCCCGAAATTGATCAACAATGGCTAGGAGAAATAAGCTATCATTCAATTAAAATGAAGCAAAACCCCAGGGTTGCTAAAATCACACGCATGTGACCATTCTCTAGTTTCAAATTAATTTGTTGCCTAAATCATATTCTGTGTTGCTTACTTAAAGCAACTCTAATAGAGTCATCATATCGGCTCGTTTTTCATAATAACTGCCAACATGAGGATTTTGACCAAAATGGACACTCTAGGAGAGTCTGTTATCCGGCCCTGAGTAGGCACAATTTATGAAGGACGCTCCATATCAAGCTCGCGAGCATTCATATTTGGAGGTTGTGGGCGTTGTTTTGGACTATGCGCCATCCACCAAACGCTCACATAGGAGGGAAGTTTCACCTCCTTCATCAGCCTTCCTCTTGGCCCATCTCTTCCAACCAATGACGCAGACGACTAGATGGCCATGGCACCGAGCAGCATGCCAATTACTGGCCGCTGCCGCGTGCTAACTGCCTAGAGCCACTCTTGCCATGTTTCCCACCATGTTTTTCCGCACCCGCCGCCCGTGGGCCTGAAAAGGTCATCGCCATGACCAAATAGCTCACAAACTCCACCTCCAACATCGATGTCGGTAGTCACTTCTCTCTCTCTCTATCGCCATGACGCTTCCCCCATGACTAGAATGGATTGCATTTTCGGAGGATGATGGGTGGATCCTGGACGAGGAGGTGTAAGAGAAGGACGAACTTATCGCTGAGGAGCAAGAGTGCCATTGTCATGAAGCGATGGAGGAGGCCGCACAACAGGATGACGCACATGAGGATGAGTGGTCGGACAAAATCCCAAAACACACTCCTTTGTTAATTTGGGATGTCCAGCACGGCTATGTGCAGGCCCCGCATATGTAGGCGGGGACTTGCCCGCGAAACACGCGCGTGCTCCGGTCATCGTGGTGCGGAGGAACTACTGTTTCTTACAAGACATAAATGTCATCAGTTTAGTAGAAAACTGTTACTAATCGACTTTTTCACACCTTTGTAACCACTTTATAATGTAATGTTATATCAAAAATCAGCATTTCAGTTCCTAAAATTGAGTGTGTGCATTTTTTAACCGATGCAAAATAAATTAACAGGTTAGAAAAGATAAGATATATATGCCGCATATGGCGACCATGTGTTTGCACAGGGCCTCTGAAACCTCCATATGCGATATGGCGACTCTGCTAGAATTGCTCTTATGTGCTACAAATGTTTTACAAAAACAAGCGTTTTGTTCTCTGAAATTTTGTCTGGTGATTTGATCCCTTCGTTCTAAAGCCAGATATTGGTTCTGATATTTCTGCGTAGACATTCACGCAAGAATGGAGGAAACGAATACTAAATCAGTAAGCCGGGATTTTTTTTGAGGAATCACCGGGGGGAGAGGATCCCACCTATATATATATATATATATATATATATATATATATATATATATATATATATATATATATACATATACTTAAAGTGGTCCAAAGGCCAAGGTGTTACAAAGAAATTACAGGGTCACGGAAATCCGTGATGAGAGGTAGTCGTGCCAAGACAAGGCAGCGACCTTATCACTCGGTTCTTTAAACCGAAGAGTCCATAGATAGAAGTTCCTACATAAACGAGAAATGTGTATGACATCCATTCCTAAAGGAAGCAGTGTTTCTTGACTCCCAAATTTTCCATAGGATAGGCATAAGGATCTCAGGCCAAATTGAGGAGGCAAGCTGCACCGGTGTGGGTGTAGCCCATAGGTCTTGAAACCGAGCTGGTGGAGTGATTGCGAGTTGGCGCCAGACATCCGTGGCCGTCGGGCAACCAATGAATAGATGCTGAGTGTCTTCGGAGGTGGCGTTACAACGTGGGCAACCGCCATTAGTAGAGACGTGCTTGTGGAACACGTTGGCCTTTGTATTAAGGCGGCCACGAAACAGTAACCAAGCGAAAATCTTGACCTTGCCTGCACACCGGCTGCGCCAGATTAGGTCAACGTGGTCGCACGGAATATCTTCATGAATGAGGATGTTATAGGCAGCCTCTGGAGAGAAAGCGTAGGCCATGAATCTGTGATTGCTCATCATGCTTGTCGGAAAACCCGAAATCCTGCAACAACCAAAACAGTGCGGCCAACTCTGTTGACTCGGCATTGGTAAACCGGTTTTGCAGGTTCGAAAGTAGCCCGTCTTGCACAATTAAGGATACTAGAGTATCTAGGTTTGTGGATTGAGAGAATAAGGCTGGAAAAAGCTTAGCAAGGGGTTTGGAAGCCAGCCAAGTGTCTTCCGAGAAGAAAGTTCGTTTACCATTATTTGTAATGACGAAGGAGATGGGTAGTAACGTAGGCATATGTGTTTGAATAATTTTGATGAGGAAGGTGGGTTTGGGAGAGCGAAGAAGGGTACAGTTGTTGTGTTTGAGAAACCAAGTAAGCCGGGATTGGTGAATATGTTTTTTCTCCATACGACCACAAAATGGATCGGGTTCCAAATATTGAACAATGACGGAACAAAGACACAAATCAGTATCCATATTGCAAATACAACAGAAGAAAAATGAAAATGTTGGTCAGCTGTCGCAACTGATAACAGCAAAAGGCAAAACAACAGCCGCAGCTGGGATTGTCGATTTAGATAAAAGAAAATCCCAATTAACTTATGTGTAGGCGGACCTGTTAACTAAGAATTGACGGGCAAGTGTATCACATTCAGAGTTGACAAACTAGTAATACTTTTACTCTGCTTTACACAGGTCCTACCGATAGAAGTGTATACTTAAACCAAAATCTCAAACTGCCTTATTGTCTCTACATCACCGAACCACCTTGCCCACAAAAAAATAAGACAAGGAAATCAAGGAAATCTGAGTACATGCATTGCATGAGTGATCATTCGCAGGTTCAGGTGATAATTCCCGTTTGACATCTGACCAAAGAGAAAACTAGAATAAATTGAGATGTTGACTAAAAGCTATTGACCTAAGCGGGCCGGCTGCTGATCCGGTAATGTTAATTATATAGTAGTATATGATATGATTCCGTAGTAGAAATATTAATATATGTCGGCAAGATGGAATTTAACTAAAGTATATACTACATGTAAGAAGGGATTTCAGGAACATGTCAGGAAGATCTCTACGCCCCCCCCCCCCTATCTTGAGGTGCATTAATCTATGTGGTTCGGTCAGAATAATACGAGGAATCCATTTTGAGGCCAAGAAATCACAACTAATAAGCATGCTATTCAAATTTGTTAACAAGATTCACTTATATGGCTATATCACTATGACGTGATTATGAGCGCTTCTCCCATATAAAAAATCATATTATACAATCACCGACAAGCTTGTTGAGGCCATCCAATAGCGCTCCCACCATCCTTCATTGTCGTCGTTTTCTCACGACAGATACAATATTCCTAAGGTACAACGGTGGGGGACCCGGCTGGCAGCTTCTCCGGCTGACCAGGGGTCCCCCCTTCGAGCCGTCTCGTCGCCTGTAGGGTCCACCGACTGTGCGGTCCCGTCGTATACTGGGGCCTGCCAGCCGGCTCCGCGATTGGCCCTCGCCCACCTGTCGCGGCATGGGCCGCCCGGGAGGCGTCGTCTAGTGCCAGCCGGCCAAAGTCTCCGATACGGCCGGCTGCACTGTAGCCATGCCGGGGCAGGTAATCAAGTGGACAGGGGCGTGCCGGCACTGTTTCCCCGCCTGGTCGCGCTCGCCAAGGTCAGCGGCCTGGACGGCCGGACTATAGCCATGCGCACCCGTGCGTCAGCGGCCACTGTTGCTACAATGACCCCCCGTCGTGGCGGTCACGTATTGTCACCGTACTCGCGCGCAAGAGGGACGGGACGTTGCATGTCCGCCCCGGGGTCAACGGAGGAGGCGGCCCGGAGGCAGCCGGCCACGCCCAGCCGGTCAGGGGTCGAGCCGGCTCCTCGACGAGTCGTCCGTGTCGCCAGCCGGGGGCAGCTCGAGCCGCCCGCGCTCCAGCCAGTCGTGGGCAGCCGGTTGCATAGTTTTTCTTCGAAGCGGGGGGAGGGGGGAGAACCCCGTTGCTTTGGCCTACCCCAGGGGTAATAGCCCCGTCACTAGTCCCCGAAGCCGGCGGGGGCCCGCGTCCGGCAGACGGAGGGGAGCCTACGGCTTCCCCCCAGCGGTATCCGCCACCGGCGCGGAACCGAAAGGCCAGCCGGGTTGACGGTTGGACCCGACGCCTCGGGTTTCGACGCGTCGCTCCGGGTCCTGAGCTGTCCCATCGCGCGCCACGCGGCGGGTAATGATGTTGCGGGCCCCGCGCACGCGGGGAGACGGGACGTCGCCCTTGGCCTAGCCCGCTAGGCCTCGGGGCACAGGCCAGGATCCTCTGCGCCCCGAAGCGGCCGTTACGGTACGAGCCGCCCACTCGTGTGCGGAGTTTCCGGGGGAGTGGGCGCAATTAATCCCCACGTCCCCCGATCGTGGCCTCCCCATTTAAAAGGGGAAGAAGGGCAGGGCAGAGATACCTGCACCTCCTTTCCCTCCTCGCTTATTTCCTCTTTGCCTCCCTCTCCCCTCGCGCAACACCGCTCCCGAGGGGGGGCGCATGCCGCCGTTCCGCCACAATGGCCATCGTCACCAAGGAGGACATCGCGGACCTCCGCCACACGCCTGCATGCTGCCACCGGCTGAGCGCGTGGTTGCCTACGCGCCGGGCGACGAGGTGGTGCCGGTGCCGCAGCTAGGGGAGCATGTCGTCTTCCTCTGGCATTTCTCCCGAGGTTTCGGGCTCCCGGTGAGCCTCTTCTTCCGACTGCTCATGGACACCTTTGACCTTCAACCGCACCACCTTGGCCCCAACGCAATCCTTTACCTCACCGGCTTCGTGACGCTGTGCGAGGGGTACCTGTGGGTCCTTCTCTTTATCGACCTCTTCAACGCCCTCTTCTACCTCAAGGCGCTGAAGAGCAGTGCCTGCGGGGGCACGGCGGTGTGCTGCCGCGGCATCGCATGCTTCCCACCTTTATCCCTCATCGATTCCGTCAAGGGGTGGCATCGGAAGTTCTTCTACGTGAAGAATGCCGACCCAAGCCTGGACTACATCCGACTGCCGCCGTTCGTCAACGCGCAATCTTCCGGGGCGAACTAGCCGGGAGCCGCCCCGCGCGGAGTAGCCCTGGCGGAGCTCGGCCGGCTCGCGCAGCTAAAGAGCACTGAGGGGTTGGTCGCCTCCGATCTGGTGGTGGCCTTCATCTTGTGTCGTGTTCTGCCTCTCCAGTTGAGGCCGCACCAGATCTACGACATGTCCGGCCGCTCGGACCCCTGCCGGCTGATGATCGTCGACCTGACGCCAGCTTAGGTGGTAGCGCAGGTGAACGCCATTACGACGTTCAAACTGGCGCGGGCATCGTGGACGTTCGGCATGGAGCCGTATGACCGCATCAACCGCCCCCTTGTACGTTCTTTTCGAATCGGCTCTTTTTATTCGAATCTTTCCAGCCGGCAGCCGGCTGCAACGGTACTACCGCGGATACTACCACTTGGAGCGGATGTAAATTTTTTTTCTACCTCTCCAGAGCGGTACTACCACGGCTACTACCGTGCCTACTTCCGCTCTGGAAGAAAATCTCGTGTTTAGTCTAGCGGTGGTAGGCACAGATGTATTTTTCTAGTACCACTCGCAAGCAGTAGTACCGCTACCCTTAGCGGTAGTACCACTACCATTAGATGTAGTACCGTGGGGACGAGCGGTAGTACCACTCTAGCAGTTCTACTGGACTTGTGCCTCCTCTCTCTTGTTTTTCAAAGCACTTCCACCGCCCTAACGGTAGTACTGCTCCCATGAGCGGTAGTACCGCTCTATGTGGGATGTGAGCATAACGGTTGGAATTTTCCCCACCTATAAAAGGGGTTCTTCTTCCCCATTGAACCTTATCCTTTGAGCTCGAGTTTGCCCCCCATTCTTGGCCTTCTTTGAGCTTTCTAACTCTCAGTCCCTCCAATGATTCTTGCTAGTTCTTGAGGGAAAAGAGAGAGGAGATCTAGATCCACATTTTCACCAATCACTTTCTCCTCTATGTGAGGGCAACCCCTTGGATCTAGATCTTGGAGTTCTTCTTTTTCTTCTTCGTTCTTCCTCTCATCATCTTCCATAGAATTAGTTGTTGTGGAGGGATTTGGGAGAGAAGGACTTGGGCACTCCATGTGCCCTTGCCATTGCATTGGTGCATAGGTTTGAGTTCTCCACGGTCATACGTGGAAGTGAAGTTTGAGAAGCTTATTACTCTTGGGTTGAGCACCCTAGAGCTTGTTTGTAGCGACCCGACCTGAAAGGTCAAGTCTCCGGTGTTTCCGTACCATCCCAAGATCATGCTGGTACACACACGGTACATCCATGTATATATCAAAGGGAAATCACACAGCATTATATTAATCGAAATCTCATATCGAGTCCTTTATTACAATAAAAATTACAATAAAGTGGCTAAAAGCCAACTCATGAGAATATCTAAATCTTGCGGAAGCGTCGAAGGTAGATGAGTCCATCTGACTCCAAGGGCATCTCACTGAGCATAGAACGTGTCCTCACTCCTGGTCGGAAAAGTACTCTGCAACATGATACGTTGCAGCCATGTAGGTCAGCATATGGAATATGCCGGCAAAGTCACAGTAGAGGTGTGAAAATAATCAGCTAGTCTATATGCATATATGGCAGGTGGGGTGGTAAGTTTTGCGTAAAGCCAATTTTTCCTACATCAAGAAAAGGGGCTAAGCAAAACATCACTAAGTTGGTTGATTAATGAGATGGTTCCACCAACCAATTCTCATTCCCAAAATTATTAATATACCCACATCATCATATTAATTGTGTTGAGAGTTTCGGAAGTTTCAATTCCTTTGGCTCAAGTCGTCCATGACCGTGGACACGGCTAATCGATTAGGTTTGGATTACTCTGCAGAGTTTTGCACACGTTCCCCACAAGATTTGGTCGCCTCCGTTTGATTTCTCGCACTTCAGGGTGTTTGAGAAACGGATGACCAAAACATGGTCTTCCAAAGGGTTTCCCTGCGACTCTGTCGGTGCCCATCCTTTCCTACCGTTCTTCTACCTCTCGTAGCACCGCCTGTCCAGGGTCACCACAATTTCCAACCAAGCCAGAGCCCATAATGACTTGTGGCTGTGCAGGTAAGCCTTGGGTCTTGAAGCACCCATCCATCTCTTTGTGCCTGGGTGGACCTTTCCGCGTGAATACTGGCCATCTCCAGCATCACCTAGGCAAATCCACTGGTTTCTCCAGGGTGCCGTTCAACCATCATCCACCCAGAGGTATGTTGAAAACTCGGAGTCTTAAATCTTGATCATTATGTAGGTCTTGAAATTATTAACTCTCTCAACTCTCATGAATCACACAACCAACCCCGTCTACTAATAGCATAGCAAAAGGTAAAACAACGTTTCCCGGGGCCAATGTGTCAAGAGGTTGAGGGGGGGTACCTACCACATGATACTACTACAATGTAACCAAGTCTCCAACTAACCTATCTTGCATGCAATTGGGGAGATGGTAGAACTAATGCATATAAAACATGGGTACACATGGTCAAAGTGACTTGCCTGATTGATGATCTTCGTACGTGAGTGACTCTAAGTAACAAGCTTCGCACTCTGGATAATCTAACGAAGCAAACAAGCACTCAATAAGCATACAACAGATTATTGTAACTCACAAACATCAACCAAGAACTAGTAAACGATCAAGACAAAAAAAATGCACAAATCTCAAGTAAGAAAACACACAAATTTTTGTTTTCAAAAGGTGAGGAATGAAAACACTACTGACATAATGAAACCATTTGTAATAACAAAACAATTGTTGTCAGCAAGGAAACAATAGAATATTTTATTAATAAACAGAATATAATCAATTTAAGTTTGTTGGGAAAAGTTTAGTAAAGTTTATACAAGTTTGTGATAAACACTATATGAATCAACTATAGTTATATTAACAAAAGAATGAAAAACTAAACTTATTATTTATTTGTAAAACATGTTCTTAACAGAAAATAATTTACAATTAAATCTGTCTTAGAAAACAGAATTAAAATATACAAAACTTTGTTTGAAAACAAAACTATTACTAGTTAGTTGTTTTAATCAAATTATGCCTATTTGAAAAGAAGTTGTGATTCCTATGTTAAATAAAATTAAACTAAGCAAATTTATATTTTTCTTATCAGTGAGTGAAAACACTAAATGTTTACTAACAGAACCTAATAAACAAATAAAGCCAATTCTAAATCAAACTAATTAAAATTAAGTATATAAAACTATATTGTAATACTAGACAGATTCTGTTTTTGGTCAAAACATTAGTCAAATATATCCTAAATATCTTCAAACTAAGCATGAAGGTAGTCCTAACTAATACCAAACAGTAGCAAAAGGATTCATGTCAAAATCTATTTTCAAACTCTAGTTATACAAATTTTAAGATTTTAAGCAAATTTGATTCAATTCAAATTTTATAGTTCAAATTTGAAATTTAAAAGGACAGGGTGAAACTACATGAAAAATTTGAGCTATTGCAAAAAGAATCAATTCAAAACACTAAATAGATTAAAAGATATAAGCAAAACAAATTTTGAAATCATTCTGTTAATTAAAACAAAAACAGAAAAAGAAAATGATTTGCGACGGTCAGGGGGCTACGTGGCGCTGTCGGATTGGCTAAGGGTGGTGTGCGCTCGAGGGTTCCGGGCGGGCGACCGGTTCCTAAAGGAAAACGATTCGGATTTAATACGATCTAATATGAGCCGTGGATCTTAGATCCAAGGGGTGGGAGTGCTCACAGGGTTAAGAGGTCGCCGGCGTCGGGGTTCTCCGGCGAGTCCGGTAGCGGCGAATGCGACGGCGAGGTGCTCCGATGGTCGGGGAAGACGGGGAAGTGGTCCGGGCGACGGCGACGGGCCTCCGGAGTCGACTGGTGGCAACGGTGGGGCGAACGGTGGTCGGACTCGGTGGCTACGGTCGATGGGAGGTCCGGTGAGGGTGGGAACTCCGGCGAGGAATTGTGCAGCGCCTCGGCGAGGGAGAGAGGGGGCTCGGGGTGAATGGAGAGAGGAGAGGCAGCACTATTTATAGAGGGTGCGGGGAGATGCGGGGGAAGGAGAAAAGAGAGAGATCCGGTGGAGTAACTACCGGCGACGAGGTCGGGCGAGAGGAAGAGGGCGACCGCGCGGGCGAAACTGTCGGTTGGGGTGGGGTCCAGTGTCAGCGAGAGGGGAAACTTCCGTTACGCGTCGGTCGGCCGGCTTCTGGTTAATGCGCGAAATAACTACCGTGGGCCGGCCCGTTTAATACCGGAAACGGTTACCGTTTCTTTTTAATAATTTTCCAGAGACATTCAAAAGCTTTTAAAGCATTCAAATCGTCTCTAAATATAGGGGTATTATATATCAAAATTAACAGAATAATAAATGCTATTTAATGAACATTTCTATTCTGTCATTTGAACACTTTGAAAAAAAATAATATTTTCAGAAATTGCCTAATTGTTTTTAAACCCTTTTTGCAAATATTTTCAAAATAACCCCTGGTTATTATTGTTCAAATAAACCACCAATTAGTCCCTGGTGTGGAGTGTCATGTTTCTCCTCTCTTATTTGAACTTTTAACCAAAATTTCAAATAGGTGAAAGCAACTTAGTGAAAAGTAGAAAGGACTTTCTGGAATTTAGAAGAGGCATTTCAACTAACACATACAATCAAGTAATGATGATGATGATAGATGCATAGCTATAATATAACATTCCAAAATAGAATTTTGGGATGTTACAAACCTACCCATCTTAAGATGAATCTTGCCCTCGAGATTCGGGTTGGCTAGAAAATAGGTGTGGATGGTCTCTATGAAGATCTTCTTCGCGTTCCCAGGTGGCTTCTTCCTCGGTGTGGTGACTCCACAGAACTTTGCAGAACTTGATGATCTTGCTGCGGGTAACCCTGTTGTTAGTCTCAAGGATTCTGACAGGCTTCTCCTCGTAGGTCAGATTACTTTCAAGTTGTATGGCCTGTAGGGGCACGGTGTCTCTCAAAGGGATATCAGCCATCTCAGCATGGCATTTCTTCAGCTGGGACACGTGGAACACATCATGAACTTCGGATAATCCTTCTGGCAATTCCAGTTTGTATGCAACTTCGCCTCTACTTTCAAGAATTTTGTAGGGGCCTATGAATCTAGGTGCTAATTTTCCTTTAACACCAAACCTCTTGATTCCACGAAGCGGGGACACACGAAGATAAGCTCGGTCTCCCACTTCATACGTCACTTCTTTACGTTTGCTGTCAGCATAACTCTTCTGTCGAGATTGAGCTATCTTGAGTCTGTCACGAATCAACTTGACTTTCTCTTCAGAATCTCGGATAAGGTCGAGACCAAAAAGTTGTCGGTCTCCAACACCATCCCACGTCAGTGGTGTTCTGCACCTCCTTCCGTATAAAGCTTCGAAAGGGGCCATCTTCAGACTGGTCTGATAACTGTTGTTGTACGAAAATTCTGCGTAAGGTAAGTTGTCATCCCAACTAGATCCATAATCTAGCGCACAAGCTCTCAACATGTCTTCCAGAATCTGGTTGACTCTCTCAGTCTGTCCATCTGTCTGCGGATGAAAGGCTGTACTGAACTCTAGCCTTGTACCCAAAGTTTCATGTAATTGATGCCAAAACTTTGAAGTAAATTGTGTTCCTCTATCTAACACGATACTCCTCGGAACTCCATGCAGACATACGATCCTGGTCATATATATCTTGGCTAGCTTAGCACTGGTATAGGTGGTCTTTACCGGGATGAAGTGAGCTACCTTGGTCAAGCGATCAACCACTACCTAGATGGAATCATAACCTGAACGGGTCCTGGGTAATCCTGTGATGAAATCCATACCAAGCTTTTCCCATTTCCACTCGGGTATCAGCAAAGGTTGGAGTAACCCTGCTGGTTTCTGATGTTCTGCCTTCACTCGCTGACAAACATCACATATTGCAACATGTTCCGCAATATCTTTCTTCATACCTGTCCACCAATAACTTTCCTTTAAATCCAGATACATCTTGGTGTTGCCTGGGTGTATCGAGTAAGGTGAATCGTGGGCTTCCTGAAGTATCAACTTCCTGAGCTCTGGGTCATTGGGCACATAAATTCGGTTCTCAAAACACAAAGTTCCATGTTCATCCTCACAAAAACCTTTAGCTTTACCATCTTCCATTCTCTGCTTTATCTCAGCTATCTCCTTGTCTGATTTCTGGGCTTCACGAATTCTTTCGGTCAAGGTGGACTGAATTTCCAGTGTGGCAATATATCCTCTTGGGACTATCTCTAGCTTGAGCTCTCTGAGATCATCGACTAACTCTTGAGGTAATCCTCCAGCTGTGAGTGTTTTCACATAAGTTTTCTGACTCAAGGCATCGGCTACAACATTAGCCTTACCTGGATGGTAATGTAATCTCATGTCATAGTCCTTGATTAACTCTAACCATCTCCTCTGTCTGAGGTTCAACTCTTTCTGCGTGAAAATATATTTCAGGCTCTTATGGTCGGTGTAAACATCACAACTATTTCCGATAAGGAAATGTCTCCAGGTCTTGAGTGCGTGCACTACGGCTGCTAGTTCCAAATCATGGGTGGCATAATTCAACTCATGAGGTCGTAGTTGTCTGGATGCATAGGCTACAACTTTTCCATCCTGCATAAGTACTCCTCCAAGTCCTTGACGTGAAGCATCACAGTAAACTTGGAAGTCCTTCCGAATATTGGGCAAAATCAACACTGGGGCTGTGACCAAACGTTTCTTCAACTCCTGGAAACTGGCTTCACATTCCACAGTCCAAACATACTTGGATTCTTTCTTCAACAACTCTGTCATGGGCTTGGCAATCTTTGAGAAATTCTCAATGAACCTCCAATAATATCCTGCAAGTCCGAGGAAACTGCGGATCTCCTTAACTGAGGTAGGGGACTTCCACTCGGTGACGGCTTCAACCTTAGTAGGGTCCACTGCTATTCCATCTCCGGAAATAACATGTCCAAGGAATCCGACTTCCGTCAGCCAAAATTCACATTTGCTGAACTTGGCATATAGTTGATGCTCTCTCAGCTTCTCTAGAACTAAACGCAAATGTTCCTTATGCTCTTCCTCGTTCTTGGAGAATATCAGAATGTCATCGATGAACAACACAACAAACTTGTCTAGGTATTCCATGAATACTTTGTTCATCAAATTCATGAAGTAGGCAGGAGCATTAGTCAATCCAAAAGACATGACCGTATACTCATACAAGCCATACCTCATGGTGAAAGCTGTTTTGGTTATATCCTGTTCACGAATTTTCAACTGGTGATACCCTGATCGAAGATCGATCTTGGAGAATACTTTGGCTCCTATGAGTTGATCAAACAAATCATTAATCATCGGTAGAGGGTACTTGTTCATGATAGTCACCTCGTTCAAGGCACGATAATCGACTACCATTCTCAAGGTTTTATCCTTCTTCTCCACCAAAAGAACTGGGGCTCCCCAAGGTGATGAACTTGGGCGAATATAACCTTTGTCCAATAACTCCTTGATTTGCTTCTTGATTTCCAATAGATCATTTGCGGGCATCCGATAGGGTCTCTTGGAAATTGGGGCTGTCCCTGGCTGTAGCTCTATTAGGAACTCAATCTCCCTATCTGGTGGCATGCCTAGTAATTCTTCCGGAAATACATCCAGATAATCTTTTACCACAGGTACTTCCTCCTGAACAACTCCCGTGAGGGCATTTAACCGTGCACTCATCTGGGTGCGTCGGGATACATACTTAATCCTCTTGTTCTCCGGGGTGGTGAGTGAAACAGACTTGCTAGGGCAATCAAGATTTCCTTCATACTTGGTCATCCAATCCATGCCTAGGATTACATCCAATCCTTGTGACTCTAAGACGATGAGGTCAGTGGGAAAACATGATTTCCTATATTGAGTTTCAAGGCATGGCATCCTATCCCTGCCATCATCATACCTCCTGGGGAACTGACCTTAATGGGCTGACTAAGGGTTTTGGTGGGCAAGCCATACTTATCCACAACTACCCTTGATATGAATGAATGAGTTGCACCGGAATCAAAAAGTACTGTAACAGGACGTGAATGCAATAAAAACTTACCAACCACAGTCTCGGGTTGATCATAGACTTCTTCCACGTCGAGATGGTTCACCTGGGCACGAGGAAAAAGGTTTGGCTTCTTGGCTGCGGAATTGCCGTTGTTGTTGCCGTTTCCACTGCCTTGCTTGCTCTGGGGACACTCATTAGCATAGTGCCCTGTCTTCTGACACTTGAAACAGGTAATGTGACTCAGATCCTTCTGAGCAGGAGCGTGACGGTGCTGGTTGTTGTTCCCATTCCCATTGTCAGTCTTGAAATTGCCATGGTTGAGACGGTTGTTCCCATTTCCTCCATGATGGTGGCCTCCATGGTTGTGCACAGCATGAGTGTGTCTTCCAAACTTACCGGTCCCTGATCCGGTATTCCCTGAGTACGGGGAGTAGCGAAGCTTCTGATGAGCTCCAGAGTTGAACTTCCCCTGAGTGTACTTCCTCTTGCGGTTCTCAATCTGCTGCTGTTTACCTTCCAGAATAAGGGCCTTGTCCACCAGCTCTTGGTAGTTGTTGAAAGTAGCCACTACCAGCTGCATGATCAACTCATCGTTGAGTCCTTCCAGAAACTTTTCTTGCTTGGCCGCATCATCGGCCACATCTCCTGGGGCATAACGGGCCAACATGCTGAACTCTTCCACATATTGGGCCACAGAGCGATTACCCTGGCGCAAGTTGCGAAACTCGCGCTTCTTCAGACTCATGGCTCCAGCTGAAACATGTGCGGTGCGGAAAGCTTGCTGGAACTGCTCCCAAGTCACATCTGCAATAGGATAAGTGGTGGTGTAGTTCTCCCACCATGAAGCTGCTGGTCCTTCAAGTTGATGTGCGGCAAATCGCACCTTCTCAGCGTCAGTGCATCCAGCGGTGATGAGTTCTCTCTCCATCTTGCGGAGCCAATCATCTGCCACAATGGGCTCAATACTGCTGGAGAAAGTTGGAGGGTTCAACCTCAGAAAACGGGTGAGATTGTCAGTCTGGGGTGGATGGTGGTTGTGGTTATTCTGATTGTTGGTCTGATTCTGAATCAATAACTGCATCAGTGCATTCTGTTGCTGAAGGAGTTGAGTGAGTTCCGGCGGGAAAGTGAAGTCGGTCTCACGTCGTGGAGGCATCTTGCTGTTTTCAGAGGGATGAGAATTAGAATAGAACAAGGGTCTAGAAGAAATTCACTACCCATATGCAATGCAACAAACACATCACACCAAACACTCATTCATTTATTCAATCAACGTCAAACATCGGGAATACAAATCTCAAACAACTAAGCATCGACCTACGCTTTAACGACGAAAATAAAAGATACATGGAGGGCATAACTAATGTTTTTCCTCAGAAGTGCATAGTCGTAGGTCCTCCGGTGGTGCTTTCCTCATAGTCTTCATCGTCGCTGATGAAGGGTGCCATGTCTCCTTCGGGGTGAAGGTTTTCCCCCATGTCTAGCTGCTCCTCCAGAGTTGCGATGCGTGCATTCTGCTCATCAATCCTCTCTAGGAAGTCCTTCACTTCATGCTCGTGTTCATAGTTGGCCTCTCGCAGATCAGCTTCAAGGTCCAGCTCGCGGTTCATCAGATTCTTGATTGTCTTCGTATCAGCACGAACTCGAAGCTCCAGAGTCCTGATGTGAGTCTCCAGGGTCTGGATATAGGAAATAGTGGTGTATGCAGTGGGAGGAGTTATGATGTTTCCATTGGCATCTCTGCGACAAACCACGCTGAGTCCTGGTGAAATGGTTCTACCTCTGTATTCCTCCTGAATACATCCAAGGGCACGATGAATGGCCATGTCTCTCCCAAGTATCCAACTGGGTGCCACGAACTTGAGGTCGATGGGTTCCTTCCGATTCCCAAAGGTCTTCCCTGGGATGTGCACCTCGATCTTGTAGCGTCCATCTTGGGGAAATGACATGATAGGAATCCCGGTGATGCTCGGCAAAGCAATCCTTACGTCCTTGACGATCCTCATCAGCTCCTTACCAAAGGGCATCATTGCGTCAGGCTGGCAAAACTCCGTGATCAACACTGGGATGAAGGTGGCCATCTATAAATTTTGAAATAATCGGAGAGGAGTCAGAAACGAATAGATGGGAGTATAAGATATTTAAAGACAAAGAGAAACAATCCTAAGGCTTTCCAATCCTAGAGGTTACGTCCTACGGTTAGCGTGTGCTCTGATACCATTTCTGTAGCGACCCGACTTGAAAGGTCAAGTCTCCGGTGTTTCCGTACCATCCCAAGATCATGCTGGTACACACACGGTACATCCATGTATATATCAAAGGGAAATCACACAGCATTATATTAATCGAAATCTCATATCGAGTCCTTTATTACAATAAAAATTACAATAAAGTGGCTAAAAGCCAACTCATGAGAATATCTAAATCTTGCGGAAGCGTCGAAGGTAGATGAGTCCATCTGACTCCAAGGGCATCTCACTGAGCATAGAACGTGTCCTCACTCCTGGTCGGAAAAGTACTCTGCAACATGATACGTTGCAGCCATGTAGGTCAGCATATGGAATATGCCGGCAAAGTCACAGTAGAGGTGTGAAAATAATCAGCTAGTCTATATGCATATATGGCAGGTGGGGTGGTAAGTTTTGCGTAAAGCCAATTTTTCCTACATCAAGAAAAGGGGCTAAGCAAAACATTACTAAGTTGGTTGATTAATGAGATGGTTTCACCAACCAATTCTCATTCCCAAAATTATTAATATACCCACATCATCATATTAATTGTGTTGAGAGTTTCGGAAGTTTCAATTCCTTTGGCTCAAGTCGTCCATGACCGTGGACACGGCTAATCGATTAGGTTTGGAATACTCTGCAGAGTTTTGCACACGTTCCCCACAAGATTTGGTCGCCTCCGTTTGATTTCTCGCACTTCAGGGTGTTTGAGAAACGGATGACCAAAACATGGTCTTCCAAAGGGTTTCCCTGCGACTCTGTCGGTGCCCATCCTTTCCTACCGTTCTTCTACCTCTCGTAGCACCGCCTGTCCAGGGTCACCACGATTTCCAACCAAGCCAGAGCCCATAATGACATGTGGCTGTGCAGGTAAGCCTTGGGTCTTGAAGCACCCATCCATCTCTTTGTGCCTGGGTGGACCTTTCCGCGTGAATACTGGCCATCTCCAGCATCACCTAGGCAAATCCACTGGTTTCTCCAGGGTGCCGTTCAACCATCATCCACCCAGAGGTATGTTGAAAACTCGGAGTCTTAAATCTTGATCATTATGTAGGTCTTGAAATTATTAACTCTCTCAACTCTCATGAATCACACAACCAACCCCGTCTACTAATAGCATAGCAAAAGGTAAAACAACGTTTCCCGGGGCCAATGTGTCAAGAGGTTGAGGGGGGGTACCTACCACATGATACTACTACAATGTAACCAAGTTTCCAACTAACCTATCTTGCATGCAATTGGGGAGATGGTAGAACTAATGCATATAAAACATGGGTACACATGGTCAAAGTGACTTGCCTGATTGATGATCTTCGTACGTGAGTGACTCTAAGTAACAAGCTTCGCACTCTGGATAATCTAACGAAGCAAACAAGCACTCAATAAGCATACAACAGATTATTGTAACTCACAAACATCAACCAAGAACTAGTAAACGATCAAGACAAAAAAAATGCACAAATCTCAAGTAAGAAAACACACAAATTTTTGTTTTCAAAAGGTGAGGAATGAAAACACTACTGACATAATGAAACCATTTGTAATAACAAAACAATTGTTGTCAGCAAGGAAACAATAGAATATTTTATTAATAAATAGAATATAATCAATTTAAGTTTGTTGGGAAAAGTTTAGTAAAGTTTATACAAGTTTGTGATAAACACTATATGAATCAACTATAGTTATATTAACAAAAGAATGAAAAACTAAACTTATTATTTATTTGTAAAACATGTTCTTAACAAAAAATAATTTACAATTAAATCTGTCTTAGAAAACAGAATTAAAATATACAAAACTTTGTTTGAAAACAAAACTATTACTAGTTAGTTGTTTTAATCAAATTATGCCTATTTGAAAAGAAGTTGTGATTCCTATGTTAAATAAAATTAAACTAAGAAAATTTATATTTTTATTATCAGTGAGTGAAAACACTAAATGTTTACTAACAGAACCTAATAAACAAATAAAACCAGTTCTAAATCAAACTAATTAAAATTAAGTATCTAAACTATATTGTAATACTAGGCAGATTCTGTTTTTGGTTAAAACATTAATCAAATATATCCTAAATATCTTCAAACTGAGCATTAAGGTAGTCCTAACTAATACCAAACAGTAGCAAAAAGATTCATGTCAAAATCTATTTTCAAACTCTAGTTATACAAATTTGAATATTTTAAGAAAATTTGATTCAATTCAAATTTTATAGTTCAAATTTGAAATTTAAAAGGACAGGGTGAAACTACATGAAAAATGTGAGCTATTGCAAAAAGAATCAATTCAAAACACTAAATACATTAAAAGATATAAGCAAAACAAATTTTGAAATCATTCTGTTAATTAAAACAAAAACAGAAAAAGAAAATGATTTGCGACGGTCAGGGGGCTACGTGGCGCTGTCGGATTGGCTAAGGGTGGTGTGCGCTCGAGGGTTCCGGGCGGGCGACCGGTTCCTAAAGGAAAACGATCCGGATTTAATACGATCTAATCTGAGCCGTGGATCTTAGATCCAAGGGGTGGGAGTGCTCACAGGGTTAAGAGGTCGCCGGCGTCGGGGTTCTCCGGCGAGTCCGGTAGCGGCGAATGCGACGGCGAGGTGCTCTGATGGTCGGGGAAGATCGGGAAGTGGTCCGGGCGACGGCGACGGGCCTCCGGAGTCGACTGGTGGCAACGGTGGGGCGAACGGTGGTCGGACTCGGTGGCTACGGTCGATGGGAGGTCCGTTGAGGGTGGGAACTCCGGCGAGGAATTGTGCAGTGCCTCGGCGAGGGAGAGAGGGGGCTCGGGGGTGAATGGAGAGAGGAGAGGCAGCGCTATTTATAGAGGATGCGGGGAGATGCGGGGGAAGGAGAAAAGAGAGAGATCTGGTGGAGTAACTACCGGCGACGAGGTCGGGCGAGAGGAAGAGGGCGACCGCGTGGGCGAAACTGTCGGTCGGGGTGGGGTCCAGTGTCAGCGAGAGGGGAACTTCCGTTACGCGTCGGTCGGCCGGCTTCTAGTTAATGCGCGAAATAACTGCCGTGGGCCGGCCCGTTTAATACCGGAAACGGTTACCGTTTCTTTTTAATAATTTTCCAGAGACATTCAAAAGCTTTTAAAGCATTCAAATCATCTCTAAATATAGGGGTATTATATATCAAAATTAACAGAATAATAAATGCTATTTAATGAACATTTCTATTCTGTCATTTGAACATTTGAAAAAATAATATTTTCAGAAATTGCCTAATTGTTTTTAAACCCTTTTTGCAAATATTTTCAAAATAACCCCTGGTTATTATTGTTCAAATAAACCACCAATTAGTCCCTGGTGTGGAGTGTCATGTTCCTCCTCTCTTATTTGAACTTTTAACCAAAATTTCAAATAGGTGAAAGCAACTTAGTGGAAAGTAGAAAGGACTTTCTGGAATTCAGAAGAGGCATTTCAACTAACACATACAATCAAGTAATGATGATGACAGATGCATAGCTATAACATAACATTCCAAAATAGAATTTTGGGATGTTACATTGTTCCTCTTGGGTGCATTGTCACCCTAGACGGCTTGTGTTGCCTCGGAGCTCAATCATTGTGGTGCAAAGCTCCGGGCAAGCGTCGGGGTCTCCAATTAGGTTGTGAAGATTGCCCCGAGCATTTGAGGTCACCTCGGATCCATAGTCCGTTGTTGTGAAGCTTAATGGTGTCATTGGGAGTTTCTAATTCAGTTGTGGAGATTGCCCCAACCTAGTTTGTACGGGTTAGGTGACCGCCCTCAAGGGTCCCTTAGTGGAACGACGACGTCTTGCATTGTGCGAGGGCGTGAGGAGATTACGGTGGCCTTAGTGGCATCATGGGGAGCATTGTGCCTCCACACCGCTCTGAACGAAGATTAGCATCCGCAAGAGTGTGAACTTCGGGATACATCGTCGTCTCCGTGTGCCTCGGTTATCTCTTACCTGAGCCCTTTACTTATGTACTTTACTTTGTGATAGCCATATTGTTTCTAGCTATATATTTTGTGATCACTTAGTTGTTTATCTTGCTTAGCATAAGTTGTTGGTGCACATAGGTTAGCCTAGTTGTTTTAGGTTCTGTGCTTGACTTATTAAATGTTAGTTTATTCCGCATTTTTTTCAAGCCCCAATTGTAATTATTTTAAAGCGCTTATTCACGCCCCTCTAGGAGACATCCACGTCCTTTCAATTGGTATCAGAGCTAGGTCTCTAATTATTAGGTTTAACCACCTAGAGAGTAAGGATGTCGACTAGGGAATTAGGATTCTTTGACACTCTTAGTTTCGATGGCACACATTTTGATGTTTGTGTAATTCGCATGCTTAATCTCTTTAGGGTCATGGACCCAAATTTGGAGCAAATTGTAGATATGGGTTTTTCTCCCCCAAAGGATTCTCAACACATACCTTTAGAGGATGAGAAAAACTCTTATCTCAATGCTCAAGCTTCTAATGTGCTTTTTGATGCTTTGAGAAATGTAGTTATATTTCAACTCATGCCATTCCGAGATGCTCATGAGTTGTGGACAAAGCTTGAAGATAAATGTGGTATGTCCAAGATTTGTAGGTATGATTTGGAGTCTCAACTAGGGATGATTCGGTGATTGGGGGCCTCCATTCCTGGATGATTATTCTCCTTCCACCTCCGGTCGCATTGCCTTCTCAACTTCATCTACTTCACATACATGTGGATTGCCACAAGGTAATGATATGGTGAGTAGTCGTGATCATTGTAATGTAGATAGTGGGATAATTTTTGATAATTCTTGTTCACTATCTTATTGCAATGCCTCATTTTTGGACTTTAACACTTCGAGCACTCTAAATGTTTCACATGCTTGTGTTGATAGTCCTTGCATATCATGTAGAAATTGCTTGACTAAATCTCATGATGATATGCTTGCTATATCATTTTGACATGATAAAAATGTATCTATTTCCTCGAGTTGTTGTGCTAACAATGTAGAGGAAACCCAACATTCCATGGAACAAGATTTGGTCTTGAATGGTGCTTCAAGGGATCCTACATCATCATCTATTGTTTCTCACTTTTGCCTTATGGCTAAGGCTTCAAAGGTATCTCCTACTTTGAATCCCAATATATCTCACCATAATGATGTTGATGATAATGATGACGAGAGTGATAATATTGCTTCCTTAAAAATTAAGGGAGAAATGGTTTTTAAAGCTCTTCATAAGAATAAAATTGCTCGTTCCAACTTCATGGAAATTATGGCTATTGCCATTGGGGGCAAGAAATATATTGAGGAGTTGGAAGCTCATCTCGAGGAGCATGAGGCCACCATTGATAAAATGGAAGGGCATGAGCGTGATTATGATAATGAGATCGCGAGGAGCATGAGGCCACCATTGATAAAATGGAAGGGCATGAGCATGATTATGATAATGAGATCGCGGAGCTATCTCAAGCTTTTGAAAATGAACAAACCACCAAGGAATCTCTTGAGGAGACCTTTGCTCTAGAATTTTCTAGATTAAAGGAATCCCATGATAGGGCTCTCGAGGTGGCTAATGATTATAGAACTAAAAATGATAAGCTTGAAGTTGCACATGCTAAACTCCTTGAGGACTTTGAGCACCTCGAAAATGGATCAAGGGTCATTAAGAGTTCGCTCATTGAACTCACTGAGTCTCATGCTCAACTTAAAGCTTCATATGCTAAAGAGCTTGCCAAGTTTCCTTTTCCTCTTGTTGTTAATAATGATGCTTGTGTTACTAACTCTATTCCTTGTGAAGCATCCATTTTGAAGGAGAATGTTGAGCTAAGGGCTCAACTTAAGTTGCTATCTAGCAATTATGGGAAATTGGAAGAAAGTCGTGAAAATCTCTTGAGATCCCATGGTGATCTTCTAGTATCCCATAATGTGCTGAAAATAGCTCATGAGTCTAGTACTACTAATGTAACATCTAGTGAGCCTCATGTGGACATTAGCACTACTTCTAGTAGAAATGCTTTATTGCCATGTGCTAGTCCTTGTTTAAGCATTAAATATGTTCCTTCCAAAGAATTTATCTATTCTAAGATTCATAGATGTGAAACATGCTTTAGAAAAGGGCATATTGCTATTAATTGTCCAGGGATTACGTGCACTAGCTATGTAAGATTGGGTTACACATGCAATTTTCATGATGATATGAGTTATACTTCACGTACTAGGGTTGAAAAGATTTCATGTTAAAGATGCCTTTCCATCGGTCACAATTGCACGTCATGCACTATTGGGCTGCGATGCCGTCGCTGTAGGCGTCTGGGCAATTATGGATGGCAATGTAAGAAATGGGCCGACTCTCAGCCCATGGTTTGGAGACGAAAACTAAATCTCAACTCCCAGCGCAAAACAGGGCAACCGAAACAGAGTTTTGCAAGGGAGCGACAACAGCAACTAACTTGGGTAGCTAAGTCTTTTCTGCGGAAGGTTATCCCACCGCTTGCGCGGGTTCCCGATACCTCTCCGGTCGTTTCGCCTTCCAAATGTCCAATCGCTAACAAGCAGTCAGAAAACCTACCCATCGGAGACCACGTTTTTCCCCCTTTTGCTACTACTTCCGAACACAACGAGGGTTTTCTTCCTTCTGCCCAGGTCTCTCCGCCCTCTGCCGCCACCATCTGTAGACATCAAGCTATGGCGACCATCCCAGTGATGCCTTATCAGTTCGTCCCTGGAGCGATGAACATCCAGCAGAGTCCACATGGTCGCCTGCAGCGGAACATGGTTGTCGTCGATGAGCCGCCACTTGACCACGCTCAACATGCTCTGGTATTTGTCGTCCCCTCCCCTCCTGATTTGCAGCATGAAGCTGTTCTTGCTGAAGTTAGAAGAATCTTGGCTGAGGATCACAATGCTGAAACTTTGGAGGGTGAGATTTACCCCTTTTGTGTTAGTTTGGTACGTTTTGCGAACAGACTAGTAAGAGATGCGATGGTTGATATGGGCGAACAGGCATTGGATGATCTGTCCACTTTTTACCTTTTGAGGCATGATGAAGGGCCCAACATGCGACGTCCTGTTGCGGAAAGGGAGGCTTGGGTGATGCTCTTGGGTTTTCCCTTGAACTATCAGACTGAATATTACATCATCAAGGATGTTTCCTATTTTGGTAGATGCCTTTTTTAGCATAGGCCAGGTTATAAAAAGTCCTGAGTGCTAGTCAGGGTGCTCATCAATGAGCTTTCCTTGGTGCCATACAGTTTAGTTATCAAGAGGTTCGATGATATGAGTGGCATGGGTCAATCTTGGACAGTACCAGTATATGTAGGGATGCTACTCAGGGGCTGTTGAGCAATGAAGATGAGGTACCTCCCATGGGTGCTTCTCCCCATCCAGACCAGCCACCTTTTCTGGATGCTATGCAGCAAGCACAACATGATGCCCAAGTTTGGTAGATGGAGAATGCCAACAATGCCTGGGAGGCTGCTCCTGCTCCTCCTGCTCCACAAGAAGGATGGGGAGCCTGGCCAGATTTACCTCCAGTCCCTGTTACCTACCAAGGTATCAGCTATCGTCAATTAACAGGGTATGAAGGGCCTTCAATGATGGATGGAGTGCAGACTAATGAATCTAGTTTTGATGACGGCTTGCGCCTCTGGAATGAGCATGTTCAGTTACTAGAAGAGGCTGCTGATAATGTTATCCTATGGCGACAGTCTGGACAGATGGCTTTTGTTCAGCTTAACTCTCATCAGTTGATCCTTGATGTCAATTTCTTGATACTATGTTGGAGTTCTTTGCAGGTCTATACACAACAGTCCACACTAGGAGGCTTCAACTGTCACCCCATGTGGACTGCAGGAAGTTAGCCGAGGGGATTCACCTACTGTTCCTAAAGCATATGAAATATGCATACCTTCGGATCTTCCCCCCCTCCACTCCTTTTTCGGAGAACTCCACCATAATCTAGTGCTCTCAGGAAGTCTGGACAGTCTGTATGATGCAAATGGCAGAAAAACATAATCAAGCTCTTGCTGCTATTCACAAACTTCTGCCTGATACAATCTCTGTCCTTGAGATGCACGAAACTAACCAACAGATTCAGTTGGCAAGTGCTACCTCCATGCGTAGGAAGAGGCCAGGAGCACCTTTGGATGTATCCATGGTGCGTAGGAGTACAAGATCTACAAGATTCCAAGGTTTCAAAGCTCCATCTATGGCTGATTCCAAGCAGAAAGTTTCTCATGTCAAGCAAGGATGCTCTACTATTTTCAATGACAAAGACATTTATGAGGAAATGGAGACTGGCACTGAAACAAGGGCTATTCCACCTGAAACACCAATTCCTACCATTCAGCACATTGGAATGGTGCAATGTGGTATCCCTAGGGAAGAGCTATCGGAGGAGATCTTGATGAGCCATCCAGAGAAGGCACAGCTAGTGGCCTAGGATGATATGGACATTACTCCATAGTGGACTGATGTTCCATTTTCAAATATTTGAATTTGTTACTTTCCCGCCTTTATTTTGATGTCAACTGCTGCTTGGAACATTTTATGTTGGAATATGCGTGGTATGAATCATGAGTCCAAAAGTTTGGCTCTTCGCAACAAAATTGATGAATCTAACTGTTCAATCATTTGTTTACAAGAAACTAAGAAAGAGGAGTTTGATCACTCCTTCATTCGTAAATGCTGCCCTTGCAGATTTGACAAATATGAATTCTTCCCGTCCGAGGGAGCATCTGGTGGTCTTATTATTATTTGATGTAGTAGTCTTTTCACTGGGGTGACTTTGCATAAACTTGCTTTTGCAATTACGATTCAATTTACATCGGTTCACTCAAATCAACAGTGGGTACTCACCAATGTCTACGGCCCTTGCAGTGACCCAGAGAGAGGTTTTCACGCAATGGTTCAGGAGTCTCAATATTGAAATTGAAGACTTATGGGTTTTCATGGGGGACTTCAATTTTATTCGATCATTACAGAATCGCAACCTACCTGGAGGCAACTTTGATGATATTGTTAAGTTCAATGAATTTCTCAGCTCCCTAGCTCTGATAGAGATTCCAATCAAAGGTAGAAAGTACACTTGGAGTAATATGCAAGAGAACCCATTACTAGAACAACTAGACTAGTTTTTCACATCCCCTGAATGGACCTCCAAATTCGCAAATACCATGGTCAAACCTCTTGCTAAACCAGTGTCTGATCATATACCATGTGTCATGCAGATTCAAACATCTATTCCACGATGTAAACTCTTCAGGTTTGAAAATTATTGGCCCTAATGCCCAGGTTTTATGGAGAAAGTGCAGCATTCTTGTAATAAACCCATCAAAGCTACGTCTTCGGCCACACGTATCTTGGCTAAATTGAAAAGATTAAGATATGCTCTAAAACAATAGAGTAAACAACTACCCAAGCTGAAGTTATTGATTGAAAACTGCAATAAGCAATTGCTCCACCTAGATAGCTTGGAAGACCTTCGTCCTCTCTCTATACCTGAATCCAACTTCAGGCGCATTGTGAAAAACCAGCTGATTAAATTGCTTAAATATCAAAGCGCACATTGGAAAAAAAAGATGTACTTTCAGATGGGCAGTAGAGGGAGAGGAGAACACGAAGTACTTTCAGGCCAGGGCAACAGAAAGATACAGAAGATATACTATATCATCTTTACTAATGCAGGATGGATCGAGTATTGAAACTGATGATGACAAAGTGATACGTCTCCAACGTATCTATAATTTTTGATTGTTCCATGCTATTATATTATCAACTTTGGATGTTTTATATGCATGAATATGCTATTTTATATTATTTTTGGGACTAACTTATTAACTCAGTGCCTAGTGCCAGTTTCTGTTTTTTCCGTGTTTTTGAGCTTTTTTAGTTAGGGATATCAAACGGAGTCCAAACGCGTGATTTTTTATGGAAAATATCAAAAATACCAGAAGAAAAATATACCGGAGAGGAGACCCGAGGAAGTAACGAGCCAGGGAGGCGCGGCCTCCCCCTGGGCGCGCCTAGGGGGCTCGTGACTCCCTCGTGGGTCCTCCCGACTTGTTCTCGACGCCACCTAGTCTTATAAATACAGAAACCTCCAGAACTAAACCTAGATCGAAAGTTTCGCCGCCGCAAGCCTCTGTAGCCACCAAAACCAATCGGGAGCCCGTTCCGGCACCCTGCCTGAGGGAGATCCATCTCCGGTGGCCATCTTCATCAACACCATTGCCTCTCCGATGATGCGTGAGTAGTTCACCACAGACCTTCGGGTCCATAGCTAGTATCTAGATGGCTTCTTCTCTCTCTTTGATCTTCAATACAAAGTTCTCCATGATCTTCATGGTGATCTATCCGATGTAACTTTCTTTTGCGGTGTGTTTATTGAGATCCGATGAATTGTGGATTTATGATCAGATTATCTATGAATATTATCTGAGTCTCCTCTGATTTCTTATATGTATGATTTCGTATCCTTGTAAGTATCTTCGAGTTATGGGTTTCGTTTGGCCAACTTGATCTATAATTCTTGCAATGGGAGAAGTGCTTGGTTTTGGGTTCATATCGTGCGGTGTCCTCACCTAGTGACAGAAGGGGTAGCGAGGCATGCATCATGTTGTTGCCAGCAAGGGTAAAAAAATGGGGTTTATATCATATTGCATGAATATATCCCTCTACATCATGTCATCTTGCTTAAGGCGTTACTCTGTTTGTTATGAACTTAATACACTAGATGCATGCTGGATAGCGGTCGATGTGTGGAGTAATAGTAGTAGATGTAGAAAGTATCGGTCTACTTGTCTCGGACGTGATGCCTATATGTATGATCATTGCCTTAGATATCGTCATGACATTGTGCGATTCTATCAATTGCTTGACAGTAATTTGTTCACCCACCGTAATACTTGCTATCATGAGAGAAGCCTCTAGTGAACACTATGCCCCCCGGGTCTATTTTACAAATTATATATTCAGATCTACATATAAAAATACCAAAAACACCTTGCTGCACTTTTATTTACTTATTTATATTTACCTATTATCAGTATCAGATCTCACCTTGCAAGTAATCGTAAAGGGATTGACAACCCCTTTATCGCGTTGGGTGCAAGTTTGTTTGTTTTTGTGTAGGTGCCTTGGTGCCTCATCTTGATACTCCTACTGGATTGATACCTTGCTTCTCAAACTGAGGGAAATACTTATCTCTACTTTGCTGTATCACCCTTTCCTCTTCAAGGGAAAACCAACGCAAGCTCAAGAAGTAGCAGGAAGAATTTCTGGCGCCGTTGCCGGGGAGTATTCAAGTGAAGCATATCTACCAAGTACCTATCGCAAACTCATCTCTTGCATTTACATTATTTTCTATTTGCCTCTCGTTTTCCTCTCCCCCACTTCTAAAACAAAATTTACAAAAATATTTGCCTTTCTTTATTTGCCTTTTTCGTTCGCCCCTTTTATTTCGCTTGCTTCCTGTTTGCTTGTGTGGGTTAGTCTACTTATCCTTATGGGTAGTCCTATCTCTATGATCGTTACTCCCGAGAGCGAGGTTCTTGACTTTAAACAAAATGAGGGAGAAAACTTAAAAGATGCTTCGTATAGAATTTGCAATGCTCAGAATAGATCTACTCGTAAGCAATCTACTACCATTCTACTTCGCAATTTTTATGTGGGTATCTCCCCTTGGAATAGGTATGTTCTTGACACCATCGTAGGCGGAAATTTCTTGTGTAGCCATACCGTTGATTCTTATGGTGCTTTATTAAATTTGGTAGGCTCACCCCCACTCATGGTTAATGGAACTACTTTAACTTTGGAACATGTGATGCGTAGGCTTGATATTATTGAAAATAAAGTTGCTACGATAGAACTCATTGAAAATTTGGATAAAAAGATCCACAATCAAATCACTCAATATGGATCCAAGGTGGGAATGACTTTGAAAAATTTAAAGGAGAAGGAACCCATAGTTAACGAAAAGCTAGATCATGATTCCGCTAGAATTGGCAAACTAGAGGATGTTATAACCAACTTGGGTTCCGCTTTTGCTGCCGTTCAGAACACTCCAAATTCTGCCCACAATAAGGCCACTAAGCTTGTTTATGTTCCTAAAAATAATGGTGAACCATCTGATAAGAGGGATGAAGATCTTAAAATGTTGAGTGTTCACCCTACTTATCTTGATATCTTAAGAAAACCTATCATCACTAAAGATTATCTTTGTTGCCTATCTAGGAGTATAATTATTTATAAAATTAAAGAACTCCCTAATAATGATGATGACATGAGTGGTTTGAGCACTAAAGATGACAATACTTGATTCTATTGCCTTACGCCTAGCTAAGGGCGTTAAACGATAGCGCTTGTTGGGAGGCAACCCAATGGATAAATTTATTTTTTCTTTTTTACTTTCTGTTTTGTTGAGTCCACACCATCATGATTCTGTTATGATTGTGTTTTTTATGTTTTAATTAGTGTTTGTGCCAAGTAGAACCTTTATGATTAGTTTTGGTGATAGTTGTTTAATCATGCTGAAAAAAGACAGAAACTTTGTGCTCTCGATATTATTTTTCATTCCTATCCAGAAAGAGCTTTTGAGTTAATTCTTTTTGCTGCTGATTGATATGAAAATTGCCCTAATTGTTTCAGAATTTTTGGGTTAGCAAAGGTATATGAAATATACAGATTGCTATAGATTGTTCTGTTTTTGACAGATTCTATTTTTGTTGTGTTGATTGCTTATTTAGATGAAACTATGGTTAGTATCGGGGGGTGCGATCCATGGAAAAGTGAGAATACAGTAATATAACATCAATCTAAATGGAAATTAAGTTTACTACAGTACCTAAAAAGTTGGTGGTTTGTTTTCTTATGCTAATGCTATCACTAGTTCCTATTTAAGTTTTGTGTTGTGAAGTTTTCAAGTTTTGGGTGATGTTCTTATGGACAATGGAATAAAGAGTGGAAAGAGCCTAAGCTTGGTGATGCCCAAGTCATCCCAAGCCAAATTCAAGGAAACCAAAAAGCCTAAGCTTGGGGATGCCCCGGGAAGGCATCCCCTCTTTCGTCTTCAATCCATCGGTAACGTTACCTGGAGCTATATTTTTATTCACCACATGATATGTGTTTTGCGTGGAGCGTCTTGTATTATAGGAGTCTTTGATTTTTGTTTTATCACAATCATCCTTGCTGCACACCTTTTGAGAGAGACATGCACTCATCGTGAATTTGTTAGAATACTCAATGAGCTTCACTTATATCTTTTGAGTTAGGTAATTTTGCTCCCATGTGCTTCACTTATATCTTTTGATCTTGGTAATTTTGCTCCCATGTGCTTCACTTATATCTTTTAAGCTTGGTAATTTTGCTCACATGTGCTTCACTTATATCTTTTGAGCTTGGTAATTTTGCTCACATGTGCTTCACTTATATCTTTTGAGCTAGATAATTTTGCTCAAGTACTTCACTTAAATCTTCGTAGAGCACGGCGGTGTCATATTTTGTAGAAATAAAACTCTCGAATCTTCACTTATATCATTTTGAGAGTGCTATCCCCAAGTAACTTGGTAATTGGCGTGTGTTATGAAATTAGTCCTAAATATGATAGGCATCCAAAGAGGATATAATAAAAACTTTCATATTCAAGTGCATTGATTAGTAAGAGAAGTTTGATTCCTCGCGATTAGTTTTGAGATATGGAGGTGATAATATTAGAGTTATGATAGTAGGGTGTTGTGAATATAGAAATACTTGTGTTGAGGTTAGTGATTCCCGTAGCATGCACGTATGGTGAACCGCTATGTTAGGAAGTCGGAGCATAATTGATTTATTGATTGTCATCCTTTGAGTAGCGGTCGAGATCGCGCGATGGTTAACTCCTACCAACCCTTCCCCTAGGAGTATGCATTTAGCACTTTTCTTCGATTACTAATAAAACTTTCGCAATAAGGATATGAGTTCTTCATGACTAATGTGAGTCCATGGTATAGATGCATTCTCACCTTCCACCATTGCTAGCCTCTCTAGTGCCGTGCAACTTTCGCCGGTGCACAAATCCACCATATACCTTCCTCAAAATAGCCACCATACCTACCTATTATGGCATTTTCATAGCCACTCTGAGATATATTGCCATGCAACTTCCACCGTTCCGTCTCATGACATGTGCCATCACTTTCATTCATATAGAGTCATTATTGTTCTAAGTATCGAGTTGTAAGTAAATAAAAGTGTGATGATCATCATTATTAGAGCATTGTCCCATGTGAGGAAATAAAAAAAAGAGGCCAAAGATGCCCACCAAAAAAAAGAGGCCAAAGATCCCAAACAAAAAATAAATGAGAGAAAAAGAGAGAAGGGACAATGCTACTATCTTTTTCCACACTTGTGCTTCAAAATAGCACCATGTTCTTCATGATAGAGAGTCTCTTGTTTTGTCACTTTCATATGCTAGTGGGAATTTTCATTATATAACTTGGCTTGTATATTCCAATGATGGGCTTCCTCAAATTGCCCTAGGTCTTCGTGAGCAAGCAAGTTGGGTGCACACCTACTAGTTTTTATTTCTGAGCTTTCATACACTTATAGCTCTAGTGCATCCGTTCCATGGCAATCCCTACTCATTCACATTGATATCTATTGATGGGCATCTCCATATCCCATTGATATGCCGAGTCGATGTGACCACCTCCTCCTTTTTGCCTCACAACCTCCACCACACTCTATTCCACCTATAGTGTTATATCCATGGCTCACACTCATGTATTGCATGAGAGTTGAAAAAGTTTGAGAAAGTAAGAATGCGAAAACAATTACTTGGCCAATACCGGGGTTGTGCATGATTTAAATTCGTTGTGTGGGGATGATGGAGCATAGCCAGACTATATGCTTTTGTAGGGATAACTTTCTTTGGCCTTGTTATTTCAAAAGTTCATGATTACTTTGCTATTATACTTGAAGTATTATTGTTTTCATGCCAATATTAAACTATTGTTTTGAATCTTATGGATCTAAACATTCATGCCACAATAAAGAAGTTACATAGAACAAATATGTTAGGTAGCATTCCACATAAAAAATTCGGTCTTTATCACTTCCCTACTTGAGGACGAGCAGGAGTTAAGCTTGGGGATGCTTGATACGTCTCCAACGTATCTATAATTTTTGATTGTTCCATGCTATTATATTATCAACTTTGGATGTTTTATATGCATGAATATGCTATTTGATATTATTTTTGGGACTAACTTATTAACTCAGTGCCCAATGCCAGTTTCTGTTTTTTTCGTGTTTTTGGCCTTTTGTCAGATAGGAATATCAAACGAAGTCCAAACGGAATAAAACTTTCGCAATGATTTTTTATGGAAAATATCAAAAATACCAGAAGAAAAAGATACCGGAGAGGACACCCGAGGAAGCCACGAGCCAGGGAGGCGCGGCCTCCCCCTGGCACGCCTAGGGGCCTCGTGACTCCCTCGTGGGTACTCCCGACTTGTTCTCGACGCCACCTGGTCTTATAAATATAGAAACCTCCAGAACTAAACCTAGATCGAAAGTTCCGCCGCTGCAAGCCTCTGTAGCCACCAAAAACCAATCGGGAGCCCGTTTCGGCACCCTGCCGGAGGGAGATCCATCTCCGGTGGCCATCTTCATCAACACCAGTGCCTCTCCGATGATGCGTGAGTAGTTCACCACAGACCTTTGGGTCCATAGCTAGTAGATAGATGGCTTCTCCTTTCTCTCTGATCTTCAATACAAAGTTCTCCATGATCTTCATGGTGATCTATCCGATGTAACTTTCTTTTGCGGTGTGTTTGTTGAGATCCGATGAATTGTGGATTTATGATCAGATTATCTATGAATATTATCTGAGTCTCCTCTGATTTCTTATATGCATGATTTCATATCCTTGTAAGTCTCTTCGAGTTATGGGTTTCGTTTGGCCAACTAGATCTATAATTCTTGCAATGGTAGAAGTGCTTGGTTTTGGGTTCATACCGTGCGGTGTCCTCGCCTAGTGACAGGAGGGGTAGCGAGGCACGCATCGTGTTGTTGCCATCAAGGGTAAAAATATGGGGTTTATATCATATTGCATGAATCTATCCCTCTACATCATGTCATCTTTCTTAAGGCGTTACTCTGTTTGTTATGAACTTAATACACTAGATGCATGCTGGATAGCGGTCGATGTGTGGAGTAATAGTAGTAGATGCAGAAAGTATCGGTCTACTTGTCTCGGACGTGATGCCTATATGTATGATCATTGCCTTAGATATTGTCATGACTTTGCGCGATTCTATCAATTGCTTGACAATAATTTGTTCACCCACCGTAATACTTGCTATCATGAGAGAAGCCTCTAGTGAACACTATGGCCCCCGGGTCTATTTTACACATTATATATTCAGATCTACATACAAAAATACCAAAAACACCTTGCTGCACTTTTTTTAGTTATTTATATTTACCTATTATCACTATCACATCTCACCTTGCAAGTACTCGTAAAGGGATTGACAACCCCTTTATCGCGTTTGGTGCAAGTTTGTTTGTTTTTGTGCAGGTGCCTTGGTGCCTCATCTTGATAATCCTACTGGATTGATTCCCTGGTTCTCAAACTGAGGGAAATACTTATCTCTACTTTGCTGCATCACCCTTTCCTCTTCAAGGGAAAAACCAACGCAAGCTCAAGAAGTAGCACAAAGCAGCAGCTTTTTACCACTCCTTCAAAAATAGAATGGGTGTTGTCACAGAAACATCTGTAGCCGTTGAGCTATAGGAGTATGTACATTGTTTGGATGGATTGGAAAAATTATCATCCCCTTTTACTCACGATGAAATTGACAAGGTAATCAAAAATATCCCCTCCGATAGAGCTCCCGGAGCAGATGGTTTCAATGGTCTGTTACTTAAAGTCTGCTGGGATATTATTAAGGAGGATTTTCATCAACGTTTCCATGATTTCTGGGAGGGGGAAGTTTATCTCAAATGCCTAAACACCTCCCTGATCACTCTTATTCCAAAAATCGGTGCACTAGAAATGGTAAATGATTTTCGCCCGATATCCTTACTAAATTGTGTGCTTAAAGTCCTCACAAAGCTATTGGCAGAGAGATTACAAGGTTGCATTCTTAGAATAGTTCATCGCAACCAATATGGCTTCATAAGATCCAGAACTATCCAAGACTGTCTGGCATGGGCTTATGAATTCTTACATCAATGCAAACACTCGGGTAAGGAAATTGTTATCCTCAAATTGGACTTCGCTAAAACTTTTGATACAATGGACCACTCCTTCATTATCCAAATGCTAACATGTAAGGGCTTTGACGATACATGGTGCTCATGGGTGGAAAAGATAATAAACTCAGGAACATCCTCGATCTTATTGAATGGAGTACCGGGCAAGGAATTTCAATGTAAAAGAGGAGTTTGACAGGGTGACCCATTCCCCCCCCCCACACACACACACTGTTTGTCCTAGCAGCGGATCTTCTACAATCAATGGTTAACGTAGCATGGACGGAGGGGCACTTATCACTGCCAATTGAGCAACCTGCTTCGGAACTGTATCCGGTGATTCAATATGTTGATGATACACTAATCATCCTCCCGACACAGAGCTCGGAAATTAGGGTTATTAAACAACTTCTCGATGCCTATGCTAACATCACAGGGTTAAAGATAAAGTACTCCAAGTCTCAATTAATGCCTATCAATATTCATCAAGATAAAGCCCTTGAGTTGGCTTCAATACTTGGTTGCCAGGTGGGATCGATGCCCTTTACTTATCTTGGAGTTCCAATGGGCACCTCCAGACCGTATGTACAAGAACTAATGCCTCTTGATAACAGAATTGAAAGAATACTCACGAGCATGACCATCTGGCTTTCATATGGTGAGAGGGTTCTTTTCATCAACTCAGCCCTGTCATCGCTCTTATCGTTTGCTATGTGCGTTTTGAAGTTACCAATGAAAATCATAGATATATTTGACAGAGCACGTAGACATTGTTTATGGAGAAAAGTTGTCAACAGAGACGCTAAAACTCACTCCCTGGCAGCATGGGATTTAGTATGCAAACCCAAAGACAAAGGTGGCCTGGATATCATCAATCTGAAACTACAGAACAAAGCTTTATTGCTAAAATTTCTCCACAAATTCTATCACAAGATGGACACTCCATGGGTAATGTTGATATGGAATGAATACTATGATACAACACCTCCACATGCAATGCCAGCTTGTGGGTCTTTCGGGTGGAAAGATATTCTCTCCCTTTCTGATATCTTTCGAGGAATCACAACTTGCATCCCCAACTCAGAGGATACAATACTGCTTTGGAAGGATCAATGGCTCAATGATGAAATCCTAGCAAATTCACATCAACACTTACTCTCATATGCAACCAATGAAGATGTGTCTCTGCCACAATTTGTGATGGATGCGGACCCGGCTTCTCACTTCCACATACCACTGTCACAGGAAGCTCGGATTGAACTGGAAGATATTATGATCACGATTAACATGATGACACTAGACCCCCTCAAGGCTGATGAGTGGATATACTATTGGGGAGAGGTGCATTTTGGGCCAAAAAGATTTTATAAGTACCTATTCAGAAATGAGCACGCCCCATCATACATAACAACCATTTGGAAATCGAAATGCATCCTCAGACACAAGGTGTTCTCCTGGCTACAGAGAATGGATATATTAAACACACGGGACCTTCTGGTAAGAAGGCACTTCAATATAGGCGACGATTCTTCGTGTGTGCTGTGTAATGGAAATTTGAGGGAAACTGATGACCACTTGTTCTACCAATGCCCCTTTGCACTTAACTGTTGGGAGAAATTAGGCATCACGTGGGATTCATCTCTGAATACACAAGCACGGTTGGATACAATGGAACAGCAGTGGGCGAAACCCCTATTTAAGGAGGTATGTATCCTAGCCACATGGAATGTCTAGAAGCAACGAAACAAAAAGATCTTCGATGATGAGATGGCAACAACGCAAGACTGGCTTCGGATGTTGAAGACAGATTTCGAAGTCCTGAAATTTAGAGTTAAAGAGGTGGACTCTGCCTTCCTGGATAGTCTTATACAAACCATCTGATTGTAAAAATTAATAGTCTGTAACTCCTCATAGCCTAGCCTAGATCAGCTTAGACACTCTACACAGATTCTGCCACATGGATATGTAAAACCACTTGTACTGATTCTTCTCTAATATAACAAAAGTAGGAGCTTCTCCTGCTGTTTTCGTTGGTAAAAAAATACCCAAGTCAACGCTCCTCAAGTTGAGAAGTCCATTTTGAAGAAAGTAAAGGGTATATGTTGCTACTTATGTCGTGAGAAGGGTCACTTTGCTTCTTCATGCATGAATGGTAACTTATCCAACCCAATTATTGATGATATCTATTCTCTTGGGAAGGATAAGGTTGGCAATGTGTTTGCCAAGTGTGTTGGTACTCAAAGTGGTCTCAAGAAAAGAACCATTTGGGTAGCCAAGCCTATTGTGACTAACCTCTTAGGACCCAACTTGGTTGGGGACCAACAAGCTCAAACTTGATCAATAGGTATTGTTGGGGGGCATTGGAGACTTGGCTAAATTATGAAGAATTAAGGGATCTTGATCATTCATATTATCTCAAGCCAAGTCATTTGGATTATCGAGTTTCTATCCTATATACAATGTCCTCCTTACAGTAACTTGTACTTAAATTGTTTACATTTATAGTTACTTGCCCCTTTGCATGTTGTGGTTTTGTACCTTGCATGTTTTTGTATATGGTGTGCCTCCGGCTTGCTTATCTTGAGTAATCAAGTATGGGTATGTTGGTTTGCACATGATGTACGTGTGCGTATTGTGTTGAGCCTTTTTGCATTTTGTTTGTATGTTAGTTGGCTCGTTTAAGAGATTAATGGATTATCCCATTTTGGGGGAGTGATGTGCTTTGTGCACTTCATGATCCTCAAAATTTGTGTACATGAGGAATACCACTTAGTATTGATATTACAATATTATCTAGCTTGTATGTGGTATGTCTTCTCATGAGAAATTCAAATTCTAAATGGTCCATTAATCATCTTTTTGGATTTCATTTGCCACTTGTTAATCACATTGGGTTACCACATTATGGGGGAGTAATATACTATGTGCATATTACAAGCCCAAAGAATGTGTACATTTGAGATATTGCCACTTAGAGTTGATATTATAATTTATCTTGTTCCTAGTTGGCATGTTAGCTCTACAAGTGTCATTTGCTTGTGCTTTAGGAGTAAAGATGATGTTGGGTCTATTTGCAATCTACCAATGTGAATTATTTCCAAATACTTCTTGTCCTTTCACAATTGGTATTCCTTTTAAGTGGTAGAGTTTTCTAATCATCTTTACATATGATTTTGTTTATCATTTGTCTTCCTTGCCTCTTGTGGTTATTTTTGAGCATGTCTAGTGTTTCTATAGATATAGGGAAAGTGATGATCCCATCGTGTGCATTTTGTATTCAAATGCATATTCTATATAATGCACATCTGTTGGGCGAGCTATCCTATTTTATTTAGAACACTCTCTTTATGTGTTTATCATAAAATCCTTTGATCTTCATCAAGTGTGTGTTGGTGGGAGGCGAGCCTTTTCTTTATGGTGCTTTGTGCCATCATGAAAATTTGAGAAGGGTTTGGTTTGTTTGGAAGCTATCTCTCTTTTGGGAACTTGATACCTCTCCCCCCCTTCTATTGGTATCTTGTTTCCTTCTATTTTGGCATGTGTCAATGGATATCTCATTCCTTGATGTATCTTTTAGTTGGTATTCGTCAAGTGTTAATTCTTTATTTGGTATCTTATTTTCACTTGATACCTTATCTTTTGGTATCTTATCAACTATGTGTTGATATGATGCTTGAAAGCCTTGAGCATGCATATTTACTACATGTACTTTCATTGGCATGTTCTCTTTCCTTGACCCAATATATAGGGGAAACTCCACTATAACATAAATTGGATAAAGGGTGCATGAAATTCAATTTCATATCTATATGCACATATTTATGTGGAGTTTTGTCCTATGTATTGTTGGTCCACTAACTTTTTGGTCCCAATAAGTTTGGGTACCACTTTGTTTGTGGTGTTGTTCTAGGAACAATTGGAGATACATTGGACACTTGGCTCACTTGCAAGGAAGGTGTTGACACCATGTGCTTATTGGAGCCATGCTAGTATGATCGAAGAATCATTGTCCACTACATCAATCCAATGCTATCTCGGTAACAAGTATCTACCTCATGCATACATTTCTCGCATTCAACCTTTTATAGGTTGCATCATGGCATGAATTTCTTGATTCATTCTTGTGGTACTTGTTTCCTTTCTCAAAGCATCATAATGACGATCTCTTATTGCTAGTTGTGATTTATTTGATGTTCGTGTATTGGGAGTTCATTTATGTACAATAATAAAATATTAGGCTATGTGCTATGATTTCAAGAAAATATCTTATTGGTATATTTATAACTTCCTTTTGGATATCTTAATTGTTCCTTCCTGTAACTATTTCGTGTGTACATCATTCTTTGTGGATATATCATCATGATTGCCCTCTACCTAGAATCTTATACACATGAGAGAAGTGACATCTATAATTGATGTCCTCTTTTCTTTGACGTCCACCATTGCATTTCCTTTTATTTACTTGATGGTTTCATGAAAGAATATGTCTTGAGTGCGGATCTTATATCATTGCATTTTGATGCACTCCTTGGTGGTGAAGATTATTTTCCTCATGCTTGTCTTCACGAGGGTTTTTCCATCTCGATTGGTATCCCTCCTCTTGACAAGGTTATTATTTCCTATCTTCACCAGGGGTTGTCCCAAGCTTTGGTTTTTAATTTTCTTCTTAGTCAGCTTGTGAACCCAGTTGCTAGTGGTTTTTGTGTGGGAAGGATATGTCATGCACTTTATGTCTCATTTCATCAAGACTATGTTGATGCTTAATGCTCATCCTTATATTAGTCCTCTCAAGTGCTTTGCCATGACTCACACACATCATTTTGGTTGAGCCTATTCTTTAACCTCTTCTACCTGTTGCTCAACCATATGTTTGGTGCAAGTATTATGCTTATTGGCTTATCTACTTCATTGCACTTTGTTGTGTGTTTATATTGATTTTGGGGGAGTCATGATCCTTTTTTGTGCACTTAGTTTCAAATACAAGAATTCTTAATTGTGCACAAATCAGGGGGAGCTCCTCTAGTTTCTTTATAAAAACTCCTTTTACCATATCATAATATCTTTTATTCGGGTGGCTCGTAGGTCCATGTGATTGATTGTTCCAATTAGTATCTTTTGATTGCTTGCTTTACTCCGGTGTATGTCTTTGTGCCATACGATATTTTTTGCAATCTTTGGGTTCTCAATATAGTTTGTGTTCCTCCAACTACTTATCATTGGATTTGTGTAATTCTTTGCACACGTATTTTCAAAAATAAAGACCTTTTGGAGGAACACCTATTATATTGGCTTTCTAAGCTTTTATTGGAAAGCTTAGAGAGTTTTGCTTTTATTGCTTAAGCATTTGCATCTCACATCCATGCATTTCTTTGCATTTGTGTGTGCTTGGTTGTGCTTATTTGCTTATATAAACTCTCTTGAAAGTGGTTGTCATCAATTACCAAAATGGGGGAGATTGTAAGAGCACATTTCTCCATGTGTGTTTTTAGGTAATTGATGACAATCCCTATGGACTAATGGTTGCCTTGAGTTATATTCGAAGGATTTGTCCAGTGGTACTTCTTGAAGTCTATCTGTTGGTTTCAAGGAGTTTATATGGTGACCAACGTGGTATTCAAGGTTTATCCAAAGATTGGTCATGTGGGAGTTGAGCTTATTGCAAGCATGTCTTGAAGAAGAATATTGTTTAAGCATTCATGTTTACCTTCAAGACATCATATTTATAAAGAGAGAAGATAAGATACAAGGTTGATCAAGACTAAGTCAAAAAGTGAATCAAGTTGATCAACCCACAAAACGTACAAGATGAACCGAGAGGGATCAAGTGATCCCATGTTGTGGTAAGCGTTGTCCATTACGCTTTGTGTACTAACCCATGGTCTACATGAGAGTTCGTTGTGGGGTTAGGTATATTTCTATGGGTTTGCATCAAGAGGCAGATCCCATACATCCCATGGAAGATGACATCAAGTGGAGATCGTCATCAAGGGTGCGATGTGCAAGCTCAAGTGAAGCAGCACGGAGAGATCATGCTTGAGGCTTGCCGTTCATTTGGTGACAATGGACTTGTGAAGATATGCCGAAGAGTGGCTCACCCATAGTGGAGCATGGGGGAGCAATCAACTAGTCTTCATCAAGCTAGCGCAATCAAGAAAGGTGGTCCATCTTGAGGAAGTCAAGATGGTCATCATCTAGCTCAAGTGGACTATGTGCAAGGCAAAGGTTTGACCTTGATAGGGTTTTCTATTTTACCGGTCTCATGGTGGTAATTGGGAGACCGGGTTATAGGATCGATTGTCGTACTATCAAGGGGGGCTCTCAAGTGAGTAGCTTGATCGTATCGTTCGTTGAGAGCTCAAACCATTGCATTCTTAGGATCATAATCTTTCTTGGTTCTTGGTTGGCTTTTCTCTATGTGTGTTCTTAAGCTTGCGGTTATCTTCGTGAAAAGCTCTAATACATCAAAACGGATTTCATAGGCTTCTTCTATTGTGTTTTCGGTGTTGGAGGTTTTACCGGTCTTATTCGAGGAAGGGTTCTCACCATTTTCTTATCGGATTTTTATCATTTTCTTCTTAGTTATATTTCTATCAAGGTTGTGTTATCCCATGTCGTTAGATTTCCAACAAACTTGGTTTCGTTGAATTCGGAGTCCGTTTGCAGAAGTTGTGGCAGTTTTGGTGTTCTTAAAAGGCTGCAGCGGTACTAACGCGGCTACTACCGCTTGGAGCGGATGCAATTTTTTACTACCGCTCCAGAGCGGTACTACCACAGCTAATACCGTGCCTATTTCCTCTCTGGACCAAAATCTCGTGTTTAGTCCAGCGGTAGTAGGCACGGATGTATTTTTTTACTACCGCTCGCAAGTAGTAGTACCGCTACCCTTAGCGGTAGTACCGCTACCATTAGAGTTAGTACCGTCAGGACAAGCGGTAGTACCACTCTAGCAGTTCTACTGGACTTGTGCCTCCTCTCTCTTGTTTTTCAAAGCACTTCCACAGCCCTAGCAGTAGTACCGATCCCATGAGCAGTTGTACCGCTCTGTGTGGGTTGTGAGCATAACGGTTGGATTTTACCCCACCTATAAAAGAGGGTCTTCTTCCCCATTGAACCTTATCCTTTGAGCTCGAATTTGCCCCCAATTCTTCACCTTCTTTGAGCATGCTAACTCTCAATCCCTCCAGTGATTCTTGCTAGTTCTTGAGGGAAAAGAGAGAGGAGATCTAGATCCATATTTTCACCAATCACTTTCTCCTCTATGTGAGGGGAACCCCTTGGATATAGATATTGGAGTTCTTTGTGTTCTTCTTCGTTCTTTCTCTCTTCTTCTTCCATAGAATTAGTTGTTGTGGAGGGATTCGGGAGAGAAGTACTTGGGCACTCCGTGCGCCCTTGCCATTGCATTGGTGCATAGGTTTGAGTTCTCCACGGTGACACATGGAAGTGAAGTTTGAGAAGCTTATTACTCTAGGGTGTTTGAGCACCCTAGAGCTTGTTCCTGTTGGGTGCATTGGCACCCTAGATAGCTTGTGTTGCCTCGGAGCTCAATCATTGTGGTGCAAAGCTCCGGGAAAGAGTCGGGGTCTCCAATTAGGTTGTGGAGATTGCCCCGAGCATTTGAGGTCACCTCGGAGCCACAGTCCATTGTGGTGAAGCTTCGTGGTGTCGTTGGGAGCCTCCAATTCAGTTGTGGAGATTGCCCCAACCTAGTTTGTACGGGTTCAGTGACCGTCCTCAAGGGTCCCTTAGTGGAATCATGGCATCTTGCATTGTGCGAGCGCATGAGGAGATTACGATGGCCTTAGTGGCATCGTGGGGAGCATTGTGCCTTCACACCGCTCCGAACGGAGATTAGCATCCGCAAGGGTGTGAACTTCGGGATACATCGTCGTCTCCACGTGCCTCGGTTATCTCTTACACAAGCCCTTTACTTATGCACTTTACTTTGTGATAATCATATTGTTTCTTGGTATATATCTTGCTATCACTTGGTTGTTTATCTTGCTTAGCATAAGTTGTTGGTGCACCTAGGTTAGCCTAGTTGTTTTAGGTTTTGTGCTTGACTTATTAAACGTTAGTTTATTTCGCATTTGTTCAAGGCTTAACCGTAATTATTTTAAAATGCCTATTTATCCCCCCCCCCCTCTAGGAGACATCCACGTCCTTTCAGACGTAATGCGCCGGGACTAGGGAGCCCCTATGTCTCGCGTTACGCAGAGGAGTCATTGAGTCGCTGGAGGGAACAACCAGCTGGGCCGGCCCACCCGCTCGGCAGACTCCAACCAGTTCTTTGTCTTGTTTTGTTTTCACGTTTTCTGTTTTCGTTTTTTTATTCCGTTTTTTACTTTTGTTTATATTTGAAAATACTCTTTTTCTCTCTATATATATATAGAGAGAGAGAAACTCTATTCATCACCCAGGATGCAGAATAAGTTATTCTTCACCCGAGATAATTTTACGATCAGTTTATAAATAAATTATGTTCGGAATATAAAAAGTTACATCTATATTAAATCATAACGTAAAATTTGACATAAGAGAAGAAAATATAGGTCACAAGATCAAAAAATTGAATTTATTGTATATTTTCCACTATTTTTTATGTTTGTAATTTTACCTGACATAAAATATTTTTTACGCTGGTTATAAATTTTCTTACAATCTCTTTTTACGTATAAAATGACACAAAAATTACGATGCATTGTTGTTAAAATTGAGGGGAGTGAAGAATAACTATTCCTCACCCAGGATGACGAATAGCACGACCCTATATATATTACAAAATACACTCTTCAATAAATGTTTAAAATATTTCTATTCTACAAGCAACAATTTTTTTTGACAAGTATTTGAAAAATGTTGAACAGGTATTTAAAAAATATTAAACGAATATCGAAAAAGCTTCCGAACAACCAGCCGATCTTACGCATGCATCCACCAGGCGCTGCGCTGTACGAGGCTCGTCATGTTTTTTATAGTTGGACATTTGTTTACACCAGAGTACTACCTTTTCAGTTGAAATGTTCGACGGCCTTCTCGTGTGCATGACAGGTGCCATGTGGGTCTTCAGCCTTGCACCTTCTTGAAACTACCCCCAGGTCCGGTCGTTCTCCTGTCTCCACACATCTCCTATTCATCTAGACGAGGCGCTAGTAGTTGCGTCGCTGCTGTCGCCGGCGAGCAAGCCCTCCCCGTCGCCGGCCTCCACCCCTCTTGCCCACCCTTTGTTGCAAAAATTTCTTTCATAACAATATCTATGTTGTAAAAGGACAGAGAAAAAAAATTCTACAATCCGACCCATGTTGCAAAAGTTTTCTACAACATTATATTTTTTGTAAAAATTTCTTTCACAATAGTACCTATGTTGCAAAAAGACGAAGAACAAAAATTTATGCAACCCGATCTATGTTGTGAAAGTTTTCTGCAAAATTACCTTTGTTGCAAAAGTTTCTTTCACAACACTACTTATCATGCAAAAAGACGAAGAAAAAAAAAATTCTACAACCCGACTTATGTTGCAAAAGTTTTTTGCAACATGACTTTTGTTGCAAAAGTTTCTTCCGCAACAGTACCTATGTTGTAAAAAGAAGAAGAAGAAAAATTCTGCAACATGACCTATGATGCAATTGTTTTTGCAAGTTGCGAAGATTTCTAAGGCACGACCTCTGATGCAAATGTTTCTGTAACATTACCTCTGTTACACAACTTAAAAACACCGCTCAGCCGCTCGATGACACCGGATGTGACGGCTCGCGACCCAGCTGATCTTTCCAGTGGACGCGTAGCAGCCCCCAACAAATATTCAAAACAAATGTTGAACAAGTATTTAAAACAATGTTGACCATGTATATAGAAGTGTTGAACAAGTATTTTCAAAATTCAACAAGTATTCTAAAGTACTTGGAAAATATTTGAAAAATGTTGAACATTTATTTAAAATAAATGTTGTACAAGTGTATGAAACAAATGTTGATCATGTATATAAAAGTATTAAAGAAGTATTTGAAAAATATTGTACAAGTATTTTTAAAAATTGAACTATTTGAAAAAATATGTTAATCTTATGTATCAAAATGTTGAACAAGTATTTAAAAATGTGAAACAAGTGTTTAAAAAAAATTAGAAGGAAAAATAGAATCAAAAATCAAAATAACAATGAACCAAATAAATAAATAAAAATTAAAAATAAATCCAAAAACAAAATGCAAAATGGAATGAAAACACGGAGAAGAAAAAGTAAAAGATATAAAAGAATACCAAGAAAAAACCCTCGGTCAAATGACCTCAAGTAGGGCTCCCCCTTCCACTTACCAAGGTTGCAACTTGGACGGGATGGCTAGCAGCGAATGTGAACTCTGTGTAGATCCCTGGTTCTACCTTTCTACTCGTCACTTTTTTACTTCAATAAACTCAAGCACGAATTGGGCCGGCCCAATTACCTTGCTTCAGTGAGGACTATGTGTCAGGAGTAACTAGTTAGCGAGCACTCAAAAAACAAAGGTTAGCGAGCACTCCTTTAGGAGCTTTCTAGTGATCACTCTCACGCGCCACCACTTGACGCATTCTTAGCCACCGTCACGTGTCGCACTCTGAGCGTTCCCTTTGAATTATATTTTTTATTTTATTTTTCCGCACATATTTTTGGCTTTTTAGATTGATTTTTTCGCTATTTTTTGTGCTAGGTTTTTCTGCGGTCTTTCTTAGCTTTTGGACAAAAATAAATCATGAAAAAAATGCATTTTATGTTTATGTTTTTTCCACGAAATGCACGGTTTTTCTTTTGCGAAAGGTATGGACGTGCCTCTCGGAAACGAAAAAAACGTGTGTTTTTTATGAGAGGCACAGTTTCGCGTTGGTGAGAGGCACGACCGTGCCTCTCGGAAACAAAAAAACGCATTTTCTGTTGATTTTTTCGTGAGAGGCACAGTTTTGCTTTCACGAGAGGCACGATCGTGCCTCTCGAAAAGGGGAAACCATGATTTCTTTTTTTTCTATCATAAGAGGCATGGTTTTTCATTCGTTTTTTTCATCCGTTTTTTTTCATGAAAAGACAGTTCGTCAAACCTATCAACATGGGATCTAATTTCTAAGATTTCGATGCGAGGATCCCAATGATGAAAACGGTTCGAAATTTGGATGCACGGTTTAGAAGATAAAATATTTTGAAAAACGAATCTACGAAAAAAAAACTCCTAGGTTGTGACAATTGCACACATGCAGTGCGCCACTTGTCACAACCTAAAAATAGGAATGATCTTTGGAAAAAATGCTTCTCAATTAGTGATTTTGCTATGTACCGCTCGTACTAATTCATACTAGGAATCACCAACGATGGGTGGTTATCAGGCTGGCCCAACACTCTAGCCGATCGTGAGGTCTTTTTGTTCTCTTTTTTTTTTGATTTCCCACTGCTTAGTTTTCTTTAGTTTTTCTTTGTGGTTGTTCAGTTTACCATGTTATTTATTTTTATTTTTTATTTTCTTAAGTTTTTTGTTGTTTTTGTTGATTTTATTTTGTGTTTGTTTGCTTTTCCTTTTGTTTTGTCAACATATATCTAGGTTTGGCATACAGATTATACATTTTTAGTATACATCAGAATGATTTTCTATAAACGTTAAAGAATCAAATGTATGGTTTTATACCTCACTTTTTTATACCCTATTGTAGAAAAATTATACATCTAAAACATTTTATTATATATATTTTACATTTTATATACATGATAAAAAAAATTAATAATTAATTTTATTTTCATGAATACATGTTAAAACATGTTTTGGATGGTACGAGACATTATTTCTTTACTTAGATTTTTTTGATAAATTGGATAAACATTTTCTTAAATGTCACAAACACAATTTTTGAACCAGATGAACATTCTTCAGAATGTAACGTCTATGTATTTTAATGGTATGATTTTTTTAAATTATACAAATATCTATTGACATTCTATATTATTTGTTTTAATGTGACATACATTTTTTTAAACGTGCGAACATTGTCATAAAAAATTGGATGGTTAAAAGGTTTTCTGAATGTTAAGCGGACATTCTTTACACTATATTTACATTTTTTAATGTGGGATGAACACTTATTATTATTATTATTATTATTATTATTATTATTAATAATAATAATAATAATAATAATAATAATATATGATTTAGTATTCTACATTGCACTCACATGATACAGTCAACAACAAGCTTGTGACCACCACCACTACTGGTCCGGCCACCCCTACCATGGTCATCCGAATCGTCTCTCTCGTGGTGTCGATCGAGCTATTAGCTTGTGTCTAGTCTAAATTACTATCATGGGATGTTCTATTATAATAGATTTTGATTACTCATGCTCAACGGAAACACCTAACCATATGCTAATTACAAGTCCAATTGAAACTTAACACGTGTATATATACTTGACTTGTATATTTTAACACTTCAATATATGGTCCTAGCTAGCCAATCGTGAGTAAAGTCATGCGCTAAGTTAGGAATCTTCCTTCTTTCTCCTCGTTCTCTCCGCCTCTCCCCCGCCAGAGCTCTTGTTTCCCGACCACTTGGGGCCCTCCCCTCTCCTCCCCAGCCTTGCCGACGACGAGTAGGGGAAGGATCCCATTCCCTTTTTCGTTTCCAGCTAGTAGCTAGACTTCATGTTTAGATTGGTGTCATGCCATGTCTGATCTTCATGTACGAGCTCTCGAGCAGTTTTGGGCGGACGGCATCTACCACGATTGTTGGCTTTCCATGGAGGAAGGTGGTGGTTTGGGGTAGATCCAGTGATAGCTCCTCCAATAAGCTCGTGGGTCGATTGGATCTCGCAAGATTGGAAGTGATTGCTCCCTCCGTTCTTTGTCGCCGTGGTGGTGGCAGAGAGCAACAAAGTGGCTTTGGTTCCAGCCTCTCCAGGTCGGTTGATGCGTCGGAGACGGGATTCCGACATTGGATTCGGAGCTCCAGCGGCTGCTCCATCATGTGCATATTCTCAGCGACGTCCTCCAGTGGCCTCGGATGCTCCACCACTGACTATTCTAGCCGAAAGGCGGCTCTTTTCCTCCTGGCCATGATGCCGTTCGGAAGGCAGTTTCAGCTTCGTCTTGGCGTCCGTTTCTTCTTCGTCCTAGTAATGGTGAAGCGATGGCAAGATCCCCTTCCCAAGTGGTCTAGTCCCCGGTGTGGGGCGATCTTGGCCTGATGGTGAAGCTAGAAGACGGTGCACTGTGGATCAGATTTTAATCTTCCTCTTGTGTTCAAGGTCTTTTCTATAAAGTTATTGGGCCGCGTGGTAATTTTGCATTTCTTTGGGGTCCTTCTGCAGTTGTATTGTGTTGCAAATGTTTTAATGGAGCTGTTTCGGGTCCTTCGGGGCCGTCTCATGGTTAAAAATATAGAAACACTTCAATATATGTGATCTGAGCATGACTCAACTAGTTAGGGTATGTCTAACGACAATCCGCAAATTTCCTCCGCATTCGTTCGCGGACAGGATGGGACGGATGGAGGAGGACACCATCCAACCGTAGTCGTATACAGCCGGCGTTCCTCATTTTTTCAAGCATGCATGATTAAATGGCCCAGGCAATGGGTACATACATTCAAATAGCCGCATGGAACACTAGTTCAAATTTAAATAAGTTCAAATATTACATCCTAACATTGTTGTTCCCTTTCACTGCCTACTAATGCTCAAACAGATCTTCCTTCAGCTACTTGTGAGTTGGTCGATGCCGAATTTGTTGATGCATTTGAATAAACTCTTCAAATGTGGCTGGATTCTGTTCTGGAAGTTGGATAGAATCACCCATGTTCTCAAATTCTAGAGTTGTGGTGATTCATCGAACAATTGTCGAGCATAGCAAGAATAGAAGTAGAGGATGGTGCCTGGCGGGGCAGTCGGAGGACATGAGCTGAACAGAGACGGAGGAGAAACGACGGGGAGCCCTGCTGGAGCGTCAGAGTGTGACGGAGACACATAGTTCCAGCAGGGGTGTGGCATGGTGGCCGGGATGATGGAGTGGCGACGAAGGCAAGAGAGAAAGAAGCATGGGGAGAAAATGAGGAGGATGGAGTCACGGAGGTCCAGGAAGGATTTTGTGTGGGCCGCTGGTGGCAGATAGTGGCGTTTGTCGTATCCGTACTCCCGCAAACCTCCCTCACTTTTGTCTCCGGTTTACGGGAGAAATCGCGTCCAGAGAACACTGCGGACCGATACATGCCCGCGTTGGATGGCTCCCGCGGTCCGGATGGATGACGGGGATTTGCGGGTCCGCCTTGAAGATGTCCTTAGGTGTAGCTCAAGTAGTTAGGTTCTTTCTGTGAGAACATTGTGTCCCCATGTTTGGTTTTAATAATTGATGGCAATCCCTGTCAACTAATGGTTGCCTTGAGTTATATTTGAAGGATTTTCCATAGGCATTTCTTGAAGTCCATTTGTTGGTTTCAAGGAATTTATGAGATGACCAAGGTAGCATTGAAGGATTTATCCAAAGGTTGGTCATGTGAGAGTTGAGCTTATTGCAAGCATGTCTTGAAGAAGAGGATTGTGGGAACATTCATGTTTACCTTCAAGACATCATCTTTATGAAGAGAGAAGATAAGTCTCAAGGTTGATCAAGACTAATTCAAAGAGTGAATCAAGTCGATCAACTCACAAAGCGTACATGATGTACCGAGACCGAGAGGGATCAAGTCATCCCATGGTATGGTAAGAATTGTCCATTACGCTTTGTGTACTAATCCATAGTCTACATGAGAGTTCTATGTGGGGTCAGGTATGTGTCCATGGGATTGCATCAAGAGGATGACCTCATACAAACCATAGAGGATGACATCAAGTGGTGATCGTCCTTAAGATCGCGGTGTGCAAGTTCAAGTGGAGCGTCCCGAAGAGATCATGCTTGAAGCTTGTCGTCCATTGTGGTGACAATGTACTTGTGAAGATGTGCCAAAGAGTAGCTCACCCACAGTAAAGTATGGGGGGCAATCTAGTAGTCTTCATCGAGTCGGTGCAATCAAGAAAGGTGGCCCATTTTGAGGAGGACAACATCATCATCATCTAGCTCAAGCGGACTATGCACAAGGAAAAGGTTTGACCTTGATAGGTTTTCTATTTTACCCGGTCTCATGGTGGTAGTTGAGATACCGGGTTATAGGATCGATTGTTGTACTATCAATGGAGGCTCTCAAGTAAGTAGCTTGATCATATCGTTCGTATAGAGCTCAAACCATTGCATTATTGGAATCATCATCTTTCTTGGGTCTTGTTTGTCTTATCTCTTTGTGGATCTTACAGCTTATGGTCATCTTCATGACAAGCTCGAGTTCATCGAAAATGGAGTTCATATGCATTTTCTATGATGTTTTCGATGTTGGAGTTTTTGCCAGTTCTTCATTCATAGAGGTTTCGCATCTCTATATCTTTGGAATTTTTATACTAACTCTTCTTAATATAACCTTGACTTTTTTTCGCTGTTGGGTAGCTCTTGTCGTCCTCTATCCAACAAACTTGAGTTTGCTCAATTCGGAGCTTGCATGTGAAAGTTATGGCAGTTCAGGTTTAATTGTATCCATCTAGTTACTTGGGCTTATTTGTTGCTCTCTCATGGTAGTACCACTCTGGGCAAGCGGCATTACCGCCTTTAAACGGTAGTACTGCTCTGAGCAAGCGGTATTACCGCCTATAGACGGTAGTACCCTTGTCTAGTTCCGCTTGTACTGCCGCTGCCTCTCGGGGTCTCAACTTTTCGTGTGAGACTGGACGGTAGTGGCACTGTAGTGCGATGCAGTAGTACCGCCTGCAAGCGGTAGTACCGCTTCACTTCTTCTTATAAGAGGTAGTACCACTAGGGCTCGGTACTAGTGCATCGTGGCTTCGTACCATTGCACTATTCAGCGGAGCACTTCCGCCTGAGCGGTAGTACCGCTTATGTGCGGGTTGAGGGGGTAACAGTTGGATTTTTTTCCTCCTATAAAAGGGGTCTTCTTACCCAATGGATCTTATCCTTTGAGCTCGTGTTTGCTCCCCATTGTTGACCTTCTTCGAGCTTCCTATCTCTCAGTCCCTCCAATGATTCTTGCTAGTTCTTGAGGGAAAAGAGAGACGTGATCTAGATCTACGTTTCCACCAATCACTTTCTCCTCCATGTGAGGGGAACCCTTTGGATCTAGATCTTGGAGTTGTTTGTGAGCTCCTTATTCTTTCTCTCATATTTCTCCATAGCTTTTGTTGTTATGGTGGGATTTGGGAGTGAGGGACTTGACCACTTCGTGTGTTCTTGCCATTGCATTAGTTCCATCGGTTAGAGTTCTCCACGGTGATACGTGGAAGTGAAAAGTTGTGAAGCTTATTACTCTTGAGTGCTTGGTACCCTAGATCTTGTTCCTATTGGGTGCTTTGGCGCCCTAGACGGTTGGTAGTGCCTCGATGCTCAATCATTATGGTGTAAAGCTTCGGGCAAGGGTCGGGGTCTCCAATTAGTTTGTGAAAATTGCCCCGAGCAATTTGTACGGGCTCCGGTGACCGCACCCAATGGTTACCAAAGTGTACGGATTCAGTGACCGCCCCCAGAGGTTTCCATCTGTACGGGTTCAGTGACTGTCCTCAAGGGTCCCTTAGTGGAATCACGACATCATGCATTGTGCGGGGACATGAGGAGATTACGATGCTCCTAGTGGCTTCTTGGGGAGCATTGCTCCTCCAGACCGCTCCAAGCGGAGATTATCATCCGCAAGAGTGTGAACTTAGGGATACATCGTCGTCTCCGCGTGCCTTGGTTATCTTTTACCCAAGCCCTTTACTTATGCAGTCTACTTTGTGATAGCCATATTATTTCATGTTATATATCTTGATATCATTTAGTTGTTTATCTTGTTTAGCATAATTTGTTAGTGCACATAGGGGCTGAAAGGACGTGGATGTCGCCTAGAGGGTGGGTGAATAGGCGCTTTAAAATAATTACGGTTTAGGCTTGAAAAAATGCGGAATAAAACTATCATTTAATTAGTCAAGCACAAAACCTAAAATAATTAGGCTCACCTATGTGCACCAACAACTTATGCTAAGCAAGGTAGACAACTAAGTGATAGCAAGATATATAACAAGAAAGAATATGGCTATCACAAAGTAAAGTGCATAAGTAAAGGGGCTCGGGTAAGAGATAACTGAGGCACCCGGAGACGACGATGTATCCCGAAGTTCACACCCTTGCGGATGCTAATCTCTGTTCGGGGCGGTGTGGAGGCACAATGCCCCCCAAGAAGCCACTAGGGCCACTGTAATCTCCTCATGCCCTCGCACAATGCAAGATGTCGTGATTCCACTAAGGGACCCTTGAGGGTGGTTACCGAACCTATTGTGCATTTGTCACGACAAGATGTCCGGGTTAACAGACTTTAGGTGTGAGGCCATCGCAACTATGTGGCGGCTTGTAGGGGTTGGTCAGAATCGAGAGACGCGAGTTTACCGAGGTTCGGCCCCTTCGATGGAGGTAAAAGCCTATGTCCTGCTTGTCTGGTATTGATCATGAGGAAGATCTCTCAGTTATAAGGGTGTTGTCTTGTTACACCTAATCTCGAGAGCCTCTAATCTGTCTATCTCTAATGACTTCAACCTGTCTCTCTAGGGGCGCCTTACCCCTCCTTATATAGGTGGAAGGGGTAAGTTTACTAATAGAGTCCAACTAGGAGTAGGATTAGGATTAGTCTCTCTTGAATCCTAATTCGGGTCTTGTTTCCTTTGTGAGGAAATCTTTTCTCTCCTTGGGCCTTCTCTTGTGAGCCGCCTGGAGCCGGCTTGCACGCCGGGTCTTGGGCCTGGTCGTCTTGCGACCCGCCTGCCGGGTCACCAATAAAACTCCATGTCTTGACCATGTCTCATGTGAGTCGGCAGGCCGGGTCATACCACGTGGTATATCCCCGACATTAGCCCCTAGGTTAGCTTCAATTTATTCATGTAACCTGAAATAGAAATAGTAAATATGTTAAGTGGCCTGCTTGCTGCTTTGGCCGGCTTATGAAGTGGCTCCTCAGAAATTCAGGTCTATTCTGCATATGAATGAGTCGTCTTGAAAATCGTCTTGCTTGTCAGTGTCCTTTGAAAAATATGGGGAATAGAATACCCATATGCCATTGAGTCGGCTTCCAATACTTTGGCTTAATGAAAATCTTGAAAATAAGAAATCCTCATGACGTAGATCTGGACTTCTATTGTTGTGAAGCAGGGCGGCTTATATAAACTCTGGCGGGTTATGATCTTTTGATAACGCCGGGTCATGAATGTTGGTGACGCTGGGTCTAACAACTGAACTCCATAATTAACATCTTGAAAATTGTCCTCAAAGTTTTTGATACGTCCATATTACCTGTATCCCCCAAGCTTCGAGATTATCCATGATGACTTGGTGCTTTGCAATAATATATTCGACTGCGTAGCCCCCAAGTGCCGGGTTGTCCTGCCTACAGCAACCTGGGACTTATAACTGTCTTATACCTTATGAAACTTCAGCAGGTGTAGCCCCAAGGTCTGGCTCATCAGAATGTGATGCGCTGGGTGTTCAATTTGAACCTCTTAATCTATCAAACGGTTGAGTACTGTAGCCCCCAAGTGTCGGGTCGCATATCTGCAGCGACTTGGGACTTTGAAAATTTTGATCTGAGCGGTATAGCCCCCAAGTGTCGGGTCAGTAAAAATTACTGGGCTGGTACTTAGAAAAATATAGAAAGGTCGGCTCATCTCCTTGAAATCCATAAGTGTTGTAGATTAATATAGAGCACAATTGAAGAAATCTGAGAACAAGTCAATTAGATGACACGACATTATATCTGATAGGGCGGCTTCTTAAAGAATAATCAACTTTCCAATCTAGCTTGAAAAAAACCCCAACCACTTAATACTGGTTATGATAAACCATGATGAAGATCCAGTCATTTTCGCTATCAAAGATCTATTTGTTCCTGCAAAAGTTCTTTCATCATACTTGATGGCGGCTCATCTTAAGAGATAAGACCTGCAAAAATAAACAAGACATAATATATTCTGCATTGTTGTAAGCGCAACTTTGAAAAGCATAACCCGAAGATGTTAAAATTTGTTGTAGCCTTGCTTCTTATTTCACAATCTTGCTTTGACCCAACTTATACCATGAATGCAATGTATGATGCAATATATGATGCAATGTATGATGCAATATGTATGATGCAATATGCAATGTAATGCGTGATGGTCTTGCTTTCCCCTTGTTTTTTTTCAAAAAACTAATATTCTGGCCCTTCTAAGGGGGGACTGTTGCTTTGAACCTCTTAACAGTGCAGGGTCTCTAACGAGAGTGACCGCCAATCTTGCACGACTCAGGGTCTCTAGGCGAGATTAACTGTCAGGGGCGCAACAGACCAGAATTGACAACAAGGTGAGTGCCTTGGCTCATAAGCTACTTCTCACGTGACATAAGTCCGTCGTTTGAACCTTAAACAACGTCACTTGTTAAGAGTACGATGGGCCACTTGGAGGGGAGTACGTAGCAGATGAGAGAGCTTCCCTCGCTGTTGTATGAGGCCCTCGGAGGGGGTGAGTTGACAGCTCGCTGCACCCCTGGACGAGCGACACTACATACAGGCAGGTACAACTCTACCAAGAGTGGGGGACGGCCTTCACCCACTCTGGCACTTGCTCTGGTCCACGACCCGTCTTGCATCATGGTACCTATGTTTGAACGGCTCGCATCCTGGTGGCTCATCCTCTTTGGCACCCATGGCACCCATGTTTCAATGGCTTGTGGGGGAACGTTGCATGGGAAACAAAAAATTTCCTATGCTTCACCAATATCAATCTAGGAGATGAGCATCTATGAGAGGAGAGATTGGATCTACATACCCTTGTAGATCACTAAGCGGAAGCGTTAAAGAACGCGGTTGATGTAGTGGTACGTCTCCGCGATCCAAATCGCAAGCCGTCCCACGAACTCCCGATCAAGTGCCGAACGGACGACACCTCCGCGTTCAGCACACGTGCAGCTCAATGAAGATCTCCGCCTTCTTGATGCAGCAATAGGAAGCGGACAGGTAGATGGGTTCGCCGATAGCACGACGACGTGGCAGCAGTGGTGGTGCAGCTGATCCGGCAGAGCTTCGCTAAGTGACGCCGAACCAATCTACTAGAGGAGATACTGTCGGAGAGGGAGGAAGGGATGCTCCGTGACTTGTGGTGTGGCTGCCCTCCTCACTCTCTCATATATATAGGGAAAGGGGGGAAGGGGCTGCGCCCTAGGGTTCCCACCCCTAGGGGCGGCGGCGAAGAGGAGGGGGCGGCGGCCAAGAGGTGGCTTGGCCCCCAAGGTAGGGTGGCCGGCCCCCTTAGGGTTTCCCCCCTCCACCCTTCAGCTGCATGGGCCCTTGTGGGAGGGGCGGCTAGCCCACCAAAGGCAGGTGTGCTTTCTCTCACAGCCCATGTGGCCCTTCGGGGCTGGTGGCCCCTTCCGGTGGACCCCCGGGACCCTCCCGGCACACCCGATACGTTACCGGTGATGCCCGAACTTTTCCCGGTGACCAACACGGAACTTCTTATATATGAATCTTTACCTCTGGACCATTCCGGAGCTCCTCGTCACGTCCGGATCTCATCTATACCAAAACGTCACTGAACCTTAAGTGTGCAGACCCTGCGAGGTTCGAGAACCATGTAGACATGATCGAGACACCTCTACGGCCAATAACCATTAGCGGGACCTGGACGCCCATATTGGTTCCTACATGTTCTACGAAGATCTTTATCGATCGAACCTCTTATGTCAAGGATTCAGTCAACCCCGCATGTTGTTCCCTTTGTCCTTCGGTATGTTACTTGCCCGAGATTCGATCGTCGGTATCTCTATACCTAGTTCAATCTCGTTACCGGCAAGTCTCTTTACTCGTTTTGCAATACAAGATCCCGCGACTAACACTTAGTCACATTTCTTGCAAGGCTTGTTGTGATGTTGTATTACCGATTGGGCCCTGAGATACCTCTCCGTCACACGGAGTAACAAATCCTAGTATTGATCCATGCCAACTCAACAGACACCCTCGGAGATTCATGTAGAGTACCTTTATAGTAACCCAGTTACATTGCGAAATTTGATACACTCAAGGCACTCCTCCGGTGTCAGTGAGTTGCATGATCTCATGGTTATAGGAACATATACTTGACATGCAGAAAGCAGTAGCAATAAACTGACACGATCATATGCTATGTTCATAGTTTGGGTCTTGTCCATCACATCATTCTTCTAATGATGTGAACCCAATATCAAATGACATCTCATGTCCATGGCCACGAAACGTTAACCATCTTTGATCAACGAGCTAGCCTGCTAGATGCATACTAGGGACATAGTGTTTGTCTATATGCCCACACATGTACTTAGTTTCCAATCAACACAATTATAGCATGGACAATAAAAGATTACCATGAACAAGGAAATATAATAATAAACACTTTATTTATTGCCTTTAGGGCATATTTCCAACAGTCTCCCACTTGCACTAGAGTCAATAATCTAGTTCACATCACTATGTGATTTACATTGTTATGAATCGAACGCCCATACAGTTCTGGTGTTGATCATGTTTAGCCCTTGTAAGAGGTTTAGTCAATGGGTCTGTAACATTTAGATCTGTGTGCACTTTGCAAATATTTATGTCCTTCTCCTCGATGTAATCGCGGATGGAATTGAAGCATTGCTTTATGTGTCTGGTCCTCTTGTGAAACCTTGGTTCCTTGGCCAGAGCAATGTCACCAGTGTTGTCACAGAACAAAGCCATTGGATTCAGTGCACTGGGCACTACTCCAAGATCTGTCATGAACTGCTTCATCTAGACACCTTCCTTCGCTGCCTCCGAGGCTGCGATGTACTCCGCTTCGCATGTAGAATCGGCTACCATGCTTTGCTTGGAACTGCACCAGCTTACCGCTCCCCCATTGAGAATAAATACATATCCGGTTTGCGACTGAGAGTCATCCGGATCAGTGTCAAAGCTTGCATCGACGTATCCGTTTACGATGAGCTCTTGATCACCTTCATAAACGAGAAACATGTCCTTAGTCCTTTTCAGGTACTTAAGGATATTCTTGACCGCAGTCCACTGCTCCATTCCAGGATCACTTGAAACCTTCCAGCCATACTTATGGCAAGGCTGACATTGGGTCTTGTGCACAGCATTGCATACATGATAGTGTTGGGGAACGATGCATGGGAAACAAAAATTTTCCCACGCACACGCAGATCTATCCATGGTGATGAGCATCTACGAGAGGGAGAGTGGATCTACATACCCTTGTAGATCGCTAAGCGGGAAGCGTTAAGAAATGTGGTTGGTGTAGTCGAACATCTTCGCGATCCAAATCGCCGAGCGTCCCGCGATCTCATCACGATCTGTCCCGTGATCCAATCACGATCCATCCCGCGAACTCATCACGATCCGTCCCGCGATCTCATCATGATCCGTCTCGTGATCTTGATCACGGTTGTTGGGGATATAACCCCGTGATATGACCCGGCTTAGAAGCTCCGGCTAATAATATTGATTCATGAGTCGGCCCAAGAGAGAAGCTATCAACTGAAGGCCCAAGATGATAGGCGGCTCAAGATGCAGGCCGGACGACGACCCGGACGACGAAGACCCAGACGTGTAAGACGTCTCAAGGATGACTTGGGCAAGGAGATAGAGATAGATTCGGAGATGTAAACATGACTCAGTTAAACAATTGAAAGACCCGATGGTCCTGACCTCTTATATAAAGGCAGACCCGAGGCGGCTTAGGGGATAGGTTATCGAGAGCTAGGTCAAGCTTTTAGCCCCTTGTAATCGATACAGCAAGCAATAACAACACAATCAGGACGTAGGCTTTTACCTCGACTTGAGGGGCCGAACCTGGGTAAACTCGTGTCCTTTGTCCCGATCAACCCCTTTGAGTCCACTACGATGGCGACAGCTCCGAACTCAAGTTCGGCAATCCGGACATCTGCCATGATAAAACCACGACAGTTGGCGCCCACAGTGGGGCTTGCGCTTGGTGGTGTTGAGTTCTCAAAGGGCTCCCTTCCAGGGCTCAAGGGATACATAGTTGGAAGGATGAGCAAGAGTCGCCGCGGCCGGCTCTACATCGACGATGCCGGTTGGGGGCTTGATGCTGCATCTGTGGAGTATGGTTTCCGGGTTCCGTTCGGCGGAATCCAGGTTTTCATCGAAAGGATCGGCGGATCTACACCCGGGCCGGACATCTGCACCAACATCGTCGAGCCGGCTCGGCGTCTCCAGCCCGCACGTAAGGTATGCCCTGCCCGTGTCAATCCGGCTCAGGAGCATGTCTTTGTGGGTTTTACTCAAGGTATGGATCTGGAAGTTTTCGGGTCTCAAGGAACTCTTGTGCACTCCGAAGATGAGTCCTTGAGTGGGGAAACAGAATCGGTGTATCGACTCAGCAATGGTGGCCTCGGGGGCTACGACGACGCTTGCCCCGGGTCAGACCGCCGCAAGTCAGGTGAGCTTGAGCAGCCGGTTCATGCAGCGGTGTTCATGGCAGGGCCAGGATCGGCTGGGTCAGGAGCTAATCCGCCTCCACCGCCGCCGGCCCAGGGTCTTGTAGAGTTGATGGACGAGCTCGTGGCTTTGATGGCTACGGAGGTTACACCGGACAATCAAGCGGCTCGGAATATGGAGATCGCAAGGATCAAGGGCCGGATGGCTGAGGAGCGTCAGAGGATAGCTTAACTAAAGGACCAGATGGAGGCAGAGGTGGCGCGACTCAAGGCCGATGCTTTTCGTTTGGGGTTAGAACAAGTATCTGCGGCGGCTGTGCACCACAGGAGGCATCAATCTCGTTTGCTGGAGCGTTACGAAGCAAGGAATCTCTTCAACACCCCCGGCTCTAGGAGAGCGGCAGCTGCCCCTGAGGAAGGGTGAGCAACGGCTCACACGGCCCAACCCGGAGGGTTCGCAACGCCGGCGGGTCATTATTCTAACCCGGCCCAAAATATGGTGGCGGAGGCTACCCGGCTTGGGAAAATTCCTATCCCAGATGAGGCGCCCTTTGCAGAGGAGGTACGGAATGCTATCGGATACTTACAGACGACCGTGGCTCAACAGGAGAAATACACTCACAGCCGGAGCCGGGTCCACTCTACCCCTCTCCATAGTCGAAGTTTCAGCCGGCGCTATGAGTCGCCGGTGGCTTCCAGCAGTGGTCCGCATCGTGGGCCGGAAGGGGGACGAGTGGTCTTAGATGCGCAGGCCCTCATGGACAGAGCGAGGAACAGGCGAGAAGAAGAGGCGGCGATGATTCATCCGGATCCTGGACATTCTGTATCAATGGAGGCCGGGGCCGCTGGTAGCACTAGGGCCGTGGGAGTTCCATGTTTAACTCCGGCTCTTCGAAGCGAGAGGTTGCCCAAGGATTTCAAGGGACCTCGGAAGGTTCCGAATTATACAACGGATCTCCCTCCTGAGGCTTGGGTGGAGAGCTACGAGATGGCCATGGAGATGTTGGACGTCAGTGAGGCGGTGTGTGCAAAGTACTTTATCATGATGCTCAAGGGTCAGGCTCGCACATGGTTGAACAGTTTACCACCCAACACGATAAATTCCTGGGCTGAATTAAGGGCGAGGTTTATTAAGAATTTCCAGGGGACTTGCAAGCAACCTATGACCATTGTAGACCTGGATCATTATGTTCAGCAGGAGAATGAGTCGGCTCATCATTGGGTCCGGCGGGTGTCGACCATTATTCACTCGTCGAAATAGATCACGGTGGCTCAGGCAGTGCTCATCTTGGAAAATAACTGTCATTTTATTCCACTGAAGCAAAAGCTTGGCCGACTCAAGCACACGTGTCAGGATATGGGAGAGCTCATGACGGCTCTGACAAAATACGCCGACTCAGATAGCACCAAGGATCCAGGCTTAGATGAAGAAAAATCAAATCAAGGGAAAAAGAACAATCAAGGAAAGAACTTTGCAAACAATGGAAATCAGAATAGGCGGAAGAACGCTGATGGCGGGTCAGAGTTGGTAGCAAACACTAACACAGGACCAAACGCTCCTAAGACGAACGGACGGTACAGGCTGTATCAGCGCGGAAACAGGGCTCCCTTCAACTTAGAAGTGGCTCTTAGGAAGCCTTGCCAAGAACACAGCACGCCTAATAGGCCGGCGACACATGCGTGGGGTGATTGCTTTATCATGCAGAGATTTAAGAACCAGCACTCCCAGCCGCCTAATAACCAGGGTGGTGGTCCGCCCGGCGGCTCAGGGCACGGCGGGTCAGGAGCCGGGTTCGGCACCGGCGGCTCAGGAGTTGGGCACCCAGGCCAGAATAACCAAGGAGGACATCAACAACACCCTGGTAACAACAACCATAACAATCATCATCATCATCAGCAGCAGCAGTGCAACCAGTCTGGATTCCAGAGTAATCCGAAGCAGCTCAGTTCAGGACAGTATCATGTATTTACAACCGGTCACAGTAAACGAGATGAGAAGCTACGGAGGCGAGCGATTAATACGGTTGCGCCGGCTCTCCCATGCTATTTGCCATGGTCTGAATATGATATAATGTGGAGCCGAGAGGATCACCCGCCACAGGTGGACGACCCGGGCCGGTTGGCTTTAGTGGTGGCCCCTCAGATACATGGTTATGGGGTGAATAAAGTGCTCATGGATGGAGGCAGTAGCATCAACATCTTATATTATGACACCTTTAGGCGAATGAAGTTGTTAGATAAGGATCTCAAACCTTCTTCCACTGTTTTTCATGGCGTGGTGCCAGGTAAGTCGGCATACCCAGTAGGCAAAATTTCTTTGGAAGTGGCTTTCGGCGATGAGTACAACTATAGGGTGGAGTCCTTGTGGTTTGAGGTGGTTAAAATCAAGAGTCCCTATAATGCGTTGTTTGGGAGGCCGGATTATGCCAAGTTCATGGCTAGGCCTTGCTATGTTTACTTGCAGCTCAAAATGCCCGTCTTAAATGGCACAATTACAGTTCATGGCAACCGGAAGACGGCTCTTGAGTGTGAGGAAGGAGATGCGGCTTATGAAGAAGCTAGCTGTGCCTAGGAGGAGCTTAAATTTATAAGGAGAACGTTGACCCGAAGGATATGACCCCGCTAAAGAAGCCAACCACGAAGGCAGAGCCGCCGCTCAAGTTTTCAGCAGATGATACCAAGGCAGTGGATTTTAACCCGGGCGACTCATCCAAGCAGTTCATCATTGGGGCTCACATGGATCCCAAATAGGAAAGCGCGCTCATCGAATTCATCTGTGAGAATCGGGACATCTTCGCATGGAAACCTTCTGACATGCCGGGTGTACCGAGAGAGTTTGCTGAGCACAATCTTAATGTGAATCCGAAGTTTAAGCTGATCAAACAGTTTCTACGGCGGTTCAACGAGGAGAGACGCAAAGCTCTTGGGGAAGAAGTCGCCCGACTCTTGGCTGCAGGGTTTATAGTGGACGTTTTTCACCCAGAGTGGTTGGCTAATCCGGTGTTGGTGCTCAAGAAGAATGACACTTGGCGTATGTGCATAGATTACAGGGACCTCAACAAGGCTTGTCCGGCTGATCCTTTTGCGCTCCCCCGTATTGATCAAATTAGCGACGCAACAGCCGGTTGCGAGAGTTTATGCTTTTTGGATGCATATTCAGGTTATCATCAGATCAAAATGGCGACGAAGGACCAGGAGAAAACAACATTTATCACACCTTTTGGGGCGTTCTTCTACGTCTCCATGCCTTTCGGGCTCAAGAGTGCCTAGGCGACTTACCAGCGGTGTGTACAGAACTGCCTTCACAGTCAGATCGGCCGTAATGTTCATGCTTATGTAGGTGACATCGTGGTGAAATCCAGAAAGAAGGAAACACTCTTAGAGGATATGAAGGAAACTTTTGACAATCTCCGGGTCTACAAGATGATGCTTAACCCGACGAAGTGCGTTTTTGGTGTTGGAAAGCTTTTGGGTTTCTTGGTCTCTGAGCGTGGCATCGAGGCTAACCCGGATAAAATTAAGGCTATCACTTCTTTACGAGAGCCGACGTGCATCAATGTTGTTCAGCGCATTGCAAGACGGATTGTTGCGTTGAGCCGGTTCATAAGCCGGCTTGGGGAGAAGGCGATTCCATTGTATCAGATGATGAAAAAGATAGACAAGTTTAAATGGAGCAAAGCAGCAGCCGAGGCACTTGAAGCTCTTAAGAAGCAATTGACTGAGCCGCCAGTGTTAGCCGCTCCGGCTGAGAGAGAGCCGTTACTCCTTTATGTAGCGGCTAATAACCGAGCGGTCAGTGTGGCGATTGTGGTTGAGCGCAAGGAGGAAGGGAAGGAATATCCCGTTCAGAGGCCGGTTTATTATATCAGTGAGGTTTTGGCAGAGTCTAAGCAGAGGTACCCGCATTGGCAGAAGCTGATGTACGGAGTTTTTATGGCCAACCGTAAGCTGAAACACTACTTTCTGGGGCACCAAATAACTGTGGTCAGCTCTGCCCCGTTGGGAGATATCATTCATAATAGAGAAGCCACGGGGAGGATCGCCAAGTGGGCCTTAGAGCTGGGTCCTCTTAACATCAATTATGCTCCTCGTACAGCAATAAAGTCCCAAGCCTTGGTGGATTTCATAAACGATTGGATAGAATGCCAAGCTCCCGAGGAAAAGCCGGACAACACGTATTGGACTATACATTTTGATGGGTCCAAGCAGCTAGAGGGATCTGGTGCTGGGGTTGTTCTCACCTCCCCCAAGGGTGACAAGTTTTGTTATGTGCTCCGGTTAATGTTCCCTTGTACTAACAATGCAGCCGAGTATGAGGCGCTACTCCATGGTCTGAGAGTCGCTAAAGAGATGAACTTAAGCCGGGTTAGATGCCTAGGCGACTGAGACCTTGTGGCTCAGCAAGTTTCAGGTACTTGGGATTCTAAGGACCCGCGGATGGCGGCTTATCGACAGATGGTTGATATTGTTGCAGGTCATTTCAAGGGATATCAAGTGGATCATATTGATCGTCATAGGAACGAGGCGGCTGATGCATTATCACGGCTCGGATCTTAGCGTAAGCCGGTGCCGCCTAATGTTTTTCTTGATGTGTTGTATCATCCGACCATCAAGATGCCCTCTGAGGAAGATCTGGCTATTCCTGACCCGGAGGCAGAATTGGTGGCGGCTCTACATGTCATCCCGGATTGGACTACTCCTTATTTAGCGTACTTGACGCGTGGCGAGTTGCCAGAGGATGAGAGCCGGGCTAGAGAAATCACCCGGCGCTCTAAGTCCATGACGATTATCAATGGTGAGTTTCATAAATGCAGTGTGACAGGTGTGTTTCAGCATTGCGTATCACCAGAGGAAGGCCAACAGATTTTGAATGAAATTCATGCTGGCGACTGTGGACATCATGCCGGGTCAAGATCTTTAGTGGCCAAGGCTTTTCGACATGGTTTTTTCTGGTTGACGGCTCACAAAGATGCGGAGGACTTGGTCCGAAAATGTGATAGTTGTCAGAAGTTTGGCCGGCGTGCTCACGTTTCGGCTCAAGAGTTGAGAATGATACCAATCACTTGGCCGTTTGCGGTCTGGGGGCTTGATATGGTGGGACCTTTCAAGAGATCCAAGGATAAGAAAACGCACCTCCTGGTGGCGGTTGATAAATTTACTAAATGGGTCGAGGCGGAGCCGGTTAGCAAGTGTGACATGGCTACAGCGGTTGAATTTGTTAAGAAGCTGATCTACCGTTTTGGGTACCCGCATAGTATTATTACTGACAATGGAATAAATTTGTCCAAGGGAGCTATGAAAGTATTCTGTGAGAAGGAGCATATCCGGCTTGATGTTTCAGCCGTGGCACATCCACAATCTAATGGTCAAGCTGAGCGAGCTAATCAAGAAATCCTGAGAGGAGTTAAACCACGGCTCATGGTCCCTTTGAAACGGACACCCGGATGCTGGGTTGATGAGTTACCTTCTGTCTTATGGAGCATCCGGACTACGCCTAATAGGTCTACAGGTTTTACGCCTTTCTTCATGGTGTATGGTGCTGAGGCGGTTTTACCCAGCGACATCCGGCATGATTCACCAAGAGTGGCGGCTTATGTTGAGACGCACAATGAGATGTCACACCAATATGCGTTGAACGCCTTGGATGAAGCACGAGTGCTAGCGGCAGCCAGATCAACGATTTATCAACAAGACCTGCGACGATATCATAGCCGCAGGGTGAAGACCCGGACATTCCAAGAAGGTGACCTGGTGCTCCGGTTGATTCAAGACCAATCTGGGATGCATAAGTTATCTCCGCCATGGGAAGGGCCTTTTGTGGTCAGCAGGAACCTCAACAACGGGTCATACTATCTCATTGATATTCGGGATGAGTCGGACACCGTGGGTCAGGAGACTTTGCGGCCATGGAATATCGCACATCTGCGACCATATTATACTTAGTAGGCGATTGAGAGCCGCTACCATTGTATATATCATACTTATGTCAGTAAGAAGTAGTATCTCTACCGAGACTGGAGCTCCGGCTCTTATGTATCCTTGTGCAATCAAGATGAAGTTTATCCGGCTCACGGAATTAAGTTAAATTGGTTTGTTTGCTGTCAAGCGACTTGTCTATCACCCGGCTTTATGCCCTCTTAAGCACCGTTGCAGGGAGGCTTCTTGCCTACGGGTATAGCTTACATCTCGCCTGTATGGTCTGCTTCTTATGTTGTTGCAAGGAGGCTTCTTGCCTTTAGGTATAGCTTACATCTCCCTTGTTTAGCTGGCTTTATGCCTAGTTTGAGTACGTTAAGCGCTGTTGTTGATGGAGGCTTCCTACCTTTGGTATAGCATAACATGACCCTAAGACAACAACGTGTACATCAAATTCCAGTTGCTTATCAACTGCGGCCATCGAAGGGAGCTTCTTACCGACGAGTATCGCTTATCTCACCCTAATGGCTGGCTTTATGCCATCTCCGATTAACATGTTAGCCATGGTTGTCGAAGGGGGCTTCTTACCGACGGGTTCGCTTATCTCACCCTAACAACTGACGTTTACGCCAAAACTTAGCTATTGAAAGAGGCTTCTTGCCCTCGGGTATAGCTTACATCACCTTTCACATAGCTGGCTATTGCAATCAATAGCCGCGGCTGTCGACTGGAGGCTTCTTGCCCTCGGGTATAGATTACATCACCCATCGACAGTCGGTGTTCGCGCATACTAAAAACAACATGTGTTGTTGAAGGAGGCTTCTTGCCTTTGGGTATAGCTTACATCACCCTTCCAACAGCCGGCTTTTGTAAATCATTAGCTGCGGTTGTCAATGGAGGCTTCTTGCCTTAAGGTATAGCTTACATCACCCATCGACAACCGGTGTTCACATATAAAGTACGATCTTTGCTGTTAAAAGGAGGCTTCTTACCGTCAGGTATAGCTTACATCACCCTTCATGCAGCTGGCTTTAGGCCATTTTTGGTTCATCCAACAGCCGCTATTTGTCCATAGAGGCTTCTTACCATCAGGTATAGCTTACCTTATCCTAGGACAGCCGGCTCTTTCCAGATTTTATCTACAAGAGCCGGAGCCATGTTGCTCGCTTTTTGCAAATTCAAGTTCTTTAAAGGTGTAATCCGGCTCTAAAGGCTTATGAAGAAAGACAAGCACCTCTCATGAAGATCCGGCAAATATGACAAAGGGAGACATAGAGACGGAAAAGTCTATTCAAAGAAATATAAACAGCCGGCAACATTTTTAACATCATGGATCCATCGTCAAGCTGTTACAAAAGTTGTTCTCAGAAGGAACAGAGGTGTTGCTAAAGTTTAAAGCCGCCCACGACGGGTCGTTACAAGAGCCGTTGCTCTGAATATTACAATGTCAAGTCAGTTGGCCGGCTCACCCTGCTCCGGTTCTTCCGCCGGCTGAATCTGGAGGTTGCCCAATTCGCAGTTACAATTATCCACGACAGCAAAAGACCCCTCAAAGAAGGGTGATGCATCGAGCTCACAGGGGAAAAGGTCCTTACTACGGGCTGGTGTTAAATCCTTCCATTCATAGAGAGGCCCGCAGATCCTTTTGTCCTCGCTGTCGTAAGATGCCTGATAGCTCTTCAAATTTGCTTCATCGGCCATAACAGACGCCAAGAAACGAGAGTCTTTGACACATTTGAAGTAGTCCATCTCAGTGAACTCTGAGCCGTCGACCTTCTTTGATGGATAGCCACCCATCATTTCAGTCGGCGTCAGATCCGACGCAAAGGCCAGAGCCCGGCTCAATCCTGCAACAGCTCCTTGGTGAAATGCAGACTTCTTCAGCTCGTCTATTTGCTTTGGCATGGTGGAGAAGAGCTCTAACACCCCTTTCAGAGTAGTGGGGATCTTCTCCTTATACTGGACGCTCTTGATCGTAAAAATAGTTCCACAGTACAACTGCTCGGCGAAGGTGTAGATAGCCTTCAAAGGCAGAATACTGTCAGAGGAAAGCTGCCGGCGTCGGGGACCTGCATAAGCTGGATGAGGCACATGAGCTGCCAGTTTTCAGTAAATGGTGTTAAAACATACATAGTAAGATGACGACTTACCAAACAAGGCGGCTGACATCTTGGCAATGTGCCGTTTCAAGCCTTGGAGTTCTGTTGGAAATATGCCCTAGAGGCAATATATAAAGTGTTTATTATTATATTTCCTTGTTCATGATAATCGTTTATTATCCATGCTATAGTTGTAGTGATTGGAAACACATTGCATGTGTGGGTAAATAGACAACACCGTGTCCCTAGTATGCCTCTAGTGAACTAGCTCGTTGATCAAAGATGGTCAGGGTTTCCTAGCCATTGACATGTGATGTCATTTGATAACGGGATCACATCATTGAGAGAATGATGTGATGGACAAGACCTAAACTACAAATGTAGCATATGATCGTGTCAGCTTATAGCTACTGTTTTCCGCATGTCAAGTATATGTTCCTATGACCATGAGATCATGCAACTCACGGATATCGGAGGAGTGCCTTTTGTGTATCAAATGTCGCAATGTAACTGGGTGACTATAAAGGTGCTCTACAGGTATCTCCGATGGTGTCTGTTGAGTTGGCATGGATCGAGACTGGGATTTGTTACTCCGTGTGACGGAGAGGTATCTCGGGGCCCACTCGGTAATACAACATCACAATGAGCCTTGCAAGCAATGTGACTAATTGTTAGTTGCGGTATCTTGTATTACGGAACGAGTAAATAGACTTGCCGGTAACGAGGTTGAACTAGGTATGGAGATACCGACGATCGAATCTCGGGCAAGTAACATACCGAAGAACAAAGCGAACGTTATACGGGATTAACTGAATCATTGACATAGAGGTTCGAACGATAAAGATCTTCGTAGAATATGTAGGAACTAATGTGGACGTCCAGGTCCCGCCATTGGTTATTGACCGTAGAGGTGTCTCGGTCATGTCTACATAGTTCTCAAACCCGTAGGGTCTGCACACTTAAGGTTCGGTGACGTTTCGGTAGTGTAGAGTTATGAATGGTGGTGACCGAAGTTTGTTCGGAGTCCCGGATGAGATCCTGGACGTCATGAGGAGCTCCGGAATGGTCCGGAGGTAAAGATTCATATATAGGAAGTCCCAGTTTGGTCACCGGAAAAGTTTCGGGCTCATCGGTAGTGTACCGGGAGTGCCAGTAGTGTACCGGGAGACCTCCGGGAGGGGTATTTCGACCCTAGAGGGGCCATGGGCTGTGGGAGAGTATTAACCAGCCCTTAGTGGGCTGGTAAAACAGCCACAAAAGGCCCATGGCGCAGGAAGAGAAAAAGGCTAAGGAAAAAGGTGAAAATCAGCCAATAGGAGGCAATCCTACTCCAACTAGGATTGGAGGTGGAGTAGGACTCCATCCCACCTATTCGGCCGAACCAAAGAGGCCTTGGCTGCCTCTCCTCTCCTCTCCTCCTATATATACTAGTGGAATAGATAGGGTTTTGGCAGAAATTACGGCCACGTGCTACCTGTTCCACCGGTGCTCCTCTAGATTGGTTTTCCGTAGTGCCTAGGCGAAGCCCTGCCAGAATTGCTCCACCACCACCATCACCGGAGCGCCGTCACGCTGCCGGTGAACTCTCTATCCTCTCCACCTCCTCTTGCTGGATCAAGAGGTGGAGATCGTCATCAAGCTGCACGTGTGCTGAACGCGGGGGTGTCGTCCGTTCGGTACTAGATCGGAAGGATCGTGATCAAGGCCACGGGACGTTCGTGATCGGATCGCGGGATGGATCATGACGAGATCGCGGGACGGTTCATGATTGGTTCGCGAGACGGTTTGTGATTAGATCACGGGACGCTCGGCGATTTGGATCGTGAAGAAGTACGACTACACCAACCGCATTTCTTAACGCTTCCCGCTTAGCGATCTACAAGGGTACGTAGATCCACTCTCCCTCTCGTAGATGCTCATCAGCATGGATAGGTTTGCGTGCGCGTAGGAAATTTTTTGTTTCCCATGCAACGTTCCCCAATAGTGGCATCAGAGCTAGGTTGATGGTTCGATGAGATATCGAGTAGAATACATAAGGTTTGTGGGCGTTGATGCTTAGATTGCTTCCTCCCTTGATCGGATTTTGGTTCAGCGGGATTGTGAGATGAAGCGGCCCAGACCAACATTACTCGTACGCTTACGAGAGACCGGTTCCCTCGATGCAACTTGTTGCTTAGATGGCTTGCGGGTGATAGTTTCTCTTACTTTAGTTGGATCGAATCCGACAAAGGTGGTCCTTGAGAACGTTGAAAAGCAATCTATGTATCACCGTTGTGGTTTATGCGTAGGTGAGAATCGTTCTTGCTGGATACCCATAGCAGCCACGTAAAACATGCAACAACAATTAGAGGACGTCTAACTTGTTTTTGCAGGGTATGTTGTGATGTGATATGGCTAATTACATGATGAGATATATGTGATGTATGAGATGATCATGTGATGTATAGATTTTCACGACTTGCACGTCGGTGAATACGGCAACCGGCAGGAGCCATAGGGTTGTCTTTAATTATTGTATGACCTGCGTGTCAATCATTAAGCGCTATGTAATGCTTTACTTTATCGCTAAGCGGTTGCAATAGAAGTAGAAGTAGGGCTGGCGCCACAACCCCAATGGCAGCACATTGATGGAGATCTAGACGATGGAGATCATGGTGTTGTGCCGGTGACGATGAAGATCATGCCGGTGTTTCGAAGATGGAGATCTTAAACACAAGTTCATGGCCATATCATGTCAGTTATGAATTGCATGATATGTTAATCCTTTTATGCACCTTGTTTTGCTTAGTACGGCGGTAGCATTATAAGGTGATCCCTCACTTGAATTTCAAGACGAACTGTGTTCTCCCCGAGTGTGCACCGTTGCGAAAGTTCGTCGTGTCGAGACACCACGTGATGATCGCGTGTGATAGACTCTACGTTCACATACAACGGGTGCAAGCCAGATTTGCACGTGCAGAACACTCGGGTTAAACTTGACGAGCCTAGCATGTACAGACATGGCCTCGGAACACAAGAGACCGAAAGGTCAAACATGAGTCATATAGTAGATATGATCAACATAATGATGTTCACCATTGAAACCAGCTTAACTCACGTGATGATTGGACTTGAGTTGGTGAATTTGGATCATGTGACACTTACTTGACCTGAGGGATGTCAATTTGAGTGGGAGCTTTAGTAATTTGATTAACTAAACTCATTATCTTGAACAATAGTCTAAGTAACCTTTGCATATTTATGTTGTAGATCAATGGCTCGCGCAGTAGCACCCCTGAATTTTAATGCGGTCCTAGAGAAAGCTAAGTTGAAAGATGACGGAAGTAACTTTGTTGGTTGGGCCCGTAATCTGAGGATTATCCTTATGGCTTCCCAGAAACAATATGTCCTTGATGCACCGCTTGGTGACCAACCAGAAGACATGACCTCCGAAGACGTTAAGAATGCTTGGGAGGGTCGTGCTGGAGACTACTCAATAGTTCAGTGTGCAATATTGTATGGCTTAGAACCGGGACTTCAAAGACATTTTGAACGTCATGTAGCATATGAGATGTTCCAGGAGTTGAAGTTTATCTTTCAGAAGAATGCCCGGATCGAGAGGTATGAGACCTCCGATAAGTTCTATGCTTGCAAGATGGAGGAGAACGGGTCTATTAGTGAGCATATACTCAGAATGTCTGGGTACTCAAACTGTCTAGGTGAGTTGGGAATTACCCTTCCGCCAGAAGCGATCACCGATAGAGTTCTTCAATCACTGCCACCTAGTTACAAAAGCTTTGTGATGAACTATAACATGCACGGGATGAACAAGTCAGTCGCCGAGCTGTTTGCGATGCTGAAAGTCGCTGAGTCTTAAATCCAGAAAGAACATCAAGTGTAGATGGTCAATAAAACCACTAGTTTCAAGAAAAATGGCAAGGGCAAAGGCAAGAAGGGTAAAACCAAGAAGGATGGCAAAGCAGTTGCTGCTCCTACAAAGAAGCCTAAGCATGGACCTAAGCCAGAAACTGAGTGCTTTCATTGCAAAGGAACTGGTCACTGGAAGCGGAACTGCCCCAAGTACCTGGCTGACAAGAAGGCGGCCAATGACAAACAAGGTATATATGATATACATGTTATTGATGTGTACCTTACTAGTTCTCGTAGTAGTGCCTGGGTATTTGATACCGGTTCGGTTGCTCACATTTGCAACTCAAAGCAGGAACTACAGAATAAACGAAGACTGGCAAAGGACAAAGTGACGATGCGCGTGGGAAATGGTTCCAAGGTTGATGTGATCGCCGTCGGCACGCTCTCTCTTCGATTACCATCAGGATTAGTGATGAACCTGAATAATTGTTATTTAGTGCCTGCGTTAAGCATGAACATTATATCTAGATCTTGTTTATTGCGAGAAGGTTACTCATTTAAGTCAGATAATAAAGGTTGTTCTATTTATATGAGTAATATCTTTTATGGTCAAGCACCCAATGTTAGGGGTTTATTCATTTTGAATGTTGATAGTGATGACACACATGTTCATAACATTGATGCCAAAAGATGTAGAGTTGTTAATGATAGTACCACTTTCTTGTGGCACTGCCGTTTAGGTCATATTGGTGTAAAACGCATGAGGAAGCTCCATGCTGATGGACTTTTGGAGTCACTTGATTTTGGATCACTTGACACATGTGAACCATGCCTGATGGGCAAGATGACTAAAACGCCATTCTCTGGAACAATGGAACGGGCGAGTGACTTGTTGGAAATCATACATACTGATGTGTGTGGTCCAATGAATGTTGCAGCGCGCGGTGGATATCGTTACTTTCTCACCTTCACTAATGACTTGAGTAGATATGGGTATATTTACTTGATGAAACACAAGTCTAAAACATTTGAAAAGTTCAAGCAATTTCAGAGTGAAGTTGAGAATCATCGTAACAAGAAGATTAAATTTCTGCGATCTAATCGGGGAGGTGAATATCTGAGTTATGAGTTTGGCAGTCACTTAAGACAACGTGGAATTGTTTCACAGTTGACACCGCCCGGAACACCACAGCGTAATGGTGTGTCTGAACGTTGTAATCAAACCTTATTAGATATGGTGCGTTCTGTGATGTCTCTTGCCGATTTGCCACTATCGTTTTGGGGTTATGCATTAGAGACAGCAACATTCACTTTAAATAGGGCACCATCAAAATCCGTTGAGACGACGCCATATGAACTGTGGTTTGGCAAAAGGCCAAAGTTGTCGTTTCTTAAAGTTTGGGGATGTGATGCTTATGCCAAAAAGCTTCAGCCTGAAAAGTTGGAACCCAAAGCGGAGAAATGCGTCTTCATAGGATACCCGAAAGAGAGAGTCGGGTATACCTTCTATCTCAGATCCAAAGGCAAAGTGTTTGTCGCTAAGAACGGAACATTTCTTGAGAAAGAGTTTCTCTCGAAAGAATTGATTGGGAGGAAAATAGAGCTCGATGAGGTTATTGAATGTTTACTTCAACCGAAAAGTAGCGCAGCACAAAAAGTTGTTTCTGTGGAACCTACGACGGTAGAAGAGGAAGTTAATGATGATGATCATGAAGCTTCGAATCAAGCTGCTATTGAACCTCGTAGGTCGACAAGGACGCGTACTACTCCCGAGTGGTATGGCAACCCTGTCTTAGAGGTCATGTTGTTAGACAACAATGAACCTACAAGCTATGGAGGAGCAGTGATGGGCCCGGATTCCGAGAAATGGTTAGAGGCCATGAAATCCGAGATGGGATCCACGTATGAAAACAAAGTGTGGACTTTGGAAGTACTACCTGAAGGGCGAAAGGCCATTCAGAACAAATGGATCTATAAGAAGAAGACAGACGTGGACGGTAATTTCACCGTCTATAAAGCTCGACTTGTGGCAAAGGGTTTTTCACAAGTTCAAGGAGTTGACTACGATGAGACTTTCTCACCCGTAGCGATGCTTAAGTCTGTCAGAATCATGTTGGCAATAGCTGCTTATTTCGACTATGAAATTTGGCAGATGGATGTCAAAACAGCGTTCCTCAACGGTTTCCTTGAGGAAGAGTTGTATATGATGCAACCCGAAGGTTTTGTCGATCCAGAGAATGCTGACAAAGTTTGCAAACTCCAGCGATCCATTTATGGACTGGTGCAGGCATCTCGGAGTTGGAATAAGCGCTTTGATGAGGTGATCAAAGCGTTTGGGTTTATACAAGTTTATGGAGAAGCTTGTATTTACAAGAAAGTGAGTGGGAGCTCTATAGCGTTTCTAGTGTTATATGTGGATGACATATTGCTGATTGGAAACAATATAGAAATGCTGGAAAGCATAAAGGAATATTTGAATAAGAGTTTTTCAATGAAGGACCTAGGAGAAGCTGTTTTCATATTAGGCATTAAGATCTATAGAGATAGGTCGAGACGCTTAATAGCACTTTCACAGAGCACATACCTTGATAAAGTTTTGAAGAAGTTCAAAATGGAGCAGTCCAAGAAAGGGTTCTTGCCTGTGTTACAAGGTGTGAAGTTGAGTAAGACTCAATGCCCAGTGACTGCAAAAGATAAAGAAAATATGAGCATCATCCCCTATGCTTCAGCCATAGGCTCTATCATGTATGCAATGCTGTGCACAAGACCCGATGTCAGCCTTGCCATAAGTATGGCCGGAAGGTTTCAAAGTGATCCTGGAGTGGAGCACTGGAAAGCGGTCAAGAATATCCTTAAGTACCTTAACAGGACTAAGGACATGTTTCTCGTTTATGGAGGTGATGAAGAGTTCGTCGTAAAGGGTTACATCGATGCAAGCTTTGACACTGATCTGGACGATTCTAAATCACAAACCGGATACGTACTTATTCTTAACGGGGGAGCGGTAAGCTGGTGCAGTTCCAAGCAAAGCGTGGTAGCTGATTCTACGTGCAAAGCGGAATACATCGCAGCCTTGGAGGCAGCGAAGGAAGGTGTCTGGATGAAGCAGTTCATGACAGATCTTGGAGTAGTGCCCAGTGCACTGAATCCAATAAAACTATTCTGTGACAACACTGGTGCCATTGCTCTAGCCAAGGAACCAAGGTTTCACAAGAGGACCAGACACATAAAGCGACGCTTCAAATCCATCCGGTTCTAAATCGAGGAGAAGGACATGAATATTTGCAAAGTGCACACGGATCTGAATGTTGCAGACCCGTTGACTAAACCTCTTCCAAGGGCTAAACATGATCAACACCAGAACTGTATGGGTGTTCGATTCATTACCATGTAAATCACATAGTGATGTGAACTAGATTATTGACTCTAGTGCAAGTGAGAGACTGTTGGAAATATGCCCTAGAGGCAATATATAAAGTATTTATTATTATATTTCCTTGTTCATGTTAATCGTTTATTATCCATGCTATAATTGTAGTGATTGGAAACACATTGCATGTGTGGGTAAATAGACAACACTGTGTCCCTAGTATGCCTCTAGTGAACTAGCTCGTTGGTCAAAGATGGTTAGGGTTTCCTAGCCATTGACATGTGATGTCATTTGATAACGGGATCACATCATTGAGAGAATGATGTGATGGACAAGACCCAAACTACAAACGTAGCATATGATCATGTCAGTTTATTGCTACTATTTTCCGCATGTCAAGTATATGTTCCTATGACCATGAGATCATGCAACTCACGGATATCGGAGGAGTGCCTTGTGTGTATCAAACGTCGCAACGTAACTAGGTGACTATAAAGGTGCTCTACAGGTATCTCCGATGGTGTCTGTTGAGTTGGCATGGATCGAGACTGGGATTTGTTACTCCGTGTGACGGAGAGGTATCTCGGGGCCCACTCGGTAATACAACATCACAATGAGCCTTGCAAGCAATGTGACTAATTGTTAGTTGCGGGATCTTGTATTACGGAACTAGTAAAGAGACTTGCCGGTAACGAGGTTGAACTAGGTATGGAGATACCGACGTTCGAATCTCGGGCAAGTAACATATCGAAGAACAAAGGGAACGTTATATGGGATTAACTGAATCCTTGACATAGAGGTTCGACCGATAAAGATCGTCGTAGAATATGTAGGAAATAATGTGGACGTCCAGGTCCCGCCATTGGTTATCGACCATAGAGGTGTCTCGGTCATGTCTACATAGTTCTCGAAGCCGCAGGGTGTGCACACTTAAGGTTCGGTGACGTTTCGGTAGTGTAGAGTTATGAATGGTGGTGACCAAAGTTTGTTCGGAGTCCCAGATGAGATCCCGGACGTCACGAGGAGCTCCAGAATGGTCCAGAGGTAAAGATTCATATATAGGAAGTCCCAGTTTGGTCGCCGGAAAAGTTTCGGGCTCATCGGTAGTGTACGGGGGGTGCCGGTAGTGTACCGGGAGACCTCCGGGAGGGGTATTTCGACCCTAGAGGGACCATGGGCTGTGGGAGAGTATTAACCAGCCCTTAGTGTTCTGGTAAAACAGCCACAAAAGGCCCATGGCATAGGAAGAGAAAAAGGCTAAGGAAAAAGGTGAAAATCAGCCAATAGGAGGCAATCCTACTCCAACTAGGATTGGAGGTGGAGTAGGACTCCATCCCACCTATTCGGCCGAACCAAAGAGGCCTTGGCTGACTCTCCTCTCCTCTCCTCCTATATATACTAGTGGAATAGCTAGGGTTTTGGCAGAAATTACGGCCACGTACTACCCGTTCCACCGGTGCTCCTCTAGATTGGTTTTCCATAGTGCCTAGGCGAAGCCCTGCCAGAATTGCTCCACCACCACCATCACCGGAGCGCCGTCATGCTGCTGGTGAACTCTCTCTCCTCTCCACCTCCTCTTTCTGGATCAAGACGGTGGAGATCGTCATCAAGCTGCACGTGTGCTGAACGCGGGGGTGCCGTCCGTTCGGTACTAGATCGGAAGGATCGTGATCAAGGCCACGGGACGTTCATGATCGGATCGCGGGACGGATCGTGACGAGATCGCGGGACGGTTCGTGATTGGTTCGCGGGACGGTTTGTCATTAGATCGCGGGAAGCTCGGCAATTTGGATCACGAAGAAGTATGACTACACCAACCGCATTTCTTAACGCTTCCCGCTTAGTGATCTACAAGGGTACGTAGATCCACTCTCCCTCTCGTAGATGCTCATCACCATGGATAGGTTTGCGTGTGCATAGAATTTTTTTTGTTTCCCATGCAACGTTCCCCAACAAGTTCTTCGGCTACGATGATAAGCCGTTGATCGGCGTCGTCCGCCCGTTTGGTCAAAGCAATTTTCTCCGACTCCGCCGTCTCTTTTAGAGAGGCGAGTTCAGCAGTGGCCTTCACAAGTTCTTTGGCTAAGAGCTGGCACTTTTCGTCTGCGACGCTCCATGCTTCTTGCTGAGCGGCTAGATTAGCTTTTAGATCTGGCAGTTGAGAGCCGGCAGCGTTTAATGCATCCTACAAATATCAAAGTAAAACATGAGCTGTTACAAGGAAGAGGATATCAAAATGATAAGTGTTCACAACTAAAGTTATGCAAGTCTCAAATAGATTGCAAGCAATATATTTGGCACTTGGGGGCTAATGTACATTTTATCCTTTGAGTATGCAGTTCCGGTTCATCTTCTTCAAAATTGATCCAGAACTTGGGGGCTACACTATGGCTCTTTTCAAATAGAAGCACCGACTCAAATAAAATTTGAGTCGGCCCTTGGGGGATACGACGAGCTCTTCAAATTGTTTAGAAGCAAAAGACCTGACTCAAATAAAATTTGAGTCGGCCCTTGGGGGCTACAATTGGCGGTTCACTATAGCCTCAAGGAAGACCCGGTTTAACTATACACTAGATTAGAACCGGCTCTTGGGGGCTAGGGAAGGTTATGGTAGGAGAAGAGTGACGTACCTCGTACTTGGTCTTCATCATAGCAACCAGCCGAAGTTCTAAATCTCGGCTGGTGTTGACCCGGTTCATATAACCAGAGTGGAACTCTTCGGCCGTCATCCTTTCATATGAAGAATCGAAGTGGAGCTTCCGTGAGGCTTCAGCCGACTCTAAATGCCGGGTTAATACATGCTCTGGAGGCGGAGACTTTTGGGAAGATCCGGTGATGATGACATCCGGAGTTGCGGGGGTCTTGGCAGGAGTGACCGGCCTTGAAGGAGCCCTTGGAGGACTCTCCATTATAACATCGTCCGCCGCTGGCTCTGTGGAAGCAGCTGGCGGAGCTTCTTCTGCTGGAGCCTCTTCCGACTGTCCAAGGTCTGGTTGTCCAAGGTCCGGTTGAGCCGGGGCCGGCTGTTCGAGCTCCTGGTCTTGAGGGACTGGGCCAGAGGAAGGATGATTGGTTTTACGACGTTTCGCCTGAGCACTACAAGGCAAAGGGTCAGCATTTGGAAGAGACTAATATTTTATCAACAGACGGAAACACGAATACTTACAGTGGGTTGATCTTTGGTGGATGTATAACCGACGCTGAAGAGTCGCCAGAAGAGGGAGTCTTCTGAAAGAATAAGACAAGGAAATGAGAGGATGCCTAAACACAAAGGAAAAATCAAAGGAAAATAGAGACACAAACCTCTGCAGAACGCTTCTTGGGAGCCGGCGAGTTTGGAAGCCCTGACACAAGCTCGGTAGAGCCGGTGCTCCGGGTCTGGCGACGTTTGGCCTACTGTTGCTTTTTTCAAGAAGAAATCAGGAGCCAGATGAGCGAGAGGGTGAGCAAGAGGAAATTTCCTAACAACACGCCGCGGCTTTCGGATGAAATATTCTGAGTCGGAGTATATATAAGTTACCTCGGGAGCATTGGCATGACTGGTCTCCACTTCTTCCTGTGAACACAATAGACATTAATAAAGAACAGAAAAAGCGAGGGGTCAAGCAAGCAAGTCAAGACTTTACCTTTGAATCTGATGAGGCCGGCTATTCAAGCCAATTTTCTTGGGGCGGTTTTCTTCGGCTTCTTGCCTACGGCTTTCTTCTTAGCCACCTTCGGAGTAGGGATGTACTCCTTTTTCCAAAAGTCCGAGTCGGCCTGCACAAAGTAACCCGGAGGAAAAGATAGTAAAACCAAGCAAAGGACAAGCAAACATGCAAGAGACGGATGGAAAAGAGATTAAATTACAGCAGGAGCCGGGTTGGTAGCGCAGAAAGGCGCTAAACCAATGGTGCTGCAAGAGCTGGAGGCTTCATGAACGAGGCTCCAAACGGACATGTAGATATCGTCTTCGGTCAAGGTGACCTTGCTGAAGCGCAACGAGCTGTCGTACTTTCCTTCATACTCATGCATGAGCCGGCTCCTGTGGCTCAAAGGCATGATCCGCCACTCAACCCAGCAGCGAATCAGATATGTTCCCATAAGTCCATTGGCCAAGAGTGCCTTCACTCTGGCGTGAGCTATCTCATACTTGGTGCAATCTGCGGCTGAGAGCCGGTCAGGGAGCGTTGTGTCTATCATCAGCTGGGAAGGGCGATAACCCGGCAAGCGGTGTTCAGTCTCAGGAGACGTATCCTTACAATAAAACCAAGTTTTATTCCAGTCCTTGGGGTGGCTTGGCATCTGGATAGCCGGAAAAATGATGCCCCTTCGGCGCTGGATAGTGATCCCTCCAAGTTCCAGACTCGGGGCACTTTTAAACTCCGTCTGGCGGTTGGCATAGAAGAATTCACGGAAGAAACCCACAGATGGTCTGGACTGAAGATAGGCTTCACAGAGGACTTGGAAGTGGCAGATGTTGGAGACAGAGTTCGGCGCCAGGTCTTGAGGGTGAAGCTTGTACGGGTGAAGGATGTCACGAAAAAACTTGGAGCCGGGCGGTACGAACCCCCGCTCAATGTGATCTGTAAACACTACCACTTCCCCCTTCTTAGGTGCGGGGCAGGTCTCATCACCCGAAACCCGCTAGTGGATGACCTCCTTTGGGGGAAGGGTGCCCGCAGCGACAAGGTCCACCACATGCTCTTCAGTAACACAAGAGCCGACCCAGTTGCACGAATTGGTGGCGCGTGTCATATTGACGGCTTAAAATACTGTGCAAGGTAAAATGAATGACTAGTCAAGCGAAAGCAGGTGGTCACGACGGCTTACAATTTAAAGGGCTCTAGGAATAATATTGAAGGCCCGGCTGATGAGAGACAGAGGGAGTCTAACGGTTCACGAGAGAAAGGGGGGCCGAAAATCGGCTAAGTCCCGGACAAACAGCTTTCACAGACTACTGCTAAAATTATGGATCTACAAAAGGCAGTAAAATAAATCTTATTCTAACCTAGCGATGAACGGTGGAGATGGAAAAATGGGCTGGAGCCCGAACGGTCCGCGCATTACGCGCGGCCGGCCCGCGCACGGAGGCGGTGGCGAGGGCGCACTCTAAAGGGGCGCCGACGGCGTCGGGACGCATACGCGATGCCAGCGCCGGAGCCCGAGCGGCGGCGGCGGAGCTACTGGAAAACCCCATTCGTGGTGACATTAATCTATGGGGGAGAGGAACTTAACAGAGCCGACGGCAAAGGCGGATGACACTCTGGAACGACCAGGTTCATGCAGCGGCCAAGGTTGCGGACGACGAGCGGGCGGCGCCGGAGCAGAGTGCAGCGAAGCGGAACGGCCGATGGAGGAAGAACAAAGGTGCGAGAGTGGGAAGAGTGAAGGTCCCCGACCCGCACGGGTCATATTTAAAGAGGGAATAATGAAGGTGCGAAATCCCAGGTGACGACACCGGTCTGACCCAGGCGGACGCCTCGATTCTCGAGGTGAGTGGTTAAATGCGAAGATTTGGTGATACGTCAGCAGATCCTGTGATGTCACGCCGGGTCATTCTACGACGACTCTTAGACGACCGAAAGAGAAGGATGAAGTGAGCTGGCTCAATTCAACCTGGGGCCTAATGTTGGGGATATAACCCCGTGATATGACCCGGCTTAGAAGCTCCGGCTGATAATATTGATTCATGAGCCGGCCCAAGAGAGAAGCTATCAACTGAAGGCCCAAGATGATAGGCGTCTCAAGATGCAGGCCGGACGATGACCCGGACGGCGAAGACCCGGACGTTTAAGACGTCTCAAGGATGACTTGGGCGAGGAGATAGAGATAGATTCGGAGATATAAACATGACTCAGTTAAACAATTGTAAGACCCGATGGTCCTGACCTCTTATATAAAGGCAGACCCGGGGCGGCTTAGGGGATAGGTTGTCGAGAGCTAGGTCAAGCTTTTAGCCCCTTGTAATCGATACATCAAGCAATAACAACAGAAGCAGGACGTAGGCTTTTACCTTGACTTGAGGGGCCAAACCTGGGTAAACTCGTGTCCTTTATCCCGATCAACCCCTTTGAGTCCACTATGATGGCGACAGCTCCGAACTCAAGTTCGGCAATCCGGACATCTGCCGTGATAAAACCACGACAACGGTCCTTCCGATCTAGCGCCAAACGGACGACACCTTCACGTTCAGCACATGTACAGCTTGATGATGATCTCCGCCTTCTTGATCTAGCAAGAGGGAGCGGAGAGGTAGATGAGTTCTCCGGCAGCGCGACAGCGTTGCGGCGATGGTGGTGGAGCTATTCCAGCAGGGCTTCGCCTAAGCACTGCAGAAATCCGATCTAGAGGAGAAACTATCCACTGGAGGAACGGGTAGCACGTGGCTAAAATCTGGTGCCAAAAAACCCTAAAACCTCTAGTATATATCAGAGGAAGAGAGGAGGAGGCTTGGAACTCAAAGTACCAGAAATTGGGTCAGCCAAATCAAGTGGGAGAGGTGGAATCCACCTCCAATCCTAGTAGGACTAGGATTCATCCTATTTTTTGCCTTTTCCCACCTTTTTCTCTTTGGGCTTTTCTTCCCAGCCTCATGGGCCTTGTGTGGGATTTCCACCAGCCCACTAAGGGCTGGTATTTACTCTCCCACATACCATGTAGCCTCTTGGGTCGAAATACCCCTCCCGATGGTCTCCCGGTACACTACCGGCACTCCTGATACACTACCGATGAGCCCGAAACTTTTCCGGCGACCAAAATAGGACTTCCTATATATGAATCTTTACCTCCGGACCATTTCAGAGATCCTCGTGATGTCCAGGATCTCATCTGAGACTCCTAACAACCTTCGGTCACCACAATAATTAACTTTATACCACCGAAACGTCACCAAACCTTAAGCGTGCAGACCGTGCGGGTTCGAGAACTATGTAGACATGACCGAGACACCTCTACGGCCAATAACCAATAGCGGGACCTGGATGACCATATTGGTTCCTACATATTCTTCAAAGATCTTTATCGGTCGAACCTCTATGTCAAGCATTCAGTTAATCGAGTATGATGTTCCCTTTGTTCTTCGGTATGTTACTTCCCCGAGATTCGATCGTCGGTATCTTCATACCTAGTTCAATCTCGTTACTGGCAAGTCTCTTTACTCGTTCCGTAATACAAGATCCCGTTGCAACACTTAGTCACATTGCTTGCAAGGCTCATTGTGATGTTGTATTACCGAGTGGGCCCTAAGATACCTCTTTGTCACATGGAGTAACAAATCCTAGTCTTGATCCATGCCAACTCAACAGAAACCATCGGAGATACCTGTAGAGCACCTTTATAGTCACCCAGTTACGTTGCGACATTTTATACACAAAAGGCACTCCTCCGATGTCCATGAGTTGCATGATCTCATGGTCATAGGAACACATACTTGACATGCAGAAAACAGTAGCAATAAACTGACACGATCATATGCTACGTTTGTAGTTTGGGTCTTGTCCATCACATCATTCTCCTAATGATGTGATCCCGTTATCAAATGACATCTCATGTCCATGGTTAGGAAACCTTAACCATCTTTTGATCAATGAGCTAGTCTACTAGAGGCATACTAGGGACAAGGTGTTGTCTATGTATCCACACATGTATCTGAGTTTCCGATCAACACAATTATAGCATGGATAATAAACGATTATCATGAACAAGGAAATATGATAATAACTAATTTATTATTGCCTCTAGGGCATATTTCCAACAGTCTCCCACTTGCACTAGAGTCAATAATCTAGTTCACATGACTATGTGAATCACATTGTTATGAATCTAACACCCAATGAGTTCTGGGGCTCGATCATGCTTTGCATGTGAGAGAGGTCTTATAGTCAACGGTTTTGCGACATTCAGATCCATGTGTACTTTGTAAATCTCTATGTCAAACTGTAAACACTGCTACCACACTCCACTTGGTACTATTCCAAATGGCTGCTCCACTATACATATCCAGATTGCTACTACGAGTCATCCGGATTGGTGTTAAAGCTTGCATCGACGTAACTCTTTACGACGAACTCTTTATCACCTCCATAATCGACAAAAATCTCCTTAGTATTTGAGTTACTAAGGATAATCTTGACTGTTGTCCAGTGATCCACTCCTGGGTCACTCTTGTACCCCTTGACGGACTCATGGTAAGCACACACAGGTGTGGTACACAACATGGCATACTGTACAGAGCCTATGGCTAAGGCATAGGGGATGACGTTCGTCCTTTCTCTTTCTTCTGCCGTGGTCGAGCTTTGAGTCTCACTCAACTTCACACCTTACAAATCAGGTGAGAACTCTTTCTCTGACTCGTCCATTTTGAACTCTTTCAAAATCTTGTCAGGGTATGTACTCATTGAAAGTCTCATCAAGCATCTTGATCTATCTCTATAGATCTTGATGCTTAACAATTAGGTAGCTTTATCCAGGTCTTCCTTTGAAAAACACTTTCCAAACAACCGTTTATGCTTTCCAGAAATTCTACATTATTTCCGATCAACAATATGTCATCCACATATACTTATCAGAAATTCTATAGTGCTCCCACTCACTTTATTGTAAATACAAGTTTCTCGTAAACTTTGTATAAATTTCAAAAACTTTGATCACCTCATCAAAGTGTATATTCCAACTCCGAGATGCTTGCTTCAGTCCATAGAAAGATCAATGAAGCTTGCTCACCTTTTAGAATCCTTAGGACTGACTAAACTTTCTGGTTGTATCACATACAACCTTTCCTCAATTAAACCGTTAAGGAAACGATGTTTTGACATCCATCTGCCAGATTTCATAATTGAAAAATGCAGCAACTGCTAACATAATTCCAAGAGACTTTAGCATCGCTACGAGTGAGAAAGTCTCATCGCAGTCAACTCCTTGAACTTGTCACAAACTTCTTTGCAACAAGTCGACCTTTACAAATGGTGACATTTACCATCATCGTCTGTCTTCATTTTAAAGATCCATTTGTACTCAACGACCTGTCGTCCAACGAGCAAGTCTACCAAAGTCTATACTTGGGTTTCATACATGGATCCTTTTCTCGGATTTCATGGCCTCTAACCATTTGTCGGAATCCGGGCCAATCATCGCTTCTCCATAGCTCGTAGGTTCATCGTTCTCCAACAATATGACCTCCAAGACAGGGTTGTCGTACCGCTCAGGAGCAGTACACATCCTTGTCAACCTACGAAGTTCGATAGTAACTTGATCCTGAAGCTTCATGATCATCATCATTAACTTCCTCTTCAACTAACGTAGGATTCACATGAACATCTTCCTGTGTTGCGCTACTCTCTGGTTGAATAAAGGTTTAACAACCTCATCAAGTTCTATCTTTCTCCCACTCAATTCTTTCGAGAGAAATTCTTTCTCGAGAAAGGACCCATTTTTAGCAACAAACACTTTGCACTTGGATCTGAGATAGAAGGTATACCCAACTGTTCTTAGGGTATTCTATGAAGATGCATTTGTCCGCTTTGGGTTCGAGCTTATTAGGTGAAAACATTTTTTCCACACAAGCGTCGCAGCCCCAAACATCAAGAAATGACAGCTTAGGTTTCTATCAAACCATAATTCACACGGTGTCATCTCAACGGATTTAGATGGTGCCCTATTTAAAGTGAATTTACTTGTCTCTAATGCATAACCCCAAAACTATAGTAGCAAATCGATAAGAGACATCATAACAAGCACCATATCCAATAGAGCACGACTATGACATTCGGACACACCATCACACTATGGTGTTCCAGGTGGCATGAGATGTGAAACGACTTTCACATTGTCCAAAGTTGTATGCCAAACTCGTAACTCAGATATTCACCTCCACGATCATATTGCAGACATCTTCATCTTCTTGTCACAATGATCATAAACTTCACCCTGAATCCGCTTGGACCTTTCAAACAATTCAGACTTGTGTTTCATTAAGTAAATATCCACTATATCTACTCAAATCATCAGTGAAGGTAAGAAAATAATGACATCCAACGCACGTTACAAGACTCACTGGATTGCATACATCAACATGTATCATTTCCAATAAACCACTTGCCTGCTCCATCAATCCGGAAAACGGGGTCCTTAGTCATGTTGCCCAAAAGGCATGGTCCGCATGTCTGAACCGATTCGAAATCAAATGAGTCCAAAGATCCATCACCATGGAGTTTCTTCATGCGCTTTATACCAATATGACATTTAGCGGTAGTGCCACAAGTATGTGGCACTATCATTATTAACTTTGTATCTTTTGGCATCGAAAACATGTGTATTAGTACGATCAAGATTCAACAAACCATTCTCACTGGGTGCATGACCATTGAAGGTATTATTCATGTAAAAAGAATAACCATTATTCTCTAACTTAAATGAATAATCATGTTGCAATAAACACGATCTAATCACATTCATGCTCAACGCAAAACACCAAATAACATTTATTTAGGTTCGTCACTAATCCTGAAGGTAGAGAGAGCGTGCGATGTTGTTCCAACACACATCGTCACCTCACCCTTAGTTAGTTCTCCATTTATTTCCGTAGCTTTTACTTTGAGTTACTAACATTTAGCAACTGAACCGGTATTCAATACCCAGGTGCTACTAGGAGTACTAGCAAGGTACACATCAATCACACGTATATCAAATATACTTCTGTCGACGTTGCCAGCCTTCTTATCTACCAAGTATCTAGGATTGTTCCGCTTCAGCGACCGCTCTCCTCATAATCGAAGCACTTAGTCTCGGGTTTGGGTTCAACTTTGGGTTGCTTCACTGGAGCAGCAACTGACTTGCCATCCATGAAGGTTTCCTCCTTGCCCTTGCCCTTCTCGAAACTAGTGGTTTTACTAACCATCAACACTTGATGCTCCTTCTTGATTTCTACCTTCGTGGTGTCAAACATCGCGAACAGCTCAGGGATCATTATTTTTGTCCCTGGCATTTTATAGTTCATCACCAAGTTCTAGTAGCTTAGTGATAGTGACTTGGAGAACTATATCAATCATTGTCTTATCTGGAAGATCAACTCCCACTTGATTCAAGCGATTGTAGCACCCAGACAATCTGAGCACATGCTTAATGATTGAGATATTCTCTTTCATCTTGTAGGCAAAGAATCTTGTTGGAGATCTCATATCTCGCAACACGGGCACGAGCCTGAGATCCTAATTTCAGCTCTAAGAAACATCTCATATGTTCCGTGACGTTCAAAATGTTTTGGAGCCTCAATTCTAAGCCGTAATGCATGACGCACTAAACTATCAAGTAGTCATCAGAACGTGCCTGTCAGATGTTCACAACATCTACAGACGACGCTAGAGGGGTTGGCGCACCGAGCGGTGCATTAAGGACATAAGCCTTCTGTGCAGCAATGAGGACAATCCTCAGATCATGGACCCAGTCCGCAATATTGCTACCATTATCTTTCAACTCTATTTCTCTAGGAACATATAAAAATAAAAGGGAGCTACAGTGTGAGCTAGTAATCTACAACATATATAATTTGCAAAGACACTTTGACTTTGTTCATGATAATGAGTTCAATTAATCATATTACCTAAGAACTCCCACTCAAATTGACATCCTTCAGGTCATCCGACTGACACATGATCCAAATTCACCAACTCAAGTCCGATCATCACGTGAGTTGAGGTGGCTTCAATGGTGAACATCATTATGTTGATCATATCTACTATATGACTCATGTTTGACCTTTCGGTCTCTTGTGTTCCGAGGCCATGTCTGTACATGCTAGGCTCATCATGTTTAACCCGAGTGTTCTGCATGTGCAACACTGGCTTGCACCCGTTGTATGTGAACGTAGAGTCTATCACACCCGATCATCACGTGGTGTCTCAACACGACGAACTTTCGCAACGGTGCACACTAGGGGAGAACACAGTTTATCTTGAAATTAAGTGAGGGATCACCTTATAATGCTACCATCGTCCTAAGAAAAACAAGGTGCATAAAAGGATTAACATCACATGCAAATCATAAGTGACATGATATGGCCATGAACTTGTGCTTTTGATCTCCATCATGAAAGCACCGGCATGATCTCCATCGTCACCGGCACGACACCATGATCTCCATCATCTTGATCTCCATCAATGTGTCTCCATCGGGGTTTGTCGCGCCCAACATGCTTCTACTACTATTGCTACCGTCGCTATAAATAAAGCATTACATAGCACTTAATGATTGACACGCAGGTCATACAATAATTAAAGACAAACATATGGCTCCTGCCGGTTGCCGTACTCAACGACATGCAAGTCGTGATAATCTATACATCACATGATCATCTCATACATCACATATATCACATCATGTAATTGGCCATATCATATCACAACAAACCCTGCAAAAACAAGTTAGACGTCCTCTAATTGTTGTTGCATTTTTACGTGGCTGCTACGGGTATCTAGCAAGAACAATTCTCATCTACGCAAAAACCACAACGATGATACACTAGTTACTTTTCAACCTTCTGAAGGACCGCCTTTGTCAAATCCGATCCAACTAAAGTGAGAGAAACTGTCACCCGCAAGCCATCTATGCAACAAGTTGCGGTTGAGGGAACTTGTCTCTCGTAAGCGTACGAGTAATGTTGGTCCGGGCCACTTCATCTCACAATACTGCCGAACCAAAATCCGACCAAGAGAGGAAGCAATCAAAGCATCAACGCCCACAAACCTTTTGTGTTCTACTCGAGATCTCATCTACACATAGACCTAGATCTGATACCACTATTGGGGAACGATGCATGGGAAACAAAAAAATTCCTATGCACATGCAGATCTATCCATGGTGATGAGCATCTACAAGAGGGAAAGTGGATCTACATACCCTTGTAGATCGCTAAGCGAGAAGCGTTAAGAAATGCGGTTGGTGTAGTCGAACGTCTTCGCGATCCAAATCGCCGAACGTCCCGCGATCTCATCACGATCCGTCCCGCGATCCAATCACGATCCGTCCCACGAACTCATCACGATCCGTCCCGCGATCTCATCATGATCCGTCTCGCGATCTTGATCACGATCCTTCCGATCTAGCGTCGAACGGACGACACCTCCGCGTTCAGCACACGTATAGCTTTATGATGATCTCCGCCTTCTTGATCTAGCAAGAGGGAGCGGAGACGTAGATGAGTTCTCCGGCAGCACGACAGCATTGCGGTGATGGTGGTGGAGCTATTCTAGTAGGGCTTTGCCTAAGCACTGCAGAAATCCGATCTAGAGGAGAAACTATGCACTAGAGGAACGGATAGCACGTGGCTAAAATCTGGTGCCAAAAAACCCTAAAATCTCTAGTATATATAAGAGGAAGAGAGGAGGAGGCTTGGCCCTCAAAGGACCAGCAATTGGGTCGGCCAAATCAAGTGGGAGAGGTGGAATCCACCTCCAATCCTAGTAGGACTAGGATTCACCCTATTTTTTTTTGCCTTTTTCCACCTTTTTCTCTTTGGGCTTTTCTTCCCAGCCTCATGGGCCTTGTGTGGGATTTCCACCAGCCCACTAAGGGCTGGTATTTAGACTCCCAGAGCCCATGTAGCCTCTTGGGTCGAAATACCCCTCCCGATGGTCTCCCGGTACACTACCGGCACTCCCGGTACACTACCTATGAGACCGAAACTTTTCCGGTGACCAAAATAGGACTTCCTATGTATGAATCTTTACCTCCAGACCATTCCGGAGCCCCTCATGATGTACGGGATCTCATCCGGAACTCCGAACAACCTTTGGTCACCAACATACATAACTCCATACCACCGAAACGTCACCAAACCTTAAGCGTGCAGACCCTGCGGGTTCGAGAACTATGTAGACATGACCGAGACACCTGTACAGCCAATAACCAATAGCGGGACCTGGATGACCATATTGGTTCCTACATATTCTTCGAAGATCTTTATCGGTCGAACCTCTATGTAAAGGATTCGGTTAATCCCGTATGATGTTCCCTTTCTTCTTCGGTATGTTACTTGCCCGAGATTCGATCGTCGGTATCTCCATACCTAGTTCAATCTCGTTAATAGCAAGTCTCTTTACTCGTTCCGTAATACAAGATCTCGTGGCAAAACTTAGTCACATTTCTTGCAAGGCTCATTGTGATGTTGTATTACCGAGTGGGCCCTGAGATACCTCTCTGTCACACGAAGTAACAAATCCTAGTCTTGATCCATGCCAACTCAACACACACCATTGGAGATACCTGTAGAGCACCTTTATAGTCACCCAGTTACGTTGCGACATTTTATACACACAAGGCACTCCTCCGATGTCTGTGAGTTGCATGATCTCATGGTCATAGGAACACATACTTGACATGCAGAAAACAGTAGCAATAAACTGACACGATCATATGCTACATTTGTAATTTGGGTCTTGTCCATCACATCATTCTCCTAAAGATGTGATCCCGTTATCAAATGACATCTCATGTCCATGGCTAGGAAACCTTAACCATCGTTTGATCAACGAGCTAGTCTACTAGAGGCATACTAGGGACATGGTGTTGTCTATGTATCCACAAAAGTATCTGAGTTTCCGATCAACACAATTATAGCATGGATAATAAACGATTATCATGAACATGGAAATATGATAATAACTAATTTATTATTGCCTCTAGGGCATATTTCCAATAGATAGAGCCTATGGCTGAAGGATAGGGGATGGCACTCATCTTCTCTCTATCTCCTCAAGTCACTGGCATTGAGTCTTACTCAACTTCACACCATGTAACACAGGCAAGAAGCCCTTCTTGGACTAATCCATTTTGAACTTCTTCAAAACTTTATCAAGGTATGTGCTTTGTGAAAGTTCTATCAAGCGTCTTGATCTATCTCTATAGATCTTAATGCCTAATATGAAAGCAGCTTCTCCTAGGTCCTTCATTGAAAAACTCTTGTTCAAATATTCATTCACGCTTTCCAGCATTTCTATATTGTTTTCAGTCAGCAATATGTCATCCACATATAATATTAGAAACTCTACAGAGCTCCACTCACTTTCTTGTAAATTCAAGCTTCTCCATAAACTTGTATAAACGCAAACGCCTTGATCACCTCATCAAAGTGCTTATTCCAACTCCGAGATGCTTGCACCAGTCCATAAATGGATCGCTGGAGTTTGCAAACTTTGTCAGCATTTTTTGGATCGACAAAACCTTCCGGTTGCATCATATACAACTCTTCCTCAAGGAAACCGTTAAGGAACGTTGTTTTGAGATCCATCTGCCAAATTTCATAGTCGAAATATGCAGCTATTGCTAAAATGATTCTGACGGACTTAAGCATCGCTACGGGTGAGAAGGTCTCATCATAGTCAACTCCTTGAACTTGTGAAAAACCCTTTGCCACAAGTCGAGCTTTATTGACGGTGACATTACTGTCCGCGTCCGTCTTCTTCTTAAAGATCAATTTATTGTGAATGGCCTTTCGCCCTTCAGGTAATACTTCCAAACTCCATACTTTGTTTTCATAGATGGATCCCATCTCGGATTTCATGGCCTCTAACCATTTCTTGGAATTTGGTCCCATCATTTCTCGTCCATAGCTCGTAGGTTCATTGTTGTCTAACAACACAACCTCCAAGACAGGGTTGCCGTACCACTCAGGAGTAGTACGCGTCCTTGTCGACCTACGAGGTTCAATAGCGACTTGATCCGAAGCTTCATGATCATCATCATTAACTTCCTCTCCAACCATCGTTGGCTCCACAAAAACATCTTTCTATGTTGCACTACTCTCTGGTTGAAGTGAAGGTTCAACAAACTCATTAAGTTCCACTTAGCTCCCACTCAATTCTTTCGAGAGAAACTCTTTCTCAAGAAATGTTCCGTTCTTGGCGACAAACACTTTGCCTTAGGATCTGAGATAGAAGGTATACCCAACTGTCTCTTTTGGTTATCCTATGAAGACGCATTTCTCCGCTTTGGGTTCCAGCTTTTCAGGCTGAAGCTTTTTGACCTAAGCATCACATCCCCAAACTTTAAGAAATGACAACTTTGGCTTCTTGCCAAACCATAGTTCATATGGAGTCATCTCAACAGATTTCGATGGTGCCCTATTTAAAGTGAATGCAACTGTCTCTAATGCATAACCCCAAAATGATAGTGGCAAATCGGTAAGAGACATCATAGAACGCACCATATCTAATAAGGTTCGATTACGACGTTCGGACACACCATTCAGCTGTGGTGTTCCACGCGGTGTCAATTGTGAAACAATTCCACACTTTCTTAAGTGACTGCCAAACTCATAACTCAGATATTCTCCTCCTTGATCAGATCGCAGGAATTTAATCTTCTCGTTACGATGATTCTCAACTTCACTATGAGATTGCTTGAACTTTTCAAATGTTTCAGACTTGTGTTTCATCAAGTAAATGTATACATATCTACTTAAGTCATTAGTGAAGGTGAGAAAATAACGATATCCACTGTGCGCCTCAATGTTCATCAGACCGCACACATCAGTATGTATGATCTCCAACAATTCACTCGCCCGTTCCATTATTCCAGAGAACGGCGTTTTAGTCATCTTGCCCATGAGGCATGGTTCACATGTGTCAAGTGATTCAAAATCAAGTGACTCCAAAAGTCCATCAGCATGGAGCTTCCTCATGTGTTTTACACCAATATTACCCAAATGGCAGTGCCACAAGAAAGTGGTGCTATCATTATCAACTCTACATCTTTTGGCATCAATGCTATGAACATGTGTATCATCGCTATCGAGATTCAACAAGAATAAACCCCTCACATTGGGTGCATGACCATAAAAGATATTACTCATATAAATAGAACAACCATTATTCTCTGATTTAAATGAGTAACCATCTCGCAATAAACAAGATCCAGATATAATGTTTATGCTTAACGCAGGCACTAAATAACAATTATCAGGTTCATCACTAATCCCGATGGTAGTCGAAGAGCGACCGTGCCGACGATGATCACATCAACCTTGGAACCATTTCCCACGCACATCGTCACTTCATCCTTAGCCAGCCTCCGTCGTTCTGCAGGTCCTGCTTTGAGTTGCAAATGTGAGCAACCGAACTGGTATCAAATACCCAGGCACTACAACGAGAGCTAGTAAGGTACACATCAATAACATGTATATCATATATACCTTGTTTGGTGTTGGCCGCCTTCTTGTCGGCCAGGTACTTGGGGCAGTTCCGCTTCTAGTGACAAGTTCCCTTGCAATGAAAGCACTCAATTTCTGGCTTGGGTCCAGCCTTGGGTTTCTTCATGGGAGGATCAACTGGTTTGCTACCCTTCTTGGAGTTACCCTTATTTCCCTTGCCATTCTTCTTGAAAGTAGTGGTTTTATTGACCATCAACACTTGATGTTCTTTCTGGATTTCAGACTCAGCGACTTTCAGCATCGCAAACAACTCGGCGACTGACTTGTTCATCCCATGCATGTTATAGTTCAACACGAAGCTCTTGTAGCTAGGTGGCAATGATTGAAGAATTCCATAAGTGATCACCTCCGGCGGAAGGGGCATCCCTAACTCCGCCAGACGGGTCGAATACCCGAACATTCTGAGTATATGTTCACTGATAGACCCGTTCTCCTCCACCGTGCAAGCGTAGAACTTATCGGAAGTCTCATACCTCTCGATCCGGGCACTCTTCCTAAAGAAAAACTCCAAATCTTGGAAAATCTCATATGCTCCATGACGTTTGAAACGTCTTTGAAGTCCTGGTTCTAAGCCATACAACATTGCACATTGAACAATTGAGTAATCTCCAGAACGTGCCTCCCAAGCATTCTTAACGACTTCGGACGACACGGTAGCGGGTGGGTCACCAAGCGGTACATCAAGGACATAAGCCTTTTGGGAAGACATAAGGATAATCCTTAGATTACGGGCCCAGTCAACAAAGTTACTTCCATCATATTTCAACTTAGCTTTCTCTAGGAACGCATTAAAATTCAGGGGTGCTACTGCGTGAGCCATTGATCTACAACATAAATAAGCAAAGGTTACTACGACTATTGTTCATGATAATGAGTTTAGTTAATCAAATTACTAAAGCTCCCACTCAAATTGACATCCCTTAGGTCATCTGAGTGACACATGATCCATATTCACTAACTCAAGTCTGATCATCACGTGAGTTAAGGTGGTTTCAATGGTGAACATCGACATGTTGATCATATCTACTATATCACTCATGCTCGACCTTTCGGTCTCTTGTGTTCCGAAGCCATGTCTGTACATGCTAGGCCCGTCAAGTTTAACCCGAGTGTTCTGCATGTGCAATACTGGCTTACACCCGCTATATCCGAACGTAGAGTCTATCACACCCGATCATCATGTGGTGTCTTGACACGACAAACTTTCGCAACGGTGCACACTCGGAAAGAACACAGTTCATCTTGATATTTAAGTGAGGGATCAACTTATAGTGCTAACGTGGTCCTAGGCAAAATAAGGTACATAAAAACATTAACATCACATGCAAATCATAAGTGACATGATATGGCCATGAACTTGTGCTTTTGATCTCCATCTTCAAAGCACCGACATGATCTCCATCGTCACCGGCATGCCACTATCATCTCCATCATTCTGTCGTCATCAGGGTTGTTGCACCCACCATGCTTCTACTACTATTGCTACCGCTTAGCGATAAAGTAAAGCATTACATAGCGCTTAAAGATTGACACACATGTCATACAATAATCAAAGACAACCCTATGGCTCCTGCCGGTTGCCGTACTCATCGACATGCAAGTCATGATATTCTATACAAAAACATGGTCATCTCATACATCACATGTATCACATCATGCAGTTGACCATATCTCATCACAACATACCCTGCAAAAACAAGTTAGACGTCCTCTAATTGTTGACGCATGTTTTACGTGGCTGCTATGGGTATCTAGCAAGAATGATTCTTACCTACGCAAAACCACAACGGTGATATGAAGATTGATTTTCAACCTTCTACAAGGACCGCCTTAATCAAATTCGATCCAACTAAAGTGGGAGATACAGACACCCGCCAGCCATCTTTATGCGACGAAGTCACATGTCAGTCGATGGAACACGGTCTCTCGTAAGCATACAAGTAAAGTCAGTCTAAGCCGCTTCATCCCACAATACCGCTGAACCAAGAAAAGACTAAGGAAGGAAGAAATCTGAATATCAATGCCCACAAACTCTTTGTGTTCTACTCAAGATCTCATCTACGCATAGACCTAGCTCATGATGCCACTATGGGGGAACGTTGCATGGGAAACAAATAATTTCCTACGCATCAGCAAGATCAATCTAGGAGATGAGCATCTATGAGAGGAGAGATTGAATCTGCGTACCCTTGTAGATCACTAACCGGAAGCGTTAAAGAACGTGGTTGATGTAGTGGTACGTCTCCACGATCCAAATCGCAAGCCGTCCCACGAACTCCCGTTCAAGTGCCGAACGGACGGCACCTCCGCGTTCAGCACACGTGCAGCTCGATGAAGATCTCCGCCTTATTCATCCAGCAAGAGGAAGCGGAGAAGTAGATGGGTTCGCCAGCAGCATGACGGCATGGCGGCTGTGGTGGTGCAGCTGATCCGGCAGAGCTTCGCTAAGCGGCGCTGAACCAATCTACTAGAGGAGAGACTATCGGAAAGGGAGGAAGGGCTGCGCCGTGACTTGTGGTGCGGCTACCCTCCTCCCTCTTTCATATATATAGGGGGAAGGGGCTGCACCCTAGGGGCGGCGGGCAAGAGGAGGGAGCGGCGGACAAGAGGTGGCTTGGTCCCCAAGGCAGGGTGGCCGTCCCCCTTAGGGTTTCCCCCTCCACCCTTCAGCCACATGGGCTCTTGTGGGAGGGGCGGCCAGCCCACCAAAGTCTGGTGCGCTTTCTCTCACAGCCCATGTGTCCCTTCGGGGCTGGTGTCCCCTACCGGTGGACCCCCAAGACCCTCCCGACACCCTCGGTACGTTACCGGTGACGCCCGAACTTTTCCCGGTGACCAACACGGAACTTCCTATATATGAATCTTTACCTCTAGACCATTCTGGAGCTCCTCGTCATGTCCAAGATCTCATCCGGGACTCCGAACAACTTTCGGTCACCAACACACATAACTCATCTATACCGAAATGTCATCGAACCTTAAGTGTGTAGACCTTGCGGGTTTGAGAACCATGTAGACATGACCAAGACACCTCTATGGCCAATAACCAATAGCGGGACCTGGATGCCTATATTGGTTCCTACAGGTTCTACGAAGATCTTTATCGGTCGAACCTCTTGTGTCAAGGATTAAGTGAACCCCGTATGTTGTTCCCTTTGTTCTTCGGTGTGTTACTTGCCCGAGATTCGATCGTCGGTATCTCTATACCTAGTTCAATCTCGTTACCGGCAAGTCTCTTTACTCGTTCTGCAATACAAGATCTCGTGACAAACACTTAGTCACATTGCTTGCAAGGCTTGTTGTGATGTTGTATTACCGAGTGGGCCCTGAGATACCTCTCCATCAGACCGAGTAACAAATCCCAATATTGATCCATGCCAACTCAACAGACACCCTCGGAGATACCTATAGAGTACCTTTATAGTCACCCAGTTACGTTGCGACGTTTGATACACACAAGGCACTCCTCCGATGTCAGTGAGTTGCATGATCTCATGGTTATAGGAACATATACTTGACATGCAGAAAATAGTAGCAATAAACTGACACGATCATATGCTATGTTCATAGTTTGGGTCTTGTCCATCACATCATTCTCCTAATGATGTGATCCCGATATCAAATGACATCTCATGTCCATGGCCAGGAAACCTTAACAATCTTTGATCAACGAGCTAGCCTGCTAGAGGCATATTAGGGACACAGTGTTTGTCTATATGCCTACACATGTATTTAGTTTCCAATCAACACAATTATAGCATGGACAACAAACGATTATGATGAACAAGGAAATATGATAATAAACACTATATTATTGCCTCTAGGGCATATTTCCAACATGGCTCGCATCATGGCGGCTCGCCCTCTTGAGCGACTTGGCACCCATGTTTGAACGGCTCGCATCATGGCGGCTCGCCCTCTTGAGCGACTTGACACCCATGTTTGAACGGCTCGCATCATGGTGGCTCGCCCTCTTGAGCGACTTGAGATCTTTCACCGATAAGGTAAGGCACCCATGTTTGAATCGCTCGCAATGTGGTGGCTCATCCTCTTGAGTGACCTTGAATATTTTGCCAATAATAGGGCGCACCCATGTTTGAATGGCTAGCAACATGGCGGATCATCCTCTTGAGTGACCTGAAAAACTTTCATCCATAAGGCGGCGCAGTTGTGAGAGACGGTCCATGGCGTTGTAAGCCGATGCAGTCGCAAGAGGCGGTTGTAGTGTTGCTGGTAAAAACCATGCCGCGGCTACGGTGGCTTGCCGTACTCATTAGGCGGCTCATACTAGTGGGTGAGAGTGCACGATACCGACAAATTGATGTAGAGCATCCGCAGGGGCAGCAACTCACGCACGTCCATCGAACAATGAACACGCTGGTGAGCGCTCTAACTCCGCGGTATCATGCCACATGAACAATTGTCTTGCGTAAAAATATTGCAAGAGACGGAGTAATTGTTCTCATATGAATTAATATGTACTAAAAAACAATGAGGGTAGATAGCACCTGGTATTTTTTGTTGGATGAGTGCGAACGCTGGCACGACATGTATTCACTTGGCCACAGAGAGTGTGGCTTGCGTGCCTGTCCACCGGACAATATGACGCGGCCGGACGCCGGACGGACACCGTCACACGGGCGAACGCCCTTCTTTTGATTGTTGTGATAATAGACCGTGAATAGTATCCCTTTTTTCTTGAATTAACCTCTTGGCAGAATCCTCGTGCACACAACAATCAATGATAAAAAATCTTATCTTGTGGACGTGGTAACGGAACACCAAAGCTGTACACTCGTGTGAGGAGATTTGGCTTGTCTGAGTTCAATCTGACTAAGGTGCGGAAGTAGCACAGGCAGGGCCAAGAGGCTGCATGCGGAGGCAAAGCACGGCGGAGACGTGCAGGTGAGCCGAGGCCATGGCAGAGTCGGATCCGACAAGGTGAGGCCGGAGCTGTAGAGTGACGCGGGCTAGGAGAAGCAAGGCGGAGCAAAGTGCGGCGGCTGGCCCGACGAGTAGGCCGCGACGGCGCTGACGGGGCGGAGCGGCACTACAGCAATTGGGTGCGCATGGACAAGCCATGGCAGCGGCTGAGGCGACGGAGCCGCATTGACAAAGTGATGCTGGCCGGGGCGGAGTAGTGCCGGTGCACGGCACAGGGCATTGGCATCTCAAGCCGGCGTGGCCAGCAGGTAGGTGAGCAGCGGCACAGGGGCGGATCAAGGGCGAGTAACCGTGGCGGCGGAGCGAACTCGACCCGGAACGAGGCACGACGACGGCAAGCCAGCGCGCGGCAATGCGACATAGTAGGCATGACGGGGCGAAGGTAGGTGAGGTCGCAGAACATGGCGGCTTGAGGGCAATGGCGAGGCCGGCTCAATGGCTTGACGAGGCAGCCGCAAGCCGCCACGGACGGCACACGGTAGATGGACCAGGGGCAGAGCCGCGGGAGGGTGATGAGCTCCCAGACCTGCAGTGTACTGGACGGGAGGTGAAGACGCAGCAAGGCTCCGGTGGGGTCTTTGCTCCGAGATGGATTGGTAGATGGATCGAGTGTTCTCTCCTTCAGTCAGAATTGAATTTTTGATTCGATCTTTTTGCACAGCCACCTCGGAACTTTGACCCTTGTACTTTTTAGTGGAAAGAGTAGTATTCGGACACCGCTGCCACTCAAATCGATAGAGGGAAATTCTTGATTGGCTCGAATCGGCGACTAGCAACGGCGTGCAAAATCGATCCGACTTCAAATTGGAGGATCACACTGGAACGTGCGGTGGGCGTAAGTCAATCACAAAGATTGATACGTTAGGGTGTTGCTCATGGACGACACTGCTAAAATCTTCTGCGATCTGCTTTATTCTGTTGCAAGACTTTTTTTCTAATCTCAGCTGATGAACTCAGAATCCATATATATCCTTCCGATCTAGTTTATCCTTATCTGGCGAATCGCGAAGCTTCTCAATCCTTAGAAGAGATCCCTCCAAGAACACAACACCAGTGTGCGCGAGCCCCACGGTGGGCGCCAACTGTCGTGGATTTGTCATGGCAAGATTTCTAGGTTAACAGAATTTAGGTGTGAGGCCATCACAACTATGTCACGGCTTGTAGGGGTTGGTCGGAATCGAGAGACGCGAGTTTACCCAGGTTCGGCCCCTCCGATGGAGGTAAAAGGCTGTGTCCTGCTGGTCTGGTATTGAGCATGAGGAAGATCTCTCAGTTACAAGGGTATTGTCTTGCTAACTCTAATCTCGAGAGCCTCTAATCTGTCTATCTCTAATGACTTCAACCTATCTCTCTAGGTGCGCCTTACCCCTCCTTATATAGGTGGAAGGGGTAAGTTTACAAATAGAGTCCTACTAGGAGTAGGATTAGGACTAGTCTCTCTTTAATCCTAATTCGGGTCTTGTTTCCTTTGTGGGGGAATCTTTTCTCTCCTTGGTCCTTCTCTTGTGAGCCGCCTGGTGCGGCTTGCACGCAGGGTCTTGGGCCTGGTCGTCCTGTGACCCGCCTGCCGGGTCACCAATAAAATGCCATGTCTTGACCAGGTCTCCTAAGTCGCCAGGCCGGGTCATACCACGGGGTATATCCCCGACAGAACCCGTACAAACAAGGTTGGAGCAATCTCCACAACTGAATTGGAGGCTCCCAACGACACCAAGAAGCTTCACCACAATGGATCGTGGCTCCGAGGTGACCTCAAATGCTTGGGGAAATCTCCACAACCTAATTGGAGACCCCGAAGCTTGCCTGGAGCTTTGCACCACAATGATTAGGCTCCGAGGCACCACCAACCGTCTAGGAAGCCAAAGCACCAAAGAGGAACAAGCTCTAGGGTGCTCAAACACCCAAGAGTAATAAGCTTCTCAACTTCTCACTTCCACGTATTATCGTGGAGAACTCAAACCTATGCACCAAATGCAATGGCAAGGGCACACAGAGTGCCCAAGTCCTTATCTCCCAAATACCACCAAAGCAACTAATGCTAGGGAGGAAAATCAGAGGAAGAATGAAGAAGAACACGAAGAAATCCAAGATCTAGATCCAAGGGGTTCCCCTCACTTAGAGGAGAAAGTGATTGGTGGAAATGTGGATCTAGATCTCCTCTCTCTTTTCCCACAAGAACTAGGAAGAATCATTGAAGGGATTGATAGGTAGCAAGCTCGAAGAAGGTCAACAATGGGGGGAAAACTCGAGATCAAAGGATAAGATTCAATATGGAAGAATACCACCTTTTATAGGTGGGGAAAATTCCAACCGTTATGCTCACAGCCCGCACAAAGCAGTACTACCGCTCCAAGGAGTGCTACTACCGGAAAGGGTAGCGGTACTACTGCTTGCAAGTGGTACTAAAAATACATCCGTGCCTACCACTGGTGGACAAAACACGAGATTTTGGTCCGGAGCATTGTACCGCTCTTGGAGCTGTGGTAGTACCGCTCCGGAGCAGTAGTAAAAAATTACATCCGCTCTAGCCCCGGTAGTACCGCTGTAGTCTTTTAAGAACACCAAAACTGCCACAACTTTTGCAAACGGATTCCGAATTCAACGAAACAAAGTTTGTGGGAAACCTAACGATATGGGATAACATATTCGTGATTGAAATATTAAAAATAAGCAAATGATAAAAGGACCATAAGAAAATGGTGAGAACCCTTGCTCCAATAAGACCGGTAAAACCTCCAACACCGAAAACGCAATAGACGAAGCATATGAAGTCCGTTTTCGATGTACTAGAGCTTGTCACGAAGATAAAAACAAGATCAATAACCCACATAGAGAAAAGCCATCCAAGAGCCAAGAAATATGATGATGCCAAGAATGCAATGGTTTGAGCTCTCAACGAACGATACGATCAAGCTACTCACTTGAGTGCCCCCCTTGATAGTACGTCAATCGATCCTATAACCCGGTCTCTCAACTACCACCATGAGACCGGTAAAATAGAAAACCCTATCAAAGTCAAACCTGAGCCTTGCGCATAGTCCATTTGAGCTAGATTATGACGATCTTGACTTCCTAAAGATGGACCACCTTTCTTGATTGTGTTGGCTTGATGAAGACTAGATGATTGATCCCCCATACTCCACTATGGGTGAGCCACTCTTCAGCACATCTTCACAAGTCCATTATCACCACAATGAACGGCGAGCCTCAAGCATGATCTCTTCGTGATGCTTCACTTGAGCTTCCACATCACAACCTTGATGATGATCTCCACTTGATGTCATCTTCCATGGGATGTATGTGATATGCCTCTTGATGCAAGCCCATGGAAATATACCTAACCCCACAAATAACTCTCACGTAGACCATGGGTTAGTACACAAAGCATAATGGACAATGCTTACCACGCCATGGGTTCACTTGATCCCTCTCGGTACATCTTGTACGCTTTTTGTGTTCATCAACTTGATTTACTTTTTGAATTAGTCTTGATCAACCTTGTATCTTAGCTTCTCTCTTCATAAATATGATGTCTTGAAGGTAAACATGAATGCTTACACAATCTTCTTCTTCAAGACATACTTGCAATAAGCTCAACTCCCACATGACCAAACTTTGGATAAACCTTGAATACCACCTTGGTCATCATATAAACTCCTTGAAACCAATAGATAGACTCCAAGAAGTACCTACGGAAAAATCCTTCAAATATAACTCAAAGCAACCATTAGTCCATAGGGATTGTCATCAATTACCCAAAACCACACATGGAGAAATGTGCTCTTACAATCTCCCCCATTTTGGTAATTGATGACAACCACTGTCAAGAGAGTTTATATAAGGAAAGAAGCACAACCAAGCACACACACATGCAAAGCATTGCATGGGTGTGAGATGCAACTGCTTAAGCAATAAAAGCAAAACTCTCTAAGCTTTCCAAACTAAACTCTCTAAACTTCTCCCCCATTGGCATTGATTGCTAAAATGGGCGAAAAGCTTAGAAAGCCAATATAATAGGTCTTCCTCCAAAAGGTTTTTATTTCTCAAAATATGAGTGCAATGAAATACACATATCCAATGATAAGTAGTTTGAGGAAAACAAACTATATCGAGGATCAAAAGATTGCAAAAAGGATCATATGGCACAAAGACACACACGAGAGTGAAGCAATCAATCAAAAGATACCAATTGGAGCAATCAATCACATGGACCTACGAGCCACAGGAATAAAAGATATTATGATATGGGCAAAAGAGTGCTTATGAAGAAACTAGAGGATCTCCCCATGATTTGCACACAATTAAGAATTTTTTTTTGTATTTGACTACAAGTGCACAAAATAGGATCATGACTCCCCCAAAATCAATACAAACACACAACAAGTGCAAGTAAGTAGATAAGACAATGAGCATAGTACTTTCACTAAACATATGGTTGAATAATAGGTCAAAGAGGCAATCTAAGAATAGGCTAAACCAAAACGATGTGTGTGAGTCATGGAAAAGCACTTGAGAAGACTAATATAAGGATGAACACTAAGCATCAACATAGTCTTGATGAAATGAGACACAAAGTGCAAGACATATCCTTCCCACACACAAACCACTAGCAAATGGGTTCACAAAGCTTACTAATAATAAAATGAAAAACCAAATCTTGTGACAGCCCCTGGTGAAGATAGGAAATAATAGCATTGTCATGAGGAGGGATACCAATCGAAATGGCAAAACCCTCGTGAAGACAAGCATGAGGAAAATAATCTTCACCACCAAAGAGTGCATCAAGATGCAAGGATATATGATCCACACCCAAGACAGATTCTTTCACGAAACAACCAAGTAAATAACAAGGAAATTCAACGGTGGACGTGAAAGAAAAGAGGATATCCACTAGAGATGTAACTTCTCTCATGTGTTTAAGATTCTAGGTAGAAGGCAATCATGATGATATATCCACAAAGAATGATGTACACACGAAATAGTTACAAGAAGGAAAAAACAAGATATCCAAAAGGAAGTCATAAATATACCACTAAGATCTTTGCTTGAAAGCATAACACAACTAATATTTTCTTATTGTACATAAATGAACTCCCAATACACGAACATCAAAGACATCACAACTAGCAATATGACATCAACGTTGACACGCTTTGAGAAAGGAAACAAGTACCAAAAGAATGACTCGAGAAATTCATGCCATGATGCAACCTATAAACGGTTGAATGCAAGAAACGTATGCATGAATTAGATATGTGCTACCGAGATAGCATTGGATTGATCTAGTAGACAATGGTTCTTTGTAGCGACCCGACCTGGAAAGGTTAAGCCTCTGTGTGTTCTGTGCCATCCCAGGATCAGTATGCTAGCACACACAGTACATCAATGTATATTTCAAAGTGCAATCACATGTAATAATCGTAAAACTGATATATACCTTAAAATCTTAGCGGAAGCAGTCAACGGGAGTGGAGTCCCAATAAACACCAATGGCAGGTTGAGTGTAGACCGTAACCCTGAATCGCACTCTTACTCGTCAAAGAAGAGTATCTGCAACATGAGACGTTGCAGCCATGTAGGTCAGCATTTTGAATATGCCGGCAAGTCACAAAAGAGGGGGGGTGAAAATAATCATCTATACTATATGCATATATGGCAGGTGGGGCTATAAGTTTAAGTTTTGCGTAAAGCAAATTTTTTCCTACAACAAGAGAGGGGGCAAAAGCAAAAATTATTACTACAAAGTTGGTTGTTTAATGAGATGGTTCCACCAACCAATTCTCATCCCAAGTTAATAATAATACCCTCATCAATATAATAAATTGTGTTGAGGCTTCCTGATAGTTTCAGTTACTTTGGCTCAAGTTGTCCATGACCGTGGACACGGCTAATCGATTAGGTTTGAGTACTCTGCAGAGTTTTGCACACGTTCCCCACAAGATTTGATCGCCTCCGTTGAATTCCTCACACTTCAGGGTGTTTGAGAAACGGATGACCAAAACATGGTCTTTCAAGGGGTTCCTCTGAGACTTTGTCGGTGCCCATCCATTCCTACCGTTCTTCTACATCTCGTACCACTGGCTGTCCAGAGTCACCATAATGTCCAACCAAGCTAGAGCCCATAATGACTTGTGGTTGTGCAGGTAAGCCTCGGGTCTTGAAGTATCCATCCATCTCATTGTGCCTGGGTGGACCTTTCCGCGTGAATACTAGCACTTCTCCAGCAACACCTAGGCTAACCACTGGTTTCTCTAGGGCGCCGTTCAACATACATCCACCCAGAGGTATATTGAGTCCTTGAAGTCTTGAAGTCTTGATCATCATGCAGGTCTTGAGATAATTAATTAACCTCACAAAAGTCCTAAATCTCTCAACCAACCCCGTCTACTAAAGCGTAGCAATTGTGAAGTAACGTCCCTTCCCGGGCAATGGTAACAGGGTGTTGGGTTTCTCCTACCTCATGATACTACTACAAGTTCAAGCCCAACAACCTACTGGATATGTGATGGAACGATTGATTCTAATGCAAATAAAACATAGGTAATATAAGATGATCAAAGTGAACTTGTATGTATTGTTGATGAAGAAAGAATCGCTCTTAGAAATTTACTTGATAGAAATATTCATCACTCTCCGAGGGAAATCTATATAGTCAAACATTACATTCATATAAGCAATCATACTAGCAATCAATTCTAACACACAAGAATAACACAAGAGTAAACACCAAAGAGTTGTGATGAAGGAAATACTTAAGACAAAACTTAAAATCAGCAAAACTTCAACAAATCAACCAAAACTGGTTTTCCCCAACAAATGATTTTATTTACAAAAGGCAAAAAATACTAACAAAGTAAAATCCAACAAAAGTGTTTTGGGAAAGTATTTTTACTATTAACAAGAATCACCTTTGAAGAACAACTAGAACTATGACACAACTCACTAACAACATAAGTTTTTAACTACTAGAACATCTCAGCAAGAAAACACTAAGATAATCAAAGAAACCAAATTTTAAAACAAATAATTAACAGAAAGTATGTTCTCATAAATCTTTATTTTGCAAAAAGAACTAATTGAAAAGCTTTTATAAAAATTCTTCTTATGATATAAAACAAGGTCATCCTTGGCTTAAACCACAAACAATCTCAACTATAATACAAATTGATTCTCATCTAAACTTAGATTAACAGAAAATCAAACTTATAAAACTATTTGTGGAAACTATTTTCAAATAGTAGATCAAACTAGCAATGAAAATCAAATTGCAAGTTATAATTGAACTAGAATTGATTTTCATGCAAGCAACTAATAAAATAATATTGGTTTGAAGGGCTACTGTTATCTAACAGAAAACTTTATAAAATCTATCAACTAATATAAAAGAAAATAAATTAAAAAAAAATTCAAACAAAAGAAATAGAAGTAAACCTAAAAGGAACTAAAACAGAATCTGTTTTGTCAAAAATACTAATTTAAAATATTCTAAAAATTCTCAAATTCTACATACTGATAACTAAGATCCCTTTTGACCAGTAGCAAAAAGAATCAACTTAAAATCTATTTTAAAACTCAAGATATTCAAAAATAAGATTTGAATCAAATCTGTTTGAATTCAAATTTAAATTATTCAATTATAGGCAAACTTTATATATACAGAAACTAGAATAAATTTGTGACACATTGCAAAAAGAATAAAAAAACATAAAAGATATAACAAAAACAAAAACAAAACTATTCTGTAATTGAAAACAGAACTAAAAAGAAAAAAATACTATCGATCGGACAGGCTACACGTGGTGCGTCTGGAGTGGCAGAGACCTATGCGTGCGAGATTGAAACGAGCGGACGACCTACCTTAACAGAAAACGGTTCGGCTAATAGAATTAAACAGAAAACCGGCCGATTCACTAATACTAAACTGAACGGGTATGCTAGACCTAATCGGGGTCGTGATTGAGATCCTATGGTGGGGAGAGAGGCTCACCGCGGCGGGAGGTCAACTCCGGCGAGTTCGACGGTGGCCGATAGCTTGGCTTGATGGAAGCGACGGCTCCAGTGGTCTTCGGCATTGGGGAAGGGGTCCGGTCGATGTTGGCGAGCAAGGCGATCACGTAGGTGGTCTTGGCGTCGGCGGAGGTGGTCGGAGGCGTCGACGACAAGCTCCAAGGCGGCGGTGGCATACGGGTGTCGACGGGGAGGTCGCTCCGGTGGCTCCGGAGCTCGGGAGGATGCACGGGGAGGTGCAGGCGAGGGTGGTGGAGCGGATGGTGTGCTCGGGTGGCGAGGGGAGTGGCTGGGGCGAGCACGGGGTCGACAATGGAGCGGCGGCGGTCGGTGGCTCCGGTGAGGGATTGCGCAGGCGGGAGGGCATAGGCGATGGGGTTTCGAAGGGGAACGGGTCGAGGAGGCATCGGTCTTTATATAGAGGGCCTCGGGTGGTAGAATAAGAAAGGAGGAGGGAGATCCGGGCGGATTGATCCCGCCGGCGAGAAAGGAAAGGAGGGAGGAGGAAAGAAGGAAGGAGATGACCGGCAAGATTAGCGGTCGGGCTATGGGTCCCACACGCTAGAGAGAGAGGAGAGAGGGAAAGGGATCGGGCGACCGGTCAGAAAGAGATTCGGATCCGATCTGGATCTGGATCGGGCCAGATTCGGCACGTGGTTCGCGGTGGACTTTCTAAGTTTTTTCCTTTTTATCAATAACAGAGAAGGAAACTATATTTTGGCAATCTAAACCTTTCCAAAAAATAAAGTTTTATATACGAAAATGATCAGGGAAATAAATGCAATAAGATGAACATTTTTCCACGGCTAGAGTAAATAGTTTAAAAATATATATTTTTAGAAAATGCCTAAATAGAATTTAATTCCTTTTTGCAAATAATTTGAAAATAACCACCTGGGTTTTAGGGTTCAAATATTTCTCAAAAATACCCCTGGTTTGGAGGGTCATGTTCCTCTACTCAAGATTTGTCAAGGGTTTGAATTCTTTCAAACTTGAAATTGGAAATCAAATATGAAAGGAACTCCATATCAGAAAATTTCAAATGTTTCCAAATTCACTCTGCAAATCTTTTTTTATATTGAAGAAGTCATGTCATCTTCTCTCACTGATTTGAAATGTACGAATTTGAATTCCAAAAGCATATGATAAAGTCATGTCATTCCCTCTCATTGAAAAGTTTTTAAAAGTTTCAAATTTCACTCAAATTCAATCACTCAATCAAACAAACACTCATTCTAATATTTATTATAACATTCCAAAATTTGGGATGTTACAAACCTACCACACTTAAATTGAATCTCGTCCTCGAGATTCGAAAGGGCTAGAAAGAATAGGTTAGGGTTTGGGGTCTTCTAACAAAATCCATTGACCAAGAAAGGTGTGGGGTCTACCACACTTAAAATGAGAGTTACTAGTCCCTCAAATTCATGACAGTCCTCTGGGTGCATCTGTCTCTTCACATACTTCACGATAGCTCCTTCGATGAGGCTCTTCCATTAAATCAAAATCTCGTGATCTCATAAAAAATGTATTTCCTCCGATACTGGGTCTTCTTAACTAACAAGTCTTGCGTTCATTCTAAGTAACTTATTGACGATCTCATGGTGGTCTACCATTTTTGGTTATCCTGTAGTGAAATGGGTCTTGGCCTCATTCCTCACCGCAAAATTCCTACGTGTGACAGCAACTGTCATGTACAAGGGGTTTTCGGCATACCATTCTAAGTCTTAAACAAAAGATTCAAAGAACGTCGTCTCTTTACTATGGATAAGTCACTCAGATTTACCATTCTGAATAGCAAGAGAATGATAAGAGTAAGTCGTCATGGTGATCAATCCATGTCGCACTGAAATCATTACCTTGTATAAGGTTTAGTGAATCTCGTATTCTAACACTTGGGCTTCCTCACAAGCATTGCAGAAATTTCTCTTGTCAACGAACAAAGTTCGGATAAATCCTTTGATTCTGCAAGCTGAATAAAACATCTATCGTTTCTTTACATCTCTTGGGGCTTCATATCCTCCTAAGAAAAACGTTTGCTGATCAAATCACAACTTCTTGCTTCATGATCTTGGGGCAACCTTCATGAAACCGTGAGATCCATCCTTGATACAGGTTCTATTCCTTGAATATGTTTTCCTTTCCATTGGTATGTTTAACCTTGGGTATTGTTTCATCACAATCATTTCTTTTCCCAATATTCCAAAAAGACTTTGTCACAAATATTGTCATCCACTTAGTTTGATATGGTACAACATTACCTTTCACTGTTTTCATTTGATCTAGACTCCCTGGCAATATGATGCTTTCTTATTCCATGGATCATGTGGTTTTACCAGTTACTAGCACACTTAAAATGAAATGTACATATGCCTTCATAGACCATATTTTCTCATATCCTCGAAAATGGTCGGAGATCCTTTTTCATGGGGTAACAACTCATAGGAAATCACAACACAATAAATTTCATTGATTTATGAAGTTATTACAATCTCAGAGACTTCTGTTACAAAATAATCTCATGAAAACAAGAGTGCTTCATGATACACTTATTTCCATCTTCAAAAATTAACTACTTCATTCTAGCTTTCTTCTCCTTTGGACATTTACTAGCATAATGTCCTGCTTCCTTGCAACGGAAATAGATGATTTTTGACAAGTCTCGGGGCTTCTTGATGTTGGTGTTTGCTCCTTGGATTTCTGGTTCCTTTCCTGGGCACATATTGGCGTAGTGACCCATATCCTTACACTTGAAACATCTGATATGGCTCAGGTCCCTCTGTTCAGGGGCTTGTCTCTTCCTGATACACTTTCTCTTCTTCCTAGACCCTTGCGTACAGATCATAACTTCTATTTCCTGAGAAGTATACCCAAACATTTATGTCGGGAATTCTTCCAAATATTCCTTTGGACAATCCTGTAAGATATGTCCTTCTTGTCCACACGAATAACATGACTTGGTATCAATGTTTGGGTCTGGTATATCTCTCACATCATGGGTTCTAACTTTTTCCTGATGAATTCTTTCATTGCTTCCTTCTGCTACTTCATGACTTCTTGTACCTTGGGGTAGAATTGACATTGTGTCGGATAGTGAGTGGTTCCTTCACACAAAAAACATGTCACCTGCCCAGTTGGGCATTCCTCAGCAGGGTGATTTTCTTCACAATGAGGGCATCCTTCCTTGTGTTCTTCCTGGGTGTGTCCTATCTCTCCACATATCTTGCATGCGCAAATCTTCTTGACATCTTTGCAACGGGGCTTCTGGGTGTTGGTGACAACATGAGATTTTTGCAGAGTCATCTTGAATTCTTCCAAAGATTAATGCTTGCCTATCATGGATATCTTCATGCATCTTCCACCAATGTGCAGCACCTTCTGCAAAGTACCGAAGAGCATATTGTACCATCTCGTTCCTTGCAACATGGTTACTCCTTAGGTGATCCTCCATGTCTTGAATCCATTCTTCTGTCTCTAACCAATTCATCGATCCAGAATACATGAGTCCAGCTTCATGCATCATCTATTGGGTTCAAGGTTTTGGGATGAGATACGAGAGAGAGAGAGAGAGAGAGAAAGGAGGGGATACACACAATACAAACAATGGTTTTGAAAATAGATTTTATTTGTGGTTGTCAAAAAATACACACAAATGACAGCTCACAAGTTATCGTATCTACCGTAAGTATACAACAGGGGTTTGGTCTTCTAGGGGCATAATATCTTGGAAATTCTTCATGGTCTTCAATTTCTTCAGGTCTGTATAGCCTTCAATCTTTTTGTAGCTCTTTCCATAGTGAAATACGTCTTTGTCTGAGTTGGTCATTAGTTGTCTGATATCTTGTCTTGGTTGACATGGCAATTAGTTGATTCCTCCGGGTGGTCAAAGGGGAAAGGGTATTATCTAACTATTTGATAAAACTCAGAAAGGGTGAGAAGTAAAAGTTTTTTTTGAGAATAAGGTTTGAGCGATATCCTGTCCAATGGGGTTTTCCAGTTGTCTAGGGTCACGTCCTACAGTCAACATGTGCTCTGATACCATTTCTGTAGCGACCCGACCTGGAAAGGTCAAGCCTCTATGTGTTCTGTGCCATCCCTGGATCAGTATGCTAGCACACACAGTACATCAATGTATATATCAAAGTGCAATCACATGTAATAATCGTAAAACTGATATATACCTTAAAATCTCAGCGGAAGCAGTCAAACGGGAGTGGAGTTCCAATAAACACGAACGGCAGGTTGAGTGTAGATCGTAACCCCGAATCATACTCTTACTCGTCAAAGAAGAGTATCTACAACATGAGACGTTATAGTCGTGTAGGTTAGCATTTTGAATATGCCGGCAAGTCACAAAAGAGTGTGTGTGTGGGGGGGGGGTGAAAATAATCATCTATACTATATGCATATATGGCAGGTGGGGCTATAAGTTTATGTTTTGCGTAAAGCAATTTTTTCCTACAACAAGAGAGGGGGCAAAAGCAAAAATTATTACTACAAAGTTGGTTGTTTAATGAGATGGTTCCACCAACCAATTCGCATACCCAAGTTAACAATAATACCCTCATCAATATAATTATTTGTGTTGAGACTTCCTGATAGTTTCAGTTCCTTTGGCTCAAGTTGTCCATGACCGTGGACGCGGCTAATTGATTAGGTTTGAGTACTCTGCAGAGTTTTGCACACGTTCCCCACAAGATTTGATCGCCTCCGTTGAATTCCTCGCACTTCAGGGTGTTTGAGAAACGGATGACCAAAACATGGTCTTTCAAGGGGTTCCTCTGAGACTCTGTCGGTGCCCATCCATTCCTACCGTTCTTCTACATCTCGTAGCACCGGCTGTCTAGAGTCACCAAAATGTCCAACCAAGCCAGAGCCCATAACGACTTGTGGCTGTGCAGGTAAGCCTCGGGTTTTGAAGTATCCATCCATCTCTTTGTGCCTGGGTGGACCTTTCCGCGAGAATGCTAGCACCTCTCCAGCAACACCTAGGCTAACCATTGGTTTCTCCAGGGCGCCGTTCAACCGTCATCCACCCAGAGGTATATTGAGTCCTTGAAGTCTTGAAGTCTTGATCATCATGCAGGTCTTGAGATAATTAATTAACCTCACAACAGTCCCGAATCTCCCAACCAACCTCGTCTACTAAAGCGTAGCAATTGTGAAGTAACATCCCTTCCCGGGCAATGGTAACAGGGTGTTGGGTTTCTCCTACCTCATGATACTACTACAATTTCAAGCTCAATAACCTATTGGATGTGTGATGGAAAGTTTGATTCTAATGCAAATAAAACATAGGTAATATAAGATGATCAAAGTGAACTTGCCTGTACTGTTGATGAAGAAAGAATCGCTCTTAGAAATTTACTTGATAGAACTATTCGTCACTCTCCGAGGGAAATCTATATAGTCAAACATTGCATTCATATAAGCAATCATACTAGAAATCAATTCTAACACACAAGAATAACATAAGAGTAAACACCAAAGGGTTGTGATGAAGGAAATATTTAAGACAAAAGTTAAAATCAACAAAACTTCATCAAATCAACCAAAACTGCTTTTTCCCTACAAATGATTTTATTTTCAAAAGGCAACAAAACACTAACAAAGTAAAATCCAACAAAAGTGTTTTGGGAAAGTATTTTTACTATTAACAAGAATCACTTTTGAAGAAAAACTAGAACTATGACACAACTCACTAACAACATAAGTTTTTAACTACTAGAACATATCAGCAATAAAACACTAAGATAATCAAAGAAAACAAATTTTAAAACAAATAATTAACAGAAAGTATTTTCTCATAAATCTTTATTTTGCAAAAAGAACTAATTGAAGAGCTTTGATAAAAATTCTTCTTATGATATAAAACAAGGTCATCCTTGGCTTAAACCACAAACAATCTCAACTATAATACAAATTGTTTTTGTCTAAACTTAGATTAACAGAAAATCAAACTTATAAAACAATCTGTGGAAACTATTTTCAAATAGTAGATCAAACTAGCAATGAAAATTAAATTGAAAGTTATAATTGAACTAGAATTGATTTTCATGCAACCAACTAATAAAATAATATATTTTTGAAGGGCTACTGTTATCTAACAGAAAACTCTATAAAATCTATCAACTAATATAAAAGAAAATAAATTAAAACAATTTAAAACAAAAGAAATAGAAGTAAACCTAAAAGGAACTAAAACAGAATCTGTTTTGTTAAAAATACTAATTTAAAATATTCTAAAAATTCTCAAATTCTACCTACTGATAACTAAGATCACTTTTGACCAGTAGCAAAAAGAATCAACTAAAAATCTGTTTTAAAACTCATGATATTCAAAAAAAGTTTTGAATCAAATTTATTTGAATTCAAATTTAAATTATTCAATTATAGACAAACTTTATATCTACAGAAACTAGAATAAATTTGTGACACATTGAAAAAAGAATCAAATTAAAACAATTAAAAAACATAAAAGATATAACGAAAATAAAAACAAAACTATTCTGGAATTGAAAACATAACTAAAAAGAAAATATACTATCGATCGGACAGGCTACACGTGGCGCGTCTGGAGTGGCCGAGATCTATGCGTGCGAGATTGAAACGAGCGGACAACCTATCCTTAACAGAAAACGGTTCGGCTAATAGAATTAAACAGAAAACCGGTCGGTTCACTAATACTAAACTGAACGGGTATGCTAGATCTAATCGGGGCTGTAGATTGAGATCCTACGGTGGGGAGAGGCTCACGGCAGCGGGAGGTCAACTCTGGCGAGTTTTATGGCGGCCGGCAGCTTGGCTTGATGCAAGCGACGGCTCCGGTGGTCTTTGGCGTCGGGGAAGGGGTCCGGTCGATGCTGGCGAGCAAGGCGATCACCTAGGTGGTCTTGGCGTCGACGGAGGTGGTCGAAGGCGTCGACGGCGAGCTCCGAGGCGGCGGTGGCGTATGGGTGTCAATGGGGAGGTTGCTCCGGTGGCTCTGGAGCTCGAGCGGATGCACGGGGAGGTGCGAGCAAGGGTGGTGGAGCGGATGGTGTGCTCGGGTGGTGAGGGGAGTGGCTGGGGCGACACGGGGTCGGCAATGGCGCTGCGGCGGTCGGTGGCTCCGGTGAGGGATTGCGCAGGCAGAAGGGAACGAGCGATGGGGTTTCGGAGGGGAACGGATCGAGGGGGCATCGGCATTTATATAGAGGGTCTTGGGTGGTAGAATAGGAAAGGAGGAGTGAGATCCGGGCGGATTGATCCCGCCGGCGAGAAAGGAAAGGAGGGAGGAGGCAATAAGGAAGGACATGACCGGCGAGATTTGCGGTCGGGCGGTGGGTCCCATGCGCCAGAGAGAGAGGAGAGAGGGAAAGGGATCGGGTGGCCGATCGGAAAGAGATTCAGATCCGATCTGGATCCGGATCGGGCCAGATTCGGAAGGTGGGCCGCGGTGAACTTTCCAATTTTTTTCCTTTTTATCAATAACAGAGAATGAAACTATATTTTGGGCAATCAAAAAATTTCCAAAAATACAGTTTTGCATACCAAAATAATCAGGGAAATAAATGCAATAAGATGAACATTTTTCCACGTCCAGAACAAATAGTTTAAAATTTTATTTTTAGAAAATGCCTAAATTGAATTTAATTCCTTTTTGCAAATAATTTTCAAATAACCCCCTGGGTTTTAGGGTTCAAATCTTTCACAAAAATACCCCTGGTTTGGAGGGTCATGTTCCTCTACTCAAGATTTGTCAAGGGTTTGAATTCTTTCAAACTTGAAATTGGAAATCAAATATGAAAGGAACTCCATATCAGAAAATTTCAAATGTTTCCAAATTCACTCTGCAAATCTTTTTTTTATATTGAAGAAGTCATGTCATCTTCTCTCACTTATTTGAAATGTAGGAATTTGAATTCCAAAAGCATATGGGAAAGTCGTGTCATTCCCTCTCATTCAAAAGTTTTTAAAAGTTTCAAATTTGACTCAAATTCAATCACTCAATCAAACTAACACTCATTCTAATATTTATTATAACATTCCAAAATTTGGGATGTTACATTCTTCGATCATCCTAGCATGGCTCAAATGAGCACATGGTGTCAACACCTTCCTTGTAAGTGAGCCAAGTATCCAATGTATCTCCAATTTTTCCTAGAACAACACCACAAACAAAGTGGTACCCAAACTTATTGGGACCAAAAAGTTAGTGGACCAACAATACATAGGACAAAACTACACATAAATATGTGCATATAGATATGAAATTCAATTTCATGCACACTTTAGCCAATTGATGTCATAGTGAAGTTTCCCCTATATATTGGGTCAAGGAAAGAGAACATGCGAACGAAAGTACATGTAGTAAATATCCATGCTCAAGGCTTTCAAGAATCAAATCAACACACAGTTGATAAGATACCGAAAGATAAGGTATCAAGTGAAAATAAGATCCCAAACAAAAAACTATCACTTGACGAATACCAACCAAAATATATGTCAAGGAATGAGATATCCATTGACACATGCCAAATAGAAGGAAACAATATACCAATTGAAGTAAAACAAGAGGTATCAAGTTCGCAAAATAGAGCTAGGTTCCAAACAAACCAAACCCTCCGAAAATTTTCATGATGGCACAAAGCACCATAGAGAGAAGGCTTGCCACCCATCAACACACACTTGATGAAGATCAAAAGATTTTATGATGAACACATAAAGAGAGTGTTCTACAGAAAATAGGATAGCTCCCCAAGAGATGTGCATTATATAGAATTTGCATTTGAACACAAAATGCACACGATGGGATCATCACTTTCCATATATCTATAGAAACACTAGGCATGCTCAAAAAGATCCACAAGAGGCAAGGAAGTCAAACGATAAATAAAATGCTATGGAAAGATGATTAGCAATCTCTACCACGTAAAAGGAATACCAATTGTTAAGGGCAAGAAGTATTTGGAAAGAATTCCCATTGGTAGATTGCAAATAGATCCAACATCATCTTTACTCCTCAATCACAAGAAAATGACACTTGTAGAGCTAGCATGCCACCTAGGAACAAGATAAATTGTAATATCAAATCTAAGTGGCAATATCTCAAATGTACACGTTCTCTGGGCTGGTAATATGCACATAGCATATTACTCCCCCATAATGTGGTAACCCAACGTTAATAACAAGTGGAAAATGAAATCCAACAAGAGATAATTAATGGACTGTTTAGAATTTGAATTTCTCATGAGAAGACATACCCAATAGAAGCTAGATAATTTTGTAATATCAATACTAAGTGGTATTCCTCATGAACACACATTTTTAGGGTCGTGAAGTGCATAAAGCACATCACTCCCACAAAATGGGACAATCCATTAATCTCTCACAAAGAGCCAACTAAGATACAAACATGATGCAAAAAGGCTCTACACAAGACTCACACATACATGATGTGCAACCCATCATACATACCTGATTTCTCAAGATAAACAAACAGGAAGCACAACATATACAAACACATGCAAGGTACAAAACAACAACATGCAAAGGGACAAGTAACTAACGATGTATTAAATTTAAGTACAAGTTACCGCAAAGAGGAACAATGGTATATGATAGACACTTGATGATCCACATGACTTGGCTTGAGACAATATGAATGATGGAGAACCCTCTATTCTTCATAATGTAGCCACGCCACCAATGCCCTCCAACAATAACTATTGATCAAGTTTGAGCTTGTTGGTCCCCAACCAAGTTGGGTCCTAAGAGGTTAGTCACAATCGGCTTGGCTACAAAAATGGTTCTTTTCTTGACACCACTTTGATTACCAACAAACTTGACAAACACATTGCCAACATTATCCTTCCCAACAGAATTGATATCATCAATAATGATTGGGTTGGATAAGTTACCTTTCGTGTAAGAAGAAGCGAAGTGACCCTTCTCACGACATAAGTAGCAACATCTACCCTTTAATTTCCTCTCAATTGATTTCTCAACTTGAGGAGAGATGACCTGGGTATTATTGGGAAGAGGCATTTCTTCAACTTGTGGTTGAGCATGCGATTGATCTTGTGTCTACTTCCCTTGTTGCTTGATACTTTGAGGCTTCTTCTTCAATGGGAAAGATATTCCATGGTGCACTTCTATTTTGCACTTGGCCGAATTCTTGACTTGTTCTTGGCCCTTCTTCTTGTACTTCGTGGACATCTTCTTCTTCTTGGAGTTGAATCCAAGTCCACCTTTGTCATTAGGGATTTTTTGCACACTCAAGATATAGTTGAGTGTGGACTTCCCTTCATGACTCTTTTCCAAGTCTTTCTTCAAAGAAGTGACTTGGGCCTTGAGCTCATTGATTTCCTCTACATGGTTATAATCTACACAAGTGCTAGAGGAAGTATACGCTTCATCGTTAGAGCAACAAGGCAAGGACAGTAATTCATCACAAGATGTACCAACATTATGAGTAGATGAACTATGAGTACTAGCACATGGCAATAAAGCATTTCTACTAGATGTAGTGCTAATGTACACGTGAGGCTCACTAGATGTTACTGCAACTTTTTGAGCTTGCGTTGGTTTTTCCCTTGAAGAGGAAAGGGTGATGCAGCAAAGTAGAGATAAGTATTTCCCTCAGTTTGAGAACCAAGGTATCAATCCAGTAGGAGTATCAAGATGAGGCACCAAGGCACCTGCGCAAAAACAAACAAACTTGCACCCAACGCGATAAAGGGGTTGTCAATCCCTTTACGATTACTTGGAAGGTGAGATCTGATAGTGATAATAGGTAAATATAAATAAATAAATAAAAGTGCAGCAAGGTATTTTTGGTATTTTTGTATGTGGATCTGAATATATAATGTGTAAAATAGACCCGGGGGCCATAGTGTTCACTAGAGGCTTCTCTCATGAGAGCAAGTATTACGGTGGGTGAACAAATTACTGTCGAGCAATTGATAGAATCGCGCAAAGTCATGACGATATCTAAGGCAATGATCATACATATAGGCATCACATCCGAGACAAGTAGACCGATACTTTCTGCATCTACTACTATTACTCCACACATCGACCGCTATCCAGCATGCATCTAGTGTATTAAGTTCATAACAAACATAGTAACGCCTTAAGCAAGATGACATGATGTAGAGGGATAAATTCATGCAATATAATATAAACCCCATCTTTTTACCCTTGATGGCAACAACACAATGCGTGCCTTGCTACCTCTTCTGTCACTAGGTGAGGACACCGCACGGTATGAACCCAAAACCAAGCACTTATCCCATTGCAAGAATTAATCAAGTTGGCCAAACGAAACCCATAACTCAAAGAGACTTACAAGGATACGAAATCATGCATATAAGAAATCATAGGAGACTCAAATAATATTCATAGATAATCTGATCATAAATCCACAATTCATCGGATCTCGACAAACACACCGCAAAAGAAAGTTACATCAGATAAATCTCCATGAAGATCATGGAGAACTTTGTATTGAAGATCCAAGAGAGAGAAGAAGCCATATAGCTACTAGCTATGGACCCGAAGGTCTGTGGTTAACTACTCACGCATCATCGGAGGAGCAATGGTGTTGATGAAGAAGCCCTTCGTGTCCGAATCCCCCTCCGGCACGGCACCAGAATGGTCCCCAGATGGGATCTCGCGGAAATAGAAGCTTGCGGCGGCGAAAAAGTGTTTTCGTGGATATCTCTGTTGGTTTGGGGATTTTAGGAAATTTATAGGCGAAAGAGGTAGGGCAAAGAAGGCACGGAGGGCCCACGAGCCTGCTAGGCGCACCCACCCCCCTGGGGCGTGCCTAGGGGGCTCATGGCCTCCTCTGTGGCCCTCTGCCTTGGTTCTCAAGTCTTCTCGATCCCTTCTGTTGTGGAAAAATCATCCCGAAGGTTTTATTCCATTTGGACTCCGTTTAATATTCTTATCTGAAAAAGGTCAAAAACACAGAAAAAACAAAAACTGGCACTGGACACTGAGTTAATAAGTTAGTCCTAAAAATGATATAAAATAGCATATAAATGCATATAAAACATCCCAACTTGATAATATAATAGCATGGAACAATCAAAAATTATAGATACGTTGGAGACTTATCAAGCATCCCCTAGCTTAACTCCTGCTCGTCCTCGAGTAGGGAAGTGATAAAGACCGAATTTTTGATGTGGAATGCTACCTAACATATCTGTTCTTTGTAACTTATTTATTGTGGCATGAATGTTCAGATCCATAAGATTCAAAACAATAGTTTAATATTAACATGAAAACAATAATACTTCAAGCATACTAGCAAAGTAATCATGAACTTTTGAAATAACAAGGCCAAAGAAAGTTATCGCTACAAAATCATATAGTCTGGCTATGCTCCATCGTCCCCACAACAACGAATTTAAATCATGCACAACCCCGGTATTGGCCAAGTAACTGTTTTCGCACTCTTACTTTCTCAAACCTTTTCAACTCTCACGCAATACATGAGCGTGAGCCATGGATATAGCACTATAGGTGGAATAGAGTGTGGTGGAGGTTGTGAGGCAAAAAGGAGGAGATGGTCACATCGACTCGGCATATCAATGGGCTATGGAGATTCCCATCAATAGATATCAATGTGAATGAGTAGGGATTGCCATGCAACGGATGCACTAGAGCTATAAGTGTATGAAAGCTCAAAAATAAAAACTAGTGGGTGTGCACCCAACTTGCTTGGTCACGAAGACCTAGGGCAATTTGAGGAAGCCCATCATTGGAATATACAATCCAAGTTATATAATGACAATTCCCACTAGCATATGAAAGTGACAAAACAAGAGACTCTCTATCGTGAAGAACATGGTGCTACTTTGAAGCACAAGTGTGGAAAAAGATAGTAGCATTGTTCCTTCTCTCTTTTTATATCATTTTTTTGTTTGGGCTCTTTGGCCTCTCTTTTTTCATTTTTTTCTTTTTCTTTTTTTGGTGGGCATCTTTGGCCTCTTTTATTATTTCCTCACATGGGAAAATGCTCTAATAATGATGATCATCACACTTTTATTTACTTACAACTCGATACTTAGAACAATAATGACTCTATGAAATGCCTCCGGTAGTGTACCGAGATGTGCAACGATCTAGCTTAGCGTATGACGTTGAAACATCTCGCTAGCTATCTTACGATCATGCAATGGCAATATGAAAGTGATGGCACATGTCATGAGACGGAATGGTGGAAGTTGCATGGCAATATATCTCGGAATGGCTATGAAAATGCCATAATAGGTAGGTATGGTGGCTGTTTTGAGGAAGGTATATGGTGGGTTTGTGCACCGGCGAAAGTTGCGTGACACTAGAGAGGCTAGCAATGGTGGAAGGGTGAGAGTGCATATATACCATGGACTCACATTAGTCATGAAGAACTCATATACTTATTGTGAAAATTTAATTAGTAATCGAAACAAAGTGCTAAACGCATACTCCTAGGGGAAGGGTTGGTAGGAGTTAACCATCGCGCGATCCCGACCGCCACACAAAGGATGACAATCAATAAATCAATTATGCACCAACTTCCTAACATAGCGGTTCACCATACGTGCATGCTACGGGAATCACTAACCTCAACACAAGTATTTCTAGATTCACAACACCCTACTATCATAACTCTAATATTATCACCTCCATATCTCAAAACTAATCGTGAGGAATCAAACTTCTCTTACTAATCAATGCACTTGAATATGAAAGTTTTTATTATATCCTCTTTGGATGCCTATCATATTTAGGACTAATTTCATCACACACGCCAATTACGAAGTTACTTAGAGAGAGCACTCTCAAAATGATATAAGTGAAGATCGAGAGTTTTTATTTCTACAAAATATGACACCACCGTGCTCTACAAAGATTTAAGTGAAGCACTAGAGCAAAATTATCTAGCTCAAAAGATATAAGTGAAGCACAGGTGAGCTAAATTGCCAAGCTCAAAAGATATAAGTGAAGCTCATGGAGTATTCTAACAAATTCACGATGAGTGCATGTCCCTCTCAAATGGTTTGCAGCAAGGATGATTGTGATAAAACAAAAAGCAAAGACTCCTATAATAAACGACGCTCCAAGGAAAACACATATCATGTGGTAAATAAAAATATAGCTCCAAGTAACGTTATCGATGGATTGAAGACGAAAGAGGGGATGCCTTCCCGGGGCATCCCCAAGCTTAGGCTTTTTGGTGTCCTTGAATTTGGCTTGGAATGACTTGGACATCCCCAAGCTTAGGCTCTTTCCACTCTGTATTCCATTGTCCATAAGAACATCACCCAAAACTTGAAAACTTCACAACACAAAACTTAAACATAAACTCGTGATAGCATTAGCATAAGAAAACAAACCACCAACTTTTTAGGTACTGTAGTAAACTTAATTTCCATTTAGATTGATGTTATATTACTGTATTATCACTTTTCCATAGCTCGTACCCCCCGATACTAACCATAGTTTCATCAAAATAAGCAATCAACACAACAAAAACAGAATCTGTCAAAAACAGAACAGTCTGTAGCAATTTGTATATTTCGTATAACTCTGCTATCCCAAAAATTCTTAAACAATTATGAGAATCAGGTCAATTTTCATATCAATCAGAAGCAAAAAGAATCAACTCAAAAGCTCTTTATGGAGAGGAATTAAAAATAATTTCATGAGCATAAAGTTTATGTCTTTTTTCAGCATGATTAAACAACTATCACCAAAACTAATCATAAAGGTTCTACTTGGCACAAACACTAATTAAAACATAAAAAACACAATCATAACAGAATCATGATGGTGTGGACTCAACAAAACAGAAAGTAAAAAATCAAAAATAAATTTATTCACTGGGTTGCCTCCTAACAAGCGCTATCGTTTAACGCCCTTAGCTAGGCGTAAGGCAATAGAATCAAGTATTGTCATCTTTAGTGCTCAAACCATAAGTAGCTCTCATAATGGATTCATAAGGCAATTTTATTTTCTTTCTAGGAAAGTGTTCCATGCCCTTCTTTAATGGAAATTAAAATTTAATATTCCCTTCCTTCGTATCAATAACAACACCAATAGTCCTAAGGAAAGGTCTACCAAGAATAATGGGGCATGTCAGATTGCAATCAATATCAAGCACACGAGCAAACAGAAAGCAAGTGAAAGAAAAGGGGCGAACGGAAAAGGTAAATAAAGAAAGGCAAAAAAAATTGTAATTTTTGTTTTAGAAGTGGGGGAGAGGAAAACGAGAGGCAAATGACAAATAATCTAAATGCAAGAGATGAGTTTGCGATAGGCACTTGGTAGTAGATATGCTTCACTTGAATACTCCCCGGCAACGGCGCCAGAAATTCTTCCTGCTACTTCTTGAGCTTGCGTTGGTTTTTCCCTCGAAGAGGAAAGGGTGATGCAGCAAAGTAGAGATAAGTATTTCCCTCAGTTTGAGAACCAAGGTATCAATCCAGTAGGAGTATCAAGATGAGGCACCAAGGCACCTGCGCAAAAACAAACAAACTTGCACCCAACGCGATAAAGGGGTTGTCAATCCCGTTACGATTACTTGGAAGGTGAGATCTAATAGTGATAATAGGTAAATATAAATAAATAAATAAAAGTGCAGCAAGGTATTTTTTGTATTTTTGTATGTAGATCTGAATATATAATGTGTAAAATAGACCCGGGGGCCATAGTGTTCACTAGAGGCTTCTCTCATGATAGCAAGTATTATGGTGGGTGAACAAATTACTGTCGAGCAATTGATAGAGTCGTGCAAAGCCATGACGATATCTAAGGCAATGATCATACATATAGGCATCACGTCCGAGACAAGTAGACCGATACTTTCTGCATCTACTACTATTACTCCACACATCGACCGCTATCCAGCATGCATCTAGTGTATTAAGTTCATAACAAACAGAGTAACTCCTTAAGCAAGATGACATGATGTAGAGTGATAAATTCATGCAATATGATATAAACCCCATATTTTTACCCTTTATGGCAACAACACGATGCATGCCTCGGTACCCCTTCTGTCACTAGGTGAGGACACCGCACGGTATGAACCCAAAACCAAGCACTTCTCCCATTGCAAGAATTATAGATCAAGTTGGCCAAACCAAACCCATAACTCTAAGAGACATACAAGGATACGAAATCATGCATATAAGAAATCAGAGGAGACTCGAATAATATTCATAGATAATCTGATCATAAATCCACAATTCATCGGATCTCGACAAACACACCGCAAAAGAAAGTTACATCGGATAGATCTCCATGAAGATCATGGAGAACTTTGTATTGAAGATCCAAGAGAGAGAAGAAGCCATCTAGCTACTAGATATGGAAGGTCTGTGGTTAACTACTCACGCATCATCGGAGAGGCAATGGTGTTGATGAAGAAGCCCTTTGTGTCTGAATCCCCCTCCGGCAGGGCACCATAACGGTCCCCAGATGGGATCTCACAGAAACAGAAGCTTGTGGCGGTGGAAAAGTATTTTCGTGGCTCTCTCTGATGGTTTGGGGATTTTAGGGAATTTATAGGCGAAAGAGGTAGGGCAAAGGAGGCACGAAGGGCCCACAAGCCTGCTAGGCGCGCCCACCCCCTGGGGCGCGCCTAGGGGGCTCGTGGCCTCCTCCGTGGCCCTCTTCCTTGGTTCTCAAGTCTTGTCGATCCCTTCTGTTGGGGAAAAATCATCCCAAAGGTTTTATTCCATTTGGACTCTGTTTAATATTCTTATCTGAAAAAGGTCAAAAACATGGAAAAAATAGAAACTGGCACTGGGCACTAAGTTAATAAGTTAGTCCCAAAAATGATATAAAATAGCATATACTTGCATATAAAGCATCCAAGTTGATAATATAATAGCATGGAACAATCAAAAATTATAGATACGTTGGAGACGTATCAGTTACCTTAGTAGTACTAGCCTCATGAGTTATCTTTAGCACATTGTGCGATACTAGAAGATCGCCATGAGAGCTACAAAGCTTTTCATGACTTTCTTCCAATTTCCCATAATTGCAAGATAGCAACTCAAGTTGATCCCTTAGCTCAACATTCTCCTTTAATATGGATGCTTTACAAGAATTAGAGTTAGTAGCACAAGCATCATTATTAACAACACAAGTAGAAGCCAACATGGCAAGCTCTTTAGCATATGAACCTTCAAGATGAGCATGAGACTCGATGAGTTCAATGAGCAAACTCTTAATGACCCTTGAGCCGTTTTCGAGGTGCTCAAAGTCCTCAAGGAGTTTACCATGTGCAACTTCAAGATTATCATTTTTAGTTCTAAAATCATTAGCCACCTTGAGAGATCTTTCATGGGATTCCTTTAATCTAGATAATTCTAGAGCAAAGGTCTCCTCAAGAGATTCCTTGGTGGTTTGTTCATTTTCAAGAGCTTGAGATAGCTCCACGATATCTTTAGCGCAATCACGCTCATGACCTTCCATTTTCTCAATGGTGGCCTCATGCTCCTCGAGATGATATTCCAACTCCTCAATATATTTCTTGCCCTCAGTGGCAATAGACATGATTTCCATGAAGTTGGAACGACCAAGTTTATTCTTATGAAGAGCATTAAAAATCATTTCTCCCTTAATTTTTAAGGAAGCAACATTATCACACTCTTCATAATTATCCTCATTATCATCAACATCATCATCATGAGATGTATTGGGATTCAAAGTAGGAGATAGATGATGATGTAGGATCCCTTGAAGAACCATTCAAGACCACATCTTGTTCCATGGAGTGTTGGGTTTACTCTACATTGTTAGCACAACAACTTGAGGAAATAGAAACATTTTTATCATGGCAACAAGATTTAGCAAGCATATCATCATGAGATTTCTTCAAGCAATTTGTACATCATATGCAAGGACTATCAACACAAGCATGTGAAACATTTAAGATGCTCGAGGTGTTAAAGTCCAAAGATGAAGCATTGCAATAAGATAGTGAAGAAGAATTATCAACAATAATCCCACTATCATCATTACAATGATAATCACTACCCACCATATAATTACCTTGTGGCAATCCACATGTAGGTGAAGTAGATGATGTTGAGAAGACAACACGACCGGAGGTGGAGGGAGAACAGTCATCCCTACAAATCTTGGACACGCCATATTTATCTTGAAGCTTTGTCCACAACTCATGAGCATCCCTGTAATGGCATGAGTTGAAATATAACTACATTGCTCAAAGCATCAAAAAGCACATTAGAAGCTTGAGCATTGAGATAAGAGTTTTTCTCATCCTCTAAAGATATGTGTTGAGAATCCTTTGGAGGAGAAAAACCCATATCTACAATTCACTCTAAATTTGGGTCCATGACCCTAAAGAGATTAAGCATGCGAATTACCCAAACATCAAAATTTGTGCCATCGAAACTAAGAGTGTCAGAGAATCCTAATCCCCTAGTCGACAACCTTACTCTCTAGTTTGTTACACCTAATAACCAGAGAGCTAGCTCTGATACCAATTGAAAGAACATGGATGTCGCCTAGAGGGGGGTGAATAGGCGCTTTAAAATAGTTACAGTTTAGGCTTGAACAAATGTGGAATAAAACTATCGTTTAATTAGTCAAGCAAACAACTAGGCTCATTATGTGCACCAACAACTTATGCTAAGCAAGATAGACAACTAAATGATAGCAAGATATAAAACAAAAAACAATATGGCTATCACAAACTAAAGTGCATAAGTAAAGGGGCTCAGGTAAGAGATAACTGAGGCATGTGGAGACGACGATGTATCCCGAAGTCCACACCCTTGCGGATGCTAATCTCCGTTCGGAGCCGTGTGGAGGCACAATGTCCCCAAGAAGCCACTAGGGCCACTGTAATCTCCTCACGCCCTCTCACAATGCAAGATGTCGTGATTCCACTAAGGGACCCTTGAGGGTGGTCAATGAACCCGTACAAACAAGGTTGGGGCAATCTCCACAACTGAATTGGAGGCTCCCAATGACATCAAGAAGCTTCACCACAATGGATTGTGTCTCCGAGGTGACCTCAAATGCTCGAGGCAATCTTCACAACCTAATTGGAGACCCCGAAGCTTGCCCGGAGCTTTGCACCACAATGATTGAGCTCCGAGGCACCACCAACCATCTAGGGCGGCAAAGCACCCAAGAGGAACAAGATCTAGGGTGCTCAAACACCCAAGAGTAATAAGCTTCTCAACTTCTCACTTTCACGTATCACCGTGGAGAACTCAAACCTATGCATCAAATGCAATGGCAAGGGCACACAGAGTGCCCAAGTCCTTCTCTCCCAAATACCACCAAAGCAACTAATGCTAAGGAGGAAAATGAGAGGAAGGACGAAGAAGAACACGGGGAACTCCAAGATCCAGATCCAAGGGGTTCCCCTCACTTAGAGGAGAAAGTGATTGGTGGAAATGTGGATCCAGATCTCCTCTCTCTTTTCCCTCAAGAACTAGGAAGAATCATTGGAGGATTGAGAGTTAGCAAGATCAAATAAGGTCAACAATGGGGGGCAAACTCGAGATCAAAGCATAAGGTTCAATGGGGAATAAGACCCCCTTTTATAGGTGGGAAAAAATCCAACCGTTATGCTCACATCCCGCATAGAGCGGTACTACCGTACTACCGCAAAGGATAGCGGTACTACTGCTTGCGAGCGGTACTAAAAAATACATCTGTGCCTACCACTAGTGGACAAAACACGAGATTTTGGTCTGGAGCGATGTACCGCTCTTGGAGCCGCGGTAGTACCGCTCCGCAGCGGTAGTAAAAGGTTACATCCGCTCTAGCCGCGGTAGTACCGCTGCAGCCTTTTAAGAACACCAAAACATGCCACAACTTTTGCAAACGGACTCCGAATTCAACGAAACAAAGTTTGTTGGAAAGCTAACGACATGGGCTAACACAATCTTGATTGAAATATCAATAATAAGAAAATGAGAAAAGGCACATAAGAAAATGGTGATAACCCTTCCTTGAATAAGACCGGTAAAACCTCCAAGACCGAAAACGCAATAGACGAAGCATATGAAATCCGTTTTCGATTTACTAGAGCTTGTCACGAAAAAAAAAAGCTCAAGAACCCACATAGAGAAAAGCCAACCAAGAACCAAGAAAGATGATGATGCCAAGAATGCAATGGTTTGAGCTCTCAACGAATGATACGATCAAGCTACTCACTTGAGAGCCCCCCTTAATAGTACGACAATCGATCCTATAATCCGGTCTCTCAACTACCACCATGAGACAGGTAAAATAGAAAACCCTATGAAGGTCAAACGTTTGCCTCGCGCATAGTCCACCTGAGCTAGATAATGACGATCTTGATTTCCTCAAGATGGACCACCTTTCTTGATTGCGTTGGCTTGATGAAGACTAGATGATTTCTCCCCCATACTCCACTATGGATGGGCCAATCTTCGGCACATCTTCACAAGTCCATTGTCACCACAATGAATGGCGAGCCTCAAGGATGATCTCTCCGTGACGATTATCTTGAGCTTGCACATCACAACCTTGATGATGATCTCCACTTGATGTCATCTTCCATGGGATGTATGTGATATGCCTCTTGATGAAAGCCCATGGAATATACCTAACCCCACAAAGAACTCTCACGTAGACCATGGGTTAGTACACAAAGCGTAATGGACAATGCTTACCACACCATGGGATCACTTGATCCCTCTCGGTACATCTTGCACGCTTTGTGTGTTGATCAACTTGATTCATTTTTTTACTTAGTCTTGATCAACCTTGTATCTTAGCTTCTCTCTTCATAAATATGATGTCTTAAAGGTAAACACGAATGCTTACACAATTTTCTTCTTCAAGACATGCTTACAATAAGCTCAACTCCCACATGACCAAACTTTGGATAAACCTTGAATACCACCTTGGTCACCATATAAACTCCTTGAAACCAACAGATGTACTCCAAAAAGTACCGGCGGACAAATCCTTTGAATATAACTCAAAGCAACCATTAGTCCATAGGGATTGTCATCAATTAACCAAAACCACACATGGAGAAATGTGCTCTTACAGGTGAGCTTAGTTGTTTTAGGTTTTGTTCTTGACAAATTAAACGCCATATTTTATTCCGCATTTGTTCAAGCCTAAATAATTATTATTTTCAAGCGCCTATTCCACCCCCCTCTATGCAACATCCAGTCCATTCACTTTCCACTAGGGTTCAAATTCTAGAATTAGCACTATTAATCACATTTTTTGGATTTATTTTAGTTTTTCTGGCAATGCTCATTTGAAACGTTCCAGTGATTACGAGGCGTGTGTTGTGACTTTGTCAATTTTAAAATGTTATGTTGGCTCAGTGTCTTAAAGGTGCTTGTAGGGGTATGATATGTGTGTGTGGTGGATAAATGTATGTCTGTATGTGAACAACTGCAATTGTACCATATTGAAAAAACATGTGTACACCTCATTTGTTAGCCTCAAATGTTAAAATACATATACACGGAGAGAGAAACTCCAATAAGCCACGAGTCAACGGATGGGCAGATGTACAACTTTAGGTAAATATTGAAGGTCGCCCCCCCCCCCAAAGCGTAATTATTGAAGGGTATGAGCCATACATTATGGGAATATTGGCGATTTGGTTTTAAACAACGGATCTAAAAACAATCCACATATGAATCCGATGACCCCTCTCATCATCGATGATCAAAGTTATTGACCGAGGGGTGCCGCTGGAGGCCGACGACAGAGGCGAGGTCGCCTTTTCTTCCTTGGGGAGGAAGAGTGTAACACCCCATTATGCCTGACAGGATCTAGACTGGCCCCACAGACCAACACTAGTCTTTCCTGCGCACTTTGTCCTCACTCATGCGCACCCCGGGAGAAACTTCCCGGTCGGTCACCCATCCTAGAATTGCTCCAAGCCAAGCACACTTAACTTTGGAGTTCTTTTCGAATGGGCTCCCGGAAAAGAAGGAATTCCTTGTTGATATGAGTAGTCTATCATTCCTATTAAGCCAGGCTCTCACATACACCCCCACTCAAAGGAACCGACGTCCTCGTCGGCCCATTAGGAACGTTCCCTCTTGGCACATGTATGCACGTCCAGTCCGGCACATGTGCCGTGCCGCGTGCCACAACGGGCCACACGCGCCATGTGCCACATGCCCGTGCACCTGACCCGCGCATGCCCGTGTAACACCAAGGGCCGGCTCTGATACCAATTGTAACACCCCGTTACGCCTGGTAGGATCCAGACTGGCCCCACAGACCAACACTAGTCTTTCCTGCGCACTTTGTCCTCACTCATGCGCACCCGGGAGCAACTTCCCGGTGGGTCACCCATCCTAGAATTGCTCCAAGCCAAACACACTTAACTTTGGAGTTCTTTTCGAATGGGCTCCCAGAAAAGAAGGAATTCCTTATTGATATGAGTAGTCTATCATTCCTATTAAGCCAAGCTCTCACAAAGAGATAAAGGTTTTTATGATGTTCATCATTTTTTTGCTTCGGCAACGGCGATGGAGATGCTAAATATTTGTTTTCCAGATCCTACTCTGACGAAGAGATTGGTTCTATGGTCGTGCATGAATTTAAAAATATGTTTGTTCAAGCAAAGATGGTGTGGCAATGGCGACATCCTCGTGGTGGACCTGTGTTCACGAGCTCTTTTTTTCGTTGCAATGACGTTTGTTCTAGTGTCGACGTGGAGCATGTGAGGTAGTCCAGGAGCATATGCAGATTGTGGTATGCATCGATGACATCTGCAAGATGGTGGATCGTGCTAGATTCGTGGTTCTTGGATGACATATATGATTTTCTCATGTGATGTCTTAGTCATGTGCGGGTGTCAAATCTAGAGTTTGATATCCAGGGTGTTACTCCAGTCTGGTTCGTTCAACGGTAATAGTTTTGTTTTTGGCGAGCCACCTTGGAGGTAAAAATGCATATCAGCGATGGAACGCATCGAACTCGGCTATGTAGGTGACTCATCACTTGTTTTTGGCTTTGTGATGGTGCAAGAGGCAGGTGACGGGCGTTGATGTCAAGCTTAAAGGATTTTTCGAACGTGTTTGTAACTCTACTTCTTGGTTGTTTTTCCTTTACGCAAAGGCTAGCGTTCTGGTGTCTTTTCAATTTTGTCAAGTCGGTATATAGGTCCCTTGTATTATGAACCTTATAATGCATGCGAACCAACCTATAGTTGGATGGTTAGGAGAATAATGATATCCCAACCACCAGGGTTCAAATTTTGATACTCGTATTATTTCTGATTTTATTTTATAATTTCCGGCGACATGCATTCAGTGATAGAAGACATGTATTATCACAAGAAAAAAAAAAGAAGAACTTGACTAACGAATGAGTTGGCCTACCTGCCATTCCGATCGGTTCAGACTTGAGATTCGTGACCGGCAGATAAGGCTTCCCGGTCGGGTACGTGGACCTCGTGCTTGCCCTCCCGTTCAACTCGGTCCTCTTCACCCGCATGGGCATCGCAGTCACGCCGGGCCCCTGCCTCCGCTCACCGCCACAGTTTGCAGATAATTCATTCATTGCAGCGGTGCGCCCCATCGCAACGACCCCAATTCCCGTTACTGGGCGATCACGGGGAGAATCAACCATGCCATCAAGCACCCAACGCCCATCTTAGCAACTCCAACGGATAAAAAAAATGCCTGCTTGGCTTAATCATCAGGTTGTAGCCTTCGTGGCCAGGCAGTATGATCATGCTCCTGCTTATTGTACTGTTATTAATTAACGGAAAGTCTTTGCTGCTGGACAGTCGCAAAAAGAATACATTGAGTACGCTGCCACGCCAACCACCTTCCGTTTCGTTTGTTTTCCTGGGAGTTTCCACGGAATGATACTACAGAAGTTCAGATCGTGCAGGTAAAACCTTCCCGTCAAATCTCAATCCCATGTCCACCTCTCCAGATCCACGCATGGATGAAGACGCCTTCACGGCCTTGTCAGCATCTCATTGCTCAGGAGCTTGGACCAACCGAAGTCATCCACGCCACACATCACAACAACAAACACGAAGCGGAAGAGGCGAAAGCAAAAGCCAAGACTCGGCTTTCCTTCCTCTCGTTGCCCTCTGCTCCTCAGCTCTAGGCCGCGCGCAGGACACACGTCACCCCTCACTCCCCCGCCTTTCGTCGTACCTCGATCGAGGCGAGGCGAGCTGCTTCTTGCACGCAGGCAGGCAGAGAGTGAGCTGCCCCTAACAGGGACCAGAGGAAGGAGGGAGGAAGAAGGAGGCACAGAAGTTCGTGTGCGGGGCGAGATGGCGGGCGCACTGGGCGTGAAAGCGACGCCGTTCACCTACGCGGCGCACGCGCTGGGCGCGGCGGCGGCGGCCATGGTGCTCGTCTGGTGCATCCACTTCCGCGGCGGCCTCGCCCTCGAGGGGGTCAACAAGAACCTCATCTTCAACGTGAGTCGTCGCTCTGTTTTCTCTTCTGTTCACTCTCCTTTTCCCCTCTTGCAAACCGCCCTCTCGGATAGGGATAGGCATAGGCTTACGCTCGCTTCGGTTGCAAGTCACATCACCGTGGTATCTGTTCGATACCTGCCTTGAGAACGTAGGAAAAAATTAGTCCTCCTCCCGTATCAGACGAATAACCTCGCTTCAGCTCTAGCAGTCTGTCTTCGAGCTGTTGGTTTTTTGTGTTGTGTTGATTCAGTGTGCTACAAGATACATCAAATTACTCGACACATTCTAGTTCTAGACAAATCTAAGACAATTAATTTAAGACGGAGGTAACAGTATCCGTGGGAGAACCAGGCTCGAAATGGAGATGGGGCACAAACAAAAATTCTGCAATTGAAAAATTCAAGTGCTCTTGAATCACGATCGGCTGCAGCTAGCTCATGTTCCTTGTCAATGAATGATCTGGCACTTGTAGATCAGAAATAAATAAATTGGGCCCCATAAAAACAGCACTGAGACTTCAAAGCATAACAAGATTGGACAGAGCACATGGAAAGCCATACTATTTTGCATGGTAGGGTACTTGAATATTGCCATATTGGCCTGCTGTTCCAAGCTAGACTTGTGAGGATTTATTTATTTTACATTTATCCTCAGATTTATACTTCGCGTACTAGTGCAAGTTTTGCTGGAGCGTCTGACTTTTCTGCACACGGGCCTAATTAAATTCTCTGCCCCCTTGCCTGTCAATCCCGATCGGATCACTGAAAACCCCAGTGGTTGATGCAGTTTTTTATCATGCCTTTATGGCCGTAGTAGTGTCACCAAATTTAGCTTAATTGCCGTTGTTATTTCAAGACCATCAATTGTTCATATTTCCTTGTGCTGTAAAATGCAGGCCCACCCTGTTCTTATGCTGATCGGGTTCATTATCCTTGGCAGTGAAGGTAAGGTTAAAGAAGCGTACAAGAATTCCCTGAAATTCCTTTCCGTCGGTGGCACTGTACAGTGCACACATGTAGAACACAGGTAGGTTAATTAGTCTCAAATAATCTACTCTCGCAGCCATAATGGTCTACAAGGTATTTCCGGGGCTGAGCCACGACACGGCCAAGCTGACCCACCTGATCCTCCACGCGATCGCCATCGTCCTCGGCGCTTTCGGGATCTACTGCGCCTTCAAGTTCCACAACGAGAGCGGCATCGCAAACCTCTACAGCCTGCACTCCTGGCTCGGGATCGGGGCCATTTCTCTCTACGGAATCCAGGTAATTCAAAATTTCAGAGTTGTACATGCAGGATTTGCAGAGTTATCTTCCGGCGGATCGGCTAACACGGTGTGCTCGATTTGCAGTGGATATTTGGGTTCGTGACCTTCTTCTTCCCCGGCGCGGCGCCGGACGTGAGGCGCGGGGCTCTGCCGTGGCACGCGCTGTTCGGGCTCTTCGTCTACGTGCTCACGCTGGCGACGGCGGAGCTCGGGTTCTTGGAGAAGATGACGTTCCTGCAGAGCTCCGGGCTCGACAAGTACGGCCCGGAGGCGTTCCTGGTCAACTTCACGGCGCTCGTCGTCGTGCTCTTCGGCGCCGCCGTGGTCGTCGCTGCCGTCGCTCCCGCGGCTAAGGTGGATGAACCGGAGGGATATGCTCCGATCCCAGTCATCGGTTAGTAGTATCCTTGTATACGTGCTACTGATCGTCGAACGTCCAGAAGAGAGACCGCGTGTGCGATTGGTTCCACGAGATCGGGTGTAAGCACAGAATTCACGTCTGGTTTGTGTGTATCAGCTGAACCGTACGATTTGATTACTGAAAACTGCACTGGTACCTTTGAAAGATCATGAGATGGCTTGATGAGTTGATTGCCCTGCGCATTTTCGCGTTTTGTATCGATTCATAACCGACATATGTATGATTAGGATGCACATGGGCAATAGGCTTGTGAGGGGAAATCTAACCAATCCCTTATCCCGTGTTAGAGAAGAAGAATTTCAATTTTCCTCCTCAAACGCGCACCTAGCCAATTATCCCCAATAACCTTTAACACAAGATAAATTATCCTCCGCCGTCTGTCTCATTTTTAATTTTATTCCGCCGGCTACCGCTTAGAGCAAAACTCTCGCGCCTCCCTATTGCCTCTCTCCCGCCACCGTCTCTTCACAGGTGACCCCCCCTCCCCCGCTACCGTGGACCTTGCCGCCCTTCCGCCCGACGCACAACATGTTCATCCACCGTTGTCGTCATGAGAATCCAGGTGGTGAAACACCACTGCCAACGCCATAACCGATTTGTCGGATTGATTCATTTTTTCTTCGACCTTGCTTCCGCACCCTTGCAGGTCATTTCCACGCTTTGCCACCCGCCGATTTGGACGAAACGATCGCGACTGGTCGGTGCATCACCACCACACCACAAGTGTTCGGCGGATTGCCTATGTGAGTTTTTTCATTCGCTACTTTTTGAACCAAGCCGTTTGGATTGAATCTAGCCGTTTGATTTGTAGATGAAGCGGTTGAGGGAGATTTTATCAAAGACTCGTCATCATCTGAAGAGGAAGAAGGTGATGAAGACTTTGCAACCGTTTTAGGCATGATATTCAATGATGGTATTCGGCACCCTAGGAGAGGATCACAGTTTGGCCGCATACACATCAACTGTGATAGAGCGGAGGGTCGTATCGAGATCATGAGAGACTACTTTGCTCCAAAACCAACCTATCCAAAGAAGTACTTTCGCCGGCGCTTTCGGATGCACACAAATCTTTTTCTGACCATTGCAAAAACCGTTGAGAAAAATGATGACTGGTTCAAGCTCTGGAGAAAGGCAAGTGGAGAGATCAGTGCAAGTCCTCTGATGAGCTGCATTGTGGTTGTTTGATCTTGGCATATGGGTGTTCAGCCGATGTTGTTGGTGGCTATGTCCACATTGATGAAGACACAATCTTGGAGGCCGTTCGAAGGTTCACTAAAGTAGTGATCAGTGTTTGTGGACCTGATGAGAGCACCCATCGAGAAAGACACGCAGAGGCTGATGACAGGGAGTGAAGCAAGAGGATGACCAGGGATGCTTGGATCACTTGACTGTATGCACTGGACATGGAAAAAAAAATCCCCCGTGTTGGAAGGGTCGGTACAAAGGCCACTGCAACGATCCAACGATCATTCTTGAGGCAGTTGCATTGAAGTATCTTTGAATATATCATTCATTCTTTTGTATGCCTTGCTCCCATAGTGACTTGAATGTGTTGTCGAGATCACCACTATTTTCTAGACTTTATTATAGAAGATGCTCCTGCTTGCAACTACTCGGTCAATGAGCACAACTACTCGATAGGTTACTACCTTGCGGAGGGCATCTATGCACCATGGGACACATTAGTCTAAACAATTCCGCGTCCAAAATGTAACCACAATATTCACTTTTCCCAATGTCAACAAGCTGCAAGGATAGATGTGGACAGAGCCTTCGGTGTGCTTCAGAAGCACTTTGCCTTGCCGAGTATTTGATCTCCAAGGTTCTATGTCAGATCTTAACTTCTTGGATCGTATTGCATAACATGATCATTCAAGACGAAAGGAATATGCCTGAGAACTTTCGATACATCACCAACAGGACTTCGGTTGAGCGAGAGTAGGATCTTGACATTCCTTAAAGAGCATCACAAGATTGAGAACCGACAAGTTCATGCTTAGCTCCAAGATAATCTTATTGAGCATCACTAGCAAACGTCATATCACTTCCTAATTGTTCTCTCACATGTTATTTGTTAGATTTGGACCATTTGGCTTGTTTAAACTTGAATAATTCGGTTTGTAAACTATATTAATAATTTGCATGAACATTCATATTTCTGTTTAGTTTCTCTATGTGTGCTAATATGCAGTTGCAATATATACTAGAATTGAGTAAGTTTAGAAAAAGCAAAAAAACTACTTTGTTATAAGTAGGGAATCGGCTAGGTCCAACAAAAACTTAGTGGGTTTACTTGGACGGATCCTCCCTTATTTATAGGGGATCGGTTGCAGTTGACATGATAGTATTCTAGGTGAACATGTTACCCTTGTTGTCCCACGAGTAGGGTTTCCTATTCCTCCGCCGATGTCGTCGCGACTAGAGTTCACCTCTCCCATGGATGTTGCCTCTGATCAACCACCTCAGAAACTCTCCTCAATGGGTTTTCTTATAGAGAGGTTGTTCGCACCTGGTAACCTTGCTAGGTTTTGGACACCAGCATCTTCTGCTTGTCATGGAACCGGAGACCTCCAACAATTGTGACAGATTGCATAATCAGGATGATCACATCCAGGGACGCATCCAGGGGGATAAAACTCCTCAAAATATTTTTTTACTTGACAACGATCAAGCAGCCGCAAAAAATGATGAGTGCATGGCCAATTTCGGCCCTTATCCAAGTAAATCTAGAGACCATTGCTACTTGTGAGCTGTGTTAGATTTCCCACGAAGAGGAAGAGTGGAGCATGATACATGTGATCTGTTGGAAATATGCCCTAGAGGCAATAAAAAATTAGTTATTATCATATTTCGTTGTTCATGATAATCGTTTATTATCCATGCTATAATTGTATTGATCGGAGACTTAGATGCATGTGTGGATACATAGACAAAACCATGTCCCTAGTATGCCTCTAATAGACTAGCCCGTTGATCAAAAGATGGTTATGGTTTCCTAGCCATGGACATGAGATGTCATTTGATAACGGGATCACATCATTAGGAGAATGATGTGATGGACAAGACCCAAACTACAAACGTAGCATATGATCGTGTCAGTTTATTGCTATTGTTTTCTGCATGTCAAGTATGTGTTCCTATGACCATGAGATCATGCAACTCACGGACATCGAAGGAGTGCCTTGTGTGTATCAAACGTCACAACGTAACTGGGTGACTATAAAGGTGCTCTACAGGTATCTCCGAGGGTGTCTGTTGAGTTGGCATGGATCAAGACTGGGATTTGTTACTTCGTGTGACGGAGAGGTATGGAGAGGTATCTCAGGGCCCACTCGGTAATGCAACATCACAACAAAGCCTTGCAAGCAATGTGACTAAGTGTTAGCCACGAGATCTTGTATTACGGAACGAGTAAGGAGACTTGCCGGTAACGAGATTGAACAAGGTATGGAGATACCGACGATCGAATCTCGGGCAAGTAACATACCAAAGAACAAAAGGAACATCATACTGGATTAACTGAATCCTTGACATAGAGGTTCAACCGATAAAGATCTTCGTAGAATATGTAGGAACCAATGTGGACATCCAGGTCCCGCCATTGGTTCTCGACCGTAGAGGTGTCTTGGTCATGTCTACATAGTTCTCGAACCCGCAGGGTCTGCACACTTAAGGTTTGGTGACGTTTCGGTAGTATAGAGTTATGTATGGTGGTGACCGAAGGTTGTTCGGAGTCCTAGATGAGATCCCGGACATCACGAGGAACTCCGAAATGGTCCGGAGGTAAAGATTGATATATAGGAAGTCCTAATTTGGTCACCAGAAAAGTTTCGGGCTCATCGGTAGTGTACCGGGAGTGCCGGTAGTGTACCGGGAGACCATCGGGAGGGGTATTTCGACCCAAGAGGATACATGGGATGTGGGAGAGTAAATACCATCCCTTAGTGGGCTGTTGGAAATCCCACACAAGGCCCATAAGGCTGGGAAGAAAATCCCAAAGAGAAAAAGGTGGAAAAAGGAAAAAATAGGGTGAATCCTAGTCCTACTAGGATTGGAGGTGGATTCCACCTCTCCCACTTTATTTGGCCGACCCAATTGCTGGTACTTTGAGGGCCAAGACTCCTCCTCTCTTCCTCTTATATATACTAGAGGTTTTAGGGTTTTTTGGCACCAGATTTTAGCCACGTGCTACCTGTTCCTCTAGTGCATAGTTTCTCCTCTAGATCGGATTTCTGCAGCGCTTAGGCGAAGCCCTGCCGGAATTGCTCCACCACCATCACCGGAGAGCCGTCACGCTGCCGGAGAACTCTTCTACCTCTCCTCTCCCTCTTGATAGATCGAGAAAGCGGAGATCGTCATCAAGCCGTACGTGTGTTGAACGCGGAGCTGCCGTCCGTTCGGCGCTAGATCAGAAGGACCGTGATCAAGACCACGAGACGGTTCATGATGAGATCGTGGAACGGATCGTGATGAGTTCGCGGGACAGATGGTGATCAAGATCATGAGACGGATCGTGATGAGATCACGGGATGGATCGTGATGAGTTCACGGGACGGATCGTGATTGGATCGCGGGACGGATCGTGATGAGATCGCGGGACGCTCGGCGATTTGGATCGCGAAGATGTTCGACTACACCAACCGCGTTTCTTAACGCTTCCCGCTTAGCGATCTACAATGGTATGTAGATCCACTCTCCCTCTCGTAGTTGCTCATCACCATGGATAGATCTGCGTGTGCATAGGAAATTTTTTGTTACCCATGCGACGTTCCCCAACAGTGGCATCATGAGCTAGGTCTATGTGTAGATGAGATCTCGAGTAGAACACAAAGAGTTTGTGGGAGTTGATGCTTAGATTGCTTCCTCCCTTGGTCAGATTTTGGTTCAGCGGTATTGTGAGATGAAGCGGCCCGGACCAACATTACTCGTACGCTCACGAGAGACCGGTTCCCTCGACCGCAACTTGTTGCATAGATGGCTTGCGGGTGCCAGTTTCTCTCACTTTAGTTGGATCAGATTCGACAAAGGCGGTCCTTGAGAAGGTTGAAAAGAAACTAGTGTATCACCGTTGTGGTTTTTGCGTAGATGAGAATTGTTCTTGCTAGATACCTATAGCAGCCACGTAAAACATGCAACAACAATTAGAGGACGTCTAACTTATTTTTCCAGAGTATGTTGTGATGTGATATGGCCAATTACATGATGTGATATATGTTATATATGAGATGATCATGTGATGTATAGATTATCACGACTTGCATGTCGTTGAGTACGGCAACCGGCAGGAGCCATAGGGTTGTCTTTAATTATTGTATGACCTGCGTGTCAATCATCAAGCGCTATGTAATGCTTTACTTTATCGCTAAATGGTAGCAATAGTAGTAGAAGCACGTTGGGCGTGACAACCCCGATGGCGACACGTTGATGGAGATCATGGTGTCGTGCCGGTGACGATGGAGATCATGCTGATGCTTTCTAGATGGAGATCAAAAGCACAAGTTCATGGCCATATCATGTCACTTATGATTTGCATGTGATGTTAATCCTTTTATGCACCTTGTTTTGCTTAGGACGACAGTAGCATTATAAGGTGATCCCTCACTTAATTTCAAGATAAATTGTGTTCTCCCCGAGTGTGCACCGTTGTGAAAGTTCGTCGTGTTGAGACACCATGTGATGATCGGGTGTGATAGACTCTACGTTCACATACAATGGGTGCAATCCAGTGTTGCACATGGAGAACACCCGGGTTAAACTTGATGAGCCTAGCATGTACAGACATGGCCTCAGAACACAAGAGACCGAAAGGTAGAACATGAGTCATATAGTAGATATGATCAACATGATGATGTTCACCATTGCAGCCACCTCAACTCACGTGATGATCAGACTTGTGTTGGTGAATTTGGATCATGTATCACTCGAATGACCGGAGGGATGTCAATTTGAGTGGGAGTTCTTCAGTAATATGATTAATTGAACTCATTATCATGAACATAGTCAATAGTGTCTTTGCAAATTATGTTGTAGATTACTTGCTCGCGCTGTAGCTCCCTTGAATTTTTATATGATCCTAGAGAAATAGAGTTGAAAGATGATGGTAGCAATATTGCGGATTGGGTCCATGATATGAGGATTGTCCTCATTGCTGCACAGAAGGCTTATGTCCTTAATGCACCGCTCGGTGCGCCAACCCCTCTAGCGTCGTCTGTAGATGTTGTGAACATCTGATAGGCACATTCTGATGACTACTTGATAGTTTAGTGCGTCATGCATTATGGCTTAGAATTGAGGCTCCAAAATGTTTTGAACGTCACAGAACATATGAGATGTTTCTAAGAGCTGAAATTAGGATCTCAGGCTCGTGCCCGTGTTGCGAGATATGAGATCTCCAACAAGATTCTTTGCCTGCAAGATGAAAGAGAATAGCTCAATCGTTGAGCATGTGCTCAGATTGTTTGGGTGCTACAATCGCTTGAATCAAGTGGGAGTTGATCTTCTAGATAAGATAGTGATTGATATAGTTCTCCAAGTCACTGTCACTAAGCTACTAGAACTTGGTGATGAACTATAAAATGCTAGGGATAGAAATAATGATCCCTGAGCCGTTCACAATGTTTGACACCGCGAAGGTAGAAATGAAGAAGGAGCATCAAGTGTTGATGGTTAGTAAAACCACTAGTTTCGAGAAGGGCAAGGGCAATGAGGGAAAGTTCATGGATGGCAAGACAGTTGCTGCTCCAGTGAAGCAACCCAAAGTTGAACCCAAACCCGAGACTAAGTGCTTCTATTATGAGGTGAGCAGTCACTGAAGCGGAAAAACCCTAGATACTTGGTAGATAAGAAGGCTGGCAACGTCGACAGAAGTATATTTGATATACATGTTATTGATGTGTGCCTTGCTAGTACTCTTAGTAGCCCCTGGGTATTGGATACCGGTTCAGTTGCTAAATGTTAGTAACTCGAAGTAAAAGCTACGGAATAAACAGAGACTAGCTAAGTGTGAGGTGACGATGTGTGTTGGAAATGTTTCCAAGGTTGATGTGATCAACATCGCACGCTCTCTCTACTTTCGGGATTAGTGACAAACCGAAATGTTGTTGGTGTTTGCGTTAAGCATGAACATGATTAGATCATGTTTATTGCAACACGGTTATTCATTTAAGCTAGAGAATAATGGATTATTCTGTTTACATGAATAATACCTTCAATGGTCATGCACCTAGTGAGAATGGTTTGTTGAAATCTTGATCATGGTAATACACATGTTCATATCATTGATGCCAAAAGATACAAAGTTAATAATGATAGTACCACATACTTGTGGCACTGCCGCTAAATGTCACATTGGTATAAAGCGCATGAAGAAACTCCATGCAGATGGATCTTTAGACTCATTCGATTTTGAATCGGTTGAGACATGCGAACCATGCCTCTTGGGCAAGATGACTAAGGACCACGTTTTCCGGATTGATGGAGCGGGCAAGTGGTTTATTAGAAATGATACATGTTGATGTATGCAATCCAATGAGTCTTGTAGCGTGCGGTGAATATCGTTATTTTCTTACCTTCATTGATGATTTGAGTAGATATAGTGGATATTTACTTAAGGAAACAGAAGTCTGAATCGTTTGAAAGGTTCAAGGAAACTCAGAGTGAAGTTTAAAGATCATCGTGACAAGAAGATAAAAATGTCTGCGATGTGATCGTGGAGGTGAATATCTGAGTTACGAGTTTGGCATACAACTTTAGACAAAGTGAAAGTTGTTTCACAACTCACGCCACCTAGAACACCATAGTGTGATGGTGTGTCCAAACGTCATAGTCGTACTCTATTGGATATGGTGCGTGCTATGATGTCTCTTATCGTTTTGCTACTATAATTTTGGGGTTATGCATTAGAGACAACTACATTCACTTTAAATAGGGCACCATCTAAATCCGTTGAGATGACACCGTGTGAATTATGGTTTGATAGAAACCTAAGATGTCATTTATTAATGTTTGGGGTTGCGACGCTTGTGTGGAAAATGTTTTCACATAATGAGTTCAAAACGAAAGCGGACAAATGCATCTTCATAGAATACCCTAAAGAACAGTTGGGTGAACCTTCTATCTCAGATCCAAGTGCAAAGTGTTTGTTGCTAAAACGGATCCTTTCTCGAGGAAAAGCTTCTCTCGAGAGAAATGAGTGGGAGGAAGATAGAACTTGATGAGGTTGTTAAACCTTTGTTCAACCTGAGAGTAGCGCAGCGCAGGAAGATGTTTCTGTGAAGCCTACGTTAGTTGAAGAGGAAGTTAATGATGATGATCATGAAGCTTCAGGATCAAGTTACTATCAAACTTCGTAGGTCGACAAGGATATGTACTGCTGCTGAGCGGTACAACAACCCTGTCTTGGAGGTCATGTTGTTGGACAACGATGAACCTACGAGCTGTGGAGAAGCGATGATGGGCCCGGATTCCGACAAATGGTTGGAGGCCATGAAATCCGAGATAGGATCCATGTATGAAAACCAAGTATAGACTTTGGTAGACTTGCTCATTGGATGGCAGGTCATTGAGTACACATGGATCTTTAAAATGAAGACTAACGCTGATGGTAAATGTCACCATTTGTAAAGCTCGAATTGTTGCAAAGATGTTTGTGACAAGTTCAAGAAGTTGACTACGATGAGGCTTTCTCACTCGTAGCGGAGCTAAAGTCTGTTGGAATTATGTTAGCAGTTGTTGCATTTTTCAATTATGAAATCTGGCAGATGGATGTCAAAACATCGTTTCCTTAACGGTTTACTTGAGGAAAGGTTGTATGTGATACAACCAGGAGGTTTTGTGAGTCCTAAGGATGCTAAAAGGTGTGGAAGCTTCAGTGATCCTTCTATAAACTGAAGCAAGCATCTCGGAGTTGGAATATACACTTTGATGAGGTGATCAAAGTTTTGTAGTTTATACAAAGTTTACGAGAAACTTGTATTTACAATAAAGTGAGTGGGAGCACTATAGAATTTTTGATAAGTATATGTGGATGATATATTGTTGATCAGGAATAATGTAGAATTTCTGGAAAACATAAACGGTTGTTTGGAAAGTGATTTTCAAAGGAAGACCTGGATAAAGCTACCTAATTGTTGAGCATTGAGATCTATAGAGATAGATCAATATGCTTGATGAGACTTTCAATGAGTACATACCTTGACAAGATTTTGAAAGAGTTCAAAATGGATCAGTCAGAGAAATAGTTCTTGCCTGATTTGTAAGGTGTGAAGTTGAGTGAGACTCAAAGCTCGACCATGGCAGAAGAAAGAGAAAGGACGAACGTCATCCCCTATGCCTTAGCCATAGGCTCTGTATAGTATGCCATGCTATGTACCGCACCTGTGTGTGCCTTGCCATGAGTCCGTCAAGGGGTACAAGAGTGATCCAGGAGTGGATCACTGGACAGCGGTCAAGATTATCCTTAGTTACTAAAAGACTAAGGAGATGTTTCTCGATTATGGAGGTGATAAACAGTTCTTCGTAAAGAGTTATGTCGATGCAAGCTTTAACACCAATCCGGATGACTCGCGATAGCAATCTGGATACGTATATTGGAGCAGCCATTTGGAAAAGTACCAAGTGGAGTGTGGTAGCAGTATTTACAGTTTGACATAGAGATTTGAAAAGTACACATAGACCTAAATGTCGCAGACCCGTTGACTATAAGACCTCTCTCACATGCAAAGCATGATCGAGCCCCAGAACTCATTGGGTTTTAGATTCATAACAATGCGAATCACATGGTGATGTGAACTAGATTATTGACTCTAGTGCAAGTGGGAGACTGTTGGAAATATGCCCTAGAGGCAATAATAAATTAGTTATTATCATATTTCGTTGTTCATGATAATCATTTATTATCCATGCTATAATTGTATTGATCGGAGACTTAGATGCATGTGTGGATACATAGACAAAACCATGTCCCTAGTATGCCTCTAATAGACTAGCTCGTTGATCAAAAGATGGTTAAGGTTGCCTAGCCATGGACATGAGATGTCATTTGATAACGGGATCACATCATTAGGAGAATGATGTGATGGACAAGACCCAAACTATAAACGTAGCATATGATCGTGTCAGTTTATTGCTACTGTTTTCTACATGTCAAGTATGTGTTCCTATGACCATGAGATCATGCAACTCACGGACATCGGAGGAGTGCCTTGTGTGTATCAAACGTTGCAACGTAACTGGGTGACTATAAAGGTGCTCTACAGGTATCTCCGAGGGTGTCTGTTGAGTTGGCATGGATCAAGACTGGGATTTGTTACTTCGTGTGACGGAGAGGTATGGAGAGGTATCTTAGGGCCCACTCGGTAATGCAACATCAAAACAAAGCCTTGCAAGCAATGTGACTAAGTGTTAGCCACGAGATCTTGTATTACGGAACGAGTAAAGAGACTTGCCGGTAACGAGATTGAACAAGGTATGGAGATACCGACGATCGAATCTCAGGCAAGTAACATACTGAAGAACAAAAGGAACATCATACGGGATTAACTGAATCCTTGACATAGAGGTTCAATCGATAAAGATCTTCATAGAATATGTAGGAACCAATGTGGACATCCATGTCTTGCCATTGGTTATTGACCGTAGAGGTGTCTCGGTCATGTCTACATAGTTCTCGAACCCGTAGGGTCTGCAGACTTAAGGTTTGGTGACGCTCAGATAGTATAGAGTTATGTATGGTGGTGACCGAAGGTTATTCGAAGCCCTAGATGAGATCCCGGACGTCACGAGGAGCTCCGGAATAGTCCAGGGGTAAAGATTGATATATAGGAAGTTCTATTTTGGTCACCAGAAAAGTTTCGGCCTCATCGGTATGTACCGGGAGTGCCAGTAGTGTACTGGGAGACCATCGGGAGGGGTATTTCGACCCAAGAGGCTACATGGGATGTGGGAGAGTAAATACCAGCCCTTAGTGGGCTGTTGGAAATCCCACACAAGGCCCATGAGGCTGGGAAGAAAAGCCCAAAGAGAAAAAGGTGGAAAAAGGCAAAAATAGGGTGAATCCTAGTCCTACTAGGATTGGAGGTGGATTCCACCTCTCCCACTTTATTTGGCTGACCCAATTGCTGGTCCTTTGAGGGCCAAGACTCCTCCTCTCTTCCTCTTATATATACTAGAATTTTTAGGGTTTTTTGGCACCAGATTTTAGCCACGTGCTACCCGTTCCTCTAGTGCATAGTTTCTCCTCTAGATCGGATTTCTGCAGCGCTTAGGCGAAGCCCTGTCGGAATTGCTCCACCACCATCACCGGAGCACCGTCATGCTACCGGAGAACTCTTGTATGTGTGTTAGATCGAGAAAGTGGAGATCGTCATCAAGCCGTACGTGTGTTGAACGCGGAGGTGCCGTCCGTTCGGCGCTAGATCAGAAGGACCGTGATCAAGATCACGAGACGGTTCATGATGAGATCGTGGAATGGATCGTTATGAGTTCGCGGGATAGATCATGATCAAGATCGTGAGACGGATCATGATGAGATCACGGGACGGATCGTGATGAGTTCGCATGACGGATCGTGATTGGATTGCGGGACGGATCGTGATGAGATCACGGGACGCTTGGCGATTTGGGTCGCGAAGATGTTCGACTACACCAACCGCGTTTCTTAACGCTTCCCTCATAGCGATCTACAAGGGTATGTAGATCCACTCTCCCTCTCGTAGTTTGTCATCACCATGGACAGATCTGCGTGTGCGTAGGAATTTTTTTGTTTCCCATGCGACGTTCCCCAACATGATCTGCGTTGGGTTTTCCGTGAAGAGGAATGGGTTATCACAGCACAATGTGGGGAAGTATTACTCTCAGTTATGAAACCAAGGTTTATCGAACCAATAGGAATACCAATCCTCAACCGTGTTCAGCGGCTGCACACAAAAGAGCAAACAACTTGCACGCAACGCTAGCAAGAGGGTTGCCAATCCCCTTGGTCTCGTTATTTGCAAGCAAGTCAATTGAGTAGATAATTGCAAATTGCAAAATAAAATAAAATAAAATAACTGGCAGCAAGGTAATAGTAGAGTTTGTAAATATATAAGTGAATAGACCCAGGGGTCATAGTGTTCTCTAGAGTTATCTCTCATAAAAATAGCATACGATAGGTGAACAAATTACTATCGGGCTATTGATAGAAAAGTGGATAGTTATGCGATTTTCATGGAAATGATCATGTGTATATAGGCATCATGTCCATAAGCAAATAGGCCGACTCTTGCCTTCACCTATTACTATTATTACACTCATCGACCGCTAACCAACATGCATCTAGAGTATTAAGTAAAATAGAGTAATGCTTGGAGAACGATGACATGATGTAGATAAAGTAAAATCAAGCAATATGAACAAACCCCATCATTTTATCCTTAGTAGCAGCAACAGAAACACGTATCTTGCCCCCTAGTTTGTTACTGGGATATATAAACTCATCAGGTTGAACCTACCATAACGCACCTCTCTCACCGAAGAAATATCAATCTTGTTGGCCAAACTATTTCAATAGGCTGGAGAGAATAACAAATCTATAATGATCATGCACGTAAGAATCATATTAGATTTCAGAGAAGACTCAAATATTTATCATGAATAATATAGACATAAATCCGCAATTCATCGGATCCCAACAAACACACCATACAAAGGGATTGCAAAGGATAGATCAAGGCAAAGATGCGATGAACATTGTATTGAAGATCAAGAGAGAGAGATTGCCATCTAGGTACTACTACGGACCCATAGGTCTGTGGTGAACTACTCACACATCATCATGAGGACAACAAGGTTGATGAAGAGGCCCTCCGTGATCGATTCTCTCTCCGATAGGGTGTCGGAACGGAGCTCTAGATGGGCTCCCGTCGCAACAGACACTTGCGGTGGCGTAAAAGGTGTTTAGGGACCTCCCCTATGGTTTTTGCGATATATGAGAATTTATAGGTTAGAGAGGGGCGTTGGGAGAGCCTCGAGGGGGCCAGCACACATTAGGTTGCTGCCCCCCTGGGGCGCGCCCTGTTGCGTGCTGGTGCCCTCGTGCATGTCCTGGCCTCCTTCCGTAGTTTCCAGGCTTCTTTTGGTCCAGAAAAAATCATAGAAAAGTTTCGTGGAAATTGGATGTCGTTTGGTATCGTAACCTAAAAAGTAAAAAACATGCAGAAAACAACAACTGGCACTGGGCACTGGGTCAATAGATTATTTCTCAAAAATATTATAAATTGGTAAGTAAATGCCCAAAAAGTATCCTAGAATGAGATTATATTAGCATGGAACAACCAAAAATTATAGATATGTTGGAGATATATCAAGCATCCCCAAGCTTAATTCCTGCTCGTCCTCGAGTAGGTAAATGATAAAAACCAAATATTTGATTTGATATGCTACTCATTATGTAATCTTTTGTATGCATGCTCATTGAGAAATGACGAATTAACAATCATTAACATAGCAATACTTATATGTATAAGAAACAAAATCATTAATCTTCCAAAGTATACGATCCTAAAAGAATGTTTACCCCCATTCATCTTATTACATTAGCAAGGCATGGCTTCATCTTCACCAGATTAATACAAATATTAAACACCACCATGTCCAAGTCAGGCAATTGCATCGTACTTTTTCAATATGCATCAACTTTGTATTCTTCATGCAATACATGAGCGTGAGCCATTGGACATAGCATGTAAGTGGAATATAATATGATGGTAGATATCAAAGGGGTAAAAAGTGGAGAAGATATTCTCACATCAACTAGGCGTACGAATGGGCTATGGATATGCCCGTCGATAGATGTCAACGCAAGGAGTAGGGATTGCCATGCAAATGATGCACTATAGCTATGAGTCTATGAAAGCTCAACTTAAGTTGAGTGGGGAGTGCATCCAACTTGCTTGCTCATGAAGACCTCGGGCATTTGAGGAAGCCCGTCATCAGAATATACAAGCCAAGTTTATAATGAAAAGTTAATTCCCACTAGCATTTGAAAGTGACAAAACAAGAGACTCTCTACATGAAAAATATGGTGCCACTTTGAGGCACAATAATGGTAAAGGATAGTATCAAAGGCTCTTCTCTTTTTTTCTCTCATATATTTTCTTTTTTCTTGGTGGGATTTTCTCTTTATTTTTTGTTTTTGCCTCCCTCATTTATTTATTTTTTGTGGTGGGTTCATTTGGCCTCACCCATTATTCATTTTTCACATGGAGTCTCATCCCGACTTGTGGGGGAATCATAGACTCCATCATCCTTTCCTCACTGGGACAATGCTCTAATAAGGATGATCATCACACTTTTATTTACTTAGAACTCAATACAAAAAACTGATAGGACGATATGACTCTATATGAATGCCTCTGGCAGTGTACTAGGATGTGCAAGATCTAGCGTGACATGTATCAGAAATACGATGAATGGTGGCTTTGCCACAAATACTATGTCGGCTCTATATGATCATGCAAAGCAATATGATGATAAACAAATAGTCTTGTGAAGTGACGAGGAATTTGCATGGAAATATATCTCGGAATGGCTATGGAAATGCCATGATAGGTAGGTATGGTGGCTGTTTTGAGGAAGTTGCACCGATCCTCAAGGTGAGAATGGGCTATGCACGGTACCGAAGAGGCTAGCAAATATGAGAAGGTGAAAATGCATATGTCCATGGTATCACATTAATCATAAAGAACTCATATACTTACTACAAAGTTTTATTAGTTTTATCATAAATCAAAGTACTATTCACATGCCTCGAGGGAGGAGGTTGGTGGGATTTAACCATCTCGCGCCCCCGACTCGAAACAACACTAGGACTTCAACGAGGAATAGAAATGCTCACACATCATCACCATGCCTCTTTATTTTTTAGAAGAACAAGAAGTTAACACCTCTTAATATTGACACTTCTATGAATCAACAAATATGAACTCACACCTTTTTCATATCACCACATCAATGTCATTAACCCACAGTTTCTCTATATGTGCTACATGATGGTTTTGATTATCACTCATTGAATACCTATTATTTTTGGACTAGTCTTATGACCCGTGTAAATTACCATCACTATTCATTAATTGTGGGACAAATATAAGTGAAGAACAAGAGTGAAATTATTTCTATAAAATCTACATGCCATTGTGCGAAAAAAGATATAAGTGACGTACTAGAGCAACTGCTAAGGCTAAAAAATATAAGTGAAGCACATAGAGTATTCTAATAAATTATGATGAAGGTGTGTGTATCTAAAATAGGTGTGCCCAGCAAACGATGATTGTGGCAAACTAGAAGTAAAAGCAAACAAAAACAAACGACGCTCCAAGCAAAAATCATATCATGTGATGAATAATAATGTAGCTCCAAGTGACATACCGATGGATTGAGATGAAAGAGGGGATACCTTCCGGGGCATTCCCAAGCTTAGATGCTTGAGTCTTCCTTAGAATATTGCCTTGGGGTGCCTTGGGCATCCCCAAGCTTAGGCTCTTGCTACTCCTTATTCCATGGTCTATCATGATAACACCCAAAACTTGAAAACTCAATCACCCAAAACTCAACAAAACTTCGTGAGATCCGTTAGTATAAGCAACATATTGAATACTTTCGGTACTGTTATAAATTGATTATTATTTCATTTTTGTATAATAGGTACTGTATTCTAACTTCTCCATTGCTTATACCCCCCGATACAATCCACAACATAATCAAAACAAGTAAACTATGCAAGCAAAACAGAATCTGTCTAAAACTGAGTAGTTTATAGAAATCTGTAGAGAGGCTATACTTAGGCAACTCTAAAAATTCTGAAAAATTAGTAAAACGTGGAGAATTTTTATAGAAATACTATATAAAACTTTTAGATCATTATCATGCTCCAGTAAAAATTTTTAAATCCATGTACTGGAGTCAAAAGTTTCTGTTTTGTTTCAGCATTATTTCTACTCATCTTGTGAGTCATCCCAAATGCTTTACTTGGCACAAACACTAATTAAAACATAAAACATAATAATTACATAGGAAATAATGATGTTATCAAAAACTAACAGAAAGTAAAAAAGCAAAAATAAAGATAACTATTGGGTTGCCTCCTAACAAGTGCTATTGTTTTATTCCCCTAGCTAGGCATAATGCATAGTTTCAAGTGTTGTCATCTTTGACATCCCCTTGAGAAGAGGGTTTTTCAAATACAATAGGGAACACTTCATCAAGTAATATCTTGGCATTTTTAATGGTGCTCTCCTTAAACCCTTCCACATTCTCTCTTACTATCCAAGAATATTGGTTGTTGATGGTATTGAAAACTTGTTGAATAATATGGATAGGATGAACTTCTTTAATTGTGTTTTCATCATAGGTATGATTATCCTTGAACACATATCTCATTATATAGTATTTATTATATAAAATTTCAACTATGTTGGATGCTCACAACTAATATTATAGTGCTCAAAGATCTCCCGAGCTTCCCGTACTATATAGTCAAATTCTTGCATGAGGATAAGAGTGGCTATCTTATTAGCCATGGGGTATTTTATGACCGGAAACTCATAGAAATGCCTTTACAAGGTAGGATGAGTATGCATAAATATTCTTTCCAGTTTTAGAACAAGAGCAGTGATAGCATCGACATAACTTTTAGTTCTTTTAAGGATTGGTGTATCCTTGCAAGTTAAAGCACCCATACAGTTAAAGAATTATTGGATAATGCTTATCCCTATGATATTCCCCTTACCCGCAATGATGACCTTTACATCTCTCTATGGGGCAGTTTCCTCATTGGGGAGTTTACCTCCCTAATCTTTTTCAGTGATAAAGTCAGACATGATAACAACCTTTTAAGTGAGCAAAACAAGCATAGGAGTAAACTAGTAGCCAACAAAGATACATATTTTTTGTATTTTTGTTTTTTATGAGAAAATCTAAATATAACAGAAAATAAAAATAAGAAAAATTGAATGATAATTTGTGTGAAGTTACTTGATAGTTGATGATGATATTCCCAGGCAACGGCGCTAGAAATCCTTCCTGATAGTTGTGAAGTGCGTTGGGTTTCCATGAAGAGGAACGGGTTATCGTAGCACAATGTGGGTAAGTATTCCCCTCAGTTATGAAACCAAGGTTTATCGAACCAATAGGAATAACAATCCTCAACCTCCTTCAGCGGCTGCACACAAAAGAGCAAACAACTTGCACCCAACGCTGGCAAGAGGGTTGCCAATCCCCTTGGTCTTGCTATTTGCAAGCAAGTGAGTTGTGTAGATAATTGTAAATTGCAAAATAAAATAAAAACAAATAAGTGGCAAGAAGTTAATGACATAGTTTGTAAATATATAAGTGAATAGAACCCGGGGCCATAGTGTTCTCTAGTGGCATCTCTCATAAAAATAGCATACGATGGGTGAACAAATTACTGTTGGCCAATTGATAGAAAAGCGGATAGTTATGCGATTTTTATGACAATGGTCCTGTGTATATAGGCATGAGGTCCATAAGCAAATAGGCTGACTCCTGCCTGGACCTATTATTATTACTCCACTCATCGACCTCTATCGAGCATGCATCTAGAGTATTAAGTAAAACAGAGTAATGTTTGGAGAACGATGACATGATGTCGACAAAGTAAACTCCGGCAATATGAATAAACCCTATAGTTTTATCCTTAGTAGCGGCAACACAGAGATGTATCTTGTCCCCTACTTTGTCACTGGGATATAGAACATCGTCAGGTTGAACCTACCACAACACACCTCTCTCACCGAAGAAATATCAATCTAGTTGGACAAGCTATTTCAATAAATCAGAGAGAATTACAAAGCTATAATGATCATGCACATAAGAATCATATTAGATTTCAGAGAAGACTAAAAAATTATCATGAATAATCTGAACATAAACCAAAAATTCATTGGATCCCAACAAACGCACCATACAAAGGGATTACATCGGATAGATCAAGGTAGAGATGCGATGAACATTGTATTGAAGATCAAGAGAGAGAGAGAGAGAGAGAGAGATTGCCATCTAGGTACTAGCTACGGACCCATAGGTCTGTGGTGAACTACCCACACATCATCATGAGGAAATCAAGGTTGATGAAGAGGCCCTCTATGATCGATCCCCCCTCCGCTAGGGTGCCAAACAGAGCTCTAGATGGGGTCTCGTCGGAACAGAGACTTCCTGCTGGAATTCAATCATTTTGGGCCAGCCCAATAGCTATTTCAGAAATTCCTAATAAATCCTAGAGGCCCACACATCCCATTCGTGCATGGCAAGAGGTGGAACCAAAGTTTAGTCCCACATTGCTAGTTTGGTGGGAGTTGGACCTCCTTATAAGGGAGGATGTTTCCTCACATGTATGAGCTTGAGAACAAGAGAGACATACACGCGCGCTCCTCCTCTGCCGCCTGCCTCGCCACACCACGCCACGCCACGCCATGTCTCGCCTCGCCTCTTCACGACGCACCGCGCCGCGGGTTGCGGGAATGAGCCGAGCCGTTGTCTATATTTTTGCTGCGCACGATTGGTATACGAAAGGTCACTCGGAGGCTGAAAGTTTTTCTGTAGTGGATATTGAATACGAACACAGCACCTTTCAGCTGCTACCTTTTCGTTTCAGCTCCCGACGTAGCCTATTCGCCTCCTTCTCCTGTGCCTATAAAAGAGAGGTCGCTCCACTCCAGAGAGACATCTGAAGATCATCTCCCTCTCACCACCGAGTTCCAAACACCGAGCTGCTACGATCTTCTCCAGCCCGGCTTGCGGCGTGCACCACAGGTCGGGACAGTAGGCCTCCGAAACCGCACCTCTTTGAGTCCTGTATGGGAGAAGGGTGATAAGGTTTTTATGGAGCGCTCTGCGCGACTACTGACCGATTCATCACGAACGCTCCAGACACCGACGACCACTTTCCCAACAATGACTTCTTCCCTGACGTCGACGACCTCTTCGACGACATGGCTGGCGATGACACCGACCCCAAGACTGGGGCTTCTGCCGCTGTTTCGTACGTCCTAGTGTTCTCTTTGTTTAAGATCATGCTTCAGTTTCTTGCTCTAGTTTATCTTGCACTAGCCTCTATTCCACATATGTTATGTTCTCCTTCACATGTGTGCATGCTATTTGCCTTCTTTCTTTTAGATAACATGACTTGTTTCATCTCTACTATAATAGTCATGTTTTCCATGATGTTTTATTTATTTTTCATATTAATAAAATCATATGGTAAATTGATCATATTTCCAACAATCCAAAAACCTTACAATAGGCAATTTACCCCAAGTGGTTTTGCTGCATCCATGAGGCATCCTATGTTCGAGGGTGTGCACTACAAGAGGTGGCATGTGAGAGCAGTCTTATGGTTTCAAACCATGAGTTGCTATGACGCTACTCTTGGCAAACCTGAAGGAGATTATGATGCTCAACAGGAGCAAGCTTTCCAGAAAATGGATACCTTGTAAGGCTGCTCTCTTGAGTGTTCTTTGTGAGAACATAGTTGATACTTATGCATCAATTGAAAATGGAAAAGATACATGGGATGCACTCGAGGCCAAGTTTGGGGTCTCGGATGCCGGCACTGAGCTGTACATCATGGAACAATTCTATGACTACAGGATGACTAAAGAGCGCTCCGTGGTTGAGCAAGCTCATGAGATACAGTCATTTGCTAGAGAACTTGAGCACTTCAATTGTATGTTACCGGCCAAGTTTGTTGCCGGAGGCATCATCACTAAGCTTCCTCCTACATGGAGGAAGTTTGCTACCTCTCTGAAACACAAGAGACAACAGTTTTCCGTTCCGGATCTCATTGGTACTCTTGATGTCGAAGAAAAGGCGAGAGCAAAGGATACACATGCTCGAGGTATTGAGGGAGGATCTAGTGCCAATCTGGTACAGAAGAAAAACTTCCAGCCCCACAAGTTCAACAACAAGGGCAAGTTTGATGGTAAAGCAAAATTTGATGGGAAGAACAAGGCTGTACAACACACCAACTTCAAGAAGAAGAATGACAAGAAGAAAGGTGTTTGCCATGTGTGTGGAGATCCTGACCATTGGGCTCCCAGTTGCCTTAATCGCTATGACAAGCGTAATCCTGGGAAAGGCGGCAAGAACGCTAATGTTATCATTGGAGACATTGACATGAAGGATGCTGGGTATGGTATATTTCCCACTATTCTTTCAGTATGTCATTCTCCTGATTGGTTGATTAACACAGGTGGTAATGTGCATGTATGCGGTGATATTTCTATGTTTTCCTCTTATCAGACCGCAGGCACTTCAACCGTGCTGATGGGAAACGGTTCAAGTCCTTTTGTTCGTGGTGTTGGCACGGTCGATCTGAAGTTTACTTCAGGGAAGATCGTGTAGCTGAAGAACATGCATTATGTCCCCTCCGTCAATAAAAATCTTGTTAGCAGATCTCTTCTGTGTAGAGATGGCTACAAGCTTGTCTTTGAATCGAATAAATTTGTAATATCCAAATATGGAACCTTTGTTTGTAAAGGCTATGAGTCAGGAGGCCTATTTCATTTATCCTTGTCAGATGTTTGCAATAAAGTTGTTAGTCATGTTTGCAACAATAGTGAATCAAATGTGTGGCATTCACGTCTTTGTCATGTTAACTTTGGTTGCATGTCACGACTAGCCAAATTGAACTTAATCCATAGTTTCACCACTATCAAGGGATCTAAGTGTCAATTTTGTGTGCAAGCTAAGCAACCTCGTAAGTCTCACACGATTGCGGAAACGAGAAATCTTGCACCACTAGAGCTCATACATTCAGATCTTTGTGAAATGAATGGTGTTTTGACAAAAGGTGGAAAGAAATATTTCATGACATTAATCGATGACTCCACTAGATACTGCCATGTGTATCTTTTGAAATCAAAGGATGAAGCTTTGAACTTCTTCAAGACATATAAAGCGGAAGAGGAGAATCAACTTGATCAGAAAATCAAGAGGCTTAGGTACGATCGTGGTGGAGAGTATTTTTCCAATGAATTTGATTCTTTTTGTGTGGAACATGGTATAATGCATGAGAGGACACCTCCCTATTCACCTCAGTGAAATGGGGTAGCCGAAAGAAAGAACCGCACTCTAACTGATTTGGTTAACGCCATGTTAGACACATCAGGTCTCTCCAAGGCATGGTGGGGGGAGGCAATACTCACTGCATGTCATGTTCTAAACCGAGTTCCCACAAAGAACAAAGAAATAACTCCATTTGAGGAATGGGGGAAGAAAAGGTTAAAACTCTCTTACTTACGAACCTGGGGTTGTTTGGCGAAAGTCAATGTGCCAATTCCAAAGAAACGCAAACTTGGTCCAAAAACAGTGGATTGTGTTTTCCTGGGTTATGCTTTTCATAGCATTGGTTATAGATTCTTGATTGTACAATCTGAGGTATCAGACAGGCATGTCGGTACAATCATGGAGTCGGACAATGCGACTTTTTTGAAGATATCTTTCCCATGAAGGATATGGGTAGCTCATCAAATCAAGAGTTGCCTAGTTCCTCGAGTCGGGATGTAGTTGCAATTTCTGAACCTACAATTCCGATGCAACTTCTTGAAGATCCTGTGGAGGACAACAATGAGACTCCTAAAAGGAGCAAGAGACAGAGGACTGTAAAGTCTATTGGTGATGATTTTCTTGTGTATCTCATAGATGACACTCCTAGTTCTATTTCAGAGGCCTATGCTTCTGAAGACGCTGACTACTGGAAGGAGGCGGTCCGTAGTGAGATGGATTCCATCTTGGCAAATGAAACTTGGGAGATAACTGATCGACCTTATGGGTGCCAACCTATAGGGTGCAAATGGATGTTCAAGAAGAAGCTTAGGCCTGATGGTACTATTGAAAAGTACAAGGCATAACTCTGGCTAAGGGTTATACCCAAGGAAGGTGAAGAATTTTTTGATACTTACTCACCTGTGGCTTGACTGACCACTATTCGAGTGCTACTTTCACTAGCAGCCTCACATGGTCTTCTCGTTCATCAAATGGATGTTAAGACTGCTTTCCTAAATGGAGAGTTGGATGAGGAAATTTACATGGAACAACCAGATGGTTTTATAGTGGACGGTCAAGAAGGAAAGGTGTGCAAATTGTTGAAGTCTTTGTATGGACTTAAGAAAGCACCTAAGCAGTGGCACGAGAACTTCAAAAGAACTTTAATAGCTACAGGCTTTGTTGTAAACGAAGCTGACAAATGTGTGTACTATCGACATGGTGGAGGCAAAGAAGTTATCCTTTGCTTGTATGTCGATGACATATTTATTTTTGGAACAAATTTAAATTTTATTAAGGAGGTCAAGAATTTCCTATCTCGTTGTTTTGAGATGAAGGATTTGGGAGTAGCAGATGTCATTCTAAACATCAAGCTATTGGGGGATGATGATGGTGGGATTACATTGCTTCAATCTCACTATGTGGAAAAGATCTTGAGTCTCTTTGGTTATAATGACTGCAAGCCCTCTCCAACACCATATGATGCTAGCGTGTTGCTTCGAAAGAATCGAAGAATTGCTAGGTATCAATTGAAATATTCTCAGATTATTGGCTCGCTCATGTATTTGGCCAGTGCCACAAGACCGAACATCTCTTTTGCTGTTAGCAAACTGAGCTGATTTGTTTCAAAACTAGGAGATGATCATTGGAAAGCTCTAGAAAGAGTTATGCGTTATTTGAGAGGCACTGCGAATTATGGAATTCACTATACCGGACACCCAAAGGTGCTTGAAGGGTATAGTGACTCAAACTAGATCTCAGATGCTGATGAGATAAAGGACACGAGCGGATATGTATTCACTCGTGGAGGTGGTGCTGTTTCTTGGAAGTCTTGCAAGCATACCATCTTAACAAGGTCAACAATGGAAGCAGAACTCACAGGACTAGATACAGCTACGGTCGAAGCAGATTGGCTTCGTCGGCTCTTGAATGACTTGCCAGTTGTTGAGAAACCTGTACTGGGTATTCTTATGAACTATGACAATCAAACCGTGATCACAAGAGTGAGTAGTTCAAAGGATAACATGAAGTCATCAAGACATGTGACGGGGGGATGACCCTGGGGTACCCTCAAGCGCTCCCTTGCTCCAGCTTTCTACCACAATCAAAGGGCTGCCTCCCTCTGCAGTTAGGCTATGCCCTGCTGGTAGCGGCCCTCCGGCCAGAACCCGCCGGCTACGCCCCGCCGGCTATGACGTGCCAGCCGGCTAGGGGCGTTGCCGCCTGGCCCCCCAGTCGGCTGCGCATTGGATACCGTCGTCAGGGCATGCGTGGCGACAGTGGTCCCCATCCCAGTGGGGGTGAGCGCCCGTATGGCCATAGTGAAGGCGTCAGGGCCTCTGACCCTGGCGGACGGTGACCAGGCTTCCAACAGTGCCGGCACGCCTCAACCACTCCGTCACCTGCCCCGGCATGGCTACAGGGCGGCCGGCCGCACCGCTGACCTTGGCCAGTCGCCGCAAGACGACGCCACAAGGGGCGGCCCGTGCCGTGACGTGACCAGCGTCGTGACCCGCCGCACGGGCCTCGCCGGTTCTTGACGGGACCCTTTAGCCGGCGGGGCCTACCGGCGACAGGACCCCACAGCCGGCGGCCCCCACATCCGGCCAGAGAGGCTGCCGGCTAGGGCCCCCCATGACCTTCTATTCATATTGTAATCCGGGGGGTTGGCCTATAAAACCCCCCGGGCCTCCCCCATGAATGGGGGAATGTTCGGTTGATCTCTTAGTCCACTCTGCACACACACATAGAGAGGCAGAATGGCAAGCTAGCTCCTTCTTCCTCCTCGATCCATACAGCTCAAGGAGCACCATTGTAACCCGATCATCGTCTCAACTAGACTAAGCAGGACTAGGGGTGTTACCTCCCACGGAGGGTCCTGAACCTGGGTATATTGTGTGTCTACCACCGCTTGTGCCTAACCCCGCTCCCGGAGTCTGCCGGCGTCCTTCGGCCCCTCTCGATAAGCCTACCCATGGCATCTGCCGTGATGAAACCACGATAGTTGGCGCCCACCGTGGGGACCTCCGCGGCGCCGGCCAGAGTCACGCTCCGGGCGGGGCCCTTCACCACCTCCCCTGGCCGCCCCGCGTTCGGGCGGAACCGCGTGCTCGTGGGGCTTGCTCCGGCAGGTCTTGCGGGCAATGCGGCATTCATCTCTGACGAGTGCCTCGGCCACGACCTCGCGCTCGATGCCACCGCGCTCGCTGGGCGGCTCAGCAAGCTGAGCCTGGCCGGAGAGCTGGCGGCCGACGAGTACCCTAGTTGGGTGCTCAACTGCAACGACCCTCCCTCGTTCGTGGGCACACTCGCCATGTGCGAGGCCATCAGCTCCCACACCCGCGTGGGAGTGATGGTCACCGCCTCCTCCACCACATCGGGCCGTGTGCGGGCGGCCGAGGCCAACACGGCCGCCGCTCGCACTGGCACCTCTGACCCACTCGCCGCCACCCTCCGGGGTCTGGGCGCTCCTATCGCTATGACAGCGGACCCGGCCACCGCCAGAGCCAAGCTAGAGGCGGCCCGCCGCCTGCTATTCGAAGACGCCAGCGCCCTCGTTGCCGAGCAGCGTCGGATGGAAGCCGTGCAGCGGGAATACAACTCCGCGTAAGGTCTCACCCCGGCTGGCCCCAAGCCCAGCCGGCATGGGGCTGTGCGGGAGCGCGGCCGCGTGGTTGCAGAAATCCTCGGCGGCTGCCTCCCGTCTATGACACCCCCGTGGCCAACCTGCGCGCCACCAAGGTTGCCTACAAGGATTTGGCAACCTTGGAGGGCGAGGAGAGGGCCGCACGTGAGCAGCACATCAAGGACCTCATCGACACCGCCAACGCGCAACAGGTCGGCCTCACCCCTGGTGGGGCCGTCTCCGAGTTTCCCCGTCTCGAGGACGAGGACACTGGGGCTGCTGACCGTTGGACGACTCAACACTCCAGCACCCCTCATCCCTCTGACCGGAACGCCCGGGGGAGCAACGTTCAGCGCCCCCCGTCACGCGGAAACGAGTAGCCGGCTGTGAACAGCCGGCACAACAACAACCCGGCTGGCAGCAACCGCCGCGACGAGGCGCCGGCAGGCGGCAGCCGGCGCACCCACGGGCATACTCCGCCTCCGCGGCATGAACCAGCGCGGTCCATCCCGCTGGCCATCTGTCCGGAGCTTGCAGCCCGGCTCGTTCCACGTGTCCCCCAAAGCAACAACGACGCCCGGCTCCGTCTTGACCGGCTGGCGTTGTCGGCTCTCTTCGAGGAGGAGGGCTCGATTGGCCCGGCCTGCTTCGGTCCACGGATCCGCAACAAGCCTTTTCCGCCCGGCTTCACACTTCCCCGCGACACCCCGAAGTACACCGAGGCTGCCAAGCAGAGGACTGGCTGATCGACTACACCACCGTCGTCGGCATCGCCAGGGGGAACAAGCACGTAGCCGTCCGCTACGCCCCCCTCATGCTAATCGGCTCGGCCCGCACCTGGCTGAACAGCCTGGCTGCCGGCAGCGTCAACACCTGGACGGACTTCAAGGAGGCCTTCGTCCGCAACTTCACCGGCACCTACAAATGGCCTGGCTGGCCCCGCGAGCTGTCCATGTGCGTCTAGGGGCCGGAAGAGCCCCTCCGCGACGACCTCACACGCTGGACCGAGCTTCGCAACTCCTGCGAGGGGGTGCACGAGGTGCAGGCCATCCAGTACTTCATCGAAGGCTGCAGCGATGGCATCCCCCTCAAGCACAAGCTCTTGTGCTCCGAGCCAACCTCCCTGGTGGACCTGATGTCCAAAGCGGACAAATATGCCACGGCCGATTCCTCGATGAGGATGAAGGCTAAGGCACCAGCCAAGCCGGCTATGCCCCCCGCCGTGCCGCGGGCGGCGGCCGACAACCGGCAGCAGCAGAACGGCAAGCGCAAGAACGACCAGTCCGACTCCCGCTACGGGAGCCGGCAGGTCACCCATCGAGGAGGAGCAGCCGGCTGGCCAGGCCTCCGGTTAGCGCTAGTGCGCCGGCAAGGCCGCCTGGTAGCCCAAGCTGACTTTCGAGCAAATGCTTGACCTCCCCTGCAAAATCCACTCCGGTGCCAAGTGGGCCACACATACGCTCCGGCAGTGGAGCTTCTCACAGCGATAGGCCCGGGGGGACGGCCTCCCGGCTCCCCCCGCGCAGCCAGCCCGTGCTCCGGCACCAGCTCCGGCTCCGGCTCCCAGTCCGGTCCGGGCGGACCCGGCCCCGATTCGGAACGACGGCCGGTTGCTCGACCAATACCTCGAGCATGACGGCTGCTATGTCGTCTTCACCAGTGAAGAGACGGACAAGCACACACAGCGCCGGCTCCACCGCGAGGTGAATGCCACCATGCCCGTGACTCCCCAGTTCATGCACTTGTCCGAGAAGCTGGTCACCTAGAGCCGGGTGGACCACCCGGCCGTGATGCCGAACCCTGGCAGCTACGCCCTCGTCCTCGATCCTACCATCGCCTCCGAGAGGCGCTCGTGTCGCTTCTCGCGAGTGTTGATCAATGGAGGAAGCAGAATCAACATCCTCTACCTTGACACCCTGCTCAAGCTGGGGCCCAAGGTGGAGGACCTGAAAGCAAGTCACACTGTCTTCCACGGCATCGTGACGGGAAAGTCCTGCACCCCTGTTGGCAAGATCAAGCTCGTCGTCCTCTTCGGTGACGCTAGTCACTTCCACCGCGAGCCGGTCTCGTTCGAGGACTGGGCCTCGGCAATCCCTACCATGCGTTGCTGGGCCGGCCGGCTCTTTTCAAATTCATGGCGATCCCCCACTACGCCTACCTCAAGCTCAAGATGCCGGGCCCCAAGGGCATCATCACCATCGCTGGCAAGTACCAGATGTCAATGGCGTGCATGCGAGACGGCAGCCGGCTGGCCGAGGCCCTGGAGATAGCGGAGGAGAAGTGGCAGCTCTACCGGCTAGTGGCCCTCGCCTCTGCCTAGCCGGCCGTGCCGGCTCCTCCGTCCCAGTCGGTCGGCGAGGACTGTTTCCATCTGTCCAAGGACACCAGGCAGGTGCCGCTCGATCCAGCCAACCCCACCTAGTGCGTGACCATCGGCTCCCGCCTCGACAGCAAATAGGAAAGCAAGCTCGTCAACTTTCTCCGTGAGAATCGGGACATCTTTGCATGGTCCCCCAAGGACATGCCGGGTGTTCCGAGGAAGTTCGCCGAGCACAAGCTACACGTACGGCCGGATGCGAAGCCGGTCAAGCAACCCCTGCACCATTTCTCCGAGGAGAAGCGGCGTACTATAGGAGAAGAGATCGCCCGGCTGCTCGCAACCGGCTTCATCATGGAAGTGTTCCTCCCAGACTGGCTAGCCAACCCAGTCCTGGTGCTAAAGAAAAACAAGACCTAGCGCATGTGCATCGACTACACAAGCCTGAAAAGGGCGTGCCCCAAGGACCCGTTTGCCCTGCCGCAGATCAATCAAGTCAACGACTCCACGGCCGACTGCGATCTGCTGTCCTTCCTGGACGCCTACTCCGTCTACCACCAGATAAAGCTGGACCCGACCAACCAGCTCAAGACCTCCTTCATCACCCCCTTTGGGGCCTACTGCTACATCACCATGTTCTTCAGCCTGAAGAATGCAGGCGCTACCTTCCAACGTTGCATGCAGAAGTGCCTCCTGCCTCAGATAGGCAGGAACGTCCACGTATACGTGGACGACATCGTCGTCAAATCCAAGAAGCATTTCAGCCTCCTCGACGACCTCCGGGAGACGTTCGCCAACCTGCGCGAATACAAGATCAAGCTCAACCCGGAGAAGTGTGTTTTCGGCGTCCCAGCCGGCCAGCTCCTGGGTTTCTTTGTGTCCGCCCGCGGCATCAAAGCTAACCCCGAGAATATCCGGGCGATCGAGCGCATGCCCAAGCCGGTCCGGCTCCGCGATGTCCAGAAGTTCACCGGCTGCCTTGCCTCCCTTAGCCGGTTCATCAGCCAGCTGGGTGAGAAGGCCTTGCCCCTCTACGGGCTCCTACGCATGTCGGCCCTGGTCGAGCCGGGCTGGGAACTCTCGAAGAAGCCGGCCCTGTTCGACTGGTCCGACGAGGCGGACGCGGCGTTCCGTGACCTCAAGCGGGCTCTCACCAGCGCGCCCATCTTGGCCGCGCCGGCTGACAAGGAGCCTTTGCTCGCCTACATTACGGCGACCACACGCGTCATCAGCGTCGTCCTGGTGGTGGAGCGGTCGGAGGAGGGCAAGGCGCTGCCGACAAAGCATCCCGTCTACTACCTCAACGAGGTCCGCTCCGCCTCCAAACGAAACTAGCCCCACTACCAGAAGATGTGCTATGGCATATACTTCGCCACCCAGAAGATCAAGCAGTACTTCCAGGAGCACGTCATCACCGTTGTGAGCACAGCGCCGCTGGGTGAAATCATGGCCGGCCGGGACGCCACCGGCCGGATCGCCAAATGGGCCATCGCCCTGGCCTTTTCGTTTCATCTCCCTCTTTCCCTTTAGCTCCCGACACATCATATTCACCTCCTTCTTGTGCCTATAAAAGAGAGGTCGCTCCTCTCTAGAGAGACATCAGAAGATCATCTCCCTCTCGCCACCGAGTTCCAAACACCAAGCTGCTATGATCTTCTCCATCCCGGCTTGCGGCGTGCACCGCAGGTCGAGACAGTAGGCCTCCGAAACCGTACCTCTTTGAGTCTTGTATGGGAGAAGGGTGATAAGATTTTTGGGGAGCGCCCTGCATGACTACTGACCGGTTCATCACGGACGCTCCGGGCACCGACGACCACTTCCCCAACGACGACTTCTTCCCCGACATCGACGACCTCTTCGACGACATGGCTGGCGACGACACCGACCCCAAGACCGGGGCTTCTACCATCATTTCGTATGTCCTAGTGTTCTCTTTGTTTAAGATCATGCTTCAGTTTTCTGCTCTAGTTTATCTTGCACTAGCCTCTGTTCCACATATGTTATGTTCTCCTTCACATGTGTGCATGCTATTTGCCTTCTTTCTTTTAGATAACATGACTTGTTTCATCTCTACTATAATAGTCATGTTTTCCATGATGTTTTATATATTTATCATATTAATAAAATCATATGGTAAATTTCTCATTTTTCCAACACTTCCGACGGCATAAAAAGTGTTTTGGGAGCTTCCCTAGGGTTTTTGCGATATATGAGAATTTATAGGCCAGAGAGGGGTGTCGCGAGAGCCACGAGGGGGCTAGCACACATCAGGGCGCGCCCTGTTGCGTGTTGGTGCCCTCGTGCGGCTCCCGGCCTCCTTCCGAAGCATCGAGGTCTTCTTTTGGTCTAGAAAAATCATATTAAAGTTTCTGGCAGTTGGACTTTGTTTGGTCCTGTAACCCTAAAAAGTAAAAAAACATGCAGAAAACATCAAATAGCACTAGGCATTGGGTCAATAGGTTAGTGCTCAAAAATATTATATATTCGTAAATAAATGCCCCAAAAGTATCTTAGAATGATAATATGTGATCATGGACCAATCAAAAATTATAGATACATTGGAGACGTATCAGAGCAATATAGTAGTGGATAAGTATTTCCCTCAGTGAGAACCGAGATTATCGAACCAATAGGATAAGCACACAAATTCCCGTCTTCAGCACCTACACACATAAAAGCAAACACTTGCACCCAACACGGGCAAGAGGGTTGTCAATCCCCTTGAACTCGTTAATTGCAAGGATTAATTCATATAGTGGTAGATGGACAAAAAGTAAAAGGAAACTAAATACAGTGTAGCAAGGTATATTTAGTTTTTAGCAATATGATTAAATAGACACAGGGGCCATAGTATTCACTGGAGACTTCTTTCTTGAACACATAGCATACGGTGGGTAGACAAATTCCCGTTTGTCCATTGACAGAAAAATGCATAGTTATGATGTTATTCATGACAAGGATCATGTATACGGGCATCACGTTTGTGACAAGTAGACCGAAAAGATTATGCATCTACTACTATTAGTACACTTCACAAGCCCTTCTATGATTACCTCTCTAGGTATTCATTTTTTTGAAAGAAAGGGGTTCCCCCCTGCCCCATTTTACTAATGAAACAGCATAGGCCATAGACGCGTCTAGACTTAAATCACTGATCAACATACTAAAACAGAAGGAGCGCTAAAGCTGAAAATAACCTAAATACGACAGCCACAAGGCAGCAGGTTTTTAAGAAACTTCTCATGAACTGTTTACATCATCATCTCAAATTTATTGTAGGCCAAGGTTCCAAATAAGAAAAACACAGATTTAGTTCCAGGAGATCCGCATGAGCTACCCCCCGGTGCTTATCCAGCAGGATGATGAAACTTTGTAGAATGTTCGCTTGTGTAGTGTCGCAGAGCACCAACCAACTCAACAAGATTCCCTTTAGCTTGGCAAGCCCGCAGCCCAGACCTCTCCACGTGCATCCCTGGAAACAAAATTCATTTCTCAATTTCCAAATACTCCACAAGGAGGCAACAATTACTAGATTAAGCACATGTTTCTTTTTGTTAACTTTCCACAAGGAGCAGACATCGGTATAACTAGGAAGCCTTCAAATATGAAAGAACTCAGAAATCAATGCCATAATGCAATTAGCATTAATACACTCAAAGAATAAGGGTTGAATGGATTCAGCTTCACTACAGAACAAGCAGGTCAGATCTTCCACACGTCTTCACTTAGCTACATTATCTCTAGTCAAAATTATATTATACCAACATAACCATAAGAAGACATGGTTGTTTTGAGGACATAAAGTCTTCCAAAGAGCGTCTCCATAAGGAGAAATCACACCTCCAAACTTAATAGTACTATAAAAGGATTTCACTAAATATTTACCATTTGGTTCAAGCGGCCAAACTGGCGAGTCCTGGGAATCAGACATAGGGATATTAACCAGTTGACTAATGAGTTAAAACCAACTAGACATACCCCTCTTATCTACACAATGTCTAAAAGTAAGTCTAAGGTTTGCTCCATCCTAGACCTGAGAAACTGAGCAGTCCTGTTGGTTGCAAATCTCAAAAAGATCCCAAAATTTAACCTTCAGGGAACAATCCCCAACCCATTTATCATGCCAAAAACTGGTATTATTTCCATTCCCAATTTTCCAGGAGTAGAAAGTTTTAGCAGCTTGTAAAGCCCAAGTTACACTTTTCCAAAAAAGGGATCCTCTCTATTGATTAGACCAAAGAAAATTTGGAGAATGCACATTATATTTAATAGTAATAAGTTTTTTCCAATCACTATCATTATTCTCAAAGAAGTGTTTCCCCTAAGATGCCAAAAGTGCCATATTGAAGTCCCTTAGATTGGGTACACCTAGACCTCCCAAAATTTTCTTCCTGGAGACAAGCCCCCATTTTGCAAGATGATATTTGTGCTGGTCTCCTCTGCTCCCCTAGAAAAAAGTGAGCCATTTGGGAATTAATAGAATCAATAGCCCATTTGGGAAATTTCATAATGCCCATCAGGTATGCAGGGATACCCACAATACAGGCACAAATCAGAATTAACTTGCCCCGATATGTGAGGTATCTCCCCAACCAACCTGATATATTCTTAATAATTCAATCAATGATCGGTTGGAGATCCTCCCTTCTAAGTTTATCATAGTGCAAAGGCACTCCCAAATATTTAATAGGAAAAGATCCTAACTTGCAACAAAAAATCTGAGCAAAAGTGTTTGCTCTCTCTTCCTCTACATTAATAGTAAGCAGATCACTCTTATGGAAATTTATTTTCATACCCGAAAGGCTTTTGAAACATGACATCATCCACTTGAAGTTCCTAGATTTCTCATATGAGTCCTCTAGAAAGAGGAGCGTGTCATCGGCATATTGCAGATTAATCACCCCATTAGGGACTATCCGTGGGAGTAGCCTCGAGATCAACCCATGTTTGGATGCCTTAACTAACATCTTAGAGAAGACATCCTCAACCAAATTGAAAAGGAGGGGGAAAAAGGGTCTCCTTGTTTAAGTCCTTTCCCACCCATGAAGTATGGACCCGTGGTATCATTGACACGAACACTAGAAGTACTTTGAATTAGCAAGCTCTTAATCCAGGATATCCATTTTGTGCCGAAACCTCTGGACTCCAACAAATCAAGAAGAAAATCCCAACTAACTCGATCGTATGCTTTTTCATTATCGAGTTTGAGCACAAGCCCAGGTGATTTAGACTTTTTCACTTCATGAATAACCTCGTGGGCTAAAACCACACTCTCAAGGATGTACCTGCCTTCAATGAAGGTAGTTTGGTTAGGATAAATCATTTTGTTACTAATAGGAGAAAACCTATTAGTAAGGTCCATAGAAAAGATTTTTATATCACAATTCCTAAGGTAGATAGGTCTAAGAAAATTTCAACTCTGTTGCCTCAGGAATCAAAATAATCACGCAAAATTTAGTGTGTGAATATCTAGTCTACCCTCTTCAAAATCTCGCACCATTGCCATAAAATCAGTTTTTATCAGGTCCTGAAAAGTTTGGTAAAAGAGGAAGGACAATCCATCCGGGCCTAGTGCACCATGAGCATATGAACCAAAAATGGCCTCTTTGATTTGTTCCTCCAAAAATTCTTCTGGAGGGCATCATTTTCTGTCATAGTAACCTTTTCATCTTCCTCCCAAAAGGAAGGTCCAAGATGAATATTGTGTCTCTCCTCATGTCCAAAAAGATTTTTATAAAAAGAAGTAGCCACCCCCAACATTTCTTGCGTGGTATAAACTGGGCCTTGATCTCCCTTCAGTTCTGTTAGGTGATTCTTGCGGTGCCTATGATTTGCCGTCTTTGATCCTACGATCTCTCGCTCTCTGCCACAAAGGAGACTCCTCTCTCCTCATAACAATCTCTAATTCATGCTTAATTTCTTTCATCCGTGCTTTGTCTATGTCCGTGACCCGGTTAGATTCTACAAAAACATCCAGGATATCAAATTCCTGGGTTAGGTCGCTCTTTCTCTTCTTAGCCGCCGCTTCAATATTAGCACTCCATCCTTTGATTTTCTTCCTAAGTCGTTTGGCTTTAGAAAGCCAAACATCAATGGCATCCCTCCCCAGAGTGGGGGAACTCCAAGCATTCTCTACTAATTGCATAAAATCCGGTTGCTCCAACCACCATTTCTCAAATCTAAAAATCTTTGCAGGGGTAACCCTCCGAGCACCAGTATCAAGTAGTAGGGGGTGTGATCACTCCCAATTCTAGGCAAAGCCTTTAAAACAGAAAGGGAAAACAAGCTGTCCCAGGAAGTGGACACAAAAACTCTATCAATAGTAGCAAATATGGGGCTATCCTGGTTGTTATTCCAGGTGTACTTCCTGTTGGCTATATTAATCTCCATCAAATCCCATTTGTTAACCCAATCATTACAAAGAAAGGTAGTTGAACTGTTAATATTACCACTGCTCTTGTCAGCCCCAGATCTAATTAGATTAAAATCACCACCCAAAACAACAAGGTAAGAGATATCAGACATAATATCATGTAGCTCCGCAAGGAACTCCAGCTTATACTCATTGTATGAAGTGACATAGACAGCAACAAACTGCCACACAAACTTCTCAGATTTATTTTTAACAGTAGTGACAACACAATATTTCCTATTAACAAAACCAATGACCTAAAAAAGATCATTATTCATGCGCACAAGGACACCACCAGCAGTACCCTGGGCAGATAATTGATGCCGGGTAAAGTCTTACCTACCAGCAATGGACTTAATAGTGTTATCATCTATGGTCTCCTTCTTGGTCTCAAAGAAAACTACAAAGTCAGTATTGTTCTTATTAAGGAAGTCTCCTAGGCGCTGTAGTTTACTAGGTTGGCCAAGTCCACGAATATTCCATAATGCTCCTATCATTTAATTTTAAAAGGGTGTGTAAGGCCACAAGGCACTCTAGAAGATCTTATACTAGGACTAGAACTACCCGAACCAGCAGCGCCTCCTTGTTCATTTGTAGTAATAGTATTGTTCCCAATGGAGGAACCCCCACACTCCTTCTCAACGGTAGGATATAAATCAGTAGGTAAAACAGTTTCAATATTAATATCAGCAAAATGTAAACACCTAACTTTTTCTCTATAGACTAGATCCTAGATAATGTCTTTTTCCTCAATATCATTATCTCCAACACAGATATTGATACGTCTTCAACGTATCTATAATTTTTGATTGTTTCATGCTATTCTATTATCTGTTTTGGATGTTTTATATGTGTCGTGGGAACGAACACCTATGGGATCACGGGGACCCCTTTCGGTTTGGTAGGGCGTGAGCTGGCACAAAGAGCTAGTTCGGTAAGCGGCGCATGGGGAGTTTTTACCCAGGTTCGGGCCGCACGGATGCGTAAAACCCTACTCCTGCTTGGTTGTATTGATTGTGTTCTAGGGTTCCAGCTACAGCAGCGCCATGAACGGCCGCTACGTGAGCTTGGTCACCTCTAGTTGTGCAACTATCGGGATACCCGGTTCTCCTACCGTCTAACTGTCTAAAAGTCAAAAAGTCATTTTCTGTGATGCACTAGGCCTCCTTTTATACCTAAGGGGATCCCAACAGTGGTGTACAGTGTACACACGGGATTCAAAATGCTACAGTGCTATCGTACCTAACTCTGATGGTGTAGGACAAGAGCATGCAATGCACCGTCAGGCGCCTCAGTCTATCAGTGGGATGGGACGGGGTCTTTCCCATCGGCACCGCTTAGCTCCCTCCAGCATCGATGCCGCGACACACGTTCAGGCGAGTCGACACCCAGCCTGTGTGCTGGCGGTGCTTGCCAGGGCCTTGCATTGCCGGGGGCCTTGCTTCGCCTGGAGGCTCTACAACTCTCCCGACAAGGTCTTGCCTGTATCCTCGGATCTTCTATGCTGGTGCTTGACAAGTCTTTGTCGGGCCTTGTCGCTGGGGCGGCTACTACTGCCTGTGCACGAGTAAAGGGGCACTAGATGGTCCAATAACTCTAGTGCACAAACAGGAGCCCTCGGACCTGGGCTATACACGTCGCGAGGCATTGTTGGGCTAGGCCCAACCAGTTCATGGACACGCGTGGAAGGGCCTTGCAGTTGTGATCATTGCGCTTGCTGCACTTCCCCATGATGCCCATTGAATGCGGGTAGTGGGAATACGTGCGTGATGCGGCCGTCATGTTTTCAATTACCGTGTCAGGTCCTTTCCGCCACGCGCGCTACATGCATAGCAGGGAGCTAGCAACGGGCGCCCATGATTTAAAGTCCTTGATAAAAGGCAGTAAACGTGGCTCCATGGATTGGGGCGACGGGGCGGTTGCTGTTCGCCCCGTGATCAAGGGCGCCGCTATTGGAGGAGGTGAGCGGCATCCTTTGCAGTGGGGGAGAGACAGGGCCCGCTCTTCCTCCTATAAATTGGGGACAGCAGGGGCGGAGCTCTTCCATCCTTCTTCCGCCCTTCAAGTGCAGAATTCCGTAGTCCGCCTCCCCTTCCCTCGTCTTCTGTATCTTCAGGCAGTACCCGCCCTTCGCCATGACCAGGGGGTGGGGGCGACCACCTTCCTCGGCTGTGAGGAGGAGCTCTCGTCTGGATCATGCCGCCGCTTCTGCCGTGGAGGCGGAGGGAGGCTCGGGTTCACGTGGTGGAGGTGGCACGAGAGGCCGTGGCCATTGTGGAGGCCGAGGTTGGGGGAGGCAGGGCGCTGCTCTACCCCCTCCTCCGACGTCAGGCACCTCCAACAAAGAGGCCCACGCCAAGGGGATGGTACTGGACTTCGTCCTCGAGCTGGGTGGTCCCCTCCGGAGCCATCTGCACCTCCCACGCCTCTTCGCTAGGGCGGTGGAGGACGAAGAGCCACCCTTCCCGTGGTTGCGGATGGTAGGGTGCTGCAATGGCACGATGAGGGTGGACGTCGAGTATCCAGCGCGCCGCATCATATTACTTAGGCGAGGTTGGAAGACCTTCGCCCATGCCCACAATCTCCAGGTGGGGCACGTTCTTCGTTTTAAAATTACGGGAGCCAATACGCTCTCCATCAAGATTTATGGGAGAGAGCATGAGTAGTGCCAAAAGCCTGTCCTCCGGCGAGAGTGATGGCGAAGACAATGGCGATGAGTCCGATACTCTGGCGGTCAAGTCGGAGCCCGAAGATTCGAGCTCAGAATGACCACCGGCCGCACCACCATCGCCAGCCTCATGCCTCTCCCCCTCCCGGCAAGATGTCCTTGCCGGGTGCTTCAGTCCCAGGCGCTGCCTCGCATTCCAGCTCCAGCAGGCCTGTGGACTTAGGCTTCTGGGGTCCATCCCCCTTTCCGCCCGCCCCGGCCCTCTCCTCCGTGCAATGCTGGTCCAGGAGGGGCCAGGTTCTTGCCTGCCCATCTGGGAGCCCTGCTCGTCCACGCGGTGCTGGTCCAGAGGGGTCAAGCCGGGCTTCTACCGGGGGCCTCTCGCCATCTTTTTCTTCTTGTATCCCGCCTCTCCTTTCCATCCTTTTCTTCTTGTAATCTCCCCTAGGGGAGAAAGTCAAATAAAGATGTACTTAGAAAAAAGGTGATATCTTATGTAAATTTCACCCCATTTTGAATGAATGCGTATTATCTTCCTTGTTAGACTATACCCGTGTATGAAATTTTCCCTACACCCTTTCTGGAAGGATCTTGCCGGCATGTGTAGCCCTACCGCAAGCGCTTTGAGGAATGGGTCCTTAGCAGCCTGCTGGCGGTGCCACTGCTGGCAAGATACCTTGGCATCCTTGGCGTGGCAGTTCAAGGCATCGGCCTTACTCGAAACGGGAAAAGGGCGCGAGCGCTGTCACTTAGATCGTTGAGCGGACCTGAAACGAAACAAGGAGCGCGGGCGAAGCCACTTAATCCATTGAGCGGTTTCGAACACAGTGAGGGCACATCCAATTGCGGCAAGGTTCCTGTGCATGTTGGTTTTCCATACAGAAGTCGAAGTCGCTCAAGGAAAATAACTTTACGGCAAAGATCCACAAGGGGTTTTTGCAACTTATGTTTTTATTGCCTTTCTCCTTCCGGCAAGTTTCTTTTTTGGGACGTCGCTCATAGGCATCCATACTATCCTTCCCCCCGGCAAAGCTGCACGCGAGGGATCCATCTGTCCTTTGAGAAAAAGAAAGAAGAGAAAATATGGATATGGAACATTGGCGGTCCGTTAGTCCTTGCCGGGATTAAGTGTCATGCAACGCTTCAAATAAAGATGCACATAAGTAAACATGATAATCAAACAGGATTGTAGAAAACTTATCTTTATTTATCTACGCACGAGGTCTGAGCATGGCTTTTGCTACTTCTCGAGCATGCGTTGGTTTCCCGTGAAGAGGAACAGTTTGATGCAACAAAGTAGATAAGTATTTCCCTCAGTTTTTGAGAACCAAGGTATCAATCCAGTAGGAGATACAAGCGAGACACCAATTGATATACCTGCACAAGGAATCAAACTCTTGCACCCAATGCTATGAAGAGGTTGACAATCCCTTCACGGTTATTTGCAAGGATGAGATCTAGTAGATATAGATGTAGTAGGATGCTTGAATGGAAAATAAAACTAAAAGTCAAAATAGGGCAGCAAGTATTTTTGGTGTTTTTGGTTTTAGATCAGAAAGTATAATATGGAAAATAGACCCGGGGGCCATAGGTTTCACTAGATGGCTTCTCTCATGATGGCAAGTATTACGGTGCGTGAACAAATTACTGTCGAGCAATTGATAGAAAAACGAATAATTGTGAAGATATCTGAGGCAATGATTATGCATATAGGCATCACGTCCATGACAAGTAGACGGAAATGATTCTGCATCTACTACTATTACTCCACACATCGATCGACTCCTGCCTGCATCTAGAATATTAAGTTCATGAAGAACAGAGTAATGAATTAGGTAAGATGACATGATGTAGAGGGATAAACTCAAGAAATATGATGAAACCCCCATCTTTTTTACCCTTGATGGAAACAATACAATACATGCCTCGCTACCCCTAATTTGTCACTGGGTGAGGACACCACAAGATTGAACCCAAAGCTAAGCACTTCTTCTATTGCAAGAATTACCAATCTAGTTGGCCAAACCAAACAAATAACTCGAAGAGACTTGCAAAGATATGAAATCACGCATATAATAATTCAGGAAAGACTCAAATAATATTCATGGATAATCTGAGCATAAACCCACAATTCATCGGATCTCGACAAACACACCACAAAAGAGTATTACATCGGATAGATCTCCATGAAGATCATGAAGAACATAGTATTGAGAAGCAAGGAGAGATAAGAAGCCATCTAGCTACTAGATATGGACCCGTAGGTCTGTGGTGAACTACTCATGCATCATCGGAGGGGCAATGGAGTTGATGTAAATGCCCTCCGTGATCGAAATCCCCCTCCAGCAGATTACCGGAAAAGTCTCCATGATTGGATCTCTCGAGAACGGAGGCTTCTGGTGGCGGAAAAGTGTTTTCGTGGCTCGTTTCGGTAATGATGTAATATTTGGTATTTAGGCCGAAGATTAGGGTTAGGGGAATTGCGAGGGTCCATCAAGCATGCCCGGCAGGGGTGCCCCCCCTGGCCGTGGAAAGCGGGCTTGTGGCCCCGTGGAAGCTCCTCTGCCTTGGTTTTCAAGTCTGGTGGCTTCCATATTCTCCACAAAAAATCATTCTAGAGGGTTTATTCCATTCGGACTGCGTTTAATATTCCTTATCCGCGAAACTCAAAAACAAGGAAAAAGCAGAAACTGGCACTAGGCTCTAGATTAATAGGTTAGTCCCAAAAATAATATAAAATAGCATATTAATGCATATAAAACATCCAAAACAGATAATATAATAGAATGGAAGAATCAAAAATTATAGATGCATTGGAGACGTATCAGCATCCCCAAGCTTAATTCCTGCTCGTCCTTGAGTAGGTAAATGATAAAAACAGAATTTTTGATGTGGAATGCTACCCAACATATTTATCCATGTAATATTATTTATTGTGGCATGAATATTCAGATCCGTTAGATTCAAAACAATAGTCTAATATTGACATAAAAATTGTAATACTTCGAGCACAACAACAAGGTAGTCGTGTCCTTTTGAAATAACATGGCCTTAGAAAGTTATCCCTACAAAATCATATGGTCTGGCTATGCTCCATCTTCCCCACACAAAGCATCTAAATCATGCACATGAAAAAGTCAAGCAATTGTTTCACACTTTTGGTGTTCTCAAACCTTTTCAACTCTCACGCAATACATGAGTGTGAGCCATGGATATAGCATTATAGGTGGAATAGAATATGGTGGAGGTGCAAAGGAAACAGGATAAGATAGTCTCACATCAACTAGGCATATCAACGGGCCATGGAGATGCCCATCAATAGATATCAATGTGAGTGAGTAGGGATTGCCATGACACAAATGCACTTAGAGCTATAAGTGTATGAAAGCTCAAAAATAAAACTAAGTGGTCGTGCATAATGAATATCCACTAGTTATATGAAAGTGACAAAATAGGAGACTCTCTATCATGAAGATCATGGTGCTACTTTGAAGCACAAGTGTGGAAAAAGATTGTAGCAATTGTCCCTTCTCTCTTTCTCTCATTTTTTTGGTTGGCTTCTTTGGCCTCTTTTATTTTTTTGGTTTGGGCTTCGCTGGCCTCTTTTATTTTTTGTAAAGTCCGGATATTTGTCCCAACTTGTGAGGGAGTCATAGCCTCCATCATCCTTTTATCTCATGGGACAATGATCTATTAATGAAAAATCATCACACTTTTATTTACTTATAACTCAAATAAAAATAAGTTACAACTCAATTCCTATGACAAGATATAACACTATATGCAATATGAAGTGATGATGCAAGTCATAGAAAAACTACATGGTGGAAGTTGCATGGCAACATATCTCCGAATGGCTATGGAAATTCCATAATATGTAGGTATGGTGGATTTTTTGAGGAAAATATGTTGGCTATTTTGAGGAAGGAGGGTTTGATGTACTGGCGAAAGCTGCGCGGTACTATAGAGGCTAGCAAAGATGGAAGGGTGAGAGTGTGTATAATCCATGGACTCACATTATTCATAAAGAACTCACATACTTATTTCAAAAGTCTATTATTTACAAAACAAACCATTAGACACATGCTCCTAGGGGAGAGGTTGGTAGGAGTTAACCATCGCGCGCTCCTGATCCTCACACAAAGGTTGACAATCATTAGACAAGTCATGCTCCGACTTTGTTGCAAAATGGTTCACCATACGTGCATGCTACGAGAATCACAAGCTTTAACACACGTATCTCTTCATTTCACAGATACTCACTAGCATGACTCTCATATGACCATCCCTATTATCTCAAAACTATATGCAAGGAATCCAACTTCTCATAGTTGTTAATGCACTTAATATGAAAGTATTTATTATATCCCTCTTGGATGCCAGTATATTAGGACTAAATTCACAACCAACAAATTACCATGCTGTTTTGAGAAAAATCTCAAAATAATATAACTGGGGAATGAGATTTCAATAATTTCTATAAAATATAACACCACCATGCTCTAAAAAGATATAAGTGAAGCACTAGAGCAACACTGCCTAGCTCAAAAGATATAAGTGAAGCATATAGAGTATTCTAACAAATTCACGATTCAGCATGTCTCTCTATAAAGATGTGTGCAGCAAGGATGATTGTGTCAAACTAACAAGTAAATATTCATATCATACAAGATGCTCCAAGCAAAACACATATCATGTGGTGAATAAAAATATAGCCTCAACTAAATATACCGATGGATTGAAGACGAAAGAGGGGATGCCTTCCGGGGAATCCCCAAGCTTAGGATTTTTGGTATCCTTTAGTATGACTTGGGGTGCCATGAGAATCCCCAATCTTATCCTCTTGCCACTATTTATTCCATAGTCCACCAAATCTTCACCCAAAACTTGAAAACTTCACAACACAAAACTCAACAGAAAACTCATGAGATCCATTAGTATAAGTAAAATACATCACCACTTTAGGGACTGTTTTGAACTCATTATTTATTTATATTTTTGTAACACCTACTGTATTCTAATTTTTCCATGACTCATACCCCTGATATGACCCATAAATACATCAAAATAAGCAAACAACACAAAGGAAACAGAACCTATCAAAAACAGAACAGTTTGTAGCAATATGTAAACTTCGAATACTTATGGAACTGTAAAAAGTCTGAAAAATTAGGAAAACCAGGGACATTTATTTATAAATCCTATGTAAAAATTTCAGATCACTTTGATCCTCCGAAAAAATCATAAAAATCCTGGACTGAGCGCAAAATTTTCTGTTTTCCAGCAAGATCAAATCAACAACTACCATAGATCACCCCAAAGGTTTTACTTGGCTCAAACACTAATTTAAACAAAAAAACAGAAGTAATAAATAAGTAATAATGTGCCAAACACACCAAAACATATGAAAAAAATATGAAAGCAAACTAAAATTGGGTTGCCTCCCAACAAGCGCTATTGTTTAACGCCCCTAGCTAGGCAAAACGCAATAGATCTAGGTATTGTAATAATAAAAATAAGGGAGATCATTCATGCTCATATCATACTACCTTATTTCAGAAGCTAATTTCCATTGTGTAAAGCATAAGGAATCAAACGGGCTGAATTTAAGATGATTGGGATCACCAAGATCAAGTGTGGGAGGGATAGGTTCCTCCTTATGTCCCTTATAGTGTATAAACAATTCATCGTTATAAGCTTTACTTTGGTTAAAGGCCGTGAGCATTTTCTTAAGAATGAACTATAATCCGTTATTTTATATAGCAAAATTATCATTGAGTTCAGAAATCTTATCAACCAAAACCTAGGTAGGGACTTTCTTTCTCAAATTTTCATTATGAGCAACTTGATCTTGAGATCATAGTCTCATTATCTCTTCTTGATTAAAAAGGATCTCCTCAATAGGGGGACATCCACCATTATTTTTATAATAATCAAAGATTTCACTAGCCTCTTTCATGATAAATCTAAACTCGTGAGCTAGGAATATCTTGGCGGCACACTTAACATAAGAATGTTGAATATTAGAAAACTCAAGGAAAATCATTTGTATGCAAGGGTGCATATGCAAGAATTATCTCTCAAGTTCACTTATTAACAAAGTTATAGTGCCCACCAGACTATTAGTTTTATTGAGAATGGAACCTCCTAAAGTAGGAAGCATTCCCGCACAAGTGAAAAAATCTTGAACAACACATTTTCCAATGATATTACCACTACCTATACAGAACCTTTTTGTATGAATGATAGTGGGTTCTTTTTGAAGGTTGTCATTATCAAGGGCATCAAGATTCCCTTCAAGATTATTACTAGCGATACCCCCCAGATTTTTAGCGATAACCTCCCTTGTTTCATACATGATGGCAAAGCGAGAAATCAAGCACACAAGCAAGAAGCAAACGAGGAGACGAACGAAAAAGAGCGAAAGGAAAATCTCTTTGAAAATCGTTTTAGAAGTGGGGGAGAGGTAAACGAGAGGCAAATGGAAAATAATGTAAATGCAAGAGATGATTTTGTGATGGGCACTTGGTATCCTTGACTTGCTATGTATCTCCCCTGGAACGGCGCCAGAAATCCTTCTTGCTACTTGTCGAGCATGTGTTGGTTTCCCGTGAAGAGGAACGGTTTGATGCAGCAAAGTAGATAAGTATTTCCCTCAGTTTTTGAGAACCAAGGTATCAATCTAGTAGGAGATACAAGCGAGCTACCAATAGATATACCTGCACAAGGAATCAAACTCTTGCACCCAACTCTATAAAGGGGTTGTCAATCCCTTCACGGTTCTTTGCAAGGATGAGATCTAGTAGAGATACATGTAGTAGGATGCTTGAAAGGAAAGTAAAAATAAAAGTTAAAATAGGTCAGCAAGTATTTTTGGTGTTTTTGGTTTTAGATCAGAAAGTATAATATGGAAAATAGACCCGGGGGCCATAGGTTTCACCAGATGGCTTCTCTCATGATGGCAAGTATTACGGTGGGTGAACAAATTACTGTCGAGCAATTGATAGAAAAGCAAATAATTATGAAGATAACCAAGGAAAGGATTATGCATATAGGCATCACGTCCGTGACAAGTAGACAGAAACGGTTCTGCATCTACTACTATTACTCCACACATCGACCGACTCCTGCCTGCATCTAGAGTATTAAGTTCATGAAGAATAGAGTAACGCATTAGGTAAGATGACATGATGTAGAGGGATAAACTCAAGCAATATGATGAAAACCCCATCTTTTTACCCTTGATGGCAACAATACAATACGTGCCTCGCTACCCCTACTTTGTCACTAGGTGAGGACACCGCAAGATTGAACCCAAAACTAAGCACTTCTCCTATTGCAAGAATTACCAATCTAGTTGGCCAAACCAAACCAATAACTCGAAGAGACTTGCAAAGATATGAAATTATGCATATAAGAATTCATGAAAGACTCAACTAATATTCTTGGATAATCTGAACATAAACCCACAATTCATCGAATCTCGACAAACACGCCGCAAAAGAGTATTACATCGGATAGATCTTCATGAAGATCATGAAGAACATGGTATTGAGAACCAAAGAGAGAGAAGAAGCTATCTAGATACTAGCTATGGACCCATAGGTCTATGGTGAACTACTCACGCATCATCGGAGGGGCAATGGTGTTTATGTAGATGCCCTCCGTGATCGGATCCCCCTCCGACAGATTACCGGAAAAGGCTCCAAGATTGGATCTCTCGAGAACGGAGGCTTCTGGCGGCGAAAAAGTGCTTTCGTGGCTCATTTCGATAATGATGGAATATTTGGGTATTTATAGGCGAAATATTAGGGTTAGGGGAGTTGCCAGGGGCCCACAAGCCTGCCCGGCGCGGGTGCCCCCCTTGTCGCGGCAAGCGGGCTTGTGGCCCCGTGTCAGCTCCTCTGGCTTGGTTCTCAAGTCTCGTGGCTTCCATATTTTCTAGAAAAAATCATTCCAGAGGTTTTATTCTGTTTGGACTCTTTTTAATATTCCTTATCCGTGAAACTCAAAAACAAGGAAAAAACAGAAACTGGCACTAGGCTCTAGATTAATACGTTAGTCCCAAAAATAATATAAAATAGCATATTGATGCATATAAAACATCCAAAACAGATAATATAATAGCATGGAACAATAAAAAATTATAGATACGTTGGATATGTATCAGCTTTGTACCAAGGATTACATGCTTCGGCAGCAAGACTTGTACAAAGGGTGGTTGCCAGGGCTGGCCGGCAACCGCGCCTTATGGGTAGAACTTTCGAAGATGTTCGATATTCTAGGAGTTTCTCACCGGAACGTTTAGGATCGAAAGTAGATCTAGAGGGGGGGGTTGATTAGACTACTTGACTAAATAAATGTTTTGCCTTTTTCCAATTTGAATTCTTGGCAAGTTTTAGCATTCATAGCATATCAAGTAACACCCTACACATGCATGTCTAAGAGTGTAACAGCGGAAAGTAAAGATATTGCACATGCAAGTAAACAGAAGGTTAGGAAAGTAAACACAAGTGATGACACAATGATTTTTCCCGTGGTTCCCATAGGTGATGCTATCGTACGTCCATGTTCATGGAGTCTTCAACCCACGGAGGGTAATAGTCGCGAGAGTCCACGGAGGGCTCTACCCACGGAGGGTTCCACAAAGAAGCAACCTTGACTATTCCATGCGGCTTCCATCCATGAAGGACTAGCCTCACTATGGGTAGATCTTCACTAAGTAGGCAATCTCCTTTCCCTTTCAAACTTCTTGGTTCACTCCACAACAAGAAGTAGGAGGCTCCCAGGTGACACCTAACCAATGTAGGAGGCACCCCCCCCCCCGAAAGGTAATAGGCTCGGTAATGACGATGAACTCCTTGCTCTTGTGCTTCAAGATGATAGACTCCCCAACACACAATCACTCTCTCACAGATTTGGCTCGGTAGAAGAGATGGGATTGGTGGAAAGCAACTTGGGGAGGCTAGAAATCAAGATCTATATGGTTGGAGTGGAAGATCTTGACCTCAACACAAGGGTAGGTGGTTCTCTCTTAGAAAACTGAGTAGGATAGGTATGGAATAGTTCTGAGTGCTTCTCTTTCGGGTAGGTGGTGGGGTATATATAGGCATCCCCAAAAATCCAACCGTTACACACTATAAGTCAATCGGTGATACCGACGTGTAAATCTCGGTGGTACCGAAGTGACCAAAAGTGCCAACTTTTGAATCTCGGGGGGACCGATATACAATTCTCGGTTTCACCGACAAGGTGACCAATGGTCAGATTTACCAATCTTGGTGACGCCGATTCACCATTTTCGGTGACCAAAAATGAGATCTTGCGTAACATAATCTTGGCAACCCAACTCGATGGCACCGAGTGTAGTGTCGGCTGCACCGAAGTGTTGGGTTTTGGCTGAGTCTGTCTAGGGTTTAGAATCGGTGGCACTGGGATAGGAATGTTGGTTGCACCGATTTTGCATATTTGGCTCAGGACAGACTTTGGTGGGAGAGTTTGTGGATGTTTTGGTGACTATTACTTGTGCACGTTTGAGCATATTGTTCATCATCAAAACTTACCCCCTTTTAATAGTATTGGCTTTCCTATGGACTCAAAGTGATTTCTCACAAATGTAAAATGTAAAGTCCTCTTGCTTGAAGCTTGGCCAACCTATTTTCTTGAATCTTGGGGTAATTCCACAATTCTTTAGCCATCCTTATCATTGAACTTGCCCTGAAATATAATTGGTGAATGCATTAGTTCAATGACTTCTATGTTGTTATTAATTACCAAAACCACCAAGGAAGCAAATGTGCTTTCAGTCTCCCCCTTTTTGGTAATTGATGACAACATATAGATCAAAGGTTCGACAAAGATATAATCATGGAATATAATCATCGCTTTGAGAAGTATGTGATAAGCAAGAGCTCTCTTTAAATTTATGCATTATTTTTAAACTTGAGTTTGAATGCAAATGCACAATCGATTAGGTACATGGGTTACTTCTTACATGTCACATGCCACTTGGTGATGTGCGAGAATAATTGGAATGAATATCATAGCACAACACAATAAACCAAAGATGAATGATCATCACATAAGCATTAAGATGATAGGAAATAGTAGCATCACACATTAAAGTGTATGATCAAACATCATCCAGTGTGTATCACAAGCAAAACAAACAAGTATCATGGAAACCAAATGCAATTGTTTTGAAAAGGCAACAAACACCACACGCTCTCTCAATCGAAGCCTAATGATCTATATACACTTCTCCCCCTTTGGCAACAAGTTACCAAAAAGTTCAAAGGAATATAACTAATCGTCCTTGGGCTGATCTCCTCCGGTTGTCGATGAAGGAGTCCAGATGACGGCGTCGGCGAAGATCTCTGCAGATGTCGTGGATGGAGCTGGAGTGGTCACTAGAGGAACTAGAGATGATGGAGCAGGAGCTGTGCTGACAGTAGCAGGAGTTGATGAAGAAGGCCTCAAGTCTGGTGCAGGCATTGTGGCTGATCTAGTCTGAGTGGTGAACTGGGTGTCTTGCCCGAGAGGTGATTCATCCTCATACCATCATCATCATCATCATTTGAAGTAGAAGAGACACGAGGGATGTGTATGGAGTCAACTTCCTTCTGAACCTCTATAACTGTCTTGGACAACTTGTCCATCTTATCACCAAGAACCTTGATTCTTGTCTCGAAGATCCTCACTAGACTGTTCTGGTTGTCCAGAATCCCCTTGATATCCTTCTGCATGCCCTGGATGGTTGAGATCAGAAGATCCATTTGCTCGTTCTTGGATCTGGGGGCTTGAGCACTAGCGGCTCGAACATCTTCTTCTTCTGCCTGTGCTGTAGAAGATGTGGGATGATCTGGGTCCATCACCACGACAGTATCCTCAAGATCTGGCTGTAGGGGCAGATGTGGACGATCTAGAGAAAAATGTGCTTCTCCAACTGAGAGTTGATAAGCAACTGGATGTAGGGTGCATAACGGCAAGGGCGCTTTTGATCAACAACAACCCTCTTTATTGTCTCAACAATCAAATCCAGGACTCTAATATCGGTGTTCCTATCAAGGTGGATCAACATGTTAATGGAGTAGCCTTGGATTATCTTGTCATCTCCTAACTTGGGCATCAATGTGTGCCTCAAAATGGTGTTCATTGTACGGAGGCCTGCTTCCAGATAATAGATGGATCCTAGCTTGTGTGATTGCACCTTGTCAGCAGGGATAGGAGTATACATATCTTGCATGGCATTGTGACTTGCCTTGGGTTCTGAGTATACATCCATATCTCCTTCCTGAGCTTCTGGAACCTCTATAAGTGCAGCCCACTCCTCAACAGTGGATTCATACCTTGCACCTTCAGTCATCCATACAATTCTACCATCTCTGTAGAAATGAGCAGTGGAGTAGAATTGCATGATCATCTCATTATTCCATGTAGTAAGCTCTCTGCCAATGAACTTGTCCAGACCAATGCAATGGAAGTTATCTTGGACACTTGGGACGTAGTCCACATTATCTTTAATGAACTTCCAATCGACATATCTCATGTCGCTAACAGAAGGGCTCTTGTCAAGCAACACTGTCTCATAAAAGTCATGTTGCTCTCTTGTGTAGAACCTGTAGTCAACGACAGTTTTTCTCCTCTGAGCATAAGGATCTATGGCTCTCTAGGCTCTCAATCCCGAGTCTTTCCTCTTCTTCATGTCCTCAGCAACTAAGTGGCTAGCATCATGCACTCGAAGATGTGGTCTGAGCTTCATCAAGGTTGTCAAGTCATCACCATCTTCAGTTCTGGAGGCAGTCCCCTTGTTCTTCTCAGAAGCTGGAATATCTCTGGTAGTCCTCTTGGACTTCTGTGCAGGAGCTTTCTTCGAAGTAGGCTTGGTGCTCTTGGAAGTGCCAGTATTTGGCATTGCATTAGCCATCAGCTTCTTGGCTTTCTTCTTGGGAGGGGCCTTCCCAACATGTTCGTCCTCCTCTTCCTCAGCAGCAGCACCAGCAGCCTCCCTTGGATCTTCATACATAGAGGTAGGCCTGCGAATCACATGGACAATCCTTTTCCTGGACTTCTTCTCCCCTACCTTCTTAGGCAAAGCCTTCCATGGGGGATCAATAGAAATAGTGGCCCTAGCACTCTCATGTGCTTTGATAGTCTCTGAGCTGGCATAGATCTTGCTGACAACTCTTTTGGAAGAAGTAGCTTCGGTTGCTGACTTCTTGGCAGCCTTTTCTTGCTTCTTAGAAAGAATCTCCTCAGGAATGAAATATGAATCCTCTTCATCAGAGTTGAGCTTCTTCCTGGTCCTGGTGGCAGCCTTGGGCAACCCATGAGAGCTGGGGGGTGCCTGGATCTGAAAAGAACTGGCTTCTGGGATAGTGCCAGAACTCAATTCAACTCCCTGCTCTACCAAATTTTGACCGCCCTCTGAGCCTGACATACTGACCCTGTGAAAAGAGTATAGGAGAGCAGAACTAGATGAGTCATCACAAAATGAGGCTGGATTTTGAAATTTGAACAATGAATTTTCAAGATTTTTGCATTCTGTCAAATAAATATCGGTATACCGAAACAGAGTTTTCGGTGGGCCGAGACTGACTGACTCTCTAACCGAACCTTGGCACCCTTTTCGGTCGGACCGAAAAGAGCAACTCGGTCCCATCGAGTCAGCTCTCAGGCACACAGAAAAGCACATCGGTGAGACCGATATGTTAGTTTCAGTTCCATCGAGATTTATTTGGCGGACGGCAAAACCCTAGAAAATTCGTCATTCGCAAGATTTTAGAGTTTTGAGTGCATAGGAATACGTGCAAAGGGTGTATCAATGATAAAAGTGAATCTAATGTGCAAGAATCGGACGAGGAGAGAAATAGAGATCAAATCCGTACCCTAGCTTGGCGCGGGTCCTCTACGGCGGCGATGAGGGAGTGGATTTCGTCGGCAATAGCGATTCCCAACGACGGAGGAGCGTAGGGAGACAAGGGCGATGGCCAAGGGTCACGTGGGCGGCAACTTAGGGTTCCGAGGCATGATGAATGAGATTAAAATTCAAAGCGTCGGGGTCCACAGCTTATATACCCACCACTATCGGTGACACCAATTCTAACTTTTTGGTGTCACCGAGTGCCTCAACTGTTAGCTGATAGGGACACTCGGTGTAACCGAGAAAATGGAATCGGTGGTACCGAGATTGAAAACTAGATCAACCCTAGGCATTCAGTGATACCAAGATTTTGTGGTTGGTTCCACCGATATGCACTTGGGAGGTTTTAATGGTCAGTCCTTGTCGATATGGAACTCCGAGTGCTCCACACACAGAGGGATCAAAAAGCACGTGTTCAAATTTTGTGATGCAGTATGAATAGAGTATGAGGTGAGAAAGCATATATAGCTAAAGAAGTGATCCTAGGCATTCTTGTATATCCAATTGGCAAAAGATAAATCAAAAGCCAAGTAGCAACAATTGCATATCCTTGAATGAGAAAGTAAATTCAGATCAACATGCTCACACAATAAGGTGTCAAATGAAATCATGGCAAACATGCAACACTCTAGCATCTAACAATCACTTGGTCGATGACGAAGTCATCTATATATGAGTATTTGACTTAGGAGCCAAGTAAGAGTACTTGATCATAGGTCATACTCATTGTTTAAGCACAAGTGGGGTTACCACTTTTACATAAAGCATTTAATGTTATCACATTCTAAGAGATGCTTTGGATCAAGTCTTAGAGTAAAGCTCCCCCTTGATGTGACATACCCCCATAAGAGGGATAAACTAACCTGGGGTTTCATCAATGAAGACTTCATGTTGGCGAGGTAGTGGTGGATCCTAAAGGTTGATGAAGATCACCAAGAGTTGGGAGCATCCTTGTTGTTTCCTTACTCTTCTCACCTACATGGGTTAGTCCCAACACACAAGAGACAAACACAAGGATGTCTATGGACATGGAGTGCAAAGCGTGTGTAATGATGTCCATTTATTTGTTGATTACCTTGTCCCTTGCTTACCTTTGAGGGAACGTGTGACTCCTTGATCTATTCCATAGGGTTGATGTTGATTGAAAATAGATCTTGCCAATAATGAATATAAGTGAATTTCATTGGCAGAGTCACCCCTCAAGAACTCTCTAGTTCTTCTTCTTCGGAATCCACATCAAGTTGATGGTGATCCTTGGTGTTGAAGTAGCACTTGTATAAGTTGAGCTTGTAGTACCCTTCGGAACCCACTTCACCAAAGCTTGGGGTTCATCTTCATAAGAGTCAAAGTCCTCTTGGAGCTTGTTCTTACCTTTGAGCTTGGTGTCTTATGGTGGAATGTCATGTTGAGTGTATGTCCCCTTCAGAAACATATTTTCATACTTCTCCCTTTGAGGAACAAACTTGGGATTGGGATATTGACCTTCTTCACATTCAACTCCGTTAGCGTTGAAGTAGACAACACCGCAATTCTTCCGGTATCCTCCATGCTTGCGTACAATCTCATCAAATTGTTTGTACCCTTCAAGACTTTTGTAGATACCTTTCTCTCTAATTCCTTTCAATAAAGAATTTTCTTGCTCAAGTGTAACTTGGCTAAGAGAATCATCATTAGTGGAATCAATAGAAATACTAGGAGCAACATCATTGGGTTTAGCATTTTTATTGTTGCTACTAGATGAAGAACCTTTCTTTCCTTTGTTACTAGTTTGCTTAGATTTGACTTGTGGCATGAATGTAGACAAGAGTAGTCGTTTGGCACTATAAGATGAAGTCTTCTTTCGGAGATCATCATTGATAGCTTTAAGAAATTCATGTTCTTGCTCCAAATTGAGCTTCTCAAAGCGTAGCTTCTCATGAATTCTTACAAGCTCTCTATGATCTTCAAAAGTAGATTCATGAGATAACTTAAGAGTGTTGAGTTCTTTAGTTAGTTCTTCTATTTTCATTTTATCATCGTCAATTGAGTTATCTTGACTAGTATGAGAAACATCAAGTTCATTATGGTTAACATCAATAGTTTTATCACATAGCAAGTCATAATCGTAAAGAAAATCATCTTCATCACTATCGAAGTCAAGATATTCGGGGTGTGATACCTTGGGGCCTTTAGCCATGAAGCAACTTCCACCTCCTTCATTTGGTGAATCAAATAGATCATAGGAGTTGGTTGTCACTAGTGCAATTCCGGCAAAACCATCATCTTGACTATAGTCGGAGTTGGAGTGATAGCTTCTCTTGAGTGGTTGTCAGAGTCAGAGCCAGAAACCCATTCACCAACATGAGCTTGATGCTTTCTTCTTGAGTAGCTCTTGGTGTGCTTGACCTTCTTCTTCGAGTCCCTACTTCTCCTTGAGGGTCTTCGTTCATAACGATCATCCCTATTCCTTGTCTCTCTTCAAGGTGATTCGTCTCTTGAGCTTCGTCTTCTTGGTGACTCTTCTCTTTGTTTGTAAGGAGCCGAGCACTCATTGGAGTAGTGTCTGGGCTTCCCACATTTGTAGCAGTTTCGGCCATGACTTGACGAACACTTCTCTTCATATCTTGAGTTGGAGCTGCGATCTTTGCTTCTATTCTTGTAGAACTTGTTGAATTTCTTGACCATGAGGCCTATCTCTTCATTTGTGACAAGGTTGTCGCTTGAGGTAGCGGGAGCATCACTTGTGGCTTTGTAAGCACCGCTAGACTTGTGATGAAGGTCTACCTAGTCCTTGAGTGTCATCTCATGAGTAACGATTCTACCAATCACTTTTGTTGGTTTTATATCTTTGTAGTTGGGCATCATTTGGATCAATGTGCACACACTGTCATATCTCTCATCCAAAGCTCGAAGTATCTTCTTGATGATGAACTTGTCAGTCAGTTGTTTGCTTCCTAAGCCGGCAATCTCATTTCTGATGAGAGCTAGCCTAGAGTACATCTCAGTGACTGCTTCACCATCCTTCATATTGAACTTGTCAAGTTGACCTTGAAGAACATCTAACTTGGATTCTCTCACAGACTCAGTTCCTTCGTGCATATCAGCCAAAGTATCCAAAATTTCATTTGCGTGTTCTGATTTTGTTGAATTCTTCAGGACATAGGCAGTTGAAAAGAATGTCACATGTTTGATCATTGAGTTGCAACATCTTCAATTCATCCGCAGACGCTTCATGATCCGGTTCCTTTCCATCCGCAAAGAATTCACCTTGCAAGCCAACACAAACAACAGCCCAAATGGCAGGATTATGACCAAGCAAATGCATTTGCATTTTATGCTTCCAACTAGCAAAATTAGTTCCATCAAAGTACGGACCTCTACGGTGATAATTTCCCTCTCTATATGTCATACTTCTCCTAGGTTGTGAAACCAATGCAATGGAGACCAAAGCTCTGATACCACTTGTAGGATCGAAAGTCGGTCTAGAGGGGGGTGATTAGACTACTTGACCTAATAAAAGTTTTGCCTTTTCCCAATTTTAATTCTTTGAAATTTTTAGCATTCATAGCATATCAAATAACACCCTACACATGCATGTCTAAGAGTGTAGCAGCGGAAAGTAAAGACATTACACATGTAAGTAAAGAGAGGGTTAGGAAAACAAACACAAGTGATGACACGATGATCTTTCCCGTGGTTCCGATAGGTGCTACTATCGTACGACCACATTCATGGAGTCTTCAACCCACAGAGGGTAACAGTCACGAGAGTCCACGAAGGGCTCTTCCCACGGAGGGTTCCACGAAGAAGCAACCTTGACTATTCCATGTGGCTTCCATCCATGAAGGACTAGACTCACTATGGGTAGATCTTCACGAAGTAGGCGATATCATTGCCCTTACACACTTCTTGGTTCACTCGACAACACAAAGTACGAGGCTCCCAAGTGACACCTAACCAATCTAGGAGGCACCACCCTCCAAAAGGTAATACGCTCGGTAATGACAATGAACTCCTTGCTCTTGTGGTTCAGGATGATAGACTCCTCAACACACAATCACTCTCTCACAAATTTGGCTTGGTAGAAGAGATGGGATTGGTGGAAAGCAACTTGGGGAGGCTATAAATCAAGATCCATATGGTTGGAGTGGAAGATCTTGACCTCAACACAAGGGTAGATGGTTGTCTCTCAGAAAACTGAGTAGGATAGGTATGGAATAGTTCTGAGTGCTTATCTTTCGAGTAGGTGGTGGTAAAGGGGTATATATAGGCATCCCCAAAAATCCAACCGTTACACACAATAAGTCAGACTCGGTGACACCGATGTGTAAATCTCGGTGGTACTGAAGTGACCAAAAGTGGCAACTTTTGAATCTTGGAGGGACCGATATACAATTCTCGGTTGCACCGACAAGGTGACTAACGGCCAGATTTACCAATCTCGGTGACGTTGATTTGCCATTTTCGGTTGGACCGGAAATGAGAACTTGCGTAACAAAATCTTGGCAACCCAGCTTGGTGGCACCAAGTGCAGTGTCGACTGCACCGAAGTGTTAGGGTTTGGCTTAGTTTGTCTAGGGTTAGGAATCGATGGCATCGGGATCGGAATGTTGGTTGCATCGATTTTGCATATTTGTCTTAGGACAGATTTTGGTAGGAGAGTTTGTGGATGTTTTGGTGATTGTCACTTGTGCACGTTTGAGCATATTGTTCATCATCAAAACTTTACCCCCTTTTGATAGTATTGGCTTTCCTATGGACTCAAAGTGATTTAGCAAAAATGTAAAATGTGGAGCCCTCTTTCTTGATGGTTGACCAACCTATTTCCTTGAATCTTGGGGTAATTCCACAATCCTTTAGCCATACCTATCATTGAACTTGCCCTGAAATATACTTGGTGAAAAGATTAGTTCAATGTGTGATATGTTGTTATTAATTAACAAAACCACCAAGGGAGAAAATGTGCATTCAGAATGCCATCCTCGGTCTCCAGGCGGACTGCACGGGGCCTTGTGACTCGTACTACCCGATAAGGGCCTTCCCACTTCGTCATCAACTTGTTTGGATTCTTGGCGGACTGAATGTCACCTTCCTCAAGATTTTTGGCATTGACCTTGCGGCTATGGTAGCGGCGCAAAGCCTGCTGGAAGTGTTGGGGATATAACCCCGCAATATGACCCACCTAAAAGGCTCTGGGTTATACTTGATGGCTCGTGAGCCAGCGCAAAGGTGAGCCGTGAAGCCTGCGGCCTAGGAAGATAGGCGGCTCATGGTGTGGACCGCAAGGTAGCCCGGACGGAGAAGACCCGGGCGTGTAAGCCGCTCGGGGACAGCTTGGACAAGAAGATAGAGGAAGACTCGGATAGACAATGAGACTCGGTTACCAATTGTAAGACCCGTGGTCCTAACCTCCTATATAAAGGCAGACCCGGGGCGACTTAGAGATCAGGCTATCGAGAACTAGGTCAAGCTTTAGCTCCCTTGTAATCGATACAACAAGTAATACAGGAACAAGCAGGACATAGGCTGTTACCTCGACTTGAGGGGCCGAACCTGGGTAAACTCATGTCCTTCGTCCCAATCAACCCCTTTGAGTCCATCACGTTAGCGATGGCATCGAATCCACGTCCGTTCACCTGGACATCTACCGTGATAAATCCACGATAGTTGGCGCCCACCGTGGGGCTTGCGTTTGGTGGTGTTGAGTTCTCAAAGGGCTCTCTCCCAGGGATTGAGGGATACATGGTCGGAAGGATGAGCAAGAGTCGTCGCGGCTGGTTCTACATCGACGATGCCGGCTCGGGGCTTGATGCTGAGTCCGTGGAGTATGGATTTCGGGTTCCGTTCGGCGGGATCCACGTTTTCATCGGAAAGGCTGATAGATCTACACCAGGGCCGGACATCTGCACTGACATCGTCGAGCCGGCTCGGCGTCTCCAACCTGCAAGTAACATGCGGCCCGCCTGTGCCAATCCAGGTCAGAGGCATATCTTCGTAGGCTTCACTCAAGGTATGGATCTAGAAGCTTCCGGGTCATAGGAAATCCTTGTCTATTAAGAGGATGAATCTTCAAGTGGAGAAATAGAATTAGTGTACCAGCTCTGCAATGGTGGCCTTGGGGGCTACGACAATGTTTGTCCTAAGTCGGATAGCTCTGAGCCGGATACTTTAAAGCCTCCGGTTCATGCTGCGGTGTTCATGGAGGGATCAACCCCAGCCACGAGTAGTGCAGTCGCGAGAGCCGCCGTCTCGGGTGATAATCCGCCGCCGCTGGCTCAAGTTCTTGTGGAGCTGATGGATGAGCTTGCGGTTCTTATGGCCACTGAAGTCACACCAGATAATCAAGCAGCTCGGAATTTAGAGATTGCAGGGATCAATGGACAGATGACAGAGGAATGACAAAGGATGGCTGAGCTGAAGGTCTAGATGGAAGAAGAGGCAGAACATATCAAGACAGATGCTTTCCGTTTGGGGCTGGACCAAATATCAGCAGCGGTGGTACACCGAAGGAGGCATCAGTCCCGTCTACCAGAGCGCTATAGAGCGAGGAACCTCTTCAATACCCCTGGCGCGGGGCGAGCCACTGGCCTGCCCGAGAGCCACCCAACGGAACGACCGGCGACTCATCCGGCCCAACGTAACCATGCTTCACCAGGGGGCTTTCCAACGCCGGCGGGTCATTATTCTAACCCGGCCGAGAACATGGTGGCAGCAGCCACCCGGCTTGAGCCGATTCCTATACCGGATGAAGCACCCTTTGCGGAGGATGAGCGGAACGCCATCGGGTACTTGCAGACGTCCATGGCCCAGCAGGAGAGATACACTCACAGCCGGAGCCGCGTCCATTCAACCCCTCTTCCTAGCCGTAGCTTTCGCCGGTGCTACGAGTCACACCCGGGTTCCAGTAGCAACCATCACAGAGAGATTCCAATGGGTCACCAACCGGGAAGAGATACGCAGGCATGTGTAAACCACGCAGGAGCCCACAAGGGGCGCTAGCTAGGCCGGCTTACCAGGAGCCCGGGCCTTCCGTTTCGGTAGGGGCAGGAGTAAACCCCAGGATGGTAGGGCTGCCGTGTGTATCCCCGGATCTGCGGAGCGAGCGGTTGCCGAAAGACTTCAAAGGTCCCCGCAAGGTCCCAAATTATACCGCTAATTTACCCCCGGAGGCCTGGGTGGAAAGCTATGAACTGGCCATGGAGATGTTGGATGTTAGTGAGGTGGTTTGTGCCAAGTATTTCGTCATGATGCTGGAAGGCCCGGCTCGTTCCTGGCTAAAGGGGTTACCACCTAATACCATCAATTCATGGGCGGAGCTCAGGGCACAATTCATTATAAACTTTCAAGGGACGTGCAAGCAGCCTATGACCATTGTGGATCTTGATCAATGTGTCCAACAGGAGAGCGAGTCGGCTCATCATTGGGTATGGCGGGTCTCGACAATTATCCATTCATCAGAGCAGATCACGGCGGCTCAAGCGGTGCTGATCTTGGAGAAGAACAACCACTTTATTCCTCTAAAGCAGAAACTGGGCCGGCTCAAACATACGTGTTAGGACATGGGAGAGCTCATGACGGCTCTCACAAAGTACGCCGACTCAGAAAACACGAAGTATCTGGGTTTTGATGAGGAAAAGGCTGGTCAAGGTAAGAAGAGCAACCAGGGCAAGGGTGCGGCAAACAATGGTAGCCAGAGTAAGCGTAAGAATCCAGAGGCCAGGTCAGAGCTGGTGGCCAATACAAATGCCCAGCAGAATCACCCCAAGGGCAACAGGAGGTTGAGACCGTCCTTTGGCAAGGATAATCCTTTTTCAGGCATGGAGGAGTTACTTAAGCGACCTTGTCCGAACCACAGTCTGCCTGATAAGCTGGCAAACCATACATGGGAAAGTTGTTCCTTTATGCAGAAATATAGGAGGTATGTTACACAACCTAACAATCGAGACGGTGGCCCGCCGGGCGGCTCAGGACATGGCGGGTCAGGAGCTGGGTTTGGTTCTGGCGGATCAGGATCCAATCATCCGGGTCAGGATGATCATGGGGGACACCAGCCGCATTCTGGTAACAATAATCAGCAACAACAGCAACAGCATAATCAATCCGGTTATCAGAGTAATCCAAAGCAATTCAGCTCTGAGCAGTACCATGTTTTTACGACCAGTCTCAATAAACGGGACCAGAAGTTGCGAAAGCGGGCGGTCAATGCGGTTGCGCCGGCTCTTCCGCATTATCTAAAGTGGTCTGAGTACGACATAACATGGAGCAGAGAAGATCACCCACCGCGCGTGGATGATCCGGGGTGGCTGGCTTTGGTTGTGGCTCCCCAGGTGGGTGGATATATGGTGAACAAGGTGCTCATGGACGGCGGCAGCAGCATAAACATCCTTTATTATGACACCTTCCGGCGGATGAAGTTGCTTGACAAAGACTTAAAACCTTCGTCCATTGTCTTTCATGGTGTGGTGCCGGGTAAGTCAACGCATCCGGTGGGCAGGATTTCTTTGGATGTGGCTTTTGGCGATGAATACAACTACAGAGTGGAATCCTTATGGTTTGAGGTGGTTAAGATCAAGAGCCCATATCATGCCTTGTTTGGACGGTTGGCTTATGCTATGTTCATGGCCCGGCCCTGCCATGTTTACTTACAGCTCAAGATGCCCGGGTTAAACGGTACCATTACCGTTCATGGTAACCGAAATACAGCTATTGAGTGTGAAGAAGGAGATGCGGCTTATGCAGAGTCCAGTTGTGCCCAGGAGGAGCTTAAGTTTTATAAGGAGAATGTTGATCCGGAGGTTAGGCAGAGCGCGCCAATCAGGAAATTTTAAGAGGGATTAAACCGCGGCTTATGGTTCCTTTGCAGCGAACGCCCGCGTGTTGGGTCGAAGAATTACCCTGTGTTTGATGGAGCATCTTAACCACCCCTAATAGGTCCACGGGTTTCACGCCCCTCTTTATGGTGTACGGCGCTGGGGCCGTTTTACCCAGTGACATCCGACATGACTCGCCAAGGGTGGTGGCTTACATTGAGACGGACAACGAGACGGCACACCAAGACACATTGGATGCTTTGGAAGAGGCGCGAGAGTTAGCAGCGGCCCGATTGACGATTTGTCAACAAGACCTGCGCCGCTATCACAACCACAGGGTCAAGACTCGGACATTCCAGGAGGGCGACTTGGTGCTCTAGCTGATTCAAGATCAGACAAATATGCATAAGCTGTCACCTCCATGGGAAGGACCCTTTGTGGCCAGCAGAAATCTCAACAACGGGTCATATTACCTCATTGATATCCGAGACGACTCAGATACGGCGGGTCAGGAGACCCGTCGGCCATGGAACATCGCGCATCTCCGGCCTTATTTCACCTAAGGGTGTAGAGACCCACCATTGTACACTATAATTGTACATATCATAGTTATATAAATAAACAAAGAAGCCTCTGCTGTTTCACACATCCTCGTACGAGAGAAGATTAAACAATATTCCGGTTGATGCATCAACTGAGGTCGGCGAACGACAGTAGATGCCTATTTGCTAGGCGTTACGCCACAAAAAAACCGACTAAGGTAAATTAGTCGTGGCAAGGGCGGCTTCTTACCTTCGGGTACAGCTTCTAACGCCTATCCGCCGGCGGGTTACGCCGTATGGCTGAACGGCAGTAGATGCCTATTAAGCCGGCATTTTGCCACAAAAAACCGACTAAGGTAAATTAGTCGTGGCGAGGGCGACTTCTTACCTTCGAGTACAGCTTCTAACGCCTATCCTCCAGCGGGTCAGGCCGTACTGCTGAGGGGGGCTTCTTACCGACGGGTATCACTTCTAACACCGTATCGGCCGGCTTTATGCCATCTCCGGCTAACCAGTTTAGCCGCGGTTATGAGAGGTTTTTTACCGACGGGTAGCTAACATCTCATGACCCGCGAACGGCGGTTTCTTACCTCCGAGTACAGCTTCTAATGCCTATTAGCCAGCCTTAGGCCACGTAAAAATAGCTAATGTAAATTAGCTGCGGTGTCGTGGATTTGTCACGGCAGATGTCCGGATCAACAGACTTAGGTTCGGGGCGAAACGCAACTACGTGGCGGCTTGAAGGGGTTGGTCAGAATCGAGAAGACGCGGAGTTTTACCCAGGTTCGGCCCCTCCGATGGAGGTAAAAGCCTACGTCCTACTTGTCTGGTATTGATGATGATGAAGATCTCTCAGTTACAAGGGTGCTAATTGCTACCTCTAATAATGAGAGCCTCTAATCTCTTGTGTTTTCTAAACTTGTGGACTTATGTCTCTTGAGAACTTGTCCCTCTAGGGGTGCTCTACCCCTCCTTATATAAGTGGAGAGGGTAGGCTTTACAAATAGAATCCTACTAGGAGTAGGATTAGGACTCGTCTCTCACGAATCCTACTCCGGGTCTTATTTCCTTTAAGGGAATCCTTCTCTCTTGTGGGCCTTCTCCTGTGGGCCTTCTCTTGTGAGCCGCCTGGCGCCGGCTCACCCGCCGGCTCTTGGGCTTGGTCATCCTGTGACCCGCTTGCCGGGTCATAAATAAGATGTCATGTCTTCGGCCGGGTCTCCTGTGAGTCGCCAGGCCGGGTCATACCATGGGGTATATCCCTGTCATTAGCCCCTAGGTTAGCTTGAATTTATTCATGGTAAGCTCCTGAAATAAGAGTAACAAATATGTTAAGTGGCCGGCTTGCTCCTTTGGCCGGCTTATAAAATGGCTTCTTAGAAATTCTGGTCTTTTCTCCATAATCATCTTGCTTGTCAATGTCTTTTGAAAAATATTGAGAATAGAACACCCATATGCCATTGAGTCGGCTTCCAATACTCTTGGCAGGTCATCGCTGCCGGGTCATGATCATTGATGATGCCGGGTCATTTATTGTTGGTGTCTCCGGGTCAAATAACTAGAATCCAGCTGACTTGATAAAAATATTGGGATAAAAATCCATCTGATGTAAAACCGGACTTCCATTGTTGTGAAGCAGGGCGGCTTACATAAAATCTGGCGGGTTATGATCTTTTGATAACAGCGAGTCATAAGTGTTGGTGACGCCGGGTCTAACAACTGCACTCCATATTTAATATCTTGAAAATTCTCCTCAAAGTTTTTGATATGTCCACATTACCTGTATCCCCCAAGATCCGAGATTATCCATGATAACTTGGTGCTTTGCAAATAACATTTTGGACTGTGTAGCCCCCAAGTGTCGGGTTGTCCTGCCTGCAGCAACCTAGGACTTATAATGCTTCGGCGGGTGTAGCCCCCAAGGGCCGGATCTGTCACGCCCAAGATGCGCGCCTATCCGTTTTGAGGCACGAGGTCCTCACAAAGGATAGAAGTGCATCTTGCCGTTAGCAAGATAAGCATCATCACATCATACATGTACTGAAGGGGAGAGTATATAAATTTGGCTTACACTCGCCACATGCTAAATTACAATATCACTCAGTTCATACATCAAGAGGAACACAAGGTCCGGCTACGGACGAAAGCAAATGATAAAAGCAAATGCGATGATACTATCAAGCTGCCCAGGATCACGACCAGGTCCTCTACTCGTCGGGGTACGTCACATACATGCGTCCTCTCTCTTCATCATACTCCCATTGCAGCTGCGTAAGATCATCCTGAACATAATCATCTGAACCTGTACCAGAATTGTTGTAGTAAACTGTGAGCCACAGAGGACTCAGCAATCAAGTAACCTGGGTGCCAACACTATATAAGCTTTAGGATGGAATGGTGATGTTTAAGTCTGCATCAACTCTAAGCATTTATGGTGGCTAGCTTACGTAGCAAGAATGTAAAGTGAGTGGTCTACGACAATCGGTCGATTTCTAACATGATCTCTAAGAGATCCTGAACACCTGCTTACGTCAGTCATAACCACACCGTGTTCTCTCTCGGATCATGTTCACGAGCAGAGACAGTCACGGTTACTCACACAGTTGGTGTGTTTTGTTTGAGTTTACATCAAGTTTGCTAGAACCGGGTGTTAAACAAATATCCAAGTTGCCACATAACCGCGGGCACGGCTTTCCGAAAGATTTAACCCTGCAGGGGTGCTCCAACTAGTCCATCACAAATAACCACACTCCGCGGGAATTCCTCGACCACCGATCTCATGATCTTCATCGGTAACTACAAAGGAATTCCAACACCTCGAGTAAACCCTAAGAAAGTCAGAGTCCACACGCAAGACATTCGATAAAGGTAAAATAAATCCAGCAAGACCACCAGACGTGTCGACGAACCCGATAAGAGTCGCGTATCTCAGTCTTAGGACACGACAGATGGGACTAGCTACAGGGAAACCAAACCTCAAGTTGCCCCGAGGTGGCCCCGCAGGCAGCCCAGTTTGGACCAACACTCATGAGGAGCACTGGCCCAGGGGTTGTTTAAATTATCCACGGGGTTGCCAAGCCCTATGCAGGTTCATTAAGTTATTAGCAAATGTAGTACCAATGTTGGGTCTTGCCAGACAAGTTTTAATCTCAACCGAATAAACAAGGGGGTCCCCATAACAACCCGAAGCATGTTAGGAGCGCAAAATATGGAAAACATAACACCGGTAACAAGGAACTAATGACGGTATGAGTGGAACAAATCACTTAGCAAAAGGCCAAGCCTTCCACCAATACTAGATATAAATGTGCATTAATTTAAATAACAGAATTATTGTGATATTCAATCCATGTTATCACATGGAACAACCTGCACCTGCAACTAAGAACGCTATAATAGGGGGCTGAGCAGCGGTAACTTAGCCAATCAACGGTTTGCTGGGATGTTGAGGTTAGAGGCTGTCATGGCAACATGGGGGCTGATATCATGTGGTAGGTAGCGCAATGGTAATGATAAGAACGAGAAACTAGCAAGCAAAGATAGTATTGGGATCCGGGTACGATCATCTTGCGTGTTGGTTCTTCAGCGGAACAAGTAGCGGGATCCTCGTAGTGGTACTCTCCAGGTTCCTCAAACTCAGATTCGACATTCGCGTCTACCCAAGAGAGACAGAAAATAAATAACCAAACAAGGTGCAATGCACAACCAAGATGATGCATGATCATTTTAATGAAGAATTTAACATGGCAATTCAATTCTAGTCAAGTTTCACGTGCAAAGGTGGTGGATTAATGAATCTGTACAGAACCTCATGTTAAGTTATTTAGACATTCATGAACATGGCAATTATGTATGCATCATGAAAAATCGATGGAAATGCGTATAAAGATCGCGAGAAACGGAGCTACGGTTATCGAGATATGCTCACGACAAGGTATGAAGGCAAAAACTCAAGACCACCAAATACCTGGGCCAATTCTTGGCATTACAAGGTATCCACTGGAAAGGAGATGAAAAACCAATCACAATAGACTCAAGAATCACTCAAATCCATTAAGTATAGCTCCCACAACACACAAAACAACATAGCACTCAATCTGCCACAAAACATGAACATAGCAGTTTGAAAAGCTCACAACTATTGCTACAGGAACCTACAGCCACAAACAAGACATGAACATAAACTACACCACCCACTCACCAATTCATCCAACTATGCAATCAGCAAAATAACAACACATCACTATGCATGGAGCTGGCAAGTAGGCATGATGAAACAAGTTTTTAGGGACTTAGTGAAACTTCCAGTTTTCTGGAATCTGGGTTAATAAAGTAGCAAGTTCACAGCACTGGTTAAATATGCAAAGAAGCTCCAAATTTCATGAACATTAACAGGATGATAGATGAAAATATCTACTACAAATACCTAAAAGTGAACATGGTCAAATACACAACACCTCACTAGATAGGCCCTGATCTTCAAGGCAAAACAATAACTACAGATTCTACAGACAGCCATTTCTAGAGCAGGTTGGCAGAAACAGAAAGTAGCTAGATAAACAGCACGGTTCCCACTGATCTGGAGACTTAGCACAAATAAAAAAATACATGGATGTTCACAGCAACTTTTACTAGCAATCTAATGTTGACAAGAACTCCAAAGCATGCATGGATTAATTCATATGAAAAAGACAAAAGGGCATCACAGCATAAAAATGCACTTTTGACAAGTTGCCCCAAAGTCAAATCTGACTTCACAGATTCATAGAGGGGTTGAAAACACCCCAAAATCATTACTCATACCTATATGCTTGCATGGAACAAAAGGGAGAAAAGCTAGGTCGAAATTTGACCCACTCTCCCATGAATGACTTATGGCACTTAAGTGACATGATGGAAATGCACTAAAAAGACAGGAGACCAATGCATACAAGTTGTAAATGCTTAAATATCAACCTAGGAACATGTTAGCATGGCATAGCATCAAAATGCAAGTATGGAACTGGCTAGAGAAGAAACCATGCTCATATGCTCACATAAGGGAAAATCTACACATGCACATGGGTGAGTGTATGTAGAACATACACACACCTCTCACACTCACATACATCACATCGCACACCCCATGTGCCAATCACACACTACATGTGCACCACACACCCTACACACAATCACTCCGTAACACATCTCCACATGTATGTGTGTGTGAAACACACACATACACACACATATCACCACACTATGTTGCACTCCCCACTACCTCATATGTGGGTATGTGCAAGAGCACATACACACATATGACTCACCACACTACTCGCATGGCATACATACACACATTACAAACATGCACATGCATGGGTGTATATGCACATGGGTGCATACACACACACCTTACTAGCACATCACAAGTGCATGTGCAAACATGCACACACACACTCACTACACTAACACACACACAACCACAAAACACACACAACAAGTGTGTGTATGCATACATATATACATACACACACACTATACATACATACATACTCTACAACCCCATGTGTGTGTGCAAAACATACACACACACACCTAATACCCCACATACACACACAAGCATGCACACACACCAGCACACACCACAGCCACACCAGGATCAGGCCATAGCCGCACCAGATCCAGCCAACACACACACACGTGCACGGGATCCGGGCCACACACACACCGGATCCGCACACCACACACGCGCACGGGCCAATCACAAAAAGAAACAAAGGGGGGGGGGAAGTGGGCTCGAACCCACGACATCGCGGTCTTCTCCCCCGAGCGCTACCACTGCGCTACGGCTGCAGTTCTTACTAGTATAGGAGGCTCAATTCTAATGAACTAACCGCTCGGCTATCTGAACCTGACGAAACGCCACGCTGACTGACGGAGCCGAGCCAAAGCACGACGTGCACGCACTGGGCACGGCCAGATCCATGGATACACGCGAACAAACACCAAACTTTGCACAGGGATAGATCGGGCACTCAAAATTCTACCAACAGGACACGGAGCCCACGCTCAAGTGCCACAGGGGGCACGAGCACGAGCTCGAGGCGGAGCTCAGATCGCCGGCCCAACGGATCTCCACCCACGGCGAAAGAAAGGGGGAAGAAGGCGTGAAGGAGGAGCATGCTCACCAGGGGGAACACGGGAACTCGCCGGAGCCGAGGAAGCGGAAGAAGACGCGCGCAGGGGAAGAAGAAGCCGCGTCGGGTCGGAGCGTCGCATCGGGAAGAAGACGGCGACGGGGAAGACGCTGGAGCAAAGCTGCCGCGCCCCTAGCGCCTGGGACGGGGCACGGGCACCTTGCCGTGGACCCCGGACATGGCGCCGGGGACACGTCGACGACAGGGAAGCGCCGGCGACGAAGCCCTCTGCTGCAGACTCTCTGCACCCGCAGCTCTCTCTCACTGAACCTACTCTGCAGGGAAGAAGAAGAAGGAAGAAGATGGGGAAGGAGGAGGAGGCGGCAGCGACGACGAGGGGAATGGAAACCCTAGGGATCCGTGCCTATAAATAGGCCGGCCTCGACGTTCGGGAGAGGCTAACGGCGACGGCCAGCGCGCTCTCTCTCTCTCGCTGCGCTCTGCTCTCTGCCGCGCCTGACGGAGGAGGACGGAGCAGGTGCACGTCAGGCTTGGCTGGGCCACTTGGGCCGGAAGCCCACACGCACATACTGCCACTCACCCAAATACACAAAAGAGTTTTCCCTTTTTGATAAACAGCCACACAAACAATAACCCCCAGAGTATATAAAAGGTTTTTGATTAAAACAAAAATAGTTTTTGTAGAGAAACTAATATGCTCTAATTTAATAAAACATATGAAAGATTTTTAGGACAAGTTATTTTTATTAATATAATAATAAGACAGCCCCTCTTTTGAATAGTTTACAAAACCAAACATATCCAAATAACAAAAGAATTACTCGCAATATTAATAACAACACTAGGGCCACCTCATGGACATTTTTAAAAGATTTTTAAAATAACTTCAATCTGCCAAGTATTTATATAGGGAATAAAAGCAATAAGATGTGGTTTTTGTAGGAGAAGAAAAGAGAGGAAGGAGAGGAGAAGAAGCCCACATATTCTACTCCCACACTCACATACCACACCACCAATTCACTCACATCATGACACCACAACATCACATGAAAACAACATGGCAAGATGAATGAGAAGATGCATGATGAAATGATGGACGACATGATGCATGAATGCCACCAACACATGAATGACAAGGTTCAACTCCAAACATAGCTCGTGACACAAAGATCATACATAGGGTTACATGCCAAATAAGGTAAGGACAACACTTGGGCTATCACAGGCTCATCGGATAGCTTCGGCGGGTGTAGCCCCCAAGGGCCGGCTCATCAGAATGTGATGCGCCGGGTCTTCAATTTGAACCTCATAATCTGTTTAAAACGGCTGAATACTGTAGCCCCCAAGTGCCGGGTCACACGCCTGCGGCGACTTGGGACTTTAGAAAATTAGATCTGAGCGGTGTAGCCCCCAAGGGCCGGCTCATCAGAATGTGATGCGCTGGGTCTTCAATTTGAATCTCTTAATCTGTTGGAACAGCTGAATACTGTAGCCCCCAAGTATCGGGTTGGTAATAATTACTGGGCTGGGACTTAGAACAATATAGAAAGGCCGACTCATCTCCTTGAGATAATATGGTCTTGCTGACAATGTAATGGTTTGAAAACCAGCTTGCATTAGCCCCCAAGTGCCATGGTGCATGCTTGAAGTGACATGGACTTGCATATTTGATATAAACTGGACTTGTATAGTATATCCCCCAAGTGCCGGGTCGTCTGCCTGTGGCGACTCGAGACTATGTGAGAATAATATGACTCACCACAATTTTTTGAATAAATCTTTGACCGTGGTTGTAATATAACCCGGAATGAATATCCTAGAATAATTCCTTTGTCTTTGACATGAAATTCTTGCTCGTGGTTGCGGTGCAACCCGGCAAATATAAGTTTGAGAAATTCATGAGTGTTGTAGATTACTACAGAGCACAATTAAAGAAATCCGAGAACCGGCCAATTAGATGACACGACATTATATCTGATAGGGCAGCTCTTGAAAGATAATAATTTCTCCGAGCTGACTTGAAAAACCCGAATCATTTATTACTGGTTATAATAAACCATGAAGATCCAGCCATGTTTGGCTATTAAAAGATTCATTTGCTTTTGCAGAATACTTTAACGGCGGCTCATCTTAAGAGATAAAACCTGCAAAAATGAACAAGACAAAATATATTCTGCATTGTTGTAAGGGCAGCTTGAAGAAGCTCAACCCAGAGATGTTTATACCTTTCATATGATTGCTCCTTTGCATAAATGTCTTGAGATCTTTTTAAGACGTCATTCCTTCTCCAGAAGTTTAGAGCCGGAAAATATCTTTGAAGAACTTGAATTGTATCAACAGGAGCAACATGGCTTCGGCTCTTGTAGGATGAATCCGTTTAAGGAGTCGGTTCTCTTAGGATAATGTAAGCTATACCTGACGGTAAGAAGCCTCTATCGACAACTGCGACTGTTGATGAACCGGAAGCGGCCTAAAGCTGGCTTGTATGCGAACACCGGTTGTCGATGGGTGATGTAAGCTATACCTTGAGGCAAGAAGCCTCCATCGATAGCCGCGGCTAATGATTTACAAAAACCGGCTGTTTGAAGGGTGATGTGAGCTATACCCTAAGGCAAGAAGCCTCCTTCAACAGCACATGTTGTATCTTGTATGCGAACACCGGCTGTCGATGGGTGATGTAAGCTATACCTTGTGGCAAGAAGCCTCCATTGACAGCCACGGCTAATGATTTTTAAAAGCCGGTTGTTTCAAGGGTGATGTAAGCTATACCGAAGGCAAGAAGCCTCCTTCAACAGCACATGTTGTATATTGTATGCGCGAACGCCGGCTGCCGATGGGTGATGTAAGCTATACCTTGTTGCAAGAAGCCTCTATTCGATAGCCGCGGCTACTGATTGCAATAGCCGACTGTGTGAAGGGTTATGTAAGCTATATCCAAGGGCAAGAAGCCTCCTTCAACAGCTAAGTTTTGGCGTAAACGCCAGTTGTTAGGGTAAGATAAGCGAACCCGTTGGTAAGAAGCCCCCTTCGACAACTGCGGCTAACATGTTAACCGGAAATGGCATAAAGCCAACCATTAGGGTGAGATAAGCGATACCCGTCGGTAAGAGGCCCCCTTCGATGGCCGCAGTTGATAAGGAACTGGAATTTGGTGTACACGTTGTTGTCTTAGGGTCATGTAAGCTATACCAAAGGTAAGAAGCCTCCATCAACAACAGCGCCTAATGTAACCAAACTAGGCATAAAGCTAATTGTGCAAGCGAGATGTAAGCTATACCCGAAGGCAAGAAGCCTCCTTGCAATAGTTTAAAAGCAGACTGTGCAGGGGAGATGTAAGCTATACCCGAAGGCAAGAAGCCTCCCTGCAGCAGTGCTTGACATGGCATAAAGCCGGATGATAGATCAGCTGTTTTAACTCACACCAGTTCAGGGTCTCTAAGCGAGATTGGCCGTCAACTCTTTGAGCCGGCTCAGGGTCTCTAGGCAAGATTAACTGGTAAGAGTTCAGCGGGTCACCTCAACCTTAACCGGTGCAGGGTCTCTAGGCGAGATTGGCCGTCCATTCCTTTGAACCGGCTCAGGGTCTCTAAGCGAGATTAACCGGTAAGGCTTCGGCGGGTCACATAGCGGAGCAGCATTAACTTGTAAACCGCCATCTTGTAAAATGCCATCTTGTATGAAGAAACGACAGAAGCTCCAAGCGACTTTATGATGATCCAGTAAATCCGGTCACCCATGTTTAAATAGTGCATCACGGTGGCCCGTCCTCTTGGGCAACTTTCAATCATCCGCCAATAATGCAGTATCCCCCAGTATTGGATTTTTGCGAAGACCCGGGGTTCTTGTTGAAAATGACCAGATGTGTCTCGCCATGTCTGTGGCCCCCGAGTCTTAAGTTGACTCGAAGAGGCGGCTTGAGAATCTCCACTGAAAGTTTGAGGTTGGCCGTGGCGGGTTATAAATGACCCCGTATGAATTGCTTCAATGATCCAGTTGATGATTCGTTCCGACTGTTTGTTGGAGTGAACCAAATTGTAGTGCTGGCGACTCGTGTGCCTGTCTGTCGGGCGGCTCATATCGATGAGCACTGCACCGATATATTGATGTAGATCAAATTATGGGTGGCGTTTTGCATGCATCCGTTGGGCGGCTCGTACAGGCGAGCACTTCACCAATATGTTGATGTAGACGTAGAAAATGGCCGCGGCATTGTAAACCGGTGATATTGTGAAAGACGCCACGGCGTTGTAAGCTGGCACGGATGATGAGAGACGGCCACGGCATTGTAAGCTGGCGCGGATGGCGAGACATAGCCACGGCGTTGTAAGCCGGCGCGGATGGCGAGACACGGCCACGGTGTTGTAAACTGGCGCGGTCGCGAGAAACAGCCATGGCGTTGTGAGCCGGGCGGTCGGTGAGTTTGCGCGCGGCGTTGTAAGCCGGCGCAGCGCGATACTTCATTGAATACCGGTGCAAATGATGTCAGCTCGCCTCCATTTTCACGGTATAATGCCACTTCAACAATAATAATTGTCCTGCGTAAAAAATATCGCTGACAAAGTAATTGGTCTAAGATAAATTAATACGTATCAATAAAATAGACCGGATGAATATCACCTGATTTATTCGAACGACGGATGATCCGTGTGAATCAAGTTTGGCAAATAGCACTACTATTGTAGTGCTACTATTTTGGTCCCACAAATTGGCTCTTCTGCTATATTTCTATATCAATGTGTAGAGTTCCCGACGAGCATTGCAACGATAGCAACCTCCGAAAGCGGGGGCTGTGCGCGAGGGCGTGGACGCAAATGAGGTCACGGTAGAGGCGAGTGGGCGCGGACGGAGCGGCGTGGGCGCGCGGGTGCAGACGAGGCCACGGTCGAGGCGAGCAGGCATAGACGGAAGGCCGGCTCGGACGCAGCCACGGAGTCATGCGAAGTGGGAGGCACGTTGGTTCGAGCGGGCCCGTCGAATCATCCGACGTTTCTCACATGCTCACCAGGATCCGCTCCATGTGGTGTATCACGTGTACCTCTTGCCTAGGGACTTGTTCCTATGTTGATCTTGTTTTGGAAAGCCAGAGTAGAACTAACCATGGTAGTAAACGCACGGGGCTAAGCTGGCCTGATGCCATGGCACTTGATGGATGTATGCACCATGTAGCGGCTGATGCTGCCCCTCTTTTTTTGACTAACACGCGATTTAGAGAAGATCTTTCCTTGTGCTCCTCGGTTTCCATCTCTTGAACAATAGATGTATTTTTATTTTTCTATGTCCGATCTTGTGACGGATCATAGAACCTATAACACCAGACCGACTGCTTCTCCTTCTGCGCTTTCCTTTTGTTCTGCCGTCAACCTGATTCTCAGAGCTGTAGCTTTTTCTCTTGCATGGAGTTTAATTTAATGGGAAGTGTGGCAGCAGCAGATTGTCTCGGGCGCGGCTGCCCCAATACACTACGGGTCTGATCATGCGACCTCTTTGTAGCAACCCCTTTTTATATGTATATCTTCAGCTAATCCTTAGTGTGTGGCTAGTGATGATTGATTCATGATGACTTGGGATGTTTTGTTTGACTGCGCATATGAGGAGATGATCCCCTTGGGACTAGGAGCCAACAGGCCTCTGCACTATTCCCTTTTTCTTTTAAACTCTGGATAGAGGATGACCAGAGCAACTTCAGCAGGACACATTGGAGCTGATGGGAAAATCCCAATCTATCCAACCTTTTATATTCACGCATAATACCATCATCTAGCACTTTGGGAATCACGAAGTGGTGGCTGGTCGGATCGGTAGTAGCCTTGGATTGAAAACGGGCTGTAGTAACAACTCTGCAGTATGACTGCTGTGGATGGGAAAACGTGGCGGCTCGTGATGGAAATTCTAGCAGACTCGGCAACACGTTCCTCCATGACTCAACTCTTCGTAGGACACAGTAATAAAAATTGATCCGGACGGATCGCTTAATCGCATGCAGTGGCACGACAACTAAAAATCGGATTCGACGGATGATTGTGTGACGCCAGCGGCGGCGCCCGCAACCTGGCTCTACCCAAGGTTGTGACATGACTGGTTATCCTGCACGATTTCCTTGCGCCGGCTTATCTTCAGCCGGCTAATCACGAGCTTCTCGATCCCTGATGAGGTCCCTTCAAAAACACAATAGAACCACGCACAACCCCACGGTGGGCGCCAACTGTTGTGGATTTGTCACGGCAGATGTCCGGATTAACGGACTTAGGTTCGGGGCGAGACGCAACTACGTGACGGCTTGAAAGGGTTGGTCGGAATCGAGAAGACGCTGAGTTTTACCCAGGTTCGGCCCCTCCGATGGAGGTAAAAGCCTACGTCCTGCTTGTCTGGTATTGATGATGATGAAGATCTCTCAGTTACAAGGGTGCTAATTGCTATCTCTAATCACGAGAGCCTGTAATCTCTTGTGTTGTATAAACTTGTGGACTTATGTCTCCTGAGAACTTGTCCCTCTAGGGGTGCTCTAGAGGGTAGGCTCTACAAATAGAATCCTACTAGGAGTAGGATTAGGACTCGTCTCTCACGAATCCTACTCCGGGTCTTATTTCCTTTAAGGGAATCCTTCTCTCTTGTGGGCCTTCTCCTGTGGGCCTTCTCTTGAGAACCGCCTGGCGCCGGCTCACCCGCCGGGTCTTGGGCTTGGTCATCCTGTGACCCGCTTGCCGGGTCATAAATAAGATGTCATGTCTTTGGCCGGGTCTCCTGTGAGTCGCCAGACCGGGTCATACCATGGGGTATATCCCCGTCATGCTGCGAACGGCGGCTTCTTACCTTCGGGTACAACTTCTAACGCCAATTAGCTGACCTTATGAAAAAAATCCGGCTAAGAAAAATTAGCCGCGGCGAGGGCAGCTTCTTACCTTCGGGTATAGCTTCTAATGCTTACCCGCCGGCTTTTATGCCATATTATTACCTCCGGGTGTATCTTCTAAATGCCTTATCGGCCAGGCTTTATGCCATCTCTGGTTGACCAGATTAGCCGTAATTGCCAAAAGGGAATCACCACCTCCGGGTGTAGTTTACTTAATCTTGGTTGCAGGTGTCTTCTATGATGACAAAAACGGATCATCTTGTAAAAAGACATAAGGTCCAGGAGAAGCAAAATGAACATCTAGCTATTACACTCGTAGAGGAGACCAAAATTTCAGACAAGTTTTTTCAACCATAACACGGCGGGTTAAGGAGAGTTTGCTGATACAAGTTTTTAAGAAGAAACTAATTTCAGACAAGTTTTCTGCTCCGGGTCATAGGCTGCTTGATAGGTCGACAGATCAACCTCCTCCGCCTAGACGGAAGATAATACCCAGGATTCGTTCATACATTGGCTATAGTTAGCATCAGTAAACTCTGAGCCGTCATCTTTCCTTGAAGGGAAGCCCTCCATCATCTCGGCTACGGTTAGACCCGGAGCGAAGGCCAAAGCCCGGCTGATGCCCGCAATGGCCCCTTGGCGGGCGGCTGACTTCTTGAGCTTGGCAATCTGCTTAGGCATGGTGGAGAAGAGCTCTAAGACACCTTTGAGAGTCGCCGGAATCTTATCTTTATATTGCACGGCCTTGATAGTGCACATTGCACCGCAGTACAGCTGTTCAGTTAAAGTATAGATGGCCTTCAACGGACATTTCAGATGAGTTGCCAGTCTAAGTAAGATATAGCCATTTGAAGCACAAGTTGTCAGAAGCTTACCAAAGAGGGCGGCTTCCATCTTGGTAATATGGCGTCTCAGGGCTTGGAGTTCATCGAATACAGCTATCAGCCGCTGATCGGCGTCATCCGCTTGTTTGGTCAAAGAACTCTTCTCAGATTCAGCTGATTCTTTAAACGCAGCAAAGTCGGCCTTGATTGTGGCTAACTCCTCACAGAGGAGCCGACACTTTTCATCGGTGGCACTTCGAACCGTTTGTTGAGCCACCAGGTTGGTCTTCAAGTCCATCAACTGCGACCCGGCTTCGCTTAAAGCTTCATGTGACATATCAAAATGCAGAATAAGTCGCTAGGATGGAATCGTATCAAATGATGAAGGTTAAAGACAAAATTATGCATGTCTCAAGCAGATTGCAAGCAATATGTTTGACACTTGGGGGCTAATGTATATTTGATCTTCGAGAATACAATATAGTTCCGGCTCATCTTCACCAAGTTAATCCAGAACTTGGGGGCTACAAGATGGCACTTCAAATTACTTATAATGAAAGCTCCGACTCAATGTTATCAAAATTGAGTCGGCCCTTGGGGGTTACAAGTGGATCTTCAAGCTACCACATTAAAGCTCCGACTCAACTTTATCAAATTTGAGTCGGCCCTTGGGGGCTACAATTGGCTATTTACACTATCTACAGTGAAGTTATGACTCAACTCTATCAAATTGAGCCAGTCCTTGGGGACCATGGATTTCGATTTTCTACAGAGGATCAGGAAAGACCCGGTTCAACTCTTAACTAGATTGAACCGGCCCTTGGCCATGAGAGCCCTGATCTTGGCCTGAGCCGGCTCATATCTGGCGCGCTCTGAAGCTGACAGCCGGCCGGGAAGTTCTGAAGTTGTTTTAAGCTGGGAAGGACGGTAACCCGGCAGTGGATGTTCACCCTCTAGAGAAGTATCTTTGCAATAGAACCAAGTTTTGTTCCAGTCCTTCGGGTGACTCGACATTTGCATAGCTGGAAATGTGATATCCCGACGCCTCTGGATAGAAATTCCACCTAGCTCGAGACTCGGACCGGCCTTCACTTCGGTCTGACGGTTGGCATAGAGGAACTCCCGGAATAAACCCACTGACGGCTTACATTGCAGATAGACTTCACATAATACTTGGAAATTGGAGATATTTGAGACGAAGTTGGGAGCCAGGTCTTGTGGATGGAGTTTGTAAAGCTGAAGAACATCACGGAAGAACTTTGAGCTGGGAGGCACGAAACCCCGCTCGACCTGGTTTGAGTAGACAACCACTTCGCCTTCTTGGTGAACGGGCTTCAGCTCATCACCCGGGACCCGCCAGTGGATAGCAGCTTTGGAGGGGAGAGTGCCAGCATGGACAAAGTCCATCAAAAACTCTTTCATAACGCAAGACCCGACCCAGTTACAGGAGTTCGAGGCGCGGGACATTCTGCCGGTTCAAAGGCTGTGCAAATTAAAGCACGGCAAGTCAAGGAAGGGACTAAAATCTATGGCAGCTTACGATCTTAAAGATTCTACATATAAGGTGCTATACTCCGGCTGATGAGAGCCAACGCAGCGTGGCGGGTCAATGTATCAAACGAGGAGTGAAATTTGGCTAAGTCCTGGAAAACAGATTTCACAAACTATCGCTATACTCATGGATCTACAAAAGCAGGAAAAAGGTTTTTATTTCCAGACCTAGCAAAGAACAAGCGAAGCAGAGGAAAATGAAACGGTAAAATAGAGCCGCGACGGAACCGTGCATTACGCACGACTGCCCCGTCTGCGGCGGCGCGGCAAGGACGAGCATTAAAAGCGTCAACGGCGCCGGGAGTACACTAGCAATGGTGTCGGAGGAACTCGAGCGGCGACGGCGGAGCTTTCCGCAAACCCTACTGCAGCGGCAATGGATCTAAGGAGGAGTATGGACTTACCGGTGATGGAGCGGTGGAATGTGGACGAGATTCTGGAACGAAACAGGTTGTTGCAGCGACCTGGTCGACGGTGATGAGGAGTCGGCGCCGGAGCAAGGTGCGCTCGAACCGAGGCGTCGAGATGAAGGAGATGAAGAGCGAAGTGGGAGATGCAAAAAATGTCAGCTGTACCGGTCCTATTTAAAAGGAATATGGGACTGACGCGAAAATCCAGGCGATAGAAACCATTCGACCGAGGCGGACGCCTCGATTTTTGGACTAACCATTTAATAAGAGATTTTTCAGTACGTCAGCGGATCTTTTTTGCAGGACTCATGTGACGTCATGCCGGGTCATGACAAGGCAACTCGCCAAAGAACAGAAGAAAGGGATGAAGTGAGCAAGCTCAATTCAACCTGGGCCTAATGTTGGGGATATAACCCCGCAAATATGACCCGCCTAAAAGGCTTCGGGTTATACTTGATGGCTCGTGATCCGGCCCAAAGGTGAGCCGTGAAGCCTGCGGCCCAGGAAGATAGGCGGCTCATGGTGGGCCGCAAGGTAGCCCGGACGGAGAAGACCCGGGCGTGTAAGCCGCTTGGGGACAACTTGGACAAGAAGATAGAGGAAGACTCGGATAGACAATGAGACTCGGTTACAAATTGTAAGACCCTTGGTCCTGACCTCCTATATAAAGGAAGACCCGGAGCGACTTAGAGATCAGGCTATCGAGAACTAGGTCAAGCTTTAGCTCCCTTGTAATCGATACAACAAGTAATACAAGAACAAGCAAGACGTAGGCTGTTACCTTGACTTGAGGGGCCGAACCTGGGTAAACTCGTGTCCTTCGTCCCAATCAACCCCTTTGAGTCCATCACGTTAGCGATGGCCTCAAATCCAAGTCCGTTCACCCGGACATCTACCGTGATAAATCCACGACAAGTAGGGTGCCACTCTCATAGAATCCTGAAATCTGTCTTCTACAAGGAGCGTCGTGTCGTCTTGGCAGAACTGCTCTTGATCGAGCTCATCATAAGCAAGTACTCGAGGTGACCCGTATATGAGTCTCGTGGGGAGAACTGCCTCCACCCCACAAACAAGGGAGAAGGGTATCTGACGGTAGCTCGATTTGGTGTCGTCCTGATTGACCAAAGAACCACCGGCAACTCATTAATCTAATTCCTTCCGCACTTGTGCAGCCTGTCGAAGGTTCTCGTCTTGAGGGCTCATAACACTTTAGCGTTAGACCTTTCCCCTAGGCCGTTTCTCCTTGGGCGGGCAATGGAAGCAAAACAGATTCTGCTGCCAAGGTCTTGGACATATTGCATGAAGCCACGACTCGTGAACTGTGTGCCATTGTCAGTGATGACCCTGTTGGGAACACCGAAGCGGCAGACTAGTCCTTTGAAATATGCCCTAGAGGTAATAATAAATTAGTTATTACCATATTTCCTTATTCATGATAATCGTTTATTATCCATGCTATAATTGTGTTGATCGGAAACTCAGATACATGTGTGGATACGTAGACAACACCATGTCCCTAGTATGCCTCTAGTAGACTAGCTCATTGACCAAAAGATGGTTAAGGTTTCCTAGCCATGGACATGAGATGTCATTTGATAACGGGATCACATCATTAGGAGAATGATGTGATGGAGAAGACCCAAACTACAAACGTAGCATATGCTCGTGTCAGTTTATTGCTACTATTTTTTGCATGTCAAGTATATGTTCCTATGACCATGAGATCATGCAACTCACAGACATCGGAGGAGTGCCTTGTGTGTATCAAACGTTGCAATGTAACTGGGTGGCTATAAAGGTGCTCTACAGGTATCTCCGAGGGTGTCTGTTGAGTTGGCATGGATCAACACTGGGATTTGTTACTCCGTGTGATGGAGAAGTATCTCAGGGCCCACTCGGTAATACAACATCACAATAAGCCTTGCAAGCAATGTGACTAAGTGTTAGTCACAAGATCTTGTATTACGGAATGAGTAAAGAGACTTGCCGGTAGCGAGGTTGAACTAGGTATGGAGATACCGACGATCGAATCTCGGGCAAGTAACATACCGAAGAACAAAGGGAACATCATACGGGATTAACTGAATCCTTGACATATAGGTTCGACCGATAAAGATCTTCGTAGAATATGTCGGAACCAATATGGGCATCCAGGTCCCGCTATTGGTTATTGACTGTAGAGGTGTCTCGGTCATGTCTACATAGTTCTCGAACCCGCAGGGTCTGCACACTTAAGGTTTGGTGACGTTTCGGTAGTATAGAGTTATGTATGGTGGTGACCCAAGATTGTTCGGAGTCCAGGATGAGATCGCGGACGTCACGAGGAGCTCCGGAATGGTCCAGAGGTAAAGATTCATATATAGGAAGTCCTATTTTGGTCGCCGGAAAAGTTTCGGGCTCATCGGTAGTGTACCGGGAGTGCCGGTAGTGTACCGGGAGACCATCAAGAGGGGTATTTCAACCCAAGAGGCTACATGGGCTGTGGGAGAGTAAATACCAGCCCTTAGTGGGCTGGTGGAAATCCCACACAAGGCCCATGAGGGTAGGAAGAAAAGCCCAAAGAGAAAAAGGTGGAAAAAAGCAAAAAATAGGGTGAATCCTAGTCCTACTAGGATTGGAGGTGGATTCCACCTCTCCCACTTGATTTGGTCGACCCAATTGCTGGTCCTTTGAGGGACAAGCCTTCTCCTCTCTTCCTCTTATATATACTAGAGGTTTTAGAGTTTTTTGGCACCAGATTTTAGCCACGTGCTACCCGTTCCTCCAGTGCATAGTTTCTCCTCTAGATCGGATTTCTGCAGTGCTTAGGCGAAGCCCTGCCGGAATAGCTCCACCACCATCACCGGAGCGCCGTCACGCTGCCGGAGAACTCTTCTACCTCTCCGCTCCCTTTTGCTGGATCAAGAAGGCGGAGATCTTCATCAAGTTGTACGTGTGCTGAACGCGGAGGTGTCGTCCGTTCGGCGCTAGATCGGAAGAACCGTGATCAAGATCGTGATGAGATCGCGGGCCGGATCGTGATGAGTTCACGGGACAGATCGTGATGAAGATCATGAGACGGATCGTGATGAGATCGCGGGATGGATCGTGATGAGATCGTGGGACGCTCGGCGATTTGGATCATGAAGACGTTCGACTACACCAACCGCGTTTCTTAACGCTTCCCGCTTAGCGATCTACAAGGGTATGTAGATCCACCCTCCCTCTCGTAGATGCTCATCACCATGGATAGATCTACGTGTGCGTAGGAAATTTTTTGTTTCCCATGCATCATTCCCCAACAGTGGCATCATGAGCTAGGTATATGTGTAGATGAGATCTCGAGTAGAACACAAAAGGTTTGTGGGCGTTGATGCTTAGATTGCTTCCTCTCTTGGTCGGATTTTGGTTCGGCGGTATTGTGAGATGAAGTGGCCCGGACCAACATTACTCGTATGCTTATGAGAGACCGGTTCCCTCAACCGCAACTTGTTGCATAGATGGCTTGCGGGTGACAGTTTCTCTCACTTTAGTTGGATCGGATTCGACAAAGGTGGTCCTTGAGAAGGTTGAAAAGCAACTAGTGTATCACCGTTGTGGTTTTTGCGTAGATGAGAATTGTTCTTGCTAGATACCTGTAGCATCCACGTAAAACATGCACCAACAATTAGAGGACGTCTAACTTGTTTTTGCAGGGTATGTTGTGATATGATATGGCCAATTACATGATGTGATATATGTGATGTATGAGATGATCATGTGATGTATAGATTATCACAACTTGCATGTCATTGAGTACGGCAACCGGCAGGAGCCATAGGGTTGTCTTTAATTATTTTATGACCTGCGTGTCAATCATTAAGCGCTATGTAATGCTTTACTTTATCGCTACGGTAGCAATAGTAGTAGAAGCATGTTGGGCGCGACAAACCACGATGGCAACACGTTGATGGAGATCAAGATGATGGAGATCATGGTGTCGTGCCGGTGACGATGGAGATCATGCCGATGCTTTCGTGATGGAGATCAAAAGCACAAGTTCATGGCCATATCATGTCACTTATGATTTGCATGTGATGTTAATCCTTTTATGCACCTTGTTTTGCTTAGGACGACGGTACCATTATAAGATCCCTCACTTATTTTCAAGATAAATTGTTTCTCCCCGAGTGTGCACCGTTGCGAAAGTTTGTCGTGTTGAGACACCACGTGATGATCGGGTGTGATAGACTCTACGTTCACATACAACGGGTGCAAGCCAGTGTTGCACATGCAGAACACTCGGGTTAAACTTGACGATCCTAGCATGTACAGACATGGCCTTGGAACACAAGGGACCGAAAGGTCGAACATGAGTCATATAGTAGATATGATCAACATAATGATTTTCACCATTGAAGCCACCTCAACTCACGTGATGATCGGACTTGAGTTGGTGAATTTGGATAATGTGTCACTCAGATGACTTGAGGGATGTCAATTTGAGTGGGAGTTCTTAGGTAATATGATTAATTGAACTCATTATCATAAACATAGTCAAAGTGTCTTTGCAAATTATGTTGTAGATTACTAGCTCACACTGTAGCTCCCTTGTATTTTTATATGTTCCTAGAGAAATAGAGTTGAAAGATAATGGTAGCAATATTGTGGACTGGGTCCGTGATCTGAGGATTATCCTCATTGCTACACAGAAGGCTTATGTCCTTAATGCACCGCTCGGTGCGCCAACCTCTCTAGCATCGTTTGTAGATGTTGTGAACATATGACAGGCACGTTCTGATGACTACTTGATAGTTTAGTGCGTCATGCATTACGGCTTAGAATTGAGTCTCCAAAACGTTTTGAACGTCACGGAACATATGAGATGTTTCTAAGAGCTGAAATTAGGATCTCAGGCTCGTGCCCGTGTTGCGAGATATGAGATCTCCAACAAGATTCTTTTCCTGCAAGATGAAAGAGAATAGCTCAATCGTTGAGCATGTGCTCAGATTGTCTAGGTGCTACAATCGCTTGAATCAAGTGGGAGTTGATCTTCTAGATAAGACAATGATTCATATAGTTCTCCAAGTCACTGTCACTAAGCTACTAGAACTTGGTGATGAACTATAAAATGCCAGGGACAGAAATAATGATCCTTAAGCTGTTCGCGACGTTTGACACCGCGAAGGTAGAAATCAAGAAGGAGCATCAAGTGTTGATGGTTAGTAAAACCACTAGTTTCGAGAAGGGCAAGGGCAAGGAGGAAAGCTTCATGGATGGCAAGTCAGTTGCTGCTCCAGTGAAGCAACCCAGAGTTGAACCCAATCCCGAGACTAAGTGCTTCGATTATGAGGAGAGCGGTCGCTGAAGTGGAAGAACCCTAGATACTTGGTAGATAAGAAGGCTGGCAACGTCCACAGAAGTATATTTGATATACGTGTGATTGATGTGTACCTTGCTAGTACTCCTAGTAGCACCTGGGTATTGAATACCGGTTTAGTTGCTAAATGTTAGTAACTCGAAGTAAAAGCTACGGAATAAACGGAGAACTAACTAAGGGTGAGGTCACGATGTGTGTTGGAAATGTTTCCAAGGTTGATGTGATCAACATCGCACGCTGTCTCTACCTTTGGGATTAGTGATGAACCTAAATAAATGTTATTTGGTGTTTTGCATTGAGCATGAACGTGATTAGATCGTGTTTATTGTAACATGATTATTCATTTAAGTTAGAGAATAATGGTTATTCTGTTTACATGAATAATACCTTCAATGGTCATGCACCCAATGAGAATGGTTTGTTGAATCTTGATCGTAGTAATACACATGTTTTTTATGCCAAAAGATACAAAGTTAATAATGATAGTACCACATACCTGTGGCACTGTCGCTAAATGTCATATTGTTATAAAGTGCATGAAGAAACTCCATGCTGATGGATCTTTGGTCTCATTCGATTTCGAATCGGTTGAGACATGCGAACCATGCCTTTTGGGCAAGATGACTAAGGACCCCGTTTTTCCGGATTGATGGAGCGGGCAAGTGGTTTATTGGAAATGTACATGTTTATGTATGCAATCCAATGAGTCTTGTAACGTGCGGTGGATGTCGTTATTTTCTTACCTTCATTGATGATTTGAGTAGATATAGTGGATATTTACTTAATGAAACACAAGTCTGATTCATTTGAAAGGTTCAAGCAGATTCAGAGTGAAGTTTAAGATCATCGTGACAAGAAGATAAAGATGTCTACGATATGATCGTGGAGGTGAATATTTGAGTTACGATTTTGGCATACAACTTTGGACAATGTGAAAGTCGTTTCACAACTCACGCCACCTGGAACACCATAGTGTGATGGTGTGTCCGAATGTCATAGTCATGCTCTATTGGATATGGAGCTTGCTATGATGTGTCTTCTCGATTTCCTACTATAGTTTTGGGGTTATGCATTAGAGACAACTACATTCACTTTAAATAGGGCACCATCTAAATTTGTTGAGATGACACCGTGTGAATTATGGTTTGATACAAACCTAAGCTATCATTTCTTGATGTTTGGGGCTGCGACGCTTGTGTGGAAAAAAATGTTTTCACCTAATAAGCTCGAACCCAAAGCGGACAAATGCATCTTCATAGAATACCCTAAGAACAGTTGGGTATACCTTCTATCTCATATCCAAGTGCAAAGTGTTTTTTGCTAAAAATGGGTCCTTTCTAGAGAAAGAGTTTCTCTCGAAAGAATTGAGTGGGAGAAAGATAGAACTTGATGAGGTTGTTAAACCTTTATTCAACCAGAGAGTAGCGCAGCACAGGAAGATGTTCCTGTGAAGCCTACATTAGTTCAAGAGGAAGTTAATGATGATGATCATGAAGCTTCTGGATCAAGTTACTATCAAACTTCGTAGGTCGACAAGGATGTGTACTGCTCCTGAGTGGTACGACAACCCTATCTTGGAGGTCATATTGTTGGACAATGATGAATCTACGAGTTATGGAGAAGCAATGATGGGCCCGGATTCCGACAAATGGTTAGAGGCCATGAAATCCGAGAAAAGGATCCATGTATGGAACCCAAGTATAGACTTTGGTAGACTTGCTCGTTGGACGGCAGGTCATTAGGTACAAATGGATCTTTAAAATGAAGACAAACGCTGATGGTAAATGTCACCATTTGTAAAGCTCGACTTGTTGCAAAGAAGTTTGTGACAAGTTCAAGGAGTTGACTGCGATGACACTTTCTCACTCGTAGCGATGCTAAAGTCTGTTGGAATTATGTTAGCAGTTGCTACATTTTTAAATTATGAAATCTGGCAGATGGATGTCAAAACATCGTTTCCTTAACGGTGTAATTGAGGAAAGGTTGTATGTGATACAACCAGAAAGTTTTGTCAGTCCTAAGGATGCTAAAAGGTGAGCAAGCTTCACTGATCTTTCTATGGACTGAAGCAAGCATCTCGGAGTTCGAACATACACTTTGATGAGATGATCAAAGTTTTTGAAATTTATACAAAGTTTACGAGAAACTTGTATTTACAATAAAGTGAGTGGGATCTCTATAGAATTTCTGATAAGTATATGTGGATGACATATTGTTGATCGGAAATAATGTAGAATTTTTGGAAAGCATAAACGGTTGTTTGAAAAGTGTTTTTCAAAGGAAGACCTAGATAAAGCTACCTAATTGTTAAGCATCAAGATCTATAGAGATAGATCAAGATGCTTGATGAGACTTTCAATGAGTACATACCTTGACAAGATTTTGAAAGAGTTAAAAATGGATCAGTCAGAGAAAGAGTTCTCTCCTGATTTGTAAGGTGTGAAGTTGAGTGAGACTCAAAACTCGACCATGGCAGAAGAAAGAGAAAGGATGAACGTCGTCCCCTATGCCTTAGCCATAGGCTCTGTACAGTATGCCATGCTGTGTACCGCACCTGTGTGTGCCTTACCATGAGTCCGTCAAGGGGTACAAGAGTGACCTAGGAGTGGATCACTGGACAGCGGTCAAGATTATCCTTAGTAACTCAAAGACTAAGGAGATGTTTCTCGATTATGGAGGTGATAAAGAGTTCGTCGTAAAGAGTTACGTCGATGCAAGCTTTAACACCAATCCAGATGACTCGTAGTAGCAATCTGGATATGTATAGTGGACCAGCCATTTGGAATAGTACCAAGTGGAGTGTGGTAGCAGCGTTTACGGTTTAACATAGAGATTTGCAAAGTACACACGGATCTGAATGTCGCGGAACCGTTAACTATAAGACCTCTCTCACATGCAAAGCATGATCGAGCCCCAGAACTCATTGGGTGTTAGATTCATAACAATGCGAATCACATAGTGATGTGAACTAGATTATTGACTCTAGTGCAAGTGGGAGACTGCTGGAAATATGCCCTAGAGGCAATAATAAATTATTTATTATCATATTTCCTTGTTCATGATAATCGTTTATTATCCATGCTATAATTGTGTTGATCGGAAACTCAGATACATGTGTGGATACATAGACAACACCATGTCAATAGTATGCCTCTAGTAGACTAGCTCATTGATCAAAATATGGTTAAGGTTTCCTATCCATGGACATGAGATGTCATTTGATAATGGGATCACATCATTAGGAGAATGATGTGATGGACAAGACCCAAACTACAAATGTAGCATATGATCGTGTCAGTTTATTGCTACTGTTTTATGCATGTCAAGTATATGTTCCTATGACCATGAGATCATGCAACTCACAGACATCGGAGGAGTGCCTTGTGTGTATCAAACGTCGCAATGTAACTGGGTGGCTATAAAGGTGCTCTACAGGTATCTCCGAGGGTGTCTGTTGAGTTGGCATGGATCAACACTGGGATTTGTTACTTCATGTGATGGAGAGGTATCTCAGGGCCCACTCGGTAATACAACATCACAATAAGCCTTGGAAGCAATGTGACTAAGTGTTAGTCACAGAATCTTGTATTACGGAACGAGTAAAGAGACTTGCCGGTAACGAGGTTGAACTAGGTATGGAGATACCGACGATCGAATCTCGGGCAAGTAACATACCGAAGAACAAAGGGGACATCATACGGGATTAACTGAATCGTTGACATAGAGGTTCGACCGATAAAGATCTTCGTAGAATATGTAGGAATTAAGATGGGCATCTAGGCCCCACTATTGGTCATTCACCTTAGAGGTGTCTCGGTCATGTCTACATAGTTCTCGAACCCGCAGGGTCTGCACACTTAAGGTTTGGTGACGTTTCAGTAGTATAGAGTTATGTATGGTGGTGACCGAAGGTTGTTCAGAGTCCAGGATGAGATCCCGGACATCACGAGGAGCTCCGGAATGGTCTAGAGGTAAATATTCATATATAGGAAGTCCTATTTTGGTCGCCGAAAAAGTTTTGGGCTCATCGGTAGTGTACCCGGAATGCCGGTAGTGTACCGGGAGACCATCGAGAGGGGTATTTCGACCCAAGAGGCTACATGGTCTGTGGGAGAGTAAATACCAGCCCCTAGTGGGCTGGTGGAAATCCCACACAAGGCCCATGAGGCTGGGAAGAAAAGCCCAAAGAGAAAAAGGTGGAAAAAGGCAAAAAAATATATGGTGAATCCTAGTCCTGCTAGGATTGGAGGTGGATTCCACCTCTCTCACTTGATTTGGTCGACCCAATTGCTGGTCCTTTGAGGGCCAAGCCTCCTCCTCTCTTCCTCTTATATATACTAGAGGTTTTAGGGTTTTTTGGCACCAGATTTTAGCCACGTGCTACCCGTTCCTCCATTGCATAGTTTCTCCTCTAGATCGGATTTCTGCAGTGCTTAGGCGAAGCCCTGCCGGAATAGCTCCACCACCATCGCTGGAGCGCCTTCACGCTGCCGGAGAACTCTTCTACCTCTCTGCTCCCTCTTGCTGGATCAAGAAGGCAGAGATCATCGTCAAGATGTACGTGTGCTAAACGTAGAGGTGCCGTCCGTTCGGCGCTAGATCGGAAGAACCGTGATCAAGATCGTGAGACGGATCGTGATGAGATCGCGGGACGGATTGTGATGAGTTCACGGGACAGATCGTGATCAATATTATGAGACGGATCGTGATGAGATCGTGGGACGGATCGTGATGAGATCGCGGGACGGATCATGATGAGATCGCGGGACGCTCGGCGATTTGGATCGCGAAGACGTTCGACTACACCAACCGCGTTTCTTAACGCTTCCCGCTTAACGATCTACAAGGGTATGTAGATCCACTCTCCCTCTCGTAGATTCTCATCACCATGGATAGATCTGCGTGTGTGTAGGAAATTTTTTGTTTCCCATGCATCGTTCCCCAACAGCCGGAGCATAGTACTCACCGGCAAGCCTGTCGTTTCCTTCGGCAACTTCCTCACCGACGGCTTTGGGGAGCTCTGCCGGGAAATACTTCCCAGAACATAACTTTCTTGTCTTCTCTTGTCCAGTTGATGGTGTCACAGAGGGTTGAGTTAGTTGGAGCACGAAAGTTCCTGGTTCCACAAGTAACTTAAGGGCAGCACACTTTGATAGGCCATCGGCAACGCTGTTCTCCGCACATGGAATGTCGTCATTTTCTCACGGGGGGTCACGCGAGACGGCAAATGGCATGGGGTGGCTTATCGAGGTGAGGGCAAGGCTATCATGGATGATCCGGGATGGGTATGCGAATAGCACACAATGGTTTACCTAGGTTAGGGGCTCTCCAGAGAGATAATACCCCTACTCCTGCATATCTGTATAACTAAGGTACATTTGGTACATGGTTGCTCCTGGAGTTTTTTGGGGAGGAGAGCCATGAGGCTTCTTGCCTCATATGTGAGTGTGAGAGTGGGGATGAGAGGATGTGAGGGAAGCCAGGCCCCTTGAGAGAGTGAGAGGGGGCCTTTATATAGGCATGGATGGGTAGCTTGGGATGTAAGCCATAGTGGGTACCTTACATCCCAAGCAGCTTGAGGTGTAAGCTACCATGGGTAGCTTACATGTCAAGCCACATGTAGCTTGTGGACTAAGCTATGTCTGTCCCCTGGTGCACTTTATAAATCAGTGTCCATGGGGTAGGTTACACTGTAGAGAGTACTACATGACGCGTGTAAAGTGTGCTCCTGCTCGCCAATAGCGCACCGCCATGAGATATGGTTGTCTGGTCCGTGTGTGTCCTATGGTACGTCGGGAGCTGACTTCGTCAGGCCGTAGCCGGATAGGAGGAGCCGGACGGGAGGAGCCGGACTGGAGGAGCTAAACGGGAGGAGCCGGGCAAGGGGAGCCGGACAGGAGGAGCCGGACTGGAGGAGCCAGACGGGGGGGCGGACAGGAGGAGTCGGATAGGAGGAGCTAGACAGGGGGAGCCCGACAGGGGGAGCCGGATAGGAGGAGCTGGACGGGAGGAGCCATACGGGAAGATCCAGACAGGAGGAGTCGGACAGGGGGAGCCGGACAGGAGCAGCCGGACAGCTACAGTGTCGTCGGCTCACTTCTTCGTTTTTCTTGTTGATTCGTGGGGCTTCGCATACCACGGGTGGGTCCCCCTATATTTTAAAATGTTGAGTCGTCTCGTTGAGCCTACCCGGGGTTAATCCCCCCGACATGGAACGTGCTCCATTTGTATGTCGTTGAAGCATTCTTCCAACTTCCTCACTTCATCTACATAGGCTTCCCTCAACGAGCTCTGGTAATCTCTGTTCACTTGCCTCCGGACAAGTTGAGAATCACCCTTGACAATAAGTTACTTGATCCCAAGGTGTGTTGCGCTCCTGAGACCGACGAGCAGCCCTTCGTACTCAGCAGTGTTGCTCGTTGATCTCTCCCGAGGAAAGTGCATCTGGACCACATATCCGAGTTGCTCTCCGGTGGGTGCGACAAGCAGCACTCCGGCACCAGCGCCTTGCAGCGAGAAAGCTCCATCAAAATACATGATCCATTCTCGATCAGTCTCCTTGCTGGGGAGAGTTGCCTTTGGAATCTCTTCATCGGGCGTTGGAGTCCATTCTGCAATGAACTCGGCCAAGGCCCTGCTTTGAATGGTCGAAGTGATTTCAAACTTAAGATCGAAGCTTGATAGTTCCAAAGCCCACTCCACAATTCTGCCGGTAGCTTATGGGTTTCGCAATATCCGTTGTAGTGGGAAGCGGGTGACAACGGTGATCTCGTGTGCTTGGAAGTAATGGTGTAGCTTCCTCGAGGCCATAAGAAGGCCGAAGAGCAATTTTTGGCACGCCAGAATACCTTGATCTAGCCCCATGCAACAAGGAGCTGACAAAATAGACTGGTCGATGCACCACTTTGTTCTTCTGAACTATCTCTTTCAACTGCGCAGATCCTTCTTTGCTGGCACCAGACCCTATCAGAGACTATCCTGGCTCATCGCTTAGCGTTCCTGCCACTGCTGCCGCTTCTTCGTCAACCTCTCTTTCAGCCACTAGTGCAGCACTCACCACTTGATTTGTTACCGCCAGGTACAGCAGCAATGGCTCTTGTGGTTTTGGCGTGACTAGGACTGGCGGAGAGGAAAGGTACTTCTTCCAAACCTGCAGCGCCACCTCCGCTTCCGGAGTCCATTTCATTGGACCTGCCTTCTTCAAGATCTTGAAAAAGGGCGGGGCGCACTAAACAGATTTTGAGATGAACCTACTTAGAGCAGCAACACAGTCGGCAAGGCGTTGCACGTCCTTGACTCATCTTGGTGCCTCAATTTCGTCAATTGCTTTGATCTTGTCAGGATCTGCTTTGATTCCTCATTGAGTCACAAAGAACCCGAGAAGCTTGCCGGATGGGACACCGAACAAACATTTTTCGGGGTTGAGCTTCATGTTGGTCTTGCATAGATTGGCGAATGTTTCTTCTAAGTCTGATATGAGAGTATCCTTGTCCTTGGTTTTGACCACTATATCGTCCATATAAGCTTCCATATTTCTATGTAGCTGGGTTTCAAAACCAATCTGGACTGCTCTTGCAAAGGTACAACCAGTCCTTTTCAACCCAAAAGGCATACACAAAGAGCAGTACGTACCACGTGGGGTGATAAATGCAGTCTTGTCTTCATCTTCCTTGGCCATAAAGATCTAATGATAATTGGAATAGGCATCAAGGAAAGATAATAAGTCACAGCAGGCAGTGGAGTCCACAATATGGTCGATGCATGACAAGGGAAAAGGATCTTTGGGGCAAGCTTTGTTGATGTCAGTGAAATCAATGCAAGTGCCCCGGCGGCAAGTGCTGCAGCTGCCCCCGGTAGAGTTTGTCGGCGCAGATAAGCGCGCTTTTCTTGTCTGGGTTGATGGTAATGATGCTCATTGGTCCGGGCATCTTTAGCACGTTGTAAGCCAAGTGGGTGGCTGCCATTAACTTGGCCAATGACGAACGACCGAGAATGCCGTTGTATGGCAACGAGATCTCGACAACATCAAAAACGATCTTCTCCGTTCTGAAATTGATGTCGCTGTCAAACGTCACTGGCAGCATGGCCTTTCCTTTCGGCTGAGTCCTTCCCGAATTGACCCCTTGAAAAGCGTCTGTCGGCTCGAGATCTTTGTCAGGAATCAGCAGCCTCCGAATGACATCGCGCGAGATGAGGTTCAGGCTGGCCCCACTGTCGACTAACATCTTTGTCACCTCGAGGTTGCGGATTGTTGGCAAGACCAACAACGGCAAGCACCCGACCGTAGTTACTCGATCAGGGTGATCCTTGGCGTCGAAGATGATAGGAGTGTTGGACCATTTCAGAGGTTTATGTGCGTCGATAGAAGGCTCTGCCACATTAACCTCGCGCGCCCACTGTTTTAGTTGGCGGTGAGAGGAATGCGATGATGCTCCTCCTTCTATGAACATCGCCTCCGTAGCCTTCTGAATCACATGCTCACTGGACTCGTCGTCCTCTTCGACATCATCATCATCTCCTTATTGCTTGCCACGGCAACTTGCGGGCCGATCCTTCTGTTGCTTGGGCTTTCTGCAGCGACCTCCTCAGCCAACACGCTTCTTGTCGGACCCCTCAGCACCATCCTGACCCTTCTCCTTGTTGCGCCTTTCATATTCGGCCCTCTGCTTCTCGGCAAGCTGCTCAACCTGCCGACAATCTTGGAGGTCGTGGCCTTTGGTGCGATCGATCTTGCAATACTGCTTGCTGGAGTCTTCTGGCTTGCCGGCAGCTGCCAGGGCGTGGCAGGAGGCGCACCCGGCAACATTGTTGCCGGGGTCGTCAACCTTGCCTTTCTTGGCAGCGCCGGGGTTGCCGGATGTTGATAATCCCCAAGTGCACGGAATCATCATAGCAATTTCCAATGGTGGAAGTGATAAGTATGGAGTGTCGAAAACACAAGGAGCTAAAGGTAAGATCAATATTCTCTCAAGTCCTATCTCCCACCGATACGACTCTACGTACACTGAACGTTTGCTTCCATCTAGAAACAACAAATAAAACTACGTTGTGCGTATGAAGAGGATAGCTTTGCATGATATCGGAGAAATAAAATATAAATATAGGTGTTGTTATCATAATATTACAATATATTACAAATAGCAAGTGTGGAATAATGATGGGTCGGTGTGCGGAATTATCCTAGGAAATTGTTAACAAGATCAGAAATCATTATTGCAATTTTATATGAGGGAGAGGCATAAGCTAACATACTTCCTCTACTTGCATCATATGCACTTACGATTGGAACTCTTGCAAGCATCCACAACTACTAAAGATCATTAAGGTAAAACTCAACCATAGCATTAAAGCATCAAGTCCCCTTCATCCCATACGCAAACAACCTACTTACTCGGGCCCGTGCTTCTGTCACTCACGCCACCCACCATAAGCGAATCATAAAAATATTGTGAACCCTACAGCGGGGATCCCTAATGTGTGCGTGGCACGGAAGGCACCATAGGACAGCACCAATAATAAAACATGCAACTCAAACCAATCTAGATCATCCATCAACCCAAAGGACAAAAGTAATCTACTCAAAACAGCATAGGATGGGAACCCATCATTGGATCATAATATGTAGCATAAAGCACCATGTTCAAGTAGGTGATTAAAGCGGGGTGCAGGAGAGTGGACCGCTAAAAGAAGATGAGGATGGTGATGAAGAAGGTGATGTTGATGAAGACGATCACCGCGGCGATGGTTCCCCCGATGGCACTCTGGCACCACCGGGAGAGAGGGGAAGAGGTTCTCCCCCTCGTGCGTCCTCCTCCATGGCCTCCTCCCTCTGTGGGGAGAGGTTCTCCCTCTGGTCCTTGGCCTCCATGGTGTTGATGGCCCCTTCGGGACGACGAATATAGCCTCCGGTGATGGTGACCCCCTCCGGCAAGGTGCTGGAGAGGGCCAAGATTAGTTTTTCGTGGCTCTGGAGGTGTGCGGCGGAAGAACTCCCGATCTAGGTTGTTCCTCGGAGGTTTTGGAATATTTTAGGATTTATAGAGCTGAGAGGGAGGTCGGTGGACTCTCGAGGGGCCCACAAGCCTGGTGGTCACGGCGGGGGGGGGGGCCTTGGGCTAGTGACCTCCTCGGCCTTCATCTCGGGTGACTCTTCGCTCCAGTATTTTTTTTATTTTCTACAAATATTCTCTGTAAATTTCCAGCTCGTTCCGAGAACTTTTATTTCTGCACAAAAACAACACCACGGTAGTTCTGCTAAAAACAGCGTCAATCCGGGTTAGTTCTAGTAAAATCATATCAAAATCATATAGAATTATTGCAAACATGGCATGAATACTTTATAAATTATAGATACGTTCGAGACATATCAGCATCCCCAAGCTTAATTCCTGCTCGTCCTCGAGTAGGTAAATGATAAAAGAGATAACTTATTAAGTGTGAATGCTAGCAAGTGCACAAGTTTGATCAATGACAATTCCAATCACTTTTTCTAGAATCAATATGTATCAAACAGTAGCTCATCTCATAAAACTTCTCATGATCGAGTAACAAGCTATTCACATGTTAAAGTATAGACCAGAAAACTTCTTGAAAACTAACAAACCATATTCCTAGTGAAGGAACAATTGCAATTCATCTTATTTTCATGAAGGGTCCATGTAAGAGCTTTGATTTAGCAAATTCCAGATACTCAACTATCATATAGTCTTCCAACATTTCTAGCACTCAAAGCATATTTTTAGAACAAATAGCATCCATCGAACACAGAGAAAGATAGGGGCTTAATGTTTTGCCTCCCAACTTATTTATCAGATAGATAATTGTCAATAATAATAATTCATGATCAAATATATTTGGATGGCCATATATGCTCGGATCTTTCCCCACCACATGATTATTGCCAAGAGAAAAAGGCAAAATATAGGAAGTGGTGAAGATCACCATGACTCTTGTATAAACATAAGTACTAGAAAATAAAAGATAGGCCCTTCGCAGAGGGAAGTAGAGGTTGTCATGCGCTTTTTTGTTTTTGGATGTGCAAACTCTTAAAGCAAAGGAACGTCACGTTGGATTTCCCTCTGTTATAGCAACCTTTATTATGCAGTCCATCGCTTTTATTTCTTTGTCATCACAAATTTGTACAACGGTTATTTTCCCTTACAATAAAAGATCTTACATGTTTAAGAGAAATTTTTATTGCTTTTTGCACCGATGACAACTTACTTGAAGGATCTTATTCAATCCATAGGTAAGTATAGTAGACTCTCATGGCAAAACTGGTTTAACGGTGTTTGGATGCACAAGTAGTATTTCAACTTAGTGCAGAAGTTTTGGATAGTATGAGGTGGAATCAAGCACCACATGTTGGAGGATCCATAACAATATAACTTCTATGCAAATATACTCAACCATAACTCATCACATTGTCTTGCTTGTCCAACTTCAACTAATTTGCTCAAGTTTTAAAATAATTAATGGGTAATCACAATCATAGAAGATGTCCATTATAGTATATTTATATGTGAAATATCTCTTCCTTGAAGATTCTTTCATGAATTGTTCAAGTGAACAATGCGGTGTTTGCTAACTTTCAATAAATTTCAGCACCTATACCTATTATTTGTGAAGTCACCACTCCCCATGGGATAAGTATATGAAGAATTTTTAATTTCATATTTATGATATTAAATTCATTCAACCATTTACTCATAGGATATAAGTGAAGCACGAGAGTGAATGACAAACTACTCCAAAAAGATATAACTGAAGATCAACGCGTAGTTAATTAGATAAATATCCATGTGGGGACTCTCTCTTATTCAAAATTTCAGATCCAAAGATTTTATTGAAACAGCAAACAAAATAAAAATGGAACTTCAAGATTATCATGCATCATGTGAACGAATAAAAATTTAGGCTCAACATAGGCTAACCGATAATTGTTGATGAAGAGAGGTGGGATGTGTAGCATGCCCAATCTTAGGTACTTGGGAGTTCTTTAAATATTTTCTTGGGGTTCCTTGGGCATACCCAAGCTTGAGCTTTTATATCTTGTTCAATCCTCTCATATCCCGGTTTCACCTATTGTCAAAAACTTCATCCACACAAAACTCAAAAAGAACTCGTGAGATAGGTTAGTACACATAAGAACAAATCAACACTTCATGTACTGCCAAGACAAGTTGCACAATAATTTTCAAACATTAGGTTCTGTATACTATCATTTCGACCATTTATATCTATCAATATAGGCTATGGAAACTATAGGATAAGTAGATAGCAAAACGATGACAGCAATCTGTCCAAACAGAACAGATTGTAGTAATTCATAAAACCAGTGTACCTCTGGACCTCTAAAAATTATAAAATTTAGAAATTCTAAGGAATTTATATTATAATACTATGTAAAAATTTCAGAAATTTTCTATTTTTTAGTAAAATATGAAAATTCAAACACTATAGAAAAAGTTTCTGTTTTTACACAGAACACATAAAACATGCAATGCAAGCATCCTAAGGCAATTCTTGGCACATTTTTATTGAAAAACAAGATTATAAATAACACCTAACATATAACAAAAAATAAAATGACGCTCCAAGCAAAACTCATATTATGTGACGAATAAAAATATAGCTCCAAGTAAGATATACCAATAGTGTTGAAGACGAAAGAGGGGATGCCTTCCGGGGCATCCCCAAGCTTAGACGCTTGAGTGTTCGTTTATTGTCACCTTGGGGATGCCTTGGGCATACCCAAGCTTGGGTTCTTGTGACTCTTTATTCCCCTCATATCGGTATCTCACCCAAAACTTGAAAATTTTAATAACACAAAACTTAACGGATCTTCGTGAGAAGGTTTAGTGTAATAAATATAAATCATTCACTTAGGTACTGTCAAGACAAGATTCATAATTGTTCCCCCATTATACCTACTGTATTATATCATTCCCATAATTTATATTACTCAATATAAGCTATAGGAACACTTGAAACAAGCAAACTATGCGTGCAAAACAGAATTTGTCAAAAACAGAACAGTCTGTAAAGATCTCAATTATCACCATAATTACCTGACTCTAAAAATTATTAAAAATTATTAAATATCACAGAATTTTTTCTTAATGTTGTGTAAAATTTTCAGAATTTTTTGACTCTCTAGTAAAATCGTACAATTCAAATACTGGACGCAAAACTTTCTGTTTTTGCACAGAATCAAACAAGCAAGTATCCGCACAATCCCAAAGGCTTTACTTGACACTTTATTGAAATGAAAGGCACAAAACATGATTACTACAGTAACTTAATCATGTTAACACATCAAAACAGAAAGTAAAAGTATTGGGTTATCTCCCAACAAGCGCTTTTCTTTAATGCCTTTTTAGCTAGGCATGATATTACAATGATACTATTCCAAGCCAAATTCCGATGATCATTATATTCATACTCTAAAAGATATAAGTGAAGTTCATAGAGCATTCTTAATTAATATAGATTAACCAACATCCAATCTCAAAATATATAAGTGAAGCATACGAAGCATTCTATAAAGCCATACTCAAAACGTTTAAGTGAAGCGCAAAGACTATTCTACAAATCCATACTCAAACATTTTAAGTGAGGAACAAAGAGGATTCTACAAATCCATCAAGGACTATCTCATACTACAAGGAAGCATAAAGGAAAATCCAAATATTAAAGACACATGTCATGTGAATAAAACAAAAACCGAGGTATACCGATAATTGTTGAAGAATAGAGATGGGATGCCTTCCGGGGCATCCCCAAGCTTAGGTGCTTGATTATACTTGAAACATTTACTTGGGTTGCCTTGGAAATCACAAATCTTGAAATCTTGTCTCTCTGTATTCTTCTTATATCGATACCTCCGCGATTTTCGAACACTTCATTCACACAAAACATATCAAAACCCTCGTGAGATCCGTTAGTATAATAAAGCAAATTACTACTTTAAGTATTGTTGTGAACTCATTCCAAATTCATATTAGCATTATATCTACAGAAGTCCCACTTGACCATGGTTCATACCCCCCGATACAAGCCATTGATTCATCAAAATAAGAGAACAATGCATAGAAAAAAGAATGTGTTAAAAACAGGACAGTTTGTAGTAATCTAGAAACTTCGTATACTTATGTAACTCAAAAAATTCTGAAAATTTAGGAACAATTAAAAACAATGCATATTAGTATAGTGTAAAAATTTCAGAAACTTTCACGTTCCAGTAAAAAATGTAACTTCACGCACTACAGCCAAAGTTTCTGTTTTTGCACTGCAAACACCAAACAAGCAATCTAATTATCCTGAAAGAAAATCTTGGCACATTATTTTTATAATAAAATGGATAAATAGAAGGTGATAATTATTTTACAGAATCTTCCATGAAAAATTCTACATTTTTTCCATGATCTTGAACACAAGTGTTCAAGTTCGACCCTTACTTCTCCAATTCCCAACTTTCGAATCACTTCTCTTTTTGAAAAAACTTCTTAGGCATAATAGGAAAGTAACTCTTTTTGTATTTTTCAATTTTTTATTTTTTTTGTTTGTTTCACCCACAACTACAGAAAGTAAAAAGGGAAAATAAAATCTATTTAGTGAAGGAAGCAAACAAGCATACACGAGAATATCAACCCCACGCTATTGCTCCCAAGCAACGACGCCAGAAAAGAGCTTGATAATCCCCAAGTGCAAGGAATCATCATAGCAATTTCTAATGCTTCCATCTAGAAACGAGAAATAAAACTACGTTGTGGTTATGAAGAGGATAGCTTTGCATGATATCAGAGAACTAAAATATAAATATAGGTGCTATTATCATAATATTACAATATATTACAAATAGCGAGTGTTTAATAATGATGGGTCGGTGTGCGGAATTATCCTAGGAAATTGTTAACAAGATCGGAAATCATTATTGCAATTTTATATGAGGGAGAGGCATAAGCTAACGTACTTTATCTACTTGGATCATATGCACTTATGATTGGAACTCTAGCAAGCATCCACAACTACTAAAGATTATTAAGGTAAAACCCAACCGTAGCATTAAAGCATCAAGTCCCCTTTATCCCATACGCACACATCCTACTTACTCGGGTTTGTGCTTCTGTCACTCATGCCACCCACCATAAGAGAATCATAAACATATTGCAAACCCTACAGCGGGGATCACTCACGTGTGCGTGACACGGAAGGCACCATAGGATAGCCCCAATAATAAAACATGCAACTCAAACCAATCTAGATCATCAATCAACCTAAAGGACAAAAGTAATCTACTCAAAACATCATAGGATGGCAACACATCATTGGATCATAATATGTAGCATAAAGCACCATGTTCAAGTAGGTGATTACAGCAGGGTGTGGGAGAGTGGACTGCTAAGAGGAGATGAGGATGGTGATGAAGAAGGTGATGTTGATGAAGACGATCACCGCGGCGATGGTTCCCCGATGGCACTCCGGCACCACCGGGAGAGAGGGGAAGAGGTTCTCCGCCTCGTGCTTCCTCCTACATGGCCTCCCCCTCTATGGGGAGAGATTCTCCCTCTGGTCCTTCGCCTCCATGGTGTTGATGGCCCCTCCGGGATGATGAAGATGGCCTCCGGTGATGGGGACCCCCTCCGACAGGGTGTCGGAGAGGGCCAAGATTGGTTTTTCGTGGCTCTGGTGGTGTGTGGCAGCGGAACTCCGATGTAGGTTATTCCTCAGATGTTTTTGAATATTTTAGGATTTATAGATCTGATAGGGAGCTTGGTGGACTCCCAAGGGGCCCACAAGCCTGGTGGCCATGGCCAGGGGGGTGGTCGGGCCCCTGGGGCTTGGGGCCTCCTCGGCCTTCCTCTCGGGTGACTCTTCGCTCCAGTATTTTGTATATTTTCCAGAAATATTCTCTGTAAATTTTCAGCTCGTTCCGAGAACTTTTATTTCTACACAAAAACAACACCACGGTAGTTCTGCTGAAGACAACGTCAGTCTGGGTTAGTTCTAGTAAAATCATATCAAGATCATATAGAATTAATGCGAACATGGCATGAATACTTCATAAATTATAGATACATTGGAGACGTATTAGATGCCTCGACGGTGAGCACAGTCTTGCCCTTGCGCTTCTTGTTCCGCCATCGGCCCTTATTTGTCGGGGCAACGGTGTCTTCGTCTTCGGAGTCGACCTCTGCGTCGGCGTCTTCGTCGGGGAGCCTCCTTCCTTCTTTAGGCCGAGCACACTTGTCTGCCAAAGCATAAAGCTCAGCAACGTCCCTGACTCTGTTCATCGCCAGCTCTTCCCGCATCCCGTGGTTGCGCACGTTCTGATGGAATGTGTTCATAACAGCGGCAGGGTGAACGTCTAAGATGTTGTGGTGGACGCGGCTGAACCTCTGGATGTACTTGTGCAGAGTTTCACCCTCCTTCTAGGGGATGATGTGCAGTTCACTCTCCTGGCTAGGAGCTTGATGACCACTGGTGAAGGCGCCAATGAACTCATGACATAGTTACGCCCAGGAAGCGATGGATCCCTCCGGCAAGTGCATCAGCCATGACCTAACGTTGGGCTTAAGCACCAACGGGAAGTAGTTGGCCAATATCTTGTCGTCGCGGCCCCACCAGCCTGCACCGCAATGGTGTAGATGCTCACGAACTCTGACGGGTGGGTCTTGTCGTCATACTTCTCCGGGACTTCTGGTTTGAAAGTGTGGGAGTTGGGCCACGGGACCTGTCACAGCTCATGGGTAAACGCTGAACATCCCACCTCATAAGGTAGGCTGACAGGGTACCCCGACGCGGGCTTGTCTACAGTGGGCCCCGCATGCCTGTCCGACTAGAGGCGCGCCTCCCGTCGCCGCTTGATCGCAGTTCAGGCGTCTTCCTTACCATGTTCCCGAAGAACATGACGCTGATCACGGCGCGTCCGTGGGTCAGACGACGTCGTTGAGCAACCGTCGTAGGCATCGGTCTATCACGTCGGTGGTCGGCAATGCTGTTGCCGAGGAGAGTGCACCGAGGTCGTGCCGACTCCGGGCACTTCACCATTGGTCTGAGATGGCCTTGAGGGCCTAAGATTATTCGCAAGGGTGAGGAGGCTTTGAATGGTGGTTCTCCATTCGTCGAGCTTCTCCACAGTAGGAGGGAAGTGTAGGAGTAGCTGCGCTCGCGCCATCGCTTCCTCCGCCGTGGATGGCAGCGAGTGGCGCGAGGAACGCGATGTGCTCTGACTCCTAGTTGTGTTAGAAGGAGCATCGCGGTGGTCCTGCACCGGCATGCCACTCACGCTTGCATGCTGGTCCTGCGCATCTTGGGAGTGATGCACATGAGCTTTTTTGTGGGGACGCTGAGAACTGCGGGCGCCATGGCGCGACTCTTCACGCACGTCTTGAGAAGGTCGCGGCGTAGGCGCTGGCGTGGGTGCCCTAGGAGACACTCTTCTGCCGCTGGAGTTCACTGTACCACCTGCAGGCGGTACCGCTACGTCTTGAGACACTAGGGCACGGGGGTTCCCACCGTCGCCATGGGCATCTCCGGGGCGAACATTGCCGCTTGCTTGGCCTTGGTCACTAGAGCGTCATGGAAGTTCCGAACCTCCGCCTCCTCCTCCTCCACCCACGTCCCCACTGTCCTCCGCTTGAGCAGATACAGGGACGGCGGACGCGGATGGGCCAACAGCTGTCAAACCCTTCTTCTTGGGAGCCATGGAGATGATGGAGCTAGGGCGCGGATTACCAGAATGGGTCCACACCACTCAAGCCCCCCTACCTGGCACGCCAAAGATGTCGTGGGAACAAACACCTATGGGATCACGGGGACCCCTTTAGGTTCAGCAGGGGGCGATGTGGCACAAAGAGCCAGTCTGGTAAGCAGCACATGGGGAGTTTTTACCCAGGTTCGGGCCGCACGGATGCGTAAAACCCTACTTCTGCTTGGCTATATTGATCGAGTTCTAGGGTTCCAGCTACAGGAGCGCCATGAACGGCCGCTACGTGAGCTTGGTCACCTCTAGTTGTGTAACTGTTGGGATACTCGGTTCTCCAACTGTCTAACTGACTGAAAGACAAAAAGTCCTTTTCTGTAATGCCCTGGGCCTCCTTTTATAACTAAGGGGAACCCAACAGTGGCGTACAGTGTGCACACGGGATGCACAATATTATAGTGCTATCGTACCTAACTCTGACGGAGTAGGACAAGAGCATTCAATGCACCGTCAGACGCCTCAGTCCGTCAGTGGGACGGGACGGGGGCCCATCCCATCGACACCGCTTAGCTCCCTCCAGCATCGACGCAGCGACACGCGTTCAGGCGAATTGACACATGGCATGTGTACTGGCTGTGCTGGCTCGGGCCTTGCCTTGCCGAGGGCCTTGCATCGCCTTGCGGCTCTACAGCTCTCCCAGCAAGGTCTTGTTAGTATCCTTGAATCTTGTGTGCTGGTGCTTGACAAGTCTTTGCTGGGCCTTGTCGCCGGGGCGGCTACTATTGCCCATGCACGAGTAAAGGGGCACTAGATGGCCCAAAAACTCTAGTGCATCGACAATATGCATTAATATGCCATTTTATATTATTTCTGGGACTAACCTATTAATCTAGAGACTAGTGCCAGTTTGTGTTTTTTCCTTGTTTTTGAGAATTGCAGATAAGGAATATTAAACAGAGTCCAAACAGAATGAAATCTTCGGAATAATTTTTCTTGGACCAGAAGCAAACTAGGTGACTTGGATATGAAGTAGGGAGAGCCACTATGGGGTCACAAGCCCTAGGGGCGCGCCCAAGGGGGGTAGGGCACGCTCCCCAAGCTTGTGGGCCCACGACATCTCTTCTAACCCTATTTCTCGGCCTATAAATTCCCGAATATTCCCTGTATACCAGAACGATCCACGAAAACACTTTTCTGCCACCAGAAGCCTATATTCCCAAGAGATCCAATCATGGAGCCTTTTCCGGTAATCTGCCGGAGGGGGATTCGATCATGGAGGGCATCTGCATCAACTCCATTGCCCCTCCGATGATGCGTGAGTAGTTCACCATACACCTTCGGGTCCATAGCTAGTAGCTAGATAGCTTCTTCTCTCTCTTTGTTCTTCAATACCATGTTCTTCATGATCTTCATGGAGATCTATCCGATGTAATAATCTTTTGCGGTGTGTTTGTCGAGATACGGTGAATTGTGATTTATGTTCATGTTATCTATGAATATTATTTGAGTCTTTTCTAAATTCTTATATGCATGATTTCGTATGTTTGCAAGTCTCTTTGAGTTATTGGTTTGGTTTGGCCAACTAGATTGGTAATTCTTGCAGTAGGAGAAGTGCTTAGTTTTGGGGTCAATCATGCGGTGTCCTCAGCCAGTGACAAAGTAGGGGTACCGAGGCATTTATTGTATTGTTGCCATCAAGGATAAAAAGATGGGGTTTTCATCATATTGCTTGAGTTTATCCCTCTACATCATGTCATCTTACCTAATGTGTTACTCTGTTCTTCATGAACTTAATACTCTAGATGCAGGAAGGAGTCGGTCGATGTGTGGAGTAATAGTAGTAGATGCAGAATCGTTTCGGTCTACTTGGCACAGATGTGATGCATATATGCATAATCATTGCCTTGGACATCTTCATAATTATTTGCTTTTCTATCAATTGCTCGACAGTAATTTGTTCACCCACTGCAATACTTGCCATCATGAGGGAAGCCTCTAGTGAAACCTATGGCCTTGGGGTCTATTTTCCATCTTATACTTTCATATCTAAAACCTAAAATACCAAAAATACTTTGCGACAATTTATTTACCTTTTGTTTTACTTTCCGTTCAAGCAATCTATTCTATCTATCTCTATCAGATCTCATCCTTGCAAGAAACCGTGAAGGGATTGACAACCCCTTTATAGCATTGGGTGCAAGAGTTTGATTCTTTGTGTAGGTACCTCTATTGGGGACTTGCTTGTATCTCCTACTGGATTGATACCTTGGTTCTCAACAACTAAGGGAAATACTTATCTACTTTGCTGCATCAACCGTTCCTCTTCACGGAAACCAACGCATGCTCGAGAAGTAGCAGATATCAATTTTAGCCACTTGATCAGCAAGTATATTAGCATTAGTGGGAGCAAAAGATTTAACTTGGAAGGATGGAGGAATCTCCAAGTTCTTCTTTTGCATCTAAGTAGTGGCTTTCTCCATAATATTGACATTTCCATGTTGCCTAGTAACTGGTCTGGTTGAGAGCACATGCCCCCACTTCCCTAACTGGCCTGAATTATATTTCAGTTTGTTCTCAGCATCTCCAACCTTCAGTGACTCAAGTAGAGATCTCTTCATAGATCCTAAAGCCATAGCAATGTCATTGGGGAGGCATTGCATTTCCGGAGCTGCATTCTCCTCCTCCTCCTCCTCCTCGGAGTCCACCATCTCAAACCTGCTAAGATGTGCAGAGCAATAATCCATGTGTGCGGAGAAATCCTCCTCACCCTGTTGGAAAATCCTCTCAGGAGTCACTATTTTGTCTTGCATAAATTTTGGTGGGGTCTTTTATTTTGTTTCCTCAATGAATTGTTTGTGAGCACTGTCACAGAGCATTTGTGGGTGGAAGGAATTTGTAGATTTCTTCCCAACACCAATTCTGTTCCCGGAGCGAGAGCTGTGGTTTTGTTGGAAATTTTCTTTATCCATCTCATCAATAGGTTCATCACCATATTCCTCCATAGAGTCTTTGCCATGTTGTTCTCTATCATGATATTTTTTGTCCTCAGCTGTATTGTCCAAATCTGGGCCTTCATCATCACCATCTGAGTCCTCACCCACCTGCTCAAAACCCTCCATAGTGAAGAACAGCAAGTACAATTTCTTCTTCATCTCCACTAGCCTCTCATAGGGGATTTTTGTAGGGTCTCTACATGCCACTTTAATTCTAATGTTTTCATAGAAGCTTTTGAAGATCCCATTCTAGTCCACATCTACTAAGATACCAAAACATGAGGCCACTTGGCAAAAACATTCCATGCACACCACTTGGGAGGGATCCCCTCAACCTGGACCCATGTCTCAGTTAATTCTCCATATGGATCTAGCATCCCTAGCTATTCACAGATCTTGACAGACACAACATCAATGGGTAGGTCAAAAGCAGGGAATTCAATCAAGTGCTCCACCTTCTTCCATGAAGAAAATTTGAGTAGAAACTTCTTTTCATCCAGCTCTCTGATCTTCCAAGGCCACGCTTTTCCTTTGAAAAAAATACCATTCAACTGGGTGATCAGATCTGAAGCAGAAACTTCCCCTTATCACTTTAAGCACTGCACAATTCTTGTAGTTTAGCCAAGCCGATTTAGCAGCCACAAGAATATCAATATGATAGAAACCTAACCTGGTTGCTGCACTACCAAAGTACTCCGTTGTTGGTTGCATTCTGGCCCAAGCTATGTAGTTATTCACATTGTGATTACCAGAGTAGATAAAGCACTTCTTCTGTTCAATACAATTTCCAACGTAATGCCTCGGCCAGCTGCAACTGAAACAAACCATATCTTTGTACCTGGGATCTAGATGTTGCATAGCAGGAGCAGGGGGCCAGAATTATGGGAGGAGCAACCTTAGGCGTTGGCGCACCACCCTTGGCAGCAGCACCAGAGCCCTTGGTCGGTGGTGTAGCCTTGGCAGCTACAGCCGCGGGAGGGGGTTGCGGAGCACCTTGGACTCCTTTCCTGGGAGGTGGCCATCACTTTTGGGGATGTTGATGTTGTCCAGCTTGCTCCATATTCTTCTTCACCGCAGCAGCGAAAGAGATGCTCCCAGGGTCGATCCCCTCGCACGCAAGCCGGAAATTGGTTGGAGTCGGGTCAAATCTGCCAAGGTGTGGGACGCGGTGGCAATCCTCCAGTGTAAACTGACGACATCTAAACAAATTCTTTCGAACCCAGAAGAGGTGGCTACCTAGCTCATAGCTAGGGTTTGTGGGTAGAGGAGGGGAAGAATGGGCAGGCCGACGGCTGCGGGGTTGTGGGGAAGGGATAACCTAGAGTTGTCCATAGAATTCTGCCACCTCCTCCTCAACACTGTTAGTCCGCTTAGAAAGCGTCATTCTATTCCCCGCTTTTCTACCAGCCACAGATCCTCTAATGAGTGGCACGGGAGTGGGGTAAGGGCCAGCAATGGGCCTCTCTACTTTCAAATATCCACCGGTGCCTGCTGTAGAAACAGAGTCAGCATCGGCATGAACCCTCACCGGAGAGTGCTCAGCAAGAGGATAACCTCCATTTCTAGAATTCTCCAGCACCGGTGGTTCAACTAGTTCTAGCGGAACAATCCTCCCTGTAATACTAGGACGAATAACATGGGATTCATCATACACAACTTCCACTGCGCAAACAGGATAGGAAAACGGATGTGTCATTTCTCGAATTACCTTCGCCAAATCTAGTCAAATCTCTCCTCGATCTCCTAGCCAGGGAGGGGGATCCACCATCTGGTGGAGCACCCGCCCATCCCCACGGCGGGAACCTGGCTTTCCATGCCCGTGGGGGATCCCTCTTCTGAGAGGCGAGGGGGGTTGACACCTGGAGGGAGGACGTCGGGTGGGATGTTGGCGAGTCACGCAATCGACGGCGGCCGGATGTTGAGCCTAGACAGATTTGTCGCCTTGAAACAACGCCACTTTGCTGCTTGCACCGGATCGGGGGACTCCGCCTCCTGGATGGCCTAAAAGATCATATCGAAGTCCACCCCCCCCCGTCGTCACCGGCGAAGCGACACCGCTCCTCTAACAAACTGTGGTGGATGACCTTGACACAGATATCTGGACACCCGTCTTGATTTGGGAACCTCTCCCGCACCACCCTTATTATCTCCGCTCGTGCCTCCGGAGCATGGGAGTCGACCAGCGGCAATGATGCCACCGGAATCTGCGAAATCGACGCTAGAATCTGCACCGGTGGCGCCGTAGACCCTGCTGGCCGCGTTCGCCTCGCCCGGGCTCGTCGTCGCGAGTTCGCCGCCATGGCTTGCAGAGAGATGTGACTAATTCTTTAATCGAAAAAGGTTTTGGTGGCATGGTAGGCCGACGCCACTAATATGGTGCCATTGTTAAATAATAATGGTGGCATCACATCCCACGTCAGCGGTATTCTACGCGCTGATGACATGCCACGTAGGCTACGCCACAACTATAATCGCTCACCTAGCAGCATGCAATGTACATTGCACGCCAAGAACGTTTTGTGCAGCCAAAAAATAAAAATTACATCACATAACATTTAGCATTTTTTATTGCACATAACATTTAGCATTTTGCATTCCACACGAGGAATTAGCCCAATAGAACAATGCATCCAGTTAATAATAAGTGTCAATCTCACAAGCAGTACTAACTAGCTTGAATTAATAGTAAGTACCTATTATACAATCCTCACAAACATGAGCAAACTAGTTATAGCATAGTTACAGGATGTCAAAAATGACCATCATCCTCAAGTCATGGCGTGGGGTGTTCCTGATAGTGACTAAGACGACCTTGTTAGAAATATGCCCTACAGGCAATAATAAAGTGGTTATTATTATATTTCCTTGATTGCGATAATCGTTTATTATCCATGCTATAATTGTATTGATTGGAAACACAAATACTTGTGTGGATACATAAACAACACCGTCCCTAGTATGCCTCTGGTAGACTAGCTCATTGACCAAATATGGTCAAGGTTTCCTAGCCATATACATGAGACGTCATTTGATAGCGGGATCACATCATTAGGAGAATGATGTGATGGACAAGACCCAAACTATGAATGTAGCATATGACTGTGTCAGTTTATTAATATAGTTTTCTCCATGTCAAGTATCGGTTCCTATGACCATGAGATCATGCAACTCACTGACACTAGAGGAATACCTTGTGTGTATAAAACGTCGCAACGTAACTGGGTGACTATAAAGATGCTCTACAAGTATCTCCAAGGGTGTCTATTGAGTGGGCATGGATCAAGACTGGGATTTTTTACTCCATGTGATGGGGAGATATCTTAGGGCCCACTCGGTAATACAACATCACAATAAGCCTTGCATGCAAAGTGGCTAAAGAGTCAGCCATGGGATCTTGTATTATGGAATGAGTCAAGAGACTTGCCGGTAATGAGATTGAACTAGGTATGGATATACCGACGATCGAATCTCGGGCAAGTAACATACCGAACAACAAACGTAACAACATACATGATTAGCTGAATCCTTGACATAGAGGTTGAATCGATAAAGATCTTCGTAGAATATGTAGGAACCAATATGGGCATCCAGGTCTCGCTATTGGTTATTGACCGTAGAGGTGTTCTCGGTCATGTCTACATAGTTCTCGAACCCGCGGGGTTTGCACAATTAACATTCGGTGATGTTTTAGTAGTATTGAGTTATGTATGGTGGTGACTGGAGGTTGTTCGGAGCCCTGGATGAGATCCCGGACAGCACGAGGAGCTCCGGAATGGTCCGGAGGTAAAGATTGATATACAGGAAAGTGGTCTTTGAACTCCAGAAAAGTTTCGGGCATTTCCGGTAGCGTACGGGGATTGACGAATGGGTTCCAAAGTGGGGCCCACACACACCAAGGGGACGCATGGGACTTAGTAGTGGTGAAACAGCTCCTGGTGGGCTGGTGCGACCAACCATATGTGTAGGAGATATACCCAAGAGGCAATAATAAATGTTATTATTTATCCCAATGTTCCTAATTAATTTATATTCCATGCTATAACTGCAATGATTCTCGAGTCTGCAATATCCATGAGGCCAGGAGGGAAACTCATTTGCATGTGTGGTATAATAAACGATAAAAAGTATTCCTAGTCTTGCCTCTAAGACTGGCTCAAGTATTGCATGATGATCCTGTTTTCTTGATCATGGGAATGGCTATGCCGACAATTTTGAGGGTGCAATGTTGGTAGAACACTTGTGTTGAATCGACCCGAATTGATGTTATGCTATGAGATACATTCCTCACAAGTAAATGGTTAATAACATAGAGCTAGTTAATGTTTTCATAATTCCTTAGACCATGAGAGTATCGAGTTCCTTCGTGCTTGCTTCGTGAACTTTGGGGTTTGTTAAACGTCATCCGTTACTGGGTGGCTATTACGACGGCTTACAGGTTCACGAAAAAGTATGACAAGTAACAAGATAGCTGAATATTGGGATTTGCTCCTTCGACGATGGAGATATATTCTCGGGCTATCTCGGTGCTACGGTATCCATCATCGTCTGGCCAGACATGGTGTGATTTGATCATAGGGATGCCAGAACACGAAAACGAGAAAAGATAACAAAATCAGTAACGAGGTAACTTGCATAGTGGACAAGTTGTTGATCCACAAGGATGCAGAAAATCTCACCTCGGGTGTCTGTAACATATCACGAAGCAACAAGAATAGCGCATGTCAACTCAAGGTTCACTCGGATATTTATTCGTGTGGGTATAGGGGTCAATATGGGTGCCCACGGCTCCGATGTTGATCATTGATCGAAAAGTGTTCCCCTCATGTCCATACTTCACCGAACCTATAGGATCACACTCATAAGGGTCATCTATTTGTTCAATACTAGACAGGGAGTCTGAGAGAAAATCATCGGAAAAGTTTCGGGGACAACGAAAGAGTTCCGGAGAGAGAACACCAGAAGATTCTCGATAAAACCGAAAAGTTGTTTCAGATTATACCATTGAGTCAAATTGGTTTCGGCATAAGCCTGGAAATTATTGCAGAATACAAGAATTGTTCTGGTAAATTCTGAGAATTTTTGGACACAAAAACCGGAAATGTTCCGGCCTGTCGGAACCACTTTGGTTGCTTTTCACAGATGAAAATCACTGATCTGGAAATGTTTCGGAACATGTCCAAAATTTTTTAGTGGGTACTGGAATTATTCTAAGACCCATAGAAATATTTTCGTATTTATTGGTCATGAAAAAATGGTTTCATGAATAGTGAAAAGCACTTTTTGGTGGCCTCTGGGAGAAGCCAGCTTCAGGGCTTTTTGGTATTTTCCCTTATTGGCTTCTTGGATAAGCCACATTAAGGGAATTTTGGTATTTCCATGTGACCTCTAGCCCTTGGGCTTGGCCTATAAATAGAGGTGGAGAGGTGCTCTCAATGGACACTCTATTTCCCAACATACAAATGTCATGCATGATCTGGCCTTCTCTCTCCCTCACCGCGAAAAAGTTTCGTAGAGCCGAAAGGATGTCTGGGTTCTAGCAGTAACTAGTTCTGGATGGTGAAGCCCTGTCGGATAGCTGACACCGTATGTGTGCAACCCTATAGAGAGGTCGTAGTTTTGATCTTTTCCCCAAGGGGCTGTTCAAAGGTCCTCCCGGAGGGCTGTCCTAGTTTCTTTTCGGTCTTAGAGGGTCTTCCCGAAGGGTTGTCTGTGACATTGTCCGAGGGACTGTTCCACCGCCTCCCAAAGGGCTGTTAGACGATGGAGAACATCCTCGTGGTTGAGAGGTTGTAAATCCTTGCTATAGGGATCTGCACCACCGATCTTCATCGACTCTACTTCCATTGCACTACGAGTCAGTACGGATCAGATCAAACCTTGTATGCATCTCCATAGTGATCCTGGGCATGCTCGTTGTACCGATTTTTTTTGTTTTCTGTTGCATTCCCCAATAGTGGCATCATGAGCCGTGCTATGAGTAGATGCATGTTGCGATCTAGAATACATAGAGATGTATGGGTGTTGCACAATATAATTAGGTGGTAGATGAGTTCTGTTAATGAAAATTATTTGTGAGGGTAGCAGATGAAATCTTTTACACGATGTCCTTGTTGCTTCCCCGGGACTTGCCTATTTTTGATCTTGATAACAGCATGGTGGAGTTTCAATGTTTTCGCAATCTGCTATACCGATTGATCAACGAAGTGCTAATAGTTCATTGAATTACACTATAGTTAAAAAGAAAGATGAAATTTCGCAGACGAAAGGGCAATTCAGATATGATCTGCACGGGGGTCATGCGTATGGTGAAGTTCAATATGGGGCTCGAGGTTTAATTATCTTGTTTTTCATATACCCCGAAAGTTATTCTAGCAACTTGAATTATCATACTTGATGATGGACGTTGGTAGCTTTGTTTTGTTTCAAAACCTTAGAAGCCACGAAAAACAAGTTCTTGCATAAACCGATTAGAGGCGTCTAACTTGATTTTGTAGGAGGGTTTGCATGAGCATGTGATGTGTTATAGCAATGCTCATATTAATTTGATTATGTATGAGATGACTATATGATGTAAATTAACATGACCTACATGTCATGATTCGGCATGATGGCTGGAGCCATATGATTGCCACTTTAATGCCTATGTGTCATTCTTGAGTAATTCACTTATTTCATTAGCTATAGAGATAGCAATATTGTCTGATGCATCAAAAAGGTGGTGGGAATCTTCACGAAGGTGAACGTCGACGCAAATGCCAAAGACAAGAAATGATTGACTTCTCCATCAGAAGGGGCTATACCATTCATGCTAATTAAGAATTGCCTGAGATGTTTATCACTTATCATGCACCCTTCTTGATTGCACAGTAGTCGCTTTTTATTAGGGTGATCTCTCACTTTAAAATATCAAAGTAGTTAGTGTTCACCCAAGTGTAGCACCGTATGAAATTTGTAGTTTTGGGGTCCGCCATGTCCACATGGGTACAAACAAATCGAGAGGAATGAGGCGGGTGAGGTCAGACATCGCAGCAAGATCGCTTGGTTCCCTTTGACGTTCAGGCAGGATAGTCCTAAGCTCGGAACACGCCCATTGAAAGATGGACAAGAGTCACATAAAGATGTGATTGACAAGTTTGCCGACCGATTAAAATTCCCGTCATCAGCGATGTCCACATCAATGGCGTTGAATTGAAATGCGATCTTGAATCACTCACAATCAATGGTGAGGGATATTGATTTCAATGGGAGCGCACTTTAGAATTAATTCTTTAATTATTAGTTCAATTAATTTTGAACATGGTGTAAGTGTGATTTGCATAATAGTTGTAGAATAATGGCTTGTGTTTCCACCTTCCATACTAAAATTGAATAAGTTGTTATTTATCTAGCTAAAACTTTACGTTTGATAACGTAATGTGAGGATTGTCCTCAAGAGTGTCAAGAAGGAATTTGTCCTATCGCATCCTTTCAGTATTCTCCCGCTAATGCTATGGATTTGTGACTCTCATCCTTTGATCCAAAAGCTAGAATTCTGTTTTCAGTCAAGTGCAATACGTTTGTTTCCATGAGACCCGAATTTCAAAAGTTTTGGGATAGTTATGTGATATTCATGGAACTGAAAATTAATTTTCAGATACAAGCAAAGGCTGAAAGATATGAAATATCCAAAGCAATAGTTGTTTGCAAACTATTAGTAAAGGTGTTTACTATGCATCTGACTGATAAGCGAGGGATCCAGGAGAACGCCTATCATGTAAATGAAGGTGAATAAAACAACAACTTAAAGAGAAAGGAAGTATCCGAAGGGTGTTAGTGAAACTTTCATGCCTAGGAAGTCCGGGGTTAAAACGCCACTCTTAAGTTGGGTGCTTCTTCTAAGAGTAGGAGAAATACTAAAAGTTAAACTGTTAGAAGTATAATGGCATAAAGAAAGAAGACTGGAATATCCAGCTCATGTATGAATGTCATACAAGTTTTTGATGTATAGAAGGCTGGGGAAAGCTATAGTTCTTGGAAATTATGGTTAAACATGTTAATAACGAATTTTGGGCATTGTGAGTTGATCACAAAGATACCTTGTTGATTGCATTCTGTTGCGACTCGATGCAAGAACTACTATGGCCGGAAAGACTAGCCAGGAATGAGGTCTTGAAACATGCTGGGAACATATCAAAAGTTACTATACCTTCCATCGGTGTATTACCTATGTGTTTTCTTTCATAATTCATTTTAGAGCTTTACACACTCTAGCCCTTTGCATAAGGTATCTTGCAAGAAGGTTGTTCATAAGAGAACTTTTGATGTTCGGTGTTATGAATAAACATAAGGGCCATACTTTCATTATGAATGAGATGTATGTTACGAAAAATGATATTAATATATTACCTCTATGTTTACTTTCATAATTCATTTTAGACTTTCATACACTCTAACCCAGTGCAAAATGTTTGTTGCAAAAGGTTTGTTCATAGAAGAACAATTGTTGATTAGTATTATGAATAACATGAAGGGCCATGCTTCCATCCAAGATGGGATATATGTTATGAATATTGATGGAAATACGATACATCCATAACACTGACGCTATATGTTGCAAGGCTAAAAGTATACCACACAAGTGTGCTACTGCATTTGGTCACATTGGAGAAACCCGCATGGACAATTCCATTACAATGGATTTTGAAGTCGGTTGATTTTAAATCATCTGACACTTGCAACTTTCATCCGAAAAGTGAAGTGACCGAAATACCGTTCACATGACATAAGAAATGAGCAAAAAACTTATTTGTGATCATACATTTTGATGTGTGTAGTTAAATAAATGTTGTTGCAAGTAGTGGATTTCTCTCTCTTCAGAAATGACTCAAGTAGATATATGGATATTTACTTGATGAAACGTAAGTCTGGATCTTTTGAAATCATTCGAAAGGTTTTCAAAAATGAAGTAGAAGTTGTTGTAACAAGAAAATTATGTTTCTACAATTCGATTGCAGAAAGGAAAATTTGAGTTACATGTATAGCGAATGTCTGATGAGTTTTGAAAGGGGTTTCATAACTTGCACCTCCCGGAACATCACAGCAAGTGTAGAGTCTGTGTAAATATAATCAAACCATCCGTGACATGGTAAGATCAAAGATAACATAAATTAATTTTCCATTATCCCTTTTAAAGTGACGTTTTAGAGACTGTGACTTTTACACTGAAAAGAGCTCCATCGGGTATGTTGAAATGACGCCATGGTATGGTACACCCAACCGTGTTATATCTTTTCTTAACATTTGGAATAAGAGGCTTGTGTAAAAGGTCACAAACCTATTCCAAATCAGATAAGTGCTACTTTGTAGGTTATCCCATGTTATTGGGTATTCCCCCACCACTTAACAAGGTTAAGGTTTTTGCCACAAAGAACGATATGGTTTTTTGAAGAAAACCGTTCTTTCAAAAAGGTGAGTGGGAGAATAGTGCAACTCGACGAGATAAAACAGTAACTTCGTCGTCAGATCAAAGGAAAGAGACCTTGGCAGTAATTCCAGAGTTTCCTACTGCGACTGATACGGAAGCCTCTACATGAGATGTATGGACTTCGGTCGAACTTGCACTTGAACCACATAGGAAAAACTCAGGCAAATCTCTCAAGTGCGCATCCGAGATATTTTTGTTAGACAATAGTATACCTAACATACACGAGGAAGCGTTGATGGGCCCTGACTCCGGAATTGGCTAAATGCCAATACAATCCGAGATGGTTTCCATATAAGTGATTCAAGATTAAAACCTTGATACACCTTTTGAAAGACTTAGAGTCTAATGATTTTTTATGAAACGATAAACTGATGTGGATAAAATATTTTATCCATAAAGCTCGACTTGTTGCAATAACAAGTACAAGTAGTTGACTACGATGAGATTGTTTTATCGTAGCGATGCTTAAAGTCGGTTCAGGTTAAACTAGCAATTAATGCATATTTCAATGATGAGACATCAAACATGGATGGCAAAAGAATTTCCATGAAATGGGAATACAAACTAGGATTTGTATGTGATACAGTCCAAAGTACGATTCAAAGGATGCTAGTGAGTATGCAAACTTCAGAGTTCTGGCAATGGGCAGAAAAGAGCAAAATGGAGTTGGAATCTTCATTTTTATGACATGATCAAAAGAGTTTAATTTCATCAATGGATAACAAAGATGCTTGTGGTTTCAAGAAAGTAAGTGGGAGCATAAAATATTTCTAAAAACCTTGTGTGCTTGACACATTGTTAATTGGCACTAAAATTCTTGACACGAATTAGGACTTCATTTGAAAATAGTTTTTCGATGAAGTGCTTGCGATAAATAGCCTTGCTATTAGGCATAATTATCTATGGAGATAGATTTTCCTAATGAGGCTAAGAAACAATACATGTTGAGAAGATGCTAAAACCATTTAGCAATAAAACGCCAAGGAGTGATTCATGCCGAATTCACATGGAAAGAGTTTTTGCAAGAATCGGTGTCATAAAAACATTGATGAGCAAAATACATGATGGATATTCCATACACCTCTGTGTTTGGATTAATCATGTATTTCATGGTATGTAAATCAACCAGATATGTCTGATACTCCCAGACTGTTGCGAGTATAGATACCAAAGTGATCAAAGTACTGATCATAGGAAAATAGTGAAAAATATCATTGAGTACTAAAGTAGCACTGATGACATGTTTTCTCGCAAGCAGAGATTATGAAGTGCTCATTGTATGTAATTACATCGATACAATCTTCATCAATGCTCCATGCGATTTCCGATTTAAGTTAAGGTTTTGTGTAATACACAATGCGGTGGCACGGTAAGTTAGAATTGTTCTAAACAGGTTACTATGGCGAATTCTATAACAAAGGCTAAGTATGTTGACGTTTCGGAAGAAACAAAGAAGCTGTTTAATCATATAGTTCATTCATGAACATAGTATGGTTCCAAGATGGCTTTGGTCAATGGGACACAATTGCAGATAGTTGCCCCACAACTCAGTCTGAGGAATCAAGGTTTGACCGGTGATTCACGTATATACAAAGACAAGTCCACACAAAACATGAATTTCGTGAAAGCGTCAAAACACGATGATATGCAAAGATACACATGGAGCTGAAGTCGTCAGATCAGTTGGACATCAGGCTATACCACAAGCGAATCATATTTTACACTAGTATGCCATAGGTGTAAAGTGCATTAGCATTGACTAGATTATTGACTCTTGTGCAAGTGGGAGTCTGTAGGAGATATGCCTAAGAGGCAATAATAAATGTTATTATTTATCCCAATGTTCCTAATTAAGTTTATATTCCATGCTATAACTGCAATGATTCTCGAGTCTGCAATATCCACAAGGCTCGGAGGGAAACTCATTTGCACATGTGGTATAATAAACGGTAAAATGTATTCCTAGTCTTGCCTCTAAGACTGGCTCAAGTATTGCATGATGATCCTATTTTCCTGATCATGGGCATGGTTATGCTGGCAATTTTGAGGGTGCAATGTTGATAGAACACTTGTGTTGAATCGACCCGAATTGATGTTATGCTATGAGATACATTCGTCACAAGTTAATGGTTAATAACAGAGAGATACTTAATGTTTGTATAATTCCTTAGACCATGAGAGTATCGAGTTCCTTCATGCTTGCTTCGCGAACTTTGGGGTTTGTTAAACGTCATCCATTACTGGGTGGCTATTACGGAGGCTTAAGGGTTCACGAAAAAGTATGACAAGTAACAAGATAGCTCAAGATTGGGATTTGTTCCTCCGATGATGGAGAGATATTCTCGAGCTCTCTCGGTGTTACGGTATACATCACTATGGGTGTCCATGGCTCTGATGTTGATCATTAATCGGAAGGTGTTCCTCACATGTGTATACTTCACCAAAGCTATAGGGTCACACACGTAAGGGTCATCTATCTATTGAATACTAGACGTGGAGTCTGAGAGAAAATCACCGGAAAAGTTTCGGGGATAATGAAAGAGTTCCGAAGAGAGAACATCGGAAGAGTTTCGGTAAAAACGAAAAGTTTTTTCGGATTATACAATTGAGTCAAATTGGTTTCGGCATTAGCCTGGAAATTATTGGAGGCTACCAGAATTGTTCCGGTAACTTCTGAGATTTTCGGAGACAAAAATCGGAAATGTTCCGTACTGCCGGAACCGCTTTGATTGATTTTCCAGATGAAAATCACTGATCTGAAAATGTTTCGGAATGTGTCCAAAATTGTTTTAGTGGGTACTGGAATTATTCTAAGACCCATAGATATATTTTCGGATTTATCAGTTGCGAAAAATTGATTTCATGAATAGTGAAAATCACTTTTTGGTGGCTTCTTGGAGAAGCCACCTTGAGGGCTTTTTGGAATTTTCCCTTATTGGCTTCTTGGAGAAGCCACCTTAAGGGCATTTTGGTATTTCCATGTGACCTCTACCCCTTGGGATTGGCCTATAAATAGAGATGGAGAGGTGCTCTCCATGCACACACTCTGTCTCAACATACATATGCCATGCATGATTTGGCCTTCTCTCTCCCTCCCCGCGAAATAGTTTCATAGAGCCAAACGACTGTCTGGGTTCCGGCAGAAACAAGTTCTTGACGGAGACTCCTTGTCGGATAGCTGAGACCATATGTTGAGGATATAACCCCATGATATGACCCGGCTGAAAGGTTCCGGATGATAGCATTGGTTTGTGAGCCAGCCCACGAGAGAAGGTGCCAACCGAAGGCCCAAGAGAATAGGCGGCTCTTGGTGTGGGACGGACGATGAAGACCCGGACGTGCAAGACGTCTCAGGGATGACTTGGCTGACAAGATAGAGATAGACTCGGAGATGTAAACATGATCCGGTTGTATCATTGTAAGACCCGAGGGTTCTGACCTCTTATGTAAAGGCAGATTTGGGGCGGCTTAGAGGTTAGGTTATCGAGAACTAGATCAAGCTTTTAGCCCCTTGTAATCGACACGACAAGCAATAACAACACAAGCAGGACGTAGGCTTTTACCTCGACTTGAGGGGCCGAACCTGGGTAAACTCGTGTCCTTTGTCCCGATCAACCCCTTTGAGTCCACTAAAATGGCGACAGCTCCGAACTCAAGTTCGGGAATCAGGACATCTGCCATGATAAAACCACGATAGTTGGCGCCCACCTTGGGGACATGCGCTTGGTGGTGTTGAGTTCTCAAAGGGCTCCCTTCCAGGGCTTGAGGGATACGTAGTTGGGAAGATGAGCAAGAGTCGCCGCGGCCGGCTCTACATCGACGACGCCGGCTGGGGCCTTGATGCTGCTTCGGTGGAGTACGGTTTCCGGGTTCCGTTCGGCGGAATCCAGGTGTTCATCGGAAAGATTGACGGGTCTACACCCGGGCCGGACGTCTGCACCAACATCGTCGAGCCGGCTCGGCGTCTCCAGCCCGCACGTAAGGTATGCCCTGCCTGTGTTAACCCGGTTCAGGAGCATGTCTTTGTAGGCTTTACTCAAGGTATGGATCTGGAAGCTTCCGGATCTCAAGGAACTCTTGTGCACTCTGAAGATGAGTCTTCGAGTGGGGAAACAGAATCCGTGTATCGGCTCAGCAACGGTGGCCTTGGGGGCTACGGCGACGCTTGCCCCGAGTCAGAGTGCGGCGAGTCAGATGAGTTTGAGCGGCCGTCTCATGCGGCGGTGTTCATGGTAGGGCCAGGGGCGACCGGGTCAGGAGCTAATCCACCTCCGCCGCCGCCGGCTCAGGGTCTCGTGGAGTTGATGGATGAGCTTGAGGCTTTCATGGCTACGGAGGTGAGCGGTTAATACGGTTGCGCCGGCTCTCCCACGTTATTTACCGTGGTCAGAGTATGACATAATGTGGAGCCGGGAGGATCACCCGCCATAGGTGGACGACCCGGGCCGGTTGGCTTTGGTGGTGGCCTCTCAGATACATGGTTACGGAGTGAACAAGGTTCTCATGGATGGAGGCAGTAGTATCAACATCTTATATTATGACACCTTCCGGCGGATGAAGTTGCTAGACAAGGATCTTAAACCTTCTTCCACTGTTTTTCACGGCGTGGTGCCAGGTAAGTCGGCATACCCCGTACGTAAAATTTCTTTGGAGGTGGCGTTCGGCGATGAGTACAACTATAGGGTGGAGACCTTGTGGTTCGAAGTGGTCAAAATCAAGAGTCCCTATAATGCGCTGTTCGGGAGGCCGACTTATGCCAAATTCATGGCTAGGCCTTGCTATGTTTACTTGCAGCTCAAAATGCTCGGCTTAAATGGCACAATTACGGTTCATGGCAATCGAAAGATGGCTCTTGAGTGCGAGGAAGGAGATGCAGCTTATGCAGAAGCTAGCTGTGCCCAGGAGGAGCTTAAGTTTTATAAGGAGAACGTTGACCTGAAAGACATGACCCCGCTGAAGAAGTCTACCACGGAGGCAGAGCCGCCGCTCAAGTTTTCAGCGGATGATACCAAAGCAGTGGACTTTAACCCGGGCGACTCATCCAAGTAGTTCATCATTGGGGTCACATGGATCCCAAATAGGAAAGCGCGCTCATCGAATTCATCCGTGAGAATCGGGACATCTTCGCATGGAAACCTTCTGACATGTCGGGTGTACCGAGAGAGTTCGTCAAGCACAATCTTAATGTGAATCCAAAGTTTAAGCCGATCAAACAGCTTCTATGCCGGTTCAACAAGGAGAGACGCAAGGCTATTGGGGAAGAAGTTGCCCGGCTCTTGGCTGCAGGGTTTATAGTTGAAGTTTTTCACCCGGAGTGGTTGGCTAATCCGGTGTTGGTACTCAAGAAGAATGGCACTTGGCGTATGTGCATAGATTACACAGACCTCAACAAGGCTTGTCAGGCTGATCCCTTTGCGCTCCCCCATATTGATCAGATCATTGATGCTACAGCCGGATGTGAGAGCTTGTGCTTTTTGGATGCGTACTCAGGGTATCATCAGATCAAAATGGCGGTAAAGGATCAGGAAAATACGTCGTTTATCACACCCTTTGGGGCGTTCTGCTACGTCTCCATGCCTTTCGGGCTCAAGAGTGCCCAGGCGACTTACCAGCGGTGTGTACAGAATTGTCTCCACAGTCAGATTGGCCGTAACGTTCATGCTTATGTGGATGACATAGTGGTGAAGTCCAGGAAAAAGGAAACCCTCTTGGAGGACCTGAAGGAAAATTTTGACAATCTCCGGGTCTACAAGATGATGCTTAACCCGACGAAATGTGTTTTTGGTGTTCCGGCAGGAATGCTTTTGGGTTTCTTGGTTTCTGAGCGTGGAATCGAGGCTAACCCGGAAAAAATCAAGGCCATCACTTCTTTGCGACAGCCGACGTGTATCAATGATGTTCAGCGCATTGCAGGATGAATCGCTGCGTTGATCCGGTTCATAAGCCGACTTGGGGAGAAGGCCATTCCCTTGTATCAGATGATGCAAAAGATAGACAAGTTTAAGTGGAGCAAGGCAGCAGTAGAGGCGCTTGAAGCTCTTAAGAAGAAATTGACTGAGCCGCCAGTGTTAGCCGCTCCGGCTGAGAGAGAGCCGTTGCTTCTCTATGTAGCAGCTAACAACCGGGCGGTCAGTGTGGCGATTGTAGTTGAGCGTAAGGAGGCAGGGAAGGAATATCCCATTTAGAGGCCGGTTTATTATATCAGTGAGGTGTTGGCAGAGTCTAAGCAGAGGTACCCGCATTGGCAGAAGCTGGTATATGGGGTTTTCATGGCCAACTGTAAGGTGAAGCACTATTTTTTGGGCCATCAGATAACTGTAGTCAGCTCTGCCCCGTTGGGAGATATCATTCAGAATAGAGAAGCTACGGGGAGGATCGCTAAGTGGGCTTTAGAGTTGGCTCCTCTTAGCATCACTTATGTTCCTCGTACAGCAATCAAGTCTCAGGCCTTGGTGGGTTTTATTAATGATTGGACAGAATGCTAGGTGCCTGAGGAGAAGTCGGACAACACGTATTGGACTATACATTTTGACGGGTCTAAACAGCTTGAGTGGTCTGGTGCTGGGGTGGTTCTCACTTCCCCCAAAGGTGACAAGTTTTGTTATGTGCTCCGGTTGATGTTCCCCTGTACTAACAATGCTGCTGAGTATGAGGCATTGCTCCATGGTTTGACAGTCGCTAAAGAGATGAATTTAAGCCGGGTTAGATGCCTGGGCGACTCAGACCTTGTGGCTCAGCAAGTTTCAGGTACTTGGGACTCTAAGGACCCGCGAATGGCGGTTTATGGATAGGCGGTTGATATTGTTGCAGGTCATTTCAAGGGGTATCAAGTGGATCATATTGATCATCGAAGGAACGAGGCGGCTGATGCATTGTCACGACTCGGATCTCAGCGTAAGCCGGTGCCGCCTAATGTTTTTCTTGATGTGTTATATCATCCGACTGTCAAGATGTCCTCTAAGGAAGATCTGGCTATTCCTGACCCGGAGGCAGCTTTGGTGGCAGCTCTACATGTTATTCCGGATTGGACCACTCCTTATTTAGCGTACTTGACACGCGGCGAGTTACCAGAGGATGAGAGCCAGGCTAGAGAAATCACCCGGCGTTCTAAGTCCATGACGATTATCAATGGTGAGTTGCATAAATGCAGTGTGACAGGTGTTTTTCAGCGCTATGTATCGCCAGAGGAAGGCCAACAGATATTGAAAGAAATTCATGCTGGTGACTGTGGACATCATGTCGGGTCACGATCTTTGGTGGCCAAGGCTTTTCGACACGGTTTTTTCTGGTTGACGGCTCACAAGGATGCGGAGGATTTGGTCCGCAAATGTGACGGTTGTCAGAAGTTCGGCCGACGCGCTCACGTTCCGGCTCAGGAGTTGAGAATGATACCAATCACTTGGCCGTTTGCAGTCTGGGGGCTTGATATGGTGGGACCTTTCAAGAGGTCCAAGGATAAGAAAACGCACCTCCTGGTGGCGGTTGACAAATTTACTAAGTGGGTTGAAGCCGAGCCGGTTAGCAAGTGTGATGCGGCCACAGCAGTTGAATTCAGTAAGAAGTTGATATACCGTTTTGGTTATCCACACAGCATCATTACTGACAATGGAACAAACTTTTCTAAGGGAGCTATGAAGACATTCTGTGAGAAGGAGCATATCCGTCTTGATGTTTCAGCCGTGGCACATCTCTAGTCTAATGGTCAAGCTGAGCGAGCTAATCAGGAAATCTTGAGAGGAGTTAAACCTCGACTCATGGTCCCTTTGAAGCGGACACCCGGATGTTGGGTTGATGAGTTACCCTCCGTCTTATGGAGCATCCGGACTACGCCTAATAGGTCGACAGGTTTTACGCCTTTCTTCATGGTGTACGGTGCTGAGGCAGTTTTACCCAGTGACATCCGGCACGATTCACCGATAGTGGTGGCTTATGTTGAGACGGACAATGAGATGGCACGCCAAGATGCGTTGGATGCTTTGGATGAAGCACGAGAATTAGCAGCGGCCAGATCAGCGATTTATCAACAAGACCTACGATGCTATCATAGCCGCAGGGTAAAGGCCCGGACATTCCAGGAAGGAGACCTGGTGCTCTGACTGATTCAAGATCAATCCAGGATGCATAAGCTATCTCCGCCATGGGAAGGACACTTTGTGGTTAGCAGGAACCTCAACAACGGGTCATACTACCTCATTGATATTCGTGATGAGTCGGACACAGCGGGTCAGGAGACTTTGCGGCCATGGAATGTCGCGCACCTACGGCCGTATTATACTTAATTGGCGATGGAGAGCCGCTATCATTGTACATATTATATTTATGTCAGTGTAGAGTAGTATCTCTACCAAGACCGGAGCCCCGGCTCTTATATGTATCTTTATGCAATTAAGATGAAACTTTTCGGTTCAACAAGTTTACAGTTGAAGGGGTTTGTAACCCGCCGAAGCCTTACCGGTTAATCTCGCCTAGAGACCCTGAGCCAGTTCACATAGTTGATGGCCAATCTCGGTTAGAGATCCTGAACCGGTTAAGTTTAAAGTGACCTGATGAGTTTTTACCAGTCAATCTCGCTTTAGAGACCCTGAGCCGTTTCACACAGTTGACGGCCAATCTCGCTTTAGAGACCCTGAACTGAGGAGCTCTTACCAGTCAATCTCGCTTTAGAGACCTTGAGCCGGCTCACAAAGTTGACGGCCACTCTCGCTTTAGACCCTGAACTGATAGGATGCATAGATTGGCTTTATGCCTAGTTTCAGTACATTAAGCGATGTTGTTGATGGAGGCTTCTTACCTTTGGTATATCATAACATGACCCTAAGGCAACAACGTGTACATCAAATTCCAGTTACTTATCAACTGTGGCCATCGAAGGGGGCTTCTTATCGACGGGTTCGCTTATCTCACCCTAATGGCCGGCTTTATGCCGTTTCCGGTTAACATGTTAGCCGCGGTTGTTGAAGGGGGCTTCTTACCGACGGGTTCGCTTATCTCACCCTAACAACCGGCGTTTACGTCAAAAAATAGCTGTGGAAGGAGGCTTCTTGCCCTTGGGTATAGCTTACATCACCCTTCACACGGCCGGCTAGTACTATTACTAGTCGCGGCTATCGAATGGAGGCTTCTTGCCATAAGGTATAGCTTACATAAACTCATCGGCAGCCGGCTGTATGCAATATTCATTAAATTGGAGGAGGCTTCTTGCCTTCGGGTACAACTTACATCACCCTTCACATGGCCGGCTAGTACCATTACTAGTCGCGGCTGTCGAATAGAGGCTTCCTACCGTCAGGTATAGCTTATTTTATCCTATGACAGCCGACTCTTCAATGGAATCATATTACAAAAGGCGGAGCCATGATGCTCCGGGTGATGCAATCTATTCTCCGGGTCTAATGGCTTCGGGAGAAGGAATGACATCTCAGAAAAATTACGTATTGCTTCATCAACAGCTGCAGTTTGTCCATAGAGGCTTCTTACCATCAGATCAAGTTTTTTAAAGGTGTTATCCGGCTCTAAAGGCTATAAGAAGTACAAGCACCTCTCACGAAGAGTCGGCAAGTTTGACAACTGGAGATAAAGAGTTGAGAAAGACTATTCAAACCAATATAGAACAGCAGGCAAATGCACTTAGATATTATTGACAAGCTGTTACAAAAGGTGTTCTCAAAAGGAACAAAGGTGTATCTAAAAAGTTTCAAGCCGCCCACGGCGGGTGATTACAAGAGCCGTTTTTGGTCTGAATAGTACAATGTTGCATCAGTTGGCCGGCTCACCCTGCTCCAGTTCTTCCACGGGCTGAATCTGAAGGTTGCCCAGTTCCCAATTGCAGTTAGACACGGCAGCGAAGGTCCCTTCAAAGAAAGGCGAGACATTGAGCTCACAGGGGAAAAGATCCTTACTACGGGTGGGTGTTAGGTCTTTCCACTCATAGAGAGTCCCACGGATCCGTTTGTCTTCGCTGCCATACGCTGCTTGATAGCTCTTCAGATCCGCCTCGTCCGCCATAACAGACGCCAGGAAGCGCGAGTCTTTGACACATTTAAAATAGTCCGTCTCAGTGAATTCTGAGCCATCGACTTTCTTCGAGGGGTAGCCGCCCATCATTTTAGCCGGCGTAAGGTCTGGCGCAAAGGCCATAGCCCGACTCAAAGCTGCGACTGCTCCTTGGCGGAACGCTGACTTCTTCAGTTCATTTATTTGTTTTGGCATAGTTGAGAACAGTTCTAACACCCCTTTCAGAGCATTGGGGATCTTCTCCTTGTACTGCATGCTCTTGATGGTGAACATAGCTCCGCAATACAGCTGCTTGGTGAAGGTGTAGATGGCCTTCAAATAAAGAATACTGTCCGTAGCAAGCTGCCGGCTCTGGGGACCTGTATAAGCCGAGGAGAGGCAAGTCGCCAGATTTCAGAGAAAGGTGTTAACATACATAGTATGAAAGAATGATTTACCAAACAAGGCGGCGGACATTTTGGTGATATGCCGTTTTAAGCCTTGGAGTTCTTCAGCAACAGCGATAAGCCGTTGGTCGACATCATCCGCCCGTTTTGACAGTGCAGCTTTCTCCGACTCTGTTGTTTCTTTTAGAGACGCCAGTTCAGCAGTGGTCTTCACCAGTTCTTCGGCTAAGAGCCGGCATTTCTCGTCTGCAATGCTTCGAGCTTCTTGTTGAGCAGCTAAGTTACCTTTCAGATCCGTCATCTGAGAGCCGGCGGTGTTCAGAGCATCCTGCACATGTCAAAGTAAACCATGAGCTATTACAAGGATAATGGCATCAAAGTAAAACAAGTGTTCATAGCTAAAGTTACGCAAGTCTCAAACAGATTGCAAGCAATATATTTCACACTTGGGGGCTAATGTACATTTTATCTGCTCAAGTATACTGTTCCGGTTCATCTTCTTTGAAATTGATCCGGAACTTGGGGGCTCCACTATGGCTCTTTTCGGACAAGAAAGACCCGACTCAAATAAAATTTGAGTCGGATCTTGGGGGTTACAACGAGTTCTTTACATGGTTGCAAGTAAAAGACCCGACTCAAATAAAATTTGAGTCGGCCCTTGGGGGCTACAATTGGGAGTATCCTAAAGTCTATAATGTACAATTTGCGTTCACCACATTTTAGCAAAGGTATTTTCTGCATAACCTCAAAGAAGACCCGTATCAACTATATACTAGATTAGATCCAGCTCTTTGGGGCTAGGGAAGGTTATGGCTGGAGAAGAGTAACATACCTCATATTTAGTCTTCATCATAGCGACCAGCCGGAGTTCTAAGTCCCGGCTGGTGTTGCCCGATTCAGATAGCCAGAATGGAGTTCTTCGGCCGTCATCTTTTCATACGCGGAGTCAAATTGAAGCTTTCGGGAGGCTTCTGCCGGCTCAGGATGCCGGGTTAGTACATGCTCTGGAGGAGGAGACTTCTGGGCAGACCCGGTGATGATGACATCTGGTGTGGCGGGGGTCTTGGCAGGTGTGACTGGTCTTGTAGGAGCTTTTGGAGAATTTTCCATTATGACATCATCTGCTGTTGGTTCTGTGGAAGCCGTTGGTGGAGCTTCTTCCGCTGGAGTTTCTTCCGTCTGTCCATGATCCGGTTGAGCCGGGATGCAAGAGACGGATGGGAAAGAAAATAAAACTCACCAAGGGAGTCGGGTTGGCAGTGTAGAAAGGCGCTAAGCCAATTGCGCTGCAAGAGCTGGAGGTCTCGTGGACGAGGCTCCGGACGGTCATACAGATGTCATCTTCAGTCAAGGTAACCCTGCTGAAGAACAACGAGCTGTCGTACTCTCCTGTATATTCATGCATGAGCTGGCTCCGGAGGCTCAGAGGCATGATCCGCCATTGCACCCAGCAGCGGATCAGATCAGTTCCTATCAGTCCGTTGACCAAGAGTGCTTTCACTCTGGCGTGTGCTATCTCATATTTGGCATGATCCGCGGCCGAGAGCCGGTCGGGGAGCACCATGTCTGTTGAGAGCCGGGAAGGGCGATAACCTGGCAGGCGATGTTCAGTCTCAGGAGACGTGTCTTTGCAATAAAACCATGTCTTGTTCCGGTCCTTGGGGTGGCTTGGCATCTGAATAGCCGGAAAAGTGATGCCCCTTCGGCGCTGGATAGTGATCCCTCCGAGTTCCAAGCTCGGTCCACTCTTGTACTCCGTGTGGCGGTTGGCGTAGAAGAATTCGCGAAAGAAGCCAACTGATGGTCTAGATTGAAGATATGCTTCACAGAGTACTTGGAAGTGGCAGATGTTTGAAACTGAGTTTGGTGCCAGACCTTGGGGGTGCAGCTTATACAAGTAAAGGATAGCACGGAAAAACTTGGAGCCAAGTGGCACGAACCCCCGCTCAATGTGATCCGTGAATACTACCACCTCCCCCTTCTTAGGTGCGGGGCGGGTCTCATCACCCGGAACCCGCCAGTGGATGACATCCTTTGGGGGAAGGGTGCCAGCAGCGACAAGGTCAGACAAGTACTCTTCGGTGACGCAAGAACCGACCCAGTTGCATGAGTTGGTGGCGCGTGTCATACTGACGGCTTAAAGTACTGTGCAAAGTAAAAACGGCGACTAATCAAATGAAAGCAGGTGATCATGGAGGCCTATAGTTTAAAGGGCTCTAAAGAATAAATCTTGAAGGCTCGGTGGATGAGAGCCGGAGGGGGTCTGACGGTTCACAACGGAAGGGAAAGCCGGAAAATTGGCTAAGACCCGGACAAACAGTTTTCACAAACTGCAATTAAAATTACGGATCTACCGAGGCAGTAAAATGAATTCTACTTCGACCTAGTGATGAACAGTAGGAAATGGAAAGACGGATTAAAGCCCGAACGGCCCGCACATTGCACGTGGCCGGCCCGCGTATGGCGGCGGTGGTGATAGCACAGTCGAAAGAGGCACAAAGGGCGCCGAAGTACGTTCGCAACGGCCACGCTGGAGCCCGAGCGCGCGGCGGTGGAGCCGCCGGAAACCCTATTCACACCGGCCTTAATCTACGGGATGAAAAGGCTTACCGGAGCTAGAGACGGAGGCGGACAACAATCTGGACCAGTCAGGGTGATGCAGCGGCCAAGGTTGATGAAGAGGTGCGATGGCGCCGGGGCGGAGCGGAGCTTGGGGTCGACGGGCGGTGGCAGGAGGAAGACGAAGGGCGCACGAGTGGGAAAGAATGAAAAAAACATTGACCCGTGTGGGTCCTATTTAAGAGGAGAAACGAGGAAGGTGCGGAATCCCAGGCGGCGACACCGGTCTTGCCGAGGCGGACGCCTCGATTCTCGGAGTAAGTGGTTAAATGCGAAAGATTTGGTGATACGTCAACGGATCCCGTGACGTCACGCTGGGTCATTCCGTGGTGACTCTCAGACAACTGAAAGAGAAGGATGAAATGAGCTGGCTCACTTCAACCTGGGGCCTAATGTTGGGGATATAACCCCGTGATATGACCCGGCTAAAAGGTTCCGGCTGATAGCATTGGTTTGTGAGCCGGCCCAAGAGAGAAGGTGTCAACCGAAGGCCCAAGAGAATAGGAGGCTCTTGGTGTGGGCCGGACGATGAAGACCCGGACGTGCAAGACGTATCAAGGATGACTTGGCTGACAAGATAGAGATAGACTCGGAGATGTAAACATGATCCGGTTGTATCATTGTAAGACCCGACGGTTCTGACCTCTTATATAAAGGCAGAGTCGGGGTGGCTTAGAGGTTAGGTTATCGAGAACTAGATCAAGCTTTTAGCCCCTTGTAATCGACACGACAAGCAATAACAACACAAGCAGGACGTAGGCTTTTACCTCGACTTGAGGGGCCGAACCTGGGTAAACTCGTGTCCTTTGTCCCGATCAACCCCTTTGAGTCCACTAAAATGGCGACAGCTCCGAACTCAAGTTCGGGAATCAGGACATCTGCCATGATAAAACCACGATAGTTGGCGCCCACCTTGGGGACATGCGCTTGGTGGTGTTGAGTTCTCAAAGGGCTCCCTTCCAGGGCTTGAGGGATACGTAGTTGGGAAGATGAGCAAGAGTCGCCGCGGCCGGCTCTACATCGACGACGCCGGCTGGGGCCTTGATGCTGCTTCGGTGGAGTACGGTTTCCGGGTTCCGTTCGGCTTGAGGGGTCGAACCTGGGTAAACTCGTGTCCTTTGTCCCGATCAACCCCTTTGATTCCACTACAATGGCGACAGCTCCGAACTCAACTTCGGTAATCCGGACATCTGTCGTGATAAAACCACGACACCGTATGTGTGCAACCCTGTAGAGAGGTCACAATTTTGATCTTTTCCTCGAGGGGCTGTTCAAAGGTCCTCCAGGAGGGTTGTCCGAGTTTCCGTTCGGGCTTCGAGGGTCTTCCTGGAAGGCTGTCTGTGACATTGTCCGATGGACTGTCCGACCGCCTCCCAAAGGGATGTATGACGTGGGAGAACATCCTCACGGTTGGGAGGTTGTAAATCCTAGTTGCGGGGATCTGCACCACTGATCTTCATCGACTCTAATTCCGCTACGCTATGATTTGTTACGGATCAGTTTAAATCTTGTATGCATCTCCATAGTGATCCTGGGCAAGCTTGTTGTACTGAAAGTGTTTGTTTTCTGTCTCATTCCCAAACACTAAGGTCCTATGCGGGGAGAAAGATGAGAGGGGGGAGTCCTAATCAGAGGAGGACTCCTCCCACGCCCAACTCCTAGTTGGAGGTGGACTCCTCCACCTCCTGGTTCGGCCGACCCTAATGGAGGAACCCTTGGGCGCCAGTCCCCTCCCCTCCCTAACATATATTTGTGAGAAGAGAGGGTAGCCGCACCCAAGCCACAGTGCATCCCTCTCTCCCCACACTAGATCGTCTCCTCCTCTAGTTTTCGACGATGCTTAGGTGAAGCCCTACCGGAATAGCTCCACCACCACCGTCGCTGCGCCGTCGCACTATCGGAGTTCTCATCTACCTCTCTGCTTCCTCTTGCTAGATCAACAAGGAGGATATTGTCACCGAGTTGTACGTGTGCTAAATGCAGGGGTGTCGTCCATTTGGCGCTAGATCGGGACGGATCGTGATCGAATCACGGGACGTCTACCGATTTGTATCGCGAGGACATTCGACTACATCAACCGCGTTTCTTAATGCTGCCCGCTTAGCGATCTACAACGTTATGTAGATCCACTCTCCCTCTCATAGATGCTCATCACCATGGATTGATCTTGCGTGTGCGTAGGAATTTTTTTTGTTTCGCGTGTAACGTTTCTGAACAGTGGCATCATGAGATCACGAGTAGAACACAAAGGAGTTTGTTGGTGTTGATGCCAAAATTTCTTCCTCACTTGGTATTTTCTTGATTCAGCGGTATTGTGGGATGAAGCAGCCCGGACCAACCTTACTCGTCCATGTACACGAGAACAGTTCCATCGACTGACATGTGACTTTGTTGCATAAAGATGGCTTGCAGGTGTGTGTCTCTCCCACTTTAGTTGGATTGGATTCGACAAAGGAGGCCCTTGAGATGATTGAATAGCAATTTGTGTATCACCGATGTGGTTTTGCATAGGTAAGAACTGTTCTTGCTAGATACCCACGTCAGCCACGTAAAACATGCAACAACAATTAGACGACGTCTAACTTGTTTTTGCAGGGTATGTTGTGATATGATATTTCCAATTACATGATGAGAAATATGTAATGTATGAGATGATCATGTTTTGCATAGAATATCATGACTTGCATGTCGATGAGTACGGCAACCGACAGGAGCCATAGGGTTGTCTTTAATTATTGTATGACATGCCTGTCAATCATTAAGCATTATGTAATGCTTTACTTATTGCTAAGCACTAGAAATAGTAGTAGAAGAATGGTGGGCACGACAACCCCGATGGAGACACAATGATGGAGATCATGGTGTTATGCCGGTGACGATGGAGATCATGCCAGTGCTTTGGAGATGGAGATCAAAAGCACAAGTTCATGGCCATATCATGTCACTTATGATTTGCATGTGATGTTAGTCCTTTTATTCATCTTGTTTTTCTTAGGATGACGGTAGCATTATAAGGTGATCCCTCACTAAAAATTTCAAGATAAAAGTGTGTTCTCCCCGAGTGTGCACCATTGCGAAAGTTCGTCGTGTTGAAGCACCACATGATGATCGTGTGTGATAGACTCTATGTTCACATATAAAGGGTGCAAGCCAATGTTGCATGTGCGGAACACTCGGGTTAAATTTGACGAGCCTAGCATGTACAGACATGGCCTCAGAACACAAGAGACCGAAAGGTCGAACATTAGTCATATAGTAGATATGATCAACATGGAGATGTTCACCATTGAAACCGCCTCATCTCACGCGATGATCAGACTTGGGTTGGTGAATTTGGATCATGTATCACTCAGATGACCAGAGGGATGTCAATTTGAGTGTGACTGATTTAAGTAATATGATCAACTAAACTCATTATATTGAACAATAATCTTACTAACCTTTGCAAATTTATGTTGTAGATTGATACGTCTCCAACGTATCTTTAAATTTTGATGATGTCATGCTGTTATATTATCTGTTTCGGATGTTTATAGGCATTAATATGCTATTTTATATTATTTTTGGGACTAAATTATTAATCTAGAGCCCAGTGCCAGTTTCTGTTTTTTTTCCTTTTTTTGAGTATTGCAGATATAGAATATTAAACAGAGTCCAAACAAAATAAAATCTTTGAAATGATTTTTTCTCGAAGGAAAGAGATCCAGCAGACTTCGAGTGCACGCTAGGGCACCTGCCAGGAAGTCACAAGCCATGGGAGGTGCGGCCAAGGTTGCCACCTCCTGGCAGGTCTCCTAGCCCTAATCTTCATCTGATAAATACCCAAATATTCCCCAAATATCAAAGCGGGCCACGCAAGTACTTATCCGCCGACAGAAGCCTCCGTTCCCGAGAGATCCAATCTTGGAGCCTTTTCTGGTAATCTACCGGAGGGGGGTTCGATGATGGAGGGCATCTACATTAGCTCCATTGCCCCTCCGATGATGCGTGAGTAGTCCACCACAAACCTACGGGTCCATAGATAGTAGCTAGATGGCTTCTTCACTCTCGTTGTGCTTCAATATCATGTTCTTCATGATCTTCATGGAGATCTATCCGATGTAATACTCTTTTGTGGTGTGTTTGTCAAGACCGATTAATTGTGGGTTTATGTTCAAATTATCCATGGATTTTATTTGAGTCTTTTCTGAATTCTTATATGTGTGATTTCATATCTTTGCAAGTCTCTTCGAGTTATTGGTTTGGTTTGGCCAACTAGATTGGTAATTCTTGCAGTGGGAGAAGTGCTTAGTTTTGGGTTCAATCTTGCGGTGTCCTCACCCAGTGACAAAGTAGGGGTAGCGAGGCACGTATTGTATTGTTGCCATCATGGGTAAAAATATGGGGTTGTCATCATATTGCTTGAGTTTATCCCTCTACATCATGTCATCTTACCTAATGCGTTACTCTGTTCTTCATGAACTTAATACTCTAGATGCAGGCAGGAGTCAGTCGATGTGTGGAGTAATAGTAGTAGATGCTGAATTGTTTCGGTCTACTTGACACGGACGTGATGCCTATATGCATAATCATTGCCTTGGATATCTTCATGATTATTCACTTTTCTATCAATTGCTCGAAAGTAATTTTTTCACCCACCGTAATACTTTCCTTCAAGAGAGAAGCCTCTAGTGAAACCTATGGCCCCTAGGTCTAATTACCGTAATATATTTTCAGATCTATAAATCAGAAATACCAAAAATACCTTGCTGCAATTTATTTCCTTTTTACTTTCCGCAAGCTATCACATCTATCTCTATCAGATCTAATCCTTGCAAATAACCGTGAAGGGATTGACAACCCCTTTGTAGCGTTGGGTGCAAGAGTTTGATTATTTGTGTAGGTGCATCCATTGGTGACTTGCTTGTTCCTCCTACTGGATTGATACCTTGGTTCTCAACAACTGAGGGAAATACTTACCTACTTCGCTGCATCACCCTTTCCTCTTCAAGGGAAAACCAACGCATGCTCAAGAGGTAGCATAGATCAATGGCTCGCGTAGTAGTTCCCCTGAATTTCAATGTGTTCCTAGAGAAAGCCAAGTTGAAATATGATGGAAGTAACTTTGTAGACTAGGCCTGTAATCTGAGGATTATCCTCACGGCTTCCCAAAAGGCTTATGTCCTTGATGCACCACTCGGTGAAGCACCCTCTCAAGTGTCGTCTGAAGACATTGTGAATGCCTGGGAGGCACGTTCTGGAGATTACTCAATAGTTCAATGTGCAATGTTGTATGGCTTAGAACCGGGACTTCAAATACGTTTTGAACATCATGGACATATCATATGTTCCAGGAGTTGAAGTTTATCTTTGAGAAGAATGACGGATCGAGAGGTATGAGACCTCCGATAAGTTCTATGATTGCAACATGGAGGAGAACGGGTATGTCTGTGAACATGTACTCAAAATGTATGGGTATTCGAGCCGTCTGGCTGACTTAGGGATGCCCTTTCCGCCAAAGCTGATCACTGACAGAGTTGTTCAATCATTGCCACCTAGCTACAAGAGCTTCATGATGAACTATAACATGTAAGGGATGAACAAGTCAGTGGCCGAGCTATTTGCGATGCTGAAAGTCGTTGAGTCTGAAATCCAGAAGGAGCATCAAGTGTTGATGGTCAATAAAACGACTAGTTGAAAGAAGAATGACAAGGGTAAGAAGGGTAACTCCAAGAAGAGTGGCAAAGCAGTTGCCCCTCCCATGAAGAAATCCAAGGCTGGACTCAAGCTTGAAACTGGAAGCAAAACTACCCCAAGTATCTGGCCGACAAGAAGGCGGCCAACACCAAACAAGGTATATATGATATACATGTTATTGATGTGTACCTTACCAAATCTCATTGTCGTGCGTGAGTATTTGATACTGGTTCAGTTGCTCACATATGAAACTCAAAGAAGGAGCTACAGAATAGATGGAGGCTGGCAAAGGACGAAGTGATGATGCGCGTGGGAAATGGTTCCAAGGTTGATGTGATCGTCGTCGGCACGCTCGCTCTTCGATTACCATCAGGATTAGTTATGAACCTGAATAATTATTATTTAGTGCCTGCATTAAGCATGAACATTATATATGGATCTTATTTCTTGTGATACGATTACTCATTTAAATCGGAGAATAATGGTTGTTCTATTTATATGAGTAATATATTTTATGGTCATGCACCCAATGTGAGGGGTTTATTCTTGTTGAATCTCAATAGTAATGATACACATGTTCATAACATTGATGCCAAAAGATGTAGAGTTGATAATGATAGTACCACTTTCTTGTGGCACTACCTCTTAGGTCATAGGATGGCACTACCATGGTGTCGTTTTTTTGTGTGCAGAAATAAAAGCTCTCGGAATGGGCTCAAAATTTACGATGAATTTTTATGGACCAAAAGAGACCACCGAAGCACAAGAGCTGGGCCAGGAAGTGGACGAGGAGGCCACAAGACATCTAGGCGCGCCCTACCCCCCAGGGAGGGTGCTTCGGGCTTGTGGGTCCCTTAGGCACCCCCTTGACGTGAGACCAACGCCAAAAATTCTTATAAATACCCAAACCTCCGAAAAGAATCATAGATGGGGAGTTCCGCCATCGCAAGCCTCTGTAGCCATGGAAAACCAATTGGGAGCCCATTCCGGCACCCTGCTGGAGGGGGAAATCATCATCGGAGGCCATCTTCATCATCCCGGGGGTCTCCATGACGAGGAGGGAGTTGTTCACCCTCTGGGTTGAGGGTATGTACCAGTAGCTATGTGTTTGATCTCTCTGTCTCTCTCATGTTCTTGAGATAACACGATCTTGATTTACCGCGAGCTTTATTAATATAGATGGATCATATGGAATTTTCCCCTCTCTATCTTGTTGTGATGAATTGAGTTTTCCCTTTGAAGTTTTCTTATCGGATTGAGTCTTTAAAGGATTTGAGAACACTTGATGTATGCCTTGCGATGGGATATCTGTGGTGACAATGGGATGTTCTTTTGATCCACTTAATGTATGTTTTGGTGATCCACTTGCGGCTTCCGTGGCCTTAGGAACCTATGCATAGGGGTTGGCACACGTTTTTGTCTTGACTCTCCGGTAGAAACTTTGGGGCACTCTTTTAAGTTCTTTGTGTTGGATTGAACCTGATGAATCTGAAATTGTGTGATGCATATCGTATAATCAATCCCATGGGTACTCGTCATGACATTGGAGTATCTAGGTGACATTAGGGTTTTGGTTGATGTGTATCTTAAGGTGTTATTTTAGTACGAACTCTAGGACTATTCGTGACACTTATAGGGATAGCTCATACGATTGATCGGAAAATATAACGTTGAGGTGGTTTCCTACCCTACAATAATTTTATTGTTTGTTCTCTTCTATTTGTGACTTTGGAGAGAACTCTTTGTCGCACGTGAGGAAAGGATAATGGAGACTATGATTCCCCCACAAGTCGAGATGAGGCTGCAGACAAAAAATGGAAAAATAAAAATAAAGAACAAAAAATAAAAGAAAAGGAAAGAAAAGGAAAGAAAAAAGAAAAAAAAATGAGAGACGGAGAGAGAAGGGGCATCCTAATTCCACACTTGTGCTTCAAAGTAGCACTCGTTTTTCGTGTAGAGAGTCTCTTATGTTGTCACTTTCATATACTAGTGGGAATTTTACATTATAGTGTTAGATGCACACTCACTTAGTTTTCATATTGAGCTTTAATACACTTATAGCTCTTAGTGCGTCCGTTGCATGGCAATCCATACTCCTCGCATTGATATCTATTGATCGGCATCTTCATAGCCGTTGATACGTTGAGTTGCTGCGAGCTTTCTTCTCCATGTTTACCCCTTTGAAACCTACCACCACATTCTATTCCACCCATAGTGCTATAACCATGGATTGTGCTCATGTATTGCGTGAGAGTTGAAAATGCTGAAGCGCGTTAAAAATTATGAACCAATTGCTTGGTTGACACCGGGGTAGTACATAATTTATACTTTGTGTTGAGAAGACAAAGCATGACAAGGTTATATGATTTTGTAGGGATAGCGTTCTTTAGCCTTAATATTTTGAAAGACATGATTGTTTCTTGGGATGCCTGAGTATTAATGTTGTCATGTCAAAACCAGACTATTGCTTTGAATCACTCATGTCTTAATATTCATGCCATGATTAGATATATGATCAAGATTATGCCAAGTAGCATTCCACATCAAAAATTGTATTTTTTATCATTGACCTACTCGAGGACGAGCGGGAATTAATCTTGGGGATGTTGATACGTCTTCGTCGTATCTATAACTTTTTATTGTTCCTTGCCAATATTATACAGCTTTTACATAATTTTGGCAACAATTTATATGATTTATTGGACTAACCTATTGATCCAGTGCCAGTTCCTGTTTTTTGTGTGTGTTTTATTTTGCGGAAATTCCATATCAAACAAAGTCCAAACACGATAAAAATTTATAGAGATTTTTTTGGAATATTTATGAATGTTGGGAAGTGGAATCAATGCAAACGGAGTCCTACAACCTCCACCCTCCACCAGGGCATGACCCAGACCCCAAACGTGGCTTGGTGGACCCTGTCCACCTCGTATGTCGGTCTGAAATCTCCTTTGGCGCAAGAAATATAATTTTTGGATAAAAATCCCCTCAAAATTTCAGCCCTATAGGAGTTACGGATCTCCGGTAATATAAGAAATGGTTTTCGGCCAGAAACAGGAACACGAAACAGAAAAGAACAGAGAGCAAGATCCAATCTTCGAGGCCATGGATCAGAGGCGTAACTCTCCTCCCATCTAGGGGAGGCCAAGGAAGAAGAAGAAGCAGGGGATCTCTCCCCCTCTCTCCCGGCGATGCTGGAACACCGCCGGGGCAAGCATCATGACGGCAATCTACATCAACAATCTTGTCGCCGTCAACACCAACTCTCTCTCTCTCTCTTGCAGGGGTGTAACACCTTCTCTTCCTTGCTGTAATTTCTACTTAAACATGGTGCTCAACTCCATATATTATTTCCCAATGATATTTGGCTATCATATGATGTTTGAGTAGATCTCTTTTGTCCTATGGGTTAATTGTGGAATGATTTTATGGATGTGAGTTGCCTATTGATATGGTGCTTCCCTATGGTGCCCTCCGTGTCGCGCAAACTTGAGGGATCCCTGTTGTAGGATGTTGCAATACGTTCATGATTTTCCAATGATGGGTTTCTTGAGTGACAACAGCATAAACCCGAGTAGGTGGGTTATTGCGTATGGGAGTAAAGTGGACTTGATACTTAATGCTATGGTTGGGTTTTACCTTAATGGTCTTTAGTAGTTGCGGATGCTTGCTAGAATTCCAATCATAAGTGCATATGATCCAAGTAGAAAAATTATGTTAGCTCATGCCTCTCCCTCATTGCATATAATAAGTATCTATCGTATCATATTCAATTGCCTAGGGACAATCTTTCTCTTGTATTACAACAAGCTTGCTACTGCACCACTAAGTTTATTTTCTTGCAAAGTACTCGTAGTTTTATTCCTGCAAAGTAGTTTCATTCTTGTTCTAGATAAAGAAAACGTTAAGTGTGCGTAGAGTTGTATTGCTGATCAATAGAAAATTAGGGAATATTTGTTCTACCTTTAGCTCCTCGTTGGGATTTGACACTCCTACTTATCAAAAATGGCTACAAACGACCCCCTACACTTCTGGGTTATCAGTTATGAAAAGGTTAGATGCTATTGAAAAGAAAATTCTCACCGAGGAAAATACTGAAACTATAGATAAACAGATGCATAATCTTGCTAATAGAATTGGGTCAAAGGCGGGAGATGCTCTTAAAGTACTAAAGGAAAAAGAACTCGTAGTCAATAAAAGAATACAAGAGAGCCCCACTAGAATTGATAAGTTGGAAGAAATATTTAGTAATTTGACATCAGCTTTTCCTATCGTTAAGACTATTGGAAAAAATTCTACTAGTAAAACTTGCAAGATTACTCATGCCCCTAAGAATAAAGGTGCACCTTCTAGTAACAACAATGAAGATCTTAAAATGATTAGTATTCATCCCAATTTCGTTGAAGTGGTGAGTAACCCAAATTGCAAGAACAAATTTTCCAATCTTATTACTAGAAGTATTTTCATTGAAAATATGCATGATAGATCCTTGAAAAATTCTAGTTGTGTGGCTAAGGAATTGGAAAGTAAAGATGTGAATACTTGAAACTATGTGTTATGCCTAGCTAGGGGCGTAAAACTATAGCACTTTTTGGAAGACAACCCAAGGAATAAAATATTTTTACATTTTCCTTTTTGTTCTTGAGTGTTTGCACAATTATTCTTATTTTATTATTGTTTTTTATGTTTTAATTAGCGTTTGTGCCAAGTAAAGCCTTTAGGATTATTCATAAGATGAGTAGAAACAATGTTGAATATGAAACAGAAACTTTGCCACAAGTGGACGAATTTTCATTTCTTACTGGAACGTGATAATGACCTGAAATTTTAACATAGTATTTATATACAAATTATTTACGTTTTCTAATTTTTTAGAAATTTCATAATTACATAAGTATGGTTAGAGTACAGATTACTACACACTGTCCTGTCTGAAACAGATTCTGTTTTCGTTGCATTGTGTGCTTGTTTTGATAAATCTATGGTTTGTATCGGGGGTATAAGTCATGGTAAAGTTAAAATGCGGTATATATAATGCATATCAAAATATGAATGGGTTTTAAATATTACTTAGACTGGTAATTTATTTTATTATACTAATGGATCTCACGAGGATTTTGTTAAGTTTTGTGTGATTGAAGTTTCACGTTTTGGGTGAGATCATGATGGATGAAGGAATAAGGAGTAAGAAGAGCCTAAGATTTGGAATGATACATCACCTCAAGATAATATACGAAGAGTAACAAGCAACTAAGCTTGGGGATGCCCCGAGTGGCATCCCCTCTTTCTTCTAACAACCATCGGTATTTTACTTGGAACTAGATTTTTATTCATCAAATATCATGAGTTTTGCTTGGAGTGTCTTGTATCTTTGCTTTATTTGATTTTTATATTTGCTGGACACAATTATTTGATAGAGCCAAAATTATGCTATGGTTTGTTAGAATTACTACTAGGAAAAGGCCTGCTAGTGGCGCACCTGTTTTGGCCACTAATGGCGCACTACAGGTGCGCCACTAGCATCACGCCACGAGTAATTAATACTAATGGCGCATCCCTGGTGTGCCATTAGTATACCAGATACTAATGGCGCACCAGGGAGTGCGCCATTAGTATATCACACGGTGCGCCATTAGTATATCACCAGGTAGTGCGCCATTAGTATATCACACGGTGCGCCATTAGTATATCACCAGGTAGTGCTCCATTAGTATATCACACGGTGCGCCATTACTATCTGACTTGGTAATGGCGCACCACATAGAACTGCGCCATTACTACCAAAAATATTCAAAAAAAATTCAAAAAAAAATTTCAAAATGTTTTTTCAATTTTTTTTGTTTTTTTCTTAATCTTAGGTCACTATGGCTTAATCTCACGTCAATATGCTTAATCTCAAGTCAAATTGCACTCCATGGTCAAACTTCTCGGAAGGTCACCCATCCTCACAACACTCCAGCCCGAGCACGCTTAACTTCTCAGTTCTATCCAACCCAAGCACCAGCTCACTTAACAGGCACTTGTTGATATATCTATCATATCAATCCTGTTAAACCTTGTTGATGTCTAGGACTTTGTTCATGTTCATGAGTGTGATGAATTTTTGAAAAAATATTTTGAACCTCCCGGTCATATTACGTACATATTTTGAACATTTTTTCCCAAAAAAAATTCGAAACAAATTACTAAGTTTGAAATTTCCCCTCTAGATCTTAAAAACCCTGTATCTTTTATCTGTTAGGTTTTTGGGGATTCTAAAAATCTTCAACGGGGTTCCCCCAGTTGAATTCGGATGTAACTTTTCGAGTAGATGATTTTTCATATAAAAAACTTTTTAATCCGAGTTCGTATGCAAAAGTTATGCCCATTTTACTAAATTCCAGAGAGATTTTGTAAATAAAGTCGAAATTCATATTTGTAAATTTTCCAAACAACTAGACCACATATCACATGGGAAACTTATTTTCTCTTATTTTTTTGACATTTCCATCATTTTCTTTTAATTTTTTTAAACTGAAAAGGCGGTCCACGGGGGGTGCATTTTGTAGTAGTGCAGGTTACTAATGGCGCACCACCTACAAATGCGCCATTAGTAACCCTGGTTACTAATGGCGCACCAGTTAGGTGGTGCGCCATTACTAGTTTTGCAAAAATTAAAATAAAAAAATGTTAGTAGTGGCGCACCGTGTGTGTGGTGCGCCATTACTAGTTTGAACTAGTAATGGCGCACTATACTGGTGCGCCATTACTAGTTATGAAAAAAAAAGTAAAAAAAATCGTTAGTAGTGGCGCACCGGGTGAGTGGTGCGCCATTACTAGTTATAACTAGTAATGGCGCACTGTGCCCTGGTGCGCCATTACTAGTTTTGGAAAAAATAATTGTTAGTAGTGGCGCACCGTGGGTGTGGTGCGCCATTAGTGTCCATCACACTAATGGCGCACCAACACATGGTGCGCCACTGCTATATAGTTGTGGCGCACCACATGTGTGGTGCGCCATTAATGTCCATATTATCTATAGCCCTTTTCCTAGTAGTGAATTGCTCTATATGCTTCACTTAACTCTATTGAGCTATGAAATTGCTCTAGTGCTTCACTTATATCATTTTGAGCACGATGTGCTTTTACATGTTTGAAGAAATGCTCTCGTGCTTCACTTATATTATTTTGAGAGTTAGTAACTTTGAAGAAAATTCCCTCTTGCTTCACTTATATTATTTTGAGAGATGAATTTTTTATGCTCATTATCTTCACTTATATCCATGTGAGTTTGTCAAAAGCAATGACAATATCTGAAACTAGTCCCAAAGTGATAGATATTCAAGAGGGATATAATAAAAACTTTCATGAATATCGTTGGGCAAATTAAACTTGATTCTTTCTAATAGTTTTGAGACATGATGATAGTAATATGTGAGTTATGTTAGTGAGGAATTATGCTTAGTAAGAATATTGATGTTAACATTTGTGATTCCCTATGCAAGCACGAAATTCAATAGTTGTGCTACGAAATTACATCCTACTTATGGTGGATTGTTCGGTGTTAATTATGCTTAATACTCGCTTATGTGAATTTTTGTTTCTTGGTTGGATGCTTCTCAATCTATTTTTCTAGCCTTCACTTGTAATAAGTAGAAATACTACTTGTGTATCAAAATCCTGAAACCCAGTTTTGTCATCTGAGTCCACCATACCTACCTATATACGGTATTTCCATGCCGTTCCAAGCAAATTTGCCCTCTCTAATTTTTTAAATAAATTTTCCTTTTTGTGTGCTCCTACCGGTCATGAAATGGTAGGGGGTGACCGATATTTTTCCATGCTAGATGTGTTATTCTCAAGATAAGTGTTTATTCACTTGTCATTGTGCGAGAGTACGGACCCTATGGATGCCCAGTCCCGAAATGAAAAACATTTACTTTATTTTCTTGGAAAGTGTGTGTATGGAAGGCAATCATTGATTTGGCTAGCCACGGAAAGTGAAAGTATGGTGGAAAAGGGAATAAAGTTTATTTTCTGTTTGGGAACGGCTTATGATGTATATAGCATGGAAAGATATTGAAATCTCTCGGTCATTTTCGTTGACAGGAAAGACATGCCACCCAAAATATTTTTCTCGATCAATTTAAACCTTGATCTCTCGCACCTCTAAAAATTCCTACTTCCCTCTACGAAGGGCATATCTATTTAATTTATGCCATTTTTATTTTTAATTTGAGTCTCCAACTTATCTTATAAAGCACCAACTTGGGGGCACTACGATCGTACTTGAGCATTACGTGTAGCTAATATTTGAGTGTGTCTCATGAATGGATCAATGATTGAGCATGATGGGCTAGGGATAACTTGCTTTAGTGTTGATATTTTGAAATACATGTTTGCTTGTTGATATGCTTGAGTATTAAAGTTTTCATGTCAAAACTAGACTATTGCTTTGAACCATGTAAAAGTCCAAATGTCCATGCTACAAAGAAAACAATATGTGATGAACATGTCAGGCAGCATTCCACATCAAAAATTCTATTGTTACCATTTACCTACTCGAGGACGAGTAGGAATTAAGCTTGGGGATGCTGATACGTCTTCAATGTATCTATAATTTTTTATTGTTCCATGTTGTTATATTATCAATATTAGATGTTTTACAATCATTTTATAGCAATTTTATATCATTTATTGGGGCTAACCTATTGACATAGTGCCGAAGTGCCAGTTGTTGTTTTTGCTTCTTTTTCACTTCGCAGAAAATCAGTACCAAACGAAGCCCGAACACCAGGAATTTTTTCGAAGAATTTTTTTTGGGCCAGAAGACACCAGATGGGACAGACAAGTGCCAGAGAAGAAGGCCGAGGTGGGGAACACCCACCAGGGCACGCCAGAGGCCCCTGGCGTGGCCTGGTGGTTGTTGACCACCTAAGTACCCCTCCCTCCACCGACTATCGCCTCTATAAATTCTCAAATATTTGGAAAACTTTAGAGGAGTCTACGAAACACAATTCCAGCCACCGCAAGTTCCATAACCTCGAGATCCAATCTAACACCATCACGGAGGGGTTCTGTCGGTGGAGACGACACCTATGGGATCAGGATGATCCCTTTCGGTTCTTCAGGGAGATGGGTGTGCACAAAGAGCAGGACGACGAAAAGCGTGCGGGGATTTTTACCCAGGTTCGGGCCGCAAAGATGCATAACACCCTACTCCTTCTTGGTTGTAATGGATGAGTTCAAGCTCACATTCTGGGAGCGCTATAGTACATAGATGCTATTCACGCAGAATCAGGCAGATAAAGATCTAAAAGTCCAAAATCCAAAAGTGAAAAAGTGTCCTCTACCGTAACGCCCTGGGCCTCCTTTTATACTCTCGAAGGGGTCACCAACAGTGGCGTACAGTGCGTACACAAGGTGTACAACGCGTATACGAGGTATACAGTGCTATAGTGTTATCATACCTAACTCTGACGGTGTAAGATAGGCGCATTTAATGCTCCGTCTGTTGCCTCTAACCGTCCATGGGACGGGACAGGACCCCATCCCATCAGCACCACTTAGCCCCTCCATCATCAGCGTGTCGACATGTGCCCAGGTGGGGCGACACCTGGCCTCCATGCTGGCGGGGCCTTGCCAGGGCTTCGCCTTGCCGGGGCTCTGTAGGCCATCCCAGCAAGATCTTGCCGAGGGTCTTGCATTCGGTCTTGGGTCTGTTGACTTGAATGCCCTCTCAATGTTGATGTATTTTATCTCAGTTGCTCCCTGGAAGTTCTTGTCGCTGGTATGGCTACAACTATCCATGCACAGGTACAGGGTACTAAAAAGCCCATACTTTAGTACACCGACAGGTTCATCTTCATCATAGGTGCCTCTCTGATGATGCATGAGTAGTCCACCATAGACCTACAGGTCCGTGGTTAGTAGATAGATGGATTACTCTCTCTCTCTCCCTCTCTCTCTTGATTCTCAATACAATGGTCTCTTGGAGATCTATTTGATGTAATGACTTTTGCGGTGTGTTTGTTGACATCCAATGAATTTTGAGTTCATGATCAATTTCTATCCATGAATATGATTTGAGTCTTCTTTGATCTCTTATTTGCATGATTACTTATAGCCTCGTATTTCTTCTTCGAATCTTTGGTTTAGTTATACCAACTAGATCTATTTTTCTTGCCAAGGGAAGACGTGATTTGTGATGGGTTCGATCTTGCGGTGTTCTTTCCCAATGACAGAAGGGGTAGCAATGCACACATGTATCGTTGCCATTAAGGATAACATGACAGGGTTTATTCCTACATGAATATATCTTGTCTACATCATTTCATCGTTCTTATTGCATTACTCCATTTTTTCATGAACTTAATACTCTAGATGCATGCTGGATAGCGGTTGACGTGTGGAGTAATAGAAGTAGATGCAGAATCATTTTGGTCTACTTATCTTGGATGTGATGCCTATATAATGATCATTGCCTGGATATCATCATGATTATTTGATCGTCTATCAATTGCCCAACAACAATTTGTTCACCCACCGTGTGCTATACTCATGAGAGAAGCCACCAATGAAACCTATGGCCCCTGGGTCTACTTTTCCAACATATTGCTTTCCGATCTAATATTTTCCAAAAAAAATTCAGATCTATTAATCCAAAAAACCAAAAAATACCTTTCTGCACTTTTTGTTTACCTATTTTATTTTGTGTTCTTGCAATATCTATTTGACAAAACTGTCACTACCTAATCTATCTTTTAATCGTTGAGATAATGAGAACCTCTCTTACGGATCCGGTTGCAAGTATTTGTTATTTGTGTGCATGTGTTGTTTACGTAGGTGCTTTATCTTCCTCTACAGATTGATACCTTAGTTTCATAACTGAGGGAAATACTTATCGTCAATGTGCTACATCATCCCTTCCTCTTTGGGGAAATACTGATGGAGTCTCAAACCACGTCACTTAGCCATGGAGTTATGATTCATCTTGGCCTCGGAGTACACATCAAGATCACCATCTTGCACTTGTGGGGCTCCTAAGGTGGTATCCCACTCTTCCACTATTGATTCATACCTGACACCTTCTGTCATCCAAACAATTCTACCATCACCATAAAAGTGAGTTGTGGAGTAGAATTGCATTATCATTTAATCATTACAAGGGGTCAACTCTCTACCAAAAAATGCTTCAATATCGATGTCCTTGAAGTTCTCTTGCACATGGGGAAAGTAATCATCATTCTCCTTAATGTAGCCCCAGTCTACATATGTCATATCACTTATAGCTAGGCTCTTGTCTAGGAGAATGGTCTCGTAGAAATCTTGCTGCTCTTTGGTGTAGAATATGTAGTCTACAACAGTCCTTCTCCTCTGAGAATATGTATCTATAGCTCTTCATTCCCTCAGCCCCGAATCCTTCCTCTTCTTCATGTCCTCGGCAATAGGATGGTTGTCATTGTGCTCTGGATGGTGAGGCCTCAACTTCCTCAAAACTGTTATTTCACACTCTTCAACAACAGCTCTGGAGGAGGATCTTGGCTGCATCTAGAACATCCTTGGTTGTCCTCTTAGACTTTGGAGCTATGGGCTTCTTAGGAGCAGCTGTCTTGCTCTTGGATGGGGCCTAACTGGTCATGGCATCAGCAAGCAGCTTCTTCTTCGGAGGAGGAGGAGCCTTGGCAGCTGGCTCTTCCTCTTCCTCAGCTTCTTTTGGATCTTCATACATGGAGGTAGGTCTTCCAACAGCATGAACAATCCTCTTCCTACTCCTCTTCTTCTCAACTAGCTTTTTGGGCATGCCCAAGCACTCTCTGGTGCTCTCATCGCCTCAGAACTGGCATACTCCTTTCTTACTGGCCTCCTAGATGAGGTGGCCTCAGATGCTTTCTTCTTGGAAGCTATCTCTTCTTTTGTCTTGCTTTTGTTTGGAAAGAACTTCATCTGGCACAAAGTATGAATCTTCTTCATCAGAATTCAACTTCCTCCTGGGTCTTCTAGAAGCCTTGGGCAAATCATGAGAGCTTGGGGTGACTGGATCTTCTGAAGAAGAAGAACTAGACTCATGACTGGTGCCTAGATCTGCATCAACACTGGGCTCTCTGAAGTCATTCTCGTTGTCCACTGAATCTAACATACTGACGCTGTGAATAGAGCATAGAAGAGCAGTGGGGTTGAATCATCACAAAACACGGACATTTTTCAAATTTGAACAAAGTAATTCATACTTTTATCTTTCTACAAAATGGATTTCGATACCACCGAGTCAAGTTTTTTGGATGCACCGAGACATATGGTCTGCTTCACAAAAACTTCACAATCACTTTGGTGTCACTGAAATGACCGCTCTATTTCACCGAGACCATTCTCAGAAACCCTAGAACCAAATCGATAGAACCGATTTTTGTGACTCAGTGTCATCGAGATGCATTTTGCGGACGACTAAATCTAAAAACTTCTCATTCGCTAATCTACGATTTTTCTTATGGGATAGAAAGATTGCATATGGTGGATTATCCATGCAAATCCTAATGCGCATGAATTAGAAAGAGGAGCACAAAAGGGGCCAAATTCATACCCTAGTTTGATGATGAATCCGCTAAGGTGACGACGGTGGCGATTCCCAGCGGCGAAGGCACACGGGGAGGCAAGGGCGAGGACCAGGGCATCCAGAGCGGCAGTTTGGGGTTTGGAGGAAAAGACTTTTGGCGAATCAATTTCAAAATTCGAGTCCGCCTGGCTATATACCCCTCACTATCGGTGAAACCGATTGGAATGTTTTGGTGTCACCGAGTTGCCTAACTGTCAGGAGACAGAGAGACTCTGTGAGACCAAGATTTCCCGATCAATTGTACCGAGATCAAAACTTGATCAACTCAGTGTTTGGTGGAATCAAGTTTGTGGAGTTGGTTACATCGAGATTCACAAAATGTTTCTGGAATGCACCTCTTTTCGACACGGTACTCCGAGTGCTCCTCACACAGAGGGTTCGAGAAGTGCTTGTTCAAGTTTTGTGATGTAGCATGAATAGAACTTGAGGAGAGAAAGCATAGACGGCTAGAGAGGGGTCCTAGGCATTCTTGTACATCCAATTGGCAAATCAAAATCGAAAGCCAAATATCTACAATTGGATATCCTCTAATGAGTAACAATATGAAAACCAATATGCTCACACAATAAGATGTCAATGTAATCATGGCAAAATGCACAAAAACTCTAGCATTTATCAAGCACTTTGGCGATGATGTAGTCATCTATATATGAGTATATTAACTTAGGATCCAAGTAAGAATACTTGATCATAGGTCATACTCATCGTTTAAGCACAAGTGGGGTTGCCACATTTACATAAAGCTTATTAATGTTGTCACATTCGAAGAGATGCTTTGACTCAAGTCTTAGAGTAAAGCTCCCCCTTGATGTGACATCCCCCCGAATAGGGGTAAACTAACCTTGGGTTTTTTCATTGAAGACTTCATGTGGGTGATGTAGTGATGGATGCTCATAGTTGATGAAGATCATCTTAAGTTGGGAGCAACCCTTTTGTTTCTTATTCTCCTCACCAACATGGGTTAGTCTCAAACACAAGAGACAAATACAAGGATATCTATGGACATGGAGTGAAAATCATACATGGTGATTTTCATGGATTCATTAATTACATTGTCCCTTGCTTACCTTTGAAGGAATACTTGAACTATTGCATAATGTTGATGTTGATTGCAACTAGTCATTGCCAATAATGAATGTGAGTGAATTTCATTGGCGGAGTCACCCCTCAAGAACTTCTCTTGTTCTTTTTATTGAGGACCCATATAGAGTTGATGGGAATCCTTGGAGTTGAAGTAGCACTTGTAGAAGTTAATCTTGTAGAAGCCTTGGGAACCCACTTGACCAAAGCTTGGGATTCATCTACATATGAGTCAATCTCCTCTTGAAGCTTGTCCTTGCCCTGGAGTTTGTGGTCTTGTGGTGGAAGGTCATCTTGAGATTTTGTTACCTTGGGAAGAGTATGTTCATACTTCTCCCTTTCAGGAACAAACTTGGGCTTGGGGTATTGACCTTGTTCCCATTCAACTCCATTTACGTTGAAGTAGGCAATCCCATGGTTCTTCCGGTATCCTCCATGCTTGCGTACAATTTCCTCAAATTGCTTACATCCGGAAAGACTTTTGTAGATACCCTTTTCTATAATCCCTTTCAATAGATCATTTTCTTTCTCAAGTGTAACTTGGCAAAGAGAGTCGTTAGCGGAATCAATAGAACTACTAGAAGCAATATCATTGGATTTGACCTTTTTATTGCTACTACTTGAAGAACCTTTCTTGCCTTTGTTACTAGTTTGCTTAGCCTTAACTTATGGAATGAATGTAGACAAGCGAAGTCATTTTGCTAGATAAGAGGAATTCTTCTTTCCAACATCGTCATTATTAGCTTTAAGGAATTCATGTTCTTCCTCCAAATTGAGCTTCTCATGAGTCCTTACAAGTTCTCTACGATCTTCTAGAGTAGACTTGTGGGCTAACTTAAGAGTGATTAGTTCTTTAGTTAGTCACTCTATTTCCAACTTATCATCATCACACAACTTATCTTGACTAGAGTGGTTACTAACAAGTTCATTTTGACTAGTATCACTAGATTTGTCAAATAGCAAGTCATCATCTTCTAGTAGGTCATCCTCATCACTACTAAAATCAAGATATTAGGGGAGTGATACCATGGGGCTTTTAGCCATGAAGAAACTTCCACTCCCTTCATTTGGTGAATCAAATATGTCACAGGAGTTGGAGGAAACGAGTGCAAGTCCGGCAACACCTTCATCTTGACTATAGTCAAAGTCGGAGTAATAGCTTCTCTCGGAGTGGTGGTCGGTTTTGGAGCCGAAAACCCATTCACCAACATGAGCTTGATGTATTCTTCTTGAGTAGCTCTTGGTGTACTTGTCCTTCTCCGAGTCCCTACTTCTCCTTGAGGGTCTTCATTCATAACAATCATCTCTACTACTTCTCCCTCTTCGAGATGACTCATCTGTTGAGCTATTTCTTCTAGGTGACTCTTCCCTTCTTTTCTGGGGGGCGTGCATTCGTTGGAGTAGTGTCCGGGCCTTCCACAATTGTAACAATTCCGGTCATGACTAGATGAACGCTTATCTTCATATCTTGAGTTGGAGTTTATCAATTTGCATCTAATCTTGTAGAACTTGTTGAATTTCTTGACCATGAGGCTTAAATCGTCATTGGTAACAAGGTTGTCGTTTGAAGTAGAGGGAGCATCACTTGAGTCTTTGTAAGCACCACTTGACTTGTTGTGAATTTCTTTCTTGACCTTGAGTGACATCTCATGAGAAACAATTCTTCCAATCACCTATGTAGGCTTGAGATGTTTATATCATGTGGATTAATGTGCACATGGTGTCATACTTTCCATCCAAATCTCTAAGTATCTTCTTGATGATGAATTTTTCGGTCATTTCTTCGCTTCCTAAGCCAACAATCTCATTGGTAATGAGAGCTAGCCTAGAGTACATCTCCAAGACTCCTTCTCCATCATTCATCTTGAACTTGCCAAGCGGACTTTGAAGCACATCCAACTTAGATTCTCTAACGGAATTGGCAACAAAGTGTCCCAAATTTCCTTTGCATTCTCAAGATGACTGATTTTGTTGAATTCTTTGGGCATAGGCAATTGAATAGAATGTCACATGTCTGAGCGTTATATAGCAACATCTTTAATTCTTCCGCGGTCGCTTCACGATCCGGTTCCTTTTCATCACCAAAGAATTCACATTGCAAGACAACATGAACAACAGCCCAAATGGCGGGGTTATGACCAAGAATATGCATTTTCATTTTATGCTTCCAACTAGAAAAATGTGTACCATCAAATTATGGACCTCTGCGGTGATAATTTCCCTCACTAGACGCCATACTCTCCTAGGTTGTGAAACCAATGCAATGAAGACCAAATATCTAATACCACTTGTAGGATCGAAAGTAAGTCTATAGGGGGTGATTAGACTACTTGAACAAATAAAAAAATTCTCCCTCCAATTTTAGTTGTGGGCAGATTTTACAAATGATAGCAAGTCAAGCACACCCTACACATGCATGTCTAAGGGTAAAGCAGTGGAAAGTAAAGACAAGCACATGTATTAGAGGGTAGGGTTAGAAGATCAAACGCAATTGTAGACACAAAGATTTTTCGGTGGTTCCGATAGGCGGCACTATTGTACATCCACATTTATGGAGTCTTCAACCCAAGAAGGGTAACGGTCACGAGAGTCCACGAAGGGCTCCACCCATAAGGGTCCACAAAGTAGCAACCTTGACTATTCCATAACGGCTTCCGTCCAGAAAAGACTAACCTCACTATGGGTAGATCTTCACAAAGTAGGCGATCTCCTTGCCCGTACAAACTTCTTGGTTTAAGTCCACAACATGAAGTAGGAGGCTCCCAAGCAACACCTAACCAATCTAGGAGGCACCACCCTCCAAAAGGTAATAGGCTTGATAGTGATGATGAACTCCTTGCTCTTGTGCTTCAAGATGATAGACTCCTCAACACTCAATCACTCTCTTACAGCTTTGGCTTGGTAGAAGAGATTTATTGGGTAGAAATAAACTTGGGGAGTCTAGAAATCAAGATCCATATGGTTGGAGTGGATGATCTTGATCTCAACACAAGGGTAGGTGGTTCTCTCTCAGAAATTTGGATACGGGAAGTGCGGACTTGTTCTGGGTGCTTCTCTTCCGAGTGGAATGTGGTGGAGGGGTATATATAAGTATCTCCACAAAATCCAACCGTTACACCATTATTGGCCAACCCGGTGAAACCGAAGTAAAACTCAGTCGAACCGATTTGTTCAAAATGTGGTAACTTTACGAATCTCGGTGAGACAGATATGACATTCTCGGTAGTACCAATATGAGTGGCCGAGGGAAGTTTCCAAACTTGGTGAGACCGATTAATAAAACTCAGAAATTCCGATTCCATAAATTTTGTCACCTGAATCTTGGTCACAGAAACTCGGTTGCACTGATGTACTACTTGGTTGTACCGAGAAGTTATGGTTTGTCTCGGGTTCTATCTGAGGAGAAAATCGATAGGGCCGAGTTGGAAACTTGGTGGCACCAATTTTGCATGATAGGTTTTAGACAGAGTATATTGTGGGAGAGTTTGTCTGTGTTTTTGGTGGCATCTCACCGGCGTGGAGGACACGGCAGTATTGTGGAAGGGCCTGCTGGAACGGTGTGACGACGACTGTCACACCCATACTCGTTGTTCCATAGGAGGTGGTCAAATGACATCGCTAGCTTCTCTCGGGACGGTACTCTTCGATGCTTGTCGGAATTGGGTAGTCCAGCGCGGTATCGATGGATTGGTTGTGCTAACATCACCAAAGTGGAGAGATGGTTTGACGGGTAGCTGTAGCTGGGTCTGGATGGTTCAAACAAAGATGGTGGTGGTGGGGATCGAGCGGCGGAGCCCGGGTATGATCGGAGGCAGGAGGCCCCCCTAGCTTTGCTTCAGCGTCTCGTAGCTCGATTGGGAGAGGGAGAGGTGAGGTGCGAGCGAAAGGGGCGGTAGGTGTGAACTTTTATAGCCATGGCCGAGGCCAGACCTTGTCGTGTTATCATGGGCGAGCTCGGGAGGAGCTGGCATTGTGATGGCCTTGCGGAACAGCGAGGTGGGCGGCCATGGGGGTTCGGTGAAGCTCGGGGGAGCTCGTAGGAGGGGCGGGTGTGTGGCGGAGGAAAACGATGACGGAAGGGTCACGGGCGACAGGATGTCGTGCCCTCCGGTGCGCTTGGGTGGGGGCTGGAAGTTGGGTGGCACTAGGTCGTTCCCAAGGATTAGCGCGTTGGAGACGATGGATCACGACAAGGTTGGTTGGCCAGGGAGAGACGGCTCAAGCATGCTCTCTAGATGCCAGTACCATGGTCACCAAGGCAAAAGGGGACAATGGGTGTGTTTTTGCGGCTAGCACCTTGTCTAGTGGGTGGGGCATGTAGTGCAGGGTACCTAGGTGGCCAATAATCGGTTCTAACTCCAATATATCAAACATGCAAGGCCAAGACTCTACTGACAGTAAGTTGTTTGTGATGTGTCAGAGAGAAATGGTGAGGGGGCGTGGAGCTGCATTTCGGTGTGGTGTTTGGGTACTAAGGTGAGTCTCTAGGCCAAACTTCGGCAAGTTTGGAAAAAACAATAAAGTACTTGCTATGTAAACTCGAACTTAGTATAGAAACTAAGTTTGGATGGTGTGCTCATTTGAATTACTTTCTCCAAGTATTCGAGGCCTTTTTAGTATTCACTTGACTTATAGAAGATATGGGAATTGTCTGAGATATTTTTATGCAACGGGAATATAGGTTGCTTTATAACCTAGGCTTTCCAAGGTATATTTTGTTAAGAAAAAGAATGTAAAGAAAATTCATGGATGGGCTTGGGTACAAGTGTTTTTGTTGGGTTTTCAAAAGCTTGGGTTTCATTAGGTAAGAAAACCTACTCCCAAGTTTTTAAGTCCAATGAGTCATTCAAATAAAAAGCCAAGGCAAATTCCAAATAAATCCAAGGAAATTGTGAAATCCAAATAAATCCAAGAAATTCTGAGAGAAAGAAAAAGGGCCAAAATTTAGGGTGTTGTTGTGTTGATGAGCTGAATGGCTTAGGTGATGGCATGTTTATGGATGGTGCTCTTCGGTGGTTGCTCGCATTGCTCAGCTCTGGTGGTGTGGCACCCTTGATCTGGGTGGAAAGGGATGGGTTCCTCTTCGCTGGCAGCAATGGCGCGGCGGAAGCCAAAGGCAGTCGGCCTTCGGTTTTGGTTCGGGTGCCTTTCTTGATTTCACTTATCTTTGTTCTCGGAGCTTGCTGCTCTTTCGATGGAGACCGCTCCTGGAAGCTCTCGAGCTCCTCTTGGTTGTTCTTGGATAGCGGTGGTGCATCCGGTGATGTGTCCTTAATTCAACGTGATCGATTTGTGGTGGCGTCGATGATGGCATCCTTCTTGCTCTCGGGTGAGCGTCTCTATACTCTAACAATACGATACCTTTCAAGCCAAGGTGAGGGGATAGGGTTCCCCTTTGGAATAGACAAGGAAGGTTTCGTGTTCCTCTAGTCCCATGATCTGTGGTCCCCTTTAATGGTTGGCTATTCCAAGCTTTGTTGCATCTGTCATATCTTGTTTGGTGCCATTGTGTGGGGTGCATCACCATTCAACCTCGAAATAGGCTTTTGCCCGCTGTATTAATATACCAGCAGCCGATACACCAATGAGTTTCAGGCTGGGGCAAACGGCACAATCATGACCAAAATAAATAACAAGAGAAGAAACAAGAGAAAAAATACGAGCAACATCGGATCAACGAAAGTTGTAGCTGTTGGGAACGTTGCATGGGAAACAAAAAAATTCCCTATGCACACGCACGATCTATACAAGGTGATGAGCATCTATGAGAGGGATAGTTTGATCTACATACCCTTGTCGAACGTCTTCGCGATCCAATCACGATCCGTCCACGAACTCCTGATCAAGTGCTGAACGGACGACACCTCCGAGTTTAGCACACGTGCAGCTCGGTGGCGTCGTCTCCTTCTTGATCCATAAAGCGAGAGAGAGGGTATATGAGATTGGGTCCAACACAACGGTATGGTTGTGGTGGTGGCATCGGAATTCCGGCAGGGCTTCGCCAAGCGCGTACTGGTGAAACATGGGAGGAGTTGGGAGAGGTAACGGGCAAGGGTCAAAGGCTGGCTGCCCCCAACTCCTCCCCATCTTTATATAGGCATGGAGGGCGCTGGTGGCTTGCCCTCCAAGGCCCTAGGGTCGTTGGTCAAAGGGGGAGGAAGGAAATCGCACCTTTCCTTCCCCACTGATTGCTATCCCCCTTTTTAGGGATCCTGATCTTATCCCCTTGGGATATCAATCTATTCCTTTTAAGGGAGGATCTTGGTGCACCTAGACCAGGGTTGTAGGGACTTTCCCCACTACCCACGTTCATGTGGGACCCCCATGCAGGTGGGCCCCCACTCCGGAACCTTCTAGAACCTTCCCGATACAATACCGGAAAAACTCGAACTTTTTCTGGAACCCCAATAACAACTTTTCATATATGACTCTTTATCTCCGGACTATTCTTGATCTCCTCGTGATGTCCTCGATCCCATATAGGACTCCGAAAAACTTTTGGACTTTCCACTATTAATATCTCAATACTACCCTTGCGCTATCGAACGTTAAGCGTGCGACCCTACGGTTCGATAATCATGTAGACATGACCGAGACACCTCCACGGTCAATAACCAATAGCGGGACCTGGATGCCCATATTGGTTCCTACATATTCTACGCAGATCTTTATCGGGCGAACCACGATGTCACGGATTGAGACAATCCCGTATGCAATTCCCTTTGTCCATCGGTATGTTACTTGCCCGTGATTCGATCGTCGATATCTCCATACCTAGTTCAATCTCGTTGTAGGCAAGTGTTTTTACTCATTCCGTAATACAAGATCCCGTGACTAACTCCTTAGTCACGTTTCTTGCAAGCTTCTTGTGATGTTGTATTATCGAGTGGGCCCAGAGATACCTCTTCGTCATATGGAGTGACATATCCTAGTCTCGATCCATGCCAACCCAACAGACACCCTTGGAGATACCTGTAGAGCACCTTTATAGTCACCTAGTTACATTGTGATGTTTGATACACACAAGGCATTCCTCCGGTGTCCGGGAGTTGCATGATCTCATGCTCGTAGGAACATATACTTGACATGGATAAAGCAGTAGCAATAAACTGACACGATCAACTGCTATGCTTACGGTAGGGTCTTGTCCATCATATCATTCTCCTAATGATGTGATCCCGTTATCAAATGACAACTCATGTCTATGGTCAGGAAACCTCGACCATTTTTGATCAACGAGCTAGTCTACTAGAGGCATACTAGGGACACATTGTTGTCTATATACCCACATATGTGTTATTTTCCAATAAATACAATTCTAGCATGGATAATAAAAAAAATTCATGAACTAGGAAATATAATAATAACTTATTTATTATTGCCTCTAGGGCATATTTCCAACAGTCTCCCACTTGCACTAGAGTAAATAATCTAGCTCACATCACCATGTGATTAACAATTATATCACCATATGATTAACACTTATATCATCATGTGATTAACACCCAATAAGTTCAGGGGTTTGATCATGTTTTGCTTGTGAGAGAGGTTTTAGTCAATGGGTCTGTAACATTCAGATCTGTGTGCACTTTGCAAATCTCTATACTGTAGATGTTGCTACCACGCTTCACTTGGCGCTATTACAAATGGCTACCCCACTATACGTATCTGGATTTCTACTCCGAGTCGTCCGGATAATTTTGACCGTTGTCCAGTGATCCACTCCTGGTTCACTCTTGCACCCCCTCGTCAAACATGGGGCAAGGCACACATTAAGTGCAGTACACAACATGACATACCATATAGAGCCTATGGCTAATGGCATAGGGGACGACCTTCGTCCTTTCTCTTTCTTCTGTCGTTGTCGAGTTTTGAGTCTTACTTAACTTCACACCTTACAAATCAGGCAAGAACTCCTTTTTTTCTGATCCATTTTGAACTCTTTCAAAAATTTGTCAAGGTATGTTCTAATTGAAAGACTTATCAAGCGTCTTGATCTATTTCTATAGATCTTGATGCCCAATATACTAATAGCTTTTATCCGGATCTTCCTTTGAAAAACTCTTTTCAAACAATCCTTTATGCTTTCCAGAAATTCTACATTATTTCTAGTCAACAATATGTCAACCACATATACATATCAGAAATTCTATAGTGATCCCACTCACTATCTTGCAAATACAAATTTCTAATAAACTTTGTATAAACTCAAAAACTTTGATCACCTCATCAAAGTGTATATTCCAACTCTGAGATGCTTGCTCCAGTTCATAGAAGGATTGTTGGAGCTTGCATACCTTTTAGCATCCTTAGGATCGACAAAACCTTCTAGTTGTATCACATACAACTTTTCCTCAAGGGAACACTGTTTTGACATCCATCTGCCATATTTCATAATCGAAAAATGCAGCAATTGCTAATAGAATTCCAACAGACTTCAGCATCGCAACGAGTGAGAGAGTCTCATCATAGTCAACTCCTTGAACTTGTCAAAAACCTTTTTCGCGACAAGACGAGCTTTATAAATGGTGACATTTACCATCAACGTTTGTCTTCCTCTTAGAGGCCCATTTGTACTCAACGACCTGCCGTTCAACGAGCAAGTCTACCAAAGTCCATACTTTGTTTTCATACATGGATATTGTCTCGGATTTCATGGATCCTGGCCATTTGTTGGAATCTGGGACTACCATCGCTTCTTCATAGTTTCTAGGCTCATCGTTGACTAACAACATGATTTCTAGGACATGATCACTGTACCACTCAGGGCAGTACGTATGCTTATTTACCTATAAGGTTTGGTAGTAACTTGATTCGAAGTTTCATGATCATCATCATTAGCTTCCTCTTCAATTGGCGTAGGCACCCCAGAAACATCTTTCTGCATTGTGCTACCATCCAACTAAAGTGACGGTTCAACAACCTCATCAAGTTCTACTTTCCTCCACCTCAATTATTTCGAAAGAAACTTTTTCTCGAGAAAGGACCCGTTCTTAGCAACAAACACTTTGTGCTTGGATCTAAGATAGAAGGTATACCCAATGTCTCCTTAGGGTATTCTATGAAGATGCATTTGTCTGCTTTGGGTTCGAGCTCATTAGGTGAAAACCTTTTTCACATAAGCATCGCAGCCCCAAACATTAAGAAATGATAGCTTAGGTTTCAGCCAAACCGTAATTCATACGGTGTCATCTCAACGGACTTAGATGGTGCCCTATTAAAGTGAATGTATTTGTCTCTAAGGCTTTAACCCAAAAACGATAGTGGCAAAACAATAAGAGACATCATAGTATGAACCATATCAAATAGGGAACGGCTACGACGTTCGGAGACACCATCACTCTATGGTGTTCCATGCGGCATGAGCTGTGAAACAATTTCCACATTGTCTTAAGTTTCATACCAAACTCGTAACTCAGATATTCGCCTCCACGATCATATCGTAGACATTTTATCTTCTTGTCATGATGATCTTCAACTTCACTCTGAAACTGCTTGAACCTTTCAAATGTTTTAGAAATGTGTTTCATTAAGTAAATATCCCCATATCTACTCAAATCATCAGTGAAGGTAAGAAAATAATGATATCCACTGCGTGTTTCAACACTCATTGGACCACATAGATCAGCATGTATCAATTCCAATAAGTCACTAGCCTGCTCCATCATACCGTAAAATGGGGTCTTAGTCATCTTGCCCAAGAGGCATGATTCGCATGTCTCAACCGATTCAAAATCAAGTGAGTCAAAAGATCCATCAGCATTGAGTTTCTTCATGCGCTTTACACCAATATGACCTTCACGGCAGTGCCACAAGTATGTGGTACTTATCATTACTAACTTTGTATCTTTTGGCATTAATATTATAAATATGTGTATTACCAGGACCGAGATTTAATAAACCATTCACATTGTGTGCATGACCATTCAAGGTAGTATTCATGTAAATAGAATAACCATTATTCTCTAACTTAAATGAATAACCGTATTGCAATAAACACGATCTAATCATGTTCGTGCTCAATGCAAACATCAAATAACATTTATTTAGGTTCAACACTAATCGCGAAGGTAGAGTGAGCGTGCGATGGTGATCATATCAAACTTGGAAGCACTTCCATCACACATCGTCACCTCGCCCTTAGTTAGTCTTCGTTTATTTCGTAGCTTTTATTTCGAGTTACTAACATTTAGCAACTGAACCGGTATCTAATACTAAGTGCTACTAGGAGTACTTAGTAAGGTACACATCAATAACATGTATGTCAAATATACTTTTGTCGACGTTGCCAGCCTTCTTATCTACCAAGTATCTAGGGTAGTTCTGCTCCAGTGACCGTTCTCCTCATAGTAGAAGCACTTAGTCTCAGGTTTGGGTTTAACCTTGGGTTTCTTCACTCGAGCAGCAACTGGCTTGCCAATCATTAAGTTTCCCTTCTTACCCTTGCCCTTCTCGAAACTAGTGGTTTTACCAACCATCAACACTTGATGCTCCCTCTTGATTTCTACCTTCGAGATGTCAAACATCGCGAATAGCTCGTGGGATCATCCATCCCTGGCATGTTATAGTTCATCATGAAGCTCTATTAGCTTGGTGGCAGTGACTTGGAGAACTATATCAATCACTATCTTATCTGGAAGATCAACTCCCACTCGATTCAAGTGATTGTACTTTTCCGACAATCTAAGCACATGCTCACTATTTGAGTTATTCTCCTTCATTTGGCAGGAAAAGAATCTTTGTTGGAGGTCTCATACCTCTCAACACAGGCATGATCCTAAAATCCAATTTCAGCTCTTGGAACATCTCATATGTTCTGCGACGTTCAAGAACGTCTTTGGAGCCTCAATTCTAAGTTGTAATGCATGACGCACTGAACTATCAAGTAGTTATCACAACGTGCCTATCAGATGTTCACAACATACACAGATGATGCCAGAGGGGGTGGCGCACCAAGCGGTGCATCAAAGACATAAGCCTTCTATGCAGCAACAAGTCCAATCCTCAGTTTACGGAGCCAGTCCGCATAATTGCTACTATGACCTTTCAACTTACTTTTTCTCTAGGAACGTATCAAAAATTCAGGGGAGCTACAACGCGAGCTATCTACAACATAATTTGCAAAGACACTTTGACTATGTTCATGACAATGAGTTCAATTAATCATATTACTTAAGAACTCCCACTCAAATCAACATCCCTCGGGTTGTCTAAGTGTGACATGATCCAAATCCACCAACCCAAGTTCGATCATCACGTGAGATGAGGTGGTTTCAATGGTGAACATCTCCATGTTGATCATATCTACTATATGACTCATGTTCAACCTTTCGGTCTCTTATGTTTTGAGGCCATGTCTGTATATGCTAACCTCGTCAAGTTTAACCCGAGTGTTCCACACATGCAACACTGGCTTGCACCCGTTGTATGTGTACGTAGATTCTATCACACCAGATCATCACATGGTGCTTCGAAACGACGAACTTTTGCAACGGTGCACACTCGGGGAGAACACAATTTTATCTTGAAACTTAAGTGAGGGATCACCTGATAATGCTACTGTCATCCTAAGCAAAACAAGGTGCATAAAAGGATTAACATCACATGCAAATCATAAGTGGCATGATATGGACATGAACTTGTGCTTTTCGATCTCCATCTTCAAAGCGTCGACATGATCTCCATCATCACCGGCATGACACCATGATCTCCATCAACGTGTCGCCATGAGGTTGTCGTGCCAACTGTTGCATTTACGACTATTGCTAACTCATAACAATAAAGTAAAGCAAAATGGCACAAATAAATTAAAGACAACCCTATGGCTCCTGCCGGTTGCCGTACTCATCGACATGCAAGTCGATATTTAACTATTACAACATGATCATCTCATACATCAAATATATATCACATCATGTCTTTGGCCATATCACATCACAAAATACCCTACAAAAACAAGTTAGACGTCCTCTAATTGTTGTTGCATGTTTTACGTGGCTGCTATGGATACCTAGCAAGAATGATTCTTCCCTATGCAATATCACAACGGTGATACACAAATTGCTATTCAACCTTCCACAAGGACCGCCTCAATCAAATCTGATCCAACTAAAGTCGAAGAGACAGACACCCGCCAGCCATCTTTATGCAAGAAGTTGCATATTAGCGAAGGAACCGGTCTCTCGTAAGCGTACGAGCAAGGTTGGTCCGAGCCGCTTCATCCCACAATACCGCTGAACCAAGAAAAGACTAAGGGAGGAAGCAATATGAATACCAACACCCACGAACTCCTTTGTGTTCTACGTAAGATCTCATCTACGCATAAACCTGGCTCTGATACCAATATTGGGGAATGATTGCATGGGAAACAAAAAAATTCTCCTACGCACACGCAAGATCTATCCATGGTGATGAGCATCTATGAGAGGGAGAGTTTAATCTACATACCCTTGTAGATCGCTTAGCGGAAGCGTTAAGAAACGTGGTTGATCTAGTCGAACGTCTTCGCGATCCAATCACCATCCGTCCACCAACTCATGATCAAGTGTCGAACGGACGGCACCTCCGAATTTAGCACACGTGCGGTTCGGCGACGTCCTCTCCTTCTTAATCCAGCAAGCCAGAGGGGGTGGTAGATGAGATCGGGACCAACACGACGGTATGGTGGTGATGGTGGCAACGGAATTCCGACAGGACTTCGCCAAGCGCGTACTGGTGAAACGTGGGAGGAGTTGGGAGAGGTAACGGGCAAGGGTCAAAGGGTGGCTGCCCCTAATGCCTCCCCATCTTTATATAGGCATGGAGGGGGCTGGTGGCTTGCCCTCCAAGGCCCTAGGGTAGTTTGCCAAATGGGGAGGAAGGAAATCCCACCTTTCCTTTCCCACCGATTGCTATCCTCCTTTTTAGGGATCCTGATCTTATCCCCTTGGGATATGAATCTATTCCTTTTAAGGGAGGATCTTGGTGTGCCTAGACCAGGGTTGTGGGGAATTACCCCACTACCCACGTTCATGTGGGTCCCCCATGCAGGTGGGCCCCCACTCCGGAACCTTCTAGAACCTTCCCGGTACCATATCAAAAAAACATGAACTTTTTCCGGAACCCCGATAACAACTTTTCATATATGAATGTTTACCTCCGGACTATTCCGGAGCTCCTCGTGATATCCCGGATCCCATCCGAGACTATGAACAACCTTCGGACTTTCCATTATAAATATCTCAATACTACCCTAGCGCTACTGAACGTTAAGCGTGCCGCCCTACGGGTTTGAGAATCATGTAGATATGACTGAGACACCTCCACGGTCAATAACCAAAAGCGGGACCTGGATGCCCATATTGGTTCCTACATATTCTACAAAGATCTTTATCGGGCAAACCACGATGTCAAGGATTCAGACAATCCCGTATGTAGTTCCCTTTGTCCATCGGTATGTTACTTGCCCGAGATTCGATCGTCGATATCTCCATACCTAGGTCAATATCGTTGCCGGAAAGTCTCTTTAATCGATCCGTAATACAAGATTCCGTGACTAACTCCTTAGTCACATTGCTTGCAAGCTTCTTGTGATGTTGTATTACCGAGTGGGCCCAAAGATACCTCTGTGTCATACGGAGTGACAAATTCCAGTCTCGATCCATGCCAACCCAACAGACACCCTTGGAGATACCTGTAGAGCACCTTTATAGTCACCCAATTACGTTGTGATATTTGTACACACAAGGCATTCCTCCAGTGTCCGGGAGTTGCATGATCTCATGGTCATAGGAACAGATACTTGACATGGATAAAGCAGTAGCAATAAACTGACACGATCAACTGCTATGCTTACGGTCGGGTCTTCTCCATCAGATCATTCTCCTAATGATGTGATCCCGTTATCAAATAACAACTCATGTCTATGGTCAGGAAACCTTGACCATCTTTGTTCAATGAGCTAGTCTACTAGAGGCATACTAGGGACACATTGTTGTCTATAGACCCACACATGTATTTAGTTTCCAATCAATACAATTATAGCATGGATAATAAACAATTATCATGAACTAGGAAATATAATAATAACCAATTTATTATTGCCTCTAGGGCATATTTCCAACAGTAGCATCCCGCTGCTGTTGCGCCCACCGAAGAATTCCACCACACTCCAATGCCAACAAATTTCTGCGTACCAAGCAACACCTTCAAGAAGGACTGCGACGACGACGACACTGCAACACGGACGAGTCCTAGGATTTCTCCTGGTACACAGAGGGGAGTGGGGGAGAGGTACACCCAACGCCCTTCAAGAAGGGTGGCGGCGCCCACAGGCATCACCGGGTCGGTGTCGGCCAACCTGACAGAGATTTCTCCCAACCTCTCACAACCATAGCTCGGGACCAACCATCGGCTACACCATGCCAACCTCCCACCAACATGCGCCACCACAGTCACAAGGACACCACCGTTGTCTCACCACGATGAACGCCGCGAGGCAGACCGGGCCGATATGAAGACACCGTAGACAAGGACCGACAGTACCGCAACCGCATGCTAGGGGACAACCTCCAATGGCTCATACAGTAGCAGACCGGACGTAGGAGAAGGAGGATGCTGGGCCAACTGCTCAGCCAAGCCCAAATCGGGCCCGCTAAGCCCCGTCGCCACGTTGCAGCATACACAACACAGTAGCCGCCGCCCCTATCGCCCTTAGCTTGCCAGACCATCCGCAGACTAAACTGGCCCTCCCTGACCCATATCGGGCCCAGATCTGGGCTTGTAAGGGGCCGCTGGCCAGTCCACGCTGCCAGTCGCCACCGCTGCCAAGGGGCCGCGTCGCCGCCACACCACCACCCGATCTGCACCGAAGACCCACCCGCCAAGGAACACCGCCACCGGAGCAGTCCACCCGAGTTAGGAATCGCAACGGGAAAACGAGGAGGCCGCCACCGTCGGCCACGCATGGCGCCGCGCGGGAAAATGCCCGGCCGCGCCAACAGATGGGATCGGTGAGAGGGAGAGAGGGGGGACGCTCGGTAGCCAGGGGAAGAGAGGCTGCCCCGGTCGCGTCGCTCGGGGAGGCAACGCGGGGGTATGGGGTTTTTTTTCTACGGGGGCAATGTCCGGCATCGCCATTCAAGCTCTGTACTTTGTTTTTCCTGCTCTTGGGTACTTGTGGTGGCTCTTGTTATTGTTATATCAGTTTGGTCGTTGTGGTTTGTAAGGGTGTTGTAATTTATGGCCGGTTGATGACTTTGTAGCTGGGTCCATCCGGAGTTTCTTCATCTACGAAAACAGAATAATCCAAATCCAAATATTTGTGTGCCCATGACTAAACTGGGAAGGATCGGAACATACATATCACTCTAGCCCAAACTATCTACAGTAGTATGTGTTCGGTTGAAGAAGTGCAAGCTGTAGAAGAATTCATTGTGACGATTTAATCACCAGAGCCCGCTCTGACCTCAATGGTCCCAGCAGGTCAATGGGCTGCTGCCATATGCATGTGCACATTAGCGGAGGCCATCACGCCAGCGCGAATGCTTATAGGAATTCTAACCGCCGGATCAAAACGGACGTACGCTTTATCCGTATTTTGTCCGTTTAGATCGGCATGTCCACTCCCTATTGTAAATAGGTCGGCGTGCATCTAGCGCGTCGATCCAATTATTGTCCTTGTGGCCGGCCGACGTCCATTTGTTTATCACATATTATTTTTTCAGGATTTGTATGTTATTTTTATTTCATTACATGCATTTCTACATATTTTTTCACTAATTCTTCGGTACGAATACAAAACCAAAGAAAATGAGAACCACAATTCGACGATTTAAAAGATGCCCAACTTTCCTAACAGCTCTCACTAGTTGGACTAAGATCTTCTCTATATATTCGTTGTTCATCGGTGGGTTCTTGAGTTTAACAACGTCCTTCTTCTTTTGTAAAGAAGTAGATATTGCTTTCCCGTTGGTCTCTTCTTTACTTTCATCTATAGCTTCAAGTCTAGCTAGAAGTGAACGAACATCTAGCAATTTTCGTGAGATCAATAGATAGATTGATGTATTCTTCTTCTCAAAACCAAAATTTGCATCCGTTCCCCACAAAATTTTTTAGCAAATAAGTTACCGAAATTTCATTGATTCAAAGAGCAAAATGAAGCACGAAAACCATACCCCATCGTTTATGCATTTGATGAACACCCAACCAGGATGTTCTGGCATCCAAGAAACGCGTCGAACGACATGAAGCTCGCAGTCGTCGCACTTTATGAGCGGCAACGGTGAGTCAGTCAGCCTCTGGACCAGCCCCGACCCAGGACGCCAACCGGACGCGTGGCTTTGCAGACGAACCAACGACGGTACATATCCGAGTGTCTAGAGGCGGATTGAGCGCCTACATGCGACACCAAAGCTTTTTTGAGACTAGGTCGACCGGCTCCCGGCCAATCCATGGCAAATGCAGTCCGCCGCCGGCAGGATGCGCCAAATCTCGTCGCCGCCGTCGCAGACCTACCGTTAGGCCTCCCGCACCGGGTCAAGGGAGGCACCCCCGCCGGTGGATGTGCTGCTGGGTGCGGGAGGGAGGGAGCTGGAGAGCAAGGTGGCCGGGAAAATGGGGCCGGCCTAGGGTTTGCGCATTTTGCCGGCGACGGGCGAGAAAGGGGATAAAAAGAGGAGACTGTGTCACCAACTAGCGGGCCCAGGGAAGGAGCACGCGGGCGAGGCGCGTGTCCGCGTCGTGTCCGGGCCGACGCAAATGCGGCGCAAATTTAGGCCTGGAATGGGTCACGGGCGGACAAAAAACGGGCGCGCGTCCGTTTGGGTCGGCGCGTTGGGCTGTGTTTTCTGTCCGCGACGACCCAAACGGACATGCGCGGACGAAATGGGTCGCCCGGTTTGGGTTGCTCTTAGGCATTAACTTAATCAAGAGGAACTTGTGTATGATAATGAGTTTTTTTATGCGAGATGTATGATGATGAGCTTGATCATGATCTTAGCCAGTTCTGTCCAAATCTCAAAAATTAAAATTAAAACTAGTTTTCTCCTTGCTATTTCACCTTAATAATTAAAAGTATCATATTATCTGCACTTGCGAGTAGAAGATGGATTTGTGTATGAATGGTTCACTATGAACATGGTTAGGAGTGAATACATAAGTTGGTGATTTCTTTTCATCTTTAATAATAGGTAGGTTTTTGTGGCCGGGGCGCCGGCCGAAACTTCAGCCGGTGTCACGCAAGCCACGCGATCCAAGCACATCGCATGCCTCGTGCACCTCTTTGTCCTAGTTTTTTTTTCTTTTTCCCTTCTTCCTCCCCCGATTCTTCTCTCTCTCTCTCTCTCTCTCTCCGAGACGCATCCCCGCACATGGGTGGCCATGCTCCCTATCTTCTTTCTCCACATCCCGTCGCCGCCTAGCCCCCTGAACCGCGCAAATCCATACCTCCAGCACCCCATTGCCCACGCCCACTTCTTTTGCTACCGCCGGTTGCAGGTTCCTTCCACCCAGGCGAGCTGGAGTTGGAAGCCGCCATGGGTATGCTATCTGTGAGCTGTTGTCGCACCCTCCATGCTGCAACCGGTCATAAAAAAGCTTCAACCCCTTAGATGAAAAGCTTCAACCGTATGTAGAGACAGCTACAAGTGGTCAGCGCCATCGTGAGAAAGCTTCAACTGTTGATGTAAAATGCTACAACCTTAGATGAAAAAATCTTCAACCGAAACGACATTTGGTCGAAAAGCTTCGACCGTAGTTGAAAAAATCTCCAACCATTGAGAGAGAAAGCTACAACCAAACACTACCCAAATCAGAAAAGTTGCAACGTTGACACAAATGTTTCAATCGTATGTGTGAAAGCTTCAACAGCGACCGGCAATGGTGGTGCTTTGATTTTTGCTGCAACCGGCAACAAAGAAAGCTACCACCGGCGGACATTTTTGCTACACCCCGATTTGCTACTACCACCGTTTTTTGGCTACAACAAGCGACTGTCCGATGAAAAGAGCTTCAACCGTTTATATGAATAGCTTCAACCCTATGTTAAAAAGCTTCAACTGGGAAGAGACCCAATATGCATCGGCACTGCAACTGGCCAACGCCAGCGGCGCCGCAAGTAGTGGAGTGCAGAGGCGAGGTGGCGATGGCAATGACCGACGACGAGGGAAACGAGTCGCGACGAGGATAGTCGGCAAGGGCAGCGACCGACGACGAGGACGGACGGCAAGGGCAACGACCGGCGACGAGTGCGGCAACCGGCATCGGGGCGGCAAAACCCGGTGGTACTTCGAGGCCGAACGCCTCGCTCATCCATGGCGGCTAGCAGCATAGGAGGGGTAAGGAAGAAGAAGCTGTGGGCCGAAACGTTTTTTTAGAAAATTCAACGGTCCACACGTGTGGCATCCAAAGGCTAGGGCGCGACCGTCCCAAATTTGGGCCGCCGCACCGGCGCCTAGCGTTGCCCTTAATAATATACGCTAGCAGCGGAAATTTTTCAGAAAAAGAGAAACATACTACATGTTTCAGGGTCTTGGGCTTTTAGCAAGTTTTATTCAAATCATGCCATTTTCACCTTAATAATTTAAATTTATTTATTATGTACACTTGTTATGACAACGAAGATGGAATTGTGTATGATAATGAGCTCGGTCAGGGTCTTGCAACTGTTATCCAGATTATATGTCATCTTTTTACACCAGATCAGATGCCATTTCATTGTCTTAATGATTAAATGCAATGTGTTATGTGCACACTTACCATGTGGGTAGAAGGTGGTGGGTTTGTGTATGAAGGGTTGACTATGAGCATTGTTAGGGGTCAATACATAAGTTGGTGATTTCTTTTCAACTTTAGTAGCATGCGCTTGCAACGGACAAAATTCAGGAAAAGAGAAACATATTACATGTTGTTTCGAAGTCGAAGTCTTAGCAAGTTCTATTCAGATGATGTTGTTTTCACCTTAATAACTCAAATTTGTTTATTATTTACACTTGCCATGTGAATGAAGATGGTCTTTTTCAGACCATCCCATTTCACCTAATTTATTTAAAGTTTTACTTCCTCCATCCTAAATATATATCTTTTTAAAGATTCCACTATAGATTGCATACGGATGTATATATAAACATACCTTAGATCGTAGATTCACTCATTTTCTTTTGTATGTAGTTTGTAGTGGAATCTCTAAAAAAACTTATATTTAGAAACGGGGAAAGTATATTTTGTGCATATGCCGACTTGACATGCCATGAGATATGTCAGGTGTCAATATATAAGTTGGTGATTTATTCAGAACGGACCGCTTTGCACGTCGCAATCAACTGATTCTCTGCCCGGTGGTTTCACAGAAGCACCGGAATGGTGGAACCTGGCGGGCGACGCCACGCCAGCCACCGTCTACCGGCGACAACCAAAACCGGCTCTCGTTTTTGGGCGTTGGCCGGATCCGACGACGAGTCCGATGAGGAGGATGAGGAGCCCGACGACAGGGCGGCGGCACCCTCACCAACACATTCGGACATTGTGTGTCAAACCCTAGGGGAGGGATACTCCGAGGAGCAAGTCATTGCAATCATCAAGGGGATGGTTCCACGCAGCGATGGCGAATGGGATGGATTGGGCAGCGACATGGAGGACAAGGTGGAGGTGGTTCGACGAGTCGTTCATCGGCGAACATCTACGACAGCGATCAAACCATGGAGGGGTCCTCTGCCAAAGGTACGTTTGCCTGCTATTACTCTATCAGATTTCATCCGTGACTGGAAAACGGTGTCGTTTCGGCAGATAAAGGGGTGACCGGCGGCACACATGAAGCCGCCAGCGTTGATGCCTGGCGATCCGGATCGAGCGATCCGGGACGCCTGGGAACAACGACTGTGGCATCTTCTGGGCCATGATGGGCCGACTGTGGATACGTGTGGGCAGGCCTCAGCTGGGTATACAGCCCAGCTGAGCGCGTTGCATGACCCACACCACGAGTCGGACCAGGAGAACACCGTTTCAGTTATAGCAAGTCCCGATCATGGTCTCCTGACGAGGATAGACGCGATCGCATCGACAGACTCGGCAGAAGCCGCTAGGGTTCAACGGGAGCGATTCATTCGTCGGGCTTCCCTGCACGTCAAGGGAGAGCTTGGAGGATCCCGGCAGAACCCTCCCTGACGAGCCCAATGGCCGGACGGGAGTATGGACACCCGCCTCCGGTCGTCATCGGGCCGCCCAATCCGAGGCAGGCTCAAGGCGCGGCCGGGACAGCTCCGGTGCAGGCTGACGGCGGACATGGGCCTGCTAGTGGTGGTCGTGGGGCTGCTGCTGCTGGCCGGGGCGATGGCCAGGGTCGCGGCCAAGCTCATGGGAAGGCCGAGGCGGATTTTTTGCTGCTAGAGGCGGTTCAGGCGCAGGTCGGGCTGGGGCCGAGAACGGTGGCTATCAGGGCTACCGGTATAACTGGAATCAGGGGAACGACGGATCAGCTGGACCTGACGGTGGACGCAGACAACGGAATGACGCTAGAGGTAGAGGGGGTGGTGCTAATCACTAGCACCGTCTGTTTTATCGTCTGGATGGTCATTTTGTGGAAGGAACCAAGGGTCCGCCTTACCGACAGCGCGGTGGTCGCGGTGGCGGAGACCGGAACTATGGATGGAATAAAACGGGCTCAAAGTGGACGAGAGTGAACACAACAACAACTGACGTGGCTGCGGTAATAGGAACAGTTGCCACCTCATCGACTACGACCGTCAAGCTGCCCGAGGAGGCGGCGGCCGTGGTTACTGCCTTGGTGACGGTGGTTGTACCCACCAAGGCGGCAACTGACGATAGAGAAACAGCGTGATCTAACAAAGCAGCGCGTAAGAAGGAAAAGCTGACCTGTTGTAGATGTGGTATACCGGGTCACTTTGTCATGGATTGCACCACGGCCTTATGCGATATCTGTCAAAAACCAGGACATGATGAAGGTGCATGTCCACTTATGTTAGCACCTAAGACAGTGATCAATATCTATGGGGTTTGCCAAAATAGACTCATGTTCTTCGAGACACCACGCTCTACATCAGCCATTGCACCTCCACGTCTTGAGAGTTCAAGGACGGGATTGGTGAAGGTTATCAATGGGACGCTGACAGTCGATCAGGTTTCTCAACAGCTGAGGAGACTTGTGTCCGAGGCCTACCAATGGACTCTGGTTAGAGTGGACGAGCAGGTTTATCAAGTGGAATTTCCAAGAAAATAGGATCTCCAATGTCCGCTGACCTTGGGGGTTACTAAGGTGAATGGAAGTAAATGTTTGCTAGAGTTCGAGGAATGTAAGAAAAAGGAACCCTTAGGTACAAGGTTGGAGAAAGTTTGGATCAGATTTTTGGGTATTCCAGAGATCATTTAGAATGATTTCTTTACTGTTTGGAGCCTTGGTTCACTGGTGGGCAAGACAGAAAAAGTTGATATGCCCTTCACACGCAAACGTGGGATTGCCAGGTTACTCGTGATTGTGTTGGACGTTGAGTACGTCCCTGATTATGCACCATGGTACTATGAGGGGCTGCATTATGACCTCGACATTGAGGTTGAGGAGGATACTATACCATAGACTCACAATGGTGATGTTGACATGGTGGATGGCGGTGATCGAGATCGTGATGGGAACCAAGGGGAGGATAACCCTAATGAGCACACGGACAGGTCCAAGGAGGACCATACTCACTCGTCCACGACGGAGACAGATACACCACGTATTACCGGGGGCACATCTTCAGCTACACCTATGATGACGCTGCAGTTTGGATCATTTAAGGCGATGTCAGCACTGAGTCGTCTAAGGGATTCAGGCATGCACGTTTGAGATATTGAGAAACCTTCTGTGGTGGCAGATGGATCGGTTGACGGGAACGAGTGCCCGGTTACACAGCTCTCGCAGGATCAGGGCCAAGTGGGCGGGGACTCGATGGGAGGCTTGGTCAACACATACAGGCAGAAGACCCCCACTACGGCGAGCAAATCGAGGATGGTGAGGGGTGACGGGAGTGGTCAGTCACCCACAACTGGGTAGGAAGCCGCTGCATGCGCCACCGTCAGCTCCAGGGGCGGGTTGTCGGGAGTGGCGCCGCCAATGACGACAGCTGCGAGGGATATGGAGCGCCCGGTGACGGCGGACTCGGCTGGACGGGTGGTTCCATGACAGGACTATCTGTGGGTTCTCACGGTCTACGGATGGAGGTCCAGGTGCCTCCCCCGTGCGCCGCACTTATGGCGGCGGAGGGGCTACCACCTCAGGACGGCCATGTGGTTCCGGACGGTGGGGCTGCTACTTCGTCCCTTATTAGTTCACCGGTTACCAATTCTACCACTTTTGAGTCTGAGGCGGGAGGCCACAGTCATACAGTGATATCTATGGAGGACGTGTTCTCGTATGGCGGGATTCTGGACCCGACATCAGGAGACCGATGATTTAGTCAACGCATCCAGGAGCAGCCGAATGTGGACGACATGATGCTCGGACGGGCACAGAGGGCCACCAAGCTTCGAGATGTCGAGGAAACTACATGTATGTCGGTTAATACTAATGCATCAATTCTGGACTTTTCAGATTCTGAGAATATGCAAAATGCTAGCGACATAGGTATCTCAATTGGGTCTGATGGTAAACAAATGGCTCGAACGATAAATGATATTCTAGACTTAGAAGCAGACAGAGCCATAGAGTTCATCCAAAATCTAGCTACAATAAAACCGATGAATGAGTCAGACATTAATGGGTTAGGTGGAATAGCATTTAAAAGTTTATGTGAAGGATTGTTAAACATAGGGGGAGACCAGGAGGATGAGGATGACATGGAGTCGGAGGGGTATATGGCCCCTTCGATTAACGGTTGTCATTCTCATGAAACAGCTTCTCAAAGTGCCATGGAAGAGGCACAGGATAAGAAAAAGAGGTCTTGGAAAAGAAAGGTATATCCTGTGTCAGCGGTATGAAGAATTGCAAGAGTGAAACATAAGAAAAAATTCCATGATGACATATGAAAGGAATCTTTTGGAGTAGCAGAGGCCTAGTGGAGTCGGCTAAAAGAAGATTTCTTAGAGAAACATCATTAGAACATAAGCTTGATTTCATGGCATTACAAGAAACGGGTAGGGATAATTTCACATCATCATTTCTTAATACTTTATCAGGAGGAGTGGATTTTGGTTGGCAATGTTTGCCACCGAGGGGTAGATCTGGAGGGATCTTACTTGGGGTGAAGTGCGAAACATTAGAGGTCACGAATGTGGTATATGGAGAGTTTTCCGTCAAATTTTGAGTGAAGTCAAAAGTTGATGGATTTCGGTGGGCTCTAGTGGCCGTATATGAGGCGGCGCAACCAGAGCTAAAACCGGATTTCTCGCAGATTTAGTCAGAATTTGTGGAGATGAGAGATAACCCATTATGGTTGGGGGGTATTTTAATATCATTCGTCGACAAAATGAAAAAAATAATGAAAACTTCAAGGGAAGATGGTCAACAATGTTTAACATGGTAATTGAGAGCCTTGATTTGAGAGAAATGGACCTTACCGGTAGGCAGTTCACATGGGAAAACTCACTGCTGGTTCGAACATATGAGAAGGTGGACAGAGTACTGGCCAGCGTCGAGTGGGAACAGAAGTACCCGCTGGTTACAGTTCATGCTCTACAACGTGCCATCTCTGACCACACACCTCTATTGGTTGACTCAAGGGGGGCAATCATATGGGGAATATAAATATTTTTTCTTTTGAACTAGGATGGTTCAAGAGAGAAGGATTCATGGATCTCATAGCCACTGAATGGGCTAGGGATTCTGGTGGATCATCAAGTATTGAAAGATGGCAAAATAAAACCCGACACTTGCGCTAGTTCTTGAGAGGATGGGCGAAGAATCAGGGCGGGTTATACAAAGTGGAAAATAGAGGCTTATTCGACTAATTGATGAGTTAGACGTGAAGGCTGGAACTAATCTCCTCAACTTGTCAGATAGAAATATGAAAATTGAGGTGGAGAAGAAATTGCAATAGCTTCTGAGAGAGAAAGAGATGAAATGGGCACTTCGAGCTAAGGTGACGAAGGTAGTCCAGGGAGATGATAACACACAATTCTTTCACATGATTGCGAATGGAAAGCATCAAAAGAAAAAAAATTCAACTAGATCAAGATGAAGGGACAATAATAGGACACGAGAATCTAAAAACTTATATTTTAGAATACTATAAGAGGTTATTTGGGGCGCTAGAGGAGAATTGTCTCTCCGGATGAAAGCACAACTCATGATATTCCTCAGATTCGTTCTGATGAAAATGATGTGCTATCAGCTCCATTCATAGAGAAGGAGGTGTTTGATGCTATATCTCAGATGAAACAAAACAAGGCACCGGGACCGGATGGGTTTCCGGCAGAATTTTATAAACAATGCTAGCATATCATTAAGAATGACCTTTTGCCTATGTTCCATGACTTATTTAATGGCCATCTACAGCTCTTTCATCTAAACTTGGGAACAATTACGTTGTTGCCAAAGAAGGCGGAGGCTATACGCGTTGAGCAATTTAGACCGATATGCTTGCTCAATGTCAGTTTCAAAATATTCACAAAGGTGGTCACGAATAGACTGTCAAGGATAGCTCATTCGGTAGTCCAACCAACACAAACAGTGTTTATGCCTAGACGACACATCTTTGAGGGGGTTGTTGTCTTGCATGAAACATTGCATGAAGTACATACGAAGAAACTTGATGGGGTTGTCTTTAAGGTGGATTTCGAAAAGGCATATGATAAAGTTAAATGGTCGTTTCTACAACAGGCATTACGAATGAAAGGGTTCAATGATAAATGGCGGGATCAAGTGGACACTTTCATTAAGAAAGGTAGCGTGGGGATCACAGTTAATGATGATATAGGTCACTTCTTACAAACACACAGGGGATTGAGGCAGGATGACTCTATGTCTCCGTTATTGTTCAACATTGTAGCACACATGTTGGCAATACTCATTGGTAGAGCTAAAGAACAGGGGCATGTAGTGTTGGAAATATGCCCTAGAGGCAATAATAAATTAGTTATTATCATATTTCCTTGTTCATGATAATCGTTTATTATCCATGCTATAATTGTATTGATCGGAGACTTAGATGCATGTGTGGATACATAGACAAAATAATGTCCCTAGTATGCCTCTAATAGACTAGCTCGTTGATCAAAAGATGGTTAAGGTTTCCTAGCCATGGACATGAGATGTCATTTGATAACGGGATCACATCATTAGGAGAATGATGTGATGGACAAGACCCAAACTACAAAATGTAGCATATGATCGTGTCAGTTTGTTGCTACTGTTTTCTGCATGTCAAGTATGTGTTCCTATGACCATGAGATCATGCAACTCACGGACATCGGAAGAGTGCCTTGTGTGTATCAAACGTCGCAACGTAACTGGGTGACTATAAAGGTGCTCTACAGGTATCTCCGATGGTGTTTGTTGAGTTGGCATGGATCGAGACTGGGATTTGTTACTCCGTGTGACGGAGAGGTATCTCGAGGCCCACTCGGTAATACAACATCACAATGAGCCTTGCAAGCAATGTGGCTAATTGTTAGTTGCGGGATCTTGTATTACGGAACGAGTAAAGAGACTTGCCGGTAACGAGGTTGAACAAGGTATGGAGATACCGATGATCGAATCTCGGGCAAGTAACATACCGAAGAACACAGGGAACATCATACGGGATTAACTGAATCCTTGACATAGAGGTTCGACCGATAAAGATCTTTGTAGAATATATAGGAACCAATGTGGACATTCAGGTCCCGCCATTGGTTATTGACCGTAGAGGTGTCTCGGTCATGTCTACATAGTTCTCGAACCCGCAGGGTCTGCACACTTAAGGTTTGGTGACGCTTCGGTAGTATAGAGTTGTGTATGGTGGTGACTGAATTTTGTTCGGAGTCCTGGATGAGATCCTGGATGTCACGAGGAGCTCCGGAATGGTCTAGAGGTAAAGATTCATATATAGGAAGTCCTAGTTTGGTCACCGGAAAAGTTCCGTGCTTATCGGTAGTGTACCGGGAGTGTCGGTAGTGTACCGGGAGACCTCCGGGAGGGGTATTTCGACCCAAGAGGCTTCATGGGCTGTGGGAGAGTATTAACCAGCCCTTAGTGGGCTGGTAGAAAAGCCACAAGAGGCCCATGCGGCTGGGAGAAAGAAACCCAAGGAAAAAGGAAGGGAAAAAGGTAAAAAGGGAGAGTCCTACTCCTACTAGGATTGGAGGAGGAGTAGGACTCCTCCCCCTTGGATTCGGCCGACTCCAAGAGGGGCTCAGCCCTGCTCCAACGCCTCCTCTCCCTCCCTCCTATATATAATAGTGGAATATAGGGTTTTTGCACAGAATTTACGGCCACGTGCTACCCGTTCCACCAGTGCGTAGTTTCTCCTCTAGATCTGATTTCTGCAGTGCTTAGGCGAAGCCCTGCCGGAATTGCTCCACCACCATCGCCGGAGCGCCGTCACTCTGCCGGTGAACTCTTCTTCCTCTCCACCTCCTCTTGCTGGATCAAGACGGTGGAGATCGTCATCAAGCTGCACGTGTGCTGAACGCGGAGGTGTCGTCCGTTTGGTACTAGATCGGAAGGATCGTGATCAAGGCCACGGGACGTTCGTGATTGGATCGCAGGATGGATCGTGACGGGATCGAGGGACTGTTCGTGATTGGATCGCGGGACGGATCGTGACGAGATCGAGGGACTGTTCATGATTAGATTGCGGGACGCTTGGCGATTTGGATCGCGAAGACGTTCGACTACACCAACCGCGTTTCTTAACGCTTCCCGCTTAGCGATCTACAAGGGTATGTAGATCCACTATCCCTCTCGTAGATGCTCATCACCATGGATAGATCTGCGTGTGCGTAGGAAAAAATTTGTTTCCCATAGGACGTTCCCCAACAGTGATATCAGAGCCAGGTTTATGTGTCGATGAGATCTCGAGTAGAACACAAAAGGTTTGTGGGTGTTGATGCTTAGATTGCTACCTCCCTTCGTCGGATTTTGATTTAGCGGTATTGTGAGATGAAGCGGCCCAGACCAACATTACTCGTACGCTTACGAGAGACCGGTTCCCTCAACCGCAACTTGTTGCATAGATGGCTTGCGGGTGACAGTTTTTCTCACTTTAGTTGGATCGGATCCAACAAAGGCGGTCCTTGAGAAGGTTGAAAAGCAACTAGTGTATCACCGTTGTGGTTTTTGCGTAGATGAGAATTGTTCTTGCTAGATACCCATAGCAGCCACGTAAAACATGCAACAACAATTAGAGGACGTCTAACTTGTTTTTGCATGGTATGTTGTGATATGATATGGCCAATTACATGATGTGATATATGTGATGTATGAGATGATCATGTGATGTATAGATTATCACGACTTGCATGTCGATGAATACGGCAACCGGCAGGAGCCATAGGGTTGTCTTTAATTATTGTATGACCTGCATGTCAATCATTAAGCGCTATGTAATGCTTTACTTTAACGCTACGGTAGCAATAGTAATAGAAGCATGTTGGGCGCGACAACCCCGATGGCGACACGTTGATGGAGATCAAGATGATGGAGATCATGGTGTCATGCCGGTGACGATGGACATCATGCCGGTGCTTTCATGATGGAGATCAAAAGCACAAGATCATGGCCATATCATGTCACTTATGATTTGCATGTGATGTTAATCTTTTTATGCACCTTGTGTTGCATAGAACGACGGTAGCATTATAAGGTGATCCCTCACTTAAATTTCAAGATAAATTGTGTTCTCCCCGATTGTGCACCGTTGCGAAAGTTCGTCGTGTCGAGACACCACGTGATGATCGGGTGTGATAGACTCTACGTTCACATACAACGGGTGCAAGCCAGATTTGCAGGTGCAAAACACTCAGGTTAAACTTGATGAGCCTAGCATGTACAGACATGGCCTCGAAACACAAGAGACCGAAACGTCGAACATGAGTCATATAGTAGATATGATCAGCATAATGATGTTCACCATTGCAGCCACCTCAACTCACGTGATGATCGGACTTGAGTTGGTGAATTTGGATCATGTATCACTCGAATGATCGGAGGGATGTCAATTTGAGTGGGAGTTCTTAAGTAATATGATTAATTGAACTCATTATCATGAACATAGTCAATAGTGTCTTTGCAAATTATGTTGTAGATTACTAGCTCGCGCTGTAGCTCCCTTAATTTTTTATATGTTCCTAGAGAAATAGAGTTGAAAGATGATGGTAGCAATATTGCGGACTGGGTCCATGATCTGAGGATTGTCCTCATTGCTGCACATAAGGCTTATGTCCTTAATGCACCGCTCGGTGCGCCAACCCCTCTAGCGTCGTCTGTAGATGTTGTGAACATCTTGCAGGCACGTTCCGATGACTACTTGATAGTTTAGTGTGTCATGCATTACGGCTTAGAATTGAGGCTCCGAAACGTTTTGGACGTCATGGAACATATGAGATGTTCTAAGAGCTGAGATTGTGATCTCAGGCTCGTGCCCATGTTGCGAGATATGAGATCTCCAACAAGATTCTTTGCCTGCAAGATGAAAGAGAATAGCTCAATTGTTGAGCATGTGCTCAGATTGTCTGGGTGCTACAATCACTTGAATCGAGTGGGAGTTGATCTTCCAGATAAGATAGTGATTGATATATTTCTCCAAGTCACTGTCACTAAGTTACTAGAACTTGGTGATGAAATATAAAACGCCAGGGATAGAAATATTGATCCCTGAGCTGTTCGCGATGTTTGACACCGCGAAGGTAGAAATCAAGAAGGAGCATCAAGTGTTGATGGTTAGTAAAACCACTAGTTTCGAGAAGGGCAAGGACAAGGAGGGAAACTTCATGGATGGCAAGTCAGTTGCTGCTCCAGTGAAGCAACCCAAAGTTGAACCCAAACCCGAGACTAAGTGCTTCGATTATGAGGAGAGCGGTCGCTGAAGCGAAACAACCCTAGATACTTGGTAGATAAGAAGGCTGGCAACGTCGCTAGAAGTATATTTGATATACGTGTTATTGATGTGTACCTTGCTAGTGCTCCTAGTAGCACCTGAGTATTGGATACTGGTTCAGTTGCTAAATGTTAGTAACTCGAAGTAAAAGCTACGGAATAAACGGAGAACTAACTAAGGGTGAGGCGACGATGTGTGTTGGAAATGTTTCCTAGGTTGATGTGATCAACATCGCACGCTCTCTCTACCTTCAGTATTAGTGACGAACCTAAATAAATGTTATTCGGTGTTTTGCGTTGAGCATGAACATGATTAGATCATGTTTATTGCAATACGGTTATTCATTTAAGTTAGAGAATAATTGTTATTCTGTTTACATGAATAATACCTTCAATAGTCATGCACCCAGTGAGAATGGTTTGTTGAAATCTTGATCGTAGTAATACACATGTTCATTACATTAGTGTCAAAAGATACAAAGTTAATAATGATAGTACCACATACTTGTGGCACTGCACCCAAATGTCATATTGGTATAAAACACATGAAGAAACTCCATGCTGATGGATCTTTGGACTCATTCGATTTCGAATCGGTTGAGACATGCGAACCATGCCTATTGGGCAAGATGACTAAAGGACCCCGTTGGATGGAGCGGGCAGTGATTCATTGGAAATTATACATGTTGATGTATGCAATCCAATGAGTCTTGTAGCGTGCATTGGATATCGTTATTTTCTTACCTTCACTGATGATTTGAGTAGATATAGTGTATATTTACTTAATGAAACACAAGTCTGAATCGTTTGAAAGGTTCAAGCAAATTCAGAGTGAAGTTTAAGATCATCGTGACAAGAAGATAAAAGTGACTGCGATATGATCGTGGAGGTGAATATTTGAGTTACAAGTTTTGCATACAACTTAAGACAATGTGAAAGTTGTTTCACAACAAACGCCTCCTGGAACACCATAGTGTGATGGTGTGTCCGAACGTCATAGTCATGCTCTATTGGATATGGTGCGTGCTATGATGTCTCTTATCGTTTTGCTACTATAATTTTGGGGTTATGCATTAGAGACAACTACATTCACTTTAAATAGGGCACCATCTAAATCCGTTGAGATGACATCGTGTGAATTATGGTTTGATAGAAACCTAAGCTGTCATTTCTTAATGTTTGGGGCTGCAACGCTTGTGTGGAAAATGTTTTCCCCTAATAAGCTCGAACCCAAAGCGGAAAAATGCATCTTCATAGAATACCCTAAGAGCAGTTGGGTATACTTCTATCTCAGATCCGAGTGCAAAGTGTTTGTTACTAAAATGGGTCCTTTCCAAGAAAAAGTTTCTCTCGAAAGAATTGAGTGGGAGGAAGATAGAACTTGATGAGGTTGTTAAACCTTTGTTCAACCGGAGAGTAGCGCAGCGCAGGAAGATGTTTTTGTGAAGCCTACATTAGTTGAAAACGAAGTTAATAATGATGATCATGAAGCTTCAGGATCAAGTTACTATCGAAATTCGTAGGTCGACAAGGATGTGTACTGCTCTTGAGCTGTACGACAACCCTGTCTTGAAGGTCATGTTGTTGGACAACGATGAACCTACGAACTATGGAGAAGCGATGATGGGCCCGGTTCCGACAAATGGTTAGAGAACATGAAATCTGAGAAAGGATCCATGTATGAAAACCCAAGTATAGACTTTGGTAGACTTGCTCGTTTGACGGCAGGTCGTTGAGTACAAATGGATCTTTAAAATGAAGACAGACGCTGATGGTAAATGTCACCATTTGTAAAGCTCGACTAGTTGCAAAGATGTTTGTGACAAGTTCAAGGAGTTGACTGTGATGAGACTTTCTCACTCGTAGCGATGCTAAAGTCTGTTGGAATTATGTTAGCAATTGCTGCATTTTCAATTATGAAATCTGGCAAATGGATGTCAAAACATCGTTTCATTAACAGTTTACTTGAGGAAAGGTTGTATGTGATACAACCAGAAGGTTTTTGTCAGTCCTAAGGATGCTAAAAGGTGTGCAAGCTTCAGTGATCCTTTTAGAGACTGAAGCAAGCATCTCGGAGTTGGAATATACACTTTTATGAGGTGATCAAAGTTTTGTAGTTTATACAAAGTTTACGAGAAACTTGTATTTACAATAAAGTGAGTGGGAGCACTATAGATTTTCTGATAAGTATATGTGGATGACATATTGTTGATTGGAAATAATGTAGAATTTCTGGAAAGCATAAACAGTTATTTGGAAAGTGATTTTCAAAGGAAAACCTGGATAAAGCTACCTGATTGCCGAGCATCGAGATCTATAGAGATAGATCAATATGCTTGATAAGACTTTCAATGAGTACATACCTTGACAAGATTTTGAAAGAGTTCAAAATGGATCAGTCAGAGAAATAGTTCTTGCCTGATTTGTAAGGTGTGAAATGAGTGAGACTCAAAGCTCGACCACGACAGAAGAAAGGGAAAGGACGAACGTCGTCCCCTATGCCTTAGCCATAGGCTCTATATTATGCCATGCTATGTATCGCACATGTGTGTGCCTTGCCATGAGTCTGTCAAGGGGTACAAGAGTGGTCCAGAAGTGGATCACTGGACAACGGTCGAAATTATTCTTAGTAACCAGAGGACTAAGGAAATTTTTCTCGATTATGGAGGTGATAAAGGGTTCATCGTAACGAGTTACGTCGATGCAAGCTTTAACACTAATCCGGATGACTCTAAGTAGCAATCCGGATATGTATAGTGGAGCAGCCATTCGGAATAGTACCAAGTGGAGTGTGGTAGCAGTGTTTACAGTTAGATATAGAGATTTGCAAAGTACACACGGATCTGAATGTTGAAGACATGTTGACTATAAGACCTCTCTAACATGCAAAGCATGATCGAGCCCCAGAACTCATTGGGTGTTAGATTCATATCAACGCAAATCACATGGTGATGTGAACTAGATTATTGACTCTAGTGCAAGTGGGAGACTGTTGGAAATATGCCCTAGAGGCAATAATAAATTAGTTATTATCATATTTCCTTGTTCATGATAATCGTTTATTATCCATGCTATAATTGTATTGATCGGAGACTTAGATGCATGTGTGGATACATAGACAAAATAATGTCCCTAGTATGCCTCTAATAGACTAGCTCGTTGATCAAAAGATGGTTAAGGTTTCCTAGCCATGGACATGAGATGTCATTTGATAACGGGATCACATCATTAGGAGAATGATGTGATGGACAAGACCCAAACTACAAAATGTAGCATATGATCGTGTCAGTTTGTTGCTACTGTTTTCTGCATGTCAAGTATGTGTTCCTATGACCATGAGATCATGCAACTCACGGACATCGGAAGAGTGCCTTGTGTGTATCAAACGTCGCAACGTAACTAGGTGACTATAAAGGTGCTCTACAAGTATCTCCAATGGTGTCTGTTGAGTTGGCATGGATCGAGACTGTGATTTGTTACTCGGTGTGACGGAGAGGTATCTCGGGGCCCACTCGGTAATACAACATCATAATGAGCCTTGCAAGCAATGTGACTAATTTTTAGTTGCGGGATCTTGTATTACGGAACAAGTAAACAGACTTGCCGGTAACGAGGTTGAACAAGGTATGGAGATACCGACGATCGAATCTCGGGCAAGTAACATACCGAAGAACAAAGGGAACATCATACGGGATTAACTGAATCCTTGACATAGAGGTTCGACCGATAAAGATCTTCGTAGAATATGTAGGAACCAATGTGGACATCCAGGTCCCGCCATTTGTTATTGTCCGTAGAGGTGTCTCGTTCATGTCTACATAGTTCTCGAACCCGCAGGGTCTGCACACTTAAGGTTTGGTGACGTTTCGGTAGTATAGAGTTGTGTATGGTGGTGACCGAAGTTTGTTCGTAGTCCCGGATGAGGTCCTGGACGTCACGAGGAGCTCCGGAATGGTCCAGAGGTAAATATTCATATATAGGAAGTTCCAGTTTGGTCGCCGAAAAAGTTTCGGGCTTATCGGTACTGTACCGGGAGTGCCGGGAGTGTACCGGGAGACCTCCGGGAGGGGTATTTCGACCCAAGAGTCTTCATGGGATGTGGGAGAGTATTAACCAGCCCTTAGTGGGCTGGTGGAAAAGCCACAAGAGGCCCGTGCGGCTGGGAGAAAGAAACCCAAGGAAAAAGGAAGGAAAAAAGGCAAAAAGGGAGAGTCCTACTCCTACTAGGATTGGAGGAGGAGTAGGACTCCTCCCCCTTGGGTTCGGCCGACTCTAAGAGGGGCTCAGCCCTGCACCAAGGCCTCCTCTCCCTCCCTCCTATATATACCAGTGGAATAGAGGGGTTTTGCACAGAATTTACGGCCACGTGCTATCCGTTCCACCAGTGCGTAGTTTCTCCTGTAGATCTGATTTTTGCAGTGCTTAGGCGAAGCCCTGCCGGAATTGCTCCACCACCATCGTCAGAGCGCCGTCACGCTGCCGGTGAACTCTTCTTCCTCTCCACCTCCTCTTGCTGGATCAAGACGGTGGAGATCGTCATCAAGCTGCACGTGTGCTGAACGTGGAGGTGTCGTCCGTTCGGTACTAGATCGGAAGGATCGTGATCAAGGCCACGGGACGTTCGTGATTGGATCGCGGGGTGGATCATGACGAGATCGAGGGACTGTTCGTGATTGGATCGCGGGACGGATCGTGACGAGATCGAGGGACTGTTCATGATTAGATCGTGGGACGCTCGGCGATTTGGATCGCGAAGACGTTCGACTACACCAACCGCATTTCTTAACGCTTCCCGCTTAGCGATCTACAAAGGTATGTAGATCCACTCTCCCTCTCGTAGATGCTCATCACCATGGATAGATCTGCGTGTGCGTAGAAAATTTTTTGTTTCCCATGCGACGTTCCCCAACATGTAGGAGGACTCGTACCTCACTTAGTGGAAGGGGGTGTCCATACTACAATATGCAGATGACACGATAATATTCATGGAACATGATATGGCAAAGGCAAGGAATATGAAACTAGTCATGTGCTTATTTGAACAACTTTCAGGGCTAAAAATAAATTTTTGCTTTGGAAAGGCAAAGGATGAGCAAGACGCTTACATGAAGCTATTTGGATGTGAGGTGGGATCACTACCATTTAGTTACCTAGGGATTCTATTCATCATAGAAGATTGACGAATAAGGAATGGAAATGTGTTGAGGAAAGATTTGAAAAGAAACTAGGTTGCTGGAAGGGCAAGCTCATGTCATATGGAGGGAGGCTAGTATTAATAAACTCAGTATTAACAAGCCTACCGATGTTTCTGTTGTCTTTCTTTGAAGTGCATGTAGGGGTACGAAAAAGATTAGACTTTTATAGATCTCGTTTCTTCTGGCAAAGTGATGAGTCTAAGAAGAAATATAGACTAGCGCGATGGGATATTATATGCAAACCAAAAGACTAAGGAGGTCTTGGAATCTAAAATTTAGAAGTGAAGAAAAAATGCCTGCTTAGCAAATGGCTTTATAGGCTATCCACGGAGACTGATGGGATGTGGGTACAATTGTTGAAGAACAAATATTGCATTCCAAAACACTAGCTCAGGTCACAGCTAGACCAAGTGACTCACCTTTCTGGAAGGGGCTAATGAAGATAAAAGCAACCTTTTTTAGAAGGGTGAAGTTCGTAGTGGGTAATGGTACCTCAACAAGATTTTGGGAAGACACTTGGCTTAGGGATTCGTCATTAGCAACTCAATACCCTTCGTTATATAACATCGCGCAACGTAAAGAAGAGTTAGTGTCCACGGTGTTACAATCGGTACCCCTGAATATGCAATTCAGACGAGATTTAGTGGGAGCACGCTGGACTGCATGGTTACATCTGGTTAGGAGATTGATGCAAGTGCAACTTTCTGGCCAGACAGACAGTATTCGTTGGACTTTACTGGTGAATGGGGTATTTTCGGTAAAGTCTTTTTACAATGAATTGATAAACACTGGACCATTATCAAGATCTTTACACATTTGAAAAATTAAGGTTCCTATTAGAATTAAAAATTTATGTGGTTCATACACAAAGGAGTGGTATTAACCAAAGACAACTTGGCAAAACGAAGATGGGGAGGCAGAATTAATTGTTGTTTTTGTGATCAGAATGAGACAATACAACACCTCTTTCTCGAGTGTCCTCTGGCAAAATTATTATGGCGAACAATTCATATAGCTTCTAATATAAACCCACCCACATGTATAAACTCGTTATTTACAACGTGGCTCAATGAAGTAGACGTTACAATAGCGCAACGTATCAGAATTGCGATTTGTGCTCTATTTGGGGCTATATGGAACACCAAAAATGATATGATTTTTAATGGAAAGAATTTGCTAACTTTTTGCAGGTTATCTTCAGAGCAACAACTTGGATCCGTATGTGGTCATTACTCAGTCATGTGGACTCCAGGGAGCATATGGATATTGGGTGCAACCGGTGAAAGATGGTCGCACGGGTTATCTTCAACCGGTTTGGATGGTGTGCTAATAATAGGCTAGGTGTGTAGGCATCGTAGTCTATTGTTACAAAGCGTCGAATGTGACAGCTCGATTTTTAGTTCATATTTACTTTACTTGGTATTATCGGCTGGACGCTTTGTGGACCTGCCACTTTGTTTTGAAACTTTTTAATAAGACGGCTGCATGCATCGATTGATGCAGAGGCCGGGGGCTTCGATCATCCTTTCTATAAAAAATTAAAAAAAAATGGGGAGACGAGAAATATGTGTCTTGTCTTTTAGCTGAGTTCTTAGCTAGTTTCATTCAGATTCCGCATGTGATGATTTAATTACTAGGGCCCGCTCTTATCTCAATGGTCCCAGCAGGTCAGTGGGCTGCTGCTATATGCCTCTGTCGTGCACAGGAACAAATTCTTAAACAATGACCTAGATGAAGTCTTTGTTTTAGATCTAGGTCTTCTCCTTGAAGTACCACCCTGCCATAAGGCCAGTGCAAATGCTTAGGCATCGACTTCGACGACTTGCATACAGTTTTCAGGTCTTCACCTTGAACTGCGCCCCCACCCCATCTCCATTTTCCACAGATCTGCTCCGTCACTGTGGCCTGTGCTTTGCTTCTCCATGGAACAAATTGACAGGGTGAGAAATGCGACCCAGGCAGCAAAGGGATTCGCCTCAAGCTCCGCAGGGCAGCTGGCGAGGATCGAGGGCCTGGTGACTGTGGGCTGCATCCTCGTCGGCATCCTTGTCGTGTCAAACTCCAGGCGACGGCATGACGGCCGTTCCTTGGCCAGGCTCATCGTCTGGGGCGCTTTCATGTTCAACTTTCCGGTGATCTCCTACACCATCGGCCTGATGCAGTCGTCGTCCATCCGGAACGAGCTCTTCGTCGTGTGGGCCTGCTTCCTCCTCCTCCTCCTCGGCAGCGCCGACACCATGACGGCGTTCAGCTTCAACGACAGCAGCCAGCAGACAAGATCCATGATGAACCAGGCACTGCACGTCGTCTACCTGCTGTTTCTCATACTCTACTACAAAGGTCAGCTCCGCGGCAGCTTCCTCGTCAGTTTATTTCTGCTCTGGTGCTTAAGTGTTGCAAGGCTTGGCCTGAGGTGCAAGGCCTACCGGTCGATGTGTCGGTCCCGTGGCCTGATCAGGGAAAACCAGGTCGTGTTCGAGTACATGAAGTACGAACCACTGAACAGTGCTGGTATCCAAGGTGGTACGTGCAACGCAGAAACCATGGAGGGGTACATCAACCTTGTGGACGGCAAGGTGAAGGAGGTGCAGAATGGGGAGGAGGTCATACGCGTGGCCTACCGCGTGCCGGAAACGGTGGACGTCGCCGGAACTGAAACTGTGGTGGACGTCCCCGGAGCCGAAGACGAAACGGGGGGCATCGCCAGATTAAGGGTGGATGCCGAAAAAACCGTAGACATCTCCAGAATCTGGCAATGCCAAGGGAAGTTACTGCAATGTGGCGGCAGCGATCAAGGCGCTTCGAGGCGGAGGGACCTGTGCCTCTCCTTTGCTCTCTTCAGGATTCTCAGGCTAAGGTTTGCAGCTGATCATGTTGGCTCTATAAGCTTCCCCTTTCAGGAGGACAAGTGTCGAGATTTCGTTGTCAAAGGGCTCCTCTCGGATGATAAAGATCTCGACAGAGCATTCCGGGTAGTCGAGGCAGAGCTGGGCTTCCTCTTTGATTTCTTTTATGCTCGGTACCCGTCCATCAAAGACACCCTAGCTCCCGATTTGATTGTGTATGCTGCGATCCTTGCAACCAGCATATTTACTCTCTTCTCCCCGGACCTCCTCAAGTACCAGCCTACAGGGGTCAGTGCAAACATCTTTATCCATGGCTTCAATATTGATCTTCTCGTCACTCGTTTGGTCATCGTGTGGTACATACTTCTTGAGTCGTACCAGTTCCTTTCGCTGTTCATCTTCTCCGACTGGCACAAGGTGAAGATGCTGTGCCGGTATGTGCGGAAGGAGTCATGGCATAAGGCGCTCATGGAGATCCCACTCAAGGTCCTCTGCTATTTCACCTTCTCAAAGTACTGGAAGGGAAGCATCGGTCAGTACTTCATCCTGGACAACACCCGTCCTCACCCGGTCAAGTCCTTCCTATCATGGATATCACTCGAGGCCCTGGACTCATCACTGATGACTAAATCCATCAGCTTGCCGCCGGAAGTGAGGGAAGCTGTCCTCCGCCAACTCAAGGCCGTCGAGGGCAACATCACTGACGGAAGGCTGTGGCTATATGGGAAGGGTATCGTCGACCTGGATCTCGACCGTGAGTGCTTGCTTGGCCACACGTATGCACGCTACATCATGACATGGCACATAGCCACAAGCATCTGCAGCTACGGCCTAAACTTGCCGAGCAAGGAGAATGGCAAAGAGGCGGCAGAGCTCACCAGCGAAGAGGCGGCAGAGCTCGCAAAGAACCATGCGCTCGCCACTAAGCTGTCCGGGTACTGTGCATATCTGATGGCCTTCAAACCGGATCTGGTTCCGGACAGCACTTACACGAGCTTGTCAATGGCCCGCGGCACGCTGCACAACGCCCGTAAGTACCTTGCCGGGTGCAAGTCCAACGAGGAGAAGTACTATAAGCTGATCAAGTTAGGGAGTTCAGGTTCCACAGACCACGACGTCCGCTTTCTGTCCGAGGGGGCAAGGATCGCTGTTTACCTCGTTGGCAGTCGCAGGATTGCAAACCACAAGGAACGATGGAGGGTGCTCGCCGTCTTCTGGGCCAACATGATGCTGTGGATCGGCTCGTCGGACAGAGCAGTGGCACATGCCACCAGGATGGCAACCGGCGGGGAGTTCATAACCCTCATATGGGCTCTGCTCACACATGCCCACGTAGTAGACAAGCTTCAGGAGGCTGGTGGTGCCCCAGGATTGCATATGCAGGAGCTGCCACCTCAACCAGGGCCGCAGGGCCCCTGATTCTGTTGCTTCTTTCTCCGATCCGTCTCGCAGAATTTGTTTCTCTTGCTACATTGACGAAGTATTGTTCCATTCCATGAACTAGCTGTGCATTTGGTTGGTGAGAAGTGATTTATTTGCGTAACCCTCTTTGTTATTATGCTGCTTTTAAATTGTCAGTGAGTGTGCATTGTATGTGGAACGAGTATGTATGCCAATAATAGATCAGCGTATGTATTGATTGGTACGCATGTGTTTATTGACTGATGTATAGCTTGTGTTGGATGATCGTGTTGCTGGATGGACTCATCTTGAGACACTGCTGGAGTTATTACATTTATATGTTCCATCAACTGGTCTCTTGTAGCTAGTGTTAATGCAAGATCTCAAGCTAAGATCGCGCTGACTCTAAAAATGCCTTTTTTAGGCTAGATTCTCAATAGGTGTAGTAGCTCCTTTTGGCTGCCAATGGTGCAGCGTTTTTCTGCTTACTTGGGCCTTTTTTGTGTCTGAGACAGCAACTGGAATCCAGGCAAAGAGTTGGGCCTCGTGCTATGTGTTTCCTGTTGCATTCTCTGTTCTTTGGTTGGCTTTTGCTTTTATACCAGGTTTCAAGAAGTGATCTTCCCAAAATCCCTAATTGACCAGTACACTTTTTAAAGATCATTCTCACTTTTCAGGTTGCGAGTACACTTTTCAAAGATCATCCACATTCTTTAGGTTGCGACAAGTGACGCACCGTATGTGTGCCATTTTGTTGCAACCTGAGAGTTTTATCTTTTTTCGTAGATCCGTACTTTCAAAACGTTTTATCTCTTAAACTGTGCGTTCAAATCTCGAACCGTTTTCACTATTGGGTTTCTCGCGTCGAGATCATCAAAATTAGATCCCATGTTGATAGGTTTTAACGAACTTTTTTTCCAGAAAAAAAGGATGAAAAAATTGTGCCTCTCGCGATAGAAAAAAAATAGAAAAGACGTATTTTTTTTCTTTTCGAGAGGCAAAATCTTGCCTTTCGCGAAAAAAACACGTTTTTCCCTTTCGGAGAGGCAAAATCGGGCCCCTCACAAAAAAATATGGTTTTCCCTTTTCCGACAGACACGCCGTGCCTCTCACGAAAGAAAAATTATGCCTCTCGCGGAAGCTAAACCGTGTCACTCAAGAAAAGAAAAAAACGTGTTTTTTTTCCTTTCGAGAGGCACGGCCATGTCTCTTGCGAAAACAAAAAACAAAACCGTGCCTCTCGCAAAAAAAATAGAATACATGTTTTTTTCCTTTCCGAGAGGCACGGCCCGCGAAAGCAAAACTGTGCCTCTCGCGAGAAAAAAAAGAAAACACGTTTCTTCGCGAATTTTTTTCTTCCGAAAGCTAAGAAACACCGGTGAAAACCGAAACACCAAAAAACCCGGAAAAGAATGAAACTAAAAAGGCAAAAATACGTGTAGAAAAATGAATAAATAAAATCCAAAGAAAACGATCAGAACGCGGCACATGACGACGGTTGAAAACACGTCAAGTGACGACACGTGGGAATGCTCGTTGAGAGGCTTTCGAAGAAGTGCTTACTAATTAGTTTTTCACTGATCTTCCTCCAGATAAAATGTTTCAAGAAGTGATCAGAAGAGGAAGAAACGTAAACAAAGCTGGTCCAACTACGGTCAATCACAAAAAGTGTTGCACATGTTATAGCAATATAAGAAGCCCAGTAGCAATCTCACGAGCAAAACCGGGGTATAAATTTCACGGAAAGAAAATCTGGGTTATAAATTTTCTTAAAAGCATTTACAGTCGGACCCTTTAAACTCGTCTCAAATGTCTGGACAGCCTGCCCGGTCAATGACCGGACATAAAAAAAAATCGATCTAGTTGGACCCCTCTCCTCCTCATCTTAAACATCCGGACTGACCGGCGTCCCTCGTATCCATCTTAAATATGAGAACAATATGAGGGCTCGCGGACGCGTCGGGCACACACTTTAGTCCGCACGTAGGATGCGACCCCATTCGAATCATCTTTTCTCTTTCTTTATTCATTCTTTTCTTTCTCTTTCTCTTCTTCTCCACCAATCATTTACAAGTGACCGGACATATGAGAAAAAATATGAAAGATGTGGCTGAACGGACGGAAAAATAGGGATTCAAAATGAACACGCCCGGTCATTGACCGGTCGTGTCCGCGGGCGTTTAAAGGGCCGGATCTGCAAGTTTCGATTGTAGATGTTCTAAATCACTGGTGTTTCTTGGCGCAAAAAGCCATCTGGTCTTTGTTCTACCAATGTTGTAGGACAGCTCACAATCATAGCCAAGTGATACACAGTGGCAATACTTGTATATGTGAGAGAGCTCTTTTTTCTAACCAAAGACTAAATTATTTTGCTGTAACCATATAGACCCCCGCCTGTCGCTGTCGGGTTCGGCTGGTGCGTGCCGCCGGGGGGAGGCCGGCCGGGCGCGGGATGAGGACCTCCGCCATGAGGCTGAATTGCGTGATGAGCTGCAACGTCGCCCCCGCCTCGTTGATGGCCCCCGGCAAGACCGTGAGCGGTCTGTCCCGAGGTCAGGTTCTCGCAATGACGACCGGCGCGTGGAGGGGGCGGACCGGCATGCCCGTCATGATTCTGATGATGCGGGGCGCACCGATTCCCATGACTGGCTCCGGCGTGCTCCGGGGTCTCCACGGTACTCCCCCCCCCACACACACACACGGAGGTCGGAAACGGGGACTGTCGCACCCATGGTTAAGAAGAAGAAAAACAAGAAGAACAAGAAGACAGTGGGTTCGGGCGGTGCTACTACGGTGGAGGGGACCGATGGTCCGGTGGCCGATAGTGGACCGGAGACGGAAGTCCAGGCGCCCCCATCGCCCCGGGTGAGCCGCCATCGGACATGGGAAGGGACCATGTGCTTCAATTGTGGCAGTGCGGGGCACTTCCGGAAGGAGTACCAGGCACCACCCCGTTGTCCCTCCACCCTGGCCTTCTTGGGGTACGGTACACTGGAGGGTGGCTTCTACTTCGTGGACGCCACTCTTGACGTCTCGCCGCCACGGCCACATCTCGCCATGGTCTCCCTCGTGCAGGGGCGGGAGCCCCCACCCTCGGTGCTCGTCACGGCTGAGATCATCAAGGAGGAGTTGTGTGCCTACATCAGAGACTACCATGACAGCTCCTTCTCCTGGATGGTCTCAGAGATGGGCCCCCCAGGTCTTCTCCGTCCCGTTCTCGTCTGCTGAGATTCTCAATGTCTGCACCCACGATATCATCAAGTGCCCCATCGACAAGTTCCTAATCTCCAGGAAGAAAGCAGAGGCGGCACCGGACCCAGTTCCGCCCCTCGAGCGGGCTTGGATCTTCATCTATGGGCTCCCTGAAGGGGGCAAGCGTGATGATAACCCACAAGTATAGGGGATCGCAACAGTTTTCGAGGGTAGAGTATTCAACCCAAATTTATTGATCGACACAAGGGGAGGCAAAGAATATTCTCAAGTATTAGCAGTTGAGTTGTCAATTCAACCACACCTGAAAGACTTAATATCTGCAGCAAAGTTTTTAGTAGCAAAGTAGTATGGAAGTAACGGTAACAATAGCAAAAGTAACGGTAGCAGTTTTGTAGTGATTGTAACAGTAGCAACGGAGAAGTAACTTAGCAAGGATCAATATATGGAAAGCTCGTAGGCAATGGATCGGTGATGGATAATTATGTTGGATAGCATTCATCATGCACCAGTTATAACATAGGGTGACACAGAACTAGCTCCAATTCATCAATGTAATGTAGGCATGTATTCCATATATAGTCATATGTGCTTATGGAAAAGAACTTGCATGACAGCTTTTGTCCTGCCCTCCCGTGGCAGTGGGGTCCTAATGGAAACTAAGGGATATTAAGGCCTCCTTTTAATAGAGAACCGGACCAAAGCATTGGCACTTAGTGAATACATGAACTCCTCAAACTACGGCAATCACCGGAAAGAATCCCAGTTATTGTCACCCTGGGAGATGCGGATCATAACTCGTAATAGGTGTCTACAACTTGCAAGATAGGATCAAGAACCCATATATATTCATGAAAACATAATAGGTTCAGATCTGAAATCATGGCACCCGGGCCCTAGTGACAAGCATTAAGCATAGCAAAGTCATAGCAACATCAATCTCAGAACATAGTGGATACTAGGGATCAAACCCTAACAAAACTAACTCGATTACATGATAAATCTCATCCAACCCATCACCGTCAACAAGCCTACGATGGGATTACTCACGAACGGTGGAGAGAATCATGGAATTGGTGATGAAGGATGGTTGGTGATGATGATGGCGTCGATTTCCCCTCTTCGGAGCCCAAAACGGACTCCAGATCTGGTCTCTCGAGGAAGAACAGGAGGTGGCGGCGGCTCTGTATCGTGAAACGCGATGAACTCTTCTCTGTGATATTTTTCTCCATGAATAGGGTTATATGGAGTTGGAGATGAGGTCGGAGGAGCCATAGGGGACCCACAAGCCTGCTAGGCGTGGCCAGGGGGTGGTCGCGCCAAGCAGGCTTGTGGCCTGCACGTGGCCCCCCTCTGGTTGATTCTTGCGCTAGTATTTTTTATTAAATCCAAAAATATTCTCCATAAATTTTCAAGACAATATTTTTTATTTCTGCACAAAAATAACACCAAGGCAATTCTGCTGAAAACAGCGTCAGTCCGGGTTAGTTCCATTCAAATCGTGCAAATTAGAGTCGAAAACAAGGGAAAAAGAGTTTGGAAAAGTGGATACGATGGAGACGTATCAACTCTCCCAAGCTTAACCCATTGCTTGTCCTCAAGTAATTCACTTGATAAACTCAAAGTGATAAAGAAAAACTTTTACAAACTCTGTTTGATCTTGTTGTTGTAAATACGTCTAACTGATGTTCATATTTTTAGCAAAGATCATGAACTAACCACGTTCACAATAACATTTAGGTCTCACATTTACTCATATCAATGACATAATCAACTAGCAAGCAATAATAATAAGTCTTGGATGACAACACTTTTTCATAAAAATCATGATACAATATGATGAAATGATATCTCGCTAGCCGTTTCTGAGACCGCAAAACATAAATGCAGAGCACCTCTAAAGAACAAGGACTAACTAGACATTGTAAAGTTGTAATTCACGATGAAATAGATACAATCATGCTCATATTCAATATCAATTAACAACAAAGCATACAAATGATGGTGGTGTTCTCTAACTGGTGTCGGATGATGACTTGGCAATAAAGTAAATGGAAAGGCCCTTCGCAGAGGGAAGCATTGATTTGTAGAGGTGCGAGAGCTCGATTTTTTTAAAACAGAGGTAAGTAATGATTTTTTAGTGGTATGCTTTCATTGCTCACATAACGACCAAAAGGTTTTCAACATCTTCCATGCTAGATAAATTATATGCATTTCCCAAACCGAATGATAAAGTTTTTACTCCCCTCCACCAATCAGTCACACTCCACGACGAGCCAAATCCACGGGTACCGTCCATACAAACACAGTTCTAGGGGAGTTTTGTTTAATTATATTTTGCTTTTATTTTGAGCATGGAACTGGGCATCCTGATTACCAACCACTTTCTCGTGAATGATAGTGAATCAACACATATCGTGAGAATAACTGACCTAGCATGGAAGATACTAACAGCCCCCATTCGCCACATGAGCGATTTGGGCATACAAAACAAAATGTCTATTTGAAGGTTTAAGTTCGGTAGATGCGAATTTACTTGGAACGGCAGGTAAATACTTGGAACGGCAGGTATGGTGGACTCATATGAAACAACTTTGGGTTTGAGGGGTTGGATTTACAAGCAGTATTCCTGCTTAGTACAAGTGTAGGCTAGCAAAAGACTGGGGAGCGACCAACTAGAGAGCGACACAGTCATCAACATGCTTTGAGGTTAACAAACATGGAATGCGAGCATGAGTAGGATATAAATCACTATGAACATAAATATCGTAGAGGCTATGTTGATTTTGTTTCAACTCCATGCATTAACATGTGCCAAGTCAAGCAACTTGAATCGTTCAGAGGAGGATATCATCCCATCGTACTACATCACAACCATTTTAATATGCATTTCGGCACCCAAAACAAACCATTATCCAGTCTTAGCTAATTAAGCATGGCATGAATAACTATAATTTGTAATTGTCATTGCAAATATGTTTCCCCCGTAATGAATTGAATTTCGAACGATGAGCTAATCCTATTTAAAAAAGAAAGATAGGTCGAGTTCATACCATCTTTTCTCCATCTCAATCTTTTCATCAAATATCGTCATTATTGCCTTTCACTTGCACGACCGAACGATGTGAATAATAATAAGAGTGTACGTGCATTGAACTAAGCTAGAATCTACAAACAATAACAGAAAGGAGAAGACAAGGTAACATGAGCTCTCTAATAGGTAAAAAATAATGCATATGAGAGCCACTTGACATTTTCATTGTGGTCTTCTCCTTACGACCCAAAGAAAGAAAAATCAAAACAAGAACAAGAAAAAAAAACTATTTACAGAGGAAAGCTCCCAACAAGCAAAAGAGGAACGAAAAATCTTTTTGGGTTTTATTTTAAATACTACAACTAAGCAACTAGAAGATAAGGCTAGAACTATTTTTTTTGTATTTTTCTCAAAGTTAAATAAACACACAAGAAGAAAGCGAAACGAGGAAATAAACTATCATGGATAGTACAATGAAAGAGTATGAACACCGACTACTAAGATGAGTGTGTGAACAGGAATGTAAAGTCGGTGAGAAATACGTACTCCGCCAAGCTTAGGCTTTTGGCCTAAGTTGGTCTATGGCCATGGCTGGCTCAGGTAATATCCAAAGTCATAGCTGGGGTTATGCTGGGCTGGGGCGGCTTCCGCCCGAATGACTACAGCGTGAAGGCAAACTGATTTCGCGTTCCTCTCGTACTGGTTTGCCTCCTCTCTGGTTATAAAGTATCTCGGTTTTTCCTGAAAGTTAAAAAAGGCAGGAGCAGGAAGAGTAACATGGACAACACGATGTTTGTCAAAAATTAGTCGATATTGGAGAGATTGTTCGTTCCTTTCAAGAAACTGAAAACGTACCAAAGCCTCATAATCTAGAAAAGCAGGTGGTAACTCAATATCATTTCCGCGTATGGGTACCCCAAGATAATTAGCTAAACGAGTGGCATAAATCCCGCCAAAGAAATCTACATCCTCAGCATTATTATGCAACCTTCTAGCAATAATGGCTCCCAAGTTATATCGCCTTTCGCCAATTACTGCACTCTTAAGAATACTAAGATCGGTTGCACAAAGGTGCTATGCTACGTTTTACCGTTAATACATCTACCTATGAATAGGGCAAAATAGTGTATGACAGGGAAGTGAATAATCCCCATGGTAGCCTGTGTAATATTTCTAGTTTCTCCAACGGTAATACTAGCAAGAAAATCATTATATTCAGTTTTGTGCGGATCACTATAGCTGCACCATTGTGGAATTTTGCATGCATGATTAAAATCCTTTGTGTCCAAGGTATATGATTTGTCATAAAGGTCAAATAGGACGGAAGATTTATTATGATTGAGCGAAAATGCAAACCTCCGCACGAAAGAATCCGTGAGTTGATAGTATTGCTTGCATTTTTCCGACACGAATTCCTCAAGGCCAACATTTCTTGTGTATGCGTAGAATTCTTCCAACCGGCATCCCTCATGAATTAATTGATCCGATAGCCATTCACAAGGTCGTACTTGTGCTTCCCTCAGTGGTTTAAGGTCAGGCTCACGTATCGCGAGTCTCGGGGCCTTCTTGCTCGATGAACCCTCTTGAAACATCTTCCTCAACATTTTTTATTTTTTTGAAAAATTCTGAAATTTTTAGTGACTCAAAATAAAGGTGAACAAAACTCATAGCAACTACTCCCTCAAGTGCCTAGAGGCTATATCATGCATCAAAACTACTTGGGACCATATAAATTTGACATGCAAGCTCAAGAACAAGGTCACCTCGGCAGCAAAAAAATTCAATATATGAAGCACTAGAGCAAAAACTAATTGGACCATTGGAGGAGTCACATACCAAGGAACAATCTCCCAAAACAGTTTTGTGAGTGAAGCTTTGCACAATGAGATCAGAAATGGCAGCAAAATGAGCTAGAACAAGGGTTTAAGCAATGGTGGGATTTTTTCTGGAGGAAGATGAAGTGAATGGGAGCTGGAATAAGTGAAGGGGGCCACATGGGACCCACAAGCCTGCTAGGCGCGGCCAGGGGGTGTCCGCGCCTTGTGGGCTTGTGGCCCACTAGTGCAACCCCCTGGAGTGTGCTCAGTGCAAGATATTTTTAAATATTCCAGAAAAAATCATACTCCATTTTCAGGACATTTGAAAAACTTTTATTTTCAGGTCACCATTTTATTGCACGGGAAACTCCGAAAACAGAAAAATAATAGCATTTTTACTTAATTTCATCTAACTAACAGAAAATAAAAGTTGGGTACAGGAAATTGTGCTTACTAAATTCATCCATATCATGCTCATCAAAAGGAATCCATCAATAAGGTTGATCAAGTCTTATTAATAAACTTCTTTCGAATAACATGAAATCAAAGAATTTTCGAATAACACTAAGTTACCTCAATGGGGATATGTATATCCCCAACAATAAGTATATCATATTTATTCTTGATAGTCAATATTACTCCTTCGAGAATCTTGCTCAATTCTCTTAGGGTAGCCCTCAGGATGCAAAGGTTCCTGAGTCATTCTTCCACCTCTAGTCACAACTTTAACAAAATGATCATTGTTCTTACTATTCATCTCACTAAGCAAATAATTCTGTGCCTTAAGCACTTGTTCTACTTGAGTAGTTACCATGGAAGCATGTTTACTAATCAGTTTAAGATCATTGATAATTCTACTCATATAATCACCTAAGAGATCAAGCATGAAAGCATTATGTTTCAATTGTCTACTAACATAATTATTAAAAATTTCTTGCTTAACAACAAAATTATCAAACTCATCCAAGCATTGGCTAGCAGACTTATTATAAGGAATATCACTTTCATCAAATCCACGAAGAGAATTTACCTCTACTTCCTGTGTCGGGTTATCAATATCATGTATTTCTTCAATAGGTGGTAGATTCTTGACATCTTCAGCTTTAATACCCTTCTCTTTCATAGATTTCTTTGCCTCTTGCGTATCTTCAGGACTGAGAAATAAAATACCTCTTTTCTTTGGAGTTGGCTTCGGAGGTGGTTCGGGAATAGTCCAATCATTATCATTGCTCAATATATTATTCAATAGTATTTCAGCTTGTTCAACAGTTTATTCCCGAAAACACAACGAGTACAACTATCTAAGTGGTCCCTAGAAGCATCGGTTTGTCCATTATAAAAGATATCAAGTATTTCATTTTTCTTGAGAGGATGATTAGGCAAAGCATTAAGTAATTGGAGATGCCTCCCCCCAAGCTTGAGGGAGACTCTCTTCTTCCATTTGCACAAAGTTAAATATTTCCTGCAAGTCAGCTTGTTTCTTATGGGCACGAAAATATTTTTCAGAGAAGTGATAAATCATATCCTGGGGGTTGCGCACACAACCAGGAGCAAGAGAACTAAACCATATCTTAGCATCGCCCTTAAACAAGAAAGGAAACAACTTAAGGATATAATAGTAACGAATTTTTTCCTCATGAGTAAATAGGGTGTCTATATCATTCAGTTTAGTAAGATGCACCACAACAGTTTCAAATTCATAACCATGGAAAGGATCAGATTCAAACAAAGTAATTAACTCAGGATCGACAAAGAATTCATAATCCTTATCAGTAACAAAGATAGGTGAAGTAGCAAACTTAGGATCATATTTCATTCTAGCATTCAAAGATTGTTCTTTCCACTTGCATAGTAATTTCTTAAGATCATCTCTATCCTTACAAGCAAGAAATTCCCTAGCTACCTATCCTTCCATAACAAACCCTCGGGAATATCAGGCAATTCATATCTAGGAGAGCTAGGTCTAGCAGGTGTCTCATAGTTTCTAGTTTTAATAATTTCATCAGTTTCAGAAGTATCATAATTTTCAGCATTGGCTCTAGCAATTTGTTCATCAAGAAATTCACCCAGTGGCACAGTATTATCAAGCAAAGTATCATCATAAGCATCATGCATAGCATAAGTGGCTTCATCAATTACTTGCGACATATCAGAATTACTAGCAGGTGGTGGTGTCGCAAACTTACAGAAGGTGAATCAAGTGTAGAGCTAGATGGCAGTTCCTTGCGTCCCCTCGTAGTAGAACGATAGATATTAGTTTTTGGATCTTTCAGATACTTCATAGTGATCAAAAAATATAAATCCCAAGTGACTTAGAGAATAGAGCTATGCTCCCCGGCAACGGTGCCAGAAAAAGGTCTCGATAACCCACAACTATAGGGGATCGCAACAGTTTTCGAGGGTAGAGTATTCAACCCAAATTTATTGATTCGAGACAAGGGGAGGCAAAGAATATTCTTGAGTATTAGCAGCTGAGTTATCAATTCAACCACACCTGAAAGACTTAATATCTACAGCAAAGTGTTTAGTAGTAAAGTAGTATGGAAGTAATGGTAATGATAGCAAAAGTAACTGTAGCAGTTTTGTAGTGATTGTAACAGTAGCAACAGAGAAGTAACTTAGCAAGGATCAATATATCCAAATCTCGTAGGCATTCGATCGGTGATGGATAATTATGTTGGATAGAATTCATCATGCAACAGTTATAACATAGGGTGACACAAAACTAGCTCCAATTCATCAATGTAATGTAGACATGTATTCCATATATAGTCATACGTGCTTATGGAAAAGAACTTGCATGACATCTTTTGTCCTACCCTGCCGTGGTAGTGGTGTCCTAATGGAAACTAAGGAATATTGAGGCCTCCTTTTAATAGAGAACCGGACCAAAGCATTAGCACTTAGTGAATACATGAACTCCTCAAACTACGACAATCACCAGAAAGAATCCCAGTTATTGTCACCCTAGGGGATGCGGATCATAACTCGTAATAGGTGTCTACAACTTGCAAGATAGGATGAATAACCCATATATATTCATGAAAACATAATAGTTTCAGATCTGAAATCATGGCACTCGGGCCCTAATAACAAGCATTAAGCATAGAAAAGTCATAGCAACATCAATCTCAGAACATAGTGGATACTAGGGATCAAACCCTAACAAAAACTAACTCGATTACATGATAAATCTCATCCAACCCATCGCCTTCTAGCAATCCTACGAAGGGATTACTCACGAACGGCAGAGAGCATCATGGAATTGGTGATGAAGGATGGTTGGTAATGACGATGTCATCGATTTCCCCTCTCCGGAGCCCAAAACGGACTCCAGATCTGGTCTCCCAAGGAAGAACAGGAGGTGGCCGCGGCTCCGTATCGTGAAACGCAATGAACTCTTCTCTGTGAATTGTTTCTCCACGAATAGGGTTATATGGAGTTGGATATGAGGTCGGAGGAGCCAAAGGGGCCCACAAGCCTACTAGGCACAGCCAAGGGGTGGCCGCGCCTAGCAGTCGTTTGGCCTGCAGATGAACCCCTCTGGTTGATTCTTGCGCCAATATTTTTTATTAAATCCAAAAATATTCTCCATATATTTTCAGGACAATCAGATAACTTTTATTTATGCACAAAAATAACACCAAGGCTATTCTGCTGAAAAATGCGTCAGTCCGGGTTAGTTCCATTCAAATCATTCAAATTAGAGTCCAAAAAAGGACACAAGTATTTGGAAAAGTGGATATGATGGAGATGTATCACGCGGCCACATCCTTTTGGCGGTCTCGGAGCCATTCGGCAAGGTGCTGACTGTTGATGAGGCGTCTCTGCCCGGCGATGGCCCGGCCCATGTGGAGATCCTTTGCCTGTCACTGGCTGACGTGAAGGGCCTCTCCCTTGTCTTCTACTTTGTGGGCGGGAAGGGGGTGCAGCTCTCCTATGAGCTGGACCTGGAGGAGCTGGAGACACGGGCAGATGATGACCCCCCCCCCATTCCGCCTACTGCTAGGGGGAGGCGGGCACGAAGGGTGATGGTGGTTGGGGGCAGTCCGAGGACCCCCTCTGTTGATTCTGAGGAGGATGACCCGCCGACTGAGCCGACCCAGGCGCCCTCGGGCCGTCTTGTCGTGGCTGGGGCGGTGACTGAGGATGGCCCCATGGCAGAGGGCATCAGGAGCCCGAGGTTGGACGTATACCGTCCATCCTCTCCCCGGTCCCTTGGGGCTGTCTTCTACACGCGTTCACCGGGGACCCCATCTCCACCGACCCTGGGCTCCCCTGTGATCTTCCCCGCCACTCCACCACCGTCGATGCTCGGCCCGACCGCACTCAACATCACCTCCCCCATGGCTGGGCCCCAGCCTTTGTCGATGGCTTCCCCTTCGGTTGCTGCCTGCCAGAGTGCTTGCCTATCCGGCTGCAAGGTCATGGCCGACGGACGGGTGCCGGCCATCGCAGAGAAGGCTGCCATGCGCGCGGCATCCCACGACCTCCCACCAGGTACCACCTCAGAGCCTCCTAGTTCAGTTTGCACTGATTCTCGTTTCGTGATTCTTAGCTCTGTGGCCCTCACACAACTGGATGTGGTAGCGAGTGACTGTAACATTGTGTTCTGTGGGGAAAAGGCACTTGCTTGGAGCAAATCTCGGCTATTTGTTCCAAGGAGCGGCTGGACGGAGTGTTGGCAGAAGCCCGTGCACGTAAAACGCGTCGGTCCGAAGCAGACATGTCCAGTACTGCGCATGGAGGCGATGGTTCATCAGCACATCCCACTGCGGAAGACCCTGGGCTTGGAAAGCATAGGGTCGATGCTACGGTGGGCATCCCTGACTCGTCTGCATCTGGCGGTGGCAACCCCGCAATAGGCCTGGTGCTACGGGGGCGACTTGTTGGAAATATGCCCTAGAGGCAATAATAAATTAAATATTATCATATTTCTTTATTCATGATAATCGATTATTATCCATGCTAGAACTGTATAGCTCGGAAACTTAGATACATGTGCAAATACATAGACAACACCATGTCTCTAGTATGACTCTAAAAGACTAGCTCCTTAATCAAATATGGTCAAGGTTTCCTAGCCATGGACATGAGATGTCATTTGATAATGGGATCACATCATTAGGAGAATGATGTGATGGACAAGACCCAAACTATAAACATAGCATATGATTGTGTCAGTTTATTGCTACAGTTTTCTGCATGTCAACTATCTATTCCAATGACCATGAGATCATGCAACCCACTGACACAGAAGGAGTACCTTGTGTGTATCAAATGTCGCAACGTAACTGGGTGACTATAAAGGTACTCTACAGGTATCTCCGAGGGTATCTGTTGGGTTGGCATGGATCAAGACTGGGATTTCTTACTCCATGTGACGGAGAGATATCTCAGGGCCCACTCGGCAATACAACATCACAACAAGCCTTGCAAGCAAAGTGACTAAAGTGTTAGCCACGGGATCTTGTATTACGGAATGAGTAAAGAGACTTGCTGGTAACAAGATTGAACTAGGTATGGATATACCAACGATCGAATCTCGGGCAAGTAACATACTGAAGAACAAAGGGAACATCATACGGGATTAACTGAATCCTGAACATGGAGGTTCAATCAATAAATATCTTCGTAGAATATGTAGGAACCAATATGGGCATCTAGGTCCCGCTATTGGTTATTGACCGTAGAGGTGTCTCAGTCATGTCTACATAGTTCTCGAACCCGCAAGGTCTGCACACTTAACGTTCGGTGATGTTTCAGTAGTATTGACGTTTCAGTAGTGACAAAGTAGGGCCATCATGAGAGAAGCCATCTAGTGAAACCTATGGCCCGGGTCTATTTTCCATATTATATTTTCAGATCTAAAACCAAAAATACTTGCTGCCCTATTTTTACTTTTAGTTTTACTTTCTGTTCAATGCATCATATTATATCTATCTCCATTAGATCTCATCCTTGCAAGTAACCGTGAAGGGATTGACAACCCCTTTATAGCGTTGGGTGTAAGAGTTTGATTCTTTGTGCAGGTACATCTATTGGTGGCTTGCTTGTATCTTCTACTGGATTCATACCTTGCTTCTCAAAAACTGAGGGAAATACTTATCTACTTTGCTGCATCAAATCGTTCCTCTTCATGGGAAACCAACACATGCTCAAGAAGTAGCACTTCCCGCTTAGCGATCTACAAGGGTATGTAGATCATCTCTCCCTCTCGTAGATGCTCATCACCATGGATAGATCTTGTGTGTGCGTAGGAATTTTTTTGTTTCCCATGCAAAGTTTCCCAACAAGAACCCCCACACGCCTCCATCCCTCTCAGCAATGGATGGAGGGGTGTGGCGCTAGTGCCGGACACCCCACTAAGGACTCTGGCTCCGACATCGGCGATGCCCCCACTAGACGGGGGGGTCGACAAAACAAGGCACCAGACCCGCAGGTGGCTGGTGATACGTCCATTATGCATCATGTTTTATTGCTATTATTATAATGTTTTTATCCATAATAATGCTTTTTGGAGTAATTCTAATGCCTTTTCTCTCATAATTTGCAAGGAACACACCAAGAGGGAGAATTCCGACAGCTGGAAATCTGGACCTGGAAAAGCTACGTCAAGCTACCTATTCTGCACAACTCCAAATAAGCTGAAACTTCAGGGGGATTTTTTATGGATTATTTAAGGATTATTGGAGCAAATAACTACCAGAGGGGGCCCACCAGGTGGGCACAACCCACTTGTGCACCCCAGGGAGCCCAGGCCCGCCCTGGTGGGTTGTGCCCTCCTCGGCCCATCTCCGACGCCCATCTTCTGGTATATAAGTCATTTTGACCTAGAAAAAATAAGAAGGAGGCTTTCTGGATGAAGCACCGCCCCCTCGAGGCGGAACTTGGGCAGGAGCAATTTTGCCCTCCGGTGGAGCGATTCCGTCGGGGGAACTTCCCTCCCTGGGGGGGAAATCATCGCTATCATCATCACCAACAACTCTTCAATCTTGGGGAGGGTAATCTTCATCAACATCTTCAACAACACCAACTCCTCTAAAACCCTAGTTCATCTCTTGAGTTCAATCTTGTTACCGGAACTATAGATTGGTGCTTGTGGTTGACTAGTAGTGTTGATTACGTCTTTATGGTTTATTTGGTGGAAGATTATATGTTCAGATCCATTATGCTATTTAATATCCCTCTGATCTTGAGCATGATTATTATTTGTGAGTAGTTACTTTTGTTCTTGAGGTCACGGGAGAAATCATGTTGCAAGTAATCATGTGAATTTGATATGTGTTCGATATTTTGATATTATGTATGTTGTGATTCCCTCAGTGGTGTCATGTGAACATCGACTACATGAAACTTCACCATATTTGGGCCTAAGGGAATACATTGTGGAGTAGCAATTAGATGATGGGTTGTGAATGTGACAAAAGCTTAAACCCCAGTTTATGCGCTATTCCGTAAGGGACCGATTGGATCCAAAAGTTTAATGCTATAGTTAGAATTTATTCTTAATACTTTTCTCGTAGTTGCGGATGCTTGCGGGAGGTTTAATCATAAGTAGGAGGTTTGTTCAAGTAAGAGCAGCACCTAAGCACAGGTCCACCCACATATCAAATTATCAAAGTACCGAACACGAATTAAACCAACATGATGAAAGTGACTAGATGAAATTCTCGTGTACCCTCAAGAACGCTTTGCTTATCATAAGAGACCGCTTTGGCCTATCCTTTGCCTCAAAAGGATTGGGCTACCTTGCTGCACTTTTGTTACTATATTCGTTACTTGCTCGTTACAAATTATCTTGCTATCAAACTACTTCGCTACTTACAATTTCAGCACTTGCGGACATTACCTTACTGAAAATTACTTGTCATTTGCTTCTGCTCCTCATTGGGTTCGACACTCTTACTTATCGAAAAGAGCTACAATTGATCCCCTATACTTGTGGGTCATCAAGGCTATTTTCTGGCACCATTGCCGGGGAGTGAAGCACCTTTGGTAAGTGGAATTTGGTAAGGAAACATTTATATAGTGTGCTGAAATTTATTGTCACTTGTTACTATGGAAAACAATCCTTTGAGGAGTTTGTTCGGGGTATCTTCACCTCGTACGGAACCATAGTTAGCTACCCCTCAACCTACAGCACCTAGTGAAAATATTGAATATGAAATTCCTTCGGGTATGATAGAACAACTGCTAGCTAATCCTTATGCAGGAGATGGAACTGAACATCCTGATATGCACTTGATATATGTGGAACGAATTTGTGGATTGTTTAAGCTTGCAGGTTTACCCAGGGATCAAGTTATGAAAAAGGTTTTCCCTTTATCATTGAAGGTAAAAGCATTGGCATGGTATAGGCTATGCGATGATATTGGATCATGGAATTGGAATCGTTTGAAATTGGAGTTCCACCAGAAATTTTATCCTATTCATCTAGTTCATTGTGATCGGAATTATATATATAATGTTTGGCCTCGTGAAGGAGAAAGTATAGCTCTAGCTTGGGGGAGGCTTAAGTTAATGTTATATTCATGCCCCAATCATGAGCTCTCAAGAGAAATTATTATCCAGAATTTTTATGCTTGGCTTTCTCGTAATGATCAAACCATGCTTGATACTTATTGTGTTGGTTCTTTTATGAAGAAGACTATTGAATTCCGGTGGAATCTTTTGGAAAGAATTAAATGCAACTCTGAAGATTGGGAACTCGATGAAGGTAAAGAGTCAGGTATTCAACTTAAGTATGATTGTGTTAAATCTTTTATGGATACCGATGCTTTTCAAAAGTTTAGCACTAAATATGGACTTGACTCTGAGATAGTAGCCTCCTTTTGTGAATCATTTGCTACTCATGTTGAACTCCCTAAGGAGAAGTGGTTTAAATATCACCACCCTGTTAAAGAAGAAATTAAAAAACCAGCACCAGTTAAAGAAGAAATTATACTCTATAATGTTGATCGAGTTGTTCCTTTTTCTTATATAGACAAACCACCTTTTCCTGTTAGGATAAAGGAACATGCTAAAGTTTGAACTGTGGTTAACTAAAGCTATATTAGAACACCTAAACCTGAAGAACAAATTAAAGTAGAGCCTAGCATTGCTATGGTTAAAGATCTCTTAGAAGAAGATATTGATGGGCATGTTATTTACTTCTGTGAAGAAGCTGCTAGAATTGCTAAACCTGATAGAAAAGATAAACATAGACCTGTTGTGGGCATGCTTGTTATTTCACATCACTGTTATCATGGTTTATGTGACATGGGTGCTAGTGTAAGTGCTATTCCTTACACTTTATATGAAGAGATTATGAAAGACATAGCACCTGCTGAGATAGAAGAAATGGATGTTACTATTAAACTTGCTAATAGAGACACTATATCACTAATTGGGATTATTAGAGATGTTGAAGTCTTGTGTGGGAAAACAAAATACCCTACTGATTTTCTTGTTCTTGGTTCCCCACAAGATGACTTTTGTCCCATTATCTTTGGTAGACCTTTCTTGAACACAGTTAATGCTAAGATAGATTGTAAGAAACAAACTGCGGGAGTTAGCTTTGGTGATGAGTCTCATGAGTTTAATTTTTCCAAGTTTAGTAGAAATCATCATGAAAAAGAATTGCCTAGTAAGGATGAATTAATTGGTCTTGCTTCTATTGTTGTGCCACCTACTGATCCTTTAGAACAATATTTGCTAGACCATGAAAATGATTTACATATGAATGAAAGAAATGAAATAGATAGAGTTTTCTTTGAACAACGCCCTCTGCTTAAACAAAATTTACCTATTGAAACTCTTGGAGGTCCTCCTCCACCTAAAGGTGATCCTGTGTTTGAATTAAAGCAAGTTCCAGACACTTTAAAATATGCTTATCTTGACGAAAAGAAGATATATCATGTTATTATCAGTGCTAACCTTTTAGAACATGAAGAAGAAAGATTATTGAAAGTTCTAAGGAAGCACCGGGCTGCTATTGGATATACTGTTGACGATTTAAAGGGCATTAGTCCCACTCTATGTTATCACAAAATCAATATGGAACTTGATGCTAAACCAGTTGTTAATCACCAACGTCGGTTAAATCTGAAGATGAAAGAGGTGGTAAGAACGGAAATATTAAAACTTCTGGAAGCGGGTATAATCTATCCTATAGCTGATAGTAGATGGGTAAGTCATGTTCATTGTGTTCCTAAGAAAGGAGGTATTACTGTTGTTCCTAATGATAAAAATGAACTTATTCCACAAAGAATTGTTACAGACCATACAATGGTAATTGATTTTAGAAAATTAAACAAAGCAACTAGAAAAGACCATTACTCTTTGCCTTTTATTGATCAAATGCTTGAAAGATTATCTAAGCACACACACTTTTGCTTCCTTGATGGATATTCTAGCTTTTCACAAATACCTGTATCACAACCTGATCAAGAAAAGACCGCGTTTACTTGTCCTTTTGGAACCTATGCTTATAAATGTATGCCTTTTGGTTTATGTAATGCACCTGCTACCTTTCAAAGATGCATGATCACTATATTCTCTGATTTTTGTGAAAAGATTGTTGAGGTTTTCATGGATAACTTCTGTATTTATGGGAAGTATTTTGATGATTGTTTAAGCAATCTTGAGCGAGTTTTGCAAAGATGTGAATGAACAAATCCTGTCTTGAATTGGGAGAAGTGCCACTTTATGGTTAATGAAGGCATTGTCTTGGGTCATAAAATTTCTGAAAGAGGTATTGAAGTGGACCAAGCTAAGGTTGATGCAATTGAGAAAATGCCATGTCCTAAAGATATAAAAGGTATTCGTAGTTTCTTAGGTCATGCTGGTTTCTATAGGATATTTATCAAAGACTTCTCTAAAATTTCTAGGCCTCTTACTAATCTCTTGCAAAAGGATATCCCTTTTGTTTTGATGATGATTGTCTTGAAGCCTTTGAAACACTCAAGAAAGCCTTAATTACTGCACCTATTGTTCAACCACCTGGTTGGAACTTGCCTTTTGAAATTATGTGTGATGCTAGTGATTATGTTGTTGGTGATGTTCTAGGACAAAGAGTTGATAAGAAATTGAATGTTATTTATTATGCTAGTAAACTCTAGACAGTGCTCAAACAAATTATGCTACTACTGAAAAAGAATTCTTAGCAGTTGTGTTTGCTTGTGATAAATTTAGACCTTATATTGTTGATTCCAAAGTAACTGTTCACACAGACCATGCTGCTATTAAATATATTATGGAAAAGAAAGATGCTAAACCTAGACTTATTCATTGGGTTCTCTTGTTACAAGAATTTGATTTACATATCATTGATAGAAAAGGAGTTGAGAACCCCGTAGCTGATAACTTGTCGAGGCTTGAAAATGTGCTTGATAACCCACTACCTATTGATGATAGTTTTCCTGATGAGCAGTTAGCTGCAATAAATGTTGCTAATAGTACTCCTTGGTATGATGACTATGCTAATTACATTCTTGCTAAATATTTACCACCTAGCTTTACTTACCAACAAAAGAAAAAATCTTCTATAATTTAAGACATTACTTTTGGGATTACCCACATATTTATAAAGGAGTAGATGGTATTATTAGACGTTGTGTACCTGAGCATGAACAGGGACAAATCCTATGGAAATGTCACTCCGAGGCTTATGGAGGGCATCATGCTAGAGATAGAACTGCTCATAATGTATTACAATCTGGATTTTATTGGCCTACTCTCTTCAGATGCACGTAAGTATGTCTCATCTTGCAATGAAGGTCAAAGAATAGGTAATTTCGATAAGCATCAAGAAATGCCTATGAATTATTCACTTGCCGTTGAACCATTTGATGTTTGGGGATTTGATTACATGGGACCTTTTCCTTCCTCTAATGGGTATACACATATTTTGGTTGCTGTTGATTATGTTACTAAATGGGTAGAAGCTATTCCAACCAATAGTGCTGATCACAACACTTCTATTAAAATGCTTAAGGAAGTTATTTTCCCAAGGTTTGGAGTCCCTAGATATTTAATGACTAATGGTGGTTCACACTTTATTCATGGTGCTTTTCGTAAAATGCTTGCCAAGTATGATGTTAACCATAGAATTGCATCACCCTATCATCCTCAGTCTACTGGTCAAGTTGAACTTAGCAATAGAGAAATAAAATTAATTTTGCAAAAGACTGTCAATAGGTCTAGGAAGAATTGGTCTAAGAAATTAGATGATGCACTTTGGGCTTATAGAACAGCATATAAGAATCCTATGGGTATGTCTCCTTATAAAATGGTTTATGGAAAAGCTTGTCATTTGCCTCTTGAGTTAGAACATAAAACATTTTGGGCAGTTAAAGAGCTCAATTATGATTTCAAACTTGCTGGTGAGAAGAGGTTATTTGATATTAGCTCATTAGATGAATGGAGAACCCAAGCTTATGAAAATGCAAAATTATTCAAAGAAAAAGTAAAAAGATGGCATGACAAAAGAATTCAAAAGAGTGAGTTTAAACTCGGAGAATATGTTCTTTTGTACAACTCTCGTTTTAGATTTTTTGCAGGGAAGCTCCTCTCAAAATGGGAAGGCCCATATCTCATCGAGGAGGTTTACCGGTCTGGTGCCATCAACATAAATAATTCCGAAGGTACTGACCCGAAGGTTGTCAATGGACAATGAATAAAGCATTATATCTCAGGTACGCCTATTAATGTTGAAAGTAATATTATTCAAACTTTGACACCAGAAGAACACATAAAAGAGTCCTTCCAGAACACTCCAGAATCGTAAAAATAAGGAGGTACGTGATACGGTAAGTAAACGGACTTCAAAAAATCCGCAAATATATTTTCTGTCAGTTTTGGAATATTTTAGAATTTTGGAAATAAAGAAACTCCTAGGAAGCGTCCCCTGGTGGGCACAAGACACCAGGGCGCGCCAGGCTTGCCTGGCATGCCAAGGTGGGTTGTACCCACCTGGGACACCTCCCCTACTCCGTTTTTCTTCCATGTACTTGTCCAACAAGAAAAATAATCTATATATACTTCCCGAACCTGTTAACCACCGTATCGCGAAGTAATCCTTTGTTCTCTTTTCCCCTTACTGTTTTTTGTTAGATCCCATCTACCATGTCTACTTCAAGCTCCTCCAAGGACAAGTTCTTCAAGAACGTCATCAACCCATATCTTCGGGAGGTGGTGCAGCACCCTCAGGTCATTGAGATGCATGAGGGGGTGTTGTACCTTCGTGATGTGCCCTGTCCCAAGGGGACGAGAACCATGGAGTCTAAGCTTGAAGCTGTGGAGCAAGATGTCTTCTGGTGCAAGGAGATGGCGGAGCATGGACTCCATGCCAATCACCTCATGATCACAGACATCTCCCGTGATCTCAAGGTGGATGGCAAGCCCATGAAGGACATCGTCTTCACCTTCAACGAGCAAATCAACTTCCTCCAAAGCCAGATCTATGACCTCCCGAACCAAGTCTTTGAATATGAGGCAAGGTTTAAAGGTATGAGTTTGGCTGCTAGTTGCAGGACCCGTGAGACTCACTCTTCCTCTCATGATGGTGGACCACTGCCATGGAAATCCAAGGACAAGACTTCTACTTCACCACCATCATCTTCTTCACCACCAAAGAAGAACTAAGTATCGGGTATGGGCACTCCCCCTGGCTTCCGCCAAGCTTGGGGGAGGTGCCCCGGTATCGTATCATCCCACTATCTTTTTTGCGTTTACTTATCTTAGTTCAATCTTTTTCCTAGGTGAAATAAAGTTCAGTTCGATCCTTTCTTATTTGAGAGTTTGCTTAGTGATCTATCAATGTAATCGTGTGCAAGTTATATGATAAAGTTTAGTTTGAGTTTTTGCTTTCTTTACTTTCATGTTGCAAATAAAGAAAAAGAAATGAGAAAGAAGTGAAAGAAAGGAAATAAATCAATAAGATCATATACTAATCCTATGGTAGGTGATGGCACCAGATAAGTAAAAGTATAAGTAGGAAATTTTATTAGAGATTGACAAACATAGCATTAGTCAATGATGCAACTCGTGAAAGAATTAATAAGGGAAGAGAAGATTCACATATAAATATACTATCCTAGAAATCTTTTGTGATTGTGAGCCCTCATCAAAATATTATATGCCAAATTTTTTGACGTTGGACAAGGAAGACAACTTAATGGTTTATGTTTGTTTATATTCACATAGAAGTCATATTGTCATAGATCCTTTAACATGTGATGCTTGCCCCCTACCTTTGCTAGCAAAAAATTCCGCACTAAGTAGATATACTACTTGTGCATCCGAAAATCCTTAAACCCAAATCTTATTTTCAAGAGTCCACCATACCTACCTATGGATTGAGAAAGATCCTTCAAGTAAGTTGTCATCAGTGCAATAAGGCAATAAAAGTTGCTTCTAAAAGTGTAAGATCATTTAGTGTAAGAGAAAATTGAGCATTGTACGAACTTGGATGACAAAGAATAAAAGCGACAAACTGCATAATAAAGGTTGTCATCTTAAGGGGCAATAGAACGTGACGTTCTCTTGCACTAAGGGATTGAGCATACAAACAAACAAGCGCATGACAACCTCTACTTCCCTCTGTGAAGGGCCTATCTTTTACTTTTATGCAAGAGTCAAAGTTTTTCTCTATTCCTTTTATTTTTCTCCTTTGGCAAGCATCATGTGGTGAGGAAAGATCTAGGCACATATGTCCAGTTGAATATAGATACCATGAGTTATTATTTTTGACATCACCCTTGAGGTGAGGATGTTGGGAGGCGAAACTATAAGCCCCTATCTTTCTATGTGTCCGATTGATACGTTTTTCTCATTGGTGCGAGGCGAGTGTTAGCAATCATAGAAGACTATATGATGGTTGAGTATGTGGACTTGCCTAAAGGCTCTGATACGGGACCCTTCCTAAAAAGATGATGAACTATAGTTGCAAAGTTGACTGAGAACATAGTTTGTTGGTTTCTAATAGAGTTTTGCTTTATACTTTGATTGTGTGATGAACTATTACTTATTCAGGAGAAGTATATGATAAAAGTTCTATGATAAAAGTCATATGTTTAATTTTGTTGTTGTGATAATAATCAACATGATGCTTCTATGTCCGTATTTTGTTTTTATCGACACCTCTCTCTCAAAGCATGTGAACATGTTTTTTGATTTTGGTTTTCGCTTGAGGACAAGCGAGGTCTAAGCTTGGGGGAGTTGATGCGTCCATTTTGCATCATGTTTTCTTGCTGTTATTTATAATGTTTTTGTCCATGATAATGCTTTTTGGAGTAATTCTAATGCCTTTTCTCTCATAATTTGCAACGAACACACCAAGAGGGAGTATTCCGGCAGCTGGAAATCTGGACCCTGAAAGCTACGTCAGGCTACCTATTCTGCACAACTCCAAACAAGCTGAAAATTCATGAAGATTTTTTATGGATTATTGAAGAATTATTGGAGAAAATAACTACCAGAGGGGGCCCACCAGGTGGGCACAATCCACTTGGGCGTGCCAGGGAGCCCATGCGCGCCCTGGTGAGTTGTGCCCTCCTCGGCCCACCTCCGGTGGCCATCTTCTGGTATATAAGTCATTTTGACCTAGAAAAAATAAGAAGGAGGCTTTCGGGACGAAGCGCCGCCGCCTCAAGGCAGAACTTGGGCAGGAGCACTTTTGCCCTTCGGTGGAGCGATTCCGCTGGGGGAACTTCCCTCTCGGAGGGGGAAATCATTGTCATCATCATCACCAACAACTCTCCCATCTTGGGGAGGGCAATCTTCATCAACATGTTCAACGGCACTAACTCCTCTCAAACCCTAGTTCATCTCTTGAGTTCAATCTTTTTATCGTAACTATAGATTGGTGCTTGTGGGTGACTAGTAGTGTTGATTACGTCTTGTAGTTGATCACTATATGGTTTATTTGGTGGAAGATTGTATGTTCAGATCCATTATACTATTTAATACCCCTATGATCTTGAGCATAATTATTATTTGTGAGTAGTTACTTTTGTTCTTGAGGTCAAGGGAGAAATCATGTTGCAAGTAATCATGTGAATTTGATATGTGTTCGATATTTTGATAGTATGTATGTTGTGATTCCATCAGGGGTGTCATGTGAACGTCGACTACATGACACTTCACCATATTTGGGCCTAAGGGAATGCATTGTGGAGTAGCAATTAGATGATGGGTTGCGAGAGTGACAGAAGCTTAAACCCTAGTTTATGCGCTATTCCGTAAGGGACCGATTGGATCCAAAAGTTTAATGCTATAGTTAGAATTTATTCTTAATACTTTTCTCGTAGTTGCGGATGCTTGCGGAAGGGTTAATCATAAGTAGGAGGTTTGTGCATGATCACACAAACCGATAGCGGGACCGCCGTGTGCGTAGCGCCTTGTATTTCGTACACGATCACACAAAGCCGGTAGAATGTGATTCTATGCATAAGTTTGTTTGCAGGTTTGATGTGAATAGTATGGCTCATGTGTATGCGATGCATGTGTGTAACTTAACATGACCTACGTGTCATGATTGTCAGCCTGCAGGAGCCAAAGTGTTGTCATTATATTTTATAATGACCTGCGTTGACTTGTGATTCTCTGTAAATTCATTACTAGTTGTAGTAGTTGGAGGACAAAGATCAAGTTCGAAGCTTTGGTGTCCCGGCGTGACGAGCAAGATGGAGTTCCTCCTTGGTCATCGGAGTAGGAGCCGACCATGGAAGGACACCCATGAAAGAGCCATACTATTTCACATATTTATGTTTATATGTGATTGATATTGCTTCTTGTTTCTATGCATGTTATAATGGTAGAAAGATCCCTCATTAATATCAAGTATATTGCCATTCCGGATGTTGCACCTTCACACGTCAAGTACGTCTAGTGGTGGGCTCATAAAATTGAGGTGCTACTAGGTGTCCTTGAACTGGAGGGTTCGTGTTGGACACGGACATGCACTACATCGGTTTAACTTGACAAGGCTATCAAAACGGTTTTGGGCCTTGTGGCAAAGAAGGTTGGAAGCCGGGGTATGAGATACCTACCCAACCGACAGGAGTCATATAGAGATACGATTAGCAAGGAGTTGCTTACCAAATAGGCAAGTTGGCTAGCAGTGATGCTAAAGCTCACTAGTCGCTCACGCTAGACGGGTCCTGAATCACTAAGAGTTTGCAGAGGGATGCTGACTTTAGTGGGAGTAGTTCTGTCTAAGGCTTGAATTACTCTACATAAACACATTGCTTAGTGATTGCATATTTTCTATTGTAGATCAATGGCACCACCTGCTCAACCCAACTTTGCATTGAAATCAATTCTGGAAAATGATAAACTGAATGGAACAAACTTTACCACCTGGTATAGAAATTTGAGAATTGTTCTCAAGCACGATAAAAAAGGAACATGTTCTAGAGAATCCACTTCCAGAGGAACCTGCCGAGAATGCTAATGCCACAACCAAGAATGCCCACCAGAAACTCGTTGATGAATCAAACGAGATCAGCTACCTCATGCTGGCTTGTATGGAGCCCGATTTGCAACAGCATTTCGAAAACATTCAGGCTTTTGATATGATCGAGAGTTTGAAGAGCATGTTTTAGGTGCAGGCTAGGACCGAAAGGTTCAACGTCTGGCAGTCCTTGATGGATTGTAAGCTGGAGGAGGGTGATCCATTGAGCCCGCATGTGATCAAGATGATAGGGTATGTGCAAGCTTTGGATCCGTTAGGCTTCCCACTTGGGGACGAGCTGTCCACGGATGCAATTTTGGGTTCTATTCCACCTAGCTATGGGACGTTCATCTCGAACTATCATATGCACGGCATGGATAAGAAGCTCACTGAATTGCATGGGATGCTCAAGGTGGCAGAGCAAGATATTAAGAAAGGCACGCATCAAGTGTTGATGGTGCAGAACTCGGCTAAGTTCAAGAAGAGTTGGTCCAAGAAAAAGGGTAAGGTAAAGGGCACGGAGAAGGCTGTCTCTTCCGCTGAGCCAAAGTCTGGACCAAACTCAAAGACCATTTGCTTTCATTGCAAGGAAGCTGGTCACTGGAAGAGAAACTGTAGCAAGTGGCTTGCTGAGCACGGCAAGAAGGCCGGAGATGCTTCTTCAAGCAAAGGTACACTTGTGACATATGTTATAGACATTTACCTTGCTGACATACCTAGTAGCTCTTGGGTATTTGATACCGGATCGTTTGTTCATATTTGCACTTGATACAGGGGCTGGTAAGAACTAGACGTGTGGCACAAGGGGAGATTGACATTAGGGTCGGCAACAAAGCAAGAGTTGATGCGTTGGAGGTCGGCACGATGTAGCTCAAGCTTCCTTCTGGATTTATTTTGGAATTGAATAAATGTTATTACATTCCCGCACTTAGTCAGAACATTATTTCTGCCTCATGTTTGATGAGTCAATGTTATGAATTCAATATAAAGGACAATGGTTGTTCATTTTATTTGAATGGAATGTTCCATGGATATGCACCCATAGTACATGGGTTATTTATTTTAAATCTAGAAACGGAACCAGTCTATAACGTGAATGTCAAGAGGCATAATCCTAATGAGATAAATCCGACATACTTCTGGCATTGCCGGCTTGGACACATTAGTCTGAAACGCATGAAGAAGCTCCATGTTGATGGACTCCTAACCTCGTCCGACTTCGGGTCGTTCGAGACATGCAAATCATGCTTGCTAGGCAAGATGACTAAGTCTCCTTTTGCAAAGAGTTGCGAGAGGGTGTCCGAGCTGTTGGATCTTATACACAGTGATGTGTGTGGTCCAATGAGCACAACGGCCAGAGGTGGCTATGAGTACTTCGTGACTTTTACTGACCACTTGAGTAGATATGGATATATCTATCTGATGAAGCACACGTCGAAAACTTTTGAAAAGTTCAAAGAGTTTCAGAACGAGGTTGAAAATCAGCTCGGCAAGACGATAAAACTTCTACGATCAGATCGTGGAGGTGAGTACATGAGCCAGGAGTTTGATATGTTGGAAATATGCCCTAGAGGCAATAATAAAATGGTTATTATTGTATTTCCTAGTTCATGATAATTGTCTATTGTTCATGCTATAATTGTGTTAACCGGAAACCGTAATACATGTGTGAATACATAGACCACAACGTGTCCCTAGTGAGCCTCTAGTTGGCTAGCTCGTTGATCAATAGATGGTCTCGGTTTCATGACCATGGACATTGGATGTCGTTGATAATGGGATCACATCATTAGGAGAATGATGTGATGGACAAGACCCAATCCTAAGCATAGCACAAAGATCGTGTAGTTCGTTTGCTAAAGCTTTTCAATGTCAAGTGTCATTTCCTTAGACCATGAGATTGTGTAACTCCCGGATACCGTAGGAATACTTTGGGTGTGCCAAACATCACAACATAACTGGGTGGCTATAAAGGTACGCTACGGGTATCTCCGAAAGTGTCTGTTGGGTTGACACGAATCGAGACTGGGATTTGTCACTCCGTGTGACGGAGAGGTATCTCTGGGCCCACTCGGTAAGACATCATCATTATGAGCTCAATGTGACTAAGGAGTTAGTCACGGGATGATGTATTACGGAACGAGTAAAGAGACTTGCCGGTAACGAGATTGAACAAGGTATGGGGATACCGACGATCGAATCTCGGGCAAGTACCATACCGATAGACAAAGGGAATTGTATACGGGATTGATTGAATCCCTGACATCGTGGTTCATCCGATGAGATCATCGTGGAGTACGTGGGAGCCAACATGGGTATCCAGATCCCGCTGTTGGTTATTGGCCGGAGAGGTGTCTCGGTCATGTCTACGTGTCTCCCGAACCCGTAGGGTCTACACACTTAAGGTTCGATGACGCTAGGGTTATAGGGAAATAGTGTACGTGGTTACCGAAGGTTGTTCGGAGTCCCGGATGAGATCCCGGACGTCACGAGGAGTCCCGGAATGGTCCGGAGACGAAGATTGATATATAGGAAGTGAGGATTTGGTTACCGGAAGTGTTCCGGGTGTCACCGGTAGTGTACCGGGACCACCGGAAGGGTTCCGGGGGTCCACCAAGTGGGCCCACCTGCCCCGGAAGGTTCCGTGGGCTAAGAGTGGGAGGGAGCCAGCCCCTAGGTGGGCTGGTGCGCCTCCCACCCCAGCCCAAGGCGTGGCAAAGGTGGAGGGGGGCAAACCCTAGGCTTAGATGGGCCTTAAGGCCCACCCTAGGGCGCCCCACCTCTCCCTTGCCCTAGCCGCCGGCCAGATGGCATCTGGTGGCTGCCGCCACCCCTAGGGTGGAACCCTAGGGCGCAGCCACCCCTCCTCCCTCTCTCCTATATATAGTGGAGGTATTTGGGGCTGCACAAGACACGGTTCTCCCTCTCTCTCTGGTGCAGCCCTACCTCCTCCTCCCCTCGTTCTCCGTAGCGCTTAGCGAAGCTCTGTCGGAGTACCACGCAGCTCCACCGCCACCACGCCGTCGTGCTGCCGGAGCTCTCCCTCAACCTCTCCTCCCTCCTTGCTGGATCAAGGCGTAGGAGACGTCACCGGGCTGCACGTGTGTTGAACGCGGAGGTGCCGTCCGTTCGGCACTTGATCGGATCCACCGCGATCTGAATCGCTGCGAGTACGACTCCATCAACCGCGTTCTTGTAACGCTTCCGCTTAGCGATCTTCAAAGGTATGAAGATCCACTCTCCCCTTGCTCGTTGCTGGTTTCTCCATAGATGGATCTTGGTGACACGTAGGAAAAATTTTGATTTACTACTACGTTCCCCAACAGTGGTATCAGAGCTAGGTCTATGCATAGAATCTATGCACGAGTAGAACACAAAGTAGTTGTGGGCGTCGATTTTGTTAATATGCTTGCCGTTACTAGTCTTATCTTGATTCGACGGTATTGTGGGATGAAGCGGCCCGGACCAACCTTACACGTACGCTTACGTGAGACCGGTTCCACCGCCTGACATGCACTAGTTGCATAAGGTGGCTAGCGGGTGTCTGTCTCTCCCACCTTAGTCGGATTGGATTCGATGAAAAGGGTCCTTATGAAGGGTAAATAGCAATTGGCATATCACGTTGTGGTTTTGGCGTAGGTAAGAAACGTTCTTGCTAGAAACCTATAGCAACCACGTAAAAACTTGCAACTACAAATTAGAGGACGTCTAACTTGTTTTTGCAGCATATGCCTTGTGATGTGATATGGCCAGAAGGATGTGATGTGATGCATTGTGATGTATGAGATTGATCATGTTCTTGTAATAGGGTTCACGACTTGCATGTCGATGACTATGACAACCGGCAGGAGCCATAGGAGTTGTCTTACATTATTGTATGACCTGCGTGTCAATCATAAACGCCATGTAATTACTTTACTTTATTGCTAAGCGTTAGCCATAGTAGTAGAAGTAATAGTTGGCGAGACAACTTCATGAAGACACAATGATGGAGATCATGATGATGGAGATCATGGTGTCGTGCCGATGACAATGATGATCATCGTGCCCCGAAGATGGAGATCATAGGAGCAAGATGATATTGGCCATATCATGTCACTATATTGATTGCATGTGATGTTTATCATGTTTACATCTTATTTGCTTAGAACGACGGTAGTAAATAAGATGATCTCTCAATAAAATTTCAAGAGAAGTGTTCACCCTAACTGTGCACCGTTGCTAAGGATCGTTGTTCCGAAGCACCACGTGATGATCGGGTGTGATAGGTTCTAACGTTCGCATACAACGGGTGTAAGCCAGATTTACACACGCGAAACACTTAGGTTGACTTGACGAGCCTAGCATGTACAGACATGGCCTCGGAACACGGAAGACCGAAAGGTCGAACATGAGTCGTATAGAAGATACGATCAACATGAAGATGTTCACCATAGATGACTAGTCCGTCTCACGTGATGATCGGACACGGGCTAGTTGACATGGATCATGTATCACTTGGATGACTAGAGAGATGTCTATCTAAGTGGGAGTTCATTGAATAATATGATTATGTGAACTCAATTATCATGAACTTAGTCTAAATTGCCTTTAATATCTATATTGTAGATCCAATGGCCAACGCAAATGTCAACCTCAATTTCAATGCGTTCCTAGAGAAAACCAAGCTGAAAGATGATGGAAGCAACTATACGGACTGGGTCCGTGGCTTGAGGATCATCCTCATAGCTTCCAAGAGATTGTATGTCCTTGATGCACCGCTAGGTGACCCACCCATTCTCCCAGCGGACCAAGACGTTACGAACGCTTGGCAGTCGCGCTGCGATGATTACTCCCTTGTTCAGTGCGGCATGCTTTACAGTTTAGAATCGGGGCTCCAAAAGCGTTTTGAGCAACACGGAGCATATGAGATGTTCCAAGAGCTGAAACTAGTTTTCCAAGCTCATGCCCGAGTCGAGAGATATGACATCTCTGACAAGTTCTTCAGCTGTAAGATGGAGGAGAACAGTTCTGTTAGTGAGCACATCCTCAAGATGTTTGGGCTTCACAACCGCTTGACTCAGCTGGGAGTTAATCTTCCGGATGACTCAGTCATTGACAGAATCCTCCAATCGCTTCCACCTAGCTACAAAAGCTTTGTGATGAACTACAACATGCAGGGGATGGAGAAGACCATTCCTGAGTTGTACTCGATGCTGAAATCAGCAGAGGTCGAGATCAGAAAGGAGCATCAAGTGTTGATGGTAAATAAGACCACTAGTTTCAAGAAAGGCAAGGGTAAGAAGAACTTCAAGAAAGACGGCAAAGCTGTTGCCGCGCCCGGTAAGCAAGTTGCCGGGAAGAAGAAGAACAAGAATGGACCCAAGCCTGAGACTGAGTGCTTTTATTGCAAGGGTACCGGTCACTGGAAGCGGAACTGCCCCAAGTATTTAGCGGATAAGAAGGACGGCAACGTTAAAGGTATATGTGATATACTTGTTATTGATGTGTACCTAACCAGCGCTCGTAGTAGCTCCTGGGTATTTGATACCGGTGCAGTTGCTCACATTTGTAACTCCAAGCAGGAGCTGCGGAATAAGCGGAGGCTGGCCAAGGATGAGGTGACGATGCGCGTCGGGAATGGTTCCAAGGTCGATGTGATCGCCGTCGGCACGCTACCTCTACATCTACCTTCGGGATTAGTTTTAAACCTTAATAATTGTTATTTAGTACCAGCTTTGAGCATGAACATTGTATCTGGATCTCGCTTGATGCGAGATGGCTACTCATTTAAATCCGAGAATAATGGTTGTTCTGTTTATATGAGAGAAATGTTTTATGCTCATGCCCCGCTGGTCAATGGTTTATTTTTGATGAATCTCGAACGTGATGTTACACATATCCATAGTGTGAGTACCAAAAAGTGTAAAGTTGATAACGATAGTCCCACTTACATGTGGCATTGCCGTCTTGGCCATATTGGTGTCAAACGCATGAAGAAGCTCCATGCTGATGGACTTTTGGAGTCACTTGATTTCGAATCATTTGACACATGCGAACCATGCCTCTTGGGCAAGATGACCAAGACTCCATTCTCCGAAACAATGGAGCGAGCAACTGACTTGTTGGAGATAATACATACCGATGTATGCGGTCCAATGAGTGTCGAGGCTCGCGGTGGCTACCATTATGTTCTCACCCTCACTGATGACTTGAGCAGATATGGGTATGTCTACTTAATGAAACACAAGTCTGAAACCTTTGAAAGGTTCAAGGAATTTCAGAGTGAGGTCGAGAATCAACGTGATAGGAAAATAAAATGCCTACGATCTGATCGTGGCGGAGAATATTTAAGTCACGAGTTTGACACGCACCTTAGGAAATGAGGAATTGTTTCACAGCTCACGCCGCCAGGCACACCTCAGCGAAATGGTGTGTCTGAACATCGTAATCGCACTCTATTGGATATGGTGCGATCTATGATGTCTCTTACCGACTTACCGCTATCATTTTGGGGATATGCATTAGAGACTGCCGCATTCACTTTAAATAGGGCACCGTCTAAATCCGTAGAGACGACACCGTATGAATTATGGTTTGGAAAGAAACCTAAGCTGTCGTTTCTAAAAGTTTGGGGATGCGATGCTTATGTGAAGAAACTTCAACCTGAGAAGCTCGAACCCAAAGCGGAAAAGTGCGTCTTCATAGGATATCCCAAGGAGACTATTGGGTATACCTTCTACCTACGATCCGAAGGCAAAGTCTTTGTTGCCAAGAATGGATCCTTTCTCGAGAAAGAGTTTCTCTCGAAAGAAGTAAGTGGGAGGAAAATAGAGCTTGATGAGGAAATTGTACCTCCACTCGAACCGGAGAGTAGCGCAGCACAGGAAGTTGTTTCTGTGGAGCCTACACCGGCTAGAGAGGAAGTTAATGATGATGATCATGAAACTTCAGATCAAGTTGCTATTCGAAGGTCCACTAGGACACGTTCCGCACTAGAGTGGTACGGCAATCCTGTCCTAGAGATCATGTTGTTGGACAACGGTGAACCTTCGAACTATGAAGAAGCGATGGCGGGCCCGGATTCCAACAAATGGCTTGATGCCATGAAATCCGAGATAGGATCCATGTATGAGAACAAAGTATGGACTTTGGTGGACTTGCCTGATGATAAGCGAGCCATTGAAAATAAATGGATCTTTAAGAAGAAGAGTGACGCAGACGGTAATGTGACCGCCTATAAAGCTCGGCTTGTCGCTAAGGGTTATCGACAAGTTCAAGGAGTTGACTACGATGAGACATTCTCACCCGTAGCGATGCTAAAGTCTGTCCGAATCATGTTAGCAGTTGCCGCATTTTATGATTATGAGATCTGGCAAATGGACGTCAAAACGGCATTCCTTAATGGCTTCCTCAAGGAAGAACTGTATATGATGCAGCCGGAAGGTTTTGTCGATCCTAAAGATGCTAACAAGGTATGCAAGCTCCAGCGCTCCATCTATGGGCTGGTGCAAGCATCTCGGAGTTGGAACATTCGCTTTAATGAGGTGATTAAAGCGTTTGGGTTTGTACAGGTTTATGGAGAACCCTGTATTTACAAGAAAGTGAGTGGGAGCTCTATAGCGTTCCTTATACTGTATGTGGATGACATGCTGATAATGGGAAATAATATAGAACTCTTGGAAAGTATAAAGGCCTACTTGAATAAGTGTTTTTCAATGAAGGACCTTGGAGAAGCTGCTTACATATTAGGTATTAAGATCTATAGAGATAGATCGAAACGCCTCATTGGTCTTTCACAAAGCACATACCTTGAAAAGATATTGAAGAAGTTCAATATGGATCAGTCCAAGAAGGGGTTCTTGCCTGTGTTGCAAGGTGTGAGATTGAGTACGACTCAATGCCCGACCACGGCAAAGGATAGAGAAGAGATGAGTGTCATCCCCTATGCTTCAGCCATAGGCTCTATCATGTATGCCATGCTGTGTACCAGGCCTGATGTGAACCTTGCCATAAGTTTGGTAGGGAGGTACCAAAGTGATCCCGGAGCGGAACACTGGACAGCGGTCAAGAATATCCTGAAGTACCTGAAAAGGACAAAGGACATGTTTCTCATTTATGGAGGTGCCGAAGAGCTCGTCGTAAAGGGTTACGTCGATTCTAGCTTCGACACAGATCCGGACGACTCCAAGTCGCAAACCGGATACGTGTATATTTTGAATGGAGGGGCAGTGAGCTGGAGCAGCAGCAAGCAAAGCGTCGTGGCAGCATCTACATGTGAAGCGGAGTACATAGCTGCTTCGGAAGCAGCAAAGGAGGGAGTCTGGATGAAGGAGTTCATCACCGACCTAGGAGTGATTCCGAATGCGTCGGGTCCGATGACTCTACTCTGTGACAACACTGGAGCTATTGCCCTTGCGAAGGAGCCCAGGTTTCACAAGAAGACAAGACACATCAAGCGCCGCTTCAACTCCATCCGAGATTACATTCAGGAGGGAGACATAGATATTTGTAAAGTGCATACGGATCTGAATGTCGCAGATCCGTTGACTAAACCTCTCTCACGAGCAAAACATGATCAGCACCAGAATGCTATGGGTGTTCGATTAATCACAATGTAACTAGATTATTGACTCTAGTGCAAGTGGGAGACTGTTGGAAATATGCCCTAGAGGCAATAATAAAATGGTTATTATTGTATTTCCTAGTTCATGATAATTGTCTATTGTTCATGCTATAATTGTGTTAACCGGAAACCGTAATACATGTGTGAATACATAGACCACAACGTGTCCCTAGTGAGCCTCTAGTTGGCTAGCTCGTTGATCAATAGATGGTCTCGGTTTCATGACCATGGACATTGGATGTCGTTGATAACGGGATCACATCATTAGGAGAATGATGTGATGGACAAGACCCAATCCTAAGCATAGCACAAAGATCGTGTAGTTCGTTTGCTAAAGCTTTTCAATGTCAAGTGTCATTTCCTTAGACCATGAGATTGTGTAACTCCCGGATACCGTAGGAATACTTTGTGTGTGCCAAACGTCACAACGTAACTGGGTGGCTATAAAGGTACGCTACGGGTATCTCCGAAAGTGTCTGTTGGGTTGACACGAATCGAGACTGGGATTTGTCACTCCGTGTGACGGAGAGGTATCTCTGGGCCCACTCGGTAAGACATCATCATTATGAGCTCAATGTGACTAAGGAGTTAGTCACGGGATGATGTATTACGGAACGAGTAAAGAGACTTGCCGGTAACGAGATTGAACAAGGTATGGGGATACCGACGATCGAATCTCGGGCAAGTACCATACCAATAGACAAAGGGAATTGTATACGGGATTGATTGAATCCCTGACATCGTGGTTCATCCGATGAGATCATCGTGGAGTACGTGGGAGCCAACATGGGTATCCAGATCCCGCTGTTGGTTATTGGCCGGAGAGGTGTCTCGGTCATGTCTACGTGTCTCCCGAACCCGTAGGGTCTACACACTTAAGGTTCGATGACGCTAGGGTTATAGGGAAATAGTGTACGTGGTTACCGAAGGTTGTTCGGAGTCCCGGATGAGATCCCGGACGTCACGAGGAGTCCCGGAATGGTCCGGAGACGAAGATTGATATATAGGAAGTGAGGATTTGGTTACCGGAAGTGTTCCGGGTGTCACCGGTAGTGTACCGGGACCACCGGAAGGGTTCCGGGGGTCCACCAAGTGGGCCCACCTGCCCCGGAAGGTTCCGTGGGCTAAGAGTGGGAGGGAGCCAGCCCCTAGGTGGGCTGGTGCGCCTCCCACCCCAGCCCAAGGCGTGGCAAAGGTGGAGGGGGGCAAACCCTAGGCTTAGATGGGCCTTAAGGCCCACCCTAGGGCGCCCCACCTCTCCCTTGCCCTAGCCGCCGGCCAGATGGCATCTGGTGGCTGCCGCCACCCCTAGGGTGGAACCCTAGGGCGCAGCCACCCCTCCTCCCTCTCTCCTATATATAGTGGAGGTATTTGGGGCTGCACAAGACACGGTTCTCCCTCTCTCTCTGGTGCAGCCCTACCTCCTCCTCCCCTCGTTCTCCGTAGCGCTTAGCGAAGCTCTGTCGGAGTACCACGCAGCTCCACCGCCACCACGCCGTCGTGCTGCCGGAGCTCTCCCTCAACCTCTCCTCCCTCCTTGCTGGATCAAGGCGTAGGAGACGTCACCGGGCTGCACGTGTGTTGAACGCGGAGGTGCCGTCCGTTCGGCACTTGATCGGATCCACCGCGATCTGAATCGCTGTGAGTACGACTCCATCAACCGCGTTCTTGTAACGCTTCCGCTTAGCGATCTTCAAAGGTATGAAGATCCACTCTCCCCTTGCTCGTTGCTGGTTTCTCCATAGATGGATCTTGGTGACACGTAGGAAAAATTTTGATTTACTACTACGTTCCCCAACATGATAACCATCTCAAAAGCCGAGGTATAGTACCTCAGCTCACACCTCTAGGTACGCTACAGAGAAACGGTGTGTGACAACGGAGAAATCGAACCTTGTTGGACATGGTCCGGTCGATGATGAGCAAATCGGATTTACCCTTGTCATTCTGGGGATACGCTCTAGAAACTGCAGCTTTCACACTTAATAGGGTACCATCAAAATCCGTTGACAAGACACCACATGAGATGTGGACTGGGAAGACTCCTAGTTTATCTTTTCTGAAGATTTGGGGTTGTGAAGCATTTGTCAAGCGACTCATGTCATACAAGCTTACACCCAAGTCGGATAAATGCATATTCGTGGGATATCCGAGGGAAACCTTGGGATATAACTTCTACAACCGAGAAGAGAACAAAGTATTTGTTGCTCGGAACGGGGTTTTCCTAGAGAAAGAGTTTCTCAATCGGGAGGCCAGTGGGAGAACGGTGCGACTCAAAGAAATTTGAGAGCCACTCGGGGACAACTCGGTTGGTGATGAGATCACACCGGAGTCGGTCAGAGAACCTGTAGTGGAATCGGCACCGGAGCCATGGAGGTCGGAAAGATTGCGCGGAGTGCGCAATGTATTGTTGCTGGAAAGTGACGAGCCGGCCATGTATGCGGAAGCGATGGTGAGCCCAGATTCCGAGGCATGGCTCGAGGCCATGAGATCCGAGTTAAAGTCCATGGATGAAAATCAAGTCTGGGACTTGGTTGATCTGCCACCTGGCATAGTTGCCATTGGTTGCAAATGGGTCTTTAAGTAGAAAACCGGATCCACAAAGCTTGGCTTGTCGCTAAAGGTTATGGAAAAGTTCAAGGAATTGACTACGATGAGACCTACTCACCAGTAGCGATGCTAAAGTCGATGAGGATCATACTAGCTATAACTGCATATTTCGATTATGAGATATGGCAAATGGATGTCAAAACGGTTTTCCTTCATGGAAATTTAAAAGAGGATATATACATGATATAGCCCGAAGGTTTTGTCGATCCAACTAACGCTGGTAAAATATGCAAGCTCAAGAGATCCATTTATGGATTGAGGCAAGCATCTCGGAGTTGGAACATTCGTTTTGAGGAAGTCATCGTTGACCTTGGTTTCATCAAGAACGAAGAGGACTACTGTTTATACAAGAAGTCTAGTGGGAGCTCGGTAGTATTTTTGGTCTTGTATGTGGATGACATACTGCTGATCGGAAATGATGTTTTGATGCTGAACTCAGTCAAGGAATCATTGAATGGAAAGTTTTCGATGAAAGACCTTGGAGAGGCAGTGTACATTTTAGGCATCAAGATCTATAGAGATAGATCGAGGAGGCTGCTGGGCTTAAGCCAGAGCACGTACATAGACAAAGTGTTGAAGAGGTTCAACATGAGTGAGGCCAAGAAAGGGTTCTTGCCCGTCTCACATGGTATAAGGCTAAGCAAGACTCAAAGTCCTACGACTTCTAATGAGCGAAACCGAATGAGTAGGATTCCATATGCCTCGGCAATTGGATCCATCATGTATGCCATGTTATGTACATGGCCTGATGTTGCCTATGCAATAATATTAACAAGCAAATACCAGGCCGACCCAGGTGAGAGTCACTGGGCAGCGGTGAAAACTATCTTGAAGTACCTGAAAAGGACTAAAGAGATGTTCCTAGTTTATGGAGGTGAGGAGGAGCTATGCGTAAAGGGTTACGTTGATGCTAGTTTCCAAACCGATAGGGATGATTGTCGATTGCAAACTGGATTTGTGTATGTCATGAATGTAGGAGCAGTGAGCTAGACGAGTTCCAAGCAAGATACGGTGGCCGACTCCACAACAGAGGCCGAATACATTGCGGCTTGTGAATCCGCAAAGGAAGGTGTTTGGATTCGGAAGTTCCTGGAAGATGTTGGTGTGTTCCTAGGCTGGTCAAAACCGTTGGACCTTTATTGCGATAATTCAGGTGCCATCGCACAGGCCAAGGAGCCGAGACAACACCGCAAGACCAGGCACATAGACCGAAAATATCACTTGATACGAAAGCTCGTAGAGAAAGGTGATACCAATTTGTGCAAGATTCATACGGATGCAAATGTTGCAGATCCGTTGACTAAGCCACTTCCACAACCCAAGCATGAGGGGCACGTTAGAGCCATGGGCATTCGATGTCTATTTGATTGACTCTAGTTTGAGTGGGAGACTGTTGGAGATATGCCTTAGAGGCAATCATGTATGATGATATTTCCTATGTTTTTATGAATAAAGATATTCCTTGGACATTATCAGTGATGTGTATTAATAAGTACGTGACTTGTTTGTGAGACTATGCATTGTATGATAACTGTCCTAAATGGTCCCTAGTCGAAAGGGTTGTGTGGACACGCAACTAATCAGACTAGCATATGACACGGTGGATGGTTCGGTCTCACTGACCATGTAGCATCGGATGCTAGCCGGATAATATGGACTCAGAAAGGTCTGGTCGGACTCGACATAGTCGGATCTGAGTCGAGATAAGGTCTGAGTTGGACAGACCCAACTATGAGACGCAGCGATAGGTCATCTGTGAGTCTCTAGTACAACATATGTTCTATGTCCTAATACCTAAGATGGCGCATGTACTCAGGATGATGACAGACTTGCTTTGGGCGGACCAAACGCTACTCCGTGACTGGGTAGTTACAAAGGTAGGTTTCGGGCTTGTCCAGACCCATGTTGCGAGACATGGTAGAGCTAGATGGGATTTGCCCCTCCTACCAGGAGAGATATACGATGGGCCCCTCGGGTGATCCGACCTGGATAAGCATGGCCATGCGATGAGGATTATGAGATAATCCGAATGTTGGTCGGATTCACCGGAACAAGAAAGAGGTCGTGCTGCAACAAGGATGACCATGTTGCCTTGTGCATGACAACATATATCTTGTGGCAAAGGGAACAAAAGTGTGAAGTACAGGTTCGCCTAACCAGCTTCATCGGACACTTGGAGTCGGCACGTCTTGCTAGAGGCCGCTACCGACCGGTCGAGTCGGATGTCATCTTACTCGCGACCAGCTGGACGAGAACCTAAAGGGTCGCACGCTTAAGGGAAGAAACACGTGGGCTTTAGGGTCAATGCGAGGCCCAAGAGTTGAGCCCACGTCGGATGCCTATATATAGTGGAGGTGCGGCACACCCATCCGGTTGATCGCTTCAGCGCCGTCATTAGGGCTTTGCATGAGTTGCAACTAGCCACCTCCACTCGCCGCCGTCGACCATGTGATCGGACCTAGCAGTCCGCCGCACGGGTGTTCCTCCTGCATGCGTAGACCCCATTAGAGGCGGTGCACTTGCACCGCTTCGGCGAACCTGTACGTGAGATCCGACGACCGGCTGTTCGAGGGAGCTCGGAACGACTATTCGAGGGAGATCGGACGAGGAGGAGACGGACCACACGAACACGCTGCCCCAACTCTACTTCCGTTGCACGGTACTATGCGTCTAGTGGTAACAATCTGTGATCCATCTCCGTAGCATGTTCTTGGATGTTCTCCGCGTAGGAAAATTTTAATTCGCATGCGATGCACCTACGGTAGAACCCAACAGCGAGAGTGACAGAAGCTTCAACCCCAGTTTATGCGTTATTCCGTAAGGGACCGATTGGATCCAAAAGTTTAATGCTATGGTTAGAATTTATTCTTAATACTTTTCTCGTAGTTGTGGATGCTTGCGGGAGGGTTAATCATAAGTAGGAGGTTTGTTCAAGTAAGAGCAGCACCTAAGCATCGGTCCACCCACATATCAAATTATCAAAGTATCGAACACGAATTAAACCAACATGATGAAAGTGACTAGATGAAATTCTCGTGTACCCTCAAGAACGCTTTGCTTATCATAAGAGACCGCTTTGGCCTGTCCTTTGCCTCAAAAGGATTGGGCTACCTTGCTGCACTTTTGTTACTATATTCGTTACTTGCTCGTTACAAATTATCTTGCTATCAAACTACTTCGCTACTTACAATTTCAGCACTTGCAGACATTACCTTACTGAAAACTACTTGTCATTTCCTTCTGCTCCTCGTTGGGTTAGACACTCTTACTTATCGAAAAGAGCTACAATTGATCCCCTATACTTGTGGGTCATCAGCTGGCAGGCTAGTTCGTCCCCACATGTGGGGCCCATTAATTCCCCGAATAAGGTTCCCTAAAAAAGCTCCTATGTTGGAACATCAGGGGCTTTCGGAACCTAGGTCAGAAGTGCCAACTAATCAAATACATCAAACATGAAGGGCTAGATATTGTGGGTCTACAAGAAACCATACGTCAAGACTTCTCCATCCATGAACATCAACACCTCTCCCACCACACTTTCGCATGGCAGTGGCTGCCCACTGTAGGCCTCTCTGGGGGATCTAGCTGGGGGTCCGAGAAGACGCATTATCGGTGGAGGACATGGACCGTGGTGAGTTCTTACTTGGTATATCCATCACGGACCGACGTGTGAACCTCAGTTGGGAGGTGATCATTGTCTACGGCTCGGCTGACCATAGTAGGTCGGCGGACATCTTAGGCGAACTTCGGGATAAGGTGGGCCACTATAATACACACTTGGTGATTGCACGCGACTTTAATCTTATTCGGGCAGTAGAAGATAAGAGCTCCCGGAATGTTGACCAGGGCCGGATGAGCCTGTTAGACGACTGCATTGCTAACCTCGCTTTGCGATAGATGGCTCGCGTAGGGGCACGTTATGTTGGAAATATGCCCTAGAGGCAATATATAAAGTGTTTATTATTATATTTCCTTGTTCATGATAATTGTTTATTATCCATCTATAATTGTATTGATTGGAAACACATTGCATGTGTGGATAAATAGACAACTTCTGTCCCTAGTATGCCTCTAGTGAACTAGCTCGTTGATCAAACATGGTCAAGGTTTCCTAGCCATTGACATGTGATGTCATTTGATAACGCGATCACATCATTAGGAGAATGATGGGATGGACAAGACCCAAACTATAAATGTAGCATATGATCGTGTCAGTTTTTTGCTACAGTTTTTTGCATGTCAAGTATATGTTCCTATGACCATGAGATCATGCAACTCATGGACACCGGAGGAGTGCCTTGTGTGTATCAAACATCGCAACGTAACTGGGTGACTATAAAGATGCTCTACAGGTATCTCTGAGGGTGTCTGTTGGGTTGGCATGGATCAACACCGGGATTTGTTACTGCGTGTGACGGAGAGGTATCTCAGGGCCCACTCGGTAATACAACATCACAATAAGCCTTGCAAGCAATGTGACTAAGTGTTAGTCACGGGATCTTTTATTACGGAACGAGTAAAGAGACTTGATGGTAACGAGGTTGAACTAGGTATGGAGATACCGACGATCGAATCTCGGGCAAGTAAAATACCGAAGAACAAAGGGAACATAATACGGGATTAACTGAATCGTTGACATAGAGGTTCGACCGATAAAGATCTCCGTAGAATATGTAGGACCAATATGGGCATCCAGGTCCCTCCATTGGTTATTAATCGTAGAGGTGTCTCCGTCATGTCTACATAGTTCTCGAACCCGCAGGGTCTACACACTTAAGGTTCGGTGACGTTTTAGTAGTATAGAGTTATGCATGGTGGTGACCGAAGGTTTTTCGGAGTCCTGGATGAGATCCTGAACATCACGAGGAGCTTCGGAATGGTCCGGAGGTAAAGATTGATATATAGGAAGTCCTATTTTGGTCGCCGAAAATGTTTCGGGCTCATCGGTAGTGTACCGGGAGTGCCGATAGTGTACCGAGGGACCATCGGGAGAGGTATTTCGGCCCAAGAGGCTACATGGGCTGTGGGGGTACTAATACCAGCCCTTAGTGGGCCAGCCAAAGTCCCACACAAGGCCCATGTGGCTGGGAAGAGATTCCTAAGTGGAAAAGGTGAAAAAAAGGCGAAAAGGGGTGGAAATAAGGAAGGAGTCCTAATCCTACTAGGAGTGGAGGAGGAGGACTCCTCCTCTCCACTTCGGCTGAAGCCTAGAGGGGCTGGCCCTTGCGCCAAGCCTCCTCCTCCTATCCTCCTATATATACTAGAGGGTTTTAGGGTTTGGGCACAAGATTTTCAGCCACGTGCAACCCTACCCTCTAGTTCATAGTTTCTCCTCTAGATCGGTTTCAGTTGTGCTTAGGCGAAGCCCTGCTGAGATTACTCCACCACCATTGTAGCAACGCCGTCACGCTGCCGGAGAACTCGTCTACCTCTCCGCTCCCTCTTGCTGGATCAAGAAGCGTGGAGATCATCATCAAGTTGTACGTGTGCTGAACGCGGAGGTGCCGTCTGTTCGGTGCTTGATTGGGATGGATCGTGATTGGATCACAGGACGCTCGGTGATTTGGATCGCGAAGACCTTTGACTACATCAACCGTGTTTCTTAATTCTTCCCGCTTAGTGATCTACAAGGGTACGTAGATCCACTCTCCCTCTCGTAGATGCACATCACCATGGATAGATCTTGCGTGTGCGTAGGAAAAATTTTCTTTCCCGTGCAACGTTCCCCAACGCATTACACGTGGACCAATAAGCAGGCCAACCCTATCCGCAGCATGCTCCATAGGGTCTTCATCTCGACATTGTGGGAAGCCTCGTTGCCGCTGTGCTCGCTTAGAGCGATCACCCGGATTGCCTCTGACCATGTCCCTCTGCTTTTCTCATCAGGGGACGAAACCCCCACTAGGCCAGGGAGGTTCCACTTTGAGGAGAGCTAGCTAAGACAACCAGGGTTCATGGAGATGATCCAACAATGGTGGCTAGATGCAGCGGCAACGCCAGCTAGGACTTTCCGTGCGACCGACATATGGCACCACTGCGCGCACCAGACCCGCTAGTTTATGCGGGGATGGGGCACCAACCTGGGTGTGGAATCTAGAGCTCGCAAAGCGCGGCTGCTCGGCCTGCTGAAGGACCTCGATGTCCTGGCCGACTCGGTGGGCCTCTCGGCTGAGGATTGGCTGAGACGCTATGCCCTAGAATCCTTGTTGATGGAGATATCTAAGTGCGAAGAGCTCTTCTGGCAATCGCACGATGGTCAGAAATGGCTCCTCCAAAGGGAGGAAAATACCGCATACTTCCAGGCCATTGCGAATGGGCGGAGGCGCAGATGTGCAATCTTGTGCGTCTGGGAGGGTGAAAACCTACTAGAGCATCTGGAGGAGATCCAGGAGCACATTTATTCCTTTTACAAGGAGCTCTTTTCGGCTACATCACGTAGCGGTGTATCAATCGCCGAGGACTTTCGGCCACCCGATGAGCGGGTATCCAAGGCCGAGAACACCGAGCTTACCCTCCCCTTCTTGGGAGAGGAGGTGAGTAAGGAAATCGCATCCATGAAGGCGACCTCGGCCCCGGGCCCATACGGGTTGCCGGTAATCTTCTTCCAAAAGTTCTGGAATATAATAAAACCGGTGATCATGCCAATGTTCCATGAATTTTCCATTGGAACCTTTGACATGGCCCGTATCAATTATGGCGTGATTACCCTGATCCCCAAAATAGTTGGGGCGACGGACATTAGGCACTTAAGACCAATTACAGTGATCAATGTGTTGGAACGCATCTTCGCTAAAGTATGTGCGACTCGGCTAGCCCCCGTGGCGGAGCGCCTAGATCACCCCTTCAGACGACATTCTTGAAGGGTCGTCGGATTCACGACGGGATCTTATCTCTCCATGAAATCGCTCATGAGGTCCACCTCGCGGGGACCAAGGGAGCCTTCCTCAAGTTGGGCTTCCAAAAGGCTTATGACCGCCTGGACTGGTCCTTCTTGAGGCTAGTGTTGAACCATCGTGGTTTCGATGACACATGGTGCACTTGGATTATGCAGCTAGTCCAGTCCAGCAAGACGGCCATTAACATCAATGGCGAGGTGGGGCCATACTTCTCCTGCTCGGCTGGGGTGAAGCAGGGGGACCCGATATCCCCCCTCATCTTTAACCTGCCCGTTGACATCCTGGCAGGGAGCCCGGATGGCAAGCCACCTAAAAAGGGGTGGTCGACCACCTAATCCCCGGTGGAGGTGTCACCCACCTCCAATTCACGGATAACACCATGATTATGGTGGAGGGTTCTGACACAGACATCATGAACTTAAATTCCTTCTACTTTGTTTTGAATCGATGTTGGGGCCGAAGATTAACTTCAATAAAAGCGAAGTCTTCATCCTGGGCTACTCGGTTGAAGAGCAGTTGAGGATCGTCGATAACCTGAATTGCAGACCAGGGCGGCATTCCCCACAACTTATCTTGGGGTGCCCCTTTCCGAATCCAGAATCCCATCTTCGAGATTTGGCCCTTTAGTTGGCTGGGTGGCCTCGAAGGCCAAACCTTGGCAAGGACGGTTTACTTACAAGGGAAGCAAAATGGTCCTTATTGATGCGAATATGGTGAGTCTGCCCTTGTTCATGATGAGCCTGTATATCTTGCCAGAGAGCGTGCATGCATTGTTTGACAAGGAACTTTCCAGGTTCTTCTCGCAGGCTGCTGCTGGACGCCAGAAGTACCAAATGGTCAAATGGGCTGGCATTTGTTTGCCCAAGGAGCAAGGAGGGTTGGTAATCACAAACTTTCGAGTTATGAATAAGGCCCTCATGCTACACTGGATCTGGAGGATCCTCCGGGGCGAGGGTGGCTTGTGGCTCCAACTCATCCAAGCAAAATACCTGAGAGGGGAGTCACTCCTAGCCAGGTCCCACGCGGGAGGCTCCCAATTCTGGCATGTGCTCTAGAAGATAAAAGAGGATATCCGTGTGGGTATCTCATTTAATATTAGGGATGCTGATACGTCTCCAACGTATCTATAATTTATGAAATATTCATTCCATATTCACCTATGTTTACAATACTTTTATATGGTTTTGTTGTATTTTATATTATTTATTTAGAACGAACCCGAACTAACATTGTTTTCAGCAAAATTACCGTGGTGTTGTTTTTGTGCAGAAAATGAAAGTTCTCAGAATCGCCTGAAACTTTTTTATGATTTTTCTGGAGGAAATAAGAAATACTGGAGTGAAGAACCACCAGAGGGGATGTACCAGGAGGCCATCACACATCTCGCCGCGCCCCCAAGGGCGCGGCCAGATAGCTTCTGAGGGCCACGTAGCCCCGTTGCGCGTGATTCCAATGCTGAAAAATCCTATAAATCCCAGAAACCCCAGAAATAAAGAGAGACGTTCCGCTCCGCCGCCACAACTCTCTGTATCGCGGAAAAACCAATCTGAAGCGATTATAGTACCCTGACGGAGAGGGAAAACCATCACCGATGGCCATCTTCATCATCCCTATGGTCTCCATGATGAGGAGGGATTAGTTCACCCTCGAGGCGGAGGGTATGTACCAGTAGCTATGTGTTCAGTCTCTCTCTCTCTCTCTCTCATGTTCTTGAGATGACACGATCTTGATGTATCACAGGCTTGTTAATATAGTCGGATCATATGATGTATTTCCCTTGCCATCTAGTTGTAATGAATTGAGTCTTTCACTTTAAGATCTCGTTATGTTGGATTGAGCATATTGGTATGACAACACTTGATGTACGTCTTGCGTGGGATACTCGTAGTGACATTGGGGTATTCTATTGATTCACTTGATATATGTTGAGGCATCAACTTGCGGATTTCGGTGACCTTGGGGGTTCTATGCATAGGGGTTGATTGCATGTTTTCATACCATGTTCTCTGATAGAAATCTTGGGGTGCTCCTTGCAAGTTCCTTGTGTTGGATTGAATATGATAGCTCTGAAATTGTTTGATGCATGTGTTGGAAATATGCCCTAGAGGCAATAAATAAAGTGTTTATTATTATATTTCCTTGTTCATGATAATCGTTTATTATCCATGCTATAATTGTATTGATTGGAAACACATTACATGTGTGGGTACATAGACAAACACTTTGTCCCTAGTATGCCTCTAGTGAACTAGCTCGTGATGGGGAACGTTGCATGGGAAACAAAAATTTCCTACGCACACGCAGATATATCCATGGTGATGAGCATCTACGAGAGGGAGAGTGGATCTACATACCCTTGTAGATCGCTAAGCGGGAAGCATTAAGAAACGCGGTTGGTGTAGTCGAACGTCTTCGCGATCCAAATCGCCGAGTGTCCCGCGATCTCATCACAATCCATCCCGCGATCCAATCACGATCCGTTCCACGAACTCATCATGATCTGTCCCGCGATCTCATCACGATCCGTCCCGTGAACTCATCACAATTCGTCCCGCGAACTCATCACGATCCGTCTCGCGATCTTGATCACGATCCTTCTGATCTAGCGCCGAACGGATGGCACCTCCGCGTTCAGCACACGTACAGCTCGATGACGATCTACGCCTTCTTGATCCAGCAAGAGGAAGCAGAGAGGTAGAAGAGTTCTCCGACAGCATGATGGCGCTGCGGCGATGGTGGTAGAGCTATTCCGGCAGGGCTTCGCCTAAGCACTCCAAAAAACCGATCTAGAGGAGAAGCTATGCAATAGAGGAACGGGTGGCACGTGGCTGAAAATCTTGTGCCAAAACCCTAAAATCCTCTAGTATATATAGGAGGAGAGGAGGAGGAGGCTTGGCTGCCAAAGAGTCGGCCCTTGGGTCGGCCAAACCAAGGAGGGAGGAGTCCTCCTCCTCCACTCCTAGTAGGATTAGGACTCCTTCCTTATTTGGCCCTTTTTTGCCTTTTTCCACCTTTTTCCTTTTGGGCTTTTCTTCCCAGCCGCATGGGCCTTGTGTGGGACTTCCAACAGACCACAAAGGGCTGGTATTTAATCTCCCACGGCCCATATAGCCTCTTTAGTCGAAATACCCCTCCCGATGGTCCCCCGGTACACTACCGGCACTCCCGGTACACTACCGATGAGCCCGAAACTTTTCCGGCGACCAAAACAGGACTTCCTATATATCAATCTTTACCTCCGGACCATTCCGGAGCTCCTCGTGATGTACGGGATCTCATCCGGGACTCTCAACAACCTTCGGACACCACCATACATAACTCTATACTACCGAAATGTCACCAAACCTTAAGTGTGCAGACCCTGCGGGTTCGAGAACTATGTAGACATGACCGAGACACCTCTACGGTCAATAACCAATAGCGGGACCTGGATGCCCATATTGGTTCCTACATATTCTATGAAGATCTTTATCGGTCGAACCTCTGTGTCAAGGATTTAGTTAATCCCGTATGATGTTCCCTTTGTTCTTCGGTATGTTACTTGCCTGAGATTCGATCGTCGGTATCTCCATACCTAGTTCAACCTCGTTACCGGAAACTCTCTTTACTCATTATGTAATACAAGATCCCGTGACTAACACTTAGTCACATTCCTTGCAAGGCTTGTTGTGATGTTGTATTACCGAGTGGGCCCTGAGATACCTCTCCGTCACACGGAGTAAAAATCCCAGTTTTGATCCATGCCAATTCAACAGACACCCTCGGAGATACCTGTAGAGTACCTTTATATTCACCCAGTTACGTTGCGACGTTTGATACACACAAGGCACTCCTTCGGTGTCAGTGAGTTGCATGATCTCATGGTCATAGGAACATATACTTGACATGCAGAAAACAGTAGCAATAAACTGACATGATCATATGCTACGTTTGTAGTTTGGGTCTTATCCATCACACCATTCTCCTAATGATGTGATCCCGTTATCAAATGACATCTCATGTCCATGGCTAGGAAACCTTAACCATCTTTGATTAACGAGCTAGTCTATTAGAGGCATACTAGGGACATGGTTTTGTCTATGTATCCACACATGCATCTAAGTCTCCGATCAATACAATTATAGCATGGATAATAAACGATTATCATGAACAAGTAAATATGATAATAACTAATTTATTATTGCCTCTAGGGCATATTACCAACAGCTCGTTGATAAAAGATGGTCAAGGTTTCCTAGCCATTGGCATGTGATGTCATTTGATAACGGGATCAGATCATTAGGAGAATGATGTGATGGACAAGACCCAAACTACAAACGTAGCATATGATCGTGTCAGTTTATTGCTATTGTTTTCTCCATGTCAAGTATATGTTCCAATGACCATGAGATCATGTAACTCACGGACACCGGAGGAGTGCCTTGTGTGTATCAAACGTCGCAACGTAAGTAGGTGACTATAAAGGTGCTCTACAGGTATCTCCGAGGGTGTCTATTGAGTTGGCATGGATCAAGACTGGGATTTGTTACTCCGTGTGACGGAGAGGTATCTCAGGTCCCACTCGGTAATACAACATCACAATAAGCCTTGCAAGCAATTTGAATAAGTGTTAGTCATGGGATCTTGTATTACGGAACGAGTAAAGATACTTGCCGGTAACGAGGTTGAACTAGGTACAGAGATATCGATGATCGAATCTCGGGCAAGTAACATACCGAAGAACAAAGGGAACATCATAAGGGATTAACTGAATCCTGGACATAGAGGTTCGACTGAAAAAGTTTCGAGCTCATCGGTAGTGTACCGGGAGTGTCGGTAGTGTACCGGGAGACCACCGGGAGGGGTATTTCGACCCAACAGGCTACATGGGCTGTGGGAGAGTAAATACCAGCCCTTAGTGGGCTTGTGGAAGTCCCACACAAGGTCCATGCGGCTAGGGAACAAAATCCCAAAGGGAAAAGGTGGAAAAGGGCAAAAAAGGAGGAATCCTAGTCCTACTAGGATTGGAGGAGGAGTCCTCCTCTCCTCCCCACTTCGGCCGAACCAAGGAGGCTTGGCCCTTGTGACAAGGCCTCTCCTCCCTCCCTCTTATATATATAATGGAGGTTTTTGGGTTTTGCACTAGATTTTCAGCCACGTGCTACCCGTTCCTCCAGTGCATAGTTTCTCCTCTAGATCGGATTTCTGCAGTGCTTAGGCAAAGCCCTATCGGAATAGCTCCACCACCATCGCCAGAGCGCCGTCATGCTGCCGGAGAACTCTTCTTCCTCTCCGCTCCCTCTTGCTGGATCAAGAAGGCGGAGATTGTCATCAAGCTGTACATGTGCTGAACGTAGTGGTGCCGTCCGTTCGGTGCTTGATCGGGACAGATCGTGATTGGATCGTGGGATGCTCGGCGATTTGGATCACGAAGGCGTTCGACTACACCAACCGCGTTTCTTAACGCTTCCCTCTTAGCGATCTACAAGGGTACGTAGATCCACTCTCCCTCTCGTAGATGCTCATCACCATGGACAGGTCTTGCATGAACGTAGGAAATTTTTTGTTTCCCATGCAACGTTCCCCAACAGTGGTATCAGAGCTAGGTCTATGTCTAGATGAGATCTCGAGTAGAACACAAAGAGTTTGTGGGCTTTGATGCTTAGATTGCTTCCTCCCTTCATCGTGTTTTGGTTCAGTGGTATTGTGAGATGAAGCGGCCCGGACCAACATTACTCGTACGCTTACGAGAGACCGATTCCCTCAACTGCAACTTGTTGCATAGATGGCTTGCGGGTGCCAGTTTCTCTCACTTTAGTTGGATCGGATTCGAAAAAGGCGATCCTTGAGAAGGTTGAAAAGCAACTAGTGTATCACCGTTGTGGTTTTTGTGTAGATGAGAATTGTTCTTGCTAGATACCCGTAGCAGCCACGTAAAACATGCAACAACAATTAGAGGACGTCTAACTTGTTTTTGCAGGGTATGTTGTGATGTGATATGGACAATTACATGATATGATATATGTGATGTATGAGATGATCATGTGATGTATAGATTATCACGACTTGCATGTCGATGAGTACGGCAATCGGCAGGAGCCATAGGGTTGTCTTTAATCATTAAGCTCTATGTAATGCTTTACTTTATCGCTAAACGGTAGCAATAGTAGTAGAAACATGTTGGGCGCGACAACCCCGATGGCGACACGTTGATGGAGATCAAGATGATGGAGATCATGGTGTCGTGCCGGTGATGATGGAGATCATGTCGGTGCTTTCTAGATGGAGATCAAAAGCACAAGTTCATGGCCATATCATGTCACTTATGATTTGCATGTGATGTTTTTATGCACCATGTTTTGCTTAGGACGACGGTAGCATTATAAGGTGATCCCTTGATTAAATTTCAAGATGAATTGTGTTCTCCTCGAGTGTGCACCATTGCGAAAGTTCGTCGTGTCGAGACACCACGTGATGATCGGGTGTGATAGACTCTACATTCATATACAACGGGTGCAAGCCAGTGTTGCATGTGCAGAACACTCGGGTTAAACTTGACGAGCCTAGCATCTACAGACATGGCCTCGGAACACAAGTGACCGAAAGGTCGAACATGAGTCGTATAGTAGATATTATCAACATAATGATGTTCACCATTGAAACCACCTCAACTTACGTGATGATCGGACTTGAGTTGGTGAATTTGGATCATGTGACACTCAGATGACCCGAGGGATGTCAATTTGAGTGGGAGCTTTAGTAATTTGATTAACTAAACTCATTATCTTGAACAATAGTCTAAGTAACCTTTGCATACTTATGTTGTAGATCAATGGCTCGCGCAGTAGCACCCCTGAATTTTAATGCGTTCCTAGAGAAAGCTAAGTTGAAAGATGATGGAAGTAACTTTGTTGACTGGGCCCGTAATCTAAGGATTATCCTCACGACTTCCCAGAAATCATATGTCCTTGATGCACCGCTTGGTGACCAACCAGAAGACATGACCTCCAAAGACGTTAAGAAAGCTTGGGAGGCACGTTCTGGAGATTACTCAATAGTTCAGTGTGCAATATTGTATGGCTTAGAACCGGGACTTCAAAGATGTTTTGAACGTCATGGAGCATATGAGATGTTCCAGGAGTTGAAGTTTATCTTTTAGAAGAATGCCCTAATCGAGAGGTATGAGACCTCCGATAAGTTCTATGCTTGCAAGATGGAGGAGAACGGGTCTATCAGTGAACATATACTCAGAATGTCTAGGTATTCGACTCGTCTAGCAGAGTTAGGAATTGCCCTTTTGCCAGAGGCGATCACTGACAGAGTTCTTCAACCACTTCCACCTAGTTACAAGAGCTTTGTGATGAACTATAACATGCACAGGATGAACAAGTCACTCGCCGAGCTATTTGCGATGCTAAAAGTCGCTTAGTCTGAAATCCAGAAAGAACATCAAGTGTTGATGGTCAATAAAACCACTAGTTTCAAGAAGAATGGCAAGGGCAAGGGAAAGAAGGGTAAAACCAAGAAGGATGGCAAAGCAGTTGCTACTCCTGTAAAGAAGCCCAAGCATGGACCTAAGCCAGAAACTGAGTGCTTTCATTGCAAGGGAACTGGTCACTGGAAGCGGAACTGCCCCAAGTACCTGGCTGACAAGAAGGCGGCCAATGACTGACAAGGTATATATGATATACATGTTATTGATGTGTACCTTACTAGCTCTCGTTGTAGTGCATGGGTATTTGATAACAGTTCGATTGCTCACATTTGCAACTCAAAATAGGAACTACGGAATAGACAAAGGCTGGCAAAGGATGAAGTGACGATGCGCATGGGAAATGGTTCCAAGGTTGACGTGATCTCCGTCGGCACGCTCTCTCTTCGATTACCATCGGGATTAGTGATGAACCTGAATAATTGTTATTTAGTGCCTGCATTAAGCATGAACATTATATCTGGATCTTGTTTATTGCGAGATGGTCACTCATTTAAATCATAGAATAAAGGTTGTTCTATTTATATGAGTAATATCTTTTATGGTCATGCACCCAATGTGAGGGGTTTATTCATATTGAATCTTGATAGTGATGACACACATGTTCATAACATTGATGCCAAAAGATCTAGAGTTGATAATGATAGTACCACTTTATTGTGGCACTGCCGTTTAGGTCATATTGGTGTAAAACGCATGAGGAAGCTCCATGCTGATGGACTTTTGGGGAGACTTGATTTTGAATCACTTGACAGATGTGAACCATGCCTCATGGGCAAGATGACTAAAACGTCGTTCTCTGAAACAATGGAACGGGCGAGTGACTTATTGGAAATCATACATACTGATGTGTGTGGTCCAATGAATGTTACAGCGCGTGGTGGATATTGTTATTTTCTCACCTTCACTGACGACTAAGTAGATATGGGTATATTTACTTAATGAAACACAAGTCTGAAACATTTGAAAAGTTCAAGCAATTTTAGAGTGAAGTTGAGAATCATCGTAACAAGAAGATTAAATTCCTACGATATGATCGAGGAGGTGAATATCTGAGTTATGAGTTTGGCAGTCACTTAAGACAGTGTGGAATTGTTTCATAGTTGACACCGCCTGGAACATCACAGCGTAATGGTGTGTCCGAACATCGTAATCGAATCTTATTAGATATGGTGCGTTCTATGATGTGTCTTGCTGATTTGCCACTATCGTTTTGGTGTTATGCATTAGAGACAGTTGCATTCACTTTAAATAGGGCACCATCGAAATCCGTTGAGATGATGCCATATGAACTATGGTTTGGCAAGAGGCCAAAATTGTTGTTTCTTAAAGTTTGGGGAGTGATGGTTATGTCAAAAAGCTTCAGCCTGAAAAGCTGGAACCCAAAGCGGAGAAATGCGTCTTCATAGGATACCCGAAGGAGACAGTCGGGTATACCTTCTATCTCAGATCCGAAGGCAAAGTGTTTGTCGCTAAGAACGGAACATTTCTTGAGAAAGAGTTTCTCTCGAAAGAATTGAGTGGGAGGAAAATAGAGCTTGATGAGGTTATTGAACCTTTACTTCAACCAGAAGTAGTGCAACGCAGAAAGATGTTTCTGTGGAACCTACGACGGTAGAAGAGGAAGTTAATGATGATGATCATGAAGCTTCGGATCAAGCTACTATTGAACCTCGTAGGTTGACAAGGGCGCGTACTACTCCTGAGTGGTACGGCAACCCTGTCTTGGAGGTCATGTTGTTGGACAACAGTGAACCTACGAGCTATGGAGGAGCAGTGATGGGCCCGGATTCCGAAAAATGGTTAGAGGCCATGAAATCCGAGATGGGATCCATGTATGAAAACAAAGTATGGGCTTTGGAAGTATTACCTGAAGGGCGAAAGGTCATTCAGAACAAATGGATCTTTAAGAAGAAGACAGACGCGGACGGTAATTTCACCGCCTATAAAGCTCGACTTGTGGCAAAGGGTTTTTCACAAGTTCAAGGAGTTGACTACGATGAGACATTCTCACCCGTAGCGATGCTTAAGTATGTCAGAATCATGTTGGCAATAGCTGCTTATTTCGATTATGAAATTTGGCAGATTGATGTCAAAACGGCGTTCCTCAACGGTTTCCTTGAGGAAGAGTTGTATATGATGCAACCAGAAGGTTTTGTCGATCCAGAGAATTCTGACAAAGTTTGCAAACTCCAGCGATCCATTTATGGGCTGGTGCAAGCATCTCGGAGTTGGAATAAGCGCTTCGATGAGGTGATCAAAGCATTTGAGTTTATACAAGTTTATGGAGAATCTTGTATTTACAAGAAAGTGAGTGGGAGCTCTATAGCGTTTCTAATATTATATGTGGATGACATATTGTTGATTGGAAACAATATCGAAATGGTCGAAAGCGTGAAGGAATATTCGAACAAGAGTTTTTCAATGAAGGACCTAGGAGAAGCTGCTTTCATATTAGGCATTAAGATCTATAGAGATAGATCGAGACGCTTAATAGCACTTTCGCAGAGCACATACCTTGATAAAGTTTTGAAGAAGTTCAAAATGGATCAGTCGAAGAAGGGGTTCTTGCCTATGTTACAAGGTGTGAAGTTGAGTAAGACTCAATGCCCAGTGACTACAGAAGATAGAGAAAAGATGAGTGTCAACCCCTATGCTTCAGCCATAGGCTCTGTCATGTATGCAATGCTATGCACAAGACCGGAAGTTAGCCTTGCCATAAGTATGGCCGGAAGGTTTCAAAGTGATCCTGGAATGAAACACTGGGCAGCGGTCAAGAATATCCTTAAGTACCTGAAAAGGACTAAGGAAATGTTTCTCGTTTATGGAGGTGATGAAGAGCTCGTCGTAAAGGGTTACGTCGATGCAAGCTTTGACACTGATCCGGATGACTCTAAGTCACAAACAGGATACGTATTTATTCTCAACGGGGGAGCGGTAAGCTGGTGCAGTTCCAAGCAAAGCATGGTAGCCGATTCTACATGCGAAGCGGAGTACATCGCAGCCTCGGAGGCGGCGAAGGAAGGTGTCTGGATGAAGCAGTTCATGACAGATCTTGGAGTAGTGCCCAGTGCACTGAATCCAATGAACCTGTTCTGTGACAACACTGGTGCCATTGCTCTCGCCAAGGAACCAAGGTTTCACAAGAGGACCAGACACATAAAGCGACGCTTCAACTCCATCCGCGATTACATCGAGGAGAAGGACATAAATATTTGCAAAGTGCACATGAATCTGAATGTTGCAGACCCATTGACTAAACCTCTTCCAAGGGCTAAACATGATCAACACCAGAACTGCATGGGTGTTCGATTCATTACAATGTAAATCACATAGTGATGTGAACTAGATTATTGACTCTAGTGCAAGTGGGAGACTGTTGGAAATATGCCCTAGAGGCAATAAATAAAGAGTTTATTATTATATTTCCTTGTTCATGATAATCGTTTATTATCCATGCTATAATTGTATTGATTGGAAACACATTACATGTGTGGGTAAATAGACAAACACTTTGTCTCTAGTATGCCTCTAGTGAACTAGCTCGTTGATCAAAGATGGTCAAGGTTTCCTAGCCATTGGCATGTGATGTCATTTGATAACAGGATCACATCATTAGGAGAATGATGTGATGGACAAGACCCAAACTACAAAAACGCATATGATCGTGTCAGTTTATTGCTACTGTTTTCTGCATGTCAAGTATATGTTCCTATGACCATGAGATCATGTAACTCATGGACACTGGAGGAGTGCCTTGTGTGTATCAAATGTCGCAACGTAACTGGGTGACTATAAAGGTGCTCTACAGGTATCTCCGAGCGTGTCTGTTGAGTTGGCATGGATCAAGACTGGGATTTGTTACTCCGTGTGACGGAGAGGTATCTCAGGGCCCACTCGGTAATACAACATCACAATAAGCCTTGCAAGCAATGTGACTCAGTGTTAGTCACGGGATCTTGTATTACGGAACGAGTAAAGAGACTTGCCGGTAACGAGGTTGAACTAGGTATGGAGATACCGACGATCGAATCTCGGGCAAGTAACATACCGAAGAACAAAGGGAACATCATACGGGATTAACTGAATCCTTGACATAGAGGTTCGACCGATAAAGATCTTCATAGAGTATGTAGGAACCAATATGGGCATCCAGGTCCCGCTATTGGTTATTGACCGTAGAGGTGTCTCGGTCATGTCTACATAGTTCTCGAACCGCAGGGTCTGCACACTTAAGGTTTGGTGACGTTTCGGTAGTATAGAGTTATGTATGGTGGTGACTAAGGTTGTTCGGAGTCCCGGATGAGATCCCGGACATCATGAGGAGCTCCGGAATGGTCCGGAGGTAAAGATTCATATATAGGAAGTCCTGTTTTGGTCGCCGGAAAAGTTTCGGGCTAATCGGTAGTGTATCGGGAGTGCCGGTAGTGTACCGGGAGACCACCGGGAAGGGTATTTCGACCCAAGAGGCTTCATGGGCTGTGGGAGAGTAAATACCAGCCCTTAGTTGGCTGGTGGAAGTCCCACAGAAGGCCCATGCGGCTAGGGAAGAAAAGCCCAAAGGGAAAAGGTGGGAAAAGGCAAAAAAGGAGGAATCCTAGTCCTACTAGGATTGGAGGAGGAGTTCTCCTCTCCTCCCCACTTCAGCCAAACCAAGGAGGCTTGGCCCTTGCGCCAAGGCCTCTCCTCCCTCCCTCTTATATATATACTGGAGGTTTTAGGGTTTTTGCACTAGATTTTCAGCCACGTGCTACCCGTTCCTCCAGTGCATAGTTTCTCCTCTAGATCGGATTTTGCAGTGCTTAGGCGAAGCCCTGTCGGAATAGCTCCACCACCATCGCCGGAGCGCCCTCACGCTGCTGGAGAACTCGTCTTCCTCTTCGCTCCCTCTTGCTGGATCAAGAAGGCGGAGATCATCATCAAGTTGTACGTGTGCTGAACGCGGAGGTGTCGTCCGTCCGGTGCTTGATCGGGACGGATCGGGACGGATCGTGATTGGATCACGGGACGCTCGGCGATTTGGATCGCAAAGACGTTCGACTACACCAACCGCGTTTCTTAACGCTTCCCGCTTAGCGATCTACAAGGGTACGTAGATCCACTCTCCCTCTCATAGATGCTCATCACCATGGATAGGTCTTGCGTGAATGTAGGAAAAATTCGGTTTCCCATGCAACGTTCCCTAACAGCATGTCGCATAATTTACCCACGGATACTTGAGGTGACATTGGAGTATCTAGGTGACATTAGGGTCAATTAATATGTATCATTGGTGTTATTCTAGTACGAACTTTAGGGCTGTTTGTGGCAATTATAGGAATAGCTCAAAAGATCGAACGAAAAAGATAGCTTGATGTTATCTTAGTACGAACTCTTGAATAGATCGATTGGAAAGAATAACTTTGAGGTGGTTCTACCACCTACGCCAATTTTATCTTATTGTTCTTCACTAGATAGGAACTTTGGAGTGAATCTTTGTTGCCCGTTAAGGGATGATCATATGATTTAACTATGTTAGCATTGTTGAGAGATTGCATTAGTAAAAGTATGTCCCCCAGGCCTTATTTCCAAGCATTAATACAACGTTTTGCTCGCTGTTTTCCACTTGTTACCTTGCTGTCTTTATATTTTTCAGATTACAAAAATCCATATCTACCATCCATATTGCACTTGTATCACCATCTCTTTGCTGAACTAGTGCACGTATATAATTTACCATTGTATTGGGTGTGTTTGGGACACAAGAGATTTCTTGTATTTAATTACAGGGTTGCTTGAGAGAGACCATCTTCATCCTATACCTTCCACGGATCGATAAACCTTAGGTCATCCACTTGAGGGAAAATTGCTACTGTCCTACAAAACTCTGCGCTTGGAGGCCCAACACGAGTTTACAAGAATAAAGTTGTGTAGTAGACATCAGAATGGACAAGGAACTCAATTTTGGCTCGTCCCATGGATGGGGGAAGAGACATTCAAGGCAGCATTTCCAACCTTGTTCTCCATCTGCATGGGCCCTTCCATCCTAGTCTCAAACGCCTACCACCAGGAGCGTTGGGAGCTTAGCTTCAGACGAACATTCGGCCCGATTGAAATAACCGAGTGGTAGCGTCTACTAGATGCCTTACCACAGGGCTTACAGGCTCACCATGACTGTGTGGCTTGGCGCCTAACAACATATCGCGCACTATGCCACGCGCCCCAACTCCATGGTTGTCGCCACTGTGGAAGGCGCCGATACCACTGAAAATAAAGATCTTCGTATGGCAGCTACTTTGCAACCGGCTCCCCTCGGGGACGGAGGTTCGCAGGCGACAGGGCCCGAGTAACGGACTATGCCAGCTTTGCTTAGTCCCCGAAACGATGACCCACATCATGTTCTCGTGCACGGCGGCACGGAACATGTGGGAATTCATTAGGGAGGCCCTTGGACCCGAGTGGACGGCTAAGGACCTCGCGAAATTCCTGCACCTTAGGGACAACCAGACGGGACGCCGCCGACGTTTGTTTTGGCGTGTTTTTTCCGCTATGGCATGGACACTTTGGACGACTCGCAATAAGATGGTGATAGAGAGGATTTTTCAGAGGCAGACGTCTGACTCTCTCTTCAAATTTCTTGCTTTTATGCAGCACTAGCATCTGTTATCTAGAGAGAGGAGAGGGAGCGGCTGGAGGCTATGCTGGATGCGTTGCAGGCTACGCCGCGTCTCCGCGTCTCCTTGCTACGTCTTAGGCGATCTTACCCTTTGCCACTCGGTGGCCTTTTTCTGATTCTTCTTCCTTTTTCTTGGGCTGAGATGTGTCATGGCCCCGGCTGCTATGATGAATGACTTTGGACAACGTTGTATGGTTCTACGCTTTATCTATCATAAAGCGGGGCGAAAGTCTATTTCGAAATATAAGAATATTTTTAAAACTATATGCATTTATTAAATGTGCGAACATGTTTGAATCAATACATGAACATGGTTTGTAACTATTCGAACATTCGTGAATGTGCGGACATTTTAAAAGCATGGTGACTCTCTAAAATTGATCAGTTTCAAAATTACAATCATTTTTTGAAAAATGTCATGAACATATTTTAAAATGTACAAACATATTTAACAAAAATATGAACATTTTCTAACATACCTTCTGAAATTACTTACACATTTAGTTATTTTTAATAACATAAGTAAAAAAGCAGCAGAAATAAAATAATTAAAGAAACATAATCTGGCCAACCTATATTTTAATGATTCGGACCAATATATAAAGTCTGAAGCAATTTTTGGGTTTCGGGACAAATCAGGATTGTAGTTTCTTGATCGGGCTTTTATAAGACTGGCCCAGCCTAATGCATGATCAGTTTTACTTATTCCGCCCAGAAAAGAAGTTTTACTTATTCCGAACAATACTGAACAACCGAGGATGCAAAGAATGTAGGGATAAAATATACACCTACGTGGTTATTCTCCGATTAAGAAGCTTTCAGCTCCCAGTTTAATTTCCATGAAACTGGTAAACAACCATTTTCAGCAGTCTTACATATCAACCTGAATGCCTTTTTGCCGCGGGGTACCTGAATACTTAGTTAATTGCAAGGCAAAAGAAAACGCTTCTCCAACGATCGTGATAAACCCGAACCAGCAACAATCATGGCATTGCAATTGTTCGCTCGACTATCTTATCTGTAGGGCACCAACGGAAGAAAGGGAACCGTTGGGGCCAGAAAAAGGAATATGGGAATGTTGGGCACCTACGCGAACGTAAAACGGTTTCAGTTCCTGAAGGAGTTTATTTCCCCTTAATCGACGAGGTCTTGTGACCAGGATGTTTACCAATTCAGTGGCAAATCCAGTTTGATGAGACCGAAAACATCGTCCATCAGACATGTTTAAATCAGCTGCACGATCATCCAACGTTGCCGACATCTTTTGAGACTCATGGAGCTGCCCGCCTCGTAATTTAGGCTGATTACTTGTTCCGATTTACAAACCCCCCAAAAATGGAGCAGGGAATAAAGCTTTACTCCCTGGTGCACCTGGCCCTTGTCATATCGTGAAAGGACCCCGCTGTCATATCAAACCCCCATTTTCCCCCTTCTGCTTTAGACTAATGGGCGGCCACAGCAAATAAATATCCTTCTTTGGTTTGTGAACTTGATGTGTGTTGTGCGATTGTGTCACCTGGAAGCCTGCAGCAGTCCATGTAAACCGTGGAGCTGCAACGCAAATCTCCTGTTTGTTCACTCCAGAACAAAACCTAGACGCTTTTCACACACCCTTTGACTGAACCGGACCACGTCGGCAAGCTCCTGTAGAAGCAAAGGTGGGAGTTTCACAGCCATGGAACACTCGTTCGACGGGGACTCGGTAGAGGAGACGTGATCTTGGCCCCTTTGACTTGCAGAGATCTTTATCCCAACCCCGTGAAGAAAATCAAGCCAAGATAAAGCAGAGAAGCGACTCTGTCTGCGTCTCGTTCACAGTAACCAGCCCCAGAGACGTCATCAGGAAAACCCGCCGTTTTGTCGACCGCTCATTTTTTTTTTCCGTTCGCAGCTCTACTCGCGTCGCGCGACACACGGCGGCACATGCAGTGAACCTGTAAACACCGGCTAATAAAACCAAGATCTATCCGTGCACATGTTCCTGCTCAATGAACAGCCGTTTGATTGACGCACTGCTGCACCAAACATCAGGGTTTTTTGATATGTCAATAGCTACGCATGTATTCCTTTCGTTTCTAAATATAAGTTTTTTTTTAAATTACACTATGAACTACGTACAAATGTATATAAACGTATTTTAGAATGTATATTTATTTATTTTATTTTGCATCCTATGTAGTCTGTTGTAAAATCTTTAAAAAACTTATATTTAGAAACACAGGGAGTAGTACTACAAGTCCACCTAGAAATATATTTCGGAATACATGCTTCTTCATACACTGCTGCATCGATCCAACTACAGGATTCTGCACGTAATGCGTCCGTGTTGGCAGAATCTCCAGCAACTAATTCCAAAATACAATGAGCCGGCACCAAGAATAATGCGTTTCCAGGTGTCGTTGGATTGCCTCCATCCAGATCATCGTTCCATTTCCAAACCCCTCGTCCAAAGACAAAGTATGCAGACATCTTTATCAAGGAAAAAAGCAAGGCGGGAATACGATGTAGCTAGCCCACACACACAGAGAGGTATGCATTTTCTAAACGTTTGCTTTGCTTTTCTTTGCTACTCACGATGATGGGATGGCAAGAAAAATCTTGAGAAGGTTCCGGGACAGGTTGGGCCAGGTGGCGCGCAGCTGAAAACAACCCTCACTCGCCTCCAAAACCCCATTAGTTAATCAAGGCCAGCAGAGCCGTGCATAAGATAAGCTCACAGGGATTCGGGTGCATGAACGCAATAGTAGAGCGGAGCCTAGTCCGAAGAGGGAGGGGGGCAAAAATGCTAGACATACGGACTAAAGGTACAAGATTTTACGGACCAGCTGACTTGTCCTTTGCTAATTGGACTAAGTAACCTTCCCCTTCCAATTAACCGGACCCCTGATTTCAACCGGTGGGATGGACGCCCAGGCCCGTAAAATATCCGTGTCCGTCGATCTAGCAAAGCTCGGGAGGGGCCTTGTGGCTGCGGCGTTTGCTATCATCATCATGATCTTCCCCTTAATCTTTAATAATCTGAATGGAAGAAGAAAAATAACATACAAATATATGTGCATATAGGTGGATGGAAAGGAGTACAAAATAGAAAAAGAGATGAACGGAATTGGTGGGTTTGAGACACGCGTCGCTTTCGAGCTCGATATCCCGCGATGCGTCCAACGCCCCGGGGACCCGCGACGACGTCGACGCACGAGTTTTAAAACTCTGGCCGCACAAAGCTTTGCCTGGCTAGTCTGCTTCAGTATTATCATTATGGAGATGGTAGATTAGGCTGATTCGGTACTATTAGTAGAATGTGAAGCTGAAAGTGAAACACATACCAATACCATATGTGTTGCGAGTACGGACTATGAGTACTGTGTTATATTTCTCGTTCTGTTTTAATGTGGTGACTTGCTTCTATATGTGTGGTCTTGTACGTCCAGTTCACCGGTCAGAGCATCTATAGCCGAACGCTTTATACCTTTTTAAACGTCTCGATAAACGGTCCGGTCGTTCGAATCGACTCATACGGGCATCTTAAATCGGTCTCAAACACCCGGTCTTACCGGCACACCTCATTTCTAACCCAAATACGGGAGGAGTATAGTGGAGCTCGGGCGTGTCCGGGCACGTCCGCCACGTCGGGCTGACGACGTGGCCTCACACGGACACGCTCGAAAAACCAACGGTCCAACGGCCGCCTCGACCGCGCCGCGGTGTGAACGTCGTGTGGAGCCGCTCCGGCTTTCCATCCTTATCCATAGCCGGCTATTTCAGCCGGCCGGCTCCCCCAAGCCCTAAACACATCTGCCTCCTCCCTCTCTCCGCCGCCACCCGAGCCCGTCAGCCTCCTCTCGCACTTCCCTCTCCGATCAGGATGGTCTGTTGGCTCATCACCACCTACACGCAGCTGATGCCGGAGCGGCGCCGGGAAATCGAGGAGGAGTACCACGCTCACCGTGCCGCCCGCGTCGCTGCGGGTCTCCCTCTGAACTCGCCGGAGACGGAGGAGGAGGAGCCGGAGCAGGAGTGTCCCGGCTTGACCATGGCAGAAGCGGACGCGGAGTTCGTCGCCGCCCAATCGGGACAAGATGGCGGAGTAGCAGGCCATCCTGGATTCAATCCAGGATGAGGCCGAGGTGGAGGCCAACCGCCGGCTCATCCGGTAGAGGAAGACGGATGTCGCCACCCTCTTCGACGAGCTGGAGGCCGAGATCGAAGCCGAGGAAACCGGAGCGGAGGGGGCCACGGCGCTGGAAGGGGCCGCAACGCCGGCGCCGGAGGGGACGGACCTACGATTGCCGCACATCTATCCGTCGAAGGGGGCGGAGATCGTTGACATCTTCGACAAAGAGAAGATAGCTCTCCACGTAGTACGTATGTTTTATTTAGTTGCATGCTTTTTGTATGGGTTTGAGAAAGAAATATGAGATGTCCGGATGCAACGAGCTTTATTTGAGGTGTGACCGTTCAGTGTCCGCGGACGCGCCCGGACGCCTGCGCGGGCATTTGAGTAACCGGATTTGCAAGATCCGGATGTAGATGCTCTTAGATTGAATGATGTGAAAATGATATGGTAGGACTCTGAGGGCTCCTTTGATTCAAAGTAATTGCATAGGATTTTTGGACGATTGAAATTCTTAGAAAATTTTCCAATATTGATCCTCTGATTCATTCGATTGAATCTCGTAGGAATTTTTTCTATGAAATTTTTATACTACTACATTTCATTAGAAGTCTAACATCCGCTTTAACCCTTTTTTACATTTTTTTTGTTTTTTATAACATCAAATACTTCTTGCTAATCCTATAGTGTTTAAATGAATATGTCACTCCAATTCTATGTTTTTTTATTCATGCGTTTTTAAAATCCCACGAATCAAAAAGGCTCTGATATGTGTCTCTGTAACTAAATAATAGGATCTGATGTGTGTTCTACCTGTCTCAGATTCCGTGCATACGTATCGACGACGTAACGAAGAGCGTCCAAGCAAGATCCAATTGTTTGTAACGCGTAACCCTGCTTGGCACCTGGCCGTTGCCAATAGTTTGAGTGTGGCATGGTAGCTGTGGCTGTCTGTCCTCACCAGTTGTCGTCATTTTCTCACGACAGATGCCATAGGGTGGCTTATCGTAGGTGGTTGGGCCCGAAGGACGTCGACAGGCTCCGGATGCGAGATTGGGCACAAGCGGTGACGACACACGATGTGCACAGGTTCAGGGCCCTCTGGAGGAGGTAATACCCCTAGTCCTGCTTGGTTTAGTTGGATGGATGGGTATAAATACAATGGTGCTCCTGGAGCTGTGTCTAGAGGAGGAAGAAGGGGTGGCCGGCTCCTCTTTCTCCACTGCTAGACAGGGGTTGTGTGTGTGTGAAGGTGATCGTCTGTCCCCGTTGCATGGCGGCTCGGGGGGTTTTATAGGCCAACCACCGGCTCTTATAATATGTTCTAAGTACAAAGGTGGGGGGACCCGGCTGGCAGTCTGTCCGGCTGGCCAGAGGGTCCCGCCATTCGTGCCGTCTCGTCATTGGTGGGGTCCATCGGCCGAGCGGTCCCATCTCCCGTTGGGGCCCGCCATCCGGCTCTGCGATTGGCCCTCGCCCACCTGCCGCGGCACGGGTCGCCCGAGGGGGCATCGTCTAGCGCCAGCCGGCTGAAGTCTCCGGTACGGCCGGCCGTGTTGTAGCCATGCCGGGGTAAGTAATCGAGTGGCAAGGGCATGCCGGCACTATTCCTATGCCCGGTCGCGCTCGCCGAGGTCAGCGGCCGGGACGGTTGGACTGTAGCCACGCGTTGAAGTGCGCCAATGGCCACTGTAGCCACAGGGCCGCCCGTCGTGCCGGTCGCGTCGTGTCGTCGTACCCGCACGCAGAGGGACGGGACGTCGCATGTCAGTCCCAAGGTCAACGGAAGAGGCGGCCCGGAGGCAGACGGCCATGCCCAGTCGGTCAAGGGTCCAGCCGGCTCCTAGACCAACCGTCCGGGGCACCAGCCGGCACCGGCTTGTGTCGGACGTCCTCCAGTCGGCCACGGCCAGCCGGCCGCATAGTTATTCTTCGAAGCGAAAGGGGGAAGACCTCGTTGTTGTGGCCTACCCAGGGGTATATACCCCGTTAGTAGTCCCCAAAGCCGGCTGGGGCCCGGGTCTGGCAGACGGTGGGGAGCCGACGGCTTCCCCTCAGCGATACCTACCTCCGGCAAGGCGAAAGGGCATCCGGGTCAGCCGTCAGACCCGATGCCTCGGGTACCGGCGCGCCGCCCCGAGGCCCGCACCGGCACGCGGCACGCCACGCGGCGAGTAATGATGCGGTGGGTCCCGTGCACGTGGGGAGACGAGACGTCGCCTGGGCCTAGCCCGCTAGGCCCTAGGCGTAGGCCAGTAGGCCTCGGGGCGCAGGCTAGGATCCTCTATGCCCCAAAGCGGCCATTACGGCCCGGGGCCACCCACGCGCGCGCGGAGTTTCCGGGAGGAGTGGGCGCAATCAATCTCACGTCCCCCGGTCGTGGCCTCCCCTATAAAAGGAGAGGAAGGGCAGGAGGCGGAGGTACCCGTGCCTCACTTGCCTCCTTACTGCCTGTCTTCGTTGCCTCCCTGCCTTCCTTGCGCGCCACTGCACCCGAGCGCGCAACAGCACCCGCACGTCGTACCATCGCCGGGATGGCCGATGGACGCGGTGGAAGCTGGGCTGGCTCCATTGTGGTCGAGGCGGACATCGCCGAGCTTCGCCGCGCGCGCACGCTGCCGCCGGAGGAGCGGGTGGCCGCACGCGCGTCGGGCGACGAGGTTGCGCCGACGCCACAGCTGGGGGAACATGTCGTGTTCCTCTAGCACTTCTCCCGGGGCTTCGGGCTCCCGGTTAGTATCTTCTTTCGCCTCCTCCTTGATACCTTCGACCTTTAGCCACACAACCTCGGCCCGAACTCGATTCTATAACTCTCTTCCTTCGTGGCGTTGTGCGAGGGGTACCTCAGCATTCTTCCCTTCATCGACTTATTCAACGCGCTTTTCTATCTCAAGCCGTTAAAAAGCGACAACTACGGGGGCACGGTGGTGTGCTGCCATGGCGTCACTCGCTTTCCTCCTATTTCCCTTATCTACTCCATCAAGGGGTGGCACCAGACGTTCTTCTACGTGAAGAACGCCGACCCGAAGACGGACTATATCCGGCTGCCGCTGTTTGACGACAGGCAGTCCACCCGGGTCAACTAGCTGGCGTCCGTCGCGCGTGGCGTGGCCCTAGAGGAGCTCGGCCGGCTCACGCAGCTAAAAAGCTCCAAAGGACTGGTCGCCGCTGACCTGGTGGCGGCCTTCATCTCGCGCCGGGTGTTGCCCCTCTAACTGAGGCCGCATCGGATTTACGACATGTCCGGCCGGCGCGCCCCTTGCCGACTGTCCACCGTCAAGCTGACGTCGACTCAGGTGGCGAAGCAGGTGAACGCCCTCACGACGTTCAAGCCGAAGCCCGCCTCGTGGTCGTTCGGCATGGAGTCGTATGAACGTATCAACCGGCCTCCCTTGGTAAGTCTTTTTGTCAAGGCGGTTTCTTTTCATTTGATTTCCCCAGCCGACAGCCGGCTGGAGAACTCACTTTGGTGTGTTAACCGCAGTTGCTGGTGCGACAGAACACGCCGGACGGCTCGCACCCGCAGATCTTCGAGGCGGAGCGCGATACCTCCGACTCCGAAGACTACGAGACGGGGGGCCCCGGAGGAGGGAGTGGACTCTTCAGAAGGAGCCAACGAGCCGGCGGACCTGCGAGGCGGCGCTCCTGGTGGAGCCGGAGGGTCTGGCACAGCTGAGGAGCCCAGTGGAGCGGGTGAGTTCCCTCTTACCCCCTCGATCAAGGACTGGACGGATGACGACGATAATGATGACGACTTGATGATTCTGAACGAGCCTCCTTCCGCAACGCGCCAGGGCCGGAGGAGCGAGGAGCGACTGGCTCAGGCCTCGACGGCCGGAGTAGCCGGCCGGGGAAAAGGGCGGTTCAGGGGGGCGGTGGCCCTGCCGCCCGGCCCGAAGCGGGTGAAGGTGGCCGCGGGGAAGCCGCCGCCGCGCGCCAAGCGGACCTTGCCCCTCGTTATCGCGTAAGTCTTTATTTCACATAAGTTTTGCTTCTGCCTCGCGAGCCGGTTAATAACTGGTACTTGGGCGCCATAGTGACCCCATCGAGCTCCATGATGAGGAGCCGACAGGGGACCCGATGGATGCTGCCAGCCAGCTGGCCCGCGAGCACGCGGCCACCCAGCGGGAGGAGAAGAGGAGGCTCGCGGAGCTGCGAGCCTGCAAGTCCAGGACGCGAGGAGGAGCCTCGCACTCCGGAACCTCGAGCAGCTGGAGGTGGAGGAGGTCGGTGGATCCTCCGCAGGCATCGGACTCGACAGCGGAGTCAACCCGCATGTCGAGGCCTCCGTCAAGCGAGCCGCGAGGGGCGGCCATGGACCCGCCAGCGCCTCCGCACGCGTAGGAGACGACACAGGCGAGGGCGGCGACGACGGAGCCGGCTCCCGAGGCGGCCCGGCCTGAGGTGCCGGAGATGACCCCGCCTGCGACCGAGCCGGGCCGGGCCGAGGTGCCGGAGGTCCCGGCGGCCCCGTAGGCGGCGGCCATGGAGGTGGAGGCGCCCTCCGTCGCGATCGATGCGCTGGAGCGGCTGGAAGCAGAGGCGGTGACGGTGTTGGGAGGAGGGCCGGCGGGAAGCGACTCTCGCACCCTTGCCATTGTCAACTTGCCCCCGGCGGCTGGCGCCATGGCGAGCCCAGGCGGCAGCGGCGGCCGGGCCAGGAGGTCCTTGCGATCGATGCAGGAGGTGCTCCGAGACTGGAAAGCGCTGGCGAGCGCGCTGGCTCTGCCGGCCCCCCAAGTTGGCGGCCTAGTCCCCTCCTTTGCGGATTTGGGGAGCGTATTAGACCGATGCTGGCAGGAGTTGGCGCGGTTCGCGAAGGAGGCCGACGCCTCCCTACATCGTGTAGAGGTAAGCCGGCTGTTTTGACTTTAGAATTTTTAGTGGGGGCGCGCAAGCGCACCCACTGGGTGTAGCCCCCGAAATGCGGGCTGGCTGACCGGCTGACGGGGAGCCAGGTCGGATATCTTTTGAGTGTGTCTTGACTTTTGCCTTCTTGCGACAGGAGGGAACCTCCTTGCGGCAGAAGCTATTCGCGGAGGCGGTCGCCATCCACGACCGCGGTAAATACGGCTTCTACCGCTTGGAGGAGGAGCTAGCGCGCATGCAAGGTTGGTTGCACTTCGCAGGAGGGGCACATAGCCCCCGAGAGCCGGCTGATGCCTGTTGTATCTTGCAGGTGAGCTGGCCACCCTTCGGGAGGAGAGAATCGGGCTTGTCTCCGAGCAGGACCGGCTGGCGCAAGGCGTCCAGGCAGCCACGCAGGAGAAGGACTGGCTGGCCGCGTTGCTGGGCGACGGGGAGGCGGTCTGGGACCGGCTCAAGGCCGAGGCAGCGAAGGAGATGGCGGCCCGGGAGACGATCGTCAAGGAGGCGGCTGACGCCGCCCTGAGGACTTCCGCCCTCCAAGGCGAGGTGACCCGGATCGAGAGGATGCTCGAGGAGGTTAGGGGTTCCCTCGCCGCGTCGGAGGCGGCTCGAGAGTCAAAGCTCAAGGCGGCGCTCAACTTTGCCCTTGGAGTGGACGACGCGATTGAAGGTAGGTGCCGGTTTTTCTCTTCCTCAGCCGATTGCTTTTCTCTTTGTCGTTTCTTGTGTTTCAACCTGCCTTTCTTTCCTTCTCTTCTTCTTTCTTCCAGGGCGCTTCTCCGAAACTCAGCACTGGGCTGCGCGCGTCGTTGAGGAGCACCAGGAGTACCTCCGGGAGTGCGGTTGCTCCATCGAGGAGGAGGTCGCATGGGACGTGGACGAGATCGGACACACCATCGAGATGCGGATGACCCATCTTGAGCGGAGCATGGAGCGGCTGAAGACAGCCGACAAAGAGGTCATTGACGCGCTGTTGCCGGGCCGCGGGGTAGCTCCGATGAACCGTTTGGTCCAGTGGCTAGAGCACGTCGTCCCCCTCCTCGAGGCCTGGAAGGCGTCGGCCGCCCGGGCCAGGGCGCAGATGGCGCTCCGGTTTGTCATGTCGTGGTATCGCGGCGTGGACCTGGGCCGGCTGGCGACCATGCGGGATGTGCCAGCCACAGAACGGGAGGCTCATGAGCCAGCCCTTGTCCTCCAGGCCAACGAGCCCGCGTCGTACGTCGACACGGACGAGTTCCTACCGGCCCTTGGTGAAGATGGCGAGCCATTGCCCGAGGACTCCTTCGGCATCCCCCAAGGCCTGGCGGACGATGAAGTTGCCGATGAGAGCACCGCTTCGAGCGGCGAGGTGGCCAAGACCGAGGAGCCCGTCTCGAAGGCCAAGGAGGCTGACCCGGAGGACGCGACCACCTTCGAGGTGGGAACCGAGCCGCCCAGCGGTGCGCCGGCTAGAGGCACGCCGGTTGGTGACGCGCCGGTGGCTTGAGCCCCCGGGCGTTTTTATCTTTCACTTTTTTCTTCTTCTTGCAAAGTTAGGCTCGAACCCACCCACCGGGGGTGTTTATGTAATGAACGAATGTTGGCCGTGGCCGCTTTTGGCTTAACATTTATGCCATGAATAGTTTGCCTTGTTACTCATGCCGCCTCATCCTTATCCTTTTTTGCCCGCTCGACTCTTTTCGGTTCTTCTCCTTTTCCCCTTTAGTTTTGGCCCCACCTGCCCGATAGCCGGGAACCGGTCTGTAGCTGGGTCGGAGCATCCGCCTCAAGGGAGCCGGTTCAAAACATAGGAATCGCGAGGGCTTTTCGGGATAAGTAGAGTGGTAGAGACGCGGCGATGGTCCGGCTGGGCCTAGTCGGGGTCTCCCTTTGTTTTGACCTTTTGTGTGAGCCAAACTTTGCCGCCCCGACGCCCCGTCAGTCAGACAGCCGGGAGCCGGTTCTGTAGCTGGTAGGGGTGGGGAGGTTTGGCCGGCTCACATTACTTAGCCAACTTCTGGGAGAAGCGCTCTAGGTCCAGCCGGCTAGCCCCTGGGTCGGGGAGCCGGTGAGTGAGGAACACTTTTGAGGGAAACGAAACGGGGCGCGCCCCAAGAGCTGGCTTGGGGCGCCCATTGCATTCATAAGCCCAAAAATGGTGGGGATACATACATACACTGGTTTCTTCAGCAGTAAAACGGGCGCAGGAGGGCCGCGTTCCATGGGTGCTCCGTCTCCTCTCCGGAGGCATCTCTTTTGCGCTTTTGCGGCTTCTGGGCATCTATTAGATAGTATGCGTTGTTGTGCAGTGCCTTGCTGATGATGAATGGGCCCTCCCATGGGAAGGACAACTTGTGTTTTCCGGCTAATTGCTGGATCCGCCTGAGGACCAGGTCCCCCTCATGGAACGAGAGTGGCCGGATTCACTTGCTGTGGTAGTGCCGGAGCTTCTGCTGGTAGATTGCCGTCCGGCTTAAGGCTAGTTTACGAGCTTACTCGAGTAGGTCGACGCCGTCTTCTCTTGCCTCCTTTGCGTCCTTCTCCATGTATAGGGCGACCCGAGGCGAATCGAACTCGATGTCGGTGGGGATGATCGCCTCGGACCCGTACACAAGGAAGAAGGGAGTGTAGTTGGTTGAACGGTTCGGGGTGATCCTAAGACTCCAAAGGACGACCGGTAGCTCGTCGATCCAGCAGCCGGCCGACCTCACCAGCGCATCACGAGCCGGGGCTTGATGCCGAACAGGATAAGTTCGTTTGCCCTCTCGACCTAGCCGTTTGATTGCGGATGAGCGACGGAGGCCAGATCGAGCCGGATTCCCTGCTTGGAGCAGAAGCATGCGAGTGCACCCTTGGCGAAGTTCGTGCTGTTTTCAGTGATGATGCTGTGGGGGACGCTGTAGCGAACTATGATGTCGTCGATGAACCAGACGGTCGTAGGGCCGTCCAGCTTCTTGATTGGTCACGCCTCGATACACTTGGTGAATTTGTCGATAGCCACCAGTAAGTGCGTCATGCCACCTCGAGCGGTTTCGAAGGGGCCCACCATGTCCAGCCCCCAGACAGCGAATGGCCACGAGAGGGGGATGGTCTGGAGGGCCGACGCCGGCAGGTGTCTCTGTGTGCTGAAACATTGGCAGCCCTCGCACTCGTCGACCAATTTCTTGGCCGCCTCGAGGGTCATAGGCCAGAAAAAACCATGCCGGAAGGCCTTGGCCACCAGGGGCTTGGAGGCGACATGATGCCCGCACTCGCCCTGGTGGATGTTGAGGAGGATTTCTAAGCCCTTTTCCGGCTAGACGCATCGCTGAAAGACGTCGGTAGTGCTGCGACGAACGAGCTCGTTCTTAATGATGTTATATGCCAAGGCCCGGCGTTGGATTTGCCTAGCCAAGGCCTCATCCGGAGGGAGCTCTCCTCGTAGGAGGAACGCCAGGATAGGTTGGGCCCATGAGGGGGCCGAGACAGGGGCCGGCTCGGGAGCCCTCAGAACTGGCTGATCATCCCCCGGGACCGGCTCGGGAGACCCCGGGCCCGACTCGCCCGCCCCCAGGGCCGCCTGGTCGATGATCATCATGACGGCCGTGTTGCCGGGGCCGGCCGGCTTGATCGGTGCCGACAGGGCGGCCGGTGACGTGGGAGCCGGCAGCAAAGACACTGGAGGGGCAGCTGGGGCCGTCAACGGGCCGGCGGCGTCCGCCGGTACGAAGATTGACTCCGACTCTGAGGAAGGCTTGATCGATGGCTTGAGCAACCGCTCGAGGGAGACGCCAGCTGGGATGGCCTGCCGGGTGGAGCCGATCTTTGCCAGCGCGTCGGCCGCCTCGTTTTCCGCTCGTGGGATGTGATGAAACTCACAACCCTCGAAGGAGCCGGTGAGCTGTTGTACGAGGAAGCGGTAGCTGGCCATGTTGGTGTCCCTTGCGTCCCATTCACCAAAGACTTGCTGCACCACGAGGTCGGAGTCCCCGAAGCATAGAATGCGCCTGATGCCGATTTCCTTGGCGAGCCGGAGGCCGTGGACGATGGCCTCGTACTCGGCCACATTGTTGGAGACGGCTAAGTGGATTTGGAGGGCGTACTTGAGCTGATCACCTTTCGGGGAGGAGAGGACTATGCCGGCACCCAGGCCGGTCCTCATTTTCGAGCCGTCGAAGTGCATGCGCCAATGCGTGGAGTCTGGGGGAGGCGGGACGAACTCTGTCTCCGCCCAGTCGACGAGGAAGTCAGCCAATGTGTGTGACTTGATGGCGGTTCTTGGCTCATGCCGGATCTCATGATCGGCGAGGGCGATGACCCATTTGGCGAGGTGGAGTCCTGGCCGCTCATGATCTCGCCGAGCGGGGCAGTGCTCACCACGGTAATGGTATGCTCCTGGAAGTACTGCTTGACCTTCTTGGTGGCGAAGTATATGCCATAACACATCTTTTGGTAGTGGGGGTAGTTTTGCTTGGGCGCGGAGAGGACCTCGCTGAGGTAGTAGACGAGTCGTTGGACCGGTAGGGACTTGCCCTCCTTCGGCCGCTCGACCACCAGGACGATGCTGATGATGTGGGTGGTCACCGCGATGTAGGCGAGCAGCGGTTCCTTCTCAGCCGGCGCGGCCAGGATGGGCGCGCGGGTGAGCGCCTTCTTGAGGCCACAGAAGGCCTCGTCCACCTCGTCAGGCCAATCGAACATGCCTGGTTTCTTGGTGTGTCCCGGCTCGATCAGAGCCGTCTTGCGGAGGAGCCCGTAGAGGGGCAGGGCCTTCTCCCCCAACCGGCTAATGAACCGGCTGAGCGAGGCGAGGCAGCCGGTGAACTTCTGGACGTCGCGGAGCCGGGTTGGCTTCAGCATGCGCTCGATCGTGCTGATCTTCTCGGAGTTAGCTTTGATGCCGCGAGCGGACATGAAGAAACCCAAGAGTTGGCCAACGAGGACGCCGAAGACACACTTCTCCAGTTTGAGCTTGATCTTGTACTCACACAAGTTCGTGAAGGTCTCCCAGAGATCTTCAAGGAGGCTGAAATGCTTCTTGGTCTTGACGATGATGTCGTCGACGTAGACATGGACATTCCTGCCTATCTGAGGCAGGAGGCTCTTTTGCATACACCGTTGAAAGGTGGCGCCTGTATTCTTCAGGCCGAAGGACATGATGATGTAGCATTAGGCCCCGAAGGGCGTGATGAAGGAGGTCTTGAGCCGGTCTTTGGGGTCCAGCTTGATCTGGTGGTAGCCTGAGTAGGCGTCCAGGAAGGACAGCAAGTCGCAGCCAGCCTGGAGTCGATGACCTGATCGATCCGCGACAGGGCAAAGGGGTCCTTGGGACATGCCTTGTTCAGGCTTGTGTAGTCGATGCACATGTGCCAGGTCTTGTTTTTCTTCAACACCAGGACTGGGTTGGCCAGCCAGTCCGGGTGAAACACTTCCATGATGAACCCGGCTGCGAGCAGCCGGGTGATCTCTTCGCCTATAGTACGTCGCTTCTCCTCGGAGAGAAGCGGCGCAGGGGTTGCTTGACTGGCTTGACGTCCGGCCGGACGTGTAGTTTGTGCTCGGCGAACTTCCTCGAAACACCCGGCATGTCCTTGGGGGACCATGCGAAGATGTCCCAATTCTCACAGAGGAAGTCGACGAGCTCGCCTTCCTATTTGCTGTTGAGGCGGGAGCCAATGGTGACGCATTCAGTCGGGTTGGCCGGGTCGATCGGAATTTGCTTAGTGTCCTTGGACGGCTGGAAGGAGGCCTCGCTGACGGATTGCGAGGGAGGAGCCGGCACGGCCGGCTGGCTAGCAGCAAGGGCCACGAGCCGGTCGAGTTGTCGTTTCTCCTCGGTGATTTCCAGGGCCTCAGCCAGCCGGTTGCCGTCTCGAGCACACTCGAGCGACATTTTGTAGTCACCCTTGATGGTGATGATTCCCTTGCGGCCTAGCATCTTGAGCTTGAGGTAGGCGTAATGGGGGGCCACCATGAAGCTGAGGAGGGCCGGCCGGCCTAACAATGCGTGATAGGGGCTCGCAAGGTCCACGACCTCGAACAGCACCGGCTCGCGGCGGAAGTGGCCGAGTCCACCGAAGAGGACGTCGAGCGTGATCTTGCCGACAGGGGAGCAGGACTTCCCAGGCACGATGCCATGGAAGACCGTCCAACTCGCCTGCAGGTCTTCTATTTTCAGCCCTAGCTTGTGCATCGTGTCGAGGTAGAGAATGTTGATGCTGGTGCCACCATCTATTAGCACCCGAGAGAAGCGGCAAGTTCGCTCCTTGGTGGCAATGGTGGGGTCGAGGACCAAAGCATAGCTGCCGGGATTCGGCATCACGGCAGGGTGATCGGCCTGGCTCCAAATGACCGGCTTCTCCGACCAGTGCATGAACTGGAGAGTTGCCGGTATGGTGGCGTTCACCTCACGGCATAGCTGGCGCTAAGCATGTTTGCCCGTCTCTTCACTAGTGAAGACGACGTAGCAACCGTCCTGGTTGGGAAACTGGTCAATTAGACGACTGTCATTCTGGGCCAGAGCCGGAGCCTGCGCCGGGGCGGCAGCTTGGGGCGGGGGCGGCGCGTGGATGGGCGACGCGGGGGGAGTCGGAAGGCCGTCCCCCCGGGCCAGTCATTGTGAGAAGCTGCACTGCCGAAGCGTGTGCGTAGAGGGTTTGGCCCCTGAGTGGTTCTTGCAAGGGACATCGAGCATTTGCTCGAAGGTGAGCTTCGGCTACCAGGCAGCCTTGCTAGTGCGCTGGCGCTGGCTGGAAGGCTGGGCAGCCGGCTCCTGCTCCTCGATGGTGTTGACTTGTCGGCTCCCGTAGCGGGGATCTGGCTGGTCGTTCTTGTGTTTGTTGTTCTACGACTGCTGGTTGTCGGCAGCCGGCCGGGACATGGCCGGCGTTGTCGTCGCCTTGGCGGGCGGGGTCGTCTTGACCCGGATGGCTGAGTCAGCCATCGCGTACTTGTTTGCCTTGGTCATGAGCTCGGCAAGCGTGGCTAGCTCGGAGCACGGAAGCTTATGTTTGAGAGGGGTGCCATCCCGGCAGCCCTCGATGAAGTACTGTACGGCTTGCACCTCGTGCACCCCCTCGCAGGAATTACGGAGCTCGGTCCATCGAGTGAGGTAATCACGGAGGGATTTGTTCTGCCCCTGAACGCACATGGCGAGTTCATGGGGACGGCCAGGCCGCTTGTAGGTGCCGGTGAAGTTGTGGACGTAGGCCTCCTCGAAGTACGTCCAGGTGTTGATGTTGCCGGCCGCCAGGCTGTTGAGCCAGGTGCGGGCCGAGCCGATCAACATGAGGGGGGCGTAGCGAACGTCTACGCGCTTATTCCCCCTGGCGATGCCAACCGCGGTGGTGTAGTCGATCAGCCAGTCTTTGGGCTTGGCGGCCCCGTTGTATTTCGGGGTGTCCCTAGGGAGCGTGAAACCGGTTGGGAACGGCTCGGTGCGGATCCGGGGGCCAAAGCAAGCCGACCAATCGAGCCCTCCTCCTCGAGGAAGGCGGATTACGCGAGTCCGTCGAGGCGGTTGCGGGCATCGTTCTTGCTGTGGGGGACGCGTGGTCCGAGCCGAGCCGAGAGCTCGGGACGGACGGTGGGTGGCCCTGACTGCCCCGAGTCGCGCCACGGGGGCGATGTGTGCCCGTGGCTGCGCCGGCTGCCGAATGCCGGCGCTTCGTGGTGGCGGCCGCTTCGAGGCGGATCATTGGTGCGCCGGCTGTTAACAGCCGGCTGCTCACTCCCCGACGTCTGAGAGGGCCGGGGGTTGTTTGTTTCGGTTTGGCAGTCGGAAACGCGAGGGGAGCAGGAGTACTGGGCCGCTTGATGGCCGGCAGTTCCCGTGCCCTCGCGCTCGGGCCGGGGGCCTTCGGCAGCAGCGCCGCCCGGTGCGAGCAGATGCTGCTGTGAATCAATAGCATCGATGAGCTCCTTGATGTGGCGCTCATGGGCGACACGCTCTTCGCCCTCCAAGGTGGCTAGTTCGTCGTAGGCCACCTTGAGGGCCCGTAGGTTGGCTACGGGGGTGTCGTAGACGGGCATTTTGCCACCAAGGATTTCGGCGACGACGCGACCACGGTCGCGCACAGCCCCATGCCGACTGGGCTCAGCACCAGCCGGGATAAGGCCATAGGCGGAAGCGTACTCCCGCTGGGCCGCCTTCATGCGACGCCGCGTGGCCGTGGGGGCGGTGGCGTCCTCGAACAGGACGCGATGAGCCGCCTCGAGATCGGCCGTGGCGGTGTCGGGGTTCCCCGTCGGGGCGATAGGAGCGCTCAAGCCCCGGAGGGCCGCGCCGAGAGAGTCGGAGGTGCCGACATGGGCGGCGGTAGCGCTAGCCACGGCCCGCGCACGTCCAGAGGCGGTGGAGGAGGTGATGACCATTACTCCCACGCGATCGTGGGAGCCGCTGGACTGAGTCACAGCGAGTGCGCCCACTGCCGTGGGCGGACCAGCGCACACGAGCACCCCCGCGGGGTACTCGTCAGCGGCCGGAGCCTCGGCGAGGCTGAGCCTGCCGAAGCGCTCGGTGAGCGCGTCGATGTCGGGCGTGAGGCCGACGGAGTCTCTCGCAGGGCGTGCCAGAGCAAGCCCCACGAGCCCCCATGGTTTCGCCTGGACGAGCAGCGAAGGCGGGGAATGGCGAGGGGTCCTGTCCGGAGCATGAATCCGCCCGGCGCCGTGTACGGCCCCATGGTGTCCGCCAACTGTCGTTGTTTTCTCACGACATATGCCATAGGGTGGCTTATCGTAGGTGGTTGGGGCCGAAGGACGCCGACGGGCTCCGGGTGCGAGATTGGGCACAAGCGGTGACGACACACGATGTACCCAGGTTCAGAGCCCTCCGGAGGAGGTAATACCCTTAGTCCTGCTTGGTTTAGTTGGATGGATGGGTATAAATACAATGGTGCTCCTGGAGCTGTGTCTAGAGGAGGAAGAAGGGGCGGCCGGCTCCTCTTTCTCCACTGCTAGATAGGGGTTGTGCGTGTGTGTGTGAAGGTGATCGTCCGTCCCCGTTGCATGTGGGGCTCGAGGGTTTTTATAGGCCAACCCCTGGCTCTTATAATATGTTCTAAGTACAAAGGTGGGGGGACCCGGCTGGCAGTCTCTCCGGCTGGCCAGAGGGTCTCGCCATTCGTGCCGTCTCGTCATTGGTGGGGTCCGTCGGCCGAGCGGTCCCATCTCCCGTTGGGGCCCGCCTGCCGGCTCTGCAATTGGCCCTCGCCCATCTGCTGTGGCACGGGTCGCCCGGGGGGGGGGGGCGTCGTCTAGCGCCGGCCGGCCAAAGTCTCCGGTACGGCCGGCCATGCTGTAGCCATGCCGGGGTAAGTAATCGAGTGGTAAGGGCGTGCCGACACTGTTCCTACGGCCGGTCGCGCTCGCGGAGGTCAGCGGTCGGGACGGTTGGACTGTAGCCACGCGCGATAGTGCGTCAGCGACCACTGTAGCCATAGGGCCGCCCGTCGTGCCGGTCGCGTCGTGTCGTCGTACCCGTGCGCAGAGGGACGGGACGTCGCATGTCAGTTTCAAGGTCAACGAAAGAGGCGCCCCGAAGGCAGCCGGCCATGCCCAGCCGGCCGAGGGTCCAGCCGGCTCCTCGACCAACCGTCCGGGGCACCAGCCGGCACCGACTTGTGCCGGACGTCCTCCAGCCGACCGCGTAGTTATTCTTTGAAGCGAAAGGGAAAAGACCCGTTGTTTTGGCCTACCCAGGTGTAATAATTCCGTCACCAGCAAAGCATCTTCTGTTCATTTGATCATGTCCATTTGTCCGCTGAACGATTGCCCAATGCTATGCTATGGACAGTTGCGCAAGCTAGCTAGCTTTCTTATATTCAACAATCAGAAGAGTTAGTTGCTCAGCTGTTAAGATGCTGTGGTTTAGTTAGGTTGCTGCAGCATCCAGCTTTATGGTTCTTTGTGCAAACGGTTTGCCAACTTGGGATTTTTGTGGTTTTCTTTTCGAGGAGGACGGAGGTTTCGTGGCGGCAAGCATGCAAGGTGGAAACGCCAGCTAGAACATGGGACACGGCAACGAACAAAATTTGTGTAGGAAACGAGTGTCGAAGCTTGGCTACATGCTCGAGGTATATTATACATCATACACGTATGGTGTGCCCACACATGTGGTATACACCGACAAATGTATTCCGACTGACTGGTGTCGGGATTCAGAATACAGAATACGCGGATCCAGTGAGATCCAAGTCCGAATCTAAGCTGCATTGGATTACCCCGATACGTCGGCCACCGCCCAAGAACCGCGGAGTAGTGGTCATGTACGAGTACACCTGTGGACCGCCCGCTGCATACGGACACGGCTACATGCGCCCGCGCCGGCCGCGCGTGCCCAAGTTCCGCGGGAAACGGCCGTAACGGTCAGGTCTGGTCGGTCCTCGCCGTCCACGCCCAGCCGGCAGCGGGGACGGGCGCGTCAAGGCAATGACACCTGGGGACGCGCGCCACAATCAAGCTCCACGGATCGCCCAACACCAGCCAATTGTCTAGTCGGCGAACCAGCGCCTTTAATCCCATCGCCGATTGATATAAATTGTCTAAACAAAAAAGCTGGAACGGAAGAAAGAAACCGGCACCCACGGTCCTCCTCCGTCCTCGCACTCCTCACCCACGTCACCGTCCACCATGACGCCGCCCGGTATTATCACGTGCGCCGCCACGCGTAGCGTCTCCGTGGAGGCCACGGCCGCAGCGGAGCGGAACCGGGCGACTGTAAACTGTTGTAAAAGGTGGCGGCGACGCCGTTCGTGCGCGCGGACTGCGGACGCGCAGCGGCCGTCGTGCCCGCCGCGCTCGCGCGCTGGCTCACGGGATTCGCGAGCCCCGCGGGGGTGGGCCACCGCGCGCAGCGCAATCGCGCTGGGACGCACCGGGTGTGTCGACCGACCGATCGAGGGTCCCTGGCCTGCTTCCCGCCATGCGCCATGTCGCCGTCACGTACCGCTCATGGGTTTCGTGCCCGGCCCAGTTTCGCAGCGCTCGCTTGCGACGCGCACTACGTGATCTCAGCCACTCCATCCGGATATGGACACCCCGCTCGTTTCCTCACCTGCCCCTTCCAAGTTCCAACCTCAAGTATTTGGTGAAAGAACTGGGTTAATTCGAGATGGATGAAGCGCTAATGGTTTGCACAGTTTCCACGCAGAATCGTCCTGTATTTGTGGTATTTGGATTTGGAGAGCATGCTTTGCCGTGAATATAGTTAAGACGACGACGCTGCGAAGACATGCAACATGCATCGACCACATATCACTTCACCCCATACTGTCATGCCGAAGCCAGCGCCACCCAACCTACCTACAAGACCGTACTCTACCATGCCATCCGGGGCTATAGAAAACCGGGCCTGGACCGAGGAAGCAGGAACCCAGTTGCCCAATTCGTCGGAACCCGAGGCCCTCCGTCAGAAACACGCCGTCCCCCCTTGGCAGGCAGGCAGGCTGCAGCCCCTGAGAATACACTCCACCACGTCTCCCTACCCGCGCCAGCTCCGGCTTCGTCCTGGCACGTCCGTCGACGCAATCCGATAGTCCAGCCAGCCATTCATCCGCTGCCCTGGCTCTCTCCCTTATTAGTACGCCCCCACCCTCTCCCTCTCCCACAGTCCCACGACACCAACAGCTGCGCCAACAGCAACGGCCCAGCTAAGCACAGCTCGCCCACCACCGGACGTACCACGTACAGAGCTAGCTGCTAGCACCACCCATGGCCGCGGAGGAGCCCAAGAAGGTGGAGGTGGAGGCGGCGCCGGAGCCGGAGGCCGCACCGCCGGCCGTCCCGGCCGCGGAGCCCGAGCCCCCCGCCAAGGACGTCACCGAGGAGAAGGCCGTCGTCCCCGAGCCCGCGCCCGCCGCCGACGAGGAGAAGGCCCCCGTCGATGACTCCAAGGCCCTCGTCGTCGTCGAGAGTGAGTGACTCCGCCGCTTGATTTGCGCTGTTTCTCCTTACTATTTCAGTCAAATTTGCTCTTGTTTCGGCAAGGCCGGCCTGTGGTTGAAATTGAATGATGGAAAGGGGGTGGGCGTGCTAGGATCTGCTAGGTGCGAGCAACTTTTCCTCCGTGTTAACAGGAGATGAACAGTAGTGGTAGTACTAGGTTGAAGTACTGATGATCCTGGGATATTATTTGCCTTGCTTTTTTTCCCTTCCTGCTTCCTCTCCTTACTTTTCTTGGCATGATTATTGCTCTTGTTGACACCTAGAGTATGATTAACTCGGTTATTTCAGTTACGTGTTCATAGGGATTACTGGCGTTAGTTGCAATTGTTATTTGCTTTGTGCTTTGGCTGCTTCGAGACACTTTGTTGGTGCCGCAAACAGCTCTGATAGATATCCCAAATGTTTGTCTGAATATTTTTCCTGCTTTCTAAATGATTCTATTATGAAAAAAAAACATCGGATGCAACCATGGTCTGCTTGCGAAATTAATTCGTTTCTAGTGCCGCAGAAAAAAAAATCGAACCGGAATTGCTGCAGAGTTTTGGACGAAACAAAAAACAGAGAGCATCTTAGGACAACATAGATATAGCTAGGGTGATGTTGGCCATGTGTAGCTTCACTGAAAATATGTTGCAGAATTTGTTCTTGGTTGGAATTTAGAAAATATAGTCGTTGGAACTTCCCTGAATCCCTCGCTCCGCCTTATCCCTTTGTCTTCTTTCTGCCCCTGCTCTCCGTTCTCGCTACTTCTCTCTGTGTCTTATCCATCCCAGTTTCCTTTTTTGGAGGAATCTCAGTTTCACTTTAACACCCTAGAAAGTGTCCAAAATGGTACTATGCTGGGGGAAAAGGAACCAAAGAGAAGCAAAAGCCACATCAAGAACAACCTTTCCCGAGCTATGTGACTTCTGTCTGCATGTTCAATACATATTTCTTCAACCATGCAGATAAGTGTTGTAGTAGCAGTTAGTGTTTGGGTTTAGAACAGATAAAACCACTACGTGCGCACTCACTGACTGATAAAACCAGTACACGCGCACTCACTAACTGTCGTATCTTCTTTGGAGAGGAATAAAGCTATTCTATTTTAAAAAAATGACATATTGTAGTTTGGGATGGGCAGGCAGTTGCTTTCTGTTGCTGCTCTAAGTCATCATGGATGATAGATGTACTACTATGCTATAAACGTTCAGTAGTTCAGTTGCTTGCATAGTTGGAAAGATCGTTCGGTTTACCTGGTGACCATATGGCCGTATTACTGTTTTGAAGTGGATAGACATTAAGTAAGTATGTGGTATCGAAAGGAAAATGTGCAACTAATACCTATATGATAGTTCTCCTCTGGTTTGGCACTCAATGACAGCGTGCTCCCCTTCCCACGAAAAGACCAAACACTACGCGAATAAATAGCAACGTTGGAAGAAACTGCAGGGCCAATTAGCAACAAGCTTTTAATCATAAAAATATGCACCTAGTAATCCTCAGAATTATGACCATGCTGGAGTGTGAGTCAAGAATATTCATAAAACTGTGCATTGGATGCTGAAACTTCAGTGTATGATGTCATTGTTTAGCCATTCCTTTATCCAGAAGGACTGTAAGTAGCTTTCTATCTTACTCTGTTTGCGTCTGTGGTTGGAGAAGTTCAGAGAATAAGATAAGTCTTACACAAGTCACCATTATATAAGATCTTACTACCAAAGGATACGCTAGAAGTTAACTTCTGAAGTCCACGGATTATGTAATGCCCGCAACACGGGTGGGTACTAAAAATCATTTGACATTATACAGAAAGATGCTAGCTTCTTGCTCCTTAATTACTCTCATATCAAATTGTCATGTTACAACTCTTGCTATAAGATACTTCTACATTTTTCTGCTTACCAGAGGTTGCAGATGAACCTGTTGCTGAGAAACCCACAGATGAGAAGTCTGCACATGGCGGCTCAAATGACAGAGGTGATTATTGAATAATTTGAATTATCTTCTTATCATAGAGTACAAATATGCTGACAAACTACCTGAAAACCCTCTATCCAGACCTCGCTCTTGCAAGGGTGGAAAGTGAAAAGAGGAACTCTTTAATTAAAGCATGGGAGGAGAATGAGAAGACAAAGGCTGAGAACAAGTATGTTACTATTTATATTTATCCATTCATGCTTTTTCAATGGTATGGTAGATTTATCACTACTCTGTTATATTGGATGTGCATGTTACATATCTCAAAGGTGCCCTTCAGCCACTTTAATGGTTTCAACTAGGAACCAGAGCCTATATAAAGCTTCATGTTAGTAATATGTCTAGTCTTACTGTCCCAAGACACGGAGGATGTGTCAACCCCGTCTTATTCAAACAATAATAAGAACACGTACAGCGCAACTACCAACAGATATCATGAAAGAAGCTATGCCATTTTGAAGAAAATGAAGAAGTTGTATATTTATAGCTAAATTATGTTCTTGAACACGTTCATTAAGTAGATGATGTAAAATGGGAGCGGATTAGGAGCACTCTGGTGCTCCACCACCCTATATTCAAAAAACAAATATTAGTAATTTAAACAAGGGTAGAAAAATGCCAGAACTTTTTTAGAATCCAATATGACTAGGTAATGTACTAGTATAAAAAGTTTGGCCAAGGAATTATTCGTCTCAATTTCAGGAAAAAAAATTATGACGACAATATAGCATGAATAGTACTTTTATCTAGCATTTTTGGGGAAGTCTTTGATCCCGGATGCAATGAAGGTCATTCGCTGTTTAATCTTTTTATACGAGTGCAATACTTGGTCATGTTTGATTCCATAAAAAGTTCAAAGATTTTTTTTGAATTACTAAATTATTTTTTAATATAAGGGGGTGTAGCACCCAAGAGCTCCTATGTACTTTCGATGTAAATTTTCCTAATCTTGATTCACATCAATATCACAGGGCTACTAAAAAGGTATCTGCTATTCTCTCATGGGAGAACACCAAGAAAGCAAACATTGAAGCTCAACTGAAGAAGATTGAGGTACTTTCATCGTTACCATTCTTTGCATATTACATCAAAGGATGAGGCTCGTTATTGTACAGTTATCGATATCCATCTGCAGTTCTGGACATGGTACTCTCTTCATATGCCATCCCGCAAACTAAATCTTGTGACTCTGCACACTTTTAGGAGCAATTGGAAAAGAAGAAGGCTGAATACGCCGAGAAGATGAAGAACAAGGCCGCAATGATCCACAAGGAAGCTGAAGAGAAGAGAGCGATGGTCGAGGCAAAGAAAGGGGAGGAACTCCTTAAGGCAGAGGAGATGGCCGCCAAGTACCGCGCCACCGGCAACTCTCCCAAGAAAGTCATGGGATGCTTCGGGGCCTGAAGTAAAAAATGTTTCTTGTTCACAATTGGGGCAAGAGTGAATCAAGTGTTTATCAGTGGTTGCTTGCTTCCTTGTTTCTTTCATCCGTCCAAGTTGTGTAGTGTGCCTTGTGTGTAAAGTCTGCCGGTTTCTGTATATACATATTGCTCCCAGGACAGGTGTTCGGTTGTGTACATCTTTCATGCTTGACAAGCAACATTCTTATGTGTAGTTAAGAAGTCACATTTGTTATTACTCTTGACATTTAAGCAGTCGTTTTTTGGTCTCATCCTGGTTTTGATGTTGTTTTCTCTCACTGTGTTTGATTGAATTGATTCCATTTGCGCCTACGTCTATATGCTTATCATGTTTATTTCATCAAGAGGGAAAAAATCCAGGTCCAAGGAAAATAAATCTAATCACATATGGCTTCTACTAAGCACAAACAACACCGATTTTTATTTTATGTTTTAAACAAAAATGCTAGTCCGACGTAACCTGCTACTTAAAGTTACGTTCTTTCCTTCCTCTCAACTAATGATGGGATGGAACTGGGCCTTTTCTTCTTCCAACCAAATCAGGCCATACCAACTTTTACGTAGTGACGGTGTCCTAGACTAGGGGGTACTAACCTAGTCAGCTGAGGGTCCTTGATGTAAGAGCACATTTTTTCATGTGTGGTTTTGATAATTGATGACACCTCTATGGACTAATGGTTGCCTTGAGTTATATTCGAAGGATTTGTCCTTAGGCACTTCTTGAAGTCCATCTGTTAGGTTTCAAGGAGTTTATATGATGACCAAGGTGATATTCAAGGTTTATCCAAAGATTGGTCATGTGAGAGTTGAGCTTATTGCAAGCATGTCTTGAAGAAGAAGATTGTGCGAGCATTCATGATTACCTTCAAGACATCATCTTTATGAAAAGAGAAGATAAGATACAAGCTGATCAAGACTAAGTCAAAGAGTGAATCAAGTTGACAACACACAAAGCGTACAAGATGTACCGAGAGGGATCAAGTGATTCCATGGTATGATAAGCATTGTCCATTACGCTTTGTGTATTAACCCATGTTCCTTGTGAGAGTTCTTTGTGGGGTTAGGTATATTTCCATGGGATTGCATCAAGAGGAAGATCTCATACAACCCATGGAAGATGACATCAAGTGGTGATCGTCATCAAGGTTGCGGTGTGCAAGTTCAAGTGAATCATCACGGAGAGATCATGCTTGAAGCTTGCCATCCATTGTGGTGACAATGGACTAGTAAAGATGTGCCGAAGAGTGGCTCACCCATAATGGAGTATGGGGAAGCAATCTACTAGTCTACATCGAGCCGGCGTAATAAAGAAAGGTGGTCCATCTTGAGAAGGACAAGATCGTCATCATCTAGATCAAGTGGACTATGCGCAAGGCAAAGGTTTGACCTTGATAACGTTTTCCATTTTACCGGTCTCATAGTGGTAGTTGGGAGACTGGGTTATAGGATCGATAGTCGTACTATCAAGGGGGGCTCTCAAGTGAGTAGCTTGATCATATCGTTCGTTGAGAGCTCAAACCATTTGCATCCTTGCATCATCATCTTTCTTGGTCCTTATTTGTTTTTTCTCTATGTGAGTTTTTGAGCTTACAGTCTTCATTGTGATAAGTTTAAGCTCATCGAAAACAGATTTCGTATCCATCATATTGTGTTTTCAGTGTTGGAGATTTTGTCGGATATTTATTCAGAAGGTCATCTTCCTTATCCTAGTGGTATTTATTCTCCATTTCTTGTTCTTAATGTAACTAGTCATTTTTGGATAGCTTTCGTTGTCCTTTATCGAACAAGCTTGAGTTTGCTCAAATCAGAGCTCGTATGTGAAAATTGTGGCTGTTTTAGTATTACCTGTTTTACATAGAGAGGTTGTACCGCCCCATAGAGAGGTTGTATCGGTTGACCAGTACAACCGGTGTTTGGAGCGGTTGTACCGCTCCAGAATTGGTCCGGAGGTTGTACCGGCCATGTACCACTCTACCACCGGACTTGGTTATGTTTTTGAGCGGTTATTGGGCGGTTGTAAGCCGGTTATTCCGGTATAATTGGTACTACCGGTTGTATCGGTGAGCAAAGAGGTTGTATCTCCTATGTGATTCTGCACATAACGACACCTATTGTATTGGCTTTCTAAGCTTTTCGCCCATTTTGGAAATCGATGCTAATGGGGGAGAAGTTTAGAGATTTTAATTTTGAAAGCTTAGAGAGTTTTGCTTTTATTCCTTAAGCATTTGCATCTCACACCCATGCACTACTCTGCATGTGTGTGTGCTTGGTTATGCTTATTTCCTTATATAAACTCTCTTGAAAGTGGTTGTCATCAATTACCAAAATGGGAGAGATTGTAAGATCACATTTCTCTATGTGTGGTTTTGGTAACTGATGACACCCCTATGGACTAATGGTTGCCTTGAGTTATATTCGAAGGATTTGTCCATAGGCACTTCTTGAAGTCCATCTGTTGGGTTTCAAGGAGTTTATATGATGACCAAGGTGGTATTCAAGGTTTATCCAAAGATTGGTCATGTGAGAGTTGAGCTTATTGCAAGCATGTCTTGACGAAGAAGATTGTGTGAGCATTCATGATTACCTTCAAGACATCATCTTTATGAAGAGAGACGATAAGATACAAGGTTGATCAAGACTAAATCAAAGAGTGAATCAAGTTGATCAACACACAAAGCATACAAGATGTACCGAGAGGGATCAAGTGATCCCATGGTATGATAAGCATTGTCCATTATTCTTTGTGTACTAACTCATGTTTCTTGTGAGACTTCTTTGTGGGGTTAGGTATATTTCCATGGGATTGCATCAAGAGGAAGATCCCATACAACCCATGGAATATGACATCAAGTGGTGATCGTCATCAAGGTTGCGGTGTGCAAATTCATGTGAATCATCACGGAGATATTATGCTTGAATCTTGCTGTACATTGTGGTGACAATGGACTTGTGAAGATGTGCCGAAGAGTGGCTCACCCATAGTGGAGTATGGGGAAGCAATCTACTAGTCTTCATCGAGCCGGCGCAATAAAGAAAGGTGGTCCATCTTGAGAAGGACAAGATCGTCATCATCTAGATCAAGTGGATTATGCGCAAGGCAAAGGTTTGACCTTGATAAGGTTTTCCATTTTACCGGTCTCATAGTGGTAGTTGGGAGACCGAGTTATAGGATCGATAGTCGTACTATCAAGGGGGCTCTCAAGTGAGTAGCTTGATCGTATCGTTCGTTGAGATCTCAAACCATTTGCATCCTTGCATCATCATCTTTCTTAGTCCTTATTTGGTTTTTATCTATGTGAGTTTTTGAGCTTACGGTCTTCATTGTGATAAGTTTAAGCTCATCGAAAACAGATTTCGTATGCATCCACGTTCCTTCAATTGGTATCTGAGCTAGGCTCTCATTATTAGGTTTAACAACCTAGAGAGTAAGGATGTCGACTAGGGGATTAGGATACTCTGGCACTCTTAGTTTCAATGGCACAAATTTTGATGTTTGGGTAATTCACATGCTTAATCACTTTAGGGTCATGGACCCAAATTTAGAGCGAATTGTAGATATGGATTTTTCTGCTCCAAAGGATTCTCAACACATATCTTTAGAGGATGAGAAGAAATCGTATCTCAATGCTCAAGCTTATAATGTGCTTTTTGATGCTTTGAGCAATGTAGTTATATTTCAACTCATGCCATTCCGGGATGCTCATGAGTTGTGGACAAAGCTTCAAGATAAATATGGTGTGTCCAAGATTTGTATGGATGATTGTTCTCCCTCCACCTCTGGCCATATTGCATTCTCAACTTCATCTACTTCACCTACATGTGGATTGCCACAAGGTAATGATTTGGTGAGTAGTGATGATCATTGTAATGGTGATAGTGGGATAATTGTTGATGATCCTTCATCACTATCTTATTGCAATGCTTCATCTTCTGACTTTAACACTTTGAGCATTCTTAATGTTTCACATGCTCGTGTTGATAGTCCTTGCATATCATGTAGAAATTGCTTGACTACATCTCACAATGATATGCTTGCTATATCTTGTTGCCATGACAAAAATGTATCTATTTCCTCGAGTTGTTGTGCTAACAATGTAAAGGAAACCCAACACTCTATGGAACAAGATGTGGTCTTGAATGGTGCTTCAAGGGATCCTACATCATCATCTATTATTTCTCACTTTTGCCTTACAACTAAGGCTTCAAAGGTATCTTCTACTTTCAATCCTAATAAATCTCATGATGATGATGTTCATGATAATGAGGATGAGGATAATGATGAAGAGTGTGATAATATCGCTTCCTTAAAAATTAAGGGAGAAATGATTTTTAAAGCTCTTCATAAGAATAAAATTGCTCGTCCCAACTTCATGGAAATCATGTCTATTGCCATTGAGGGCAAGAAATATATTGAGGAGTTGGAAGCTCATCTCGAGGAGCATGAGACCACCATTGATAAAATGGAATGTCATGAGCGTGATTACACTAATGAGATCGCGGACTTATCTCAAGCTCTTGAAAATGAACAAACCACCAAGGAATCTCTTGAGGAGACCTTTGCTCTAGAATTATCTAGATTAAAGGAATCCCATGAAAGAGCTCTCGAGGTGGCCAATGATTTTAGAACTAAAAATGATAAGCTTGAAGTTTCACATGCTAAACTCCTTGAGGACTTTGAGCACCTCGAAAATGGCTCAAGGGTCATTAAAAGTTCGCTCATTGAACTCACCGAGTCTCATGCTCAACTTGAAGCTTCATATGCTAAAGAGCTTGCCAAGTTGCCTTCTCCTCTTGTTGTTAATGATGATGCTTGTGCTACTAACTCCATTCCTTGTGAAGCATCCATTTTGAAGGAGAATGTTGAGCTAAGGGCTCAACTTGAGTTGCTATCTAGCAATTATGGGAAATTGGAAGAAAGTCATGAAAGCTCTCGAGCTCTCATGGTTATCTTCTAGTATCCCATAATGTGCTAAAAATAGCTCATGAGGCTAGTACTACTAAGATAACATCTAGTGAGCCTCATGTGGACATTAGCACTACATGTAGTAGATATGCTTTATTGCCATGTGCTAGTCCTCGTAGTTCATCTACTGATAATGTTGCTACACCCTATGATGAATTAATTTCCTTGCCTTGTTGCTCTAACGATGAAGCTTATACTTCCTCTAGTACTTGTGTTCATACTAACCATGTAGAGGAATTTAATGAGCTCAAGGCCCAAGTCACTTCTTTGAAGAAAGACTTGGAAAAGAGTCATGAAGGGAAGTCCTCACTGAACAATATCTTGAGTGTGCAAAAATCCCCAAATGACAAAGGTGGACTTGGATTCAACTGCAAGAAGAAGAAGAAGAAGAAGAAGAAGAAGAAGAAGAAGAAGAAGTCGACAAACTACAAGAAGAAGGGCCAAGAACAAGTCAAGAATTCGGCCAAGATTATTTGCTTCAAGTGCAAAATAGAAGGGCACCATGTAAGATCTTGCCCATTGAAGAAGAAGCCTCAAAGTAACAAGGAGCGGCCACAAGTTCAATCACATGCTCAACCTCAAGTTGAAGAAAGCCTTTTCCCATTAAGACCCAAGTCACCACTCCTCAAGTTGAGAAATCAATTGAGAAGAAAGTAAAGGATATATGTTGCTACTTATGTCGTGAGAAGGGTCACTTCGCTTCTTCTTGCACGAAAGGTATCTCATTCAACCCAATCATTATTGATGATATCTATTCTCTTGGGAAGGATAAGCTTGTCAATGTGTTTGCCAAATGTGTTGGTACTCAAAGTGGTGTCAAGAAATGAACCATTTGGGTATCCAAGCCTATTGTGACTAATCTCTTAGGACCCAACTTGGTTGGGGACCAACAAGCTCAAACTTGATCAATAGGTGTTGTTGGAGGGCATTGGTGACTTGGCTACATCATGAAGATTTAAGGGATCTTCATCATTCATATTATTTCAAGCCAAGTCATTTGGATAATCAAGTCTCTATCTTAGAACCAATGTGCCTCCTTGCGGTAACTTGTACTTAAATTGTTTACATTGTTAGTTACTTGCCCCTTTGCATGTTGTGGTTTTGTACCTTGCATGTGTTTGTATAGGGTGTGCCTCCGGCTTGCTTATCTTGAGTAATCAAGTATGTGTATTTTGGTTTCCACATCATGTATGTGTGTGTATTGTGTTGAGCCTTTTTACATCTTGTCTTATCTTAGTTGTCTCTTATGAGGAGTTAATGGATTATCCCATTTTGGGGAAGTGATTTGCTTTGTGCACCTCATGATCCTACAAATGTGAGTACATGAGGAATACCACCTAGTTTTGATATTACAATATTATCTAGCTTCTATGTGGTATGTCTTCTCATGATAAATTTAAATTCTAAATGGTTCATTAATCATCTCTTGTTGGATTTCATGTACCACTTGTTAATAATGTTGGGTTACCACATTATGGGGGAGTAATATACTATGTTCATATTACAAGCCTAGAGAACGTGTACATTCGAGATATTGCCACTTAGAGTTGATATTATAATTTATCTTGTTCCTAAGTGGCATGTTAGTTCTACAAGTGTCATTTGCTTATGGTTTACATGTGAAGATGATGTTGGATATCTTTGCAATCTACAATAGGAAATATTTTGGATTACTTCTTGTCCTTTGACAATTGGTATCCTTTTATGTGGTAGAAATTTTTGATCATCTTTACATTGTATTTTGTTTATTGTTTGTCTTCCTTGCCTCTTGTGGATCTTTTTGAGCATGTCTAGTGTTTCTATAGATATAGGGAAAGTGATGATCCCATCACGTGCATGCTGTATCCAAATGCAAATTCTATATAATGCACATATCTTGGGGGAGCCCTCCTATTTTCTTTAGAACACTCTCGTTTGATCCTCATCAAGTGTGTGTTGGTGGGAGCCAAGCCTTTTCTCTACAGTGCTTTGTGCCATCATGAAAATTTGCGGAGGGTTTGGTTTGGTTGGAACCTAGCTCTCTTTTGGGAACTTGATACCTCTTGTTTTCCTTCAATTGGTATCTTGTTTCCTTCTATTTGGCATGTGTCAATGGATATCTCATTCCTTGATGTATATTTTAGTTGGTATCTGTCAAGTGACAATTTTTCGTTTGGTATCTTTTTTTCACTTGATACCTTATCTTTCGGTATCTTATCAACTGTGTGTTGATTTGATTTTTGAAAGCCCCGAGCATGCATATTTTCTGCATGTACTTTCGTTGACCCAATATATACGGGAGACTCCACTATGACATAAATTGGCTAAAGCGTGCATGAAATTCAATTTCATATCTATATGCACATATTTATGTGGAGTTTTGTCCTATGTATTGTTGGTCTACTAACTTTTTGGTCCCAATGAGTTTGGGTACCATTTTGTTTGTGTTGTTGTTCTAGGAATAATTGGAGATACCTTGGATGCTCGGCTCACTTACAAGGAAGGTGTTGACACCATGTGCTTTGTGGATCCAAGCTAGGATGATCAATGAACCACTATCTACTTCATCAATCCAATGATATCCTCGTAAAAAGTATCTACTTCATGCATGCATTTCTCGCAATCAACCTTTTATAGGTTGCATCATGGCATGAAATTCTTGAGTCTTTCTTGTGGTACTTGTTTCCTTTCTCAAACATCTCAACGATGATGTCATATTGCTAGTTGTGATGTCTTTGATGTTCGTGTATTGGAAGTTCGTTTATGTACAATAAGAAAATATTAGGATATGTGATATGCTTTCAAGCAAAGATCTTATTGGTATATTTATGACTTCCTTTTGAATATCTTGTTCATTCCTTCTTGTAACTATTTCGTGTGTACATCATTCTTTGTGGATATATCATCATGATTGTCCTCTACCTAGAATCTTATACACATCAGGGAAGTTACATCTCTAGTTGATATCCTCTTTTCTTTCACATCCATCGTTGCATTCCCTTTTTATTTCCTTGGTGGTTTCGTGAAAGAATTTGTCTTGAGTGCGGATCTTATATCCTTGCATCTTGATGCACTCCTTGGTGGTGAAGATTATTTTCCTCATGCTTGTCTTCACGAGGGTTTTTCCATATCGATTGGTATTCCTCCTCTTGACAAGGCTATTATTTCCTATATTCACCAAGGGTTGTCACAAGCTTTGTTTTTTAATTTTCTTATTAGTAAGCTTGTGAACCCATTTGCTAGTGGCTTGTGTGTGGGAAGGATATGTCTTGCACTTTATGTCTCATTTCGTCAAGACTATGTTGATGCTTAATGCTCATCCTTATATTAGTCTTCTCAAGTGCTTTGCCATGACTCACACACATCATTTTGGTTGAGCCTATTCTTAAACCTCTTTTACATGTTGCTCAACCATATGTTTGGTGCAAGTGATATTCTTATTGTCTTATCTACTTGCTTGCACTTGTTGTGTGTTTATATTGATTTTGGGGGAGTCATGATCCTATTTTGTGCACTTGTAGTCAAATACAAAAATTCTTAATTGTGCACAAATCATGGGGAGCTCCTCTAGTTTCTTTATAAACACTCTTTTGCCCATATCATAATATCTTTCATTCATATGGCTTGTAGGACCATGTGATTGTTTGTTCCAATTGGCTTCCTTTGATTGCTTGCTTCACTTTGGTGTATGTCTTTGTGCCATACAATCCTTTTTGCAATCTTTGGATCCTCAATATAGTTTGTTTTCCTCCAACTACTTATCATTGGATATGTGTATTTTATTACACTCCAATGTGGTATTCAAGGTTTATCCAAAGATTGGTCATGTGAGAGTTGAGCTTATTGCAAGCATGTCTTGAAGAAGAAAATTGTGTGAGCATTCATGTTTACCTTCAAGACATCATCTTTATGAAGAGAGAAGATAAGATACAAGGTTGATCAAGACTAAGTCAAAGAGTGAACCAAGTTGACAACACACAAAGCGTACAAGATGTACCGAGAGGGATCAAGTGATCCCATGGTATGGTAAGCATTGTCCATTACGCTTTGTGTACTAACCCATGTTCCTTGTGAGATTTCTTTATGGGGTTAGCTATATTTCCATGGGATTGCATCAAGAGGAAGATCCCATACAACCCATGGAAGATGACATCAAGTGGTGATCGTCATCAAGGTTGCAGTGTGCAAGTTCAAGTGAATCATCACAGAGAGATCATGGTTTAAGCTTGCCGTCCATTTTGGTGACAATGGACTTGTGATGATGTGCCGAAGAGTGGCTCACCCATAGTGGAGTATGGGGAAGCAATCTACTAGTCTTCATTGAGCCGGCATAATCGGGAAAGGTGGTCCATCTTGAGAAGGACAAGATTGTCATCATCTAGATCAACTGGACTATGCACAAGGCAAAGGTTTGACCTTGATAAGGCTTTCCATTTTATCGGTCTCATAGTGGTAGTTGGTAGACCGGGTTATAGGATCGATAGCCATACTATCAAGGGGGGCTCTCAAGTGAGTAGCTTGATCGTATCGTTTGTTGAGAGATCAAACCATTTGCATCCTTGCATCATCATATTTCTTGATACTTATTTGCTTTTTCTCTATGTGAGTTTTTGAGCCTACGGTCTTCATCGTGATAAGTTTGAGCTCATCGAAAACAGATTTCGTATGCATCATATTGTCTTTTCAGTGTTGGAGATTTTGTCTGATATTTATTGGGAAGGTCATCTTCCTTATCCTAGTGGAATTTATTATCCATTGCTTGTTCTTAATTTAACTAGTCATTGTTGGATAGCTTTCATTGTCCTTTATCCAACAAGCTTGAGTTTGGTCAAATCGGAGCTCGTATGCGAAAATTGTGGCTGTTTTAGTATTACCTATTTTACATAGAGAGGTTGTACCGCCCCATAGAGAGGTTGTACCGGTTGACCAGTACAACCGGTGTTTGGAGCGGTTGTACCGCTCAAGAATTGGTCCGGAGGTTGTACCAGCCATGTACCACTCTACCACCGGACTTGGTTCTGTTTTGGAGCGGTTATTGGGCGGTTGTAGGCCGGTTATTCCGGTATAATTTACCAGTTGTACCGGTGAGCATAGAGGTTGTACCGCTCCTATGTGATTCTGCACATAACAGGCAGATTTGTGGGGACCTATTTAAGGGGGTCTTCTTCCCCAATGGTCCCCATCTTTTGAGCTTGTGTTTGCCCCCCATTGTTGACCCTCTTTGAGCTTGCTATCTCTCAATCCCTCCAATGATTCTTGCTCCTTTTTGAGGGAAAAGAGAGAGGAGATATAGATCCACATTTCCACCAATCACTTTCTCCTCTATGTGAGGGGAACCCCTTGGATCTAGATCTTGGAGTTCTTCATGTTCTTCTTCATTTTTCCTCTCACTTTCCTCCATAGCATTAGTTGTTGTTGTGAGATTTGGGAGATAAGGACTTGGGCACTCCGTGTGCCCTTGCCATTGCATTTGGTGCATAGGTTTGAGTTCTCCATGGTGATACGTGGAAGTCTAAGTTGAGAAGCTTATTACTCTTGGGTGTTTGAGCACCCTAGAGCTTGTTCCTCTTGGGTGTCTTGGCGCCCTAGACGGCTTATGTTGCCTCGGAGCTCAATCATTGTGGTGCAAAGCTCCGGGCAAGCTTCGGGGTCTCCAATTAGGTTGTGGAGATTGCCCCGAGCATTTGAGGTCACCTCGGAGCCACAATCCATTGTGATGAAGCTTCATAGTGTCATTGGGAGCCTCCAATTAAGTTGTGGAGATTGCCCCAACCTTGTTTCGGTGACCACCCTCAAGGGTCCCTTAGTGTAATCACGTCATCTTGCATTGTGCGAGGGCGTGAGGAGATTACGGTGGCCCTAGTGGCTTCCTTGGGAGCATTATGCCTCCACATCCCTCTGAAAGGAGATTAGCATCCGCAAGGGTGTGAACTTCGGGATACATCGCCGTCTCCGTGTGCCTCGGTTATCTCTTACCCGAGCCCCTTTACTTATGCACTTTACTTTGTGATAGCCATATTGTTTCTTGCTATATATCTTGCTTTCACTTAGTTGTTTATATTTCTTAGCATAAGTTGTTGGTGCACACAGGTGAGCCTAGTTGTTTTAGGTTTTGTGCTTGACTTATTAAACGTTAGTTTTATTCCGCATTTGTTCAAGCCTAAACCGTAATTATTTTAAAGCGCCTATTCACCCCCCTCTAGGCAACATCCACGTCCTTTCACTTGGATTGGGCCAAGAGATTCTCCTCTTTCTCAAGATGGACTCCAGAAGCTGCACGATGGGTCGTGATCGGGACTGCATCTGCCAAAGGCTTGACATATACTCCAAGACTTCTCATGTCGCCTCCATGCCCAGATATCGATCTTGTAGCCCTAGATACCCTACCTGGCGTGTATATAATCCATAGGATTTAGTCCATAGAGGGCAGATACATCAACGCAATATCATCCACCTATCCCTAGGGTTAAAACACATCTGACAATCTCGAGGTAGATCAACTTTGTACTTGATACTTCTCCATTGATATAAACAAGAGCATGGAATAGGGTTTTACCTCCATCAAGAGGGCCCAAACCTAGGTAAACACCATCTCCCTATTCCTGTTGCCATTCGTCCGCCCATAGCTCGGGATCCCCTATCCAGAGGTCTACCGATTTTCACACTCACACGTAGGTTACATAGATGGGACCGGAAGGTGTTGTGTGCACCGCAACGGAGGGTTTACACAAAGAGCTCGTTGTTCGTACAACGGATGTACACAAAGAGTTGTGCACAGTTGGGACCGGAAGGTGTTGTGTGCACCGCAACAGAAGCTGAAGAAGTTAAAGAGGAGTTGGATGAGTTGCAATCGGGGGCTCTCACTGACGAGGCGGCAGATAGGAAGCATGAACTACTGATACTAATAGAAGAAACTTTGGAGAAACAAGAAATTTATTGGGTCCGACGTAATCGAGCAAATTGGCTGAAATATGGAGACTGAAACACAAACTTATTTAACAATTTCGCAACTGCTAGAACAAAAATAAACTAGATCCAGAAACTTTTGGGGGATGATGGTCTTTGCCAGGAAGATGTTGTCAGGGCTCTATGCACTCGATCACCTATGGGGCTATAAGCCCCTTTGTGGTTCGGCAGGGGTGAGGTCACATGCACAAAGAGCAGAAATGGCGAGACAATGTGGTTATCAGGGCGCTGGCACTTTACCCAGGTTCGGGCTGCTGTGAAGCGTAAAACCCTACTCCTGCTTTGGTGGATTGATCAGAGGAACACGAAGAACACGCAACGCTCCAGCCCGGCAAGGGTTGCCTTCAGGGGAGCTACTACGCGAGTACAAGTGTCCAAAGGTCCGAATCTTTACTAGGCTGCCTTGGGCCTCCTTTTATATCTCAAGGGGCAACCACAATGGCAAAACAGACATGTGTTTGATGATTAGATAGCTAACAGTGCTATCATACCTAACTTTGGCACTTAGGACAAAACGCCATAAATGCAGTCTAGGTGGCATGCGGGGATGCATTTTCGGCAGGCTTCTACGACCGCTCTAGCTAGCCATTGCATCACAGCTTGACACGCCTCTAGACGGGTGTCAAGGGGGCATATTTTGTCTTCCATCTTGTCACCACGTGCTTAGCGAGAGCCACTTAGCCACCTGGGGGTTCGACACCGCATCGATAAGTGATTGGTGTTGCGATGCGGTGGAGCGGTGGTCGATCAACTCGCGCTTGCCGGGGGATGGCTTGCCGGGTCTTCCTGAAGGTGGGTGCGCCTTGGTCCCCGGCAAGCACCGGGGATGTTCTTGGCGCATTGGGCTCGTCTTGGGCCGTTTGCATTGATCTTGCCAGTGTTGCTTGGCCCATTGTTGGTTGTTGATGGGTTCTGCTACCAATGCCCGTGCACCGACCCCTAGTGCACCGACTAGAGCCCCCGGGTCTGGTCCACACACGCTTTCCCATCGTCGTTGGGGTGAGGCCCAAAATTTATGCACAAACGCGCAATGTGAGGGGGTAACCGCCCACTTACTATTCAGCACTGACCCACTACCTCAGGCTGTTTCCGCCACGCGTGCCGCATGCATTGCGGGGAGTTCGGTGGGTGCGCGTGACTTCAAGGCCTGGGTGTGATAGAAGCTACAGCGCCAGAGATTGGGGTGATGGGGCGGTTACCTTTTCGCCCGTGAACGTGGGTAGTGGGATTGGTGGAGACGGGCGGCGGCCTTTGGAGTGGAGGAGAGCCAGCCCCTACGCCCTCCCCTATAAATTGGGAGGCCACAATGGCGATGCTCAACCATCTCCTTTTCCTCCTTGGCCCCGAATCCATAACACTCGCTCTTCTTTCTCCTATCCTCGGTCGCATCAGCCTTCTCTATGACTAGGGGCGAGGACGACCCCTGGTTTCCGTTGCGACAACGAGAGCCTCTCGTCAGGATCATGCCGCCGCTTCAGTCGTGAAGGCGGAAGGCTGATCCAATGCGCACGGTGGGAGTGCTGGAAGAGGCCGAAGTCGACACGAGGCCCGCGGTCGGGGGAGGCGGAGTGTTGTGCCCACTTCTCCTCCACCGACGATCCTACTCTGGCTGCGGGGCACACCGAAGGCACGGTGCTGGAATTCGTCGTCAGGCTATGCGACTCCCCTCGCAGTCACTTGCGACTCCCTTGCCCTTTCGCCAAGGCGATAGAGGTTGACAAACCGCATGGGATGTGGTTGCGAGTGCATGGCTGCTGTAACGGTGCCGTGCAAGCTGACGTCGACTTTCCGGTGCACCGCGTCATGTTCCTCAGGCGTGGGTGGAAAACCTTCGCACATGACCACAACTTCATGGGTGGGCATGTCCTCCGCTTCAAGTTGGTGGAGGCCGACGTGCTCTCCGTCAAGATCTACGGGCATTCGGGCGCTCATCTTGGCTGTTGCGAAGAGAGCTCAAGCAACATTGAAAGATCCTCCTCGAGCGATAGCGACGAGGAGGACAATGTCGGTGAAGAAGACGGCAGCGAGCCTCCGGCCCTCAAGGCAGAGTACGCCGACTCAGGCTCCAACTAACCGTCGGTCGCACCATCACCGTCAGCTAGACTCCCCCGACAGAGTGATTTGCCGAGGGTTATTGACTAGGGCACCGCCTTCTCCCCCAGCTAGATCCCGACAGGCTCGTGGACTTCGGCTTCATCTTCCCTTTCGGTGGTCCCGCCGATCGGCGCCCTGCTAGTCCTGACGGGGTCAGGCTGTGCTTCTGTTGGGGCACTCCTTGTGTCCTTTTTCCATTTAGTAGCTTGTTTCTAGGAGAGAAAGTCAAATAAAGGGTTATTAAAGATGCGCCCTCTAATGTAATTTTTATCCAATTTTGTCGAAAATGAATGAAAGAAAAAGACCCGACTATAGAGCGGCGCCGCACCCAGGCTTTGCCGTGCGGCGGCTCTTATACTAATCTAGTATCATGCATATCGCTATCGCGCGCTGTTAAAAAGGCAAAGAAAAGAGAAATAGCGGGCAGAGCATGCAGCCGCCCATGCATCTAGCGAGTAGTAAGCTAATCTAATACTACCAACTACAGTACAAAGTTCATTACTATTGACTAGGCCCGGTAAGAGCAGGCTGCAACTATTCATAGTTTCTCTAACTATTTATAAAAAAGTGTCCTTAAGTTGTTTACGATTTTTAGCAACATGCAGAAAACCATATTAGCATATACAGAAATTGTTCGATAAATGATTTGTTCTACTTGACTAGCTGGTTGCCCAATTAATTCTACCAAATTGTCATGTCATTTTATAAAACTTTGTTGGTACTTACAAAATTCAATTACCACAATGTTTTGTCGTACTTGTCATTTTAATTCTATACCTAGTTACCGTATTGTCTCATAAAGCTCGTTGGTACTTATAAAACCAGTTTGCCACAATATTTTATTGTGCTTGTCATTTTAATTCTACCTAGTTGCCATGTTATCTCGTAAAGCTCGTCGGTACTTATAAAAATCCAGTTGCCACAAATATTTTGTGTGCTTGTCATTTTAATTCTACCTAGTTGCCATGTTTTCTCATAAAGCCTATCCACTGTTATAAAATCTACTCCCTTTGTTTCTAAATATTTGTCTTTTTTATAAGGATTCAACTTCAGACTACATACGAAGCAAAATGGGTGAATCAACACTCTAAATTATGTCTATATACATCCATATGTAGTAGTTCACAGTGAAATCTCTAAAAAGACAGATATTTAGAAACGGAAGGAGTGGTTGTGAACTTATCAGTTTAATTCTATTCAGTTGCCATGTTGGTTAATAAATATTATTGATTTTTCTAAAAACTACTCGTCGTTGTGTTTTTTATGCTTATCTGTACAGATTAGTTGTCACATATTTTGATGTGCTTGCCATTTAAGTTGTACCTAGTGGCCATTTATGCATAACAAATGACAGTGATTGTAAAAACCAATTGCCGGTTATTTTGTCCTCGCTTGTCTTGTTGGTTGCCGGTTTAATTTTACCAAATTGTCATGTTATTTTCATAACCGTAAATAGCATCTTCATCTTGGTCACTTGTGTTACTAATACAAGTTGTACAAGTCATTTTTTATAGAGAGTATAAGAATTCAGAGATAAAAAAGAGTAGTGTTGCTGCCTTAAAACTTTTGTGGTATACGAACACTGTAGTTGATTTACGAGTGGAAAAAGGTAAATGAGTAACAGACACGCACAGTGACAGCTGGCCTCATGCAAAAAATAGCATGGCAGCAGCTGGCCGCACCTACATCTCCTTGGCACAACCTACCCGACTGCTTTCCCTTTGTTTTTCTCATCATGTGAAGTAAACAAATCCGGTCCCACTATTCGTCAGGTTGCACGATGTGCACCCGTTTGATGCGAGCGCAACGGTACGCATAGGCCGCCGCACGGGAAGATTAGCGTACACACGCTACAATATAGATTTTCCCATGAAAGAATGTTATTTCTTTTCCTTAAGTACTATCCCTTTCTCCCTTGGTTTATACTCTGTCAGTATGTTTGCCCTTGCCACATGAAACCACTTGCCGGGTCACTACTAACAACGAGCGCCAAAGGGGGAGCGAGCCCCCAACAGCAGGCTATCATCGTTCCCCGGCAGGGTTCCTTGCCGGTATCGGCACGCCCCCCAGAGCTGATAAGTATCAGGAGCTGGGGGTGGCTCGTCCCGACAAGGGTTTTCACCACGTGGAGGACTCCATTGTGCACAACATAAAGGAGAGCGAGGGTTTCCTTTAAGGGAGCAAAACATCATAGAACTTCGGATATGCGATTAGACTTATTTTTTAGGCAATATCCCCTTATGGAGTATGTTGGGCCGTCGTCCTTATTCCTTTGTCCTCCTTCTATGTTTTCCTGGCGGTCAAACACATAGGACGAGAAGCCTCTATCCTCCGAAGAGAGAATGCGGCAATAAGGATTATAGGCTCAACAAGTACTCTAGCAAATCTCTAGAACTTAAAAGCGATAACATTGCAATCATAATAATAAAGCATAGTGAATCATGCAATGAGATGATATGATGCAATGCCTAGCTTTATTATTGTTTCACTGGGTCTTTGTGTGGCTTTGTACAAAGGGTTTCATGCAACATCGGCAAGGCTTGTATAAAAGGTGGTTGTCGGGGACTGAGCCCGACAACCCCGCCTCACGGGTAGAACTTACGAAGATGCTCAATATTTCATGATGTTAAGCACCTTGGTGCCATCTTCGGTCTCCAGACGGACTGCGCCAGGTCTGGTGACTCGTGCTACCCGGTAAGGGCGTTTCCACTTTGGCGTCAACTTGTTGGTACCCTTAGCAGACAGAACGCGCCTAAGGACAAGGTCGCCTTCCTCAAGGATCCGGGCATGGACCCTGCAACTATGATAGCGGCACAGGGCTTGCTGGTAGCGTGCAACACACACAGCGTCCCGGAGACTATGTTCCTTGAGGAGCGTGGCATCGTCATGTCGTAGCTGCTCTTGCTCTACTTCATCATAGGCAAGTACTCGAGGTGACCCGTATATGAGTTCCGTGGGGATCACTGCTTCCGCCCCATACACTAGGGAGAAGGGCGTCTAGCCGGTAGCTTGATTTGGTGTCGTTCTGAGGGACCAAAGAACCACCGGCAGCTTATCTATCCAGCGCTTGTTGCTCCTTCGTAGTCTATCAAAAGTTCTTGTCTTGAGTCCTGGCAACACTTCATCATTCATCCTCTCGACTTGCCCGTTGCTTCTTGGGTGGGCAACAAAGGCGAAGGAGACCTTGCTTCCAAGGCTTTGGATGTATTTCATGAAGGCGCGGCTCGTGAACTGGGTGTCGTTGTCGGTGATCACTTTGTTGGGCACTCCAAAACGGCACACCAGTCCTTTCATGAACTTGATAGCTGACTGCACGGTCACTTTCCTCACTGGTTCCACCTCAGGCCACTTCATGAACTTGTCGATTGCTATGAACAAGAACTCAAAGCCCCCGACGGCCCGGGGAAAGGGGCCCAAAATGTTGAGCCCCCAGCCCGAGAATGTCCAAGACAAAGGGATCGTCTGGAGAGATTGCGCTGGCTGATGGATATTCTTGGAATGGAACTGGCAGGTGGCACACTTGGTGAACAACTCAATTGCGTCTTGGAGGGCAGTGGGCCAATAGAAACCTTGCCGAAATGCTTTTTCGGCAAGGGCTCTTGATCCAATGTGAGAGCCACATATGCCTTCATGAATCTCTGCCAATAGCTTCGGTCCATCTTCCCGGCAAATGCACTTCAATTTCACACCGTTTGGTCATCTTCTGTATAAGGTGTCATCGACAAACTGGTACATACTTGACTGACGGGCTACTTTTTTGACTTCTTCTTTCTCTTCGGGAAGTTCTCCTGTTTTAAGGAAGTGGACTATATGTCGTCGTTTTCTCACGACAGATGCCATGGGGTGGCTTATCGTAGGTGGTTGGGGCCGGAGGATGCCGACGGGCTCTGGGTGCGAGATTGGGCACAAGCGGTGATGACACACGATGTACCCTGGTTCAGGGCCCTCCGGGGGAGGTAATACCCCTAGTCCTGCTTGGTTTTGCTGGATGGATAGGTATGAGTACAAGGATGCTCCTGGAGCTGTGTCTAGAGGAGGAAGAAGGGGCAGCTGGCTCCTCTTCCTCCACTGCTAGAAGGGGATGTGTGGGGAAGATCGTTCGTGCGTGGACGTGTCTGTCTGTGATCCTCTGTCCCTGTTGCATGGGGGGATCGGGAGTTTTTATAGGCCACCCCCCGGCTCTTACAATATGCTTTAAGTACCAAGGTGGGGGACCCGGCTGGCAGTCTCTCCGGCTGGCCAGAGGGTCCCACCGCTCGCCTCGTCTCGTCATAGACGGGGCCTGCCGGCCGAGCGGTCCCATCTCCCGTTGGGACCCACTAGCCGGCTCTGCGATTGGCCCTCGCCCACCTGCTGCGGCACGGGACACCCGGGGAGCGTTGTCTAGCGCTAGCCGGCCGAAGTCTCCGGTACGGCCGGCGGCACTGTAGCCACGCCGGGGCAGGTAATCGAGTGGCGAGGGCATGCCGGCACTGTTCCCCCGCCCGATCGCGCTCACCAAGGTCAGCGGCCGGGACGGTTGGACTGTAGCCATGCTCTGTAGTGCGTAGGCGGCCACTGTAGCCATAGGGCCGCCCGTCGTGCTGGTCACGTCGCGTGGTCGTACCCGCGGACAAAGGGACGGGACGGTTCATGTCCGTCCCAAAGTCAACGGAAGAGCCGGCCCGTGGGCAGCCAATCGTGCCCAGTCGACCGAGGACCTAACCAGCTCCTTGACCAGCCGGCCGGGGTGCCAGCCGGCACTGGCTTGCGCCGGACGTCCTCCAGCCAGCCACGGCCAGCCGGCCGCGTAGTTTTCTTCGAAGTGAAAAGGGGGGAGACCCCGTTGCTTTGGCCTACATGGGGGTAATAACCCCGTTAGTAGCCCCTAAAGCCGGCGGGGGCCCATGTCTGGCGGACGGTGGGGAGCCGGCGGCTTCCCTTAGTGCCACCCGCCTCCATCTTGAAGGCGAAGGGGCAGTCGGGTCGGCCATTGGATCCGACGCCTTGGGTACCGGCGCGCCGCCCGAGGACCCGCGCTGGCACATGGCACACCACGCGGCGAGTAATGATGAAGTGGGTCCCGCGCACGTGGGGAGATGGGACGTCGTCCAGGCCTAGCCCAATAGGACCCAGGCGTAGCCTTCGTAGGCCTCGAAGCATAGGATAGGATCCTCTGCGCCCCGCAACGGCCATTACGGCCTGGGGCCACCCACGCGCGTGGAGTTTCCGGGGGGAGTGGGCGCAATTGATCACACGTCCCCCGGTTGTGGCCTCCCCTACAAAAGGAGAGGAAGGGCAGGGGCAGAGGTACCCGCGCCCCACTTGCCTCCTTGCTATCCTTCGTCGTTGCCTCTCTTCCTTCCTCGCACGCCATCACACCCGACCCCGCGCCCGCGCCCGCACATCGCATCGCCGCCGCGATGGCCGATGGACGCGATGGCAGTTGGGCTAGCTCCTTCATGGTCGAGGCGGTCATCGCCGAGCTATGCCGCGCGCATGCTGCCGACGACGGATCGGGTGCCCACACGCGCGCCGGGCGACGAGATAGCGCCAGCGCCACAGCCAGGGGAGCACGTCGTGTTCCTGTGGCACTTCTTCCGGGGCTTCAGGCTCCTGGTGAGTATCTTCTTCCGTCTTCTCCTCGATACCTTTGACCTCCAGACGCACAACCTTGGCCCGAATTCGATTTTGTACCTCTCCACCTTCGTAACGTTGTGCGAGGGGTACCTCGGTATGCTTCCTTTCATTGACCTTTTCAATGCCCTCTTCTACCTCAAACCTCTGAAAAGTGACACCTTCGGGGCACGGTGGTGTGCTTCCGTGGCGTTGCTAGCTTTCCTCATCTTTCCCTTATCGACTCCGTCAAGGGGTGGCACGAGACATTCTTCTACGTGAAGAACGTCGACCCAAGGACGGACTACATCCGGCTGCCGCCGTTTGAGGACAGGCAGTCCTCTTAGCAGAACCGGCTGGGACCTGCCCCGCACGGCATGGCCTCGGACGAGCTTGCCCGGCTCACGCAACTAAAGAGCGCCAAGGGGCTGGTCGCCGCCGACCTGGTGGCGGCCTTTGTCTCGTGCCAGGTGTCGCCCCTCCAGATGAGACCACACCGGATCTGTGACATGTCCGGCCGGCACGACCCCTGACGACAGTCCACCGTCGAGCTGACGCCGGCTCAGGTGGCGAACGAGTGAACACCCTCATGACGTTCAAGCTGAAGCCCGCCTCATGGTCCTTCAGCATGGAGCCGTATGCTCCCATCAACTGGCCTCTCCTGGTGAGTTTTATCGTCGAGGTGGTTCTTTCTTGTTTGGCATTCCCCAGCCAGCATCCAGCTGGAGAACTTACATTGAAGTGTTGACCGCAGCTGCTGGTGCGATAGAACACACCGGACGGCCCGCACCTGCAGATCTTCAAGGCGGAGCGTGAGGACTCTGACACTGAATACTTCCATATGGGAGCCCCCCCGGAGGAAGGAGTGGACTCCTCGGGAGGAGCCGATGAGTCGGCGGATCCGCGAGGCGGCGCTCCTGGTGGAGCCGGAGGGTCCGGCGTAGCCGGGGAACCCAATAGAGCGAGTGAGTTCCCTCTTGCCCCCTCCATCAGGGACTATACATATGACGACGATGATGACGATTTGATGATTCTAGACGGGCCTCCTCCCGCAACGCACCAGGACCGGAGGAGCGAGGAGCGACCGGCTCAAGGCCCGACGGCCGAAGCGGCCGACCGGGGGAATAGACCGGCTTAGGAGGGGCCGGCGGCCCTGCCGCCCGATCTGAAGCGGGTGAAGGTGGCTGCGCGAAAGCCGCCTCCACGCGCCAAGCGGGCTCTACCCCTCATTATTGCGTAAGTTCTTTGTTTTTGCGTAACTTTTGCTTCCACCTTGTGAGCCGGTTAACGACCGGTTCTTGGATGTTGAAGTGACCCCATCGAGCTCCATGAGGAGGAGCCGGTAGGGGAGACAACGGATGCCGCCAGTCGGTTGGCCCGCGAGCACGCGACCACCCAACGGGAGGAAAAGAGGAGGCTCACGGAGCTGTGAGCCTCCAGGTCCGGTACGCGAGGAGGGGGCGTGCACTCCGGGACCTCAAGCGGCCGGAGGCGGAGGGGGTCGGCGGACCCCCCACGGGCATCGGACTCGGCAGCGGAGTCAACCCGCATGTCGAGGCCTCTGTCAAGCGAGCCACGGGGGGGGGGGGAGGGGGGGCGAACATGGACCCGCCAGCGCCTTCGCCTACGCAAGAAACAACCCAGGCAAGGGAGGCGACGACGGAGCCGGCTCCTAAGGCGACCCGGCCGGAGGTGCCGGAGGTGACCCCGCCTACGGCCGAGCCAGCCCGGGTCGAGGTGCCGGAGGTCCCGGTGGCCCCGGAGGCGGCGTCGGAGGCAATGCCGTAGGCGGCGGCCATGGAGGTGGAGGTGCCTTCCGGCACGACCGACGCGCCAGAGCGGCCGGGAGAGGAGGCAGCGACGGCACTGGGCGGGGGGCTGGCGGGAAGCGACTCCCGGCCCCTTGCCGTCATCAACCCGCCCCCAGCGGCTGGAGCCGCGGCGAGCCCGGGCGGCAGCGGCGGCCAGGCCCGGAGGACCCTACGATCGATGCAGGAGGTCGTCCGGGACTAGGAAGCGCTGGCGAGCACACCGGCCCTGCCGCCCCCAGGCAGGCGGCTCGGTCCCTTCCTTCGCGGACTTGGGAAGTGTCCCGACAGGAGCCGACAGGAGCTGGCCCGGTTTGCGGAGGCGGCGGACGCCGCCCTTCAGCGTGTGGAGGTAAGCTGACACTTTGCCTTAGAGTTTTCAGTGGGGGCACGCGAGCGCACCCACTGGGTGTAGCCCTCGAGATGCGGGCCGGCTGACCGGCTGATGGGCAGCCAGGACGGATCTCCTTTAAGCATGTCTTGACCTTTGCCTTTTTTGCGACAGGAGGGAACCTCCCTGCGACAGAAGCTATTCGCCCCCGAGAGTCATCTGACGTTGGTTGTGTCTTGCAGGTGAGCTGGCCGCCCTTCAGGGGGAGAAGACCGGGCTTGTCGCCGAACGAGAACGGCTGACGCGGGACGTTTAGGCGGCCGCGCAGGAGACGGACCGGCTGGCCGCGCTGCTGGTCGATGGGGAGGCGGCCCAGGACCGACTCAAGGCCGAGGCGGCAAAGGAGGTGGCGGCCCGGGAGGTGGCCGTCAAGGAGGCGGCTGACGCTGCCGTGAGGACCACCGCCCTTCAAGGCAAGGTGACCCGACTCGAGAGGACGCTCGAGGAGGTCAAGGGTTCCCTCGCCACCTCGGAGGTGGCCTGGAAGTCGGAGCATGAGGCGGCGCTCCACTTCGCCATTGGGGTGGGCGACGCGATCGAAGGTAGGTACCAATTTCTCTCCTTCCCGAGCCGGTTGCTCTTCCCTTTGCTGTTTCTCGTGTTTCATCTTGCTTTTTTATTTACTTCTCTTCTTCTTCCTTCTAGGGCGTTTCCCGGAAACTCATCGCCGCGCTGCGCGCGCCGTTGAGGAGCACCAGGAATACCTTCGGGAGTGTGGTCGCTCCATCGAGGAGCATGCCACGTGGGACATGGACGAGATTGGGATCGCCGTCGAGATGCGGATGACCCATCTCGAGCGGAGCGTGGAGCGGCTCAAGACCGCCGGCAAGGAGGTCATCGCCGCGCTCTGGCCGGGCCACGGGGGAGCTCCAACACACCGCGTGGCTCAGTGGCTAGAGCATGCTGTCCCCCGCCTCGAGGCCTGGAAGGCATCGGCTGCCTGAACCGGGGTGCAGATGGCACTCTGGTTTGTCACGTCTTGGTACCGTGGCATGGACCTGGGCCGACTGGCGACCATGCGGGACGTGCCGACCGTAGAGCGGGAGGCCCGCGAGCCGACCCTTGTCTAGCAGGCCAATGAGCTCGCGTCATATGTTGATGCGGACAAATTCCTACTGGCCCTTGGCGAGGATGGCGAGCCGTTGCCCAAGGATTCCTTCGACATCCCTCAGGGCCCGGCGGATGACGAAGTCACCGACGAGAACACCGACTCGAGCGGCGAGGCGGCCGAGACTGAGGAGCCCGCCTCAAAGGCCAAGGAGGCCGACCCGAAGGCCACGACCACTTCCGAGGCGAGGACCGAGCTGCCCCGCGACGGGCCGGCTGGGGGCACGCCTGAGCCCCCGGGCGTCTTTTTTATCTTTCTCTTTTTTCTCCCTGAATGTAAAACTTGAATCCACCCACTAGGGGTGTTTGTGTAATGAACTGAATGCTGGCCGTGGGCCACTTTTGCCTTAATATTTATGCCATGAATATTCTATCGTGTTTGCCTTGTGACTCATGCCGCCTCGTCCTTATCCTTTTTTGCTCGCCTTGGCTCTTTCCGTTTCTATTCCTTTTCCCCTTTGGTTTCGGCCCTGCCAGCCCGACAGCCGGGAGCCGGTCTGTAGCTGGGTCGGGGAGTCCGCCTCAAGGGAGCCGGTTCAAAACTTAGGAATCACGAGGGTTTTTCGGGATAAGTAGAGTGGTAGAGACGCGGCGATGGCTCGGCTAGGCCTCGAAGGGGTCTCCCTTCGTTTTGACCTTTTGTGTGAGCCCAACCTTGCTGCCCCGGGGCCCCGTCAGCCAGACAGCCGGGGGCTGGTTCTGTAGCTGGTAAGGGTGGGGAAGTTTGGCCGGCTCACATTACTTAGCCATTTTCCAGAGAGGCGCTTCTAGGCCCAGCCGGCTAGCCCCCGGGCCCGGGGGCCGGGCCGGGGAGCCGGTTAGTGAGGACCCTTTTTTGAGAGAAACGAAATGAGGCGCGCCCCAAGAGCCGGCTTGGGGGGCATTGCATTCATAAGCCCAAAAGGATGGGGATACATATATACATTGATTTTCCTCAGCAAGAAAACGAGCGCAGGAGTGCTGCATTCCATGGGCGCTCCATCTCTACACGGGAAGCATCTCTTTTGTGCTTCTACGACTTCTAGGCGTCTATCAGGTAGTACGCGTTGTTGTGTAGCGCCTTGTTGATGATGAACGGGACCTCCCATGGGGAGGACAACTTGTGCTGTCTGGCGGTTCGCTGGATCCGCCTGAGGACCAGGTCCCCCTCGCGGAACAAGAGTGGCCGAATCCGATTGTTGTGGTAGTGCCGGAGCTTCTGCTGGTAGATCGCCGTCCGACTCAAGGCCAGTTCACGAGATTCCTCGAGCAGATTGATGCCGTCTTCTCTTGCCTCCTTAGCATCCTTCTCCGTGTATAGGGCGACTCGAGGCGAAAAGAACTTGATGTTGGTGGGGATGATCGCCTTGGACCCATACACAAGGAAGAAGGGAGTGTAGCCAGTTGACCAGTTCGAGGTGGTCTTGAGACTCCAAAGGACGGCCGGAAGCTCGTCGATCCAGTAGCCGGCCGACCTTAGCAGCGGCGTCATGAGCCGAGGCTTGATGCCACATAGGATGAGGCCATTCGTCCTCTCGACCTGGCCGTTTGACTGTGGATGAGCGACGGAGGCCAGGTCGAGCCGGATTCCTTGCTTGGAGCAGAAACGCGCGAGTGCGCCCTTGGCGAAGTTGGTGCCATTGTCGGTGATGATGTTGTGGGGAACGCCATAGCGTACTGTGATGTCGTCGATGAACTGGACGGTCATCTTGATTGGTCACGCCTCGATCCACTTGGTGAATTTGTCGATGGCTACCAGCAAGTGTGTCATGCCACCTTGAGCAGTCTTGAATGGGCCCACCATGTACAACCCCCAAACGGTAAAAGGCCACGAGAGGGGGATGGTTAGGAGGGCCGTCGCCGGCAGGTGGCTTTGCGTGCTGAAGCGTTGGCAGCCCTCGCACTCATCGACCCACTTCTTGGCCGCCTCGAGAGCCATCGTCCAGAAGAAGCCTTGGCGGAATGCCTTGGCCACTAGGGTCCGGGAGGCGGCATGATGCCCTCACTCACCCTGGTGAATGTCGAGGAGGATCTCCAGACCCTTTTCCGGCTCGATGCATCACTGGAAAACGCCGATGGTGCTGCGGTGGACGAGCTCGTTGTTGATGATGTCGTAGGCCGTGGCCCAGCGCTGGATTTGCCTAAACAGAGCCTCGTATGGAGGAAGCTTGCCTCATAAAAGAAACGTCGAGATGGGTTGGGCCCACAAGGAGGCCGAGACGGCGGCCGGCTCGGGAGTCCCCGGGACTGGTTGATCAGTCCCCGAGACCGGCTCGGGAGCCCCCGAGTCTGGTTGGTCAGCCCTGGGTTTGGCTCGCCGGCCCCCAGGGCCGGCTGGTCGGTGATCATCATGACGGCCATTCCGCTGGGGCTGGCTGCCTCGGGTGCCGTCGGCTCGACCAGAGCCGGCTGGGCGGCCGACGGTTCGGGAGCCGGTGGTGAAGTTGCCAGAGAGGCGGCCAGGGCTATCGATGGGCCGATGACACCCACCGGCACAAAGATTGACTGCAATTCTGGGGAAGGCTTGATCAACGGCTTGAGCAGTCGTTCTAGGGAGACGCCGGCTGGGATGGCCTGTCGGGTGGAGCCGATCTTTGCCAGCTCATCCGCCGCCTCGTTGTCTGCCTATGGGACGTGACGAAACTTACAACCCTCGAAGGAGCCGATGAGTTGTTGTACGAGGAAGCGGTAGCTGGCCATGTTGGCGTCCCTGGCATCCCATTCACCAGAGACTTGCTGCACCACAAGGTCGGAGTCACTAAAGCAGAGGATGCGCCTGATGCCGATCTCCTTGGCAAGCCGGAGGCCATGGACGATGGCATCGTACTCAGCCACATTGTTGGAGGCGGTGAAGTGGATCTGGAGGGCATATTTGAGCTGATCACCTTTCGGGGAGGAGAGGACTATGTCGGCACCCAGGCCAGTCCTCATTTTCGAGCTGTTGAAGTGCATGCGCCAACGCGTGGAGTCTGGGGGAGGCGGAACAAACTCCGTCTCCGCCTAGTCGACGAGGAAATCGGCCAATGCCTGTGACTTGATGGTAGTTCTTGGCTCGTACCGGATCTCATGATCGGCGAGGGCGATGACCCACTTGGCGATCCGGCCGGTGAAGTCCCGGCCGCTCATGATCTCGCCGAGCGGGGCCATGCTCACCACGGTAATGGTATGCTCTTGGAAGTATTGCTTAACTTTTTTGGCGGTGAAGTATATGTCGTAGCAGATCTTTTGGTGGTGAGGGTAGTTCTGCTTGGACGCGGAGATGACCTCGCTGAGGTAGTAGACGGGTCGTTGGACCGGCAGGGACTTGCCCTCCTCCGGCTGCTCGACCACCAGAACGACACTGATGACGCGGGTGGTCGCCGTGATGTAGGCGAGCAGCTGTTCCTTCTCAGCCGGTGCAGCCAGGATGGGCGCATGGGTGAGAGCCTTCTTGAGGCTGCGGAAGGCCTCGTCTGCCTCGTCAGGCCATTCAAAGACGCCCAGCCTCTTGGTTTGACCTGGCTCGATTAGAGCCGTCTTGCGAAGGAGCCCGTAGAGGGGCAGGGCCTTCTCTCCCAGCCGGTGAACTTCTGGACGTCGCGGAGCCGGGTTAGCTTCGGCATGCGCTGGATCACGCTGATCTTCTCGGGGTTAGCTTTGATGCCGCGGGCGGACACGAAGAAACCCAAGAGTTGACTGGTGGGGACGCCGAAGACACACTTCTCCGGGTTGAGCTTGATCTTGTACTCGCATAAGTTCGCGAAGGTCTCCCGGAGATCATCGAGGAGGCTGAAGTGCTTCTTGGTTTTGACGATGATGTCGTCGACGTAGACATGGATGTTCCTATCTATCTGAGGCAGGAGGCACTTCTGTATGCATCATTGGAAGGTGGCACGCGCATTCTTCAGGCCGAAAGACATGGTGGTGTAGCAGTAGGCCCTGAAGGGCGTGATGAAGGAGGTCTTGAGCCAGTCTTCCGGATCGAGCTTGATCTGGTGGTGTCTTGAGTAGGCGTCCAGAAAAGACAACAAGTCGCAGCTGGCCATGGAGTCGATGACTTGATCGATCTGTGGCAGGGCGAATGTGTCCTTGGGACATGCCTTGTTCAGGCTAGTGTAGTCGATGCACATGCGCCAAGTCTTGTTCTTCTTTAGTACCAGGACTGGGTTGGCCAGCTAGTCCGGGTGGAATACTACCATGATGAACCCGGCTACGAGCAACCGGGCGATCTCTTCGCCTATGGTACGCTGCTTCTTCTCGAAGAAGCGGCACAGGGGTTGCTTGACCGGCTTGACGTCTGGCGGGACATGGAGTTTGTGCTCAGCGAACTTCCTCGGAACACCCGGCATGTCCTTGGGGGACCACGCAAAGATGTCCCGATTCTCACGGAGGAAGTCGACGAGCTCGCCTTCCTATTTGCTATTGAGGCGGGAACCGATTGTGACGCACTGAGCCGGGTTGGCCAGGTCGAGCGGGATTTGCTTGGTGTCTTTGGACGGTTGAAAGGAGGCCTTGCCGATGGATTGCGACGGAGGAGCCGGCACGGCTGGCTGGCTGACAGCAAGGGCCACGAGCCGGTCGAGTTTCGTTTCTCCTCGGCGATCTCTAGGGCCTCGGCCAGCCGGCTGCCGTCTCGAGCGCACTCGAGCGACATCTTGTAGTCACCCTTTATGGTGATGATCCCCTTGCGGCCCGACATTTTGAGCTTGAGGTAGGCATAATGGGGGACTACCATGAAGCTGACAAGAGCCGGCCGACCCAACAGCGCGTGGTAGGGGCTCGCAAGGTCCACGACCTTGAACAACACTGGCTCGCGGCGGAAGTGGCCGGGTCCATCGAAGAGGACGTCGAGCGTGATCTTGCCGACAGGGGAGCAGGACTTCCCAGGCACGATGCCGTGGAAGACCGTCCGGCTCGCCTGCAGGTCCTTTGCTTTTAGCCCCAGCTTGTGCATCATGTCAAGGTAGAGAATGTTGATGCTGCTGCCGCCATCTATCAGCACCCGTGAGAAGCGGCAAGCTCGCTCCTTGGTGGCGATGGTGGGGTCGAGGACCAAGGCATAGCTGTCGGGATTTGGCATCACGGCCGGGGGATAGGCCTGGCTCCAAGTGACCGGCTTTTTCGACCAGTGCATGAACTGGGGAGTTGCCACCATGGTGGCGTTCACCTCACGGCGGAGCCGGTGCTGAGCATGTTTGCCCGTCTCTTCACTGGTGAAGACGACGTAGCAACCGTCCTGGTTGGGGAACTGGTTGATTAGACGACCATCATTCGGAGCCATTGCCGGAGCCGGGGCGACAGCTTGGGCCGCGGCCGGCGCACGGGCTGGCGGCATGGGAGGAGGCGGAAGGCCGTCCCCCCCGGGCCAATCACTATGAGAAGCTGCACTGTCGAAGCGTGTGCGTAGAGGGTTTGGCCCCTGAATGGTTCTTGCAGGGGAGATCGAGCATTTTCTCAAAGGTGAGCTTCGGCTGCCAGGAAGCCTTGCCGGTGCGCTGGCGCTGGCCGGAAGGCTGGGCAACCGGCTCTTGATCCTCGATGGTATTGACCTGCCGGCTCCCGTAGCGGGGATCCGGCTGGTCGTTCTTGCGCTTGTTGTTCTACGGCTATCGGTTGTCGGCAGCCGGCCGGGTCATGGCCGACATTGTCGTTGCCTTGGCGGGAAGGGTTGTCTTGACCCGGATGGCCGAATCGGCCGTGGCGTATTTGTCCGCCTTGGTCATGAGCTCGGCAAGCGTGGCCGGCTCGGAGCATAGGAGCTTATGCTTGAGAGGGGTGTCGTCCTGACATCCCTCGATGAAGTATTGCACGGCTTGCACCCCATGCACCCCCTCGTAGTAGTTGTGGAGCTCGGTCCATCGGGTGAGGTAGTCGCGGAGGGATTCGTCTGGCCCCTGAACGCACATGGCGAGTTCACGGGGATGGCCATGACGCTTGTAGTTGCCAGTGAAGTTGCGGACAAAGGCCTCCTCAAAGTCCGTCTAGGTATTGATGCTGCCGGCCGCCAGGCTGTTGAGCCAGGTGCGGGCCGAGCCGATCATCATGAGGGGGGTGTAGCGAATGGCTACGCGCTTATTCCCCCTGGCGATGCCCACCATGGTGGTGTAGTCGATCATCCAGTCTTCGGGTTTGGTAGCCTCGTTGTATTTCGGGGTGTCCCTAGGGAGCGTGAAGCTAGTTGGGAACGGCTCGGTGCGAATCCGGGGGCCAAAGTAGGCCAGACCAGTCAAGCCCTCCTCCTCGAGGAGGGCGGATTGTGCGAGTTTGTTGATGCGGTTGCGGGCGTCATTCTCACTGCAGGGGACGCGTGGTCCGAGCCGAGCCGAGAGTTCGAGACGGACGGTGGGTGGTGCCGACTACCACGACTCATGCCGCGGAGGCGGCATGTGCCCCTGGTTGTGTCGGCTGCCGGATGCCGGTGCTTCGTGGTGGTGGCCGCTCCGAGGCGGCTCGTTGGTGCGCCGGCTGCTAATAGCCGGCTGCTCACTCCCCGACGTCTAAGAGGGTCGGGGGTTGTTCGCTTCGGCCCGGCGGCCAGAGATGCCAGGGGAGCAGGAGTACTGGGTCATCTGGCGGCCAACAGTTCCCATGCCCTCGCGCTCGAGTCGGCGGCCTTTAGTGGCGGCGTCGCCCGTCACGAGCAGATGTTGCTGCGCATTAGCAGCATCGATAAGCTCCTTGATGTGGCGCTCATGGGCGGCACGCTCTTCGCCTTCCAAGGTGTCCAATTCCTCGTAGGCTACCTTGAGAGCCCACAGGTTAGCCATGGGGGTGTCGTAGATGGGCATTTTGCCGCCGAGGATTTTGGCGACCACGTGGCCGCGGTCGTGCACAACCCCACGCCGACTGGGCTCGGTGCTAGCCGGGGTGGGTCTGTAGGTGGAAGCGTACTCCCGCTGTGCCGCCTCCATGTGGCTCCGCGTGGCATCGAGGGTGGTGGCATCCTCGAATAGGATGCGGCGAGCTGCCTCGAGCTTGGTCGCGGCGGTGTCGGGGTTTGCCGTTGGGGCGATCGGAGTGCTCAAGCATCGGAGGGCCGCTCCGAGCGGGTCAGACGTACCGACGTGGGCGGCGGCGGCGGTAGCCGTGACCCGCGCCCGTCCGGATGCGGTGGAGGAAGTGATGGCCATCACCCCCATGCGATCGTGGGACCCGCTGGGCTGAGCCGCAGCGAGTGCGCCCACTGCTGTGGGTGGACCAGCGCAGACGAGCACCCCCACGGGGTACTCGTCAGTGGCCGGAGCCTCGGCAAGGCTGAGCCTGCCGAAGCGCTCGGTGAGCACATCGAAGTCGGCCGTGAGGCCGACGGAGTTGCCCGGCACACCGGGGCAAGCCCCATGTGCTCCCCACGGTTTCGCCGGGACGAGCGGCAACGGCGGGGAATGGCGAGGGGTCCTGCCCGTAGCATGAATCCGGCCGGCGCCGCGTATGGCCCCATGGTGGGTGCCAATTGTCGTCGTTTTCTCACGGCAGATGCCATGGGGTGGCTTATTGTAGGTGGTTGGGTCCGGAGGATGCCGACGGGCTCCGGGTGCATGATTGGGCACAAGCGGTGATGACACATGATGTACCCAGATTCAGGGCCCTCCGCGGGAGGTAATACCCCTAGTCCTGCTTGGTTTTGTTGGATGGATAGGTATGAGTACAAGGATGCTCGTGGAGCTGTGTCTAGAGGAGGAAGAAGGGGCAGTCGGCTCCTCTTCCTCCACTGCTAGAAGGGATGTGTGGGGAAGATCGTTCATGCATGGATGTGTTTGTCCGTGATCCTCTATCCCCGTTGCATGGGGGGGGGCTCGGGGGGGTTTATAGGCTAACCCCCCGAGCTCTTACAATATGCTTTAAGTACCAAGGTGGGGGGACCCGGCTGGTAGTCTCTCTGGCTGGCCAGAGGGTCCTGCCGCTCGCGCCATCTCGTCGTAGGCAGGGCCCACCGGCCGAGCGGTCCCATCTCCCGTTGGGACCCGCCAGCCAGCTCTACGAATGGCCCTCACCTACCTGCCGTCGCACGGGCTGCCCGGGGAAGCGTCGTCTAGCGCCAGCCGGCCGAAGTCTCCGGTACGGCCGACGGCACTATAGCCACGCCGGGGCAGGTAATCGAGTGGCAAGGGCGTGCTGGCACTGTCCTCCCCGGTCGTGCTCACCAAGGTCAGTGGCCGGGACGGTTGGACTTTAGCATGCGTTGTAGTGTGTAAGAGGCCATTGTAGCCACATGGCCGCCCATTGTGCCGGTCACGTCGCATCATCGTACCCGCGGACAGAGGGACGGGACGGGGCACGCCCGTCCCAAAGTCATCGGAAGAGCCGGCCCGTGGGCACCCGGCTGCGCCTAGCCGACCGAGGGTCCAACCGGCTCCTTGACGGCCGGCCGGGGCGCCAGCCAGCACTAGCTTGCGCCGGACGTCCTCCAGCCGGCCACAGCCAGCCGGCCGCATAGTTTTTCTTCGAAGTGAAAAGGGGGAAGACCCCGTTGCTTTGGCCTACCTAGGGGTAATAACCCCGTCACTATATGTTGTGCCTAGGTTGGAGCATGCGGCTCGACAACGAGGACTAAAGGCATCTCCTCGTTCATGGGAGCACTTACCTCGACTGCAATAACCTGGGGTTCTGCAGAAGGGAGTTGCTCACCAATCGAAATGAGACTTCCCCGACAGCCTCTCTACCAGCGGCTTCAGGAAGCTCTGCCGGGAAATGCTTGCCCGAGTTCTGCGTTCTTCTTTTCCTGGTCATCGCTGACGGAGATACTGATGGTTGAGTGAGGCGGAGGACAAATGTTCCTGGTTCCACAGGAAGCTTCTGCGCGGCGCACTTTGACAGATGATCGACGATGTTGTTTTCTGCGCGTGGCACATGCTCTGCTTGCAATCCTTCGAAGTGCTACTGCAGTTTCCTCACTTCGTCCATGTATGCCTCCATCAACGGGCTCTGATAATATTTTTTGACTTGCTTTACCACGAGTTGAGAATCTCCTCGGATAATTAGTCTCTTGATTCCCAACTCCACCGCGATTCTGAGTCCGGCAAGGAGCCCCTCATACTCAGCAGTGTTATTGGTGGCTTCCTCCCAGCGAAAGTGCATCTAAGTTACATACTTGAGGTGCTCTCCAGTGGAGGCGACAAGGAGCAGGCCTGCTTCGACACCCTGGAGCAAGAAAGCACCGTCATTGGGCACTTGTTTGCCGGGTATAATTTTCTCTGGAACCTCTTCGTTTGGCATGGGTGTCCATTCTACAATGAACTCCAACAACGCCCTGCTCTGGATCGTGGAAGTGCTCTCATACTTCAATCCAAAACTCGACAGCTCTAGCGCCCACTCAACTATCCTGCCAGTGGCTTCGGGGTTCCTCAATATACGCTGCATCGGAAAGCGGGTGACAACTGTGATCTTGTGGGCTTGGAACTAGTGGCGCAGCTTCCTCGAGGCCATGATGATGCCAAAGATCAGCTTTTGCACTCCAGAGTACCTTGACCTAGCCCCCTGCAACAAGGAACTGACAAAGTACACTGGTCGCTGCACCACTTTCTTCTTCGCCACTTCCCCGGAACTGCCTTTGTCTATTTGCTGAGGTTCCCCTTGGCTCGTATTTGGTCCTGACGTGGAGTCCTAGGTTTCGTTCCCGGCAGCATTAGTCACAGCGTCTGCATCTTCATCCGTTTTTCACTGTGCCACCAACACGACACTAACCACTTAATTCGTTGCCGCCAAGTATAGCAGCAACAGTTCTTGCGGTTTGGTAGTGACCAAGGTGGGAGCGGTGGAAAGGTAAGTTTTCAGATCTTGTAGCGCTGCATCTGCTTCCGGGGTCCACTTCATTGGGCTAGCCTTCGTCAAAACCTTGAAGTACGGCATGACACGTTCAGCGGATTTGGAGATGAACCTGCTCAATGCAGCAATGCATCCGGTCAAACGTCTAATGTCCTTGATGGTCTTGGGGAGTCTAGCATTCATCTTGGCCCACACCCTCCTGTTGCGCACGTTCGGATGGAACACGACAATCACGACTACAGGGTGGATCTCTGGAATGTTGCGGTGTACTCGACTGAATCTCTGGATGTACTTCGGCAAAGTTTCTCCCTCCTTTTGTGGAAGGACTTGCAGGTCGTTGGGCTGCCCTGGTTCCTGGTGGCCACCTATAAAGGCGCTGACAAACTCATTGCACAAGTCAGCCCATGATGAATGGAGTTCTTCGATAGGTGCATCACACACGATCTCACATTTGGCTTGAGCACCAAAGGGAAATAGTTGGCGAGCACTTTCTCGTCTCTTCCTTCGGCGGGTTGAATGGCTATCGTGTAGATGTCCAGGAATTCCGTCGGGTTTAGCTTTTCGCTGTACTTCTCCGTCAGCTCAGGCTTGAAGGCTGGGGCCGATGGCCAGCGGACCTATCACAGCTTGCGAGTGAAGGCAAGGCACCCAACCTCGTAAGGCAGGTACCTATTGGAAATATGCCCTAAGGCAATAATAATTTAGTTATTATCATATTTCCTTGTTCATGATAATCATTTATTATCCATGCTAGAATTGTATTGATCGGAAACTCAGATACATGTGTGGATACATAGACAACACCATGTCCCTAGTATGCCTCTAACAGACTAGCTCGTTGATCAAAGATGGTTAAGGTTTCCTAGCCATGGACATGAGATGTCATTTGATAATGGGATCACATTATTAGGAGAATGATGTGACGGACAAAACCCAAACTATAAACATAGCATATGATCATGTTAGTTTATTGCTATAGTTTTGTGCATGTCAAGTATCTGTTCGTATGACCATGAGATCATGCAACCCACTGACACCAGAGGAGTACCTTGTGTGTATCAAAGATCGCAACATAACTGGGTGACTATAAAGGTGCTCCACAGGTATCTCCGAGGGTGTCTGTTGGGTTGGCATGGATCAAGACTGGGATTTGTTACTCCGTGTGACGGAGAGGTGTCTCAGGGCCCACTCGGTAATACAACATCACAACAAGCCTTGCAAGCAAAGTGACTAAAGTGTTAGCCACGGTATCTTGTATTACGGAACGAGTAAAGAGACTTGCTGGTAACGAGATTGAACTAGGTATGGAGACACCGACGATTGAATCTCGGGCAAGTAACATACTGAAGAACAAAGGGAACATCATACGGGATTAACTGAATCGTTGACATAGAGGTTCAACCGATAAAGATCTTCAAAGAATTTTTAAGAACCCATATGGGCATCCAGGTCCCAGTATTGGTTGTTGACCGTAGAGGTGTCTCGGTCATGTCTACATAGTTCTCGAACCCGAAGGGTCTGCACACTTAATGTTCGGTGACGTTTCGGTAGTATTGAGTTATGTATGTTGGTGACCGAAGGTTGTTAGGAGTGCCGGATGAGATCCAGGATGTCACGAGGAGCTCCGGAATGGTCCGGAGGTAAAGATTGATATATAGGAAGTCCTGTTATGGTCACCGGAAAAGTTTTAGGTACTTCGGTAGTGTATCGGGAGTGCCGGGAGGGTACCAGGTGCCATCGAGAGGGGTGTCTTGACCCAAAGGACCTCATGGGCTGTGGGAGGAGTCAAACCAGTCCCTAATGGGCTGGCCGAACCCACCCACTAAGTCCCATGCGGCTAGGGGTGGGAAAAACCCAAAGGTGGAAAAGGTGGAAGCGCTTTCCAAGTGGAGAGGAGGAATCCTACTCCTCGTAGGATTGGAGTAGGATTCCTCCACCTCCAATTTTGGCCAAACCTTGAGGTTTTGAGTCTGCCTCCTCCCCTCCCTCCCTCCTATATATACTAGAGGATTTAGAGGGGAGAGCTAACCCTAATTGCCACGTGCTCCCTCTACTTCATCTAGATCGTTTTCTCCTCTACTCTAGTTTGGCGGTGCTTAGGCCAAGCCCTGCCGGAATAGTTCCACCACCATCGCCGCCATGCCATCGCATTGTCAGAGAACTCATCTACCTCTCCGCTCCCTCTTGCTAGATCAAGAAGGTGGAGATCATCATCGAGCTGTATGGGTGCTGATCGCGGAGGCGCCGTCCGTTCGGCGCTAGATCAGAAGGACCGTGATCAGGATCGCGAGACGATTCGTGATTTTATTGCGAGACGGATCGTGATGGGATCGCAGGACGGATCATGATTGGATCGCGAGAAGGATTGTGATGGGATCACGTGACAATCGGCGATTTGGATCACGAAGACGTTCGACTATATCAATCACGTTTCTTAACGCTTCTCGCTTAGCGATCTACAAGGGTATGTAGATCCACTCTCCATCTCGTAGATGCTCATCACCATGGATAGATCTTGTGTGTGCGTAGGTAAATTTTTGTTTCCCATGCACCGTTCCCAGTGGTGTCAGAGCTAGGTCTATGTGTAGATGAGATCACGAGTAGAACACAAAGGAGTTTGTGGGTGTTGATGCTCAGATTGCTTTCTCCCTTGGTCGGTTTTTGATTCAGCGGTATTGTGGGATGAAGCGGCCTGGACCAACCTTACTCGTACGCTTACGAGAGACCGGTTCCATCGACTGACATGTAACTTTGTTGCATAAAGATGCCTGGCGGGTGTCTGTCTCTCCTACTCTAGTTGGTTCGGATTCGACAAAGGCGGTCCTTGACAAGGTTGAATAGCAATTTGTGTAACACCGTTGTGGTTTTTGCGTAGGTGAGAATTGTTCTCGCTAGATACACGTAGCATCCACGTAAAACTTGCAACAACAATTAGAGGACGTCTAACTTGTTTTTGTAGGGTATGTTGTGATGTGATATGGCCAATTACATGATGAGATATATGTGATGTATGAGATGATCATGTTTTGTATAGAATATCACGACTTGCATGTCGATGAGTACGGCAACCGGCAGGAGCCATATGTTTGTCTTTAATTATTGTATGACTTGTGTGTCAATCTTTAAGCGCTATGTAATGCTTTACTTTATCTCTAAGCAGTAGCAATAGTAGTAGAAGCATGGTGGGCGCGACAACCCTGATGGTGACACTGTCATCGTTTTTCTCACGGGGGGTCTCGCGAGACGGCAGATGCCATAGGTAGGCTTATTGAGGTGAGAGAAAGGCTGTCGTGGATGATCCGGGATGGGTATGTGAATAGCATGCAGTGATTTACCCAGGTTCAGGGCTCTCTGGAGAGATAATACCCCTACTCCTACATATCTCTATAACTGTGGTATATCTGATACATGGTTGCTCCTGGAGCTGTTTGAGGAGGAGAGCCATGAGGCTTCTTGCCTCATACATGAGTTTCAGAGTGGAGATGAGAGAATGTGGGGAAAGCTAGCCCCCCCTAGGTGGTGGGCATGAGGCCTCTTATATAGGCATGGATGGGTAGCTTGGGATGTAAGCCACTGTAGGTAGCTTACATCCCAAGCAGCTTGAGGTGTAAGCTACCATGGGTAGCTTGCATGTCAAGCCACATGTAGCTTGTGGACTAAGCTATGTCTGTCCCCTGGTGCACTTTATAAGTAAGTGTCCAAGGGATAGGTTACACTGTAGATAGTACCGCATGACGCGCGTACAGTGCGCTACTGCTCACCAATAGTGCAGCGCCACGGGATATGGCCAGCTGGTCCGTGCGTGTCCGATGGGACATTGGGAGCTGACTTTGCCGGGCCACAACCGGCCAGGAGGAGCCATCCGAGCATATCCAGTCGGGAGTAGCCAGCCCGGAGTAGCCAGCCGGGAGTAGCCAGCCCGGAGTAGCCAGCCGGGCATAACCATCCGGGAGTCGCTAACCAGGCGTAGCCAGTTGGGAGGAGCCAGCCGGGAGGAGCCAGCCGGGTGTAGCCAGCCGGGAGGAACCGGCCGGGAGTAGCCAGACGGAAGGAGCCAGCTGGGTGTAGCCAGCCGGGAGTCGCCAGCCGGGAGGAGCCAGCCGGGCCGTAGCTTTGTCTTCACTTCTTCGTTTGTCTTGTTGGTTCATTGGGCTTGGTATACCGGGGGTGGCCCCTGGTGTTTTAAAATGTTGAATCGTCTCCTTCAGCCTACTCGGGGGTAATCCCCTCGATAATAGCCTCCGAGCCTCCGGGTGACTTGGAGAGTCGAGCGGAGGGTTTTCGTAGTAGTCGTTGTTGTCACAGAAGTCGTTGTCGTTGCAGAAGTTGTTGTGGATGGTGGATTGGGGGCCGGGGATGGCGCAACTTGCTTCTAGTGGGGGGGCGCCAGCGCACCCACTAGGTGTAGCCTCCGAGCCTTCGGGCGACTCAAAGAATCGGGCGGAGGGTCTTTGTTGCTGCTGAAGAAAACGGTGGTGTCGAGGATGCCGGGCGCAGAGGCGTGGTCCATCGGCTGAAGGGCGCAAGGCGCTGTCAGGGGCAGACGTGGAGTCTACCGACTAGTTGGTTCCAGCGGGGGCGTGCCGGGGCACCCACTGGGTGTAGCCTCCGAGCCTCCGGGCGACTTGAAGAGTCAAGCGGAGAGTCTTCGCTATTGCTGAAGTGGACGATGGCGTCAAGGGTGCCAAGCGCGGACGCGGAGTCCGTCGGCTGAAGGGTGCGAGGCGCTGTCACGGGCGGTGAAGTCCACCGACTGGCGGTTTCCAGCGAGGGCGCGCTAGCGCACCCACTGGGTGTAGCCTCCGAGCCTCCGGGCGACTCAAAGATGTTGGGCAGAAGGTCTTTGCTATTGCTGAAGTAGACGGTGGCGTCGAGGGTGCCGGGCGCGGACACGGGGTCCGCTGGCTGATGGGCGCGGAGCCCAGTCGGGGGCAGACGTGGGGTCCACCACATGATGGGCGTGGGGCCCTGTCAAGGACAGACGCGGGGTCCGCCGGCTGTTGAGCACGAGGTGTTGGCGGGTGCGGACGCGTGGTTTGCCGGCTGATGAGCGTGAAGTGTTGTCAAGGGCGGACACGGGGTCCGCCGACTGATGAGGGCGAGGCTCTACCGAGGGCGGAAGTGGGATCCGCCAGCTGATGAGCGCGAGGCACTGCCGAGCGCGGACGCGGGGTCCATCGGCTGATGAGCGCGAGGCACCTACCGAGGGCGGACGCGGGGTCTGCCCGCCAATGAGCGTGAGGCTCTGTCGAGAGCGGACATGGGTCCGCCGACTGATGAGCGCGAGGCTCTGCCGAGGGTGGACGCAGGGTCCGCCTGCTGATGGGCGTGGAGCCCTGCCGAGGGCGAACACAGGGTCCGTCGGCTGATGAGCGCGAGGCTCTACCGAGGGCGGAAGCGGGGTACACCGGCTGATGGGCGTGGAGCCCTGCCGAGGGCGGACGTGGGGTCCGCCAGCTATCGAGCGCGGGGTGCGGGCCCGGGGTGCGGGCGCGGGGTCCGCCGGCTGATGAGCACTGGGCGCTGCCGAGGGCGGACGGGATCCGCCGGCTGATGAGCGCAGGGCGCTGCCTAGGGCGAACATGGGGTCCGCCGACTGATGAGCGCGGGGCGCTGCCGAGGATGGACGCAGGGTCCGCCAGCTGACGAGCGCGGGGCGCTGCCAGAAGTAGCCTCCATGCCTCCGGGCGAGGAGGTTCATTGATTTTCACATAGGCGAGGCGGTTGTTGTCGATGATAGCCGACGCAGCTATTCATCAGCGGAGCATGCCGGCGCACCTGCTGGGTGTAGCCGTCGAGCCCCAGGCGGTTGGCGGGTGTGCCGGCCGGATGTCGAAATGGGTGGGAAGCTGGAGCCGGCCCGGTGTCGAAGTAGACAGGCAGGCCAGCCATCCAGACGGTGACGCGGGTCGGCCGTCCGAGTGAGAACGCGGGCAGACGGACGCAGGGGTCATCTCCTTTTTTTCTTGTGTGTGTGTGTGGCCGACTCCACTTTATTTTCTTTATTCCCCAGCCGGCCGCATGGAGGCCACCGGGGAAACACAAGGAACCAGCCGAGGAGGATGTGGCCGAGCCGGCAGGTGGCCGCCGGGGGCGGGACATAACCAGCGTGGAGGGCGGTGTGGCGAGGAGGTGTTGAGGCCCGGGCAAGCAGCCGGTGTGGGTGAGGACAAACCGGCAGGCGCGCGATAGCCGGGCGTAGCAACAGCGAGCTAGCGGTCGCGCGGGGGCCGGCCTGGCGCAGGGGCCGGCCCGGCATGGTGAAGGAGAGCCGGAAGGCGCATGGGTGATGATGGCGGGGAGCCCACAGGCCGGAGCGGTTGTGGGGAAGTGCCGGGGCACGGCCGAGCGGAGCGCCCGGCTCGGGAGAGGAGCTGACGGGCGCTAGAGGGGTCGTCTGGCAGAGAGCCGGCTGGCGCAGGGACCAGCGGCCATGCGGGGCTCGGAGCACGCGAGGAGGAGCAGAGCTGGAATGGCTCCGGGCGCGCGCGGTGGCAATGTGGGCACGCAGCTGGCCGAGAGCGAGCGGGGCCGGTAGCTGGTGGCAGAGCCAGTGAAGGCACGGACCGGCTGCGATTAGACGGTGCAAGGTGCGTGGGAGGAGGCGACCAGACACGCGAAGGCATGGGCCGGCGCAGGCGGGCATGGAGCCGGCCACGACGTGCCAGAGCCGACCGTGACGTGTTGGAGTCGGCCAGCGCGGAGCGGTGAGGCGGCGAGGGAGGCTGGCGCGGGTGCGGGCGACCCAAGCGGAGAGCAGGCACAGCCGATCGCGGCGAGCCAGCATGGGGGCGGCCAGCCAGCAGCTAGCGCGGGCGCGCGGGCGGGGGTGGCACAGTGCATGTGGAGGCTGGGAGCGTGGGTAGTGCAGCGGACAGAGCTGGAGCCGACCGGACCAACCGAGCACGACGCACGGCCACGTGGAGATGACCGGGGGGTGCAGGCTCGCGGGGACAGGCGTTACAGACAAGGCCGGTTGTGGGCATGTGGGGCTGCGGCAGCGTAGCGGAGCCGACGAGGGCATAGCCGGTCGTGACACACGGTGTGAGAGCCGGCGACGAAGTGAGGTGGTGCGGCAGTGGGCGAGCCAGCGACGGGGCACGGGCACGATCGACGAGCGAGCTAAGCCGGCTACGGCGCGATGATATTGTGGAATGATGGTGTTGACGCGCGCATAGGGCATCCGGCGTGGGCACAACCGATGCAAGCAGGCGATGCGGGAGGAGGGACGTGCTGGTCGTGGAGATGTGAGGGGAAGAACGGGACGGTCCATGGCGGCGAGGAATGCCTGGCACGGCCCGCGGTTGCTTGATGACGGAGCAGCGTGCTGGTGCAAGGAATGTCCGCCCGGGGTGACGCACGCCAGCCAAGCTAGCAAGCTAGCACATACATAGCCGATCCATTGGCCATGCTAGATAGCTAGCTAAGCACGGGAGTGTGCACTGGATGGGGGAAACCCATGCTTTCTGGGCGCCCGCACAGGGACGGAGGTGCAGCATAAGGAGGGGAGCGATGAGAACGATGACGGGTCGAGCAGCGGCCGTAGCGACTGCCACGATGCCACAAGTGCCGACGCGACCTGCGTAGAGACACGGCAGCTTGCCGACATGAGTGCAACTCATAGGAGCAGCATCGGCATGAGGGGGACGCCACGGCGGCCCGTCATGGCCGTGAGCCACCGGCGACGACGCACGAAGGGTTAGCGAAGCTGTCCGCGAGGCGAGCGCGTCGAGGCTGGGCGCAGATGAAGGGACGCAGGAGCGGCGCCACGATGGTGGTGATGAAGATGGCGAGGGCGACGACGAACGCGCGACGCCTCCCATGGTCACCCCGAGGGCGAGCTGACGTCAAGCCCTCGAGCGCGGCCGAAGAGGCGGTGGCGACGTCGTGACGATGGTGACGAAGATGGTCCCGCCCAGACCGCGGTTCCAGTAGCAGCTTGCCCCATGGTGGGCGCCAACTGTCATTGTTTTCTCACGAGGGGTCTCGCGAGACGACAAATGCCATAGGTAGGCTTATCGAGGTGAGAGCAAGGCTGTCGTGGATGATCCAGGACGGGTATGCGAATAACACGTAGTGGTTTACCCAGGTTTGAGGCTCTTCGGAGAGATAATACCCCTACTCATGCATATCTGTATAACTGTGGTATATCTGATACATGGTTGCTCCTGGAGCTGTTTGGGGAGGAGACCCATGAGGCTTCTTGCCTCATACGTGAGTGTGAGAGTGGAGATGAGAGAATGTGGGGAAAGCTAGCCCCCCTAGGTGGTGGGCATGAGGCCTCTTATATAGGCATGGATGGGTAGCTTGGGATGTAAGCCACAGTGGGTAGCTTGCATCCCAAGCAACTTGAGGTGTAAGCTACCATGGGTAGCTTACATGTCAAGCCACATGTAGCTTGTGAACTAAGCTATGTCCGTCCCCTGGTGCACTTTATAGTTAGTGTCTAGGGGACAAGTTACACTAAAGATAGTACCGCATGACGCGCGTATAGTGCGCTACTGCTTACCAATAGTGCAGCGCCACGGGATATGGCCATCTAGTCCACGCATGTCCGATGGGACGTCGGGAGGTGACTTCGTTGGGCAGTAGCCGGCCGGGAGGAGCCAGCCGGGTGTAGCCAGCCGGGAGTAGCCGGTCGGGCATAGCCAGTCGGGAGTAGCCAGTCGGGCGTAGCCAGCCGGGAGTAGCCGGCCGGGAGGAGCCGGCCGGGCGTAGCCAACCGGGAGGAGCCAGCCGGGTGTAGCCAGCCGGGCGTAGCGAGCCGGGAGGAGCCGGCCGGGAGTAGCCAGCCGGGAGGAGCTAGCCGGGAGGATCCAGGCGGGTGTAGCCAGCCGGGAGTAGCCAGCCGGGAGGAGCCAACCAGGAGTAGCCAGTCGGGACGAGCCAGCCGGGCCATAGCTTTGTCTTCACTTCTTCGTTTCTCTTGTTGGTTCGTTGGGCTTGGCATACCGGGGGTGGCCCTTGGTGTTTTAAAATGTTGAATCATCTCCTTGAGCCTACCCGGGGGTAATCCCCCCGACACACATGTTGATGGAGATCATGGTGTAATGCCGGTGCCGATGGAGATCATGCCGGTGATTTGGAGATGGAGATCAAAAGCACAAGTTCATGGCCATATCATGTCCCTTATGATTTGCATGTGATGTTAATCCTTTTATGCATCTTATTTTGCTTAGGACGACGGTTGCATTATAAGGTCATCCCTCACTAAAATTTCAAGATAAAATTGTGTCCTTCCCGAGTGTGCACCATTGCGGAAGTTCGTCGTGTCGAGACACCACGTGATGATCGAGTGTGATAGACTCTATGTTCACCTACAATGGGCGCAAGCCAGTGTTGCATGTGCAGAACACTCGAGTTAAACTTGACGAGCCTAGCATGTACATACATGGCCTCGGAACACAAGAGACTGAAAGGCCGAACATGAGTCATATAGTAGATATGATCAACATGAAGATGTTCACCATTGAAACCACCTCAACTCATGTGATGATCGGACTTGAGTTGGTGGTTTTGGATCATGTGAAACTCAAATGACCAGAGGGATGTCAATCTGAGTTGAGTTGTTTAAGTAATATGATTAACTAAACTCATTATCATGAACATAGTCAAAATGTCTTTGCAAATTATGTTGTAGATTACTAGCTCGCATCGTAGCTCCCTTGATTTTTTATATGTTCCTAGAGAAATAGAGTTGAAAGATGATGGTACCAATAATGCGGGCTGGGTCCGTGATTTGAGGATTGTCCTCATTGCTGTACAGAAGGCTTATATCCTTATGCATCGCTCGGTGCGCCACCCCCTCAAGCGTTGTCTGTAGATGTTGTGAACATCTGACATGCACGTTTTGATGACTACTTGATAGTTCAGTGTGTCATGCATTACGTCTTAGAATTGAGGCTCCAAAACATTTTGAACGTCACGGAACATATGAGATGTTCTAAGAGCTGAAATTGGGATCTTAGGCTCGTGCCCGTGTTGAGAGGTATGAGACATCCAACAAGATTTTTTCCCCGCAAGATGAAGGAGAATAGCTCAATTGGTGAGCGTGTGCTCAGATTGTCTGGGTACTACAATCACTTGAATCGAGTGGGAGTTGATCTTCCACATAAGATAGTGATTGATATAGTTCTCCAAGTCACTGTCACTAAGCTACTAGAGCTTCATGATGAACTATAAAATGCCAGGGATGGAAATAATGATCCTTGAGCTATTCGCGATATTTGACACCGCGAAGGTAGAAATCAAGGAGCATCAAGTGTTGATGGTTAGTGAAACCACTAGTTTTGAGAAGGGCAAGGGCTAGGAGGGAAACTTCATGGATGGCAAGTTAGTTGCTGCTCCAGTGAAGAAATCAAAGGTTGAACCCAAACCTGCGACTAAGTGCTTCTATCAAGACGACAACGGTCGCTGAAGTGGAACAACCCTAGATACTTGGTAGATAAGAAGGCTGGCAACGTCGACAGAAGTATATTTGATATATGTGTTATTGATGTGTACCTTGCTAGTACTCCTAGTAGCACCTAGGTATTGGATACCAGTTCAGTTGCTAAATGTTAGTGACTCGAAATAAAAGCTACGGAATAAACGGAGGCTAGATAAGGGTGAGGTAACGATGAGTGTTGGAAGTGTTTCCAAGGTTGTTGCGATCACTATCGCACGCTCTCTCTACCTTCGGGATTAGTGATAAACCTAAATAAATGTTATTTGGTGTTTGCGCTGAGCATGGACATGATTAGATCTAGTTTATTGCAATACGGTTATTCATTTAAGTTAGAGAATAATGGTTATTCTGTTTACATGAATAATACCTTCAATGGTCATGTACACAATGAGAATGGTTTATTGAATCTTGATCGTAGTGATACACATGTTCATAATATTGATGCCAAAAAGATACAAAGTTAATAATGATAGTACCACATACTTGTGGCATTGCCGCTAAATGTCATATTGGTGTAAAGTGCATGAAGAAACTCCATGCTGATGGATCTTTGGACTCATTCGATTTCGAATAGGTTGAGACATGTGAACCGTGCCTCTTGGGCGAGATGACTAAGGACCCCGTTTTCCAGTATGATGGAGTGGGCAAGTGACTTATTGGAAATAATACATGTTGATGTATGCAATCCAATTAGTGTTGTAGCATGCGGTGGATATTGTTGTTTTCTTACCTTAGATATGGGTATATTTACTTAATCAAAACAAGTCTGAGTCATTTGAAAAGATCAAGCAAATTCAGAGTGAAGTTTGAGATCATCATGACAAGAAGATAAAATGTCTATGATATGATAATGGAGGAGAATATCTGAGTTACAAGTTTGGTATACAACTTAAGACAATGTGGAAGTTGTTTCAAAACTCACGCCACCTGGAACAACATAGTGTGATGGTGTGTTCGAATATCGTAGTCGTGCTCTATTGGTTATAGTGCGTACTATGATGTCTCTTATCATTTTGCCACTATAGTTTGGGGGTTATGCATTAGAGACAACTACATTCACTTTAAATAGGGCACCATCTGAATCTGTTGAGATGACACCATATGAATTATGGTTTGGTAGAAACTTAAACTGTCATTTTTTAGAATTTGGGAAGGGGACGCTTATGTCTGATAAGCTCGAACCCAAAGCGGTAAAAATGCATCTTCATAGGATACCCTAAGGAAACAGCTAGGTATACCTCCTATCTTAGATCCGAGGGAAAAGTGTTTGTTTCTAAAATGGGTCATTTCTCGAGAAAGAGTTTCTCTCGAAAGAATTGAGTGGGAGGAATATAGAACTTGATGAGGTTGTTGAACCTTTGTTTCAACCAGAGAGTAGCGTGGCGCAGAAAGATGTTTGTGTGGAGCCTACGTCAGTTGAAGAGGAAGTTAATGATGATGATCATGAAGCTTCGGATCAAGTTACTATCGAACCTTGTAGGGCGACAAGGACACGTACTGCTCCTGAGTGGTACGGCAACCCTGTCTTAGAGGTCATGTTGTTGGACAACGATGAACCTATGAACTATGGAGAAGCGATGATGGGCTGAGATTCCAACAAATGGTTAGAGGCCTTGAAATTGGATAAAGGATCCTTGTATGAAAACCAAGTATGAACTTTGGTAGACTTGCCCGTTGAATGGCAGATCGTTGAGTACAAATGGACCTTTAAGATGAAAACAAACGCTGATGGTGAATGTCACCATTTATAATACTCGACTTGTCGCAAAGAAGTTTCCACCAAGTTCAAGGAGTTGACTATGATGAGACTTTCTCTCCTGTAGCGATGCTAAAAGTCTGTTGGAATTATGTTAGCAGTTGCTGCATTTTTCAATTATGAAATCTGGTAAATTGATGTCAAAACATCGTTTCCTTAATGGTTTACTTGAGGAAAGGTTGTATGTGATACAACCAGAAGGTTTTGCGAGTCCTAAGGATGCTAAAAGGTGTGCAATCTCTAGCAGCCCTTCTATGGGCTGGAGCAAGCATCTCAGAGTTGGAATATACGCTTTGATGAGGTGATCACAGTTTTTGGGTTTATACAAAGTTTACGAGAAACTTGTATTTACAAGAAAGTGAGTGGGAGCACTATAGAATTTCTTATAAGTATATGTGGATGAAATATTATTGATCAGAAATGATGTAGAATTTCTGGGAAGCATAAACGGTTGTTTGAAAATAGTTTTTCAAAGGAAGACCTGGATAAAGCTACCTAATTGTTGGGCATCAAGATCTATAGAGATAGATCAATATTCTTGATGAGACTTTCAATGAGTACATACCTAGACAAGATTTTGAAAGAGTTCAAAATGGATCAGTCAAAGAAGGAGTTCTTGCCTAGTTTGTAAGGTGTGGAGTTGAGTGAGACTCAAAGCTCGACCACGGCAGAAGGAAGAGAAAGGACGAAGGTCGTCCCCTTATGCTTTATCCATAGGATCTATATAGTATTCCATGTTGTGTACCGCACCTGTGTGTGCCATGCCATGAGTCTGTCAAGGGGTACAAGAGTGATCCAGGAATGGATCACTGGACAGCAGTCAAAATTATCCTTAGTAACTAGAGGACTAAGGAAATATTTCTCTATTATGGAGGTGATAAAGAGTTCGTCGTAAAGTGTTACGTCGATGCAAGCTTTAACACCAATCCGGATGACTCTTAGTACCAATCCGGACACGTATAGTGGAGTAGCCATTTGGAATAGCTCCAAGTGGAGCGTGGTAGCAGTGTCTACAGTATGACACAGAGATTTGCAAAGTACACGTGGATCTGAATGTCTCAGACCCGTTGACTAAAACCTCTTTCACATGCAAAACATTATCAAACCCCAGAACTCATTGGGTGTTAGATTCATAACAAATCACATAGCGATGTAAGCTAGATTATTGACTCTAGTGCAAGTGGGAGACTGTTGGAAATATGTCCTAGAGGCAATAATAAATTATTTATTATCATATTTCCTTGTTCATGATAATCATTTATTATTCATGCTAGAATTGTATTTATCGGAAAATTAGATACATGTGTGGATACATAGACAACACCATGTCCCTAGTATGCCTCTAGTAGACTAGCTCGTTGATCAAAGATGGTTAAGGTTTCCTAACCATGGACATGAGATGTCATTTGATAATGGGATCACATTATTAGGAGAATGATGTGACGGACAAGACCCAAACTATAAACATAGCATATGATTGTGCTAGTTTATTGCTATAGTTTTCTACATGTCAAGTATCTGTTCCTATGACCATGAGATCATGCAACCCACTAACACCGCAGGAGTACCTTGTGTGTATCAAACGTCACAACGTAACTGGGTGACTATAAAGGTGCTCTATAGGTATCTCTGAGGGTGTCTATTGGGTTGGCATGGATGAAGACTGGGATTTGTTACTCCGTGTGACGGAGAGGTATCTCAGGGTCCACTCGGTAATACAACATCACAAAAAGCCTTGCAAGCAAAGCGACTAAAGTGTTAGCCATGCGATCTTGTATTACGGAACGATTAAAGAGACTTTTCGGTAACAAGATTCAACTAGGTATGGAGATACCGATGATCGAATCTCGGGCAAGTAACATACCGAAGAACAAAGGGAACATCATACGGGATTAACTGAATCCTTGACATAGAGGTTCAAACGATAAAGATCTTCGTAGAATATGTAGGAACCAATATGGACATCTAGGTCCTGCTATTGGTTATTGACTGTAGAGGTGTCTCGATCATGTCTACATAGTTCTCGAACCCGCAGGGTCTGCACACTTAACGTTCAGTGACGTTTCAGTAGTATTGAGTTATGTATGTTGGTGACCAAAGGTTGTTCGGAGTCTCGAATGAGATCCTGGATGTCATGAGGAGCTCCGGAATGGTCCGGAGGTAAAGATTGATATATAGGAAGTCCTGTTTTGGTCACCGGAAAAGTTTCAGGTACTTCGGTAGTGTACCGGGAGTGTCGGGAGGGTACCGGGGGCCATCGGGAGGGGTGTCTCGACCCAAGGACCTCATGGGCTGTGGGAGGAGTCAAACCAGTCCCTAGTGTGCTGGCCAAACCCACCCACTAAGGCCCATGCGGCTAGGGTGGGAAAACCCAAAGGTGGAAAAGGTGGAAAGGGTTTCCAAGTGGAGAGGAGGAATCCTACTCCTAGTAGGATTGGAGTAGGACTCCTCCACCTCCAATTTCGGTCAAACCTTGAGGGTTTGAGGCTGCCTCCTCCCCTCCCTCCCTCCTATATATAATAGAGGATTTAGAGGGGAGAGATAACCCTAATTGCCACGTGCTCCTTCTACTTCATCTAGATCGTTTTCTCCTCTAGTCTAGTGCCGCGGTGCTTAGGCAAAGCCCTGCCAGAATAGTTCCACCACCATCGCCGCCATGCCGTTGCGCTGTCGGAGAACTCATCTACCTCTCTGCTCCCTCTTGCTGGATCAAGAAGGTGGAGATCGTCATCGAGCTGTACGTGTGCTGAACTCGAAGGCGCTGTCCGTTCGGCGCTAGATCGGAAGGACCGTGATCAGGATCGTGAGACGATTCGTGATTTGATCGCGGGACGGATCGTGATGGGATCGCAAGACGGACCGTGATTGGATCATGAGAAGCATCGTGATGGGATCACAGGACGCTCGGGGATTTGGATCGCAAAGACGTTCGACTACATCAACCGCGTTTCTTAACGCTTCCTGCTTAGTGATCTACAAGGGTATGTAGATTCACTCTCCCTCTCATAGATGCTCATCACCATGGATAGATCTTGCGTGCGTGTAGGTAAATTTTTGTTTCCCATGCACCGTTCCCCAGCAGTACCCCGCCAGCACTAGGTGTGGTGTCACCAGCATTTGGGCCTTTGCGCCTGTCAGATTGACGGTTTGCTTCCCGGTGTCGCTCTATGGTGATGCGTGTGTCTTTCTTCCGCCGATCTTCCAGGACACGCCGCTGGTCCCGGCGATCACGTGGATCGTATGATGCCATGGATGCCTCGTCTAGCTCGTTGACATGTGAAGCTCGTTGTTGCTGCCCCCAAGTTTGCTGCTGCTGAGGAGACTACACCATTGGCGCACCTCGTGCCGCCATCTCCATCCGCGTATGTTGCGATGGATCTGCATGTTGCGACTTGTTGGACTCAGGAAAGGCAAGCAAACTCTAGATGGTGGCTCTCCACTCGTCCATCTTGTTAGCCGCTGGTGGGAAGTTTAACAACAGCTAGGCTTGTGCCATTGCTTCTGTTGTCAAGGCCGACATGGCTAGAGAGGCGGACCGTGATGTCGCTCGACTCCTTGTGGAACCAAGAGGGGTGTTGTCGTGTTTTTGCCGTCGTGCAGCGCTCGCTAGGGCGGTCGAACATGGAGGAGGCCGAGCATGTGGGTTTGCGGCCCCGCTCGACGCTCCGTCTTGTTCTGGATGAGGTGTGCACCCAGTAGCCATGCCGGTGATGGGCGCGGCTGGGGGATCACGGCTTGCTCCAGATTGGGCACCGTTTTGGCGGCTGCAGCCATCAGCGCAGCGGGGAGGTGGAGTCTGGTCGTTCCCTCCACCTGCAGCGCTAGGGCCGAGCTCACCAAGTTGTTGCTGCTATTGCTCCTCTCCTGTGTTCCCCGCTCCAACTTCGGCCACAGTGGACACAGCTGTGGCGCCGCCTGCGCCAACCATATCGCCCATGATGCCCACTTCACTCGTTGTCGCCGCGGTGCCAACGGCATTTGCGGCGTGCGAGGGAGCCTTTGAAGTGGAGGGATGTGAAGTTGCATCGTATTCTTATTAGGAGCCATGGATGAAGAATATTATGATGAAGATCGACTCGCAGCTCACATTCTCAGGTTCGCACAAACAATGCACCCCTACTTGGCACGCCAAAGACGTTGGTGCTCGATGCACTCAATCAACCATGGGGATCGTAAGCCCCTTTGTGGTTTGGCAGGGGCGAGGTCACATGCAAAAAGAGCAGAAATGGCAAGACAATGTGGCGATCAGGACGCTCGCGTTTTACCCAGGTTCGGGCCACTATGAAGCATATAACCCTACTCCTGCTTTGGTGGATTGATCAGAAGAACACGAAGAACACGCAACGCTCTAGCCCGACAAGGGTTGCCTTTGGGGGATCTACTACGTGAGTACAAGTGTCGAAAGGTCCGAATCTTTAGCTAGGTTGTCTTGGCCTCCTTTTATAGCTCAAGGGCAACCACAATGGCAAAACAAACATTTGTCTGGTGATTAGATAGCTAATAGTGCTATCATACCTAACCCTGACACTTAGGACAAAATGCCATAAATGCAGTCTAGGTGGCCTGCGGGGATGCATTCCCGGCAGGCTTCTACCACCGCTCTAGCTAGCCATTGCACCACAACTTGACATGCCTCTGGACGGGTGTCAAGGGGGCGTAATTTGTCTTCCAGCGTATCGCCACGTGCTTAGCAAGAGATACGTAGCCACTTGGGGGCTTGACACCGCATCGATAAGTCACTGGCGTTGCGATGCGGTGGAGCGGTGGTCGATCATCTCGTGCTTGCCGGGGGATGGCTTGCCGGGTCTTCTTGAAGGTGGGTGCACTTTTGTCCCCGGCAAGCACCAGGGATGTTCTTGGCGCACCTTGGGCTCGTCCTGGGCCGTTTGCATTGATCTTGTTGGTGCTGCTTGGCCTGTTGTAGGTTGTTGATGGGTTCTGCTACCACTGCATGTGCATAAGTTAGGGGCATTGGGTACCCCTGTCCTAGTGCACCGATAGATGTTGACTCCATGGATTCTTTAATTTTAGATTATTTCAAGTGTTTATTTACTTCAGAAGTAGTAAATCTCAATGTTGAAGTTTTGAATGAAGTTAAGGCTAGAGTTACAGATTATATGAACGAGTCTTTACTTGCCCCCTATACGACCGAAGAGGTCAAAAAGGCACTTTTCAGTATAGTTGACCTCAAGGCACCCGACCCAGATGGATTGCACACAATTTTCTATCAGAAATTTTGGACATTATTGGGGGTTAATCTTGTTGATGAAGTGTTGAATGCAGTGAATACTGGAGTCATACCAGCAGGATGGAATACAACCACTAGTGTGCTTATACCAAAAGTTGACAACCCAGAAAAGATCAAAGGTATAGGCCTATAAGTCTTTGCAGTGTCGTATACAAGGTGATATCAAAACTTTTGGCAAGTAGACTCAAGGTTTGCCAGAGATTATTAGTGAGACTCAAAGTGTTTTTGTTCCTGGAAGAATAATCACTAACAATGTAATCATTGCTTATGAACGCCTGCATACAATGAAGAAGAGAAAACAAGGAAGAAACGGTACTTATGCAGACAAGTTGGATATGCACAAGGCCTATGATCGAGTAGAATGGACTTTCTTGAAAACCATATTAGTGAAGATGGGGTTTGTTGATAGATGGATTGACATGATTATGGCATGTGTGACAATAGTTGAATACAAGGTACGTTTTAACTCTAATGAGACGGGTCCTTTTCACCCTACCCCTTTCTAATGTGCACAAAAGGTTTAACATCTCTGATTGAACATGAAGAAGCGCAAGGCATGCTGTTGTGTGTTCATGTATGTAGAGATTCGCCAAAAATCCCTCATTTGTTGTTCGTAGATGATTCGCTAATATTAATGAGGGTTGATACGTCAAATGTACAATCTTTGAAAAACATTCTTGACGATTACTATGCGACGTCGGGACAAATGGTGAGTGCAGCAAAATCATCAATCTATTTCGGATCCAATACAAATTTTGTAAAAGCAGAGGTATGCCAAATTCTAGATATCATGGCAGAATCTCTCACTGATAAGTATTTGGGGATCACCTCTATGATTGGTGTGGACCGCACAGGTTGGTTTATCCATCTCATTGAGAGAATTCAAAAAATGGTAAACGGATGGAAAGAAAGAACATTATGTTATGGAGGCAAAGAAGTATTGATCAAAGTGGCGGCTCAAGCCATACTAACGTATGTGATGAGTGTGTTCAAATTCCTGGAAAAAATTGCAAGGGGATCAGTGACGCAATCTCTCATTATTGGTAGGGTGACGATGATGATCACTGTAAAATGCACTGGTTCACGTGGTGGAAAATGTGTGTACCTGAAGAGAAGGTGTAATGGGATCAGACATATCCATGCTTTTAATCTAGCATTATTAGCAAAACAATGTTGTAGGTTGATTGAGCAATATGATTCCTTGTGTGATAGGGTGCTACGTGCAAGATACTACCCAACTGGAGATATTCTAAATAGTACTTTCAAGAAGGGTTTTTCTTTTGTGTGGCAAAGTATTTTTGCAGGTATCCAAACTTTTAAAAAGGGATGTATCTGGCTAGTTGGAGATGGAAGGAAAATTGATATCTAAGAAGATAATTGGATACCAAATAGTCCCTCCATGAGAATTTTTAGTCGTCGAGGAAATTGTTTACTAACACACGTGAGCGACTTGATCGATCCAGTTTCAAGAGAATGGGATGAACAATTAATACGAGACAACTTCTGGAGCCTAGATGTGGACCGTATATTACAAATACCCTTGTCGCAGCAGAACTTGGAGGATAGTGTTGCATGGCACTATACAAAAACGGGATCTTTTACTGTTCGTTCGGCGTACTATCGAGGATGGGACAACCAGTTTGGAAGTAAGCTTGGGCAGGAGGGTGGACAATCAAGCAGTATAAACCACCCCGTGTGGAAGCAAGTGTGGAAGCTAAAGATGTTGGGTAAAGTACAAAATTTCATGTGAAGATGCCTGCATAACGCCATCCCATTTAAGTGTATTCTTCCAAACCGTCATATTCCGGTCAGGGGTGTTAGAATATATTGTAGTGAGATAGAATTTCGGTTTAAACTCAGTTTCCTATTCTATATCTTCTTCTGTTTATCTCCTCCTTCTCTACCGACCTTCTCTCAATCAAACTTTGATCAGTAATACTTGTAAGCCACGGCATGCCTTGTATAAATATAACTGCGGCCCGAGAAAAGGGTTCTATGCTTCCCAACAGTTTTTACATGGTAATCAGAGCATCTTCTTCCCAGAGATCGAAAGGAGATCGCATCTAGCCTAGTTTATCCCCACCCTTTGACATGACCACCTCTTCCACCGCAAGCAACACCATGAGTGCCCTAGCCACATTTGTTGCATCATCTTCCACCTTCGCACCCTCCTCCTCCACCTCCGCATATCCCATGTCCATCGGACCACCACCTCAGGAGAAGCTCACAAGGCAGAACTACCTCATGTGGAAGGCCGTCGTGCTGCCCCAAATCAAGGGCGCACAGATGGGCCATCACCTTGATCAGGCGATTCAAGCATCACCGGAGACACTCAACATCCCCAAGGATGGCAACGAGGAGCATATTGCGAACTTCGCTCGCGTCCTCTAGTATGCACAGCAACAGCAAGTCCAAGGTTTTTTGATTGGTTCCTTGTCTTGCGAGAATCTTGCATAGGTGGTCACCCTTCAGACTTCGGAAGAGGTATGGGAAGCGATCCATGCCATGTTCTCTGCCCAAACCCAAGCTCAGGCCATCAACACGCGCATTGAGCTCACCAACCTGAAAAAAGGAAACCTCTCTATGGCAGACTACTTAGCCAAGATCAAGGCGCTCTCAGATGAGATCACATGTACTGGAGCGGCGCTCACAAGCGGTGAGATCGTGTCCCAAGTTTTGGCCGGCCTCGACCTCGACTACAACCCGGTCGTGTCGCCCCTTGCTCCACGGGTGGAGCCCGTAACTGTCCAACAACTCTACACGCCACTGCTGAGCTTTGACGCGCGCCTGAATCTTCTTCATGGGATGAACGTGCGACAGTCTTCTGCTAATGCTGCTTCTCGCGGCCGCGGGACTGCTCGTGGGCGTGATCACCAAGGAAGGGGTCGCGGCAACAGCAGCGATGGGCGCGGTCGTGGCCACAGCCAAGGCGCTCGTCCGAACGGAGGCTACAACAACAATGACTCCGCACGGTCTGGAGGAGGTGGCTACAACAACAATCACACCTCCTCTGGACAATCCTCCTCTAATGGTCATGTTCGGTGTCAACTATGCAAAAAAGCAGGCCATGAGGTTATGAACTGTTGGCACCATTACGAGTAGGATTATATCCCCGACGCCCGCCTTGTTGCAGCTGCCATCCGAGAGCAAGGAGGTGATGATACCATCTGGTACGCTGATTCTAGCCACTGATCATGTGACCAATGAACTTGAGAAGCTTGCCATGAGGGAAAAGTACTTCGGCAACGATCAAATTCACACCGTAAGAGGTGGAGGTATGGACATTTGTCATATTGGTCAAGCATCTATTAACTCTCCTAATCTTAAACGTGATCTAGTTCTAAAACATGTTCTTCATGTTCCATAGGCCGACAAGAATCTTGCATCCATGTCTCATTTAACTGCCGATAACAATGTTTTCTTTTAAACTCACCCTAAGTACTTTTTCATTAAGGATTGGGCAACGAGGGAGCTCCTTCACCATGGTAGATGCATTGGAGGTCTATATCCCATCACATCTGGAGCATTTAGTCTCAAGCATCATCGTCAAGTTTACTCCATCGTCAAGCCCTCCTTGGCAAGATGGCATCAAAGATTAGGCCATCCTTCTTTAGTCATCGTCAAGCAAGTAGTGAATAAAGGCAATCTTGCATTGTCATATAGTTCTAGTATTGAGTCTGTTTGTGATGCTTGTCACTGTGCAAAAAGCCACCAGCTTCCCTATCCTAAATCGAATAGTGTGCCTCATGCTCCCTTGGAACTTATCTTTAGTGATGTATGGGGTCATGCAAGAGATTCTTTTGGCCGGAAAAATATTATGTTAGTTTCATTGATGATTTTAGCAAACTCACTTGGATATATTTGCTTAAGTATAAATCATCAAAGTTCTTACTATCTTTCAAGAATTTTAGAAACTTGTTGAGTGCCAATTTAATAAGAAAATTCTTACAGTCCAAAGTGACTGGGGAGGAGAGTATGAGAAACTCAACTCTTTCTTCCGCAATACTGGCATTGCACATCATGTCTCTTGCCCTCATGCTCATCAACAAAATGGCTCCGCTGAGCATAAACATCGCCACATTGTTGAAGTAGGTTTGTCTCTTCTTGCCCATGCATCAATGCCACTAAAATATTGGGATGAAGCCTTCATTTCTGCCAAATATCTTGTCGTTGTTTTCTCACGGGGGGTCGCGCGAGACGGCAGATGCCATGGGCTGGCTTATCAAGGTGAGAGCAAGGTTGTCGTGGATGATTCGGGACGGGTATGCGGATAGCACGCTACCCAGATTCGGGGCTCTCCGGGGAGATAATACCCATATTCCTGCATATCTATATATCTGTGGAATATCTGGTACATGGTTGCTCTTGGAGCTGTATGGGAGAGGAGAGCCATGAGGCTTCTTGCCTCATGTGTGTGTATGTGTGAGCACGTGAGAGTGGAACCTCCCATATGTGGTGGGCATGAGGCCTTTATATAGGCATGAGGGGGTAGCTTGGGATGTAAGCCACAGTGGGTAGCTTACATCCCAAGCAGCTTGAGGTGTAAGCTACCATGGGTAGCTTACATGTCAAGCCATATGTAGCTTGTGTACCAAGCTATGTCTGTCCCCTGGTGCACTTTATAAGTCAGTGTCCAGGGGACAGGGTACACTGTAGATAGTATTGTGCGACACCCGTGCAGTGCGCTACTGCTCGCCACTAGTGCAGTGCTACGGGATATGTCCGTCTGGTCCGCGCATGTCCGATGGGACATCGTAGTTGGCTCCGGGTTACCAGCTGGCGGGCGTAGCCGGCTGGTCAGAGTAGTCGGCCCGGGCGCGAGTCGGAGCAGCCGGCCCAGGCGGGCCGGCATCCCGTCCGACTCACCATCTTTGGGGTACCCGGGGGTCATCCCCTCAACATATCTTATCAATCGTCTCCCTACCAAAGTTATTGGCAGTATCACCCCCTTAGAGAAATTGTCCCATCAAAAGCCTGACTACAATTCTCTAAAAAACTTTCGGGTGTGCTTGTTACCCTAATCTTCGCCCCTATAATCATCATAAACTTGAGTTTCGCTCCACTCAATGTGTGTTCCTCGGTTATAGCAATCTTCATAAAGAGTACAAGTGTCTCGAAATCTCCACCGGCCGTATCTATATTTCTAGGGATGTTGTTTTTTATGAAACGAGTTTTCCCTTTGCCAAACTTCATCCAAATGCCGGTGCTTTACTACGTGCAGAAATTGCACTTCTTCCTGATTATATGCCTAGTTCAGATCACGGGGGTGGAGTTAAATAGTGCTGATCATATGACTAGTTCCAAAGAAAATTTTAATTCTGGTGCTAAGTGTGTAGTTTTTGGACATCATTTTATGCAAGGGAGTACAACCAAAACAGGCACTGAATCTCATGCAGATATGGGTGGCAGCAGCAACAACAATCTCAGCGCATGATCCCAGGCGAATCTGCGCCAGGAAGCAGCATCATACGTGGCAGACGCGCGATCCCACAAGGATCTTAGCGCGCTGCAGGCAGCCGACGTGGGGGTGGACGATAGTGTCACGCCCAAGATGCGTGCCTATCCTTTTTAAGACACGAGGGCCTCGCAAGGGATAGAGGCGCATCTTGCCATTCGCAAGTATAGTAACATTGCATCATACATTAAAGAAGAGATGAGTATACAAGTTGGCTTACACTCGCCACATGCTAATTACAATTCCACACAGAGTTCAAATCACCAAGATGAAGACAGGGTCCGACTACGGACGAAATCAAACGATAAAACATATGCAAATGAAACTATCTCGCTATCCCAAAGATCACGACCATGGTCCTCTACTCATCCGGGTAAGTCACGTACATCCTGCCTCTTTCCTCATCATACTCCCACTGGGGCTGGGTAAGATCATCCTGCACGTACTCATCTGTACCTATACCTGGAGGTTTGTAGTAATCTATGAGCCACAAGGACTCAGCAATCAAGTGCCCGGGTACCGAGACTATTCAAGCTTAAAGGTTGGGATGGGATATGTGTTTAGTTTACAGCAGCACAAAGCATATATGGTGGCTAACTTACGTAACATGAAAATAAATATGAGTGGCCTACGATGAACGTTTGAATCTAGTATGATCTCTATGAGATCCTGAACACTTACTTACGTCAGACATAACCCCACCATGTTCTCTCTCGGATCATGTTCATGAGCAGAGATGATCACGGTTACTCACACAGTTGGTGTACTTTATTAAGAGTTTACTTCAAGTTCACTATAACCGGGTGTTAAATAAATATCCAAGTTGCCACATAACCGCGGGCACGGCTTCTTGAAAAGATTTAACCCTGCAGGGGTGCTCCAACTAGTCCATCACAAATAACCACACTCCGCGGGAATAGCCTCGACCACAGACCTCATGGTCATCATAGGTAATTCCAAAGGAATTTCAACACCTCGAGAAAACTCGAAGAAAGTCAGACTCCACAAGCAAGACACTCGATAAAGGTAAAACAAATCCAGCAAGACCGCCCGACGTGTCGACGAACCCGATAAGAGCCATGTATCTCGTTCTCAGGACACGACAGATAAGCTAGTGTACGGTGGCCTGATAGAAATCTCCCAAGTTGCCCTGGATTGGCCCCGAACAGTGCTCTAGTTTGGACCAACACTCATGAGGAGCACTGGCCCAAGGATTGATTAATTATCCACGGGTTTGCAAAGCCCTATGCAAATTTTATTAAGTTATTAAGCAAATGTAGTACCAATGTTGGGTCTTGCCAGACAATTTTTAATCTCAACCGAATAAACAAGAGGGTCCCCATAACAACCCCGAGCGTGTTAGGAGCGCAAAATATGGAAACCATAACACCGGTAACAAGAACTATGGCAGTAACGGCAGAACAAAACACCTAGCATAAGGCCAAGCCTTCCACCAATACCAAGATATATATGTGCATTAAATTAAATAACAAATAATATCGTGATATCCAAATCCATGTTATCACACGGAACAACCTGCACCTGCAACTAAGAACGCTATAAGAAGGGCTGAGCAGCGGTAACTTAGCCAATCAAAGGTTTGATAGGATGTGGAGGGTTAGGGGCTTTCATGGCAATTAGGAGTCTGATATTCAAGTGGTAGGTAGCGCAATTGTAACGATAAGAGCGATAAACTAGCAAGCGAAATTAGTATCGGGATTCGGGTACGATCATCTTGCATGTTGGTTCTTCAGTGGAACAAGTAGCGGGATCCTCGTAGTAGTACTCTCCTGGGTCCTCGTACTCTGTATCAACACTCGCGTATACCCAAGAGAAACAGCAATAATAAACATCCAACCAAGGTGCAATGCACAACCAAGATGATGCATGATTCATTTATGAAGAATTAACATGGCAATCCAAAACTAGTCATATTTCACATGCAAAGTTTGTTTATTAATGAATCTGGAAAGAACCTCATGTTAGGTTATTTAAACATGCATGAACATGGAAAATATGGATGCAGCATGCAAAATCGATTGAAATGCATATAAGGAACGCAAGAAACGGAGTTACGGTTCTCACGATACGCTCACGACAAGGTACGAAGACAAAACACAAGACAACCAATACCATGGGCTAATTCTTGGCATTCCAAGATAGCCACTAGTTAGGCAATGAAAAACCAACCACAATAGACTCAAAAATCAATCAATTCCATGGAGTATAGCTCCCACAAGTCACAAAACAATAAAACAAACAATCTGCCACAAAACAGCAACATAGCAACTTACACAGCCCACAACTTGAGCTACGGGAACCCTATAGCCACAAACAAGATATTGAAAGAAACTACATAACAAATGCATCAACTTATCCAACAACACAATCTGCATAGGAGGCCCACATCAATAAGCATGAAGCTATCAATTTGACAAGATGAAACAGTTTTCTAGGACTTGGTGAAAATAACAGTTTTCTGGAATCTGAGTTAATAAAGTAGCAAGTTGACAGCATTAGTTGAATAGGTTAGAGAGCACCTCTTGCCATGAAAATTAACACTATGGTATTAGACAACATCTACTTCAAATAACTAAAACTGAGCATGAGCTAATTCCCAACACGTCACAATATGTCAACCACTCTTCATGGCATAAAAATAACAGAAGATTCTCAGACTTAGTAATTTTTAGCATGCTGAAACGGAAACATCAAGTTGGCTGCTTAGCAGCATGTTTCCCACTTATATGGGTGATTCTCATGTTAAAAAAATACCATAGCATAAAAGATATAAAACAATAACACTTCCATGTTGGCACATGCCCCAAAGCAAGTAAGGATTAAATCATGCAAAAATGACAAATTGGCATCATAGCTAAAATGACAGTTTTATGAACTTGCTCAAAAGTGAAATCTGAAAGCATCAATGGATTCATTGGCTCTTTCTACCCCAAAAACATGTGTCATACTATGTTAATGTGAAACAACAAGGCACAAACAAGATAGCAAAACTACCACCTATTCTCATAAGTGATACATAGCTCTATTTGAACATGGGCATAAATGATCACAACTAGATTTGTAACTTAGCTAGAGATGGAAAAGAGCTAACAATCAGCACATGCATATAAATACAACAAAGCGGTTATCAAGTGGGGAAACCCACTAGTCCCCCCCCACACACACATACACTCTACACACACACACTACAAGCAAGCACACACACAAGCTCTACATATGCCCAAGGCATATGAGCACCAACACTCATGAACATACCACCCAAGAAGGGTGTGTTCACCCACACACACTCACATGCTCATATATGCATAATGCACATAGGCATACACACACTCACTCTCACAAGTGCACTAGGCACATACACTCTCAAACACTCATGCTCATGTGTATGGGTGGTCATTCACACACATATGCACACATATATGCACAATGCATATATGCACATGCATATGTGTATGGTAACACACACACACTCCCACAAACACACATGCATAACACTCACAAAACATGTGTGCAAACTGCCACACACACACACACTCCAACACATGCATATATATGCACCACGCTATGTGGCACACACACACAAGCACATACAAATGTGCATACTCACCTCACATACATACATACATACATGTACATCTATATATATATATATGCAAGGCACACACACACATACACTCAAAGAAAAACCAAACTTGCTAGTTTTGCATCTACACACACATATACACATGCAAAGGAAGAAAACAAAAGAAAACAAAAAAAGGAAAAATAAATAAAAATGGGGAGGGGTTTGGATTCGAACCCACAACCTCCTAGTTGTCTCCCACACACCACACCACTCTGCTAGCGTCTCGACTGGTAACAGAGGAGGCAACGTAGCTGTATTACACACACACATACACAACTCTAACGAAACTGAATCCGAACGGCACACGCACGCGACAGAGCATCGGCGGCGAGCAACGGCGACTACAGGCAGGTCCGGCGACGCAAAAGGGCACACACCAAGCGGGAACTATCGGGGCTCCATTCCCCTAATCATCTTGCGATGAGGAGGAAGGACGCGAGCTCAAGCCCGCGCCTTGCGGACGGCGGCGACAGACGACGGCGGCAACTACACGGCGCGTACACGGGGAAGAAGGAGCTGCGGGGACCGGCTGCTCACCGAGGGGAAGGCGACGATGAGTCGATCGAAACGAAGACGCCGGAGGGGGTCAGGGACATGGCGACGACGAAGAGGAAGGAGCCGGCGACGACCTGCTCCTTGCGGGCGACGGCGACGCCAATTGGCATAGCAGGGAGGTGCTCCTCACCTCCTAGCGGAGGGGATGGAACGCGGGGAGAACCCCCGAGCTCCACACCATCACCACCTTGAACAAGATCCACCGGAGACGCGGCGACGGCGGCGACGACAACCGGCGCACTAAGTGAACCTCACTGAATCTCTTACCTGGCAGGAAGGAACAAGAGAGGAGGGAGAGAGATGGAGGAGGAGCACCTCCCTGCCCAGCCCAGCGAATTTCTCGACCAGGTCTGGGTCCGCCAGCCCAGCGAATCGCTGCCCAAGCCAATCACGGGCGGCTGACCCAGCCGCAGGTGCGGAACCCGGCGCTGTCACATGCGGCGTCTCTGGTGGATCAGTTCCTGGCACATTGGATCGGGTGGCAGGATCTTCTAAGGGAGAAAACTCTACTGGCGAGCTACCCACTTCAGGATTTTCTACAGCAGCTCAGGATCGTGCTACAACTCCTATGCAGGAAGTTCCAAGTCGACATACTAGATCTCAGTCTGGTATTCTCAAGGCAAAAGAGTACACAGATGGAACCGTAAGGTATGATAATGTTAAGCGTGCTTTTCTTACTAGTATGGGTGAACCAACACATTTGCATGATGCACTTTCTAGTAAGGATTGGAAAGAAGCCATGGACAATGAATATGAGGCACTCATGAAAAATAAAACATGGCATTTGGTACCACGAGAAAAGGGCATAAATATCATAGATTGCAAATGGGTTTATAAGATTAAAAGAAAATCTGATAGAAGTATAGACAGGTACAAGGCCAGGTTAGTTGCTAAAGGTTTTAAACAAAGGTTTGGTATTGATTATGAAGATACCTTTAGTCCTGTTGTCAAAGCAGCTACTATTCGACTTGTACTGTCCATTGTTGTTTCCAGAGGGTGGAGTCTAAGGCAGCTAGATGTTTAGAACGTGTTTCTTCATGGTGTTCTGGAAGAAGAGATTTTTATGCGACAACCACCAGGTTATGAGAATGTAAGCACCCCTCATTACATTTGCAAGCTAGACAAGGCTTTGTATGGATTTAAACAGGCCCCAAGAGCCTGGTACTCAAGGTTAAGCACTCAGTTACAACAACTTGGGTTTACACCATCAAAAGCTGATACCTCAACATTTCTTTACAATAGAGGTAATGTCACTATATTTGTTCTTGTATATGTTGACGACATAATTGTTTCTAGTTCAAGTCCAGACGCCACCTCTTGTTTGCTCAAGGATCTGAAGATGGAGTTTGCTCTTAAAGACCTAGGAGATCTTCATTACTTCCTTGGCATAGAAGTCAAACAGATGAGAGATGGTATACTCCTTTCACAGGAAAAGTATGTCAATGACATTCTCAAGAGAATAGGATTGGAAAATTGCAAGCATGTAAGTACACCGATCTCAACCTCAGAAAAGCTCACCATTGATAGTGGAGAAGCTCTTGGATCTGAAGATGCAACTAACTATAGAAGTGTTGTAGGTGCTTTACAATACTTGACTAGCTCTTACACGTCCTGATATTTCCTATTCTATGAATAAGGTGTGTCAGTATATACATGCACCCACCACTGTTCACTGGACATCGATTAAAAGGATAGTGAGGTATCTCAGGTCTTCAGGAGGACTTGGGCTAAAGATTGTCAAGTCTCCTTATATGCTTGTATCTTCTTATTCTCATGCAGACTGGACAGGGTGTGCTGATGACAGAAGATCCACACATGGATTTGCTGTATTCCTAGGAACAAACCTTATATCTTGGAGTGCAAGAAAATAGGCTATAGTCTCAAGGTCTAGTACAGAGGCCGAGTATAAAGCTCTAGCAAATGCTACAGCTGAAGTGATGTGGATTCAAACATTGCTTTATGAGCTTGGAGTAAAAACTCCGCGGGCTACCAGATTATGGCGTGATAACCTTGGTGCAACCTATCTTTCAGCCAATCCTGTTTTTCATGCACGCACAAAGCATATAGAAGTTGATTTTCATTTTATGAGAGAAAGGGTAACACTCAAGTAACTTGACATAAGGTTTATTCCAACTGGTGATCAATTGGCCGATGGCTTTACCAAACCACTTATTATGAGAAGGCTCGAGGAGTTCAAGAACAATCTCAACCTTGGAGTTTCTTAGGTTTAGATTGAGGGGGGTGTTAGAATATATTGTAATGAGATAGAATTTAGGTTTAAACTCAGCTTCCTATTCTATCTCTTCTTTTGTTTATCTCCTCCTTCTCTACCGACCTTCTCTTGATCAAACTTTGATCGGTAATACTTGTAAGCCACGACATGCCTTGTATAAATATAACTGCGGCCCGAGAAAAGGGATCTATGCTTCCCAACAATTTTTACAAGGGGGGCAGTGCTCGGTGTGCCAGATTGGAGCGGAGGACTCGAAGCACGCCTTGTTTGGGTGTTAGCGAGCTAGAATGGTTTGGCTTGAACTGGGGCTATTAGATGTCATAAACAAGGCAACTCCGATTGACCGGCCAGGCGCCAAGGTTTTAGAGCTGCTACTGTGTGCAACTGAGTTTCCTAGGAAGTACATGAACACTGTTGATCTTCCAAAGGTCATTGCATCTACCTGTTGGTACTTATGGTGATGGCCAAAGGTGAACAAGTCCAGAACCCTCTACGCACAACGATGGTGATCCGAGCTTTGACCCTTAATTTCGTTTGGGCTGCGAGCAAGCCAAGCTCGGTTGCCCAGCAGAGCACTTGGAAGAGACCACAAGCGGGGGTCCAAGTCCTGAACATTGATGTAACTTGTAGTGAGAGAGATCATGCCGAAGGGTTTATCACGGCGGCAACAACGCAGATGACACACATGCCTGATGTTGTTTCAGTAGAGGCGGAGGCGATGCACCAAGGGCTCTTATTTGTCCGGGGACTTGGGTGTGACAAGCTCTTGATTCCATCGGACATTACTATTGTCACGGACTCATTGAAGTTGAACGAAGGATACATAGTGGTTGCTGCACCAATTCTTGATGATTGTCGTAGTCTATTACAAGATTTTGGGAAGGTCATTATAGAACATTGTCTTAGAGAAACAAATACATTTGCTCATGAATTAGCTAGCTATGGGAGGGGCAATCCACTGATGGTGTAGTCGGATGCACCCCCCCCTATTTATGCTCGAAGCTTTAGCAAACGATGTAACTGTTGAGTTAAGTTAACAAAGTAGCCATGAAGGCCTTTCCATAAAAAAGGTTACATAGAAATTTTTACGTAGGTGTAGCAACGCTCGTTCTTGAATAACCACATGTGCTCCAAAAGACAAGAACATAGTCAGCCCCACAAGTTCGAAAAATAGGAATATCATTTTCATCTAAGTGAAGCATTATGTAGAATCAAAATAATTCCTATCAACATTCACAACCATAGAGATAGAACCTAATGGTACTGTTTTGGGATGGCATCATGTGACAATATTGTTCACTGTGGCACTATTGTTCGATACTAGATGAACAACCACCATCAAACACAACTTAGACTAAGCCTAAATAAAAACATACACAATCGATCATATAATTGGGTAACGATGAATTTTCCAATTTATACATTTTTTAGATAGTATTTGATTCACCGACTGAGATTCTTCCTTCCCCCTTCGTGCTTCATAACCCCTGGCCGAACACTCCTTCGTGCCAGGCATGGAGCTCTAAATGGAGTAGCTCCTTCTTTGTCATCAGCGACCTAGTAGTTAGCATAACCTATCTTTTCATACTCCTCACGAAATATCTACTACATCTCAATGAAATGATCATCCGCACAATCGAATACAACATCTAACTTGTTGAAGTACTCCAACAGCCCTGGCGTCTAGTGTTTTTTCAGTCCTTAGACGTGGGATCGGTGTAGGTCGCATAATTTTTTCTTTCAATAATGCGTTGGCAAGGTCTTGAGCTTCACACCTCTTCGCCCAGATATCATATTGAGTTTGTGCTTTAGTCAGTTGCTCCAAAAGTCCGAGCTGATGGATAAAGGTGGGCAATATATTTCAACACTTCTCTTTTTGCTTTTTCAGCCGCTGCTCTTGAGCCGCCGTGTCGGTTGTGGTGGTCATCATGGGAGCATCGACGGTCTTGGTCGTTGAAGCATAGGAAGCCTTATTGCCTAGGGGAACCAACCCAACAAATTTTTCTATACCAGCGCACGCTTTCGGACAACGTTTTCTCTGGCCTCCTTGAGGGTGGAAACTACTGATGTTGGGGCTACCTCTGCCGCAAGGAAACATTGTTGCTCATTACAACTGCTAAGTCATCGTTTACTCATCTTGTGGTTGTTGCTTTATTAAGCAGCACCTTGCCTTTTTTTGGAAGAGCTCACCATAATGGTCGGGTTCGTCATTGCTTTAGGCGCCTCGGTAGTTTATAACACAAGCGGACAACCTATGTCGGGGAGGTTCGGGTTCCGAGCCCTAGGTATATTTGACTCGGATTCGTGACCAAGCTCACCGATCAATAGACCCGGATTTATAGTACAATTTATGTGGATCATTTTTTTAGGGGCACCTCCTTTTTAACAGTTATCTCCCACTTATAGAGAGACATAAGCCAGCGTCACATGAAGGAACGCCCCCAGTAGGCTAGCGAATGCATTTCTTCTCTTTGTTTAATTTTTCTCTCGATTTTTTCATTTTATATTGTTTATGTTTTCAAATAGTTGTAAAACACATATATTCCACAAACAATTACTTAAGGTTTGAAAAAAATGTTTGTGTGGTGTTAAAACAATGTTTGATATTAATAGCACTTGAAAAAGAATGTTTCAATGCATATATGATATCCCAAAAAACGTTAAAAACATGTGCCTAAAAAATGTTAAACATGTATTTTTTTAAATGTTAAGTGGATATTAAATAAATGTTTTATATGTACATGAAAAATGTACAATTTCTATGAAAAAGTAGACATGAAAACATGTTTTGAAGAATCTGTTAATCATTGTATTTAAAAAATACTAAATGTGTGTAAAAATGTTTCATACATATGCGGAAAATGTATAATGATATTGAAAAGAGTATACATCAAATACAAATATTTAATAAAAATTCTAATCACAAAATTTGAAAAAATATAAACGTTTATAAAACTAATGCTTCATATGTATACTAAAAGTGTACAGCATGTATGAAAAAAAGTGGATATAGAAATAAAACTTGTAATCACGTATTTTTTAAATATGTATAAAAATGTTCTTAAAGGACACAAAATCATATGTTGTGTTTGAAAAAGGTAGACATCTGTTAAAAAAGAAAGAAAGGAAAAACAAAGTAAACAAAAGATTATAGTGGGAAAATAAAAAAATGGAAAACTAGAAGAAACAAAGAAATTAAAATACAAGGAAAAGGTAAAAAAATGAAAGAAGTCAATGTAAAATAGTGAAAAGTTAAACCAGAGATATAACATCGTGCCAGCCCAATGACGTTTCATGTAGGCGAGACATAATACATCTCGTTACGAGGGCATATAGGTTCTGCACCTATATAGGGTCACTTGGGATGAGCTGAAAGCGTCAATTGGCACGTTTTCAGCCGCCATCACATGTCGCGCTTTTTACGCTCTCTTAAGATTTTATTTTTTATTTTTCTGCGTCATTTTTGGTTTTTAGATGTTTGTTTGGCTTTTTGGATTTTCCCTGGCTTTTTATAGGTTTTGGGGGGAAATTACACAAAAAAAATACTTTTTTAATCCACGAGAGGCACATATTTACTTTTCATGGAAGCGCGAATTTGCTTCCACGAGTGACATTGGTCGTGCCTCTCACAAAAGGAAAAAAATGTGTTTTCTTTTTTTTTCCTACCACAAGAGGCACGAATTTGCTTCTGTGAGAGGTATAAATTTTTGGGAAGAGCTCACCATAATGATCGGGTTTGTCATTGCTTTAGTCATCTCGGTAGTTTATAACACAAGCGGACAAACTATGTTGGGGTTGGTTAGGTTCTGAGCCCAAGGTATATTTGAGTCGGACCTGTGACCAAGCTCACCGATCAACAAACCCGGGTGTATAGTACAATTTATGGGGATCATTTTTTTTAACGGCTTTCTCCCGCTTATAGAGAGACATAAGCTAGCGTCCATGAAGGAACGTAACTAGTTGGCTAACGAATGCATTTCGTCTCTTTGTTTATTTTTTTCCTCATTTTTCATTTTAATATTATTTATATTTTCAAATAATTATAAAACACATATATTTCATAAAAAGTTACTTAAGGTCCGAAAAAATGTTTGTGTGGTGTTAAAACAATGTTTGATGTTAATAGCATTTGAAAAAGAATGTTTCAATGCATATCTGATATTCTTAAGAAAATGTGCGTAATAAAATGTTAAACATGTTTGAAAAATGTTAAATGGATATTAAATAATAAAAAGATGTACATGAAATTTTACAAATGTGTATGAAAAAGTAGACATGAAAACATGTATTTGAAGAACATGTTAATCACTGTATTTAAAAAATATTAAAAATGTACAAAAATGTTTCATATATATGTGAAAATTGCATAAGTATATTGAAAATAGTAGATTTCAAATACAAATATGTAATAAAAATGTTAATCACAAAATTTGAAACAAATTTTATTAAAATATTCCATCATATGTATACTAAAAATGTATAGCATGTATGAAAAAAAGTGGACATAAAAAAACTTGTAATCATGTATTTTTTAAATATGTATAAAAAATGTTCTTAATGTACACAAAATTATATGTGGTGTTTAAAAAAAGGTATACATCTGTTAAAAAGGAAAGAAAGGAAAAACAAAGTAAACTGAAGAAAAATAGTGGGAAAATTTAAAAAACGATGAAAAACGAGAAAAAACAAAGAAATTAAAAGACAAGGAAAAGGTAAAAAAAATTGAAAGAAGCCAATGTAAATTAGTAGTAAGTTAAACCAGAGCTATAGTATTGTGCAAGACATAATGAATCTCCTTACCACGACATATAGGAGTACTCGTTCAGGAGCACCGCAAGGGTCACCTGGCGTGGACTAGAAGCGTCAATTGGCGCGTTTTCAGACGCCGTCACGTGTCGCGTTTTGAACATTCTTTTCAGATTTTATATTTTTATTTTTCTGTACGCGTTTTTGGTTTTTAGATGAATTTTTTTGTTTTTGGTTTTTCCAAGGCCTTTCATAGGTTTTGCGAAAATAATGAAAAATAAATTACATGAAAAAACACATATATTTTTTCATCCACGAGAGGCACGTATTTACTTTTCATGGAGGCATGGGTTTGCTTTCGCGAATGACATGGTCGTGCTTCTCATAAAAGGGAAAACGTGTTTTTATTTTTTCTTTCCTACCATGAGAGATACGGATTTCCTTCTGCGAGAGGTATGGCCGTGCATCTCACAAAGGAAAAAACATGTCTTTTTCTTCCGCGAGAGGCACGTGAAGGCAGGAATTTGTTTTTGCAAGAGGCACGGGCGTGTCTCACTTAAAAATACTCCTACCACAATTGGCGCGGATTTGCTTCCGCGAGAGACATGACCATGCCTCTCGAAAAGGGAAAAACACGTTTTTTTTCGTCCGCGAGAGGCACGGATTTACTTCTTGTAGAGGCACGGATTTTTTCTACGCGAGTGACACGGCCGTGTTTCCGGCAAAAGATAAAAACACGTGTTTCCTTTTTCTTTTTCTTCCAAGAGAGGCACAGATTTACCTCTCGTGGAGGTACGGATTTGCTTGATGGAGAAGCACGGTAATGCATCTCAAAAGGGAAAAAACATGCTTCCCATTCAGTCGTTTTCCTAAAAGAGGTTTGTCGTACCTAAATGGATTTAGTTTCGAAAATCTCGACGCGAGGAATTCGACAGTGAAAACGGTTCAAGATTTGAACGCATGGTTTGAAAAATAAAATGTTTTGAATAAATGAATGTAGAAAAGAAACTCACAAATTACGATAAGTAAGATAGATACAGCTCAACACTTGTCGCAACCTTAAAAGGATAAAAATTGATATTTGTAAAGAGTACTCTTTACTAATGATTTCACACCTATGTGACACTTGAGGCACCTCAAAGCCATCAACTACACTCCCTGGGCCGCCATCCATTAAGGTTGCCTGCTCACGCACTCGTTTATCTTCCTCCTTCGCTCGTGTCCGGCCATAGAAGATTCAGTTCTAGAGATAAAATTGTAAATATCATAAATTGTATGTATTTGAAACATATTTATAAAACTGAAAATATGTTAATGCATTTGAAGAAATGATTGTTTTGCAAGATGGCCAGAATTTCTGGCATGTCAATTTGGGGCTAGTTTGCAATACAATTTTGTCCATGAAAACTGGGAAAAACTAGATAAGAAACATGGGGAATTTAGAACAAATCAACAGAACCAACCACCGGGAGCACCTATTTGGCGGTTATTGCGTTAAGACGGCGATCAAACGCACAGGACAATGAATGTTGGACCGGCTCACTTCAACGACATGTGAAGCGCTAACTTTTGCTTGACCAGATTTCTTTTGAGTCGTTTTACCTTGGGGAAAAACTGGCGACAGTAGAATAGTCAAAAATCTTTCATGAATTTTACAAAATGTTTGTGTTTTCTAAATATGTGCAGGCGAAAAAACTGAGTACAGTAGAATAATCAAAAATAATATTCGCAACTGCTTATGAGAATTTCAAAACTTAAATCTTTCATGAATTTTACAAAAATGTTTGTGTTTTTAAATATGTGCAGGCGAAAAAACTGAGTACAGTAGAATAATCAAAAATAATATTCGCAACTGCTTATGAGAATTTCAAAACTTAAATCTTTCATGAATTTTACAAAAATGTTTGTGTTTTTAAATATGTGCAGGCGAAATGGGCCAACCCATGCCACTTTTGGTTGTGTGTTTTAGCGACACTTTGTCGCTAAATGCACTGAACAGGAGTTCCGTTAATTTGGGATTTCTTATTTTGCGCTTATGCATCAAACCATAGTCTGCTAGGGAATATGCTATTCGCTTTTATGTTCCTGTTCTTTGTTCTTTTTTCTTTTCTGTTTCTTTTTATTTTCTTTTTCCAAGATTATTTTATCTTTTCTAAAATAAGTTCATGTTCAAAAAAAATTCTGCAAATTAAAAAATGTTTTTCATTTTTAAAAGCATGTTCTAAATTTCAAATATTTTCCTTTCTAAAAAACGTTCATACCTTCAATAAATGTTCAGTTTTTTGAAAAAATGTTCCGTATTTTTTTAAAAATTTAGGTATTTTTCGGAAATGTATGAAATTTGGTGAAATTCAAGGTTTAGTTTTTAAACTAAGCTCGAGTTCCAAAATTGTTAATAAATTTCAGAAAATGTTCTTGATGTCACAAAATGTTCCAAATTTCAAAAAATTGACATTTTTCAAACATTGTTCATTAATTTAAAAAAGTTACGAATTTTCAAAATATATTCTGTATTTTTTTCAAATTGTTATTAAAGTTTCAAAAAAGTTTTTTGCTTTTTTAAAAAAGTATTCTACATGTCAAATAGTTGTCTTTTTTCCGAAAATTTCGTAACTTTGAAAATGTTCGGAATTTTTGAAAAATGTTAGATATTTTAAGAAAATGTTCGGAATCTTCAAAAAATGTTCGAAATATCATAAGATTATCAATTTTTAAACTAAGTTTTTGTTCCAAATTTCTTCTTAAATTTAGAAAAATGTTCTTGCTATTAAAAATTGTTTCAAATTTGATTTTTTTTCCTTTTTAAACTTTTTCATAAATTCAAAATATGTTTCGGAATTTTAAAAAAATGATTTTCAAAAATTGTTCTTCGAATTTGAAAAAAAATTTCTTGAAATTCGAAAAGACAAGTAAAAACGAAAGAAAACGAGCCAAAAAATAAAAAAGGAAATAAACAGAAAAGGAAAAAATGGGAAAAAATTATCATATTTTTTTGTGATAAATAAAAAAGTTGGGCCGGCCAAGTCGCGGCGACCCCCCTGTGCGTGCGAGCGACTCCCAGTCGCAGAGAGCGGCAGGTAGGAGGTCCAGTCTTCTAGTACATGGCGCAAGCCTCACCAACAATAACTATAGTCCTTACATGGGCTGGTCCGCTTCACCATTTTTGAAAACCTTCTAGAAGGTTCCCTCCAGTTTTTGGGTCAGGTTTCTCTTTTTTGGGCTGTTTTCCCTTTACCCCAACATCAACCATGCAAGGAGGAAAAGATTACCATAACGCTGTAAAATCTTTCATTCTGTTATGCTATTTATATCTATTTTACAACAATAAATAATTAGATATCATAAACTATGTGTATTTCCAATTTTTAATTTTATTTTTTCATAAATTAAATCTAAATATAATATATTCCAACCAATTCCTACTACAACACACGTGACATGATAGCTTTGATAGGGTAAAATCCAAAAGCCATTAGAAACTTAAGGGCCTATGAATAGAGTCATGCCCCTCCAGCTCTTCTGTGGATAGCCAAGCTGATAGAGGAGAGAGAGGGAGTGGAGGTTGCGGAAAAGGCCAAGAATGAAAGATGAATAGAGCTAGGAAGAGAGCGAGAGGGTAGGAAAGGAAAAAAGCATGACAGTGGGAGCATCTATAACTGGGCGCTCCAAACCAGTTTCATACGTCCGGGCAGGCTGCCCGGTCACTGATTTGTCACGGAATTCCGGTCCAGACGGGCTTCTTAAACGGGCCTCAAATATCCGGGTTGACCGATATCCCACATATCCAGCCCAAATATAAAACCGATATGGGGCGCCTAGACACGCCCGCCACGTTGGACCCGATAGTCCGACCCTACCACAAATTGCATCAAACCCTCCAATACCTTCCTCCTCCTCCCACCGCCCTCCAACATTTCCCGCGCCTGGGCTCTTGTCGTCCGCCATCCTTGTTGGGGATATACCCCGTGGTATGACACTGACTGACGACTCACAGGAGACCTGGTCAAGACATGGCGTTTATTGATGACCCGGCAGGCGGGTCGCAGGACGGCCAAGCCCAAGACCTGGCATGTGAGCCGGCGCCAGGCGGCTCACAAGAGAATGCTCAAAGGAGAAAGGATTTCCTTACAAGAGAAACAAGACCCGGAATAGGATTCTAAAGAGACTAGTCCTAATCCTACTCCTAGTAGGATTCTATTTGTAAACTTACCCTCTTCACTTATATAAGGAGGGGTAGAGCACCCCTAGAAAGACAAGTTCACAAGTCCACAAGTTTAGACGGACAGATTAAAGACTCTCGTGATTAGAGGTAGTCAAAACTACACCCTTGTAACCGAGAGATCTTCATCATCATCAATACCAAACAAGCAGGACGTAGGCTTTTACCTCCATCGGAGGGGCCGAACCTGGGTAGAACTCCGCATCTCTCGATTCCGACTAAGCCCTCTCAAGCCGCCACCCAGTTGCGATCGCTCCGAACCTAAGTCCATCCACCCGGACATCTACCGTGACAAAACCACGACAATCCTTGTTCCCCATCCTCACCACTGGCCCGACCTACCGTCGTGATGTCTTCCAGACCATCCCTGGTCGCGGCGATGGAGATGCAGTCCGTCTCGTCCGTCGGCGTCCCTTCCTCCACCGCGTCTTGCAAGGCACAAAACATCGCCTGGAAGTTGCGGCATCACCGACAACGAGAGAGGGAGGCGGTGGCGGTGTCACAGTTAGGTGTAGACATGGTCGAGGAGATGTCTCCCCCGACATGCCCAGATCCCACCACCCCATCCATCCAAGCGCCGACACAGATTATGTTGTACGACACCCTTAGGACGGAGGAGTATTCGATGGACGGCAGGGCCATTCCGGACAACTTCCTCCCGAGGCAGAAGTTGGCGGTCGACGAATGTGAGTCATCGCGGCTCGTTAGGGAGCTGATGAGCACAGGCACCGCCACCGCCCGGGCTGCACCACCACCGTGCCAAAGGATAACCGAAAAGTCATGGGAAACAAGTGGGAGAAGGCAAGGATCTCCCGTGTCGCCACGGCTACAAAAATGTCATCCACATGGACATGCATTTTTTCGACAAGGGAAAACAAGAAAGAGAAGAGGTAGAAGCTCATGTTGGATGCGCAAAAGGAGAGGATGGAGGACCGGATGAGGGCGAAGAGGAGGCTTGAATTGAGAGGGAGAAAATCAAGTTGAAGAAGTAAGAGGCGGCGATCAAATGAGAACTCGAGAAGGCCAAGAAATTTGGAGAGATTGAGCTCGAGAAGGAGAGGTTGCAACTCACACGGGACACGGAGGATGCGAAGATCATGCTGGCGGACGAAACCCTCTTGGATGACCATGCGAAGCAGTTACGTGCGAGGAAGAAGAAGGAGATCAATGACCGTAGGACGCAGGAGGCGACGAGGGCGACCGCGACAACGGATCATGCGGACAGGATGCAGGCGGAGCATGCAGCCCGGATGCAAGTGGGGATGGCTTCACAGACGGAGCAGGACAAGTTGGACGAGCATGAGACATGGATTGACGCGTCGGGCCAGTGATCCGACAAGCACTCCTTGTCGTCGGACATTGATTTTATTTTGGCATGTCCGGTTTGTTGAAATGTGATGTGATTTGCTTTGTTTTATATTGTTAAATTCAAACAATTTATACCGAATGATAGACGTGCATGAATTACATAGATTTAAGAATTATATTTAAGATATGTGGATGCACGATACAACATGTAAGGGGCCGGCGGCGCTGATGTGTGTTTATAGTGTTGAGCCCCGAGCCCTTAAGCCAGTAGAAGTCAAATAAAAACTATAACTGGTTATATAGTCACTTGGTTAACCAAAACCACGTTTAGCTAGAAATAAAACTATAGGAAGTAGGCTTGGTCAGAGGAACTACCATGTGTCTTCCAACCTGGAACTCATACAAATAATAAATAATTACTCCCTCGGTCTTATAATATAAAACGTTTTTGCAAGCTAACATAACTTATAAAAACGTCTTATATTATGAGACAGAGCGAGTAAAATATTACACTGAGATCGAACAACCCCACAATCTTATTCTCTCATGCAGTCGCCGTCTTCCTTAAAACATTAGGGTTTCTCTACCTCCCGCGAACGCATACCGATACACATCGTCTTCGGGGACCTTAGGGCTAGGGGGCGTGGTGGATGTCAGTCCTTGTCGGTGGGAGGACTTTGTTTTTAGATGTGCTTTCAAGATTTGTTAGGGTTTATGTCGAGCTGGAAGAAGGCAAGACGATGGCGGCTCTTTGAAGATGGAAAAAGATTCTCTCTGCCTAGGCGCCATTCCGGTGATGCATCTAGCATCGTCGGTGGACGTGTGAAGGTGTGTATCCGGCGGATCTGCCTTTGTTGGATTTGTTCGGATCTGTTCGTCGTTCGTTTACATTCATATGTCTTCAGGTTGGATTCTTTCGATCTACGTTACTCTTCAACCGTGAGGTTGCTGTTCTATTGCTGGCCCTATGATGCCTTAGCATGACGACTTCCCAAGTGTCTAGTACGATAACTTTTGCATTGCTCTGGTGAGGGAAGAACGATGACGATGGTGCGCCTTCGGCTCGCTTCATTGTTTATAGTCGTCGCTAGGTGATCTATGAATCTAGGTATAATTTTTATTATTTCTGATGTTTGTTTTTTTATGTGTATTTTTGATGTTCGTTGTACCATCATGTTTGAAAATAGATAGATCAGATGTTTTTCATGCAAAAAGAATACTAAATGTATTCCTAAAACAGGAGAAAATGTGCTAGCATCATGAGGTCCGTACTCAATACTCGTAGAAGAAAAAGTACTCAGTCAGCACTCAGTGGCTTCTAAAATATTTGAAGTTCGAGGTTTGTACTAAGTGAAACTTCTTTCTAAAATTAGTATCATTAGTTTCAACTTAAGGTATATTTTTATACTATTTATCTGGTATTGTGGGTATTAGATTTTCTGTAAAATAATTGTAATATTATGGAGAAACATAAAGTTAAAATATATTCAAACGTATGACGTACGCACTACTCAACAGTAACATTTTCTGTGAACTCAGAGGAACAGTCTTAGGTGACTCAGGCAACTACTGGCCTGACATGGCATTTAAGATGTGTGAGTGAGGGCATGATTAGGCCGAGAGGATGGTCGAGTAGTGCAGCAACGATGATGAAGCCACGCAGTCTGAGACTGGCAATGAAAAGTTTCCCTTTGTGTCAGTCGACGGGCAATAAATGTAGGTCTCCTCGTTGTGCGGGTCCCGCCTATCCACGACCCCAGTGCATTTACGGAGTGAAAACTTTGTCCTTCGTGCGGTTCATCTTGAGCTATAGTGCGTGGTGAGGGAATATGCTTTGTCCTCTATATATCTACAAGCTATTCTTTCTGATATTTTTCTTATTTGACGTAAATTCTCTCTAGCTTATAACGGTTAAAAGCGATTGAAATTCTGGTGTTGACAGGACATAGAACCTAGAGAGGAGAGGCAACTGCTGCCCTGCTTGATACTCCGTCCTAAAATGTAAAATGTGTTTTGATATTATTACAGTGTTATAAAAAATGTCTCACATTTTATGACGGAGGGGTAGAAAGCACTATAGTGTTTAATGTTCTAAGAACACAGTAAAATATACTCCACTGTGTTAGGTTGCATGCATGTTCCACAGCCAGGATATAGTATGATTTTCTATTGAATACCGTGAGGACATTTTTAATGTTGACCCGTATATTATCTTTCGCATCATCCACACGGATGCGGAAGCGGGCCATCCGCATATGTCCGGTTGCATTTCAAATGAATTTTAATGACAACAAAGGGATTTGATTTAAACTTGAACAAACCGGTCGATATTCGTTTAAACTAGAATGAATTTTACATAAAACCGGATGATTTTTCACCCGGTGAACCAAAAAACTAACCCTACACAATCCTATACTTGACAGCGACCTAGTAGCCGTGCCGACCTGGTCGACGACTCCTCCATCATCATCACTGGAGCCGTTGTTGGAGTCGGGCTTCAGCTCGTGGAAGGTGACGGTGACGTGACAAGGCTTCTTGGCAACCCCCTGGCGCTCGCAGATGATCCCCTCTACTTCCTCCTACGCCAGGCTTAGTGCGTCCGCAGCATCGCAGAAGTAGGCGGGATGGGGGAGAGTAGGGTGGCCCGCCTTGGAGGAGGTGGTGATTTCGTTGAGAGACCATTCATTGCCGTACTTGGCCATCTCGTCATTGAGGTGGCGGAGCATCGGTTGCTCATCTCAGCTGTCATCACAGAGCGGTCCGGGTTCGCCATGATGTGTGGCAGCGAGAGGTCAGAGCCCGTGAACTCTGACCGACGCGCCACGTTGCGCCTATCCCGCAAGGCACACTCCATGTCGGCGTACTCTTGCGTTGTTAGGATACTCTGGGACGATGAACAGCCGCCGCACTTACAGAGGTACTGGTGAAGGCGACCGCGTGCCTTCGCGACGATCGTCTGTCGCAAGGGCGGCGGCGAGCGGCGCTCCTCCTTGACGCGGTGGGGCGACGGAGAGAGCCGCTCTACCTTGACATGCCAGGGCGATGAGACGGACTCTTCTACTTGTGATAGGTGTTGGTATTTTTCGGAGAGGAAGGATGATGTAGTATAGTAGCAGATCATATTTCTCTCAGTTAAGAACCAAGGTCTCAAACCATAAGGAGGTGACACACAAGGAATGTTAACAGTACCTTCACACATACAAAGCAAAAGATTGCGGTTAACAAAGGCAAGAGGCTTGTCAATCCCCTTCACCAATTGCAAGGATTAAATCTCATAGTGATAGATAGATAAATAAGATAGAATAAAAGGTAAATAGAAAAATCAAGTAATTATAGATTTTTGGTATTAATGGACAGTGGACCACGGGACCATATCGTTCAGTACATGCATCTCTCTCATGATCATATCAACGGTACGTAAACAAATTACTGTTGGGGAACTGACATAATATCACATAGTTATGATTATCATTATTCATGGCAAGATTCATATATAGGCATTACGTTAAACTTGCTGACGCCTACTACGATTACTCCACCACAAGACCGTAATCAACATGCATATCAAAAGTGTTAAGTTCATGTCAAACAGAGTACTACTATAAGCAAGATGACATAATATATACAAGATAAGACCAATCAATATATTCAGACCCCATGGTTTTATCCTTAGTAGCAACAATACAATAAAATACATGCCTTCCAACCCCTTCCGTGACAGAGTAAGGACACCGCAAGATTGAACCCACAACTATGCACCACTCCCTGAAGATCTACTCATTACTTTGCCCAAAGAAAACTCATATATCTGAAAGCATACATAGCTATGAAATTACATATAAAAGATTTTAGATAAGATCTCATATAACCCAATGAATATTTTTGATCATAAACTCAAAATTCATCGTATCCTAACAAACACACCACAAAGAAGATTACATTGAATAGATCTCAGAGAAGATCATTGTATTGAAGATCATAAGAGAGAGAGAGAGAGAGATCTAGCTACTGCTATGGGCCCGTAGGTCCTGAAGGAACTACTCACACATCATCATGGAGGCGACAAGGTTGATGAAGATGGCCTCCATGATGGATTGTCCCTTTGAGGGCAGTGGAAAAGGCCTCTGGATTGGCTCACGAAAAAACAGGCTTGCGACATCGATAAAAAAAATTGGGTCTCGCCTCTAGGGTTTTAGAATATGTGTGAATAGATAGAGATGGAATTAGGTATGTCAAAGTCTCAAAGGACCCACAAACTCACATGGCATGCCCTACCCCTTGGGGCGTGCCACCTAAGATTGTGCCTCCCTCAGGCATCGTCCGGTGCATCCGCATAGCTTCTAGGGTCTCTCGTAGTCTAGAAAAAAAATCACCGTAGAGCTTCATCGTGTTTGGGCTTCGTTTGGTATGTTTTTCTATGAAACAAAGAAATAGGCAAAAAAATGAAGCTGACACTGGGCACTAAGTTAATAGGCCAGTCCCTAAAAATGATATAAATTGACATTTAAAGCATACAATATTGATAATACAATAGCATGAAATGATAAAAAAATTATAGATACATTGGAGACATATCAACATTCCAAGCTTAATTCCTACTCGTACGCGAGTATGTAAATGATAAAAACAAAATCTTTGATGTGAAATGTTACCTAGCATGTGTTAATCATGTAATACTTTGTTGTATGAATATTGGGAAACGATTGAATTATTAGATATTAAAACGATATTATGCAAGATACTAGAAAGTAATCATTGTCTTCAAAATAAAGGAAGCTGAAGAATGTTATTCCTAAACATTTAATCATGTAAACATGACATTTCTCCGTCTTCCTAACATAAACTATAAATCATGAACACCCCGGTGCCAAATCAAGCAATTGTATCACACTTTTTACCGCTTCAGCCTTTTCAACTTCACTCAATAAATAAGCATGAGCCATGGACTTGACACCTTGGATGGGAAATAGAATGATGATTGGGGTTTATGAAGACATAAGTTTAGAAAGTCTCGCATCAACATGACCGATAGTTGGGCAATGAAGAGGCCTTATGTTCGATGTCAATGAGAAGAGTGGGGATTACCATCAATAGATGCACTAGAGCTATAAGTGTATGAAATCTCTCGTAATGCAACTAAGTGGGTCTACATTCAACTTGCTTGTTCATTAAGACCTCGAGCATTTGAGGAAGCTCGTCTTAGGAATATACAAGCCAAGTTATATAATGTACAAACCTCACTAGCATAACCATGAAATATATGAAAATTCTCTATATGAAGAACATGATGCTACTTTGAAGCGCAAGTGTGGAAACATGATAGTAGTGTGCCCGTATCTATTTTTCTCTCATTTTTCCCTTTCATTTTTTATTTTTGTTGGGCTCCTTTTGGCCTATTTTTATCCTCATGTGTAGGGGCACACCCTAATAATGCATCACACTTTTATTTACTTACAACTTGATATATGAACAATATGATGACTACATATGAATGCTTCTAGCAGTGTACTAGGATGTGCAATGATCTAGCGTAACATGAATAACAATGATGAACGGTGGCTCTGCCACAAAATATCATGTCAACTCTATATGATCATGCAAAGCAACATGACGAGGAATGCTCAAGTCATGTAATGAATAATAACAATGGGAGTTGCAAGAAAATATATCTCAGAATGCCTATGAAAATAACATGATAGGTAGGGTGATGCCTGTTTTGAGGAAGAATATATGAGTCTTATGTGTGAAATAGTGAGTCATTTCATGACATTTGGACGCGCCGGTGAAGTTTGCACCAAGTCTCGTAGTGAGAAATGGTAATGTACAATACTGAAAAGGCTAGCAAAATATGGATAAATGGGATTCCTTATAGTCCACAAACTCGGATTAGTCATAAAGAACTGGAGTTTTATTGTGAAATCCTAGAAGCCCTCGAAGCAAAGTACTACTCTCATGCTCCGAGGAGGGAGGATGGGTGGATTTAGCCATCACACGTCCAGATTCACACAAAACAAATGATATCAATCAAGGATAAATTATTCTCCAACTTCCTGGGCATGCCATGCCCGTCACTTTAATGAGTGGGACATCATAGACCTTAACATCGATATTTTTATTGAACCAAAATTTCAACTAGTAAGATTTAATGTTATAGCCTCGATATATTTATCAAACGCTACCTATCCAGTGATCCACATGCATGTTTTTATTATATCACCCTTGTATAAGTATCGTTTTTGGACCAAACATATAACTCATGCAAATTACCACTATCTACTTAACTCTCAAAAATATATAAGTGAAGAAAGAGAGCACAAATGATTTCTATAAAATATATGTATCACCGTGCTCAAAAGATATAAGTAAAGAACATGAGCACTTGACCCAACTCAAAAGATATAAGTGAAGTTCAATGAGCATTCTATAAATTGTGGTGAATATCTATATCTCATAATTGGTGTAATCACGAGACAATGATTGTGGACACAAGCAAACAAATAAAACAAAAAATAACACACTCTAAGAAAGACACATATCATGTGATAAATAAAAATATAGCTCCATGTGATATTACCAACAAGTTGAGGACGAAAGAGGGGATGCTCTTTGGGGCATCCCCAAGCTTAGATGCTTGGATATTTCTTGAGTATTTCCTTGGGGTGCCTTAGGCATCCCCAAGATTAGATGCTTGGATCTTTGAATATTACCTTGGGGTGCCTTGGTCATACTCAATCTTAGGCTCTTTTTGCTCCTTATTCTTTTCTTCATCGCAGTTTCACCCAAAACTTGAAAACTTCAACCACACAAAAGTTGCCAAAACCTCGTGATATCCATTAGTATAATAAAATAAATCACTAACTTGGGTAATTTCAAAACAAAAGTCATAATTGTATTACATAATAAATACTACTCCCTCCATCCCAAAATAACTGTCTCAACTTTGTACTAGCTCTAGTACAAAGTTGTACTAAGATTGAGACACTTATTTTGGGATGGAGGGAGTATATTCTTTCATGGCCATGATTTATACCCCCGATACAATTTATAGAAACTCCAAAATAAGCACACTATGCACTAGAAACAAAATCTGCCTAAAACAGAACAACATGTAATGCTACAGTTTTTAGTGATACATTTTTAACTCCAAAAATTCTGATAAATTAGGGTATTTTATAGAATTTATAATTCAGTCATGTGTAAAAATTTCAGCAATTTATAGTTCCCAAGTACAGATGAACAATTCAATGCCGGGACGGAATTTTTTTGTTTATGCACAGAACTTAGTAAACAAATGTTTTCCAACATCCCAAAAGCTCTACTTGAAAAAAACATACAAACGTAATTACTATAGATGCAATAATCATGTTGACTTATTGAAAAGTAAAAATAAAAAGGGATAAATATTGGGTTGCCTCCCAACAAGCGTTATTGTCTAATGCCCCTAGCTTGGCATAATACACAATGTCATGTATTGTCATCTTTAAAAGAAATGCCATAGGTGGCTCTCATTATACATTCATAATTATTTTAATGTTCTTTGTAGGTAATTTTTTCATACATTTCTTTAAAGGAAATTGGAACCTTATATTACTTTCCTTCATGTCAACTATCACACCTATAGTTCTCAAAAACCGTCTATCAAGTATAATGGAACAAGACGGTTTCCATTCAACATCAAGCACAATAAAGTCCACAGGCACATACATTCTATGAGTAAGAATAAGCACATCATTCACTCTACCTGTAGGCTTTTTAATTGTTGGAATGCCATAGATTATATTTTAAGTGCAAATTTAAAGAACATTCACCCATATTAGTGGAACCTAGGACATCATATAAATCTTTGGAATGGTTGAAACACTTTCTTATATATCACACAAAGAATTGCACTCATAATATTTGATTTTAATTTTAATTGTAGTTTCCCATTCATCATGAGTTTTTCTTGGTATAGAAACTTCTAGTTCAAGTTTCTCTTCATGAGCTTTGATAAGAGCTTCTACAATATGGTTAGTAAAAGCTTTGTTTTGTTCATAGACATTAGGTGCATTGATCATGTATTGAAGCACTAAAATACAATCAATTAAAGAGAAACTATCAAAATTAAATTCCTTATAATCCAAAGGAGTGGGCACGTCACTATCTAAAGTTTTAACCTCTTCAAACTCACTTTTGTCATGAATAACATTATGATCATCACCCTCCAAATTATTAGGACACCTTCTAATTAAAGTTGACTCATCTTGAGTCCCATAATTATAAATTTTTACATTTCTAAATAAAGGTATAGTATAACCTCTTATAGTTTTAATTTCTTCATCATTATTATCTTGAAAATGTGACTCTGGTATATCAGCCAATTTATTTACTAGCGTAGTTTGCTTACCGGACATCTTTTCTATCATATTTTTAGTTTGAACAAGTTGTATTTAGAATTTAACTACTTCTATATTAATATCATCAAGTTCTTTACAAATCAATTTAAAGATACAAGATTGTTCCTTAACCTCCTTAGCAAAAGTTTCATTTTGTTCATATTGAGCGTGCATAAAAAAATTAGTAGTTCCTTCAGTCTCAAGATTTTTTTCATATGAACTATGATGAGGAAGTTTTCGGGTTATGGTCTATGATTATTTAAATTACCTCTATAAGCATTATTATTGAAATTGTTCCTTGAGATAAAATTCACATCAATAGCATCATTATTTTGCTCAGTCAAGGTAGACGGAAGAACATCATTTGGATCTTTTTGACCATTTTTAGTAGTAAGTATAGTCATGATAGCATCAATATTCTCACTCAAGGAGGATAGTTCCTCAATATAATTTACCTTCTTATCAGTGGGTGCACGCTCGATGTGCCATTGGGAGTAATTTGTTGTCATCTTGGCAAGAAGATTTGTCGCTTCTCCAAGTGTTATTCACATAAATGTTCCACCTTTGGATGAATTTAGAAGGTTTCTTGAAATGAAGCTTAGTCTTGCATAATTTTTTTGCTCTGTCATATATATACTCAATCCATGTGTGGGACAATTATTAATCATCAATTTCATTCTCTCCCATGATTGTGCTACATGTTCTTGCTCATGTTGTTTAAAATTCATAATTTGATTTCTAGAGATATTATCTTAGCAATAAAGGCATCTTTACGCTTTGACCATAAATCAATCCTAGTTTTCTAAAGATGAATACCATGCTTTAGCTCGATCTCTAAGAGAGAAACAAAATCATTTCAGTTTCAATATATCATTATCCACATCTTTCGTGTATCACATATTCATTAGGATTTTCAGCAAATTGTTCTTTCATAATAAGATTTAACAAGGCAAGTTTTATATCATATGACTCCACACTAGTGGCAGGAGGAGCAATAGCTGTACTAATAAAATCATTATAGTATTTGACACAAAACTTAGTATTTTCAGCAGTAGATATGATGCAATCCAAGCGAAGATATAGTAGAACAAATATTTTTGGTATCTTTAATTTTTGATAAATAAGTTCAATAAAAGGACAAGGCAAAGAAAGTGAAACAAGAAAATTGATAAATGTGTGTGAATGGACCTAGGTAGTTTGGTGAAACCTCCCAGGCAACGTCGCTAGAAAATGGCAAGTTGATGGGAAGTGAAATTTGTGTCTCCCGACATCAGCGCGAGAAATTCTTGTGCTACTTGTGATAGGTGTTGGAATTTCCCCAAATAGGAAGGGTGATGTAGTATAGTAGAATATGGTATTTCTATCAGTTAGGAACCAATGTTTATCAAACAAGAAGGAGACGACACACAAGCAACGTTAACAGTACTTGCACACACACAAAGCAAATGCTTGCACCCAGAGAAGGCAAGAGGGTTGCCAATCCGCTTGTTCTCTCCAATTGCAAGGACTAAATATGATAGTGGTTAGTGACTTTCTCCAGTTAGTGTACTGGCACGTTCTCCCCCCCCCCCCCCGTCGCTCCCATGGGACGACTCGAGCGGAACCCTAGATCGCCAATAGAGCCGTCCACCCATCTCCCCTTCCCTCGCCGTTGTCGGAGGCCGTTGTCAGGCAAAGCCCGCGTGGAGGCAGCGGGGGCGGGGCTTTGCCCTGCGAGCTGATGCGGACTCGTGGAGCTCACGCGCGGGCGCGGTAATCACGGAGGGTGCGCGGTGTGGTGTGCGTTGGCGGCGGCCGGGCCGGTCGTCTGCTCGGAGCTGAGGGCGGTTACGTGCCTCCCGAGCACAGATCTGGTTTGCGGTGCCCTGGTTCCGGTCAGATCCGTCGGGGGCGATGAGGTGATTTCAGTGGTCGTGGCAGAGGTGGATGCAGGGCGTGGGCGCCACCAGGTCCGGCGTGGACTGCCTGGTGCATTGCTGTCATCCTCCGGCCAGGTGGAGGTGGTGTCGGCTCGATCCGATCTGAACGGATCTGGCCGGCTTGGTGGTGGAGGCTACTGTGATGCGCGATGCTTTTCTTCCTGTTGCGGTGGTTGACCTGCTCATGAAACTCCGTGGTTCGAATTGGATCCTATGTTGCGGTGCTCTGAGAGAAATCCCTGCTCACCCATTGTGTGAGCCGACCACGACGGCGCCACCCCGGCGTCGTATACCTTCCTGGAGGCATGGTCGCCGAGCTGTTTCGCGTGGAGCTGCTTCTGCGTGGTTCAAGCTGTCTTGTTGTAGGGATGTGCTCAAACTCCGGGTGAGAACCTTGCATCGTCTCTGTCGATGTCGGCAGCGGCGGCGTCTATGGACGTCGTCTTCCTCGCAGGAGGAGTCGCTGTGGAGCTCCAGCACCTACGGTACATTGCTTTGTGGTCACCGGGTGAAAACCTAAGATCAGGCTCGCCAGATTGGATGACGGTGTTGTGTCTTGGACAGCACTACCTCCTTGGAGGCCCAACCGATGGCTCCTATTCCTGCAGGTGGTTATGGGTGGTGCGTTTGGTAGTGGTGCTATGACTAGCTTGGGGCCGACGGTGGGGTGTTCTTCTTCATGTGTTTCTATTTGACTGTCTTTCGTGTGGTCTTCGTCCTGTTGGCATGCTCAAGACCCTCCCATAGTTGCCGTTGTGCTGCGGTGAGCTTTAGGCTCTTGGTGTTGTCTTGGTTCACCTTTGCTAAATGACGACGCAATGATGCCTCCCCAACCTGCTAATCGTTTCGACTGCTCGTGGCGGATCTCCCAGTCAAGGTCCGTGTCAAGGTTTGGCACTCGTTGATTTGGGTTGATCATCTGTTGTGCTGTGGGGCTCGGTACGCACGCCGGTGCGGTGCGTTAGGTTGTTTGCAGAGTCTGGGTATTGTGATCCTTCGACAACACCCCACATCTACTTGTGTCTCTCGTGGTGTTGGTCTTTCTATCGGCTAGCTAGGTCATGCCTTCTACCGAATGCCATTTTTTTATCATCTTCTGTAACCTTGTTATCTGTACGGTTTTCAGCCTGGATTCCCTCGTAAACGGGGTCAACTTGTTTAGGTTTTCGATCCGGTTTCCCTTATAAATTGGATCAGCCAAAGCTTAAGGGGCGACTCTTGGCTTTGGCAGCTTTTTGAGCAATATATTCAGGTGGGGATCCTCCCCCTCGGTGACCGTTCAAAAAAAATCTGATAGTGGTAGATAAATAAACAAAATAAAATAAAATGTAAATATAATAGCAAGTAATTACATCCTTTTCTTATTAATGGAGAATGGACCATGGGACCATAGTGTTCACTAGAGGCATCTCTCATGAGGATAGCAGCGGTGGGTAAACAAATTACTGTTGGGAAATTGACAACATGTCGTATAGTTATGATTATGATTCTTCATGGCATAATTCATATATAGGCATTACGTTCATGGCAAGTAGACCGTTAAACTTACTAACACTTACTACTCCAAACCAATACAACTATGTAGCATGCATCTCAAAGTATTAAGTTCATGATAGACAGAGTAATGATTTAAGAAAGATGACATAATGTAGACAAGGCAAGATCAAACAATATGTTCAGAGCCCATCGTTTTGTCCTTAGTAGCAACAATACACGATGTGCTTTGCAACCCATCCTATCACAGATTAAGGACACCGCAAGATTGAACCCACCAGTATGCACCATGTCCTCTGATGATCTACTCATTGACATGGCCAAAGAAAACTCATAGACCAAAAAGCATATATAACCACAAAGTCTCGCATAATAGATCTGAAAAGACTCAATTAGTTTTAATGAATAATCCGATCATATACCCACAATTTATCGGATCCTAATAAAGACACCGCGATAATTACATCGAATAGGTCTTCAAAAGAGGTCATTGTATTGAAGATCATAAGAGATAAGAGATAGATAAATAGATAGATAGATAGAGAGAGAGATAGATAGATAGAGAGATGTACCTACTGCTATGGACCCATAGGTCCTGAATAAAATACTCACACATCATCATGGAGGCTGCAAGGTTGATGAAAATGGACTATGTGATGGATTCCCCCTCCGATAGCCTCTAGATTGGATAATGGAAGAGCAAAGACTTGTGGTGGTCATACAATTGCCGGATCTCTCCTCGATAGTTTCCAAATATTTGCAAATATGTACAGTTGGAATTAGGTCAGCTAGAGCCTTAGGGGCCCCACAAGCGCACATGGTGTGCCCTACTCTTGGGTGCGCGCCACCCGAGATTGTGCCCCCTCGGTCATCATCGGGTGAATCCCCGAAGCTTCTAGGGTCTCTTGCAGCCCAGAATCAATCAGTGTACAGTTTCATCACGTTTGGACTTTGTTTGGTATCGTTTTTCTGTGAAACAAACAAATAGGCAAAAAAAATGATACCAGACATTAAGTTAATAGGTTAGTTCCAAACAATAATATAAAATGACACATAAAGCATACAAGCTTGATAATGTAGTAGCATGAAACAATATAAACGTATAGATATGATGGAGACATATCAGGATCCTCCTTCACGCGATGTCAAATTTGGACACCGCGGCTGCATGGGGGAGAGCGTGGAGGGGATGCAGGCTCCGGATTCATGGGGAGAAGCGTCCCCGGTGGCCCCACCAGGCCGTTTAGGTGAAGGACGGAGTGAAGGAGCATCACCTTCATTTGCTTCTTGTACTCCTCGTTTGTGGCGGTGTATGCCACGTCCTAAGTCGCCAGCTCGTCCTCCTAGTTTTCGGAGGAGATGATGATCTCCTCCTTCATCGAGGGGCCACCCAATGATGAGTACGACGACCCCACGAGTTCAAGGGAAGCGTCGCTAGGATCCTCTAGACCCGGTTCCAGAGCCATGCCTGCCATCGCCGAGGCCCACGACTTGCCCATCGCAAGAGTTATGGACGAAGAGGGGAGGGAAGGGGCGTGACGTGCAGAGCAATGCGGCGAGTGCGATGTGGACTGCGACGAAGCACGACTTATAAAGCCTTGGCCAAGCAGTCAACCATTTCAATGCGGCGCAACGGCGGAGTTGGTTCCTGGGGAAGTTGCGTCCGCATTGAAGTGGCATCTTTCGAGAGGTCACGTCGGTCAGTACCGCCCTCTCGTCCGGTCGCATCATGCGGCAACAATGTCGGCCGATGTGTGCTCTGGGTCGACTTTGATGTGGTGCGGGAAGCGGCGCGTGCATTGAAAGGAAAGCGCGGGAGAGGAGGGTGCGTTTATTTGGTGGGTCAGGATAGTCAGGAGCGGATGTGGCAGCGGTCCAGACGCCCGCAAAGCTCCCGCCACCCACTTTCTCTCCAATTTGCAGGAAAAAGTGTGTACGGTTTGTGAAGCGGATCGATACATGACCGTGTTGGATTGTAGAACACGTACGGACTATGCGGTCCGAACGCACATGTGAGGATTGAAGATCAGCGTTGAAGATACCCTTATACCTATATAACACGAAACTTAAAGCAGTTTAACGATTTCCAATGAATCAAGTATGTGCGGAGCAAAAAGAAGCCAGTGTTCGCAAATAATGGGCCATGACGGTGGCAACTGGTATGAGGTGGTAAGCATATTGCACATGGTATGTTCTACTAGCTTTTTTAATCTTCTTCACCTAATCCCTTCTAATTTATACAACGATACTTTAATTACAAATAAGTTATACATAAAAATGTACATCGAAGTTTCGATTCTATTCCATGATTAGTTTGTAGTCTCGTGGACTGTTAATGTTCAATTTCACATTACTGATATTTGCACGTGCTCCTTAATCTTATTCATTTGATCTCTTCTAATCAGCATAATGGTGCTTCGATTCGGATAATCTGTACATGAAAACAAATGCACATCTACGTCCATTCAGGCTTTTTCACAACAAAAAAAGACGCCTATTTAGGCGATCGGTTCATAGTTGATGATCACTTTCATGTTCATATTTTAAGCTCTTTTAGACCAATTTTATCATTCATCGCACACGTTTGATTGTTCAAATTTTATTTGAGGAGTATCTTTATCTCATTGTTTCACATAACTTTCATATTGTAAGTTTTTTGTTTTGACACTCGTAGATGAGAAGATCTGTATCTTCCTACTATATTGTATTTAATGTGCTCATGTGATCTGTGCATGTTAGTTTAGACGAAATTCGACAAATCGACCGCACACGGTGGACGTTTGAAATTTTGCTTGATCCAGATTTATCTCATTGTTTCATGGAACTTTCGTGTCGTAAGTTTTCATTCCAATGCACGTAGTCAATATATCTTTAACTATCTACTGTATGATAACATCTGTTAATGTATGATTGCTAACTTAATCAGGCCAAATTGCACCGAATATGCGCAACCAACTACAGCACATTGCATCAGCTCAGCCCAAAATTCAGAAACACAAGCAACCAAAAGCAGTGGAGAAAAATCTCCACTCGTGATGCGGGCTACCAAACGAAGTAGACAACATAACCCAGATGCTGGTTTTCTCATCTAGGCAAGCTCACCAAAAACACAAAAAATACGCGGGTAAGAGCATCTACAACCGGTATTCTCAAATTCTTTTTGAACGTTCATGAACGCGTTTTGTTAATGATAAGATAGAAGAGAAAAAAACACTTACCTAACTGGACCCTCATGTCAACCCTATATGTCTGGATTGTTCACGAACATTCGTATCAAAGACAAATGTTGGAAGGATATGCGAGCTCATAGACGCGCCCGGCTAGTCCTCTATGTAGGACGCCGCCCACAACCATCTTTTCTCTTTCTTTCTTTCTTTATTCGTTTTTTCCTTCTGTTTTTTCATCTCCACTAATCACATATAAGTCATTGAACATATGAGGAAGAAAATAAGAAGTGTAGCTGTATGAACGCGCAAATAGAGGCACAAAACAGACACACACAATCACTGATGGGGCATGTCTGCTGGTGTATAGAGCATCTACAGTCGGGCGCGTTGAACCCTCCTCATACACCTGGGCGGATGGCCTGGTCAATGACCGGTCAGAAAAACGCGTGCCAGAAGAACGCCTCAGGCCGGCCTCACACACCTGGGCTGATCAGCACCCCTCATATCTAACCCAAATACGGGGCAGATATGGGAAGGTCTGGGCGTCCGGAAGGGCAAGGACAACTATGAATGATCTTCTCCATCATAGCTAAACATGTTAAATTTTAATAGTCCAATGACATGTTGTGATGTAGTAGCTGGATAATATGTGTAAATAGATCGTTTATGTAGTTGCATTAGTTTGTATGGATTTAAGATACATTAATTGGGATGTCCGTTTGTGAGAAGAGATATTTAAGACTTGGTCAGTTAGTATTTACGGACATTTGATGGGTCAAATTATCAAGTCTGGCTGCAAATGCTATTAGAGGTTTATATTTGCTAAATCCGATCTAGATGCTGTAACCAAACAGACGCTAGGTAAAAGCTCGGTCGGAGTAACAGTTTGCATTTGCATGACACACGTCCTTTTTACAGCATCTATAACCAGTTCTGAGGAAATATGACCCCTTAAACGCCTATTGACGTCTAGTGTGTTCCTTATTTATCCGTTTGTGTAATTATATTTTTATTTTCTTTCTTGTATGTCTGATTACTTGCACATGATTGACGGAGACGAAAAGGAAGAAAACAAGAATGAATAAAGAAAAAAAAGACAATTCAGGATGGGTTCGCGTCCTATGTGACGGACTGACCGATCGTGTCCGATGCGTCCACGAATCCTTATATCGTCTTCATACATGTTCTCAATATGATGGTTCGCGAAGAGCCCGGGTTTATAAGGATGATATGAGGAGATCATTTTGGATTATTTTTTTCTCTCCTATCGGATCACTGATCAGACGCGTTCGGAGACATATAAAAAATTTGTTTGAGGCGTCCGATTATAAATGCTTTCATATGTTGCTTGGTCGGTGGAACTACCTTAGCCCATGTTGACAGTAAAAGTACAGAACACTCTCCGCGGCATAGATCCTTAATCATCGGGCATCCCTACAGCGTACGTGCATATAGATCGGCAAATGCATGCTACACTGGACCAGTACATGCACCGTCCAAATTATTCACCAGGAGTAGGTTAGGTATGTGTCCAGAAATGAGAAGGCGTTTTTGCTCTGGTCACTCTAAAATCAAAATAAAATCTCGCTTTGCTAGACAAAACTGAAAAGTGGCCCGATCTCGATTTTCTTCGCCCGGCCACGATCGTTAATGTACTTTCTTTTTTCTTGCGGGAATCGTTACCGTACTTGATCACAAATCACGGGAAGCATAAGCATAAAGAACGTGCGTCCACAGCTACAGCGGTGAAATTCAGAAATCATCGGGCGACTACTTGCGATCGCTGGACGTGACAAACCAAGGGCCGAAGTGCGGCCACCGACATGAATAGACCGGATCTGTACATGGTCCAAGCCCGCGCCATACGCATCGCTCGTTCTCGGTGTGCTTGGCGCGACTGCGTCTGCGTGGACGGCGGGCCCGGGACCTACCAATTGCATGCACGCACGCAACGACTAGTGGACTGGACCGGCCTAGTTTGTGGACTGGACCGGCCTAGTTGTGCTCGCCGGCAGCTACAGCACTACAACATTACGTCCCGGCCACGATGTTCGGAGTGATCTTCATCGGCGACCCGTAAATACTCCCATTTTTATTTACTTTCATATTAGCTTTGATCACATTCAAGCCGTGTAAACTTTAATAAAATTGATAGACAAAAATATCAACATATACAATAACAAATCAATAATATTAGATTCATTATTAAGTGTACTTTCACATAATATAAGTTTGTTATGGTAAATATTTATATATTTTTCTATATACTTGGTTGAATTTTATGAAGTTTGACTTCAGTCAACACTAACATGCGAAGTAAATAAAAACGGAGGAAGTATTTCTTCTCCATCCGTTTACGGATAAGAAGAATCACGAATGCTGATACTGAAAGTCGTCCTTCAATGCTATCCAGTATAGTATGTTCGTTGATAAAGGATAATTTAAAATAAAATTTAGTCTGATTCATACATAGCGTCCTGATCACATAAGCGTCGAATCACATGCTCCCATCACAATCAAAAAGAGGCAAGCATGCTTAGTTTTGCATGCCTGAATCCAAAAAACGTTTATGCCAGCCCGTGTAATTTTCTGACGTGTCGGACTGACAATCCGAGCCATCTGCTTGCCGATTAAGGTGTGGTCGCCGCCGCGTAGGTAGCCTTCGCCTCCGCGTCAGCCTTTGTCGCGTTCTCAATGTGCGTCGCTATCAATTCATCTTTTTGCCGCTACGACACCTGGTAGCGGACCGGATTGCGCGACCATCCTTATGTCAGCATCCAAAGAGGCAACATTCAAGGACAACGTCTTGGCATCTTCCGCATTGGTGGTGATTTTCAACTTATTTTCCTCGGGCGCGGCCTTCCTCTCTTCGATTTTGAAATTCTTCTTTGCCGCCTCCATCAACAATTCGAACCTCTTCGCCTGTTTCTCATCTTTGAGGTCTAAGCGCTTCACGCACGCCTCTTCCTTCTTCGACATCCTCGAACTTCTCCGTCAGCTTGGCCACCGCAACTTTTCGCTTCGCCCTCTTCTCCTCTCACTTCTTCCCTCGTAGAAAATCTTTTGACCTTCTTCGGCGGTTCTTGGGTTGGGTCGGTAGGGTCACTGGTTTCTTCCTTGGTGGCTTGGGCAGCGTCTTGGCTATGAAAAGGTTCCACTTTGGTTGCCCATTCAACTTCAACCACAATGGATGACGGTGAAGGTTTTCTTCTCTAACTTCTTATACACCAAACAAGTGTTGGAGATATGCCCTAGAGGCAATCATGTATGATGATATTTTCTATGTGTTTATGAATAAAGATAGTCCTTGGACATTATCATTGATGTGTATTAACAAGTACGTGAGTTGTTTGTGAGACTATGCATTGTATGATAATTGTCCTAAATGATCCCTAGTCCAAAGGATTGTGTGAACGCACAACTAATCAGACTAGCATATGACACGGTGGATGGTTCGGTCTCACTGATAATGTAGATTGGATGCTAGCCGAATAATATGGAATCAGAAAGGTCTGGTCGGATTCAACATAGTCGGATTCGAGTCGAGATAAGGTCTGAGTTGGACAAACCCAACTATGAGACGTATCGATAGGTCATCTGTGAGTCTCTAGTACAACATACGTTCTATGTCCTAAGACCTGAGCTGACGCATGTGCTCGGGATGGTGATAGACTTGCTTTGGGACGACCAAACTGTCGTGGTTTTATCACGGCAGATGTCCGGGTGAACGGACTTGGATTCGAGGCCATCGCTTAACAGGGTGGACTCAAAGGGGTTAGTTGGGACGAAAGACATGGATTTACCCAGGTTCGGCCCCTCGAGTGGAGGTAATAGCCTACGTCCTGCTTGTGTTTGTATTACTTGTGTATTGATTACAAGGAGCTAGAAGCTTGACCTAGTTCTCGATCACCTACCTCTAAGTCGCCCCGGGTCTGTCTTTATATAAGAGGTCAGGACCACCGGGTCGTCACAATTGCTAACCGAGTCTCTCTCTATCTTCCTGTCCAAGCCGTCTATGAATCGGCTTGCACGCCCGGGTCTTCTCCGTCCGGGCCGTTTGTACGGCCCACACCTTGAGCCGCCTATCTTCCTGGGCCACCAGTCTTACGGCTCACCTTTGGGCCGGCTCTCGAGCCAGCAACATGACCCGGAGCCTCCGGGGCGGGTCATATCGTGGGGTCATATCCCCAACATTAGGCCCCAGGTTGAATTGAGCTTGCTCACTTCATCCTTCTCTTCCATTTTTGGCGAGTCGTCCGGAAATGACCCGGCGTGACGTCATGAGATGTGCTGACGTATCACCGAATCTTTCATTAACTATCATCCCGAGAATCGAGGCGTCCGCCTCGGTCAAACGGTGTCATCGCCTGGATTTTCGCGCCTTCCTTAACCCCTTTTTAAATATGACCCATGCAGGTCGGAGTTTCCCATCCTCCCGCTCGTGCCTCTTCTTCTTTGTCTTCTTCCTGTCACCGCCCCAGCATCTTCGAGCTTCGCTCCGGCGCCGTCCATACGTCGTCCCCAACTTGGCTGGTGCATCAACCTGAATGTACCAGAGATTCGTCCGCCTCTGCTGCGCCATCTCCGGTGAGTTCTCCTGCTCCTTAGATTGCCGCTGCCGTAGTAGGGTTTTCATCGGGGGCTCCGCCGCCGCCGCTCGGGCTCCGACACCGCCATCGCGAGTGTATCTCGACGCCGCCAACGCCTTTAGAATGCGCTCTTGCTTCGTCGCCGCACGCGGGCCGGCCGCGCGTAATGCGCAGACCACGATGGCTCCAGTCCATTTCCTTTTCTTCCGCTGTTCATCGCTAGGTCAGGATAAAATTTATTTTCTCTGCTTTTGTAGATCTGTAGACATAGTAATATTTTGCGGAATCTGTTTTTTAGGACTTAGCCAATTTTCAATCTTCCTTCCCTTGGATGAGTCGCTAAGCCTCGTCCGGCTCTTGTCACCCGGACAGAAGCATGATATCATAGAGTCCTTAAAATTGTAAGCCGCCGCAGATTCCTGCTTGTTCTTGATTTGCCGTCTTTATCTCCTTTGTACAGTAGTTAAGCAGCCGTCATGTCTCGTGCGTCCAACTCATGCAACTGGGTTGGCTCTTGCGTCATGGAAGAATATTTAGCAGATCTTGTCGAAGTGGGCACTCTCCATCCCAAAGAGGTTCTTCACTGGCGGGTTCCGGGTAATGGGACACGGCCTACACTCAAAAAAGGAGAAGTAGTCATTTTCACCGACCACATTGAGCGAGGGTTCATGCCGCCCGGCTCTAAATTTTTCCGGGACATTCTTCATTTGTATAAGCTGCACCCTCAAGACTTGCCCCCAACTATGTTTCAAATATATGCAACTACCAAGTGATCTGCGAGGCTTATCTGCAGTCCAGGCCGTTTGTGGGGTTCTTTCAGGAGTTCTTTTATGCCAACCGCCAAACCGAGATGAAGGGCGGTCAAAGTCTGGAGCTTGGAGGGATCTCTATTCAGTGTCGTAGAGACATCATTTTTCCGGCTACGCAAATGCCGAGTCACCCAAAGGACTGGAATAAAACCTGGTTCTACTGCAAGGATACCTCTCCTGAGGGTGAATGCCCCTTGCCGGGCTATCGTCCTTCCCGACTCAAGACAGATTCAGAGCTTCCGGGCCGGCTCTCAGCCTCGGAGCGTGCCAGATTTGAACCGACTCATACCAAGCTCAAGGTGCTCATGGCCAATGGACTAACAGGAATAGACTTGATCCGTTGCTGGGTTTCTTGGCGGATCATGCCCTTAAGCCACAGGGGCCGGCTTATGTGTGAATACGAAGGCAAGTACGGCAGTTCCTTGTGCTTCAGTAAATCAATTTTGACCGAAGATGACATCACTATGACCATCCGGAGCCTTGTCCACGAAGCCTCCGGCTCTTGCAGCGCCATCGGGCTGGCGCCTTTCTGCGTCAATAATCCGGCTCCGGACATAAGTTAATCTCTTCCCATCCGTCTCTTGGATGTTGCTTGTACTTTGCTGATTTATTACTCCTTCCCCGGGTCACTCCTGTAGGCCGACTAAGACTTCTGGAAGAAGAAATATGTTGCCCCTCCGAAGAAATCCAGGAAGAAGGTCGCGACTAAGAGGGCTAAAAAAGATGCCCCGCAAGATAATTTGCTTGACCCGCCACCATCATCCAGCTCAGAGGTAAAAATTTAACTGCTTTGTTTGATCTTTTTACCTTCCTGCTTTATTAATGCTTGTTTTACTCGCAGGATGAAGTGGAAACCAGCCGTGCCAATGCTCCTCAGGTAAATTACGTTTCTTTCGACTCAGAATGTTTCGTCCCCCGAAAGCCGCGGCGGGTTATTGAAAAAGTTCCTCTTCTCACCCTCTTGCTTATCTGGCTCCCGATTTTCTCTTAAAAAGCAACAGCAAGTCGAGCATCAACAGATTCGAAGCACCAGCTCTACTGAGCTCATGTCCGGGCTACCAAACTCTCCGGCTCCAAAGAAACGCCCTGCCGAGGATTAAGTCTTTACTTTTCTTTTGACTTTCCTTTGTAATCTTGACACTTTCTCATCTTTCCTGTTTTACTCTTCTAGAAATCCCCTTCCTCCGGCGACTCTTCGGCATCAATTCTACCACCGCCCAAGATCAATCCGCTATAAGCATTCCTTACCATGATATCTGGATCTCCGGCTGTTAATATGATAGCAACATCTTCAACTGCCGATCGTTCTATTTGCAGTGCTCAAGCTAAACGTCGCAAAACCAACAAGCCCTCCTCCGGCCCAGTTATCGAAGAGCCAAAGCCTGAACAACCAGAGGAGACTCAACCAGAAGAAAACCCGCCGGCTACCTCCACTGAGCCGGCCGCTGAAGATGTCATCATGGAGAGCCCTCCAAGGGCTCCTTCAAAGCCGGCGACTCCTGCCAAGACCCCTGAAACTCCCGATGTTGTTATCACCGGGTCTGGTCATCAAACGCCTCCGGCTCACGTGTTAACCAAACATACAGAGCCGGCTGAAGCCTCGAAGAAGCTGAACTTTGACTCTTCGTACGAAAAGATGACAGCTGAAGAATTCCACTCCGGGTATATAAACCGGGTTACCACCAGCCGGGATCTGGAACTTCGGTTGGTCTCTTCAATGAAGACAAAATATGAGGTACCTTTCCTTCTTACCATATCCTTACTTAGCCCCAAGAGCCGGTTTAACGTACTCAATCGTTGAGCCGGGTCTTTCTGTGACCTCTGTAGATATTGTCATGCCAAATTCCCTTAGAATTGCTTTAGCTTAGTACTGTAGATAAAGTGAACCGCCAATCGTAGCCCCCAAGGGCCGTCTCAGATTATATTTGAGTCGGGTCTTTAATATAGACAACTTGAAGATCTAATCGTAGCCCCCAAGGGCCGGCTCAAACTTGGTCAAGTTGAGTCGGTGCTTCCATTATTAGTACATTGAAGAGCCATAGTGTAGCCCCCAAGTTCCGGATTAGCTTTGAAGGAGATGAATCGGAACTGCATTGCATACTCTTTGAGAGATCAAATATACATTAGCCCCTAAGTGTCAAATATATTGCTTGCAATCTGTTTGAGACTTGCATAAATTTTCTTTTAACACTTGTCCTGCATTTTGATAACTTATCCTATGTATTATAGGAAGCTTTAAATGACGCCGGTTCTCAGTTAACGGATCTGAAGGCCAATCTGTCGGCTCAACAAGAAGCCCGAAGCATTGTTGACGAAAAGTGTCGGCTTCTCTCTAAGGAGTTGGCCAATGTTACTGCTGAGCTTACCTCTTTGAAAGAGACGGAAGAATCTGAAAAGGTCGCTCTAACCAAACGGGCGGAGGACGCCGAGCAGCGGCTTACAGTTGTGGCTGAAGAACTCCAAGGCCTGAAGCAGCACATAACGAAGATGTCAGCCGCCCTGTTTGGTAAGTTTTCTGTTTTACTTTGTATTTTAACATTGCTATTGAAAAATTGGCGACTCACTTAACTTTATCCGGCTTATCCAGGTCCCAGGAGCCGGCAGTTGGCTTCTGATAGCCTTCTGCCACTGAAGGCCATCTACACCTTTGCGGAACAGCTATACTGCGGCGCCATCTTCACGATCAAGAGCGTTCAATATAAGGAGAAGATCCCCACTGTTCTGAAAGGGGTCTTGGAACTCTTCTCCACAATGCCCAAGCAGATAGAAGAGCTAAAGAAGTCCGCTTTCCGCCAAGGAGCCGTTGCTGGATTGAGCCGGGCTCTGGCCTTCGCCCCCGAGCTAACGCCGGCTGAAATGATGGATGGTTACTTGTCTAAAAGAGATGACGGCTCACAATTCACCGAAGAAGATTACATCCGGTGTGTCAAAGAGTCACGGTATCTGGCCTCTGTACTGGCGGATGAAGCTGACTTGAACACTTATTAGGCGGCTTATGACGCAGAGGAGAAGAGGATCCGCGGGCCTCTCTACGAGTGGAAGGATCTGACACCCGCCCGCAGTAAGGATCTCTTCCCTTGTGAGCTTGACGCGTCCCCTTTCCTTGCAGGGTCTTTCACTACTCTGGCTGACTGTAATTGGGAATTGGGAAATCTCCGGATAAAGCCAGCAAAAGACCCGGAGCAGGATGAGCCGGCAAATAACTGAACTTTATTCTTTTATCCTTTCTGAGCACAGACTCATGTAATGACCCGCCGTGGGCGGTTGACAATGCTTTTTGCTCCTTCTGAGAGTAGTTTTTATAATAGAGTAATCATGACTCTGCCGTTTGGCGGCTGTATATTTTTCACCTCTCTGTGTGCACTTTCCTTCTCTCTGTGTTTCAATTTAATGTGTTGCCGACTCTCCATGGATATACCTTGAGCTTTTTCTGATGAGGGGTGTCTATATTTGAAGACGCCATTCCTTCGCCAGAATATTAGAGTCGGATAATCTCTTTGAAAAATCATTTTTTGTCAACCGGAGCAACATGGCTCCGATTCTTGTCGGATACATCCATTAAGGAGCCGATTGTCATAGGATAATGTAAGCTATACCTGATGGTAAGAAGCCTCTATCGACAACTGCGGCTATTTATGAACCGAAAGCGGCTTAAAGCCGGCTGTATGAAGGGCAATGTAAGCTATACCTGACGGCAAGAAGCCTCGTTTTAACAGCAAATGTTATATGTGCGAACGCCGGCTGTTGATGGGAGATGTAAGATATACCTTAAGGCAAGAAGCCTCCATCGATAGCCGCGGCTAATAATCAGCCTGAGACGGCATAAAGCCGGCTGTTTGAAAGGAGAAGTAAGCTATACCCGAAGGCAAGAAGCCTCTTTCAACAGCTGCAGTTAATAAGCAACTGAGTTTTGGCGTAAACGCCGATTGTTAGGGTGAGATAAGCGAACCCGTCGGTAAGAAGCCCCCTTCGACAACCGTGGTTAATAAGTAACCGGAAGTGGCATAAAGCTGGCCATTAGGGTGAGATAAGCGATACCCGTCGGTAAGAAGCCCCCTTCGATGGCCGCAGTTGATAAGCAACTGGAATTTGGTGTACACGTTGTTGTCTTAGGGTCCTGTAAGCTATACCAAGGTAAGAAGCCTCCATCAACAACATCGCTTAATGTAACCAAACTAGGCATAAAATCAACTGTGCAAGGGAGAAGTAAGCTATACCCGGAGGCAAGAAGCCTCCTTGCAACAGTTTAATAACAGCTGGCTGTGCAAAGGAGAAGTAAGCTATACCCGAAGGCAAGAAGCCTCTCTGCGATAGTGCTTAATTGGGCATAACGCCGGCTGTGCAAGGGAGATGTGAGCTATACCCGAAGGTAAGAAGCCTCCCTACTACAGCGTTTGATAAGGCATAAAGCCAGATCAGCCGTTTTGACGGCGAATAAACCACTTTAACTCAAATTTTTGAGCCGGAAAAATTTCATCTTGGTTGCACAAAGGTATACATAATAGTGGAGGCCCCTGTCCTTGTGGGGATGCTAGCTTTTACTCATGTAAGCATGATATATACAATGATAGCGGCTTTCAATGCCTGCTAAGTAAAGTATGGTCGCAAATGTGCAATATTCCATGGATGCAACGTCTCTTGACCCGCGGTTTCCGATTCATCTCGGATATCAATGAGGTAATATGACCCATTGTTAAGGTTTCTGCTGATCACAAAAGGCCCCTCCCATGGTGGAGATAACTTATGCATTCCAGATAGGTCTTGAATCAGCCGGAGCACCAGGTCACCCTCCTGGAATGTCTGGGTCTTCACCCTGCGGCTATGATAGCGTCGCAGGTCTTGTTGATAAATTGCCGACCTGGCTGCTGCTAACTCTCGTGCTTCATCCAAGGCGTCTAACGCATCTTGGCGTGCTACCTCATTGTCCGTCTCAACATAAGCCACCACCCTTGGTGAGTCGTGCCGGATATCGCTGGGTAGAACCGCCTCAGCACCATACACCATGAAGAAAGGCGTGATACCTGTAGATCTGTTAGGGGTAGTTCTGATGCTCCATAAGACGGAAGGCAACTCCTCAACCCAACATCCGGGTGTCCGCTTCAAAGGAACCATGAGCCGTGGTTTGACTCCTCTTAAAATTTCCTGATTGGCTCGCTCCGCCTGACCATTAGACTATGGATGTGCCACGGCTGAAACATCGAGTCGGATATGCTCCTTCTCACAGAACGCCTTCATAGCTCCTTTGGATAGATTTGTTCCATTGTCCGTAATGATACTGTGCGGGTAACCAAAGCGATAGATCAGCTTATAATAAATTGAACCGCTGTGGCTGCATCACATTTGCTGACCGGCTCTGCCTCTACCCACTTAGTAAATTTATCAACCGCCACCAGAAGGTGTTTTTTCTTATCCTTGGATATCTTGAAAGGTCCTACCATATCGAGCCCCCAGACCGCAAACGACCAAGTGATTGGTATCATCCTCAACTCTTGAGCCGGAACGTGAGCACGCCGGCCGAACTTCTGACAGCCATCACACTTACGGACTAAGTCTTCTGCATCCTTGTGAGCCGTCAACCAGAAAAACCCATGTCAAAAAGCCTTGGCCACTAAAGATTTTGACCCCGCGTGATGTCCACAGTCGCCAGCATGAATTTCACTCAAGATCTGCCGGCCCTCCTCCGGTGAGACGCAGCGCTGAAAGACACCCGTCACACTACACTTATGTAACTCACCATTGATAATCGTCATAGGCTTAGAATGCCGGGTAATCTTCCTGGCCAGATCCTCCTCCTGAGGTAACTTGCCGCGTGTCAGATACACCAAATAAGGAATAGTCCAGTCTGGGGTAGCATGCAGAGCCACCACCAATTCCGCTTCCGGGTCAGGAATAGCTAGATCTTCCTCGGAAGGTAACTTGACAGTCCGATGATGCAATACATCCAGAAAAACATTAGGTGGTACCGGCTTTCGTTGAGAGCCTAATCGTGACAAAGCATCAGCCAGCTCATTCTTGCGACGATCAATGTGATCCACCTAGTACCCCTTGAAGTGACCGGCAATGATGTCAACCGCCAGTCGATAAGCTGCCATCCGCGGATCCTTGGAGTCCCAAGTACCTGAAACTTGCTGAGCCACCAGATCTGAATCACCTAAACATCTGAATCGGCTTAAATTCATCTCTTTAGCGACTCTGAGACCATGGAGCAGTGCTTCATACTCAGCTGCATTATTAGTACAAGGGAACATTAACCAGAGCACATAACAAAACTTGTCACCCTTGGGGGAGGTGAGAACAACTCCTGCACCGGACCCCTCTAGCTGCTTGGACCCATCAAAGTGTATAGTCCAATACGTGTTATCTGGCTTCTCTTCGGGGGCTTGACATTCGGTCAAATCATTTATAAAATCCACCAAAGCTTGAGACTTAATTGTTGTACGAGGAACATACTTGATGTTAAGAGGACCCAGCTCTAAGGCCCACTTGGCAATCCTCCCTGTAGCTTCTTTATTTTGAATGATATCTCCCAACGGGACGGAACTGACCACTGTTATCTGGTGCCCCAAGAAGTAATGTTTTAACTTGCGGTTGGCCATGAAAACTCCATATACTAACTTCTGCCAGTGCGGATACCTCTGCTTAGACTCTGCCAAAACTTCACTAATGTAATAAACCGGCCTTTGCACAGGATACTCCTTCCCTACCTCCTTGCGCTCAACCACAATTGCTACACTGACCGCTCTGTTGTTAGCCGCCACATAAAGGAGTAATGGCTCTTTCTCAACCGGAGTAGCTAACACTGGCGGCTCAGTCAACTGTTTTTTAAGAGCTTCAAGTGCTTCGACTGCTGCTTTGCTCCACTTAAACTTGTTTGTCTTTTTCATCATCTGGTATAAGGGAATGGCTTTCTCCCCAAGCTGGCTTATGAAGCGGGTCAATGCAGCAATCCGTCCTGCAAGGCGCTGAACGCCATTAATGCACGTCGGCTCCCCTAAAGAAGTGATAGCCTTAATCTTATCCGGGTTAGCCTCAATACCCCGCTCAGAGACCAAGAAACCCAAAAGTTTTCCTGCTGGAACACCAAAGACACACTTTGTCGGGTTAAGCATCATCTTGTAGACCCGGAGATTGTCAAAGGTTTCTTTCAAATCCTCTAGAAGAGTTTCCTTCTTTCTGGATTTAACCACGATGTCGTCTACGTAAGCATGCACATTTCGGCCAATCTGACCATGGAGGCAGTTCTGCACACATCGTTGGTAAGTCGCCTGGGCACTCTTGAGCCCGAAAGGCATGGAGACGTAACAGAATGCCCCAAAAGGTGTAATAAACACCGTCTTCTCCTGATCTTTCGTTGCCATCTTAATCTGATGATATCCTGAATATGCATCCAGGAAGCATAAACTTTCACATCCGGCTGTAGCATCAATAATTTGATTGATACGAGGGAGTGCAAAAGGTCTGTGTAAGGTCTTGTTAAGGTCTGTGTAATCTATACACATACGCCAAGTGCCGTTCTTCTTTAGCACTAGCACCGGGTTAGACAACCACTCCGGGTGAAAAACTTCCACTATAAAGCCTGCGGCCGAGAGCCGGGCAACTTCCTCCCCAATAGCTTTACGTCTCTCTTCGTTGAACCGTCATAGAAACTGTTTGATCGGCTTGAACTTTGGATCCACATTAAGATTGTGCTCAGTGAACTCTCCCGGTACAGCCGACATGTCAGAAGGCTTCCATGCAAAGATGTCCCGATTCTAACGGATGAATTCGATGAGCGTGCTTTCCTATTTGGGATCCATGTGAGCCCCAATGATGAACTGCTTGGATGAGTCGTCCGGATTGAAATCTAATGCCTTGGTATCATCCGCTGAAAACTTGAGTGGCGGCTCAACTTCTATCGTAGGCTTCTTCAGCAGGGTCATATCCTCCGGGTCAACGTTCTCCTTGTAGAATTTCAGCTCCTCCTGAGCACAACTAGACTCTGCATACGCCGCATCTCCTTCCTCACACTCAAGAGCCGTTTTCCTATTACCGTGAATGATAATTGTACCTTTTAAGCCGGGCATTTTGAGTTGCAAATAAACATAGCAAGGCCTAGCCATAAATTTGGCATAAGCCGGCCTCCCAAATAGTGCATTATAGGGACTTTTGATTTTGACCACCTCGAACCACAAGGACTCCACTCTGTAATTATACTCCTCGCCAAAAGCTACCTCCAATGAAATCCAGCCCACCGGGTATGCCGATTTACCCGGGACCACACCATGGAAAACGGTGGATGAAGGTTTAAGGTCTTTGTCAAGCAACTTCATCCGCCGGAAAGTGTCATAATAAAGGATGTTGATGCTGCTACCTCCATCCATAAGCACTTTATTTACCATATAGCCATTCACTTGAGGGGCCACAACCAGTGCCAGCCGGCTCGGGTCATCTACCCGTGGCGGGTGATCCTTCCGGCTCCACATTATGTTATACTCAGACCATGGCAAATATCACGGGAGAGCCAGAGCAACCACATTAACTGCTCGCTTCCGCAACTTCTCGTCTCGTTTACTGTGACCGGTGTGAATACGTGATACTGTCCAGAACTGAGCTGCTTCGGATTACTTTGAAACCCGGACTGATTGCGCTGCTGCTGATTGTTGTTATTGCTGTTGTTGCCAGGATGCTGTTGGTGCCCCCTTGGTTATTCTGACCTGGATGCCCGTTTCTTGAACCGCCGGCGCCGAATCCAGCCCCTGACCCGCCGTGCCCCGAGCCGCCAGGCGGGCCACCGCCCTGATTATTACGCGGTTGGGAATGCTGGTTTTTGAATCTCTGCATGATAAAACAATCACCCACACATGCAATGCCGGCTTATCAGGCGTGCTATGCTCCGGACAAGGCTTCCTAAGCGCTTCCTCTAAATTAAAAGGGCCTCTGTTCCTTGGCCTGAATTTTCCACTCCCCTTGGGATGGTTCTATCCCGTGTTGGTAGTTGCCACTAGCTCTGACCCGCTATCAGCGCTCTTCCGCTTATTCTGATTCCCATTGTTCAGAAAACCTTTTCCTTGATTGTTTTTCTTCCCTTGATTGGCTTTCTCATCATCCGAGCCTAGATCCTTGGTGTTATCTGAGTTGGCATACTTCGTCAAGGCCGTCATGAGCTCTCCCATATCCTGACACGTGCGCTTGAGCCAGCCGAGCTTCTGCTTCAATGGAACAAAATGACAGTTCTTTTCTAAAATAAGCACCGCTTGAGCCGCCGTGATCTGCTCTGAAGAGTGAATAATGGTCGACACCCGCCGGACCCAATGATGGGCCGACTCATTCTCTTGTTGAACACAATGGTCCAAATCGACAATGGTCATAGGCTGCTTACAGGTCCCCTGGAAATTCTTAATAAACTTCGCTCTCAGCTCCGCCCATGAGCTTATCGTGTTAGACGGCAGACCTTTCAGCCATGTACGAGCCGGACCCTCAAGCATCATGATGAAATATTTTGCGCATACCGCCTCACTGACATCCAGCATCTCCATGGCCAGTTCGTAACTTTCCACCCACGCCTCAGGGGGTAGATCAGCTGTGTAATTCGGAACCTTTCGAGGCCCCTTGAAATCTTTCGGTAGTCATTCACTTCTCAGAGTCGGGGTTAGACATGGCACCCCTACGGCTCTGGTACTAACTACTCCCATTGAGAGGGAAAGCGCCGGCTCTGGACAGGTTGCCGCTATCTCTGCCTCTCGCCTGTCTCTCGCCTGGTCCTCGTGGCCTTGTGCATCTGGGGCCGCCCGCTCAACCTTAGGTGGTCCACGACATGGATGACTGCTGGAACATGCCGGCGACTCGTAGCGCCTGCTAAAACTTCGACTGGGAAGGGGGTGGAGTGGACCTGGCCCCGACTGTGATCATACCTCTCCTGCTGGGCCATTGCCGTCTGTAAATATCCAATGGCGTTTCGCACATCCTCCGCAAAGGCTGCTTCATCCGGGATGGGAATTGTCTCAAGCCGGGCGGCCGCTGCCACCATGTTCTCGGCCGGGTTAGAGTAGTGACCCCCTGGTGTTGGAAAAGCCCTAGGTGAGATCTGGTTATGTTGGGGTGGATGAATCGCTGAGTGTTCCATCGGGCGGCTTTCCAGCACGCCCGTAACCCGCCCCGCACCGGGGGTGTTAAAAAGGTTCCTCGCTTCATAATGTTCTGGCAGACGGGATTGATGCCTCCTCCGGTGCACCGCGGCCGCAGACCTTTGCTCCAGCTCCGGACGGAAAGCATCGGCCTTGATACGCTCCGCTTCCTCCTCCATCCGGGTCTTCAGCTCGGCCATCCTTTGTCGTTCCTCTGCCATCTGGCCCTTGATCTGTGCCACCTCTAAATTCCTGGCTGCTTGATTATCCGGAGTTACTTCTGTGGCCATGAGAGCTGTAAGCTCGTCCATCAATTACACTAGAACCCGAGCCGATGGCGGCGGGCTATCACCCGCTGCGGCGGCTCCCGCCGCTGTGTCACCGGCGGCTGCAGCCGATCCTGCCATGAACACCGCCGCATGAACCGGGGGTCTCAGATCATCCGACTCAAAGCCCTCTACCTCAGAATAGGTGTCCTGGTAGCCCCCAAGGCCACCTTTACTGAGCCGGTACACTGATTCTGTCTCCCCACTGGAGGACTCATCTTCCGAGCAAACGAGAGTTCCCTATGACCCGGACGCTTCCAGGTCCATGCCTTGAGTGAAGCCCACGAGAACATGCTTTTGACCTGGGTGGGCACTGGCAGGCCGCACAACACCCGTAGATTGGAGACGCTGAGCCGGCACGACGATGTTGGTGCAGATGTCCGGCCCGGGTGTAGATCCATCAACCTTTCCGATGAAAACCTGGATCTCGCCGAACGGAACCAGGTATCCATACTCCATAGAGCTAGCATCAAGCCCCCAGCCGGCGTCGTCGATGTAGAGTCGGCTACAGCGACTCTTGCTCATCCTTCCAGCCACGTATCCTTCGAGCCCTGGGAGAGAGCCCTTTGAGAAATCAACACCACCAAGCGTTAGCCCCACGGTGGGCGCCAACTGTTGTGGTTTTATCATGGTAGATGTCCGGGTGAACGGACTTGGATTCGAGGCCATCGCTTAACGGGGTGGACTCAAAGGGGTTAGTTGGGACGAAAGACACGGATTTACCCAGGTTTGGCCCCTCGAGTCGAGGTAATAGCCTACGTCCTGCTTGTGTTTGTATTACTTGTGTATCGATTACAAGGAGCTAGAAGCTTGACCTAGTTCTCGATCACCTACCTCTAAGTCGCCCCGGGTCTGCCTTTATATAAGAGGTCAGGACCACCAGGTCGTCACAATTGCTAACCGAGTCTCTCTCTCTATCTTCCTGTCCAAGCCGTCTATGAATCGGCTTGCACGCTCTGGTCTTCTCCGTCCGGGCCGTTTGTACGGCCCACACCTTGAGCCGCCTATCTTCCTGGGCCACCAGTCTTACGACTCACCTTTGGGCCAGCTCACGAGCCAGCAACATGACCCAGAGCCTCCGGGGCGGGTCATATCGTGGGGTCATATCCCCAACACAAACGCTACTCCGTGACTGGGTAGTTACAAAGGTAGGTTTCGGGCTTGTCCAAACCCATGCTACGAGACATGGTCGAGCAAGATGGGATTTGCCCCTCCTACCAGGAGAGATATACTCTAGGCCCCCTCGGGTGATCCGACCTGGATAAGCATGGCCATGTGATGAGGATTATGAGATAATCCGAAACGTTGGTCGGATTCACCGAAATGAGAAAGAGGTCGTGCCGCAACAAGGATGACCATGTTGCCTTGTGCACGACAACATATATCGTGTGTCAAAGAGAACATAAGTGTCAAGTACAGGTTCGCCTAACTAGCTTCATTGGACACTTGGAGTCGGCACGTCTTGCTAGAGGCCGCTACCAACTGGTCGAGTCGGATGTCATCTGACTCGCGACCAAGTGGACGAGAACCTAAAGGGTCACGTACTTAGGGAAGGAACACACGTGCTTTAGGATCTGTGCGAGGCCCACCCATCGGTTGAGCCTGTGCCGGATGCCTAAATATAGTGGAGGTGTGGCACACCCATCGGTTGATAGCTTTGGCGCCGTCATTAGGTTTTGCATGTGTTGCGAATAGCCACCTCCACTCGCTGCCGCCGACAGTGTAATCGGACCTAGCAATCCGCCGCACGGGTGTTCCTCCTGCACGTGCGGATACCGTTAGAGGCGGTGCACTTGCGCCGCTCCGGCGAACCTGTACGTGGGATCCGTCGACCAGCTGTTCGAGGGAGATCGGAACGGCTGTTCGAGGGAGATCGGACGAGGAGGAGACGGACCACACGAACGCGCTGCCCCAACTCTACTTCTGCTGCACGACACTGCACATCTAGTGGTAGCAATCTGTGTTCCATCTCCGTAGCATGTTCTTGGATGTTCTGCGCGTAGGAAAATTTTAATTTGCATGCGATGCACCTACGGTAGAACCCAACAACAAGCACGAGAACGCTACAAAGTGGAACATTGTCAATAATGCATATCTGGGTAGTGAGCAACAAAACCAAGCATATTCGTCTACTGTGCAACAAAATTAAGCACATCTGGCTAGTGAGCAACAAAGCTAAGCAAATCTAGCTAGTAAGCAACAAAACTAACCATATTCGTCTAGCGATCAACTTACTTCCTTGGTTATTTGTGCACCGCTGAAAGCACATTTGCTCCCTTGGTGGTTTTGGTAATTATTAACAACATATAAGTCATTGAACTAATGTTTCCACCAAGTATATTTCGGGAAATGTTCATTGAACTAATCTTCCTACCCTATCCCTTCTATACATGCTTGTTGTTACATTCCGCTGCTATATACTCTTAGACTTGCATGTGTAGGGTGTACTTGACTTGCCATGAAATGCTAAAAACTGTCAACCATAAAACTTGGTGTAGGCAAAACTTTTATTTGGTCAAGTAGTCTAATCACCCCCCCTCTAGACATACTTTCGATCCAACAAGTGGTATCAGAGCTTTGGTCTCCATTGCTTAGGTCTCACAACCTAGGAGAGTATGGCGTCTAGTGAGGGAAATTATCACCATAGAGGTCCGTACTTTGATGGCACTAATTTTGCTAGTTGGAAGCACAAAATGAAAATGCATATTCTTGGTCATAACCCCGCTGTTTGGGCCGTTGTTCGTGTTGGCTTGCAAGGTGAGTTCTTTGCGGATGGATGGGAACCGGATCGTGAAGCGACCACGGATGAGTTGAAGATGTTGCAACTCAATGCTCAAGCTGTTGGAAATATGCCCTAGAGGCAATATATAAAGTGTTTATTATTATATTTCCTTGTTCATGATAATCGTTTATTATCCATGCTATAATTGTAGTGATTGGAAACACATTGCATGTGTGGGTAAATAGACAACACTGTGTCCCTAGTATGCCTCTAGTGAACTAGCTCGTTGATCAAAGATGGTCAGGGTTTCCTAGCCATTGAAATGTGATGTCATTTGATAACGGGATCACATCATTGGGAGAATGATGTGATGGACAAGACCCAAACTACAAACATAGCATATGATCATGTCAGTTTATTGCTACTGTTTTCCGCATGTCAAGTATATGTTCCTATGACCATGAGATCATGCAACTCACGGATATCGGAGGAATGCCTTGTGTGCATCAAACGTCGCAACGTAACTGGGTGACTATAAAGGTGCTCTACAGGTATTTCTGATGGTGTCTGTTGAGTTGGCATGGATCGAGACTGGGATTTGTTACTCCGTGTGACGGAGAGGTATCTCGGGGCCCACTCGGTAATGCAACATCACAATGAGCCTTGCAAGCAATGTGACTAATTGTTAGTTGCGGGATCTTGTATTATGGAACGAGTAAAGAGACTTGCCGGTAACGAGGTTAAACTAGGTATGGAGATACCGACGATCGAATCTCGGGCAAGTAACATCCCGAAGAACAAAGGGAACGTTATACAGGATTAACTGAATCCTTCACAGAGAGGTTCGACCGATAAAGATCTTCGTAGAATATGTAGGAACCAATGTGGACGTCCAGGTCCCGCCATTGGTTATTGACCATAGAGGTGTCTCGGTCATGTCTACATAGTTCTTGAACTCGCAGGGTCTGCACACTTAAGGTTCGATGACGTTTCGGTAGTATAGAGTTGTGTATGGTGGTAACCGAAAGTTGTTCGGAGTCCCGGATGAGATCCCAGACGTCACGAGGAGCTCCGGAATGGTCCGGAGGTAAAGATTCATATATAGGAAGTCCCAGTTTGGTCTCCGGAAAGGTTTCGGGCTCATCGGTAGTGTACCGGGAGAGCCGGTAGTGTACCGGGAGGCCTCCGGGAGGGGTATTTCGACCCTAGAAGGACCATGGGCTGTGGGATAGTATTAACCAGCCCTTAGTGGGCTGGTAAATCATCCACAAAAGGCCCATGGTGCAGGGAGAGAAAAAGGCTAAGGAAAAGGTGAAAAATCAGCCAATAGGAGGCAATCCTACTCCAACTAGGATTGGAGGTGAAGTAGGATTGATTCCCACCTCCTATTCGGCCGAACCAAAGGCCTTGGCTGCCTCTCCTCTCCTCTCCTCCGATATATACTAGTGGAGTAGCTAGGGTTTGGCTAACTATTGCAGCCACGTGCTACTCGTTCCACCAGTGCTCCTCTAGATTAGCTTTCCGTAGTGCTTAGGCGAAGCCCTGTCGGAATTGCTCCACCACCACCATCATCGGAGCGCCGTCACGCTGCCGGTGATCTCTCTCTCCTCTCCACCTCCTCTTGCTGGATCAACACGGTGGAGATCGTCATCATGCTGCACTTGTGCTGAATGCAAAGGTGCCGTCCGTTCGGTACTAGATCGGAAGGATCGTGATCAAGGCCACGGGATGTTCATGATCGGATCGCGGGATGGATCATGACGAGATCGTGGGACGGTTCGTGATTGGTTCGCAGGATGGTTCGTGATTAGATCGCGGGACGCTTGGCGATTTGGATCGCGAAGAAGTTCAACTACACCAACCGCGTTTCTTAACGCTTCCCGCTTAGCGATCTACAAGGGTACGTAGATCCACTCTCCCTCTCGTAGATGCTCATCACCATGGATAGGTTTGCATGTGCGTAGGAAATATTTTGTTTCCCATGCAACGTTCCCCAACAGTGGCATCATGAGGTAGGTTGATGGTTCGATGAGATCTCGAGTAGAACACAAAAGGTTTGTGGGCCTTGATGCTTAGATTGCTTCCTCCCTTGGTCAGATTTTGGTTTAGCGGGATTGTGAGATAAAACGGCTCAGACCAACATTACTCGTACGCTTACGAGAGATCGGTTCCCTCGACGCAACTTGTTGCTTAGATGGCTTGCAGGCGACAGTTTGTCTCACATTAGTTGGATCGGATCCGACAAAGGCGGTCCTTGAGAAGGTTGAAAAGCAATCTATGTTTCACCGTTGTGGTTTATGCGTAGGTGAGAATCGTTCTTGCTAGATACCCGTAGCATCCACGTAAAACATGCAACAACAATTAGAGGACGTCTAACTTGTTTTTGCAGGGTATGTTGTGATGTCATATGGCCAATTACATGATGAGATATATGTGATGTATGATATGATCATGTGATGTATAGATTTTTCATGACTTGCACGTCGGTGAATACGGCAACCGGCAGGAGCCATAGGGTTGTCTTTAATTATTGTATGACCTGCGTGTCAATCATTAAGCGCTATGTAATGCTTTACTTTATCGCTAAGCGGTAGCAATAGAAGTAGAAGCAGGGCTGGCGCCACAACCCCAATGGCAACACATTGATGGAGATCTAGATGATGGAGATCATGCCGATGTTTCGAAGATGGAGATCTTAAACACAAGTTCATGGCGATATCATGTCACTTATGAATTGCATGAGATGTTAATCCTTTTATGCACCTTGTTTTGCTTAGTACGGCGGTAGCATTATAAGGTGATCCCTCACTTGAATTTCAAGATGAACTGTGTTCTCCCCGAGTGTGCACCATTGCGAAAGTTCGTCGTGTCGAGACACCACGTGATGATCGGGTGTGATAGACTCTACGTTCACATACAACGGGTGCAAGCCAGATTTGCACATGCAGAAAACTCGGGTTAAACTTGACGAGCCTAGCATGTACAGACATGGCCTCGAACACAAGAGACCGAAAGGTCGAACATGAGTCATATAGTAGATATGATCAACATAATGATGTTCACCATTGAAACCAGCTTAACTCACGTGATGATCGGACTTGAGTTGGTGAATTTGGATCATGTGACACTCAGATGACCTGAGGGATGTCAATTTGAGTGGGAGCCTGAGTAATTTGATTAACTAAACTCATTATCATGAACAATAGTCTAAGTAACCTTTGCATATTTATGTTGTAGATCAATGGCTCGCCCAGTAGCACCCCTGAATTTTAATGCGTTCCTAGAGAAAGCTAAGTTGAAAGATGACGGAAGTAACTTTGTTGATTGGGCCCGTAATCTGAGGATTATCCTTACGGCTTCCCACAAACAATATGTCCTTGATGCACTGCTTGGTGACCAACCAGAAGACATGACTCCGAAGACGTTAAGAACGCTTGGGAGGCTCGTGCTGGAGACTACTCAATAGTTCAGTGTGCAATATTGTATGGCTTAGAACCGGGACTTCAAAGACGTTTTGAACGTCATGGAGCATATGAGATGTTCCAGGAGTTGAAGTTTATCTTTCAGAAGAATGCCCGGATCGAGAGGTATGAGACCTCTGATAAGTTCTATGCTTGCAAGATGGAGGAGAACGGGTCTATCAGTGAGCATATACTCAGAATATCTGGGTACTCAAACCGTCTAGCTGAGTTGGGAATTACCCTTCCGCAAGAGGCGATCACTGATAGAGTTCTTCAATCACTACCACCTAGTTACAAAAGCATTGTGATGAACTATAACATGCACGGGATGGACAAGTCAGTCGCCGAGCTGTTTGCGATACTGAAAGTCGCTGAGTCTGAAATCCAGAAAGAACATCAAGTGTTGATGGTCAATAAAACCACTAGTTTCAATAAAAATGGCAAGGGCAAAGGCAAGAAGGGTAAAACCAAGAAGGATGGCAAAGCAGTTGCTACTCCTACAAAGAAGCCTAAGCATGGACCTAAGCCAGAAACTGAGTGCTTTCATTGCAAGGGAACTGGTCACTGGAAGCGGAACTGCCCCAAGTACCTGGCTGACAAGAAGGCGGCCAACGACAAACAAGGTATATATGATATACATGTTATTGATGTGTACCTTACTAGTTCTCGTAGTAGTGCCTGGGTATTTGATACTGGTTCGGTTGCTCACATTTGCAACTCAAAGCAGGAACTACGGAATAAACGAAGACTGGCAAAGGACGAAGTGACGATGCGCGTGGGAAATGGTTCCAAGGTCGATGTGATCACCGTCGGCATGCTCTCTCTTCGATTACCATCGGGATTAGTGATGAACCTGAATAATTGTTATTTAGTGCCTGCGTTAAGCATGAACATTATATCTGGATCTTGTTTATTGTGAGACGGTTACTCATTTAAATCAGAGAATAAAGGTTGTTCTATTTATATGAGAAATATCTTTTATGGTCATGCACCCAATGTTAGGGGTTTATTCATTTTAAATCTTGATAGTGATAACACACATGTTCATAACATTGATGCCAAAAGATGTAGAGTTGTTAATGATGGTACCACTTTCTTGTGGCACTGCCGTTTAGGTCATATTGGTGTAAAACGCATGAGGAAGCTCCATGCTGATGGACTTTTGGAGTCACTTGATTTTGAATCACTTGACACATGTGGACCATGCCTGATGGGCAAGATGACTAAAACGCCGTTCTCAGGAACAATGGAACGGGCAAGTGACTTATTGGAAATCATACATATTGATGTGTGTGGTCCAATGAATGTTGCAGCGCGCGGTGGATATCGTTACTTTCTCACCTTCACTGATGACTTGAGTAGATATGGGGATATTTACTTGATGAAACACAAGTCTGAAACGTTTGAAAAGTTCAAGCAATTTTAGAGTGAAGTTGAGAATCATCGTAACAAGAAGATTAAATTTCTGCGATCTGATCGAGGAGGTGAATATCTGAGTTATGAGTTTGGCAGTCATTTAAGACAATGTGTAATTGTTTCACACTTGACACCGCCCAGAACACCACATCGTAATGGTGTGTCTGAACGTCGTAATCAAACCTTATTAGATATGGTGCGTTCTATGATGTCTCTTGCCGATTTGCCACTATCGTTTTGGGGTTATGCATTAGAGACAGCTGCATTCACTTTAAATAGGGCACCATCAAAATCTGTTGAGACGACGCCATATGAACTGTGGTTTGGCAAAAAGCCGAAGTTGTCGTTTCTTAAAGTTTGGGGATGTGATGCTTATGTCAAAAAGCTTCAGCCTGAAAAGTTGGAACCCAAAGCGGAAAAATGCGTCTTCATAGGATACCTGAAAGAGACAGTCGGGTATACCTTCTATCTCAGATCCGAAGGCAAAGTGTTTGTCGCTAAGAACAGAACATTTCTTGAGAAAGAGTTTCTCTCGAAAGAATTGAGTGGGAGGAAAATAGAGCTTGATGAGGTTATTGAACCTTTACTTCAACCGGAAAGTAGCGCAGCGCAGAAAGTTGTTTCTGTGGAACCTACAACGGTAGAAGAGGAAGTTAATGATAATGATCATGAAGCTTCGGATCAAGCTGCTATTGAACCTCGTAGGTTGACAAGGGCGCATACTACTCCCGAGTGGTACGGCAACCCTGTCTTGGAGGTCATGTTATTAGACAACAATGAACCTACGAGCTACGGAGGAGCAGTGATGGGCCCGGATTCCGAGAAATGGTTAGAGGCCATGAAATCCGAGATGGGATCCATGTATGAAAACAAAGTATGGACTTTGGAATTACTACCTAAAGGGCGAAAGGCCATTCAGAACAAATGGATCTATAAGAAGAAGACGGACGCGGACGGCAATGTCACCGTCTATAAAGCTCGACTTGTGGCAAAGGGTTTTTCACAAGTTCAAGGAGTTGACTACGATGAGACTTTCTCACCCATAGCGATGCTTAAGTCTGTCAGAATCATGTTGGCAATAACTGCTTATTTCGACTATGAAATTTGGCAAATGGATGTCAAAACGGTGTTCCTCAACGGTTTCCTTGAGGAAGAGTTGTATATGATGCAACCCGAAGGTTTTGTCGATCCAGAGAATGCTGACAAAGTTTGCAAACTCTAGCGATCCATTTATGGACTTGTGCAAGCATCTCGGAGTTTGAATAAGCGCTTTGATGAAGTGATCAAAGCGTTTGGGTTTATACAAGTTTATGGAGAAGCTTGTATTTACAAGAAAGTGAGTGGGAGCTCTATAGCGTTTCTAGTGTTATATGTGGATGACATATTGCTGATCGGAAACGATATAGAAATGCTGGAAAGCGTGAAGGAATATTTGAATAAGAGTTTTTCAATGAAGGACCTAGGAGAAGCTGCTTTCATATTAGGCATTAAGATCTATAGAGATAGGTCGAGACGCTTAATAGCACTTTCACAGAGCACATACCTTGATAAAATTTTGAAGAAGTTCAAAATGGAACAGGCCAAGAAGGGGTTCTTTCCTGTGTTACAAGGTGTGAAGTTGAGTAAGACTCAATGCCCAGTGACTGCAGAAGATAAAGAAAAGATGAGCGTCATCCCCCATGCTTCAGCCATAGGCTCTATCATGTATGCAATGCTGTGCACAAGACGCGATGTCAGCCTTGCCATAAGTATGGCTGGAAGGTTTCAAAGTGATCCTAGAATGGAGCACTGGCAAGCGGTCAAGAATATCCTTAAGTACCTTAACAGGACTAAGGGCATGTTTCTTGTTTATGGAGGTGATGAAGAGCTCGTCGTAAAGGGTTAAGTTGATGCAGGCTTTGACACTGATCCGGACGATTCTAAATCGCAAACCGGATACGTATTTATTCTTAACGGGGGAGCGGTAAGCTGGTGCAGTTCCAAGCAAAGTATGATATCTGATTCTACGTGCGAAGCGGAGTACATCGCAGCCTCGGAGGCAGTGAAGGAAGGTGTTTGGATGAAGCAGTTCATGATAGATCTTGGAGTAGTGCCTAGTGCACTGAATGCAATGAACCTGTTCTGTGACAACACTGGTGCCATTGCTCTAGCCAAGGAACCAAGGTTTCACAAGAGGACCAGACACATAAAGCGACGCTTCAACTCCATTAGGTTCTACATCGAGGAGAAGGACATAAATATTTGCAAAGTGCACACGGATCTGAATGTTGCAGACCCGTTGACTAAACCTCTTCCAAGGGCTAAACATGATCAACACCAGAACTGTATGGGTGTTCGATTCATTACCATGTAAATCACATAGTGATGTGAACTAGATTATTGACTCTAGTGCAAGTGGGAGACTGTTGGAAATATGCCCTAGAGGCAATATATAAAGTATTTATTATTATATTTCCTTGGTCATGATAATCGTTTATTATCCATGCTATAATTGTAGTGATTGGAAACACGTTGCATGTGTGGGTAAATAGACAACACTGTGTCCCTAGTATGCCTCTAGTGAACTAGCTCGTTGATCAAAGATGGTCAGGGTTTCCTAGCCATTGACATGTGATGTCATTTGATAACGGGATCACATCATTGGGAGAATGATGTGATGGACAAGAACAAACTACAAACGTAGCATATGACCGTGTCAGTTTATTGCTACTGTTTTCCGCATGTCAAGTATATGTTCCTATGACCATGAGATCATGCAACTCACAGATATCGGAGGAATGCCTTGTGTGCATCAAACGTCGCAACGTAACTGGGTGACTATAAAGGTGCTCTACAGGTATTTCCGATGGTGTCTGTTGAGTTGGCATGGATCGAGACTGGGATTTGTTACTCCGTGTGACGGAGAGGTATCTCGGGGCCCACTCAGTAATGCAACATCACAATGAGCCTTGCAAGCAATGTGACTAATTTTTAGTTGCGGAATCTTGTATTATGGAACGAGTAAAGAGACTTGCCGGTAACGAGGTTGAACTAGGTATGGAGATACCGATGATCGAATCTCGGGCAAGTAACATACCGAAGAACAAAGGGAACGTTATACGGGATTAACTGAATCCTTGACAGACAGGTTCGACCGATAAAGATCTTCGTAGAATATGTAGGAACCAATGTGGACGTCCAGGTCCCGCCATTGGTTATTGACCATAGAGGTGTCTCGGTCATGTCTACATAGTTCTCGAACCCGCAGGGTCTACACACTTAAGGTTCGGTGACGTTTCAGTAGTATAGAGTTGTGTATGGTGGTAACCGAAGGTTGTTCGGAGTCCCGGATGAGATCCCGGATGTCACGAGGAGCTCCGGAATGGTCCGAAGGTAAAGATTCATATATAGGAAGTCCCAGTTTGGTGTCCGGAAAGGTTTCGGGCTCATCGGTAGTGTACCGGGAGTGCCGGTAGTGTACCGGGAGGCCTCCGGGAGGGGTATTTAGACCCTAGAAGGACCATGGTCTGTGGGAGAGTATTAACCAGCCCTTAGTGGCCCGGTAAATCAGCCACAAAAGTCCCATGGCGCAGGGAGAGAAAAAGGCTAAGGAAAAGGTGAAAAATCAGCCAATAGGAGGCAATCCTACTCCAACTAGGATTGGATGTGAAGTAGGATTGCTTCCCACCTCCTATTCGGCCGAACCAAAGGCCTTGGATGCCTCTCCTCTCCTCTCCTCCTATATATACTAGTGGAATAGCTAGGGTTTGGCTAACTATTGCAGCCATGTGCTACTCGTTCCACCGATGCTCCTCTAGATTAGTTTTTTGCAGTGCTTACGCGAAGCCCTGCCGGAATTGCTCCACCACCACCATCACCGGAGCGCCGTCACACTGCCAGTGAACTCTCTATCCTCTCCACCTCCTCTTGCTGGATCGACGGTGGAGATCATCATCAAGCTGCACGTGTGCTGAACACGGAGGTGCCGTCCGTTCGGTACTAGATCAGAAGGATCGTGATCAAGACCACGGGACGTTCATGATCGGATCGCGGGACGGACATGACGAGATCGCGGGACGGTTCGTGATTGGTTTGCGGGACGGTTCTTGATTAGATCGCGGGACGCTCGGCGATCCTGGATCGCGAAGAAGTTCGACTACACCAACCGCATTTCTTAACGCTTCCCTCTTAGCGATCTACAAGGGTACGTAGATCCACTCTCCCTCTCGTAGATGCTCATCACCATGGATAGGTTTGCGTGTGCGTAGGATTTTTTTGTTTCCCATGCGACGTTCCCAAACACAAGCATGCAACATTCCATTCAACTGCTTATGCCCCGAAGAATTCAACAAAATCAGCCGTCTTGAGAATGCGAAAGAGATTTGGGATACTTTGGTTGATATGCACGAAGGAACCGAGTCCGTGAGAGAATCCAGGTTAGATGTTCTTCAAGGTCAGCTTGACAATTTTAAGATGAAGGATGGTGAAGGAGTCGTAGAGATGTACTCTAGGCTAGCTCTCATCACAAATGAGATTGCCGGCTTTGGAAGCGAAGAAATGACCGACAAATTCATCATCAAGAAGATACTTAGAGCTTTGGATGAGAGATACGACACCGTGTGCACATTGATCCAAATGATGCCAAACTACAAAGATCTCAAGCCTACGGAAGTCATTGGAAGGATTGTTGCTCATGACATGACAATCAAAGATAAGGAAGAACTTCATCACAAGTCTAGCGGCGCTTACAAAGCCACAAGTGATGCTCCCGCAACTTCAAGCAACAACCTTGTCACCAATGAAGAGATAAGCCTCATGGTCAAGAAATTCGACAAGTTCTACAAGAATATAGTCAAAGACAGAAACTCCAACTCAAGATATGAAGAGAAGCATTCGTCAAGTTGTGACCGCAATTGCTACAATTGTGGGAAGCCCGGACACTACTCAAATGAGTGCACGGCTCCCTACAAAAGAAGAGAAGAGTCACCTCGAAGACGAAGCTCAAGGAATGAATCACCACAAAGAGAGAGAAGGAGTAGAGATGATCGTTATGAACGAAGACACTCAAGGAGAAGTAGAGATTCAGAGAAGAAGGACAAGTACACCAGAGCTACACAAGAAGAAAACATCAAGCTCATGTTGGTGAATGGGTTTATGGCTCCAACTCCGATAACAACTCTGAAAGAAGTTATCACTCCGACTCCGACTATAGTCAAGATGATGGTGTTGCTGGAATTGCTCTAGTGACTACCAACTCCTACGATCTATTTGATTCACCAAACGAAGGGAGCGGAAGTTGCTTCATGCCTAAAGGCCCCAAGGTATCACACCCCGAGTATCTTGATTTTGATAGTGATGAAGATGATTTGCTTTGTGAAGATGATTTGCTTTGTGATGATAACTTGCTTTGTGATAAAACTAGTGATGTTGATCAAAACGAACTTGATAATTCTCATGCTAGTCAAGATAAGTCAGTTGATGATGGTAAGATGAAAATAGAACAACCAACTAAAGAACTCTACACTCTTCAGTTAGCTCATGAATCTACCCTCGAAGATCATAGAGAGCTTGTGAGAACTCATGAGAAGCTACGCTTCGAGAAGCTCAACTTGGAGCAAGAGCATGAGTTTCTCAAAGCTATCAATGGCGATCTCCGAAAGAAGACTTCATATTATCTAGCCAAACGACTACTCTTGTCTACTTTCATGCCTCAAGTTAAAACTAAGAAATCTAGTAACAAAGGCAAGAAACGTTCTTCATCTAGTAGAAACAATAAAAATGATAAACCCAATGATGTTGCTTCCAGTAGTTCTATTGATTCCACTAATGATGATTCTCTTAGCCAAGTTACACTTGAGCAATAAAATGCTTTATTGAAAGGAATTATAGAAAAAGGTATCTACAAGAGTCTTGCCGGATGTAAGCAATTTGAGGAAATTATACGCAAGCACGGAGGATACCAGAAGAATCGTGGTGTTGGCTACTTCAACGCTAATGGAGTTGAGTGGGAAGAAGGTCAATATCCCAAGCCCAAGTTTGTTCCTCAAAAGGAGAAGTATGAAAATACTCTTCCCAAGGGGACAAAAACTCAAGATGACCTTCCACCACAAGACCACAAGCTCAAGGGCAAGAACAAGCTTCAAGAGGACATTGACTCATATGAACATGAACCCCTAGCTTTGGTGGAGTGGGTTCCCAAGGCTACTTCAAGCTCAACTACGACAAAGACTACTTCAACACCAAGGATCCCCATCAACTTGATGTGGGTCCCCAAGAAGAAGAACTAGTAAGTTCTTGAGGGGTGACTCCGCCAATGAAATTCACTGACATTCATTATTGGCAAGGACTTTTTGCACTCAACATCAACTCAATGCAATAGTTCAAGGAGTCACACATTCCTCAAAGGTAAGCAAGGGACAAGGTAATCAACTAATCAATGGACATCATAACATATGCTTTGCACTCCATGTACATAGATATCCTTGTATTTGTCTCTTATGTGTTGGGACTAACCCATGTAGGCGAGAGGAGTAAGGAAACAACAAGGATGCTCCCAACTCTTGGCAATCTTCATTAACATTGAGCATCCACAACTACCTTACCAACATGAAGTCTTCATCGACAAAACCCAAGGTTAGTTTATCCCTCTTATGGGGGGATGTCACATTAAGGGGGAGATTTACTCTAAGACTTGAGTCAAAGCATCTCTTAGTATGTGACAACATTAAATGCTTTATGTAAAAGTGGTAAGCCCACTTGTGCTTAAACGATGAGTATGACCTATGATCAAGTACTCTTACTTGGCTCCTAAGTCAAATACTCATATATAGATGACTTCGCCATCGCCCAAGTGCTTGTTAGATGCTAGTGTGTTTGTGCATGTTCGTCATGATTTCTTTTGACATCTTATTGTGTGAGCATGTTGGTCTGCATTTATTTTCTCATTCGAGGACATCCAATTGTTTCTACTTGGTTATTAATTTTATCTTTTGCCAATTGGATGGACAAGAATGCCTAGGACCACTCTTTAGCTATCGATGCTTTCTCACCTCATATTCCATTCATGCTGCATCACAAAATTTGAACAAGTGCTTTTCGATCCCTCTGTGTGTGGAGCACTCGGAGTTCCGTATCGACAAGGACTGACCATTAAAACCTCCCAAGTGCATCTCGGTGGAACCAACTCCATAATCTCGATCTCGCCGAATGTCTAGGGTTGATCTGGTTTGCAATCTCGGTACTACCGATTTCATATTCTCGGTTACACCGAGTTTCCCTGTGAGCTGACAGTTGTGGAACTCGATGACACCGAAAACATAAAATCGGTATCACCGACAGTGGAGGGTATATATGTTGTGGACTCCGATGCTTTGAATTTCTATCTTCAAACGTCATGCCTCTGAACCCTAAGCTTCCACCTCGAGACCCCTGGTCGTCGCCCCTGTCTTCCTGCGCTCCTCCGCTGCTGGGAATTGCCGCCGTCGACGAAATTTGCTCCCTCGTCTCCGCCATAGAGGATCCGCGCCAAACTAGGGTACGAATTCAATCTCTAGTGCGCTCCCCATCCGATTCTTTCGCATTAGATACTTGTTAATCATCTTTGCACCCTTTTCTCATATATCCATCCACGTAAATCTCCAAAATCTCGAGTTAGATGGATTTTCTAGGGTTTTGCCGTCTGCCCGATAAATCTCGGTTGAACCGAAACGAAAATATTGGTCTCACCGATGTGCTTTTCAGTGAGGTTGAGAACTGACTCGGTGGAACCGAGTATCTCTTTTCGGTCTGACCGAAAAGGCTACCAAGTTCCTGTTAAAGAGCTAGTTTGTCTTGACCCCACCGAAAATTTCTTTTTGGCTGCACCGATATCTATTTGACAGATTGCAAAACTTTTTGAAAATTCATTGCTCAAATTTCAAAAACCAGCTGATAATTTTGTGATGACTCATCTACTTCAGATCATCTATATTCCATTCACAGGGTCGGTATGTCAGATGTAGAGGACAGTCAGAACATGCCAGAGCAAGGTGGAGACATGAGTTCAAGCACAAGCCTAGAGTCTAGCTCATTTTCAGATCTAGGCACCCCAGCTCCCATGGGTTGCCCAAAGCTGCAATAGGACCAGAAAGAAGCTGAACTCAGATGAAGAGGATTCAGACTTCATCCCTAAGGAGATTCTTGCTAAGAAGCAAGAGAAAGCTGCTAAGAAGTCTGCTACTGAAGCCACGTCCTCCAGGACAGTTGTTAGCAAGATCTATGCTCCTACTTCAACATTCAAGGCTCATGAGAACGCAAGAGCAACTATCTCAGTTGAAGTCCCCAAGAAAGCTATGCCTAAGAAGGCAGGACAGAAGAAAGCAAGAAAGAGGGTTATTCATGTCATTGGCAGAAAAACCTCCATGTATGAGGATCCTAAAGAACCTGCTGATGCTGCTGAGGAAGAGGAGGATGAGCCAGCTACAAAGGCTCCTCCCAAGAAGAAGGCCAAGAAGCTTATGGCTGATGCTATGCCAAAAACTGGCAGATCCAAGAAGGCTGCTACTGAGAGGCCTAAGAGGACATCCAGGCAGATTCCAGCTTCTTGGAAGAACAAAGGAACTGCCTCCAGAGTTGAAGAGGATGATGACTTGACAACCTTGATGAAGCTCAGACCACATCTTCCAGTACACAATGCCAGCTACCCACTAGCTGAGGATATGAAGAAGAGGAAGGATTCTGGATTGAGAGCTTGGAGAGCAATAGATCCATATGCCCAGAGAAAGAAGACAGATGTGGACTACAGATTTTATACCAAGGAGCAATAGGATTTCTATGAGACCATGCTCTTTGACAAGAGTCCAGCTGTGAGTGATATGCGGTATGTTGATTGGAAATTCATCAAGGAGAATGAGGACTACTTTCCAAGTGTCCAAGACAATTTTCATTGCATAGGATTGGATGAGTTTGTTGGCAGAGAATTCACAACTTGGAATGATGAGATGATCATGCAATTCTACTCCACTTCACATTTTTATGGAGAGGGTAGAATTGTATGGATGACTGAAGGTGCAAGGTATTAATCAACTGTTGAAGAATGGGCTGCTATCTTAGGAGTTCCTGAAGCATAGGATGGTGACTTGGATGTATACTCAGAATCCAAGGCTATCCACAATGCTATGGCTAATATGTACAAGGAGATCACTGCTGCCAATGTGAAGTCTCATAGGTTAGGATCCATCTACTTTCTTCAGGCTGGCCTTCGCACGATGAACACCATTCTAAGGCATACTTTGATGCCCAAGTCAGGAGATGACAAGATGATCCGATGCCACTCCATCAATATGTTAATCCACCTTGACAGACACACCAGGATCAGAGTCATGGATTTGATTGTTAAGACAATCAAGAGGGTTGCTGCTGACCAGAAGCGCTCTTGCTGTTATGGACCGTACATCCAGATGCTTATCAATTCAAAATTGGAGAAGCACATTTTTGCTCTAGATCATCCACATTTACCACTACAGCCAGGTCTCGAGGACAATGTTGTGGTGATGGTTGCTGAGCATCCCACTTCAGCTGCAGCTCAAGCAGAAGCAGAGGCAGTTATAGCCACTAGTGCTCAAGCCCCTCGATCCAGGAATGAGCAAATGGATCTGTTGATATCATTAGTTCAGGGCAAGCAGAAGGACATTAAGGGGATTCTGGACAACCAGAACAGTCTTATCAGGATATTTGAAACTAGGATCAAGACCCTTAGTGATAAGGTGGACAGGCTGACTAAGACAGTCATAGAGCTCCAGAAGGAAGTTGACTCAGTGCCACTTCCTCACACCACTTCTTCAGATGATGATGATGATGATGGTGATGAAGATGATTCACCTCTCAGGGCAGGCACATAGTTTCCTACCCAGGCTAGATCAGTCACTGTGCCAGCTCCAGGCTTGAGGCCCTCTTCATCAGCTCCTGCTGCTGTCAGCACATCTCCTGCTCCATCTACTCTAGTTCCTCCAGCTGCCACTCCAACTCCATCCACGACATCTGATGAGATCTTCGCCGACGTTGTTATCTCGACTCCTTCATCAACAACCGGAGGAGATCATCCCAAGAACGTTTAGATGTATGCCTTTCAACTTTTTGATAACTTGTTGCCAAAGAGGGAGCAGTGTATATAGATCTATAGGCTTCAAGCGAGAGAGTGTTTTGGTGTTTGTTGCTTTTCAAAACATTCGGTTCTTTTGGTTTGATGTGAGATACTTTTGTGTTTATGTGTGATCATACGTTGTTATGGGTGATGCTACTATTTCCTATCATCTTAATGCTTCTGAGATGATCATTCACCTTTGCTTGATTGTGTTGTGCGTTGTTATTCATTCTAATTATTCTCGCACACCACCAAGTTGTGTGTGACATGGAAGAAGTGCCCCACATACCTAATCGATTGCGCATTGGCATTCAAACGCAAATTCAATATAATGCACAAATTTAGGGAGAACTCTTGTTTATCACATACCTCTCAAAGCGATGATTATATTCATTGATTTTATCATGTGTTGAAGCTTTGATCTATATGTTGTCATCAATTACCAAAAAGGGGGAGATTGAAAGCACATTTGCTCCCTTGGTGGTTTTGGTAATTAATAAGAACATATAAGTCATTGAACTAATGTTTCCACCAAGTATATTTCAGGAAATGTTCAATGATAGGATTGGCAAAAGGAGTGTGGACATACCCCAAGATGCAAGGAAATAGGTTGGCCAAGCTTCAAGCAAAAGGACTCTAGATTTTATATTTGTGAGAAATCACTTTGAGTCCATAGGAAAGCCAATACTATTAAAAGGGGGGTAAGGTTTTGTTGGTGAACAATATGCTCAAAACGTGCACAAGTGATAGTCGCCAAAAACATCCACAAACTCTCCCACCAAAGTCTGTTCTATACCTAACACTCAAAATCGGTGCAACCAACTTTCCCATACCGGTGCCACCGATTCCAGAACCTAGACAGACTCAAGCCAAACCCTAGCCACTTTGGTGCAACCGATTCCATACCGGTGCCACCGAGTTTAGGTTGCCAACTTTCTGTTACGCAAATTCACATTTTCGGTCCCACCGAGAATGTTGGATCGGCATCACCGAGATTGGAAATCTGACCGTTGGTCACCTTATCGGTGCAACCGAGTTTCCTATATCGATCTCACCGAGATTCAAAAGTTGCCACCTTTTGGTCACTTCGGTACCACCAAGATTAACACATCGGTGTCACCGAGTTCGTCATTTTGTGTGTAACGGTTGGATTTTTGGGGATGCCTATATATACTCGTTCACCACCACCTACTCGTAAGAGAAGCACTCAGAACTATTCCATACCTATCCTATCAGATTTTTTGAGAGAGAACCACCTACCCTTGTGTTGAGGTCAAGATCTTCCACTCCAATCATATGGAACTTGATCTCTAGCCTCCCCAAGTAGCTTTCCACCAATCTCATCTCTTCCACCATGCCAAATCTGTGAGAGAGTGATTGGGTGCTGAGGAGTCTATCATCTTGAAGCACAAGAGCAAGGAGTTCATTGTTAGGTGGTGCTTCCTAGATTGGTTAGGTGTCGCTTGGCAGCCTCCTACTTCGCGTTGTGGAGTGAACCAAGAAGTTTGTAAGGGCAAGGAGATCGCCTACTTCGTGAAGATCTACCCATAGTGAGGCTAGTCCTTCGTGGACGGAAGCCGTTATGGAATAGTCAAGGTTGCTACTTCGTGGACCCTTTTGGGTGGAGCCCTCCGTGGAATCTCGCGACCGTTACCCTCCGTGGGTTGAAACTGCATAAACGTGGATGTATGATAGCGCCACCTATCAGAACCACGGGAAAAATCATCGTGTCTACAACTACGTTTGATCTTCCTACCCTAACCCTTCTATACATGCTTGTTGTTACATTCCGCTGCTATATACTCTTAGACTTGCATGTGTAGGGTGTACTTGATATGCCATAATATGCTAAAAATTGTCAACCCTAAAACTTGGTGTAGGCAAAACTTTTATTTGGTCAAGTAGTCTAATCACCCCCTCTAGACATACTTTCGGTCCTAAAACTGCTAGGCCACCGTGCGATGAGATGCTTCATTTGCCCGCAATACTTTGACATGGCCTCATGGATGGTGTACCATCGATGGTTGAGGGATTTCGGTTCACAGTTGCGGATGACCGCGTAAGAGTAGGGGGGCGAAATGCTTGGGTTTATGGAACCAAGTGTGAATGTTGTTCGAAAATGTTGTGCCCTTTTGCTCCATTCTATTGGCCAACCATGCTTTGCACAACAGCTCGTTCTCACGCATGTTAAAGCTTTCTCCTCTACCCTTCTTCTTCGGATCACCGGTTGTATCATATGAATCATAGTCCTCGCCATCCTCCTCCCTATCCCGTTGTCGTTGTATCGCTGCCCAATGTTATTTATGATGTGTGCCCACGCTAGTAAGGGTGTAGGACTATTTGAAAGCACAAATTATCCCTTGGTGGTTTTGATAATTAACAACAAAATACATTGTCTCTTGGACTAACAATATCATCTTGTATATTTTAGGAAAAGTCCAAAGATTGAAATGGATAGGAATTGTGAGAAGGATCCCCAAAGATGTAAAGGAATCTTATTGGCAAAAGCCAAGACTCTACATTTTGTTTTATGTGAGCAATCATAATTGAGCCCATAGGAAACCCAATACTATTAAAAGGGGGTGAGGTACTGATGATGATCTAGTAGCTCAAGTGCTTAAAGATATGCCACCAAAAGCCTTAACCAAATTCTCACAACGGATTCTGTCCAAAACACTAAACTACTAGAATTGGTGGAACCAAGATTGCCGCTTCAATCCCATCGAGTTATCCCCACACAGAACCTATGCCAAACCCTAACAACTATGTAGAACTGAGTCTGAGTTTGGTAAAATTGAAAACCAGTGACCAAGTTGCTGGAATCAAAATATTCAATGTCAAAATTTCCGAGATTTCATTTTCGGAACCTCCAAAGTATCGTAGATGCTTAGGTTAAGTCAAATCAGTAACACTGAGAAGTTTTGTTCGGTCTCAGCAAAAAGCCAAAAGTTAGAACATTTATACTAGTCGGTATAATCGAGTTTTCACTTTGGTTTCACCGAGTTGGGAAATGTTGTTGTACCGGTTGGATTTTTGGAGATGGCGATACAGAATACCCCGCTCCCTCTATTTCATGGAGAGAGCACTCAGAACGTATCTACACTTCCACCATTCATTTTCTGAGAGAGAGACAACCACATACTCACGTGTTGAGATCAAGATATTCCACTCTACCATATTAATCTTGATTTCTAGCCTCCCCAAGTTGCGTTCCACCCAATCATCCTCTTCTACCAATCCAAATTCTGTGAGAGAGTGATTGAGTGCCCAGGAGACTATCTTTTGAATCACAAGAGCAAGGAGTTCATCATCCATACACCATATATTTCCTTTTGGAGAGTGGTGTCTCCTAGAATGGTTAGGTGTCACTTGGGAGCCTCCAAGTCATGTGGAATTGAACCAAGAAGTTTGTAAGGGTAGGGAGACCACCTACTTCCTTAAGATCCACCCCGAGTGAATCTAGTCCTTCGTGGACGTAAGCTATAGTGGAATATAGAAGGTTGCCTCTTCGTGGACCCTTTGTGGGTGGAGCCCTCTATGGACTCGTGCAGCCATTACCCTTCGTAGGTTGAAGTCTCTATCAACGAGGACGTACCATAGGACCACCTATCAGAACCACACGCAATTGTAAGAGCACATTTCTCCATGTGTGGTTTTGGTAAGTGATGACACCCCTATGGACTAATGGTTGCCTTGAGTTATATTCAAAGTATTTGTCCATAGGCACTTCTTGAAGTCCATTTGTTGGGTTTCAAGGAGTTTATATGATGACCAATGTGGTATTCAAGGTTTATCCAAAGATTGGTCATGTGAAAGTTGAGCTTATTGCAAGCATGTCTTGAAGAAGAAGATTGTGTGAGCATGCATGTTTACCTTCAAGACAACATGTTTATGAACAAAGAAGGTAAGATACAAGGTTGATCAGGACCAAGTCAAAAAGTGAATCAAGTTGATCAACACACAAAGCGTACAAGATATACCAAGAGGGGTCAAGGGATCCCATGGTATGGTAAGCATTGTCCATTACGCTTTGTGTACTAACCCATGGTCTACGTGAGAGTTCTTTGTGGTGTTAGGTATACTTCCATGGGCTTGCATCAATAGGAAGATCCCATACATCGCATGGAAGATGACATCAAGTGGTGATCGTCATCAAGGTTGCGATGTGCAATCTCAAGTATCTTGGAGAGATCATGCTTGAGGCTTGCCGTTCATTGTGGTCACAATGGACTTGTGAAGATGTGCTGAACAGTGGCTCACCCATAGTGGAGTATGGGGGGGCAATATACTAATCTTCATCAAGCAGGCACAATCAAGAAAGGTGGTCCATATTGAGAAGGACAAGATTGTCATCATCTAGCTCAAGTGGACTATGCGCAAGGCAAAGGTTTGACCTTGATAGGGTTTTCTATTTTACCGGTCTCACGGTGATAGTTGGGAGACCGGGTTATAGGATCGATAGCCGTTCTATCAAGGGGGGGGGGGGTCTCAAGTGAGTAGTTTGATCGTATCATTCGTTGAGATCTCAAACCATTGCATTCTTGGCATCATCATCTTTCTTGGTTCTTGGTTGGCTTTTCTCTATGTGGGTTCTTGAGCTTATGGCCAGCTTCATGACAAGCTCAAGTTCATCAAAAACGGAGTCCATATGCATCTTCTATGATGTTTTCGATGTTGGAGTTTTTGTCGGTTCTTCATTCATAGAGGTTTTTCACATCTCTATATCATTGGCATTTTCTACTGCCTCTTCTTAAGATAACCAACAAGCTTGAGTTTGCTCAATTAGGAGCTCATATTCGAAGGTTATGGCAGTTCTGGTTTTACTCTTTCTATATGGTTTCTCTGGTTCTTTGTTTCTCTCCCAAGGGCGGTAGTACCATTGGCCACAATGGTAGTATTGCTGGGGGGTTCCGGCTGCTCATGCGGGGCACCAGACACTGCCTTGTCTCTATTTGGTGAACAACGCCACGTGAGCGGTAGTAGGGATGGTAGTACTAAGCGGTACTACCGCTGGCCCTTCTACTGCTGAGTTCTACGTGTGGGTGGTAGTACCGCTCCCAAGGGTGGTACTACCGCTTGTGTGCGGGCTATGGGGGTCACGGTTGGACCCCCCCCTATTTAAGGGGGTCTTCTTCCCTAATGGTTCTTATCCTTTGAGCTCGTGTTTGCCCCCAATTGTTGACCTTTTTCGAGCTTGCTAAGTCTCAATCCATCCAATGATTCTTGCTAGTTCTTGAGCGAAAAGAGAGACTAGATCTAGATCCACATTTCCACCAATCACTTTCTCGTCTAAGTGAGGGGAACCCCTTGGATATAGATCTTGGAGTTCTTCGAGTTCTTCTTCGTTCTTCCTCTCATTTCCTCCATAACATTTGTTGTTGTGGTGGGATTTGAAAGAGAAGGACTTGGGCACTCCGTATGCGCTTGCCATTGCATTTGGTGCATAGGTTTGAGTTCTCCATGTTGATACGTGGAAGTGAGAAGTTGAGAAGCTTATTACTCTCGGGTGCTTGAGCACCCTAGAGCTTGTTCCTCTTGGGTGCCTTGGTGCCCTAGACGGTTGGTGGTGCATCGGAACTCAATCATTGTGGTGTGTAGCTCCGGGAAAGCGTCGGAGTCTCTAATTACTTTGCGAAGATTTCCCCGAGCAATTTGTACGGGAATCGATGACCACCCCCAAGGGTTGCCAAAGTGTATGAGTACCGGTGACCGCCCCAAGGGTTGACATTTGTACGGGTTTGGTGACTGCCCTCAAGGGCCCCTTAGTGGAATCACAACATCTTGCATTGTGCGAGGGCGTGAGGAGATTACGGTGGTCTTAGTGGCATCTTGGGGAGCATTGTGCCTCCACACCGCTCCGAACGGAGAGTAGCATCCGCAAGGGTGTGAACTTCGGGATACATTGTCATCTCCGCGTGCCTCGGTTATCTCTTACCCGAGCCCTTTTACTTATGCACTTTACTTTGTGATAGCCATATTGTTTCATGTTATATATCTTCCTATAACTTAGTTGTTTATCTTGCTTAGTATAAGTTGTTGGTGCACATAGTTGAGCCTAGTTGTTTTAGGTTTTGTGCTTCTCATATTAATCGTTAGTTTTATTCCGCATCTATTCAAGCCTAAACCGTAATTATTTTAAAGCGCCCATTCACCCCCCCTCTAGGCGACATCCACGTCCTTTCAACAATAATATCAGTGTCTTCATCGCGTTTGATCTTTCTATTCTACCATCCTTTATGTTTCTTGCAAATGCATGATGTTTAGTTTCTCTGACTTGCGTTTACACCTGAAGCCTTTCACTGTGCTCGGGGACTATCTCCCTGACTTGCATGGATGGAACGACATGTTCGAGTGATTGACAATATATGACAATGTGTCCGTTTAGTCCATACTTTCTCTATGATGAAACTTTGAGTTATGAATGACGAAACTTTATTTGTGATGTAATTAAACCATCCTCCTCAACTAGCGAAGATCACTCTAGTTAGGGCATTTTGGGTACGATGAACTTTGTATGCTTATGATATGTTGCTTCTATTTTTGCCAAGTCTGTCTCTTTCTGTTGCTCAACTATATATGTTGCATATCATCAACTCATGTGATGATGCAGGTGCATAGATCATCGATGGCGAAGAGTGTTATGCCAGGAGTATACGAAGAGTGGCCTGAGTGTCACGCCCAGGTGTATCGGTTTCCGGTTTCCGAGCGACAGCCAATAGTTAGTTTAGGTTCACGCTAGTGCGAGAGAGGGATACGAACTGACGCCTCAAGAAGTACTATATTATGTATGATGAGACATGTCATGTAACTTGTATAGCTATATCGTGATTATGACGTGACGACATGATTTGTGTTGGATGATATGATGAGATTATTATGTGTATGATACGATGAGCATATTGCATGTTTATGATATGATTAGAATACTGTATGAAACCTGTACATAAACATCGCAAATATGTAGCAAAAATGATATGAGAAAAATATAGTAGCAGCGCTCTTTAGCGCTGGACAGGAAAGCGCTACTGCTAAGTAGGTATAACAGTAGCGCATGTCAAAAGACGCTACTGATACACTTAGCGGTAGCGCCGATACAGAAAGCGCTACTGCTAAGTAGGTATAGCAGTAGCGCATGTCAAAACATGCTACTGATAAACTTTAGCTGTAGCGCCACATCAGTAGCGCGGTTGCCCGCGCTACTGATACACCAAATACCCACGCTACTGCTAGGGTTTTCCCTAGTAGTGATGCTTCAGCCATAGGCTCTATTATGTATGACATGCTGTGTACCAGACCTGATGTGAACCTTGCCATAAGTTTGGTAGGAAGGTACCAAAGTGATCCTGGAATGGAACACTAGACAGCGGTCAAGAATATCCATAAGTACCTGAAAAGGACTAAGGATATGTTTCTCGTTTATGGAGGTGCCGAAGAGCTCATCGTAAAGGGTTACGTCGATGCTAGCTTCGACACAGATCCGGACGACTCCAAGTCACAAACCGGATACGTGTATATTTTGAATGGTGCGGCAATCAGCTGGTGTAGTTGCAAGCAAAGCGGCATGGCAGCATCTACATGTGAATCGGAGTACATAGCTGCTTCGGAAGCAGCACAGGAAGGAGTCTGGATGAAGGAGTTCATCACTGACCTAGGAGTGATTCCCAATGCGTCAGGCCCGATGACTCTCTTTTGTGACAACACTGGAGCTATTGCCATTGCCAAGGAGCCCAGGTTTCACAAGAAGACCAAGCACATCAAGCGCCGCTTCAACTCCATTCGTGGTTACATTCAAGATGGAGATATAGATATTTGTAAAGTACATACGGATCTGAATGTTGCAGATCCGTTGACTAAACCTCTTTCACAAGCAAAGCATGATCAGCACCAGAACTCTATGGGTGTTCGATTCATCACAATGTAACTAGATTATTGACTCTAGTGCAAGTGGGAGACTGTAGGAAATATGTCCTATAGGCAATAATAAAATGGTTATTATTATATTTCCTTGTTCATGATAATTGTCTATTGTTCATGCTATAATTGTATTAATCGGAAACCGTAATACATGTGTGAATACATAGACCACACCATGTCCCTAGTGAGCCTCTAGTTGACTAGCTCGTTGATCAATACATGGTCATGGTTTCCTGGCCATGGACATTGGATGTCGTTGATAACGGGATAAAATCATTAGGAGAATGATGTGATGCATAAGACCCAATCCTAAGCATAACACAAGATCGTGTAGTTTGTCTGTTAGAGCTTTTCTAATGTCAAGTATCATTTCCTTAGACCATGTGATTGTGCAACTCCTAAATACCATAGGAATGCTTTGGGTGTATCAAACGTCACAACATAACTGGGTGACTATAAAGGTGCACTATAAGTATCTCCAAAAGTGTATGTTGGGTTGGCACGAATCGAGACTGGGATTTGTCACTCCATTTGACGGAGAGGTATCTCTGGACCCACTCGGTAATACATCATCATAATGAGCTCAATGTGACTAAGGAGTTAGTCATGAGATCATGTGTTATGCAACGAGTAAAGAGACTTGTCGGTAACGAGATTGAACAAGGTATAGGGTTACCGACGATCGAATCTCGGGCAAGTAACATACCGATGGACAAAGGGAATTGTATACTGGATTAATTGAATCCCCGACATCGTGGTTCATCCGATGAGATCATCATGGAACATGTGGGAGACAATATGGGTATCAATATCCTGCTATTGGTTATTGGCCGGGGAGGTGTCTCGGTCATGACTGCATGGTTCCCGAACCCGTAGGGTCTACACACTTAAGGTTCGGTGATGCTAGAGTTGTAATGGGAATTGTATGTGGTTATCGAAAGTTGTTCGGAGTCCCAGTTGAGATCCCAGACATCACGAGGAGTTCCGGAATGGTCTGGAGGTGAATATTTATATATGGGAAGTCCAGTTTCGGTCACCGGAAAAGTTTCGGGGTTTATCGGTATTGCACCGGGACCAGTGAAGGGGTTCCGGGGGTCCACCGGGAGGGTCCACCTGCCCCGAAGGGCCTAATGGGCTGAGGTTGCGTGGGAACCATCCCCTTAGTGGGCTGGTGCGCCCCCCCAAGGGCCCATGGCGCCTAGGGTTGGAAACTCTAGGGGGTGGGGGCGCCTTCATCTAACTTGGGAGGCAAGTTGTCGCCCCCTTAGCCGCCCCCCCTCTAGATGGATCTAGGGGGCCGGCCACGTCTCCCCTTCCCCCTATAAATAGTGGGGGGGAGGGCAGCCACACCCTTCCCCTGGCGTAGCCCTTCCCCCTCCTACACCTCCTCCTCTGTAGCGCTTAGCGAAGCCCTGTCGGAGAACCACGAGCTCCACCGCCACCATGCCGTCGTGTCGCCGGAGCTCTCCCTCAACTTCTCCTCCCCCCTTGCTAGATCAAGAAGGAGGAGATGTCCCTGGGCTGTACGTGTGTTGAACATGGAGGCGCCGTCTGTTTGGCGCTTGGATCGGATGTTTCGCTATTTGAATCGCCGCGAGTACGACTCCATCAACCGCGTTCGTTGTAACGCTTCCGCTTAGCGATCTTCAAGGGTATGAAGATGCACTCCCTCTATCTCGTTGCTAGCATCTCCTAGATTGATCTTGGTGACACGTAGGAAAATTTTGAATAGTTACTCATTCCCCAACATCATCAACTCAAGTGGAATCCCCCACTTGATGTCAAGGTAAAGCAAAAAATGACGTGGAAGCATCCACAAGCGGTACACGCCAAGATGAAGGGAATGAAGAAGTACATCAAGGTGGTCCACCTCAACCTCCTTCACCACCTCCACAAGGGAACAACAACTTAAACAACGACAACGATGATGATGAGGAGGAGTAGGTGGAGGAAGACCCACCATCCGCAACTCAAAAGCTATCTCAAGTTGGAGCAACAGTGGACAAGAATCACCCTGTTTAAGAAATACTAAGTGATATTAGATCGAGAAGAATCACACACTCTAAAATGTGTTTGGCTAACTTTTGTGAGCATTACTCATTTATCTCTAGTATTGAGCCTATGAAGGTGGAAGAAGCTCTCGAAGACCCGAATTGGGTAAATTTCATGCACGAGGAGCTACACAACTTCAAGAGGAATCATGTATGGACTCTAGTGGAAAAACCCAAAGACGAGCACAACATCATTGGAAAAAAATGGGTGTTTCACAAGAAGCAATATGAAGATGGACAAGTAGTAGACAACAAGGATCACCTTGTAGCTCAAGGGTACACTCAAGTCGAAGGTATAGACTATGGTGAGTGATACGTCTCCAACGTATCTATAATTTTTTATTGTTCCACTCTATTATATTATATATTTTGGATGTTTTATACGCATTAATATTCTATTTTTATATGATTTTTGGGACTAACCTATTAATCTAGAGCCTAGTGCCAGTTTCTGTTTTTCCTTGTTTTTGAGAATTGCAGATAAAGAATATTGAACGGAGTCCAAACGAAATAAAATCTTCAGAATGAATTTTTCTGGACTGGAAGGAAACCAGGAGACTTGAGAACCAAGGCAGAAGATCCACCATGGGTCCACAAGCCCTAGACAGGCACGCCTAGCCCAGGGGGGTAGGGCACGCCTAGCAGGCTTGTGGGCCCATGACAGCTCTCCCAACCCTAATCTTCGGCCTATAGATTCCCAAATATTCCATCATTATCAAAACAAGACACGAAAACACTTTTCCGCCGCCAGAAGCCTCCGTTCCCGAGAGATCCAATCTTGGAGACTTTTCTGGTAATCTGCCGTAGGGGGATTCGATCACGGAGGGCATCTACACCAACTCCATTGCCCGTCCGATGATGCGTGAGTAGTTCACCACAGACCTTCGGGTCCATAGCTAGTAGCTAGATGGCTTCTTCTCTCTCTTTGCTCTTCAATACCATGTTCTTCATGATTTTCATGGAGATCTATCTGATGTAATACTCTTTTACGGTGTGTTTGTAGAGATCCAATGAATTGTGGGTTTATGTTCAGATTATCCATGAATATGATTCGAGTCTTTCCTGAATTCTTATATGCATGATTTCATATCTTTGCAAGTCTCTTCGAGTTATTGGTTTGGTTTGGCCAACTAGATTGGTAATTCTTGCAATGGGAGAAGTGCTTAGTTTTGGGTTCAATATTGTGGTGTCCTCACCCAGTACAAAGTAGGGGTAGCGAGGCACGTATTGTATTGTTGCCATCAAGGATAACAAGATGGGGTTTTCATCATATTGCTTGAGTTTATCCCTCTACATCATGTTATCTTACCTAATGCATTACTCTGTTCTTCATGAACTTAATACTCTAGATGCAGGCAGGAGTCGGTCGATGTGTGGAGTAATATTAGTAGATGTAGAATCGTTTCGGTCTACTTGACACGGATGTGATGCCTATATGCATAATCATTGCCTTGTATATCTTCATAATTATTCTCTTTTCTATCAATTGCTCGACAGTAATTTGTTCACCCATCATAATACTTGCTATGATGAGAGAAGCCTCTAGTGAAACCTATCGCCCCGGGGTCTATTTTCCATCTTAAACTTTCAGATCTAAAACCAAAAATACTTTCCTGCATTATTTTTACCTTTTGTTTTACTTTCCATTCAAGTAATCTATCTCTATCAGATCTCATCCTAGTAAGTAACCGTGAAGGGATTGACAACCCCTTTATAGCGTTGGGTGCAAGAGTTTGATTCTTTGTGTAGGTACATCTATTGGGGACTTGCTTGTATCTCCTACTAGATTGATACCTTGGTTCTCAACAACTGAGGGAAATACTTATCTACTTTGCTACATCAACCGTTCCTCCTCATGGAAACCAACGCATGCTCGAGAAGTAGCAAGAAGTATTTCTGGCGCCGTTGCCGGGGAGATACATAGCAAGTCAGGATAAGAACTCTCCCGTCAACTTGGCAATATCTGGCATCATTGCTGGGGAGATCAACATCAAGCCAACCAAGTACCTATCACGAACTCATCTCTTGCATTTACATTATTTGCCATTTGCCTCTCGTTTTCCTCTCCCCCACTTCTAAAATGATTTTCAGAAAAGATTAGCCTTTTTATTCGCCCTTTTTCGTTCGTCTTTTCGTTTTCTTTTTGCTTACTTGTGTGTTAGACCGCTCAAACTCATGGCTAGCCTTGGTACTATCGCTATTACTCCCGAGAATGAAGTTCTTAATTTTAAGCAAAGGGAGGGAGAAAACTTAAAGGATGCTTGGTATAGAATTTGCAATGCTCAAAATAGATCTATTTGTAAGCAATCTACTACCGTTCCCCTTCGCAATTTTTATGTGGGTGTTTCTCATTGGAATAGATATGTTTTGGATACCATTATGGGAGGAATTTTTTTGGGAAGCAATACCTTTGATTCCTATAATGCTATGATAAATTTGGTAGGCTCAGCCCCTCTCATGGTTAATGAAACAATCTTAACTTTGGAACATGTTATGCGAAGGCTAGATATCATTGAAAACAAAGTTGCTACTATAGAGCTCATTGAAAACTTGGATAAAATGATGCATAATTATATCACTCAATATGGATCTAAGGTAGGAGTTACTCTAAAAATCCTAAAAGAAAAGGAACCTATAGTTAATGAAATATTGGACCAAGATTCCTCTAGAATAGAAAAGCTAGAGGACATCATTACCAACTTGGGTTTCGCTTTTTCCTCTGTTCAAACCACTCCTAAATTTCCTATTTCTAAGGCTGCCAAGTTTCTTTATGTTCCCAAAAATAAGGGTGAATCCTCTAGTAAAAAGGACGAAGAACTTAATATGATAAGTGTTCACCCTAACTTTATCAATATTGTTTGGCAACCGATTGCTACAAAAGAATTTCTCAAATTTTTGCCTAGAAATATGATTATTGATATAACCAAAGAATCTCCTAAGGTTCGCAAGCGTTCTATTGATGGATGTCATACCAAAGATGACAATACCTAGATCTTTTGCGTTTTGCCTAGCTAGGGGCGTTAAACAATAGCGCTTGTTGGGAGGCAACCCAATTTTATTTTCCTTTCTTCTTTTTGCTTATGTTTTGGTGTGTTTCGCACATTATTACTTCTGTAGTAATTGTTTTTTTGTATTTTAATTAGTGTTTGGGCCAAGTAAAACCTTTGGGGTGATCTATGGTAGTTGTTGATATGATCTTGCTAAAAAACACAAACTTTTGTGCTCAGTCCAGGAATATTCTAATTTTTTCAGAGCGTCGAATTGATCTGAAATTTTTACACAAGATTGATATATAAATTTTCGTAATTTTCTAATGTTTACGAATTTTTAGAGTTCCAGATATATTCTAAGTTTACAAATTTATATAGACTGTTCTGTTTTGACAGATTCTGTTTTGTTTGTGTTGTTTGCTTATTTTGATGTATCTATGGGTCGTATCGGGGGGTATGAGCCATGGAGAAGTTAGAATACAGTAGGTATTACACAAATACAATTAAAGAAGGAGTTCACAACAGTACCTAAAGTGGTGATTTATCTTTTTATACTAATGGATTTCATGAGTTTTCTGTTGAGTTTTGTGTTGTGAAGTTTTCAAGTTTTGGGTGAAGATTTTATGGACTATGGAATAAAGAGTGGCAAGAGTCTAAACTTGGGGATTCCCAAGGCACCCCAAGTCATATTCAAGGATACCAAAATGCCTAAGCTTGGGGATTCCCCGGAAGGCATCCCCTCTTTCGTCTTCAATCCATCGGTAAATTCACTTGTGGCTATATTTTTCTTCACCACATGATATGTGTTTTACTTGGAGCGTCTTGTATGATATGAGTCTTTGCCTTTTAATTTTCCACAGTCATCCTTGCTGCACACATCTTTTGAGAGAGACACGCTGAATCATGAATTTATTAGAATACTCTATGTGCTTCACTTATATCTTTTGAGCTGGTGGTGTTATATTTTATAGAAATTATTGAACTCTCGTTCCTCACTTATATTATTTTGAGAGTTTCTTAAAATAGCATGGTAATTTGTTTAGGTTAGAATTTAGTCCTAATATAATGGGCACCCAAGAGGGATATAATAAAAACATTCATATTAAGTGCATTGAATACTATTAGAAATTTGATTCCTTGCATGTAGTTTTGAGATAATAGAGATGGTAATATGAAACTCATGCTAGTGAGTAGTTGTGAATTGGAAGAGATACTTGTGTTAAAGTTTGTGATTCCCGTAGAATGCACGTATGGTGAACCGTTATGTAACAAAGTCGGAGCATGATTTGTTTAATGACTGTCAACCTTTGTGTGAGGGTCGGGAGCGCGCGATGGTTAACTCCTACCAACCTCTACCCTAGGAACATGCGTTTATTTATGACTAATGTTGAGTCCATGGTTTATACACACTCTCACCCTTCCATCTTTTCTAGCCTCTCTAATACCACGCAACTTTCGTCGGTACATCAAACCCTCCTTCCTCAAAACAGCCACCATATATTCCTCGAAACAGCCACCATACCTACCTATTATGGCATTTCCATAGCCATTCCAGGATATATTGCCATGCAACTTCCAACATGTAGTTTTTCATGACTTGCACCATCACTTCATATTGCATATAGAGTCATACTTTGTCATACGTATCGAGTTGTAATTTACTTTTTGAGTTATAAGTAAATCAAAGTGTGATTATTTTCCATTAATAGAGCATTGTCCTATGAGATAAAAGGATGATGGAAGCTATGACTCGCTCACAAGTTGGGATGAGTATTCGGACTTTACAAAAAATGAAAGAGGCCAGCGAAGCCCAAACAAAAAAAGGAATAAAAGAGGCCAAAGAAGCCCACCAAAAAAACTGAGAGAAAGAAAGAAGGGACAAGTGCAACTACCTTTTTCCACACTTGTGCTTCAAAGTAGCACCATGATCTTCATGATAGGGAGTCTCCTATTTTGTCACTTTCATATAACTAGTGGATATTTTTGCACGACCACTTAGTTTTATTTTTTGAGCTTTCATACACTTATAGCTCTAAGTGCATTTGTTGCATGGCAATCCCTACTCACTCATATTGATATCTATTGATGGGCATCTCCATAGACCGTTGATACACCTAGTTAATGTGAGACTATCTTCTCCTTTTTCTCCTTGCACCTCCTCCATACTCTATTCTACCTATAATGCTATATCCATGGCTCATGCTAATGTATCGCGTGAGAGTTGAAAAGGTTTGAAAACGCCAAAAGTGTGAAACAATTGCTTGACTTGTTTATCGGGGTTGTGCATGATTTAGATACTTTGTGTAGGGAAGATGGAGCATAGCCAGACCATATGATTTTGTAGGGATAACTTTCTAAGGCATGTTATTTCGGAAGGACACGACTGCCTTGTTGGTGTGCTGAAAGTATTACTATTTTTATGTCAATATTAGACTATTGTTTTGAATCTTACGGATCTGAATATTCATGCCACAATAAAGAATATTACATGGATAAATATGTTAGGTAGCATTCCACATCAAAAATTCTGTTTTTATCATTTACCTACTCGAGGACGAGCAGGAATTAAGCTTGGGGATGCTGATACGTCTCCAACGTATCTATAATTTTTGATTATTCCATGTTATTATATTATATGTTTTGGATGTTTTATATGCATTAATATGTTATTTTTATATTATTTTGGGACTAACCTATTAATCTAGAGCCTAGTGCCATTTTCTGCTTTTTCCTTGTTTTTGAGAATTGCAGATAAGGAATATTAAATGGAGTCCAAACGGAATAAAATCTTTGGAATGAATTTTTCTGGACCAGAATAAACCAGGAGACTTGAGAACCAAGGCAGAAGAGCCACCGCGGGGCCACAAGCCCTAGGGGCGCGCCCAATAGGCTTGTGGGCCCACGACAGCTCTCCCAACCCTGATCTTTGGCCTATATTCCCAAATATTCCATCATTATCAGAACAAGCCACGAAAACACTTTTCCGCCGCCAAAAGCCTTTGTTCATGAGAGATCCAATCTTGGAGCCTTTTCCGGTAATCTACCGGAGGGGGATTTGATCACGGAGGGCATGTACATCAACTCCATTGCCCCTCCGATGATGCATGAGTAGTTCACCACAGACCTTCGGGTCCATAGCTAGTAGCTAGATGGCTTGTTCTCTCTATTTGCTCTTCATTACCATGTTCTTCATGATCTTCATGGAGATCTATGCGATGTAATACTCTTTTGCGGTGTGTTTGTCGAGATCCAATGAATTGTGGGTTTATGTTCAAATTACCCATGAATATTATTTGAGTCTTTCCTGAATTCTTATATGCATGATTTCATATCTTTGCTAGTCTCTTTGAGTTATTGGTTTGGTTGGCTAACTAGATTGGTAATTCTTGCAATGGGAGAAGTGCTTAGTTTTGGGTTCAATCTTGCGGTGTGCTCACCTAGTGACAAAGTAGGGGTAGTGAGGCATGTATTGTATTGTTGCCATCAAGAATAACAAGATGGGTTTTTCATCATATTACTTGATTTTATCCCTATACATCATGTCATCTTACCTAATGCGTTACTTTGTTTTTCATGAACTTAATACTCTAGATGCAGGCAGGAGTCGGTCGATGTATGGAGTAATAGTAGTAGATGTAGAATCGTTTCGGTCTACTTGACACAGACGTGATTCCTATATGCATAATCATTATTCACTTTTCTATCAATTGATCGACAGTAATTTGTTCACCCACCGTAATACTTTCTATCATGAGAGAAGCCTCTAGTGAATCCTATGACCCTCGAGTCTATTTTCCATCTTATACTTTCAGATCTAAAAACAAAAATACCAAAAATACTTTGCTTCATTATTTTTACCTTTTGTTTTAGTTTCTGTTCAAGCAATCTATCTCTATCAGATCTCATCCTTGCAAGTAACCGTGAAGGGATTGACAACCCCTTTATAGCGTTGGGTGCAAGAGTTTGATTCTTTGTGTAGGTACATCTATTGGGGACTTGCTTATTCTCCTACTAGATTGATACCTTGGTTCTCAACAACTGAGGAAAATACTTATCTACTTTGATGCATCAACCGTTGCTCTTCACGGAAACCAACGCATGCTTGAGAAGTAGCAGTGAGACATATGCCCCTGTTGCTAGACTTGAGTCCATTCGCATTCTACTTAGTTATGTCAATCACCATGATATCACTCTTTACCAAATGGACATTACCTCTCGGAGCGCCTTGTTGCCTTGTCGTCTCCTCGTGCAACTTCTAGCCTCCTTCCAAAGCTTCCAAGTATTATTTTGTCCAGAAAAAACTTCAAAAAGTTTCGTAATGTTTGGACTCTATTTGGTACTAGTTTCCTAAAAAGCCAAAAACATATAGAAAACAGCAACTGGCACTAGGCACATGATTAATAGGTTTGTTCCCAATAATGAACTAAAACAACATATAAATGCATATAAACCATCCAAGATTAATATAATACTAGCATGGAACAATCAAAAATTATAGATACGTTAGAGACGTATCAGCAGCCCCAAACTTAATTCCTGCTCGTCCTCGAGTAGGTAAATGATAAAAACAGAATTTTTATGCAACATGCCTATCCAACATGTAATATCTTTTAGGTATGATCTTGAGAAAAGATGAGTTGTTCATGGCCCACAAGTATAGGGGATCAATCTTAGTCCTTTCGATAAGTAAGACTGTCGAACCCAACGAGGAGCAGAAGGATATGATAAGCAGTTTTCAGCAAGGTAATTTCTACAAGCACTGAAATTGTAAGTAGCAACTGTTTTGATAGCAAGGTAATTTGTAACAAGAAAGTACGGTAAAAATAGGTAAGGTGCAGCAAGGTAGCCCAATCCTTTTGTGGCAAAGGACATGCCAAAACTATCTCTTATGATGAGCAAAGTGTTCTTGAGGGTACACGGGAATTTCAGCTAGTCACTTTCATCATGTTGGTTTGATTCGTGTTTGCTACTTTGATAATTTGATATGTGGGTGGACTGGTGCTAAGGTTCTATTCTTACTTGAACTAACAACCTACTTATGATTAACCCCCTCGCAAGCATCTACAACTACGAGAAAATTATTAAGACAAAGTCTAACCATAGCATTAAACATGTGGACCCAAATCAGCCCCTTACAAAGTAGCGCATAAACTAGGGTTTAAGCTTCTGTCACTCTAGCAACCCATGATATAATAACTACTCCACAATGCATTCCCTTAGGCGTAAGGATGGTGAAGTGTCATGTAGTCGACGTTCACATCACACCACTAAGGGAATCACAACATACATATCATCAAAATATTGAACACATATCAAATTCACATGATTACTTGCAACATGACTTCTCCCGTTCCCTAAAGAACAAAGGTACCTACTCATAAATAATATGCATGCTCAAGATCGGAGGTGTATTGAATAGCATAATGGATCTGAGCATATAATCTTCCACCAAATAAACCATATAGTAATCAACTACACAAGGTAATTAACACTACTAGTGACCAATATGTATCGATCTGAGGTTCCGATACAAAGATTGAACATAAGAGATGAAGTAGGGTTTGATAGGAGATGGTGTTGTTGAAGATGTTGATGAAGAATGGCCTCCCAAAGATGAGATGGTTGTTGGTGATGACGATGGCTTCGATTTCCCCCTTCAGGAGGGAAGTTCCCCCGGCGGAATCGCTCCCACCCAAGTTTCGCCCCGAGGTGGCGATGCTTCGTCCTGAAAGTCCCCTCCTTAATTTTCTAGTTTTTTGGATTTTATACCTGAAGATGGGCTACGGAGGTGGGCCTGGGTGCCCACCCTCCACCAAGGCACGGTTAGGGTGCCTGGCGCACCCTGGTGGAGGGTGGCCACCTAGTAGCCACCCTCCGGTAGTTTTCAACTCCAATATTTTTTATTTGATGCATAAAAAATCTCCATAAATTTCCTGCTTCATTGGAGTTGTGCAGAATAGATATCTCTGGCATGCTTTTTCAGGGTGCTGAATTCCAGTTGCCAGCATTCTCCGTCTTGATGTAAACCTTGCAAATTGTGAGAGAAATGGTATTATAATTACTCCCCAAAGCATTATTATGCATAAAAACATTATAAATAATAGTAGTAAATCATGATGCAAAATGGAGGTATCAACTCCCCCAACCTTAGACCTCGCTTGTCCTCAAGCGAAAGCCGATATCAAGAACATGTCCACATGGTTTGAGAGAGAGGTGTCGATAAAAACAAAATATGGACATAGTAGCATCACGCTTATTATTATAACAACAACCAAACTAACATAAAACTTTCTCATAAAACTTTTATTTCATAGTAGCATGATATAACTTCTTATGAGCAAGTAACAATTCATCACAACATGGAAGTATAAAGCATAAACCTTATTGGAAACCAACAAACTATGTTCTCAGTCAACTTTGCAACTACAATTCATCATATTTTCAGGAAGGGTCTCATGTAGGAGCCTTTTGGCAAGCCCACATACTCAACCATCATTTACTCTTCTATGATTGCTAACGCTCACAGCATACCCATGGACAAAAAGTTTCAACCGGACACATAGAAACACAGGGGCTTATAGTTTGCCTCCCGACATATCCACCTCAAGGGTGATGTCAACAATAATAACTCATGCTCACTCATATCAAACTGGTCATATGTGCCTAGATCTTTCCTCACCACATGATGCTTGCCAAAGGAGAAAAATAAAAAGGAATCAGGGAGAATACAAGACTCTTGCATAAAAGTAAAAGATAGCCCCGTCATAGAAGGAAGTAGAGGTTTTCATGCACTTTTTAGTTTGTATGACAAATCCCTTAGCGCAAATAAATGCCATGTTGCATTGCCTCTTGTGATAGCAACCTTTATTATGCACTTCGTCGCTTTTATTACTTAGCCATCACAAGCTCGTGCAACACTCAATTTTCTCTTACAATAATTGATCCAGCACTTTTTAGAAGCCATTTTTATTGCCTTGATGCATCGATGACAACTTACTTGAAGGATCTTGTTTAATCCATAAGTAGGTATGGTGGACTCTCAAACATGAGTTTGGGTTTTGGGTTTTCGGATGCACAAGTAGTATTTCTACTTAGTGCGGAGTTTTGGCTAGCAAAGATATTGTGCAAGCACCACATGTTAAAGGATCTATGACAATATAACTTCTATGTGAATATGAACAAGCATAAATCATTATGTTATCTTCCTGGTCCAACGTCAACAATTTTGGCATATAATATTTAATGGGGGCTCACAATCATAAAAGATGTCCATGATAGTATATGTGCATTGTGAATCTTCTCTTCCCTAATCAATTCTTTCATGAGTTGCATCATTGACTAATGCTATGTTTGCCAATCTCCAATAAATTTTACCACTTATACTTTTCTTTATTGTGATGCCATTACTCACCATAAGATTAGCGTATGGTCCTTTTCATTTATTTTCTTTTATCATGATTGCAATAAGAAAGTAAAAGGGGCAAAAGCTCAAACTAATGTTTATTATATAACTCTCACTCGAATACATAGATAGATAGATCACGAAACTAGCACTCGAAAATAGATCATACTAATCTTTTATTCAACTAGATCATGAAAAGGCTAAGAATAAAAATAAAAATAAAAGGGTAGAAAGTGATGGTGATACGATACTGGGGGACCACCCCCAAGCTTGGCTCAAGCCAAAGGGAGTACCCATACCTATGTACTCAAATCTCCTTTGGTGGTGATGATGATGAAGGTGGTGGGGATGAAGCGGTAGTAGGCTTGTCTTCCGGCTTCCAGGGTAAGGGTTCACCATCAAAAGGTGATGAAAAAGTCCCTAGAGTCTTGCAATTGATAGCTAAACTCATACCCTTAAATCTTGCTTCATATTCAGAAACTTGATTTTGCAGATCATAAATTTGACTATGTAGAAAGTCGATTTGCTCGTTGAAGTTGAAGACGATGTCCTTCATGGACTGGCCATCCACCAAGTGATCACAGGTGAATTTCGTGACATGGAGTGATTAGCACTAAGTCCACATTCCACCATCCCTTTGCACTTGAAGATGTCTTGCTCCACAACTTCTAGCCTAGCCTCCACGCTTCCAGTCCTCTTGGGCACCTGACCATCCCGGATGTGGATCACCCCTCACGCATATCAATGGTTTGAGGGTGCTTCATCACCTCCGGCAGATATGGGTTGATAACCTTCTCGAAGAACTTGTCCTTGGGGGAACTTGAGGAAGCCATGGGCATTTAGATCTGACAAGAAAACAGTACGAAATAAGAACATAAGAAAATCTCGCGATGCGGTTGTCAAAAAAGTCAGCGGTATATATAGAGATTTTTTATTCTTAGAAACCACAAAAACAGAGTTGGGCAGGTTTCCGAGGTGAGCACGCTCCACCAGGGCGCACCAGGGATGACAATCGTGCCCTGGTGGGCCATTCCCTCCTCGGTTACATTCCGGTTAGTTTTTTATTTCCTAAAATTCATAAATAGTCGAAAACTGGTAAAAAAATGTTTTTGCGGATTTTTCTGAGATTGTTTACTCACCGTATCACGTACCTCTTTATTTTCACGATTTTGGAGTGTTCCGGAAGGTTTATTTTATGTGTTCCTCCGGTGTCATGGTTTGGATAACATTGCTTTCAACATTAATAGGCGTACCTGGGATATGGTGTTTAATTATTTCTTTGTTAACCACCTTCGGGTTGGTACCCTCGGCATTATTAATCTTAATAGCTCGAGAGTGATTAACCTCTTCGATAACATAGGGTCCTTCCCATTTGAAGAGAAGTTTTCCTGCAAAAAAACTGAAACAAGAATTGTACAAAAGAACATATTCTCCAACCTTGAATTCTCGCTTTTGGATTCTTTTGTCATGTCATCTTTTTACTTTTTCTTTAAATAACTTGGAATTTTCATAAACACGGGTTCTCCATTCATCTAATGAGCTAATATCAAATAACCTCTTTTCACCAGCAAGTTTGAAATCATAGTTTAGTTCTTTGATATCCCAGAATGCTTTATGTTCTAATTCTAGAGGCAAATGACAAGCTTTCCTATAGACCATTTTGTCTGGAGACATACCCATAGGATTTTTATATGTTGTTCTTTAAGCCCAAAGTGCGTCATCTAATTTCTTAGACCAATTCTTTTGGGACCTATTAATAGCTTTTTGTAATATCAATTTTATTTCTCTATTGCTAAGTTCAACTTGACCACTAGATTGATGATGATAGGGTGATGCAATTCTATGATTAACATCATATTTAGCAAGCGTCTTAAAGAAAGCACCATGAATAAAGTGCGAACCACCATAAGTCATTAGATACCTAGGGACTCCAAACCTTGGGAAAATAACTTCTTTAAGCATTTTAATGGAAGTATGATGATCAACACTACTAGTTGGAATAGCTTCTACCCACTTAGTGACATAATCAACAACAACCAAAATATGAGCGTACCCATTAGAGGAAGGAAAAGGTCCCATATAATCAAAACCCCAAACATCAAATGGTTCAACAACAAGTGAATAGTTCATAACTATTTCCTGATGCTTACTGATATTACCAATTCTTTGACATTCATCATAAGACAAGACAAACTTACGGGCATCCTTGAAGAGAGTAGGTCAATAAAAACAGATTGTAATACCTTATGAGCAGTTCTATCTCCAGCATGATGTACTCCATGAGCTTCGGAATGACATTTCCGTAGATTTTTTCCTGTTCATGCTCAGGTACACAATGTCTAATAATACCATCTACTCCTTTATAAAGATGTGGGTCATCCCAAAAGTAATGTCGTAACTCACAGAAGAATGTTTTTTCTTTTGTAGGTATGTGAAACTAGGTGGAATATATTTAGCAACAATATCATTAGCATAGTCATCATACCATGGAGTGTTATGAGAGACATTTATTGTAGCTAGTTGTTCCTCGGGAAAACTATCATCAATAGGTAGTGGGTCATCAAGAATATTTTCTAACCTAGACAAGTTATCATCTACGGGGTTTTCAGCTCCCATCCTATCAACGATATGTAAATAAATTTCCTGAAGCAAGAGAGCCCACCTAATGAGCCTAGGTTTAGCATCTTTCTTTTCCATAAGATATTTTATAGCAGCATGATCAATGTGAACAATAACTTTGGAATCAACAATGTAAGGTCTGAATTTGTCACAAGCAAACACGACTGCTAAAAATTAATTTTCAGTAATTGCATAATTTCTTTGGGAAATATCTAGAGTTTTCCTAGCATAATGATTAACTTTAAATTTCTGATCAACCCTTTGTCCTAGAACAGCATCGACAGCATAATCACTAGCATCACACATAGTTTCAAAAGGCAAGTTCCAATCAGGTGGTTGAACAATCGGTGCAGTGGTTAAGGCTTTCTTTAGTGTTTCAAAGGCTTCCATGCAATCATCATAAAAACAAAGGGAATATCCTTTTGCAAAAGATTAGTAAGAGGCCTAGAAATCTTTCAGAAGTCTTTAATAAACCTCCTATAGAAACCAGCGTGACCAAGGAAACTTAGAATACCTTTGATATCTTTAGGACATGGCACTTTCTAAATTGCATAAACTTTATCTTGATCCACCTCAATACCTCGTTCGGAGATCTTATTGTAGGATCAAAAGTAGTTCTAGAGGGGGGTGATTAGGCTACTTGACCAATTAAAAATCTACTTTTTCCCAATTTTAAGTCTTGGTAGATTTTAGCATTCATAGCAAGTCAAGTACACCCTACACATGCATGTCTATGAGTATTGTAGCGGAAAGTAAAGACAAGCATGTAAGTAGAGTAAGGGTAGAAAGATCAAACGCAATTTGAAGACACGATGATTTATCCCGTGGTTCCTATAGGTGGTGCTATCGTAAGGGTCGCGAGAGTCCACGGAGGTCTCTATTGAAGACACGTTTATGGAGTCTTCAACCCACAGAGGGTAAGGGTCGCGAGAGTCCACGGAGGTCTCTACGCATGAAGGGTTCCACGAAGAAGCAACCTTGACTATACCATGACGGCTACGTCCATGGAGGACTAGCCTAACTCGGGGTAGATCTTCATGAAGTAGGTGATCTCCTTGCCCTTACAAACTTCTTGGTTCACTCCACAACACAAAGTAGGAGGCTCCCAAGCGACACCTAACAAATCTAGGAGGCACCACCCTCCAAAAGGTAATAGGCTCGATAATGTCGATGAACTCCTTGCTCTTGTGCTTCAAGATGATAGACTCCTCAACACACAATCACTCTCTCACAGATTTGGCTATGGTGGAATAGGTTGATTGGGTGGAAAGCAACTTGGGGAGGCTAGAGATCAAGATTCATATGGTTGGAATGGAATGGCATGATCTCAACACATGAGTAGGTGGCTCTCTCTTAAAAATCAGTAGGTATGAGTGGGGAACTGTTCTGAGTGTTTTTCTTCCGAGTGAGTGGTGGTGGAGGGGTATATATAGGCATCTCCAAAAATCCATCCGTTACACCTAATAAGTCAGACTCGGTGACACTGATGTGTTAGTCTCGGTGGTACCGAGTTGCCTCAAAGGTAGCAACTTTTGAATCTCGGTGACACCGATACGTACAACTCGGTTGCACCGATAAGGTGACCAACGATTAGATTGCCAAACTCGGTGACGCCGATTCAACAAACTCGATGGGACCGATTTTGTGAATTTGCGTAACAGGAAGTTGGCAACCCAAACTCGGTGGCACCAAAATGGAATTGGTTGCACCGAAGGGCTATGCTTTGGCTGAGTCTGTCTGAGGCTGAGAATAGGCGGCACCGAGTGGAAAGTGTTGTTTGCACCGATTTTGGATATTTGGCTTTGGACAGACTTTTGTGGCAGAGCTTGTGGGTGTATGTGGTGACTATCACTTGTGCACGTATGAGCATTTTGTTCACCAACATTACCTTACCCCCTTTTAATAGTATTGGCTTTCCTATTGACTCAAAGTGACTTCTCACAAAGTAAATTGTAGAGTCCTCTTTCCATGAAGCTTTGCCAATCTATTTCCTTGCATCTTGGGGTATTCCGCAATTCTTTTGCCAACCCATCATTGAACTTTTCCTGAAACATGCTTAGTGGAGACATTAGTTCAATGACATATATGTTGTTATTAATTACTAAAACCAGTAAGGGAGCAAATGTGCTTTCAATCTCCCCCTTTTTGGTAATTGATGACAACATATAGATCAAAGCTTCGGCATATGATATAATCAATGAATATAATCGTCGCTTTGAGAAGTATGTGATAAGAAAGAGCTCCCCCTAAATTTGTGCATCATTTTTAAATTTGTGTTTGAATGCAAATGCACATTCGATTAGGTACATGGGGCACTTCTTCAATGTCACATACATCTTGATGGTGTGCGAGAGTAATAAGAGTTAACAACATAGCACAACACATCAAGCAAAGTGAATGATCATCTCATAACCATAAAAATGATAGGAAATAGTAGCAAAACACATTAAAACGTATGATCAAACACAAACAAAAGTATATCACATCCAAACCAAAAGATCAAATGTTTTTTAAAACACCAATAAAAACAAGACACTCTCTCACTCGAAGCCTAAAGATCTATATACAACTTCCCCCCTTTGGCAACAAGTTACCAAAAAGTTCGAAGAGATATAGCTAATTGTCCTTCTGCGGTTGATCTCCTCCGATGGTCGATGTTGGAGTTGAGAGAACTGCATCGGCGAAGACCTCTGCTGATGTCCTAGACGGAGTTGGTGTAGCGACTTGAGGCACTAGAGGAGCTGATGGAGCTAAAGTCACTGTATCTGGAGCAGAAAATGAAGGTCTCTTCTTCGGAGCTGGCACTATAAGTGTCCTGGCCTGTGTTCTGAGCTGGACAGTTATCCTGATAGGTGCACTATCCTCATCATCATCAGAAGAATCAGACTCTAAAGAGGTGCGACGGATAGGAGCTTCATCTACTTCCTTGTTGAGCTCGTTGACGGTCTTGGTCAGCCTATCCACCTTGTCATTGAGAGTCTTTACTCTATCCTCAAAGATGTTCACAACACTCTCCTGTCTATCTAGTATGCTTTTGATGTCCTTCTTCATGTCCATGACTGTAGAGATCAAGAGATTCATCTGCTCGTTCCTGGATCTGGGGACCTGAGCACTAGTGGCTCTAGCTGCCTCTGCCTTTACCTGAGCTGCAACTGATGTGGGATGGTCTGGCTCCTTCACCACAACATTGTCCTCGAAGTCTGGTTGTAGTAGAAAATGGGGTCTATCCAGAGCAAAGATGTGCTTCTCAAGTTTGGAGTTGATGAGCATCTGAATGTAGGATGCATAGAAACATGAGTGCTTCTAATCAGCAGCAACCCTCTTCAGAGTTTCTACTACCAAGTCCATCACTCGAATCCTGGTATGTCTATCAACACGGATCAGCATGTTGATTGAATGGCCTCGAATCATCTTCTCATCTCTAGACTTAGGCATCAATGTATGCCTCAAGACGGTGTTCATGGTACGGAGGCCAGCCTGGAGGAAGTAAATAGATCCTAACTTGGGTGATTTCTAGTTAGCGGCAGGGATAGCATTGTACAAATCCTTCATAGCATCATGGCTCTCCATGGATTCATAGTAGACGTCCAAGTCACCATCTTGCACCTCTAGGACTCCTAAGATGGTAGCCCATTCATCAACTGAAGACTCGTATCTTGCTCCTTCTGTCATCCACACTATCCTACCATCTCCATAGAAGTGAACAGTGGAGTAGAATTGCATAATCATCTCGTCATTCCAAGCAGTAACCTCTTTTCCATCAAACTCATCTAGGCCAATGCAGTGAAAGTTGTCTTGAACACATGGGAAATAGCTCTCATTAGCCTTGATGTACTTCCAGTCAACGTATCTCATATCACTAATAGCTAGACTCTTGTCAAGCAAGATTGTCTCATAGAAATCTTGTTGTTCCTTGGTGTAGAACCTATAGTCCACAACAGTTTTTCTCCTCTGGGCATATGGATCAATAGCTCTCCATGCCCTGAACCAGAATCCTTCCTCTTCTTCGTGTCCTCAGCAAATTGGATGGCTGGCATTTTGTTCAGGAAGGTGAAGTCTAAGCTTCATCAAATCAGTCATAGCATCATCATCAGCTTCTCTGAAAGTAGATCCTTTGTTCTTCTCAGCAGCTGGAATGTCTTTGGTAGTCCTCTTGGACTTCACTACAGCAACCTTCTTAGGTGCAGCCTTGGTGCTCTTGGAGGGACCTGGCTTTGGCATAGCATCTGCCAACATCTTCTTATGTTTCTTTTTGGGAGGGGCCTTGACAACTTGCTCTTTCTCCTCCTCGTCGTCAGCAGAAGCACCAGCAGCCTCCTCTGGATCCTCGTACCTAGAGGTAGGCCTGCCAACAACATGAATGACCCTCTTCCTGGCCTTCTTCTCACCTTCCTTCTTAGGCAAATACTTCCTTGGGGGCTCAATAGTCATGGTAGCCCTAGCACCCTTAGGTGCTCTCATTATCTCTGGAGGTGCATAAGTCTTGTTGACCACCCTCCTGGATGAGGTGGCCTCATTGGCTGACTTGTTCTCTTGCTTCTTAGCAGGAACCTCCTCTAGCACAAAATCTGAATCCTCTTTATCAGAATCCAATCTCTTCCTGGTCCTTGTAGCAGCCTTAGGCAACCCATGAGAACTACGGGTGCCTGGATCTGAAAAAGAGATGGACCCAGGGCTAGTGCCTGAACTCATGTCAATGTTCTGCTCCTACAAGTTCTCGCTATCCTTTGAACCTAACATATCTGACCCTATGAATAGAGTTGAGAAGAGTGTAATAGGATAAGTCATCACAAAATGCAGAGTTTTTGAAAGTTTGAACAAAAGATTTTCAAGGTTTGCATTATGTCACATGAAAATTGGTACAACCGAAGCAAAAATATCGGTGCTACCGAGACTGACTTTCTCATTAACAGAAACTTGGCACTCCTTTCGGTGAGACCGAAAAGGAGTACTCGGTTTCACCGAGATAGTTCTCAGCAGCACAGAGGGCAAATCGGTGACACCGATTTGTTTGCTTCGGTTCCATCGAGTTTCATCGGGCGGGCGGCAAACCCTAGAAAATCAATCGTTCGCTATCTAAAGGAATTTTCTTGTGGATAGAACAATCTCAAACAATGTCTAGACAAAGAAGAAACCCTAATGCGCATGAATTAGAAGGTGGAGTGCATGAAGGGGCTGAATCCATACCCTAACTTGGTGATGGATCCATTACGGCGGCGGCGATGGTGTAGAATTTGTTGGCGACGGCGATGCCCAGCGGCGGAGACGCTCAGGGAAGAAAGGCGATGATCAGAGATCTTCAAAATGGAAGCTTAGGATTTTGGGGCACGACATTTGAAGATAGAATTTCAAAGCGTCAGGGTCCACATCATATATACCCTTCACTGTCGGTGTCACCGAGTTTCTTAATGTCAGCTGACAGGGAAACTCAGTGTAACCGAGAATATGGAATCAGTAGTACCGAGATTAAAAACCAGATCAACCCTAGGCATTCGGTGTTACCGAGATTTTTGAGTTGGTTCCACCGAGATGCACTTGGGAGGTTTTAATGGTCAGTCATTTGTCAATACGGAACTCCGAGTGCTCCTCACACAGAGAGATCGAAAAGTACTTGTTCAAATTTTGTGATGCAACATGAATAGAACATGAGGTGAGAAAGCATAGATAACTAGAGGAGTGGTCCTAGGCATTCTTGTATGTCAATTGTCAAATGAAAAATCAAAAGCCAAATAACAACAATTGGATATCCTCGAATGAGTAAATAAATGCACACCAACATCCTCACACAATAAAATGTCAAATGAAACATGGCAAATATGCACAAATACACTAGCATCTAACAAGCACTTCGACGATGATGGAGTCATCTATATATGAGTATATTGACTTAGGGCCCAAGTAAGAATACTTAATCATAGGTCATACTCATCGTTTAAGCACAAGTGGGGTTACCATTTTTACATAAAGCATTTAATGTTGTCACATACTATGAGATGCTTTGACTCAAGTATTAGAGTAAATCTCCCCCTTGATGTGACATCCCCCCATAGGAGGGATAAAATAACCTTGGGTTTTGTCGATGAAGACTTCATGTAGGTGAAGTAGTGGTGGATGCTCAAAGTTGATGAAGATCACCAAGAGTTGGGAGCATCCTTGTTGTTTCATTACTCTTCTCACCTACATGGGTTAGTCCCAACACACAAGATGCAAATACAAGGATATCTATGGACATGGAGTGCAAAGCATATATGATGATGTCCATTGATTTGTTGATTACCTTGTCCCTTGCTTACCTTTGAGGGAATGTGTGACTCCTGAACTATTTCATGATGTTGATGTTGATTGCAACTAGTTCTTGGTAATAATAAATATGAGTGGATTTCATTGGCGGAGTCACCCCTCAAGAACTTCTCTAGTTCTTCTTCTTGGGGACCCACATCAAGTTGATGGGGATCCTTATTGTTGAAGTAGCACTTGTAGAAGTTGAGCTTGTAGAAGACTTGGGAACCCACTTCACCAAAGCTTGGGATTCATCTTCATATGAGTCAATGTCCTCTTGAAGCTTGTTCTTGCCTTGAGATTGGGGTCTTGTGGTGGAAGGTCATCTTGAGCTCTTGTTCCCTTGGGGAGAGTATTTTCATACTTCTCCTTTTGAGGAACAAACTTGGGATTGGCGTATTAAACTTATTCCCATTCAACTCCATTTGTGTTGAAGTAGCCAACACCACAATTCTTCTGGTCCTCCGTGCCTGCATACAATCTCCTCAAATTGTTTGCACCCTTCAAGACTCTTGTAGATACCTTTCTCTATAATCCCTTTCAAAAGTTCATTTTCTTACTCAAGTGTAACTTGGCTAAGAGAAGAGTTATTGGGATCAATAGAACTACCAGAAGCAATATCATTAGATTTATCATTTTATTGCTACTAGTTGAAGAACTTTTCTTTCCTTTGTTACTAGCTTGCTTAGTCGTAACTTGTGGCATGAACGTAGACAAGAGAAGTCGCTTGTCTAGATAAGAGGAAGTCTTCTATCGAAGATCGTCATTGATAGCTTTAAGGAACTCATGCTCTTGCTCTAAATTGAGCTTCTCGAAGCGGAGCTTCTCGAAACAGAGCTTTTCATGTGTCCTTACAAGCTCTCTATGATCTTGTAGTGTAGACTCGTGAGCTAACTTAAGAGTGTTTAGTTCTTGAGTTAGTCGTTCTATTTCCAACTTATCATCATCGCACGAATTATCTAGATTTGAGTGAGTACTAGCAAGTTCAGTTTGACTAACATTACTAGTTTTGTCAAATAGCAACTCATCTTCAATTAACAAGTCATCCTCATCACTATTGAAATCAAGATTCTTGGGGTGTGATACCTTGGGTCCTTTAGCCATGAAGCAACATCCACTCCCGTCATTTGGTGAATCAAATATGTAATAGGAGTCGGTTGTCACTAGTGCAACACCTTCATCTTGACTATAGTCGGGGTTGTAGTGATAGATTCTCTCGGAGTGGTTGTCGGATTCGGAGCTGCAAAACCATTCACCAACATGAGCTTGATGTTTTCTTCTTGAGTAGCTCTTGGTTTACTTGTCCTTCTTCCCCAAGTCCCGACTTCTCCTTGAGGGTCTTCGTTCGTAACGTTCATTCCTACTCCTTCTCTCTCTTTGAGGTGACTCGTCTCTTGAGCTTCGTCTTCTTGGTGACTCTTCTTTCCTTTTGCAAGGAGCCATGAACTCATTGGAGTAGTGTCTAGGCTTCCCACAATTGTAGCAATTTCGGTCATGACTTGACGAACGCTTCTCTTCATATCTTGAGTTGGAGCTTTGATCTTTGCTTCTACTCTTGTAGAATTTGTTGAATTTCTTGACCATGAGGCTTATCTCTTCATTTGTGACAAGGTTGTTGCTTGAAGTTGCGGGAGCATCACTTGTGTCTTTTTAAGCACCGCTAGACTTTTGGTGAAGCTCTTCCTTGTCCTTGAGTGTCATCTCATGAGCAACCATCCTTCAAATCACTTACGTTGGCTTGAGATCTTTGTAGTTGGGCATCATTTGGATCAATGTGCATATGGTGTCATATCGATCATCCAAAGATCAAAGTATCTTCTTGATGATGAATTTATCGGTCATTTCTTCGCTTCCTAAGCCGACAATCTCGTTTGTGATGAGAGCTAGCCTAGAGTACATCTCAGCGACTCCTTCACCATCCTTCATCTTGAACTTGTCAAGCTGACTTTGAAGAACATCCAACTTGGTTTCTGTCACAGATTCGGTACCTTCATGCATATCAACCAAATTATCCCAAATCTATTTAGCATTCTCGAGACGGCTGATTTTGTTGAATTCTTCAGGGCATAGGCAGTTGAAGAGAATGGCACATGCTTGAGCATTGATTGCAACATCTTTAATTAATTCGCAGTCGCTTCGCGATCCGGTTCCCTTCCATCCGCAAAGAATTCACCTTGCAATCCAACACGAACAACAACCCAAACGGTAGGGTTATGACCAAGTAGATGCATTTTCATTTTGTGCTCCCAACTAGAAAAATTAGTGCCATCAAACTACGGACCTCTACGTTGATAATTTCCCTCACTAGATGCCATACTCTCCTAGGTTGTGAAACCAACGCAATGGAGACCAATGCTCTGATACCACTTGTAGAATCGAAAATAGTGCTACAGGGGGGTGATTAGACTACTTGACCAATTAAAAATCTACTTTTCCCAATTTTAAGTCTTGGCAGATTTTAGCATTCATAGCAAGTCAAGTACACCCTACACATGCATGTCTACGAGTATTGCAGCAGAAAGTAAAGACAAGCATGTACGTAGAGGAAGGGTAGGAAGATCAAATACAATTTGAAGGCACGATCATTTTTCCCGTGGTTCCGATAGGTGGTGCTATCGTACGTCCATGTTTATGGAGTCTTCAACCCAAGAAGGGTAACAGTCACGAGAGTCCATGGAGGGCTCTACCCACGGAGGGTTCCACGAAGAAGCAACCTTGACTATACCATGATGGCCTATGTCCACGGAGGACTAGCCTAACTCGGGATAGATCTTCACGAAGTAGGCGATCTCCTTGGCCTTACAAATTCTTGCTTCACTCCACAACACAAAGTAGGAGGCTCCCAAGCGACACCTAACCAATCTAGGAGGCACCACCCTCCAAAAGGTAATAGGCTCAATAATGTCGATGAACTCCTTGCTCTTGTGCTTCAATATGATAGACTCCTCAACACACAATCACTCTCTCACAGATTTGGCTATGGTGGAAGAGGTTAATTGGGTGGAAAGCAACTTGGGGAGGCTAGAGATCAAGATTCATATGGTTGGAATGGAATGGCATGATCTCAACACATGAGTAGGTGTCTCTCTATTAGAAAATCAGTAGGTATGAGTGGGGAACTATTCTGAGTGCTTCTATTGCGAGTGAGTGGTGGTGGAAGGGTATATATAGGCATATCCAAAAATCCAACCATTACACCTAATAAGTCAGACTCGGTGGCACCGATGTGTAAATCTCGGTGGTACCGAGTTGCCTCAAAGGTGGCAACTTTTGAATCTCGGTTAGACCGATACATAAAACTTGGTTCCACCGATAAGGTGACCATCGGTCAGATTTCCAAATTCAGTGACGCTGATTCACAAAACTCGGTGGGACCGGTTTTGTGAACTTGTGTAACAGGAAGTTGGCAACCCAAACACGGTGGGACCGAAATGGAATCGGTTGCACCGAAATGCTAGGGTTTGGCTCAGTTTGTCTATGGCTGAGAATCGGTGGCACCGAGTGGAAAGTGTTGGTTGCACCGATTTTGGATATTTGCCTTTGGACAGACTTTTGCAGAAGAGCTTGTGGGTGTATTTGGTGACTATCACTTGTGCACGTATGAGCATTTTTTTCACCAACGGTACCTTACACCATTTTAATAGTATTGGCTTTGCTATGGACTCAACGTGATTTCTCACAAAGTAAAATGTAGAGTCCACTTTGCTTAAAACTTTGCCAATCTATTTCCTTGCATCTTGGGGGTATTCCACAATCCTTTTGCCAACCCATCATTGAACTTTTCCTGAAACATGCTTAGTGGAATCATTAGTTCAATGACATATATGTTGTTATTAATCACCAAAACCACCAAGGGAGCAAATGTGCTTTCACTTATGGCCCAAGACAATACTTTCATTAACCATAAAGTGGCACTTCTCCCAATTGAAGATGAGATTAGTTTGTTCACATCTCTGCAAAACTCGATCAAGGTTGCTCAAGAAATCATCAAAACAAGTTTCGTAAACGGAAAAATTATGCATGAAAACCTCCACGATCTTTTCAGAGATATCAGATAATATAGCAGTCATAAATGTTTGAAAGGCAGCAGGTGCATTGCATAGACAAAAAGGCATATGTCTATAAGCATAGGTTCCAAAAGGGCAAGTAAAGGTGGTTTTCTCTTGATCACAGTGTGACACAGGTATTTGAGAGAAACCAAAATATCCATCTAGGAAACAAAAGTGTGTGTGCTTCAGTAATCTTTCAAGCATTTGATCAATAAAAGGCAAGGGGTAATGGTCTTTTCTAGTAGCTTTATTTAATTTGCTAAAAATCAATTACCTTCCTATAGCCAGTAACAGTTCTTTGCGGAATAAACTCATTTTTATCATTGGGAACAACAGTAATACCTCCTTTCTTAGGGACACAATGAACACGACTCACCTATCTACAATCAGCTATATGATAGATTATACCTGCTTCCACAAGCTTTAATATTTCAGTTCTTACCACTTCTATCATCTTGGGATTCAATCGTTGTTGGTGATCAACAACGGGTTGAGCATCAGGTTCCATATTAATCTCGTGCTAACATAGAGTGGACCTAATGCCCTTAAGATCATCAAGAGTATATCCAATAGCAGCCTAGTGCTTCCTCAGAATTTTAAATAATGTTTCTTCTTCATGTTCTGAAGGGTTATCAATAATAATAAGAGGATATATCTTTTTATCATCACGGTAAGCATACTTCAAACTGTCAGGCAATTATTTAAGTTCAGACACAGGATCACCTTTAGGTGGAGGAGGACCTCCAAGAGTTTCAATAGGCAAATTGTGTTTTAGTAGAGGTTGTTGTTCAAAGAAAATTTTATCTATTTCTATTCTTTCACGGAAGTGCAAATAATTTTCAAGGTCTAGAAAATATTGCTCTAGTGGATCAATAGGAGGAACGAAAATAGAAGCAAGACCAATTATTTCATCCTTATTAGGTTATTCTCTATCACGAGGTTGTCTACTAAACTTGGAAAAAATAAACTCACGAGACACATCACCAAACTCAACACTGGCGGTTTCTCTTTGACAATCTATCTTAGCATTAACAGTGTTTAATAAAGGTCTGTCAAATATAATCAGACAAAAGTCATCTTGTCGGGAACCAATAACTAGAAAATCAGTAGGATATTTTATTTTCCCACACAAGACTTCAACATGTCTAACAATCCCAAGTGGTGTAATGGTGTCTCTATTAGCAAGTTTAATAGTAACATCAATATTTTCTATTTAAGGAGGTGCTATGTCATTCATAATTTCTTGATATAAGGTAAAAGGAATAGCACTCACACTAGCAAACAAATCACATAAGCCATGATAACAATGATCTCCTATTTTGACTGAGACAACAGGCAAGCCAACTACGGGTCTATATTTGTCTTTTTCACCGGGTTTAGCAATTCTAGCAGCTTCATCACAAAAGTCAATGACATGACCATCCATATTATCACATATCCTATACCATGTCAATGTTTTTCCCTTCAAAGTATCATGTAGTCGACGTTCACATCACACCACTAAGGGAATCACAACATACATATCATCAAAATATCGAACACATATCAAATTCACATGATTACTTGCAACATGACTTCTCCCGTGGCCTCAAGAACAAAGGTAACCACTCACAAATAATATGCATGCTCAAGATCAGAGGTGTATTGAATAGCATAATGGATCTAAACATATAATCTTCCACCAAATAAACCATATAGTAATGAACTACACAAGGTAATCAACACTACTAGTCACCCACATATACCAATCTCAGGCCCCGATACAAAAATTGAACACAAGAGATTAACTAGGGTTTCAAAGGAGATGGTGCTGTTGAAGATGTTGATGAAGAATGGCCTCCCCAAGATGAGAGGGTTGTTGGTGATGATGATGTCTTCGATTTGCCCCTCCGGGAGGGAAGTTCCCCCAGCGAAATCGCTCTACCGGACGGCAAAAGTGCTCCTGCCCAAGTTCCGCCTCGAGGTGGCAGTGCTTCGTCTCGAAATTCATCTCCTTAATTTTTCTAGGTTTTTTGGTAATTTATACCAGAACATGGGCTTCAGAGGTGGGCCTGGGTGCCGACCCGCCACCAGGGCATGTTTAGGGGGCCTGGCACACCCTCGTGGAGGGTGGCCACCTGGTGGCCCCCCTCCGGTAGTTTTCAGCTCCAGTGTTTTTTATTTAATGCATAAAAAATCTCCGTAAATTTTCAGCTTCATTGGAGTTGTGCAGAATCGGTATCTCTGACGTGCTTTTTCAGGGTGCTGAATTCCAGTTGCCGGCATTCTCCCTCTTGAAGTAAACCTTGCAAACTATGAGAGAAAGGGAATTAGAATTACTCCCCAAAGCATTATATGCATAAAAACATTATAAATAACAGTAGTAAATTGTGATGCAAAATAGACGTGTCAATAGTTGATATCAACATAATAATATTCATTAACATAAACATCATAATCATTCCTAATAAAAATATACGATCCTTAGAGAATGTTATTCCCTCTCATTTTATCATATTAGCATGGCATCACTCTGTCCAAGTTCTATAATTAAAAATTCCCACTAGCATATGAAACTAATAAATCATGAGACTCTTTATATGAAAATTATGGTGCTCCCTCTAAGCACAAGTGTGGAAAAAGAAGATAGTAGCACTACCCCTTCTCTCTTTTCTCTCATTTAATTTTTTCTTTTATTTATTTCATTTTCTTTTTTCTTTTCCTTGTTTTTTTCTTTTTTCCCTTTTCTTTTTATTTTTCATGTGGAGCCTCATCCCGACTTGTGGGGAAGGGGGGGTCATATTCTCCATCATCCTTTCCTCAGTGGGATAATGCTCTAATAATGATCATCATCACACTTTTATTTACTTACAACTCGATAGGAAACACTACTAAACAAGATGACACTATATGAATGCCTTTCGCAATGTACCAGGATGTGCAATGATCTAGCGTAACATGTAGGTAATATGATCATGAAAAGCAATATGATGATTGATACTTGTGATCAGTGTTGGGTTCTTCCCCGAAGTGGAGGGGATGATGCAACACAATATACATAAGTATTTCCCTCGGTGAGAACCAAGTTTATCGAACCAATAGAAGAACCACACAATTTCATGTCTTCATCGCCTAGACACAAAAGAGCACACACTTGCACCCAACGCAGGCAAGAGTGTTGTCAATCCCCTTGAACTCGTTACTTGCAAGAAATGAATATTGTAGTTGGTAGTTGATAATTTTAGATTTCAAAATAAAAAAGAAACAAATAAATGGCAGCAAGGTATTAAGAGCGTTTCTAAATATATTTGTCAATAGACCTGAGGGCATAGTTTTCCCTATAGGCATCTCTCATTTAGAGCATACGGTGGGTAAACAAATTACTGTTGGGAAATTTATAGAAAAGTGCATAGTTATGTAATATTTATTCATTGCAATGATCATTACATATAGGCATCATTTCCATAAGTAAGTAGACCGACTCATGTCTTCATCTACTACTATGACTCCACCCATCAACCGTTGTCCAGCATGTATCTAGAGTATTAAGTAAAACAGAGTAATGCTTGGAGATCAATGACATGATGTAGACAAATTAAATCAAATTAATATGAATAGACCCCATTACTTTATCCTTAGTGGAAGAAATACAATATGTTTCATGTCCCTTTCTTTCACTGGGTTTGAGCACCGCAAGATTGAACTCACTACAACGCACCTCTCCCAGTGAAGATAAATCAATCTAGTTGGCCAAACTACATCCATAGACCAGAGAGAATTATAAAGATATCATATAATCATGCATATATATTAAAAACCAACAAGGAACTCAATATAATTTCATGATTTTTTTAAACATAAACCCACAATTCATCGGATCACAACAAACGCACCGCACAAAGTGATTACATCGAATAGATCATCGCGAAGATGCGATGAACTTTGTATTGAAGAACATAGAGAGAGATAGCCATCTAGGTACTAACTACGTACCCGTAGGTCTGGGGTGAACTACTCATACAAAACCATGGGAGCATCAAGGATGGTGTAGAGGCCCTCCGTGATCGGTCCCCTAACCAGCAGGGCACCGGAACAGGGCTACAGATGGGCACATGACAATATAGAGACTTGTCGTGGTGGAAAATTGTTTTAGGAGGCTCTCTGATGTTTTTAGGGTAAAAGAGAATTTATAATCCGAAGAACAATGCTATAGGGCCGGGGATGTGGCCCCAAGGCACCAGGGTGCGGCCACCCCCTGGGCGCGCCCTGTTGGCTTCTGGGCACCTCGTATGCCCTCCGGTCTTATTTTGGTCCAGAAATATAATCAAAAAGTTTTGTGGTATTTGGACTTCCTTTGGTACAATATTCTTGAAAATCCAAAAACATGGAGAAAACAACAACTGGCACTTGGCACTGTGTTAATAGGTTAGTGCTAAAAAATAATATAAATCAACAAGTAAATGCCTAAAAATCATGCATCCTCGAATGATAATATAATAGCATGGAAAAATAAAAAATCATAGATACGTTGAAGACGTATCAGCATTCCCAAGCTTAATTTCTGCTCGTCCCCGAGTGGGTAAATGATAAAAACATAATTTTGATGTGACATGCTACCCAGCATGTAATCTATTGCAGGTATGATCATTGAGAAACTATGAATTAATAAACAACAACATAGTAATATCCAGAAACATAAGTAACATAATCATTATACATGGTTGTCTCGTTTTCGGCACATATTCTATTTTCTCCCTCTTCTTGCGAAACTGTTTGGTACATTATGGCGCAACCGGCTAATAGACCAGGGGCTCGAGTTTAAAAGAAATATCGCCTTATGCACAATTGATTATGCATTCGGCATCTTGGAATTCACTTTATATGCATTGGTTCCAAACTATGTCTTGGGTCAATAGTTGGGTTGCCCGGCTCCTGTGCTTTCCCCTTTACATTCTTCTTGTTCGGCTAAAAGGGCAAAGGGAGAACCTCTGCGATTGTGTTTCCGGCCAGCCTTGTCAAACACCTTAGAGGAGAAAGCCGAAAACTAACTGTCATGGTATGCGAGAACCGGTCTGCGAATCCGAGCTTAAGTGTTATACTCAAGACCTCGTCAGAGGTTATTCCATGTCATACGATGGGTTTGGTGTTCGTACAAACCATGTGATATCAGCTTTAGTCGCGGTTCATCCGAACATCACAAGTTACCGGGGCCTAGTCATCAGCCTCCCGTAGTCCTTTTCGCGCCCCTATGGCTAAGTGAAAGCAAGAAAGCATTATGGTCTCATTGCCTGGTCCACCGCACAATACCTCCTTCGAGTGCCGATAGATTGCCTAGGGTATAGTGCATAGGTAGAGACACCCCATGTAGCATCTACATGGGGGCTGAAGCCGACGACTCGCAGCTTTCAGTTTCAATGGCCACACATGAGTTATAAGGAATGCAAAGCATTAAAAACATCATAAACCATGTATCATAACCTTAAAACGTTAAAATGTCTTTGGACATATTACAATACATTTACTCATAAATGTTTTCTTTTGAGCATTGCGCCTATATTGCCCGAGCACCCTCCATTACTCCGGAGAAGTATAGCTCAGGGCACCTATGCTCCTTTCTAGGGGGCGGAGGGGCGGTGGCTATATTCATCGGATGAAGCCCTGGCCAGTGCACCTTGGCCTTCGCAAAGGCCATCGGATGTCCCTTGATACAGGAGGAGTGCCTTAGTGCTTCGATCTGGGGCGAGGCGTTGCTCAGCTTCTGCACCAGGACGAAGTAGCTGTCCGGCAGTGGCTCGTTGGGCCATAACCAGATACAAAGATCCTTCATGGTGGGTTCCACCATCCGATGTAGCTCCATCAGCCACTTCAGCTACTCGACAACAAGAGGAGAGCGCTCGGAGGCTTCGAATTGCGCCCAAAACAGCCGAGCTTCATCTCCCTCTCCCCACGAAGCATAGAACTGATTTGCATCTGCTGTGCTCTTCTGGAGGTCAGAGCAGGAGCCCGAGGAATGCCACACCTGGGTAAGAAACTTGAACTTTCTATCCCCAAAGACACATTGCAATAAAGATGGCTTACCATCCATGATAACCTTCTCTTGGCGGACTTGCACCTCAAAGAATTGCCTATCCACCCACTCCTTTTGGAGATCAGTTTTCAGGGTGGGTAGTTTAGCGGCCTACTCCTTGCCTTTCTGCTCGAGGCCCTCGCACTTTTGGCCAGCGTCTTTGAGCTCCTGTTGGATTTCCTCCACCCGAGCCTCATGCTTGTTGTTGGTGGCTCTTAAGGCGGAAAGCGCGGTAGCAGCTTGTTCGGCCACCGCCCTCTTGACCGTAGCCTCCTGCTTCGCATTCTGCAGCTCGGCCTTGAGCTTCTCAATTTCCTTCGCTGAGGCTGTGTAAGCATAAAAAATATGAATACTGCATCAATAGTATCGTGATGAAATTTTTTGGATATTGAATCAGTCTTACCTTGCGCCTCGTCGAATCTCTTGTTCAGAGCATCAAGTTCATCTTCGGAGATTTTGAGCTTCCAATTCAGCTCGTCTACCCCGGCAGCATTCACAGCCACCGTCGATGACGAAGCCTTTTAAAAAAATCCCTATCAAGTTACATGGGTTCAAAACTTCCAAACTGTCATAAATATGATCCTATGTCCGGTCCTCTTAAGGGATGTTAGAACGTTCCGAACAAATGTCGCCCGTACATAGTTCGGATAATGATCTATGATTGAACCCCAGGTGAGTTTTTTCCAAACTCACCTAGGGCTCGGGGGCTGCCTTGTATATAACGATAGCATAAAGAAATTAATATTTCACAAACAAAGTATCATTTGTCTCACCTAGAAGCCCGTCAGGAGACCTTTGAAAGCCTCCTTCAGTCTGCTATCAATGGACCGAATGCTTTGTAAAACCGCACGCATAAGAGTGTGGTGCTCCTCAGAGATGGAGGCACTTTATAGAGACTCCTCCATCGCTGGCCACCCATTGGTCAGTGGCGTTGGTGGTGATCGGTTAATTCGATCTCCAACCGAGGACTAAACCGATCCATCGGAGGTGTTGTGCGCTTCGGAGATGGCCTTGGAGGGGACTGGACTTCCCTTCGTCCGGTCTCCTCGGTATCCGGGAGGGGCTCTTCCCTCAGTCTTCGGTGGTCGAGGCGTTAGCCTCGACCATGACGTCATCTCCCCCACCACATATGTTCAACTCCATAGGAGCCTGCTGAGATGATACCTCCGCACCATCCTTCGCGGCGCCCGAAGGAGTGGTGTGAGACGTGGACCCGCTCTCCGCTAGCTCGGTGAGCAGGGTCTCCCCATCCGAAACCTGGTCGGTGGTGAGGACGCATGGTGGGCTGCAAATCAATGGGCGCTCACATGATTTTAACATTTAAAAACTTAACATTAGCAGCTCAGGAAGTCTTCGGATCCTTACCTTCGAGCTGGGGGCTTGACCCTTAGATTCCTTTGTGGAACCTTCTCGAAGTCCTAAGACTCGGTATCTGAGTCTGAACTGTCGTCACACAGAATTACTTGTGTCTGATGTGCTTTCTTCGGGGCAGGAGGAGGAACCTCCTATGTGGTGTCCAATGGCGCCACCCTCTTTCTTGCGAGGGGGAATTGCCTTCCCCCTCGTCATCATGCTCCTCCTCCTAATTGGAGGAGGCATGGGTTTCCCCAGGCACAACGTCTGGCTGGTCCTTGATACGCCAGCCTCCTCGGCCTGGTTTCCTATTCTTCTCCTTCTTCTTTGGCGCCTTGTAAGGCACCACGACGAGCATCTCCGACAACAGCCTGGACCTGATGTCCTCGGGCTAAGGCATCGGGCAGTTGATGTTTGTGGCCTTGCTCACCCATTTCAGTAGAGGTGATCGTAAAGTGCTTAGATTTTTTTTTCGAAAAACAAATTCGATCAAAAAGACTATATTATACCCGCAAAGGAGGTTTATCAGCGTGTAGACCCCGATCCTACTCCTCGGCTGACCAGTTCTACTACGCCTTGAATAACGCCTTCCACGGCTTCTCCCGAGTAGTTCGGAAGAGCTGACGAATAGTATGCTGATCATCAAGCCGATAAGCCCACATGGGAGAGTCCCGGTGCTGCAAGGGGAGGATGCGCCGTCGGAGCCTAATCTGGACCATGTTGGCTAGCACGATATCGCCTCTGATCATGGAGGCGATGCGCTAATGCAGGTCGTCCACCTCCATATCCGACACCGAGTCGAGGCCCTTTCGGAGCCATGAGGTCAAACTGGTGGGGGGCCAGATCTGAATTTGGTCGGAGCAGCTCGGCCTTCCTCCCTTGGATCGCTGATATAAAACAACTCTTTTTGCCATATTTTAATGGTGCTGATGAAGGTGTCAGATGGCCATCCGACACGGGGGAGTTTACTGATGAGAGCCCCGTCGTAGTCTGCATGTTCGCTTGCGACACACTTCGGCTTGATATTGAATATATTGAGCCATAGTACGAAGTGTGGCTCGACTCGCAAGAAGGCCTCACGGATGATGGTGAAGGACGATATGTGCATGAAGGAGTTTGGCGGGAGGTCATGGAAGTCGAGGCCGTAGAAGAAAATGAGACTCACGACCCACGAGTATAGGGGATCAATAGTAGTCCTTTCGATAGGTAAGAGTGTCAAACCCAACGAGGAGCAGAAGGAAATGATAAGCGGTTCTTAGTAAGGTGTTCTCTGCAAGCACTAAAATTATCGGTAACAGATAATTTTGTGATAAGATAATTTGTAACGAGTAACAAGTAACAAGTATAGCAAAGGTGCAGCAAGGTAGCCAATCCATTTTGTAGCAAAGGACAGGCCTGGACAAACTCTTATATGAAGCAAAGCGCTCCCGAGGACACATGGGAATTTCCGTCAAGCTAGTTTTCATCATGTTCATTTGATTCGAGTTCGCTACTTTGATAATTTGATATGTGGGTGGACCGGTGCTTAGGTGCTGCCCTCACTTGGACAAACCTCCCGTTTATGATTAACCCCTCTCGCAAGCATCTGCAACTACAAAATAAGAATTAAGATAAATCTAACCACAACATGAAACATAGGGATCCAAATCAGCCCCTTACGAAGCAACATATAAACTAGGGTTTAAGCTTCTGTCACTCTAGCAACCCGTCATCTACTTATTACTTCCCAATGCCTTCCCCTAGGCCCAAATAATGGTGAATTGTTATGTAGTCGACGTTCACATAACACCACTAGAGGAGAGAGAACCTACATCTCATCAAAATATCAAACGAATGCCAAATTCACATGATTACTTATAACAAGACTTATCCCATGTCCTCGGGAAAAAATGTAACTACTCACAAAGCATGTTCATGTTCACAATCATAGGAGTGTTAAATATCAGAAAGGTGTTGGGGAACGTTGCATGGGAAATAAAAAAAATCTACGCACACGCAAGATCTATCCATGGTGATGAGCATCTATGAGAGGGAGAGTGGATCTACATACCCTTGTAGATCGCTAAGCGGGAAGCGTTAATAAACGCGGTTGGTGTAGTCGAACGTCTTCGCGATCCAAATCACTGAGCATCCTGCGATCTCATCACAATACGTCCCGCGATCCAATCATGATCCGGCCCGCGAACTCATCACGATCCGTCCCGTGATCTCATCACGATCCGTATCGCGATCTTGATCACGGTCCTTTCGATCTAGCGCCGAACGGATGACACCTCCGTGTTAAGCACACGTACAGCTTGATGTCGATATCCACCTTCTTGATCCAGCAAGAGGGACAGGAGAGGTAGATGACTTCTTCGGTAGCACGACGACGTTGCGGCGATGGTGGTGGAGCTATTCCAGCAGGGCTTCACCTAAGCACCGCTGAAAATCGATCTAGAGGAGAAACTGCGATCTAGAGGAGAGGTAGCACGTGGCTATTAGGGTTAGCTTTTCCCTCTAAATCCCCTAGTATATATAGGAGGGAGGGAGGGGAGGAGGCATCCTCAAACCCTCAAGGTTTGGTCGAAATTGGAGGTGGAGGAGTCCTACTCCAATCCTATTAGGAGTACGATCCCTCCTTTCAACTTGGAAACTCTTTCCACCTCTCCACCTTTGGATTTTTTTCCTTCTCAAACCACTCCGGCCGCATGGGCCCTTAGAGGAGGCTTCGGCCAGCCCACCAGGGGATGGTTTAGCTCCTCCCACAGCCCATGTAGCCTCTTGGGTCGAAATACCTATCCCGATGGTCCCCCGGTACACTACCGGCACTCCCGATACACTACCGATGAGCCCAAAACTTTTCCGGCGACCAAAATAGGACTTCCTATATATCAATTCATAGAAGGATCACTAAAGCTTGCACACCTTTTAGCATCCTTAGGACTGACAAAACCTTCTGGTTGTATCTCATACAACCTTTCCTTAAGGAAGGAAACGATGTTTTGTCATCCATCTGCCACATTTCATAATTGAAAAATGCAGCAACTGCTAACATAATTCCAATAGACTTTAGCATCGCTACGAGTGAGAAAGTGTCATCATAGTCAACTCCTTGAACTTGCCGAAAACTTCTTTGCGACAAGTCGAGCTTTATAAATGGTGACATTCACCATCAGCGTCTGTCTTCATTTTAAAGATCCATTTGTACTCAACGACCTGCCGTCCAACGAGCAAGTCCACCAAAGTCTATACTTGGTTTTCATACATGGACCCTTTCTCGGATTTCATGGCCTCTAACCATTTGTCGGATTTCGGGCCCATCATTGCTTCTCCATATCTCGTAAGTTCATCGTTGTCCAAACACATGGCCTCTAAGACAGGGTTGTCGTACCACTCATGAGCAGTACACGTCCTTGTCGACCTACGAGGTTTGATAGTAACTTGATCCAAAGCTTCATGATCATCATCATTAACTTCCTCTTCAACTAACATAGGCTTCACAGAAACATCTTCCTATGCTGCACTACTCTCTCGTTGAACGAAAGGTTCAATAACATCATCAAGTTCTATCTTCCTCCCACTCAATTCTTTCGAGAGAAACTTTTTCTCGGGAAAGGACCCGTTTTAGTAACAAACACTTTGCACTTGGGTCTGAGATAGAAGGTATACCCAACTGTTCTTAGGTTATTCTATGAAGATGCATTTGTCCGCTTTGGGTTCAAGTTCATTAGGTGAAAACCTTTTTCCACATAAGCATTGTGGCCCCAAACAATAAGAAATGGCAGCTTAGGTTTCCATCAAACCATAGTTCAGATGGTGTCATCTCAACGGATTTAGATGGTGCCCTATTTAAAGTGAATGTAGTTGTCTCTAACGCATAACCACAAAACTATAGTAGCAAAACGATAAGAGACATCATAGCATGCACCATATCCAATAGAGCATGACTATGACGTTCGGACACACCATCATACTATGGTGTTCCAGGTGGCGTGAGTTGTGAGACAATTTTCACATTGTCTAAAGTTGTATGCCAAACTCGCAACTCAGATATTCATCTCGACGATCATATCGTAGGCATTTTTATCTTCTTGTCACGATGATCTTAAACTTCACTCTGAATTTGCTTGAACCTTTCAAACAATTCAGACTTGTGTTTCATTAAGTTAATATACACTATATCTACAAAAATCATCAGTGAAGGTAAGAAAATAACGATATCCACCGCACTCTAAAAGACTCATTGGATTGCATACATCGACATGTATCATTTCCAATAAATCGCTTGCCCGCTCCATCAGTCCGGAAAACGGGATTCTTAGTCATCTTGCCCAAGAGGCATGGTTCACATGTCTCAACCGATTCGAAATCGAATGAGTCCAAAGATCCATCAGCATGGAGTTTCTACATGCGCATTATACTAATATGAAATTTAGCGGCAGTGCCACAAGTATGTGGTACTATCATTATTAACTTTGTATCTTTTGGCATCAATGTTATGAACATGTGTATTTACTACGATCAAGATTCAACAAACCATTCTCACTGGGTGCATGACCATTGAAGGTATTATTCATGTAAACAGAATAACCATTATTCTCTAACTTAAATGAATAACCATGTTGCAATAAACACGATCTAATCATGTTCATGCTCAATGCAAAACACCAAATAACATTTATTTAGGTTCGTCATTAATCCCGAAGGTAGAGAGAGTGTGCGATGTTGATCACATCAACCTTGGAAACATTTCCAACACACATCGTCACCTCACCCTTAGCTAGTTCTCCGTTTATTCCGTAGCTTTTATTCCGAATTACTAACATTTAGCAACCGAACCGGTATCCAATACCCAGGTGCTACTAGGAGTACTCGCAAGGTACACATCCATAACACGTATATCAAATATACTTCTGTCGACGTTGCCAGCCTTCTTATCTACCAAGTATCTAGGGTTGTTCCACTTCAGCGACTGCTCTCCTCATAATCGAAGCACTTGGTCTCGGGTTTGGGTTCAACTTTGGGTTGCTTCACTGGAGCAGCAACTGACTTGCCATCCATGAAGTTTCCCTCCTTGCCCTTGCCCTTCTCGGAACTAGTGGTTTTACTAACCATCAACACTTGACGCTCCTTCTTGATTTCTACCTTCGCGGTGTCAAACATCGCGAACAGCTCAGGGATCATTATTTCTATCCTTGGCATTTTATAGTTCATCACCAAGTTCTAGTAGCTTAGTACAGTGACTTGGAGAACTATATCAATCGCTATCTTATCTGGAAGATAAACTCCCATTCGATTCAAGCGATTGTAGCACCCAGAAAATCTGAGCACATGCTCAACTATTGAGCTATTCTCTTTCATCTTGCAGACAAAGAATCTTGTTGGAGATCTCACATCTCGCAACACGGGCACGAGCCTGAGATCCTAATTTCAGCTCTTAGAACATCTCATATGTTCCATTACATTCAAAACATTTCGAAGCCTCAATTCTAAGCCGTAATGCATGACGCACTAAACTATCAAGTAGTCATCAGAACGTGCCTGTCAAATGTTCAATCAGCCGTAATGCAAGGGATAGAGGCGCATCTTGCCATTAGCAAGTATAGTAACATTGCATCATACATTACAAAAGAGATGAGTATACAAGTTGGCTTACACTCACCACATGCTAAATTACAACTCCACTCAAAGTTCAATCATCAAGATGAAAACAGGGTCCGGCTACGGACGAAATCAAACGATAAAAAGATGCAAATGAAACTATTTCGCTGCCCCAAAGATCACGACCAGGTCCTCTACTCATCCGGATACGTCACGTACATCCTGCCTCTTACCTTGTCATACTCCCACTAGAGCTGGGTAACATCGTCCTGCACGTACTCATCTGAACCTGTACCTGGAGTGTTGTAGTAAACTGTGAGCCACAGAGGACTCAGCTATCATGTGTCCGGGTACCGAGACTATTTAAGCTTAAGGTTGGGAGGGGTAAGTGTTTAGTTTGCAGCAACACTAAGCATATATGGTGGCTAGCTTACGCAACATGAAATAAATATGAGTGGCCTACGAAGAACGATCGAATCTAGTATAATCTCTATGAGATCCTGAACACTTACTTACGTCAATCATAACCCCACCGTGTTCTCTCTCGGATCATGTTCACGAGAAGAGACGATCATGGTTACTCACACAGTTGGTGTTTTTTAATTAGAGTTTACTTCAAGTTGGCTATAACCGGGTGTTAAACAAATATCCAAGTTGCCACATAACCATGGGCATGGCTTTCCGAAAGATTTAACCCTGCAGGGGTGCTCCAACTAGTCCATCACAAATAACCACACTCCGCGGGAATTCCTTAACCACAGATCAAGTGGACTTCATCGGTAATTCCAAAGGATTTCCAACACCTCGAGAAAACCTGAAGAAAGTGAGAGTCCACACGCAAGACATTCGATAATGGTAAAACAAATCCAGCAAGACCACCTGACGTGTCGACGAACCCGATAAGAGCCGCATATCTCAGTCTCAGGACACGATGGATAAGCTACGCGTACAGAGGCCTGATAGAAATCTCCCAAGTTGCCCTGGGTTGGCCCCGCATAGTGCTCTAGTTTGGACCAACACTCATGAGGAGCATTGGCCCAGGGGTTGATTAAATTATCCACGGTTTTGCAAGACCCTATGCAAGCTCATTAAGTTATTAGCAAATGTAGTACCAATGTTGGGTCTTGCCACAGGTTTTAATCTCAACCGAATAAACAAGGGGGTCCCCATAACAACCCCGAGCATGTTAGGAGCGCAAAGTATGGAAAACATAACACTGGTAACCAGGAACTAATGGCGGTAATAGCGGAACAAATCACTTAGCAAAAGGCCAAGCGTTCCACCAATACCAAGATATATATGTGCATTAAATTAAATAACAGAATTTATTGTGATATCCAACTCCATGTTTATCACATGGAACAACCTGCACCTGCAACTAAGAACGCTATAAGAGGGGCTGAGCAGCGATAACTTAGCCAATCAAAGGTTTGCTAGGATGTGGAGGTTAGAGGTTGTCATGGCAACATGAGGGCTGATATCAAGTGGTAGGTAGCGCAACTGTAACGGTAAGAGCGAGAAACTAGCAAGCAAAAATAGTATCGGGATCCGGGTACAATTATCTTGCATGTTGGTTCTTCAGCGGAACAAGTAGCGGGATCCTCGTAGTGGTACTCTCCAGGGTCCTCGAACTCAATATTGACACTCGCGTCTACCCAATAAAAAAAGCAAATAAATAACCAACCAAGGTGCAATGCACACCCAAGATGATGCATGATTCATTTTAGAAGAAACTTAACATGGCAACCACAAACTAGTCAAGTTTCACATGCAAAGTTTGTATATTAGTCAATCTGGACAGAACCTCATGTTAAGTTATTTAGACATGCATGAACATGGCAAATATGGATGCTTCATGCAAAATCGATAGAAATGCATATAAGGATCGCAAGAAACGGAGCTACGGTTCTCGAGATACGCTCACGACAAGGTACGGAGGCAAAAGACAAGACCACCAATACCTGGGCTAATTCTCGGCATTCCAAGGCAGCCACTGGACAGGTGATGAAAAAAACAATCACAATAGACTCAAGAATCAATCAATTCCATGGAGCATAGCTCCCACAATCTACAAAACAATAAAACACTAAATCTGCCACTAAACAGCAACATAGAACCTTCTACAGATCACAACTAGAGCTATAGGAAGCCTATAGCCACAAACAAGATATGGACAGAATCTACTCAACATATACTTCAATTCATCCAATTACATCACCAGCAAAGGAGCCACGCATCAATAAGCAAGAAGCAATCAAGTTGGCATGATGAATGAGTTTTTCAGGAACTTAGTGAAAATTCCAGTTTTCTGGAATCTGGGTTAATAAAGTAGCAAGTTGACAGCAATGGTTAAATATGCTAGAGGGCTCCTATTGGCATGAAAATTAACAGGGAGGTAGAAGGCAATATCTACTACAATTAACTAACACTGAGCATGCTCAAATTCACAACACAATACAAGATACCATCCACTCAACATATCATAAATAACAAAATACTGGGACATTCCCAGCCACTTTAACTAACAAACTCATGTTGGCAAGAACTTAAAATCATGCATAGATAAAATCACAATAAAAAGACAAAAGGACATCACAGCATAAAAATGCAGTTTTTATGATGTTGCCCCAAAGTCAAATCTGACTTCACAGATGCATTCATGGGTTGATTCTACTCCAAAATCATTACTCATACCCATATGCTTGCATGGAACAAGAGGGAGTAAGGCTAGGTCGAAATTAAGCCTCCCTAGTCATGTGTGACTTATGTCACTTATGCAACTTGATGAAAATGGCCCCAAATGACATGGGCTCTATTGATACATGTTGGAAGAGGTTACATAGCATCTTAGGGACACGATATCATGGCATAGCATCATTTGCAAGGATGAAACTAACTAAAAGAGAACTATGTTGTAATGCACATAAAAGAGAACATCTACACTTATAGCTACTCATGCACATGGAGATACTTCGAACATACACATAAGCACCTACACTAGACATAGCAAACACACCTAGGTGTAGATGCTCACCTACACATCCATATGTACATATATGCACAAGTGCATACATGCACATGCACATACACATAAGATGCACTCCTCATACACCTACTCACACAAGTGTGTGTATGTATAGCATACATACACACACACTCTACACCTAGCACACACACTCAAGTGTGTGTATGTATAACATACATACACACACACACTAGCCACTACACTCACATCTATATACATGCACACATGCACTCACACAAGTGTGTGCATGCCAAATATACACACACACACACTACACTATGCCACACAAGCACACACACACACACACACATATATATAAACAGAAGCTTAACAAAACCCTAGATCAAACCTGCACATAAAGATACGCTACATCTAGCAAAACAGAAAAAAAACAAGAGAAAGAAAATAACAAAAAAATGGTGAAGGGGGACTCGAACCCACGAACTCACTGGACCTGCGCTAACACAACACACGCACACACCACTGCACTATGGCATCGACAGTTAACAGAGGAGGAGACTAACTGCACTAATACACACACATGCACAAGTTAACTGACAAAACTGAAAACACCTCGACACCGGCGACAGAGCAATGGCACATCAACTCCGGAAACTACGCGGCGGCACAGGGCATCTCTGGCGAGGGCAAGACGTGGCGGCAACTGCAGGATGCATGGGGGATCCATTCCCCTGTTCGTCTCGCGACGAGGGGGATGGAGGTGATCACAAGCCTCTACCTTGCTGACCGGCGGCGACCACGACTACGGAGGCGATGCACGGGCTACGGCGAGGAGAGGGGATAGTGGAGGACCGGCTGCTCACCGAGGGGTCTTCGGAGGCTTGGGGACGCGGACGCGGTGAGACGAACTCGGCGGAGGGGAAGAAGCGCTCGGGGACGCGGCGACGATGGAGGGAAGCAGGGGCGCTTGGACGACGGTGACGAGGCACCGCAGAGGAGGAGCTCCTCTGCTCCTAGCACCAGGAACGGAACGCGGACGGCTCCGGCTCGCCACGGACCATCTTGAAGGCGGCGGGGCTCCACCGGAGGGAGGCCGGCGACAGGCCCTTCGACCCCCACCTCTCTGAACCTCACCTCACTGAATCAGGAAGGAAGAAGAACAGAGGTGAAATAGGAGGAGGAAGAAGGGGAAAGCGGCGGCGGCGGCGGGAACAGGAGAACCCTAGGGATGCGCGCTTATATAGGGGTCGGCCTCAATGTTGGAGCTAACGGCGACGGCGATGACGCTCCTCTGCTCCTCTGCACTCTGCTCTCTCAGCTGACTGACGGAGGAGGGGAACGGGGCAGGTTGCGGCTTGGCACCTGGGCTGGGCCTCGGCCCAACTACTCCTCTCTCTCTCTCAAATAAAAACAGAGAAAGGCCTTTCTTTTTAAAAAAACCAGCAACACTAGGACAAATCCCCATGGCATTTTTAAAAGATTTTTAAGCAAAACAAAAATACATTTGTAAAGGAAACAATCGGCTGCATTTAATAAAAATATGAAGTTGAATTATTTAGCAAGTTAATTTAATATTTTATAAAAGGGCAGCCCCTGTTTAAATGGAATGCAAAAGCCCAACATCCTCAAATAACAAAAGCACCACTCACATCATTCATAAGAATATTTGGGCCACCTCTTGAACATTTTTAATCAATTAAAACAGCAAGTAAAAAACTGGTCATATAATTAATAGGAAGAGAGGGGAAGAAGAAGGTGGTGTTTGAAAGATAGAAGAGAGGGGAAGAAGGAGGTGGTGTTTGAAAGATAGAAGAGAGGGGAAGAAGGAGTGTTGCACACATGGAATCCACCACACTCAAATGCCAAAACCACACAAGGCACAGCATGTCAAGACACATGAAAGCAAGCATGGAAGATGGATGGTAAGATGGATGCCATGATGCATGGATGCAACAACACAATGATGACAAGGTGCAACTCATACATAAATCTCATGACACAAGGTTCATATATGGGATTACATGCCAAATAAGGTAGGGACATCACTTGGGATGTCACGAGCTAGTAATCTACAACATAATTTGCAAAGACACTACTGACTATGTTCATGATAATGAGTTCAATTAATCATATTACTTAAGAACTCCCACTCAAATTGACATCCCTCTGGTCATTCGAGTGATACATGATCCAAATTCACCAACTCAAGTCCGATCATCACGTGAGTTGAGGTGGTTTCGATGGTGAACATCATCATGTTGATCATATCTACTATATGACTCATGTTCGACCTTTCGGTCTCTTGTGTTCCGAGGCCATGTTTGTACATGCTAGGCTCGTCAAGTTTAACCCGAGTTTTCTGCATGTGCAACACTGGCTTGCACCCGTTGTATGTGAATGTAGAGTCTATCACACCCGATCATCTCGTGGTGTCTCGACACGACGAACTTTCGCAACGGTGCACAATCGGGGAGAACACAATTTATCTTGAAATTTAAGTGAGGGATCACCTTATAATGCTACTGTCGTCCTAAGAAAAACAAGGTGCATAAAAGGATTAACATCACATGCATATCACAAGTGACATGATATGGCCATGAACTTGTGCTTTTGATCTCCATCTTGAAAGCACCGGCAAGATCTTCATCGTCACCGGCATCACACCATGATCTCCATCATCTTGATCTCCATCAATGTGTCGCCATCGGGGTTGTCGCGCCCACCATGCTTCTACTACTATTGCTACCGTTTAGCTATAAAGTAAAGCATTAAATAGCGCTTAATGATTCACACGCAGGTCATACAATAATTAAAGACAACCCTATGGCTCCTGCCGGTTGCCGTACTCATCGACATGCAAGTCATGATATTCTATACAACACATGATAACCTCATACATCACATATATCTCATCATGTAATTGGCCATATCACATCACAACATACCCTGCAAAAACAAGTTACACGTCCTCTAATTGTTGTTGCATGTTTTACGTGGCTGATACGGGTATCTAGCAAGAACAATTCTCACCCACGCAAAACCAAAACGGTGATACATAAGTTGCTTTTCAACCTTCTCAAGGACCGCCTTTGTCGAATCCGATCCAACTAAAGTAGGAGAAACAGACACCCGCCAGCCATCTTTGTGCAACAAAGTTACACGTTGGTCGGTGGAACCGGTCTCTCATAAGCGTACAAGTAAGCTTGGTCTGGGCCGCTTCATCCCACAATACCGCTGAACCAAACCACGACCAAGGGAGGAAGCAATCTAAGCATCAGCGCCCACAAACTCTTTGTGTTCTACTCGAGATCTCAACTACACATAGACCTAGCTCATGATGCCACTGTTGGGGAACATTGCATGGGAAACAAAAAAATTCCTACGCACACGCAAGATCTATCGATGGTGATGAGCATCTACGAGAGGGAGAGTGGATCTACATACCCTTGTAGATCGCTAAGCGGGTAGCGTTAAGGAACGCGGTTGGTGTAGTCGAACGTCTTCGCGATCCAAATCGCCGAGCATCCCACGATCTTATCACGATCTGTCCCGTGATCCAATCATGATCCGGCCCGCGAACTCATCACGATCCGTCTCGCGATCTCATCATGGTCCGTTTCACAATCTTGATCACGGTCCTTCCGATCTAGCGCCAAACGGAAGGCACCTCCGCGTTCAGCACACATACAGCTCGATGACGATCTCCGCCTTCTTGATCCAGCAAGAGGGAGAGGAGAGGTAGATGAGTTCTCCGGCAGCGAAACGGTGTTGTGGCAATGGTGGTGGAGCTATTCCAGCAGGGCTTCGCCTAAGCACCGCTGAAAACCGATCTAGAGGAGAAACTGTGATCATCTACTTCTGTCGGAGAACCAATCTAGAAGAGAAACTTGCTAGATACTTAGGCGAAGCCCTGCAGGAATAGTTCACCACCACCGCCACCATGCTGTTGCGCTGCCGGAGAACTCATCTACTTCTCCGCTCCCTCTTGCTGGATCATGAAGGCGGAGATTGTAAACGAGCTGTACGTGTGCTGAATGCGGAGGTGTCGTCCGTTCGGCGCTAGATCGGAAGGACCGTGATTAAGATCGCGAGACGAATCGTGATGAGACGTGGGAAGGATCGTGATGAGATGCGAGACGGGTCGTGATGAGTTCGTGGGACGGATCGTGATTGAATCGCGGGACGGATCGTGATGGGATCGCGGGACGCTCAACGATTTGGATCGCGAAGACGTTCGACTACATCAACAGCGTTTCTTAATGCTTCCCGCATAGCGATCTACAAGGGTATGTAGATCCACCCTACCTCTCGTAAATGCTCATCACCATGGATAGATCTTGCGTGTGCGTTGGAAATTTTTTGTTTCCCATGCGACGTTCCCCAACAGTGGCATCATGAGCTAGGTCTATCTGTAGACGAGATCTCGAGTAGAACACAAAGAGTTTGTGGGCGTTGATGCTTAGATTGCGTCCTCCCTTGGTTGTGTTTTGGTTCAGCGGTATTCTGAGATGAAGCGGCCCGGACCAACCTTACTCGTATGCTTAAGAGAGACCGGTTCCATCGACTGACGTGTAACTTCGTTGCATAAAGATGGCTGGTGGGTGTCTATTTGTCCTACTTTAGTTGGATCGGATTCGACAAAGGCGGTTCTTGAGAAGGTTGAAAAGCAACTTATGTATCACTGTTGCGGTTTTTCGTACGTGAGAATTGTTCTTGCTAGATGCCCATAGCAGCCACGTAAAACTTGCAACAACAATTATAGGATGTCTAACTTGTTTTTGCAGGGAATGTTGTGATGCGATATGGCCAATTACATGATGAGATATATGTGATGTACGAGATGATCATGTGTTGTATAGAATATCACGACTTGTATGTCGATGAGTATGGCAACCGACAGGAGCCATAGGGTTGTCTTTAATTATTGTATGACCTGTGTGTCAATCGTTAAGCGCTAGGTAATGTTTTACTTTATCGCTAAATGGTAGCTATAGTAGTATGAGCATGGTGGGCACGACAACCACGATGGAGACACAATGATGGAGATCATGGTGTTGTGCCGGTGACGATGGAGATCATCCCGGTGCTTTCAAGATGTAGATCAAAAGCACAAGTTCATGGCCATATCATGTCACTTATGATTTGCATGTGATGTTAATCCTTTTATGCACCTTGTTTTGCTTAGGATGATGGTAGCATTATAAGGTGATCCCTCACTTAAATTTCAAGATGAATTGTGTTCTCCCCGAGTGTGCACCATTGCGAAAGTTCGTCGTGTCGAGACACCACGTGATGATCGGGTGTGAGAGCCTCTACGTTCACATACAACGGGTGAAAGCCAGTGTTGCATATGTAGAACACGCGGGTTAAACTTGACGAGCCTAGCATGTACAGACATGGCCTCGGAACACAAGAGACCGAAAGGTCGAACATGAGTCATATAGTAGATATGATCAACATGATGATGTTCACCATTGAAACCACCTCAACTCACATGATGATCGGACTTGAGTTGGTGAATTTGGATCATGTATCACTCGAATGATCGGAGGGATGTCAATTTGAGTGGGAGTTCTTCAGTAATATGATTAATTGAACTCATTATCATGAACAAAGTCAGTAGTGTCTTTGCAAATTATGTCGTAGATTAATAGCTCACACTGTAGCTCCCTTGAATGTTTATATGTTCCTAGAGAAATAGAGTTGAAAGATGATGGTAGCAATGTTGCAGACTGGGTCCGTGATATGAGGATTGTCCTCATTGCTGCACAGAAGGCTTATGTCCTTAATGCACCGCTCGGTGCGCCACCCCCTCTAGCGTCGTCTGTAGATGTTGTGAACATCTGACACGCACGTTCCTATGACTACTTGACAGTTTAGTGCGTCATGCATTAGAGCTTAGAATTGAGGCTCCAAAACGTTTTGAACGTCACGGAACTTATGAGATGTTCTAAGAGCTGAAATTGGGATCTCAGGCCCGTGCCCGTGTTGTGAGATATGAGATCTCCAACAAGATTATTTGCTTGCATGATGAAGGAGAATAGCTCAATCGTTGAGCATGTGCTTAGATTGTCTGGGTGCTACAATCGCTTGAATCGAGTGGGAGTTGATCTTCCAGATAAGATAGTGATTGATATAGTTCTCTCAGTCACTATCACTAAGCTACTAGAACTTCATGATGAACTATAATTATGCCAGGGATGGAAATGATGATCCCTGAGCTGTTCGCGATGTTTGACACCGCGAAGGTAGAAATCAAGAAGGATCATCAAGTATTGATGTTTAGTAAAACCACTAGTTTCGAGAAGGGCAAGGGCAAGGAGGGAAACTTCATGGATGGCAAGTCAGTTGTTGCTCCAGTGAAGCAACCCAAAGTTGAACCCAAACCCCGAGACTAAGCGTTTCTATTATGACGAGAGCGCTCACTGAAGCGGAACAACCCTAGATACTTGGTAGATAAGAAGGCTGGCAACGTCAACAGAAGAATATTTGATATACGTGTTATTGATGTGTACCTTGCTAGTACTCCTAGTAGCACCTGGGTATAGGATACCGGTTCGGTTGCTAAATGTTAGTAACTCGAAATAAAAGCTACGGAATAAACAGAGACTAGCTAAGGGTGAGGTGACGATATGTGTTGGAAATGTTTCCAAGGTTGATGTGATCAACATCGCACGCTCTCTCCACCTTCGGGATTAGTAACAAACCTAAAAGTTGTTTAGTGTTTGCGTTAAGCATGAACATGATTAGATCGTGTGTATTGCAACATGGTTATTCATTTAAGTTAGAGAATAATGGTTATTCTGTTTACATGAATAATACCTTCAATGGTCATGCACCCAGTTAGAATGGTTTGTTGAATCTTGATCGTAGTAATACACATGTTCATCACATTGATGCCAAAAGATACCAAGTTAATAATGATAGTACCACATACTTGTGGCACTACCGCTAAAATGTCATATTGGTATAAATCGCATGAAGAAAATCCATGCTGATGGATCTTTGGACTCATTCGATTTTGAATCGGTTGAGACATGCGAACCATGCCTCTTGGGCAAGATGACTAAGGACCCCCGTTTTCCGGTTTAATGGAGCGGGCAAGTGATTTATTGGAAATGATACATGAGTGATGTATGCAATCCAATGAGTCTTGTAGCGTGCGGTGGATATCGTTATTTTCTTACCTTCACTGATGATTTGAGTTGATATAGTGTATGTTATCTTAATGAAACACAAGTTTGAACCATTTGAAAAGTTCAAGCAAATTCATAGTGAAGTTTAAGATCGTCGTGACAAGCAGATAAAAATGTCTGCGATATGATCATGGAGGTGAATATCGGAGTTACGAGTTTGGCATACAAATTTAGACAATGTGAAAGTCGTTTCACAACTCACGCCACCTAGAACACCATAGTGTGATGGTGTGTCCGAATGTCATAGTCATGCTCTATTGGATATGGTGTGGGCTATGATGTCTCTTATCATTTTGCTGCTGTAGTTTTGGGGTTATGCATTAGAGACAACTACATTCACTTTAAAATAGGGCACCATCTAAATCTGTTGAGATGACACCATGTGAATTATGGTCTAATAGAAACCTAAGTTGTCATTTCTTAATATTTGGGGCTGCGACGCTTGTGTGGAAAAAATGTTTTCACCTAATGAACTCGAACCCAAAGCGGACAAATGCATATTCATAGACCCTAAGAACAGTTGGGTGAACTGCGATGAGACTTTCTCACTCGTAGTGATGCTAAAGTCTGTTGGAATTATGTTAGCAGTTGCTGCATTTTTCAATTATGAAATCTGGCAGATGGATGTCAAAACATTGTTTCCTTAACGGTTTACTTGAGAAAAGGTTGTATGTGATACAACTAGAAGGTTTTGTTAGTCCTAAGGATGCCAAAAGGTTGTATAGAGATAGATCAAGATGCTTGATGAGACTTTCAATGAGTACATACCTTGACAAGATTTTGAAAGAGTTCAAAATGAATTAGACAGAGAAAGAGTTCTCGCCTGATTTATAAGGTGTGAAGTTGAGTGAGACTCAAATCTCGACAATGGCAGAAGAAAGAGAAAGGACGAACGTCGTCCCCTATCCCTTAGCCATAGGCTGTGTATAGTATGCCATGCTATGTACCGCACCTGTGTGTGCCTTGCCACGAGTCCGTCAAGGGGTACAAGAGTGATCCAGGAGTGGATCACTGGACAGCGGTCAATATTATCCTTAGTAACTAAGAGACTAAGGAAATTCTTTCTAGATTGTGGAGGTGAGAAAGAGTTCGTCGTAAAGAGTTACGTCGATGCAAGCTTTGACACCAATTCGGATGATTCTTAGTAGCAGTCCGGATACATGTAGTAGAGCAGCCATTTGGAATAGCTCCAAGTGGAGTGTGGTAGCAATGTTTACAGTTTAACATAGAGATTTGCAAAGTACACACGGATCTGAATGTCGTAGACCCGTTGACTATAAGACCTCTCTCACATGCAAAGCATGATCGAGCCCCAGAACTCATTGGGTGTTAGATTCATAACAATGCGAATCACATGGTGATGTGAACTAGATTATTGACTCTAGTGCAAGTGGGAGACTATTGGAAATATGCCCTACAGGCAATAATAAATTGGTTATTATCATATTTCCTTGTTCATAATAATCTTTTATTATCCATGCTATAATTGTGTTCATCGGAAACTCAGATACATGTGTGGATACATAGACAACACCATGTCCCTAGTATGCCTCTAATAGACTAGCTCGTTGATCAAAGATGGTTGTGGTTTCCTAGTCATGGACTTGAGATGTCATTTGGTAACGGGATCACATCAATAGGAGAATGATGTGATGGACAAGACCCAAACTACAAACGTAGCATATGATCATGTGAGTTTATTGCTACTGTTTTCTGCATGTCAAGTATATGTTCCTATGACCATGAGATCATGCAACTCACTGACACCGGAGGAGTACCTTGTGTGTATCAAACGTCGCAACGTAACTAGGTGACTATAAAGGTGCTCTACAGGTATCTCCGACGGTGTCTGTTGGGTTGGCATGGATCAACACTGGAATTTGTTACTCCGTGTGACGAAGAGGTATCTCTGGGCCCACTCGATAATACAACATCACAACAAGCCTTGCAAGCAATGTGACTAAGTGTTAGTCACGGGATCTTGTATTTCAGAAACAAGTAAAGAGACTTGCCGGTAACGAGGTTGAACTAGGCATGGAGATACCGACGATCGAATCTCGAGCAAGTAACATACCGAAGAACAAAGGGAACATCATACGGGATTAACTGAATCCTGGACAAAGAGGTTCGAACGATAAATATCTTTGTAGAACATGTAGGAATCAATATGGGCATCCAGGTGCCACTATTGGTTATTGACCGTAGAGGTGTCTCGGTCATGTCTACATAGTTCTCGAACCCGCAGGGTCTGCACACTTATGGTTTGGTGATGTTTCGGTAGTATAGAGTTATGTATGGTGGTGACCGAAGGTTGTTCGGAGTCTTGGATGAGATCCCGGACGTCACGAGGATCTCCAGAATGGTCCGGAGATAAATATTGATATATAGGAAGTCCTGTTTTGGTCACCGGAAAAGTTTCGGGCTCATCGGTAGTGTACCGGTAGTGCGGGTAGTGTACCGGCGGACCATCGGGAGGGATATTTCGACCCAAGAGGCTACATGGGTTGTGGGAGAAGGAATACCAGCCCTTAGTTGGCTGGTTGAAGTCCCACAGAAGGCCCATGTGGCTGGGAAGAAATTCCAAAGTAAAAAAGGTGGAAAAAAAGGCAAAAAGGTGGAAATAAGGAAGGAGTCCTAATCCTACTAGGAGTGGAGGAGGAGGACTCTTCCTCTTCACTTCGGCCGAACCAAAGAGGGGATGGCCCTTGCGCCAAGTCTCCTCCTCCTCACCTCCTATATATACTAGAGGTTTTGAGGGCAGCCCTAACCCTAATTGCCACGTGCTGCCCTCTTCTTCCTCTAGATTTGTTTCTCCTCTAGATTTGTTTTGCGGTGTTTAGGCGAAGCCCTGCAGGATTAGTGTTGGAAATATGCCCTAGAGGCAATAATAAATTAGTTATTATCATATTTCCTTGTTCATGATAATCGTTTATTATCCATGCTATAATTGTATTGAATGGAAACACATTACATGTGTGGGTAAATAGACAACACTGTGTCCCTAGTACGCCTCTAGTGAACTAGCTCGTTGATCAAAGATGGTCAAGGTTTCCTAGACTTTGGCATGTGATGTCATTTGATAACGAGATCACATCATTAGGAGAATGATGTGATGGACAAGACCCAAACTACAAACGTAGCATATGATCATGTCAGTTTATTGCTACTGTTTTCTGCATGTCAAGTATATGTTCCTATGACCATGAGATCATGCAACTCACAGACATCGGAGGAGTGCCTTGTGTGTCTCAAATGTCGCAACATAACTGGGTGACTATAAAGGTGCTCTACAGGTATCTCCGAGGCTGTCTGTTGGGTTGGCATGGATCAAGACTGGGATTTGTTACTCCGTGTGACGGAGAGGTATCTCAGGGCCCACTCGGTAATACAACATCACAACAAAGCCTTGCAAGCAATGTGACTAAGTGTTAGCCACGGGATCTTGTATTACGGAACGAGTAAAGAGACTTGCCGATAACGAGGTTGAACTAGGTATGGAGATATCGACGATCGAATCTCGGGCAACTAACATACCGAAGAACAAAGGGAACGTTATACGGGATTGACTGAATCCTTGACATAGAGGTTCGACCGATAAAGATCTTCGTATAATATGTAGGAAGCAATATGGTCATCTAGGGCCCGCTATTGGTTATTGACCGTAGAGGTGTCTCGGTCATGTCTACATAGTTCTCGAACCCGCAGGGTCTGCACACTTAAGGTTTGGTGACGTTTCGGTAGTATAGAGTTATGTATGGTGGTGACCGAAGTTTGTTCGGAGTCGCGGAGATCCTGGATGTCACGAGGAGCTCCGGAATGGTCCGAAAGTAAAAATTCATATATAGGAAGTCCCATTTTGGTCGCCGGAAAAGTTTCGGGCTAATCGGTAATGTACCGGGAGTGCCGGTAGTGTACCGGGAGACCACCGGGAGGGGTATTTCGACCCAATAGGCTTCATGGGCTGTGGGAGAGTAAATACCAGCATTTTTGGGCTGGTGGAAGTCCCACACAAGGCCCATGCGGCTGGGAGAAAAATCCCAAAGGGAAAAAGGTGGAAAAAGGCCAAAAAAAGGAGGAATCCTAGTCCTACTAGGATTGGAGGAGGAGTCCTCCTCTCCTCCCCACTTTGGTCGACCCAAGGGATGGTTTTTCGGAAGCCAAGACTCCTCCTCCTCTCCTCCTATATATACTAGAGTATTTTAGGGTTTTAGCACAGAATTTTCAGCCACGTGCTACCCATTCCTCTAGTGCATAGTTTCTCCTCTAGATCGGTTTTCTGCAGTACTTAGGCAAAGCCCTGCCGGAATTGCTCCACCACCATCGCCAGAGCGCCGTCACGCTGCCGGTGAACTCTTCTTCCTCTCCACTTCCTCTTGCTGGATCAAGACGGTGGAGATCGTCAACAAGCTGCACGTGTGCTGAACGCGGAGGTGCCGTCCGTTCGGCGCTAGATCGGAAGGACCGTGATCAAGATCGCGAGACGGTTCGTGACGAGTTCGCGGGACGGATCGTGATGAGTTCGCTGGACGGATCGTGATCAAGATCATGAAACGGATCGTGATGAGTTCGTGGGACGGATCATGATGAGTTCACGGGACGGATCGTGATGAGATCGCGGGACGCTCGGCAATTTGGATCGCGAAGACGTTCGACTAAACCAACCGCGTTTCTTAACGCTTCCCGCTTGGCGATCTACAAGGGTATGTAGATCCACTCTCCCTCTCGTAGATGCTCATCACCATGGATAGATCTTGTGTGTGCGTAGGAAATTTTTTGTTTCCCATGCAACATTCCCCAATAATTAGTTCACCACCACCGCCACCACGTTGTTGTGCTGCCGGAGAACTCATCTACTTCGCCGCTCCCTCTTGCTGGATCAAGAAGGTGGAGATCGTCATCGAGCTATACATGTGCTGAACGCGGAGGTGTCTTCCGTTCGACGCTAGATCGGAAGAACCGTGATCAAGATCGCTAGACGGATTGTGATGAGATCGTGGGACGGATCATGATGAGTTCGCGGGACGGATCGTGATTAGATCGTGGGATGGATCGTGATGGGATCGAGGGACGCTCGGCGATTTGGATCACGAAGACGTTCGACTACATCATAAGTGTTTCCTAACACTTCCCGCTTAGCGATCTATAAGGGTATGTAGATCCATTCTCCCTCTCGTAGATGCTCATCACCATGGATAGATCTTCTGTGTGCATAGGAATTTTTTTGATTCCCATGCAACGTTCCCCAACACCATGCTGGTGGTGCTAGGGCCTGCTGGCACCGGTATGAGGAGGATCGTGAAGATAAGAAGAAAGCCAATCTCATCACCAACTCCTATGGAATTGATACCAACTGGTACGCATATTCGGGCGCTACCGAGCACTTCACAAGGGAACTCGACAAGTTGACGATCCGAGAAAGGTACCATTATGGTGACCAAGTGCATAAGACAAGTGGAACTGGTATGGATATTACTCACATCGGTAATTCAATTGTTACCCCCCCCCCAAAGATTGCATCTAAATAATGTCTTACATGTTCCTCTTGCATCAAAAAATATTGTCTCCGTTCATCTTTTTACACGATAACAATGTTCTCATTATTTTTTATCCTTATTATTTTTTGACTAAGAACTTGGCAATGAGGAGAGACATCTATGGAGGGAAATGCAAGGGAGGCCTCTACCCAATAATATCATCATCTTCTTCATCATGGTCAAATAAACAAGCCAGGAGTGTCACCAAACCATCTTCGGCAAAGTGGCATAGATGCTTGGGTCATCCATATTTAGTTATTGTTTAGCATGTCCTTAGTAAAAATAATCTTCCTTATGTGTCTAGTGTTGAGTTAGTTTGTGATGCATGCCAACAAGCTACAAGTCATCAATTACCATATCCCATCTCTACCAGTGTATCCACTGCTCCTTTGCAACTTAATTTTTCAAATGTTTAGGGACCAGCTCCCACGTCAGTTGGTAGATTATCTTACTATGTAAGGTTTATTGATGACTATAGCAAGTTTAATTTGATTTATTTGCTAAAGAAACGATTCGATGTCTTTCAAGTTTTTAGCAAATGTCAAAGTCTTGTTGAACGTGAGCTAAACTCCAAAATCCTTGCCATGCAAACAGACTAGGGTGGTGAATATGAGAAACTTAGTTCCTTTTTTTTCAAAAAATTGGAATGTCACATCATGTTGCCCGCTTGCTCACCAACACAATGGGTTTGCCGAACAGAAGCATCGTCATGTTGTTGAAGTACGACTAGCATATCTAGCCCATGCATCATGCCTCTTAAATTCTAGGATGAAGAATTTCACACTGCCACATATCTTATCAATATTCATCCTAGTAAAGTAATAAAATTTGAGTGTACAAGAACTTGCCTTTTTGGTATCACCCCATATTATACATCCATTCGCATCTTTGGTTGTGCATGCTGGCCAAATCTTAGACCATATAACACACACAAACTTGCGTTTTGTTCCAAACGATGCGTCTTTCTAGGTTATAGCCCTATGCACAAAGGGGTTACATGTCTTGATGTATCTACTGGCAGGGTTTATATCTCTCAAGATGTTGTCTTCGATGAAACAGTTTCCCCTTCGAGTCACTTCATCCAAATGCTGGTGCTCTTCTTCGTAAAGAGATTCTTCTTCCGGAGTTTGATCAAGGGGACGATAAAATTGTGCTACACAACCTACTAATATTTCTTGTAGTTCTACTCTTGGTGTTGTGCCTATGCAGGTGTCTGAAGAAAACGGAGTTCAAAACAGTCAAAATGATCAAAATCCAGTACAAAACGAGGCTATATTTGATGTGTATGAACAAGAGGCAGCAGGCACGGAACCTGAAGAGGATTCGGCGACACTTGCCATGCCTGCGCATCGATCTGCCTTGGATCACAGGAAAAAATCTGCATGGGATCGCGCACGCACTAGCCGACAGGAAGTCCAGGCATCCCTGACCCACATAGTGTCGGCCTCCTCCGGACGCATGCAGGGGACATGAGAGTACACGGGATCGCCCTGGATCCCCCCACATGCAGCCGACAGGATCGCCAGACTCGGGATTCTTTGCACCAATTGACTCTGGTCGACTAGACGTCTTCAGTTCAGGACCAGCCACACCAGAAGTTACTGGATCCGGTGCGTCATCCCACTCTACACACATGGACGGGTCGTTTGGATCCTTTGTGACCGGCCAATCTATGAAGTCTCGTGTGCAGCATCGACAACAACTTGTTAGTACTCCAAGGGTTATGACACGATTATAGAGAGGTATTATAAATCCAAAAATAAGAACTGATGGCACTATACCATATGGCATGCTTTGTATTTCAGGTGAACCAACAGAATTAAGTGATGCACTTGGAGATCCTAAGTGGAAAAAGGCCATGGATGAAGAGTATGGTGCACTCATGAAGAATAAAACATGGCACTTGGTACCAAGTCAGGGAGGTAAAATATTATTGACTGCAATTGGGTCTATAGAATCAAAAGAAAATCAGATGGCTCCATTGACAGGTACAAAGCATGTCTAGTTGCAAAAGGGTTCAAGCAATGATACGGTATTGATTATGAGGATACCTTTATCCATGTTGTAAAAGCTACTATTATAAGACTTGTGCTAGCCATTGTTGTTTCCAGAGGATGGTGTCTTAGATAGATGGATGTTCAGAACGCATTTCTGCATAGTGTTATGGAAGAGGAGGTCTATATGAGGCGACCACAAGGGTATGAAAACCAACAAATACCTCACTATGTTTGCAAACTTGACAAAGCACTTTATGGTCTGAAACAGTCACCTAGAGCATGGTTCTCATGATTAAGTTCACAGTTGAAGCATCTTGGGTTTATTCCATTCAAAGCAGATACATCTCTCTTTATTTATAATAAGGCAAACAAAGTGATTTTTGTGGTCATATATGTTCGTGACATCATAGTTGCAAGCTCCTCAGAAAATGCCACTAATGCTCTGTTGCATGATTTACGTTCAGAGTTTGATTTGAAGGACCTTCATGATTTACATTTGTTTCCTTGGCATTGAAGTTAGGAAGACTCAAGATGTCATAGTATTGAATCAGGAAAAATATGCCACTGAACTTCTAACTCGTATGGGAATAAAGGATTGCAAACCTTCACCCACAACATTGTCTTCTTCAAAACAACTTTCAGCATATCAAGGAGAACCGCTTAATGAAGAGGAGAGCACAAAATATAGGAGTGATGTTGGATCTCTACAATACTTGACTATGACATGGCCAGACATATCATTTGCTGTAAACAAGGTTTGTCAATATTTGCATGCTCCTACATCCACTCATTGGACATCTGTCAAAAGGATTGTATGATATATCAAACACACTGTGAGTTTGGGACTTTAGTTCAGACGTTCTAGTGCTACACTTGTTCATGATGTAGTGATGACGGAAAGTCAACTAGAGGATTTGCAATGTTCTTTGGTTCAAATCTTATTTCTTGGAGTGCTAGAAAACAAACTATAGTGTCAAGATCAAGTACAAAGGCCGAATACAAATCACTAGCAAATGTGACTGCTGAGATTAGTTGGTTAGAATCATTGCTTCATGAATTAGGAATCAAGCAATACCGTACATCTTGTCTATGGTGTGACAACTAGGGATCAACCTATCTTTGTGCTAATCCAGTGTTCCCTGGTAGAACCAAGCACATTGAGATTGACTTTCATTTTGTGCGAGAAAGGGTGGTAAAAAAGTGTTGGAAATATGACCTAGAGGCAATAATAAAATGGTTATTCATATATTTCCTTGTTCATGATAATTGTTTATTATCCATGCTATAATTGTACTGATTGGAAACACATTGCATGTGTGGATACATAGACAACACTTTGTCCCTAGTATGCCTCTAGTAGACTGGCTCGTTGATCAAATATGGTCGAGGTTTCCTAGCCATTGACATGAGATGTCATTTGATAACGGGATCACATCATTGGGAGAATGATGTGATGGACAAGACCCAAACTATAAACATAGCATATGATCGTGTCAGTTTACTGTTATAGTTTTCTGCATGTCAAGTATCTGTTCCTATGACCATGAGATCATGCAACTCACTGACATTAGAGGAGTGCCTTGTGTGTATCAAATGTTGCAATGTAACTGGGTTACTATAAAGGTGCTCTACATGTATCTCTGAGAGTGTCTGTTGAGTTGGCATGGATCAAGACTGGGATTTGATACTCCGTGTGACGGAGAGGTATCTTAGGGCCCACTCGGTAATACAACATCACGACAAACCTTGCAAGCAATGTGACTAACGTGTTAGCCATGAGATTGTGTATTACGGAACTAGTAAAGAGACCTGCCGGTAATGAGATTGAACTAGGTATAGAGATACCGACGATCGAATCTCGGGCAAGTAACATACAGAAGAACAAAGGGAACAACGTACGGGATTAACTGAATCCTTGACATAGAGGTTCACCGATAAAGATCTTCGTAGAATATGTAGGAACCAATATGGTCATCCAGGACCCGCTATTGGTTATTGACCGTAGAGGTGTCTCGGTCATGTCTACATAGTTCTCGAACCCGTAGGGTCTGCACACTTAAGGTTCGGTGACGTTTCAATAGTATAGAGTTATGTATGGTGGTGACCGAAGGTTGTTTGCAGTCCTGGATGAGATCCCGTACATGAAGAGGAGCTCCAGAATGGTCCAGAGGTAAAGATTGATATATAGTAAGTCCTGTTTTGGACACCGGAAAAGTTTCGGGCTCATCGATAGTGTACCGAGAGAGTCGGGAGGGTATCGAGGGACCATCGGGAAGGTGATACATGGGCTGTGGTAGGAGGTAAACCAACCCCTAGTGGGCTGGCCAAAGCCCCACTAGAGGCCCATGCAGCTGGGTGGAGAAACCCAAACTGGGAAGGAGGATTCCAAGTGGGAGAGAGGGAGTCCTAATCCTACTAGGATTAGAGGAGGACTCCTACTTCTCCCCTTCGTCCGAAGCTAGGATTGGCCCCTTGGGGGGCCAAGCCTCCTCCCTCCCTCCTCCTATATATACTATAGGTATTGCGGGTTTTTGAACATAGAAATCAGCCACGTGCTACCCTCTCCTCTAGATCGTAGTTCTTCCTCTAGATCGTTTCAGCGGTGCTTAGGCAAAGCCCTGGTGGAATAGTTCCACCATCGCCACCACGTCGTCGCGCTACCGGGGAACTCATCTACCTATCCGCTCCGTCTTGATGGATCAAGAAGGCGGATATCATCATAGAGTTGTACGTGTGATGAACGTGGAGGTGTTGTCCGTTCGACGCTAGATCGGGACAGATCGTGATTGGATCGTGGGACGCTCGGTGATTTGGATCGAAAGACGTTCGAGTACATCAACCGCGTTTCTTCACGCTTCCCGCTTAGCGATCTACAAGGGTATGTACATACACTCTCCCCTCATAGATGCTCATCTCCATGGATAGATCCTACGTGTGCATAGGAATTTTTTTGTTTCCCATGCAACGTTCCCCAACATTGGCATCATGAGCTAGGTCTATGTGTAGATGAGATCTCGAGTAGAACACAAGGAGTTTGTGGACGTTGATGCTTAGATTGCTTCCTCCTTTGGTCGGGTTTTGGTTCAGTGGTATTGTGGGATGAAGCGGCCCGGAGCAACCTTACTCGTACGCTTACGAGAGACCGGTTCCATCGACTGACGTGTAACCTCGTTGCACAAAGATGGCTGTCGGGTGCCTATTTCTCCTACTTTAGTTGGATCGGATTCGACAAAGGCGGTCCTTGAGAAGGTTGAAAAGCAACTTATGTATCACCGTTGTGGTTTATGCGTAGGTTAGAATTGTTCTTGCTAGATACCCGTAGCAGCCACGTAAAACGTGCAACAACAATTAGAGGACGTCTAACTTGTTTTTGTAGGGTATGTTGTGATGTGATATGGCCAATTACATGAAGAGATATATGTGATGTATAATATGATCATGTTTTGTATAGAATATCATGACTTGCACGTTGATGAGTTCGGCAACCGGGAGGAGCCATAGGGTTGTCTTTAATTATTTTAGCCGTTTTGCTTTACTTTATCGCTATGGGTTAGCAATAGTCGTGGAAGCGACAGTCGGCCCGACAACCCCGATGGCGACACGTTGATGGAGATCATGGTGTCATTCCGGTGACGATGGAGATCATGTCGGTGCTTGGCAGATGGAGATCAAAAGCACTAGTTCATGGACATATCATGTCACTTATGATTTGCATGAGATGTTAATCCTTTTATGCATCTTGTTTTGCTTAGGATGTCTGTAGCATTATAAGGTGATCCCTCACTTAAATTTCAAGATGAATTGTGTTTTCCCGAGTGTGCACCGTTATGAAAGTTCGTCATGTCGAGACACCACGTGATGATCGGGTGTGATAGACTCTACGTTCACATACAACGGGTGCAAGCCAGTGTTGCACATGCGAACACTCGGGTTAAACTTGACGAGCCTAGCATGTATAGACATGGCCTCGAACATAAGAGATCGAAAGGTCAAACATGAGTCATATAGTAGATATGATCAACATGATGATGTTCACCATTGAAACCACCTCAACTCACGTGATGATCGGACTTGAGTTGGTGAATTTGGATCATGTATCACTCACATGACATGAGGGATGTCAATTTGAGTGGGAGCCTTAGTAATTTGATTATCTAAACTCATTATCTTGAACAATAGTCTTAGTAACCTTTCATATTTATGTTGTAGATCAATGACTCGCGTAGTAGCACCCCTGAATTTTAATGCGTTCCTAGAGAAAGGTAAGTTGAAATATGATGGAAGTAACTTTGTGGACTAGGCCCGTAATGTGAGGATTATCCTCACGGCTTCCCAGAAGTCTTATGTTCTTGATGCACCGCTTGGTGACCGACCCACTCCCGTGTCATGTGAATACGTTAAGAACGCTTGGGAGGCACGTTCTGGAGATTACTCAATAGTTCAATGTGCAATGTTGTATGGCTTAGAACCGGGACTTCAAAGATGTTTTGAACGTCATGGAGTATATGAGATGTTCCAGGAGTTGAAGTTTATCTTTGAAAAGAATGCCCGGATCGAGAGGTATGAGACCTCCGATAAATTCTATGCTTGCAAGATGGAGGAGAACGGGTCTGTTAGTGAACATATACTCAGAATGTCTGGGTATTCGAACCGTCTGGCTGAGTTGGGAATTGTTCTCCCGCCAGAGGCGATCACTGACAGAGTTCTTCAATCATTGCCGCCTAGCTACAAGAGATTCATGATGAACTATAACATGCAAGGCATGAACAAGTCAGTTGTCGAGGTGTTTGCGATGCTGAAAGTCCCTGAGTCTGAAATCCAGAAGGAGCATCAAGTGTTGATGGTCAATAAAACCACTAGTTTCAAGAAGAATGGCAACAGCAAGAAGGGTAAATCTAAGAAGAGTGGCAAAGCAGTTGCCCCTCCCATGAAGAAACCCAAGGATGGACCCAAGCCAGAAACTAAGTGCTTTTATTGCAAGGGAACTGGTCACTGGAAGCGGAACTGCCCCAAGTATCTGGTTGACAAGAAAGCGGCCAACACCAAACAAGGTATATATGATATACATGTTATTCATGTGTACCTTACCAACTCTCGTTGTAGTGCCTCGGTATTTGTTACCGGTTCGGTTGCTCACATTTGCGACTCAAAACAGGAACTACAGAATAGACGAAGGCTGGCAAAGGACGAAGTAACGATGCACGTGGGAAATGGTTCCATGGTTGATGTGATCGCCGTCGTCACGCTCGCTCTTCGATTACCATTGGGATTAGTGATGAACCTGAATAATTGTTATTTAGTGCCTGCATTAAGCATGAACATTATATCTGGATCTTGTTTATTGCGAGACGGTTACTCATTTAAATTAGAGAATAATGGTTGTTCTATTTATATGAGTAATATCTTTATGGTCATGCACCCAATGTGAGGGGTTTATTCATATTCAATCTCGGTAGTGATGATACACATGTTCACAACATTGGTGCCAAAAGATGTAGAGTTGATAATGATAGTACCACATTCTTGTGGCATTGTTGTTTAGGTCATATTTGTGTAAAACGCATGAAGAAGCTCCATGCTGATGGACTTTTGGGGTCACTTTATTTTGAATCACTTGACACATGTGAACCATGCCTCTTGGGCAATATGACTAAAACACCGTTCTCTGGAACAATGGAACAGGCAATTGACTTGTTGGAAATCATACATACTGATGTGTGCGGTCCAATGAGCATTGACACGCACGGTGGATATCGTTATTTTATCACCTTCACTGATGAAACACAAGTCTGAAATGTTTGAAAAGTTCAAGCAATTTTAGGGTGAAGTTGAGAATCATCATAACAAGAAGATTAAATTCCTATAATCTGATCGAGGAGGAGAATATCTGAGTTATGAGTTTGGCAATCACTTAAGACAGTGTGGAATTGTTTCACAATTGACACCGCCTAGAACACCACAGCATAATGGTGTGTCCGAACGTCGTAATCGAACCTTATTAGATATGGTGCGTTCTATGATGTCTCTTGCCGATTTGCCACTATCGTTTTGGGGTTATGCATTAGAGTCTGCTACATTCACTTTAAATAGGGCCCCATCGAATTCCCTTGAGACGACGCCATATGAACTATGGTTTGGCAAGAAGCCAAAGTTGTTGTTTCTTAAAGTTTGGGGATGTGATGCTTATGTCAAAAAGCTTCAGCCTAAAAAGCTGGAACCCAAAGCGGAGAAGTGCGTCTTCATAGGATACCCAAAAGAGATAGTTGGGTATAACTTCTATCTCAGATCCTAAGGCAAAGTGTTTGTCGCTAAAAACGGCACATTTCTTGAGAAAGAGTCTCTCGAAAGAATTGCGTGGGAGGAAGATAGAACTTGATGAGGTTGTTGAACCTTTGACTCAACCAGAGAGTAGCGCAGCGCAGAAAGATGTTTTCGTGGAGCCTACGATAGTTGAAGAGGAAGTTAATAATGATGATCATGAAACTTCGGATCAAGTTACTATTGAACCTCATATGTCAACAAGGGCGTGTACTACTCCTGAGTGGTACGGCAACCCTGTCTTGGAGGTCATGTTGTTAGACAATGATGGACCTACGAGCTATGGAGAAGCGATGATGGGCTCGGATTCCAAGAAATGGTTAGAGGCCATGATGGGATCTATGTATGAAACAAAGTATGGACTTTGGAAGTATTACCTGAAGGTAGAAAGGCCATTCAGAACAAATGGATCTTTAATAGGAAGACGGATGCAGATGGTAATGTCACCGTCTATAAAGCTTGACTTGTGGCAAAGGGTTTTTCACAAGTTCAAGGAGTTGACTACGACAAGACCTTCTCACCCGTAGCGATGCTTAAGTCCGTCAGAATCATGTTAGCAATAACTGCATATTTTGACTATGAAATTTGGCAGATGAATGTCAAAACAGCATTCCTTAACGATTTCCTTAAGGAAGAGTTGTATATGATACAACCGGAAGGTTTTGTCGATCCAGAGAATGCTGACAACGTTTGCAGACTCCAGCAATCCATTTATGGACTGGTGCAAGCATCTCGGAGTTGGAATCTGCGCTTTGATGAGGTGATCAAAGCGTTCGGGTTTATACAAGTTTACGGAGAAGCTCGTATTTACAAGAAAGTGAGTGGGAGCTCTATAGCGTTTCTAATATTATATGTGGATGATATATTGCTGATTGGGAACAATATAGGAATGCTGAAAAGCGTAAAGGAATATTTGAATAAGAGTTTTTCAATGAAGGACCTAGGAGAAGCTGCTTTCATATTAGGCATTAAGATCTATAGAGATAGATCTAGACGCTTAATAGGACTTTCACAGAGCACATGCCTTGATAAAGTTTTGAAGAAGTTCAAAATGGATCAGTCCAAGAAGGGGTTCTTGCCTTTTTTACAAGGTGTGAAGTTGAGTAAGACTCAATGCCCAGTGACTGTAGAAGATAGAGAGATGATGAGTGTCATCCCCTATGCTTCAGTGATAAACCACAAATATAGGGGATCGCAACAGTCTTCGAGGGTAGAGTATTCAATCCAAATTTATTGACTTGACACCAGGGGAGCCAAAGAATATTCTCGAGTATTTGCAGCTGAGTTGTCAATTCAACCACACCTGTAAGACTTAATATCTGCAGCAAAGTATTCAGTACCAAAGTAGTATGGAAGTAACGGTAACGATAGCAAAAATAACAGTAGCAGTTTTGTAGTGATTGTAATAGTAGCAATAGAGAAGTAACTTAGCAAGGATCAATTTGTGGAAATCTCGTAGGCAATGGGTCGGTGATGGATAATTATGTTGGATGGCATTCATCATGCAACAGTTATAACATAGGGTGACACAGAAATAGCTCCAATTCATCAATGTAATGTAGGCATGTATTCCATATATAGTCATACGTGCTTATGGAAAAGAACTTGCATGACATCTTTTGTCCTACCCTCTCGTGGCAGCAGAGTCCTAATGGAAACTAAGGGATATTAAGGCCTCCTTTTAATAGAGAACCAGACCAAAGTATTAGCACTTAGTGAATACATCAACTCCTCAAACTACGGTAAACACCGGACAGAATCCCAGTTATTGCCACCCTTGGGGATGCGGATCATAACTCATAATAGGTGTCTACAACTTGCAAGATAGGATCAAGAACAGATATATATTCATGAAAACATAATAGGTTCAGATCTTAAATCATGGCACTCGGGCCCTAGTGACAAGCATTAAGCATAGCAAAGTCATAGCAACATCAATCTCAGAACATAGTGGATACTAGGAATCAAACCCTAATAAAACTAACTCGATTACATGATAGATATCATCCAACCCATCACCGTCCAGCAAGCCTACGATGGAATTACTCATGAACAGAGGAGAGCATCATGGAATTGGTCATGAAGGATGGTTAGTGGAGCAATAGTGGCTCCACAAGCTTGCTAGGCGCGGCCAGGGGGTGGTCGCGCCTAGCAGGCTTGCCACCTGTGTGTGGCCCCCTCCAGTTGATTCTTTCACCAGTATTTTATGTTAATTGGAAAAATATTCTCCGTAAATTTTCAAGTCAATCCGAGAACTTTTATTTATGCACAAAAGTAACACAAGGGCAAATTCTGCTGAAAACAGCGTCAGTTCGGGTTAGTTCCATTCAAATCATGCAAATTAGAGTCCAAAACAAGGGCAAAAGAGTTTGGAAAAGTAGATACAATGGAGATGTATCAACTCCCCCAATCTTAACCCATTTCTTGTCCTCAAGCAATTCAGTTGATAAACTGAAGGTGATAAACAAAAACTTTTAGAAACTCCGTTTGATCTTGTTGTTGTAAATATGTCTAACTGATGTTCAGATTTTTAGCAAAGATCATGGACTAACCATGTTCAAAATAACATTTGGGTCTCACATTTACTCATATCAATGACTTAATTAACTAGTGAGCAATAATAATAACTCTCGGATGACAACACTTCATCAAAACAACCATGATAAAATATGACAAAATGGTATCTCGCTAGCCCTTTCTGAGACTGCAAAACATAAATATAGAGCACCTCTAAAGAACATGGACTGACTAGACATTGTAATTCATGGTGAAAGATATCCAGTCATGCTCATACTCAATATCAATTAATAGCAAAGCATACAAATGACTGTGGTGCTCTCTAACTGGTGCCTCTTATAAGAGGAGGATGAATCAACAATAAAGTAAATGGAAAGGCCCTTCGTAGAGAGAAGCATTAATTTGCAGAGGTGCCACAGCTCGAGTTTTTAAAACAGAGATGAGTAATAATTTTTGAGAGATATGCTTTCATTGCTCACATAACAACCAAAAGGTTTTCAACATCTTCCATGCCAGATACATTATAGGCGGTTCCCAAACAGAATGATAAAGTTTTTACTCCCCCTCAACCAATTAGTCACATTCCATGGTGAGCCAAATCCACGGGTACAGTCCATACAAACACGGTCCTGGGGGAGTTTTGTTTAATTATATTTTGACTTTATTTCGAGCATGGAACTAGGCATCCCGATTACCAGTCACTTTCTCATGAATGATAGTGAATCAACACATATCGTGAGAATAACCCACCTAGCATGGAAGATACTGGTAGCCCCTAGTCGCCACATGAGCGATTTGGGCATACAAAACAGAATGTTTATTTCAAGGTTTAGAGTTTGGCACATGCAAATTTACTTGGAACGGCAGGTAAATACCGCATATAGGCAGGTATGATGGACTCATATGGAACAACTTTGGGTTTGAGGAACTGGATGCACAAGCAGTATTCCTACTTAGTACAAGTGAAGGCTAGCAAAAGACTGGGGAGCGGCCAACTAGAGAGCGACACGGTCATCAACATGCTTTGAGATTAACCAACATTGAATGTAAGCATGAGTAGGATATAAATCACCATGAACATAAATATCGTAGGGGCTATGTTGATTTTGTTTCAACTACATGCATGAACATGTGCCAAGTCGAGCCACTTGAATCGTTCATAGGAGGATACCATCCCATCATACTACACCACAACCATTTTAAATATGCATGTTGGCACCCAAGACAAACCATTATCCACTCTTAGCTAATTAAGCATGACATGAGTAACTATAATCTCTAATTTTCATTGCAAATATGTTTCACCCAAGATGAACTGAATTTAGAAAGATGAGCTAATCATATTTAAAAAACCAAGATAGGTCAAGTTCATACCATCTTTTCTCCATCTCAATCTTTTCATCAAATATTGTCATTATTGCCTTTCACTTGCATGACCTAACGGTGTGGATAATAATAAGAGTGCACATGCATTGGACTAAGCTGGAATCTGCAAACAATAACTCAAAGGAGAAGGCAAGGTAATATGGTCTCTCTGATCGATAAACAATTATGCATATCAGATCCACTCAACATTTTCATTGTAGTCTTCTCCTTATGGCCCAAATAAAGAAAAATCAAAACAAGAACGAGAAAAACTATTTACACGGGAAAGCTCCCAACAAACAAAACAAGAACGAAAAATCTTTTTGGGTTTTCTTTTAATACTACAACTAAACAAACTAGAAGATAAAGCTATAACTAATTTTTCTGTATTTCTCTCAAAGTGAATTAAACACACAAGAAGAAAGCGAAACAAGGAAATAAACTACCATGGATGGTACAATGAAAAAGTATGAACACTGACTACTAAAATGTGAGAACATGAGTGTAATGCCGGTGAGAAATGCGTACTCCCCCAAGCTTAGGCTTTTGGCCTAAGTTGGTCTAGGGCCATGGCTGGAAACAACTCTCTCCAGGATACTTCGGAGCGTCCTCGGAGTTCCTTTGGTTGGCGAGCTCCCGCGGCTCCCACTAAAAACTGTCTCAGGGTACAGATCAAGGGCCGGTGCCGGTTCTGGAGCTGGGGGTTGTGTCAGACCCCGATATTTATAAATGTCTCCAGGCATAATGTTGTACCTGCCTGAGTGAATATAGAACAAAGAATAAGTAGGCAGAGTAATAATCTCACAAGTACCCTGGCTAAAAACTAAGTTATAAAGCAGCCTCCTATCCTCATTTTTCTTAATAACATCATGTGCTACCATACGGTCATAATCTAAGAACCTCGAGGGTAGCAGCCTCTCATCTTCCTCATTAAGCCTAATGGGTATCTCAAAGTGTTTGACCAGACGAGATGCAAAGATACCTCCAAATATGGGGCCCCTCGAACGATTGGAGTTCAACCGTTGGGCCACCATAGCGCCCAGACTAAAGGTTCTATCAGCAAATAAAGCATGGCACAGAATGGTGAGGTCAGGAGCACTAAGACCTCCAGTCTCCCGATGACCAACTAAACATCTCCCCGCAAATAATAAATAATAACGTAGCACAGGAAAAATGTAAACTAGCTGCTCTTGCCTTTGACACACCTCTCTCTTCCCCTACAGTGAATGTGGTAATCAAATATTCCATGTCTCTAGGACATGGTTCCCTAATGCTGCCCTCATAGGGTATTTTGCAAACTTTGCAAAAATCATAAAGGTTCATTTTCTTAGGCACATCATATAAGTGAAATTCTATAGAAGGAGAATCTTCCCTAACATGAAAATGAAAATTTTGCACAAAGGTATTCGTGAGCAAGAGGTACTGGAGGAAGTCGGTGAGGCCTGCATTTTCCGCCAAATGATAGAAATCTTCATAAATGCCCGCTGCCCTCAAGAATGTGTCACATGGTCAAAATTTTGCGACGCGAGGAAGATTATACTTGGGTTTCTCCCTCATCTCATTTTCACATTCCTTAGAACTCCGGATTGAAGAGCCTCTTAACAATCTCCTCAGCATTTCTTTTTCTGAAATTTTTAGTGACTCAAAATAAAGGTGAACAAAACTCAACAAAACTCATAGCAACTACTCCTACCAGTGCCTAGAGGCTATATCATGCATCAAAACTACTTGGAACCATACAAATTTGACATGCAAGCTCAAGAACAAGGTCACCACAGCAGCAAAAAATTGGAATATATAAAGCACTAGAACAAAACTAATTGGACCATTGGAGGAGTCACATATCGAAAAACAATCTCCCGAAATAGTTGTATGAATGAAGCTTTGGACAAGGAGATCGAAAATGGCAGCAAAATGAGCTAGAACACGGGTTTGAGCAATGGTGGGATTTTTACTGGAGGAAGATGGACTGGATGAATGCTGGAATAAGTGAAGGGGGGCCACATGGGACCCACAAGTCTGCTAGGCGCGGCGAGGTGGGTGGTCGCACCTTGTGAGCTTGTGACCCACTGGTGCAGCCCCCTGTTGTGTGCTCAGTGCCAGATATTTTAAAATATTCTAGAAAAATCATACAACATTTCAGGGCATTTGAAGAACTCTTATTTTTTGGGTCATTTTTCTATCGCATGGAAAACTCACAAAACAGAAAAATAATAACATTTTTATTTAATTTACTCTAACTAACAAAAAGTAAAAGTTGGATACAGAAAGTTGTGCTTTCTAAATTCAAGCATCTCATGCTCATCAAAAGGAATCCATCAATAAGGTTGATCAAGTCTTAATAAACGAACTTCTTTCGAGTAACATGAAACCAGAGAATTTTCGAATAACACTAAGTTACCTCAATGGGGATATGCATGTCCCCAACAATAAGTATATCATATTTCTTCTTGATAGTAGGAAGAGGGAATTCAAAGTCTCCAATAATAATCGTCGGAATTTTTTCAATGGAGTTGATACTATGAACTTGAGGTTGTTTCTTCGGAAAGTGTACCGTATGCTCATTACCATTAATATGAAAAGTGGCATTGTCCTTGTTGCAAACAATAATAGCCCCTCCAGTATTCAAAAAGAGTCTACCAAGGATGATCGATATATTGTCGTCCTGGGGAATATCAAGAATAACAAAGTCTGTTAAGATAGTAGCATTTGCAACTACGACAGGTACATCCTCACAAATACTGATAGGTAGAGCAGTTGATTTATCAGCCATTTGCAAAGAGATTTCAGTAGGTGTCAACCTATTCAAATCAAGTCTAGGATATAAAGAGAAAGGCATAACACTAACACCAGCTCCCAAATCACATAAAGCGGTTTTAACATAATTCCCTTTAATAGAGAATGGTATAGTTGGTATTCCTGGATCTCCTAACTCCACCCTTAAAAGTATAATTAGCAAGCATGGTGGAAATTTCAGCTTCCGATATCTTCCTTTTATTAGTCACAATATCTTTCATGTACTTAGCATAAGGAGACATTTTCAGAATATCAGTCAAGCGCATATGCAAAAAGATAGGTCTAAGAATTTCAACAAAGAGCTCAAAATCCTCTTCCTCCTTTTTCTTGGATGGTTTAGGAGGAAAGGGCATGGGTTTTTGAACCCATGGTTCTCTTTCTTTACCATGCTTCCTAGCAATAAAATCTCTCTTGTCATATCTTTTATTCTTAGGTTGTGGGTTATCAAGATCAACAGTAGGTTCAATCTCCACATCATTATCATTACTAGGTTGAGCATCAACATGAACTTCACCATTAATATTATAACTAGGCTCATGTTCATCTCTAGATTGTGTCTCAGCATCAGAAACAGAAATATCATTTGGGATTTCAGGTGTATCTATAACAGGTTCACTAGCAGCATGCAAAGTTCTATCATCATCCTTGTTGCTCTTATTATTGGAACAACTAGGTGCATCAATATTACTTCTTTGAGAATCTTGCTCAATTCTCTTAGGGTGGCCCTTAGGATACAACGGTTCCTGAGTCATTCTTCCACCTCTAGTCACAACCTTAATAGAATGATCATTATTCTTACTATTCATCTCATTAACCAAATCATTCTATGCCTTGAGTACTTGTTCTACTTGAGTAGTTACCATGGAAGCATGTTTACTAATCAGTTTGAGATAGTTGATAGTTCTACTCATATAATCACCTAAGCTATCAAGCATGAAATCATTATGTTTCAACTGTCTACTAATATAAGCATTAAAATTTTCTTGCTTAACAACAAAATTATCAAACTCGTCCAAACATTGGCTAGCAGAATTATTATAAGGAATATCGCTTTCATCGAATCTACGAAGAGAATTTACCTCTACTACATGTATCGGGTTATCAAGACCATGTATTTCTTCAATAGGTGGTAGATTCTTGACATCTTTAGCTTTAATGTGTTTTTCTTTTATAGATTTCTTTGCCTCTTGCATATCTTCAGGACTTAGAAATAGAATACCTCTTTTCTTTGGAGTTGGCTTCGGAGGTGGTTCGGGGATAGCCCAATCATTATCATTGCTCAATATATTATTCAATAGTATTTTAGCTTGTTCAACAGTTCGTTCCCTAAAAACACAACCAACACAACTATCTAGGTGGTCCCTAGAAGCATTGGTTAGTCCGTTATAAAAGATATCAAGTATTTCATTTTTCTTGAAAGGGTGATCAAGCAAAGCATTTAGTAGTTGGAGAAGCCTCCCGCAAGCTTGTGGGAGTCTCTCTTTTCAATTTGCACAAAGTTAAATATTTCCTGCAAGGCAGCTTGCTTCTTATGGGCAGGAAAATATTTTTCGGAGAAGTAATATATCATATCCTGGGGGCTACGCACACAACCATGAGCAAGAGAGTTGAACCATATCTTAGCATCACCCTTTAATGAGAAATAAAACAACTTGAGGATATAATAATAACGAATTTTTTCCTCATGAGTAAATAGGGTGGCTATATCATTTAGTTTTGTAAGATGTGCCACGACAGATTCAGATTCATAACCATGGAAGGATCAGATTAGACCAAAGTAATTAACTCAAGATCGATAGAGAATTCATAATCCTTATCACTAACAAAGATAGGTGAAGTAGCAAACTTAGGATCATATTTCATTCTAGCATTCAAAGATTTTTCTTTCCACTTGCATAGCAATTTTTTAAGATCATCTCTATCCTTACAAGCAAGAAAGTCCATAGATACATCTCCTTCCATAACATAACCCTCAGGAATATCAGGCAATTCATATCTGGGAGAGCTAGGTCTAGCAGGTGTCTCATAGTGTTCAGTTTCAATAATCTCATCAATTTCAGAAGTATCATAATTTTCAGCATTGGCTCTAGCAATTTGTTTATCAAGAAATTCTCCCAGTGGCACAGTATTATCAAGCGAAGTATCATCATAAGCATCATGCATAGCAGAAGTGGCATCATCAATTACTTGCGACATATCAGAATTACTAGCAGGTGGTGGTGTCGCAAACTTACTCATAACAGAAGGTGAATCAAGTGCAGAGCTAGATGGCAGTTCCTTACCTCCCCTCGTAGTAGAGGGATAGATCTTGGTTTTTGGATCTTTTAGTTTCTTCATAGTGATCAGCAGATATAAATCCCAATTGACTCAAAGAATAGAGCTATGCTCCCCGGCAACGGCGCCAGAAAAAGGTCTTGATAACCCACAAGTATAGGGGATCGCAACAGATTTCGAGGGTAGAGTATTCAACCCAAATTTATTGATCCGACACAAGGGGGGCCAAAGAATATTCTCGGGTATTTGCAACTGATTTGTCAATTTAACCACACCTGTAGGACTTAATATCTATAGCAAAGTATTCAGTAGCAAAGTAGTATGGAAGTAATGGTAACGATAGCAAAAGTAACAGTAGCAGTTTTGTAGTGATTGTAACAGTAGCAACAAAGAAGTAACTTAGCAAGGATCAATATGTGGAAAGCTCATAGGCAATGGATCGGTGATGGATAATTATGTTGGATGGCATTCATCATGCAATAGTTATAACATGGGGTGACACAGAACTAGCTCCAATTCATCAATGTAATGTAGGCATGTATTCCATATATAGTCATACGTGCTTATGGAAAAGAACTTGCATGACATCTTTAGTCCTACCCTCCCGTGGTAGTCGGGTCCTAATGGAAACTAAGGGATATTAGGGCCTCCTTTTAATAGAGAGCCGGACCAAAGTATTAGCACTTAGTGAATACATCAACTCCTCAAACTACGGTAATACAACATCACAACAAACCTTGCAAGTAATGTGACTAAAGTGTCACGGAGAGGTATCTTAGGGCCCACTCGGTAATACAACATCACAACAAACCTTGCAAGTAATGTGACTAAAGTGTTAGCCACGGGATCTTGTATTACGAAATGAGTAAAGAAACTTCCCGGTAACGAGATTGAACTAGGTATACAGATACCAACGAACGAATCTCGGGCAAGTAACATACCGAAGAACAAAGGGAACAGCGTACGGGATTAACTGAATCCTTGACATAAAGGTTCAACCAATAAAGATCTTCGTAGAATATGTAGGAACCAATATGGGCATCCAGGTCCTGCTATTGGTTATTGACCGTAGAGGTTTCTCGGTCATGTCTACATAGTTCTCGAGCCCGCAGGGTCTGCACACTTAAGGTTCGGTGACGTTTCGGTAGTATAGAGTTATGTATGGTGGTGACCGAAGGTTGTTCGGAGTCCCGGATGAGATGCCGTACATCGTGAGGAGCTCCGGAATGGTCCGTACGTAAAGATTGATATGTAGGAAGTCCTGTTTTGGTCACCGGAAAAGTTTCGGACTCATCGGTAGTGTATGGGAGTGCCGGGAGGATACCGAGGAACCATCGGGAGGTGTGTCTCGACCCAAGGGGCTACATGGGCTGTGGGAGGAGGTAAACCAGCCCCTAGTGGGCTGGCCAAAGCGCCACTAGAGGCCCATGCGGCTGGGTGGAGAAACCCAAACTGGGAAGGAGGATTCCAAGTGGGAGAAACGGAGTCCTAATCCTACTAGGATTGGAGGAGGACTCCTCCTCTCTCCCCTTCGGCCGAAGCTAGGGTTAGCCCCTTGGGGGACAATCCTCCTCCCTCCCTCCTACTATATATACTAAAGGTATTGAGGGTTTTTGAACATAGAAATCAGCGACGTGCTACCCTCTCCTCTAGATCGTAGTTCTTCATCTAGATCGTTTCAGCGGTGCTTAGGCGAAGCCCTGCTGAAATAGTTCCACCATCGCGGCCATGCCGTCGCGCTGCTGGAGAACTCTTCTACATCTCTGCTCCCTCTTGCTAGATCAAGAAGGCGTAGATCGTCATCGAGTTGTACGTGTGCTAGACGCGGAGGTGTCGTCTGTTCGGCGCTAGATCGGAACGGATCATGATTGGATCGAGGGACGCTCGACGATTTGGATCGCAAAGACGTTTGACTACATCAACTGTGTTTCTTAACGCTTCCCGCTTAGCGATCTACAAGGGTATGTAGATCCACTCTCCCTCTCGTATATGCTCATCACCATGGATAGATCTTGCGTGTGCGTGAAAAAAAATTGTTTGCCATACAACGTTCCCCAACAAAAAGAACTTGGACATACGGTTCATTCCTTCCAAGGATCAAGTAGCCGATAGATTCACTAAAGCGTTGCCGGCCAAGCCTTTTGAGGAATTCAAGAAAAATCTTAACATAGGATAGTTTAGATTAAGGGAGGGTGTTAGAGTTTGAGTTGTGCACTACATGTAATCTTAAACTACCTCTATCTCTTCCCTCTAGTCTCTATTTCTATTCTCTTGTACCGAACCAGGATTGATTGCTAGCGATCGATCCTCTTCTTATACACTACGACAAGGCTGTTCTGCCACCTATAATAAACACATGTGGCTCTCCCAAAGGAGAGTAGGAACGCTTCCTAGATTAATTCGTACACATCGATCTACTGATAGCGCAATTTAATAGATGTTCGTGCATTTCTTGCTAGTGTATAGAATAGAGATAAGATTACATGTGAAGAAGCAACGTTTAATTCTTTAGACTCGAAGAAAAAATAAGCATGCAAGATTAAGACTCTAAAGATCAACACCAAACGCATCAAAAAGGCATTAATCCAACTTACGAAAATAGATATAGAAGTTGGATATCTTTTGAAATATCCTTTTTGTTCTTGTTTTCTTTGATCTTATTATTCTAGCCAAGATTTGATTAAAATGTACTTTACTCAATGTATGGAGATCTAATACTATTCCCTTCGTCCCAAAATAAGTGACTCAAAAGTGACTTAATTTTGTACTAAAGTTATTACAAAATTGAGGCATTTTTGAGTCACTTATTTTGATACTGAGGGAGTACATGAAAAGCAAACAAAAAGTCAATATATGGACCGATCCATGGGTACCAAGCAGCCCGGACAGGAGAATTATCTCCCCAAGAGGACATACAGTACTATCGCAAGTTAGTGATCTATTAGATCCTAACACAGGTGCTTGGGATGAAGAACTGTTGTCTTCGATCCTCAACCCTGTAGACGTAAGGAGAGTGTTGCAAATTCCACTGAGTCACAATTCTTTTGAGGATTTTATTGCCTGGCATCCGGACCATCGAGGAATTTTACATAAGGTCGGCCTACAAATTACAGTGGATACGTACTTTTCAGTCAACATACATCCTCAGTGGCAAGACCAGGGGGTTCAAATTCACCGAAAATATGGAGGAAATTATGGAAGTTGAAGATCCCACGTAAAATATCTATATTCTGCTGGCGAGCTCTACATGGAATTATAACCCTGAAATCGATCCTTACTAACAGGCATGTGGGTTCGGATGGGGCCTATCCGATATGTCATCAAGCAGCAAGGGATGTCCGACACCTATTGTTTGAGTGTACACATGCTGTCGCATTATGGAACCAGCTAGGAGTATGGCAAATCATAGAGGAGGCGAAGGAGATTGACCGATCAGGATCTATTATTGTGGAACACTTGTTGTCGTCCATGGATCATCCGGTCCCCTTAAAACCCAACCTGGATATCAAACAGATTATTGCAGTTGGATCTTGGTATCTGTGGTGGATACGCGTCAGTTTACACATGCTGGAAAACCACCCCACCAATGAGATGGCCTATGTCTGTGTTGGCAATAGCAAACAATTTTCAGGAGGCAAATGCAAAGAAGCAGAATGAGCAGAGGAAGAGATGAAATAAACCTGAGCCTAATTTCGTGAAACTAAACGTTGATGCTGCCTTTCACGAGGATGAAGGGGCTGGTGCTATAGCAGCAGTACTGAGGGATTCTAAAGGGATTTTCCTTGCTGCTCAATGCAAATATTTTCCTCATATGACAGATGTTGTGACAGCAGAACCTATGGCAATGAAGGAGGGGCTGATTTTTGCTAATTTGCTGGGATGCTCAAGACTGGAAGCAGAATCAAATTCATCAGTTGTAATTCAATATTGCACAGGAGAAAATCAATGGTGGGATTCGTCTGCAGCTGTGTTTGTGAATTGCGTGGATGTGGCTTCACTTATCGGGAAGGTCAAGTTTAAACACTGTTTTCAATCTTGTAATCAAGCGGCACATGTGCTAGCTAGCTATAGTTTTTGTAATAAGACTTCTAATAGTTGGTCAGACGAGGCTCCGGCCTGTCTGGTTTCCAGTATCGTGGATGATGTAATTCCTTTCACGATGCAATTCCTTTCGTTGATCAATAAAGCCATGATGGCCTTCCTAAAAAAAATACACGATATAATAAACAACCAAAGAAGGGTTGAGAAGTCCACGGCAAGCATCAGCAGACGTCCTGCGGTGTGCTGTCATAGACTCCTAGCTAGAGCAGACGAATGAAAAACACTTGCCCTAGAGAACCCTGCCATCACCCACGTACTGGTAGTACACACTGACACGCACATTTGCTACCCTGCACGGTACATATACGTACACACGCCACGGCAACACACGACATGCACACGCTCGTCGTGTGCACCACACAAACGTATGTACGTACGCGGACGCATGCATAGTGCGTTACGTACGTTACGTTATCTACGAAACCCCTAGCTAGCTAGCTAGCTAGGTTAGCTAGGTGAACTGCAAACCTCTAGCTTAGCTTCACTGGAACTCGGCGAACAGGCCATCCGCCGGCGGGTACAGCGAGAACCCGCCGCCGTGGAACAGGCCCAGCTCCTCGGCCGCCATGTCCAAGAACACCTGGTACTCCTCCGCCGTCACGGCCGTCGTCACGTTGGACGCCGCCGAGGAGTCGTCCCCGGGTGGCAGCAACGGCGCCGTTGCTGGCAGCGCTCCTTCCCGTGGCGCTGACCCTTCGCGTGCCGCGGACTTGCGGCGGAAAGTGTCCCCGACCTCGGAGTTCCAGAGGCGCAGGAAGACGTCGGACGGCGCGTCTGCCCCGTGCTCGGCGCTGGCCGCGGCGGTCGACGAGGACGAGGAGGCGGTCACGCTGGTGGTCGCCGCGGAGGTGGAGAGCATGGAGAGGCGCGCCTCGGCTTCTAGGCGGGCGGTCTCCCACTGGGCCGTGTGGCGCGCGGCGAGGCAGCCGGCGCCAGCAGAGGCGCCTGCGCTGGCCAGGGCGGGGAGCTGCTCGCCGACGAGCGCCGCCTGGCGGAGCTGCTTCTTGAGGTTGGTGTTCCAGTAGTTCTTGATCTCGTTGTCCGTCCGGCCGGGCAGCTGCGCCGCGATCATGGACCACCTGGTTGAGAAGATCGACCACCACGATACAACAACCGTCAGAGCGTCGGTTTTGGATGCACATGGTCAGCGAAACACAGATGACTTAATAAATGACATCGTTCGTTCATCATTCAATGAGCATCCTCATTCAATACATGCAAAGATACGCACGTATACCGTATACGTAGTACCAGCACGAAATGTGTTAACAGTAGTAGGAGTACTCACTTGTTGCCGACGATGGCGTGGAGCTGGAGGATGGACTTGTGCTCCTCGGGGGTGAAGGGCCCGCGCTTGATGTCCGGCCGGAGGTAGTTCGTCCACCGCAGCCGGCAGCTCTTGCCGCACCGGTTCAGCCCTGCACGAACGCACGCGCCGTCAGCACCTCAACGAAATCGCCCAACCACACAAATCATCCGTGCGCAGTAAGAAACAGCAGTAAGAACGCATGCATGCTCGCCGGCACGTACCGGCGAGCTTGGGGAGCATGCGCCAGTTGCCGGGGGCGTTGGCCTGGACGTAGTCGACGAGGAGCTTGTCCTCCTCCGGCGTCCACGGCCCTTTCTTCAGCCCCTGCCTGCTCTCGCAGCAGGGAGTCCTCCCCATGGCGCCGCCGCGCGCACTACCACCGACGGAATGGACGAGCTCTCCGCCGACTAGATCGACCGATGTACTTATCCACCGCCGGAGCAGTAGCAGGCAGCGAGCGAGCTTGGGCGGTTGGCGACACAGACAGGGAGAGCAGCAAGACGGGACGTGGGCAATCAATGCGTGGATGGATTTATAGGCCCAGGGGGGTGCCGGAGGGTCATAAATGCCCCGGATTTTCACCTGCTGCTGCGAACAACGAGAGTGAGGGGAAAAAGGGCGTCGATAATAAGTGGTCGAGCTGACGGGCAGAGGGCACCGCATTGAAGACGCATGATGCGCATTCTTTCCTGCAAGTACGACGAGAGGGCCAGGGAAAATTCAATGCCCTGGTAGGGGACTACCCCTTCCTTGTCTGCAGTTGCACGATGTACAGCTGCGCTACAGTACATCAGAGGGTCGGGTGCGTTCTCAACTGGACGACCTGAGTAGTAGGAGTAAAAATCAACTCGCGATCACCCCCCGCTTTGATCGCTCGAGCTTCTGAATTGCTCACGTAATAATCAGGTGATTTCAGAAATGTGCCACGCTGACACGTTTTGCCCATGTGTCATGTCCTAGGGTGGGTATGTCAGGCTTGCGTTTTCTTGCTCGCGTGGCATCGTAGTCAGCATGATTCTTTGCGTTCGGTTCTCCTTCAGAAGCACAAACATTATCGACGCGTTAGGTTACAAAAATTGTGAGTGAAGCTTGCCTCAGTGAAGCCTATTCTAGTATATACAGGCTCTGTCCCATGGTCTGCATGTCGTTTGATAGGTCAAATCAATCCTTCATGTAGTGTAAATTGCACCGTTCCGAGATTTAATTTGAAAAAAGATCGATCTAAGCGTTGCTGGCGGACCTGGCTGAGAGTACTAAGTTTCATAAGAGCCCGTGTGCATGCAAGCCACGCAACCAAACAACTGAATACTTAATCTGATACAGTCTGATTAGGCTTGATGCAGGCTATCAAACACATTCTACGCTTCTTAGCGGATGCGGAAAATTCATGTGACTTCGGATCACTGCTATCTCAACGGTATTTTAGCATGATCAAACATAATGACAGGTTTGTCGAAGTAGACTGCTATCTTTTTCTTCAATTTTTATATGAACCTTGTTGTATTTGTACGATTGTTTTGTCTATAAAGAGGGACGAAAGACTATTTTGTCACTGAATAAACATTTTTAAAGCCAAATGACCATATTAGCATATTATGCAAGTTGGGTGAATACGAGTAAACTTTACTCCCAAGAGTAATACATTTGAAAAGTATTCATAAAATTTTAAAACAAAAACAATAAAAATAAATATAAAAAAGAACGGGACGATAAAACATGAAGAACACTAGTAGCAAAAGAAAAACTAATGGAACCTTCCCAAAATCAGAATGACCTCCCTACATGGTCAACACGATGGCACTCATGCGGACCGCATTTGCTCAACCAACTCTGTGATATGGAGGGAATGTGAATTGCAATAATAATCCTTGGGAGAAAAAAGAAAATTTATTCTAAAACCAAAGAACGGCGACAAAGCGCTTGTTGCCCTCTAGTTCTAACTAAGTTAACATGATTTTGATGGAATTACTATCATACCAATTTTCTAGTGATGTCAATTTGGTGATATAAATATCTTGATACGAGTATCAAAACAAGTGCGGCGTGGAGTAGCTAGGGATGGAAATGGCTACCCGTTACCCGAATACCTTGTCGGTAAAAAACCTATTAGGGTAAGAATATGGGACACAAAGTTATTCATGGGTAATAAATAGGGGAAGATGAAACCCATCGGGTAGAGCGGGTACGGGTATGGGATCGTATAACCCATAGCCATATACCCATGGGCCCATGTAAAATCTAACAAGTACGGCCAAATTATCTCTACTCTTTGTCATGAATTTGTGGACTCTGTTTATGATTATGTGATGTTGTTTCGATGTGTTGTTACCACTGCAAAATCTGCTCTATTTTGCAATGTTTCAATTGTGTCATGGAAGACCGTCTTTTCTTCACGGAAAATACCCCAATGGCATTTTCCGGCCGTGACCCCCATCATCACTAAAGCGCCGTCATAAAAATAAGAAAATATTGACAGTACCATGTCCTCCGTCATCCAAGATCGTGTCCTATGTGACGAAAACGAAATTGTCACTAATGGTTGGTTTCGCTGAATGCCTAGAATGTCACCTATGATAGGCCAACATGTCACCTAAGATCATTTTTTGGTGACGATAACCCGTCACTAGAGATCGTTCGTGGGGTTGACCGGTCATAGATTTTGAGAAGTGAGGCCAGTAGTTGCTGGCATGGTTGCTTTCATGTGAGTCTACCATGGGTTTTATCGTCGCCGGTCCCATCAGTAATAAGTAGGTGTCAGTTTTGACCGGTCAACGCTGGTGACATAAGGGCCCAGAAGATGCTGACATGACTGCTTATCGGACCATGCATTGCTTTTTCTGCGATGATGTGTCGTTTGACCGATCAACGATTCTGACATGTGAACCCATTGTAGTACTGACGTGGATGTTGGCAATCGGGTCCATATGTGGGTGGCATGGCTTCTTACATGGAATTTTTTCAGAAATAGCACCATTTTTACAGCAATTTTCAAAAAAAGTGTACGTTTTAAAAAAATCAGCTTTAGCACCCTGTTGGCCTTCTCTGGGCCGACCGGGGGGTAGTCTGCCGGCCCTGGGCCGAAACCTGGCTGTCGGCCAGGCCCAGGTCGACTCGGCCAGCCCCAGGCCGAGGGCCCACCTATCGGCCAGGTGGAGGCCGACAGCTCCCCAGATAAGGCTGCGTCGGCCGGTTCCCTTCTTCCTCCTTCTTCTTCCTTTTTTCTCTTCTATTAGGCCGAATTCACACCCCCCCCCTTGATCTCCCAATCCCTCCACTCATTTTCCATTTCAATCCGATGAATTGGTAGATCGTGTATTCCTCCCCCGCCCTACGTTTTATTTTCCGCAACGGTGTACTGGTTTGCTCGTGTGGAGAAGAAGATGGTGTGGTGGTGGAGCTTGCAATGGTGAGAAGGTGGAGTGGTGTAGAGGAAGAAGAAGGTGGAGAGGAAGAAGGAGTGCACTTACGCGTCGAAGGTATAAATTTTTTGCTGTTAATTTCGGTTTTTGTTGTTGTTTTTTAATGTACGTACAATTAGTTTATGTTATTTTTAGTAGCGTAGTTATTTTAGGTTACTTGTGTTAGTGTAGTGATTTTAGTGTAGCCATATGAAGGTAGTTTTAGTTAGTGTAGTCATATTAGTATCGGGTTTTAGTTTTTGTTTTCGTAGTATAGGTTTAGTTAGTTTAGTCATAGTATTGTCGGTTAATTTTTGTGTAGCTCATTTTAATGTAGGTTTTTTAGGTACATTACAGTGTACGTTTTATTTTAGTGTCGATATATTCGTTGCGAATAATGAGAAGCTGGCATTGTCTGACCAGGTTAAAATGTCTGAATCCGTAAATCTGACTGTGTATTACGGCCCTGGTACTGTTCGATATAATGAGTTGGGGGTTGATCTTAGCGAGTTTAAAACAGGCGAGATGACACTTTCAGACCCGAACAGACTGGACATTAGGCAGTTGAAGCACTAGTTGACTACTAGTTTTGGCCTCGATCCTGAAGTTTGTTCCGTCAGTATTCATGCCTTGTGGACCAAATCCTGTAAAAATGTCAAGCGGAATTTGATTCCGATAGATAGGAGCGAGCATTGGTTGTCTCTGTTAAGTCATTGCAGAGACCGAAGAATCCATCAGTATGCCCTAGTGCAACCAGTGGCGAAGGAGGAGAACATCGTACCGCCAACCGTGGGGTATGATCCAGGCCAGAGTAGTCAAGTGGCTAACGAGATTTATGTATCCGGGTCACAGCCACCGGATGTGAATGATACTCAAGCCGACAATGAGTCAGATTATGTTAATGTTGGTCAGAGTATTCAATCGGTAGTATTAGCTGCCTCTGGTGTTGCTGATGGGGATGAGGAAGGCGAGGAAATGCAGAGGGTGATGGAGGAAGAGGACGAGGATGGGATTGCAGAGGAACTTGATTCTAAAAATTCCGAGGAGGAGGAGGAGGTACCAATTCCTGCTGCATGGGAGCAGGACATATCCGTCGGCTTTACTGTCAACGATGGCCATGAGACTCCATGGCAATATAATCTGAACCAAGTCCAGATCGGGGCTATGTTTGACACAAAGAAGAAATTGAAGTATGCGGTGATAAAGTGGGCTATGTCTATCCAGAGGGTTTTCCGGACACACATATCTAGTCCAACAAAATATACCGTGAAGTGTGCTGAATTAGGTTGTCCTGCGAAGGTGCACGGCCACGTGCCAAAGTGTCACATCCATTGGGTTGTGACAAATGCTGTACCGCATAATTGTGTTAGGAAAAACATGTTGGCTCGTCATCCAAACCTTACTTCAACTCTCATAGCGCAACTCATGTATACTGAGATAGTGACGAAGAAAGATATGGAAGCAAAGCACATCCAGACCATGGTGAAGGTCAGATGGAAGTATGGCATTCCATATGGGAAGGCTTGGAGAGCTAAGCAGAAGGCTATGGAGGAGAGGTTTGGGACGTTCTTCGACTCCTATGATAATGTTGTGCGTCTCCTTGACGTACTAAAGGAGAGGAATCCTGGCACTTATGTTAACATTCAGCACGTGGTTGGAAAGCATACCTGACTACAAGGTGTTGAAACGAGTATTCTTCTCTTTCGGTATGTGCATCGAAGCTTTCAGGCATTGTCCTCCTGTGATGTTTGTGGATGGTACATTCCTGACTAGTCAGTACAAAGGGCAAATCCTGACTGCTATTGGTGTGGACGGGAACAACCAAATCATCCCACTAGCCATGGCATTTGTGGAGGGTGAGAACTTTTCGAGCTGGGTATGGTTCTTCTGTCAAATTAAAATTGCGATCGTGAAGGATAGACCAAATGTGTGTCTCATTCATGACAGACATCCCGGTATACTGAAGGTCGTGAAGACACTAAGTAATCCAACTGCTGACGAGCCAACACCTTGGAAGGACTTGCAAAGCCGGTGGTGCATGCGCCATCTTGGTGCTAATTTTTTTCTCATAGTTCAAGAACAAACGGTTGATGAACTTGTTCAAGAAGTTATGCAAGCAGAACTAGCGGCGAAAATACGATTTTATTTTGTACAAACTTGATGAGTTCACTAAGAAGCAGGTGGTTGCTAGGAAGAAAATGGAGAAAGACCAGGTTAAATTAATAACACTCATTGCGGAGATGGAGGGGCCAGTTGGTCTTTGTGACTTGCCAGCAATTGACCCTCCTAATACGAAGCAAAAGAAGGACAGGGCAATAAAGAATTTTTCTGAGTGGATAGAGAAAGAGCCTCCAGTGAATTGGTCTTTGCTGCATGACACCCATGGATCTAGGTATGGCCACATGACAACTAATCTTGCAAAGATCTATAACTTTGTTCTCAGAGGGAATAGAGCATTGCCACTAACAGCTATTGTGGAGGGTGTATTCCATGGCACTGTGAGGTATTTCAGAGAAAGGCATGAGTTGGCAAGGAAGCATATTGAAGATAATCAGAACACTCCTTACTGCAGCCGTGTCATGGAGTATATGGCTGATAAGATAAAGAAATCCAAGAAGCACACCGTCACACTCATAGGTAATCAGGAAAGGAGGTGCAAGGTTCAACTTCCTACTGATGGTTTCGGTTCTGGAAATGAGGTGAGGACGCATGAGGTTACAATTGGAGCAGAATTTTATCCAACTTGTGAGTGTAGATGCAACAAGCCACAGTTGTTGCACCTGCCTTGCTCACATGTGTTGGCTGCCTGTGGCCAGATTGAGTTGGACGCTATGTCCTTCGTGTCTCCGTACTATTCAAAGGAGGCAGTACTCAATGTCTGGACAGGTGAGATGACAGGGTTTAGAGTCATCGACAATTTCAACAAGTTAAACGATGCTGATAGAGTATACATCCCGGATCCTGCACTATGGCGAACTAGCAGGGGCAGGCATAAGGTAAAGCGCATCCGAAACGATATGGACCAATCTGAATCGGGTGGAGCAACCAGGCAATGTTTGCTCTGTGCGGCGTATGGTCATAGGATGAAATATTGCCCCACACAAAAGAAAGACGGTGCTTCCACATCGACGAGTGCTTCTGCATCGACGACTGCAACAACAGTTGCAAGAGGAGGTCCTGGCAGTCGTGGTGGATGTGGCTCTCGAGGCCGAAGGGGCGGACGAGGAATGAATAACTCAGAAGCTACATAATCTGTGGGACTATGTTTGTATTTGTAATATGTGGGACTATGTTTTTAATTTGTAATAGGTGGGACTATGTGTTTAATTTGTAATATGTCGGACTATGTTTTTATTTGTAATATGTGTGCACTATGTTTTTATTCGTAATATGTGGACTATGTTTTTATGCCTTTCGAATACTAAGTTTTTATTTTTAGTGCGCCCCCTTCTATGTTATATTTTCTGATATGTTTGTACTATGTTCTCATTGCAGATATGGCTTCATATCAGATGCTTAATGGTAATATCGATAGAGGGCACCGAGCCGCAATTACGGAATCGGGCACGAACTTAGACGTGTTGATCACTCGCACTCCAAAGTCTAACTGGATGATACACCCTGCATCGGTTGATAGGTATGTGTCGGTACAATCACGTAGCACGTTCGCCATCGTTTTGATAGTAGCTAATTGTAAGGTACATTTTCTATATTTTGTAGGCTGAATTGGGCTGGACTTCTACCATTGGCACGACTGGTTGAGGGTACATTGGATGAGTGGGTTGATCACCCGGACTTGGATGACACGGGCGAACCAATGCAGCTGCACAAGAGGCCAGTATCACGCATCTCTTACGACAGGTCACTCCTTAGCTGCTTAGCAGATAGATGGAGACCACAGACACATATGTTCCACTTTCCATGGGGAGAGATGGCTCCTACTTTACAGGACGTGTCTTACTTGTTGGGATTACCTCTCGCCGGTGCTGCCATAGGACCTTTAGAGGTAGAAGATGGTTGGCTAGCATCTATGCATGCCCGTTTTCTGGCTGCGGTGCCAACAACCACCGCACTAGAAAATGATCGGCATGGGCCTCTTTTTAGGTGGTTGAGCCAGTTTCAGATTGTTGCCTTAGGATATCCCACTTATCAGTTGTAAGAGGCACAGATTGACCGGTCCCTAGAGGCATATATTATGTGGTTGTTTGGCAAGACTATGTTCACAGAGAACCACATGACCACTGTAGATGCACGATTGATCGGCATTGCACGAGAGATAGCTGAGGCACGTTCCTCTGAGAACATTACGCGAAGGAGTTTTGGTTCTGCCGTGTTAGCAGCTAGGTACAGAGGCCTCTGCAAAGCTTGCCAGTTGAGGTCTAGGAAATCTGGTCTTCTTGGATGTCCACTTCTGTTGCAGCTTTGGTCTTATGAGAGATTCCCCATTGGTCGACCCTACGTTAGCGTTGACAAACCTTTCGGCAAGGAGGACATTGCTGGACATTACGTGCCTTCTATCGGTGACTTGCCTACTGTGGGATCTGTTTTGTCACGGAGAGACGTATTTTCATTATTAACAATATGAATTAGTAATGTTTATTTCTCGCTATTCAATATTACGTACTAATGTTTGTTGTGATGTGTAGAGACAGTTTATGCCTAGCCAGATGAGGGGCTGCTACCCCTCCTTCACGGCGCAGTTTGATAGTCTGCACGAGGATCAGGTTATATGGGAACCGTACACCCGTAAGGCTATTTCAGATAGATACCCAGGCGGGATTTCTGGAAACTGCACTAGAGATCAGCATTACTGGATGACCAAGGCCAAGCTGGTCTTCGATGTGACAGTTGAGGAGATGGCTATCAATAGGGTGATGAGACAGTTCGGTCTGTTCCAAGAGCCTAACATTCCGGTTATTTCACGATTACCAGATCACGTGCACAAGTAAGTAATACTACTTTGGTTCTCATCTCTGCATTAATAGGTTATTGAGACTATTCGGAGTACTTATAGCTAATCATGTAACGTGCATTTTAATCTTAGGTATACTCGCAGGGGAGGAAACAAGTCCCATACTTCTTGGGTTCGCGATATCATACCTTACCTCGAGGAATGGAATACTGCCCCGACATATATATGGGATGAAGTTCGTGTCTTCGACTGGGACACGTACGGGTTGTATCTGAGGCGTTACAGACAGACCACGAGGATCTACTTGGTTTCATCATCTGCTCCGGAACATAACCCAGTTCCTCTCGCTAGCAATCTCTTTCCAACTTCCTCACTAGTGGGAACCAGACACCATGCGATATGTCCTTAGTTTGTCTCACATCCTACGTTTTCCCTATACATGAACATGTACAATTGGTTAACTTTCTATGTACAGGGTGAATTGGGAATTCAGGCGCTAGAGGAGGTTACCGCTTTGGTCGACCGTGTTGACAGAGGAGAAAATATCCCACTGAGAGAGCAAGCAACACTGTTGAAGAGTCTTCAAGCGAAGATACACGGGTTCGTCGCAGCTGTTACATGTAGGCGAGTCTCCGATGTTGTTGACACTCGTGCAGCACATCGTCCGCCATGCCCCTCTCTGCAGCGTTCAGAACCACGGCCTTCATAGCCACGGAGCTCCTCCTGGCAGTAGGCAGCTCCTTCACAGCCTGGGGGCTCCTCCTGGTAGCAGCCACCTGCTTCACAGCCGGGGGGCTCCTCCTAGCAGCAGCCACCTACTTCACAGCCAGGGAGCTCCTCCTGGCAGCAGGCACCTCCTTCGTATCCTGGGGGCTCCTCCTGGCAGCAGCCACCTACTTCAGAGCCTGGCGGCTCCTCCTGGCAGCAGCCACCTACTTCATAGCCTGGCGGCTACTCCTGGCAGCAGCCACCTACTTCACAGCTCCACACAGTGCTCTTGCCAAGCTCTCTCCTGCTCTGCTTTCTCCTCTGCTGCCGCCTTCTCGCGGCGCTCCTCCACGTCCAAACTTGCCCATGCTCGACGAGTTCTTTCACGAATCTCAGTCACCGCCCAGTCCGGCATTTTCGTGTCTATCCAACGATAGTACTGGCACATGGGCGGAGGAGACTACAAAAGAAACACAAATATAACAAATCAAATCAACAGCAATATGAACAACGTGTTTATTCTGTGTGACTGAAACTTACCGGAGGCGTGATGTACGGTGAATGACCAACGGGTGGATCTTCCTCATAATTAGCGCACATGAAAAACTTCATGCCCAACCAATCTGAAAAATCCGTCACCTCCTTCACCGTGTAGAGATCACCAAACCAACAACGAACTGCTTCCACCCCCTGAGGCAGCTTTGCACTCTTCCATTAGCTAGGCCTAGTGCTTTGATCTGAAGAAGGCAAACTCATAATGACTACCATGCTGGTTTTTTCGAGTGTTGGTGGCTGATGGAGGGAAAAGCCTCCTTTTATAGGCAGATGACAACCGCAATGGCGGGAAATCGGGCGGGAGAGAATGGCGGGACAGAGAATGGCGGGAGAGTGGCGGGAGAAAATGGCAGGATAGAATGGCGGGAGAAATTGGCGGCAAATAAAAACGACAATAGTACGACTTGCTGAAATTAAGATACATATTACTGAAATTAACATACATCTTGCTGAAATTAAGATAAAACTTGCTGAAATTGAGTTACAAGAATATAAATCTACTGAGTCCAACGTGGATATTTTCCTTCTCCATCTCCAGCTTCTTTTGCTGCCTGGACTGCACGAGACCTTTCTTTCTTTCTCACTGTGGCAGATAGCTAAAAACAATAGCTAGCTCCTGTGCATGCTATTTGAATGTTATGAGCACCAAATTGTTGACTTCGATAGACGATGCCAGCACAAAATTTCCGAAACCGTCCTTCTTCAAAACCATTCGATCACCCAAGCCAATGAAGTAGGAACAAGGAATGCTCACAAATATATCATCATCTTCTGAATCCAAAGTAATTTCGAGAAGTAAAGAACCAGTCCTAGGAATAGCCACAAATTCCATCAAACTCCTCACAACCATGGTAGAATAACCTGACAGAAACAAGCAACTTATATGATCCATCTTATGAACCAACAAATAACAAACAAATAATAAAAAATAGAAACCAAAGCTTACCATATGTTGGGAAATAACGTTCATGCGATCCATCCTATGAACGAAAGGAGTACATAGTATGTAGTTGTCATCAAAGAGCTGCTGCGACATGACATACATTTGATGATAATTCAGAGTGACACCACAACTATAAAAACAGCTGTCAACCAGTTCCCTTTGAGTTTCACTCAGATCCTCAAGAGCTACAAAAAATTTATTTCAATTACTGACATGAACCGCAAAAAGTATAAGCTCAATCAAATCTGAGAATCTGTCAAACATAAATCTTACCAACATGGGGTAAAGGAAACAACATAACACCATCCCGATGAAATTCGACACTAATATAAGTTCCATAGTGCTCAAGCATAACAGTCATCATGTCACTGTGGCGGAGACCATAATCATTCATGAGTTCCTCCCACGAAGGACCATGGAATTTACTGCTCATCCTACCATGTGTAAATATAACATGGTATAAGTTACCCTCGGTGTTGTGCAGAGCAAGATCAATATCAGTGTCACCCCTCCCAATAGTTAAAGCTCTGCACTCCTCAATGTACCGAGCAAGATGTGATCTAACACTGCACAGAACATACTACAACAAGAATGGAAGCAAGGATCATAAACTTATAAACAAAGGCATTCGAATATGCCACAGTTAGATAATGAAGACATCGAATCTTACAACACGTCTTGCACATCGACGATCCAGCACCACAGTAAATACGGACACACCGGAATCAACATCAACACAAGGGCCACTTGGAGCGCGGCAAAATGGGCAAGCCATTACCTGCAGACGGACGGTGACAAATATTAACTAAATCCACTACCGACTTGACAGTTCTCATTCGATTGAGTTGGAATCAAAAAAATATACTGTAGGTCGGTGGAGAACGCCCTAATCTATTGATTAAGCGGGTAGGATAACAGAATGGGTGTTCCAGCGAGGAGATCGGCGAGTCGGTGGAACCACCGGAGAGCAACGGTAGTGAGTGGGGAAGAGGGGAAGGGTGAGGGTGAAATGACTGGTGAGAGGAGGAAGAAAAGAGGGACGGGGCTTAGCCAGGGGCCAGTCGGCCTCTCACTAGCCGACAGGTGCCTTTCGGCCTACCCCAGGCCGACAGGCCTATCTCCTGGCCTCTGATTGGCCGACAGGATCCTTTCGGCCTATGGATGGCTGACAGGTCTCCGGTCGGCCTGGTGGTGGCCGACAGGGTACTAGTATTGAATTTTTTCCAACTCACGCACCTGTTTTCAAATTTGCTACAAAATCCGTACTAGTTTTGAAAAAATTCTCTTACATGTGGGTCCATATGCTTTGTGACGGCATGCGTAAGTGTCAAGGTATTTCGGCGCGGTCATTTTGTATTTTATTGCAATTGGCGGGCACATTTGATGTAAAATTGTACAATTTGACAATTGTAATATGAATTTATGCAACAAAAAATGAATCCTAATGCAATTGAGCTCTCGTTGCTTATATTTAACCACAAACTTGACAATTATCATATACAATGTATGAGGAATTTTTTTCAGAACTAGTACCAAAATGCACCAAATTTGAAAAGCGTATGTCGAAAATGAAAAATAGCAAAAGTAGCACCCCGTCGGCCATCACCAGGCCGAAGAGAGGCCCGTCGACCACCACCAGGCCGAAGAGGGGCCTGTCGGCCAGAGGCAGCGCGAAGAGCCACCTGTCGGCCACCACCTTCTTTCTTTCTCCTCTGACCACTCCTTTCGCCCTTCCCCATCCTCTAGGCTCCCCATCTCCACCTCTCACTCATGTTGCTCTCCGGTGCTTCCACCATCGCGCCGATCTCTTTGCTCGACCAACCATTTTCTTATCCAACCCGCGTAAACAATAGATCAGGGCACTCTCCACCGGCCTACGGTGTTTTCTTTGGCTTCCAACTCAATCAAATGTCAACATTCAACTCGATTGTGGATTTAGTTCTTATTGGTCACCGTCCGTTTGCAGGTAAATGGGTTGCCCATTTTACCGAACTCTAGGTGGCCCTTGTTCTGCCGTTGATTCCGGTGCATCTGTATTTACTGTGGTGCTGGATCGTCGATGTTCAAGGCATGTTGTAAGATTATATATCTTGTTTATATGACTGTGGCATATGGTTGATGTTGTTTTGGTCGGAATGTATTCGAATGCGTTTGTTTATATGATTATGATGTTTGCTTCTATTCTTGTTGTAGTATGTTCCGGGCAGAATTAGATCACATATTGCTCGGTACATTGAGGGGTGCAGAGCTTTAGCTATTTGGAGAGGTGACATAGATATTGATCTTGCTCTTCACAACGGTGAGGGTAACTTATACCATGTTTTGTTTAGACATGGTTGGATGAGCAGTAAATTCCATGGTCCTTCGTGGGAGGAACTTGTGAATGATTATGGTCTCCGTCATTGTGACATGATGACTGTTAGGCTTGAGCCATATGGAAATTTGATTAGTGTCGATTTTCATCGGGATGGTGTTATGTCGTTTCCTTTACCCCGTGTTGGTAAGTTATTTGTTTGACTGATTTTCAGTTTTGTTTCAGCTTATACGTTTTGCTGTTCTGCTCAGTTTGTGAAATCATTTGTTTGTAGCTCTTGAGGATGTGAGTGAAACTCAGAGGGAACTTGTTAATAGCTGTTTCTATAGTCGTGGTGTCACTCTGAATTATCATCAAATGTATGTCATATCGCGGCAGCTTTTTGATGACAACTACATATTGCGTACTCCTTTTGTTCATAGGATGGATCACATGAATGTTATTTCTCAACATATGGTAAGCTTTGGTTTCGGGTATTTTTTATTTATTTGTTCTTTGTTGTATCATAATGTTTTAAATTTCTAAGTTGAACATCATATAACTTGCTGGTTTTTGTCAGGTTATTCCTACCATGGTTGTGAGGAGTTTGAAGGAATTTGTGTCAATTCCTAGGACTGGTTCTTTAACTCTTGAAATTACTTTGGATTCTGAAGATGATGATATATTTGTGAGCATTCCTTGTTCCTACTTCATTGGCTTGGGTTATAGAATGGTGTTGAAGAAGGAAGGTTTCGGTAATTTTCTGCTGGCATCGTCTATTGAAGTCAACAATTTGGTGCTCATAACCTTCAAACAGCATGAACAGGAGCTAGCTGTTGTTTCCAGCTATCTGCCACAGTGACCGTATTGTCTCGCCCTAATATCCCCCATTTTCTTTTTCCACCCTACTTTCCCGCCATATTGTTTCCCGCCATACTCTGCCGCCACTTTCTTTTCCCCCATTCTTTATCGTCATTCTCTCCCGCCACTTTCTTTCCCGTCATTCTCTCCCGTCACTTTCTTTCTCGTCATTCTCTCCCGCCATTCTCTTTCCCGCCTTTATCTCCCGCCAATTTCTTACCGGCCTTTCTCTCCCGCCATCTTCTCTTGTGAACCTATATAACCACATCCGCAGTAAGGTGGGTCAGCAGGCCCTTCCTTTCCCTTGCGCTCCTGCCATCCTTTCGCCCCCGCCATCCTTTCGTGGAGATGTCTCATCCGCACTATCCTTTTGATCGTAGTTTTCACTCTGGTATGTCCGATCGTCTTCTCCGTCTAGCTGCCAATTTCAAGATGGATGGTAGAGTAGTTCCATGGGAGGAACTCATTAGTAGTGACACCATGATGAATGAGTTGGCTCACTCATTATCTAGGAGTGGGTGGCCTCCCAGGACTTTTGAGGAGATACGGAAATAACTCTCTGGTTGCACGGCAGATGGCAAAAGCAACTGCACAAGGGTGAAGCTTACCTCAGGATTGTTGTCAATAATTCTGATTTATGGTCAGCAGATAGTGAAGACGAAGACGACCTCTTCATGCCGAGCACCAAGGTGAAGACTACCGCATTGTTGACGGGCACGGGCAAGATTTCTACATCGACGAAGGGGAAGAGTTCTACATCGCCGAAGGGGATGCCGACGACGACGAACCTTGGGGACGACAACGAATCTTGGGCTTCCTCGGACGTGGACCAGAAGGCGATAAGCGCTGAGGCGATGGACGAGTGTCACGATGACCACGACCATAGACCACCTCGTTTGTCGGTGTCGGTGTCTCCTGCGTCGATGGTGGCGGTGGAGTGGCAAGAACTGTCTCCAAGATATCAGAGGTGCATGCACCACGGTCATCGTCCTCTCCGTCGTCGGGTATGTACAAACCAGGAGCAGGAAACACAGGTGACTGAACTGAAGTCATGAATGGTTGCGACTGGCTGCCGACTGCGGTAAAGTAAAACATGTAAAGAATTATTTACGAGGCTACAATTTTCAAAAGAATGTATAAAGTAAAGTTACCTAGGTCCATATGATGAAGCCAAGAAGAGTCCTCGGGTTGTGAAGGAGGTGGATGCTAGTAGAAATAGCCCCTGGGTTGTGAAGGAGGTGGCTGCTGGTAGAAATAGCCCCCGGGTTGTGAAGGAGGTGTGTGCTGCCAGGAGGAGCCCTCGGGTTGTGAAGGAGGTGGATGTGTTGGGAAACGTTGCATGGGAAACAAAAAAATTCCTACGCACACGCAAGATCTATCCATGGTGATGATCATCTACGAGAGGGAGAGTGGATCTACATACCCTTGTAGATCGCTAAGCGGGAAGCGTTAAGAAACGCGGTTGGTGTAGTCGAACGTCTTCGCGGTCCAGATCACCGAGCGTCCCGCGATCTCATCACGATCCCTCCCGTGATCCAATCACGATCCATCCCGCAAACTCATCACGATCCGTCCCATGATCTCATCACGATCCGTCTCGCGATCTTGATCACGGTCCTTCCGATCTAGCGCCGAACGGACGGCACCTTCGCGTTCAGCACACGTACGGCTCGATGATGATCTCCGCCTTCTTGATCTAGCAAGAGAGAGCGGAGAGGTAGACAAGTTCTCCGGCAGCGCGACAGCAATGCGGCGATGGTGGTGGAGGAATTCCAGCAGGGCTTCGCCTAAGCACCGTTGAAAACCGATCTAGAGGAGAAAACGATCTAGAGGAAGAAGAGGACAACACGTGGCAATTAGGGTTAGCTCTTCCCTCCAAATCCTCTAGTATATATAGGAGGGAGTGAGGGGAGGAGGAAGCCTCAAACCCTTAAGGTTTGGTCGAAATTGGAGGTGGAGGAGTCCTACTCCAATCCTATTAGGAGTAGGATTCCTCCATTCCACTTGGAAACTCTTTCCACCTCTCCACCTTTGGATTTTTTCATTCTCAAACCACTCCAGCCGCATGGTCCCTTAGAGGAGGCTTCGGCCAGCTCACCAGGGGCTGGTTTACCTCCTTCCACAGCCCATGTAGCCTCTTGGATCGAAATACCTCTCCCGATGCCCCCCCCCCGTACACTACCGGCACTCCCGGTACACTACCGATGAGCCCAAAACTTTTCCGGCGACCAAAACAGGACTTCCTATATATCAATATTTACCTCCGGACCATTCTGGAGATCCTCGTGACATCCGGGATCTCATTAGGGACTCCTAACAACCTTCGGTCACCACCATACATAACTCTATACTACCGAAACGTCACCGAACCTTAAGTGTGCAGACCATGCGGGTTCGAGAACTATGTAGACATGACCGAGACACCTCTATGGTACATAACCAATAGCGGGACCTGGATGCCCATATTGGTTCCTACATATTCTACGAAGATCTTTAACGGTCGAACCTCTATGTCAAGGATTCAGTTAATCCCGTATGATGTTCCCTTTGTTCTTCGGTATGTTACTTGCCCGAGATTCGATCGTCGGTATGTCCATACCTAGTTCAACCTCGTTACCGGCAAGTCTCTTTACTCATTCCCTAATACAAGATCCCATGACTAACACTTAGTCACATTGGTTACAAGGCTTATTGTGATGTTGTATTACCAAGTGGGCCCTGAGAGACCTCTCCGTCACATGGAGTAACAAATCCCAGTCTTGATCCATGCCAACCCAACAGACACCCTCGGAGATACCTGTAGAGTACCTTTATAGTCACCCAGTTACGTTGCGACGTTTGATACACACAAGGTACTCCTCTGGTGTCAGTGAGTTGCATGATCTCATGGTCATAGGAACAAATACTTGACATGCTGAAAACAGTAGCAATAAACTGACACGATCATATGCTACGTTTGTAGTTTGGGTCTTGTCCATCACATCATTCTCCTAATGACGTGATCCCATTATCAAATGACATCTCATGTCCATGACTAGGAAACCATAGCCATCTTTGATCAACGAGCTAGTCTATTGGAGGCATACTAGGGACATGGTGTTGTCTATGTATTCATACATGTATCTGAGTTTCCGATCAACACAATTATAGCATGGATAATAAATGATTATCATGAACAAGGAAATATGATAATAACCAATTTATTATTGCCTCTAGGGCATATTTCCAACAGTCTCCCACTTGCACTAGAGTCAATAATCTAGGTCACATCACCATGTGATTCGCAGTGTTATGAATCTAACACCCAATGAGTTCTGGGGCTCGATCATGCTTTGCATGTGAGAGAGGTCTTATAGTCAACGGGTCTGCAACATTTAGATCCATGTGTACTTTGCAAATATCTATGTCAAACTGTAAGCACTGCTACCACACTCCACTTGGAGCTATTCGAAATGGCTGCTCTACTATACGTATCCGGATTGCTACTAAGAGTCATCCGGATTGGTGTCAAAGCTTGCATCGACGTAACTCTTTACGATGAACTCTTTCTTACCTCCATAATCGAGAAACATTTCCTTAGTCTTTTAGTTACTAAGGATGATCTTGACCGCTGTCCAGTGATCCACTCCTGGATCACTCTTGTACCCCTTAACGGACTCATGGCAAGGCACACACAGGTGCGGTACACAACATGGCATACTATACAAAGCCTATGCCTAAGGCATAGGGGATGACATTCGTCCTTTCTCTTTCTTCTGGCGTGGTCGAGCTTTGAGTCTCACTCAACTTCACACCTTACAAAGCAGGCGAGAACACTTCTCCCTGACTAAGCCATTTTGAACTCTTTCAAAATTTTGTCAAGGTATTTACTCATTCAAAGTCTCATCAAGCATCTTGATCTATCTCTATAGATCTTGATGCTCAACAATTAGGTAGATTTATCTAGGTCTTCCTTTGAAAAACTCCTTTCAAACAACCCTTTATGCTTTCCAGAAATTCTACATCATTTCTGATCAGCAATATGTCAACCACATATGCTTATCAGAAACTCTTTAGTGCTCCCACTCACTTTATTGTAAATACAAGTTTCTCATAAACTTTGTATAGACTCAAAAACTTTGCTCACCTCATCAAAGTGTATATTCCAACTCCGAGATGCTTGCTTCAGTCCATAGAAGGATCACTGAATTTTGCTCACCTTTTAGCATCCTTAGGACTGACAAAACCTTCTGGTTGTATCACATACAACTTTTCCTCAAGTAACCTGTTAAGGAAACGATGTTTTGTCATCCATCTGCCAGATTTCATAATTGAAAAATGCAGCAACTGCTAACATAATTCCAACAGACTTTAGCATCGCTACGAGTGAGAAAGTCTCATCACAGTCAACTCTTTGAACTTGTCAGAAACTTCTTTGTGACAATTCGAGCTTTATAAATGGTGACATTTACCATCAGCGTCTGTCTTCATCTCAAAGATCCATTTGTACTCGACGACCTGCCGTCCAACGAGCAAGTCTACCAAAGTCTATACTTGGTTTTCATACATGGATCCTTTCTCGGATTTCATGGCCTCTAACCATTTGTGGAAATCCGGGCCCACCATCGCTTCTCCATATCTTGTAGGTTCATCGTTGTCCAACAACATGACCTCCAACACACAGTTGTCGTACCACTCAAGAGTAGTACGCATCCTTGTCGACCTACGAGATTCGATAGTAACTTGATCCGAAGCTTCATGATCATCATTTACTTCCTCTTCAACTGACGTAGGTTCCACAGAAACATCTTTCTACGCTGCGCTACTCTCTGGTTGAAACAAAGGTTCAACAACCTCATCAAGTTCTATCTTCCTCCCACTCAATTCTTTTGAGAGAAACTTTTTCTCGGGAAAGGACCTGTTTTAGCAACAAACACTTTATGCTTGGATCTGAGATAGAAGGTTCACCCAACTGTTCTTAGGTAATCTATGAAGATGCATTTGTCCGCTTTGGGTTCGAGCTCATTAGGTGAAAACATTTTTCCACACAAGCGTCGCAGCCCCAAACATTAAGAAATGACAGCTTAGGTTTCTATCAAACCATAATTCACACGGTGTCATCTCAACGGATTTAGATGGTGCCCTATTTAAAGTGAATGTAGTTGTCTCTAATGCATAACCCCAAAACTATAGTAGCAAAACAATAAGAGACATCATAGCCCACACCATATCCAATAGAGCACGACTATGACGTTCGGACACACCATCACACTATGGTGTTCCAGGTGGCGTGAGTTGTGAAACGACTTTCACATTGTCTAAAGTTGTATGCCAAACTCGTAACTCAGATATTCACCTCCACGATCATATCGCAGACATTTTTATCTTCTTGTCACGATGATCTTAAACTTCACGCTGAATTTGCTTGAACTTTTCAAACGATTCATACTTGTGTTTCATTAAGTAAACATACACTATATCTACTCAAATCATCAGTGAAGGTAAGAAAATAACGATATCCACCGCATGCTACAAGACTCATTGGATTGCATACATCAACATGTATCATTTCCAATAAATCACTTGCCCGCTCCATCAATGCGGAAAACGGGGTCCTTAGTCATCTTGTCCAAGAGGCATGATTCGCATGTCTCAACCGATTCGAAATCGAATGAGTCCAAAGATCCATCAACATGGAGTTTCTTCATGCGCTTTATACCAATATGACATTTAGCGGCAGTGCGACAAGTATGTGGTACTATCATTATTAACTTTGTATCTTTTGGCATCAATATTATGAACATGTGTATTACTATTATCAAGATTCAACAAACCATTGTCACTGGGTGCATGACCATTGAAGGTATTATTCATGTAAACAGAATAACAATTATTCTCTAACTTAAATGAATAACCGTGTTGCAATAAACACGATCTAATCACGTTCATGCTCAATGCAAAACACCAAATAACATTTATTTAGGTTCGTCACTAATCCCGAAGGTAGAGAGAGCGTGCGATGTTGATCACATCAACCTTGGAAACATTTCCAACACACATCGTCACCTCACCCTTAGCTAGTCTCCGTTTATTCCGCGGCTTTTATTTTGAGTTACTAACATTTAGCAACCGAACCGGCATCCAATACCCAGGTGCTACTAGGAGTACTAGCAAGGTACACATTAATAACACGTATATGAAATATACTTCTGTCGACGTTGCCAGCCTTCTTATCTACCAAGTATCTAGGGTTGTTCCGCTTCAGCGACCGCTCTCCTCATAATCGAAGCACTTAGTCTCGGGTTTGGGTTCAACTCTGGGTTGCTTCACTGGAGCAACAACTGACTTGCCATCCATGAAGTTTCCATCCTTGCCCTTGCCCTTCTCGAAACTAGTGGTTTTACTAACCATCAACACTTGACGCTCCTTCTTAATTTCTACCTTCGTGGTGTCAAACATCGCGAACAGCTCAAGGATCATTATTTCTATCCCTGGCATTTTATAGTTCATCACCAAGTTCTAGTAGCTTAGTGACAATGACTTGGAAAACTACATCAATCACTTTCTTATCTGGAAGATCAACTCCCACTCGATTCAAGTGATTGTAGCACCCAAACAATCTGAGTACATGTTCAACGATTGAGCTATTCTCCTTTATCTTGCAGGCAAAGAATCTTGTTGGAGATCTCATATCTCAAAACACAGGAACGACCCTGAGATCCCAATTTCAGCTCTTAGAACATCTCATATGTTCCATGACGTTCAAAACGTTTTGGAGCCTCAATTCTAAGCCGTAATGCATTACACACAGAACTATCAAGTAGTCATCGGAACGTTCCTGTCAAATGTTCACAACATCTACAGACGACGCTGGAGGGGGTGGTGCACCGAGTGGTGCATTAAGGACATAAGCCTTCTGTGCAGCAATAATGAGGACAATCCTCAGATCACGGACCCAGTCCGCAATATTGCTACCATCATATTTCAACTCTATTTCTCTAGGAACATATAAAATATAAGGGAGCTACAGCGTGAGCTAGTAATCTACAACATAATTTCCAAAGACATGACTGACTATGTTCATGCTAATGAGTTCAATTAATCACATTACTTAAGAACTCCCACTCAAATTGACATCACTCCGGTCATTCGAGTGATACATGATCCAAATTCACCAAATCAAGTCCGATAATCACGTGAGTTGAGGTGGTTTCAATGGTGAACATCATCATGTTGATCATATCTTCTATATGACTCATGTTCGACCTTTCAGTCTCTTGTGTTCCGAGGCCATGTATGTACATGCTAGGCTCGTCAAGTTTAACCCGAGTGTTCTGCATGTGCAACACTGGCTTGCACCCGTTGTATGTGAACATAGAGTCTATCACACCCGATCATCTTGTGGTGTCTTCACACGACGAACTTTCGCAACGGTGCACACTCGGGGAGAACACAATTTATCTTGAAATTAAGTGAGGGATCACCTTATAATGCTACCGTCGTCCTCAGCAAAACAAGGTGCATAAAAGGATTAACATCATATGCAAATCATAAGTGACATGATATGGCCATGAACTTGTGCTTTTGATCTCCATCTTGAAAGCACCGGCATGATCTCCATCGTCACCGGCATGACACCATGATCTCCATCATCTTGATCTCCATCAATGTGTCGCCATCAGGTTGTCGTGCCCACCATGCTTCTACTACTATTGCTACCGTTTAGCGATAAAGTAAAGCATTACATAGTGCTTAATGATTGACACGCAGGTCATACAATAATTAAAGACAACCCTATGGCTCCTGCCGGTTGCCATACTCATCAGCATGCAAGTCGTGATATTCTATACAATACATGATCATCTCATACATCACATATATCTCATCATGTAATTGGCCATATCACATCACAACATACCCTGCAAAAACAAGTTAGACGTCCTCTAATTGTTGTTGCATGTTTTATGTGGCTGCTACGGGTATCTAGCAAGAACAATTCTCACCTACGCAAAAACCACAACGGTGATACATAAGTTGCTTTTCAACCTTCTCAAGGACCGCCTTTGTCGAATCCGATCCAACTAAAGTAGGAGAAACAGACACCCCCTAGCCATCTTTGTGCAACGAGATCACACGTCAGTCGATGGAACCAGTCTCTCGTAAGCGTAGGAGTAAGGTTGGTTCGGGCCGCTTCATCCCACTACCGCTGAACCAAAACACGACCAAGGGAGGAAGCAATATAAGCATCAAAGCCCACAAACTCTTTGTGTTCTACTCAAGATCTCATCTACACATAGACCTAGCTCATGATGCCACTGTTGGGAAACATTGCACGGGAAACAAAAATTTTCCTACGCACACGCAAGATCTATCCATGGTGATGAGCATCTACGAGAGGGAGAGTGGATCTACATACCCTTGTAGATCGCTAAGCGGGAAGCGTTACCAAACGCGGTTGGTGTAGTCGGACGTCTTCGCGATCCAAATCGCCGAGCATCCCGCGATATCATCACGATCCGTCCCATGATCCAATCATGATCCGTCCCACGATCTCATCACGATCCATCTCGTGATCTTGATCACGGTCCTTCCAATCTAGCGCCAAACAGACGGCACCTCCGCGTTCAACACACGTACGGCTCGATGACGATCTCCGCCTTCTTGATCCGGCAAGAGAGAGTGGAGAGGTAGACGAGTTCTCCGGCAGTGCGATAGCATTGTGGCGATGGTGGTGGAGGAATTCCAGGAGGGCTTCGCCTAAGCACCGCTGAAAACCGATCTAGAGGAGAAAACGATCTAGAGGAAGAAGAGGACAACACGTGGAAATTAGGGTTAGCTCTTCCCTCTAAATCCTCTAGTATATATAGGAGGGAGGGAGGGGAGGAGGCAGCCTCAAACTCTCAAGGTTTGGTCGAAATTGGAGGTGGAGGAGTCCTACTCCAATCCTATTAGGAGTAGGATTCCTCCTTTCCACTTGGAAACTCTTTCCACCTCTCCACCTTTGGATTTTTTCCTTCTCAAACCACTCCAGCCGCATGGGCCCTTAGAGGAGGCTTAGGCCAGCCCACCAGGGGCTGGTTTACCTACTCCCACAGCTCATGTAGCATCTTGGGTCGAAATACCTCCCCCGATGGTTCCCCGGTACACTACCGGCACTCCCGGTACACTACCGATGAGCCCGAAACTTTTCCGGCGACCAAAACAGGACTTCCTATATATCAATATTTACCTTCGGACCATTCTGGAGCTCCTCGTGACGTCCGGGATCTCATCCGGAAATCTGAACAACCTTCGATCACCACCATACATAACTCTATACTACCGAAACGTCACCGAACCTTAAGTGTGCAGACCCTGCGGGTTCGAGAACCATGTAGACATGACCAAGACACCTCTACGGTTAATAACTAATAGCGGTACCTAGATGCCCATATTGGTTCCTACATATTCTACGAAGATCTTTATCGGTCGAACCTCTATGTCAAGGATTCAGTTAATCCCGTATGATGTTCCCTTTGTTCTTCGGTCTGTTACTTGCCCGAGATTCGATCGTCAGTATCTCCATACCTAGTTCAACCTCGTTACCGGCAAGTCTCTTTACTCGTTCATACAAGATCCCGTGACTAACACTTAGTCACATTGCTTGCAAGGCTTATTGTGATGTTGTATTACCGGGTGGGCCCTGAGATACCTCTCCGTCACATGAAGTAACAAATCCCAGTCTTGATCCATGCCAAACCAACAAACACCCTCGGAGATACCTGTAGAGCACCTTTATAGTCACCCAGTTACGTTGCGACGTTTGATACACACAAGGTACTCCTCCGGTGTCAGTGAGTTGCATGATCTCATGGTCATAGGAACAAATACTTGACATGCAGAAAACAATAGCAATAAACTGACACGATCATATGCTACGTTTGTAGTTTGGGTCTTGTCCATCACATCATTCTCCTAATGACGTGATCCCATTATCAAATGACATCTCATGTCCATGACTGGGAAACCATAGCCATCTTTGATCAACGAGCTAGTCTATTAGAGGCATACTAGGGACATGGTGTTGTCTATGTATCCACACATGTATCTGAGTTTCCGATCAACACAATTATAGCATGGATAATAAAATATTATCAGGAACAAGGAAATATGATAATAACCAATTTGGTATTGCCTCTAGGGCATATTTCCAACAGTCTCCCACTTGCACTAGAGTCAATAATCTAGTTCACATTACCATGTGATTCGCATGGTTATGAATCTAACACCCAGTGAGTTCTGGGGCTCAATCATGCTTTGCATGTGAGAGAGGTCTTATAGTCAATGGGTCCGCGACATTTAGATCCGTGTGTACTTTGCAAATTTCTATGTCAAACTGTAAGCATTGTTACCACACTCCACTTGGAGCTATTCCAAATGGCTGCTCTACTATACGTATCCGGATTGCTACTAAGAGTCATCCGGACTGGTGTCAAAGCTTGCATCGACGTAACTCTTTATGACGAACTCTTTCTTACCACCATAATCGAGAAACATTTCCTTAATCTTTCTTACCTCCATTCGTCGAGGTAAGGCCTGATGTCGCGAAACCAAGAATCCTGAGACTTGTTTCCTCGTACACGACTGTACCTGAGATTGAAATGCACGTTACATGATTAGCTATAAGCCGAATGCAGACATGCGAACTAAAGTAGTATTTCTTACTTGTGCACGTGATCTGGTAAGTGTGGAATAACAGTAATGTCAGGCTCTTGACATAGATCGAATTGTCTCATCACCCTATTAATAGTCATGTCCTCAGTACCAAAAGGTTTGTCAACACTCACGTAGGGGCGACCAATAGGGAATCTCTCATATGACCAAAGCTACGACAATAGTGGACATCCGACAAGACCAGATTTTCTAGACTTTAACTAGCAAGCTTTGCACATGCCTCTATACGTAGCCTCTAACATAGCAGAACCAAAACTCATATGCACAATGTTCTCCGGGTAACGTAAGTTAGCTATCTCTCGTCCAACACCGATGAGTCGTGCATCGACAGTGGTCACGTGGTTCTCCGTGAACATCATCTTGCCGAACAACCACATAATATATGCGTCTGGGGATCGGTCAATCTGTTCCTCTGACAACTGAACATTGGGATATCCTAAGGCGACAATCTGAAACTGGCTCAATCACCTAAAAAGAGGCCTGTGACGATCGTTGTCTAGCGCCGTAGTAGTTAGCACCGCAGCCAGAAAACGGGCATGTGTAGATGCTAGCCAACCAGTTTCTACCTCTAAAGGTCCTATGGCAGCACCGGCCAGAGGTAATCCCAACAAGTAAGACACATCCTGTAAAGTAGGCGCCATCTCTCCCCACGGAAACTGAAACGTGTGTGTCTCTAGTCTCCATCTATCTACTAAGCATGTAAGGAGTGACCTATCGTAAGAGAAACGTGATACTTGCCTCTTGTGCAACTGCATTGGTTCACCTGCGTCATCCAAGTCTGTGTGATCAACCCACTCATCCAATGTACCATCAACCAGTCGTGCCAAGGGTAGAACTCCCACTTGATGAATACTGACGGAACAAACTTCAGGATCCATGCCAAAACTAGTAGTCAACCAGCGCTTCAACTGCCTAATGTCCAGTCTGTCCGGGTCTGAAAGTGTCATGACGCCTTTTTTAAACTCGCTAAGATCAACCCTCAACTCATTATATCGAACATTACCAGGGCCGTAATACACAGTGAAATTTACGGATTCAGACATTTTCACTTGTCAGACATTGCCAGCTTCTCATTATTCGCAACGAACAAATCTACACTAAAATAAACATACACTAAAATATTCCTACGTATACTAAATAAATCTACACTAAAATAAACCTACACTAAAATAGCAAGTTTCCACTGAAAATGACTATACTAACTAAACTAAATAAACCTACACTATTAACACATACACTAAAATCACTACACTAATAAAACTAACCTAAACTATTTTTATGTAAATTAAAAAACTAACCTAAACTAACAGAAAAAATGTATACCTTCGACGTGTGTGTTCCCTTCTTCTTCCTCTCCACCTTCTTCTTCCTCACCACTCCACCTTCTCACCATTCATACCTCCACCACCTCACCATGTCTCCTCCAAACGAACAACACACTACCCCATGGCAAAAAATGAGACCGTACGACGCGGGAGAGGGACACGATCTATTGTTTTAGTGGATTGAAACGGAAAATGGGTGGAGGATGAAGGAGATCAAGGGGGGGGGATTTCGGTCAACACAAACGAGAGAGAGAGGGGATGAGCAGCCAGGAGGAGGAAGAAGAGGGAACCGGCGTCGGGCCTTATCCAGGGGCTCTTCGGCCTCCTGGTGACCGACGGGCCCTCTTTGGCCTGCCGTGGACCGACGGGAGCCTCTTTGGCCATCCTCGGGCCGATGGGCCCTCTTCGGCCGAAAGAAAGCCGACCGGTCCCCCATCGGCCCAGCTGAGGCCGACGGGGTGATATTTTTTTTTTAAATAGATATACTTTTTTCGAATTTGGTACAAAAAAGGTGTTAGTTTTGAAAAAAAACATGTATGAGACATTACAATAACCAACCATGGGACATAATTGCAGTATAAAATTACACACACGACTCAGGTTCATTACTCAGATGTACTCATGAGATCGTGGCGATGTACTCAGGTGTTTTCCTCGAAGTGGAATCGTCAGGTCATGCGTTGTGCATGACAGTATGGGAACCAACCTTCTATTAGTAAGTACACTTTTAAAAAATACAATTATTCAATATTATTTTTTGCAGATTTACAAAATGCTACATTTTTTTAGATTATTCACGAATGTAAGCAATGTTCATAAAAAGTCTTCGTGAAGATGAAAAATATATCCATAAATTCGAGAAAGTCCCATGTTTATTTATTAAAATGATCAAGAGTTTTAAAAATGTTGGTGGATTTAGAAAAATGTTCCTAATTTCAAAATACTCATGAACATGGAAAAGTATTCATAATTATTTTTAATATTCAGAATTCTTTAGAAAAAATAGAAATTTAAAAAAACTTTAAAAAATCAATTTATGTTCTTGGATTTCAAAAAATATTCATATATTTTAAAATATTCACAAAAATTAAAAAGGAAAAATAAAAGAATCATAAAATAGAACAACAAAATAAAACATGAAATACTGGTAGGAAAAAAGAAAAGAAAGAAAAAAACGAACGAAACCTTCCCAAAACTAGAAGGACCGGTGGACATGGTCACCCCAATAGCATCCATGGGGGGTCCGCATTTGCTCGACCGCCTCGCGGATATGGAGGGAATGTGAATTGCCATAATAACTTCTGGGAGGAGAACATAATTTTCATAATCATATTCATGAATTTTGCCATCTAGTTTGCGTAAGTTTACATGATTTTGAGGGAATTGCTATCGTACCAATTTTCTGTTAATGTTAATCTGGAGATACATATATATTGATACAAGTATGAAATCCGATGCGCGGTGGTGGAGTATGTTAACACCAATGATGCACATGATTGCCTCTTGAGTTGTGAATAAGACCAACTATAGAAGAATCATCATATCCTCGGTCGTTGTATGGGATATATAGAGTGCTCCAAATTGATATGGAGGCTCCAACCGTTGTGCGCAAACACATAGTCATAGCAATGCGATCTCCAGCGAAAAAATCATTATTTTCTCAAATTTATCCTTACAAGTACCAATCTCCATACAAATATAGGCCTAGGAGAGCTCCATAGTTATTTCCTCGAAGTGGAATTGTAGGGTCACGGGACGTGCATGAAAATATCTGCACCAACATTCTAACACTTCTAAAAAATACAAACGTGTAGTTGTTTTTTGTAAGTTTAAAAAATGGTGCGAATTACTTAAATACATTCTCAAATCTAAGCAATGTTCATTAATTGAAAAAGACTTCATGAATATGAAAAATATATTCATTAATTCTTATATTCTTTTTACAAGTTTGATAAATTTTTATTTTCATAAAATGATAAAGAGTTTAAAAAAATGTTGATGCATTCGAAAAAATCCATAATTTTAAAATATTCATGAATATGAAAAATCTTCGCAAAATAAAAATAAATGTTCACAATTCTAAAGAAACATTTAGGAATTTGAAAATATTCAAGAATTTAAATTACTTTCTTGATTTTTAAAAATACATACTTTCAATAATGTTTAGATAATTTTAAAAAGTAAAAAAGAAAACAAATATAAAAGAGGACAGGAAAATAAAACATGAGAAAACTCATGGGGAAAAAAGAAAAGAAAACAAGAGGAACCTTCCCAAGACCAGAAGGACTGGCATACATGGCCAACCCAGTAGCTTACATGGAGGTCCGTATTTGCTGGACCGCCTCCAAGGTATGAAGAGAATGTGAATTGGCATAATAACCCTTGAGAGAAAAACGTAATTGATTTCAAAACCAAATAACTGGGGCAGCAAAGCGCGTGTTGCCCTCTAGTTTGAGCTAAGTTTACATGGTTCTGAGGAAATTACTATCACGCCTATTTTCTAGTATTGTAAATTTGGTGATAGAGATATATTGCTACAAGTAGGAAATGTGGTGCGACAGGGATGGAGTACAACAACACCAATGTGATGGTGGTGGAGTACAACAACAGGGATTGCCTCTAGAGTTGTGAATAAGAGCAACTCTTGGGGAGTCATCATACCCTCGGTCAGTATATGGAATATGGAGCGTGCTTCATATTGATAATTTGATATGGAGGCACCAACCGTTGTGCGCAAACACATAGTTGCCATAATACGGCCTTCATAATTTATTTATTTTGCTATTTTCTCAAACTTATCTTTACAATTTAAAAAAAAAATGCATGAGTATATGTATCATATTATAGAAAGAGAATGGGCAAATAACCCAAATCCACAATATATGTTGCATTGAAATTAGTACATCGTGAGCCGTAGCTCCCACACCTACCAGACAAAGAAAAAACACTCTATGGCTACTCGCTTCTCGCCCAACATAGTAACTCCCACACCTACCAGAAGGAGAAAGTGTATCCTTACAAGTACAAATATATGTCGACGAAGGCTCCACAGTTTTTTCCTTAAAGTGGACTCGGCGTGGCAAGTGTCATGCATAACGGTATCAGAATTACCATTCCATTAGAACACTTTATGAAAAATACAAATATTTATAAGAAAAGGAAGATACCCCGGGGATACGTGTATCCAACTGTACCATGTGTATTGTTGTATTAACGTCTTAACGTCGTCTAGAATATGGACACGCCAGTTCTGGCCGTGTTGGTGCTTCATGGATTAGGATATCTACGTGTCCGCTTGCCCCAAACCTCTTCTCGCAATATGAATAAACTCGGACATAATTCATGCAAACAAGATGAAATTCAAGCAAACAAACAAAAGTTCACACATAATTTACGTACACGAGACGATATTCGTCCATTCAACTAAATTTAAAAAAAAACTAAACCAATTTGTGACGGACGGTGACCTCGTACGCCTAGTCACACTGGCCGGCGGCACAACATTCGTCACGAGTGTCTTCCATCGGCAGAAGGGCGTGGGAGCATGACAGTCCTGCCTAGTTGCCGTTTGGCGCTCGTGATGAAACCGTGTTGTTTCCTCATATGTCATGCAGAGGGCCACCTTGGCCAACGCCGACTAATGAATGGCATTTTTACACTTATTTCGCCTTTATTTAAACAAAGATATTTTATTTAAAGAGATATATTCGCTTTAATATTACCATTAATGACTAATGAATGCAAAGAATTTCACAAATCGTCTTTTTAATGTTTTTACACAAAAAATGAGCTAAAAAGGAAAGAGATTACGTGTGAAAATGGAATGGAAGGAAAATGGGGGAGGAAAGAATCAACATGAAACACTTGCGCAAAAACAGAACAAAAGACGGTGTTCCATACGGGCGCACGCGTCCGTATGAGTGCCCATTTGGTGTGGATTTCAAGGCATGTCGTCCACCTGAACAACTTTTATAAAGAGGATCCCATCAAAATGTCAACATAACGACGATCACGAAAGCAAGAACCTCTTCATTATCATCTCCATCCACAAACCCTAGCATCCGCCATTTCCATTTCCATAGCTATCTCCACCACCATAGTGCTCTTGCATCTCATACTCTTGTAGAAACTCTTCAAGATTTTATTGCTAGCAATTCTGGGCAAATGAAAACTTCAAGAATATCTTTACAGAATCATGATAACTTACTTGGTCAATTGACCAGTAAGGTTGCACTAGTAGAATGTTTGTCTGTAGTCCCGGTCGGGATGGGCCTTTAGTATCGATTTTCCAACCGGTACTAAAGGGTCGGGACTAAAGGTCCAGACCTTTAGTACCGGTTGGCCCACGGACCGGTACTAAAGGCTCACCACGTGGCTGCCTGCGTGGGCTGGTGGTGGAGGGCCTTTAGTACCGGTTGGTGATACCAACCGTACTAAGTGTTTTGGTTTTTTTTAGTTTAACTTTTAATTAGGTTTTAATTTTCCTCTCTATTTTTTGTGTTTTCCATTCATTTCAAATTTATTTTACAGTGCTACATACTGTAAACAGTACACAAGTTGACGCATATATATATATGTGTGTGTGTGTGTGTGTGTGTGTAATATAATATATCTTATACACAGTATATATACAAATGAAATTACACATCCATATATATCCTGGATTTATAAATTAAGGCCCAAAACCCGGCCGGGACTAGCTAGCTAGTGCTCCGGATAAAATCTTAGTTTTCTACTACTGATTTGCTGGCATTATTGAGGTGACGGTAAGGAATAGTGCTCTCCGTTTACATCAATGACATGTCGAACAAGAAATCCCGCAAATTCCTCTTGAAGTGCTACAAGTGTTTCTCGGGTGAGAGCTTCGACATCATGTGCCAAAGCTCGAGTTGTCTTTCGCGTGCTCTTCTGCAACGTATACGGCATTCGGACTGGATGCAAATGTTCTCGCAGAGGAGTATCCACATAAATTTATCCCCTGTGGCTACTTCGCGCACTCTGCAAAAGAATAGAATTCAATAAGATAATTAATAATCAAACAGGATAATGGTATTGAAACTAGAATTAAAGAGATGCGCGGACCTAGTAGTACTACTTAATTACCTGCATCTTTTTTCACTTCAGCTTTGGTTTTCATTGACGACCGTGATGGTTTTTTTCTATCATTTCCAAACACTAGGCGGCAAAGAAAAAGAACGAAAGAGTTATTATAATTACTTTTGATATCAAGAAATAATGAAAGAAAGCGAGGTCGATAAAGATTGAAATTACCGTTCCATCATAAAATACAAGTCCACGTATGATTGTTCTAGTGTATCTAGTGAGTCGTACACTTGAACAAGTCCATCCGCAAGGATAGTGGTCTCTGCGTAGAAGTTTATATAATTAAGCAGGCATGCATATAACTCATCAACTACACTTAAGAACGAGCTAGTAAGCAAAAATAGAATTTGTTGTATACAAGAGAGTAAACACTCACCTCATGTTGTAAGGAAATATTATAGTAGATTTGGTATTCATTAGTGACTCTAGAAATTTTTTCAAGATATCTTTTGTGTCCTTGGCATAATGTTTTACCACATGACCATGAACAGTATTTGGGTCGATGAACCCAATGTCATCGATTTCCTCTTGTTTCAATTCTCACATCTTCAATATGCATAATAGCATAGAAAAGAACATATATAGTGAGGATAAACCAATGATATCTGAGCTAGAGACTTAAATTATTAAAGATATAAATCACTTACAAACAATAGCAACTGATGAGAGTTTTGTCGATAGAGTCCATGTGGTATAACTAGAAAAGTTCTGAGAATTCAAGACATATGTTACATCCATTAACGTGATGCTCTTTCCTTACTTTGACCATGACCGCCGTCTCCCCTCGCTTTGCTTCACGCAGGTACCAATCATGCAACTGTCGCATTGCAGTTGGTAGTTCCTTGTACTGCCCGGGTGTGACAAGTGGTTTTCCGACGGCATATTGCATTGCGTACTCAGCTGCACCATACCCGCGGATTTCCTCAGTGCCAAGGATTTGCCCAAGAGTGAGACATGCAACCTCTACTTCTTCGAGGTCGATTGGGTTGCCAGCAACGTCGACTGCTTGGATCGATTGCTTGCATGGATTCGTACTCACCTTTAGAGGAGATATCGATTGCCTGGATTGTTCTCCGAGCTGGGGAACTGTTTTCCCGTTAGTAGTACCACCTGTCTTTGATACCGTACTTCCCGACTTCTTCCTTGGGTTGGGCTGACTTCTCTGCTCACTTGCCTTCTGAATATGTCGCTCATAGTCTGTCGGCATACACTCCACATATGCCAGGGTTCGATCAATAAAGTGTTCCCTAAAGTGCTCTTTGACTTCCTTGGGTATTACCTCCTTTGGCGACAGGGGCTTCTTCGCAAAAAAGCTTTCACTTGGCGATTGCTTTCAATTTTATTTTCCTCTGGTGTCATGTCGTAAGGCAGCTTCTTTTTGGCCGGAGGGTTGGGTTTCTTCTTTGCTTTCTTCCAAAGAGGACTATTGATGGCCTTCCTCTTTTGGGAGCCCTACTGGCGGGACCGCTGCCGGGGTGGAGTCGGCTCACGCGGCGGAGATCGATATTGACGATATGGACTCGCGTCGTGCTTCGTCCCGAGGTTGGGTGGACTCGTGCTGGGATCCCTATCGAAGTGGGACGCCTCTCGAGGTGGGGAGGACTACTGGCGATGCGATGCCTCTGGCTGGGATCCCTCGCGCTGGACATCGATACTCGGAGGAGCCGGTGGCCTTAGCGCTGAGTGTGGAAAGACGATGCAGTCCTTACTCCATAGAATGAGACCATGGCCGGCTTCTACCAGTGTGGACTCCACCTCACCTCCAGGGATGTCAAGCTGTAGTTCATCATATCCTCGCTCTATTGCGTCCACCGAGACATGAGCATACCCAGCTAGAACCGGATTGAAATGCCAGAGAACATCAGGTGTATTTGATAAAGCATAGCCCGTCGCGACCCGCATGGGTATGTTCTTCATTTTCTGGATTAGCTCACAAGATGTCTTCTCGGTGATATCATCCACGGGGGTGTGACCCAGCGGTGCCCCCGTGGAACCCACGTTGCTTTTCGGCAGTGTAGAAGGGACGGGTTCCGATGCCTCCTGCCGCGGAGTTGCCCTTTGCTGGGACAGTACCTGTATCTGCAGCTGCTGCTGCTCGTACTTTTGTTCCAACTTTGAAAGTCGGTCTACTTCCACCTTCTTTTTTCTTGGACGGCTTTTATAACCGTCCTTCCAGCCCGCAAACCCCTCATACCATGGAACAACGCCCATGCCTCGTGTTCTTCCTCCGTGTTCGGGATTCCTGAGGGCGCGTGTAAGCTTGTCGTTCTCTCTATCGGGATGAAACCGTCCTTCTTGGGCAGCTTTTATTGCTTCAATCAACTCATCTGATGCATGCTTCAGACTGGCCAGTGCAATAATCTTCCCTATTGCTGGGTCCAACTTTCCCCATGCGTAAAAAACCAATTCCTGCACCTCCGGGGCCAATGGAAGGTTACTGGAGTGATCCCTTCGGCATGCATCTTATTCTCTAATGCATCCCACTTAGGAATGGCTGACTTGTATCCACCTTTCCCTAGTTTATGGTGATACTTTTTATCTCCGCATTTACCTTATTCTTTGCCGAGTTCTCCATAGCAGCTTCCGATGTCTTGTACTTGATAAATGCGTCCCACTGATTCCTTACCTTCTCGTATATTCCTCTGAATTCGGGCGCCTTCTTGCCTCTAGCGTTGTACTCGGTCCATAATCGTTTCTTCCAAGTATGGAACGTGTCGGCCATCTTATGGAGAGCAAACTCCTTGACTTTGTCCCTTTGGCGCTCCGAGAGAGAATCTGGTAGGATGAAATGCTCCATGAGATCTCGCCAAAGGGCATCTTTAATTCTTTTATTGACATAATTCACTCCTGGTTTTGGTTTGTTTGGCAGAATCCATTCTTGCATTGTGATCGGGACTCTGTCCCTAACAACCACTCCGCATTGACGCACAAATGTCTTGGCATTGGCTTCAGGGTGAGTCGGTGCGCCATCATGTTTGAAATCATCAAGATTGAGCTTTACATTGTCGTACAATATTTTGGCACCACCTCGTACCTTTCTACTAGATTCGCTCAATCCGGAGGGCTGATAATTAAAAGAAGAAAGATTTGTTAATATGTATATATATATATACAAATCAGTTAATACACATGTAATGATCACCAGAGGCTAATATGTATGTACCTCACCCGACATTGTTAGTTGTTCCGGATTTTGGAACATAAGTTGTTCTTCCTCGGCCTCACATCCATCACCGTAATCGTTTAGATATTGTGAGCCGTCATCATCATGTGATTCACCCAAAAGGTTCGCTGGGTTTTCGGAGGAGCATATCATGTCGAAGATGTCCTCTTCATGAGCTCTACCGGTATTGTCCATAGCTTAATAACTAATCCATAATAATATAGATAAAACAAATTAGTATTCAAATTAGCATGCATTCAAGAAGCAAAATAACTGATAGTTAATTAATAATGCATCATCGAATACATATATAGTAGTTCTTAGAAAAGATCTCATCATAATCTCGGATAATAGTTAATACATCGGCTAATCCATCGATCTAGCTAATACATCATAATAATACATATATAGTAGCTAATATATCGATCTAGCTAGAACCCTAGCGCCCGACGGATATTGGGGTGGGCGGTGGACACCCAAAGAGAAGGAACCATCACAGGAGCATAGCTCCAGTGAGATCCTCGAAGAATCTGCTAGGTATTGTCGGACCTGGCCTCCAAAGCTGCCATGTAGCGACGGACGTGCTCGTTCTCCTTGCTGACATGGTATTGTACCACCTCCGCGGGGGACTCAAGCCTCCGAATCGTCCGTGGCCCATGTGGCCGCCACCATAGAACCTCCGGGTCGACGACGGGCTAGCTCATCACCAAGCTGCGTCGCCCGGAAGGCAACACCTCCCAGTACCAGCTCGGCGAAGCCCAGTCCCGGACAGGGCCCCTCGGCTCAAGCAACAGACCTCCTTCACCGACTCGACGACGAGGATACGGGATCAGCATCGTCCACGTCGAGAAGAAACACTTAATTACGAAAACAAATTAAATAACACTTAGCATCTAACAAATTAAATAACACTTAGCAAAGTTAGTGGATTAGGGCGCGGCCCCACTTGTTAGTGGATTAGGGGGCGGGCCCACTTGTCATAACCTGATAAACTAACTTATTAACTAATTAACTAACCTAATAACCTAATACCCTAATAACCTAATACCCTAATAACCTAAGAACCTAACTAACTAACTAACTAAACTAACTAAACTAACCTGATAACCTAACTAACTAACTAACTAACTAACTAAACTAACCTAACTAACTAAAATAACCTAAGAACCTAACTAACTAACTAACTAAACTAACCTAACTAATTAACTAATTAACTAACCTAATAATAACCTAATACCCTAATACCGTGAGAACCTAACTAACCAACCTAAGAACCTAACTAACCTAAGAATCTAATACACTGATAAACTAACTATCTAACTAATTAACTAACCTAATAGCCTAATACCCTAATAACCTAAGAAACTAACTAAATTAACAGAAAAAACAGGAAAAATGTGGGGGCGGCCGGGCATTCACCGGAGCCGGAGTTGGGTGGGGGCTGTCAGGGCGACGTCGGGACGGCGGGGCGGCCGGCGGCGTCGGGGCGGCGCGCAGCGTCGGGGCGGCGGGGTCGGGGCGGCGCGCAGCATCGGGGCGGCGGGCTCGAGGCGGCGTGCGGCGGCGACGGCGGATTTTGGCAGCCTGGCAGCGCAATCTCGCTTCTTCCGGTCCGTGGCTCGGCCCGGGACGAGGCCTAAACTATTTATACCTAGAGGACCTTTAGTACCGATGCATGGCTCGCACCGGTACTAAAGACCCTTTAGTAGCGGTGCCAGCCACGCACCGGTACTAAAGGTCCTCCCCAAAAAATGTGCGGGGCGGTGGACCTTTAGTACTGGTGCGTGGCTCGCACCAGTACTAAAGACCCTTTAGTACCGGTGCCAGCCACGCATCGGTACTAAAGGTCCTCCCCAAAAAATGCACGGGGCGGTGGACCTTTAGTACCGGTGCGTGGCTCGCACTGGTACTAAAGGTTTTTTAATTCACTATTAATTATTATTTTTAGAAAAAACCCTAAACTTTAGAAAATCATAGAAAAAAATCTATGACTCCAATGGAAATAAATAATATATGAAAAATATCATAGAAATATAAAGAATCTGTTTATGGCATTTCCATGCATGTTTGAACAACTTAAACTGCTGTATAAGACAATTTGATTAAATGGCATTTGAAATATCATATCTCGAGTTTGAATAGCAGTACAAATGAATTCTGAAAAGGTTGTAACTTGGCATGATATCATAATTTCACCCACATAGCAACTTCTAAAGAGTTGAGAGGGTTACGGCAAAAACTGGATGCACTTCGTGTACAAACTGGACAGTCTCTTTCGAAGTATGAGGGTTTCGGACGAAAACTCATCTATTACAAAGGGATTTCATTTTTAATAACTTATTTTAACTCCATACCTTTTGTATATTCAATATGCATCATTCAAAGGCACATCATCAATTTTCAACCCTTTCTGACTTCATTTGATATTTTTCATGCATTTAATGATTTATTTTGAGCTAAATGACCCTGAATTTGAAAAGCAGTACAAATGAACTCTGAAAAGGTTGTAACTTGGCATGACATCATGATTTCACCCAAATAACAACTTCTAAAGAGTTGAGAGGGTTACGGCAAAAACTGGATGCACTTCGTGTACAAACTGGACAATCTCTTTCGGAGTTTGAGGGTTTCAGACAAAAACTCATCTATTAGAAAGGGATTTCATTTTTAATAAATTATTTTAACTCCATACTTTTTGTGTGTTCAATATGCACCATTCAAAGGCACATCATCAATTTTCAACCCTTTCTGACTTCATTTGATATTTTTCATGTATTCAATGATTTATTTTGAGCTAAATGACCCTGAAATTAAAAAGCAGTACAAATGAACTCTGAAAAGGTTGAAACTTGGCATGACATCATAATTTCACCCACATAGCAACTTCTAAAGAGTTGAGAGGGTTACGGCAAAAACTGGATGCACTTCGTGTATAAATTGTTACAAAGATATCATGCTAGAAAATGCATGGATGTCCTTCACATAGAAAGTGATGACGGTGAAGCCGGTCACATCCCAGAGTGGGATCTCGCGGTGTAAGACTTTTTCTGTGTGTTTTTCCCTTGCTTATGATTGCGCCATAACCATGGAAAATCTTCATCATTTAACATGATGTTTGGGTCAGTCTTCACTCTAAAGGGAGGGATTTCATGAAACTTTTCATAATCTTCTGACATGTCTGTCTTGTCCGCCACTCCCACAATGTTTCTTTTCCTTGAAAGAACTATGTGGCGCTTTGGCTCATCGTATGATGTAGTCGATTCCTTATCTTTTTTTCTCCTCGCTTTGCTAGACATGTCCTTCACATAGAAAACCTGAGCCACATCATTGGCTAGGACGAACGAGTCGTCTGTGTACCCAAGATTGTTGAGATCCACTATGTCATTCCGTACTGCGGGTCTACATGTACCTCGCCTCCATTATATTTGACCCATTTGCACCGAAACAAAGGGACCTTAAGATCAAGTCCATAGTCAAGTTCCCATATCTTCTCTTTGTAACCATAATATGTGTCTTGAAAGTTGGTTGCATCATAGCGGACACCACTATTTTGGTTGGGAAAACAGCCACAAAGGCCCATGGCGCAGGAGAGAAAGTCCTAAAGCAAAAAGTGGAAAATCAGCCAATAGGAGGCAATCCTACTCCAACTAGGATTGGAGGTGAAGTAGGATTGCTTCCCACCTCCTATTTCGGCCGACCCAAAGGCCTTGTATGCCTCTCCTCTCCTCTCCTCCTATATATACTAGTGGATTGGGTGGTTTTTGGACAGAATTTCTGGCCACGTGCTACCCGTTACACCGGTGCATAGTTTCTCCTCTAGATCGGTTTTCCGCAACGCTTAGGCGAAGCCCTGCCGGAATTGCTCCACCACCATCACCGGAGCGCCGTCACGCTGCCGGTGAACTCTCTCTCCTCTCCACCTCATCTCGCTGAATCGAGACGGTGGAGATCGTCATCAAGCTGCACGTGTGCTGAACGCGGAGGTGTTGTCCATTCGGCGCTAGATCGGAAGGACCGTGATCGAGATCGCGAGACGGTTCATGATGTGATCACGGAACGGTTCGTGATGAGTTCACGAGATGGATCGTGATTGGATCGCGGGACGGATCGTGATGAGATCGCGGGACGCTCGGCGATTTGGATCGCGAAGATGTTCGACTACACCAACCGCGTTTCTTAACGCTTCCCGCTTAGCGATCTACAAGGGTATGTAGATCCACTCTCCCTCTCGTAGATGCTCATCACCATGGATAGGTTTGCGTGTGCATAGGAAAAATTTTGTTTCCCATGCGACGTTCCCCAACAATGGCATCATGAGCTAGGTTGATGGTTCGATGAGATCTCGAGTAGAACACAAAAGGTTTGTGGGCGTTGATGCTTAGATTGCTTCCTCCCTTAGTCGGATTTTGGTTCAGCGGGATTGTGAGATGAAGCGGCCCGGACCAACATTACTCGTACGCTTACGAGAGACCGGTTCCCTCGACGCAACTTGTTGCTTAGATGGCTTGCGGGTGACAGTTTCTCTCACTTTAGTTGGATCGGATCCGACAAAGGCGGTCCTTGAGAAGGTTGAAAAGAAATCTATGTATCACCGTTGTGGTTTATGCGTAGGTGAGAATCGTTCTTGCTAGATACCCGTAGCAGCCACGTAAAACATGCAACAACAATTAGAGGACGTCTAACTTGTTTTTGCAGGGTATTTGTGATGTGATATGGCCAATTACATGATGAGATATATGTGATGTATGAGATGATCATGTGATGTATAGAATATCACGACTTGCATGTCGTTGAGTACGGCAACCGACAGGAGCCATAGGGTTGTCTTTAATTATTGTATGACCTGCGTGTCAATCATTAAGCGCTATGTAATGCTTTACTTTATCGCTAAGTGTTAGCAATAGAAGTAGAAGCAGGGCTGGCGCCACAACCCCAATGGCAACACATTGATGGAGATGAAGATGATGGAGATCATGGTGTTGTGTCGGTGACGATGGAGATCATGCCGGTGCTTTCATGATGGAGATCAAAAGCACAAGATCATGGCCATATCATGTCACTTATGATTTGCATGTGATGTCAATCCTTTTATGCACCTTGTTTTGCTTAGGATGACGGTAGCATTATAAGGTGATCCCTCACTTAATTTCAAGATAAATTGTGTTCTCTCTGAGTGTGCACCGTTGCGGAAGTTCGTCGTGTTGAGACACCACGTGATGATCGGGTGTGATAGACTCTACGTTCACATAAAACGGGTGCAAGCCAGATTTGCACGTGCAGAACACTCGGGTTAAACTTGATGAGCCTAGCATGTACAGACATGGCCTCGGAACATAAGAAACCGAAAGGTCGAACATGAGTCATATAGTAGATATGATCAACATGATGATGTTCAGCATTGCAGCCACCTCAACTCACGTGATGATCGGACTTGAGTTGGTGAATTTGGATCATGTATCACTCGAATGATTTGAGGGATGTCAATTTGAGTGGGAGTTCTTAAGTAATATGATTAATTGAACTCATTATCATGAACATAGTCAAAGTGTGTTTGCAAATTGTGTTGTAGATTACTAGCTCACGCTGTAGCTCCCTTGTATTTTTATATGTTCCTAGAGAAATAGAGTTGAAAGATGTTGGTAGCAATATTGCGGACTGGGTCCGTGATCTGAGGATTGTCCTCATTACTGCACAAAAGGCTTATGTCCTTAATGCACCGCTCGGTGCGCCACCCCCTCTAGCGTCGTCTATAGATGTTGTGAACATCTGACACGCATGTTTCGATGACTACTTGATAGTTTAGTGCGTCATGCATTACGGCTTAGAATTGAGGCTCCGAAACATTTTGAACGTCACGGAACATATGAGATGTTCTAGGAGCAGAGATTGTGATCTCAGGCTCGTGCATGTGTTGCGAGATATGAGATCTCCAACAAGATTCTTTGCCTGTAAGATGAAGGAGAATAGCTCAATCGTTGAGCATGTACTCAGATTGTCTGGGTACTACAATCGCTTGAATCAAGTGGGAGTTGATCTTCCAGATAAGATAGTGATTGATATAGTTCTCCAAGTCACTGTCACTAAAGCTACTAGAACTTAGTGATGAACTATAATACATCAGGCATAGAAGTATTGATCCCTGAGATGTTCGCGATGTTTGACACCGGGAAGGTAGAAATCAAGAAGGAGCGTCAAGTGTTGATGGTTAATCAAACCACTAGTTTCGAAAAGGGCAAGAGCAAGGAGGGAAACTTCATGGATAGCAAGTCAGTTGCTGCTCCAGTGAAGCAACCCAAAGTTGAACTCAAACCCGAGACTAAGTGCTTCTATTATGAGGTGAGAGGTCGCTGAAGCGGAACAACCCTAGATACTTGGTAGATAAGAAGGCTGGCAACATCGATAGAAGTATATTTGATATACGAGTTATTGATGTGTACCTTGCTAGTACTCCTAGTAGCACCTGGGTATTGGATACCGGTTCGGTTGCTAAATGTTAGTAACTCGAAATAAAATCTACGGAATAAACGGAGAACTAGCTAAGGGTGAGGTGACGATGTGTGTTGGAAATGTTTCCAAGGTTGATGTGATCAACATCGCACGCTCTCTCTACCTTCAGGATTAGTGACGAACCTAAATAAATGTTATTTGGTGTTTTGCGTTGAGCATGAACATGATTAGATCATGTTTGTTGCAATACGGTTATTCATTTAAGTCAGAGAATAATAGTTATTCTGTTTACATGAATAATACCTTCAATGGTCATGCACCCGGTGAGAATGGTTTGTTGAAATCTTGATCGTAGTAATACACATGTTCATAACATTGATGTCAAAAGATACAAAGTTAAATAAGGATAGTACCACATACTTGTGGCACTGCCGCAAAATGTCATATTGGTATAAAGCGCATGAAGAAACTCCATGGTGATGGATATTTGGACTCATTCGATTTCGAATCGGTTGAGACATGCGAACCATGCCTCTTGGGCAAGATGACTAAAGGACCCCGTTGGATGGAGCGGGCAAGTGATTCATTGGAAATGATACATGTTGATGTATGCAATCTAGTGAGTCTTGTAGCGTGCAGTGGATATCGTTATTTTCTTACCTTCACTGATGATTTGAGTAGATATAGTGTATATTTACTTAATGAAACACAAGTCTGAATCGTTTGAAAGGTTCAAGCAAATTCAGAGTGAAGTTTAAAGATCACCGTGACAAGAAGATAAAAATGACTGCGATATGATCGTGGAGGTGAATATCTGAGTCACGAGTTTGGCATACAACTTAAGACAATGTGAAAGTTGTTTCACAACTAAACGCCACCTGGAACACCATAGTGTGATGGTGTGTTTGAACATCATAGTTATGCTTTATTGGACATGGTGCGTGCTATGATGTCTCTTGTCGTTTTACTACTATAATTTTGGGGTTATGCATTAGAGACAACTACATTCACTTTAAATAGGGCACCATCTAAATCCGTTGAGATGACACCATGTGAATTATGGTTTGATAGAAACCTAAGCTGTCATTTCTTAATACTTGGGTCTACGACACTTGTGTGCAAAATGTTTTCACCTAATGAGGTCGAACCCAAGGCGGACAAATGCATCTTCATAGAATACCCTAAGATCAGTTGGGTGAACCTTCTATCTCAGATCCAAGTGCAAAGTGTTTGTTACTAAAACGGATCCTTTCTCGAGGAAAAGTTTCTCTCGAAAGAATTAAGTGGGAGGAAGATAGAACTTGATGAGGTTGTTTAAACCTTGTTCAACTAGAGAGTAGCGCAGCGTAGGATGTTGTTTCTGTGAAGCCTATGTTAGTTGAAGTGGAAGTTAATGATGATGATCATGAAGCTTCTGATCAAGTTACTATCGAACCTAGTAGGTCGATAAGGATGTGTACTGCTACTGAGCGGTACGACAACCCTATCTTGGAGGTCATGTTGTTGGACAACGATGAACCTACGAGCTATGGAGAAACGACGATGGGCCCGAATTCCGACAAATGGCTGGAGGCCATGAAATCCGAGATAGGATCCATGTATGAAAACCAAGTGTAGACTTTGGTAGACTTGCTCGTTGGACGGCAGGTCGTTGAGTACAAATGGATCTTTAAAATGAAGACATACACTGATGGTGAATGTCACTATTTGTAAAGCTCGACTTGTTGCAAAGATGTTTGTGACAAGTTCAAGGAGTTGACTACGATGAGACTTTCTCACTCGTAGTGGTGCTAAAGTCTGTTGGAATTATGTTAGCAGTTGCGTGTTTTCAATTATGAAATCTGGCAGATGGATGTCAAAACATCGTTTCCTTAACAGTTTCCTTGAGGAAAGGTTGTATGTGATACAACCAGAAGGTTTTGTCAGGCCTAAGGATGCTAAAAGGTGTGCAAGCTTCGGTGATCCTTCCATGGACTGAAGCAAACATCTCGGAGTTGGAATATACGCTTTGATGAGGTGATCAAAGTTTTGATGTTTATACAAAATTTACGAGAAACTTGTATTTGCAATAAAGTGAGTGGGAGCACCATAGAATTTCTGATAAGTATATGTGGATGACATATTGTTGATCAGAAGTAATGTAGAATTTTTGGAAAGCATAAATGGTTGTTTGAAAAGTGATTTCAAAGGAAGACCTGGATAAAGCTATCTAATTGTTGAGCGTCAACATCTATAGAGATAGATCAAGATGCTTGATGAGACTTTCAATAAGTACATACCTTGACAAGATTTTGAAAGAGTTCAAAATGGATCAGTCGGACAAAGAGTTCTTGCCTGATTCGTAAGGTGTGAAGTTGAGTGAGACTCAAAGCTCGACAACGGCAGAAGAAAGAGAAAGGATGAACGTCGTCCCCTATGCCTTAGCCATAGGCTCTATATTATGCCATGCTATGTACCGCACCTGTGTGTGCCTTGCCATGAGTCCGTCAGGGGGTACAAGAGTGAACCAGGAGTGGATCACTGGCCAACGGTCAAGATTATCCTCAGTAACTAAGAGATTGAGAAGATGTTTCTCGATTATGGAGGTGATAAAGAGTTCGTCGTAAGGAGTTACGTCGATACAAGCTTAACACTAATCCGGATGACTCGTAGTAGCAATCTGGATACGTATAATGGAGCAGCCATTTGGAAAAGTACCGAGCGGAGTGTGGTATCAGTGTTTACAGTTTGACATAGGTATTTGCAAAGTGCACAGGATCTAAATGTTACAGACCCGTTGACTATAAGACCTCTCTCACATGCAAAGCATGATCGAGCCCCAGAACTCGTTGGGTGTTAGATTCATAACAATGCGAATCACATGGTGATGTGAACTAGATTATTGACTCTAGTGCAAGTGGGAGACTGTTGGAAATATGCCCTAGAGGCAATAATAAATTAGTTATTATCATATTTCCTTGTTCATGATAATCGTTTATTATCCATGCTATAATTGTATTGGTCGGAGACTTAGATGCATGTGTGGATACATAGACAAAACCATGTCCCTAGTATGCCTCTAATAGACTAGCTCGTTGATCAAAAGATGGTTAAGGTTTCCTAGCCATGGACATGAGATGTCATTTGATAATGGGGTCACATCATTAGGAGAATGATGTGATGGACAAGACCCAAACTGCAAACGTAGCATATGATCGTGTCGGTTTATTGCTACTGTTTTCCGCATGTCAAGTATGTGTTCCTATGACCATGAGATCATGCAACTCACAGATATCGGAGGAGTGCCTTGTGTGTATCAAACGTCGCAACGTAACTGGGTGACTATAAAGGTGCTCTACAGGTATCTCCGATGGTGTCTGTTGAGTTGGCATGGATCGAGACTAGGATTTGTTACTCCGTGTGACAGAGAGGTATCTCGGGGCCCACTCGGTAATGCAACATCACAATAAGCCTTGCAAGCAATGTGACTAATTGTTAGTTGCGGGATCTTGTATTATGGAACGAGTAAAGAGACTTGCCGGTAACGAGGTTGAACTAGGTATGGAGATACCGACGATCGAATCTCGGGCAAGTAACATACCGAAGAACAAAGGGAACGTTATACGGGATTAACTGAATCCTTGACATAGAGGTTCGACCGATAAAGATCTTCATAGAATATGTAGGAACCAATGTGCACGTCCAGGTCCCGCCATTGGTTATTGACCGTAGAGGTATCTCGGTCATGTCTACATAGTTCTCGAACCCGCAGGGTCTGCACACTTAAGGTTCGGTGACGTTTCGGTAGTGTAGAGTTATGTATGGTGGTGACCGAAGTTTGTTCAGAGTCCCGGATGAGATCCCAGACATCATGAGGAGCTCCGGAATGGTCCGGAGGTAAAGATTCATATATAGGAAGTCCCAGTTTGGTTTCCGGAAAAGTTTCGGGCTCATCGGTAGTGTACCGGGAGTGCCGGTAGTGTAGCGGGAGGCCTCCGGGAGGGGTATTTCGACCCCAAGATGTCCATGGGCTGTGGGAGAATAATAACCAGCCCTTAGTGGGCTGGGAAAACAGCTACAAAGGCCCATGGTGCAGGAGAGAAAGTCCTAAAGCAAAAAGTGGAAAATCAGCCAATAGGAGGCAATCCTACTCCAACTAGGATTGTAGGTGAAGTAGGATTGCTTCCCACCTCCTATTTCGGCCGACCCAAAGGCCTTGGCTGCCTCTCCTCTCCTCTCCTCCTATATATACTAGTGGATTGGGTGGTTTTTGGACAGAATTTCCGGCCACGTGCTACCCGTTACACCGGTGCATAGTTTCTCCTCTAGATCGGTTTTCCGCAGCGCTTAGGCGAAGCCCTGCCGGAATTGCTCCACCACCATCACCGGAGCGCCGTCACGCTGCCGGTGAACTCTCTCTCATCTCCACCTCCTCTCGCTGGATCGAGACGGTGGAGATCGTCATCAAGCTGCACGTGTGCTGAACGCGGAGGTGTCGTCCGTTCGGCGCTAGATCAGAAGGACCGTGATCGAGATCGCGAGACGGTTCGTGATGTGATCACGGAATGGATCGTGATGAGTTCACGGGACGGATTGTGATTGGATCGCGGGACGGATCGTGATTTGATCGCGGGACGCTCGGTGATTTGGATCGCGAAGATGTTCGATTACACCAACCGCGTTTCTTAACGCTTCCCGCTTAGTGATCTACAAGGGTATGTAGATCCACTCTCCCTCTCGTAGATGCTCATCACCATGGATAGGTTTGCGTGTGCGTAGGAAAATTTTTGTTTCCCATGCGACGTTCCCCAACATAACCTTGGTAGGGTTTCTGGATCGATTACCTTCTGAGAAATTGCATTGAGGAATGCGCATAGCTTCACAATGGCTAATCGAACATTTTCCGGTAGAAACCCCCCTAAGTGCAACCGGAAGTAATTGCGTCATAATCACATGGCAGTCATGAGACTTTAGATTTTGAATTTTTTTTTGTCTGCCATATTTATTATTCCCTTTATATTCGACGAGAAGCTAGACGGGACCTTGATATTGAGCAGGCATTCAAAAAATATTTCCTTCTCTTCTTTTGTAAGAGCATAGCTGGCAGGACCTTGATACTGCTTTGGAGGCATGCCATCTTTTTCGTTAATTCTTTGCTTGTCCTCCCATGCCTCCGGTGTATCTTTTGTCTTTCCATACACGCCAAGAAGCCTAGCAGGTTCACACAAATATTCTTCGTCACGTGCATCATGTCAATTGCATTGCGGACCTCTAGGGCTTTCCAATATTCAAGTTCCCAAAATATAGATTTCTTCTTCCATATGGGTGCGTGTCCGTTGGCGTCATTCGGAACAGATTGTCCACCAGGACCCTTTCCAAAGATTACTTGTAAATCCTTGACCATATCAAATATATATTCACCAGTACGAAGGCCATGCTTCTTTCGGTTATCTGGCTCACCTTTGAAATGGTTGCCTTTCTTTCTTAAGATATGCTTGATCGATAGAAACCGACGATGTCCTAGGTACACATTCTTCTTACATTTATCCAAATATATACTTTCAGTATCATCGAAACAGTGCGTGCATGCATTGTATCCCTTGTTTGTATGTCCTGAAAGGTTACTAAGAGTAGGCCTATCATTGATGGTTACAAACAGCAACGCTCGTAGGTCAATTTCCTCCTATGTGTGCGCATCCCACACACGTATACCTGGTTTTTTCCATAACTGTAGAAGTTCATCAACTAGTGGCCTTAGGTATACATAATTGTCGTTGCCGGGTTGCTTAGGGCCTTGGATGAGCACTGGCATCATAATGAACTTCTGCTTCATGCACAACCAAGGAGGAAGGTTGTAGATACATAGAGTCACACGCCAGGTGCTGTGACTGGAGCTCTACGCCCAAAAGGATTCATGTCGTCTGTACTAAGACCAAACCATAAGTTCGTTGCATCAGCTGCAAAGTCCTTGAACTCCCTCTTGATTTTTCTCCACTGTGACCCACCAGTGGGTGCTCTCAACATCTTGTCTTTCTTACGTTCTTCTTTGTGCCATCGCAACAACTTGGCATGCTCTTTGTTTTGGAACAAACGTTTCAACCATGGTATTATAGGAGCATACCACATCACCTTGGCAGGAACCCTCTTCCTGTGGCGTTCGCCCTCCACATCACCAGGCTCATCGTAGGAGGTCTTATAGCACAGTGCATCGCATACCAGGCATGCATCTAAATTCTCGTACTCCTCACCGCGGTAAAGGATGCAGTCATTAGGGCATGCATGTATCTTCTGCACCTCTAATCCTAGAGGGGAGACAACCTTCTTTGCTTCGTATGTACTTTCAGGCAATTCGTTATCCTTTGGAAGCATCTTCTTTATCATTATCAGCAATTCTTGAAATCCCTTGTCAGTTACACCATTCTTCGCCTTCCATTGCAGCAATTCCAGTGTGGTACCCAACTTTTTCTGGTCATCTTCACAATTTGTATACAAGAATTTCTTGTGATCCTCTAACATGTGCTTCAACTTCAACCTCTCCTTGTCACTTTCGTAGTTTCTCTTTGCATCAGCAATGACCCGACCCAAATCATCAGTGGGCTCATCTGATGCCTCTTCTTCAGCTTCCCCCATTGATGCCTCTTCTTCGGCTTCCCCCATTGTTGTATCGGCGAAAGGATAGTGGTCATCATCCTATTCTTCTTCATTGTCTTTCATTATAACCCCTCTTTCTCCGTGCTTGGTCCAACAACTATAGTCGGACATGAAACCGGACTTCAGCAGGTGGTAGTGAAGGGTTTTTGAGGTAGAGTAATTCCTATCATTCTTACAGTCACGACATGGACAACACATGAAACCATTCTCCTTGTTTGCCTTAGCCACACGAATAAAATCATGCAGGCCATTAAGGAACCCTGGACTTAGTTGGTCATCGTACATCCATGTCGGCTCATGTTCACTACACAACATCGAAGTGACCAAATTAATGCAACTTCATTATCACATTACAACCAAAGTAGAGCTAGAAGTGACCAAATGTTATTACTGTAAATAATAGATACTTATAGTTCATACATACATCTCATAAAACAACATACAACTATCTAAAACATGTAAATGCAACAACAAATGCGATCATAATCGCAACTAAGGTAACAATTGAGCCAACGACATAATGATACCAAGCCTCTTTATCAATGGCATATTTTCTAATCTTTCTAAGCTTCAAGCGCATTCCAGCCATCTTGTTCTTGTGATCATCAACGATATCGGCAACATGCAACTCCAATCCCATCTTCTCGTCTTCAGTTCTTTTCAATTTTTCTTTCAAATGATCAATTTCTTTTTCAGCTTGTGTTAACTTCTCGAGCAGAATTGCATAGTCGGTTGGAATTTCTGGTTCAACTACTTCCTATAGATAAAAACATCTACGTCAATTTGGTGGCATAATTAATTGTCATAGACATTAGATGATGTGTGAAATAGTTATAAAAGATAACGACATACCACATCTGAATCATAGACTGGACGAGGGCCGACGTGGGCGGATACCATAACCATGACACTATAGAATAATTAACAATAATACAAGTAAGTAAATCGTACACACAACTATCTAAATCATACAAGTAATTTTTTTAACAAAAAGGTTTTAAGAAGAACAAGAGGCTCACCAAGGTGGTCAGTGCCGTGACGAGACGGTGCGGACGATCGACGATGGTTAGGACGGGGATGGGAAGGCACCAAATAAACCACACCTACACACATGCAACCTAACAAGTTAATTTGAGCTCAAATTGCATATAAATGAAATAAACTCCCACATAATGATCACTCCCCCAAAACCTAGCTAAAACCCACAAATCACATATCTTTGAGCATACCACAAGCTAATCTAGCAATGAGAGATGAAGGGGCAAAGTTGCTAACCTTTGTGAACACTTGGATAGATGGGGTGCCTTCAAATCTTGACAAATCCTTGGCAAAATGGAGGATGAGCTTCGAGCATGAACAAGAACAGGGGAGAAAATAGAGAAATGAGAGCCCCTTCGATCAGCTATGGACGAAGCATATATATAGGAAGTCTTTAGTACCGGCTGGTGTCACCAACCGGTACTAAAGGGCAACCTTTAGTACCGACTCGTGCCACCAATCGGTACTAAAGAGGCATGCAGGGCCCAAGTCTGACCAAAAGCCTGCCACGCCCCCTTTAGTATCGGTTCGTGACACGAACCGGTACTAAAGGTCCCTTACGAGCCGGTACTAAAGGTCGCCCTGCTCCTAGCCGTTGGAGCCGATACGAACCGGGACTAATAGCCTCTTTAGTACCGGCTCGTAACCACACCGGGACTAATGCGTTGGACGAAAGGTCTGTTTTCTACTAGTGTTGTTGGACTAAAGAATTATGTGCATATACTTGAAGGAAGATCGAAGAATATTGAAGCACAAGTGGCGAAAATATCAGAGAGCGAAACTTTGATTTTTGCTAAGTTTATAGGTAAACCGGAGCCTAACCTAGTTGAAGAAGTTAAGATGGTAAGATGCAACAAAGAGAAGGCCGAAGTGATTGATACAAGCCATGTGCCCGAGTACAATTATACCGTTGCAGATTTTGTAAACATCATATCTATGAAATATCCACTGTCGGAGGTAACTAATGGCGAAGCATATAATGTCTTTGTCGAACAACTACCAAATATTTTCCTGACGATGATACCTTTCCTGTGTAGGTCTTCATTTTCTTTTTCCTGGGGAAACGAAAATGAAGACCTACACAGGAAAAGGCATCATCCTGGCCAGAAGCTATGGCCTTGGTGTGCTTGCACCACCTTAATCACCACTACAGTCGAGCTGACCGACCGAAAACAAGCACTTCATGGGAGGCAACCCACGCGAATAAAGTAGACAAGTAAGTTTTTATTTTTGTTTCAATAAAAGAGTGATTGAAGTTCCATATGAATAAGTAAGTTTGGAAGAGTTACTCTAATTAAGGCTTTGGTATGTGCAAGATGAATTATATGTTGTATTGATGTTCGGATGCCTATGAATATGTACAGGTATTGTTTTGGAACTAACCCAGCAGGAGAACAAAGAAAAAGAGAAGTTTCGGAAAAAACCAGAACACAAGGTGGCCCTTACAACGATCGTGGTGGTTGTATGGGAGGTCGTATGGCCTGCTGGAGGTTCCAACGCAAAACAACTAGAAACATCAGAATGAACGACGATGTTTCAAACAAGCATGAGCGCTCGTTTCAACGGTTGTTTCATATATGTTTAGAAACGGAGAAGGGTCCAGCACAACGTTCTAAACTGGCACACGTGCCCATTCGAGCGGTTGTTTGACATCTTCGAGCAGAAGAAGAAAAACACTAGAACGAAAGGCGTTCAAAATGGGCACCACCACCCATTTCAAGGGCCGTTTTTGATACGTCTCTGTCACATCTATAATTTTTTATTGTTTCATGCAAATATTATACAACTTTCGTATACTTTTGGCAACATTTTGTATTATTTTTGGGACTAACATATTGATCCAATGCCTAGCACCAGCACTTGTTGTTTTTGCATGTTTTACAGAAAACCAGCGGAGTCCAAACACGATAAAATTTTATGGATGATTATTTTGGAATATATGTGATTTTGGGGAAGAAGAATCAACACAAGACAATGCCCGAGGTGGTCCCAAGGCAACAAGGCGTGCCCAGGGGGTATGGGTGCATTGTGTTGCCTTGGGACTCCCTCGTAAATCGGTTGGGGCCCTTATTTCGCCGCAAGAAAGATAATTTCCCGAGAAAAATTCCCTCAAAATTTCAGGCCAATCCGAGTTACATATCTCAGTATATTTAAGAAATGGTGAAATACCAGAAAACAAGACGTGAAATCAAAAGAGAAACAGAGAGAGATCCAATCTTGGAGGGGCTCCTGCCCTCCAGGAGCCATGGCATCCATGGACGAGAGGGGAAACTCTCCCCACATCTATGGGGGATACCAAAGAAGAAGAAGGAGAGGAGCTCTCTCCCCCTCTCTCCCGGTGGCGTCGGAATACCGTCGGGGCAATCATTGTGTGACGACGATTTACTCCAACAACTCTGTCATCTTCATCAACTACTCCATCACCTTCCCTCATCTATTTTTAGCGATCCACTCTCCCGCAATCCGTTGTACCCCTACTTGAACATGGTGCTTTACGCTTCATATTATTTTCCAATGATGTGTTGCCATCCTATGATGTTTGAGTATATTTCGTTGTCCTATGGGTGATTGGTGAATTACTATGATTGCATTGGAGGGCAGGAGTGACATAAGCTTCTTCCTATCATAGAAACTGATTCATACGGGATTAAAGCGGGGCTAATATATCTTAATGCTATGGTTGGGTTTTACCTTAATGAACGTTAGTAGTTGCGAGTGCTTGCTAATAGTTCCAATCATGAGTGCATAGAATTCCAAGTAAGGGATGACATACTAGCAGTGGCCTCTCTCACATAAATCCTTGTTATCGGTCTAGTGACTTAGCCAATCGCTTAGAGATAATTCCAAAAATCCTACCACCATTTTCCCACAGTCACTATATTTACTTTATTGTTATTTTCTCAAAACAACACCTAGCTTTTATTTCCATGTTTTCAATTATCTTGCAAAACTACCTTATCGCACCTACAAAGTACTCCTAGTTTTATTCCCACAAAGTAGTTTATTTCTTGTAGTAGGTATAGTGAACATTGTTGTGCCTAGAGTTGTATTGGTGGTCGATAGAACTTGAGAGAATGTTAATTCTACCTTTAGCTCCTCATTGGGTTCGACACTCTTACTTATCAAAAAAGGCTACAAATGGTCACATACACTTGTGGGTTATCAGTTTCATCTATGCATAGACGCAGGTAAGTCATCACCAAAGATGATGACATTCCATATGGGCACATGCCCCCGTGTGAGCGGTTGTTTTGACCCCTGGCAAAATCCCCCATCTCTCTCTTTTGTTCTTCTTCTTCCTCCAACCCTGTCCAAACCTTAGCAAAACTACTCGCCCAATTTCAGTTTGAATCCTTATGTGTGATTGATCTACGGTATGTTTCTCCTCCAAGCCCTAATTTATTTTTCGCGAATCCACATTCTACATGCCTAGCATTACCATGAATAGGAAATGCATATTTTTGGTCCATAATTTAAGTATGTCTTGGATTCCTTGATGGTTTTAGAGGAGTATGATGTGATAACTACCGTAGGATCAATATTGTCTAATTGTATTGGATAGAAAATTATTTTGCAAATGTTTACTCGGAGGTGTTCTTGCATAGGCAGTGCTTCAAGTTTATCCACCGCACCGTCACCACAAGTATTCACTCGGGGGATCTTCTTCAGCGACCGTGAAGCAAGGAAGAAATTCCAAAAGCTCGTCATAAGGAGGGTCAAAGCAACCAAATTAGCTTGTGCGACCACACTCTCCAAGCTAGGCACGAGTAGAAATTTCTAAGGTGAATGATGAGAACATGCCAGTTCTCGGGAAAGCAGCAAACCTCGACGTCGGTTATTTGTCCAACATAGGGGCAATACATTTGCTACAGCTTGCGCATCAAGCGAACCATGCACAAGGAGATATCATGTGTGGAGGAGTGATCACCATGTTGGCCAACTCCCTTGGTCTCAAGTACAATCACCTTCACCCCATTGTCGATATCACCCTTATTAATATCCGTGTTCTCACTAGTATTGGAATGGTAGTAGTTCGTAATGGCCACCATTGCATTAGAATTCCTGGAGTGGCACACTTGTTGCCTACTCCCATGCCTAAGAGTTTTTCCATCGAGTATGGATAATTTTATTATGTTGCACATGAAGGAGATGCAGCATTTGACCAACAAGGGCCAGAACTAGAACAAGTAGATGAAGAATATATCGCCATCGACGAAGAAGAGGAGCAACCCCAAGATCAGCCACAAGAGGGAGGCTACACCACCTATGCGGACCTCAGCAGCCTACAACGCTCTATTTATGATATGAGCAGCGTCACTGCATTGCTTTGAGGCACGTCTACCTACATGAACATGAACTTTTCTAATTGGAGCCAGGAGTGGGCTCCTGACTAACCGCCACAATGCCCCCACTGGTTTGGGATTGCAAAAGCCTAATCTTGGGGGAGGCTACTGATGGGGAACGTTGCATGGGAAACAAACAATTTCCTACGCTTCACCAAGATCAATCTTGATATGAGCATCTACGAGAGGAGAGATTCCATATACATACCCTTATAGATCGCTAAGCGGAAGCATTGAGAAACACGGTTGATGTAGTCGAACGGCTGATCAAGTGTCGAACGGACGGCTTCTCCGTGTTCAACACACGTGCAGCTTGATGACGCCTTCACCTCCTCGATCCAGCGAGCGATGGTGAAGTAGAAGCCCGAGTCCTCCGGTAGCATGACGGCATGGTGAGGTGGTGGTGATGACAACCCGGCAGGGCTTTGCCATGTGCTTTGAACCTCAATGTCAAGGATTCAGTCAATCCCGTAAGCAGTTTCCTTTGTTCATGTGTATGTTATTTGCCTGAAATTCGATCGTTGGTATCTCCATACCTAGTTAAATCTCATTACTGCCAAGTCTCTTTACTTGTTTCGTAATACAAGATCTCGTGGCTAACTCTTTAGCACTTTGCTTGCAAGCTCATTGTGATTCTGTATTACCAAGTTGGCCCTAAGATACCTCTCTGTCACATGGAGTAACAAATCCCAGTCTTGATCCATGCCAACTCAACAGACACCCTCGGAGATACCTGTAGAGTACCTTTATAGTCACCCTGGTACGTTACGACATTTGATACACACAAGGTACTCCTCCGGTGTTAGTGAGTTGCAAGATTCATGGTCATAGGAATAGATACTTGACATGTAGAAAACTATAGCAATAAACTCACATGATCATATGCTACGTTTATAGTTTGGGTCTTGTCCATCACATCATTATACTAATGATGTGATCTCGTTATCAAATGACATATCATGTCCATGGCTAGAAAACCTTGACCATCTTTGATCAACGACCTAGTTTATTAGAGGCATACTAGGAACACGGTGTTGTCTATGTACCCACACATGTATTTGAGTTTCCAATCAATACAATTATAGCATGGATAATAAACGATTATCATGAACAAGTAAATATAATAATAACTAATTTATTATTGCCTCTAGGGCATATTTCTAACAGTCTCCCACTTGGACTAGAGTCAATAATCTAGTTCATATTGCTATGTGATTTACATTGTATTGTGTCTAACACACATACAGTTCTGGTGCTGATCATGTTTTGCCCATGGAAGAGGCTTAGTCAAAGGGTCTGTGACATTCAGATCCATGTGTACTTTGCAAATATTTATGTCCTCCTCCTTGATGTGATCGCAGATGGAATTGAAGCGTCGCTTTATGTGTCTGGTCCTCTTGTGAAACCTTGGTTCCTTGGCCAGAGCAATGGCACCGATGTTGTCATAGAACAGAGTCATTGGGTCCAGTGCACTGGGCACAACTCCAAGATCCGTCATGAAGTGCTTCATGCAGACACTTTCCTTCACCGCCTCTAGTAGAATCAGCTACCATGCTTTGCTTAGAACTGCACTAGGTTACCACTCCCCCATTGAGAATATATATATGTATCCGGTTTGAGACTTTGAGTCATCCGGATCAGTGTCAAAGCTTGCATCGACATAACCCTTTACGATGAGCTCTTCATCACCTCCATAAAAGAGAAACATTTCCTTACTCCTTTTCAGGTACTTAAGGATATTCTTGACCGATGTCCAGTGTTCCATTCTTGGATCACGTTGAAACCTTCCGGTCATACTTATGTCAAGGCTCACATCTGGTCTTGTACACATCATAGCATACATGAAAGAGCCTATGGCAGAAGCATAGGGGATGACACTCATCTTTCTCTATCCTCTGCAGTCACTTGGCATTGAGTCTTACTCAACTTCACACCTTGCAATACATGCAAGAACCATTTCTTGGACTCACCCATCTTGAGCTTCTTCAAAACTTTATCAAGCTATGTGCTCTGTGAAAGTCCTATTATGTGCCTCGATCTATCTCTATATATTTTGATGCCTAATATGAAAGCAGCTTCCCCTAGGTCCTTCATTGAAAAACTCTTGTTCAAATATTCCTTCACACTTTCCAAAAAAATTATATTGTTTCCAATCAGCAATATGTCATCCACATATAATATTAGAAAAGCTATAGAGATCCCACTCACTTTCTTGTAAATAAAAGCTTCTCCGTAAACTCGTATAAACCCGAACGCCTTGATCACCTCATCAAAGCGAAGATTCCAACTCTGAGATGCTTGCACCAGCCCATAAATGGATCGCTGGAGTTTGCAAACTTTGTCGGCATTCTCTGGATCGACAAAACCTTCTGGTTACATCATATACAACTCTTCCTTAAGGAAACCGTTAAGGAACACTGTTTTGACATCCATCTGCCAAATTTCATAATCGAAAAAGGCAGCTATTGCTAACATGATTCTGACAGACTTAAGTATCACTACGGGTGAGAAGGTCTCATCGTAGTCAACTCCTTGAACTTGTGAAAAACCTTTTGCCACAAGTCGAGCTTTATAGGCGATGATATTACCGTCCGTGTCCGTCTTCTTCTTAAAGACCCAGTTATTCTGAATGGCCTTTTGCCCTTTAGGTAATACTTCCAAAGTACATGCTTTGTTTTCATACATGGATCCCATCTCGGATTTCATGGCCTCTAACCATTTGTCGGTATCCGGGCCCACCATCGCTTCTCCATAGCTCGTAGGTTCATCGTTGTCCAACAACAGGACCTCTAAGATAGGGTTACCATACTATTCAGGAGCAGTGCATGTCCTTGTCAACCTACGAGGTTTGATAGTAACTTGATCTAAAGCTCCATGATCACCATCATCAACTTCCTCTTCAACTGATGTAGGCTCCATAGAAACATCTTTCTGTGTCGCGCTACTCTCTGGTTGAAGTGAGGGTTCAACAACCTCATCAAGTTCTATCCTCCTCCCACCCAATTCTTTCGAGAGAAACTCTTTCTTGAGAAATGACTCGTTCTTAGCGACAAACACTTTGCCCTCGGATCTAAGATAGAAGGTATACCCAACCATCTCTTTTGGGTATCCTATGAGGATCACTACTGGAATCAGAAGATTTGTCGTCTGCCACCTCTTTGTCGTCTGCTAGCGGACGGCAAAGAGTGGCTTTTCCATCAACTAGCAGAAAGTAGACCGCAAAGAGGTGGCAGACGGCAAAGGGTGGCTTTACCATCAGCCACTTCTTTGCCGTCTACTAGCGGACGACAAAGGAGGTTTGCTGTCCGCTAGCAGACGGCAAGGAGGGAGGGGGCCCACTGACGACCCAGCCCGCAACTTGACCTAACGGCCCCCCTCTTTGCCGTTCGCTAGCGGACGACAAAGAGGGGGTTAACTAATGGCTAACGCCCCCCCGGCCCGCCTCTCTCTCTTTCTTTCTCTCCCTCTCTCCTTCCCGTCGCCCCACGACCCTGCCGCCCGCGCCCATCATCGCCCCGTTGTCACGCGCCCCCGCCGTCGCGCCCCCCGACGCCCCCGCCACCCCGCCCCTCTATCCCTCCCCGGCACCCCCGACACCCCACCGCCCCCGCCCCCGCCATGCCACCTGCCGCCCCTGACGCCCCACCGCCGGCGTCGGCCTCCTCCACCTCCACCAACGCCGACCTCCACCTCCCCCACTCTGGTGAGCCCCCTCCCCCTCTCTATTTTTTCATTTTTTTAATAGTTTAGTTGGTAATTTAGTTAAATCTAGTTTAGTCATAGTTAGTAATTTAGTTGTAGTTAGTAATTTAGTTAGTAATTTAGTTTTTTAATAGTTGTAGTTAGTAATTTAGTTGTAGTTAGTAATTTAGTTGTAGTTAGTAATTTAGTTAAATCTAGTTTGGTTGTAGTTAGGTTAATAGTTGTAGTTAATTAGAAGAAGAGAGAAGAAGAATAGGAGAAGAAGGAGACGAACAAGAAGAAGGAGAGGAAGGAGAAGAAGAAAAAGAAGAAGAAAAGGAGGAGGAGGAGGAGGAGGAGGAGAAAAAGAAGAAGGAGAATAAGAAGAAGATGAGGAGGAGGAGGAGGAGAAGGAGAAGAAGAAGAAAAGGAGGAGAAGAGGAGGAGAAGAAAAGGAAAAAGGAAAACCGGGTCGAGGATCGGCGACGGGGTGCGTCGGCGCTGACGTAACCGGGTCGAGGATCGCCGACACGACACCACCGACACCCCGACCCCCGACATGACACCCTGACACCCCGACACGGCACCCCCGACCTCGACACAACACCCCTACACCGACACGACACCCCCAACACCCCGACCCCCGACACGACACCCCGACACCCCGACATGGCACCCCAGACCCCGACACAACACCTCTACCCCGACACGACACCCCCGACACCCCGACCCCGACCCGACACCCCCGACACCCCGATCCCGAAAAAGGTGCTCTTCGGCCTTCCAGAGGCCGACGGGTCATATATTTGTGAATTATGAGTTAGGTCATATATTAGTAATGTGAGGTATTCAATTATTATTATGTACATATATATTATTAAATAGTTCATGTTATTAGGTATTCAATTTTTTATGTTGAACTAATTTCGTTCACTCTTTGTCATTGCAGGTGTTGACAGATGGTGGGCTCGGGTCGAGAGGGCTCTGAGCCTCCTTCCTCGGGGCGTGCTGGGAGGGGTGCTATTAGTCCACCCCAGCAACTCCAGAGAGCGCTGGTACACAGCATGCAGACACCGGCGGGCACTTCTTCTTCGACCGGGAGAGGTCGGGGGAAGACGAAGAGAGGTGCTAGAGGTAGGAAGGCTGTTGCGCCTTCCTCGCTGCCACTCCCAGTTGATTCTCCTGACCACAGGAGTGCTCCGTCTCAGGTGGACCCGTCTGACTTGGACCCGTCTCGAACTCCGGTCCACGAGCCTCGGGTCACCGAGCCTTCGTCCCAAGAGACTCCGGTCCCAGAGTCTTTATCTCAGGAGACTCGGGTCCCATAGTCTTCGTCCCACGTGACTCCGGAGGCTAGTGGCCATGTTGATGGTGGCGAGGACAACTTGTCTGAGGACACCTATAGCGAGGGCGAGCTGGTTGAGGAGGGCAAGAAGGTCTACCAACGTGGTTGTACAAAGCTCCCGTCCGTGCCGACGACCCACGAGCAGAGGTGGTTGATTGTGCCTAATGCAGAGAAGTAAGTGCATTTACTCTTTTTTAACCTTTTGCCTTCATGTTTCTTCAAATTAATATCAAATGTGTTGGCCTTGTCATACTACAAGGGTTGGAAATACGAGCGTGGTGTCTGCAGGCCCAACTAGGTCCTTGGTGTGCTTCTTCAGCACCACTTCCCGGGGAAGGCCCAGTTGCCCGATGAGGCTTCACAGGTAGCACTGACCTGGGAGCTGTACATGGCTGCCCCAGCCCCGCCGGAGGAGATGGTCGACGGTGTCTTGTGTGAGATGGTGGCTGACATTGTGATCCGTCGCTTTTGGGTAATTTCTCCTTTACATAATTTAAAATCAACAACACCTAGTGATTGTACTAATCAGTGTTGTCTTGTTTGATTGCAGACCTTCTACAGGTGTCTTGAGGAAGACGAGGCGAATGCGGCTGTTGTTCTCGAAGCCGAGTGCAAGCCCCTACTTCAGAACTTACGGCATGATGCTCGGGTGTAGGCTATTCGGGACTACTATGCCTCGACTTACATTAAGAGGTCCAAGAAGAAGTGTCGCAAAAATTATCTGAGTAAGGAGAAGTTAATGAAGGTAATTATCTATTCTTAAGGCCTTGTACTTAGTTTCTTCGATTTGATTCGTATGCATAGCGCTGAAATTTCTCTTGTCTAACTTAGATGCCCCCGAGATGGTGTGCGATAGGATGGACTGTTGGAAGGCATTTGTGGATGAGTGGTGCTCTCCCCAATGGCTAGCCGAACACAACAAGGCCAAGGATAAGTGTGCCCAAATGAGAGGTGTGCCACGCCATCAAGGGAGCTCCAACCTGTTTGAGTACGGGGATCACTGGGTATGTGGTTTGCTTCATGATTCATGCAATTTCATTCTTCATGCTAGCTTGAGCCCTTAACTAATATTTTGTTCCTATCTTTTAGGCATGAGAAAACAAGAAGGAGGTGCCACCTCTGTTCGACCTCTATGCCATGGCCCATACTGCCTCGTACAAGAAGGCCAAGGCATTCTCTAAGGATGACCTCGATCATCCAGAGAGCTTCAGCAACATCTCCTCCCACAACAAGCTTGTGAGGTACAGAAATGAGGGGAAGGCAAGGAAAGGGAAGGACTTCAACCCGAGCTAGAGTCCTTTTGATCCAGAGCTCATGATGATATCTGGTGGCGGGAGGCCCCATGGCTCGATAGCCATTTGGGATGGACTGATATGTTGTCCTAGAACTCTCCCGGAGATCAAGAAGCGCCAGACGAGCTCTGATCCTGAGATAAGGCCTCGTCCATGGCCAATGGAGCTCGCCATTGAGGCTAGGGCCTAGGAGCTTCTGGCGGAGGCAAACAGGCAGGCGGCGCAGAGGGAGAGGGACATGGAGGAGAGGACGGCTAGGCTCTTGGAGGAGGAGAGGAACCGGGACGACGCATCTCACTGGGCCCTATACGAGCTCCTCGTAGTAAGTTTCTCCTGCATATTAGCCAAATCATGCACGTAATGTTCGTTTCATCACTAACTAATATGAATGGCTCGTGAAAAAAAAATGTGTAGACCGTGTGCCAAAACAATGGTCAGATCCCTCCGTTGATGCCCCATATTGCTATAGCACCCACAATGAGTTTCAGTTGAATGGTCATTAGTTACTAGTATTCACATTTGAGTTGCATCATGCTAAGGAGACATTGCAAATGATCTTTGGTGCAGCGTGCCTCCCGACAATTATCGACCTATCCTTCTGCGTCTGCCGCAACCCCGACCGGTCCTTCTACGTCTCATCGTGGCGCAAACCCGACCGGTCCTCCACCTCCATGATGATGGTAAGTTTTCCCAAGTGTTTTTCTTAACAAATGCATACTTAGCTTAAGAAATGACCAAATTAGCTCCAAAATGACATATACTTAGCTTATTTTCCTCAAAAATGACATAATAACCTTACTTAGCTCCAAAATGATATATTCTACCTAGGATAGCTATAAAATGACCTATACTTAGCATTTTTTCCTCCAAAATGACTTGATATGCTTAGTTAGCCAGAAAATGGCATAACTACCTAGGATAGCTCAATAATGATCTATAGCTAGCTTAGCTAGTTCATTTATGACATAATTAGCTCACTTAGGTACAAAATGGCATAACTACCTAGGATAGCTCAATAATGATCTATAATTAGCTTAACTAGTTCATTTATGACATAATTAGCTCACTTAGGTAAAAAAATGGCATAATAACCTTGGTTTAGCTCCAAAATGACCTATACTTAGCTTATTTTCCTCAAAAATGACATAATAACCTTACTTAGCTCCAAAATGATATATATTCTACCTAGGATAGCTATAAAATGACCTATACTTAGCATCCTATCCGCACACCTTGGAGAAGAGGAGAGGAGAGGAGAAAAAGAAAGAAGATAAATTCTTCTTCTTCTTTTTCTTCCTTTTCTTCTAGCTAGTCTTTTTCTTCTTCTAACTTTCATCTTTCCTAATTTGCAGATTTGCTATAGATGAGGAAGCTTGCATTGATGGAGTGTACTCTTCTACTTGTGCTTCCTTTTTGTTTATGGAAACTTGTTTTGGATATGTATGTATGGATATGTTGTTGGAAACCATTGTATGTTGGATATGTTGTTGGAAACTTGTATGTTGGATATGTTGTTGGAACTTATTGTCCGTATGCTTGTTGAAACTAATTGTTGGTATGCTTGTTGGAAAAATGTATTGTTGATGTGTTAGATATATATGTGATATTCTGTCAAATTGAATGATTTAAAAAAAAGCAGAAAAAGCAGGGGCTATATAGCCACTTTGCCGTCTGCTAGCAGACGACAAAGCTGCCACGTGGCAGCTATCTGTGCAACCTGGGGTAGCACCAGGCCGGCCTCTTTGCCGCCCGCTGGCAGACGACAAAGAATTAAGTTCTTTGCCATCTGCCAATGGACGGCAAAGCACGCCCTTAAGCCCTTAACGGAGCTACGTTGGTACGTGTGCCGTCCATGCCCTTTGCCGTCCGTTGGCAGACGACAAAGATGCAAAGGTCTTTGCCGTCTCCCAGTAGACGGCAAAGCGCCCTTTACCATGGCTTATTCAGCCAGACGGTTGACCATCTGCTGGCGGACGGCAAAGCCTTTGCCGTCCGGGATGCATGCCTTTGCCATCCAGGATGGCTGATGGCAAAGTGCCTGATTCCTGTAGTTGATGCATTTCTCCGCTTTGGGTTCGAGCTTTTTTGGCTAAAGCTTTTTGACATAAGCATCGCAACCCAAAACTTTAAGAAACGACAACTTTGGTTTCTTGCCAAACCATACTTCATAAGGTGTCGTCTTGTGTGTCCCGAGCCGGAACGGACGAAACTGGAACCCTCTACGGATTCAGATGCCACCCATTCGGCAAGTGGACGTCGGGCCACAACTCGGGGATGGCCTCCTCCGTGGATGTGTTCCCTCCGTGGCGCCACAGCCCCGGCGGCGTCACGATGAACGTGGTCACGCGTTGCCTCCCCGAGGAGGAGTTGGCCTCGTGGTTGTGCTTCTCAACCTTTTCGGGGATCCACTTTGACGACATTTTGCCCCGGTGGGTGATGGCTAGGGTTGCTGTCGGGGTGGCGGAAAGGAGGGGCTAAAAGAGAAAGTACATTGGACGTGGATGGGAACCCCTCTCCCCACATGCGTTTCATTTAAAAAGAATTGCTCAATAGTAGGTTAGTGACTGACACGTGATTCTAAGACAGACATCGAGCGGATACATGGCACGTCCGTTTCGTATCTTTATGGACGCAAACTCGATCTAAATTTAAGATGGATATGCGTTTGTATAGACACGAAACAAACATGTTCACAAAATAAATCGCTGCGATTGGATCGCCATTTTTGCCCACATGGATCCAACTAGACACATTCACCAAATAGGTATCCATTGGAGTTGCCCTTATACCACAGATAAACCATATAGGCTGCACGTCCTTAACCCCTTCGTCCCAATTCCGAGACAAGAGCTCGAACAGTTGAAGGAACTCTGAAAACCTATCCAATATAGCAGGAAGTAGCCAAAGCCCGAAGACATCCCCGCATTCGTATCTGGAGCAAGCCACGATGCAGATCAAATGCAACAAACTGAAACAGCATCCGTGAAAGAACAGCAGCACAGTTCCTCTCAACATCCCGTTTGACCCGTCCACCGTTTCCCCCTCTTTAAACAGGAAAGGGCCGGGCTCGGGTCAGACGCAAAATATTCGAGCAAGAGTAGCATGAACGAACAGTGACCCCCGATCAGATGCTCGGATGGACGAGACCGGTTACGTTACGTCGCGGCCCCTGTCGATCCTCCTGCGCGCGACTCGCTGGCGATCATGCACAGCACGGCCAACAACGCAGGCAGGCACAGCGTCAGTGATGGGCAGGACCGGTGGTTGATGAGAATACGTAAGCCTGCCTGGCTCTGGCCGGGGACGAGAGGAGGAAGGAAGGAAGGGCCGACGGGACCGGAGGGTGGCCGCCATAAATGAGCGTGGCCGCTCCGGTGGTGGCAGTAGTAGTCCTCTGCCTCTGCCACACGGGCGCGGCTCGGATTTTGGCGCAGGCCGCGACGAGGGGCGCTCCAAGAAAAACCACTGGCAGAGGACAGGGGTCCTGTGCCTGTGCGCGCCTGTGGCTGCGGGGGTGTGGGGACGATCGGGCATCGCAGAGGAGTGCTAATAAATGCGTGTGAGGTGGAGTGGCCAGGACGGCGGGCATTTGGCCGCCGCGGCGTGAGCGTGATTGAACGGGACGATCCGTCGTGGAGGTGGAGGGTTTTGTTTCGGGCGACGAGCCCTGTGATGATGAGACCCTCCGCGTCTCCGTTTCGTTTTGTCCCGTCCGCGTCGGGCTGGCCGGCCGTGCTGCGTCGTCGGTCGCCGTGCACCGGTTTCGTGATCCGCGAGAATAGATTGGCGATGCAGTGCAGTCCGTCCGTCCTCAGCGGATGTCACGCGTGGGGTGGATGAACAGGGAGCTCTTGTCTTTTCACCGCCGCAGCGGGGGAGGAGCTTGCTCGGGGAACGCTCCACTCCCCGTTTTGTATGGGTCGGGGCGGAAACACTGGCGCCGTTTGGGTGCATGGAATTCAGGTTATCATTCAACCTCTTTTCACATTTTGCTCGCTAGGGAGTGTGAGCTAGCTCTCCTCCTCTGGCAGTCTGCGAGCGAGATCTAGGGACTAGGGAGAGACGACGCAGGTCTTTTCTCTTAAGAGTGTTGTGTACCAGTTAAGTGAGTCGGGCCTGTAATAATGTGTTTTAATTTGAAGCCTAAGGTTGATGGCAGCATCGCCTCAGACGACAGAGCTGGTACAAACACAAATACGAACACGACTTATTCAAAGCACGCGTATACAAATTACAAGAAAACAGTGGGATACGTGCAGTGCAGGCCTGCTAGGAACACGTTTTAGACTTATTCCTCGTTACTCTCTTGGAAAGTAGTGAAGAACATTTCCTTGACATCCACATGCTCCCCGACACAACAAACACTAATGAAAATGCACTTCTCCTTTCACTATATATAAGTATATAACAGACTCCTCTTGTGCAGCATCAGCACAATCACTGCCTCTTTCTCTACTTGATCAAGCACACTCCATTTAGTTGGAATCAAACGTTCGCTACCAAATGGCGGCAAAGTTCTTCCTCCTTGCACTCCTGGGTCTGTCGTTTTCCGGTGCTCTTGCCTCGGACCCAAGCCAGCTCCAGGATTTCTGCGTCGCTGACAGGACATCCCAAGGTATGTATGACCACACATGCAACGCACGCCTACGTGTGTGTGTGTGTGTGGTGAGATGTTTGAGTTAATTATCAGTGCCAATGCATGGTTGTTAATTCTTTTTAATATGTATCGTTGTTAATTCTTTTAAATATGTATATGTATGTGCAGTTTTTGTCAATGGATTTGCATGCAAAGACCCAAAGACCGCGGTGGTAGAAGATTTCTTCTTCTCCGGCCTTCACATGGCCAGGAACACGGGCAACAAGCAAGGCTCCGCTGTGACGGCGGTTAATGTGGTGCATATTGCTGGGTTGAACACTTTGGGCATCTCCTTGGCTCGTGTCGATTATGCTCAATATGGTCAAAACCCACCCCACATCCATCCCCGCGCAACCGAGATCTTGACCGTGATGGAAGGCTCGCTCTATGTTGGTTTCGTGACCTCGAACCCTGAGAACAAGTTGTTCTCGAAAGTTCTTAACAAAGGGGATGTTTTTGTGTTTCCGCAAGGGCTAATTCACTTTCAGTACAACTGTGGAACCACAAAAGCTATAGCCATTGCGGCATTGAGCAGCAAAAACCCTGGAGTGATCACCATAGCCAATGCGTTGTTTGGATCCAAGCCATCCATCTCAGATGATATCATTGCCAAAGCCTTCCAGGTTGACAAGAAGATTGTTGACCATATTCAAGCTCAGTTCTAAACATATGTTTGGTACATATGTATGGTGATGTGTTTATTTGACTCATTTGTTATTTGATTAAAGATCTTGTTTGTGCTTCCTTATAATGTAATTCCATTTTATGGTTATGTTAATCAAGCTTTTATAGAATAAAAACAATGATGTACTCGGTTGTTTTAATTACCCTTAGCTTTGTTCCAAAATAAGTGTAGTGGTTTTAGTTCAATTTTGAACTAAAACCTCGACACTTTTGAAACGAAAGGAGTATTATTTTGCTAATCTTTACAATAGTATAAAGGGGGGCTTGTGGTCATCGTGGTCACAATGATAATACTTGCTCTGCTCGCACATCACACCTCCTTGATTTTCATGCTCTAAGCAACCTCGCTTATGTACTGCATGTTGAAATATATAATTCACCTTCTTCATCAGTTTGGACTTTTGGATTAATTGGTTGAAGCATGCGTTCATACTATATGCCTTGTACACTTTTAGCATGGATTTTTCATTGAGACATAAGCAGGGATTATACACATTTCATCAAAACAAAGCAAAAGCATCAAAACATCGAGATTTTTTTTTAGGATGGCAGGAAAAACATCATCCTGATTTTCGTGAACCTGTGACAGCCCGGCACAAAATCAACCAGGCAGCTCCCGGGAACATCCTAGTTGACGAGGCAATGCCTGCACGCGAACGAGTTGGCCCAACCGAGTTCGTCGCCCGCGCTGCGTTCGTTTGCTAGTTGCAGTTTTTTTCTGTCTCTGTTGCAAAAAAAATTTGTTTTCTATTTTAGTTATTTTATTACTGATTTTTATTTCTTTTCTTTTCGTTTATTTGTTTCTTTTGGTTTGGCTTTTCTCCTGTTTGTTCTTTTGTTTTTTTCTATACTCTTACTGTATTAGTTTTCTATACTACTCGTATAAACATTTTTTAAGTATACAATGAACATTTTTACAACTACTCGTTGAACAATATTGTGAACCATTGTTATATACAATGAAGTTTCTTTAATGTGCGATGAACTATTTTTTGATACACATCAAATAATTTCTTTGATATACACTAAACCCATTTTAGACACGCATTAATCATTTTCTGAAAAAAACAAAGAAAAACATCCAACAAAATAGTTTTTGTAAGAAAAGAAATGAAAGAAGAAAAAACAAAAAAACTCTCGAGTGAGCTCCTCCAGGGCCAGCCCATTCCAGGCTCGCTTGCATGCATATGTAGACCCTGGCGAAGAAAGGGAATCAATAATGGAACTAGTCGAACACACATAATATATTGATTTTAGTCATAACACCGGGTTAAATAAAGTAGTAAAGGAGCCCAATCTAGTTAAAGAGGGGCTTCACTGCGTCCATAACCAACTGCTACATAGATGAATGATTCTCAAAATAAAAATTAAAAATATGTAGATGAATTATCCTTGCGTTCAGCTATCAAAACCATAGATATGATATAAAGGAGAAATATTAGGTCGAAACTGAGAAGTGTTGCACCCCTTTGAAATGAGTGCATGTACATCACACCTAAGATGGTTCCCAAAGCTCGGAGTGAACGCAAAATAGGCCATGGACTTGGATCTACCAAATGATAAGAATGCCTCGGAGATTCAATCATAAACCACTTTGCCCCGGTTGTGGATCGTGATTGGGAAAATATCAACACCCACCATCCTTATTTTGAAGAGAAAATGATAGTACACAGGAGGCAGAGAGATTTTACCTGACGAGCTGCTATTTACAAAGGTTGCCTTGTTACTTCCAGAGTGGGGCATACAAGATTAATCTGCCAGATAACTATTGGCAATATATCGTCCGGTCTATCTGAGAAGGTATAGGTTTTATCTTAGTTCCAAGCTCCTGCTCAATCCGATACATGTGCACAGCAAAAAAACAAATGTGATGGCAGAAAAAAGGGGTGATAGGAAAAATATGTAGCAGTCCAGCAAATAATTGCATACAAGTTAAACCGATCCTCATAGGTGATCAGATTTACAGCCAGGCCAAGGTGGCCAAATCTCCCTGACCTACCAACCTGCAAGTGAAAAATACATTTCTCAATGCAATTTTAGACACAGAAACAAGTGTAATACATTGCCAATTTACCATCAAAATTCACCATGGTAAACAAATGCTAATAAGGATATAACATTACACTCCTGAACTTTTGATAGGCAAGATGTTCCAATTTCCAAATTTACTAAAATGAAAATGTCTTCCATATCATCTTAGTACAGGATTAATCAGCTAACAACTATATGCATCATTAAAACCAGTCATAGTCTGAACACCAAAATGTAAATGTCAACTCATTAAATTGCATACCCTGTGGAGATAGGTTTCGGCGGTCTTGGGTAAATCAAAATTGATGACAACATTAACAGCTTGGATTATTCCCCTTGTAAAAAGATCTGCAAAGGAAAAATACAAAAGGTTAGAAACGAGAGAGACCACATGACCCATCCAGCTTGATAAAAAAAATGTCAAAACTAATTAATGAATGAAAATGCAAAGGCTAGTGAAACTTAATGTTATGCTAAAAGCTAGAATACTATTGATTTCTAAACCACATGCTATTGTAAGGTCCATTGAGCATTTCTTCCATTAGATGCAAACAGATCAAATAATCACTAACGCAATGTGCATTGAACATGTCAGATACTAACGACATGTGCTGACTTGTACACTAACTGGCTCCATGAGAAAAAAAATCATAAACGTATTATTTCTTCACTATAGAAACTGCATTGTATTTGGACCACAAGCAAGCAAGTTGTGAATAGCCTAAACTTCAATACCAGTTAAGGCAAAAAAATAAGGCCTACAGTTCGGAAAGGTATTGATTCCAGAGTACTAAAAAAATAAGTAGCCACAAAATAATGTCCTTCAGCAAAAAAAGAAAGGCATCACCTAAGAAGGTAAAAGGTATAGTTCCATGCCTGTACACACAAGGTTCCTGCATGCGCCATTACGGAAATCATGGAATACTCTATTATGATGATCCTGCAACATTTTAGCATGGATGTAGAAGCAAGAATAACCAAGCTCTGTGATCTTCTTCGCCAGTAGTTCGACACGATTTACAGAGTCATAGAATATTATAGATTGATTAATTTGCAGCCGAGATGGAAATAGGAGAAAATAGTTACAAATTGTGACCAGTCACAAAACATGGCTAAACATGTAGGAATCGACTAAAGATTTCATGGGGAAAACCTTGGAAAAAAGAGTGTTCAGACAATGGACTTTCTGCCTTTCCTCAACAAAGGCGTAGAACTAGGTAATTCCCTTCAGTGTAAGTTCATCCATAAGATTAATAACATAGGGTTTGGGCATATATTTGTCCTTGAAAGCCTTGACAGTCACAGGGAATGTTGCAGAGAACATTAGAATCTGTCGACTCGATGGAAGGTACCGAATTAACTGTTCCACAGAAGGTTGGAACTCAGGAGAAAGAAGCTTGTCTGCCTACAAGGAAAACCAATATTTCTTGTAAGAACATGTTCATATTAAAGGACAAATCTATAGCTGCACCACCAATTTAAATTAACCTTCTGAATTTGTCCTTTATTTCACGAATCCATACACCATACATAATAGTGCAAAATGAGATTAAATATACTCCCACTGATATATTTTTTCCATTTTCTATTTATGTGAGCTTTGTAAGAGTGTTTACCCAGGGAACTATAGTCGAGAAGCCTTTGATTATACAAAAAAAGTTGGTTTGACTTTGATCATAGGCCCCACAGTTTTTTTTGTTCAATATAAAAATGACTGGTTAGGCCCCTTCCATGAAAACGGATTGGAAATTAGCAAGTCCTCCCCACTGGGCGGCAAGCCCACACAGCGAGCAACTACCATCACTGGTTCTCGTACGCGCAAACCTCACCTGCTATCTCGCTCACTCACCCAAGACAGAACCGCACACCAGCAAATACCTAGAGGCAGCGATCGGGACGTGCTTCTGTAGACCTGACTTCGACAACGATGAGCATGCCACAAAGATCATGCATCGGCAGGTCACTTCGGCGGACCAAGTCAAGCGTCACGAGGGGGTGGCAAGACTGTGCACCATCGCCTACACTAAATACTACAAATTCAAAGAGGCAAACTAGACCTAGAGCTGCGGCTCTCCCCTGCGTCAGGCTAGTGCTACGGCTTGGTACTGCTTACCTTTCTGCTCGGCTGCTTCTAAAAGTTCATGCTGCCTTCTACTTTCTTGATTCAACTTTGGTCTTTGATCAATCAATAGAGAAATAGATTCATATAAATTGGGGCAGGGTTAAGAGGAAGGGGTGACAGAGATGACCTGGGAGATCTCTGGACAGAGCAAACCCTCAAGAGAGCTCCCTCGTGTCTTTCAGCAGTGCCTGGCAGGGTGCAAAGCTAAAAAGGGGCAAACTCTGCTTTTTTCATATGCACCTTAAACGGATATACAACTTACGGGCATGATCAGATGCAGACCAACTTAGGGTATATTTAGCTAGTTTGGATCGAGATCTGGCATGCATGCCTGGGAGAAACTGGAGCCTGGACATTGCCTGGAAACTTGGAAAAAATTGACTGGCCAGGCTAGCCTGGGAGCTATATGTTTGGTTAGTATACTGGCCTGGATAGCTATTATTTATGTGTCAGTCCGTATATATCTACTGGCCCACGCTTGTAGGACCGAAAGTATGTCTAGAGGGGGGTGATTAGACTACTTGACCAAATAAAAGTTTTGCCTATACCAAGTTTTAGGGTTGACAGTTTTTAGCATTTCATGGCAAGTCAAGTACACCCTACACATGCAAGTCTAAGAGTATATAGCAGCGGAAAGTAACAACCAGCATGTATAGAAGGGATAGAGTAGGAAGATCAAACGCAGTTGTAGACATGATGATTTTTCCCGTGGTTCCGATAGGTGGCGCTATCTACATCCATGTTTATGGAGTCTTCAACCCACGGAGGGTAACGGGCGCGAGAGTCCACGGAAGGCTCCACCCAAAAGGGTCCACGAAGTAGCAACCTTGACTATTCCATAATGGCTTCCGTCCACGAAGGACTAGCCTCACTATGGATAGATCCTCACGAAGTAGGCGATCTCCTTGCCCTTACAAACTTCTTGGTTCACTCCACAACACGAAGTAGGAGGCTACCAAGCGACACCTAACCAATCTAGGAGGCACCACCCTCCAAAAGGTAATAGGCTCAGTAATGACAATGAACTCCTTGCTCTTGTGCTTCAAGATGATAGACTCCTCAGCACCAAATCACTCTCTCACAGATTTGGCATGGTGGAAGAGATGGGATTGGTGGAAAGCTACTTGAGGAGGCTAGAGATCAAGATCCATATGATTGGAGTGGAAGATCTTGACCTCAACACAAGGGTAGGTGGTTCTCTCTTAGAAAATCTGATAGGATAGGTATGGAATAGTTTTGAGTGCTTCTTTCTCGAGTAGGTGGTGGTGGAGGGGTATATATAGGCATCCCCAAAAATCCAACCGTTACACACAAAATGACCAACTCGGTGACACCGATGTGTTAATCTCGGTGGTACCGAAGTGACCAAAAGGTGACAACTTTTGAATCTCGGTGAGACCGATAGGTTGCACCGATAAGGTGACCAATGGTCAGATTTTCAATCTCGATGACGTCGATCCAACATGCTCGGTGGGACAAAAAATGTGAATTTGCGTAACAGAAAGTTGGCAACCTAAACTCGGTGTCACCGGTATGGAATCGGTTGCACTGAAGTGGCTAGGGTTTGGCTGAGTCTGTCTAGGTTCTGGAATCGGTGGCACCGGTATGGGAAAGTTGGTTGCACCGATTTTGAGTGTTAGGTATAGAACAGACTTTGGTGGGAGAGTTTGTGGATGTTTTTGGCGACTATCACTTGTGCACGTTTGAACATAATGTTCACCAACAAAACCTTACCCCCTTTTAATAGTATTGGCTTTCCTATGGACTCAAAGTGATTTTTCATAAATATAAAATGTAGAGTCCTTTTGCTTGAAGCTTGGCCAACCTATTTCCTTGCATCTTGGGGTATGTCCACACTCTCCTTTTGCCAATCCTATCATTGAACATTTCCTGAAATATACTTGGTGGAAACATTAGTTCAATGACTTATATGTTGTTATTAATTACCAAAACCACCAAGGGAGCAAGGGAGCTTTCAACGCTAGAAAAGGTACGATTAGATTCCTAGGCCGGCGCCAGGCTACTGATCCAGAACGCCCGGTCCAGGACTCCAGGCTAATGAATTTGCCTGGTGTTTAAGCCAGGCTAATGACTACACTAGGTGCTCTAGGCCAGGCTAGTGTTTGACTATTCTGGACACCAACCAAACGCTATCCAGGCATGGTTCAGGGAAGCTCCAGGCGAGGCAGATTTTCGCCAGGTCTCAAACCAAACTAGCCCGTTATCTAAGGCCAACCTAACTTCAGGACATATCGTCCATGTCGATTCTCTCCACGTAAAAAAAGGCAATTTCTTAATCCAGTTAGTCTGGAATGGAGAAGTGATAATCTATCTCATGAACTAGCAACAAACAATTTTAAGGTGGAGAACGAATCTACTGATATACATTTTGTTTCATTTCCCTTTTGTGAAATATAGTGTTTTGTAAAATAGATAATAAAAGAAGCAGTGCCAGAATGCCATACCAAAAAAGTTCTTTAGAAAAGGCCTTTGAAAGATAAAGTGTGTATTAATTTAAAACGCAAGCAATGCCAACTACAACAAGTCTTCAAATACCTCATCCAGAATAAGCATTGAACAGTCCTTCAGAATGCAAGTGCCTTTCTTTGTAAGGTCCAAAACACGACCAGGCGTCCCCACAAGTAAATGCACAGGTTGATAAAGACGGACAATATCATCCTTTAGACTTGTTCCTCCAGTAGTAACCATGACTTGAATCTTCAAGTGTTTCCCAAGTTCCTTGCAGACTTGTGATGTTTGTAAAGCCAATTCCCTCTTGGGGACCAATATAACAACTGAATATAAGAAACAAAAGGTAAGGGTGATATGATCACTTTGAATATGCTTATATTTGATCGTTGCATAATTTTAGGAACTCCATATACTTAATTTCACGAATTCCATGTACAAAATAACACGTACTAGTCCAGAAGAAACCTTGAATAGCATTTTTGTCTTGATCAATCTTCTCTAGCGCAGGTATACAAAATGCAGCAGTCTAGCCGGTTCCATTTTTTGCTTTTGCAAGAATGTCACTGCCGGTTAATGCAATAGGAATGCTTTCTTCTTGGATAGGATACGGTCTTTCAACTCCTTTCTCATATATGCCCATAAGAAGTTCACGCTTCAGAAAGTAGTCTTCAAATTCATTTCCCTTAGTTGCAGTGACATCCTGTGCGTAGAAAAATGGAAGAAAAAGAAGACACTAACTTAGCAGGAGAATGAGAACATAAGCAACAAATAATAATGCTACAAGATAAAGCTAAACTTGACATTTAACTCGTCCAACAAGGTATTCTGGAAAGAAGGTAGAGAAGTCTTGACAAGTTGAACATTCTAAAAGAGAACTTAATTTTGCTACATGGATTGTGCTGTCGTGTGACTATTGAGGGCATCAAACCATATGATTAACTCAAGTGCCGCATGCGGGATTCAAATCGACAGCAAGATTTAGCGAATAATAACTATTAAATATGATGATTTTCCTTTATGTGTCAAATCTGAACTGTAGAACATAAAGTGGAATAGGGTAACCTCCCAAGAATGACCAAATAGGAGTGCAGAACTAGCTTTTTCTCCAAACCAAGAACACTATCAGCATCATATGCCTTTTCCTTCCATGAGCAATACCGAATAGTGATCTTCTAATACTGATATCTGACTGCAATGGGCTTGGACATTAAAAGTTATTACGGAACCTAGTTCTATTTCTAACTTATGACAACCAGAACGTTAAGAAAAAAGTGTAAAGCAAGACATCAATAGCTCATGCAAAAATATAACATTGCACACTGAATCTTTACAAGAATAAGAGCTTGTCCAGCACATGACATGACAAAAAGAAAATATTAAATAGTATAAAAAATACCTCGGTCTGGTAGCGCGTATCTGGAGGTGGAAGCTTCAATTGGGCCTTCCAGTCTTGCGAACTGCAAAAGTATAACTTAATCCCTTACTAGCTACTCCCAATATCTAGGGTATATTATCTACGATGGAAGAACAGTTCAACAGTTTCTTTTGTACTTAAGAGGAACCATATTCTGGACAACCATGTTAGGAACTTCCTAAAAGTTTACATCCAGGATATTCACTTCAACAGACCACTTTATATGCCTTTCCAACCACCAAATCACAAAATGCCACATCCGACTGATGTTTGGATGTGATGCAGGAAAAAACGCAGGAATTGTAGACACGTAGAGAAGAAAACAAGAGGTCATGAGGTAGGACCTCATGTTTGGTTTCCTCCAGAATTCCTATGGAATGCCACATTCCAGAAGAATTTCATAGGAATGTAGAATTGCAATTCCTTTGCCGAATGGCACCGAAGGATTTTTTTCCTACAGAAATCATATCCTATAAATTCCTACACTTTCCCTTTGTTCCAAATAAGGACTTAGCATTGATCTAAGAAACTAATGGGACACATCAATCATCCATGTTCGTGTGGCCTTTATCATGGATCACAAAATAGCCATTTCTACCTCAAGCATCATGCAAAGTACTTGCAAGCACTAATTCGCCCAATGCAGTAGCCCTACCACATACTGTATTCAGTAGACAACATCCACAGCTATACATAGCCTCCAAAATATGCACACGAGCACGTTCTATTAGTTGCTCAGGAGTTATCTGAAAACAGTCAATTAAACAGAACTACCCCGAGAGACAGGCTCTGCACTATCCCAGAAGATATCATGGTTTTGGTCCCAGGGATTAATACAGAATGCCCAGGGGCATGCGGCGTGCATAACGATGTACACATAATTCATGCTTGGAGACTGTAATTCCCTTATCCAGCAGCACTGGTCCGCCAAAAACATAGAAACACTCGCATGTTTACCACCAAAAGCACACGAGTTTCACCCATGCTGCACTTTCAGCCTATCTAACCCCTGGGACCGAACCAGTGCACAGTTATCCAAGTCCACGAACATAAATCAATACTCCCTCCATTCCACAATGTAGTGCATAAGAAAAAAACTATAGGTACCAAGCTGGAGTACATGAGCGTTTTGAACCAACAAGGCAATAACAAAGCCTTTCCGCTCCTCTCTTACCTCAAATCGGCATCATCGGCGGCAGGCGGCGCCTGGTGCTCGCTGGCTCTGGCGGCGCCCGCGGCCTCGCCAGCGGTCTGTTTCCGCCGAAGCCACTGCTGATGCTGAAGCTACTGGTTGTGGTGATGCGACTGCCGCTGCATGTACTGCTGCTGGTGCCCCTGTGCCTGCTGCGGCGGCGCCTGCTGGTGATGCTGCTGCGTCAGTGGCGGGCCACGGCCTTGGTAGTTAGGATTCCCGCCGTGGCCGTGGCCGTTGCCGATGCCGGGAGGGTACCCCGCCCGCTGATCCATCGCTTCGAGGAGCCCCGGGCCTTCTCCGGAATCGAACAAAACGGCCGTGCAGAGCGAAGGGAGCTCCGGCTGTTGGATAGATCCGGCCGGAATGCTATGATTTGGAGCGACGACTCGACTCGAGAGGCGTTGGTCGGTAGAATTGGGGAATTTTGCGGGGGCTGATTTCTAAACTTTGTCCCTCCGTTCTGCCGAGGCCGCCAGGTGGATGACGGCGAATTGGGATTGGTGGATAGCTAAAATTACGAGACTGGCCTTGCCACTGCCTGGCCTTACATTTACACGTTTTTTTATGGACACTTTTTTACATTTACACGTTTCCCTTGCTTATTTACTTCTTTTGCTTTTCGCGTGCCTTTGATTTGTACCTTTTCTGTATTTAGTGCTAGCACTACATTGCAGGCTAAAATCCTCGGAACAAGGGGAAATAAATGTAGATTATGTCCATCAAAAATAGAACAAAGAGAAATGGCTTTTCCACAGCCAGTATCACATGTGAGGGTTTAACTAATCTATCATACATGATGAATCGCCTTTCCTTTGCATGGGTCAACAGACATATCAAGTTTTCCAACGATTAATTAAACAAAAAAGAATTGCTCAATTAATTAACAAAAAACCGAGCAAAAACCGATCATACCAAGTTTAGCCTAATCAAATAATTAAGGCACCTGACAAGGAACTTTCTACAAGCATCGATCGGGGGTAGAGGCTTATTGTAAACCACTTCATCGTGTACATGCCAACAATGTCGGGTGGTCATGGGTAGCATACAAGGCTCAACCACACAACGGATCAAGAGCATGCATAAGTCATATTTGTTGGTGTTGTGGATAGATACAAGATCAGGTAGCCTCCACACTCCCGCCCATAAATTTCCAAAGTTCTCGAGTAAAAGGGCAACAATAGAGCAAATGGAAGTTGTCGTCCGTCTTAGCAGAACAGATCGGTCACAGATTAGTCAGCTCGAGCACCCTCTTGTGTTTATTCTGCCAAGTCGGAAGGGTATCCGTGGCCACCCTCTGTACAATATTATGAATAGTGTGTGGGGGGGGGCACCGCATGACCAGATGAGCTTTCAGGAAGAACGACGACCATCGGGCATCCAGCTACCTCTATGAGCTTCGTCAAACGCAACCACAAGTAGGCACTCTAGATGGAGAAACTTCCAAACTTACGTGGGCCCCAAGAGAGCATGTCATCGTACTCATGCCTCGACGAAGTTCTAATTTTGTGGATCTATGAGACATAAACTTGGCTACATGGGTCGTGCCTGGTAAGCCGAGACATGGGTTGCCTAGGGTCGGGCCTGCTATAGGAGGTTGGGTATGTATGATGGCACGCCACGATTTGTTTAGTTTTTTGTTACGGTCCAAGAGGCTAAACATAGGCCCAAAATAGTAGAGGACATAGACCCAAAATAGTAGAGGAACTAACTGGAGTTTACACCCTGCGGGGACCTCCAGGGATCACTTTTAGCAACCAAGTAGTGCATCAGATTGTTGTCACATGCATCGTGCTGGACACCCCTTTGAATTTATCGTAAAGATAAAATGTTTTGAACAAACGTATCTACAAAGACAAAGGACCCCCCCTCCCCGCCTACGAACATGCAGTGCGCCACTTGCAGTGCTCGAGAAGGCGGGAGTGACTTTGCAAGAGGTAACACTTAACTAGTGGTTTTTGCCAAAACAGTCCAACAAGCTGGATAACACATGCGCCGACATGCTAAACATGCCGATGAGTGTGCCCGTTTACTTGCAGTGTCTGGGTCTCGAGGCTGGGCATGGGGTGGCACAACGCCAAATGCTATTTGACGCCTTAAGCGCTCCTTTCTTCCATTCTTGTAAACGGGTGCACAACCCCTTCGCCACGTTGGGCCGACTCATATTCCTTTCTTCCGTTCTTTCAAAAATGCAAGAAAAAAAACTGCACTAATTGCTATGATCCAAACATGGGATCTCCTGATTCGTTGTACGGTACTCTAACCATCTGACCAACCTACCCTGATGCGATTAGTTACATCTTTTTTCGGTCTTTTCTTGTTTCCTTTTTTTGGAATGGTTTCTTCTTCTTTTTTTACTTTTTACTTTTCTTTTTTTTCCTTTTTTTTGGCTAAATACGTGAACTTTTTTCAAAATTCATGAACTTCTTTTCAAAATCGATGAACCTTTTTTAAAGATTCGATGAACTTTTTCCAAAATTGATGAATTTTCCCTTTGATTTGTGACCTTTTTTCAAACTCGATGAACTATTTCTCAAACTCGATGATTTTGTTTTCAAAACTGATGAATTTTTTCTGTATATTTGTGAACTTTTTCCAAAAGTTTATGAACTTTTTTCAAAATTGATTAATTTTTTCAATATTGTTGAACTTTTTTTTTCAAAATCAATGAACTTTTTTAAAGTTTGTGAACTTTTCTTAAATAATGATGGGCTTTTTGTCAAAATCAATGAACTTTTTTGAACTTTGTGTACTTTTCTTCAAAAATGATAAACATTTTCAAATTCACAATTCATTTAAAATAAATCACAAATCTAAATCATGAAAGGGCCATTTTCTGACGTTTTGTTCTGGCCTTTTTAGTTCGCCGTGCTTTGCCTTCGTAGGCCGGCGCAACAAGGTGCTGCAGTAGGCGCCAGCACCGTGTTCGGGCGCTTATGGCGGAGCTCTCGGGCACGTATACTAAACATGTCCTTGCGTGACATGCCGTGACTAGACCCGTTTATCCCTGGACGGGTGCCGGCCCAGGTGGCCGGGTCTGCTAGACATCAGCCGCTATGAAATGCTCCGTCTGTTTTATAATATAAAAACGTTTTTGATATTAGTGTCTTAACAACAGCTCAAGGTTTCATGATGCATTCTCATTCAGAAGTTCAGACACGAACCAGATACGGAACCTTGAAACCATAAAATCCTTGTGCTCCGTTCTCGTTATTATTTCTATACTCCTTTCGTCTTGATGTATAAGTTATTTTAGGATGTGCATCGCGATCAAGACAGATAGAAAAACGAGAAAAATTAATGTTTTTTGCTAATTAATACCATTACATGCAATGAATTAACCGTTACTTGTCGTGCTAGTTAGTATTCCATTCGTTTTTTTAGTCTGCATATAAAGTTTGGTAAAAGTCAAGCTTTGTAAAATTTGACTGACTTTATATTAAAAAATGTTAACATTCACGATATGAAATCAATATTATCAGATGCATCATGAAATGTATTTTCATACTATATAGTTCTAATATAGTAGATGTTCATATTTTTTGATATAAATTTGGTCAAACTTTGTGTTGTTTGACTTTGATCAAATCTTATACGCGAAGTAAAAAGAAACGAAAGGAGTATCAAGTCAGTAAAAACATACAAGCCAAACGCCTTCTATTGGTTGATTCTAAAAACAAGATAAAAATTAATGCATTGCATCTAATTATTTTAAAATTATTTGATTTTCGTAACATGATTTATACCGAGATTAAGGGAGCATATACGTTCTTCGGGACTCAGAGCGGGGCTACAAACTGAAGAAGCAACGATTTGTACGCTAAGTTTAAGACTGCAGAATTACCCTCAACAATCAAAAGGTAAAAAAAAAGGGTTTAATAAAACTGCACAAACACGGCACGATGATTTACAGCACCGAACAACGAATCAAACTGACACCCCGCGACGAGCCGCACAACACTTCGCCGCTCGCTCGATCGATCACGACGGCTCAAGGCCGCCTCTCTCTCACCCGCGACGGCCTAGTTGATGCCGAGGAACTCGCTCATGGAGAGCAGGTCGCAGAACCCTCCCCCGCCCTGCATCTGCATCTGCTCCGCGTCGAACCCCCAGCAGATGCCGCCGTCGTCGCCGAGCCCGTGCAACGAGTCGGCCGCGCTGCTCACGCCCTGCTGCGCCGGGCTGCCGTCGAAGGCCGCGTCCAGGGCGCTCGGTGCCATCAGGCCGGTGCCGTAGTCCATGTCCATGTCCATGTCGAGCCAGTCCGCGAACATGACCTTGGGGAGCACGGGCGCGTGCGGCCGGATCAAGGCGGCCGCGCCGGGCCCGGTGAGGCTGCTCGAGTCGTCGGCCGTCGACGACGACTCGGGCGGGCCGGACGAGCCGGAGTTGGACGGCTGGTTAACGGCGCTGCGTTCGCGGCCGCTCTCGCTGGGCGTCGGGCTCCGGGGCGCGTCGTAGCCGGCGGATTTGGCCGGTGCCCGCGCGCCCTCGACGCGCTTCTTCAGGTACGAGTTCCAGTAGTTCTTCACCTCGTTGTCCGTCCGGCCCGGCAGGTGCTGCGCTATCTGTGACCACCTGCGCCACAGAAAATTTCTCACCATGTCAGAGAAGCAAACCATCAAGTGTAATTTGGAACTAATCATCCCCTGCTTATTTTTTTCCTGTGTTTATTGTTTAATCTCGGGGTATTGCGATTGTAGTCTCTTCAATAAATAAACCTCTGATTGTTGCGGACTTGTAGCAGCAGCTACAAGTCTTCTCCCTTGGGATTGTCAATGTCAAAGCATCTGTTACCCTATCATTGGTCTCAACAGTTGACTGTACCACAAGCGTGTTCACAAATGATTGTGCACATAATATCTCCATTATCAAGATCAAGCACGGTACTAGCTATGATCCTGGGCGTACGAAATGGGAATGAGAAAACTAGCTTGCTTGCACCGACAGGCAACTGCAAAAGACCCTTTCGACACAAGCCTACCGTAGCGATCCTCACTTGTTCTTTCGTCCTTTTTGTCCGAAAAATGAGATTAACCGTGACCAAGCCAGCTTTCCATCTACGTGGTAGGTTAGCGAAAGCGAGGCGCTTGCTCACTGTCACCAAACGAGCACTCGGAAAGAGAGGCGATCGAGTGCCTGGATGCGGAACGCAGGTGTCGGCATCAACTCAGCCATGTAAAAGCGGTCTCCATGACTCCATGCCCATGGCAGACATCAGCATTTCCTTTTGTTTTCGCCACCAAAAACGTTTTATTTCACTTCCTACCCTGAAGCTCAACTTGCCTGCTTAACGACACTACCTTGCTGACGCTAGCAAATTGGCAACAGGTAGCAGTAGGTAGCAGTATGCGGCATGCGCAGGAAGGAGTACTCTGCTTCTCTTCCTCTTATTGAACTGCTAAGGATGATTATTTGATTAATTGAAAATTTCGGATTGATTCAATTCAATCGCGGCTGCTAATCAGGTGGCGCTTTTTTTGCTCTGAAGGAGATGAGGTGGAAAAGGTGGGAATTGGGACGTGTGCTTGGGATGCTTGCTTACTTGTTGCCGAGTGCGGCGTGGAGGCTCATGACGGTCTCTTCTTCCTCCCGGGAGAACATGCCGTGCTTCAGCCCCGGCCGCAGGTAGTTGATCCATCGCAGCCTGCAGCTCTTGCCGTTCCGCTGAAGCCCTGCAAATTAATTCACGGCAAACTTTTAGTCCCCACCCAACATGCCAAGGTACATTTGACAAAATTCTGCTGGATTCTTTCCCGAAAGCACTGCAGAATTTTGCTGAATTCCTCTGGCAACATTAATCCCCCGTCTTCCCCCTTCCCACGAGCCAAGGTACATTGCAGAACCTCAAAAGGAAAGCAGGGGAAAGGGGAACTGGGAATTGGACATGAACCGCAATGCAAGCTCGCAAGAAAATCTGTCCAATTCCCCTTCGAAATTCTCGGGGTAATCGCTTGCGAAATGCTGCGCGCGCTTGGTTGGGAGGAGGGAGTTCTTACCGGCTTTGACGGGGACGGTGCTCCAGCAGCTGTGGCCGTGGCGAACGATGAAGTCGCGGAGCTTCTGGTCCTCCTCCGGCGACCACAGCCCCTTGCGGTGCTGCGCCTTGGGCTTCTGGCACGACTTGCACCCCATCAATTCCCGCGAAATGCCGGAGGTGCAGGACGGACCAGCGATGCTGCGTACTGTACTCCAAGTAGGAACGGCGAAGGGGGTTAGGATTTTAATAAATCGGCTTTGAGAGGCGTGGGAGGGCTGTGCTGCGTGCACTGTTGTGTCGGTCTCTGCGCTTGGCGTGAGGGCCTCCGCAGGACTTTATAGACCCAAATGATGAAGTTGTTGGGGATAAAGAAAGATTAGTCATCGATTGTTTTTAGTGATCGCAAACGCTTCGAGATAACATATCCATTGATGTCTGTTCTGCAATGCTCGCTTATTTAGTAAAGCTTCTTTACCAGCATATATAATAATGCAAAAGGCGTGGAATTGTAGAAAGAAAAACCCATCTAGGAGACACCCAATTATAAGTCCTGCGAATTATGTACTTCAATAATTCTCCGGCCTCTGTGAGCTATGGAAGGTAAACCATGGACAATTTTGGTTGATCTTTGTTTGAGAGACAGCTAGCTGGGTGACCCGCGTAATTGCGTGGCTAGCATTTCGATCTTTGAATCTAATGTGTTCGCTTTCTTGTTGGTACCATCTTTTGGAATAATCCAAGAGAAATAACAATTAAAATATATCAAAATCATTTACGATACTCGATTGTAGAGCTTCTGCTTTCATAATCTATAGAAAGGAGGTCACTGATAAATTTAGTCACATTGATATTTCAGTTCTACAAGATGGCTTGGGCCTTCTTGGAGGCGTTGTTTTTGAAGACCTTTTATATTTTTTTGGTGTTGTATTTGGTGATGGTGTGTGTGCGGCTGTCGAGAGAAGTCGACCACTATGGTGGGACCTTTGTTCTTTTACTTTTCTTTTTCTTTTTTTCTTTGGTTGTGTGCATCATGGATGTCTTTTCGACATCTTGTAGGTGGAAAGGCTGGGTGTAATTGGTATCTTCCCGATATTAATGTATTCCTCTTTTCAAAAAAAAAAACAAGATGGCTTGGGCCAAGACCATAATGATCATAATGCAAAAAGGTACCATCCCATGGAGATCATTTAAAGAAAGACTTGACAGTGTTAGGGCATATTTCTCCCTAAATGGTTTTGGTGATTGATGACAATGTGCTTTGCGAACTAACCGTGTGCATTTAGCTTTCAGAGATTATCAGATGGCACGAGACGGTTTATTTCTCCTCGGCGTTTAAGAGAGAAGACGGTTATTTTCCGACGATTTTGTTTTGGTTGATTTGAGTCGTAGAAAATCCGTACTATCAAAAGGGCCCCCGCTTTTGGAAAGGTTAGGGTGGAACCAACACGTACACAGTCACCTTCGCACCCTCATTCCTTCCCGGCAATTTGGAGCTCTCTTGTCTTATGGTTGGGACTTTCCAGAAGCACATAAGCGGAAGTACCACGCTAGGGAGCGGTTGTGCCGCTCCAACGGTACTCCCGCCCTCTATCGCATCGAGCACTACTTCTTATGAATTGTGTTTTGTTAAGTTGCAATAGTTGGGTGGTAATCCAGAGCGACAGTACCACTTGTGCGAAACTGCGGCTCTGGCTACGACCCCCACTACCGCATATTCATAGGACTACAATGTGTTAAGCGAAAGTATCGTTGTTGTGGAGCGGTAGTACCACTGGGGCGGTACAACCGTCCTTCACCTCCGCTTCTACTACCACTTAGTTTTTGCTTCTGGAGTCCTTCGCCACTCGAACGGAAGTAGAGTGGTAGTACTGCTTAGTCTGGTACTACCGCTGTTGGAAATATGCCCTAGAGGCAATAAATAAAGTGTTTATTATTGTATTTCCTTGTTCATGATAATCGTTTATCCATGCTATAATTGTATTAATTGGAAACACATTACATGTGTGGGTAAATAGACAAACACAATGTCCCTAGTATGCCTCTAGTGAATTAGCTCGTTGATCGAAAGATGGTTAATGTTTCCTAGCCATGGACATGAGATGTCATTTGATAACGGGATCACATCATTAGGAGAATGATGTGATGGACAAGACCCAAACTAGAAACGTAGCTTATGATCGTGTCAGTTTATTGCTACTGTTTTCTGCATGTCAAGTATATGTTCCTATGACCATGAGATCATGCAACTCATAGATATTGGAGGAGTACCTTGTGTGTATCAAACATCGCAACGTAACTGGGTGACTATAAAGGTGCTCTACAGGTGTCTCCGAGGGTGTCTGTTGAGTTGGCATGGATCAAGACTGGGATTTGTTACTCCGTGTGACGGAGAGGTATCTCAGGGCCCACTCGGTAATACAACATCACAATAAGCCTTGCAAGCAATGTGACTAAGTGTTAGTTATGGGATCTTGTATTACGAAACGAGTAAAGAGACTTGCCAGTAACGAGTTTGAACTAGGTATGGAGATACCGACGATCGAATCTTGGGCAAGTAACATACCGAAGAACAAAGGGAACATCATACGGGATTAACTGAATCCTTGACATAGAGGTTCGACTGATAAAGATCTTCGTAGAATATGTAGGAACCAATGTGGACATCCAGGTCCCGCCATTGGTTATTGACCATAGAGGTGTCTCGATCATGTCTACATAGTTCTCGAACCCGCAGGGTCTGCACACTTCAGGTTTGGTGACGTTTCGGTAGTATAGAGTTATGTATGGTGGTGACCGAAGTTTGTTAGGAGTCCCGGATGAGATCCCGGACGTCACGAGGATCTCCGGAATGGTCTGTAGGTAAAGATTCATATATAGGAAGTCACGTTTTGGTTGCCGGAAAAGTTTCGGGCTCATCGGTAGTGTACCGGGAGTGCCGGTAGTGTACCGGGAGGCCTCCGGGAGGGGTATTTCGACCCAAGAGGCTTCATGGGCTGTGGGAGAGTGAATATCATCCCTTAGTGGGCTGGTGGAAACTCCCACACAAGGCCCATGTGGCTGGAGGAAAAAACCCAATAGGAAAAGGTGGAAAAAAGGCAAAAGGGAGCAATCCTAGTCCTACTAGGATTGGAGGAGGAGAGTCCTCCTCCACCTCCCACTTCTGCCGAACCAGCTTGGCTTGGTGGCCAAGCTGCCTCCTCTCCTCCTCTCCTCCTATATATACTGGTGGTATTGAGGTTTTTGCACTAGATTTTTCAGCCACGTGCGACCCGTTCCTCCAGTGCATAGTTTCTCCTCAAGATCGGTTTTCCGCAGTGCTTAGGCGAAGCCCTACCGGAATTGCTCCACCACCATCGCCGGAGTGCCGTCAGGCTGCCGGAGAACTCTTCTTCCTCTCCACTCCTTCTTGCTGGATCAAGACGATGGAGATCGTCATCAAGCTGTACGTGTGTTGAACGCGGAGGTGTCGTCCGTTCGGTGCTAGATCGGAAGGATCGTGATCAAGTTCGTGGGACGGATCGTGATCAAGTTCGTGGGACGGATCATGATCGGATCGCGGGACGAATCGTGATTGGATTGCGGGACGCACGGCGATTTGGATCGCGAAGACGTTCGACTACACCAACCGCGTTTCTTAACGCTTCCCGCTTAGCGATCTACAAGGGTATGTAGATCCACTCTCCCTCTCGTAGATGCTCATCACCATGGATAGATCTTCGTGTGCGTAGGAAATTTTTTGTTTCCCATGCAACGTTCCCCAACAGTGGCATCATGACCTAGGTCTATGTGTTGATGAGATCTCGAGTACAACACAAAGAATTTGTGGGCGTTGATGCTTAGATTGCTTCCTCCCTTGGTCGGATTTTGGTTCAGCAGTATTGTGGGATGAAGCGGCCCGGACCAACATTAGTCGTACGCTTACGAGAGACCGGTTCCCTCGACGCAACTTGTTGCCTAGATGGCTTGCGGGTGGCAGTTTCTCTCACTTTAGTTGGATCGGATTCGACAAAGGCGATCCTTGAGAAGGTTGAAAAGCAAATTATGTATCACCGTTGTGGTTTATGCGTAGGTGAGAATCGTTCTTGCTAGAAACCCGTAGCAGCCACGTAAAACATGCAACAACAATTAGAGGACGTCTAACTTGTTTTTGCAGGGTATGTTGTGATGTGATATGGCCAATTACATGATGTGATATATGTGATGTATGAGATGATCATGTGATGTATAGAATTTCACGACTTGCAATGCGACGAGTACGACAACCGACAAGAGCCATAGGGTTGTCTTTAATTATTGTATGACCTGCGTGTCAATCATTAAGCGCTATGTAATGCTTTACTTTATCGCTAAACGGTAGAAATAGTAGTAGAAGCATGTTGGGCGCGACAACCCCGATGGTGACACGTTGATGGAGATCAACATGATGAAGATCATGGTGTCTTGCCGGTGACGATGGAGATCATGCCGGTGCTTTCATGATGGAGATCAAAAGCACAAGTTCATGGCCATATCATGTCACTTATGAGTTGCATGTGATGTTAATCCTTTTATGCACCTTGTTTTGCTTAGTACGACGGTAGCATTATAAGGTGATCCCTCACTTAAATTTCAAGATAAATTGTGTTCTCCCCAAGTGTGCATCGTTGTGAAAGTTCGTCGTGTTGAGACACCACGTGATGATCGGGTGTGATAGACTCTACGTTCACATACAATGGGTGCAAGCCAGTGTTGCACGCGTAGAACACTCGGGTTAAACTTGACGAGCCTAGCATGTACAGACATGGCCTCGGAACACAAGAGACCGAAAGGTCGAACATGAGTCATATAGTAGATATGATCAACATAATGATGTTCACCATTGAAGCCACCTCAACTCACGTGATGATCGGACTTGAGTTGGTGGATTTGGATCATGTGACACTCAGATGACCTGAGGGATGTGAATTTGAGTGGGAGCTTTAGTAATTTGATTAACTAAACTCATTATCTTGAACAATAGTCTAAGTGAACTTTGCATATTTATGTTGTAGATCAATGGCTCGCGCAGTAGCACCCCTGAATTTTAATGCGTTCCTAGAGAAAGCTAAACTGAAAGATGATGGATGTAACTTTATTGATTGGGCCCGTAATCTGAGGATTATCCTCACGGCTTCCCAGAAATCATATGTCCTTGATGCACCACTTGGTGACCAACCAGAAGACATGACCTCCGAAGACGTTAAGAACGCTTGGGAGGCACGTACTGGAGATTACTCAATAGTTCAGTGTGCAATATTGTATGGCTTAGAACCGGGACTTCAAAGACGTTTTGAACGTCATGGAGCATATGAGATGTTCCAGGAGTTGAAGTTTATCTTTCAGAAGAACGCCCGGATCGAGAGGTATGAAACCTCCGATAAGTTCTATGCTTGCAAGATGGAGGAGAACGGGTCTATCAGTGAACATATACTCAGAATGTCTAGGTATTCAACTCGTCTAGCGGAGTTGGGAATTGCCCTTCCGCCAGAGGCAATCACCGACAGAGTTCTTCAATCACTGCCACCTAGTTACAAAAGCTTTGTGATGAACTATAACATGCACGGGATGAACAAGTCAGTCGCCGAGCTGTTTGCGATGCTAAAAGTCGCTGAGTCTAAAATCCAGAAAGAACATCAAGTGTTGATGGTCAATAAAACCACTAGTTTCAAGAAAAATGGCAAAGTCAAGGGCAAGGGCAAGAAGGGTAAAACCAAGAAGGATGGCAAAGCGGTTGCTACTCCTGTAACGAAGCCCAAGCATGGACCCAAGCCAGAAACTGAGTGCTTTCATTGCAAGGGAACTGGTCACTGGAAGCGGAACTGCCCCAAGTACCTGGCTGACAAGAAGGCGGCCAACGACAAACAAGGTATATATGATATACATCTTATTGATGTGTACCTTACTAGCTCTCGCAGTAGTGCCTGAGTATTTGATACCGGTTCGGTTGCTCACATTTGCAACTCAAAGCAGGAGCTACGGAATAAACGAAGGCTGGCAAAGGACGAAGTGACGATGCGCGTGGGAAATGGTTCCAAGGTTGATGTGATCGCCGTCGGCACGCTCTCTCTTCGATTACCATCGGGATTAGTGATGAACCTGAATAATTGTTATTTAGTGCCTGCGTTAAGCATGAACATTATATCTGGATCTTGTTTATTGCGAGACGGTTACTCATTTAAATCAGAGAATAAAGGTTGTTCTATTTATATGAGAAATATCTTTTATGGTCATGCACCCAATGTTAGGGGTTTATTCATATTGAATCTTGATAGTGATGACACACATGTTCATAACATTGATGCCAAAAGATGTAGAGTTGATAATGATAGTACCACTTTCTTATGGCACTGCCGTTTAGGTCATATTGGTGTAAAACGCATGAGGAAGCTCCATGCTGATGGACTTTTGGAGTCACTTGATTTTGAATCACTTGACACATGTGAACCATGCCTCATGGGCAAGATGACTAAAACGCCGTTCTCTGGAACAATGGAACGAGCGAGTGACTTATTGGAAATCATACATACTGATTTGTGCGGTCCGATGAATGTTACGGCGCGTGGTGGATATCGTTATTTTCTCACCTTCACTGATGACTTAAGTAGATATGGGTATATTTACTTAATGAAACACAAGTCTGAAACGTTTGAAAAGTTCAAGAAATTTCAGAGTGAAGTTGAGAATCATCGTAACAAAAAGACTAAGTTCCTACGATCTGATCGAGGAGGTGAATATCTGAGTTATGAGTTTGGCAGTCACTTAAGACAGTGTGGAATTGTTTCCAGTTGACACCGCCCGGGACACCACAGCGTAATGGTGTGTCCAAACGTCGTAATCGAACCATATTAGATATGGTGCGTTCTATGATGTCTCTTGCTGATTTGCCACTACCATTTTGGGGTTATGCATTAGAGACAGCTGCATTCACTTTAAATAGGGCACCATCAAAATCCGTTGAGACGACGCCATATGAACTGTGGTTGGGCAAGAAGCCAAAGTTGTCATTTCTTAAAGTTTGGGGATGTGATGCTTATGTCAAAAAGCTTCAGCCTGAAAAGCTCGAACCCAAAGCGGAGAAATGCGTCTTCATAGGATACCCGAAAGAGACAGTCGGGTATACCTTCTATCTCAGATCCGAAGGCAAAGTGTTTGTCACTAAGAACGGAACATTTCTCTGGAAAGAGTTTCTCTCGAAAGAATTGAATGGGAGGAAAATATAGCTTGATGAGGTTATTGAACCTTTACTTCAACCAGAAAGTAGCACAGCGCAGAAAGATGTTTCTATAGAACCTACGACGGTAGAAGAGGAAGTTAATGATGATGATCATGAAGCTTCGGATCAAGCTGCTATTGAACCTCGTAGGTCGACAAGGCCGCGTACTACCCCTGAGTGGTATGGCAACCCTGTCTTGGAGGTCATGTTGTTGGACAACAATGAACCTACGAGCTATGGAGGAGCAGTGATGGGCCCGGATTCCGAGAAATGGTTAGAGGCCATGAAATCCGAGATGGGATCCATGTATGAAAACAAAGTATGGACTTTGGAAGTATTACGTGAAGGGCGAAAGGCCATTTAGAACAAATGGATCTTTAAGAAGAAGACAGACGCGGGCGGTAATGTCACCGTCTATAAAGCTCGACTTGTGGCAAAGGGTTTTTCACAAGTTCAAGGAGTTGACTACGATGAGACTTTGTCACCCGTAGTGATGCTTAAGTCTGTCAGAATCATGTTAGCAATAGTTGCTTATTTCGACTATGAAATTTGGCAGATGGATGTCAAAACAGCGTTCCTCAACGGTTTCCTTGAGGAAGAGTTGTATATGATGCAACCCGAAGGTTTTGTCGATCCATAGAATGCTGACAAAGTTTGCAAACTCCAGCGATCCATTTATGGACTGGTGCAAGAATCTCGGAGTTGGAATAAGCGCTTTGATGAGGTGATCAAAGCGTTTGAGTTTATACAAGTTTACGGAGAAGCTTGTATTTACAAGAAAGTGAGTGGGAGCTCTATAGCGTTTCTAGTATTATATGTGGATGACATATTGCTGATTGGAAACAATATAGAAATGCTGGAAAGCGTGAAGGAATATTTGAACAAGAGTTTTTCAATGAAGGACCTAGGAGAAGCTGCTTTCATATTAAGCATTAAGATCTATAGAGATAGATCGAGACGCTTAATAGCACTTTCACAAAGCATATACCTTGATAAAGTTTTGAAGAAGTTCAAAATGGAATAGTCCAACAAGGGGTTCTTGCCTGTGTTACAAGGTGTAAAGTTGAGTAAGACTCAATGCTCAGTAACTGCAGAAGATAGAGAAAAGATGAGTGTCATCCCCTATGCTTCAGCCATAAGCTCTATCATGTATGCAATGCTGTGCACAAGACCCGATGTCAGCCTTGCCATAAGTATGTCTGGAAGGTTTCAAAGTGATCCTGGAATGGAGCACTGGCAAGCGGTCAAGAATATCCTTAAGTACCTAAAAAGGACTAAGGAGATGTTTCTCGTTTATGAAGGTGATGAAGAGCTCGTCGTAAAGGGTTACGTCGATGCAAGCTTTGACACTGATCCGGACGACTCTAAGTCGCAAACCGGATACGTATTTATTCTTAACGGGGGAGCGGTAAGCTGGTGCAGTTCCAAGCAAAGCGTGGTAGCTGATTCTACGTGCGAAGCAGAATACATCACAGCCTCGGAGGCGGCGAAGGAAGGTGTCTGGATGAAGCAGTTCATGATAGATCTTGGAGTAGTGCCCAGTGCACTGAATCCAATGAACCTGTTCTATGACAACACTGGTGCCATTGCTCTAGCCAAGGAACCAAGGTTTCACAAGAGGACCAGACACATAAAGTGACGCTTCAACTCCATTCGCGATTACATCGAGGAGAAGGACATAAATATTTGCAAAGTACACATGGATCTGAATGTTGCAGACCCATTGACTAAACCTCTTCCAAGGGCTAAACATGATCAACACCAGAACTGCATGGGTGTTCGGTTAATTACAATGTAAATCACATAGTGATGTGAACTAGATTATTGACTCTAGTGCAAGTGGGGGACTGTTGGAAATATGCCCTAGAGGAAATAAATAAAGTGTTTATTATTGTATTTCCTTGTTCATGATAATCGTTTATTATCCATGCTATAATTGTATTAATTGGAAACACACTACATGTGTGGGTAAATAGACAAACACAATGTCCCTAGTATGCCTCTAGTGAACTATCTCGTTGATCGAAAGATGGTTAATGTTTCCTAGCCATCGACATGAGATGTCATTTGATAACGGGATCACATCATTAGGAGAATGATGGACAAGACCCAAACTAGAAACGTAGCTTATGATCGTGTCAGTTTATTGCTACTGTTTTCTGCATGTCAAGTATATGTTCCTATGACCATGAGATCATGCAACTCACTGATATCGGAGGAGTATCTTGTGTGCATCAAACGTCGCAACATAACTTGGTGACTATAAAGGTGCTCTACAAGTGTCTCTGAGGGTGTCTGTTGAGTTGGCATGGATCAAGACTGGGATTTGTTACTCCGTGTGACGGAGAGGTATCTCAGGGCCCACTCGGTAATACAACATCACAATAAGCCTTGCAAGCAATGTGACTAAGTGTTAGTTACAGGATCTTGTATTACGGAACAAGTAAAGAGACTTGCCAGTAACGAGTTTGAACTAGGTATGGAGATACCGACGATCGAATCTCGGGCAAGTAACATACCGAAGAACAAAGGGAACATCATACGGGATTAACTGAATCCTTGACATAGAGGTTTGACCGATAAAGATCTTCGTAGAATATGTAGGAACCAATGTGGACATCCAGGTCCCGCCATTGGTTATTGACCATAGAGGTGTCTCGGTCATGTCTACATAGTTCTCGAACCCGTAGGGTCTGCACACTTAAGGTTTGATGACGTTTCGGTAGTATAGAGTTATGTATGGTGGTGACCGAAATTTGTTCGGATTCCCGGATGAGATCCTGGACGTCACGAGGAGCTCCGGAATGGTCCGGAGGTAAAGATTCATATATAGGAAGTCCCGTTTTGGTCGCCGAAAAAGTTTCGGGCTCATCGGTAGTGTAGCGGGAGTGCCGGTAGTGTACCGGGAGGCCTCCGGGAGGGGTATTTCTACCCAAGAGGCTTCATGGGATGTGGGAGAGTGAATATCAGCCCTTAGTGGGCTGGTGGAAACTCCCACGCAAGGCCCATGTGGCTGGAGGGAAAAACCTAATAGGAAAAGGTCGAAAAAAAAGGCAAAAGGGAGCAATCCTAGTCCTACTAGGATTGGAGGAGGAGAGTCCTCCTCCACCTCCCACTTCGGTCGAACCAGCTTGGCTTGGTGGACAAGCTGCCTCCTCTCCTCCTATATTTACTGGTGGTATTGAGTGTTTTTGCACTAGATTTTTCAGCCACGTGCTACCCGTTCCTCCAGTGCATAGTTTCTCCTCTAGATCGGTTTTCCGCAGTGCTTAGGCGAAGCCCTGCCGGAATTGCTCCACCACCATCGCCGGAGCACCGTCAGGCTGCCGGAGAACTCTTCTTACTCTCCACTCCTTCTTGCTAGATCAAGACGGTGGAGATCGTCATTAAGCTGTACATGTGCTGAACGCGGAGGTGCCGTCCGTTCGGTGCTAGATCGAAAGGATCGTGATCAAGTTCGTGGGACGGATCGTGATCAAGTTCGTGGGACGGATCATGATTGGATCACGGGACGGATCGTGATTGGATCGCGGGACGCACGGCGATTTGGATCGCGAAGACGTTCGAGTACACCAATCGCGTTTCTTAACGCTTCCCGCTTAGCGATCTACAAGGGTATGTAGATCCACTCTCCCTCTCGTAGATGCTCATCACCATGGATATATCTTCGTGTGCGTAGGAATTTTTTTGTTTCCCATGCAACGTTCCCCAACAACCGCACTACCTACCTTTACTACTGTTGGTTCACCTCTACGTGTAACGCTAAGTGGAAGTACCGTTGGCAAGAGTGGTAGTACCGCTCCGATGGCACTACCGCGTCCTTGACTTCACCAGTTGTACCCTAAGGACGGAACTACTGTACAGGGAGGTAGTACCTCTCACCAGAATGGTACTACCCCTTATGCATGACTTGTGGGCAGAAAATGGGCAGATTCCCTCTCCCACCATATAAGGGGTCTTCTTCCCCAAGTTGACTTACCTTTTTTTCCAAAACTCCATTGTTGCTCCTAAGCTCATTTTCTCCTGATCTCTCTCCCTAGCCATCGAAACTTGTTGATGCTCTAGGGTTTGGAGGAGAAGGTCTTGATCTACATTTCCACCAAGAGAAATTTGATTCCCCCACTTATCCCTTGCGGATGTTGTTACTCATGGGTGTTTGAGCACCCTAGACATAAGAGGTCATCTCGAAGCCACAACCCATTGTGGTGAAGCTTCATGGTGGTGTTGGGAGCCTCCAATTAAGTTGTGGAGATTTCTCGTACCTTGTTTGTAAAGGTTAGGTTGCTGCCTTCCAGGGCACCACTTATGGAATCACGACACCTCGCATTGTGTGAGGGCGTGAGGAGAATACGGTGGCCTTAGTGGCTTCTTGGGGAGCATTGTGCCTCCACACCGCTCCAATGGAGATGTACTTCCTCTCAAAAGGAAGGAACTTTGGTAACACTTCCTCGTCTCCATCGGTTCCACTTGTGGTTACTTCTTACCTTTACTTTGTGCAAGTTTATATTGTGTTGTATCCTTTCCTTGCTTGCTAGTGTTGTTGTTAGCATCATATAGGTTGTTCACCTAGTTGCATATCTAGATAACCTTAGTAGTTACCTATTCACCCCCTCTAGTCAACCATATCGATCCTTTCACTAAGGTCACTAGCTCACCCTTCTTTCAGGTTGGTTTGCTAAATAAATCTGATAATCTTGGAGATCTAGAGGTTTCTTCTTCCACATAAGAGATTGATGATGCCATAAAAAATCTCCCTTCGGAAAAGGCTCTTGGACCCGATGGCTTTAATTATGCTTTTATTAAGTCATGTTGGGATATTATCGTCAATTATTTGTATGAGCTTATTGAGGAATTCTATCATGGAATGATTAACTTGCAGTCCATCATTGCATATTTTATCACCTTGGTCCCAAAGAAAGACAATCCTCAAGCCTCAAGTGACTTTAGGCCAATTTCCTTTCATAACTTCACCATTAAAAACTTAACTAAATTAATTGCAAACAAGCTACATAAATTAATTATCAAACTAGTGCATATAAATCAATATAATATGTTTTTTAAATAGACCCATCCAAGAATGTCTTGCCTGGGCTTTTCATTTCTTATTAGGGTCTACAAAAATAATTGTCTTAAAGATGGATTTGGATAAATTCTTAGATATAATTGAGCTTGGCACAATCATGGAAATTCTTACTACTAGAGCTTTTGGAGCAAGATGGTTGAATTGGATGAAAATGATTGTCCCCTCTGCCACTTCCTCGGTTTTATTGAAACAAATACTTGGAAAATAACTTCATTGTAAAAAAGGAGTAAGGGCTCCCTCTACCACCTCTATTTTTGTGCTTGTGAAAGTGCATTGGTTCCCTTAATATTTTTGACATCTATGACAACATAATTTTGTGTTTCTAACCACATGCTCAAGTGTAAACAACACCGTCTAATTTGAAGAGAAAACATGGATGGTCATTTCCCTTCTACTCGGAAAAGGAAAAAAGCGGAGTGCCATGTTCTTTTTATTTATCGAGTCCTTAGGGTAGCCGCACTATTAAGAGGGGGCGCATGATGAAAATACCCGAGAATCAACTTCACACACGCATACATTGTGGCAAAACAAAATCTCAAGTGGTTGTCAGTGAACTAGTTCACCTTTGCCTCAATATAATGTTTCTGTCCACGCCGGAACTTCTGGGCTGGCCGGAATTTCCTGGGGCCAAAAGTTCTGGGGTACCCAGAGATGTTGCTGTTGGGGAACATCGCATGGGAAACAAAAATTTCCCTACGCACACGCAAACCTATCCATGGTGATGAGCATCTACGAGAGGGAGAGTGGATCTACATACCCTTGTAGATCGCTAAGCGGGAAGCGTTAAGAAACGCGGTTGGTGTAGTCGAACATCTTCGCGATCCAAATCGCCGAGCGTCCCGCGATCCAATCACGAACCGTCCCGCGAACACATCATGATCCATCCCGCGAACTCATCACGATCCGTATCACGATCTTGATCACGATCTGTCCCGCGAACTCATCACGATCCATTCCGTGATCACATCACGAACCGTCTCGCGATCTCGATCACGGTCCTTCCGATCTAGCGCCGAACAGACGGCACCTCCGCGTTCAGCACACGTGCAGCTTGATGACGATCTCCACCGTCTTGATCCAGCAAGAGGAGGTGGAGAGGAGAGAGAGTTCACCGGCAGCGTGACGGCGCTCCGGTGATGGTGGTGGAGTGATTCCGGCAGGGCTTCGCCTAAGCGCTGCGGAAAACCGATCTAGAGGAGAAACTGTGCACCGGTGAAACGGGTAGCACGTGGCCGGAAATTCTGTCCAAAAACCACCCAATCCACTAGTATATATAGGAGGAGAGGAGAGGAGAGGCAGCCAAGGCCTTTGGGCTGGCCGAAATAGGAGGTGGGAAGAAATCCTACTTCACCTCCAATCCTAGTTGGAGTAGGATTGCCTCCTATTGGCTGATTTTCCACTTTTTGCTTTAGGACTTTCTCTCCTGCGCCATGGGCCTTTGTGGCTGTTTTCCCAGCCCAATAAGGGCTGGTTATTATTCTCACACAGCCCATGGACCTCTTGGGGTCGAAGTACCCCTCCCGGAGGTCTCCCGGTACACTACCGGCACTCCCGGTACACCACCGGCACTCCCGGTACACTACCGATGAGCCCGAAACTTTTCCGGAAACCAAACTGGGACTTCCTATATATGAATCTTTACCTCTGGACCATTCCGGAGCTCCTCGTGACATCCGGGATCTCATCCGGGACTCCGAACAAACTTCGGTCACCACCATACATAACTCTACACTACCGAAACGTCACCAAACCTTAAGTGTGCAGACCCTGCGGGTTCGAGAACTATGTAGACATGACCGAGACACCTCTACGGTCAATAACCAATGGCGGGACCTGGACGTCCACATTGGTTCCTACATATTCTACGAAGATCTTTATCGGTCGAACCTCTATGTCAAGGATTCAGTTAATCTCGTATAACGTTCCCTTTGTTCTTCGGTATGTTACTTGCCCGAGATTCGATCGTCGGTATCTCCATACCTAGTTCAACCTCGTTACTGGCAAGTCTCTTTACTCGTTCCGTAATACAAGATCCCGTGACTAACACTTAGCCACATTGCTTGCAAGGCTTGTTGTGATGTTGTATTACCGAGTGGGCCCTGAGATACCTCTCCGTCACACGGAGTAACAAATCCCAGTCTCGATCCATGCCAACTCAACAGACACCATCGGAGATACCTGTAGAGCACCTTTATAGTCACCCAGTTACGTTGCGACGTTTGATACACACAAGGCACTCCTCCGATATCCGTGAGTTGCATGATCTCATGGTCATAGGAACATATACTTGACATGCAGAAAACAGTAGCAATAAACTGACACGATCATATGCTATGTTTGTAGTTTAGGTCTTATCCATCACATCATTCTCCTAATGATGTGATCCCGTTATCAAACGACATCTCATGTCCATGGCTAGGAAACCTTAACCATCTTTTGATCAACGAGCTAGTCTACTAGAGGCATACTAGGGACATGGTGTTGTCTATGTATCCACACATGTATCTGAGTTTCCGATCAATACAATTATAGCATGGATAATAAACGATTATCATGAACAAGGAAATATGATAATAACTAATTTATTATTGCCTCTAGGGCATATTTCCAACAGTTGCATGTGTGTTCAATCTTTCTGTATAGCCTGGAATCTCTCCAGAATCTTCCCCCAGAACTTCTACGTGCCGGAACTTCCGGGCTGATTGGAACTTCCGCTTTGTTTTGGCAGCTTTTGGATCCCCACAGAGGGTGCAAATGTGAAACTCTCTGTGTAGCCCGTAAGCTACGTGAAACCTTGGCCGGAACTTCCAAGGCCCGAAACTTTCGGCCTACATAGAAAATTGCCTAGAACAGATGGATTCTGTCCCCACCTATAAATAGTCTTCTTCTTCCTCACGAAGGGTTTAGTGACTCCATTTCTCTCTACACCATTTTCGGACCTCGATTTCATGGAGTTCTGCCTCCTTAGCCAACCAAAGCTCTTGATCTTTTGAGGAGTGAAGGAGGAGTTCCTGATCTACACATTCACCAAAGCAAAAGTTGATTCCCCCTTTTCTTTCATGGTGCAACTTGTTACTCTTGGAGGTTGGAGACTACTAGGTCATAGGAGTGCTCCGGCGAGGAATCGTTCATTGTGATTACCCCCGGAAAGTTTATGAGGGTTTGGAGACCACCCCAAGGTCTATAATTATTGGTTGAGAAACACCTTCATGATGTTGTCTCAAGGAGAGAATAGGGTGAGCCTTCATGGCATTGGTGTGCCTTCGTGGTAACATCCACCTCTCTAAACGGTGATGTAGCTTCCCTCCAAGGAAGTGAACATCGGCATACATCCTCATCTTTCAGAGTTGCGGTTATCCATAACCCTAGCTCCCTACTTGTGGTTACTTGTCTCCTTGTGTTTACTTGCCTTATATTGTGCTTGCCTATCTAATTAGTTGTTGAACTTGTTCATCTTACTTGTCCCATTATCACCTTTAGGATCACTTTCATATTCCGCATTATTGCCTTAAATTGCTAAATAAAAATAAAAATTTGTAATTGTACCTATTCACCCCCTCTAGGTCCATCTCGTTCCTTTCAGCTTGCTCATGATTTACTCTAGTTCGTCCAGAATAAGGCTATGAGTAATGACTTGATGATCTCTATTGCTACTTTTACCATGTCCTGACTTCTCTGTCTTCTACTATGTAGATTCCATAATGGACAATGCTACACCTACAGATGACCTTTTACAGAATCAACTTACGGGCTTCGGTGGCATTTTTTGGTTGGATGGAAACCAGGGGAGGGGACCCACAGTTGAAATCACGGGGAAGAGTGATTGGTTAGAGGGTGGGCTCCGTAAGTTAATTGCATAGGTAGCCCGTAGGTGTAGCACTTTTGTTCCATAATGCATGTAATGCTTGATGTCAAAGCCAACTTGTGAAAGAACAAATGCTTCCTTGGAGGTTTTGATAATTAATGACAACATACAATGTCTCTTGGACTAACATGTTCAACTAGTGTATTTTAGGAAAATTCCAAAGATTGAAATGGCTAGGAATTGTGAGGAGGATCCCCCAAGATGGAAATGAATCTTATTGGCAAAACCTTCAAGACTCCACATTTTGCTTTAAGTGAGCAATCACAATTGATTTCATAGGAAAGCCAATACTGTTAAAAAAGGGATGAGGTATTGAAAATTGAAATGGCGTGGATGTATGTTGGGGAACGTTGCATGGGAAACAAAAAAATTCCTACGCACAAGCAAGATCTATCCATGGTGATGAGCATCTACAAGAGGGAGAGTGGATCTACATACCCTTGTAGATTTCTAAGCGGGAAGCGTTAAGAAACGTGGTTGATGTAGTCGAACGTCTTCACGATCCAAATCGCCGAGCGTCCCGCGATCCGTCCCGATCTAGCACCGAACGGACGACACCTCCGCGTTCAACACACGTATAGCTCGATGATGATCTCCGCCTTCTTGATCCAGCAAGAGGGAGCGGAGAGGTAGATGAGTTCTCCGGCATCATGACGGCGCAACGGCGATGGTGGTGGAACTATTCTGGCAGGGCTTCGCCTAAGCACCACCGAAAACTAGAGGGAACGATCTATCGGGGAGAGAGGGCTGCACCGTGGCTTAGGGTTTTCTGGTGCGGCTGCCCTCTCTCCCCTCCAGTATATATAGGAGGAAGGGGAGGGAGGCCGACACCCCTAGGGTCCCCCCTAGGCTACGGCCGAAGTGGGGAGGTGGAGAAGTCCAACTCCAATCCTACTAGGAGTAGGATTCCTTCCCCACTTGGAAACCATTTCCTCCTCTTGGGTTTTTCAACCCCTAGCCGCATGGGACTTAGTGGGGTGTGAGTCCAGCCCAATAGGGGATGGTTTGCCTCCTCCCACAGCCCATGAGGCCCTTTGGGGCGAGAGGCCCCTCTCGATGGTCCCCCGATACCCTCCCGACACTCCTGGTACACTACCGAAGTACCCCAAAAAATTTTGGCGACCAAAACGGGACTTCCTATATATCAATATTTACCTCCGGACCATTCCGGAGCTCCTCATGACATCCAGAATCTCATCGAAACTCTGAACAATCTTCGGTCACCACCATACATAACTCTGTACTACCGAAACGTCACCGGACGTTAAGTGTGCAGACCCTACGGATTCGAGAACTATGTAGACATGACCGAGACACCTCTAGGGACAATAACCAATAGCGGGACCTGGATGCCCATATTGGTTCCTACATATTTTATGAAGATCTTTATCGGTTGAACCTCTACGTCAAGGATTCAGTTAATCCCGTATGTTGTTCCCTTTGTTCTTCGGTATGTTACCTAGTTCAATCTCGTTACCGGTAATCGTCGGTATCTCTATACCTAGTTCAATATCGTTACCGGTAAGTCTCTTTACTCGTTACGTAATAGAACATCCCATGGCTAACACTTTAGTCACATTGCTTGCAAGGCTTGTTGTGATGTTGTATTACCGAGTGGACCCTGAGATACCTCTCCGTCACACGGAGTAACAAATCCCAGTCTTGATCCATGCCAACCCAACAAACACCCTTGGAAATACCTGTAGAGCACCTTTATAGTCACCCAGTTACGTTGCGACGTTTGATACACACAAGGCACTCCTTCGGCGTCAGTGAGTTGCATGATCTCATGGTCATAGGAACAGATACTTGACATGTAGAAAACTGTAGCAATAAACTGACACGATCATATGCTACGTTTATTGTTTGGGTCTTGTCCATCGCATCATTCTCCCAATGATGTGATCCCATTATCAAATGACATCTTATGTCTATGTCTAGGAAACCTTGACCATCTTTGATCAATGAGCTAGTCTACTAGAGGCATACTAGGGACACAGTGTTGTCTATGTATCCACACATGCAATGTGTTTCCAATCAATACAATTATAACATGGATAATAAACGATTATCATGAACAAGGAAATATGATAATAACCATTTATTATTGACTCTAGGGCATATTTCCAACAATGTCGCCTAGAGGGGGGTGAATAGGCGCTTTAAAATAATTACGGTTTAGGTTTGAACAAATGCGGAATAAAACTAACGTTTAATATGTCAAGCACAAAACCTAAAACAACTAGGCTCACCTATGTGCACCAACGGCTTATGCTAAGAAAGGTAAACAACTAAGTGATGGCAAGATATAAAGCATGAAACAATATGGATGTCACAAAGTAAAGTGCATAAGTAAAAGGGGCTCGGGAAAGAGATAATCGAGGCACGTGGAGACGACGATGTATCTCGAAGTTCACACCCTTGGGGATGCTAATCTCCATTCGGAGCGGTGTGGAGGCACAATGCTCCCCAAGATGCCACTAAGGACACCGTAATCTCCTCACGCCCTTGCACAATGCAAGATGTTGTGATTCCACTAAGGGATCCTTGAGGGCGGTCACTAAACCCGTAAAAATGGCAACCCTTGGGGGTAGTCACCAGTACCAGTACACTTTGGCAACCCTTGGGGGTAGTAACCGGCACCCATACAAATTTCTCGGGGCAATCTCCACAACCTAATTGGAGACCCCGACGCTTTACTAGAGCTTTACACCACAATGATTGAGCTCCGAGACACCACCAACCGTCTAGGGCGCCAAGGCACCCAAGAGGAACAAGCTCTAGAGTGCTCAAACACCCAAGAGTAATAAGCTTCTCAACTTCTCACTTCCACGTATCACCGTGGAGAACTCAAACCTATGCACCAAATGCAATGGCAAGGGCACATGGAGTGCCAAGTCCTTCTCTCTCAAATCCCACCAAAACAAATGTTATGGAGGAAATGAGAGGAAGAACGAAGAACACGAATAACTCCAAGATCTAGATCCAAGGGGTTCCCCTCACTTAGAGGAGAAAGTGATTGGTGGATATGTGGATCTAGATCTCCTCTATTTTCCCTCAAGAACTAGCAAGAATCATTGGAGGGATTGAGAGTTAGCAAGCTCGAAGAAGGTCAATAATGAGGGGCAAACTCGAGCTCAAAGGATGAGATCCATTTGGGAAGAAGACTCCCTTAAATAGGTGGGGGAAAATCCAACCGTTACCCCCACAGCCCGCACACAAGCGGTAGTACCGCCCTTGGGAGTGGTACTACCGCCCACACGCAAAACTCTGCAGTAGAAGGGGCAGCGGTAGTACCTCTTAGTACTACTGCCCCTACTACCGCTTAGGTGGCGCTGGACACCAGACACAGACAAGGCAGTGTGTGGTGCCTCACGTGAGGAGCCGGATCCCCCCAAGCGGTACTACCGCTATGTCTAGCGGTACTATTGCTGTGGACAATGGTACTACCGCCCTTGGGAGATAAAAAAGAACCAGAGCAACCAGATGGAAACAGTAAAACAAGAACTGCCATGACCTTCGCATATGAGCTCCGAATTGAGCAAACTCAAGCTTGTTGGATTCAGGACAACAAGAGCTATCCAACAACAGGTTATATTAAGAAGAGGCAGTATGAAAATGCCAATGATATAGAGATGATAAACCTCTATGAATGAAGAATCGACAAAAACTCCAACATCGAAAACATCATAGAAGATGCATATGGACTTCGTTTTCGATGAACTTGAGCTTGTCATGAAGCTGACCGTAAGCTCAAGAACCCACATAGAGAAAAGCGAACCAAGAACTAAGAAATATGATGATGCCAAGAATGCAATGGTTTGAGCTCTCAACGAATGGTACTATCAAGCTACTCACTTGAGAGCCCCCCTTGATAGTATAACTAACGATTCCATAACTCGGTCTCCCAACTACCACCACGAGACCGGTAAAATAGAAAACCCTACCAAGGTCAAACCTTTGCCATGCGCATAGTCCACTTGAGCTAGATGATGACGATCTTAAGTTCCTCAAGATGGACCACCTCTCTTGATTGTGCCGACTTGATGAAGATTAGTATATTGCTCCCCCATACTCCACTACGGCTGAGCCACTCTTCATCACATCTTCACAAGTCCATTGTCACCATAATGAATGGCAAGCTTCAAGCATGATCTCTCTGTGATGCTTCACTTGAACTTACACACCACAACCTTGATGACGATCACCACTTGATGTCATCCTCCATGGATTGTATGGGATCTTCTTATTGATGCCAGCCCATGGAAACATACCTAACCACACAAAGAACACTCACAAGGAACATGGGTTAGTACACAAAGCATAATGGACAATGCTTCATGGGATCACTTGATCCCTCTGGGTACATCTTGTACGGTTTGTGTGTTGATCAACTTGATTCACTTCTTGACTTAGTCTCGATCAACCTTGTATCTTATCTTATCTCTTCATAAAGATGATGTCTTGAAGGTAAACATGAATGCTCACACAATCTTCTTCTTCAAGACATGCTTGCAATAAGCTCAACTCTCACATGACCAATCTTTGGATAAACCTTGAATACCACCTTGGTCACAATATAAACTCCTTGGAACCAACACATGTACTTCAAGAAGAGCATATGGACAAATCCTTCAAATATAAATCAGGACAACCATTATTCCATAGGGACTATCAACAATTACCAAAACCACATATGGAGAAATATGCTTTAACAAAAATGATCTTGTGTTTCAAAGTTCTTAGAGATATGCCACCAAAAGCCTCAACCAAACTCTCACAAAAGATTCTGTCCAAATACCTAAACTACCAAATTTTGTGGAACCAAGATTCCCATTTTGGTCTCGGCGAGTTAGCCCTAGACAGAGCCCAAGCCAAACGCTAGCACCTTGGTACCACTGAGAACCAGTTCGGTACAACCGAAAAGCAGTGACCAAGTTTCTTGAAACGAGGTATTTAATTTTGGAACTTCCAAGTTTTATATCCCGGAGCCACCGAAGTGCGGATCTTCTCAAGGCCAACCGAATCGATCTCACCGAGATGTTATCCTTGGGTCTCATCGAAAAGCCAAAGTTAGGACATTTTGCACTAGTTGGTAGAACCGAGTTTTTAATTCGGTTTCACTGAGTTGGGCAATAATGTTGTAATGGTTGGATTTTGGAGATGGCTATAAATACCACTCCACCCCCTCTCACTTGTAGAGAGAGAACTCAAAACGAACCAACACTTACACCATACATTTTCTGAAAAAGAACCACCTACTCATGTGTTGAGATCAAGATATTCCATTCCAACCATATGAATCTTGATTTCTGGCCTCCACAAGTTGCTTTCCACCCAATCATCCTCTTATACCAAGCCAAATACTGTGAGAGAGTGATTGAGTGTTGATGAGACTAGTTTTTGAAGCACTAGAGCAAGAAGTTCATCATCAATACACCATATATTACCTTTTAGAGAGTGGTGTATCTTATATTGGTTCGGTGTCGCTTAGGAGCCTCCAAATCATGTGGAGTTGAACCAAGAAGTTTGTAAGGGCAAGGAGATCACCTACTTCATGATGATATACCCCAAGTGAGGTTAGTCCTTAGTGGACATAAGCCATGGTGGAATAGACAAGGTTGCTTCTTCGTGGACCCTTCGTGGGTGGAGCCCTCCATGGACTTGCGTAGCTGTTACCCTTCGTGGGTTGAAATCTCCATCAACATGTACGTACGATAGCACCACCTGTCGGAACCATGCCAAAAATCTTCGTGTCTTCATTTCATTTGATGTTCCTACTCTACCATCCTTTATGTTTCTTGCAAATTCATGATGTGTACTTTCCGCTGCTCAATCTCTAGATATGCATGTGTAGGAATCTTTGGATGCAACTTGACTTGTGCAAAATCTGTCTAATTTTCAAGAGAACCAAAAACTGTTCATATATCCTATTAAGTGTCTATTCACCCCTTCTATACGCCACTTCTCGGTCCCACAATTGGTATTAGAGGCTTGTCTCCATTGCTTTGGTTTTATCACCATTGGAGGAAGATGGATGCGTCTACTTTAGGGAGTCTTAGTTGTAGAGTGCCTATTCTCAATAGGAAGTACTATAGTTAATGGGAAGACAAAATGCTTGATATATTTGATGAATTTGACTTAAGCAAGTATGTTCATAGTCCCTATGTGCCTCCCATTGATCCCTTACATCCCACTCACGAGGAAGAAATTGACATGCTTCGTTATCTTAGAACCGTCAATCTTGTCATTAGAGGATTACCCAAAATTGTGCTTAATTGTATGGAAAACTTTGTGTGTGACTAGAACTTGTGGAAGGATTTCGAGAAGAGATATCCAAACTATTCATTGAAAAATCTTGATGTTCTTCTCCATAAAACCATTGCCTTTCACAAAATGAAGCCTAGCAATCCCAATTTTGATGAATATCTATTTGAGCTTCATGACCTCATGCGTGCTAAAGGAGATGTTATACTATCAATAATATCATTAAAGGGGATTTGTAGCCTTCATTCAAGAATTGAAATGGGTTTCTTGAAACTACAAAGGTCCATTCCTTGGAAGCAATAATACCATATATCTAAGCGGTTCTTTGGCTAGCTATACCTATGTATGGAATTATGTATACACTTTGTTTGTAGTCAATAGTCATTGACAATAATGTACTATAGTTTACAACTATCATGGATATCGTCAATATAGATACAATGTCAATAATAAAAGTTTGCATTTTGTTTTTATTAAAGTGCATACAAAATTGTGTGTAAAAATAGTATCTCTTGCAGTAGTAGAAGAATGCCTAACACATGACCTATGAAACATAAGATTGACCCTCAACGCATAAAAATAATTGCATTATAAAGTCATGTTGTATCAGATATCTTCCATGAAAATAAATAAATTTACATCATTGAAAATTAATAGGTATTCAGTTGGACGACAATCTAAGCAACAACGCTTTTGAACATAATTTATGTTTGATACATTGCAAATATCGATGGAGTCAGTCAAATAGGATAACAAGCTTCTAAAAACACATATTCCAATTAATTGTTGAATAGATATGGGTAGAATCAAGTGTTTAAGACATTGGGAACCATGACAAGGACATCCATACAAAATAATTAGAACTTGGTTCAACAAAAAAAGATGTATTAAAAGGTGTAGTCCGATATTTTGTATACTCCCCCTAAAAAGATGATACCTATGTAAACTAATATAAGATGTTTTAGATCACTATTTTAATGATAAAAACATATTATATCAACGTACAGAGGGAGTATATTTTAAGAATTGATTTAGAATTGAAACCAAAAGAAATGTGTATTGTATCCATTCAAAATTTCTTAAAGACTGACAACTTTAAAAAACTACAATGGATAACTAGGTCTCACTTGCTAGATCTCTTTCAGTTTAGAATTTAATTTCGTTGATTAATAGGAGAATATTAATCAATGGAAATAGAAGACATTATTTCTAACATGAATAATAAAAAAATGACATTGAGTACTGATACATCTCCAATGTATCTATAATTTTTGATTGTTCCATGCTATTATATTATCTGTTTTGGATGTTTTATATGCATTAATATGCTATTTTATATTATTTTTGGGACTAACCTATTAATCTAGAGCCTAGTGCCAGTTTCTGTTTTTTCCTTGTTTTTGATATTTGCAGATAAGGAATATTAAACGGAGTCCAAACGGAATAAAACCTTCGAAAGGAATTTTTCTAGAACAAAAGGAAACTACGAGACTTGAGAACCAAGGCAGAGGAGCCACCGTGGGGCCACAAGCCCTAGGGTCGTGCCCAGGGGGGTAGGGCACGCCGGGCAGGCTTGTGGGCCCACGACAGCTCCCCTAACCCTAATCTTCGGCCTATAGATTCCCAAATATTCCATCATTATCAGAACGAGCCACGAAAACACTTTTCAGCAGCGAGAAGCCTGCGTCCCCGAGAGATCCAATCTTGGAGCCTTTTCCGGTAATCTGCCGGAGGGAGATTCGATCACGGAGGGCATCTACATCAACTTCATTGCCCCTCCGATGATGCGTGAGTAGTTCACCACAGACCTTCGGGTCCATAGCTAGTAGCTAGATGGCTTCTTCTCTCTCTTTGCTCTTCAATACCATGCTCTTCATGATCTTCATGGAGATCTATCCGATGTAATAACCTTTTGCGGTGTGTTTGTCGAGATCCGATGAATTGTGGGTTTATGTTCAGATTATCCATGAATATTATTTGAGTCTTACCTGAATTCTTATATGCATGCTTTCATATCTTTGCAAGTCTCTTCGAGTTATTGGTTTGGTTTGGCCAACTAGATTGGTAATTCTTGCAATGGGAGAAGTGCTTAGTTTTGGGTTCAATCGTGTGATGTCCTCACCCAGTGCAAAGTAGGGGTAGCGAGGCACGTATTGTATTTTTGCCATCAAGGATAACAAGATGGGGTTTTCATCATATTGCTGAGTTTATCCCTCTACATCATGTCATCTTACCTAATGTGTTACTCTGTTCTTCATGAACTTAATACTCTAGATGCAGGCAGGAGTTGGTCGATGTGTATAGTAATAGTAGTAGATGCAGAATCGTTTCGGTCTACTTGACACAGACATGATGCCTATATACATAATCATTTCCTTGTCTATCATTATAATTATTCGCTTTTCTATCAATTGCTCGAAAGTAATTTGTTCACCGACCGTAATACTTGCTATCATGAGAGAAGCCTCTACTGAAACCTATGCCCCCCGGGTCTATTTTCCATCTTATACTTTCAGATCTAAAACCAAAAATACCAAAATTACTTTGCAACATTACTTTTACCTATTGTTTTACTTTCTGTTGAAGCAATCTATCTCTATCAGATCTCATCCTTGCAAATAACCTTAAAGGGATTGACAACCCCTTTATAGCGTTGGGTGCAAGAGTTTGATTCTTTGTGTAGGTACACCTATTGGGGACTTGCTTGTATCTCCTACTGGATTGATACCTTGGTTCGCAACAACTGAGGGAAATACTTATCTACTTCGCTGCATCAGCCGTTCCTCTTCACGGAAACCAATGCATGCTCGAGAAGTAGCAAGAAGGATTTCTGGCGCCGTTGCCGGGGAGATCTACATCAAGCCTACCAAGTACCTATCACAAACTCATCTCTTGCATTTGCATTATTTGTCATTTGCCTCTCGTTTTCCTCTCCCCCACTTCTAAAACGATTTTCAGAAAATACCAAAAAGATTTGCCTTTTTATTCACCCTTTTTCGTTCGCCTTTTCGTTTGCTTTTTTGCTTGTGTGCTTGATTGCTTGCTTTGCCATCATGTCTGAAATAGGGGAGGTTATCAATGAAAATCTATGGGGTATCGCTAGTACTAATCTTGAGGAAAAATTTGAATCTTGCTCTCTAGATCATGAAACTGAATCTCTTCTTAAAACTTAAACTTTTCAAGTTGGAGATGGAAACATTATTTGTAAGAGTGTTATTGAAGAATTCTTTGATTGTACGGGAACAATACCTATGAGTAAGAGATCTATTATTCTTAGCACGAACTGTTATGCAGATGCTATTGTCATGCTCATTGAAAAATTGGAAAGGAAATTCGTGCACATTCATATCACTTTGCAGAAAGTGTTTTATGAGCTTCCCAATATTAATCATCCTAAAGCTAAAAAGATTGCTACTATTATCCTTATGCGAGAATTTGATTTCATCATACAAGAATCTAGGGATATTTTTCCTTCTATGATAAAGGTGTCGAACACCCTCCTATTGAAGAAATCCTCCATGATAAAGAAACCTTGTGTAGCCTAGAATCTAGAGACTATCAATCTTATAGTGAAAACCTTAGGAAGAGAGCTCCCTACGTGGAAATAACTCACACCCTATATCATGAAACTATGAGGAATTTGATTGGATTACTAGGGGAATTTTGGAAGGGTATGAGGATGATTTGCTTGAAAATATGGTTAAAGAAACTCTTAGAAATAAGATACATGTGTTATACGATGATATTTATGGTGATGATCTAGACTACGGGTTTATGGATGTTAAAATCACTAGCCATAGCCCATTTCATGATTTAAGTTCTTATACTAGAAAAAAATAAAGGAAAGGATGGATCTAATTAGGAAATCTTTTGATGGATTGATCAAGTTTGGGTTGTTTAGTAAAGATGACAATACCTAGATCTATTGTGTTTTGCCTAGCTAGGGGCGTTAAACAATAGCTCTTGTTGGGAGGCAACCCAATTTTATTTTGCTTTATGATTTTTGCTTATGTTTTGGTGTGTTTGGAACATTATTACTTCTGTATTAATTGTGTTTTTGTGTTTTAATTAGTGTCTGATCCAAGTAAAACCTTTGGGGTGATCTATGGTAGTTATTGATTTGATCTTGCTTAAAAACACAAACTTTTGTGCTCAGTACAGGAAATTTCTAAATTTTTCAGAGCGTCGAATTGATCTGAAATTTTTACACAAGATTTATATACAAATTTCCCTGATTATCCTATCTTTTCAGAATTTTTAGAGTTCCAGAAGTATTCGAAGCTTATAGATTTCTACAGACTGTTCTGTTTTTAACAGATTCTGTTTTCTTTGTGTTGTTTGCTTATTTTGATGTATCTATGGGTCGTATCGGGGGGTACGAGTCATGGAAAAGTTAGAATACAGTAGGTATTACACAAATATAAATAAAGAATGAGTTCACAACAGTACCTAAATTGGTGATTTGTTTTTCTTATACTAACGAATCTCATGAGTTTTCTGTTGAGTTTTGTGTTGTGAAGTTTTCAAGTTTTGGGTGAAGATTCGATAGACTATGGAATGAAGAGTGGAAATAGCCTAAGATTGGGGATTCCCAAGTCACCCCAAGTCATACTAAAGGATACCAAAAAGCCTAAGCTTGGGGATGCCCCGGAAGGGATCCCCTCTTTCGTCTTCAATCCATCGGTAAATTTACTTGAGGCTATATTTTTATTCACCACATGATATGTGTTTTTCTTGGAGAGTCTTGTATGATATGAGTCTTTGAACTTTAGTTTGCCACAATCATCCTTGATGCACACACCTTTTGAGAGATACACACTGAATCATAAATTTATTAGAATACTCTATGTGCTTCACTTATATCTTTTGAGCTAGGCAATGTTGCTCTAGTGCTTCACTTATATCTTTATAGAGCATGGTGGTGTTATATTTTATAGAAATTATCGAAATCTCGGTCCTCACTTATATTATTTTGAGAGTTTATTAAAACAGCATGGTAATTTGTTTAGGTTATGAATTTAGTCCTAATATAATGGCATCCAAGAGGGATATAATAAAAACTTTCATATTAAGTGCATTAAAAAATATGAGAAGTTTGATTCCTTGCATATAGTTTTGAGATAATAGGGATGGTAATATGAGAGTCATGCTAGTGAGTAGTTGTGAATTGGAAGATATACATGTGTTAAAGCTTGTGATTCCCGTAGCATGCACGTATGGTGAACCGTTATGTAACGAAGTTAGACCATGATTTGTTTAATGATTGTCGACCTTTGTGTGACGGTCAGGAGCGCGCGATGGTTAAATCCTACCAACCTCTCACCTAGGAGCATGCGTCTAATGCTTTGTTTGATAACTAACAGACTTTTGCAATAAGTACGTGAGTTCTTTATGACAAATGTTGAGTCCATGGATTATACACACTCTCACCCTTCCATATTTGCTAGCCTCTCTAGTACCACGCAACTTTCGCCGGTACACCAAACCCTCCTTCCTCAAAACAACCACCTTATATTCCTCAAAACAGCCACCATACCTACCTATTATGGCATTTCCATAGCCATTTCGAGATATATTTCCATGCAACTTCCACCATGTAGTTTTTTATGACTTACATCATCACTTCGTATTGCATATAGAGTCATATTTTGTCATAGGTATCGAGTTGTAATTTTTCTTTCTTTGAGTTATAAGCAAATAAAAGTGTGATGATTTTTTCATTAATAGAACATTGTCCCATGAGAGAAAAGGATGATGGAGGCTATGACTCCCTCACAAGTTGGGATGAGTATCCGGACTTTACAAAAAATAAAAGAGGCCAGCGAATCCCAAACAAAAATAAATAAAAGAGGCCAAAGAATCCCACCAAAATAAAAAAATAAAAAAATGAGAGAAAGAGAGAAGGGACAATTGCTACTACCTTTTCCCGCGCTTGTGCTTCAAAGTAGCACCATGATCTTCATGATAGAGAGTCTCATTTCATATAACTAGTGGATATTCATTATGCACGACCACTTAGTTTTCTTTTTGAGCTTTCATACACTTATAGCTCTAAGTGCATTTGTTGCATGGCAATCCCTACTCACTCACATTTATATCTATTGATGGGCATCTCCATAGCCCGTTGATACGCCTAGTTGATGTGAGACTATCTTATCCTTTCTCCTTGCACCTTCCTTCATATTATATTCCACCTATAATACTATATCCATGGCTCACGCTCATGTATTGCGTGAGAGTTGAAAAGGTTTGAGAACACCAAAAGTGTGAAACTATTGCTTGACTTGTTCATCGGGGTTGTGCATGATTTAGATACTTTGTGTAGGGAAGATGGAGCATAGCCAGACCATATAATTTTGTAGGGATAACTTTCTAAGGCCATGTTATTTTGAAAGGACACGACTACCTTGTTGGTGTGCTCGAAGTATTACTGTTTTTATGTCAATATTAGACTATTGTTTTGAATCTTACGGATCTGACTATTCATACCTCAATAAAGAATATTACATGGATAAATATGTTAGATAGCATTCCACATCAAAAATTATGTTTTTATCATTTACCTACTCGAGGACGCGCAGGAATTAAGCTTGGGGATGCCGATACGTCTCCAACGTATCTATAATTTTTGATTGTTCCATGCTATTATATTATCTGTTTTGGATGTTTTATATGCATTAATATGCTATTTTATGTTATTTTTGGGACTAACCTATTAATGTAGAGCCTAGTGCCAGTTTATGTTTTTTCCTTGTTTTTGAGATTTGCAGATAAGGAATATTAAACGGAGTCCAAACAGAATAATACCTTCGGAAGGAATTTTTCTGGAACAAAAGGAAACTACAAGACTTGAGAACCAAGGCAGGGGAGCCACCATGGGGCCACAAGCCCTAGGGCCGTGCCCAGGGGGGTAGGGCATACCGGGCAGGCTTGTGGGCCCACGGCAGCTCCCCTAACCCTAATCTCCATCCTATAAATTCCCAAATATTCCATCATTATCAGAACGAGCCACGAAAACACTTTTCCGCCGCTAGAAGCCTCCATTCCCGAGAGATCCAATCTTGGAGCCTTTTCGGGTAATCTACCGGAGGGGGATTTGATCACGAAGGGCATCTACATCAACTCCATTGCCCCTCCAATGGTGCGTGAGTAGTTCACCACAGACCTTCGGGTCCATAGCTAGTAGCTAGATGGCTTCTTATCTCTCTTTGCTCTTCAATACCATATTGTTCATGATCTTCATGGAGATCTATCCGATGTAATACTCTTCTATGGTGTGTTTGTCGAGATCCGATGAATTGCGGGTTTATGTTTAGATTATCCATGAATGTCATTTGAGTCTTTCCTGAATTCTTATATGCATGATTTCATATCTTTGCAAGTCTCTTCAAGTTATTGGTTTGGTCTGGTCAACTAGATTGGTAATTCTTACAATGGGAGAAGTGCTTAGTTTTGGGTTTAATCTTGCGGTGTCCTCACCCAGTGAAAAAGTAGGGGTAGCGAGGCACGTATTGTATTGTTGCCATCAAGGATAATAAGATGGGGTTTTCATCATATTGCTTGAGTTTATCCCTCTACATCATGTCATCTTACCTAATGTGTTACTCTGTTCTTCATGAACTTAATACTCTAGATGCATGCAGGAGTCGGTCGATGTGTGGAGTAATAGTAGTAGATGCAGAATCGTTTCGGTCTACTTGACACGGACGTGATGCCTATATGCATAATCATTGCCCTGGATATCATCATAATCATTTGCTTTTCTATCAATTGCTCGATAGTAATTTTTTCACCCACAGTAATACTTGCTATCATGAGAGAAGCCTCTAGTGAAACCTATGGCCCTCGGGTCTATTTTCCATCTTATACTTTCAGATCTAAAACCAAAAATACCAAAAATAATTTGCCGCATTACTTTTACCTATTGTTTTACTTTCCGTTTAAGCAATCTATCTCTATCAGATCTCATCCTTGCAAGTAACCTTAAAGGAATTGACAACCCCTTTATAGCCTTGGGTGCAAGAGTTTGATTCTTTGTGTAGGTACACTTATTGGGGACTTGCTTGTATCTCCTACTGGATTGATACCTTGGTTCTCAATAACTAAGGGAAATACTTAGTACTTTGCTGCATCAACCGTTGCTCTTCACGGAAACCAACGCATGCTCGAGAAGTAGCAAGTACACATGTTACATTGCAATATTTTTGTTCCCATGTTTGAGCCCTCGCCTTATATCTCAATTCTGATGAAAAATGCTAATTCTGATCATCAAGCACTACCAGGAACCAAAAGAATGGACACCAAGTTAACACCTTACCTTCACCCTTTTCAAGCCAGATTAGAGCATGATTGTACAAGTATATATATATCCTGCAAATTATGTTTATTACTTATTTGAGCAATCAATTATTATTTATTATAATCCCTAACTTAAAACTATACCATCATGCACCTATGGTGATAGTGGGATGCATTTGTGTTATGTCACGTTGACCCAATACACATTAGATATTCTTGATCTGCCCAGAAAACCAACTTGTTGCCCATGTTGCATCCACAATGATATAAATAATCCGATGTTGATCACATTGAATAACACTATAATATCCATAAGCATTTCTAAAATTTCAAACGGTAAATTATTGTTCCTCTTAAATGAACAAAGAAAAAATTTCCCTATTCCATATGAATGGAAGTACTAAAGCAAATTTGGATAAAAAAATAAATAGAGATTCAACCATAAATATGCTAAGAAATCTAGCAATGGATATGAAGTAGGCAAACTAAAGTTGAAAGCTTCGGTTTTTTATTGTGGCTTCTTATTACAACAAATTATATAATATTGGGTGGCAAGAAAATTACTTACGATGAACCTTTCTATACAAAACATACTCCATCGAATTAACAATGTATGTACGTCACCTACCAAATGGTTAGTGCATGAACCGATCACAAATTCGCCAAGTTAGAGAACATAGAACATGTAAAAAGGACCAACCACCCATTTGGTTAGCTTCAGAAATAAAATTAGGATAACAAGTGATAGAATGTTAAATAAAAAAGGTTTGTGTTATATTCTAGTGCCTCTACATACTGCTAAAGATGGTACCATGCCAATTTTGTCTACCAGAACTTGTTACTTTAGATTTAGAATTCAGATAGTAGCATTTATGCATGGGCACTAAAAATACTAATGTTGCAATATACTTTTGATCATGCCAAAGCAATTATGCTTCAATTTTTGTATAAAGCTTTGAAGTTTATCATGCTACAAACTTTTTGGAAGGAAAATAATGTCACACTATAGCCATTAGTACTTTTAGCAATTATGATGTGTCCATTCAAACATAATACTCTCAAGCAACAAAGTACTATAGTGGAAATCACTGCCTAACCTTCCAACCCAATAGAACCAACCAAGCAAGCTTGAATCCATCGAGCTCGAGAACCTTGATACGTCCATTTTTCATCATGATTTCCTACTGTTATTTACTTTGTTTTGTTGAATAATAATGCTTTGGGGAGTGATTCTAATGCCTTTTCTCTCATAATATGCAAGGTTTACACCAAAAGAGAGAATACCGTCAGCTGAAATTTTGGACCCAAGAAAAGTACGCTAGAGATACCTATTTTGCACAACTCAGATGAAGTTGAAACTTTACGGAGATTATTTTTGGAATTAATAAAAATACTGGAGCAAAAATATACCGGAGGGGGGCCACCTGGTGAGGAGCACCCACCAGGGCGCGCCAGGCACCCCCTGGCGTGACCTGGTGGGTGGTGGTCACCCAGGCCCACCTCCGGAGCCCATCTTCTGGAATGAATTCCCAAAAAACCTAGAAAAATAAGAGCAGGACTTTCGGGAAGAAGAGCCGCGACATCGAGGTGGAACTTGGACAGGAGCACTTTTGCCCTCCGTCGGAGCGATTCCGGCGGGGGAACTTCCCTCCTGAGGAGGGGGGGAGGAATCGAAGCTATCTTCATCACCAACACCCTCTCATCTTTGAGAGGCCAATCTTCATCAACATCTTCAACAACACCATCTCCTCTCAAACCTTAGTTCATCTCTTGTGTTCAATATTTGTACCGGAACCTCAGATTGGTACCTGTGGGTGACTAGTAGTGTTGATTACCTTGCATAGTTGATTACTATATGGTTTATTTGATGAAAGATTATATGTTTAGATCCATTATGCTATTCAATACTCCTCTGATCTTGATCATGGATATTATTTGTGAGTAGTTACCTTTGTTCTTGAGGTCACGGGAGAAGTCATGTTGCGAGTAATCATGTGAATTTGATATGCGCTCTGTATTTTGATGATATGTACGTTGTGATTCCCTTAGTGGTGTCATGTGAACGTCGACTACATGACACTTCACCATTCATGGGCCTAAGAAAATGCATTGTGGAGTAGTTATTAGATGATGGGTTGCTAGAGTGACAGAAGCTTAAACCCTAGTTTATGTGCTACCTCGTAAGGGGCTGATTTGGATCCACATGTTTATTGCTATGGTTAGACTTTGTCTTAATACTTTTCTCGTAGTTGTGGATGCTTGCGAGGGGGTTAATCATAAGTAGGTTGTTAGTTCAAGTAAGAACAACACCTTAGCACTGGTCCACCCACATATCAAATTATCAAAGTAGCGAACACAAATCAAACCAACATGATAAAAGTTACTAGACGAAATTTCCATGTACCCTCAAGAACACTTTGCCTATTACTAGTGATTGTTTTGTCCTATCCTTTGCCTCAAAAGGATTGGGCTACCTTGCTGCACCTTGTTTACCGTTACCATTACTTGCTCGTTACAAATTACCTTGCTATCAAACTACCTACAATTTCAATGCTTGCAGAGATTACCTTGCTGAAAACCGCCTGTCATTTCCTTCTACTCCTCGTTGGGTTCGACACTCTTATTTTATCTAAAGGACTACGATTGATCCCCTATACTTATGGGTCATCAAACCTGCATTCATTGTTTAGTACAAAGGACATCATGCATAAAAATAGTATAAATATCTAGTGCCAATCAATGACATTGGCTCGGACAAATTTCAAGAAAAATAAATAAATAAATAAATAAATACAAGCACATAGCACTAATTTAGTGGTATCCCAAGAATAACCACAAGGAAATATAACCCCAAGAGCACTAAAACAGAGTTGCCCTAGAAAACAAAGGCAAGAAATGTTAATGTGAGGGCTCAAAAACTTGATTGTAGGTCATCAAAACTAGTTTAACGTAAAACACATATTAGCATGAGACATAGATCAAGAATACAAATTGTGAGGGGCGCATGGACCTTGAAGTACCTCAAAATAGATTATCATGGTAACCCTTGAATATCATGTCACGATGCGCGTGTGAGTCATCAACAAGGATGTTACTACCGTCATGTCCACTCCCCTCCATTGTCTTCAGAACACCTTTAGTGCCCACATCATGTTTATCCCATCATGCATCATCTGTTGTGCATCGAACAACATCGTGTCTGCCTAAATGGCACACCAAATATCCGATGTCATAGATCCACACAACAGATAGGAATGGCGTAAACAGAAGTGAGAGAGGTGCGGACATACCTGTGTGCGAAGTGGTCATTGGCTTGTTACCCGGGAGATGGCACGAGAAGTCGCTAGCAGGAGGGCATGGAAGCAATACCTAGGGTTCAATATGTCTGTGCGGTATGCCGGTGTCATGGGAGTGTGTCCACCCTGCCATTGCACGATCGTCGTCAAGGAAGTCGGTTCAAGTGGTGCCTCCTTTCGGCAAACCACGCATGGCAGTGGACACCGCTACTCGAGTTCAAGGTTTAGGGTGGGGTGGAGCCTCTTGAGGTTGTGGTCAGTGACACTAGTGGTGGGAGGGCTACGATCGTGGCATGAGAGGTCGGTCATGGGAGGAGGCGTTGCGAGAGACAGGGTGACATGGAACACTGAAGGTACCTTGTGCCGTCGCCCGACGAGGCACCCTCAGACCCCAACGTGATCACTATGGAATCATCGCATCCACCCATGTCCATCGCCACACGAGGGCTGCGACCTTGTGAACAAATTGATGGTTGTGTCAAGTCTTTTTTTATTTGAGATGTTGTCAAGTGGAGGCCTGCTCTTTTTTTCGATGCATGTATGGAGAGTCCTACAAGCTCATCAAGCACAATTTGATAGCAGACGCCCAATATCGTCGTCGGAGCAGTGGCCCATCATGGTAGAGCTTGTTTGTAGTGAACAAAGCGAGGGCATGTGAGATTCACAGCTAACTGGACAACCAAAACACCTAAAATGATCATCCAACGATCTTGAACACTGATGGTCTGAGTGGAATGGAAAGTTGCACAGTTTTAATGTCTCTAAATAAATTGACACTTATCTAGAATGAGTTTGTCTTAGTACAGTAGAGCATTTTTTATGTTTCCCAAAGTTGGCATATGATAACTGTCTCCTTTTATTTTTAGTTCTGCCTTTGTAGTTATTGTTGTACATATTAATAATATGGTTTGGGTTTAACAAAAAAATTAGGAGGCAAGAAAAAAGATCGCATGGTGAGTGATGTTGTATCACTTATCACTATTCGTTGTTAAATTTGTGGTTTTATACCACCCAAATGAAGAAAATAATTGAATTTAACCATGAATTTTTACATGTTTGTAGAACATCATTTCTTCAAGATATCATATTATTCTAAGAAAATTTGAAACATAGTTTTCACCGACCTTCCACTAATATCCACTCTCATGACTAGATAAGTTTTCATCAAGGTGACAGAACATTTGCACATGTGAAATGCAAAAACCCTAGTAAATTCATTCTTTCCTCAAACCGCAACAATCAATTGTGTCTTAATGCTCACTGACGTTGCGAAAAGCTACTCTGACGACCAACTCGGCTCTTAGGCTTGTGATCCAAATGAACTCTTGTGAGCTGTATTGACTATGTTTCCATAGCTATATCTTTTTGAGATCATTCTGTAAATTATGGAAGAGGACACAAACACTCACATACATTCATGCACACTCACCCAATGTTAATGAGAGAATGGCGTCAAAAAGTCTCGAATAAATCCATAGAAATATCAGCACCCGTGCCAAGTCTAGTACTTGAGCTTGAGTGGGAAGGTTCAACCATAAGAAACTTAACCAGCTTGAGCTGTGCATAGTTGGAGCTATGCTCAGTCCGCTACCATAAGAGTGCTATGTACGCTTTCTACTTTTGTTTCTGATGAAACGTTCTCTTGCAGAATCAAAATTTAAAATCTAAGCTCTTCTCTGCACAATCCAGTCTCCACTGCTCATTTTTCTCACTTCAATATTACATGATATAAATAGTCCTATTAATGATATGGTCCAGACCGGCGTAAACCCGTGGTAACACCTTTTTTTATATATTAATAGAGCTGTAGCTCATTTATGCAGTTTTGGCGTAATGTGTCTTAGGGGAAACTATTGCCCGGCGACACAAACATTCACATGACCATCAGTGTTCCTGCCACCTTGGAATTCTGCCGTCACTGCACATATTCAAGTCACGTATGCACGTTAGCACACGCAGCTATTGCTGATTCATCATTGCCAATTTGACATCCTGTGCGCGTCCGCACATCCAAAGGGCATGCAGACATTTGTGGAGCAAATATGGACGAACTTTTGTGTCAAGTCTTGAGGGAGGGGGTTGGCAGATTTGATTTGACTTAGTATTTTGGTGCCATTTCCAAATTTGAAAAGAGATTATTATTGAATAAATGTTGGTAGTCAGACCTGCATTGTATTATTTACAAAAGAGGACAAACTTAACAAGTTCTTCACTTATATTTTAACGTATGCAAATAAAAAATAAGACACGTACCTACCCTATGAGCCTATGCGACAATAGTATATGCCATTGTGTTGTGTTGTGATTTTGGACATTTCGAATATAATTTTTAGATGTGAACAGTGACCTCTACTAACAAACAACCAGAGGTCAAATTACCAATTTGTACTTTGTAGGAGTACACACGGAAATTTCTTCGGACGGCGCCTAGATTAAGGAAGAGGTAAATACGCTAGTGATGCTTTAACTTGTCATAAATGTTTACTTTAGTGTCTAAACTTGAAAAATATATTAAACTGGTTTTAAAACCTGGCACATACATGTAAATATGGTGCTAATCCCATCCGTACACGTAAAATGGGTCGACCTGGCAGCGTATATGGGTGATGTTGCATTGACATGACGTGGGCGTCCAATTATACCTACTGAACAGAATTATTGCTTCACTAATATATTCATATGTTATTAATAATTACCGCATGCTACACAAATATCCATGCATGCAAAAAATAAATATATAGAAGAATTTGATAAAATAACTAACTAAAAAACGTTCCTGTAATTTTTAGAAATATTAACTTATTATTTTGAAAATAATTTATAATATAATACATGAGTATTAAATATGTTTGCAAACACAAACATTTAAAGTATGCAAATAATTATTCAAATGTTTGAGTAGTTAAATAAATATTTACAAATGGTAATCTAAAAGAAATGAATTATTTGTATTATACAAACATCTCTAAAATTACAGGAACATTTAATTAGTAAGTTAATGGTTGGTTCGATTTCATGTCTAGCTGAACTTTATATCAATTGTCATAATTACTGGCAGGCGGGCCCACTAGTCATAGAGTCATATTGTACTCAAGTAATTTTGTTTCACCTATGAATGAGCCCCACATCATGTCAGGGCCACATCACGTCAACGCTCTTTACGTCTATGGACATGATTAGCATCATATTTGCATATTCGTGTCAAGTTATAGAACCGGTTCGATGTATTTTTTAAGTTCAATCACTAAAATGAACATTCGTGACAAGTTCAAGCACCGTTGATGCGTTTACCTCGTTAAGAAACGATACACACAGATGTCCTGCGTTTAGACGTGCGCATATATAGGTTAGTGTATACATCGCATCGATGTTGTTGAAATCCGACCATAAGACGCGGTGCGTTATTCCATTTTTTATTGTCAAATGTATATTCTGGTAGCCGTATCGAATAAAAATAGTAGTCCATTGGCGACATTAGGTAGCTAGAGTTCCTGCCGTCCACAACAGCTCCTAATCCTTCCTGACGCCTCACGATAACCAAGACCACGCTGGCGCACACGGAACTTGAGGTTCTAATAATCAAGCAAAGGATCGGCCAAATCTCGCGTGTCTGAAAAGGACCAAGAGAAGCTTACTAGTTCGTTCGTTTTTAAATATAAAATATTTTAAAATTTTCATTATGGAGTACATACAATTGTATATATACATGTTTTAGAATATAGATTTACTCATTTTGTTATGTATGTAGTCTATAGTAAAATTTCTAAAAAGTCTTATATTTGAGAACGAAAGAGGTAGTACGTTATTTCTTAATAAGCAGTCTACCGGCAAGACATAATCAGAGACAAAAAGGGATCGTCATGACAGACTTGCACGAGGAGCATGCATACGCATCTACTATGTTGATACAGTATAAATCAGTATTACCCAGGGCCTGCCTAGCCGGACGACCGGCGAGCATCACACGTATCCTTGCGTGGTTCCACACGCCGCCGGGTGCCCTTCTGGCCTGGCCACCGGATAAGCGATCAATCTCCACGGGTTTCAACGTTGCCCTGCTGGCTGGCTGACTGGCTGGCTCGACCACCCCGTTTACTTAAGCTTCGAGATATCTTTCTTTTTTTTTGCCATCAACCGGATGCTACTCCTGCTACATTTTGTATGCCGGACGCCGATCCGGCGTGGGCCGTTTGAACAATGCGCTGGTGCGGCAACAAATATCGCGTCCCCGTCCGTGCCTGTCGAGGCCGCGTTGCCCCCGCCGACGAGCCGGAGCGTGGTCAATGGGAATTGGCGTTTAAACCAAACCGGCGCCCGCGGCCTCTGGCTTCCGGGGTTGGCCTCCGTCGTGCACAGAGGCGTGCGCTTTGTTAGGGACTATTTTGTTGTATACCTAGCGGTGTTATATTTTGTCACACGATGTTATTATACTTGTCTAAGGTTAGCTTTTTACAATAAAAGTCACAAGTTGACAAGTCAAAAACAATTTTGCCAGACTTTTTTAATTATATGTGATATGAGACCTCTCTCTAGCTTGCCTATAAGCAGGGCCGGTCCTAGGAATTTAGGGGCCGGGGCGAGATTACTGCTCAGGCCCCTTAGAGGATTGCACTTGGGACGGATTTCCTAGTGGTCTTTTCGTTTTCTTGTTCTATCGCAAGATTCAATCTTGCGTCTAACATCCGACGAAATTGTTTTTCTCTTTAGGAGGCAGAACTAAAAATATTATCAAATCCAGTGCATTCAAAGAAAAATAAATTATATTAACTCGGTAAATGCGGCACTCCCTTTGTCTCGGTGTATACGTAATCTTACGAGAATCAGATTTTTTTAAAACACTTAGATGCAGTGCATTAATTATCACCTCGTTTTTTGTTTCTTAACATGGAGTGTGTATATTTTTAATGACTTGAGACTAGTTATCACCCCATGCATTGATCAGTTCATTACATGCAATAATATTAATTAGCAAACTAACATTAATTTCTCTCGTTTTTCTTTTCGTTTTGGTGACGATGCACAACCTAAAATGACTTATACACCGAAACGGAGAAAGTAACCACAACCAATCAATCAATTATCAATGCCCTATGAACCAATGAAGATCGAATATTGATCATCATTTATAACTTTTTATTAATTATGATGGGAAAAACAGAATCGTTAGGACACAAAACGTCGGTTGGAGTAGTATAACTTTTTATTAATTATGATGGGAAAAGCAGAATCGTTTCTACGTTTATGCGGTGCTGGTTGTTGAACAAAAGCATCATCATTCGGGAATAGGCCGTGCGTGCATGCATGGCGAGCGTGGACGGACGCATCGTGATCATGCATGCATGGGGATGGAGCCCTGGCTGCGTTTGTTGGCTTCCGCCGACGTGACCCTTTGCTCGCCGCTCTCGCGATCGTGCGCATGCCGTTTTGTTTGCATGGATGGAAGATTCCCATGCACCTATCACCCGTGCTCACGGTGTACGACTGTGACGGGTTTTATTTCTATTTTCTACTACGTACTTTGTAGTGAAGGTGACGCCACTACGTGCACAATGGAAACACGTACGAGCCTTTCTCCTGGCTGGTGAATTATAAAATAACAATTGCATAGACTTTGGCGCAGTCAAGCAAATGGAGAGATGGAGCTCAATAATTAGCGAGGACAACTACACCTCAAGAAAGTTCAGACCAAAGGCTACGTTTTGTAAACCACTTGGTGGTAGTTAACGCCAATTTGCTGGCGGTCCAAGGAAAAATCCGGACTTAGTTTCTGGATGGAATTATACGAGCATCCGCGATCTCTGCGGGCGAACCCGTGGATTTGCCTCTCATCCACAGTCGTCCTGACAGCCAATGGTAGGAACCAGAATCCTCGTGCCTCGGCTCCGGCTATCAGACAGCTTAAAGTAATTCTAGCAGATCCCTTATATCGTGGAATCTTATCACTCGTTTTTACAGTTCACGCAAAATATGTTTTACAGGCTGACACGGGCCGTGGCAGAATAGACCTCGCATCACGGAATTGTAAAACAGAATATCCCTACTCGCGCTAGCCCACAAACTATAAAAATAAATAAATCAAATTTGACAATTTGACATCAATTTCGATGATTGGCGGTAAATTTAAACAATCAAACATAGTTTGGGCACAAATTAAACCATCGTTTTCAATCAAGACGCAAAAGAACGTCATGCAAAAGCAACCACCACCTTCACCACCATCTTCGTCATGGTAACCGCTTTCCACAATCGCAAAAGAAACTCACACAAAAGCCACCATCACCTTTCCACAAACTCAATGGCGAAAAGTGAATGAAGTTGAAGAAATCAAAGTATCATACCTTCCGCCCATTTAATCGAACACGTTGGGGGCGGCGGCAGCAGCGTAGTGGCGGGCATCGTCGGGGTAGCTCTGTTGAAATATGCACTAGAGGCAATAAATAAAGTGTTTATTATTATATTTCCTTGTTCATGCTAATTGTTTATTGTCCATACTATAATTATATTGATTGGAAACACATTACATGTGTGGATAAATAGACAACACTTTATCCCTAGTATGCCTCTAGTGAACTAGCTTGTTGATCAAAGATGGTTAAGGTTTCCTAGCCATTGACATGTGATGTCATTTGATAACGAGATCACATCATTAGGAGAATGGTGTGATGGACAAGACCCAAACTACAAACGTAGCATATGATCATGTCAGTTTATTGCTACTGTTTTCTGCATGTCAAGTATATGTTCCTATGACCATGAGATCATGCAACTCACGGACACCGAAGAAGTGCCTTGTGTGTATCAAACGTCGCAACGTAACTGGGTGCCTATAAAGGTGCTCTACAGGTATCTCCGAGGGTGTCTGTTGGGTTGGCATGGATCAAGACTGGGATTTGTTACTCCGTGTGACGGAGAGGTATCTCAGGGCTCACTCAGTAATACAACATCACAATAAGCCTTGCAAGAAATGTGACTAAGTGTTAGTCACGGGATCTTGTATTACGGAACGAGTAAAGAGACTTGCCGGTAACGAGGTTGAACTAGGTATGGAGATACCGACGATCGAATCTCGGGCAAGTAACATACCGAAGAACAAAGAGAACATCATACGGGATTAACTGAATCCTTGACATAGATGTTCGACCGATAAAGATCTTCATGGAATATGTAGGAACCAATATGGACATCCAGGTCCCACTATTGGTTATTGACCGTAGAGGTGTCTCGGTCATGTCTACATAGTTCTCGAACCTGCAGGGTCTGCACACTTAAGGTTTGGTGACGTTTCGGTAGTATAGAGTTATGTATGGTGGTGACCTAAGGTTGTTCGGAGTCCCGGATGAGATCCCAGACATCAGAGGAGCTCCGGAATGGTCCAGAGGTAAAGATTCATATATAGGAAGTCCTGTTTTGGTCGTCGGAGAAGTTTCAGACTCATCGGTAGTGTACCGGGAGTGCCCGTAGTGTACCGGGAGGGGTATTTCGACCCAAGAGGCTTCATGGGCTGTGGGCTGGTGGAAGTCCCACATAAGGCCCATGCAACTGGGAAGAAAAACCCAAAGAGAAAAAGGTGGAAAAAGGCAAAAATACCAAAATAAGGAGGAGTCCTAGTCCTACTAGGATTGGAGGAGGATTCCTCCTCTCCTCCCACTTCGGCCGACGCCTAGAGGGCTTGGCCCTTGCGCCAAGCCTCCTCCTCTCTTCCTCTTATATATACTAGAGGTTTTAGGGGTTTTGCACTTGATTTTCAGCCATGTGCTACCCTCTCCTCTAGTGCATAGTTTCTCCTCTAGATCGGTTTTCTGCAGTGCTTAGGCGAAGCCCTGCCGTAATTGCTCCACCACCATCGCCGCGGCTCCGTCACGCTGCGAAAGAACTTTTCTACCTCTCCGCTCCCTCTTCCTGGATCAAGAAGGCGGAGATCGTCATCAAGCTACACGTGTGCTGAACGCGGAGGTGCCATCCATTTGGTGCTTGATTGGGACAAATCTTGATTGGTTCGCGGGACGCTCGGCGATTTGGATTGCCAAGACATTCGACTACACCAACCGCGTTTCTTAACGCTTCCCGCTTAGCCATCTACAAGGATACGTAGATCCACTCTCCCTCTCGTAGATGCTCATCACCATGGATAGATCTTACGTGTGCGTAGTTTTTTTCCCATGCAACGTTCCCAACAAGCTCTTGTTGGGGCCCTCGGTAGAGGTGTTGGCGAGGTAGCTCTTGCGACAACCTTCTTACGTTTCACACCCGTCACCTTGCCTTTCTCGGCTGGCTCCGGCTTGCCCGGATTCACATGGGTGGCGGTGGCGGCAAGCGCGCGTGCCTTCCCCGTAGGGCTGCGGAAGCGCCGTCCTTGACGACGATGTTGCACTGCCGCTTGCGGGGTTGCACGGTCGAGGGTTGGAAGACGACAAGTGCGACATGGCCGGCGATAAGATCTGGCGAAGGGGTTGGTGCGTGGATGACTTTAACAGAGACGTGCGGCAGCTTGGAGGCTTCCATGGCAGCAACGAGCGGCCATGGATGGTGGTCCGGACCATGCAGAGGGGGATCAACAAAGGCGGAGGGAAGAGGAAGCGGAAACGGCCGCTCGAAAATGTCCCTCCCGCCAAAAATCGCTGCCGATAAGGGTCAAGCTTGGGTTGTCCTCCCAGCCCGTGAAGGTTGAGGGCGAACTTTTACCGCGCCCTGCATTTTTTCTTTCAGTTTCGCGTCCTATATGGGGTCTGTTCGGGTCATTTTTTATGCGCAAAACCATAAAATGATGATTATTTTGTAGGTCGACGCGATATAAAGGGTCTTCTAGAGTTGCTCTTAGTGTTTTTAAGTCCTAGGGTGGTGTTTTCACAAACGGTGTCGCTTCTTCTTTGACTCGATCTTTCTGGGTTCGATCCTCCTAAAGTTCGTCCATCGGGCCGGATTATATGGATCTCCGACATAGATTTCTACTAGCTCTTTGAAGCGGCGAGATTAGGGTTTCTAGTTGTGCATACGCGATGACGAGATTTGGTGTCATGTTCTTCAGATCGATTCTAGGGTTCATCTATGATGATTGTGGCTTCAGTGCACTAGTCCTTTGGGACACGTGCACGAAGACTTCCCGACTGTCATCGGTAAGGTCAGGCCAACTCCGGTATAGGAGCGACGACAGTGGCACGTCGACAACTAGTTCTAACGACGACAGTGGTCGTTTGATGGTGTAGAGTCCTCGATGTAACTTTTATTATGTTTGGAGTGTTTTCCAATTCTGATGAATCTTTATTATTTTATAATAGATCTGAATAAATTTTGAAGAAGGTAGTGATATGCATTATGTAGAGTTCGACTAACTTGCAAACGTATATATATGCTTGGAAGTGTATTTTCACAGATTTAAATAAATTTTCAAAACCGTTTCGCCACTACCATGGATGCATATCAATTGCCTTAGGGTACCCTCTGACCCTCTTAATTTCAATCAAATGAACCGAAATATTAAAATCATATTACTATTAAATTTCTTGGGTCACAAAGTACTCAGATCTAGAAACGAAACAATCAGTACAAACACCTTGGAAAAAAAAGTTAACATCAAAATCTGCGGGGCCCAACAATCTAACGTTTTTATAAATTCGGTCCATTTGATTGAACCAGATAAGGTAAGATTGCATCCCTGTGTATTACATATAAGTATAAGAGTATTTCATCCTACAAACACAAAGCTGGAGCGCAGATCGAGGGGGTTCTTGTTAGTGTTTGAACCTTTTTCCTTTATTTCTAGTTTTTTCCCCTGGCGAGACACTACCGCTTTTAACTGATTCTTTAAATCTGCTTGATCGTGTAGAGTGTAACTAATTAATACGTTGTGATTCGATGACTTGTTTTTTTCCCTTTGATCATGATCCCAAAATCTACATTCAAAATTAAAAATTGTCATGTAACTCCTTGGATTCTGAAACTAGAGCAGCTGTACCCATTCCGTAGGACCAATTTTGAGAAGTAGTTGTTTTGATAGGATCTTGATGTCTCCATACCCAATCCTCATGCCAAGGACAAAATGATTTATTTCTTCTCCTTTAACTAACTTGCTCCATTTATTATGAATATTTTTCTTTTTATTTAGAGATTGCAAAGGGAGCCAGCTTACATAATTCTAATCGCTTATGGGGCATATTTGATTAGATTACACTACTTTTTTTGTATATAATACCAGTTAAGGGCCATATGCCCATATCCATGATCCCTCAAAAAGTATATCTTCCATGGATATCCTGTTGATTTGATAATTCCGCGGCAAAGAATAGTGGTCATGTCACATGTGCACTGCCTCTAATTTTCTTTGGGTCATGTGGATCATGGGGCATGCATAACCTGTTCTGTTTACTTTTTTTCTCATGATTACTGTTCACCACTAAGGACTCTGGTCTAGTCCATACTTTTATGTCGTCGGTTGCACATATATGCAGACCAGCACAACTGCACAAGTGCTAAAATATCACTGAATAATCATACTCTACACACTGTCCTTGCATTATGTAAACAGAACAGTAATCATACGTCGTTGCTGCCAGTTCACATGAAGTTGAATTGTCAAATCTGAAATCATAAATGCGCCCATTTGTTTCCTAATGATAAGAAAAATATCTCTTCTTCCCTCTATTGTACCCCCGAAACTTCTCCAGAAAAGTTGCATTCTGAATAGCAAACCTCCAATTTTAGACTACTGAACACTAATTATCAAATCAGATGTCTTCCACCGGGGTAATTGGAAATTGCACCAGAGCAGGTGCCCCAGGTGAAATGCATGTGTTTTTCAATGTCAAATGTTTTTCATAAAATTTAGACATAAAAGTGATATCTCGAGTTGTCATGGAAGAAAGATAAGTTTTGCACAATATGCTAAAAAAAGTTTAGCACCTACACTTTTTTTTGCGAATAGCTACAAATATATGTTGTAGACCGCACGATTTATTTACTCCGAGGACGCTTAATTTATATTTTATTCATAATAGAGTTTTACGAGCTCACATAACCCACGTGCTTTTTTTTCTTTTTTTCCTCTCAACTAAAAAACTCCACAAACTTGTATACAAAATCTAAATTTTGATACTTACTAGTTTTGTGATTTATGATTTTGTTGTTCATCCGGGAAGTACTAAAGCCAGTTAGCTGCTTCTTCTTCCACTCAACTTTCTAAACTAGGCCCCTTTGGACCCTTAGAGCATGTCTAGCAGACCACGTATAGTGTTCCTACCCGCAAAATAACCGTCAAAATACGGGTCCGTGTGGAAAAAGCTGCCAAACCAGACCCTGCAAAAGCGTCGGACCTGTAAAATTTTTTGTGGGGCGCGACAAAACTACCATCCCAACTCGCGAAAACACAAGTTCCCCCCTCGCCCCGTCGGTGCCCTGTATATAGCGAGAGCAGTTGGGGGAGGGGGGGGCATTTCAGCCTGCGCTTTATCCCCACCCACCGCCGCCGGGCCGCCGCCTAGGATTCCGGCCACCAGCTGCCGGGATCCATGCCGGCTGGACGCCACACTTCCTAGATTGACCTTCGCCACTTCCTCCTGCCTCATCCGGCCGCAAAGGTGTAGATCCGCGGCTGTTTGTCACGACTGCCGGATTTGGCGTTTCCGGCCACCGGCGGCTGCGCGAAGCCGTGGAGAGGTCGGGGAGCAACCCGCACAGCCCGGCAAAGCTCCAACATCACATGCAGGTGCTGGTTCGTCGTCTAGCCGCTGTCGCCGGCTTTCCGGCAAGGACTGGACCGGTCATCGCCTGGTCTTGGATCTCGCGCAGCGGCTAGCCGGCTTGCCGATTCCTCTAATATCGTGTGACGGTTGCAAGCAGACAATGGTGCGGCTAACATCTACCACGTCGTTGTTGGAAATATGCCCTAGAGGCAATAATAAATTAGTTATTATCATATTTCCTTGTTCATGATAATCGTTTATTATCCATGCTATAATTGTGTTGATCGGAAACTTAGATACATGTGTGGATACATAGACAACACCATGTCCCTAGTATGCCTCTAAAAGACTAGCTCGTTGATCAAAGATGGCTATGGTTTCCTAGTCATGGACATGAGATGTCATTTGGTAACGGGATCATATCATTAGGAGAATGATGTGATGGACAAGACAAAACTGTAAACGTAGCATATGATCGTGTCAGTTTATTGCTACTATTTTCTGCATGTCAAGTATGTGTTCCTATGACCATGAGATCATGCAACTCACTGACATCGGAGGAATACCTTGTGTGTATCAAACGTATATGTTGGGTTGGCATGGATCAAGACTGGGATTTGTTACTCCGTGCGACGGAGAGGTATCTCAGGGCCCACTCGATAATACAACATCATAATAAGCCTTGCAAGCAATGTGACTAAGTGTTAGTCACGAGATCTTGTATTACGGAACGAGTAAAGAGACTTGCCGGTAACGAGGTTGAACTAGGTATGGAGATACCGACGATCGAATCTCGGGCAAGTAACATACCAAAGAACAAAGGGAACATCATACGGGATTAACTGAATCCTTGACATAGAGGTTCGATCGATAAAGATCTTCGTAGAATATGTAGGACCTAATATGGGCATCCAGGTCCCGCTATTGGTTATTGACCGTAGAGGTGTCTCGGTCATGTCTACATAGTTCTCGAACCCGCAGGGTTTGCACACTTAAGGTTTGGTGACGTTTCGGTAGTATAGAGTTATGTATGGTGGTGACCGAAGGTTGTTCGGAGTCCCGGATGAGATCCCGGACGTCGCGAGGAGCTCCGGAATGGTCCAGAGGTAAAGATTGATATATAGGAAGTCCTATTTTGGTCGCCGTAAAAGTTTTGGGCTCATCGGTAGTGTACCGGGAGTGCCGATAGTGTACCGGGAGACCATCGGGAGGAGTATTTCGACCCAAGAGGCTACATGGGCTGTGGGAGAGTTAATACGAGGCCTTGATGGGCTGGTTGAAGTCCCACAAAGGGCCCATGCGGCTGGGAAGAAAAACCCAAGGAGAAAAAGGTGGGAAAAGGCAAAAAGTCTAAATAAGGAAGGAGTCCTAATCCTAATAGGATTGGAGTAGGACTCCTCCACCTCCAATTTCGGCCAGATCTTGAGGGTTTGAGGCTGCCTCCTTCCCTCCCTCCCTCCTATATATACTAGAGGATTTAGAGGGAAAAGCTAACCCTAATTGCCACGTGTTACCTCTCCTCTAGATCACAGTTTCTCCTCTAGATCGGTTTTCAGCGGTGCTTAAGCGAAGCCCTGCTGGAATAGCTCCACCACCATCGCCACAACGCCGTCGCGCTGCCAGAGAACTCATGTACCTCTCTGCTCCCTCTTTCTGGATCAAGAAGGCGGAGATCGTCATCGAGCTGTACGTGTGCTGAACGCGGAGGTGTCGTCCGTTCGGCGCTAGATCGGAAGGACCGTGATCAAGATCGCGAGACAATTCGTGATTGGATCGCGGGACGGATCGTGATGAGATCGCGGGATGGATCGTGATGAGATCGCGGGACGGATCGTGATGGGATCGCGGGACGCTCGGCGATTTGGATCACGAAGACCTTCGACTACATCAACCGCGTTTCTTAACGCTTCCCGCTTAGCGATCTACAAGGGTATGTAGATCCACTCTCCCTCTCGTAGATGCTCATGAGCTAGGTCTATTCTTGTTTCCCATTCAACGTTCCCAACAGTGGCATCATGAGCTAGGTCTATGTGTAGATGAGATCTCGAGTAGAACACAAAAGGTTTGTGGGCGTTGATGCTTAGATTGCTTCCTCCCTTGGTCGGATTTTGGTTCAGCGGTATTATGAGATGAAGCGGCACGGACCAACATTACTCGTACGCTTACGAGAGACCGGTTCCCTCGAGCGCAACTTGTTCCACAGATGGCTCGCGGGTGCCAGTTTCTCTCACTTTAGTTGGATCGGATTCGACAAAGGCGGTCCTTGAGAAGGTTCAAAAGCAACTAGTGTATCACCGTTGTGGTTTTTGCGTAGATGAGAATTGTTCTTACTAGATACCCGTAGCAGCCACGTAAAACATGCAACAACAATTAGAGGACGTCTAACTTGTTTTTGCAGGGTATGTTGTGATATGATATGGTCAATTACATGATGTGATATATGTGATGTATGAGATGATCATGTGATGTATAGATTATCAAGACTTGCATGTCGATGAGTACGGCAACTGGCAGGAGCCATAGGGTTGTCTTTAATTATTGTATGACCTGCGTGTAATTCATTAAGCGCTATGTAATGCTTTACTTTATTGCTAAACGGTAGCAATAGTAGTAGAAGCATGTTGGGCGCGACAACCCCGATGGCGACACGTTGATGGAGATCAAGATGATGGAGATCATGGTGTCATGCCGGTGACGATGGAGATCATGCCGGTGCTTTCAAGATGGAGATCAAAAGCACAAGTTCATGGCCATATCATGTCACTTATGATTTGTATGTGATGTTAATCCTTTTATGCACCTTGTTTTGCTTAGGACGACGGTAGCATTATAAGGTGATCCCTCACTTAATTTCAAGATAAATTGTGTTCTCCCCGAGTGTGCACCGTTGTGAAAGTTCGTCGTGTGGAGACACCACGTGATGATCGGGTGTGATAGACTCTACGTTCACATACAACGGGTGCAAGCCAGTGTTGCACATGCAGAACACTCAGGTTAAACTTGACGAGCCTAGCATGTACAGACATGGCCTCGGAACACAAGAGACCGAAAGGTCGAACATGAGTCATATAGTAGATATGATCAACATAAAGATGTTCACCATTGTAACCACCTCAACTCACGTGATGATCGGACTTGAGTTGGTGAACTTGGATCATGGATCACTCGAATGACTTGAGGGATGTCAATTTGAGTGGGAGTTCTTAAGTAATATGATTAATTGAACTCATTATCATGAACATAGTCAGTAGTGTCTTTGCAAACTGTGTTGTAGATTACTAGCTTACGTTGTAGCTCCCTTGAATTTTTATATGTTCCTAGAGAAATAGAGTTGAAAGATGATGGTAGCAATATTGTGGACTGGCTCCGTGATCTGTGGATTGTCCTCATATCTGCACAGAAGGCTTATGTCCTTAATGCACCACTCGATGCGCCAACCCCTCTAGCGTCGTTTATAGATGTTGTGAACATCTGACACGCACGTTCTGATGACTAATTTATAGTTTAGTGCGTCATGCATTACGGCTTAGAATTGAGGCTTCGAAACGTTTTGAACGTCACGGAACATATGAGATGTTCTAAGAGCTGAAATTAGGATCTCAGGCTCGTGCCCATGTTGCGAGATATGAGATCTCCAACAAGATTCTTTGCCTACAAGATGAAGGAGAATAGCTCAATCGTTGAGCATGTGCTCAGATTGTCTGGGTGCTACAATCGCTTGAATCGAGTGGGAGTTCATCTTCCAGATAAGATAGTGATTGATATAGTTCTCCAAGTCACTTTCACTAAGCTACTAGAACTTGGTGATGAACTATAAAATGCCAGGGATAGAAATATTGATCCCTGAGCTGTTCGCGATGTTTGATACCGCGAAGGTAGAAATCAAGAAGGAGTGTCAAGTGTTGATGGTTAGTAAAAAACCACTAGTTTCGAGAAGGGCGGGAGCAAGGAGGGAAACTTCATGGATAGCAAGTCAGTTGCTGCTCCAGTGAAGCAACCCAAAGTTGAACCCAAACCCGAGACTAAGTGCTTCGATTATGAGGAGAACGGTCGCTGAAGCGGAACAACCCAAGATACTTGGTAGATAAGAAGGCTGGCAACGTCAACAGAAGTATATTTGATATGCGTGTTATTGATATGTACCTTGCTAGTACTCCTAGTAGCACCTGGGTATTGGATACCGGTTCGGTTGCTAAATGTCAGTAACTCGAAATAAAAGCTACGGAATGAACGGAGAACTAGATAAGGGTGAGGTGACGATGTGTGTTGGAAATGTTTCCAAGGTTGATGTGATCAACATCGCACGCTCTCTCTACATTCGGGATTAGTGACGAACCTAAATAAATGTTATTTGGTGTTTTGTGTTTAGCATGAACGTGATTAGATCGTGTTTGTTGTAACACGGTTATTCATTTAAGTTAGAGAATAATGGTTATTCTGTTTACATGAATAATACCTTCAATGGTCATGCACCCAGTGAGAATGGTTTGTTGAATGTTGATCCTAGTAATACACATGTTCATACATTGATGCCAAAAGATACAAAGTTAATAATGATAGTACCACATACTTGTGGCACTGCCGCTAAACGTCATATTGGTACAAAGCGCATGAAGAAAACTCCATGTTGATGGATCTTTGGACTCATCCAATTTCGAATCGGTTGAGACATGCGAACCATGCCTCTTGGGCAAGATGACTAAGGACCCCGTTTTCTGGATTGATGGAGTGGGCAAGTGATTTATTGGAAATGATACATGTTGATGTATGCAATCCAATGAGTCTTGTAGCGTGCGATGGATATCATTATTTTCTTAACTTCACTGATGATTTGAGTAGATATAGTGTATATTTACTTAATGAAACACAAGTCTAAATCATTTGAAAGGTTCAAGCAAATTCAAAGTGAAGTTTAAGATCATTGTGACAAGAAGATAAAAATGTCTGCGATATGATCGTGGAGGTGAATATCTGAGTTACGAGTTTGGCATACAACTTTAGATAATGTGAAAGTCGTTTCACAACTCATGCCACCTGGAACACCATAGTGTGATGGTGTGTCTGAACGTCATAGTCATGCTCTATTGGATATGGTGCGGGCTATGATGTCTCTTATCATTTTGCTACTATAATTTTGGGGTTATGCATTAGAGACAACTACATCCACTTTAAATAGGGCACCATCTAAATCCGTTGAGATGACACCATATGAATTATGGTTTGATAGAAACCTAACTGTCATTTCTTAATGTTTGGGGCTGCGACGCTTGTGTGGAAAATGTTTTCACCTAATGAGCTCGAACCCAAAGCGGACAAATGCATCTTCATAGAATACCCTAAGAACAGTTGGGTGAACCTTCTATCTCAGATCCAAGCATAAAATGTTTGTTGCTAAAACTGGGTCCTTTCGCAAGGAAAAGTTTCTCTTAAAAGAATTGAGTGGGAGGAAGATAGAACTTGATGAGGTTATTGAACCTCTATTTCAACCAGAGAGTAGCACAGCGCAGGAAGTTGTTTCTGTGAAGCCTACGTTAGTTGAAGAGGAAGTTAACGATGATGATCATGAAGCTTTGGATCAAGTTACTATCAAACTTCGTAGGTCGACGAGGACGTGTACTGCTCCTGAGCGGTACGACAACCCTGTCTTGGAGGTCATGTTGTTGGACAACGATGAACGTACGAACTATGGAGAAGCGATGATGGGCCCGGAAACCAACAAATGGTTAGAGGCCATGAAATCCGAGAAATGATCCATGTATGAAAACCAAGTATAGACTTTGGTGGACTTGCTCGTTGGACGGCAGGTTGTTAAGCACAAACGAATCTTTAAAATGAAGACAGACACTGATGGTAAATGTTACCATTTGTAAAGCTCGACTTGTTGCAAAGTAGTTTACGACAAGTTCAAGGAGTTGACTGCGATGAGACTTTCTCACTCGTAGCGATTCTAAAGTCTGCTGGAATTATGTTAGCAGTTGCTGCATTTTTCAATTATGAAATCTGGCAGATGGATGCCAAAACATCATTTCCTTCCTTAAGGAAAGGTTGTATGAGATACAACCAGAAGATTTTGTCAGTCCTAAGGATGCTAAAAGGTGTGCGAGCTTCAGTGATTCTTCTATGAACTGAAGCAAGCATCTCGAAGTTGGAATATACACTTTGATGAGGTGATCAAAGTTTTTGAGTCTATACAAAGTTTATGAGAAACTTGTATTTGCAATAAAGTGAGTGGGAGCACTATAGAGTTTCTAATAAGTATATGTGGATGACATATTGCTATTCGGAAATGATGTAGAATTTCTGGAGAGCATAAACGGTTGTTTGAAAAGAGTTTTTCAAAGGAAGACCTGGATAAAGCTACTTAATTATTGAGAATCAAGATCTATAAAGATAGATCAAGATGTTTGATAAGACTTTCAATGAGTACATACCTTGACAAGATTTTGAAAGAGTTCAAAATGGATTAGTCAGAGAGAAGTTTTCTCGCCTGCTTTGTAAGGTGTGAAGTTGAGTGAGACTCAAAGCTCGACCACGGTAGAAGAAAGAGAAAGCACGAATGTCGTCCCCTATGCCTTAGCCATAGGCTCTATATAGTATGCCATGTTGTGTACCGCACCTGTGTGTGCCTTGCCATGAGTCCATCAAGGGGTACAAGAGTGATCCAGGAGTGGATCACTGGACAGCAGTCAAGATTATCCTTAGTAACTAAAAACTAAGGAGATGTTTCTCGATTATGGAGGTGATAAAGAGTTCGTCTCAAAGAGTTACATTGATGAAAGCTTTAACACCAATCCGGATAACTCGTAGTAGCAATCTGGATACGTATAGTAGGAGCAGACATTTGGAATAGTACCAAGTGTGGTAGCAGTGTTTACAGTTTGGCATAGAGATTTGCAAAGTACACACAGATCTGAATGTCGCAGACCCGTTGACTATAAGACCTCTCTCACATGCAAATCATGATCGAGCCCCAGAACTCATTGGGTGTTAGATTCATAACAATGCGAATCACATGGTGATGTGAACTAGATTATTGACTCTAGTGCAAGTGGGAGACTGTTGGAAATATGCCCTTGAGGCAATAATAAATTAGTTATTATCATATTTCATTGTTCATGATAATCATTTATTATCCATGCTATAATTGTATTGAATGGAAACACATTACATGTGTGGGTAAATAGACGACACTCTGTCCCTAGTATGCCTCTAGTGAACTAGCTCGTTGATCAAAGATGGTCAAGGTTTCTTAGCCATTGACATGTGATGTCATTTGATAACGGGATCACATCATTAGGAGAATGATATGATGGACAAGACCCAAACTACAAATGTAGCATATGATCGTGTCAGTTTATTGCTACTGTTTTCTGCATGTCAAAGTATGTGTTCCTATGACCATGAGATCATGCAACTCACTGACGTCGGAGGAGTACCTTGTGTGTATCAAAAGTCGCAACGTAACTAGGTGACTATAAAGGTGCTCTACAGGTAACTCCGAGGGTGTCTGTTGAGTTGGCATGGATCAAGACTGGGATTTGTTACTCCGTGTGACGGAGAGGTATCTCAGGGCCCACTCGATAATACAACATCACAATAAGCCTTGCAAGCAATGTGACTAAGTGTTAGTCATGGGATCTTGTATTACGGAACAAGTAAAGAGACTTGCCGGTAACGAGGTTGAACTAGGTATGGAGATACCGACGATCGAATCTCGGGCAAGTAACATAACAAAGAACAAAGGGAACATCATACGGGATTAACTGAATCCTTGACATAGAGGTTTGATCGATAAAGATCTTCGTAGAATATATAGGAACCAATGTGGACATCCAGGTCCCACCATTGGTTATTGACCTTAGAGGTGTCTCGGTCATGTCTACATAGTTCTCGAACTCGCAGGGTCTGCACACTTAAGGTTTGGTGACATTTCGGTAGTATAGCATTATGTATGGTGGTGACCGAAGGTTGTTCGGAGTCCGGGATGAGATCCCGGACATCACGAGGAGCTCCAGAATGGTCCGAAGGTAAAGATTGATATATAGGAAGTCCTATTTTGGTCGCCGGAAAAGTTTCGGGCTCATAGGTAGTGTACCGGGAGTGCCGATAGTGTACCGGGGGACCATCGGGAGAGGTATTTCGACCCAAGAGGCTACATGGTCTGTAGGAGGGTGGAAACTAGACCTTAGTGGGCTGGTGGAAGTCCTCTAAGAGGCCCATGCGGCTGGACTTGAGAAAGAGAGAAAATAGGCCAAGGTGGAAAGAGATTCCAAGTAGGAAAGGAGGAATCCTAGTCCTAATAGGATTGGAGGAGGATTCGTCCTCTCCTCCTTGCGCAAGGGATGCCTTGTGAGCCAGCCCTCCTCCTCCCTCCCTCCTATATATACTGGTGGTATTGGGTGTTTTGCACTCGAATTTACGGCCATGTGCTACCTGTTTCACCGGTGCTCCTTGAGATCGGATTTCCGCTGTACTTAGGCGAAGCCCTGCCGGAATTGCTCCACCACCATCACCGGAGCGTCGTCACGCTGTCGGTGAACTCTTCTTCCTCTCCACTTCCTCTTGCTGGATCAAGACGGTGGAGATCATCATCAAGCTACATGTGTGCTGAACGCGGAGGTGTCGTCCTTTCGACGCTAGATCGGAAAGACTGTGATCAAGATCGTGAGACGGTTCGTGGTGAGTTCGTGGGACGGATCGTGATGAGTTCACGGGATGAATCGTGATGAGATCGCGGGACGGATCATGATGAGATCACGGGACGGATCATGATGAGTTCGCAGGACGGATCGTGATTGGATAGCGGGACGGATCGTGATGTGATCGCGGGACGCTCGGCGATTTGGATCGCGAAGATGTTCGACTACACCAACAGCATTTCTTAACGCTTCCCACTTAGCGATCTACAAGGGTATGTAGATCCACTCTCCCTCTTGTAGATGCTCATCACCATGGATAGATCTGCGTGTGCGTAGGCAAATTTTTGTTTCCCATGCGACGTTCCCCAACACTATGGAGAAGCGATGATGGGCCCGGATTCCGACAAATGGTTAGAGGCCATGAATTCCGAGAAAGGATTCATGTATGAAAACCAAGTATAGACTTTGGTGGACTTGCTCATTGGACAGCAAGTCGCCGAGTACAAATGCACCTTTAAAATGAAGACAGGCGCTGATGGTGAATGTCACCATTTATAAAGCTCAACTTGTCGCAAAGAAGTTTCTGACAAGTTCAAGGAGTTGATTACGATGAGATTTTCTCACTCGTAGCGATGCTAAAGTCTGTTGGAATTATATTAGTAGTTGCTGCATTTTTCAATTATGAAATATGGCAGATGGATGCCAAAACATCATTTCCTTCCTTAAGGAAAGGTTGTATGTGATACAACCAGAAGGTTTTGTCAGCCCTAAGGATGCTCAAAGGTTTGCAAGCTTCAGTGATCCTTCTATGAACTGAAGCAAGCATCTCGGAGTTGGAATATACACTTTGATGAGGTGATCAAAGTTTTTGAGTCTATACAAAGTTTATGAGAAACTTGTATTTGCAATAAAGTGAGTGGGAGCACTATAGAGTTTCTGATAAGTATATGTGGATGACATATTGTTGATCGGAAATAATGTAGAATTTCTGGAAAGCATGAACGGTTGTTTGAAAAGTGATTTTCAAAGGAAGACTTGGATAAAGCTACCTAATTGTTGAGCATCAAGATCTATAGAGATAAATCAAGATGCTTGATGAGACTTTCAATGAGTACATACCTTGACAAGATTTTGAAAGAGTTCAAAAATGGATCAGTTAGAGAACGAGTTCTCGCGTGATTTGTAAGGTGTGAAGTTGAGTGAGACTCAAAGCTTGACAACGGCAGAAAAAAGAGAAAGGGTGAACGTCGTCCCCTATGCCTTAGCCATAGGCTCTGTCTAGTATGCCATGCTGTGTACCGCACCTGTGTGTGCCTTGCCATGAGTCCGTCAAGGGGTACAAGAGTGATCCAGGAGTGCATCACTGAACAGCGGTCAAGATTATCCTTAGTAACAAAAAAACTAAGGAGATGTTTCTCGATTATGGAGGTGATAAAGCATTCATCGTAAAGACTTACGTCGATGCAAGCTTTAACACCAATCCGGATGACTCGTAGTAGCAATCTGGATACGTATAGTGGAGCAGCCATTTGGAATAGTACCAAGTGGAGTGTGGTAGCAGTGTTTACGGTTTGACGTAGAGATTTGCAAAGTACACACGATCTAAATGTCGCAGACCCGTTGACTATAAGACCTCTCTCACATGCAAAGCATGATCGAGCCCCAGAACTCATTGGGTGTTAGATTCATAACAATGCGAATCACATGGTGATGTGAACTAGATTATTGACTCTAGTGCAAGTGGGAGATTGTTGGAAATATACCCTAGAGGTAATAATAAATTAGTTATTATCATATTTCCTTGTTCATGATAATCGTTTATTATCCATGCTATAATTGTGTTGATCGGAAACTTAGATACATGTGTGATACATAGACAACACCATGTCCCTAGTATGCCTCTAATAGACTAGCTCGTTGATCAAAGATGGCTATGGTTTCCTAGTCATGGACATGAGATATCATTTGGTAACGGGATCACATCATTAGGAGAATGATGTGATGGACAAGACCAAACTGTAAACGTAGCATAGGATCGTGTCAGTTTATTGCTACTGTTTTCTGCATGTCAAGTATGTGTTCCTATGACCATGAGATCATGCAACTCACTGACATCGGAGGAGTACCTTGTGTGTATCAAATGTCGCAACGTAAATGGGTGACTATAAAGGTGCTCTACAGGTATCTCCGAGGGTGTCTGTTGGGTTAGCATGGATCAAGACTGGGATTTGTTACTCCGTGTGATGGAGAGGTATCTCAGGGCCCACTCGATAATACAACATCACAATAAGTCTTGCAAGCAATGTGACTAAGTGTTAGTCACGAGATCTTGTATTACGGAACGAGTAAAGAGACTTGCCGGTAACGAGGTTGAACTAGGTATGGAGATACCGACGATCGAATCTCGGGCAAGTAACATACCGAAGAACAAAGGGAACATCATACGGGATTAACTGAATCCTTGACATAGAGGTTCAAACGATAAGGATCTTCGTAGAATATGTAGGAACCAATATGAGCATCCAGGTCCCGCTATTGGTTATTGACCGTAGAGGTGTCTTGGTCATGTCTACATAGTTCTCGAACCCATAGGGTCTGCACACTTAAGGTTTGGTGACGTTTCGGTTGTATAGAGTTATGTATGGTGGTGACCGAAGGTTGTTCGGAGTCCCGGATGAGATCCCGGACGTCGCGAGGAGATCCAGAATGGTCTGGAGGTAAATATTGATATATAGGAAGTCCTACTTTGGTCGCCGGAAAAGTTTCGGGCTCATCGGTAGTGTACTGGGAGTGCCGGTAGTGTACCGGGAGACCATCGGCAGGGGTATTTCGACCCAAGAGGCTACATGGGCTGTGGGAGAGTTAATACGAGCCCTTGATGGTCTGGTTGAAGTCCCACAAAGGTCCCATGCGGCTGGGAAGAAAAACCCAAGGAGAAAAAGGTGGAAAAAGGCAAAAAGTCTAAATAAGGAAGGAGTCCTAATCCTAATAGGATTGGAGTAGGACTCCTCCACCTCCAATTTCGGCCAGATCTTGAGGGTTTGAGGCTGCCTCCTCCCCTCCCTCCCTCCTATATATACTAGAGGATTTAGAGGGAAAAGCTAACCCTAATAGCCATGTGCTACCTCTCCTCTAGATCGCAGTTTCTCCTCTAGATCGGTTTTCAGTGGTGCTTAAGCAAAGCCCTGCTGGAATAGCTCCACCACCATCGCCGCAATGCCGTCGCGCTGCCGGAGAACTCATCTACCTCTCTGCTCCCTCTTGCTGGATCAAGAAGGCGGAGATCGTCATCGAGCTGTACGTGTGCTAAACGCGGAGGTGCCGTCCGTTCGGCGCTAGATCGGAAGGACCGTGATCAAGATCGTGAGACAATTCATGATTGGATCGTGGGACGGATCATGATGAGATCGCGAGACAGATCGTGATGAGATCGCGGGACGGATATTGATGGGATCGCGGGACGCTCGGCGATTTGGATCGCGAAGACGTTCGACTACATCAACCGCGTTTCTTAACGCTTCCCGCTTAGCGATCTACAAGGTTATGTAGATCCACTCTCCCTCTCGTAGATGCTCATCACCATGGATAGATGTTGCGTGTGTGTAGGAAAATTCTTGTTTCCCATGCAATATTCCCAACAGCCGTGACACCCCGAATGGTATTCTTCAAATGCAAAAATGACGGGATATATTCTTGTTTTCATTCGGTTTTGTCAACCTAATCGGATCAATTTCGGTAGCTTATTGTGAGATGGTCATGTGTAGGAAGGTGGATGCTGATTTTGGTACTGGGAATAAGAATACATTGATTTATTGATAGGAAGAAACTTAATAGATGTTCGTGCACTTCTTCGTAGAATTGAGGCTAATGATGCGCCTGCATGTGCAATGAGAGAAGAAACTGGAGGGGGGAGGGCAACGTGTAATTCTTTTGAATCAAAGAATGAAGAATGCAAGATCAAGAATCCGCAGATCAACAAAGAATGCATCAAAAAGACACTGATCCAACTTATGGGAGTAGTTATGGAAGTTGGTTATTTTGTAAAATGCCTAATTGTGGTTCTTGTTTTCTTTGGTTTTGCAACTCTAGCAAAGATTTGATGAATTATGATGTATCCAATGGGTTTAAAGAAAATAAAGAAACAATGAAAATGTGTTTTCATGCCAAAAATTGAAATGTAAATTGCAGTTTTGTAGGCCGGCACGGTATGTTGCGGAGCAAACCCCGCATAGCAGACCCGTAAAAAAGGATATTCCGCGAAGATCCTTTTTACGGGTCTGCCATGCGGGGTCTGCTCCGCAGCAGACCGCGTCGGCCCGCAAAACCGTTTTTGCGCTAACTGTAAACGAGTTTTGCGGGTCGGCGATATACGAGATCTGCTAGATATGCTCTTAGACGGGTATTGCTTTGCGCCGAACATTTCTATACGACACTAGAGAATTACCAGTGCATTGCAATGCGATACAAAATATTCTAGTGCGTTAGCTATGATATGAATATATCAATATTCTAGTACAAATTGTTGCCCGTGGCAGGGCGTGGTCCAGATGGTTGCGGATGGTTTGAGGGTTCGCTTTAGAGATGCCCTAATTTTTTTAGTATGTTAGCTCGTTATTTACTTATCCAAAATTATGGCATTTGCATCCTACTTCAGAGAGAAAATATTGCAGCCCTTTCAATTGTGCGGTAGAGCTTCTCCAAGAGGCGCCGTAGATATGGCGCGCGGGAGAAAACACGTCTTTTGCGCGTACGTGACCGGTTTACGCCCTTCAACTTTTACACGCTAAAACAAACTATAGCGCGCGTGAAAAAGTGGCAACGCACGCGGCGTCCAACACGCCCTATAAATTCCACACGCGGCAGTCCGCCAACGGCCGTCTTCGTGCCTTCTGTCTTCGCATCTGTCGCTGCCGCGCCTTTCTCCCTCGCCTTCGTCGACTCTTTCTCCGCCCCCGCCTCCTTCTCCCCCACTGCCACCATGCCTCTACGCACCTGGAGCAGCTCCGGCTACTACAGCGTCGGCGCCCGCCCCTCCGGCGTGTATTACGCGGAGATACACTCCGGTGATACACGCCTCGGGCTAGGGCGTTCGAGACCTCCCAAGTGGCCGCCCACGCGTACGATGCGGCGGCATGGCGACTCGGGAGGCCACGGTCTCAAATGAACTTCCTGAAAGTTCGGGCACGCGAGGAGGCACAGGCTGGCGTGCCTCCCTCACGGCTAATCACCGTGGAGGACTGCCACATCCAGCAGAGGCGAGAGCGCCGCCTCCTCGTCGTCGAGACGGATGAACACTAGTAGAAAACAGACCTTTCGTCCCGAGCTTTAGTTCCGGTTTGGTCACGAACCGGTACTAAAGATGGTATTAGTCCCGGTTCATGCCGGCTACAACGGCTAGGAGCAGGGCGACCTTTAGTACCGGCTCGTGAGGGACCTTTAGTACCGGTTTGTCTCACGAGTCGGTACTAAAGGGGGCGTGGCAGGGTTTTGGCCAGACAAGGGCCCCACTTGCACCTTTAGTACCGGCTGGTGACACCAGCCGGTACTAAAGACTTCCTACATATACATCCGTCCGCAGCCGATCGAAAGAGCTCTGTTTTCTCCCCTGTTCTTCTTCTTGCTCGAAGCTCATCCTCCATTTTGCCAAGGATTTGTCAAGATTTAAAGGCACCCCATCTATCCAAGTGTTCATAAAGGTTAGCAACTTTGCTCCTTCATCTCTTGCTAGATTAGCTTGTGGTATGCTCAAAGCTATGTGATATGTGATTTGTGGGAGTTTATTTGATTTATATCCAATTTGAGCTCAAATTAACTTGTTAGGTTGCATATGTGTAGGTGTGGTTTATTTGGTGTGCCTTCCCATGTTCTTCTTCTTGCTCGAAGCTCATCCTCCATTTTGCCAAGGATTTGTCAAGATTTAAAGGCACCCCATCTATCCAAGTGTTCATAAAGGTTAGCAACTTTACTCCTTCATCTCTTGCTAGATTAGCTTGTGGTATGCTCAAAGATATGTGATATGTGATTTGTGGGAGTTTATTTGATTTATATCCAATTTGAGCTCAAATCAACTTGTTAGGTTGCATATGTGTAGGTGTGGTTTATTTGGTGTGCCTTCCCACCATCCCCGGCCGTCCTAACAACTGTCCATCATCCGCACCATCTCGTCGCGGCACCGGCCACCTTGGTGAGCCTCTTGTTCTTCTTAAAATCTTTTTTTAAAAAAATTACTTGTATAATTTAGATAGCTGCGTGTACGATTTACTTACTTGTATTATTGTTAGTTATTCTATAGTGTAATGGTTATGGTATCCGCCCACGTCGGCCCTCGTCCAGTCTATGATTCAGATGTGGTATGTCGTTAATTATCTTTTATAACTATTCCACACATCATCTAATGTCTATGACAATTAATTATGCCACCAAATTGACGTAGATATTTTTATCTATAGGAAGTAGTTGAACCAGAAATTCCAACCGACTATGCAATTCTGCTCGAGAAATTAACACAAGCTGAAAAAGAAATTGATCATTTGAAAGAAAAATTGAAAATAACTGGAGATGAGAAGATGGGATTGGAGTTGCATGTTGCTGATATCGTCGATGATCACAAGAACAAGATGGTTGGAATGCACTTGAAGCTTAGAAAGATTAAAAAATATGCCATTGATAAAGAGGCTTAGTATCATTATGCTGTTGGCTCAATTGTTACTTTAGTTGCGATTATGATCGCATTTGTTGTTGTATTCACATGTTTTAGATAGTTGGTGTTGTTTTATGAGATGTATATGTATGAACTATAAGTATCCATTATTTGCAGTAATAAAATTTGGTCACTGCTAGCTCTACTTTTGGTTGTAATGTGATGATGAAGTTGTATTAATTTGGTCACTTCGATGTTGTGTAGTGAACATGAGCCGACAATGGATGTACGATGACCGACTAAGTCCGGGGTTTCTTAATGGCCTGCATGATTTTATTCGTGTGGCTGAGACAAATAATCAGAATGGTTTCATGTGTTGTCCATGTCGTGACTGTAAGAATGATAGGAATTACTCTAACTCAAAAACCCTTCACTACCACCTGCTAAAGTCCGGTTTCATGTCCGGCTATAGCTGTTAGACCAAGCACGAAAAAAGAGGGGTTATAATGGAAGACAATGAAGAAGAAGAGGATGATGACAACTATCCTTTCGCTGATACAACAATGGGGGAAGCTGAAGAAGAGGCATCAATGGGGGAAGCTGAAGAAGAGGCATCAGATGAGCCCACTGATGATTTGGGTCAGGTCATTGCTGATGCAACGAGAAAGAGAGGTTGAAGTTGAAACGCATGTTAGAGGATCAAAAGAAATTATTGTATCCAAATTGTGAAGATGACCAGAAAAAGCTGGGTACCATGCTGGAATTGCTGCAATGGAAGGCGAAGAATGGTGTAACTGACAAGGGATTTCAAGAATTGATGATAATGATAAAGAAGATGCTTCCAAAGGATAACGAATTGCCTGAAAGTACGCACGAAGCAAAGAAGGTTGTCTGCCCTCTAGGATTAGAGGTGCAGAAGATACATGCATGCCCTAATGACTACATCCTCTACCGCGGTGAGGAGTACGAGAATTTGGATGCATGCCCGGTATGCGGTGCACTGCGCTATAAGATCCCTCGCGATGACCCTGGTGATGTGGAGGGCGAATGCCACAGGAAGAGGGTTCCTGCCAAGGTGATGTGGTATGCTCGTATAATACCATAGTTGAAACATTTGTTCCAAAACAAAGAGCATGCCAAGTTGTTGCGATGGCACAAAGAAGAACGTAAGAAAGACGGGATGTTGAGAGCACCCGCTGATGGGTCGCAATGGAGAAAAATCGAGAGGGAGTTCGAGGACTTCGCAGCTGACGCAACGAACTTATGGTTTGGTCTTAGTACAGATGGCATGAATCCTTTTGGCGAGCAGAGCTCCAGTCACAGCACCTGGCCCGTGACTCTATGTATCTACAACCTTCCTCCTTGGTTGTGCATGAAGCGGAAGCTCATTATGATGCCAGTGCTCATTCAAGGCCCTAAGCAACCTGGCAACGACATTGATGTCTACCTAAGGCCACTAGTTGATGAACTTCTATAGTTGTGGAAAAAACCAGGTGTGCGTGTGTGGGATGCGCACACACAGAAGGAAATTGACCTACGAGCGTTGCTGTTTGTAACCATCAATGATTGGCCTTCTCTTAGTAACCTTTCAGGACATACAAACAAGGGATACAATGCATGCACGCACTGTTTAGATGATACTGAAAGTATATATTTGGATAAATGTAAGAAGAATGTGTACCTGGGAGATCGTCGATTTCTACCGATCAAGCATATCTTAAGAAAGGCAGGCAACCATTTCAAAGGTGAGACAGATAACCGGAAGAAGCCTGGCCTCCGTACTAGTGAATATATATTTGATATGGTCAAGGATTTACAGGTAATCTTTGGAAAGGGTCCTGGCAGACAATGTGTTCCGAATGACGCCAACGGACATGCACCCATGTGGAAGAATAAATCTATATTTTGGGAACTTGAATATTGGAAAGCCCTAGAGGTCCGCAATGCAATCAACGTGATGCATGTGATGAAGAATATTTGTGTGAACCTGCTAGGCTTCTTGGGCGTGTATGGAAAGACAAAAGATACACCGGAGGCACGGGAGGACAAGCAAAGATTTAATGAAAAAGACGGCATGCCTCCAAAGCAGTATCAAGGTCCTGCCAGCTATGCTCTTACGAAAGAAGAGAAGGAAATCTTTTTTGAATGCCTGCTCAGTATGAAGGCCCCGTCTGGCTTCTCGTCGAATATAAAGGGAATAATAAATATGGCAGAGAAAAAATTTCAAAATCTAAAGTCTCATGACTGCCACGTGATTATGACGCAATTACTTCCGGTTGCACTTAGGGGGCTTCTACCGGAAAATGTTTGATTAGCCATTGTGAAGCTATGCGCATTCCTCAATGCAATTTCTCAGAAGGTAATCGATCCAGAAATCCTACCAAGGTTACAGAATGACCTGGTCCAATGTCTTGTCAGTTTCGAGTTGGTGTTCCCTCCATCCTTCTTCAATATTATGACGCACGCTCTAGTGCACCTAGTCGAAGAGATTAACATTCTTGGTCCCGTATTTCTACACAATATGTTCCCCTTCGAGAGGTTCATGGGAGTCTTAAAGAAATATGTTCATAACCGTGCTAGGCCAGAAGGAAGCATCGCCAAGGGATATGGAACAGAGGAGGTTATTGAGTTTTGTGTTGAATTTTTTCCTGACATTAAGCCGATTGGTCTTCCTGAATCGTGGCATGAGGGGAGACTGGGTGGAAAAGGCACATTAGGAAAGAAAGAAGCAATAAATATGGACGGGCATTCTTTCACTCAAGCACACTACACGGTTCTACAAAATTCCACCTTGGTGACTCCATATATGGAGGAACACAAGGATATTGTACGGTCCAAGAACCCAGAGCAGTCTGACCCCTGGATTGAACGTAAACACATGGAGACTTTTGCCAGTTGGTTGCAAAGAAAGCTCATCAATGACAACGATGTTCCAGATGAACTGTACTGGTTGGCCAAGACACCAAGTTCGACTGTAACGACTTTCAAAGGGTATGATATAAATGGGAATACATTTTACACGATCGCCCAAGATAAGAAGAGCACCAACCAAAACAGTGGTGTCCGCTATGATGCAACCAACTTTGAAGACACATATTATGATTACATAGAGGAGATATGGGAACTTGACTATGGACCTGATCTTAAGGTCCCTTTGTTTCGGTGCAGATGGGTCAAATATACTTGAGGCTGGGTACAGGTAGACCCGCAGTACTGAATGACAACAGTGGATCTCAACAATCTTGGATACACAGACGACTCATTCGTCCTAGCCAATGATGTGGCTCAGGTTTTTTATGTGAAGGACATGTCTAGCAAACCGAGGAGAAAAAAAGATAAGGAAGCGAATACATTATACGATGAGCCAAAGCGCCACATAGTTCTTTCAGGGAAAAGAAACATTGTGGGAGTGGAGGACAAGACAGACATGTCCGAAGATTATGAAAAGTTTCATGAAATCCCTCCCTTCAGAGTGAAGACAGACCCAAGAATCTTGTTAAATTATGAAGATTATCCATGGTTACGGCGCAATCATAAGAAAGGGACAAACACGCAGAAAAAGTCTTAGACCGCGAGATCCCACTCTGGGATGTGACCGGCTTCACCGTCATCACTTTCTATATATTTATGTGAAGGACATGCATGCATTTCCTAGCTAGCATGGTATATCTTTGTAACAGTTTGTACACGAAGTGCATCCAGTTTTTTGCCGTATGGAGTTAAAATAAGTTATTAAAAATGAAATCCCTTTGTAATAGATGATTTTTCGTATGAAACCCTCATACTTCTTATGAGATTGTCCAATTTGTACACGAAGTGCATATCCAGTTTTTGTCGTAACCCTCTCAACTCTCTAGAAGTTGCTATGTGGGTGAAATTATGATGTCATGCCAAGTTACAACCTTTTCAGAGTTCATTTCTACTGCTTTTCAAATTCAGGGTCATTTAGCTCAAAATAAATCATTAAATGCCTGAAAAATATCAAATGAAGTCAGAAAGGGTTGAAAATTGATGATGTGCCTTTGAATGGTGCATATTGAACACACAAAAAGTATAGAGTTAAAATAAGTTATTAAAAATGAAATCCCTTTGTAATAGATGAGTTTTCGTCCGAAACCCTCATACTTCTTATGAGATTGTCCAATTTGTACACGAAGTGTATCCAGTTTTTGCCATAACCCTCTCAACTCTCTAGAAGTTGCTATGTGGGTGAAATTATGATGCCATGTCAAGTTACAACCTTTTCAGAGTTCATTTGTACTTCTTTCCAAATTCAGGGTCATTTAGCTCAAAATAAATCATTAAATGCCTGAAAAATATCAAATGAAGTCAGAAAGGGTTGAAAATTGATGATGTGCCTTTGAATGGTGCATATTGAACACACGAAAAGTATGGAGTTAAAATAAGTTATTAAAAATGAAATCCCTTTGTAATAGATGAGTTTTCGTCCGAAACCCTCATACTTCTTATGAGATTGTCCAATTTGTACACGAAGTGCATCCAGTTTTTGCCGTAACCCTCTCAACTCTCTAGAAGTTGCTATGTGGGTGAAATTATGATGTCATGTCAAGTTACAACCTTTTCAGAGTTCATTTGTACTGCTTTTCAAATTAAGGGTCATTTAGCTCAAAATAAATCATTAAATGCCTGAGAAATATCAAATGAAGTCAGAAAGGGTTGAAAATTGATGATGTGCCTTTGAATGGTGCATATTGAACACACAAAACGTATAGAGTTAAAATAAGTTATTAAAAATGAAATCCCTTTGTAATAGATGAGTTTTCGTCCGAAACCCTCATACTTCTTATGAGATTGTCCAATTTGTACACGAAGTGCATCCAGTTTTTGCCGTAACCCTCTCAACTCTCTAGAAGTTGCTATGTGGGTGAAATTATGATGTCATGCCAAGTTACAACCTTTTCAGAGTTCATTTGTACTTCTTTCCAAATTCAGGGTCATTTAGCTCAAAATAAATCATTAAATGCCTGAAAAATATCAAATGAAGTCAGAAAGGGTTGAAAATTGATGATGTGCCTTTGAATGGTGCATATTGAATACACAAAAAGTATGGAGTTAAAATAAGTTATTAAAAATGAAATCCCTTTGTAATAGATGAGTTTTCGTCCGAAACCCTCATACTTCTTATGAGATTGTCCAATTTGTACACGAAGTGCATCCAGTTTTTGCCATAACCCTCTCAACTCTCTAGAAGTTGCTATGTGGGTGAACTTATGATGTCATGCCAAGTTACAACCTTTTCAGAGTTTATTTGTACTGCTTTTCAAACTCGAGATATGAATATTTCAAATGCCATTTAATCAAATTATCTTATACAGCAGTTGAAGTTGTTCAAACATGCATGAAAATGCCATAAACATATTCTTTATATTTTTCTGATATTTTTTCATATATTATTTATTTCCATTGGAGTCCTACGTTTTTTTCTATGATTTTCTAAAGTTTACGGGTTTTTTTCTAAAAATAATAACTAATATTTAATTAAAAAACACTTTTAGTACCGGTGCTAGCCACGCACCGGTACTAAAGATCCACCGCCCCCGCGCTCTTTTGGCAGGACCTTTAGTACCGGTGCGTGGCTAGCACCGGTACTACCGGGTCTTTAGTACCGGTGCGAGCCACGCGTCGGTACTAAAGGTCCACCGCCCCCGCGCTCTGTTGGGAGGACCTTTAGTACTGGTGCGTGGCTAGCACCGGTACTAAAGACCCTTTAGTACCGGTGTGTGCCACGTACCGGTACTAAAGGTCTCTCTGGTATAAAAGGAGGACTTCGTCGTCCCGGGCCGAGCAACGCACCGGGAGAGCTCAACTTGCGCCGCTAGGCTACCGAAATTGCCATTGCCATCGCCCTCGCCGCCGTCGCCCTTGCCGCCGTCGCCCTCGCCGCCGTCGTCACCCTCGCCGCCGTCGCACCACCACCGCGCCATTGCCGTCGCCCTCACCACCGCCGCCGTCGCACCATCACCGCCGTCGGTCGCGCCGCCGTCGCCCTCGCCACCGTCGCCCTCGCCACCGTTGCCCTCGCCGCGGTCGCCCTTGCCTACCCGGACGCCGCCCCTCGCCGCCGTCGCCCTCACCACCGCCGTCGTCGTCGTCGCCCTCACCGCGGTCGCCCTCGCCTACCCGGACGTCGCCCCTTGTCGTCGGTCCTGTCGCCGCCGGCCCGCTCACTCCGGCCGCCGCTTCGTGATCCCGTTGCCGTCACCCCGAGCCCGTCGCCGACGCCACCTCCGGGTCAGGAGGCTAGGTGAGATCTCTCGGCCGACCCCTCTCCCCGACGATCGCCTCGATGATCGCTGGACTAGTGTGTAGATGCTACGGTATCTAGGGTCCCTCGACGTCGAACCCCGACACCCTGACACGACACCCTCGACACCCGACCCCGACCACGACACAACACCCCTATTTAGTTAGTTAGTTAGTTAGGTTGTTAGGTTATTAGGATATGTGTTAGTTTATGTTTAGTTTAGGTTTAATTTAGTTTATGTTTAGTTTAGTTTTAGGTTTAATTTAGTTTGGATCCTAATGCGTGTGTGACTTTCGGTCTGTCGTCGATCCTAATTTAGTTTAGGGTTTCATGTGTGTTCTTGATGGAGGAATCCCGACCGTTGTCGTGAGGGGCGCTTCCTCTTTCTCCTCTTCTTTGCGATATACTCATCGATATATTGTGCAAGAAGAGGAGAGGGGAAGCGTCCATCACCGCCGGTCGAACCTATTACTGCGAGAGAGTGTCCACCGACATATATACACCATCGTATCAATGTGAGAGAGTGCGCACCAACACACCATGAGATATGTGAGAGTTATTTAAGGAAAGTCTCGACAGACCGATAGTCACACACGCATTAGGACCCAAAGCGTGTCATAATTCTTGATTTTGCTAGATGCTAAGTGTTAATTTTGCTAAGTGTTAATTTTGTTAAGTGTTAATTTTGCTAAGTTTTATTTATTTTGTTTTCGTAATTAAGTTTTTCTTCTCGATGTCGACGATGCCGATCCCGCATCCTCGTCGTCGAGTCGCCGGAGGAGGTCACTTGCTTGAGCCGAGGGGCCCTGTCAGGGACTGGGCTCCGCCGGGCTGGTACTGGGAGGTGCTGCCTTCCGGGCGGCGCAGCTTGGTGAGGAGCCAGCCCGTCGTCGACCCGGAGGTTGTGTGGTGGCGGCCGCATGGGCCACAGACGATCGAGAGGCTTGAGTCCCCCGCGGAGGTGGTACAGTACCATGTCAGCAAGGAGAACGAGCACGTCCGACGCTACATAGCAGCTTTGGAGGCCAGGTCCGACAATACCTAGCAGATTCTTCAGGGATCTCACTGGAGCTATGTTCCTGTGATGGTTCCTTCTCTTTGGGTGTCCACCGCCTGCCCCGATATCCGTCGGGCGCTAGGGTTCTAGCTAGATCGATATATTATCTAGCTACTATTATGATGTATTAGCTAGATCGATGGAGATTAGCCGATGTATTGAAAATTATCCAAGATTATACAGATGAGATCTTTTCTAAGAACTATACTATATATGTATTCGATGATGCATTATTAACTAAATATCAGTTATTTTGCTTCTTGAATGCATGCTAATTTAAATACTAATTTTTTTATCTATATTATTATGGACTAGTTATTAAGCTATGGACAATACCGGTAGAGCTCATGAAGAGGACATGTTCGACATGATACGCTCCTCCGAAAACCCAGCGGACCTTCGAGGTGAATCACATGATCATGATGATGTCTCACAATATCTGAACGATCACGGTGATGGATATGAGACCGAGGAAGAACAACTTATGTTCCAAAATCCGGAACAACCAACAATGTTCGGCGAGGTATATACACATCCATTAGCCTATGGTGATCATTACATGTGTATTAATTGATTTGTATATATATATATTAAAAAATCTTTCTTATTTTAATTATCAGCCCTCAGGATCAAGCCAATCTAGTAGAAATGTACGAGGCGCTGCCAAAATATTGGACGGCAACGTAAAACTCAATCTTGATGCTTTCAAACATAATGGCGAACCGACTCACCCTGAAGCCAATGCCAAGACATTTGTGCGTCAATGCGGAGTGGTTGTTAGGGATGGAGTCCCGATCACAATGCATGAATGGATTCAGCCAAAGGAACCAAAACCAGGAGTGAATTATGTCGATACAAGAATTAAAGATGCCCTTTGGCGAGAGCTCATGGAGCATTTCACCCTACCAGATTCTCTCTCGGAGCGTCAAAGGAACAAAGTCAAAGAGTTTGCTCTCCATAAGATGGCCGGCGCGTTCCAGACTTGGAAGAAAAGATTATGGACGGAGTACAACGCTAGAGGCAAGAATGCGTCCGAATTCAAAGGAATATACGAGAAGGTAAGGGATCACTGGGACGCATTTATCGAGTACAAGACATCGATAGCTGCTATGGAGAAGTCGGCAAATAATAAGATAAACTAGGGACAGGTGGATACAAGTCAGCCATTCCTAAGTGGGATGCATTAGAGAATAAGATGCTTGCTGAAGGGATCACTCCAGTAACCTTCAACTGGCCCAAGAGGTGCAGGAATTGGTTTTTTGTGCATGGGGGAAAGTTGGACCCAGCCACAGGGAAGATTATTGCACTGGCCAGTCTGAAGCATGCATCAAATGAGTTGATTCAAGCAATAAAAGATGTCCAAGAAGGACGGTTTCACCCCGATAGAGAGAACGACGAGCTTACACGCGCCCTCGGGAATGCCGAACACGGAGGACGAACACGAGGCATGGGCGTTGTTCCGTGGTACGAGGGGTTTGCGGGATGGCAGGACAGTTATAAAAGACATTCAAGAAAAAAGAAGGTGGAAGCAGACCGACTTTCGAAGTTGGAACAGAAGTACGAGCAGCAGCAGCTGCAGATACAGGTACTGACCCAGCAAAGGGAAACTCCGCAGCAGGAGGCAAGGGAAGAACCCGTCCCATCTACAATGCCAAAAAGCAGCATGGGTTCCACGGGGGCACCGCTGGGTCACACCCCCGTGGATGATATCACCGAGAAGACATCTTGTGAGCTAATCCAGAAAATGAAGAACATACCCGTGCGGGTCGCGACGGGCTATGCTTTACGAAATACACCTGATGTTCTCTGGCATTGCAATCCGGTTCCAGCTGGGCATGCTCGTGTCGCGGTGGACACAATAGAGCCGGGATATGATGAACTATTGCTTGACATCCCTGGAGGTGAGGGGGAGTCCACATTGGCAGAAGCCGACTGTGGTCTCATTCTATGGAGTAAGGAATGCATCGTCTTTCCACACTCGGCACTAAGTCCACCGGCTCCTCCGAGTATCGATGTCCAGCGCGAGGGATCCCAGCCAGAGGCATCACAGCGCCAGCAGTCCTCCCCACCTCGCCAGCAGTCACCTTGCCAGCAGTCACCTCGCCAGCAGTCCTCCCCACCTCGAGCTCCCCCACAGTCGTCCCCACCTCGAGAGGCGTCCCACCTCGCCAGCAGTCCTCCCCACCTCGCCATGAGCAGTCCTCCCAACCTCGGGACGGAGCACGACGCGAGTCCATATCATCATCGATATCGATCTCCGCCGCGTGAGCCGACTCCACCCCAGCAGCGGTCCCGCCAGCAGGGCTCCCAAAAGAGGAAGGCCACTAGCAGTCCTCTTCGGAAGAAAGCAAAGAAGAAACCCGAGCCTCCGGCCAAAAGGAAGCTGCCTTATGACATGACACCAGAGGAAAATAAAATTGAATGCGATCTCCAAGTGAAAGCCTTTTTTGCGAAGAAGACCGTGCCGCCAAAGGAGGTAATACCCAAGGAAGTCCAAGAGCACTTTATGGAACACTTTATTGATTGACCCCCGGCATATGTCGGCGTATGCCGACAGACTATGAGCGACAGATTCAGAAGGCAAGTGAGCAGAGAAGTCGGCCCAGCCCAAGGAAGAAGTCGGGAAGTACGACATCAACTAGCGGGAAAACAGTTCCCCAGCTCGGAGAACAATCCAAGCAATCGATCTCTCCGCTCAAGGTGAGTACCAATCCAAGCAAGCAACCGATCCAACCAGTCGACGTGCAAGGCAACCCAATCGACCTCGAAGTACTAAAGGCTGCAGGTCTCACTCTTGACCAAATCCTTGGCACCGAGGAAATCCGCGGGTACGATGCAACTGAGTACGCAATGCAATATGCCGTCGGAAAACCACTTGTCACACCCGAGCAATACAAGGAACTACCAACTACGATGCGACGGTTGCATGATTGGTACATGCATGAAGCAAAGCGAGGGGAGATGGCGGTCATGGTCAAAGTAAGGAAAGAGCATTACGTCAATGCATGTGACATATGTCTTGAATTCTCAGAACTTTTCCAGTTATACCACATGGACTCTATCGACAAAACTCTCATCAGTTGCTATTGTCTGTAAGTGATTTATATCTTTAGTAATTTAAGTCTCTAGCTAATATATCATTCATTGGCTTATCCTCATTATATATGTTCTTTTCTACGCTATTATGCAGATTGAAGATGTGAGAATTGAAACAAGAGGGAATCGATGACATTGGGTTCATCGACCCAAGTACCGTTAATGGTCATGTGGTAAAACATTATGCCAATGACACAGAAGATCTCTTGGAAAATTTTCTAGAGGCAATAATGAATACCAACAAATCTACTATAATATTTCCTTACAACATGGGGTGAGTGTTTACTCTCTTGTATATTACAAATTCTATTTTTGCTTACTAGCTCGCTGTCAAGTGTAGTTGATGAGTTATATGCGCATGCCTGCTTAATTATATAAACTTCTGCGCAGAGACCACTATATCCTCCTATATATTATCCTCGCGGATGGACTTGTTCAAGTGTATGACTCACTAGATACACCAGAACAATCATACGTGGACTTGTATTTTATGATAGAACGGTAATTTCAATCTTTATCGACCTCGCTTTCTTTCATTATTTCCTGATATCAAAAGTAATTATAATAACTCTTTCGTTCTTTTTCTTTGCCGGGTAGTGTTTGAAAAAAGATGATAGAAGAAAACCATCACGGTCGTCAATGGAAACCGAAGCTGAAGTGGAAAAAGATGCAGGTAATTAAGTAGTACTACTAGGTCTGCGCATCTCATTAATTCTATTTTCAATACCATTATCATGCTCGATTATTAATTATCTTATTCAATTCTATTCTTTTGCAAAGTGTGCGAAGCATCCACATGGGACAAATTTACGTGGATATTTCCTCTGCGAGAACATTCGCATCCAGACCGAAAGTCATATACGTCGCAGAGGAGCATGTGAAAGACAACTCCAGGTTTGGCAGATGATGTCGAAGCTCTCACCCGAGAAACGCTTTGTATCACTTCAAGAGAAATTTGCGGTATTTCTTCTTCAACATGTCATTAATGTAAACGGAGAGCACTATTCCTTACCGCCGCCTCAATAATGCCAGCAAATCAGTAGTAGAGAACTGAGATTTCATCCGGAGCACTAGCTAGCTAGTCCCGGCTGGGTTTTGGGCCTTAAGTTAATTATAAGTCCCGAATTTATATGGATGTGTAATTCCATTTGTATATATATACTGTGTATGAGATATTGTATATTATATTACATATATATATGCATGAACTTGTGTACTGTTTACAGTATGTAGCACCGTAAAATAAATTTGAAATGAATGGAAAACACAAAAATAGAGAGAAAAATTAAAACCTAATTAAAAGCTAAAACAAGAAAAAAACAGAAGACTTAGTACCGGTTGGTATCACCAACCGGTACTAAAGGTCTTCCACCACCAGTCCACACAGGCAGCCACGTGGAGGGCCTTTAGTATCGGTCCGTGGTCCAACCGGTACTAAAGGTCTGGACCTTTAGTCCCGACCCGTTAGTACCGGTTGGGGAACCGGTACTAAAGGTCCATCCGGCCCGGGACTATAGGCCTGTTCTGCACTAGTGAAACAGGCCATGACGGCGTGGCGCGAGTGCTTCCCGCAGGATTTCGCCGACAAACACGCGTTCTGGGCACAGAGAAGAGCAGAGCGAGTTCCGGAACACAATGAGAAGTGTAGGCACAAGGCATTGGCGATTTCCTAGTAGGAGAACCCGGATACGACCTGGGACTCGAACGATGAGCGGTGGACCAACTCGTTTCTTGCGACATCTTACGGTAGCAAGGACAATGAAGAGTAGTCTAGTTTAACTAGTTTAAGTTTTATCTAGTTTTTAAGGTTTTTAAGTTTTATCTAGTTTTTAAGTTTTATGTAATATGTTTGTATCTTACTATGATTTTCATTTGTATCGTATGGACTATATGTGGTGTTGGCTTAAATTATGCTATGAAATCTTGGCTAGATTTTACAGCGCCTGTTGGAGCCTGTAACGTCGCGCCTTGTTTTGCAACGTCTGTTGGAGCAAGCGCCCTCCAGCGTGCTGAAAAATGTTATTTCGACGTTGTATATATTTTTTAGGGCGTGACCTTTTGAAGATGCTCTTAAAAAAAAAATAAGACAAACATCCAGTTTTGGTAGGCTTTCTAGTACTTTGTAGGAAGCGAGGGGGAGCTGCCTGCTTGGAGAAGCGGCCAAAGCAGGGGCGGCCGATAGTTCATTCCACGGGCGCAAATGATGAATCCATGCATTTTTAATCTCGTGGTTGGTACAATGAACTGTAGAAAAATAGTACTTCTGGAAAATGGGACACGAAGCTTCCTCAGCTTTGCTTGGAACTGGCAACTTGCATATTTAAAACGGAGGCCGTGGACTTCTATCATCAACTGATACTGACAGTACATATATATGGCTTTAGGACTACTGAATCTGCCGCGTTATAGTATTGAACACACAACTTCTTTTATTTCTCCTTCAGAGTGAGACTTGTCATGAAAGTGATAACAAAGTTACACTTGTCCAAATTATATCATATCTCCGCACAATCTGGACAAAGAGTTTGGTACGAAAATTTGCGAAAGCGACGATACTGCCGATAGCTCCTTTCTAGGGCAATCTCGTTCGATGATCGCATTGCGCCTTTGCTCCGCAACCGACGAGATTAATCCAATTGATGTGGTGAATGGTGATGTTGCTGTTGATGTCATATAGCTCAGTCGAAACATCGGTCAAGAAGTCATTTCTTGTTTAAGACTTGTGCAACACATCAACCATAAACACGATGCCTGAATGCTTGAACATTCTGTCTTATACTCTACCTGATTGCAAATATAAAAGGTTCTAGATTTTTAGGGCAGTTGATACGGCTTTCCGATATGTTTGTTGATGACTAACACTGCGATGACTAACATTAGGTGCCAAGCGAAGTGGGTCTTGTGCATCTTCTTACAACCGAGGATTGAGATTTTCAAGGAGAGAAAAAATATCTATATTGTTTCCGTCCCTCAACTTATAGCCTATTGTAAGGCTTGATCCATGGAAAAGTTATGGATGAATCCGGATACATATGAACCCATTTCGAAAAACCCATTTCTAAATGCTAAAAAAAATTGAAAAAAGTTACACAGGTACGTCTCTATGTTTTATATGCGTGCATAAAATTTATGGAAAAATAACTTTTTTTTGTGGTTTGTGCAAAAAAGACAAAAAATTGTGTCATAGAACACTATTTGGAAGCATGAAATTTGTCTTTTTTGTAAAGACAAAACAAAAAGTTTTTTTTTCACAATGTGTGAAATTTTCTGTTGATATTTTTGATATTTTTAAACATGCTTAAAATACAATTGTTTAAAAGCAGGTGCATATGCTCAATGGATGCAGGGAGTGCCCTCTCCTTGGTCCATCAACTATAAACCAAACATATTGCACCTACAACTCTTCAAATCAAAGTGTGCTCTCTTCAGAGCTAAAATAGGTTTTCTTGATGAAGCGGCACTTGTCGGTGGTGGTGTGTCCTACCGTTTTTTTTGCTTGTACTTGTTAGGTCCTCCTGGAAACTCTTTTTGAACCTTAGTCGGTGCATGAACCTGACACCTCTTTCAATAGCAACAACAACAACATCATCATCATTCACTCTCCTTCCTTTTCCGTTCCAATGTCTTGCCTGATGTTCGATCAACGCCTATTGCTGGTGCAACCTAGCAGGTTGCTTGCGCACACGCGTGGTGCTAAGCATCCCCTACCGCCATTCCAATGATGCGTGTTGGCGTCCTATCAACCTCTTTCAATGTTGTTTTGGTTGTGCCATGCTAAATTGTGATGATCTTTGCGGCGTATACCTAAACCAACATGTTACTACACCTGTATGGTTTTACTAGTCCCTATTGTATTTTAGGTCATACTTTGACAGTATATTTGACTAGCAAAATATAAGTGATATGTCACAAAAATTATATTGTTAGATTCATATTTTGCAAGGACATTCCCATAATACTATTTTTGCTAAAAATAACTTATGTTTCATTAGTAAAATTTATGATTAAACTTTGATCTAAAATATGAAGGGGACCAATAAAGCTGAACGGAGGTAATATGTGTCATGCACTCCAGGATACTTGATTGATCTAGCAACTGCTCTTTGCCATGCGCACTCACGTCAACAACCTGCACTGGTATATTAGACTCATCGTCTGGCTCAGTACAAACGCCGAGCTTGATCCAATTCCTTGGTCGCACAATTATTGCGGTCGGATGAACCAACTCTCAAGGCCCCTCCTCCCCTAGGCTCCGCGATCTTAGCCATGAAGTCCTTCGCACTGAATCCATCTATCCACATCGCAGGTAGTGGGGTGTGCAAGTGGTCTTGCATCATAATGCTAGCGAAGCCTCTCAACACGGAGCTTCGACTGCATACTCGGTGCTACCAAATATGGCGGTGAGTACTTCAACTTTGGCAAGTGCTTGAAAAAAGATCGATGCCAGAGATATTGTCACATGAATAAGATTGGGCAAATATCACACTCACTCTGCATGGATATCTCGTAAGCTAGAGTGAGGGACTAATTTTTACCGTATGTTAGTAGTTGAGTGGGCAAGTATGTCTAGTGTTGTAGTTGACAGACTGAATCTACATTAATTAATAAGTTTAGAAACGAGACATGTCCTTATCTAAAAAACAGCAAGGAAAAAGATAGCCACACAACCAAAAACCTTTGATGGAAATTGAGTCTACTATATTTAAACCCCTACGCTAAGGCCTTGCTCGGTTAAACCGATCACATGAGGATCGGAGACGAATGGAGGGGGTTTGAGGGATATTTACTTGTAGGTGATTTATTCCCCTCAATTCCTTTCAGCCCCATCAATCCCATCTGAACAAACAAACCCTAACAGATTGTGTGGTATAACAATTGTGACAATGAACCAAATATATTTTACCGGCAAAAATAAGAACTAAACATATTCCTAAGAAACCATGCCAACCTTAAACTACACACTAAACACGTCTTAGATACTCATAGTCGGTGTACTAACTAAGACATGTTTAGTAAATACTCCCTCCGTTTCAAAATAAGTGTCGCAAATTTTATACTAGCTTAGTATAAATTTTATCTAGATCAACGACACTTATTTTGGGACGGAGGGAGTATGTGAATACTGATAACTAGTATGCTTCAGTTAGACGGGGATCTCTGTCAGCTTTTGGATTATTACAGAAGGACACAGTACGCTGCAGGATTCTCCTTGTGCCCCACAGAACATAACAAAAGTACAAGATGAACCAACTACAGCGGCGGTGTACCGGTATAAAAGTCATATATCCGCTGTACACGCGATCTGAAAATCTGGCATGCCGTGTACGATAGAGTTAGCCATTGTGTTTTGTCGCCAGTCGCCACTCTCGCCCAATAGTTCCCTTGTTTGGTATCAGACTATAGGCATCAATGGGTATTCTATTTTGTAACAGCATCCTATTAGCAGCCGGCCGAGTCATGCTTATAATCCTAGTCTGAACTTTGAACTGGCTTACAGCTAATCTTGCATATCAACCTTCTTTAAAACCTAATCATGTCCAATAAGAGCAGTATAATAGATAGGAACAGTTGCTGCCCCAAAAGTGACAAGTTGTACGTAGCTCCTTTTCATTGGGTTGCTTCACTATTTTATTTCACTTGTATGCATGTCAGCGGTAGCGTTCCCAAGGTGGTTAGTGGACCTGATTACCATCGCCATCACCACCAAAAACTGCCTAAAAAACATAACCACCAATTAATCTACGACCTCGTAAACTTAGCAACCATGCAGAGAGTGGGAGCAATGAAAGTCTCTCACGGTACCAAAAAAAAAAAAAAGAACGAACAAGGTGCACGGCCAGCTCAACCGACTTGTTTTGTTTGGGTCCACACTAACCCCACCAAATGTTTGTAAGATTTCCCCTAAAAAATAATGTTTGTAAGAGTTGGCTTGCTAATTTTCTCTCTAAGAAATTTCTCACCTTCATTTGGCCAATTATTTGGCAAACAATTCTCTGTGAAAAGGGGTAGACACCCATTAGCAATCGGAATTTTTAAAACAAGCCAAACAATAACCAAAACTTAATTGGTAGCCAATTTATTGGCAGGGCCAATTTGGACAACAAACCACAAGGGATTCATCTGGATTTCTTGTTTTGAAAATTTGGAAATAAATTTAGTTGCATTTTAAAAATAGTAAAATACACCTTTTGTATTTTAAATTTCTGAAAAAAATATTAAGTATTTTCTGAACTTTAGTTAATATATCTGAGAAATTGTGATATGTGCGAAATCAGAAACTCCATGTTACAATTTGCACAAGTCGCAAATGATCACATTCTTTTGCCCTGTTTGCAAGGGAGTGTACATGCATTGCTTTTCTGATTTGCAATTTAACGGTTGACTGTTTTCAAATGGTCAACGATAGGATTTTTCTTACCAGGTTCTTTTTTTTCATTGTCTTTCTCACGTTCATTCTACCACCAAGTGATTCTTGCATGTAAGAAATAAAGTATTTAAAATAATACTCCCTCCATTCCTTTATATAAGGTGTATTTGTTTTTTCAAAAGTCAAAACGAGGCCATCTTTGACCAAGTTTGGAGAAAAATATATCGGTATCCACAATACAAAATTTATACCATTTGATCAATCATGAAAAGTAGTTTCATATTTTTATCTATTTGGCATTGTAGATGTCGTTAGTTTATTCTATATTTTTGGTCAAACATTCAAATGGTTGGCTTGCACGAAAAACAATACACCTTATATTCTGGAATGGAGGGAGTATATCTTTGTCATTCTCATATCTGGGGATTGTAGTTTATTGGTATATATGTTGGGTTCTTTGAAGCAGTTATGATGTGTACCTACTACTTGTTTATTTTGTTGTCACTGTATTACTATTTTGGGTAATACTACTTCCTCCCGTCTCTCTTTTTTTGGTGGACTATTAAAATCTTTTTATTTTCTAGTTTGTTTATGGTAATACCGCTTCCTTGCCGATGCATTCTATTGCTTTATGGGTTAATACATTTATTTTCTTTTGTCGTCACTGTCTTGGTTTATTTGTGTAATAAGTACTACTGTCCCACTCATGGACTATACACTTCTAAATTTGTGTAATAAGTACTAGTGGTGATTGTTAAGTTGCAATATACAATGGCCAATTGTAGTATAAAAGTTTGGAAGTATTTTCCCAAGACAGATATATCTAGATGATTTTGATATTTCCAACCTATGTATTTTAATCAATAATGGTAGTCAAATTTCCAAAGTTTCACAACTTTAACGATCTATTTTGTGAACTGGAGGAATGTCAAAGAGACATCGTTTTTAAAATTCACTATACCACAAGTGCTAAAGGCAACATTGGTCTTGACAAACTCACCACTTTTAAGCGTTGATTACTTCCCATTTAAAAAACCCAGTAGTAAGTCAATTCTTTTGCGACGGCGTACGTGTTGGTTTCTCAATGGTTATAGGTTCGGTTGTGCCCAGTTAAAAATATGTTTAGTATACCTGCCAAAAAAATTATGTTTAGAGAAATAGACTACCCCATTTATTTCTTGCTTCCTATGAATATGATTCCATGTTCATAATTTACAATAATACATTCATGCCATTTTCATATTTACTGAAAAGGCTTTCGCGCCGCTTTATATATAAAGCAACGACCATCAACAACCCGGTACAAATGCACGCCACCACAACACGCACACACCCGAGGCAGGATACAAAGGCGCTGAGTGCAGCAACACCACCCTAGCACTACGAGAGTAACCGGGGACTTCAACCGTGAACACGCCACCGTGAAGCGATGAAGCCGTCTACGACGAACCGTGGGCTCCAAGACGGCATCTTCAGGAAGGATACGACACCGGAGTGCCTTCACCGCCCGATCCGAAGATCAGAGTTTCCCCTGGAGCCGCATGACGGGCAGTGAGAGCCTTGACGATGCCTTCAAAAAGGGAACGAACTACATAGCCGCTGGTCCATCCAAGGATAGAACAGGTTTTCACCCCAGCCAACACTCACCGCCACCGAACGCCACAGCCCGGCTACCACGTCGCCCACACGGTCATGGCCACCGGGTAGCACCAAGCCACGACCTCCGCCCACGAGCACCGTGCTACCACCACCAGAGCCGCCGCCCCGGCATCCAAGACCTTGACACCACCTCACCCGAGACCCGCCGCTACCCTAACCATAGAGACGGGCGAAAAGGTCCCACCTTTTGCACCCCTGGGAGACCCCCATCATCGAGACCTGATAGGCCGACTATCACTGGCATCCATCGACCCGTCCTGAAGACCCTATAGTGCGAGATGAGCTCAGTCCCGCAGCATCCTGGGACGAGGTCAGTCCTGCTGCCCGTGCGCGAGACGAGCTTGGTCCAGCAGCACTGTGCGTGAGACGAGCTCAATCCTGCTACACGGGGCGCGAGACAAGCGATGGACCGCGGCTGAGAGAGGACTAGCCCTTTGATGGGAGTAGCGGTCGGGCAACGCGGAGATAGGACGAAGGTTGAAACGGTCCGAACGCCGATGAGCCGACGCCGAAAAAGCCAGCCGCCGCCGTAGGCTCCGCCGAGCCATCGTGAAGCCGCCACGACACCGGGAGGCACCACCGAGCCTCCCATGCCGCCGCCCACAGCCGGAGCAATGACCATGCCCCGCCGCTTCCCTACCCGCGTCGCCCGGCGAGCTCCGAGCGCCGGAGCCGCCGGGCACGCACCACCGATGGCACGCCGCCGCCACCACACACGCGCCTCCGCACTCTGGCCAGAGCTGCCCAGCACCCCGCCATCCCACATCGGAGCAGCCGAGCCACCGGCCGCCACGCCACCACCAAGCCTGGCCGCCATCGGTAGGAGCTCCCCAGCCCCAATCCAGATCGGAACTGAGCGAGCCACCCCACCGACGACCGAAGCACCCATCCCCCGCCGCCACACGCCAGCCCGCACGCACGACGGGGCCCCACCGACCATCGCCGAGAGCTGCACCGCGCCAGATCTAGACGCAGGAGCCACCGTCACCCAACCAGGAGCACCTACGCAGCGGCTACTGCTCTACAGCGCGTCGCCGACACGGCCATGCGCGCTGCAGCCACGGCGCCACACGCGAGCGCCGCATCCCCCGTCCGTGGCTGCATCCCGCACTGCCTCGACGTGGTTGGGAAGGAAGAAGCCCCCCCGCCGCCGGCCACCGCGAGGGGCTTTGCCCTGGCGGTTCTGGCTGGTGGCGAGAGGGAGAGAGGAGGAACGAAGGGGGCGAAGGCGCGGGCTGGTGGCGCCGGCACCCGAGTCGCCCGCGGGGCCTCCCGTTTTATCCTGTCCGGCGCTGCTTGCTTTGCTTGGTCCCCCATTTTCATATTTGGGATTGTAGTTTTTACTAAATATATATTTACGTTTATCGTATGTTCTTTGAAATAATTGTGAGGTGTACATATTATATTTATTTTTGGGTATGTCTAGTTCTCAATCAGCTGAGACTTCGCAGTCAAGTAATATAGTATGCAAGAAGAAAAAAAAACTAATTTTTTTTATTTGCACGAATCTCAATACAAAATCAACGGATTATGGTGTCAACTGAGACTTCGAAGTCTCAATTTTTTAGCAAAGCCGTTTATTTTTATTTTGTTGTCACTAGATAACTATCTTGGGTAATACTAGTTCCTCCTCTCTTTTTTGGCGGATGGTCTTCTTATTTTTAGTTTATTTTGGGTAATGCTCCTTCCTTTTGGATGTATTCTGCTACTTGATGGGTTGTTGCATTTTATTGTTTGTCCTCGTCATTTTACTTTATTTATGTAATACTCGTTTCCCACTCATGCATTATACGCTTCTAAGTTACATATTCTTTCTGGTTCACAAAAAGCACTGTGGCGATATTTTTGTTGTAATGGAACAAGCCAACATTATTATAACATTTTGGAAGTATTTTCAAGAAAAATATATGCATATTAATTGAAATTTCTAACCTAAGTATCTTAGTTAGTAACCGTAGCCATGTTTTCAAAGTTTCACGACTTAAACAGTCATTTTTTTGTGAACAGGAGGAGACTCAAAGAGAGACAGATTGTTTTTTCATTTGTTATACCACATGTGCTACAAGACATGCATTAATTGGTCTTGACAAACTCGTTGGTTGTAGAAGATGATTGACACCCAATTGAAAAGAAAAGTGTAATAAGTCAATTCTTTTGGTTGGGTGTACGTACTATTGTTTACCCACGACGAGGACGAGCCAGGAAACATGCACGGCCAGGGGCCATATGCAGACAGGGAGCCAAAGAAAGGGAGACGCCCATTCCCCGGCCGGACCATGACTCCGGCATGTGGTAAGTGAGATTGCGACCCTGCGGGGAAAAAAACACGAACCCATCTGCGTCATCGTCATTGTTAAAGAAGAACATGACATAATATTTTGCCAGAACGTTCACAGTAACACGCACGGCCAGGTCATTGGGCCGCTTTGTTTGATTCCTCAACACTGGTCCACATGTTTATTTTGTGAGTTTTGGAGTTGGTGAAGCTAAATCAATCGGGCTATCCCTGGGTAACCATTGACAGACGTTTTCCTCGAGCTTTTAATTATTTCATGACGCCGACCTTGGGCTTTTTACTAACCAAGTCAGTATTCATTGAGAGAAATGTGCTGTTAGTTAAGTACCACAAGCTAGGCTTTGTCGTTTTGTCATTTGCTTGGCTAAAACACAAACATTATATAATCACCAATTGTGATATCCTGCTCGTTCCGGTGTTCGTTGCCTGCAGAAAATTATGGTCTTTTGCGAGTTCGTTGTTTGCAGAGAAATAGTGGTGGCGAATTAATTATGGTCTTTTGCTAGTTCCTTTTTTTTCTTTCCGGGAAGTATTTTGCTAGTTTGTTGCTCGCAGAAAAATAATATAATGCTGCCCAATGATATATGGTGGCTCCATTAATTTAGACAGAACGACCAGAGTAGACCGTAGCGGTACTTACGCGGCTAATACTATTTGTTTGTACGTACATTAGTCAGCGGCAGACAGTAGGTTATTGCCAAGTGACACGTACGGTGACTTTTTCTTGGTCGGTCGGTCGGCGGGACTGCGGTGTAGTCTATTTGTTCCGGCCGCCGCGACGGAATGTGCGCCGGTCTGTGGAGCAAAGGACCCGTCCCAGTCGGGAAAACCTGCATGGGTGCACCAAGGAAGAGCTACCTGCCTGTCCATCCTCTATCATCAGCTGATGCAAGCGGACACCGCGTTTGCAGTTGCACACGAGGCACCGGCGCGTCATCTTCCAATCATCGTCCATCCATCATATGGCCTGCTTTGTGTTTGTGGAGACACTCGATTAATTTGGCAGGCGAAAATGCTACCTTAGAGCATCTGCAGTTGGACCAGGACGATCCTCATATTTCGCTCCGTACATCCATATGCCTTATATTCGGACTCTCAAATTCATACAAAGTTATGCACGTCGATCAATCGAAACTAAATATAGCACGTAAAACAAGTATTGGTACGGAAAATAAGAAGTGTTTACATCAAATTTATTTGAAGTGCACAATCAATCATCTTTTCTTTGATTTCCATTGTGGATCCACATATGCTCCACTAGATCATTGAGTAGTTGCGTGTGCACGCGATGATCTTGCAGGTTCTGATGCATCTGCAGAAAGTTCATAAGCTGAACTGCATCTTGATCTTCAGGGATTCAACTTGTTCTCCAGGTGCTTCAAAATCATTGGTTTGGGCTACACCATCACCCTCATCCTCGACGATCATATTGTGCAAAATAACACAACATGTCATTAGCTGCCATAAAGTTTCTTGTTCCCACATCACTGCAGCCCCACGAACAATTCCCCAACGCGCTTGCAGCACTTCGAATGCCCTCTAACATGATGGTGGCATCTTTTATGTGACCTTAATACATTCCTCGCAAGCTTTTGGGACAGTTCTTCCATTGCTAATGCATGCAATCCATTGATCCGAGCATTTTTGGAAACCTCCTGGCCTCTCCAATAGCCAACAACTTCTCTGTGTCCTGTGCTTTTGGCTGTATCAGATACTTTGCTCCAAACATCTGCACCACAACACATGCAAACTTGAAAGTAGTTTTCAGGTATGTACTCTTCCCCGTCTTGACCATCTCACCAACGACATCTGTCGTAGTATCAAGTGCAAGCATCCTCATAGCAGCCGTGCACTTTTGCTTGGCGAAGAAAGAAAGTTGACCGCAACAATCCCTTGTGAGCCTGAAGTAGTCAACATGTGCTTCCACTGCCTCCACAATGCGCAAAAACAATGGTTTTCGCATGCAAAAGCGACGACGAAACTATGGATCATCCGGGAATCTTGGATTTAGATCAAAGCAATCCTTCTGCAATAGCTTTGCTTCGGATACCCTCTCCCGATTGATGACTCTTCCCCCTTTGATTGAGCCCTTGAGATTGAGAATATGCTTCACTTTCCGGTCCATTTCCTCTTCCATTCTCATGAGCATGATCATGTCCACTTCTTTGTCCGAATATGATGAATCGAAGAACTCTTCTTGAATGAGTTTATCAAGCTGCGTCGGTCCATACTCCTCGCCGGACGAAGCATCAGAATCCATCATTTCTCCTACAAATTTGATGAACATATCCTCTCAGACATTTTGTCAAACACACCCCGCGCAAGGCAGAGGCAGAGAGTTGTCAGACGTACCGCGGTGTCTTCCGGGTCGGGGGCGACGTCCTCCACGGTGAGGCCAGGAGAGATGATCCTTCTGACCGAGCGGCCAGGGGAGCAGAGGTTACTAGGCGACAGAGCGGGCGTGGCGGCGGAGCTGGGAGACGAGCGGCACGAGGAAGAATAAGAGAGGATAACACCAAATGGATCCGGCACTTCGCGGGGTTGAGTTGGGGGCAATTTGAGGTGGGGTAGGGCTGTCGGGTCCGATGTGGCAGGCGTGTCCGGGTTCCCCTATACCCATCCCATACTTGGGCTGGAAATGAGGGGTGTCGGTCTAGCCAGGCGTTTGAGGCAGGTTTGAGTCACCCGTCTGGATCGATTTTTTGTGTCCAGGCGGCCTGTCCGGACATTTGAAAAGGGTATAGGGGGTCCGACTGTAGATGCTCTTATGTAAACTATTTACATGAAGTTACGAAACCTTCCTTCACACGTACTAAACATTCCCCCTATTCTCAGGATGGCCCCGCGTTCTCACTAAGCCCAATTAAACATTACCACCTCATATTCAGCACGTAAACTCACTTAAGGCTATGTAGATGTAGCAAAGCTCGAAGGAAGGTCGCCTTATGCTCATTTTTTAGATACACCGATTACAATGTAGACGTTCAAACTTACACACTCACATCATTACACACACGCAATCACACAATGCCTACCGAAGAAGATGTCGAGGTTCCGAAGCTTAAAGATTGATGAAGCTACTCGCTAGTCGCTATTGACGAAGCAGTCGTCTCACAATGAAAGAAGGCAAATTTTAACTTGTTTCCTCTTATCTTTTATTTTTACATGCGAGATAAAAAGGTAAGAGTTCATCAGACCACTACTTAATGAAATCAACGGCTCAAATCTATTATATATTCTTATGTTAAAACTGCTCGTGAAAGAATAATCTGTATTAATGAGACACCAAATAGTCAAATCTAATATTTGATTTTGGGAGGGCAGGCCTCCTAATCATCCTACCATTGGTCGCGTAGGTCGTACGTCGTACGACGCAGGACTCCTTGATGTACTTCTACAGGACCCAATCGACATGTAATGAAGTAAGTTCAGATCAGTACTAAAAAGTGTGCACTATCTCATCGTTATCCGAGCAAAAACTAAATTGTGGCAGAGGTTTACAAATATGAGTATACACCCATTCTTATAAACACGCTCGCTACCCATATGAGCTCCACCAAGGTTAAGATGACAAATTAGATTGACGATATCAACAGGTCTCATAGTCCATGGGGATGTTGTCTTCCGTTGAACGAACATCAACAAAAAGCCTGAAATAATCTACAAATGCGAGCATTCGTGCAAATTCTAAGACTTAAACCTGGATACGCTGGTTCCACCACAAGGACTCAAATAATCTTAGCCAGGCCCAGTTCATCGGTAAACCACATTTAGTGATGATGTAGCAATATAAAAGTGCGACTCTTAAGTAGTCTTAGCGAGTATATCAGGTTCCTAAGGTAAATCATAGAGTATTATGATAGATTACGATTTGTTACGATTAATTGTAATCTCTTCATCATGATTCTTATCCTATTTGTAGGGGAGGCTTCTTATCTTTCAAGTCTTGTACTCTACATAAATCACACGAGACTTAGTACGACACACATCAGCAGGCTACAAATTGCAGTCCGTGACTGCAAACGAGCCAAATTCGTGCGAGTTGGCCTTAACTCTAATTGGCTTATACTAAACTTCGAGCAAGCTCATATCTGAGTGAAACTCATACTAAAGTTACTTTTACATAGCTTCTAATGGCTTCGAGTTAATTTTGGTCTAGTTTCAGGTTAAATAAGACTACAAAATTATATAATCTAAGACAATTTTCTCTATAGATAGGCCACATCAACATAATAAACTACAAGAGGATGCATCTGCTATTAAACTTTAGCCAAAACTAAAAATATATTTAGCACACGACATACCATATATCATATTAAGTTCCAAATTTTCTCCACAAACCTCTTGTGTTTTTTAGAAACACAATACAAATGTAAACACTATATATAGTTTATAAAATATAAAACTACGTCTTATGAGGAATCTAGTGAGACCATTCAAGATAATTATATTATGTTAAACTATCAAGCTAAAATCGAGCGAGATAGTGTTGGCTCATGATCCGTTCACATCTCGATTAACATCAATTTTCTAGTCTTTTTGAGTTGAGTAAAAAAAATGGATTTTGAACAGGTCGCGAGCCTCGAGCTTTCCCTGACCTAAGGCTAAGTGCACATGCCATTGCCTACAAGAATGTCCCCCCTCATTCCTTTGGTTGAGCCCTTTGTTGCCCTAAGGCTGAAGCCAACCCGAAGATGAGCTATTCAAACTTTTTCTCAATTTTTAAAAGTTTGATTCTTTATTCAAATTTGATCACTTTCCGCTTTCATGCAAGTATACACACATGGATCACACAAGGAAATCACAAATCATGAGGAGGTGCCACGAGGATGCGGAGGCACGACTGCCGGTGAAAGTTGAACCGACCTCGGTCATGACGGACAATGGCGGCGTCTTTGCATTGTTACTCTGATGAAGGCATCGTCTTGCAGTTCTTGCCTCCTCACTCGGCCTACTACAGGGGAAACCCAAGATCTGGATTTTCTGGATCATATGATGACGGCGCATCGTTCTCCCTCCTGGGAACATCGTCTTGGAATAGTCACTCATGAGGTCAGAAGGTTGAGCGATGTGGCATATGCCGCATCTCACCCTGTGCATTTTCAAACCGAACCAAAAAACCATACCGAAATAAACTGAACCGAATTAATTTTATGGTTTTTATGGTTTTGTGGTTTCGGTATGGTATGAAATTTTCATACCGTTTTGAATTTTGGTTTTTGTGATATATACCAAAAACCGAATGGTTAACCGAATAAATCGTAGTCAAAATAATATTTATATATCTCGGGGCGAACAACTATATACATAGTCATTTTTGTGTACAGATCTCCTAATAATTGCATCCATTTTTGTTGTAACAGAGTCATATTTCTCTTCAAAAGAACGCTAAGCACATCCATAACCATCGAATCCATGCATGCATACACACTCAAATACAATTATACACTCTTTGTATAAAAAGATATATGTTTTGAGTCCTAAATTTGTAAATTATTATAAGTCATTTTTAAATTCACGTCAACTTTGCTTTTTACAGTATATACCGAAACCATACCGAAATAATTTGGTATATACCGAAACCAAACTATATCTAAATTTCATACCGTATTTACCAAAGTATTAATACTGTACAAACCGAAAAACCGTATAAACCGAACCATGTAAACCGAATAAACCAAACACACAGAGTGAGCCGCATCGACGATAGTGAGTCTCGTCGGCGTCGCGCGGTGAGGTCTAGGCGCTGCTTGGCATCATGGAGACGTCAACGGCAGGCCTGACAAGGTGGATGCACCAACACATGCTCTGAAGATGGATCAGTGCAAGACAGTGGTGATGGCCCTTGCAACATGCGCATGGGGTGCTTGATGAGAGTGTGTTGTACCGGTGTGTGTGCCCTAGAACTAGCAATGCAGTTTGGTTGGGCCCTCTGGCTTTAGATGTTAGGTTTTGATGCGAGGTCTGGGTATTCGGCTCAGACAATCTGCACCCCTTCATCAAGTTGATAGGAGTAGCGACATATGTTGTCAAGATGACGGTTTTAGATTTATTGATGTATTACTTGGTAAGTTCTTTGTGAATAATAATAAAATGATTTATGATCGTCCGGGGTCATCCTCCTTTTAGAAAAAACTACACTCTCGAACATAGATATTAAAATAAAAGGCAAAATATTCCTAAATTGTTGTCGTAGGTACCTTTCGTTCCCAATTACTTTACACCACCTTTAGTTTCATTATCATCTAAGTTTCATCCATGGCAACGGTGAACCATGGTCAAAACCATTTTCATGATATACATGGACCATTTTCTCCTCTTCAAATCCTAGAGGGATGATTTTTTGGGCGCTCCACGCCGCCACCCTCCGACCCTGCTGGGGTAGGGGCACGGGAAGGCCATGTCGTGCCAGATGGAGATGTAAGGTCTGTGTGGTTGGAGACTAATTTTGTCTAGCCAAAATGTGACAAGCCAGCAAAGTATGGCTAAAAATCAAACGTCAAACTTTGGTAAAAGTTGGCAAAAAAAAGATTCTACCGCAAATGGGTCACAAGGTCAATAAAGTGTGCCAAAAATAAAACACATGACAACTAAACTGTGGCTGTGAAATTTTGACTTGACAAAATGTTTATGTAAACCGAACATCCCCATAGTTTCCTCTCTTTGAGACTTTTGGTCGGGTTTTACAGAGGTGTTTGGCAGGTAAATAAAGTTTCCTCGAGCTTCCCCATCTTTACGATGTAGGCTACGATAACCTCTATGGCTATTCACACACACAAAAAAAAATCATCTATGGCACGTGGCATATTTACATGCCGGTCATTTTGGCCAATGAGGTTTGGGTTTGCAGAGTTTGCTAGCATGACGATGACGGCGATTTTCCTTTGAAACTTGTTCCTCCGCCTCATCTCCATCACGTTGTGCGGTCCACGGTGCGGTCGTGAGGCATGTGAGTTTTCTTAAGGTTGAGATCTTGGATATGTGGGTTTTCCGGCAACAACGACTTCAACGGTTTCTTCACCATGGCGCTGGTCCGACTGAATCGTGGCCTTGAGAACTTCTTGTCAGTGACCAACAATCACGGGCTGGTCGTGATGGAGAGGCAGCGAGCCAGCGACGGCGGCACACCATAGCCCTGTTCGGGAGGAATCCCCTAGTTGATCCCGAGGAACTCGCTCACGGAGAGCAGGTCGCAGAATCCTCCTCCTCCATGCATGTGCATCTGACCGGCGTCGAACTCCCAACAGACGCCGCCGTTGCCAAGTCCCTGCAACGTGTCCACGGCGTCGCACAGGCCCTCCACCTGCCCGGACCCCTGGTGGCTCACGCCCTGCTGCTCCGGGCTGCCGTCGAAGGCCGCGTCCAGAGCGCTCGGTGTCATCAGGCCGGTGCCGTAGTCCATGTCCATGTCGAGCCAGTCCGCGAACATGACCTTTGGGAGCACGGGCGCGTGCGGCCGGATCGAGGCAGCCGCGCCGGGCCATGTGAGGGTGCTCGACTCGTCGGCCGTCGACGACGACTCGATCAGGCCGGACGAGCCGGAGTTGGATGGCTGGTTAACGGCGCTGCGTTCGCGGCCGCTTTCGCTGGGCGTCGGGCTCCGGGGCGCGTCGGAGCCGGCGGACTTGGCCGGTGCCCGCGCGCCCTCGACGCGCTTCTTCAGGTACGAGTTCCAGTAGTTCTTCACCTCGTTGTCCGTCCGGCCTGGCAGGTGCTGCGCTATCTGAGACCACCTGCGCCAGAGAAAAAACCTCACCATGTCAGAGAAGCAAATTATTGTACAGTCACTCCAATAAATAAAGCTATGATTGCCATAGACTTCTACTAGCAGTGGAACACGTCTTCTCCGTTCGGATTGTCAATGTCAAAGCATCTAACTGTTACACAATCATTGGTCTCAACAGTTGACTAGTCTTACAAGCGTGTTCACAAATGATTGTACTACAGATATATTCGCCATCAAAATTAAGAACCTCACTAATTTATGATCATGGGCGTAAGAAATAGAGATGACAAAACTATCTTGCTTGCACCGGCGGGCAGCTGCAAAGTCCCTTTAGAAACGGAAGCATTAGATTGGACACAAGTTTAGCTGTTCTTTCTTCCTTTTTTGTCCAAAAAGAGGTTAACCGTGACCAAGCCAGCTTTCCAGCCAGTAGCAAAAAGAGGTTAGTGAAAGCGAGGCTCTTGTTCACTATCGCCAAACGGGCAATCGAGTGCCCAGATATTGAGCGCAGGTGTCAGCAACTCAGCATCAACTCAACCACGTAAGGCGGTCTACATGGCAGACATCAGCATTTCGTTTTGTTTTCGACAGCAAAACCTTTTTCCTGCCTTTTTTTTGCGACACTAACATGCTGACACTAGCAAATTGGCGCAAGCAGCAGTAGGTAGCAATATGCGCATGCGCAAGAATAATCTATTTGTTTTCTTCTTCTATAAAACCCCTACGGATTCATGAATTTAGAAGGAAAGAACAAGCAAATGCCAACTGATTGATTCGATTAAATCGCGCCTGCTAATCAGATGACGTTTCGCTCGGAGAAGGTGAGAATTTTGATGTGTGCTTGGGAATTGGGATGCTTACTTGTTGCCGAGTATGGCGTGGAGGCTCGTGACGGTCTCTTCTTCCTCCCTGGAGAACATGCCGTGCTTCAGCCCCGGCCTCAGGTAGTTGATCCATCGCAGCCTGCAGCTCTTGCCGTTCCGCTGAAGCCCTGCAAATTCACGGCAAACTTTAGCCCCCAATCCACATGCCAAGGTACATTTGACAACACTCTGCCGAATTCCTCTCCGAAAGCAGTGAAGAATTTTGCTGAATTCGAACAAGCAGACGAAGCTAAAGAGCTTCCTCAACTGTTCTCTCGCGAAATTAAGTTTCCCAATCTTTCCCCTTCCCACGAGCCAAGGTACACACATTGCAGAGCCTCAACAAGCAAGCAAGGAAGCGAAATTCGGAATTGGCCTCGCCGCAAATAATAATAAGTTTAATTCCCCCTCGAATTCCTCGGGAGAGTCGCGTGCGATGGCTGCGCTTGGACCTTGGTTGGGGAGAGTTCTTACCGGCCTTGACGGGGACGGTGCTCCAGCAGCTGTGGCCGTAGCGGACGATGAAGTCGCGGAGCTTCTGGTCCTCCTCCGGCGACCACAGCCCCTTGCGGTGCGGCGCCTTGGGCTTCTGGCACGACTTGCACCCCATCAATTCCTGCGAAATGCCGGAGGTGCAGGACCAGCGATGCTGCGTACTGCTCCAAGCAGGAACGGCGAAGGGGGTTAAGATTTAATAAATCAGCTTTGAGAGGCGTGGGAGGCGCTGCGATTGCTGTGCTGTTTGCACTATTCTCGTCGGTCTCTGCGTTTGGCGTGAGGGCTCTCCGCAAGACTTTATAGACCCAAATGATGAGCTGTTGCTGTTGGGCGCCCTATCGTGGGGATAAAGAAGATTAGTCACCAACTGATTTTAGTGATCACAAACTCTTTGAGATAGCATATCCATTGATTTCTGCAATGCTCGTTTATTTAGTAAAGCTTGTTTATAAGCATATAATGATACAATAGGTGTGGAATTGCAGAAAGAGAAAGTCATTTTTTCGTAAATACACAAAAGGATCGTGTTTCTTTTTATACCCATGAAATGAAAGAAAATACAAGTTGGTTTGAACTATAGGGCAAGTACGGGCATGGTCGCAGCGTGAGTGTAATGCCAGACACATAAGGCGTCCCTTAGTGTCGGTTTGTGCCCCACACGCATGCCTCATCCTAGATGGTCCGTACGTGCTACGTGACGGAGGGGCGTTTATTGTTGAAGATGTAACTGTTTAAGTGTTTCTAGATCCAACAGATGGTGAAGATGATGAGAGAGGCGAGTCGCCGGCAAAAATAAGAAGTCGACCCATAGATTGTCTTCATGAGGCATTCCATGAACTCATCATCATGGCAAGGCAGGAGAGCTATGGATTGGCAGCAAGTCAACACTTGATGCTAAGTTTAGCACGAAAAGGAACATCTGATGAGGAGGTGTTGCATCGTTTCTGGTTTCTGGCCGCAAAGAGGGCATTCGTCGTTGTGGGCAGACCGTGTTGGGTTAGATGGACCACGATCCAGCATCGTCCTTGGAGGGACACCCACACGAAGATCTTGATACAGTGTGGGTTGGCAAAATTTCCAAGTCAGACGTCAATGAGGAGAAATGCTCGCGCCCAAGAACATGGCCTGGTAGCAGGTCTTCACGCTATATAACCCATTGGTAGACCAAGACCAAGTAAGAGTGTCTGGCACGTAGGAGAGGAAGACATGGCTTAGGCGGTGCCAAAGCTCAACATATTACACCAAAGCCACTTGGACGACAATACCCTTGACACAAATCCAGGCATACTGAGGAAGACTTACACGAATAGAGCAAGCTTTGTGGCGGTGACTGATATGTCTCCAACATATATATAATTTTTGATTGTTCCATGTTGTTATATTATCAATCTTGAATGTTTTACAATCATTTTATAGCAACTTTATATCATTTTTTGGGACTAACCTATTGACATAGTGTCAAAGTGGCGGTTGCTGTTTTTGCTTGTTTTTTACTTCGCAGAAAATCAGTACCAAACGAAGCCCAAACACTGTGAAAACTTCTGAGGAATTTTTTTGTACTAGAAGACATCAGATGCGCCAAACAAGTGCCATAGAGGAGGCCCGAGGTGGGGAACACCCACCAGGGCGCGCTAGAGGCCCTTGGCGCGGACTGGTGGGTGGTTCCCACCTCGGGACCCACCTCCACCGACTATCGCCTCTATAAATTCTCAAATATTCGGAAAACCCTAGAGGAGTCGACAAAACATAATTCCAGCCGCCGCAAGTTCCAGAACCTTGAGATCCAATCTAACACCATCACAGATGGGATCATCGTCATCATAGGTGCCTCTCTGATGATGCATGAGTAGTCCACTATAGACCTATGGGTCTGTAGGTAGTAGCTAGATGGCTTCCTCTCTCTCTTATGATTTTCAATACAATGGTCTCTTGGAGATCTTTTTGATTAATGACTTTTGCGGTGTGTTTGTTGGAATATGATGAATTTTGAGTTCATGATCAGTTTCTATCCATGAATATGATTTGAGTATTCTTTGGTCTCTTCTTTGCATGATTACTTATAGCCTCGTATTTCTTCTTCAAATCTTTGGTTTAGTTAGGCCAACTAGATCGAATTTTCTTGCCATCGGCAGAGGTGCTTTGTGATGGGTTCGATCTTGCGGTGTTCTTTCTGTTGGAAATATGCCCTACAGGCAATAATAAAATTATTATTATTATATTTTCTTGTTCATGATAATTATTTATTATCCATGCTATAATTGTATTGACTGAAAACAGATTGCATGTGTGGATACATAGACAACACTTTGTCCCTAGTATGCCTTTAGTAGAATAGCTCGTTGATCAAAGATGGTCAATGTTTCCTAGCCATTGACATGAGATGTCATTTGATAACGGGATCACATCATTGGGAGAATGATGTGATGGACAAGACCCAAACTATAAACATATCATATGATCGTGTCATTTTATTGCTATAGTTTTCTACATGTCAAGTATCTGTTCCTATGACCATGAGATCATGCAACTCACTGACACCGGAGGAGTGCCTTGTGTGTATCAAACGACGCAACGTAACTGGGTGACTATAAAGGTGCTCTACAGGTATCTCCGAGAGTGTGTGTTGAGTGGGTATGGATCAAGACTGCGATTTGTTACTCCGTGTGATGGAGAGGTATCTCAGGGCCCACTCGGTAATACAACATCACAACAAGCCTTGCAAGCAATGTGACTAAAGTGTTAGCCATGGGATCTTGTATTATGGAATGAGTAAAGAGACTTGCCGGTAATGAGATTGAACTAGGTATAGAGATGCCGACGATCGAATCTCGGGCAAGTAACATACCGAAGAACAAAGGGAACATCATATGGGATTAATTGAATCCTTGACATAGAGGTTCAACCGATAAAAATCTTCGTAGAATATGTAAGAACCAGTATTGGCATCTAGGTCCCGCTATTGGTTATTGACCGTAGAGGTGTCTCGGTCATGTCTACATAGTTCTCGAACCCCTTGGGTCTGCACACTTAAGGTTCGGTGATGTTTCGGTAGTATAGAGTTATGTATGGTGGTGACCGAAGGTTGTTTGGAGTCCCAGATGAGATCTTGGACGTCACGAGGAGATTCAAAATGATCCGGAGGTAATGATTGATATATAGGAAGTCCTGTTTTGGTCACCGGAAAAGTTTCGGGCTCATCGGTAGTATACTGGGAGTGCCGGGAGGGTACCGGGGGATCATCGGGAGGGGTATTTCGACCCAAGAGACTACATGGGATGTGGGAGGAGGTATACCAGCCCTTAGTGGGCTGGCCGAAGTCCCACAAGAGGCCCATGCGACTGGGAGGAGAGACCCATGAAGAAAAAAGGTGGAAAAAAGAGTTTTCAAGTGGGAGAGGAGTCCTAATCCTACTAGGATTGGAGGAGGACTCCTCCTCCTCCTCCCACTTTGGCCGAACCAACGGTTAGCCCCTTGGGGGGCCAATTCTCCTCCCTCCCTACTCCTATATATACTAGAGGTATTGAGGGTTTTTCACAACAGAAATCAGCCACGTGCTACCCTCTCCTCTAGATCGTAGTTTATCCTCTAGATCGTTCAGCGGTGCTTAAATGAAGCCCTGCTAGAATAGTTCCACCACCATCGTCGCCATGCCGTCGCGCTGCCATAGAACTCATCTACCTCTCCGCTCCCTCTTGCTGTATCAAGAAGGCGGAGATCGTCATCGAGCTGTACGTGTGCGAAACGCGGAGGTGCCATCCGTTTGGCGCTAGCTCAGGACGAATCGTGATTGGATCGCGGGACGCTCGGCGATTTGGATCGCAAAGACGTTCGACTACATCAACCGCGTTTCTTAACGCTTCCCGCTTAGCGATCTACAAGGGTATGTAAATCCACTCTCCCCCTCATAGATACTCATCACCATGGATAGATCTTGCGTGTGCGTAGGAATTTTTTTGTTTCCCATGCAATGTTCCCCAACAGTGGCATCATGAGCTAGGTCTATGTGTAGATGAGATCTCGAGTAGAACACAAAGAGTTTGTAGGTGTTGATGCTTAGATTGCTTCCTCCCTTGGTCGTGTTTTGGTTCAGCGGTATTGTGGGATGAAGCGGCCCGGACCAACATTACTCGTACGCTTACGAGAGACCGGTTCCATCGACTGACGTGTAACTTCATTGCACAAAGATGGCTGACAGGTGTCTGTTTCGCCTACTTTAGTTGGATCAGATTTGACTAAGGCGGTCCTTGAGAAGGTTGAAAAGCAACTTATGTATGACTGTTGTGGTTTATGCGTAGGTGAGAATTGTTCTTGCTAGATACCCGTAGCAGCCACGTAAAACATGCGACAACAATTAGAGGACGTCTAACTTGTTTTTCCAGGGTATGTTGTGATGTGATATGGCCAATTACATGATGTAATATATGTGATGTATGAGATGATCATGTGTTGTATAGAATATCATGACTTGCATGCCGATGAGTACGGCAACCGACAGGAGCCATAGGGTTGTCTTTAATTATTATATGACCTACGTGTCAATCATTAAGCGTTATGTAATGCTTTACTTTATTGCTAAACGGTACCAATAGTAGTAGAAGCATGGTGGGCGTGACAACCCCGATGGCTCCTAAGTGTGCGTAAGAATTTTTTGTTTTCCATGCAACGTTCCCCAACAATGATATCAGAGCTAGGTCTATATGTAGATGCGATCACGAGTAGAACACAAAGGAGTCTGTGTGCGTTGATGCTTAGATTGCTTCCTCCCTTGGTTGTGTTTTGGTTCAGCGGTATTGTGGATGAAGCGGCTCGGACCAACCTTACTCATACGCTTACGAGAGACCGGTTGCATCGACTGACATGTAACTTCGTTGCACAAAGATGCCTGGCGGGTGTCTGTTTCTCCTACTTTAGTTGGATCGGATTCGACAAAGGCGGTCCTTGAGAAGGTTGAAAAGCAATTTATGTATCACCGTTGTGGTTTTTGCGTAGGTGAGAATTGTTCGTGCTAGATACCCGTAGCAGCCACGTAAAACTTGCAACAATAATTAGAGGACGTCTAACTTGTTTTTGTAGGGTATGTTGTGATGTGATACGGCCAATTACATGATGAGATATATGTGATGTATGAGATGATCATGTATTTTTTAGAATATCACGACTTGCATGTCGATGAGTATGACAACCAGCAGGAGCCATAGGGTTGTCTTTAATTATTTTCGCCGTTTTGCTTTACTTTATCGCTATGAGTTAGCAATAGTCATGGAAGCAACAGTCAGCGCGACAACCCCGATGGCGACACGTTGATGGAGATCATTGTGTCATGCCGGTGACGATGGAGATCATGCCGGTGCTTTCAAGATGGAAATCAAAAGGACATGTTCATGGCCATATCATGTCACTTATGATTTGCATGTGATGTTAATCCTTTTATGCACCTTGTTTTTCTTAGAATGACGGTAGAATTATAAGGTGATCCCTCACTTAAATTTCAAGATAAATTGTGTTCTCCCCGAGTGTGCACCGTTGCGAAAGTTCATCGTGTCGAGACACTACGTGATGATCGGGTGTGATAGACTCTATGTTCACATACAACGGGTGCAAGCTAGTGTTGCACGTGCGGAACACTCAGGTTAAACTTGAAGAGCCTAGCATGTACATACATGGACTCGGAACACAAGAGACCGAAAGGTCGAACATGAGTCATATATTAGATATGATCAACATGATGATGTTCACCATTGAAACCACCTCAACTCACATGATGATCGGACTTGAGTTGCTGAATTTGGATCATGTATCACTCAGATGACCTGGGGGATGTCAATTTGAGTGGGAGCTTTTGTAATTTGAATAAACTCATTATCTTGAACAATAGTCTTAGTAACCTTTGTATATTTATGTTGTAGATCAATGGCTCCCGCAATAGCACCCCTGAATTTTAATGCGTTCCTAGAGAAAGCTAAGTTGAAAGATGATGGAAGTAACTTTGTGGACTGGGCCCGTAATCTCAGGATTATCCTCATGGCTTCCCAGAAGGCTTATGTCCTTGATGCACCGCTTGGTGATCCACCCGCTCTAGTGGAGTCTGCAGACATTGCGAATGCCTAGCAAGCTCGTTCTGATGATTACTTAATGGTTCAATGTGCAATGTTGTATGGCTTAGAACCGGGACTTCAAAGACATTTTGAACGTCATGGAGCATATGATATGTTCTAGGACTTGAAGTTTATCTTTCAGAAGAATGCCCAGATCGAGAGGTATGAGACCTCCGATAAGTTCTATGCTTGCAAAATGGAGGAGAACGGTCTGTCAGTGAACACATACTTAGAAGGTCTGGGTATTCTACACGTCTGGCCGAATTGGGGATGCCCCTTCCGGCTGAGGCGCTCACTGACAGAGTTCTTCAATCATTGCCGCCTAGCTACAAGAGCTTCGTGTTGAACTATAACATGCACGGGATGAACAAGTCAGTCGCCGAGCTGTTTGCGATGTTAAAAGTCGCTGAGCCTGAGATTTAGAAGGAGCATCAAGTGTTGATGGTCAATAAAACCACTAGTTTCAAGAAGAATGGCAAGGGCAAGAAGGGTAACTCTAAGAAGAGTGGAAAAGCAGTTGCCCCTCCCGTAAAGAAACCCAAGGCTGGACCCAAGCCAGAAACCGAGTGCTTTCATTGCAAGGGAACTGGTCACTGGAAGCGGAACTACCCCAAGTATCTGGGTGACAAGAAGGCAGCCAACAACAAACAAGGTATATATGATATACATGTTATTGATGTGTACCTTACCAACTCTCGTTTTAGTGCCTCGCTATTTGATACCGGTTCGGTTGCTCACATTTGCAACTCAAAATAGGAACTATGGAATAGACGAAGGCTGGCAAAGGATGAAGTGACGATGCGCATGGGAAATGGTTCCAAGGTTGATGTGATCGCCGTCGGCCCGCTCGCACTTTGATTACCATCAGGATTAGTGCTGAATCTGAATAATTATTATTTAGTGCATGCGTTAAGCATGAACATTATATTTGGATCTTGTTTATTGCGAGACGGTTACTCATTTAAATCAAAGAATAATGGTTGTTCTATTGATATGAGTAATATATTTTATGGTCATGCACCCAATGTGAGGGGTTTATTCATATTGAATCTTGATAGTGATGATACACATGTTCATAACATTGATGCCAAAAGACTAGAGGTGATAATGATAGTACCACTTTCTTGTGGCACTGCCGTTTAGGTCATATTGGTGTAAAACGCATGAAGAAGCTCCATGCTGATGGACTTTTGGAGTCACTTGATTTTGAATCACTTGACACATGTGAGCCATGCCTCATGGGCAAGATGACTAAAATGTCGTTCTCTGGAACAATGGAACGAGCAAGTGACTTGTTGAAAATCATACATACTGATGTGTGCGGTCCGATGAGCATTGAGGCGCACAGTGGATATCATTATTTTCTCACCTTCACTGATGACTTAAGTAGATATGGGTATATTTACTTAATGAAACACAAGTCTGAAACATTTGAAAAGTTCCAGCAATTTTAGAGTGAAGTTGAGAATCATCATAACAAGAATATTAAATTGCTGTGATCTGATCGAGGAGGTGAATATCTGAGTTATGAGTTTGGCAGTCACTTAAGACAGTGTGGAATTTTTTCACAATTAACACCGCCTGGAACACCACAGCGTAATGGCGTGTTCAAATGTCGTAATCGAACCTTATTAGATATGGTGCGTTCTATGATGTCTCTTGCCGATTTGCCACTATCGTTTTGGGGTTATGCATTAGAGATAGCTGCATTCACTTTAAATAGGGCACCATCAAAATCCATTGAGACGACGCCATATGAACTATGGTTTGTCAAGAAGCCAAAGTTGTCATTTCTTAAAGTTTAGGGATGTGATGCTTATGTCAAAAATCTTCAGCTTGAAAAGCTGGAACCCAAAGCGGAGAAATGCGTCTTCATAGGATACCCAAAAGAGACAGTTGTGTATACCTTCTATCTCAGATCTGAAGGCAAAGTGTTTATCGCTAAGAACGAAACATTTCTTGAGAAAGAGTTTCTCTCGAAAGAATTGAGTGGGAGTAAGATAGAACTTGATGAGGTTGTTGAACCTTTGATTCAACCAGAGAGTAGCACAGCATAGAAAGATGTTTCTGTGGAGCCTACGAAAGTTGAAGAGGAAGTTAATGATGATGATCATGAAACTTCGGATCAAGTTAGTATTGAACCTCGTAGGTCGACAAGGGCGCGTGCTGCTCCTGAGTGGTACGGCAAGCCTGTCTTGGAGGTCATGTTGTTAGACAACGATGAACTTACGAGCTATGGAGAAGCAATGATGGGCTTGGATTCCCAGAAATGGTTAGAGGCCATGAAATCCGAGATGGGATCCATGTATGAAAACAAAGTATGGACTTTGGAAGTATTACCTGAAGGGCGAAAGGACATTCAGAACAAATGGATATTTAAGAGGAAGACGGATGCAGACAGTAATATCACCGTCTATAAAGCTCGACTTGTGGCAAAAGGTTTTTGACAATTTCAAGGAATTGACTACGACGAGACCTTCTCACCCGTAGCGATGCTTAAGTCTGTCAGAATCATGTTAGCAATAGTTGCATATTTCGACTATGAAATTTGTTAGATGGATGTCAAAACAACGTTCCTTAACGGTTTCCTTAAGGAAGAGTTGTATATGATACAACCGTAAGATTTTGTCAATCCAGAGAATGCTGACAAAGTTTGCAAACTCCAGCGATCCATTTATGGACTAGCGCAAGCATCTCGGAGTTGGAATCTGCGCTTTGATGAGGTGATCAAAGTGTTCGGGTTTATACAAGTTTATAGAGAAGCTTGTATTTACAAGAAAGTGAGTGGGAGATCTATAGCGTTTCTAATATTATATGTGGATGACATATTGCTGATTGGAAACAATATAGAATTGCTGGAAAGCGTGAAGGAATATTTGAACAAGAGTTTTTCAATCAAGGACCTAGGAGAAGCTGCTTTCATATTAGGCATTAAGATCTATAGAGATAGATGGAGACGCTTAATATGACCTTCACAGAGCACATACCTTGATAAAGTATTGAAGAAGTTCAAAATGTATCAGTCCAAGAAGGGGTTCTTGCCTGTGTTACAAGGTGTGGCGTTGAGTAAGACTCAATGCCTAGTGACTACAGAAGATAGTGAAAAGATGAGTGTCATCCCCTATGCTTCAGCCATAGGCTGTATTATGTATGCAATGATGTGCACAAGACCCGATGTCAGCCTTGCCATAAGTATGGCCGAAGGGTTTCAAAGTGATCTAGGAATGGAGGACTGGGCAGCGGTCAAGAATACCCTTAAGTACCTGGAAAGGAGTAAGGAAATGTTTATCGTTTATGAAGGTGATCAAGAGCTCGTCGTAAAGGGTTATGTCATGCAAGCTTTAACACTGATCCGGATGACTCTAAGTCGCAAAACGGATACGTATTTATTCTCAATGGGGGAGCGGTAAGCTGGTGCAGTTCCAAGCAGAGCGTGGTAGCCGATTCTACATACGAAGAGGAGTACATCATAGCCTTGGAGGCAGCGAAAGAAGGTGTCTAGATGAAGGAGTTCAGGAGATATCTTGGAGTAGTGCCTAGCGCACTGAATCCAGTGGATCTGTTCTGTGATAACACTGGTGCCATTGCCCTGGCCAAGGAACCAAGGTTTCACAAGAGGACCAGACACATAAACCTCTTCCAAGGGATAAACATGATCAACACCAGAATGTGCCGTTGGAGGGGGAGAATGCTTTCCCTCCGAATGGAGGTGCTCATCCGCTGTTTGGTCCGCACACAACTGCGGAGCAAACCTTCCAGGTCAGATTGCAAGTGTGGCTGCAGCGTAACGGGGTGGTACCCCAAGGAGGGGCTGCTGGCGGCAATCCAGCAGTTCATCATGCTCCCAATGCTCTCAGGACTCTGCTTCAATTGCCAGCCAGAGGACAGATCAATTTCCAAGATGTACTTCGTGATCAAGGTGTCCACTTTTCTGATGGCACTGCTCCTGAGAACAATGTTCTGGATAGTCCCCTTTCGTCTTATCACGAGACGATGGGTTTAGAGGCTGATTCATTTGCTTTTGCTGGCAGTATTGACATTGTGGCTTTGGCAGAATCCTCTCGGATGCAGGTTAACTGTTGTCTGATTCCAGACCAACTGTCAGATCCAGCAATAGCAGTGCAGTTTCAAATTGCTTCGTCGATGGTCAAATCGTTCCTTGGGCTGTCTAGTTCTTTTGGTTTCAAGAACCCCAAGCTTCCGGTTATCCCCTTCTCTCTTATCAAATTTGGAAGCAAGATCAGGACAGGGTTTCATTCCCATCCCAAGGCAGAGATCAGGAAAGTGGCGCGTAAGCTTTGCTTCGATGATTCTCCTTGCCTACCCATGTTTGATGATGACACTGTTGCTTTCACCTCCACTCCTGGATCTGCTGAGACAGATATGGAGGGTGTATCAACTATTCTTTCTGCTGAAGATTGCTACTCTGTCAAGGTGGAGGATAGTTCCTCTCTAGCTGCACGTTCGGATCCTCCCATTGGTGTTACTGGCTCTAAAAAGAGGTGAGGGAGAGTGACAACTCCTCTTGTCTCATCTGAGGTTCGTCGCAGCCCCCGTTCAAACATGTATAGGGGATTTAGAGTGCCAATAACTTTTGATGCACGGCCTCGCAAGACACTCATCACTCCCAAAGTAAACATGCAGGTGGCTAACCCTGCACCCGGGTCGATTGCCGCCCCTCCAACCCACCGGAGATCGTATCCATCGAGGCTCTTCAAAAGATTGGCATGAAGGAATGTGGTACCCTGCATCAAATATCTCCAGGGAGAAGTTGCTCGCTATGGTGGTGGATGAGGATTGTGCTTAATCTGCCAATCCTTGTTCGCATTCTGCTATTTTGCTGTCAAAGTTTGTGGTTGTTCTGCTCTAAACTTGTCTGAATATTACTCTGCTTAGTTGTTTTAATCCTCTTTTGCTTATGAACAATCAGTTTAGGCCGTGGAACATTTTATGCTGGGATATCCGTGGCATTGGTTCGAATGATAAACAATCTTCGCTGCGATCGCATATTGAGAGTAGTGGTTGCTCGGTTATTTTTCTTCAGGAAACTAAGCGCGGACACTTTGACCACTCCTTCCTACGGAAATTTTGCCCTCGTCGCTTTGATCAGTTTGCGTTTGTACCCTCTCTGGGTAATTCAGGTCGGCTCATAGTAATATGGAATAGTGCTGTTTTTACTGGTAATGTGATCTCTATGCATCAATGGGCAATTGTGATCTCCTTCCACTCGGTTCTATCCGCGGATACTTGGACTCTTGTTAACGTTTATGGTCCTTGCTCGGGCACGCCTAGGTTGGATTTTGTCTCTTGGTTATACGATCTTAACATTGGCTCATAAGATGATTGGATTTTACTTGGTGATTTTAATTTTTTGAGATCACCAGATAACAGGAATCGTTCTGGCGGTGATGTCTCGGATATGATTTTATTCAATGATATTATTCGTGCGCTATCTCTTGTGGAAATCACTTTGCAAGGTATATCTTTTACTTGGAGTAATATGCAAGATCAGCCATTACTCGAGCAGTTAGACTGGGTTTTTACTTCTAATCATTGGACATCTAAATTCCCAATTACAACTGCTAAACCCTTGGTGAGGCCGGTTTCGGATCATGTACCCTTTCTCATTTCAGTCCAAACATGCATACCTTGATCTCACATGTTTAGGTTTGAAAATTATTGGATCAGTCACCCAGGATTCATGGACGTGGTCAAACTTTCTTGGAACGCTGCTATCAAATATGCTGACCCTACGAGAAAGATTAGTGAGAAGCTAAAGTCGCTTAGAGGTGCTTTGAAACGTTGGAGTAAATCCATCTCCAACCTCTCTTGGCTCATTGACAAATCCAATCAAACATTGTTGTTTCTTGATAGTATTGAGAATGAGTGTCAACTTGCTATTCAAGAATGGAACTTCAGGAAAATTCTTAAAGCTCACATCATCCGACTTTTAACTTATAAGTAGCAATACTGGCGTATGAGATGCACGGTACGGTATATCAAATTTGGTGATGAACCTACCAAGTTTTTCCATCAGATGGCAACAGAGCAGCACCGAATAAATACGATTGCAGCGATCACACTTCCAAGTGGGTGGTGTTGGAAGACCACATCAGCAAGGCAGAAGAAATTTACCATGCTTTTAGAGACAGGTTGGGATCTTCTGTCCCCATTGATGTTCAGTTTAATATGGATCAATTAGTTGCAGCAAACCTGGATCTTGAGAGTCTTTCTGTCCCCTTCAGCCAAAAAGAAATTGATGAGGTGGTCCATAAAATGCCTTTGGACAAGGCACGTGGACCGGATGGATTCAATGGTTGCTTTCTCAAGAACTGTTGGGAGATCATCAAGCACGATTTTTATGAGCTCTGTAATCAATTCTGGTCAGGTAATATCTACTTAGATAGTCTCAATGCTTCTTTGATCACAGTTATTCCAAAGAAACTGGCCCCAACTACAGTTAATGATTATTGACCAATCTCTCTACTCAATTGCTGCATGAAAATACTGACAAATCTATTAGCGGACCGTCTTCAGAAGGTGATTCTTTTGCGTATTCACAAAAATCAATATGGTTTCATCAAAGGGAGGTCGATCCAGGATTGTCTAGCATGGTCTTTTGAATACATCCATCAATGTGTTCAATCAAAAAGGGAGATAGTTATTATCAAACTGGACTTTGAGAAAGCGTTTGATATGGTTGAGCACGATTTAATTATCTTAATGCTGCAACATCTGGGTTTTGATGACCGCTGGATTACTTGGGTAAAGCATATTCTCTCCTCTGGCCACTTGTCTGTTTTGCTAAATGGCATCCCTGGGAAATCCTTCCATTTCAAAAGGGGTGTTCGCCAAGGAGACCCATTCTCCCCTCTTCTTTTTGTTCTGGCAGTAGAATTGTTGTAGTGTATCATTAATAAAGAATTTTTGGAAGGGAGGCTCTCTCTTCCCATCCCAAGGCAAGGTGATTTTCCAATTATTCAGTATGCAGATGACACGTTGTTGATCATGCCAGCCTGTGAGCATCAGATTGCACACCTCAAGAATATACTCCTGCTGTTTGCAGCTTCAACTGGACTGAACATAAACTTTCATAAGTCCTGCTTGATCCCTTTGAACATTGAGACTGCAAAATCTGAATCTCTGGCCACCATTCTTGGATGCACAATTGGGAAGCTTCCATTTACCTATTTGGGCTTACCTCTAGGCACAACTAAACCAACTATGACTAATCTGATGCCATTGGTGGACAGGGTTGAAAGAAGACTTTCTAGCACGTGCTATCTTCCTTTTCATGCATCAAGAATCACCCTAGTCAACTCTCTTGTCACTTCCATGATCAATCATGCCATGTGTACTCTAAAGCTACCCCCAAGTTTCTAGAGTACTTTGACAAAATAAGAAGAAGATTCATTTGGACAAACAAAACTGAACAAGGAGAATCCTGTAACTCCTTGGTTGCTTGGAATAGAGTGTGTTGTCCAAAGAAGCATGGAGGTCTTGGGGTCATAAACATTAAAATTCAGAATCAAGCCCTCCTGTTGAAATTCTTGGACAAGTTCTATAATAAGGCAAATCTTCCATGGGTACAGCTAATATGGGATTCACACCATGGTGACTCTATCCCACATGCAAAGCCCATGATTGGTTCATTCTGGTGGAGACAGCTCATCAAGCTTATGCCCATATTTCGAGGTATTGCTTTACCCTTTGTTGGTACTGGCAAGAACATCTCTCTGTGGTATGATAGTTGGACTGAGGATTTGCTTAACAGCTCACTCCAATGCCTATTCTCATTTGCCATCGAGGAAGATATCTCGGTTCACACGTTCTTCCAAGAAGCAGATCCATATTCTAAGTTTCATTTACCACTATATCCTGAGGCTCATGATGAATTCCAAACTCTGCTGAATCTTAGTCCATTCCCTGCAGACAATTCATCGGTATCTGATTCATGGACATATATCTGGGACAACAGTTTCTCATCCAAGAATTTTTATATGCATTGTCATGCATCGATAGTAGCTCATGCTCCCTTCTTATGGATCTGGTCATCTAAACTGCACATGAAGCTAAAGGTTTTCATGTGGCTTCTCCTAGCTGATCAGTTGAACACCAGAAACATGCTCAAAAGGAGACATTTCAATATTGGTAATATTTATTCATGTGTGCTTTGCGCGGCGAGGTGTGAGGAAATGATTGAGCATCTTATATTTGAGTGTCGTTTTAGTGTTCATTGTTGGAGCAGAGTGGGTATTACCTGGAATTCAGATACATCTACCATTTCTTCCATTCAGCAGGCTAAGCTATCCTTCACAGGTCAACTGTTCTTTGAACTGGTGGGAATTGTTGCTTGGAATATATGGAAAGAAAGAAATAACTTTATCTTTAGGCACATTCCACCACAATATTCTACCTGGAAGGATAGATCAAAAGAAGACCTTCTCTGGTTGAAGCACATGGTTGATCCCAAGTTTTGGGACTATTTAACACTAGTAGCTCTAGCATTGTAATTCCTCTGGTTGCATCTAGAGCTTCCTCATTTTGCCTCCCACTCAGTCTTTTGTTTTGGTTAGATAGTGGGGAGACCATCCGGTGAACCCACAACATGTAAATTGTAAAATGGTTTAATTAATCTAAAGCAGTAGGAGTCTCTCCTACTGATTACATCTCAAAAAAAATTCATTACAATGTAAATCACATAGTGATGTGAGCTAGATTATTGACTCTAGTGCAAGTGGGAGACTGCTGGAAATATGCCCTAGAGGCAATAATAAAATGGTTATTATTATATTTCCTTGTTCATGACAATTGTTTATTATCCATGCTATAATTGTATTGACTGGAAACACATTGTCCCTAGTATGCCTCTAGTAGACTAGCTCATTGATCAAAGATGGTCAAGGTTTCCTATCCATTGATATGAGATGTCATTTGACAATGGGATCACATCATTGGGAGAATGATGTGATGGACAAGACCCAAACTATAAACATAGCATATGACTGTGTCAGTTTATTCCTATAGTTTTCTGCATGTCAAGTATCTGTTCCTATGAGCATGAGATCATGCAACTCACTGACACTGGAGGAGTGCCTTGTGTGTATCAAACGTCGCAACGTAATTGGGTGACTATAAAGGTGCTCTATAGGTATCTCCGAGAGTGTCTATTGAGTGGGTATGGATCAAGACTGAGATTTGTTACTCCATGTGATGGAGAGGTATCTCAGGGCCCACTCAATAATACAACATCACAACAAGCCTTGCAAGCAATGTGACTAAAGTGTTAGCCACCGGATCTTGTATTACGGAACGAGTAAAGAGACTTGCCGGTAACGAGATTGAACTAGGTGTAGAGATGCCGAGGATCGAAATTCGGGCAAGTAACATACCGAAGAACAAAGGGAACAACATACGGGATTAACTGAATCCTTGACATAGAGGTTCAACCAATAAAGATCTTTGTAGAATATGTAGGAACCAGTATGGGCATCCAGGTCCCGCTATTGGTTATTGACCGTAGAGGTGTCTTGGTCATGTCTACATAGTTCTCGAGCCCACAGGGTCTGCACACTTAAGGTTCGGTGACGTTTCAGTAGTATAGAGTTATGTATGGTGATGACCGAAGGTTGTTCGGAGTCCCAGATGAGATCCCGGACATCACGAGGAGCTCCAAAATGGTTCGGAATTAAATATTGATATATAGGAACTCCTGTTTTGGTCACCAGAAAAGTTTCGGGCAAATCAGTAGTGTTCCGAGAGTGCCAGGAGGGTACCAGGGGACCATCAGGAGTGGTATTTCGACCCAAGAGACTACATGGGCTGTGGGAGGAGGTGTACCAACCCTTAGTGGGCTGGTTGAAGTCTCACAAGAGGCCCATACGGCTGGGAGGAGAGACCCAAGGATAAAAAGGTGGACAAAGAGTTTCCAAGTGGGAGAGAAGGAGTCCTAATCCTACTAGGATTGGACGAGGACTCTTCCTCCTCCTTTCGACAAAACCAACGGTTAGCCCCTTGGGGGCCAAATCTCCTCCCTCCCTCCACCTATATATACTATAGGTATTGAGGGTTTTTCACAACAGAAATCAGCCACGTGCTACGCTCTCCTCTAGGTCATAGTTTCTCCTCTAGATCGTTTCAATGGTGCTTAGGCAAAGTCCTACTGGAATAGTTCCACCACCATCGCCGCCATGCCGTCGCGCTGCCGGAGAACTAATCTACTTCTCCGCTCCGTCTTACTATATCAAGAAGCCGGGGATCATCATCGAGCTGTACGTGTGCTGAACGCCGAGGTGCCCTCCATTCGACGCTAGATCGAGACGAATCATGATTGGATCACGGGACGCTTGGCGATTTGGATTGCGAAGACGTTCGACTACATCAACCGCATTTCTTAACACATCCCGCTTAGTGATCTACAACTGTATGTAGATCCACTCTCCCCCCATAGATGCTCATCACCATGGATAGATCTTGCGTGTGCGTAGGATTTTTTTCCCATGCAACGTTCCCCAACACTTTCCCAGTGACAGAAGGGGCAGCACGGTACACATGTATCGTTGCCATTAAGTATAACAAGATGGGGTCTATTCGTACATGAATATATCTTTTCTGGATCATGCCACCATTCTTATTGCATTACTCCGTTTTCCCATGAACTTAATACACTAGATGCATGATGGATATCGGTCGATGTGTGGAGTAATAGAAGTAGATGCAGAATCGTTTCGGTCTACTTGTCTTGGATGTGATGCCTATATAATGATCATTGTCTAGGTATTGTCATGATTATTTGATCTTCTATCAATTTCCCAACAGTAATTTGTTCACCCACCGTGTGTTATATTCATGAGAGAAGCCACTAGTGAAACTTACGGCCCCCGGGTCTACTTTTCCAACATATTGCTTTCCGATCTACTACTTTGCCGTTTTGTTTTCAGATCTATTAGTCCAAAAAACCAAAAATTCCATGCTGCACTTTTTGTTTACCTATTTTATTATGTGTTCTTGCGAGATCTATTTGCCAAAACTATCATTACCTAATCTTTCTTTTTATCGTTGAGACAACTTCTCTTACGCCTCGGGTTGCAAGTATCTTTTGTTTGTGTGCAGGTGCTGTTTACGTAGGTGCTTGATATGTTCATTTTGCATCATGCTTTTATATTGATATTTATTGCATTATGGGCTGTTACTACACATTTTGGTACAATATTTATGCATTTTCTCTCTTATTTTACAAGGTTTACATGAAGAGGGAGAATGCCAGCAGCTGGAATTCTGGACTGGAAAAGGAACAAATCTGAGATACCTATTCTGCAAAACTCCAAAATTCCTAAAAATCTACGAAGAATTATTTTGGAATATATAAAAATTATTGGGCGAAAGAAATACATCAGGGGTCCACCAGGTAGTCACAAGCTAGGGGGCGCGCCCTACCCCCCTAGGCGTGCCCGTGTGGCTTGTGGCCCACCTGGTAGCCCTCTGATGCCCATCTTTTGCTATATGGAGGCTTTTGACCTGGAAAAAATAATAACAGGTCTTTTGGGGTGAAGCGCCGCCATCTCGATGCGGAACTTGGGCAGAACCAATCTAGGGCTCCGACGGAGCTGTTTTGCCGGGGGAACTTCTCTCCCAGAGGGGGAAATGAAAGGCATCGTCATCACCAAGGATCCTCTCATCAAGAGGGGGTCAATCTCCATCAACATCTTCATCAACACCATCTCCTCGCCAAACCCTAGTTCATCTCTTGTATCCGATCTTTGTCTCAAAACCTCAGATTGATACCTGTGGCCTGTGGGTTGCTAGTAGTGTTGATTACTCCTTGTAGTTGATGCTAGTTGGTTTACTTGGTGGAAGATCATATGTTGAAATCCTTGATCATCATTAATACTCCTCTGATTATGAACATGAATATGCTTTGTGAGTAGTTATGTTTGTTCCTAAGGACATGGGATAAGTCTTGTTATAAGTAATCATGTGAATTTGGTATTCGTTCAATATTTCGATGAGATGTATGTTGTCTCTCCTCTAATGGTGTTATGTGAACGTAGACTACATGAAACTTCACCATTGTTTGGGCCTAGAGAAAGGCATTGGGAAGTAATAAGTAGATGATTGGTTGCTAGAGTGACAGAAGCTTAAACCCAAGTTTATGCGTTGCTTCGTAAGGGGCTGATTTGGATCCACATGTTTCATGCTATGGTTAGATTTATCTTAATTCTTCTTTCGTAGTTGCGGATGCTTGCGAGAGGGGTTAATCATAAGTGGGAGGCTTGTCCAAGTAAGGGAAGCACCCAAGCACCGACCTACCCACATATCAAATTATCAAAGTAACGAACGCGAATCATATGAGCATGATGAAAACTAGCTTGACAGAAATTCCCATGTGTCCCCGGGAGCGCTTTGCTTTATATAAGAGTTTGTCCAGGCTTGTCCTTTGCTATAAACAGGATTGGGCCACCTTGCCGCACCTTTTTTACAATTGTTAATTGCTACCCGTTACGAATTATCTTATCAGAAAACTATCTGTTACCGATAATTCCAGTGCTTGTAGAGAATACCTTACTGAAAACCGCTTGTCATTTCCTTCTGCTCCTTGTTGGGTTCGACACTCTTACTTATCAAAAGGACTATGATAGATCCCCTATACTTGTGGGTCATGAGTGCTTGATCTTCCTCTATGGATTGATACCCTGGTTTCATAAGCGAGGGAAATACTTACCGTCGCTGTGCTGCATCATCCCTTCCTCTTTGGGGAAATACCAATGCACTCTCAAGCCACATCAAAGGAATTTCTAGAGCCATTGCCGAGGAGGAAGCGATCTGTTTAGCATGCCAATCTCTGGCGCCGGGGAGACATCATCAACATCTATCACGTTCCTAAGCACAAATCTCATCTCCTTGCAATTTACATATTTTCCATTTGCCTCTCGTTTTCCTCTCCCCCACTTCACAAATTTGCCATTTTACCTGCCTTCTTTTTTTGTTGGTATTTTTCTTGTTAGATCTCTTGTTCATCTACTTTTTTTCACTATGGCTAGTTCTTTCGCTATTGCGTATACTCCCAAGGGTATGAGGTCTTTAACATTAAACAAAGGGGAGTAGAGAATCTTAAAGATGCTTGGTATAGGATTTGCAATGCTCACAATAGATCTATTCGTAAATAATATACCGTTGTTCTCCTTTGCTGTTTTTATGTGGGCATCACCACTTAGTATAGTTTCATCCTTGATACAATTACCGGTGGGAATTTCTTGATGTGCCCTACCTTGGATGCTTATAATGCAATGTGAAATTTAGTGGGTTCCCCATCTATCATTGTCAATCAAACAATTTTAACTCTTGAGCATGTTATGAAAAGGTTAGATGCTACTGAAAAGAAAATGCTCACCGAGGAAAATATGGAAATTTTGGATAAAATGATGCATTATCTTGCTAATAAAATTGAATCAAAGGCGGGAGATGCTCTTAAAGTACTAAAGGAAAAAGAACCCGTAGTGAATAAAAAAATGGAAGAGAGCCCCACTAGAATTGATAAGTTGGAAGAATTTTTTTGTAACTTAAGTTCGACTTTTTCTACCATTAAAACTATTGAAAAAACTCCCATTAGTAAAGATTCCAAATCTATGCAAGTTTCTAAGAATAAGGGTACCGCTTCTAGTAGAAACATTAGGATCTTAAAATGATTAGTATTCATCCCAATTTTGTTGAAGTTGTAAACAACCTTAATGGCAAGAATAAATTTTTCAATATTATTCCTAGAAGTATTTTCATTGAAATATGCATTATAGATCCTTGAAAAGTTCTCGTCGTGTGCTAAAGGAGTTGGAAACTAAGGATGTCAATACTTGAATCTATGCGTTATGCCTAGCTAGGGGCGTAAAACGACAACGCTTGTTGGGAGGCAACCCAGTGAATATTTTTTTATATTTTCCTTTCAGTTTTTGAGTGTTTGAAAAATTATTCTTATGTTATTATTGTGTTTTTATGTTTTAATTAATGTTTGTGCCAACTAAAACCTTTAGGATGATTCACAAGATGAGTAGAAACAATGCTGAATCTAAAACAGAAACTTTGTCTCCAATGCACAATTTTTCATGTTTTACTGGAACGTGATGATGAGCTGAAATTTGAACACAGTATTTATATACAAATTATTTATGTTTTTCTAATGTTTTAGAAGTTTTAGAGTTACAGAAGTATGGGTAGAGTACAAATTAGTACATTCTATTCTGTCTGAAACAGATTCTATCTTCGTTGCATTGTGTGCTTGTTTTGAAGAATCTATGGCTTGTATTGGAGGGTATAAGTCATGGTAAAGTTAGAATACAATATATATAATGCAATACTAAAATATGAATTTATTTAAAACAGTACTTAGAGTGGTATTTTGCTTTATTATACTAACAGATGTCACGAGAATTTTGTCAAGTTTTGTGTGATTGAAGTTTTCAAGTTTTGGGTGAGATCACGATGGATGAAGGAATAAGGAGTAAGAAGAGAATAAGCTTGGGGATGCTAGAACACCCCAATATAATATCCAAAGAGTAACAAGCAACTAATCTTGGGGATGCCTCTGAGTGGCATCCCCTCTTTCTTCTAACAACCATCGGTATTTTACTTGGAACTATATTTTTATTCGTCACATATCATGAGTTTTGCTTGGAGCGTCTTGTATCTTTGATTTGTTTGATTTTTATCCTTTATTGACATACCTGTTTTAGAGGGCCAAAATTATTCTATGATTTACTAGAAATTATCTATATGCTTCACTTAAATCTATTGAGCGAAGAAATTGCTCTAGTGCTTCACATATATCTTTTTGAGCACATCGTGCTTTAACATGTTTAAAGAAATGCTCTCATGCTTCACTTATATTAATTTGAGAGTTACTAATTTGGAAGAAATCCTCTCATGCTTTACTTATATTATTTTGAGAGATGAAATTTTTATGCTCATGTTCCTCACTTAAATCTATATGAGCTTGTGAAAAGCAATTGCAATATATGAAACTAGTCCCAAAGTGATAGATATTCAAGAGAGATATAATAAAACATTCATGAAGATCATCGGATAAATTAAACTTGATTCTTTGTAATAGTTTTGAGACATGACGATAGTAATATGTGAGTTATGTTAGTGAGTAATTATGCTTAGTAAGAATATTGATGTTAAGGTTTGTAATTCCCTATGCAAGCACGAAAGTCAATAGTTGTGCTACGAAAGTACATCCTACTTATGGTGCATCATTTGGTGTTAGTTATGCTTAATGCTCACTTATGTGATTTTTTGTTTCTTGGTTGGATGCTTCTCAATCTATTTGCTAGCCTTCACTTGTACTAAGTAGAAATACTACTTGTGCATCCAAAATCCTTAAACCCCGTTTTGCCATATGAGTCCACCATACCTACCTATATACGCTATTTCCATGGCGTACCAAGAAAATTTGTACGTGCCATCTCTAATTTTAAAAAGTATTTTTTCCTTTTTATGTGCTCGTACCGCTCATGAAACGGCAGGATGTTACCAATATTTTTCCATGCTAGATGTGTTATTCTCAAGATGAGTGTTATTCACTTGTCATTGCACGAGAGTACGACGGTAATAGGGATGCCCATTCCCGAAATGAAATGAAAATAAAGAGAAAAAAGTTTACTTTATGTTGTAAAACAATAAATTCCTTGGAAAGTGTTGGTATGGAAGGCAACCGTGGATTTGGCTAGCTATGGAAAGTGAAAGTATGATGGAAAAAGGATATTGAAATCTCTCGGTCATTTTTGTTGACAGGAATGGCATGCCACCCAATTTGTTTTCTCTATCAATTTAAACTTTGAGCTCTCGCACCTCTACAAATCCCTACTTCCCTCTGCGAAGGGCCTATCTATTTACTTTATGCAATTTTATTTTTCAATTTGAGTCTCCATCTTCTCTTATAAAGCACGAACTATGAGGCACTATGATCATACTTGAGCATTAGGTGTAGCTAAATATTTGAGTGTGTTTCATGAATGGATCAATGATTGAGCATGATGGGCTAAGGATAACTTGCTTTAGTGTTGATATTTTGAATTACATGGTTGCTTGTTGATATGCTTGAGTATTAAATTTTTCATGTCAAAACTGGACTATTGCTTTGAACCATCTAAAAGTCAAAATGTCCATGCTACAAAGAAAAAAAATATGTGATGAACATGTTAGGCATCATTCCACATCAAAAATGCTGTTTTTATCATTTACCTACTTAAGGATGCATAGGAATTAAGCTTGGGGATGCTAATACGTGTGCAACATATCTATAATTTTTGCTTGTTCCATGATGTTATATTATAAATCTTGGATGTTTTACAATCAATTTATAGCAACTTTATATAATTGTTTGGGACTAACCTATTGAGATAGTGCCAAAGTTCTAGTTGCTGTTTTTGCTTGTTTTTACTTCACAGAAACTCAGTACCAAATAAAGCCCAAACACCGTGAAAAAGTTTGAAGAATTTTTTGGACCAGAAGACACCAGATGGGCCAGACAAGTGCCATAGAGGAGGCATGAGGTTGGGATCACCCAGCAGGGTGCGCTAGAGGCCCCTAGCGCGGCCTTGTGGGTGGTGCCCACCTCATGACCCCCCCTCCACCGACTATTGCCTCTATAAATTCTGAAATATTCGGAAAACCCTAGAGGAGTCGACAAAACACAATTCCAGCCACCGCAAGTTCCAAAAGCTTGAGATCCAATCTAACACCAGCACGGAGGGGTTCATCTTCATCATTGGTGCCTCTCCTTTGATCTCTTATTTGCATTATTACCTATAGCCTCATATTTATTTTTCGAATCTTTGGTTTAGTTAGGCCAACTAGATCGACTTTTCTTGACATGGGAAGAGGTGCTTTGTGCTGGGTTCGATCTTGCGGTGTTCTTTCCCAGTGACAGAAGGGGCAGCAAGGCACGCATGTATCGTTGCCATTATGGATAACAAGATGGGGTGTATACCTAAATGAATAGATCTTGTCTACTTCATGTCACCGTTCTTATTGCATTACTCTATTTTCCCATGAATTTAATACACTAGATGTATGCTGGATAGCGGCCGATGTGTGGAGTAACCGAAGTAGATGCAGAATCATTTTAGTCTACTTGTCCTGGACGTGATGCCTATATAATGATCATTACCTGGATATCTTCATGATTATATGATCTTGAATCAATTGCCCAACAGTAATTTGTTCACCCACCGTGTGCCATACTCATGAGAGAAGCCACTAGTGAAACCTACAGCCCCGGGTCTACTTTTCCAACATATTGCTTTCCGATATGATATTTCGCTATTTTGTTTTTAGATCTATTAATCCAAAAAAACCAAAAATACATTGCTGCACGTTTTGTTTACCTATTTTATTTTTTGTTCTTGCGAGATCTATTTGCCGAAACTATCTTTACCTAATCTATCTTTTTATCGTTGAGAGCTTGACAACCTCTCTTACGCGTCGGGTTGCAAGTATTTCTTATTTGTATGCAGGTGCTGTTTACGTAGGTGCTTGATCTTCCTCTACGGATTAATACCTTGATTTCATAACTAAGGTAAATACTTACCGTCGTTGTGCTGCATCATCCGTTCCTCTTTGGGGAAATACCAATGCAGTTTCAAGCCACGTTAGTGACTCGGGACCATGGCATGGATGAGTGAGGCAATCTCCATGACTGAGCGACCATCAATCCAGCAATCGCTCCAAAAGCACAGGAGTAGCCATCGTCTAGGATCAAGAAAGTCGAAGCACACAAGATTGTTTGGAGGTCAAACATACAGGGGATGTGGAGGTGTTACCATGAGCGTTGCTATTTGATCTAGTGTAACCAGAGGGAGATCCCAAGATGATGTAGATCAAGGATGCCTAGGCTACAAAGGGCGATCGACATGCATACCTTGCTCCAACTGACGAGGAAATATCCGCCGCTTGCATCCTATGCCCATACTGGGTCAAAGTTGTGGATGGGGTGTTTCATTTACTTGAGAATAGATGGTGGATAGCCAAGGCGGGAAGGATGTGAACCGACATTGCACAGAGTACATGGCGAGCGAGAGGAAGTCTCTTGCCATAGGAGAGTAAGGAGGCCCACCATGGAGAATGATTTCGCTCGAGCTTGTTGATGATGGCTTGAAGAGATGAAGTGGGAAGCTTCCGAATGGATAGTGGCAACCCCATCTACCTAGCAAGGAAGTCTGCAATAGGTCACACGAGATTGCACTTGATGCTCACATAGTTGGCAGACATGTAGTGATGGGAGCAGTGAAGCACTTGGCAAAGTTTGTGCACAAACCAAAAGCGGTCCCAAAGATGTGGAGAAGCTCACGGAGAGAGGTGAGATTATGCGCATTGGGTTGGCACAAAATGACCGCGTCATTAGCATAGAGTGAAAAACAATCGAGGCCATTTGATGCGTCGTGAGGCGATGAAGAATCCCGACGGCAAAGACACGATGGACGAGGTTGATCATTCCATCGATTACCATGACGGAGGGCGTGTGGGTATAGGGCCTCCGTGACAGAGAAGTTTTTGGTGTTGCATCGGGGGACTCGAGAGACAATCGAGGAGAACAATCATGATTTCCGTGGAGAGGATGATACTAATCCATTCAGACCTTCGATGATCGAATCCAACATGGAGGAGTGTTTGGAGGAGTAATGGCTACAACAGGGAGTCGAATGCGCGTGCAATGTTGAGATTTAACATGGCATATGGATTTTTTTAGTTTGTGGATCTTGCGCATGCTTTGGTGGACGAGTAAAAAGTTGTCCAAAATGGCCCACCCCATGATGAACACAACCTGCTTGGTGGAGATCACGTCGTCGAGGCGGGATGCGAGGCATGATGAGGTTGATTAGCCAATAGTCGAAGAGGGAGACCATGTACTACTAATTGGGGAACAAGGTGGGGAGAGCTTCGTTGAGATTCTTGAAGCCCCAACCGTTAAGAGCGTATATCTTCGCAAAGGCATCACAAAAATGTCCACCTTGATAATATCGCAACACGCGCGCAAGAATTATAGTGAAGTTGTCAAGCCCAGGTTCCTTTTTAATACGTCTCCAATGTTTCTACAATTTTTGATTGTTTCCTGCTATTATATTATCATCCTAGTATACTGTTATGCAATTTTATATATTTTTGGAAACTAACCAATTAACCCAGTACCCAGTAGCAATTGTTGTTTTCTGCCTGTTTTGGTTTTTACAGAAAATCGATACCAAACGGAGTCCAAACGTTATGAAACTTTTTTAGGATTTTTTCTAGACAAGAATACATCCTAGAAGCTTCAAGGGAGGACCAAAAGACCAAGGAGGAGACAAGAAGACAATAGGGCACACCCGAGGGGTATGATGCGCCCTGATGTCTTGTGGGCCCCTTGTGGCACCGTCTAACCTAGTTCTAACGCTATAATTTACTAAATATTCTGAAACCTCTAGAGATCAACCCAAAACAACTCCCCCACCACAAGTATGTGTTCTTTCGTGATCCCATCTGGTGGCCTTTTCCTGCATCCCGCTGAAGGGTGAATCGATCACGAAGAGCTTCTACATCAACCTTGCTACCTCGCGGACGATGTGTGTGTAGTCCACCATAGAGGTACGGGTGCATAGTGATTAGTTAGATGGCTTCTTATCTCTCCTTGATCTTCAATACCATGTTCTATTCTAAGATTTATTTGATGTAATCCTCTTTGCGGTGTGTTCATTGGGATCGGGTGAATTGAGGGTTTATGATAAGATTATTCATAGAAAGTAATTGAATCTTTTCCGAATTCTTAATTGAATTCTTTTATGTGTGATTTATATGTCTATGTAATTTATTCCGACCTATGGTTTTCTTTGGCCAAGTTGATCTATCAATCTTGAGTGGAAGTGGTGAATAGTAGTGGGTGCAATCTTGCGGTGTCCTCACCCAGTGACAGAAGGGGCAGCGAGGCACATATTGTATTGTATTGTATTGTTCGTACTAAGGATAAACCGACGGGGTTTAATCATATTGATTTCTTTTATTTTGTCTATATTATGTTGTCTTGCTTAAAGCGTTACTCCGTCCATGTAAACTTAATTAACATAGATGTAGGCACGAGTCAATCGATAGGTGGAGTAATAGTATTATATGTAGGCAGGAGTCAGTCTTCTTGTCAGAGACGTAATGCCTATATAATTGATCATACCATGAATAATATCATAACTATGCACTTTTCTATCAATTGCCCAACAGTAATTTTTTCACCCACCATATGCCATGCTTATCAGAGAGAAGCCTCTAGTGAAAAATATGGCCCCTAGGTCTACTTTATTCATATTACAAAAACCAAAAATACCATGCTGTAATTTATTTTATTTTGAAATTTATCACTCTATCGCTATCAAATTTAACCTATGATATCAACAAGTACAAGGAGATCGTCAACCATCTTGCCTGCATTGGGTGCAAGTACTTGATCGTTTGTATGTAGGTAATGTCGACAATTGTTTGCTCGAGTCTCCTATTGGTTCGATGAACCTTCATTCTGAACTAAGGGAAATATTTGCTGCTACTACATTATTTCACACTTCCTCTTTGGGGAAAATCCTAACGCATCATAAGTATCAATTACCCTCCGGGAGCCTTGTGAGCGCCCACCAAATTTCCTCCCTAGATAAGGATTTATCTAGTTCGTTGAGATCAAACACCTGGGAATCAAGCACATCAAGATTGACGGTGAAGTCTCAAAGATCCGGGGAGCTCGAGGGTGCCGGAGAAGTGAAGGTAAGTAGCCTCGACCATGTCCTCATGGCTGAAACTAATGCCATCACAGAGTCGTAACTCAAAGATCATGTTCTTTTGGTTGGGATGCACAACGTTGAGACAAAGAAGGTCGAGTTGGTGTCGCCCTCTTTAGCCAGAAAAAAGTGCCTACTGAGGCGCAATGGATCTATCGAGCAACACGAGTTAAAGGTAGGATCCTTTTAGCTTAAGGCACATGCCAGTTTCGAATGAGAAGAGGGGACATACATCCCACACGGTCTTGAACCAAGCAATGAGCTCAGCACAATCGGCAACTGCAGGGGGAAAATATCACAAACTTCTTGCTCCATCGTTATAGGCATAGAGCCGTGACCTTAATACGCGCAAAGATGTGGCAAAAGGGGTCCACGTCGAGATCTACAGAGGCCCAGACGCCAGACAAGGCTTGATGAAAATTGTCCTACTTTATTCAAAATCTCTCAAAGTGGAAAGTTCGAGGTTCCTAGGAGTGAGAGGAGCAATCAATAAAAGCAGCGTGTGTCAGAAGTTGTCGAGGAGATGAGGAGGTACCAAACTAAAAGTCATGCAAATTGCAATTTAATAATTCTCTGTTCCCTTTGAGATATGGAAGGTAAACCATGGGCAATTTGGATTGATCTTTATTTCAGAAACAACCAGTTGGCTAACCCGTACAATTGTGAGGCTTGCATTACCCTAATTTTAATCCTGATAAATAACGTATTCCTTTTCTGTTGGCACTATTTTTCGGAACAATTCAAGAGAAATAAGAATCCAAAGTAAAAATTAATTTACCATGCTCAATTGTAGTGCTTACCTACTACTCCCATAATCTAGAGAAAGTATCTTGTGGAAATCTATACTTACAATGAAAAACTCAGTGAAACTCATGTATGAAAGCTTGAAAGTATTCTGAAAGAAATACAAGTATCTTAGAAAAGTGATGTTGGATAAACCTGTGGAATTTGAAATTCATATTCATATTCATTTATGAGATAGGAAAAAAATTTATGCATGAATAGTGATTTTGTAATTTTTTATTACTATTTCTCATTGATTTTCATATCACCGAGAGACTAAGTTTTCTCAAGCTTGAAATTCAAATTCATATTCATTTATGAGATAGGAAAACAAAATTATGCATGAATAGTGATTTTGTATTTTTTTTATTTCTCATTGATTTTCATATCACCGAGAGACTAAGTTTTCTCATTGATTTTCATATCACCTATGAGAAATAGTAATAATCTAGTCTCAGGCTTGAAAACAAAATCAATGAGAAATATTAATAAATGTTTTCTTGCATAATCAAAATCTTAAATCCAAGCCTGTATGTTGCATAATCGAATCTCCATCGTCGGTTTTATCTTTGTTTAATAACATACATAGATATTTGTCTCCTTTATGTGGTACTGATGTATTGGAGCTTAGGGGAAAGAATGTGAAAACATATAACAAAGGCAAATCTTTGTAATTGTGGGATCAATGAGCCATTTTGTTGGTCGTACGCACTCTGGCCACAAGTTCTTATGGGCCCACACATGCTCTCTCCTTCCCCTATCGAGACACACACCCCGATACACTAGTGAATATTAAAAAAATCTACATCACAATAAAGATCATACTGCTGGGGATAGATCACGAGATCGTGTTTTGAAGTAACGGTAGCGAAAGTAGAGTTGGTGATGTGCGTTGTAGATCAGCTATGTCATCTCCTTCACGCGTAGCCGATTTCCCTCTAGCAGTTCCTCGTGGATCCCTCACACAGTTAGTCAGAGAATCGTAGGTGCGATGCCTTCAAGATATCCATGCGTACGGAGAGTAATGTCAGACGACGGACTGCTAGGTTCAACCACTAAATATATGGGCGTGCGAAGTGGCGGTGGCGGTTGTAGTGGGGAGGAAAGGATCAACCCTGAAACATGCATCCCACTCCCCTTTATATGCATGATGTCATGTAGAAGCACAAGGTGTTATAGAACTTTCATGATACGTGAAGTGTCAACCGCATATGGAGCAAAAAGGAAGGCACTACTAACCCCACAAGTACATTGTCACTGATGTAGTTTCGTTCATACTGAAATTGAAGTTTCTAAATATTATAGTCTATAAGTTGCTATGTTAACAAAATAAAAATGAGTTTAATCTAAACTACAAATGAAAAGGTAAAAACAATAATTAAAAAAATACCATGTTAATAAGTTCAACGCTTGAGTAGTAAGGTGTTCTCTCATGGATTCTAGATTCATCACTACTAATACTATATGTGCTACATATGTCGAACATACCTATATATAGTATTCATAAGCTACTCTTTATGTTTCTAAGCATGTGGACCCAGATACATAATACGTTCGTGTCTAGGTAGACTTTGTACCACACACATCACCACCATAGTTTCCCTACTCCAGTTCTCACTATGGTAATTAAGAGTTTCCCCGTAGATGCATTCATAGCCACACAAAACTGACTAGATAACACTCTCTCAAGGACCTGCAAAACTCTGTAATGAGGAAATGATTCTCCATTATTCCTCTAGCAATTGCAAAGGTGAGGTAGAGAGACTTTTCCCATGACCTTGAATTGCCTCAATATCCAAACCTTTACAATGACAATAAAGCCAATCAAGGTGATCACTGATGGCTTGAGAATTTACGACATTTTTGATAGTGATTTTCATTTGGTTTCATTGGATTTTTATTATTATGTAGATACTTATAATGCTAATCCAACAAAATAGAGGAAAATCTACTTTTCGTTTGGATGGTAGGAAATTCCATATTTGGAAGGAGATTGTTGTGAATCAAGCAAATTGGATCAACTTTCCGTAAGAGAGCATTGTCAACACGCGCACCAGAGTGAAAGACGATGTTCCATACGACCACACACGGTCGTTTGGAGTGCCCACAACCCCTCCTCGTCTACACAAGAAACTTTTGTGAAGGGGACATGGGGAGAAGAGAACACTAGAGATGACCCACAACTGTAGGGGGTCAATCATAGTACTTTCGATAAGTAAGAGTGTCAAACCCAACGAGGAGCACGAGGAAATGACAAGCAGTTTTCAACAAGTTAAATTCTACCAGCACTGAAATTATAGGTAATAGGTAGTTTTATAGCAAGATCATTGGTAATGAGAAAGTAACGATAATGGTGAATAAGGTGCAGAAAGGTAGCCCAATACGTTTGTGGCAAAGGACAGGCAAAAATGATCTCTTATAATAAGCAAAGCGTTCTTGAGGGTACACGGGAATTTAATCTGGTCACTTTCAACATGTTGGTTTGATTTGCGTCCGCTACTTTCATAATTTGATATGTGGGTGGACCTGTGCTTGGGTGCTGTTCTTATTTGAACAACATCCCACTTATGATTAACCCCCTCGCAAGCATCCGCAACTACGATAAAAGTATTAAGATAAAATCTAACCATAGCATTAAACATGTGGATCCAAATCAGCCCCTTACAAAGTAGCACATAAAATAGGGTTTAAGCTTCTGTCACTCTAGCAACCCATCATCTAATAACTACTCCATAATGCATTCCATTAGGCCCAATGATGGTAAAGTGTAATGTAGTTGACGTTCACATGACACAACTAAGGGAATGACAACATACATATCAATGAAATATCAAACACATATCAAATTCACATGATTACTTGCAACATGACTTCTACCATGACCTCAAGAACAAAGGTAACTACTCACAAATAATATTCATGCTCAAAATCAGAGGGGTATTAAATAGCATAATGGATCTGAACATATAATCTTCCACCGAATGAACCATATAGTAATAAACTACGTAACGTAATCAACACTACTACTCACCCAAAGGTACCAATCTGAGGTTCCGGTACAAAGATTGCACACAAGAGATGAACTACAGTTTGATAGGAGATGTTGATGAAGATTGGCCTCCTAGGGATGAGAGGTTTGTTGGTGATGATGATGGCTTCAATTTCCCCCTCTGAGAGGGAAGTTCCCCCGACGAAATCGCTCCACCGGAGGGCAAAGGTGCTCCTGCCCAAGTTACGCCTCGATACGGGGGCGTTCCGTCCCGAAAGTACTCTCTTTATTTTTTCCTTGTCAAAACACCTTAAATACCAGAAGATGGGCACCGAAGGTGGGCTGGACTGAGCACAACCCACCAGGGCACGTTTGGGGGGGGGGGTGGCATGTCGTGGTGTCTTGTTCTCACCAGGTAGCCCCCCTCCGGTAGTTATTTGCTCTAGTATTTTTTTTTATTCACAAATAATTATTCGTGAAGTTTCAGCTCATTTGAAGATGTACAAAATAAGTTTCTCTAATATGCTTTTTCAGGTCCAAAATTCCAGCTGTCGACATTCTCCCTCTTTGTGCAAACCTTGCATATTATGAGAGAAAAGGCATTATAATTACTCCATAAAACATTATTATGCATAAAAAATTATAAATAATAGTAGGAAAACGTGATGCAAAATGGACGTATCAACTCCCCCAAGCTTAGACCTTGCTTGCCGTCAAGCGAAAGCCGATATCGAAAAACATGTCCACATGGTTTGAGAGAGAGGTGTCGATAAAAACAAAATACGGACATAGTAGCATCATGCTTATTATCATATCAGCAAGAAAATTATCATAAGACTCTTTCATATAACTTTTATTCTATAACATCATCATATAACTTCTTATGAACAAGTAACAATTCATCACAACATAGAAGTATAAAGCATAAACCTTACTGAAAACCAACAAACTATGTTCTCAGTCAACTTTGCAACTACAATTTATCATATTTTCAGAAAGGGTCTCATGTGGGAACCTTTTGGCAAGTCCACATACTCCACCATCATTTAATCTTCTATGATTGCTAACACTCACAACATACCCATGAGCAAAGAGTTTCGACCAGACACATAGAAAGATAGGGGCTTATAGTTTCGCCTCCCAACGTATTCACCTCTTATCAACAATAATAACTCATGCTCACTCATATCCAACTACATATATGTGCCTAGATCTTTCCTCAACACACGATGATCGCAAAAAGAGAAAAAATAAAAAGGAATAGGGAAGAATACTTTGACTCTTGCATAACAGTAAATACATAAAAGTAAAAGATAGGCCCTTCGCAAAGGGAAGCATAGGTTGTCATGCAATTTTTAGTTTGTATGTCAAATCCCTTAGTTCAAAAGAATGTCGCGTTGTATTGCACCCTGTGATAGCAACCTTTATTATGCAGTCCATCGCTTTTATTACTTTTCCATCACAAGTTCGTACAACACTCAGTTTTCTTTTAAACTAATTGATCAAACACATTTAGAAGCGATTTTTATTGCCTTAATGCACCAATGACAACGTACTTGCAAGATCTTATTCAATCCATAGGTAGGTATGGTGGAACCTCAAAACATGAGTTTGGGTTTAGGGTTTTTGGATGCACAAGTAGTATCTCTACTTAGTGCCGAATTTTTGGCTAGAAAATATAGTGAGCAAGCACCACATGTTGAAGGATCTATGACAATATAACTTCTATGTGAATATGAACAAACATAAATCATTACGTTGTCTTCCTTGTCCAACGTCAACAGTTTTGGCATATAATATTTAATAGGGGCTCACAATCATAAAAGATGTCCAAGATAGTGTATTTGCATGTGAATCTTATCTTCCCTACTTAATTATTTCATGAACTGCATCATTGACCAATGCTATGTTTGTCAATCTCCAATAAATTTTACCACTTATACTTTTCCTTATGTGATGGCATTACTTGCCATAATATTAGCATATGATCCTTTTCATTTGTTTCCTTTTTATTTTGATTGCAACAAGAAAGTAAAGAAGCAAGATCTCAAACTAAATTTTCTTATATAATTCTTACTCGATTACATAGATAGGTAGATCACAAAACTAGCACTCAAAAATAGATCATACTAAACTTTTATTCAACTAAGTCATGAAATATCTAAGCATTGAAATAATAAGTCAAGGTAAAAGGTGATGGTGATACGATACCGGGGCATCTCCCCCAAGCTTGGCACAAGCCAAGGGGAGAGCCCATACCCTTGTACTCAAGTCTCCTTCGATGGTGAAGATGATGAAGGTGGTGGTGGTGATGAAGTGTCACACTGCATCCTCAATAGGTACTCCAATTTACGGATGACACTCCAAAGGGTGATGATGTGCTCCTCTAGCAAAATATTTTCACGAGTGAGAAATTTATTCTGAACATGAACCGCTTCGAAGGCCCTAATAGCTTCAATTTTAGTGGGGGTCAGATGATCATAATAAGATCGAAGGATATCTTCTTCTTCCTCCTCTTCCGCTGGCATGGATTGCCCTTCTTCTTGAGCTTGATCCCTCATAGCTTCCTTGCCCTTGTATTCATTGTTGACTTCTTTTGGCTCCTCTCTCTTCAGCTCCATCTTCATCAACCAAGCATATTATTCTACGTTATTGGAGGAGGAGGAGGAAGACATGATGCGTGGCTTGATAGATCTGATAGGAAAACAACACAAAACAAGAACATGGGATTTTGTGTGATGCGGTGGTCAAAGCAAACCGGGATATATATAAAGATTTTTTACCTTGGGAAACAAGAATATGGAAGGAAAATGGAGTCGGGAAGGTGCTCGAGGAGGGCACAACCCACCATGGCACGCCAGGGAGGGCAGCTTGCCCTGGTGTATCATGCTCACCTCGGTTGCTTTCTTGTTTATTTCTTATTTTGCTATTTTTTATATTCCAAAACTAACAGAAAATATTTTGCGTATTTTTCTGAGTCCGTTTACTTACCGTATCACGTACCTCCTCCTTTTCAAGATTCTGTAGTGTTTTGGAAGGTTTCTCTTATGTGTTCCTACGGTGTCATGGTTTGGATAACATTGCTTTCAACATTAATGGGCGTACCTGAGATATAGTGTTTAATTCTTTATCCATTGACCACCTTTGGGTTAGTACCTTCGACATTATTAATCTTGATAGCTCCAGAGCGATAAACCTCTTCGATAACATATGGTCCTTGCCATTTGGAAAGAAGTTTTCATGCAAAAAATCTAAAACGAGAGTTGTAAAAAAGAACATATTCTACAACTTTGAATTCCCGCTTTTGGATTATTTTTTCATGCCATCTTTTAACTTTTTCTTTGAATAGTTTGGCATTTCCATAAGCTTGGGGTTCTCCATTCATCTAGTGAGCTAATACCAAATAATCTCTTTTCTCTGGCAAGTTTGAAGTCATAGTTGAGTTCTTTAATTGCCCAAAACACTTTGTGTTCTAACTCTAGAGGCAAATGAAAAGCTTTCTCATATACCATTTTATACAGAGACATACCCATAGGATTTTTATAAGTAGTTCTATAGGCCCAAAGTGCATCATCTAGTTTCTTAGACCAATTCTTTCGGGGCCTATTGACATTTTTTTGTAATATTAATTTTATTTCTCTATTGCTAAGTTCAACTTGAACACTAGATTGAGGGTGATAGGGTGATGAAATTCTCTAGTTAACATCATATTTAGCAAGCATATTACGGAAATCACCATCAATAAGGTTTGAACCACCATGAGTCATTAAATATCCAGGGACTCCAAACCTCGGGAAAATAACTTCTTTAAGCATTTTAATGGAGGTGTTATGATCAGCACTACTAGTTGGAATAGCTTCTACCCACTTAGTAACATAATCAACGGCAAACAAAATATGAGTATACCCATTAGAGGAAGGAAAAGGTCCCATATAATCAAAACCTCAAACATCAAATGGTTCAACAACAAGTGAATAATTCATAGGCATTTCCTGACGCTTACCGATATTAGCAATTCTTTGATATTCATCACAAGACAAGACAAACTTACGGGCATCCTTGAAGAGAGTAGGCCAATAAAAACTAGTTTGCAATACCTTGTGAGCAGTTCTATCTTCCGCATGATGTCCTCCATAGGCTTCGGAATGACATTTCCGTAGGATTTGTTCCTGTTCATGCTCAGGTACACAATGTCTAATAATACCATCTACTCCTTCTTTATAAATATGTGGGTCATCCCAAAAGTAATGCCTTAAATTGTAGATGAATTTTTTCTTTTGTTGGTATGTGAAACTATGTGAAACTTTGGAATCAACGATGTAAGATCTAAATTTATCACAAGCAACCACAACTGCTAAAAATTCTTTTTCAGTAGTAGCATAATTTCTTTGGGTATTATCTTTAGTTTTGCTAGCATAATGGATAACATTAAATTTATTATCAACTCTTTGTCCTACAACAACACCAACAACATATTCACTAGCATCACACAAAATTTCAAAAGGCAAGTTCCAATCAGGTGGTTGAACAATAGGTGCATAAGTTAAGGCTTTCTTAAGTGTCTCAAAGTCTTCTACGCAATCATCATCAAAACAAAGGGAATATGCTTTTGTAAAAGATTAGTAAGAGGCCCATAATATTTGGAGAAGTCTTTTATAAACCTCCTATAGAAACCAACATGACTAAGGAAACTCCGAATACCTTTAATATCTTTAGGACATGGAATTTTCTCAATTGCATCAACTTTAGCTTGATCCACCTCAATACCTCGTTCAGATATTTTATGCCCCTAGACAATGCCTTCATTAACCATAAAGTGGTACTTCTCCCAATTAAAGACGAGCTCAGTTTGTTCACATCTCTGCAAAACTTGATCAAAGTTGCTTAAGAAATCATCAATAGAAGTTCCATAAATGGAAATATCATCCATGAAACCTCCACAATCTTTTCACAAAAATCATAGAATATAGCAGTCATACATCTTTGAAAGGTAGGATGTGCACTGCATAAACCAAAAGGCATACGTCTATAAGCATAGGTTCCAAAAGGACAAGTAAATGTAGTTTTCTCTTGATCAGATTGGGACACGGGTATTTGAAGAAAAGGAATATCCATCCATGATGGGGTTATTATAGCCGGCTACTTACAGCCGGCTGGCACGCAGTAGGTAGGTGCGTTGCCGACTGGATCGAGGCCGACTGGTCAAAAAGCCGGCTCAACCCCCGGCCGGCTGCCTTCGAGCCGCCCCCTCCGTTGAACCTTGGGCGGACAAGCTCCTGTCTCATCCCTCTGCACGTAGGTAAGGTGACACAACTGGACCCCGACGACGGGTGCCAATGTAGCCACAGTGGTCGCTGACACACAGGCGCGCGTGGCTACATTTCGGATGGTCGTACTGCTGACCTTGGCCGACCACGACCGGGCGGGGCAAGAGTGCGGCACGCCCCCTCCCACTCGATTACCTGCTCTGGCATGGATACAATGCAGCCGGCTGTACCAGAGACTTCGGCCGGCTGACGCAAGACGCCGCCGCCCGGGCAACCCGTGTCGTAGCAGGTGTGCGGGGGACAATCACAGAGTCGGCTGGCGGGCCCCAGTGGGCGATGGGACCGCACAGCCGGTGGACCCTACAAGCGACGAGACGGCTTGCAAGGCGGGGCCCTCTGGCCAGCCGGAGAGGCTGCCAGCCGGGTTCCCCCACTTTGTACCACAGGAATATTGTAAGCCGGGGGGTTGGCCTATAAAACCGCCCGAGCCCCCATGCAACGGGGATGAGAGATCACACACCCACACCCACGCGACTCTTCCCACATATTTACCTTCGTAGCAGAGGAAGGTGAGCCGGCTGCTCCCTCTTCCTCCTCTAGACAACAGCTCTAGGAGCAACCTTGTAACCACACCCATCCATCAATAGGACTAAGAAGGACTAGGGGTGTTACCTCCTATGGAGGGCCCTGAACCTAGGAACATCGTGTGTCTTCATCGCTTGTACCTAATCCCGCACCCGGAGCCCGTCGGCGTTCTTCGGCCACAACCACCTTCGATAAGCCTACCCATGGCATCCATCAGGAGAAAATGACGACACTTGGCGCCCACCATGTGGCCAAACGCGGCACCGGCCAGATTCATGCTCCGGGCAGGACCCCTCGCCATTCCCCAACACTATCGCACATCCAGGAGAAACCACGGGCTCGTGGGGCTTGCTCCGACAGGCCCCGCGGGTAGCATCGTTGACCTCACGCTCGACATCGACACGCTCACCGAGCGCTTTGGCAGGCTAAGCCTTGCCGAAGCATCGGTCGCTGACGAGTACCCTAGCCAGGTGCTTGACTGCGTCAACCCATCCAGGGCTATGGGCATGCTCGCCACGACCCAGTCTGGCAGCTCCCATGTCCGTGTGGGAGCGATGGCCATCATCTCCTCCACCTCATGGTCATGTGAGGGCCGAGGCCGGCACCACCGCAGCCCGCTTCGGCACCTCCGATCTGCTCGACACGGCCCTTCGGGGCCTGAGCACTCCCATTGCTCCGACGGCAAACCCTGACGTCGCCACGGCCGAGCTGGAGGCGGCTCACCGCCTCCTGTTCAAGGACGCCAGCGCCCTCATGGCCACGTGGTGCCGCATGCAAGCTGCTCAGCGAGAATACGCCTCCGCCTACGGTCTCACCCCTGCTATGATCGAGCCCAGCCGGCGTGGGGCTGTGCATGACCGCGGTCACGTGGTTACCGAAATATTGGGCGGCAACATGCCTGTCTACGACACCCCGCGGCCAACCTGCGGGCCGCCAAGGTAGCCTATGAGGATTTGGCTACCTTGGAGGGTGAAGAACGTGCCGCCCGCGAGCGTCACATCAAGGACCTCATCGACGCGGCCGACGTGCTATAGCATCAGCTCGCGGTGGGCGGCGGTGCCTCCGCCCCCGGCTCGAGCGCGAGGGCACGGGGACTGCTTGCCGTCAGCCAGCTCAGCACTCCTGCTCCCCTCATGCCTCCGGTCGCCTGGTCGAGGTAAGCAACCCCCAGCCCTCTTAGCTGCCGGGGAATGAGCAGCCGGCAATAAACAGCCAGCGCACCAACAACCTGCCTCGCAGCGGCCGCCACCACGAGGCGCAGCGACGAGCATACACCACCCCCACGGCGTGAGCCAGAATGATTAGTTCCGCCTGTCATCCGCCCCGAGCTCTCAGCCCGACTTGGACCACGCATCCCCCACAGCGAGAATGATGCATGTCTCTGCATCGACCGGCTCGCGCAGTCGGCCCTCCTCGAGGAGGAGGACTCGATTGGCCCGGCGTTCTTCGGCCCTCGGATCCGCAACGAGCCGTTCCCAACCGGCTTCACGCTCCCCCGAGACACCCCGAAGTACAACGGGGCCGCCAAACCCGAAGACTGGCTGATCGACTACACCACCGCGGTTGGCATCGCCAGGGTGAACAAGCGCATAGCCATTCACTACGCTCCCCTCATGTTGATCGGCTTGGCCCGCACCTGGCTCAACAGCCTGGCGGCCGGCAACATCAACACTTGGACGGACTTTGAGGAAGCCTTTATACGCAACTTCATCGACACCTACAAGCGGCCTGACCGCTCCCGTGATCTGACCATGTGCATTCGGGGGCCAAACGAGTCCCTCCGTGACTATCTCACCTAGTGGACCGAGCTCCACAACTCCTGTGAGGGGGTGCACGAGGTGCAAGCCATATAGTACTTCATCGAAAGCTGTCGCGACGGCACCCCCCTCAAGCACAAGCTCCTGTCCTCTGAGCCGGCTACGCTAGCCAAACTCGTAACCAAGGCGGACAAGTATGCCATAGCCGACTCCGCCATTCGGGTCAAAACGACCCCGCCTGCCAAGGCAACACCGACGCCGGTGGCATCCCGACCGGCTACCGACAACCGGCATCCATAGAACAACAAGCACAAGAATGACCAGCTCGACTCCCGCTACGGGAGCCGGCAGGTTGCCACCATAGAGGAGCAGGAACCGACTGTCGAGTCTTCTAGCCAGCGGCAACGCACTAGCAAGGCTGCCTGGCAGCCCAAGCTCACGTTCGAGCAGATGCTCGACCTCCCCTGCAAGAACCACTTTGGGGCCAAGCCCTGCAAGCACACGCTCCAGTAGTGCAGCTTCTCACAGTACCTAGCCCGGGGGCCGGCCTCCCGGCTCCTCCCGCGCCGCCAGCCCGTGCGCCGGCCCTAGGACCAGCTGTCGCCTCGGTGCCAGCTCCGGCTCCAGCCCAGAACGACGGTTGCCTGGACGACCAATTCCCCAACCAGGACGGTTTGTACGTCGTCTTCACTAGTGAAGAGATGGGCAAACATGCTTAACATTGGCTCCATCGTGAGGTTAACGCCACCATGCCGGTAACTCCCCAGTTCATGCACTGGTCGGAGAAGCTGGTCACCTAGAGCCGGGCAGATCACCCGGCCATGAGCCGAGTCCCGACGGCTATGCTCTGGTCCTCGACCCCACCATTGCCACCGAGAAGCACACCTGCCGCTTCTCACGGGTGCTGATTGATGGTGCCAGCAACATCAACATCCTCTACCTCGACATGATGCGCACGATGGGGTTAAAAATAGAAGACCTTTAGGGGAGCCGGACAGTTTTCCACGACATCGTGCCTGGAAAGTCCTGCTCCCCTATCAGCAAGATTGAGCTTGACGTCCTCTTCGGCAGCTCCGGTCACTTCTGTCGCGAGACGGTGTTGTTCGAGGTAGTGGACCCCGAGAGTCCCTACCACACGCTGCTGGGCCGTCCGGCCCTTGTCAAGTTCATGGCGGTCCCCCATTACGCCTACCTCAAGCTCAAGATGTTGGGCCCCAAACGACTCATCACCATTGCGGGAGACTATAAGATGTCGCTCGAGTGCACTCGAGACGGCAGCCGGCTAGCCGATGCCTTGGAGATACCCGAGGAAAAGCAGAAGCTCGACCATCTCGTGGCCCTTGCCGCCAGCCGGCCGGCCGTGCAGGCTCCTCCCTCGTAGTCAGTCGGTGAAACCTCCTTCTAGCCGTCCAAGGACACCAAGCAGATCCCGCTCGGCCCGGCCAACCCCGCTCAGTGCGTCACCATCGACTCCCGCCTCGATAGCAAATAGGAAGGCGAGCTCGTCAACTTCCTCCGTGAGAATCAGGACATCTTTGCATGGTCCCCCAAGGACATGCCGGGTATTCCGAGGAAGTTCGCCGAGCACAAACTGCACGTCCCTCCGGATGTTAAACCGGTCAAGCAACCCCTATGCCGTTTCTCTGAGAAGAAGCGGCGTACTATAGGAGAAGAGATCGCGTGACTGCTCGTAGACGGCTTCATCATGGAAGTTTTCCACCCAAACTGGCTGGCCAACCCAGTCCTGGTACTGAACAAGAATAAGACCTGGCGCATGTGCATTAACTACACCAGCCTGAACAAGGCATGCCCTAAGGACCCGTTTGCCCTGCCGCAGATCGATCAAGTCGACTCCACGGCCGGCTACAACTTGCTGTCCTTCCTGGACGCCTACTCCGGCTATCACCAAATCAAGCTGGATCCGGAGGACCAGCTCAAGACCTCCTTCATCATGCCTTTTGGGGCTTACTGCTACATCACCATGTCCTTCGGCCTGAAGAACACCGGCGCCACCTTCCAATGCTACATGCAGAAGTGCCTAATGCCTCAGATAGGTAGGAACGTCCACGTCTACGTCGACGACATCGTCGTCAAGACCAAGAAGCATTTCAGCCTCCGCGACGATCTCCAGGAAACCTTCGCGAACCCGCGCGAGTACAAGATCAAGCTCAACCTAGAGAAGCGTGTCTTCGGTGTCCTAACCGGCCAGCTCGTGGGTTTCTTTGTGTCCGCCCGCGGCATCGAAGCTAACCTAGAGAAGATTAGTGCGATCGAGTGCATGCCCAAGCCGACCCGGCTCCGTGACATCCAGAAGTTCACCGGCTGCCTTGCCTCGCTCAGCCAGTTTATCAGCCGGCTGGGGGAGAAGGCCTTACCGCTCTACGGGCTCCTTCGCAAGATGGCTCTGGTCGAGCCAGGCCACATGAAGAGGCCGGGCATGTTCGATTGGCCCAACGAGGTGGACAAGGCCTTCCGCTGCCTCAAGCGGGCTCTCACCCACGTGCTCATCTTGGCCATGCCGGCTAAAAAGGAGCCTTGGTCGCCTACATCTCGGCGACCACACACGTCATCAACATCGTCTTGGAGGTTGAGCGGACAAAGGAGGGCAAATCCCTGCCAGTCCAGCGACCCGTCTACTACCTCAGCGAGGTCCTGTCCGCCTCCAAGCAAAACTACCCCCACTTCCAGAAGATGTGCTATGGCATATACTTTGCCGCCAAGAATGTGAAGCAGTACTTCCAGGAGCACACCATCACCATGGTGAGCACGACCCCACTCGGCGAGATCATGATCGGCCGGGACTCCACTGGCTGATTGCCAAATGGGTCATCGCCCTCACCAACCACGAGATCCAGTACGAGCCACATACCGCCATCAAGTCGCATGCGCTGACCGACTTCCTCGTCAACTGCGCGGAGACCGAGTTCATACCGCCTCCCCCAGACTCCACGCATTGGCGCATGCATTTCGACGACTCAAAAATGAGGACCAGCCTGAATGCCGGCATAGTCGTATCCTTCCCAAAAGGTGACCAGCTCAAGTACGCCCTCCAGATCCACTTTGATGCCTCCAACAATGTGGCCGAATACGAGGCCATCGTCCACGGCCTCCAGCTCACCAAGGAGATCAGCATCAGGCCCATCCTATGCTTCCGCGACTCCGACCTCATGGTGCAGCAGGTCTCTGGTGAATGGGACGTCAGAGACGCCAACATGGCCAGCTACTGCTTCCTCGTACAACAACTCGCCGGCTCCTTTGAGGACTGTGAGTTCCACCATGTCCCGCGGGCGGACAACAAGGCGACCGACATGCTGACGAAGATCGGCTCCACCCGACAAGCCATCCCAGCTGGCGTCTCCCTCGAGCGGTTGCTCAAACCATCCATCAAGCCTTCCCTAGAGTCGGAGTCCATCTTCGTGTCGGCCGATGCTGTCGGCCCATCGGCGGCTCCGGCTGCTCCCTTGGCATCTTCACCACCGGTTCCTCCTACCCCAGCTGCCTTGCCGGCGCAGGCTGAGTCGGCCTAGCCGGCTGCGTGCGAAGCAGCCGGCTCCGATGCCGCGGCTATCATGATGGCAGTCGACGCCCCTCATGCCGCCCCCAACCTGGGAGCTGGCGTGCCGGCCCCGGGGGCTGGTGAGCCGGTCCCGGGGACTGACCACCCAGGCCCGGGGGCTCCCGAGCCAGCCCCGTCTCAGCTCCCTCATGGGCCCAGCCCATCCTGGCATTCCTTCTGCATGGCGAGCTCCCCCCAAACGCGGCCACGGCAAGACAAATCCAGTGTTGGGCCTTGGCCTACAACATCATCAATCACGAGCTTGTCCACCGCAGCACCACCAGCATCTTCCAATGGTGCGTCGAGATGGAGAAGGGTCAGGAGATCCTCCTCGACATCCACCAGGGCGAGTGCGGGCACCACGCCGCCTCCAGGACCCTGGTGGCTAAGGCCTTCTGCCATGGTTTCTACTAGCCGACCGCTTTGGAGGTGGCCAAGAAGCTGGTCGACGAGTGTGAGGGCTGCCAGCGCTTCAGCACACAAAGCCACATGTCGGCTTCGGGCCTCCAGACCATCCCGCTCTCGTGGCCCTTCGTCGTCTGGGGGCTGGACATGGTGGGACCCTTCAAAACCGCACGAGGCAGCATGACACATCTGCTGGTGGCTGTCGACAAATTCACCAAGTGGATCGAAGCCCGGCCAATCAAGAAGCTGGACGGCCCGACGACCGTCCGGTTCATCAACAACATCATGTTCGCTACGGTATCCCCCATAGCATCATCATCGACAACGACACGAACTTCACCAAGGGCGCGCTCGCGCATTTCTGCTCCAAGTAGGGCATTCAGCTCGACTTGGCCTCCGTCGCTCATCCACAGTCAAACGGCCAGGTCGAGAGGGTGAATGGCCTAATGTTGTCCAACATCAAGCCCTGGCTCGTAACGTCGCTGGTAAGGTCAGACAGTTGTTGGGTCGACGAGCTGCCAGCTGTCCTTTGGAGCCTCAAGACCACTCCCAACCGATCAACCGGCTACACACCCTTATTCCTTGTGTACGGGTCTGAGGCGATCATTCCAACCGACATTGAGTTTGACTCGCCTTGGGTCGCCCTGTACATGGAGAAGGACACAAAGGAGGCAAGAAGGACATCGTCGACCTACTCGAAGAAGCCTGTAAACTGGCCCTGAGCCGGACGGCCATCTATCAGCAGAAGCTCCGGCACTACCACAGTAAGCGGATCCGGCCGCTCTCCTTCCGCGAAGGAGACCTGGTGCTCAGGAGGATCCAGCGGACAGCCGGTCACCACAAGTTGTCTTCCTCATGGGAGGGCCCATTCATCGTCAGCACGACACTGCACAACAACGAGTACTACCTGATAGACGCCCAGAAGCCACAAAAGCACAAGAGAGACGCCTCCGGCGAGGAAACCGAGCGCCCGTGGAACGCAATGCTCCTCCATCCGTTTTACTGCTGAGAAAACCAGTGTATGTAAGTATCCTTCCCACTGTTTGGGATATCGCTTATCATTATCATCTCAGTCGGCTGGAGATAAGAGATTAATCAGGAAATCAGACGATTAATCGATTTTATCGGTGGACTATTAATCGGCCAGTTCTTTTTATAAGTCATAGGTTTCAAGCATTGATAAGATAAAAATAGATACAATCTTCAGTAAAACATGCCTTTAAATATGACAATACTACAGAACACTACATCAATATATAACAGTAGCACATGCCCTTTTTTGCATGTTCCAAAATTCAAATAGGGCACCAATTCATACTACAGCAGTGCATATGATAGTAAGTAGGACAACACTACAGCAACACATGTGCTGTTTTTGCATGTCTCAAAGAGTGCATATATAATAAATATTACATGGCAGATACACTTAATAGTTGAAAGCTGTACAGTACAATACATCAGTGCATATAATAGTCTTGCTACTATGCAAGCAAATACAGAAGAAGGTCCAGAATAGTTCAAAGTTCAAACAAGTTTAATAAGGTCATCAGAAAACATAAATAAAATAGTTTCTTGCTACTTTACTTTTTCTAGCAGTAGCACACAGCCAAACGTCAATCAACACATAGTCCTTCCTTTGCTCTCTGATTCTCACAACTCACAACGAAAAGTCCAAAATAAAGTACTAGGCTGCTAGCAAGCATAAGACATTTTCATTGGCATAGAATTCAAGGTTGCATACGGTCTTCGTCACCATTGTCACTTTCTTCTATCCTATTCCCAACCACATCAGCATCAGACTCGAACTCTATCTCATCCTCATTGATAGGCACAATGTCATTTTCATCATCGGAAACAAACTCTTCCACTTCATGTAGTTCTCTCACCCTTTGACTTCTACGAGGCTCCATTGCATTGTCATCTTCGGTTTCCCCCATCTCATCATCAATGTAATTATCTTCACATATCCAATGTTGGGCTATGGAAGCATCATCACCAAGGAGGACATCACAAGATGATGAGTACTTCTTTTGCTTGTCTATGTAGGAGATATGCCCTAGAGGCAATAATAAATGTTATTGATTATCTCCCTGTTCATAATTATGTTTATGTTCCATGCTATAACTGCAATGATTCTCGAGTCTACAAATAAAACGAGGCTTGGAGGGAAACTCATGTGCACGTGTGGGATAATAAATGGTAAAATGTATTCCTAGTCTGGCCTCTAAGACTGGCTCAAGTATTGCATGATGATCCTGTTTTCCTGATCATGGGCATGGCTATGCCGGCAATTTTGAGGGCACAATGTTAGAAGAACATTTGTGTTGAATCGACCCAAATTAATGTTATGCTATGAGATACATTCGTCATAAGTTAATGGTTAATAACACAGAGAAGTTAATGTTTGCATAATTCCTTAGACCATGAGAGTATCGAGTTTCTTCATGCTTGCTTCATGAACTTTGGGGTTTGTTAAACGTCATCCGTAAATGGGTGGCTATTACGGCGGCTTACAGGTTCATGGAAAAGTAAGTGAAGTGACTTGATAGCTCAAGATTGGGATTTGCTCCTCCGACGATGGAGAGATATCTCTGGGCCCTCTCGGTGTTACGGTATCCATCATTGTTTGGCCAGACACTTTGCGATTTGATCACGGGGATGCCGGAACACGGGAACGAGAAAAGAGAACAATACCGATAACGAGGTAACTGGCATAGTGGACAAGTTGTTGATCCATGGGGATGCCAACATGTCTCACCTCGGGTATTTGTAACATATCGCGAAGCAACAGGAATAGCACACGGCAACTGGAGGTTCACTCGAATATTTATTCGTGTGGGTATAGGGATCGATATGGGTGTCCACGGCTCCGATGTTGATCATTGATCGGAAGGGGTTCCGGGTCATGTCTATGCTTCACCGAACCTATAGGGTCACACGCTTAAGGGTCATCTATCTGTTGAATACTAGACAGGGAGTCTGAGAGAAAATCACCGAAAAGTTTCGGACACCGGAAAAGTTTCGGACAGCGGAAATGTTCCGCAGACAGGTCACCGGAACAGTTTCGGTGAAACTGAAAAGTTGTTTCAGAGGATACCATAAAGTCAAATTGGTTTTGGCACATGCCTGATAATTCTTGGAGGGTGCCAGAATCATTCTGGAAACTTCTGGGAATTTTCCGGAAGAATAACCGGAAATGTTCCGGAGCTGCCGGAACCGCTTCAGATGCTTTTCACAGATGAAAATCACTATTCCGGAATTGTTCCGGATCGTATTGAAAATTATTTTAGTGGGTACTGGAAATGTTCCAAGCCCACATAAATATTTTTAGTTCGAACGGACGCTGAAAAATATCGTCATGAATAGTGAAAGTGCTTTTTGGATTACTTTATTGGAAACACTATTTTGTGAATAGTGGAAACACTATTCGTGAATAGTGGAAACACTATTATGAATAGTGGGAAACACTATTGGGAGAAAATATCTGATGACTAGTGAAAACACTATTACGAAATAGTGGAAAACACTATTGTGAATAGTGGGAATCACTATTTTTGAATAGTGGAATCACTATTATGAATAGTGAAAATATCTGAGGGCATTTTGGTATTTTTACCATAGTCTCTCATCCTATAAATAGGGGTGAGGAGGCAGCCCAAAATCCTCATCCTTGTGCTCTCATACACATGCTTTGCTTTGCAAGCTCTCTCTCTCCCTCCCAGCGAAATAGTTTCGTAGAGCCGAAAGGTTGTCTGGGTTCCGGCAGGAACTAGTTCTGGACGGCGAAGCCCTGCCGGATAGATGACACCGTATGTGTGCAACTCTGTAGAGAGATCGTAGTTTCGGTCTTAGTTCGAGAGTGCCTCCCGAAGGGCTGTCTGTGTGACCGTCCGAGTTTTGGAGGTCCTCCCGAAGGGCTGTCCGAGTGACAGTCCAAGTTTTGGAGGTCCTCCCGAAGGGCTGTCCGCGACACCGTCCGGGGGACTGTGTGACCGCCTCCCGGAGGGCTGTCCGAGGGGCAGATGAGGGTATACATCCTCGCGGTTGGGAGGTTGTAAATCCTAGCTGTGGGGATCTGCACCGCCGTTCGTCATCGACTCTACTTCCGCTGCGCTACGAGTCGGTAACGAAAATGATCAAACCTTGTATGCAGTCTCCATAGTGGTCCTGGGCTGGTGCGTAGGTCGGGAAATTTTTGTTTTCTGTCGCGTTCCCCAACAGTCTAGCATTCTTCCATTGAATTGAATATAAACTAGATCGTCCCTACGACGCACATCTAGTTTATTTCTCCTCTTTGCATCTACCTACAAATTGCAAAGTGAAGCTTAGAGATTCACATCTTGTCAAAAACAAAGTAAGGATCAGTTTTGAGTATTTGCAAGTTGAGAATTACTTGTTCAAAAACGCTCCAGTTTTTTTCACTACACAGAAAGTAAGGGCAGCAACATTTATTATTTTGCAACAAAGTAAAGGCAGCAACATTTATTATTTTGCAACAAAGTAAGGGCAGCAACATTTATTATTTTATTAGCAGCACTACACAGAAAGCTCTACAAATCTACAATACCAAATTATCAAAGAATTGCAACATCTATTCATTTATAGCGACTTAAATCAAAGGGCAGAAGCAGCATGTATTAGACTTAAATCAAAGGGCAGGAGCAGCAACTTCTATTCTACTGATCTACATTAGCTTCTACACATCTACACATCAGCATCTAAATTTATCTTGCACAAAAAAACTAAAAAAAGTGAAAATAAAGAAAAGAATGCCCTACTGATGAGCTGCATGAGAGAGTCCAGTCTTGCAATTTGCATTACACTGGAAGGAGTAGAATTGGCCTCCTTGCTGGCGGAGGAGGGAGTGGTAGAGATGGTGTCGTGTGCAGTGTGCTATTGCAGGAAGTGGTTGCGGCAGCTAGATGCTCCTGGAGGGACGAGAGTCGAGGAAGGGGTCGCGGTGCTCTACTCTCCTGGAGGAAGGGCGAGCGTGGTGGCGGCCGCGAGATGCTCCAGCCGTTGGGTGTGCTCCTGTAGGAAGGGAGTGCATGGTGGCTATTGTGAGATGCCCGACCGTAGGGCATCGAATGCCGGGCTCCTAAAGGAACGTCGGATGTGGTGGCAGCGGCGAGATGCCCTAGCTGTCGGGCGTCGGGATCCTAGCGACGCTCTCCTGTTGCTGCCTGCTAGCTGCAGGAAGATGGAGAGGGTGCAGGTGACTGGGGTGTTAGGGCAGAGGAGGGGTGGAGGAGGAGATCCACAGGACGGGCAGTAATAACGGTGCTAGCTCCGGCCGCCGAAGCCAAGTGGCGTGGCAGTGGCTGTGTGGATCGGGAAGGTGGAGGCGGCAGTGTGGATGGGGAACATGGCAGCGATGTGGACAGGAAACCCTATCGAGCGGCAATGTTTTGTGGTTTGCAGGGGAAGGGAGGCCCATTTTGAGGTTTCTGTATAGAGGGTCCCATACCGATTAATCGGAATATTCGCGATAAATCGGTTGTCACGCCGATAAATCGGCCCAACAGATTAATGTCGACGATATGGCCTTATCTTAACGGCAACACCCCGAGTAGCGATTAATCGACCGACGAATCGGCGAATCGGCCGATTTCTTGAACAATGATCCTTCCCCTTTTGGGCTTTTGAATGCAATGGGTTCCCCAAGCTGGCTCTTGGGACATGCCCCTTTCCACTTCAAAGCTTCTCAAATGTTGGGGAACGTCGCATGGGAAACAAAAAATTTCCTACGCTCATGCAAGACCTATCCATGGTGATGAGCATCTACGAGAGGGAGAGTGGATCTACATAGCCTTGTAGATCGCTAAGAGGGAAGCGTTAAGAAACTCGGTTGGTGTAGTCGAATGTCTTCGCGATCCAAATCACCGAGCGTCCCACGATCCAATCACGATCCGTCCCGATCAAGCACCGAACGGACGGCACCTCCCCGTCCAACACACGTACAGCTTGATGACGATCTCCGCCTTCTTGATCCAGCAAGAGGGAGCGGAGAGGTAGACGAGTTCTCTAGCAGCGTGACGGCACTGTGGCGATGGTGGTGGAGCAATTCCGGCAGAGCTTCGCCTAAGCACTGCAGAAAACCGATCTAGAGGAGAAACTATGCACAAGAGGAACGGGTAGCACGTGGCTGAAAACTAAGTGCAAAAACCCTAAAACCTCTAGTATATATAAGAGCAAGAGAGGAGGAGGCTTGGCTCAAGGGCCAAGCCATCTAGGCGTCGGCCAAACCAAGAGGAGAGGAGGATTCCTCCTCCAATCCTAGTAGGACTAGGACTCCTCCTTATTTTGGCCTTTTTGCCTTTTCCCACCTTTTTCTCTTTGGGCTTTTCTTCCCAGCCGCATGGGACTTGTGTGGGACTTCCACCAGCCCACAAAGGGCTTGTATTCACTCTCCCACAGCCCATGTAGCCTCTTGGGTCGAAATACCCCTCCCGATGGTCCTCCGATACACTACCGGCACTCCCGGTACACTACCGATGAGTCCGAAACTTTTCCGGTGACAAAAATAGGACTTCCTATATATCAATCTTTACCTCCGGACCATTTTGGATCTCCTCATGATGTCCGGGATCTCATCCGATACTCCGAACAACCTTCGGTCACCACCATGCATAACTCTATACAACCGAAACGTCACCAAACCTTAAGTGTGCAGACCATGCGGGTTCGAGAACTATGTAGACATGACCGAGACACCTCTACGGTAAATAACCAATAGTTGGACCTGGATGCCCATATTGGTGCCTACAGATTCTACGAAGATCTATATTGGTCAAACCTCTATGTCAAGGATTCAGTTAATCCTGTATGATGTTCCCTTTGTTCTTCGGTATGTTACTTACCCGAGATTCGATCGTCGGTATCTCCATACCTAGTTCAACCTCGTTACCGGCAAGTCTCTTTACTCGTTCTGTAATAAAAGATCCCGTGAGTAACACTTAGTCACATTGCTTGCAAGGCTTATTGTGATGTTGTATTACCGAGTGGGCCCTGAGATACCTCTCCGTCACACGGAGTAACAAATCCCAGTCTTGATCCATGCCAACCCAACAGAAACCCTCGGAGATACCTATAGAGCACCTTTATAGTCACCCAGTTTTGTTGCGATGTTTGATACACACAAGGCACTCTTCCGGTGTCCGTGAGTTGCATGATCTCATGGTCATAGAAGCATATACTTGACATTCAGAAAACAGTAGCAATAAACTGACACGATCATATGCTACGTTTGTAGTTTGGGTCTTGTCCATCACATCATTCTCCTAATGATGTGATCCCGTTATCAAATGACATCACATGTCAATGGATAGGAAACCTTGACCATCTTTGACCAACGAGCTAGTTCACTAGAGGCATATTAGGGATAAAGTGTTGTCTATTTTACCCTCACATGTAATGTGTTTCCAATCAATACAATTATAGCATGGATAATAAACGATTATCATGAACAAGGAAATATAATAATAAACACTTTATTTATTGCCTCTAGGGGATATTTCCAATAGTCTCCCACTTGCACTAGAGTCAATAATCTAGTTCACATCACTATGTGATTTACATTGTAATGAATCGAACACCCATGCAGTTTTGGTGTTGATCATGTTTAGCCCTTGGAAGAGGTTTAGTCAACGGGTCTGGAACATTCAGATCCATGTGCACTTTGCAAATATTTTTGTCCTTTTCCTCGATGTAATCGTGGATAGAGTTGAAGCATCCCTTTATGTGTCTGGTCCTCTTCTGAAACCTTGGTTCCTTGGCCAGAGCAATGGCACCATTGTTGTCATAGAACAGGTTCATTGGATTCAGTGCACTAGGCACTACTCCAAGATCTGTCATGAACTGCTTCATCTAGACACCTTCCTTTGCTGCCTCTGAGGCTGCGATGTACTCCGCTTCGCACATAGAATCGGCTACCAGACTTTGCTTGGAACTGCACCAGCTTACCGCTCCCCCGTTGAGAATAAATACGTATCTAGTTTGTGACTTAGAGTCATCCGGATCAGTGTCAAAGCTTGCATCGACATGACCCTTTATGAAGAGCTCTTCATCACCTCCATAAACGAGAAATATTTCCTTAGTCCTTTTCAGGTACTTAAGGATATTCTTGACCGCTGCCCGGTGCTCCATTCCAGGATCACTTTGAAACCTTCCGGCCATACTTATGGCAAGGCTGACATCGGGTCTTGTGCACAGCATTGCATACATGATAGAGCCTATGGCTGAAGCATAGGGGATGACACTCATCTTTTCTCTATCTTCTGCAGTCACTGAGCATTGAGTCTTACTCAACTTCACACCTTGTAACACAGGCAAGAACCCCTTCTTGGACTGATCCATTTTGAACTTCTTCAAAACTTTATCTGGGTATGTGCTTTGTGAAAGTGCTATTAAGCGTCTTGATCTATCTCTATAGATCTTAATGTCTAATATGAAAGCAGCTTCTCCTAGGTCCTTTGTTGAAAAACTCTTGTTCAAATATCCCTTCACGCTTTCCAGCATTTCTATATTGTTTCCAATCAGCAATATGTCATCCACATGTAATATTAGAAACGCTATAGAGCTCCCACTCACTTTCTTGTAAATACAATCTTCTCCATAAACTTGTATAAACTCAAACGCTTTGATCACCTCATCAAAGCGCTTATTCCAACTCTGAGATGCTTACACCAGCCCATAATGGATTGCTGGAGTTTGCAAACTTTGTCAGCATTCTCTGGATCGACAAAACCTTCTGGTTGCATCATATACAACTCTTCCTAAAGGAAACCGTTGAGGAACGCTATTTTGACATCCATCTGCCAAATTTCATAGTCAAAATAAGCAGCTATTGCCAACATGATTCTAACAGACTTAAGCATCACTACGGATGAGAAGGTCTCATCGTGGTCAACTCCTTGAACTTGTGAAAAACCCTTTGCCACAAGTCGAGCTTTATAGACGGTGACATTACCGTCCGCGTCTGTCTTCTTCTTAAAGATCCATTAGTTTCGAATGGCCTTTCTCCCTTCAGGTAATACTTCCAAAGTCCATACTTTGTTTTCATACATGGATCCCATCTCGGATTTCATGGCCTCTAACCATTTCTCGAAATCCGGGCCCATCACCGCTCCTTCATAGCTCGTAGGTTCATTGTTTTCCAACAACATGACCTCCAAGACAGGGTTGCCGTACCACTCAGGAGTAGTACGCGCCCTTGTCAACCTACGAGGTTCAATAGCATCTTGAACCAAAGCTTCATGATCATCATCATTAACTTCCTCTTCAACCGTCATAGGTTCCACAGAAACATCTTTCTACATTGCGCTACTTTCTGGTTGAAGTAAAGGTTCAATAACCTCATCAAGCTCTATTTTCCTCCCACTCAATTCTTTCGAGAGAAACTCTTTCTCAAGAAATGTTCCGTTCTTAGTAACAAAGACTTTGCCTTCGGATCTGAGATAGAAGGTATACCCGACTGTCTCTTTCGGGTATCCTATGAAGACACATTTCTCTGCTTTGGGTTCCATCTTTTTAGGCTGAAGCTTTTTGACATAAGGATCACATCCCCAAACTTTAAGAAATGACAACTCTGGCCTCTTGCCAAACCATAGTTCATATGGCGTCGTCTCAACGGATTTCAATGGTGCCCTATTTAAAGTGAATGCAGCTGTCTCTAATGCATAACCCCAAAACAATAGTGGCAAATCAGCAAGAGACATCATAGAACGCACCATATCTAATAAGGTTCGATTACGATGTTCGAACACACCATTACGCCATAGTGGTCCGGGCAGTGTCAACTGTGAAACAATTCCACACTGTCTTAAGTGACTGCCAAACTCATAACTCAGATATTCACCTCCTCAATCAAATTGCAGGAATTTAATCTTCTTGTTACGATTATTCTCAACTTCACTCTGAAATTGCTTGAACTTTTCAAACATTTCAGACTTGTGTTTCATTAAGAAAATATACCCATATCTACTTAAGTCATCAGTGAAGGTGAGAAAATAACGATATCCACCATGCGCTGTAACATTCAATGGACCGCACACATCAGGATGTATGATTTCCAATATGTCACTTGCCCATTCCATTGCTCTAGAGAACGACATTTTAGTTATCTTGCCCATGAGGCATGGTTCACATGTGTCAAGTGATTCAAAATCAAGTGACTCCAAAAGTCCATCGGCATGGAGCTTCCTCATGCGTTTTACACAAATATGACCTAAACGGTAGTGCCACAAGAAAGTGGTACTATCATTATCAACTCTACATCTTTTGGCATCAATGTTATGAACATTTGTATCATCACTATCAAGATTCAATATGAATAAACCCCTCACATTGGGTGCATGACCATAAAAGATATTACTCATATAAATAGAACAACCTTTATTCTCTAATTTAAATGAGTAACCGTCTCGCAATAAGCAAGATCCAGATATAATGTTCATGCTTAACGCAGGCCCTAAATAACAATTATTCAGGTTCATCACTAATCCCGATGGTAATCGAAGAGAGAGCGTGCCGACGGCGATCACATCAACCTTGGAACCATTTCCCACGCGCATCGTCACTTCATCCTTTGCCAGCCTTCGTCTATTCCGTAGTTCCTGTTTTGAGTTGCAAATGTGAGCAACCGAACCGGTATCAAATACCCAGGCACTACAACGAGAGGTAGTAAGGTACACATCAATAACATGTATATCATATATACCTTGTTTGTCCTTGGCTGCCTTCTTGTCAGCCAGGAACTTGGGGCAGTTTCGCTTCCAGTGACCAGTTCCCTTGCAATGAAAGCACTCATTTTCTGGCTTGGGTCCATGCTTGGGCTTCTTTACAGGAGTAGCAACTACTTTTCCATCCTTCTTGGTTTTACCCTTCTTGCCCTTGCCCTTGCCATTCTTCTTGAAACTAGTGGTTTTATTGACCATCAACACTTGATGTTCTTTCTGGATTTTAGACTTAGCGACTTTTAGCATCGCAAACAGCTCGGCGACTGACTTGTTCATCCCGTGCATGTTATAGTTCATCACAAAGCTTTTGTAACTAGGTGACAGTGATTGAAGAACTATGTCAGTGATTGCCTCAGGGCAATTCCCAACTCCGCTAGACGAGTTGAATACCTAGACATTCTGAGTATATGTTCACTGATAGACCCGTTCTCCTCCATCTTGCAAGCATAGAACTTATCGGAGGTTTCATACCTCTCGATCCGGGCGTTCTTCTTTTGAAAGATAAACTTCAACTCCTGGAACATTCATATGCTCCATGACGTTCAAAACATCTTTGATGTCCTGGTTCTAAGCCATACAATATTGCACACTGAACTATTGAGTAATCTCCAGAATGTGCCTCCCAAGCGTTCTTAACGTCTTCGGATGACATGTCTTCTGGTTGGTCACCAAGTGGTGCATCAAGGACATATCATTTCTGGGAAGCCGTGAGGATAATCCTCAGATTACGGGCCAAGTCAACAAAGTTACTTCCATCATCTTTCAACTTAGCTTTCTCTAGGAACACATTAAAATTCAGGGGTACTACTGCGCGAGCCATTGATCTACAACATAAATATGCAAAGGTTACTTAGACTATTGTTCAACATAGTGAGTTTAGTTAATCAAATTACTAAAGCTCCCACTCAAATTGACATCCCTCAGGTCATCTGAGTGTCACATGATCCAAATTCACCAACTCAAGTTCGATCATCACGTGAGTTGAGGTGGTTTCAATGGTGAACATCATCATGTTGATCATATCTACTATATTTCTCATGTTCTACCTTTCGGTCTCTTGTGTTCCGAGGCCATGTCTGTACATGCTAGGCTCGTCAAGTTTAACCCGAGTGTTCTGCATGTGCAACACTGGCTTGCACCCATTGTATGTGAACATAGAGTCTATCACACCCGATCATCATGTGGTGTCTCGACACGACGAACTTTCGTAATGGTGCACACTCGGGGAGAACACAATTCATCTTGACATTTAAGTGAGGGATCACCTTATAATGCTACCATCATCCTAAGCAAAACAAGGTGCATAAAATGATTAACATCACATGCAAATCATAAGTGACATGATATGGCCATGAACTTGTGCTTTTGATCTCCATCTTGAAAGGAGTGGCATGATCTCCATCGTCACTGGCACGACACCATGATCTCCATCATCTAGATCTCCATCAACGTGTCGCCATCCGGGTTGTCGCACCCATCATGCTAGTACTACTATTTCTACCGTTTAGCAATAAAGTAAAGCACTACATAGCGCTTAATGATTGACATGCAGGTCATACAATAATTGAAGACAACCCTATGGCTGCTGCCGGTCGCCGTACTCATCGACATGCAAGTCGTGATATTCTATACAACACATGATCATCTCATACATCACATATATCACATCATGTAATTGGCCTTATCACATCACAACATACCATGCAAAAACAAGTTAGACGTCCTCTAATTGTTGTTGCATGTTTTACGTGGCTGCTATGGGTATCTAGCAAGAACAATTCTCACCTACGCATAAACCACAACGGTGATACATAAGTTGCTTTTCAACCTTCTCAAGGACTGCCTTTGTCAAATCCGATCCAACTAAAGTAGGACAAACTACCACCTGCCAGCCATCTTTTGCAACAAGTTGCAGTTGAGGGAACCGGTGTCTCGTAAGCGTACAAGTAATGTTGGTCCGGGCCGCTTCATCCCACAATACTGCTGGACCAAACACGACCAAGGGAGGAAGCAATCTAAGCATCAACGCCCACAAACTCTTTGTGTTCTACTCGAGATCTCATCTACACATAGACCTAGCTAATGATGCCACTGTTGGGGAACGTCGCATGGGAAACAAAAATTTCCTACGCTCACGCAGGACCTATCCATGGTGATGAGCATCTACGAGAGGGAGAGTGGATCTACATACCCTTGTAGATCGCTAAGAGGGAAGTGTTAAGAAAAGCGGTTGGTGTAGTCGAACGTCTTCGCGATCCAAATCGCCGAGCGTCTCGCGATCCAATCACGATCCGTCCCGATCAAGCACCGAACGGACGGCACCTCCGCGTTTAGCACACGTACAACTTGATGACGATCTCCGCCTTCTTGATCCAGCAAGACAGAGCAGAGAGGTAGACGAGTTCTCTGGCAGCATGACAGTGCCGCGGCGATGGTGGTGGATCAATTCCGGCAGGGCTTCGCCTTAGCAATGTAGAAAACCGATCTAGAGGAGAAACTATGCACTAGAGGAACGGGTAACACGTGGCTGAAAATCAAGTGCAAAAACCCTAAAACCTCTAGTATACATAAGAGGAAGAGAGGAGGAAGCTTGGCCCAAGGGCCAAGCTATCTAGGCGTCGGCCAAACCAAGAGGAGAGGACTAGGACTAGGACTAGGACTCCTCCTTATTTTTGCCTTTTTGCCTTTTCCCACCTTTTTCTCTATGGGCTTTTCTTCCCAGCCGCATGGGCCTTGTGTGGGACTTCCACAAGCCCACTAAGGGCTGGTATTCACTCTCCCACAGCCCATGTAGCCTCTTGGGTCGAAATACCCCTCCCGATGGTCTCCCGGTACACTACCGGCACTCCCGGTACACTACCGATGAGCCCGAAACTTTTCCGGTGACCAAAATAGGACTTCCTATATATCAATTTTTACCTCCGGACCATTCCGGAGCTCCTCGTGACGTCCAGGATATCATCCAGGACGCCGAACAACCTTCGGTCACCACCATGCATAACTCTATACTACCAAAACGTCACCAAACCTTAAGTGTGCAGACCGGTGGCCTCAGTGGCTAGTCTTAACGACCGTCTTCCTCCGGATCTGGCCCCTGGCCCCGGTGGCTCCTCGACTAGTCTTAACGACATCCCTCGAGGTAGATCAAGTAGTGTGAGCTAAGTAAGTCCTCCCACCCCTCCTAGCTACAGACCGTCTCCCGACTGTTCGGCTCGCGGGGTCTGGGGGCAAAGCTTTGTTCACATGAAAAACCGATCACTTGGAGGTCGCCGGCTAAGTATAGCCGGTTCATATTCCTACCTTTTTCACTTGCCTTACCAAAAAATCCTCGCGGTTCCTAAACTCAGAGTCGTCTCCCTCGAGGCGGACGCCCCATCCCAACTACAGATCGGCTCCCGGTTGTCGGGCTGGTGGGGTCGAAACCAAGGGGGAAAAGGACTTGAGCTAACGGAACCTAAGGGGCAAACAAAGGGAAGGGCAAGCCGGCACGCATAAAAACTAACTTTGCAACAACCAGAAATTTCATAATTTAAAAGAAGGCCCACGGCCATTATGATTCATTACATTACACCCCCAGTGGGTGGACTTGAGTTTAACATGCAGAAAAAACAAAACAAAGGTAAAGACGCTCGTGGGCTCAGGCCACCGGCGCGTCACTAGTCGGCTCGACGCCCGGCCCGGAGATGGTCGCGGCCTTTGGGTCGGCTTCTGTGACCTTCGGGGCAGCCTCTGTGGTCCCAGCCGTCTCAGTGCTGGAGTCGGTGCTCTCATCGGCGACCTCCTCGTCTTCCAAGCCTTGGGGGTTGCCGAAGGAGTCCTCGGCTAACGGCTCGCCATCCTCGCTAACGGCCGACAGGAGCTCGTCCGGGTCGACATACGTGGCGAGCTCGTTGGCCCGGCGGACAAGGACAGGCTCGCGTGCCGCCTGCTCCTCGGCCGGCTCGTCCCGCATAGTGGCATGCCAGTCCAAGTTAACGCCGCGGTAGCACGAGGTGACGAACCGGAGCGCCATCTGCGCCCCGGCTCGTGCCGCCGACGCCTTCCAGACCTCGAGCTGGCCAATGGCGTTCTCCAGCCATAAAGCCACGCGGCTCTCCGGAGCTCCACGACCAGGCCACAAGGCGGTAATGACCTCCTTGTCGGTCGTCTTCAGCCGCTCCATGCTCCGCTCGAGGTGGATCAGCCGGTTCTCTATGGCCAGCCCAAGCTCGGCCATATCCCCAGCGGCGTCCCCCTTGATGGTGCGCCCGTGCGCCCGGAGATACTCCTGGTGCTCGTCGATGGCACCCTCGCCGCGGCGCTGGGTTTTTGGGAAGCGTCCTAAAGATGAAAGGGAAGATTGAGAAGAGACCAACAAAAGGACAACAACTGGTGAGAAGAAAGCAGCTGGCCAAAAGAAGAAGAAAAATTGGTACTTATGCTCAATGGATTCATCCTGCTCAATGGCGAAGTGGAGCGACGAGTCCTACTCTAACACCAGCGCCGCCTCCGCCTCGGCGAGGGCCACCCTGCGCTCCTCGAGCGTCCTCTCGAGGCAGGTCACCACGTTTTGGAGGGTAGCGGTGCGTTGGGCGGCATTAGCCGCTTCCTTTACGACCTTCTGCTTGGCCGTCACCTCTCGCGCCACGTCGGCCCTTAGGCGGTCTTGGGCCGCCTGCCCATCCACCAGCAGCGCGCCTAGCCAATCCCTCTCTTGGGTGACCGCTTGGACACTCTGTGCCAGCCGGTCCCGCTTGGAGACCGCCCCGGTCTTCTCCTCCCGAAGGGTGGTCAGCTCGCATGCAAGGCAAAAATGGCGTCAGCCAGACATTCCAGGCCCGTCCCGGTTGCCAAGCAGCCGGCCCGTCTCCCGAGGGCTACGCACCCCCACAAGACCAAACGTACCTCGCACCCGCGCCAGCTCCTCCTCCAACCGGTAGAAGCCATGCTTGCCATGGTTGTGGATGGAGACCGCCTCGTCGAACAGCTCCTACCGCTGGGCGTTCCCCGCCTTCCACAAGAGGTCAAAATTAGAAGGCGCACAAGAAGATCCGACCCGGCTGCTCCACAGCTGGTCAGTCGGACCGCATCTCGAGGGCTACACCCAGTGGGTGTGCTAGCGTGCCCGCACTGAAAATTTCAACAAGGACAAGCAATGCTTACCTTCGGGCGCCGCAGGGTGGTGTCGGCCGCCTTCGGAAACCGGGCCAGCTCCTGGCGGCACCACTCCAGGATGCTCCTCAGCTCCCCGAGCGCGAGGACCGGGCCGCCTGCTGGGGGAGCCGGAAGGGTAGGGACACGCGGGGAGGGTTGATAACGGCGAGGGCACGATAGTCGGTCCCCAATTGCCCCTCGCTCGGCGCTGGCACCGCCCCCTCCTCTTGCCAGCTTGGCGCGACGATCACGACGGACGATGCCTCCGGCTCCAAAGCCGGCGCCTCCGGTGCCACCTTCGGAGCCTCTGGCACGTCAGCCCGGGCCGGCTCGGCCTGAGGCGGCGTCACGTCTGGCACCATCGGCTAGGCCTCCTGGAGGACCAGTTCTGTAGCCGCCACCCTCGAATGGGTCGCCTCCTCCATAGACGGAGGCGCGGCCGGCTCCATGGCCACCCCTCGCGGTTCGCACGACGGGGGCCTCGACAGGGGAGTCGATTCCGCCACCGAGTCAAACACTTGCGTGGGGTCCGCGGACCTCCTCTGCCTCCCACCGCTCGAGGTCCCGGAGCGCGAGGCCCCGCCCTAGGCTCCGGACATTGAGGCCCGTAGCTCCACGAGCCTCCTCCCGCTGTGTGGTCGCATGCTCGCGAGCCAGCCGACTTTCGTCGGGTCAGCCGTCGACTCCACGTCATGGAGTTCGATGGGGTCCCTGAGGCGCATAAGGGTCAAACACCCACCAACCCACAACTTGGAAAGGAACACACGCAAAAAGAAGCTCACTTACATGATAATGACGGGCAGAACCCGCCTGGTGGGTGTCGATGGCTTCGGCAAGGCTGCTTTCACCCTCTTGTGGGCAGGTGGCGGTGGCGCCGACTCCTCATGAGCCGGCCTCTTCCCTCGGCTGGTGGCCCCAGCCGTCAGGGCATGATCCGACCGCTCCTTGCTTCGCCTGCGCCGTCCCTACTGAACTGCGGGGAGGCGCGTTCAGGATCCGAATGTCATCATCGTCATCGTCATCATCATTAACGGTCCAATCCCTGATCGTGGGACCGGAAGGGAACTCACCGGCTACGCTAGGCCCTCCGGCTGCGCTGGGACCGCCGGCTCCCGGGTCGGCCACCTCCTCGGCCTCCCTCGAGGAATTGACCCCCTCTTCGGCCAGGCCTCCTTGCTCATAGTCTTCAGAGTTGGAATGGTCGCGCTCCGCCTCGAATATTTGGTAGTGCAGGCCATCTAGCGTCTTCTGTCGCATGAACAACTGCAATCAGCACAGAAAAGTAAGGACGAATGCCCGCTGGAGGGGTTGAACAAGAAGGGCCGTCTCGACGGAATGTACCAGGGGCGCTCGATAGTCTCGATCATATGACTCCTTGCCAAAGGTCCACAACATCGGCGCTAGCTTGAAGGTCGTGATGGCGTTCACCCGGTTCGCCACCCAAGCCGGCGTCATTTCGACAGTCGACAACCGGCACGGGTCCCGGCGGCTGGACATGTCATAGATCTGGTGCGGCCTCATTTGGAGAGGCACCACCCGGCACGCGATGAAGGCTGCCACCAGATCGGAGGTGACCAGACCCTCCGAACTCCTCAGCTCCACGAGCCGGCCAAGCTCTGCGAGAGCGGTCCCGCATGGGGCAGCCCCTGACCAGTTCACCTCGGAGGACGGCGCGTTGACGAATTCCGAAAGCCGGATGTAATCTTGTTGTGGGTCGGTGTTCTTCACATAGAAGAATGTCCGATGCCAGCCCTTGATGGAGTCAATAAGGCTGAAGTGCGGGAAGCCCGAGCCGCGGAAGCACACCGCCGCACCCTCGTAGGCGAACGGCTCCTCGGTGCTTTTCAGCGCCTTGAGGTAGAATAGGGCCTTGAAGAAGTCAACGAAGCGGAGCATCCCCAAGTAACCTCCGCACAGCATCATGAAGCCCGCGATGTAGAGAACGACATTGGGGCCGAGGTGATGCGGTAGGAGGTCAAAGGTGTCATCATAAGACGGAAGAAGTGGCTCACCGGAAGCCCGAAGCAACGGGAGAAGTGCCAGGAGAAGACGATGAGCTCCCCCTCCTATAGCTCGGGCACCACCTCGTCGCCCGGTGCGCGGGCGGTCACGCGCTCCACCGGCGGCAACATGCACGCGTGGCGGAGCTCCACAATGGTGGCTCCGTGACCACGGAACCGGCCCAGCTTCTCGAGCGCCCTTCGGCCATCGCGACGGTGGAGCTGCGCGAGGGGCGTGCGAGCGAGGTCGTGAGCGAGAAGAATAGCGGCGCGCAAGGGAGCAGATATGACGAGAGGTAGGAAGAGAAGGGGGAAAATGAGGAGCGAGTGCTGCCGCCCTTTGCCCTCCCTCCCCTTTTAAAGGGGGAGGCCACGATCGGGGGCGTGGGGATAAACTGCGCCCACTCCCCCGGAATCTGCGTGCGCGCATGGGCACCCTGGGCCATAACCACTACATCGGGGCGCAGAATACCTTTGCGTGTGCTCCGAGTCCTACTAGGCTACGCCTGAGGCCTGGTAGGCTAGGTGCAGGGCGACGCCCCGTCTACCCGTGTGGCGGGACCCACGGCATCATTACTCGCCGCGTGGCGCACTGCGGGTCGGCCTGGGTCCCGGGACAGTGGGTCGGGACCCGAGGCGTCAGAGCGGCTGCCGACCCGGCTGGCTGTTCAGCTTCGTGCCGGAGGCAGGAACCGTTGGGGGGAAGCCGCCGGCTCCCCTCCGTCTGGCAGACACAGGCCCCCATCGGCTTCGGGGACTACAAACGGGGTTATTACCCCCGGGTAGGCCAAAGCAACAGGGTTCTCTACCCCGTTTCAAGAAAAAGTATGTGGACGACTGCTTACAGCTGGCTGGCTCGCAGCCGGTAGGTGCGTTGCCGGCTGGATCGAGGCCGGATGGTCAAAGAGCCGGCTCAGCCCCCGGCCGGCTGGCCGTGGCCGGTTGCCTTTGAGCTGCCCCCTTCATTGACCCTTGGGCGGAAAAGATCCAGTCCCATCCCTCTACACATAGGTACGGGGACACGATGTGTCGTGGTTTTGTCACGACAGATGTCCGGATAAATGGACTTCGGTTCAAGGCCATTGCTAACGTAATGGACTCAAAGGGGTTGATGGGGACGAGAGACACGGATTTACCCAGGTTTAGCCCCTCAACTCGAGGTAATAGACTACGTCCTGCTTATGTTTATATTGCTTGATGTAGCGATTACAAGGGATCTCAAGCTTGATCTAGTATTCGACAACCTGATCTCTATGTCGCCCCGGGTCTGCCTTTATATAGGAGGTCTAGACCATGGGTCATACAATTGGTAACCGAATCTCAATGTTTATCCGAGTCTTCCTCTATCTTCTTGTTCAAGTTGTCCCCGGGCGGCTTACACACCCGGGTCTTCTGGGCCACTGTCCGGCCCACCTTATGATCCGCCAAGCTTCCTGGGCTTTAGGACCACCGGCTCACCTTGGGCCAGTGTATGAACCGTCAAGCATAACCCGGAGCCCTTAAGGCGGGTCATACCGCGGGGTTATATCCCCAACGTTAGGCCCCAGGTTGATTTGATCTTGCTCACTTCATCCTCTTGTCTTGCTCATTTGTCGAGTCGCTCGGAATGACCCGCCATGACATCACGTTAACCCTGCAGAAAAGATTCGCTGATGTACTCACCAAATCATCGCATTAAGTGATCATCCCGAAAATTGAGGCGTCCGCCTCGGCCGAAATGTTTCTGTCGCCTGGATTTTCGCGCTCATTCTTCCTTCTCCTTTTAAATAGGACTGCCCCAGGCGGCCTATTACTTCTCCCGCTCGCTTCCATCACTTCAAATTTTGGCGCCGCCTCCGCTCCGTCAATGCCAGGCCGCTGCATCAACCTGTGCAAGCCAGAGTTTCACCCGCGCTTCACTACGCAAGGGCCGATAAGCCCGTGTTGCTCATTAGATCCATTACCGCACCGGTAGGGTTTGTAGGAAGCCCGTCGCCTTCACGCGGTTTCTTCCGACGCCGTTGCTCGGGGTCCTCCAACGTCGGCCGTACCCTTGACGCTCATCCCGGACGCGCCGCCGTGCACGGGGCGGCCGTGCAAAATGCATGGGCCCCTCGCGGCTCCTTGTTGCCATTTTAGTTTTCCTCTGCTTCGCCTTTTCTTCGCTAGGTCTAAATATAAGAACCTTTTTCCTGCTTTTGTAGATCCGTAAATATAGTGATAGTTTGTGAAATTTGTTTTCCAGGACTTAGCCAAATTCCCCCCCTCTGCGCCGACTCTCATCAGCCGGAGTATAGCATCTTATACGGAGAATCTTTAAGCTCGTAAGTCGTCATAGATTTTAGTTTCCACTTGACGCGCCATGTTTTAATTTTCATAGTCTTTGAACCGGTAGAATGCCTCGTGCCTCGAACTCCTGTAACTGGGTCGGGTCATGCGTTACAGAAGAGTTTTTGATAGACTTTGTTTATGCTGGCACTCTCCCTTCCAAAGATGCCATCCACTGGCGGGTCCCGGGTGATGAACTGAAGCCCGTTCCCCAATAAGGAGAGGTGGTCGTTTTCTCGAACCATATTGAGCAGGGTTTTGTGCCTCCCGGCTCAAAATTCTTCCGTGATGTCCTTCATTTTTACAAACTCCATCCTCAAGACCTCGCCCCCAATTCCGTCTCAAACATCTACAACTTTCAAGTATTGTGTGAAGTCTATCTGCAAGCCAATCCGTCGGTAGGCCTGTTTCAAGAGTTCTTCTATGCCAACCGTCAAACTAAAGTGAAGGCTGGTCCGAGTCTCGAGCTGGGCGGAATTTCTATCCAGAGGCGCCGAGACATTACCTTTCCGGCTATGCAGCTGCCGTGTCACCCAAAGGACTGGAATAAAACATGGTTCTATTGCAAAGATACTTCTCCAGAGGGTGAACGTCCACTGCCGGGTTACCGTCCTTCCCGGCTCAAGACAACTTTAGAGCTTCCTGGCCGGCTGTCAGTTTCAGAGTGCGCAAGATACAAGCCGGCTCATGCCAAGATTAGGGCCTTCATGGCCAACGGTTTATTCGGACTGGACCTGATCCACTGTTGGATCTCTTGGCGGATCATGCCGTTAAGCCACAGAAGCCGCCTTATGTGCGAGTATAAGGGCGAATACAACAACTCACTCTGCTTCAGCCGATCAACCTTGACAGAGGAGGACATCACCACTGCTATCAGGAGTCTCGTTCATGAGACATCCGGAGCCTGCAACGCTATCTGGTTGATCCCCTTTAGTGCCCTTAATCCGGCCCCAGATGTAAGGCGATTTCTTCCCATCCGTCTCTTGGACCTTACTTGTACCTTGTTGATCTATTGCTCTTAACCGGCGTATTCTTTCAGGCCGACTCTGACTTCTAGAAGAAGGAATACATCCCTCCCTTGAAGAAGACCAAGAAGAAAGCCCCGACCAAGAAGCCCAAGAAGGACACCCCGCAAGAGGGATGGTTTGACCCACCACAATCATCCGGCTCAGAGGTAAAATTTTAGCTATTTTCTGAGACCTTGTCTTCTCATTTCACTAACACCTGTTTTACTCTCAGGATGATGTGGAGACCAGCCGCGCCAACACCCCTGAGGTAATCTACGTTTCTTCCAGCTCAGAATATTTGTCCCCCGTAAGCCACGACAGGTTATTGGAAAAGTTCCTCTCTCTCATCCTCTTGCTTATCTGGACCCTCAATTTCTTTTAAAAAAGCAACAACAGACTGATCGTCGTTAGACCCGGAGCGCCGGCTCTACAGACCTCGTGTTCGGTTTACCGAACTCCCTGGATCCAAAGAAGTGCCTTGCAGAGGTATGTATCACTTGTTTGACTAGTTTACCTTGTCATTTCAATACTGTCTTATCTCTTCTCAACTATCTCTCAGAGGTCACCTTCCTCTGGCGACTCTATGGCAACCGCCCTGCCGCCTCCTAAGATTAATCCGCTGTAAGTATTTCCTTTAACCGTGCATTTTTGTTCCCTTTGGCGGGTGTAATCCTTGGGTTCTGACGCTCGTGCTCTCCAGGGCCCAAGCGAAGCGTCCAAAGATGAACAAGTCCTCCCCGAACCCTGCAGCCCAAGAGCCGGAGCATGAACAACCGGACGAGCCACGACCGAATGCGGATCTACCAGCCGCATCTACTAGGCCTGCCGTTGAAGATATCATCCCAGAGAGCCCTCCAAGGGATCCTTCGAAGCCACCAAGTGCTGCCCAAATGACCAACAATGGTGCCACCCCGGACGTCGTGATCACCGGCTCTGGCTTCTAGTCTCCCCCGGCTCACGTGCTAACCAACCATAAAGAGCCGGCTGAAGCCTCAAGGAAGTTGGAGTTTGAATCTTCTGCTTTTGAGAAGATGACAGCCAAAGAGCTTCACGCCAGTTATGTGAACCGGCTTTCCACCAGTCGGGATCTGGAGCTTCGACTGGTCAGTCTAATGAAGAAAAAATATGAGGTACTCCTTTCCTGTTATAACCTTCCTTAGCCCCAAGGGCTGGCTCAATCTAATCCAAAGTTGAGCCGGGTCTTTCATGATCTTCCTTGTAGAAAATCCAATTCCGTAGCCCCTAAGGGCCAGCTTAATCTAGTCCAAAGTTGAGCTGGGTCTTTCAGTGCCAAAACGTCTGAAAATAGACATTAGCCCCCCAAGTGTCATACATATTGCTTGCGATCTGTTTGGAGACTTGCCTACTGATATTATGCTTTGACATACCACTGGAAACTTTAGCTAAAGCCGGGTCGCAGTTGACGGATCTGAAGACTACTCTAGCGGCTCAACAAACGGCTCGAAGTGCCATAGGCGAGAAGTGTCGGCTCCTTTTTGAGGAGCTGGCCACAATCAAGGCCGACTTCGCCGCCTTTAAAGAGTCAGCTGATTCTGAGAAGGCCTCCTTGACCAAGCGGGCGGATGACGCGGATCAATGACTGATAGCTGTATCAGATGAACTCCAAGCCTTGAAGCGTCATATTACCAGAATGACAGCCACCCTCTTTGGTAAGTTTCTGATAACTTGTGCTTCAATGGTCATATAATACTTGTACTAGTGACCCACCATGAAATTTCTGACTTATGTAGGCCCTAGGAGCCGGCAACTGGCTTCTGACAGTCTTTTGCCGTTGAAGGCTATCTATACCCTGACGGAGCAGCTGTACTGCGGCGCCGTGTGCACTATTAAGTCCGTGCAATACAAAGACAGGATTCCTGCGACTCTCAAGGGCATTTTGGAGCTTTTTTCCACCATGCCCAAGCAGATTGCGAAGTTAAAGAAATCAGCCGCCCGCCAAGGGGCAATTGCGGGCATTAGCCGGGCCTTGGCTTTCTCTCCGGAGCTGACGTCAGTCGAGATGATGGATGGATTCCCTTCCAAAAAAGACGATGGCTCTAAGTTCACCGATGCTGACTACAGCCGGTGCGTGAAGGATTCTAGAGTGCTGGCAACCGTCTTAGCAGAGGAAACTGATCTGACAACCTACCAGGCGGCTTATGGCCCTGACTAGAAGAGAATCCGTGGTCCGCTTTTCGAGTGCAAGGACTTAACGCCTGCCCGCAGTAAGGACCTCTTCGCTCCTGACCTTGACCCGTCTCCTTACTTTGAAGAAGGCTCTTTTGCGGCTCTAACAAACTGCAACTGGGACTTGGACAATCTCCAGATCGGGGTCACTGAAGAGCCAGAGCAGGATGACCCGGCAGCTAGCTAATCTACTTTGAAAAACTTGTAACAGCCGACTCTCCATGACTCGTCGTGTGGCGTTGAAAAGACTTGTCCAAAATTTTGGGCTCCTCACGGAGTGTATGTAATAGACTAGATATAACTTTTGCTTCTGCTGAATCCTGTTCTATTATGCTGTATAAAATGATCCGGCTCTTCAACTGTCATTGCCTTTGTATGCTACTTTGAGCCCTTATGCTGCTTTGTCAACATAGAAGACATCGTTTGCCAAGATTAGGTAAGCTACACCCGGAGCTGGTAAGCCCCCTTGGCAATCATGTCTAATCTGGTTAGCCGGGGATGGCATAAAGCCTGGCCGATAAGGCATTAGAAGCTATACCCGGAGGTAAGAAGCCGCCCTCCGCCGGTTGTTTAAGGTTAGATAAGCTACACCCGGAGGTGGGAAGCTCCCTTGACAACCATGGCTAATCTGGTTAGCCGGAAATGGCATAAAGCCTGGCCGATAAGGCATTAGAAGCTGTACCCGGAGGTAAGAAGGCTCCCTCCGCCGGTTGTTTAAGGTTAGATACCTGTCGATAAAAAACTTCCTACAACCACGGCTAATCATGTTAGCCGGAGATTTGGCATGAAGTCGGCCGAGAGGGTGTTAGAAGCGATACCCGTCGGTAAGAAGCCCTCTTCAGCAATATGGCGTAAACGCCGGCTGATAAAGCATTAGAAGCGATACCCGAAGGTAAGAAGCCACCCTCCACCGCGGCTAATCATGTTAGCTGGATATTTTGGCATAGAGCCGGGCCGATAAGCATTAGAAGCGATACCCAATGGTAAGAAGCCACCCTCCGCCATAGTTGATCTATCAACTGGAATTTTTATGAACTCTTCTTGTATGAAAAACGATGCGTGTAACAAAAGAGGCCCCATCTTGCGGGGATGTTATCTTATTTATATATGGTATGTACAATGATAGTGTACAATGGCGAGTCTCAACGCCCTCATGTGTAATACGGCCGTAGATGTGCTATGTTCCATGGCCGGCGGGTTTCTTGACCCCCGTCTCTGAGTCATCCCTGATATCAACAAGATAGTATGATCCATTGTTGAGACTTCTACTGACCACAAAAGGTCCTTCCCAAGGAGGAGATAACTTATGCATGCCTGTCTGGTCTTGACTCAGCCGAAGCACTAAGTCGCCTTCCTGGAACGTCCGGGTCTTGATTCTGTGGCTATGGTAGCGGCGCAGGTCTTGCTGATAGATCGCCGATCGGGCAGCCGCCAGCTCCCGTGCTTCTTCCAAATCATCCAAAGCGTCATGACGTGCCGTCCCATCATCCGTCTCAACATAAGCCGCTACACGTGGAGAATCATGTCGGATGTCACTCGGCAATACTGCCTCGGCACCGTACACCATAAAGAAAGGTGTATAGCCTGTAGATCTGTTGAGGGTAGTCCTAACACTCCATAAGATGGAAGACAATTCTTCTACCCAACACCCGAGCGTTCGTTGTAAAGGAACCATAAGTCGTGGCTTGATGCCCCTTAAAATCTCTTGATTAGCACGCTCTGCATAACCATTAGACTGTTGATGCGTAGCTGCTGAAACATCCAGCCGGATGTGCTCCTTGTCATAGAACTCTTTCATAGCCCCCTTAGATAGATTTGTGCCATCGTCGGTGATAATGCTGTGAGGGTAACCAAAATGGTAGATCGGCATCTTAACAAATTGAACTGTCGTAACCGCATCACACTTGCTAACCGGCTCTGCCTCCACCCATTTGGTGAATTTATCAACCACCACCAAGTGGTGCATTTTATTATCTTTGGATCTTTTGAAAGGTCCTACCATGTCTAGCCCCCAGACTGCAAACGGCCATGTAATTGGTATCATCCTTAACTCTTGAGCCGGAACATGAGCACGCCGGCCGAACTTTTGATAGCCGTCACATTTGCAAACCAAGTCTTCTACATCCTTGTGAGCCGTAAACTAGAAGAACCCATGCCGGAAGGCCTTGGCTACCAGCGACCTCGGGCCGGCGTGATGTCCACAATCTCTGGCACGAATTTCGTTTAAGATTTGCTGACCCTCCACAGGTGAGACACAGCGTTGAAAAACGCTAGTCACGCTGCATTTGTGCATCTCACCATTAACTATTGTCATTGATTTGGAGCACTGGGTGATCTGTCTGGCTAGGTCTTCATCATCACGTAACTTGCCCCGGGTCAGATAGGCCAGGTAGGGGACAGTCCAATCTAGGATAGCATGCAAAGCCGCCACTAACTCCCCCTCCGGGTCAGGAATAGTCAAATCCTCTTCCGAAGGTAACTTAACAGTCGGATGATGTAAGACGTCCAGGAATACATTGGGCGGCACCGGATTTCGTTGGGAGCCTAGCCGTAATAGCGCATCTGTCGCCTCATTCTTGCGACGAGCAATGTGATCCACCTGATACCCCTTGAAGTGGTCGGCAATAATATCAACCGCCTGTCGATAAGCCGCCATCCTTTGGTCTTTGGAGTCCCACGTGCCCGAAACCTGCTGAGCCACCAAATCTGAGTCGCCCAAACACCTTACCCGGCTTAAATTCATCTCCTTGGCTAATCTAAGCCCATGAAGCAGAGCCTCATACTCAGCCGCATTGTTAGTGCATGAGAACATCAACCGGAGCACATAACAAAACTTATCACCTTTAGGAGACAGCAAAACAACTCCTGCGCCTGACGCTTCTAGCTGCTTGGATCCATCAAAGTGTATAGTCTAGTATGTGTCATCCGACTTTTCCTTAGGGGCTTCACATTCCGTCCAATCATTTATAAAATCCACAAGAGCTTGGGACTTGATGGCCGTACGTGGCACATATGTTAGATTAAGAGATCCCACTCCAATGCCCACTTAGCAATCCTTCCAGTGGCTTCTCTGTTCTGGATTATGTCCATCAACGGAGCAGAACTAACCACGGTAATCTGGTGCCCTAAAAATAGTGCTTTAATTTGCGGCTGGCCATGAAAACCCCATATACCAGCTTCTGCCAATGCGGATACCTTTGCTTGGACTCCATCAGGACCTCACTGATATAATAAACCGGCCTTTGAACCGGTTACTCCTTTCCAGATTCCTTGCGCTCGACTACAATCGCAGCGCTTACTGCCCGATTATTAGCTGCCACGTATAAAAGTAATGGTTCTTTCTCAACCGGAGAGCCAGCACCGGTGCCTCAGTCAACTGTTTCTTGAGCCTCTCAAGTGCTTCAGCCGCCGCCTTGCTCCAGACAAATTTATCCGTCTTCTTCATCATCTGATATAAAGGAGTAGCCTTCTCTCCAAGGCGGCTTATGAAATGGCACAACGCGGCGATCCGCTCCGCCAAGCGCTGGACATCGTTAATACAGGCCGGCTCTGGCAGAGAAGTGATAGCCTCGATTTTATGTGGGTTAGCCTCAATGCCACGTTCAGAAACCAGAAATCCCAGGAGCTTGCCAGCTGGAACTCCGAAGACACATTTAGTCGGGTTAAGCATCATCTTATAGACTCGGAGATTATCAAACGTTTCCTTTAAGTCGCCCAAAAGAGTGTCCTTCTTCCTGGATTTGATCACGATGTCATCTACGTAAGCATGGACGTTGCGGCCAATCTGACTGTGAAGGCAGTTCTGCACACATCGCTGATATGTCGCCTGGGCACTCTTGACCCCGAAAGGCATAGATACATAACAGAAAGCCCCGAAAGGTGTAATAAAAGCTGTCTTCTCCTGGTCTTTAACCGCCATCTTGATCTGATGATAACCCGAGTAAGCGTCCAAGAAACACAAGCTTTCACAACCCGCTGTAGCATCAATGATTTGATCAATACGAGGGAGGGCAAATGGATCAACCGGGCAAGCCTTGTTAAGGTCCATGTAATCCACACAGATACGCCACGTGTCGTTCTTCTTGAGCACCAGCACCGGGTTAGCCAACCACTCCGGGTGAAAAACCTCAACAATGAAACCCGCCGCCAAGAGCCGAGCAACTTCTTCCCCAATGGCCTTGCGTCTCTCCTCATTAAACCACTGTAAAAACTGCTTAATTGGTTTAAACTTCGGATCCACATTAAGGTTGTGCTCAGCGAACTCTCTCGGTACACCTGGCATGTCAGAAGGTTTCCATGCGAAGATGTCCCGATTCTCACGGATGAATTCGATGAGCGTGCTTTCCTATTTGGGATCCATGTGAACTCCAATGATGAACTGTTTCGATGAGTCGCCCGGAGTGAAATCTACCGCCTTAGTATCATCCGCTAAAAACTTAAGGGGCGGCTCAACCTCCATGGTGGGCTTTTTCAGCGGGGTCATATCCTCTGGGTCAACATTCTCCTTGTAAAATTTAAGCTCCTCCTGAGCGCAATTGGACTCTGCATAAGCTGCATCTCCTTCCTCACACTCAATGGCCGTCTTTCGGTCACCATGAACAGTAATCGTACCTTTTAAGCCGGGCATCTTGAGCTGCAGGTATACATAGCGGGGCCTAGCCATGAGCTTTGCATAAGCCGGATGTCCAAACAGTGCGTGGTAAGGACTCTTGATTTTTACCACCTCAAACCACAAGGACTCTACCCTGTAGTTGTACTCTTCGCCAAAGGCCACTTCCAAAGAAATCCTGCCCACCGGATACGCCGACTTGCCTGTCACCACACCATGAAAAACGGTGGACGAGGGTTTTAAATCCTTGTCTAGCAATTTCATCCTTCGAAAAGTATCGTAGTAGAGGATATTAATACTGCTGCCTCCATCCATTAACACTTTATTCACCATATACCCTCCCACTTGGGGGGCCACACCCAAAGCCAGCCGCCCGGGGTCATCGACACGCGGCGGGTGATCCTCCCGGCTCCATGTTATATTATACTCAGACCATCGTAAATACTGTGGTAGGGCTGGTGCAACCGCATTGACCGCCCGCTTGCGCAACTTCTGATCCCTTTTGTTGAGGCTCGTTGTGAAAACATGATACTGACCGGAGCTGAGCTGCTTTGGGTTACTCTGATAGCCAGACTGATTACGCTGCTGCTGATTGTTGTTACCAGAGTGCTGCTGGTGTCCTCCTTGATTACCTTGACCTGGGTGACCAGACCCTGAGCCGCCGGACCGAAACCGGCCCCTGACCCACCATGTCCAGAGCCGCCCGGCGGGCCACCGTCCTGATTGTTGGGGTGTGTAAAGTGATTCTTAAGTTTCTGCATGAAATGACACTCTCCTCATGTGTGGTTCGACGGCTTATCGGGCTGGCCGTGATCCGGACAAGGACCCTTCAGTGCCTCCTCCAAATTAAAGGCATGCCTATCCTTATTAAAAGGTGGCCTAAACCTCCTGTTGCCCCTGGGTTGATTCTGATTGGTACTTGCATTGGACACCAGTTCTGACCCGGCCTCAGGATTCTGACGTTTGCTCTGGCTACCATTGTTTGTCGTACCCTTGCTCTGATTAATCTTCTTGCCTTGGCCGGCCTTCTCCTCGTCGGAGCCCAGATCCTTCGTTTTGTCAAAGTCGGCGTATTTCGTGAGAGCCGTCATGAGCTCTCCCATATCTTGACATGTGCTCTTGAGCTGGCCAAGCTTTTGCTTTAGCGGGACAAAGTGGACGCTCTTCTCTAGGATTAGTACTGCCTAAGCTGCCGTGATCTAGTACGAAGAGTGGATGATGGTCGAGACCCGCCATACCCAATGATGAGCTGACTCATTCTCCTGTTAAACACAGTGATCAAGATCCACGATGGTCATGGGCTGTTTACATGTTCCTTGAAAGTTTTTAATGAATCTGGCTCTCAGTTCTGCCCATGAGTTGATGGTATTGGGTGGCAATCCTTTTAACCATGTGCGGGCCGGGCCTTCAAGCATCATGATGAAGTATCTGGCACAAACCGCCTCACTAACATCCAGCATCTCCATGGCTAGTTCATAACTTTCCACCCAAGCCTCTGGGGCTAAATCAGCGGTGTAGTTTGGAACTTTGCGAGGCCCTTTGAAATCCTTTGGCATCCACTCACTCCGCAGAGCCGATGATAAACATGGCACCCCCCACTCTGGTGGTTCCTCCAACTCCTACTGACACGAACGGCGTGGGATCCTGGCGAGCTGCTGCCTCAGCTAAAGCTGTCACCTCTTGCTAGCCACTTGCATGATTTCTAAATGCTTGTGTATCCACAGCCGGTCGATGACCCGTTGGAATCACTCGGTGCCGGTTGCTGCTGGAACCTGCCAGCGATTCGTAGCGCCGGCTAAAACTCCGGCTAGGGAGAGGGGTTGAATGAACACGGCTCCGGCTATAGGTGTACTTTTCCTGCTGGGCCATCGCCGTCTGCAAGTAGCCAATGGCGTTTCGCACATCCTCCGCAAAGGGCGCTTCATCTGGAATAGGAATTTTTTCGAGTCGGGTGGCTGCTGCCACCATATTCTCGGCCGGGTTAGAATAATGACCCGCCGGTGTTGAAAAGGCCGCAGGCGAGGCCTGATTTCGCCGGGTCGGTTGAGTCACTGGCCGAGCCGCCGGGCGGCTTCCAGGTGCATCCGCTGTTCGCCCTGTCCCTGGCGTGTTGAAGAGGTTTCTTGCCTCATAACGTTCCGGTAGACGGGATTGATGCCTCATCTGATGAACCGCGGTTGTCGATTGTTGCTCCCGCCCAAGACGGAAAGCGTCTATCCTGATGCGTTCTGCCTCTTGCTCCATCTGGGCTTTTGACACAACCATCCTCTGCTGCTCTTCCGCCATCCGGTCCTTTATCCTTGCAATCTCCAAGTTCCTAGACGCTTGATTGTCTGGTGTAACGTCAGTAGCCATTAGGGCCACGAGCTCGTACATCAGCTCCAAAAGAACTTGAGCTGGTGGCGGCGGGTTATCGCCTGAGGTGGCGGCCCCTGCGGGTGTACTATTCGTGCCTGAGACTGACCCCGTCATGAACACGGCAACATGAACCAGCGGCCCAAGATCGTCCGCCTCAGAGCGATCCGACTTAGGGAAGAGCTCATCATAGCCCCCGTGCCCACCGTTGTGAAGCCTGTAGACCGACTCTGTTTCTCCGCTTGAAGATTCGTCCTCTGAGTAAACGAGAGTTTCCTGTGATCCGGAAGCTTCCAGATCCGTACCTTGAGTAAAGCCCATGAAGACGTGCCTCCAGCCCGGGCTAACGCGGGCGGATTGCACACTACGAGCAGGTTGCAGACGCCGAGCCGGCTCGACGAGGTTGGTGCAGACGTCTGGCCCGTATGTTGCTCCATCAACCTTTCCTATGAACACGTGGATCCCTGCGAATGGAACCCGGAAGCCATACTCCACAGAGCCGGCATCAAGCCCCCAGCCGGCGTCATCGATGTAGAGCCGACTGTGGCGACTCTTGCTCATTCTACCAACCACGTATCCCTCGAGCCCCAGGAGAGAGACCTTTGAGAACTCAACACCACCGAGCGCAGGCCCCACAGTGGGTGACAACTGTCATGGTTTTGTCACGGCAGATGTCCGGATAAACGGACTTCGGTTCGAGGCCATTGCTAATGTGATGGACTCAAAGGGGTTGATGGGCACGAGAGACACAGATTTACCTAGGTTCAGCCCCTCAACTCGAGGTAATAGCCTATCTCCTGCTTATGTTTATATTGCTTGATGTATCGATTACAAGGGAGCTGAAGCTTGACCTAGTATTCAACAACCTGATCTCTAAGTCGCCTCAGGTCCGCCTTTATATAGGAGGTCTAGACCAGGGGTCATACAATTGGTAACCGACTCTCATTGTTTATCCGGGTCTTCCTCTATCTTCTTGTCCCAGTTGTCCCTAGGCGGCTTACACATCCGGGTCTGTTGGGCCGCTGTCCGTCCCACCTTATGAGCCGCCAAGCTTCCTAGGCTTTAGGACCACCGGCTCACCTTGGGCCAGTGTAAGAACCGTCAAGCATAACCCGGAGCCCTTAAGGCGTGTCATACCGCGGGGTTATTTCCACAACACAACAGTACCCCCACGACGGGTGCCAATGTAGCCATAGTGGTCGCTGACGCACGGGCACGCGTGGCTACAGTTCGGCTGGTTGTATTGCTGACCTTTGGCCAACCACGATCGGGCGGGGCAACAGTGCCGGCACGCCCCCTCCCACTCGATTACCTGATCCGGCATGGCTACAGTGCAGCCGGCCGTACCGGAGACTTTGGCCGGCTAGCGCAAGACGACGCTACCCGGGTGACCCGTGTCGTAGCAGGTGGGCGAGGGCCATTCACGGAGCCGGCTGGCGTGCCCCAGCGGGCGATGGGACCGCACAGCCGGTGGACCCTACGAGAAACAAGACGTCTTGCAAGGTGAGGCCCTCTGGCCAGCCGGAGAGGGTGCCAGCCGGGACCCCCCCACTTTGTACCCCAGGAATATTGTAAGCCGGGGGTTGGCCTATAAACCCCCCCGAGCCTCCCATGCAACGGGGATGAGAGATCACACACGCACAACCACGGGACTCTTCCCACATATTCACCTTCATAGCAGAGGAAGGTGAGCCGGCTGCTCTCTCTTCCTCCTCTAGACAACAGCTCTAGAAGCAATCTGGTAACCACACCCATCCATCAACAGGACAAAGCAGGACTTGGGGTGTTACTTCCCACGGAGGGCCCTGAACCTGGGTACATCGTGTGTCTTCACTGCTTGTACCTAATCCCGCACCCAGAGCCCGTCGGCGTCCTCCGGCCCCAACCACCTTCGATAAGCCTACCCATGGCATTTGTCGTGAGAAAATGACGACAATCCAGGAAACAGAAGTGTGTGTGCTTCGATAATCTTTGTAGAATTTGATCAATGAAAAGGGTAATGATCTTTTTTAGTAGCTTTATTTAATTTTCTAAAACCAATTACCATTATATAGCCAGTAACAATTATCTGTGGGATAATTTCATTTTTATCATCAGGAATAACAGTAATACCTCCCTTCTTAGGGACACAGTGAACGGGACTTACCCATCTACCATTAGCTATGGGATAGATTATACCTGCTTCCAGAAGCTTTAATATTTCAGTTCTTACTACTTCTTTCATCTTAGCATTCAATCGTCGTTAGTGATCAACAACGGGTTTAGGATCAGGTTCCATATTAATCTTGCGCTGACATAGAGTGGGACTAATTCCCTTAAGATAGTATATCCAATAGCAGCCCGGTGCTTCCTCGGAATTATTAATAACCTTTCTTCTTCATGTTCTGAAAGGTTAGCACTAATAATAACAGTATATATGTTTTTCTCATCAAGATAAGCATACTTCAAAGTGTCAGGAAATTGTTTTAAGTCAAACACAGGATCAACTTTAGGTGGAGGAGGACCTCCAAGAGTTTCAACAGGCAAACTATGTTTAGGAGAGGTGGTTGTTCAAAGAATTTTTTATCTATTTCATTTCTTTCACGCAAGTCTATATCGTTTTCATGGTCTAGCAAATATTGTTCTAGTGGATCGGTAGGAGGAACAGCAATAGAAGTAAGACCAATTATTTCATCCTTACTAGATAATTATTTATTATGAAGTTGTCTACTAAACTTGGAAAATATAAACTCATGGGACACATCAGCAAAATTAACACTGAAGGTTTCTCTCTTGCAATCTATCTTAGCATTAACAGTGTTCAACAAAGGTCTACCAAAGATAATGGGACAAAAGTCATCTTTTGGGGAACCAAGAACTTGAAAATCAGTAGGATATTTTATTTTCCCACAGAAGACTTCAACATCTCTAACAATCGTAGGTGGTGTGATGGTGTCTGTATTAGCAAGTTTAATACTAACATCAATGTCTTCTAGTTTAGCAGGTGTTGTGTGATTCATAATTTCTTGGTATAAAGTAAAAGGAATAGCACTCACACTAGCACCCATATCACATAAACCATGATAGCAATGATCTCCTATTTTAACTGTGACAACATGCATGCCAACTATGGGTCTATGTTTATCTTTCTCATCAGGATTGGCAATTCTAGCAGCTTCATCATAGAAGTAAATAACAAGTCCATCAATATTTTGTACCAAGATATATTTAACAATAGAAATACTAGGTTCTACTTGAATTTGTTCAGAGAGCCTAGGTGCTTTAATGTTAATTTTGCAAACCACAGTTCGTACCTTAGCACGTTCCTTTATCCTAACAGGGAAATGTGGTTTTTATCAATATAAGCAGTAGGCACAACTGGATCAACATTGTAAATGATAGTTTCCTCTTTAGCTATAACCTATTCTGTTATTTCTTTTAATAGGGGGTGATATTTAAACCACTTCTCCTTAGGGAGATCAACATGAGTACCAAATGATTCACAAAAAGAGGCTACGATCTCAAAGTCAAGTCCATATTTAGTGCTAAACTTGTGAAAAGCATGGGTATTCATAAAAGATTTACCACAATCAAACTCAAGCTTCATACCTGACTCATTACCTTCGTCGAGTTCCCAATATTTAGAGTTGCATTTAATTCTTTCTAAAAGATCCCACTTGAATTCAATAGACTTCTTCATAAAAGAACGAGTACAAGAAGTATCGAGCATGGATCGATCATTATGAGAAAGCCGAGCATAAAATATTTGAATAATAATAATTTCTCTCGATAGATCATGATTGGGGCATGAGTATAACATTGACTTAAGCCTCCCCCAAGTGAGAGCAATGCTTTCTCCTTCATGAGGCCAAAAATTATATGTAATTCTGATCACGATGAACTAGATACAAATGATAAAACTGTTGGTGGAATTACAATTTCAATCGATTCCAGTTCCATGATCCAATATCATCACATAGTCTATACCATGTCAATTCTTTTCCCCTCACAGATAAAGGTAAAAAATTATTCTTAAATTCATCTTCGGATAAACCTGCAAGCTTAAATAATCCACAAATTTCATCCACATGTATTAGGTGCATAATGGGATGTTCAGTTCCATCTCCTGCATAAGGATTAGCTAGTAGTTGTTCTATCATACCTGAAGGAATTTCATAACCAATATTTTCAATAGGTGTAGTAGGTTGAGGGGCAACTAATTGTGGTTCCGATCGAGGTGAAGATACCCCGAAACCCCCCCTCAAAGGATTGTTTTCCATAGTAGCAAGTGATAATAAATTTCAGCACATAGTACAAGTTTTTCCTATCCGATTCCCACTTACCAAGAGCGCTTCACTCCCCGGAAATGGGGAAAAAAATATCTTGATTACCCAAAAGTGTAGGGGGTCAATCATAGTCCTTTCGATATGTAAGAGTGTCGAACCCAACGAGGAGCAGAAGGAAATGTCAAGCGGTTTTCAGCAAGGTAATTTGTGCAAGCACTGAAATTGTTGGTAACAGGTAGTTTGATAGCAAGATAATTGTAACGAGCAAGTAACGGTAATGGTGAATAAACTACAGAAAGTTAGTCCAATCCTTTTGTGGCAAAGGATAGGCAAAAATGGTCTCTCATAATAAGCAAAGCGTTCTTGAGGGTACACGGGAATTTCATCTAGTCACTTTCATCATGTTTGTTTGATTTGCGTTCGGTACTTTGATAATTTAATATGTGGGTGTACCGGTACTTGGGTGATGTTCTTACTTGAACAACCTCCCACGTATGATTAACCCCCTCACAAGCATCCGCAACTATGATAAAAGTATTAAGGTAAAATCTAACCACAACATTAAACGTGTGGATCCAAACCAGCCCCTTACGAAGTAGCGCATAAACTAGGGTTTAAGCTTTTGTCACTCTAGCAACCCATCATCTAATAACTACTCCACAATGCATTCCCTTAGTCCCAAGTATGGTGAAGTCTCATGTAATCGACATTCACATGACACCACTAAGAGAATCACAACATACATATCCTCAAAATACCGAACATATATCAAATTCACATGATTACTTGCAACATGACTTTTACCATGACCTCAAGAAAAAAGTTAACTACTCATAAATAATATTCATGCTCAAGATCAGAGGGGTATTAAATAGCATAATGGATCTGAACATATAATCTTCCACAAAATAAACCATATAGTAATCAACTACGTAATGTAATCAACACTATTGGTCACCCACAGGTACCAATGTGAGGTTCCGGTACAAAGATTGAACACAAGAGATGAATTAGGGTTTGAGGGGAGATGGTGTTGTTGAAGATGTTGATGAAGATTGGCCTCCCAAGGATGACAGGGTTGTTGGTGATGACCATTGACATGGATTGAGACTGCGTTGCTATTTCCCCAAAGAGGAAGGGATGATGCAGCCCAATGACGGTAAGTATTTCCCTAAGTTATGAAACCAAGGTATCAATCCGTAGAGAAATATGAAGCACCTATGTGAACATCACCTGCACACAAATAACAACCCGATGCGTAAGAGAGGTTGTCAAGCTCTCAACGATAAAAAGATAGATTAGGTAATGATAGTTTTGGCAAATAGATCTCGCAAGAACACAAAATAAAATAGGTAAACAAAAAGTGTAGCAAGGTACTTTTGGTTGTTTTTTGGATTAATAGATCTGAAAAGAAAATGGCAAAATAATAGATCAGAAAGCAATATGTTGGAAAAGTAGACCCGGGGGCTATAGGTTTCACTAGTGGCTTCTCTCATGAGTATAGCGCACGGTGGGTGAACAAATTACTGTTGGGCAATTGATAGAAGATCAAATAATCATTATGATATCCAAGCAGTGAGCATTATATAGGCATCACGTCCAAGATAAATAGACCGAAACGATTCTGCATCTACTTCTATTACTCCACACATCGACCACAATCCAACATGCATCTAGTGTATTAAGTTCATGGGAAAATGGAGTAATGCAATAAGAACAGTGACATGATGTAGGCAAGATCTATTCATGTAGGAATATACCCTATCTTGTTATCCTTAATGGAAATTATACATGTGTGCCTTGCTGCCCCTTCTGTCACTAGGAAAGAACACCGCAAGATCGAACCCATCACAAAGCCCCTCTTCCCATGGAAAGAAAAATCGATATAGTTGGCCTAACTAAACCAAAGATTCTAATAAGAAATACGAGGCTAAGTAATCATGAAAATAAGAGATCAAAGAAGACTCGAATCATATTCAGGGATAGAAACTGATCATGAACTCAAAATTCATCGGATCCCAACAAACACACCGCAAAAGTTATTACGTCAAATAGATCTCCAAGAGACCATTGTATTGAGAATCATAAGAGAGAGAGAGAGAGGAAGCCATCTAGCTACTGCCTACAGACCCATAGGTCTATGGTGGACTACTCACGCATCATCGGAGAGGCACCTATGATGAAGATGAACCCCTCCGTGATGGTGTTAGATTGGCTCTCGAGGTTTTGGAACTTGCGGGGGCTGGAATTGTGTTTTGTCGACTCCTCTAGGGTTTTCTGAATATCTATGATTTTATAGAGGCAATAGTCAGTGGAGGGGGGGTCCCGAGGTGGGCACCACCCTCTAGGCCATGCTAAGGGCCTCTAGCATGCCTTGGTGGGTGTTCCTCACCTCGGGCCTCCTCTCTGGCACTTGTTGGGCCCATCTGGTGTGTTCTGGTCCAAATAAATTCCACAAAAAATTTCATGGTGTTTGTGCTTCGTTTGGTACTGATTTTCCGCGAAGTAAAAACAAGCAAAAACAAGAACTAGCACTTTGGCACTATATCAATAGGTTAGTCCCAAAAAATGACACTATAAAGTTGTTATAAAATGTTTGTAAAACATCCAAGATTTATAATATAATAGCATGGAACAAGCAAAAATTATAGATACATTGGAGACGTATCAGCATCCCCAAACTTAGTTCCTATTCGTCCTCGAGTGGGTAAATGATAAAAAACAGAATTTTGATGTGGAATGATGCCTAACATGTTCATCACATATTCTTTTCTTTTTAGCATGGACACTTGGAATTTTAGATGGTTCAAAGCAATAGTCTAGTTTTGACATGAAATCTTTAATACTCAAGCATATCAACAAGCAACCATGTATGTCAAAATATCAAGTTATCCCTAGCCCATCATGCTCAATCATTGATCCATTCATGAAACACAACCAAATATTAGCCTAATACTCAAGTACGATCATAGTGTCTCCTTGTTGGTGCTTTATAAGAGAAGATGGAGACTCAAATTGAAAAATAAAAATTGCATAAAGTAAATAGATAGGCCCTTCGTAGAGGGAAGTAGGGATTTGTAGAGGTGCCAGAGCTCAAGGTTTAAATTGATAGGGAAAAGTATTTTGGGTGGCATGCCATTCCTTTTAACGAAAATAACCAAGAGATTTCAATATGTTTCCATGCTAGATTCATCATAAGCGGTTCCTAAAAAGAAAATAAGGTTTATTCCTTTTTCCACCATACTTTCACTTTTCATGGCTAGCCGAATCCACCGTTGCCTTCCATACCAACACTTTCCAAGGAATTTATTATTTGACAACATAATGTAAACTTACTTTCTCTTTATTTTCATTTCATTTCATCAATGGGCATCCCTATTACTGCCGTACTCTCGTGCAATGACAAGTGAATAAACGCTCATCTTGAGAATAACACATCTAGCATGGAAAAATATCGGTCACCCCTTCCGTTTCATGAGTGGTACGAGCACACAAAAACGAAAATTTATTTGAAAATTAGAGATGGCACATACAAATATGCTTGGTACGCCATGGAAATACGCTATATAGGTAGGTATGGTGGACTCATATGGCAAAACTGGTTTAAGGATTTTCGATGCACAGGTAGTATTTCTACTTAGTACAAGTGAAGGCTACCAAATAGATTGAGAAGCATCCAACCAATAAACGAAAAGTCATATAAGCGAGCATTAAGCATAACTAACACCGAATAATGCACCATAAGTAGGATGTAATTTCATAGCAGAACTATTGACTTTCGTGCTTGCATAGGCAATCACAAACCTTAACATCAACATTCTAATAAGCATAATTACTCACTAACATAACTCACATATTACTATCGTCATGTCTCAAAAATATTACAAAGTAATTTTTCCAATGATCTTAATGAAAGTTTTTATTATATCCCTTTTGAATATGTATCACTTTGGGACTAGTTTCATATATTGCAATTTCTTTTGCCAAGCTCACATGAATATAAGTGAAGAACAAGAGCATATAAGTTTCATCCCTAAAAATAATATAATTGAAGCATGAGAGGATTTCTTCAAAATTACTAACTCTCAAATTAATATAAGTGAAGCATGAGAGCATTTCTTCAAACATGTAAAAGCACGCCGTGCTCAAAAAGATATAAGTGGAGCCCTAAAGCAATTTCGTAGCTCAATAGATTTAAGTGATGCATAAAGAGAAATTCTAGTAAGGCATAGCATAATTTTGGCTCTCTCAAACAGGTGTGTGCAGCAAGGATAAAAATAAAATGAAGCAACGATACAAGACACTCCAAGCAAAACTCATGATATGTGACGAGTAAAAATATAGTTCGAACTAAAATACCGATGGTTGTTAGAACAAAGAGGGGATGCCACTCGGGCATCCCCAAGATTAGTTGCTTGTTAATCTTTGGATAATATCTTGGGGCACTGTATCATCCCCAAGCTTAGGCTCTTCTTACTCCTTGTTCCTTCATCCATCATGATCTCACCCAAAACTTTAGAACTTCAATCTCGCAAAACTTGACAAAATTCTCGGGAGATCCGTTAGTATAATTGTAAACCCATTAATATTTTATTATTCCATTATATCTAGTGTATTCTAACTTTACCATCACTTATACCCCTGATACAAGCCATAGATTCATCAAAAGAAGCACACAATGCAACAAAAATAGAATCTATTTCAGACAGAACAATCTGTAGTAATCTATAATCTAACCATACTTGTGTAACTCTAAAAATTCTGACAAATTAGGAAAACATAAATAATTTTTATAGAAATAATGTGTTAAAGTTTAAGCTCATTATCTTCCTCCAGTAAAAATGCAAATTCGTGCACTTGAGACAAAGTTCAAGTGTCAGATTCAACATTGTGTGTACTCATCTTATGAATCATCCTAAAGGTTCTACTTGGCATATAAACTAAATAAAACATAAAAACACAATCATAACAGAGGCATAATTGTGTAAACACTCAAAAACATAAAGGAAAAGGTAAGATAAATTTTATTCATTGGGTTGCCTCCCAATAAGGCAAGCAAAAAAAGGGTGAATAAAACAACAAATTTTGTGAAGTGGGGGAGAGAAAACGAGAGGAAAATGGAAAATAACGTAAATTGCAAGGAGATGAGATTTGTGGTTAGGAATCTGATAGATGTTAATGATGTCTCCCCGACGGGAGAGATTGGCACGCTGAAGAGATCGCTTCCTGCCCGGCAACGGCGCTAAAAATTCCTTTGACGTGGTTTGAGACGTCATCGGTATTTCCCCAAAGAGGAAGGGATGATGCAGCACAACGACGGTAGATATTTCCCTCAGTTAAGAAACCAAGGCATAATTCCATATAGGAAGATCAAGCACCTACGTGAACAACACCTGCACACAAATAAGAAATACTTGCAACCCATCACGTAAGAGAGGTTGTCAAGCTCTCAACAATAAAAAGATAGATTAGGTAATGATAGTTTTGGCAAATAGTTCTTGCAAGAACACAAAATAAAATAGATTACAAAAAGTGCAGCAGGGTATTTTTGGTTTTTTTGTATTCATAGATCTGAAAACAAAATAGCAAAATAGTAGATCAGAAAGCAATATGTTGGAAAAGTAGAGCAGGGGTAGTAGGTTTCACTAGTGGCTTATCTCTTGAGTATAGCGCACTGTGGGTGAACAAATTATTGTTGGGAAATTGATAGAAGATCAAATAATAAGGACTATATCTAGGCAATGACCATAATATAGGCATCATGTCCAAGATAAGTAGATCGAAACGATTCTGCATCTACTTCTATTAATCCACACATCGACCGCTATGCAGCATGCATCTAGTGTATTAAGTTCATGGGAAAACGGAGTAATGCAATAAGAATGGTGCCATGATGTACACAAGATCTATTCATGTAGGAATAGACCCCAAGTTGTTATCCTTAATGTCAACGATACATGCGTGCCTTGCTGCCCCTTCTGTCACTTCGAAAGAACACCGCAAGATCGAACCCATCACAAAGCACCTCTTCCCATGTCAATAAAAATCGATCTTGTTGGCCTAACTAAACCAAAGATTCTAAGAAGAAATACGAGTCTATAAGTAATCATGCAAATAAGAGATCAAAGAAGACTCAATCATATTCATGGATAGAAACTGACCATGAACTCAAAATTCATCGGGTCCCAACAAACACACCGCAAAAGTGATTACATCAAATAGATATCCAAGAGAACATTGTATTGAGAATCATAAGAGAGAGAGAGAGAGGAAGCCATCTAGATACTGACTACGGACCCATAAGTCTATGGTGGACTACTCACGCATCATCGGAGAGGCACCTATGATGAACATGAACCCCTCCGTCATGGTGTTAGATTGGATCTTGAGGTTTTGGAACTTGTGGCGGCTGGAATTGTGTTTGGTTGACTTCTCTAGGGTTTTCAAAATATCTGTGAATTTATAGAGGCGATAGTCAATGGAGGGGGGGTCCCGAGGTGGGTACCACCCACCAAGCCGCGCAAGGGGCCTCTGGCGCCCTGGTGGGTGTTCCCCACCTTGGGCCTTCTCTCTGGCACTTGTTTGACCTTTCTGGTGTCTTCTACTCCAAAAAAATTCCACGAAATTTTTACGGTGTTTGGGCTTCGTTTGGTACTGATTTTCTACGAAGTAAAAAACAAGCAAAAACAACAGCTGGCACTTTGGCACTATGTCAATAGGTTAGTCCAAAAAAATGATATAAACTTGCTATGAAATGATTGAAAAACATCCAAGATTGATAATATAATAGCATGGACCAAGAAAAAATTATAGATATGTTGGAGACGTATCAACGATGTCTTTAATTTCCCCTCCGGGAGGGAATTCCCCCTTGAGGAATCGCTTCGTCGGAGGGCAAAAGTGCTCCTACCCAAGTTCCACCTCGAGACAGTGAAGTTCCGTCCCGAAAGTACCCTCTTGATTTGTTCTAGGTCAAAATATCTTAAATACCAAAAGATGGGCACCGAAGGTTGAACGAGCTGAGCACGACCCACCAGGGCATGCCTGGGGGCTGGCGTGCCCTAGTATGTTGTGCTCACCAGGTAGCCCCCCTTCGGGAGTTATTTGCTCCAGTATTTTTATATATTCCAACAATTCTCCGTGAAGTTCCAGCCCATTTGAAGATTTGCAAAATACGTATCTCTAATATGCTTTTTCAGGTCCAGTATTCCAGCTGCCGGCATTCTCCCTCATTGTGCAAACCTTGCATATTATGAGAGAAAAAGCATTATAATTACTCCATGAAACATTACTATGCATAAAAACATTATAAATAATAGTATTAAATCATGATGCAAAATGGACGTGTCACCTAGCCGCCGCCACACCACCCAGAACAGGAGAAGAGAGGATATAAAGAACTCACGAGGATGATCATAGTTTTTATTCATATCTCCATCATCATCATCATCACCTCCTTCAATATTATAAGAGGGATTGGAGCCTATAATCTCTACTCAATCTATCGGAGATAAAGACTATTTAAGTACCATTTCATCTCATTGTGGATCCCCTCAATATCATCGATATGGTTTTCATGTTTTTTTCTCTCCGTTGAGATTGATTCCCCTCTTATGGCGTGTGAGTAATTCCCCTAGGCTTGGGAGATGTAGGTAAGTGGTAAGATTGATATGTGCCTATTCTATGGTATCCTTGCACCTCTAAGTCGCGCATATATATAGGCGAGAAATAGAGCAACTTGCCCAGTCACTTGGGAGAGGGCCGTGGGGACGTGAGAAGGAACTTAGGGTGCTTGCCATGACTTTAGGATCTTTGATGTTCTTTCTAATGGTTGAGGAATAGGGTGTGATGTTAGAAGCATGCCATGCCTATTTAATAGATGGTTTTCCCCTCCGCATGCGGAGAGCCTTCTTGTAAACAACTATCGGGACCAACAGATCTCCTATTGGAGCACGGGGATCGAGAAGTGTCATTAACCTTGCAGTTGAAGAGTCAATCTGGTGGGACATGCAACGCTTCAACAATCAGGAGTATGTTGTAAGCCGAACTAAAGTCAGCCGAGCATCGGGGAAGAGGGGAACTCGCCACGGAAGCCGAAGACCAGGGAAGCCGGGAATTGCAAGAAGTTAACAGTGTGGCGTTGGAGGCTTGTTTGGGGGCAACTGAGGGAGTCCTGGACTAACGGGTCATTGGGCCGCCGGCCTGTCTTATGGGCCGGACAGTGGGCCGAACTATGACCGTCATTGATGAACCAAATCCTGTGGGACTGCCATATCCAGGATGGACACTTCCCAAGCCGTGGAGCATACTCCACGGACAAGATGAGATGTTCAGCATATTCTTTCCTTGATCTAACCCACATTATGTAACCCTAGGTACCCCTGGCATAGAGATAAGCCAGAGGGTTTTAGTCCATAGAGCACATTCACAATCATAACTCTTAGGATTTAGACCATCACATACAATCTCGAGGTAGACCAACTCTATACTTGACACACCATCATCAATACAAACAAAGCGGGACATAGGGTATTACCTTCATAGAGAGGGCCCGAACCTGGGTAAACATTGTCTCCCTTTACTTCTGGAAACTATCGATCCAAGATCCACAGTTCAGGACCCCTACCCGAGATCTGCCGGTTTTAGTACCGACAACGACCACTCTGTGGCAATAGAGAAACATGACCACTGAATTCAATATAACCCCTAGTGGAGGAGTTTCATGACTCTAGGGAGAACCGCCTATACAAAGTTTATATCAAATACTATGAGTACAATACAAGGTAAGTGGTTTTACCGTCACACTGGCACAATTCATATATTCTTACTATGAATTGAAATCTCTCCGCGCCTAATCTCTTCATTATAGGAAACACCATTTACATTTTAAGCTCTTGTTATTTACTTTTATTACTTATTTAGTAGCGACCTTTAACTTCTCTTTTTACTAACATATTAGTTTATCCTTTACCCAGGACAGTAATAGTATTTGCACAACCTCAAGTAGTACTTCAAACAAGAACTGTGAAACCTTGTGTGTGTGTGACAGAAACACTTCGATAAATATTCTCCTCCGCTCTTTGCTAGGACAATTACTCATTGGGATACTTCTACAAAAGTGCTACACTACCCTGTTTGGTCTGTATGTACTAATAATGTGAGCAAGGCATCCTCTCCTCATTCATGAAGGCTACTAACTTAAAGATAAACAACTGACATTGGATCACTTAAATGAAATTCTAATCGTAAAACAATTCATCCATATCCCACAACCAGAAAAGTTACTCAAACATGTAGATGGATAATATAGAGGGAAAGGGCAAGTTACAAGAAGTCATCAAGAGGAGTAAGGACAAGGACATGATGGTGTTGGTGGAGATGGCACCGATGACAATGGTGCGGTGGAGATGGCGTCGAGGATGGTGGTGCGATGGAGATGGCACCGATCCGAAGGCTGGTGTGGCGCGAGGAGCTTCCTCTTAGTTCTTATTGATCTTGTCCCTCCTTCTATGAGGTGGTATTGGACCATTAATGGAGGTGATGGAGATTTATATTCGATGAATGATAAAGCATGACGACAGCTAGGGTTCAGAGGTGCATATAGAAGCGCTCTCCCAAAGCCTCCTTAGTACGTAGATGTAGCTAATTTCCCTTTCGAGTATAGATGAGCCAAATCCTTCTGAAAACCTTCTTTTATTTCCATGGATCATGTCGGGAAAAATGAGGATGGAAACCGTGAAGAATCACGTCCGTTTTGGGTGATTTCGACTTTGTATGCGTGGTACGCCAAGAGTGGTCATACCATGCATCGTTGAATGCTCTAGACCCTTTAGTTTAACATTCAAACTTCGATTTTGATGTTCTTAGATTCGTTGGACTCACATGAACGGTGGCTTTTGTTGTTTAGCTAGGCTATACACTATAGCAAATCCGATGAGGTCTACTTTTCGGTGTTCCTCCTTTTGTGTGACCCTATAATCCAAAGAGTCACTGCCTACATGCCTAGGCGAAAGTTGATAGGGTTTCCATCTACGGCTTTAGTGGTGAGTCAGGGGTGATGTGCGAGATGCTTCCCAGCAAGCCCATACCTTTTGTTCTTTCAATCGGTCTCCTTGGCCATGTCTTCTCGGCTTGTGACTTCATTCTTTAGTTTGTGTCTCCTATGTGGCGGCTTCATGGATGCCCGCGACTCTCGAGTGGAGCCATTGTGTGTGATGGGAGGTTCTTTTGCCCCTTTCCTAGGCGTTCAGGTTACCTATTGCTCATCCGGGTTCTAGGGTGAACCTCTGACCATGTCAATGGTGCGCCTTCCTTCGAGCCCGCACTAGAGGACCGGGGTCCTCATTAGCGGTAAAAAGGAATTGCTTGAAGCTCAGGTGTGTCCTTTAGGCGAGGTTAGGGTGTCATCGCAAATGGTGTCTCCCTAAGCTTCATGTGGCTTCTTTGGTGTTCTTGCGATGGTGGCATTAACCTCAGACTTGCAAGCTGCATCTCTACGTGTGGTGTGCTTGTTTAGCCGAGTCATGTATTCTGTATGTTAGCACCTTGTATCTTTCGTATTTTTCTCTTTTTTTTCATGTAATCCATGGGTTTCATTGTACTTTCCGAAGGTTGATGGCTTTGTTCATTCAAAGTTGGACTCTTCCTAAGCTTTCGTTCTGCATTTCAAATATAAATTTTAGATAGAAACAATGACCTCAGCTAACAATTAGAGATCAAATTACCTGTTTGTATGTACTTTGTAGGACTACACACAAATGTTTTTTGCTATACATCTAATGCAAAGAATTATCTGCGGACCCAACTAAATTAAGAAGCTACTAGTAAAAGATCTCATGCATTGCAACGGTTAAAAAAATACCATGCTTTCCTAATCCAGTCAAGACTCAAATATGTATTATATAGATATGTACACATGTCTTGCATTTAGATTGTACGCATTACAAAATGATCTAGAGGCTATGTAGCTTAGAGCATCTATAGCTTGACCTCTCAAACCCCCCTCAAACGACCGGGCAGGCCGCCCGATCACTGACCGGTCATGAAAAAACGATCTAGAATTATGCTTCAAACGGGTCTAAAACGTCTGAGCTGACCGACACCCCTCATGTCCAACCCAAATATGAGCGGATATGGGGACGTGCGGGTGGGACCAAACGCACGCCCGCCATGTCAGACATGACAGCCCGACCCGAGTGCGAATTGCACCAAATCTATCCCCCTCGACCTACCGAATCCATTTGCTCTCTCCTTTTATCTTACCCCTTCGCGTTGTCCGAATCGCAGCTCCGCCGCCACGCGCGCTCCACAGCCGTTCCGAGCGTCTGCACCTCCAGCACTGGCACAACAGTCTTGTCTCCCGTATTCGTCGCCGGGGATGTTGTCGCTGCCTCGAACACCACCGCGGTACAACAACTCCCCCACTCCCCCTTGCACTCTATGTGTTCGACCTAGATTTTTTGTGACCTTTTTAGGAAAAACGATGAATTCTGATACTTCGTCAGATGAGGAGTATGGACCGACGGGGTTTGATCAAATGATTCAAGACGAGTTCTTAGATTCCTCGAATTCGGACAAAGAAGTGGATATGATCATGCTCATGAGCATGCAAGAGGAAATGGACTGGCAAATGGAGCATATGCTCAATTTCAAGGGCTCAATCAAAAGGAGAAGAGTGATCAATTAGGATAGGGTATCTTTGATCTAAACCCAACTTTCCCGTATGATCCATGGTTTTGTAGCTGGTTTCTCATGCGAAAACCATTGCTTTTGCGCATTGTGGAGTGAGTGGATGCACACGATGACTACTTCAAGCTCACAAGGGATTGTTGTCATAATTTTCTTTCTGTGCTAAGCAGAAGTTCACGACTGCTCTGAGGATGCTTGTACTTGGTACTGCAGTAGCTTTGTGCAGTAGCCTTGCACCGGATCAACTTGGTGAGATGGTCAAGATGGGGAGAGCACATGCCTGAAGACTACTATCAAGTTTGCCCGTGTCGTGTTGCAGGTGTTTGGAGCAGAGTATCTGAGAGAAGCAAATGCGCGGGATACAAAGAAGTTGTTGACTATTAGAGAGCCCTAAGGGTTTCCATGAATACTCGAATCAATTTATTGCATGCATTGACAATGTAAGAACTGCCCCAAAAATTTGCGAGGAAGGTATCAAGGTCACACCGAAGAGACCACCATCATATTAGAAGCGATGGCATCACATGAGTTCTGGATTCGGTATGCTTTCTTTGGAATGTTGGGTTCTCACAATGGCATCAACGTGCTTCTACGATCTCCGGTATTCAGGAGGCTTTGCAATGGTGAATCACCACAATGCAACTACACCGTCAAGGGTCGTGACTACAACATGGGATACTATCTTGTCGATGACATCTATTCTCAATGGGTTGCGTTAACTTGTCAAGATCATAGCCAAACCATAAGGCAACAAACAAAAGCACTTCGCAACAATGCAGAAAGCATCTAGGAAGGATGTGGAGAGGGCATTTAGAGTGCTTCAAGCTCGTTGAGAAATTGTTCATGGAGCTGTAATGTTGTGGGAATCAAAAACTTTATGACAGTTGATGACATGTTGTGTTATTTTGTACACTATGATTGTCGAGGATGAGTGTGATGATGTTGCCTAAACAATGATTTTAAAGTGTAAGGAGTTCAAATCCCGAAAGTTTAAGATGCAACTCAGCTTATGATCTTTCTACAGATGCATCAGAATATTTGAGATCATCATGTACACACGAAACTATTCAATGATCTTGTGGATCATGTGTGGACTTACAATGAAAACCAAAAAGCTGATGTTTGAGTTGTGCGCTTTAAATAAATTTTACATAAATGGTATTTATTTTTGATACCAAACATTTGTTATTTATGTGAGACACTGACGTGTATGATGAACGTGCATTGGGTTGCATGGATTTAAAAGTCCGGATTTAAAATATGTCAATGCACGGAGCAACATATGAAGAGCCGTTCGGATACGTCTGCGGACACGTTCGAACACATCCGGCGGGAAGGCCTGTTTTGACAAGTATATACTACACCGCGTTACGTTATTCCATTTTATTATGTTGTTATAAATGTGTTTGGTAGCCATGTCAAATAGTACATATGTGCCATCCAGTACTGCAAAAACCCCGCTGGAGCACACGGAATTTTAGGTTTTATAAGCAAATGATCGATCAGGTCTCGCGTGTCTGAAAAGGACTAAGGAGAAGCTTACGTTGTAATATTTTTATTTCTTATATTATAAACATCAACAAACGGCAACGCACAACACAAGAGACAAAAAAACGAGCGTCATTAACAGCCTTGCACGAGGAGCATGCATGTTCGTTGATATAGTTGAGTTTCAGTAGTATGCAGGACCTGCCTAGCCGGATGACCGGCGAGCATCACACGTATCCTTGCGTCGTTCCACACGCTGCCGTGTGCCCTTGACCTGGCCACCGGACGGACCGACCGATTGATCGATCTCCACGAGTTTCAGCGCTGCCCGGCTGGCTGGCTGGCTCGACCAGCCCGTTTACTTTAAGCTTTGAGGATTTTTTTTATATCTTTTTTTGCCATCAAGCTCTGAGATATGCATTTTCTATATCGAACGCCGGTCGTTTGGACAGTGCGCTGGTGTTCTCAGTCCAGGCGCGCGGCCGCGGAAATATGGCAATCCCGTCCGCGCCGACGCGCCGGAGCGGGGTCAATGGCAAATGACGAGTGCATCGTCGTCCGCGGCCTCAGCTTCCGGGGCCGCCCTCCCGCGTGCGCGTTGTTAAATCCTGGGGGTTCCTTCGTTCTCTTGCAAGTTACGACCCGTCCCTTTGTTACCGGAAATACACTGTTTTTTTTAACGAAGGCAAAAAATTTGTTTTATTTTATTAATAAAGAAAAATGGTAACAAGGTTTTGAGAGGGTCATTACTCCTCAACAATGAAATAAACAAAAGCTAATTCTCACTGCATCAAAGATCCAAGTGTTTTGCCCCGGCCAAAACCCTATTTTTGGACTCCACTTTGGTACGGCCGTCACGGTGATTGGCATCGTAGCTTTAGAAGAGAGGACACTGCCTTCCTCCTGTGCCCTCACCCCAGGACGGTCATCTCCCATCATTGCTTGACCGTTAGCACTCGAGCCCATGCAACGACATCCAACTACGAAATGTCGAGCCAACACTTAACTGCATTTCAAATGCGTGTGGAAAACCTGCAATGTAAGAGTAGGTGTGTCGCCGTCTCTGGCTCCCTCTTACAAAATTGACATAAGTTACAATTTGACCATCCTCTCTTGTGAAGACGATCGGCCGTTCAAATCCGATTCATGATGAAAAACCACACAAATAATTTGCATTTTGGAGGGCTCCGGTTTCCCCCAAATGCCCCTTGTCATGTTGGAGGCCACGGTTTCCTCAAATTGCGCATTGTAGGCCGAGGCCGAAGAGTAAAGTCCATTGGCGTGAGGTTCCATACTATGCCATCAGTCCTATCATCATGCAGCTGTGCTTGCCGAATCCTCTCCCACAATGCGTAAAATTTCTCAATATGTTTTATCGCTATCCCGTCAGATATATTGATCCATTGTATCCAACTGAGGTCCAAAAGGGCATCCCTCACCGACTTGTTCTTGTTTACTGAGATCGGAAAAATAGATGGAGCTATATCTTTGGGCTTCTTCCTTCCCTCCAGCCAAGGGGAGTGCCAAAACTTCGCCGTCCGACCATCCCCCACGGTGATAGTTGAGGCTGTGTAGAAAAGCTTCCCGTCCATCGAATCTCATGGGTTGCCCATGCCTACACAGGCTCGTTCTGGATCTTTTCACTCATACCATAGCCATCTCAACCGCAGTGCTTGAGCATACATATTCAGGTCAAGAACACCCAAGTTGCCGAGGCCCTTTGGTCGGCAGACTAGCTTCCAGCTCACCTTGCAGTGCCCACTGGAGACTTTATTAGATCTCGCTCATAGAAAATCCCTCTCAATCTTATTGAGGGCGCCGACCGTGCTCTCCGGTAGCTTAATTGTAGTAGCATGAAAGGTTGCATGTGCCATGAGGACATATTTTACCAGCTCCATGTGGCCGATGGTCGTGACAAATTGGCCCTGCCAAGCCACAAGCTTTCCGGTGGCCTTATCCACTAAGTGTTGTAGGTCAATCTTCCTAAGTCGGTAAACCGATAGCGGAAGGCAAAGGTAGCGCATAGGGAAGGTTGAGCGCGTGGCTGGGTACCACTCGAGCACGTCATCGAGGTTGATACCTTCACAATGGATAGGCGCGACGGTGCTCTTCTCCAAGTTTGTTACCAGACCGGTGACCTCCCTAAAATTATTCAAGATGGAAGTGAGTTGTTGTATGTCCTCCTTAAAGGGCGCCACAAAGATTGCCGCATCGTCCGCATACAAAGAGGTGCGCATATGGGTGGTCCTGCCGCCAATCCCATCCAGCTTTCCCTGTCTAGTGGCGGTGTCAAGGATGCTCCGAATGGGATCAATGGCGACGACAAATAGCAGAGGGGATAAAGGATCACCCTGCCGAAACCCCCACCATGCGAGATGGGCACGCCCATCACTCCGTTTAGCAGAACTCTAGAAGATGAAGATCGAAGCAGGGCGACAATCATGTCTCTCAACCGGACCGGGAATCCACGATGGCTGAGAAGGTTCAACAAGTAGTCCCATCTAACCGACTCAAAGGCCTTTTTGATGTCGAGCTTGAAAAGCAAGGTAGGCGTGTTCAACCGGTGTATCCTTCTAGCGAGATTTCACACGTACATGAAATTGTCATGTATACTCCTGGACCTGATGAAGCGCTCTACGAACGCGATACCAAAGTGTTCATGAAAGGGGCCAAACGGAACGCGATACCAATTGTCTTGGCCATTGCATGGATGAGGCTCATGGGCCAAAAGTCCGAGATGCTCTCCGTACGGACCTTCTCCGGAAGGAACACAATATTGGCCATGTTGACCCATTGAAAGTGTTTGGCGTGCAAATCACCGAAACGGTTGATCCCAGCAAGCCTGAAAGAAAGACCGTGTGAATCCATCGGGTCCCGACTCCTTGTCCCTCGGCATGTCTCTTATAGCGTCAAAGACCTCTTCTCTCGGAAAACGGGCTAGCCAGGTTAGAGAGATCACACTGACTGAATGTGATGTTGTTCCGGTTCAAATCCTTTCGTGGATGTGCCTTCTTGCCTAACATGGCAGTGAAGTGGTCCTCGACCACCTTCGCCTTATCCTGATGAATGTGTGCCCAGCCCGCCGCAACCCGCAGCCTACGAATGAAGTTCTTCCTCCTTCCATTCATCTTGATGTGAAAAAATCTCGTGTTCGCGTTACCCGATTTCTAATTCTCGAAGCTAGATTGCTTCTTCCGCGCATGCATGCATGTTTGAACCCATAGAATAGGTCACAACAGTTACCACTGTGCTGTGCTAGATGAACAACACGTCGTCACCATCATCATTTGGGAATGGGTCGTGCATGGCGCGCGTGGACAGACGCATCGCGATCATGCATGCATGCATGCATGCATGGAGACGGGGTCCTGGGCTGCGCTTGTTTGTTGGCTTCCTCTAACGCGACTCTTTGCTCGCCCCTCTCGCGATCGCGCGCATACCACCGTTTTGTTTGCTCCGATAGAAGATACCAACCCAGCTAGGCTCATGATGTACGACTATGACGGATTTAGTTCTACTTGTAGGGAAGGTGACATATTATTACTACGTGCACAATAAAAGACGAGCCTTTCTACTGGCCGGAGTATCAAATAACAACTACATAGACTTTGATGGAGTCAAGCAAATGGAGAGATGGAGCTCAATAATCAACAAGGACAGCTAAGAAAGTTCCCACCAGAGGCTGCGTTTTGTAAACCACTTGATGGCAGTTAACTCCAATTTGCTGGCGGTCCACGGAAAATGCTTAGTTTGGAATGAGAATTATATCTGCATTATGTAACTTTTATTTTAGGGGAATGTGCATTATGTAACTATGTGGTAGGTGTCGATATGACATGCCTTACGTAGACTTCCACTTAAAAGGCGGACGTATATAATATGCATGAAAGAGTATTTCCGCAGATTTAAATAACTATACAAATTCGTTTCACCGTACTACTCCCTCTTACAAAACTGAATCACTTATTTTGAAACATAAGAGTATTTTTTTTCCTGACAAACTTAGGGCATCCCCTGTCTAAGGTGTATTAGTATTGAATTTTGGAGCCCGTACTAGGAATGAAAATCGATGGCCTTACTGTGCCCTCTAATCCTCTTTAGTTCAATCAAATAACCATAAATATTAAATCAAATCTTTTTTGAGAATAATTAATAAAGTGGCTGCATGCATCATCCAGATACAGAGGCCGGGGGTCTTTCTTCTTTTCAAAAAAATAAATAAATTTCTTTTATATTTTTTCAAGCAAAATAGCACTTAAATCTGTTAACGAAACCAAAAATAAATGGTTACATATAGGAGTCTCTGGGGTTGACTATATTTTCATCCTCCTGAACATGCCGATGACGTGTCGCTTGAGCCAACCCGTCACTGTTGATCGAGGATGGGAAGCCATCAAACACTCGGTCATGTCGGGCCGAGAAGAACTGTCAGTGACGGAAGGGTTGCGGATCCAAGAGTTAAATCTCCATTATTTTTTAGTATGTGCTCCAAACTTCAATAATTCTGTTTGTTAGATAAAAGGAAATCAATGAGACACGAGAGACACGGTTTTTTACATGGAAACCTTTGCGGAAGAAAACCACGGACGCACGAATGCGCAATTACTATGATGAAGATGTATTACAAGCACGAGACGACATATCGTCTTTAGTTGCGACTACATGGAGTATATATGAGATACAATATATTAAAGTCCGTGGAGGACAAGTAAACGAGTTGTACTCGTATGCGTCGATATCAACGCAAAGTCCCACACCATTTGCACTATGTCTAGCCCAATCCGATAGTATTTGGATCACAATTTAACATTATTGCAAGCAATCTGATTCCACCATAATCTTGGAGCAGTCGACGTCAAGTAGTACATATCGAGGTTTTTTTTTTAGAAAAGGAGGTTATCCCCTGACCTCTGCATATATCGAGGGGGTTGTTTCTGGTTTTTGTTAGTGTTTGAACTTGTTTGCTTTCTTACTAGTTGGGTTTCCTCGGGAGACAAAGTTACTTTCAACTGATTCTTATATCTACCTGATCATGTGGAGTTTACCAAATTAGCATGATATGCATGGTTGGCTGATTTTTCCTTTGACCATGTGCCCAAAATCTACACTCAAAAGTCAAAACACTGTGTTTATTCCCAGGATTCTGGAGCTAGAGAATTCGTACCCATTTCGCAGGACCATTTTTCAGAAGTGATTGGTATGATCTTCATCACTTCAATCCTCATCCCAACAAAAAGATTATTTATCTTTTCAACTTTAACTAATTTATTATATTTGTTTGTTTTCTATATAGAGATTACAGAGGGAGCTAGCTTGTATAATTCTAATCCCTTAGGGGCCATACTTGATTAGATTACGCCATTTTTTCCCCTATAATACTAGTTAAGGGCCATATGTAGCCATGATCCCACAAAAGCATATCTTCCAACGATATCTTGTTGATTTGATAATTCCGCAGTACAGAATTGGAGTCATGTCACATGTGCACTGCCTCTAATTTTCTTTGGGTCCTGTGCATCATGGGACATGCATAACCTGTTTTGTTTACTTTTTCTCATGATTACTGTTCACCACAAGGACGGTGAGCTAGTCCATACTTTTATGTCGTCGGTTACACGTATATGTAGACCAGGACGAGCAGTAAAATATCACCGAATAATCTATCCATTGTCCTTGAATTATGTAAACAGAACAATAAACAGATGGTGGTGCTGCTAATTCACTGCAAATCGAATCGTCAAATCCCAAGTCATTCGTGTGCTCATTTATTTCCTAATAATAACAAGAAGAAATCTCATCCAGCGAGTGTGCCACGTAACCTTCTCAAGAAAAGTTGGCGTTCTGAAACGAAGATCTTCATCTTTAGATTACTGAACCTACTTGTTGCGTTCTAATGTATTAATTTCTCCCCAAAGTCATATGTTTCTATTGCCAAGTATATAGAACATATATCAATATCTACAAAATTTTAATAATAATGAAAATATATTTCAATGATACCGTTTTGGTATTGTAAATGTTAGATTCACTCTAAATTTGGTCAAACATGAAGAAATTTGACTTTTCAGAAACCTTAATACACTTATATTTTGGAATAGAGAAAGTAATTATCACTTGTAGTATCTTCCAGACGGATAATTTCAAATTTGACTTTTCAAAAACCTATATTATTTTTGTGTTTTTGATGTTCATCCGCGCATTACTAGATCCATTTCGCCCCCCCCCCCCCCCCCCCCCTTCAAGCCCCCCACTTTCTGAACTGGATATCTTTGGACCCTAGATGGTTTTGAGGATGACTTTGTTGGGTAGGTAGGATATGGTGATTTTGATCATTAGCAGGTGATGTGGCTGGGAACATGAATAGTTTCATAACTTACTATATACTTATAACTGTTTTGATTTAATTGTATAATTTGCATTGCTATTAGTTTTGTTTTTGTTTTTTGAAAGGAAGGTTCAAACCCGGCCTCTGCACCCAAGGATGCACACATCCATTTTTATTAATTTATCCAGAAAAGTTTAACGAAATAAATACATGAATTCACTCAAAGACACATATTTAACTACCTCCGTCGGCTATAACGACTAACTTGACGAAGTGCATGGCCTTGTGCCATAGTACCATATAATCTGGTGGCCTCACCTGACCGCCCGTCAGTAAATCAAGCGTACCTATCGGTTGTAACAGACCGCCCACCGGCGAATCAAGTGCCGCCAATGAATTTCTATCAAAATAGAACGTGATAAAAACATTGTTAGAGCAACTCGAGCGGGAAGACTTAAACGGACGCGTGATTTGTCCGCTTTTCATCCGTTTAGATTGGCTCGTCGGACGGCCGTGTTCGCTTTTTCATTTGGGTCGGTTCGGCCGTCCAATGACAGCGAGACCCAAATTTGCGCCAAAAAATAGAAAAAAAACATGTGGCCACATGCAGACACGAATTAAAACATAATTAAACATAAGTGGCCGGTCAACCGCCGACCAAAGTCCACTTAACACATAATTACGTATTAATAAAAACAAAATAAAAGTCCACGCCAACACGATGCCCTAGCTGTTCACCTTGCCCTTGCCGTCTTTGTCGTCGCCGGTGAGGTCGACGAAGGTGGGGGCCGACCTAGCCTAGGGGAATGCCTCCTGATAGGCTACCAGGGAAGCATCCTCCGTCTTCTGCTGCGGCGGCGGCATTGCGGCATGCCAGGCGCGCTCCTCCTCTTCCTCCTCGAGGCATAGCGCCTCCTCCTCCTTCTCCCACAGCATCTGGCGCAGGCCGTCGTCCTCATCCTCCTTCAGCCAGTGCTTCCTCCAGAGCTCGAGGTGGAGAACCTCCTCCCTCGGCGTGGCTGCGAAGTGGACCGGGGGCGCGCTCACCCACTCGTATTTATCCATGGGTGGCGACGGCGCTGGAATCTCCAGGACGAACAACGGGGCGTGGACGGAGTCCCTCGCAGCAGACAAGGCGAGGGTGCGGTCCAGGCCAACCCACTGGGCTTCCTCCTTGAGCTTGCTGGCCTCCAACGCTTGCTGGGTTGCCAGCTCGAGGGCGGCTTGGTACGCCGCCTTTTCATCCTGCTCCTCCAACAGGACCTCGGGAGGCGGAGGAGGGATGGCCAGGTCGACGTGTACTCCACGCAGGCGCTCCTCCTCGTGCTCTAGCGCAAACCGGCGCTCCCAGTTGTGGGAGTCTGGCACGTAAGCACGTATGCCCGCTGCTCCGGCGTGAGGGCAGAGCGACGCCGGCAAACCTCCTCCGTGTGCGCCCGCTGGTCGGGGCACTACCGAAATGGGGATGAGCTGCGGATCCAGATGCCAACCATGGGGCAGGTTGATGTACGGATACTGCAGTGGCCGGCGGTACTGCCAGTGCCACCGCGCCTGGTGGACCGGTATGTAGGGATGGTCCCGTGCCGGTGGGGAGCTTCACCTACCAGGCGGCAGTGGCGGTGTTGGTGGAAGCTGTGGTTGCGGTGGCGACCGGCCGGCCCCGCAGGAAGAGCTCGCGCCGACGCTCAACTTGCCCTTGCCCTTGCCATTGAAAAACCCCATGGTTTATAGAGTTTGCGGTCACCAGCGAGGGAACACGCGTGGCCAGATGTGGACGGGAAGGGGAAGTGGATGAGGCCGGCCCGCCGCATGTTTGGATTAATAAGGACGACGACCAGAAGCTTCAAGGCACTGCCGGGTGGGCCGAAGGCGGCTGGTCACATTTAATACGACCGCGGGTGGTGGTTGCGCAGCCGACATGTGGACCCAAGGCAAACGCGATGAGGACGCGGGGCGTGTCCGCTTCGTGTCCGCGCCAACGCATTTTAAACGCATTTTTGGATCAAAAATGGATCCGCTCGGACACGACGCATATGTTTTTGGATTTGGGTCGTCGCATTAGGCCATCGTTTTTGTTCGCACCAACCCATTCGGACGCAGGCGAACGATTTGGGTCTCCAGTTGGAGTTGCTCGTTAAGACACAACTCTCATCTCAAATTAAACAGCCATCGCCAGGCCCGATCATTTCAGATTAAAATAATGACTGAGGTTAAGTTTGTACTCCCTCTTCAAAGTGCTCAACCGTAGGAAATATTAGTCCTTTCGATTTGTTCCTCAGTAGAAAAAGAAAGAAGATAAAATCGAATTGTAGTAGTCCCGATCATTTTGAGGAAGCAGATGGGGAGCTGCCTTAGAGAAGCAGCCAAAGCAGGGGCTGCCGATATTTCATTCGACGAGCAAATTGGAGCCATTGCTAATCTCGTGGTTGGTACAATAAGCTGTAGAGAAATAGTGTACCTCTAGCAATTGGGACACGAAGCCAGTTATCATTTTTCTTGGAACTGGCAACTTGCATATTTAAAACTTGTATTAAAATAAAGGTCGTGGACTTATATGATGATCATCGACAGATAATGACATAACAAATATAGCTTTAGGACTATATTACACACGTACCCGTTTCTTTTCTTAAGAATGAGACTTGTCGTGACAGGGAAACCAAAGTTGCACTTGTCAAGGACAGAATGCCGTCGGTCTAAATTCTATCATATCTCGCGACGATTTGGACAAAGTGTTTAGCAGGAAATTTTGCAAAGCAACGATACTGTCGGTAGGTCCTTTCTCAGGCAGTATCGTTCGACGATCGCACAACGCCTCTGCTCGGCAACGGACAAGATTAATCCAATTGATTTGGTGAATGGTGATGTACTGATGATGTTGATGTTGATGTCGTATAGCGCAGTCAAAACATAGGTCGTTTCTTGTTCAAGACCTGTGCAAGTCATCAACAATAAACACGCTGCCTGACTTAACATTCTGTCTACTGTTCTACCCGATTTCCAAAATATAAGTGGCGTTAGCCTTGTAGGGCAGTTAATATGGTTGTCTTTTCTATTTGTATCGAAATATAAGAGCATCTATAGCCGGACTAAGCAAATCCGGTCTCTTGTACGTTCGCGGATGCATCCGAATGGTCCCTTATAATTCGCTCTCTGCATCCACATATTTTATATTAAACTCTCAAATCCATCTAAAACCATGCATGTCGATCACACAAACGAATATCCTACGTAAATAACAAATGTCGGTACCGATCTTAAATAGCATTTTCATCAAATTTATCTGAAGTGCATAATCAATCATCTCCTCTTTGAGTTTCATTGTGGGTCCAAAGAGGAATCCATCGTTTTTCCTCTTTGATATGGATTCCTCTTTGATATGATGATTGATCAAATGGATTCATCAGATTGATCACTTTTTCTCCTTTGATCGAGGCCTTGAAATTTAGAATATGCTCCACTTGCTGGTCCATTTCCTCTTGCATGGTCATGACCATAATCATGTCCACTTCTTCGTCCGAATCCGATGAATTTAAGAATTCATCTTGAATCAGTTGATCAAACTCAGTCGGTCACACTCCTCGCCAGACAAAGCATAGGAATCCATCGTTTTTCCTAAAAAAAATGAGCAAAAAAATCTGATCAAACATTGTGTCAAACACATCCAGCGCAAGGCAGAGCCAGAGAGTTGACGGACATACCGTGGTGCTTTCCGGGCTGGCGACGACATCCTCCGCTGGACAGAAGACTCCTCTGATGAAGCTGGCGGGGCAGAGACTACCAACAACGGCGGTGCTGCGAGATGGTCGGTGCGAGGAGGAAGAAGAGAGAAAAACAACAAATGGATCCGGCTATTCTGCAGGGTGGATTTGGTGCAATTTGCGATGGGATCAGGATGTCAGGCCCGACATGACGGGTGTGTCCGGATGCGTCTGGGCTCTACCATATTCGCCTCATATTTAGGCTGAATATGAAGGGTAACAGTTAGTCCAGACATTTGAAGCCTGTTTGATTAGATCGATTTTTTATGACCTGTCAATAACCAAATGGCCTGCTCACACATTTAAGACCGGTACGATGAATGAATCTGGACATAGATGCTATAAGCGTAACACGATATGTTTGTTGATAACTGCATGCAACGACTAATATGAAGCTCAATAAAGACCCAATGAATAATGACTGGGGAACTCAATTTCTAATTGGTTAGTGCATCTACAACCAGGATGGCTAATTTGGCCCTTTGTACGTGTACGGACACGCGCTATTCGTCCGTGCACATAATTATATTTCTTAAATTGTTTGGATACATCTATATAATTGATGAGGACGGTTCGTGGTCTCATCAAGAAAAATAAAAAAGAGAAAATATGGTCTAGGATGGACCAGATCTGAGATAGCGGACTGTCCGGACACACTCATATTTATTGAGTATCGTGATTGTTTAGGAAAAAATATGATATAGTAGGATTTGTTTAGGTTGTCATGTGCTTCTATATCAAGCAATAAACAACAACTATTTCACCAATCCCTCTCTATTTCTTCTAACATGGTATCAGCCTAACTGATCCAACTCTAGTGGCCGCCCACCGCTTTCGTCCCGCGCCGCCCCGAGGGAGTCACTAGTCGGCGACCGCCGCCAGGGGCCGTGCCGCCCGTACCTCGAGTTGGTCCACTGGTCGTGTTGACCACACAATCGGCTGCCCTTGAGAGTCTTTTTCCCAACCCCTTCCGTGTTTTTTCTCACTCGCCGATCGTCTTGACCGGCGTTTCTTTTTTGTTTCTTATACCAATCTACGACCGGTTTGCGTCGCCCGCCGCAGCCGTCGACCCCCGTGCCTCTATTCTGACATCAACGCGAATCTACAATGGCCACTTTGTGATCAACCGTATGGCAAGGCGGGACAAGCCGCACAAGGGACGCCTTTGTTCGTCACCGTCGGCTGCTCATCCGCACGGTCTTCGTCGCCGGTCCGTCTTTGTCATTATCCCCTGAGACTTCACCGACAACGTCGCCATCGATTCTGATCTGCGCGTCATACCCGCCATGGCGTGTACAATGCCGTCGTCGGTCTGATCAACCGATCACATGCCTGTCTTCGCCAAGTACATCCGTGAACATGCGCCTACCACCGATCGAGCCACATATTGTCGCCGCGTTGTCCCTTCGGACCGCTTCGTCACTACCCCTAGGTCCTCCCGCCGGCTACCCCGACTCGCAAGCTGCTCCCGCCGACTACCCTTCGGACCGTCGTGTTATGACATACGGTCCAAGCCGCCGCCCCAAGATCCTCACGACGGCTACACTCATAGCAATCTTGGGCTTTGCGTGACCCCATTAGCCTGTCGCACCGCCGCTCGTCGGGCCATCAGCACCAGCCAGTGGTTCCTTTCACGGTTGCCCCCACCCTCGAGCCGTCACTACACCGCCCCTTCGGGCTGTAGCATCGCGGCACGTCCACCCGACCTTGAGCCATCGCTACACCATCCCTTGAAGCAGTAGCGCCGCGACACACGGTCCCGGCTGTCGCCTGAGGCCGTCCTCTTGGGTGCACCGACCCGCGCTCTGCTGCTGCGTCGCGGCTTCGGACCGTTGCGCCCACGGCATGTGGTCGATGCCACCGTCCCAAGGTCTTCCCGCCGTCATCGCAACCCGCTTGCTGCTGCTGCATCGCCCCTTCGGTCTGCAACGCCACGGCCCACAGTCCACTTCGCCTTTCTCGTGTGTCAACTTCCCATGATATGTGTCGTGCCGCCTCCCTCGGCACGGGAGTGCCACTGTACCCGCCAGTATTTGTCATGTTGTTGGGTTCTTCCTCCCCTACTTCGAGCATCATCGTCGTGGTCCTAACCCAGTTGCGGCCACCGCCATCAGGTCATGGCCACTGCTCTTCTTCGGTGTCGCTACTGCTTGCTCAACCGAGCCGAGCCGCACCGCCCGTCCACCCCCTTCGTCTTTGTCCAGCAACAACTCGTTGCCAGCATCACCATCATCTTCGCTGACCACTTCGTGTACTCCGACAACCGCTAGTGACATCGACCTCACGCCGATTGGCGCCACAACCATAGTCGAGTCTTCCTCTGTTGGCTCCTCTGACACCTCCGACATGGCGTAAAAATTTTGCAGGTCCCTGCACACGCATGCCTGGTGCTGGCAACACCAATGCGTTCCTTCATCCCCGATGTTTTCCTAGGTCTGGCAAGCCTACAGAGATGCACCATGAAAATCGCATTCGTCCGTCGACACATGCCGGTGTTGGCAAGACCGATGTGTGCATTCGTCCATGATATGTCTCCAACGTATCTATAATTTTTGCTTGTTGCATGCTGTTATATTATCATTCATGGATGTTTTACCATCATTTTATTACCACTTTATATCATTTTTTGGGACTAACCTATTGCCATAGTGCCAGTTGTTGTTTTTGCCTCTTTTTTACTTGCAGAAAATCGATATCAAAGGGAGTACAATCGCACCAAAACTTTTTGGAGATTTTTCTAGACCAAAAGATACCCAATGGACCAAAGAAGTGCCGGGGGAGGGGGCCGAGGAGACCACAACTCACCAGGACGCGCCATGGGGGACTGCCCGTGCCCTGGTGGGTTGTGCACTCCTTGGGATCCCTCTTCACCGCCTCTGATGCCTATAAATTCCCAAATATTCCCAAAACCCTAGGAGAGTCGATGAAACACAATTCCAGCCGCCGCAAGTTCTAGAACCTCGAGATCCAATCTAGACACCATCATGGAGGGCTTCATCTTCATCATAGGTGCCTCTCCGATGATGCGTGAGTAGTCCACCATAGACCTACGGGTCCGTAGGTAGTAGCTATATGGCTTCCTCTCTCTCTTTTATGATTCTCAATACAATGGTCTCTTGGAGATCTATTTCATATAAACTTTTGCAGTGTGTTTGTTGGGATCTGATGAATTTTGAGTTCATGATCAGTTTCTATCCATGAATATTATTTGAGTCGTCTTTGATCTCTTATATGCATGACTGCTTATAGCCTCGTATTTCTTCTTCAAATCTTTGGTTTAGTTAGGACAGATTTTTCTTTCCATGGGAAGAGGTGCTTTGTGATGGGTTCGATCTTGGGGTGTTCTTTCCCAGTGACAGAAGGGTCGGCAAGACACGCATGTATCATTGCTATTAAGGATAACAAGATGAGGTCTATTCCTATATTGATCTTGTCTACATCATTTCATCGTTCCTATTGCATTACTACGTTTTTCCATGAACTTAATACACTAGATGCATGCTGGATAGTGGTCGATGTGTGGAGTAATAGTGGTATGTGCAGGCAGGAGTCGGTCTACTTATCTTGGACGTGATGCCTATATAATGATCATTGCCTTGGATATCGTCGTGACTATTCGATTTTCTATCAATTTCCCAACAGTAATTTGTTCACCCACCGTGCGCTATACTCATGAGAGAAGCCACTAGTGAACCCTACGGCCCACAGGTCTAGTTTTGCATCATATTGCTTTCTGATCTACATTTTTGCAATCTTTTTTCAGATCTACAAAAGAAAAAAAGAAAAAATATATTGCTGCATATTTACTCTTTTCAATTTTTGTTCTCGCGAGATCTATATCTCCTATCTATCATTACCAAATCTATCTTATTACCGTAGAGAGCGTGACAACCTCTCTTTCGCATCGGGTTGCAAGTATTTGTTGTTTGTGTGCAAGTGCTGTTAACATGGGTACATGATCTTCTTCTACGTATTGATACCTTGGTTTCATAAATGAAGGAAATACTTATCGTCGCTGTGCTGCATGATCCCTTCCTCTTTGGGAAATACCGACGCATTCTCAAGCTACGTCAAAGGAATTTCTGACGCCGGTGCCGGGGAGGAAGCAATCTCATCTACCAGGTTCCTAATCACAAATCTCATCTCCTTGCAATTACATTATTTGCCATTTGCCTCTCGTTTTCCTCTCCCCCACTTCACAAATTTGCCGTTTTATTCACCCTATCTTTTTTGTTTGCCTTCTTCTCGTCAGATCTCTTGTTCGCCAATACCTTCACTATGCCTAGTTCCTCCGTTATTGCGTTAACTCCCGAGAATGAGGTTCTTAATTTTAAGCAAATGAGAGGGGAGATTCTTAAAGATGCTTGGTATAGGATTTGCAGTGCTCATAATAGATCTACTCGCAAAGAATCTACCATTGTTCTTTTTTGCTGTTTTTATGTGGGCATCACTACTTGGTATAGATTCGTCCTTTATATGATTACCGGTGGAAACTTCTTGATGTGCCCCACTTTTGATGCTTATAATGCTTTGGGAAATTTAGTGCGTTTTCCACCTATCATTGTCAATGAAACAATTTTAACTCTTGAGCATGTTATGGAAAGGTAAGATTCTATTGAAAATAAAATGCTCATCGAAGAAAATATCAAGAACTTGGATAAAAGGATGCATAATCCTTCTAATAAAATTGGGTCAAAAGCGAGAGACACTCTTCAAATATTAAAGGAAAAGGAACCCGTAGTCAATAAAAGAATTGAAGAAAGCTCCACTAGAATTGATAAGTTAGAAGAAATATTTCCTCACTTAAGGTTGGCTTTCCCTACTCATAAAACTATTGAAAAACCTCCCATTAAAAAGGATTTCAAATCCATGCAAATTCCTAAGAACAAGGGTACCACGTCTAGTATAAACAAAGAGGATCTTAAAATGATTAGTATCCAAACAAATTTTGTTGAAGTGGTAACCAACCTTCATGGCAAGAATAAATTTTTCGATCCTATTCCTAGAAGTATTGTAATTGAAAATATGCATGATATCCTTGAAAAATTCTCGTTGTGTTCTTAAGGAGTTGTAAACTAAGGATGACTATACTTGAATGTATGTGTTATGCCTACCTAGGGGCGTAAAGCGATAACGCTTGTTGGGAGGTGACTGAATGAATAAATATATTTTTGCTTGTTTCTTTCTGTTTTTGTGTATTGACACAATTATAACTCTGTTATGATTGTGTTTTTATGGTTTATTTAGTGTTTGTGCCAAGTAAAGCCTTTAGGATAATTCATGGGATGAGTAGAAGTGATGCTGAATCTGAAACAGAAACTTTGTGTCCAGTATATGAATTTGCATTTTTTACTGGAATGTGATATTACGCTAAAATTTTAACAAAGTATTCTATGCAAATTATTTATGTTGTACTAATTTTTCAGAATATTTAGAATTCCATAAGTATGGGTAGAGTACAGATTACTACAGACTATTCTGTTTAAGAAAGATTCTTTTTTCGTTGCATTGTGTCCTTGTTTTGATGAATCTATGGTTTGTATTGGGGGGTATAAGCCATGGTAGAGTTAAAATACATTTGGTATAATGCAATAACAAAATATGAATGGGTTTGAAAGAGTGCCTAAAGTAGTGATTTGCTTTCTTATACTAACAGATCTCACGAAGATTTTGTTGAGTTTTGTGTGATTGAAGTTTTCAAGTTTTGGGTGAGATCACGATGGATGAAGGAATAAGGAGTAGCAAAAGATTTAGCTAGGGGATTCCACTGCACCCCGAATATGTATCCAAAGAGAAACAAGCAACTATGCTTGGGGATGCCCCCAAGTGGCATCCCCTCTTTCTTCTAGCGACCATTGGTATTTTCCTTGGAGCTATATTTTTATTCGTCACATATCATGTGTTTTGCTTGGAGCATCTTGTATCTTTGCTTGCATTGTTTGTTAGTTTTTACCTTTGTATCCTTGTTGTACACACCTATTTGAGAGAACCAAAATTGTGCTATCATTTGTTAGAATTGATCTATGTGCTTCACTTAAACTTTTTGAGCTATAGAAATTGCTCTAGTGCTTCAGTTATATCTTTTTGAGCACGGTGTGCTTGGAAACTTTTGTAGAAATACTCTCATGCTTCACTAAGATTAATTTGAGAGTTATTAAATTTTGAATAAATTCTTTCATGCTTCACTTATACCTTTTTGAGAGATGAAATATTTATGCTCATGTGCTTCACTTAAACTTGTTTGAGCTTTCCAAAAAGCAATGACAATTTATGAAACCATTCCCAAAGTGATATATATCCAAGGAGGATATAATAAAAAAAATCATGAAGACCATTGAAAAAATTAAACTGGATTCCTTGTAATAGTTTTGAAACATAATGATAGTAACATGTGAGTCATGTTGATGAGTAATTATGCTTAGTAGGAATATTGGTGTTAAGGTTTGTCATTCCCTATGCATGCACGAAAGTCAATAGTTATGCAATGAAGTTACATCCTACTTGTGGTCCATTATTCGGTGTTAGTTATGTTCAATGCTCACTTATGTGAATTTTCGTTTCTTGGTTTGGTCGCTTCCCAATCTATTTGCTAGCCTTCACTTGTACTAAGTAGAAATACTATTTGTGCATCCAAAATCCTTAAACCAAGTTTTGCCTTATGAGTTCACCATACCTACCTATATGTGGTATCTCCATGCCATTCGAAGAAAATTTGTATATGTCATCTCTAAATTTTCAAAATAAATTTTCTCTTTTGTGTGCCCATACCGCTCATGAAACAGTGGGGAGTATCCAATATTTTTCATGCTAGATGTGTTATTCTCAAGATGAGTGTTTATTCACTTGTCATTGCAGGATAGTGCAACGTTAATTGGGATGTCCATCCCCTAAATGGAAAAAATATTTACTTTATGTTGTCAAATAATAAATTCCTTGGAAAGTGTTCATATGGAAGGCAACCATGGATACGGCCCGCCATGGAAAGTGATAGTTTGGTGGAAAAAGGAATAAACTTTATTTTCTATTTGGGAACCGCCTATTATATATCTAGAATGGAAAGTATTGTGAGCTACTTTGTCATTTTTGTTGACAGGAAAAGCATGCCACCCAAAATATTTTTCTCTCTCTCAATTTAAACACTTGAGCTCTGGCACCTCTACAAATCCCTACTTCCCTCTACGAAGGGCCTATCTATTTACTTTATGCAATTTTTATTTTTGCTTTGAGTCTCCATCTTCTCTTATAAGCACCAACTAGGGGCACTATGATCGTACTTCAGCATTGGGCATACCTAATATTTGAGTGTGTTTCATGAATGGATCAATGATTGAGCGTGATGGGCTAGGGATAACTTTCTTTAGTATTGATATTTTGAAACACATGGTTGTTTCTTGACATGCTTGAGTATTGAAGTCATTATGTTAAAACTAGACTATTGCTTTGAATCATTATAACTCCAAATGTCCATGATATGTAAAAGAAAAAAATGTGATGAACATGTTAGGCAACATTCCACATCAAAAATTCTGTTTTTATCATTTACCTACTCGAGGACGATTAGGAATTAAGCTTGGGGATGTTGATACGTCTCCAACGTATCTATAATTTTTGCTTGTTCCATGTTGTTATATTACCATTCTTGGATGTTTTACCATCATTTTATTACCACTTAATATCATTTCTGGGACTAACCTATTGACATAGTGCCAAAGTGCCAGTTTCTTATTTGTGCTCGTTTTTTACTTCACAGAAAATTGATATCAAACAGAGTCCAATCGTGACGAAACTTTTTGAAGAATTTTTCTGGACCAGAAGACACCCAATGGACCAATGAAGTGTCAGAAGAGTGGGCCGAGGAGACCACAACCCAACAGGCCATGCCAGGGGGGCCTGCCAGCGCCCTTGTGGGTTGTGCCCTCCTCGGGACCCCTCTCCACTGCCTCTAATCCCTATAAATTCCCAAATATTCCAAAAACCCTAGTGGACTTGACGAAACACAAATCTAGCCGCCGCCAGTTCCAGAACCTCGAGATCCAATCTAGACACCATCATGGAGGGGTTCATCTTCATCATAGGAGCCTCTTCCATGATGCGTGAGTAGTCGACCATAGACCTACGGGTTCGTGGGCACTAGCTAGATGGCTTCCTCTCTCTCTCTCTTATGATTCTCAATACAATGGTCTCATGGAGATCTATTTGATGTAAAGTTTTGTGGTGTGTTTGTGGGGATTGATGAACTTTGAGTTCATAATCAGTTTCTATCCATGAATATTATTTGAGTCTTCTTTGATCTCTTATATGCATGATTGCTTATAGCCTCGTATTTCTTCTTTGACTCTTTTGTTTAGTTAGGCAAACTAGGTCGATTTTTCTTGCCATAGGAAGAGGTGCTTTGTGATGGGTTTGATCTTGCGGTGTTCTTTCCCAGTGATAGAAGGGGCAACAAGACACACATGTATCGTTGCTATTAAGTATAACAAGATGGGGTCTATTCCTACATGAATAGATATTGTCTACATCATGTCATTGTTCTTATTGCATTACTCAGTTTTTCCATGAACTTAATACACTAGATGCATGCTGGATAGCGGTCGATGTGTGGAGTAATAGTGGTAGATGCAGGCAGGTGTCAGTCTACTTATCTTGGACGTGATGCCTATATAATGATCATTGCCTTGGATATCATCATGAATATTTGATTTTCTGTCAATTGCCCAACAGTAATTTGTTCACCCACCGTGCGCTATACTCATGAGAGAAGCCACTAGTGAACCCTACGGCCCTCGGGTCTACTTATCCATCATATTGCTTTCCGATCTACGTTTTTGCAATCTTTGTTTTCAAATCTACAAAACCAAAACCCCAAAAATATATTGCTGCATATTTACTCCTTTTATTTTGTGTTCTTGCAAGATCTATCTCTCCTATCTATCATTACCTAATCTATCTTATTACCGTAGAGAGCATGGCAACCTCTCTTTGGCGTCGGGTTGCAAGTATTTGTTGTTTGTATGCAGGTGTTGTTTTCGTGCGTGCGTGATCTTCCTCTACAGACTGATACATTGGTTTCATAAGTGAGGGAACTACTTACCATCGTTGTGCTGCATTATCCGTTCCTCTTTGGGGAAATTCCGAAACAGTCTCGAGCCACACCAGTCCACGATATGTCTAGGGCTTGGCAAACCCGGCAACATGTGTCATCAACAATGTCTTATTCCCGGCACACCACTACTTCGACACCACTATGCCTATGACTAACTCGAATCCTCCTTGCGTCTGGGCTCCCTGACGACTTCCTCGACACCGGACACCTTGACTCAACACCGACCTAGGTGTTCTTCGCATGGCTACCTTGACCACGGCTACACCAGCCTACGCCCTCGGGTACCTCGACAATGACACAAAGGGGTACCGTCTTTCTTGAGAAATTGTGTCGATTTCCACTCCAGCCACCAATTCGACGATGCATTGACTGTAACGAGTGTGAGGGGGTGTCCGTCGGCTTACCTTTGAATTCTTGTCCAGTATCACCATGTGCCTTGCTACCATTGTGACTGTAGGGGGGTAAGTATCGTGATTCTTTATGAAAGATAGGATAGACTAGGATTTGTTCTAGCTTGCCTTTTACTCCAAGATGATCTTGTACTCCTAAAAGGACGTCGATGTCGCCTAGAGGGGGGTGAATAGGCACTTTTAAATAATTATGGTTTATGCTTGAACAAATGTGGAATAAAACTAGTGTTTAATATGTTAAGCACAAAACCTAAAACAACTAGGCTCACCTATGTACACCAATAACTTATGCTAAGCAAGACAAACAACTAAGTGATAGCAATATATATATAACAGAAAACAATATCGCTATGAGAAAGTAAAGTGCATAAGTAAAGGGCTTGGGTAAGAGATAACCGAGGAACGAGGATATGACCATGTATTCCAAAGTTCACACCCTTGCAGATGCTAATCTCCATTTGTAGCGGTGTGAAGGTACAATGCTCCCAAGAAGCCACCAGGGCCACCGTAATCTCCTCACGCCCTCGCACCATGCATGATGTCGTGATTCCACTAAGGGGCCCTGAGGGAAGTCATTGAACCCATACAAATGGCGACCCTTGGGGGTGGTCACTAAACTCGTACACTTTGGCAACCCTTTGGGGCGGGCACCAGAACCTATAAAAATTGCTCGAAGAATTCTCCACAACTTAATTGGGGACCCCGACATTTACCCAGAGCTTTACACCATAATGATTGAGCTTCGAGGCACCACCAACCGTCTAGGGCGCCAAAGCACCAAAGAGGCAGAAGCTTTGGGGTGCCCAAACACCCAAGAGTAATAAGCTTCTCCAACGTCACTTCCACGTATCATCATGGAGAACTCAAACTGATGCAAGTAATGCAATGGCAAGAACACACAAAGTGGTCAAGTCCCTCACTCCCAAATTCCACCACAACAGCAAAAGCTATGGAGGAATGTGAGAGGAAGAAAAAGGAGCTCACAAAGAACTCCAAGATCTAGATCCAAGGGGTTCCCTTCACATAGAGGAGAAAGTGATTGGTGGAAACGTAGATCCAGATCTCCTCTCTCTTTTCCCTCAAGAACTAGCAAGAATCATTGGAGGGATTGGGAGTTAGCAATCTCGAAGTAGGTTAACAATTAGGGAACAAAATGAGCTCAAAGTATAAGGTCCATTGGGGAAGAAGACCCCCTTTTATAGGTGGCAAAAATTCTAACTGTTACCCCCTCAGCCCGCACACAAGTTGTACTACTGCTCAAGAGAGCGGTACTACCGCTTGGGCGGCTGTGCCTACTACACAGTGCAATGGCACAAGGCCACAAGCCGGTAGTGCCGCCGGACTGGTACTACCTCTCTCCCCAGCGGTACTATCATTGGGGTTACAGTGTAGAGGCCCTCGGATGCAATGCAACGGTGGGAACAAGGGCAGTACTGCTCAGGATGCACGACCAGTTGTAAGCGGTAGTGCCTCACCCTATTGCTGCCCTTAAGTCCGCTGAGAGTTCTAAGTCCAGAAGGTTAGGTGGTAGTTGAGCAATAGTGGTCGGCGGTACTACCGTGGCATACTATCGTCCCAACAATCGCCAAGTCTGACACAAAAAGTCATGACTTCACAAGCATCGATACATCACGCGGTATTGGGCTGTGGTATTACCGCCCGGGGAGGTTCTACCGCTTACACTGTAGGGAGTTCTACCGCTAGCGAGCGTGGCACAACCGTTTGTTTCCTTCAGGAACAGAACACAAGTAACAGATGAATGCAGGAACATGAGAACAACCATAACTTCTCCAAATGAGCTCCGAATTGAGCAAACTCAAGCATGTTAGATAGATGACGACAAATACTATCCAAACAGTGAAGTACCCTTATAGTAATACGAAGCGGTGGAGTATACCTATGATATATAGGAGTGAAACCTCCATCTGAGATGCACCGTCATAAACTCCAACAACGAAAACATCATAGAAGATGCATATGAACTCTGTTTTCGATTGACTCGAGCTTGTCATGAAGATGACCATAAGATCTAAAATTGATAAAGAAAAACACCAAACAATAACCAAGAAATATGATGCAAGGATGCAAATGATTTGGGCTCTCAACGAACGATACGATCAAGCTACTCACTTGAGACCCCCCTGATAGTACGACAATTGGTCCTATAACCAGGTATCTCAACTACCACCATGAGACCAGTAAAACAGAAAACATATAAACGGCAAACCTTTACCTTGCCCATAGTCCACTTGAGTTAGATTATGGTAATCTTGCCATCCTCAAGATGGACCACCTTTCTTGATTTCGTCGGCTCAATGAAGACTACTAGATTTCTCCCCCGTACGCCACTATGGATGAGCCTCTCTTTGGCACATCTTCAAAATTCCATTGTCACCACAATGGACGACAAGCTGCAAGCATGATCTCTTCGTGATGCTTCACTTGAACTTGTGGACTACAAACTTGATGACAATCACCACTTGATGTCATCCTCCATGGGTTGTATGATATCTTCCTCTTAATGCAATCCATGACACATACCTAAACCAAAATAGAACTCTCACGAAGACCATGGGTTATTACAAAAAGCTTAATGGACAATGCTTACAATACCATGGGATCACTTGATCCCTCTCGGTACACTGTGTATGCTTTGTGTGTTGATCAACTCGATTCACTCTTTAACTTAGTCTTGATCAACCTTGAGACTTATCTTCTCTCTATAAAGATGATGTCTTGAAGGTAAATATGAATGTTCACACAATCTTCTTCTTCAAGACATGCTTGTAATAAACTCAAATCTAACATGACCAATCAATGGATAAATCCTTGAATGCCACCCTTGTCATCACATAAACTTCTTGAAACAAACAAATGGACTTCCAGAAATGCCTATGGAAAAACCCTTCAAATATAACTCAAGGAAACTATTAGTCCATAGGGATTATCATCAATTGCCAGAACCAAACATGGGGCAACAATGTTCTAACAACTCCTATATATATGCTTACGAGGCTCAAGCAAGAAACACCAACTATTCCACCAATCCCTCTCTATTCCTTTCTAACAATATCCCCCCCCCACACACACGATCAGGATTTGGGCATTTACACACAACTTTATAGTCTTTTTTACTCCCTCCCTCCCTCTCTCTCTCTCTTGTCTGGGTCGTGTTTGGGTTATCTACCTGAACATATAGGGATTAAGTGAGGGTTTGGTTGTAAATGCTCTTACTGATTGACTTGAGAACATTATCTCTCTAACCACTCCCTACTTCACCTTGACTCCAGGTCAAATATGTTATGTGTGAAATATTGTCCATTCACATTTGAATAAGTATGCTTAACCTTAAATATACATTTTCTTCAACAATATATATCTATAAGTGGATCAATTTTCTAGTTAGTGGTATTGTATGTTTAATATCCATTGGCCTATGTCAGTCTGCACGAGCGATACAATAGGCGAACCCTAGCGCCACTGGACCACCTCAACCTCCTCACCCTTCGCCACCGCCCCCTCACTACTGTCAAGACATGCTGCTTGGAAAAAGTTGTGCAATCGTGATGCTCACCGTCTTATATTTCTTTATGCATTTCACGTGGTTGGATCATACGGGAGCCATTTCAAGGATTGTTAAACGGTGGCATTGCAAGGCCATCGATGTGGCATAGTGGGCATGAAGTCGACGCTCGCGGGTGTGGTGCCTAGCAGTGCTTGCCGCGTCGAGGAGGGGACACACCTCTGTTGTGGTGCTGTAATGACAAGTCTAGAACCAAACACTCAGATCCCGGGTGTGCATGCGACATACATGTTTCAGTGCCCTGGTGGGTGGCACCTAAAAGCTGGGATGCGGACACTAGCGCGCATGCACATATCCAGTTCTTATTCATGTATGGTGATTGTCGGGGCTAGGATACGTAGTCTTTAGGTGAGAGCCCCTCGATGGTTGTTTGTCCAGAGTGTGGTGATCTAGCTTGGATGAGTAACGGATTGGGGGCGGCTCCTCTTTTCTCTGACGGTGGAGGGGCTGGATGTCAGGGCAGTGGCCCCAAGACATTGTTGTAGTCGCTTCTCCAGGAACATCATGTGGTCATTCATGGCGGTGGTGGCGAGCTACAAATAGGGATGTTCGCACGAAGGTGCTCATTCTTGGAGTTTGTTTAGGTAGTCATGTATGATTGTGGTGTCGAGGTGGTCTACCTTCAAGCAATTTGGGGGTACGGTCCTGAAGAACTCGAATCCTGATAGGTTTTGAATTGTTGTCTCTTCTTCCATCGGAGCCAAGCCCTATGCGCCAGGAATGCATAATGGTTTACTTCAACATTAATATATGTTATGAAGAGATTCTCGGTGGACTAAAAGTCAACCCACATGCCAAATAAGCTAGTCTTCTAGGTTAGGGTTTTAGGGGCCATTTAGTTAGGGGTTTAGGGTCAAGGGGTTGATACGTCTCCAATGTATCTATAATTTTGATTGTTCCATGCTATTATATTATCAATCTTGGATTTATTATATGCATTTATATGTTGTTTTTAATAATTTTGGGAACTTACCAATTAACCTAGTGCCTAGTGTCAGTTGTTGGTATCTACGTGTTTTTGGCTTTTTAGGAAACTAGTACCAAACAAAGTCCAAATGCTATGAAACTTTTTGACAAAAAATCCTGAAAAAAATGCAGAGGGAGGCCAGACATCGCACGAGGAGGTGCCAAGGCAAAAGGGTGTGCCCTAGGGGTAGGCCTGCCTATTACCTTGGGGCCACCTCGTGGCTCTGTTTACCCTAACTCCACCTCTATAAATTCTCTAACATTAGGAAAGCACAAGAGAGACACGCAAAATACTTTTTGGGCCGTTGCAAGTCTTTGTTCCGCCGTGATCCCATTTCGAGCCTTGTTCCGGTGCCCTGCCGAAGGGGGGGGGTCAATCACGGAGAGCCTCTACATCAATCTTGCTACTCCCATGATGTTGTGTGAGTAGTCTAACACATACCTATGGGTCCATAGCTAGTACCTACATGGCTATCTCTCTCTATGATCTTTAAGACAAAGTTTACCATGATTCCCGCGGTGATCTATTCGATGTAATCTTCTTTGCGGTGTGTTTGTTGGGATTCGATACATTGTGGGTTTATGATCATATTATTCGTGAAAAGTAATTGAGTTATCTCTGAATTCTTTTATGCATGATTCTTATATCTTCTTAGTTTTCTCCAATCTATTGGTTCGGTTTGGCCAACTAGATTGATTTATCTTCGGTGTGAGGGGGGCGTTGTGATGGGTTCAATCTTGTAGTGTTCAATCCTAGTGACAGAAAGGGACATGGCACATATTTGTATTGCTTCTATTAAGAAGAAATCTATGGGGTATGAGGTTGATTCATATTAACTGATTTTACTTTGCCTACATCATGTAGCCTTGCTTCAAGCATTACTCTCTTTCATCCTTAATACCCTAGTTGCATGTTGGATATCGGTCGGTAATAGTAGTAGATGCATATAGGAGTCGGTCTACTTGCTTATGGATGTGATGCCTATACACATGATCACTGTCGTGAATAAATATTTCATAACCATGCGCTATTCTATCAATTGCCCAATGGTAATTTTTCTACACACCGTATGCTATCTTCAAGAGAGAAGCCTCTAGCGAAAACAATGGCCCCCGGGTCTACACACAATATATTACTAAAACCTTAAAAATATTTCTGCCATTTTGTTTTTGTTATTTATTTTATATTATCTATCTATCGGTATTTAATCCTTGCAAGTAACATGTTAAAGGGGCTTGGCAACCCTCTTGCCGGCGTTGGGTGCAAGTGTTTGGTTCTCTGTGTGCAGGTGATGACGACAAGAGTTTGCGCGATTCTCATATTGGTTCAATAATCTTGGTTCTCACTGAGGGAAATACTTATCTCTATTGTGTTGTATCTCCTCTCGTCTTCCAAGAAAAACCCAAAGCAGTTTACAAGTAGCAGGAGTTAGCGGTGAAATGTGAAGGACTGTCTTTGTCTATTTAGATTCACATCAATATAAGCTTTTCATAAGTCCAACATGATAAATGTTGCCATGAGGTTCTAGTCTAATTCTTCCTTAGGACTTTCATCGATGTTGATTAATAGGACACACTGGTATCACATGTATCAAACATTTGATCCTGGAGTAGTGTGTTAATAACATCAACGAAACATCTACAAGTGTCAAGATACAAAATCTTAATGGTAATCTATACGATGTTGGACCTATGAAATATTATATCAATCTAGAAATGTAGGACTGCGTGATTCATAAACTATACTTACATTATATTTTGTTTGTAACACATTTTTTGTCAATGAACTGAAGGGTGTTAGCACCGACCTTATGATCATGGCATCACTCGACGCAGCCGCTCATGTTAGGGTTGACTCCATGAACGAGGATGAACCAGAACATATCACTACTAGGAAAACATTATAGGTGGTGGCTTATTAGTAGCGCGCCTAACAGGACCACGCTATTGCTAAGTTATAATTGCGAGGGTGGAAAACGCGCGCTTCTGCTATAGCATTAGTAGTAGCGCGGCCCAAAAATATGCGATGCTGCTGCTGTGCTCCCCACCGAACCCACCAGACTACTTGTAGTAGCAGCGCGTCTCCTAGACATGCGCTACTGATAATCCGTTAGGAATAGTGACGAAACTAGCCACACACTACTTCTAAAGTGATCCCCGTCGTACCCGCGAGCCCACCTATAGTAGCTGCGCTCCTTTCTGACACGCGCTACTGCTAAGTGGTTAGCAGTAGCGCATATGCTTGACACACATTCCTTCCTGACACGTGCTACTACTAAGTGGTTAACAGTAGCGCATGTTTTTGGCACGCGTTGCTGCTAATGCACAGTAGCCACCTTTCCTATCCCCTCCCTCCCCTCCTCTCTCCCTCACTTTCTTCTTCCCCATTACTACTAGCTACCTTTGTTCTCTCTTCCTTCTCCTACCTCTCTTCTCTCTTCATTCATGCCCCCTACACCATCACCATAATTAATGAACCCCTTTGTCTCTTTTCCTCACTTTTCTCTCCCCCCTCCACGTGTTAGAGCCATTTTCTTTGCTAACTAGCTAGATCTACCCATTTAATGAAGTGACATATCTACCTTTCCAACTAGATCTATCCATTTAAAGCCATCTTTGTTGTCCACTTTCAATCCCTAGGTGCCTAGAAACACCGACCTCATCACCACCATGCTCGATCTTCTCTTGAGATAGGTGACTAAAAAGTTGTGCTTTGCATTAATCGACATGTGTGTGTGTATGTGTGTGTGTGTAAGATATGATGGAAATTGTGCATGTGGCATGAGTTGCCGCTTATATGTGTATTTTCCGAATTGTGTGTGACATAAGATGAGTTTCCTATATTTTGTCGAAATGTCGACTTATTTCCGTTTCGGCGAAGTTCAGGCAAACTCTCTATGTCCTATTTTTGGGGAAGGTCATGCCGATTTTTTGTTTAACTTTGATGCATATGCATGCATGCTTTTTATAGGGTTTTTTACATCTGTGCCCCTGGTTCCTTAGCTCTACTCATTCATCCCCATGCTCTTAACTTTTGCTCACTTTTCCCAACTTCCTTGCCCGAAACCCTCAAAATAGGTCACAACAGACATTGCCGTCGGGTCAATGGCTTGACCATCAACTCTGACGAGTGGGGCCGCGGTGGACTGTGTCACCCGTTGGACCTGACGAGTGGGGCTGCGTTAGGCGGTGTCGCTGTTCGACCGTGGTTTCGTTGGGCCGTGTTTTTGTTGGGTCGTCCCTCGCATTAAACCGCATGTGCGCACCGCCACGATAGAAGCCTGCTATGCATGCACCCAACAAGCCTGCCTGCATGGGTCGATGTGCGCCACCACGATGCATCAACCGATCCTACATGCGCCGATGTGTGTCACCACGATGCATTGACCGAGGCGCTTTCGTCCACGCTAGCCTCCACGGATGTAGTGACGGTCACTGCTGTTGGTTACTCTCTTCTCGCACGCTTGTCTCCTCGATTTAGAGCATCGTTTTTCGATCAGTTTCAGCCTTTTCGTTGTGGCTGCATGCACTAGGTGGTAACTAACAAAGCGAGCTCTCTAAGAAAACAATCAACAAATATGTAGATAGGGCCAACAAGCCCATAGCACGATCACATAGTTCAAACTACCAAGAACTTAATAATAGAATAGATAGAAAACTTAATAATAGAACTTAATAAAAGGGCCAACCAGCCCATATCTCCAACATAGTACAACTTAATTAACATAACAAAGATTAAAAAAACAGATAGAGGGTTTAGAGACCTAGCCACCGTCTTCTCCACCTCGCTCCTCCTTCGTGCGCCCTTCACTGCTCCCCCGAGGCGTTGTCGATGGGGTACGGAAGAGTGTGCATGCACGAAGAGGTGGGGAAGATGTAGGTGTACTCCGTAAACATGTTGTGGGTGGTGAAAGCGATGAACTCACAGCCACACCAAAACACCCGGCCGAGGAGGTAGAAGGCTTCGAATGTGTTGGTGAAGCGGGCAAGGAGAGCAACCACCACCCCGTTTTGGATGACCTCCTCGATGCGGAACATCGTTGGAGATCCCCGCGGGAGGTGTCTGTAGCCGGCCCCGAGGAAGAACTCGATGAAGTTCCTTGCGGTCCTCCACCTTGATATCGCCCACACACGTAGTGTGCGCTCTACGTACACGCCGGTAGGGTAGAGCCTCTCCGACACGGTGGGTGGGAAGCGGTAGGTTGGTCCGGTGTACTGCATGTCTGAGGGATGTGCATGAGACAAAGAAGGGGGCGAAGAGGAAGAAGGGTAGATGGCAGAGGATGGGAGATGGATGAGGGATGGCAGAGGAAGAGGGTGGCTTAAATAGCCATAGTGCGATGTGTTATTTGGCCGTGGCAATAGCGGGGACAAATGTGAAGTAGCCCGTTTTCAAACCCACCGCAGCATCGGGAGTGTACACGCATAAGAAACGGTGGTTTGAAAAGAAGAAGAAAAAGAAGCTAATTGCACGCGTGGGAATCCGTGGTCATATATATTATATGAACAGATACGTCAAAAAATCCCGAAAAAATGAGACAATTTTTGAATAGTTTGTGGCCATTTTGCATGATAAATGTAAATTTGGCCATTATAAATTTGGTCATTTTGCATTTGTATAGAACAAAAAGAACTAAATTTTCTACGTAATGTCAACTGTTGTGTAATGTCAAACGATGCAACCAAGAAACAGAGCCAGCACGTTCACAAAAAACAGAGCAAACGATGCAAAAAAATGACGCAATTCGACGGCCCAACCAGAGCTTGGTTTTATTTTGGGCCCAATAACAATTCGACGGACATGATCCATTTTTTTCGTGGAGTTAGGAGTGGGCGAGTAGCTGAGCACAACCAATAGGACCGCCTCACGCGGATTGCCCCATGATCCAACGATGCGGAGCCATCCTTGTGATCCAACAGCGCTAGGTATGATCGGACGACTGACATTGGACCTAGGGTTAGGCAAAACCCTGCGGGGTTTAGAGGGGTTTTGAGCTGGTCAACGGGGTTTCGAAGGCTTTGACTAAGCATAACTAATTTTAGAAAATCAAGAAATATGAAACCTTCGCCGTTCGTCGTTTTATAAGACACACTAACATGGAAAAATACTAAACTTTGTCTATGGTCATTTTCATGAAAAAAAACTAGCTGGCACGATCGAGGTCAAATGAGCACCATTAATTTTAAAAAATCAGAAAAATATAAAACATGAGACAAATAATCTCAAAATTTGACCTCCTCTAAATCACCTCAAATTTTGCACACATGATCTCCTACACAAACATAGATAGTTTGCAAGGTTTTTTTTCTCCATTTTCTTGAATTTATACTGTCCTATCGAATGTCAGTTCAAAACATCAGATAATGAGACATGCTGGTGGGAAAAGCATGCATTTGATTATAAAACATGAGACAAATAATTTTTGTACTCCTTTATTACAAAAATCATTACATCTTCATTCAAATGTTGTTTTTTGCTCTGTTATTGGAATATTTGATAAATGATGGACTATTTGCTCTTTTTTCTTATTCTTTGCAGCATGTCTGATTAGTGAAGCAACACTGAAACAACATGTGTGATCATTGCAGCACCTAAACTTTGAAAATAAACACTAAAACAAATCATAGCAGACAAATTTAAAAACACACAAATAGGCAATATAGATAGCTACATGCATATATAGAAGACCACATAGTACCATACCATCCATAGAACACATCCAGTTCACAAACAAAGTTCCCAAAAAACCAAACACACAAAGTTCACATTAAAAAAATCTCACATCATCAATTAGTTGGGAATGGGAGTCAAGACTTTCGCGAGGGCAGCATGCTGGCCCCTGATCTTGTAGTCCTCACCGTGGATGGCTACATCTTCTGCATGATCTAGAAGGTGAACGAAGCGACCGGACTTTGGCTTTGCCTTGGTGGTGCAGTAGGGGCGGCGCCAAATTTTGGTCCTGCTCTTGTAGTAGTAATCATCTCCCTTGGCCCTGATCTTCTCCTCTTCCTTCACTTTGAAGGACTTGAAGTTGTGCACATCCACATCTTCTCCAGAGATGTACTGCACACACGAATAAATTCAGATATATACATTATAGTTTCATATACACCATGTCAAAGGAACTAGGGTAAATGAACAATCTAAATTTCAAGCAGGCTTACCTCACACTCTTGGTTGATCCAATACCCTAGATCGTATGGGTCCTTGAAGTCAGTAAGGTCCAGCTTGCTCTTTTCTCCCCAACCATCATCCTCCTGAATATACAATTACATCCCATTGAAAATTTAGATATGCATTTTACATTGATCATAGGGCTAATATACTATGATCCTATTTGCATCTTCCATTGTCATGCACACACATTGCACAATAGAGCTAATGTAGGTACATATTGTGGACAAATTTATATACTAATGAATCAAATAACTTCTTAATCAATGGATTCCATTAGGGCATATGACATTAAAAAACCCAATCCGAGTACCATTCAAAACAAATCTAATAGAGACCCAATCTAATAAGCATACATGTCTGTAGCATTAAAAAACATAATCTGTGAGCATTAAAAACAAAATCTAATAAGCATACATCTGTGGAGCATTGAAGCACAGAGATCCCTATCTCTCATACAGATCTATCTAGCATTTTTTGCATAGAATGTAATCCAAAAAACACTAGTACAAAAACCCCAATCCCCCAATACAGAAAACCCCGGTCCATCTGTCAAACCAACTACTCTAACCATCTGAACTAGCATATGAATCACAATCTAACCAATGCAACTAACTCTACAAGCTAATATCCTAAAGCAAGTGCAAATACCTCCTGATCCTCGCCAGGCTGCCCATTGGGGGTATCGGGATGGATTGCGCCGCTAGACGCCGCCACCTTCTGTAGCGCTGAGGCGGAGCCCGCCACCTCCTTCTCCACATCTGCCGTGGTTGCGAGTTTCCATGCACCGCCATGGATGCTGCCAACGTACTTCACTTCATCCGCGGTCACCGCGCACTACAGCTCCACTACATCTTCAGCCGCTGCGCCGATGTCGCCACGAGCTTCTGCCATCCAACAAATGGAGGCGATGAAGGTGAGGAAGAGGATGCGGTGGGGGAGAGCGAGACGGTGCGGTAGAGGCAGTGGAGGAGAGCAAGACGACGTTGGTGAGGGAGAGGAAGATGATGTGGTAGGGAGGGGATTTGGGGGGAAATGCTAGGGGCGATGGAGATGGTTGCCCCTCTTTATACGATGTGACATTTCGGGCAAGTCCCATGGACACCTGCTACCCCACGACCGTGGTCAGCTTCATGCGCGGGAGCGGCCCCACTTGTCAGAGTTAACGGTCAGAGGCATTGACCCGACGGCAACATCCAAAGTAACCTGTTTTGAGGGTTTCGGGCAAGGGAGTGGGGAAAAGTGAGCAAAAGTTAAGAGCATGGGGATGAATGAGTAGAGCTAAGGAACAAGGGGCACAGAAATAAAAATCCCTTTTTTATAATACTTTTGGTTATTATACAGTGTAGGCTATCATGAAGGTAAGTGGAGTGACGGTGGAAAGATGGTTTTGATTCGCGTTGCGCAACATGTATGAAAATGACCGGAAGGAGATTTTATGTCTGTGTCGAAGATGTAAAGGAGGAGTATGACTCGACCCCTTTATGGCGTGGACACGATGCCCAAACAAGCTCAGCTTGGGAAGACAATTGGTCACAGAGGATGATCCCAGGCAAATTCAAGCCAATAGCGCCGATGGAAGCTTGCAAGTGATAGGGCAACCAAATCGGATGCATCATATGGGAAACCGCAAGCATCAATGACTTGAGTGGTAAGCCAAACATGGAGAACTTGCTCCTAATGAAGCTGCAAAATAGACTCAAGTTACCTGACTGGGAAGGCAACTTACTTCTATGGGAAGATCCTTCCATGGTCAAGATAAACAACGCCACCATGGGCATGTTCAGGAACGCATTGTGTGCCTAGAAAGTGAGGGTGAAATGATCGATTGACGATGAAGAACCCTACTCCAATATTTTTGAAGAGAACCCGACATTTACGGAAAACAAGTACAAAAAATTCAAGGACACTTGCGCTACCAAAGAAGCCATGCTTAAGTCCATGAAATTCAAGGGGCTTCAGGACAGGAACACGGGGAACCACCAGCTCGAAAGACGTGGTTACATTGGCAAGAGGCCCATATGGGCTAAGGAGGTTGTGGAACGTGAAGCTACAAGGATCCCAGACCCCTTGGAGGAGTTCACTGAACCGTAGGAATGTGACTTCATTAGGGCCTAGTACAAGTGGGACAAGATAAAAAAGGTTTGGTACACAGACGATCCCACAAGGAAATTGATGAGATTACTAGTAATTATGATTTTTCGACCTTATATTAGCTTATGATCAAGTTGACTACACGTTGTAGTAACGTTTGTGAAAGATTCATGTTTCTTTTGCATAAAGACCAACACAACAAGCTTGTGGTCAAAAGCGACTCATCCTATTAGTTGTCGGCGAGGCCCAAGTGGGACACGCCTCTCAGTCGTGCACTGATCATACTAAAGGGCCTCCTGGAGGCCAATCGGCCACAATATGGACGTGTGCATGGCATCAGAGATGATGCCATGTGGAAGTACTACTACCACGAGGACCTGGAGGCCAAAAGGCAGAGAAAGAAGTCTAGTCAGTTGAACATCGATGAGAAGGTCAATATTGCTGTTGAGAAAAGAGCAGCTGAGGTTGAGAGAAAAGCAGCTGAGGTCGAAAAAGCGACGAGGGATGATATGATACAGCATGCAGGTAGTGCAGCTTTAGCCACTTTTAGAAGTGATTTCATAGCTTTGGTCAATACCTTCATTCCCCTACTGTTATCGATTGGTCGAACAAAAATCCAGGCAAAATGGCAGTGGATTTACCCCGTGTTAGCTTTGTTGGCAGCAACTCGGTGGAGATCGCACCAGCGCCTATTCTCGCAACCGGAAATCCTCCTGCCCACGCACTCCTGGGCGTTCGGTACAAACCGAAAATTCGGTTTCTACCATTCAGTGTTTATTAAATTCAGGTTATTAAAACCAGAAACCAAAAATGATAGCTAAAAATAGCTAACCGGAAATTCGGTTAACCGAATATTCAGTGTGGTTTTCGGTTTTATACCGAAAAACCATGCTTCAAGTATTCGTTCTCTGATTGTAGCAGTGGAAACCTCTTATATAGGCAGCAAATGTGAATCACCCCTTTATTTGAGCGAGGTGGAACTAAAGGAGCCTAATAGCCTGGCCGGTTGTATGCATGCTCACATGCGCGGGCCACCAAAAAAGCACACGTGAGATGGGCCTTGAACCCTCCTTCATGCACTTTGGTCAAAAAATAAAAGGTAGGCCCATGTCATACAAGTTGTTGCCTGCGCACGATGTGTGGTGGGCGATCATGGCAGCGTCTGGGCAGGACTCCCGAGAAACATTGTTGCACGCATGTGTCTGTATTTTGCATTGTTTCATTTGCTGATCTAGCTTTCTTTCGTTTCTGTTTGGTTAACCAAGAATGAAACCAAACTACTGAATTCTGTTTTGTTAGTGGACATGATAATCAAATTTTGTTGTGACATTATAAAAAACCAAAAAGTTAGTTTATTCGGTTTTGACATCGGTTCAATTTTCGGTTCTTCAATTTTTATGCCCACCCCTACACCCTCGCACCTGCTCCATTAGCCACCCACAGAAGCCCGTCCATCATCTCTGGCGCTTTAGGTGGGCCTTTGACTTTAGCTAATCTTGATGTCCTCACGGTAATTATGCACCGTACCAACATATCTATAATCTTCCTTTTTTGTTGCCTTTCGAATGTCTGATGCCGCAAACTAACGTGGCTTGAGACCGCATCGACATTTCCCCCAAATAGGAAGGGATGATGCATCACAGCAACGGTAAGTATTTCCCTCATTTAAGAAACCAAGCAACTATGTAAACAAAACCTACACAAAAAGAACAAATACTTGCAACCCGATGCGTAAGCGAGGTTGTGAAGCTCTCGACGATAAAAAGACATATTAGGTTGTGATAGTTTGGGCAAATAGGCCTTGCAAGAACACAAAATAAAAGAAGTAAATAAAAAGTGCAGCAAGGTATCTTGGGTTTTTTGGATTAATAGATCAGAAAACATATGCGGCAAAAAGATAGACCAGAAAGCAATATGTTGGAAAAGTAGAACCGGGGGCTTTAGGTTTCACTAGTGGCTTCTCATGAGTATAGCACATGGTGGGTCAACAAATTATTGTTGGGTAATTGATAGAAGATCGAATAGTCATGACGATATCCAAGGCAATGAACATTATATATGCATCACGTCCAAGATAAGTAGACCGAAACGATTCTGCATCTACTTCTATTACTCCACACATCAACTGCTATCTAGCATGCATCTAATGTATTAAGTTCATGCAGAAATGGAGTAATGCAATAAGAACGGTGACATGATGTAGACAAGTTCTATTCATGTAGGAATAGATCCCATCTTTTTATCCTTAATAGCAATGATACATGTGTGCCTTGCTTCCCCTTTTGTCACTCAAAAAGGACTCCGCAAGATCGAACCCATCACAAAGCACCTCTTCCCATGGCAAGAAAAATCGATCTAGTTGGCGTAACTAAACCAAAGATTCAAAGAAGAAATACGAGGCTATAAGTAATCATGTATATAAGAGGTCAAAGAAGACTCAAATAATATTCATGGGTAGAAATTGATCATGCACTCAAAATTCATTGGATCCCAACAAACACACCGCAAAAAGTCATTACATCAAATAGATCTCCAAGAGATCATTGTATACAGAATCAAAAGCGAGAGATGAAGCTATCTAGCTACTGCCTACGGACCCATAGGTCTATGGTGGACTAGTCACGCATCATCGAAGAGGCACGCATGAAGATGATGCACCCTTTAGTGATGGTGTTAGATTGGATCTGGAGGTTCTAGAACTTGCGTCGACTGGAATTGTGTTTCATTGACTCTCCTAGGGTTTTCTGAATATTTGAGAATTTATGTAGCTGATAGTCAGTGGAGGGGGTCCCTGAGGCATCGACAACCTATCATGGCGCGCCCTGGTGGGTTGTGGGTGGCCCGGGCTCCCTCCTGGTTGCTTGTTTGGGCCATTGGCACTCTTCTGGTCGGAAAAAAATCTCCAAAAAGTTTCGTCTCTATTGCTGAAAGCACATTTGCTCCCTTGGTGGTTTTGGTAATTAATAACAACATATATCTCATTTGACTAATGTTTCCACTAAGTATATTTCAGGAAAAGTTCATTGATGGGATGGCAAAAGGATTGTGGAGAGACCCCTAGATGCAAGGAATAGGATTGGCAAAGCTTCAAGCAAGAAGACTCTACATTTTACTTTGTGAGAAATCACTCTGAGTCGATAGGAAAGCCAATACTACTAAAAGGGGTGAGTTATTGTTGGTGAACAAAATGCTCCACTTGCACAAGTGATAGTCACCAAAAACACCCACAAGCTCTTCCACAAAAGTCTATCAAAAGCCTATCATGCAAAATAGGTGCCACCACTATTTCCACCTCAGAGATATCCCAGTCAAACCCTAAGTCTTCGGTACAATAGATTCTGCAGTGGTGCCACCGAGTTTAGGTTGCCAACCTTCTGTTGCCCCTTTTCTTAAAATTGGAATTTTCGTGTTTTTGGATCCGCTTCACCGAGTTTTGCAATGTAACCATTGTCACCTTTGCCGCACCATCCAGACTTATATATCAGTCTCATCATGATTCAGAAGTTGACACCGTTTGAGCAAATCAGGTACCATCGAGTTTTACACTTCGGTGTCACCAAGTTGGTAACTTAATGTGTAAAGATTGGATTTTTGGAGATGCCTATATATACCCCTCCACCACCACTCACTCATAAGAGAAGCACTCAGAATAGTTCCCCACTTATCCCATCTGAATTTTTGAGAGAGAGCCACCTACTGATGTGTTGAGATCAAGCCATTCCACTCCAACCATATGGATCTTGATTTCTAGCCGCCCCAAGTTGCTTTCCACCGAATCAATCTCTAGGACCAAAGCCAAATATGTGAGAGAGTGATTGAGTGTTGAGAAGTCTATCATCTTGATGCACAAGAGGAAGGAGTTCATCATCATTATCGAGCCTATCACCTTTTTGAGGGTGGTGCCTCCTTGATTGGTTAGGTGTCACTTGGGAGCCTCCTACTTCGTGTTGTGGAGTTGAAGCAAGAATTTTTAAAGGAAAGGAGATCGCCTACTTCGTGAATATCTACGCCGAGTAAGGCTAGTCCTCCATGGACTTAGGCCATCATGGAATAGACAAGGTTGCTTGTTCGTTTAACCCTCTATGGACTCTCGCGACAGTTACCCTTCATGGGTTGAAGTCTCCATAAACGTGGGCGTACGATAGAACCACCTATGGGAATGACGTGGAAAATCTTTGTGTCTCCAAATTGCGTTTGATCTTCCTCCCTATCCTAAATTACATATGCTTGTCTTTAGTTTCAACTGCTATACTATTAGACATGCATGTGTAGGGTGTGCTTGAAATTGCTATCGTTGCTCAAATCTGCCAACACTTAAAATTGGGAAAAGGTAGAATTTTTATTTTGTCAGCTAGTCTAATCACCTCCCTCTAGACATAGTTTTGATCCTACAAGTGGTATCAAAGCTTTGGTCTCCATTGCATTATTTACACAACCTAGGAGAGTATGGCGTCTAGCGAGGGAAATATCACCATAGAGGTCCATATTTTGATGGTACAAATTTTCCTAGTTGAAAGCACAAAATGAAAATGCATATTCGTGGTTATAATCCATTCATTTGGGCTGTTGTTCGTGTTGGATTGCTAGATGAATCCTTTGGTGATGGAAGGGAACCGGATCGTGAAGCGACCGTGGAAGAATTGAAGGTGTTGCAATACAATGCTCAAGCATGCGACATCCTTTTCAGCTGCCTATGCCCTGAAGAATTCAATAAAATTAGCCATCATGAGAATGCCAAGGAAATTTGGGACACTTTGGTTGATATGCATGAAGTTACCAAATCGTTGAGAGAATCCAATTTGGATGTTCTTCAAAGTCATCTTGACAAGTTCAAGATGAAGGATGGTGAAGGAGTCGCAGAGATGTACTCTAGGCTAGCTCATCACCAGCGAGATTGCCGGCTTCGAAAGCAATGAAATGACAAAAAATTCATCTTCAAGAAGATACTTAGAGCTTTGGATGAGAGATATGACACCATGTTCACATTGATCCAAATGATGCCCTACTACAAAGATCTCAAGCCTACGAAAGTCATTGGAAGGATTGTTGCGCATGAGATGACACTAAAAGATAAAGAAGAGCTTCACAACAGTCTAATGGTTCTTACAATGCCACAAGTAATGCTCCTGCAACTTTGAGCGACAACCATGTCACCAATGAAGATATAAGCCTCATGGTCAAGAAATTCAACAAGTTCTACAACAATAGATGCAAAGATCGAAGCTCCAATTCAAGATATGAAGAGAAGCGTTACTCAAGTCGTGACCAAAACTGATACAATTGTGGGAAGCCCGGACACTACTCCAATGAGTGCACGGCTCCCTACAAATGAAATGAAGAGTCACCTAGAAGACGAAGCTCAAGAGATGAATCACCTCGAAGAGAGAGAAGGAGTAGAGATGAGCGTTATGAACGAAGACCCTGAAGGAGAAGTAGGGACTCGTAGAAGAAGGACAAGTACATCAAGAGCTACTCAAGAAGAAGACATCAAGCTCATGTTGGTGAATGTGTTTCCGGCCCTGAATCCGACAACCACTCCGAGAGAAGCTATCACCCCAACTCCGACTATAGTCAAGATGAAGGTGTTGCCGGACTTGCACTAGTGACTACCAACTCCTGTGACATATTTATTCACCAAATGAAGGGAATGGAAGTTGCTTCATGGCTAAAGGCCCTAAGGTATCACACCCCGAGTATCTTGATTTCAATAGTGATGAGGTTGACTTGCTAGGAGATGATGACTTGCTATTTTACAAATCTAGTGATATTAGTCAAAATGAACTTGTTAGTAATCACTCTAGTCAAGATAAGTCATGTGATGATGATAAGATGGAAATAGAGTGACTAACTCAAGAAGTAAACACACTTAAGTTAGCCCACGAGTCTACTCTATAAGATCATAGAGAGCTTGTAAGGACATATGAGAAGCTCCACTTTGAGAAGCTAAATTTGGAGCAAGAGCATGAATTACTTAAAGCTATCAATGACGATCTTCGAAAGATGAATTCCTCTTATCTAGCCAAACGACTTCTCTTGTCTACATTCATTCCACAAGTTAAGGCTAAGCAAACTAGTAACAAAGGCAAGAAAGGTTCTTCAACTAGTAGCAATAAAAATGATAAATCCAATGATAATGCTTCTAGTAGTTCTATTGATCCCACTAACAACTCTCTTAGCCAAGTTACACTTGAGCAAGAAAATGAACTATTGAAAGGGATTATAGAGAAAGGTATCTACACTAGTCTTGTCGGGTGTATGAAATTTGAGGAAATTGTATGCAAGCATGGAGGATACCAGAACAACCATCGCATTGGCTACTTCAACGCAAATGGATTTGAATGGGAACAAGGTCAATACCCCAAGCCCAAGTTCGTTCCTCAAAGGGAGAAGTATGAACATACTCCTACCAAGAGAACAAAAGCTCAAGATGAACTTCCACTACAAGACCACAAGCTCAAGGGCAAGGACAAGATTGAAGAGGAGATTGACTCATATGAAGATGAATCCCAAGATTTGGTCAAGTGGGTTCCCAAGGCTTCTACAAGCTCAACTTCTACAAGTGCCACTTCAACACCAAGGATCCCTATCAACTTGATGTGGGTCCCAAGCAGAAGAACTAAAGAAGTTCTTGAGGGATGACTCCGCCAATGAAATTCACTCACATTCATTATTGGCAAGAACTAGTTGTAATCAACATGAACATTATGCAATAGTTCAAGGAGTCACACAATCCCTCAAAGGTAAATAAGGGATAAGGTAATCAACAAATCGATGGACATCATCAAGTATGCTTTGCACTCAATGTCCATAGATATCCTTGTATTTGTCTCTTGTGTGTTGGAACTAACCCATGTAGGTGATAAGATTAAGAAACAACAAGGATGCTCCCAACTCATGGTGATCTTCATCAACTTTGAGCATCCATCACTACTTCACCTACATGAAGTCTTCATCGACAAAACCCATGGATAGTTTATCCCTCTCAAGGGGGGATGTCACATCAAGGGGGAGATTTACTCTAAGATTTGAGTCAAAGCATCTCATAGCGTGTGACAACATTAACAAACTTTATGTAAAAGTGATAACTCCACTCGTGCTTAAACGATGAGTATGACCTATGATCAAGTATTCTTACTTGGCTCCTAAGTCCTAAGTCAACAATGAGCACTATGTCCTCGCCAAAAGTGCTTGATAGATGCTAGAATGTATGCGCATGTTTTTCATGATTTCATTTGATATCTTATTGTGTGCACATGTTGGTCTGCATTTTTGTATCCATTCAAGGACATCCAATTGTTGCTATTTGGTTTTATTTTATCTTTTGCCCATTGGATGGACAAGAATGCCTAGGACCCCTCTCTAGTTATCTATGCTTTCTCATTTCAAGTTATATTCATGCTACATCACAAAACTTGAACAAGCACTTCTCGATCCCTCTGTGTGAGATGCACTCGGAGTTCCGTATCGACAAGGGCTGCATTCCAAAACCTCCCTATATTGTTTCGGTGTGACCAACACAAAATTAAAGGCTCCACCGATTCCCCTGGGGTTGATCTGATTTTGCACCTCGGTACCATCGATACCATAATCTCGGTTGCACCGAGTTTCCATCTTAACTGACAACAGTGGAACATGGTGGCACCAAAATTTAAGCATTGCTGACACCAATAGTGAGGGGTATATATTCTGTGGACCCAATGCTTTGAAATCGAATCTTCAAACGCCGCATTCTCCTACCCCAAACTATCGCACCTGGACTTCTGGTCATCGCCCTTTCTTCCCCAAGCGCCTCCACCGCTGGGATCCTCGGCGTCGATAGGAATCCTCTTCGCCATCACCTCCGTAGCAGATCTTCCCCGAGTTTGGGTATGATCCAATCTCCTCAGGCGCTCCATCGTCCGATTCATTGCGCATTGGGATACTTTTATGGATAAGCCACTGTCTCTATCCTCCTGCCCCACCGAAAGATCTCGTAGAATAGAGAACGAATAAATTTTTAGGGTTAGCCGTCCAAAGAACAGATCTCAGTGACACCAAGTTGCAAAAATCTGTTCCATCAATTTTGGATCTAGTGTTTCTGAGAATGCTCTTGGTGAGACCGTGTAGTTTCCTTTGGTGTCACCGAAATGGCTGCCAAGTCTTTGTGAAGCAAAACATTTCTCTCGGTGAATCAAAAAACTCTGACTCGGTGCTACCGAATTTTGTTCTGTATAAAGCTAAAAATAAGGTTTTCTTTGTTCAAACTTTTAAAACTTTTGTGTTTTGTGATGCTCAACCTATCTGCTCTTCTGTACTCTTTTCATTGGGTCAGAGATGTCATACTCAGTGGACAACCAGAATGATCTCAGAGAGCCTAGTGTTGATGCAGATCCAGGCACTACTCCTGATGGTAGCTCATCTTCTTATGATGACGTTCCTAGCTCAATGTTGTTGGAAGACCAACTGCAATGTATGAAGATCTAGCTAACGCTGAGGAAGAGTAATAGGAGGATCCAGCTACCAAGGCTCCTCCTAAGAGGAAGAGGAAGCTGCTTGCAGATGCTATGCCAAGCTAGGCCCCATCCAGGAGCAAGCTAGCTGCACCCAAGAAATCCACTGCTCCATAGCCAAGAGGTTTTCCAAATACATCCCAACTGCTGCCAAGAACAAAGGTTCTACCTCCATACAAGCTAAGGAGGAAGCATTGTCAGTCTTGATGAAGCTGAGGGCACACCTTCCTGAGCACAATACAAGCCATCTGCTTGCTAAGAACATGAAGAAGAGGAAGGATTTTGGACTGAGAGAGTGGAGAGCCATAGATGCCTATTCCCAGAGGAGAAGGACGGTTGTATACTACAAATTCTACACCAAGGAAGAACAAGACTTTTATGAGACTATTCTGCTTGATAACAGCCCTGCAATTAGTGATATGAGGTATGTTGACTGGAAGTACATCAAGGAGAACCAAGATTTCTTTCCAAGTGTGCAGGATAATTTCCACTGCATTGGCATTGATGGGTTTGTTGGAAGAGAGTTCACTGCCTAGAATGATGAGATGATCATGCAATTCTACTCCACTATACATTTCTATGGAGATAGTAGAATTGCATGGATGAATGAAGATGGTGTTGGTGGTGTGTACACCAGCCTGGAGACTGGAATTGATAGTTATTGTATCAACATGCTACTCCATCTTGATCAACACACCAGATGTAGAGTGATGGAATTGATAGTTGAGACCATGAAGAGGACTTCTACAGACCAGAAGAAATCATGTGGTTATGCACCATACATTCAGATGCTTATCAACTCCCAGTTGGAGAAGCACGTGTATGCACTTGATCAACCATATTTTCCACTCCTGCCAGAGCTAGAAGACAATGTTGTGGTGATGGATCTAGAACATCCCACCTCAGCTACATCACAGGCAGAGACAGAGGCAGCAGGGACACTGGTGCTCAAGCACCAACGACCTGGAGTGAGCAGATGGATGTTCTTCTCAGTTATGTGCTCAACATGCAGAAGGACAATGTCAATATATTGAAGAACCAGGTGAGTTTGGGAAGGATTGTTGAGACCAAGTTTCACATTCTCAATAACAAGGTGGATTAGCTCATAGTGACTATGAATGAGCTCAAGAAAGAAGTTGATTGCGTACCCAGTCCCCACACCACAGATGATGATGAGGACAGTCCACCCTCAGGACCGACACTCTGTTCAGGTATCAAGCCAGGACTCCTACAGTGCCAGCTCTAGAGTTCACACCTTCTTCATCAACACCTGTTGCAGCTCCATCAGCTACACCAGCACCTCCAGTTGATACTCCAACTCCATCCATGATGTGTGCTGAAGTCTTTGCTGAAGTCGTTCTCTCGACTCCTTCATCAACTACCGGAGGAGATTAGCCCCAAAGAGGCATTTAATTCTATACCGTTGAACTTTTTGGTAACTTGTTGCCAAAGGGGGAGAATTTGTATAGATCATTAGGTCTTTGAGAGAGGGAGAGTGTTGCTTTTTATTGATCTTCAAAAATATTGATATCTTTTGGCTTGTTTGTGTTAAACCTTGTTTGTGTTTAATCATACACTTGATGTGTGCTTCTACCATTTCCTATCCTTGAGATGCTTATGAGATGATCATTCACTTTTTCTTGTTGTGTTGTGCTATGATGTTCATTCATATTACTCTCGCACATCACCAAGTTGTATGTGACATGGAAGAGTCCCCCATATACCTAATCCATTGTGCATTTGCATTCAAACGCAAATTCAAAATAGTGCACAAATTTAGGGGGAGCTCTTGCTTATCACATACTTCTCAAAGCAATGATTATATTTATTGATTATATCATATGTCGAAGCTTTGATCTATATGTTGTCATAAATTACAAAAAAGGGGGAGACTGAAAGCACATTTGCTCCCTTGGTGGTTTTGGTAATTAATAACAACATATATCTCATTGGACTAATGTTTCCACTAAGTATATTTCAGGAAAAGTTCAACGATGGTATGGGAAAAGGATTGTGGAGAGACCCCTAGATGCAAGGAATAGGATTGGCAAAGCTTCAAACAAAAAGTCTCTATATTTTACTTTGTGAGAAATCACTTTGAGTCTACAGGCAAGCCAATACTATTAAAAGGGTCGATGTATTGTTGGTGAACAAAATGCTCCACGTGCACAAGTGATAGTCACCAAAAACACCCACAAGCTCTTCCACAATCTGTCAAAAGCCAATCATTCAAAATCGGTGCCACCAATATTTCCCACTCTCGTCCTTTGGTCCAAAAGCTAAAATTCCATTACATTCAAGTGAAATATGTTTGCTTCCATGAGGCCTGAACTTCGAAAGTTTGGATAGTTATGTGATATTCATGGAATCTAAAAATCATTTTCAGAGATAGACAAAGGTTAACATATATGAGATATCCAAAGAAATGTTTGTTTGCAAAACATTATTGAATTGTTTACTATGCATTGGACTGATAAAAAAGGGATCCAGAAGAACGCCTGTCATATGATATGAAGGTGAATAAAACAACAACTTAAAGAGAAAGGAAGTGTCTCAAGGGTGTTAGTGATACTATTCACGCCTAGGAAGTCTGGGGCTGACGCCACTCTTAAGTTGGGAGCTTCTTCTGAGAGTAGGAGAAATACCAAAAGTTAAACTGTTAGAAATATGAAGGCAGAAACAAGGAAGACTGGAATATCCAGCTCATGTATGAATATCATACAAGTTTTTTGATGTATAGAAGGCTAGTCAAAGATATAGTTCTTGGGAATTATGGTTAAACATGTTAATCACTAATTCTTGGGTATTGTGAGTTGATCACAAAGATACCCGCTCGATTGCATTCTGTTGCAACTCGATGTAAGAACTACTACGACCTAAATGACTTGTCGAAAATGAGGTTTAGATATGCGGTGGGAACATAGTACATGTTACTATACTTTCCATCGGTGTATTACCTATGTATTTATTTTCATAATTCATTTAGAGTTTCACACTCTAGCCCTTTGCATAAGGTATCTTGAAAGAAGGTTGTTCATAAGAGAACTTTTGATGTTCGGTGTTATGAATAACATAAGGGCCATGCTTTCATTATGAATGAGACGTGTGTTATGAATATCGATAATAATACATTACCTCTGGGTTTACTTTCATAATTAATTTTAGAGTTTCATACACTCTATACCATTGCACCATGTTTGTTGCAAAAGAGTTGTTCATAAAAACAACAATTGTTGTTCAGTATTATGAATAACATGAAGGGCCATGCTTCCATACTAGATGGGATGTATGTTATGAATATTGATGGAAATATGATACATCCAAAACACTGACGCTAAACGTCGCAAGACTAAAAGAATATCACACAAGTGTGGCATTGCATTTGGTCACATTGGAGAAACCCGCATGGAAATTCCATTATGATGGATTTTGAAGTCGTTTGATTTTGAATCATCTGACACTTGCAAATTTCCTCTGAAAAGTGAAGTGACTGAAATACCGTTCACATGCCATTAGGAACGAGCAAAGAACATATTGGTGATCATACATTATGATGTGTGTAGTCCAATAAATGTTGTTGCAAGTAGTGGATTTATCTATCTTCAGAAATGACTCAAGTAGATATATGGATATTTACTTGTTGAGACATAAGTCTGGATCTTTTGAATTCATTCATAAGGTTTTCAAAAATGAACTAGAAGTTGTTGTAACAAGAAAATTATGTTTCTACAATTCGATTGCAGAAAGGAATATTTGAGTTACAAGTATAGCGAATGTCTGATGAGTTGTGAAAGGGGTTTCATAACTTGCACCTCCTGGAACACCACTACAAGTGGAGAGTCCGTGAAGATGTAATCGAACCATTCATGACATGGCAAGATCAAAGATGACATAATTTTTTTCCCATTATCCCCTTTAAAGGGATGCTTTAGAGACTTCAGCTTTTACACTAAAAAGAGCTCCATTGGGTCTGTTGAAATGACGCCATAGTATGGTATGCCCAACCATGTTATATCTTTTCTTAACATTTGGAATATGGGGCTTGTGTAAAAGGTTACAAACCTATTCCAAATCAGCCAAGTGCTACTTTGTAGGTTATCCCAAGTTATTTGGTATTCCCCCACCACTATATCGATGCTAAGGTTTTTGCCACAAAGGGCAGTATGGTTTTTGAAGAAAACTGTTCTTTCAAAAAGGTGAGTGGGAGAACACTACAACTCGACGACATAAACATTATCTTCATCATCAGATCGAAGGAAAGAGACCTTGGAAGTAATTCTAGAGTTTCCTACTGTGATTGATACGGAAGCCTCTACATGAGATATGTTTAAGGTTGTTTCTTATTAACAAAAGAGAAAGGAACTCCTTTATTTTCAACAGACTAACTGGGCATCCTTGCCCCAACCGCAGCCCACCTAGCGCTCCCGCAGCCCAGCTCCCTTCCTGACGGTAACCTGGTCCATCCTCGCCTCCGTCAATTCCAGTGAGAGAGTGATGTCTAGTACACAACCTTCTTCTTGTAGACTCATGTTGGGACTCCAAGCGCAGAGTTTTGTAGGACAGCGGAAATTTTCCCTCAAGTGGATGACCTAAGGTTTATCAACCCGCGGGAGGTGTAGGATGAAGATGGTCTCTCTCAAGCAACCCTGCAATCAAATAACAAAGAGTCTCTTGTGTCCCCAACACACCCAATAGAATGGTAAATTTTATAGGTGCACTAGTTCGGCGAAGAGATGGTGATACAAGTGCAATATGGATGGTAGATACAGGTTTTTGTAATCTGAAAATTATAAAAACAGCAAGGTAACATATAGTAAACGGCGAGCAAAATGTTGTATGAATGCTTGGAAACAAGGCCTAGGGTCCATACTTTCACTAGTGCAATTTCTCTCAGCAATATCAACATAGTTGAATCATATGTAAATCCCTCACGTGCAACAAAGAGTACACTCCAAAGTCACAAATAGTGGAGAACAAACGTAAAAATTATTGTAGGGTACGAAACCACCTCAAAGTTATCTTTTCTGATCAATCTTATGAGCTATCCCTATAAGTGTCACGAACAGCCCTAGAGTTCATACTAAGCTAACACCTTAAGATACACATCAACCAAAACCCTAATGTCACCTAGATACTCCAATGTCACCACAAGTACTCGTGGGCTTGATTATACGATATGCATCACACAATTTCAGATTCGTTATATTCAATCCAACATAAAGAATTTTAAAGAGTGCCCCAAAGTTTCTACTGGAGAGTCAAGACGAAAACGTGTGCCAACCCCTATCATAGATTCCCAAGGTCACGGAACCCGCAAGTTGATCACCAAAACATACCTCAAGTAGATCAATAGAACATCCCATTGTCACCACAGATATCCCATCGCAAGACATACTTCAAGTGTTCTCAATTCCGTAAAGATTCAATCTGATAAGAAAACTTCATAGGAAAAACTCAATTCATCACAACTAGATAGAGAGGGGAAACACTCCATATGATTCAATCTATATCAACAAAGCTCGCGGTACATCAAGATCGTGCCATCTCAAGAACACGAGAGAGAGAGAGAGAGAGAGAGATCAAACACATAGCTACTGGTACATACCCTCAGCTCCGAGGGTGAACTACTCCCTCCTCGTCATGGAGAGCTCTTGGGACGGTGAAGATGGCGTCCGGTGATGGTTTCCCCCTCCGTCAGGGTGCCGGAACGGGCTCCCGATTGGTTTTTTGTGGCTTTGGAGGTTTGTGGTGGTGGAACTCCCAATCTAGGTTCCGCGTTGGGTTTTTTGGAATATTTGAGGATTTATAGAGTTGAGAAGGAGGTCGGTGGACTCCCGAGGGGCCCACAAGCCTGGTGGGTATGCCTAGGGGGGTGGTCGCGCCCTTGAGGCTTGTGGCCTCCTCAGGAATCTTCTAGCTCCATCTCCAAGCTCCGTGGGTGTCTTCTGGTCCATAAAGAATCATCGTAAATTTGTATTCCGTTTGGACTCCGCTTGATATCCCTTTTCTGTAGAACTCAAAAACAAGGAAAAAACAGAAACTGGCACTAGGCTCTGGGTTAATACGTTAGTCCCCAAAATAATATAAAGTTGTAGTAAAATGATTGTAAAACTTCCAAGAATGATAATATAACAACATGGAACAAGCAAAAATTATAGATACGTTGGAGACATATCAGCATCCCAGGCTTAATTCCTGCTCGTCCTCGAGTAGGTAAATGATAAAAACCTAATTTTTGATGTGGAATGCTGCCTAACATGTTCATCATATTCTTTTCTTCTTGTATATCATGGACATTTGGACTTGTAAATGATTCAAAGCAATAGTCTAGTTTTAACATAATGACTTCAATACTCTAGCATGTCAACAAGCAACCATATCTTTCAAAATATCAACACTAAAGAAAGTTATCCCTAACCCATCATGCTCAATCATTGATCCATTCATGAAACACACTCAAATATTAGCTATTCCCAATGCTCAAGTACGATCATAGTGCCCCTAGTTGGTGCTTATAAGAGAAGATGGAGATTCAAAGTAAAAATAAAAATTGCATAAAGTAAATAGATAGGCCCTTCGCAGAGGGAAGTAGGGATTTGTAGAGGTGCCAGAGCTCAAGGTTTATATTGAGAGAGAAAAATATTTTGAGTGGCATGCTTTTCCGGTCAACGAAAATGACGAAGTAGCTCACAATAGTTTCCATGCTAGATACATTATAGGCGGTTGCCAAACAGAATAGTAAAGTTTTTACTCCCCATCCACCAATCAATCACATTCCACGGCGAGCTGAATCCACGGGTACCGTCCATACCAACAACATTCCTGGGGGGAGTTTTGTTTCATTATATTTTGATTTGATTTTTGAGCATGGGATTGGGCATCCCGACTACCAGCTACTTTCTCGTGAATGATAGTGAATCAACACATATCGTTTCATGAGCGGTACAGGCACACAAAAGAGAAAATTATTTTGAAGATTTAGAGATGGCACATACAAATTTTCTTGGAATGGCATGGAAATACCGCATATAGGTAGGTATGGTGGACTCATAAGGCAAAACTTGTTTTAAGGATTTTGGATGCACAAGTAGTGTTTCTACTTAGTACAAATGAAGGCTAGCAAATAGATTGGGAAGCAACCAAACCGAGGAACGAAAAATCACATAAGTGAGCATTGAGTCATAACTAACACCGAATAATGCACCACAAGTAGGATGTAACTTCATTGCATAACTATTGACTTTCGTGCATGCATAGGGAATCACAACCCTTAACACCAATATTCTTACTAAGCATAATTACTCACTAACATGACTCACATATTACTATCATCATGTTTCAAAACTATTACAAAGAATCAAGTTTAATTTGTCCAATGATCTTCATGGAAGTTTTTATTATATTCTCCTTGTATATCTATCACTTTGGGACTAGTTTCATGTATTGCCATTGTTTTTCGACAAACTCAAACAAATTTAAGTAAAGCTCATGAGAAAATGACAATCTATTCTCAAAGGATATGAGTAGTCAAACAATTAAGGAGCTATGTGAGGACTCTCTCTATCGCTCAATAAATATTTTCAGATCTTAATTACTTTATTCAAACAGCAAGCAAAATAAAAATAGCACTCCAAGAATAGCACGCATCATGTGAACAAATAAAAATTTAGGCTCAAAATAGGCTAACCGATAATTGTTGATGAAGAGAGGTGGGATGCCTAGCATACCCAAGCTTAGATGCTTGAGAGTTCTTGAAATATTTACTTGGGGTGCCTTGGGCATCCCCAAGCTTGAGCTTTTGTATCTCGTTCAATCCTTTCATACCATGGTTTCACCTATTCTAAAAAAGTTCATTCACACAAAACTCAAAAAGAACTCGTGAGATAGGTTAGTACACATCATAATAAATCAACTCTTTATGTACTGCCAAGACAAGTTGCCTTATAATTTTCAAGAATTAGGTACTGTATACTATCATTTCCACAATTTATATCTACCAATATAGGCTGTGGAAACTATAGGATAAGTAGATAACAAAGCTATGATGACAATCTGCCCAAACAGAACAGTCTGTAGCAATTTATGAAAACAGTGAACTTACGTAACTCGAACAATTATGAAAATTTATGATATTCTATAAAATTTATATGAAAACACTGTGTAAAAATTTCAGAAACTTTCCACATTCCATTAAAATATTAAAATTCAAATACTACAGCAGAAGTTTCTGTTTTTACACAGCGCTCATCAAACATGCAATTCAAGCTTCCTAAAGGCAATTCTTGGAACTTTTTATTGAAAAACAAGATTATAAATAACACCTAACAGGTAAAAACAAAATAAAATGACGCTCCAAGCAAAACTCATATGATGTGACGAATAAAAATTTAGCTCCAAGTAAGATATACCGATAGTGTTGAAGACAAAAGAGGGGATGCCTTCCAGGGCATCCCAAAGCTTAGGCGCTTGATTATTCCTTGGATATTACCTTGGCGGTGCCTTGGGAATCCCCTAGATTAGTTTCTTGTCACTCCTTGTTCTCCTCATATCGGTGTCTCACCCAAAACTTAAAAACTTCAATCACACAAAACTTAACGGAACTTTGTGAGAAGGGTTAGTGTAATAAAGATAGACATTCACTTAGGTACTGTCAAGACAAGATTCATAATTATTCGCAAATTATACCTACTATATTACATAATTCCCACAATTTATATTACTCAATATAAGCTATAGGAACACTTGCAACAAGCAAACTATGCATGCAAAACAGAATCTCTCAAAAACAAAACAGTCTGTAAAGATATGAATGATCACCAAACTTACATGACTATAAAAATTCAGAAAAATTAGTAAAACTCAATTAATTTTAATATAAAGTTTCTGTAAAAATTTCAGAATTTTTTGACCCTCCAGTAAAATCTGATAATTCACATACTGGACGCAAAACTTTCTGTTTTTGCACAGAATCAAACAAGCAAGTATCCACACTATCCCAAAGGATTTACTTGGCACTTTATTGAAATAAAAGACACAAAACATGATTAATAGGGTATCTTAAACATGTTAACACACAAAAACAGAAAGTAAAATTGCTGGGTTGTCTCCCAAGAAGCGCTTTTCTTTAATGCCTTTTAGCTAGGCATGATGATTTCAATGATGCTCACATAGGAATAGTAATTAAAACATACAAAAGAGAATCATGAATCTCATGACAAGCACATTTAAGTCTAAACCACTTCCTATGCATAGGGATTTTGTGAGCAAACAATTTATGGGAGCAAGAATCATCTAGCATAGGAAGGGAAAACAAGCATATCTTCAAGAATTTGAACACATAGAGAGGAAACTTGATATTATCGAAATTCCTATAAGCATATGTTCCTCCCTCATAATAATTTTTAGTAGAATCATGAAGGAATTCAACAATATTACAAGCACATAAAGCATTATTTCCATGATCTACGAGCATAGAAATTTTACTACTCTCCACATTAGAAAATTTCTTCTCATGACTAATAGTGGGAGTATCATATGAAACTCGAATACTACAAATTGGTTCTAAACTAAAAGAGTAATATTTAGTAAAAGGATATTCGTAATTATGACAAGTATCATAATATTAATCATCACTCTTTTTCATTGCATAGGTATCATCACAATAATCATTATAAGTAGGAGGCATGCAATCATTATAAAAAATTTGGTCATTCAATGTAGGGGGAATAAAAAGATCATCTTCATTAAGCATAGCACCCCAAGCTTGGGACAAACATTAATTGCATCAAATTAATTCCCAAACATGTCATTTTCATCAAACATAGCATCCCCAAGCTTGTGTCTTTGTATATCATAAACATAATCACTCTCATCATTAATGGTATGAATAGCACCAATAGTATAGCAATAATTATCATCATCCTCCAAGTTGGTGCCATAAACTTTTTCAAGATTATAGGAAGTATCATTATCTTCCCAATCGTAATTATCACAACAAGAAACAAGCATAACAAAATCATCCTCAAATATATCATCTTCCACAATTATTTGTGATTCATTATCATGAGGCCTATCAATAATGGGAGCAACATTATTTGGGAGAGATACCTCTTTACCTTTACTTTTACTTCTTTTATTCTTATTCACCACATTATGTGTGGCTTTATTTAATTCCTCCAAACTTCTTTTTGAAGTGGTCGGTCGACTAAAAAGCTTCTCCTCGTTACATGATTTATCAGAAGAAAAAATAGGAGGATATTGGGAAACCTCTTCCCCTTCATTAGTATTATCTTACTCTTCTATTTTTTTCTTGTCTTTAAGTAATTGGCAATATAAGGATTCTCAATGCAATTTACCACACAATACATACAGATTTCATTTAGATCAAAATCAACCAATTTCAAGAGAGTCCATGCTGGAACATCCTTAGTTTCACGTTTCATTTCTTCATACCCCCAAAATAGACTAAGTTCATTATGATGCTCAAGGGTAATGACGTTATCACAATTTTTGGACATAATTCGATCATGAAATAATTCACATTTGAAATTATAATGACCATGTTCACTGCAAAGTTCACAAGGATGACAAGAAATATTAAGTCTTTCAGCACAAACATATAGCCTCTCTTGCAACCATTTAGTTTCTAAATACTTGTACCTCTTACAAAATCTATCTTCCCTTTTAGGCATGTCTACACAAACTCTATGCACTCCACAAAAATTGACATGCTTATAAGAAATCTTTTTATCATGACTAGTGCAATCATCATTAGTACTATGGATATTCAAAGAATTCATACTAACAACATTGCAATCATGCTCATCACTCAAAGATTTAGTGCCAAACATTTTAATAACTTCTTCTTCTAACACTTGAGCACAATTTTCCTTTCCATCATTTTCACGAAAGACATTAAAAAGATGAAGCATATGAGGCAACCTCAATTCCAGTTTTTGTAGTTTTCTTTTATAAAACCAAACTAGCGAAAAACAAGAAACTAAAAGATTTTAAAGCAAGATCTAAATATATATCTTCAAGCACTCACCTTCCCGGCAATGGCGCCACAAAAGAGCTTGATGTCAACTAGGCAATTTTCCCTCAAGTGGATGACATAAGGTTTATCAATCCGCAGGAGGTGTAGGATGAACATGATCTCTCTCAAGCAACCCTGCAAGCAAATAACAAAGAGTCTCTTGTGTCCCCAACACACCCAATAAAATGGTAAATTGTATAGGTGCTCTAGTTCGGCGAAGAGATGGTGATACAAGTGCAATATGGATGGTAGATATAGGTTTTTGTAAACTGAAAATTTAAAAAACAGCAAGGTAACAAATAGTAAACGCTGAGCAAAATGTTGTGTGAATGCTTGGAAACAAGGCCTACGGTCCATACATTCACTAGTGCAATTTCGCTCAACAATATTAACATAGTTGAATTATATGTAAATCCCTCACGTGCTACAAAGAGTCCACTCCAAATTCACAAATAGCAGAGAACAAACGTAGAAATTATTGTAGGGTACGAAACCACCTCAAATTTATCTTTTCTGATCAATCTTATGAGCTATCCCTATAAGTGTCACGAACAGCCCTAGAGTTTGTACTAAGATGACACCTTAAGATACACATCAACCAAAACCCTAATGTCACCTAGATATTCCAATGTCACCACAAGTACACGTGGGCTTGATTATACGATACACATCGCACAATTTCAGATTCATTATATTCGATCCAACACAAAGAACTTCAAATAGTGCCCCAAAGTTTCTACCGTAGAGTCAAGACAAAAACGTGTGCCAACCCCTATGCATAGATTCCCAAGGTCACGGAATGCGCAAGGTGATCATCAAAACATACATCAAGTAGATCAATAGAACATCCCATTGTCACCACAGATATCCCATCACAAGACATACATCAAGTGTTCTCAAATCCTTAAAGATTCAATCTGCTAAGAAAACTTCATAGGAAAAACTCAATTCACCACAACTAGATAGAGAGGAGAAACACTCCGTATGATTCAATCTATATTAACAAAGCTCACGGTACATCAAGATCATGCCATCTCAACAACACGAGAGAGAGAGAGAGAGATTAAACACATAGCTACTAGTACATACCCTCAGCCCCGAGGGTGAACTACTCCCTCCTCGTCATGGACAGTGCCTGGGATGATGAAGATGGCCTCCGGTGATGGTTTCCCCCTCCGGCAAGGTGCCGAAATGGGCTCCTGGTTGGTTTTTCGTGGCTCTGGAGGTTTGCGGCGGCGGAACTCCCAATCTAGGTTCTGTGTTTGGGTTTTTGGAATATTTCAGGATTTATAGAGCTGAGAAGGAGGTCGGTCGTGCCCCTAAGGCTTGGGGCCTCCTCAGTAATCTTCTGGCTCCATCTCCATGCTCCGTGGGTGCCTTCTGGTGCATAAAAAGTCACCGTAAATTTTATTCCGTTTGGACTCCGTTTGATATTCCTTTTCTGTAAAACTCAAAAACAAGGAAAGAACAGAAACTGGCACTGGGCTCTGGGTTAATAGGTTAGTCCCAGAGATAATATAAAGTTGTATTAAAATTATTGTAAAACATCCAAGAATGATAATATAACAGCATGGAACAAGCAAAAATTATAGATACGTTGGAGACCTATGAGAGAGCGCCAGCTTTCGGCATCGTGAAGTACTTCACGGACGCCGAGGCCGTCCCACAACCCCGCCTTTAAAAGCCCTCGTCGTCCGGGCACCTTCCTAGGGTTATTTCTTCCGTCCCTCGCGCCGCCGCCACCTCTGTTCCTTCCCTCGCCTCCTTCTACCTCGAGCTAGAAACGATTCGGAGAAGTTTACAGAGGGAAGCAGAGTCGTGTCGGCCTTCTTCTTCATCATCGTCGCCTTCGGAGTCTTCCCTCGCTCCTTTGAGGATGTGCAGAAGATCCCCGACGTCGCCCTCGACCCGTTCCTAGAGCAGGAGGAGGAAAGCGCGATCACATCGTCGGCCTCTTCATTGTCTTCTTCGCACACCGGTAGCCCCACAGCCTAGCGTCCCCTTCGTCGATCATCGCGTCGTTCGTGTCTCCGCCCTCCGCGGCCTTGTCCGAATTCTTCAGCAGCCCTGGGGTGAGCCGTCGGTCCTCCCCATCCCCTCCTCATTTGTGTCCTCGCTAGCATAGCAGATCCGCACGGCTCCGCGTCCGTCCTCCATGGTAGACCGGGAGAGGTGCCCAAGCATGTGCCTTTGTCGCACCGTAGTATAGGAAATGGATCCCCACTCGATCCCGCGGTCCCCGCCAGTGGTCCTCATCGCCGGAGGTCGCTGTTGTAGCCAGCGCTGCCACTGCTTTCTTTCCTGGTGCAGGGTAGAAGAAGCCCCCACGCTTTCTTTGTATTAGTGAGTCAGGCCCCCCTCACTATCGAGTTCCATCTGCTAGCACAGTGGTAGCCACCCCGTGTTACCATCCAGGGGATCGTGGGTTCGAAACCCTATGGCTCCCTTTTATTTTTTTCTATCTATACATTTCGTGTGAGGCCCTGGTAGTGGGCCCTGGCCCCACTAGTCATCCTCACGGGGGCCTGGTGTCACTTCTAGTGATACCCCCCTGTTTATTTTTTTTATTTTTTTATTGTTTTAAATTCTGTCCAAATTTGGAAATATTCCAAATATGGACATGGCCATATTTGGCAGTAGCCAAATAGCGCAAGTTTTGACTTATAAGTCCATTGTGATTTTGGTGCTATTGGTAATTTTGATTTGTGAGCTATTTATCTACGGCAACATATGAGTGTGATATATGGTTTTGGGGTAGAATTTCCCAAGGAATCCAATGGTGGCATTATATATGTAATTTGAATAACTTGGTAAATATGCTATTTTGTGATGAGGTAGCCTTTTGTTATTTTTTATGAATTAATTATTGCATGCTTTGATGAACTTTTCAACATGAACGTGGTAGTGTTTTGTGGGCACTAGGCCCATGATAGAGTTGTAGTTCTTGATGCAAACATGCCTAAAATTCAGGTTTCTCATGTGCAATATTTTCTAAGTGTTGGGATCTGTAATTTTCTTCCCATGTTGTGTGGATGATCACCAAGAATATAGTGTTCCTTTGGGGTTGGTCCAATGCCATGAATTGTTGTGCTTGTCACCCTCTGTTATTTGGTGCCTTCACCTTGCCAAAGAGATTTTGCATCTTAGAGTTATTTTCTATCAAAACTGCTATGCTGTTATAAACTCCTGCTATTCTCTTAGTAAAATTTGACTAATTTTGAGTATATGTAGTTATTTTCATGCCATGTTGAGGGGACGCTACCAAGTGATTTGTGGTGTTTTAGCTCATGCTCAGTGCTAGTGTTTTGTAGTAGATGTTTCCCTCTATCACCCTGTGAAATTTCATGCCATGAAACCTGCTGAAGAATAGTGTTTTGTTGCTTCCAACATAACACCAGATTAAAAACTGCTAGTGCAAACTAGAATTTTCACTAAGTCCCTGAAACTGTTTTCAACATGCCATCTTGTGTCCAATACTACCATGAATCCTTGCTGCCTTTCATGTTTCTACAGATAGATTACATGTTAAGCATGTTGTGTTCTTCCTGTACATGCCTTGGTTGTGACTTGAAACTTGTTGTAGCTCTGGTTATGTGTATTACAAGATGACATGTTGCCGATTTTGAATAGATTGTGTACTTGAGTGTTTTATGACTTGTGGGAGTCGTACTCCATTTCTTTGCATGATTTTTAGCTCCATTCTTGGTAGAATCTCCTTTCCAATCCAGTGGCATCCTTGGAACACCAAGGAATAGCCCATGGCCTCCTCCTTCCTTGCTTTTCTCTTCGATAACATTCGTACCTTACCTTGAGTGTATCGTGAGAATCGTTTCTCCGTTTGCGATGTTCTACATATGCATTTGCATCGATTTGACATGATACATTCATATTTTCCATGTTCATGCATGTTAAAACTTCTACAAATGAGATTCTGTCCAGAATACTAAACCATTTAATATCTGCACATGAAACATGACTAGTATAGGGTTGCCATGATAAATACTTCAATATGACCATGCATCATCTTTGATTGCGCATTGCACTTGGATTGTATGTTTATTTGGAGTTGTTTATATTTGGGTAGACCCAAGTGTCGAGACTGAGTACGAGGATCCTAGAGAGAACGTCTACGAGGACCCAACTCTTTATCCCCTGAAGACCCAACAGGCAAGATGACCATTTCCCAAGATACCATTACTATCATTGCCATGCTAGTTGTCTCATTTTCTATCGTTATGTCTCTCTACCTACCACTTGTATGTCAAGCCTCCCAACATTGCCTTGATAAGCCTCTAACCCCTCCACATCCCAGCAAACCATTGTTTGGCTATGTTACTGCTTGCTCACCCCTTCTTATAGCGTTGATAGTTGCAGGTGCAGTTGCTTCCATGTGACAGCATGGATATCTTGATATCACAATAATATTGCTATTTAATTTAATGCACATATATACTTGGTAAAGGGTGGAAGGCTTAGCCTTTTGCTCGGTGTTTTGTTCCACCTTTGTCGCCCTAGTTACTTATGTATCGGTGTGTTATGTTCCATAAATGAGCACTCCTAACACGCTCGGGGTTGTTATGGGGACCCCCTTGATTTTAGTTTTGGGATAAAACTCGTCTGGCAGGGCCCAACATTGGTACTATTTGCTTAATAACAACTAATAAAATTGCATAGGGCATGATCACCCCGTGGATAATTAATCAACCCCCCGGGGCAGTGCTCCTCATGCGTGTTGGTCCAAACCGAGCGATATCCGGCGCCCCCTGGTCTTGAACGTCTTGCGCGAGGAATCTAAAAAAATACTTCAGGCTACCTCGAGGTTGAGGTTTTCCAATGGAATTTCCTAAGAAATCACGGGATTCGTGGTCGAGGTTATTCCCCCGGCTTGTGGTAATTTGTGATGGACTAGTTGGAGCACCCCTGCAGGGTTAAATCTTATGGAAAGCCATGCCCACAGTTACGTGGCAACTTGGAAACTTTGTTTAACACCCGATCATAGAAAACTTGAAGTAAACTCAAATAAAATACACTAACCGTGTGCATAACCGTGATTGTCTCTACTCGTGAGTCCTTATCCGAGAGAGAACACGGTGGGGTTATGTTTGATGTAAGTAGGTGTTAATGATCACTTAGTGATCATTACTAGTTCACGTCCGTTATGCGTAGTCTACCCACCTTACTTTCTGTATTCGTAAGTTAGCCACTCAAATAAATGCTTAGTTGCTTGCTGCAGCCTCACCACTTAACCAAATCTCACCCATTAAGTTTGCTAGTCTTGATACCCGTGGAAATGAGATTGTTGAGTCCCTGTTGCTCACATATCTCTACAACAATAGTTGCACGTATAGGTAATGCGATGACTTGACGTGAGAGCGATGCTTGGTTGAGTTGGAGTTCTTCTTCTTTGTTGATCTAGGATGGGTTCCAGGTGGCAGCCTGGGATAGCAAGGATGGATGTCTTTTTTTCGTTTGATTTCATCTGTAGTCGGACCATTCTCTTATGTATGATGATTTAATATGTTGTTGTATTGATGTGATCTTGATGTAGCTTGTGGCGAGTGTAAGACAATTCCATATACTCATCTCTTATGTACATGTACTTGTAATGATATCCATTCTTGCGAAACGACGAGATGCGCTACTATCCCTGTCGAGGCCCTCGAGCCAACACAAGGATAGGATCGCATATTGGGCATTACATTTTTATTATATCCCTCTTGAGTATCTATCACTTTGGGACTAGTTTCATATATTTCCATTGTTTTTGACAATCTCACATAGATTTAATATAAGTGAAGCATGAGAATATTTCTTCAAAGTTACTAACTCTCAAATTAATATAAGTGAAGCATGAGAGCATTTCTTCCAAATTACGAAATCTCAAATTAATATAAGTGAAGCATGAGACCATTTCTCAAAATAAGTAAAAGCACGCCATGCTCAAAATGATATAAGTGAAGCACTAAAGCAATTCCATGGCTCAAAAAAATTAAGTGAAGCATACAGAGAAGACCATAGCATAATTTTGGCTCTCTCAAATAGTTGTGTCCAGCAAGAATAAAAATCAAATCAAGCAAAGACTCAAATAATACAAGACGCTCCAAGCAAAACTCATGATATGACACGAATAAAAATATAGCTCCAAGTAAAATATCGATGGTTGTTAGAAGAAAGAGGGGATGCTACTTGGGGGCATCCCCAAGGTTAGTTTCTTGTTACTCTTTGGATATTATTTTGGAGTGCCATGGGAATCCCCAAGCTTAGGATCTTCTTAATCCTTATTCCTTCATCGATCGTGATCTCACCTAAAACTTGAAAACTTCAATCACACAAAACATAACAAAATCTTCGTGAGATCCGTTAGTATAACAAAGCAAATTACCACTCTAAGTATTGTTACAAACCCATTCATATTTTATTATTGCATTATATCTACTGTATTCTAACTTTACCATGACTTATAACCTCCAATACAAGTCATAGATTCATCAAAACAAGCACACAATGCAACGAAAACAGAATCTGTCTCAAACAGGATAGTCTGTAGTAATCTGTACTCTAGCCATACTATTGTAACAAGAAAATTCTGAAACATTAGGCCAACGTAAATCATTTTTATATAAATACCATTGTCGTGGGAACGAGCTTGATAATAGATGGTAGGGGTACGTAAGGAGAGGGCATAGTGCTAGCTACGACGAGGGTGTACACACGGATGTATGAGTTCAGGCCCCTCTCGTGGAGGTAACAGCCCTACGTCTCAAGTGCTCAGGAGCTTATGTCATGTGGAATATTGAGATTACAATGGTTGCGAACCCTTGTCCAGGAGGGTAGGGGTGTCTTATATAGAGTTCGCTGCCCCTCATAATTACCCCGCATCTAAGGGTCCGATCGTGGGGTTAAAGTCTGCCGTTACTGGTAACGTACGTAATAAAAGCTATTAATGACGGTTGAACCAATGTCTGCCCATTGAGATCTTGATGATGGCTCCTGGTCTTCTGGTGTCGAGTGAGAACGAGGTCTTCCGAGTGACACGCGACTGCCGAGTGAAGGAAGGAGTCTTCGAGTGGATAACATGTCGAGTGACTTGATCGTCTCAGGGAATCCAGTCGGAAGTTTATGCTTGGTCTTCAAGTCCTCCAATGTAGTGTCCTTAGGTAGGGTATGTAGGCCTTACCTAGGACCCTACCCTAGGTACATATCCTCGTCATTAGCCCCCGAATGGATCGGGGTTCGAGTGGTGAAATGGGGGTATCAATCCCAATCTCGAATTAAGGCATCAAATCTTTCGAATGATATTTGGGGCTTCAAAAAAACTTGCATCAATTGAACTCTGAGTATTGACATCAATTCAGGATCAACATGTCAAATCTTCCGAATGATATTTGGGGCTTCGACGAAAGTTGCGTCGATTGAACTCTTCTCCATTTACCCGGATCCGTTTAGACTTGAAAGTGTTCGAGTGGATGTTCAATGCCTATTTTTCTCCGAGTGAACTGAACGCATCTTTGGAGGTGACGGGTCAGTCTGTCAGACCTGGACTTTGCGGGATACAAAAATTTGGGAAGCGCGCGCGCGTGCGATGATGACGCCACGATCAGGGCAAGTGGAGGCATGACGCCTCGATTCTTGTGCCGGTCATATCGCCACGTACTGGGTGCTGATATTGGTTAGCGTGTGTGGTGATCTTGCGGGCCCATTGGTCAGCGGGACACTTGGCGGAGTATAAAGATCTGCGTGCCATGATTTTCATAGTACCTCCGCCATTCTTTCTCCTTTCCTCCGCCTCCTCTGCCTCCAGCGCCTCACTCCGTTCCTCCCCAATGAGAGCCGCCGCGCCAATGACGAAGAGCACAATGGAGAAGATGGAGCGGGCCAAGAAGGGGGCGACTAAGATCAATGGCAAGAAGCCCTCGACCGCCCGGTTCACCGTGCCACTGGGATGGATGCAGGGTGACTTCCTCCCTTCGGTGGTCACCCGCGAGGACATCGACGGCTTGGTTTCTGACGGGCTCGTGGCAGAAGGAGCTTGGAGGCTGCCTGAGGGAGAGCGCGAGCCGGAGCCATGCAACGGGGAGCGGGTCCTCCTCCTCTCCCATGTCGAAAGAGGTTTCTCCATGCCCCCCCATCCGTTTTGTAGAGGGTTCCTGAATTTCTTTGGTGCTCAGCTGCATCATCTCCCACCGTATACCATCACATACTTGTCGTCGTTCGTAACTTTGTGCGAGTGCTTCCTGGGGTGTCCTCCCCACTAGGGACTCTTTAAGCACATTTGACGATTAGATCTCAGACGCTAAAGAAAGCAGACCCGTCGGATGGAAAAACTCATGTGTTGCAGCTGTGTGGGGGTTTGGGGCTTCAGAAGAGAGCACAACGTTCTTTCCCTACCATGACTTTCCCTTAATCCGTTAGAGGCTGGCAATAGACTTGGTTCTATTGCAAGGACGCAGCTTCACCCAACATGTCGACTTGCCTTCCCCCTACACATCTGACCGCCCAGCTTCCCCCAAGTCCCTCAAGGTGACTGAAGAGGAACAGGATCAGGTGGTGACCTTGGTGGACGCCATGGTGAAATTGGTCCGGGGTTGAGTGACTAGTCTGGATCTGTTAGAGACTTTTCTCAGTTGACGGATTCAGCCTCTCCAAGCCAGAGATCATAGCATGTGGCATTATGAGGGCCTAGGGGACTCGACCAAGATGCATCCAGAGGAGGTTCCATGGAAGACTGTCGAGCAGTGGCTTCTCAGCATCACCGGGGCATGCAACAACCCCGTGGGAGCCAAGAGGATCCTACCTTACTCAGCCGAAAACCCGCCAATGAATCTTGTAAGTTGCACTTTGTCGACTGAAGTACTTGAATTATCGAGTGATATATATTGATTTTTAGACTGACTTCCTTGTTGGAATTATGTAGGAATGGACAAACTTGCATTCACCAGTTCCCAATGGGAACCAACCTAAAGATGGCGTAGTGAGCAAAGGTGGCAGTGTGGACAGCGACGGTCCCTTTGACTCTGAGGATGAATATGAAGACTCCGGCAAAGAATAAGAAGCCGAGTCACCTCCTCGGTGCGAAGGCCGTACCAAGTCCTGCCAGGATCCGGCAGTTGTTGAGGACAGGGCTCCGGGCCCTAGTGAGAAGAACTCGAAGCGGAATCACCCTTCAACTGTTGAGTCGAGTGAGAGGCTGGCCAAGCAGCCCAAGCAAATCACGACCAAACCTCGCAAGGCTCTGCCTCGGATGAGGATGGTTGTACCTCTCGTCTCCACATAAGTATTTATTTTTGAATTCTTTCTGTCGACTGTGACCTTGAGTTGTAGCTAACCAAGTGTTGTTCGATCCGTCAGAGCTGCTACGTCTATAACCTCGCCTCAGCAAGATGGAAGGGAGGCGATGGACATGGACACTGCTGACGCTGCCACTTCTCATAGAGGTTAATAAGTTCTTGATTCATTTGAATGGGATTCGTCACTTGCAAAAGTTAACACTGTCGGTTGATGTTGCAGATATCATCCAGCTGGAAGACGATGAGGAACACCTAGACACTTCGTGCACCCGCACCCAAAGAGCTTCATCAACGCAGACACTTTAGTGTTTGACTACAGAGTCCTCCTAGGGGATAGGTGTCTCGACACAAATCAGAGCTGAACCTGTAGTACCTCTATTGAATGCCCCTCCAGCTGTCTCGACCATCGTGACATTGACTCCAACTGGACCTGCTCAGACTGCTTCAGCTGCCCAAGCAACTACGCCGATCCCGCCTATGACGGCTTTTTTCTGCATCGCGTCCTGGAAGATCATACCGGAGCTGCAAAGAAGGCTATGATCCAGGCAGAGCAGATAATGCTGCGAACCAAGGAGGCGTACGAGCCCAGCAAACTGGCTTACGATGTCAGCGCAGCCCTCCGCACCAATGTCCGAGTAAGTTCGATTGTAAGTACATTTCTGATTGAATTCCTGTCTTTTCTTGACTATACACCCAGTGGGTGCTTATTGTCCACTCGTAGAATGTTTGAAATTTCTCCACTCGAATAGGTCAGGTCATAGTCGAGTAGGATTTGGATCGATAGTACGCGTGGTACTAGAGTTACTCGACATGTCGAGTGCATTTTTTTTCTGACGAGTTACTCGAGGGATCGAGTGTTAACCGTCTTAGTGGGGGCACTCTGAGTGCACCCACTGGGTGTAGTCCCCGATACCACTGTCGAGTGCTTGCATCGGCAGGGGTCTTAGAGCTTGTCGTATGCTTGATATGTTTTCCCTTGGCCACACCACTCCACGGCTACTTTGTAGGTTCCATGGATATCGTTGACAAACCGTGATATGATGCTACATAAGGATAGACTGCACTTCACAAAGTGGGGAGGGGCGTGTCGCTCGACGGATAGAGCGATGGATCTTTTCTCCCACTCAACTGATCGAGAATTGGTGGATCCAATGGGGGCACACTAAGTGCACCCACTGGGTGTAGTCCCTGGGACCGCTATCGAGTGCTTGCACCGGCAAGGGTCTTAGAGTTTATTGTATACGGGATACATTTTGCCTTTGGTCACACCACTCCAAAGCTACCTTGTAGGTTTCATGGATATTATTGATAAACCATGATATGATGCTACATAAGGATAGATTGAACTTCACAGAGCAGGGAGGCGCATCACTCGACGGGTCGAGTGATGGGTGAATGTTCTGACAGGGCTGACCTTGTCGAATGTTTTAATAACCAGTGGGGGCACGCTAAGTGCACCCACTGGGTGTAGTCCCCGAGGCTACTGTTAATCACAGACGATAAGCAGTAGTCTTGAAAACATGAAATCGGGATTTCCGTCGTACGCGGAGTACTGGAGTCACTCGACATGTGGAGTGCATTTTTTTTCTAACGAGTTACTCGACGGATCGAGTGTTAACCGTCTTAGTGGGGGCACTTTGAGTGCACCCACTGGGTGTAGTCTTCGAGACCGTTGTCGAGTGCTTGCACTGGCAGGGGTCTTAATAAAGACTGCTTTGAATTTGTTTACTGTATGCGGAGTGCCAGGGCCACTCGACATGTCAGGTGGACTTTTTGCTTGAATTCTTCTTCCCCGTGACATGGGCTTCATGGACATCATAGGTAAACCATTATATGACGCTGTTCCAAGGTAGTAAGACAGTCATTCGACGATATTCATAGCCCAGTCGACCGTCCTTGGCATTACTCGCCGAATGAATTTCTTTCTCTTGTTGGTTTCAGATGGCTTGCGAACTAGGGACGCAGTACAAAGATCTTGAGGATGAGAGGAACCGGCTGCGTGTGGATCTGGAAGCCTCCAACAATGCTCTAGAGTGAGCGCGTGCTGAGCTGATGTCTCTGGGAGGTAATTACTATCGACTTTCTGCATTCCCATCTTCACTTTTCATTTTTTGAACCGAGTGCTCTCACTCGAACAGATGTGTGCAATGAAAATCGTCAACTCCAAGCGTGACTCAACTATGTTGTTTCTTTAGATTCCATGAAGAAGGTACTGGAGGAGAAGGACAAAACACTCGCCGATGCCCAACGGTTGGCCAGGGACAAGACCGAAGCTGTAGATCGGAAGCTGGCAGCCGCCAAGCAGCTGGAGGAGGAGAACGCAAAGCTGAAGCAGGAGCGCGTGGACCTCGTCAAAAGGGCCGAGCAGCTGAACAAAAGGAGCAACGGCCTCGAGAAGCACTTGGGCAAATTCTCGAGGAAGATGTCCTCCTCGACGGTGAGTGTTTCTTGTCGACTGAAGTTTGTAAAATCTTTGAAGGTCGTAGCTCACCGATTCTCCTCCCATTCCAACTCTTCAACAAAATTCTGCCAAGACTTCGAGAAGGAGACATAGGAGGTTGAGCCCAATCTGGATCCCACTAAGTCACCTGTCGCAGACGCAGTGTCCATGAACATGCTCAGGCTCAATTTCCGGCTCCAGGGCGTCCTGGCATATCTTGTCTGACTGAAATCTGCAATGGAGAGAATTGACAAGGAGCTATGGCCTGAGGACACCCTTCAGCTCGACCTCAACTCCACGATGGCTTGCCTGAACGAACTTCCAAGTCGAGTGCAGGCCTGGAAGAAATCTGCTGCTCGCTGCGGGGCCGACGTGGCGCTATCACTCGTCAGGGTCCATTCCAGGGGCGTGAGGGAAGAGAAGCTGAAGGAGCTCCGCGTGGTTAACACAAAGAAACTCCAGTTTGAGGAGTTCATGGAAACCTTCATCAAACCAGCCACTAGAATCGCTGACGGCATCAACTTGGACACTTTTGTCGAGCCAGCCATCCCATCAGATGCTTACAAAAATTGGTCCTTGGAAGAAACACTTTTATTTGCCTCGGTATGCCGAGTGGAATTGTATCCCTTAAAACTTCATTCAGGCCTTAGGCCTGAGCACATTTGCTTCTTTACAAAACGTTTATCTGCGATTTAACCTTTGGATTTTATTCGTATTTGGCTTTCAATCGTTTGTTCGACTCAGTTTGTTTTTAGGCTTAGGCGAAAACATGTTCGCAGCTAAGCCCCTGAGTGTGACGATTGCTCACCACTCGGGATATTTTTGATCCTAAGCAAAGAAAAATTTGCAAATAGGTCGTCGAGTGAATGGATTACTATCCACTCGATAGGGTTTTCAACTTAGGCGAAGCATGCTCGCAGCTAAGCCCCCTGAGCGTGAGGGTTGCTCATCCTTCGGGAACTTAGGTGAATGTAGATTCGCACTAAGCTGTCGAGTGAATGGACCGCTATCCACCTGACAAGGTTTTTAACTTAGGGGAAACATGTTTGCAGCTAAGCCCCCGATTGTGAGGATTGATCATCACTCGGAGTAGTTTAGAACTTCGGCGAATGTCGATTCACAGCTAAGCTATCGAGTGAATGGACTGCTATCCACCCAACAAGGTTTTGAACTTAGGCGAAACATGTTCGCAGCTAAGCCCCCGAGTGTGAGGATTGCTCATCACTCGGAGTATCTTTGAACCTAAGAGAAGACGGATTCGCAAATAGGCCGTCGAGTGAATGTACTACTATCCACCCGACATGGTTATTAACTTAGGCAAAAGCATGTTCGCAGCTAAGCCCCCGAGTGTGAGGATTGCTCTTCACTCGGAGTATTCCCAAGAATGAAACTGTATGATTGGAATCGACAATATATATTGCAGAAATGTGAATTGCATTGATGAAGTATTCTTATTACATCAGTGGATTCTTCTGTCTCAAGTATAAAAATGCCGGATCAGATATGCATTCCAGGCTCGAGGCTCGTCTATCGGCTTCACGAGATTGTACAGACGATAGGCTCCGTTGTTTAGCACCTTAGTGACGATGAAAGGACCTTCCTAAGCAGGATCAAGCTTGTGAGGTCGGTGTTGATTCACTCGAAGCACCAAGTCTCCCTCATGAAACGAACGACTCTTGACATTCTTCGCATGGAAGCGCCACAGGTCCTGCTGATAGACAGTAGTCCGGATCAGAGCCATCTCTCGTTCCTCCTCCAGAAGATCTACACCATCCTGCCTGGCCTGTTCAGCTTCAGCCTCAGAATACAGCTCCACTCCAGGAGAATTGTGAAACAAGTCACTCGGCAATACGGCTTCAGCACCATAGACCAGGAAGAAAGGAGTCCGTCCAGTCGACCGATTTGGAGTAGTTCTCAGGACCCATAACACAGACGGCAGCTCAGTTACCCAGGCACCCATGGCATGATCCAGGTCGCGCATGATACGAGGCTTAAGACCTTGCAAGATGAGGCCCTTGGCTCACTCGAATTACCCATTGGTTTGCGGGTGGGCGACAGATGCATAATCTACCCGAGTGCCTTGGGATTTGCAGAAGTTCTTGAATTCTTCCGAGTCAAAATTAGTGTTGTTGTCTGTGATGATGCTGTGTGGAATGCCGTATCGATAAATTATCTCCCTCATGAATGTGACCGCCGTGCGGGAGTTTAGCTTCTTGATTGGCTTGGCTTCTATCCACTTGGTGAATTTGTCGACTGCTACCAGCAAGTGAGTGAATCCTCCTTTTCCGGGTTGAAAGGGACCAACCATGTCGAGTCCCCAAAATGCAAACGGCTAGGCAAGAGGAATTGTCTTCAGAGCAGATGTCGGCTTGTGTGACAAGTTTGCATAGAACTGGCAACCATCACAATGATCAACGATGTCTTTAGCCATCTCATTAGCTCATGGCCAGTAAAAACCAGCTCGATATGCTTTAGAGACAATCGTCCTTGAGGATGCATGGTGGCCGCAAGTTCCTGAGTGAATCTCGTCTACAATCATTTGACCTTCCTCGGGGGAAATGCAGCGCTATGTAACAAATGTCGCACTCTCTTTGAACAGCTGATCTCCCATCAGAGTGAAAGCCTTGGACCTGCGCACAATCTGTCGAGCCTCTGTTTCATCTTCAGGGAGCTCTTATCTGAGGCTATAGGCAATGTAAGGCATAGTCCAATCGGGAGTGATAACCAGAATCTCCATGACCAGGGATAATCAAATAATGGGAAAAATTGGATTCAATTGTCAACCGGTTCTATCGAAAGTAGGATTGACTATGGATTCGAGCCATCGCACATGGTTTCATAAAATCTGTACGATTTTCCCGATCGAAATCGAGCAGGTTTCCATGAAGAAGATCTTGTTCAGCATGTTCTATTCGATACTGGTAGCAGAAGAACCCGACTCGGTATTCTAGAGGGGAAGCAGAACCAAGTCAAGATGATATGGGTCGCCCCTTCTTCTTGCGCCAAAGATATTACCATTTCCGAAGGAACTAGGGCTACATTTATTTTCAATTTACATTCAAGAGTTTTTATCTGTTTCCACGCCCTTTTCTTGAGACCTCGAAACATGAGGACAAATTACTTCTCTTAGGAACACATACAAGAAAGATCACTGCAGGGACATCGACTTCTGTCAGGTCAGTGGAACTCAAAACTTGTGGGGGCTCTTCGGTGAAAGGATCTTCTTGAACCTAAGGAGTGTGCAAGTGCTCCAAGAACACACCGTTGGAGACAGGCCGTCGAGTGGAACCAATCTTGGATAGCTCATCGGCCGCCTGATTTTTTAGTCGGGGAACATGATGATGTTCCAGGCCTTCAAATTTCTTCTCCAACTTTCGAACTGCATTGCAGTATCCATTCATAGCGGGGTTTCGAGCATCCCACTCTTTCATCACTTGATTCACCACCAGATCTGAGTCACCATAAACCATGAGGCGCTTGACGCCGAGTGAGATAGCCATGCACAACCCATACAAAAGTGCTTCATACTCTGCCTTGTTGTTGGAGGTATCAAAGTGAATTTGCAAGACATAGCTGAGCTTGTCGCCCTGGGAGATATCAAGACAACACCAGCACCGGACCCATTCAACATTTTGGAGATGTCAAAAAACATTGTCCAATGCATCGAGCGAACTTGGATAGGCTGTTGTTGTTCAATCCACTCGGGCATGAAATCTGCCAATGCTTGGGACTTGATTGCTTTTTTGGCTTCGAATCTGATGTCAAAGTGTCCAAGCTCGATTGCCCATTTAGCCACTCGACCCGATGCGTCTCAATTATTGAAAATCTCGGACAAAGGAGCATCACTGACGACTGAAATCGAGTGGTCTTAGAAATAATGCGCCTCCTTCTTCCCTGATAGGTAAATACCATAAACTAGCTTCTAATAGTGTGGATATCTTTGCTTTGAGGGGGACAAAACTTCCGAGACATAATAGACTGGCCGTTGGACTTTATTAGCTTTACCCTCCTCTTCCCGCTCGACAGTTAGCACTGTACTGACGAGCTGATTTGTGGCCGTGCTGTACAGGAGCAAGGGCTCTTTGCTGGCAGGAGCGGCATGCACCGGTTGGGTGGAGAGCAGGGCTTTGAGCTCAACAAACGCTTCTTCAGCTTCGGGAGTCCACTCGAATGTGTCGGACTTCTTCATCGATTGATATAAAGGCAGAGCTTATCACCAAGACGAGAAATGAATCGACTCAATGCTGCCAAGCAACCTGTGAGCTTTTGAACATCGTGCACTCGCACGGGAGTCTTCATGCGGGTAATGGCGCTGATTTTCTCAGGGTTAACATAAATTCCTCGCTCGGAAACGAGAAAACCGAGTAACTTGCTGCCAGGGATGCCGAAAGTACACTTGGCCGGATTCAGCTTTATGTCGAATCGCCACAGATTGGCGAATGTCTCGACCAAGTCAGCCAGTAGGTCGGAACTTTTGTGAGACTTGACCACTATATCGTCCATGTACGCCTCGACATTCCGAGGGATCTGGTCGGGTAAACATTTCTGAATCATGCGCATAAAAGTAGCGCCGGCATTCTTGAGACCAAAAGTCATAGTGATGTAACAAAAACACATGAATGGGGTGATGCATGTTGTCTTTATTTCGTCCGAGCCATACATACGGATCTAATGATACCCAGAGTAAGCATCCAAAAACAATAAGCACTCGCACCCTGCGCTCGAGTCAACAATTTGATCTATGCGGGGGAGCGAAAAATGATCTTTCGGACACACGTTCTTGAGATGTTTGAAGTCAATGCACATGCTCAATGACTTATCTTTCTTTGGCACCATCACAATATTCGACAGACACTCGGAGTGGTAAATCTCCCGAATGAACTTGGCATGCAAGAGACAGCCACTTCTTCTCTGATTGCCTTGTGCTTCTCCGCTGTTGAGCGATGCAAATGCTCCCTAATGGGTTTGGCTTTCGGATCCACTCGCAGACGGTGCTCAGCCAGCTCCCTGGGAATCCCCAGCATGACAGCAGGCTTCCATGCGAAGATATCCCAGTTCTCACGGAGGAACTGGATGAGCTCGGCTTCCTATTTACCGTTGAGTGTTGATGAGATATTCGTTGGGGGCAGTAGTAGGATCCATCGGGTGGATGTGCACCTTCTTCACTCCCCCTGCCGACTGAAATGCCGACTCGGAATCCGACTTCTTTGCGCGGAGCAAATCAGCAGGGTCAGCGGTTTTCTTGTACTCCTCCAATTCAACCATGGCCATCTGGTGATCGGCGATCTTGGAGCCTTGCTGGAGGCATTCTTCGGCTCGCTGTCGATTTCTGGTGACCGTGATCACGCCCTTAGGGCCTGGCATCTTCAACTTGAGGTACATGTAACATGGTCGGGCCATGAAACATGCATACGCGGGTCGACCCAAAATTGCGTGGTAAGCACTCTAGAAATCCACGACTTCAAACGCCAACTTTTCTTTTCGGAAATTTTTGTCATTCCGGAATGTCACATCCAATGCTGTCTGGCCGAGTGACTTGGCCTTCTTTCCTAGGGTGACCCCGTGAAACTGCATGTTGGTTTCACTCAGACAGGACATCAGAATGCCCATCCCTTTCAGGGTATCCGCATAGAGAACGTTCAGGCCGCTGCCACCATCCACGAGGACCTTTCTGAGTCGAGTGCCCCCCCCCCCACCGGATCAACTACCAGAGCCTGTCGACCGAGAGTGGCCACATGAGCAGGATGGTCTGCCTGGTCAAATGTGATGGCATATTGGGACCATTTGAGGTAGGTGGGGGTATCTGGCACAACCATGTTGATTTCTTTGTTGATGACTTTCAAATGACTCTTGCTCTCGACATCAGCAAAGATCACCAGTGTAGAAGTGACATCCAGGAATGTTTCTTTATCTTCATCTTCATCACCCTTCTCAGAGGTTTATCACTCGGCAGGTCCCCCTTGAACTGTTGGATAAGGGTCCGACACTGTCGAGCGGTGTGCTTGGGCAAAATCACATTGTCTTCCGCATCTTTCCTCGTGTGAATTACACACGGCTGATCCATGGTATCAGTTCTTGACTAAATTTTCCATTTCTTGGGGACATACTGTGCTTTTGCTTTGCCCTTGTTTTTTGACTGAGTCGCCAATGCTACTGCTTTTGCTTGAACCGGATCTTTAGCTTTTCGCTTCTGTTTCCGATTGTTACTGCCACCAGCCTCATTGGCGACTATCTTTCCTTTGCCGCTATGGAGGCGGTCTTCTTCCTCTCCATTGGCGTATCGAGTGGCGATCTCCATCATCTTGCTGAGTGAAATATCACCCGTTCTCCCAAACTTCAGATATAGCTCTCTGTATCTCACACCGGCCTTGAACGCACAAACAGCCTGGTGTTCTGATACATTCTCCACTGTATGATGCAGAGTGGACCACCGCTGAATATAATCTCTCAAAGTTTCATTGGGTTTCTGGACACAGTGTTGTAAGTCGATCAGACCCGCCGGACGCTTGTAGGTGCCCTCAAAGGTTCGGACAAACACTCGGGCAAGATCCTCCTAGCAATGTATACTAGAAGGAGCCAAACGATTCAGCCAAGCTCAAGCCGAACCAAATAACATCAAGGACAAGTGCTTCATTGCAACATTGTCATTTTCGCCACCAATTTGCACAGCCACTCGGTAATCATCTAACCAAGTCTCTGGCTTTATTTCACCAGTAAAATTTCTGATCCCGGCTGCCAACCTGAAGTTGGGGGGAATCTCTACAGAACGTATGGCTCCGCTGAAACACTCACGACCAGAAACAACAACTAAGCTACCACTCGGAAAATCTCTGTCGTGTCCTTCTCTGTGAGCTCTGCCCCTATAAATCCACTTCTGAACAAGGAGGTCGCGGGCGTCAAAACCCGCATTCCGCTCATCACCGAAGGAGCGCCTATCGTCTTGGCACCGGGGCGCGTACGGACCACTCCATGGAGGAGTGGGAAATCGACGGTGGTCTTCGCAGTGAAACTAATCTCTGACCTGCTCTTCATGGAAACCTCCGCCCCGATGGCGCAAGGGCGATCCAGGGCTGTGTGTCGACTGAACGGTCTCCTCCTTGGGTAAATTGTTGTGTATCCTATTACGGGACTGAGAAACTATCGAATTCTGACACTGCGCTGCATCTAACAGTGCTCTGATCTACATCAACCCTCTTCCAGCCTCTGACCATGACGGCTGAATGGAATCCGCTATCCTAGGAGCAGCAGCAACATTTAACACAGGAGTTCGATATACCTCAATGTCGTCGTGAGATCCAGTCAGAAACAGTTGTCGCTGACGTCGATTGGGACGTGGCGGGCGCTGGCGAGCGGGCTCATCAAGTTCCGCATGGAGCTCTTCCAGACGAATGCGCACGGCCTCCAAAGCTTGAGCCTCAGCAGTCACGCCGATGATGGGAGTATGAAGAACCTCCTCCTCACGGCACGGCTGCTCATTCGACGGACTGCCAGCCTCGCGCCTTCCATGGCCAAAGCCATGCGGTGAACTCTGAGGAGAATCCGCCATCAAGACCTTCGCTACGGGATCGCAGCTTTCGCACTCGGAAGGCACATCAGACGGATCGAAATCTGACTCGAACATGCCATGAAGGGACTCGGTGGGCTCGAGTGCTGCAATCTGCATAGAAGAAGTTTGACGTGCCACTGCGTGTTTGACCCAGCGCTGAAGTTGTGAGCGGTCGGACCGCTTGCGACCGCGAACAGTGAAGGGAGCCAACGAGTAAGGTGTCAAGGGCTGATGCAGCAACACGCCGCAGGAACTCGCGCAGAAGTGCGCGGCCCCGCTGCCCAGGAGCGCCTCGACATTGAGAGGCGCTTCCTAGAGCCATGCCGAATCGTCGGCGATGAAGGTGAGCGCTCCGAAACGGATCTCGTGGCCTAGAGCAAAAACACCACCGGAAGACATGTCGAAGGATGAAAAATGCAACCTCACCGGAAGTTGCTTAGATGCTTGCCCCACGGTGGGCGCCAACTGTCGTGGGAACGAGCTTGACAGTAGATGGTAGCGATACATAAGGAGAGGGTAGAGTCCTAGCTACAGCGAGGGTGTATAGACGGATGTATGAGTTCAGGCCCCTCTCGTGGAGATAACAGCCCTACGTCTCAGTGCTCAGGAGCTTATGTCGTGTGGAATATTGAGATTACAATGGTTGCTAACCCTTGTGCAAGAGGGGAGGGGTGGCTTATATAGAGTTTGCTGCCCCTCATAATTACCCCGCATATAAGGGTCCGATCATGGGGTTAAAGTCTGCCATTACTGGTAACGTACGTAATAAAAGCTATTAATGACGATTGAACCAACGCCTGCCCGTTGGGCTCTTGATGATGGCTCCTGGTCTTCTGGTGTCGAGTGAGAACAAGGTTTGACGAGTGACACGCAACTGCTGACTGAAGGAAGGAGTCTCCGAGTGGATAACCTGTCGAGTGACTTGAACATCTCAAGGAATCTAGTCAGAAGTTTATGCTTGGTCTTCAAGTCCTCCAATGTAGTGTCCTTAGGTAGGGTATGTAGGCCTTACCTAGGACCCTACCCTAGGTACATATCCTCGTCAACCATGTTAAAATTTTAAACCATTATCACGCTCCAGTAAAAAATTAAAATTCGTGCACAGGAGGCAAAGTTTCTGTTTCAAATTCAGCATTGGTTCTACTCATCTTATGAATTATCCTAAAGGTTCTACTTTGCACAAACACTAAATAAAGCAAAAAAACACAATCATAACAGAGGCATAATTGTGTGAACACTCAACAACATGAAGGAAAAGATAAGATAATTTTTATTCATTGGGTTGCCTCCCAACAAGAGCTATCGTTTTACGCCCCTAGCTAGGCATAACGCATAGATTCAAGTATTGTCATATTTAGTTTCCAACTCCTTAAGCACACAACGAGAATTTTTCAAGGATCTATCATCCATACTTGCAATGACAATACTTCTAGGAATAGGATTGAAAAAATTGTTCTTGTCATTAAGGTTGTGTACCACGTCACCAAAATTGGGGTGAATACTAATCATTTTAAGATCCTCATTGATTCTACTAGAAGTGGTACCCTTATTCTTAGGAACATGTGTTGAAACCTTTACTAATAGGAGGTTTTTCAATAATATTAACGGTAGAAAGATCTGAACTTAAGTTACTAAATATTTCTTCCAACTTATCAGTTCTAGCGAGCCTCTCTTCCAATATTTTGTTTACTTTGGGTTCTTTTAACTTTAACATTTTAAGAGCATCTCCCGCTTTTGACCCAATTTATTAGCAAGATTATGCATCATTTTATCTAACTTCTCAATATTCTCTTCGGTGAACATTTTCTTTTCAATAGCATCCAATTTTTGCATAACATGCTCAAGAGTTAAAACCGTTTCATTGATAGTGATAGGTGTTGAACACATTAAATATCCCATAGCATTAAAAGCATCTTGAGTGGGGAACATCAATAAATTCCCACCGGTAATAGTATCAAGGACGAATCTATACCAACTGGTGATGCCCACATAAAAACTGCAAAGAATAACAATGGTAGATTCTTTTTGAATAGATATATTATGAGCATTGCAATCCTATACCAAGCATATTTTTAAGATTATCCCATCCCCTTTGTTTAAAGTTAAGAACCTCATTATTGGGGGTGCATGCAATAACAGAAGAACTAGCCATAGTGAAAAGGTAGACGAACAAGAGATCAGACAAGAAAAAGGCAAACAAAAAAGAAGGTGAATAAAATGACAAATTTGTGAAGTGGGGGAGAGGAAAACGAGAGGTAAATGGAAAATAATGTAAACTGCAAGGATATGAGATTTGTGATTAGGAACTTGATAGATGTTGATGATGTCTCCCGGTGCCAAGATTGGCACGCTAGAGAGATCGCTTCCTCCCCGTTAACAGTGCGAGAAATTCCTTTGACGTGGCTTGAAACTGCATCGGTATTTCGCCAAAGAGGAAGGGATGATGCGACACAGCGATGGTAAGTATTTCCCTCAGATAAGAAACCAAGGTATGAATACGTAGAGGATATCATACAACTATGTAAACAACAGTTGCACACAAAGAACAAATACTTGCAACCCGACACGTAAGACAGGTTGTCAAGCTCTCAACGATAAAAAGATAGATTAGGTTGTGATAGTTTGGGCAAATAGATCTTGCAAGAACACAGAATAAAAGAAATAAATAATAAGTGCTGCATGGTACTTTTGGGTTTTTGGATTAATAGATCTGAAAACAAATGCGGCAAAAAGATAGATCGGAAAGCAATATGTTGGAAAAGTAGACCCCGGGGCCGTAGGTTTCACTAGAATCTTCTCTCATGAGTATACCACACAGTGGGTGAACAAATTACTATGGGGAAATTGATAGAAGATTGAATAATCATGACGATATCCAAGGCAATGATCATTATATAGGCATCACATCGAAGATAAGTAGACCAAAATGATTCTACATCTACTTCTATTACTCCACACATTGACCACTATCCAGCATGCATCTAGTGTATTAAGTTCATGGAGAAACAGAGTAATGCAATAAGAACGGTGATATGATGTAGACCAGATCTATTCATGTAGTAATATACCCATCTTTTTTCCTTAATAGCAACAATACATGCGTGCTTTGATGCCCCTTCTGTCACTGGGTAAGGACACCGCAAGATCGAACCCGTCACAAAGCACCTCTTCCCATGGCAAGAAAAATAGATCTAGTTGGCCTAACTAAACCAAAGATTCAAATAAGAAATACGAGTCTATAAGTAATCATGCATATAAGAGATCAAAGAAGACTCAAATAATATTCCTGGATAGACACTGACCATGAACTCAAAATTCATTGGATCCCAACAAACACACCGCAAAAAGTCATTATGTCAAATAGATCTCCAGGAGACCATTGTATTGAGAATCGAGAAAGAGAGAGAGAGAGAGAGAGAGAGAGAGAGAGAGAAAGAGAGAGAGAGAGAGGAAGCCATCTAGCTACTGCCTATGGACCCGTAGGTCTATGGTGGACTACTCACGCATCATCGGAGAGGCACCCATGAAGACGATGCACCCCTCCGTGATGGTGTTAGATTGGATCTCGAGGTTCTAGAACTTGCGGCGGCTGGAATTGTGTTTCGTCGACTCTCCTATGGTTTTCCGAATATTTGAGAATTTATAGAGTTGATAGTCGGTGGAAGGGGTCCCCGAGGTGGGTTGTGGACGTCCTGGGGCCTCTGGGCGTCCTGGTGGGTTCTGGACGGCACGGGATTCCTCCTGGTTGCTTATTTGGCTCATTGGCACTCTTCTGGTCCAAAAAATCTCGAAAAAGTTTTGTCTCGATTGGACTCCGTTTGGTACTAATTTTCTACGAAGTAAAAAACAATCAAAAACAGCAACTGCCACTTTGGCACTGTCTCAATAGGTTAGTCCCAAAAATGATATAAAGTTGTTGTAAAATTATTGTAAATCATCCAATGTTGATAATATAACAGCATGGAACAAGCAAAAAATATAGATACATTGGAGACGTATCACATACATGTCTTTGCATGCCGTCAAAAACCCGTACACCGTATTGTACATGATCAACGACATGAAGGTGGATGTGGGAAAGGCAATGATACGGAAGCCCTTGGAACGCTCGTTCCACGGACAGATGATACCCATTGGCACCTTCAGTGTTTCCTACTCGAGTGTCCAAGCGGGGCACGAGGATTCGGCTCCTCTGGTATGACTCGGGGGTGACGAGGATGAGACCCCGATGTGGCTTGGACAATTCAAGAGTTGGATGTTGCTATGGCCGAAGAGTCTTCTTTGTGTGGAGACGGCCGGGAGGACACCAACAAAAACACATCAGCAAGGTATGGACACCACCACGCCTACGCAATTACCAGTGCCTCCTGTGTCGGGTGAGAGTGGCGAACGACGCGAGGAGGGGGGATCCAATAGTGGATCATGAAGTCACCCTCGTGGAACAAGCAACAGATGATGAGATGGAGGACAAAGACCCTCTATGGCTCCTCAATACCGGCGGCTATGAAGATGGAGGATCGGTAATTGAGCCATATCAATCGGTCAATAAGCATGCAGATGAGGACATGGCTAATGTGCCAGAGCAGGAATGTCCTAGGGTTCAATGAAAGAAGTCTCTCTTCATGCAATCCTCTTGGGACACGCCTCTAGATGTCGCCTCAACCTAGGGTCAACTACCTGATTGTTGGAAGTGTTTAGCCCGACAATAGTGGGTGCGGTGGTCAGGGACTGTCTGGAAGGGTCACAATGTCAACCCACGAAGAAGCACTGGAAGAGATCGACGAGCAAAGGCTCTACTCTGGCCAAAGCTTCTAGAAGCAAGTCGAGTCCACTGACCAATTTTTAAGACTGTGTACCGGTCATATGTGCGACTTTTATCCATGTGACGGGCAAGACGATCCTACCATTGAAATGTCAGGAGGGCATATCATGGGATCTCAGGAGACCACACGACCATGTGTTGTCGACATAGAAAAGCCTTCTTGCCTCAAAGGATTCAGGATAGCCGCTTTACATGGTTCATGTGCCTCGGGGCAAGTGCTATGTCGATAGACCCCCCACAGATGTGTTCTTCCTGCGGTTTGATCACATCTTTGAGATGTTTCTCAAGAGGCGAATCGATTTTGCGCTACATATGAACTTCATCATGAGGAGAGACCAAATCTCGCATGTCTCGGTGATGGATCCATACTACATGCACGAGTCCCTCTTGAGTCTCGGCGACTTCAAATCCGCTACTGCTAGGGATTACATCAAAGAGTTCATGATGATGAATAAGGACAAGGAAATGGTGCTCCTTCCTGAACATCTAAAGTAAGTCATTGTCTGATAGCCCTTTTGTACATTTCAATCATTCCTTCACCCATATGGACGCTAATTTGAGGTGTATTTATTTTAAGCAATGACAACTGTGTTGTCCTTATCGTTGTTTTCCTATGAGTATCCCACACTGTGTATTTCGATTCATCCAGAAACTTCAAGAAGAAGGACTGCTACCTCTTGAGCTTGCATCGGTTTTCCCTTGAAGAGGAAAGGGTGATGCAGCGAAGTAGATAAGTATTTCCCTCAGTTGTAGAGAACCAAGGTATCAATCTAGTCGGAGGAACAAGCAAGTCACCAACGGATGCACCTACACAAACAATCAAACTCTTGCACCCAACGCTATAAAGGGGTTGTCAATCCCTTCATGAATATTTGCAAATATTAGATCCCATAGATATAGATGTAAACGAGAATAGAAAGTAAAAGGTAAATAAATTGCCGCAAAGTATTTTTGGTATTTTTGGTTTATAGATATGAAAATATATTATGGAAACTAGACCTGGGGGCCATAGGTTTCACTAGAGGCTTCTCTCTTGAAGGAAAATATCATGGTGGGTAAACAAATTACTGTCAAGCAATTGATAGAAAGCGAATAATCATGTAATTCTCCAAGGCAATGATCATGCATATAGGCATCATGTCCGTGTCAAGTAGACCAAAATGATTCTGCATCTACTACTATTACTCCACACATCGATCGACTCCTACCTGCATCTAGAGTATTAAATTCATGAAGGACAGAGTAACACATTAAGAAAGATGACATGATGTAGAGGGATAAACTCAAGTAATATTATGAAAACCCCATCTTTTAACCCTTGATGGCAACAATACAATATGTGACTCACTACCCCTACTATGTCACTGGGTGAGGACACCGCAAGATTGAACCCAAAACCAAGCACTTCTCCCATTGCAAGAATTACCAATCTAGTTGGGCAAACCAATCCAATAACTCGAAGAGACTTGCAAGGATAAGAAATCATGCATATACGAATTCAGAGGACATTCAAATAAGATTCATGGATAATCTGAACATAAACTCACAATTCATCGGATCTTGACAAACACACCACAAAAGAGGATTATATCGGATAGATCCCCATGAAGATCATGAAGAACATGATATTGAAGATCAAAGAGAGAGAAGATGCCATCTAGCTACTAGCTATGGACCCGTAGGTCTATGGTGGACTACTCACGCATCATCGGAGGGGCAATGGAGTTGATGTAGATGCCCTCCGTGATCGAAACCCCCTTCGGTAGATTACCGGAAAAGGCTCCAAGATTGGATCTCTCGGGAACGGAGGCTTCTGGCGGTGGAAAAGTATTTGTGTGGCTCGTTCTGATGTTGGGGGAATACTTGGATATTTATAGGCCAAGAAATAGGGTTAGGAGAGCTACCGGGAGACGACAAGCCTACTAGGCGCGGCCAGGGGGTCGCACCTAGCAGGCTTGTGACTCCCTGGTAGGTGCCCTAGCGTGCACTCCAAGCCTGGTTGACTTGTTTCCTTCCAAAAAAATTCCTTCCGAAGATTTTATTCCATTTGGACTCCGTTTAATATTCCATATCTGCAAAACTCAAAAACAAGGAAAAAATAGAAACTGGCACTAGGCTCTAGATTAATAGGTTAGTCCCAAAAATAATATAAATTAGCATATTAATGCATATAAAACATACAAAATAGATAATATAATAGCATGCCATCATCAAAAATTATAGATACGTTGGAGGCGTATCTAGGACTACACGAACATAATGGAATTCTGAGTAGTGCTCTCCAAGGCTTCAATATGAGGGGTGGTCACATCGAGATCAGGAAAAGAAAGAAGGGTGCGTCGAGTTTCGGGCCTAAAACTAACTTGTGCTACGTCCATCAACCAATAGCTAGTAAGAACTAAGGATTCTGCGTCATCTACCTCATGATGGAGTTCAGAAGGGATTGCCAACAACTTCGCATGACAATCAAAAACGATGACCATATCCGCAAATAGGTAGAAGATTTTGGAGCCGAACTGGATTATAAACTCAGAGAATACTTCTTTTGCATCCAAAGGGACATTTCAGCGATCATCATGAAAGATTTCACCGAAGAGAACGGGATGTTCCAGCACTGCCTTATATCACGAGCTCATGTACGAACTCGCATAGCCATGCAACATCTGGATATGACGCCGTTCACAAAGCTGGGTTGCGTCCTCCCTGATCTGGATGGATGGAACATGCAGTAATTAACGGAGCGGATGATGATGCGGTGATATGGATGATCCTCTCGAATTTGTCCTTTTTGTAGCGATGAAACTTTGTGACCCTAAATGGTCTTACTGAACTTGCGTAACACTAGCTAGTTAATTGTTTTGGGTAGGATGAGACTGCATAGATTATGTTTACTATATGTTGCAATTATTCGCTAACTCTTTCTATTTGTATAGCTCAGTTATATTATGTTACATATTATTTTTAACTTGCTTCATGTAAATGCATCTCTAACAGGTACATAGGTCTTTGATGGCACAGAAGTGGTATGTCGTGTACATAGAGAGGGTTGCGGGAGTGTACGATGAGTGGCCAGAGTGTCAGGCCCATGTGTCAAGGTTCTCGGGCAGTAGTCATAAAGGGTTCAATAGCACACAAGAAGCGGAAGCTAGTTACTTGAGGTTCACACTAGCGCGAGGGAGGAATCAGAACCGACGCCTCATGTACTGCATAATTCCTCTCTTGCTCGTAGTAATGGTTCTTCTCTTCTACATCATAGTTTAGATGCATGATGAAACATGTGTATGGGACGACCGTGTAGTTACATCATTTGTGTTATAACTTGTATCGCTATTCAAGACATGGTATAACTTGTATGATATGATGAGACTATTTGTAATTATATCCATGATGTGATGAGATTTGTATGTGTACGATATGATGAGACTATTGTGTATAATATGATAGAGAATAATGTATAAAACCTGTACAATATAGAGTAAATACGTAGCAAAAAAATACAGAAAATGATAACAGTAGTGAGGGTTATGAGTAGCAGCAGCGTTGCTTTATCAGTAGCACCCTGTAGCTTATAGCAGTAGCGTGGTGTGGACATGAGCTACTTATATAAGTAAGTACCGGTAGCGCGGGGTGGAACCAGCGCTACTGCTAAAAGTCATTAGCTGTAGCGTTATAGCAGCATGGCTCGTGCCCGTGCTACTGATACGCCTGTTACCCGTGCTACTGCTAGGGTTTTCCCTAGCAGTGTGTCATGCAGGTCGTGAATGAGTGCGCCCATAAAGCGTACTTGGCGGCACCTGTTGAGGAAAACCCACAACTCCTCGTCGAGAACCACATGATTTAAGAGTTTGTCAAGGATGAGCGGAAGTCCGAGGGCATCAACCATTGGATGTTCCGCCTCTTTTTCGAGCAACATAAGTTTTTTTATGAGCTGGCCAAGAAAGAAGTGTTTTGTGAGGAGAGTGACGACCTAGTGCCATTGAGTTTGTCGACCATCTGTGCCGACGACGCTAGATCCTCCAATCGGGTAGATCCCCACCTGCTTCAAATCCACGATGATCGGCTTCATCTACTACCACTCGAAGTAGAGCTCCATTCCTGGAGTAGTCTAGCTCTATAATTTGATGTCGATATAAGGATGTAGTGATGTAGCTCGTGATGTTGACCCAAAGTACAACTTGTTATGATTCTGTACATATGAATCATGAGTCTTTATGTTGCTTATGTTCCATGTGTTCTTCTCAACCTGTGGTGCTTGTCTAAATGTTGTTCATCTTCCTTTGTAGATAAAGTTGTATGTGGTGTACTCAGGTAGATATCCAGAAGTGAATGATTAATGATAGATATGACATGAACAAGTGATTGGTTACAAATACAGTTGCTACAAATGGTTAAATACTAAGGAGGCGGCAGATGATGATTACTACAAATATGTGCTCAAATAAGAAGAGGGGTCATGAAGGCAAGGATGAGGGTCAAATTAGGCATTAACGCATTCCGATGTACCGGTGATAATAACCATTAAATTTAGAAGTCCATGATTTCACTATAAGTTAGAAATCTTCATGTGGTATCTTTGTCGGGGGTTGTGCTGACCAAAGACAACATGGCACGCCGCAACTGTGTGTGCAGGGGTAAGAAGTGTTGTTTTTTTACTCATGACAAGACAATCAAACAACTCCTTTTCCAATACAAGTTTGCATGTTCTACATAGTCAGTCCTCCAAATAGTATCAAATCTGTACCTTCCCATAAGTGTTGTTAATACGTTTAGTCATTGATTGGGTGGTGTTCCAAATAGGTCCAACACTCTAATAAGGGTGAGACTGTGCAAGTGTATGGCATAATTTGGCCACTCTCCCTATGAAGAAATGTTTTGGTTTTTAGTAAAAAAATATTCTCCTCTGAAAGTAAATTTCTGATGTACGCACTCGCTCTGTATGTGATCTATGATACAAGCATGGAGTTTTAACCATTGTTCAAGGTGATGTGTACACCATTGGTCGGAGATTTTTTCCAACATGGGTGGTAGCATAACCTCTCAATCGATCAACCGCCACTTTCAACATAGAGATAGTGTCGGTCTATAGGACTCTGTTGTTGCCAATTTGTCAGTTTTTATTCATTTCCTTTTTTATCACACTTTTGTTCTGTTGATGTGTGTATCCTAGGTATGCAGAGGTCAGGCATTACTCGTAATGTTTTGTATCCGTTTGATGCTACATTTTGAGATAGTAAAAGTGCCCTTTATCGAGAAAAATCAGATTGAGTTGTCTGATAAATTGAATAATTTTCTTCCAGTTTATCCTAATTCTGGTGTTAGTTTTATCATCTGATCATATGTAACATGCATTGGCATGTTGGGGTTTAGTGACTACTTATGACTTGTTATAATGCTTGTGTGGACCATGTAAGATCTTTTTGTGATCTTGATGAATTGTATGTGATTTGGTTATCATATATACAAAGATGACAACATTTTTGTTGGAGCTCTAAGTGAAACATAATTACAAAAACATGCTGACAAATGCTTTGTCGAGTGCAAACCTCTGAAAATCACATAAATCTGAGAGCCAAACTCAGTAACGACAGCACGCGTCGCTCTCTGATCACTCACAGGTGCTTCGACGAGATTCTATAAAAAGAGCTCACCAAAATAAATAGTCGAGGGGTCTGCGGTTGACTATACCCTGAGTATCGACTCTTGGCAAACTTGGGTACACAAAAAATGATTTTTAGTGAGAGCCTTTGATACGAGCTCACAAAATGTAGGAGGGCATGTACTCTTGTGTGTTAGGCTTTGCCGAGTTCATATGTCAAGAACTCGGCAAACCCATTTACCATGTGGCAAGCGTCGTTTCCGCTAGTCCGTCAAGTACGTTTATTATGCGGAGTGACCTCCCTTGCCCTTGGCAAAGTTATTGGCAAGTCCCCAAAAGCCGGGGCTCGGCGAATTCACCTTTGCCTGAAGGGTGGAAGTTGACTACTCTTAGCCGACAGCTGAACTCGGCCAAGCCTTTACCCAGTTTTGGCGATCGATCCAAAGGATCAAGGAGGACATTCGCCAAGGAATTTCCTTCTCTATATAGGTAATGGTTGGATCCATGGATCGGGAGCGAGCCACTTAGGGTGGGGTTCCATGTCATGTTTTCCATCTACGGACCCGTGTTTCCTCGTCTCCGTGGCATCCCAGGCATCCCAGTCTGGGCAGTGGGATATCTGGTTCCGCCATTCTTTTTTGGACAGGCTTAGACTGTCAAGTGGAGTATACTAAGGGCAGCCCTACCGTCGGTGTTGCTAGAGTATCCGGATACCGTGGCCTGAGTATCCAGATACCGTGGCCTGACGACTATCCCCGTAGGTTGAGTCAGCTCGGCATACCAGTCATTATGCCAGTCCCCCATAATGCCCTGGCTTTTTCCCTTGTGAAAGGACCCTCGGTTTTAAAAATTAAGATTTTTATGTGGTAACTACTTCGACATCACATCCCTTCAGGGACTTTCCCTAGGGTGCTTAAGCGACACAAACAGGGAATGGCTTGTCCCTTATGCATGGTACCTGAGACTGGGACCCAAAACCTTTTCTCATGTACGGCGACTCAGGTCCTACCCACATTCATACACGAGGCACTAGGGTTCGACTGGGAGGCCAGGAACCTCGCGGAGTTTCTCTAGACCAGGGTCACTCAGCCTGAGCAACATCGCCGCTTGTTTTGGCTGATCTTTGCGGCGTTGTCGCCGACTCTTTGAACGATACGTAATAAAATGGTTATTGAGGAGGTATTTTCGAGGCACACGTCTCGCTCTTTTTTTCATATTCTTTGCTTTCCTACAACACTAGCACCCACTTTCTAAGCAATGGGATCGGGTTTGACTTGGCCTCATGCTGGATGCGCTCTTGGCTACAACGCGGCGATTATCGTCATCGTAGGGCCGCTTGGCGGCTGCCACGAGGTGATTTTTTCTTAGTTCTCTTTTATTTTTTAGGCATGATTGTGCTATTGCCCCGGTCATCGTTTATTGTTCGGACTTGGATGATGGTTGTATGAACCGTTGTTTTATTTATAAGACGGGACAAAAACCTATTTCTAGAGAGTTTTTATGTTGTCTTTCTCGAGTTTTCCAGGCAGTCGGCAAAGACGATAATTCCAGCAGTAATTAGGTTAACAAACTATGCCACGTCGCAGGTACAACAATTGTGACACTGAACCAAACGAATGCCTAGAAAACCATCCAAGGTTAAACTACAAACTAAACATGTGTTAGATACTCATAGTCGCTGCACTAACTACAGATGCAGGTAGCTATAAATTGTGGTATACACGTATGCTTTAGTTAGACAGGGATCTCAGACAGCTTTTGGATTATTCCGAAAGGATTCGATATACACTGCAGGAGTAGAAATAAACAGGGACAACGTTACGGTCCATCGAAGAGCTGCCTATCGATTAATACCGACTTCAGTTGACAGAGACTTTTAGTGCTTCCTAGTATTGTGGATCAACTGCACCGATAATAGTTTGGAAGACGATAACTGCACCCTTGTTTTTCCAATGATGAAAGGGCCACACGGCCCCAACCAGAGTTCAGAAATTAACAAGACGAACCAACTACAGCCGTCCTACTGGTATAAAACTCACATATCCACCGTACACGCATGCGGCATGCGGCGAACGATATAGTGGTGGCTGACAATGTGCCATTGTGTTTTGTCGCAGTCGCCACACTGACCCAGTAGTTCCTTTGGTTGGTATCATCACCAATCAGTATTTTTTTTTAATTGCATGCTAGCGGCCGGACGAGTCCTGGTTATGGTCTTAGTCTAAACTTGGCATACAACTAATCATGTTGATTAACCTTCATTAAAACCTAATAGCAGTATAATTGCTATGCGCAGTTGCCGTCCCAGAAGTGCTGAGATGTACGTAGTTCCATATCGTTAGTTTTGCTCACTATTTTCCTTCGCTTGCCAGCTGTAGTATGCTCAAGGTGGTTAGAGAGTTGCTTCGAAACTTCTTAAAAACATGAGTGACTTGCTTAAAAACTTCATGGCCAACTATTTGGCAAAAAGACTGAGAACAAGGGGTAGACACGCATTAGCAACCAGAATTTTTGCAACAAACCAAACAGTTACCAAAATATGATAGGCAACTAATTTATCGGCAGGGAAAATTTGGGCACCAAACCAAACACAATTGAAACATGTGAATTCGTTCTTTTGTAAACTTAGCAAAAATTATACTTACTTATAAAATGATACGGTAGATAATTTCTTGTATTCTTAAAATTTACAAATAAAAATGTCTTTTCTTTGGAAAAGAAGATTAATACCCCTGGACTTTGTGTCCAAAAATGTATTAGGTTGACAATACTTTCTAAACTATGGTTAAGATATATGACCATTTGATCTGCGCTGAAGTCAAAAATTTCATCTTACACTTTTGCACAAGTCACAGAATAGTCACATTGTTTAACAGTGGGTTATTTTCCAATGGACTACAATTGTTTTTTTTTACCAAATCTGATTCATCTCCTTTCTCGTATTCATTCTATCGCCAAGTGACTCTTGCACGTAAGAGCTAAAGAATTTATGAGAATACATCCATGTCATTTTCGTATTTTGGCATTGTAATTTATTTTTTCATATATATTTGGTTTCATCGTTGGGTTCCTTGAAACAGTTGTGAGGCGTACCTATTACTTGTTTATTTCTGACGTGACTGTATTAACTATTTGTGGTAATACTATGTCCCCTCTCTCTCTTCCTTTTTGGTGGATGACTAAAATATTTCTACTTTTTAGTTTGTTTAGGGTAATATACTGCTTCCTTTCTATTGGATTATATTGCTTGATGGGTTGTTGCATTTACTTTAGTTTACTGTGACAATTTTGTTTCATTTGTGTAATACTAGTCTCCTACACAAGCATTATACAATTCTGAATTGTGTATTCCTTCAAGTTCACGCAAAAGCAATGTGGCAATGTTTTAGTGGCAATATACAGTTGCCAAAATTATTATTATTATTATTATTATTATTATTATTATTATTATTATTATTATTATTATTATTATACACAAAGTGTGTGTTGTGTGTGTGAATGATTTTGAAGTTTCCAACCAAACTATTTTAAATAACTAACAATAGTCAAACTTTCAAAATTTCGCAACTCTACCAATCATTTTTTGTGAACCGAGGAGTATCAATCATACATACATTGTTTACTTATTCACTCGGGCTGCTACGCGTCGTCCGGCGGATCTTTTTAAATGATCCGCCGCCTCGCGATCCGTCAGATATAACACAATCCATCTTATTCTATTTGCAACAAAGGAGTCGTTGTAGAAACATTTGTAACACCGGTTATGTTGCGGGTTTTTTTATAAGGTAAGCAGTGTTGCAGTTTTTTTGCAACATATCTGTAGCAGAAAAATAAATTGCAACATGGGTCCTGTTACATTTTTTGCAATATGGGGCGTCTCTGATCTCTTATTTGTTGAAATATGCCCTGGAGGCAATAATAAATTGGTTATTATCATATTTCCTTGTCATAATAATCGTTTATTATCCATGCTATAATTGTGTTGATAGGAAACTCAGATACATGTGTGGATACATAGACAACACCATGTCCCTAGTATGCCTCTAATAGACTAGCTCGTTGACAAAGATGACTATGGTTTCCTAGTCATGGACATGAGATGTCATTTGGTAACGGGATCACATCATTAGGAGAATGATGTGATGGACAAGACCCAAACTACAAATGTAGCATATGATCGTGTCAGTTTATTGCTACTGTTTTCTACATGTCAAGTATATGTTCCTATGACCATGAGATCATGCAACTCACTGACACCGGAGGAGTACCTTGTATGTATCAAACTTCGCAACGTAATTGGGTGACTATAAAGGTGCTCTACAGGTATCTCCGAGGGTGTCTGTTGGGTTGGCAAGGATCAAGACTGGGATTTGTTACTCCGTATGATGGAGAGGTATCACAGGGCCCACTCGGTAATACAACATCACAACAAGCCTTGCAAGCAATGTGACTAAGTGTTAGTCACGGGATCTTGTATTACGAAACCAGTAAAGAGACTTGTCGGTAACGAGGTTGAACTAGGTATGGAGATACCGACGATCGAATCTTGGGCAAGTAACATACCGAACAACAAAGGGAACATCATACGGCATTAACTGAATCCTTGACATAGAGGTTCGAATATGTAGGAACCAATATGGGCATTCAGGTCCCTCTATTGGTTATTGACCGTAGAGGTGTCTCGGTCATGTCTACATAGTACTCGAACCCATAGGGTCTACACACTTAAGGTTCGGTGACGTTTCGGTAGTATAAAGTTATGTATGGTGATGACCAAAGGTTGTTTGGAGTCCCGGATGAGATCCCGGATGTCACGAGGAGCTCCAGAATGGTCAGGAGGTAAATATTGATATATAGGAAGTCCTGTTTTGGTCGTTGGAAAAGTTTCGGGCTCATCGGTAGTGTACCGGGAGTGCCGATAGTGTACCGGGGGACCATCGGGAGGGGTGTCACGCCCCGAGGGGCCTCATGGGTTGTGGGAGGAGACAAACCAGCCCCTGGTGGGTTGGCCGAAGCCTCCACTAAAGCCCATGAGGTTTGAGAAGGAAAAAATCCAAAGGTGGAGAGGTGGAAAGAGTTTCCAAGTGGAAAGGAGAAATCCTACTTCTAATAGGATTGGAGTAGGACTCCTCCACCTCCAATTTCGGCCACATATTGAGGATTTGAGGTTGCCTCCTCCCCTCCCTCCCTCCTATATATACTAGAGGATTTAGAGGGAAGAGCTAAACCTAATTGCCACGTGCTGCCCTCTTCTTCCTCTAGATCGTTTTCTCTTCTAGTCTAGTTTCAGCGGTGCTTAGGCGAAGCCCTGCTGGAATAGTTCCATAAATACCACCACGCCGTCGTGATGGAGAACTCATCTACCTATCCGCTCCCTCTTGCTGGATCAATAAGGTGGAGATCGTCATCGAGTTGTACGTGTGCTGAACGCGGAGGTGTCGTCCGTTCGACGCTAGATCGAAAGGACCGTGATCAAGATCACGAGACGATTCGTGATTGGTTCACGGGACAGATCATGATGGGATCGCGAGACGGATCGTGATGAGATCGCGGGACAGATCGTGATGGGATCGCAGGACGCTTGGTGATTTGGATCGCGAAGACATTCGACTACACCAACCGCGTTTCTTAACGCTTCCTGCTTAGCGATCTACAAGGGTACGTAGATCCACTCTCCCTCTCATAATGCTCATCACCATGGATAGATCTTGCATGTGCGTAGGAAATTTTTTGTTTCCCATGCGACGTTCCCCAACAGTGGCATCATGAGCTAGGTCTATGTGTAGATGAGATCTCGAGTAGAACACAAAGAGTTTGTAGGCGTTGATGCTTAGATTGCTTCCTCCCTTGATCATGTTTTGGTTCAGCGGTATTGTGGGATGAAGCGGCCCGAACAAACCTTACTCGTACGCTTACGAGAGACCGGTTCCATCGACTGATGTGTAACTTCGTTGCACAAAGATGGCTGGCGGGTATCTATTTCTCGTACTTTAGTTGGATCGGATTCGACTAAGGCGGTCCTTGAGAAGGTTAAAAAGCAACTTATGTATCACCGTTGTGGTTTATGCGTAGGTGAGAATTGTTCTTGCTAGATACCCATAGCAGCCACGTAAAACATGCAACAACAATTAGAGGACGTCTAACTTTTTTTGTAGGGTATGTTGTGATGTGATATGGCCAATTACATGATGAGATATATGTGATGTATGAGATGATCATGTGTTGTATAGAATATCACGACTTGCATGTCGATGAGTACGGCAACCAGCAAGAGCCATAGGGTTGTCTTTAATTATTGTACGACCTATTTGTCAATCATTAAGCGCTATGTAATGCTTTACTTTATCGCTAAACGGTAGCAATAGTAGTAGAAGCATGGTGGGCGCGTCAACCCCGATGGCGACACATTGATGGAGATCATGGTGTCATGCCGGTGACGATGGAGATCATGTCGGTGCTTTCAAGATGGAGATCAAAAGCACAAGTTCATGGCCATATCATTTCACTTATGATTTGCATGTGATGTTAATCCTTTTATGCACCTTGTTTTGCTTAGGACTACAATAGCATTATAAGGTGATCCCTCACTTAATTCAAATATAAATTGTGTTCTCCCCGAGTGTGCACCGTTGCGAAAGTTCTTCGTGTCGAGACACCACGTGACGATCGGGTGTGATAGACTCTACGTTCACATACAACGGGTGCAAGCCAGTGTTGCACATGCAGAACACTCGGGTTAAACTTGACGAGCCTAGCATGTACAGACATGTCCTCGGAACACAAGACACCGAAAGGTCGAACATGAGTCATATAGTAGATATGATCAACATGATGATGTTCACCATTGAAACCACCTCAACTCACGTGATGATCAGACTGGAGTTGGTGAATTTGGATCATGTATCACTCGAATGACCGGAGGGATGTCAATTTGAGTGGGAGTTCTTAAGTAATATGATTAATTGAACTCATTATCATGAACATAGTTAATAGTGTCTTTGCAAATTATGTTGTAGATTACTAGCTCACACTGTAGCTCCCTTGTATTTTTATATGTTCCTAGAGAAATAGAGTTGAAAGATGATGGTAGCAATATTGCGGACTGGATCCGTGATCTGAAGATTGTCCTCGTTGCTGCACAGAAGGCTTATGTCCTTAATGCACCGCTCGGTGTGCCACCCCCTCTAGCGTCGTTTGTAGATGTTGTGAACATCTGACAAGCACGTTCCGATGACTACTTGATAGTTCAGTGCGTCATGCATTACGGCTTAGAATTGAGGCTCCAAAACGTTTTGAACGTCACGGAACATATGAGATGTTCTAAGAGCTGAAATTGGGATCTCAAGCTCGTGCCCGTGTTGTGAGATACGAGATCTCCAACAAGATTCTTTGCCTGCAAGATGAAAGAGAATAGCTCAATCGTTGAGCATGTGCTCAGATTGTCTGGGTGCTACAATCGCTTGGATCGAGTGGGAGTTGATCTTCCAGATAAGATAGTGATTGATATAGTTCTCCAAGTCACTGTCACTAAGCTACTAGAACTTGGTGATGAACTATAAAATGCCAGGGATAGAAATAATGATCCCTGAGCTGTTCGCGATGTTTGACACTGCGAAGGTAGAAATCAAGAAGGAGCATCAAGTGTTGATGGTTAGTAAAACCACTAGTTTCGAGAATGCCAAGGGCAAGGAGGGAAACTTCATGGATGGCAAGTCAGTTGCTACTCTAGTGAAGCAACCCAAAGTTGAACCCAAACCCGAGACTAAGTGCTTCTATTATGAGGAGAACGGTCGCTGAAGTGGAACAACCCTATATACTTGGTAGATAAGTAGGCTCGCAATGTCGACATAAGTATATTTGATATACGTGTTATTGATGTGTACCTTGCTAGTACTCCTAGTAGCACCTGGCTATTGGATACCGGTTCAGTTGCTAAATGTTAGTAACTCGAAATAAAAACTACGGAATAAACGGAGAACTAGCTAAGGGTGAGGTGACGATGTGTGCTGGAAATGTTTCCAATGTTGATGTGATCAACATCGCACGCTCTCTCTACTTTCGGGATTAGTGACGAACATAAATAAATGTTATTTGGTGTTTGCGTTGAGCATGAACATTATTAGATCGTGTTTGTTGCAATACGATTATTCATTTAAGTCAGAGAATAATGGTTATTCTATTTACATGAATAATACCTTCAATGTTCATACACCCAGTGAGAATGGTTGTTGAATCTTAATCGTAGTAATACACATGTTCATAACATTGATGCCAAAAGATACAAAGTTAATAATGATAATACCACATGCTTGTGGCACTGCCGCTAAATGTCATAATGGTATAAAGCGCATGAAGAAACTCCATGCTTATGGATCTTTGGACTCATTCGATTCTGAATCGATTGAGACATGCGAGCCATGCCTCTTAGGCAAGATGACTAAGGACCCCATTTTCCAGATTGATGGAGCGGGCAAGTGATTTATTGGAAATGATACATGTTAATGTATGCAATCCGATGAGTCTTGTAGCATGCGGTGGATATCATTATTTTCTTACCTTCACTGATGATTTGAGTAGATATAGTGTATATTTACTTAATGAAACATAAGTCCGAATCATTTGAAAGGTTCAAGCAAATTCAGAGTGAAGTTTAAGGATCATCGTGACAAGAAGATGTCTGCGATATGATCGTGGAGGTAAATATTTGAGTTACGAGTTTGGCATACAACTTTAGACAATGTGAAAGTTGTTTCATAACTCACGCCACCTGGAACACCATAGTGTGATGGTGTGTTCGAATATCATAGTCGTGCTCTATTGGATATGGTGCGTGCTATGATGTCTCCTATCGTTTTTCTATTATAATTTTGGGGTTATGCATTAGACACAACTACATTCACTTTACATAGGGCACCATCTAAATCTATTGAGATGACACCGTGTGAATTAGGGTTTGATAGAAATCCAAGCTATCATTTCTTAATGTTTGGGGCTGCAATGCTTGTGTGGAAAAATGTTTTCACCTAATGAGCTCGAACCCAAAGCGAACAAATGCATCTTCATAGATTACCCTAAGAATAGTTGGGTGAACTTTCTATCTCAGATCCAAGCATAAAGGTTTGTTGCTAAAACGGGTCCTTTCCCGAGAAAAAGTTTCTCTCGAAAGAATTGAGTGAGAGGAAGATAGAACTTGATGAGGTTGTTGAACCTTTGTTCAACCAGAGAGTAGCGCAACGCATGAAGATGTTTCTGTGAATCCTACGTTAGTTGAAGAGGAAGTTAATGATAATGATCATGAAGCTTCAGATCAAGTTACTATCGAACCTCATAGGTTGACAAGGATGTGTACTGCTCCTGAGTGGTACAACAACCCTATATTGGAGGTCATGTTGTTGGACGACGATGGACCTACGAGCTGTGGAGAAGCAATGATGGGCTTGGATTCTGACAAATGGTTAGAGGCCATGAAATCTGAGAAAGGATCCATGTATGAAAACCAAGTATAGACTTTGGTAGACTTGCTCGTTGCACGGCAGGTCGTCGAGTACAAATGGACCTTTGAGATGATGACAGACGCTGATGGTAAATGTCACCATTTATAGAGCTCGACTTGTCGCAAAGAAGTTTCCGACAAGTTCAAGGAGTTGACTGCGATGAGACTTTCTCACTCGTAGCAATGCTAAAGTCTGTTAGAATTATGTTAGCAGTTGCTGCAATTTTCAATTATGAAATCTGGCAGATGGATGACAAAGCATTGTTTCCTTAACAATTTACTTGAGGAAAGGTTGTATGTGATACAACCAGAGGGTTTTGTCAGTCCTAAGGATGCTAAAAGGTGTGCGAGCTCCAGCAATCCATCTAAGGACTGAAACAAGCATCTCGGAGTTGGAATATACACTTTGATGAGGTGATCAAAGTTTTGTAGTTTATACAAAGTTTAAGAGAAACTTGTATTTACAATAAACTGAGTGGGAGCACTATAGAATTTCTGATAAGTATATGTGGATGACATATTGTTGATCGGAAATAATGTAGAATTTCTGGAAAGCATAAACGATTGTTTGAAAAGTGATTTTCAAAGGAAGACCTGGATAAAGCTACCTAATTATTGAGCATCAAGATCTATAGAGATAGATCAAGATGTTCAATGAGACTTTGAATGAATACATACCTTGACAAGATTTTGAAAGAGTTCAAGATGGATTAGTCAGAGAAAGAGTTCTCGCCCGATTTGTAAGGTGTGAAGTTGAAGAGACTCAAAGCTCGACCACGGCAAAAGAAAGAGAAAGGATGAATGTCGTCCCCTATGCCTTAGCCATAGACTGTATATTATGCCATGCTGTGTACCGCACCTATGTGTGTCTTGCCATGAGTCCATCAAGGGGTACAAGAGTAATCTAGGAGTGGATCACTGGACAACGGTCAAGATTAACCTTAGTAACTAAAAGACTAAGGAGATGTTTCTCGATTATGAAGGTGATAAAGAGTTCGTCGTAAAGAGTTGCGTCGATACAAGCATTAACACTAATCCGGGTGACTCTTAGTAGCAATCCGGATACGTATAGTGGAGCAGCCATTTCGAATAGTCCCAAGTGGAGTGTGGTAGGAGTGTTTACAGTTTGACATGGAGATTTGCAAAGTAAACTCGGATCTGAACGTCGCAGACCCATTGACTATAAGACCTCTCTCACATGCAAAGCATGATCGAGCCCCAAAACTCATTGGGTGTTAGATTCATAACAATGCGAATCACATGGTGATGTGAACTAGATTATTGACTCCAGTGCAAGTGGGAGACTGTTGGAAATATGCCCTAGAGGCAATAATAAATTGGTTATTATCATATTTCCTTGTTCATAATAATCGTTTATTATCCATGCTATAATTGTGTTGATAGGAAACTCAGATACATGTGTGGATACATAGACAACACCATGTCCCTAGTATGCCTCTAATAGACTAGCTCATTGATCAAAGATGGCTATGGTTTCCTAGTCATGGACATGAGATATCATTTGGTAACGGGATCACATCATTAGGAGAATGATGTGATGGACAAGACCCAAACTACAGACGTAGGATATGATCGTGTCAGTTTATTGCTATTGTTTTCTGCATGTCAAGTATATGTTCCTATGACCATGAGATCATGCAACTCACTGACACCGGAGGAGTACCTTGTGTGTATCAAACGTCGCAACGTAACTGGGTGACTATAAAGGTGCTCTACAGGTATCTCTAAGGGTGTCTATTGGGTTGGCATGGATCAAGACTAGGATTTGTTATTCCGTGTGACGGAGAGGTATCTGAGGGCCCACTCGGTAATACAACATCACAACAAGCCTTGCAAGCAATGTGACTAAGTGTTAGTCATGGGATCTTGTATTATGGAACGAGTAAAGAGACTTGCCAGTAACGAGGTTGAACTAGGTATGGAGATACCGACGATCGAATCTCGGGCAAGTAGCATACCAAAGAACAAAGGGAACATCATCCGGGATTAACTGAATCCTTGACAGAAAGGTTCGACCGATAAAGATCTTCGTAGAATATGTACGAACCAATATGGGCATCCAGGTCCCGCTATTTATTATTGACCGTAGAGGTGTCTCGGTCATGTCTACATAGTTCTCGAACCTGCAGGGTCTACACACTTAAGGTTCGGTGACGTTTCGGTAGTATAGAGTTATGTATGGTGGTGACTGAAGGTTGTTCGGAGTCCCGGATGAGATCCCGGATGTCACAAGGAGCTTCGTAATGGTCCGTAGGTAAAGATTGATATATAGGAAGTCCTGTTTTGGTCACCGGAAAAGTTTCGGGCTCATCGGTAGTGTACCGGGAGTGCCGGTAGTGTACCGGGGGACCCATCGGGAGGGGTGTTACGCCCCGAGGGGCCTCATGAGCTGTGGGAGGAGACAAACTAGCCCCTGGTGGGCTGGCCGAAGCCTCCACTAAAGCCCATGAGGTTTGAGAAGGAAAAAATCCAAAGGTGGAGAGGTGGAAAGAGTTTCCAAGTGGAAAGGAGGAATCCTACTCCTAATAGGATTGGAGTAGGACTCCTCCACCTCCAATTTCGGCCAGATATTGAGGGTTTGAGGCTGCCTCCTCCCCTCCCTCCCTCCTATATATAGTAGAGGATTTAGAGGGAAGAGCAAACCCTAATTGCCACGTGCTGCCCTCTGCTTCCTCTAGATTGTTTTCTCTTCTAGTCTAGTTTTAGCGGTTTTTAGGCGAAGCCCTGCTGGAATAGTTCCACCACCACCACCACGCCGTCGTGCTGGAGAACTCATCTACCTCTCCGCTCCCTCTTGCTAGATCAAGAAGGTGGAGATCGTCATCGAGTTGTACGTGTGCTGAACGTAGAGGTGTCGTCCGTTCGGCGCTAGATCGGAAGGACCGTGATCAAGATCGCGAGACCATTCGTGATTGGTTCGCGGGACGGATCGTCATGGGATCACGAGACGGATCGTGATGAGATCGTGGGACGGATCATGATGAGATCGCGGGATGGATCGTGATGGGATCGCGGGACGCTTGGCGATTTGGATCGCGAAGGCATTCAACTACACCAACCGCGTTTCTTAACACTTCCCGCTTAGCGATCTACAAGGGTACGTAGATCAACTCTCCCTCTCATAGATGCTCATCACCATGGATAGATCTTGCGTGTGCGTAGGAAATTTTTTGTTTCTCATGCAACGTTCCCCAACATTATTTGTATTCCTGCAACAGGATCCTAGTTACAAAGTTTGCAACATGCAAAGTTTGTAACAATGTTTTTCCTGTCTTCTCTGTATTCCTGCAACAAGACTTTTGTTGCACAAAAATTGCACCTAAGATCATGTTGCAAAAAAGGTGAAGAGAGACAAAGGAGAAGCCAGGGAAAGAGGCGTCTAAATCTGGTTCTAGTAAATAAGTAAATGGGTCCAAGACGGCACGTGTCAAATGGAGCAGCCGACGGACGCGCATGTTAAATCCGCCGGCTCATGTGAAGAGTTTCCCTCATTTACTTGTTATTGTATACCACAAGTGGTATAAGACATGCATTGGTATCGCTAGACTCGGTTCGAAGAGTTGATTCCTAAGACCTTGGAGGTTATCTACATGCTTACGGTTCAATCTCTATTTGTGATCATGTCTGTAGCATGTCGAAGAGCGGTCACTTATGGCCTTTGGGCGCAGCCGTCTGGAATCATTTGCACATAGTTTATTTAACCAGTTTAGCTAGAAAGTCCCTCGGGAATTATGTGGATGATCTATGTAATCTTTGGTTCGTTCGATTGTGCTTGTATTTTTACTTGTTCTAATGTTTGGAACTCCTTGTCTTTATCTTGACTGACGTTTAATAAAGTATGCATCCAGTGATGCAGAAGACGAGGTAATCCCTTATTTGAAGGGGAAAACGTCATTTTGCTTGGGTGTGCGTGTTGTTACCTTAGTAGTTATACGATTTTGCCCCATTAAACTTCAACCTAGACTAAGACAAACTTCCCAATATTTTCATAATGTATATGAATATGACTATGTGTTCGTATAAGCATATTCATAACGGAGTACTAGTTGTTTCGCGAGGCAGCAGGAGCGGGAGGCATGGATGTTGCCGGGCTGGAGCCGCATTCTTCGGCCTCGCGAATGGTGCGCAGTCACCCTGCATGCCACAACCGCATTGTTGTGGACATCGTCGGCTTGTCCGATGACGGATCGTGTTGGAAATATGCCCTAGAGGCAATAAATAAAGTGTTTATTATTATATTTCCTTGTTCATGATAAATGTTTATTATCCATGCTATAATTGTATTGATTGGAAACACATTGCATGTGTGGATAACTAGACAACACCTTGTCCCTAGTATGCCTCTAGTGCACTAGCTCGTTGATCAAAGATGGTCAAGGTTTCCTAGCCATTGACATGTGGTGTCATTTGATAACGGGATCACATCATTAGGAGAATGATGGGATGGACGAGACCCAAACTATAAATGTAGCATATGATCGTGTCAGTTTATTGCTATAGTTTTCTGCATGTCAAGTATATGTTCCTTCGACCATGAGATCATGCAACTCACGAATACTGGAGGAGTGCCATGTGTGTATCAAACGTCACAACGTAACTAGGTGACTATAAAGGTGCTCTACAGGTATCTCTGAGGGTGTCTGTTGGGTTGGCATGGATCAAGACTGGGATTTGTTAAGCCGTGTGATGGAGAGGTATCTCGGGGCCCACTCGGTAATACAACATCACAACAAGCCTTGCAAGCAATGTGACTACGTGTTAGTCATGGGATCTTGTATTACGAAAACAATTAAAGAGACTTGCCGATAACGAGTTTGAACTAGATATGGAGATACCGACGATCGAATCTCGGGCAAGTAACATACCGAAGAACAAAGGGAACATCATACAGGATTAACTGAATCCTTGACATGGAGGTTAGACCGATAAAGATCTTCGTAGAATATGTAGGAATCAATATGGGCATCCAGGTCCCGCTATTGGTGATTGACTATAGAGGTGTCTCAGTCATGTCTACATAGTTCTCGAACCCGCAGGGTCTGCACACTTAAGGTTTGGTGACGTTTTGGTAGTATAGAGTTATGCATGGTGGTAGCCAAAGGTTGTTTGGAGTCCTGGATGAGATCTCGGACATCAATAGGATCTCCGGAAGGGTCTGTAGGTAAAGATTGATATACAGGAAGTCCTATTTTGGTCACCGGAAAAGTTCCGGGCTCATCGGTACTGTACCGGGAGTGCCATGAGGGTACCGGGGGACTATCGGGAGGAGTATTTCGATCCAAGGGGCTACATGGGTTGTGGGAGGGTGAATACGAGCCCTTAGTGGGCTGGACGAAGTCCCATAGAAGGTCCATGCGGCTGGGAAGAAAGTACAAAGTGGAAAAAGGTGGAAAAAGGCAAAAGGGTGGAAATAAGGAAGGTGTCCTAATCCTACTAGGAGTGGAGGAGGAGGACTCCTCCTCTCCACTTTGGTCGAAGCCACGAAGGGCTGGCCCTTGCGCCAAGCCTCCTCCTCTCCTCCTCCTATATATACTAGAGGTTTTAGGGTTTTTGCTATAGATTTTCAGCCACGTGCAACCCTACCCTCTAGTCTGTAGTTTTCCTCTAGATCGGTTTCAGCAGTGCTTAGGCGAAGCCCTGCTGGAATTACTCCACCACCAGCGCCGCAATGTCGTCGCACTACCGGAGAACTCATCTACCTCTCTACTCCCTCTTGCTGGATCAAGAAGGCGGAGATCGTCATCAAGGCATACGCGTGTTGAACGCTGACGTGTCGTCCATTCGGTGCTAGATCGGGACGGGTCATGATTGGATCGCGGGATGCTCGGCGATTTGGATCGCGAAGACGTTCGACTACATCAACTGCGTTTGCTAATGCTTACCGCTTAGCAATCAGCAAGGGTACATAGATCCACTCTTCCTCTCGTAGATGCTCATCACCATGGATAGATCTTGCGTGTGCGTAGGAATTTTTTTTGTTCCCCATGCAACATTCACCAACCGATCGATCATCTATCTCATATTCACCAGCAACGTGCACACGACGGGCTATGACAAGGAAAAGTAGGGCATGGAAGTCGGCGGCTTGACTCCCATTAGCAGGTATGTGTCCCATGTCCTACTCTACCTCGTCGGTGACCGGAGCAACACTTCGAGGGACGCAGCCGGTCATCACACACAGACAAGTTTCATTTAGATTAGATTTCATGTTGCATGTAATCATATGAAGCGAATTTAGGTTCCTACTCATGCAATTTATCTAGAAGACCAGGCTTGGTTACTAACCAAGAAAAATCTCAGTACTCATGCATAATGGATGTATGCATCCTTAGTTGGTGCATAGGCCGAGGAAGTGAAATTCTCCCCCATTTTTAAGGCATATATCAAAGCAGGCAGGATCTTGGTCGTAGTGATACGCAAAAAGCCCTCACGTCGCCCCCTCTAGGGTGGCTCGAGTGGAAACCCTAGATCGTGCCGCTCGGTGCCTCCATCCCCATCCTCCTCTCTATCGCTGCCGGAGGAAGCCGCCGGGCAAAGCCCCGGGCTACTGATGGTGGCGGGGGAGGATCTGTTCCCCCCCTATGTCGGATCAGGTGAGGAGGGTCACCCCATGGTGCAATGGCGCTTCTTCCCAATCTGTGTTCTAGCGGCGCGGTGGGGCACCTCTGACGAGGGTGCAAGGTGGCAGCATGGTGCTGGGCAGAGGCAGCAGAGTTGCAGGGCTTCGTGGAAGATTAGATGGTGCTGGTCGTTTGGCGCGTTCACAAGGACATGACGGACTTGGTTGCGGTGGCTGGCGGATTGTTGGCGGTAGCAAACTTGGCTGGTGGTAGTGGCAATGAAAGGACCACGATGTCGCCTAGAGGGGGGTGAATAGGCGTTTTAAAATCTTTTACGGATTTGGCTATATCCTAATGCGGAAATAAACTAAGCGGATACTTTTCAAGCACAAATCCTAAATATACTAGGCTCACTAAGTGCACCAACAACATAGGATAAACAAGATGAGAACAACGAGGATATGAGTAAGCACAACTAAGTTACACAAACTTACTCAATGTATATCACAAGATATGGAAATGAATGTTACAAGCTAGCAATTCACACTAAGCACAAGATATATCAATAGTAGCAAGTATGAATTGTGGACTATAAAGTGTTGGCCTAAATAATCACTACGATATGGTAACCAACACAATATAATGAGGACAACAATATATATAGTGAATGCAAGGTCAAGTGGCCAAAATAAACCACAAGTAGTGGCTAGGGTTAGAAATAACCAAAGACACGGAGACGAGGATGTATCCTGATGTTCACTTCCTTGAAGGGAAGCTAGTCACCGTTAGAGAGGTGGATGTTACCACGAAGGCACACCAACGCCATGGAGGCTCATTATTCTCCCCTTGAGATATCACCATGAAGGCGATTCTCAATCACTAGTGGTAGACCTTGAGGTAGCCTCCAAACCTTCACAAACTTTCCGGGGGACAAATCACAAGTTGATTCCTCACCAGAGAACTCCTACCGCCTAGGAGTCTCCAACCTCCAAGAGTAACAAGATCAAGGGGGAAATGCTCAAGACTTGTTCAAATCACGAATTCCTTTGGTCAAGAGAGGGAGAGGGAGTGGATCTATCACTTGATTGGAAAATATCTCAAGAACTCTCACTAATCTCTCCGGGATCTAAGATTTGATGTAGGAGAAGTGAGAGGGAGCCACTTTGGTGTTCTAGGGTTCTTTTGGATTGAGTGGTCAACCCTCCATGAAGTGGTTAAGGTGTATATATAGCATGGGTGAAAATATGTCCGTTGTAGTGTAAGTGGTTGTGTCAGGCCGGACATCCGGGCCAAGGGTCGGACATCCGGTGGTTCTGAAGTGTACACACGAACACAGAAAAATAGAGTCAAGGTACAAGGCCCGGACATCTTGCCAAGTCCCCGGACATGTGGCCAAAGTTGAGGCCCCGGACATCCGGACGGGTCCCCGAACATTCAGGGGACACAAACAGCATTTCGTTATAGTTCTGGACATCGGCGTCCCAGATTTCCGGGGAAGATCCCGGATATCCGGGGGACACAAAAATTGCACGCACACAAAAAGTAAAACATGCATAACTTTCTCATACGGTCTCCAATTTTGATGATCTTGGGCTCGTTTTGAAGCTAGTGAAAAACTCCAGGTCCTCACATAGAGAACCACCCAAGATAAGACAAAATGGAAGGTGCAAAGTATGCACATGTTAGATCATATACTTTAGGGAACCTAGTTGGCTATGTATTGCTTCGGTAAATAGGATAGGAGTGGAATTTTGTATAGACGATGTTAACTTAAGCAAGTCCATCACGAACCCCTTTGATGCCCTCTTAATAATGCGGGATCCCTAAACTCAAGAATCATAAAAGAGCTACACTACATAGCTATCGAGAATCCATACTTGAGTGTATATGTTTCTTCGAGGGTCATCACCCCACAACACTAACGCCAAAGGAACTAATACCTTTGACTCGAGCCTTTCACTTGAGCTTGATGTTGACGTTTATTCTTGGCTCAAGTTGAAGGCAAGACATTGGTGAATTCTTCAAGTAGCTCTTCCATACACAATGTGGGAAGCTTTGCTTTGTATTCATATTCACTTTGTCCATATGTGATCATCCACAAGCTTCAAGCATGTGATCCTTCGGGATGGTTATCTTGAACTTGCCCTTATAAACCATGATCATGAACACTTGATGTCATCCTCTAATGAACACTTGGAATCTCTCTGTTGATGCGAGCCCATGAGAATAACCTAACCCTCATAAACATAGACAGCACATAGCATGGGTTAGTAAACAAAGTGCAATTGACAATTTCTTATCATACCACAAGATCCTATGTGATGCATCGTTTCCACTTGTGTGTTGACCATTTAAAGTCTGATTCTTTCATCTTTATCTTGGTCAACCTTTATCTTTACTGCATGCTTAATCTTGATGCCTTGAAGGCCATATTGAATTCTTCACTATACTTCATTTCTTGAAGACATGATTACCCATATCTCAATTATCATATGACCATATAGAGTTTATCCACGAATACCATATTGGTCATCATTTGTTATCCTTCACGCTCCATCACAATCTCTTGAGAGGCACAACGAATTCTTCACATGAATTACTTGCTTCAAGACATAATCATCCATGACTCAACATATGAGCACATCATGATCCTATATTCAAGCCATATGTAGAATTATTGTATTTAATCATTCTCTCAAGATCATGATCCATCATGGCTCAACCTTGATGCACAACTATATGTATATGGCATTCATTCCGAATCCATTCAATCTCCTTCTTGCATCAACCATGGAACAAACATCTTTCAATTCATCCAATATTATTCATGCATTGGAAATGGAACTTTCCTTCAAATGTATAACTTAATGCAAACATTAGTCCATTAGGATTGTCATCAATTACCAAATCCACACATGGGGATTACATGCACTTTCAATCTCACCCATTTTGGTAGTTGATGAAAATCTCAATAAGAGGGTTTATATATTGAATTTTAGAACAAGTATGCAATTCATCCGAGGATAAATTGTATACTTGAGATCGTTTTGACAGCATCAAGTGTCACAAAGATACATGAAATTATCGAAACCGGTTGTTCTAGCATCAAAGACTACACAAACATTTGATGATAGCACACCCACAATATATAGAGCAAACTCCCCCACAATATATGCATGTGTGAATGAACTTTGAATATCATTGCATATATTGGTTGACACAAACTAGTTGAAGTTTTCTCTATATAGTATATACAATACTCATCCATGCAACACACATATATAACAAGGGTAGGTAAGCATGAGTGACAACAAGCAAACTAAGAACACTTATCTTTAAACCCACTAAACTTCTCCCCCATTGGCAACAAATGCCAAAAATGGGAAAAATATAAAAGCCACTATAGTATGAGTTCCTCCTTAATGTGTGCATGTTACAAAATGTGAGTGAAAATCAAATGCACATATTCAATGATGAAAATTTGAGGAGCTTAGGATCTACAGAATGCAACAAGATACTATGCTATGAGAATAATCATTCTACATGTGAGAAAAACATTCAAAAGATCAGAAAAAAACATATCTCGACAAGATATAGTATCAATACCCAATTTGATATCATGATAAGTATGGGTCCAACATATATTCAAAACACATGAGTGCACAAGATTATATGCAAAACATACAAGCACTCACTTCTCACCCTCTTACCAAGACCACCACCAAATCAAAGAAAGGAAACAAACGAGATGACCATCAAGGAGTAAATGATATCAAGGTAAGATCTGAACTTTCTTATGTATAAATTTTTTAAGTGGACAATAGTAGTCTATGTATCCACAAAGAAACTTGCATACACAAAATAGTCGCAATTGGTAAGAACATGATTTGCACAAGTGAATCCATTATTATACAACTATGATCCTAGCATAAGAGAAAGGAACATGGCACAAAGCACATGGCACAAATTGATCTCATTTGCATAACAATGAATTACTAAGTAAGATAGCAAATACCACAAGCAAAGTGCTTTTGCAATTTCATCAAAATTACACATGAGAGAACATTTTAGGAATAGATATGCAATGAATTGGTTAATTGGCATATTTTTTGGGATAAGTGAATCATGAATATGATTTTATGGATCCTCATTATATGCTTCTTCTCAAATGACTCACAATTGCAATAAAGTGATTTTTTTAAGAACATGCAAGAAGCACAACTTTTAACAAGGTTGACTCTATTTACGTATATGCATGAAGTAAATACTTGTTACCGAGAAAGCATTGGTATGAATTAGTAGATCAATGAGTCATCCAAGCTTGGCGCTAATTATCTTGTGGTGACACCACCTTATTCATAAATAAGCCAAGCACACAATGTTTCTCCAATGTACCTAAATCACTTTTAAGTACATTCTGGTCCCCAAACCTATTTGGTCCGAAGTAATTAGCTTAACTACAAAATATAGGGAAAACACCACTTAAGTATGTGCATATAGATATGAATTTGAATTTCATGCACATCGTAGCTATTAAGGATTTTATGGATACACCATATATATATTGGATCAATTAAAGCAAACAAGACATGAGAATTTACACATAGTAAATATGCATGCACAAGCTTACCAAAATCCAGGGAGATACAATTTGGACAGATGAACACATAACCGTTAATACTTCCAATAGCATCACTAGTCACTCATGTTGTCCAAAATGAATCAGAGTGACAAATCAACATATGATAGCACACAAAGTTCAACATATGAACCAAAGAAAACCAATGAGGATATAAGATATGCATTGCACACATACTCCTAGGAATATCTCACTCAAGTAGATGTAGGACACTATAAATAATGATATAATAAAATCCCATAACTCCATACAAACCAATAAGATGAACTCGAATGAAATAGTATTTCGAGTTATCATTCATTGTAGAAACCAAATAAGTACATGATCATCTATACTAACACAAGCATAACATGAGAGTTTAGAAATAAACACAATGCTTGGATCGCATATTATTAACATTCCAATTAGATAGATCATCATGCAAAGCAAAAATTGGAATGACTTTAATCAAACGATTTTCCAAATATGATTTTTCGGATAACCATGGACAAAACCATACAAGAATGCCATACATAAACAAGGAATTGCATGCCACACAGATATACGATAATCTCAAATATAAATTCTAAGTGGCATCCCTCAATTGTTAACGTTAACAAGGATTGTGATATGCACAAAGCATATCACTCCCCCATAATGTGGTAATTCATGTACTATCCACAAGAGGCAAATGAAATCCAACAAAAAATAATCAATGGAAGGGAATTTGAAATTCAAATGAACTTGACATACCACATAGTAACTAAATAGTCTGGCACAATAAATACTAGGTGATATCCCATATGTATATATATATATATATATTTAAGCTCCCGGACATTCGGGATAGGTCCCAGACATCCGGGGTCAGACTCAGCCGATTCGAGGCTGTCTAGTAAGCAGGAGGGTCAGAAATCCGACGGTATTAGCCAGATATCCGGGGCCTGAGAAAAAGCAGAATCCTGACCCGCCGGATGTCCGGCTGAGTTGCGGGATGTCCAGCGCTTGGAGAAAGGATTTTTGTATTATGAAACCAAGCCATCCCAGAAATTCGGCGATGGGGCCAGATGTCCGAAGGCTGAGACCACTTTTCAGAGCAATATATATATAGAGAGAGACCATATCTAAGACTCTGCCAAGGAGATTTATACATGAGCTATAGATGAAGTTGTAACACACATATATAGGAATGCACATGACTTATCACTCCCCCATAATGTGATGATCCATTAATATCTCAAAAGAGCCAAATAAAATTCAACTAATGAAGCAATAAAAGCTCGAAACAACACACACAAATAGATGAAGTGCATTGCGACCTATACATGCTAGATAACTCAAATCAAGCATACTAGGAGGCACAACATATACAAACACATTCTAGGTAAAACCTAAACATGCAAGGGGCTAGTAACTTTCAATGTAAACAATATAAGTACAAGTTATCGCAAAGTGGAGCATTGGATTGATAAATATGATGATAATCCACTTGACTTGGTTTTCTAAAATGAATGGTGGTTAACTTTTCTTTATGAACTAGCCAAGTCTCCAATGCCCTCCACACACCTATTGATCAAGTTTGACCTTGATGGTCCCCAACCAAGTTTGGTCCTAAGAATTAGTCACAATAGGCTTGGCAACCCAAATGGTCTTTTCTTTACCCAAACCACTTTGGGTGCCTACAAACTTGGCAAACAAATTGCCAACATTATCCTTTCTAAGTGAATAATGAGCATTGACAATCGGAGGCTTAGAGACATTACCGTTGGGACATGATGAAGATATGTGTCCCTTCTCATGGCAAATGTAGCAACATGTGCTCCCCTTTATCTTCTTCTTTACCTTCTCAACTTGGAGAACATTATCTTGGTTAAGCATGGAAAGAGGCCTTTCATTATCTTGAGATTGAACTTGAGGTCACTTCCCTTGATGCTTCACACTTGAAGCCTTCTTATTCAATGGACAAGATCTCACATGGTGTCCAACATTCTTGCACTTGAAGCAAATAATGTTGGCCAAATTCTTGACTTGATCTTGTCCTTTCTTCCTATTCTTGGACTTCTCCTTGTTGGAGATGAAATCAAGTCCTATTTTTTCTTGAGGGTCCTTTTGCACACTCAAGTTGTTATCGCAACATTTTTCCAAGTCTTTCTTTAAATTAGTGATTTGGGCCTTGAGCTCCTTGTTTTCATCTTGGTGACCATAGCCTCATGAGCTAACTTTAGCTCATCATGAGAGATTAAAAGATCCTCATGAGTGCCCGAAAGCTTTTCATGACTTTCTTCCAATTTCCCATACTTTCTAGTTAGCAAATCAAGTTGATTCCCCAACTCAACATTTTCTTTCAATATCGATGCTTCACACAAGATATAGTTAGTAGCGCAAGCATCATTATCAATATGAGAGGAGCATGTAGAAACTAGAGACTCCATATGAGTAGCTTGAAGTTCCTCATGAGACTTAGAGAGTTTGGTGAGATCTCCTTTGACATTCTTGTAGACAAGGTCAAGGTGCTCAAAATCCTCTTTAAGTTTACAATGAGTAACTTCAATCTCTTGTTTTGAAGACCTCAAGTTACTAAGAGATTGATAAGCCTTAGCAAGTTCATGTTCAAGTTGTTCACTTTTTGCTTTCTCATTAAGAAGTAAATCATTATGTTTTTTAAAGCAAGCAAGAACATCTTGGAACCTTTTATAAGTGTTATTTTTAGCTCTATGAAGAGTTTTCCCAATCTCATAGAGATTTTGAGTCAAGTCATCATCATCATATTTCTCATTACAACTATCATCATTATCACTAAGAGAATATGATACCTTGTCATTACCTCTTGCCATGAGGCACATGTGAACAAAGGGGGTTGATGATGATTCTTTTGGAGAAGAGGGTTCTCCATGAATCAAGTGTGCCTTGTCTTCCTTGATTTCCTCTACATGGTTAGTCATAGACCAACTAGAGGAAACTAAGGCATTTTGAATATGGCAGCACAAATGACCAAGCATATCATCACAAGAATTTATGAGTGAATCATTAGATGATATGCATGGACTATCTACACAAGAATGTACGACGTTTTCAGTGCTAGATATGCTCGTGTCCATGGAACCTATAATACTAGCATTTCTATATGACAGATCAACAATGATGAGCTTGACACCATCACTCCATGAGATATCTTCACTTACCATGTCATCGCCCTGTGACAGAGTGGAAGATGTCGAAGTGTCCAAGCAAATTGGAGGTGGAGGCAATGGAGAGTTCTTCGATCACTTCCTCCCAAATAGCATTGGCTCCCACAAGGTTGGACCCACCATATGTAACTTCAAGTTTGGTCCAAGCCTCATGAGCCAACAAACAAGTCGAGATTGACTTGAACACCTTGGAGGTTATAGCTTGGTGAATGACACTTAAAGCTGCACTATCAAGATGCATATCCTCAAGTGATGGAGATTGTACATCCTTTAGATTGGAATACCCTACAACAACAATCCATAAAGCATTTGGACCAATGGCTTGAAAGTGACAAAGCATGTGTAATCTCCACATAATGTAATTTGTGTCATTAAAACAAAATGTGTCATCGTGCACTAGTTCACTAGTCGACATCGTTACTCTCTAGGCGGTGAAGCCTAATAAGGAGAGACCTAGCAATGATACCAATTGAAAGGACCACGATGTCGCCTAGAGGGGGTGAATAGGCGTTTTAAAATCTTTTATGGATTTGGCTATATCCTAATGCGGAAATAAACTAAGCAGATACTTTTCAAGCACAAATCCTAAATATACTAGGCTCACTAAGTGCACCAACAACATAGGATAAACAAGATGAGAACAACAAGGATATGAGTAAGCACAAGTAAGTTACACAAACTTACTCAATGTATATCACAAGATATGGAAATGAATGTTACAAGCTAGAAATTCGCACTAAGGACAAGATATATCAATAGTAGCAAGTATGAATTGCGGACTATAAAGTGTTGGCCTAAATAATCTCTATGATATGGTAACCAACACAATATAATGAGGACAACAATATATATAGTGAATGCAATGTCAAGTGGCCAATGTAAACCACAAGTAGTGGCTAGGGTTATAAATAACCGAGGACACGGAGACAAGGATGTATCCCGATGTTCACTACCTTGGAGGGAAGCTAGTCACCGTTAGAGAGGTGGATGTTACCACGAAGGCACACCAACGCCACGAAGGCTCACCCTATTCTCCCCTTGAGATATCACCATGAAGGTGATTCTCAACCACTAGTGGTAGACCTTGAGGCAGCCTCCAAACCTTCACAAACTTTCCGGGGGACAAATCACAAGCTGATTCCTCACCGGAGCACTCCTACCGCCTAGGAGTCTCCAACCTCCAAGAGTAACAAGATCAAGGGGGAAATGCTCAAGACTTCCTCAAATCATGAATTCCTTTGGTCAAGAGAGGGAGAGGGAGTGGATCTATCACTTGATTGGAAAATCTCTCAAGAACTCTCACTAATCTCTCCAGGATTTGAGATTTGGTGTAGGAGAAGTGAGAGGGAGCCACTTTGGTGTTCTAGGGTTCTTTTGTATTGAGTGGTCAACCCCTCCATGAAGTGGTCAAGGGGTATATATAGCGTGGGTGAAAATATGGCCGTTGTAGTGTAAGTGGCTGTGTCGGGCCGGACATCCGAGCCAAGGGCCAGACATCCGGTGGCTCTGAAGTATGCACACGAACACAGAAAATAGAGTCAAGGTACAGGGCCCAGATATCTGGACAAGTCCCCGGACATCTGGCCAAAGTTGAGGCCCCAGACATCCGGACAGGTCCCCGGACATCAGGAGGACACAAACAACATTTCATTATAGTTTCTGGACGTCGGCGGCATGGATTTCCGAGGAAGATCCCGAATATCCGGGGGACACAAAAACTGCACGCACCCCAAAATTAAACCTGCATAACTTTCTCATACGGACTCCTATTTTGATGATCTTGGGCTCGTTTTGAAGCTAGCTAGTGAAAAACTCCAGGTCATCACATAGAGAACAACCCAAGATAAGACAAAATGTGAAAAGTATGCACATGTTAGATCATATACTTTAGGGAACCTAGTTGGTTATGTATTGCTTCGGTAAATAGGATTGGAGTGGAATTGAGCAAGTCCATCACAAACCCCTTTGATCCCCTCTTAATAGTGTGGGATCCCTATACTCAAGAATCATAAAAGAGCTACACTACATAGCTATCAAGAATCCATACTTGAGTGTATATGTTTCTTCGGTGGTCATCACCCCACAACACTAACGCCAAAGGAACTAATACCTTTGGCTCGAGCCTTTCACTTGAGCTTGATGTTGATGTTTCTTCTTGGCTCAAGTTGAAGGAAAGAAATTGGTGAAGTCTTCAAGTAGATCTTCCATACACAATGTGGGAAGCCTTGCTTTGTATTCATCTTCACTTTGTCCATATATGATCATCCACAAGCTTCAAGCATGTGATCCTTCGGGATGGTTATCTTGAACTTTCCCTTGTCAACCATGATCATGAACACTTGATGTCATCCTCTCATGGACACTTAGAATCTCTCTCTTGATGCGAGCCCATGAGATAACCTAACCCTCATAAATGTAGACAACACATAACATGGGTTAGTACACAAAGTGCAATTGATAATTTCTTATGATACCACAAGATCCTATGTGATGCATCATTTGCACTTGTGTGTTGACCATTTAAAGTTTGATTCTTTGATCTTTATCTTGGTCAACCTTTATCTTTACTCCATGCTTAATCTTGATGCCTTGAAGGCCATATTGAATTCTTCACTATGCTTCATTTCTTCAAGACATGATTACCCATATCTCAATTATCATATGACCATATAGAGTTTATCCATCAATACAATATTGGTCATCATTTGCTATCCTTCATGCTCCATCACAATCTATTGAGAGGCACAACGAATTCTTCACATGAATTACTTGCTTCAAGACATAATCATCCATGACTCAACATCATGATCCTATCTTCAAGCCATATGTAGAATTATTCTCTTTAATCATTCTCTCAAGATCATGATCCATCATGGCTCAACCTTGATGCAGAACTATATGTATATGGCATTCATTCCGAATCCATTCAATCTCCTTCTTGCATCAACCATGGAACAAACATCTTTCAATTCATCCAATATTCTTCATGCATTGGAAATGGAACTTTCCTTCAAATGTATAACTTAATGCAAACATTAGTCCATTAGGATTGTCATCAATTACCAAAACCACACATGGGGACTACATGCACTTTCAGGCGATGTTCAGCCTGGATCCCGGGGCGTCGACCCTGGAAGTTGGAGGCTTGTGAAGCTCGGGCTTCCTGCTACAGCATGGCATGCACTACAAGAAATATGTCAACTTGCGACCCTCCGTATTCGTTACTGAAAGGTCGTTGTTTTCCATTTTTGACTTTTTTTGACCAAAAATAGTTGGTCAAAAGCTGGCCGTCATTAATGAACTATAACAACGACCTTTTATATGATATGGTAGTAGAAGGTAACGACGAAAACAAAAGGTCGTTGATCCTACGACCAATTGTTTTGCTCACTGGCAGCCTGTCTAGGCCACGTCGGATCCAACGTGGCAAGCTGATGTGGCAAAATTGCAACCAATTGGATTGGTCATTGATAAGATTCAGCCCGGTCTTGTTTGGCCATCTATATGGGTCAAGCCCAATAATTCAGCATTTTTAATATATATTTTTCTATTAATTTTGGTTAGCTACATGGGCCGAGCCCAATAAAAGGACGTATTATTTTCTTTTTGGAACTCAAGCCTCTTACATTCCATTTCCTTTTGGGGCCACAACTATTTTACAATCCTTTTTTTTGGCCTCGGCCTTTTCACTCCATTCACTTTTTGGGCCTTGGCCTGGTTAGTTCAACTCATCACTTTTCTATTTCTGACATTTTCACGGTACACAAATGACAAATAATTCAAATGAGAAAACTGGATTCTTCAAACGATAGCCAAAATTATCCTATTACAGTCTTTACATAATGTTAATACAACCAGATATGATACTAAGTACAATATAGTACACTATAACTAGTTACAGAGTATAACCAGAACACAAGGAAGATTGATAGATAACCACCAGGCTTCATCATCTTCCTCTTCCAACTTCTGAACATCATCTTACAAAATGTCATGCCATTGCAATCTGGATCCATCTTGTAAAACATATCAAACACAAATAGTTAAGAAGATTAGAGGCCGAGACATAATTGGAAGACAATACAAAAACATGAAACAGTAAAGAAGTTTGTTTTGCTTACTGCTACCTAAGCATTGAACGGTAGCATAAGCAACTACAACATAAGCATTTAATCAACAACAACACAAGCATAAGCATTGAATCAACAGCAGCACAATAATGAGCAGTAGCAGCACAAGCAGCACCACCACCAGCACAAGTGCACACCTATTCAAGTAAGTAACTAGCAGCAAGAGCATTCAAACAACTAGAGAAGCACAATATGAAGCAGAAACACAAGCATTCAAAGAGAAACAAGCCAGAAAGCAACATCCAACAAACTAGTAGCTTAATGGTAGAAAAATATGAAGAATAAATGATGAAGAGGTTGACGAAATGGTAGATATATGGTAGAAAAATATGAAGAATAAACGATGAAGAGGTTGAGAAAAATATGAAGAATAAATGATGAAGAGCTTAATGGTAGATATATATACATAGAAAAGGTCGTATATATACACAGATTTAACACCTAAATCGCATCAGGCTTCAAAATTAACAAGTTTGCTAGTTATTTGCCGAGGAAAAAAATAAAACGGCTGCCACTCTTGCTCTTGCATAACACATCAACGTAATAATAATCCATCAGCTAGCAATTACTAGTTTATGGGGAGATAAATAGCTAGCAATTACTAGCATAACACAACAACGTAATAATAACCCACTCTTACTCTGCAAAGTTTGTGCCCTAAAGTAACCAGGTACATCTATGAGTCACTTATGGGGAGATAAACAAGCAGAGGACCGGGAGCTATTTCGCTCGAGCAGAGTGCACTAGCATGCTAGTCTAGAGATGCAGGTACAGAGTAGCCTAATGGAGAAGTGATGGTAAGTGATGAGGAAGACGTACTGCTGGTCCGTGGAGGGAGCAATGGCGGGGAGGGCCGTCGGGGCGGAGAGGAGTGCCTCGCGGCGCGGAGGGAGTTGAGGTGCTCGCTGCTGCCTTGGCCTTGGCGGCAGCCATCTGAGTTGCATGCAGTTGTCCCCTCCTCCAAGGAGACAACCGACACCTTCTTGGCTAGGCCTGGGCGCAAGAATAAGAAGGACCACGACTTCAGGTATAGTGTTAACCTGAAAGACAAGACAAGGGTGTATTCAAAACTGTAGAACTGGAGAAGATAACACAAGGTTATAACAAGACTGTTTAAAACTGCAGAACTAGCAGCACTACTGATGCAGTCGAAATGATAGTGAATTAGTGAGGATTGAGGAGGTAAGTTGTGTGTGGAGGGTAAGGTAAGAAAAGGGGCAAGAACACACAATAAAAGGTCTAACACATATATCACACAAAACAAGTAGCTAGCATCATCTTACATTACAGACACACACACACACATTAATGATTAATCCAATCTCAATTATATCACACTAATAATAGTAAGCATAATAATTAATCAAAAATATCCATGGATGATTGGATGTAATAGTGCTAGGTAGAATAAAATGGATGTTGTGAGCTCGGGGTCATCAGTGGCAGTGACAACCATTCACTTGGATCCATGGACATACTAGCTAGTGGAGTAGTGGCAGTTCTAGGTACAACTGTACAAGAAGATGAATGTCGGTGGGAGGTCTGATAACGTCCGCGCATTCTTCAACGTCGAGTCCGCAGTGGGGTCGGGGAAGCATAATTCTTTAGTACTAAAAATTGAACCATAGTTCTTTAGTATTGTTGCACGAACAGACTGAACCAAAACTTGATGTGTACGATAGATACACACACAACTTGCTCCAATTTCAGTCATCCAATAGGGATGGCATAGTAATTAGTTTTGGTACAGTAATTAATTTGAACCAAAATGGTTGAATAGACAGATGGTAAAGTAATTGCAGATCTCCCAATGTTAAATTTATTGCGATGTTATGAGATCCAAAAGTATCCTAGTAATATGTGGTATGCTTAGTAATCGTTACAGACCGAACAATTTATGCATTTGAAGTAACAATAAATAAATGCCCCGTGCTATCCCTCAAATAATTAACTAATCAGAAAAGGTTAAGAACATGAAGATTTGCCATTAACTGAATTTGCCTGCACTAGTGTACCAACAGTCAACAACATTGAATTTCTAGTGACAAGACTGAACTTGGAAAGGAGAAGACTTGATCAGAAAGTGCACTGCACTGTTGGGGTACCAACCTACAATAGAACCATGGTACATCTTTTCACTAGAGCCCTCAGTAGAAATTAAACAAGCATATCATCACTAGTAGATGAAATCAGATGTAGACTTGATTGATAAATCCACTAAACCCCGACACCGGTTGTGGCATGAAAGAAGCTAGGTCATGCTCCTCCGCTTAAGCTTCATCTTCTGCGTCGGGCTGCAACACACACAAGGACATAGTCATATCACCAATGAAAGCACCAAATCATAACCGAAAATACTTTTGAAAATTTCCAGTTTTGGCCTAAAAATGGTGGTTATTTTCATTGTCATGCTACATGACAGAAAGCATACCAAGATTCATCCCAACACAAGAAAAATATTACACGATTATCATGCATCTCTAGAACAGCACAACAACTTAATCTTCATCATCTTGCATTCCTATTGAATAAAAGAGCAGCAAGACATGTCATGCATGTGGCGTACGCAGGTGAGAAGACTAGATTACCTTGTCTGGGTCGGCGGGGTATATGCAGGTGGCGTACTTGTAGCAGCTGAGATCGATGTGGATGCGCTCGGCGATGCAGATGGCCACGAGCCCGGTCGTACTGGATCTGGATGGTGCCGGTGAAGGCGCCACGCATGACATAGACTTGGTTCACGCCGGCGTACACGATGTCATCCCACGCCCGGCCCTCTCCCCCCCACGGCCCCAGCCCCGCCACCACCGGCTCCTTCACCATGGCCGCGTATGGCACCTCCTTGTCGACGTCCCCTGAGTCGTCCCTCGGTGCATATGGGCGCACTGACGAGAGGACGCGGCAGCAAGGCAGGGGAGTGCGGAGATGGTGCGATGGTAGGGGAGGTGGTGAATGGAGAGGACAAAGGTTGTGGTGGTGGGCAGGGGGGAACGAGTGAAGGGCTCATCGGATCTAGAGAGGCGAGAAGGGGAGGTTTGGTGAAGACGTGGACGGCGGTGGGTGGGGGCGGCGGCGGTGAGTTGGAGACGAGGGCGGGGGCGATTGGATCTAGAGAGTGAGGGACAATGAAAGTGTGGGTGGGTGGTTAGGGTTTTTGTTTTTGAGAAGAGGCTCCACCGTAGGATGGGTGCTGATAGATGGCTTGGATCGCGTCCAATTGGGTGATTCGCGTGAAGGCAGCTTCTCGCCTCTCATTGGCCAGTTTGAAACTCGTGTTTTTACCCGAAATCTTGAGACAAAATTATAGAAAATTTCAAGGTTTGATACAAAATTAGACTACACCATTTTTCAGAAGTACTGGATCACATTCTGAGTGTCAAGATGTTTTAATCCACGCTTATCAAAAAATCACTTCCCATTTTTTGAGTGCCTAAAATGAGCTTTTTTTGTGAAGGACCTACCAAATATTTGTTGCAAAATTGGAGAAAATAAATTTAATAAAATATTAGGCCATCTTTCATGTACAATTAACAAACTGGATGGGTGCCAAAAGCTTTCGATCCACCTCTAGTGAAAAAGACAAAACTCTGCCGATTTAGTTGGAAGCGGGTCAAATTTGAACTACAGGTGCCTCATAGTTTGCTCATGATTTTTTACAAAAATCATTTATAGGTAAATAAGTATCTATTTAATCATAGATACAACAAAATTTTGGCAATATTCAACCCCTAGCTATGAACGGTCATGCCCGCCGTTTCGACCGCATTTTGAAACGGGCATAAATAATTCCAAAAAAACAAAAAATGCAAAACCTTTGCATTGTGTCATCATATGTGACCAAGATACCAGGAAAAATAATAAACTTGTAATATGGTAATTATTTTAAAAAAGTGTTCTTAGAAATGAGTTATCATGTGTGAAGATGCATGGCTTTCAAGCCAAATGATCAATCTTATGGCCACATTCATGGCATAGTTGTTCAAATGATCTCATATTGTGCACAAGGGTGCATCTTGGAATGACAAACAACGTTGCCTAAGGAAGTTTTCATTTTCTTTGCACGAAAAAATCATTTTCCATTTTTTGAGTGCCCCAAATGAGCTTTTTTGTGAAGGACCTACCAAATCTTTGTTGCAAAATTGGACCAAATCAATTTTATAAAATATTAGGCCATATTTAATGCCCAATTGACAAAAAATTTGGGTGCCAAAGGCTTTCGATCCACCTCTAGTGAAAAAGACAAAACTCTACCAATTTAGTTGGAAGCGGATCAAATTTGAACTAGAGGTGCCTCATAGTTTGCTCATGATATTTTTCAAAAATAATTTATAGGTAAAGAAGTATCTATTTAATCAGAGAGCCAACAAAATTTGGAAACATTCAACCCCTAGCTAGGAACAGTCATGCCCGCCGTTTCGACCACATTTTGGAACGGGCATAAATAATTCGAAAAAACAAAAAATGCAAAACCTTAGTGTTGTGTAATAATTTGTGACCAAGTTACCAGGAAAAATAATAAACTTGTAATACGGTAATTATTTTAAAAAAGTGTTCTTAGAAATGAGCTATCATGTGTGAAGATTCATGGCTTTCAAGCCAAATGATCATTCTTATGGCCACATTAATGGCATAGCTTGTACAAATGATCTCATATTGTGTGCAAGGGTGCATGTTGAAATGTAAAACAATGTTGCCAAAGGGACTTTTCATTTGTTTGCACAAAAAATTCATTTTCCTTCTTTGGAGTGCCCAAAATGAGTTTTTTTGTGAAGGACCTACCAAATATTTGTTGCAAAATTGGAAAAGATCATTTTTATAAAATATTAGGCCATATTTAATGCCTAATTGACAAAATATTTGTGCGCCAAAAAGCTTTCGATCCACCTCTAGTGAAAAAGACAAAACTTTGCCGATTCAATAGGAACCGAGACAAATTTGAACTGCAGCTACCTTATAGTTTGCTATTTATTTTTTCAAGAAATCATTTCTAGTTACATAAGTATCTATTTAATCAGAAATACATGGTTTGGTGGCGATACGTCGAGGTTTGGACAGTGGCCGAGTGCCCCAACTCCAGAGCGCGTAAACTCGCATAACCGCTGCGTGGTCACCGTGTGACCGTGGCGTTACCATGCATTCTGGGCAGCCTAGGCATGTCTAGTGTGTTGGGCACTCTCCAGGTGGGTGCTAGGAAGAAAATGACAACATAAGGTTCTCACGAGGAGACCGAACTATGCTCAAACATGAATTAGCGGCCACGTGTTTGATTAGCGGTACGGGAAATGCACATGGACAATGGGCGTGAGTTTTGGCAGAGGATGATAACCTACTAAGAAGACTGTCTTCACAAATTTTCAGCTCAAATGGAGGAGCCTAGGTGGTACTTGCTTTGCAAAGTACCACACTAGAAAGAAATATGAATGTTGAAGCTCGGCTCGAAATAGTGAATGGATTGAGCCGAAATTTGGTGGAGGATGGTTATTTGGGCATAGGAAAGTGATATACAAAATTGATACCATTTGGACATGCCAAAGTGGTACTTCCTTCACAATGCTCTTCTCTGGACAAAATCTTGGGGAAATTAGTGAGAGAAACTGGATAAATGAAACGAGCTCAAATTTGGTGTAGGTAAGTTACATAGGTTTTGTCATGCCCTCGTAAATGTTTAGAAATAATTAAGCAATATATAATATAGTTGCTTCACAAAGCATCTCTCTGGATAGGAACTTTGGAATTTTTTTGAGGAAGATTTACTAGAAAAATTGAGCTGAATATTATCATGTGGCAACGATTTGGGTTTGTAAGAGTGCCCAAAAAGTTTAAGGGTAATAGGACGGGTCTAGATAGCACTTGCATTGCAATGTGCCAATCTAGCCATAAATAGAAATTGAACCTGGGCTCACATAGCTGATTTGATTGAGCTGTAATTTGGTGCAGGGTGATAATGTGGGCATATGAAGCAACTGCATAAATTTCATGCCATTTTGATATATAAAAATGGTACTTCTTTCACAATGCTCTCCATTGAATAGAAAATTGGGAAAATATTGAGGGAAAGTGGTTAAATTAAATGAGCTAGAATTTGGTGGAGGGCGGTTCTATGGACAGGGTCATGTCCTAGTAAATTTGTAGCAATTATAAAGCAATATAAGATATAGTTGCTTCACAAACTGAAAATATTACCAGAAATAAAGATTGGATGGTGAGCTCTTATGGATTGTTAGATGGGGCTAAAGTTTTTTGGAGAGCTATGATATGAGCACATAAAAGATGTGGAAAAAATTCAACTCATTAGGATATGCATAGCTAGTACTTCCTTTGGAAAGCTTCTAGTTGAACAAAAACTTTGGAAATTTGCCGAGGAAGATTTACTCGGCAAATGGAGCTGAATTTTGTTATGAGGCAATGATTTGGATAGGAAAGAGTGCCCAAAAGTTTTGAGGGCAATTAAGAATATATAAATATCACTTCCTTCCCAAAGTGTTGTTCTGAACAGAATAGGAAAATGAATATTGTTGAATTATTTTTGAACTAGGCAAGGAAGGTTTTTGACATATTTGACGAATATATAATCCAAAGAATTTATGAGAATTGTTTGGGAATTTTGGGAATAACAAAAATATAGGTTGCTTCACAACCTAGGGCAAAAATTGACACATGGACATGACACATAGGCAAAACTGACGAGGTGGCGCCTAGTCATCGCAACCCACCACAATTTACAAGGTTATGACCATCTGTATTGGTCGTGTTCAGCTAGAAATAAGGCAGCGAACCAGTGTTGTCTGCTTTATGACCATTTCGTGTAAGGAAATTACGACCTTTCTGATCAAAATGGTCGTTATAGTTGAGGGTTTGGAGACCTCCGAACAGCTTATGACCAATTGGTATCAAATGGTCATAGATTTACGACCATTTCTTCCAGGGTCACTAACAGAAAGTCACAAGTTGACATATTTCTTGTAGTGTTGGTGCAGTCCCTGTCCAAGGTGGATCTGCGCCGACGATCTAGTGGTTTTTGCTACTAACTCGTTTGGATCAGAGACGGTGAAGAGCTGGGGGGGTCTATCTCGGGGGCTCTCGCGGTTTGGCGAGGTGGGGTGGGCGCCCTCCTCCCAGGCTCCAGTGGTGGCACACTCAGGCAGTGGCCGGTGCGCCTGGATTCCTACGGTGGCAGTGCCGTCGTGGATGGTCGCCGGATCTAGGTGGCTAGATCTGGGGCTTTGAAGGCAGTCGGGACGTTGCACAGGTTGTTGGGTGGATTTCTATGGGACGGATCCAGGTGAAAACTTGGTTTTTGGTCTGTGGCTAGAGCCGGTGATGGCGACGCCCTTATCGTCGTTTCCTTCATGAAGGCATCATCAAGGTGAAGCTCCCAATTCCACCCAATATTGTCGTAGGGAACCCTAGATTAGCAGATCGGAGGACGGTGACACTCTTGTGTCATTTCCCCCTTGGGGGCGTCATTCTTGGAGGTGTACTCGGGCTCGAAGGACAAGTGGATGGCTTCTTTGGCTGAGGGGTGCTTCATCCTATATATTCATGGCATTGGATCTAGGCGGCATGGAGCAGTGGAGGCTTGGTGTCCAATATGTAGTGATGGACTCACCTAGGAGGATGACGCTGTCTGGCGCCGCGGTGGCGTCGATGAACAAGAGGCCTGGCAAGGTGGATGTGTTAGTAGCTGCGAGGATGGATCAACGGAAGACGGAGGTGACGGCCCTTGTAGCGTGCATATGTGGTGCCCAATGGGAGTGCGCCGGACAACGTCAAGGGGATACGTGTAGCGACATGTGTTGTCTAGATGGTGGCTTCTAGCTTATTGATGTACTTTTTAAGGTCTTAATGACTAATTAATAAAATGACTTGCATGCATCGTTCAGATGCAAAGGCGAGGGGTATATCCTTCTTTTCTAAAAAATGTAATAATAGAAGAAAAAGAATGAGATATCAGGTTGTGGAATCACCGGAATTTGATACTTGAAATGCTGTGAGAGGCCATATGCATAATGAGAGCCAAAGGATGCACTAGGTGGCAAGTGAGATGGCGACCCTGCCGGGAAAAAACAAGAGCGCATCTACGTCATCGTTACAGGACAACATGGTGGAATATTGGCAGAACGCCCACGTACGGCCCGGCCATTGGACTGCTTTCTTTGTTTCCTCAACGCTGGTCCCGTTGTTTCTTTTTATAAAAAATATAGAGTTGGCGAAGCTAAATTAATCTAGCCAGCGATTCCTAACATTTGACGAGCGTTTTCATTGAGATTTTAACTATTTCATGACGCCCACGTAGGGCCTTTTACTCTTTCTATTTTAAGTGAACGTGGGGCCTTTTACTAACCAAGTCAGTATTCGTTGCGAGGAATGTGCTGTTTGTTAATAAAAACCAGCAACCTTTTGTCATTATATCATTTGCTCAGCTAAAGAAACAGTGTATAATCACCAATTATGCTGTTTTGCGAGTTCGTTGCCTGCAGAAAATCATAATCTTTTGCGAGTTCGTTTCCTGCAAAGAAACAATGCTGGCCAATTAGTTATCGTGTCTTGCCAGTTCTTTTTTTTTTCTTTTTCAGGAATTTTCGTTGCCCGCAGAAAAAGAATGATGCCCAATCCCCGATGATACATTTAAACAGAACGACCAGAGTAGACCGTGCCATTATCACGGCGCTAATACTAATTTGTACATTAGTCAGCGACAGTATGTTATTAGCGCAACTCAAGCAGACCCGTATATCGCGACATTACACTTCGCAGAAAACATTTTTTACGGACTAAAAAGTGTCGCGACAGAAAATAACCCAAATCGTGAAACTGTAAAACAAAATATTCTGAAAGAATAAAGAATATTCTGTTTTATAGTTACGCGATGCGGATTTTGTTCTGCCACGGCCCTTGCTAGCCCACAAACTGAAAAAAATTCAAACTTGACAATTTGACAGCAATTCTGCTGATTTGCAGCAGATTTGAACAATCAAACACAGTTTGCGCATGAATTAAATCATAGTTTTTGAGCAAGATGCTAAAAAAACGTCATGCAAAAGCAACTACCATCTTGGTCATCGTTTTTGCTCTCCACAATCGCAAAGAAACCTCATGCAAAAGCAATCATCATCTCCGTGACCATTATTGTCAACATCATCACTCTCCACCACCGACACCCATTCCCCCACCGGCAACAAAGCCACCACACCTTGCGGTCACCATCCTTCTCTTCAAGATTTCTCTTCTTGCCATATCATGTCATTATTTGGTGATGTCGTCTGTTTCATTGTGAAACCCCTCTTCCTTGATTAAGAGTCACTTTTCTTGCTTCACCCCATTTTCTTCCTCGCCGTGATCTTACACGCCACCATCCAACTCAACGTAACCATAATAACCGATCGATGCTTGATCAATGTTGATGCTGTTGTCGTCTAACAAGTGCTTAAACTCCGCAGTCGCATTCAGGCCGTTCCTACAATTACGATCAATAATTCACAAACAAACATAAATGGGAAACAAAGAAATAAGTTAAAAAAGTTTCATACCTTGCACCCATTTCGTCAAAGACGTTGGACGCGGCAATAGCATAGCCGTCCGCGAGCATCATCGGGGTTGCTCTCACCGATGCAACCGAAGGAGGCGTTGGCGGGGTTGGTCTTGCACCCACCTTCTTACACTTCACACCCGAGACCTTACCTTTTCGGACCGGCGCCGACCTCCTTGGAATCGCAGTGTCGGAGATGGTGGCGGCGACCACGCGTGCCTGCCCGGCGAAGGCAGCCGATAAGCCGCCCTGGACGATGGCTTTGTCCCGCCGCTTGCAGGGTGGCACGGACGAGGGTTGGACGACGTCGGGCGCGACATGATCGGCGACGAGATCTAGCGGATGGTTTGGTGTGTGGCTGACCTTGACAGTGACGGACGACGGCTCGAAGGCTTTCATGGCGGCGACAGGCGAACGCAGATGGTGCTCCGGAGCAGCTGGAGGGAGATCAACGAAGGTGGGCCGAAGTGGAAGCGAGAACTGCCGCGCGGAAATGTCCCTCCCATCAAAAACCACTGTCGATAGGGGTCGAGCTCAGGTCGCACTTCCAGCCCGTAAATCTAAAGGTTGAGGGTGAACTTTTAATGCGCCCTACAACTTTTTTTTTACGTTTTGGCGACTGATATGGGATCTGTTCGAGACACATTTCCAATGCGAAACAGTAAAAATGCGGTTATTTGCGGGTTCGCGTAATGTACTGGGTTCACTAGAGTTGCTCTTAGTGACACGTACGGTGAGTTTTTCGCGGTCGGTCAGCTGGACTGCGGTATCCTTATTTGTTCGAACAAAATACATCCCATCAGGGAATGTGTCACTTGCATAAGGACCGCGACCCGACGCGACGCAACGGAACGTGTGTCTGTCGATCAAAGGATCAGTCCCATGCATTACCGTCCAAGGAACGGAAGGGAAGGGAACAAGCTGCATGACCGTACCACACGGACCACCGAATGCACGCACGTACATGGTCTTTGGGCCTCGGCCCGTTTGCACACGAGGCCTTGGCCTGTCCCGTTCCAGTCATCGTTCATTTTGTGGCTTAGTTGGCGGGCCACTGAATTAAAGTTGAAACTTTGGAATTTTGTTCACCCACGCATATAATTGGCTGCATTTCAGTTGGACAATGTCCATGTGTTGTAACGAGTCATAAATATTCAAATATGTTAGTTTGTGATTTACCTATCCATATTAATGTGATTGTGTAAATAAATGATCTTCAAATACTACCTTGATTTACCTTATATTTCCATGAGAAGTTTTATAAGTAAGTAAATTAAAATAAGACTGATTAAGAAGAAGTAAATTAAGGTGACTGATTATCATACGGCGATGGTGGCACAAAGGGGTGATGGAAAGAAAAGTAAAATATGAAACCTTACATTCTTTTTAAGTACTACTTGGACAATGTCCGTGCATTGCAACGTGATATAAATATTCTAGTACGGGAACTTATGATTTATTTGTCCATATTAATGCGAGTGTATAAATAATGTTTATCAAATTCCGCCCGTGATTTAACTTATACTTCGATGAGAAGTTTAATAAGTAAATCAAAGTGAAATTGGTTCAAAAGACATTGAAAAGGTGGGACAAAGGGGTCGTGGGAAGCAAAATGAAAGATGGAACCTTAAATATTTTTAAGTAGTATATATGCTAGGATAATGTCCATGCTTTGTAATAAGATATAAATATTCTAGTATGTTAACTTGTGAGTACTTTCTCATATTAATGTAATTGTGTAAATAAATCTTTATCAAGCCTGCGTATGATTTATCTTATATTTTGATAAGAAGCTTGGTAAGCAAATTAATGTGTTTACAGAAGGTAAGTAAACTAAGGTGATTGATTATCATACGGAAAAGGTTGGACGAGTGGTTGGTGAAAAGAAAAATAAAACGTGGAACCTTACATTCCTTTTACATAGTAGATTTGGAGAAATAAATGGTTATCAAATCCTGTCCATGGTGTACCTTGTATTTTGATGAGAAGTTTGGGAGATAAATTAAATTAAAATTGGTTTAGAAGTAAGTAAATTTAGGTGATTGGTTATCATATGATGAAAGCTGGTCGAAGGGGATGTGGGAAAAAAGTGAAACATGAAACCTTATATCTATATACCAACATAAAAGACTGAAAGGGGCTGATCCAACTAATCTCAGCCATCAAATCAGGTTAATCCAATGACTCAACATGCCCTAATGATGAGCTCTCAACATGTTTATTGTGAAATCGATACCATATTGAATATCAGTACTAGCATTAATCATATAATTAAAGCACAAATAATATCATGTCCAATATATGCCTATAGTTAATATACTGTCTAATATAAACGTGCATTGCACATACACATTTCCTAGTTCTTTTGACATGGTAGAGACCAAAGATTAATAGTTCATAATTGATTGTCCCTAAAAAACATTGCGAGTTAATCCATATTAGTTGGTTGTAGCAATACAAAAGTAGCATAGTTTGTTTTTACTTCACATATAAGTTTATCTTAAGTAAACTTTCTGAAGTTTGGCAAAATTTATAGTACTGTTGGTCAAAGTTTTTGATAGCCAACTATAGCTCAGCTATAGCGGGGCTATAGTTCTTTGAGCAGGTGCCACTATGTCGCATAGCCCGCTAAACTTACGAAATAACCGGCTATCGCAGGCTATAGTCTAACTATAGCTGATTTGAAGGGTCGTCGCTATTTGACATAGCCCACTATTTAAAACATTGGTATCGGTAATTTGCATTAGAGTTTGGGCCAATCCACACCCGATGAACAATAACTTCAAATAAAACTAAAGAAATTAAAAAAATCTATTTTTTTGGCATCGAAAATGCTCAGGTGTGCAAGGAGCATGCATATTTTTGGGTAGTTTGGCCATTCGAGGACCTATAGGAAAAAAATTGGGTCCAAAGAGTGTTCTCTGTTTCAAAGTTTCTTTCACAACCGAATTTTATTTCTAGTTTTGCCTTGATCTACTTGAATGTCCAAATAAAATGAACTTTTGCATGCACATATCGTATTCAAACATCTTGGGTGCAAAAAATAATAGATTACTTTGATTTTCTTCCTATTACATCTGAATTTATTCTTCACGTTGTGGTGCAGATGCACCTGGGTACCAAATCATTACACCGGGGGGAGTATATATATATATATATATATATATATATATATATATATATAGATTTAGTATTTACAAAGTTTGACTTAAGAAAAACCTAATACGATGTGCAAAACGAAATAGAGGGGGTACAACTCTAGGGAGTTCTAACTGATGTATTTAGAACTGGGGTAAAGAAAACACTGGAAGCGTGGCATAGTCCCATAGTGTGACACGATGGTGACTCCACGCGCCCTCCCGGCCCTTCTCCATGCCTTCCCTCCACTCACTGCCATCGTCGCGCCATCGGGTAAATTTCCTGACGATAGGCAGTGACGGCTTCTACCCTTTCTCCTCTCTCCCACTTTTATCTTATCCTCCCTCCTCTCTCATGTCACATGCTTCAAACCCTAGTCGGGCTTGCATGGGTCATCGCTTGCTGGCTGGATGCCTTTGTGTGTCCCGCCTTTGCCTGCCATGTGAAGGTTGTGACCTCATCCCCTTTCTCCATATAAGTGGCCATGTATTGTTTGGGTGCTCGCCCTCTCCCCGTGCAAGGGAGGGTGGGGGCAGCCTTCTTAGACGATGACCCGTCTAGATTCAGCCTCTACAATTGGCGGGGACCAATCTGGGACTCGATGGTAGGATTCACCTGCGTCCAGATCTGACTGTACTAGTTGGCGGGCACATGGTTAGGTTTTGTCCAGAAATGTGAAGGAGATGCATTCCCGTTGTTTCCTTCTGGTTGCAGTTCATGTCGGCCAGTTGCGATGGTAGAATTGGGGCCATGGATGTGGAGGAAGCAGCCCTGAAAGGCATGCTATCCGGATGGCTCTCTGGCGAGTAGCATTGTGGCATGTAGTGGTGGTGTTCTCCGACCATGTGGTATGTGATATGCACTGTGGAGGATGGTATATGAAGTTATCACGCGTGGTGGCTGATACATCTCCGACGTAGCTATAATTTATGATTGTTTCATGCTATTATTTTATCAATCTTAGATACTTTATATGTAGTTTTGTATCATTTTTGGGTCTACCATACTAACTCAGTGTCCGAGTTGTTGTTTTTTTTCCATTTTTTAGGTTTTTCAGGAAATCAATTCCAAACAGAGTCCAAACGTGAGGAAACTTTTTGATGATTTTTCTAGACCAAAATACACCTTAGAAGCTTCGGGGGAGGGCTGGAAGATCTATGAGGAGACGACAAGGCAACATGGTGTGTCCTGGGGGGGAGGGCATACCCAGATGTCTTGTGGATCCCCCGTGGCTTCATCTGACTGAATTACATCGCTATAAATTCCAATATATTGTAAAACTCCTAGAGAGAGACCCAAAACAATTTTTCCATCGCCGTAAGTCTCTGTTCTTCCGCGATCCCATCTGGATGCTTTTTCAGGTACTCTTTGGAGGGAGAATCGATCATGGAGGCCATCTTCATCAACCTTGCTGCCTTGATGATGATGTATGAGTAGCTTACGATAGACCTACGGGTCCATACTGAATAGCTAGACGACTTCTTCTTCTCTCTTTGATCTTCAATACCATGTTCTCTTTAGAGATCTATTCAGTGTAATCCTTTTGTGCGGTGTGTTCGTTGGGATCCCATGAATTTTGGGTTTATGATCAGATTATGCATTGAAAGTTATTGAGTATTTTATAAACTTTATTATGTGTGATTTATATAGCTATCTAATGACTTCCTATCTATGGGTTTTCTTTGGCCAAGTTGATCTATCGATCTTGCATAGTAGTCGGTTCAATCTTGTTGTATCCTCGCCTAGTGACATGAAGGGGTAGCGAGGTACGTATTGTATTATTGGTACTATGGATGAAATAATGGAGTTCCATCATATTGATTGGTTATATTTTGTCTACATTATGTCATCTTGCTTGAAGTGTTACTCTGTTCGTATGAACTTAATTATCATAGATGGAGGCGGGAGTCGGTTGATTGTCGGAGTAATAGTAGTAGATGAATGAACGAGACGGAGTACTTGTCATGGACATAATGCCTATGTATTTGATCATGATCTGAATAGCATCAAAACTATGCGTTCTTCTATAAATTGGCCAACAATAATTTGTCTACCCACGGTATGACATGCTATTAAGAGAGAAGCCTCTAGTGAAAACGATGCCCCCAGGGTCCACTTTATTCATATTACAAAAACCAAAATTATATTGCTACAAATTATTTACTTTTATTTTACTTTGCAATTTATCAATCTATCACTATGCTATTTAATCCTTGCCACTAACGGGTACAAGGGGAATGATAGCTCTCTTGCCCGCGTTGGGTGCTAGTATTTGCTCTTTGTGTGCAGGTGTGGTTGACGGTCGTTTGCCTGGTTCTCCTAATGGTTTGATAAACCTTCGTTCTTAAATGAGGGAAATAATTTTCTTTACTTTATTACATCATCCTTCCTCTTCGGGGAAATCCCAATGCCATCACAAGTAGCAGAAGAATTTCTAGTGCCGTTACCAGGTAGACATCATTAAAAACTATAAAGTTCCTTCATACAAATTATCAATTACTTGTTCTACTTTCTGTTAGATTTCATTTTCTTTTATATAAAAATTATGAACACAAAAATATTTATTTTGCTTGTTTGCTTGCTTAGAACTGCTATCATGTGTGAGTTCGAGAAAGTTACTGTTGAAAGAACTAGTGGACATAGTCCTAGAGATACTTATCGGGAAATGCCATAGTTAGTTAATCTTGATGATGAACCTCATGATAACAATTCGCCTCGTGGTATGGACACTAAATTTTTTTATGTTCGAAGTGGGAACATTACTGGAAAAAAATTACTAATTAAGAATCCTTTATGTCTACGGGGCGTAGCAACAAATGAAGTATCCATCCTTAAAAGAACAAAAAGGTATGCTAACGCCATTTGTTCTCTCCTAGTTAAACTTGAAAGGAAATTTATTTGTGCTCACCACATCTTGTAACATTTATTCTATGAGTTATCAAACTTTAATGATCCTAAGGCAAATAAATTTGCTACGATTATACTCATGAATGAGTTTGACTACCTAATTCAAGAAGCCAGAGCAATCTTTGATCGTTATAATATGAATTATGAGAATATTATTATATATAAAGTTATTCATGATAAATAATACATGCGTAGATTCATCATTGAAAACCAAGATTCCTACATGGAACATGCTACAAACAATGTCCCACATCTACATTTAATCCAGCATCTATTTAATAACACCAATGATCAATATGCTTAGATCGTTAGAGGAAACCAACAAGGGTTTGATGAATATTGCTTTGACAAGGTTAATATCCATTTAGAAGATCAACTTACCGTTACATATAAAAGGTCCCTTGATGACCATAAAAATCCCATTGAAATTACAATCCCCTTTCAAGTACTTTGAGCTCACTTGATAGGAAATCAATTACTGGAAAAAGGGAGCTAGTTTGGAAAGCTTATCAATACACTCTCTTTAAAAGGGCCATAAGTTTGGATAATAATGAGAAAACTTAAAACTATGCATGCTGCCTAGCTAGGGGCATAAAACAATAGGGCTTGTTGGGAGGCAACCAAATAGTTATCTAATTTTTTTGTTTTTACTGTTTGTTCTTGAGTCATAGAATGATTATTTCCACTGTAATGATTGTGTTTATATATTTTAATTAGTATTTGTGCCAAGTAAAGCCTTTGGGATAATTTGGATGATAGTAGAATTGATTTTGTGCAAAAAGTGAAAATTTTACGCCGAGTATTTGATTTTTTACTAGAACGAGAAAAATTGCTGAAATTTTTAGAGGTAAGTTCCTGCAAATTTCCAACATTGTCCTAATTTTTCAAAGAAATTGGATTTATAGAAGTATGATTTTAGTACAGATCATTATACACTGTTCTGTTTTAGACATATTCTGTTTTTTATTGCGTAGTGTGCTTGTTTTAATGATTCTATGAATTATATCGGGGGGTATAAGTCATTGAAGAGTTAGAATACAATAGTTATATTGCAAAACAACAATTAATGAGTGTATATTAGTAGCTAAGTTTATGTTTTGCCGATTATACTAATGGATCTCATGAGGTTTCTATTGAGTTTTGTGTGCTGAAGTTTTCATGTTTTTGATGAGATCGCGATGGATGTAGGAATAAAGAGCGGCAAGATCCTAAGATTGGGGATTACAAAGGGATGCAAAATTAATATTCAAGGAAGACTCAAGCATCTAAGCTAGGGGATGTGCCGGATGGCATCCCCTATTTCGTCCATAATTCATCAGTTTTATACTTGGAGCTATATTTTTATTCATCACATGATAGGAGTTTTCTTGGAGCATCATGTACTATAGATTTATTTTGTTTGCTTTCTAGTTTGCCAAAATAATTGTTTGCCACACACATCTTTTGCGAGAGACACACATTCATCACGATTTGTTATAATACTCTATGTGCTTCACTTGTATCTTTTGAGCTATGCAGTTTCTCATATGCTTCACTTATATCTTTACAGCACACTACTGGTTATATGATTTATAGAAATGATTACACTCTCATACTTCACTTAAATATTTTTGAGATTTTAAATAGGAAGTGGTAATGTGCACATCTTATAATGACTAGTATGAAAATGATACGTGTATAAGACTGACATAATAAAAAAATCATGTAGATCGCTGAATATGATTCGTATGACTTGATTATATTAATGTCATAATCTGAAAGGGTATAGATTCATGATAATTGGTTAGTAAAGATATCGATACTAAAGCTTTTTATTAACTACTCATTTAAGTGTCGGTTATGGCATGATCAGGATGTTGGACCATTTTTATTCCTCGTTGAAATCCTTGTGTTGTTTGAGTTGGGGGCGCGAGATGGTTAAATCCTCCCAACCTCCTCTCTAGGAGCATGCGAGTAGTACTTTTCTTTGAGGGCTAATATTGTTTTGCAATAAGTATATGTGTTCTTTATGACTAATGTGAGTTCATGGACTATACGCACTCTCACCTTTTCACCATTGCTAGCCTCTTCAGTATCGTGTATTGCCTTTTCTCACCTCGAGAGTTAGTGCGAACTTTGTCGGTGCATCCAAACCCCGTGATATGATATGCTCTATCACACATAAGACTCCTTATATCTTCCTCAAAATAGCCACCACACCTACCTATCATGGCATTTCCATAGCCATTCTAAGATATATTGCCATGCAGTTTCCATCGTTCCATCTCATGACATGTGTGTTCATCATTACATTACATTGCTTTGCATGATCATATGGAGCTGGCATAGTATTTGTGGCAAAGCCATAGTTCATCATTGTATTCAATGTTATGCTAGATCATTGCACACCCTGGTACACTTCCAAGGGCATTCATATAGAGTCATACTATTCTAGGCTTATCGAGTTGTAAGTAAATACATATGTTATCCTCATCAGTATTAGAGAACTCTCCCGTTGAGGTATAAAAATGATGCACACTAATGATTCCTACAAAGAATGAGGATGAGGTTCCCGACTTAGATTCAAAAAAAGAGAAAAGAGAGAGAGAGAAAAAGAGAGAAGGGGCAGTGTTACTATCGTTTTTCCTCACCTGTGCTTCGAAGTAGCACTATGTTCTTCATATAGAGAGCCTTCTAATTTGTCACTTCCATATACTAGTGGAAATTTTTTGTTATAGAACCTGGCTTGTATATTCCGATGATGGAATCCTTTAAATTGCCTGTGGTATTCTTGAGCAAGCAAGTTGGATGCACACCCACTTAGTTTCTGTCTAAGCATTCATATACTTATAGCTCTAGTGCATTAGTTGCATGGCAATCCTACTCCTCGCGTTCATATTGATTCATGGGCCTCTCCATTGCTCGTTTATCCAGCTAGTCGATGCGAGACATTCGCCACTTTTGTGTTCCCCTATTATCGCTATCACCACATTCTATTCCACCCTTATGCTATGTCCACGGCTCAGACTCATGTATTGCCTGAAGTTAAAAATGCTGAAATGCACGAAAAAGTATGATCCAATTGCTTGACTTGGCATATTGGTGCTCATGTTTTGTAGTTATGTTAGCAAGACGAAGTCGGGACATGCCTGCATAATTTAATGAGTAGGGATAGCATTTGTTCAGCATCGTATATTTTGAATATTAATGATTATGTTCTTATATTGATAAATATTATTATGTTGATATTAATTACTTTGTCCTTTCTCAATATTTAGTCCATCAACATATATTACATGATAAACATACTAGGTAGCATTCAACATCAAAATTTTGTTTTTATCATTTACTTACTCGAGGACGAGCATGAATTAAGTTTGGGATGATGATACGAATGTATCTATAAATTTTGCTTGGCATGTTTATACTATTTTATCAATCTTAGATACTTTATATGCAATTTTACATCATTTTTGGGACTAATCTATTAATTCACTACCTAGTGCGAGTTGTAGTTGTTTGGGTTTTCAGGAAATCAATAGCAAACGAAGTCCAAATGTGACAAAACTTTTTGAAGATTTTTCTAGACCATAAATCACCCTAGAAGCTTTGGGAGAGGACCTACAAGGATACAACAAGGCAAAAGGGCATGCCCTAGGGCTAGAGCGCGCCCTGGTGTCTTATGGAACCCTCGTGGCTCCTTCTGACATAAGTCCAACGCTATAAATTCTCATGTATTCTGAATCCACCCGAGAGAGACCCAATTTTTTTCCGCTGCTGCAATTATTTGTTCTTTCGTCATCCCATCTAGAGGCATTTTCCGGCACATGATCGAAGGGGGCATCAATCATAGAGGCCATCTTCATCAACCTTTCCGCTTCCATGATGATGTGTGAGTAAACCACCACAGACCTATGGGTCTATAGTGATTAGCTAGCTGGCTTCTTATCTCTCTTTGTTCTTCAATATCATGTTCTCTTCGGAGATCTATTTGATGTAATCCTTTCTTGCGGTGTGTTTGTTGGGATCCGCTGAATTGTGAGTTTATGGTCAGAATATTCATTAGAAGTAACCGAGTCTTTCTTGATCTGTATTGTGTGTTATTTATATAGCTATGTAATGATTTCCAATCTATGGGTTTTCTTTGGTCAATTTGATCTATCGACCTTCAGTGGAAGTGGTCCATAGTAGTGGGTTCAATCTTGTAGTGTCCTCACCTAGTGACAATTGACATGAAGGGATAGCAAGGCAGGTATTATCACTAGTGCAGAAAAGTCTAGCTATGGCGTGGAAAAAATGGACTTTCTGGCGTGGACACCCGACGCCACTGTAAGAATTTATTGGTGGCATTGGAGAAGACGCAAGCAGTATTTTGAATACCTATGCCATTGGACAGAGTTGCACATCGGCACTATTATATTTAGCTAATGAAAAATACAAAGGAATGGAAACTTCACAAACTAAACGTTTCAAAAATTCACAAAAGTTACTACCAACTTCACAAACCAGAAACGTTTAACCAATTCCTAAAAGAAAGTACCAACTCGACAATGTATATCGATCTACTCGCATCACCACCTAGCTTCTAAGGACTAACTTAAGCTCACGAAGCTTATTCCTATGCATCTGTCCCTCCATGATGTAATTGTTGGAAATATGCCCTAGCAGCAATAATAAAGTGGTTATTATTATATTTCCTTATTCATGATAATCGTTTATTATCCATGCTATAATTGTATTGATTGGAAACTAAAATGCATGTGTGGATACATAGACAACACTGTGTCCCTAGTATGCATCTAGTAGACTAGCTCGTTGTTCAAACATGGTCAAGGTTTCCTAGCCATTGACATGAGATGTCATTTGATAACGGGATCACATCGTTAGGATGATGATGTGATGGACAAGACCCAAACTATGAACGTAGCATATGATCGTGTTAGTTTATTGCTATAGTTTTCTACATGTCAAGTATGTGTTCCTATGACCATGAGGTCATGCAACTCATTGACACCGTAGGAATACCTCATGTGTATCAAATGTCGCAATGTAACTGGGTGACTATAAATATGCTCTACAGGTATCTTCGAAGGTGTCTGTTCAGTGGGCATGGATCAAGACTAGGATTTGTTACTTCGTGTGACGGAGAGGTATCTTAGGGCCCACTCGGTAATACAACATCACAACAAGCCTTGCAAGCAAAGTGTCTAAAGTGTTAGAAACGGGATCTTCTATTATGAAATGAGTAAAGAGACTTGCCGGTAATGCGATTGAACTAGGTATAGAGATACAGGCGATCGAATCTCGGGCAAGTAACATACCGAAGAACAAAGGGAACAACATATGAGATTAATTGAATCCTTGACATAGTGTTTCAACCGATAAAGATCTTTGTAACATATGTAGGAACCAATATGGCCATCTAGGTCCCGCTATTGATTATTGATCGTAGAGGTGTCTCGGTCATGTCTACATAGTTCTCGAACCTGCAGGGTCTGCACACTTAACGTTTGGTTACGTTTTGGTAGTATGGAGTTATACATGGTGGTGACCGAAGGTTGTTCAGAGTCTCGCATGAGATCCCGGACATCACGAGGAGCTCTAGAATGGTCCGGAGGTAAAGATTGATATAAAGGAAGTCCTATTTTGGTCACCGGGGGTGCCGGGAGGCCACCGGGAGGGGCCACCCACCCCACAGGTCCCCATGGGTTGTGGGAGGAGACAGACCAGCCTCTGGTGGGCTGGCCGACCCTCCCACCAAGGACCATGCGGCTAAGGAAGTGGGATAAGGAAACCCCAATGTGGGAGGAAGGAAAACCAAGTAGGAGAAGGAATCCTACTTGGAGTACGATTGGTGGAAACCTCCACCTCCTCCACTTCGGCTGAAGCCCCTAGGGGAAACCCTAGGTCTGCCTCCTCCCCCTCCCTCCTATATATACTAGAGGAATAGAGCCCCAAAACACAAGTCCACATGCTAGTTCTCTATTCCCTAGTTCCTCCACCAAATAGATTCTGACGGTGCTTAGGCGAAGCCCTGCCGGAATAGTTCCACCATCACCGTCGTCACATCGTCGCGCTGCCGAAGAACTCATATACCGCTCCGCTCCATCTAGCTGGATCAAGAAGGCAGAGATTGTCATCAAGCTGTACGTGTGATGAACGCGGAGGTGTCGTCCGTTCAGCGCTAGATCGGGACGGGTCGTGATCGGATCGCGGGACTACTAGTCATTTGGATCACGAAGACGTTTGACTACATCAACCGTGTTTCTTAACGCTTCCCGCTTAGCGATCTATAATGTTATGTAGATTCACTCTCCTTCCCGTAGATGCTCATCACCATTGATAGATCTTGCATGTGCGTAGGGATTTTTTTGTTTCCCATGCAATGTTCCCCAATAGTGGCATCATGAGCTGGGTCTATGCGTAGATGAGATCACGAGTAGAACACAAAGGAGTTTGTGGGTGTTGATGCTCACATTGCTTCCTCCCTTCGTCTTTACTTGATTCAGCGGTATTGTGGGATGAAGCGGTCTAGACCAATGTTACTCGTACACTTATGAGAGAACGGTTCCATCGACTGACATGTGACTTTGTTGCATAAAGATGGCTAGCAGGTGTCTGTCTCTCCTGCTCTAGTTGGATCGGATTCGACAAAGGCGGTCCTTGAGAAGGTTGAATAGAAATTTGTGTATCACCGTTGTGGGTTTTGCGTAGGTAAGAATCGTTTTTGCTAGATACCCGTAGCAGCCACGTAAAACATGCAACAATAATTAGAGTACGTCCAACTTGTTTTTGCAGGGTATGTTGTGACTTGATATGGCCAATTACGTGATGAGATATATGTGATGTATGATATGATCATGTTTTGTATAGAATATCACGACTTGCATGTCGATGAGTACGGCAATCGGCAGGAGCCATAGGGTTGTCTTTAATTATTTTCGTCGTTTTTGCTTTACTTTATCGCTATGAGTTAGCAATAGTCATAGAAGCAACAATTGATGCGACAACCTCATGGCAACACGTTGATGGAGATCAAGATGATGGAGATCATGGTGTCAGTGACGATGGAGATCAGGCTGGTGCTTTGGAGATGGAGATCAAAAGCACAAGTCCATAGCCATATCATGTCACTTATGATTTACATGTGACGTTAATACTTTTATGCATCTTATTATGCATAGGACGATGGTACCATTATAAGCTAATCCCTCACTAAAATTTCAATATAAAATTGTGTTCTCCTCGAGTGTGCATCGTTGCGAAAGTTCGTCATTTTGAGACACCACGTGAGGATTGGGTTTGATAGAATCTACGTTCACATACAACGGGTGCAAGCTAGTGTCGCTTTTGCATAACACTTGGGTTAAACTTGACGAGTCTAGAATGTATAGACATGGCCTCAGAACACAAGAGACCGAAAGGTCAAACATGAGTCATATAGTAGATATGATCAACATGGAGATGTTCACCATTCGAAACCACCTAATCTCACATGATGATCGGAATTGGGTTGGTGAATTTGGATCATGTATCACCCGGATGACCAAAAGGATGTCAATTTGAGTGGGAGTTTTTAAATAATTTGATTAACTAAACTCATTATCTTGAATAATAGATTTGGTAACCTTTGCAAATTTATGTTGTAGATCAATGGCTCGCGCAGTAGTTCCCCTGAATTTTAATGTGTTCCTAGAGAAAGCCAAGTTGAAAGATGATGGAAGTAACTTTCTAGACTGGGAACATAATTTGAGGATTATCCTCATGGATTCCCAAAAGGCTTATGTCCTTGATGTACCGCTCGGTGAAGCACCCACTCCAGTGTCATCCGAAGACATTGTGAACGCCTGGGTGGCACGTTCTGGAGATTACTCAATAGTTCAATGTGCAATGTTGTGGCTTAGAACCGGGACTTCAAAGACGTTTTGAATGTCATGGAGCATATGAGATGTTCCAGGAGTTGAAGTTTATCTTTGAGAAGAATGCCCGGATCGAGAGGTATGAGACCTCCGATAAGTTCTATGCTTGCAAGATGGAGGAGAATGGGTCCGTCAATGAACATATACTCAGAATGTCTGGGTATTCGAACCGTCTGGCTGAGTTAGGGATGCCCCTTCAGCCAGAGGCGATCACTGACAGATTTCTTCAATCATTGCCACCTAGCTACAAGAGCTTCATGATGAACTATAACATGCAAGGGATGAACAAGTCAGTCGCCGAGCTGTTTACGATGTTGAAAGTCGCTGAGTCTGAAATCCGGAAGGAGCATCAAATGTTGACGGTCAATAAAACCACCAGTTTCAAGAAGAATGGCAAGGGAAAGAAGGGTAAATCCAAGGAGAGTGGCAAAGCAGTTGCCCCTCCCGTCAAGAAACCCAAGGTTGGACCCAAGCCAGAAACTAAATGCTTTCATTGCAAGGGAATTGGTCACTGGAAGCGGAACTGCCCCAAGTATCTGGCCGACAAGAAGGCGGCCAACACCAAACAACGTATATATGATATACATGTTATTGATGTGTACCTTACCAACTCTCGTTGTAGTGCTTGGGTATTTCATACCAGTTCGGTTGCTCACATTTGCAACTCAAAATAGGTGATATGGAATAGACGAAGGCTGGCTAAAGACGAAGTGACGATGCGCGCGGGAAATGGTTCCAAGGATGATGCGATCTCCGTCGTCACGCTCGCTCTTTGATTACCATCTGGATTAGTGATGAACCTGAATAATTGTTATTTAGTGCCTGTGTCAAGCATGAACATTATATCTGGATCTTGTTTATTGCAAGATGGTTACACAAGTATTTTTACCAAATCACAATTTACTTCCTAACGTGTCTCTTAAAATTACCATCTTTATATATCAAAACTTTATGCAAGGAATCAAACTTCTCATAAATACTCAACGCACTTAATATGGAAGTTTTTATTATATCCCTTTTGGATGCTTATCTTATTAGGACTAAATTCATAACTTGGACCAATTACCATGCTGTTTTATAAACTCTCAAAATAATATAAGTGAGGTACGAGAGTTCAAGTATTTCTATAAAACGCAAACACCACCGTGCTCTAAAAGATATAAGTGAAGCACATAGAGCAAAATTGCCCAACTCAAAAAGATATAAGTGAAGCACATAGAGTATTCTAATAAATTCACGATTCAGGGTGTCTCTCTCAAAAGATGTGTGTAGCAAGTATGATTATGGAAAAATAACAAGCAAAGACTCATATCATACAAGACGCTCCAAGCAAAATGCATATCATGCGGTGAATAAAAATATAGCCTCAAGTAAATTTATCGATGGATTAAAGACGAAAGAGGGGATACCTTCTGGGGCATCCCCAATCTTAGGATCTTTGGCTTCCTTGAATATGACTTGGGGTGCCTTGGGAATCCCCAATCTTAGGCTCTTGCCTCTCCTTATTCATTAGTCCATCAAATCTTTACCCAAAACTTGAAAACTTCACAACACAAAACTTAACAGAAAACTCGTGAGATCCGTTAGTATAAGAAAATAAATCACCACTTTAGTTACTATTGTGAACTCAGTATTTATTTATATTGGTGTTATACCTACTTTAATCTAACTTCTCCACGGCTCATACCACATGATAAAACCCATAGATTCATTAAAATAGGCAAACAACTCAAAGAAAATAGAAGCTGTCAAAAACAGAATAGTGTGTAGCAATCTGGAAACTTTGTATACTTATGTAACTCAAACAATTCTAAAAATTAGTACAACATATTAAATTTATATATAAATATTGTGTAAAACTTTCATATCAATTCTATGCCCTAAACAAATTAGAAAATTCCTAGATTGAGTGCAAAAGTTTGTGTTTTCAGCAAGATCAAATCAACAACTACCATAGATCACCCAAAGGTTTTACTTGGCTCAAACACTAATAAAAACACAAAAACAAAATTACTGTAGAAGTAATAATGTGGTAAACACTCAAAAATAGAAGCAATAACAGAACACAAAATTAAAATTGGGTTGCCTCCCAATGAGCGCTATTGTTTAACGCCCCTAGCTAGGCAAAAGACAATAGATCTAGGTATTGTCATATTTGGTATGCAATCCAAAAGTAGATCTCATAATAGATTCATAAGGTAATCGTATTTTATTTCTAGGAAAGTGTTCCATGCCTTTCCTTAATGCAAATTCAAATCTAATGTTTCCTTCTTTCTTGTCAATAATTGCACCAATAGTTCTAGGGAGAAAGGTCTACCAAGAATAATAGGACATGTAGGATTGCAATGTATATCAAGAATAATGAAATCTACGGGCATATATTTCCTATTTTAAACAATAAGAACATCATTAATCCTTCCCATAGGTTTCTTAATAGTGGAATCCGCAAGATGCAAATTTAGAGAGCAATCATCAAGATCATCGTAACCTAGCACATAACATTAAGTTGTCGGAACCGTGGAAACACTAGCACCTAAATCACACAAAGCATGGTACTCATAATATTTGATTTTAATCTTAATAGTAGGTTCCCACTCATCATGAATCTTTCTAGTAATGGAAACTTCTAGTTCATGTTTTTCTTCAAAAGATTTCATCAAAGCATCAACGATATGTTTAGTGAAAGCCTTATTTTGACTATAAGCATGAGGAGAATTCAACATGGACTTAAGGAAGGAAACACAATCAATCAGAGAGCAGCTATCATAATTAAAGTACTTGAAATCCAAAAGAGTGGGTTCATTGCTATTTAAAGTTTTGACCTCTTCACTCGCACTTTTATCAATTTTAGCATTAAGATCTATAGACTCCAAATCATTGGGACGGATTTTAACTAAAGTTGACTTATCTCGAGTCCCATCATTATCAAGATTTATATTGTAAAACAAATATTCAATAGGAGTCACACCAATCATTTCAAGATCTTCATCCTTATTATCGCGAGAAAACACTTTTTCAAGCCATTCACGCTTAGCACGATTCTAGCGGTTCTTCCCTTACTTTCATCAATAGAAATTCTCATAGCTTTTAAAGACTCATTAATATCATGCTTGGGTGGAGTAGATCTAACTTTCAAAGAATCAATCTCAAGAGAAATTCTATCAACGTTCCTAGCCAAATCATCAATCTTAAGCACTTTTTCTTCAATAGAAGCATTAAAAACTTTTTGCGAGACAGTAAAATCTTTAACAATATTCTCAAGATCAAAGGGCATCTTATTATAATTTCCATAAGAATTATTTTAGGAATTACCATAATTATTAGAGGAATTACTAGGAAAATTACCTCTATACGCATTGTTACCAAAATTGTTCCTACCAACAAAATTCACATCCATAGATTCGTTATTATTTCCAATCAAACAAGACAAAGGCATATCATTAGGATCAATAGGATCACTCTTACTTGAAAACAATTTCATCAATTCATCCATATTTTCACTCAAAGTATTTATTTCTTTAATAGCATGCGCCTTTTTACTAGTAGGAGATCTTTTGGTATGCGATTGAGAGTAGTTTGGCATGATATTATCTAGGAGTTTAGCAGCTTCTCCTAATTTTATTTCCATAAAAGTACCACCCATGGCAGGATCTAAAATATTTCTAGATGCAAAATTCAATCCCGCATAGAAAATTTGTATAATCATCCATAAACTCAAACCATGTGTGGGACAATTCCTAATCATCAATTTCATCCTCTCCCCAAATTGTGCAACATGCTCATGATCAAGTTGCTTAAAATTCATTATATTGTTCCTAAGGGAGATGATCTTAGCGCGCAGAAAGTACTTGGAAATAAAAGCATCTTTACACTTATTCAATGAATCAATACTATTTTTAGGCAAAGATGAAAACCAAGTTTTGGCACGATCTCGTAGTGAGAATGGAAATAGCTTCAATATAACAATATCATTATCCACATATTTTTTCTTTTGCATATCACACAACTCAATGAAAGTATTTAGATGGATGCGGCATCTTCACTAGGAAGGCCAGAAAATTGTTCTTTTATAACAAGATTTAGCAAGGCAACATTGATTTCATAAGATGCCGCACTAGTGGCAGGAGCAATAGGAGTACTAATAAAATCATTTTAATAGTATTGTAAAAGTCACACAACTTGGTATTCTCAGACATCGTGGCAAACCAAGCAATCAAGCACACAAGCAAACGAAAGGCAAGCGAAAGAAGGGCGAACAAAAAGGAAAATCTTTTTGGTATTTTCTGAAAATCGTTTTAGAAGTGGGGGAGAGGAAAATGAGGGAAAAATGGCAAAGAAAGTAAATGCAAGCGATTAGTTTGTGATGGGTACTTGGTAGGCTTGATTTGTATCCTCCCCGGCAATGGCGCTAGAAATCCTTCTTGCTACCTCTTGAGCTTGTGTTGGTTTTCCCTTGAAGAGGAAAGGATGATGCAGCAAATTAGATAAGTATTTCCCTTAGTTGTTGAGAACCAAGGTATCATCCAGTAGGAGGAACAAGCAAGTCACCAATGGTTGCACCTACACAAACAATCAAACTCTTGCACCGAATGCTATAAAGGGGTTGTCAATCCCTTCAAGGTTATTTGCAAGGATTAGATCTCAAAGAGATAGATGTAAACGAGTGCGTAAAGTAAAAGATAAATAAATTGCAGCAAGGTATAGATCTGAAAATATATGATGGAAAATAGAACCGGGGGCCATAGGTTTCACTAGATTCTTCTCTCTTGAAGGAAAATATCATGGTGGGTAAACAAATTACTGTCCAGCAATTGATAAAAAAGTGAATAATCATGTAGTTAGCCAAGGCAATGATCATGCAAATAGGCATCACATCCGTGACAAGTAGATCGAAACGATTCTGCATCTACTACTATTACTCCACACATCGACCGACTCCTGCCTACATCTAGAGTATTAAGTTCATGAAGAACAGAGTAACACATTAATAAAGATGACATGATGTACAGGGATAAACTCAAGCAATATGATGAAAACCCCATCTTGTTACCCTTGATGGCAACAATACAATACGTGCCTCGCTACATCTACTATGTCACTGGGTGAGGACACCGCAGGATTGAACCTAAAACCAAGCACTTCTCCCATTGCAAGAATTACCAATCTAGTTAGCCAAACCAAACCAATAACTCAAAGAGACTTGCAAGGATGTGAAAGCACGCATATAAGAAATCAGAGGAGATTCAAATAAGATTCATGGATAATCTGAACATAAACTCACAATTCATAGGATCTTGACAAACACACCACAAAAGAGGATTACATCGGATAGATCTCCATGAAGATCATGAAGAACATGGTATTGAAGACCAAAGAGATAGAAGAAGCCATCTAGCTACTAGCTATAGACCTGTAGGTCTATGGTGGACTACTCACACGTCATCGGAGGGGCAATGGAGAGTTGATGTAGATGCCCTTCGTGATCGAAACCCCCTCCGGCAGATTACCGAAAAGGCTCCAAGATTGGATCTCTCGGGAATGGAGGCTTGTGGCGACAGAAAAGTATTTGTGTGGCTCGTTATGATGTTGGGGGGATATTTGGATATTTATAGGCCAAGAATTAGGGTTAGGAGACCTACCAAGAGGCGACAACCCTGCTAGGCGCGGCCAGGGGGGCCGCGCCTAGCAAGCTTGTGGCGCTCTGGCACCTTCCCTGACATGCACTCCAAGCTTGGATGACTTGTTTCCTTCCAGAAAAATTCCTTCCGAAGGTTTTATTCCATTTGGACTCCGTTTAATATTCCATATCTACAAAACTCAAAAACAAGGAAAAAACAGAAACTGACACTTGGCTCTAGATTAACAGGTTAGTCCCAGAAATAAAATAAAATAGCATATTAATGCATATAAAACATCCAAAATAGATAATATAATAGCATGCCATCATCAAAAATTATAGATACGTTGGAGACGTATCATCATGCACCCAATGTGAGGGGTTTATTCTTATTTAATATCTATAGTGATGATACACATGTTCATAACATTGATGACAAAAGATGTAGAGTTGATAATGAAAGTACCACTTTCTTGTGGCACTACCGCTTAGGTCATATTGGGGTAAAAAACATGAAGAAGCTCCATGATGATGGACTTTTTTAGTCACTTCATTTCGAATCACTAAACACATGTGAACCATGCCTCATGGGCAAGACGACTAAAACCCCGTTCTCTGGAACAACGGAACAGGCAAGTGACTTGTTTGAAATCATACATACTGATATGTGCGGTCCAATGAGCATTGAGGCACGCGGTGGATATCGTTACTTTCTCACCTTAACTAATGACTTAAGTAGATATGGGTATATTTACTTAATGAAACACATGTCTGAAATGTTTGAAAAGTTCAAGCAATTTCAGAGTGAATTTGGGAATCATCATACAAGAAGATTAAATTCCTATGATTTGATCGAGGAGGAGAATATCTGAGTTATGAGTTTGGCAGTCACTTAAGATAGTGTGGACTTGTTTCACTATTGACATCGCCTGGAACACCACAGCATAATGGTGTGTCCGAACGTCATAATCGAACCTTATTGGATATGGTATGTTCTATGATGTCTCTTGCTGATTTGCCACTATAGTTTTGGCGTTATGCATTAGAGACAAGTGCATTCATTTTAAATAGGGCACCATTGAAATCTGTCGAGACGACGCCATCTGAATTGTGGTTTGGCAAGAAGCCAAAGTTGTCAGTTCTTAAAGTTTGGGGATGTGATGCTTATGTCAAAAAGCTTCAGCCTGAAAAGCTGGAACCCAAAGCGGAGAAATGTGTCTTCATAGGATATACGAAAGAGATAGTTGGGTATACATTCTATCTTAGATCAGAAGGCAAAGTGTTTGTCGCTAAAAATGAAACATTTCTTGAGAAAGAGTTTCTCTCGAAAGAATTGAGTGGGAGGAAGATAGACCTTGATGAAGTTGTTGAACCTTTGTTTCAACCAGAGAGTAGTGCAGCACAAAAAGATGTTTCTATGGAGCCTACATAAGTTGAAGAGGAAGTTAATGATGATGATCATGAAGCTTCGGATCAAATTACTATCAAACCTCGTAGGTCGACACGGATGCATACTGCTCCTGAGTGGTACGTCAACCATGTCATAGAGGTCATGTTGTTGGACAATGATGAACCTACGAGCTATGGAGAAGCGATGATGGGCCCGGATTCCAACAAATGGCTAGAGGCCATGAAGTCCGAGATGGGATCCATGTATGAAAACAAAGTATGGACTTTGGAAGTATTACCTAAAGGGCGAAAGGACATTCTAAACAAATGGATCTTTAAGAAGAAGAGGGATGCGAATGCTAATGTCACCATCTATAAAGCTCGACTTGTGGCAAAGGGTTTTTCACATGTTCAAGGAGTTGACTACGATGAGACCTTCTCACCTGTACCGATGCTTAAGTCTGTTAGAATTATGTTAGCAATAGCTGCATTTTTCGATTATGAAATTTGGCAAATGGATGTGAAAACATCATTCCTTAACGGTTTCCTTAAGGAAGAGTTGTATATGATGCAACCAGAAGATTTTGTCAATCCAGAGAATGCTAACAAAGTTTGCAAACTCTAGCGATCCATTTATGGACTAGTGCAGGCATCTCGGAGTTGTAATCTATGCTTTTATGAGGTGATCAAAGTATTCGGGTTTATACAAGTTTACTAAGAAGCTTGTATTTACAATAAAGTGAGTGGGAGCTCTATTGACGGGGTTATTACCCCTGGGTAGGCCAAAGCAACGGGGTTCTCCCCCTTTCCGCTTTGAAGGAAAACCATGCGACCGGCTGCTCATGGCCGGCTGGATTATGGCCGGCTGGAGCGGCCACCGGCTGGCGAGGCGGACGGCTGATCAACAAGCCGGCTCGACCCTCGGTTGGCTCCTCCGTTGACCTTGGAACGGATAGGCGACGTCCCATACCACTGTGCACGGGTACGGCGACATGACGCGACCGTCACGACGGGTGACCCTATAGCCGTAGTGGCCGCTGACGCTCGAGAGCGCATGGCCATAGTCCGTTCGTCAGGGCCGCTGACCTTGGCGAGCGCAATCGGGCAAGGAAACTGTGTCGGCATGCCCTCGCCCACTCGATTACCTGCCCCGGCGTGTCTATAGTACAGCCGGCCGTACCGGAGACCTCGGCCGGCTGGCGCTAGACGCTGCCTCTCCGGCGACCCGTGTCGCAGCACGTGGGCGACGGTCAATCACAGAGCTGGCTGGCGGGCCCCAGTAGGCGACAAGACCTCCCAGCCGGTGGACCCTACCGGTGATGAGACGGCACGAAGAAGGGACCCCCTTGGTCAGCCGGAGAGGCTGCCAGGAAGGTCCACCCACACTTGTACTTTAGGTATATTGTAGAGCCGAGGGTTGGCCTATAAAACCCCCCGAGCCCCCCATGCAACGGGGACAGACAGAGAATGAACAATCATTCTCGCACATCCACAGAACTCTCAAACCCCCTCTAGTAGTGGAGGAAGACGAGTCGGCTGCTCCTTCTTCCCCCTCTAGATACAGCTCTAGGAGCACCCTTGTATACATACCCATCCATCCAACTAGACCAAGTAGGACTAGGGGTGTTACCTCCCACGGTGGGCCCTAAACCTAGGTACATCGGGTGTAATCACCGCTTGTGCCCCATCTCGCACCCGGAGCCCGTCGGTGTCCTCCGGCCCCAACCACCTACGATAAGCCACCCTATGGCATCAGTCGTGAGAAAACGACGACATCTATAGCGTTTCTAATATTATATGTGGATGACATATTGCTGATAGGAAACAATATAGAAATGTTGGGAAGTGTGAAGGAATATTTGAACAAGAGTTTTTCAATGAAGGACCTAGGAGAAGCTGCTTTCATGTTAGGCATCAAGATATATAGAGATAGATCAAGACGCTTAATAGGACTTTCACAAAGCACATACCTTGACAAAGTTTTGAAGAAGTTCAAAATGGATCAGTCCAAGAAGGGGTTCTTGCCTGTGTTGCAAGGTGTGAAGTTGAGTAAGACTCAATGCCCAGTGACTGTAGAAGATATAGAAAAGATGAGTGGCATCACCTATGCTTCAGCCGTAGGCTCTATCATGTATGCAATGTTGTGCAAACACCCGATGTCAACCTTGCCATAAGTATGGCCGAAAGGTTTCAAAGTGATCCAAGAATGGAGCACTAGATGACGGTCAAGAATATCCTTAAGTACCTGAAAAGGAATAAGGAAATGTTTCTTGTTTATGGAGGTGATCAAGAGCTCGTCGTAAAGGGTTACGTCGATGCAAGCTTTGACACTGATCCGGATGACTCTAAGTATCAAACCGGAAACGTATTTATTCTCAATGGGGGAGCGGTAAGCTGGTGCAGTTCCAAGCAGAGCGTGGTAACAAATTCTACTTGCGAAGCGGAGTACATCGCTGCCTCGGAGGCGGCGAAGGAAGGTGTCTAGATGAAGGAGTTCATGACAGATCTTGGAGTAGTGCCTAGTGCATTGAACACAATGACTTTGTTCTGTCACAACACTGGTGCCATTGCTCTGGACAAGGAACCAAGGTTTCACAAGAGGACCAGACACACAAAGAGACGCTTCAATTCCATCCGCGATTACATCAAGGAGGAGGACATAAATATTTCCAAAGTGCACACAGATCTGAATGTCGCAGACCCGTTGACTAAACCTCTTCCTATGCCTAAAGATGATCAACACCAGAATTGTATGGGTGTTAGATTCATTACAATGTAAATCACATAGTGATGTGAGCTATATTATTGACTCTAGTGCAAGTGGGAGACTGTTGGAAATATGCCCTAGAGGGAATAATAAAGTGGTTATTATTATATCTCCTTGTTCATGATAATCGTTTATTATCCATGCTATAATTGTATTGATTGGAAACTGAAATGCATATGTGGATACTCCCTCCGATTCTTTTTTGTCTGCGTATAAGAGCAGACTCGGATACCAAGGTGTGGCTCGTTGCATGTTTTATGGACACAAATGCCCCTGCGCGCATGGACGGGAGGAGTAGCAGCTATAAATGCGCATGCAGCCCATTGGTTGTCCGCCTGCATCCTCCTCTCTCTGTCTCTCTGCATGTTGCATGGCCATCTCTCTCACACGTCCTGCATGCCGCTGCGCTAGCCTATGAGAAGCTCACGTAGAGATAGCAATCTTTCTCTCCAAAAGAGATGAGATCTTTCAAAGATTTTTGCTTCGATCAAACAATTCAAGTTCCCTCCTAAACAAACAGAGCACCAACAATTTCATTTCCCTCCTAAACAAGAAGAGTGCCATGAAGAGTAGCCTTGAAAATTTGCTTCAAAATTTTGCTTACCGGCCGCCAGCACCATGGATTTGCAGTTCCCTCCAAAATCGGAAAAACATGTCTATAAATCGAGCTGCATGGAGAGACCAACCTGCACACCTCTCCTTAATCCGTATGCACTTCTCTGCATCGCCACGAACTTGCAATGGATCAGCCCGACCTCAACTCCGCCATTAACTGGGACGAGGTTGAAGAACACTATGATGGCAATGCTGAAGACATGGATTACGTGTATGTGTTCGAGGGAAGCGATGACAGTATAAAACGATGTTTTTCCTTTCGATCTTATGCCATTTTTATCTTCTCTCGTTGATCTGTTGTCCACATTTAAATTTCAGAAAACGCCGCTGCGGAGCATGTCCATGGCAACAAACGCGCCGTGCACGGCGCCGATGCCCCAGGCAGAAGCGGAAGTGGTGGTCCGAGCCGTGCTGACCGTGTGCACGACGCGGACGACCCAGGTGGAAGCGAGAGCGGCAGTCCAAGCCATGCCGACATCGGCGGCGGCCGCGAGAACAGCCCTCGCGGTGGCCATGGGAGCTCCGTACGCAACAACTCTGGACATGAGCTTGCCGTACGTGGCGGCGCCGGCCATGGGAGAAGAAGATGTAGTAGAAGGCGAAGAGAAATGAGCACAAGCGTGCGTACTGGCGTTCTGTATGAGGAAGAAAAAGGCAGCGAGCTAGCTGGCTTAATTAATGCGAGAGAAGGAGGCGAAGCGGCTGGTGGAGGGGTATTCCTGGAAACAGTGGAGGAAATACCCGATCGTGCAGAGCATTCCGGATATTTTGGCAAAAAGTTATACGCAGACTAAACTGGATCGGAGGGAGTACATAGACAACACTATGTCCCTAGTATGCCTCTAGTAGACTAGCTTGTAGATCAAAGATGGTCAAGTTTTCCTAGCCATTGACATGAGATATCATTTGATAACGGGATCACATAATTAGGAGAATGATGTGATGGACAAGACCCAAACTATGAACGTAGCATATGATCGTGTGAGTTTATTGCTATAGTTTTCTGTATGTCAAGTATTTGTTCCTATGACCATGAGATCATGTAACTCACTGACACCGGAGGAATACCTTGTGTGTATCAAACGTTGCCACGTAGCTGGGTGACTATAAAGATGCACTAAAGGTATCTCCGAAGGTGTCTATTGAGTGGGCATGGATCAAGACTATGATTTGTTACTCCATGTGACGGAGAGGTATATCAGGGCCCACTCAGTAATACAACATCACAACAAGCCTTGCAAGAAAAGTGACTAAAGTGTTAGCCAATAGATCTTGTATAATGGAAATGAGTAAAGAGACTTGCCGGTAACGATATTGAAGTGGGTATAGAGGTACCGACGATCGAATCTCGGGCAAGTAACATACCGAAATACAAAGGGAACAACATATGGGAGTAACTGAATCCTTGACATAGAGGTTCAACCGATAAAGATCTTCGTAGAATATGTACGAACCAATATGGGCATCCAGGTCCTGCTATTGGTTATTCACCGTAGAGGTGTCTCAGTCATGTCTACATAGTTCTCGCACCGGCAGGGTGTGTACACTTAACGTTCAGTGACGTTTCGGTACTATTGAGTTATGCATGGTGGTGACCGAAGGTTGTTCGGAGTCCTGGATGAGATCTCGGATGTCACGAGGATCTCTAGAATGGTCCGAAGGTAAAGTCACGAGGACGTCACGAGGACATATCGGATTAACTGAATCCTTGACATATAGGAAGTCCCATTTTTGTCACCGGAAAAGTTTCGAGTATTTCTGGTAGTGTACCGGGGGTGTCGGGAGGCCATCGGGAGGGGTGACCCACCCCAGAGGGCCCCATGGGCTGTGGGAAGAGACAGACCAGCCCGTGGTGGGCTGGCCGACCCTCCCACCAAGGCCCATGTGGCTAAGGAAGTGGGAGAAGGAAACCCCAAGGTGGGAGGAAGGAAAACCAAGTAGGAGAAGGAATCCTACTTGGAGGAGGATTGGTGGAAACCTCCACCTCTTCCACTTCGGTCGAAGCCCCTAGGGGAAACCCTAGGGCTGCCTCCTCCCCCTCCCCCCTATATATACTAGAGGAATAGATCCCAAAAAGACAAGTCCACGTGCTAGTTCTATATTCCCTAGTTCCTCCACCAAATAGATTCCGATGGTGCTTAGGCGAAGCCCTGCCAGAATAGTTCCACCATCAACGTCGTTGTGCCGTCGCACTTTCGGAGAACTCAGCTACCTCTGAGCTACCTCTTGCTGGATAATGAAGGCGGAGATTGTCATCGAGTTGTACATGTGCTGATCGCGGAGGTGACGTCCGTTCGGCGCTAGATCAGGACGGATCGTGATCGGATCGCGGGATGGATAGTGATTTGGATCGCGAAGACTTTTGACTACATCAACCGTGTTTCTTAACGCTTCTCGCTTAGCGATCTACACGGGTATGTAAATCCACCCTCCCCCTTGTAGATTCTCATCACCATGGATAGATAATGCGTGTGCGTAGGATTTTTTTCCATGCAACGTTCCCCAAAAATAATGGGCTTTCTCCGTCTTCAATTGAGTCCTCTTTGACTTCGGGACTTGTATATCATTCTTGTAAGAACTTATCTCGAGGTTCGGCAACGCAATCTGACTTTTGAGACTAAAAATGTTATCATAGACAATAGCATTGTCATCGATAATTGTTAGTGCATCTAGTGCCCCTTAGTGATTTTGGTGTATTGAAGACTTATAGGTTAAGGTACTAATGTGTTTGTGAGTGTACATAGGCTCTATAAGTCGACGAGGAGTTTGATATATTCAAAGATTATCGACCCCTAAAAATGTATGTCTTCAGTGAAGACTTTGCTGAAGACTTTGTGAAGACTTTGGTGAAGACTTTGTGAAGACTTTGAAAATGAACAAGTTGGTGTGACCTTGAAGATATGAACGAGGATTATGAAGCGTGAAGACTTTTTCCTAGTTTCATTTCCTTTCTTTGAGTCATAGGAAACACCGTACTGTTAAAGGGGGCCGAGGTAATACTAAGAAAAATTTCCAACTGATGCTCAACTCCAAAATCCTCAACCTAGTCATCTTAGTCAAATTCTTTAGTGACATAGATGAAGTTCTTATGGCCTCTGATGAATTTGAACTGATTGAGGAGCTAGTGAGAATTGCCTACAAGTGAGGAACATGATATGTCTGAGGACTTTCATAGTTCAAAATTCCGACCGTTGCTGTGCTTAGCGCCAGCTATCCCCAACCAGTCTTATCCACATAACGGTCATATTATTAGGGGCATTTATGAATTATCAGGTCAGGTTGCACCTTGGCTATAAATAGCCACCCCCAACAACCACTAGTTGGTTGCTACTCCGAGAGTGAACTGACACTTGTCATTTGATAGCAACCCATCCTCCGAGGACTTTGAGAGAAAATCATTAGTGAGGAAAAACCCACAACCAAACCACCAAATCCATAGTGATTGAGCATCACTGAAGAAATTCCTGTGTGGATCCGACGCTTGTTACCTTTGAGGACTGTGCATCCTCCAGACGGTTAGGCGTCATGGTCTAGTGCTCCCGCAGTTAATTGGGGATCAAGAAGTGACCTTGGTGTAGAGCATCCAATAGTAAATTATGGATCGTCAGGTGACTAGTTTGTGAGGGTTTTGGAAGTCTACCCTGAAGACTTACCACGAGTGTTGGGCGAGGACTGTTTGACCTTAGCTCAAGGAGAATACGGTAAGGACTGTGTGTCCTCTGGTTTAAATACCGGGCCACTCCAAACCAGACGTACGACTGTCACAGCAGTTGGAACTGGGTCATCAAACCATTGTTCTGGTTCTATTTCCTCAACCCCTCTATTCCTCATATACCTATTGATGAAATTGATTGTTACTGTTTGAATAATTTGACTGAAGACTTTCACAAATTCCTCACCTCAAATTCTTCAAGTTACCTTGTTCATCACTGCTTATCCTGTATCACGCTACTTACTTTTTGTGCATGTTTCATTTCATCATGAAGACTATGTTGTTACTATGTTCCTCATGCACTTGAATACTTATTCTGCTGCTAGTTATTCATCTCATTTCAAATTCCTCAAAATTGAAATTCCTCAAGTGATGAATTTGTATTAATCGTCTATTCACCCCCCTCTAGTCGATATAACGCACTTTGAATAGGTATCAGAGCAAGTACTTCCTTGCTCTGTGTGATTTTGGTTTAACCACCCAGAGTTCTAGTTATGTCGACTGCAGGTATGATCAAGGTTTCCACGGGGTGTCCTACTTTCGATGGGACGGACTACCCCTACTAGAAGAACAAGATGCGTATGCACCTTGAAGCTATTGACAACGATCTCTGGTACGTTGTGGAAAATGGTGTGCCCTATGTCACTCCCACTGTTACTGCTGTCGATGTGAAGAGATTCAAGCAACTTGACTCTCAAGCGAAGAATATCATCTGTGACCATCTAAGCAAAGGTCAGTATGGCAAAGTGAGTGCTTTGGAGACTGCTAAGCTTATCTGGGATAGGCTGTTTAAAGTCATCGAAGGTGTTTCCACTCAACGTGACTCTCGTGTTGATGTTCTTCGCAATCTCTTCAACCGCTTCAGGAGACTTGACAATGAAAATGTTCAACAAACTTTTGATCGTCTCACTGATATCTCCAATGAGCTTCAAGCACTGGGTGCCACCGATATCACTAACCATGAAGTGGTGAAGAAACTGCTAAGATCTCTTGACTTCTCATTTGATACTCTGGCTTTGATGATTCAAGAACGTGGAGAATACAAGTCACTTGATCCTGCTGATATTCTTGAGAGACCCAATACTCATGAATTCCAACAAGCTAAGAAGAGAGACCTCTACGGGCCAAGCTATGGAAGATCTTATGCTCTGAAGACAAAAGCAATTTCCTCATCCGAAGAAGAAGACTCAGACAACAGCCTTGGTGATCCTGAAGAACTAAGTCAGGAACTGGCAATGCTCGTGAGGAAATTCCAGAAGTTCTCAAGGAGAGGTGATTTGGAAAGTCATCAAAAAGTGGCTTGAGGAAATCAGATTCCCTAGAAGACTACAAGAAAAGAACTTGTCATCGTTGCAAGAAGCTTGGTCACTTTATCTCTGACTGTCCTCTCTGGGAAAAAGATGCAAAGAAGAAGAAGAAATAGAAGGATGATAGTTCTGATGACTCGAAGAAAAAGAAGAAATCTTCAAAGTCCTCATCCGCAAAGTCCTCATCTTCAAAGTCCTCAAAGCACAAGAAGAATGGCTCTAGAAAGGCTCAAGCATTCATCGGCAAGGAAATGGATTCTGAGGAATAATCCGAAGAATATGAAGAAGAGGAAGAATCTGAGGTGGAATCAGAATCTAGTGTCGCTAGCCTTGCTCTCGCTACTGCTTTCGTCAGCAAGTCCATCTTCAACAATGAAGAATATGGCTACTCCAATGACTCTAACGTCAACAATGATGATTATGCTCCCACCTATTGCTTCATGGCAAAAGGCTCAAAGGTACACAAACATCATTCCTCTTCTGAATCAAGTGAAGGTGAATCTGATGAATTTGTGAAACCTAGCTATGCTAAACTTGTTAAACTTGCCACTAAGCAACAAAGAGTACTTGAAAAGCTTCAGAAAATGCTAGACAAAAGCGATGATCTGTTGAATTATGAAGTGGATCGGACTCAAACTCTGTCTGACGATCTCAAAAGTCTTCAGACAAAGTATGATAACCTTTAGAGTCATCATAACGACCTCTTAGCCGATCATGAGAAGCTTTCTTATGAATTTCTTCAAAGAAAGCAAGATCTTGAGAAACTGAGGGTGTCACATGAGGATCTCCAAAGGGAAAACGATTCCTTAATGGCTCAACAGATCAGTACCGCTCAGGAAGAATTTGTTCCACCTTGTTTGAAACGCATCGAACGTGAAACTGCTAATTCTTCACCTGAATGTTCAAATTCTTCTATTGATGAAAATTCTTCAACTATTCTAGTGGTCTCAAATTCCTCTTTTGAGGATACCACAAGTATCACTCACGACAATGCAGGGTTGAAGAAATTGTATGTGACAGGCATGTACAAAAGTCTCAAAGGGCATCAAACCCTTTGCGATGTCCTCAAAAAGCAGATTCTGAACAGGATCCCTAGGAAAGAGGGTATTGACTTTGTGAGGAAACTCAACGCTGATGGATCCTACTGGACACCTAAGCAGTACCCCAAAACCTCATGGGTTGCTGCAAACGGATCTTCTATAGATCCATCCACTTTATCTGGCATTACTTGTGAAACTTCATATTCCTCCCATGAGTCACTTGACTCCAACTATAAATTCTTCAAAAATCAGAAAGGTGAAGTATTTGCTAGATTTGTTGGAACTAACTGCAGGAACGGTGTTGGAAATATGCCCTAGAGGCAATAAATAAAGTGTTTATTATTATATTTCCTTGTTCATGATAATTGTTTATTATCCATGCTATAATTGTATTGATTGGAATCTCATTACATGTGTGGGTAAATAGATAACACTATGTCCCTAGTATGCCTCTAGTGAACTAGCTCATTAATCAAAGATGGTCAAGGTTTCCTAGCCATTGACATGTGATGTCATTTGATAACGGGATCACATCATTAGGAGAATGATGTGATGGACAAGACCCAAACTACAAACGTAGCATATGATCGTGTCAGTTTATTGCTACTGTTTTTTGCATGTCAAGTATGTGTTCCTACGACCATGAGATCATGCAACTCATGGACACCGGAGAAGTGCCTTGTGTGTATCAAACGTTGCAACGTAACTGGGTGACTATAAAGGTGCTCTACAGGTATCTCCGAGGGTGTCTGCTGAGTTGGCATGGATCAAGACTGGGATTTGTTACTCCGTGTGACGGAGAGGTATCTCAGGGCCCACTCAGTAATACAACATCACAATAAGCCTTGCCAGCAATGTGACTAGTTGTTAGTCATGGGATCTTGTATTACGGAACGAGTAATGAGACTTGCCGGTAACGAGGTTGAACTAGGTATGGAGATACCGACGATCGAATCTCGGGCAAGTAACATACCGAAGAACAAAGGGAACATCATACGGGATTAACTGGGTCCTTGACATATAGGTTTGACCGATAAAGATCTTCATAGAATATGTAGGAACCAATATGGGCATCCAGTTCTCGCTATTGGTTATTGACCGTAGAGGTGTCTTGGTCATGTCTACATAGTTCTCGAGCCCGCAGGGTCTGCACACTTAAGGTTTGGTGACCTTTAGGTAGTATAGAGTTATGTATGCTGGTGACCGAAGGTTGTTAGGAGTCCCGGATGAGATCCCGGACATCACGAGGAGCTCCGGAATGGTCCGGAGGTAAAGATTCATATAGGAAGTCCTGTTTTGGTCACCGGAAAAGTTTCGGGCTCATCAGTAGTGTACCGGGAGTGCCGGCAGTGTACCGGGAGACCACCGGGAGGGGTATTTCGATCCGAGAGGCTTCATGGGCTGTGGTAGAGTGGATACCAGCCCTTAGTGGGCTGGTGTAAGTCCCACACAAGGCCCATGCGGCTAGGGAAGAAAAGCCCAAAGGGAAAAAGGTGGAAAAAGGCAAAAAAGGAGGAATCCTAGTCCTACTAGGATTGGAGGAGGAGTCCTCCTCTCCTCCCCACTTTGGCCAAACCAAAGGAGGCTTGGCCCTTGCGCCAAGGCCTCTCCTCCCTACCTCTTATATATACTGGAGGTTTTAGGGTTTTTGCACTAGAATTTCAGCCACGTGCTACCCGTTCCTCCAGTGCATAGTTTCTCCTCTAGATCGGTTTTCTGCAGTGCTTAGGCGAAGCCCTGCCGGAATAGTTCCACCACCATCGTCGGAGCGCCATCACACTGTCGAAGAACTCTTCTTCCTCTCCGCTCCCTCTTGCTGGATCAAGAAGGCGGAAATCGTCATCATGCTGCACGTGTGCTGAACGCGAAGGTGCCATCCGTTCGGTGCTTGATCGGGACGGATCGTGATTGGATCGCGGGACGCTCGGCGATTTGGATCGCGAAGACGTTCGACTACACCAACCGCATTTCTTAATGCTTCCCGCTTAGCGATCTACAAGGGTACATAGATCCACTCTCCCTCTCGTAGATGCTCATCACCATGGATAGATCTGCGTGTGCGTAGGAAGATTTTTGTTTCCCATGCAACGTTCCCCAACAAACGGTTCTCCTATGAAGAAAATCTAGGTTCCCAAGATCTACCTACAAAATCTTCAAGTGAATGTCCTCACGACATCACTCATGAAGAATAGGAACCTTAGATCAAATTCCTCATATGGACCAAAGTCCTCACTTGGACCAAATTCGTCAAATGGTCAAAAATATCATTCTCGCGCTAATGCTTCTGTTTCGCAGGGAAAATCTAAGAGTTATGAATATGTGCATTATTCTTCACACCATTATGTTCATAAGTCCTCGAAGAATTTCTCTGCTTATTCATTTGAGTACTCTAACCCTCGCCCTATGAAACGAAGCGCATTTGCTTCAATGCCTCCCTTCTCATATGGTGCTCACAGAATGATGAACTCTTTGCCAACCCTACATATGTGGGTGGTGAAGAAATGGAACTAATTTCTTATGCAGGGTCAGGTCTCCAGATGAAATTGAACATCTGATGAATTTGCTGGAGACCTGAGGAAATGCTTGAAAGTACGCAAGCTAACCATGACGAAATGAATTCTTCATTTCTCACGTCTTCACACTACTTGCTTACTATCTTGTGTGATGAAATTCTTCCTGATGAAATTGATGTCATATTCTTCACTTTGAAGCATATGAGTTCGTAACTGGTACTAATTCATCTGCAGGATGATACTCCAAAAGCTACCAAGTGGGTCCTCGATAGTGGATGCACAAACCACATGACTGGTGACAAGAATCTACTGATGAATTTGCCACTCGCTCCATATCCTCTGAAGCATATCACCTACACAGACAAAGGAAAAAAGCAAGGTATTGGGACTTGGTAAGGTTGCTATCTCAAAGGACCGAACCATGGGTAAGGTGATGCTTGTCAAATCCCTTGGGTTCAACCTTATGTCTGTCTCAATGCTTTGTGATCTTGATATGATTATCGTATTTGGAAAATATCATTGTGTTTTCATCATGGAATCTGACAATTCCAAAGTCTTCGAAGGCTTTAGGAGAGGAGACTTTTATATTGTTGATTTCTCTATAGGTCCTTAGGCTACCACATGCTTACTCGCAAAGTCTTCAGAAGGCTGGCTATCGCATCGACAACTTGGACATGCAGGTATGAGGAACTTGCACATGCTCGTGAAGAAAAAGCACGTCATTGGCGTCGAGGGTGTAAAATTCCTCAAGGACCACCTCTGCGGTGCATGTGAATTTGGAAAGATGACCAGATCCAAGCATTCCTCGAAGACAATCATGACCACGACTCGACCCTTTGAGTTGCTTCACATGGATCTCTTTGGCCCCACTCATTACTCCACACTAACAAATTCGTCAAGTTTGTATGGCTTTGTCATTGTTGATGATTACTCTCGATACACTTGGGTACATATTATCCTGTACAAGACTGAAGTGCAGGATGTGTTCAGACGATTTGCTTCAAGGGCCTCCACCAACTTCGGCGTCAAGATCAAGCATATTAGGAGTGATAATGGGACTGAGTTCAAGAACACTAATCTTGCTGAATATCTTCATGAACTTAGTATTACTCATGAGTTATCTGCCCCTTATACTCCTCAGTAGAATGGCATCGTGGAGCGCAAGAACAGGACTCTTGTTGAGATGGCTTGCACCATGCTTGATGAATACAAGACTCCTCGTCGCTTCTGGCCTGAGGCAATTGATACTGCATGCCACATTATCAATATGGTATATCTTCACAAATTCTTCAAGAAGACTTCATATGAACTTATGACTGGCAAGAAACCCAATGTAAGTTATCTCAAAGTCTTCGGTGCGAAATGTTGGATTAGAGATCCTCACCACAGTTCTAAATTTGCACCGAAAGCACATGAAGGTTTTATGCTTGGTTACGAAAAGGACTCGCACACTTACATAGTCTTCAACACCTACCATCACAAGGTTGTTGAAACTGTCGATGTGCGGTTCGATGAAACTGATAGCTCGCAAAGAGAGCACCTGCCTTCTATGTTAGATGAACAGTCTCCTGAGGAATCCATTAAGCTGAAGGCAACTGAAGATATCATACCCACTGAGGAATTCATTCCAATGAATGAAGACTTTCATGTTGATACACCTGAAGAAAATGGTGCTGAAGGAAGTCCTCAGCCACGTCAACCTGCTCATCCTAGAGTTGCAAATGAAGTGCAGATTGACAAAGTCATCGATGACATCAATGCACCAGGTCCCCTCACTCTCTCAAAAGCTTCACATTTAACTAAATTTTTTGGGCACTTTGCCTTTGTCTCTATCATAGAGCCCACCAAAGTTGATGAAGCATTCAAGGAGGCTGAGTGGATTCAAGCTATGCAAGAAGAATTGCATCAATTCAAGCTCAACAACGTGTGGGGACTTGTCAAGCGGCCAGATCCTCGCAAGCATAACACCATAGGTACCAAGTGGATCTACCGCAACAAGCAAGATGAAAATGTCCTTGTGGTGAGGAATAAGGATCGTCTTGTAGCTCAAGGCTACACACAGGTTGAAGGAATTGACTTTGATGAAACATTTGCACCTATTGCTAGACTTGAGGCTATTCGCATATTGCTTGCTTATGCTAACCATCATAATATCATCTTATATCAAATGGATGTGAAAAGTGCATTCCTCAATGGTAAGCTTGAGGAAGAAGTATATGTTGCTCAACCCCCAGGTTTTGGAGACCCTAAGCATCCTGACAAAGTCTTCAGACTCAACAAGGCCCTCTATGGCCTCAAGCAGGCCCCTCGGGCGTGGTACGACACTCTGAAGGAATTGCTCATAATGAAAGGCTTCAAACCCGCTTCACTCGACTCAACTCTTTTCACAAAATCCTATGACAATGAATTGTTCATATGCCAAATATACGTAGATGATATTATCTTTGGCTGTACTAACAAACGTTACAGTGATGAATTTGCCTATATGATGAGTGAAGAATATCAAATGTCTATGATGGGAGAGTTGAAATTCTTCCTAGGTCTTCAAATTCTTCAGCAAGACAACAACATCTTTATCTCACAAGAGAAATACCTCAAAGATGTTCTGAGGAAATTTGACATGCAAGATTGCAAAGGCATCAAAACTCCAATGCCTTCAAAAGGCCACCTCTGCATTGATGAAAATGGTAAATATTTTGATCAGAAGGTATACCGCTCCATGATTGGTTCATTATTGTATCTATGTGCATCTAGGCCTGATATTATGCTGAGAGTTTGCATGTGTGCCCGATTCCAAGCAACACCGACGGAATCACACCATAAGGCTGTGAAACATATTCTTCGATACTTAGCTCACACACTAACACTTGGATTATGGTATCCCAAGGGCTCAAATCTTCACCTTGTCGGATACTCTCATGCTGACTATGCTGGAGATCGTGTGGATCGCAAGTCAACCTCAGGCACATGTCATTTCCTCGGACAATCCTTAGTCTGCTGGTCCTCGAAGAAGCAAAACTGCGTCTCACTCTCTATTGCTGAAGCTGAGTACATTGTTGCTGGCTAATGTTGTGCTCAGTTACTATGGATGAAGCAAACCCTCAAGGACTACTGCATCAAGTTGAAGAATGTGCCTCTCTACGCGACAACGAGAGTGCCATAAAGATTGCTTACAACCCAGTTCAGCACTCCAAGACCAAGCACATCCAGATTCATCATCACTTTCTTCGAGATCATGTACTCAAGGGCGAGACCTTCATCGACCACATCCCCACTGAAGAACAACTGGCCGATATCTTCACAAAGCCCTTGGATGAAAAGAGATTTTGCAAGTTTCGATGTGAGCTAAATATCTTAGAATCTTTGAATGTTCTTTGAAAAAGGACACACATCCTAACACTTATGCAAAATTGAAGACTTAGATGTGCAACACACGAAGTAACATTTTTCTTCAATCAATGAAGAATAACCCTCTAAGTGTGAAGAAATTAATGAAGAATTTGATTCTCAGAACCCTATGACAATTGTACGTGGTGTGTGAAATCATCATTCTTATACGGTGGGTCACGCCACCAACCAAAGTTGAAATTCTTCAAAATTGAGTTTTTCATCATTTTTCAAATTCTTTAATTTTTCAAATCCCTCAACTTTTCAAATTCTTCAAACTTTGAAACTCATGTTCTTCATTGACTATATATATATATATTTGAGTTTTCAATGTCCTCAACAGCATTCACTTATTGCTAAATTATTCAAGTTGATTTTCATCTAAGTGAATGTGATCGGACCCTTTCCCCTCTATGCTAAACTCAACCCAGTCTGTTCACAAATTCTTCATATGCGTTCTACTTTGAAACTTGTTAAAATTCTTCACTGTGTCCTTGATAGCTGAAGAATTTGTGAACGAAAACTTTGAAATTTTCACTATCAAAATTTTCAGCGGTTCCCGCTCAAACGGTTCCGATTCCCACGACCGGATAACCCATGATCGCCCATAATATCCACTACTTAGAACATGGGTGACACCTGTCGTGTGGAGAGCAAGGGTCAGGGGTAATCCTGTCTAAAATCTTCGGGCGGGTTAGTTTTCTCTTCCACTATAAATACCCCCTGCCCTTCAACTGTGCTCGGTTACTCCTCATCTCTACCCTCTCTCTCCCGAGCTCCAACCCAGCTCCACCGCTGAAATCATCGCCGCCGGTGTGGAAGAGCTTCACTGCCTCGACCTCAGCGTCGCCGTACTCGCATCGGTCGTGGAAGTCCTCATCCCGCCGCCACTGTAGCTGCCTCCCTCTGCCAAGATAGGGCGTGGTAGATCTGAACTGTCGAACTTCCCAATCTCATCTCTCAATTTGTCGTGTTCTTCACCAGGGTAAATAAAATTTATTTTTACTGCCCTTGTTTGATCTTCGAATGCTTTTCATATTCCTCAAAAGGTGTTCATTATTCATGAATCTTATTCTAAAGCACCTTACATCTTCATATACTTGATGATTTTCCTTGAGTAATGATTTTCTTCAAGATTCCTCAATTGTGTGAATCCTCAAAATTTACACAACTCTGGAACCTAATACAAAGAACACTTAGTGAAATTCCTCAAGACACCCATGGTCAAATTCCTCTCCTATTTCTATTTAAAAATATATTTCTGAGAACGCATATGACCTCTTCAAATTCCTCGCACCTATACTCTGTTCACAGGTACAACATGTCCGCTGATGAATCACTAGGTTCTCATCAACTTAACTCATTTACAACGTTCCTTGAGGAAAAACTGTGTACTTCTTCAGAGTCCTCAAGAGTTCAGATTCCTCAGGTGAAGAAAATGGCTGACAAAAAGAAACCTTGGAAAGGTGGAAAGAAGCCAGATGTGCACACTGCTTTTGAGATTCCAGATGACTTGTATGAGGAATACTACACACCCGATGAAGAAACTGATGGTAAAGAAACGACCAAGCAGAGAAAAATTCGTCTGCAGAAAATTGAGAGGAGATGGGCAAGGGAATGGAAGGAATATTGTTGTGTAACTCCTAAATACATGATGAAATTCGCTGTGAAACCTCCTTGCAGTAGGCCTCCCCTCGCTCAGAATCAAATTGCGGATCCGACTAGCCTCAAGACTGGTGAGGACTTTCCTCATATGTGGGAGAAGCACCAAGCCAAGATGGCAAGGAAAGCCAAAGAGGCAGTGAAGAAATTCAATGAAGATTCTGGTGCTGCTAACTCTGCCGGAGTCTTTGGAAGTGCTCCTAAGAAATCAATGATGAAGAAAGCTGTTGTGAAAACAAGTTCTTCAGCCTCAAAACCATCATAGCAGATTCCTCAAATCCAAAGGCCTCAACCTACAAAGGCCTCAGATGCTGGTACTGTTGCTGCTCAGTCCTCAGTTGTAGTTGCAAAGTCTTCAACCCCAGTGCATGTGACATCATGTAAGAGGACTGAGGGATTCAGAAAAGTTCCAAAGATCCCGACAAGCCCCTCTACTAAAGCGAAGTCTTCAACTAGCCCTACAGTGTTGAAGCTGAAGAAAACTGCTGGACGAGGTCAAAGACCAAGTCCTCACTCAAGCAAGGCTATGGTAACCATACCCTCAAGATCTGAGGATGATGGTGATGAAGCTAATGATGAAGAATTGGAACAAATCATCAGGCAAAGTTAGCAGAGGGCTGATATAGCCAAGGGAAGCTCTATTCCTCTCATGCTGGATCCCAAGATGATCCTCAACTTCATTGATATATGGCATGAAGATCCAAACACCCCACGTTCTTCACTAAATCTGCCTCTTGGTGTGGATCATGTCCTCAACCACTTCATCTCTGAAGAAAAATGGAAGAGAGAACAAGCTCTGAGAGCTAAGAGGAACAGGGCTCAGAAAGAAAAGTTTCTGAGAGACAATGTGATGAACTTGACCCCAAATCAACTCGTCATACTTCAGACTGAAATTTGCACACTCTCTGAGGATCAAGAAAGGTATGATGCTGAATGGAAGGGCACCAAGATGAGATTCATCAGGGCTGCTCAAGCTGGTGTGAAGGATCACAATACGAGGGTTGCAGCTCGATCGCAACCACAAAATCCTCAGTCTAATGAAATTCCTCAGGTTGCTGATGAAACTACTCAGCCTAATGAAAATGCTTCTGTACCTGACGGGGATATACCCCATGGTATGACCCGGCCTGGCGACTCACACGAGACCCGGCCGAAGACATGACATCTTATTTATGACCCGGCAAGCGGATCACAGGATGACCAAGCCCAAGACCCGGTGGGTGAGCGGGCGCCAGGCGGCTCACAAGAGAAGGCCCACAAGAGAGAAGGATTCCCTTAAAGGAAATAAGACCCGGAGTAGGATTCGTGAGAGACTAGTCCAACTCCTACTCCTAGTAGGACTCTATTTGTAAACCTACCCTCTCCACTTATATAAGGAGGGGTAGAGCACCCCTAGAGGGACAAGTTCTCAAGGGACACAAGTCTACAAGTTTAGACAACACAAAAGATTAGAGGCATAAGAGATTAGAGGTAGCAATTAGCACCCTTGTAACCGAGAGATCTTCATCATCATCATCAGTACCAGACAAGCAGGACGTAGGCTTTTACCTCCATCGGAGGGGCCGAACCTGGGTAAAACTCCGTGTCTTCTCGATTCTGCTCAACCCCTACTAGTGAAGAAACTCAACACTAGTGAAGAAACTCAGACCACTGATGACCATGCCAGGACAACCACTACTGTTGTGCCTGAAGAAACTGAAAGGCCAGCTGAAGATTTTGCTGCGCCTGAAGAACCTAAACCCACCATGGTGACTGCATCAGTCGTGCCTGAAGAAGCTAAAGCTGCAGAGGAGAAGACTCTTATGAGAAAAGCATCCGATACAGAATCCTCAGATGTGAAGAAGTTGAAGACTATGCCAAGTTCTTCAACTGGACCCATTGATGCTACACCAATCTCCTCTGCACCTGCCTATCAACTTGTACCATTTGGGGTTGACTATGTCATCCCAGATGAAGAAGATGAAGATCATTCTGCTGCTTCGACAGAGCAGATTGATGAAGAAATTGAAGTTGAAGACAATGCTTCAACTCCAAATATATCATCGCCCCAGCCTCAGTTCACTGCCAAAGAGGCTGGTGTTGAATAAATTGATGAGGACGTATACATTGGAAACACAACTCCTGTCATCAATGATGAATATTGGGAATTAGCACGCCCAAATCACCAATGACTACTCCTTTGACAAAGATTCCTTAGTCACCTGCTCCGACTGAAGAAATACATGAAGAATCTGCTAATCTGATCACCCAAATCACTGAAGAAATTCCAGCTGCAACAACTGATGATCTTGCTGCTCCACCCACAACTAAGGAACCTGCCCTCCAAATTGTTCAGTCTGAAGAAGTTCCTCCCATGCCAAAGGATATCAAGGGACGCTTCAAACCAAATCTTCAACCAAAACAAAGAATGCCATTCAAAGGCTCAGAACGCCCCAAATTCCTCAAGAGCAATTTCTTCAATGAGCGCATGTTCTTCACAGGTCCAAATCCTTCTGACTTTGCAAGGGCCGATTGTAACAGATTCGGGACGGCAACTCAACTCAACTACTATGCATCAGTTCTGTTCGAGAAGAAGAAAGTCTTCGAGCACCACCAAATTCCTCATATTGACATGGAAACACTTCCATCATTCACACCTGTGCTCCAAGTTCTTCACGATGCAGGGATTCTTCCTTTCTGCGTCGACATTTGCGACTGGAATGAAGAACTCGTCCTTCAGTTCTATGCCACACTGCATATCAATGGAAATGCTTCTGACATGAAATCCTGGGTTTTGGACTGGATGACAGGATCAACTCACTTCACAGCTCAAGCTTCTGAATTGCTTTAGTGTGTACCAGTTCCAATTCCCTCAGATGAAGCTCGCAGACTGTTTGATGAACCTACTCTTCCGAATCAGCTGATGCAAGTGCTGATGAAGACATTGCCTCCTGGAAAGCCCCAACAAAAAACCTTCCTTGTGAAGGACTTGCTATATGTGCCCAGGACGGTCTACCGCATACTCACAAATACTCTATGTCTTTAGAAGAGCCATAATTCTGAAGAAGAAGAAGTGGAGGGAGTCATGAAGAATATGCTCTTCAACATCATTCATGAGATTCCCATCGACTTGCACGATTTCTTCATGAGGACATTAGCCAATGCTGCTTTAGCTCCATTTGAAAAGAAGCCTTATGCGCCTTGGATCATGAAATTCATCAGGGCAAAGTCCTTAGTTCCCTTGAAGGCTGATTTTCAGAACCATTTTGGCTTCGTGCCTCCAATCGAAGTCATCAAGAGCACAATTGACTCAGTGGAAGGAAAAGCCAAGGATGTCATTAATGAAGGCACTCGTCCATTGGATGGACAGTTTCGCAAAGCTGCTTCCTTCTCCACCAATGATGACACTACAACTCAGGACTCCGATGCAAAGGCCTCAGCTCACAAACCTCAAGAGTCTACACCTCGTGTGATGAATGATCGCGAGCTTCTAATAAGTCTTCATCAGAAGGTCGATCGCAATCACAAGTGGGTGAAGCGTCAACTTGGTTACATTATGCAAAACATGACTGTGACGCAGAACACTGTGAAGAGGAATCACTACTATGCACATGAAAACCTCAACCACACTTGGGCCGTATTGTCTCACCTCAAGTCTTCTGAAGAACTGAATGAGATGGATCTTGAAGAACATCCTGACTGAGATCGTCGACCACAGTAGAAATTCAAGAAAGTCCAAGTTCCTCAGATGGTCACAAGTTCATATTCTTCATATCATGAGAGAGATCAAGATGAATACATTGATGACATTGTGGCAGGCCTTGCATCGACAAACGACCCCGACAACACTAGCGCTCCTTCCTCACCAACACGATGAAATTCTTTGAAGGGGCGTTAGTCCTCACTTTTTCTTCCCTTTTGGCCTTCGATTACAAGGGGGGGGGAGGAATTTGAGTTAGTCTTCAAGCGGGTCTCTATATATGGGCTATTTTTGTTTAAGTTACAACTCTCGCTCTTCTGAAGCTTTTGTTGATTGAGTTGTAAACTTAAGTCCGATGGTAGTCTAACACTTTTTGAACTATTTCTTTGCATGTTTATTTCCTCAAGTACCTTAATACATACATGCTGAACTTGGTCAGACACCATCTTTCTCACGCATTTCAAATTCTTCATATCATATGTTCAAATACGTGTATAAATTACAAGATATAGGGGGAGTTCTCCATGTTTTAACCTGCCATGTGCATTTGCAGTCCAAAGCAAATTCCTCAAATATGCACATCTTCAGGGGGAGTTCTTATATATCTTGCGATCAAATTCCTCAAACTCAGTACTTTCACTTCAGATGTTTATCCCCGTTGAAAACTTAACCTATTTGTCATCAATCACCAAAAAGGGGGAGATTATTAGTGCATCTAGTGCCCCTTAGTGATTTTGGTGTATTGAAGACTTATAGGTTAAGGTACTAATGTGTTTGTGAGTGTACACCGGCTCTATAAGTCGATGAGGAGTTTGATATATTCAAAGATCATCGACCCCTAAAAATGTATGTCTTTAGTGAAGACTTTGCTGAAGACTTTGTGAAGACTTTGGTGAAGACTTTGTGAAGACTTTGAAAATGAAGAAGTTGGTGCGACCTTGAAGATATGAACGAGGATTATGAAGCGTGAAGACTTTTTCGTAGTTTCATTTCCTTTATTTGAGTCATAGGAAACACCGTACTGTTAAAGGGGGTCGAGGTAATACTGGAAAATTTCCAACTGATGCTCAACTCCAAAATTCTCAACCTATTCCATCCCTCGAGTGAAGCCTTTGGAAATCTCATACAGCTCAGTCAAATTCTTCAGTGAAAGAGACGAAGTTCTTATGGCCTCTGATGGATTTGAACTGACTGAGGAGTTAGGATTTTGCCAGTGCGAATTGCCTACAAGTGAGGAACATGATATATCTGAGGACTTTCATAGTTCGAAATTCTGACTCTTGCTGTGCTTAGCGCTAGCTGTCCCCAATCAGTCTTATCCACATAAGGGTCATATTATTGGGGGCATTTATGTCTTATCATGTCAGGTTGCACCCTGGCTATAAATAGCCACCCCCACAACCACTAGTTGGTTGGCTGCTCCGAGAGAGAACTGACATTTGTCATTTGAGAGCAACCCATCCTCCGAGGACTTTGAGAGAAAATCATTAGTGAGGAAAAACCCACAACCAAACCACCAAACCCATAGTAATTGAGCATCACTGAAGAAATTCCTGTGTGGATCTGACACTTGTTACCTTTGAGGACTGTGCATCCTCCAGACAGTTAGGCGTCATGGTCTAGTGCTCCTGCAGTCAATTGGGGATCACGAAGTGACCTTGGTCTAGAGCATCCAGCAGTAAATTGTGGATCACCGGGTGACCAGTTTGTGAGGGTTTTGGAAGTCTACCCTGAAGACTTACCAGGAGTGTTGGGCGAGGACTGTGTGACCTTAGCTCAAGGAGAATACGGTAAGGACTGTGTGTCCTAGGACTGTGTGTCCTCTGTTTTAAATACCAGGCCGCTCCAAACCAGACGTATGACTGTCACAACAGTTGGAAATGGGTCATCAAACCATTGTCTTCATCGAGCTATCTGGTTCTATTTCCTCAACCCCTCTATTCCTCATATACCTGTTGATGAAATTGATTGTTACTGTTTGAAGAATTTGACTGAAGACTTTCACAAATTCCTCACCTCAAATTCTTCAAGTTACCTTGTTCATCACTGCTTATCTTGTATCACGCTACTTACTATTTGTGCATGTTTCGTTTCATCATGAAGACTATGTTGTTACTATGTTCCTCATGCACTTGAATACTTATTCCGCTGCTAGTTATTCATCAGATTTCAAACTCCTCAAAGTTGAAATTCCTCAAGTGATGAATTTGTAAAAATCGCCTATTCACCCCCCTCTAGTCGATATAACGCACTTTCAATAATCTTATCCATCTCCTTCTTCACGGAAGCATTAAACTCCTCCAGGGCCTTGACGACACTCATATGTGACACGATCAGCTCATGATTGAGCATGTCCACGTCACACGTCTCCTGTTCAAGGGGTGCTGGAGAAGGTAGACCTCGTACGTATGCCTGGAAAGGGTTTCAAAACATCAACAATTAATTAATGGCTAGATATATTGATGTTTGCAATGCTCATGCATAATTACCTGTTTGGATCTCACTTCGCCTTTCTCTGAGGCATACCCTGAGGAGTGCTCAGAGGAGCCTTCCTAGAGGCTAGAGTCGGCCATTCTATTGCATCAAACAAAAAACCTTGTGATGTAATGTTTTAGAGTGTATTATCAAAAAAATTGTTGACAAATTAAATAGAAACACTTGCAAGCTCTATCATCAACTATGTAATGTTTTAGAGTGTATGATCAACTATTTATTTGAATGTTTCGCTTACTTTGGTTTAATTAATAATATATATTGAAACCAATCAACTGCATGCCAAGCTGGTAAATATATTCATCCGAATTTTTTTTGGTAAGTATATTAAATGGAGCTAGATCCCACGCCATACCCATGCAATGTGTGGCTGCATATAGTCCAATATATAAATATCACAATGTAGCTACACAACGTATAGTCCACTATACTCATGCAATGTGTGGCTGCATATAGTCCACTATATAAAGATCCCACGCCATACTCATGCAATGTGTGGCTGCATATAGTCCACTACAAACCACATGTACATTACATGAATCCACCAATCGGATAAACTACAAAAAAGAACTAAGTTTCTCGGGGTCATCTCGACTCGGCATTTGCCCTTGCATCTCAAAACTCTAGATAAGTGAAATTGAAGGTACCGTAATTACAAAGGATCATGGACTCTGCCAAAAAAATCTTTTTTTTGAGCTAGGGACTTCAAAACTTTTACAATTGCTTCAGCTTTACTAAATTGTTAAAGGATTCCAAAATCCCTTCGAGTTCCCATCAATATACGTATTGTTGACACATGAACACGTCACCGTGTACCCTCGACACTGTGGGTGATCTACCGCAGCTCACGTCGAGGGAGGTCCGTCCGGCAGCGCGATACGTAAGACAGTCGGCGGACGCTTTTGTAGACCCGAAACCCCGCACGCCCGAGAGGGACCCCGTCAGGGAGTGCGGCGGCTATGGGCTGTCCTAGGTCGATTTGCTCGCCCCTAGAGCCTCAGGATTCGCAGCTCTCAAACACGAAGAACAGCGAAGAACGAGAGAAAAAAACGAAGAACGTAGATGAAAAAGTAGTATAGATTGATTTGTTTGATTGTGTGTTGTTTATCGGCCGTCACCCCCAACATATATAAGAGGAGGTTGGACTTCCCGTACAAGCAAAGGATTCATCTAGGCCTTCCTTACAAGAAAATTACATCGATTCACGTTCTAGAGTCCTAGTTCTAGTTCCACTCGGATTGTCATGCCAAGATGCGCGCCTATCCATTTTAAGACACGAGGGCCTTGCAAGGGATAGTGGCGCATCTTGTCGTTCGCAAGTATAGAATCATTGCATCATACATTACAGAAGAGATGAGTGTACAAGTTGGCTTACATTCGCCACATGCTAAATTACAATTCCACACAGAGTTTAAATCATCAAGATGAATACAGGGTCCGCCTACGGACGAAATCAAACGATAAAACAGATGCAAATGATACTATCTCGCTATCCCAAAGATCACGACCATGGTCCTCTACTCATCCGGGTAAGTCACGTACATCCTACCTATTTCCTCATCATATTCCCACTGGAGCTGGGTAAGGTCATCTTGCATGTACTCATCTATACCTGTACCTGGAGGGTTGTAGTAATCTGTGAGCCACAAGGACTCAGCAATCAAGCGCCCGGGTGCCAAGACCATTCAAGCTTAAAGGTTGGGATGGGATATGTGTTTAGTTTGCAGCAACACTAAGCATATATGGTGGCTAACTTACGTAACATGAAAATAAATATGAGTGGCCTACGATGAACGATCGAATCTAGTATGATCTCTATGAGACCCTGAACACTTACTTACGTCAAACATAACCCCACCGTGTTCTCTCACGGATCATGTTCACGAGCAGAGATGATCACGGTTACTCACACAGTTGGTGTATTTTAATTAGAGTTTACTTCAAGTTAACTATAACCAGGTGTTAAACAAATATCCAAGTTGCCACATAACCGTGGGCACGACTTCTCAAAAAGATTTAACCCTGCAGGGGTGCTCCAACTAGTCCATCAGAAATTAACCACACTCCACGGGATTAGCCTCGAACACGGATCTCGTGGTCATCATAGGTAATCCCAAAGGAATTCCAACACCTTAGGAAAACCCTAAGAAAGTCAGACTCCACACGCAAGACATTCGATAAAGGTAAAACAAATCCAGCAAGACCTCCCAATGTGTCGACGAACCCGATAAGAGCCGCGTATCTCATTCTCAGGACAAAACGGATGAGCGATGGTTACCACGCCAATCACCGAGTTGCCCCGGGCGGCGTTAATAAGCTGCTCTGGGTTGAACCAACACTCATGTGGAGCACTGGCCCGGGTGTTGATTAATTATCCACGGGGTTGCAAAGCCCTATGCAAATTTTATTAAGTTATTAGCAAATGTAGTACCAATGTTGGGTCTTGCCATACAAGTTTTAATCTCAACCGAATAAACAAGGGGGTCCCCATAACAACCCCGAGCATGTTAGGAGCGCAAAGTATGGAAACATAACACCGGTAGCAAGAATCTATGGCGGTAACAGCAAAACAAAACACTTAGCAAAAGGCCAAGCCTTCCACCAATACCAAGATATATATGTGCATTATATTAAATCACAGATAATATGGTGATATCCAAATCCATGTTATCACATGGAACAACCTGCACCTGCAACTAACAATGCTATAAGAGGGGCTGAGCAGCGGTAACTTAGCCAATCAAAGGTTTGCTAGGATGTGGAGGTTGCTAGGATGTGGAGGGTTAGAGGCTTTCATGGCAATTAGGAGGCTGCTATTCAAGTGGTAGGCAGCGCAATTGTAACGATAAGAGTGAGAAACTAGCAAGCGAAAATAGTATCGGGATCCGGGTACGATCATCTTGCCTGTTGGTTCTTCAGCGAAACAAGTAGCGGGATCCTCGTAGTGGTACTCTCCTGGGTCCTCGTACTCAGAATCAACACTCGCGTCTACCCAAGAGAAACAGCAACAATAAACATCCAACCAAGGTGCAATGCACAACCAAGATGATGCATGATTCATTTATGAAGAATTTAACATGGCAATCCAAAACTAGTCATGTTTCACATGCAAAGTTTGTTTATTAATGAATCTTGACAGAACCTGATGTTAAGTTATTTAAACATGCATGAACATGGAAAATATGGACGCATCATGCAAAAACATTATAAATGCATATAAATAATGCAAGAAACGGAGTTACGGTTCTCACGATACGCTCACGACAAGGTACGAAGGCAAAACACAAGACAACCAATACCATGTGCTAATTCTTGGCATTCCAAGGTAGCCACTGATTAGGCAATGAAAAACCAACCACAATAGACTCAAAGATCAATAGATTCCATGGAGTATATCTCCCACAAGTCACAAAACAATAAAACAAATAATCTGCCACAAAACAGCAACATAGCAACTTACACAGCCCACAACTTGAGCTACAGGAACCCTACAACCACAAACAAGATATTGACAGAAACTAAATAACAAATGCATCAACTTATCTAACCACACAATATGCAAAGGAGGCCCACATCAATAAGCATGAAGCTATCAAGTTGACATGATGAAACAGTTTTCTGGGATTTCGTGAAAAATACAGTTTTCTGGAATCTGAGTTAATAAAGTTGCAAGTTGACAACAGTAGTTAAATATGTTAGGGAGCACCTCTTGGCATGAAAATTAACAAGATGGTAGTAGACAACATCTACTCCAAAATACTAGCACTTAGCATGATCTAATTCACAACACATTACAAGATACCAACCACTCTACATGGCATAAAAATAACAGCAGATTCTCAGACTTTATAATTTTTACCATGCTGAAACAGAAACATTAAGTTGGCTACTTTGCAGCATGTTTCCCACTTATATGGGTGATTCTCAGGTTAAAAAAATACCATGACATAATAGACATTAAACACTAGCACTTCCTAGTTGGACGTGCCCCAAAGCAACCAAGGATTAAATCATACAAAAATGACAAATTGGCATCACAGCTAAAATGATAGTTTTATGAACTTCCTCAACAGTGAAATCTGAAAGCACCAATGGATTCATTGGCTCTTTCTACCCCAAAATCATGTGTCATACTCATATGTTCATGTGAAACAACATGGCACAACTAGGAAAGCAAAACTACCACCTATTCTGATAAGTTATACATAACTCTAATTTGAACATGAGCAAATATGAACATAACCAGATTTGGTAACTTAGCTAGAGATGGAAATGAGCCAACAAATCACAAACATGCATATCTATAACAAAGGGGTATGTCAAGTGGGGAAACCCACTAGTCCCCACTCACACACATACACTAAACACTCACCACTACATGGCAAGCACACACATGCTCTATATATGCCCAAGGACATATGAGCACAAAAACAACCATGATCATACCACCCAAGAGGGTGTGTTCATCCACACACATACTCATATCCACCATGTATGCATAAGCATATGGCACATACACACACAACACTCACAAATGCACTAGGCACAAGACAATACACTCACATACACAAGCTCATGTGTATGGGTGGTCATCCACACACATATGCACAATGCATATATGCATATGCATATGTATATGGCAACACACACACACACTCTAACACAAGAACACATAAGAAGACATGCATATGTGCACACACACATATGCACTACACACACTACACTACACAAGTGTGTATGCAAGAAGCACACACACTCACAAGCTCATGCATATGTGCATACTCACATGCACATACACATACACACACTTGCAAACCCACACACACAAGCACATGTGTATGTATGCATTAAGCATACACACACACACACATGCACACCAGCAAGCAAAATAAAAAAACACATGCTGGAATTAAACTACACACACGCATACACATACACATACATTGCAATGGAAGAAAACAAAAGAAAACAAATAGGAAAACAAAAATAAAAAAATGAGGGAGCCTCGGGCTCGAACACACGACCACCAGGTCATCTCTCCCTGGCACTACCACTGCGCTACAGGCTCGAATGTTAACACAGGAGGAGCACTGGCCCTCTAATACACACACACTTGCACCGACTCTCTGACGAAACTGAATCTGCACGACAGTGGCGAAGGAGCAACGGCGGCGCAAAATTTCGGTGACTATAGGGTAGGTCCGGTGATGCAAAAGGGCACACACCAAGCGGGAACTATCGGGGTTCCATTCCCCTCCTCATCTTGCGATGAGGAGGAAGGAGGCGAGCTGCAAGCTCCTACCTTGCGACCGGCGGCGACGCACAACGACGACAACTACACGGTGGCCTACGCGGGGAAGAAAGGAGCTGCGGGGATCGGCTGCTCATCGAGGGAAAGGCGACGATGAGCCGGTCGAAACAAAGACGACGAAGGGGTCGAAGACGCACGCCGGAGTCAACGCAGGGGAAGAAGACGGCGGAGCGGAACCCTCCGGCGAAGACGACGATGGAGCCATCGCTGCAGAGGCTCTCCGGGGCTCCTAGCAGCGGGGATCGAATGCGGGGAAAAACCCCGAGCTCCTAGACGCCATGATCGATGCCGACGCCGACGGAGACGACGAGCTGGTCCCCGGCGACTATTCTACTGCTCTCTCTGAACTCTCTGAACCCTTACCTGACAGGGGAAAAGAAGCGAGGAGGGAGAGAGATGGAGGAGGAGATGGGAGCTGCGGTGGCGGCAGAGAAGAGAGGAACCCTAGCCGAGGGGGCACGCACGCCGAGAGGGGCTAAATAGCCACGGGCTGACGGCGACGACGACGGAAAAGGCGGACGGCGGAGCTGCTCTCTCTCTCACTGAAGCCTGACGGAGGGGAACGGGAGTAGGTGACCGTCTGCTCGAGCGGTCTAGGCCGTGGGAGAGACAAGGCCCACCTGGCTCCCTCTCTCTCTAGAAAAGAAAACCATAGGGTTTTCCTTTAAACACAAACAGAAAGAAAAGAAAAAACCCAGAGAAAAATAAAAAGGATCTTGGTGCAACAAAAATACTTTTGTAAAGAAAATATTAGGCACTATTTAATAAAAAAATATTAAGTTGATTTTTAGGACAGGTAATTTTAAATATTTTAAAATAGGCATCCCCCTGTTATTTAAAACACAAAAGCATACAAACCCCAAACATGAAAAGAACCACACTCTAAAATAATAATATATATAGGGCTACCTCTTGAACATTTTTAAGCAATTTAATTTGCAAGTTAATTCTGCTTATAAAATAACATGGGAACTAAAGGGCTTTAGTTGGGGTTTAGTTGAAAGAAAAAGAGAGGGGAAGAAGAAAGAGATGCACACATGAACTCCACCCACACTCAAACCACATCACCACACTCACATACAAGGTCACATGAAATCAAGCATGGCATGATGAATCCTATGATGCATGATGCATGAATGCAAAACAAGGCATGGATGACAAGGTGAAAATCATTTCATAACTCAGACACAAGGTTCATACAATAGGTTACATGTCAAATAAGGTAGGGACAACACTTGGGCTGTCACACGGATTTAGCCCAAATCTAGCCCAATCTTGTGTCTTGCTTCTTGCGTGGGCCGTGGAATCTGCAAATGACCTCCGATGGAGACGGTCCAAAGATCAATTTTGTGTGCCTCGACGAGTCCAACAATCCGTATGTTGATCACTTCCCAAATAAAGTCATCTTGAATACTCCACGTGGTCATCTTTAACTTCGAATCGGACTCGATCACGTAGCACACTAGACTGTCCGAGCGTTGTAGCGTCTCTCCAGGTTGTATACTATCTCAGATGATACTGACCTTAAAATCAAAGTTGAACGTTTCGACGTTTCGAACAACTTTCATGTTGATAAATTTTCCATCCGAGGCCATTTTAAACGTTCACTCGACCAAAACTGTCACTCGACCGATATTTTTCACTCAGACGGTGATTTTCACTCAGACAGCAATTGCACCCGGGCCAGTATTTTCACTCGACCGGTACTTTTCACTCGGACGGAGATATTCACTCAAACGGCAATCTCACTCGGATGGCAATTTCACTCCGCCGGACGGAAAACTTTTCACTCGATCGAAAGGCAAACGTTTCCCTCGGTTGGCAAACTTTCACTCGAAAATCCCGAGTGAAACTTCAGGCTGATTTTGTTTTGCCTCCCCAGGTCGCATATGACCTCGGATTGAGAAGATTTATATATCAGAATCGATCAGCTCGACGAGACGAAGACAATCCATGTAGAATATTCCTTCATTCGAGGTTTTCTTGGAGGCGTAATAGACCAAAAAGCACTCAGAACATCAACATGACAATCCAAGTGTGATTTGGCCCTTGAAATGATGCCGAATGGTGATGGCCTAAACATCAAGGTTGTTTCACTTGGCAATATGAACTTTCTCATAGAAAAAACCCTTTCGTTTGAGTCCATCTTTATTGCATTTTGCACCATGCCAAAATCAGGTGTCAACACATGCCCCCTGTTTTTCGGCAAAGCTAGTATGCCGAAAAATAATTTGCACTATGTTTGTCCTAAGGACGATGTCAACACTCCATCGGCCATCTATATTTCTCAGGGCGATAATTATGTATCGGCCATGTTTATGCTAAGGGCGCTAATCATATATTGGCCATTGCCTAATTAGGCTTCTTGCCACACACTCGGGTGGTACTTCTTCAGATATCTGCCATTGAGAGCTCGAGGTAATAATACTCCTTGTATGGATTCCACTAAATATGAATTTGCAGGAACTATTCATGCAATCCTGAAAGGACCTTCCCAGTTTGGAGACCACTTCCCAAATCTTCTATCTCTAGAACCAATTGGCAGAATCACTTTCCGCACAAGATCGCCAACCTGAAAATTCTTCAACTTGACCTTTTTATTGTAAGCTCTTGCTACCCTCAATTTGTCCTTTTCTATGGACTTTAATGCAGCCAACCGTTTATCAGCAACCTCATCAATATTGTCCATCATCAAATCATAAAAGTCCACTGCCGATAAATCATTTCGTTTTGCTATTCTCAAAGCACTCAAATTTACCTCCACTGGTAAAACAGCCTCTTGCACGTATACTAGCTCATACGGAGTTACCTTTGTAGCACCATGCCTTGAGATCCTATGTGCCCACAAAGCCTCAGACAACAACTCATGCCATTTTCTTGGATTATCCTCAATCTTCTTCTTGATGAGTTTAATGAATATTTTGTTGCTAGACTTAGCTTGTCCATTAGCCTGGGCATAATATGGAGATGAATTGAGCAAATTTATGTTGTATGATTCGGCAAATTCTCTAACTTGATGTGACATGAAAGATGAACCTTGATCTGTAGTTAATGTCTGAGGAATGCCAAATCTATGAATAATGTGTTCGGTTATGAATTGAATTACCTCCATATGTGTCATGTTCTTGAGAGGTACTGCTTCAGACCATTTCGTGAAATAATCGGTTGCCACCAACACGAACCGATGTCCCTTCGAAGAAGATGGATGAATTTGTCCAATGAAGTCTAAACCCCATCCCCTAAAAGGCCACGGCTTGATAATAGGATGCAACATAGCAGCAGGAGCCAACTGAATATCACCAAATTTTTGACAAGCTTCACACCCTTTATAATACCTGAAGCAATCATTGATCATAGTCGGCCAATAAAATCCAGCGCGTCATAAGAGCCATTTCATTTAGGGTATCGACTGATGAGTACCACAAATGCCTTCATGTACCTCTCCCATATCAACTCTTGCTTGGTCCTCTTCCAAACACTTTAAAAGAACATCTTCAACCGTTCGGCGATAAAGACCATCATCTCTCATCGTATATTTGAAAGCCATACGCCGAACAGCCCTGTCCACCCTTTCACTTGGATTGCACAAGTAATCAATAATGGGCTTCCTCCAGTCATGATTTTCACCTATACTAGATTTATTGTTAGTGGCCGAATCAGTGGGCTCTAATTCGGCCTTCCCACATTAGCAAGACAAGACATCGGCTTTTGAGAAATATGAAACATGCCATGATCAATATGATAGCCGGATGCTTGTTGTGCTAACTCATTTGCTCTCCAATTATCATGTCTAGATATATGAGCAATGCTAAAATAATCCAAAGTAGAAATCGCATCTAGACACTTATCAAGATAAACATTAAGTGATTCGTCTAAACATTGAAAGATTTTGGACACTTGCTGCACTACTAATAACGAATCACCAAAAGCCTCAACATGCGTAGCACCTATAGCGAGTAACATCTCTAAACCGAATAACAATGCTTCATATTCGGCTTGATTATTTGTGCAAAAGTATTCCAGTTGGCATGAGGCTTCAAAAACAGCACCATGGGGAGATATATAAACAATACCAACACCTTGGCCATTCCTACAAACTGAACCATCAAAATATAACCTCCAGGGTACCAACGATACAAGATTTATATCAACATCATGCTTGTCATTAATCCGATGCTCAACAATAAAATTAGCAACACTTTGGCTTTCATGGATTTTAGAGATTCATAAGCCAAATCATACTCAATTAAATCATAAGCCCACTTGCCAATCCTACCACTAAGAATTGGCCTATGCAACATGTATTTAATGACATCGGTTTGACAAGCTACTATGTAGGCACTCGGCACAAAGTAATGTCTCAGTTTTGTGCAAGCATAATATAAACAGAGGCATAGCTTTTCAATAAATCTATACCTTGTCTCAGCATCCAATAAGCGTTGACTCAAATATGTAATAGTATGTTCTCTTCCTTCGGTTTCTTGAGTCAACACGGCACCAATAACACCTTCCTCTGCCGCAATGTAAAGCCTAAAGGGTTCTTTATGTCTGGGTGCTTTCATCACCGAAGGAGTGCTCAAATAAGTCTTGATCATGTCGAATGCCTCTTGCTGTTTTGCCCCCCAAGTAAAATCAGCATCATTCTTTAACCGTAGGATAGGAGTGAACGCATCAACCTTCCCTGACAAATTAGCTATGAACCCTCTCAAATAATTGACCTTGCCAAGGAATTTTTGCATATCTCTCTTGCATGTTGGAGCCTCCACTTTTTTTATAGCTTCTATCTTTTTGGGATCGATTTCTACACCATTCTCATGAATAATGAAACCCAAGAACTTTCCAGCTGACACGTCGAATTCACACTTCAAAGGATTCATCTTCAGTCCATATTTTTTCATTCTTTCAAAAGCTAAACGCAAATCGGCCAAATGAGACTTAAAAGCATCCAATTTGACAACAATATCATCAATATAGTCTTCAAGTATAATTCCGAGTAAATCATGGAAAATTAAATTCATAGCCCTTTGTTATGTGGCACCCGCATTTTTTAATCCGAATGTCATCATTGTCCACTCGAATAAACCAAGGAAATCAGGGCAACGAAAGGCTGTCTTGGACATGTCCTCTTCAGCCATAAAAATTTGATTATAACCCGCATTACCATCAAGAAAGCTAATAACCTTATGTCCATAAGCATCATTAATAAGCATGTCGGCTATTGCATGGGGTACTCATCTTTGGGTGTAGCTCTATTCAAATCTCTGAAATCAATGCACACCCTTATCTTGCCAGAGCCCTTCTTGTCTACCGGCACAATGTTAGAGATCCACTCGGCATACCTGCAAGGCCGAATGAAATTAGCTTTGAGCAACCGACCGATCTCCTCCTTGATCCGGTCATATGTTTTTGGATTAAATTTTCTGGTCGATTGTTTGTAAGGTCTAAAACCGGCCTTTATAGGTAACCGATGCTCCACTAGCTCTCGGCTTAAACCTGGCATCTCATGATATTCCCATGCAAAGCAACAAACATACTCTTTCAATAGCCCGATCAACTCAGCTTTATGACCGTCTTTCAAATTCTTGTTTACAAACGTCGGCCTAGGAACTAAACCATCCCCTATATCTATTTCTTCTAATGGATCTGCCGATTGAAAACCCTGTCCTAATTTTTCCATGTCATCCAACTCCTCTACAGATTCATACATATCGTTCTCACTAGAAAGATATTTCGCAAGACGTTTCTGTAACCACTCGGAATTAGAATCCATTTAAACATATCATACCTTGGAGCCGATTGCCATTAATCGGCTTTAAAGAGACGGGCACTAAGCCATTCTTCGTTGCACTAAGGAAATCAAACTCTGACAAGTTGCGTCCCGTCAAGCAAGTAACATTGGAATGTTGCCAATCCACCGATGCATCGGCCAAAGCAACACAAGCCGAGATATCCGCATGAACGACTTCCACCTCATCATCAACCCACTGGATCAAAAACTGGTGCATGGTAGATGGTATGCACTGGTTTGCATGAACCAAATCACGGCCTAGTATGACATTGTAGTTACCTTGCACCTCAGCAACAAAGAATGCAGTAGCCAAAGTTTTGCTCCAGACTGTAAGCTCCACATACATACATACATCACACCTTTGGCTTCAGTTTTTTGTTTGCCTTCAAACCCATTAAGCACCATATTGGTCTTGATTAATTCATCATCGGGCAAACCCAATTTCTTGAAGACCGAATAGGGCATGAGATTCACCATAGCACCACCATTAACAAGCATCCGAGTGAGTGGTGATCCATTGATATGGCCTCTGAGGTACAATGGTTTCAAGTGCATCACTGGTTCTTTTGGCTTCTCGAATATTGCATTTCTGGGGCCAAAATCCAGCTGAGACACTTCCCTTTCTTCATCTACAACATGGAATTCAGCGGGTAAGTAATACACCATATTGATATCCATACCTTCATGAACCGGTGTCGACTCATAGTCCAATAGATCATCTTCCTCCTCATGCGCGTCCACCAAATCTGAATTTTGTCCGAGTGAAGGAGAAGTAATAGGCGACTAAGATGATGTCATAGCTACATCGTCCTTTTTTGATGGTGTAATTGCTACCATGGTAGATGAAGAATCCACTATGTTTTTCAGTGGTTTGGGCTTCCACACCTGCTTCGCTGGTATCATGGGCCGAGTGACATTGAACAACTCATCCCTTTGCTTCTCAGCTTCTTGTTTTGCCATTTCTTGATTCCTCAACCTCTGTTTCCTCTTTTGTGTCTTCGTTAGCCATGGACGACAGCACTTTGGTCGAGTGTATTTAGGATCAACTGGCTTTACTTGGCTGGTACTTGCTTCATGATCATTGGTCGAGTGCTTTGGCGCGATAACAAGTATCGGCTTAGTTGGGTTGCTACGCATAGTTGACAGTTGCATGGTGAACGTTTCGCTGCCCAAGACGAGCGAGTTAGCATTGATACTTTCCTTGCCTTTCCCTAACTCCACTGCTGCAACACTTGACAACTTGACGCACCATTCTTGTCGACTTTTCTGGCCTACGAAGCTTTCACTCGGGCGCACCCTTTTACTCAGACGAAATCCACTCGACTGTATTCTTTCATTCAGATAACTTCCGCACGAGTGCATTCTTACACTCGGATAATTTCCAATTGGAGGCATAATTTGACCAACCGAGTAATGGACACCCGTGTTCAGTCGGCTTCCATACGAGCATCCAAGTGGATCCCAAACAGCTTGTCGTTGTTCTTGTGGAAGCGGCATCCTTGATCCAGTCGGTTTTGCATGCCGACTGAACATATCAGTTGATGGTGACCTTGGTTGCTTCAGGTATGATGACCGATTAGAGCTAGAACCGGCCGACTGATTTGCATATTTGGATAGAAGCATATCAAAAGTTGGCTTGACTCGCTTACGATGTACCTTGGCTTCATTCCTCTTCCAATTGCCAACTTCTGGACTCTTGGGTTTAACAAACTTAACACAAGTGTCTTGTTGCACTTGTTGTTGCCCCCCGAGTGCAGGATTCTTGATGGTGATCTTGATTACTTCCTTGCCATCGGGTTGCTTGTCAAGCACAACCTGCTTCTCTAAGACCTTGCTGTCCTCCTTGCTTTTCCTAGGTTCACCAATAATGACATTAGTTTTATTAGCAGATTCGGCTACCTCTGGCCGAATGAGCAATTTTTTCCCCTCCAAATCCAGAGTGTTCATTGGGAAGGGCTTCTTATCAACTTGCATCTCAGAAAAGTTCAATCGTCCGTCATTAATGGCCGATTGTATCTATCGTCGGAAAACATTGCAATCATTAGTAGCATGAGAAAAGGAATTATGATACTTGCAATAAGCATGCCATTTCAACTCTTCAATCGAAGGTAAAGTGTGAGATGTCCTGATGATCTTAGCTTGCAGCAAAGCATCAAATATTTTGTCACACTTAGCAATGTTAAAAGTAAACTTCATCTCTTCGTCACGATTCTTATGAATTAGTTTCAGATCATTGCAAGTAAATGGTTTGGCCTTAGACGGCCAAACAAATTCGGCAGCATACATATCACCTTCATCGTCTGAGTGATCACTACCATACTCAACCATATTCATTTTAGGACGATCAGTTTTATATCTATGCACCTCCTTGAGATCTTTGCTCCGGCTCTCCTGAGCCAAAGATTTTTGCAAGACCTGGTTGACAATTAAGAACTCATAGCCTTCTAGTCTTTCCCTAATGTGAGTTTTCAAACCACTAAGCACAAGGTCAGCCAAGTCCCTCTTGGTTATCACCAAACTATAGCACCGGTTCTTTGTATCTCTAAATCTCTTGACGTAATTGGAGATCGATTCGTCATTTTTGTGCTTAACAGATGTAAGATGTGATAATTTAAATTCGTTGTCGCCGCTATAAAAGTGATCATGAAACTTCTGTTCAAGCTGCAACCACACACAGATAGAACCATGTGGTAGAGAAGAAAACCACGAAAATGCAGTACCAGTTAATGATAAAGGAAACAAGCGCACTTTCAATTCATTCAGCGAGCCTGCTTCACCCAGTTGTGCTAAGTATTGACTAATATGTTCCCATGTGGTTTTTGTACCTTCTCCATTGAACTTAACAAAATCTGGAATTTTATATCCCGGAGGGCACTGGATAGCGTCAAAGTACTCGGGGTACGTCAAGTTCCTTCCTCTTTAACTCCAAAATTCTCTCTAAGCATCTTATCCATCTCCTCTCTAAAACTAGCTAAAGTATCGTCCGCAGTAGACGGTGAAGCTTGATGTTGTGGGATGGGAGGAGTAGAATTACTAGGAGTAGGCAGGAACTATGGCACATATGTCAAACCATAGTTCAGCTATGGCCGAGTGCATGCACCTATAGGTACAACTTGCTTCGGTATAGGTACCGAACTTGGCATGCTCATGATGGAATTAGCGGGTGCAGCCACAATCTGATTGGTGTGGGTAGGATAGTAATTCATCGGCATGGGAGGTGCCGATGAAAGAGGTAAAGACAGATTAGGGTTTCCTACACTAGCAGCCACACCAATATTACCACTACACAATTGAGGCATATTTTTCTGCGCATTGGTATTTTCTATGAAAGTTTGATAGACCAAATTATTACCATAGGCAATACGACTCTCAATCTCAGCCCACTGCCCAGGAGAAAAGGTAGTACTTACAGGAGGTTTAACCTGCTCGGCTTGAAGAGGAGGGAACTTGATTTCTCCAATCGGAATGATATTGCCTTGGCGATCTTTCTTGAAGTTTCCAAGGAACTCCTGCAACTCCTTCTCTTCACGTGCCTTCTTGTACTCCTCATAAGCTTGGTAATGATCAGCCGATAGTTCATCAAGCTTGGGCTTAATGATATTATCGACATCTATCTCAGATGGCTTGGGAAGATCAGACATGATGGTTGATGAGGAGGATTGATCTTTGCTCCCCAGCAGAGTCGCCAAAAAGTGTGTTGACACACGAACACGTCACCATGTACCCTCGATGCCGGGGGTGATGCACCGCAGCTCACGTAGAGGGAGGTTCATCTGACAGCGCGGTACGCAAGACAGTCGGCAGCCGCTTTTGTAGACCCGAAACCCCGCACGCCCGGGAGGGACCCCGTTAGGAAGTGCGGCGGCTATGGGCTACCCTAGGTCGATTCGCTCGCCCCTAGAGCCTCGGGATTCACAGCTCTCAAACACGAAGAACAGCGAAGAACGAGAGAGAAAAAACAAAGAACGTAGATGAATAAGTAGTATAGATTGATTTGTTCGATTGTGTGTTGTTTAATCAGCCGTCACCCCCAACATATATAAGAGGTGCCTGGACTTCCCGTACAAGCAAAGGATTCATCTAGGCCTTTCTTACAAGAAAATTACATCGATTCAGATCCTAGAGTCCTAGTTCTAGTTCCACTCACATTCAGCCCAAATCTGGCCCAATCTTCTATCTTGCTTCTTGCGTGGGCCGTGGAATCTGCATATGACCTCCGATGGAGACGGTCCAAAGATCAATTTTGTGTGCCTCGACGAGGCCAACAATCCGTATGTTGATCACTTTCCCAAATAAAGCCATCTTGAATACTCCACGAGGTCATCTTTAACTTCGAATCGGACTTGATCACGTAGCAGACTGGACTGTCCGAGCGTTGTAGCATCTCTCCAGGCTGTATACTATCTCAGATGATAATGACCTTAAAAGCAAAGTTGACCGCTTCGATGTTTCTAACAACTTTCATGTTGAGAACTTTTCCATCCGAGGCCATTTTAAACTTTCACTCAACCGAAACTGTCACTCGACCGATATTTTTCACTCGGACGGTGATTTTCACTCGGACGGCGATTGCACTCGGGCCAGTATTTTCACTCGACCGGTACTTTTCACTCGGACGACGATTTTCACTCGGACAGCAATCTCACTCGGCTGGCAATTTTCACTCGGATGGAAATTTCACTCGGCCAAACGGAAAACTTTTCACTCGACCGTTTCGATGTTTCTAACAACTTTCATGTTGAGAACTTTTCCATCCGAGGCCATTTTAAACTTTCACTCGGAAATCCCGAGTGAAACTTCAGGCTGACTTTGTTTTGGCTCCACGGGTCGCATACGACCTCAGATTGAGAAGATTTATATATCAAAATCGATCAGCTCGATGATACGAAGACAATCCATGTAGAATATTCCTTCATTCGAGGTTTTCTTGGAGGCATAATAGACCAAAAAGCACTCAGAACATCTACATGACAATCCAATGTGATTTGGCCCTTGAAATGATGTCGAATGGTGATGGCCTAAACATCAAGGTTGTTTCACTTAGCAATATGAACTTTCTCGTAGAAAAACCCTTTCGTTTGAGTCCATCTTTATTGCATTTTGCACCATGACAAAATCAGGTGTCAACACGTATATGGGAAGCCTTAATCGACCAACATTTTTATTAAGTGATGTTCTTTAATGACAGAGATGAAAATGGAATGTTTGGTTGACATGAATGAACATGTGGTAAATTCATTTAAGCTCTTAATATTTTTTATACCGACACTAGAACTTTGAATCGTGTTGCACATTACAACCGAACGCAGCTAATACACCCCCATATAGGTCCGCGAGGAGAGGTATATGTTGGGGAACGTTGCATGGAAACAAAACAATTCATACGCACATGCAAGATCTATCCATGGAGATGCATAGCTACGAGAGGGGGGATGTATCTACATACCCTTGTAGATCACTAAGCGGAAGTGTATATAACGCAGTCAATGTAGTCATACGTCTTCACGATCCAATCGCAATCTATCCCTATCTAGTGTCGAACGGATGTCACCTCCTCGTTCAGCACACGTATAGCTCGATGACGTCTCCGCCTCCTTGATCCAGCGAGCGAGGGCATAGTAGTAGATGATTTCTCCGGCAACACGACCGCATGGTGGCGGTGATTTGGTGCTATCCCGGCAGGGCTATGCCTAGCGCTACCGAAACCGCGAACGGATGAGAAAACGATCTAGGGAGAAAGAGGGGCACCAAGGGCTTCGTGTGTCCTCTTGGGGCGCCCCCTCCCCTCTATATATAGATGGGGGGCATGGAGATCAGCCCCTCCAAGCCCTAGGGCGCAGCCCAGGGGGGAGTTGGACTCCTAGTCCAATTCCCTCCCTTTCCATAAACAGGTGGACTTTCCACCATCTCCCAAGCCACATGGGCATTGAGGGATTTGTGCGCCTGTCCCAATAGGGCCAGGGCGCCTCCCCTTAGCCCATGAAAACCCTTGGGACGTGGTGGAACCCTTGCTGGACTTCCGGACTCCTCCGAAAGTTTCCGAAACCTTCTAGAAGCTTAACAGTACAATACCGTAAAAACCCGAAACTTTTCCGGTAGCCAAACTATGACTTCCCATGTGTAAATCTTTACCTCCGGACCATTCTGGAGCTCCTCATGACGTCCGGGATCTCATCTGGTACTCCTAACAAAATTCAGTCACCAGCATACATAACCCAATAATACTATATCGTCACCGAACGTTAAGTGTGTAGAGCATGCTAGTTCGAGAACTATACAGACATGATCGAGACACCGCTACGGTCAATAACCAATAGTGGGACCTGAATGCCCGACCTGGACGCCCATATTGGCTCCTACATATTTAATCAATCCCGTATGTAGTTCTCTTTGTTGATTGGTATGTTACTTGCCCGAGATTTGATCATCAGTATCTCCATACTGACGTGGCTTAAGACTGTGTTGGTATTTCTCCAAAGAGGAAGGGATGATGGAACACAACGACGGTAAGTATTTCCCTCGATTATGAAATCAAGGTATCAATCCGTAAAGGAAGATCATGCACCGATGTAAATCGTACCTGCACACAAATAACAAATACTTACAACTTGACGCAAAAGAGAGGTTGTCAAGCTCTCTATGGTAATAAGATAGATTAGGTAATGATAGTTTTAGCAAATAGATCTTGCAAGAACACAAACTAAAATAAGTAAATAAAAAGTGCAGCAAGGTATATTTGGTTTTTTTGGATTAATCAGATCTGAAAACAAAATATGCAAATAGTAGATCGGAAAGCAATATGTTGGAAAAGTAGACCCGGGGGCCGTAGGTTTCACTAGTGGCTTCTCTCATGAGTATAGTGCACGGTCGGTGGACAAATCACTGTAGGGAAATTGATAGAAGATCAAATAATCATGATGATATCCAGGCAATGATCATTATATAGGCATCACGTCCAAGATAAGTAGACCGAAACAATTCTGCATCTACTTCTAATACTCCACACATCGACCGCTATCCAGCATGCATCTAGTGTACTAAGTTCATGGGTAAATGGAGTAATGCAATTAGAATAGTGACATGATCTAGAAAAGATCTATTCATGTAGGAATAGACCCCATCTTGTTATACTTAATGGTGACGATACTTGCATGTCTTGCTGCCCCTTCTATCACTAGGAAAGAACACCGCAAGATCGAACCCATGACAAAGCACCTCTTCCCATGGCAACAAAAAATGATCTAGTTGGCCTAACTAAACTAAAGATTAAAAGAAGAAATACGAGGCCAAAAGTAATCATGCAAATAACAGATCAAATAAGACTCAAATCATAATCATGGATAGAAACTGATCATGAACTCAAAATTCATCGGATCCCAACAAACACACCGCAAAAGTCATTACATCAAATAGATCTCCAAGAGACTATTGTATTGAGAATCATAGAGAGAGAGGAAGCCATCTAGCTACTGCCTATGGCCCATAGGTCTATGGTGGACTACTCACGCATCATCGGAGAGGCACCTATGATCAAGATGAACATCTCCGTGATGGTGTTAGATTAGATCTCGAGGTTCTGGAACTTGCAGCATATGGAATTGTGTTTCGACGAGTCCTCTAGGAGTTTCTAATTTTTTGGGAATTTATAGGCTTGATAGTCGGTTTGGGGGACTCCCGAGGTGCCCACCCTCTACCAGGCCGTGCTAGGGGCCTCTGGCATGCCCTGGTGGAGGTTGGCCACCCTGGCACCCCTCTCTGGTACTATTTGTCCCATCTTGGCTCTTCTGGTCCATAAAAATTCTCCAAAAATTCCCGTAGCGTTTGGGCTCCGTTTGGTACTAATTTTCTACGAAGTAAAAAAACAAGCAAAAACAACAACTGGCACTTTGGCACTATGTCAATAGGTTAGTTCCAAAAAATGATATAGAGTTGCTATAAAATGATTGTAAAACATCCAAGATTGATAATATAGATACGTTGGAGACATATCACATACCTAGTTCAATCTCGTTACCGGCAAGTCCCTTTACTCGTTCCGTAATACAAGATCCCGTGACTAACTCCTTAGTCACATTGCTTGCAAGCTTCCAGTGATGTTGTATTACCGAGTGGGCCTAGAGATACCTCTCCGTCATACGGAGTGATAAATCCCAGTCTGTATTCATTCCAACCCAATAGACACCCTCAGAGATACCTGTAGAGCACATTTATATTCACCCAGTTACATTGTGACGTTTGATACACATCAGGCATTCCTCTGGTGTAAGGGAGTTGCATGATGTCATGGTCGTAGGAACAGATAGTTGACCTGGATAAAGTAGTAGCAATAAACTGACATGATCAACTGCTATGCTTAAGGTTGGGTCTTGTCCGTCACATCATTCTACTAATTATGTGATCTCGTTATCAGATGAAAACTCATGTCCATGGTCAGGAAACGTTGACCATCTCTGATCAACGAGCTAGTCTAGTAGAGGCTCACTAGGGACATGGTGTTGTATATGTATCCACACATGTATCTGAGTTTCCGATCAATACAATTCTAGCATGGATAATAAACGATTATCACGAATATGATAATAACCTATTTATTATTGCCTCTAGGGCATATTTCCAATAGTATACATTACCTAACCCTAAGCAAAATGAGAGAGGGAGGGGCGCCGGACTTACCCCAGAGGTGCTCGGGGGAGAGGAGAGGTGTGCTGGTGGCGGCAGACTGCGTCGGGTGGGGCAACATTGAGCAGAGATGGGCCATGTCTGGCGGTGGCGGCGGAGGGCCAGGCGGCGGCGGGGATCGATAGGATGACGTGTGGAGTTGGGGATAGAGAGGAGTACGAAAGGATAAGTTCTTTTTTTATTGCGCCGGGAGCTGTTAAAATCGACTAGTATTGGTGTGGGCTTAATCTGCAATGTCGGGCCTAATGTGCAACGCCAGCACTAAGCAAATAGCTATGGCATTCAAACTTAGCCACCGTCAGTACTATTTGAAAATATTAGTGTTGGCGTTGGTGAGAAATGGCGCATCACGAACAAGAGTTGTGGCTAGCCATTTCTCTACTAGTGTGTATTGTTTCAACTAAGGATAAAACGACGGAGTTTAATCATATTTATTGGTTTTATTATGCCTACATTATGTCATCTTTCTTAAAGTGTTACTCTGTTTGTATGAACTTAATTACCATAGATCCAGGCAGGAATCGGTCGACTGGTGGAGTCATAGTAGTAGATGCAGGCATGCGTCGGTCTACTTGTCACAGACGTAATGCCAAGGTATTTGACCATGCCATAAATAACATCATAAATATGTGTTTTTCTATTAGTTGGCTAACAGTAATTTGTCTACCCATCATATGACGTGCTATTAAGAGAGAAGCCTCTAGTGAAAACTATAGCCCCCGAGTCTACTTTAATCATGTTACAAAAACCAAAATTATATTGCTGCAATTTAGTTACTTTTATTTTACTTTGCAATTTATCAATCTATCACTATCAGATTTAATCATTGTCACTAATGAGTACTAGGGGATTGACAACCCTCTTGCCGTGTTGGGTGCAAGTATTTGCTCTTTTGTGTGTGTGTTGGTGTTGTTGACAGTTGTTTGCTTGGTTCTACTACTAGTTCGATAAACCTTGATTCTTAAGAGTGGGGAATAATTTTTTCTACTTTACTACATCATCCTTCCTCTTTTGAGAATCCCAACGCCATCACAAGTAGCACTAGCGGCCTCAGCGTGATTAGTATTTGGAGTCACCGGCCCATCGTGGTTGGTCTATTGGCCTATGCACCCACGTCAATGGTGTTGGGAGGGGTCGAGCAAAAGCTTAGCGCCTTGGCCGCGGCAACATTCCCCATGGCATGCCGCCTTGGCTAGCTTTCTCCCTCCCTCTAACACTCTAGTAGAAAACCTTTGGTCGTCTTGGTAGACGTGGCAATGACAAAACTTCTCCATAGTGCCCCTCTTATGGGGGCATCGCCGGAAAGTGTGGGTGTATCTAGGTTGTGGTGGTGTGTTTGGGTTGGTTTGAAGCTCAATCGGCAACGCCTCGGTTCGGTTAGCTTTTGGTTTCATATTCCACTAGCATTAACACATGACGATATCTCCTCTCCATCATTTTTGCTTGAAGAGGGCACGGGCCTTCGATGGTAATTTGGTGGTGAGAGTGTAGCGTAGTCTGATGGTTTCCTCTAGGTGTCGGGTATTCACTTGTCGTCGGTAGCCTCGATTGCATCTTGCAGTGGTTGGGCCTCTCCTGGGCTTCTTCTTGGCGATTCGCTGGGGGAATTTAGTAGCGTACCCTTGGTGATTTCCTAGCATGCTCGGATTTTTTTTCTCATGTCTCCTATCTTTATCAGCTTGTCAAGATTTCTCAATACCAAGTATGATTCGGTGTTTCAGTTCATTTATAAAGTGAGGCGAAAGTTTGTTTTGAGAATCATAATACTGAAAGACCATAATCAAGTAGATGATTTGTGAGTTGAAGCGGAATCCGACACATAGGCTAAGTCGGACGTTGACTAAGAGAATAGCGTGCCTCGTTTTTGGATTGAGCCCTTACTTGAGTTGGGCTTAATCCGGCCCGAAGTTGTGCTCTCTTGTTCAAACTTTTGCTCAATTTTGAAAAGTATGAAATCTTTTATCCAAACTTGACCAAAAGTATTTAAAAACATTGCAAAATTTCTAATGGCTTGACTAAATGAGTTGTGCTTTTGTGTTACTATACAACATCGAGAGTTGTCCTTTGCTGAATTATATGCACATACACTCATTCATATGGACACACACGCACATCTTATTTGAGTGAGCACATGTGAGCGATTGAACCGGCATATTATCTTAAGATTGGAAAATCATGACGACGTCTCGTAGTCGCTAGGAACGTCTTTTCTCACTAAACACGCATCGCCAGAAATTCTAAAATAAATATAGAAATAAATTCGAGCATAAGAATCTAAACTCTGATGGGCTAAGGATATCACATGTTACCATCCAACCATAGATTGATTCACATTGCTGCTATGTCCTCCCACACATAACAGGCACCAGTACTTTGTGCCATTTTCATGTCTATCCCCTCTTTCATTCTTCTTTCTTTGCTCGTAGAAATGAGCAGCTCCACTCGTTCATTTCACATTCTTCCTATTGGTACTACCCTGTAACAAACCTGTCCTTAATTAATCGTTTACTCGGTGCTACTACTATCATACTGTTTTCTGCCACTCCTGGTTATATTAGACGATAGTGGAACAGGTGACAGGTAGTCAATTAATGTTCGTTATCTTGGTGATTTTGGTACTGGCCTCTATCAACCAATTATCAGTAGGATGCTATTTCACTATTCATTCATCGTATGTGGATTAACAGGGACAGACCAATGTTACAATATTTACGAGGCCCATTGGGCGTCGAACACTGTCCATACTGTTATGTATCATTTTTCTGAGATTTCGGTACTATTCTAAAACCACACAAGCAAATTGCAAGGAGGCGACGGTAAACCATACTCGAGGTTTTTCGCTCCTGCACACACATAGTTAAATATCAAGAATCATGGTGTATATTTCCACTCCAAATTATTGTCGTGATGTAGCTTTCTTGCTCGATTGTTTTTTATGGATCTTCCAAAAAATATCTTCGTTCTATGTGGACATCACCCTTAGGTTTCATTGCCGTTTTAAGTTTTCATCCCTCACAAACTCACAATGGTCAACATGGCAGAAACTAATTTTGTGCAATACTTGAGCCGTAGGCAAGCGGACAAGGAAAAACAGAACTCCTGACCCCCGCGTCGCTCTCACGGGCGACACAGGGCAGACCCAGCCTCCGGCCACCACAAGCCCCACACCGCCACCCCCCCCTTCCTCACCATCACCGGAGGAGACGACCGGACTAAGCCCATGCCGTGGACGGCGGCGGCAGGGCGAGCTCTTTCTCTCGGGGCGCGGTGTTTTCCCCTCATATTCAAGGCCAAGGCGGCGGTCGTCCATGGCGTTGCTACTTGTCCATGTGTGGATGTGGTCATACGGTGCGGCGGTTCGTGGCTTTCTCCTCCATGGCACGGCAGCGCGCCGTTGGCTACCGGCTAGACACCCTTTCCCGGCGACCTTGTTGCTCCCTATGCGACGCTAGATCCGCACATCCATGTGTCGATGAAGTGCCCCCGGATCAAGGTGCATGTTGGGTGGCCCTGGGTCGTCGTATGTCCTCCGTGTGGCAGGCTCAACTGGCGCCACTCGCGTCGAGGTGCAAGTGCCTACTGGTTCCCCGATCTGATCTGAATTTGGGTGACTTGGTGCTCAGCCCATGGCTATGGTGTGGCGGCGGCAGGCTGGATCGAGGCAGCGTGGGGGCCTGTTGTCATCATAACAAAGGTGGCGGCCCTCGTGCTCCTCTCGCATCACGACAACATCCTGCATGATCGGTGCTCCTTGATCTTGTCATTGATGTGTTCTGGAACTGCTGGCAGAGATCTTGCCCAAGATACCTAGATCGGATAGAATTCGTTCGTCCACTTCTATTTCAGCCTATGAGGTTTCAAGAGGGCGTGATGCGAAGCTCTATTATCTGTTGACACCATGGTACATGTCGGCTTCTCGAGGATTATGATGATAGATAGCTGTGGGAAAGGTCATGGTGGCTGAGATCGGAGGATCATTAGACGGACAGAGCCTTCTAGGGTATGGTGTTAGCCAGGTGTTTGGTAACTCCCAGGAGCAGCATTGTCAAGTGGGGGCGGTAACACTGGAGGAATTCTTTTTTGTGGTGCTCCTCAGGTGCCGAGTCGGAACTTTTAGTGTGGAAACCTACAGTTTGGCCTTCATTGGTTGTGCCTGGCAATTGCCCTGCTGAAAGAACTGTTTTGAGAACTCGGACTTCTCCATGATGAAAACATAAGATCTTAGATCATGAAAGACAGCGCTTGTGAACTGTTTCCTTGTTGGAGGCATTGACTTTGGAGACCTTTTATGTTTTTAGGTGATGTGTTTGGTGGTGCTTTGTCTGCGGCTACTAAGAGGACTCGATCACTATTTGTTTTTCCTTTCTTTTTATGTTTTTTCCTTGGTTGTGTGCATCATGTGTGTCTTTGCAACATCATGTAGGTGCAAAGCCTGGCTGTAATTGATATCTTCATGGTATTAATATATTCCACTTCTAGAAACACTCTAGAGAGGCAATTTTCCACGCGCTCCCTACCAATACTATTCCTCCCCTCTAGGTCACCCCCTCCCTCCTTTGCCGACATAGGAGTGTGAGGAGGCTACATTTTTTTGAAAGTTCCAGCCTTGCTGGTGATTTCATCGATAGCAGGAAGCAATGGTGAAAACAAAGTGGTGTGAGGATCCTAGGATCGAGGGCCGTTTAACCACATATCAGTCAAACTTCCCAAAAGAAAGAAAAAGGAAAAAAAGAAAAGATACATGTCTTGATATCTCACGGTGGTTCCCCGAAGGGGCTCTCCAAGCATCTAGCTCCTGCTAACCTCCATGCTCCATGCCATTTGTGATCCTTGCAATGATAGCTTTGCTGCTTGGGAGCTTTGCCTGGAAGGTGCATTTGTTTCGCTCCTGTCATATTGCCCAACAAACGAGAAGTCTCACTGTGTTGGTTCCCTTCTTCCATTTGTCATCGGTATCCTCTTGTGATTTTAAGGCAATGACTGTGGCAGACTGTAGCTCCCAATCTTCTTTTGGTTTGAGGGTGGCGCATCCTTCCCATTAGATGACCTTGTTCCAAACCTCCTATGAAACTGGGTAAGTCCAGAAGAGATGTTTGCTAGATTCTAAATTTCGGACACAGAGCTGGCAGAAGTAATCATTGGGCCATCCCTTCCTCTGCAATCTGTCGTTGCACCATAGCCTGTTTTGTAGCATTAGCCACGATAAAATATTTGTCGTACCCAGTGCCCAGGCCTTCCATATGAGCTTGTCAAGGCACGAAGATACTCTGCCCTGGAACTGCATGAAGTATGCAAATGTCGCGGAGTAACGTCCGGACTTCTTCATGCGCCAGGAGATGTTGTCCGGTGTGCCATGCTGTGGCTGGTCGTCTAGCCGCTCCAGTAGCCGGTGAAGGTAGACGAAAACTTGGACGAGATGGTGGTTGTTGTTGTGTGCTAAGTCCCTAATCCAAGCTTCGTCAGTAAGTGCCTCCCGAACCGTCCTTTGCTTTCTTCTCGAGTGTTTGTAGAGCTCCGGGAACTGTTGCGCCAGTGTGGTCTGTCGCAGCCAAGTGGAGGGCCAGAAGGAAGCCGTTCGCCCGTCCCCGATGATGACGGTCGTGGCCGCTGCGAACAGAGCCCTGTCGTGCGTGTTGCATGGCACCTCCATGCCAACCCAAGGGAGGTCTGGGTGATGCCATGGCAATCACAACCATCACAGTCTTAGGGCCCTTCCGAACTTTTGTAGGTCTGGTATTCCTAGTCCCCCGAGCTCTGTTGGGGAGCATATCGTGTTCCAATTGACCTTGCAGCCTGCCCTCAATAGTTCATCGTTCATACTCCATAGGAACCGCCATCTGCATTTATCCACCTCCTTCAGCAATTTGGTAGGGATCGGTAGTACAATCGTGTCAAACGTTGGCATGGCAGAAAGCACGCATCGAATGAGGGCACGGCGATCGGCGATGTGCATGAGCCTTCCCTTCCATCCAGCCATACGTGCCTTGATCCTATCTACGATGAATTGGAGGTGCACTAGACGAAGTCTACCTGGATAGACCGGCAAGCCTAGGTATCTTATAGGGAAAGCAGCCACCGCACATCCGAGGTTACCTAGCACCTCTTGGAGGTCTATGCCTTTGCATCTGATCGGTGACATTGATGATTTTCCTAGGTTGATTTGAAGGCCTGATGCCTTGCCGAATCCATCTAGGATGTGCATGAGTGAGGTGATCTCATGAGTCTCTGGTGTTACAAAGATGACGGTGTCATTGGCGTACAAGCTAACGCGTAGTTTGTTTGTTGCGTCCCGGGATGGGTTGCAACACTCCTAGCTCCGTGGCGGCAGAGAGCAAATGGTGAAGCAAGTCAATGGCAATGCTGAAGAGGAAGGGGGAGAGGGGGTCTCCCTGCCATAGCCTGCATTGGTGCTGAATTTTGTCTCTCACAACCCCATTTAGCAGTACAGATGATGATGCGGATGTCAAGAGTAGTGCCACCCAGTCCCTCCATCTAGCACTAAAACCTAACTGTTGTAACAACTCCAGGAGGTATTCCCATGATACCGTGTCGAATGCTTTTGCTATGTCTACTTTCATTAGCATAGTCGGGACCTTCCCACGGTGCAGGGAGCGGACGGTATTTTGCACGTACAAATAGCTGGCATGGATGCATTTGCTACGCTAGAAAGCCGATTGCGCGGGAGAGATTAAGTGATGGATTACCGCACCTAGTCTAAGAGATACGACCTTGGAGATTAGCGTGGTGATTGAATGGATTAGGCTGATGGGTCTAAAATCGTGCACCGTCCTCGCCTCGTTTTTCTTGGGTAGCAGTACTACCGAAGCTTCGTTTAGCCTGGTGAAATCCCCTCCCACCATGTGGTAAAATTGATGGAACACGTCCATGATGTCTGTCTTGATAATATCCCAGCATCGTCTAAAGAAGGATCCATTGAATCCATCCGGTCCCAGGGATTTCTCCTGAGGGGAATTGCAAATCGCCTTCGAGACTTCTTCCTCCGTGAACGGGTTGTTGAGCCCTCCACGCGGGAGAGAAGGAAACTCTAAAGCATCCCACTTGATGCTTGTGTTCCTGTGCGTCGCATTTCCTACGGTTAATCAGGATGGAATTCTAGTTTTCCTTACTTCAGGGATTTTATTAGAAGGGGTTTGTGTCCGTGACATCAATCTGGCAAATAATATTTTCTTAAGCTTCTCATATCAACTATGTCGGTGTAGATGGTTCGTCGGTGCATATTTTTGTGGATAATTTTGGCCAGTAAACTTAGAGTTTGCCTGGTTTGTCAATCTGCCTCTAACGATGACTTTCCTTTGCAGTTTGGTCCACCAAATCCTATCCTGCATGTTGACGCGAGCTCTGGTGTTGGCACGGGAACTGCGAGTTTCTTTGGAGGCTTGGACCTTGGATCGGTGGACCTTCACGTGACATTGAATTTGATGGTTTCCTTAGTAGGGCACTAGTCCGACATGGTCGTGGCTTTGATGGGTTCCTTTATGTGGTCAAAAATAACTTGTTGGCTTTGCTGATGGAAAGGTAGCAACGACAATACAATATACCTGCTTGGGAGGAAGAACACATCCCACCTCACACAGACCTAGGTATATCTACTTTTTCCTAGGGGTGTATGCACGACTAGTTTGACTAATAGTCTTGAGGCCATTTTTCACAAGAAAACTTTTTTGCAACTCCAACGCGCCGACACAAACGGACGTTGTTTTTGTCCTTTTGTGCCCGTTTGGGTCGGCTCGAGGCGTGTAGTCTGGCCTCATTCGCATAATATTGGCAGGTGCGCCCAACGGGCCAACACATTTTGTCTATGCATCTAGATTTTTAGTAAGCAAATTTAATCTAAATTTAGGGACAAGGATCATAGTTCATGCCAGCGGCCATATTTCACACGGGCACACGCACCAACGGCAAACATACATGCTAGCCTATAAAAAGAACGCCATAGTTCATGCCAGCACACTTTCTAGTGGTCGGCCACTTGCTAGAACACATAAAGGGCCACTGCTCATGCATCTCGGTCATGCCAACATAAAAAAATGATGGCGCTCTCAGTCATAGACCAATCATCTAGCTCGAGCATCACCTTTTTCTCCTTCTCAAAACAAACCCTTCTCCTCGTGTGACACTTTGCTCAAGTCCACCATCATGATATCCACATCCTTGGCCATTAAAGCGAGCGCCACCTCTTTTGCTTTGATCTTTGTATTGGTCACCTCAATCTCGAGCTTCTTCATTTGGACGTTCTCCTCGATCTCAAGCTTCTTATTTTGTATCTCAGTGTAGACCTTTATTTGTTCCTCTTTCTCTTGGCACTTCCTCTCCTTCCTTTCTTCCTTTTGGGCCATCATGCCTTAGAAATTTTCTTGCAATGTGAATGTCGTTGCATCATTATTCTCGTCCAGCTTGGAGTTGGCCTCCCTCCTTGGTTGCTTGTCTCCTTCACCATGCTCTTCGACATCCATTGACCCTCCATTCTTCTGTAGGGCGTCATATTGATGCTTGAACTTTTCATAATCATTAATGATCGTCCAACACTGGATTAGAGTGAATGGCTTGTCCCCATGTTGGTCCTTGAATGCTTCCATAGCTAGGTATGCCTACAAATGAAAATGAAGGCAACAATGTACATTCATATGCGATGGACATGCAAGCATCAATCAATGGAAATAGAAATGGAGATGAAGGAATTGCATACCATGTCTTTCATGCCAAGGCCAATCATGGGATGACCTTCGATGCTCTCAAGGGTGGCATAAAACTTGTTGCACTCTTGTTTGATGAACTCTCACCTCCTTTTAGATGGACCCACCCATGTTTGCTCTCAAACTTCTAGGGTGGGAATTTCCTACGTTCATGGAAGTATGTACAAACTCTACCCCCAAAATGTTCATCCTTTTTGCTCGATGCCAACCTTGGGATCTTGTCCAATTTCCTTCCAACTTTCGCAAATGAGCTTGCCTTCACCCTTTGTGTATGCATTGGTCGGAATGCTTTGCCGCCTCTTATTTTGTGCATTGGCTTGTTGAGTGAGCTCGTAGGCAACAAAGGCTACTTGAGGATAGGGCGGACGGCCATGTTGACCATGGAGGCGGGGTTTGGCGCATTAGCTCTAGCGAGTGGGTGGGAGGGCGAGAGGAATGGAGGTTTTGGGGAGGGAGGGGAGAAATAGGGTGGATGTGCCACCGACGAGCATGTCAGGGGGAGGACAAGGGTGGGCGCCACGGGCGTCCGCACGGATGCTAACACGGCCCAAATTTGAGTCCAAAATGGGTCGCGGGCAGACAAAAAACAGACGAACGTCCGTTTGCGACGTCGTGTTGGGCCATTATTTCTGACCCGAACGCAAGCGCATGGATGAAATGCATCGGCGCGTTGAAGTTGTCCTAATTTTAATGGCATTTGGCCAATAATCAAGCCAATTCCTTTTTACCTCCTTGAGATTAGGTTAGTCTTCCTAATGCTCTAACTCTGTAACTTTAGAGATTAGATTCTGCCTTGTAATCTATTATATGCAATAAAAGAAAAGGCTGTGGGGTGCTCTCCCCTACAGTAGTTGGTCAAAAAAAATCAAGCCAAGGTGGCAACGGGCAATTTCATTACCAAGTACATTTGCCTAGCAAAAGAGTTTACATGCATTTCGCTAAATCTAGAGCGCAAGGGACCGACATGGCCTCACTGGTGTTTGCAAAGACGAATACGGGAAGTGGGGTGAGAGGAAAACCGTTTATGTGATGTATTGTGTCATATGAGTAGAGGGGGGGAGAGGGAGATGAATGTGTTTGGGTGGACACGGTGATAGCATGACATGATGTCAATGCATAATGGAAATACAGCAAAAACTAGTTTGTATTTGCACAAAACTGGACCATGATTTACCGTTCCCATGAAAAAAAATCATGGTATCAGAATTTGAAGATGAAGTAGTCAATAGAATTATCTTATAAAAAACATGAAAACCACATTATGGCAACAATGGAGGAAGAATGATACACTTATCTATATTTAGATTAAGATACAGTTAGAAAATCTTTTTTTTACAACTATAAGATACACTCCTTTTGAAAAAGCTGAGTTCATGGTCATTCTCTTACAACAGTCAAATACACTTAGAAAATCTTATTTCACAACAGTAAGATACACTCACCTAGAAAAATGTGAACAAGTTTTGAAATCCCGAACATTTTCTAAATTGTTAGCAATTTATGAAAATTCCAAACATTTTTTAAAAATATGAACATATTTTAAATCCCATTTTTCGAAAAAGCAAAGAATTTTCGGGAAAAAATACAAACTATGAAAACATGAAACCTTTTTTAAATCTCAAACATTTTTTCTAAAACTGAAAAAATATTAATGTCTTTGAAACATTTTTTGAAAAGATACAAGCAATTTTCTCAATTACGAACAAGTGTAGAGCAGGTTTTTGGGATTTGTGAACTAACCACGGAATCGGGAACATTCTTCTAAATTCTAAACAGAAAATTTAAAAACATGAAATTTTTTTGAAAAATCTATTTTCTAAATAACTATTTTTTCGAGAAAGTATAATGGGAAGAAAAATAAAAAAGAAAAAGAAAAAGAAAAGGCAGAAACCATGAAAAAACATTTGAAAAAAAACCCTCCTAGAAAGTTCCGAATAACCTCTTAAAAACCTTTTTAGCTCTGTAAATGGACCGGCCCAGTCACATACGACACAATAGCACGTCTCACCTCAAACACAGCTGGCAGAATGCGCTATCGTTTTCTTCTTTATTTTCTTTACTTTTGCATATTTGTCGGAATATTATTATTATATGTATGTAAAAATAACTTGACATGCACTTTTTTATAAAATTTAATCACGCATTTCTAAATTATTGAATGTGTATAAAAAATATTTAGAATGTATATGAAATCTGTATAGTGTGTATGAAAAAAATTAGACATAAAAACATATATATGAAGAAAAACAATCTTGCATTCAAAAACTGTTAAAAGTGTATTGAAAAATGTTTCTGGTAAAGAAACAATGCACAATGTGTATAAAAATAGATATTAAAAATGTATATGTTTAAGAAAATAATTTACTTAAAAAATGTAAAATGTGTATATATAAAATGTTTCTGATGTCTACAAAAATGTATAATTTGTACGAAAATATATTCATGGAAAATATATTTTTTCAAAACTATTAATGATGTACTAAAAAGTAGATATTTAAAAAAACATAATGAATGAAAACTGACAATAGAAATAAAATATAAAACAAAAGAAAAATACAGTGAAGACCGAGAAATAAACAAAGAAAATCGATCAAAAATAAAGAAAGATTATGAAAAGAATAAAGCCATTCCAAACCAAGAAAGAAACAAAGAAACTCAATGAAAAATATAGAGAACTGAAAACAGAAAACAAGAAAACAAGTGAAGAGACAAAGAAAACCAAAAACAAAGAAAAAAATGAAAAAACCCGGTCAAACCTAAAAGACGAGCCAAAACCAGAACATCGACTGAACAAAACCACAAGTGTCTCGATCGAAACCCAATGAATGAAAAAAACACGAAAATTGGCCGGCCCAATATCTATACGTGGGGTAGTTCATTAGGTGAGATGGACGATATAACCGCTATACGCCAGATATAGTCTTCATGATATACACGTATCTTCCAAGATAGGAGTAAGAAAAATTATTTGTTATTATAGGTCAATGTTCGCACTATTTTGACCAATTTTTATCTTTCAAAACGTAGTCAACGATATTTTCTTCTGGATTTTTTTACCACCGCAATGGTAGGTCAAGTTTATTTCAAAATTATTTTCATTTTTTATTTTTTATTTAATTATTAAGATTTCCAAAAATATTTTTGTAAAAAATTAAAATATTTTCAAAAATATTTCCATTTTGTTTACCTATAGACCAAAAGTTCCTCTCGTTAAAAAAGGCAGTACATGGCCTTTCTTTCTCTAGAAAAAGGCAGTACGAGGCAGTATAAGTTCTTTGTAGGGTACGAGGCAGGATAATGAACGTGATGCGAGTGAGACGGGACTGTCACCACCATCACCATCCTCTCCTCCTAAATCAAGCCTTTTTGCATGCATGCTTGGACGAAGTCTGAGCGGCGCAGAGGCTGCCCGGCCCCTATGTTCGCTCCGGAGCCCTCGTTCCGTGCCCCGTAGCCATCGCTCCGGCGCTTCTTCCATAGCTATTTTACCTATCGCCCCATCGGAGAAGAAGCGATTGGAAATAACGAGAGGCTACGCGCGCGCGCAGTGCTACGTACGTGCCAGGCCGGCGCCGCCGTCGTCGTCGTACGTCACCGACAACATGTCGTTCACCGGCACGCAGGACAAGTGCTCGGCGTGCGAAAAGACGGTCCACTTCATCGACCTCCTCACGGCCGACGGCGTCATCTACCACAAGACGTGCTTCAAATGCAGCCACTGCAAAGGGATCCTCTCGGTACGTACGTTCCTTGCATATTCCGATTCAATCAATCCTCCAAGTCCATGCACGCATTGATGCATATCTGTATGCACTTCCTTGAACGAGCTGTGAGAGCATGTATAATAGCGTTGTAAATTGCATTCGTTCGTGCATGGCCTCTAGATGTGCAGCTATTCTTCCATGGACGGTGTCCTCTACTGCAAGACGCACTTCGAGCAGCTCTTCAAGGAGACAGGGAGCTTCTCAAAGAAGTTCACACCGGGTAATGTACAATATGCAACGTACATATGGTTAATGCGCGTAATTAAGGTATACATCCTGAGAGTTCTGTTCTGTGACGCAGGTAACAGATCTAGCGACAAGAATGAACTGGTACGCACATCCCAGCCCTGCAAACCTAGTCTTCATGAGCCAAGCTTATCTTGTTCAGCGTTTTTTACTTCCCTAATGCAAGCTGTGCTAATTAACTGGATAAATGTCTTTGCAATGAAAATCGGAATGCACCGTACTACAGTCAAGGGTCCCAAGCAAGCTATCCGCTGCCTTCTCTGGTACTCAGGATAAGTGTGCAGCCTGCACGAAAACAGTGTATCCACTCGAAAAGGTACTAGAAACGCAACACTCCATATTCCTCCTCATCAAAGCAATCGATGCTAAATGGCCAAATATATGTGTAAAAATGTATTGCAAAACGTTTACTTCCCTTGTACTCTTATAAGAAACCAAATGAAATCACACTGCTCAACTTAATAACTGATCGTGCTATTCAGATGACTCTGGAGGGCGATGCATACCACAAGAGCTGCTTCAAGTGCTCCCACGGGGGCTGCATCCTAACCACCTCCTCCTACGCCGCCCTCAACGGTGTCTTGTACTGCAAGATCCATTTCGGGCAACTGTTCATGGAGAAAGGAAGCTACAGCCACATGAAGAAGAAGAGCCCCTCGCAGGAGGTGTTGCCCGATTTGGTGGCTGCGGCCGAGCAACCGGCGGCAGAGGCGGCACCGCCGCAAGATGGAGAATAGAGAGGAAAATTAGGAAAACATGAAACTTATATACACATCACAGCCTGTAATTCATGGTGTTACCTTTTCTACATTGCTGCTTTATTCCCCCCCTATTTTTTGGTTCCTCTGTGAGCTTGGTTTGTCAAGCTGTAAGTACTGTACTAATACCTTCCTTTCTATACGAGACTCGTGAGTCGTGACAACCGTGGCAATTAACTAGTAAGCCTCATGGGAAAAACTGTATTAATTTTCTAAGAAAAAATAGCTACTCCCAATTTGGTAAATTGTGCCTGGTCTCTGATGGTTGGCTTGATTAGTCACAATTCAAAAAGACAAAAAATAGTTAACCAATATAGCCTATTTTGTGTTTGTTAAGGGCATCTTCAACGGTAATCCGCAAATTTCCTTCCGCATCCGTCCACGGACAGGGAGGACCAGTCCGCGGATACGGATGCGTGAGGGCGACATCCAACACTAACCGCTAGTAAATTCAAATTCAAATTCAAATATACTTCGATGCGATCCACAGAGCGCGCCGCGCGCCGAATGGCATGTCCGATCACAGAAAAATGAGAAAAATATGCTTAGTTTTTTTACATGTTCGATTTCAAAAGAACATCAATCCGACAATCCGTGCATTTTTGCCCTGCCGGACCGGTAATCCTAGCCAACTGCTCCCCGATCAGGGATGTGTCGTCGTACTCGCGTAGGCAACCTCCTCGTCCACCTCCGTCGTATCCTCATAGTCCGCCGCCGCCACCAACTCATCTTTCTTCTGCTGCAACATCTGGTATCAATAGGATTGCACGATGAATCTTGCGTCGGCATCCAAAGAGTTGACATACAAAGTCAACATCTTGGCATCCTCCGCAATGGCAGCGATCTTGACCCTCTTTTTCTCAAGCGTGGCCTTCCTCTCTTCGACCACGGTCCTCCTCTCTTCGAGCGCGAGCTTCTTGTGCTTGAACCTCTCTGCCTTCTTCTCCTGCTTGTTCTCCGAGCGCCTCACACATACCTCCTCCTTCTTCGTGAAGATGTCCTCGAACTTCCCCATCATCTTGGCCGCCGCACCGTCTCGCTTCAGCCTCTCCTCCTCCTACTTCTCCCCCACATGTTTCTTCTAAACTTGTTCGAAGGTTGTTGGGTTGGGTCGGTATGGTCACCGATTTCTTGCTTGTTGGCTTGGACGGTGGTGTTGGCAATGAAAAGGTTCCACTTCAGTTGACTATTCAACTTCAACCAACAATGCATGACGGTGAAGGACTTCTTCTCCAACTTCTTGTACACCACACAAGCACGAGTAGACTACAAAGTTAAACAATGTTGACAATGCATATCCGTCTAGTGAGCAACAAAACAATACATGTCTGACTAGTGATCAACAAAACTAAAGCATATACGGCTAGTGATCAACTTACTTGCTTGGTGATTTGTGCACCGTTAGGCCACAATGCGATGAGATGCTTCAAGTGACCGTAATACTTGGACACGGCCTCTTGGATGGTGACCATCGATGGTTGAGGGATTTCCACACACGGTTGTGGATGACCGCATCGGTGTAGGGTGCAAAATGCTGGTGTTCATGGAACCATATGTGAGTGTTTCTTCAAAAGGTCGTGCCCTTTTGCTTCGTGCCATGGAATGGATCGAGGCTAGTGGCCAATCATGTCTCGCACAGCAGCTCGTCCTCCCGCATGTTGAAGCTTTCTCCTCTTCCCTTCTTCTTCAGATCATCAGTTGTATCATCCAGATCATCGTCGTCGTCACCCTCCTCCTCCTCCCCACTGGGCTGCCGCTCTCCGATGGCCCAATGCTATTATTGATCTATGCCATCGCCATTGTGCATATACGTCTGTTGCGTGGCCCTCTGGGTGTAGGACTGATGTTGGTAGTTGCCGGACTAGGTGGGATTCGAGTCTTCCACCTGCCCATCCTCATAGCCCCCTCCCCTCCCTCGCCACTGACGTGGATGATGTCGAGCATCTCCATGTCCATGTCATACGCCGGCTAGCCTGCTCTAGGCATTGCAACGAACAGCGTGTTGGCACCCATCTGCTCCTTGGGAGCTGGCCACGCGCGCTGTAGCTGTCCTGAAGAATACTCGAAGAAGAGCGATGTAGATGATGTAAGGCACGGTACCGGTTGGGGTGCCAAGCTGCTTGGCGGAGTAGTAGTACTGAGGCTTGTAAGACTCTGGCCAGGCGTCGTTTGTGTTGTGTGCCCGCCCGTCTTGCATCGTCTGCCATGGCTACGTCGACCACCATGACCTCCACGCCCATCGCCACCAACAGGCCCACCGGTGGCCAACTGCTTCTTGAACTTCTCCTCCTTTGCGGCCTTCGCTTTGACGTGGCAATTCTGCCGCATCACAGAGTTGATCTTCCGGGCGAGCATGGATCCTCTGGCTCCATCTCTGTCAGGTTCTTTGACAGCTCCATGCTTCAACCACAAAAGGAAGGAGAGGGTGGGAGAAAAGAGCAGGAAGTGGGCGTAGAGCGACGGGGAATGAAAGAAGAGAAGTGGGGGATTGTGGTGCGGAAGTTGTGCTTTGCTACAAAGCACGGACTCGCCTTCCTTTTGGGTGGTCCAGGGGATAGATAGCGACGTTTCTGATGTACGGACTCCCGCAAACCTCCCCCATGTTTGTCTCTGGTTTTCGGGAGAAATCGAGTCCGGACCACTCCGTCGACTGATACTGGACCGCGTTGGATGGCTTCCGCGGTCCAACCTGTGTGGTCCGAACTGTTGCGAGAGGTTTGGAGGTCTTCCTTGGAGATGCATTGACCTCAACAAAACCCTTACTGACATGTACTAATACTGAATGAACCATATCAATCACCGTCGAACACTAGGGGCTATCAGATGGCCCCTCCAGTTGGCTCTTGCCGGCATCGATGACCTTTTTTATGCTAGCGAGCATGCCCTGGTTCACTCCTCATATACGTGGACTTGTTGGTGATGTCCAAATCAGACTGTGTACCTATACAACCGTCAAGGCGTGATGATCTGGCTTACAATAGCAACTCGTTAATTCAAACTGGGGGCAGTGGTACAAGTACATGGTATTTTTTTAGAAAGGATGTTGTCGTCCGAATTTAAATTAGTGAAGCCCTTAAAACCAATAGAACGACACAACACCACAATAGAAACAAAAGCAAAAAGAAGAAAAGGGTGACACGATAAAAAGGTGATGGGCAGCAATAGCAACAAAGCACCATAGACCACAGGCACCATCGAGTGGAAACTTGGAGCACCGTCTGGAGTTAGAGGAGCCCTCCGACGTGATCAAGCAGCCGAAGCAAGGAAAAAGCCAACTCAAGAAGGAGACTAGCTGCCAAAGGACGTCATGCCATCGCGATCACCTAACCAATGAGGGAAACAATGTTGGTCATCTTCACCGCCGAAAGGGGCCGCCTACCCCTTGCCCTGGCTCGAAGGGCGGCAAACCTTCGTACAATGAAGGCGCTCACCCCAGAACTAGACTGCAAACTGATGTCTGGATAGGGAAGCCTAGTAACACCACCCCTTGACAAAACTAGCACACCTAGAGAGCACCAATGTCAAGGTCTGAGTACAATCATCATGAAGAGAAGGAGTTGCCGTCCAACATCGTCATTAACCACTAGTAAATAGGGACCTTGCTCATAGATAAAGTATCCAAGAAGGTAACAATTTCACCATGTCACCATCGCCCGGACCGGCATGTCGGACCAAGGATTTTCACAGGATCATAAGATAGGGAAAGACAACCCACGATGATGCCTCCAAGGAAGAAAACGGCGCTTAGGAGTGTTGCTGACACCGACATCAACAACGACAGGCAGAGCTTTCACCCGGGAACAATGACCATCCATGATCAAAATCCACTATTCAAATAAGCATATCCATCAACCGGCAAGGAGAGGTAGCTGACTATGAAGAAGACAATGCCCAAAACATGGCCACCGCCACGTGTGCCATCCTCCTAGAAAGTACATGGTGATTTAAGATTGCTAGTGCTCTCCAAGTACATGGTCTCGAGCTTTGGAGTGAAAACTTGTGAATTGGTTGAACCTGGAAATGGTAGTGTTCCACAACATCTATTGTTGGAGGTGGTGTCTGGAGTTTCCTAGTGATTCATCTTTAGTTCGGAAACCCAATATCTAGTTCTGATGACAGTAGCGTCTGCACATAGTTCTCTTTTTGACATCGTTATTGAAGCACTTTATCACAGTTCGGATGCGACATGTTGCACTTACATATAGATTTGTAAGGATTTGCATACAAAACTATGTTGTCATCTGTGGTTTGCTTCTACGGGACTTTTGGAGGCCGTTTTTTTATTGGTGTGTTTGTTGTGTGCATTCTGATTATGCAGAGACCGGGTGTGTGTTCATTCTATTTGTATCCCCTTGATGCGACATTTTCAATCAATAAAACATCATTAAAAAATATGGAACCCCATTTAAACTTTAGGGAAACATCTTTGAAACACAAATAAACCTCATTCAAACTTGATGCGGTGGAGGTGGCACTCGTGCAAGACATATCATAGATTGGAAAAATAGGGAAACATGAAATTTAACATACACTTCACATCCTATAATTCATGTTTGTTTTTGTTTACACATCGGTTCTTTATTTCCTCCTATTTTTTGGTTCCTCTGCAAGCTTGGTTTGTCAAGGTGTCAGTAATGTACTAATAGCTTTCTTGACAAACTATTAGCTTGTTGAGATGTATGGGGCGCTGCCATTAAGGGCCACGGAGGGTGCGCGGCCTTCTTAAGCCGCTTCGACGGTCTCTGTTTTCGCTGCCTCGGTACAGAGCACCGCATGATAAAGTGTAGGGATCCTTTGAGATGCATCATCTTCAAGCTTCAAGGCCATTTTGGTAGGGAGTGCCCACAAAATCCTAGAAACATCGCCAAGAGAGGCGGCGGCGGCGCCGGCTCGCTCCCAGTGTTTGGTCGGGGGCCGATAGGATCCAAGCTTCGCTTCCCCACCCCTCCTCCGCTGACATCATCACCACAGCATCCTGCGGCCATGGGGTGGGTGTACCCCGATGTCGACTCGTCCCGCCGTGCCAGGGCGAGCCACAAGGTGGTCATCTCCACTCCCTCCATGGAGCACCAAGAGTTCCTCCTCTGCAAGCCTGCCGTCCTCCTCACGACGGCGATGGCCAACCACGTGGCGAACCCGATGTCAATCGGCCGCACCTTCGAATAGCAGCTTCGCACCCCGGCGCATCTACTGCGGGTGACCATCCACGACCCGAAGGACTTCCTCATGTACTTCGAGCTTCCTGTGCAGCATGACAATGTCATCCGGCACGGATCCATCACCGTCAACAATGTCGCCTTCACCATCAAGGCCTAGCAGGAGGACAACAATGTTGGAGATATGCCCTAGAGGCAATCATGTATGATAATATTTCCTATGTGTTTATGAATAAAGATAGTCCTTGGACATTATCATTGATGTGTATTAACAAGTATGTGACTTGTTTGTGATACTATGCATTGTATGATGACTGTCCTAAATGGTCCCTAGTTGAAAGGGTTGTGTGGACACGCAGCCAGTTAGACTAGCATATGACACGATGGATGGTCCGGTCTCACTGACCATGTAGCATTGGATGCTAGCCGGATAATATGGACTCAGAAAGGTCTGGTCAGATTCAACATAGTCGGATCCGAGTCGAGATAAAGTCTGAGTTGGACAGACCCAACTATGAGATGCAGCGATAGGTCATCTGTGAGTCTCTAGTACAACATACGTTCTATGTCCTAAGACCTAAGCTGGCGCATGTACTTGGGATGGTGACAGACTTGCTTTGGTCCGACCAAACACTACTCTGTGACTGGGTAGTTACAAAGGTAGGTTTCGGACTTGTCCAGACCCATGCTGCGAGACATGGTCGAGCAAGATGGGATTTGCCCCTCCTACCAGGAGAGATATACTTTGGGCCCCCCTCGGGTGATCCGACTTGGATAAGCATGGCCATGTGATGAGGATTATGAGATAATCCTAAGTCTTGGTCGAATTCACCAGAACGAGAAAGAGGTCGTGCTGCAACAAGGATGACCATGTCACCTTGTGCACGACAACATATATCGTGTGGCAAAGGGAACAGAAGTGTGAAGTACAGGTTCGCCTAACCAGCTTCATCGGACACTTGGAGTCGGCACGTCTTGCTAGAGGCTGCTACCGACCGGTCGAGTTGGATGTCATCTAACTCGCGACCAAGTGGACGAGAACCTAAAGGGTCGTGTGCTTAAGGGAAGGAACACGTGGGCTTTAGGATCCGTGCGAGGCCCAAGAGTTGAGTCCGTGTCGGATGCCTCTATATAGTGGAGGTGCGGCAAACCCATCCAGTTGATTGCTTCGGCACCGTCATTAGGGCTTTGCATGAGTTGCAACTAGCCACCTCCACTCGCCGCCGTCGACCGTGTGATCGGACCTAGCAGTCCGCCGCACGGGTGTTCCTACTGCACGCGCGGATATTGTTAGAAGCGGTGCACTTGCGCCGCTCTGGCGAACCTGTACGTGGGATCCGGTGACCGGCTGTTCGAGGGAGATCGAAACGGCTGTTCGAGGGAGCTCGGACGAGGAGGAAATGAACCACATGAACGCGCTGCCCCAACTCTACTTCCGCTTACAACACTGCATGTCTAGTGGTAACAATTTGTGATCCATCTCCGTAGCATGCTCTCAGATGTTCTGCGCGTAGCAAACTTTTAATTGGCATGTGATGCAACTACGATAGAACCCAACAAACCACGCCATCCTTGAAGACTTTAAGCTCCATGTCCGCGTCATCATAGAGAAGGTGCCCATGCAGCTCTGGTCGCTGGAGGGCGCGACGGAGATCATCGGCAACAAGTGCCTTGTCGACCACCTCGACACACGCACCCATGAGCAGGGCCACACAAAGACCTTCGCGTGTTGGGTCTGGGTGTGGGACACTGCCCACATCCCCACCAGGAGCATCATCTGGAGGGCGAAGCGGGGCATCGGGCGTGTCAAGACCATGCTCGGCCTCTCTCCACCGAGCCGCGAGGTTGCCCACTCCCTCCTGATTTAGGCGCCACGACATGATGCTGCACGTGGAGAAGGTGGGGGAGTGGACCCCACCTTCTCCGCGGTCCTCCCACTCCTGACAGAGCGGCCTCCCCTCCTGGGGTCAGAGGACGACAACCCCTTCCCGAGTGTCTTCTGAGTAACCTGCGTCAGGTGGGTGGAGGACGGGCAAGGCCAGGGCAGGAGGTAGCCACCGGCGGTTGCCCCCTCCGACTATCATGGCTTGCAGCTGGAGGCGGCTCTCGCCGTGATCGCGAGGACCTCGATGGCGGGCATGGAGGCATGCGCTTGTGGAAGGATACGCTGCTGGGCCATGGTCATACCAACAGGGCCCCGACAGCAACCAAAGGGCGCTCCCAGTAGCAGCGCCAGCACAGCCGTACTCCCACAAGCCGGCACCGCAACAAGGGGTGTCGTGGCTGCGAGGTCATCATCTGCTCCACACCTCCTCTGCCTCCACATCACGCCCCATCTGTTGCACTGCCACCAGCCCCACCTCCCCACCCTCACGCCCACAAGACCCAAGACCATGTGGCGTAATTCTCCCGCGACGGGGACACCATGCTCTCTCCTCTGCCATGCATCGACCTCGGGCAGGAGGAGCTAGAAGAGGTCATTGCCAGTGCACTCGTAGCATCGCTCGAGTTCGGAGAAGATGGAGTCAACGCCACCAATGATATGGAGATGGGGCTAGGCGGCTCCACTGCATGCATGCAGCCGGGCTTGACCCAGGCGCATCACAACATGGATGCTCCGCCCCAAGCCACTTCCACAACCCAGCTAGGAGCAGTCACTCACCAAGTTCAGCAGCTACAGCTTGGTCGGGACGGTACTACTGCGTGGTAGATATTCCGACAAGCCTAGCCACCCCTTGTTGGAAGCGCAACCCCTACAAGACGGCCCTCAGCACCACCCAGGACACGCGCCCCGTCCTCCCCGGTTAGGCAGAGTGCCATGTGGGCGGCCAACCCCTCTCCCGTGCCGGTGGTGCAACAAGCCATGCTTCGGTTGGTCCAGGAGCTTGGGATCCTGGGACCAAGGGAGTGCATGACGGTGAAGGCAGCGGAGGCGCTACTATGGCGTTTCGACGAGCCGCTGTCCAAAGACGACGTCATCTACATCGCCAAGCTCACCCGCCTCAACGTCAATGCGCTACGCACCATGGCTGGCTTGGCTGGCCCGGACGGAGCTGCTCAAGATTAGTTTATGTTAGCTGCAAACTTAGCTAGACTCCGGTGGCAGCTGGCCTTAAGCCAGTCCAAGTTAGGGATCCTCGTCATGTTTAGTGTACTCCTTAGGTGGTTCGTCCGTAGACACTTTAATTTGGGGCCTATTGGTGGGCGCTAGCTCGCCTCGGCTGGGAGGTGGTCTAACTGTTCTTGCTTGCTTCATTCAGTTGTAAAAATCCGCTTGTTGCTAGAGAAATTTTGAAGGCTTTATGAGTAGCAAAAACTACACCATTATGAACTTGAACGTCTGTGGCCTAAACTCGCCGGCCAAGAGATCCACCATTCGCAAAGTAGTCGATACTCATTGGTTAGTTGCCCTCTGCATCCAGGAGACTAAGATCGATGCTTGGTCGTTGGCAATTGCCAAGGAAATCGGAGGCGCACGCCTTGACAACTGCGATGTGCTCCCTGTGGAGGGCACTCGTGGTGGTGGAGATATCTTCTGGGACTCCTCCAGGATCACCATCACAACCCATGTCGTAGGGCATTAATCCATCACTACTACAGCCACTCTGTTGCACAGCAACACCAATTTCTAGATAACAACGATGTACGACCCAGCCGATGATGCCAGAAAGGATGAGTTCTTGAACAATATGACTAGTATCGGGCTGCCCATTGGGGAGTCATGGCTGATTAAGAAGACTTCAACATCATTTATGAGGCAAGAGACAAGAGCAACCACAATGTGAACAGGCTCGTCATGGGCAGATTCATAGATGCCATCGACAGAGCCGATCTCAGGGAAATCAAATGTAAGAACAGGCGTTTCACCTGGAGCAACGAGAGGGAAAATCCGACGTTCGTCACCATTGACAAGGTGTTCGGTAACCAGGACTGCGAGACATCCTTTCCTTCCTACATTCTCATGGCTGCCTCCACTTCATGCTCGTACCATTGCTCCCTTCTGCTGGCCAATGCAGCGTTGCCACCTCGCGAAGCGATGTGCATATTCGAATCTTTCTGGACAAAGTTCCCTCATTTTCAGCAGACAGTTGCAAGAGCGTGGCAAAGACCAGTAAACCATAGATGCCTTTTCACTAGGATGAAGATCAAACTGAAAAGAACCGCCGCGGACCTGAAGATTTGGGCGAAAACCAGTTTCAGCGACACCAAAGTACAGTTCCACCTTGCTTGAGAGATCATCCCGCGTATGGATGTGGCATAAGAGAAGAGGCAACTCACTCAAAGGGAATTCTGGCTGAGGAAGACGCTGAAGCTGAAGATTGTGGGGCTTGCAACGCTAGAACACGTCAGGAAGCGACAAGCAGCAAGAACAACCTGGCACAGAGATGGGGGACACCCGGACTGCTTACTTCCAAGCGAAGATCAATTCAAGGCAGAGGAAAAATTTCATCCAATGCATCGAGGCCACAGTTAAGCAAGCAACAAACCAGAACAACAAAGCTGGGTTAATTCATGACCAGTTCTCCGCGCTCCTAGGAACCAAGAGTAGCCGGGCTAGCACGATCAACTGGGATGTCGTGGAGATTCCGAGGTTGCAGTCTGGAGGGGGCCTCGACAACCCTTTCACTAAGGAGGAGGTGTGGGCTGCGACCTGTGCCTCCCCAGCAGAGAAAGCGCCAGGGCCTGAAGGATTCAACGACACTTTCTTCACGACATGCTGGTATACCATCAAACCGGATGTGATGGCGGTTTATGAGGCCTTCTACCGGCTTGCCGGTGGATATTTCTCTGCCATCAATCGTGCCCTCATTATGCTGCTGTCCAAGAAGAATGGAGCCATAAGGCTGAATGACTTTCGCCCCAATAGTCTGATCCACTCCGTGGCTAAACTTATTGCGAAGGTCCTCTCAATCCGGCTGGCCGGTGTGCTGGACGAGCTAATCTCCCCTGCTCAGGGTTCTTTCCAAAAGCAAAAAGGGATTCACGACAGTTTCCTCTATGTCCAGCATTCAGTCAAGATGTTCTAGAGAAAGAAGACCCCAACGCTCCTGCTCAAGATCGACATTGCACAGGCATTCGACGCGGTCTCGTGGGAATACATCATGGAGCTACTACAATGTATGAACTTCCCTGCACGTTGGAGGGAGTGGATCACATTACATCTCTCATCTACGTCCTCGGCGTGCATGCTCAACGGGGACCCAGGGACGGGCATTCTCCACTAGCGGGGGATGCGGCGAGGGGACCCCCTGATACGTCTCCAACATATCTATAATTTTTATTGATCCATGCTAATATATTATCATTCTAGGATGCTTTTTGAGCATTTTTTACCAATTAATAATATTTTTTAGCACTAACCTATTGACCTAGTGCCCAGTGCCAATTGATGTTTTCTGCATGTTTTTGACTTTTTAGCTTTACAGTACCAAACAAAGTCCAATTGCCATGAAACATTTTGATGATTTTTCTGGACCACAAGAAGACCTGGAAGCTTCGGGAGGAGGCCGGGAGAGCCACAAGGGGCCCACCAGCCAACAAGGCGCGCTACCAGGGGCGTGCCCTGATGGCTTGTGCCTCCCCCGGGTGCCTCTCGATGCCCCTGTCTGGCCTATATATTCACATACATTCCCAAAATCTTAAAAGCACTCCCGAAACACTTTTTCTGCCACCACAAGTCTCTGTTCCAACGGGAGGCCGTCTACACCTCCGTTCCGACACCCTGTCGGAGGGGAGACCGATCATGGAGGGCCTCTTCATCAACCTTGTTGCCCTCACCATGATGTGTGAGTAGTTCACCACATACCTACGGGTCCGTAGGTAGTACCAAGATGTCAATCTCTCTCTCTCTCTCTCTCTCTCTCTCTCTCTCTCTCAATCTTCAATACAATGTTAATCGCATCTTTGCCTTGATTTGTTCGATCTAATCCCTTCGTATTGTGTGTTCTTTGGGATCCGATGAGTTGTGAGTTTATGTTCAGATTATTCATGAAAAGTATTCGAGTCAAACCTAAATACTAAGATTATTATTTGCATGATCATCATAGCTTCATAATGCTCTTCGATCTATTGAGATAGTTTGGCCAACTAGATTGATATTTCTTCGATGGGATTGGTGAATTGTAGTAGGTTCAATCTAGCGAGTTTGTATATCCCAGTGACAGAAGAGGACAAGATGCGTATTTGTGTTGCTTCAACTAAGGATAAAATGATGGGGTTTATTCATATTGATTGAGTTTACTTTTCTACACCATGTCATCATTCTCCAAGTATTATTGTGTTTTACTAAATACTCTAGATGCATGTTGGATAGCGGTCGATGGGTGGAGTAATACTAATAGATGCAGGCAGGAGTCGGCCTATTTGCTTATGGACACAATGCCTATATACACATGATCAGGTGAAAATCGCATAACTATTCGCTTTTCTATCAATTGCCCAACAGTAAAAAAATTACCCACAGTATGCTATTTCTATGAGAGATGCCACTAGAGAACTCTATGCCCTTGGGATCTATTCACTTATATATTCACAAACGCTTTCATTACCTTGCTGTTATTTATTTTATTTTATTTTATTTTGCAATTTACAATTATCTACAATTATCTACACAACTCACTTGCTTGCAAATAACGAGATCAAGGGGATTTCAACCCTCTTGCCGGTGTTGGGTGCAAGTTGTTTGTTCTTTTGTCTGCATCCGCTGAAGATGGTTGAGGATTGGTATTCCCATTAGTTCGATAAACCTTGGTTTTATAACTGAGGGAAATACTTACTTAATTTGTGTTGCGATAACCCGTTCCTCTTCATGGAAAACCCAACGCAGATCACGAATATGAGGAAGGATTTATGGCACCGTTGTCGGGGAATACCTTCACCAACTATCAAGTAACTTTGCACAAAATTTCATTCACTTGTTATTCTTTCTATTTGTTGTTATTTTTAGTTTCCTTCATAAATACTCTATGGGCTTCACTTATATCTTTCGAGCTTGGCAGTTTCTCTAGTACTTCACTTATGTCTTTTTGAGCATGGTGGTGTGTAGATTTTTTGGAAATAATATGCTCTTGTTCTTCACTTATATTTGTTTGAGAGCTGAATACATAGTGATGGTAATTTGCATGGGTCATAAGACTAGTCAAAAAATAGCAGGTCAATGAATGATAATCAAAACCATCATGTAGCACATATAGAGAAGTTGTGTGTTAATGACATTGATGTGGTAATATGAAAAGGGTGTGAGTCCACAATTGTTGATTTGTAGAAGTGTCGATATTAAGAGGTGTTAACTTGTTATTCATCTAAAAATTAAAGAGGCATGGTGATGATAGGTGAGCATTTTTATTCCTTGTTGAAATCCTAGTGTTGTTTCGAGTCGGGGAGGGGGGCGATGGTTAACTCCTACCAACCTCCTCCCTCGATTTGTGATACTAATAAAACGTTGCAATAAGTATGTGAGTTATTTATTACTAATGTGATACCATGGACATATGCATATTCACCTTTTCATATTTGCTAGCCTCTTCGGTACCGTGCATAGCCCATTCTCACCTCGAGGATCGATGCAACTGTCACCGGTGCATCCAAACCCCGTGACATGATATGCTCTGTTGCACATAAGCCTCATTATATCTTCCTCAAAACAGCCACCATACCTACCTATTATGCAATTTCCACAGCCATACCAAGATATATTGTCATGCAAAGTCCATCGTCACTTCACTTGACTAGTTCATTCATCATGATATTGCTTTGCATGATCATATAGAGATGATATAGTATTTGTGGCAAAGCTACCGTCATCATGTTTTCGATACATGTCACACTAGATCATTGCACATCCTGGTACACTGCTAGAGGCATTCATATAGAGTCATATCTTCCTATCAACTCTTCATATTGAGTTGTAAGTAATAAAAGTGTGATGATCATCATTATTATAGCATTGTCCCAATGAGGAAAGAATGATGGAGACTATGATTCCCCCACATGTCGGGATGAGACTCTAGACAAAAATAAAAATAAAAATGGGGGAGGCCCAATGAGCCCACCATAAAAAATATGAACGGGGGAGGCAAAAAAAGAGAAAAGCCCACCATGAAAAAATAAAATAAAATAATTAAATGAGAGAAAAAGAGAGAAGAGACGTTGTTACTATCCTTTACCACACGTGTGCCTCAAAGTGGCACCATGTTATTCATATAGAGAGTCTCCTATGTGGACACTTCCATATGCTAGTGGGAATTACCATTTTATATATTAAACTTGGCTTGTATATTCCGATGATGGGCTTCCTTAATGCCCGAGGTCATCATGAGCAAGCCAGTAGGATGCACACCCCACTTATCTTTAGTTGAGCTTTCATACCCTTATAGCTCTAGTATATCATTTGCATGGCAATCCCTACTCCTTGTATTGACATCTATCGATGAGCATCTCGATAGCTCCTTGCTATGCCTAGTTGATGCGATACTATATTCTCCACTTTTTACCTCTTTGATATCTACCATCATATTATATTCCACCTATATGCTATGTCCAATGGTTCACCCTCATGTATTGCGTGAAGAATAAAAAGTTGATGCATATTGAAAAAGTACGATCCAATTTCCCGACTTTGACACCGTGGTGCTTATTATATCTATTGATATGGTTAAGATGGAGTCATGCCTTGCTAATATAATAAGATGAGTAGGGGTGAACATTCTTTTAGGATTATTTAGTTTGAAAAATCAATGACTCAGTTCTTACACTTATAAATATTACTATGTTAATGTTTGTTAATTCATCATTTCTCAACGAAATATTACGTAATGGGTAGCATGACAAATTGAAAATTCTATTTTTATCATTACCTACTCGAGGACGAGCAGGAATTAAGCTTGGGGATGCTGATACGTCTCCAACGTATCTATAATTTTTTATTGATCCATGCTAATATATTATCATTCTAGGATACTTTTTGGGCATTTGTTTACCACTTTATAATATTTTTCAGAAATAACCTATTGACCAAGTTCCCAGTGCTAGTTGGTATTTTTTGCATGTTTTTGACTTTTCAGGTTTATAGTACTGTCCAATTGCCACGAAACTTTTGATGATTTTTTCTGGACCAAAAGAAGACCTGGAAGCTTTGGGAGGAGGCAGGGAGAGCCACAAGAGGCCCATAGGCCAACAGAGCACGCCATTGGGGGGCGCCCTGATGGCTTGTGCCTCCCTCGGGCGCCTCCCGACACCCCTCTTTGGCCTATAAATTCACATATATTCCAAAAACCCTAGAAGAACACGTGAAACACTTTTTTCACCACCGCAAGTCTCTGTTCTGAGGGGAGGCAATCCACACCTCTGTTCCGACACACTGCTGGAGGGGAGATCGATCAAGCAGGGCCTCTTCATCAACCTTGCTGCCCTCACCATGATGTGTAAGTAGTTCACCAGAGACCTACGGGTCCGTATGTAGTACCTAGATGGCAATCTCTCTTTCTCAATCTTCAATACAATGTTAATCACATCTTTGCCTTGATCTGTCTGATGTAATCCCTTTGTATTGTGTGTTCTTTGGGATCCGATGAATTGTGAGTTTATGTTTAGATTATTCATGAAAAGTAATTGAGTCAAACCTGAATACTAAGATTTTTATTTGCTTGATCCTCATAGCTTCATAATGCTCTTCAATCTATTGAGATAGTTTGGCCAACTAGATTGATATTTCTTCTGTGGGAGTGGTGCATTGTAGTAGGTTCAACCTGGCGAGTTTCTATACCCAAGTGACAGAATGGGACAAGTTGCGTCTTTGTGTTGCTGCTACTAAGGATAAAACGATGTGGTCTATTCATATTTATTGAGTTTACTTTGTCTACATCATGTCATCGTTCTGCAAGCATTACTCTGTTTTACTTAATAATCAAGATGCATGCTGGATAGCGGTTGATGAGTGGAGTAATAGTAATAGGTGCAGGCAGGAGTCGGCCTATTTGCTTATGGACGTGATGCATATATACACATGATCATTGCCGTGAAAATCACATAACTATTCTCTTTTCTATCAATTGCCCAATAGTAATTTGTTTACCCACCATATGCTATTTCTATGAGAGATGCCACTAGAGAACTCTATGGCCCCCGTGTCTATTCACTTATATATATATATTCAAAAATGCCTTCTTTACCTTGTTATTTATTTGCTTTTTTGGTTTTTAATTTACAATTATCTACACAACTCACTTGCTTGCAAATAACGAGATCAAGGGGATTGACAACCCTGTTGTCGGTGTTGGGTGCAAGTTGTTTGTTCTTTTGTGTGCAGCCGCTGAAGACAGTTGAGGATTGGTATTCCTATTTGTTCGATACACCTTGGTTTCATAACTGAGGGAAATACTTACCCACTTTGTGCTGCGATAACCCGTTCCTCTTCACGGAAAACCCAATGCAGATCACGAGTATCACCCCCTCTCGCCCATCCTTTTCATCTTGGTGATCGAACCCCTGTATTAGCTCCTGGAGGCTGCTTAGCAGACCGGGGACCTCGCCACGCTGCCAGGCAGCACGACCCGTCTTTGGGTCACCCTCTACGGCGACGATGTGATCATCTTCCGCAAACCTTTGCACCAGGAGATTGACACTCTTGTGTAGATACTCGAGGGCTTCGTCGAGGCTACGGGCCTGCGCAACAACCCACAGAAATCATCAGTGGCATTGATGAACTACGACAACATCGAGCTCCAAGACGTCCTCCACGGCTTCGGTAGCAACCACTCTGCTTTCTCGATCAGATACATCGACTTACCTGTCTGTTGCGGCAAGCTACGACTCGTGCACATTCAGTACATCCTTGACCGCATCTGCGCAAGACTGGCCGGCTAGAAGGGTTGTCTGATGCCAATCGCGGACACAAGGTGCTGGTCGGGAGTGTGCTATCGGCACTGCCTACCTTCGCACTCGTCGTTCTATGCACCTAGAAGAAATTCTACGAGGACGTCGACAAGGAAAGAAGGCAGTTCCTATGGGCACAAGATGAGGAGATCACGGGCAGGAAGTGCAATGTGAACTAGCGGTTGGTCACCTCCCCAATGGATCGAGGTAGCCTCGGCATCGCATATATGGAGCGTTTCGCATGTGCCCTCCGCCTTTGATGGCTCTCGCTAGCATGGCGCGACCCAGGCCACCCATGGGTGGGCACGAGGACGCCCTGCAACGACAAGGACCGAGCTCTCTTTGCCTCCGCAACTCGGGTGGAAGTCGGGGACGACAACATGGCCCTGTTTTGGAGCAGCCACTCTGACTGAGTTTCCTCGAGCTGTTCAATGATAGCCCACAAGTATAGGGGATCACAACAGTTTTCGAGGGTAGAGTATTTGAAAACACATTTGCTCCCTTGGTGGTTTTGGTAATTAATAACAACATATAAGTCATTGAACTAATATCTTCACCAAGTATATTTCAAGAAAAGTTCAATTATGGGAATGGAAAAAGGATTGTGGAATTACCCCCAAGATGCAAGGAAATAGGTTGGCCAAGCTTCAAGCAAGAGGACTCTACATTTTACATTTGTGAGAAATCACTTTGAGTCTATAGGAAAGCCAATACTGTTAACAGGGGGTAAAGTTTTGACGGTGAACAATATGCTCAAACATGCACAAGTGACAGTCACCAAAACATCCACATACTCTCCCACCAAAGTTTGTCCTAAGCCAAATATGCCAAATCGGTGCAACCAACTTTCCTATCCCGGTGCCACTGAGTTCCAAACCCTAGACAGACTCAGCCAAACCATAACACTTTGGTGTAGCCGACACTGCACTCGGTGCCACCGAGTTGGGTTGCCAACTTTCTGTTACGCAAATTCACATTTTCGGTCCGACCGAGAATGGTGACTCGACGTCACCAAGACTGGTAAATCTGACCGTTGGTCACCTTGTCGGTGCAACCGAGAGTTGTATATCGGTCCCTCCGAGATTCAAAAGTTGCCACCTTTTGTCACTTTTGTACCACCGAGTTTTATACTTTGGTGTCACCGAGTCTGACTTATTGTGTGTAACGGTTGGATTTTTGGGGATACCTAAATATACCCCTTCACCACCACCCACTCGAAAGAGAAGCACTCAGAACTATTCCATACCTATCCTACTCAGTTTTCTGAGAGAGAACCACCTACGCTTGTGTTGAGGTCAAGATCTTCCACTCCAACCATATGGATCTTGATTTCTAGCCTCCCCAAGTTTCTTTCCACAAATTCCACATCTTCTACCAAGCCAAATCTGTGTGAGAGAGATTGTGTGTTGAGGAGTCTATCATCTTGAAGCACAAGAGCAAGGAGTTCATCATCATTACCGAGCCTATTACCTTTTGGAGGGTGGTGCCTCCTAGATTGGTTAGGTGTCGCTTGGGAGCCTCCTACTTCGTGTTCTGGAGTGAATCAAGAAGTTTGTAAGGGAAAGGAGATTGCCTACTTCGTGAAGATCTACCCATAGTGAGGCTAGTCCTTCGTGGAAGGAAGCCGCATGGAATAGTCAAGGTTGCTTCTTCGTGGAACCCTCCATGGGTAGAGCCCTCCGTGGACTCTCGCGACTGTTACCCTCCGTGGGTTGTAGACTCCGTGAACTTGGATGTACGATAGCACCACCTATCAAAACCACGGGAAAATCATCATGTCATCACTTGTGTTTGCATTCTTAACCCTCTCTTTACTTACATGTGCAATGTCTTTATTTTCCGTTGCCACACTCTTAGACATGCATGTGTAGGGTGTTACTTGATATGCTATGAATGCTAAAACTTGCCAAGAATTAAAATTGGGAAAAAGGAAAAACTTTTATTTGGTCAAGTAGTCTAATCACCCCCCCTCTAGACCTACTTTCGATCCTACAAATGGTATGAGAGCTTTGGTCTCCATTTCATTTGTTTCACAACCTAGGAGAAGCATGGCATCTAGTGGGGGAAATTATCACCGTAGAGGTCCCTACTTTGATGGCACTAATTTTGCTAGTCGAAATCATAAAATGAAAATGCATTTGCTTGGTCATAATCCTGCCGTTTGGGCTGTTGTTCATGTTGGCTTGCAAGGTGAATTCTTTGTGGATGGAAAGGAACCGGATCGTGAAGCATCTGCAAATGAATTGAAGATTTTACAACTCAATGCTCAAGCATGTGACATACTCTTCAACTGCCTATGTCCTAAAGAATTCAACAAAATCAGCCATCTTGAACACGCAAAAGAGATTTAGGATACTTTGGTTGATATGCACGAAGGAACTGAGTCCGTGAGAGAATCCAAGTTATATGTTCTTCAAGGTCAACTTGACAAGTTCAAGATGAAGGATGGTGAAGGAGTCGCTGAAATGTACTCTAGGCTAGCTCTCATCACCAATGATATTGCCGGCTTAGGAAGCAAAGAAATGACTGACAAGTTCATCATTAAGAAGATACTTCGAGCTTTGGATGAGAGATATGACACCCTGTGCACATTGATCCAAATGATGCCCAACTACAAAGATCTCAAACCAACAGAAGTGATTGGTAGAATTGTTGCTCACGAGATGACACTCAAAGACAAGGAAGACCTTCATCACAAGTCTAGCGGTGCTTTCAATGCCACAAGTGATGCTCCCGCTACCTCAAGTGACAACCTTGTCACAAATGAAGAGATAAGCCTCATGGTCAATAAATTCAACAAGTTCTACAAGAATAGAAGCAAAGATCACAACTCTAACTGAAGATATGAAGAGAAGCGTTTGTCAAGTCATGACCGAAACTGCTACAATTGTGGGAAGCCCGGACACTACTCCAATGAGTGCTCCCCTCCCTACAAACGAAGAGAAGAGTCACCAAGAAGACGATGCTCAAGAGATGAATCACCTCGAAGAGAGAGAAGGAGTATAGATGATCATTATGAACGAAGACCCTCAAGGATAAGTAGGGACTCGGAGAAGAAGGACAAGCACACCAAGATATACTCAAGAATAAGGCATCAAGATCATGTTGGTGAATGGGTTTCCGGCTCCGACTCCGAAAACCACTTCGAGAAAAGCTATCACTCCAACTCCGATTATAGTCAAGATGATGGTGTTGCCGGAATTGCACTAGTGACAACCAACTCCTATGATATATTTGATTCACCAAATGAAGGATGTGGAAGTTTCTTGATGGCTAAAGGCCCCAAGGTATCACACCCCGAATATCTTGATTTCAATATTGATGAAGATGGCTTGCTTTACGATGATGACTTGCTATGTGATAAAACTAGTGATGTTAATCATAATGAACTTGATATTTATCATGCTAGTCAGGATAAGTCATTTGATGATGATAAGATGAAAATAGAAGAACTAACTAAAGAACTCAACACTCTTAAGTTAGCTCATGAAGCTACTCTTGAAGATCATAAAGAGCTTGTAAGAACTCATGAGAAGCTACGCTTCGAGAAGCTCAATTCGGAGCAAGAACATGAATTTATTAAAGCTATCAATGACGATCTCAGAAAGAAGACTTCATCTTATATTGCCAAACGACTACTCTTGTCTACATTCATGCCACAAGTCAAATCTAAGCAAACTAGTAACAAAGGAAAGAAAGGTTCTTCATCTAGTAGCAACAATAAAAATGCTAAACCCAATGGTGTTGCTCCTAGTAGTTCTATTGATTCCACTAATGATGATTCTCTTAGCCAAGTTACACTTGAGCAAGAAAATGCTTTATTGAAAGGAATTATAGAGAAAGGTATCTACAAGAGTCTTGAAGGGTACAAACAATTTGATTAGATTGTACGCAAGCATGGAGGATACCGGAAGAATCGCGGTATTGGCTACTTCAACGCTAATGGAGTTGAATGGGAAGAAGATTAATATCCCAATCCCAAGTTTGTTCCTCAAAAGGAGAACTATGAAAATACTCTTCCCAAGGGGACACATACTCAAGATGACCTTCCACCACAAGACACCAAGCTCAAGGGCAAGAACAAGCTCCAAGACGACTTTGGCTCTCATGAAGATGAATCCCGAGCTTTGGTGAAGTGGGTTCCCAAGGCTACTACAAGCTCAACTTCTACAAGTGTTACTTCAACACCAAGGATCCCCATCAACTTGATGTGGATTCCCAAGAAGAAGAACTAGAAAGTTCTTGAGGGGTGACTCTGCCAATGAAATTCACTCACATTCATTATTGGCAAGATATATTTGCAATCAACATCAACCTTATGCAATAGATCAAGGAGTCATACATTCCCTCAAAGGTAAGCAAGGGACAAGGTAATCAACAAATCAATGGACATCATTACATATGCTTTGCACTCCATGTCCACAGATATCCTTGTATTTGTCTCTTGTGTGTTGGGACTAACCCATGTAGGTGAGAAGAGTAAGGAAACAACGAGGATGCTCCCAACTCTTGGTGATCTTCATCAACCTTGAGCATCCATCACTACCTCACCAACATGAAGACTTCAACGACAAAACCCAGGGTTAGTTTATCCCTCTTATGGGTGGATGTCACATCAAAGGGGAGCTTTACTCTAAGACTTGAGTCAAAGCATCTCTTAGAATGTGACAACATTAAATGCTTTATGTAAAAGTGGTAACCCCACTTGTGCTTAAACGATGAGTATGGCCTATGATCAAGTACTCTTACTTTGCTCCTAAGTCAAATAATCATATATAGATGACTTCGTCATCGCCCAAGTGCTTGTTAGATGCTAGAGCATATGTGCATGTTTTCCATGATTTCATTTGACATCTTATGGTGTGAGCATGTTGGTCTGCATTTATTTTCTCATTCGAGGATATCCAATTGTTGCTATTTGGCTTTTGATTTATCTTTTGCCAATTGGATATACAAGAATGCCTAGGACCACTTCTTTAGCTATCTATGATTTCTAACCTCATACTCTATTCATGCTGCATCAAAAAATTTGAACAAGTGCTTTTTGATCCCTCTGTTTGCGGAGCGCTCGGAGTTCCATATCGACAAGGACTGACCATTAAAACCTCCCAAGTGCATCTCGGTGGAACCAACCACAAAATCTCGGTCTCACCGAATTCCTAGGGTTGATCTGGTTTTTCAATCTCGGTACCACCAATTCCATTTTCTTGATTACACCGAGTGTCCCTGTCAGCTGATAGGTGAGGCACTCAGTGACACCGAAAACTTAGAATCGGTGTCACCGATAGTGGTGGGTATATAAAGCTGGACCCCGGCGCTTTGAATTTCTCATACGTCGCGCTCCAAAACCCTAAGCTGCTGCTCTGAAGACCCGTGGTCATCCTCCTTGTCTCCCCGCACTCCTCCGCCGCTGGGAATCGCCGTCGCCGATGAAATCCCTCATCGTCACCGTAGAGGATCCGGGCCAAGCTAGAGCACGGATTCGATCTCTATTGCGCTCCACATCTGATTCTTGCGCATTAGATCCTTGTTATTCATTGATACACCCTTTGCACATGTTTCCATCCTCACAAATCTTCGAAATATCGCGATAGATGAATTTTCTAGGGTTTTGCCGTCCACCCTATACATCTCGGTGGAACGGAAACAAAAATATCGGTATCACCGATATGCTTTTCTGTGATGTTGAGTACTGACTCGATGGAACCGAGTTTCTCTTTTTGTTATGACCGAGATGGCTACCAAGTTTCGGTTAGAGAGTCAATCAGTCTCGGCCCCACCAAAATTTTTGTTTTGGCTGCATCGATATCTATTTGACAGAATGCAAAAGTCTTGAGAATTCATTGGTCAAATTTCAAAAACGAGCCTCATTTTGTGATGACTCATCTTCTTCTGCTCTCCTATACTCTATTCACAAGGTCAGTATGTCAGGCTCAGAGGACAGTCAGAATTTGGCAAAGCAGAGAGTTGATATGAGCTCTGGAACAAGCCCAGAAGCCAGTTCTCTCTCAGATCCAGGCACCCCCAGCTCTCATGGGTTGCCCAAGGCTGCCACTAGAACCAGGAAGAAGCTCAACTCTGATGAAGAAGATTCAGATTTCATTCCTGAGGAGACTCTTGCTAAGAAGCAAGAAAAGGCTGCCAAGAAGTCAGCAACTGAAGCTACTTCCTCTCGAAGAGTTGTCAACAAAGTCTCTGCACCTGCTGAAACTTTCAAAGCTCATGAGACTGCTAGAGCAACTATATCTGTTGAGGTCCCCAAGAAAGCTATGCCTAAGAAGGCAGGCGAGAAGATGTCCAGGAAAAGGATTTTCCATGTCATGGGCAGGCCTACCTCTATGTTTGAAGATCCAGAGGAGGCTGCTGGTGTTGCTGCTGAGGAGGAGGAGGAAGAGCATGCTGACATAGTCCCTCCCAAGAAGAAAGCCAAGAAGCTCATGGTTGATGCTATGCCAAAGACTGGCACCTCCAAGAGCACCAAACCTACATCTAAGAAGGCTGCTGCACAGAAGTCCAAGAGGACCACCAGGGACATTCCTGCTTCAGAGAAGAACAAAGGGACTGCCTCCAGAGTGGAAGATGATGATGACTTGACTACTTTGATGAAGCTCATACCACATCTTCCAGTGCACGAACCAACCACATAGTTGTTGAGGACATGAAGAAAAGGAAGGACTCGGGCTTGAGAGCCTAGAGAACCGTAGATCCTTATGCTTAGAGGAGGAAGACTGCTGTTGACTACAGGTTCTACACCAGAGAGCAAAATGATTTCTATGAGACCGTTCTGCTTGACAAGAGCCGAGCTGTTAGTGACATGAGGTATGTCGATTGGAAGTTCATCAAAGATAGTGGACTACTTCCCAAGTGTCCAAGACAACTTCCATTGCATTGGTATGTACAAGTTCATTGGCAGAGAGCTTACAACATGGAATGACGAGATGATCATGCAATTCTACTCCACTGCTCATTTCTACGGAGATGGTAAAATTGTATGGATGACTGAAGGTGCTAGATATGAATCCACAGTTGAGGAATGGGATGCTCTACTGGAAGTTCCAAAAGCTCAAGAAGGAGATTTGGATGTATACTCTGAACCCAAGGCAAGTCACAATGCCATGAAAGACATGTATACTCCTATCCCCACAGACAAGGTGCAATCACACAAGCTAGGATCCATCTATTATCTGCAAGCAGGCCTCCAGACTATAAACACCATTCTCATGCATACCTTGATGCCCAAGTCAGGAGATGACAAGATGATCAGAGGCTACTCCATCAATATGTTGATCCACCTTGATAGGAACACCATGATTAGAGTAATGGATCTAATTGTTGAGACAATCAAGAGGGTTGTTGCTGACCAGAAGCGCTCATGATGTTATGCACCCTACATCTAGTTGCTTATCAATTCTCAGTTGGAGAAGCACATTTTTGCTCTTGATCGCCCACATCTACCCATACAGCCAGAGTTCGAGGATAACGTTGTGGTGATGAACCCAGATCATCCCATATCTACTACAGCACAAGTAGAGGCAGAAGTTGTTTGAGCCGCTAGTGCTCAAGCCCCTAGATCCAGGAATGAGCAAATGGATCTTCTGATCATAGCCGTCCAAGGCATGCAAAAGGATATCAAAGGGATTCTGGAGAACCAGAACAGCCTTGTGAGGATCTTTGAGTCGAGGATCAAAGTGCTTGGTGACAAGGTGGAAAAGGTCACAATGACAGTGATAGAGCTCCAGAAGGAAGTTGACTCTGTGCACATTCCTCGGGTCTCTTCTATCTCTTCTTATGATGATGAGGAGGAGGAGGAGGAGGAAGGATCACTTATCAGGCCGGGCACCCAGTTCTTCACTCAGACTAGATAAACAATAGTGCCTACTCCAGACTCGAGGCCATTTTCCTTAGCTCCTACTACTGTCAGCCCAGCTCCTGCTCCATCGTCTCTAGTTCCACCTGTGTCTACTCCAGCTCCTTCGACGACATCTGCAGAGATCTTCGCTGACGCCTTGCTCTAGACTCCTTCATCAACAACTAGAGGAGATCAGCCCAAGAACGCTTAGATAGATACCTTTGAACTTTTTGGTAACTTGTTGCCAAAGGGGGAGAAGTTTATATAGATCATTAGGATTCGAGAGAGAGAGAGCATTTGGTGTTTGCTGCTTTTTCAAAACAATTCCTTTTGGTTGCCGTGATACTCTTTTGTCTTGCTTGTGATACACGCTTGATGATGTTTGATCATACGATTTAATGTGTGATGCTACTATTTCCTATCATATTAAATGCTTATGCGATGATCATTCATCTTTTGTTGATTGTGTTGTGCTATGATATTCATTCCAATTACTCTTGCACACCACCAAGTGGCATGTGACATGTGATAAGTGACCCATGTACCTAATCGATTGTGCATTTGCATTCAAACGCAAATTTAAAATAATGCACAAATTTAGGGGGAACTCTTGCTTATCACATCTTATCAAAGCAACGACTATATTCATTGATTATATCTTTGTCGAAGCTTTGATCGGGGAGATTGAAAGCACATTTGCTCCCTTGGTGGTTTTGGTAATAAATAACAACATATAAGTCATTGAACTAATATCTTCACCAAGTATATTTCAGGAAAAGTTCAATGATGGGAATGGCAAAAGGATTGTGGAACTACCCCAAGATGCCAGGAAATAGGTTGGCCAAGCTTCAAGCAAGAGGACTCTACCTTTTACATTTGTGAGAAATCACTTTGAGTCTATAGGAAAGCCAATACTATTAAAAGGGGGTAAAGTTTTGATGATGAACAATATGCTCAAACGTACACAAGTGTCAGTCACCAAAACATCCACATACTCTCCCACCAAAGTCTATCCTAAGCCAAATATGCCAAATCGGTGCAACCAACTTTCCTATCCTGGTGCCACCGAGTTCCAAACCCTAGACAGACTCAGCCAAACCCTAACACTTCGGTGCAACCGACACTGCACTCGGTGCCATCGAGTTGGGTTGCCAACTTTCTATTACGCAAATTCACATTTTCGGTCCGACCGAGAATGGTGACTCGTCGTCACCAAGACTGGTAAATCTGACTATTGGTCACCTTGTCGGTGCAACCGAGAGTTGTATATCAGTCCCTCCGAGATTCAAAAGTTGCCACCTTTTGTCACTTCAGTACCACTGAGTTTTATACTTTCGTATCACCGAGTCTGACTTATTGTGTGTAAAGTTTGGATTTTTGGGGATGCCTATATATACCCCTTCACCACCACCCACTCGAAAGAGAAGCACTCAGAACTATTCCATACCTATCCTACTTAGTTTTGTGAGAGAGAAACACCTACCCTTGTGTTGAGGTCAATATCTTCCACTCCAACCATATGGATCTTGATTTCTAGCCTCCCCAATTTGCTTTCCACCAATCCCATCTCTTCTACCAAGCCAAATCTATGAGAGAGAGATTGTATGTTGAGGAGTCTATCATCTTGAAGCACAAGATCAAGGAGTTCATCGTCATTACCGAGCGTATTACCTTTTGGAGGGTGGTGCCTCCTAGATTGGTTAGGTGTCGCTTGGGATCATCCTACTTCGTGTTGTGGAGTGAAGCAAGAAGTTTGTAAGGGCAAGGAGATCACCTACTTCGTGAAGATCTACACATAGTGAGGCTAGTCCTTCTTGGACGGAAGCCGCATGGAATAGTCAAGGTTGCTTCTTCGTGGAACCCTCCGTGGGTAGAGCCCTCCATGGACTCTCACGACCGTTACCCTCCGTGGGTTGAAGACTCCATGAACGTGGACGTACGATAGCACCACCTATCGGAAGCATGGGAAAAATCATCGTGTCATCACTTGTGTTTGCATTCTTAACCCTTTCTTTACTTACATGTGCAATGTCTTTATTTTCCGCTGCCACACTCTTAGACATGAATGTGTAGGGTTTTAGTTGATATGCTATGAATGCTAAAACTTGCCAAGAATTAAAATTGGGAAAAAGGCAAAACTTTTATTTGGTCAAGTAGTCTAATTAACCCCCCTCTAGACCTACTTTCGATCCTACAATATTCAACCCAAATTTATTGATTCGACACAAGGGGAGCCAAAGAATATTCATGAGTATTAGCAGCTGAGTTGTCAATTTAACCACACCTGAAAGTCTTAATATCTTCAGCAAAGTATTCAGTAGCAAAGTAATATGGTAGAAACGATAATGGTGGCAAAGTGATAGTAGCAGTTTTGTAGTGATTGTAACAGTAGCAACGGAAAAGTAACTTTAGAAAAGAACAGTATGTGGAAAGCTCGTAGGCAATGGATTAGTGATGGATAATTATGTCAAATGGCATTCATCATGCAACAGCTATAACATAGAGTGACACAGAACTAGCTCCAATTCATCAATGTATGTAGGCATGTATTCCATATATAGTGATACGTGCTGATGGAAAAGAACTTGCATGACATCTTTTGTCCTACCCTCCCGTGGCAGATGGGTCCTATTGGAAACTAAGGTATATTAAGGCCTCCTTTTAATAGAGAACCGGACCAAAGCATTAGCACTTAGTGAATACATGAACTCCTGAAACTACAGTAATCACCGGAAAGAATCCTATTTATTGTCACCCTGTGGGATGCGGATCATAACTCGTAATAGGTATCTACAACTTGCAAGATAGGATCAAGAACACACATATATTCATGAAAACATAATAGGTTCAGATCTGAAATCATGGCACTCGGGCCCTAGTGACAAGCATTAAGCATAGCAAAGTCATAACAACATCAATCTCAGAACATAGTGGATACTAGGGATCAAACCCTAACCAAACTAACTCGATTACATGATAAATCTCATCCAAACCATCACCGTCCAGCAAACCTATGATGAGATTACTCACGAACAGTGGGGAGAATCATGGAATTGGTGATGAAGGATGGTTGGTGATGACGAAGGCGTCAATTTCCCATCTCCGGAGCCCAAAACGGACTCCAGATCTGGTCTCCCAAGGAAGAACAGGCGATGGCGGCGGCTCCGTATCATGAAATGCGATGAACTCTTCTCCTATTTTTTTTTCGACAAATAGGGTTATATGGAGCTGGAGAGGAGGTCGGAGGATCCACGAGGGCCCCACAAGCCTGCTCGGCGCGGCCAGGGGGGTGGCCGCGCCTAGCAGGCTTGAGGCCTGCAGGTGGCCCCCCTCTAGTTAATTCTTGTGCCAGTATTTTTTATTAATTCCAAAAATATTCTCCGTAAATTTTTAGGATGATCCGAGAAATTTTATTTCTGCACAAAAATAACACCAAGGCAATTCTGCTGAAAACAACATCAGTCCGGGTTAGTTCCATTCAAATCATGCAAATTAGAGTCCAAAACAAGGGCAAAAGCGTTTGGAAAAGTAGATACGTTGGAGACGTATCAACTCCCCCAAGCTTAAACCTTTTCTTGTCCTCAAGCAATTCAGTTGATAAACTGAAAGTGAAAAAGAAAAACTTTTACAAACTTTGTTTGATCTTGCTGTTGTAAATATGTCTAACCAATGTTTAGATTTTCAGCAAAGATTATAAACTAACCACATTCACAAAAACAATTAGGTCTCACATTTACTCATGTCAATGGCATAACCAACTAGCGAGCAATAATAACAAGTCTCAGATGACAACAATTTTATCAAGATAATCATGATACAATATGACATAATGGTATCTCGCTAGCCCTTTCTGAGACCGCAAAACATAAATGGAGAGCACCTCTAGAGAACAAGGACTGACTAAACATTGTAATTCACGGTGACAGAGATCCAGTCATGCTCACACTCAATATCAATTAATAGCAAGGCATACAAATGATAATGATGCTCTCTAAATAGTGCCTTTTATAAGAGGATGATGACTCAACAATAAAGTAAATGGAAAGACCCTTCGCAGAGGGAAGCATTGATTTGTAGAGGTGCCAGAGCTCCAACTTTTAAAAAAGAGATAGGTAATGATTTTGGAGAGGTATGCTTTTGTTGATCACATAATGACCAAGAGGTTTTCAATATCTTCCATGCTAGATACATTATAGGCGGTTCCCAAACAGAATGGTAAAGTTTTTACTCCCCCTCCACCAATCAGTCACACTCCATGGTGGTCCGAATTCACGGGTACCGTCCATACAAACACAGTCCTGGGGGAGTTTTGTTTAATTATATTTTGCTTTTTATTTCGAGCATGGAACTGGGCATCCCGATTACCAGCCACTTTCTCATGAATGATAGTGAATCAACACATATCGTGAGAATAACCCACCTAGCATGGAAGATACTGACAACCCCCAGTCGCCACATGAGGGATTTGGGCATACAAAACAGAAAGTTTATTTGAATGTTTAAATTTTAGCACATGCAAATTTACTTGGGACGGCAGGTAAATACTGCATATAGGTAGATATGGTGGACTCATATGGAGCAACTTTGGGTTTATTGAGATGAATGAACAAGTAGTATTCCCGCTTAGTACAAGTGAAGGCTAGCAAAGGACTCTAGAGTGACCAACTAGAGAGGGACACAGTCATCAACATGCTTTGAGATTAACCAACATTGAATGCAAGCATGAGTAGGATATAATTCACTATGAGCATGAATATCGTGGAGGCTATGCGGATTTGTTTCAACTACATGCGTGAACATGTGCCAAGTCAAGCCACTTGAATCATCCAGAGGAGGATACCATTCTATCATACTACATCACAACCATTTTAATGCGCATGTTGGCATTCAAGACGAACCATTATCCACTCTTAGCTAATTAAGGATGGCATGAATAACTATAATCTCTAATTGTTATTGCAAACATGTTCAACCCATAATGTACTGAATTCAGAACGATGAGTTAATCATATTTACAAAAGCTAGATAGGTTGAGTTCATACCAGCTTTTCTCCATCTCAATCTTTTCATCAAATATCATCATTATTGCCTTTCACTTGCATGACCGAACAATGTGAATAATAATAAGAGTGCACGTGCATTGGACTAAGTTGGAATCTGCAAACAATAAACCAAAGGAGAAGACAAGGCAATATGGGCTCTTCGTAAGATAAACAATAGTGCATATGAGAGCCACTCAACATGTCATCGTGGTCTTCTCCTTACGACTCAAAGAAAAGAAAGGAAAATTATTTACACGAGAAAGCTCCCAACAAGCAAAAAGAAGAACAAGAAATATTTTTGGGTTTTCTCTTTAAGTCTATAACTAAGCAACTAGGAAATAAAGCTAGAACTAATTTTTTTGTACTTTCCTCAAAGTTTATTAAACACACAAGAAGAAAGCAAAACAAGAATTAAACTACCATGGATAGTACAATGAAAAAGTATGAACACCGACAACTGAAATAAGTGTGTGAACATGAATGTAATGTCGGTGAGAAATACATACTCCCCCAAGCTTAGGATTTTGTCCTAAGTTGGTCTAGGGCCACGGCTGGCCTGGATAATATCCGAAGTCAAAGTTGGGGTTGTGCTGGGCTGCAGCGGCTACCGCCTGTACCGCTGCAGAGTGAAGGCGAGCGGTTTCTGCATTTCACTCGTACTCGTTTGCCTCCTCTCTGGTTATAAAATATCTCTGCTTTTCCTGAAAGTTAAAGAAGGCAGGAGCAGGAAGGCTAACATGGAAAACACGTTGCCTGTCAAAAATTAGTCGGTACTGGAGGGATTGTTCGTTTCTTTCAAGAAATTGAAAGCGCACCAAAGCCTCATAATCAAGGAAAATAGGGGGTAACTCAATGTCATTTCCTCTTATGGGTACCCCAAGATACTTAGCTACACGGGTGGCATAAATTCCACCAAAGAAATCTCCATCCTTAGCATTATGATGTAACCTCCTGGCAATAATAGCCCCCAAGTTATATCGTCTATCTACCATTACCGGACTCTTAGGAGTACTCACATCAGGCGGGCAAAGGTGGCTATGCACAAGTTTACCGTTAATACATCTACCTATGAAGAGAGCGAAATAATGTATAGCCGGAAAGTGAATGCTCCCCAAGGTGGCTTGTGTAATGATTATAGTTTCTCCCACCGTAATGCTAGCAAGGAAATCATTATATTCATTTTTATGAGGATCACTACGACTACCCCACTGTGGAATTTTGCATGCATCCTTAAAATCTTCTAGGTCCACGGTATAGGTCTTATCATAAAGATCAAATAGAACAAAATGAAAATTACGCCTAGATGAAAACTCAAACCTCCGCACGAAAGAATTAGTGAGTTGATAATATTGCTTGGATTGATCTGTAATGAAGTCCTCAAGGCCATCATTCCTTATGTACGCATGAAACTCTTCCTTAAATCCGTCGTTTTCCATGAGTTGATCCGATGGCCATTCACAAGGCAGTACTCGAGCTTCCCTTGGTGGTTCAAAATCGGGCTCACGTAACACGAGTCTCGGGGCTTTCTTGCTTGAGGAACCCCCTTGGTACATTCTCCTAACCATATTTCTTTCTCTGAAAAGTTTCTGAAATTTTTAGTGAGTGAGAATAAAGGTGAACAAAACTCAACTAAACTCATAGTAACTACTCGCACAAGTGCCTAGAGACTTTATCATGCATCAAAACTACTTGGGACCAAACAAATTTCACATGCAAGCTCAATAACAAGGTCACCATAACAACAAAAATTTGCAATATATAAGGCGCTAGAACAAAAACTAATTGGACCATTGGAGGAGTCACATACCGATGAGCAATCACCTAAAATAGTTTTGCAAATGGAGCTTTGAGCAAGGAGATCGAAAATGGCAGCAAGATGAGCTAGAACACGGGTTTGAGCAATGGTGGGATTTTTTCTGGGGAAGATGAAGTGAATGTGTGCTGGAATAAGTGAGGGGGCCATGTGGGACCCACAAACCCCAAGGGCACGACCAGGGGGGTGGCCAAGCCCTGCAGGCTTGTGGCCCACTGGTGCAGCCCCCTGATGCATTCTTAGTGCCAAAAATTCTTAAATATTCCAGAAACAATCATACTAAATTTTTAGGGGATTCTCGGAACTTTTATTTTCAGGTCATTTTTCTATTGCGCGGAAAACTCAGAAAACAGAAAAATAATAGCATTTTACTTAATTTCATCTAGGTAACAAAAATTAAAAATTAGGTGCAGGAAGTTGTGCTTTCTATGTTAATCCATCTCATGCTCATCAAAAGGAATCCATCAATAAGGTTGATCAAGTCTTATTAACAAACTTCTTTTGAATATCATGAAACCGAAGAATTTTCGAATAACACTAAGTTACCTCAATGGGGATATGCATTTCCCCAACAATATGTATATCATATTTCTTCTTGATAGTAGGAAGAGGGAACTCAAAATCTCCAATAATAATTGTTGGAATTTTTTCAATAGAATTGATACTATGAACTTGAGGTTGTTTCTTCGGAAAGTGTACCGTATGTTCCATTAATATGAAAAGTGACATTGCCCTTGTTGAAATCAATAACAGCCCTTGCAGTATTAAAAAAGGGTCTACCAAGGATGATCGACATACTATCGTCCTCAGGAATATCAAGAATAACAAAGTCCGTCAAGATAGTAGCATTTGCAACTACGATAGGTACATCCTCACAAAGACCGATAGGTAGAGAACTTGATTTATCAACCATTTGCAAAGAGATTTCAGTAGGTGTCAACTTATTAAAATCAAGTCCACGGTATAAAGAGAAAGGCATAACACTAACACCAGCTCCAAGATCACATAAAGCAGTTTTAACATGATTTCCTTTAATAGAGCATGGTATAGTAGGTACTCCGGGGTCTCCTAGTTTCTTAGATATTCCACCATTAAAAGTATAATTAGCAAGCATGGTGGAAATCTCAGCTTCCGGTATCTTTCTTTTATTTGTCACAATATCTTTCATATACTTAGCATAGGGAGACATTTTCAAAATATCAGTCAATCGCATACGTAAAAAGACAGGTCGAAGCATTTCAGCGAAGTGCTCAAAGTCCTCATCATCTTTTTTCTTGGATGGTTTGGGAGGAAAGGGCATGGGTTTCTGAACCCATGGTTCTCTTTCTCTACCATGTTTCCTATCAATGAAGTCTCTTTCCTCAAATCTTTTATTCTGCGGTTGTGGGTTATCAAGATCATCAGCAGGTTCCATCTCCACATCATTATCATTACTAGGTTGAGCATCAAGATGAACACCATTATTAATGTTATCACCTGGCTCATGTTCATCACCAGATTGTGTCTCAGCATCGGAAATAGAAATGTCATTTGGATTCTCAGACGTATCTATAACAGGTTCACTAGCAGCATGCAAAGTACTATCATCATTATTTTTCCTACTCTTATTGGAAGGAATAGGTGCATCAGTATTAACTCTCTAAGAATCTTGTTCAATTCTCCTAGGATGGCCCTCGGGATACAAAGGTTCCTGAGTCATTCTACCACCTCTAGTCACAACTTTAACAGAATGATCATTGTCTTTACTATTTATCTCATTAAGCAAATCATTTTGAGCCTTAAGTACTTGCTCTACTTGAGTGGTTACCATGGAAGCATGTTTAAACATAAGCTTAAGATTGTTGACAGTTCTACCCAAATAATCACCCAAGCGATCAAGCATATAAGCATTATGTTTCAATTGTCTACTAACATAGGCATTGAAATTTTCTTGCTTCATAGTAAAATTATCAAATTCATCCAAGCATTGGCTAGAAGGCTTATTATAAGGAATATCTCTTTCATCAAATCTACTGAGAGAATTTACCTCTACTACCTGTGTCGGGTTATCAAGACCATGTATTTCTTTAATAGGTGGTAGATTCTTAACATCTTCAGCTTTTATACCCTTTTCTTTCATAGATTTCTTTGCCTCTTCCATATCTTCAGGACCGATGAATAGAATACCTCGTTTCTTCGGAGTTGGCTTTGGAGGTGGTTCGGTAATAGTCCAATCATTATCATTGCTCAATATGTTATTCAATAGTAATTCAGCTTGTTCAACAGTTTAGGTAGTCCATAGAACTATCTAGGTAGTCCATGGAAGCATCGGTTAGTCCATTATAAAAGATATCAAGTATTTCATTTTTCTTAAGAGGATGATCAGGCAAAGCATTAAGTAATTGGAGAAGCCTCCCCAAGCTTGTGGGAGACTCGCTTCATCAATTTGCACAATGTTAAATATTTCCTGCAAGGCAGCTTGTTTCTTATGGGCAGGAAAATATTTTTCAGACAAGTAATAAACCATGTCCTGGGGACTACACACACAACCAGAGCAAGAGAATTAAACCATTTCTTAGCATCACCCTTTAATGAGAAAGGAAACAACTTAAGAATATAGTAATAGCGAATTTTTTCCTCATGAGTAAATAGGGTGGCTATATCATTCAATTTGGTAAGATGTTCCACAAGAGTTTCAGATTCATAACCATGGAAAGGATCAGATTCAAACAAAGTAATTAACTCAGGATCAACAGAGAATTCCTAATCCTTATCAGTAACAAAGACAGGTGAAGTAGCAAACTCAGGAGCATATTGCATTCTAGCATTCAGAGATTTTTCCTTCGACTTGCGAAGCAATTTCTTAAGATCATCTCTATCCTGACAAGCAAGAAAGTCCCTAGCTACCTCTCCTTCCATAACATAACCCTCAGGTATATCAGGCAATTCATATCTAGGAGAGCTATGTCTACCAGGTGAATCATAGTGTTCAGTTTCAATAATTTCATCAGATTCAGAAATATTATTAGTTTCAGCATTAGCTCTAGCAATTTGTTCATCAAGAAATTCACCCAGTGGCATAGTATCATCAAGCAAAGTATTATCATAAGCATCATGCATAGCAGAAGTAGCATCACCAATTACTTGCGACATATCAGAATTACTACCAGCTTGTCGTGTCGCAAACTTACTTATAACAGAAGCTGAATCAAGTGTAGAGCTAGATGGCAGTTCCGTACCTCTCCTCGTAGTAGAGGGATAGATCTTGGTTTTTGGATCTTTCAGTTTCTTCATAGTGATCAGCAGATATATATCCCAAGTGACTCAAAGAATAAAGCTATGCTCCCCGGCAACAGTGGCAGAAAAAGGTCTTGATAACCGACAAGTATAGGGGATCGCAACAGTTTTCGAGGGTAGAGTATTCAACCCAAATTTATTGATTCTACACAAGTGGGGAGCCAATGAATATTCTCGAGTATTAGCAGCTAAGTTGTCAATTCAACCACTCCTAAAAGACTTAATATCTGTAGCAAAGTATTCAGTAGCAAAGTAATATGGTAGTAACGGTAACGGTGGCAAAGTGATAGTAGCAGTTTTGTAGTGATTGTAACAGTAGCAACAGAAAAGTAACTTTAGCAAAGATCAGTATACGGAAAGCTCGTAGGCAATGGATCAGTGATGGATAATTATGTCGAATGGCATTCATAATGCAATAGTTATAACATAGAGTGACACAAAACTAGCTCCAATTCATCAATGTAATGTAGGCATGTATTCCATATATAGTCATACGTGCTTATGGAAAAGAACTTGCATGACATCTTTTGTCCTACCCTCCTATGGCAGCGGGGTCCTATTGGAAACTGAGGGATATTAAGGCATCCTTTTAATAGAGAACCGGACCAAAGCATTAGCACTTAGTGAATACATGAACTCCTCAAACTATGGTAATCACCAGAAAGAATCCCAGTTATTGTCACCCTGGGGGATGTGGATCATAACTTGTAATTGGTGTCTACTACTTGCAAGATAGGATCAAGAACACACATATATTCATGAAAACATAATAGGTTCAGATATGAAATCATGGCACTCGGGCCCTAGTGACAAGCATTAAGCATAGAAAAGTCATAGCAACATCAATCTCGGGACATAGTGGATACTACGGATCAAACCGTAACCAAACTAACTCGATTACATGATAAATCTCATCCAACCCATCACCGTCCAGCAAGCCTACGATGAGATTACTCACGAACGCTAGGGAGCATCATGGAATTGGTGATGAAGGATGGTTGGTGATGACGAAGGCGCCGATTTCCCCTCTCCGGAGCCAAAATGGACTCTAGATCTAGTCTCCCGAGGAAGAACAGGCGATGGCAGCGGCTCGGTATCGTGAAACGCGATGAACTCTTCTCTTTTTTTCTCGACAAATAGGTTATATGGAGCTGGAGAGGAGGTCGGAGGAGCCACGAGGGCCCCACAAGCCTGCTCGGCGCAACAAGGGGGTGGTCGCGCCTAGCATGCTTGTGGCCTGCAGGTAGTCCCCCTCTTGGTTAATTCTTGTGCCAGTATTTTTTATTAATTCCAAAAATATTCTCTGTAAATTTTCAGGACGATCCGAGAACTTCTATTTCTGCACAAAAATAACACCAAGGCAATTCTGCTGAAAATAGCGTCAGTCCGGGATAGTCCCATTCAAATCATGCAAATTAGAGTCCAAAACAAGGGCAAACGGGTTTGGAAAAGTAGATACGTTGGAGACGTATCATTCAACCATTCGATGAGAAAGAACCGCACGGTGGCCGACTCACTCCAGGGAGATAGGTGGATTCTCGACCTCAGGCACGCCAGCTCCATGGAGATCAGTCCTTAGTTCGTGATGCTCCTTCACCGCATCAGAGAAGCAAATATTGTGCTAAATGACGATGTCAGGATGATATCATGTGGCAAGCTGGAGGCCAATACACAACATCAGTTGCATACAACATGCATTTCGCAGAGCATGAGAGAGGGCTCATGCTCCGGCTTGTGTGGAGGATCTGGGCACCGGGAAAGATAAAATTATTCATGTGACTATTGTACCTCAACCGGCTTTGGTGCAATGACCGTCTGAAGCGATGAGGGTGGGAAAACAACTATTTCTACTAGCTCCGCAACAAAAATCTAGAGTCTTCCTTCCACCTTCTGTGGGAATGCCAAGTCTCGAGGGAAATCTGGACGACGGCGGCCTCATGGGCCGGTTGCACTGCGCTTTCCCGTACCTCCTGGAACACCTACAAGTCCACTACCAAAGCAATCATCGTGATCATCAACACCGCGACACCTGTAGAGAAGAAGGGCGTAAAAACCATGGTGGCCCTGATCGCGTGGCACATCTGGCAGAAGAAGAACAATTGCACCTTCGGAAGGAAGATGTCATGCATACGAGATATCATCGCGGCCTACCGGAGTCACATGGAGCAATGGAGACTTGCCGGAGCAACCGGCGTTGAGTCCCCTTTCGGGGAGATTACGTGAGAATTTTCTTTTCTACAAATGTTTCTTGGGGAGGAGGGTAATGCGCCTGCGTGCCTAACCATTCCTCCTACAAACTCCGATCACTTGATCAAAATTTGTAACCTCTCTTCTGCTAAGCCAATGAATGCCAGCAAGTATGGATCTTCAAAAAAAATAAGATACTCGTGACAATTGTGGAAATCAACTAGTAAAGCAGTAAGCCTGATGCATGTTGAGTAATCTGCTTCGGTATTGTGTGTGTGATGGGGTGGGTCTGTCTCTTGAAACTAATCGACAATGTATCCCTCCAACTCATCTTCGCATGTGAGATCATTTCCCCACTTGACATGACGGTTAACGAGAGCAGTCCTTGCCATATGAGTCGAAGGCTTAATGGCGCCTACCTTGGGCTGGTCTCCATAGAGCGAACTAAGGCATGACAGAGAGAGCATATTGTGTGGCTCAAAGATGAAGAGACCAATGACAAGTTCTTCCATCTTCATGCACCATATCATAAGAATAAGAACGTCATCCAACAACGTATATTAGCTAGGTGCATTGTGGCCAATAAGGCCAGCATGACTGGGGCAGACGTCCGTCGCTTCTTGTAATACCCATGGTTAACAACTACAGTAACCCCTATCATTAAGCAACAATAACGTCTTTTGCTTAAGCCAAGTTACTTTGCTTAACAATGTTTGATTACTTTAGAATCATATCTCATATCAAATTTTCCTTTGAAATTGAAAATTCAATTGATGAGTACTTTAAATATTTTGGCAAACCAACAAACAAAGACATGTTTGGGTTAAAAATATTCCCCTAGTATTCATAAAATATGAACCCACATTTTATAAAGTATTTAAATGCCTCAAATCAATTATGATAGAGGCCAAAACAATTAATTAAATGCCTTTTGAATTATGAAAATTCCCAAACTTTTCAAATGGACCCCAAAATTTTTCTGGCACTACCTGATATTGCTATACAAATATTTTGCCAAGTGACATATTTTACAAAAAAAATTAGTGCTAAATTAAATCAAAACCAAAGCAATTATTAAAAACAATCCCCCTGGCCATGGGCCTTAGGCCACAGTGGCAGGCCCAGGCCGGCCCAGTCAGCCCCTTCAGTCGTCCCCAACCTCGCTACAGGAGGAGGTGACCGAGGCACGCACGCAACCGAGCGCGTCTCAACCGGACCGCCTCGTCGGCAATGCCCCACAGGGGATAAGGGCACCACGTCACGGCCCCAAACCCTAACCCTATCTGCTCCCTCATTCCCCCTCTCCCTTGTTGCTCTCTTCTCCCAGCACGAACCGCCGCCACTGTTGCCATGGACTTCGTCGTCCTCGTGCCCACCGAGCTCCCCGTCCCCCTACAAGCATGCTCGCTAGCTCCGCCGTGCTTCATTGATTCTTCCACGCCCAAGAATTTGAGCTCTACACCCCTGCATCGCTGAGCCCGCCACCTTCTTCCTCCTTGGATCGCTGGAGCTCCACTGCTTCAATTCGCCACGTGTGCAGCTCCTAAGCCCCCAACGGCCACCGTGTGCCACCCGGTCAGCAACTGTGTCGATCTCCTCACTCCCCTGCTCTTGTCCGTACCCGTAGCCGCACCACTGCTCATGGAAAAGATCGGCGGTGTTATCCATGTCACTGTTGTGCTTGCTACCATTGCCTCTCATGTTCAAGACCCATGTCGTGCTCCTTGAGCTCCTAGGAGTCCAACGAGCCCACGCACGCGTCCTCCCGTACTTAGTAGCCACACCTCCGACCTTGCCCAGCTTCGGCCGCCACCTCTGCTCGACGTCGGTGTCGTTTCTGGCCATCCCAGCAGATGTCGTTGCCATAGTTGGACGCACGACAACATCGACATTTGAACGCACCCATAGACACCTCGAACCGAGCCCTATAACGCGATTTCGGCCAACTCTGATGAGGCTTTGCCTCTGTTTTGGTCAGCGGCACTTCGTAGCAGTGCGCCACCAAGTCCGGTTCATAGACAGGTGGGCGTAGCTGGTTTGGTCACTAATTTGGCCACTAACAGCCGCTAATGTGTGGCCCCCTTTACTTAAGCGATATGATTAGATTAAATCTAGCAACTAACTAATCCATGCACTAACAGTTGGGGACCACCTGATAATTACCCCCTTTTGTTATCTTAAATACTAGAGAAACTTTGTGCGTGTGACATGTGGGCCCCTTGCACTATAAAAAGGGATGGGTCGGCCCGTCAGCCTGTTGACTCAGCAGGGGCCCCACCAGTCAGCCTCTGCTGACTGGCGAGTTAACCCAGTCAATTGGGCCCCCCTGTCAGCCCATATTGCACCTCTGGGTGCACTGCACCATGTGCATCCAACATTTTAGTATTTAATTTTCGAATTAATAATAAATCCAGAATCTCAGAATATTAATAAAACTTCAAAATCATATAAAATAATCTATTAGCAGATGGAAATAATTTATATATGAAAGTTGTTTAGAAAAATCCAATGAATCCGAATACGATGTATGTTCATCTGTCACATGCCCCTAGCCTGATGAACATGGAAGTTTCCACTCCAATTCGTCTGGCCAGTAATAGCCAAAGACCTGGAAAATATCTTCAAATATTTTCCCGCTCCGTCAGTAATGTGTATCATTGCGTTAGCTCATCCCTAGCACTCCTTGTTGCCATGACATGCATCATGTTGCATCTGCTTGCTTAATATTTATTGTTTTCTTCCCCCTCTTCTCTCCGATAGACAGCGAGATTGACGTTGTTGTCGGGTACGACTATGTCCCAGACGATCAACCTTTTGCAACAGAGCAACAAGGCAAGAACCCCCCCCCCCCTTGATCATTCTGATATCACCCATTTCTTTTCCTCTCCTGCTTGAATTAGATTTTTCTACTGTTGTAGATAGCTCCTAATCTGATGCATATCCTTTTTTTGTTAAACTGATGTTGTACCTTACTACATATTAAATGCTTAGTATAGGTTGATTAGTGATCCCAAGCAAGGTTGTCAGAATCGCGATTCTGAATCGGATCAGAACTCCGATGATAGGATCGCAAATCGTAGAATCTCCACTATCAAGATCGTAGAAACGTAGATTCTATGAACTAAAATCGTAGAATTAGAGAAGTTAATTTGAATCGTAAAGTCGTAGAATCGTATAACGGAATCACGATTCTGACAAGCTTCCCAAGTGACCCCACTTAGTCCATGTTGCCCTTGCTTCATCATCGACGACTCGAAGACTTGAAGACTCGATCATCTTGATCGACGATCCATACCCGTCACATCACCACACACCCCATTAGTTGTACGATTTTGTAGGTCTACTGACCAGTGCCGAGGGTGATACCTTGTAACGTACTCATGATGATAACTCTATAGCGTAGCTAGTCGGTAGTGGATTTCGGAGGGTGAGTCCTCCTTTTCCCCTTCCGACAATGAATCTATCATGTAGCACCTCAAGCGTAGACCACTGAGGGTGATTCCTCTCTGGTCACCTTGACGGTTACATCGGGTGGGATCCATCGAGGTTGATTCCTTGGGTTTCCCCCTTGATGTTATGGAGACACAAATACTTTGACTTTACTACTGAAACATGTTGAGGTCTTGATGACCTGGAGGGTGTTCGTGTAATAATGATGAGGCATGGTAGGGCATTCTTGGCCTTTGCCACAAGTCCTCGAGATGGGGCGACGGGACCATATATCGTGGATCATCAATCGCCGCCGTAGTTAAGAAAACATTAATGGGTTTGGATATGTGATCTTAGTAGGCATGTGACCTGTTTTGCACTCACCACCATGTGGGAATAAATATGGTTACTCTACGTCGTACATTCGCTAGAAAGTTCTTTAGATGTCACAGTTGAGCGGCACGCGCCCGGGTGGCCCTCGTAAGCACCGTCTTTCTATTAAGAGGTGCCAGGATTGACACCGGTCGTCCTCGCAACACACATGATTGTGAAGGGAGATTGGCCCATGACCCCTTCGCATTTAGGGCGTAGACCAGCGTGTGGCCTCTGTATTGATCCTAGGTAGGACTACGATCTGTCTATCAGCCAAGGTTGAGCATGACCCAGGAAAGTGTGTCCGGCTAGAATTAATCAAGCGTGTTCGGCAAGTTGGTGCACCCCTGCAGGGAAGTATATCTATTAGGATAGTCGTGTCTAGTGTAACGGACGCTCATAGTAGTATCCTGATCTATACAACTAGAAGTGGATTTGTGAAATGAAATGAAATTGTTGGCTCTAGGATTGTTTTATCGCAGGGAGTCGAGGAAGAATCTCTCGGCGTTGCTAAATAAACTTGTTGCATAACTTGCTACTTATATTGTGCTAATCTACACTCTTCTAATGTTGCAAGACACTGAAGATGCTAGCCTTCGATTGGACTAGGCCTTCCCCCCTATTCTTGCATTCTGTAGTCATTCCAAAGATATAGCCCCATTCCTTGGTATTGATGCATACTTAGCATAGTGTTGATGTAAGTCTTGCGGGTACTTTGGATGAGTACTCACCATTGCTTTTCTCCCCCTTTTCCCCTCTTGTATGATTGTTGTGACCAGATGACAGACTCCAAGAGATAGATGATCCCGCCGATGATGACTACTACTACCCTGACGGAGCGTACTACTGCGTGGAGGCTACTGAGTAGTTAGGAGACTCCCAGGTAGGAGGCCTTGCCTTTTTGATCTAATTTTTATGTTTGTGCTAGCCTTCTTAAGGCAAAACTTTTACTTATGTCTGTACTCATATATTAATTGCTTCCGTTGTCTCGTTTGTATTCGAGCTGATGTATTTGAGCCCTCGAGGCCCCTGGCTTGTAATACGAAACTTGTATGACTTTAATTTTTGTTTAGAGTTGTGTTGTGATATCTTCTACTTGGTCCCTAATCTTTATCGTAAGTATTTGCATGTATGAGTAGCATACGATCAAAATGGGGGCGTCACACTCCTCTTGCCCGGGGCTGAGTACGTGGGGGAGTGTGCAATTCTACTACAATATATTGACCGTGGGTTCTTTGAACTCGAGGATCAAGAGTGCTAATTCAATTAGAAGGAGATCCAGGGTGTCGCTTAGCAACTACCCATGAATAAGGCATCGTGCCCAGATGGTTACATATCGGACTCACTGTTTAGTTGTTGGGAGATCATTAAGAAGGACTTCTTTGACACTTCCAAGAAGTTCTATGACATGAATGGGGGGAGCATTTTGTATGTCTTTTTTGCAAATGCAAGTGTGCCCGCTACAACTTTCCCTTTGTTTGTTTCGACAATACAAAATAGCCGCACATGCCTTGTTTATGGGTTGTCCCAAGGTAGATTCCATAAGCCATTTGAGAGGATGACTGTACCCAATCATGAAGATTATGGTATAATTCACAACGGTTGGGATTCATGAAACATATTCTCTTGGAACTTACGCCTCCTTAGCCAGTGCAACTTATTGAGGATAGTTCAGTATACATGATATAATTCTTAGTATTAACCATAATACTTCTATCATGGTACGAAATACCCTAGTACTATTGGGAGAATGGCCAATAGCCCTTGAGTATGGAAGGAATGATACAAAAATAGTGAATTTGCTTATTAAGAGCAGAAAAACATTTCAATGGTGGAATAGACACGGGCTTCATCAGGCTTTTGACCACCTTGCTCTCCAAGCAACCATAGGCATATGTCCTATTTAATTACCAGACTATTAGCCAATTTCAACTATTCGTGAAGCACATCGCAAAAGTGCCCCTCCCTTTTTGTTCACACCAAAGCTCTCCCTTCTGGTCTCCACCAACAAATGTGCATTACTTGCGAGAAGGTATATTCATGGCAACTTTCTCCTATTCCAAAACATGGAGCATCAGTAACTCAAATCTCCTCGCATGATGCTTAAGCTTGACATGGCTGGACCTCTCGACAATGTGTCCTGTGTCTATATCCTAGAGGTCATCCACCACCCTTGTTTCAACCCATGGTACTGGGAGTGGGTCTCTATTCTCCTCACCATGGCTACTACTCTTGTGTTTGTAAATAACCCCAAGACCCCCCTAAAGTTTTTATTTTTTTGCACTCCTTCCTTGTTCCCCTTTATCTTTTGGTTCCTCTTTGAGCTTGGTTCTCAAGCTATAAGCATTGTACTAACACCTTACTTTCATATGAGACATATGACAATGGTGGCAATCAACTAGTAAATTGATGGAAAAACTATAATTTTGTAAGCAAAAATAGCTACTCACAATGTGCTTATCATATTTTTTACACCCTTATGGTTGCCTTGTTTTATTTTCATTTGTCTTGGTTAACTAGAAGGATAACCATGCTAAGACAATATATCATATGTTTGGACTTGTTAACTTCAACAATATCCTTATTAACATAAAATGAACACAACATAAAATACATATGAACTGATTTCCACTATAAATACATATGAACAGAACCCCAAAAAATGGTGTTACCCGCCATGTGAACAAAACAATATCTTACATAGAAATATTTTGAACCAAACATTTATGAATTGTCACTAATACCTAGTGAAACTCCATTGGAGCCTCTGCTACACCTCCCTAAGACCAAATGAACCTCTTTCAAACCTCACTACAACAAATAAACACCAATTAAACATGTCAAATTTCTACTGAGCATTTTCAAACATCGCGCACGAACTTTTTCAAAACCACGAGAACCCAATGTAACCTCCTTGAAACTTTGTGGAAACATCTCTAAAACACAATTTAACCTTTGTGAAAAGAAGACCAACCTGCATTGTAGGTATGTTCCCCATTCATACCCTGATCTTCTAGTGACATGATCCACCTATTCACTCTTTGACTCTCAGTGACTCCCGTACTAGCAACTTCCAATGCTCTATAAGCCTCGTGTAGCTCCTCGCCACGACACGATGATTCCCAAACCGTATTAACTCCCACGGTAAAAATGGAATCATGCCAACATCGATTATGCAATTCACCATGACTCTACACCATCATGGGAGGTCAAGTCTGATTGCCAATGCAGCTTATTTCGTGTTGTTGGTATTGTGTAGACTCAATACTGACATTTGTGATCATAATTATTAATTAATAGGTTGTTCTGCACTCATTGCTATGAAATTGAATTTTAGGTCCCATTTTTCATCTCGCCTCTAGGCCCCAAATTCCTATAGAAGTCACTGACGAGTCAATGGCTATTTTGGGGTTGAATAACACATTCTTATCTACATTGCACACTGAAAAAGAAAAGGCACACTAACTTTCGTACATATATGTTGCAAGTGATACTATTGCAAAGTACAAGCAAGTTCTTATGTTGACCGTGTTGGGGAATGTTGCATGGGAAAAAAATCCTACGCGCACACAAGATCTATTAATGGAGATGAGCATCTATGAGAGGAGAGATCAGATCCACATACCCTTGTCGATCGCTAAGCGGGAAGTGTTAAGAAACGCGGTTGATAGTCGAATGTCTTCGCAGTCCAAATCGCAATCCTTCCCGCGATCCAATCATGATCCGTCCCGATCTAGGGCCGAACAAACAGCACCTCCGCGTTCAGCACACGTACAACTCCATGACGTCTCCGCCTCCTCGATCTAGCGAGCGAGTCGGAGTATGAGATGAGTTCTCCGGCAATACGATGGCGTGGTGGCGGTGCTGGTGGTGCTATGCTAGCAGGGCTACGCCTAGCGCTACCGGAGACACGAATGGAGGAGAAAACGGTCTAGGGAGAGAGAGAGGGGGGTGCCAAGGGCTTTGTGTGTGCTCTTGGGGTGCCCCTCTCCACTATATATAGGTGGAGGGGTGTGGAGATCATCCCCTCCAAGCCCTAGGGTGCAGCCAAGGGGGGGAGTTGGACTCCTACTCCAATTCCCTCCCTTTCTATAAAAAGGTGGACTTTCCACCTCTCCCAAGCCACATGAACCTTGAGGGACTTGTGCGCCTAGCCCAGTAAGCCTAGGGCGCCTTCCCTCAGCCCATGCAAACCCTTGGTACGTGGTGGAACCCTTGGTGGACTTCCGAACTCCTTCGGAAGTTTCCGGAACCGTCCAGAAGCTTCCCGGTACAATACTAGAAAAACCCAAAACTTTTTCGGTAGCCAAAATATGACATCCCATATATAAATATTTACCTCTGGACCATTTCAGAACTCCTCTTGCCGTCCGGGATCCAAACAACTTCGGTCACCACCATACATAACTCAACAATACCAAATCGGCTCCGAACATTAAGTGTGCGGACCCTATGGGTTCGAGAACTATGTAGACATGATCAAGACAACTCTATGGTCAATAACCAATCGCGAGACCTGGATGCCCATATTGGTTCCTACACACTCTACGAAGATCTTTATCAGTCGAACCACGATGTCAAGGATTCAAACAATCCCGTATGCAGTTCCCTTTATCCATCGGTATGTTACTTGCTCGATATTCGATCGTCGGTATCTCCATACCTAGTTCAATCTCGTTATCAGCAAGTCTCTGTAATCGTTCCATGATACAAGATCCAATGACTAAATCCTTAGTCACATTTCTTGCAAGCTTCTGGTGATGTTGTATTATCGAGTGGGACTAGATATACCTCTCCGTCATACGGAGTGACAAATCCTATAGAGAAGATACCATCGAAGATACCTATAGAGAACCTTTACAGTCACCTAGTTATGTTGTGACTTTTGATACACACAAGGTATTCCTTCAGTGTCAGGGAGTTGCACGATCTCATGGTCGTAGGAACAGATACTTGACATGGATAAAGCAGTAGTAATAAAGTAACATGATCATATGTTATGCTTACGGTTAGGTATTGTCCATCACATCATTCTCCTAATGATGTGACCTCGTTATCAAATGATAACTCATGTCTATGGTTAGGAAACCTTAACCATCTTTAATCAACAAAATAGTCTAGTACAGTCTCACTAGGGACACAGAGTTGTCTATGTATCCACACATGTATCTGAGTTTCCAATCAATACGGTTATAGTATGGATAATAAACGATTATCATGAACAAGGAAATATGATAATAACTAATTTATTATTTCCTCTAGGGCATATCTCCAACATTCTCCCATTGCACTAGAGTCAATAATCGAGTTCACATCACCATGTGATTTACACGCAATGAGTACTGGGGTTTGATCATGTTTTGCTTGTGAGAGAGGTTTTTGTCAATGGGTCTGCCACATTCAAATCCGTGTGCACTTTGCAAATCTCTATGTCGTACTATAAATCTGCTACCACGCTCCACTTGAAGCTTTTCCAAATGACTGCTCCACTATACATATCTGGATTGCTACTCAGAGTCATCCAGATTGGTGTCAAAGCTTGCATCAACATAACCCTTTACGATGAACTCTTTATCACCTCCAAAATCAAGAAACATTTCCTTATTACTCTAGTTACTAAGGATAATTTTGACTGTTGTCCAGTGATCCACTCCTGGACTACTCTTGTACCCCTTGACAGACTCATGGCAAGGCACACACCAGGTGTAGTACGCAACATGGCATACTATATAGAGCCTACGGCTAAGGCATAGGGAATAACCTTAATCCTTTGTCTTCTTTTGCCATGGTCGAGCTTTGAGTCTTACTCGAATTCGTACAACACAGCCAAGAACTCCTTCTTTGACTGATCTATTTTGAACTCCTTCAAAATCTTGTCAAGGTATGTATTCATTGAAAGATTTCTCAGGCGTCTTGATCTATTCTCTATAGATCTTGATGCCCGATATTTAAGTAGCTGCATACCATGTCTTCCTTTGAAAAACTCCTTTCAAACAACCCTTTATGCTTTCTAGAAATTCTACACGTCAACCACATATACTTATCAAAAATTCTAAAAGTGCTCCCACTCACTTTCTTGTAAATACAAGTATCTTGTAAACTTTGCATAAACCAAAACTTTGATCACGTCATCAAAGCGTATATTCCAACTCCGAGATGCTTTCTCCAGTCCATAGAAGGATTGCTGGAGCTTGCATACCTTTTAGCATGCTTAGGATAGACAAAACCTTCCGGTTATATCACATACAACCTTTCCTCAAGGAAACCATTGAGGAACCGATGTTTTGACATCCATCTGCCAGATTTCATAATCGAAAAATGCAGCAACTGCTAACATAATTCCAACAGACTTTAGCATCGCTACGAGTGAGAAATTCTCATCCCAGTCAACTCCTTGAACTTGTCGCAAACTTCGTTGCGACAAGTCGTGCTTTTATAAATGGTGACATTTACCATCAGCGTATGTCTTCTTCTTAAAGGTCCATTTGTACTTAACGGCCTGCCGTTCATTGGGCAAGTCTACCAAAGTCCATACTTGGTTTTCATACATGGATTGTTCCTCGGATTTCATGGCTCCTAGCCATTTGTTGGAATCCGGGCCCACCATCGCTTATTGATAGCTTGTAGGCTCACTCTTGTCCAACAACATGGCCTCCAAGACAGGATTGTCGTGCCATTTAGGGGCGGCACGAGTCTTTGTCGACCTATGAGGCTTGGTAATAACTTGATCCGAAACTTCATGATCATCATCATTTGCTTCCTCTTCACTTGGTGTAGGCGCGAGAGAAACATCTTTCTGCGTTGTGCTACTCTCCAACTGAGGTGATAGTTCAACAACCTCATCAAGTTCTACTTTCCTCCCACTCAATTCTTTTGAGAGAAACTCTTTCTCGAGAAAGGATCCGTTTTTAGCAACAATCACTTTGCCCTCGGATCTGAAATAGAAGGCATACCCAACTACTTCCTTAGGGTATCCTATGAAGATGCACTATTCCGCTTTGGGTTTGATCTTATCTGACATAAGTGTCGCATTCCCAAACTCTAAGAAATGACAGCTTAGGTTTCTTCCAAACCATAATTCATACGGTGTCATCTCAACGGATTTAGATGGTGCCCCATTTAAAGTGAATGTAGTTGTCTCTAATGCATAACCCCAAAGCGATAGTGGCAAAACGATAAGAGACATCATAGTACGCACCATATCCAATAGAGCACGACTATGACGTTTGGACACACCATTACACTATGGTGTTCCAGGTGGCATGAGTTGTGAAACAATTTTGACATTATCTTAAGTTGCATACCAAACTCGTGACTCGGATATTCACCTCCCCGATCATATCATAGACATTGTATCTTCTTGTCACGATGATCTTAAACTTCACTCTGAATTTGCTTGAACTTTTCAAACGTTTCAGACTTGTGTTTCATTAAGTAAATATACCCATACCTACTCAAATCACTAGTGAAGGTAAGAAAATAAGGAATCCACTGCATGCTTCAACACTCATTGCACCGCATACATCAACATGTATCATTTCCAATAAGTCACTGGCCCGCTCCATCATACCGGAAAACGAGGTCTCGGTCATCTTTCCCATGAGGCATGGTATGCATGTCTCAACCGATTTGACATCGAGTGAGTCCAAGGATCCATCAGCATGGAGTTTCTTCATGTGATTCGCATCAATATGACCTTAGAGGCCATGAAACAAGTATGTGGTACTATCATTTTTAACTTTGAATCTTTTGGCATCAATATTATGAACATGTGTATCACTACGATCGAGATTCAATGAACCATTCATAGTGGGTGTATGACTATTGAAGGTATTATTCATGTAAACAGAATGACCATTATTCTCCGACTTAAGTGAATAACCGTATTGCGATAAACACGATCTAATCATTATCATGCTCTACGCAAACACCAAATAACATTTATTTAGGTTTAACACTAATCCCGAAGGTAGAGGGAGTGTGCGATGGTGATCACATCAACCTTGGAAACACTTCCAGCACACATTGTCACTTCGCCCTTAGCTAGTCTCCATTTATTCCATAGATTTTATTCCGAGTTACTAACATTAGCAACTGAACCGGTATCTAATACACATGTGCTACTAGGAGTACTAGTAAGGTACACATTAATAACATGTATATCAAATATACTTCTATTGGTGTTCCCAACCTTCTTATCTATCAAGTATCTAGGGAGTTCCGATTCAGTGCCGTTCCCCTCATAATAGAAGCATATAGTCTTGGGTTTGGTTTCAACCTTGGGTTTCTTCACTAGAGCGGCAACTGGCTTGCCATCCATGAAGTTTCCCTTCTTTCCCTTGCCCTTCTCGAAACTAGTGGTTTTACTAACCATCAACACTTGACGCTCCTTCTTGATTTCTACCTTCGTGGTGTCAAACATCATGAATAACTCAGGGATCATCTTTTCCATCCTTGGCATGTTTATAGTTCATCATGAAGCTCTAGTAGCTTTGTGGCAGTGACTTGGAGAACTATATCAATCACTATCTTATCTAGAAGGTCAACTCCCACTCGATTCAAGCGATTGTAGTACCCAGATAATCTGAGCACATGCTCACCGATTGAGCTATTCCTCATCTTGAAGGCAAAGAATCTTGTTGGAGGTCTCATACCCCTCAACATGGGTACGAGCCTGAAATCCCAATTTCAGCTGTTGGAACATCTATGGGGACCCCGACTCATAAGTCGTGATCACCGAATGTACGTGCACGGTGATCCTAGAGATCAATGCTCACTAAGCACACGGAAATTGAATAACAAGAGTCTTACATCCATTTCATACTGGTTTACTCAAATATGGCCTTTACGGCCAAGTCTTTATATGATTGCAGTGGAAATCTTCAACGATAGCGTGAACCCATGCCATCTGCCTTAACCCTACATGCATTCTTACTGGGACGCGTCCTAGCTCGCATGTCCGTCACCAAGGTAATCTTCATCATAACCTGATCTTTCATGCCTGGCCAATAAAATAACAAGTGGCAAGGCAATGAGTACTTTGAATGTACTCGCAAGCAAGCCATGTTTGGAACAAGGCAATAACAATGCATGAAATAGCACTAAGTAGGTATTTTGCGAAAAGCCAATTTTGAATGCAATGGCATGATCAAGCAACTATGTGTAAGCATGCATCAACAGTTGGTAGATATCCATATGAACAAGTTACAGATATCATCATAAGCAGGGGTTGAACATCTCATGTTCATTCATCACATCAAGTCTTTAGACTTGTCGCAAGTATCATCCTTCTGTCATCCACACACACACACACACACACACCAAGTTTGTGAAAACATCTGGACGTGGCATAAGCAGCACCACCCAACTGTACTTGACCATGGACACGACCATTCAAATAGTTTTACACTCTGCAGAGGTTGCGCGCTTTACCCACAAGACTCGGGGAACTTCCGTGTCATCCACGACTCGCGGTATATTACATACCCGAGGTAAGCACCCGAACAATGCCTTTCCCATGGTGATACTAAACAAAGAGTCGACTCGTTGGTGCCATCCCTCATGATATACATCACACGTATCATCCATGAGGGCACGCAACGGTGTGCCCAGTGCCTGTAAAGACAACGCATGGCCTTCCACTCTGGGACGACCCCGTCTCGAGAGTGACCACTTCACTCTTGCCATTGGTAATGCAGGCTCCTTCTAGCACCAACCATAGTAATCAACAAAGCCCCATCCCATAAGGGGTATCGCAGTCGCACATGTAAGGTTAGGACAGTCGACAAATCTTAAACCCTTCGTTTTCGAAAACACACATACATCCTGCTCCGGTACACCGCTTCTTCCTCAAGTGGTTACCTATCTCAACATCATCATCTCCCTCGGGCATTAGTGGCACCCGATGGTGTTTTTGAAAGCCTTTAAAAATCTTTCCTTCCATCACCATGCATATCCCCATCCTATTTGCGTAGCATCTACTAAGCAACCTTTCTACACCCACTCGCATAACCCTCATAAGGAGGTAGGGTCATGCACGATGCAAGTGTCAATGGCAGAAGTATCGGAAGCAACCCACCGAAGTGGTCAATACTTCACATGATCAAATATAACGAAAGTAAAGTGCTATATGACATGCAGTAAAAATGGTTTCTTAACATGGTCAAAGGGCTGCTTGCCAGGCTTCGCAAAGTCTTCGAGGTCTTCACATGCTTCTCGTCCAACTCCGAGCACTCTGTATATCTCATCAACAATCGTAGGTAAACAACCACAATAAGAAACACAACAAGCAGAAAATAAAAGTGCTCTATAAATTGGAGTTTTATTTTTCTAGGATATCCTTGGTCATTAGAGAAATTACCAAGGAGGTTTGGTCTCGAATGGTGAAATGAAGGAAATGATGATCCTATAAGATGTCCATAGAAAATATTTCTGTACAAAGGACTGGATGGACTCAACAATTAGGGAACGATTTTAGAAGATTTTGGTAAGTGGTTTCACTGCATTTGGAATAGGCATGATTTTCCTAGGGATTTTCAAAGTCGATCATACATGAAGAAATAGTCCAATATTTGCCATAGCAGAATAAGTGTAAGATAAAATGTTCACCACCTAGTGCATGAATTTGGATAAACCTAGGAACTTGAATCACTACATTTGGAGTTCATAATAATTCCCTAGAAATTTGCAAACTGGGGTTCTACATGGTTCAAATTCAAATTTGAATTTGAACTTAACATAAAAGGTTTATGGAAAAATGTGCAATGCACTTATTCGGTTAGTCCAAGATTTTAGAAGATTTTAGGAATTTGAATCATCAAATTTGGAGTTACTATGATTTTACTAGAGATTTTACAAGATCTTGACAAATAGAAAATGGGAAAGATTTTACCAAAGGGCTAAAACGCGCTAAGGGCGCGGGACAGAGACTAGGCCAGCCCAGTGGCCAAACCGCGCGGGAGACCGGGCTGACGTCTAAGGCGTATTCCTTGGAAACCGCTTCCGCCGCGGTAATGTGTAAACGCCTGAGGCTATTTCCACTAAAAAATACCAGGCCCAGCCTTTGGGTGGCTGATAGGCAGGCCCCATAGGCAGGCCTTCTCCCACCTCCCGCTCAAGCCAGGGCGAGGCAGGAGAGACGGGGCCGAGCACACGTCGGCGCCCGATCTGGTTGCCCCGGCCACCTCCGGTGATGCTCCGGCCACCGGAGTGCTCACGGCGGGGTGTCGTGTGGGACTGGGCTGCCCTCGGGTGCAGGAGAGGACGCAGCCGAGCACGGCTTCCACCATGGCGGAGGATGTTGCTGGCCATGGTGGGCACGGTGCTGCGTCCATCGGGAGGAGAGAAGTGGGTTAATGGGAGAAGGGTGGAGGCACAGGAGGGGCTCGGTGAGGCTCGGGAGAGAAGAGGGGGCCAGGGAGCACAAATTTTGAGGAGGAGCCATTGGCAAAGCTCTGCCCATTGCTGTCGATTCAGACGATGAGAGGCGATTGGGGAGGTCCAGGAGGTTCAAGGTAGGGAGAGAGAGCTCGGGGGGACAATTGGGTGTCTCAGGGAGAGGTATAAGAAACAGGGGGTGACGAGGGGAGCTCGGATGCGCCTCGGATGCTCTTGGGCACCAAGCATGCACATGACTGAGCTCCCTTGGCTACATCCTGGCGACGGGGAGGGGCGTGGGAGGAAAAAAGGGATCTGTTGGGACAGGGAAGGTCAGAGGGAGAGCGGGGGCATCCTCAGGAGCTCGCGCATGTGAGGCCGGCCACTAGCCAGGCGGAGGAGCGCCGAGCACACGCGACCGAGGGCAAGGGGGGAGGGGCTCGACACGCTGTCGTGTCATTGACGTCGAGGCGGCGTCAGGAGACACCACCACGAGGCCCAAGGCTATCGGGAGCATCCATTGTAGAGCACTCCAAAGCACGAGCTTTGCATGCTAGGGCATGCATTGGGCACTTTGGGCATGGCCAAGCTTGTCCACAAGCTAGAGGGGGTTTAAACAAAGGGGGAGAGAGCATAGGATGCTCTATAGATGCCTTAGGTGAGCAGGGAAACAAAAAGAGGGGGAAGACCTGTTGTCCATGGGTAAATGGAGAGTTTTACTATGCCAATAATTGGGATGTGGCCATGCCGAGCTTACTGGAGGTAAAATACATCACCTGGGAGCTATGGTAAAATTTTAGGCCCAAGGAGTGCAAGGTAAAGGGTAAAAACATGAGCTTTGGTTTGCTACTAGAAGGTGTTTGATGGAGTTTGGGGCCAGCTAAGTTGCTGTGATTGACATGAGAGTTAACAGGATTGAGAAATAGGTATAAATGAGCTTGATCACAAGTTTTGACCACATTTAGAGAAAGTGGCCAATGTAAAAGTTTCAAACCCTACAAATGGGCAGAAATGGAGTTGCTTAGATCTAGCTAAGAAGAACTATCCTCCATGATGTACCACTTGATGTGGTGGCATATTTTAGGGACTATAACATGCACAAAAAGTTTGGGGACCAATGGGCAAACTTGGCAATATAATATTACCAAATTCTTGGAATCAATAGAAATGGGTTTGAGGGGATTCGGACAAGTGTATATGCTCCCCATGATGCACGACATGGTGTAACATCATTATTTGGGGATTAGAACATGTCTACAAGTTTTGAGATCAAAAGGAGAAACTTCACAATGTAAAGTTGCTCAAATTTGGTTCTGGAGAGAAGGGGGTTTGGAATAATTTTGTGAAGCAAAACTATTGGGATTGAAATTAAACTTGGCTAGATCATCACACAGGACATATGTGACCTTCTGGAATTTCCTAGGATTTAATTGAGAATATTTCTTATAGAAATATTTCAAATGCTGGAAATAGGCAGAAATGGTTTTAAAGGGTTTTGTCCAATATTTTGAACATGACCATGTGTTGAAACTATTATATATGGACAATATATGTCCACTGAGTTTTCCTAAATTTTGTCAAATGTTTTTAAATCATTTAAAAAAATCCCTATAATAGACCATCCTTAAGAAAAAGCCTTTAAATAAAATAGTAAAATAATCTTTAAAAATAATATTTGGTGTTTTGGGAAGTAATATATATATAGTGGGTTTCAAATAAAGCATTTGGGTAAAGAGGATCTACCCAATTTTGGGGACTTGTAGTGCAAATCTCAAATCAGGGGTTTTTGAAAACATAATTGAAATAAATGTTTTTTGGTCAAAATAATATTTTTTTAACATATTTTTAAGTCCTATTCACCTTGCATGATCATTGGACAAGATTTGGGATCAAGGAAAAAGGGGTTTTGAGGGTAGGATGATGTTTTATGAATTATAGAGCACTTGCAAGCAATCAAACAAGCAAGCAAATAACACACAAGTCAAGCATTCAAATGCACTCAAAAAGTTTTAGTTGGCCCTAATTTTTGAGTCATGATAACTTAGTCATGAGGCAAAACATAGGGTGTGACAGACCTACCCCCTTACAAGAATCTCGTCTCCGAGATTCCTAGGCTAGGTGCTGATAAGGGCATTCAGAGGTGAGGTCGTCTTCACATTCCACATTGTTTCTGCTCCGGCGTGGTTGTCCTTCTAGATCTTGAAGTGCCTAATGATATGTCTTCTAGTGTACTGTTGACTTCATCTAAGGGTGAACGGGGTTCTTGCAATATGCTAGGCTTGCCTAATGGTTAAGGGTTTGGTGGACAAGGTTCTAGCAAGGGCCTGGCTTGCGTGTGTATCCCAAAGTCGGAATACCTGGCCAAGTAGTGTGTTTGTGTGATGGTCCTGGGACTTCTCACATTGGTTTGTGACATCTAGATGTCTCGCGTTATAATATAAGGGTCGAGTCTTGGTGTAGCTTCTCGTTGACAGGGAAGTTCTTATCTTCCTTAAAGCAATAGATCTTCAGTCGCGGGTGGTCTTCATCCTTGATAGTTGTTGAGGCGCGTCATCGTGGGCTTCTCGTCAAGACCTTCTGCTTGAGTAGGTTGCCCAGGTAGATTCTTCACTCTTCTTTGGTAGTTTGTTGTGACAGCCGAAGTGTTGTCCCTACCTTTTACGACATGTACCCCATTGTATGAACCTTGTGTCATGAGCTATGAATGAATTGCACTTTGTCCCATGTGTTGGTTTGCATTCATGCATCATATCATCCATCATAGTATTCATCTTGCATGCTTGCTTTCATGTGTCTTGACATGTTGTGATGGGATGTGAGTGTGACTTGTGTTGTGATGATGTTTGAGTGTGGGTGGAGTTCATGTGGGCACCTCTTCTTCTTCCCCTCTCCAATTCCTTCTCAACATCCCCTTTCTAATACCCCTTCTCTTCTTTTAATTTTATTAACAGAATTAATTTTCTTCTTAAATTATTCGTAAATGTTCAAGAGCTAGTCCTTTAAATAATATTAATTTAGAGTGTGGTGTTTTTGTGGATAGGGGTTTGTATGTTTTTTGTGTTTTAATAAATAGAGGGTTGTTATTTCTTAAAGTATTAAAATTACTTGTTCAATAAATCAACATAATATTTTTTTATTAATAGGGCTATTTATTCCCTTCACCAAAGTATTTTTGTTTTTCACAAAAACCATTCCTTCTTCTCAGGGGTTTTATTTTGTGTTATTGTGATTTGTTTTTAAAAAAAGGGAAAACCTGGCGTTATTTCTATGTGTGAGAGAGCTGGGAGGTGGGCTCCCCTTCCCTCGCGGCCCAGCTAGCGCGACCGGAGTTGGCCCAGCCCACGCGCATAACGCTCACCTGCCCCGTCTCACTCCTCCATCAGGCAACGCGCGAGAGAGCAGAGTGAGCAGAGAGTGCGCGCCGTCGACGCCGTGAGAGGAGCTCACGGACGTCGAGGCCGACCCCACCCCCCTATTTAAGCACGCGGATGCCTAGGGTTCTTTTCTCCCTCGCCACTATCGCTCTTCCTCCTCCTTCCTATCCCTCCTTCTTCTTCTTTCTCTCAGGTTCAAAGGAGTGAGCGGGTTCAGAGAGAGCAGAGTCCGCCGGGCCCGTCGCCGTCATCGCCTCCGGTGGTGTCCGTCGTCATCAAGAGGGCGTGCGGCTTCCTGGTGCCATCCGTGTTCCTTTCAAAGTGCTAAGGGGGGGGGGGGGGTGAGGAGCACCTACCCATGCCGCCGCTTTGCCATCCCCGTCGTCCGCAAGGGAGTTGTGAGTCGACGGCGTCTTATTCCTCTTCTTCTCGTCATCGCCCACGTCCCTGCATCTCCGAGAAGCCCTCGGTGAGCGCCTCCTCCCTGCTGTCCTCTGTCCTTGCCGTAGCTCGTTGCATCATCGCCGTGGTGCTCGTCGCCACCGGCCGGAATGGGAAAGCCTTGAGCTTGCCCCCATCCTCCTCGTCGCAAGACGAGTAGGGGAACGGAAACCCCGTAGATCCCCGTGTCGATCCTACCCGTTCGTGCCGCCGGAGAGCCCGTGTGGTCGCCGGAATCAACACTGTCATTTCCTGTCACCGGTGGCTGACCTTGGTTCAGTTTTGTCAGTTAGTTAGTATGCGTGTGTGTGTATTAGAATACTAGTCCCCCTCACTAATATACAAACTTTGCATGTGAAACATGATTAGTTTTGAATTGCCATGTTTAAATCTTCATAAATGAATCATGCATCATCTTGGTTGTGCATAGAACCTTGGTTGGATGTTTATTGTTGCTGTTTCTCTTGGGTAGATGCGAGTGTTGATACTGAGTACGAGGACCCAGGAGAGTACCACTTTGAGGATCCCGCTACTTGTTCCGGTCAAGAACCAACAGGCAAGATGATCGTACCCGGATCCCGATATTATTTTTGCTTGCTAGTTCCTCGCTCTTATCGTTACAATTGCGCTACCTACCACTTGATATCAGCCTCCTAATTGCCATGACAGCCTCTAACCTCCACATCCTAGCAAACCTTTGATTGGCTAGGTTACTGCTGCTCAGCCCTCTTATAGCGTTTTAGTTCCAGGTGCAGGTTCTTCCATGTGATAACATGGATTTGGATATCACAATATTACCTGTTATTTAATTTTCATGCACATATATATCTTGGTATTGGTGGAAGGCTTGGCCTTTTTCTAAGTGATTTGTTTCGCTATTACCGCCATTAGTTCCTGGTTATCGGTGTTATGTTTTCCATATTTTGCGCTCCTAACATGCTCGGAGTTGTTATGGGGACCCCCTTGTTCTTTCGGTTGAGAATAAATCTTGTCTGGTAAGACCCAACATTGGTATTACATTTGCTTACAACTTAATAAAAACTTGAATAGGGCCTTGCAAACCCGTGGATAATTTAATCAACCCCTGGGCCAGTGCTCCTCATGAGTGTTGGTCCAAACTAGAGCACAGTGCGGGGCCAACCCAGGGCAACTTGGGAGATTTCTATCAGGCCTCCGTACGTGTAGCTTATCCGTCGTGTCCTGAGAACGAGATATGCAGCTCCTATCGTGTTCGTCGACACATCGGGTGGTCTTGCTGGATTTGTTTTACCTTTATCGAACGTCTTGCATGTGGACTGTGACTTTCTTCGGGTTTACTAGAGGTGTTGGAATTCCTTTGGAATTACCTATGATGATCACGAGATCCGTGGTCGAGGCTATTCCCGCGGAGTGTGGTTAATTTGTGATGGATTAGTTGGAGCACCCCTGCAGGGTTAAATCTTTCGGAAAGCCGTGCCCGCGGTTACATGGCAACTTGGATATTTGTTTAACACCCGGTTCTAGTAAACTTGAAGTAAATTCCAATTAAAATACACCAACTATGTGAGTAACCGTGATCGTCTCTGCTCATGAACATTCTCCGAGAGAGAACATGGTGGGGTTATGATTGACGTAAGTAAGTGTTCAGGATCTCATAGAGATCATACTAGATTCGTGTGTTCATCGTAAGCCACTCATATTTATTTCCATGTTGCATAGTTAGCCACCATAAATGCTTAGTGCTTCTACAAACTAAACACTTACCCCAACCCAACCTTTAAGCTTGAATAGTCTCGATACCCGGGCGCTTGATTGCTGAGTCCTTATGGCTCACAGATTACTACAACTCTCCAGGTATAGGTTCAGATGAGTTCATGCAGGATGAACTCAGCCAGCTCAAGTGGAAATGTGATGAGGAAAGAGGCAGGATGTATGTGACTTACCCGGATGAGTAGAGGACCATGGTAGTGATCTTTGGGATAGCGAGATAGTATCATTTGCATCTGTTTTATCGTTTGATTTCGTCCGTAGGCAGACCCTGTCTTCATCTTGATGATTTAATCTCTGAGTGAATTGTAATTTAGCATGTGGCGAGTGTAAGCCAACCTTGTATACTCATCTTTTCAATATTGTATGATGTGATGATACTATACTTGCTAACGGCAAGATGCGCCTCTATACCTTGTGGGGTCCTCGAGCCTTAAAACGGATAGGCGCGCATCTTGGGCGTGACAAGTTGGTATTCAGAGCCATACGACCATAGGAGCCTTTGCTTGTTCGAACTTGGCCGAGTCGTGTCTAGTGAAAACTATTTTGAGTCTAGTTATATCGGAGAGTAGGATTCTTTTTACTCCTCTTCTTTTCTCTGGTGAGGTTTCTGACTTAGGAATTTTGATTCTATTCCTCTTCTCGCTCAAAAACCATTTTAGTATCATGCGAGTATTTTGGAGTCTATATGATACCGATGTGACAGGGTTCTCTCTTTGTGCCTCCTGTCTGACTTGATTTCTTCCGGGGAGTCGAGCTCGAGGGAATGTTGGCACATCGTTATCATTCATCTTCCTTGATATCTCAGGACGGAGAGTGTTCGAAATTACTTCAATACTTATCGTGGTGAGATAAGGTCGGAGTCACCTAGTACTCGGGAGGCATCCGGGGTACCGCCATCGTTTCGTATCGTTGTGAGTTCGAGGATTCGAGATTAGATGAGTTTGCGAAAGCCTCTGGTTATGTGTTGAAGGATGGATACAGTTGGGGTGTAGGATTGCTAGTTGTGTGAGATATTTCCTCCTTGTATCACCCACACCGGATTGCATAACCAGAAAGTTTTCGGAAGTTCATAGGTGGGAAATCTTGTAGTTATCTAGGAACATCTTCTTCAGATGTATGTGGGCATATACATTTGTTCCGAGCGCTTAGCTCAATACTTTTGTGTTATTTCAAGTGGCTTCTAATTTCTGATGATGTTATCATAAACCGAAGAAGCATTCTTACTAATTTTTCAGTAGGAAGGCTGTGTTGTTGTTTGTTCAATTTCTTTCAACCATTTGATTCAGCTTTGAATTCAGATCATCAATGAGGTGCTGATGCATTTTGTCCATCTTCAGGATGGCTCCACCAACTCGCAACAATCCGGGTCGTGGTGAGGAGCAGTCTGATGTTCCACCACCGCCACCGCCACCGCCTCCTCCGCCTCCTCCTCTAGAAGCTTGGCAAGCTGTGATGGACGCAATCAATGCAAACACTCAGATGTTGCTCAGACTGTTGCAAGAAAGGGAGCAGGGTCAGCAAGGTTTTCAAGGGAATTTCCAGAATCAACCTTAGTTTGCAACGCTTAATCAGTTTCTTTCCAACCAGCCCAAGTCTTTCACCTGTTCTGCGCAACCTCTTGATGCTGATGATTGGCTTCGTGATATGAGTAAGCATTTTGAGTGTTTGTACAGGGGTTTGTATGTTTTTTGTGTTTTAATAAACAGAGGGCTGTTATTTCTTAAAGTATTAAAATTACTTGTTCAATAAATCAACCTAATATTTTTTATTAATAGGGCTCTTTATTACGATCACCAAAGTATTTTTGTTTTTCACAAAACCTTTCCTTCTTCTCAGGGGTTTTATTTTGTGTTGCTGTGATTTGTTTTTATAAAAAAGGGAAAACCTGGCGTTATTTCTATGTGAGAGAGAGCTGGGAGGTGGGCTCCCCTTTCCTCGCGGCCCAACTAGCGTGACCGGAGCCGGCCCATCCCGCGCGCGTAACGCTCACCTGCCCCGTCTCACTCCTTCACCAGGCAACACGCGAGAGAGCAGAGTGAGCAGAGAGTGCGCGCCGTTGACGCCATGAGAGGAGCTCACAGACGTCGAGGCCGAGCCCCCCCTATTTAAGCGCGCGGATCCCTAGGGTTCTTTTCTCCCTTGCCGCCGCAGCTTTTCCTCCTCCTTCCTATCCCTCCTTCTTCTTATTTCTCTCGGGTTCAAAGGAGTGAGCGGGTTCAGAGAGAGACGAGTGTACCGGGCCCGTCGCCGTCGTCGCCTTCGGTGGTGTCCATCGTCGTCAGAGGGCGTGCGGCTTCCCGGTGCCGTACGCGTTCCTTTCCGAGCGCTAAGGAGGGTGAGGAGCACCTCCCCGCGGTGCCGCTTCGCCGTCCCTGTCATCCGCAAGGGAGCTGTGAGTCGCTGGCGTCTTCTTCCTCTTCTTCTCGTCATCGCCCGCATCCCCGCGACTCCAAGAAGGCCTCGGTGAGCGCCTCCTCCCTGCTGTCCTCTCTCCTCGCCGTAGCTCGTTGCATTGTCGCCGTGGTGCTCGTTGCCGCCGGCCGGAAAGGCGAAGCCTTGAGCTTTCCCCCATCCTCCTCGTCGAAGATGAGTAGGGGAGCGGAAACCCCGTAGATCCCCGCATCAATCCTGCCCGTTCGTGCCGTCGGAGAGCCCGTGTGGTCGCCAGAATCGACGCCGCCGTTTCCTGTCGTCGGTGGCCGACCTTGGTTCAATTTCGTCAGTTAGTTAGTATACGTGTGTGTATTAGAATACTAGTCCCCCTCCTATGTTAGCATCCGAGCGCGTAGCACAGTGGTTTGGGCTCAGGGGAGCGACCAGGAGGTCAGGGGTTCGACCCCGAACCCTCCCCCTTTTCTTTTGTTTTATTTCTCCTTGTTTTTCTTTTTGTCTTCCTCTTTCTCATGTATTAGTGTGTGTAGGTGCTTTTGACATATGTAGATGTTTTTTCCTATTGATGTATGGAGTGTGTGTGTGCTTTGCACATATACATTTGTGTGAATGTGTGTGTGTTTGTGCATGTGAGGTGCACACATGCATGTGGGTGTATGTGTAGTGTAGGATATGTGTGTGTGCTTCTTGCATACACCCATATATGTGTGTGGGTGTGCTTTGTGTGTAGGTGTGTGCGTGTCTGTGCATGTGAGCATGTACATATGTGTGTGGGTGTTTTGTACATGTGTGTATACCTAGTGTATATATGCAAGTGCTTGAGTGTGAGTGTATGTATGTATGTATGTATGTGTTAGTTCACATGTATGTGTTGAGAGTGTGTGTGCATATCCTTGTGGTATACATGCAAGATGTGGTGTGTGTGTGTTCATCTACATATGCACATGCATATATGCATTGGGCATATATGTATGTATATGTGGTGGATGACCACCCACATACATGAGTATGCCTTTAGTGAAGTGCCTTGTGCACTCGTGTGTGTAGGGTACTAGTGGGTTTTCCCACTTGACATACCCCTTGTGGATATGTGCTAGTTATGTAGGTTTTTTCATCTCATTTCCATACTTAGCTAGGTTGCCATACATGCTCATATCCATTTATGTGATTTCCTATTAGAGTAAGTTATGCCATGAAGAGTAGGTGGTAGATTTGCTATTTGAGTGTGCCTTGGTGTTTCACATGAGCATATGAGTATGACCTATGTTTTTGGGCTAGAAAGACCCAATGAATCCATTGGAACTTTCAGATTTCACTTTTGAGCAAGTTCATAAATCTGTCATTTTAGCTGAGATGCCTTCTTGTCATTTTTGCATGATTTAATCCATGCTTGCTTTGGGATATGCGCCAACTAGGGAGTGCTAGTATTTTGTATCTAGTATGCCATGGTATTTTTTCTAACATGATAATCACCCATATAAGTGGGAAACATGCTGTTAAGTTGCCTACTTGATGTTTCTGTTTCAGCATGTTAAAAACTACTAAGTGTGAGAATCTGCTGATTATTTTTTATGCCATGAAGAGTGGGTGACATCTAGTTACATGTTAAGAACTTGCTCATGCTCAGTGTTAGTTATTTGTAGTAGATATTGTATTCTAACATAATGTTAATTTTCATGCCAATAGGATCTCTCTAGAATATTTAACTAATGTTGTCAACTTGCTACTTTATAATCTCATATTCCAGAAAAAACTGGAATTTTCACTAAGTCCCAGAAAACTGTTTCATCATGTCAACTTGATTGCTTCATGCTTATTGATGTGTGCCTCCTTTGATTACTGTACAGTTTCATAAGTTGATGTGTGTGTTGAGTAGATTCTGTCAATATCTTTTTTGTGGCTGTAGGGTTCCTGTAGCTCAAGTTGTGAGCTGTATAAGTTGCTATGTTGCTGTTTTGTGGCAGATTGTGGGTTTGTTGTTTTGTGACTTGTGGGAGCTATGCTCCATAGAATTTATTGATTTTTGAGTCTATTGTGGTTGGTTTTTCGTCACCTAACCAGTGGCTACCTTGGAATGCCAAGAATTAGCCCATGGCTTGGTGGTCTTGTGTATTTGCCTCCATACCTTGTCATGAGCGTATCGTGAGAACCGTAACTCCGTTTCTCGCATTCTTTATATGCATTTCTATTGATTTTGCATGATGAATCCACATTTTACATGTTCATGCATGTATAAATAACTTAACATGAGGTTCTGTCCAGGTTCACTAATATACAAACTTTGCATGTGAAACATGATTAGTTTTGAATTGTCATGTTTAAATGTTCATAAATGAATCTTGCATCATCTTGGTTGTGCATAGAACCTTGGTTGGATGTTTATTGTTTCTGTTTCTCTTGGGTAGATGCGAGTGTTGATACTGAGTACGAGGACCCAGGAGAGTACCACTACGAGAATCCCGCTACTTGTTCCGCTGAAGAACCAACAGGCAAGATGATCGTACCCGGATCCCGATACTATTTTTGCTTGCTAGTTCCTCGCTCTTATCGTTACAATTGCGCTACCTACCACTTGATATCAGCCTCCTAATTTTCATGACAGCCTCTAACCTCCACATCCTAGCAAACCTTTGATTGGCTATGTTACCGCTGCTCAGCCCTCTTATAGCGTTTTAGTTCCAGGTGCAGGTTGTTCCATGTGATAACATGGATTTGGATATCACAATATTACCTGTTATTTAATTTTAATGCACATATATATCTTTGTATTGGTGGAAGGCTTGGTCTTTTGCTAAGTGATTTGTTTTGCTATTACCGCCGTTAGTTCCTGGTCGAGGCTATTCCCGCGGAGTGTGGTTAATTTGTGATGGATTAGTTGAAGCACCCCTGCAGGGTTAAATCTTTCGGAAAGCCGTGCCTGCGGTTATGTGGCAACTTGGATATTTGTTTAACACCCGGTTCTAGTAAACTTGAAGTAAATTCCAATTAAAATACACCAAATGTGTGAGTAACCATGATCGTCTCTGCTCGTGAACATGCTCTGAGAGAAAACACAGTGGGGTTATGATTGACGTAAGTAAGTGTTCAGGATCTCATAGAGATCATACTAGATTCGTGCGTTCATCGTAGGCCACTCATATTTATTTCCATGTTGCGTAAGTTAGCCACCATAAATTCTTAGTGCTTCTGCAAACTAAACACTTACCCCAACCCAACCTTTAAGCTTGAATAGTCTTGATACCCGGGCGCTTGATTGCTGAGTCCTTTTGGCTCACAGATTACTACAACCCTCCAGGTACAGGTTCAGATGAGTTCGTCCAGGATGAACTCACCCAGCTCCAGTGGGAATATGATGAGGAAAGAGGCAGGATGTATGTGACTTACCCGGATGAGTAGAGGACCATGGTCGTGATCTTTGGGATAGTGAGATAGTATCATTTGCATCTGTATTATCGTTTGATTTCGTCCATAGGCGGACCCTGTCTTCATCTTGATGATTTGATCTCTGAGTGAATTGTAATTTAGCATGTGGCGAGTGTAAGCCAACCTTGTCTACTCATCTTTTCAGTATTGTATGATGTGGTGATACTATACTTGCTAACGGCAAGATGCGCCTCTATCCCTTGCAGGGCCCTCATGCCTTAAAACGGATAGGCGCACATCTTGGACGTGACAAGTTGGTATTCAGAGCCATATGACCATAGGAGCCTTTGCTTGTTCGAACTTGCCGAGTCGTGTCTAGTGAAAACTATTCTGAGTCTAGTTATACCGGACAGTAGGATTCTTTTTACTCCTCTTCTTTGCTCTAGTGAGGTTTCCTACTTAGGAATTTTGATTCTACTCCTCTTCTCGCTCAAAAAATATTTAGGATCACGCGGGTATTTTGGAGTCTATATGATACCGATGTGACAGGGTTCTGTCTTGGTGCCTCCTGTCTGACTTGATTTCTTTCGGGGAGTCGAGCTCCAGGGAATGTTGGCACATCGTTATCATTCAGCTTCCTTGATATCTCAGGACGGAGAGTGTTTGAAATTACTTCAATGCTTATCGTGGTGAGATAAGGTCGGAGTCACCCAGTACTGGGGAGGCGTCCGGGGTACCACCATTCTAACATCCCAAAATTCCATTTTGGAATGTTATGAAATATAGCTGTGCATCATCATCATCATTGCTTGAATGTATGAATTCGTTGAAATGCTTCTTTTGACTTTTTGAAAGTCCCTTTCTATTTTCAAAATGTTGGTTTCACCTATTTGAAAACCTTGGAATAAGTTAAAAATAAGAGGGGGGTAACATGACACTCCACACTAGGGTCATCTTGGTGATATATTTGAAAAATAAGAACTAGGGGGTCTTTTGAAAAATATTTGCAAAAGGTTTTAAAACAAATAGGCAATTTCTGAAAATATTTATTTTTTCAAATTATTCAAATGACAGAGGGAAAATGTTCATTGAATAGCATTAATTCTCCTGATCATTTTGATATATATATTTCCTATATTTGGAAATGTTCTGAATGCTTTTAAAGAGGTTTTACTGCTCTAGATATTAAAAAGGAAACGAATTTATTTGAAAACGGGCCGGCCCACGGGCATTAACTCGTGAATTCATTACAAGCCGGCCACCGACGCGCTAACAGCGTCTCTCCCTCTCACTGACAAGCTGGATCCACTGTCCGATGGCGCCATACGCGCGGTCGTCCCCGTCCTCGCGCACGCGTCGCCGTCGCCGGGGATCTCTCCACCGGATCTCCCTCCTCATTCCTTCTCTCGCCCCCTCACCGGCCCTATATAAGAGCGGCCACCCTCTGCACTTAGTCCCCCCCCAAACCCCTCTCTCTCCCTCGCCAGAATGCCCGCTCGAGCTCGCTAGAGCTCTGCCCCGACCGAACCCTCCCCGAGCTCCTGGCCGTCGTCTCCCTCGCCCTCAGCTCCGTCCAGCACCACCACTCGACTCCGGACGATCACCGCCGTTGCCTAGACCCCTCCGACGCCTCCCTCGACCACCGGAGCGCCGCCCCGATGACTTCACCGCCTCGGCCTCACTGGAGAACTCCCTCGTCGGCGACCTCCTTCACTGTGAGCCCCCTCTCCCGCTCATGTCCATTCGATCTGGATCCTACGATCCAGATTAGAACCTTTTAATAGCGCGAACCATTTTCTTCTAAGCTTCGGTCGACCGCCGCAAACTCCCGGGCGCCTGTGCTAGCACCCAATAGGAAGCCGCCATGTAGCCTTGGCCGATCGTTAGGATTTCGTTTATTTTCTGTTTTGTTTTTAGTTAACAGAAGGTTTTCTGATTTTGTTTTGCTTATATCTTTTAACTATTTAGTGTTTTAATTTAATTATTTTTGCATTAGGTCACATGTTTCATGCAGTTTCACCCTGTATTCTTAGAATTTAAATTTGACCTTTAAAATTTGAATTTAATCAAATTTGCTCAAACTACTAAAATCTGAATAACTAGAGTTTAAAAATAGATTTTTGTATGAATCTTTTTGCTACTGCTTGGTATTAGTTAGGACTATAACCATGCTTAGCTTGAGATTTTTAAGATAAATTTGTTTAGTGTTTTAGCTATAAACAGAATCTGCCTAGTGGTTAGTATAGCTTAAATAATTTAGTTTTAGTTAGTTCAAATCAGAATTGTTATATGCTATTTTTAGTAGGTTATGTTGTTTGAAAATTAGGTGTTTTACTTGCTGATAATAATAAGATAATTTGCTTAGTTTATTTCTATATTTTTATAGGAATCTTTACTCTTTTTCAACTAAGTATAATTTGATTAAAACAAACTAGTTAGTAATAGTTTCTTTTAACAAAGTTTTAAATTCTGTTTTCTAAGAAAAGTTTTAGTAAATTATTTTCTGTTAAAATAAATGTTTTGTTAATAAAAATATAGTTGAGTTTTACTCTTTTTGTTAGGAAACTCTAGACCATTTCATGTAGTAGTGTTTATCAAAACTTTTAAAACCCTACTAAGATTTTTCTTAACAAAACTTTAAATGGATTTAATTCTGTTTAATTAAAAATATTTCTATTGTTCTTTTCTGTCAACTATTGTTTTGTTAATACCAATAATTCTATGTTATTAGTAGTAGTTTACCCATCAACTTTAGAAAACCCAAACTATGTGTTGTTCTTCTTTTCTTTTGATTGTGCCTTGTTTTGTCTTGAGTGATTACTAGTTCATTCCTGATTTTTGTGAGTTACAATATTTTGTTGTATGCTTATTGAGTGCTCTTGTTTGATTCGTTAGATCATCCGGAGTGCGAAGCTTGTTACCTAGAGTCCCTCGAGTACGAAGATCGTCAATCAGGCATGTCACTTTGATCATGTATACCTATGTTTTATTGCATTAGTTCTTCCATCACCCCGATTGAATGCAAAGTAGGTAAATTGGAAACTCGGTCACTTGTTGTAGTATCATGTGGTAGGTACCCCTCAACCCTTGACACATTGGCCCCGGGAAACGTTGTTTTTACATTTTGCTATGCTTTTAGTAGACGGGGTTGGTTGTGTGATTCAGGAGAGTTGTGAGTTAATAATTTCAAGACCTACATGATGATCAAGTCTTCAAGACTTCAAGTTTTCAACTTACCTCTGGGTGGATGATGGTTGAACGGCGCCCTAGAGAAACCAGTGGTTAGCCTAGATGATGTTGGAGATGTGCCAGTATTCATGCGGAAAGGTCCACCCAGGCACAAAGAGATGGATGGATGCTTCAAGACCCAAGGCTTACCTGCGCAGCCAAAAGTCATTATGGGCTCTAGCTTGGTTGGATATCGTGGTGACCCTGGACAGGCGGTGCTACGAGATGTAGAAGAACAGTAGGAAAGGATGGGCACCGACAGAGTCGCAGGGAAACCCTTTGGAAGACCATGTTTTGGTCATCCGTTTCTCAAACACCCTGAAGTGCGAGAAAATCAAACGAAGGCGACCAAATCTTGTGGGGAACATGTGCAAAACTCTGCGGAGTACTCAACCTAATCGATTAGCCGTGTCCACGGTCATGGACGACTTGAGCCAAAGGAACTGAAACTTCCGGAACTCTCAACACAATTAATTATATTGATGTGGGTTATAAATGTCAACTTGGGTATGAGAATTGGTTGGTGGAACCATCTCATTAATCAACCAACTTAGTAATAATTTTTCTTAGCCCTCTCTTGATGTAGGAAAATTGGCTTTACGCAAAAACTTACTACCCCACCTGCCATATATGCATGTAGATTAGATGATTATCTTTTCACCCCTCTCTTGTGACTTTGTCGGCATATTCCATATGCTGACCTACACGGCTGCAACGTATCATGTTGCAGAATACTTTTCCAACCAGGAGCGAGGATACGCTCTACGCTCGGTGAGATGCCCTTGGAGTCAGATGGACTCATCTACCTTCGATGCTTCCGCAAGATTTAGATATTCTCATGAGTTGGCCTTCAACCACTTTATTGGAATCTTTATTGTAATAAAGGACTCGATATGAGATTTACGATTAATAAATGTTGTGTGATTTCCCTTTGATATATACATTGATGTACCGTGTGTGTACCAGCATGATCTTGTGATGGTACGGAAACACCAGAGATTCGACCTTTCAGGTCGGGTCGCTACAGAAATGGTATCAGAGCACACGCTGGCCGTAGGACGTAACCTCTAGGATTGGAAAAGCCTTAGGATTTGTTTCTCTTTGTCTTTAAAATTCTTATACTCTCATCTACTCATTTCTGACTTCTCTCCGATTATTTCAAAATTTATAGATGGCCACCTTCATCCCAGTGTTGATCATGGAGTTTTGCCAGCCTGACGCAACGATGCCCTTTGGCAAGGAGCTGATGAGGATCGTCAGGGACGTGAGGATTGCTTTGCCGAGCATCACCGAGACTCCTATCATGTCTTTTCCCCAAGACGGACGCTACAGGATTGAGGTGCACATCCCAGGGAAGACCTTTGTGAATCGAAAGGAACCCATCGACTTCAAGTTTGTGGCACCCAGCTGGATACTTGGAAGAGACATGGCCATTCATCATGCCCTTGGACGTATTCAGGAGGAATACAGAGGTGGAACCATTTGACCAAGACTTAGCGTGGTTTGTCGCAGGGATGCCAATGTAAACATCATAACCACTCCCACTGAAGACACCACCATTTCCTATATCCAGACCTTGGAGACGCACATCAGGACCTTGGAGCTTCGGGTACATGCAGATACGAAGACAATCAAGAATCTGAGGAACCGCGAGATTGACCTCGAAGCTGACTTACGGGAAGCCGAGTACGAGCATGAGTATGAAGTGAAGGATTTCTTAGAGAGGATTGACAAGCTAAACACTCGCATCGCAACTCGGGAGGAACAGATGGACATGGGTGAAAATCTTCATCCCGAGGGAGACTTAGCTCCTTTCATCAGCGATGATGATGAATATGAGGAGAGCACCATTTGAGGAGGCTCAGTCACCATGTAATTTTGAGGAAAACTTTAGTTATGACCCCATGTATCTTCATTTTTGACGTTAAAGCGTAGGTCGATGTTTAGTTTGAATGGAGATTTGTATCTCGATGTTTGACCTTGATTGAATAAATGAATGAGTGTTTGGTGTGATATGTTTGTTGCATTGCATATGGGTAGTGAATTTCCCCTTTTAGGTCCTTGTTCTATTCTAATTCTCACCCCTCTGAAAACAGCAAGATGCCTCCACGACATGAGTCCGACTTCACTTTCCCGCCAGAACTCACGCAACTCCTTCAGCAGCAGAATGCACTGATGCAGCTATTGATCCAAAATCAGACCAACAACCAGAACAACAACAACCACCATCCACCTCAGGCTGACAACCTCACCCGTTTTCTGAGGTTGAACCCTCCAACTTTCTCCAGCAGCACTGAGCCCATTGTGGTAGATGACTGACTACGTAAGATGGAGAGGGAACTCATCACCGCTGGATGTACTGACGCTGAGAAGGTGCGCTTTGCTGCACATCAACTGGATGGACCAGCAACTTCATGGTGGGAGAACTACACCACCACATATCCTATTGCTGATGTGACTTGGGAACAATTCAAGCTTGCTTTCCGCACCGCACATGTCTCAGCCGGAGCTATGAGTCTGAAGAAGCGTGAGTTTCGCAACTTACGCCAGGGGAACCGTGCCGTGGCCCAATACGTGGACGACTTCAGCACATTGGCTCGTTATGCACCAGGAGACGTGGCTGATGATGCGGCCAAGCGGGAGAAGTTTCTGGAAGGACTCAACGATGAGTTGAGCATGCAGCTGGTAGTGGCTACCTTCAACAACTACCACGAGCTGGTGGACAAGGCCCTCATCTTGGAGGGAAAACAACAACAAATCAAGAACTGCAAGAGGAAGTATACTCAAGGGAAGTTTAACTCTGGAGCACATCAGAAGCCCCGCTACTCCCCGTACTTAGAGAATACCGGATCAGGGACCGGTAAGTTTGGAAGGCACACTCATGTCGTGCACAACCATGGAGGAAATGGGAATGCCCGTCCCAACCATGGCAACTTCAAGACTGACAATGGGAATGGGAACAACAACCATTACCGTCACGCTCCTACTTAGAAGGATCTGAGACACATCACCTGTTTCAAGTGCCAGAAGATAGGGCACTATGCTACTGAGTGTCCCCAGAGCAAGGAGGGAAATGGAAACGGCAACAACAACGGCAACTCCGCAGCCAGGAAGCCAAATCCGTTTCCTCGTGCCCAGGTGAACCACCTTGATGTGGAACAAGTCTATGATCAGCCCGAGACTGTGGTTGGTAAGTTTTTATTGCATTCACGTCCAGCTACAGTACTTTTTGATTCCAGTGCAACTCATTCATTCATATCAAGGGTAGTTGTGGATAAGTATGGTTTGCCCACCAAAACCCTTAGTCAGCCCATTAAGGTCAGTTCCCCAGGAGGTATGATGAAGGTAGGGATAGGATGCCATGCCTTGAAGCTCAATATAGGAAACCATGTGTTTCCCACCGACCTCATTGTCTTAGAATCCCAGGGACTGGATGTAATCCTAGGCATGGATTGGATGACCAAGTATGAAGGAAAACTTGATTGCCCCAGCAAGTCTATTTCACTCACCACTCCGGAAAACAAGAGGATTAAGTATGTATCCTGACGCACCCAGATGAGTGCTCGGTTAAATTCCCTCACAGGAGTTGTTCAGGAGGAAGTACCTGTGGTAAAAGACTTTCCGGATGTATTCTCGGAAGAATTACCAGGCATGCCACCAGATAGAGAGATTGAGTTCCTGATAGAGCTACTACCAGGGACAGCCCCAATTTCCAAGAGACCCTATCGGATGCCTGCAAATGATCTAGTGGAAATCAAGAAGCAAATTAAGGAGTTATTGGACAAAGGGTATATTTGCCCAAGTTCTTCTCCTTGGGGAGCCCTAGTTCTTTTGGTGGAGAAGAAGGATAAAACCTTGAGGATGGTAGTCGATTATCGTGCTTTGAACGAGGTGACTATCAAGAACAAGTACCCTCTGGCGATGATAAATGACTTGTTCGATCAGCTAGTAGGCGCCAAAGTATTCTCCAAGATCGATCTTCGATCAGGGTATCACCAACTGAAGATTCGTGAATAGGATATACCCAAAACAGCTTTCACCGCCAGGTATGGCTTATACGAGTATACAGTCATGTCCTTTGGTTTGAGTAATGCTCCTGTCTACTTCATGAATTTGATGAACAAAGTGGTTATGGAATATTTGGACAAGTTTGTCGTGGTGTTCATCGATGACATATTGATATTCTCCACGAACGAGGAAGAACACAAGGAACATTTGCGTTTAGTTTTGGAGAAGCTTAGAGAACACCATTTTTATGCCAAGTTCAGCAAATGTGAATTTTGGCTGACGGAAGTCGGATTCCTTGGACATATTATTTCCGGAGAAGGAATAGCCGTAGACCCCGCTAAGGTTGAAGCCGTCACCGAGTGGAAGTCACCCACCTTAGTTAAGGAGATCCAAAGTTTCCTCGGACTTGCCGGATATTATGGGAGGTTCATTGAGAATTTCTCGAAGATTGCCAAGCCCATGACGGAGTTGCTGAAGAAAGAGTCTAAGTATATTTGGACTGAGGAATGTGAAGCCAGTTTCCAGGAGTTGAAGAAACGTTTGGTCACAGCCCCAGTGTTGATTTTGCCCAATATTCGGAAAGACTTCCAGGTTTATTGTGATGCTTCACGTCAAGGACTTGGAGGAGTACTCATGCAATATGGAAAGGTTGTAGCCTATGCATCCAGACAACTACGACCTCATGAGTTGAATTATGCCACCCATGATTTGGAACTAGCAGCCGTAGTGCACGCACTCAAGACCTGGAAACATTTCCTTGTCGGAAATAGTTGTGATGTTTACACCGATCATAAGAGCCTGAAGTATATCTTCACGCAGAAAGAGTTGAACCTCAGACAGAGGAGATGGTTAGAGTTAATCAAGGACTATGACATGAGATTACATTACCATCTAGGAAAAGCCAATGTTGTGGCAGATGCCCTGAGTCGGAAGAGTTATGTAAACACACTCACCGCGGGAGGATTATCCCAGGAGTTAGCCGATGATCTCAAAGAGCTCCGGCTAGAGATAGTTCCAACCGGATATGTTGCCACACTGGAAATCCAGTCCACCTTGACCGAAAGAATTCGAGAAGCCCAGAAATCGGACAAGGAGATAGCTGAGATAAAGCAGAGAATGGAGGAAGGCAAGGCTAAAGGTTTTCGTGAGGATGAACACGGAACTTTGTGGTTCGAGAACCGAATCTATGTGCCTAATGACCCAGAGCTCAGGAAGCTGATACTTCAAGAAGCCCACGATTCCCCTTACTCAATACACCCAGGCAACACCAAGATGTATCTGGATTTAAAGGAAAGTTACTGGTGGACGGGTATGAAGAAGGATATTGCGGAACATGTTGCAATATGTGATGTTTGTCAGCGAGTAAAGGCGGAACATCAGAAGCCAGCAGGGTTACTCCAACCTTTGCCGATACCCAAGTGGAAATGGGAAAAGCTTGGTATGGACTTCATCACAGGACTACACAGGACCCGTTCAGGTTATGATTCCATCTAGGTAGTGGTCGATCGTTTGACCAAGGTGGCTCATTTCATTCCAGTGAAGACCACCTATACCAGTGCTAAGCTAGCCAAGATATATATGACCAGGATCGTATGTCTGCATGGAGTTTCGAGGAGTATCGTTTCAGATAGAGGAACACAATTTACCTCAAAGTTTTGGCATCAGTTACATGAAACTTTGGGTACAAGACTGGAGTTCAGTACAGCTTTTCATCAGCAGACCAATGGACAGACTGAGAGAGTCAACCAGATTCTGGAGGACATGTTGAGAGCTTGTGCGCTAGATTATGGATCTAGTTGGGATGATAACTTACCTTACGTAGAATTCTCGTACAACAACAGTTATCAAACCAGTCTGAAGATGGCCCCTTTGAAAGCTTTATACGGAAGGAGGTGCAGAAAACCATTGATGTGGGATGGCGTTGGAGACCGACAACTTTTTGGTCCCGACCTTATCCGAGATTCTGAAAAGAAAGTCAAGCTGATTCGTGACAGACTCAAGATAGCTCAATCTCGACAGAAGAGTTATGCTGACAGCAAATGTAAGGAAGTGACGTATGAAGTGGGAGACCGAGCATATCTTCGTGTGTCCCCACTTCGAGGAATCAAGAGGTTTGGTGTTAAAGGAAAGTTAGCACCCAGATTCATAGGCCCCTACAAAATTCTGGAACGTAAAGGCGAAGTTGCATACAAGCTGGAATTGCCGGAAGGATTGTCCGGAGTTCATGAAGTTTTCCATGTGTCCCATCTGAAGAAATGCCATGCTGAGATGGCTGATATTCCTTTGAGAGACACCGTGCCCCTAGAGGCCATACAACTTGACAGTGATCTGACCTACGAGGAGAAGCCTGTCAGAATCCTCGAGTCTGCCAACAGAGTTATCCGCAGCAGGATTATCAAGTTCTGTAAGGTTTTGTGGAGTCACCACACCAAGGAAGAAGCCACCTGGGAACGCGAAGAAGATCTTCGTAGAGACCACCCACACCTATTTTCTAGCCAACCCGAATCTCGAGGGCGAGATTCATCTTAAGGTGGGTAGGTTTGTAACATCCCAAAATTCCATTTTGGAATGTTATGAAATATAGCTGTGCATCATCATCATCATTGCTTGAATGTATGAATTCGTTGAAATGCTTCTTTTGACTTTTTGAAAGTCCCTTTCTATTTTCAATATGTTGCTTTCACCTATTTGAAAACCTTGGAATAAGTTCAAAATAAGAGGGGGGTAACATGACACTCCACACTAGGGTCATCTTGGTGATATATTTGAAAAATAAGAACTAGGGGGTCTTTTGAAAAATATTTGCAAAAGGTTTTAAAACAAATAGGCAATTTCTGAAAATATTTATTTTTTCAAATTATTCAAATGACAGAGGGAAAATGTTCATTGAATAGCATTAATTCTCCTGATCATTTTGATATATATATTTCCTATATTTGGAAATGTTCTGAATGCTTTCAAAGAGGTTTTACTGCTCTAGATATTAAAAAGGAAACGAATTTATTTGAAAACGGGCCGGCCCACGGGCATTAACTCGCGAATTCATTACAAGCCGGCCACCGACACGCTAACAGCGTCTCTCCCTCTCATTGACAAGCTGGATCCACTGTCCGATGGCGCCATACGCGCGGTCGTCCCCGTCCTCGCGCACGCGCCGCCGTCGCCGGGGATCTCTCCACCGGATCTCCCTCCTCATTCCTTCTCTCGCCCCCTCACCGGCCCTATATAAGAGCGGCCACCCTCCGCACTTAGTCCCTCCCCAAACCCCTCTCTCTCCCTCGCCAGAATGCCCGCTCGAGCTCGCTAGAGCTCTGCCCCGACCGAACCCTCCCCGAGCTCCTGGCCGTCGTCTCCCTCGCCCTCAGCTCCGTCCAGCACCACCACCCGACTCCGGACGATCACCGCCGTTGCCTAGACCCCTCCGACGCCTCCCTCGACCACCGGAGCGCCGCCCCGATGACTTCACCGCCTCGGCCTCGCTGGAGAACTCCCTCGTCGGCGACCTCCTTCACTGTGAGCCCCCTCTCCCGCTCATGTCCATTCGATCTGGATCCTACGATCCAGATTAGAACCTTTTAATAGCGCGAACCATTTTCTTCTAAGCTTCGGTCGACCGCCGCAAACTCCCGTGCGCCTGTGCTAGCACCCAATAGGAAGCCGCCATGTAGCCTTGGCCGATCGTTAGGATTTCGTTTATTTTCTGTTTTGTTTTTAGTTAACAGAAGGTTTTCTGATTTTGTTTTGCTTATATCTTTTAACTATTTAGTGTTTTAATTTAATTATTTTTGCATTAGGTCACATGTTTCATGTAGTTTCACCCTGTATTCTTAGAATTTAAATTTGACCTTTAAAATTTGAATTTAATCAAATTTGCTCAAACTACTAAAATCTGAATAACTAGAGTTTAAAAATAGATTTTTGTATGAATCTTTTTGCTACTGCTTGGTATTAGTTAGGACTATAAGCATGCTTAGCTTGAGATTTTTAAGATAAATTTGTTTAGTGTTTTAGCTATAAACAGAATCTGCCTAGTGGTTAGTATAGCTTAAATAATTTAGTTTTAGTTAGTTCAAATCAGAATTGTTATATGCTGTTTTTAGTAGGTTATGTTGTTTAAAAATTAGGTGTTTTACTTGCTGATAATAATAATATAATTTGCTTAGTTTATTTATATATTGTTATAGGAATCTTTACTCTTTTTCAACTAAGTATAATTTGATTAAAACAAACTAGTTAGTAATAGTTTCTTTTAACAAAGTTTTAAATTCTGTTTTCTAAGAAAAGTTTTAATAAATTCTTTTCTGTTAAAATAAATGTTTTGTTAATAAAAATATAGTTTAGTTTTACTCTTTTTGTTAGGAAACTCTAGCCCATTTCATGTAGTAGTGTTTATCAAAACTTTTAAAACCCTACTAAGATTTTTCTTAACAAAACTTTAAATGGATTTAATTCTGTTTAATTAAAAATATTTCTATTGTTCTTTTCTGTCAACTATTGTTTTGTTAATACCAATAATTCTATGTTATGAGTAGTAGTTTACCCATCAACTTTAGAAAACCCAAACTATGTGTTGTTCTTCTTTTCTTTTGATTTTGCCTTGTTTTGTCTTGAGTGATTACTAGTTCATTCCTGATTTTTGTGAGTTACAATATTTTGTTGTATGCTTATTGAGTGCTCTTGTTTGATTCGTTAGATCATCCGGAGTGCGAAGCTTGTTACCTAGAGTCCCTCGAGTACGAAGATCGTCAATCAGGCAAGTCACTTTGATCATGTATACCTATGTTTTATTGCATTAGTTCTTCCATCACCCCGATTGAATGCAAAGTAGGTAAATTGGAAACTCGGTCACTTGTTGTAGTATCATGTGGTAGGTACCCCTCAACCCTTGACACATTGGCCCCGGGAAACGTTGTTTTTACATTTTGCTATGCTTTTAGTAGACGGGGTTGGTTGTGTGATTCAGGAGAGTTGTGAGTTAATAATTTCAAGACCTACATGATGATCAAGTCTTCAAGACTTCAAGTTTTCAACTTACCTCTGGGTGGATGATGGTTGAACGGCGCCCTAGAGAAACCAGTGGTTAGCCTAGATGATGTTGGAGATGTGCCAGTATTCATGCGGAAAGGTCCACCCAGGCACAAAGAGATGGATGGATGCTTCAAGACCCAAGGCTTACCTGCGCAGCCAAAAGTCATTATGGGCTCTAGCTTGGTTGGATATCGTGGTGACCCTGGACAGGCGGTGCTACGAGATGTAGAAGAACAGTAGGAAAGGATGGGCACCGACAGAGTCGCAGGGAAACCCTTTGGAAGACCATGTTTTGGTCATCCGTTTCTCAAACACCCTGAAGTGCGAGAAAATCAAACGAAGGCGACCAAATCTTGTGGGGAACATGTGCAAAACTCTGCGGAGTACTCAACCTAATCGATTAGCCGTGTCCACGGTCATGGACGACTTGAGCCAAAGGAACTGAAACTTCCGGAACTCTCAACACAATTAATTATATTGATGTGGGTTATAAATGTCAACTTGGGTATGAGAATTGGTTGGTGGAACCATCTCATTAATCAACCAACTTAGTAATAATTTTGCTTAGCCCTCTCTTGATGTAGGAAAATTGGCTTTAAGCAAAAACTTACTACCCCACCTGCCATATATGCATGTAGATTAGATGATTATCTTTTCACCCCTCTCTTGTGACTTTGTCGGCATATTCCATATACTGACCTACAGGGCTGCAATGTATCATGTTGCAGAATACTTTTCCGACCAGGAGTGAGGATACGCTCTACGCTCGGTGAGATGCCCTTGGAGTTAGATGGACTCATCTACCTTCGATGCTTCCGCAAGATTTAGATATTCTCATGAGTTGGCCTTCAACCACTTTATTGTAATATTTATTGTAATAAAGGACTCGATATGAGATTTACGATTAATAAATGTTGTGTGATTTCCCTTTGATATATACATTGATGTACCGTGTGTGTACCAGCATGATCTTGGGATGGTATGGAAACACCGGAGATTCGACCTTTCAGGTCGGGTCGCTACAACCATGGTTTAGTATCGTTGTGAGTTCGAGGATTCAATATTAGATGAGTTTGCGAAAGCCGGTGGTTATGTGTTAAAGGATGGATACAGTTGGGGTGTAGGATTGTTAGTTGTGTGAGATATTTCCTCCTTGTATCCCCCACACCGGATTGCATAACCAGAAAGTTTTCGGAAGTTCATAGGTGGGAAATCTTGTAGTTATCTAGGAACATCTTCTTCAGATGTATGTGGGCATATACATTGGTTCCGAGCACTTAGCTCAATACTTTTGTGTTATTGCAAGTGGCTTCTAATTTCTGATGATGTTATCATAAACCGAAGAAGCATTCTTACTAATTTTTCAGTAGGAAGGATGTGTTGTTGTTTGTTCAATTTCTTTCAAGTATTTGATTCAGCTTTGAATTCAGCTTATCAATGAGGTGCTGATGCATTTTGTCCATCTTCAGGATGGCTTCACCAACTCACAACAATCCGGGTCATGGTGAGGAGCAGTCTGATGTTCCACCACTGCCACCACCACCGCCTCCTCCGCCTCCTCCTCCAGAAGCTTGGCAAGCTGTGATGGCCGCAACCAATGCGAACACTTAGATGTTGCTCAGACTATTGCAACAAAGTGAGCAGGGTCAGCAAGGTTTTCAAGGGAATTTTCAGAATCAGCCTCCGTTTGCAATGCTTAATCAGTTCCTTGCCAACCAGCCCAAGTCTTTCACCTGTTGTGAGCAACCTCTTGATGCTGATGATTGGCTTCGTGATATGAGTAAGCATTTTGAGTGCAGCAATGTCAGGCCAGAGGACTTTGACAGATTTGCATCGTTCCAGCTCAAGGGTCAAGTAGCTGATTGGTGGCAGTAGTACAAGGATTCCAGGGGCGATCGTGTTGTTACTTGGGACGATTTCCGTCGTGACTTCAGGTCTCATTACATTCCGACAAGTTTTGTCAAGGAGATGCTTGAAAAGTCCATGCACCTGAAGTAGGGAAGCAAGTCTGTCTACTAGTACAACATCGAGTTCTATAATCTAGCCCGTTATGCCAAGCAAGATGTTCTAGATGACAAGGCTATGATCTATCAGTTCAAAGGTGGTCTCAAGGATGATATTCTGCCAGGCCTAGTTCTTCAAGAGCCTCGTGAGTTTGATCAGTTCTATAACATGTCTTTGAAGGTCGAAACAGCTCAGCTCAAGTTAGAGAACTCCAAGAAGCGTTCAAGGGATTCATATTCTTCTTCTGGCTCTCAGATGATCCCCAAGCAGCAGAAGTATTGGACGCCAAATCCTCTTTCGTTTCGTCCTCCTCAGCAGCAGAAGCAGTGTGGTGGTCGTGGTTCTTCCCACCCACCCAACCCAGGATTCCAACAGAGACCCTAGGCGTCCAAGGCAGTTCTTGTTCCTCCTCCGGGCAATGTTCGTCAGCTTTCTGAGGTGACTTGTCACAAGTGTGGCCAGAAGGGTCACTATGCAAACAAGTGCAACCAGCGGCGTCTTCCGCCTCCTCCTCCTGTCAAGCCTCCAAGCAATGCTATGGTGAAGCATAATCCCAAGACCGCAAGAGTGAATATGGTGAATGCAGCAGAGGCAGAGGATTCTTCTCAAGTCATCGTGGGTAATCTCTCAGTTAATGATTTTCCTGCAAAAGTGTTATTTGATACTGATGCATCGCATTCATTCATTTCTAAACATTTTTCTTAGAAGCATGATTTGAATTCAGTAGTCCTCCCTAGTCCTTTTCGGGTTGTGTCAGGAAAATTGATGAGTTCAAATGTGGTGGTTCCGGATGTTTCTATCAAGATGGGCCAACTTGTCCTTCTTGTCATTTTTGCATGATTTAATCCATGCTTGCTTTGGGATATGTGCCAACTGGGAGTGCTAGTATTTTGTATCTAGTATGCCATGGTATTTTTGTTTAACATGATAATCACCCATATAAGTGGGAAACATGCTGTTAAGTTGCCTACTTGATGTTTCTGTTTCAGCATGTTAAAAACTACTAAGTGTGAGAATCTGCTGATTATTTTTTATGCCATGAAGAGTGGGTGACATCTAGTTACATGTTGTGAATTTGCTCATGCTCATTGTTAGTTATTTGTAGTAGATATTGTATTCTACCATAATGTTAATTTTCATGCCAATAGGATCTCTCTAGCATATTTAACTACTGCTGTCAACTTGCTACTTTATAATCTCAGATTCCAGAAAAAACTGGAATTTTCACTAAGTCCCAGAAAACTGTTTCATCATGTCAACTTGATTGCTTCATGCTTATTGATGTGTGCCTCCTTTGCTTATTGTGTAGTCTGATAAGTTGATGCGTGTGTTGAGTAGATTCTGTCAATATCTTGTTTGTGGCTGTAGGGTTCCTGTAGCTCAAGTTGTGAGTTGTGTAAGTTGCTATGTTGCTGTTTTATGGCAGATTTTGGGTTTGTTGTTTTGTGACTTGTGGGAGCTATGCTCCATAGAATTGATTGATTTTTGAGTCTATTGTGGTTGTTTTATCATCACCTAACCAGTGGCTACCTTGGAATGCCAAGAATTAGCCCATGCCTGGTGGTCTTGTGTATTTGCCTTCGTACCTTTTCGTGAGCGTATCGTGAGAACCGTAACTCCATTTCTCATGTTCTTTATATGCATTTCTATAGATTTTGCATGATGCATCTATATTTGCCATGTTCGTGCATGTCTAAATAACTTAACATGAGGTTATGTCCAGGTTCACTAATATACAAACTTTGCATGTGAAACATGATTAGTTTTGAATTGCCATGTTTAAATCTTCATAAATGAATCATGCATCATCTTGGTTGTGCATAGCACCTTGGTTGGATGTTTATTGTTGTTGTTTCTCTTGGGTAGACGCGAGTGTTGATACTGAGTACGAGGACCCAAGAGAGTACCACTACGAGGATCCCGCTACTTGTTCCGCTGAAGAACCAACAGGCAAGATGATCGTACCCGGATCCCGATACTTTTTTTTCTTGGTACTTCCTTGCTCTTGTCGTTACAATTGCTCTACCTACCACTTGATATTAGCCTCCTAATTGCCATGACATCCTCTAACCTCCACATCCTACCAAACCTTTGATTGGCTAGGTTACCGCTGCTCAGCCCTCTTATAGCGTTTTAGTTGCAGGTGCAGGTTGTTCCATGTGATAACATGGATTTGGATATCACAATATTACCTGTTATTTAATTTCAATGCACATATATATCTTCGTATTGGTGGAAGGCTTGGTCTTTTTCTAAGTGATTTGTTTTGCTATTACCGCCATTAGTTCCTGGTTACCGGTGTTATGTTTTCCATATTTTGCGCTCCTAACATGCTCGGGGTTGTTATGGGGACCCCCTTGTTCTTTCGGTTGAGAATAAAACTTGTCTGGCAAGAGACAACATTGGTACTACATTTGCTTACAACCTAATAAAAATTGCATAGGGCCTTGCAAACCCGTGGATAATTTAATCAACCCCCGGGCCAGTGCTCCTCATGAGTGTTGGTCCAAACTAGAGCACTGTGCGGGGCCAACCCAGGGCAACTTGGGAGATTTCTAGCAGGCCTCCGTACGTGTAGCTTATCTGTCGTGTCCTGAGAATGAGATACGCGGCTCCTATCGGGTTCGTCGACACGTCGGGTGGTCTTGCTGGATTTGTTTTACCTTTATCGAATGTCTTGCGTGTGGACTCTGACATTCTTCGGGTTTACTCGAGGTGTTGGAATTCCTTTGGAATTACCTATGATGATCACAAGATCCGTGGTCGAGGCTATTCCCGCGGAGTGTGGTTAATTTGTGATGGATTAGTTGAAGCACCCCTGCAGGGTTAAATCTTTCGGAAAGCCGTGCCTGCGGTTACGTGGCAACTTGGATATTTGTTTAACACCCGGTTCTAGTAAACTTGAAGTAAATTCCAATTAAAATACACCAACTGTGTGAGTAACCGTGATCGTCTCTACTCGTGAACATGCTCTGAGAGAGAACATGGTGGGGTTATGATTGACGTAAATAAGTGTTCAGGATCTCATAGAGATCATACTAGATTCGTGCGTTCATCGTAGGCCACTCATATTTATTTCCATGTTGCGTAAGTTAGCCACCACAAATACTTAGTGCTTCTGCAAACTAAACACTTACCCCAACCCAACCTTTAATCTTGAATAGTATCGTTACCCGGGCACTTGATTGCTGAGTCCTTATGGCTCACAAATTACTACAACCCTCCAGGTACAGGTTCAGATGAGTTCGTGCAGGATGAACTCACCCAGCTCCAGTGGGAATATGAGGAGGAAAGAGGCAGGATATATGTGACTTACCCGAATGAGTAGAGGACCATGGTCGTGATCTTTGGGATAGCAAGATAGTATCATTTACATCTGTTTTATCGTTTGATTTCGTCCGTAGGCGGACCCTGCCTTCATCTTGATGATTTGATCTCTGTGTGAATTGTAATTTAGCATGTGGCGAGTGTAACCCAACCTTGTATACTCATCTTTTCAGTATTGTATGATGTGATGATACTATACTTGCTAACGGCAAGATGCGCCTCTATCCCTTGCGGGGCCCTCTAGCCTTAAAAAGGATAGGCGCGCATCTTGGGCATGACATTTGTCTTCGTCATCATGGACACATTTTTGTAGAGGGTCTTTGAGTGTCTTGTCTACTCATCTCTCTGTAGCCATTATGGGAAGGTCTGGGCTGAGTCTCTTCCCTGAGACTAAGCTTACTGTCGAAACGGGTCCTACCATCTGGGAAGGTTTCCAGGGGGTTCTAGATAAGCTAACTATTCAGAGTATAGATCAGCCATCTAATCCCCAAGGTCTGACGCTTGGCCAGTGGGATGAACTACCTTTGACAGGTGGCTTACCATGGTTGAGTCATGGTTTATGCCCTAGATTGTCTAAAAAGGGCTAATAACAAAGTCATGACAGTTGTCCACTTCATTCCAGGCATTTGAAGGGACTAGGGATGTCATGCTCATCGTACACCATCAAAGTGGTGGAGTGAGGGGTGTTATCAGCTCCTCAGTTCCTCCATAGTTAGGACCTAATAGATGAATACTTAAATCAAGGGGTTTTTAATCCTCCTGATGTCCAAGGGCTCCATTGAGCTTGAATGTCAGTGCTTCTTGATATATTCTGGTTAATGTAGCCGGCAGAGGAGTGGTGGCTGAATTCATCTGATTCTTCTTCGTCGTTGTCATGGCTTCGCAATCGTAGTTGTTCTTCATCTTGCTTGGGCAAGAAAGTCTTCTTCTTGTGTAGTCCAAATCTCTCAAGGTGAAACCTTATACTTGATAGGCATGGTAATTGGTGTTCCTGGGTCTTGTCCAAACAAGACTATGGTGTTTCTTCCTCTCATTGGGTAAATAAGTATGTCATTCGTGAGGATAACAACATATTCCTCCAAATACCACATAAACACATTGCTCATGGGATGTGTGAGAGAGGCGGTCGTTTGTTCTGGGTTGTCACTTGTCCATGGCTTTGTGGTCCTACCTAATACAGGTCCTTGCAGCCATCTTCCATATGAACATGTCTGGTGAAGGTCGGGGTGGAGTATCGGCGATAGTCCTTTGACTTCGAGCCAGATCCTATGGGCATACTCCGACCGTGTTAGGGCTCAGTGAAACTTAGGGGGTTTCAAGGATCTTAGGATGTGAGTGAACGTCTATCATCTTATCCTTGATCATAGTTCTTAGATGCCAATAGTACTTCCTATTACTCCAAACAAGATCAGCCTATATCCTCAAAGGTATCATCTCATATAAGTCACTCCAACATTACACATGCTACACCTATCTCCATACCTTAAGAGAAGGATGACCCATACTCTCATGCATACACTATAGACATTCATCTATATCCCTATGTAAAAATCCTCGGGATAACATACAAGCCGCTAAGCTTGATCATGACACTACAAATCCAAGTGTTCAACTAATGCATCCAAGATCTAAGATGTCGCATCTCTATGCTATGGAAACACGTAGATACCAATCCAATATATTGTTTCCTTCCTATGAATCTGATTAACCCGTCTACTAATCCCATCAAGCATCGCATGATTTATTACTTCTACAAAATCCAAATTTGATGGAGTTCCACATAATCTTCTAGAATTCCTATAATCCCTGAATACTTGAAAGGACTATCTTATCGTAGTACATCCACCAATTTCCATCATGCCGATCTAGTAAACTCAAAGGTTAGGTGCATATAGAATCCTGAATCACATGGGACAACAATCTAGTGTTTCTAGTTTATCTCCAATCGAGAAATATGGTATCAAGATCAAGATCACCAGACTAAATCCAATTACTCTAAACCATGTAGTATTGCTTAAGACCATCACTCTATTAGGATTACCTATTTAAATCCAACGTTTACATCTAGTAAGAATTCCCTACTAGTTACTGAAGTCAATATCTTATCACCATCAATCCACTGTCAATCATTACTTGCCACAGTCAAGTCATTAATCCACCAAGAATTTCAACTTGTGATCATATTTGTCCTACTAAATCCAAGTTATTCAAGGGAGAAGTAAGTTATGCTACTCTATCAACTTGCTCCATAAATCTCTCGAACATCCTGGAAATCTCGCAATCCACCAGGGGTCTCGACCACTTCCTCAAGACATCTACTCTAGCCTCGTCAAATGATTAGCCTACTACTAATTTATCCTCAAGACGATCTATCCTATGGAATCATTAGCTCAAGTGCTAGTCTTAAGGATGAAATGTGTTTGTTCACTAGGATCTCTAGTCCCATAATGAACCGAGTGCTAAGCAGGGGTTATTGATGCTCAAAAAGTGCTCTGGCAATACCATGTATTAAACACATGATCAGAGGCTTGTGTTGTGGGAGCTTGCGAGGTCTAGGTTGGGCTAGGGAGGGTTTTCCAATCTTGAGGGAAAAGCGTAACTCTACGGGGTTGCGTCTTGTTGAGTATGTTGTAGTCAAAGTCTTCAGTGATTTTTGTGTGTCGAGGTGGATCCTTGGTGCATCTTGTCTTGCTGGTCTTCAGTTGACGAGAGGGGGAGAGGGAAAGTAGCATAGAGGAGAGTGCCTAAGGGGGTGGTATAGTGCAAGTGCAATCAAGCAAGTGCCAAAAATGCCAAACTCAAACATCAAGGCAAGGTAGGTGATATAGTCGTGCACTTGTTGCCTAGGGCAAATGTGTGACTTACACAAAAGAACAAAACAAAAAACAAGCAACACACACAATCATGGTTCTATCAGAACCATCATATGGACTCGACTTCACATAGGGGGCACATGACCTATCCTACCCTAGGGATCCTCGCACTTAGTAGTCATGCTAGCTTCATGTCTTGGTGAGGAGTCCACTTAGCCTTCTGGGTCTTCTTCAGGTGTTGCTATGTCTTTGCTTGTTGTTCATCAAAACGATCCTCGTTGCGCCTAAAGAGTCCTTGATGACGTCGGGTCTGTTGAGTTGACGACGAAGGTGATTCTTTACGGCTATTGTTTACAGGGTCTTCTGGTGTCCTCGTGATCGTGACAATGCCTTCTTGTCTCTTGAGACGTCGAGCATTCCAGGTAGGCAGCCTTTTATGCAATGTTATTAACAAGGCATGGTAGAGTTGTATCCTGCCGGTCACATTGACGATATCATCGGCACCAAGAGCGGCGAATGATGAGAACTGTTTTCTTGCTCACTATAGTGAGGCGGACCAAACGGCGAGGTTCTCATACACCGGTGGTTACCGATATAACAACGAAAAGGACAAGGTTGCTATATTAGTGATGCATTATCATGACATTGCATGTCTTATGCCCTGGTCATCGAAGGCCAGGGTGGCATCATCCTGAGGTTGTGTCGAGGGTGTCACTATCATCTAAGTCTTGACATCCTCATCCTTTGAGAAGGTATCTTCTGTCGATAGCTCCTTGTCTACGGTCGCCAATTTGGGTCCAAGACATGTCGGCAATCATCTGGCTAGGTGGCTTCCTTCCAGGTTACCCATGAGGATTACAAGGAATCCCGTGGTCAGGGGCACAAGGGTAGTAGTGACCATTTGCAAAGTTTTTGAAAAGCAGACGAGGAGAGCTAAGAGAAAAGTGGTGGAATTGCTAAGGCAAAAACCTTTGCTTCCCTTGGAATTTTAGGAGAGGCGAGAAGTATAGAGGCTTTGTAGGTGATTTTGAAGGGTCTAGAAAAATGGTTTTGTCCTAACTATCGTCCATGCTAACTAAGGGCTTCCTATAGTCAGGATGGCTCTGATACCAGCTTTGTGGGGACCCTGACTCATAAGTCGTGATCACCGAATGTACGTGCACAGTGATCCTAGAGATCAATACTCACTTAACACACAGAAACTGAGTAACAAGAGTCTTACATCCATTACATACCGGTTTCCTCAAATATGGCCTTTATGGCCATGTCTTCATATGATTGCAACGGAAATCTTCAACGATAGTGTGAACCCATGCCATCTGCCTTAACCCTACAGGCATTCTGACTGGGAAGCGTCCTAGCTCGCATGTCCGTCACCAAGTAATCTTCATCATAACCTGATCTTTCATGCCTGACCAATAAAATAACCAGTGGTAAGCCAATGAGTACTTTGAATGTACTCACAAGCAACCCATGTTTGGAACAAGGCAATAACAATGCATGAAATAGCACTAAGTAGGTATTTTGCGGAAAGCCAATTTTGAATGCAATGTCATGATCAAGCAACTATGTGTAAGAATGCATCAACAGTTGGCAGATATCCATATGAACAAGTTACATATATCATCATAATCAGGGGTTGAACATCTCATGTTCATTCATCACATCAAGTCTTCAGATTTGTCTCAAGTATCATCTTTCTGTCATCCGCACACACACACACACACCAAGTTTGTGAAAACATCTGGACGTGGCATAAGAAGCACCACCCAACTGTCCTTTACCGTGGACACGGCTATTCGAATAGTTTTACACTTTGTAGAGGTTGTGCGCTTTACCCACAAGACTCGAGGACCTTCCGTGTCATCCACAACTCACAGTATATTACATACCCGAGGTAAGCACCCGAACAATGCCTTTCGCATGGTGATACTAAACAAAGAGTCCACTCGTTGGTGCCATCCCTCATGATATACATCACACATATCATGCATGAGGTCACGCAACTGTGTGCCCGGTGCCTGTAAAGACAATGGCCTTCCACTCCAGGATGACCCCGTCTTGAGAGTGACCACTTCACTCTCGCCACTGGTAATGCGGGATCCCTGCGAGCACCAACCATAGTAATCAACAAAGCCCCATCGCATAAGGGGTATCATGGTCGCACATGTAAGGTTGGTACGGTCGACAAATCTTAGACCCTCCATTTTTGAAAACACACACACACACATCCTGCTCCGGTACACCACTTCTTCCTCAAGTGGTTACCTAGCTCAACATCACCATCTCCCTTGGGCATTAGTGGCACCCGATGGGGTTTTCGAAAGCCTTTAAAAATATTTTCCTTCCATCACCATGCATATCCCCATCCTATTTGCGTAGCATCTACTAAGCAACCTATCTACACCCACTTGCATAACCCTCATAAGGAGGTAGGGTCATGCACAATGCAAGTGTCAATGGCAAAAGTATCGAAAGCAACCCACCGAAGTGGTCAATACTCCACATGATCAAATGTAACAAAAGTAAAGTGCTATATGACATGCAATAAAAATGGTTTCTTAACATGGTCAAAGGGCTGCTTGCCTGGCTTCGCAAAGTCTTTGAGGTCTTCACACGCTTCTTGTCCAACTCCGAGCACTCCGTATATCTCGTCAACTACCATCGGTAAACAACCACAATAAGCAACACAACAAGCAGAAAATAGAAGTGCTCTATAAATTGAAGTTTTATTTTTCTAGGACGTCCTTGGTCATAAGAAAAATAACCAAGGACGTTTTACAGGATGTGGATCAAGGGGGGGGGTCTTGAATGGTGAAATGAAGGAAATGATGATCCTATAAGATGTTCACAGAAAATATTTCTGTCAAAAGGAGTGGATGGACTCAACAATTATGTAATGATTTTAGAAGATTTTGGGAAGTGGTTTCACTAGATTTGGAGTTGGCGTGATTTTCCTAGGGATTTTCAAAGTGGATCATATATGAAGAAATAGTCCAATATTTGTCATAGCATAATATGTGTAAGATAAAATGTTCACCACTTAGTGCATGAATTTGGATAAACCTAGGAACTTGAATCACTCCATTTGGAGTTCATAATAATTCCCTAGGAATTTGCAAAGTGGGGTTCTACATGGTTCATATTCAAATTTGAATTTGAACTTAACAGAAAAGGTTTATGGAAAAATGTGTAATGCACTTATTCAGTTAGTCCAAGATTTTAGAAGCTTGTAGGAATTTGAATCATCAAATTTGGAGTTACTATGATTTTACTAGAGATTTTACAAGCTCCTAAAACGCGCTCAGGGCGCGGGACAAGGACTGGGCCGGCCTAGTGGCCCAGCCGTGTGGGAGACCTGGCCGAGGTCGAAGGCGTATACCCGGGAAGCCGCTTCCGCCGCAGGAATGTGTAAACGCCTGAGGCCGTTTCCACTTAAAAATACCAGACATGACCTTTGGGTGGCCGACAGCCGGGCCCTGCCGGCAGGCCTTCTCCCACCTCCCGCTCAAGCCAGGGCGAGACAGGGGAGACGGGGCTGAGCGCACGTCAGGGCCCGATGCAGTTGCCCTGGCCACCTATGGTGATGCTCCGGCTGCCGGAGTGCTCACGGCGGGGTGCCGCATGGGACTGGTCTGCCCTCGAGTGTAGGAGAGGTCGCAGCCGAGCATGACTTCCACCATGACGGAGGATGTTGCTGGCCTTGGTGGGCATGGTGTTGTGGCCGTTGGGAGGAGAGAAGTGGGTTAATGGGAGAACGGTGGAAGCACAGGAGGGGCTCGGTGAGGCTCGGGAGAGAGGAGGGGGCCAACGAGCACCAATTTTGAGGAGGGGTCGTTGGTAAAGCTCCGACCATTTTCATCGATGCAGAGGATGAGAGGCGATTGGGGGGGTCCAGGAGGTTCAAGGTAGGGAGAGAGAGAGCTCGGGGAACAAGTGGGTGTCTCAGGGAGAGGTATAAGCAAGAGGGGCAACGAGGGGAGCTCGGCTGCGCCTCGGATGCTCTCAGGCACCGAGCATGCACGTGACTGTGCTCCCTTGGCTGCATCCTGGCAACGGGGAGGGGAAGACAAAGGGGAGGTACTGGGACAGGGAAGGTGAGAGGGAGAGCCGGGGCATCCTCAGGACTCGCGCATGCGATGGTGGACACTAGCCGGGAAGAGTGGCACCGGGCACTGTAGGACCGGCAGTATGTCTAGAGGGGGGTGATTAGACTACTTGACCAATTAAAAGTTTTGCCTATACCAGGTTTTAGGGTTGACAGTTTTTAGTATTTCATGGCAAGTCAATTACACCCTACACATGCAAGTCTAAGAGTATATAGCAGCGTAAAGTAACAACAAGCATGTATAGAAGGGATAGGGTAGGAAGATCAAATGCAATTGTAGACACAATGACTTTTCCCGTAGTTCCGATAGGTGGCACTATCGTACATCCACGTTTATGGAGTCTTCAACCCACGAAGGGTAACGGTCGCGAGAGGTCATGGAGGGCTCCACCCAAAAGGGTCCACGAAGTAGCAACCTTGACTATTCCATAACGGCTTCCGTCCACGAAGGACTAGCCTCACTATGGGTAGATCTTGACAAAGTAGGTGATCTCCTTTCCCTTACAAAATTCTTGGTTCACTCCACAACACGAACTAGGAGGCTCCCAAGCGACACCTAACCAATCTAGGAGGCACCACCCTCCAAAAGGTAATAGGCTCGGTAATGATGATGAACTCCTTGCTCTTGTGCTTCAAGATGATAGACTCCTCAGCACCCAATCACTCTCTCACAGATTTGGCATGGTGGAAGATATGGGATTGGTGGAAAGCTACTTGGGGAGGCTAGAAATCAAGATCCATATGATTGGAGTGGAAGATCTTGACCTCAACACAAGGGTAGGTGGTTCTCTCTTAGAAAATCTGATAGGATAGCTATGGAATAGTTCTGAGTGCTTCTCTCTCTCGAGTAAGTGGTGGTGAAGGGGTATATATAGCCATCCCCAAAAATCCAACCATTACACACAAAATGACCAACTCGGTGACACCGATGTGTTAATCTTGGTGGTACCAAAGTGATCAAAAGGTGGCAACTTTTGAATCTCAGTGAGACCGATATAGGAAACTCGGTTGCACCGATAAGGTGACAAACGGTCAGATTTCCAATCTCGGTGACGCCGATCCAACATTCTCGGTGGGACCGAAAATGTGAATTTGCGTAACAGAAATTTGGCAACCTAAACTCGATGGCACCGGTATGGAATCGGTTGCACCGAAGTGGCTAGGGTTTGGCAGAGTCTGTCTAGGTTTTGGAATCGGTGGCACCGGTATGGGAAAGTTGGTTGCACCGATTTTGAATGTTAGGTATAGAACAGACTTTGGTGGGAGAGTTTGTGGATGTTTTTGGCGACTATCACTTGTGCACGTTTGAGCATATTGTTCACCAACAAAACCTTACCCCCTTTTAATAGTATTGGCTTCCCTATGGACTCAAAGTGATTTCTCACAAATATAAAATGTAGAGTCCTGTTGCTTGAAGCTTGGACAACCTATTTCCTTGAATCTTGGGGTATGTCCACAATCTCCTTTTGCCAATCCTATCATTGAACATTTCCTGAAATATACTTGGAGGAAAACATTAGTTCAATGACTTATATGTTGTTATTAATTACCAAAACCACCAAGGGAGCAAATGTGCTTTCAATCTCCCTTTTTTGGTAATTGATGACAACATATAGATCAAAGCTTCGACATATTTTAAAATCAATGAATATAATCATCGCTTTGAGAGGTATGTGATAAGCAAGAGCTCCCCGTAAATTTGTGCATTATTTTGAATTTGCGTTTGAATGCAAATGCACAATCGATTAGGTATATGGGGCACTTCTTCCATGTCACATACAACTTGGTGGTGTGCGAGAATAATCAGAATGAATAACAAAGCATAACACAATCAAGAAAAGGTGAATGATCATCTCATAAGCATTAAGATGATAGGAAATAGTTGCATCACACATAACAACGTATGATCACACATAAACACAGAAGTATCTCACGTCAAACCAAAAGAACCAAATGTTTTGAAAAGCAACAAACACCAAAATGCTCTCTCACTCGAAGCCTAAAGATCTATATACACTTCTCCCCCTTTGGCAACAAGTTACCAAAAAAGTTCAAAGGCATACATCTAAACATTCTTGGGCTGATCTCCTCCGGTTGTTGATGAAGGAGTCGAGATAACAGCGTTGGCGAAGATCTCTGCAGATGTCGTGGATGGAGTTGGAGTGGCAGCTTGAGGAACTGGAGCAGATGGAGCAGGAGATGTGTTGACAGTAGCAGGAGCTGATGAAGAGGGCCTCAAGTCTTGTGCAGGCACTGTGGCTGATCTAGTCTAAGTGGTGAACTAAGTGCTCGGCCTTACAGTTGATTCATCATCATCATCATCATCATCATCATCATCATCGTCGTCGTCATCTGAAGTAGAAGAGACCCGAGGGATGTGCACGGAGTCAACTTCCTTCTGAAGCTCTGTGACTGTCTTAGTCAGCTTGTCCACCTTATCATTAAGGGTCTTGATCCTAGTTTCAAAGATCCTGACAAGACTGTTCTGGTTGTCCAAAATCCCCTTAATGTCCTTCTGCATACCCTGAACTGATGATATCAATAGATCCATTTGCTCATTCCTGGATCGAGGGGCTTGAGCACTAGTGGCTCTACCTGCCTCTGCCTGAGCTGCAGCTGAAGTGGGATGATCAGCATCCATCACCACAACATTGTCCTCGAGATCTGGCTGTAAGGGTAAATGAGGATGATCTAGAGAAAATATGTGCTTCTCCAATTTTGAATTGATAAGCATCTGGATGGAGGGTGCATAACAGCAAGAGCGCTTCTGGTCAGTAGCAACCCTCTTGATTGTCTCAACAATCAAATCCATGACTCTGATCCTGGTATGTCTGTCAAGGTGGATCAACATATTGATGGAGTGGCCTCAGATCATCTTGTCATCTCCTGACTTGGGCATCAAATATGCCTCAGAATGGTGTTCATTGTGCGGAGGCCAGCCTGAAGAAAGTAGATAGATCCAAGCCTGTGAGACTTCACATTGGCAGCAAGGATCTCCTTGTACATATTTTCCAAAGCATTGTGGCTCGCCTTGGATTCTGAGTATACATCCAAGTCACCATCCTGTGCTTCAGGAACTCCTAAGATAGCAGCCCATTCTTCAACAGTTGATTCATACCTTGCACCTTCAGTCATCCATACAATTCTACCATCTCCATAGAAATGTGCAGTGGAGTAGAATTGCATGATCATCTCATCATTCCAATATGTGAATTCTCTGCCAACAAACTCATCCAAGCCTATGCAATGGAAATTGTCTTGAACACTTGGAAAGTAGTCCTCATTCTCCTTGATGAATTTCCAACCAACATATCGCATGTCACTTACAGCTGGACTCTTGTGAAAGAGCACAGTCTCATAGAAATCATGTTGCTCCTTGGTATAAAATATGTAGTCCACAGTTGTCTTCTTCCTCTGAGCATAAGGATCTATAGCTCTCCAAGCTCTCAATCCTGAATCCTTCCTCTTCTTCATATCTTCAGCTAGTGGGTAGCTGGCATTGTGTACTGGAAGATGTGGTCTGAGCTTCATCAAAGTTGTCAAGTCATCATCAACTTCAGCTCTGGAGGCAGTACCTTTGTTCTTCTCAGAAGCTGGAATCTGCCTGGATGTCCTCTTAGGCTTCTCAGCAGCAACCTTCTAGGATGTGCCAGTCTTTGGCATAGCATCAGCCATGATCTTCTTGGCCTTCTTCTTGGGAGGAGCCTTTGTAGCTGGCTCATCCTCCTCTTCCTCAGGAGCAGCACCAGTTGCTTCCTCTGGATCTTCATACATGGAAGTAGGCCTGCCAGTCACATGAATAATCCTCTTCCTTGACTTTTTCTCCCTACCTTCTTAGGCATAACTTTCTTGGGGACTTCAACTGAGATAGTTGCTCTGGCAGTCCCATGAGCCTTGAATGTTAAAGCAGGAGCATAGATCTTGCTGACAACCCTCCTGGAAGAAGTGGCTTTAGTAGCAGACTTCTTAGCAAGAATCTCCTCAGGAATGAAATCTGAGTCTTCTTCATCTAAGTTCAGCTTCTTTCTAGTTCTGGTGGCAGCCTTGGGCAACCCATGAGAGCTGGGGGTGCCTGGATCTGAGAAAGAACTGGCTTCTGGGCTTGTTCCAGAACTCATATCAACTCTCTGCTCTGGCAAATTCTGACTGTCTTCTGAGCCTAACATACTGTCCTTGTGAATAGAGTATAGGAGAGCAGAAGAAGATGAGTCATCACAAAATGAGGCTGGTTTTTGAAATTTGAGCAATGAGTTTTCAAAAAGTTTTGCAATATGTCAAATAGATATCGGTGCAGCCGAAAAGAAATTTTCGGTGGGGCCAAGACAAACTCACTCTTTAACAGGAACTTGGTAGCCTTTTCGGTAGGACCGAAAAGAGCTACTCGGTTTCACTGAGTCAGTTCTCAACCTCGCTGAAAAGCATATCGGTGAGACCGATATTTTCATTTCGATTCCACCGAGATTTATCGGGCGGACGGCAAAACCCTAGAAAATCCATCTAACTCGAGATTTTGGAGTTTTAAGTGGATGGATACATGAGCAAGGGGTGCATAGATGATTAACAAGTATCCAATGTGCAAGAATCGGATGGGGAGCGCACTAGAGATCGAATCCGTACCCTAGATTGGAGCGGATCCTCTATGGCAGCGACGATGGAGCAGATTTCATCGACGGCGGCGATTCCCAGCGGCGGAGGAGTGCAGGAAGACAAGGGCGATGACCATGGGTCTCGAGGCAGCAGCTTAGGGTTCTAAGGCGCGAAGTTTGAAGATAGAAATTTTAGAGCGTCGGGGTCCATAGCATATATACCCTCCATTGTCGGTGATACCGATTTTATGTTTTCGGTGTCATCGAGTTCCTCAACTGTCAGCAGACAGGGAAACTCGGCGTAACCGAGAATATGAAATCGGTGTTACCAAGATTGAAAACCAGATCAACTCTAGGCATTCGGTGAGACCGAGATTGTTGGGTTGGTTCCACCGAGATGCACTTGGGAGGTTTTAATGTTTAGTCCTTGTTAATACGGAACTCCGAGTGCTCCACACACAGAGGGATCGAAAAGCACTTGTTCAAATTTTGTGATGCAGCATGAATGGAATATGAGGTGAGAAAGCATAGATAGCCAAAGAGTGGTCCTTGGCATTCTTGTCCATCCAATTGGCAAAAGAGACAATCATTAACCAAATAGCAACAATTGGATGTCCTCGAATGAGAAAATAAATGCATACCAACATGCTCACACAATAAGATGTCAAAAGAAATCATGACAAACATGCACAACCACACTAGCATCTAACAATCACTTGGGCGATGACAAAGTCATCTATATATGAGTATTTGACTTAGGAGCTAAGTAAGAGTACTTGATCATAGGTCATACTCATCATTTAAGCACAAGTGGGGTTACCACTTTTACATAAAGCATTTAATGTTGTCACATAATAAGAGATGCTTTAACTCAAGTCTTAGAGTAAAGCTCCCCCTTAATGTGACATCCCCCCATAAGAGGGATAAACTAACCTTGGGTTTTGTCGATGAAGACTTCATATTGGTGAGGTAGTTGTGGATGCTCAATGTTGATGATGACCACCAAGAGTTGGTAGCATCCTTGTTGTTTTCTTACTCCTCTCACCTACATGGGTTAGTCCCAACACACAAGAGACAAATACAGTCTTAGAGTAAAGCTCCCCCTTAATGTGACATCCCCCTAAGTGGAAGCATTAAGAAACGTAGTTGATGTAGTCGAATGTCTTCGCAATCCAATCACGATCCGTCCCACGATCTCATCATGAGCCGTCCCGCGATCCCATCATGGTCCTTCCGATCTAGTGCCGTACGGACGACACCTCCGCGTTCAGCACATGTATAGCTCGATGAAGATCTCCACCTTCTTGACCTAGCAAGAGGGGGCGGAGAGGTACATGAGTTCTCCGGCAGCGCGATGGCATGGCGGCAGCGGTGGTGGAGCTGATCCGGCAGGGCTTCGCCAAGCACTACGGAATCAATCTAGAGGAGAAACAGATCTAGAGGAAGAAGAGGAAAGCATGTGGCAATTAGGGTTAGGGTCTGCCCTCAAAATACCTCAATATATATAGGAGGAAGGGGAGAGGAGGCAGCCTTGGCCCCTACTCCAAGTAGGGCTTCGGCCGAAGCAAGAAGGGAAGAATCCACCTCCCACAAGGGAGGTGGAATCCTATTAGGACTCCTTCCTAATTTGGCCCTTTTTGCCTTTTTCCTTCACCCCAGACGCATGGGCCCTTAGGGGAGGCTTCGGCCAGCCCGTCAAGGGCTGGTCTGCATCCTCTCACAGCCCATGAGGCCCTTTGGGTCGAGACACCCCTCCTGATGGTCCCCCGGCACCCTCCCGATACTCCCGGTACACTACTGATGAGCCCAAAACTTTTCCGGTGGCCAAAATGGGACTTCCTATATGTCAGTCTTTACCTACGGACCATTCCAGATCTCCTTGTGGCATCCGGGATCTCATCCGGGACTCCTAACAACCTTTAGTCACCAACATACATAACTCAATACTATCAAAACATCACCAAACCTTAAGTGTGCAGACCCTGCGGGTTCGAGAACTATGCAGACATGACCGAGACACCTCTACGGTCAATACCCAACTGCGGGACCTGGATGCCCATATTTCTTCCTACATATTCTACGAAGATCTTTATCGGTCGAACCTCTATGTCAAGGATTCAGATAATCCCGTATGTTGTTCCCTTTGTTCTTCGGTATGTTACTTACTCGAGATTCGATCGTCGGTATCTCCATACCTAGTTCAATTTCATTATCGGCAAGTCACTTTACTCGTTCCGTAATACAAGATCTCATGGCTAACACTTTAGTCACATTACTTGCAAGGCTTGTTGTGATGTTGTATTACCGAGTGGGCCCTGAAGATACCTCTCTATCACACGAAGTGACAAATCCCAGTCTTGATCCATTCCAACCCAAAAAACACCCTCAGAGATACCTGTAGAGCACCTTCATAGTCACCTAGTTACGTTGCGACGTTTGATACACACAAGGTACTCATATGGTGTCAGTGAGTTGCATGATCTCATGGTGATAGGAATAGATACTTGACATGTAGAAAACTGTAGCAATAAACTGACACAATCACATGCTACCTTTACATTTTGGGTCTTGTCCATCACATTATTCTCCTAATGATGTGATCCAGTTATCAAATGACATCTCATGTCCATGGCTAGGAAACCTTAACCATCTTTGATCAACGAGCTAGTCTATTAGAGGCATACTAGGGACATGGTGTTGTCTATGTATCCACACATGTATCTGAGTTTCTGATGAATACAATTATAGCGTGGATAATAAATTATTATCATGAACAAGGAAATATGATAAAAACTAATTTATTATTGCGTCTAGGGCATGTTTCCAACAGTCTCCCACTTGCACTAGAGTGAGTAATCTAGTTCACATCACCATTTTATTTACATTGTTATGAATCTAACACCCAATGAGTTATGGGTTCCAATAATGCTTTGCATGTGAGAGAGGTCTTTAGTCAACGGGTCTGGAACATTCAGATCTGTGTGTACTTTTCAAATCTCTATGTCATACTGTAGACACTGCTACCACTCTCCACTTGGAGTTATTCCAAATGGCTGCTCCACTATACGTATCCGGATTGCTACTCAGGGTCATCCGGATTGGTGTTTAAAGCTTGCATCAACGTAACTCTTTATGACGAACTCTTTATCACCTCCATAATTAAGAAACATCTCCTTAGTCCTCTAGTTACTAAGGATAATTTTGACCACTGTCTAGCAATCCACACATTGATCACACTTGTACCCCTTCAAAGACTCATGGCAAGGCACACATAGGTGCGGTACATAGTATGGCATACTATATAGAGCCTATGGCTAAGGAATAGGGGACGACCTTCGTCCTTTATCTTTTTTCTGCCATGGTCGAGCTTTGAGTCTTACTCAACTTCACACCTTACAAATCAGGCAAGAACTCCTTCTTTGGCTGATCCATTTTGAACTCTTTCAAAATCTTGTCAAGGTATGTACTCATTGAAAGACTCATCAAGTGTCTTGATCTATCTCTATAGATCTTGATGCCCAACAATTAAGTAGCTTTATCGAGGTCTTCCTTTAAAAACACCTTTCAAACAACCCTTTATGGTTTCCATAAATTCTACATCATTTCCGATCAACAATATGTCATCCACATATACTTATCAGAAATCTATAGTGCTCCCACTCACTTTCTTGTAAATAAAAGTTTCTCGTAAACTTTGTATAAACCCAAAAACTTTGATCACCTCATCAAAGCATATATTCCAACTCTGAGATGCCTGCTCCAGCCCATAGAAGGATTGCTGGAGCTTGCACACCTTTTAGCATCATTAGGAGTGACAAAACTTTCCGGTTGTATCACATGCAACCTTTCCTCACGGAAACCGTCAAGGAAACTATGTTTTGACATCCATCTGCCAAATTTCATAACCGAAAAATGCAGCAACTGCTAACATAATTTCAATAGACTTTTAGCATTGCTACAGGTGAGAAAGTCTCATCGCATTCAACTCCTTGAACTTGGCAGAAACTTCTTTGCGACAAGTCGAACTTTATAAATGGTGACATTCACCATCAGCGTATGTCTTCATCTTAAAGGTCCATTTGTACTCAACAACCTGCCATTCAACGGGCAAGTCTACCAAAGTCCATACTTGGATTTCATACATGGATCATTTCTCGGATTTAATGGCTCCTAACCATTTGTTGGAATTCAGGCCCACCATCACTTCTACATAGTTCGTAGGTTCATCGTTGTCCAACAACATGACCTCCAATACATGGTTGTCGTACCACTCAGGAGTAGTACGTGTCCTTGTCGACCTACGAGGTTCGATAGTAACTTGATCTGAAGCTTCAAGATCATCATTATTAACTTCGTCTTCAACTGACATAGGCTCCACGGAAACATCTTTCTGCGCTGCGCTACTCTCTGGTTGAAACAAAGGTTCAACAACCTCATCAAGTTCTATCTTCCTACCACTCAATTCTTTCGAGAGAAACTCTTTCTAGAGAAAGGATCTATTTTTAGCACCAAACACTTTTGCCCTCAGATATGAGATAGAAGGTATGCCCAACTGTTACCTAAGGGTATCCTATGTAGTATGCACCTTTCCACTTTGGGTTCAAGCTCATCAGACATAAGTGTCGCATTCCCAAACTCTGAGAAATGACAGCTTAGGTTTCTGCCAAACCATAATTCATACAGTGTCATCTCAGTGGATTTAGATGGTGCTTATTTCAAGTGAATGTAGTTGTCTCTAATGCTTAACCTCAAAACGATAGTGGCACAAAGATAAGAGACATCATAGTACGCACCATATCCAATAGAGACGACTATGATGTTCGGACACGCCATCACACTATGGTATTCCAGGTGGCGTGAGTTGTGAAACAACTTCAACATTGTCTTAAGTTGTATACCAAACTCGTTACCCAGATATTCACCTCCACGATCATATCGTAGACATTTAATCTTCTTGTCACAATGATATCAAACTTCACTCTGAATTTGCTTGAACTTTTCAAACGATTAAGACTTGTGTTTCATTAAGTAAGTATACCCATATATATCCACTCAAATCATCAGTGAAGGTAAGAAAATAACGATATCCACCGCACACTACAACACTCATTGGACCGCATACATCAACATGTATCATTTCCAATAAGTCACTTACCCGCTCCATCATACCGGAAAACGGGGTCTCAGTCATCTTGTCTAAGAGGCATGGTACACATGTCTCAACTGATTCGAAATCGGGTGAGTCCAAATATCCATAAGCATGGAGTTTCTTCATGCGCTTTACACCATTATGACCTTTAGCGGCAGTGCCACAAGTATGTGGTACTATCATTATTAACTTTGCATCTGATGGTATCAACGTTATTAACATGTGTATTACTACGATCGAGATTTCAATAAACCATTCTCACGGGGAGCATGACCATTGAAGGTATTATTCATGTAAACAGAATAACCATAACTCAAATGAATAAGCGTATTGCAATAAACACGATCTAATCACGTTCATGCTCAACGCAAACACCAAATAACATTTATTTAGGTTTATCACTTATCCTGAAGGTAGAGAGAGTGTGCGATGGTGATCACGTCAACCTTGGATACACTTCCAACACACATCGTCATCTCGCCCTTATCTAGCCTCCATTTAGTTTGTAGCCTTTATTTCGAGTTACCAAGATTTAGCAACTGAACCGGTATCTAATACCCAGGTGCTACTAGGAGTACTAGCAAGGTACACATCAATAACACGTATATCAAATATACTTTTGTCGATGTTGCCAGCCTTCTTATCTACCAAGTATCTAGGGTTGTTCTGTTTCAGCGACCATTCTCCTCATAATAGAAGCACTTAGTCTCGGGTTTGGGTTCAACCTTGGGTTTTGTCGTGGATTTATCACGGCAGATGTCCGGGTGAACAGACTTGGATTCGAGGCCATCGCTAATGTGATGGACTCAAGGGGGTTGATTGGGATGAAGGACACGGGTTTACCCAGGTTCGGCCCCTCAAGTTGAGGTAATAGCCTACGTCTTGCTTGTGCTTGTATTGCTTGTTGTATCGATTACAAGGGAGCTAAAGCTTGACCTAGCTCTTGATCACCTGATCTCTAAATCGCCTCGGGTCTGCCCTTATATAAGAGGTCAAGACCACGGGTCTTTACAATTATCTAACCGAATCTCATTGTCTATCCGAGTCTTACTCTATCTTCTTGTCCAAACTATCTCCGAGCGGTTTGCACGCCCGGGTCTAATTAGTCCGGGCCACCTTGCGGCCCACACCATGAGTCGTCTATCTCATGGGCCATTGGCTTTACGGCTCACCCTTGGGCCGGCTCACGATCCATCAACATGACCCGGAACCTTCAAGGGCGGGTCATATTGGGGGGTTATATCCCCAACATTAGGCCCCAGGTTGACTTGAGCTTGCTCACTTCATCCTTATCTTTTGCTCTTTGGCGAGTCGCCCGATGATGACCCGGCGTGAGGTCACGAGATTTGCTGACGTGTCACCGAATCTTTTATTAAATGGTCAGCCCGAAAATGGAGGCGTCCGCCTCGGTCAAATGGTTTCCGTCGTCTAAATTTTCGTGCCTGCCTTGTCTTCTCTTTAAATAAGACTTGTTGCGGGGGGAAGCTTTCCTTCCCCCGCTCTCCCTTCGTCTTCTTTCCTTCATCGTCTCTGCTCCAGCGCTCCTTGCTCTGGCGCCGTCTTCTCATCACCGTCAACTAGGCCGCTGCATCAACCTGAGTTGTACCAGAGCCTCTTCCGCGTCCGCCGCTCCATTATCGGTAAGTTCAAGCTCCCCTTAGATCCATCGCCGCCATAGCAGGGGTCGCGGGAAGCTCCGCCGCCGCCGCTCGTGCTCCTTCATCGCCACCGTTAGAGTATTCCGCCGCCATTGACGTCTTTAGCGCGCATCTCAGCCATGCCACCGCGCACAAGGCAGTCGTGCGCAATGCGTGGACCGTCGCAGCTTTGTTTCATTCCTTTCTGTTCCGCCTGTTCTTCGCTAGGTCTAGAAATAAGAACCTATTTTCCTGTTTTTGTAGATCCATAACTGCAGCGGTAGTTTGTGAAACCTGTTTTTCAGGACTTAGCCGATTTTCGCTCCTTCTTTCCTTGTTTAACCGCCAGACCTCTCCGGCTCTCATCAGCCGGACTATGGCATAGTATTTGTAGAGCCCTTAAAATTGTAAGCCATCACAGATATTGCTTGCTCTTCACTCGTCGCATATTTAATTTTGCACAGTCTTTAAGCCGCCGTCATGTCCCGCGCTTCCAACTCATGCAACTGGGTCGGATCTAGCATCACAGAAGAGTACTTAGCGGATTTTGTTGACGCGGGCACTCTTCCTTCCAAGGAGGTCCTTCACTGGCGGGTTCCAGGTGACGAGACTCGGCCCTCTCCCCAACAAGGAGAGGTAGTAGTTTTGTCTGACCATATCGAGCGAGGGTTCGTGCCGCTCGGCTCTAAATTCTTCCGTGACGTTCTCCATTTTTAAAAGCTTCACCCTCAAGACTTGGCCCCCAACTCCATTTCAAACATATGCAATTTCCAAGTGCTCTGCGAAGCCTACCTGCAAATCAAGCCTTCTGTGGGGTTGTTTTGAGAGTTCTTCTATGCCAACCGCCAAACCGAAATGAAAGGCGGTCCGAGTCTAGAACTTGGTGGTATTTCCATTCAACGACGCAGAGACATAATTTTTCCAGCTGCGTAGATGTCGAGTCATCCAAAGGATTGGAATAAGACTTGGTACTACTGCAAGGACACCTCTCCTGAAGATGAGCGCCCATTGTCGGGTTATTGTCCCTCCCGGCTCAGGACAGATTCACAGCTTCCTGGCCGGCTCTCAGTTTTAGAGCGTGCCAGGTATGAGCCGGCTCACGCCAAGATCAAGGCACTCATGGCCAACGGTTTGACCGGACTGGATTTGATTAGCTGCTGGATTTCATGGAGGATCATGCCCTTAAGCCGTAGAAGCCCGCTTATGTGTGAATATGAAGGCAAGTATGACAGCTCCTTGTGCTTCAGCAAATCAACCTTGACAGAGGATGACGTTACCACTGTCATCCGGAGCCTTGTCCATGAAGCCTCCAGCTCATGCAGCGCCATTGGCCTAACGACTTTCAGTGTCAACAATCTGGCTCCAGATGTAAGTTAATTTCTTCCCATCCGTCTCTTGGACGTTGCTTGAACCTTGCTGATCTATTATTCCTCTCCGGGTTATCTTCGCAGGTCGACTTTGATTTCTGGAAGAAGGAGTACGTCCCTCCTCCGAAGAAGCTCAAGAAGAAGGCCCCAGCCAAGAAGCCAAACAAAGACGCCCCGTGAGAGGAGTGGTTCGACCCGCCACAGTCATCCAGCTCCGAGGTAAAATTTTAGTTGTTTGCTTGATTCTTTGCTTTCCTGTTTTACTAATGCTTGTTTTACTCGTAGGATGAAGTGGAGACCAGCCGCGCCAATGTCCCTGAGGTAAACTATGTCTCTTCCGGCTCAGAATACTTTGTCCCTCGAAAGCCGTGGTGGGTTGCCAGAAAAGTTCCTCTTTCTCATCCTCTCGCTTACCTGGCTCCCGATTTTCTTTTGAAAAAGCAACAACAGGCTGAACGTCACCAGACCCGGAGCGCCGGCTCTACTGAGCTTATGTCCGGCTTGCCGAACTCGCCGGCCCCGAAGAAACGTCCTGCTAAGGTATGTGTTCCTGTCTGATTCATTTCTCTTTATAACCTTAGTGTCGTCTCATCCTTCTTGAATTTCATCTCAGAAGTCGCCCTCCTCCGGTGACTCTTCGGCGACCGTTCTGCCACCTCCGAAGATCAACCCGCTGTAAGTGTCTTTCCTGTATAATATCCGGTTCTTTGTAAGGTAGTAATATCCTTTGGATTCTCATTTTTCTATCTTACAGTGCTCAAGCCAAGCGTCGGAAGACCAACAAGCCCTCCCCCAGTCCTGCCGCTCAAGAGCCGGAGCAGGAACAACCGGAGGAGCCACAACCGGATGTAGATCCGCCAATTGTTTCCACTAAGTCAGCTGCTGAAGATATCATCCCGGAGAGCCCTCTAAGGGGTCCTTCAAGGCCGCCAAGTCCTGCCAAGGCCGCTGCAACTCCGGAGGTTGTGATCACTGGCTCTGCTCCCCAGTCCCCTCTGGCTCATGTGCTGACCAGGCATAAAGAGTCTGTTAAGGCCTCCAAGAAGCTGGATTTCGACTCTTCCCTTGAGAAGATGACGGTCGAAGAACTCCACGCCGGGTATATAAATCGGCTTACCACCAGCCGGGATCTGGAGCTTTGGTTGGTAACTTTGATGAAAGCAAAATATGAGGTATTCCTCTTGCTGCTACAACCTTACTTAGCCCCCAAGGGCCGGTTTAATCTAGTTAAGAGGTGAACCGGGTCTTTCCTGATCCTCTGTAGAAAATCCAAAGCCTTTGTCCCCAAGGGCCGGCTCAACATGTTAGAGTTGAGTCGGATCTTCACTGTACATAATGTGACCAGCCAATCGTAGCCACCAAGGGCCGACTCAAACTTGATAACGTTGAATCGGAGCTTTCATTATAAGTAAATTTGAAGAGCCATATCGTAGCCCCCAAGTTCCAGATTAACTTTGATGAAGATGAGCCGGGACCGTGTTATAAGCACGAAGACCAAATATACATTAGCCCCCAAGTATCAAACATATTGCTTGCAATCTGCTTGAGACTTGCATGGTTTTGTCTTTAACCTTCATTATTTGATATAACTTCCCTTCTAGCGACTTATCATGTATTTTGACGTGTCACAGGAAGCTTTAAGCGAAGCCGGGTCACAATTGATGGACCTAAAGACCAAATTGGCGGCTCAACAAGAAGCCCGCAGCGTCGCTGATGAAAAGTGTCGGCTTCTCTCTAAAGAGCTGGCCACAATCAAGGCTGATTTTGCTGCCCTTAAGGAGTCAACTGAATCTGAGAAGACCGCCTTGACACAACGGGCGGATGACGCCGACCAGCGGCTAATAGCTGTGGCGGATGAACTCCAAGGCTTGAAGCGCCACATAAGCAAAATGTCAGCCGCCCTCTTTAGTAAGCTTCTGACCACTTTTGTTTTTCAAATAGTTTCATCTTTACTTAGACTGGCGACTCATCTGAATTGTCCGGTTTATACAGGTCCTAGGAGCCAGCAGTTGGCTTCTGATAGCCTGCTACCGTTGAAGGCCATCTATACCTTAACTGAGGAATTGTACTGTGGTGCAATCTGCACTATCAAGGCCGTGCAATATAAGGACAAAATTCCGGCGACTCTCAAGGGTGTCTTAGAGCTCTTTTCCACCATGCCGAAATAGATCACCGAACTCAAGAAATCAGCCGCCCGCCAAGGGGCCATTGCGGGCATCAGCCGGGCTTTGGCCTTTGCTCCGGGCCTGACAGCCGTTGAGATGATGGAGGGCTTCCCTTCAAGAAAAGATGACGGCTCGGAGTTTACTGACGCTGACTACAGTCGGTGCATGAAGGAGTCCTGGGTGTTAGCTTTTCTCTTGGCGGAGGAGGTTGATCTGTCAACTTATCAAGCAGCGTATGACTCGGAGCAGAAGAGAGTCTGGGGTCCTCTATACGAGTGCAAAGATTTGACGCCTGCTCTAAGTAAGGACCTCTTTGCTCCAGATCTTGACCCGTCACCCTTTTTTGAGGGCTCTTTTGCGGCTCTGACGAACTGCAATTGGGAGATCAAGGCTCTAGAAGAGTCGGCGCAGGATGACCCGTCAGCTAACTAGCTGCTGTTGTAAGATCTTGTATCAGCTTAACCCGTCGTCTGATGGCTGAAAAACTTTGTCTGAAATTTTGATCTCCTCTAGAAGTGTAATAGCTAGATGAAAACTTGTCTGACATTTGTCTTATAAGATGATCCGGCTTTTGGTCTGCCATTTGTCTTTGTATGCTTTGAGTTATTTACACTTGCCTTGTCATCATATAAGACACCTATAGCCAAGATTAGGTAAGCCACACCCGGAGGTGGTGACTCCCTCTTTGATAATTATGGCCAATCTGGTTAGCCGGAAATGGCATAAAGCCTGGCCGATAAAGCATTTAGAAGATACACCCGGAGGTAAAAATATGGCGTAAACGCCGGCGGATAAGCATTAGAAGCTGTACCCGAAGGTAAGAAGCCGCCCTCGCCGCGGCTAATTTTTCCTTAGCCGGATTTTTATGAGAACAGTTAATAAGCGTTAGAAGCTGTACCCGAAGGTAAGAAGCCGTCGTTCACCATAGCTAAATTACTTTAGCTGTTTTTACATGGCCTTAGGCCGGCTAATAGGCATTAGAAGCTTTACCCGGAGGCAGAAAGCCGCCGTTCGCGGGTCATGAGACGTTAGCTACCCGTCGGTAAAAAACCTCTCATAACCGCGGCTAAACTGGTTAGCCGAAGATGGCATAAAAGCCGACTGATAGAGTGTTAGAAGCGATACTCGTCGATAAGAAGCCCCCCTCAGCAATTACGGCGTAACCCGCCGGCGGATAGGCGTTAGAAGCTGCACCCGAAGGCAAGAAGCCGCCCTCGCCATGACTAATTGCCTTAGTCAGTTTTTTTTTGTGGCAAAATGCCAGCTTAATAGGTGTCTACCACCGTTCAGCAATACGACGCCAAGCGCCAGCGGATAGGCATTAGAAGCTGCACCCGAAGGCGAGAAGCCACCCTCGCCGCGACTCATTGTCTTGAGCCGGATTTTGTGGCGTAACGCCTAGCTAATAGGCATCTACTGTCGTTCGTCGACCTTAGTTGATTCATCAACCGGAATATTGCTTAATTTTCTCTTGTACGAGGATGCATGAAATAGCAGAGGCTTCCTTGTTAATTCATATAACTGTGGTATTACAATGATAGTATACAATGGTAGATCTTTACACCCTTAGGTGAAATAAGGCCGGAGATGCACGATGTTCCATGGCCGACGGGTCTCCTGACCCGCCATATCTGAGTCGTCTCGGACATCGACGAGGTAATATGACCCATTGTTGAGATTTCTGCTGACCACAAAGGGTCCTTCCCATGGCGGTGATAGTTTATGTATATTTGTCTGGTCCTGAATCAGCCGGAGCACCAAGTCGCCCTCCTGGAACGTCCGGGTCTTGACCCTGCGGCTGTGATAGAGGTGCAGGTCTTGTTGATAAATTGCCGATCTGGCTGCTGCTAACTCTCATGCCTCTTCCAAAGCATCCAATGCATCCCGGCGTGTCATCTCGTTGTCTGTCTCAACGTAAGCCGCCACCCTTGGGAGTCATGCCGGATGTCGCTGGGTAAGACGGCCTCAGCGCCGTCCACCATAAAGAAGGGCGTGAAACCCGTGGACCTGTTAGGGGTGGTTTTGATGCTCCATAAGACAGAAGCTAACTCTTCGACCCAACACCCGGGCGCTCGCTGCAAAGGAACCATAAGTCGCGGCTTAATTCCTCTTAGAATTTCCTGATTGGAGCGCTCCGCCTGACCGTTGGACTGTGGATGTGCCACGGCTGATATATCAAGCCGGATATGTTCTTCATCATAGAATTTCTTCATAGCCCCCTTGGATAGATTTGTACCATTATCAGTGATGATGCTGTGCGGGTAACCAAAGCGGTAGATTAGCTTTTTGATAAACAGAACTGTTGTAGCTGCATCACATTTGTTGACCGGCTCTTCCTCTACCCACTTGGTAAATTTATCAACCGCCACCAGGAGATGCGTTTTCTTGTCCTTGGACCTCTTGAAAGGCCCTACCATGTCCAGCCCCCAGACCGTAAACGGCCAAGTGATTGGTATCATCCTTAATTCTTGAGTCGGAACATGAGCACGTCGGCTAAATTTCTGACAGCCATCGCACTTACGGACTAAGTCCTCTACATCTTTCTGAGCCGTCAACCAGAAGAACCCGTGCTGGAAAGCCTTGGCCACCAAAGATTTTGAGCCGGCATGGTGCCCACAATCTCCAGCGTGGATCTCACTCAAGATCTGCCGGCCCTCCTCTTGTGAAACACAATGTTGAAAAAACCCTGTTACACTGCATTTATGCAACTCACCGTTAATTATCGTCATGGACTTAGAACGGCGGGTGATCTTTCTAGCCAGATCTTCATCCTCTGGTAACTCGCCCCGGGCTAAATAGTCTAAATAAGGAATAGTCCAATCTAGGATAACATGTAGAGCCGCCACCAATTCTGCCTCCGGGTGAGGAACAGCCAAATCCTCCTCCGAAGGTATCTTGACAGTCGAATGATATAAGACGTCCAGAAAGACATTAGGCGGCACCAGCTTACGTTGGGAACCTAGCCGTGATAAAGCAGCAGTCGCCTCGTTCTTGCGATGATCAATGTGATCTACCTGATACCCTTTGAAGTGACCTGCAATAATATCAACCGCCTGCCTATAAGCCGCCATCCGTGGGTCTTTGGAGTCCCAAGTGCCAGAAACCTGCTGAGCTACTAGATCTAAGTCGCCCAAACACCCGACCCGGCTCAAAATCATCTCTTTGGCTAATCTAAGACCATGAAGCAAAGCCTCGTACTCAGCCACATTGTTAGTGCAAGGGAACATCAGCCGGAGCACATAACAAAATTTGTCACCCTTTGGGGATGTCAGGACAACCCCTGCTCTGGACCCCTCTAACTGCTTGGATCCATCAAAGTGTATAGTCCAGTATGTATTATCTGGCTTTTCTTCGGGAGCTTGGCACTCTGTCCAATCATTGATGAAATCCACCAAAGCTTGGGATTTGATCGCCATGCAAGGAACATACTTTACATTAAGAGGCCCCAACTCTAAGGCCCATTTGGCAATCCTCCATGTGGCTTCTCTATTCTAGATAATATCTCCCAATGGAGCAGAACTGACCACAGTTACCTGGTGCCCTAGAAAGTAGTACTTTAACTTGCGGTTGGCCATAAAAACCCCGTATACCAGCTTCTGCCAGTGCGGATATCTCTGCTTAGATTCTGTCAGGACCTCACTGATATAATAAACCGGCCTTTGCACAGGATACTCCTTCCCAGCCTCCTTGCGCTCAACCACAATTGCGACACCGACTGCTCTATTGTTATCCTCCACATAAAGGAGCAACGGTTCTTTCTCAGCCAGAGCAGCTAACACTGGCGGCTTAGTGAGTTGTTTCTTAAGCGTCTCGAGTGCTTCACCCGCCGCCTTGCTCCAGCAAAACTTGTCTGTATTTTTCATCATCTGATATAAAGGGATAGCTTTCTCTCCAAGACGGCTTATGAACTGGCTCAACGCAACAATCCTCCCCGCTAAGTGTTGAATGTCGTTAATGCAAGTCAGCTCTCTTAGAGAAGTAATAGCTTTGATTTTTTCCGGGTTAGCCTCGATGCCACGCTCAGAGACCAAGAAACCCAAAAGCTTCCCTGCTGGAACACCAAAGACACACTTGGTCGAGTTAAGCATCATCTTGTAGACCCGGAGATTGTCAAAGGTTTCCCTTAGATCCTCCAAAAGAGTATCCTTCCTTCTGGATTTGACCATCATGTCATCTACATAAGCATGAACATTACAGCCAATTTTCCTGTGAAGGCAGTTCTACACGCATCGTTGATAAGTTGCTTGGGCACTCTTGAGCCCGAAAGGCATAGAGACATAACAGAACGCCCCAAAGGGTGTAATAAATGTCGTCTTCTCCTGGTCTTTCACAGCCATCTTGATCTGATGATAACCTGAGTAAGCATCCAGGAAGGATAAACTTTCACATCCGGTTGTAGCATCAATGATCTGATCAATTCGAGGGAGGGAAAAAGGATTAGCCGGACAAGCCTTGTTAAGGTTTGTGTAGTCCACACACATACGCCAGGTGCCGTTCTTTTTGAGCATCAGCATTGGGTTAGCCAACCATTCCGGGTGAAAAACTTCAACAATAAAGCCAGCCGCCAAGAGTCGGGCAACTTCTTCCCCGATAGCCTTGCACCTCTCCTCATTGAACCACCGCAGGAACTGTTTGATCAGTTTAAACTTGGGATCCACATTAAGGTTGTGCTCAGCGAATTCTCTCGGTACACCCGACATGTCAGAAGGTTTCCATGCAAAGATGTCCCGATTCTCACGGATGAATTCGATGAGCGTGCTTTCCTATTTGGGATCCATATGAGCTCTAATGATGAACTGCTTAGATGAGTCGCCCGAATTGAAATCTACGGCCTTGGTATCATCCGTTGAAAATTTGAGGGGCGGCTCAGCCTCCGTGGTGGGCTTTTTCAGGGGGGTCATATCCTCCGGATCAACATTCTCCTTATAAAACTTAAACTCCTCCTGAGCGCAACTGGACTCTGCGTAAGCTGCATCCCCCTCTTCACACTCAATAGCCATGTTCCGGTTACCATGAACGGTGATGGTACCGTTTAAGCCGGGCATCTTGAGCTGTAAGTAAACATAGCAGGGTCGGGCCATGAACTTGGCATAAGCCGGCCATCCAAACAAGGCATGATAAGGGCTCTTGATTTTAACTACCTCAAACCATAAGGACTCCACTCTGTAGTTGTATTCATCGCCAAAAGCCACTTCCAAAGAGATCCTGCCCATCGGATGCGCCGACTTACCCGGCACCACACCATGAAAAATAGTGGACGAAGGTTTTAAGTCCTTGTCAAGCAACTTCATCCGCCGGAAGGTGTCATAGTAAAGGATGTTTATGTTGCTGCCGCCGTCCATGAGCACCTTGTTCAACATATATCCACCTACCTAGGGGGCCACAACCGAAGCCAGCCGCCCCGGGTCATCAACGCGTGGCGGGTGATCTTCACGGCTCCATGTTATGTTATATTCAGACCACTTCAGATACTGTGGAAGAGCCGGCGTAACTGCATTGACTACCCGTTTACACAACTTCTGGTCCCGTCTATTGAGGCTAGTCATGAAGACGTGGTATTGCCCGGAGCTGAGCTGCTTCGGATTGCTCTGAAAGCCGGACTGATTCCGTTGTTGCTGCTGTTGCTGATTACTATTACCAGAATGCGGCTGTTGTCCCCCGTGATTATCCTGACACGGATGACCGACTGATGAACCGCTTGAGCCAAAACCGGCTCTTGACCCGCCAGAACCAAATCCAGCTCCTGACCCGTCACGTCCTGGGCCTCCTGGCGGGCCACCCTGCGATGGTTAGGTTGCGTGACATACCGCTTGAACTTCTGCATAAAAGAACAACTCTCCCATGTATGATTTGCCGGCCTATCAGGCAAACTGTGATTTGGCAAGGTCGCTTAAGCATCTCTTCCATGTTCGAGGAAAAATTATCCCTGCTCGAGGGCGGCCCAAACCTCCTATTTCCCTTGGGGTGAATTTGCTGGGCATTTGTGTTGGCCACCAGCTCTAACCCGGCCTCTGGATTCTTACGTTTACTCTGGTTACCATTGTTCACTGTGCCCTTGCCTTGGTTGCCCTTCTTGCCTTGACTAGCCTTTTCCTCATCAGAACCCGGATCCTTCGTGCTGTCTGAGTCGGCGTACTTTGTGAGAGCCGTCATGAGCTCTCCCATGTCCTGACACGTATGCTTGAGCCGGCCAAGTTTCTGCTTTAAAGGAACAAAATGAAAATTCTTTTCTAAAATCAACACCGCTTGAGCCGCCGTGATCTGCTCTGATGAGTGGATAATTGTCGAGACCCGCCGTACCCAATGATGAGCCGACTCGCTTTCCTGTTGGACACAGTGATCAAGATCCACAATGGTCATAGGCTGATTGCACGTCCCTTGAAATTTTTTGATGAACCGAGCCCTGAGCTCCGCCCATGAATTGATGGTATTAGGTGGCAACCCCTTTAGCCATGTACGAGCCGGGCCTTCAAGCATCATGATGAAATATTTGGCACAAACCACCTCACTAACATCCAGCATCTCCATGGCCAGCTCATAGCTTTCCACCCAGGCCTCTGGGGGTAAATCAACGGTGTAATTTGGGACCTTGTGGGGACCTTTAAAGTCTTTCGGTAACCGCTCGCTCCGGAGAGCCGGCGATAGACACGGCAGCGCCCCTCCCCCCCCCCCCCCCCCCCCGTCCTAGGGATAACACCTGCCCCTATGGAAACGGAAGGCCCGGGCTCTTGGTAAGTCGGCCTAGCTAGCGCCTCTTGCGGGCTTCCCACATGGTCTACACATGCCTATGTATCTCTTCGCGGTCGGTGACCCGTTGGAATTTCTCTGTGATGGTTACTGCTAGAACCTGCCGGTGACTCGTAGCACCGGCTAAAGCTACGGCTAGGAAGGGGGGTTGAATGGATGCGGCTCCGGCTATGAGCATACCTCTCTTGGTGGGCCATGGCTGTCTGCAAGTACCCGATGGCGTTCTGCACATCCTCCGCAAAGGGTGCTTCATCCGGGATAGGGATCGTCTCAAGCCGGGTGGCAGCTGCTACCATATTCTCAGCCAGGTTAGAATAATGACCCGCCGGCGTTGGAAAGCCCCCAGGTGAAGTGGGGTTATGTTGGGCCGGATGAGTCGCTGGCCGCTCCGTTAGGCGGCTCTTGGGCGCGCCCACGGCTCGCCCCGCGTCGGGGGTATTAAAGAGGTTCCTTGCTTCATAACACTCTGGTAGATGGGATTGATGCCTCCTCCTGTGTACCGCTGCTGCTGACCTTTGTTCCAGCCCTAGACGGAAAGCATCTATCTTGATACGTTTTGCTTCTTCTTCCATCTGGACCTTCAGCTCAGCCATCCTTTGTCGTTCCTCAGCCATCCGGCCCTTGATCCGTGCAATCTCTATATTCCGAGCTGCTTGATTATCTGGTGTCATTTCAGTGGCCATGAGAGCCGTAAGCTCATCCATCAGCTCCACAAGAACTTGAGCTGGCAGCGGCGGGCTATCACCTGAAGCGGCGGCTCCCGCGGCTGAACTACCAGCGGCTGGGGCTGATCCTGCCATGAACACCGCTGCATGAACCGGAGGTTTTAAAGCATCCGACTCAAAGCCGTCCGACTTAGAGTATGCATTGTCACAGCCCCCAAGGCCACCATTGCGGAGCTGGTACATTGATTCTGTTTCTCCACTTGAAGATTCTCCTTCTGAATAGATAAGGGTTTCCTGTGACCCGGAAGCTTCCAAATCCCTACCTTGCATGAAGCCTACGAAGGCATGCTTCTGACCTGGATTGGCGCAAATAGGCCGCACGTTACTTGCAGATTGGAGACGCCGAGCCGGCTCGATGACGTTGGTGCAGATGTCCGGCCCGGGTGTAGATCCATCAGCCTTTCCGATAAAAACATGGATCCCGCCGAACGGGACCCGGAATCCATACTCCACGGACACAGCATCAAGCCCCCATCCGGCATCGTCGATGTAGAGCCGGCCAGGGTGACTCTTGCTCAGCCTTCCGACCACGTATCCCTCGAGCCCTAGGAGAGAGCCCTTTGAGAACTCAACAACACCAAGTGCAGGCCCCATGGTGGGTGCCAACTGTCGTGGATTTATCACGGCAGATGTCCGGATGAACGGACTTGGATTCTAGGCCATCGCCAATGTGATGGACTCAAAGGGGTTGATTGGGACGAAGGACACGGGTTTACCCAGGTTCAGCCCCTCAAGTTGAGGTAATATCCTACGTCCTGCTTGTGCTTGTATTGCTTGTTGTATCGATTACAAGGGAGCTAAAGCTTGACCTAGCTCTCGATCACCTGATCTCTAAATCGCCTCAGGTCTGCCCTTATATAAGAGGTCAAGACCACGGGTCTTTACAATTGTCTAACCAAATCTCATTGTCTATCCGAGTCTTACTCTATCTTCTTGTCCAAACTGTCTGCGAGCGGCTTGCACGCCCGGGACTAATCAGTCTGGGCCACCTTGCGGCCCACACCATGAGCCGTCTATCTTCATGGGCCGTTGGATTTACGGCTCGCCCTTGGGCCGGCTCACGAGCCATCAACATGACCTGGAACCTTCAAGGGCGGGTCATATTGCGGGGTTATATCCCCAACAGGTTTCTTCACTGGAGCAGCAACTGACTTGCCATCCGTGAAGTTTCCCTCCTAGCCCTTGCCCTTCTCGAAACTAGTGGTTTCAGTAACCATCAACAGTTGATGCTCCTTCTTGATTTCTACCTTTGCGGTGTCAAACATCGCTAATAGCTCAGGGATCATCTTATCCATTCCAGGCATGTTATAGTTCATCATGAAGCTCTAGTAGCTTAGTGACAGTGAATTGGAGAACTATATCAATCACTATCTTATCAGGAAGATCAACTCCCACTAGATTCAAGCGATTGTAGTACCCATACAATCTAAGCACATGCTCACCGATTGAGCTATTCTCCTTCATCTTGCAGGCAAAGAATCTTGTTGGAGGTCTCATACCTCTCAACACGGGCACGCGACTGAGATCCCAATTTCAGCTCTTAGAACATCTCATATGTTCCGTGATGTTCAAAACGTTTTGGAGCCTCAATTCTAAGCCGTAATGCATGACGCACTGAACTATCAAGTAGTCATCAGAACATGCCTGTCAGATGTTCACAACATCTAAAGATGACACTTGAGGGGATGGCGCACCGAGCAATGCATTAAGGATATAAGCCTTTTGTGCATCAATGAGGACAATCATCAGATCACGGACCCATTCCGCATTATTGCTACCATCATCTTTCAACTTATTTTTCTCTAGGAACACATCAATAAAACAGGGGAGCTACAACACGAGCTATCTACAATATAATTTGCAAAGACACTTTAGACTATGTTCATGACAAATGAGTTCAATTAAGTATATTACTTAAGAACTCCCACTCAAATTGACATCCCTCTGGTCATCCGAGTGATACATGATCCAACTTCACCAACTCAAGTTCGATCGTCATGTGAGTTGAGGTGGTTTCAATGGTGAACATCATCATGTTGATCATATCTACTATATGACTCATGTTCGACCTTTTGGTCTCTTGTGTTCTGAGGCCATGTATGTACATGCTAGGCTCGTCAAGCTTAACCCGAGTGTTCTGCACATGCAACACTGGCTTGCACCCGTTGTATGTGAACGTAGAGTCTATCACATCCGATCATCACGTGGTGTCTCGACACGACGAACTTTCCCAACGGTGCACACTTGGGGAGAACACAATTTATCTTGAAATTTAAGTGAGGGATCACCTTATAATGCTACTGCCATCCTAAGCAAAACAAGGTGCATAAAAGGATTAACATCACATGCAAATCATAAGTGACATGATATGGCCCTGAACTTGTGCTTTTGATCTCCAGCGATAAAGCACCGACATGATCTCCATCGTCACGGCATGACACCATGATCTCCATCATCTTGATCTCCATCAATTTGTCACCATCGGGGTTGTCGCTCCCACCATGCTTCTACTACTATTGCTACCGCTTAGCGATAAAGTAAAGCATTACAAGGTGCTTAATCATTGACATGCAGGTCATACAATAATTAAAGACAACCCTATGGCTCCTGCCGGTTGCCGTACTCATCGACATGCAAGTCGTGATATTCTATACAAAACATGATCATCACATATATCTCATCATGTAATTGGTCATACCACATCACAACATACCCTGCAAAAACAAGTTAGACGTCCTCTAAATGTTGTTGCGTGTTTTACGTGGCTGCTACGGGTGTCTAGCAAGAACAATTCTTACTTACGCAAAACCACAACGGTGATACACAAATTGCTATTCAACCTTCTCAAGGACCACCTTTGTCGAATCCGATCCAACTAGAGTAGGAGATACAGACACCCGCCAGCCATCTTTATGCAACAAAGGTACATGTCAGTCGATGGAACCAGTCTCTCATAAGCATACGAGTAAGGTTGGTCTGGGCCGCTTCATCCCACAATACTGTTGAATCAAAAACCGACCAAGGGAGGAAGCAATCTGAGCATCAACGCCCACAAACTCCTTTGTGTTCTACTCGAGATCTCATCTACACATAGACCTAGCTCTGATGCCACTGTTAGGGAACGTTGCATGGGAAACAAAAAATTTCCTACGCACATGCAAGATCTATCCATGGTGATGAGCATCTATGAGAGGGATAGTGGATCTACATACCCTTGTAGATCGCTAAGCAGATGCCTTAAGAAACGCGGTTGATGTAGTTGAACATCTTTGCGATCCAATCACGATCCGTCCCGTGATCTCATCACGAGCCGTCCCGCGATCCCATCGTGGTCCTTCCGATCTAGTGCCGAACGAACGGCACCTCCGTGTTCAGCACACGTACAGCTCGATGACGATCTCCACCATATTGATCTAGCAAGAGGGGGCGGAGAGGTAGATGAGTTCTCCGACAGCGCGACGGCACGGCGACGGTGGTGGTGGAGCTGATCCGGCAGGGCTTCGCCAAGCACTACGGAATCAATCTAGAGGAGAAACAGATCTAGAGGAAGAAGAGGGCAGCAAATGGAAATTAGGGTTAGGGGCTTCCCTCAAAATCCCTCAATATATATAGGAGGAAGGGGAGATGAGGCAGCCTTGGCCCCTACTCCAAGTAGGGCTTCGGCCGAAGCAACAAGGGAAGAATCCACCTACAAGGGAGGTGGAATCCTATTAGGACTCCTTCCTAATTTGGCCGTTTTTGCCTTTTCCTTCACTCCAGCCGCATGGTCCCTTAGGGGAGGCTTCGGACAGACCACAAGGGTATGTTCTACCTCCTCTCACAGCCCATGAGGCCCTCTGGGTTGAGACACCCCTCCCGATGGTCCCCCGACACCCTCCCAGCACTCCCGTTAAAATACCAATGAGCCTGAAACTTTTCCGATGGCCAAAACGAGACTTCCTATATATCAATCTTTACCTCCGGACCATTCTAGAGCTCCTCATGACATCCGGGATCTCATCCGGGACTCCGAACAACCTTCGGTCACCAACATACATAACTCAATACTACCAAAACGTCACCAAACCTTAAGTGTGCAGACCCTATGGGTTCGAGAACTATGCAGACATGACCGAGGCACCTCTACGGTCAATAACCAATAGCGGGACCTGGATGACCATATTGGTTGCTACATATTCTATGAAGATCTTTATCGGTCGAACCTCTATGTCAACGATTCAGATAATCCCATATGATGTTCCCTTTGTTCTTCGGTATGTTACTTGCCCGAGATTCGTTCGTCGGTATCTCCATACCTAGTTCAATCTCGTTACTGTCAAGTCTCTTTACTCATTTCGTAATACAAGATCTCGTGGCTAATACTTTAGTCACATTGCTTGCAAGGCTTGTTGTGATGTTGTATTACCGAGTGGGCCCTAAGATACCTCTCCGTCACACGGAGTAACAAATCCTAGTCTTGATCCATGCCAACCCAACAAACACCCTCAGAGATACCTATAGAGCACCTTTATAGTCACCCAGTTACGTCATGACGTTTGATACACACAAGGTACTCCTCCGATGTCAGTGAGTTGCATGATCTCATGGTCATAGGAACAGATACTTGACATGCAGAAAACTATAGCAATAAACTGATATGGTCATATGCTACATTTACAGTTTGGGTCTTGTCCATCACATCATTCTCCTAATGATGTGATCCCGTTATCAAATGACATCTCATGTCCATGGCTAGGGAACCTTAACCATATTTGATCAACGAGTTAGTCTATTAGAGGCATACTAGGGACATGGTGTTGTCTATGTATCCACACATGTATCTGAGTTTCCGATCAATACAATTCTAGCATGGATAATAAACGATTATCATGAACAAGGAAATATGATAATAACTAATTTATTATTGACTCTAGGGCATATTTCCAACATATACAAAACATGATAATCTCATACATCACATATATCTCATCATGTCATTGGCCATATCATATCACACCATACCCTGCAAAAACAAGTTAGACGTCCTCTAATTGTTGTTGGATGTTTTACGTGGCTGTCATGGGTATCTAGCAAGAATGATTCCTACCTATGAAAAAACCACAACAGTGATATACAAGTTGCTATTTCACCTTATACAAGGATTGCCTTTGTCGAAACCAATTCAACTAAAGTGGGAGATACAAACACCCGCCAGCCATCTTTATGCAACAAAGTCACATGTTAATCGATGGAACCAGTCTCAAGGAGGGAAGCAATCTAAGTATCAATGCCCACAAACTCATTTGTGTTCTACTCGCAATCTCATCTACGCATAGACCTAGCTCATGATGCCACTGTTGGGTTATGTTGCATGGGAAACAAAAAAAATCCTACGCACAAACGACATCTATCCATGGAGATGAGAATCTACGAGAGGAGAGATCAGATCCACATACCATTGTAGATCGCTAAAAGGGAAGCGCTAAGAAACGGGGTTGATGTAGTTGAACGTCTTCGCGATCCAAATCGCAATCCGTCCCGATCTAGCGCCGAACGGACGACACCTCCGCGTTGAGCACACGTACAACTCGATGACGTCTCTGCCTCCTCGATCCAGCAAGCAAGGTCGGAGTAGTAGATGAGTTATCCGGCAACACGACAGCGTTGTGGCAATGGTGGTGGTGCTATCCCGGCAGGGCTACGCCTAGCGCTATCGAAAACGCGAACGGAGGAGAAAACGGTATAGGGAAAGCAAAGTTGTCAGAATCACGAATCTGAATTGGATCAGAGCTCCATTGCTAGGATCGTGAATCGTAGAATCTTAACTATCAGGATCGTAGATACTTAGATTCTATGAGGAAAATCATAGAATCGGAGGGGCCATTTTGGATCGTAAGATTGTAAGATTCTAAGACTTGAGTCGCGATTCTGACAACTTTGAGGGAAAGAGAGGGGCACTAAGGGCTTCATGTGTGCTCTTGGGGCACCCCCTTGCCTCTATATATAGGTGGAGGGGCATGGATATCAGCCCCTTCAATCCCTAGGGCACAGCCAAGGGGGAGGAGTTGGACTCCTAGTCCAATTCCCTCCCTTTCCATAAACAGGTGGATTTTCCACCTCTCCCAAGCCACATGGGCCTTGACGGACTTGTGCGCCTGGCCCAATAAGGCCAAGGCGCCTTCCCTCGGTCCATTCAAACCCTTGGGACGTGATGGAACCCTTGGTGGACTTCCGGACTCCTCCGAAAGTTTCCGAAACCTTCTAGAAGCTTCCTGGTACAATACCGGAAAAATCCGAAACTTTTCTGGTAGCCAAAATATGACTTCCCATATATAAATCTTTACCTATGGACCATTTCGGAACTCCTCGTGACGTCCGGGATCTCATCCAAGACTCCTAACAACCTTTGGTCACCAACATACAAAACTCAACAATACCAAATCGTCACCGAACGTTAAGTGTGCACACCCTACGGCTTTGAGAACTATCTAGACATGACCGAGACAACTCTACGGTCAATAACCAATAGCGGGACCTTGATTGCCATATTGGTTCCTACATATTCTACGAAGATCTTTATCGGTCGAACCACGATGTCAAGGATTCAGACAATCTCGTATGCTCTTCCCTTTGTCCATCAGTATGTTACTTGCCCGAGATTCGATCGTCGGTATCTCCATACCTAGTTCAATATCATTACCGGAAGTCTCTTTACTCGTTCCATAATACAAGATCCCATGACTAACTCCTTAGTCACATTGCTTGCAAGCTTCTTGTGATGTTGTATTGCCGAGTAGGCCTAGGGATACCTCTCCGTCATACGGAGTGACAAATCCCAGTGTCGATCCATGCCAACCCAACGGACACCCTAGGAGATACCTATAGAGCACCTTTATAGCCACCCAGTTACGTTGTGATGTTTTAGACACACAAGGCATTCCTCCAGTGTCAGGGAGTTGCATGATCTCATGGTCGTAGGAATAGATACTTGACATGGATAAAGCAGTAGCAATAAACTAACATGATCATATGCTATGCTTACAGTTGGGTCTTGTCCATGACATCATTCTCCTAATGATGTGACCTCATTATCAAATGACAACTCATGTCTATGGTTAGGAAATCTTAACAATCTTTGATCAACGAGTTAGTCTAGTAGAGGCTCACTAGGGACACGGTGTTGTCTATGTATTCACACATGCATCTAAGTTTCCAATCAATACAATTATAGCATGGATAATAAATGATTATCATGAACAAGGAAATACGATAATAACTAATTTATTATTATCTCTAGGGCATATTTCCAACAGATCGTATGTAGATGGAAAAACTAGACACTTTAGATGTGAGTTTTGTTGACCCATGCTATTTTAATACCAAGTAAAAAATTAGACATGTGACCCTAGCAAAATGACTAACCCATGAACAAAAAGACACATGTTAATGATTGAACAAGTGAATGAAGTTGTCTTAGAAAACATATGAGAGTGGATACACAATGGCTACATGATAAGAATCTTACCCAAAACAAAAATACGGCAATAAATTTATATAGTTTGACTATCAAAACATGGAAGTGTACTATTGTTGTTGTGGTGATCATGGTAATTTGTCAAGAAGTTTGGACGATAATCCCGCCAAGGTTCTCAATTGCCTTGAAAAGACATGTGATAAAGACTGTCACCAAGAGGAAAAGCTCTTAACACCCACTTGAGATTAAATCTTTATTCGCATGAGTGAGATTCATTTTAAGGGGATCTTGTAGGATTTATACCGATGTGGGGTTTATATCCATGATGGGAAGGAAGCAAAAGGGTATGCGGGTAAAATCATATATTATCATGAACACGCTTGGTGGGAAGGAACCCTTAGGTTAAATAGATAATGTTTGGCTTGCCATCGGATGGTCAGCTTGATGTTCATGAACATGGTCCATCATTCACACGTTTCTTTGACGATTTTATGTTCTATTTGCCATCTGATTCTTTTGCTTGGAAAATCATTGGATCGATATTGGTGTGTCCTCTTCTATGTTTCATATGATGATACGAGGCTTCCTTTGTAGAGTTGTCGGGGTATTAGTTGTCTAGATGACACTGGAGTATGTCTTCCTTAAATAGGTAAATAAATTACCTTGCAACAGCAAGTAGCGCCATCATTTCAAGGAAAATCTCTTCGTCACAACGAAAATGTCCTAGAATTTTCTACTTCACCTAAAAATATAAATCACAGATGTTGGAAACCTCTGTCAAGATATTTATCGGATTATACACTTTCTTGATATATGCCGATGTGTTAAGAGTATTTGATAGGCATGGGCAGATACATATGCCTACAATTTGTCTAAGAATCACATGTTAGTCATGAAAATATATAATTTTATATATTATTTAGAGGGATATTGTTTCATTAGAGGTCATAAAGGTTAATTTCTCAAAAGGGAAACAACTAACATAAATTTCCCTTGCAAAATCTTGTTTTCAAATTTAGTGCAAGTGTATTTTGTATGGTGGATGTTGTGTAATGAAATTATTGTATATGGACGATTAACAACATTATTGTGTGGACAGATTTCATGTGTAATACAAATATATAAATTTCGTTACTATGTGTCGAGTGAATAAGTTATAAATAAGCAAAAAAAATTGTTGGTATTAAACAACAGTAGAAGTCTATTCACTCGAGCTCCACACAGCTAATTTCACATACCAACTCGGTTTTTTTACTTTGGTTTTCTATAAACATTGTATGAATTTTATTTTACCAAATTAGACACATAAATTTATTGTAAATTCAGTATTGCATGGAAATATGAATAGTCTGCGTTTGGTATTTGATGAATAATCGATCACACGTGACATGTAGAAAATGGAGCAAAACTGTGCAAAACATTATTCTTGTTGTTTATTTGGAAGATTTAATTTCTGTTATTTTAAAAAATAAAATAAAATTATACAAATAAACTTTAAAAATATATTCACACAACTTTGCAAATAGCTACTAATGTCACAAGAGATGTTTCGATTGCTCGAACGAAGACTAAATTGTGATCATACCCTGCTAAACGTGCTTACGGATGCTTTGTAATGAAATATCCATCTCGTCTCAATTAGTTGTTCATAGAGAAAATAAGCTGCAATCTCATGACGAAAATGAGCGAGTCTCAGACGTCCACATGTATTGCTTAGTATGGAGAGTAGTAAGCAGTAGTGACTTGTAGAGACTTTATTTCATCAACAGAACATGAATGCTTGTCATTGACTGCTACACATCGGTTCATGTACACTAATCACGAATTTAAATGTATAATAAATCTATTGAAAGCTTGTTCTGCAACTAAAAAAGAGAGATTTAATTTCTATCAAACTCTGCCGAAAGTGATAGTCTTCAATTTTGGAATTCAAAGAATTACACAACTGGTGCAACTTCACAGCCGTAGAAGAACACACCTGTTGATCCTCCTGTAGGCAAGAGGGCCACCATGACAATGCTACCGGCACCTTCCTCTGCCGTCAGTTCTCGAGTGTTGTAGTTGATGCCAGTCATGCAATAACCAGGGTGCACGGAGTTGACGCGCAACGCCGGGAAATTCTTTGCCATTATTCTGGTGTAGCCATTGATTAGAGCCTTGGACACCTTGTAGGCCAAGTACTCTGCATCAGGAGGCCATCCATGAGATTTCAGTTTGCCATTCCTGTAGTCACTCAGAAACAATCTTGACATTTCATCTAGCCTCTCTATTGTCAGGTTTTCGATGTTGTTCAATTCTTGCTTCAGGTCCTCGCCGCTAAAATACTGAAGCAGGAGAAGAAAAGAACATAAATTTCAACACGTGTAACATGAGTTGGCCGTGATAAATTGCTGAGTACTAGCTGAAGATAAGTTTACTCGGAGTAATCCGTAGTTGGACGACACGTTGACAAGTCTTCCATCGGAGGAGGCGTGAAGGAGAGGGAGGAGTGCTTCCGTGACGTATTTGGTGCCGAAGTAGTTTATTCTCAAGCATTCTTCAGCTTCCTCATAGGTCTCCGTGGAGTGCTCTAGTAACCACTGGAGCCTCTCCGTTGCATTCTTGTCTACAAGCTGTTTGGTGCACACACATATGGTCTAGTCATTCACTTAAGCTCCAGTAAAAAAACCAAGAAAAAGGAAAGTGCAAACATGAAACATTTTTTTCTTCAAATTGTGTTGCTCACACGAACTACGGTTAAATTTTTTTCTGAAGAATACAGTATCTACAAAATATTTACTGTGAACTTGTTGAAGTCAAAATGGGCGTACCACATCCTTAAGTGATGCCGTGGTGTCAATCTCTGCAGTTGCACCTATAACCCCTGCGTTGTCGATCTGCAAAGCATCCAGAATTAAGAAACCCATAAGTGCACATGATAACTGACTGCAAAGAAGATACCATCATATCAAGACTTAGTTAAGAGATAAACGGGCATGCCAATATGTCTAGCTTGCCGAATTTGTTCTTGACAAAATCAGCCAGGCAGGCAGCGCTCGATGGATCGCTGACATCCAGCTTGTGATACGCCACATCGGGTAACCCGGAGGCGTGAAGCCGGCGCACCGCTTCTTTGCCCCTCGTCTCGTCCCTCGCCGTGAGGAGGACGACGACACCCTTGGTGGCCAGCTGCCTGCATACCTCGAACCCAATTCCTTTGTTGCCTCCGGTAACAACAGCGACCCTGTAAAGAAACACAGATCTGCACAAGTTGAACTCTGAATAGTGAAAAGTGAACTACACACATGAACAAAGTACAGTTCAGTATAGTCTGTAATCCGGGTCCTTTTCTCAGAGGGGTTGGGGACGGCGCCCGCCTCCATTTCCAAGAGCTTCTGCTGCAACGCAAGAGGCTAGAGGCGACACCGAGGTGTGCTACTTGATTGGGCTCTAATCGCTCAAAGTGTGCTGCTTCTAAAGCGAAGACGTGTATGCCATCGCTATCACTGAACTTGCAATGAGTTAAAACTTGCAATGCTGCATCAAGTTGCCGCCGGCCGATTTCTTTATAGGGAGGTTGATGGACCAGCTGACGTCCACCTGAACTGCCCGTCTGAGTTCTCACGGGCCGGACTGGGTACTCCGCTGATGACAACGGTACCAACGGCAGTGGCATTTCCTTCTTTTAGAGACAAAACGGATCTGATTCTAAAAAATAAAATAAAAAAGAGAGACAAAACGGCACTGCCATTTCCTAAACGGTGCCCACCCCCTCGCCGGCTCACTTTCACTTTTTTCTTCTGTTTTCGAAACTGCAAAAATTGCACGGGGGATGGGTTTTGAACCCGCGATGCGGGAGTTCAACGATCGACGTGATAACAGCCGACAACCTCACACGGGTGTGATTACATACATGTTTTTCCCTCCTTTCTTCTTTCTCCATTTTCTTTTATTTTCTATCTTTCTCCTTTCTTTTTTCAAATTCGCAAACTTTTTCTAGATGAACTTTTTACCAAAATTCATGAAGTTTTGGCCAAACTCGTGAATCTTTTTCCAAATTGATGATATATTTTTCAAAATCAATGATTTTTTCCAAATTTGAGAAGTTTTTTCCAAATAGATGTCTTTTTTCAAATTTGATGAACTTTCTTTCAAATGGCAAAAAAATTTCACTTTTGTGAAAAAATTTCAAAAAGATGAACATTTTCAAATTTGCTAACTTTTTTCAAAATACAAGAACATTTTTTAATTTAGCGGTTTTTTTCATAAAACAAATCATATTTTTTGGAAGTCAATGTTTGACCACAGGTCAACCGTTGACGGATGAAACTACTTTTTCAAAATCCAGGAACATTTTTTAAATTAGCGATTTTTTTCATAAAACAAATCATATTTTTTGGAAGTCAATGTTTGACCACCGGTCAACCGTTGACGGACGAAACTAAATGAAAAATTGCCAAGGAGGCTTTAAAAAGAATGGTAGGAGGCAAGGCAATGGATCTTGATTGTATCTGCATTGAGGTGCGGAGAGGCCTCGGGGACATAGCCATAGTATGGCTAACCAAGCTTTTCAACCTCATTTTTAGGCAAACAAGATGCAAGAAGAATGGAGACGAAGTATATTAGTATCAATCTTCAATAACAAGAGACATGTTTAGAGTTGTACTAATTACCATGGAATTAAACTCATGAGTCATACAATGAAGCTATGGGAGAGAGTCGTTGACAACCGTGACCAAAAATCGGTTTGGTTTCATGCGTGGGAGGATGACCGTGGAGGCCATTTTCTTAGTATGACAACTTATGAAGAGATTCAAGGGCAAAATAAGGACCTGTATATGGTGTTCATTGACTTGGAGCAGGCCTACGATAAGATACCACAGAATCTCATGTGGTGGGCCTTGAAGAAACACAAAGTCCCAGCAAAATACATTATCCTCATAAAGGATATGCACAATAATGTTGTGACAAGTGTTTGAACAAGTGATGACGACACTAATAACTTCCTGATTAAAATAGGACTGCAACAAGGGTCAGCCTTGAGCCCTTATCTTTTTGCCTTGGTGATGGATGAGACCACAAGGGATATACAAGGAGATATCCCATGGTGTATACTCTTTGCGGATGATGTGGTGTTAGTCGATGATAGTCGAACGGGGGTCAATAGGAAGTTAGAGCTTTAGAGATAAACCTTGGAATCGGAAGGCTTTACACTTAGTAGAACTAAAACTGAGTACATGAGATGCAGTTTCATTACTATTAGGCACGAGGAGGAGGAGGTTAGTCTTGATGGGAAGGTGGTGCCTCGAAAGGACACCTTTCGATATTTGGCGTCAATGCTATAGAAGAATGGAGATATCGATGAAGATGTGAAGCATCGAATCAAAGTCGGATGGATGAAGTGGCACCAAGTTTCTAGCATTCTATGTGACAAGAGAGTGCCACAAAGGCTAAAAGGCAAGTTCTATAGGACGACGGTTCGACCCGCAATGTTGTATGGAGTTGAGTTTTGGCTGACTAAAAGGCACATATGCGGTAGTTAAGTGTGACGGAGATGCGCATGTTAAGATGGATGTCTGACCACACAACGAAATACCAAGTCCGGAATGATGATATACGAGATAGAGTTGGGTAGCACCGATTGAAGAGAAGCTTGTCCAACATCGTCTATACATTGCATGCCTCTAGAAGCTCCAGTGCATAGCGAATGGCTAAAGCATGCTGATAATGTCAAAAGAGGTCTGGGTAGACCAAACTTAACATGGGAGGAGTCTGTAAAGAAAGATCTGAAGGACTTGAGTATCACAAAAGAGCTAGCCATGGACAGGGGTGCGTGAAACCTTGCTATTCATGTGCTAGAACCATGAGTTGGTCACGTGATCTGATGGGTTTCACCTCTAGCCTATCCGAACTTGTTTGTAACTAAAGCCTTTGTTGTTGTTATTTCATAAAACAAATTAGTTTTTTTTCTTATTATTTTTTGAATTTTTTTGGAAGTGAATGGTTGACCACCGATCAACGGTTGTTCTTCGCTAAACAAAAATGAAAAAAGGGAAATTGGTGCATAGCGAGCGGTCAAACTCTAATGGGCCATGACCCGTTTGGGGATGGGTGTGAGCCTTGGGTCAAGTTCCTGGCGCTAAAGGTGCCCTATACGACACCTCAACGGCAGTTATGTTGCCTTGGTGCACTCATCCGCAATTTGACACCGCATGAGTTATATCTTGCATTCAGTGAGATGGGAGGATCACTCGTGAAAAGGGGCTACAATGATCGGGTGATCACTCGCGAAAGGGGCTACAATAATCGGATCGGCCCAATCGTGCACGGTAAATGGAAAAAGAGAAGATAAAAGGCACCGCGCTGAGGTTCGAACTTTGGTCGCCTAGCTTAAAGCAAGCATGGCGAGCTACTAGGCTTGCCTTAGGTTCATGACAAATTAGCAGGGAGGGACTACTTAAGTCTAAACGAGTTGGGTTTCCATTATTTTTTCTCCATTTTCTAGGTTTTTTTCATTTTCTTTTTCCACCGATTTTGTTCATTTTTTCTCGGTTTTCAATGTTTTTTCCTTTCTTTCTTTTCATTTGTTTTTCTTTGGGTTTCTTTATTTCTTTCTTGGTTTTCATTGGGTTTTCCTTTTTTGGTTTTGTTTATTTCTTTCTCATCTCTCATCGGTTTTTTGTTTTCTTTTTTTGTTTCTTTTGTTTATTCTTAGGTTTTCTTATTTATTCTCCATTTTTCCTTTTATTTCTTGTGGTTTTCACTCATCATTACTCGTATATGTCAAGAATATTTTTGTAATAGATGTTTAACATCTTTCCAATACAAATTTAACATTTTTTTATTACATGGTCAACATTTTTTCTATAGACATTCTTAACATTTTCAAATGCTTGATGAACATTTTTGAAATATAATATTAACATTTGTTTCCAGTACAAGGTCAATAATTTTTCTATACACACTTCTAAACATTTGAAAATTCTTCCTTAACATTATTTAATTACAAGATTCACATTTTTAACACATGATCAACACTTTTTCTATATACATTTAACAATTTTGTATTGCTTGATTAACATTTTTTAAATACTTGTTAAACATTTTTTTAAAGCTAGATTAACATATTTATATACATGGTCAAAACAATTCATTATTTTATAATACATGGTCAACACTTTTTCTACACACATTTAACATTTTCAAATGCTTGATTAAAAATTCAAATAATTATTCAATAAAAATTCAAATTCCTGATTAATATTTTGATATACATGATTAGAAAAAATCACCATTTTTCTAATACATGATCAATATGTTTTCTATGCACATTTAACATTTTGCAAACGCTTTATTAACATTTTTCAAATGCGAGATTAACATTCAGCAAATACTTGTTCAACATTTTTTTTCAAATGCTTGATTAACATTTTATATACATGATTTACAAAGTTTCTATTTTTTCTATTTTTCCTTTTTTTGTACATGGACATTGAATACTTCCAACAATTAATTAAAATATTTCATATACCGTGGCAAAAATTCAAAAAACTATCATTTACATGGACAATTTTTATTTCTCATAACAATTACTAGGGGTTGCATGAACTACTCAAACAACATCAACATTTTAGTTTATATGTTTGAATTTTAAATGGAGCATATTTCTTCATATGAAATATAGGTCTATTGTTTCTAACAAATGTTAGAAGTTGTGTGAACCTTTTATTTTAAATGTGACATGCATGAATATTGTTCATAACCAGTGATACATATTTTAGAGAAATAAATGTCTACCAGTCCAAATGTTTTATTAAATTCTATACCCAAAAAATTGACATGATTTCATTAGATCATGTGAAATAACCACTAACTGTGTGTCTAGATGGAATGTCTCAAACTAGGAGTTGAATTGCAAAGCTCACAAATGGTGTCGAATGGAATGTGTCAAACTAGGAGTCGAACTGCAAAGTTTACAAATGGTGTCGAATAAATGACAGGGGCGAGAGCCGAGTTGCCACAAAGTAGAGTGATAGTATGCCGTCATTTTTGTCCCAAGTTACACATTTCACCCCCTCATAAACAAAAGTTATGGATGTCGGAGGCATGACAACCAAGGACACCAAACCCACATTGAATGGGCAAGGGGTCAGTTGCAAAATTGAGCAATGAATCAACGGTGATGCATATGTGGCTGGATAAGGAGTGTGGGGACAACGAGCCAAAGATATCAAAACATATGGACATGTAGGTGGCGATGCCTAATCGATGCAAAGCGGCTACACATGCAACGTGGGAAAGCCAACATCCATGACAAAGGCATGAAGCCAACTGACCAATGGCGAGAAGAAGCCATGGCGGCGTTCTGCTCATCGGGCACTATATGGCAGTCTCCGAACCAAGCTTATTTTGTAGGAGGGTCCACTCGTATACTCACATCGGTGCGATGCATTGCAAAGTGAAACGAGCCTTATGAGGCCAAACTAAACGAGAGAGAAAAAAACCACACTATTCTGTATATTAATAATTTTCGGTCTCTTTGAGAAATCGGCTTGTCGACAACTTAATTGTAAGAACTATATTGATTCTTTTACATAGTTCTAGTTTTCTTGTCTTGGTGTACGACAACCTTCGCATGAGAGCCCTCATAAGTCCACATGCACCAACGATGAGATACCCCCGACTCTTCTTATTTTTCTGCGGTAATGACAAAAACAATATGGGTGATTTCAACTATATCAGGTGCCCCCCACAAAATAAATATGTGCTCCGGTGATTTCTTCAACATGCTGCAGTTCAATGAGGCTATCATTGCCCTTGGTCTAGTTGAAATTCTATTGAAAGGGAGAACCTTCACCTGGACCAAGATGCAAGAAGCTCCTCTGCTGGAGAAGCTAGATTGTATATTTACAACTGAATATTGGACTTAAAGTTACCCATATACCTGGGCTTTGCCCCTATCCAAACATGAATCTGATCACAATCCTTGTGTTATCTCCATTGTGTTGGGGAATGTCGCATGGGAAACAAAAAAATTCCTACGTTCACGCAAGACCTATCCATGGTGATGAGCATCTACGAGAGGGAGAGTGGATCTACATACCCTTGTAGATCGCTAAGCGGGAAGCGTTAAGAAACGCGGTTGGTGTAGTCGAACGTCTTCGCGATCCAAATCGCCGAGCGTCCCACGATCCAATCACGATCCGTCCCGATCAAGCACCGAACGGACGACACATCCGCGTTCAGCACACGTACAGCTTGATGATGATCTCCACCTTCTTGATCCAGCAAGAGGGAGCGGAGAGGTAGAAGAGTTCTCCAGCAGTGTGACGGCGCTCCGGTGATGGTGGTGGAGCTATTCCGACAGGGATTTGCCTAAGCATTGTAGAAATCCGATCTAGAGGAGAAACTATGCACTAGAGGAACGGGTAGCACGTGGCTGAAAATCTAGTGCAAAAACCCTAAAACCTCCAGTATATATAAGAGGGTGGGAGGAGAGGCCTTGTCACAAGGTTCAAGCCTCCTTGGTTCGGCCGAAGTGGGGAGGAGAGAAGGACTCCTCCTCCAATCCTAGTAGGACTAGGATTCCTTCTTTTTTGCCGTTTTCCACCTTTTCCCTTTGGGCTTTTCTTCCCTAGCCGCATGGGCCTTGTGTGGGACTTCCACCAGTCCACTAAGGGCTGGTATTTACTCTCTCACAGCCCATGAAGCCTCTTGGGTCGAAATACCCCTCCCGGTGGTCTCCCGGTACACTACCGGCACTCCCGGTACACTACCGATTAGCCCGAAACTTTTCCGGTGACCAAAACAGGACTTCCTATATATGAATCTTTACCTCCGGACCATTCCGGAGCTCCTCATGACGTCCAGGATCTCATCTGGGACTCCGAAAAACCTTAGGTCACCACCATACATAACTCTATACTAACGAAACGTCACCAAACCTTAAGTGTGCAGACCCTGCGGGTTCGAGAACTATGTAGACATGACCGAGACACCTCTACGGTCAATAACCAATAGCGGGACCTGGATGGCCATATTGGTTCCTACATATTCTATGAAGATCTTTATCGGTCGAACCTCTATGTCAAGGATTCAGTTAATCTCGTATGATGTTCCCTTTGTTCTTCGGTATGTTACTTGCCCGAGATTCAATCGTCGGTATCTCCATACCTAGTTCAACCTCGTTACCGACAAGTCTCTTTACTCGTTCCGTAATACAAGATCCCGTGACTAACACTTAGTCACATTGCTTGCAAGGCTTACTGTGATGTTGTATTACCGAGTGGGCCCTGAGATACCTCTCCGTCACACGGAGTAACAAATCCCAGTCTTGATCATGCCCACTCATGTAATGTGTTTCCAATCAATACAATTATAGCATGGATAATAAACGATTATCATGAATAAGGAAATATAATAATAAACACTTTATTTATTGCCTCTAGGGCATATTCCCAACACATTGGGATAGTCATCCCAAAGTCCAGGGGTTTTAGGTTTGAGAACTTCTGGCTGGAAACCAAGGTTTTAAACCCTGGAAAGCATTTGGAGCCAACAAGTGTCTGAACAAGATAGTGCCAAAATAATTACTACTAAATTCATAAGGTTAAGAAAGGGTAAAAATTGTGGGCAAATAATTTATCCAACCTGGCGGGTATTATCAAAGTTGTTAATGCAACCATTTTTCATGTGGGACATCAATGAGGAATATGGAGAGCTATCTATAGTGGAAATCAATGGTAGCAAGTTTTTGAATGACCATTTGCTAAAACTACAGTCCCGGCAGAGAATATACTCGAAGTAGAGAGCCACGGTTATATGGGTTAAATTGGATACGAAAACTCAAAATTCTTCTAAGCCAAAGCCACTGTAAAATAAAAGCACAACCATATTGCCATACTTCAAGATAAATTAGGGACTAAAAATCATGAGCATCATGCTAAAGTCGCATTGCATTGGAAAATATTTCTAAGAGAGATTGGGTCAATCAATGGAAACAAACAACTTGTTAAACCTTATTGCCCTGGTCAACATGCTTGACAATATGTAAGATTTGGAAAGCCCTTTTACCAAACAAGAGATTGATGATGTCATCAAGGATCCTCCTATGACAAAGCTCCCTGTCCTGATGGCTTCAATGGGGCTTTCACGAAACTTGATGGCATATTGGATCTCAAGACTTTTACAAGATGATAGATGACTTCTACTTTGGCAAGATCAAGTTTCAAAGCATTGATGCCTCTTTCATCACCCTAATTCCAAAGAAGGACATGACAGTTACTCCAAGTGATTTCATGCCTATTTCACTCTTGAACTACTCCATCAAAATAAGCCTAAAAATGTTAGCCGACAAACTAAAAAATTGATCCTCATCCTTGTGCATCCTACTCAACATGGCTTCTTTAAAAATAGGACAATACAAGTTTGTTTAGCCCGGGCATTTGAATACCTACACAAATGCCACCAATATAAGAAGTAGATCCTAGTGCTAAAGTTGGACTTTCAAAACATTTGTGATCTTATTGAACACTTCACCATATTGGACATCCTAAAAGCTAGAGGTTTTGGTGACAGATGGGTTCATTGGATGGAGATGATTTTTCTCAATTGGCACTTCCTTTGTACTACGGAATGGTGTTTCTAGTGAAGTATTTCACTGCAAAAGGGGAGTAAGGCAAGGGGACACCCTCTCCCCACATTTGTTTGTCCTTGCTGCGAACCTTCTTGAAACTATTCTAAATGAAGACATGCACAACCAGCTTAGTCAATGACCTTTGCTAAGACACTCATGTGCTGAATTCCTAGTGATCCAATATGAAAATGATACCATCTTGGTGCTTCCTACTGAACAAGTTTAACTCATTCAAGTAAGAACCTCATAATGGATTATGCTGATTTTACTGGGTTGATAGACAATTATCATAAATCCATTTTACTGCCAATCAATGTCTCTAAAGACCTCCTGCCCAGAATGTTAGCTTATTCGGGCTACTAGCAAGGAAATTTCCCATTCACATATTTAGGATTACCAATGGGAACCATCAATCCAAAATTGAAGATTTCCATCCAATTATGCAGAGAATTGAAAGAAGGTTGTGTGGATGGTCCACTATGTTGTCTTATGATAGTAGACTACTCTTAATAAAGTATGTTTTCTATGCTTTGCCCATCTTCTTCATGTGCGCACTAACTCTGCCATTGAGAGTTATTGAACAGCGAAACAAGTTTCTAGGACTTGTTTGGAGGAAGTTTGGAGTGGAAGAAACTTGACCTGCTCTACTATCTTGGGACAAAGTCTGAAGGCCAAAACAACAAGGTGGATTGGGAATTCTAACATTGTTGAACATAATAAACCTCTCCTCATGAAAAACATTTTCAAGTTCCTGAACAAGGAAAAAAAATTCCTCGTGTAAATATAATATGGGAATAATACTATAACTCTGCTCTCCATTTGGATAAACTGGAAGGATCTTTCTGGTTGAAGGCGCATCTCAAACTTCTGCTTATCTTCAAGCAACATGCTTCACGCACTATTAATTTAGGGTGTTCATCCTTTTCTGGCTAGACAATTGGGATAACGAGCCATTTTTATCACAAGCTTGGTGAATAGCTCCCTTTTGCACACGAAAAAGTAGACATTTCATTCAAAGATTTTTCTAATTCCCAAGATAGGACTAAGCATTTTCATCTTCCACTCTCCACACAAGCACATGACTGACTAATTCAGACCATTGGCTCCACTCCATCCTTGAACCCTTTACATCAAGACAGGTGGTAGTGCAATGGGTGCACAAGAAATACTCATCAATGAAAATGTACAAACAACTGTTGGGACATTTGGATGGTCCTATAATCTTCAAGCACATCCAGGCAAGTCTAGTATGCTTAAGCATATATTTTTGCTTCTGGCTGGTGGAACATGAGAAAGTGATCACAAGGTCTTTGCTTCAAAGAAAGGGCATGCATTTAGATGATCCATTATGCCCATCTTGCAACGAACAAGCACAAGAAACGCTATTGCATATGCTTTGAGACTGTCACTTTGCTCCGAGTTGCTCGCACTCTTTTAAACCTTCTAAATGCAGAGGCACTTTTGTCTATGAGGAAAACATGCCCACCACGGCAACCTTACCAAAGCCTTTTGCTATGGAAGTTGTCAAGTTAGGCTGCTGGAACATTTGGATTCAACGAAATAAAAAAATCTTTAGAAATATTCAGCCCAACATTAAGAATTGGATGTTTGCTCTCAAGAATGATCTTTAACTCCTCTAGCTTGACATTAAGGATAAGCATGCCACATATTTCAATAGAAACTTCTAAGTTAACACCCATGATCCCAAGAGTTGGAATTGGATAGTCTATTTTTTTCTCTCCTGTTCTTAGGATTTTTCTAGTGTTTCCCTATTTCTTTCTCCTTTTCCATTGTACCATACTATTGCATTATTAGCAAAAATTAACGTAGAAAAATTGTTCTCCGATTTACGATAAAAACATAAAAAGCAATTCCAGTTTCAATTGTTGTTGACTAATGAGTGAATTCGTTCATATGATCATGATGTAGGTCATGAGTAGCTAGTGATTTCCCTGACTCCCATCTCCCGTAAGATACGCGTTAGTCTGATTTAAGAACTTTTTTGAGGGTACTCTGATCTAAGAACTTTGTGGGAGAGAGAGAGTCTAAGAAGACAAATTGTGCACTTTGTGAACATTTGTGTTTTTATGGTGAACGACTTGTGAATCTTCATATTTTGGACTGTTTTTTATATATACTTTGACTACCTATTGCTAAAACCACGTACCCGCCACTAATCACGGCTGCCTTCTCGGTGCATTAGTTCTCACATCACAGTTAGAGCATCTACATTTGGACGCCCCAAACCCGTCTCAAACGTCCGGACAGACGGCCCGGTCACTAATCGGTCATGAAAAATCGTTCCTAACGGGTTCCTCAAACGTCTGAGCTGACTGGCATCCCTTATATCATGCCAAAATATGGAGCGATATGAGGGAGCCCGGGCGTGTCCGCCACGTCAGAGCCGGCCCACGCTGGCCCACCCAACCCCACATATATCCCCCACCCCCTCGTTGGACCAAAACCTAGCCATTTCACTCCACTCCCCTCCACCACCCAAGCTCCCATTCAGCGATCTCCGGCCTTCCCCGACATGATGGGTAGCTAATCCGAGTCCTTCAGCTCTAGATTCGTGGACCACGAGCTCATCCCATGTTGTCCCGAGGAGGAGATGGCCGTCCAGATTGCGCTCTTCTGCTTCGAGAGGTGGTCGCACGACGACAGCGCTAAAACTCCTTTCGTTGGGAATCCATTGTGTCTGCACAACCAGTGCATGGATCTGCCATCGTTGCCTCGCCGGAGATGGTGTGGTCCGTCTGACGTCCAAATGTAGTGGTGGACGCGCAACCCCTCCATTGTCGAGCCGAGGATGCACCATGGGCATCCGCGGACCCAAGCATGGTGTGGCGTGCCCACCGTGCAAGGTAGCAGGCGCGGGAGGCTGCGGAAGCCCTCGAGGTGGCGGACGTTGGCGAGGCGGAGTCGCACTCCTCGGCACCCCGTATGGTGAACCTATGCGAGGGAAGCAACCGCGTCGTGGTTGACGTAGGCTTCTCCTAGGAGGGATACGTCATCGATATCATGTCCATCGGCAGGAGACGGTAGGAGCTCAATGGGTTGCTGGTTCCGACAAGGAAGAGTTGGGCATGAGAGATGGTGGGAGCTCGATTCCCGTGAGCCGGCTAGTGTCTCATGTCCTATTCTACCTTGTCGGTGACTTGACCAACACTAGGAGTGGCGCAGATGGCCGCCGGACATGACGGAGCTAGACGAGCTCCGCTTACTATTAGGTTTATGTTGCATGTAACAGTATAGATTTAAGGTTTCTATTTGAGGTATCCGGTCATAGAATGCATTATTTGAGGGTTGGCCGGTCACTGTCCACAGACGCATTCAGACGCACTCACGGAGGTTTGAGTGGTCGGATTTGTCAAGTCCGGTTGAGCAGGTGTGAGCATCTACATCCACAAATTGCTAATTCGGGCCCTCAAACGCCCACGAACGCATGTCACTCCTCAAATTTGCTCGTCCACATCCAAGTCTCTCATATTTGAACCCTAGATCCATACAAAGCATGCACAAAAATCCTACTTACCATGTACTACCCTAGTTTTTGTCGTCGGAGATGTCCACGACACCGGTGTCGGGCGCGTGGGAGGGCTTCGGCTCCTCGTCCTCCTCCCCGAGTTCATCCTGGCCGACGAGCACCTATGTTGCCTCCGCGACCAGCTCCGCCTCCATCTCCTGTTGACGATGTCACCTGGCCTCCGCAGCTAACTCCGAGTGGATGGAGTTAAGGATGGCATGCTGATGCATGCGTCGATCCGCGTCACTAGCGTCCCCGACGTCCTCCTCCTTAACCTCCTCCTCCTCCTCTTTCTCCTCAATCTCAACCTCAACCTCCTCCTCCTCCTCCGGATCCACTACATCCGGAGGTAGCGCCGCGACGATCCGAGCTTCACGCCCTGCCCGGACCTGCTTAAGGAGCTGCAGTCAGCACTCCGGTGTTAGAAAGTGGCAGTGGCAGGTGTCCATGGCATTGTTGGAGAGCGTGAGAGAGCATGAGAGAGGAGGGGGACGGGCTCGGGTGATGGCACAAAGAGGGAGAAGGTGGATGTGCTAGGGCTAGGGGACGCTAGCCGGCTTAAATAGCCGGATTTGGTCTTGGGCGGCGAGCCAAAGCAGTGCCATGTGGTGATAACACCGCGATAACGAAGGAGGCGTCCGTCGGACGGCCTGGTTTTCGAGCAAGTCCACATGAAATCCATCGTCAGTCCTACGTGGCATGCATGCCCGTACACCCCAATATTCGTCTCATATTTGGACTGGATATGAGGGACGCCGGTCAGGCCGAGCGTTTGAAGCCCGTTTGAGGCGCCCAGCTGGGTTAAAATTTCGTGACCGGTCAATGATCGTGCGGCCTGCGTGGGTGTTATGAGGCCGGTTTGAGGCACCCGAACGAATGTAGATGATCTGACATCTTCCATCACATCATAGGCGTAGTCCAAAGAAACATACCTGCTTTATTCATCGTTTTCAAACTGAACATAGCCTTATTCTTGAACTTACAGATTATTATCCCACCACAGATTAGCGCAACAAAACAGCAGTGCTACAGATGCTTTTTTTTTCACACGAACGATGCCTCCTCGCCTTCGGAGAAGTACTTGCCGGTCGGCCCGCCTTCCGGCAGCAGCGCCACGCGAGTGATGTTCCGAGCGCCCTCCTCCGGCGTCAGGATCCCGGAGTTCCTGGTGATGTCGGTCTTCACGTAGCCGGGGTGCGCGCAGTTGACGCGCAGCTCCGGGTGCCTCTTGGCCAGTATCCTCGAGTAGGCGTTCATGGTGGCCTTGGCCACCTTGTACGCCGAGAACGCCGGCGGCCACCCGTGCGCCTCCACCACGCCGGCCTCGAAGTCCTTGAGGAACATGGCCAGCAGCTCGTCCAGCCTCTCCTCGGTCAGCCTGTCGACGTCGTTCAGCTCCTGCTTCAGCTCCTCGTTCCTGAAAAACTGCAGACCGTAATGTAAATCTCACCGTGGACGTGTGGTCTCATCTTTTGTTGGAAGGAACCAACTGTGGTGTGTGATGGCCTATGAACGGTACTTACGCTGAGCAATCCGAAGTTGGAGGAGACATTGACGATTCTTCCGTCGGATGAGGATCGGAGCAGGGGCAGGAGAGCCTCCGTCACCCGCTTCGTGCCGTAGTAGTTTGTCTGCAGGCCCTGTTTTGCAGTTTCGTACGTCTGCCGGCAGGTGTTCCACATCCAATCCATCCTCTGGTCCGCATCCATGCCATTGAACTGTTGTATAATGTGAACCCATGACGGAAAATGACATGTTCTCAGTTGTCGTATATACCAACCGGTGCTTTAGGATAATTTTGAATAGATGAAACAACACTGATTAGTTAAGCAACCGCATGGCAAGCGTGGTAGGCAACCCCGAATCTTTATATCAACAAAGTCGACTAATCATGCGAACGACATGACATGTTGGTGGGTCGGCACTAATCTTATATGCTCCAGAAACTAAATTGCCCAGATGTTTTAAATGTCTGCCCGTACTCTAAAATGCCTACTCCGTCCATTTCCTTATATAAGGTTATAAATTCATATTGCAGATACGAAAACAAAATTTAATGATCATTTGAAAAGTCAAGTTTCTTACCATTAATCGGAATCATTAATATGTCACATGCATGCAACCAATGAATGAGAAGAAAGTAGCTAAGTGTCATTATGAATGTAAGCATGCAAGTACTCCCTCGGTTTCGGTGTGTTAGAGCAAATACAATAAGGTGACATAAACAGACTATAAGGACTAGAATATTATATCCTTGCTTAGTTGGAGAAGAGAGAAGAGAAGCGGACTCTTGGTGAGTAGCCAGCTGCAGCACGGGACCCAAGACATATTGTGAGTTTGTAATATGGACCAACTACTAATAAAATAGTACACACTTAAAACTTATTATTGTATATATCGGCTATTAGGTTGGCTCTATATGACATGACAACTCTTTATAGCCGATTGTTGGCTGTATTATTAACCTTGCTCTTAGGCCTCTTATAAAACACAACGCGTCAAGGTGGCTATCCATTGGCTACGTGATCTGCTCCTTCCCTCCAATCAGCGTTTAATTCGTATTGATTATGGCAAGTGAACAGACGTCCAGGCCCACAACGCTAATTGCATGCAAAAATTTACACCAGTACTAGTTGCATGCAAAAAGTTCATTGCATGCGTGTGTGAAAACAAAGAAGCAGCAGTAGCGTGGAGAGAGAAGAGAGAAGATGGATAGCCATGCGGTTGTGTGCTAATTAAACAACATTTAATGTTTAATCCATAGCTAAAGTGAAACAAATATATTTTGGAGATAGGCCTAACACACCGGAACGAAGGGAATATTAAACAAGTTGCTAGTATGAGAAAACATCATTAATCTTTACCTCGATTATTGTTGATGGCCTTATATAAATGCAAAATGTATTTTTTATAGTGGCCTTGTATAAGGGAATGGAGGGAGTATCTTATTTTCCTTTTTGGGAGAGCAATGATACAGTAGTATTTTACTTCTTTTTTAAGCGAAAAATCATTGAAACAGTGTGAACTTGCCACAATCCAAATAGTTGAAAACATAGGTTGAAATGGCGTTGTTACCGTTTCATCGCCGGGCATTAAACCATAAACCGGGTCGATGACATGCTCAATCCCATCAGTCGCGGCATTATTCACCTGTGAATCACACTTGTTATTTCATTACTTGCGAGAAGAAAGTTCAATACGGCAGTAGTACACCTGTGAATCTCACTTGCCATACCAAGATCCAACACAAACTCATTTAAAAATACATCACAAATATCATTTCATTATTTGCGAGAAGAAAGTTCAATGCGGCAGTAGTACTAAACAAGCTATCCTCCGGAATAGTAGATGGCGACAGATAAAATGATGTCCAAAAGAGGAAAAATCTACCAGGATGTCAAGCTTCCCGAAACTGGTCTTGAGGAAATCTGCGAGCCGAGCGATGCTCGAAGCATCCGTGATGTCTAGCTGATGAAAGATGACATCTGTGTGCCCCAGCCGTTTGATCTGCTGGACGGCCGCCGTTCCCCTCGTCTCGTCCCTGGCCGTCAGAACAACCGTGATGCCGCTGCCTGCCAACTGCTTGCACGCCTCCAGCCCGATCCCCTTGCTCCCGCCGGTGACCACAGCAATCCTAGCAACGCCAAACGAAACAGTTCATAGCGGTGGAGTTCAGATTGTAGCGAGACTGATCGACAAGAAAAATACATGTAGATACGGCATGTAGTATGTACCTTGTGTTCGAGGGAGTGGGAGTGGGAGTGGCTCCTTCCATGATCAAAGCTTCCGACTCGGAATAGCGCTGCAGAGTTGCAGGTCGAACTTCCTCTCAGATCAAGCCTTCAGCGCAGGCTTCAAGTTTCAATTGGAAAAGCTGTCAAGCCTGAACTCGGATCCAAAAGTGTGAGCTCCCAATCTCCCACAGATCAAACCTGATGGAAGACGGAGTCGGCGAGCCGTGCCCGTCTAGCACTAGCAGCCGACCTGGTCAGGTGAGATGGTGTCGCGAGCTGGAGCTGGCAAGGGTGTGGGGAAGCGCGGTGGTCGGGCCGCAGCTTTTGTAGAGTGAGAAGAGATGAGATGTGGGGGCTAGAGGGGAATCGGGGACCCGCCGTTGACCACTACTGATTCCACCTGCTGCGGCAACAAGTATTTACGATTAGCACAGGGTGGAAAGACCAACGCGGCAAAGCGGGCGCGTCGTTTTACATCTGCAGAACAATCGCAGGACATTCACGAGGCTCTAGAATATTCAGAACATACACATACGTAGCACTGGCTGTTCCGAAAGCAACTCCAACCCGCGATCCAAATCGGACGCGTGCTTTGTTCGTGTTTTCTTCGTTTGAATCGGCTCGTCCGATCTATTTCGTAAATGGATCGACCGCGTGCTCAACGTGTCGATTCATTTTTCGTTTACGCACAAACATGTTTTATTCTAAAAAAGACCCGTGATCATGTCAGCGTCCAGAGTTCGCGCCGGCGATATGTCAGCCTACAAAAAGAATACGCGGTTTTCAAACTGGGCGTGCTTGCCAGCGGGCTGGCACACATGCCATCACACACAATGAGAATGTAGTTCGATCACGCCATCTCAGCCGTGGTCATGCCCGCACACAGCGGCATGACTCAATGGTCTTCGAAGCTCATCATGTCGAGCTGTATCTTTTCGAACCAAGACCGCTTCCTTGGAGAGAAGTTGCTCAAGTCCACCTTCATGAGCTCAACCATGTAGGATCGAAAGTAGGTCTAGATTGGGGGGGGGGGGTGATTAGACTACTTGACAACATAAAATTTCTATCTTTTCAATTGTATGCGTTGGCAGATTTTAGCAATGATAGCAAGTCAAGCACACCCTATACATGCATGTCTAAGAGTATAGCAGCGGAAAGTAAATAGAAGCACATGTAATAGAGGATAGGGAGGAAGATCAAACGCAATTTGGAGACACGAAGATTTTTCCCGTGGTTCCCATAGGTGGTGCTATCATACGTCTACGTTTATGGAGACTTCAACCCACGGAGGGTAATGTCCGCGAGAGTTCACGAAGGGCTCTATCCACGGAGGGTTCCACGAAGAAGCAACCTTATCTATTTTATGATGGCCTACGTCCATGGAGGACTAGCCTTTCTCGGGTAGATCTTCACGAAGTAGGCAATCTCCTTGTCCTTACAAACTTCTTGGTTCAACTCCACAACACGAAGTAGGAGGCTCCCAAGCGACACCTAACCAATCTAGGAGGCACCACCCTCCAAAAGGTAATAGGCTCGATAATGATGATAAACTCCTTGCTCTTGTGCTTCAAGATGATAGACTCATCAACACTCAATCACTCTCTCATAGATTTGGCTATGGTGGAAGAGGTTGATTGGGTGGAAAGCAACTTGGGGAGGCTAGAGATCAAGATTCAGATGGTTGGAGTGGAATGACTTGATCTCAACATATGAGTAGGCGGCTCTTTCTCAGAAAATCAGATGAGATAAGTGAAGAACTGTTCTTAGTGCTTCTCTTGCGAGTGAGTGGTGGTGGAGGGGTATATATAGGCATCTCCAAAAATCCAATCATTACACCTAAAATGATCAACTCGGTGAAACCAAAGTGTAAAACTCGGTGGTACCGAATTGCTCAAAAGGCAACAACTTTTGATCTCGGTGAGACCGATATATAAATCTAGGTTGTACCGATCAGGTAACCAACGGTCAGATTGCACAACTCGGTGACGCTGATCCAAAATCTCAGAAATTCCGATTTTAAGAAAAGGGGCAACAGAAGGTTGGCAACGTGAACTCGCTGGCACCGATGCAGAATCGGTTGTACCGAAGACTCTAGGTTTTGGCTGGGATCTGTCTGGGGTGAAAATCAGTAGGGCCGAGTGGGAAATATTGGTGGCACCGATTTTGGATATTTGGCTTGACAGACTTTTGTGGAAGAGTTTGTGGGTGTTTTTGGTGACTATCACTTTTGCACGTGGAATGTCGTGGATTTGTCACGGCAGATGTCCGGGTGAACGGACTTAGGTTCGGGGCAGAAGACGTAACTACGTGGCGGCTTGAAGGGGTTGATCGGAATCGAGAGACACGGAGTTTACCCAGGTTCGGCCCCCTCCGATGGAGGTAAAAGCCTATGTCTTGCTTGTCTGGCATTGATGATGAAGTAGATCTCTCGGTTACAAGGGCGTTGTGTTGCTACCTCTAATCACGAGAGCCTCTAATCTGTCTATCTCTAATCTCTTGTGTTGTAAACTTGTGTACTTGTGAACTTGTCCCTCTAGGGGTGCTCTACCCCACCTTATATAAGTGGAGAGGGTAGGTTTACAAATAGAGTCCTACTAGGAGTAGGATTAGGACTAGTCTCTTTAGAATCCTATTCCGGGTCTTGTTTCTCTTGTAAGGAAATCCTTTCTCCTTTAGGCCTTCTCTTGTGAGCCGCCTGGCGCCGGCTCACACGTCGGGTCTTGGGACTGGTCGTCCTGCGGCCTGCTAGCCGGATCACCAATAAAACATCATGTCTTTACCGGGTCTCCTGTGAGTCGCCAGGCCGGGTCATACCACGGGGTATATCCCCGACATTAGCCCCCAGGTTAGCTTGAATTTATTCATGCTAAGCTCCTAAAATAAGAGTAACAAATATGTTAAGTGGCCGGCTTACTCCTTTGGTCGGCTTATAAAATGGCTCCTCAGAAATCCGGGTCTTTTATGAACGAGTCGTCTTGATAATCATCTTGCTTTTCAATGTCCTTTGAAAAATATTGAGAATAGAACACCCATATGCCATTGAGTCGGCTTCCAATATTCTTGGCGGGTCATCTCGTCGGGTCATAGTCATTGATGATGCCGGGTCATTATCGTTGGTGACGTCGGGTCAAATAACTAAAATACGGCTTACTTGATAAACATATTGGGATGAAAATCCATCTGATGTAAAACCGGACTTCCATTGTTATGAAGCAGGGCAGCTTATATAAAATCTGGCGGGTTATGATCTTTTGATAACGTCGGGTCATGAATGTTTGGTGACACCGGGTCTAACAACTCAACTCCATAATTAACATCTTTGAACATTCTCCTCAAAGTTTTTGATATGTCCATATTACCTGTAGCCCCCAAGCTCCGAGATTATCCATGATAACTTGGTGCTTTGCAATAATATTTTGGACTGTGTAGCCCCAAGTGTCGGGTTGTCCTTCCTGTAGCAACCTGGGACTTATAACTGTCTTATACCTTATGAAACTTCAATAGGTGTAGCACCCAAGGGCCGGCTCATCAGAATGTGATGCGCCGGGTCTTCAATTTGAACCTCTTAATCTGTTAAACACTTGAATACTGTAGCCCCCAAGTGTCGGGTCGCACGCCTGCGACGACTTGGGACTTTAGAAAATTTGATCTGAGCGGTGTAGCCCCCAAGTGTCGAGTCAGTAAGAGTTACTGGGCCGGGACTTAGAAAAATGTAGAAAGGTCGGCTCATCTCCTTGAAATAATATGGTCTTGGTGACATTGCCATGATTTGAAAACCGGCTTGCATTAGCCCTCAAGTGCCGTGGTGCGTGCTCGCAGCGACAAGGGACTTGCATACTTGATATAAACTGTATATTTGAATAGTGTAGCCCCCAAGTGTCGTGTCGTCCGCTTGCGGCGACTTGGGACTATGTAAGAATAATATAACTCACCACAATTTGTTGAATGAACCCTTGACCGTGGTTGTAGTATAACCCGGAATGAATATCCTCGAATAATTCCTTTGTCTTTGACATGAAATCCCTGATCGTGGTTACAGTGCAACCCGGCAAATATATGTTTGGAGAAATCCATGAGTGTTGTAGATTGCTACAAAGCACATTTGAAGAAATCCGAGAACCAGCCAATTAGATGACACGGCATTATATCTGACAGGGCGGCTTTTGAAAAATAATGAATTCTCCGAGCTGGCTTAAAAACCCCAATCATTTAGTACCGGTTATGATAAACCATGAAGATCCAACCAAGGTTGGCTATTAAAGATCCATTTGTTTTTGCAGAATACTTAACAGCGGCTCATCATAAAAGATAAAACCTCCAAAAATGAACAAGATAGAATATATTCTGCATTGTTGTAAGGGCGGCTTGAAAAAAGCATAACCCGAAGATGCTAAAATCTTTCATAACATTGATCCTTCTTTCATAATCTTGCTGTGACCCGGCTTGATAAGCTCGCATGACATGTGAATATGATGCAATGTATAATGCTATGTATGATGCAATGTATGATGTAATATTGACTTGTCAACATTTTTGGCTTGAAAGCCGGTTGTAAGGGTTAGATAAGCTACACCCGGAGGTGGGAAGCCCCCTTCGACAACCAAAGTTGACTTGTCAACTTTTTTCACATAAGAGCCGACTGTTAGGGTTAGATAAGCTACACCCGAAGGTGGGAAGCCCCCTTCGACAGCCAATGTTGACTTGTCAACATTTTTGGCGTGAAAGCCGGTTGTTAGGGATAGATAAGCTACACCCGGAGGTGGGAAGCCCCCTTCGACAACCAAAGTTGACTTGTCAACTTTTTTGGCATAAGAGCCGGCTGTTAGGGTTAGATAAGCTATACCCGAAGGTATGAAGCCCCCTTTGATAGCCAATGTTGACTTGACAACATTTTTGGCACGAAAGCCGGTTGTTAGGGATAGATAAGCTACACCTGGAGGTGGGAAGCCCCCTTCGACAACCAAAGTTGACTTGTCAACTTTTTTGGCATAAGAGCCGGCTGTTAGGGTTAGATAAGCTACACCCGGAGGTGGGAAGCCCCCTTCGACAGCTAATGTTGACTTGTCAACATTTTTTGGCTTGAAAGCCGGTTGTTAGGGTTAGATAAGCTACACCAGGAGGTGGGAAGCCCCCTTCGACAACCAAATTTTGTGCACCATCTTGTAAGTTGCCATCTTGTAAACCGCCATCTTGTATGAAGAAACGGCAGAAACTCCAAGTGACTTTATGATGATCCAATAAATTCGGGCACCCATATTTGAATGGTGCATCACGACAGTTCGTCTTATTGGGCAAATTTTTTAATTTTCCGCCAATAATGTAATAGCCCACAGGATTGGGTTTGCTTGCAAAGACCCGGGTGTTCTTGTTGAAAACGACCAAATGAGTCTCGCCATGTCTGTAGCCCCTCGAGTCTTAAGTTGAATCGAAGAGGCGGCTTGAGAGTCTCCACTGATGGTCGAGGTTGACCGTGGTGGGTTATAGATGATCCCGTATGAATTGTTTCAATGATCCGGTCGAGGTTTTTTTTGGCTGGTTGTTGAAGTGAACCAAACTGTAACGGCGACGATTTGTGCGCCTGTCCATTGGGCGGCTCATATCGACGAGCACTGCACTGATATATTGATGTAGATCAAACTGTGGGAGGCGTCTTGCGCGTGTCCGTTGGGCAGCTTGTATGGGCGAGCACTGCACCGATATGTTGACGTAGATGTGAGCACAAGGCGGCAACTCATAAGTGTTTGTTGGCCGGCTCGTACTGGTGTACGCATCCACTGGCGTGTTGATGTAGACATAGAAAATATCCGCGACATTGCAAGCTGGTACCGTTGTGAAAGATGCCACGGCGTTGTAAGCCAGGGCGAATGGCGAGAGATGGCCACGATGTTGTAAGCCAGATTGCGAGGTCGGCAGCTTGCGCACGTCCATCGAGCGGCTCATACTGCCGGGTTAGCGCGCGCGGTACCAACACTTTGATTAAGCCCGGGTCATGACGGCGGCGGTGCTGCGCGCATCCACTGAACCACGTGATGCAAGCGGACATCCGTATGTGATGACGCTGGCGTGCACTCCATCTCCGCTATATAATGTCATTTTTGTAATCAACAATGGTCCTGCACAAAAACATAAAACATTGCAAACCAAAGTAATTGTTCTTTGTCAGAAGCAATATGTGCTAGTAAAATAGATTAAAATGATATCACCTGACTTGTACGGACGAATAATAAACTTAGATGGATATCACCCTTTTAACCCTTATATGTATCCAAAAGATTTCTGCGTTGACCCGTCGAGGACCCTGTCAAATATTGCCTCAGCACCCCCCTTTTTTATGGCAGCTTTTGAACTTTTACTCCCTCTCCACATGGGCAGCCGGCGCACAAGTCTTTCCTTTTTTTATCAGGCATCCAGACCCGCGAAGGAGTGACGCAGCCGGGAGCAGGCGGTCTGCAGCGTGCCAAACGACTGACGGCATAGCCAAAACAGCTCGTCTTGCGGCGCTCGATCCGTTTCGGCGACTCGGGGGCTCTGGACAAGGGCGAGGCGGCACGAGAGACCTGCAAGGCAGGGGCGCTGATGAGGAGCGAGGCGGCTGCGACAGAACTAGCAAGCGGGGCACGAGGCTCCTGTGGCAGGCGACGAGGTGGAAGCGCGGCAAGGTGAGGTCGCGACCGCCGAGAGCTGTCCAGGAAGGCGGCAAAACGTGGGTGATATGGAGCCAGCAGCAGGGCAGGACACGACTATGGCGAGCGGCGGTGCGCTGAACCAGTGGGAGCAGGACGAGGCGAGCCAGCAGGAGGCTAGGTCGTAGGCGCGGTCGCGAGCCAGCATAGCGGCGAGTCCGTGGCGAAGCTGGCGTGGTCGGACTCGCAAAGGCATGGCGAACAGTGAAGCCGACTCGGAGAGGAGCCTGAGAGGACGTGAAGACGGGCCCGGCTCAAGTTGAGGCTGCTGCGCCAAAGTGGCGAGGCTGCAGCGGAGGCAAAGCCGGGGGCGCTGATGGCAGAGGCGATTTGGAGGCATCGATGGCGCGGCGAGGCGGCTCGAAGGAGGCACGCTCGTATGTGCGATAGTGACCCGGGCGAGGCAGCTTGCGGCCGACTCGCGGTGACACCGAGGTGTCCGCGAGCGGCTCGAGGCGCAGCTGGTGGCGTGGGCAGAGGCCGAGTCCGCATCCATGGTTATCCCCGTGTTACGGTGCTCTTTCTTTACGTGCAACAATGTCACATGGCAATTTTGCTTGATCCTTTCCTGGTAGCTTTTACGTGGTGCAGTGCTTCGGTCTTCATATTTTGCGGATGCGAGCAGAGATTGGTAATTGATTCATGACCTTCAGAGTTCCGTTGTCCCATGCCGGATTATCCAGTGCAACTGTTTCCTTGCCGGCTCTTCGTCATCTGACTGACCGTGAACCTCTCGATCTCTCAAGAAATCCCTTCAAGAACAGAACACCACCGTGCTTCGCCCCACGGTGAGCGTCAACTGTCGTGGATTTGTCACGGCAGATGTCCGGGTGAACGGACTTAGGTTCGGGGCAGAAGACGCAACTATGTGGCGGCTTGAAGGGGTTGATCGGAATCGAGAGACACGGAGTTTACCCAGGTTCGGCCCCTCCGATGGAGGTAAAAGCCTACGTGCTGCTTGTCTGGCATTGATGATGAAGGAGATCTCTCGGTTACAAGGGTGTTGTGTTGCTACCTCTAATCACGAGAGCCTCTAATCTGTCTATCTCTAATATCTTGTGTTGTCTAAACTTGTGTACTTGTGAACTTGTCCCTCCAGGGGCCCCTCCTTATATAAGTGGAGAGGGTAGGTTTACAAATAGAGTCCTACTAGGAGTAGGAGTAGGACTAGTCTCTTTAGAATCCTATTCCGGGTCTTGTTTCTCTTGTAAGGAAATCCTTTCTCCTTTAGGCCTTCTCTTGTGAGCCACCTGGCGTCGGCTCACACGCCGGGTCTTGGGCCTGGTCGTCCTGCGGCCTGCCAGCCGGATCACCAATAAAACGTCATGTCTTTACCGGGTCTCCTCTGAGTCGCCAGGCTGGGTCATACCGTGGGGTATATCCCCGACATGGAGCATTTTGTTCATCAACAATACCTTACCCCCTTTTAATAGTATTGTCTTTCCTATAGACTCAAAGTGATTTCTCACAAAGTAAAATGTAAAGTCTCATTGCTTGAAGCTTTTCCAATCCTATTCCTTGCATCTTGGTGTCTCTCCACAATCCTTTAGTCATCCCATCATTCAACTTTTCCTGAAATATACTTGGTGGAAACATTAGTCCAATGAGACATATGTTGTTATTAATTACCAAAACCACCAAGGGAGCAAATGTGCTTCCAATCTCCCCCTTTTTGGTAATTGATGACAACATATAGATCGAAGCTTCAACATATGATATAATCAGAGAATACAATCATCGCTTTGAGAAGTATGTGATAAGCAAGAGCTCCCCCTAAATTTGTGCATTATTTTGAATTTGCGTTTGAATGCAAATGCACAATCGATTAGGTACATGGGGCACTCTTTCATGTCACATACAACTTGGTGGTGTGCGAGAGTAATATGAATGAACATCATGGCACATCACAACAAGTAAAAGTGATTGATCATCTCATAAGCATCTCAAGGATAGGAAATAGTAGCAACATACATCAAGTGTATGATCAAATACAAACAAACCAAAAGAGATCAATGTTTTTGAAGAGCGATAAAAAGCAAACACTCTTCCTCTCTCGAAGCCCTAATGATCTATACAAGCTCTCCCCCTTTGGAAATAAGTTACCAAAAAGGTCAAAGGTATAGAACTAAACACATCTCTAGGGCTGATCTCCTTCGATGGCTGATGAAGGAGTTGAGAGAACCGTGCGGCGAAGACTTCAAAAGACGTCATGGATGGAGTTGGTGTAGCAACTGGAGGTGCTGGTGGAGCTGATGGAGCTAAAGGAGCTGATGGACCTGTAGCAGGTGCTGATGAAGAAGGCCTCAACTCTGGAGCTGACACTATAGCAGATCTCGCCTGAGTCCTGAACTGGGTGTCTGCCCTGAGAGGTGAACTGTCCTCAACATCATCTGTGGAGTGGGGACTGGGCATGCCATTAACTTCTCTCTTGAACTCATTTACAGTCACTGTCAGCTCATCCACCTTGTTGTTGAGGATATGAAGCTTATTCTCAACTATCCTTCCCAGACTCTCCTGGTTCTTCAAGATGTTCCCGATATCCTTCTGCATGCTGCACCTGAGCACCACTGTCTCCGGCTGCCTCTGTCTCTGCCTGTGCTGTAGCTAAGGTGGGATGTTCTGGATCCATTACCACAACATTGTCTTCAAATTCTGGTAGGAGTTGCAAATGTGGTCGATCAAGGGCATACACGTGCTTCTCCAGCTTCGAGTTGATGAGCATCTGAGTGTACGGGGCGTATCCACAAGATCTCTTCTGGTCAGCAGCAGTTGTCTTCACGGTCTCTACAATCAAATCCATCACTCTGAATCTGGTGTGAAGGTCAATGTGATGCAACATGTTGATGGAATATCCTCTGATCATCTTGTCATCTCCAGACTTAGGCATCAAGGTGTGCCTCAAGATGGTGTTGGTGGTATGAAGACCAGCCTGCAGATAATATACTGAACCAAGTTTATGTGAATGCACATACTCTGCAGGGACTGTTGTGTACATGTTGGCCATGGAATTGTGGTTCATCTTTGACCGAGAGTACACATCAAAATCACCTTCTTTCACCCATGGGTCTCCTAAGATGGCAGCCCACTCATCAACATTGGATTTGCATATGGTACCTTCAGTCATCCATACAATTCTACCATCTCCATAGAAATGAGCAGTGGATTAGCATTGCATGACCATTTCATCATTCCAAGCTGTGAACTCTTTCCCAACAAACTCACCAATCTCAATGCAGTGGAAGTTATCCTGCACACATGGAAAGAAATCTTGGTTCTTCTTGATGTACTTCCAATCAACATACCGCATATCACTGACATCAGGGCACTTTTCAAGCAAAATAGTTTCATAGAAATCTTGTTGTTCCTTGGTGTAGAACTTGTAGTCTACAATTGTCCTTCTCCTTTCTGAGTAAGGACCAATCGCTCTCCACTATGTCTGTCTAGAGTCCTTCCTCTTCTTCATGTATTCAGCAAGTGGATGGGTGGAATTATGCTCAGCAAGGTGTGGCCTCGGCTTCATCAAAACTGACAATGCATCCTCTTTAGCATCTCTGGTGGTAGGACCTTTGCTCTTGGCAGTAGCTGGGATGTCTCTGGTAGTCCTCTTGGGTTTTGGAGCAGTTGTTTTCTTTGGTGCAGCTGGCTTGCTCTAGGATGGGGCCTGGCTTGGCATGGCATCAGCAAGCAGCTTCTTCTTCTTCTTGGAAGGAGCCTTGGTAGCTGGCTCTTCCTCTTTGAGGGAGTCCTGGACTAAGGGGTCCTCGGTCCCTCGGCCTATCTCTTAATAGGCCGGCTTGGTGGGCCATTCTATGATTGTCCCAAGAAGGGCCGGATACATTGAGAGCCCACATTCCAGGAGGAAGTCCCGAAGGCGCATCATGCACTCCAAGTCAAGATGAGGAAATCGGCATCTCCATCCTCCGCAGGAGACCTACCATGTGTAAACCCTAGTACTCCCCGGTGTCTATATAAACCGGGAGGGTTTTAGATCGTAGGGCAAGGAAACTCATCTACGGTTTTAGCTATTCGATCTCGAGGTAGATCAACTCTGTAACCTTCATACGATCAATATAATCAAGCAGGACATAGGGTTTTACCTCCATAGGAGGGCCCGAACCTGGGTAAACATCGCCTCCTTCGCCCCTTGTTACCATTGATCCTAGTCTCACAGCTCGAGACCCCCTACCCAAGATCCGCCGGTTTTGATACTGACATTGGTGCTTTCACTGAGAGTTCCACTGTGATCGCCAAAGGAGTCGATGGCTCGCGTTGTCATAAATGAAGAAGTTCGCAACATGGACACCTTTGTCCCTGGACAGATCTTTGCTTTCGGCAACATTATGTTGCATGCTGCCCGCCCGGCCGTCTTGGCCGGGTCGGGATTTTCGCCCCTGATCAAGAGGTCAGATTTGGGAACCTAGAGTTCTCCGTAGACTCTCGGGGCGATCTTTCACTAACCGGGCTCACAGTCTCGCCTGCCATGCTCGAAGACTCTGAGGCTTTAACCTCAGACTCCGATTTCGGTCCCGTCCACAGGATCCACCCCGGCTATGACCTGGCTTTGAGTCCGGATCTGGCCATAGCGCCAGACGTTTGGAGACCAGTTCGTACCGAACACTCCCCTCGTGTGGATGCATCGGAGGTTAACTCTGAAAGCTCTGAGCAGGTTGACCCGATCGAGCTCTCGACACTCAACGAGACCCTAGATCGGATCTTGTCGATGAAAATTACCAACGACCTAACCCCGGTCCATGCTCAGATCGGTGTCATCGTTTTCTCATGGGAGGTGCCGCAAGGACGACAGATGGCATGGGATGGCTTAAGAGGTGAGAGCAAGGCTGCAGTGGAGATCCGGGACGGGATAGGGTAATGGCACGCGGTGGTTTACCCAGGTTCAGGGCTCTCCGAAGAGATAATACCCCTACTCTTGCATGTCTATATATGAGTTGTATCTGTAGTACAGGGTTGATCCTGGAGCTGTATTTGAGGAGGAAGAGGGAGCTGCCTGCTCCCTTCCATGGCAATAGTGCCCGACTATAGTGCCCGACTATGACAGGGTGGCAGGCTTTGCAGTCCGTCAGCTATAGTGTCGTTAGCTCGTGTCTGACGGGACGCCTGGAGCTTACTTCGTCGTGCCACAGTCGGCAGCCGGCCAGGAGGAGCCAGACAAGCGGAGCCGGCCAAGCAGAGCCGGCCAGGAGGAGCCGGACATGAGGAGCCAGTCGGGAGGAGCCAGCTAGGAGGAGCCAGCCGGGAGGAGCTAGCAGCCTGCAGCCGGCTAGGAGCAGCCAGCCGACCGGACCACGGCTTTGTCTTATGTCTTAATTTTACCCAGGTTCGGGCCCTCCTATGGAGGTAATACCCTACGTCCTGCTTGATTGTATTGATGGTGTAATGGGTTACAGAGTTGATCTACCTCGATATCGTATGTCTAACCCCAGATGAGTTGTTCTGTCTATATCCTAAAACCCTCCAGCTTATATAGGTGCCGAGGAGGCCTAGGGTTTACACATGGTTGGTTACATGCTGAAGAGATAAACATGCCTATTCACTACATCAAACGTGGAGCGCAAGCCATGCTCCTAGAAGCTTTCATCCTGGTAATTGGGCCTTCAGATCATCCAGTGTTTGTCGAGTGGCCCATACAGTCCGGCCCGTACGCAATAGGTCAGCTATCCGAGGACTGATGTGGAATGCTGCCTAACATGTTCATCATATTCTTTTCTTCTATGTATAACATGGACATTTGGACTTGTAAATGATTCAAAGCAATAGTCTAGTTTTAACATAATGACTTCAATACTCAAGCATGTCAACAAGCAACAATCTCTTTCAAAATATCAACATTAAAGAAAGTTATCCCTAGCCCATCATGCTCAATCATTGATCCATTCATGAAACACACTCAAATATTAGCTATGCCCAATGCTCAAGTACGATCATAGTGCCCCCTAGTTGGTGCTTATAAGAGAAGATGGAGACTCAAAGCAAAAATAAAAAATGCATAAAGTAAATAGATAGGCCCTTCGTAGAGGGAAGTAGGGATTTGTAGAGGTGCCAGAGCTCAAGGTTTGTATTGAGAGAGAAAAATATTTTGAGTGGCATGCTTTTCTTGTTAATAAAAACGATGAAGTAGCTCACAATACTTTCCATGCTAGATACATTATAGGCGGTTCCCAAACAGAATAGTAAAGTCTTTACTCCTCCTCCACCAATCAATGACACTCCACGACGAGCCGAAACCATGGGTACTGTCCATACCAACAACATTCCCGGGGGGAGTTTTGTTTCATTATATTTTGATTTGATTTTTGAGCATGGGACTGGGCATCCCGGATACCAGCCACTTTCTCGTGAATGATAGTGAATCAACACATATCATGAGAATAACACACCTAGCATGGAAAAATATTGGATACTCCCCACCGTTTCATGAGCGGTACGGGCACACAAAAGAGAAAATTTATTTTGAAGATTTAGAGATGGCACATACAAATTTTCTTAGAACGGCATGGAAATACCGCATATAGGTAGGTATGGTGGACTCATAAGGCAAAACTTGGTTTAAGGATTTTGGATGCACAAGTAGTATTTTCTACTTAGTACAAATGAAGGCTAGCTAATAGATTGGGAAGCAACCAAACCGAGGAACGAAAAATCACATAAGTGAGCATTGGGTCATAACTAACACCCAATAATGCACCACAAGTATGATGTAACTTCATTGCATAACTATTGACTTTCGTGCATGCATAGGGAATCACAAACCTTAACACCAATATTCTTACTAAGCATAATTACTCACTAACATGACTCACATATTACTATCATCATGTTTCAAAACTATTACAAAAATCAAGTTTAATTTGTCCCGTGATCTTCATGAAAGCTTTTATTATATCATCCTTGGATATCTATCACTTTGGGACTATTTTCATGTATTGCCATTGTTTTTTCAACTAGCTCAAACAATTTTAAGTAAAGCACATCACCAAATGACAAGCTACTCTCAAAGGATATGAGTAGTCAAACAATTAAGGAGCTATGTTAGGACTCTCTCTCCCTCAATAAATATTTGCAGGTCTTAAGTACTTTATTCAAACAGCAAGCAAAAGAAAAATAGCACTCCAAGAATAGCAGGCATCATGTGAACGAATAAAAATTTAGGCTCAACATAGGCTAACTGATAATTGTTGATGAAGAGAGGTGGGATGCGTAGCTGATACGCCTCCAACATATCTATAATTTTTGATTGTTCCATGCTATTATATTATCTGTTTTGGATGTTTTATATGCATTAATATGCTATTTTATATTATTTTTGGGACTAACCTATTAATCTAGAGCCTAGTGCCAGTTTTTGTCTTTTCCTTGTTTTTGAGAATTGCAGATAAGGAATATTAAACAGAGTCTAAACGGAATAAAACCTTTGAAATGATTTTTTCTGGACCGGAATGAAACCACCAATCTTGGAGACCAAGGCAGGAGAGCCACCATGGGGCCACAATCCCTAGGGGTGCACCTAGGGGGTAGGACGCGCCCTGCAGGCTTGTGGGCCCACGGCAGCCCTCCTAACCCTAATATTCCGCCTATAAATTCCCAAATATTACTTGTATATCAGAACGAGCCAGGAAAACACTTTTTCGCCGCCAGAAGCCTCCTTTCCCGAGAGATCCAATCTTGGAGCCTTTTCCGGTAATCTGCCAGAGGGGGATTCGATCACAAAGGGCATCTACATCAACTCCATTACCCCTCCGATGATGCATGATTAGTTCACCACAAACCTTCGGGTCCATAGCTAGTAGGTTGATGGCTTCTTCTCTCTCTTTGCTCTTCAATACCATGTTCTTCATGATCTTCATGGACATCTATCAGATGTAATACTCTTTTGCGGCGTGTTTGTCGAGATCCGATGAATTGTGGGTTTATGTTCAGATTATCCATGAATATTATTTGAGTCTTTTATGCATTATTTTATGCATGATTTCATATCTTTGCAAGTCTCTTCGAGTTATTGGTTTGGTTTGGCCAACTAGATTGGTAATTCCTGCAATGGGAGAAGTGCTTAGTTTTGGGATCAATCTTGCAGTGTCCTTACCCAGTGACAAAGTAGGGGTAGCGAGGGACGTATTGTATTGTTTCCATCAAGGATAACAAGATGGGTTTTTCATCATATTGCTTGAGTTTATCCCTCTACATCATGTCATCTTACCTAATGCGTCACTTTGTTCTTCATGAACTTAATACTCTAGATGCAGGCAGGAGTCGGTCGATGTGTGGAGTAATAGTAGTAGATGTAGAATCGTTTCGATCTACTTGACACAGACATGATGCCTATATGCATAATCATTGCCTTGTATATCATCATAATTATTCACTTTTCTGTCAATTGCTCGAAAGTAATTTGTTCACCCACCGTAATACTTGCCATCATGAGAGAAGCCTCCAGTGAAACCTATGGCCCCCGGGTCTATTTTCCATCTTATACTTTCAGATGTAAAACCAAAAATACTTTTCTGCATTATTTTTACCATTTATCTTACTTTCCCTTCAAGCAATCTATCTCTATCAGATCTCATCCTTGCAAGTAACCGTGAAGGGATTGACAACCCCTTTATAGCGTTGGGTGCAAGAGTTTGATTCTTTGTGTAGGTACACCTATTGGGGACTTGCTTGTATCTCCTACTGGATTGATACCTTGGTTCTCAACAACTGAGGAAAATACTTACCTACTTTGCTGCATCACCCGTTCCTCTTCACGCAAATCAACGAATGCTTGAGAAGTAGCAAGAAAGATTTCTGGCGCCGTTGCCGGGGAGATCTACATCAAGCCTACCAAGTACCTATTACAAAGTCATCTCTTGCATTTACATTATTTTCCATTTGCCTCTCATTTTCCTCTCCCCACTTCTAAAATGATTTTCAGAAAATACCAAAAAGATTTGCCTTTTTATTCACCCTTTTTTGTTTGTCTTTTCGTTTGCTTTTTGCTTGCTTGTGTGTTAGACCGATCAAACTCATGGCTAGCCTTGATAATATTGCTATTACTCCCAAGAATGAAGTTCTTAATTTCAAGCAAAGGGAGGGAGAAAACCTAAAGGATGCTTGGTATAGAATTTGCAATGCTCAAAATAGATCTATTCGTAAGCAATCTACTACCGTTCTCCTTCGCAATTTTTATGTGGGTGTTTCTCATTGAAATAGATATGTTTTGGATACCACTATGGGAGGGAATTTCTTGGGAACCAATACCTTTAAGTACTATAATGCTATGATAAATTTGGTAGGCTCACCTCCTCTCATAGTTAATGAAACGATCTTAACTTTGGAACATGTTATGCGAAGGCAAGATATCATTGAAAATAAAGTTGCTACTATAGAGCTCATTGAAAACTTGGATAAAAAGATCCATAACCATATCACTCAATATGGATCTAAGGTAGGAGTTACTCTAAAAACCCTAAGGCTTTGTTTGGTAGAAGTGGAATGGGGAGGTTTGGGGAGGGAGGGATTTAAGGGGATTGGGTGAATCCCTTCGTTCCACCCAATCCCCTCCAAACCCCTAGAAATCCCAAACCCCTCTAGCCACAATCCCCTCCATGTGAAAAATACTTGTTTGGCAGACAGTGATTGAGATATTCGGATAAGATAGTGCAAACGTTTAAAAATTCAATATTTTCCAAATAAAACAACATCATATTTAGAAGAGCTTGCTACAAAATTGTAAAGATCGCCAAATAGAGAATAATCTTGCAGCAATTCTTCACATCAACATAATTTTGCATGACTTCAGACAATATCTCATCACAACAATATCAATTATATCACAACAACAACATTATTTCTCATAATAGCATGACTTGGATCAATAATATCTCATCTCCGATCTTTCATAGCAACACCATAATTTTGTGACAAACATAATGCAACACAGGACTTGTGCAAAAGCTCACAATCAGTTATATTTTTACAGACCAAGCAACGCTGAGAATGATGTTGTCATCCGGATGAATTGCTCTTAATGATGTCATGACCATCCAGTTTTTGAATGGACAAAAGTTTGTCCAGATTGTTTAATCTTGCTTCTCTGGTTGCTTGAGAACCTGATTATTATAAAGCAAAAAAAATGAGAGTGACAAAACTTAAATAGGCCAACCTATGTTCTATTACTCCAGTTCTCTCAACGAATTGCCACATACTAATATACGCAGAATGCTAAGTACTCAAGAACAAAATTATGTATGCTAAGCTATAGAATGGTCAACAATGAATGTTGCTAGAGAATGGTCAGCAATGGATGTGTGGAACAAATAATGGAAAATTTGCTATAACAATTCCCACGATGTCCAGAGACTAGATCAGCTCAAGCAGGTGTACATATTCTTCTGGTTCGATGAAAAGTTTGATTCCATAATTAACAATTGAATAAGCAATGGTTCGATGAAAAGTTCGATTCCATAATTAACAATTGAATAAGCAATGGCATAAGTTTTGCTAAGAAAATGGTATAGGGATATAAAAAATACAGACAACTGAAGCTGAACTTATCATTCTAAGCCCAAGTTATTAATGTAAACATTGGTGTAAGACGCACACTTGTGCTGGCAGTTTCATAGCTCGTTACAGCGGACAATGCAGATTTGACAAAAATTCACTCATTTTATCAGCAGTATTCACATCAAAGATGACGTGTTCTTCCGGGACTGAATTAGAACTGAAAGGTAACAAAAGCAATGGCATACCTTCTGCTAGTAAAAGATGATACAGGGGTATAAAAGATGCAATCAATTGAAGCTGAACTTCTATTTGGCGACTACAATGTTTATTAACACCTTAACTAATTCTATTACTACTAATTTACAACTTTCACGACATTGCCATCACCATCAGTATCAGACCATCACAAACAAGCACCACTAATACTACTATATATCTCTAGATAGGCAGGCAGATCGACCGCGGGATCAACATGAATCACCAGGAGGGGCGAACTTGGTTTAGAATCTGCCAATTTATCCTTATGGATGCATCAGACCACCAACAACACAAATTTATGGCAATCTAGCGGGCTAGGGTTAGGGTATAAGAGGGGCTAGCAGAGGACAACGTCCTTGGTGAGGTAGCCATGTGGAGCTGGGGGTAGGATATGTTGTTCTTGGCGTGCTCGTCGGTGAGGAAGAGGCGGACGGAGGGCGTGTAGGAGGTGGCAGCCATGGCGAAGACTTGCCTCCCAGAAGAGGAGGGGCGAAGGGAGGGGTGGCGATGACTTACCACCAGGGAGAAGTCCGGTATGCCGAAGAAGATCGCCGGCATCGAGGTGTCAGGCGGCGTGGCATCTTGGGGAGGATTCGACGGCGGCGGCTCAAGTCGGGCGGCCAAATCCTCGAGCCCACCTCGAGGGTTCTGAACCGCGTGGAAACAAGTGGATCAAAGGGGGATCGAGGGGGTTGGGCCATCGGGACCCCACGTACCAAATAGGCCAACGGGTATTTGCGAGGATTCTGGGCCTCGCGGGGTTAATCCTCTGAAAACCCCTCCAACCCACGTGAAACAAACGAGGCCTAAGGGAAAAGGAACCCATAGTTAATGAAAAATTGGACCAAGATTCCTCTAGAATAGGAAAGCTAGAGGACATTATTACCAACTTGGGTTCTGCTTTTGCCACTGTTCAAACCACTCCAATTTTTTCTCTTTCTAAGGCTGCCAAGTTTGTTTACGTTCCCAAGAATAAGGGTGAATCCTCTAGTAAAGGGGACGAAGACCTTAAGATGATGAGTGTTCACCCTAAATTTATCAATATTGTTCGGGAACCTATTGCTACAAAAGAATTCCTTGAATTTTGCCTAGGAGTATGATTATTGATATAACCAAAGAATCTCCTAGGGTTCACAAGCTAGCTACTTATGGATTGCATACCAAAGATGACAATACCTAGATCTATTGCATTTTTCCTAGCTAAGGGCGTTAAACAATAACGCTTGTTGGGAGGCAACCCAATTTTATCTTGCTTTTTGTTTTTTGCTTATGTTTTGGTGTGTTTTGCACATTATTACTTCTGTAGTAATTGTGTTTTGGTGTTTTAATTATTGTTCGACCCAAGTAAAACCTTTGGGGTGATCTATGATAGTTGTTGATTTGATCTTGCTGAAAAAGAGAAACTTTTGCGCTCAGTCCAGGAATTTTCTAAAATTTTCAGAGCGTCGAATTGATCTGAAATTTTTACAAATGTTGATATACAAACTTCCTTGCTTTTCCTACATTTTAAGAGTTTTTAGAATTTCATAAGTATTCGAAGTTTACAGATTGCTAAAGACTATTCTGTTTTTGAAAGATTCTGTTTTCTTTGTGTTGTTTGCTTATTTTGATGTATCTATGGTTCGTATCGGGGGGTATGAGCCATGGAAAAGTTATAATACAGTAGTTATTACACAAATATAAATAAATAATGAGTTCACAACAGTACCTAAAGTGGTGATTTATTTTTCTTATACTAACGGATCTCATGAGTTTTCTGTTGAGTTTTGTGTTGTGAAGTTTTCAAGTTTTGGGTGAAGATTTGATGGACTATGGAATAAAGAGTGGCAAGATCCTAAGCTTGGGGATTCCCAAGGCACCCCAAGCCATATTCAAGGATAACAAAAAGCCTAAGCTTGGGGATGCTCCGGAAGGCATCCCCTCTTTCGTCTTCAATCCATCGATAAATTTACTTGAGGCTATATTTTGATTCACCGCATGATATGTGTTTTGCTTGGAGAATCTTGTATGATATGAAGGCATACACCATATTGATCTTTTTAATCTTTTTCAATCCTCTCATATCCCGGTTTCACCTATTCTCAAAAACTTCATCCACACAAAACTCAAAAAGAACTCGTGAGATAGGTTAGTACACATAATAATAAATCAGCTCTTTATGTACTTCCAAGCCAAGTTGCATAATAATTTTCAAACATTAGATACTGTATAATATCACTCCCACAATTTATATCTACCAACATAGGCAATGGAAACTATAGTATAAGTAGAGAACAGAACTATGGCAGCAATCTGTCTAAACAGAATGGTCTGTAGAAATTTATGAAAACAATGTACTTCTGTAACTAAAAAAATTATGAAAAATTAGGAAATTCTATAAAATTCATCTTAAAACACTGTGTAAAATTTTTATAAACTTTCCACGTTCGAGTAAAATATGAAAATTCAAACATTACAGCCAAAGTTTCTGTTTTTTACACAACACACATCAAAACATGCAATGCAAGCATCCTAAGCAATTCTTGGAAATTTTTATTGAAAAACAAGATTATAAATAACACCTAACAGATAAAAAAAATGAGACTCCAAGAAAAACTCATATTATGTGACGAATAAAAATATAGCTCCAAGTAAGATATACCAATAGTATTGAAGACGAAAGAGGGGATGCCTTCCGAGGCATCCCCAAGCTTAGACGTTTGAGTATTCCTTGAATATTACCTTGGCGGTGCCTTGGTCATCCCCAATACTAGGTTCTTGTCACTCCTTATTCTCCTCATATCGGTGTCTCACCCAAAACTTGAAAACTTCAATCACACAATACTTAACGAAACTTTGTGAGAAGGGTTAGTGTAATAAAGATAGATCTTTCACTTAGGTACTATCAAGACAAGATTAATAATTGTTCCCCATGATACCTAATATATTATATCATTCCCATAATTTATATTACTCTATATAATCTATAGGAACACTTGAAACAACCAAACTATGCATGCAAAACAGAATCTGTCAAAAACAGGACACTTTGTAAAGATCCGAATGATAACCATACTTCTCTGACTCTCAAAATTCTGGAAAATTAGAAAACCTCAAGTAATTTGCATATAAACGTTTTGTAAAAATTTCAGAATTTTTGGACGCTCCAGTAAAATCATATGATTCATATACTGGACTCAAAACTTTCTGTTTTTGCACAGAATCAAACAAGCAAGTATCCACACTATCCCAAAGGCTTTACTTGGCACTTTATTGAAATAAAAGACACAAAACATGATTAATACAGTATATTAATAATTTTAACACATAAAAACATAAATTAAAAGTGCTGGGTTTTCTCCCAACAAGCGCTTTTCTTTAATGACTTTTAGCTAGACATGATGATTTCAATGATGCTCGTATAGGAATAATAGTTGAAACATGCAAAAGAGCATCATGAATCTCATTAAAAGCACATTTATGTCTAATCCACTTCCTATGCATAGTTATTTTGTGAGCAAACAAATCATGGGAACAAGAATCAACTTGCATAGGAAGGCAAAACAAGCACAACTTCAAAACTTTGAACACATAGAGAGGAAACTTGATATTATTGCAATTCCTAAAAGCATATGTTCCTCCCTCATAATAATTTTATGTAGCATCATGAAGAAATTCCACAATATAACAAGCACATAAAGCATTATTTTCATGATATACAAGCATAAAATTTTACTACTCTCCTCATAAGCAATTTTCTTCCCATTCATAATAGTGGGAGCAAACTCAACAAAATAACTATCATGAGATACTTGATTGACATAACCACTTTGAATATTAAAATCATGATGACAATTTTCATGGTTGTCATTACTATTTATAGCATATATGTCATCACAATAATCATCATAAGTAGGAGGCATGCAATCATTATAACAAATTTTATCATTCAAAGTAGGGGGGATAAAAAGATCATCTTCATTAAGCACAGCATCCCCAAGCTTGGGAAAAACATTAATGCAGAAAATAAATTCTTAAACATGTCATTTTCATCAAACATAGCACCCCCAAGCTTGTGGCTTTGTATATCATAAACATAATCACTCTCATCATTAATGGTATGAATAGCACCAATAGTATAGTTATTATCCTCCTCCTCCAAGTTGGTGCCATAAATATTTTCAAGATTATAAGAAGTACCATTATCTTCCCAATTATAATTATCACAACAAGCAATAGGCATAAAAAAATCATCCTCAAGTGTATCATCTTCCACAACTATTTTTTATTCATTATCATGAGACCTATCAATAATGGGAGCAACATTATTTGGGAGAGATACCTCTTTGCCTTTACTTTTTCTTATTTTCTTCTTCTTCACCACATTATCTGTGGATTTATTTAATTCCTCCAAAATTCTTTTTGAAGAGTTTGGTTGAATAAAAATCTTCTCCTCATTACGTGATTTATCATAAGAAAAAATAGGAGGATATTGGGAAACCTCTTCCCCTTCATGATTATTGTCTTCCTCTTATATTTGTTTTCTTGTCTTTAAGTTATTGGCAATATAAGGATTCTCAATGCAATTTACCACGCAATACATATAGATTTCATTTAGATCAAAGTCAATCATGTTCATGAGAACCCAAGCTGGAACATCCTTAGTTTCATGTTTCATTTCTTCATACCCCAAGAATAGACTAAGTTCATTATGATGCTCAAGGGTAATGAGGTTATCACAATTTTTGGACACAATTCGATCATGAAATAATTCACATTGGAAATTAAAATGACCACTTTCATTGCAAAGTTCACAAGGATGGCGAGAAATATTAAGTCTTTCAGCACAAACATATAGCCTCTCTTGCAACCATCTAGTTTCTAAATATTTATGCCTCTTACAAAATCTATCTTCCCTTTTAGGAATGTCTTGACAAAATCTATGCACTCCACAAAATTGACATGCTTATAAGAAATATTTTTATCATGACTAGTGCAATCATCATTAGTACTACGGATATTCAAAGAATTCATACTAACAACATTGCAATCATGCTCATCACTCAAAGATTTAGTGCAAAACATTTTAATAACTTCTTCTTCTAACACTTGAGCATAATTTTCCTTTCCATCATTTTCACGAAAGATATTAAAAAGATGAAGCATATTAGGCAACCTCAATTCCATTTTTTGTAGTTTTCTTTTATAAAACCAAACAAGTGAAAAACAAGAAACTAAAAGATTTGATTGCAATATCTAAAAATATACCTTCAAGCACTCACCTCCCCGGCAACGGTGCCAGAAAAGAGCTTGATGTCTACTACACAACCTTCTTCTTGTAGACTCGTGTTGGGCCTCCAAGCACAGAGTTTTGTAGGACAGTAGCAATTTTCCCTCAAGTGGATGACATAAGGTTTATCAATCCGTGGGAGGTGTAGGATGAATATGGTCTCTCCCAAATTACCCTACAACCAAATAACAAAGAGTCTCTTGTGTCCCCAACACACCAAATACAATGGTAAATTGTCTAGGTGCACTAGTTCAGCGAAGAGATGGTCATACAAGTGCAATATGGATGGTAGATATAGGTTTTTGTAATCTGAAAATATAAAAACAACAAGGTAATAAATAGTAACCAGCAAGCAAAATGTTTTATAAACGCTTGGAAACAAGGCCTAGGGTCCATACTTTCACTAGTGCAATTTCTCTCAACAATATTGGCATAGTTGAATCATATGTAAATACCTCTTGTGTGAAAAAGAGTTCACTCCAAAGTCACAAATAGCGTAGAACTAACGAAGAAATTATTGTAGGGTATGAAGCCACCTCAAAGTTATCTTCTCCGATCAATATTATGGGCTATCCCTATAAGTGTCACAAATAGCCCTAGAGTTCGTACGAAAATAACACCTTAAGATACACATCAACCAAAACCCTAATGTCACCTAGATACTCCAATGTCACCACAAGTACCCATGGGCTTGATTATACGATATGCATCACATAATTTCAGATTCATCATGTTCAATCCAACACAAAGAACTTCAAAGAGTGCCCCAAAGTTTCTACCGGAAAGTCAAGACAAAAACATGTGCCAACCCCTATGCATAGATTCCCATGGTCACGGAACCCGCAAGTTGGTCACCAAAACATACATCAAGTGGATCAATAGAACATCCCATTATCACCATGGATATCCCATCGCAAGACATACATCAAGTGTTCTAAAATCCTTCAAGGCCCAATCCTATAAGAAAACTTCAAGGGAAAACTCAATTCATCACAAGAAGATGGAGAGGGGAAAACACCATATGATTCAATCTATATCAATAAAGCTCACGGTACATCAAGATCGTGCCATCTCAAGAACACGAGAGAGAGATAGAGATCAAACACATAGCTACCAGTACATACCCTCGGCCCGAGGGTGAACTACTCCCTCCTCATCATGGAGACCGCCGGGATGATGAAGATGGCCTCCGGTGATGGTTTCCCCCTCCGGCAGGGTGCCGAAATGGGCTCTAGTTTTTCGTGGCTCTGGAGGCTTGCGGCAGCGGAACTTCCGATATAGGTTTATTTTGAGAGGTTCCTCTATTTATAGGAATTTATGGCGGTGAAAACAAGTTAGGATGGGCCACGAGGTGACGACAAGCCAGGAAAGCGCACCCTAGGGGGCGGCCCCGGGCTTGTGGTGTCCTCGTGGCTCCCCTGGCCCAACTCCAACTCTCAGTGGGCTTCTTCTGGTCCATAAAAGTCACCGTAGATTTTTATTCCATTCGGGCTCCGTTTGATATTCCTTTTTTTATAGTAAAATGATTGTAAAACATCCAAGAATGATCATATAACAGTATGGAACAAGCAAAACGTATAGTGTTGGAAATATTCCCTAGAGGCAATAATAAAATGGTTATTATTGTATTTCCTAGTTCATGATAATTGTCTATTGTTCATGCTATAATTGTGTTAACCGGAAACCGTAATACATGTGTGAGTACATAAACCACAACATGTCCCTAGTAAGCCTCTAGTTGGCTAGCTCGTTGATCAATAGATGGTCATGGTTTCATGGCCATGGACATTGGATGTCGTTGATAACGGGATCACATCATTAGGAGAATGATGTGATGGACAAGACCCAATCCTAAGCATAGCACAAGATCGTGTAGTTCGTTTTCTACAGCTTTTCAATGTCAAGTATCGTTTCCTTAGACCATGAGATTGTGCAACTCCCGGATACCGTAGGAATGCTTTGGGTGTGCCAAACGTCACAACATAACTGGGTGGCTATAAAGGTGCACTATGGGTATCTCCGAAAGTGTCTGTTGGGTTGGCATGAATCGAGACTGGGATTTGTCACTCCTTGACGGAGAGGTATCTCTGGGTCCACTCGATAAGAAATCATCATAATGAGCACAATGTGACTAAGGAGTTAGCCGCGGGATGACGTGTTATGGAACGAGTAAAGAGACTTACCGGTAACGAGATTGAACAAGGTATAGAGATACCGACGATCGAATCTCGGGCAAGTATCATACCGATAGACAAAGGGAATTGCATACGGGATTGATTGAATCCCCGACATCGTGGTTCATCCGATGAGATCATCATGGAGCATGTGGGAGCCAACATGGGTATCCAGATCCCGCTGTTGGTTATTGACCGAGAGGTGTCTCGGTCATGTCTACGTGTCTCCCGAACCCGTAGGGTCTACACACTTAAGGTTTGATGATGCTAGGGTTATAGGGAAATGGTATACGTGAATACCGAAGGTTGTTCGGAGTCCCGGATGAGATCCCGGACGTCATGAGGAGCTCCGTAATGGTCTGGAGGTAAAGATTGATATATAGGAAGTCCAGTTTTGGTCACCGGAAAGTTTTCGGGCTCATCGGTAGTGTACCGGGAGTGCCCGGAGGGTGCCGGAGGAGGAGGTGTACCAGCCCTTATTGGGCTGGCTAAGACCTTCCGGAAGGGCCCATGTGGCTGGAGATAAGGAGATAGGGCAAAGGAGTTTGAAAAGGAGGAGATCCACCTCCCTTGTGGGAGGTGGACTCTCCCCCTAGTTCGGCCGAACCTCTCCTCCTTGGAGGAGGGGCCAAGGCAGCCCTCCCTCTCCCTCCTCCTATATATATGCAAGGGTTTGGGATGATTTGAGACATGACTTCTCTCTCTCTTGACGCAGCCCTACCCTTCCTCTTCCTCGTTCTCCGTAGTGCTTGGCGAAGCCCTGCCGGAGTCCACGTAGCTCCACCGTCACCACGCCGTCGTGCTGCCGGAGCTCTCCCTCAACCTCTCCTTCCTCCTTGCTAGATCAAGTCGTAGGAGACGTCATCGGGCTGCACGTGTGTTGAACACGGAGGCGCCGTTGTTCGGCGCTGAGATCGGAATCCACCGCGATCTGAATCGCTATGAGTACGACTCCACCAACCGCGTTCTTGTAACGCTTCCGCTTAGCGATCTTCAAAGGTATGAAGATGCAATCTCTCCTCACTCGTTTCTGGTTTCTCCATGGATAGATCTTGGTGATCATCGGAAATGTTTTGATTTACTACTACGTCTCCCAACAGTGGTATCAGAGCTAGGTCTATGCGTAGAATCTATGCACGAGTAAAACACAAGTTGTTGTGGGCGTCGATTTTGTTAATATGCTTACCACTACTAGTCTTATCTTGATTCGGCGGTATTGTGGGATGAAGCGGCCCGGACTAACTTTACACGTACGCTTACATGAGATTGCTTCCACCGCCTGACATGCACTTGTTGCATAAGGTGGCTAGCGGGTGTCTGTCTCTCCCACCTTAGTCGGATTGGATTCGATGAAAAGGGTCCTTATGAAGGTTAAATAGCAATTGGCATATCACGTTGTGGTTTTGGCGTAGGTAAGAAACGTTCTTGCTAGAAACCTATAGCAGCCACGTATAAACTTGCAACTACAAATTAGATGTCGTCTAACTTGTTTTTGCAGCATATGCCTTGTGATGTGATATGGCCAAAGGATGTGATGTGATGCATTGTGATGTATGAGATTGATCATGTTCTTGTAATAGGATTCACGACTTGCATGTCGATGAGTATGACAACCGGCAAGAGCCATAGGAGTTGTCTTATTTTATTGTATGACCTACGTGTCAATCATAAACGCCATGTAATTACTTTACTATATTGCTAAACGTTAGCTATAGTAGTAGAAGTAATAGTTGGCAAGGCAACTTCATGAAGACACGATGATGGAGATCATGGTGTCGTGCCGGTGACAGTGATGATCATGGTGCCCCGAAGACGGAGATCAAAGGAGCAAGATGATATTGGCCATATCATGTCACTATATTGATTGCATGTGATGTTTATCATGTTTACATCTTATTTGCTTAGAACGACGGTAGTAAATAAGATGATCTCTCAATAAAATTTCAAGGAAAGTGTTCACCCTAACTGTGCACCGTTGCTAAGGACCGTCGTTCCGAAGCACCACGTGATGATCGGGTGTGATATGTTCTAACATTCACATACAACAGGTGTAAGCCAGATTTACACATGCAGAACACTTAGGTTGACTTGTCGAGCCTAGCATGTACAGACATGGCCTCGGAACACGGAAGACCGAAAGGTCGAACATGAGTCGTATAGAAGATACGATCAACATGGAGATGTTCACCATGGATGACTAGTCCGTCTCACGTGATGATCGGACACGGGCTAGTTGACATGGATCATGTGTCACTTGGATGACTAGAGAGATGTCTATCTAAGTGGGAGTTCGTTAAATAATTTGATTATGTGAACTTAAGTATCATGAACTTAGTCTAAAATTACCTTTACAATCTACATTGTAGATCAAATGGCCAACACGAATGTCACCCTCAATTTCAACGCGTTCCTAGAGAAAACCAAGCTGAAAGATGATGGAAGCAACTATGCGGACTGGGTCCATGGCTTGAGGATCATCCTCATAGCTACCAAGAAATTGTATGTCCTTGATGCACCACTAGGTGACCCACCCCTTCTCCCAGCAGAGCAAGACGTTACGAACACTTGGCATTCTCGCTGCGATGATTACTCCCTTGTTCAGTGCGGCATGCTTTACAGTTTAGAACCGGGGCTCCAAAAGCGTTTTGAGAAACACGGAGCATATGAGATGTTCCAAGAGCTGAAACTGGTTTTCCAAGCTCATGCCCGGGTCGAGAGATATGACGTCTCTGACAAGTTCTTCAGCTATAAGATGGAGGGGAATAGTTCTGTCAGTGAGCACATCCTCAAGATGTCTGGGCTTCACAACCGCTTGACTCAGCTGGGAGTTAATCTCCCGGATGACTCGGTCATTGATAGAATCCTCCAGTCGCTTCCACCTAGCTACAAAAGCTTTGTGATGAACTACAACATGCAGGGGATGGAGAAGTCCATTCCTGAGTTGTACTCGATGCTGAAATCAGCGGAGGTCAAGATCAAAAAGGAGCATCAAGTGTTGATGGTAAAACAGACCACTAGTTTCAAGAAAGGCAAGGGTAAGAAGAACTTCAAGAAGGACGGCAAAGCTGTTGCCATGCCCGGTAAGCAAGTTGCCGGGAAGGAGAAGAACAAGAATGGACCCAAGCCTAAGACTGAGTGTTTTTATTGCAAGGGTATCGGTCACTGGAAGCGGAACTGCCCCAAGTACTTAGCAGATAAGAAGGACGGCAATATTAAAGGTATATGTGATATACTTGTTGTTGATGTGTACCTAACCAGCGCTCGTAGTAGCTCCTGGGTATTTGGTACCGGTGCAGTTTCTCACATTTGTAACTCCAAGCAGGAGCTGTGGAATAAGCGGAGGCTGGCAAAGGACGAGGTGACGATGCGCGTTGGGAATGGTTCCAAGGTCGATGTGATCGCCGTCGGCATGCTACCTCTACATCTACCTTCGGGATTAGTGTTAAACCTTAATAATTGTTATTTAGTACCAGCTTTGAGCATGAACATTGTGTCTGGATCTCGCTTGATGCGAGATGGCTACTCATTTAAATCTGAGAATAATGGTTGTTCTATTTATATGAGAGAAATGTTTTATGGTCATGCCCCGCTGGTCAATGGTTTATTTTTGATGAATCTCGAACGTGATGTTACACATGTCCATAGTGTGAGTACCAAAAAGTGTACGGTTGATAACGATAGTCCCACTTACATGTGGCACTGCCGCCTTGGTCATATTGGTGTCAAACGCATGAAGAAGCTCCATACTGATGGACTTTTGGAGTCTCTTGATTTTGAATCATTTGACACATGTGAACCATGCCTCATGGGCAAGATGACCAAGACTCCGTTCTCCGGAACAATGGAGCGAGCAACTGACTCGTTGGAAATAATACATACCGATGTATGCGGTCCAATGAGTGTCGAGGCTCATGGTGGCTACCGTTATGTTCTCACCCTCACTGATGACTTAAGTAGATATGGGTATATCTACTTAATGAAACACAAGTTTGAAACCTTTGAAAGGTTCAAGGAATTTCAGAGTGAGGTAGAGAATCAACGTGACAGGAAAATAAAGTGCCTACGATCTGATCGTGGCGGAGAATAATGAATTCACGAGTTTGGCACGCACCTAAGGAAATGTGGAATTGTTTCACAACTCACGCCGCCTGGCACACCTCAACGAAATGGTGTGTCTGAACATCGTAATCGCATTCTATTGGATATGGTGCGATCTATGATGTCTCTTACCGACTTACCACTATCATTTTGGCGATATGCATTAGAGACTGCCACATTCACTTTAAATAGGGCACCGTCAAAGTCCGTTGAGACGACACCGTATGAATTATGGTTTGGAATGAAACCTAAGCTGTCGTTTCTCAAAGTTTGGGGATGCGATGCTTATGTGAAGAAACTTCAACCTGAGAAGCTCGAACCCAAAGCGGAAAAGTGCATCTTCATAGGATATCCCAAAGAGACTATTGGGTATACCTTCTACCTACGATCCGAGGGCAAAGTCTTTGTTGCCAAGAATGGATCCTTTCTCGAGAAAGAGTTTCTCTCGAAAGAAGTAAGTGGGAGGAAAATAGAACTTGATGAGGTAATTGTACCTCCACTCGAACCGGAGAGTAGCGTAGCACAGGAAGTTGTTTCTGTGGAGCCTACACCGGCTGGAGAGGAAGTTAATGATGATGATCATGAAACTTCAGATCAAGTTACTGTTGAATGTCGAAGGTCCAATAGGACACGTTCCGCACCAGAGTGGTACGACAACCCTGTCCTGGAGATCATGTTGTTGGACAACGGTGAACCTTCAAACTATGAAGAAGCAATGGTCGGCCCGGATTCCAACAAATGGCTTGAGCCCATGAAATCCGAGATAGGATCCATGTATGAGAACAAATTATGGACTTTGGTGGACTTGCCTGTTGATAAGCGAGCCATAGAAAATAAATGGATCTTTAAGAAGAAGACTGACGCGGATGGTAATGTGACCGTCTATAAGGCTCGACTTGTCGCTAAGGGTTATCGACAAGTTCAAGGAATTGACTGCGATGAGACTTTCTCACCTATAGCGATGCTGAAGTCTGTCCAAATCATGTTAGCAATTGCCGTATTTTATGATTATGAGATTTGGCAAATGGACGTCAAAACGGCATTCCTTAATGGTTTCCTTAAGGAAGAACTGTATATGATGCAGCCGGAAGGTTTTGTCGATCCTAAAGATGCTAACAAGGTATGCAAGCTCCAGCGCTCCATCTACGGGCTGGTGCAAGCATCTCAGAGTTGGAACATTCGCTTTAATGAAGTGATTAAAGCGTTTGGGTTTGTACAGGTTTATGGAGAACCCTGTATTTACAAGAAAGTGAGTGGGAGCTCTGTAGCATTTCTCATATTATATGTGGATGACATACTAATAATGGGAAATGATATAGAACTCTTGGAAAGTATAAAGGCCTACTTGGACAAGTGTTTTTCAATGAAGGACCTTGGAGAAGCTGCTTATATATTAGGTATTAAGATCTATAGAGATAGATCGAGACGCCTCATAGGTCTTTCACAAAGCACATACATTGAAAAGATATTGAAGAAGTTCAATATGGATTAGTCCAAGAAGGGGTTATTGCCTGTGTTACAGGGTGTGAGATTGAGTACGACTCAATGCCCGACCACGGCAAAGGATAGAGAAGAGATGAGTGTCATCCCCTATGCTTCAGCCATAGGCTCTATTATGTATGCCATGCTGTGTACCAGACCTAAGGTGAACCTTGCCATAAGTTTGGTAGGGAGGTACCAAAGTGATCCCGGAGGGGAACACTGGACAACGGTCAACAATATCCTAAAGTACCTGAAAAGGACAAAGGACATGTTTCTCGTATATGGAGGTGCCGAAGAGCTCGTCGTAAAGGGTTACGTCAATGCTAGCTTCGACATAGATCTGGACGACTCCAAGTCGCAATTTGGATAAGTGTATGTTTTGAATGGAGGGGCAGTCAGCTGGTGCAGCAGCAAGCAAAGCGTCGTGGCGGCATCTCCATATGAAGCGGAGTACATAGCGGCTTCGGAAGCAGCAAAGGAAGGAGTCTGGATGAAGGAGTTCATCACCGACCTAGGAGTAATTCCAAGTGCGTCGGGCCCGATGACTCTATTCTGTGACAACACTGGAGCTATTGCCCTTGCGAAGGAGCCTAGGTTTCACAAGAAGACAAGACACATCAAGCGCCGCTTCGACTCCATTCGTGATTACATTCAGGAGGGAGATATAGATATTTGTAAAGTGCATACGGATCTGAATGTCGCAGATCCGTTGACTAAACCTGTCTCACGAGCTAAACATGATCAACACTAGATTGTTATGGGTGTACGATTCATCACAATGTAACTAGATTATTGACTCTAGTGCAAGTGGGAGACAGTTGGAAATATGCCCTAGAGGCAATAATAAAATGGTTATTATTGTATTTCCTAGTTCATGATAATTTTCTATTGTTCATGCTATAATTGTGTTAACCGGAAACCGTAATACATGTGTGAATACATAGACCACAACATGTCCCTAGTAAGCCTCTAGTTGGCTAGCTCGTTGATCAATAGATGGTCATGGTTTCATGGCCATGGACATTGGATGTCATTGATAACGGGATCACATCATTAGGAGAATGATGTGATGGACAAGACCCAATCCTAAGCATAGCACAAGATCGTGTAGTTCGTTTGCTAAAGCTTTCAATGTCAAGTATCGTTTCCTTAGACCATGAGATTGTGCAACTCCCAGATACCGTAGGAATGCTTTGGGTGTGCCAAACGTCAAAACGTAACTGGGTGGCTATAAAGGTGCACTACGGGTATCTCCGAAAGTGTCTGTTGGGTTGGCACGAATCGAGACTGGGATTTGTCACTCCGTATGATGGAGAGGTATCTCTGGGCCCACTCGGTAAGACATCATCATAATGAGCTCAATGTGACTAAGGAGTTAGCCACGGGATGATGTGTTATGGAACAAGTAAAGAGACTTGCCGGTAACGAGATTGAACAAGGTATATACATACCGACGATCGAATCTCGGGCAAGTATCATACCGATAGACAAAGGGAATTGCATACGGGATTGATCGAATCCCCGACATCGTGGTTCATACGATGAGATCATCGTGGAGCATGTGGGAGCCAACATGGGTATCCAGATCCCGCTGTTGGTTATTGACCGGAGAGGTGTCTCGGTCATCTCTACGTCTCCTGAACCCGTAGGGTCTACACACTTAAGGTTCGATGACGCTAGGGTTATAGGGAAATGGTATACGTGATTACGGAAGGTTGTTCGGAGTCCCAGATGAGATCCCAGATGTCACGAGGATCTCCAGAATGGTCCAGAGGTAAAGATTGATATATAGGAAGTCCAGTTTTGGTCACCGGAAAGTTTTCGGGCTCATCGGTAGTGTACCGGGAGTGCCGGGAGGGTGCCGGAGGACCCCCGGGAGGGGTGTGACGACCAAAGGACTTCGTGGGCCCTTAGAGGAGGTGTACCAGCCCTTATTGGGCTGGCCAAGACCTTCCGTAAGGGCCCATGCGGCTGGATATAAGGAGATAGGGCAAAGGAGTTCGAAAAGGAGGAGATCCACCTCCCTTGTGGGAGGTGGACTCTCCCCCTAGTTCGGCCAAACCTCTCCTCCTTGGAGGAGGGGCCAAGGAAGCCCTCCCTCTCCCTCCTCCTATATATATGCAAGGGTTTGGGATGCTTTGAGACACGACTTCTCTCTCTCTCTCGGCGCAGCCCTACCCTTTCTCTTCCTCGTTCTCCGTAGTGCTTGGCGAAGCCCTGCCGGAGTCCACATAGCTCCACCGTCACCACGCCGTCGTGCTGCCGGAGCTCTCCCTCAACCTCTCCTTCCTCCTTGCTAGATCAAGGCGTAGGAGACGTCATCGGGCTGCACGTGTGTTGAACGCGGAGGCGCCGTTGTTCGGCGCTGAGACCGGAATCCACCACGATCTGAATCGCTGCGAGTACGACTCCACCAACTGCGTTCTTGTAACGCTTTTGCTTAGCGATCTTCAAAGGTATGAAGATGCAATCTCTCCCCACTCATTGCTGGTTTCTCCATGGATAGATCTTGGTGATCGTAGGAAAAATTTATATTTACTACTACGTCTCCCAACATATAGATACGTTGGAGACGTATCAAGAATGCCCTAACACAGGACTCCCTTAGTAGTCCCCGAACTTGCCTCCAACACCCAGAGTCTTCAGCTTCAATTTCTATGCGAACAGAGTCTTCGGCTTGCGAGGTGAGTTCCTTCTGCTAAACCATAGTTCGGCCTCCGATGACAAATAGTTTTCCGCACTGTAGCATGTCCGAATCCTGTGAGATAAGTTGGCTTTTGATGGCCAAGCGTCGGGAAAAGGTAATGTTTCCTGACGACCTTTCTAACGAAAGTTCACAGCCCACCACAACCACTAGGCCAGTTACAGGCACTCGATGCATGGTTCGAGGCCGTTCCGTCCACACGATCTCTCCATATATAGATCGTGTCCCATTTTATATGGGATGTAGTTAATCATACGCCCACAACGGCTCGTGCATCTCGGGAAGTGGAGGGAATCACGATGCAACAAGGGGAACCCGAATCGACACACCTCATACAAGGAGAAAGAAAACCCAAGAGGCCCCTTACGCTCTACATGTGACATCTCCGCCTCCCATTCTCTTGTGGCTTCAGAGCACAGGTCTAGGTTTCTTCCACCCCTGCTTCCGAGCTCAACAATGGCGGGCTCCAATGGCCAGTGGGAGGTTTCCATGGTAAGCAACCAAGACATCCTCGACCTTAAGAAGGGCGGCTACCTCCCCGTCGATATTCCTCATCATGCGGCGGAGAAGGGACAAGTAGTCCCCACCCCCAGGCCAGGCGAGCGGATAGTGTTCATCCCCCACTTCATCAGGGAGTTGAGCTTTCTTCTCCACCCCTTTGTCAGGGGTTTAATGTTCTTCTACGGCCTCGACTTCCATGACCTTCCGTCGAACTCCATCATGCACCTCTCTGCTTTCATCCTCCTCTGCAAGGAATTCCTGCACGTCGAGCTGCACTTTGGGCCCTGGCTGTAGGTCTTCAACGTCAAGTCAAAGTGTGTCAGCAGCAAGCATGCCGACTGCGGTGGTGCTATCATCGGCAAGCTCATGCACATCGACTGGCCGGCGGGCACCCTCATCGACACCATCAAGGGGTGGTAGAAGGAGTGGTTCTACATCGCCGAACCATAGGAACAAGGTCTGCACCCCACCGCCGCATTCAGATCCGGTCCTCCGACCAGACTAGCTTCATTGATCGAGAAGGGTCTCGTCTGGGGGTCGGGCAAGGAGGTGGCCGATCTACAAAAGCGGATCCGCTCCTTGGCCGAGAACGGCACCAAACTGGCCGATGTAGTCCAGGTAAAGTTTCGAAGATGCATTCTCCCCTGCCAGCGCTGGGACACTCCCCTGTGGGCTCAGAAACTCGACGCCGAGCCCACAGTCCGGAAACTCTTCCGCACTACGCGAGAGAAGCTATGGAAAGCGTTCTTCAAATCAATGAAGAGATGGCCTACCGAGGAGGAGGACAAGGGCCTTCACGTCGACAAGCCGGACTCCGAGGTACGACTCATCCTAGCCTGATGTCCGATATGTTTATGCAGAGATGGCTAAAGAAAGCCATCAATATCTGCAGTCGGCTCCTAAGCCCGAAGACGAGAGGACCAGGCTGCTAGCCAAGATGCTCGTGGAGAAGCCCTACGAGACTCCCAAGAAGAAGGAGAAGAAGAAGAAACTAGGTCAGGCTGGCCTCCGCATCAAAGATCAGCCTGATGCTACTTCCGAAAACGCTCCCGCCTCCTTGAATCAGGAGGAGGCCAAAGAGGAAGAAGAGGAGGAGGAGGAGGTCGAGAGCAAGGGGGGAGGCGATCCCCCCGCACCAAGAAGAGAACGTCATCTTCGGACGCCCCACGGCAGGCAGCTTCTCCTGACCCTAAGAGGGCGTGGCAAGCGCGGATGATCCTGTCCGACAGCTCGGACTCGAGCTCTGCGTCCGAAGATGCTGAAGAGGTTCCACGAAGGAGCCTCAGGGTCAAGCCCCCTCCATCCAGGTTAGGATCTGAAGACCCTTCTTTCTGTCGCCAATAGGCTCAAAGTTTGCTAACACACAGGTTGTTGGTCCAACAGCCCGCCGCATGTCATCCCTACCGAGGTTATATCGGATGAGGAGACCCCGCCTGCCGAACTGGCGGAGAGTGGGGACGCCTCACAGCCCACCACTCCAGGCCCTACGAAGGATGTCGTGGAGGTGTCGTCCCAACACTCTCCAATGGAGGCGGACGCAAGGGGCGCAAGGAATGCCCCCATGGCCGAAGCTAATGCTTCGGCCATCGAAGAATAGGGGACAATTCCCTGCCCGGACACCGAGGAGACCAGACGGGCGGATAATCAGTCCCCTCCGAGAACGTCTCCAGAGTGCATGGTGCCTCTGGAGGCATCTGTCCAATCCCTGGTACGATGTGTGAACGAGAAAACCAATCATCCCCGGCACCGCGGACCAACGAGTGGTCGACCATGGGAGGTCTCTATCAAGCGCCTCCATCCCCGAGGAGCACCGCACCCTAATGGGTGCGGTATTACAAAGCGTCCAGTCCGTTGACAACAGACTGAAGGAGGCCTTCAAAGGTCTCCTTGCAGGCTTTCAAGTAAGTTGCCCGTTGTTTTTGTTGAGATCTCATTTAGTCGTGTTGTATGCATGGCAGCCCTCGATCCCTAGGTGAGTTTGAACAACCTTGCCTAGGGGTCATCTCTATAGTTCAGGTAGTAAGTGCCGATGTAATGTATGCATTATGTGCGGTGTAGTCATCATCATCGGTGGCGACCAGAAACGGCGCCAAACTGGACGAGCAAAATTGGAAGCTCAAGCGCTCCGAGGATAAGGTGGAAGCCCTCAACAAGAGGTTCGACGAGGCACATGGTAAGTTCGAATTGAATTTTATTATTCCCCGGATTCTGTTGATGTAGATTCCTATTTATATAAGGTTTTAACCTTGTTGCGGCCTCGTCGAAAGAGACCGATAATCTCAAGGCCGAGCTTCAATGTGCGAAAGATGAAGCGGTCGTGGAGAAGGCGGCAGCCAAAGAGCCGGCCACTGCTCTCCCTCCCTATGAGCCACCAGTGATAAACATGGCGGAAATACATGATGAGATCAAGGATGCTAGCAATAAGTGCGAGTCCTTGGAGCAAAAGAACAAGTCGGTCTCGACCGAACTGTCCTCCCGAGGTCCGATCTCCAGAAGGAGCGGATAGACAGACGGTTCTTTGAGGAACAAGTTTGGAAGGCCAAGGAGATAGCCGATGGTAAGCCGTACTTCCTAAAGTGCATATTCAGGAATAGCAAATTCGAATTGTTGACCCGGGTGTGGCGATCCTCACGCGCGGCCGCCGATCTTCGGAAGAGTGTGGCAGACGCCAATCAGTTGCTTGCCTTGCGGGGAGAGGAAGACGAAGCTCGGATCTTCTGGGCACAATTCGGAGCCCCCGAGCGTCCTCCTCCTCTGGTGGAGCAGATGAAGCAACTGATGGAGATGCACCAGATGGCGGAGCCGACCATCAAGGACCTCTGCATCTGTCTATGGCCCCGCGAGCCAGTCCCAGGCAGCTACTTAGGCCTGGTGCAACGGCTGATTGATGCGATGCCCCACCTCGACGCCATCAAGCATTCCTCCTGCATCGAAGGAGTCTGGATGGCCCTTGCCAAGGACAAAGTGCACTGGCTAGGGCTCAATCCGATGAAGGTCGCCACCGATCCACCACCGCCCGGAAAGGAGCACCGATGTCCCGAGCTCTACTTCGATGGAGTAATGGAGAGTGCGCGGGTGATAGCGTCGTAGTGTTCGGGAGAAAAAATATATTTGAATGAGATTGTAATGTGTGCAAAGACTTGTTTATAATTTTCAATAATATTAGTATCCACACTTAAATTGTTTTTGCATTCCTTTATAACTCCTGTATGGTTGTTTGATACTGAAAGATGCGAGTCGTCGGCTTCGGCCCCCACGTAGATACTACATGGGGTGTCTATGCCAATGCACTACGATCCTTAGACAAATTATAGGAACCTGAAGGCAATTTAGTGCGGCAGACTAGGAAATCGTACTATTATGCTTTATTTCTTTTACTTAACTGAAGGGGCGCAAAAAGGACGGCGGGAAGCGTATGATTAGACACCGGGGTTTTTGCGATGTTCGGACGAGCCGAGGCCGAAGCCGACATCATAGGGCTTTCTCATAGGGCAAATTCCTCGTATAACATGGAATAACCACTTACGAAGGTTGAAGTGTAATACTTCTAACTTGGGGTTCACAGATCGGTTCGCGCATACTATGCCAGTCCGTTTTCGGCTTTCTCCCCTAAGGTGCTTGATCGAACTATCCGTAAGCACAATCGCAGGGGTGCTCCCTTTGCCCTTTTAGCCGAAAGAGCGAAAAATAAAGGGGCAAGCACAGGAGCCAGGCAACCCAAATTAATGACCAAAGACATAGTTCGGAAACCGATGCATATAAAGCGAATGCCAAGACGCCAAACGCACAATGGTTAAGGCGATTTATGTTTGAAATCGAGCCCCCGGTCTATTAGCCGGTGAACTTGAGTCATACCGAATAGGTTCACGAGAAGAGGTAGGGAAAAAGTATATGACGAAAACAGGACAAATAGGGCGTACGTGCGCCAAGGAATTTTGCGTTTCCTCAACAACTCTTATAACTCGGATTGCCGAAGCAGCTGTTTACAAGTATGTGACAAGAATAAAAGTCCTACAAGAGCTGTTGTACTAGGGGTCTTCGATTGGTGACCAGCCGCCTCCGATATGCCCTGTTGCTAGTTGACTCCTGCTTTCGATGTACCTTGATGGTTGTTGATGCGGGTGGATTTTGCGAAAAAAATCTTGAAAGGCCGCTGTGTTTAAAGGTGAGCTTTGTGCCATCCGCGGTCTCTTTTAGGAGCATCTGCAGTTTGTCCGAAGACGTGTAGATGGTAATAGTTTGGAACAACCGTACGCCTATCATAAGTTCCCCACCGCTACCCATGGAATCTTAAGTGCAAAGTTGTGCATCCTCGGCACATACTTTGCTGGTCCTAAGGTTGTGCGGTGGGGCGAGTCCCTATTGAGGGGAGGAAGGAGGGTCGGAGTGCTCGTTCTGAATCCAAACTCGCTTCCCGGCGTTCCGCGCCTTTACAGCCAATGTCGAAGCTTGCCAGTCATCTTTGTAGCTGAATTCGTCCGCTAGTGCCAGTGCATGTTCCTCCGTTCTAAGGGACCACTCTGTATTGCCGTTGACAGTGATGACCCCCTTGGGGCTCGGCATCTTGAGCTTGAGGTATGCGTAATGAGGGACCATGTTGAACTGAGCAAACGCCATCCGGTCGAGCAGTGCATGATAGCAGCTACAAAATGGCACGATGTCGAAGACCAAATCCTCGATGCGGAAGTTATCGGGCGAGCCGAACACAACCTCCAGGGTTACAGAGCCCGTACATCGGGCCTCAACACCTGGGATCGCTCCCTTGAAGGTAGTGCTGCTAGGTTTGATCCTTGACGGATCTATACCCATCTTCTTCACCGTGTCCGAGTAAATCAGAATGAGGCTACTTCCTCCGTTCATTAGGACTTTAGTGAGGTGATACCCATCTATAATGGGATCTAGGACGAGGGCAGCCGAGCCCCCATGTCGGATACTGGTCGGATGGTCACGCCGGTCAAAGGTGATCGGGTATGCAGACCATGGGTTATACTTCGGAGCTGCAGGCTCCATGGCATAGACCTCCCGAAGGGCCTGCTTTCTCTCTTTCTTAGGTATGTGGGTGGTGTATATCATATTCACCGTTTTGACTTCGGGAGGAAAATTTTTCTGCCCGCCACCTATTGGACCACAAGGCTCTTCTTCGTCCTTGCTGCGCAAGCTCTTGCCCTGGTCTTCGGGTGGTATTTTGCCAGCCTGTTTAAACACCCAACAGTTGCAGTGTGTACGATTGGCTGGCTTCTCTGATGTTCCATGGATTTGGCAAGTCCTGTCCATGATCTTCTCGAGCTAAGTGGGTCCATCTCGATTGCCTTTAGGGGGCTTCTTCCGCTGCCCGGGTCGGGAGTTGCGGAATCCGGCGTTGACCGTCGTGTCATCAGTGTCGTTACTATTGTGCTGACGTTTGTTCTTATTGCGCTTCGGCTTTGAGTTGCCATCATGCACTTCAGGTGCCACAGGATCTTCCGAATTGTGGATGCGTCTTGCGAGCTAGTTATCTTCGCCCGTGCAAAAGAGGGTCATGAGGGAGGTAAGGGCGGACATAGTCCGAGGTTTGTCCTGGCCTAGCTGGCAGGCCAGCCACTCGTCCCGGATATTGTGCCAGAAGGATCCTATAGCCTCCGCATCCGGACATTCGACGATTTGGTTCTTTTTAGTCGAGAACCGGTTTCAGAACTGCCGGGCAGACTAGCCGGGCTTCTAGACGACGTTGCTGAGGTCGAAAGAGTCCGGCGGGCGGGCATAGGTTCCCTGGAAGTTAGAGTGAAATGCTTCCTCCAAATCTTCCCAGCATCCCGTGGAGTTTTCGGGGAGGTTGTTTAACCAGTGCATAGCTGGCCCCTGAAGCTTAAGAGGTAAGGATTTGATGGCATGGAGATCATCTCCTTGTGTCATGTGGATATGGAGGATAAAGTCCTCGATCCATATAGCTGGATCAGTGGTCCCGTCATACTGTTCTATATTTATAGGCTTAAGCCCTTCGGGGAATTGATGCCGCATTACTTCATCTGTGGAGCACAGTGGGTGGGCGGCGCCTCTGACCCGAGCTATGTCCAGCCTGTATTCGGTGTTTGTATGGGACCGGTTGCGTTCTCGGCCTCTATGATTTTGGTCGAACCATGGCCTATATTCTCCCCTTTTGTCTGGCAGTAATCTCTGTATCGATAGATGGATCTTGTACGTCCTGCTCTATGATTTAAGTCATCGCGCAGGTCGAACCGGTCATTCGGCTCGAATGGCTCCTTACCTTGTCTTAGAGGCATCGTCGGTATATAAACGGTGTCTTTAGCCGCTCTGTCATGCCCAAGAGGAGGGCTGTCCAGCTCGTCATATTTGGTCCAATGCGGAGACGGGGTGTTAGTGAGCTCGTCATCGAATTATGGCAGCAGCCGCCTCCGAGGGTAGCTTTTGGTCTGGTTTGACAAACCAGTGTCGTATGCTTCTTCGTCTAAGAGGTCTTTCGTCCATCGATTAGTGAGGTCAGCCTGTACAGCTTTGAGTTGCCGCTCTTTGGCCTTCAGGCTGCGAGCCGTAGCTATGAGCCACTGCCTGATTTCTTCATGATTCTCGAGGTTATTAGGGATGTACAAGTCATCAGCTTCTAGTAAGTCTTCCTCCTCGACGGGGGGAAGGTAATCGCCTCCTTCGGGGTCCTTGACGGTATCGGGGTCGTTTTGGTCCGCATGTTCGTCTGGACCCTCGAACGGGTGCTCGGGCACATCGGGATGATCATGATCGGCAGGGGCATTACCATCCCTGCTGCTGATAATAGTTTGTCTTTCCTTTTTCCTTTTGGACCGCTTATGCGATTTCCGGCGCCTTGATGGTGCGTCGCACGATTTATCACTGTCGTTGTGAGGCGTGTTGTCGCCATTGGTGGCAGGAGTATCCACCATGTAAACATCATAATAGAAGTGGCAGTCCAACTCCCGGGGTTAAAGGGGGTGGGAGCATGGTCCTCTTCATCCATGTATTCTGCCTCCTTAGAGGCATAGTCTAGCACGTCGGTTAAGTCTTCGACGGTGGCAATCAAGTGGGTGGTGGGTGGGTCGAAAAGCTCGTCCTTGCACAAACTGTAACCGGGCCGGACATAGATCGAGGCTGGATCGTCGGCGATTTTTAATGATGAGAATTGCTCCAAGGCTTCGTTGACCGCTGAGGGCCCATTTGATCCAGCTGTTCAGGACTCGTAGAGTCAACCCCCATGAAGCCCACCCATGGGGAGTGTTCGGTAGGAACACATGTCTGGTCATGCGGCTTGATGGCCAGGCCGGGGTTATAGATTGGACTCCCGCGGTGGGTGAACCCATTGGCATGTCCATCGGAGGGGTTTGAGGTTAAGACCTTAGAGTCCTTGGGGTCTACGGGCAAAGCCGTGATCCCCATTGGCGACAAGTCGCCTCGAGAGTCAACAGAAAACTCTAGGTTTCCACATCTAACTTCCTGATTGGGGGCGAGGCTCTCAACGCGGTCTAGATGACCGATGGAACCGACATGAAGCACGATGCTGCCGAAGGCGAAGATCTTCCCGGGGATGAAAACGTCCATGTTGCGGACCTCTTTGTTGATGAAAAGGCGAGGTGGCCATCCCATCTCGCTCATAGAGGAACTCTCAATGAAAGCACCAATGTCGTTGTCAAAATCAGCGGATCTCGGGTAGGTGTCCCGAACTATGAGACTAGGATCAACGGTAACAGGAGACGAGGGGGACACAAGTTTACCTAGGTTCAGGCCCTCCTATGCAGGTAATACCCTACGTCCTGCTTGGTTGTATTGATTGTGTAATGGTTTACAGAGTTGATCTACCTCGAGATTGTATGTCTAACCCTAGATGAGTTGTTCTGTCTATATCCTAAAACCCTTCGGCTTATATAGATGTCGAGGAGGCTTAGGGTTTACACATGGTCGGTTACATGCCGAAGAGATAAACATCCCTATTCACTACATCAAACGTGGAGCGCAAGCCATGCTCCTAGAAGCTTCCATCCTGGTAGCTGGGCGTTCAGATCATCCAGTGTCCAACGAGTGGCCCCTACAGTCCGCCCCATACGCAACAGGTCAGGTATCCGAGGACCCCCTAACACAGGACTCCCTCAGGTGGCTCCTCGATGTTTTGAAATGTTGAGTCGTCTCCTTGAGCCTACCCGGGGGTAATCCCCCCCGACAATCAGTCTTAAGGAGGGTCAAGAAGAATTTTTTATCCCATCCACCACCCACTTGATAGCCACTGTCGAAGACTTAAACGACATGTTGGACTACACATCCGAGGAGGCAGAAGACATGGATGAGGAAGATAGCGCTCCCAACCCCCTTAACACCGGGCGATGGGCTGCCACCTCCACCTACGACGTCTACATGGTGGACACTCCAGCCGATAACAGCGAGCACACACCCAAAAATGATGTTGACAAATCGGGTGAAGCGTCGTCAAGGCGCCGCAAGTCGCACAAACGATCAAAGGTAAAAAAAGGAAGAAAAGCTATCGCTGGCACCGGGGGCATTGCTACCCCTGAAGACCTTGGAGATCCCGATATTCCTGAACATCCACTAGAGGACCAGGAGAGTCCGGAAGATCAGCGCAACCCCAATGATCTAAACGATTCCGAGGATGACAATTACCTCCCCACTATCGAGGAGGAGGAATCCTGGAGGCCAAAGACTTCGCCATCCCCAAAAACCTTGAAGACCAGGAACAGTTCAGGCAACAACTTATAGCCACGGCCTGGAGCCTGAAGGCAAAAGAACGACAACTTAAGGCCGAATAGGACAACCTCAATGATAAATGAGCGAGGGTCCTATCAGCTAAGGAAGGATACAGTACCGGTGTATTGGACCATAGCAAAAGCTATCCACGGCGAAGGCTGCTACTACAATTCAATGACAAGCTTACTAATACGCTGTCTCCCAAACATACTACATACGAGAAGCCAGACCGCCCTCCTCGAGAACGAGACAGGATGACTAACGACACCGGTTATAGGCTGACAATACCCCGAAGATGGGGAAAAGAGACAATAGAGCCCGACGACAGGTTTGACCTGCGACATGACCTGGACTTTAGAGGAGGTCCTACGAGATCCATCTAACGGATCGAGAGGGTACTAACCCAATAGATGGGAGGGGAACCGGCCTTGGTTCGACCGCAACAATAGAGGTCGGGAAATAAACCGGGCCAGAACAGACGCTTATTACCGGCGCGACATAGCTCGGGTCAGAGGCACTGCCCACCCACTGTGCTTCATGGACGAGGTAATGCAGCATCAGTTCCCAAGGGCAATCTCGACGAGGTTCAAACCTGTGAACATAGAGCAATACGATTGGACAACTGACCCAACAATATGGATCGATGATTTCCTCATCCACATCCACATGGCGCGAGGAGATAATCTCCATGCCATCAAATATCTACCCCTAAAGCTTAAGGGGCCAGCTCGGCACTGGTTAAACAACCTCCCCAAAAATTCCGTCGGGTGCTAGGAGGATCTAGAGGATACATTCCGATCTAACTTCCAAGGAACCTATGTTCGGCCGCCGGACTCCTCCGACCTGAGCAACGTTGTCCTGAAGGCAGAGAGTCTGCTCGGCAATTCTGGAATCGGTTCTGGACCAAGAAAAACTAGATAGTTGATTTCTCGGACGCCGTGGCAATAGCCTCCTTCAGGCACAATATTTGGGATGAATGGCTCGCTCGCCAGCTCGGCCAGGATAAACCTAGGACAATGTACGCCCTTACATCACTCATGACTCGCTTTTGTGCGGGCGAGGATAACTGGCTAGCTAGACGGAGCCACAACCACAAAGATCCTAGAACCTCCAAAGTTCGGGACAGAAACAGGAAACCAAAATGCAACAAGAATAAGTGTCGGCACAGTAATAGTGATGTCGATGACACGGTCGTTAACGCTAGCTTCCGCAATTCCTGACCCGGGCAGTGGAAGAAACCTCCCAAAGGCAATCTCGACGGACCTACCCCGCTGGAAAAAATCATGGAGAGGCCTTCCCAGATCCATGGCACTCAAGAGAAGGCCGCCAACCACACCAACCATAACTGCTAGGTGTTCAAACATGTCGGCAAACTAGTAGTCGAGGATCAAGGCAAGGGCCCACGTAGCAAGGACGAGGATGAGCCCTGCGGTCTGATCGGTGGTGGATAGAAGCAGTTCCCTCCAAAGGTAAAAACATGAATATGATGAATATGATATACGCCACTCATATAATCAAAAAGGAGAGGAAGCGCGCCCTTCGAGAGGTCTACGCCGTAGAGCATGTAACCCCGAAGTGCAACCCATGGTCGGCATACCCGATCACCTTCGATCGACGCAACCACCCGAATAGTATCCGTCATGGGGGTTCAGCCGCCCTCATCCTAGACCCCATCATAGATGGGTAACACCTCACTAAAGTCCTAATGTACGGAGGAAGTAGCCTTAATCTGATTTACTAACACACGGTGAAAAAGATGGGTATAGATCTGTCAAGGATCAAACCTAGCAACACTACCTTTAAAGGAGTGATCCCAGGCGTCGAAGCCTGGTGCATGGGCTTTGTAAGCCTGGAAGTAGCGTTCAGTTTTCCCGATAACTTTCAAAGCGAAGACTTGATCTTCGACATTGTACCTTTCCACAGCGGCTACCATGCCCTGCTAGGTCATAGATCCTTCGCTCATTTTAACGCCGTCCCACATTATGCATACCTCAAGCTCAAGATGCCCGGGACCAAGGGGTCATTACTGTCAACGGCAACACAGAGCGCTCCCTCCAAACCGAGGAACATGCATTGGCCCTAGCGGCCGAATTCCATTACAATGATGCTTGGCAAACGTTGACATCTACCATAAAGGCACGTAAGGTTGAGAAGCGAGCTCGGTTTTAGACCTAACTCACATAACCTTCTCCTCCCTAGAAATAGGGACTCACTCCCCATTGCAAAGCCCTGATGCCAGCAAAATACGTGCCAAGAAGGCACAACTTCGCACTTAAGATTACATGGGCAGCGGTGGGGAACAACTATCAAAGCACAAGTGTTCGGCTGGACTGAACTACCAGCAATATAAGTCTTCAGACATACAATAGGTACCATCAAGGACCTGCTAAAGCATAAAGCCCATCAATAGTTCAACGACTTCTCAAGATCCTCTTTCCAAGGTCCACTCGCCGACAACATTACCCATAAAGGAATGCAACCCCCTAGGAGGCACAGGAGTGGACAGGCGACATGGCATATCAAGGACGACAGGCCACCCATTGAAGACCCTTGGTACAACCCCTCGTGTAACTTTATATTTCATCTTCAAGTACTTGTAAACAGTTGTTTCGGCAATTTCAGCTATAAGAGTTATTGATCAAAATATAACACCATCATGAATCGCCGCTTTGTTGCCTTTTTTGGGTACGTACTCTATTTCCTCCCTCCTCAACGCTCCTTGCAAAACTGTTTGGTACACATTACGATGCAACCGGCTAATAGACCCGGGGCTCGAATTTAAAATATCGCTCTAAGCACAATCGATCATGTGTTTGGCGTATCGGAGTTTGCTTTATATGAATTGGTTTCGAACTATGTCCTGGGTCAATAGTTGGGTTACCCGGCTCCTGTGCTTGCCCCTTTACGTTCCGCTCGTTTGTCTAAAAGGAAAAGGGAGAACCATTGTGATTGTGTTTCCAGCTAGCTTGGTCAAGCACCTCAGGGGAGAAAGCCAAAAACTGACTGTCATAGTACGCAAGAACCGGTCTGCGAATCTGAGCATAAGTGTTATACTAAAAACATCATAGAGGTTATTCCGTGTCATATGATGGGTTTGGTATTCGTACAAACCATGTGATGCCGGCTTTAGCCGTGATTCATCCGAACATCACAAATCACAGGGGGCTAGTCATTAGCGCCCGCATTCCTTTTTCACACTCCTACAGCTAAGTGAAAGCAATACATCATTACGGCCTGATTGCCTTGTCCACCTCACATTGCCGCCTTCTGGTACCTATAACTTGGCTAATGGTCACAGTGCGGAGGCAGAGACACCTCGTGTAGTATCTACATGGGGGCTGAAGCCCACGACTCGCAACTTTCAGTTTAAACGGCCACACGGGAATTATAGCGAATGGAAATCATAAAAGACATGATAAACCATGCATCATAACCATAAAAGCGTTAAATGGTCTTCGGACACATTACAACGCGTTTACACATAAAAGTTATCTTTTGAGCATTGAGCCTCTATCGCCCGAGCACCCTCCATCACTACGGAGAAGTATCGCTCATGGCACCTATGCTCCTTTCCAGGGGGCGGAGGAGCGGTAGCTATCTTCGTGGGATCAAGTCCCGGCCAGTGCACCTTAGCCCTTGCAAAGGCCATCTGAGCTCCCTCGATGCAGGAAGAATGCCTTAGCACGTCAATCCGAGGTGAAGCATCGCTTAGCTTCTGCACCAGGCCGAAATAACTGCCGACAATGGCTCGTTGGGCCATAGTCGGATGCAAAGATCCTTCATGGCCGGCTTTGCCATCCGGTGCAGCTCCATGATACGTCTCCATCGTATCTATAATTTTTGAGTGTTTCATGCCAATATTCCACAACTTTAATATACTTTTGGCAACTTTTTATACTATTTTTGGGACTAACATATTGATCCAGTGCCCAGTGCCAGTTCATGTTTGTTACATGTTTTTTGTTTCGTAGAAAATCCATATCAAACAAAGTCCGAACGGGATAAAAACTTGCGACGATTTTTTTTGGAATATATGTGAATTTTGGGAAGTGGAATCAACAGAAGGCAGTGCCCGAGGTGCCCACAAGCCAGCCAGGCGCGCCCTGGGGGTAGGGCACACCCTGAGGGCTTGTGGCCATCCCTTAGGTCGGTTGGAGATGTCCTTCAGCCGCAAGAAATATATTTTTATAAGGAAAATCACCCTAAAATTTCAGCCCGGTCGGTATTATGGATCTCTGGATATTTAAGAAATGGTGAAAGGCCAGAATCTGGGAGCGCAGAAACAGAAGGAAACAAAGAGAGAGAGATCCAATCTCGGAGGGGCTCTCGCCCCTCCGCCGCCATGGAGGCAAAGTACCAGAGGGGAAACCCTCCTCCCATCTAGGGAGGAGGTCAAGGAAGAAGAAGGAGGAGGGGGCTCTCTCCCCCTCTCTCCCGGTGGCATCGAAACGCCACCAGGGCCATCATCATGACAGTGATCTACTCCAACAACTTCGTCATCTTCACTCACACCTCCATCACCTTCCCCCATCTATCTACAGCACTCCACTCTACCGCAACCCACTGTACCCTCTACTTGAACATGGTGCTTTATGCTTCATATTATTATCCAATGATGTGTTGCCATCCTATGATGTCTCAGTAGATTTTTGTTGTCCTATTGGTTGATTGATGATCATGATTGGTTTGAGTTGCATGTTTTATTATTGGTGCTGTCCTATGGTGCTCTCCGTGCCGCACAAGCGTGAGGGATCCTTGCTTTAGGGTTTGCAATATGCTTATGATTCTCTTATGGTGGGTGGCATGAGTGATAGAAACATAGACCTGAGTAAGTATGTTGTTTGCGTATGGGAATAAAGAGGACTTGATACCTTATAATGCTATGGTTGGGTTTTACCTTAATGATCTTTAGTAGTTGCGGATGCTTGCTAGAGTTCCAATCATAAGTGCATATGATCCAAGTAGAGAAAGTATGTTAGCTTATGCCTCTCCCTCATATAAAATTACAATAATGATTACCGGTCTAATTATCAATTGCCTAGGGACAATTCCGCAACTCCTACCATCACTTTTCCACACTCGTTAAACAAACTTAGTTGTTTCTTTATCTAAGCAACCCCTAGTTTTTATTTCCGTGCTCTTTATTATCTTGCAAACCTATCCTATCACACCTACAATGTACTTCTAGTTTCATACTTGTTCTAGGTAAAGTGAACGTAAAGCGTGCGTAGAGTTGTATCGGTGGTCGATAGAACTTGAGGGAATATTTGTTCTACCTTTAGCTCCTCATTGGGTTCGACACTCTAACTTATCAAGAAAGGCTACAACTGATCCCCTACACTTGTGCGTTATCACTCCATCAATTGTTTTATCTGCTCAATGAGGAGAGGAGAGCACTCAGAGGCTTCAAATTGCGCCCAAAAGAGCCGAGCCTCATCTCCCTTTTCTCGTGAAGCATAGAACTGGTTTGCATCTGCTACACTCTTCAGGAGGTCCGAGCTGGTGCTTGGGAAACGCCACACCTGGGTGAGCAATGCGAACTTCCTTTCATCGAAGGCACACTGTAGTAAATACTTCTTACCATCTGTGAGAGCCTTGAGTTGGTGAATCTGTTCTTCAAAGAACCGACTGTCCACCCGCTCCTTCTAGAGGTCGGCTTTCACCACGAATATCTTGAAATCTTGTTACTTGCCCTTCTGCTCAAGGTCCTCGCATTTTTGGCTGGCGTCCTTAAGCTCCTGTTGAACGTCCCCCAGCTGAGGCTCATGCTTTTCGCTCGCGGATTTTAAGGCGGAGAGCGCGGCTGTCGCCTTCTCTTCCGTGGTCTCTTGCTTCATCTGTCGTAGCTCGGCCTTGAGCTTCTCGACTTCCTTGGCCGAGGCTGTGTAAGCAATAAAACATATAATTATACTAAGTCAACGGTGTGAATCACTGATGCTTAATAGCTCGGATATTCCAAGATGACTTACCTTGCGCCTCGTCGAACCTCTTGTTCAGAGCGTCAAGATCCTCTTTGGAGATTTTGAGCATCCGGTTTAGCTCGTCAAGATCTGCGGCATTAACGGCCTCCGCTGATGAAGAAGCCTGTAAATAGCATATATTTATCAGTTTATATGAGTTCAAACACCCGCACTATCAAGACCATGACCCTATGCTCGGTCCTCTTAAGGACTGTTAGAACATTATAGGATGAATAATCTCTCATACATTGTTTGATCATTTCTTTGTATTTGACCCTCGGGTGAGTTTTTTCTAAACTCATCCACGGCTCTGGGGCTGCTATATATAACGATAGCACAAACTTAATAAATTAATATTTCAGGAAAAGAACATTACGTGGCTCACCTAGAAGCCCGTCAGGAGGCCGTTGAAGGCCTCCTTCGGTCCGCTATCAACTGATTGAATGCTTTGCCAAACCGCACCCATAAGGGTGTGGTGATCCTTGGAGATGGAGGCGCTTGATAGATCCTCCTCCATGACCGGCCACCCAGTCATTGGTGGCGTCGGTGGTGATCGTTTTGCGTGATCTCCAACCGGGGATTGAACCAGTTGCTCTGGAGGTGTGGTGCACTCCGGAGATGACCTCGGAGGGGACATGACATCCCTTTGTCCGGTCTCCTCAATGGCTGGGAGGGACTCCTCCTCCCGGTCTTCAGCGGTCGAGGCATTAATCTCGGCCATGACATCGTCACCCCCACTGCCTGTGTTCGGCTCCAAAGGAGCCTGGTGGGAGGACACCTCCCCGGCATCCTTCGTGGTCCCTAGAGGTGTGGGATGCGATGCGATCCCGCTCTCCGCCAGCTCAGCGGGTCGAGTCTCCCCATCTGAAACTTCGTCGATGGGTAGAATGTGTGGTGGGTTGCAGACCAAAAGGCGCTCCCACATTAATAACATTAAAAACTTGGCATAAATAGCTCAGGGAGTATTCGGATTCTTACCTTCGAGCTGGGGGCTTGACCCTTAGGTTCCTTTGAGGAACCTTTTCGAAGTCCTCAGAATCGGTATCCGAGTCCAAACTGTCGTCGGGCAGGACCAACATCGGCCGACGTGCCCTTCTCAGGACAGGAGGAGGTACCTTCTCCATGGTGTCCGGTGACACCACCCTGTTTCTTGTGAAGGCGAATCCCCCTCCTCCTCATGTTCATGCTCTTCCTCATGGTTAGAGAAGGCATGGGTTTCCCCGGACACAGCGTCCGGCTGGTCCTTTATTTGGGGACCTCCTCTACCCTTCTTCTTCTCCTTCTTTTTTGGCGCCTTGTAAGGCGCCATGACGAGCATCTCTGACAACAGCTTTGATGTGGGGTCTTCGGGCTGTGGTGTCGGGCAGTTGATTCCTATGGCTTTGCTCAACCATTTCAGCAAAGATGAGGGGAGAAGTATTTAGATCTTTTGTTGGATAACAAAGCCGATCAATTGAAATTATATTATACCTGGGTAGCAGGGTTATCGGCATGTAGGCTGCTACTTCTTGAGCTTGCGTTGGTTTTCCCTTGAAGAGGAAAGGGTGATGCACCAAAGTAGATAAGTATTTCCCTCGGTTTTTGAGAACCAAGGTATCAATCCAGTAGGAGGAATAAGCAAGTCACCAATAGATGCACCTACACAAACAATCAAACACTTGCACCCAATGCTATAAAGGGGCTGTCAATCCCTTCACGGTTACTTGCAAAGATTAGATCTGATAGAGATAGATATGGAAGATTGCGGAAAGTAAAAGTAAATAAATTGCAGCAAGGTATTTTTGGTATTTTTTGTATATAGATCTGAAAATATAATATGGAAAATAGACTCGTGGGTCATAAGTTTCACTAGAGGCTCCTCTCTCGAAGGAGACTAATACGGTGGGTGAACGAATTACTGTCGAGCAATTGATAGAGAAGCCCATAGTTATGACGATATCCAAGGCAATGATTATGCATATAGGCATCACATCTATGTCAAGTAGACCGAAACAATTCCGCATCTACTACTATTACTCCACACATTGACCGACTCCTGCCTGCATCTAGAGTATTAAGTTCATGAAGAACATACTAGCACATTAAGTAAGGTGACATGATGTAGAAGGATAAACTCAAGCAATATGATGAAAATCCCATCTTTTTACCCTTGATGGCAAAAATACAATACGTGCCTCGCTACCCCTACTTTGTCACTAGGTAAGGACACCGCAAGATTGAACCCAAAACTAAGCACTTCTCCCATTGCAAGAATTACCAATCTAGTTGGCCAAACAAAACCAATAACTCGAAGATACTTGCAAATATATGAAATCATGCATATAAGAATTCAAAGAAGAAACAAATAATATGCATAGATAAGCTGATCATAAACCCACAATTCATCGAATCTCGACAAACACACCACAAAAGAGTATTACATCAGATAGATCCCCATGAAGATCATGGAGAACATGGTATTGAAGCACAGAGAGAGAAGAAGCCATCTAGCTACTAGCTATGGACCCGTAGGTCTATGGTGGACTAATCACGCATCATCGGAGGGGCAATGGAGTTGATGTTGATGCCCTCCATGATCGAATCCCCCTCCAGCAGATTACCCGAAAAGGCTCCAAGGTTGGATCTCTCGAGAACGGAGGCTTCCGACGGCGAAAAAGTATTTTTGTGGCTCTTTTTGGTATTGGGGGAATATTTGGGAATTTATAGGCCAAAGATTAGGGTTAGGAGACCTGCTGGGTGCCACGAGCCAGGGGGTGTGACCCCTTGGCCGCGCCAGGGTGGCTTGTGACCTCTTGGCAGGTCTCCAACCTTCCTCTTCAAGTCTGGTAGATGTCTTCTGGTCCAAGAAAAATCATCACGAAGATTTTATTCCGTTTGGACTCCGTTTAATACTCCGTATCTAAAATACTCAAAAACAAGGAAAGAACAGAAACCGACACTAGGCTCTAGGTTAATAGGTTAGTCCCAAAAATAATAAAAAATAGGATATTAATGCATATAAAACATCCAAAACAGATAATATAATAGCATGGAACAACCAAAAATTATAGATACGTTGGAGACGTATCAACATCCCCAAGCTTAATTCCTGCTTGTCCTCGAGTAGGTAAATGATAAGAATAGAATTTTTGATGTGGAATGCTACCTAACATATATATATCCACGTAATATCCTTTATTGTGGCATGAATGTTCAGATCCATAAGACTCAAAACAAAAGCTTAATGTTGACATAAAATAATAATATTTCAAGCAAACCAACAAAGCAATTGTATCTCTTCAAAATATAATGGCAAAATGAAGTTATCCCTACAAAATCATATAGTCTTGCTAGGCTCCATCTTCCCCACATAAAGTATTTATATCATGCACAACCCTGATGACAAGTCAAGCAATTGTTTCACATCTTTTATGTTCTCAAACTTTTTCAACTCTCATGCAATACATGAGCATGAGCCATGGATATAACACTATAGGTGGAATAGAATATGGTGGAGGTTGTGAAGGAAAAGGAGAAGATAGTCTCACATCAACTAGGCATATCAACGGGCTATGGAGGTTGTGAGTGATTAGGGATTGCCATGCAATGGATGCACTAGAGCTATAAGTGTATGAAAGATTCAAACGAAACTAAGTGGGTGTGCATCCAATTTGCTTGCTCATGAAGACCTAGGGAAATTGAGGAAGCCCATCATTGGAATATACAAGCCAAGTTATATAATGAAAAATTCCCACTAGTATTGAAAGTGACAAAATAGAAGACTCTCTATCATGAAGATCATGGTTCTACTTTTAAGCACAACTGTGGAAAAAAGATAGTAGCATTGTCTCTTCTCTCTTTTCTCTCATTTTTTTATTTTGGTGGGCATAAATGGCCTCTTTTTTTGGGGGGCTTCGCTGGCCCCTTTTATTTTTCATAAAGTCCGGAGTCTCATCCCAACTTGTGAGGGAATCATAGCTTCCATCATCCTTTCCTCACATGGGACAATGCTCTAATAATGATGGTCATCACACTTATATTTACTTACAACTCAAGAATTAAAACTCGATATCTAGAACAAAATAAGACTCTATATAAATGCCTCCAGCGGTGTATCGGGATGTGAAATGATCTAGCATAGCAAATGATATAAAAAATACAATCCATAGAAACATCATGCTCGCTATCTTACGATCATGCAAAGCAATATGAAAATGATGGTGCTTGTCATAATAAACAGACGGTGGAAGTTGCATGGCAATATATCTCGGAAAGGCTATGGAAATGCCATAATAGGTAGGTATGGTGGCTGTTTTGTGGAAGGATATATGGTGGGTTTAATGCACCGGCGAAAGATAGGCGGTACTAGAGAGGCTAGCAAAAGTGGAAGGGTGAGAGTGCGTATAATCGATGGACTCACATTAGTCATAAAGAACTCACATACTTATTGCAAAAGCCTATTAGTCATTGAAGCAAAGTATTAGACGCATGCTCCTAGGGGAGAGGTTGGTAGGAGTAAACCATCGCACGCTCCCGACCCTAGCACAAAGGTTGATAATCAATAAACAAATCGTGCTCCAACTTCCTTACATAACGGTTCACCATACGTGCATGCTATGGGAATCACAAACCTTTACACAAGTATTTTGACCTAATCACAATTACTTCCTAACATGACTCTAATATTACCATCTTTTTATCTCAAAACTTTATGTAAGGAATCAAACTTCTCATAATATTCAATGCACTTTATATGGAAGTTTCTATTATATCCCTCTTGGAAGCCTATTATATTAGGACTAAATTCATAACCTAAAACAATTACCATGATGTTTAAACACTCTAAAAATAATATAAGTGAGGTATGATCGTTCAATTATTTCTATAAAACAAAACACCACCGTGCTCTAAAAAGATATAAGTGAAGCACTAGAGCAAAATTGACTAGCTCAAAAGATATAAGTGAAGCACATAGAGTATTCTAATAAATTCACGATTCATGTGTCTCTCTCTCAAAAGATGTGTTCATCAAGGATGATTGCTTCAAACTAATAATCAAAGACTCATATCATACAAGATGCTCCAACCAAAACACATATCATGTGGTGAATAAAAATATAGCCTCAAGTAAATTTATCGATGGATTAAAGACGAAAGAGGGGATGCCTTCCGAAGCATCCCCAAGCTTAGGCTTTTTGTAATCCTTGATTCCTTGGTGTGCCTTAGGCATCCCCAAGCTTAGGCTCTTTCCACTCCTTATTCCATAGTCCATCAAATCTTTACCCAAAACTTGAAAACTTCACAACACAAAACATAACAGAAAACTCGTGAGATCCGTTAGTATAAGAAAATAAATCACCACTTTGTGTACTGTTGTGAACTCATTCTTTACTTATATTGGTGTGATATATACTGTATTCCAACTTCTCCATGGTTCATACCCCCCAATACGACCCATAGATACATCAAAATTGGTAAACAACACAAAGAAAACAAAATCTCACAAAAACAGAACAATCCGTGGCAATCTGGAAACTAATTATACTTCTCTAACTCCAAAAATTCTGAAAAAGTAGGAAAACCTGTAAAATGTGTTTATCAATGTTGTGTAAAAATTGCAGACTCATTCATTGCTCTGATAAATTTATAAAATTCCTGGACTGGACACAAAAGTTTCTGTTTTTCAGCAAGATCAAATCAACAATCACCATAGACCATCCCAAAGGTCTTACTTGGCTCAAACACTAATTAAAACACCAAAACACAACTTCTACAGAGGTAATAATGTGTGAAACACTCAAAAACAGAAGCAAAAAAACAGAACATAAAAATAAAATTGGGTTGCCTCCCAACAAGCGCTATTGTTTAACGCCCCTAGCTAGGCATAACGCAACAGATCTAGGTATTGTCATCTTTGGTATGCAATCCAAAAGTAGCTCTTATGATAGATTAATAAGGCAATCTTATTTTCTTTCTAGGAAAGTGTTCCACGCCTTTCCTTCATGGAAATTGGAATCTAATGTTTCCTTCTTTCATATCAATAATTGCACCAATCGTTCTAAGGAAAGGTCTACCAAGAATAATAGGACATGTAGGATTGCAATCTATATCAAGAATAATGAAATCTACGGTCACATAATTTCTATTTGCAACAATAATAACATCATTAATCCTTCTCATAGGTTTCTTAATAGTGGAATCCGCTAGATGCAAATTCAAAGAGCAATCATCAAGTTCATGGAAACCTAGCACATCACATAAAGTTTTCGGAATTGTAGAAACACTAGCACCCAAATAACACAAAGCATGGAACTCATAATATTTAATTTTAATCTTAATAGTAGGTTCCCACTCATCATGAATCTTTCTAGGGATATAAACTTCCAACTCAAGTTTTTCTTCAAAAGATTTCATCATAGCATCAACGATATGTTTAGTAAAAGCCTTATTTTGATTATAAGCATGCGGAGAATTCAACATGGATTGCAACAAGGAAATACAATAAATCAAAGAACAGCTATAATAATTTAAGTCCCTGAAATCTAAAAGAGTTCGTTCATTGCTATTCAAAGTTTTGACCTCTTCAATCCCACTTTTATCAATTTTAGCATTAAGATCTATAAACTCCGAATCATTGGGATGACTTTTAACTAAAGTTGACTTATCTACAGTCCCATATTTATCAAGATTTATATTGGAAAACAAATATTCAATAGGAGTCACATCAATCACTTTGAGATCTTCATCATTATTATCATGAGAACACACTTTTTCAAGCCATTCACGCTTAGCATGTATTTTAGTGGTTCTTTCCTTACACTCAGCAATAGAAATTCTCATAGATTTTAAAGACTCATTAATATCATGCTTGGGTGGAGTAGATATAATTTTCAAAGAATCAATCTCAGGCGAAATTCTATCAACATTCCTAACCAAATCATAAATCTTGAGCAATGTTTCTTCAATCGAAGCATTGAAAACCTTTTGGAACTAACAAATTCTTTAATATTGTTCTCAAGATCAGAGGGAATATTATTATAATTTCCATAAGAATTGTTGTAGGAATTACCATAATTATTATAGGAATTACTTGGAAATGGCCTAGGGTTGAAATTACCTCTATGCGTTATTACCAAAATTGTTCCTACCAACAAAATTCACATCCATAGATTCATTATTATTACCAATCAAAGAAGACAAAGGCATATAATTAGGATAAATAGGAGAACTCTTAGTAGCAAACAATTTCATTAATTCATCCATCTTTTCACCCAAAGTATTTATTTCTTCAATAGCATACACTTTTTTACTAGTAGGAGATCTTTTAGTACGCCATTGAGAGTAATTTTCCATAATATTATCTAGGAGTTTAGTAGCTTCTCCTAATGTGATTTCCATAAAAGTAGAACCCACGGTAGAATCTAGAAGATTCCTAGATGCAAAACTCAAGCCTGCATAAAAAAATTATATAATCATCCATAAGCTCAAACCATGTGCGGGGCAATTTCTAATCATTAATTTCATCCTCTCCCAAGATTGTGCAACATTTTCATGATCAAGTTGCTTAAAATTCGTTATATAGTTCCTAAGGGAGATGATCTTAGTGGGCGGAAAGTACTTGGAGATAAAAGCATCTTTACACTTATTCCATGAATCAATACTATTTTTAGGCAAATATGAATACGAAGTTTTAGCGCGATCTCGTAGTGAGAACAGAAATAGCTTCAATTTAACAATATCGTTAACCACATCTTTATACTTTTGCATGTTACACAACTCAATGAAAGTATTTAGATGGGATGCGGCATCTTCACTAGGAAGGCCCGAAAATTGTTCTTTCATAACAAGATTAAGCAAAGCGGCATTAATTCCATAAGATTCCATACTAGTGGCGGGAGCAATCGGAGTACTAATAAAATAATAATTATTAGTATTGGAGAAGTCACACAATTTGGTATTCTCAGACATCGTGACAAAGCAAGCAATCTAGGACACTAGCAAACAAAAAGCAAACGAAAAGGCGAATGGAAGAAGGGCGAATAAAAAGGCAAATCTTTTTGGGTTTTTTCTTCTGAAAATCGTTTTAGAAGTGGGGGAGAGGAAAACGGTAGGTAGATGGAAAATAATGTAAATGCAAGAGATGAGTGTGTGATGGGTACTTGGTAGGCTTGATGTGTATCCTCCCTGGCAACGACACCAGAAATCCTTCTTGCTACTTCTTGAGCTTGCGTTGCTTTTCCCTTGAAGAGGAAAGGGTGATGCAGCAAAGTTGATAAGTATTTCCCGCAGTTGTTGAGAACCAAGGTATCAATCCAGTAGGAGGAATAAGCAAGTCACCAATAGATGCACCTACACAAACAATCAAACACTTGCATCCAATGCTATAAAGGGGCTGTCAATCCCTTCACGGTTACTTGCAAAGATTAGATCTGATAGAGATAGATATGGAAGATTGCGGAAAGTAAAAAGTAAATAAATTGCAGCAAGGTATTTTTGGTATTTTTGTATATAGATCTGAAAATATAATATGGAAAATAGACTCGTGGGTCATAAGTTTCACTAGAGGCTCCTCTCTCGAAGGAAACTAATACGGTGGGTGAACGAATTACTGTCGAGCAATTGATAGAAAAGCCCATAGTTATGACGATATCCAAGGCAATGATTATGCATATAGGCATCACATCTATGTCAAGTAGACCGAAACGATCTGCATCTACTACTATTACTCCACACATTGACCGACTCCTGCCTGCATCTAGAGTATTAAGTTCATGAAGAACAGAGTAGCACATTAAGTAAGGTGACATGATGTAGAGGGATAAACTCAAGCAATATGATGAAAACCCCATCTTTTTACCCTTGATGGCAACAATACAATACGTGCCTCGCTACCACTACTTTGTCACTAGGTGAGGACACGGCAAGATTGAACCCAAAACTAAGCACTTCTCCCATTGCGAGAATTACCAATCTAGTTGGCCAAACCAAACCAATAACTCGAAGAGACTTGCAAATATATGAAATCATGCATATAAGAATTCAAAGAAGAACCAAATAATATGCATAGATAAGCTGATCATAAACCCACAATTCATCGGATCTCGACAAACACACCACTAAAGAGTATTACATTGGATAGATCCCCATGAAGATCATGGAGAACATGGTATTGAAGCACAAAGAGAGAGAAGAAGCCATCTAGCTACTAGCTTTGGACCCGTAGGTCTGTGGTGGACTACTCACGCATCATCGGAGGGGCAATGGAGTTGATGTAGATGCCCTCCGTGATCGAATCCCCCTCCGGCAGATTACAAAAAAAGGCTCCAAGATTGGATCTCTTGGGAACGGAGGCTTCCGGCGGTGGAAAAGTATTTCTGTGGTTCCATTTGGTATTGGGGGAATATTTTGGAATTTATAGGCCGAAGATAAGTGTTAGGAGACCTGTTGGGGGGCAGAAGCCAGGGGCACAGCCCTCCCCCTAGCCGTGCCAGGGTGGCTTGTGACCTCCTGGCAGGTCTCCAACCTTCCGCTCCAAGTCTAGTAGATGTCTTCTGGTCCAATAAAAATCATCACGGAGATTTTATTTTGTTTGGACTCCGTTTAATATTCCTTATCTACAATACTCACAAAGAAGGAAAAACAGAAACTGGCACTAGGCTCTAGCTTAATAGGTTAGTCCCAAAATAATATAAAATAACATATCAATACATATAACACATCCAAAACAAATAATATAATAGCATGGAACAATCAAAAATTATAGATACGTTGGAGACTTATCTTAGGCCCTGATCCTCCTCCTCGGTTGGCCAACTCTTCTGAGGCTTGAACAGCGCCTTCCACAGTTTCTCCGGACTGGTGCATAAGAGATGACCAACGGTAGGCTCATCATCAAGCTGATAAGCCCACATGGGGGAGTCCTGATGTTGGCAGGGAAGGATGCGCCGTTGAAGCATGATGTGGACCATGTTAGACAGCTCGAACTTGGCCTTGATCATTGAGGTAATGTGCTTTTGCATCTTGTCCACCTCCGCATCCGACCCCCGGTCAAGGCCCTTTCGGAGCCATGAGGTCAATCTTGTGGGGGGGTCCAGATCTGAACTCGGCTGGAGCAACCTGACCTTCTTCCCTTGGCTCGGTGATATAAAACCACTCCTTTTGCCAGATCTTGATGGTGTCATTGAAGGTACCGGTCGGCCATCCGACGCAGGGGAGTTTGCTAATGACCGCCCCTTCGCAGTCCACTTGCTCGCTCGCGACGGCCTTCGGCTTAACGTTGAAGACCTTGAGCCACAGGTCGAAGTGCGGTTTGATCCGCGAAAAGGCCTCACAGACGATGCTAAATGCCGATATGTGCATAAAGGAGTTCGGGGGGAGGTCGTGGAAGCCTAGTCCATAGAAGAACATGAGACCCCTGAAGAAGGTATTGAGCGGAAAGCTTAGTCCTCGGATGAAGTGGGGGACGAATACCACCTTCTCGCCTGGCTTGGGGGTGGGAACCACCTAGTTCATCTCCGGAACACGGTGGAAGACATTGGTAGGGAGGTATTCGGCTTCATTTAGGTCCCGGATGTCTTGGTCGGTGACTGTGGAGGCCTCCCACTTGCCATTGGAGCCCGAACCTGCCATGGCTACAACTTGGAGGAGAAGTCAAGGAAGAACTGGATCTAGGCTCTCAAGGCTCAGGGAGATTGAGGAAGCGGAGGATGCGAATGAGGAGCGTGAATAGGCCTTGAGGTTTTTCCCCTTTTATGAGGCGCGATGACGATTAGCCTCCCTTTACTACGCCGCAAATTCCTCCGCTTCCCAAGATGTGTGTGCCATTATACACGCATAAAGAAACTTGATGTGATTAATCATAACCCGTGTGGAACGGAGAACGATTTATGCATTGATGAATCATGTTAAGGTAAAAAGGCCTCGAACCGTTAATCGAGTTTTCATAATTGGTTCAGTGGTCGTGGTGGGACGCAACCCTTTGTCAAAAAGGTTGTGAGTATACACTATTTACACTTTGACGTTTGGCCTTCGGGACTAAGCGATTCACAGTGTTTGGTCGATCATATGATCGGAAACATTACGTGTCATCGGAGGCCGAACTAATCTTGGTCGATCATTAAATGGGAAGAAGAACTCAGGCTGAAAGCCAAAGACTCTAGTCACGTGCAGAAGCCGAAGCTAATACCCTTGGCGTTGGGGGCTAGTTAGGGGGCTACTGAGGGAGTCCTCGAGTAAGGGGCCCTCGGTCCGTCAACCTATCTCTCGATAGGCCGGCTTGGTGGGCCATTCTCTAATTGTCACAGGAAGGGCCGGATGCATTGAGAGCCCACATTCCAAAAGGAAGTCCCGAAGGCGCGTTATGCACTCCAAGTCAAGATGAGGAAATCGTCATCTCCATCCTTGGCAGGATACCTACCATGTGTAAACCCTAGTACCCCTCTGTGTCTATATAAACCGGGATGGTTTTAGATCGTAGGGCAAGGAAACTCATCTAATGTTTTAGCTATTCAATCTCGAGGTAGATCAACTCTGTAACCTTTATACCATCAATATAATCAAGCAGGACGTAGGGTTTTACCTCCATAGGAGGGCCCGAACCTGGGTAAACGTCGCCTCCTTTGTCCCTTTTTACCATCGATCCTAGCCTCACAGCTCGGGACCCCCTACCCGAGATCCGCCTGTTTTGACACCGACACTCTTCCTCTGCCTCAGCTGCATCTTCATACATTGAGGTTGGCCTACCAACAGCATGTATGATCCTCTTCCTGCTTTTCTTCTCTACTGCCTTCTTGGGCATGGACTTCTTTGGGGGCTCAATATTCATAGTTGCCCTAGCACTCTCGGGTGCTCTCATAGCCTCAGAACTATCATACTACTTCCTAATCACTCTCTTAGAAGAAGTGGCATCATTTGCCGACTTCTTGGTTGTCTTGTCTGCTTTGTCCTGCCTTTGCTTGGCAAGGACCTCATATGGCACAAAGTCTGAATCCTCTTCACCTGAGTTCAACTTTCTTCTGGCCCTAGTTGCAGCTTTGGGCAAATTTTGTGAGCTAGATACATCATCATAAGAAGATGAGCTACCCTTAGGGCAAGTGCCTGGGTCAGAATGAATACTTGGCTCTCTAAGATCATTCTGACTATCTTCTGATCTAGACATACTAACCCTGTGAACAGAGCATAGAAGAGCAGAAAGATTGAGTCATCACAAAACATAATTTTTTTCTCAAATCTGAACTTGGAATTCTTAAGGTTTGCTTTCAGCAAAGGGAATGTTGGTACAACCGAGTCACAAATTTTGGATCCACTGAGACTCATAATCCGCTTTGAAGAAACATGGCAACCATTTTGGTCTCACCGAAAATGGATATCCGGTTTCACTAAGACTGTCCTCAGTAGACCTAAAAACTAAATCAGAAGAACCAATTTTTGCACTTCGGTGTCATCGAGATTCGGATTGTGGATGGAAAAACCTAAAAATTGAAAGTTCTCCAATCTAATGGAAGATTTTTGAGGATAGAAAGATCTCAAATGGTGGCTTATTGATGGAATGATCCTAATGTGCATGAATTGGAAAGGGGAGCGCACAAGGGGTCGAAATCGTACCCTAACTCGGTGACGAGTCCGCGACAGCGATGATGGTGGTGAGGACTCCGTCGATGGTGGCGAGTTCCAATGACGGAGGCTCTCGGGTAGACAACGGCGATAACCAGAGGTCTACGAATGGTAGCTAGGGTTTGGAGGAACTTGAAGTTTGAATAAGTATTTTCAAAGGTCGGGTCCGCCACATTAAGTACCCATTGTTGTCGGTGATATCGATTCAAAATTATCGATGCCACCGAGTTCCTCAACTGTCAACGGACAGGGAAACTCGGTGAAGCCGAGAAGATGGAATCGGTGTTACCGAGATTGAAAACCAGATCAACTCTAGGCATCGGTGAGACCGAGATTTTTGTGTTGGTTCCACCGAGATGCACTTGGGAGGTTTTGGTGGTCAGTCCTTGTCAATACAGAACTCCTAGTGCTCCTCACACAGAGAGATCGAGAAGTACTTGTTCAAGTTTTGTGATGCAGCAAGAATGGAATATGAGACGAGAAAGCATAGATAGATAGATAGGGGTCCTAGGCCTTCTTGTCCATCCAATTGGCAAAAGATAAAATAAAACCAAATAGCAACAATTGGATGTCCTCGAATGGATAAAGAAATGCAGGCCAACATGCTCGCACAATAAGATGTCAAATGAAATCATGGCAAACATGCACATACATTTTAGCATCTATCAAGCATTTTGGCGATGAAGAACTCATCTATATATGAGTACATTGACTTAGGAGCCAACTAAGAATACTTGATCATAGGTCATACTCATCGTTTAAGCACGAGTGGGCTTACCACTTTTACATAAAGAATTTAATGTCGTCACATGCTATGAGATGATTTAACTCAAGTCTTAGAGTAAAGCTCCCCCTTGATGTGACATCCCCCCATAAGAGGGAAAAACTAGCCTTGGGTTTTGTCGATGAAGACTTCATGTAGGTGAAGTAGTGGTGGATGCTCAAAGTTGACGAAGATCACAATGAGTTGGGAGCATCCTTATTGTTTCTTACTCTTCTCACCTACATCGGTTAGTCCAAACACACAAGAGACAAATACAAGGATATCTATGGACATGGAGCTCAAAGCATACATGATGATGTCCATGGATTTATTCATTACCTTGTCCCTTGCTTACCTTTGAGGGAATGGGTGACTACTTGAACTATCGCATAGCGATGATGTTGATTGCAACTAGTTATTGCCAATAATGAATGTGAGTGAATTTTATTTACACAGTCACACCTCAAGAACTTCTCTAGTTCTTTTTCTTGGGAGCCCACATCAAGTTGATGGGGATACTTGGTGTTGAAGTAGCACTTGTTTAGGTAGAGCTTGAAGTAGCTTTGGGAACCCACTTGACAATTTCTTGGGACTCATCTTCAAATGTGTCAATGTCATCTTGAAGCTTTCCCTTGCCCTTGAGTTTTTGTCCTTGTGGTGAAAGGTCATCTTGAGCTTTTGTTCCCTTGGGGAGAGTATGTTCATACTTCTCCTTTTGAGGAACAAACTTTGGCTTCGGGTATTGACCTTCTTCCCATTCAACTCCATTGGCATTGAAGTAGCCAATGCCATGGTTCTAGTATCCTCCATGCTTGCTTACAATCTCCTCGAATTGTTTGCACCCGACAAGACTCTTGAAGACACCTTTTTCTATAATTCTCTTCAATAATTCGTTTTCTTGCTCAAGTGTAACTTGGCTAAGAGAATCATCATTAGTGGAATCAATAGAACTACTAGAAGCAGCATAATTAGATTTAGCATTTTTATTGTTGCTACTAGATGAAGAATCTTTCTTGCCTTTGTTACTAGTTTTTTTAGGTTTAAGTTGTGGCATGAATGTAGACAAGAGTAGTTGTTTGTCTAGATAAGATGAAGTCTTCTTTCGGAGATCATCATTGGTAGCTTTAAGGAGTTCATGCTCTTGCTCCAAATTGAGCTTCTCAAAGCGGAGCTTCTCATGTGTCCTTACAAGCTCTCTATGATCTTCTAGAGTAGATTCATGGTCTAACTTAAGAGTGTTTAATTATTTAGTTAGTCACTATATTTCCATATTATCATCATCATACGACTTATCTTGACTAGCGTGAATATTAATAAGTTCATTTTGACTAATATCACTAGATTTATCAAAGAGCAAGTCATCATCCTCAAGTAAATCATCCTCATCACTATTGAAATCAAGATACTCGGGGTGTGATACCTTGGGGCCTTTAGCCATGAAGCAACTTCCACTCCCTTCATTTGGTGAATCAAATATGTCATAGGACTCGGTAGTCACTAGTGCAAGTCCGGCAATACCTTCATCTTGACTATAGTCAGAGTTGGAGTGATAGCTTCTCTCGGAGTGGTTGTCGGATTTGGAGCCGAAAACCCATTCACCAACGTGAACTTGATGTCTTCTTCTTGAGTGGCTCTTGGTGTACTTGTCCTTCTTGTCCAAGTCCCTACTTCTCCTTTAGGGTCTTCATTCATAAAGGGCATCTCTACTCCTTCTCTCTCTTTCAGGTGATTCATCTCTTGAGCTTCGTCTTCTTGGTGACTCTTCTTTGCGTTTGTAGGGAGCCATGCACTCATTTGAGTAGTGTCCGAGCTTCCCACAATTGTAGAAGTTTCGGTCACGACTTTACGGATGCTTCTCTTCATATCTTGAGTTGGAGCTTAGATCTTTGCTTCTATTCTTGTAGGACTTGTTGAATTTCTTGACCATGAGGCTTATCTCTTCATTGGTGACAAGGTTGTCGCTTGAGATTGCGGGGGCATCACTTGTGGCTTTGTAATCACTGCTAGACTTGTTGTGAAGCTCTTCTTTGTCCTTGAGTGTCATCTCATGAGCAACAATCCTTCTAATGACTTCCGTAGGCTTGAGATCTTTGTAGTTGGGCATCATTTGGATAAATGTGCACACGGTGTCGTATCTCTCATCCAAAGCTCTAAGTATCTTCTTCATAATGAATTTGTTAGTAATCTCATCATTTCCTAAACTGGAAATCTCATTGGTGATGAGAGCTAGCCTAGAGTACATATCTCCAACTCCTTCACTATTCTTCATCTTGAACTTGTCAAGATGACTTTGAAGAACATCCAACTTGGATTCTCTCACAGATTCAGTACCTTTGTGCATATCAACCAAAGTATCCAAAATTTCCTTGGCATTCTCAGGACGGCTGATTTTGTTGAATTCTTTGGGGCATAGGCAGTTCAAGAGAATGTTGCATGCTTGAGTGTTGTATTGCAACATCTTCAATTCTTCCACAGTCGCTTCAAGATCCGGTTCCTTTCCATCACCAAAGAATTCACCTTGCAATCCCACATGAACAACAGCCCAAACGGAAGGGTTATGACCAAGAATATGCACTTTCATCTTATGCTCCCAACTAGCAAAATTTGTACCATCAAAATATGAACCTCTATGGTGATAATTTCCCTCACTAGACGCCATACTCTCCTAGGTTGTGAAACTAATGGAATGGAGACCAAAGCTCTGACACCACTTGTAGGATCGAAAGTAGGTCTAGAGGGGGGGTGATTAGACTACCTGACAAAATAAAATTTCTACATTTTCCCAATTTTATGTGTTGGCAAATTTTAGCAACGATAGCAAGTAAAGCACACCCTACACATGTATGTCTAAGAGTATAGCAGCGGAAAGTAAAGAGAAGCACATGTAATAGAGGATAGGGAGGAAGATCAAACACAATTTGGAGACACAAAGATTTTTCCCGTGGTTCCGATAGGTGGTGCTATCATACGTACACGTTTATGGAGACTTCAACCCACGGAGGGTAACAGTCGCGAGAGTCCATGGAGGACTCTACCCATCGAGGGTTCCACGAAGAAGCAACCTTGTCTATTCCATGATGTCCAACGTCCATGGAGGACTGGCCTTACTCGGGGTAGATCTTCACAAAGTAGGCGATCTCCTTGCCCTTATGAAATTCTTGGTTCAACTCCACAACACGAAGTAGGAGGCTCCCAAGCGACACATAACCAATCTAGGAGGCACCACCCTCCAAAAGGTAATAGGCTCGATAATGATGATGAAATCCTTGCTCTTGTGCTTCAAGATGATAGATTCCTCAACACTCAATCACTCTCTCACATATTTGGCTTTGGTGGAAGAGGTTGATTGGGTCGAAAGCAACTTAAGGAGGCTAGAGATCAAGATTCATATGGTTGGAGTGGAATGACTTGATCTCAACACATGAGTAGGTGGCTCTCTCTCAAAAAATTAGATGGGATAAGTGGGGAACTGTTCTGAGTGCTTCTGTTCTGAGTGAGTAGTGATGGAGGGGTATATATAGGAATCTCCAAAAATCTAAGCGTTACACCTGAAATGACCAACTCGGTGAAACCGAAGTGTAAAACCCGGTGGTGCCGAATTGCTTAACAGGCAGCAACTTTCGAATCTTGGTGAGACCGATATATAAATCTAGGTTGTACCGATCAGGTTACCAACGGTCAGATTGCACAACTCGGTGAAGCAGATCCAAAATCTCGGAAATTCCGATTTTAAGAAAAAGGGCAACAGAAGGTTGGCAACCTGAACTCGGTGGCACTGATGCAGAATCCATTGTACCAAAGACTCTAGGGTTTGGTTGGGATCTACCTCGGGTAAAAATCGGTAGGGCCAAGTGGGAAATATTGGTGGTGCTGATTTTTGATATTTTGCTTGATAGACTTTTGTGGAAGAGTTTTTTGGTGTTTTTGGTGACTATCACTTGTGCACGTGGAGCATTTTGTTCACCAACAATACCTTACCCCTTTTAATAGTATTGTCTTTCCTATAGACTCAAAGTAATTTCTCACAAAGTAAAATGTAGAGTCTCATTGCTTGAAGCTTTGCCAATCCTATTCCTTGCATCTTGGGGTCCCTCACAATCCTTTAGCTGTCCCATCATTGAACTTTTCCTGAAATATACTTGGTGGAAACATTAGTCCAATGAGATATATGTTGTTATTATTACCAAAACCATCAAGGGAGCAAATGTTCTTGCGCTAGTTTCTTGTTTTGTATCTCCATGAAGGCCTTAACTTGCTCCTCCTTAGCTTGTCGGCTCTTCTCCTCTCTTGACTCTTTGTTGTCCATCATGCCTTGCAAAGTAGCTTGCAAGGCAAGGGGCTCCACTACATGCTTGTCCTCTCTCTTGGAGTTGGTCTTCCCCCGCGGCCGCGGCTTCTCCCCCTCACCATGATCTTCAACAACCTCCTTCCCTCCATGCGCCCGGATGGCAGCATATTGCACTTTGAACTTCTTTGTCCACTGATGATCATCTAGCAATGAGTGAGGTTGAAATACTTTCCCTCATAGTGGACCTTGAATTCTTCCAAAGCTTGGAAGACCTACAAATGAGCAAGCATGTCGGCATAGAAAAATAAGCAAGGTACAGAGCAATCAATATAAGCAAGCATGTTGGGCATTCCATGTCTTTCATGCCGATGCCGCTCACGTGATGGGCCTCTATGCCCTCAAGAGTGGAGCAAAACTTGTTGCACTCTTGTTGTATCACCCTCCAACGCTTGCCGAGAGAGACCCACTTGCTTGCTCTCCATTTGGTATGGTTTAAAGTTCTTGCGCTCATGGAACTCGCGATGCAGTCTTATCCAAAATGCTGAAGCCTTTTGCTCGGCACCTATCTTGGGGTCTTGGACAATGTCTCTCCAACATTCACATCGAAGTTTTTCTTCCTTTTGTGTGTATGCTTTGGTCCGCTTCTCTTCTGCCCCTTCTTTGCTTTGGCTTGGTCTGGGAGCGGTTCCTCGAAAAATGGCTATCCCTCGATGTCCACTTCATCATCCTCTTCATCTAGGCCATAGTCCTCTAGGAATTCGTGATCTAGCGGAAAATGGTACAAGCCGACTTGGTCCTCCATGAGGGGATCGGCCATGTCATCACCAAACATTGACCCAATGTCGTCGTGCCCGACCATGAAGGGGTTGCAGTCATCTTGGCTTTGCTTCTCGTCAGGTTCGAACGTGGCGCTTCCCCCACGGCCACCATCATAAAAGAGGCCCTGCATGAACAAACTGTCCTCGTCTTCCACAGCCGGCATTTTGTCAAACAGGTTGCTGGCGTTACCCATGGCGTCGGCTAGAATCTCGTGACGGCACTTGCACAAACCGCCGAAGGACGATCACAGCCCACAGACAGTTTTAGAACTATGCCCTAGAGGCAATAATAAATTAGTTATTATCATATTTCCTTGTTCATGATAATTTTTAATTATCCATGCTAGAATTGTATTGATCGGAAACTCAGATACATGTGTGGATACATAGACAACACCATGTCCCTAGTATGCCTCTAATAGACTAGCTCGTTGATCAAAGATGGTTAAGATTTCCTGGCCATGGCCATAAGATGTCTTTTGATAACGGGATCACATCATTAGGAGAATGATGTGATGGACAAGACCCAAACTATAAATGTAGCATATGATCATGTCAGTTTATTGCTACAGTTTTCTGCATGTCAAGTATCTATTCCTATGACCATGAGATCATGCAACTCACTGACATCGGAGGAGTACCTTGTGTGTATCAAACGTCGCAACATAACTGGGTGACTATAAATGTTGAAAAGATCGATATGGTTGACTAGAGGGGGGTGAATAGGCAACTAACACTTTTTAACTTTTCCTTAACAATTTAGGCTTAGCATCAAATAAGTTGGCTAGATGTGCAACTATATGAATAACCTATATGATGCTAACAACAACAAGTATGCAAGCAAGCAAGGGATATAACGTAAATAAAGCTTGCAAGAAGTAAAGGTGCGAGATAACCAAAACTAGATCCAATGGAGACGAGGATGTGTCACCGGAGTTCCTTCCCTTGTGAGGAAGTACGTCTCCGTTGGAGCGGTGTGGAGGCACAATGCTCCCCAAGAAGCCACTAGGGCCACCGTATTCTCCTCATGCCCTCACACAATGCGAGATGTCGTGATTCCACTACTAGTTCCCTTGAAGGTGGCAACCGAACCTTTACAAACAAGGTTGGGGGAATCTCCACAACAGAATTGGAGGCTCCCAACGACACCATGAAGCTTCACCACAATGGAATGTGGCTTCGAGGTGACCTCAACCGTCTAGGGTGCTCAAACACCCAAGAGTAACAAGATCCGTAAGGGATTGGAAGTGTAGATCGGGGCCTTCTGAACCAGTCCCTAGAAAATCAACAAGTTTGATTGGCTAGGGAGAGAGATCAGGCTAAAATGGAGCTTAGAGCAACAATGGAGTTTGGGAAGGAAGAGTTAAGCTTCTTGGGGAAGAATACCTCCCTTTTATAGTGGGGGACAAGATCCAACCGTCATCCACTCCCTCAGCCCCGCGCTTCCCGGTACTATCACAACAGCCACGGTACTACCGTGAGGGATTGCGGTACTACCGCAGCCTCATGCGGTACTACCGCTCGGGCGGGAGTAACTGGCTCTGGCCGTTTGCACAGGAAAACATGCGGTAGAACTGCCGGAGCGGTACTACCGCGAGCCCGTGCAGTACTACCGCACGGTCGGCAGAGGCAGGCATTGGAGGTGCACGGAAGTAAAACATTACTTCTTTGCCTACCTCCGCGGAGGGAAACACTGCAAAAAAGTCCGACACAGTAGTACCAGACATGAATCACGGTACTACCGTAGTAGGGCAGATGTAAAAAATTACATCCGTGCCTACTACCGCATGTGTAAGGGCCAGGGCAGGAGACAACGGTACTACTGCTCCACCGAGCGGTACTACCGCTGGCACCTGTGGTACTACCACTCCTTTGAGCGGTACTACTGCAGTCCACTGAACTCAAACACCCAGCAGGCTTTCCTTTTGCATAGTGAAGGAAAACGAGTTGGGGCTCAATTGAAGAGAGGGAAAGTTGGTGCAAAGGAATAGATGTGTGCGTGTTGATTCCACCCAGACCTTTCCAAGGCGGACCCCCTCTTAATAGTACAACTTTCCTACGGCTCAAATCCACCAAAAGGAAACATAGAGAACAACCGTCTTCAAGAGGTTCCGAGGGGCACTGAATCGTCTTGTGTCTAGACCTGAGATATCTAAAATGCTCAATGCACACGATTAGTCCGCAAAGGCATTGTCATCAATCACCAAAACCACTTAGGGAGAAATATGCCCTTACAATCTCCCCCTTTTTGGTGGATTGATGACAATACAGGATTTGCATATAAGGATATAAAATGAGCATATGCAAACCCAAGACCTACAAAATATAGATGAGCTCCCCCTAGATATGTGCATACTCTAGATATGCTTTGGGCTGCAAAACACACACACTAGGATCAACACTTCCCCTATATTTTATAAGCAATGCAATCCTTGCAATAGAATGAAAAAAACTAATAATGGAAATTGGGCATAGCATGTGAGCATGAAGATAAGGGTACGTATGAGACGGACTCACAAGCTAGACAATAATAAGGTAGGAGTGATAGCATATGTCTCACACCATATGATAGAGGAAGTCTCCTGGTCACACACACACAAACAACATAAACCAAAGTTCAACGAAAGCAAAGAGACGACGAAAAGACAAACACAAATACTCGCAAATCCTACACTCTCTCCCCCTTTGGCATCGAGACACAAAAAAGGCAGAGAGGACACCTAACACATAGGTGGTAGCTCCCATGCAGAAAGATTAGTCATCTGGCTCCTCCTCTGAAGCGTCTAGGATGGACTCCGCATCTGAATCAGCCCACTGGAACTGCTGCTTCGCCATCCAAGTGGCCTCAGGGGTGATGTCCTTCTCAGACCCACTCAAGATGGTCTCGCCAAGCTTCCTCGGAAAACGCTTGTCACGCTGGTGACTCTCCTTCTGAGCAACATGAGCCTGATACTGACCCTTGGCCTGCATGTAGAACAATGTCCTCATCTTGTGAGAGAGCTGCCTGGCCCAAGATGGCTCAGAAGACAGTGGCACATAGGACTCAGAATGGTTATCTTCCTCCTCTTCGATCTCATCCTCATCAACCTCCATACGAGCAGAAGTTGGCTTAGTGGAGGTGTTGGCCCACTTGTCCTTCATACGCAAATGAATGGACTCATGAAGAAACAAGTGCTCCGGCATGTCCTAACCCGGAAAGGTCTTGTCCCAAGTAGCACAAATCAGGTAGAACAAGTAGGACACATAAATGGGGACCTTACAATGAAACACAGCAGTGCGAAGCTCAGTCCACATAATGTGAGACACATCAAGGATGCCAAGTTCTTCATTTCTTCCTTTCTCACATAGCAGCAACATATCCACCAGATAGGAGTGTACCTTGTCCTTGTCTCCCATGCGAGGAAATAGAGAGTTGCAGAAAATCCGGTGCATGACATCAAGGAAAGGGTTGAGCACAAAAATGTGTTCATCGGATCGTAAAGTCTTCAGAGTATAGAAAGGCATGAGCTGCTCCTTATGTGCTGGCTGAGGGTTGCCGTGAGGGCGCGGTCCAATTGGCACATCAACCCGGAATCAGGAACATGCAGCAAATCCATGAAGTCCTTCGAGGTGACAGACAGTCGCTCACCATGGGTCATCCACGTCATGGTCCGCTGCTCATTAGAGTGAAAGAGGACAGAGGCAAAGAACTGACCCACTATCTCGGAATCAAAGTCAAGGTGGAATGAGATGATGTCTGTGATACCAAACTGTTGTAACAACTCCATAGCCTCACCGAAGTATGTCGGATGCTTCCTCATGTGTTCCAGATCAATGTATTGGACAGGAACATAGAGATTTTTCTTGCCCTTGATCACATCAACGTGAATAAGATACTGCTGCTTAGTCTAGAACAACTCATTGGCCCTGGAAACTTCCCTTGGCTTGACGTAGGGATCGATCAACCGTCGAGCCAGAAACTCAGCTTCGGGCATGTCCTCATAGTTCTCAACTGGTGGCTTGAGCTTGGATGCGGTTCTCTTGAAATTGCGGGGTGGATCATTGGATCCCTTAGGAGCATCGGGATTGCAGAGACGCTTGGAGCTTGTGTCACGAGAGGGATTGGAGCGTCTTGGAGCAGAGCTGGAACCAGAGCCACCACCTATGTCACACAACACAAACACAATGGACAAATGGAAAAAGTAAGGCAAGGACGAAAGCAGACACGAAAACCATGTAGAAGGGAGAATAGATAGGACAGAACGAGATAGTTTTGGATCGAGCGGTAGTACCAGCAATTCTTGCCGAAGTAAAAATTTACTATTGCTCTAGACGCGGTAGTACCGCTGGGAGCGGTAGTACCGTGGCTAGAGCGGAAGTAAAGTGTTACTACCGCCTAATTAGCGGAAGTAAAAAATTACTACCACAACAGACGTGGTAGTACTGCTAGGAGTAAGATTTTACTGCCGCCCAGCAAGCGGAAGTAAAAAAATTACTACCGCCCACGACGCGGTAGTACCATGGGAGCGGGAGTACCGTGGCGTCAGCGGAAGTAAAATTTTACTTCCGCCCGACGAGCGGTAGTACCGCACAAGGTGCAGTAGTACCGCACGGGGCGGATTTCGCATGAACACAGATCGACAAATCATATTGGTACTATCGTAGATCGAAAATTATCCCGTTTTATCCTATCAATATGCACTTCTACTGCAATAACACCCTCAAAGCATGTCCTCATGCATAGATTGGATCAAACAAAGCTAGACCATCTCATATTTCCCCAAAACCTAGATTCAAAAATAGAGAAGCACAACAAGAAGGGATCGGGGAAATATCAGGGTCCATTGCAAGAGGACGAGGTGGGGAACGATCCCACCTGAGGAAATAGGAGGAGGGTGGCTAGAGACGGAGATCCGGCAAGGTGCTCCGGCACCGGTTGAGAGGAGGATAGAGAGATGTGAGGGGAAGAGAACAAATGGGGTATGGGGAAGATTGGAAACCCCCCTGCCGGCTCTTAACTCCCATGCCCACTCGAGTGTATGGTAGTACCGCGGTCATCGCGGTAGTACTGCTCAATGGGTGGAAGTAATTTTTTACTTCCGCGCGGTAAGCGGTAGTACCGTGGCCCTCCACGGTAGTACCATGCTGCCCTCTCAGTGCAAATTTTTGAAAAAACAAGAGAGAGAGAGAGAGAGATTGTCGCACAAAAACAAGAGACAAGATAAACTACGATGCAAGACAAAAACATGAGCATGGTCCACCGAAGTAGAGAGAATAAAATAGGACCAAACAGTGAGTCTCTACTTCACATGAAGAGAGGGCGGTGGCCCTAGAGTCACCTATGTTTGAGTCAAATGGTATGGCACCGCGAAGAATTATCCTTGGGCCCATGACCAAGACTCGTCTTTTGAAGCACAGTAACCATAAAAAATGGCGGGTGTGAAAGACTTTGATTAGTTTATGCATAATAGGAGGAGGGATAGTTCATTGAGAGAAATAGACTCCCCCTAAATCCATGCCTACACCTAGACAAGACATAATGATGAAAGTGTGGAGGTGTGCACTAAGTCAATCCACATTGCTCGAATCAATGATATTTAGCTCAGGCCTTAACTCGCGAAATCTTGCTTCATCTAATGGCTTCATAAAAATATTTGCAAGTTGTTCGTTAGTGCTCAGATGAATAAGATTGATGTCTCCACGCTTGACGTGTTCCCAAAGAAAGTGATGACGAATATCAATATGCTTCGTCTTGCAATGTTGAACTAGGTTGTTGGAGATCATAATGGCACTTTCATTATCACAGTAAAGAGGCAATTTGTCACAATTGACATCGTAATCCTTTAAAGTTTGCCTCATCCATAGAATTTGAGCACAACAACTCACAGCAGGTACATACTCGGCCTCGGTGGACGAGAGAGAAACACGATTTTGTTTCTTTGAAGACCAACTTACCAAAGACCGACCAAGAAATTGGCGCCTCCGGAAGTGGACTTTCTATCCACATGGTCTCCTGCCCAATCCGAGTCAGTATATCCAACGAGATCAAACGAAGCCCCCTTGGGATACCATAAGCCAAAGTTTGGGGTATGAGCCAAATATCGAAAGATTCGGTTGACAGCCACATGGTGACTCTCCTTTGGTGCGGATTGAAATCGTGCACAAATACCCACACTTAACATGATATCCGGTCTAGATGCACAAAGGTAAAGCAAGGATCCAATCATGGAGCGATATACCTTTTGATCCGCCGCTTTACCATTGGGATCGCTATCAAGATGGCATTTGAGTGGCATGGGAGTGTTGGCCTTGGGAGGATTGAGCTCATCCATCTTGAACCTCTTGAGCATGTCTTGAGTGTATTTGGCTTGATTGATGAAGGTACCTTGACTTCGTTGCTTGACTTCGAAACCAAGGAAGAACTTCAACTCTCCCATCATGGACAGCTCAAACTTGTTTGTCATCAAAGTGGCAAACTCTTCATTGAAAGCTTTGTTAGGAAACCACAAATAATATCATCAACATATAGTTGGCATATGAACAAGTTCCCCTTGACCCTCTTTGTAAAAAGAGGGGGGTCGATTTTCCCAAATTCAAACCCACGGTCTTGCAACATCTCGGTAAGGTGCTCATACAACGTGCGTGGGGCTTGTTTAAGGCCATAGAGAGCCTTATCGAGAATGTGTACGTGATTAGGGAACTTGGGATCCTCGAACCCCGGGGGTTCCTTGACATATACCAACTCCTTAAGAGGGCCATTTAGAAAAGCACTCTTGACATCCATTTGATATAATTTAAAATTATGATGAGAGGCATATGCAAGCAACATGCGAATAGATTCAAGGCGAGCAACAGGAGCAAAACTTTCACCGTAGTCAATACCCTCGACTTGGGAGTATCCTTGTGCCACCAATCTTGCCTTGTTGCGAATGACAATACCGTTCGCATCTTGCTTGTTTTTGAAGATTCATTTTGTTCCAATGACATTGTGATTCTCCTTTGGTCTTGGCACTAGTCGCCACACTTGGTTGTGCTCGAAGTTGTTGAGTTCATCGTGCATAGCTTCAACCCACTCCATATCCTCGAGCACATCTTGAACCTTAAGGGGCTCAATGCAAGAAACAAATGCGTGATGTTCACAAAAGTTTGTTAATTGTTTACGAGTGGTTACCCATTTTTGCAAGTCACCTTAGACGTTCTCCAACAGATGTTGTCTAACTTTGAGCTTGGCGGCATTCTTGGCGGCTTTCTTGGCGGCTTGTCTCTCTAAGATTTCTTCCATGGAAGGTTGAGAGATTACATTCTGCAGTCATCATCTTGATGATCTTGAGCGCCTTCTTGAGCTTGCTCTTGATCTTGAAGAAGATCTTGATCTTGAGATTGCTCGGAGACAGGACCTTGATCTTGGGCATCACTTGGTGAGACACCATCATCAGTGGATTGATCTTGCCCTTGATCTTGTTCATGTGGTAGAGGACCTTCAATTTGTTCTTCGAAAGCATGTGGGTCTTGCATCGGTGATGGTTCCACTTGAGTGGAACATTGTCCTTCTCCTTCGGCCACAAGGGGTTCCTCACCGGGTAGGAAGTATCCCACACCCATTCTTATTATGGCTTGGGGAGAAATTTCATCACCTACATCACAAAGACCACTTTGCTCCAATTGGGAGCCATTATTTTCATCAAACTCTATGTTACTCGTCTCCTCAATGAGTCCCGTGGACTTGTTGAGGACACAGTAAGCATGAGAGTTTGCAGCATAACCAACAAATATGCCCTCATGGCTCTAGATTCAGATTTAGACAAACGAGACCTTTCTTGAGAATGAAACACTTACAACACACCTGGAAATATGTGAGGTTGGCCTTGTTCCCGGTGAGAATCTCATAAGGAGTCTTGTTCAAACCTTTGCGGAGATAGAGACGATTAGATGCATGGCACGCTGTGTTGATGACTTCGGCCCAAAAGTTGTACGGAGATTTAAACTCCGCCATCATGGTTCTTGCCGCATCAATCGACGTCCGATTTTTCCTCTCAGCAACACCGTTTTTTTGAGGGGTGTAAGGTGTGGAATATTGGTGCTTAATCCCTTCATCACTGAGAAACTCATTTAGGCTGTAATTCTTGAACTCAGTGCCGTTGTCACTTCTAATCATCAAAATCTTTGCATCATGTTGATGTTGGACTTCATTTGCAAAGTCGATGACGGTATGTTGGGTCTCACTCTTCTTCTTGAAGAAATAAACCCAAGTATATCTCGAGTAATCATCCACAATCACCAAGCAATATTTTCTTCCACCAAGACTGTCAAAAGATGGAGGGCCGAAGAGATCCATGTGAAGGAGCTCTAAGGTCCTCTTAGATAATATTGTTGTGGTTGGATGATGAGCCTTCTCATGTAGCTTTCCTTCGATACAAGCACTGCAAGCACGATCTTTGGTAAAACTCACATTTGTTAGTCCAAGGATGTGATCCCCCTTGAGGAGACTTTGCAAAGATCTCATATTAACATGGGCTAGTTGGCGATGCCAGAGCCATCCCACATCAACTTTAGCCATTAAGCAAGTCGCGGTCTTAGTGGGTTGCTCCGAGAAGTTCACCACATAGAGACCATTCTCAACATGCCCAACAAAAGCTACTTTAAGAGTCTTGATCCACAAAGGGTCATAGGGTCAATACCAAAGAAGTTACTAAAACCCATGGTTGCAAGTTGATGAACTGAAAGTAAATTGTATGTGAGGGTCTCAACAAGCGTGACCTTCTCTATGGTGAGTTCTGGAGAGATTACCACCTTGCCAAGACCCAATACCTTTGAAATTGCATCATCACCAAATGAGACTTGGGTGGCCACAGATGTGTCAGGATGAACATCCACCACCAAGTCCTTGCTTCCGGTCATATGATTTGTCGCTCCACTATCGAGCAACCATGATATTCCTCCGGAAGCAAACCCCTACAAAGATCAATGTTTGGCTTTAGGTACCCATTCTTTAATGGGTCCTTTCATGTTAGAAACAAGGGTATTTGGAACCCAAATACACCATTCAATGTACTCATAAGAAGAACCAACATATTTGGCATAAACATGCCCATCACTAGCACGGCATAAAACATAAGAGGGGTTAAAGTCACTGGTCTTGTTGGGTTGGATGTTCTTGTCCTTGCCCTTCTTGGCATTCTACAACATAAATTTCTCTTTCTTCTTCTCATGAGGACCTTCTCCAGCTCTTACAAAGGTTCACTTGAGCGATGGAACTTCCTTGGTGTTCACCTTCTTCTTCCCATTAGTTTTGGGTACAAACCCACTCCTTATTTTGCCACAACTTCCTTCTGCGTACTCAAAAGGTCATTGAGTGTCTTCTCACCTTGGATACACGTCACCAAACCCTTTTTAAGCTACTCTTTTAGCTTGGTATTTTCCTCCACGAGGTGTGCATGCTCACAACATGGGTTAGTAGCAGATGCATTATCAATTAGAACAAAAGGAGGACATGTGGCAATTTCCTTAGTGAGTTTCACTTGGAGTTAATCATGCGACTCCTTAGGAGAGGCATGAGCACACGTCAATGCCTTGTGAGCATTGTCAAGTGTGTCAAGCTCAACTTTGAGATGATCATGGTCCACCCCAAGTGCAACCTTCTCATACTTGAGAACACGGTTAAGAACAATAGCATGATCATAATCTTTACGTAATTTAGCAAGGTCATCATTTTGTGACTCCTCAAGAGTCATACGAAGACCTCGCTCTTCCTCAAGAGCAATAGACAGATCTGCTATCTCGTCAGCATAATCACAACTATGACCTCTTAGTTCCTCAAGAAACTCTTCTTGAGACTCAATAGTATCATGGGCCTCACCAAGTTATTCCAAGAGAGCAACGAAGTGCTTCTTGGACTCTCCCTTGAGTTTACACATGAATTTTTCAAACTCATTTTTATCCTCTTTTGCCTTCTCAAGATCATCCACACAATCTAAGGATGAAGTGGAAGAAATGGAAGTCTTAATGTTTGAGGTTTTGACTTTGGAGGTTACCTTAGTGATACCTTTAGCCATGAGGCACCTCGCGATGATGTTCTCATTGGGGGCATTGAAGAGTGACACCTTTGTCGGGGTAGAAGAGGCAATTGCCACGGATGCCACTGCCATTCCTTCACCACTTGTATCTTCATCATCAACATCATCATCTGAGGCATACTCTTCTTGAGCCACCAATACTTTGTGAGGAGCCTCCTTGATAAAGTTGGTTTTGTTGGGGAATGACTTGTATTTATCTTTGCGAATGAGCTTGCCACCATTGTCTTCCCTCTTCTCATATGGACAATCCACCACAAATTGACTTACATCACCACAGTTGTAGCAAGTTCTCACACGTTGCTTTCCCTTTGACCCATTTGAGTTGTTCTTGGAGAAGTTGAGCCTTGTGTTTCTCTTGTTGCCCCAAAATTGTCTGGATGCAAGAGCCATGTGCTCATGATAAGCATATTTGGTGTCCTCGGGGCAAACCTCTTCTTCTTCTTCTTCCTCTTGACTGACCTTGGCCTTCAATGCAAGATTAGGAGAGGACTTCCTTGACCGTTGAACACGAGCGAGAGCATTGACAGCTGTCGTGTTCAAGATGTTCATTGCAATGAATTCATCCAACACATCACCAGAGGATAAGGTGTGAAAGTCTGGCCTTTGACGGATGACAACAGACATGGCCTTGTTGTAGAGCATTATGCCCTTCAGGAACTTACGCTTGATCCAAGTATCATCCACATCCTTTCTGCCATGATCCTTGAGAGAAACTGCGAGAGCGGTCACCCTTCTATAGAGCTCACGCGGTTCCTCATCCTCTATCATCACAAACTCGTCTGACTGATCAAGGATAACTTCATAGTTTAACCGTTGAATGCTTGAGCTTCCCTTGTACATGGAGATGATGTGTTCCCAGCACTCTTTAGCAATAGTGAAGGGCCGCAGGTGAGGTAGGTCTTCAGTAGGAATAGCAGCTTGAAGTATGAACAAGGCTGAAGAATTTAGTTGTTTATCTGCTTGTTCTCTTGGAGTAAGATTGTGTGGATCATGAGGATAGTATCCTTCTTCAATAACTCTCATGAGATGAATTGAGCTATGATCTAAATGAGACTTGATACTGAAAACCCAGTTAGCAAAATCATTTTTAACAAGTTTAGGAGGAGGACCAAGATTAACTATATGAGGTGGGTGCACCGGTCCTCCATAGACCACGGGCGGAGGAATAGAGGCAAAGCTCCCCAACCCATTAACTCCTTGAGAATGATTATCTTTGTCGACACTAGGCCCCTCCTTACCGGAGTTGACATCCGATGTCGAGTTAGTGGGTTTGACCACTTGCACCGCATCGGTAGACATTTTAAGAGTACTTAGGAAATCTTTAAACATGGATTGAACCTCGGTCGCCATGGAGGATTTGATTAAGGACAAGGCCTCATTCAAATCCTTGCGTGAGACCGTGTTCACTTCCATGGCCTTGGGAAGTTCTCCCACACCCCATCGCCAGCCATACTCTTCGGGTGGTGAAACCCTTAATAAAGAGACGTAGATCTGATACCAATTGAAAATATCGATATGGTTGACTAGAGGGGGGGTGAATAGGCAGCTAACACTTTTTAACTTTTCCTTAACAATTTAGGCTTAGCATCAAATAAGTTGGCTAGATGTGCAACTAGATGAATAACATATATTATGATAACAACAACAAGTATGCAAGCAAGCAAGGGATATAACGCAATAAAAGCTTGCAAGAAGTAAAGGTGCGAGATAACCAAAAGTGGAGCCGGTGGAGATGAGGATGTGTTACTGGAGTTCCTTCCCTTGTGAGGAAGTACGTCTCCATTGGAGCGGTGTGGAGGCACAATGCTCCCCAACAAGCCACTAGGGCCATCGTATTCTCCTCATGCCCTCACACAATGCGAGATGCCATGATTCCACTATTGGTGCCCTTGAAGGTGGCAACCGAACCTTTACAAACAATGTTAGGGCAATCTCCACAACTGAATTGGAGGCTCCCAACGACACCACGAAGCTTCACCACAATGGAATGTGGCCTCGAGGTGACCTCAACCGTCTAGGGTGCTCAAACACCCAAGACTAACAAGATCCACAAGGGATTAGTGGGGGGAATCAAATTTCTCTTGGTGGAAGTGTAGATCGGGGCATTCTCAACCAATCCCTAGGAAATCAACAAGTTTGATTGGCTAGGGAGAGAGATCGGACTAAAATGGAGCTTAGAGCAACAATGGAGTTTGGGAAGGAAGAGGTAAGCTTCTTGGGGAAGAAGTCCTCCCTTTTATAGTGGGGGACAAGATCCAACCGTTGTCCACTCCCTCAGCCCCGTGTGTCGCGGTACTACCGCAACAGCCATGGTACTACCGTGAGGGCTTGCAGTCTTACCGCTCGCGCGGGAGTAACTGGCTCTGGCCATTTGCACAGGATAACAAGCGGTAGAACCGCCGGAGCGGTACTACCGCGAGCCCGTGCGGTACTACCGCACGGTCAGCAGAGGCAGGCACTGGAGGTGCACGGAAGTAAAAAATTACTTTCGTGCCTACCTCCGCAGAGGGAAACACTGCAAAAAAGTCTGGCACGGTTGTACTCGAGGTGAATCACGGTACTACTGTAGTAGGGCGGATGTAAAAAATTACATCCGCGCCTACTACCGCAGGTGTAAGGGCCAGGGCAGGAGACAGTGGTACTACCGCTCCACCGAGCGGTACTACAGCTGGCACCTGCGGTACTACCGCTCCTTTAAGCGGTACTACCGCAGACCACTGAACTCAAACACCCAGCAGGCTTTCCTTTTGCACAGTGAAGGAAAACGACTTGGGGCTCCATTGAAGAGAGGGAAAGGTGGTGCAAAGGAATAGATGTGTACGTGTTGATTCCACCTAGACCTTTCCGAAGCGGACCCCCTCTTAATAGTACGGCTTTCCTACGACTCAAATCCATCGAAAGGAAATGTATAGAACAACCATCTTCGAGAGGTTCTGAGGGGCACTGAATCGTCTTGTGCCTAGACCTGAGATATCTGAAATGCTCAATGCACACGATTAGTCCTCAAAGGCATTGTCATCAATCACCAAAACCACTTAGGGATAAATATGCCCTTACAAATGTGCTCAACAGGTATCTCTAAGGGTGTATATTGAGTCGGCATGGATCAAGAATGGGATTTGTTGCTCCGTGTGATGGAGAGGTATCTCAGGGCCCACTTGGTAATACAACATCACAATAAGCCTTGCAAGCAATGTGGCGAAGTGTTAGCCACGGGATCTTGTATTACGGAACGAGTAAAGAGACTTGGCGGTAAACGAGATTGAACTAGGTATGGAGATACCGACGATCGAATCTCGAGCAAGTAACATACCGAAGAACAAAGGGAACAACATACGGGATTAACTGAATCCTTGACATAGAGGTTCAACCGGGAAAGATCTTCGCAGAATATGTAGGAACCAATATGGGCATCTAGGTCCGCAATTGTTTATTGACCATAGAGGTGTCTCGGTCATGTCTACATAGTTCTCGAACCCACAGGGTCTGCACACTTAAGGTTCGGCGACGTTTCGGTAGTATAGAGTTATGTATGGTGATGACCGAAGGTTTTTCGGAGTCCCGGATGAGATCCCGGACGTCACGAGGAGATCCGGAATGGTCCGGAGGTAAAGATTGATATATATAGGAAGTCCTGTTTTGGTCACCGGAGAAGTTTCAGGCTCATCGGTAGTGTACCGGGAGTGTCGAGAGGGGTACCGGGGACCATCGGGAGGGGTGTCTCGACCCAAAGGGCCTCATGGGCTGTGGTATGAGTCAAGCAATCCCTTAGTGGGCTGTCCGAGCCCCCCACTAAGGCCCATCCGGCTAGGGGTGGGGAAAACCCGAAGGTGGAGAGGTGGAAAGAGTTTCCAAGTGGAGAGGAATCCTACTCCTAATAGGATTGGAGTAGGACTCCTCCACCTCCAATTTCGGCCAACTCTTGAGGGTTTGAGGCTACCTCCTCCCCTCCCTCCCTCCTATATATACTAGAGGATTTAGAGGGGAAAGCTAACCCTAATTGCCACGTGCTCCCTCTACTTCATCTAGATCGGTTTTCTCCGCTAGTCTAGTTCGGTGGTGCTTAGGCGAAGCCCTGCCAGAATAGTTCCACCACCGCCGCCGCCACGCCGTCGTGCTGCTGGAGAACTCATCTACCTCTCCACTCCCTCTTGCTGGATAAAGAAGGCAGAGATCATCATCGAGCTATACGTGTGCTGAACGCGGAGGCGCCGGTCGTTCGGTGCTAGATCGGAAGGACCGTGATCAGGATCGCGAGACGATTCGTGAATTGATCACAGGACAAATCATGATGGGATCACGGGACGGATCATAATTGGATTGCAAGAAGGATCATGACGGGATCACGGGACGCTCGGCGATTTGCATCGCAAAGACGTTCGACTACATCAACTGCGTTTCTTAACGCTTCCCGCTTAGCGATCTACAAGGGTATGTAGATCCACTCTCCCTCTCGTATATGCTCATCACCATGGATAGATATTGTGTGTGCATAGGAATTTTTTTGTTTCCCATGCAACATTCCCCAACAGTGGCATCTGAGCTAGGTCTATGTGTAGATGAGATCACGAGTAGAACACAAAGGAGTTTGTGGGCGTTGATGCTTAGATTGCTTCCTCCCTTGGTCGTGTTTTGATTAAGTGGTATTGTGGGATGAAGCGTCCTGGACCAACCTTACTCGTACGCTTACGAGAGACCGTTTCATTGACCGGTGTGTAACTTTGTTGCACAAAGATAGCTGGCGGGTATTTGTCTCTCCTACACTAGTTGTATCGGATTCGACAAAGGCGGTCCTTGAGAAGGTTGAATAGCAATTTGTGTATCACCGTTGTGGTTTTCGCGTAGGTGAGAATTGTTCTTGCTAGATACCCATAGCAACCACGTAAAACATACAACAACAATTAGAGGACGTCTAACTTGTTTTTGCAGGGTATGTTGTGATGTGATATGGCCAATTACATGATGAGATATATGTGATGTATGAGATTATCATGTTTTGTATAGAATATCACGACTTGCATGTCAATGAGTATGGAAACCGGCAGGAGCCATAGGGTTGTCTTTACTTATTTTTGTTGTTTTGCTTTACTTTATCACTATAAGTTAGCAATAGTCGTGGAAGCAATAGTTGACGTGACAACCCCGATGCCGACACGTTGATGGAGATCAAGATGATGGAGATCATGATGTCATGTCGGTGACGATGGAGATCATGTCGGTGCTTTGAATATGGAGATCAAAAGCACAAGTTCATGGCCATATCATGTCACTTATGATTTGCATGTGATGTTAATCCTTTTATGCACCTTCTTTTGCTTAGGACAACGGTGGCATTATAAGGTGATCCCTCACTTAAATTTCAAGATAAATTATGTTCTCCCCGAGTGTGCACCGTTGCAAAAGTTCGTCGTGCCGAGACACCACGTGATGATCGGGTGTGACAGACTCTACATTCACATACAACGGGTGTAAGCTAGTGTTGCACGTGCGGAACACCCGGGTTAAACTTAACGAGCCTAGCATGTAAAGACATGGCGTCGGAACACAAGAGACCAAAAGCTCGAACATGAGTCATATAGTAGATATGATAAACATGATGATGTTCATCATTGAAACCACCTTAACTGACGTGATGATCGGACTTGAGTTGGTGAATTTGGATCATGTATCACTCGAATGACCGGAGGGATGTCAATTTGAATGGGAGTTCTTAGGTAATATGATTAATTGAACTCATTATCATGAACATAGTCGAAGTGTCTTTGCAAATTATGTTGTAGATAGCTCGCGTTGTAGCTCCCCTGTTTTATTAATACGTTCCTAGAGAAAAGTAAGTTGAAAGATAATGGTAGCAATTATGCGGACTAGTTCTATGGTCAGAGGATTGTCCTCAGTTGCTGCACAAAAGGCTTATGTCCTTGATGCACTGCTCGGTGCGCCACCCCCTCTACCATCGTCTGTGGATGTTGTGAACATGTTACGCACACGTTTTTGATGACTACTTGATAGTTCAGTGCATCTTGCATTATGGATTAGAATTGAAATACATTTTGAATGTCACGGAGCATATGTGATGTTCCAAGGGCTGAAATTGGATTTCAGGCTCGTGCCCGTGTTAGAGGTATGAGACCTCCAACAAGATTCATTGCCTGCAAGATGAAGGAGAATAGCTCAATCGGTGAGCATGTGCTTAGATTGTCTAGGTGATACAATTGCTTGAATCGAATGGGAGTTGATCTTCCAGATAAGACAGTGATTGATATGTTTCTCCAAGTCACCGTCACTAAGCTACTAGAGCTTCGTGATGAACTGTAAAATGCCAGGGATGGAAATAATCAAGTGTGAGCTGTTCACGATGTTTGACATCACGAATGTAGAAATCAAGGAGCATCAAGTGTTGATGGTTAGTAAAACCACTAGTTTCAAGAAGGGGAAGGGCATGGAGGAAAACTTCATGGATGGCAAGCTAGTTGTTGCTCCAGTGAAGAAACCCAAAGTTGAACCCAAACCCGAGACTAAGTGCTTCTATTATGAGGAGAGTGATCGCTGAAGCGGAACAACCCTGGATACTTGGTAGATAAGAAGGCTAGCAACATTGACAGAAGTATATTTGATATACATATAAATGATGCGTGCTTTGCTAGTACTCCTAGTAGCACATGGGTATTGGATACCGATTCGGTTGCTAAATGTTAGTAACTCGAAATAAAATCTACGGAATAAACGGAGGCTAGCTAAGGGTGAGGTGACGATGAGTGCTGGAAGTGTTTCCAAGGTTGATGTGATCACCATCGCATGCTCTCTCTACCCTCGGGATTAGTGATGAACCTAAATAAATGTTATTTGGCATTTGCGTTGAGCATGAACGTGATTAGATTGTGTTTATTCAAATACATTATTCATTTGATCTAGAGAATAATGGTTATTCTGCTTACATGAATAATACCTTCAATGGTCATGCACTCAATGAGAATGGTTTATTGAATCTTGATCGTAGTAATACACATATTCATAACATTGATGCCAAAAGATACAAAGTTAATAATGATAGTACCACATACTTGTGCCACTGCCGCTAAATGTCATATTGGTGTAAAGCACATGAAGAAACTCCATGATGATGGATCTTTGGACTCATTCGATTTCGAATCGGTTGAGACATGCGAACAATGCCTCTTGGGCAAGATGACTAAGACCCCGTTTTCAATATGATGGAGCGGGTAAGTAACTTAATGGAAATGATACATGTTGATGTATGCGATCCAGTGTGTATTGTAGCGTGCGGTGGGTGTCGTTATTTTCTTAGCTTCACTAATGATTTGAGTATATTTACTTAATGAAACAAAAGTCTGAAACGTTTGAAAAGTTCAAGAAAATTCAGAGTGAAGTTTGAGATCACCGTGACAAGAAGATAAAAATGTCCACAATATGATCGTGGAGGTGAATATCAGAGTTGTGAGTTTGGTATACAACTTAAGACAATGTGAAAGTTGTTTCACAACTCATGCCACCTGGAACACCATAGTGTGATGGTGTGTCTGAACGTCATAGTCATGCTTTATAGTATATGGTGCGTACTATGATGTCTTTTATCGTTTTGCCACTATCGTTTTGGGGTTATTCATTAGAGACAACTACATTCACTTTAAATAGGGCACCATCTAAATCCGTTGAGATGACACCAGATGAATTATGGCTTGATAGAAACCTAAGCTGTCATTTCTTAATGTTTGGGGCTGCGACGCTTATGTGAAAAAGGATTTTCACCTAATGAGCTCGAACCCAAAGCGGAAAAGTGCAACTTCATAGGATACCCTAAGAACAGTTGGGTATACCTTCTATCTCAGATCTGAGTGCAAAGTGTTTGTTGCTAAAAATGGGTCCTTTCTCAAGAAAGAGTTTCTCTCGAAAGAATGGAGTGGGAGGAAGATAGAACTTGATGAGGTTGTTGAACCTTTGTTTCAACCAGAGAGTAGTGTAGCGCAGAAAGATGTTTATGTGGAACCTAAGTCAGTTGAAGAGGAAGTTAATGATTATGATCATGAAGCTTCGGATCAAGTTACTATCGAACCTCGTAGGTCGAGAAGGATGCGTACTGCTCCTGAGTGGTACGGTAACCCTGTCTTAGAGGTCAGGTTGTTGGACAACGATGAACCTACGAACTATGGAGAAGCGATGATGGTCTCGGATTCCAACAAATGGTTAGAGGCCATGAAATCCGAGAAAGGATCCATGTATGAAAACCAAGTATGGACTTTGGTAGACTTGCCCGTTGAACGGCAGGTCGTTGAGTACAAATGGACCTTTAAGATGAAGACAGACACTAATGTGAATGTCACCATTTATAAAGCTCGACTTGTCGCAAAGAAGTTTTCGCCAAGTTCAAGGAATTGACTATGATGAGACTTTCTCACCATTGGCGATGCTAAAGTATGTTGGAATTATGTTAGTAGTTGCTGCATTTTTCAAGTATGAAATCTGGCAGATAGATGTCAAAACATCATTTCCTTAACGGTTTACTTAAGGAAAGATTCTATGTGATACAACCAGAAGGTTTTGTGAGTCCTAAGGATGCTAAAAGGTGTGCAAGCTCCAGCAATCCTTCTATGTGCTGGAGCAAGCATCTCGGAGTTCGAATATACACTTTGATGAGGCGATCAAAGTTTTTGACTTTATACAAAGTTTATGAGAAAATTGTATTTACAATAAAGTGAGTGGGAGCACTATCGAATTTCTGATAAGTATATGTGGATGACATATTGTTGATCGGAAATGATGTAGAATTTTTGGAAAGCATAAACGGTTGTTTGAAAAGAGTTTTTCAAAGGAAGATCTGAATAAAGCTACCTAATTGTTGGGCATCAAGATCTATAGAGATAGATCAAGATGCTTGATGAGACTTTCAATGAGTACATACCTAGACAAGATTTTGAAAGAGTTCAAAATGGATCAGTCAAAGAAGGAGTTCTTGCCTAGTTTGTAAAGGTGTGGAGTTGAGTAAGACTCAAAGCTCGACCACGACAGAAGAAAGAGAAAGGACGAAGGTCGTCCCCTATGCTTTATCCATAGGCTCTATATAGTATGCCATGATGTGTACCACACCTGTGTGTGCCTTGCCATGAGTCTGTCAAGGGGTACAAGAGTGATCCAGGAGTGGATCACTGGACAGCGGTCAAAATTATCCTTAGTAACTAGAGGACTAAGGAAATATTTCTCGATTATGGAGGTGATAAAGAGTTCGTCGTAAAGGGTTACATCGATGCAAGCTTTAACACCAATCCAGATGACTCTTAGAACCAATCTGGATACGTATAGTAGAGTAGTCATTTGGAATATCTCCAAGTGGAGCGTGGTAGCAATGTCTACAGTATGACATAGAGATTTGCAAAGTACACACGGATCTGCATGTCGGAGACCCGTTGACTAAAACCTCTTTCACATGCAAAACATGATCGAACCCTAGAACTCATTGGGTGTGAGATTCATAACAAATCACATAGCGATGTGAGCTAGATTATTGACTCTAGTGCAAGTGGGAGACTGTTGGAAATATGCCCTAGAGGCAATAATATATTAGTTATTATCATATTTCCTTGTCCATGATAATCGTTTATTATCCATTCTAGAATTGTATTGATCTGAAACTCAGATACATGTGTGGATACATAGACAACACCATGTCCCTATTATGCCTCTAATAGACTAGCTCGTTGATCAAAGATGGTTGAGATTTCCTAGCTATGGCCATGAGATGTCATTTGATAAATGGATCACATCATTAGGAGAATGATGTGATGGACAAGACCCAAACTATAAATGTATTATATGATCGTGTTAGCTTATTGCTACAGTTTTCTGCATGTCAAGTATCTGTTCCTATGACAATGAGATCATGTAACTCACTGACACCGAAGGAGTACCTTGTGTGTATCAAATGTCGCAATGTAACTGGGTGACTATAAAGGTGCTCTATAGGTATCTCCGAGGGTGTCTATTGAGTTGGCATGGATCAAGAATGGGATTTGTTGCTCCGTGTGATGGAGAGGTATCTCATGGCCCACTTGGTAATACAACATCACAATAATCCTTGCAAGCAATGTGGCTAAGTGTTAGACATTGTATCTTGTATTACGGAATGAGTAAAGAGACTTGCCGTTAAACGAGATTGAACTAGGTATGGAGATACCGACGATCGAATCTCGGGCAAGTAACATACCGAAGAACAAAGGAAACAACATACGTGATTAACTGGATCCTTGACATAGAGGTTCAACCTATAAAGATCTTCGTGGAATATGTAGGAACCAATATGTGCATCTAGGTCCCGCTATTGGTTATTGAGTGTAGAGATGTCTCGGTCATGTCTACATAGTTCTCGAACCTGCAGGGTCTGCACACTTAAGGTTCGGTGACATTTCAGTAGTATAGAGTTGTGTATGGTGGTGACTGAAGGTTGTTCGGAGTCCTGGATGAGATCCTGGACGTCACGAGGAGCTCCGGAATGGTCGGGAGGTAAAGATTGATATATAGGGAGTTTTGTTTTGGTCACCGAAAAAGTTTCGGGCTCATCGGTAGTGTGCCGGGAGCGCCGGGAGGGGTACCGGGGACCATCGAGTAGGCTTGGGCATTCGGTATAAACCGAAAGTTCAGTTAATATATTTTGGTATTTTTTAAATTTCGGTTTGACGATATGCTAACCGAGAATGGCTCCAAAATATAGGAAACTGAAAGTTCGGTTAACCGATAATTCGGTTCGGTATTCGGGTTATACTGTATATACCGAGAAAATATTCAAACGACATGCGCACCAGCTACCACTTGCAACCTACCCTATTATATAGACAAGTTTTCTGCACCCCTCCACGTAGCTAGCCGACGTGGGACTAAAACTCACGGCTGTACCGTGTCTTGCAAACACTATATGGGACGTAACACTACTACAAAAAAGGCCCAAAGAAATGTGCGTGCATACAACTTGTTATCTGGGCCCATGCGAGTAATATGCCTACCACAGGACACTGGTGGTCACTACCTCCCACGTCCTTTTAGCGTTGTGCACACGGGAGAAACTTCATGGCGCTATACTCCTCACATGTTTGGTTTTTCTGTTCGGTTACCAATAAGAAACCGAAGTGATCAAAGTGAGTTCGGTTAACAAAAGTAAAAACCGATTTTTCCTTTTCGAGCATTAAAAACCGAAAATTCGTTTTTTTTTGGTTTCGGCTTTGGTTCGTTCTTCGGTTCCTCGGTTCCTTGGTTTTTATGCCCACCCCTACCATCGGGAGGGGTGTCTTAACCCAAAGGGCCTCATGGGCTATGGGAGGAGTCAAGCCAGCCCTTAGTGGGCTGCCCGAGCCCCCCACTAAGGCCCATGCGGCTAGGGGTGGGAAAAACCCAAAGGTGGAGAGGTGGAAAGAGTTTCCAAGTGGAAAGGAGGAACCCTACTCCTAATAGGATTGGAGGACTCCTCCACCTCCAATTTCGGCCAACTCTTAAGGGTTTGAGGCTGCCTCCTCCCCTCCCTCCCTCCTATATATACTAGAGGACTTACAGGGGAAAGCTAACCCTAATTGCCACGTGCTCCCTTTACTTCATCTAGATCGGTTTTCTCCTCTAGTCTAGTTTGGCGGTGCTTAGGCGAAGCCCTACCGGAATAGTTCCACCACCGCCACCGCCATGCCGTTGCGCTGCCGGAGAACTCATCTACCTCTCCGCTCGCTCTTGCTGGATCAAGAAGGCAGCGATCGTCATCGAGCTGTACGTGTGCTGAACGCGAAGGCGTCGTCCGTTCGGCGCTAGATCGGAAGGACCGTGATCAGGATCGCGAGACGATTCGTGATTTCATCACGGGACGGATTGTGATGGGATCGCAGGACGGATCGTGATGGGATCGCGAGAAGGATCGTGATGGGATCGCGGAACGCTCGGCGATTTGGATCGCGAAGACGTTGGACTACATCAACCGCGTTTCTTAACACTTCCCGCTTAGTGATCTACAAGGGTATGTAGATCCACTCTCCCTCTCATAGATGCTCATCATCATGGATAGATCTTGCGTGTGCATAGGAAAATGTTTGTTTCCCATGCAACGTTACCCAACAGGCACCACGTTGAGGTTGATGCCCTTGGGTGCTGGAATGGCGGCGCAACCATGCTCAGTTCACCAGAGCCCGTAGAGTAAGACAAATGGGAGGTTTGCGGGTGATGCCGTTGGAAACCGTGCGTCGCCGGCATGGTGGACATGCATGGCAAGTCTGGCGGTGGGTGAAAGAGTGGTGATGAGCCGCTGCTCGCCGCGGCCGTCACGGCAGTGAGCCCATGCCGGCCTGGATTTAACCCTAGTAGTAGCATGGTCTGCATCGTGGCCTCACAGACTAGCCGGTTGGTCTTGGCGGCATTGGACTCTTTATCCAAGTAGGCGGCGATGGTGGACGTCGTGGCCGCAGCCTCCTCCCTGGCTTCTTGCAGGTGATGGTGGCTCTTCCTCCTTGCCGATTACACGGGGCACTCCTCGGGGGTAAGTTCCTTCTTCTTCTTCTTGGACGGCGTCAACCCTTTTCATGCACCGTGGGGACCGGCGGAGGCGAGGCCGGCGGCGGCGTCGAGCGGTCGGTGCATCGTCGTCCATGGCGTGTGCACGGGGGAGGGTGGGAGCATTTTGGGAATTTTCAAGGGAAATGGTGGGCACGTGCCACCGACTGACGGGCCAGGGCAGGGAGAAGAGCGTGCGGCGTTCGCGTCCGTCCCGTGCCTACGCGGACCCAAATCGGGCCTGAAATTGAGCATGGAATGGGTCACGTGCGAACAAAAAACGGATGCGTGTCCGTTTGGGTTGACGCGATGGGCTGTGTTTTCTGTCCGCGGTGACCCAAACGGACGCGCGCGGTCGAAATGGGTCGCCCGGTTGGAGTTGCTCTAAACCTATGGCCAACTGATACTATTCTCGGTCTGAGGCTCTAAGCACGTAACCATTCATCAACGGATATGCCAAATCCCGTTCCTTATTCTCAGTCTCAAACCACACCTAAGAGCACCTACAGCCGGGCTCCTCATACCCTCCTCAAACGCCCGGGCAGGTCGTCGGGTCATTGCCCGGTCATAAAAATCGACCCATACGGATCCCCTCATACCCATCTCAAACGCCCGGACTAACCGGCACCCCTCATATCCATCTCAAATATGAGGACTATATGAGGGGTCGCGGATGCGCCCGGTCAGTCCGCCATGTAGGACGTGACCTCACCCCATACCACCTTTTCTTTTTCTTTATCTATTATATTCTTTCTCTGTCTTCTTCACCAATCATGAGGAAATATATGAGAGATGCGGTAGCACGGATGAAAAACTGGGAGTTCAAAACGGACACGCTGGTCACTAACAGGGCGTGTCCGCGGGCATTGGAGGGGTGAGATTTGCAAGTCGTGGCTGAAGATGCTCTAAGAGCATCTACAGCTGAACCTCTCATATTCGACTCAAATGCCCGGACAAACAGCTCGGTCACCGGTCACAAAAACGCAACCCAACTGGACCCCTCAAACGGGCCTCAAACGCCCGAGCTGACCAGCACCCCTCATATCTAGACCAAATATGGGATGGATATGGGGGAGCCCGGGCACGCTCGCCACATCGGATCCGACATCCTAACCCCCATCGCAAATTGCAATAAATTCAAATTCACCCAGCATAATTGTCGGATCCATTTGTTGTTTTCCTCTCTTCATCCTCCTCGTGTCACCCGTCTCCCAGCTACGCCGCGCTTTGTCCCTAGTAGCATCTCCCCCCCCCCGCCGCCGCTCCGTCAGAGGGATCATCTCTCCCGACCTTGCCCCAGAGGACGTCGTTGTCGGTCCCGAAGACACCGCGGTACATCCAGCAACTCTCTAACTCCGCCTTGTGCTGGATGTGTTCGACAAAATGTCTGAACGGAGTTGTTGGTAAAAAATTTAGGGGAACCGATGATTCTGATGCTTCGTCCGTCGGGGAGTATGGACCGATGAAGCTTGATCAACTGATTCAAGATGAGTTCTTCGATTCATCGGATTCAGACGAAGAAGTGGACATGCTCATGCTCATGACCATGCAAGAGGAAATGGACCAGGAAGTGGAGCATATTCTCAATTTTAAGGGATCAATCAAAGGGAGAAGAGCCATCAATCGGGATAGGGTATCCGAAGCAAAGCTACCACAGAAGGATTACTTTGCTCCAAACCCAACTTTCCCGGATGATCCATGGTTTCGTCATCGTTTTCGCATGTGAAAACCATTGTTCTTGTGCATTATGGAGGGAGTGCAGGCACACGAGGACTATTTCAAGCTCACAAGGAATTGTTGCTTTAAACTCATTTTCTCTAGCTAGCAAAAGTGCACGGCTACTCTGAGGATGCTTTCACTTGGTACTGCGGCAGGTGTCGTTGGTGAGATGGTCGGGATGGGGGAGAGCACATGCCTGAAGACTTTTGCCAAGTTTGCCCGTGCTGTGGTCGAGGTATTTGGAGCAGAGTATCTGAGAGAACCAAATGCATAGGACACGGAGAACTTGTTGGCTATTAGAGAGGCAGAGGGTTTCCAGGAATGCTCGGATCAATCGATTGCATGCATTGGCAATGGAAGAACTGCCCCAAAGATTTGCGAGGAATGCATCAAGGTCACACAAGAGAGGCCACCATCATACTAGAAGCGGTGGAATCACATGACTTATGGATTTGGCATGCTTTCTTTAGAATGACAGGTTCTCACAATGACATCAACGTGCTTCAATGATCTCCGGTGTTCAATAGGTTTTGCAATGGAGAATCACCTCCATGCAGCTACACCATCAACAATCGAGATTACAACATGTGATACTATCTTGCTGATGGCATATATCCTCAGTGGGATGCATTTGTGAAGACCATATCAGAACCACCTGACAACAAACAAAAGCACTTCACAACAATACAGGAAGCAACTAGGAAGGATATGGAGAGGGCATTCGGAGTGCTGCAAGCGCGTTAGGGAATTAGGCGTGGAGCTACAATGATGTGTGAATCAAAAACTTTGTGACAGCTGATGACATGTTGTGTTATTTTGCACAATATGATCGTCAAGGAGGAGGGTGATGGTGTAGGCTAAACCTGGGCATACCCCGGTCCGGCCGGGTTTCGGACCGGCCTTTACAAAGCCCGAATTGAAAATCCCAAGCTCGAGCCCGACCCGGCCCGGCCAAAAATAGCAATATTCAAGCCTGAGGCCAGCCTGAACGGCCTAAAACATGAATTCCGGGCCGGGCCGGGCTCCCGTGTAAAGTGCCTTTTTTAGAAGCCCAAGCCCGGCCCGAAGTGCTACCCAGGCCCGAAGTGCAAGCTCGAACCCGGCCCGAACGTAAAGCCCGGCCCGGCCAGGCTCTGGTCGCCGGGCCAGGCTGCCCATGCCCAGATGTAGTGTAGGTCAAACCAATGATTTTGAAACACCTCGAGAACAAGTTGAAATCACTGAATATCAAGATGCAGTTCAGCCTATGAACTTTCTGCATATGCATGAGAATCTTCAAGATCATCACGTGCATGCGTAACTACTCAATAATCTGGTGAAGCATATGTGAACCAACAATGAAAATCAAAGAGCAGATGATTAATTGTGCACTTCAAATAAATTTGATGTAAACACTGCTTATGTTCGGTACCAACATTTATTTTACGTGCGACATTTAGTTTCTATGATTGGCGTGCATGATTTTGAATGGATTTGAGAATCCGAATATGAGATATGTGAATGCACGAAACGAAATATGAATGGTCATCCGGATGCGTCCACGGGCGTGTCCGGACACGTCCGTGGACACATAGGGGGCAGGCAGTGAGCGGCGGATGAGGTGGCCAGCTCATCGGCAGACCGGCGGACCGGACCGTGCGCGCACCGCCAGCCGTCCGGTACCTCACACGAACGATGCCTCCTCGCCCTCGGCGAAGAACTTGCCGGTCGGCCCGCCGTCCGGCAGCAGCGCCACCTTCACCACGTTGCGTGCGCCCTCCTCGGGCGTGAGGACACCCGAGCTCATGGTCAATTCTGTCCTGACGTAGCCTGGATGCGCGCAGTTGACGCGCAGCGCGGTGTGCCCCCTCGCCAACATCCTCGAGTAGGCGTTCATGGCGATCTTGGCCACCTTGTAAGCCGAGTACCCCGTCGGCCACGCTCGCGACTCCAGCGCGTCGGCCTCGAAGTCCTCGAGGAACCTGTCCAGCAGCTCGTCCAGCCTCTGCTCTGTCAGGTTGTCGATGTCATTGAGCTCCTGCCTCACCTCCTCGTTGCTGATAAGCTGCATAGTACATAGATTCAAAATCCTTTATTATTAGATTTGATATCGGGATGGCATGATCGGTGAAAAGAAGATAACTATTACCCTCAGCAGGCCAAATATGGAGGAGACGTTCACAATTCTTCCATCGGCAGAAGATTGAAGCAGAGGCAGGAGTGCCACGGTTACGTGCTTCGTGCCGTAGTAGTTTGTCAGCAGGCCTTTCTTTGCACCGCCGATGGGCTCACGGACGTTCTTCACCATCCATTCGAGCATCTGGTCGAAATCCATGCCAGCAAACTGTTGCACACATCGACAGATAAACTTGTTCATTCCGGCATGTCCGAGCAACTGCAGAACAAATCCACCTCACGTAACGTGACCTTACCTTTTCCTCGCTGGCATCGAGTTCTTGGAGGAACTCAACCCCACCGATTGCGGCATTGTTCACCTGCAAATTGACAGAGTCCACCCATTTGCATAGAACCTTTGATGCAGCTGGGGTTTAAAATGGACGGGAAAACCTACCAGAATGTCTAGTTTGCCGAAACGGGTCTTCAGGAAATCGACCAGTGTAGCAATGCTGGAAGTGTCCGTGATATCCAGCTGATGGAAGATGAGGTCGGCGACCCCCAGCGCTCTGAGCTTCTCGACTGCCTCGGCGCCCCTCGTCACGTCCCGGGCTGTCAAGACGACCGTGACTCCATGGCTGGCTAGTTGCCGGCACACCTCCAACCCGATCCCCTTGTTGCCGCCGGTGACGACGGCAACCCTGGCAACCACAGCCGATCAGAACAATACACGCATGCATGTGGTACTGGCTAGCAGGCGGCTACATGGCGAAATCGAGAGCTAGGCATGCGTGGACTAACCTCGTGTTTGGCCCGCTGGAGATGGCTCCTCCTTCCATGAGTGGTGCGCCACTAGCTCAGACAACAAGATGGAGGATAGCGTTCCGAGAATCAGACTCGTGATGTTTTATCACGGTCCCCTTCGCCGTGCTGGTGGTCCGGCAAGAGCGTAAGACTTGGCAAAATTCATTGTTTTGATCTTTTTGAAAACTTAAACGAGATATGACCCCGGTCCGGAAAAAAATTCAGATCTGACCCTTTTGCTATCGTCAAAGACCTCGGCGGTAGAGTTGCATGGGCTACCGCCAGAGGGCTCGACGGTAGGGCTCCCGTTAGGTTGACGGCGCCGTCGACATGTAAAAATGCCCTACCGCCACACTGTCTGGTGGTAAGCTCTAAAAACCTATCGCCAGAGGTCCTGACGGTAGGGTCTCCAGTCCACTAAACCCTAAACCCTCGAGCCCACTAAAATGTGGAGTGTGGCGATGGCGGTATGGCCAGCGCGGCGGTAGGCTATGCTAACCTACCGCCATAGGCAGTGGCGGTAAGGTACTGGGTTCCCAGTGTTGCTTCCTGACTCATGTAGTGCCCAACAGAAAACGGTAGGATTGAACATCCTACCGTCGGACCCCCTAGTGGTAGGTTGTGCTAGCCTACCGCCAACCTCTCCGATGGTAGGGTGCTTCTTTTCCCTAGTCTATAATTTTTCTTGCCCTAGCAAGGTTTTTTTGTCAGCAATAATTCTGGACTAACACAAATATATTTTGGACTAGCAATAATTCTGGACTAACACACATTTTTTTCTAAGCACCTAAGGGAAATAATTCAACATAGCAAATAGTTTGACACATAGCAAATAGTTTCACACATAGCAAATAGTTCAACATAGAAAACAGGTCTACATAGAAAATAGTTCAACTAATAAGTTCACTCGCTTGTAGAAAGTTCACTTGCTCCTTCCTCTCTTCGAGATACGGTCCTCGTTGTGTTTAGAACGGGTCTCGAGAGCCGTCTTCTTGCGCTGAGGACGCGCTCTCTGAGACGGCGATGGACTCTCCCAATCCTTCTTCGGCTTGTTCCTCTTCTGAAGCTCAAGCTGGGTTGTCTGAGTTGGTGGAGGTCCGTAATCTTTGTCGTACTCCTCCTCCTCCTCTGCATCACTTTGTTCCTTCTCGATCTCTTCTGCTTGTTCCTCATTGTCATCTTCCTCTTCATCTTCTTCTGTTTGCTCCTCGTTGTGTTCTTTCTCTTCCTCTTCATCCTGCTCATCCCCTTCATCCTCCTCAACCGTCGCGGAGGAGGAAGCACACCCAAGCAGGCCCACCAGCTTGCGACATTTCTTGACGAACTTCTGCAATGTGAATCAAGTTTATGGTTACAAAAGGAAATGAACTTAAGAAAGAATGTAATTGTAGGATGCTGCATGTTACCTTCACTGTTCCTCTCAACTTCGTCTCACTATCTCGAGTCCCTGGGATGGAACTTAGCGTATCCGAGCCTTCAAAAATGCTCTTGTTCAGCTCCGAAGACTGCGAAACAATATATGAGAAGCACTAAGTACAGTACACTTCATCCAAGCGTCGGTTCAAAAGAGATCAACAAGACTTACAATTCTGTTCATGAGGGGTCCATACTCCCTAAATCCGCTGTTAAACTCTTTGATGCCGTCATTGTAGGCTTCATTCTCGGGGCAATCATCGAACAGTTCTTCGGCATCTGTTGTCGTCCACTGAGGCCTTAGGTGCAAATGATGCTTTGTGCCATCGTCGAACCACCGCAGGTGATCCTCGTACTCATCCCAGTCGATCACTTTCCTCTCGGTATGTTTCCGGCCTTTCCACTCGTTCCATTCCTTCACGTATTTCTGATGTTGCTCGCCCCAGTCTACGATCAACTGATTCTTCTGTCTGCTCATACTGCAAGGCATGGGAAACGTCATAAGAAAGTATGTAAAACATCATAACAAGAACACGGAAATAGTGCACTCACAGGTGTAGGTTCAAGCCACTGATGTCATAGCGAACGTCCGGTGGGGTCCTTTGCGCCTTACCAAACTGTGCGGCAACGCGATGTGGCATGTGGTACTCGACAGCATAAACACAAATCATGGGCACCAACCACCAAGCACCGCCAGTGAAGCATGTCCCGTGTGCACATCACGTTCAGCTCGAAGCGCCAGTCTCGTTCAGCATACGGCTGCCAATTTACCTAGTGCCAACAAAATGGTAAGCTCAAGTGAAGAAAGTGTCTTCACAAATATTCAAAATCTATTTCGTATACCTGGAAGGGAGTCACGGCATCAATCTCGTTGGTGAAGACCTTGTACAAAGCCTTGGATGTGCCAGAGTAGACACCCGCCACGTCCCAGGCGTATGTGACGGTCGGGCATCGAGTACCATCGTCATCTTCACCAGTCAACCCATTCCCGTGGTTTTAGTTTCTCCGGACGCCCCACCGGGATTCACTCCCACATCCAAATGGACCGAGCCCATGCACATCCGCACATACCAGATTTTTCTTCCGTCCTCTGGGTTGCGTCGTCAAGCTACAAAACACGTGTTGATGATCAGATGACATAATCTAAAGCAGCATACTTCAATGAAAAACAATGAGATATTTACTTACCGAATGGTATAGGTAGGCAAGGCCAGGGGACCCCTAGCTGTACCCGGCATCCCATTCCGCTAGGAAGTCAAGATACATCCATAGGGTTGTGACCCCAGAGCAGTCTTGAAACACGACCTCTGTGAGACGATACCACAGGTAGGCCCTGGCGTACTGCTCCACCACCCGTGGTTCGGCACCATCCGGGCACTTGCTCCGGTGCTTCAGGAGCCAGGGCAGCGGTATGCTGGAATTACGGTTAGCCTTAGCGGGAGGGCAGTCGCCGATGAGGGCGGTAATCCTATCCTCCCAGTGAGCCCTGTCAACTCGGCCAGTGATAGCATGACTCTCGATCGATAGGGTCGTAATCATCCCCCAATCCTGGAGGGTCACCTGTTGGAAATATGCCCTAGAGGCAATAATAAATTAGTTATTATCATATTTCCTTGTTCATGATAATCGTTTATTATCCATGCTATAATTGTATTGATCGGAGACTTAAATGCATGTGTGGATACATAGACAAAACCATGTCCCTAGTATGCCTCTAATGGACTAGCTCATTGATCAAAGGATGGTTAAGGTTTCCTAGCCATGGACATGAGATGTCATTTGATAACGGGATCACATCATTAGGAGAATGATGTGATGGATAAGACCCAAACTACAAACATAGCATATGATCGTGTCAGTTTATTGCTACTGTTTTCTGCATGTCAAGTATATGTTCCTATGACCATGAGGTCATGCAACTCACGGATATCGGAGGAGTGCCTTGTGTGTATCAAACGTCGCAACGTAACTCGGTGACTATAAAGGTGCTCTACAGGTATCTCCGATGGTGTTTGTTGAGTTGGCATGGATCGAGACTGGGATTTGTTACTCCGTGTGACGGAGAGGTATCTCAGGGCCCACTCGGTAATACAACATCACAACAAGCCTTGCAAGCAATGTGGCTAAGTGTTAGTCACGAGATCTTGTATTACGGAACGAGTAAAGAGACTTGCCAGTAACAAGGTTGAACTAGGTATGGAGATACCGACGATCGAATCTCGGGCAAGTAACATACCGAAGAACAAAGGGAACGTTATACGGGATTAACTGAATCCTTGACATAGAGGTTCGACCGATAAAGATCTTCGTAGAATATGTAGGAACCAATGTGGACGTCCAGGTCCCGCCATTGGTTATTGACCGTAGAGGTGTCTCGGTCATGTCTACATAGTTCTCGAACCCGCAGGGTCTGCACACTTAAGGTTCGGTGACGTTTCGGTAGTGTAGAGTTATGTATGGTGGTGACCGAAGTTTGTTCGGAGTCCCGGATGAGATCTCGGACGTCACGAGGAGCTCTGGAATGGTCCGGAGGTAAAGATTCATATATAGGAAGTCCCAGTTTGGTTTCCGGAAAAGTTTCGGGCTCATCGGTAGTGTACCGGGAGTGCCGGTAGTGTACCGGGAGACCTCCGGGAGAGGTACTTCGACCCCAAGAGGTCCATGGGCTGTGGGAGAGTATTAACCAGCCCTTAGTGGTCTGGGAAAACAGCCACAAAGGCCCATGGCGCAGGAGAGAAAGTCCTAAAGCAAAAAGTGGAAAATCAGCCAATAGGAGGCAATCCTACTCCAACTAGGATTGGAGGTGAAGTAGGATTGCTTCCCACCTCCTATTTCGGCCGACCCAAAGGCCTTGGATGCCTCTCCTCTCCTCTCCTCCTATATATACTAGTGGATTGGGTGCTTTTTGGACAGAATTTCTGGCCACGTGCTACCCGTTACACCGGTGCATAGTTTCTCCTCTAGATCGGTTTTCTGCAGCGCTTAGGCGAAGCCCTGCCGGAATTGCTCCACCACCATCACCAGAGCGCTGTCACGCTGCCGGTGAACTCTCTCTCCTCTCCACCTCCTCTTGCTGGATCGAGACAGTGGAGATCGTCATCAAACTGCACGTGTGCTGAACGTGGAGGTGTCGTCCGTTCGGCGCTAGATCGAAAGGACCGTGATCGAGATCGCGAGACGGTTCGTGATGTGATCACGGAATGGATCGTGATGAGTTCGGGGACAGATCATGATCAAGATCGTGAGACGGATCGTGATGAGTTCGCGGGACGGATCATGATGTGTTCGCGGGACGGTTCGTGATTGGATTGTGGGACGCTCCGCGATTTGGATCGCGAAGAAGTTCGACTACACCAACCGCATTTCTTAACGCTTCCCGCTTAGCGATCTACAAGGGTACGTAGATCCACTCTCCCTCTCGTAGATGCTCATCACCATGGATAGGTTTGCGTATGCGTAGGAATTTTTTTGTTTCCCATGCGACATTCCCCAACAGTGGCATCATGAGCTAGGTTGATGGTTCGATGAGATCTCGAGTAGAACACAAAAGGTTTGTGGGCGTTGATGCTTAGATTACTTCCTCGCTTGGTCGTATTTTGGTTCAGCGGGATTGTGAGATGAAGCGGCCCGGACCAACATTACTCGTACGCTTACGAGAGACCGGTTCCCTCGATGCAACTTGTTGCCTAGATGGCTTGCGGGTGACAGTTTCTCTCACTTTAGTTGGATCGGATTCGACAAAGGCGGTCCTTGAGAAGGTTGAAAAGCAAACTAGTGTATCACCGTTATGGTTTATGCGTAGGTGAGAATCGTTCTTGCTAGATACCCGTAGCAGCCACGTAAAATATGCAACAACAATTAGAGGACGTCTAACTTGTTTTTGCAGGGTATGTTGTGATGTGATATGGCCAATTACATGATGAGATATATGTGATGTATGAGATGATCATGTGATGTATAGATTATCACGACTTGCATGTCGATGAGTACGGCAACCGGCAGGAGCCATAGGGTTGTCTTTAATTATTGTATGACCTGCGTGTCAATCATTAAGCTCTATGTAATGCTTTACTTTATCGCTACGGTAGCAATAGTAGTAGAAGCATGCAGGGCGTGACAACCCCGATGGCAACACGTTGATGGAGATCAAGATGATGGAGATCAAGATGATGGAGATCATGGAGTCATGCCGGTGACGATGGAGATCATGCCGGTGCTTTCTAGATGGAGATCAAAAGCACAAGTTCATGGCCATATCATGTCACTTATGATTTGCATGTGATGTTAATCCTTTTATGCACCTTGTTTTGCTTAGGACGACGGTAGCATTATAAGGTGATCCCTCAGTTAATTTCAAGATAAATTGTGTTCTCCCCGAGTGTGCACCGTTGCGAAAGTTCGTCGTGTTGAGACACCACGTGATGATCGGGTGTGATAGACTCTACGTTCACATACAACGGGTGCAAGCCAGATTTGCACGCGCAGAACACTCAGGTTAAACTTGACGAGCCTAGCATGTACAGACATGGCCTCGGAACACAAGAAGACTGAAAGGTCGAACATGAGTCATATAGTAGATATGATCAACATAATGATGTTCACCATTGCAGCCACCTTAACTCACGTGATGATCGGACTTGAGTTGGTGAATTTGGATCATGTATCACTCGAATGACCCGAGGGATGTCAATTTGAGTGGGAGTTCTTAAGTAATATGATTAATTGAACTCATTATCATGAACATAGTCAAAGTGTCTTTGCAAATTATGTTGTAGATTACTAGCTCGCGCTGTAGCTCCCTTAAATTTTTATATGTTCCTAGAGAAATAGAGTTGAAAGATGTTGGTAGCAATATTGCGGACTGGGTCCATGATCTGAGGATTGTCCTCATTGCTGCACAGAAGGCTTATGTCCTTAATGCACCGCTCGGTGCGCCACCCCCTCTAGCGTTGTCTATAGATGTTGTGAACATCTAACAGGCACGTTTCGATGACTACTTGATAGTTTAGTGCGTCATGCATTACGGCTTAGAATTGAGGCTCCAAAACATTTTGAACGTCACGAAACATATGAGATGTTCTAGGAGCAGAGATTGTGATCTCAGGCTCGTGCCTGTGTTGCGAGATATGAGATCTCCAACAAGATTCTTTGCCTGTAAGATGAAGGAGAATAGCTCAATCGTTGAGCATGTACTCAGATTGTCTGGGTACTACAATCGCTTGAATCTAGTGGGAGTTGATCTTCCAGATAAGATAGTGATTGATATAGTTCTCCAAATCACTGTCACTAAAGCTACTAGAACTTAGTGATGAACTATAATACACCAGGGATAGAAGTATTGATCCCTGAGCTGTTCGCGATGTTTGACACAGCGAAGGTAGAAATCAAAAAGGAGCGTCAAGTGTTGATGGTTAATCAAACCACTAGTTTCGAAAAGGGCAAGAGCAAGGAGGGAAACTTCATGGATAGCAAGTCAGTTGCTGCTCCAGTGAAGCAACCCAAAGTTGACCTCAAACCCGAGACTAAGTGCTTCTATTATGAGGTGAGAGATCGCTGAAGCGAAACAACCCTAGATACTTGGTAGATAAGAAGGCTGGCAACATCGACAGAAGTATATTTGATATACGAGTTATTGATGTGTACCTTGCTAGTACTCCTAGTAGCACCTGGGTATTGGATACCGGTTCGGTTGTTAAATGTTAGTAACTCGAAATAAAAGCTACAGAATAAACGGAGAACTAGCTAAGGGTGAGGTGATGATGTGTGTTGGAAATGTTTTCAAGGTTGATGTGATCAACATCGCACGCTCTCTCTACCTTCAGGATTAGTGACGAACCTAAATAAATGTTATTTGGTGTTTTGCGTTGAGCATGAACATGATTAGATCATGTTTGTTGCAATACGGTTATTCATTTAAGTCAGAGAATAATAGTTATTCTGGTTACATGAATAATACCTTCAATGGTCATGCACCCAGTGAGAATGGTTTGTTGAAATCTTGATCGTAGTAATACACATGTTCATAACATTGATGTCAAAAGATACAAAGTTAAATAATGATAGTACCACATACTTGTGGCACTGCCGCAAAATGTCATATTGGTATAAAGCGCATGAAGAAACTCCATGGTGATGGATATTTGGACTCATTCAATTTCGAATCGGTTGAGACATGCGAACCATGCCTCTTGGGCAAGATGACTAAAGGACCCCGTTGGATGGAGCGGGCAAGTGATTCATTGGAAATGATACATGTTGATGTATGCAATCTAGTGAGTCTTGTAGCGTGCAGTGGATATCGTTATTTTCTTACCTTCACTGATGATTTGAGTACATATAGTGTATATTTACTTAATGAAACACAAGTCTGAATCATTTGAAAGGTTCAAGCAAATTCAGAGTGAAGTTTAAAGATCATCGTGACAAGAAGATAAAAATGACTGTGATATGATCATGAAGGTGAATATCTGAGTCATGAGTTTGGCATACAACTTAAGACAATGTGAAAGTTGTTTCACAACTAAATGCCACCTGGAGCACCATAGTGTGATGGTGTGTCCGAACATCATAGTTATGCTCTATTGGATATGGTGCGTGCTATGATGTCTCTTATCGTTTTACTACTATAATTTTGGGGTTATGCATTAGAGACAACTACATTCACTTTAAATAGGGCACCATCTAAATCCGTTGAGATGACACCGTGTGAATTATGGTTTGACAGAAACCTAAGCTGTCATTTCTTAATATTTGGGGCTGCGATGCTTGTGTGGAAAATGTTTTCACATAATAAGCTAGAACCCAAAGCGGACAAATATATCTTCATAGAATACCCTAAGAACAGATGGATATGCCTTCTATCTCAGATCCGAGTGCAAAGTGTTTGTTGCTAGAACTGGGTCCTTTCTCAAGAAAAAGTTTCTCTCGAAAGAATTGAGTGGGAGGAAGATAGAACTTGATGAGGTTGTTAAACCTTTGTTCAACTAGAGAGTAGCGCAGCGCAGAAAGATGTTTCTGTGAAGCCTACGTTAGTTGAAGAGGAAGTTAATGATGATGATCATGAAGCTTCAGGATCAAGTTACTATCAAACTTCGTAGGTCGACAAGGATGTGTACTGCTCCTCAGCGGTACGACAACTCTGTCTTGGAGGTCATGTTGTTAGACAACGATGAACCTACGAGCTATGGAGAAGCGATGATGGGCCCGGATTCCGCAAATGGTTGGAGGCCATGAAATCCGAGATAGGATCCATGTATGAAAACCAAGTGTAGACTTTGGTAGACTTGCTCGTTGGACAGCAGGTCGTTGAGTACAAATGGATCTTTAAAATGAAGACAGACACTGATGGTGAATGTCACTATTTGTAAAGCTCGACTTGTTGCAAAGATGTTTGTGACAAGTTCAAGGAGTTGACTACGATGAGACTTTCTCACTCGTAGTGGTGCTAAAGTCTGTTGGAATTATGTTAGCAGTTGCTGGGTTTTCAATTATGAAATCTGGCAGATGGATGTCAAAACATCGTTTCCTTAACGGTTTACTTGAGGAAAGGTTGTATGTGATACAACCAGAAGGTTTTGTCAGTCCTAAGGATGCTAAAAGGTCTGCAAGCTTCGGTGATCCTTCCATGGACTGAAGCAAGCATCTCGGAGTTGGAATATACGCTTTGATGAGTTGATCAAAGTTTTTGAGTTTATACAAAGTTTACGAGAAACTTGTATTTGCAACAAAGTGAGTGGGAGCACTATAGAATTTCTGATAAGTATATGTGGATGACATATTGTTGATCGGAAATAATGTAGGATTTCTGGAAAGCATAAATGGTTGTTTGGAAAGTGATTTTCAAAGGAAGACCTGGATAAAGCTACCAAATTGTTGAGCATCAAGATCTATAGAGATAGATCAAGATGACTTGATGAGACTTTCAATGATTACATACCTTGACAAAGATTTTGAAAGAGTTCAAAATGGATCAGTCAGAGAAAGAGTTCTCGCCTGATTTGTAAGGTGTGAAGTTGAGTGAGACTCAAAGCTCGACCACGGCAGAACGAAGAGAAAGGACGAACGTCGTCCCCTATGCCTTAGCCATAGGCTCTGTATAGTATGCCATGCTGTGTACCGCACCTGTGTGTGCCTTGCCATGAGTCTGTCAAGGGGTACAAGTGTGGTCTAGGAGTGGATCACTGGACAGCGGTCGGAATTATCCTTAGTAACCAGAGGACTAAGGAAATGTTTCTTGATTATGGAGGTGATAAAGAGTTCGTCGTAAAGAGTTACGTCGATGCAAGCTTTAACACCTATCCGGATGACTAGTAGTAGCAATCTGGATACGTATAGTGGAGCAGCCATTTGGAAATAGTACCAAGTGGAGTGCGGTAGCAGTGTTTATGGTTCGACATAGAGATTTGCAAAGTACACACGGATCTGAATATCGCAGACCCGTTGACTATAATACCTCTCTCACATGCAAAGCATGATCGAGCCCCAGAACTCATTGGGTGTTAGATTCATAACAATGCGAATCACATGGTGATGTGAACTAGATTATTGACTCTAGTGCAAGTGGGAGACTGTTGGAAATATGCCCTAGAGGCAATAATAAATTAGTTATTATCATATTTCCTTGTTCATGATAATCGTTTATTATCCATGCTATAATTGTATTGATCGGAGACTTAAATGCATGTGTGAATACATAGACAAAACCATGTCCCTAGTATGCCTCTAATGGACTAGCTCGTTGATCAAAGGATGGTTAAGGTTTCCTAGCCATGGACATGAGATGTCATTTGATACGGGATCACATCATTAGGAGAATGATGTGATGGATAAGACCCAAACTACAAACATAGCATATGATCGTGTCAGTTTATTGCTACTGTTTTCTGCATGTCAAGTATATGTTCCTATGACCATGAGGTCATGCAACTCACGGATATCGGAGGAGTGCCTTGTGTGTATCAAACGTCGCAACGTAACTCGGTGACTATAAAGGTGCTCTACAGGTATCTCCGATGGTGTTTGTTGAGTTGGCATGGATCGAGACTGGGATTTGTTACTCCGTGTGACGGAGAGGTATCTCAGGGCCCACTCGGTAATACAACATCACAACAAGCCTTGCAAGCAATGTGGCTAAGTGTTAGTCACGGGATCTTGTATTACGGAACGAGTAAAGAGACTTGCCAGTAACAAGGTTGAACTAGGTATGGAGATACCGACGATCGAATCTCGGGCAAGTAACATACCGAAGAACAAAGGGAACGTTATACGGGATTAACTGAATCCTTGACATAGAGGTTCGACCGATAAAGACCTTCGTAGAATATGTAGGAACCAATGTGGACGTCCAGGTCCCGCCATTGGTTATTGACCGTAGAGGTGTCTCGGTCATGTCTACATAGTTCTCGAACCCGCAGGGTCTGCACACTTAAGGTTCGGTGACGTTTCGGTAGTGTAGAGTTATGTATGGTGGTGACCGAAGTTTGTTCGGAGTCCCGGATGAGATCCCGGACGTCACGAGGAGCTCTGGAATGGTCCGGAGGTAAATATTCATATATAGGAAGTCCCAGTTTGGTTTCGGAAAAGTTTCGGGCTCATCGGTAGTGTACCGGGAGTGCCGGTAGTGTACTGGGAGACCTCCGGGAGGGGTACTTCGACCCCAACAGGTCCATGGGCTGTGGGAGAGTATTAACCAGCCCTTATTGGGCTGGGAAAACAGCCACAAAGGCCCATGGCACAGGAGAGAAAGTCCTAAAGCAAAAAGTGGAAAATCAGCCAATAGGAGGCAATCCTACTCCAACTAGGATTGGAGGTGAAGTAGGATTGCTTCCCACCTCCTATTTCGGCTGACCCAAAGGCCTTGGCTGACTCTCCTCTCCTCTCCTCCTATATATACTAGTGGATTGGGTGGTTTTTGGACAGAATTTCCAGCCACGTGCTACCCGTTACACCGGTGCATAGTTTCTCCTCTAGATCGGTTTTCTGCAGCGCTTAGGCGAAGCCCTGCCGGAATTGCTCCACCACCATCACCGGAGCGCCGTCACGCTGCCGGTGAACTCTCTCTCCTCTCCACCTCCTCTCGCTGGATCGAGACGGTGGAGATCGTCATCAAACTGCACGTGTGCTGAACGCGGAGGTGTCGTCCGTTCGGCGCTAGATCGGAAGGACCGTGATCGAGATCGCGAGACGGTTCATGATGTGATCACGGAACGGATCGTGATGAGTTTGCGGGACAGATCGTGATCAAGATCGTGAGACGGATCGTGATGAGTTCGCGGGACGGATCATGATGTGTTCGCGGGACGGTTCGTGATTGGATCGCGGGACGCTCGGCGATTTGGATCGCGAAGAAGTTCGACTACACCAACCGCGTTTCTTAACGCTTCCCGCTTAGCGATCTACAAGGGTACGTAGATCCACTCTCCCTCTCGTAGATGCTCATCACCATGGATAGGTTTGCGTGTGCGTAGGAAATTTTTTGTTTCCCATGCGACGTTCCCCAACATCACCGTCATCTCTCCACATGGAAGATGGAAAGTATGTGTCTCTGGCCGCCACCGATCGATCAAAGCTAAGAGAGCTGAGTGGACGAGTGTCGGCGTCTTACGCTTGAACTGTAGGTCAAAACCCAACAGCCTGGCTCTCTTGTAGAACGACGCGTAGCGATCGTCATACACCAACTTAACGGTCGTCCCGTGAGCTCTCATGCGCAGTGGCGGGAGCATCTGTCAAAACATAGAACCAAATATTTAGTAACTTATTTTCATCAATGTGAAAGATTTGGTTCAATGATGATAATTACCACTCCATTCTCAATGAAACGAGCACGATGACCCTTGTCGAACGCGGGGTCAAGCATGGTATACTTAGTACCGATGGTGTCCGAAAGAGGTGGCCTCCTAAATAAGCATAAGTATCATATCACAAAGTATCATATCACAAAGTATCATAAGTAACATGCATCATATAGCAAAGTATCATATCAAAGGTTCATCACATGCATCATGCATCATATCACAAAGATTCACATCATGCATGGTATCACAAAGATTAACATCAAAACAAACATATGAATTCATTCCTTCAACATGCATCATATCAAGATTTTTTTACATGAACTAGGGTTCATCATCAAAATAGGTACAATCTCTCCAACAAGTAAATACAAGTACTAATCCAACCTCATAGAACATCTAGAATCAACCTACAACAATCCTATGATACAAAAAAATCTAATTTGAAAATAGTAGGGGATTTCAATCGAATAATGCGACGAATCGAAGCTTGTTGACTAAAACGAATTGGAGGGATCGAAGGAGCTTACTTTTATCTTTTTAGGGCCATCTCGATCCGCAAAAATGGTGAAGAAACGAGAGAGATCGGAGGGAGAGAGTGGAGGGGACAAGAGAGGTTCTCCTCTTTGTTCTTGAGGAGGCCGCCGCGGGGTGGGGTGAGGGACGAGATGAGGTGCAGCGAACCGGTACCAGGTTATGTATTCACAGACCCTACCACTAGACCATCTGGCGGTAGGGTACCAAAACCTACCGCCCGACTCTTTGGCGACAGGGCTCTGTACAACCACGGTGGCCGTCAGTTACGAAGCTGGCGTGGCTAAGTTGCCTACCGTCGAGCCCTCTGACGGTAGCACATGCAACCCTACCGCCGAGGTCTCTGGCGATAGGAAAAAGGTGAAAACAGCAAATATTTCTGGACCGAGGTCATATCTCGATTAAGTTTTAGAAAAAGGTCAAAACAGTGAATTTTCCACATAAGACTTCAATGCATGTCAGCAGCACCAAACATACCATTTAGAGAGGCGTAAGCGCAACTTGAACCGAAGTCGCCAAATCATCCGTAAATGTCGACACGAAGGATTTGGACATTTTTTTTTCATCCAGCAGGAGTCACCAAATATCTATGAATTTATCCGGACGTCTGAATTTTCTCAAATGTCAGCAGCGGGAGTCACGGTCAATGTTACATTTTTTCACAGTTCGTGCTCTATATAGTCTCTCATTGTAATGTTAGGGTTCATATTCATTTTTGAACCCTTTTTTTAATTAAGCACGTAATAGTTTATGATTTAAAAGAAGTAGGCCATACAAAGTCAAGAGGAATCACTTTTGTCTAGTTTTACTGGACTGGAAATTATTTGTGTGGACGTGAAGACGAGAAGCCCCACCCGCCCATCGCTTGTGCCCGTGCCATTGCACAAGGGCTCATTCACCACAAGAATTTGCTTATGGACATGAAGTTTATTTTTGTAAATCATTTTCTCTAACACAAACCAACATCGCAAGTACAATACGCTTCACAAAAGAGAAGTGAGATCGAACAAGTACGCACATGGGCTTGCCCACTAGGCCGCACAGGGAGTTGGCCTGCCTGCTAACCCATTGTTGCAGCTACAAGTACCAGACCGAAGGGGGAGCAATAAATTAGGGAGCACCTTTTGGGAAGGGGAAGCATCCTAGTTGGGATCAGACGTGACACTTTTCCCTCGCGTTAGGGTTCCTGTTCCTCCCGGGGCCATCTTTCGCCGCCGTCGAGATCTGCTCTTCCCTGGCCTTCATTTCATTGATAGTTGTCGCTGGGCTTGCCTAGCGGGGCTGTAGGAAGCAAGGACACTGGGATCTCCATCGACAACATGATCGTCTCTTCTTTCATCGGGTTAGGGTTCAAGATGGCTTCTGAAGCGGCCTCTAGTTCTGTGATGCCTGGATCATTGGAGTGTGACGAAGTGGTGAAGCTGATGAAGGAACTAGGGCTGAGAGCAGAGGATTTGGATGATGTTGTGTTCGACGAGAAAGAAGCCCCTTCAGACGCGGTGCGATGGGTTGCACTTGCTAGGGTTCACTCGCCAAAAACATATAGCCAATACTAGTTTTTCCGCAATATGAGGTCGGCCTGGGATCTGGCCCAAGAGGCAAAGTTCAAGCCCCTAGAGGATAACATGTACTCGATCCAATTCTCATGCTTGGGGGACTGGGTGCGGGTAATGCAACATGGCCCTTGGCACTTCAGGGGGGACACTGTGATCATTAAACCATATGATGGGATAGTCAAGCCCTCATCTGTTCAGCTCAACACTATAGAGATTTGGGTGCAAATTCATGATGTTCCCGATCTCTATGTTCATCTGGTACATTCGCTTGCAGCTAAGGTCAGAGAAGTGTTCTTCACAGAGCCTCAATCGCATGATTTCACGGGTAACTTTCACCATGTTTTGGTGCGGATTGATGTCAACAAACCCTTGAAAAACACGGTTTCAATGATTCGGGATGGCGTTCGTCAGATCTTCAAGTTGAAATACGAAAAACTGCCAGATTGGTGTGATGTTTGTGGTATGTTGGGACACCTCTTTAAGGAGCATGGATCGGGCATTCACCCTCCCTTAGCCCTAGTCTTCAAGGATCTTCGCGAGAGACACGGTTTTGTTTCCGCGAGAGGCACGGTTTTGCTTTCGCGAGAGGCACAGACATGCCTCTTCGAAAGAGGAAAACCCGTTTTCTGCACAGTTTTGTTTTCGCGAGAGGCACAGTTTTGGCTTCGTGAGAGGCACCCGTGAAAACACGTTTTCTGCACAGTTTTGTTTTCGCGAGAGGCACAGTTTTGGCTTCGCGAGAGGCACCCGTGCCTCTCAGAAAGGTAAAAAAACATATTTTCTGGAGGCACCGTTTTTTTGTCTGTTTTTTTCGTGAACAAAAAAGTTTGTCAAAACCTATCAACATGGGATCTAGTTCTGAAGATCTCGACGCGAGGAAGCCAATGGTGAAAACGGTTCAAGATTTGGATGCACGGTTTAAGAGATAAAACATTTTGAAAATACAGATCTTCGAAAAAAGGGAAAACTACCAGATTGCGACAAATGGCACACATGCAGTACGCCACTTGTTGCAACCTGGGGAGGTGATAGTGATTTTTGAAAGGTGTCCTTGCTAACTAGTGATCTCGGAGATCAATCATGTTAGGAGTCGCCCTAAGAGTTACACACCTGGGCTTGCCCACTGGGCCGCACAGGGACTTGGCATGCCCGCTAACCCATTGTTGCAGCTACAAGTATGGGGAGCAACAAATTAGCGAGCACTTCCTGGGAAGCCTTCTAGCGATCACTCCCACGCGCCGTCACTTGGCACGTTCTCAGCCGCCGCCACGTGTCGCGTTTTGATCGTTCCCTTTGGATTTTATTTTTTTATTTTTTCGCATGCGTTTTCAGTTTTTTAGACTGGTTTTTTCCAGAGTTTTTTGGTGTTCCGGTTTCTCTTAAATTTTGGACGGAAAAAAATTGCGCGAAAAAACATGCTTTTCTGTTTTTTTCGAGAGAGACACGGTTTTGCTTTCGCAAGAGGCACGTCCGTGCCTCTCGGAAACTGAAAAACATGTTTTCTGTTTTTTTGCAAGTGACACGGTTTTGTTTTAGCGAGAGGCATGGTTTTGCTTCTCAAAATGGAAAAAATGTGTTTTTTCTTTAGGCGCGGTTTTCCTTCCAAGAGAGGCACTGTCGTGCCTCTTGAAAAGGAAAAAAACACGTTTTTTGTTTTTTGTTTTTGCGAGAGGCGCGGTTTTGCGTTCGCGAGAGGCACGCCCATGCCTCTCGGAAAGGGAAAATGCATTTTTTTGAGGCACGATTTTTTCGTCCGGTTTTGTTTATTCGGCTTTTTCGTGAAAAAGAAGTTCGTCAAAACCTATCAACATGGGATCTACTTTTGAAGATCTCGACGCGAGGAACCCAACGATGAAAACGGTTCGAGATTTGAACACATGATTGAAGAGATGAAACATTTTGAAAATATAGATCTAGAAAAAAGGGAAAACTAGTAGGTTGCGACAAGTGATACACGTGCAGTGCGCCACTTGTTGCAACCTGGGAAGGTGGTAGTGATCTTTGAAAGGTGTCCTCGCTAACTAGTGATCTCGGACGGAATGTGGAGCGATAAATTAGGGAGCACTTTCTCCGAAGTCTTCCTACGGTCACTCCTATGCGCCGCCACTTGGCGCATTCTGAACACCGCCATGTGTCGCGCTCTAAGCGTTCCCTTCGAAATTTTTTATTTTTATTTTTTACACGTGTTTTCAGTTTTTTAGTTTTGTATTTTTTTCTGGTTTTTATGGTGTTTTGGTTTTTCATCAGTCTTTCTTAGCTTTTGGACGATTTTCTAGAAAACTACGCGAAAAAACGTGTTTTCTGTTTTTTGTGAGAGGCACGGTTTTGCTTTCGCGGCCATGCCTCTCGGAAAGGGAAAAAACGTGTTTTCTGTTGTTGTTTTTTTGCGAGAGGCGTGGTTTTGCTTCCATGAGAGGCACGGTTTTGCTTTCGCGAGAGGTACAGTCGTGCCTCTTGGAAAGGAAAAAATCGTGGTTTATGTTTTATTTTTTCGCGGAGGCACGGCCGTGCCTCTCGGAAAGGGAGAAAATGCAATTTTTTTCGCGAGAGGCATGGTTTTGGGTTCGCGAGAGGCATGACTTTGCCTCTCTAAAAGGCAAAAACATGTTTTCTGTTTTTTTTCTACTACTCCCATGGTAGATGATGACTCCCTGACAACGCCGCCAAGAATTATTCTACTACTCCCATGAGAGTTGTTGGATTCCCTGAAGAGAAAGGGTGATGTAGCACAACAACAGAAAGTATTTCCATGAGGTAAGAACCAAGGTTTATCGAACTAGTAGGAGTAACCAAGCTAACAACCTACACACAAACAAATAATTTGTTTGCACCCAACAAAGGCAAGGGGGTGTCACTCCCCTTGTTCTGTTGGGGAACGTCGCATGGGAAACAAAAAAATTCCTACGTTCACGCAAGACCTATCCATGGTGATGATCATCTATGAGAGGGAGAGTTGATCTACATACCCTTGTAGATTGCTAAGCGGGAAGCATTAAGAAACGCGGTTGGTGTAGTCGAACGTCTTCGCGATCCAAATCGCCGAGCATCCCGCGATCCAGTCACGAGCGTCACGCAAGATCTTCTCCAGCAGCGTGACAGCGCTCCGGCGATGGTGGTGGAGCTATTCTGGCAGGGCTTCGCCTAAGCACTGCAGAAATCCGATCTAAAGGAGAAACTATCCACTGGAGGAACGGGTAGCACGTGGCTGAAAATCAAGTGCAAAAACCCTAAAACCTCCAGTATATATAGGAGGGAGAGAGGAGGAGGCTTGGCCCTCAAGGGACCATCCCTTGGTTCGGCCGAATCAAGGAGGAGAGGAGGACTCCTCCTCCAATCCTAGTAGGACTAGGATTCCTCCCTATTTTGCCTTTTTTTCACCTTATCTCTTTGGGTTTTCTCTCCCAAATGCATGGGCCTTGTGTGGGACTTTCACCAGCCCACTAAGGGCTGGTATTAACTCTCCCACAGCCCATGTAGCCTCTTGGGTCGAAATCCCCTCCCGATGGTCTCCTGGTACACTACCGGCACCCCCGGTACACTACCGATGAGCCCGAAACTTTTCCGGCGACCAAAATAGGACTTCCTATATATCAATCTTTGCCTCCAGACCATTCCGGAGCTCCTCGTGACGTTCAGGATCTCATCCGGGACTCCGAACAACCTTCGGTCACCACCATACATAACTTTATACTACCGAAATGTCACCAAACCTTAAGTGTGCAGACCCTGCGGGTTCGAGAACTATGTAGACATGACCGAGACACCTCTACAGTCAATAACCAATAGCGGGATCTGGATGTCCATATTGGTTCCTACATATTCTACGAATATCTTTATCGGTCGAACCTCTATGTCAAGGATTTAGTTAATCCCGTATGATGTTCCCTTTGTTCTTCAGTATGTTACTTGCCCGAGATTCGATCGTTGGTATCTCCATACCTAGTTCAACCTTGTTACCGGCAAGTCTCTTTACTCGTTCCATAATACAAGATCCTGTGACTAACACTTAGTCACATTGCTTGCAAGGCTTATTGTGATGTTGTATTACCGAGTGGGCCCTAAGATACCTCTCCGTCACACGGAGTAACAAATCCCAGTACTGATCCATGCCAACCTAACAGACACCCTTGGAGATACCTGTAGAGCACCTTTATAGTCACCCAGTTATGTTGCGATGTTTGATACACACAAGGCACTCTTCTGGTGTCCGTGAGTTGCATGATCTCATGGTCATAGAAACATATACTTGACATGCAGAAAACAGTCGCAATAAATTGACACGATCATATCCTACGTTTGTAGTTTGGGTCTTGTCCATCACATCATTCTCCTAATGATGTGATCCCGTTATCAAATTACATCACATGTCAATGGCTAGGAAACCTTGACCATCTTTGACCAACGAGCTAGTTCACTAGAGGCATACTAGGGACAAAGTGTTGTCTATTTACCCACACATGTAATGTGTTTCCAATCAATACAATTATAGCATGGATAATAAACGATTATCATGAACAAGGAAATATAATAATAAACACTTTATTTATTGCCTCTAGGGCATATTTCCAACAGTCTCCCACTTGCACTAGAGTCAATAATCTAGTTCACATCACTATGTGATTTACATTGTAATGAATCGAACACCCATGCAGTTCCGGTGTTGATCTTGTTTAGCCCTTGGAAGAGGTTTAGTCAATGGGTCTGCAATATTCAGATCCGTGTGCACTTTGCAAATATTTATGTCCTTTTCCTCGATGTAATTGTGGATGGAGTTGAAGCGTCGCTTTATGTGTCTAGTCCTCTTGTGAAACCTTGGTTCCTTGGCCAGAGCAATGGCACCAGTGTTGTCATAGAACAGGTTCATTGGATTCAGTGCACTGGGCACTACTCCAAGATCTGTCATGGACTGGTTCATCCAGACACCTTCCTTCGCTGCCTTCGAGGCTGCGATGTACTCTGCTTCGCACGTAGAATCGTCTACCACGCTTTGCTTGGAACTGCACCAGCTTACCGCTCCCCCGTTGAGAATAAATACGTATCCGGTTTGTGACTTAGAGTCATCCGGATCAGTGTCAAAGCTTGCATCGACGTAACCCTTTACGACGAGCTCTTCATCACCTCCATAAACGAGAAACATTTCCTTAGTCCTTTTCAGGTACTTAAGGATATTCTTGACCACTGCCTAGTGTTCCATTATAGGATCACTTTGAAACCTTCCGGCCATACTTATGGCAAGGCTGACATCCGGTCTTGTGCATAGCATTGCATACATGATAGAGCCTATGGCTGAAGCATAGGGGATGACAGTCATTTTTTCTCTATCTTCTGCAGTTACTGGGCATTGAGTCTTACTCAACTTCACACCTTGTAACACAGGCAAGAAACCCTTCTTGGACTGATCCATTTTGAACTTCTTCAAAACTTTATCAAGGTATGTGCTCTGTGAAAGTGCTATTAAGCGTCTAGATCTATCTCTATAGATCTTACTGCCTAATATGAAAGCAGCTTCCCCTAGGTCCTTCATTGAAAAACTCTTGTTCAAATATTCCTTCACGTTTTCCAGCATTTCTATAATGTTTCCAATCAACAATATGCCATCCACATATAATATTAGAAACGCTATAGAGCTCCCACTCACTTTCTTGTAAATACAAGATTCTCCATAAACTTGTATAAACCCAAACGCTTTGATCAACTCATCAAAGCACTTATTCCAACTTCGAGATGCTTGCACCAGCCCATAAATGGATGGCTGGAGTTTGCAAACTTTGTAAGCATTCTCTGGATCGACAAAACCTTCTGGTTGCATCATATACAACTCTTCCTCAAGGAAACCGTTGCGGAACGCTGTTTTGACATCCATCTGCCAAATTTCATAGTCGAAATAAGCAGCTATTGCCAACATGATTATGTCAGACTTAAGCATCGCTATGGGTGAGAATGTCTCATCGTATTCAACTCCTTGAACTTGTGAAAAACCCTTTGCCATAAGTCGAGCTTTGTAGACGGTGACATTACCGTCTGCGTCTGTCTTCTTCTTAAAGATCCATTTGTTCCGAATGGCCTTTCGCCCTTCAGGTAATACTTCCAAAGTCCATGATTTGTTTTCATACATGGATCCCATCTCGGATTTCATGGCCTCTAACCATTTCTAGGAATCCGGGCCCATCACCACTCCTCAATAGCTCGTAGGTTCATTGTTGTCCAACAACATGACCTCCAAGACAGGGTTGCCGTACCACTCAGGAGTAGTACGCGCCCTTGTGGACCTACAAGGTTCAATAGAAGCTTGGTCTGAAGCTTCATGACCATCATCATTAACTTCCTCTTCAACCGTCGTAGGTTCCACAGAAATATATTTCTGCGTTGCGCTACTTTCTGGTTGAAGTAAAGGTTCAATAACCTCATCAAGCTCTATTTTCCTCCCACTCAATTCTTTCGAGAGAAACTCTTTCTCAAGAAATGTTCCGTTCTTAGCGACAAACACTTTTCCTTCGGATCTGAGATAGAAGGTATACCCGACTGTCTCTTTCGAGTATCCTATCAAGACGCATTTCTCCGCTTTGGGTTCCAGCTTTTCAGGCTGAAGCTTTTTGACATAAGCATCACATCCCCAAACTTTAAGAAACGACAACTTTGGCCTCTTGCCAAACCATAGTTCATATGGCGTCGTCTCAATGGATTTCGATGGTGCCCTATTTAAAGTGAATGCAGTTGTCTCTAATGCATAACCCCAAAACGATAGTGGCAGATCAGCAAGAGACATCATAGAACGCACCATATCTAATAAGGTTCGATTACGATGTTCGGACACACCATTATGCTGTGGTGTTCCAGGCGGTATCAACTGTGAAACAATTCCACATTGTCTTAAGTGACTACCAAACTCATAACTCAGATATTCACCTCCTCGATCAGATCGCAGGAATTTAATCTTCTTGTCACGATGATTCTCAACTTCACTCTGAAATTGCTTGAACTTTTTAAACATTTCAGACTTGTGTTTCATTAAGTAAATATACCCATATCTACTTAAGTCATCGGTGAAGGTGAGAAAATAACGATATCCACCATGCGCTATAACATTCATTGGACCGCACACATCAGTATGTATGATTTCCAATAAGTCACTTGCCCGTTCCATTGTTCCAGAGAACGGCGTTTTAGTCATCTTGCCCATGAGGCATGGTTCACATGTGTCAAGTGATTCAAAATCAAGTGACTCCAAAAGTCCATCAGCATGGAGCTTTCTCATGCCTTTTACACTAATATGACCTAAACGGCAGTGCCACAAGAAAGTGGTACTATCATTATCAACTCTACATCTTTTGGCATCAATGTTATGAACATGTGTATCCTCACTATCAAGATTCAATATGAATAAACCCCTCACATTGGGTGCATGACCATAAAAGATATTACTCATATAAATAGAACAACCTTTATTCTCTGATTTAAATGAGTAACCGTCTTGCAATAAACAAGATCCAGATATAATGTTCATGCTTAACGCAGGCACTAAATAACAATTATTCAGGTTCATCACTAATCCCGATGGTAATCGAAGAGAGAGCGTGCCGACGGCGATCACATCAACCTTGGAACCATTTCCCACGCGCATCGTCACTTCATCCTTTGCCAGCCTTTGTCTATTCCGTAGTTCCTGTTTTGAGTTGCAAATGTGAGCAACCGAACCGGTATCAAATACCCAGGCACTACAACGAAAGCTAGTAAGGTACACATCAATAACATGTATATCATATATACCTTGTTTGTCGTTGGCCGCCTTCTTGTCAGCCGGGTACTTGGGGCAGTTCTGCTTCCAGTGACCAGTTCCCTTGCAATGAAAGCACTCAGTTTCTGGCTTGGGTCCATGCTTGGGCTTCTTTACAGGAGTAGCAACTTCTTTGCCATCCTTCTTGGTTTTACCCTTCTTGCCCTTGCCCTTGCCATTCTTATTGAAACTAGTGGTTTTATTGACCATCAACACTTGATGTTCTTTCTAGATTTCAGACTCAGCGACTTTTAGCATGGCAAACAGCTCGGCGACTGACTTGTTCATCCCGTGCATGTTATAGTTCATCATAAAGCTCTTGTAACTAGATGGTAGTAATTGAAGAACTTTGTCAGTGATCACCTCTGGTGGAAGGGCAATTCCCAACTCCGCTAGACGAGTCGAATACCTGGACATTCTGAGTATATGTTCACTGATAGACCCGTTCTCCTCCATCTTGCAAGCATAGAACTTATCGGAGGTCTCATACCTCTTGATCCGGGCATTCTTCTGAAAGATAAACTTCAACTCCTGGAACATCTCATATGCTCCATGACGTTCAAAACGTCTTTGAAGTCCCGGTTCTAAGCCATACAATATTGCACACTGAACTATTGAGTAATCTCCAGAACGTGCCTCCCAAGCGTTCTTAACGTCTTCGGAAGACATGTCTTCTGGTTGGTCACCAAGCGGTGCATCTAGGACATATGATTTCTGGGAAGCCGTGAGGATAATCCTCAGATTACGGGCCCAGTCAACTAAGTTACTTCCATCATCTTTCAACTTAGCTTTCTCTAGGAACGCATTAAAATTCAGGGGTGCTACTGCGCGAGCCATTGATCTACAACATAAATATGCAAAGGTTACTTAGACTATTGTTCAAGATAATGAGTTTAGTTAATCAAATTACTAAAGCTTCCACTCAAATTGACATCCCTCAGGTCATCTGAGTGCACATGATCCAAATTCACCAACTTAAGTCCGATCATCACGTGAGTTGAGGTGGTTTCAATGGTGAACATCATCATGTTGATCATATCTACTATATGACTCATGTTCGAGCTGTCGGTCTCTTGTGTTCCGAGGCCATGTCTGTACATGCTAGGCTCGTCAAGTTTAACCCGAGTGTTCTGCATGTGCAACACTGGCTTGCACCCGTTGTATGTGAACGTAGAGTCTATCACACCCAATCATCACGTGGTGTCTCGACACGACGAACTTCCGCAACGGCGCACACTCGGGTAGAACACAATTCATCTTGAAATTTAAGTGAGGGATCACCTTATAATGCTACCATCGTCCTAACAAAAACAAGGTGCATAAAAGGATTAACATCACATGCAAATCATAAGTGACATGATATGGAAATGAACTTGTGCTTTTGATCTCCATCTTGAAAGCATCGGCATGATCTCCATCGTCACCGGCATGACACCATGATCTCCATCAAAGTGTCTCCATCGGGGTTCTCGCGCCCATCATGCTTGTACTACTATTGCTACCGTTTAGCGATAAAGTAAAGCATTACATAGCGCTTGATGATTGACACACAGATCATACAATAATTAAAGACAACCCTATGGCTCTTGCCGGTTCCCGTACTCATCGACATGCAAGTCGTGATATTCAATACAACACATGATCATCTCATACATCACATATATCACATCATGTAATTGGCCATATCACATCACAACATACCCTGCAAAAACAAGTTAGACGTCCTCTAATTGTTGTTGCATATTTTACGTGGCTGCTACGGGTATCTAGCAAGAACAATTCTCACCTACGCATAAACCACAATGGTGATACATTAGTTGCTTTTCAACCTTCTCAAGGACCGCCTTTGTCGAATCCGATCCAACTAAAGTAGGAGAAACTGCCACACGCCAGCCATCTTTTGCAACAAGTTGCAGTTGAGGGAACCGGTCTCTCGTAAGCGTACGAGTAATGTTGGTCCGGGCTGCTTCATCCCACAATACCGTTGAACCAAAACACGACCAAGGGAGGAAGCAATCTAAGCATCAACGCCCACAAAATATTTGTGTTCTACTCGAGATCTCATCTACACATAGACCTAGCTCATGATGCCACTGTTGGGGAACGTCGCATGGGAAACAAAAAAATTCCTACGTTCACGCAAGACCTATCCATGGTGATGATCATCTACGAGAGGGAGAGTGGATCTACATACCCTTGTAGATCGCTAAGTGATAAGCGTTAAGAAACGCGGTTGGTGTAGTCGAATGTCTTCGCGATCCAAATCGCCGAGCGTCCCGCGATAAAATCACGATCCGTCCCGATCAACCACCGAACGAACGGCACCTCCGTGTTCACCACACATACAGCTTGATGACGATCTCCGCCTTTTTGATCCAGCAAGAGGGATCGAAGAGGTAGAAGATTTCTTCGGAAGCGTGACGGCGCTCCGGCGATGGTGGTGGAGCTATTCCGGCAGGGCTTCGCCTAAGCACTGCAGAAATCTGATCTAGAGGAGAAACTATGCACTGGAGGAATGGGTAGCATGTGGCTGAAAATCAAGTGCAAAAACCCTAAAACCTCTAGTATATATAGGAGGGAGAGAGGAGGAGGCTTGGCCCTCAAGGTACCAGCCCTTGGTTTGGCCGAATCAAGGAGGAGAAGAGGACTCCCCCAATCCTAGTAGGACTAGGATTCCTCCCTATTTTGCCTTTTTCCAGCTTATCTCTTTGGGTTTTCTCTCCCAGCCACATGGGCCTTGTGTGGGACTTTCACCAGACCACTAAGGGCTGGTTAATACTCTCCCACAGACCATGTAGCCTCTTGGGTCAAAATACCCCTCCCGATGGTCTCCCGGTACACTACCGGCACTCCCGGTACACTACCGATGAGCCCGAAACTTTTCCAATGACCAAAATAGGACTTCCTATATATCAATCTTTGCCTCCAGACCATTCCGGAGCTCCTTGTGATGTCCGGAATATCATCCAGGACTCCGAACAACCTTCTGTCACCACAATACAAAACTCTATACTACCAAAACGTCACCAAACCTTAAGTGTGCAGACCCTACGGGTTCGAGAACTATGTAGACATGACCGAGACACCTCTATGGTCAATAACCAATAGCGGGACCTGGATGTCCATATTGGTTCCTACATATTCGACGAAGATCTTTATCGGTCGAACCTCTATGTCAAGGATTCAGTTAATCCCATATGATGTTCCCTTTGTTCTTCGGTATGTTACTTGCCCGAGATTCGATCGTCGGTATCTCCATACCTAGTTCAACCTCATTAATGGCAAGTCTCTTTACTCGTTCCGTAATACAAGATCCCATTACTAACACTTAGTCACATTGCTTGCAAGGCTTATTGTGATGTTGTATTACCGAGTGGGCCCTGAGATACCTCTCCGTCACGCGGAGTAACAAATCCCAGTCTTAATCCATGCCAACCCAACAGACACCCTCGGAGATACCTGTAGAGCACCTTTATAGTCACCGAGTTACGTTGCGACGTTTGATACACACAAGGCACTCTTCCGGTGTCCGTGAGTTGCATGATATCATGGTCATAGAAACATATACTTGACATGCAGAAAACAGTAGCAATAAACTGACACGATCATATGCTACGTTTGTAGTTTGGGTCTTGTCCATCACATCATTCTCCTAATGATGTGATCCCGTTATCAAATGACATCACATGTCAATGGCTAGGAAACCTTGACCATCTTTGACCAACGAGCTAGTTCACTAGAGGCATACTAGGGACAAAATGTTGTCTATTTACCCACACATGTAATGTGTTTCCAATCAATACAATTATAGCATGGATAATAAACGATTATCATGAACAAGGGAATATAATAATAAACACTTTATTTATTGCCTCTAGGGCATATTTCCAACATGTTCTTGCTAGCTACGAGATTAAAACCAAATAGTGATAGGGAAAAGCGGCAAAATAGTAAAGAGCAATTATAGGAGTTTTCTAATGATTGAAAATAGACCCGGGGCCACAGGTTTATTAGTGGCATCTCTCTCGAAAGCATGTAAAGTCATGGTAGATAAATTATTGTTGGGCAATTGACAGAATAACGCAAATTATAGCTATGATCATTCATGGCATAATCTCACATAGGCACTACGTTCATGATAATACTCCCTTTGTTCCTTTATATAAGGTGTATTTGTTTTTTCAAAATTCAATCGAGGTCGTGTTTGACCGGGTTTTTAGAAAAATATATCAATATTCACAATACAAAATTTATATCATTTGATACATCATAAAAAGTAGTTTCATATTTTATCTATTTGATATTGCAGAAAATGTTTGTTCATTATATAATATTGGTCAAACTTTTAAATGGTTGACTTGCACGGAAAACAATACACCTTATAATTTGGAACGGACGGGGTAGATCGTTAATCCAACTGCATCTACTACTATTGGTCCAACCTAAAACCGCTATCGAGCATGCTGATACGTCCATTTTGCATCATGTTTTTGTATTGATATTTATTGCATTATGAGCTGTTGTTGCACATTATGGTATACTACTTATGCCTTTTCTCTCTTATTTTACAAGGTTTACATGAACAGGGAGAATGCCGGCAGCTGGAATTCTATACTGGAAAAGGAGCAAATATGAGAGACCAATTCTGCAGAACTCCAAAAGTCCCGAAAATTCACTGAGAATTATTTTGGAATATATGAACAATTATGGGTGAAATAAATACCAAAGGGGGGCCCACCAGGAGGTCACAAGCCTGGCGGCGCGCCCTACCACCCAGGGCGTGCCCCTGTGGCTTGTGGGGCCCCTGGAAGCCCTCCGGTTCCCATCTTCTGCTGTATGGAGGGTTTTGACCTGGAAAAAATCATAAGAGAGCTTTCGGGACGAAGCGCCACCATCTCGAGGCGGAACTTGGGCAGAACCAATCTAGGGCTCCGACGGAGCTGTTCTGTTAGGGAAACTTTCCTCCCGAAGGGGGAAATCGAAGCCATCGTCATCACCAATGATCCTATTATCGAGTGGGAGTCAATCTCCATCAACATATTCACCAACACCATCTCTTCTCCAAACCCTAATTCATCTCTTGTATCTGATCTTTGTCTCAAAACCTCATATTGGTACCTGTGGGTTGCTAGTAGTGTTGATTACTCCTTGTAGTTTGCTAGTTGGTTTACTTGGTGGAAGATCATATGTTCAAATCCTTAATGATAATTAACACCCCTCTGATTATGAACATGAATATGCTTTGTGAGTAGTCACGTTTTTTCCTGAGGACATGGGATAAGTCTTGTTATAAGTAATCATATGAATTTGGTATTCGTTCGATATTTTGTTGAGATGTATGTTGTCTCTCCTCTAGTGATGTTATGTGAACGTCGACTACATGACACTTCACCATTATTTGGGCCTAGGGGAAGGCACTAGGAAGTAATAAGTAGATGATGGGTTGCTTCGTAAGGGGCTGAATCTTAAACCCTAGTTTATGCGTTGCTTCGTAAGGGGCTGATTTGGATCCATATGTTTCATGCTATGGTTAGATTTATCTTAATTCCTCTTTTGTAGTTGCGGATGCTTGCGAGATAGGTTAATCATAAGTGGGATGCTTGTCCAAGTAAGGGCAGCATCCAAGCATCGGTCCACCCACATATCAAATTATCAAAGTAAAGAACGTGAATCATATGAGCGTGATGAAAACTAGCTTGACAGAAATTCCCATGTGTCCTCGGGAGCACTTTGCTTTATATAAGAGTTTGTCCAGGCTTGTCCTTTGATACAAAACAGATTGGGCCACCTTTCTGCACCTTTGCTACATTTATTACTTGTTACCCGTTACGAATTATCTTATCACAAAACTATCTGTTACCGAGAATTTTAGTGCTTGCAGAGAATACCTTACTGAAAACCGCTTGTCCTTTCCTTCTGCTCCTCGTTGGGTTTGACACTCTTACTTATTTAAAGGACTATGATAGATCCCCTATACTTGTGGGTCATCAAGACTCTTTTTTTGGCACCGTTTCCGGGGAGTGAAGCACCTTTGGTGAGTGGAATTTGGTAAGGAAAAAATTATATAGTGTGCGGAAGTTTACTGTCACTTGTTACTATGGAAAATAATCCTTTGAGGGGCTTGTTCCAGGTATCTTCACCTCGACCGGAAGCACAAAGAGTTACTCCTCAACCTACTGAACCTACTGAAAATATTTATTATGAAATTCCTTCGGGTATGATAGTGAAACTGTTAGCTAATCCTTATGCAGGAGACTGAACACTACATCCTGATTTGCATCTAGTCTATGTGGATAAAGTTTGTGGATTATTTAAGCTTGCAGGTTTGCCCGAGGATGATGTCAATAATAAGGTCTTTCCTTTATCTTTTAAGGAGAAGGCATTGACATGTATGGGCTATGTGATGATATTGGATCATGGAACTACAACCGATTGAAATTGGAATTTCATCAGAAGTTTTATCCTATGCATCTGGTTCATCGTGATCGGAATTATATTTATAATTTTTGGCCTCATGAAGTAGAAAGTATCACTCAAGCTTGGTGGAGGCTTAAGTCAATGTTATATTCATGCCCCAATCATGAGCTCTCGAGAGAAATTATTATTCGGAATTTTTATGCTCGACTTTCTCGTAATGATCAATCCATGCTCGATACTTCTTGTATTGGTTCCTTTATGAACAAAGATATTGAATTCAAATGGGATTTATTGGAAAGAATTAAAAACAACTCTGAAGATTGGGAACTCGACGAAGGTAAGGAGTCAGGTATAAACCTTAAGTTTGATTGTGTTAAATCCTTTATAGACATCGATGTTTCGTGAATTTAGCACTAAATATGGACTTGACTATGAGATAGTAGCTTCTTTCTATGAATCACTTGCTACGCATGTTGATCTCCCTAAGGAGAAGTGGTTTAAATATCATCCTCCCATTAAAGTGAAAGTAGTTGAACCTATTAAAGTTGAAGAAGAAACTATTACTTATAATGTTGATCCTATTATTCCTGTTGCTTATATTGAGAAACCACCTTTCCTTGTTCTAATAAAGGAACATGCTAAAACTTCAAGTGTGGTTCGTAAGAGATATGTTAGAACACCTACACCCCCTGAACAAATTAAAGTTGAACCTAGTATTGCTATGGTTAAAGATCTCTTGGTTGATAATACTGATGGGCATGTTGTTCATTACTGTGATGAAGCTGCTAGAATTGCTAGACCTAATACTAAAGATAAACATAGACCTATAGTTGGTGTGCCTGTTGTTTATGTTAAAATAGGAGATCAATGTTATCATGGCCTATGTGATGTGGGTGCTAGTGTGTGTGCAATTCCCTTTACCTTATATCAAGAAATTATGAATGATATCGCACTAGCTGAATTAGAAGAAATTGATGTTACCATTAAGCTTGATAATACAGATACTATAGCACCAGTTGGGATTGTTAGATATGTTGAAGTATTGTGTGGGGAAATAAAATATCCTACTGATTTTCTTGTTCTTGGTTCCCCGCAAGATGATTTTTGTCCCATTATATTTGGTAGGCCTTTCTTGAATACTTTTAATCCTAAGATAGATTGTGAGAAAGAAATTGTTACTATGAGTTTTGGGGATGTGTCCCATGAGTTTAATTTCTCTAAATTTCATAGACAACCCCATGATAAAGAATTGCCTAGTAAGGATGAAATTATTGGTCTTGCTTCTATTGATGTGCCTCCTACTGATCCCTTAGAAAAATATTTGCTAGACCATGAAAACGATATGCATGTGAATGAAAGGAATGAAATAGATAAGATTTTCTTTGATCATCATCCTATTTTGAAACACAACTTGCCTTTTGAAATACTTGGGGATCCTCCTCCACCCCAAGGGTGATCCCGTGTGTGAGCTTAAACAATTACCGGATACTCTGAAATATGCTTATCTTGATGAAAAGAAGATATATCATGTTATTATTAGTGCTAACCTTTCAGAGCATGAAGAAAAGAGATTATTGAAAACTCTGAAGAAGCACCGTGCTGCAATTGGATATACTCTTGATGATCTTAAGGGCATTAGTCCCACTCTATGTCGGCATAAAATTAATATGGAACCTGATGCTAAACAAGTTATTGATCACCAATAAAGGTTAAATCCTAAAATGAAAGAAGTGGTAAGAAATGAAATACTAACGCTTTTGGAGGCAGGTATAATTTATCCTATTGCTGATAGTAGATGGGCTAGTCTGGTTCATTGTGTCCCTAATAAGGGAGGTGTTACTGTTGTTCCTCATGATAAAAATGAATTGATCACGCAAAGAATTGTTACAGGATATAGAATGGTAATTGATTTTAGGAAATTAAATAAAGCTACTACAAAAGATCATTACCATCTACCTTTTATTGATCAAATGCTATAAAGACTATCTAAACACACACACACACACACTTCTGCTTTCTAGATGGTTATTCTGGTTTCTCTCAAATACGTGTGTCAAAAGAGGATCAAGAACAGACAACTTTTACTTGCCCTTTCGATACCTTTGCTTATAGACTTATGCCTTTTGGTTTATGCAATGCACCTGCTACCTTTCAAAGATGTGTGACTGCTATATTCTCTGACTTTTGTGAAAAGATTGTTGAGGTTTTCATGGATGATTTCTCCGTTTATAGAACTTCTTTTGATGATTGCTTGAGCAACCTTGATCGAGTTTTGCAAAAATGTGCAGAAACTAATCTCGTCTTGAATTGGAATAAATGCCACTTTATGGTTAATGAGAGCATTGTCTTGGGACACAAAATCTCCGAAAGAGGCATTGAGGTGCATAAATCTATAGTAGATGCTATTGAAAAAATGTCGTGTCCCACGGATATCAAAGGTATAAGAAGTTTCCTTGGTCATGTTGGTTTCTAGAGGAGATTTATTAAATACTTCTCTAAAATTTCTTGGCCTCTCACTAATCTCTTGCAAAAATATGTTCCTTTTGTTTTTTATGATGATTGTATAGAAGCATTTGAAATCCTTAAGAAAGCCTTGATTTCTGCACCTGTTGTTCAACCACCTAATTGGAACCTACTCTTTGAAATTATGTGTGATGCTAGTGATTATGCCATTGGTGTTGTTCTAGGACAAAGATTTGATAAGAAATTAAATGTTATCCATTATGCTAGTAAAACTCTAGACAGTGCTCAAAGAAACTATGCTACCACTAAAAAGGAATATTTAGCACTTGTGTTTGCTTGTGATAAGCTCAGACCTTATATTGTTGATTCCAAAGCAACTGTTCACACTTATCATGCTGCTATTAAATATCTTATGGAAAAGAAAGATGCTAAACCAAGACTTATTAAATGGGTTCTTCTACTACAAGAATTTGATTTGCATATTATTGATAGAAAGGGTGTTGAGAACCCCGTAGCAGATAACTAGTCTAGGTTAGAGAATGTTCTTGATGACCCACTACTTATTGATGATAGCTTTCCTGATGAACAATTAGCTATCATAAATGCTTCACATAATGCTCTGTGGAATGCTGATTATGCTAATTACATTGTTGCTAAATTTATACCGCCTAGTTTCACATACCAACAAAATAAGAAGTTCTTCTATGATTTAAGACATTACTTTTGGGATGATCCACACCTTTATAAAGAAGGGGTAGATGGTGTTATTAGACGTTGTGTACCTGAGCATGAACAGGAACAGATCCTACACAAGTGTCATTCCGAGGCCTACGAAGGATACCACGCTGGAGATAGAACTGCACACAAGGTATTACAGTCTGGTCTTTATTGGCCTACTCTCTTAAAGGATGCTCGTAAGTTTGTCTTGTCTTGTGATGAATGTTAAAGAATCAGTAATATTAGTAGACATCAGGAAATGCCTATGAATTACTCACTTGTTATTGAACCTTTTGATGTTTGGGGTTTTGATTATATGGGACCTTTTCCAAAGTCCAACAGGTATACTCATATTCTAGTTGTTGTTGATTATGTTACTAAGTGGGTAGAAGCTATTCCAACTAGTAGTGCTGATCATAACACTTCTATTAAAATGCTTAAAGAAGTTATTTTCCCTAGATTTGTAGTCCCTAGATATTTAATGATGGATGGTGGTTCACACTTTATTCATGGTGCTTTCCGTAAATTGCTTGCTTAGTATGATGTTAATCATAGAACTGTATCTCCATATCATCCTCAGTCTAGTGGTCAAGTAGAATTAAGCAATAGAGAAATTAAATTGATCTTGCAAAATACTATTAATAGATCTAGAAAGAATTGGTCTAAGAAACTTGATCATGCATTATGGGCTTATATAACTGCTTACAAAAACCCTATGGGTATGTCTCCGTATAAAATGGTTTATGGTTAAGCATGTCACTTACCTATTGAACTAGAACATAAAGCTTGTTGGGCAATTAAAGAGCTCAACTATGATTTTCAACTTGCTGGTGAGAAGAGGTTATTTGACATTAGCTCACTTGACGAATGGAGAACCCGGGCCTATGAGAATGCCAAGTTGTTTAAAGAAAAGGTTAAGAGATGGAATGATCAAAGGATACAAAAGTGTGATTCAATGTAGGTGACCATGTCTTGCTATACAATCCTCATTTAAGATTTTTTGCAAGAAAACTTCTCTTTAAATGGGAAGGGCCTTGCATTGTCGAGGAAGTATATCGTTCCGGTGCCATCAAGATCAACAACGGCGAAGGCACTAACCCGAAGGTGGTAAACGGGCAAAGAATCAAACATTATATCTCACGTATTCCCATAAATGTTGAAACCAATATTATCAATATCATAACTCCGGAGGAGTACATTAGGGAGACCCACTAGAACGTTTCAGACTCCGAAAAGGAATAGGTATGTGGTACGGTAAGCAAACCGACTCCAAAACTTTTCCAATAGCAATTTTTCTCCGTTTTGGAATATTTAATAAATTAGGAAAATTTAAAGTAGTCCAAAAAATGCACGAGGAGGCGACAAGCCAGGGGCGTGCCCTACCCCCTGGGTGCGCCCTTGTGGCTTGTGGTGACCACGTGTACCCTCCAGACTGTTTTCTTGTGGTACACTCCTTTAGGTCGGTAAAAATTCATTATATAATCTCCCGAAGGTTTTGACCACAGTACCACAGAAAAATCCTCTGTTCTCGTTTGTTGTTGTTTTTCCGGACAGATCTGAAAATATGTCGTCCCAAGAGTCCGATGGGGAGCTATGTATCGCATTGTCTTGCCAATCCCAAGCTCTATGGGGACCTAGATCCTTATGGATTATTATCTAAGGAGGAACAAGAATGGAAGAAAGATTGGATGAAGAAGAGACCCCTCTGCTTCAACCAGGAGATATGCACATGGAGTTCAGGAAATCAAGCCTCCCAAACACAATGAGAAAACCCAAGGTTCTATTTATCCCTTCTCGTTTTGTGCGGGAGAGCAAGCAAGAATTATGTCAAAGGATGTTGAAGCTCGAGCAGGAAGTTGACGATCTGAGGGAACATAATTTTATGCTGAAGAGGAAACTGAACAAGCTTAAAGATCCTTCTCCGTCATCACCACCTCAGAAGAAAGACAACTAAACACATGGGTATGGGCACTCCCCTTGGCTTGTGCCAAGCTTGGGGGAGGTGTCCCGGCATCGTATCACCATCACATCTTTTACTTTTGTCGTTTTTCCTAGTTTGATCCTTTTGGTTATATCTTGATCTAGTAGAATAAAGTTTTTAGTATGATCTAGCTTTGAGTTTTTCTTTATGTTCCTCATATGTTCGCGAGTCCGAGAGTTATATAATAAAAAGTAGTTTTGAGTTGAGGGCTTTGCTTGCTGCTATGATCTTGAGAAAAAGAAATAAAAGAAGTATAGAATAAAAGCAAAGAGTATATATGATGATCTTATGGGGAGTGATGACTTCACATATAAGAAGTATGTCGATTGAAATTTGTTGTGAGTTGACAAATATATATTGGTCATTGTTGCAATCGAAAGGAAGTAATAAATAAAGAGAGGTTCACATATAAATATATTATCTTGGACATCTTTTATGATTGTGAGCACTCATTAAAATATTATATGCTAAGAAGTTGATGTTGGATAAGGAAGACAACATAATGGGTTATGTTTTCTTATTTCCGAATAGAAGTTATATCGTTATAGATCCTTTAACATGTGACGCTTGCTTCCACCCATATCAGCCAAAACTTCCGCAACAAGTAGAGATACTACTTGTGCATCCAAACACCCTCAACCCAGTTTTTCCATGAGAGTCCACCATACCTACCTATGGATTGAGTAAGATCCTTCAAGTAAGTTTTCATTGGTGCAAAAAGCAATAAAAATTGCTCCTAAATATGTATGATCTTTTATTGTAAGGGAAAATAAGCGTTATACGAACTTGTGATGGTAAAGAAATAAAAGCGACGGACTGCATAATAAAGGTTGCTATCACAAAGGGAAATACAACGCGATGTTCCTTTGCATTAAGGGTTTGCACATCCAAAACAAAAAGCACATGACAACCTCCGCTTCCCTCTGTGAAGGTCCTATCTGTTACTTTTACTTTCTAGTACTTACCTTTATGCAAGAGTCATGGTGATCTTCACCATTTCCTATATTTTGCCTTTCTCTCTTGGCAAGCGTCGTGTGTTGGGGAATGATCTAGACGCATATATCCACTCGGATGTGGGTGATCATGAGTTATTTATGTTGACATTACCCTTGAGGTAAATAGTTGGGAGGCAAAACTATAAGCCCCTATCTTTCTCTATGTCCAATTGAAGCTTCGACCTCATGAGTACCGCGTGAGTGTTAGCAATTATGAAAGACTAAAAGATCATTGAGTATGTGGATTTGCTTTACAAGCTCTTATGTTGACTCTTTCCGATGTTATGATAAATTGCAATTGCTTCAATGACTGAGAGCATAGTTTGTTGGTTCTTAATAGAGTTCTTGGTTCATACTTTACCTTGTGAATGAATTGTTACTCTAGTATAAGAAATTATATATCAATAAGTATTGTTGTTCTTAAGATTCTCATGATGCTCTCATGTCCGTAATTTATTTCATCGACACCTCTATCTCTAAACTTGTGGACATATTTATCGATCTCGGGTTTCGCATGAGGACAAGCGAGGTCTAAGCTTGGGGGAGTTGATACGTCCATTTTGAATCATGTTTTTGTATTGATATTTATTGCATTGTGGGCTGTTATTACACATTATGGTACGATAATTATGTATTTTGTCTCTTATTTTACAAGGTTTACATGAAGAGGGAGAATGTTGGCAGCTGGAATTCTGGACTGAAAAAGGGGCAAATATGAGAGACATATTCTGCACAACTCCAAAAGTCCTGAAAAGTCACGGAGAATTATTTTGGAATATATAAAAAATATTGGGCGAAAGAAATACCAAAAGGGACCCACCAGGAGGTCACAAGCCTAGGGGCGCGCCCCTGTGGCTTGTGGGCCCCCTGGCAGCCCTCCAGTGCCCATCTTCTGCTATATGGAGGGTTTTGACCTAGAAAAAATCATAAGAGAGCTTTCGGGACGAAGCGCGGCTGTCTCGAGGTGGAACTTGGGCAGGGCTCCGACGGAGCTATTCTGCTGGGGAAACTTCCCTCCCGGAGGGGGAAATCAAAGCCATCGTCATCACCAACGATCCTATCATCGAGAGGCGGTCAATCTTCATCAACATCTTCAACAGCACCATCTCCTCTCGAAACCCTAGTTCATCTCTTGCATCCGATCTTTGTCTCAAAACCTCATATTGGTACATGTGGGTTGCTAGTAGTGTTGATTACTCCTTGCAGGTGATGCTAGTTAGTTTACTTGGTGGAAGATCATATGTTTAGATCCTTAATGATAATTAATACTCCTCTGATTATAAACATGAATATGCTTTATGAGTAGTTACGTCTGTTCCTGAGGACATGGGATAAGTTTTTTTATAAGCAATCATGTGAATTTGGTATTCGTTCGATTTTTGATGAGATGTATGTTGTCTCTCCTCTAGTAGTGTTATGTGAACGTCGACTACATGACACTTCACCATTATTTCGGCCTAGGGGGAGGCATTGGGAAGTAATAAGTAGATGATGGGTTGCTAGAGTGACAGAAGCTTAAACCCTAGTTTATGCGTTGCTTCGTAAGGGGCTGATTTGGATCCATATGTTTCATGTTATGGTTAGATTTATCTTAATTCTTCTTTCGTAGTTGTGGATGCTTGCAAGAGAGGTTAATCATAAGTGGGAGGCTTGTCCAAGTAAGGGTAGCACCCAAGCACCGGTCCACCCACATATCAAATTATCAAAGTAACGAATGTGAATCATATGAGCATGATGAAAACTAGCTTGACAGAAATTCCCATGTGTCCTTAGGAGCACTTTGCTTTATATAAGAGTTTGTCCAGTCTTGTCCTTTGCTATAAAAAGGATTGGGCCACCTTGTTGCACCTTTGCTACATTTATTACTTGCTACCCATTACGAATTATCTTATCACAAAACTATCTGTTACTGATAATTTTAGTGCCTGCAGAGAATACCTTACTGAAAACTGCTTGTCATTTCCTTCTGCTCCTCGTTGGGTTCGACACTCTTACTTATCAAAAGGACTATGATAGATCCCCTATACTTGTGGGTCATCACATGCATCTCAGAGTATTAAGTTCATAAAAAGTAAGAAACGGAGTAACGCAATAAGCAAGATGACATATTGTAGACAAGAAGAGATCAATCAATATGACCAAATCACATCATTTTATCGGTGGTAACAACACAATACGTGCATTTGTCCTTTCTATCAGTAGACACGGTCACTACAAGATTGAACTCACTACTATGCACCACATCCTCTGAAGATCTACTCATCTATCTTCGCCAAGGAAAACTCATAGATAGGAAGCATACATACCTATAAAATTACACAAAAGAGAGACTTCAAAAGAATCAATATAAATCAATGAACAATCTGATCAGAAATCCACAACTCATCGGATCGAAACAAACATGCTACAAGAATTATATCAGATTGATCTCTGGAAAAAACATTGTATTTAAAATCAAGAGAGAGGGGGGGAGAGGTCTAGCTACTACTATGGACCCCGCGGGTCCTGAAAGAACTACTCACACATCATCCTGGAGGCAGCAAGGCTCATCAAGATGGCATCTCCCAATGATTCACCACTTTGAAAGAGGACAGAACAAGGCTCCAGATGGAATTGTGTCGGAACATAGACTTATGGCGGTGCTAAAATTGTTTCGAGCCTTGCTCTGAGGATTTCAGAATATATATGTATTTATAAGCCAGGAATTAGGGCAAACGGAGCACCTCGGAGGGGCCACAAGCCACCATGGCACGCCCTGCCCCCAAGGCACGCCCCACTGGCTTTGTGAACCCTTGTGGGTCTTGTTGCCTCCCATTGAAGCTTCTAGGGTCTCTTATGTTCCAGAAAAAATCGTCAAAATGTTTCGTCGTGTTTGGACTTTTGTAGGTATTGATTTTCTATAAAACCAAAAACATGTAAAAAACATAAACTGACATTGGACACTAAATTAATAGATTAGTCCAAAAAATAGTATAAAATAACATATAAAGCATATAAAAGTGATAACATAATAGCATTTAATAATAATAAATTATAGATATGTTTAAGATGTATCAGTGCATACTCGGATTTGCCCATGACAACTGCAGATTGTCCTTACAATGCTAAAACCAAAACTACAGATAAAATGTACCATGGTAAATGTGGGGGTTGGAAATGCCATGACATCTATACCATTGTAACCATTGTAAGATGATTAAACTGAGAAAGATCGTCTATGCAATGATGGCAGAACGTACAAGTTTTCTATGGGGAAAATTTGTTCATCATAGGCAAACAAAATCAAAAAAATGCAGTGGGGACGCATATCAACTTGCCATTCACTACATATTGAAATTGCCATAGATTATATCACTACCGATTCTAGACCAGATCGAAAACTACATATTGCAAATTTACCATGGTAAAAATAGGGATGAAATTGCAATGACATCTCTACTAGTGTACTGGGTCATGGCATGTCATCTGTACCAGTGTACTGTGCCATGCCACGAAACTGGGGTTAGACTCTAAGCAAAAAATTCTTCTATGTCTCTATTGGGTTATGACATGTCAATTGGTAGACAAGTGAACAGATAAAAGTGAAGAAAGGGGGTTGAGGATGATGCTACTTGCAGGAAAAAGCTGAAAAGGGATCCAACGCCGGGTGCAGTGTGTCTCTGTGGTCGCGTCTAGCTCGTACGGAAACAGGGACGCCTTGTGTAAACGGAACGGCCCATGGTGGACTGTGAGGTGCCGGTTCCCCGCCTGGAGCATGCTGACCCTGGATGCTGGTTACCCTGGATGCTGGTTCTCGTCAACGATGTTGCTCCTCGAGGTTAGGAACGTAAATGGCAAATAAGTGGTGTCCATAAGTCCTAATTATTTAGCTCTATCTAACTTCACAGTTCACTTTCCTTGAATAAACAAAAAAAAATAACTGTTAGATTATTAGTGGGTTTTAACGGGATTAAATGGGACCCAGCTTCCATCCCTACTCGAGGTGGTGTAGCCTTGCCAACGACCTACCACCGGTGTGTCGCTCCGACCGTCGTAGGGCGTTCGCCTTTGTCCCTGCCTGCCCAACGCCGGTCGCCTCTCATTCGAATCCGGCGACGAGCCGATAAGGCAGTGGGGGAATGGAGCGGGGAAATGAGTGAAGTTGAATAGGCAGTTATGTTAGAGAAACTCAATTTGGCACATGAAAGCATATGCTCCTGCCATCAGGAAAACATTTCAAAATATCAAAAAATTCTGAACAAAAATTTTATGCGTACATGTCGATATTTTATGTGCGCACGCCAAGTTTTGTAGAAAACCAGCATTTTCTGTGTCCTGTGTAAAAAAAACAAAAAAAAGTCTCATGGAAAGCCATTTTTAACACTGGATTTTGTCTTTTTCATACGCGACACAAAATTATCAGTTTTTTGCGAAACGACTTTGTGGATACGTAAAATGTCAGGATTGACGTGCACAATTTTTCTTCAGAATTTTATAACATTTTAAAATACGTATAAAACACATTTCAGAAAATAGGAGCATATGTTCCTGGGTGCCAAAACGCCCCTCTGGTTATGTTATGGCGCGGGCGAAGGAAATCGTTCGGGCGCCTTCGGCCTGGACGCGAACGAGTCCTTGCGGTGATGTGGCAGGTCGCGTGCTGCCGTGCGCCAAGATGTGTGCGCTGGATCCAACGGTAACAAGGGCGTACGCACTGGGAGCCCAAAAAACTGACGTTCGCACCTTGTCATTTCCGTATATTTTTGTATTCGCAGTTTCAAGCTAGCACGTAACCCAGTAACCGAGTAGTGACCGTACGGCACCGAGCTGCGCAACACACACGCTGGCACGCACGTACCGCCGGTATCTCACACGAACGGCGCTTCCTCGCCCTGGGCGAAGTACGCGCCAGTCGGCCCGCCGTCAGGCAGCAGCGCCACCTTCACCAGGTTGCGTGCGCCCTCCTCCGGCGTCAGGACCCCGGACCCCATGCTCATGTCCGTCTTGACGAAGCCCGGGTGCGCGCAGTTGACGCGCAGCTCAGGGTGCCTCCTCGCCAGGATCCTCGAGTAGGCGTTCATGGCGGCCTTGGCCACCTTGTACGCCGAAAACTTCGCGGGCCACCCGTGCGGCTCCAGCGCGCCGGCCTCGAAGTCTTCCATGAACTTCTCCAGCAGCTCGTCCAGCCTCTCCTCTGTCAGGTTGTCGACGTCGTTGAGCTCCTGCCTCACCTCCTCGTTGCTGATATGCTGCATATACAGTGACAGAAATCTCTCACATATGGCACTGGGCTATCAGTGATCAGTGAAAAAGAAAATAAGAGCTTGCTTACTCTTAGCAGTCCATAATTTGAGGAGACGTTCACTATTCTTCCCTCGGAGGAAGCTTGAAGCAGTGGCAGCAGGGCTTCGATTACATGCTTCGTGCCGTAGTAGTTGGTCTGCACGCTGTTCTTCGCGCTGTCGATGGGCTCCCGGGCGTTCTTCAGCATCCACTCAACTCTCTGGTGGAAATCCAGCCCACCGAACTGTTGGGTGTATCGGCACATAAATTCGTTCAGATTGTGTGCCCCGAGCAATTTGAGAACAAAAAAACGTGACCTCACCTTTTCCTCGTTGGTATCAAGTTCTTGGTCGTACTCGACTCCACCAACTGCGGCATTATTCACCTGCAAATAAACCGAGCACATCCATCCATCCATCACCGGTGCTTCAAAACTTTGGATGCAGCTACTAAAACGAAACCAAAAGACTTGCCAGAATGTCTAGCTTGCCGAAGCGGGTCTTGAGAAAACCAGCCAGTGCAGCGGCGCTCGAAGCGTCCGTGATCTCCAGCCGATGGAAGACGACATGGGAGAGCCCCAGCGCTTTGATCTTCTCGACGGCCTCCCCGCCCCTCGTCTCGTCCCGAGCAGTCAAGACGACCGTGATGCCGGCTCTGGCCAGCTGCCGGCACACCTCGAAGCCGATCCCTTTGTTCCCTCCGGTGACGACGGCGACCCTAGCAAGTAGCAACCGCAATCGATATGATTCTTGGAAGCTGCAAGGCTATATGCATGGCGACGTCAAGAGCTGCTAATTAAACATGTGGGCGGCTAACCTCGTGTTCGGCAGGGTGGGGAGGATGGCTCCTTCCATGAGTGAGGGCGCACAACGAGCTCCAGCAGCACGTGCGTGCGATGGCAGAGGTCGATGGGCCGCTCCTCACGATCTGAGACCAGAGCTATCTGAGACGATTATGGTTATGGTTATGGGAGGAAGGAGAGCAAGACACTTATAACGACTCCGGTCGTATCTGGGTCGCCTTTGTGGTGCTCCTCGTCTTCGTCCGGCACAAACATCGAGCATGATTTAGTAACCTCACAAAAGGATCAACTTTTGGCAAGTTTGAAACATTCACACGTCAAAACGATGGTTGGCTAATTTTGTTAACAAACCAAGCATGTCCATCAGCCAGCAACACCCATACGTCATCCTGTTGGCTGCCAGCAACACCCATACGTCATCGTGTGTGTCTTGTCGAATTGTTTGACCCTACACATACCCACAAGATCGATAGACCTCATTGACCAATATGAATCATACACGCATGTCCATTTTTTCAACAACGATTAGATTTTTATTAACCAGAAATGAAGCGCCAAGTGGATACAAACATAATAAACGCACATCACAGATTAAACCGTAAAGGGTGTGTTTAGTTGCCTGCATGAGACCCAACGAGGCCCGCGCGAAAAGAAAACGGGATGTTTGGTTGGCTGCATACACTGTTGGACTTGCATGGCACGATGTTTAAAGCACTCCTGGGCTTGGCTCCCTGGAAACGCTCGAATCGGCAGTTTCCACAGAGCCAGGCCCGAACGGTGCACGTGGGCGGTGGCACGGCATGCGTGCGTCCACCCTCGAAAAGCCGTGTTGCTTCCCGAAGCACCAGCAGTTATTAGCCTCACCGCCCCTCACCATTCCCTCTCCCCACTCTCCCAACTCTCATCGACGGCGGTGGATCGGAGGAGAGAAAGAAGGCCACCGGACTCCATCACCGACGAGCGGATCATCACCTGGCCCGCGGCAATGGCGGTAAGCACTTTTCTGTTTGTCATGCACTACTTGTTCATGTTCGATCCGGCGGTAGATTCGATCCACGGTGAAGAGGGGAACGGGGAATAGAGGTATATAAGCATGTCACTTCATACTAGTTCATACTAGTTCATGCAAGATTGGAATAGAGGTAGATGCGGATGGAGTAGAAGAAGGATTGGGGGTACACAACACACACTGGCTAACCGCGACGACCGTTGAGGCGTACGGAGCGGCGGGTCGAGTGGCTGGCCTTCATCTTCTTGTCCATCGTCGTACGGGGCGGCGGGTCGTCGTCATCCTCGATGGAGTCGAGGTCGATCTGCCAGCTACGACGGCCTGGCTCCGACGCCCTCATTGGCATCTGGACCGGTCCTTTCTCCTCCTTAGGCTCCCCACTGATGACCTCCGGTGGCACGATTGTCGTCTCCCAGTACACTGCGGCACGGCGGTCATTAGGAGCCTAGTACTTGTACTTGGACCACCTCTTCCTCTGTTTAGCGTCGTCGGAGACGGCCTGATTCATGGCCCAGCGAATGATGTCGACTGCCATCGCGCCCTTCGCTAGGTTAGGAATCAACGTCTTCAACTCTTTTGCGGTGGTCCTCATGAGCACTGCATCAGATTTCTTTTGCATGTCAGGCATGGAGCCGAAGTTCAAGCACACCTCCATGGTGTTCTCGAACTTGGTGCGGTCACCAGCCGACCACCCGAGGAAGAAGGCCCTCCATCCAATACCCCAAGGGAAGGGGTTGGCGTTGGAGCTAGAGCTGGAGCTCATGGCGATGGAGAGGAGGAAGGTTGATAGTGAGAGAAGAGAGGATATGGGTAAGTAGTGGTGGTCAGGTTCAGTAAATATAGGCGCGATGGAGGAAGAGTGACAGTCATGCCGCTTTAACTACATGCTCTTCAATGAGCCATGAACTCTGTCTGTGCATGACTCCATGAATTGTTTGCAGATCGAGGAGAGCAATGAGATGGGCATGAAGGTGCTCCCGGCCGTTGACAAGAAGGGCAAGCAGGCGGTTAATCCAATGCCCGAGGTGGTGCTGCCGCCCACCTTCGCGAAAGAACGGAACACGCCAACGATTGGCAACGACGAGCGCATGGAGGAGCCCTCCAGCAACAAGCGCCGCAACTACGGCCACTACCATGAGGAGGCGGCCCAACTCACTTCAAGCTGATGAACGGTAGGGTGACCCTGCTCAGAGTTGGGCCCCCTTCGCCGCCGTTCATCAGATCAATATCGGCTACATGGTGACGTTCAAGCTCCTGACTCCCGACACCCTCAAGGTCATCATCTTCGACGACGATGGCATTGAGGTGGTCAACAAGTGCGGGAAGCACGACGAAGCCTTCGCCGCCAGGGACTAGGACCGAGACACCTCCTTCCTAAGTACTATCGAGTCTGCTTGAACTATGGTTTATGCGTTGAACTGTTTGAACTATCGTTCTGAACTATGTTGTTAAGTAGTTGAAACTCTGTTTATACTCTGCTCTGCTTATGATGTGTGGTACATGGTTGTGCCGAAGTGTGCTGGTAACCTCACCAACTAACGAAAGAGGTTACCACACACTAGCCGTTGCATACAACCAAACACCATGCCTTGGGTTTGTCCACTAACATGTAGGCAACCAAACACCAGGCAATGTGGTTCAACCCATGCAAACAAGAGGACATGCAGACAACCAAACAACTTCTAGATGGTGCATTTGAGACTGCATTTGCATAGCCAGGCTGAGTTGAGAAGGCTATGCAATGCAACTATTGTAGACTAAAGGAACCAAACACGCCCAAACTGTTTATTGACAACTACTGTTACAGGTGTCCCATATTCTGAAAGTAAAACCGGACGAAACCATTACACGTACGACGCAGTCACACAAACGACGCCACGCCGTCCCTATCAAAATAAGCACCCGTCGGGCCATCGTCGGGCAAGAGAGCGACCTTCACAGGGTTGCTGGCGCCCTCCTCAGGAGTCAAAACTCCCATGTGCATCGACATGTCGCTCTTCACATAACCAGGCGTCAAACAGTTGATGCGCATCGCAGGGAACCTCCTGGCAAGGATCCTTGTGTAAGCATTCAGGGCAGCTTTGGCGACTTTGTATGCTGATGAGCCACTGGTCGGCCACCCATGTGCCTCTATCAAATTGGCCTTGAAATCTTCTAGGAACGCATCCAACAGCTCTTCTAGTCTCTTTTCAGTAAGGTTGTGGATGTCGTTAAATTCTTTCTTAAGTTCTTCACTGTTGAAGTTCTGCTCAGGAAAACAGCAGTTATTATTAACTAAAAGGAACTAGTTTCTGAACATATGCTTTCTGACAGAAAAAAGAATGCGTCAAGAGGATCAAGGATGTGGGTTGGAACGAAGAGAACTCCATATAACACAATACATAAAATGAGAATTATGTCATATTATATTGAATGAACACAAAGCTAGGATTGTCGTTAAAAAACTGATAACCTAGACATTCTCCTACAGTACATGCAGTTGCATGCTTATTGCATCTGACAAAACAAGTTAACCTGAAATAAGATCATGTATGCAAAGAGGAATGCCTTATCCCTTATTTAATAGGCTATAATAATATCCTGGAAGACACAATGCCGCCGCATAGATACTTCTCGAAAATTCAAAACAAATTTGTGAAACATTGCGGCACAGATAATGTTAAATCTAATTTGTGAAACTGGTAATTTGTCTTGTACGACCTGCAACATGGTTAACAATACTTACTCTTAGCAGTGAAAAGCCTGATGAAACATTGACAATTCTCCCAGAGGAGGACAACTGAAGAAGAGGAAGTAGTGCCTCTGTGACAAGCTTTGCCCCATAGTAGTTTGTTCTCATGCATTCTTTTGCCTCCTCATATGTCTCCTTGGAATTTTCTTTCATCCATTGAACTCTCTGGTCTACATCCATGCTTTCAACCTATCCATGCATAGACAGGTTAATTGTTATACAACATCTTGTTAAAGTGCAGGTGCTTAGGTGCCAGGTGGGTCTGGTAAGGCATGCCCATCTAAGATTCATTTGCTTGGTAAAAAAATCTAATTAAATGGATATGAGGTGAACCACCAATTAAACTAGAAATTATTTTTGTTAACTAAGTGAGGTGAGGCCGACCAACTTGAATTTTTCTCTGTTCGGTACAAATATAATCTTGGAATAGAAGTGTTCTAGGAATTAAATTAATAAATGGAAAGAATTGGTATTAGTTCCTGAGGAATTTTGTTTGCACGCCATAATAAAAACAATATATTCATAGCTTCTGTATGTAATATGGACATCATTGAAATAAAAACTTTATTGGGGGGGTGGGGGGATGCTAATATTTAACACATAATTCACTAAATACAATTTTAGTATTGTCAACTTTGATGGATGCTTTTCTACAATGTAAACTTCTATTGTCATCTTGTATTGCAACATCAGCATGATGTATTTTCTCAAACTAAACTATGCTCCAGTAGTTACAAGATAATGATATTTATGTCGATACTATGGTTGATGAATGATTTCTACAATCCAAACTTCTATGTACATCATGTACCACAACATCAGGTGCGATGTGTCTCCTCAAAGTAAAGTATGCTTCAGTAGTTACAAGAAATGATGGCGTTTATGTCTGCCATGGTTTATAGATAGCAACAAACAACTACCGAAACAACTAGTCCCTCCGTTCCTAAATATAAATCTTTATAGAGATTCCACTAGAGACTACATACGAAGCAAAATGAGTGAATCTAAACTCTAAAGTATGTCTATATACATCTGTATGTACTATGTAGTCCGTAGTGGAACCTCTAAAAAGACTTATATTTAGGAACGGAGGGAGTATCATTTTATTGACTCAACCTGATTCTGAAATAGATGTATAAATTAACTGGTGACAAAGTGCAAATCAGTACGCACTACATCACAATGTTTTGCTGCATTCACCTGTTCTTTAACTTTCGCAACCAGAACCGGATCTCGATCAACGCCTGAAATGCCTGCATTGTTTATCTGCACATAACAAAAATCACGCAATCATGGTGACGAATTAAAAAAAATTCGAGACAAACCACTTCTACATAATCACCAATAAGAAGTCAATAATCTGAACAGCCAAGCCAAGCTTACAAGATCTGTAAGAACATCATTTCAGCTTTAACTAGTACTACAAGCTAGGTAAAAGAAAGAAATCTACAGCACCTATACTTCTTAACGGAATTCTTAAAATTCATTTTGTAACTATTCATTGCAACAATGTTCTGAGTAACAATTTCTTCAATGCAATTTTGCTAAGTTCGACTTACACCTAAGAGTCTGAATAAAATGCATACGTCTATCTGACGAGCTCTCAGTGGAACAGTATGAATACCCACTTGCCCGACCCCAAATCCGCGAGGTCTTAATCTTCAAACCGCAAAGCAGAGGTACACATTAACACGTACCAGGATATCGAGCTTCCCGAACTGATCCCTGACGAAATCGGCCAGCCGGGCGACGCTGTCAGGGTCGGTGACATCCAACTGATGGAAGACGACATCAGCACCGGAGCGCCTGACGCCTTCCACCGCCTCCAGCCCCCTGAACTCGTTCCTCGCCGTCAGCACGACCTTGAGCCCCTTGGCCGCGAGCTTCCTGCACGTCTCCAGCCCGACCCCTTTGTTCCCTCCGGTGACCAGGGCGATCCTAAATCACGCACATGGCAGCAGCGCCGCGACAGGAACCCCAGTAAGTAAATTCGCTGCGAGCGGCGCGCGGAAAGGGGAGGGAGACGGGGCGATCGAACCTCTTGCTCGACGGATTGGTGGAGGTGGCCGCCTCCATCTTGATCTTCCCCCTCCGACTCGTCGCCGCGTGTCGAGGACTGTGTGAGCTCTGGAGACGGCAGCCTTGGAGAAGATGATGATGCATCAGGCACGCACTTTCCCTTTGTTCTCAAACGGCATCTGGGCTTGGTTGGTTTTGTTTTTTTGAGGCAATGATGGGCTTGGTTGGTAAGGCAACGGCCGAGCCGTGCCGTTTGGGCCGAGCTGCCCGAATTGGAGATGCAAGTTTCTTGGACCGCCCTTTCGGGCTTGTGACTAAAGAGTCGGATTTCTTCCCGACACATACTTCCACCATTTTTCTTAAAAGAAAAAGGAAAAACTACGAACACGGGGTTTACTTTAAGTCATTCTTAATCTACTGTCAATGTGGCGAGATTAAGCAAATCTTGGTCCACTCAAAGATCACTACCGTCGACGCAATGAAGTTTTCTTATTAAAAAATGGCTCTGTACTTGAGATCGAGACAGTGGCCTGTGTCTATCCTCTGTACTTGTTTAATAATCAGTCTTCCATGTGCTCGGCGCAGTTACAGCAGGACCGACTGCTAAACATTCCTCTTCTATGCGAGACAGGGTTGTTTAACGCGGCCACCCACCACATGCTGCTATTGCTTGGGGCAGGAATAGGACTGATTAACTGGCCCGTCCACTGCCTGTGTGCTCTAGAGTCTAGACTATCTTGGAGATATTGCAAGTTGCAACTCACTGGACCGTACGCCAATCGATTCACTTGCTTGTGCTGGTTACGGGGAGTGACTGTACATATATATGGATATGGTAATATGGACACCAGCCCGACCACGTTACCCTTGCCCGCTGAATTTTGGCATTGCATTCAGGGTCTTGTACCTAACAGCTACTACTAGTCAGTGGTCACAATATTTTGGTTGTGCATGTCAGCTCGTACGATGGTTGTATGGCAAACAGCAGGCAGCGTGTGTGACGACTGAACAGTAGACAGAGAGTGGTTGCTCGAGCTTAAGAAGAGACGCCACTGGTGCTGAAACAGCCGAGACTAAGAATTCGCGTCGTGCCATAAAATGAGATATACGGCTGATACCCAACACGTCACATATCTTTCTGAAGCCGGATCAACACGTTACGCCTCTGCGATGTCCGTTGGCAACATGGTTCTCTCCTGTCCTTTGTGAAAAGAAGATGAAATGAACAGAACCGGCAAGGAGCCAAACCGAAACCACGCCACCGTCGCATGCGCGACGGGTAGGAAAACAACAGGCGGCCGCAGAAACCCAGTGCGTGCGCGGTGCGCCAACACAAAACGAGAGCCGTCACGGTCATAATCTGGCCATGCTTACCCACTCGCTTTCGTCCTGTCGCGCACGCCGAATCCAAGCCGAGACGCCATCCGTGACGACGCGCCGGTACGCGGTGGTGCCTCGAAGATAACATAGTTATTGTTCACTCCATGCACCACGAGGGCGGCTCAAGACTATTTTTGGTTCGCAACAAAGTGCTGACACGCACGCAGGCATGGCACTGATGTTTTTGATGATGTGGACTGCAGATTAGACAAACACCACTGTATTACTGCTCGCAGTTAATTATCCTACTAGGAAAAGTGCCACCATACTATGGTGTTCTACTACATGTTACAGAAGATGACGCACAGATGGCTAACATCACGACAGATGAGAAATGAAGATGAAAATCGACGTCACGCAGCGACTACTACTTCTTGTCCTTGTTTATTCACCTTCCGCCCGAGAGGCCGGAGACGGCCGAGACGTCGCCGGAGGTGGGGCTGGCGTCCGTGGTGACCGTGGACGGGAAGGACATGGCGAACGAGTCGAACCCGTCGTTCTGCATCAGCGCGAGCGTGGTGTAGCTGAGGAAAGTCGGGACGACCTCCGGCATGTCCACCTCGCCCTCCAGGTACTGCGTCACCTGCCGCATCCCGGGCCGCGCGTCCGGCAGCGGGTGCGCGCACATCAGCCCCAGCTTGATCGCCAGCCGCGCCTCGTCGGCGTCGTACTTGCCGCACAGCCGCGGGTCCACGGTGTCCAGCCCGGCGTGCCTGCGCTCGTGCTCCTGCACCCAGTCCAGCAGCACGTTCTGGTCGTCGGGGGCGATGCACCCCAGCGGCCGGCGCCCGCAGGTCACCTCCAGCACGAACACGCCGAAGGCGAACACGTCCGTCACCGGCGTCGCCTTCCCCGTGCGCACCAGCTCCGGCGCCAGGTACCCCATGGTGCCCACGACGTGCGTCGTCTGCGGGTCCACGCCGTGGTCGTACAGCCGCGCCAGCCCGAAGTCCCCCAGCCTGCCGTTCATGTCGGCGTCCAGCAGCACGTTGCTGGCCTTGATGTCCCGGTGGATCACGATCTTGTCCCAGTCCTCGTGGAGGTACAGCAGGCCGGACGCGACGCCCCTGATGATCTGGAACCTCTGGCTCCAGTCCAGGACCGGCTTGGTCTTGTCATGCAGGTACTTGTCGAGGCTGCCGTTGGGCATGCAGTCGTACACCAGGAGGAGCTCCCCCTGCCGGCGGCAGTAGCCGAGCAGCTGCACCAGGTTCCGGTGGCGGAGGTGGCCGAGGCTGACCACCTCGGCGATGAACTCCTTCATCCCCTGCTTGGAGTCGTGCGACACCCGCTTCACCGCGATCTCGAGGTTGGACTTGGGGAGCACGCCCTTGTACACCCTGCCGAAGCCGCCGGTGCCCAGCAGCTGCCGGTTCTTGAACCCCTTGGTGGCCTTGTACAGCTCCTTGTACGCGAACCGGTGCGGCCCGAACTCCACCTCCCAGTCCTCCCGCACCTCCGCGTACCTGATCCGCGTGCGCACGAACATGAAGAAGGCGATGGCCAGCGCGAGGACGAAGGCCCCGGTGGCGATCGGGAGCACGATCTCCAGCACCTTGGACCGTGGCTTGGGGCCGAACCGCGGCAGCGGCGGGAGCTTCGAGGTGTCGAGCGGCGGCGCCGGGCCGTTGAGCGCGAAGCTCCAGCCGAGAACGTAGTGGCGCGTGAAGATGACGCCCGTGGCCGCCGAGAACCCGACGTACGCCGTGTCGGTGACGACCGCCGAGAGGTTGACGGGCGCGGAGATGAGGGGCTTCCTGGGCCTGGGCATGTCGAGGGGCGCCATGGCGACGTCGAGCCGGGTGGTGGCGCCGTCGTAGTCCACCCAGACCTGCATGGGCTGGCGGCTGATGAGGCTGAGGTTGTTGAACACCCCGGTTGCGTCGTCGTACCACCCGGCGGAGTGGTTCTGCACGGAGCGCAGGCTGTTGAGGTCGACGCCGACGTGGTTGCTGTTCATGTCCTGGAACTCCGGGTTGAGCATAGTGTCGAGCTCGACGGCGAAGACGCCGTTGTCGGGCTTGCCGTTGTCCGTGACGTTGAGGATGCCGAGGTACTGGCCGGCGTTGAAGGTGGAGAGCCTGGTGCTGGGCGCGACCACGAACGCCATGCCGTTGTCGCTGAGCACGGTGAAGTTGGATACGATGGCGAAGACGAAAGCGACGGAGAAGGACTGCACGGCGCCGTTGCGCATGCGGAGCGGCGTCGGGTGGAACGCGTGGCCGGCCGCCTGGCTCGTCCCGTTGCTGAGCGCCAGCAGGCCGTTCGGCGCCACGGCGGCCATGCCGTCGAGCGTGACGCTGGCGCCCGCGAAGCCGTTGTAGGCGAACTGGTCGGCGGCCTGCGCGGCGCCACGGCCGAAGCCATGGGTGCCGAGGAGAAGGACTGGGAGGAGGAGGAGGAGAAGGCGGCGAGGACCCATGGTGAGCGTGCGTGCGTTGCTTGCGGCGTCCGCTGCGCCTCGGTCTCTTGTGCAGGTAGCTCAGGCCTGTGGTGGTTTGTAGTGTAGAGTGTATAGTGGACTGCCGCGTGTGAACGATGCGATCCCAAACTTGGCGATGGTGCGACGCATTGACCCGAACGGCGAGTCGTCGTTCAAAATCTGCTGCTTTGGGTGCCAGTAATCAAGATTGTGTTGCTTAACGTGGGTTGGGTGGGGTGCTAATCAAGGCTGCCGCTAGGACTGGTCGTAATGGTTATCACGCATGTAGACAAATTTGATTACGTGTCATAGAATTAAATAAAATAATGATTAAATATCATATCATGATATCTTATCATAATAAATGTTATATTATTATGTGTTATGCATGATAATAAATGATGTGATATATGATATTAATATATGATATTATACATTAGAAAGATAATACTCTTTCCGTTTCGATGCATAAGTTATTTTACAAAAAACAGATTTCGTAAGATGACTTATACACCGAAACGAAGAAAGTATCATAAACTACTTCCTTCGTTTTTAAATACTTGTCTTTTAAAAGATTTCACTATAAAATATATACGGATTATATAGCGATAATTTAAAGTGTAAATTTATTCATTTTGTTTTGTATGTAGTCTATAGTTAAATTTTAAAAAACAAATATTTAGAAACAAAATATAATATGCATGATACTAATTTGTGGTATTATCCATTACAACCAGCCTAATCAGTGCTGTGCAAGATCACATTACAGAGATAAACTATGCCAGTGCTCCAGCGGGGACCTTGCCCTGCGTACGCGTGCATTATACTGCGACGATTCCAGGAGTCAAAGTCAAAAAGCAGTTCATACAAAAATATCTCTATGACGTTATGACAGGAGTGAGTGGTTGAGTCGTCATATCGCAACATTGTATCGTACTAGTAGCCTGTAGATATATAGGATAGATATACGCATTAGGCAGCTGCTAACTGCGACGAAATTGAGTTGGTGCCCCCTTGTTTGACTTCGTCACATTTCGCCCTCTTTTCTTATCACTCGTGTCAGGATCATTTAAGGTTGCAGAGAAATGAACCCGGAAATTGCCAGAGTCAAAAGAACTGGCGTCGTATTAAAACCTCGAAGCAGATATCTACAAATCTGTTTTCTTCGATCCTCAACCACTGGAGAAAACGAGGCGAGTGGATCGGTCAATGGAGTGAGTGGCAAGCCCCCACAGCGCACAGCGAAGCAGATGGGACGAGCCAAGGAAGGTTCCTACCAACGGACGCGCCGCAAAGGATACGTATGATACGAGTCCCCACGCACGGCCCGCGGCCTGTGGGCGCGGGTGGGCTGCATGCGGCCTCTAGTTATTGCGTGCGAGTGCGACTTGCGTGCCTGCGCCGCGCTGCCCCGGTCGCGTCCATCGGAAAACCGTGCCGGAATCGTTGACGCCGCGACGCTGTTGACCTATCAGGACGATCGAGCAATCGGACAAGGACAAAGCCAAGAGCCCGAGAGGCATCGCGGCTCCGAGAAGACGCGTCCACACACGTGCGGTCGCTCTCACACGGGCCCAGGATTAGGCGCGACCAAAAACTAGATTTTGCCTCGCTCCTCTCACTCTCAGCGCCTCACCATCCCACCAGGATCTGCGCTAATCCCACGTTTACATCTGGTTAACTTCACACTACTTTTAAGAGACCGGGAGTAGCAGCAGGTGGCGCTATAGAGAGGCCAGCCACGGCCCTCGCCGTCCGCTTCAGTTCACCGCTGTGTCTGTTCGCAGCGCGGCTTGCAGAGATCCAGAGACCATGCCGCCTCCCAACCGAGCCATGCCGCTCCTTCTCCTGCTCCTCTTCCTCGGCCTCGGCCCGGCGGCGGCGGCGGACGAGCAGTTCGTCTTCGACGGGTTCACCAGCGCGAACCTCACCATGGACGGCATGGCCACGGTGACCGCGAACGGGCTCCTCCAGCTAAGCAACGCCACCAGCCAGCTCAAGGGCCACGCCTTCTTCCCGACGCCGCTGCAGTTCCACCGGGCGCCCAACAGCACGGCCATGCAGTCCTTCTCCACGGCCTTCGTCATCGGCATCATCGGCGCCTACGACACGCTCAGCAGCCACGGCATGGCCTTCGTCGTCGCCAAGAGCCGCAACTTCACCTCCGCGCTGCCGGGCCAGTTCCTGGGCCTCGTCGGCTCCGCCAACAACGGCAACGCCACCAACCACCTCTTCGCCGTGGAGTTCGACACCATCCTCAACTCCGAGTTCAACGACATGAGCGGCAACCACGTCGGCATCGACGTCAACGGGCTCAACTCCGTCGACGCCGACAACGCCGGCTACTACGACGACGGCACCGGCGTGTTCAGGAACATCAGCCTGGTGGACCGCAAGCCGATGCAGGTCTGGGTGGACTTCGACGGCCAGACCATGCAGGTCAACGTCACCATGGCGCCCCTGCAGGTGGCACGGCCGAAGAGGCCCCTGCTATCCACCACCGTCAACCTCTCCTCCGTCATCGACGACACCGCGTACGTCGGCTTCTCCTCGTCCAGCGGCATCCTCTTCTGCCGCCACTACGTGCTCGGGTGGAGCTTCAAGATGAACGGCGCCGCCCCGGCGCTTAACATCTCCTCGCTGCCGTCGATGCCGGTCACGTTCCCCAAGCCGCGGTCCAAGACTCTGGAGATCGTGCTGCCGATAGCGTCGGCGCTGCTCGTCTTCGCGGTGGCCGCCGCCGTGTTCGTGTACATGCGGAGGCGGCGCATGTTCGCGGAGCTCAAGGAGGACTGGGAGGTCACCTTCGGGCCGCACAGGTTCTCGTACAAGGACCTGTACCACGCCACCGACGGGTTCAGCGACGAGCGGCTGCTCGGCATCGGCGGGTTCGGGAGGGTGTACCGCGGCTCGCTCCCCAAGTCCAAGTCGGCGGAGATCGCGGTGAAGAAGGTGTCGCACGGGTCGAGGCAGGGGATGAGGGAGTTCGTGGCGGAGGTGGTGACCATCGGCCGGCTCCGGCACCGCAACCTGGTGCAGCTGCTGGGCTACTGCCGGCGCAAGGGCGAGCTGCTGCTGGTGTACGACTACATGCCCAACGGCAGCCTGGACAAGCACCTGTACGGCGACGAGAAGAAGCAGACGGCCCTGGGCTGGGGGCAGAGGTTCCGGATCATCAGGGGCGTCGCGTCCGGGCTGCTGTACCTCCACGAGGACTGGGAGCAGGTGGTGGTGCACCGCGACATCAAGGCCAGCAACGTGCTGCTGGACGCCGACATGAACGGCCGGCTCGGCGACTTCGGGCTGGCGCGGCTCTACGACCACGGCACGGACCCGCACACGACGCACGTGGTGGGCACCATGGGGTACCTGGCGCCGGAGCTCGGGCACACGGGCAAGGCCTCCAAGGCGTCCGACGTGTTCGCCTTCGGGGCATTCATGCTGGAGGTGGCGTGCGGGCGGAAGCCGGTGGTGCTGGACGCGCGCGACAACCACCTGGTGCTGGTGGACTGGGTGCTCGACCAGTGGCGCGCCGGCACGGTCACCGCCGCCGTCGACCCACGCCTGGGCGGCGACGTCGTGGAGCACGAGGCGAGCCTGGTGCTGAGGCTGGGCCTGCTGTGCTCGCACCCGCTGCCCAGCGCGCGGCCGACCACGCGGCAGGTGGCGCAGTACCTCGACGGCGACCTCAAGCTGCCGGAGCTGTCGCCCACGTACCAGAGCTTCAACATGCTGGCGCTCATGCAGGACCAGGGCTTCGACCCCTACGTCATGTCCTACCCGATGACCTCCATCACCGCCGGTACCATGTCCCAGATGTCTGACCTCTCCGGAGGAAGATGAGCCACTAGCTGTCGTCGGCGTGTAACTAGAGCTACCGGTTTCTTAAAAGTCTTAATGTTTTGTCTATGTTCAGAACTGAGTGCGTTTTTTTCTGTGTGGTATATGGATCATAACCTGAATGTGAAGTGCTCTGCAATCATGCTCACCATTGTTTGCTGTGCAGATGAGATGTTACCGACTGAAAAAGGGCGGTTTGTGTGTTTGATCTCCCCAGCTTTGTCAACTATTGTGGTGCTAAGAGTTTCTAGATGTATAAACCATGATGCTATCACCCTTAAAATCTGAATATTTATGCTAGGAGCAGTAGAGATCCTGACGTTCCCAATCACACATGGCACAAGGTCTAGAACATAGCACGAGTTCCAAGCGTGTTGAATGTATTTTTATTCAGATCCGTTGAACATCTTTTTGACGTAAATATCTTTTACTCTCTTTCTTAACACAGGAAGTTTTGTCTTTTGATGAAAAAAATATTGCTCGGTAAAATTGGTCTAAATTACCCCCCAAAAAGACATTGGTCTGGGCATCTAGAAGACGGCAACCAGGGAAAATAATTGGTCCGCTGCAACAATTATCTGAGTGAGATGTTATGATAGTATCACAAGTCCTTCCAGAAGAAACAGCATGTGATCTATATATGGTCTCTGATGTCACGGGTGATGCATACTTTGTGTTTCCAGAATCCATAATACAAGAGGCAGTTTCAGCCCCCCACTCTTGGTGCTGTCAAAGCAACCAAATTGATGGCATCATATGCATGGGATGAAATCAAGTAACAAAACCAAGGCCGAAGCCAAATGCTGTAAAGCAATTACAAATCCTACAAATTGTATGATACAAACACACGCACTAACCGTTGCTAAGGATTAAAATTCTTCAAAAATCCTGTGTTCTTTTAATCAAACAACTCCAAAGTATTTGGACAATGATAAACAATTGGACATAATGCAAGTGTTAGGTAGCACAATAAGGTCTACTTGAACTTTCCAAGTTACATGATTTCCATGAATAATACATGCCACAGCCTTTCGGCAATCTGGATCGGCAGAATAACTAATACATGTAAGCTTATAGAAATGGTGTTTATCAGTCATGGATTATATTTTGTCAGAAACGGAAAGAACACAGTATCTCCAAATGCTTCAAGATTCCTGTCAGTCTAAATCAACAGCCTTTTTTCTCAAAAAATCCTACAAGAACCCGCCGAAAACTATACCCCACAAAATAAGGAATCGGTGAATCCTCGGTTGATCTTGATCGCATACCAAAATGGCAAAGTCCAAAGGCCAAAACTGCACACCTTGTATTGTTTGGTGGTATATGAATTTCTCCAAAACTCATGCAAAGACCTCCGGAGAAAACATTCGCAAAACCGACAGAGGTATCTAAGCAGAAGCTGTCAGAAAACATGAAATTAGAAAAAGCGAGAAGTAAACATAATGTTAATAAGGGACCGACAGGACTTATGAAACACAACATGCCAAATAAAGTTGAAGGTACATTGATCAAATATGGAGCTAAATACCAAACAACTCCTAGTCCATCTTTTCGGATAAGAGTTGCCCTTCGCAACAGGGTTCACAGTCCACAATGGGACAATTCCAATGTCAGCTCATGAGTCATGAAGACTAATGCTTACAAAAGTATTGGCAAACCTTGCTGTCTTTTCTGAAGCAATTTTTACGAAGTTGACACTTGGACACTTCAGATCCAAGATTTGATGCATTTGTTCCAAATGATGTTAGCTAACAACACCTTCATACTCTAGAAAGAATTGTCCTTCTTTCCATGGTTCAGGAAACCACAGCACGCACACCGACACACTCGTACAATTAGCAAATTGCAACTTGCAATCATGTACTGGTTCCCACTTACTCCAATCCAATGTATACACCATACAGACTAGCACATACCAGTTACAATGTCAAAGGAAGATACCAGTTACACTGTCAAAGGAAGGGAACCGTACAATTAAAATTTAGAAAGTGTTCTGCAATCCTAGTTACTGAACATGAATTTCTTGAGACATTATGAAATTTGCAGGAGAGAACTTTAAGGCAACACGAAATTATATAATTGCATGAGCTCTATCAAAAAGCTTCTTTCACTCCTTATCACGAGTCGCAAACTTGCACTGATGTACTATATGAAATAGATACCTGGGTCACATAAGAAGTTAGCAAAATCCTGTTTTGTTCATTTCCTATTTGAAACAACAAAATTGTAGTAATCCTCTTCTCCATAAAGTTTCCTGAAAACATGAGAAGAGTAAGCGTTAAGATAGCTGCCAATTAAGGAATAAACACAATACAAAATGAGGAAGGTTGCAAGAACCACAGCATTGCAAAATCTGGTAGGTTTTGCATTCATTTGTTCAAACTGGTTGCCTACTCCTTCAGTTGTAAAATTTAAAAGGCAATTTCAAGGCTACCAATTGCCTATTGACTCCTTCTCTAAACAGTGTTATTCCGCGGTTTGATCATTAGTTTTCTTATAAGGAAGGGGAGGATCCTGTTGGAAATATATCATGGTGACATATACCAACTAATCTATATCCAGCTGGGCAAAGCCTTGTGAGATGAACTCTCAACAGGCAATATTATCAGCAGAAAGAAGTGTTTCTGTCTGTACATGATAGGTGGGATTTTTCTGAAAAACATTATTGTGTCTATTAAGCCAAATATTCCAGCATGCTAATGTAATAGGTTCCTTGAAGAAATCTTCTAATATAAACTAATAATGACGTTAAAGTACTTCCAAATCAAAATCTAACACTAATATTTCTATGTGATCAAAATGACACAAATAGCTGCCAACAAATACACAGAACCACCCGGCGGCACACACAAACCCCACAAAAAATGGCATCTTGCATGTGCCACATGTGAATGGGCCAATTCCAGTAAGACCAAGATCATAAATCTGGGCAGTATTATCCACGGGTACTATAGAAGAGCAAGGCATCTTCAAATATAGTGCTACATGAGCTCATGATATGCAAAAGAAAACAGATAGGAATTTGGCTTCACTTACGCTACATCTGCTGACGAACCACACTTTATCACACCTTTCCCTTCAGGGAGTTCAAGGCAAATATAGTGCATTATTATTTCTCTTAGTGTTGTCTTTGTGCTCTTAATACAATTGTCCCACAAAATAGTCTGCTCAAAAGAAATAAAATATGAAGACATATAGAACCAGTGAGTAAAACAGGACGGTTTAACTTTGATGTTTGCACAGAACAAATGCAGGGAGCAACATGTTTAAATACCTTTCTCACATACTCTCGTTTGAAATCCTCCCAAGGTACTTTGCCTTTAGGAGAGAAAATGGAGGCGTTCCACAAGGCACCTCTAGCAGCCATTACAGATGTGGCACCTAGAAGTCGAAGTAATCAAGAAATAAACCCATTGTTAAAAACAACATGAAAGAGAAGAAACAACAATATGCTGGTGCACTCTGACTCGCCAAGTAACACCGGAAGCAGTGTCAATCCCTCACATTTTTTTTTATAACACATTTATGGGGTTTCAAGAAACTCAGATTATGCATGCTTGTTTGTGAATGATATATTTTCATTTTCCAGCTAACTCAGATGTTTATTGCCATTTGGCACTTAGGAAATGATAATCGCAATCACAGTACATGGAGATCTTTCTTTTGGCTTGGTGTAAAGTAAGCGCAATACTGATAAATGGCAAGCAAAGAAACCCAAAGTAGTGAGATTTGAGCTGACATCCATTTATGTACTCCCTCCGTTCGGAAATAAGTGGCATGGTTTTAGTTCAAATTTCCGAACGGATGGAATATTTCTCAATTTCTCTTTAATGTACTCTACTAAAAAGAACTAATAAAAGAGCATAATATTATGAATCAAACATACAAACCTGTAGCATCTTTGATTCTCTTAAAATCTTCGTACTCAAATACATCCCCATTAGCTATAACTGGAATTGACAGTGCGGACACAACATCAGCAATCTCATCCCACTTAGCTGGATCCCTTGGCCTGTCTTTGACCTTTCTGCAGTTATAAAAAAAACGGCTGACATAAGGAAAACAATTACTCGAAGATGATCCTAGGGCACATGAAAAATATGCACAGATGCAGCACATCATATTTCATTTTGATTAATGTAAAAATCAAACCCAATGGATTACAAAGTAAATCCACAAGTTAGTTAATGTAAAACTCAGATGTTGGAAAAAAAAATAGTGGGCAAAAATGTGGAGTCACTCCCTGAACTTTCCATGGATAAGTCATCAATCTGGGTACCATACAATTCTAATAAGCCGAATGGTCTGCATATGAATATAATTTTCACCAGGATTTACAATCTTGGGTGTTAAATTGGTTGATGCCCTTAAGAAGCACGAATGGTAAATTGTGCATTTTCAAGCAAGATAAGACTCAGAAGTACAATTGCAATTGTGGTTACCTTCCATGGACAGCCAGAGCTGGAACACCACACTTCTCAATCCGGCGTGCCAGCTCCACAGTGTCCTGGCGTGTGTTCAAAAGACGGATTTTGCATGTCACTGGTGTGTTCAAGTTCCTCCGCAATGTAGTCAAAATCTACATGAAATAGTTAGCATAACATGATTAAGGACAGTGTCCAAGGATATGAAAGTAAGAGAACAAATAAGACCATGTAGGAATGTACATCATGTATAAGCTCAGGTTTGGAGAGTAATGCAGAACCCATTCCTCCACTGACAGAAAAAGCCTTTGGACAACCCATGTTGATATCTATAGCGGCAACATCATTGCACCTGGTGAGGATGAAAAACTATGATTAAAGAGAAGATCCAAATCAGCATATGTTTAAAAGGCCAATTCAATGCGTTGATCAAATCATCAGACCAAACAATTTAGTTAGCAGTCTTTCCCCAGTAACACAGTGAACTTTAAGTTATTCACTGTTAAAAACAAACTCAGAAGTAAGGCTTACACAATCTCAGCAGCTTTAAGTGCTCTCACAGCATCTGACGTGCCCATTTGAAAGACAACCCTGTCCCTTTCTTGTGCACATGTTCGGAAAACAACACTATCGGTCCCTCTTTCCAAAAAATCAGTTGTCCCAAGAGATTCTGACCAATGATGAACACCATGATTAGAATGAGTGGAACCATGCCACACAAATCTGGACAGCATGTAGAACAAAGAAACAAAATCCAGTGGCATTAAGTTGTCCTTAAATCACACATGTGTACCTTAAGTTGTCCTTAAATTAGATTTGTTATCTATCTCCAAAGAAAAAAAAATCACATCCAAGAATCAATCAGACTTAAAATGCAATATTATTGGAGTAAAGCTATCTACAATACTATGAGATGCGAAAACAGAAGTTTATGAGCAGAACATAATCATTCATGTGGTAGTCATAGTTGTGACTTGTGAGATCATAACAAACTGTGAAACATCAGTTGGACTACAATACCATTTGTAACACGTTGACAGTGCACAAACTTATGATCTATTATTTCTTCTCCGTATGTAATATCAGCGCCATATTCAGCAGCCAGTAGCCTAAACGGCAGAGTACCCTGCACAAATCATTGACAGAATAAGGAAGGTTCCACATATGACTATGTAAAGATGTTGAAGAAATGTGTGACAGGAGGATATTGTCTAGAAATAACTGTGATTTATAACTAGGGTTTATTCAGGAATCCAGCATCGGGCAACTATTAGAACCATACAAAGAGCTAAATCAGTTCATCAATAGAGATATCGTGCTACTTATTCCAGTCCCTAGAGCTGCATCCAAGAAACCCTGATTTCCGGGTAGAGATCTCTCGGGCTTCGTTCTGGCTAACACGGCTAGCAACGGGGCAATTGCCCATCGAGCTACCCAATCACCCCGTGCGCACTAAAGCTTCCCGCTCTAGATTCAGAGAGGCTTGAATCTAGGTCCCCGTGCTCCGGGGACTAAAACTCGGTTCCTACGCCCCCAGCTTATGCGGACGCCGCTGCGAATCGGGGTGGGAGGGTTTGGAGTAGTTACCGCGCGGACCATGGGCGCGAGCACCAGCTTGTTGCGGTAGTCCATCTCTTCTTGCCTCACGTCGCCGCCGCTGGCCGCTGGCCGCTGCGGCTGCTCGGCCTTTGACCCTCTCCTTGCTACCCCTGAATTCTGGAGGACAAGGATCCGGAGCGGACAGTACCACAGGGAAGAAGAGAAAGCGACGCTGGCGGCGACCGCGCTGTCCCGTGCAGGAACAGAGCACTGCGTCCTCTCCAAACCGGATCCTCTCGCACGTTTCCTTGTTAGGCCGGCTGCTCAAAAGCCCAGATCTTCTCGCTCTTATCTGAGTTTTGGAACCCCTAAAAAACAAAAACCTGAGTTGAGCTGAGGTGGTTATAGATAAAGCTTTTGAGCCCTTTTTTTCACTTATCTAAAAATACATGTTTCATTTAGAAGAAGAAATACTGCAAAAATCTAGAAAAAAACACCGCAACTTAGAAATAACCTTCTTGACACAATGAAGAAGAAGAAGAAGATCGTTCAAAAAAAAAGAAAAAGAAGAAGAAGAAGAAGAAGAAAGGAATTACGGTGCATTATAAAAGAAGAAGAAGAAAGGGATTTTACAAGGAGGTATTTACAAGGAGGTAAGCAGTGGTTAGATTCACGTGAGTAGATACATGGCTAATCTCCATCAGACTGTCGCTTGAGATGGTTCTAGGCGTTCTCGCATCTTCCTATTCTCCTTCTTTCTCTTCCTTCTCGCAATCGATCGACCGGGACAGAGAGAGAGCGAGGAAAAAGGGAGGGAAATAGAGTTACTGGATCAAGAGGCGGATGTCGGCACCACCTGACCATACACTCATCTTCCTCACTGTTTTCTCCCCTTTGAGATTTATCCTTCCCTTTTACCATTTGTTGTACATATGTGAAAGAAAACAAGCTGACATGCTTGACAGCGAGAGAATAGGCACATGACGGCAACTACCAGTTTCCGCCATGGTTAACCCATCCCTCTACTCACAACGACAGCCGACGTACGCAGTCATATTGTAGGATCACAAGTAGGTCTAGAGGGTGGTGATTAGACTACTTAACCAATAAAAACCTAGTTTTTTCTCAATTTTAGTTTTTGGCAAATTTTAGCAACTCTAGCAAGGGCCAGTTCTTTCCGCCTCGTAATTTTGTAGAATCTGATTCTAATAAACTGTCCACGGAACCAACCGTCCAGTTCTTTTCTGTGATTATTGTATGAGTTGTTTACTGAAATGTCTTGTGTGCAGTACTCTTAGATTGAAACTGAGTGTTGAATTGTTAACACTTAGTTATTTCAGACAGTTTCACACCTAATATGAACAAAAGGCAAGTTACAAATATCATAAAGTGTTTAATATCACAATTTAAACCTAAGTTGGAAATATCATAAAGTGTTCAATATTACAATTTAGAAGCAAGTTGGAAATATCATATAGTGCTTAAAATTTGAATTTAAATGTGAATTGCAAAGTACAAATAAAACTCATACTAATTTGCGACATACAAAATTTAATATTGTGTATCACATATTTCCTAAACAGAGGAATGACTTGTTCATGTGAAAAATATCAGTCAGAGTTGTATACAGCAAATTGTAACCATGTCCAAACCATCACCCATTTGTGAACATAGGGAGTATGTTCTCCATATACCAAACTATCTCATGATGTTACATAAATCCACGGATATGCTGACTAATTGAAGCATAGTGCAAAAATGAAAATATACAAAAGTATGGAGTGAGAAAGGATTAGGCGGAGAGGCATGGCAAGTGGATCTCAGCGACAACACCGACGTGAGCTCGTGGCGAAGACTCGCCAGCATGGAGGAGATGGGGCGGCTAGGCACAGGAGACTCGTGGCTGAGTGGGGGATACGAGGCACCTGAGCACGTAGGGGACGAGGATGACAGTGGATGGGACGAGGTGGCTGCATGGGGGCCTGTCTACGGCGGATCAGGCGACGTCGGGCCGGAGTCATCCGCTGGCGGCACAACCCTTGGCTGGGGGCGAGTGGACGGGACAGGGCGGCGGCATGGGGGCCATGGCAGCGACAGATCGGGCGACGTCGGGCCGAAGTTGCCATTGGCGGCACAAACCCTAGCTGGATGCGAGCGGCCGAGCGGAGGAGAAGTGGGGGGGGGGGGCGAACGCGGGGGCGTGGATGCCTTTTCCGGTCTGGCCCGAGGGGCAGTTTGATCGTAAATATTTTGCCAATAGGGCGAGGTACTTGCTGAAAATGAAACGTTTTCTTTTGAGGGGCTGGTTAGAATTGCTAGAATCACCAACTTTTGACAATTTCAGATTGCGTTGTGATTACGGATTGATTCTAGACGATTCCTGGGGCATAGATGAGTTCTTTTGCGGTTTTGATTCTCTAGGCTGTGATTCTTCATAATCGAGTCAAAAGAACTTGCCCCAAGTCTACTAGCACCCTACACATGCAAATGTAATGTAGTAATAGCGGAAATTAAATACTTTGCATATGAAAGTGAAGGAGGGCTTCGGAGATAATCGAACACAATGAAGACACGATGATTTTTGACGTGGTTCTCATAGGTGGTACTATCGTGCGTCCACGTTGATGGAGACTTCAACCCATGGAGTCTAATGACTACGTGAGTCAACGGAGGGCTTCACCCAAAAAGGGACCACGAAGAAGCAACATTGTCTATGCCACCATGGCTTACGCCCATGAAGAACTAGCCTCACTCGTGGTAAATCTTCATGAAGTAGACAATCTCCTTACCCTTACAAACTCATTGATTCAACTCCACAAACTTGGAGGCTACCAATGTGATCGTTCTTCAATGTCATACTCTCAATGTTGTTCTAGGACCATCATTACACTTACGATATCCTAAGATCCAGAAAACATGATCACCAACAACACTTGATCCAGTCTCAAAGGCAAGACTATGAACCTTATTTCATCATGTATCATTCCACATGTGCATATGAGTTTTCCACTGAATCACATGTTCCAGGATCATAGAAGTTATTAGATAAAATATAAAATCTTAATTATGAATACGGAAAGATAATAATACAATATTATTGCCTCTAGGGCATATTTCCAACACCTATGGCTCCTGGGTCTATTCTTCTATCAACTAAAACTCCAACAAAAATGCTCTTTAATCTTTACTTTACTTTTGTCGTACCACTATCAATCTATTTTCTTTAACCATGTAACTAGCAAGACAATGGGCTTGACAATTCCTTTGCCAAGTGGGTGCAAGTATTGTTTTTGTTTGTGTGCATGCACTATTGACATTGTTAGCTTGTTGATTCCTACTGATTCGATTAAACCTTGGTTCTCAACTGAGGGAAATATGTTGCTTATGTGCTACTCCTACGGGAGTAGCAAAGGAATTTATGGTGTAGTTACCAGGGAATCATCTTCTACCAAATTAGGTGCCTGTACACAAACTCCTTATTTACTTGTTTTCTATCTTGCCTAGTTATGTTATCATTATCTTTGACCAATAAACAAAATAAGAATTCTAAGATATATTTGTTATATATCCTTCTCCCCTAGCTGGACTTCTCAAAACTTTTGATTATGATAATCAATAGCTAGTGATGAAAATGCTACTATGTAAACTCTTTGAAAGAAAATATGAAGTTGAGTGCGCTTATATACCTCTATGAGGTTTGTCTTGAAAATTGTGAATCTAAAAATTGTTATGAATTGTTAAAAGAAGAATATTATAAAGTGTTTGATGAGAGTTCCTTGAATGAAAAGCATGATTGCAATGATAGTAGTATGAATTCTGTGAATATCAGTTGTGCTAATGATTTGCAATGTTATAAGCTTGGGATGATGAGTTTGATGAACATGATACTTTTAGCCCCCCTACTAATGAAGTAGTTATAGAATAAAAATGATTTGGATAAAACATAATGATCTTTATTATTAAGGTGATGAATATGGCACACTTAATAAAAATATTGTTTTTTATGGAGACATTATATTTGTAGGAACTATTGATGACAATTTTGTTATGTCTACTACTTATTATAATGATCATGATTGGGGAGATAATTATGATGCTTATTTTGATATTGAAAACTTATTTGAGCCTCTAGTAATTGCACCTATTAAAGAAATTAGAAGAATTATGGACATGAGTTCAAACGGAAGATGAAAATTGGTTGCTAAATGAATTCCAATTTGTTGAACATTATTTATGAGACCCGCTTGATACGTCTCCAATGTATCTAATTTTTTTGATGATGGCATGCTATTATATTATCTGTTTTGGATGTTTTATATGCATTAATATGCTATTTTATATTATTTTTGGGACTAACCTATTAATCTAGAGCCTAGTGCCAGTTTTGTTTTTTTCCTTGTTTTTGAGTTTTGTAGATATGGAATATTAAACAGAGTCCAAACGGAATAAGAGCTTCAGAAGGAATTTCTGGAAGGAAACAAATCAACCATGCTTGGAGTGCACACCAGGACTTGTGCCAGGAGGTCACAGCCTGCTAGGCGCGGGCCCCGTGGCCACGCCTAGCAGGCTTGTCGTCTCCCGACAGGTCTTCTAACCCTAACATTTGGCCTATAAATTCCCAAATATTCCCCAACATCAAAAAGAGCCACGCAAATACTTTTCCGCCACCAGAAGCCTCCGTTCCCGAGAGATCCAATCTTGGAGCCTTTTCCGGTAATCTGCCAGAAGGGGTTTCGATCACGGAGGGCATCTACATCAACTCCATTGCCCCTCCCATGATGCGTGAGTAGTCCACCACAGACCTACGGGTCCATAGCTAGTATCTAGATGGCTTTTTCTCTCTCTTTGATCTTCAATACCATGGTCTTCATGATCTTCATGGAGATCTATCCGATGTAACCCTCTTTTCTGGTGTGTTTGTCAAGATCCGATGAATTGTGAGTTTATGTTTAGATTATCCATGAATCTTATTTGAATATCCTCTGAATTCTTATTTGCATGATTTCATATCCTTGTAAGTCTCTTCGAATTATTGGTTTGGTTTGGCCAACAAGATTGGTAACTCTTGCAATGGGAGAAGTGCTTGGTTTTGGGTTCAATCTTGTGGTGTCCTCACCCAGTGACATAGTAGGGGTAGCGAGGCACGTATTGTATTGTTGCCATCAAGGGTAACAAGATGGGGTTTTCATCATATTGCTTGAGTTTATCCCTCTACATCATGTCATCTTTCTTAATGTGTTACTCCATTCTTCATGAACTTAATACTCTAGATGCGGGCAGGAGTCGGTCGATGTGTGGAGTAATAGTAGTAGATGCATAATCATTTCGGTCTAGTTGATACGGACGTGATGCCTATATGCATGATCACTGCCTTGGATAACTACATGATTATTCGCTTTTCTATCAATTTCTTGACAGTAATTGGTTTACCCACCATGATATTTTCCTTCGAGAGAGAAGCCTCAAGTGAAACATATGGCCCCCGAGTCTACTTTTCATAATATACTTTCAGATCTATAAACCAAAAATACCAAAAATACTTTGTTGTAATTTATTTACCTTTTACTTTCCGTTCTTGTTTACATCTATCTCTATTAGATCTAATCCTTGCAAATAACCGTGAAGGGATTGACAACCCCTGTATAGCGTTTGGTGCAAGAGTTTCATTGTTTGTGTAGGTGCATCCATTGGTGACTTGCTTGTTCCTCCTACTGTATTGATACCTTGGTTCTCAACAACTGAGGGAAATACTTATCTACTTTGCTGCATCACCCTTTCCTCTTCAAGGAAAAACCAACGCAAGCTCAAGAGGAAGCAAGAAGGATTTCTAGCGCCATTGCCGGGGAGGATACACATCAAGCCTACCAAGTACCCATCACAAACTCATCTCTTGAATTTACTTTATTTGCCATTTGCCTCTCGTTTTCCTCCCCCCACTTCTAAAACGATATTCAGAGAATACCAAAAAGATTTTCCTTTTTGTTTGCCCTTCTTCTGTTTGCCTTTCGTTTGCTTGTGTGCTTGATTGCTTTGTTGCCACCATGTCGGAATCTAGGGAGACTTTCAATGAAAAGTATAGTAATAATATTGAGGGGAATTTTGATGACCTTGTTGATAACAACCCTCAAGAAGAACCTACTATCATTCATACAAAAAAATTCCGCATAGGTAGTGGTAATATCATTGGAAAAGGTGTTATTCAAGATTTTTTACTTGTGCGAGAATGCTTCGTACCTTAGGAGGTTTCATTCTCAATAAAATTAATAGTCTTGCGGATGCTATAACTTTGTTAATAATTCAACTTGAGAGGCAATTCGTTCATATGCACCCTTGCATACAAAGGATTTTTCTTGAGTTCTCTAATATCCAGCATTCTTCTGTTAAGCGTGCCGCCACTATATTTCTAGCCCACGAGTTTAGATTTATCATGAAAGAGGCTAGTGAAATTTTTGCTCATTATAAAATTAATGGTGGATGTCCCCCCATTGAGGATATCCTTTTTAATCAAGAAGAGATAATGAGATTTCAATCTCCAGATTATGTTGCTTATAATGAAATTTTGAGAAAAAGGGTCCCTACCAAGGTTTAGGTTGATAAGATTTCTGAACTCAATGATAATTTTGCTATACAAAATAACGGATTAGAGTTCATTCTTAGAAAAAGGCTTATGACCTTTACCCAAAGAAAAGCTTATAATGATGAATTGATTATACACTATAAGGGACCAAAGGAGGAACCTATCCCTCCCGCACTTGATCTTAAGGATCCTTATCCTATTAAATTCAGCCCTTTTGATTATTTTTTCTTGCCACAAAGGAAACTTTCTGCTGAAATAAGCGAGTATGAGATGAGAATGGATGATCTCCCTTACTATTATGACAATACCTAGATCTATTGTGTTTTGGCTAGCTAGGGGCGTTAAACAATAGCGCTTGTTGGGAGGCAACCCAATTTTATTTTTGTGTTCTATTTTTGAGTGTTTACCACATTATTACTTCTTCAGTAATTGTGTTTTGGTGTTTTAATTAGTGTTTGAGCCAAGTAAAACCTTTGGGGCAATCTATGGTAGTTGTTGATATGATCTTGCTGAAAACAGAAACTTTTGCTCTTAGTCCAGGAATTTTCTAAAAAATTTAGACGTCTAATGTGTCTGAAATTTTACACAAGATTGATATATAAATTTCCCAAGATTTCCTAATTTTTCAGAATTTTTTTAGTTACATAAGTATACGAAGTTTCCAGATTTCTACAGACTGTTCTGTTTTTGACAAATTCTGTTTTCTTTGAGTTGTTTGCCTATTTTGATGAATCTATGGGTTGTATAATGGGGGTATGAACCATGGAGAAGTTAGAATACAATAGGCATAACACCAATATAAATAAATAATGAGTTCACAACAGTACCTAAAGTGGTGATTTATTTTCTTATACTAACGGATCTCACGAGTTTTCTGTTAAGTTTTGTGTTGTGAAGTTTTCAAGTTTTGGGTAAAGATTTGATGGACTATGGAATAAGGAGTGGCAAAATCCTAAGCTTGGGGATTCCCAAGGAACCCCAAGTCATATTCAAGGATGAAAAAGAGCCTAAGCTTGGGGATTCCCCGGAAGGCATCCCCTCTTTCATCTTCAATCCATCGGTAAATTTACTTGAGGCTATATTTTTATTCACCACATGATATGTGTTTTTCTTGGAGCGTCTTGTATGATATGAGTCTTTGCTTGTTACTTTGCCACCATCATACTTGCTGCACACATCTTTTGACAGAGACACGCTGAATTGTGAATTTATTAGAATACTCTATGTGCTTCACTTATATCTTTTTAGTTAGACAATTTTGCTCTATGTGCTTCACTTATATCTTTTAAAGCTCGGTAGTGTTTGTGTTTTATAGAAATACTTGAACCCTCGTACCTCACTTATATTATTTTGAGAGTCTATAAATAGCATGGTAATTGGTCTAGGTTATGAATTTAGTCCTAATATGATAGGCATCCAAGAGGGATATAATAAAAACTTCCATATTAAGTGCATTGAGTATTTATGAGAAGTTTGATTCCTTGCATAAAGTTTTGAGATATAAAGATGGTAATGTTAAGAGTAATGTTAGGAAGTAATTTTGATTTGGTAAAAATACTTGTGTAAAGTTTTGTGATCCCCGTAGCATGCACGTATGGTGAACCGTTATGTAAGGAAGTCAGAGCATGACTTGTTTATAGATTGTCGACCTTTGTGTGAGGGTCGGGAGCGCGCGATGGTTAAATCCTACCAACCTCTCCCCTAGGAGCATGCGTTTAATACTTTGCTTCAATGACTAATAGAATTTTGCAATAAGTATGTGAGTTCTTTATGACTAATGTTGAGTCCATGGAATATACGCACTCTCACCCTTCCACCTTTGCTAGCCTCTCTAGTACCGCGCAACTTTCGCCGGTACAACAAACACCTTCCTCAAAATAGCCACCATATACCTTCCTCAAAACAGCCACCATATATCTTTCCTCAAAACAGCCACCATACCTACCTATTATGGCATTTCTATAGCCATTCCGAGATATATTGCCATGCAACTTCCATCGTTTCCTTTTACGACATGTGCCATCACTTCCATATTGCATATAGAGTCATACTTTGTCATAGATATCGAGTTGTAATTTTCTTTTGAGTTGTACGTAAATAAAGTGTGATGATTATCATTACTAGAGCATGTCCCATGTGAGGAAAGTATGATGGAATCGATGATTCCCTCACAAGTGGGGATGAGATTCCGGTCTTTACGAAAAAATAAAAGAGGCCAGCGAAGCCCAAAAAAAAGAGCCCTTAGATGCCCACCAATAATTAAAAAATGAGAGAAAATAGAGAAGGGACATTGCTACTACCTTTTTCCACACTTGTGCTTCAAAGTAGCACCATGATCTTCATGATAGAGAGTCTCCTATTTTGTCACTTTCATATAACTAGTGGAATTTTCCTTCATGATGCACGTCCACTTAGTTCCTTTTTGAGATTTCATTCACTTATAGCTCTAGTGCATCCATTGCATGGCAATCCCAACTCACTCACATTGATATCTATTAATGGGCATCTCCATAGACCGTTGATACGCCTAGTTGATGTGAGACTATCTTCTCCCTTTCCTTGACAACCTCCACCATATTCTATTCCACCTATAGTGCTATATCCATGGCTCACGCTCATGTATTGCATGAGAGTTGAAAAAGTTTGAGAAAATAAAGGTGTGAAAACAATTTCTTGACTTTTCATCGGGGTTGTGCATGATATAAATACTTCGTGTGGGGAAGATGGAGCATAGCCAGACCATATGATATTGTAGGGATAACTTTCTTTTGCCATTATATTTTGAAGAGATACAATTGCTTTACTAGTATCCTTGAAACGTTATTGTTTTGATATCAATATTAAGACTTTGTTTTGAGTCTTGCGGATCTGAATATTCATGCCACAATACAAAATATTACATGGATAAATATGTTAGGTAGCACTCCACATCAAAAAAAATTGTTTTTATCATTACGGAAAAAGGCTTTCGCCCCGCTTTATATATAAAGCAAACCGCCAGAGCAAAATATCCAACACAAGTTCAACCCACACACACACACACACACAAAGGTATGACAAAACAGTCGAGAAGGTTCTGCTGAGGGCACAACTCAACAAGCCCTGAAAGAACACACACGCCCAAACCCAGCACCGGGTGGGGCAACCATAGGCGGCTACTCAGACTCGGGGGCGGCGGAATTAAGCTTCAGGATGCTGATACGTCTCCAACGTATCTATAATTTTTTATGATGGCATGCTATTATATTATCTGTTTTGGATGTTTTATATGCATTAATATGCTATTTTATATTTTTTGGGGACTAACCTATTAATCTAGAGCCTAGTGCCAGTTTCTGTTTTTTCCTTGTTTTTGAGTTTTGCAGATATGGAATATTAAATGGAGTCCAAACGGAATAAAACCTTCGGAAGGAATTTTTCTGGAAGGAAACAAATCAACCAGGCTTGGAGTGCACGCCAGGACTTGTGCCAGGAGGTCACAAGTCTGCTAGGCCGCGCCTAACAGGCTTGTCGTCTCTCGGCAGGTCTCCTAGCCCTAATATTTGGCCTATAAATTCCCAAATATTCCCCCAACATCAAAAAGAGCCATGCAAATACTTTTTCGCCGCCAGAAGCCTCCGTTCCCAAGAGATCCAATCTTGGAGCCTTTTTCGGTAATCTGCCGGAAGGGGTTTCGATCACGGAGGGCATCTACATCAACTCCATTGCCCCTCCGATGATGCGTGAGTAGTCCACCACAGACCCATGGGTCCATAGCTAGTAGCTATATGGCTTCTTCTCTCTCTTTGATCTTCAATATCATGTTCTTCATGATCTTCATGGAGATCTATCCGATGTAACCCTCTTTTGTGTTGTGTTTGTCAAGATCCGATGAATTGTGAGTTTATGTTTAGATTATCCATGAATCTTATTTGAATCTCATCAGAATTCTTATTTACATGATTTCATATCCTTGTAAGTCTCTTCGAGTTATTGGTTTGGTTTGGCCAACTAGATTGGTAATTCTTGCAATGGGGGAAGTGCTTGGTTTTGGGTTCAATCTTGCGGTGTCCTCACCCAGTGACATAGTAGGGGTAGCAAGACACATATTGTATTGTTGCCATCAAGGGTAACAAGATGGGGTTTTCATCATATTGCTTGAGTTTATCCCTCTACATCATGTCATCTTTCTTAATGCGTTACTTTGTTCTTCATGAACTTAATACTCTAGATGCGGGCAGGAGTCGGTCGATGTGTGGAGTAATAGTAGTATATGTAGAATCGTTTCGGTCTACTTGATACAGACGTGATGCCTATATGCATGATCATTGCCTTGGATAACTACATTATTATTCGCTTTTCTATCAATTGGTTGACAACAATTTGTTTACCCACCATGTTATTTTCCTTCGAGAGAGAAGCCTCAAGTGAAACCTATGGCCCTCGGGTCTACTTTTCATAATATACTTTCAGATCTATAAAGCGAAATTACTTTGCTGCAATTTATTTACCTTTTGCTTTCCGTTCTCGTTTACATCTATCTCTATCAGATCTAATCCTTGCAAATAACCGTGAAGGGATTGACAACCCCTTTATAGCCTTGGGTGCAAGAGTTTGATTGTTTGTGTAGGAGCATCCATTGGTGACTTTCTTGTTCCTCCTACTGGATTGATACCTTGGTTCTCAACAACTAAGGGAAATACTTATCTACTTCGCTGCATCACCCTTTCCTCTTCAAGGAAAAACCAACGCAAGCTCAAGAGGTAGCACCGCTCTACTATTTGGTTTGATCTTGTAGTCCAAAGAAGTCATACCATAATGTATGCAGGATAGTAATCACTAGGATGAATATATCAGTGATAATAATGGTTGCAATAATATTGAAGGTGGGTTTGGAAGAGTGTCAACATTATGTAGTAATGATCCCACTATTTTGGATAAAGATCAATCTTATGACATTATTGATAGAAGTCGGTTTGGAGAGGTCATGACTTTAGTTGATCCCACTATTTTGGAATATTATAATTTTTTATGCATGTAGATCATGAAGAGAATATATTATATGATAACTATATTACTAATCTCACATATGTTCATTATGAGAGAGGCAAATATGGTTATAGAAATATTCATCTAAATAAAGTGTCTCTCTTCATGTTAAAACTATTAATGCATTATTCGTTTTTGCATATGCTAGATATTGTCTATCTTGATAATTTGTTTTTCTATAAGATGCTTATGCATAGGAAGTGGATTGGACTTAAATGTGTTTGTTACATGCTTTATGATGCTCTTTGTGTGCTTCAAATTGTTGTATTTTATGCGAGCATCATATTCTCAAGTCTATTTTAATAGCTATAAAGAAATAGCTTGATGGGAGACAACCCAATATTTATCTTTTTAGTATAGTGGTCTACATACTTATTCCTACTATATTAATTATGTCTGTATCTCCCCTTCCATTTTTGTGCCAATTTAAAGGCTTTGGTATGTTTGCACTTGTATGTTTCTTAGGCGTTGTTGATGGCTCCAAATTTTACGCATCTTTTTAGCTCATTTGTTGCACATTATCTCTATATATCAAGTCATATCATGTTCCGTTGAGCCAATTATATGTCCATATGCATGATTTCTTTTTATCCTTTTCACCGCGAGCATTGCATAATCTTTATTCTTTGTTAGTTTTTATTAGTTTTCTTTGTCTTTGGGTGTCTTGTAGGTGTGATGGACTTCCCAAGCACTTAGCACGATAAGGATTTCAAAAGATGGACACCCAGGGGGGCGGACTTAGCCATTCCGGAGGTCGGACAAAATGATTTTTACAAATCTCTCAAAATCAATATCTAAGACAAGGAATAGATCGATGTCATTTATATACATCCAACGAGCAAAAGAGCATCAAATCCGAGTTCGTATGAAGAAATGACAATTTTGTTACCAGAGGAGGACAAAGCAAGAGACGACCTTTTGAAAGACCGCACGCGATCGTTTGGCATTCACACAACTCCGAAAGGTGTCCTTCCAGATGGGATATTCCTATAAGTGTCACAAACAGCCCTAGAGTTCGTACTAGAATAACACGTATGATACACATCAATCAACCCTAATGTCACCTAGATACTCCATTGTCACCTCAAGTATCTGTGGGTTAATTATTCGACATGCATCAAATAATTTCAGATTCATCATATTCAATCCAACACAAAGAACTTCAAAGAGCACCCCAAGATTTCTATAAGAGAATGTGGTATGAAAATGTGCAATCAACCCCTATGCATAGATCCCCAAGGTCTCCGGAATACGCAAGTTGATGCTATTACATGTATCAAGTGAATCAATAGAATACCCCATCGTCACTACGAGTATCCACATGCTAGACATACAACAAGTTTTCTCAAACCAAAATATTCAATCCAACATAATGAGATCTCAAAGGAAAAGATTCAATTCATCACCACAAGATAGCAAGAGAAGAACACCATATGATCCAACTATATTAACAAAGCCTGTGATACATCAAGATCGTGCCATCTCAAGAACCAAGAGAGAGATATTTAACACATAGCTACTCGTAAATACCATCAGCCTCGAGGGTGAACTACTCCCGCCTCGACATGGCCTCCGCCGGGATGATGAAGATGGCCACCGAAGATGATTTACCCCCTCCGGCAAGGTACTAGAAAGGCTCCAGATGGGTTTTTCATCGATACAGGGAGTTGCATCGGTGGAGCGGAAGTTCTCTGTTTATTTCTGAGGGTTTATATATATACATATATATATGGAGAGAGAGAGAGATAAAGAGAGGATATTTTGGCATTGGAATCACACTGAAAGGAGCCATGTGGGCCTCACAAGCCATCAGGGCACACCTGGGGGGTGGGCGCGCCTTGTTGGCTTGTGGCCCACAGGTGGCTGGTGCTTCTTTGCTCCGGTATTTCTTATTTCCTCCAGAAAAATCATAAAAAAGTTTTGGGCAGTTCCAAGAACTTTTATTTTCTGCACAAAAACGACACCATGGTAATTCTGCTGAAAACAACATCAGTCTAGGTTAGTTATAAATAAAGCATATAAAGTGCATCAAAACCATATAAAAGTATTGTAAACATAGACAAATATGGCATGAATACTTCATAAATTATCGATACGTCAAAGACGTATCAGCCATGGAGTTGTGGTTCATCTTGGACTTAGTATAAACATCCGGATCTCCATCCTGCACATGTGGGGCTCCTAAGATGGCATGCCACTCATCAATAGAAGATTAGTGCCTGGTGCCTTCCGTCATCCATACAATTCTCCCATCTCGACAGAAATGAGTTGTCGATTAGAATTGCATGATCATCTCATCATTTCAAGCAGTCATCTCTCTACCAACAAAGGCATCGATGTTAATTGCCTTGAAGTTATCCTTGACATGAGGGAAGTAGTATTCACTATCCTTGATGTACTTCCAATCAACATACCACATGTCATTGGCAGCTGGACTCTTGTCTAACAAGATAGTCTCATAGAAGTCTTGCTTCTCCTTAGTTTGAAAGTGAGCATGAACAATTGTCCTCCTCCTGATGGCATAGGGGTCAGCAGCTCTCCACTTCCTGAGCCCTTGAGCCTTCCCCTCTTTGATGTTCTTAGCCACATGATGATCATCATTGTGCTCTAGTAAATGAGGTCTCAACTTCCTCAAAACAACAATCTCTTCATCCTTTGTAGTATCTTACCTAGAGGTTGTACCTTTGTTCTCTCAGCTACTGGAATGTCTCTTATGGTTATCTTAGGCTTGGTGGCAGCTAGCTTCTTGATCTTCGGAGCATAAGGTTTAGCCTTAGATGCAGGCTTGCTTGTCATAACATCTGCCATAAGTTTCCTTTGCTTTTAAGTAGGTGGGTTGGCAGCAGGTTCATCCTCTTCTTATTCCTCACTCTGCATAGGTGTCCTGACCATGGAAGTTGGCCTTCCAGTCATATAAACAGTAGTTTTCCTCTCCTTCTTATTTGCAGGCTTCTTAGCCATGGAATTGGTTTGCTTGTAGGAGGTAGGAGCCTCAAGAGTTATTGCTGCCCCTTTGGATGATTCAGGAGCTCTCGTAGTATTTGTGCTTGCATACTCCTTCCTTACAGGCCTCTTGGATGAAGTGACCTCATCAGTGTTTTTCTTGGCAGCATCTCTTTCCTTCGTCTCTTGCTGCTTCTTGGATATCACGTCATCAGGCACAAAATTGGCATCTTACTCATCTAAATTGAGTTTCCTCCTAGCCTTGGTGGCTGCCTTAGGCAAACCATGAGAACTGTGGGTGCCTGGGTCCTTTGATGAGCTGGCCTCAGGACTAGTGCCCGGATCAAGATCCGCACAAGGATCTTTGAACTCATTTTGGCTATCCTTTGAACCCGACATATTGCATTGACAAATTGTCCGTGTGAATAGATATAGAGGAGTTGAAAACATGAGCATCACAAAACACAATCATTTTGCAACATTTGAACTCAAAATCTTAGACTTAGATTTTCACAGTATGGATTTCGGTACAATTAAGTTTTAATTTTCAGAGCCTCTGAGACACACATTCTTCTTTATAGAAACTTGGCTAGCCTTTTCGGTTTCACCAAAAAAGGTAACTCGGTCTCACTGAGAATGTTCTCAGAAACCCTAAAACCCGAATCTGTAACACCAATTCATTCCACTCGGTGACACCGAGATGCATACGGAGGAAACCTAAATCTGATTTTTTTTGTTTTTCTAATCTATCTGAATTTTCTTGTGGATAGATGTGTTACAATCGGTGTCATGAAGAGGAACTTGACCTAATGCGCAAGATTAGGACCTGGGAGCACACAAGGGGTTGAGATCTTACCCTAATGCGGTGAAGAACATGCTACGACGACAACGGTGGGAAGGATTGTCGTTGATAGTGGCGGACTCTGGCGAATAGGGTGCACGGGAGACAAGGTAGACATCCTTGGAGTTCAAGTGCGATAGTAGTGGGGTGCGAAGACGGCGATTGAAGATTTAATTTCAACAGTCGGGTCCGCTGGATATATATACCCACCTACTGTCGGTGATAGGAGTCGAAAATTTTGGTTCCACCAAGATGCCTAACTGCGAGAGGACAAAGCAACTCGATGACGTCAAGATTTTAAGATTGGTGTTACCGAGATTGAAAACTTAGATCAACCCTAGTGCTTTGGTGAAATTGAGTTTTTGGAGTTGGTTACACCGAGTGGCACATGAGAGGTTTTGGAAGTCAGCTCTTGTCAAAACGAAACTCCGAGTGCTTGATAACTCACAAGTGTAGGGGGTCAATCGTAGTCTTTTCGATAAGTAAGAGTGTCGAACCCAATGAGGAGCAGAAGGAAATGACAAGCGACTTTCAGCAAGGTAATTTTTCAAGCACTGAAATTGTAGGTAATAGGTAGTTTGATAGCAAGATAATTGGTAACGAGCAAGTAACGGTAACAATAGGTAAAGTGCAGCAAGGTAGCCCAATCCTTTTGTGGCAAAGTACATGCCAAAACTAAACTATCTATTATAATAAGAAAATTGTTCTGGAGGGTACACGGGAATTTCATCTACTCGCTTTCATCATGTTGGTTTGATTTGTGTTCGCTACTTTGATAATTTGATATGTGGGTGGACCGGTGCTAAGGTGTTGTTCTTACTTGAACAACCTCCCACTTATGATTAACCCCCTCGAAAGCATCCGCAACTATGAGAAAAGTATTAAGATAACATCTAACCATATCATTAAACATGTGGATCCAAATCAGCCCCTTACAAAGTAGCGCATAAATTATGGTTTAAGCTTCTGTCACTCTAGCAACCCATCATCTAATAACTACTCCACAATGCATTCCCTTAGGCCCAAGGATGGTGAAGTGTCATGTAGTCGACGTTCACATGATACCACTAAAGGAATCACAACATACATATCATCAAAATATCGAACACATATCAAGTTCACATGATTACTTGCAACATGACTTCTCCCGTGACCTCAAGAACAAAGGTAACAACTCACAAATAATATGCATGCACAAGATTATAGGTGTATTGAATATCATAATGGATCTGAACATATAATCTTCCACCAAATAAACCATATAGCAATCAACTACACAAGGTAATCAACACTACTAGTCACCCACGAGTACCAATCTGAGGTTCCGGTACAAAGATTGAACACAAGAGATGAACTAGGGTTTGAGAGAAGATGGTGTTGTTGAATATGTTGATGAGAATGGCCTCCCCAAGATGATAGGGTTGTTGGTGATGACGATAGCTTTGATTTCCGCCTCCGAGAGGGAAGTTCCTCTGGCGGAATCGCTCCACCGGAGGGCAAAAGTGCTCCTGCCCAAGTTTTGCCTCAAGACGGCGACGGTCCGTCCCGAAAGTCCTCGCCTATTTTTTTCTAAGTCAAAACTACTTATATACTAGAAGATGGGCTCCGAAGGTGGGCCGTGTTGAGCACAACCCACCAGGGCACGCCTGGGGGGCCTAGCACGCCCTGGTGTATTGTGATCACCAGGGTGGCCCCCTCGAGTAGTTATTTGCTCCAATATTTCTTATACATTCCGCAAAAAATCCCCGTGAAGTTTCAACTCATTTGAATATGTGCAGAATAGGTATCTCTGACATGCTTTTTTAGGTCCAGATTTCCAGCTGCTCGTATTCTCCCTCTTGGTGCAAACCTTGCAAATTATGAGAGAAAAGGCATTATAAATACTCCATGAAGCATTATTATTCATAAAAACATTGTAAATAACAGTAAGAAATCATGATGCAAAATGGACGTATCAACTCCCCCAAGCTTAGACCTCGCTTGTCCTCAAGCAAAAGCCGATATCGAAAAACATGTCCACATGGTTTGAGAGAGAGGTGTCGATAAAACAAAATATGGACATAGTAGCATCATGCTTATTATAATAAAAACAACAAAATTTATCATAGAATTCTTTCATTAACTTTTATTTCATAACAACATCATATAACTTCTCATAAACAAGTAACAATTCATCACAACATAGAAATATAAGCATAAACCTTATTAGGAACCAACAAACTATGTTCCCAGTCAACTTTGCAACTACAATTAATCATATTTCCAGGAAGGGTCTCATGTCGGAGCCTTTTGGCAAGTCCACATACTCAACCATCATTTAGTCTTCTATGATTTCTAACACTCACAACATACCGATGGGCAAAAAGTTTCAACCGGACACATAGAAAGATAGGGGCTTATAGTTTCCCCTCCCAATATATTCGCCTCAAGGGTGACATCAACAATAATAACCCATGCTCACTCATATCCATCTGGATATATGTTCCTAGATCTTTCCTCACCACACGATGCTTGCAAAAGGAGAACATAAAAAGGAACATGGAAGAATACTTTGACTCTTGCATAAAAGTAAATACATAAAGGTAAAAGATAGGCCCTTCGCAGAGGGAAGCGGAGGTTGTCATGCGCTTTTTAGTTTGTATGCCAAATCCCTTAGTGCATAAGAACGTCACACTGTATTGCCCCTTGTGATAGCAACCTTTATTATGCAGTATATCGCTTTTATTACTTTGCCATCACAAGTTCGTGCAACGCTCAATTTTCTCTTACACTAATTGATCCAACACTTCTAGAAGCAATTTTTATTGCCTTAGTGCACCAATTACAATACTTGAAGGATCTTATTCAATCCATAGGTAGGTATGATGGACTCTTAAACATGAGTTTGGGTTTTGGTTTTCTGGATGCACAAGTAGTATCTCTACTTAGTGTGGAATTTTTGGCTAGTAAATATATTGAGCAAGCACCACATGTTAAAGGACCTATGACAATATAACTTCTATGTGAATATGAAAAAACATAAATCATTACATTGTCTTCCTTGTCCAACGTCAACAATTTTGGCATACAATATTTAATGTGGGCTCACAATCATAAAAGATGTCCAAGATAGTCTATTTGCACGTGAATCTTCTCTTCCCTAATTAATTCTTTCATGAATTTCATCATTGACTAATGCTATGTTTGTCAATCTCCAACTAATTTTACCACTTATACTTTTCCTTATGTGATGTCATTACTCACCATAAGATTATCATATGATCTTTTTCATTTATTTTATTTTATTATGATTGCAACAAGAAATTAAAGAAGCAAAAGCTCAAACTAAACTTTATTATATAACTCTCACTCGATTACGTAGATAGATAGTTCACGATACTAGCATTCGAAAATAGATCATACTAATCTTTTATTCAACTAAATGATGAAAAGCTAAGGATCGGAATAAAAAGCAAAGGTGAAAAGTGATGTTGATACCATACCGGGGCATCTCCCCCAAGCTTGGCTCAAGCCAAGGGGAGTGCCCATACCCGTGTACTCAAATTTCCTTTGGTGGTGATGATGATAAAGGAGGTGGTGATGAAGAAGTGCCACACTTCAACATCAATAAGTGCTCTAGTTTACGGATGACGCTCCGAAGGGTAATGATGTACTCCTCTAGTAAAATATTTTCACGAGTGAGAAATTTATTCTGAACACAAACTGATTCGAAGGCCCTAAAAGCTTCAATTTCAATAGGGGTGAGGTGATCATAATAAGGTAGGAGGATATGTTCTTCTCCCTCTGCTTCTGCTGGCATGGATTTCCCTTCTTCATGAGCTTGATCCCTCATGAGTCCCTTGCACTTGTCTTCATTGTTGACTTCTTTTGGCTCCTCTTTATTCAGCTCCATCTTCATCAACCAAGCATCTTCTTCTACGTTATTGGAGGAGGAAGAAGACATAATGCCGGGCCTGATAGATCTGATGGGGAAACAACACGTAACAAGGACAGAGAAAAATCTCGCAATGCGGGGGTCAAAACAATCGGAGATATATAGAGAGAATTTTTATTCCTGGAAAGCAAGCAAATAGAAGGAAAACAGAGTCGGGAAGGTTCTCGAGGTGGGCACAACCCACCAGGGCACGCTAGGAAGGGCAGGCGCACCCTGGTGTATCGTGCTCACCTCGGTTGTTTTCCCATTTATTTCTTATTTTCCAAATTTTTGTAATTCCAAAAGTGACAAAACATATTTTTGCGGATTTTTCGGAGTTCGTTTACTTTCCGTATCACGTACCTCTTCTTTTTCATGATTTTGGAGTTTTCCAGAAGGTTTCTCTTATGTGTTCCTCCAGTGTCATGGTTTGGATAACATTGCTTTCAACATTAATAGGCGTACCTAAGATATAGTGTTTAATTCTTTGTCCAATAACCACCTTTAGGTTAGTACCTTCGACACTATTAATCTTAATAGGTCTAAAACGATAAACCTCCTTGATAACATAGGGTCCTTCCCATTTGGAGAGAAGTTTTACTGCAAAAAATCTGAAACAAGAGTTGTACAAAAGAACATATTCTCCAACTTTGAATTCTCGCTTTTGGATTCTTTTGTCATGCCATCTTTTAACTTTCTCTTTAAATAATTTGGTATTTTCATAAGCTAGGGTTCTCCGTTCATCTAGTGAGCTAATATCAAATAACCTCTTTTCACCGGCAAGTTTGAAGTCATAGTTGAGTTCCTTGATTTTCCAAAATGCTTTGTGTTCTAACTCTAGAGGCAAATGACAAGCTTTCCCATATACCATTTTGTATGGAGACATACCCATAGGATTTTTATAAGATGTTCTATAAGCCCAAAGTGCATCATATAGTTTCTTAGACCAATTATTTTAGGACCTATTGACAGTTTTTTGTAATATTAATTTTATTTCTGTATTTCTAAGTTCAACTTGACCACTAGATTGAGGATGATAGGGTGATGCAATTCTACGGTTAACATCATATTTAGCAAGCATTTATTGGAAAGCACCATGAATAAAATGTGAACCACCATCAGTCTAAGTATCTAGGGACTCCAAACCTCGGGAAAATAACTTCTTTAAGCATTTTAATGGAAGTTTTATGATCAACACTACTAGTTGGAATAGCTTCTACTCACTTAGTGACATAATCAACAGAAACCAAAATATGAGTATAGCCATTAGAGGAAGGAAAAGGTCCCATATAATCAAAACCCCAAGCATCAAATGTCTCATCAACAAGTGAATAATTTATAGGCATTTCCTGATGATTACCGATATTACCAATCCTTTGACATTCATCACAACATAAGACAAACTTAAGTGCATCCTTGAAGAGAGTAGGCCAATAAAAACCAGATTGTAATACCTTATGAGCAGTTATATCTCCTGCGTGATATCCTCCATAAGCTTCAGAATGACATTTCTGTAGGATTTGTTCCTATTCATGCTTAGGTACACAATGTCTAATAATACCATCTACTCCTTATTTATAAAGATGTGGGTCATCTCAAAAGTAATGTCTTAGATCATAAAAGTTTTTCTTTCTTTTGTTGGTATGTGAAACTAGGTGGTATATATGTTTAGCAACAATGTATTTAGCATAATCATCATACCATGGAGTGTTTTGAGAAACATTTATTGCAACTAATTGTTCATCAGGAAAACTATCATCAATAGGTAGTGGGTCATCAAGAATATTTTCTGACCTAGACAAGTTATCAGCTACGGGGTTCTCAGCTCCTTTCCTATTAGTGATATGTAAATACAATTCTTGAAGCAAGAGAACCCACCTAATGAGTCTAGGTTTAGCATATTTCTTTTCCATAAGACATTTAATAGCAGCATGATCGGTGTGAACAATAACCTTTGAATCAACAATGTAAGATCTAAATTTATCACAAGCAAACACGACTGCTAAAAATTCTTTTTCGGTAGTAGCATAATTTCTTTGGGCACTGTCTAGAGTTTTTCTAGCATAATGGATAGCATTTAATTTCTTATCAACTCTTTGTCCTAGAATAGCACCAACATCATAATCACTAGAATCACACATAATTTCAAAAGGCAAGTTCCAATCAGGTGGTTGAACAATAGGTGCGGTGGTTAAGGCTTTCTTAAGCGTTTCAAAGGCTTCTACACAATCATCATAAAAAACAAAGGGAATATCCTTTTGTAAAATATTAGTAAGAGGCCTAGAAATTTTGGAGAAGTCTTTAATAAACCTCCCATAGAAACCATCATGACCAAGGAAACTTCGAATACCTTTCATATCTTTAGGACATGGCATTTTCTCAGGCATCAACTTTAGCTTGGTCCACCTCAATACCTCGTTCAGAGATTTTATGCCCCAAGAATATACCTTCGTTAACCATAAAGTGTCACTTCTCCCAATTCAATACGAGATTAGTTTGTTCACATCTCTGCAAAACTCGATCAAGGTTGCTTAAGCAATCATCAAAAGAAGTTCCGTAAACAGAAAAATCATCCATGAAAACCTCCACAATCTTTTCACAAAAATCAGAGAATATAGCAGTCATACATCTTTGAAAGGTAGTCGGTGCATTGCATAAACCAAAAGGCATACATCTATAAGCATATGTTCCAAAAGGGCAAGTAAAGGTGGTTTTCTCTTGATCAGATTGTGACACTGGTATTTGTTAGAAACCAGAATATCCATCCAGGAAACAAAAGTGTGTGTGTTTAGATAATCTTTCTAACATTTGATCAATGCAAGCCATAGGGTAATGATCTTTTCTAGTAGGTTTATTTAGTTTTCTAAAATCAATTACCATTCTATAGCTAGTAAAAATTCTTTGTGGGATAAGTGCATTTTTATCATTAGGAACAAAAGTAATACCTCCCTTTTTAGGGACACAATTAACGGGACTTACCCACCTACTATCGACTATGGTATAGATTAATCCTGCTTCCAGAAGCTTTAATATTTCAATTCTTACCACTTCTTTCATCTTAGGATTCAATCGTCGTTGCTGATCAACAACGGGTTTAGCATTTTATTAATCTTTCTTCTTCATGTTCTGAAAGGTTAGCACTAATAATAACATGATATATCTTTTTCTCATCAAGATAAGCGTACTTCAAAGTGTCGAGCAATTGTTTTAATTCAAACACATGATCACCTTTAGGTGGAGGAGGACCTCCTAGAGTTTCAATAGGCAAATTGTGTTTTAGTAGAGGTTGTTGTTCAAAGAAATTTTTATCTATTTCATTTCTTTCATGCAAGTGCATATCATTTTCATGGTCTAGCAAATATTGTTCTAGTGGATCAGTAGGAGGAATGACAATAGAAGCAAGACCAATTATTTCATCCTTACTAGATAATTCTTTATCATGAGGTTGTCTACTAAACTTGGAAAAATTAAATTCATGAGACACATCACCAAACTCAACAGTAACTGTTTCTTTTGAGAATCTATCTTAGCATTAACAGTGTTCAAGAAATGTCTACCAAAGATAATGGGACAAAATTCATCTTGTGGGGAACCAAGAACTAGAAAATCAGTAGGATATTTCATTTCCCCACACAAGACTTCAACATCTCTAACAATCCCAAGTGGTGTGATGGTGTCTCTATTAGCGAGTTTAATAGTAACATCAATGTCTTCTATTTCAATAGGTGCTATGTCATTCATAATTTCTTGGTATCAAGTAAAAGGAATAGCACTCATACTAGCACCCAAATCACATAACGCATCATAAAAATGATCTCCTATTTTAACTGAGACAACAGGCAAGCCAACTACGGGTCTATGTTTATCTTTTTATTGTGTTTAGCAATTCTAGTAGCTTCATCACAAAAGTAAATAACATGCCCATCAATATTTTCTACCAAGAGATCTTTAACCATAGAAACACCAAGTTCTACTTTAATTTGTTCAGAGGTCTTATGTGCTTTAATATTAGTCTTGTAAACCACAATTGATACCTTAGCATGTTCCTTTATCCTATCAGGGAAAGGTTGTTTCTCAATATAAGTAGTAGGCACAACTTGATCAACATTGTAAATAATAGTCTCTTCTTTAGCTATGACCAGTTCATTGATTTCTTCTTTAATAGGGGGATGATATTTAAACCACTTATGCTTAGGGAGATCAACATGAGTAGAAAATGATTAACAGAAAGAGGCTACTATCTCACAGTCAGGTCCATATTTAGTGCTAAACTTGTGAAAAGCATCGACATTCATAAGAGATTTAACACAATCAAACTCAAGCTTAATACCTAACTCATTACCTTCGTCGAGTTCCCAATCTTTTGCGTTTAATTATTTCTAAGATATCCCACTTGAATTCAATAGTCTTCTTCATAAAAGAACCAGTACAAGAAGTATCGAGCATGGATCGATCATTATGAGAAAGCCGAGCAAAAATTTCGAATAATAATTTCTCTCGAGAGATCATGATTGGGGCATGAATATAACATTGACTTAAGCCTCCCCCAAGCTAGAGTGATGCTTTCTCATTCACGAGGCAAAAAAATATAGTTCCGATCATGATGAACTAGATGCATATGATAAAACTTTTGGTGAAATTCCAGTTTCAATCGATTCCAATTCCATGATCCAATATCATCACATAGACTATACCATGTCACTGCTTTTCCCTTAAAAGATAAAGGGAAAACCTTCTTCTTAACTTCATCTCCGGATAAACCTGCAAGCTTAAATAATCCAGAAATTTCATCCACAGGTATTAGGTGCATATCGGGATGTTCAATTTCGTCTCCTGCATAAGGATTAGCTAGCAGTTGTTCTATCATACCCGAAGGAATTTCATAACCAATATTTTCAGTAGGTGCAGTAGGTTGAGGGGCAACTAATTGTGGTTTCGGTCGAGGAGAAGATACCCGAACAAACCCCTCAAAGGATTGTTCTCCATAGTGACAAGTGACAATAAATTTCAGCACGTAGTATAAATTTTTCCTTACCGATTTCCACTTACCAAGAGCGCTTCACTCCCCGACACCGGCGCCAGAAAAGATTCTTGATGACCCACAAGTATAGGGGGTCAATCGTAGACCTTTCGATAAGTAAGAGTGTCGAACCCAACAAGGAGTAGAAGGAAATGACAAGCAGTTTTTAGCAAGGTAATTTCTGCAAGCACTGAAATTGTAGGTAATATGTAGTTTGATAGCAAGATAATTAGTAACGAGCAAGTAACCGTAATAATAGGCAAAGTACAACAAGGTAGCCAGATCCTTTTGTGGCAAAGGACAGGCCAAAACTATCTCTTATAATAAGCAAAGTGTTCTTGAGGGTACACGGGAATTTCATTTAGTCACTTTCGTCATGTTGGTTTGATTCGTGTTTGCTACTTCGATAATTTGATATGTGGGTGGACCGGTGCTTGTGTGTTGTTATTACTTGAACAACCTCTCACTTATGATTAACCCCCTTGCAAGCATCCACAACTATTTGAAAAGTATTAAGAAAACATCTAACCATAGCATTAAACATGTGGATCCAAATCAGCCCCTTACGAAGTAGCACATAAACTAGGGTTTAAGATTATGTCACTGTAGCAACCCATCATCTAATAACTATTCCACAATGCATTCCCTTAGGCCCAAGGATGGTTAAGTGTCATGTAGTCGACGTTCACATGACAACACTAAGGGAATCATAACATACATATCATCAAAATATCGAACACATATCAAATTCACATGATTACTTCCAACATGATGATACATCCATTTTGCATCAGGTTTTCCTACTGTTATTTATAATGTTTTTATGCATAATAATGCTTTGGGGAGTAATTATAATGCCTTTTCTCTCATAATTTGCAAGGTTTACACAAAGAGGGAGAATACCTGCAACTTGAATTTGGGACTGGAAAAAGCACGTGAGAGATACCTATTCTGCACATCCCCAATGAAGCTAAAATTTTACGGAGATTTTGTGTGGAATAAATAAGGAATTTGGACAAAAGAACTACCGGAGGGGGACCACCAGGTGAGGAACACCCACCAGGGCGCCCCAGCCCCCCCCCCCAACGCGGCCTGGTGGGTGGTGTTTGCCCTGGCCCACCTCTGGAGCCCATCTTCTGGTATAAATTCCCCCAAAACCTAAAAAAATTAGGAGGAGGACTTTCGGGAATAGGCGCCACCGTATTGAGGCGGAACTTGGGCATGAGCACTTTTGCCTTCCGACGGAGCGATTCCGTCGAGGGAACTTCCCTCCCGGAGGGTGAAATCGAAGTCATCGTCATCACCAACAACCCTCTTATCTTGGGGAGGCCATTCTTCATTGACATCTTAAACATCACCATCACCTCTCAAACCCTAGTTCATCTCTTGTGTTCAATCTTTGTACCGGAACCTCAGATTGGTACCCGTGGGTGACTAGTAGTGTTGATTACCTTGTGTAGTTGATTGCTATATGGTTTATTTGGTGGAATATTATATGTTCAAATCCATTATACTATTCAACACACCTCTGATCTTGAGCATGCATATTATTTGTGAGTAGTTACCTTTGTTCTTGAGGTCATGGGAGAAGTCCTGTTGCAAGTAATCATGTGAACTTGATATGTGTTCGATATTTTGATGATATGTACGTTGTGATTCCTTTAGTGGTATCATGTGAACATCGACTACATGACACTTAACCATCCTTGGGCCTAAGGGAATGCATTGTGTAGTAGTTACTAGATGATGGGTTGCTAGAGTGACAGAAGCTTAAACCCTAGTTTATGCGCTACTTCGTAAGGGCCTGATTTGGTTCCACATGTTTAATGCTATGGTTAGACTTTGTCTTAATACTTTTCTTGTAGTTGCGGATGCTTGCGAGGGGGTTGATCATAAGTAGGTTGTTAGTTCAAGTAATAACAACACCTTAGCACTGGTCCACGCACATATAAAATTATGAAAGTAGCGAGCAAAAATCAAACCAACATGATGAAAGTGACTAGATGAAATTCCCGTGTACCCTCAAGAACACTTTGCTTATCATAAGAGATAGTTTTGGCCTCTCCTTTCCCACAAAAGGATTGGGCTACCTTGCTGCACCTTACCTATTGTTATCGTTACTTGCTCGTTACAAATTACCTTGCTATAACACTACTTGCTACTTACAATTTTAGTGCTTGCAGAAATTATCTTGTTGAAAACCGCTTATCATTTCCTTCTGCTCCTCGTTGGGTTCGACACTCTTACTTACCGAAAGGACTACGATTGACCCCTATACTTGTGGGTCATCACATGACTTCTCCCGTGACCTCAAGAACCAAGGTAACTACTCACGAATAATATGCATGCTCAAGATCAGAGGGGTATTGAATAGCATAATGGATCTGAACATATAATCTTCCAACAAATAAACCATATGGTAATCAACTACACAAGGTAATCAACACTACTAGTGACCCACAAGTACCAATCTGAGGTTCTGGTACAAAGATTGAACACAAGAGATGAACTAGGGTTTGAGAGGAGATGGTGTTGTTGAAGATGTTGATGAAGAATGACCTCCCAAAGATGATAGGGTTGTTGGTGATGACGATGGCTTTGATTGCCCCCTCTGGGAGGGAAGTTCCCCCGGCGGAATCGCTCTGCCGAAGGGCAAAAGTGCTCCTGCCCAAGTTCCGCCTCGAGACGGCAGAGTTCCGTCCCCGAAAGTTCTCTCCTGATTTTTTTCTAGGTAAAAACCACTTATATACCAAAAGATGGGCTCCGGAGGTGGGCTGTGCTGAGCACAACCCACTAGGGCGCGCCTGGGGGGCCTGGTGCGCCCTGGTATATTGTGCTCACCAGAGTGCCCCCCTCCGATAGTTATTTGCTCCAATATTTATTATATATTCCATAAAAATCCCCGTGAAGTTTCATCTCATTTGAAGTTGTGCAAAATAGGTATCTGCGACATGCTTTTTTAGGTCCAGATTTCCATATGCCGGTATTCTCCCTCTTTATGCAAACCATGCAAAAATATGAGAGAAAAGGCATTAGAAATACTCCATGAAGCATTATTATTCATAAAAACATTGTAAATAACAATAAGAAATCATGGTACAAAATGGACGTATCAGTGCTCCTCACACAGATGGTCCGAAAAGTGCTTTCTCAGATTCTATGATGTAGCATGAATATAATTTGAGACGAGAAAGCATAGATAGCTAGAGGGGGTACTTAGGAATTCCTGTACTTGTACATCTAATTGGCTGGAAAAAATGAAAGCCAAATAACAGCAATTGGATGTCCTCGAATGAGCAAAAATATGCATACCAACATGCTCACACATAAAGATGTCAAATAGAACATGGCAAACATGCACAACTACTCTAGTATTGACGTGGCTTGAGACCGCGTCGGTATTTCCCCAAAGAGGAAGGAATGATGCATCACATCGACGGTAAGTATTTCCCTCAGTTAAGAAACCAAGGTATCAATCCATAGAGGAAGATCAAGCAACTTTGTAAACAACACTTGCACACAAAGAACACATACTTGCAACCCGACGCATAAGAGAGGTTGTCAAGATCTCAATGATAAAAAGATAGATTAGGTTGTGATAGTTTGGGAAAATAGATCTTGCAAGAACACAAAATAAAAGAAGTAAACAAAAAGTGCAGCAAGATATTTTTAGGTTTTTGGATTAATAGATCTGAAAACAAACGTGGCAAAAAGATAGATCGGAAAGCAATATGTTGGAAAAGTGGACCCGGGGGCCGTAGGTTTCACTAGTGGCTTCTCTCATGAGTATAGCACACGGTGGGTGAAGAAATTACTGTTGGGAACTCGATAGAAGATCGAATAGTCATGACGATATCCAAGGCAATGATCATTATATAGGCATCACGTCCAAGATAAGTAGACCGAAATGATTCTGCATCTACTTCTATTACTTCACACATCGACCGCTATCGAACATGCATCTAGTGTATTAAGTTCATGGAAAAACGGAGTAATGCAATAACAACGGTGACATGATGTAGATAAGATCTATTCACGTAGGAATAGACCCCATCTAGTTATCCTTAATAGGAATGATACATGCGTGCCTTGTTGCCCCTTCTGTCACTGGGAAAAGACACCGCAAGATTGAACCCATCACAAAGCACCTCTTCCCATGGCAAGAAAAATCGATCTAGTTGGCCTAACTAAACCAAAGATTCAAAGAAGAAATAATAAGCTATAAGTAATCATGCATATAAGAGATCAAAGAAGACTCAAATACTATTCATGGATAGAAATTGATCATGAACTCAAAATTCATCGGATCCCAACAAACACACCGCAAAAAGTCATTACATCAAATAGATATCCAAGAGACCATTGTATGGAGAATCAAAAGAGAGAGGAAGCCCTCTAGGTACTGCCTACATACCCGTAGGTCTATGGTGGACTACTCACGAATCATCGAAGAGGCACCCATGAAGACAATGCACCCCTCCGTGATGGTGTTAGATTGGATCTCGAGGTTTTGGAACTTGCGGCGGCTGGAATTGTGTTTTGTCGACTCCCTAGGGTTTTCCGAATATTTGAGAATTTATAGAGGTGATAGTTGGTGGAGGGGGTCCCCAAGGTGGCCACAACCCATCAGGACGTGCTTGATGCCTCTAGCGCGCCCTGGTAGGTTGTGGGTGACCTAGGCTCCCTCCTGGTTGCTTCTTTGGCCCATTGGTAGTCTTCTGGTCCAAAAAAATCTCCAAAAAGTTTTGTCTCAATTGGACTCCGTTTGGTACTGATTTTTTACGAAGTAAAAAACAAGCAAAAATGGTAACTAGCACTTTGGCATTATGTCAATAGGTTAGTCCCAAAAAATGATATAAAGTTGCTATAAAATGATTGTAAAACATCCAGGATTGATAATATAACAACATGGAACAAGCAAAAATTATAGATACGTTGGAGACGTATCAAGTATCTACCAAGCACTTTGGCAATGACGAAGTCATATATATATATATATATATATATATATATATATATATATATATATGAGTATATTGACTTAGTAGCCAAGTAAGCGTACTTGTTCATAGGGCATACTCATCGTTTAAGCACAAGTGGGGTTGCCACTTTTACATAAAGCTTTTAACATGTTCACATATTAAGAGATGCTTTGACTCAAGTCTTAGAGTAAAGCTCCCCCATCATGTGACATCCCCCCTAAGAGGGAGAAACTAACCTTGGTTTTTGTCATTGAAGACTTTATGTAGGTGTTGTAGTAGTGGATGCTCAGAGCCGATGAAGATCATCTTCAGTTGGGAGTCATACTTGTTGTTTAGAACTCTTCTCACCTACATTTGTTAGTCCCACACAAGTAACAAGTACAAGGATATCTATGGACATGGAGTGAAGCACATGTCAGAGATGATTTCCATTGATACATTAATTACCTTGTCCCTTGCTTATCTATGAGGTACTATGAGATTCCTTGAACTATTGCATAAGGTTGAAGTTGATTGCAAATAGTTCTTGCTAAAATGAGTGTGAGTGAATTTTGGTTGTGGAGTCACCCCTTGAGAACTTCTCCAGTTCTTCATCTTGGGGACCCACATCAACTTGATGGGGTTCCTTGGAGTTGAAGTAGTACTTGATGAAGTAGAGCTTGTAGTGTCCTTGGGAACCCACTTAACCAAGGCTTGGGTTTCTTCTTAAAATGAGTCAATCTCTTCTTGAAGCTTGTACTTGCCCTTGAGCTTGTGGTCTTGTGGTGGAAGGTCATCTTGAACACTTGTTCCCTCAGGGAGAGTAGGTCATACTTCTCCTTTTGGGGAAAAAGATTCATCTTGGGGTATTGACCTTCTTCCCATTCAACTCCATTGGCGTTCAAATAGCCAATGGCTTGGTTCTTCCGGTGACATCCTTCTTGCATACAATCTCCTCAAATTGCTTACTTCCGGTAAGACTCTTGTAGATACCTTTCGCTACAATTCGTTAAAATAAATCTTTCTTGCTCAAATGTAACTTGGCTAATAGAATCATTAGTGGAATAAATAGAATTACAAGAAGAAACATCATTAGATTTAGCATTTTTATTGTTGCTACTAGATGAAGAACCTTTCTTGCCTTTGTTACTAGTTTGCTTAGGTTTAACTTCTACAATAATAGTAGACAAGAGTAATCGTTTTTTCATATGTGTCTGTCGTATATATAATTTTCGATACTTTCATGCCAATATTATACAACTTTCACATACTTTTGGCAACAATTTATATGATTTATTGGACTAACCTATTGATCCAGTGTCGAGTGCCAGTTCCTATTTTCTGTGTTTTTTTTTGTTTCACAATATATCCATATAAAACGAAGTCCAAATGCAATTAAATTTACGGATATTTGTTTTGTTGTATTTATGAATTTTGAGAAGTGGAATCAACGCAAATGGAGTCCCATAGCCTCCACCCTCCACCAGGGCATGAGAGAGGCCCCAAACGTGTCTTGGTGGATCGTGCCCATCTCGTATGCCAGTTGGAGCTCTCCTTTCGGTGCAAGAAAGCTAATTTTTGGATAAAAATCCCCTCAAAATTTCATCCCAATCGGAGTTACCGATCTCCGGGAATATAAGAAACGGTTTTCGTTCAGAAACAGGAACGCGAAACAGAAGAGAACAGAGAGGGAGATCCAATCTTGGAGGGGGCTCCCGCCCATCAGCCGCCATGGAGGTCATGGACCATAAGGAGAACTCTACTACCATCTAGGGGGAGGCCAAGGAATAAGAATTATGGGGGCTCTCTCCCCCTCTCTTCCGGTGGCGCCAGAACGCCACCTGGGCAATCATCGTGACGACGATCTACATCAACAATCTTGCTGCCGTCAACACCAACTCTCTCCCCCTCTATGCAGCGGTCTAACACCTCTATTCCCACCTGTAATATCTACTTAAACATGGTGCTAAACTCCATATATTATTTCCCAATGGTATTTTGGCTATCCTATGATGTTTGAGTAGATCTATTTTGTCCTATGGGTTAATTGTGGTATGATGTTATGGATGTGAGTTGTATGTTGATATGGTGCTGTCCTATGGAGCCCTCCGTGTCACACAAACGTGAGGGATACCCGTTGTAGGGTGTTGCAATATGTTCATGATTTGCCTATGGTTGGTTGCGTGAGTGACAGAAGCACAAACCCAAGTAGGTGGGGTGTTGCGTATGGGAGTAAAGAGGACTTGATACTTAATGCCATGGTTGGGTTTTACCTTAATGATCTTTAGTAGTTGCGTATGCTTGCTAGAGTTCCAATCATAAGTGCGTATGATCTAAGGAGATAAAGTATGTTAGCTCATGCTTCTCCCTCATTGCATATAACAAGTATCTATCGTACCATATTCAATTGCATAGGGACAATCTTTCTCTTGTGTTACAAAAAGCTTGCTACTGCACTACTAAGTTTATTTTCTTGCTAAGTATCCGTAGTTTAATTCCCGCAAAGTAGTTTCATTCTTATTCTAGATAAAGCAAATATTAAGTGTGCGTAGAGTTGTATCGGTGGTCGATAGAACTTGAGGGAATATTTGTTCTACCTTTAGCTCCTCGTTGGGATTCGACACTCTTACTTATCGAAAAAGGCTACAAATGATCCCATACACTTGTGGGTTATCATTTTTCTAGATAAGAAGAACTCTTCTTTCGAAGGTTGTCATTGATAGCTTTAAGAAACTCATGTTCTTGCTCTAAGTTTAGCTTCTTGAAGTGTAACTTCTCATGAGTTCTTAGAAGCTCTCTATGATCTTCTTGAGTAGATTCATGAGCTAACTTAAGAGTGTTTAGTTCCTTAGTTAGACTCTCAATGTCCTTCTTATCATCATCACACGACTTATCTTGAATAGCGTGATTATTATCAAGTTCATTTTGACTCACGTTACTAGTTTTATTAGAGAGCAAGTCATCATCTCGAAGTAAGTTATACTCATCACTATTAAAGTCAAAGTATTCGGGGTGTGCTACCTTGGGGCATTTAACCATGAAGCAAATTACACTTCCTTCATTTGGTGAATCAAATATGTCATAGGAATTGGAGGATATGAGTGCTAGTCCGGCAACACCATCATCTTGCCTATATTCGGAGTTGGAGTGGTAGCTTCTCTCGGATTCGTTGTTGGATTCGGAGCTAGAAACCCATTCACCAACATGAGCTTGATGTCTTATTCTTGTGTAGCACTTGGTGTACTTGTCCTTCTCTGAGTCCTTGCTTCTCCGGGAAGGTCTTCATTCATAGCGATCTTCTCTACTCGTTCTCTCTCTACGAGGTGACTCATCTCGTGAGTTTCTTCTTCTAGGTGACTCTTCTCTTATTTTTTGGGAGGGGGGCGTGCACTCATTGGAGTAGTGTTCGGGCCTTCCACAATTGTAACAATTCCGATCACCACTAGGTGAACGCTTCTCTTCATATCTTGAGTTGGAGCTTCTCTCTTTGCCTCTACTATTGTAGAACTTGTTGAATTTCTTGACCATTGGGCTTATCTCTTCATTGGTAACAAGGTTGTCACTTGAGGTAGCGGGAGTGTCACTTGAAGCTTTGTATGATTCGCTTGACTTGTTATGAAGCTCTTCTTTGTCTTTGAGTGACATCTCATGAGCAACAATCCTTCCAATGACTTCCGAAGGCTTGAGATCTTTGTAGTTTGGCATCATTTGGATTAATGTGCACACGGTGTCATACTTTCCATCAAGTCTCTAAGGATCTTCTTGATGATGAATTTGTCGGTCATCTCTTCACTTCCTAAGTCGGCAATCTCATTTGTGATGATAGCAAGCCTAGAGTACATTTCTGTGACTCCTTCACCGTCCATCATCTTGAACTTGTCAAGTTGACTTTATAGCACATCCAACTTAGATTCGTTGGCAGATTCAGTATCGTCATTCATATCAACCAAAGTATCCCAAATTTCCTTTGCATTCTCAAGACGACTAATCTTGTTGAACTCTTCAGGGTATAGGTAGTTGAATAAAATGTCGCATGCTTGAGCATTGTATTGCAAAATCTTCAATTCTTTCGCGACTGTTTCACTATTTGGTCCCTTTCCATCACCAAAGAAATCACTTTGCAATCCAACACGAACAACAGCCCAAACGGTAGGGTTATGAAAAGGAATATACATTTTCATTTTATGCTTCCAACTAGGAAAGTTCGTACCATCAAAATATGGACCTCTACGGTGATAATTCCACTCACCAGACGCCATACACTCCTAGGTTGTGAAACCAATGCAATGGAGACCAAAGCTTTGATACCACTTGTAGGATCCAAAGTATGTCTAGAGGGGGGTGATTAAAATACTTGACCAAATAAAAATCTAGCCTTTTCCCAATTTTAATAGTTGGCAAGTCTTAGCAATTATACCAAGTCAAGCACACACTACACATGCAAGTCTAAGAGTATATTAGCAGCAAATAAAGACATTAACATATAAGTAGAGGGTAGGGATAGGAAGATCAAATGCAATTGGAGACACAAAGATTTTTTCGTGGGTCCGATAGGTGGTGCTATCGTACATCCACGTTGATGGAGACTTCAACCCACGGAGGGCAACGATCCTGAGAGTCCACGGCGGGCTCCACCCATAGGGGTCCACAAAGTAGCAACCTTGTCTATTCCACCATGGATTACGTCCACGAAGGACTAGCCTCGCTCGGGGTAGGTCTTCACGAATTAGGCGATCTACTTGTCCTGACAAACTTCTTGGTTCAACTCCACACGAAGTTGGAGGCTCCCAAGCGACACCTAAGCAATCTAGGAGACACCACTCTCCAAAAGGTAATAGATGTGGTTGTATGATGAACTCCTTGCTCTTGTGCTTCAAAATATAGTCTCCTCAACACTCAATCACTCTCTCATAAATTTGGCTTGGTAGAAGAGATTGATTGGGTGGAAAGCAACTTGGGGAGGATAGAAATCAAGATTCATATGGTTGGAGTGGAATATCTTGATCTCAACACATGAGTAGATGGTTCTCTCTCAAAAAATGGATGGGGCAAGTGTTGGTCTGATCTAAGTGCTTGCTCTATGAGTGAGAGGTAGGTGAAGGGGTATATATAGGCATCTCCAAAAATCCAACCGTTACAACATTATTGCCCAACTCGATGAAACCGTAGCTAAAACTCGGTTGCACCGACTAGTGTAAAATGTGGCAACTTTTGGCATTTCGGTGAGACCGATATATACATCTCGATGAGTCCGATTTTGGCTGGCCTAGTCAGTTTCAACTTTCGGTGACACCGATTCCTAAAACTCGGAAATTCCGATTTTTAGAAATGGGCCAACAGAAAGTTTGCCACTGATTTCGGTTGCACCGAGATGCTAGGGTTTGGCTTTGAATCTGTGTGAGGCAAAATTTGGTAGGACCGAATGGAAAATGTTGGTGGCACCGAATGTGGAATTTTAGGGTTTGTATAGAATATTTGTGGGAGAATTTCATGAGTATTTTTGGTGTCTAATATCTAAGCACTTGAGCAACCAGATCATCATATGTATCTAATCCCCTTTTAATAGTATTGGCTTTCCTATGGAATCAAATGTGATTTCTCACAAAATGCAAAATGTAGAGTCTTGAAGCTTGTTGCCTATAGATGTTCCTTGCATCTAGGGGATCTCCTCACAATCCTTAGCCAATCCATTCATTGAACTTTTCTTTTAATATACTTGGTAGAATCATTAGTCCAATGAAATATATGTTGTTATTAATTGCCAAAACCACCTTGGGAGAAGTTGTGCTTTCAACAAGCCACTTGGTTGCTTCCATTTGATAAGCTTCAACTCCGAGTACCCGGTAATGTTTCCATTTTGAACCTTGCCCCAAATAAAAGTTGTTTAGTAGTAAGTGTCTCACCTTATGTGAGAACCTCTTTTTATTAGGAATTTAGGAGCTGCAAAATTGTGTTATATATTTTGTCTCACACACACTTAATCCCAACCTAGGAGAGTTGACACTTCTAGACGTAGTTTATTGACTTAAGCGAGGTGCTTAGGTTGATGAACCGGTCTTTATGAGCCAAATGCTTTTTTATCATTTGTGTTGCTAATGCTTTGTGCTATTCTTTTTTGAAAAAAACCAAAAGCATAAAATACTTTCTTTCTATTTTAGGTTGTTTTTCAGCAGGTTCTATTGGAGTGCAGCCACTGGACCACAAGAAGGAGATCGTTGAAGCAAGGTCCATGTCCATTAAAGCAGAGGTTATTTGGACCTCAATGATAAAAGTGTCTAACTCTTTATTTAAATTAAGCTTGGGGAGGTAACCGCTTCTCGCACTCTCCTTTAAAACTGCATTTTCTCTTTTCTTTTGTAAATTTTTAAGTTTGGTAGTGCAAAGTTCTAAGCTTGGGGAGGTTATGTTTGCATGCGTAGGGTCTTATGAAATGTTCATTATCATAGGGTTTTCGTGCAATCGTGTATCCCGCTGTTTTGACATGCTTGCTTTGCTTTAGTTTCACCTAGCATGATGAAATCTTGTGACCATTGAAATACATTGCCATGTTCTTTTATCCAAAAACAAATAAAGGAGTCCTTTGAACTATTACCTTTCTTTCACCTAATAACTTAAGTTGGGGACTCTAGTGGTGATTAGAGTAGAGATTTAATAATTGTAGAGGCTTTTTGCTAACGAACCCAACATCCTTGGTTGATCTGGGATGTATAACAGGGTTATCTCCACCAAACTATACCCTCGGGGTACTTAGCTTTTGAGTTTTATGCAATATGACACCGCGATGCTCTTGTGTAGTGTTTGAGTTCTTTATGAATAATGCGAGTTTGGAGCCTTTGCAATTCCGTTTCGTCTTATTTTTCTAGCCGCTATAGTACCGCGCATTGCCCACTCTCACATTGAGACCTGGCGCATACCTAGCAAGTACATCCAAACCAATGGGAGGTCTTTCTCTTGTTCTCCTACACATAAAATACCCCATCTCCTCAAAACAACCACCATAACTACCTACCATGACATTTTCATAGCCATTTCGAGTATATTGCCTTGCATTACCATCATTGTTACATTACATGACTAGGAGACATGTTTTTCATTTGCTTTGCATGATCATGTAAAGATGACATGATATTTTTGGCGCAACCACCGTTCATCATTGTTATACATGTTATGCTAGATCATTACACACCCTGGTGCACCGCTAGAGGCATTCATATGTAGTCACATTTTTCAGTCTATCAAGTTGTAAGTAAATAAAAGTGTGATGATCATCATTATTAGAGCATTGTCCCAGTGAGGAAAAGAATGGGGGAGACTTATGAGTCATCGGAAAAGTGGGGATGAGGTCCAGGAGACTATTCTAAAAAAACAAAAAAATGAGAAGAATAGAAAAAAGAGAGGAAAGGGGCATGCTACTATCCTTTTACCACACTTATGCTTCAGAGTAGCACCATGTACTTCACATAGAGAGTTTTCATGAACTTCATGACTATACTAGTGGGATCGTTTACATTATAGAACTTGGCTTGTATATTCCGATGACGAGCTTCCTCAAATTCTCGAGGTCTTCATGAGAAAGCAAGTTTGTATGCACACCCACTTAGGTACATTAGGAGATTTTTCATACACTTATAGCTCTGGTGCATCTATTGCATGGCGGTCGCTACTCCTTGTGTTGACATCGATCATAAGGCCTTCTCCATTGCCTAATGGTCAGCTACATTGATGCAAGTCTTTCTTTGTTTTTGACTTCTCAAACCCAAATAATTGTTATATTTTCCCTTTAAGTGCGAGTCATAGGCTTGCGCTCAGCTCTGCACAGGTAGTTGAGTGGTTTAATAACGAAAAACAAATGATCATGCTATTGTGTCTAATATGCCTCGGGTTGGTGTTTTTGAAGTGATGACCGATGCATGATTACTTTGTCTATGATAGTCATTGCTATGTTCCCAACATAATATTGACATTCTCTCTAAACCTTTGGCAATGGGAATTTGGAATTCACAAAAATATTTCCTCTTTCTTGACCTCCATGGAAATGGAACGGATTAATGGTATTACTCCCATGCTAGCTAACTTTTGAAAACTTCCAAGATAAAATGGATATCACTTTTGGACTTTGGTTTTCAATGTGTGCTTAGAGTTAGCAACAATGAGCTTAGATAATCAACCTTCTTACTAGAGGATGAGCAAGATCTTGGGGAGGTTGATGGCTCCAAATTTTATGCATCGTTATTGCTCATTTATTGCACATTATATCTCTATATCAAGTCATATCATGTTTCATTGAGCCAATTATATGTACATATGCATGGTTTTTCAGTTTTTATCATTTTCATCGTGAGCATTGCATAATATTTGTTATTTCTTAATTTTTATTAGTTTTCTTTGTCTTTGGGTGTCTTGTAGGTGTGATGTACTTCCCAAGCACTTAGCACGATGAACGGAGTTCAAACACTCGAAACCCAAGGGCGATCTTAGCCATTTTGGAGGCCAGAAAAATTGATTTTCCCAATGTTCACCAAATCAATATCTAAGATCCGGAATGGATCAGTGTCATTTGTACGAATCCAACGAGCCCAAGAATGTTAAATTCCGAGTTCGTATGAAGAAATGGCGACCATTTTACCAAAGTAGGACAAAGCAAAAGACGATCTTTCGAAAGACCACACACCGTTGTTTCGGTGGTCGTTTGACATGCACACAACTCCAAAGGTTGTCGTTCCAGACAAAATTCTTCACCAGTTTCGTTCCCAATTGTTTCCATGGGATCCTTGGCTCTTAATGAAGGGAATGGAAGAGGATAAGGCTCATTTAGAGCCCATGGATCAAAGGCGATAAGACACATCAAGGGAGGAGGCTATGGGAGAGCCCTTATATAAACACCTTCGACCCTAGACGCCGCCATGATCCATCATTCGCCATATTAGCTCCAAGTCCAACCACCGTCCACCACGAGAACACCATTGTTGCAACCTTGAAGGAGACCGGAAGGGAGCCGTCACGATGGAGCGCAACCATGGGCCGCCGCCGCCACATCGCCGTCATCACCATCACCATATGCGATGCTGCAATGATCACCACCATCACCAACCCCACTTCCTCCTCCAGCATGGTCTCCGTGATGGGTTGTAATAACTCTTGAACCCCCTTATATGTGATGTGATTTGAGTAATTGTTGGCTATGGTCGGTCGATTAGTAGGTGGTTATTTGATTTTTTGTCTAATTATATGTGTGTTGTTTATTTCTTTGGTAATTTAGTGATGGGAGATGTCCTATCCACTGTTGTAGTTGGAGACATCCAACCCCCAAGTCACACATGAAGTATATAGATGGTTGTGAAAAGCGATTGACTTGCGATGTGACACGCGCAGATATCTTGAGGGGAATACAATTATTCTAGGAGCACAGTTGTCCATGGAACCTAATGTCTTTCTCCTGTCTCCAAACCACGAGGACCTTAATATCTTTGAGTTAATCGCCTCTGGTATGAGAGGCGAAGTAGGATGAATGATTTATCTCAACAACACGTCTTAAGAGATAATGTTATGTGAGGGACCACCCACCAGAAGTAGACTATTGTATCCTATAGTGCAGGTACTGACTTAAGTCACAACGTGACATAGTCATAAAACCCTAACTCTATTATGCGTCCATACCAAACGAGGCCGTACCTAGGTGCTAATACTCTCATCTAGACCATCACATACTTCTCTTAGTTTATTTCTTCTGCTTAGTTTAGTATTTATTTCTAGTTCTCTATAATTTAGTTTAATTCCTTCCTTTTACCTTTCCCATGCAACATACTTAAGTGAGCTATTTTCCAAACTCCGGTTCGGGTGTGAGCGTGGTTGTGTTAGTGACAACACAGCTACAAAGATTGGTGCCATCCTATTCGCTGCCCGTGGGATCAACAAACCTTATTTATCACGAAATTGCTACATAGCCTATGCACTTAACAGGACATCAGTTGTGCAGAAACAAAAACTTTTGCACCCAGTAATTGAATGTTGGGGAACGTTGCATGGGAATTTTTTTTTTCCTACGCACATGCAAGATCTATCCATGGTGATGAGCATCTACAAGAGGGAGAGTGGATCTACATACCCTTGTAGATCGCTAAGCGGGAAGCGTTAAGCAACGCGGTTGGTGTAGTCGAACGTCTTCGCGATCCAAATCGCCGAGCGTCCCGCGATCTCATCATGATCCATCCCGCGATCCAATCACGATCCATCCCGCGAACTCATCACGATCTGTCCCACGATCTCATCACGATCCGTCCCGCGATCTTGTCATGATCCGTCTCGCAATCTTGATCACGGTCCTTCCGATCTAGCGCCGAACGGACGGCACCTCCGCGTTCAGCACACGTACAGCTTGATGACGATTCTCCGCCTTCTTGATCCAGCAAGGGGGATCGGAGAGGTAGAAGAGTTCTCCTGCAGCGTGACAGCGCTGCGGCGGTGGTGGCGGAGCTATTCCGGCATGGCTTCGCCTAAGCACTTCAGAAAACCGGTCTAGAGGAGAAACTATGCACTAGAGGAACGGGTAGCACGTGGCTGAAAATTCTGTGCCAAAACCCTAAAATCCTCTAGTATATATAGGAGCAGAGGATGAGGAGTATTGTCTGCCAACAATCCAGCCCTTGGGTCGACCAAAGTGGGGAGGAGAGGAGGACTCCTCCTCCAATCCTAGTAGGACTAGGATTCCTCCTTTTTTTTGGCCTTTTTCCACCTTTTTCCCTTTGGGCTTTTTCTCCCAGCCACATGGGCCTTGTGTGGGACTTCCACCAGCCCAAAAAAGGCTGGTATTTACTCTCCCACAGCCCATGAAGCCTCTTGGGTCGAAATACCCCTCCCGGTGGTCTCCCGGTACACTACCGACACTCTCGGTACATTACCGATTAGCCCGAAACTTTTCCGGCGATCAAAATGGGACTTCCTATATATCAATCTTTACCTCCGGACCATTCCGGAGCTCCTCGTGGTGTCTGGGATCTCATCCGGGACTCCGAACAACCTTCGGTCACCACCATACATAACTCTATACTACCGAAACGTCACCGGACCTTAAGTGTGCAGACCCTGCGGGGTCGAGAACTATGTAGACATGACCGAGACACCTCTACGGTCAATAACCAATAGCGGGACCTGGATGCCCATATTTGTTCCTACATATTCTACACAGATCTTTATCGGTCGAACCTCTATGTCAAGGATTCAGTTAATCCCGTATGATGTTCCCTTTGTTCTTCGGTATGTTTACTTGCCCGAGATTCGATCGTCGGTATCTCCATACCTAGTTCAACCTCGTTACCAGCAAGTCTCTTTACTCATTCCATAATACAAGATCCCGTGACTAACACTTAGTCACATTGCTTGCAAGGCTTGTTGTGATGTTGTATTACCGAGTGGGCCCTGAGATACCTCTCCATCACATGGAGTAACAAATCCCAGTCTTGATCCGTGCCAACCCAACAGACACCCTCGGAGATACCCTCGGAGGCACTCCTCTGGTGTCAGTGAGTTGCATGATCTCATGGTCATAGGAATAGATACTTGACATGCAGAAAACAGTAGCATTAAACTGACACGATCATATGCTACGTTTGTAGTTTGGGTCTTGTCCATCCCATCATTCTCCTAATGATGTGATCCTGTTATCAAATGACATCTCATGTCAATGGCTAGGAAACCTTAACCATCTTTGATCAACGAGCTAGTCTATTAGAGGCATACTAGGGACATGGTTTTGTCTATGTATCCACACATGCATCTAAGTCTCCGATCAATACAATTATAGCATGGATAATAAACGATTATCATGAACAAGGAAATATGATAATAACTAATTTATTATTGCCTCTAGGGAATATTTCCAACAGTCTCCCACTTGCACTAGAGTCAATAATCTAGTTCACATCACCATGTGATTTGCATTGCTATGAATCTAACACCCAATGAGTTCTGGGGCTCAATCATGCTTTGCATGTGAGAGAGGTCTTATAGTCAACGGGTCTGCGACATTCAGATCCGTGTGTACTTTGCAAATTTCTATGTCAAACCGTAAACACTGCTACCACACTCCACTTGGTACTATTCCAAATGGCTGCTCCACTATACGTATCCAGATTGCTACTACGAGTCATCCAAATTGGTGTTAAAGCTTGCATCGACGTGACTCTTTACGACGAACTCTTTATCACCTCCATAATCGAGAAACATCTCCTTAGTCTTTTAGTTACTAAGGATAATCTTGACCGCTGTCCAGTGCTCCATTCCAGAATCACTTTGAAACCTTCTGGCGATACTTATGGCAAGGCTGGCATCGGGTCTTGTGCACAGCACTGCAGACATAATAGAGCCTATGGCTGAAGCGTAGGGGATGACACTCATCTTTTCTCTATCTTCTGTAGTCACTGGGCATTAAGTCTTACTCAACTTTATACCTTACATATCAGGCGAGAACTCTTTCTCTGACTGATCCATTTTGAACTCTTTCAAAATCTTGTCAAGGTATGTACTCATTGAAAGTCTCATCAAGTATCTTGATCTATCTCTATAGATCTTGATGCTCAACAATTAGGTTGCTTTATCCAGGTCTTCCTTTGAAAAAATCTTTTGAAACAACCCTTTATGCTTTCCAGAAATTCTATATCATTTCCGATCAACAATATGTCAACCACATATGCTTATCAGAAACTCTACAGTGCTCCCACTCACTTTATTGTAAATACAAGTTTCTCGTAAACTTTGTATAGACTCAAAAACTTTAAGCACCTCATCAAAGTGTATATTCCAATTCCGAGATGCTTGCTTCAGTTCATAGAAGGATCACTGAAGCTTGCACACCTTTTAGCATCCTTAGGACTGACAAAACCTTCTGGTTGTATCATATACAACCTTTCCTCAAGAAAGGAAACGATGTTTTGGCATCCATCTGCTAGATTTCATAATTGAAAAATGCAGCAACTGCTAACATAATTCTAACAGACTTTAGCATCGCTACGAGTGAGAAAGTCTCATCGCAGTTAACTCCTTGAACTTGCCGGAAACTTCTTTGCGGCAAGTCGAGCTTTATAAATGGTGACATTCACCATCAGCGTTTGTCTTCATTTTAAAGATCCATTTGTACTCAACGACCTGCCATCCAACGAGCAAGTCTACCAAAGTCTATACTTGGTTTTCATATATGGATCCTTTCTCAGATCTCATGGCCTCTAACCATTTGTCGGAATCCGGGCCCATCATCGCTTCTCCACAGCTCGTAGGTTATTGTTGTCCAACAACATGACCTCCAAGACAGGGTTGTCATACCGCTCAAGAGCAGTACACATCCTTGTCGACCTACGAGGTTCGATAGTAACTTGATCCGAAGCTTCATGGTCATCATCATTTACTTCCTCTTCAACTAACGTAGGTTCCACAGAAACATCTTTCTGCGCTGCACTACTGTCTGGTTGAAACAAAGGTTCAACAACCTCATCAAGTTCTATCTTCCTCCCACTCAATTCTTTCGAGAGAAACTTTTTCTCGGGAAAGGACCTGTTTTAGCAACAAACACTTTATGCTTGGATCTGGGATAGAAGGTTCACCCAACTGTTCTTAGGTATTCTACGAAGATGCATTTGTCCGCTTTGGGTTCGAGTTCATTAGGTGAAAACATTTTCCACACAAGTGTCGCAGCCCCAAACATCAAGAAATGACAGCTTAGGTCTCTATCAAACAATAATTCACACGGTGTCATCTCAACGGATTTAGATGGTGCCCTATTTAAAGTGAATGTAGTTGTCTCTAATGCACAACCCCAAAATTATAGTAGAAAAACGATAAGAGACATCATAACAAGTACCATATCCAATAGAGCACGACTATGACGTTCGGACATACCATCACACTATGGTGTTCCAGGTGCCGTGTGTTGTGAAACAACTTTCACATTGTATAAAGTTGTATGACAAACTCGTAACTCAGATATTCACCTCCACGATCATATCGCAGATATTTTTATCTTCTTGTCACCATGATCTTAAACTTCACTCTGAATTTTCTTGAACTTTTCAAATGATTCAGACTTGTGTTTCATTAAGTAAACATACACTATATCTACCCAAATCATCAGTGAAGGTAAGAAAATAACGATATCCACCGCACGCCACAAGACTCATTGGATTGCATACATCAACATGTATCATTTCCAATAAATTACTTACCCACTCCGTCAAACCAGAAAACGGGGTCCTTAGTCATCTTTGACCAAGAGGCATGGTTCGCATGTCTCAACCGATTCAAAATCGAAAGAGTCCAAAAATCCATCAGATGGAGTTTCTTCATGCGTTTTATACCAACATGGCATTTAGCGGCAGTGCCACAAGTATGTGGTACTATCATTATTAACTTTGCATCTTTTGGCATCAATGTTATGAACATGTGTATTACTACGATCAAGATTCAACAAACCATTCTCATTGGGTGCATGACCATTGAAGGTATTATTCATGTAAACAGAATAATCATTATTCTCTAACTTAAATGAATAACCGTGTTGCAATAAACACGATCTAATCACGTTCATGCTCAACGCAAAACACCAAATAACACTTATTTAGGTTTGTTACTAATCCCGAAGGTAGAGAGAGCGTGCGATGTCGATCACATCAACCTTGGAAACACTTCCAACACACATCGTCACCTCACCCTTAGCTAGTTCTCCGTTTATTCCGTAGCTTTTATTTCGAGTTACTAACATTTAGCAACTGAACCGGTATCCAATACCCAGGTGCTACTAGGAGTACTAGCAAGGTACACATCAATAACACGTATATCAAATATACTTCTGTTGACGTTGCCAGCCTTCTTATCTACCAAGTATCTAGGGTTGTTCCGCTTCAGCGACCGCTCTCCTCATAATCGAAGCACTTAGTCTCGTGTTGGAGTTCAACTTTCGGTTGCTTCACTAGAGCAGCAACTGACTTGCTATCCATGAAGTTTCCCTCCTTGCTCTTGCCCTTCTCGAAACTAGTGGTTTGACTAACCATCAACACTTGATGCTCCTTCTTGACTTCTACCTTCACGGTGTCAAACATCGCGAACAGCTCAGGGATCATTATTTCTATCCCTGGTGTTTTATAGTTCATCACCAAGTTCTAGTAGCTTAGTGACAGTGACTTGGAGAACTATATCAATCACTATCTTATCTGGAAGATCAACTCCCACCCGATTCAAGCGATTGTAGCACCTAGACAATCTGAGCACATGCTCAACGATTGAGCTATTCTCCTTCATCTTGCAGGAAAAGAATCTTGTTGGAGATCTCATATCTCGCAACATGGGCACGAGCCTGAGATCCTAATTTCAGCACTTAGAACATCTCATATGTTCTATGACGTTCAAAACATTTCGGAGCCTCAATTCTAAGCCGTAATGCATGATGCACTAATGTATCAAGTAGTCATCAGAATGTGCCTGTCAGATGTTCACAACATCTACAAACCACACTAGAGGGGTTGGCGCACCGAGCGGTGCATTAAGGACATAAGCCTTCTGTGCAGCAATGAGGACAATCCTCAGATCATGGACCTAGTCCGCAATATTGCTACCAACATCTTTCAACTCTATTTCTCTAGGAACGTATAAAAATTCAAGGGAGCTATAGCGCGAGCAAGTGATCTACAACATAATTTGCACAGACACTATTGACTATGTTCATGATAATGAGTTCAATTAATCATATTACTTAAGAACTCACACTCAAATTGACATCCCTCCAATCATTCGAGTTATACATGATCCAAATTCACCAACACAAGTCTGATCATCACGTGAGTTGAGGTGGTTTCAATGGTGAACATCATCATGTTGATCATATCTACTATATGACTCATGTTCGACCTTTCGGTCTCTTGTGTTCCGAGGCCATGTCTGTACATGCTAGGCTCGTCAAGTTTAACCCGAGTGTTCTGCATGTGCAACACTGGCTTGCACCCATTGTATGTGAACGTAGAGTCTATCACACCCGATCATCACATGGTGTCTCGACACGAAGAACTTTCGCAACGGTGCACACTCAGGGAGAACACAATTTATCTTGAAATTAAGTGAGGGATCACCTAATAATGCTACCGTCGTCATAAGCAAAACAAGGTGCATAAAAGGATTAACATCACATGCAAATCATAAGTGACATGATATGGCCATGAACTTGTGCTTTTGATCTCCATCATGAAAGCACCGGCATGATCTCCATCGTCACCGGCATGACACCATGATCTCCATCAACGTGTCGCCATTGGGGTTGTCACGCCCACCATGCTTCTACTACTATTGCAACCGTTTAACGATAAAGTAAATCATTACATTGCGCTTAATGATTGACACACAGGTCATACAATAATTAAAGACAACCCTATGGCTCCTGTCGGTTGTCGTACGCATCGACATGCAAGTCGTGATATTCTATACAACACATGATAATCTCATACATCACATATATCACATCATGTAATTGGCCATATCACATCACAACATACCCTGCAAAAACAAGTTAGACGTCCTCTAATTGTTGTTGCATGTTTTACTTGGCTGCTACGGGTATCTAGCAAGAATAATTCTCACCTACACATAAACCACAATGGTGATACACTAGTTGCTTTTCAACCTTCTCAAGGACCCCTTTGTCGAATCGAATCCAACTAAAGTGAGAGGAACTGGCACCCGCAAGCCATCTATGCAACAAGTTGCGTTTGAGGGAACCGGTCTCTCATAAGCGTACGAGTAATGTTGGTCCGGGCCGCTTCATATCACAATACCGCTGAACCAAAACATGACCAAGGGAGGAAGCAATCTAAGCATCAACGCCCACAAACTCTTTGTGTTCTACTCGAGATCTCATCTACACATAGACCTAGCTCATGATGCCACTGTTGGGGAACGTTGCATGGGAAACAAAAATTTCCTACGCACACGCAAGATCTATCCATGGTGATGAGCATCTACGAGAGGGAGAGTGGATCTACATACCCTTGTAGGTCGCTAAGTGGGAAGAGCTAAGAAACGCGGTTGCTGTAGTCGAACGTCTTCGCGATCCAAATCGCCGAGCATCCCGCGATCTCATCACGATCCGTCCCGCGATCCAATCACGATCCGTCCCATGAACTCACCACGATCCATCCCACGATCTCATCACGATCCGTCCCGCGATCTCGTCACGATCCCTCTCGCAATCTTGATCACGGTCCTTCCGATCTAGCGCCGAACGGACGACACCTCCGCGTTCAGCACACGTACAACTTGATGACAATCTCCGCCTTCTTGATCCAGCAAGAGGGAGCGGAGAGGTAGAAGAGTTCTCCGGTAGCATGACGGCTCTGCGGCGATGGTGGTGGAGCTATTCCGGCAGGGCTTCGCCTAAGCACTTTAGAAAACCGATCTAGAGGAGAAACTATGCACTAGAGGAACGGGTAGCACGTGGCTGAAAATTCTGTGCCAAAACCCTAAAATACTCTAGTATATATAGGATAAGAGGAGGAGGAGTCTTGGCTTCCAAAAAGCCAGCCCTTGGGTCGACCAAAGTGGGGAGGAGAGGAGGACTCCTCCTCCAATCCTAGTAGGACTAGGATTCCTCCTTTTTTTTGGCCTTTTTCCACCTTTTTCCCTTTGGGCTTTTTCTCCCAGCCGCATGGGCCTTGTGTGGGACTTCCACCAGCCCACAAAAGGCTGGTATTTACTCTCCCACAGCCCATGAAGCCTCTTGGGTCGAAATACCCCTCCCGGTGGTCTCCCGGTACACTACCGGCACTCCCGGTACATTACCGATTAGCCCGAAACTTTTCCGGCGACAAAAAGGGGACTTCCTATATATCAATATTTACCTCCGGACCATTCCGGAGCTCCTCGTGACGTCCGGGATCTCATCCGGGACTCCGAACAACCTTCGGTCACCACCATACATAACTCTATACTACCGAAACGTCACCGGACCTTAAGTGTGCAGACCCTGTGGGTTCGAGAACTATGTAGACATGACCGAGACACCTCTACGGTCAATAACCAATAGCGGCACCTGGATGCCCATATTTGTTCCTACATATTCTACAAAGATCTTTATCGGTCGAACCTCTATGTCAAGGATTCAGTTAATCCCGTATGATGTTCCCTTTGTTCTTCGGTATGTTTACTTGCTCGAGATTCGATCGTCGGTATCTCCATACCTAGTTCAACCTCGTTACCAGCAAGTCTCTTTACTCATTCCATAATACAAGATCCCGTGACTAACACTTAGTCACATTGCTTGCAAGGCTTGTTGTGATGTTGTATTACCGAGTGGGCCCTGAGATACCTCTCCATCACACGGAGTAACAAATCCCAGTCTTGATCTGTGCCAACCCAACAGACACCCTCGGAGATACCTGTAGAGTACCTTTATAGTCACCCAGTTACGTTGCGATGTTTGATACACACAAGGCACTCCTCTGGTGTCAGTGAGTTGCATGATCTCATGGTCATAGGAATAGATACTTGACATGAAGAAAACAGTAGCATTAATCTGACACGATCATATGCTACGTTTGTAGTTTGGGTCTTGTCCATCCCATCATTCTCCTAATGATGTGATCCCATTATCAAATGACATCTCGTGTCAATGTCTAGGAAACCTTAACCATCTTTGATCAATGAGCTAGTCTATTAGAGGCATACTAGGGACATGGTTTTGTCTATGTATCCACACATGCATCTAAGTCTCCGATCAATACAATTATAGCATGGATAATAAACGATTATCATGAACAAAGAAATATGATAATAACTAATTTATTATTGCCTCTGGGGCATATTTCCAACATTGAATTGTTCTCTTTACTAGAACATGATCAATTCTTGATTTTTTTAAAGTACTAAATTACAAATTGAGTGACATGTCCTAATTTTTCATTTTGGAGTTAGATAAGTGCATAATTAATTGGATATTTATGCATTTTTTGTTTTTGATAGATTACAATGATGTTTTCTCTGACTGATTGTTTTAGAATTATCATGGTCTATATTTCACATTTGGTCAGCATTGACTAGTTTTGGAATCAAACTGATAATCCCAAATTTTATCCTACTCAAATCCAGTCTTCCAACATGAAATTCATGGAACACATCGTAACATATATTTCTAATGAAATCTCAACAATCATGATAGAATTCAATAGGACCATCAGTAATATTTTCTACCTCCTCCTCATTGAAAGGCTTGCATAGAATTTTGTTATCTTCTCGAGTCAATCTATTAGTATTAGACCACACATGCCCAAGTAGACAGTGGCATGATTTAGTAGATCATTTGTCCTTGTATCATAATGCCTCCATTTTTCTGGGAGAAAATACAACTTTTCCTTCTTCTTCTATTAGCAAACCTATAGAAGTAAATTGTGTTATTGTCCTCCCTTAAGAATCCTCTTTTCACTTGACATTCTACGCAAGTACTCTTCCTCTTCTTCTAAAGATTCACAAATGGTATTTTAGATAAAACTTCCCACATCCATCTATTCATTAGCCCGAGACTATATTTCTTCAAGGTCCCCAAGATCTTTCAACTCCTCACTGACATTAGCTCTAGTTTTCAGTATTTATCCTCTCATATTTCTCCCCCACCATTTCAGACATCTTCTTGCCCTTTTTAAAGTTTTTTCATCACGTCTAAGTTATCCAATTCATACCAATTTTTCTTCACCTTTTTTCCAAAAAATCATGTCACTAAATCCAATTAAGATCAAATGTAAAGGATTTGTGGTTAACCTCTTGATCTTCCATGGTGTCAAGAATTAAGGGATTATGATTATATGTCATCTTAATTCGTTTGTGTATAATGACTAAGGGAAAAAAATCCCAACCACTGCACATAAGGAGCTTGTCCAAATTTTGCAAAGTGGGATTATCATGACTATTGGACCAAGTATATGTACCATCAGTCATATCTATCTATCTCATCTCATACATTAGGGATACAATTAAAAGTGTCATAATTGCTATAGTTATGGAAGTTCATGTTCTTCTCACAACAAATGTGAGTAGATTAAATCACCACCTGAAAGGATAGGAATGCTTTGCTTAGAGAAAACCCTAGCCAATTCAATAAGAAATTCCCTCTTATCTCCGCCTATGCAGCACCATACATCACAATCATTGCCCAATGCAAATGGAGCTTAATGTCGAACACCTGGATTTTGATATGGTATTTGCCTTGGATGTGCTAGTGATATTAAACCTACAAGATTTAACACCACCCAAAATCTCACCAGATCTGCCCGCAACAGGAATCTAGTGCCAAGACAATTGATCAAGAGGATCAAATTTTCTAGAAAAAACTGGAGAGTTATCCTTTTCATATAGTTTCCTGCCACAAAATCACCCTTTAACCTTTCAAAATCTCCTGTAAGTAAGTATCTACACCCTTCTCACCACAATCTCTACAGTTCGAAATGAGTCCTATCATTTATATCTATTATTTTTCTTCATGGTTCTGGTTGTAGGCAACCCCTCATACAATGGGCTCCACAACCTTACCATGACCATGCGCCTTCTTATTTAGCATGCTCCTTGTTTGGACATTCTCAATAACCATGGGTATGCGACTCTTCTTCACCATGTTTTACAATTCCTCCATATTTTTTTGCCTTTTGAAAGTAGATCTAGAGACTACTACCGTGAAATCATCTCCAACTTCATCAAATTCGTCTTCCTAGTCCAGAAAATTAGCAGGGCTAGTTTTCTCCTCCGTTTCATTAGTGCTTTTATGATGTAAATTAAATCTAGCCATCTCTAAATCTCTAACAACACTACACCAATAGTGTCCATTTGCAACATGCTACAATCAATACCTAGAGCTTTAACATGATAATATCATTGGAGAGAACAAACAAAGAAATGAAATGTTATTACCTTCCATGTTTTGAATCGCCATCCTTCTTGCAACTCTGCCAACAATTCTCTCATGGTCCACTCCTTCTTGAGCTAGTCTTGAATTCACGCTTGTAGATTGGTCAATTTTCATATGATCTTCAACTAGCCTAGAATTTTCTTGAAGCCCCACATTGCCTCAGAAGACTGTGAATTGTTTAGATCCACAACAGAGTTCAGGGGGTTGAGAAGTTATAATCAGTTCCCCCAGACCTCCATGCACTCGAGGCACATTTGATCCATCAATTATAGTGGATTGCCCAGCCTCTTCCTCAGCTCCACTATTAACAAAGTCACTATTGTCAGATGATTAGCCACTATGTGCATGCCCTTGCTGTTCAAGTTCATGTCCCTCTTGTTCTTCTATTGGTCCAAGATGCCCGTGGTAATTCTTTTTCCACATGTCAATCTTATCATTACCGATTTGATCAAAGACTGCATAAACCCTTATAAAGTAGGGCCATCTCCAGGGTTCACCACACCAGCCAAAGCAGGGTTAAATGGTTAATTTTACATTTACTTTCTCTCTGTAGTGGAATTGAACTATGCGGTTTCGCTAATGAACCGGGGAGAGATCCAACACATGGAGACAGACGGCCATCCAAGAAATACAGCCAAACCTAACCAATATCATAACCCAACACGGCAACACACACACACACACGCATGATACGCATCTTGCACAACACAACACAGACACATCACATCAGATGAGTTAGCTAGCTAGCCAGGCCTGCTGTTTTTCTGTAGTCAACCGGCCTCAATCATCTTCCTCCCCTTCGGGCCACTACACACGACACGAGCAATCCACGCTGTAGATCGGGGAAACGGTGACCGCCGACCCCATCCGGCCATCTTATTAGTAGCACCTACGGCACAACGCAACAACGCACGCCTCTCCCAGCGCCCAAACGCTCCGCGCCTGCGCTCGCATCCATACAAACGCAGTTACGCGCACAAGTACAGAATCGCCCCCTCCTCTTCCGGGAGGCCGGCCAGCCAGCCCAGCCCGCTCCCCCCCCCCCTCCCCTCTGTCCTTAGCATGGTGAGGGACACCGGCGGTGCCCTGCAGCTACTGGCGGTGCTTCTCCTCCTCCTGGCATCCGAGCTCGCCACCTTCAGCTGCGGCCACAGGATCCCCAGGGCGGACGTCGCCGCCTGGAAGCGTGGGGCGACGCCGACGGGACGCACGGCGTCCACGACGACGAAGACGACGACGGCTACACGTTCCGGCGACGCGGGGGCGGCGGCGGCAGCGGCGCTGGGCGACTCCAAGAGGCTGGTTCCGCAGGGGCCCAACCCGCTGCACAACTAGCGCCGCGCAGGTTCTTCCTCGCTCCCATTTTTCTCGCGCGGAAGAACACTGGCTAGCTGGTGAGGGACTGAGTAGTGCGCACGATACAATCACATGCGCAGTGATGTAACTGTAATTAGCTAGCCCATTAGATCGAGCTCCGGAGTTTGCGTCCAAAGAAAAGAGTGTAAATCACTACATGTACGATGTATCTTCTTCCTCCTCATCCCATCCCCGGTTTTCACTACTTCTTTGGAGAGCAAAGATCTGAAATAGCAGTACAATGATTGATTGACTGATTGATTGGGAGCTTGCTGCTGCCTGTTCCTGCGAGAGCTCGGAACGGTCAATGGCTGCCCCCCCTCCGTGTCCGTGTTTAATTTCCGAGGGCGTTTAGGGTCATTTCGCGTTGGCGAGGGCGTGGCAAGCGGACAAGGGAGCCACGACAAGCCGGTGCTTTGTCACGCCATGGCTAAAATATGATTGATCCTCACTAGCCTTTTTGTTTGCTTATGAGCGTGATCTCATCAGTGCACATTTGTTGTTATCTTACCCCCCCTCACATGGCACGAAGCGTCGTGTAGGAGATTAAAAACTGTTGGTAGGTTACGTTGGTATTTTGAGTCCGTAGGAGATAGGGAGGAAATGGTTTGGCCGTGTAGTGCGGCTGGAAGGTCAAACGATAGCCTGTCCAGACCGTCAGTCAGTTTGAGCCAGTGCAAATTTAAGCCATAATCTACGATCATCGCCAGGAAAAACATGTCAGAAGAACATGCATTGATCATGGCATCGCGATGCTGATTTCCGCAGAGACTGTTTTTTTCAGGAACAGATGGGCCTTCTGCTATATTTTATTAACCGAGCTAATCTCCTTTCCATTACTTTGACGATAACGATAACACAACAGTTATAACTTACTCCCTCCGTCCGAAAATACTTATCTTAAAAATGCAGTATTTTCGGATGGAGGAAGTACTTACTAGATCCAGGGGACGAAAAAGAAAAAAAAAACGAGTTCATGCACTAGTAAATCCACCGTACACACCCACACTCGACATGTTTGCCATGGGATGAAATCCTATTAGCACAAAAACATGTCCAAAATTTTCTCACACGACAGCCGAGATAGTAAACACAATAGACACACATCATTAGGAAGCGGATTTTTGGCTCTCGGGTGGACAACACAATGTATCGGTACCAACAATTATTCTCTCGATATCTATATATTAAATGCACTGATGAATGATACTCCTTTGAACACATTTATTGAGTGCAAGTTACTCCTCTCACCAGTGGCGGAGCTATGTACACCTCGGGGAGGGGGGGGGGGGGCATTTTCACCTAGCTCCGCCACTGCCTCTCACCACAACAATAGTTGATTTTTTGTTGTGCAGCGTAATTGCGGGGTCGACCATGATAGCTCTATCAATACATGAACATGAACAACATGATGCATTGGTGCTCCTAGTGCAGTGTTTACTTAGTAGAACAATAACACTTAGCTTTACTAACAAACTAGTAGAAATGCTAACATGACCACATGTACAATAATTACAAGATTGTGAGAGGTAACTGTCTTCTAACATAATTCTGGAATTTGTATAATGGATTTCTCAGTTTTTTACATGAGACACAATTCCTGAAATCATCATGAAATTTGTCGAAAAGAGGATCATAGAATTCTCATTTTAAACTTTAATTTTTAATTTAATCCAGGAACTTTAGTAAATGTTTTCTTTCAAAAAATCATGGAACTAGTACATTGAAATTCTTAGTTCTCTTAGAAGACATAATTTCAAAGAATCAGTATCTTGAATTTTCTAGGAATTAGTATTTGAAATGTTAGAAATGTTAAAATCCGCTAATGATGATTGGGGAGGGTCTTTCCAAAAAACGGCGATGTTGGACTTTTTTGAATATAATATATTGATTGCACATTTCTGTGCATTTGTTTAGTAGTTTACCTTTCCGGTTATTTTAGACGATTTGTGGAGTAGCCACTTTATTAGCTACGTTTACTTAGTGATTATGCACTGAGAAGGTGATGTTCAAGCTATGAAGAATATATGTGCATTTGATGATGCCATTAGGCTTCTGGATTAGCGCAAAAATGGCATATCATCATCCTTGTAAGTTGATTTAAAGTTTTATTTTAAGTTAGAATTTTAGCGATTTTCTTCGTAGTATGAGCATGTATGATGTATGGAGGTTTTAGGCTCAAAACTTCTATGAAAACATGGAAACTATGAACTGAGTTGTTTGAATTTTCTATATCTTATAGTGTATTCAGATTTTAAGTTCAAATTTAGGTTAGGAACTTAAGTTAATTTTTTTTGGAATATTTGTACTAAGTAGGATGAATCTATGAACAAAGTAGTCTTATTAACCGAAACTTGATTATAAGTACAGCGTGATTAAAATCTGAAGCAGAAAATTCTTCCACACCTACGTGATTCTCATTGGTTATCACATGGCCCATGTTACACATATCGTCTTGCATTTTTTGCAAAATTTGGAAATCATTGGAAATTAAATATACATCACTAGTACATATGAAAAATACAACCTGGACGTGGATCCCTAGGCACATGGTTGGTTTAGATTCAAGGGGTGGATTAAGCACATAGATGCCGGGTGTGTGCTCTTTATGTTTGTATTACTTTGATGCACTATTTTAAGTTAATAAAGTCCACCCTTCATCGAAAAATGAAATTAACTACATCAGAACCACTAATATAATGTGCAATGACAACAAGACCGGTGAGCGGGGAAGCAACAATTTGACGCATCAACACTAGTGTCTCTAGCAACATCGCAAATTCTCGTCAAGTTCGTAACCTTGCTTCGAAGTATCCCAACCTGTTTCATCACTGCATCCACATCTCTAGTTTTTAAGATCTATCGATGATAACAAGAAGTACATGTTGCAAAAACTATCTTACAACGGATTTGTAAACATGCAATTCTCAAAAGTGACTCTACTGCAATTTTTTTTCCAACTAGCCCATATATATATGAACAGAGATTTCCCACCATTGTACATCGATTTAGTAGTAAATAACATATAATTTTCTCTCGGGCCCAATAATTCTCATCAGAGTAATCAGAAATACTAAGACCCTCAAAATAAGCAAGCAAAGATTCCCATTGACCCATAAGGTCGGGAGACGGTCTTCTCCTAAAAAGTAGTCATATCTACTCCATGGAGCCCTTGATCATTACAAATATCAAAAGAGCGGGGAAATTTCTTACAAAGGGGAGATGATTGTTAAGATAATATTTACATGAACTAGTAACATTACCAAATCTCAGCCGAATTAACTAAGCTTATGCTGCAAGAAGTTGCTACATTCCATTTGGCATCTCACCACTTGCTTCTCCGTCTTAGCGTTGCGGTCAAGCCTTCGTGCCATTTCCAAGGTATAGAATAGACTACAATTTAGAAGGTAGAGGTCTAAAGTAATCATACCCTCATGCTTATGATCAAGGCATAACAAACAAGATAGCAATGAAAACAAATGAACATTAAAAAAACTTAAATGTGATTAGTGTAAGAAAGAAAACGACCAACCTAGTCTGGTCATCAACATGAGTTGGTATGCTCTATATACTAACACGATAACGTCTCAGAAATAATAAGTAAAGGGCGGTGGCACCCAGAGACTCCTCAAGTGTCCTGTGTAGGTCTCTGCCTCGGCCTACTCATGTGCTTTGTAGTAGCTCCTAACATCCCTAGTCTTGCGTTTCTTAGGAGCCTCTACTATGGGTCTTACCACTCCTCCTCTCCATAGGAGAAAATGACCATCCTCTTCTTGGGTTCCTATTCTTCTTATGCCGATGCTAGAAGTGTGGGTGTTGCAAACTCATGCTTCTTCTCCAAGTCTTGGATTCCCATCTCCATAATGAAGAGTTGTGCACCCCTTAGCAGAATGTGCTTAGTCAAGTTTGTCATGTGGTTATCCTGAGCCAAGAGAAGTGTGTCCCTATGACGAATCGTGCTCTTCAACTCGGTGATGTCATCAAATAACTTCTCATTGTCGGTCTGTATCTTCTACACCTCATCCTTATGTATCCTTGAAGTCCTCATATCATTCTCAACAAAGACCTCCAGTGTAGCGTTTACCCCAATCAAATCCCTGATGAGGGCTCCCAGGTTCTCATTGTGCCTCTCTAGGTACTCAAGTTGTGTCTTTGTCCAAGCCTTGTTTCTCCTATGTGTTTGCTCCATCGGGTGGTCAAACTCATCATGCCTTCATAGTGCATTGCAGGGTGAATCCTCGGGGATCTCGTCATGGTACTCATACATCGTTCGCATGAGTGCCTCTACAATCGCCTGCTCTACTCCATTGTTCCATGCAGCATAGATCTTGATGAAGGTGATGTCCTCAATGCGTCCGCCTGTGGGTCATTTCTGCACATGAGACTCAATGACCCAAGCGTGCCTGACACCTAGCACCACTCCATCAATACACCTACCCGGGAATTCTAGGGATGGTAGGACTATACCATGGGCTAGGGTACCCAGACATCTAGCAAACATGTTGGCATACTTCTTCTTATTCTTCACGTGCAAATCCTAGGGTGTACTCGTTCATCTACAATTTTGAAAAGGGAGAGGGTTAGTAACGAATGAGATGTTAAGTACAAGATCAACTGAAAAAGCTACAAGCATAATAAATTAATTTTGATCGTATGGACTCCTCTAATTCATTTTCTAGGGTCACGTTCTACAGTCAACACATTGCTCTGATACCATATGTAATGACCTGCCTTTTTAGGTTACGGTCTCCGTGTGATTCTATGCCAACCCGTATATTGAATCACTAGCATACATGGTACAGATGTAATATCACACACAAATGCATCATTCTATTACATCGCATGATACAAAACTAAATAAGTCTCACAACTTCTATCCAGAGGCTTGTCAAACAGACAGTCTTACAATTGCAAGTTCTTAAATAGCGGAAACGAAAGAAAATCCTAAGATAGTAGTTCTTGATAAGGCTCCATCAACACCATGAGGAAGCAGGCGAGTAGAGGCATGAGACCCTACGTACGATCACTCCTCATACTAGTCACCTACAACATGATACGTTGTAGCCACTAGGGTCAATACATTGAATGTATTGGCAAGTTCCGGATTAGTATAACAACCCCGTATCACCTACATGCATCTCTTTTATATGTGGATTTCAAAGCCTCTTCACAAAAGCAATAGGTTTTACCCTAACTATCTACTCAGTACATAGGACATACTTCATCTCACAACAATCCATAGAAAATACTTGGGTCCAATGCATCATACAATAGCCCTACACCATCCTCTAGTTAACCGATGGCATCACACCATACCTGGCACCGAGAGGTGGTCTATTCCCATTGTTAAACCCGTGAAGTTCTAAGTTAAGAAGAGGTGATGAGATCAAGCTGACAATTCTTGGCCAAGTTACTGAAGGTTGTCCGTAATCAAGGACTCGGTCGATCATGAGACCAAGATGATACTTTTGGGAAGTAGTAGCCCACATCCACTGACAGACCCAGTCCAACCTACACACTTACATTTGTTGGTCTACTGCATCGGATTCCCACAAGTTACCGATACGCCCCCAACATATCTATAATTTTTGCTTGTTCCATGTTGTTATATAATCAATCTTGGATGTTTTACAATCATTTTGTAGCAAATTTATATCATTTTTTGGGACTAACCTATTGACATGGTGCCAAAGTGCTAGTTGTTGTTTTTGCTTGTTTTTTTACTTCGCAGAAAATTAGTACCAAAAGAAGCCCAAACGTCCTAAAAGTTTTTGGAGATTTTTTTGGACCAGAAGACACTATATGGGCCAAAAAACAACCAGAGAGGAGGCCCGGGGTGGGGAACACCCACCAGGGTGAGCTAGAGGCCCCTGGCGTGGCCTGGTGGGTGGTGCCCACCTCGGGACCCCCCTCCACCGACTATCGACCCTATAAATTCACAAATATTCGAAAAAACCCAGGGGAGTCGACGAAACACAATTCCAGCCACCGCAAGTTCCAGAACCTTGATATCCAATCTAACATCATCACGGAGGGGTTCATATTCATCATAGGTGCCTCTCGGATGATGCGTGAGTAGTCCACCATAGACCTACGGGTCCGTAGGTAGTAGCTAGATGGCTTCCTCTCTCTCTTATGATTCTCAATACAATGGTCTCTTGGAGATCTATTTGTTGTAATGACTTTTGCGGTGTGTTTGTTGGGATCCAATGAATTTTGAGTTCATGATCAGTTTCTATCCATGAATATGATTTGAGTCCTCTTTGATCTCTTATTTGCATGATTACTTATAGCCTTGTATTTGTTCTTTGAATCCTTGGTTTAGTTAGGCCAACTATATCGATATTTCTTGCCATGGGAAGAGGTGCTTTGTGATGGGTTCGATCTTGCGGTGTTCCTTCCCACTGACAGAAGGGGCATCAAGACACGCATGTATCGTTGTCAACGCAATTCAGTGAGCTTCTTATCCATGCCGTGCATATGATAGTTCAAGACGAACGTCCCATAGCTAGGTGGAAGAGAACCCAAAATTGCATCTGTGGACAGCTCGTCCCTAAGTGGGAAGCCTAACCGATCCAAAGCTTGCATGTACCCGATCATCTTGATCACATGCGGGCTCAGTGGATCACCCTTTTTCAGCTTACAACCCGTCAAGGATTGCCAGACGCTGAACCTCTCGGTCCTAGCCTGCATCTGAAACATGCTCTTCAGACTCTCGATCATATCAAAAGCCCGAATGTTTTCGAAATGTTGTTGCAAATCGGGCTCCATACAAGCCAACATGAGGCAGCTGATCTCGTTTGATTCATCAACGAGTTTCTGGTGCGCATTCTTGGTTGTGGCATTAGCATTCTCGGCAGGTTCCTCTAGAAGTAGATCTTCTAGAACATGTTCCTTTTTATCGTGCTTGAGAACAATTCTCAAATTTCTATACCATGTGGTTAAGTTTGTTCAATTCAGTTTATCCTTTTCCAGAATTGATTTCAATGCAAAGTTGGGTTGAGCAGGTGGTGCCATTGATCTACAACAGAAAATATGCAATCACTAAGCAATGTGTTTTTGTAGAGTAATTCAAGCCTTAAACAGAACTACTCCTACTGAAATCAGCATCCCTCCGCAAACTCTTAGAGATTCATGACCCGTCTAGCGCGAGCAACTAGTGAGCTTTAGCATCATTGCTAGCCAACTTGCCTATTCGGTAAGCATCTCCTTGCTAATCGTATATGTATACGACTCCTGTCGGTTAGGTAGGTATCTTATACCCCGGCTCCCAACCTTTTTTGCCACAAGGCCCAAAGCCGTTTTGATAGCCTTATCAAGTTAACCTGATGCAGTGCATGTCCATGTCTGACAAGAACCCTCTAATTCAAGGACACCTGGTAGCACCTCAATTTTATGAGCCCACTACCAGATGTACTTGATGTGCGAAGGTGCAACATCCGGAATGGAAATATGCTTGATATTAATGAGGGATATTTCTACCATACTAACATTCATAGAAACAAGAAGCAATATCCATCACATATAAACATAAATATGTGAAATAGTATGGCTCCTTCATGGGCGTCCTTCCATGGTCGGTTCCTACTCCGATGACCAAGGAGGAACTCCGTCTTGTTCGTCATGCCGGGACACCAAAGCTTCGAACTTGATCTCTGTCCTCCAACTACTACAACTAGTAATGAATTTATAGAGAATCACAAGTCGACACGCAGGTCGTTATACAATATAATGACAACACTTTGGCTCCTGTCGGCTAACAATCATGACACACAGGTCATGTTAAGTTAAACACATGCATCACATACACACTATTCACATCAAACCTGCAAAACAGACTTATGTATAGAATCGCATTCTACCGTTTTGTGTGATCGTGTACGAAATACAAGGCGCTACGCACACGACGGTCCTCGATGGCGGAAACCGACCGGTAGGGGTAGGTTGTGTCACGACCTCTTCGATTCCGATTGACAAAAAAACATAGCCTCAATGATCCCGATGTGCAGTTGATCTCATCAACCGTGCACATAGCCGATCTCATGAATGATGACGGATCTCATCCGCCACCTCCGCATATCAAATATGCATCCGATCTGAATCCAAATCCTATAACAGAGGCGCTGATACCACTGTTGGGTTCTACCGTAGGTGCATCGCATGCAAATAAAAATTTTCCTATGCGCAAAACAACCAATAACATGCTACAGAGACGGATCACAGTTCGTTAACACTAGACGCGCAGTGCCGTGCAGCGGAGGTAGAGTTGGGGCAGCGCGTTCGTGTGGTCCAATTCCTCCTCGTCCGATCTCCCTCGAACTGCCGGTCACCGGATCCCACGTACAGGTTCGCCGGAGCGGCACAGGTGCACCACCTCTAATGGTATCCGCGCGTGCAGGAGGAACACCGTGCAGCGGACTGCTAGGTCCGATCACACAGTCGGTGACGGCGAGTGGAGGTGGCTAGTTTCAACTCATGCAAAGCCCTAATGACAGCGCCGAAGCGATCAACCAGATGGGTGTGCCGTACCTCCACTATATATAGGCATCCGGCATGGGCTCAACTCTTGGGCCTCGCACGGATCCTAAATCCCATGTGTTCCTTCCCTTAAGCGCGCGACCCCTTAGGTTCTCGTTCACTTAGTCACGAGTCAGATCAAATCCGGCTTGACCAGTCGGTAGCGGCCTCTAGCAAGGCGCGCCAACTCCAAGTGTCTGATGAAGCTAGTTAGGCAAACATGTATGTCATATTTCTATTCCCTTTGCCATATGATATATGTTATCGTGCACAAGGTGACATGGTCATCCTTGTTGCAGTACGACCTCTTTCTCGTTCTGGTGAATTCGACCAACACTTCAGATTATCTCATAATTGTCATTGCATGGCCATGCTTATCCAGTCGGATTACGCGAGGGGCCTAGAGTATATCTCTCCTGATCGGAGGGGCAAATCCCATCTTGGTCGACCATGTCTCGCAGCACGGGTCTGGACAAGCCCGAAACATACGTTTGTAACTACCTAGTCATGGAGTAGCGTTTGGTCGGCCCAAAGCAAGTCTTTCACCATCCCGAGTACATGCGCCAGCTCAAGTCTTAGTACATAGATTGTATGTTGTACTAGAGACTCACAAATGACCTATCACTGCGTCTCATAGTTGGGTCTGTCCAACTCAGACCTTATCTCGACTCGGATCTGACTATGTCAAATCCGACCAGACCTTTCTGAGTCCATATTATCCGGCTAACACCCAATGCTACATGGTCAGTGAGACCGAACTATCCACCGTGTCATATGTTAGTCTAACTGGCTGCGCATCCACACAATCCTTTCGACTAGGGACCATTTAGGATAGTTATCACACAATGCATAGTCTCACAAACAAGTCGCGTACTTGTTAATACACATCAATGATAATGTCCAAGGACTATCTTTATTCATAAACACATAGGAAATATCATCATACATGATTGCCTCTATGGCATATTTCCAACACCTATGTCGTCTAGTGAAGACAATGAGAGGAAACATCTTCTAGAGTTGGTTGAGTAAGATTTGATTGTAGCCCAAGTAAATTCCCAATGTGTGTTTGAAATCCGACCGTTGGCACACGTGTCAGTTGGCAACTGACCCAAAGTAAGTTCGGTCATCTCTTGTCGGGTAACCCGTTGGCTATAAAATAGCCCACCCCCTCCACAATAAGTTGGTGGTTTCTAAGAGTTATTGCATGACCTTTGTCATAGAGAGCAACCCGCCCGAATACTTGAGAGAGACAAATATTGCAAGTACAACCCCCTAAACACATAGAGCTAGTGTGTTTGAGCATCACCGAAGTCACTCTGTTATGAGAGAGCCGAAGACTTGTTACACTTGGAGACTGTGATCTTCCAGACGGTTATGCATATGGTCTATAGCATCCAAGAGCCATTGTGAAAGCACAACTTCTCCCTAGGTGGTTTTGGTAATTAATAACAACATATATTTTATTGGACTAATGTTTCCACCAAGTGTATCTCATAAGAAAGTTCAATGATGGGATGGCTAAAGTATTGTGTGGAGAACCTCCCCTAGGAAAGGAAAGGAATATGATTCGCCATGCTTCAAGCTACAAGACTCTACATTTTATATCTTGTGAGAAATCACTCTTGAGTCCATTGGAAAGCCAATACTATTAAAAGGGGGTGAGGTAAATATGATGGTCTGGTTGCTTAAGTGCTTAGAGATTAACCACCAAATATTACTCATCAAATCTCCCACAAAATATTCTCTGTCCAAAATCATTCATCCAAAATCAGTGCCACCAAGACTCTCATTTCGGCCATACCGATTTTCCCTTAGGACGCAACCTAGCAAAAACCCTAGCAACTCGATACAACCAATACTGATTTCGGTATGATCGAGAATCAGTGACCAACTCTCTAGTTAGCTAATTCCTAAACTCAGAATTTCTGAGTTTTGTGAATTAGTGTCACTGAGATGAGGAACTTCCCTAGTCTGACCACAACTAGTAGGACCGAGTTGTGTATATTGGTTTCATCGAAAATGCCAATGTTTCCACATTTTGCACTAGTCGGTAGAACCGAGTTTTGCATCGGTTTCACCGAGTTGAAAAATAATGTTATAACGGTTGGATTTTTGGGTATGCCTATATATACCCCTCCACTACCTCTCATTCCTAGAGGAAGCACTCAGAACATACAAACACTTTCCCCATCCATTTTTCTGAGAGAGAGAGAGCCACCTACTCATGTGTTGAGATCAAGATCTTCCACTCCAACCATATGAATCTTGATTTCTAGCCTCCCCAAGTTGCTTTCCACCCAATCAATCTCTTCTACCCATGCCAAATCTATGAGAGAGTGATTGAATGATTGAGAAGACTATCTTTTGAAGCACAAGAGCAAGGAGTTCATCATACTACCACATCTATTACCTTTTGGAGGGTGGTGCCTCCTAGATTGGTTAGGTCTCACTTGGGAGCCTCCTAGATTGGTTAGGTCTTGCTTGGGACCCTCCTACTTCATGTTGTGCAGTTTAACCAAGAAGTTTGTAAGGGCAAGGTCATCGCCTACTTCATGAAGATCTACCCCGAGTAAGGCTAGCCCTCCGTGGACGAAGGCCATGATGGCATAGACGAGGTTGCTACTTTGTGGACCCTGATGGGTGGAGCCCTTCGTGGACTCTCGCGACCTCTACCCTCCGTGGGTTGAAGTCTCCATCAATGTGGACGTACGATAGCACCACCTATTGGAACCACGCCAAAATTCTCCATGTCAACTTTGTGTTTGATCTTCCTATCCCTATCCTCTATTTACATATGCTTGTCTTTACTTTCCGCTGCTATACTGATAGACATGCATGTGTAGGGTGTACTTCATTTGCAACAAATGCTAAAACTTGCCTAGAACTAAAATTGGAAAAGTGTAGGTTTTTAATTTGTCAAGTAGTCTAATCACCCCCCATCTAGACGTACTTTCGATCCTACACATTGTGGATTTTCGGGCGACCAAGTTTGTGAAGGTTTTGGAAGTCTACCTTGAAGACTTACCAGCGTAATTGGGAGAGGTATAAGTAATCTTGGCTTGAGGGGAATAAGGTGAAGACAAGGTCTTCACATTTAAATCTGTACCTCCCCAACCAGACATAAAATTATCACAACATCTGGAACTGGTCCAACAAATCCATTGTCTTCGTCGAGCAACTAGGCTATCTTCTTAACTCCTTTACTTACTATATTGATATGTGAAGCCTTTGCTTGCTCGTCTCAGTCTGAAGACATTCACCGGATACATTCAGATGTTTGTTGTCTTTGTGTTGCCTGTGTTTATCTTTGATACATCTCTTTTTTCATGAAGACAATGCCTATCTTATCTGTTTGTACTCATCATGTTGAATGCAATGCGTAGTTCCTTGATTGTTGTCCCTAACTGATCCTGATTTGTTTCTGCATACTTTGAATACATTACCTATTTTGAATCCATTCATAAAAATTGCCTATTCACCATCCTCTAGTCGATAACTAGGACTTCCACACTCCTATATATCATGTCATACTATAATGCATAGTAAAATACCGGGATTCATAATCAAAGTGAAAATTGCCTTGGTTGTTGTTGTTTTCATCGGTGCACTCCTCACAGTGACAAGGTTTGTACTCCTTGCAATCTAACATTGCAAACAGTATACACAACATACATAACAAAGTGTTCATGCAAAATGAATACCTGCATGAATTGCAAAGAAGAAGCAAACACACATAGACAAGGTGTATTTGGTTCAGTTAAATGAATTTCATAGAAGAATTGACTTAGTTTATTTGAGTTTAAAGTTCAGTTTCAAGTTTCGAACTTGGCTTCAAAATGATTACTTAAATCAACTTGGCTTGCCCACAAACTGGATTTTAGCTTGAATGTGGATTACGTTTGATCATATGAGTTCATATTTGATTTTGAGTTGAATTCAAATGGGTTGAGTTAGGGTTTTAGTAACACAGATTTCATTTGAATTCATACTAAAGATTTGGCTCGAGTACTTTTTAATTTGGAATACGGATTCAAATTGATTTGAACTCAAGTTAGGTTTGATATTGGTTTCAAATTAAGTTTGCAAACTTGAATGGTTTCACAAATGACCAAGCTTGTTTCAATAATTTAGTTGGAGAACATTTCATTTAATTTGGATTCTTGGATTATACTCTATGTACTTTTAAGATTTCAAATAAATTCAAATTACTATATGATATACTTCATTTCCTAAGGTCGAGCTTAAGTTTCCGAAACATGATTCAAAATGAATAATTTAAGTTAGGTTTATGGTTAACAAACTATAACCAAACTAAGTTTGTATATAATTTCAATTCAACTACTACTGAAATATATTTAGTTTTCTTTTCAAATTATTCAAATTTGGACCTAGTAGGGAAATTTGGAAATAAATTTCACTAGTTATTACTAAGAAAGGATCATTTCCTTTTAATTTATAGTTTTCAAGTTAACTCTATTTAAGGTTGAAGTGATTTTGTTTGAATTTAATTTTGGAAAGTTCAAAAGTGAATTTTCAATACTTTGGCAGAAAAGTTTTCTTCTACAATGATCATTTTACAACAAGAAACGTCTAATTTGGATTAACATGTAAAAAGTTATGATATTTTTATGTTTGAGGGGATTTTATGCAAATCTATCTTTTACTGATTCATCATATTTGTTTTTAAATTTTAACTAGGGACATGTAGCAATGTCTGATTGGTCGATACCAATTCTTTATTGGGATATAATATGGTCACTGGATCTAAGTGATCATGGACAACTCAGACTAAAAGACACTATTTCGCTCAAGTGGCCTAAGTAGGCGAGATAGATCTAGATCAGACAGCTAGGATTAAACACATGCTCATGGGGCTCGCTAGGACGTCAAAAATATTGTCAGGATCATCAAGAATGGCAGCATTGTAGCATATATGGATGGACTCGATGTTCTCAGGGTCCCTGGTGACGACGAGGTGGTTGCTGGCGTTCAAATTCACACGGTGGGGGTGCTAGTGGTGGTGGCTGGTATTTGGGACGACAACGGCGGCTATGGCTCTCCTGCGTTGATGCGAGAGGCAATGTGCTTTGGGTGTGGATGTGGATGGCTTGCATGTTCCCGGGTGTTTTTGGATGAGACAAAGGGTCAAATAGATGCACGCGAGCACATGAGGGAGTTCTGACACGACGTGTGTGCCAAATGGTCATGGGGCTCATTGGAGTTGCATCAACAATGGCGACACAACTCGATTGTCGACAAAGTCGAGGCTTTGGGGTGTTGTGGGTGTGGGAAGGATGTCTATGAGCGTCACCATGATGCGTGGATGTGAGTGGTGGCATGGGTTGGTCGAAACAGTGGTTGGCTCGCCGGAATTTAACTAGTGAGAGTGTCTAAAGTGCCAACGAGTTGGGGATGATTCTGGGACGGCCTGACAGCATCTCGCAGTGTAGTGGCGGGCTAACAGTGAGTGACTTCACTAGTATTTAAAGGGCAAGGTCTCGGGCTCTGGCCGCAACAAAAAAGTGGCCAAACGTGGGTGAGTGCATGATAACCCACAAGTACAGGGGATCGCGACAGTCTTCACGGGTAGTATTTCACCCTAATTTATTGATTCAACACAAGGGGAGCCAAAGAATATTTATTGGCCCTAACAATTTAGTTGTCAATTCAACCACACCTAGGATATCTCTCTGCAATAAAGGTTTAGTACCACGACAAATAGTAGGAGTAGCAATAATAGTGACACCATCAATTTTAGTAACAGTAGCAATTGAGTAGCACGTGTGACAGTAACAACAACAGTAGAAACTTAGCAGGATTACGTATATATAAAGCGTAGGCACATGGTGCAGCGATGGAAATATGTGGATGACATCAATCATGTAACAATTACACACTAGGACGACATAGAACTAGCTCCAATTCATCAATGTAATGTAGGTATGTATTTCGTATATAGTCATACGTGCTTGTGGTACGAACTTGCATGACATATTTTGTCCTGCCCTCCCGTGGTAGCAGGGTCCTATTGAAAACTAAGGGATATTAAGGCTTCCTTTTAATAGAGAACCAGAACAAAGCATTAACACATGGTGAGTACATGAACTCCTCAAACTGCTGTAACCACCGGAAAGAATCCTAATTATTGTCACCTTGGGGTGTGCGGATCAAGACACATAATAGGTGCATAGATCTTGCAAGATAGTATCCTAATCACTCTTATATTCATAAAAACATAATAGGTTTAGATCTGAAATCATCACACTCGGGCCCTAGTGACAAGCATTAATCAAAGCAAATTCATAGCAACATCAATCTCAAAACATAGTGGATACTAGGGATCAAGCCGTATCAAACTTAACTCGATTACATGATCAATTCCATCCACGCCCATTAGCGACCAGCAGGCCAAAAGAGGAATTACTCACTCGTGGTGGTGAGCGTCTTGAAGGTGTTGATGAAGAAGGGTTGGTGATGACAACGACTGATATGTCCATTTTGTATCATGTTTTCCTACTGTTATTTATAATGTTTTTATGCATAATAATGCTTCGGGGAGTAATTCTAATGCCTTTTCTCTCATAATTTGTAAGGTTTACACAAAGAGGGAGAATACCGATAGCTGGAATTTTAGACCTGAAAAAGCATGTCAGATATACCTATTCTGCACATCCCCAATGGAGTTGAAACTTTATGGAGAATTTTGTGGAATAAATGAAAAATACCGGACCAGAAAACTACTGGAGGGGGGCCACCTAGTGAGGAACACCCACCAGGGCGCGCCAGGACCCCCAGGCGCGACCTGGTGGTTGGTGCTCACCCTGGCCCACCTTCGGATCCTATCTTCTGATATAAGGAGAGGACTTTCGGGACAAGGCGCCGCCATCTCGAGGCGGAACTTGGGCAGGAGCACTTTTTCCCTCTGGTGGAGCGATTCCGCCAGGGGAACTTCCCTCCCGAAGGGGGAAATCAAAGCCATCGTCATCTCCAACAACCCTCTCATCTTGGGGAGGACATTCTTCATCAACATCTTCAACAACACCATCTCCTCTCAAATCCTAGTTCATCTCTTGTGTTCAATCTTTATACCGGAACCTAGGATTGGTACATGTGGGTGACTATTAGTGTTGATTACCTTGTGTAGTTGATTGCTATATGTTTTATTTGGTGGGATATTATATGTTCAGATCCATTGTGCTATTCAATACACCTCTGATCTTGAGCATGAGTATTATTTGTGAGTAGTTACCTGCTACCTCTTGAGCACGCGTTGGTTTTCCCTTGAAGAGGAAAGGGTGATGCAACAAAGTAGATAAGTATTTCCCTCAGTTTTTGAGAACCAAGGTATCAATCCAGTAGGAGGAACAAGCAAGTCACAAATGGATGCACATACACAAATAATCAAACTCTTGCACCCAATGCTATAAAGGGGTTGTCAATCCCTTCACGGTTATTTGCAAGGATTAGATCTGATAGTGATAGATGTAACGAGTGCGAAAAGTAAAAGGTAAATAAATTGCAACAAGTATAGATCTGAAAATATATGATGGAAAATAGACCCGGGGCCATAGGTTTCATAGAGGCTTCTATATTGAAGGCAAATATCATGGTGGGTAAACAAATTACTGTCAAGCAATTGATAGAAAAGCGAATAATCATGTAGTTGTCCAAGGCAATGATCATGCATATAGGAATCACGTCTGTGACAAGTACACCGAAACAATTATGCATCTACTACTATTACTCCACACATCGATCGACTCCTGCCTGCATCTAGAGTATTAAGTTCATGAAGAATAGAGTAACACATTAAGAAAGATGACATGATGTAGAGGGATAAACTCAAGCCATATGATGAAAACCCCATCTTGTTACCCTTTATGGCAACAATACAATACGTGCCTCGCTACCCCTACTTTGTCATTGGGTGAGGACACCACAAGATTGAACCCAAAACCAAGCACTTCTCCCATTGCAAGAATTACCAATCTAGTTGGCCAAACCAAACCAATAACTCGAAGAGACTTGCAAGGATATGAAATCATGCATATAAGAAATCAGATGAGATTCAAATAACTCACAATTCATCGGATCTTGACAAACACACCACAAAAGAGGATTACATCAGATAGATCTCCATGAAGATCAGGAAGAACATGGTATTGAAGATCAAAGAGATAAAAGAAGCCATCTAGCTACTAGGTATGGACCCATAGGTCTGTGGTGGACTACTCACGCATCATCGGAGGGGCAATGGAGTTGATGTAGATGCCCTCCGTGATCGAAACCCCCTCCGGCACATTACCGGAAAAGGCTCCAAGATTGGATCTCTTGGGAACGGAGGCTTCCGGCGGCGGAAAAGTATTTGTGTGGCTCTCTTTGATGTTGAGGGAATATTTGGGTATTTATAGGCCAAGAATGAGGGTTATGAGACCTGCCAAGAGGCAACAAGCTTGCAAGGCGTGGCCAGGCGGGCTCACGCCTAGCAGGCTTGTGGTGCCTTGGCACCTCCCCTGGCGTGCACTCCAATCTTGGATGACTTGTTTCCTTCCAGAAAAATTCCTTATGAAGGTTTTATTCTGTTTGGAATCCTTTTGATATTCCATATCTGCAAAACTCAAAAACAAGGAAAAAATAGAAACTGGCACTTGGCTCTAGATTAATAGGTTAGTCCCAAAAATAATATAAATAGCATATTAATGCATATAAAACATCCAAAACAGACAATATAATAGCATTCCATCATCAAAAATTATAGATACGTTGGAGATGTATCATTAGCTTTGTTCTTGAGGTCACGGGAGAAGTCATGTTCCAAGTAATCATGTGAATTTGATACGTGTTCGATATTTTGATGATATGTATGTTGTGATTCCCTTAGTGGTGTCATGTGAACATCAACTAAATGACACTTCACCATCCTTGGGCCTAAGGGAATGCATTGTGGAGTAGTTATTAGATGTTGGGTTGCTAGAGTGACAGAAGCTTAAACCCTAGTTTACGCGCTACTTCGTAAGGGCCTGATTCGGGTCTACATGTTTAATGCTATCATTAGAATTTTATTAATACTTTTATCGTAGTTGCGGATGCCTACGAGGGGGTTAATCATAAGTAGGTTGTTAGTTCAAGTAAGCAAAGCACCTTAGCACAAGTCCACCCACATATCAAATTATCAAAGTAGCAAACACGAATCAAACCAACATGATGAAAGTGACTAGATGAAATTCCCGTGTACTCTCAAGAACACGTTGCTTATCATAAGAGATAGTTTTGGCATGTCCTTTGCCCCAAAAGGATTGGGCTACCTTTCTGCACCTTACCTATTGTTATCGTTAGATGCTCGTTACAAATCACCTTGCTATCAAACTACTTGATACTTACAATTTCAGTGCTTGCAGAAATTACCTTGCTGAAAACCGCTTATCATCTCCTTGTGCTCCTCGTTCGGTTCAACACTCTTACTTATCAGAAGGCCTACGATTGATCCCCTATACTTGTGGGTCATCAACGACGACGATTCCCCCTCTCCGGAGCCCCAAACAAACTCCAAATTAGCCCTCCAGAGGAAGAACAGGAGGTGGCGGCGGCTCCGTCTTGTAAAATGCAATGAAAAGTTCTCTCTAATTTTTCTCTCCGAAGATGTGAATTTATAGGACTGGAATTAGGGTCGGAGGAGCCATGTGAGCCCCACAAATCATCACAACGCGTCCTAGGGGGCGTCCCGTTCGCTTGTGGCCCATAGGTAGGCTCCCCCCGGCAGGTCTTCGCTCCATTATTCATCATATATTCCAGAAATAATTCACAAAAAAATTCGTCCAATTCCGAGAACTTTTATTTTTGCACAAAAATAACTCCTAGGTAGTTCTGCTGAAAACCGCGTTAGTACGGGTTAGTTCCATTCAAATAATGCAGATTAGAGGTGAAAACTAGAGCAAGAGTGTTTGTAAAAGTAGATACGCTGGAGACGTATCAACTCCCCCAAGCTTAACCCATTGCTTGTCCTCACGCAGTTTAGTTGATAAACTAAAAGTGATAAAGAAAACTTTTACAAACTCTTTTGTTCTCGTCGTTATACACATGCTTAGCTAGCTCGAGTTTTCAGCATAAATCATAAATAAGCACATACATGAGAACAACTGAACATTATGTTAACTCATGCCAATACATAACGAACTAGCAAGAAATAATAAGATATCTAAATGCCAACAATTTTTCAAAATAATCATGGTATAATATTGTGACATGGTATTTCTCTATCCCTTTTTGAGACCGCAAAACATAAATGTGGAGCACCTCCAAGATTCAAGCAGCGACTAAACATTATAATTCAGGGTAGAAAAGATCCAGCCATGCTCATATCCAACATTAACTAGACTCAATGCATAAAAATGAAAGTAGTGCTCTCCGGTCTAGTGCTTTTAATAAGAGGGTGATGACTCAACATAAAAGTAAATAGATAGGTCCTCCACAGAGGGAAGCATTTATTTGCAGAGGCGCGAGAGCTCAGAGTTTGAAACAGGATTGACAATATAATTTTTGGTGGTGGACTTTTCTTGTCAATGTTAGGACAAAGGTTTTCAGTATATTCCATGCTAAACATGTTATTGGTGGTGCCCAAACAGAATAGTAAAATTTACTCCTATCCACCATCCATACACAAACCATGGCTGACCGAATCCATGGATGCCTGCCAACATATCAACGGTCCCAAGGAGTTTTGTTTAATTAATTTTGATTATGTAGGGCTGTGCATCCTTTTTACCAGCCTCTCTCGTGCAATGACGGCGAATAAACGACCATCTTGATAATAGCTCACTTATCATGGAAAATATCGATCGCCTCGTCACTCCATGAGCGGGACGAGTGCACAAAGAAGAAGTTTGTTTGAATATTTAGAGGTGGCACATGCAAATTAGTTGGAACGGCAGGATAATACCGCATATAGGTAGGTGCGGTGGACTCATGTGGAATAACCCGGTTTAAGGTTTTGTATGCACAAGCAGCATTTCTGCTTAGTACAGGTGAAGGCTAGCAATAGGTTGAGAAGCGACCGTCTGGAGAGCGAAAACGGTCATGGGGTATGCATTCTGAATAATTAACATTGGACATAGCATGAGTAGGATATAAACACTTTGAATTTAAACATCATGAAGGTTGCATTGGTTTTTAATTAACTACTGTTGGAAATATGCCCTATAGGCAATAATAAATTAGTTATTATCATATTTCCTTGTTCATGATAATCGTTTATTGTCCATGCTGGAATTGTATTGATCGGAAACTCAGATTCATGTGTGGATACATAGAAAACACCATGTCCCTAGTATGCCTCTGATGGACTAGCTCATTGATCAAAGATGGTTAAGGTTTCCTAGCCATGGATATGAGATGTCATGTGATAACGGGGTCACATCATTAGGAGAATGATGTGATGGACAAGACCCAAACTATAAACGTAGCATACGATCATGTCAGTTTATTGCTACAATTTTCTGCATGTCAAGTATCTATTCCTATGACCATGAGATCATGCAACTCACTGGCACCGGAGGAGTACGTTGTGTGTATCAAACGTCGCAACGTAACTGGGTGACTATAAAGGTGCTCTACAGGTATCTCCGAGGGTGTCTATTGGGTTGGCATGGATCAACACTGGGATTTGTTACTCCGTGTGATGGAGAGGTATCTCAGGGCCCACTCGGTAATGCAAAATCACAATAAGACTTGCAAGCAATGTGACTAAGTGTTAGCCATGGGATCTTGTATTACGCAAACGAATAAAGAGACTTGTCGGTAACGAAGTTGAACTAGGTATATAGATACCGACGACCGAATCCCGGGCAAGTAACATACCGAAGAACAAAGGGAACATCATACATGATTAACTGAATCCTTGACATAGAGGTTCAACCGATAAAGATCTTCGTAGAATATGTAGGAACCAATATGGGCATCCAGGTCCCGCTATTGGTTATTGACCGTAGAGGTGTCTCGGTCATGTCTACATAGTTCTCGAACCCGTAGGGTGTGCACACTTAAGGTTCGGTGACGTTTCGGTAGTATAGAGTTATGTATGGTGGTGACTGAAGGTTGTTTGGAGTCCCGTATGAGATCTCGGACATCGCGAGGAGCTCCGAAATGGTCCGAAGGTAAAGATTGATATATGGGATAATAGTTTTTGGTCTCCGGAAGGGTTCCGGAATTCACTGGAAATAGTTTTGGATGTTTCCCGAAATGTTCAGGGTACAAGGACACTTTATTTGGGCCAAGGGGTAAAGCCCATGAGGCTTTAGGAAGGTGCAAAAGGTGTTTGGTGGAGGCCAGGGGCCAGACGCCACGGACCCTGGCGTTTGGGGCCAGACGCCGAGGACCTTGGAGTCTGGTCCTGGAGTCCGAGGAGGACTCTTGCCTTGCAGGCAAACCGACCTTGACGAGATTTTTCTCCAAGTTTCGACCTTAGGGATCAACATATAAATAAACAGGCGGGGCTGGCACTTGGGACACAACAAGAAACCCTAAGCCACATGCTGCCTCTCCTCTAGTTCATAGTTTCTCCTCTAGATCGGTTTCAACGGTGCTTAGGCAAAGCCCTGCTGGAATAGTTCCACCACCATCGCCGCAACACCGTCCCGCTGCCGGAGAACTCGTCTACCTCCCCGCTCCCACTTGCTTGATCAAGAAGGTGGAGATTATCATCAACTTGTACGTGTGCTGAACGCGGAGGTGTCGTCCGTTCGGCGCTAGATCAGAAGGACCGTGATCAATATTGCGAGACGATTCGTGATTGGATCGCGGGACGGATCGTGATGAGATCGCGGGACGGATCGTGATCGGATCGCAGGACGCTCGGCGATTTGGATCATGAAGACGTTCGACTACATCAACCGCGTTTCTTAACGCTTCCCGCTTAGTGATCGACAAGGGTATGTAGATCCACTCTCCCTCTTGTAGAAGCTCATCACCATGGATAGATCTTGCGTGTGCATAGGAATTTTTTTGTTTCCCATGCAACGTTCCCCAACAGTGGTATCAGAGCTAGGTCTATGTGTAGATGAGATCTCGAGTAGAACACAAAGAGTTTGTGGGCGTTGATGCTTAGATTGCTTCCTCCCTTGGTCGTGTTTTGGTTCAGCGGTATTGTGGGATGAAGCGGCTCGGACCAACCTTACTCGTACGCTTACGAGAGACCGGTTCCATCAACTGACGTGTAACTTCATTGCACAAAGATGGTTGGCGGGTGTCTTTCTCCTACGTTAGTTGGATCGGATTCGACAAAGGCGGTCCTTGAGAAGGTTGAAAAGCAATTTATGTATCACCATTGTGGTTTTGCATAGGTGAGAATTGTTCTTGCTAGATACCCGTAACAGCCACATAAAACTTGCAACAAACAATTAGAGGACGTCCAACTTATTTTTGCAGGGTATGTTGTGATGTGATATGGCCAATTACATGATGAGATATATGTGATGTATGAGATGATCATGTGATGTATAGAATATCATGACTTGCATGTCGATGAGTACGGCAACCAGCAGGAACCATAGGGTTGTCTTTAATTATTGTATGACCCGCGTGTCACTCATTAAGCGCTATGTAATGCTTTACTATATCGCTAAACGGTAGCAATAGTAGTATGAGCATGGTGGGTGCGACAACCCCGATGGCAACACGGTGATGGAGATCATGGTGTTATGCTGGTGACGATGGAGATCATGCCGATGCTTTCAAGATGGAGATATCATGTCACTTATGATTTGCATGTGATGTTAATCCTTTTATGCACCTTGTTTTGCTTAGGACGATGGTAGCATTATAAGGTGATCCGTCACTTAATTTCAAGATAAATTGTGTTCTCCCCGAGTGTGCACTGTTGCGAAAGTTCGTCGTGTCGAGACGCCACGTGATGATTGGGTGTGATAGCTCTACATTCACATACAACGGGTGCAAGCCAGTGTTGCACATGCGGAATACTTGGGTTAAACTTGACGAGTCTAGCATGTACATACATGGCCTCGGAACACAAGAGACCGAAAGGTCGAACATGAGTCATATAGTAGATATGATCAACATGATGATGTTCACCATTGAAACCACCTCAACTCACGTAATGATCGGACTTGAGTTGGTGAATTTGGATCATGTATCACTCGAATGACCGGAGGGATGTCAATTCGAGTGGGAGTTCTTAAGTAATATGATTAATTGAATTCATTAACATGAACATAGTTAGTAGTGTCTTTGCAAATTATGTTGTAGCTCACGCTATAGCTCCCTTGAATTTTTATATGTTCCTAGAGAAATAGAGTTGAAAGATGATGGTAGCAATATTGCAGGCTGGGTCCGTGATCTGAGGATTGTCCTCATTGCTGCACAGAAGGCTTATGTCCTTAGTGCACCGCTCGGTGCGCCACCCCCTCTAGCGTCGTCTGTAGATGTTGTGAACATCTGACAGGCACGTTTCCAGGACTACTTGATAGTTTAGTGCGTCATGCGTTATGTCTTAGAATTGAGGCTCCAAAACGTTTTGAACGTCACGGAACATATGAGATGTTCTAAGGGCTGAAATTGGGACCTCGGGCTCATGCCCGTGTTGTGAGATATGAGATCTCCAACAAGATTCTTTCTCTCCAAGATGAAGGAGAATAGCTCAATCGTTGAGCATGTGCTCAGATTGTCTGGGTGCTACAGTCGCTTGAATCGAGTGGGAGTTGATCTTCCAGATAAGATAGTGATTGATATAGTTCTCCGAGTCACTATCACTAAGCTACTAGAACTTCGTGATGAACTATAATTATGCCAGGGATGGAAATGATGATCCTTGAGCTGTTCGCGATGTTTGACACCGCGAAGGTAGAAATCAAGAAGGAGCATCAAGTGTTGATGGTTAGTAAAACCACTAGTTTCGAGAAGGGAAAGGGCAAAGGAGGGAAACTTCATGGATGACAAGTCAGTTGCTGCTCTAGTGAAGCAACCCAAAGTTGAACCCAAACCTGAGACTAAGTGCTTCTATTATGGGGAGAGCGGTCGCTGAAGCGGAACAACCCTAGATAGTTGGTAGATAAGAAGGCTGGCAATGTCGACAGAAGTATATTTTGATATACGTGTTATTGATGTGTACCTTGCTAGTACTCCTAGTAGCACCTGGGTATAGGATACCGGTTCAGTTGGTGAATGTTAGTAACTCGAAATAAAAGCTATAGAATAAAAGGAGACTAGCTAAGGGTGAGGTGACGATGTTTGTTGGAAATGTTTCCAAGGTTGATGTGATCAACATCGCACACTCTCTCTACCTTCGGGATTAGTGACAAACCTAAATGTTATTTGGTGTTTGCGTTAAGCATGAACATGATTAGATCATGTTTATCGCAACACGATTATTCATTTAAGTTAGAGAATAATGGTTATTCTGTTTACGTGAATAATACCTTCAATGGTCATGCACCCAGTGAGAATGGTTTGTTGAATCTTGATCGTAGTAATACACATGTTCATAACATTGATGCCAAAAGATACAAAGTTAATAATGATAGTAGCACATACTTGTGGCACTGACGCTAAATGTCAAATTGGTACAAATCGCATGAAGAAACTCCATGCTGATGGATCTTTGGACTCATTCGATTTCGAATCGGTTGAGACATGTGAACCATGCCTCTTGGGCAAGATGACTAAGGACCCCGTTTTCTGGTTTGATGGTGCGGGCAAGTGATTTATTGGAAATGATACATGTTGATGTATGCAATCCAATGAGTCTTGTAGATTGCGGTGGATATCATTATTTTCTTACCTTCACTGATGATTTGAGTAGATAATAGTGTATATTTACTTAATAAAACACAAGTCTGAATCGTTTGAAAAGTTCAAGCAAATTCAGAGTGAAGTTTAAGATCATCGTGACAAGAAGATAAAAATGTCTACGATATGATCGTGGAGGTGAATATCAGAGTTACGAGTCGGGGATACAACTTTAGACAATGTGAAAGTTGTTTCACAACTCACGCCACCTAGAACACCATGGTGTGATGTTGTGTTCAAATGTCATAGTCGTGCTCTATTGGATATGGTGCTTACTATGATGTCTCTTATCGTTTTGCCACTATCGTTTTAGGGTTATGCATTAGAGACAACGACATTCACTTTAAATAGGGCACCATCTAAATCCGTTGATATGACATAGCATGAATTATAGTTTGATAGAAACCTAAGCCGTCATTTCTTAATGTTTGGGGCTGCTACGCTTATGTGAAAAAAGGTTTTCACCTAATGAGCTCGAACCCAAAGCGAACAAATGCATCTTCATGGAATACCCTAAGAACAGTTGGGTATACCTTCTATCTCAGATCCGAGCACAAAGTGTTTGTTACTAAAACGGGTTCTTTCTCGAGAAAGAGTTTCTCTCGAAAGAATTGAGTGGGAGGAAGATAGAACTTGATGAGGTTGTTGAACCTTTGTTCAACCAGAGAGTAGCACAACGCAGAAAGACGTTTCTCTGGAGCCTACGTCAGTTGAAGAGGAAGTTAATGATGATGATCATGAAGCTTCGGATCAAGTTACTATCAAACCACGTAGGTCGACAAGGACGTGTGCTGCTCCTGAGTGGTACGACAACCCTATCTTGGAGGTCATGTTGTTGGACAATGATGAAACTACAAGCTATGGAGAAGCGATGATGGGCCCAGATTCCGACATATGGTTAGAGGGCATGAAATCCGAGAAAGGATCCATGGATGAAAACCAAGTATAGACTTTGGTAGACTTGCTCGTTGGACGGCAGGTCGTCAAGTACGAATGGACCTTTAAGATGAAGACATACGCTGATAGTAAATGTCATCATTTATAAAGCTCGACTTGTTGCAAAGAAGTTTCCGACAAGTTCAAGGAGTTGACTGCGATGAGACTTTCTCACTCATAGCAATGCTAAACTCTTTTGGAATTATGTTAGCAGTTGGACATTTTTCAATTATGAAATCTGGCAGATGGATGTCAAAACATCGTTTCCTTCACAGTTTACTTGAGGAAAGGTTGTATGTGATACAACAGAAGGTTTTGTCAGTCCTAAGGATGCTAAAAGTGTGCGAGCTTCAGCAATCCTTCTATGGGCTAGAGTAAGCATCTCGGAGTTGGAATATATGCTTTGACGAGGTGATCAAAGTTTTTGAGTCTATACAAAGTTTATGAGAAACTTGTATTTGCAATAAAGTGAGTGGGAGCACTATAGAGTTTCTGATAAGCATATGTGGATGACATATTGTTGATCGGAAATGATGTACAATTTATGGAAAGCATAAACGGTTGTTTGAAAAGAGCTTTTCAAAGGAAAACTTGGATAAAGCTACCTAATTGCTGAGCATTAAGATCTATAGAGATAGATCAACATGCTTGATGAGACTTTCAATGAGTACATACCTTGACAAGATTTTGAAAGAGTTCAAAATGGATTAGTCAGAGAAAGAGTTCTTGCCTGATTTGTAAGGTGTGAAGTTGAGTAAGACTCAAAGCTCGACCACGACAGAAGAAAGAGAAAGGGCGAAGGTCGTCCCCTATGCTTTAGCCATAGGCTCTATATAGTATGCCATGCTGTATACCACATCTGTGTGTGCCTTGCCATGAGTCCGTCAAGGGGTACAAGAGTGATCCAGGAGTGGATCACTGGACAACAGTCAAGATTATCCTTAGTAACTAAAATACTAAGGAAATATTTCTCGATTATGGAGGTAATAAATAGTTCGTCGTAAAGAGTTACGTTGATGCAAGCTTTAACACCAATCCGGATGACTCTTAGTAGCAATCTGGATACGTATAGTGGAGCAACCATTTGGAATAGCTCCAAGTGGAGTGTGGTAGCAGTGTCTACAGTATGACATAGAGATTTGCAAACTACACACGGAACTAAATGTCGCAGACCCGTTGACTAAAAGACCTCTCTCACATGCAAAGCATGATCGAGCCCCATAACTCATTGGGTGTTAGATTCATAACAATGTGAATCACATGGTGATGTGAACTAGATTATTGACTCTAGTGCAAGTGGGAGACTGTTGGAAATATGCCCTAGAGGCAATAATAAAATAGTTATCATCATATTTGCTTGTTCATGATAATCGTTTATTATCGATGCTGGAATTCTATTGATCGGAAACTCAGATACATGTGTGGATACATAGACAACACCATGTCCCTAGTATGCCTCTGATGGACTAGCTTGTTGATCAAACATGGTTAAGGTTTCCTAGCCATGGATATGAGATGTCATTTGATAATGGGGTCACATCATTAGGAGAATGATGTGATGGACAAGACCCAAACTATAAACGTAGCATATGATCGTATCAGTTTATTGCTATAGTTTTCTGCATGTCAAGTATCTGTTCCTATGACCATGAGATCATGCAACTCACTGACACCGGAGGAGTACCTTGTGTGTATCAAACGTCGCAACGTAAGTGGGTGACTATAAAGGTGCTCTACAGGTATCTTCGAGGGTGTCTATTGGGTTGGCATGGATCAACACTGGAATTTGTTACTCCGTGTGACGGAGAGGTATCTCAAGGCCCACTCGGTAATGCAACATCACAATTAGCCTTGCAACCAATCTGACTAAGTGTTAGCCATGGGATCTTGTATTACGGAACGAGTAAAGAGACTTGCCGGTAACGAGGTTGAACTAGGTATATAGATACCGACGATCGAATCTTGGGCAAGTAACATACCGAAGAACAAAGGGAACAACATACGGGATTAACTGAATCCTTGACATAGAGGTTCGACCGATAATGATCTTCATAGGGAAATTTATACGAAGAAGAAGACAAGGTAATATTGGCTCTTTTATTATATCGAATAAAGAATGAAGAAGCCACTCAACAATTTCATCGTGGTCTTCTCCTGTCATTACTCAACAAAAGGGAAAATAAATTCACAGAAACATACTGAAATATTTTTGGAGCTTTTGTTTTTCTCAAGCAAGCAAAAATAAACCAAGGCAAAACAAGAACGAGAAAGACTATTTACATGGGAAAGCTCCCAGCATGCAATAGCGAATCTTTTGGGGTTTTCTTTTTAGTACTATAGCTAATTAAACGGAAAAAGAAAACCGAAAAGAAGCGATAAATATTTTGGGGTTTTCAAAAAATTTCAAACACACAAGAAGAATACAGAAAAATAAAGCTAACATGGATATACAATGAAAGTGGATGAACACCAACAATCTATATGAAGTATGTGAATATGAATGTAATGTCGGTGAGAGATACATACTCCCCCAAGCTTAGGATTTTTCCTAGCTTGGTAATCACCACTGCTGATCTGGGTAATAGTTGAAGTGGTAGCTCATGGAGGCATTCCTTGCTGCCTCCTCGGCCAAGCGAGTAGCCTCCACTGTGTGTTTGTAATCCCGCACCTCGTCCTCAAGGACATAGTATCTTTGTCGAGCCCAAAAATCAAAAAGGGAAGGTGCAGGCAATGTAACAGAAACATGTGTATATTTATTAAACGTTAGGTTGTACTCATAGCCTCTAGCGCACCTTACAATATATTCATGAGAACACATAGCTTCAAAATCTAGATATCTATTAGGCAAATTGGGATCATAAGGTTGAGGTGACACTCCCAATTGTGCACCTATGCGGAAAGCATAAATTCCTGCACACAATTCACCGCCCAAGAGTTGGAGTGCAAACTTCGGGCAACAATTGCACCAAGGTTAAAGTGTCATTCTCCTGTCACAGCAGTATGAATAAGGCTCAAGTCAATAGCACATAGCGTACTACAATCTTTCTTTCCTACTACAGATTTTTCCATTAAACAATGCAAAGTAACGAATAGAGGGAAAATGAATGCTTTTAATTCTGGACTGAATTACTCCCCTATCTTCTCATACGCAAAGAATCTCGAGGAACATATTATAATCAGTTTTGGAGGGTTTCTCGAGCGAGCCCCAAAGGGGAAGTTTGCATGCAATAGAGAATTATTCTAGAGTCATGCTAAAAGGTTTATCATAAAGTTTAAATAACAATCTCGAAGCACGCGATTGATAATGAAATTCATGCGTGAATGTACGGGTAAGGTTATATTGTTGGACACACTTATCTACAAGGAAGTCGGTGAGGCCGGTATTATAAATGAAATGATTAAATTCCTCCTTGATACCTGCACCTATCATGAACTCATCGCTTGGACACCGACACGATTTTGCATCGGCCATGACTATCTGATTGGCCGGGGGCTCAATGTAGGCTTGTCGTACCAAACCTCCGCTAGACGACTCGCCTGAACTACGCCTCTTTGAGGAGTTCCTCTTAAGAAACTCATATTCCTAAACACAATTTTCTGAAATTTTTGAGCCACAAATTTATGCCAATAAAATTTTATAAGATTGATAGCAACTACTCATATAAGTACCTAGAGGTTATATCAAACATTCCTACTACTTGGAACCCAAAGAATTTATCATGCAAGCTCATTTTATATAGCAAAAGTGCAAAAATTGATGCAAAATATAAACCACTAAAGGAAAAACTAATTAGAGGAATGGAGGAGCCACATACCAAGGAACAATTCCTTAAAACAGTTTCGGAAATGGAGTTCCGAGCAAAGAGGTCGAAAATTCCAGTTTCAGGTGGAAGAACACAAGAGAGAGAGAGAGAGAGAGCTAGAGAATTTTTTCTAGAGTTAGGAGAAGAAGTGAGCTGAAGGGATAAGGTAGGGGGGCTATGGGCCCCACAAGCCATCAAGGTGCGACCTAGGGGGCGCCCTGTTGGCTTGTGGCCCACAGGTGCATCTCCTTGCTATAATTTTTATGCCAAAAAATCTTATATATTCTAGAAAAGTTCATGTCAAATTTTTGTGGCAATCTGAGGCTTTTTATTTTTGGGTCATTTTTCATGCACTAGAAAAATAGAAAACATGAAATTTATGGCATTTTATTTCATAATAACTAAGAATAACTTGTGATACAGAGAGTTGTGAATACTCAATTCATCAATCGCATGTCTTTCGAAAAGGATTCACTAATATGGTTGATCAAATCTTATTAATAACCGTTTTCGATTAAGTTGAAACCGATTTTTTTGTATATCACTAGGTTATCTTAATGGGGATTTGCATCTCCTCAACAATAAGATTATAGTATTCCTTTTTCTTGGTAGTAGTTATAAGGATTTTAAAATCTCAAATGATGACCGTGAGAATAAGCTCAATGACATTAATATTGTTAACCAAAGTTTGCTTCTTCAGAAAATTTACTATATATTGCTTGCCATTAACATGAAAATTCACCTTGCTTTTGTTGCAATCAATAACAGCCCCTCTAGTATTTAGAAAAGGTCTACCAATGATTGTCGGCGTATTGTCATCCTCGGGCATACCAAGAATAACAAAATCGGTCAAAATAGTAACATTTGCAAGGTATTGTGGGTATACTCGGATCTCCGAACTTCTTAGGTACTCCACCATAGAAAGAATTATTAGCAAGCATAGTAGCAATTTGAGTTTGAGGTATTTTTCTTTTGTTGGTAATGATATATTTCATATACTTAGCATAAGGAGGCATTTTTAATATATCAGTCAAGCGAGTGCGCAAAAGGATGAGTTCAATCATTTCAGCAAAATGTTCAAAATCTTCATCGTCCTTACTTTTAGAAGACTTACGAGGAAGTGGCATGTGTTTTTGAACCCATGGCTCTCTTTCCCTACCATGTTTTCTAGCAACAAAGTCTCTCTTATCATAATGTTTATTTTGGGGATGTGGGTTTGATGACCCACAAGTATAGGGGATCTATTGTAGTCCTTTCGATAAGTAAGAGTGTCGAACCCAACGAGGAGCAGAAGGAAATGACAAGCGGTTTGTAGTAAGGTATTCTCTGCAAGCACTGAAATTATCGGTAACAGATAGTTTTGTGATAAGAGAATTCGTAACAAGTAACAAGTAACAAGTGTAGCAAAGGTGCAACAAGGTAGCCCGATATTTTTTGTAGCAAAGGACAGGCCTCGAAAAACTCTTATATGACGCAAAGTGCTCCCGAGGACACATGGGAATTACCGTCAAGCTAGTTTTCATCATGCTCATATGATTCGTGTTCGTTACTTTGATAATTTGATATGTGCGTGGACCGATGCTTGGGTGCTGCCCTTACATGGAAAAACCTCCCACTTATGATTAACCCCTATCGCAAGCATCCGCAACTACGAAAGAAGAATTAAGGTAAACCTAACCATATCATGAAACATATGGATCCAAATCAGCCCCTTATGAAGCAACGCATAAACTAGGGTATAAGCTTCTGTCACTCTAGCAACCCATCATCTACTTGTTACTTCCCAATGCCTTCCCCTAGGCCGAAATAATGGTGAAGTGTTATGTAGTCGACGTTCACATAACACCACTAGAGGAGAGACAACATACATCTCATCAAAAAATCGAACGAATACCAAATTCACATGATTACTTATGACAAGACTTATCCCATGTCCTCAGGAACAAACGTAACTACTCACAAAACATGTTCATGTTCAAGATCAGAGGAGTATTAATCATCATAAAGGATCTGAACATATTATCTTTCACCAAATAAACCAACTAGCATCAACTACAAGGAGTAATCAACACTACTAGCAACCCACAGGTACCAATATGAGGTGTTGAGACAAAGATCGGATACAAGAGATGAACTAGGGTTTGGAGAGGAGATGGTGCTGGTGAATATGTTGATGGAGATTGACCCCCTCTTGATGGGAGGATCATTGGTGATGACGATGGCTTCGATTTCCCCCTCCGTGAGGGAAGTTTCCCCGACAGGACCACCCTGCCGGAGCTCTAGATTGGTTCCACCCAAGTTCCACCTCGAGACGATAGCGCTTCGTCCTGAAAGCTCTCTTCTTATTTATTTTTCCTGGTCAAAACGCTTCATATAGGAGAATATGGGCGTTGGAGGAGCCAGAGGGGCCCGACAAGTCTGCTAGGCGCGACCAGGGTGGGCGACCGCGCCTAGCAGGCTTGTGGCTTGCTGGTGGCCCCCCTCTGGTTGATTCTTGTGCCAATATTTTTTATCAATTCCAAAAATATTCTTCGTAAGTTTTCAAGACTTTTGAAGTTGTGCACAATAGGTATCTCAAATTTGCTCCTTTTCCAGTCCAGAATTCCAGCTGCCGGCATTCTCCCTCTTCATGTAAACCTTGTAAAATAAGAGAAAAAGGCATAAGTATTGTACCATAACGTGTAATAACAGCCCATAATGCAATAAATGTCAATATAAAAGCATGATGCAACATGGATGTATCAACTCCCCCAAGCTTAGACCTCGCTTGCCCTCAAGCGAAAGCCGAGATCGATGAATATGACCACATGTTTAGAGATAGAGGTGTCGATAAAATAAAATACAGACATGAGGGCATCATGATCAACTTTAGAACAATAATACTCATTGTATGAAATTATTTATATTCGAGTAACAATTCATTCACAAGATAAAGTATGAGCCAAGAACTCTATTGACAACCAACAAACTATGATCTCAGTCATTGAAGCAATTGACAATTTTCCGTAACATCGGAAAGAGTCAATATAAGAGCTTGTAAAGCAAATCCACATACTCAATCATCTTTTAGTCTTTCACAATTGCTAGCACTCACGCGGTACCCACGATTTCAAAGCTTCAATCAAACACAGAGGAAGATAGGGACTTATAGTATTTCCTCCCAACTATTCACCTCAAGGGTGATGTCAACTATAATAACCCATGGTCACCCACATTCGAGTGGCTATATAAGTCTAGATCATTCCCCAACACATAATGGTTGCCAAGAGAGATGAAATATAGGAATTGGTGAAGACCACCATGACTCTTGCATAAAGGTAAGTACTAAAAAGTAAAAGTAACACATAGGCCCTTCGCAGAGGGAAGCAGAGGTTTCCATGCGCTTTTTGTTTTTGGATACACAAGCTCTTAGTGCAGAGGAACGCCGTGTTGTATTGCCCTTTGTGATAGCAACCTTTATTATGCAGTTTGTCGCTTTTATTTCTTCACTATCACAAGTTCGTACAATGCTTATTTCCCTTACAATAAAAGATTACATATATTTAGGAGCAATTTTCATTGCCTTTTTTGCACCGATGACAACTTACTTGAAGGATCTTATTCAATCCATAGGTAGGTATGGTGGACTCTCATGGCAAAAACTGGGTTGAGGTGTTTGGATGCACAAGTAGTATCTCTACTTGGTGCGGAAGTTTGGCTAATGTGAGGTGGAAGCAAGCACGACATAATGGAGGATCTAAAACCATATAACTTATATACGGATGCAAGCAAACATAACCTATTATGTTGTCTTCCTTGTCTAACATCAACTTCTTGGAATGTAATATTGTAATGAGTGGTCACAATCATAAAAGATGTGCAAGATAATATATTTATACGTGAATCTCTCTTTCTTTGTCACTTCCTTTCAATTGCACCAATGACCAATTACTATGCTTGTTAACTCCCAACAAATTTCAATCACCATACTTTTTATATGTGAAGTCATTTCTCCCCATAAGGTCATTATGTATTCTATTTGCTTTAGTTCTATTATACTTTGTTGCTTTCAAGAGCATAGTAATCTAGCAAAGCCCTTTCATCAAAACTACTTTTTATTATATAACTCTCGGACTTGCTTACATAAGGGGAGCAAAAGCAAAAACTAAAAGGTAGATCATACTAAAACTTTTATTCTACTAGATCAAAACAAAAACAAAAAGATCAAACTAGGAAAGTAAAAACAAAAAGGAAAAAGTAAAAAATGTATGGTGTGATACGATACCGGGGCACCTCCCCCAAGCTTGTCACAAGACAAGGGGAGTGCCCATACCCATGTATTCAGGTGTCCTTCTTTGGAAGTGATGGTGCGATGTTCTTGGCAATGATACCCTTTAGAATGTGATTCTCCTCTTCAAGCTTATTATTTTGCTGCCTGAGATCCATTATTTCCTTGTGCAATTTTCCATTGACAGATAGAGATCCCTTCACCGAGGGAAGTTTCATTGCTGCGGGTGAAAAAAATAACACTCTTTTTCAAGTTTTCATAAGTAAGGAATTTAGCATTGGGAGGAATAATTGAATTTGGTATTACTGTGCTCAGAAGTTCCTCCAACATGGCCCCAGGTTGTGAATGAGAGTTAACTTCTTGGTCTTCCTCCATGGCATCCACCCTTTTTAAGTTAGCATCCATATCCTCCTCCATGGTTGGCCCAAAGTGGTTAGCTTCAATGTATGCCTCAGGCTCCTATGCCGGGTGAGAAACACGACTCTCCCCGGTCGACTCTTGGGACAACATCTTGCTCTAAATCTGCTACAGAAACAACTTAAAACGAAAACAAGAGGTACTGTCGTGATACGAAAGTCGAAACCTTCGGGAGATTATATAATGAATTTTCGCTGACCCGAAGGGGTGTTCCACAAGAAAACGGAGTCCAGGGGCGCACGGGGTGGTGACAAGCCCCCTAGGCACGACCAGGAGGTGGTCGTGCCTAGCAGGCTTGTCGCCTCCCCATGCATCCTTCGGACTGCTTCTTATTTTCCTAATTTTTTAAATATTCCAAAACTGAATAAAATTGCTACTCGAAAACTTTTGGAGTCGGTTTACTTACCGTACCATGTACCTATTCCTTTTCAGAGTCTGAAATGTTCTGGTAAGTCTCCCTAATATGCTCTTCGGGAGTTATGGTATTGATAGCATTGGTTTCAACATTAATGGAAGTACCTGAAATATAGTGTTTGATTCTTTAACCATTTACCACCTTTGGATTTGTACCTTCTACGTTGTTAATCTTGATGGCACCGGAGCAATATACCTCCTCAACGATGTATGGTCCTTCCCATTTAGAGAGAAGTTCTCCTGCAAAAAATCTTAACCGAGAATTGTATAGCAAGACATGATCACCTACATTGAATCCATGCTTTTGTATCCTTTTATCATGCCATCTCTTAACTTTTCTTTAAACAGCTTGGCATTCTATAGGCCTAGGTTCTCCATTCATCAAGTGAGCTAATGTCAAATAACCTATTCTCACCAAAAAGTTTGAAATCATAGTTGAGCTCTTTGATTGCCCAAAAAGCTTTATGCTCTAGCTCTAGAGGTAAGTGACATTATTTACCATAAACCATTTTATACAGAGACATACCCATAGGATTCTTTTAAGCAGTTCTATAAGCCCATAATACATCGTCAAGTTTCTTAGACTAATTCTTCCTAGATCTATTAACCGTCTTTTGCAAGATCAATTTAATTTCTCTATTGCTTAATTCTACTTGACCACTAGACTGAGGATGATAAGTAGATGCAATTCTATGATTAACATCATATTTAGCAAGCAATTTATGGAAAGTACCATGAATAAAATGTGAACCACCATTAGTCATTAAATACATGGGGACTCCAAATCTAGGGAAAATAACTTCTTTAAGCATCTTAGTAGAGGTGTGATGATCAGCACTGCTAGTTGTAATAGCTTCTACCCACTTAGTAATATAATCAACAGCAACTAATATATGAGTATACCCGTTGGACGTTGGAAAAGGTCCCATATAATCAAAACCCCAAACATCAAATGGTTCAATAACAAGAGAGTAATTCATAGGCATTTCCTGACGTCTACTAATATTGCCAATTCTTTGACATTCATCACATGACAAGACAAACTTACGAGCATCCTTGAAGAGAGTAGGCCAATAAAAACCAGATTGTAATACCTTATGTGCAATTCTATCTCCAGCATGGTGTCCTCCATAGGCCTCGGAATGACACTTCCGTAGGATCTGTTCCTGTTCATGCTTAGGTACACAATGTCTAATAACACCATCTACTCCTTCTTTATAAATGTGTGGGTCATCCCAGAAGTAATGTCTTAAATCATAGAAAAACCTTTTCTTTTGTTGGTATGTGAAACTAGGCAGTATAAATTTAGCAACAATGTAATTAGCATAATCAGCATACCAAGGAGCATTATGATAAGCATTTATGACAGCTAATTGTTCATAAGGAAAACTATCATTAATAGGTAGTGGGTCATCAAGAACATTCTCTAACCTAGACAAGTTATCTGCTACGGGGTTATCATCACCCTTCCTATCAACAATATGCAAATCAAATTCTTGTAGCAGAAGAACCCACCTGATAAGTCTAGGTTTAGCATCTTTCTTTTCCATGAGATATTTGATAGCAGCATGATCAGTGTGAATAGTTACTTTAGAATCAACAATATAGGGTCTAAACTTATCACAAGCGAACACGACTACTAAAAGTTCATTTTCAGTGGTAGCTTAGTTTCTGTGAGCACTATCTAAAGTTTTGCTATCATAATGAATAACATTTAATTTATTATCAACTCTTTGTCCTAGAACAACACCAACATCATAGTCACTAGCATCACACATAATTTCAAAAGGTAGATTCCAATCTGGTGGTTGAACAACAGGTGCAGAAATCAAAGCATTCTTGAGAATTTCAAAAGCTTCTACACAATCATCATAAAAAATGAAGGGAACATATTTTTGTAAAATATTAGCGGGAGACCTAGAAATATTAGAGAAATCTTTAATAAATCTCTTATAGAAACCTGCATGACCAAGGAAACTTCTTATACCTCTGATATCCATAGGACACGACATTTTTTCAATAGCATCAACTTTAGCCTTATCAACTTCAATACCTCTTTCGGAAATTTTATGTCCCAAGACAATGCCTTCATTCACCATAAAGTGGCACTTCACCCAATTCAAGACAAGATTGGTTTCTTCACATCTCTGCAAAACTCGATCAAGGTTTCTCAAACAATGATCAAAAGAAGTTCCGTAAACGGAAAAATAATCCATGAAAACCTCAACAGTCCTTTCACAAAAATCATAGAATATAACAGTCATGCATCTTTGAAAGGTAGCAGGTGCATTGCATAAACCAAAAGTCATATGTCTATAAGCAAAGGTACCAAAAGGGCAGGTAAAGGTGGTCTTTTCTTGGTCCTCTTTTGACACAGGTATTTAAGAGAAACCAAAATAACCATCTAGAAAGCAGAAATGTGTGTGTTTAGATAATCTTTCTAGTATTTGATCAATAAAAGGTAGAGGGTAATGATCTTTCCTAGTAGCTTTATTCAATTTCCTAAACTCAATTACCATTCTATAACCTATAACAATTCTCTGCGGGGTCAATTCAATTTTATCATTAGGGACTACGGTAATATCTCCTTTCTCAGGGACACAATGAACGGGACTAACCCATCTACTATCGAGAATAGGGTAAATGATACCTACCTCCAGAATCTTTAATATTTCATTTCTTACCACTTCCTTCATTTTAGGATTCAACCATCGTTGATGATCAACAACTGGTTTAGCATCAGGCTCCATTTTAATTTTGTGCTGACATAGAGTGGGACTAATGCCCTTAAGATCATCAAGAGTATATCCAATAGTAGCACGGTGCTTCTTCAGAGTTTTCAATAATCTCTATTCTTCATGCTTTGAAAGGTTAGCACTAATAATAACAGGATATATCTTCATCAAGATAAGCATATTTCAAAGTATCTGGTAATTGTTTAAGCTCAAACACGGGATCACCCTTGGGTGGAAGAGGATCCCCAAGTATTTCAACAGGCAAGTTGTGTTTCAGAATAGGATGCTGATCAAAGAAAATCCTATATATTTCATTCCTTTCATTCATATGCATGCCATTTTCATGGTCTAGCAAATATTGCTCGAAAGGATCAGTAGGAGTCACAACAATAGAGGTAAGACCAATAATTTCATCCTTACTAGGCAATTCTTTATCTTGGGTTGCCTACAAAATTTAGAGAAATTAAACTCATGAGGTGTATCCCCAAAACATATGGTAACTGTTTCCTTCTCACAATCTATCCTGACATTAATGGTATTCAAGAAGGGTCTACCAAATATAATGGGACAAAAATCATCTTGTGGGGAACCAAGAACAAGAAAATCAGCAGGATATTTTATTTTCCCACACAAGACTTCAACATCTCTAATAATCCCTACTGGTGATATAGTATCTCTATTAGCAAGTTTAATTGTAACATCAACTTCCTCTAACTCAACTGGTGCAATATCATTCATAATCTCTTTATCTAAGGAAAAGGGAATTGCACTCACACTAGCACCCATATCACATAAGCCATGATAACAATGATCTCCTATTTTAACAAAAACGACAGGCGTGCCAACAACGGGTCTATGTTTATCTTTAGCATTAGGTTTAGCAATTTTATCAGCTTCATCACAAAATTGAATAACATGCCCATCAATATTATCAACCAAGAGATCCTTAACCATAGTAATGCTAGGCTCAACTTTAATTTTCTCAAGGGGTGTAGGTGTTCTAGCATAGCTCTTACGAACCACAGTTGAAGCTTTAGCATGATCCTTTATTCTAATAGGGAAAGGTGGTTTCTCAATATAAGGAGTGGGAATAACAGGATCAACATTATAAGTAATAGTTTCTCTTCAACTTTAATAGGTTCAACTACTTTCACTTCAATGGGAGGATGATATTTAAACCACTTCTCCTTGGGGAGATCAACCTGAGAAGCAAAAGAAGATACTATCTCAGAGTCAAGTCCATATTTAGTGCTAAATTCATGAAAGGCATTGGTGTCTATGAATGATTTAACACAATCAAACTTATGGTTCATACCTGATTCCTTACCTTCACTGAGTTCCCAATCTTCAGAGTTGTGTTTAATTCTTTCCAATAAATCCCATTTGAAGTCAATATCCTTCTTCATAAAGGAACCAACACAAGAAGTATCGAGCATGGATTGATCATTACGAGAATGTCGAACATAAAAATTCTGAATAATAATTTCTCTCGAGAGCTCATGATTGGGGCATGAATATAACCTTGAATTATGCCTCCCCAAGATTGAGTGATTCTTTCTCCTTCACGAGGCCAGAAATTATAAATAGAATTCCGATCACGATGAAGTAGATGCATAGGGTAGAAATTCTAATGAAATTCCATCTTCAATCAGTTGTAGCTCCATGATACAATATCATCACATAGCCTATACCATGTCAATGCCTTTTCCTTAAAAGATAAAGGAAAAACCTTCTTCTTAACGTGATCCTCAGGCATACCTGCAAGCTTAAATAATCCACAAACTTCATCCACATAGATTAGATGTAAATCAGGATGTAGTGTTCCATCTCTTGCATAAGGATTAGCTAGCAGTTTCTCTATCATACCCGAAGGAATTTCATAATAAATATTTTAAGTAGGTTAAGTGAGTTGAGATACAACTCTTTATGTTTTCGTTCGAGGTAAAGATACCTCGAACAAGCCCCTAGGAGGATTACTTTCCATAGTGACAAGTGACAGCAATTTTAGCACACTATATAAATTTTCCTTACCAAATTCCACTTACCAAAGGTGCTTCACTCCCAGGCAACGATGCCAGAAAAGAGTCTTGAGGACCCACAAGTATAGGGGGTATATTATAGTCCTCTCGATAAGTAAGAGTGTCGAACCCAACGGGGAGCAAAAGGAAATGACAAGCGGTTTCCAATAAGGTATTCTCTGCAAGCACTGAAATTATCGGTAACAAATAGTTTTGTGATAAGATAATTCGTAACGAGTAACAATTACAAGTGTAGAAAAGGTTAAGCAAGGTAGCCCAATCCTTTTATAGCAAAGGAAAGGCCTGGACAAACTCTTATATGAAGCAAAGCACTCATGAGGACACATGGGAATTTCCGTCAAGCTAGTTTTCATCATGCTCATATGATTCGCGTTCGTTACTTTGATAATTTGATATGTGGGTGGACTGGTGCTTGGGTGCTTCACTTACTTGGACAAACCTCCCACTTATGATTAACCCCTATCGCAAGCATCCACAACTACGAAAGAAGAATTAAGGTAAACCTAACCATAACATGAAACATATGGATCCAAATCAGCCCCTTATGAAGAAACACATAAACTAGGGTTTAAGCTTCTGTCACTCTAGCAACCCATCATCTACTTATTACTTCCCAATGCCTTCCCCTAGGCCCAACACTAAAGAACACTTCACCATTATTTGGGACTAGGGGAAGGCATTGGGAAGTAATAAGTAGATGATGGGTTGCTAGAGTGGCAGAAGCTTAAACCCTAGTTTATGCGTTGCTTTGTAAGATGCTGATTTGGATCCATATGTTTCATGCTATAGTTAGGTTTACATTAATTCTTCTTTCGTAGTTATGGATGCTTGCGATAGGGGTTAATCAGAATTGGGAGGTATGTCCAAGTAAGGGAAGCACCCAAGCACCGGTCCAACCACATATCAAATTATCAAAGTAAAGAATGTGAATCAAATGAGCATGATGAAAACTAGTTTGACATAAATTCCCATGTGTCCTCGGGAGCGCTTTGCTTCATATAAGAGTTTGTCCAGGCCTGTACTTTGCTATAAAAAGGATTGGGCTACCTTGATGCACCTTTGCTACACTTGTTACTTGTTACTCATTACGAATTATCTTATCACAAAACTACCTGTTACCGATAATTTCAGTGCTTGCAGAGAATACCTTACTGGAAATTGCTTGTCATTTCCTTCTGCTCCTCATTGGGTTCGACACTCTTACTTATGGAAAGGACTACGATAGATCCCCTATACTTGTGGGTCATCATCTCTGTCAAACAACCCTGCAATAAAATACAAGAAATCTCTTGTGTCCCCAACACACCCAATACAATGGCAAATTGTATAGGTGCACTAGTTCGGCGAAGAGATGATGATACAAGTGCAATATCGATGATAGATATAGGTTTTTGTAATCTGAAAAAAACAAAAAACAGCAAGGTAGCAAGTGTAAAACAACGAGCAAAATGGTATATAAATGCTTGGAAACAAGGCCTAGGGTTCGTACTTTCGCTAGTGCAATCTCACAACAATGCTAATATAATTGTATCACATAACCATCCCTCAATGTGCAACGAAGAATCACTCCAAAGTTCTTATCCAGCAGAGAACATAAGAAGAAATTGTTCGTAGGGTATGAAACCACCATAAAGTTATCCTTTCCGATCGGTCTATCCAAGAGTTTGTACTAAAATAACACCAAGTTATCCTTTCCCATCGATCTTACCAATAGTTCGTACTAGAATAACACCATATGATACGCATCAACCAACTCTAATGTCACCTAGATACTCCAATGTCACCACAAGTATCCATGAGTTAATTATACGATATGCATCAAACAACTTCAGATTCATAATACTCAATCCAACACAAAGAACCTCAAAGAGTGCCCCAAGATTTCTATCGGAGAACAAGGTATGAAAATGTGAAATCAACCCCTATGCATAGATCCCCAAGGTCATCGGAATCCGCAAGTTGAAGCCATAACATATATCAAGTGAATCACTTGAATACCCCAATGTCACTATGGGTATCCGCATGCAAGACAGACATCAAGTACTCTCAAATCCATAAAAGTGTTCAATCCGATAATAACAAAATCTCAAAGGGAAAACTCAATTCATCACAACAAGATAGAGAGGGGTAAACACCATGTGATCCAACTATATTAACAAAGCACGTGATACATCAAGATCGTGCCATGTCAAGAACATGAGAGAGAGAGAGAGAGATTGAACACATAGCTACTAGTACAAACCATCAACCCCGAGGGTGTACTACTCCCTCCTCATCATGGCCTCCGTCGGGATGATGTAGATGGCCACTGAAGATGATGTACCCTCTCTGGCAGGGTACTAGAACGCCACCAGATTGGTTTTTCATCGATACAGAGAGTTGCGGCGGCAGAACAAGGAGTCTTGGGTTATTTATGATGGTTTGTGTATTTATAGGATTTTTGAGTGTCGGTTTCACGTGAAGATGGGCCACGAGCAGAGAACAAGACACTAGGAGTGCTCCGGAGGGGCCTGGCGTGCCCTGGTGGGTTGTGCCCACTGTCGGTGTAGAAATCGGCTGATCTCAGGTAGGGGGTCCCGAACTATGAGACTAGGATCGACGGTAATAGGAGACGAAGGGGACACGAGTTTACCCAGGTTCGGTCCCTCCTATGGAGGTAATACCCTACCTCCTGCTTGATTGTATTGATGGTGTAAGAGGTTACAGAGTTGATCTACCTCGAGATCATATGTCTAACCCTAGATGAGTTGTCCTATCTCTATACCCTAAAACCCTCTGGCTTATATAGATGCCGGGGAGGCCTAGGGTTTACACATGGTCGGCTGTATGCCGAAGGGATAAACATGCCTATTTACTACATCAGACGTGGAGTGCAAGCCATGGTCCTCGAAGCTTCCATCCTGGTAACTGGGCCTTCAGGTGATGTGGTGTTCGGCGAGTGGCCCATACAGTCCGGCCCATACAACAGGTCGGCTATCCGAGGAACCCCTAATATAGGACTCCCTCAGTAGCCCCCAAACTTGCCTCCAACTCCAAGAGTCTTCAGCTCCAATCGCTTCGCGAACAGAGTCTTCGGCTTGCGAGGTGAGTTCCTTCCGCCGAACCATAGTTCGGCCTCTGATGTCAAATAATTCTTCCGCATTACGACACGTACGAACTCTGTGAGATAATTTGGCTTAAGGCCAAGCGTCGGGGAAAAGGTAACATTTCCCAACGATCTTTCTGACAAAAGGTCATAGCCCATCACGACCAATAGGCTAGTGCTAGTTACTCGATGCGCGGCTTGAGGCCGTTCCGTCCACATGATTTCTCCACATAGATTGTGTCCCGTTTTGTACGGGATGTAGTTAATTATATGCCCACAACGGCTCGCGCATCTTGGGAAGTGGAGAGAATCACGGCGTGGCAAGGGGAGCCCAAACCGACAGACCTCATAAAAGGAGAAAGAAAACCCTAGAGGCCTCTCATGCTCTCCATTCGACATCTCCGCTTCCTCTTCCCTTGCACCCCCAGAGCACATATCTAGGTCTCTAGCACCCCCGCCTCCGAGCTCAAGAATGGCGGGCTCCAATGGCGAGTGGGAAGTTTCCACAGTCAGCAACCAAGACATCCTCGACCTCAATGTTGGGGAACGTCGCATGGGAAACAAAAAATTTCCTACGCACACGCAAACCTATCCATGGTGATGAGCATCTACGAGAGGGAGAGTGGATCTACGTACCCTTGTAGATCACTAAGCGGGAAGCGTTAAGAAACGCGGTTGGTGTAGTCGAACTTCTTCGCGATCCAAATCGCCGAGCGTCCCGCGATCCAATCACGAACCGTCCCGCGAACATATCATGATCCGTCCTGCGAACTCATCACGATCCGTCTCACGATCTTGATCACGATCTGTCCCACGAACTCATCACGATCCGTTCCGTGATCACATCACGAACCGTCTCGCGATCTCGATCACGGTCCTTCCGATCTAGCGCCGAACGGACGACACCTCCGCGTTCAGCACACGTGCAGCTTGATGACGATCTCCACCGTCTCGATCCAGCGAGAGGAGGTGGAGAGGATAGAGAGTTCATCGGCAGCATGACGGCGCTCCGGTGATGGTGGTGGAGCAATTCCGGCAGGGCTTCGCCTAAGCGCTGCAGAAAACCGATCTAGAGGAGAAACTATGCACCGGTGAAACGGGTAGCACGTGGCCGGAAATTCTGTACAAAAACCACCCAATCCACTAGTATATATAGGAGGAGAGGAGAGGATAGGCAGCCAAAGCCTTTGGGTCGGCTGAAATAGGAGGTGGGAAGCAATCCTACTTCACCTCCAATCCTAGTTGGAGTAGGATTGCCTCCTATTGGCTGATTTTCCACTTTTTGCTTTAGGACTTTCTCTCCTGTGCCATGGGCCTTTGTGGATGTTTTCCCAGAACACTAAGGGCTGGTTATTATTCTCCCACAGCCCATGGACCTATTGGGGTCGAAATACCCCTCCCGGAGGCCTCCCGGTACACTACCGGCACTCCCGGTACACTACCGGCACTCCCGGTACACTACCGATGAGCCCGAAACTTTTCCGGAAACCAAACTGGGACTTCCTATATATGAATGTTTACCTCCGGACCATTCCAGAGCTCCTCGTGATGTCCGGGATCTCATCCGGGACTCCGAACAAACTTCGGTAACCACCATACATAACTCTACACTACCGAAACGTCACCGAACCTTAAGTGTGCAGGCCCTGCGGGTTCGAGAACTATGTAGACATGACCGAGACACCTCTACGGTCAATAACCAATGGCGGGACCTGGACATCCACATTGGTTCCTACATATTCTACGAAGATCTTTATCGGTCGAACCTCTATGTCAAGGATTCAGTTAATCCCGTATAACATTCCCTTTGTTCTTCGGTATGTTACTTACCCGAGATTCGATCATCGGTATCTCCATACCTAGTTCAACCTCGTTACTGGCAAGTCTCTTTACTCGTTCCGTAATACAAGATCCCGCAACTAACAATTAGTCACATTGCTTGCAAGGCTTATTGTGATGTTGCATTACCGAGTGGGCCCCGAGATACCTCTCCGTCACACGGAGTAACAAATCCCAGTCTCGATCCATGCCAACTCAACAGACACCATCGGAGATACCTGTAGAGCACCTTTATAGTCACCCAGTTACGTTGCGACGTTTGATACACACAAGGCACTCCTCCGATATCTGTGAGTTGCATGATCTCATGGTCATAGGAACACATACTTGACATGCGGAAAACAGTAGCAATAAACTGACACGATCATATGCTACGTTTGCAGTTTGGGTCTTGTCCATCAGATCATTCTCCTAATGATGTGACCCCGTTATCAAATGACATCTCATGTCCATGGCTAGGAAACCTTAACCATCTTTTGATCAACGAGCTAGTCTATTAGAGGCATACTAGGGACATGGTTTTGTCTATGTATCCACACATGCATCTAAGTCTCCGATCAATACAATTATAGCATGGATAATAAACGATTATCATGAACAAGGAAATATGACAATAACTAATTTATTATTGCCTCTAGGGAATATTTCCAACAGTCTCCCACTTGCACTAGAGTCAATAATCTAGTTCACATCACCATGTGATTCGCATTGTTATTAACACCCAATGGGTTCTGGGGCTCGATCATGCTTTGCATGTGAGAGAGGTCTTATAGTCAACGGGTCTGCGACATTCAGATCCGTGTGCACTTTGCAAATACCTATGTCAAACTGTAAACACTGCTACCACACTCCGCTTGGTACTATTCCAAATGGCTGCTCCACTATACGTATCAACATTGCTACTACGAGTCATCCGGATTAGTGTTAAAGCTTGTATCGATGTAACTCCGTACGGCGAACTCTTTATCACCTCCATAATCGAGAAACATCTCCTCAGTCTCTTAGTTACTGAGGATAATCCTGACCGCTGTCCAGTGATCCACTCCTGGTTTACTCTTGTACCCCTTGACGGACTCATGGCAAGGCACACACAGGTGCGGTACACAGCATGGCATAATATAGAGCCTATGTCTAAGGCATAGGGGACGACGTTCGTCCTTTATCTTTCTTCTGCCGTTGTCGACCTTTGAGTCTCACTCAACTTTCACACCTTACAAATCAGGCGAGAACTCTTTCTCCGACTAATCCATTTTGAACTCTTTCAAAATCTTGTCAAGGTATGCACTCATTGAAAGTCTCATCGAGCATCTTGATCTATCTCCATAGATTTTGATGCTCAACAATTAGGTAGCTTCATCCAGGTCTTCCTTTGAAAATCACTTTCCAAATGACCATTTTATGCTTTCCAGAAACTCTACATTATTTTTGATCAACAATATGTCATCCACATATACTTATCAGAAATTCTATAGTGCTCCCACTCACTTTATTGCAAATACAAGTTTCTCATAAACTTTGTATAAACATCAAAACTTTGATCACCTCATCAAAGCGTATATTCCAACTCCGAGATGCTTGCTTCAGTCCATGGAAGGATCACCGAAGCTTGCACACCTTTTAGCATCCTTAGGCCTGACAAAACCTTCTGGTTGTATCACATACAACCTTTCCTCAAGTAAACCGTTAAGGAAACGATGTTTTGACATCTGCCAGATTTCATAATTGAAAACACAGCAACTGCTAACATAAGTCCAACAGACTTTAGCACCACTACGAGTGAGAAAGTCTCATCGTAGTCAACTCCTTGAACTTGTCACAAAGATCTTTGCAACAAGTCGAGCTTTACAAATAGTGACATTCACCATCAGTGTCTGTCTTCATTTTAAAGATCCATTTGTACTCAATGACCTGCCGTCCAACGAGCAAGTCTACCAAAGTCTACACTTGGTTTTCATACATGGATCCTATCTCGGATTTCATGGCCTCCAACCATTTGTCGGAATCCGGGCCCATCATCGCTTCTCCATAGCTCGTAGGTTCATCGTTTGTCCAACAACATGACCTCCAAGACAGGGTTGTCGTACCGCTTAGGAGCAGTACACATCCTTGTCGACCTACGAAGTTCGATAGTAACTTGATCTTGAAGCTTCATGATCATAATCATTAACTTCCTCTTCAACTAACGTAGGCTTCACAGAAACAACATCCTGCGCTGCGCTACTCTCTGGTTGAACAAAGTTTAAACAACCTGATCAAGTTCTATCTTCCTCCCACTTAATTCTTTCGAGAGAAACTTTTCCTCGAGAAAGGATCCGTTTTAGTAACAAACACTTTGCACTTGGATCTGAGATAGAAGGTTCACCCAACTGATCTTAGGGTATTCTATGAAGATGCATTTGTCCGCCTTGGGTTCGACCTCATTAGGTGAAAACATTTTCCACACAAGTGTCGCAGCCCCAAGTATTAAGAAATGACAGCTTAGGTTTCTATCAAACCATAATTTACATGGTGTCATCTCAACGGATTTAGATGATGCCCTATTTAAAGTGAATGTAGTTGTCTCTAATGCATAACCCCAAAATTATAGTAGTAAAACGACAAGAGACATCATAGCACGCACCATGTCCAATAGAGCAAAACTATGATGTTCGGACACACCATCACACTATGGTGTTCCAGGTGGCGTTTAGTTGTGAAACAACTTTCACATTGTCTTAAGTTGTATGCCAAACTCGTGACTCAGATATTCACCTCCACGATCATATCGCAGTCATTTTTATCTTCTTGTCACGATGATCTTTAAACTTCACTCTGAATTTGCTTGAACCTTTCAAACGATTCAGACTTGTGTTTCATTAAGTAAATATACACTATATCTACTCAAATCATCAGTGAAGGTAAGAAAATAACGATATCCACCGCACGCTACAAGACTCACTAGATTGCATACATCAACATGTATCATTTCCAATGAATCACTTGCCCGCTCCATCCAACGGGGTCCTTTAGTCATCTTGCCCAAGAGGCATGGTTCGCATGTCTCAACCGATTCGAAATCAAATGAGTCCAAATATCCATCACCATGGAGTTTCTTCATGCGCTTTATACCAATATGACATTTTCCGACAGTGCCACAAGTATGTGGTACTATCATTATTTAACTTTGTATCTTTTGACATCAATGTTATGAACATGTGTATTACTACGATCAAGATTTCAACAAACCATTCTCACTGGGTACATGACCATTGAAGGTATTATTCATGTAAACAGAATAACTATTATTCTCTGACTTAAATGAATAACCGTATTGCAACAAACATGATCTAATCATGTTCATGCTCAACGCAAAACACCAAATAACATTTATTTAGGTTCGTCACTAATCCTGAAGGTAGAGAGAGCGTGCGATGTTGATCACATCAGCCTTGGAAACATTTCCAACACACATCGTCACCTCACCCTTAGCTAGTTCTCCGTTTATTCCATAGCTTTTATTTTGAGTTACTAACATTTAGCAACCGAACCGGTATCCAATACCCAGGTGCTACTAGGAGTACTAGCAAGGTACACATCAATAACTCGTATATCAAATATACTTCTGTCGATGTTGCCAGCCTTCTTATCTACCAAGTATCTAGGGTTGTTCCGCTTCAGCGACCTCTCACCTCATAATAGAAGCACTTAGTCTCGGGTTTGAGTTCAACTTTGGCTTGCTTCACTGGAGCAGCAACTGACTTGCTATCCATGAAGTTTCCCTCCTTGCTCTTGCCCTTTTCGAAACTAGTGGTTTGATTAACCATCAACACTTGACGCTCCTTCTTGATTTCTACCTTCGCGGTGTCAAACATCGCGAATAGCTCAGGGATCAATACTTCTATCCCTGGTGTATTATAGTTCATCACTAAGTTCTAGTAGCTTTAGTGACAGTGACTTGCAGAACTATATCAATCACTATCTTATCTGGAAGATCAACTCCCACTTGATTCAAGCGATTGTAGTACCCACACAATCTGAGTACATGCTCAACGATTGAGCTATTCTCCTTCATCTTACAGGCAAAGAATCTTGTTGGAGATCTCATATCTCGCAACACAGGCACGAGCCTGAGATCACAATCTCTGCTCCTAGAACATCTCATATGTTCCGTGACGTTCAAAACGTTTCGGAGCCTCAATTCTAAGTCGTAATGCATGACGCACTAAACTATCAAGCAGTCATCGAAACGTGCCTGTCAGATGTTCACAACATCGATAGACGACGCTAGAGGGGGTGGCGCACCGAGCGGTGCATTAAGGACATAAGCCTTCTGTGCAGCAATGAGGACAATCCTCAGATCACGGACCCAGTCCGCAATATTGCTACCAACATCTTTCAACTCTATTTCTCTAGGAACATATAAAATTTAAGGGAGCTACAACGCGAGCTAGTAATCTTCAACATAATTTGCAAAGACACTTTGACTATGTTCATGATAACGAGTTCAATTAATCATATTACTTAAGAACTCCCACTCAAATTGACATCCCTCCGATCATTCGAGTGATACATGATCCAAATTCACCAACTCAAGTCCGATCATCACGTGAGTTGAGGTGGCTACAATGGTGAACATCATTATGTTGATCATATCTACTATATGACTCATGTTCGACCTTTCGGTCTCTCATGTTCCGAGGCCATGTCTATACATGCTAGGCTCGTCAAGTTTAACCCGAGTGTTCTGCGCGTGCAAATCTGGCTTGCACCCGTTGTATGTGAACGTAGAGTCTATCACACCCAATCATCACGTGGTGTCTCAACACGATGAACTTTCGCAACGGTGCACACTCGGGGAGAACACAGTTCATCTTGAAATTCAAGTGAGGGATCACCTTATAATGCTACCGCCGTACTAAGAAAAACAAGGTGCATAAAAGGATTAATATCACATGCAAATCATAAGTGACATGATATGGCCATGAACTTGTGCTTTTTATCTCCATCTAGAAAGCACCGGCATGATCTCCATCATCTTGATCTCCATCAACGTGTCGCCATCGGGGTTGTCACGCCCTGCATGCTTCTACTACTATTGCTACCGTTTAGCGATAAAGTAAAGCATTACATAGCGCTTAACGATTGACACGCATGTCATACAATAATTAGAGACAACCCTATGGCTCCTGCCGGTTGCCGTACTCAACGACATGCAAGTCGTGAAATTCTATACATCACATGATCATCTCATACATCACATATATCTCATCATGTAATTGGCCATATCACATCACAACATACCCTGCAAAAACAAGTTAGACGTCCTCTAATTGTTGTTGCATGTTTTACGTGGCTGCTACGGGTATCTAGCAAGAACGATTCTCACCTACGCATAAACCACAACGGTGATACATAGGTTTCTTTTCAACCTTCTCAAGGACCGCCTTTGTCGGATCCGATCCAAGTAAAGTGAGAGAAACTGTCACCCGCAAGCCATCTAAGCAACAAGTTGCGTCGAGGGAACCGGTCTCTCGTAAGCGTACGAGTAATGTTGGTCCAGGCCGCTTCATCTCACAATCCCGCTGAACCAAAATCGGACCAAGGGAGGAAGCAATCTAAGCATCAACGCCCACAAACCTTTTGTGTTCTACTTGAGATCTCATCGAACCATCAACCAAGCTCTGATACCACTGTTGGGGAACGTCGCATGGGAAACAAAAATTTTCCTACGCACACGCAAACCTATCCATGGTGATGAGCATCTACGAGAGGGAGAGTGGATCTAGGTACCCTTGTAGATCGCTAAGCGGGAAGCGTTAAGAAACGCGGTTGGTGTAGTCGAACTTCTTCGCGATCCAAATCACCGAGCGTCCGACGATCCAATCACGAACCGTCCCGCGAACACATCATGATCCGTCCCGTGAACTCATCACGATCCGTCTCACGATCTTGATCACGATCTGTCCCGCGAATTCATCACGATCCGTTCCGTGATCACATCACGAACCATCTCGCGATCTCGATCACGGTCCTTCCGATCTAGCGCCGAACGGACGGCACCTCCGCGTTCAGCACACGTGCAGCTTGATGACGATATCCACCGTCTCGATCCAGCGAGAGGAGGTGGAGAGGAGAGAGAGTTCACCGGCAACGTGACGGTGCTCCGGTGATGGTGGTGGAGCAATTCCGGCAGGGCTTTGCCTAAGCGCTGCAGAAAACCGATCTAGAGGAGAAACTATGCACCGGTGTAACGGGTAGCACGTGGCCGGAAATTCTGTCCAAAAACCACCCAATCCACTAGTATATATAGGAGGAGAGGAGAGTAGAGGCAGCCAAAGCCTTTGGGTCGGCCGAAATCGGAGGTGGGAAGCAATCCTACTTCACCTCCAATCCTAGTTGGAGTAGGATTGCCTCCTATTGGCTGATTTTCCACTTTTTGCTTTAGGACTTTCTCTCCTGCGCCATGGGGATTTGTGGATGTTTTCCCAGACCACTAAGGGCTGGTTATTATTATCCCACAGCCCACGGACCTCTTGGGGTCGAAATACCCCTCCCGGAGGCCTCCCGGTACACTACCGGCACTCCCGATACACTACCGATGAGCCCGAAACTTTTCCGCAAACCAAACTAGGACTTCCTATATATGAATCTTTACCTCCGGACCATTCCGGAGCTCCTCGTGATGTCCGGGATCTCATCCGGGAATCCGAACCAACTTCGGTCACCACCATACATAACTCTACACTACCGAAACGTCACCGAACCTTAAGTCTGCAGACCCTGCGGGTTCGAGAACTATGTAGACATGACCGAGACACCTCTACGGTCAATAACCAATGGAGGGACCTGGACATCCACATTGGTTCCTACATATTCTACGAAGATCTTTATCGGTCGAACCTCTATGTCAAGGATTCAGTTAATCCCGTATAACGTTCCCTTTGTTCTTCGGTATGTTACTTGCCCGAGATTCGATCGTCGGTATCTCCATACCTAGTTCAACCTCGTTACTGGCAAGTCTCTTTACTTGTTCTGTAATACAAGATCCCGTAACTAACAATTAGTCACATTGCTTGCAAGGCTTATTGTGATGTTGCATTACCGAGTGGGCCCCGAGATACCTCTCTGTCACACGGAGTAACAAATCCTAGTCTCGATCCATGCCAACTCAATAGACACCATCGGAGATACCTGTAGAGCACCGTTATAGTCACCCAGTTACGTTGCGACGTTTGATACACACAAGGCACTCCTCCGATATCTGTGAGTTGCATGATCTCATGGTCATAGGAACACATACTTGACATGCGGAAAACAATAGCAATAAACTGACACGATCATATGCTACGTTTGCAGTTTGGGTCTTGTCCATCACATCATTCTCCTAATGATGTGACCCCGTTATCAAATGACATCTCATGTCCATGGCTAGGAAACCTTAACCATCTTTTGATCAACGAGCTAGTCTATTAGAGGCATACTTGGGACATGGTTTTGTCTATGTATCCACACATGCATCTAAGTCTCTGATCAATACAATTATAGCATGGATAATAAACAATTATCATGAACAAGGAAATATGATAATAACTAATTTATTATTGCCTCTAGGGCATATTTCCAACACTCAAGAAGGCCGGCTATCACCCCGCCGATATCACTCATCGTGCGGCGGAGAAAGGACAAGCAATCCCCACCCCTAAGCCAGGCGAGCGGGTGGTGTTCATCCCCCACTTCATCAGGGGGTTAAGCTTTCAGCTCCACCCCTTCGTCGGGGGCCTCATGTTCTTCTACGGCCTCGACTTCCTTGACCTTTCGCCGAACTCCATCATGTGTCTCTCTGCTTTCATCCTCCTCCGCGAGGCATTCCTCCATGTCGAGCCACACTTCGGGATCTGGCTGCAAGTTTTCAATATCAAGCCGAAGTGTGTCGACGGCAAGCATGCCGACTGTGGTGGCACCATCATCGCGAACTCACGTGCATTGACTGGCCGACGGGTACCCTCATAGACACCATCAAGGGGTGACAGAAGGAGTGGTTCTACATCATAGAGCCACTAGAACAAGGTCTGGACCCCGCCGCCGCATTCAGATCCGGTCCCCCGACCCGGCTAGCTTCATGGCTCGAAAAGGGGTCAAGCAAGGAGGTGGCCGATCTTAAAAAGCGGATTTGTTCCTTGATCAAGGACGACACCAAGCTGGCTGATGTGGTTCAAGTGATGTTTCGAAGAGGCATCCTCCCCTGTCAGCGCTGAGACACCCCACTGTGGGCTCGAAAAGTCGACACCGAGCCCATAGTCCGGAAATTCTTCCGCACTACGCGGGAGAAGATGTGGAAGGCGTTCTTCAAATCGATGAAGAGCTAGCCAGCCAAGGGGGAAGACAAGGGCCTCCACGCCGCCAAGACAGACTCCAAGGTATGCCACATCCCAACTTATTCGGTTTTATTACTTAGAAGGTCCATAACCCTCTGTCCAACATGTCTATGCAGAAATGGCTGAAGAAAGCCACCAACATCTGTAGTCTGGCTCCTCAGCCCGAAGACGAGAGGGTCGGGCTGTTAGCCAAGATGCTCGTGGAGAAGCCTTACAAGCCTCCCACGAAGAAGGAGAAGAAGAAGAAACCAGGTCAGGATGGTATCCACATCAGGGATCAACCTGATGCTGCTTACAAAGACACACCTGCCTCCTCAAATCAGGAGGAGGCCCAAGAGGAAGAAGAATAAGAGCAGAAGGTCGAGAGAGAGGGGGGAGGTGATCTACCCCATGCCAAGAGGAGAGCGGCGACATCGGACGCCCCAGGGCAGGCAGCCTCTCCTGCCTCGAAGAGGCCGTGGCAAGTGCGGATGGTCCTATCCGACGAAAGTTTGGACTCGAGCTCCGCATCCGAAAATGCCGAGGAGGTTCCCCAAAGGAGCCTCAAGGTCAAGCCCCCTCCATCTAGGTTAGGATCCGAAAACCCTTCTTTCTGTCACCAGTAGACTCGGAGTTTGCCAGTACGCAGGTTGTTGGTTCAATAGCCCTCCGCGTGTCATCCCTACCGAGGTTATATCGGATGGGGTGACCCCGCGTGCCGAACTGGCAGAGAGCGGGGACGCCTCGCACCCCCCACTCCTGGCGCTATGAACGACGCCATGGAGGTGTCGTCCCAGCACACTCCAATGGAGGCGGATACAGGGGCCGCGGAGGATACCCTCATGGCCGAAGCTAACGGTTCGGCCATCAAAGAACAGGGGACGATCCCCTGCCCAGACACCAAGGAGACCGGACGGGGGGGCGGGGAATCAGTCCCCTACGAGAACATCTCCGGAGCAGTGCCTCCAGAGTCATCGGTCCAAACCTCGGTGGGTGATCGGGAAAACAGATCATCCCCGACACAGCCGACCAACGAGTGGTCAACCATGGGGGAGGCTCTATCAAGCGCCTCCATCCCCGAGGTGCACCACACCCTTATGGGTGCGGTATTACAAAGCGCCCAGTCCGTTGACAATGGACTGAAGGAGGCCTTCAAAAGTCTCCTTGCAGGATTTCAAGTAAGTTGCCCGTTGTTTTTGTTGAGATTTCATTTAGTCGTATTGTGTACATGGCAGCCTTCAAGCCCTACGTGAGTTGAACAAACTCGCCTAGGGGGTCATCTATAGTTCGGGAAGAAGTGTCGATGTGATATTTGTATTATATGTGTGATGTAGGTCTCGTCATTGGTGGTGACCAAAAATGGCGCCGAACTGGACAAGCTGAATCGGAAGCTCCAGCACGTCGAGGATGAGGTGGAAGCCCTCAACAAGAGGTTCGACGAGGCACAGGGTAAGTTCGATTTGAATTTTACTATACCCCTGAATTCTATCAATGTAGATTTCATTTATATAAGGTTTTAATCATGTTGCAGCCTCGTCGAAAGAGATGGAAAATCTCAAGGCCGAGCTTCAACATGCCAAAGATGAAGCGGTCGTGGAGAAGGCGGCGGCCAAAGAGGCGGCCACCGCTCTCTCCATCCTACGAGCTACCAGTGCTAAACACCAGGCTCATGTGGTGGAGATATAGGACGAGCTTAAGGATGCTAGCGATAAGTGTGAGTCCTCAGAGCAGAAGAACAAGGCAGTCTCGGCTGAACTGTCCTCCCTAAGGTCCGATCTCAAGAAGGAGCGGACAGACAGATGGTTCTTCGAGGAATAAATTCGGCGGGCTAAGGAGATAGCCGATGGTAAGTCTGACTCCCTAAAGTGCATATTCAGGAATAGCAAATTCAAATTGCTGGCCCAGGTGTGGCGATCCTCACGCGCGGCCGCCGATTTCCCGAAGAGCATCACGGACGCCAATCAGTTGCTTGCCACGCGGGGAGAGGAAGACGAAGCTTGGATGTTCTGGCGCAGTTTGGAGCCCCCGAGCGCCCTCCTCTTCTGGTGGAGCAGCTGAAACAGCTGATGGAGATGCACCGGATGGCAGAGCTAGCCATCAAGGACCTATGCATCCGCCTATGGCCCGATGAGCAACTCCCAAGAAGCTACTTCGGTCTGGTGCAACGGTTGATTGATGTTGCGCCCTGCCTTGATGCTGTCCAGCGTTCCTCCTGCATTGAAGGAGTCCGGATGGCCCTTGCCAAGGCCAAAGTGCACTGGCCGGGGCTCAATCCGATGAAGGTCACCACCGAACCGCCACCACCCGGGAAGTTGCACCGATGCCCCGAGCTGTACTTCGATGGAGTCATGGAAAGTGCGTGGGTGGCTGCGTCACAATGTTCAGGCGACAATTTTTTTAATGAAATTGTAATGTGTCCGAAGACTTGCAATAACTTTTAATGACAATAGTATCCACTCTTATATACTTTCACCTTCCTTTATAACTCATGTGTGGTTGCTTAATACTGAAAGATGCAAGTCGTTGGCTTCAGCCCCCATGTAGATACTACAAGGGATGTCTATGCCAAAGCACTATGTTTCTTAGCCGTATTAACGGAACCTGAAGGCGGTTTGAGTGTGGCAGACTAGGCAATCGGACTATTATGCTTTATTTCTGTCACTTAACCGAAGGTGCGCGGAAAGGACTGCGGGAGGCATACTATTAGCCACCGGGGTTTTTGCGATGTTTGGACAAGCCAAGGCCGAAGCCGACATCGTAGTGTTTTCTCAAAGGGCAAATTCTTTGTATAACACGGAATAACCAATTACGAAGGTTGAAGTGTAAGACTTCTAACTTGGGATTCACATATCGGCTCGCGCATACCATGACAGTCCGTTATCGGCTTTCTCCCCTGAGGCGCTTGATCAGACAATCCGGAAGCAAAATTGTAGGGGTGCTCCCTTTGCCCTTTTAGCCGAACGAGTGGAACATAAAGGGGCAAGCACAGGAGCCGGGCAACCCAACTTGATGACCAAAGACACGTTTCGGAACTGATGCACATAAAGTGTGCCAAGACGCCAAGCACACAATGGTTAAGGCGGTTTGAGTTTGAAGACGAGCCCCCGGTCTAATAGCCGGTGACTTCAAGCCATACCGAAAAAAATCACGAGAAGAGGGAGGGAAAAATTGGTATGTGCCAAAAGCAAAACAATTGAGGCGTACTTGCACCATGCAACTTCATATTTCCTCAACCAACTCTTATAACTAGGATTGCCGAAGCAAGTGTTTATAGGTATGCGAAAAAAGAGAAACAGAAAGGCCTAAAGGAGCAGTTGTACCAAGGGTCTTCAATTGTTGACTAAACGTCTTCATTATACCCTGTCACTTGGTGACTCCTGCCTTTGGATTTACATTGATAGGTGATAGTGTTCGGCGAACGGACCTTGCAAACTAGGTCTTGAGAAGTCGTCGATATTGTAGATGGGCTTTACACCGTAGGTAGACTCTTTTAGGAGTGCATGTGTCTGGTTCGAAGACATGTTGATGGTTACAGTTCGGAGCAACCGAACACCAATCGGAAGTTCCCCATCGCCACCCATGGAATCTTAAGTGTGAAGTTGTGCCTCTTCGGCACATGCTTTGCTGGTCCTGGGGTTGTGCGGTGGGGGACGAGTCCCTATTGAGGGGAGGAAGGAGGGTCGGAGTTTTCAGTCTGAATCCGAACTAGCTTCCCAGCCTTTCGTGCCTTTACGGCGAATGTCAAAGCTTGCCGATCATCTTTATAGTTAAATTTGACCGCCAGCGCCAATGCATGTTCCTCAGTGCTAAGGGACCGCTCTGTATTTCCATTGACAGTAATGACCCCCTTGGGGCTCGGCATCTTGAGCTTGAGGTATGCGTAATGCGGAACCGCATTGAACCGAGCAAACGCGGTCCAACCGAGCAGCGCGTGGTAGCCGCTGCGGAAGGGCACAATGTCGAAGATCAAGTCTTCGTTGCGGAAGTAATCTGGCGAGCCGAACACGACTTCCAGGGTTACAGAGCCTATGCATCGGGCCTCAACCCCTGGGATCACTCCTTTGAAGGTAGTGCTACTAGGCTTGATCCTTGACGGATCTATACCCACCTTTTTCACTGTGTCTGAGTAAATCAGATTGAGGCTACTTCCTCCGTCCATTAGGACTTTGGTGAGGTGATACCCATCTATAATGGGGTCTAGGACGAGGGCAGCCGAGCCCCCATGACGAATACTGGTCGGATGGTCGCGTCGGTCGAAGGTGATCGGGTAAGCCGACCACGGGTTATATTTTGGAGCTATGGGCTCCACGGTGTAGAGCTCCCAAAGGGCCTGCTTCCTCTCTTTCTTAGGCATGTGGGTGGCGTATATCATATTCACCAATTTGACTCTGGGAGGGAATTTCTTCTGACCGCCACCTATTGGACCCCGAGGCTCTTCTTTATCCTCATTGCACGAGCTCTTGCCCTGGTCTTCGGGTTGTATTTTGCCGGCATGTTTAAACACCCAACAGTTGCGGTGTGTGTGACTGGTTGGCTTCTCCGGAGTTCCATGGATTTGGCAAGTCATCTCCATGATCTTCTCGAGCTGAGTGGGTCCGTCACAATTGCCTTTAGGGGGCTTCTTCCGCTGTCCTGGTTGGGATTTGCGGCATCCGGCATTGACCGTCGTATCATCGATGTCGTTACCATGATGTCAGTGCTTGTTCTTATTACGTTTTGGCTTTGAGTTGCCATCCTGGGCTTCAGGTGCCACAGGATCTTCAGAATTGTGGCCGCGTCTTGCCAGCCAGTTATCTTTGCCTACGCAAAAGCGGGTCATGAGGGAGGTAAGGGCGGTCATAGTCCGATGTTTGTCCTGGCCTAGCTGGCGGGCCAGCCATTCATCCCAAATATTGTGCTGGAAAGAGGTGATAGCCTTGGCATCCGGACAATCGACAATTTGGTTCTTCTTAGTCAAGAACCGATTCTAGAATTGCTGGGCAGACTCGTCGGGCTTCTGGATGACGTTGCTGAGGTCGGAAGAGTCCGGTGGGCGAACATAGGTCCCGTGGAAGTTAGAGCGAAATGCGTTTTCCAAGTCTTCCCAGCATTCTATGGAGTTTTCGGGCAGGCTGTTTAACTAGTGTCGAGTTGGCCCCTTAAGTTTAAGAGGTAGGTATTTGATGGCGTGGAGATCGTCTCCGCGTGCCATATGGATATGGAGGAGGAAGTCCTCGATCCAGACGGTTGGGTCAGTGGTCCCATCATACTATTCTATATTGACGGGTTTAAACCCTTCGGGGAACTGATGTCGCATTACCTCATCTGTGAAGCACAGTGGGTGAGCGGCGCCCCCGACCTGGGCTATGTCTCACGTGTAGTCGGCGTCTATATGGATCCGGTTGTACTTCCGGGCTCTATGGTTTTGGTCGAACCATGATCTATACTCTGCTCGTCTATCCGGTGAGTAATCCTTGGATCCATAGATGGATCTAGTACGGCCTGCTCAGTGATCTAAGTCATTGCGCAGGTCGAACCTGTAATTGGTTTCGAATGGCTCCTTACCCCGTCTTCGGGGCATTGCCTGTATGTAACCGGTGTCGTTGGCCGGTCTGTCACACCCATGAGGAGGGCGGTCTGGCTCGTCATATGCGGTACGATGCGGAGACGGAGTGTCAGTGAGCTCATCGTCAAATTGTGGCAGCAGCCGACTCCGTGGGTAGCTTTTGGGCTGGTTTGACAAACTAGTGTTGTATGTTTCTTCAGTTGAGAGAACTTTCGTCCATCGATCAGTGAGGTCGGCCTGTTTGGCTTTGAATTGCAGCTCTTTGGCCTTTAGGCTACGAGCCGTTGCTATGACCCGGTGCCTAATTTCTTCCTGATCCTCGAGGTTATCAGGGATGTACAAGTCATCGGCTTCTGGTAGTCATGATCAAATATATTTGACTGACCATATGTGCCTAGATCTCCCCCCCCCCACATGATGCTTGCCAACTAGAGAATAATTGAGGTTGAAATGAGAATGCATACTATTGACTGTTGCATAAAAGTAAATACTGAAAGCTAAAGGTTAGGCCCTCCGTAGAGGGAAACAGAGGTTGTCATGCGCTTTTTGGTTTTGTATGCACAATCCCTTAATGCAAAACAATGTCACGTGATGTTGCCCCTTATGATAGCAACCTTTATTATGCAGTCTATTTCTTTTATTACTTTGCCATCACAAGTTCATACAACGCTCAATTTTCTCTTACACTAAATGATCAAGCACATTTAGAAGCAATTTTTATTGCCTTTTTGCACTGATGACAACTTACTTGAAGTATCTTATTCAATCCATAAGTAGGTATGGTGGACACTCATGGCAATAAACTAGGTTTAAGGGTTTTTGGATGCACAAGTAGTATCTCTACTTAGTATGATTTTTTGCCTAGCAAAATATCCTAAGCAAACACCACATCTTGGAGGATCCATAACGATATAACTTCTATGCAAATGTACACAACCATAACTCATTACGTTGTCTTCCTTGTACAACTTCAACTAATATACTCAAGTTTTAAAATAATTAATGGGTATTCACAATCATAGAATATGTCCAAGATAATATATTCGTATGTGAAAGTTTTATTCCTTATACTAATCTTTCACGAATTGCTTGTATAACCAATATTGTGACTGTCAAACTTCAATAGACTTTTCTTTCTAAACCAGATGTGAATATACTACTAATCATAAAGCATATTGATAATTTCAGATTTATGATATTCAATTCATTCACAATTTACTCTTTGGATATAAGTGAAGCAGAAGAGTAAACATCAAACTACTCTCAGAAGATAGAGGTGAAGATTAATGAGTAGTCAAACAATTAAGTAAATATGTGAAGGCTCTCTCCCAATAAAGATTTTCAGATATGAGTATTTTATTTAAACAGCAAGCAAAAGAAAAATAGCACTCCGGGAATAGCACATATCATGTGAACGAGTAAAAAATTTAGGCTCAACATAGGCTAACCGATATTTGTTTGATGAAGAGAGGTGGGATGCGTAGCATCCCCAAGCTTAGATGCTTGAGACTTCTTAAAATATTTACTCGGGGTGCCTTGCTCATCCCCAATCTTGAGCTTTTGTATCTCGTTCAATCCTCTCATATCCCGATTTCACCTAAGTCTAAAAATATTCATCCACAAAAAACTTGAAAAGAGCTCGTGAGATAGGTTAGTACACATAAAAACATGTCAACACTTCATGTACTGACAAGATAGGTTGCACAATAATTTTCAAACATCATCCACTGTTTTCTATTGCTTCCACAATTTATATCTACCAATATAGTCTACGGAAACTATAGGATAAGTAGATAACAAAACTATGACAACAATATGTCCAAACAGAACAGTCTGTAGCAATTTATGAAACCAGTGTACTTTTGTAAATCAAAGAATTATAAAAATTTAGGAAGTGATAAATAATTTATATAACAACACTATGTCAAAATTTCAGAAACTTCCCCATTCCGGTAAAATATGAAAATCAGACACTACAACAAAAGTTTCTGTTTCTACACAGCAAATATCAAACATGTAACTCGAGCATCCTAAGAGGCAATTTTTGGAAATTTTTATTGAAAACAAGATTATACTATCATATAACAGAGAACAATAAATTTTTATGATTCTCCAGGAAAAACACATATCATGTGATGAATAAAATATAGCTCCAAGTAAGATGTACCGATAATGTAGGAAACGAAAGAGCGGATGCCTTCCGGGGCATCCCCAAGCCTAGACGCTTGCGTATTCCTTGGATATTACCTTGGGGTGCCTTGGAAATCCCCAATATTAGATCCTTCCCCCAATATTAGATCATTGCTGCTCCTTATTCACCTCATATCGGCATCTCACCCAAAACTTGAGAACTTCAATCACACAAAACCTAACAGAACTTTGTGAGATGGGTTAGTATAGTAAATATAGATCATTCACTTAGGTACTGTTAAGACAAGATTCATAATTGTTATCACATAATAACTACTGTGTTCCATCATTACCATAATTTATATCACCAAATATAAGCTATGGAAACACTTGAAACAAGCAAACTATGCATGCAAAACAGAATCTCTAAAAAACAGGACAGTCTGTGAAGATCTGAATGATCACCCTACTTCACTGACTATAAAAATTCTGAAAAAATAGGAAAAAGCATAGATTTTGCATATAAATTGTGTGTAAAAATTTCAGAATTTTTCAAGCTCTTGCAAAATCAGATAATTCATATACGGAACGCAAAACTTTCTGTTTTGGCACAAAATCAAACAAGCAAGTATCCACACTATCCTAAAGGCTTTACTTGGCCCTTTATTGAAAGAAAGACACAAAATATGATTAATACAGTAGCTTAATCATGTGAACACACAAAAACAGAAGGTAAAAGTGTTGGGTTGTCTCCCAACATGTGCTTTTCTTGATTGATTTTTAGCTAGGCATCATGATTTCAATGATGCTCGCATAAAAGTAAAGAATTTAAACATAAAGAGAGCATCATGAATCACATGGCAAGCACATTTAAGTCTAACACACTTCCTATGCATAGGTATTTTTTGAGCAAACAATTTATGGGAACAAGAATCAACTTGCATAGGAAGTCAAAACAAGCACAACTTCAAAACTTTGAACACATAGGGAGGAAACTTGATATTATTGCAATTCCTACAAGGATATGTTCCTCCCTCATAATAATTTTCAGTAGCATCATGAAGGAATTCAAAAATATAATTATCACATAAATCATTCTTTTCATTATGCAGAAGCATAATTTTTTTATTACTACCCACACAAGCAAAATTCTTCTCATTCATAGTGGTGGGATCAAACTCAACAAAATAACTATCATGAGACACTTGATTGACATAACCACTTTGAATGTTAAAATCATGATGACAAGTTTCATGGTTACTATCACTCTCTATAGCATACATGTCATCATCATAACCATCATATATAGGAGGCATGCCATCATCATAATAGTTTTGCTCATCAAGACTTGGGGGACTAAAAATATCATATTCATCAAACATAGCATCCCCAAGGTTGTGGCTTTGCATATCATTAGCATCATGAATATTCAGAGAATTCATACTAACAATAGCTCATCATTCAAGTAATTCTCATCAATTATTTTCATAATTTTTTCCTCTACCAATTGAGCACAATTTTCCGAATCCTTGTTTTCACGAAAGACATTATAAAGACAACCCAAACTTCATTTTTTTGTAGTTTTCCTTTATAAAAAAACTAGTGAAAAACAAGAAAATCAAAGTCTTAATTGCAAGATCTAAATATATACCTTCAAGCACTCACATCCCCGGCAACGGCGCCAGAATAGAGCTTGATGTCTACTATACAACTTGTTCTTGTAGACTCGTGTTGGGCCTCCAAGCACAGAGTTTTGTAGGATAGTAGAAAATTTCCCTCAAGTGGATGAACTAAGGCTTATCAATCCGTGGGAGGTGTAGGATGAAGATGGTCTCTCTCAAACAACCTTGCAATCAAATAAAAGAAATCTCGTGTGTCCCCAACACACCCAATACAATGGTAAATTGTATAGGTGCACCAGTTCGGCAAAGAGAGGGTGTACAAGTGCAATATGGATGATATATATAGGTTTTTGTAATATGAAATATAAAAACAGCAAGGTAGCAAGTGTAAAATAACGAGCAAAATGGTATATAAATGCTTGGAAACAAGTCCTAGGGTCCGTACTTTCGCTAGTGCAATCTCTCAACAATGCTAATATAATTGGATCACATAACCATCCCTCAACGTGCAACGAAAAATCACTCCAAAGTTCTCTAGCGGAGAACATAAGAATAAATTGTTTGTAGGGTACGAAACCACCTTAAAGTTATCCTTTCCAATCGATCTATCCAAGAGTTCATACTAAAATAACACCAAGTCATCCTATCCGACTGATCTATCTAAGAGTTCGTACTAGAATAACACCATATGATACACATCAACCAACTCTAATGTCACCTAGATACTCCAATGTCACCACAAGTATCCCTAAGTTGATTATACAATACACACCAAACAATTTCAGATTCATCATACTCAATCCAACACAAAGAACCTCAAAGAGTGCCCCAAGATTTCTATCGGAGAACAAGGTATGAAAATGTGCAATCAACCCCTATGCATAGATCCCCAAGGTCACCAGAATCTGCATGTTGAATCCATAACATATATGAAGTGAATCACTTGAATACCCCAATGTCACTACGGGTATCCGCATGCAAGGCATGCATCAAGTGCTCTCAAATCCATAAAAGTATTCAATCCGATACTAACAAAATCCCAAAGGGAAAACTCAATTCATCACAACAAGATAGAGAGGGGAAAACATCATGTGATCCAACTATATTAACAAAGCCTGTGATACATCAAGATCATGGCATCTCAAGAACACGAGAGAGAGAGAGAGATTGAACACATAGCTACCGGTACAAACTGTCAGCCCCGGGGATGGACTACTCCCTCATCATCATGGCCTCTACCGGGAAAATGAAGATGGCCACCGGAGATAATCTACCCTCTCCGGCAGGGTACTGGAACACCTTCAGATTGGTTTTTCGTTGATACAAAGAGTCGCGACGGTGCAACGAGGAGTCTAGGGTTATTTCTGATGGTTTCTGTATTTATAGGATTTTTGAGCGTCCGTTTCACGCGAAAATGGGCTGTGAGGAGAGCACAAGACACCAGGGCACGCCGGAGGGGCCTGGCGCGCCCTGGTGGTTTGTGCCCACCTTGCGGCTCTTTTGGCCCTCCAAGGAAGCTTCTACTGCCTCTTTTGTTCCAAAAAAATCGTCAAAAAGTTTCATTGCATTTGGAGAATTTTGATTTCCGCACAAAAAACAACAACACTATAGTTCTGCTAAAAGCAACATCAGTCTAGGTTAGTTCTAAATAAATCATGCAAAGTGCATCAAAACCATATAAAAGTATTGTAAACATAGGTGAATATGGCGTGAATACTTCATAAATTATCGATACGTTAGAGACGTATCAGGTCTTCGATCCATAATTCATCATATATTCCAGAAATAATTCACAAAAAGTTTCGTCCAATTCTGAGAACTTCTATTTGTGCACAAAAAAACACCAAGGTAGTTCTGCTGAAAACAACATCAGTCCGGGTTAGTACCATTCAAATCATGCAAACTAGAGGTTAAAACTAGAGCAGAAGTGTTTGGTATCAGTGTGCGGCGTGGATCTCAGACACGGGTGCAAGAGTTTTTGGGAGAGGTTGGGGACGACAACCTAACAGGCAAGGCCCACGTGTATTTGAGTCAGAGAGGGAGAGTGCGGGTGTGGTGGCTGGCGTTGGATCTCACATCGACAACTGAGATTAGATTGCCCGTTTCTTTTATTTCTTTTTTGACTTGACACTAGTAAGTGGTAGCTTAACTAGTTCATTGTTGTGCTGCCTAGCTGCACTACTATGGAAAACCCTAGTAGTAGCGCTCAAAATATGCATATTAGTAGCGCTAGGTCCAGCGCTACTGCTATCGCTCTACAACTAAGTTTTAGCAGTAGCGCTGGCCTGGCAAGCGCTACTACTATGTGCTGTTAACAGTAACGCTTGCCCAGAAAGCGCTACTTCTAACTATCTGTAGCGCTTGGACGAACGAAGCGCTGCTGCTAATGCAGCGCTGCTATTAGATGATTTCCAGCGCTACTGCTAGTATTCCTGCTTTTGCAGATTTACACCCTCTACGTATTTGCGATGTATTTATATAGTATCTATACAGTAGTTTCATCAGATCATCATAATACATCATTGTCATATAAGAACTCCTCCTCATCATCATTTTCGTCAATGAGACATCATATAACAAGTTGGTCACTAGTCATAATTACAACTCCTCCTCATCATCATCATCAACTCTAACACATTGTAGCACATAATAACACATTGTACCTACGACCTAGTCCTCTCTCATAGGACCTACTCTACCCTCTCTTGGGTACAATATCATAAAACAAGATAGGCCCTGACTCTCCATTATGGAGAACGGAGATCATCCTGTCTCCCATTCTTGGCATACGCACAATGTTATTTCCAAGTAGCTCTCTATGATTGACCATACATTTTTTCCAATCTTTCATTGCCATGACTCCATCGGTTTTAGAAATCCGATATGGACAGGAATGATGTGTAGGCTGACCTGGCCGTGGTGGCCTTAAGCTCGTAACAACAACGTGACCTCACGGAAACATCAGATGAGGCACACAATCATTCGGGATTTTCTGTTGAAAAACATAGTAATAACTTTGTAGTTAGCAATGTAGTTTAGTTTTAGAAGAATTTATGCAAAAGATGCACGGATGTCGCAATAGTAGAATTAAAATCTTACCATGCAATCTCCATGGATGTTACCGTAGTTCACCATGTGCACTAGTGGCACGTATTGACCATAATGTGCAGGAGTTTGATAATAGCTATTGTAATTCTCAAGATGACTAAGAAATGTGGTAAGATGATCTTTCTCCTTGTAAGTTAATTCTGCTTCATCACTGTAGTAGTAGGTTCTGTCTACCATCTTCTGTACATTTTTTGAAGAATGAAAATAAGCTGTAAATACAAATAAGTTGTCAACTATTTTTAAATAAACAATATAAATTACTCAATAAATATGGTTGACAAACTCACATAATGGTAGAACTGGAGGCGTCTGCACATCGACCCAGATGTCGATATTACCTTCAATTTCATCTTCCGGACGAATATCAAAGGTGATAAGCATATTAGGCTCAAAGGCATAAGCCTTGCATAGTGCTTGCCAAGTTTTGCATTCAAAATAGCAACAGGTGTCTGCATGGTACAATTTTACCGCAAAAGTAAAACCATGCTCGGTCCTCAAGTGAACTATCTTTACCTCCATATCTTTTTTAGTATTGAAACCAATCTTATCCAAGACAGCAATTCTTGCATGGCAGGGGACACGCTAGTAGAATAATTAAAAAATAAAATTATAAGTTGAAGCAAAAGAAGCAAAAGTCATGCTTAATTGCAAAAAAATACTTGTCATTGTGACTTACTTTATCCACTTCGAAGGTCTCATCCAGCATGATGCTGAAGCTCCTACCATCAACTAGGAAAGTCTTGTCACACAGGTCGCGCTCGTCTTCGCAGTATTTGCACATAGCGAATTCCCTTTCGTCGTCAGACATTTCCTATGTTCACAGTTGAAACATTTAAAATCGATCGAAGGAAACTACGAGAAAACTGATCAACACGCAGATCACTATTACTCAATATGCAACGGGTTGACTTTAGTTCTATCGAGTCTTTCCTTCCTAAACTGTCATCTGACGTATATGGTGGGCACTCCCTCTGATATTGCGACAATCAATGATGGTGGCTCCTCCATTCGTCCTAGAGTGCATTACACCAAAATGTCTAGCACGCTAGAACGAAGGAGAAGCGACCCCATGACAACGGTCGGGATTCTTCCTCTCTCATATATATATATATATATGTGTGTGGTGGACACTCTCCCTCAATGAAAGAAACACAAGGAGCCGAAACAGACCTAAAGTCAACCCGTTCCATATATCAAACAGACGTGCATTCAATAAGCAAAACTAAATCATAAAAGAAATTAGTATTCAAATTAGCATGCATTCAATAAAAAAACTAATTCATCTCTTGCGTCCGTACATCGTCGAATAGTATCACTAATACATCACTAATACAATTAGAACCATAGCAAACGACGGGTATCAGCGCGGGCGGTGGACACCCAAAGAGAAGGAACCATCACAGGATCATAGCTCGGGTGAGATCCTTGAAGAACCTGCCAGGTATTGGAGAACCTAGCGTCCAACGTAGCCATATAGTGTCGGACGTGCTCGTCCTCCTCCCTAACACGGCGATGTATCACCTCCGCGGGGCCGGCTCCCTCTGCACCGACACTGGCCCACGCGACCGCCACCAAACAACCTCTGGGTCGATGACGGGCTGCGTCCTCACCAAGTTGCGTGCCCCGGAAGGTAGGACCTAGCAGTACCATCCTGGTGGAGCCTAGTCCCGGACATGGCTCCTATAATCAAGCAGGCCTCCTCCACCGATTCAACAATGAGGATGCGCGCCAGGCATCGTCAACGTCGAGAACAAATGCTTAATTATGAAAACAAAATTAATAAACTTCTAAACTTAAATATATGTACTACAAAAACTAAATTAGCTCATTATTACTCATCACGGGTTGACTATCGGTCTGTCGGGATTCTCCTTCCTCTCTCATATATGGTGGACATTCCCTCACTAGTTTTTCGACCATCGATGATGGTCACGACTCCTTCTTCCCCTAGTGCATAACAAAGGTCTAGCACAAGGAGAAGAAGGAGAAGTGACCCCCATGACAACAGTCGGCATTCTTCTTCTCTCATATATGGTGGAGACTCTCCCTCACTGATTTTTTGACTGTCATGTATGGAGCCCCGACAGACTTATAGTCAACTCAAAATGTCGTTTAATTCTCTTTCTAGCAAATCTGGGTCACTCGATATTTCCTACATATTCTAGCACAAGTCATGCTAAAATTCATGAAAAAATCCGGCATGACCTTTGCTAAAATAGGGCATATCGAGCGCCTGAAATTTACCGGAACGGAAATGAATCAACACTCCGGCAAAACATAGGCCACTGTGAGGTGTTCCCTGCAAACATAAGCCACTTGGGCAAGCACTAGTACTACAGAACACTACATATCACATATTCCATGAAAATTGTCACAGCTACTCATGTAGCTACTACTCTACTACAACTATCAAAACATCTACATCATCATCGACATGGGGATTTGGCTGATCTCACCTCGAGGTCAGAGGTGGTCGGTGACGGGGACGATGGCAGGGATGATGCAGGGGCTCCTTGATTTCTGCAAAATAAAATATAAACAAAAACATTATTATCCTCATCTTAGGACTTACTATAAATAAAACAAAATTTCAATTAGATCATCAAATCTCATATACCTAAATTTTCTTACTAAAAATAAACTAGTTTATTAATTCAACTAGTTCAACTAAGCACTTACTATAAATAAAATAAACTAGTACTTACTAAAAATAAACTAGTTTAGCTAGTTCTATTAATTTTCTAACTAATTCTATTAAACACTTACTAAAAACAGTAAAAAAACTATATTGAATTTTTTCTATAAACTAAACACTACTGCCCTAAATTAAAATCTACTTAGTTACCTAACCTACTTCCCTAACTAAAAACATCTAATTAACAGTACCACTACTGCCCTAACCTAATTAACATCTACTTAGTAACCAAATTAGCAAATTAGTTAACCAAACATCTAAAAACCATCTAATTAAACTAGTTAGTAAACCAAATTAACCTAGAGGGAGAAGGAGGGAGGAGGAGTACCTCTGAGTGAAGAACGGCCGACACGGGGGGGATGGGGGAGGAGGGCCGGCGCGGGAGGTCGGTCAGCGGGGAAGGAGGCCGGTGCGGGGGAGGATGGTCGGCGGGGGAAAGAAGATCCGGCGCGGGCGAGGGTGGTCGGCGGGAGAAGAGCTGGCGCGGGCGAGGGCGGTTGGCAGGGGAGCGCGCGGGGGACGGCGCCGCGAGGGGGAGGGCGGCAGCGAGAGTGAGAGTGTGTGAGGGGGGAGTGAGGTCGAGCGCGGGTGTTGGTGTGGATAAGGACCCCATAGTAGTAGCGCTTCTATCTAGGAAGCACTACTGCTACTGAACGTAGGAGTAGCGCTTCCTAAATAAAAGCGCTACTACTACGCCCGGCCTGCCGGCAACGGCCTGACAATTTTACTAGTAGCGTGTTTTATGAAAACAGCGCTACTGGTAAGTTCAGTAGCAGTAGTGCTTCCTAAATAAAAGCGCTACTACTACGCCCGGCCTGCCAACAACGGCCTGACAATTTTACTAGTAGCGTGTTTTATGAAAACAGCGCTACTGGTAAGTTCATAGTAGCAGCGCTTGCCACGCGCAAGCGCTACTGATAAGTAGTAGTAGTGTTTTCTTAGAAAAAGCGCTACTACTAATCTCCTGTGTATATGCATTTCCCTAGTAGTGCTGGCGTGTTGTGCTCTTTTCTTTCTATTTTTTCTTTTTCATTTAATTTTAACACGGGATTTATATATGGTTTGAACTGGCCCAAAATCAAGCCATTTCAAATCTTCTGAACACAAATCATACTACAGAAAACTTGGACACACACACACATAATATAAATTTCCTGCCCTTATGAATTTTTTTAAAAAGGACTTTTAAGACAATGGATACAGCCATTAATCAATCTCCAAGTAAATTTTGGGTTTAATAAAGGTCCTTTTAGTTTTTAAACTCCAAATATGCAGTAAATTCATGGGATGCAATGTTTTTAAATGCTCATCCTAAATTTGGAAAAATTAGGTAACACACCAAATGGCAGGTCATTCATGATAGTTTTGGCCGCTGATGTGTTCTCGAGGGCGCGGAAAAAATAGCAACCGGTTGCATAGAAGATCGATAGAAACAAAGTCAGCCACAACAACGTTTTCACAGAAGATCATATATACAATCACAAAACATATTTTCAAAGAACATCGTATGTACACCCATCTTATCATAGAAGATAACATACACACAAGAAAAAACTGGTAGCCATGGCTTACATAGTTAACATTTTTTCCATAACATCAGTATATACCCAATTCAAACTCTAGCTTTATGACTCGTACTCAAAATTTGCTCTGCGAAGACTACAAAAATACACATAAGCAATTGTAGGATCCAAAGATCTGACTTTAGAAATTTATGAATCTTAGGACTCAAACATGCATCAAGGTATGCAATATTTTTTACTACTAACATACATCAACACTATTAGCAGTATGAGAGCAAGGTCGTATACCTAGGGTTGAGGAAAAGGTTGTTGTCTATGATCTTGGCGAGCACCTTAGTGAACTCGTTAAACTTCTTGAGCCGGTGTATTCATCGTTCTAAATTAGGAAAAATAAGATATCCAGTTTAACTACATTATTGAGTCACAACTTTTTTGCTTTGACATGGTGCAGTCGTAACTAGTCCCTGCTAATCACAACTCGATTTCATGAATACTTGAATAAATTACTCGGTCTAATCCTAAATAACAAATCATCGACTTGTTGGGGAACGTTGCATGGGAAACAAAATATTTCCTATGCACATGCAAGATCTATCCATGGTGATGAGCATCTACGAGAGGGAGAGTGGATCTACATACCCTTGTAGATCGCTAAGCGGGAAGCGTTAAGAAACGCGGTTGGTGTAGTCGAACGTCTTCGCGATCCAAATGGCCGAGCATCCCGCGATCTCATCACGATCCGTCCCGCGATCCAATCACGATCCATCCCACGAACTCATCATGATCCGTCCCGCGATCTCATCACGATCAGTCTCGCGATCTTGATCACGGTCCTTCCGATCTAGCACCGAACGGACAGCACCTCCGCGTTCAGCACACGCACAGCTCGATGACGATCTCCGCCTTCTTGATCCAGCAAGAGGGAGCGGAGAGGTAGATGAGTTCTCCGGCAGCGCGACAGCGTTGCGAGCTATTCCAGTAGGGCTTTGCCTAAGCACCGCAGAAAACCGATCTAGAGGAGAAATTGCGATCTAGAGGAGAGGTAGCACGTGGCTATTAGGGTTAGCTTTTTCTTCTAAATCCTCTAGTATATATACGAGGAAGGGAGGGGAGGAGGCTGCCTCAAACCCTCAAGGTTTGTTCGAAATTGGAGGTGGAGGAGTCCTACTCCAATCCTATTAGGAGTAGGATTCCTCCTTTCCACTTGGAAACTCTTTCCACCTCTCCACCTTTGCATTTTTTCCTTCTCAAACCACTCTAGCCGCATGGGCCCTTAGAGGAGGCTTCGACCAGCCCACCAGGGGCTGGTTTACCTCCTCCCATAGCCCATGTAGCCTCTTGGGTCGAGACACCCCTCCCTATGGTCCCCCGGTACCCTCCCGGCACTCCTGGTACACTACCGATGAGCCCGAAACTTTTCCGGCGACCAAAATAGAACTTCCTATATATCAACCTTTACCTCTAGACCATTTCAGAGCTCCTCCTGACATCCGGGATCTCATCCGGGACTCTGAACAACCTTCAGTCACCACCATACATAACTCTATACTACCGAAACGTCACCGAACCTTAAGTGTGCAGACCCTGCGGGTTCGAGAACTATGTAGACATGACCGAGACACCTCTATGGTCAATAACCAATAGAGGGGCCTGGATCCCTATATTGGTTCCTACATATTCTACGAAGACCTTTATCGGTCGAACCTCTATGTCAAGGATTCAGTTAGTCCCGTATGATGTTCCCTTTGTTCTTCGGTATGTTACTTGCCCGAGATTCGATCGTCGGTATCTCCATACTTAGTTCAACATCGTTACCGACAAGTCTCTTTACTCATTACGTAATACAAGATCCCGTGGCTAACACTTAGTCACATTGCTTGCAAGGCTTATTGCGATGTTGTATTACTGAGTGGGCCCTGAGATACCTCTCTGTCACACGGAGTAACATATCCCATTCTTGATCCATGCCAACCCGATAGACACCCACGAAGATACCTGTAGAGCACCTTTATAGTCACCCAGTTACGTTGCGATGTTTGATACACACAAGGCACTCCTCCGGTGTCAGTGAATTGCATGATCTCATGGTCATAGGAACAAATACTTGACATGGAGAAAACTGTAGCAATAAACTGACACGATCATATGCTACGTTTGTAGTTTGGGTCTTGTCCATCACATCATTCTCCTCATGATGTGATCCCGTTATCAAATGACATCTCATGTCCATGACTAGGAAACCATAGCCATCTTTGATCAACGAGCTAGTCTATTAGAGGCATACTAGGGACATGGTGTTGTCTATGTATCCACACATGTATCTGAGTTTCCGATTAATACAATGATAGCATGGATAATAGACGATCATCATGAACAAGGAAATATGATAATAACCAATTTATTATTGCCTCTAGGGCATATTTCCAACAGTCTCCCACTTGCACTAGAGTCAATAATCTAGTTCACATCACCATGTGATTCGCATTGTTATGAATCTAACACCCAATGAGTTCTGGGGCTCGATCATGCTTTGCATGTGAGAGAGGTCTTTTAGTCAACGGGTCTGCGACATTCAGATCCATGTGTACTTTGCAAATCTCTATGTCATACTGTAGACACTGCTACCACACTCCACTTGGAGCTATTCCAAATGGTTGCTCCACTATACGTATCCAGATTGCTACTACGAGTCATCAGGATTGGTGTTAAAGCTTGCATCGACGTAACTCTTTACGACGTACTCTTTATCACCTCCATAATCGAGAAACATGTCCTTAGTATTTTAGTTATTAAGGATAATCTTGACCGTTGTCCAGTGATCTACTCCTGGATCACTTTTGTACCCCTTGACAGACTCATGGCAAGGCACACACCACGTGCGGTACACAACATGGCATAATATAGAGCCTATGGCTAAGGCATAGGGGACAATGTTCGTAATTTCTCTTTCTTCTACCGTTGTCGAGCTTTGAGTCTCACTCAACTTCACACCTTACAAATCAGGCGAGAACTCCTTCTCTGACTGATCCATTTCGAACTCTTTCACAATCTTGTCAAGGTATGTACTCATTGAAAGTCACATCAAGCATCTTGATCTATCTATATAGATCTTGATGCTCAACAATTAGGTAGCTTTATCCAGGTCTTCCTTTGAAAAACTCTTTCAAACAACCGATTATGCTTTCCAGAAATTCTACATCATTTCCGATCAACAATATGTCAACCACATATGCTTACCAGAAACTCTATAGTGCTCCCACTCACTTTATTGTAAATACAAGTTTCTAATACACTTTGTATAGACTCAAAAACTTTGATCACCTCATCAAAGTGTATATTCCAACTCCGAGATGCTTGCTTCAGTTCATAGAAGGATCACTGAAGCTTGCACACCTTTTAGCATCCTTAGGACTGACAAAACCTTCTGGTTGTATCTCATACAACCTTTCCTTAAGGAAGGAAACGATGTTTTGGTATCCATCTCCCAGATTTCATAATTGAAAAATGCAGCAACTGCTAACATAATTCCAACAGACTTTAGCATCGCTACGAGTGAGAAAGTCTCATCGCAATCAACTCCTTGAACTTGGCGGAAACTTCTTTGTGACAAGTCGACCTTTATAAATGGTGACATTCACCATCAGCGTCTGTTTTCATCTTAAAGGTCCATTTGTACTCAACGACCTGCCATCCAACGAGCAAGTCTACCAAAGTCTATACTTGGTTTTAATACATGGATCCTTTCTCGGATTTCATGGCCTCTAACCATTTGTCGGAATCCGGGCCCATCATCGCTTCTCCACAGCTCGTAGGTTCATCGTTGTCCAACAACATGACCTCCAAGACAGGGTTGTCGTACCGCTCAGGAGCAGTACACATCCTTGTCGACCTACGAGGTTCGATAGTAACTTGATCTGAAGCTTCATGATCATCATCATTTACTTCCTCTTCAACTGACATAGGTTCCACAGAAACATCTTTCTGTGTTGCGCTACCCTCTGGTTGAAACAAAGGTTCAACAACCTCATCAAGTTCTATCTTCCTCCCACTCAATTCTTTCGAGAGAGACTTTTCCTCGAGAAAGGACCCAGTTTTAGCAACAAACACTTTATGCTTGGATCTGAGATAGAAGGTTCACCCAACTGTTCTTAGGGTAATCTATGAAGATGCATTTGTCCGCTTTGGGTTTGAGCTCATTAGGTGAAAACATTTTTCCACACAAGCGTCGCAGCCCCAAACATTAAGAAATGACAGCTTAGGTTTCTATCAAACCATAATTCACACGGTGTCATCTCAACGGATTTAGATGGTGCCCTATTTAAAGTGAATGTAGTTGTCTCTAATGCATAACCCCAACACTATAGTAGATAAACGATAAGAGACATCATAGCCCGCACCATATCCAATAGAGCACGAGTATGACGTTCAAACACACCATCACACTATGGTGTTCCAGGTGGCATGAGTTCTGAAACGACTTTCACATTGTCTAAAGTTGTATGCCAAACTCGTAACTCAGATATTCACCTCCACGATCATATCACAGACATTTTTATCTTCTTGTCACGATGATCTTAAACTTCACTCTGAATTTGCTTGAACTTTTCAAACGATTCAGACTTGTGTTTCATTGAGTAAACATAGACTATATCTACTCAAATCATCAGTGAAGGTAAGAAAATAACGATATCCATCGCACACTACAAGACTCATTGGATTGCATACATCAACATGTATCATTTCCAATAAATCACTTTCCCGCTCCATCAATCTAGAAAATGAGGTCCTTAGTCATCTTGCCCAAGAGGCATGGTTCGCATGTCTCAACCGATTCAAAACCGAATGAGTCCAAAGATCTATCAACATGGATTTTCTTCATGCGCTTTTTACCAATATCACATTTAGCGGCAGTGCCACAAGTATGTGGTACTATTATTATTAACTTTGTATCTTTTGGCATCAATGTTATGAACATGTGTATTACTATGATCAACATTTAACAAACCATTCTCACTGGGTGCATGGCCATTGAAGGTATTATTCATGTAAACAGAATAACAATTATTCTCTAACTTAAATGAATAACCGTGTTGTAATAAACACGATCTAATCACGTTCATGCTCAACGCAAAACACCAAATAACATTTATTTAGGTTCGTCACTAATCCCGAAGGTAGAGGGAGCGTGCGATGTCGATCACATCAACCTTGGAAACATTTCCAACACGCATCGTCACCTCACCCTTAGCCAGTTCTCCGTTCATTCCGTAGCTTTTATTTCGAGTTACTAACATTTAGCAACCGAACCGGTATCCAATACCCAGGTGCTACTAGGAGTAATAGCAAGGTATACATCAATAACACGTATATCAAAAATACTTCTGTCGACATTGCCAGCCTTCTTATTTACCAAGTATCTAGGGTTGTTCCACTTCAGCGACCGCTCTCCGCATAATCGAAGCACTTAGTCTCGGGTTTGGGTTCAACTTTGGGTTGCTTCACTGGAGCAGCAACTGACTTGCTATCCATGAAGTTTCCTTCCTTGCCCTTGCCCTTCTTGAAACTAGTGGTTTTACTAACCATCAACACTTGATGCTCCTTCTTGATTTCTACCTTCGCGGTGTCAAACATCGCGAACAGCTCAGGGATCATTATTTCTATCCCTGGCATTTTATAGTTCATCACCAAGTTCTAGTAGCTTGGTGACAATGACTTGGAGAACTATATCAATCACTATCTTATCTGGAAGATCAACTCCCACTCGATTCAAGCGATTGTAGCACCTAGACAATCTGAGCACATGCTTAACGATTGAGCTATTCTCCTTCATCTTGCAGGCAAAGAATCTTGTTGGAGATCTCATATCACACAACATGGGCACGAGCCTGAGATCCCAATTTCAGCTCTTAGAACATCTCATATGTTCCGTGACGTTCAAAACGTTTTGGAGCCTCAATTCTAAGCCATAACGCATGACGCACTAAACTATCAAGTAGTCATCAGAACGTGCCTGTTAGATGTTCACAACATCTACACACGACGCTAGAGGGGGTGGCGCCCCGAGCGGTGCATTAAGGACATAAGCCTTATGTGCAGCAATGAGGACAATCCTCAGATCACGGACCCAGTCCGCAATATTGCTACCATCATATTTCAACTCTATTTCTCTAGGAACATATATAAATTCAAGGGAGCTACAGCATGAGCTAGTAATCTACAACATAATTTTGCAAAGACACTACTGACTATGTTCATGATAATGAGTTCAATTAATCATATTACTTAAGAACTCCCACTCAAATTGACATCCGTCCGGTCATTCGAGTGATACATGATCCAAATTCACCAACTCAAGTCCGATCATCACGTGAGTTGAGGTGGTTTCAATGGTGAACATCATCATGTTGATCATATCTACTATATGACTCATGTTCGAACTTTCGGTCTCTTGTGTTCCGAGGCCATGTCTGTACATGCTAGGCTCGTCAAGTTTAACCCGAGTGTTCTGCATGTGCAACACTGGCTTGCACCCGTTGTATGTGAACGTAGAGTCTATCACACCCGATCATCACGTGGTGTCTCGGCACGACGAAATTTTGCAACGGTGCACACTCGGGGAGAACACAATTTATCTTGAAATTAAGTGAGGGATCACCTTATAATGCTACCGTCGTCCTAAGCAAAGCAAGGTGCATAAAGGGATTAACATCACATGCAAATCATAAGTGACATGATATGGCCATGAACTTGTGCTTTTGATCTTCATCTTGAAAGCACAGACATGATATCCATCGTCACCAACATGACACCATGATCTCCATCAACGTGTCGCCATCGGGGTTCTCGCGCCCACCATGCTTCTACTACTATTGCTACCGTTTAGCGATAAAGTAAAGCATTACATAGGGCTTAATGATTGACACGCAGGTCATACAATAATTAAAGACAACCCTATGGCTCCTGCCGGTTGCCGTACTCATCGACATGCAAGTCATGATATTCTATACAAAACATGATCATCTCATACATCACATATATCTCATCATGTAATTGGCCATATCACATCACAACATACCCTGCAAAAACAAGTTAGACGTCCTCTAATTGTTGTTACATGTTTTACGTGGCTGCTACGGATATCTAGCAAGAACAATTCTTACCTACGCAAAAACCACAACGGTGATATATAAGTTACTTTTCAACCTTCTCAAGGACCGCCTTTGTCGAATCCGATCCAACTAAAGTAGGAGAAACAGACACCCGCCAGCCATCTTTGTGCAACAAGGTTACACGTCAGTTGATGGAACCTGTCTCTCGTAAGCGTACGAGTAAGGTTGGTCCGGGACACCTCATCCCACAATACCGCTGAACCAACACACGACCAAGGGAGGAAGCAATCTAAGCATCAACGCCCACAAACTCTTTGTGTTCTACTCGAGATCTCATTTACACATAGACCTAGCTCTGATAGCACTTTTGGGGAACGTTGCATGGGAAACAAAAAAATTCCTATGCACACGCAAGATCTATCCATGGTGATGAGCATCTACGAGAGGGAGAGTGGATCTACATACCCTTGTAGATTGCTAAGCGGGAAGCATCAAGAAACGCGGTTGGTGTGGTCGAACATCTTCACGATCCAAATCGCCGATTATCCCACGATCTCATCACGATCCGTCTCGCGATCCAATCACGATCCGTCCCACGAACTCATCACGATCTGTCCCACGATCTCATGATGATCCGTCTCGCGATCTTGATTGATCTAGCGCCGAACGGACGACACCTCCTCGTTCAGCACAAGTACAGCTCGATGACGATCTCCGCCTTCTTCATCCAGCAAGAGGGGGCGGAGAGGTAGATGAGTTCTCCGGCAGTGCGACAGCGTTGGGGCGATGGTGGTGGAGCTATTCCAGCAGGGCTTCGCCTAAGCACCGCTGAAAACCGATCTAGAGGAGAAACTGCGATCTAGAGGAGAGGTAGCACATGGCTATTAGGGTTAGCTTTTTCCTCTAAATCCTCTAGTATATATAGGAGGGAGGGAGGGGAGGAGGCAGCCTCAAACCCTCAAGGTTTGGTCGAAATTGGAGGTGGAGGAGTCCTACTCCAATCCTATTAGGAGTAGGATTCCTCCTTTCCACTTGGAAACTCTTTCCATCTCTCGGCCTTTAGATTTTTTCCTTCTCAAACCACTCCAGCCACATGGGCCCTTAGAGGAGGCTTCGGCGAGTCCACCAGGGGCTGGTTTACCTCCTCCCACAGCCCATGTAGCCTCTTGGGTTGAGACACCCCTCCCGATGGTCCCCCGGTACCCTCCCGGCACTCCCGATACACTACCGATGAGCCCGAAACTTTTTTGGCGACCGAAACAGAACTTCCTATATATCAATATTTACCTCCGGACCGTTTCGGAGCTCCTCGTGACATCCGGGATCTCATCCGGGACTCTGAACAACCTTCGATCACCATCATACATAACTCTATACTACCAAAACGTCACCGAACCTTAAGTGTGTAGACCCTGTGGGTTCGAGAACTATGTAGACATGACCGAGACACCTCTACGGTCAATAACCAATAGCAGGACCTGGATGCCCATATTGGTTCCTACATATTCTACGAAGATCTTTATCGGTCGAACCTCTATGTCAAGGATTCAGTTAATCTCGTATGATGTTCCCTTTGTTCTTCGGTATGTTACTTGCCCGAGATTCGATCGTCGGTATGTCCATACCTAGTTCAACCTTGTTATCGGCAAGTCTCTTTACTCATTCCGTAATACAATATCCCATGGCTAACACTTAGTCACATTGCTTGCAAGGCTTATTGTGATGTTGTATTACCGAGTGGGCCCTGAGATACCTCTCCGTCACACGGAGTAACAAATCCCAGTCTTGATCCATGCCAACCCGACAGACACCCTTGGAGATACTTGTAGAGCACCTTTATAGTCACCCAGTTACGTTGCGACGTTTGATACACACAAGACATTCCTCCGGTGTCAGTGAGTTGCATGATCTCATGGTCATAGGAACAAATACTTGACATGTAGAAAACAGTAGGAATAAACTGACACGATCATATGCTACGTTTGTAGTTTGTGTCTTATCCATCACATCATTCTCCTAATGATGTGATCCCATTATCAAATGACATCTCATGTCCATGACTAGGAAACCATAACCATCTTTGATCAACAAGCTAGTCTATTAGAGGCATACTAGGGACATGGTGTTGTCTATGTATCCACACATGTATCTGTGTTTCCGATTAATACAATTATAGCATGGCTAATAGACGATTATCATGAACAGGGAAATATGATAATAACCAATTTATTATTGCCTCTAGGGCATATTTCCAACAAACTGAAATTATTGTCTAATAATTGATTTAATTGTTGTTATGTCCATTGCTTGTAAATGTTTAACCAATTTCAACAAACAATATTACATAAAATATGGTTAAAGTGTGAGGGTCAAAGGTGGCTCTAAACAATATTACATAAATAATGTATTACTGCACATCTTTGCTTTTTTTTCTCTACAACATCACAAACAAAACAATTGGTCACACCAAATTTTTGTTTTCTCTCTCCAATAGAAGTTAGTACGTGAAGAAACACCTACCTGATGTTTTAGAACTCTCATAAATTTGGTGTGATGAACATTGCACAAGACCAGAAAATATAACAAAGAATAAAATTCAGAACAACACATAGGAAAAGGCTAAGGAAGAAAAATCTAATTAATCGCAATCAACAAAAGTGAAACTACATACATGTTCTCAACAGAAGAAACTATCGCTTGCAACATAACAAAACCCCGGCTAACTTGCTCTCATCTCCATACGTGATAGATTCACAAGATGAAGCAATTCATAGTAAGCTCTATCATGAATTCATCTTGCGCAAGTGTTTTACCTAGAGTATATAAGCTTTGCTGGAACTTATCAAATTAAAGAAATGTTTTGCATCTTCCTCCACATTGTTGAAGAACTTCCTCGAACATGAAGGAACACACACAAGGCGAGAATACACCTACAACTCCAATAGTAGCAGCTATGATGCATGCCAACTTCATTTGGATGCCACCTAGGACACGATAAGGCAATATGGGTGAGCTCCAACATTATACTATTGAATTGCTTCGAGCACCTAGTGTGCTTGCAACAACTAACAATTATCCTTGTGCATCCAGACCATTGTCATTCAGGGTGGAAGCAAGGCAGACGAGTCAATTGACTGTCACGACGTCGTTTGGGGTGGAAGCAAGGCGCTGCCATTCGGAGTGTAAGTGAGGGAGATACAAGCGGTACCTAAAGAAGGGTGAGGCCGTGCGCCAGTTTGTGTGCTCCTCCAACCGAATCTAGACCATCATCATGGGAAGATGGGTACGGTGACGCGTGCACAACCACTGCCGTGAGAGGAAGAGAGAGGTAGGCGTGGGTTAGGGGGTTGGGGCAGGGGACTTGGGAGTGGTAGGTTAGATCGAAGACTTAAACATTTGGGTAAGATTTTCTTAAAAGTGATATGTATGAATCAGCAGTGACCAGTACCTAAGATTGTCCAGTAAGTGATGACGTGTCATCGATGACCCCTCAACATAGGGAGCGATCGGTTGGTGATAAAATACGAGTCGTTAGTGCCCCCTCTAATATTGGTTGGTCAGTGATGAGGTGTTAACCAATTGGCTAGTCAGTGATGACTTGTCTAAACAATCATCGGTGACGCCTCTGGAGTGGCCAGTTATGTTCATGCCTATAGAGTGACCGGTACTTTAACCAACTAGTTAATGCTTTGTTTCTGAAGATATTTAACTCACCACCCCCTTTCCTTTTTTGATCTACACATTCTAGACTACCTAATAAGGCAATACCATTTTCCATATTACAACACTGCCAAAATAGTTTGCTTTTATGTTTATCAAGTCTCTCAATAAATGTTGTTCCATGTGACATACACATATGATAGGAATAAATATTGGTCAATGTAGCAAACATCAAGATAGTTTTTTCTCCCATGGAAGTATCATTCCCTCTCCAAGAATCAAACTTTTTTTGCGCAATAATCAAACATTTCCAAGTATTTGGCCCAAGGAAGTACATATCCATGTTTTTAAAGAGGAAATACTAATGTGAACCATCAAATATGTCATAGGAAATTCACCAATTTGACGGCCAAAAGATTAGCATAGAAGTTCGCAATGTCATTATATCCTCTAGCATGAAAACTTTCACTTTTTTGTACGTTGATTTAAAAATCATATATAAGCTCAAAGAAATAAATGAGAAATTTAGGGTTTAGAGCCTTATCAGGATCATAAGGCACTCATCGGTTAGATTAAAAGGGAGTGGGGGGTCGAGGGTCCCCCTACGGGACACTTTTGGTACTCTGAAAGTAAGGGCCCATGGTGTCATTCACTTTTAATAATAACAATTCCATTGTGAAGGATACTCTTAATCCAGCCACACCTAATAGGGTTAAACACTCTCATTGTATGACATTCCAATAAAACCTCCTACTTAATATTGTCATGAGTGTTCTCAAAATCAAATTTCAGGGCTATACCAGCACGTTTTTCATATGAGTGGGGTTCTGAAATCTCCGGTAAATATAGAATATTAGTCTAAATACAAGGTAAGAAAGAGAAAAAAATACTAGAACCCTAGAGTCGATAGTGTAAGGGCCCACAAATGCACCATCTTTAGGATCTTGTTTGGCCAAAGCCCGCCACTACATTCTCTCATGAACTATCATCACAATTTTCAAAGGTTGGATCACAATATTTTGGTAGATTATGCGATTTATTTCCTTCCAACTACCCACATAGGGTATGCAATCAACCCAATATTGGTTTTTCACACTTTCTTCGGTACGTCAGCGACCTTTTTCTTTTAAACCAAGAGTTCATGGTGTCTGTTGGCGGAACCGAGATCATGACTTGCCTTGCAAAAAAATATACCACTAGAAGAAAAAACGTCTAAAGTGGTACTCACTGCATAAATGAGATATCATCCTAGGATAAATATGCAGTGCAGAGGTTACAAATGGGAATGATGAGAACAACTACATGCGGGCATAATCTCCGGTGAGGTTCTTGTCATACGCCACGAGCCAAGAGAAGAATTGACATTTTGGTTATGTTTGGCCGGTCCAAATTTTGCTAGCGAGGAAAGGAGGAGCCACTCCTTGAAATTGTATATGGTATGCCAAAGACATCATGTATGAACCATAAGATGACCACGAAATCCAGTGAAGTGGAAAGCATAACGTTATCTAAGCCCAACCAAAGGTCACATAACTACATAAGTCGGTGATGTGCTATAAAGTGCATATGTCTTGGAGAGATCAAATCTAGCTTTGACTGGCTAACTCTTTGTTCACCAAGTCCAAACAGTTCTTGCTCATAGAGATGGCTTAGGTTAAAGAATTCAAGCATCCACCGATCACGCCAAAAGAGGTATTTGGATCCGTTGTCCATTGTGATGGCAATGAAGGTTCGGGACATGTGCATGCCTGTCTTCGAGAAGGCCTCATTGTGCCATGCGATAGTTGGGACCGGTGAAGGTGCATCTATGTCCCTCTAGTGGGTCTCCAATGATTAATTACAAAATTTTAGTAGACCAATCTGTTACTGAGTGTGAACATGTGTATAGTTCCAAAAGCAATGTTTATTGAAACAAAAATTGATGTGGAAGAAAGACTTAAAGCTAGAAGGTTGTAGATAATTTTCTATTCATTTGAGTGGTTGAAGAATCAAATTGAGCATATGATACTATAAAGATGAGTTAGGATCTCAATGATGGATGGATCTTGTTGTTGCTCAAATAGAATCCAATTGATTTTCAAACCAGCGGCGGCACAAACTCGATACTGTCAATATTTCAAGTGTGATTCATGTCGCACAACAAAACATTGTCATGGAGCTACCGTACAAAAAATCCAACAAAGGAAGTAGTCAACAAAACCAGATCCAGAATACAAACTCGACGATACCAAACCAAAACCAGGCACTGTCGACAGAGTGTTGGACTTAGCAACTAAGAAGAGAAAGGTTTCCCAGAGGCACCGACATGGGAACCCATTAGTTCCAACTTACGAAGCACAACAACTAGGGCAACCCCAAACTACTAGGTTATCTACTTTCCAACATAGAGGTCATTCTCATAGTAGTAGCGACTTTAAACCGTTAGTGCCACTATTGAAGCTCTACTAGGTTGAAGCTCGATCAGTGAAACCACGACCACTACAAGGGAAAAGCATGATCAAACTTGACAAAATCGAGGATGTTAGAGTCCCCCAAATTCTTTTGCCCAGTGGAAGTGTCGCCATATCTTGTCAATTCTTTTTAGTTCCCACTTCGGCATTTGAGAGATCGAAAATTGGTAGGTCACCATGGACGATAGGGTTGTTATAAGAGGATTTCATCTGCACGTGCAGGCCAAATTGAATATCGATGAGAGAAAGGAGATGATGTACTTTTCCCGAAAAGGAAGAAAACGAGGGAGTGTCTTGGGCCTTTGCATCAATTGATGCACGCAACCATCGCCAGTTCTCTTACATAAGAAATGGGGTCATCACTATTGCAAATCAGTTTAGTGACATTAATGAGGACTCATACTTCATACAAGTGGGGAACACTCTTATTACAAATTTGAAATACTAGAAAACGATACCAATCAAAAAGAGGATTTGTAACTTATCCATAATTGAGGGAGCAACGATAAATACAGTCTTTAACAATTAAAATAGGCTTTAGTTCTAGCACACGACTTGTCACGCATCATAGTTCAGCAAAGCATCTGCTTCTTCTCAAGATGATTGGTTCCACCCACCATAGTTTTCCTCGGGTTGATCCTGATCACGAGTCTCCTGTGAACAGAAAAAAGAAACATTTCGTCGAAATGCAAGTATTGACATCAGAAGAAGGGCCAGCTCGTTCATCTTCATGAAAATAGAAAACATTGAAGGAGCATAAAAGAGGACCGAGATACTCTACACAGTTATTAGTGGTACTGAAACTAGAAGTTGAGAAGCTAATAAATGGTTCGTAGTACATTAGAAGAATTACAGACAGATGTGTAGTGCTGTTCAGTTTACGAGATGTGGTAAGAGCGAATAAGGGACTAAAATTTTGCATAAACAGTTACTAATACATATGTTCAATGAGTAGCAGAAGAAATAAATGACACACGAGTCACCAAGCTGACAAACAGCATCGAGGAAAATGGAACGGGGTTGCACTCTTTGAACATGAATGTGAGAAAATTACCTCCGGAGTGAACGTCAGACCGATTTTGATTTCTCCACGGTACTCTTCGTCCTTGACAACATTGTAAACAGTTAGTGGGATGCTTCCTTCAGTATACACTCCATCCAATGGGATCCTGCAAGAAACAAGTACTCAGTTATAGTAGACAATGCAATCTGCGATCATTCAATTTTGCATCCCGCGATAATGCGACATCAACCGAAATGCGAACTGCAAGTGTTTCAGCAACAGATTCGGCCAAACATTTTGAGTCAATTTTATGTAAGACCACCAGCCCCACTACTAACTCAAAGGAGCACTCTGGGTTGACCACATCTTCAGGGCTAGAAACTGGCACAAGACCAAAATTGCTACTAGTTCATTTCGACTTACGTTGCTTCACCCACGTTGTCGTCTTCCGTGCCACCATCACTGTCCAGGAGCTTGATGACGAGCTCGCGTGCGTTCTCAGAGACGGTGAACACAAAGGTTTCGTTCCATTCAGGATCACTTCCTTTGCCTGCATGAACCGAGTGAATTCAAGTTACATCTCATAAAGAAGTCAATAGCACACATCATGCACAGCAGCATTGAGATGCATGACGTTACTCTTTAACATGTCTTGATGAATTCCATGTTTCCTCATGGAAGTATCCACCGTTGATGTCGGTTTATCACATCAACGGTGCTCGTTTTTTCTTACTTTGCAAAGGACCACAAGGGACGGATTTCACTATCATTAAGATATCGTTTTGAACACTAGTACTAATGAACGGAAGCGTTGATCGATCAATTGAAGAGGTATAAGGTTTACCTATATCAACAAAATATTTTGTAAACCAAGGAAGAAATTTACCTGAGGCGACGGTGCTCTTCTGCTCCTGCGAGGTGCATCTCAGAACCGCGTACGGGTCCATGTTGCCTGCAGCAAAAATTCGCAGCCACGGAATTCGTCAGCGAGAATCGATGCCGTGAATTAGACACCAGCAAAGGCGAAAGCCCAAACGACTCGAGGATAGCGCCGATCTGGCTGATCAAGAGGCCATCACCGAGCTACTTGATCGAGCAGGGAACGGGGAAAGCAGAGCAGAATTCAAGCAGATCAGAGTTCGATGTCGGAAGGGACATGCCCAAGGTGAGCTTACAGAGGTAGTCAGTGTTCTCGAGGCCCTTGGCTCCGACGAGCAGCACCTCCAGCTTCCCCTGCGCCATCTTCTCTCCCCGGCCTGATCTCGCCTTCCTCTCCCGATCGCCTGAACAGGAATTATATGCTTAGCAGGCAGCACGACTGAAGGACGAGGTTGCCAGATCCGATCCGAGCCCCGGGGCACCGCTGTATGTATAGGACTAGTAGGAGTTGAAAAATGGAAAGCTCGGCCGCGTCTCTCCCACGTCGCCCTCACATGGAGGCGGTGTGTGGTAGGGCAAAAAAAAAAAGTTGCCTAGGCGGGTCAAGTACTGCGCCGCGCGCCAATGGTGGGTGGGGGCGGTGGCTTCTTCCGCCGGTTTCGCGCGTGTCTACCCCGTACGTAGCGCCGGCCGTGCCGATTGGATGATCGGGGGACGGGACGAGAGGACGCAGTCCAGTTTGTCACCGTTCGTGATATCGTGCAGGGGCAGTGTACTCGCTCCCCCCGGGAATTTTTTTTAGGGTAATCCGAGGATTATTTTTTTAGAATGCTCCCCGTGGTAACTCTGTCTCGCCTCTACCGTGGCGTTACTGGACCGGCCCAGTAGTCTAGCCGCAGGAAGACTATGCTTTCTACTATATGTTTTTATTATTGGGGTTTCCATTGTTTCTAGCGGTTCTCTTTGCTTTTCTCTCGTTTTCTTTGGGTTTTTTTTGTTTTCTTAGGTTTTTACTAGTTTCCTTCTTTTATTAAGACACGTCTATTTTTTCATACACATTGTACATTTTTCATATGCATGATTAACATTTTCAAATACATAATTTCCTTTATAAATATATGTTTTAGTTTCCATTTTCTCATACACATTGTGCATTCTGGTATAAATATTATTAAAAATATTCAAATACATTTTTTAATACATGCTAAACATTTTTTTAATATATTTTTGAATGATAAAAAATATTAAAACTTTGCCTACATTTTTTATTTTAAAAATGTGTTTCCTTATTAAAATAATGTAATAAATGTAATGAAAATTTTGTCTACATTATTACAAGAATGTAATAAAAAAATCCTTCCCCGTTTTTTATAATGTAATGTACATTTTTATGGTATGACTCATGCTTTTAATTGAAAAAATGGTTTTACAGTGTAGAAACATTTTTATAGATGCCACATACATTTATGAAACATGTGAACATTTTTTAAATGTTAAAAACAAAATATATTGCTATCAACATCTTAAAAAAATACGCTAACAGACTTATTACATTGCGTTTACACTTTGGAAAAGTCTTCCAATCAGCCCGCTGAATATAGCTCTCGCGTCCGCCGCGCGCTATACTGTCCAATCGGTCGAGAACTGCACGTCTGATCAGCCGAGCCTAATACTTGTATATCCGGGCGCACAGGGTGTCCAGGTTTGTCACGTTTACGGGCACAACTAGCTGATTGCTCCCGTAAAAAGAAAGAAAAATTTTGTTGCAAAATAAAATTTATAAATATTTCTGCAACACAATCCTTGTTGTAGAAAATATACTATAACAAACTTTGTTGGAAAAAAAATCTACAGATGTTTTCGTAACACGATCCTTGTTACAGAAAATACTCTGTAACAAAAAAATCTACAGACGTTTTCGCAACATGCTCTCTGTTACAAAAAAAATATTTGTAACATAATCTATGTTGCGAAAGACCCGTCAGCCATTTTTTTACGCTAGATTTGACAGCTAGCGCCCCGGCCGGCGGACGCGTAGCAGCGCCCTTACACTTTTCATATTTGCAGTGAACATTTGTAGGTAAACTAAAACTGTTTTCTGGAACTTAGAATGTTTCAAAATATAAAAAAAGTAAAATTAAAAATGAAGAAAAAACAAACGAAGTTGATGAACTAACGCTACTAGGCCAGCCCACTTAGGGCGCTCCCTAAGGCAAGGCATACCTCTGTCTTTGTTATACCTCTAAAAAACATTGTATTTGTTATAAGCAAGAAAATGATGCGCCCCTAGCTCCCTACGTTGCATCCGTGGATGGTGGTCGTCTGGGGCTGGTAGGAGGAGACAAGACAAGAAACGGGTGTTGGTTTAGTCCAGCCCAGTGCTGCTTATTTCGACGGTATGGGCTAGATTTAGAATCCTCAAGAGTAATCATGTTGGACCTAGCTTGTATTGTTTGGTTCTCAGAGTCCTACAAATATAGGAATATAAAAAAATGTGAAACTAGGGTGGGTATGCATGCGTAGAAGAGAAGAACGGAAAAGATAAAATTTGCATCTTGTATTGAGACTGATAGTTGCTTACCATGTAACACCTAAACATTAGCAGGGTCACACTATTGGTGCAGGCAAGGAGACGTAGTTAAGAGTGTGCCATCATTGGGTGTAGTCAATGGTGAGTTGTGTGTGGGGTGGGGTCATATATGGGACCCAAGTGTTTGGTCATGGGTATACAGTCAAGTCCAGCCGAAGTAGTGTTAAAATATGCCTAGAGGAAAAAATGAAATTCATCATCACTATCATGGCCACAACAATCAGAATGAGTTAATTTCAGTTCTTGCAGATGTTGTGAGAAATGTCATCTTAAGATCATCAAAGACGCCAAGTATTTTATTATTATCTTGGATTGTACTTTGGATGTTAGCCATGAAGAACAAATGACTCTAATTGTGTGTTTTGTCAATATGTCAAGTAATTTTCCCAGAGTGGAGGAGTTTTCCCTAGAGTTCTTAAAGGTGGATGACATGTCGGGATAGGGGATTTTCAGGTATTGATGGATACATTTACTTCTCCTGTTTTGTATGTTGCTGATGTAAGAGGTCAAGGTTATGAAAATGGTTCCAATATAAACGAACAACATTAAGGTGTTTAGAGTGGTTTGCTTTGAACTAATCCCAACGCTTTTCTATATGACATGTGCTTGTCATAGTTTGAATCCCACTCTTTGTGATATCGAAAAATCTTGCAAAAAAACCATTACATTATTTGGTGTTATACAACGGATATGTGTATTTTTTTTGTTCTACTAAAAGGTGTAGGATCTTGCTTAACAATCTTCCAAAAGGAACAAAACTAACCCTCAAACCATTGTCCAGTACTCGTTGGGAGAATCGGATAAAGAGTATTCAACCTATCAGATACCAAAATCTCCAAGTAAGATCAACTTTGAAGGAATTGGAGGAGTCATCTACTTATGATATAGTAGCCGTAAGTGATGCTCAATCTTTGGTCAATGCACTTGAGAATTTTAAAACTTTAGTTGGTATGGTTGTTTGGCATGATGCTTTGTTTTCAATCAATATGGCAAGCCAAAAGGTGCAGGAAAAGATGGTGTGCATCGATACTACTATAAAATACATTAAAGGGGTCATATCATTTTTTAGAAGTATAGATGAAGGATTTGATGCTAGTATTGAGATTGCAAAAGGCAATGCATCTGAATGGACACAAAGCCAAAACATTTCCTACAAAACGCGAGAGTAAACGAAAGAAGAATTTTGATGAAATCAATGATCAAGATGAAGAAACACAATTTTCACTTATGGAATCCTTTAGAGTTAATTACTTGCTAGTCACTGTTGAGGCTGTAATTCTTTCATTGAATAGTAGTTTTGAATAGTTGAAGAAATTTGAGAAGGTGTTTGATTTCTTATACAATTCAAAAACCCTGGAGTCCTTGGATAATACTCCCTCCGTCCCAAAATAAGTGACTCAAAAATGACTCCACTTTGCACTAAAGTTAGTGCAAAGTGAAGTCATATTTGAGTCACTTATTTTGGGACGGAGGGAGTAGTAATCTATGGAAGTGTTGCACTACTTTTACATAAGCTTTTTCTCATGATAACTCATCTGTTGTTGATCTTGGATGATTTTATGTCTGAATTAAAAGTGTTCTAGATCACGACTGAAGATACCGAAGGAACAAAAAGTATGGCCTCCTCAACCTGAATCCTAGATGGTTGTATCTACTGATGGTTCTTTTGGTACTTATGATAATGGTGTGGGCAGGACAATGATAACTAGAGACAACAGCGGAAGGCATGTTCTTTCGACTTGTTGGTTTGTGCCTCACTACAACGATGCTTTTGAAGCTGAACTTCTCGCTATCCGTAGGGAGTACTTGTAGCAATAATGCACTGTAGGTCCCACTTTAGGTTCGGACTAATTGTGCTATGGTTGTGAAGGTACTAATAAAAGAGAAGGAATAGAATAGGTCATAATTGGACCATGTTATTGAGGAAATTAAGCATATGGGAGAAGAGAGGGAGCTTGTCCTTTTATGTTTTAATCATTCTTATAATAGGGATCGATTAGCCTATTTGTCGAGAGCGATTGAAGGATGCCCCTGATGCTCTAGTTAGCATGCGGGCTATTGATTGTAATCCTATCAGTAATATGTACCTAATAATAAAGGGCCTATTGCTTCTAGCGATATATCACGGAAATTGCCTTCAAAGTTGCAAAATATTATCCACCAATTTCACAAGTCATAAAAAACGTTTCACACAGGGAAATCCCCGCCTGGGCCGGCCCATGCAGTGGGAACCTCCTATACTACGCTATGCACACTGGAAGAAAAAGGAGCGTGCCCCTTTCACCCAGCCAGTGACCCGATAGCCTGTTTTCAAATTTTATTTTTTATTTTTCCTTTTTCTTTTATGTTTTCCTTTTTTCTATTTCAAATAATTTGGGACTTCAAAAAAGTTCCAAATTCAAAAATTAAGAATTTTTTTATAAAATGTTTGCGGACTAAAAAAATGTTTGGGATTTTGTAAAAAATGCTTATTCTAAAATTATTCGAAATATTGAAAAACAATTGTTTGAAAAGTCAAAAACTCTTCGAAATATTGAAAAACATTGTTCAGAAAATCAAAAATCTTTATGATTTTTTTAAAAAGTTCGTGTATTAACAAATGTTAAATAAATTGAAGCAAATTTTGCCAACTCAAGAAATGTTCAAGAATGGAAAAGTTTCCTTAAAAAACAAAAAACTATTCTAGACTTACAAAATAGTTTCACTGATTCAAAAAATGATCTCGCATTTCAAAAATCTTCGTAAAATTTAAAAAACGTTCGTTAAATAAAAAAATGTTCTTGAATTTCCAAAAAGTTTCCACCAATTTCCAAAGAAAATAACGCCGATTCTAGAAATGTTCGTCGATTCAAAAATATTATGTATAAAAATGTGCACAATATTTTAAAAATGTTTGCAAACAGTAAAAAATATTTATGAATTCAAAAAATGTTCAAAATATAAGTGTTCGCGAATTTGAAAAAAATTCATGATTTCAAATATGTGCACAAATTTAGAAAATGTTCATGATTTCGCGAAATTGGGAGTGACATGGTATGTCGGTGATGCAGTAAAATGTGATCATGATGATTGAGGATTATAATATATATTTTTCTTCTTATAACGTACGGGCTTTTTTGTTATTAAATAAAACTTCCCCTTTTTTTGACATGATAAAACTTCCTTTTTCACCATAAAAGAAAATGTCAGTGCGTTACCCATTCTCCTCCCCATTTCCGTGCGTAGGCGATGCGATTGATAATCACAATGTACGCGAGAGAAAGATTTAAACAAATGCTTCGACGCTGATTTCTTTACTAGTCCTGCCGCTACAAGGTTACACTGATTTACAACAGACACGCACAAAAACTCCAAGATGTAAAAGACAAGAAATGCTCCGCCTGCAGCCAGACATGGGTTCTGTTTGGATTTATGAGTTAAAGTTAGTTTGTGTTAGTTTGGACTAAACTAACCTCAAAATATCCAAACGAGGATTAGATTTGATTAGATGTATCTAATCCATCTAAAAAATAATAATCCACAAGAAAGATGCTTATTTGGGTTAAAGTTAGGTGAGACCCAATAAAAATATGTTTCCATCCTGCTTCTGCAGCGTAGCCGCACCTGATCCCGTCGCATTGCCGCATTCACCCCACTCCCGCAGCCGCCGCCACCAACCGCCCCTATCCACCAGCCGCCGACGGCAGCCTCCCCATCCGCCAAGCCGCTTTCATCCCGCCACCCGCAGCCGCTCGAGCCGCCCCCAGTCGCCCCGTCCCGCCGCCTCCCCCGTCCCATCGCCTCCCCCAGTAGCCCCGTTCCCGAGATCCCCGAGCAAAGCTCACATGGCGTCAGCGTCGACGGGGCCGGTTCCTCCTCTCGCACAGATTGGGGCGGAGCGGGCACGCTCGGCTTTATGGGATTGCGGCCTCGCCGCGGCTTGGGTGACGATGTGGTCCATGACGGAGGGGTGCAGAGGGGCATGCCGATCTGGGCGCGCGGAAGTGCGCGGGCGCGTCGACAGCGCGTTAGGCTGCAGGCCGTAAAAGAGTCGGTCACACTAAATCCAATAAAAAATAGGATTCAAAGTAGTCAAATAATTAAGAAAATATATTTATTATTAATCTAACTCTATCATCTAAACATCTCTTTAATAAAAATTAGTTTAGAATTAATTCAGGATTAGAATCTAACTCTAATTTCTAACCGAGTTAGAGTATTCAAACAAGACCATTGGGGTTGGTTTATGAGCGCAGTTGTTTCATCTCCGTCTCACAGTTTGGATCACAAACCGGCGTTCACTTCCAGGCAGCTACTACAGCTACTAGATAGCAGGAGGTAGGCTGCTGGTCTCATGTAACGCGTGCCGGCGTGGCGTGGACTCGTGGCGATGTATCGGGACTTGTCCACTACCTTACCTGCGCCGGTAAAACTCCAAGACTGTTGGTGGAGTATTTCCTTGCAGTTCTGTAAATCAGGCTCGCGTGATTGATGAGATGAGTTTTGTAGGAGGAACAGTGGTTTCGTCTTTTGACACTGTATCAACGAATGGCATCCATTAAGAGGATGAAGACGAAAGAGCTTCGTTGGAGCACCTACCCTTTTATTGCTACGGCTCGACCATAACCTGCTGGAACCGAGCACTGCGAGCGTGCTCTTTTTTTTTTCTCTTTTTTGCGAGAAGCACTTCGAGCGTGCTTCACTATTTAGGGCATGACCAATGCATAGTTTCAATGTAATGTTTCATATGTTATGTATATTCGAATATAAATTTGGATAGTTTAGCGGGATCCTCAGCAAGAGACGAGTGCTTCGAAAAAAAAGTATGGTCCGAAGCAAAAAAATAAAAAAGTTGAAGTAAAAAATAGAGATGCATGTGTATCTGAATCTTTATTTTTTTTTCTTGATGAGGTCACTAGTGGTAGCTTGCATTGGAGAAAAAAAAATCAATATAGATGCCTCAAGCTACTTTTTATCATGGGGCACATGTATCTCTATGCTACCGTTGTACATGCCCTTAACCTCTTGGCTTCTTGAGTCCTCGCTACTCGCATCGACGGGTGAACCATACAGAGGTTTCTTTTGTACGTTGGCTTGTAGCGTGATGCACCTGGTCACAGGATCTACAATCATACCCCTCATAACCGTCTCAAACGTCCGGACAGGCCGCTCGATCACCGTCCAGTCATAAAAATTCAACTTAGACGGACACCCTAAATGGGTCTCAAACGCCCGGACTAACCGATACCCCTCATATCCAGCCTAAATATGGGGCGGATATGAGGCTGCCCGGGCACGCCCCACACGTCAGCCCGGTCCACCACCGGTCCCACAAATACGTCCGTCCGGAAACCCTAGGCATCGGTCACTTCACTCTCTCCGTCCAATCCACTTTCGATCCCCTTCCCTTCCGATCCGATGGTTGGTGACGGAAGCAACTCCGGTGCAGAATCCGATGGATCCAACATCGATGTGGAAGAGCTGGCCCTTTGCATCGCCTTCAGGAGGTCATTGCAGGAGCAAGGCGGCCTCGACAGCAGTGTGGATCTTTTTCCTCAGCGCCCATCGCCCGTCAACGCAGCGTCGATGACGTCGTCAGCCCTTCCTGCCCGACGCGCAGCTCCGGGTGCTCTGCTCCGCTCCTTCAGGTATGCCGCACTCCTTCATGATACGTCTCCAATGTATCTATAATTTTTGATTGTTCCATGCTATTATATTATCATTCTAGGGTGCCTTTTTGGTGTTTATTTACGAAGTAATACTATTTTTGAGCACTAACCTATTAACCCACTGCCTAGTGCCAGTTGCTGTTTTCTGCATGTTTTTGGCTTTTCAGGTTTACGGTACCAAACGAAGTCCAATTGCCACGAAACATTAATATGATTTTCTTGGACCAAAAGAAGACCTAGAAGCTTCGGGAGAAGACTAGAGGCCTCACGGGGGAGGCACGAGGCAACCAGGTGCGACCAAGCAGGTAGGTTGTGCCCAGCTGGCTCGTGCTCCCCTCGGCCTCCTCCCGATGCCCCTCTCTGGCGTATAAACTCAAATATATTCCAAAAACCCTAGAGAGTCTCCCAAAACACTTTTTTCTGCCGCCACAAGTCTCTGTTCCGCCATGATCTGGAGCCATGTTCCGATGCCCTACCGGAGGGGGGATCGATCACGGAGGAACTCTACATCATCCTTGCTGCTCATATGGTGATATGTGAGTAGTTCCCCACAAACCTAAGCGTCCTTAGTTAGTACCTAGATGGCTATCTCTCTCTCTCTCTCTTGATCTTAAATACAATGATCATCGCATCTTCGCTTTGATCTATCCGGTGTAATCCTTCTGTGCGGTGCGTTTGTCGGGATCCGATGGATTGTGGGTTCATGTTCAGATTATTCATGAAAAATGTTTGAGTGTTCTCTAAAATCGATTATGATTCTTATGTGCATGATCATCATAGCTTAGTAAATCTCCCTAATCTATTAATTTGCTTTGACCAGGTAGATTGATTTGTCTTCAGTGAGAGGGGTGCGTTGTAGTGGGTTTAATCTAACGGGTTTCTATATCCTAGTGACAGAAGGGGACAAGATATGTCTTTGTATTGTTGTCACTAAGGATAAACAATGGGGTTAGTTCATGTTAATTGAATTCTCTTTGTCTACATCAGGTCATTGTTCTCCAAGCATTACTATGTTTTACTTAATACTCTAGATGCATGTTGGATAGCGATCGATGGATGTAGTAATAGTAATAGGCGCAGGCAGGAGTCGGCCTATTTTCTTATCGACATGATGCCTATATACACATGATAATTGTCGTGAATATCGCATAACTATGCGCTTTTCTATCAATTGCCAAACAGTAATTTGTTTACCCACCGTATGCTTACTTTCATGAGAGATGCGACTAGGGAAAACTATGGCCCCCCGGTCTATTCACTTATAATTTTACAACCGCTACAATACCTTGCTGCAGTTATTTACTTTTTATTTTATTTTCAAATTTACAATTATCTACTACCAATGACACTACTTACAAGCTTGCAAATAATGAGTCCAAGGGGATTGACAATTCTCTTGCCTGCGTTGGGTGCATGTGTTTGCTCTTTTGTGTCTAGCCACTGAAGATGGGGTTGGTTGTTACTCCTACTGGTTCGATAAACCTTGGTTCTATACTAAGGAAAATACTTACATATATTGTGTTGCATCACCCATTCCTCTTCACGGAAAACCCAATGCATATCACACATATCAGGAAGGATTTCTAGCACCGTTGCCGGGGAGTATCATCAACCTACCACCAAGTGTCTTCACACAAATTATCATTCACGTGTTCTTGTTTTTATTTGCTGTTATATTTTGCTTGATTCATAAAAATAAAAAATAAAAAATATTTATCTTTTCTAGTTACTAGTTTACTTGTTTTGATTGTCATACTTGCTAGTTTACTTGTCGCTATGGCTAGTTCCTCTCTGGACATGCCTTCCCCTCCTTACTTTGGAGAGGGTTATCCAATCTTGGACTTTAAACAATTGAGAAATGAGTCTCTAAAAGAGTCTTGGGATAGGTTGTTGGAAATACAAATGAGAGATAAATCCAAAAGTCATATTAAATTACTCCTCCGAAGCTTCTATGTTGGTTTATCTCTATCACGTAGGCGGGTCCTTGATACTATGTTTGAGAGGGATTTTCTTGGTAATAATGCTTTTGATTCTTATGAGAAGATGAAAAACATATGTGGGTTACCTAAAATAGAAACCTTTGAACCTACTATACTATTGTGTCACCGCCAAACTGAGTTAATCATTGAGGCTGGAGCTAGTATGGAGTCTAATTTTAGGGGGGGGGCGTTCAACCCTATTTCTAAAATCCATGGATACTTCATGCTAAAAAAATAGGAGACTTGATATCTTAGAACAAAAGCTTGATGTTATTTGTGCAAGGGATAGCAAGATTGTGAAGGGGATTGGACCCCTTATGAACAAGGATGACAACACTTGATCATATGCATTACACCTAGTTAGGGGCGTAAAACAATAGCACTAGTTGGGAGGCAACCAATAGTTATCTTTGATTTTGATTTTTTACTTTCTGTTTGTTTTTAAAAAAAATATTATTGCTACTGTAATGATTGTGTTTTTTTTGTTTAAATTAGTGTTTGTGTCAAGTAAAGACCTTGGGATGACTTGAATGATAAGTAGAATTGATACGGTGGAAAAACAAAAACTTTAGTGTCTAGTGCAGAATTTCTATGATTTTATTGAAACTTCATTTTCATCTGAAATTTTTACACAATATTTATATACCAATTCCTCAGGTTGTCAGAATTTTTCATAAGTTTTAGAGTTACATAAGTATGGTTTAATTACAGATCATTACAGAATGTTATGTTTTAGACAGATTCTCTTTTTGCTTGCATAGTTTGCTTGTTTTGATGATGCCATGGATTGTATGTGTTGGGGAACATTGTATGGGAAACAAAAAAATCCTACGCTTCACCAAGTCAATATAGGACATAAGCATCTATGAGAGGAGAGATTGGATCTACGTACCCTTGTAGATCGCTAAGATGAAGCGTTAAAGAACGCGGTTGATGTAGTCGAACGTCTTTACGATCCAATCACGATCCGTCCCGCGATATCATCACGAGCCATCTCGCGATCCCATCATGGTCCTTCCGATCTAGTGCCGAGGGTACGACACCTCCGCGTTCAACACACGTACGGCTTGATGACGATCTCCGCTTTCTTGATCCAGCAAGAGGGAGCAGAGAGGTAGACGAGTTCTCTGGCAGCGCGACGGAGTTGTGGCGACGGTGGTGGAGCAATTCCAACAGGGCTTCGCCTAAGCACCGCTAAAAACCGATCTAGAGGAGAAAACGATCTAGAGAAAGAAGAGGGCAGCACGTGGCTTTTCGTGTGTTGGTCTGCCCTCAAACCTCTAGTATATACAGGGGAAAGGGGTGGGAGGAGGCGCCCTAGGGTTTCCCCTAGGACTTGGCCGCCGGCCAGGGTGGTGGAGCCCACCTCCTACAAGAGGTGGTGTCGGGAGGAGTCCTAGTCCAACAAGGACTCCTCCCACCTCCACCTTTTCCTCCTCTTTGGGAAAATGGGCCTTATGGGGCTGGCTGACCAGCCCACTAGGGGTTGGTGAGCCGCCTCTTGGGCCCATGTGTCTCTCGGGGTGGGTGGGCCCCTCCTGGTGGACCCCTGGACCCATTCGTCACTCCCGGTACACTACCGGTAGTGCCCGAAACTTTTCCAAAACCAAAATACCTCTTTCCTATATATCAATCTTTACCTTCAGACCATTCTGGAGCTCCTCATGACGTCCGAGATATCATCCGGGACTCCGAACAACCTTCAGTCACCAACATACATAACTCAACACTACCGAAACGTCATCGAACCTTAAGTGTGTAGACCCTGCGGGTTCGAGAACTATGTAGACATGACCGAGACACCTCTACGGTCAATAACCAATAGTGAGACATGGATGCCCATATTGGATCCCACATATTCTACGAAGATCTTTATCGGTCGAACCTCTATGTCAAGGATTCAGTTAATCCCGTATGATGTTCCCTTTGTTCTTCAGTATGTTACTTGCCCGAGATTCGATCGTCGGTATCTCTATACCTAGTTGAATCTCATTACCGGCAAGTCTCTTTACTCGTTCCATAATACAGGATCCCGTGGCTAACACTTAGTCACATTGCTTGCAAGGCTTGTTGTGATGTTGTATTACCGAGTGGGCCCTGAGATACCTCTCCGTCACACGGAGCAACAAATCCCAGTCTTGATCCACGCCAACCCAACAGAAACCCTCGGACATACCTGTCGAGCACCTTTATAGTCACCCAGTTACGTTGCGACGTTTGATACACACAAGGTACTCCTCCGATGTTAGTGAGTTGCATGATCTCATGGTCATAGGAACATATACTTGACATGCAGAAAACTATAGCAATAAACTGACACGATCACATGCTACGTTTATAGTTTGGGTCTTGTCCATCACATCATTCTCGTAATGATGTGATCCCATTATCAAATGACATCTCATGTCCATGACTAGGAAACCACAGTCATCTTTGATCAACGAGCTAGTCTATTAAAGGCATACTAGGGACATGGTGTTGTCTATGTATCCACACACGTATCTGAGTTTCCGTCAATACAATTATAGCATGGATAATAAACGATTATCATGAACAAGGAAATATGATAATAATCAATTTATTATTGCCTCTAGGGCATATTTCCAACAGTCTCCCACTTGCACTAGAGTCAATAATCTAGTTCGCATCACCATGTGATTCACATTGTTATGAATCTAAAACCCAATGTGTTCTGGGGCTCGATCATGCTTTGCATGTGAGAGAGTCCTTTTAGTCAACGGGTCTGCGACATTTAGATCCGTGTGTACTTTGCAAATCTCCATGTCTTACTGTAGATACTGCTACCACACTCCACGTGGAGCTATTCCAAATGGCAGCTCCACTATACGTATCCGGATTGCTACCAAGAGTCATCCGGATTGGTGTTAAAGTTTGCATCGACGTAACTCTTTACGATGAAATCTTTATCACCTCCATAATCGAGAAACATTTCCTTAGTCTTTTAGTTACTAAGGATAATCTTGACCGCTGTCCAGTGATCCACTCCTGGATTACTCTTTTACCCCTTGACGGACTCATGGCAAGGCACACACAGGTGCGGTACGCAGCATGGCATACTATATAGAGCATATGGATAAAGCATAGGGGACAACCTTCGTCCTTACTCTTTCTTCTGTCGTGGTCGAGCTTTGAGTCTCACTCAACTTCACACCTTACAAATCAGGCAAGAACTCTTTCTTTGACTGGTCCATTTTGAACTCTTTCAAAATCTTGTCTAGGTATGTACTCGTTGAAAGTATCATCAAGCATCTCGATCTATCTCTATAGATCTTGACGCCCAACAATTAGGTAGCTTATCCAGGCCGTCCTTTGAAAAACTCTTTTCAAAAAACCGTTTATGCTTTCTAGAAATTCTACATTATTTCTGATCAACAACATGTCAACCACATATACACATCAGAAATTCTATAGTGCTCCCACTCACTTTCCTGTAAATACAAGTTTCTCATAACCTTTGTATAAACTCAAAAACTTTGATCACCTCATCAAAGCCTATATTCCAACCCCGAGATGCTTGATCCAGCCCATAGAAGGATTGATGGAGCTCGCACACCTTTTAGCATCCTTAGGACTGACAAAACCTTCTGGTTGTATCACATACAACCTTTCCTCAAGTAAACCGTTAAGGAAACGATGTTTTGACATCCATCTGTCAGATTTCATAATTGAAAAATGCAGCAACTGATAACATAATTCCAACAGAATTTAGCATCGCTACGAGTAAGAAAGTCGCATCGCAGTCAACTCCTTGAACTTGTTGGAAACTTCTTTGCGACAAGTCGAGCTTTATAAATGGTGACATTTACCATCAGCGTCCGTCTTCATCTTGAAGGTCCATTTGTACTCAACGACCTGCCGTCCAACGGGCAAGTCTACCAAAGTCTATACTTGGTTTTCATACATGGATCCTTTCTCGGATTTGATGGCCTCTAACCATTTGTCGGAATCCGGGCCCATCATCGCTTCTCCATAGCTCGTAGGTTCATCGTTGTCCAACAACATGACCTCTAAGACAGGGTTGTCACACCACTCAGGAGCAGTACACGTCCTTGTCAACCTACGAGGTTTGATAGTAACTTGATCCGAAGTTTCATGATCATCATCATTAACTTCCTCTTCAACTAACGTAGGCTCCACATAAACATCTTTCTGCGCTGCGCTACTTTCTCGTTGAAACAAAGGTTCAACAACCTCAACAAGTTCTATCTTCCTCCCACTCAATTCTTTCGAGAGAAACTCTTTCTCGAGAAAGGACCCGTTTTGGCAACAAACACTTTATGCTTGGATCTGAGATAGAAGGTTTACCCAACTATTCTTAGAGTATTCTATGAAGATGCATTTGTCCGCTTTGGGTTCGAGCTCATTAGGTGAAAACCTTTTTCACATAAGCATCGCAGCCCCCAAACATTAAGAAATGACAGCTTAGGTTTCTATCAAACCATAATTCACACGGTGTAATCTCAAAGGATTTATATGGTGCCCTATTTAAAGTGAATGTAGTTGTCTCTAATGCATAACCCCAAAACGATAGTGGCAAAACAATCAGAGACATCATAGTTTGCACCATATCCAATAGAGCACGACTACGACGTTCGGACACACCATCACACTATGGTGTTCCAGGTGGCGTGAGTTGTGAAACAACTTTCACATTGTCTAAATTTGTATGCCAAACTCGCAACTCAGATATTCACCTCCACGATCATATCGCAGGCATTTTTATCTTCTTGTCACGATGATCTTAAACTTCACTCTGAATTTGCTTGAACTTTTCAAACAATTCAGACTTGTGTTTCATTAAGTAAATATACACTATATCTACTCAAATCATCAGTGAAGGTAAGAAAATAATGATGTCCACCGCACGCTACAAGACTCATTGGACTGCATACATCAACATGTATTATTTCCAATAAATCACTTGCCCGCTCCATCAAACCGGAAAACGGTGTCCTTAGTCCTCTTGCCCAAAGAGGCATGGTTCGCATGTTTCAACCGATTCGAAATCGAATGAGTCCAAAGATCTATCAGCATGGAGCTTCTTCATGCGATTTATACCAACATGACTTTCAGCGGCAGTGCCACAAGTATGTGGTACTATCATTATTAACTTTGCATATTTTGGCATCAATGTTATTAACATGTGTATTACTACGGTCAAGATTCAAAAAATCATTCTCATTGGGTGCATGACCATTGAAGGTATTATTCATGTAAATAGAATAACCATTATTCTCTCACTTAAATGAATAACCGCATTGCAATAAACACGTTCTAATCATGTTCATGCTTAACACAAACACCAAATAACATTTATTTAGGTTTGTCACTAATCTCGAAGGTAGATAGAGCGTGCGATGTTGATCACATCAACCTTGGAAACATTTCCAACACATCGTCACCTCACACTTAGCTAGTCTCCGTTTATTCCGTATCTTTTATTTCGAGTTACTAATATTTATCAACCGAACCGGTATCCAATACCCAGGTGCTACTAGGAGTACGAGCAAGGTACACATCAATAACACGTATATCATATATACTTTTGTCGATGTTCCCAGCCTTCTTATCTTACCAAGTATCTAGGGTTGTTCTGCTTCAGCGACCGCTCTCCTCATAATAGAAGCACTTAGTCTCGGGTTTGGGTTCAACTTTGAGTTGCTTCACTAGAGCAGCAACTGACTTGCCATACATGAAGTTTCCCTCCTTGCCCTTGCCCTTCTTGGAACTAGTGGTTTTACTAACCATCAACACTTGATACTCCTTCTTGATTTCTACCTTTGTGGTGTCAAACATCGTGAACAGCTCGAGGATCATCATTTCTATCCCTGGCATAATCATAGTTCATCACGAAGTTCTAGTAGCTTAGTGACAGTGACTTGGAGAACTATACCAATTGCTGTCTTATCTGGAAGATACCCTCCCACTCGATTCAAGCGATTGTAGCACCCAGACAATCTGAGCACATGCTCAACGATTGAGCTATTCTCCTTTATCTTGCAGGAAAAATCTTGTTGGAGATCTCAAACCTCACAACACGGGCACAAGCCTAAGATCCCAATTTCAGCTCTCAGAACATCTCATATGTTCCGCGACGTTCAAAACATTTTGGACCCTCAATTCTAAGTCGTAATGCATGACGCACTAAACTATCAAGTAGTCATCAGAACATGCCTGTCAGATGTTCACAACATCTACAAATGATGCTAGAGGGGGTGGCGCACCGAGCGGTGCATTAAGGACATAAGACTTCTATGCAGAAATGAGGACAATCCTCAGATCACGGACCCAGTCCGCAATATTGCTACCATTATCTTTCAACTCTATTTCTCTAGGAACATATAAAATATTCAAGGGAGCTACAGCGTGAGCTAGTAATCTACAACATAATTTGCAAACACACTACTGACTATGTTTATGATAATGAGTTCAATTAATCATATTACTTAAGAACTCCCACTCAAATTGACATCCCTCCAGTCATTCGAGTGATACATGATCCAAATTCACCAACTCAAGTCCAACCATCACGTGAGTTGAGGTGGTTTCAATGGTGAACATCATCATGTTGATCATATCTACTATATGACTCATGTTCGACCTTTCGGTCTCTTGTGTTCCGAGGCCATGTATGTACATGCTAGGCTCGTCAAGTTTAACCCGAGTGTTCCGCATGTGCAACACTGGCTTGCACCCGTTGTATGTGAACGTAGAGTCTATCACACCCGATCATCATGTGGTGTCTCGACACGACGAGCTTTCGCAACGGTGCACACTCGGGGAGAACTCAGTTTATCTTGAAATTTAAGTGAGGGATCACCTTATAATGCTACCATTGTCCTAATCAAAACAAGGTGCATAAAAGGATTAACATCACATGCAAATCATAAGTGACATGATATGGCCATGAACTTGTGCTTTTGATCTCCATCTTGAAAGCACTGGCATGATCTCCATCATCACCGGCATGACACCATGATATCCATCATCTTGATCTCCATCAAAGTGTCACCATCGGGGTTGTCGCGCCCACCATGCTCATACTATTGTTGCTCCCGTTTAGCGATAAAGTAAAGCATTACATTGCGCTTAATGATTGACACACAGGTCATACAATAATTAAAGACAATCCTATGGCTCCTATCGGTTGCCGTACTCATTGACATACAAGTCGTGATATTCTATACAAAACATGATCATCTCATACATCACATATATCACATCATGAAATTGGCCATATCACATCACAACATACCCTGCAAAAACAAGTTAGACATCCTATAATTGTTGTTGCATGTTTTACATGGCTGCTATGGGTATCTAGCAAGAACGATTCTTACCTATGCAAAAGCCACAACGGTGATATGAAGATTGCTTTTCAACCTACTACAAGGACCGCCTTAATCAAATCCGATCCAACTAAAGTGGGAGAGACAGACACCCGCCAGCCATCTTTATGCGACGAAGTCACGTGTCAGTCGATAGAACACGGTTTCTCGTAAGCATATGAGTAAAGTCGGTCCGAGCCGCTTCATCCCACAATACCGTTGAACCAAGAAAAGACTAAGGAATGAAGCAATCTGAATATCAACGCCCACAAACTCTTTGTGTTTTACTCAAGATCTCATCTACACATATACCTAGCTAATGATGCCACCATTGGGGAACGTTGCATGGGAAACAAAAAAATTCTTATGCTTCACCAAGATCAATCTAGGAGATGAGCATCTATGAGAGGAGAGTGTTGGGGAACGTTGCATGGGAAACAAAAAATTTCCTACGCACACGCAAGATCTATCCATGGTGATGAGCATCTACGAGAGGGAGAGTGGATCTACATACCCTTGTAGATCGCTAAGCAGGAAGCGTTAAGAAACGCGGTTGACGTAGTCGAACGTCTTCGCAATCCAAATCGCCAAGCGTCCCGCGATCCCATCACGATACATCTCGCGATTCAATCATGACCCGTCCCACGATCTCATCACGATCCGTCCCGCGATCCAATCATGAATCGTCTCGCGATCTTGATCACGGTCCTTCCGATCTAGCGCCGAACGGACGACACCTCCGCGTTCAGCACACGTACAACTCGATGACGATCTCCGCCTTCTTGATCCAGCAAGAGGGAGCGGAGAGGTAGAAGAGTTCTCTGGCAGTGTGACGGCGTTGCGGCAATGGTGGTGGACCTATTCCGATAGGGCTTCGCCTAAGCACTGCAGAAAACCGATCTAGAGGAGAAACTATGCACTAGAGGAGAGGGTATCACGTGGCTGAAAATCTAGTGCAAAAACCCTAAAATCTCTAGTATATATAAGATGAAGAGAGGAGGAGGCTTGGCCAAAGGGCCAGCCCTAGGAGGCTTTAGCCGAAGTGGATAGGAGAGGAGGAATCCTTCTCCAATCCTAGTAGGACTAGGACTCCTTCCTTTTTTTTGCCTTTTTTTGCCTTTTTCCACCTTATCTCTTTGGGCTTTTCTTTCCCAGCTGCATGGGCCTTGTGTCGGACTTCCACCAAGCCAATAAGGGCTGGTATTCATCCTCCCACAGCCCATGTAGCTGTTGGAAATATGCCCTAGAGGCAATAAATAAAGTGTTTATTATTATATTTCCTTGTTCATGATAATCATTTATTATCCATGCTATAATTGTATTAATTGGAAACGCATTACATGTGTGGGTAAATAGACAACACTTTGTCCCTAGTATGCCTCTAGTGAACTAGCTCGTTCATCAAATATGGTCAAGGTTTCCTAGCCATTGACATGTGATGTCATTTGATAATGGGATCACATCATTAGGAGAATGATGTGATGGACAAGACCCAAACTACAAACGTAGCATATGATCGTGTCAGTTTATTGCTACTGTTTTCTGCATGTCAAGTATGTGTTCCTATGACCATGAGATCATGCAACTCACGAACATCGGAGGAGTGCCTTGTGTGTATCAAACGTCGCAATGTAACTGGGTGACTATAAAGGTGCTCTATAGATATCTTAGAGGGTGTCTATTGAGTTGGCATGGATCAAGACTGGGATTTCTTACTCCGTGTGACGGAGAGGTATCTCAGGGCCCACTCAGTAATACAACATCACAATGAGCCTTGCAAGCAATGTGTCTAAGTGTTAATCACGGGATCTTGTATTACGGAATGACTAAAGAGACTTGCCAATAACAATATTGAACTAGGTATGAAGATACCGACGATCGAATCTCGGGCAAGTAACATACCGAAGAACAAAGGGAACATCATACGGGATTAACTGAATCCTTGACATAGAGGTTCGAATGATAAAGATCTTCATAGAATATGTAGGAACCAATATGGGCATCCAGGTCCCGCTATTGGTTATTGACCGTAGAGGTGTCTCGGTCATGTCTACATAGTTCTCGAACCTGCGGGGTCTGCACACTTAAGGTTTGGTGACGTTTCGGTAGTATAGAGTTATGTATGGTGGTGACCGAAGGTTGTTCGGAGTCCCGGATGAGATCCCGGATATCACGTGGAGCTCCGGAATGGCCTGGAGGTAAAGATTCATATATAGGAAGTCCTGTTTTGGTCGCAGGAAAAGTTTCGGGCTCATCGGTAGTGTACCGGGAGTGCCGGTAGTGTACCGGAAGACCATCGGGAGGGGTATTTCGACCCAAGAGGCTCCATGGGCTGTGGTAGAGTGTTCACCATCCCTTAGTGGGCTGGTGGAAGTCCCACACAAGGCCCATGCGGTTTGGGAAAAAAGGCCCAAGGAGAAAAAGTGGAAAAAGGCAAAAATAGGGTGAATCCTAGTCCTACTAGGATTGGAGGTGGAGTCCACCTCCTCCAGCTGGTTCGGCCGACTCCTTGGAGGCTTGGCCCTATTTCCAAGCCTCCTACTCTCTTCCTCTTATATATACTAGAGGTTTTAGGGTTTTTGCACATGTTTTTCAACCACGTGTTGCCCGTTCCTCCAGTGCATAGTTTCTCCTCTAGATCGGTTTTCTGCAGCGCTTAGGCGAAGCCCTGCCGGAATAGATCCACCACCATTGCCGGAGCACCGTCACGCTGCCAGAGAACTCTTCTTCCTCTCCGCTCCTTCTTGCTGGATCAAGATGGCGGAGATCGTCATCAAGTTGTACGTGTGTTGAACGCGGAGGTGTCGTCCGTTCGGCGGTAGATCAGAAGGATCGTGATCAAGTTCGTGGGACGGATCGTGATCAAGTTCGTGGGATGGGTCGTGATTGGATGGCGGGACGGATGGTGATTGGATCGTAGGACGAATCGTGATTGGATCGCGGGACGCACGGCGATTTGGATCGCGAAGACGTTCGACTACACCAACCGCGTTTCTTAACGCTTCCCGCTTAGCGATCTACAAGGATACGTAGATCCACTCTCCCTCTCGTATATGCTCATCACCATGGATAGATCTGCGTGTCCATAGGAAATTTTTTGTTTCCCATGCAACGTTCCCCAACAGTGGCATCATGATCTAGGTCTATGTGTAGATGAGATCTCGAGTAGAACACAAAAGGTTTGTGGGCGTTGATGCTTAGATTGCTTCCTCCCTTGGTCGGATTTTGATTCAGTGGTATTGTGAGATGAAGCGGCCCGGACCAACATTACTCGTACGCTTACGAGAGACCGGTTCCCTCGGCCGCAACTTGTTCCATAGATGGCTTGCGGGTGCCAGTTTCTCTCACTTTAGTTGGATCGGATTCGACAAAGGCGGTCCTTGAGAAGGTTGAAAAGCAACTAGTGTATCACCATTGTGGTTTTTGCATAGATGAGAAATGTACTTGCTAGATACCCGTAGCAGCCACATAAAACATGCAACAACAATTAGAGGACGTCTAACATGTTTTTGCAGGGTATGTTGTAATGTGATATGGCCAATTACATGATGTGATATATGTGATGTATGAGATGATCATGTGATGTATAGATTATCACGACTTGCATGTCGATGAGTACGGCCACCGGCAGGAGCCATAGGGTTGTCTTTAATTATTGTATGACCTACGTGTCAATCATTAAGCGCTATGTAATGCTTTACTTTATCACTAAACGGTAGCAATAGTAGTAGAAGCATGTTGGGCGCGACAACCTCGATGGCGACACGTTGATGGAGATCAAGATGATGGAGATCATGGTGTCTTGCCGGTGATGATGGAGATCATGCCGGTGCTTTCAAGATGGAGATCAAAAGCACAAGTTCATGGCCATATCATGTCACTTATGATTTGCATGTGATGTTAATCCTTTTATGCACCTTGTTTTGCTTAGGACAACGGTAGCATTATAAGGTGATCCCTCACTTAGTTTCAAGATAAATTGTGTTCTCCCCGAGTGTGCACCGTTGCTAAAGTTCATCGTGTTGAGACACCACGTGATGATCGGGTGTGATAGACTCTACATTCACATACAACGGGTGCAAGCCAGTGTTGCACGTGTAGAACACTCGGGTTAAACTTGACGAGCCTAGCATGTACAGACATGGCCTCAGAACACAAGAGACCGAAAGGTCGAACATGAGTCATATAGTAGATATGATCAACATAATGATGTTCACCATTGAAGCCACCTCAACTCACGTGATGATCGGACTTGAGTTGGTGGATTTGGATCATGTGACACTCAGATGACCTGAGGGATGTCGATTTGAGTGGGAGCTTTAGTAATTTGATTAACTAAACTCATTATCTTGAACAATAGTCTAAGTAAACTTTGCATGTTTATGTTGTAGATCAATGGCTCGTGCAGTAGCACCCCTGAATTTTATTGCGTTCCTAGAGAAAGCTAAGTTGAAAGATGATGGAAGTAACTTTGTTGATTGGGCCCGTAATCTGAGGATTATCCTCATGGCTTCCCAGAAATCATATGTCCTTGATGCACCGCTTGGTGACCAACCAGAAGACATGACCTCCGAAGAGGTTAAGAACACTTGGGAGGCACATACCGGAGATTACTCAATAGTTCATTGTGCAATATTGTATGGCTTAGAACCGGAACTTCAATGACATTTTGAATGTCATGGAGCATATGAGATGTTCCAGGAGTTGAAGTTTATCTTTCAAAAGAATGCCCGGATCGAGAGGTATGAAACCTCCGATAAGTTCTATGCTTGCAAGATGGAGGAGAACGGGTCTATCAGTGAACATATACTCAGAATGTCTGGTATTCAACTTGTCTAACGGAGTTGGGAATTGCCCTTCCGCCAGAGGCGATCACTGATAGAGTTCTTCAATCACTGCCACCTAGTTACAAGAGCTTTGTGATGAACTATAACATGCATGGGATGAACAAGTCAGTCGCCGAGCTGTTTGCGATGCTAAAAGTCGCTGAGTCTGAAATCCAGAAAGTACATCAAGTGTTGATGGTCAATAAAACCACTAGTTTCAAGAAAAATGGCAAGCTCAAGGGCAAGGGCAAGAAGGGTAAAACCAAGAAGGATGGCAAAGCAGTTGCTACTCCTATAAAGAAGCCCAAGCATGGACCCAAGCCAAAAACTGAGTGCTTTCATTGCAAGGGAACTAGTCACTGGAAGCGGAACTGCCCCAAGTACCTGGCTGACAAGAAGGCGGCCAACGAAAAACAAGGTATATACGATATACATGTTATTGATGTGTACCTTACTAGCTCTCGTAGTAGTACCTGGGTATTTCATACCGGTTTGGTTGCTCACATTTGCAACTCAAAGCAGGAACTACGGAATAAACGAAGGCTAGCAAAGGACAAAGTGACGATGTGCATGGGAAATGGTTCCAAGGTTGATGTGATCGCCGTCTGCACGCTCTCTCTTCGATTACAATCGGGATTAGTGATGAACCTGAATAATTGTTATTTAGTGCCTGCGTTAAGCATGAACATTATATCTGGATCTTGTTTATTGCGAGATGGTTACTCATTTAAATCAGAGAATAAAGGTTGTTCTATTTATATGAGTAATATCTTTTATGGTCATGCACCCAATGTTAGGGGTTTATTCATATTGAATCTTGATAGTGATGACACACATGTTCATAACATTGATGCCAAAAGATGTAGAGTTGATAATGATAGTACCACTTTCTTGTGGCACTGCCGTTTAGGTCATGTTGGTGTAAAATGCATGAGGAAGCTCCATGCTGATGGACTTTTGGAGTCACTTGATTTTGAATCACTTGACACATGTGAACCATGCCTCATGGGCAAGATGACTAAAACGCCGTTCTCTGGAACAATGGAACGGGCAAGTGACTTATTGGAAATCATACATACTGACGTGTGCAGTCCAATGAATGTTACAGTGCGTGGTGGATATGGTTATTTTCTCACCTTCACTGATGACTTAAGTAGATATGAGTATATTTACTTGATGAAACACAAGTCTGAAACGTTTGAAAAGTTCAAACAATTTCAGAGTGAAGTTGAGAATCATCGTAACAAGAAGATTAAATTCCTGCGATCTGATCGAGGAGGTGAATATCTGAGTTATGAGTTTGGCAGTCACTTAAGACAGCGTGGAATTGTTTCACAATTGACACCGCCCGGAACACCATAGCGTAATGGTGTGTCCGAACGTCGTAATCGAACCTTATTAGATATGGTGCGTTCTATGATGTCTCTTGCTGATTTGCCACTATCGTTTTGGGGTTATGCATTAGAGACAACTGCATTCACTTTAAATAGGGCACCATCGAAATCCGTTGAGGTGACGCCATATGAACTGTGGTTTGGCAAGAGGCCAAAGTTGTCATTTCTTAAAGTTTGGGGATGTTATGCTTGTGTCAAAAAGCTTCAGCCTGAAAAGCTGGAACCCAAAGCGGAAAAATGCGTCTATATAGGATACTCGAAAGAGACAGTCGGGTATACCTTCTATCTTAGATCCGAAGGCAAAGTGTTTGTCGCTAAGAACGGAACATTTTTTGAGAAAGAGTTTCTCTCGAAAGAATTGAGTGGGAGGAAAATAGAGCTTGATGAGGTTATTGAACCTTTACTTCAACCAGAAAGTAGCGCAGCGTAGAAAGATGTTTCTTTGGAACCTACGATGGTAGAAGAGGAAGTTAATGATGATGATCATGAAGCTTCAGATCAAGCTACTATTGAACCTCGTAGGTCGACAAGGCTGCGTACTACTCCTGAGTGGTACGGCAACCCTGTCTTAGAGGTCATGTTGTTGGACAACAATGAACCTACGAGCTATGGAGGAGCAGTGATGGGCCTGGATTCCGAGAAATGGTTAGAGGCCATGAAATCTGAGATAGGATCCATGTATGAAAACAAAGTATGGACTTTGGAAGTATTACCTGAAGGGCGAAAGGCCATTCAAAACAAATGGATCTTTAAAAAGAAGACAGACGCGGGCGGTAATGTCACCGTCTATAAAGCTCGACTTGTGGCAAAGGGTTTTTCACAAGTTCAAGGAGTTGACTACGATGAGACCTTCTCACCCGTAGCGATGCTTAAGTCTGTCAGAATCATGTTGGCAATAGCTACTTATTTCGACTATGAAATTTGGCAGATGGATGTCAAAACAGCGTTCCTCAACGGTTTTCTTGAGGAAGAGTTGTATATGATGCAACCAGAAGGTTTTGTCGATCCAGAGAATGCTGACAAAGTTTGCAAACTCCAGCGATCCATTTATGGGCTGGTGCAAGCATCTCAGAGTTGGAATAAGCATTTTGATGAGGTGATCAAAGCGTTTGAGTTTATACAAGTTTATGGAGAAGCTTGTATTTACAAGAAAGTGAGTGGGAGCTCTATAGCGTTTCTAATATTATATGTGGATGACATATTGCTGATTGGAAACAATATGGAAATGCTGGAAAGCGTGAAGGAATATTTGAACAAGAATTTTTCAATGAAGGGCCTAGGAGAAGCTGCTTTCATATTAGGCATTAAGATCTATAGAGATAGATCGAGACGCTTAATAGCACTTTCACAAAGCACATACCTTGATAAAGTTTTGAAGAAGTTCAAAATGGATCAGTCCAAGAAGGGGTTCTTGCCTGTGTTACAAGGTGTGAAGTTGAGTAAGACTCAATGCCTAGTGACTGCAGAAGATAGAGAAAAGATGAGTGTCATCCCCTATGCTTCAGCCATAGGCTCTATCATGTATGCAATGCTGTGCAGAAGACTGGATGTCAGCCTTGCCATAAGTATGGCCGGAAGGTTTCAAAGTGATCCTGGAATGGAACACTGGGCAGCGGTCAAGAATATCCTTAAGTACTTGAAAATGACTAAGGAAATGTTTCTCATTTATGGAGGTGATGAAGAGCTCATCGTAAAGGGTTATGTCGATGCAAGCTTTGACACTGATTCGGATGACTCTGAGTCACAAACCGGATACGTATTTATTCTTAACGGGGGAGTGATAAGCTGGTGCAGTTCCAAGCAAAGCGTGGTAGCCGATTCTACATGTGAAGCAGAGTACATCGCAGCCTCAGAGGCGGCGAAGGAAGGTGTCTGGATGAAGCAGTTCACGACAGATCTTGGAGTAGTGCCCAGTGCACTGAATCCAATGAACCTGTTCTGTGACAACACTAGTGCCATTGCTCTAGCCAAGGAACCAAGGTTTCACAAGAGGACTAGACACATAAAGCGAGGCTTCAACTCCATCCGTGATTACATCGAGGAGAAGGACATAAATATTTGCAAAGTGCACACGGATCTCAATGTTGCAGACCCGTTGACTAAACCTCTTCCAAGGGCTAAACATGATCAACACCAGAACTGCATGGGTATTTGATTCATTACAATGTAAATCACATAGTGATGTGAGCTAGATTATTAACTCTAGTGCAAGTGGGAGCCTGTTGGAAATATGCCCTAGAGGCAATAAATAAAGTGTTTCTTATTATATTTCCTTGTTCATGATAATCGTTTATTATCCATGCTATAATTGTATTGATTGGAAATACATTACATGTGTGGATAAATAGACAACACTTTGTCCCTAGTATGCCTCTAGTGAACTAGCTCGTTCATCAAAGATGGTCAAGGTTTCCTAGACATTGACATGTGATGTCATTTGATAACGGGATCACATCATTAGGAGAATGATGTGATGGACAAGACCCAAACTACAAATGTAGCATATGATCGTGTCAGTTTATTGCTACTGTTTTCTGCATGTCAAGTATGTGTTCCTATGACCATGAGATCATGCCACTCACGAACATCGGAGGAGTGCCTTGTGTGTATCAAATGTCACAACGTAACTGGGTGACTATAAAGGTGCTCTACAGGTATCTCCAAGGGTGTCTGTTGAGTTGGCATGGATCAAGACTGGGATTTGTTACTTCGTGTGACGGAGAGGTATCTCAGGGCCTACTCGGTAATACAACATCACAATGAGCCTTGCAAGCAATGTTTCTAAGTGTTAGTCATGGGATCTTGTATTACGGAACGAGTAACGAGACTTGCTAGTAACGAGATTGAACTAGGTATGAAGATACCGACGATCGAATCTCGGGCAAGTAACATACCAAAGAACAAAGGGAACATCATACGGGATTAACTGAATCCTTGACATAGAGGTTCGACCGATAAAGATCTTCGTAGAATATGTCGGAACCAATATGGGCATCCAGGTCCCGCTATCGATTATTGACCGTAGAGGTGTCTCGGTCATGTCTACATAGTTCTCGAACCCGCAGGGTCTGCACACTTAAGGTTTGGTGACGTTTCAGTAGTATAGAGTTATGTATGGTGGTGACCGAAGGTTGTCCGGAGTCTCGGATGAGATCCCGGACGTCAAGAGGAGCTCCGGAATGGTCCGGAGGTAAAGATTCATATATAGGAAGTCCTGTTTTGGTCGCCGGAAAAGTTTCGGGCTCATCGATACTGTACCGGGAGTGCCGGTAGTGTACCGGGAGACCATCGGGAGGGGTATTTCGACCCAAGAGGCTCCATGGGCTGTGGGAGAGTGTTTACCATCCCTTAGTGGGCTGGTGGAAGTCCCACACAACGCCCATGCGGTTTGGAAAAAAGGCCCAAGGAGAAAATGTGGAAAAAGGCAAAAGTAGGGAGAATCCTAGTCCTACTAGGGTTGGAGGTGGAGTCCACCTCCTCCACCTGGTTCGGCCGACTCCTTGGAGGCTTGGCCCTTGTGCCAAGCCTCCTCCTGTCTTCCTCTTATATATACTGGAGGTTTTAGGGTTTTTGCTCAGATTTTTCAGCCACGTGATGCCCGTTCCTCCAGTGCATAGTTTCTCCTCTAGATCGGTTTTCTGCAGCGCTTAGGCGAAGCTCTGCCGGAATAGCTCCACCACCATCGCCGGAGCACCGTCACGCTGCCGTAGAACTCTTCTTCCTCTCCGCTCCTTCTTGCTAGATCAAGATGGCAGAGATCATCATCAAGCTGTACGTCTGCTGAACGCGGAGGTGTCATCCGTTCGGCGCTAGATCGGAAGGATCGTGATCAAGTTCGTGGGAAGGATCGTGATTGGATCGCGGGACGGATTGTGATTGGATCGCGGGACGGATTGTGATTGGATCGCGGGATGCACGGCGATTTGGATTGCGAAGACGTTCGACTACACCAACCGCGTTTCTTAATGCTTCCCGCTTAGCGATCTACAAGGGTACGTAGATCCACTCTCCATCTCGTAGATGCTCATCACCATGGATAGCTCTGCGTGTGCGTAGGAATTTTTTTGTTTCCCATGCAACATTCCCCAACAGTAGCCTCTTGGGTCGAAATACCCCTCCCGATGGTCTCCCGGTACACTACCGGCACTCCCGTATCACTACCGATGAGCCCGAAACTTTTCCGGCGACCAAAATAGGACTTCCTATATATCAATCTTTACCTCCAGACCATTCCAGAGCTCCTTGTGACATCCGAGATATCATCCGAGACTCCAAACAACCTTAGATCACCACTATGCATAACTCTATACTACCGAAACGTCACCAAACCTTAAGTGTGCAGACCCTGCGGGTTCGAGAACTATGTAGACATGACCGAGACACCTCTACGGTCAATAACCAATAGCGAGACCTGGATGCCCATATTGGTTCCTACATATTCTACGAAGATCTTTATCGGTCGAACCTCTATGTCAAGGATTCAGTTAATCCCGTGTGATGTTCCCTTTGTTCTTCGGTATGTTACTTGCCCGAGATTCGATCGTCGGTATCTCCATACCTAGTTCAACCTAGTTACTGGCAAGTCTCTTTACTCATTCCATAATACAAGATCCCGTGACTAACACTTAGTCACATTGCTTGCAAGGCTTGTTGTGATGTTGTATTACCGAGTCGGCCCTGAGATACCTCTCCGTCACATGAAGTAACAAATCCCAGTCTTGATCCATGCCAATCCAACGAATACCCTCGGAGATACCTGTAGAGCACCTTTATAGTCACCCTGTTACGTTGTGACATTTGATACACACAAGGTACTCCTCCGGTGTCAGTGAGTTTCATGATCTCATGGTCATAGGAACAGATACTTGACATGCAGAAACAGTAGCAATAAACTGAAACAATCATATGCTACATTTGTAGTTTTAGTCTTGTCCATCACACCATTCTCCTAATGATGTGATCCCATTATCAAATGACATCTCAGGTCCATGGCTAGGAAACCTTAGCCATCTTTGATCAACGAGCTAGTCTATTAGAGGCATACTAGGGACATGGTGTTGTCTATGTATCCACACGTGTATCTGAGTTTCCGATCAACACAATTATAGCATGGATAATAAACGATTATCATGAACAAGGAAATATGATAATAACCAATTTATTATTGCCTCTAGGGCATATTTCCAATAGTCTCCCACTTGCACTAGAGTCAATAATCTAGTTCACATCACCATGTGATTCGCATTGTTGTGAATCTAACACCCAATGAGTTCTGGGGTTCGATCATGCTTTGCATGTGAGAGAGGTCTTATAGTAAACGGGTCTGCGACATTCAGATCCATGTGTACTTTGCAAATCACTATTGCAAACTGTAAACACTGCTACCACACTCCACTTGGTACTATTCCAAATGGCTGCTCCACCGTATGTATCCGGATTTCTACTAAGAGCCATCCGGATCAGTGTTAAAGCTTGCATCGACGTAACTCTCTACAACGAACTCTTCATCACCTCCATAATCGAGAAACATTTCCTTAGTCCTTTAGTTATTAAGGATAATATTGACCGTTGTCTAGTGATCCTCTCCTGGATCACTCTTGTAACCCTTGACGGACTCATGGCAAGGCACACACAGGTGCGGTACACAACATGGCATACTATACAGAGCCTATGGCTAAGGCATAGGGGACGACGTTCGTCCTTTATCTTTCTTCTGCCACTGTCGAGCTTTGAGTCTCACTCAACTTCACACCTTACAAATTAGGCGAGAAATTTTTCTCTAACTGATCCATTTTGAACTCTTTCAAAATCTTGTCAAGATATGTACTCATTGAAAGTCTCATCAAGCATCTTGATCTATCTCTATAGATCTTGATGCTCAACAATTAGGTAGCTTTATCCAGGTCTTCCTTTGAAAAACACTTTTCAAACAACCGTTTATGCTTTCCAAAAATTCTACATCATTTTCGATCAATAATATGTCAACCACATATGCTTATCAAAAATTCTATAGTGCCCCACTCACTTTATTGTAAATACAAGTTTCTCATAGACTTTGTATAGACTCAAAAACTTTGATCACCTCATCAAAGCATATATTCCAACTCCGAGATGCTTGCTTCAGTCCATAGAAGGATCATTGCAGCTTGCACACCTTTTAGCATCCTTAGGACTGACAAAACCTTCTGGTTGTATCACATACAACCTTTCCTCAAGTAAACCGTTAAGGAAATGATGTTTTGACATCCATCTGCCATATTTCATAATTGAAAAATGCAACAACTGCTAACATAATTCCAACAACTTTAGCATCGCTACGAGTGACGAAGTCCCATCGCAGTCAACTCCTTGAACTTGTCGTAAACTACTTTGCAACAAGTCAAGCTTTATAAATGGTGACATTTACCATCAGCGTCTGTCTCCATCTTAAAGGTCCATTTGTACTTGACGACCTGTCGTCCAACGAGTAAGTCTAACAAAGTCTATACTTGGTTTTCATACATGGATCCTTTCTCGGATTACATGGCCTATAACCATTTGTCGGAATCCGGGCCCACCATCGCTTCTCCACAGCTCGTAGGTTCATCGTTGTCCAACAACATGACCTCCTAGACAGGGTTGTCGTAACGCTCAGGAGCAATACACATCCTTGTCGACCTACGAGGTTCGATAGTAACTTGATCCGAAGCTTCATGATCATCATCATTAACTTCCTCTTCAACTAATGTAGTCTTCACAGAAACATCTTCCTGCGCTGCGCTACTCTCTGGTTGAACAAAGGTTCAACAACCTCATCAAGCTCTATCTTCCCCCCACTCAATACTTTCGAGAGAAACTTTTTCTCGAGAAAGGACCCAGTTTTAGCAACAAACACTTTATGCTTGGGTCTGAGATAGAAGGTCCACCCAACTGATCTTAGGGTATTCTATGAAGATGCATTTGTCTGCTTTGGGTTCGAGCTCATTAGGTGAATGTTGGAAATATGCCGTAGACGCAATAATAAATTAGTTATTATCATATTTCCTTGTTCATGATAATCGTTTATTATCCATGCTATAATTGTATTGATCGGAGACTTAGATGCATGTGTGGATACATAGACAAAACCATGTCCCTAGTATGCCCCTCATAGACTAGCTCGTTGATCACAAGATGGTTAAGGTTTCCTAGCCATGGACATGAGATGTCATTTGATAACGGGATCACGTCATTAGGAGAATGATGTGATGGACAAGACCCAAACTACAAACATAGCATATGATCGTGTCAGTTTACTGCTACTGTTTTCAGCGTGTCAAGTATGTGTTCCTATGACCATGAGATCATGCAACTCACGGACATCGGAGGAGTGCCTTGTGTGTATCAAATGTCGCAACGTAACTGGGTGACTATAAAGGTGCTCTACAGGTATTTCCGATGGTGTCTGTTGAGTTGGCATGGATCGAGACTGGGATTTGTTACTCCGTGTGACGGAGAGGAATCTTAGGGCCCACTCGGTAATACAACATCACAATGAGCCTTGCAAGCAATGTGACTAAGTGTTCGTTGTGGGATCTTGTATTACGGAACGAGTAAAGAGACTTGCCAGTAACGAGGTTGAACTAGGTATGGAGATACCGACGATCGAATCTCGGGCAAGTAACATACCGAAGAACAAAGGGAACGTTATACGGGATTAACTGAATCCTTGACATAGAGGTTCGACTGATAAAGATCTTCGTAGAATATGTAGGAACCAATGTGGACGTCCAGGTCCCACCATTGGTTATTGACCGTAGAGGTGTCTCGATCATGTCTACATAGTTCTCGAACCCGCAGTGTCTGCACACTTAAGGTTTGGTGACGTTTCGATAGTATAGAGTTATGAATGGTGGTGACCGAAGTTTGTTTGGAGTCCCAGATGAGATCCCGGATGTCACAAGGAGCTCCGGAATGGTCCGGAGGTAAAGATTCATATATAGGAAGTCCCAGTTTGGTCGCCGGAAAAGTTTCGGGCTCATCGGTAGTGTACCGGGAGTGCCGGTAGTGTACCAGGAGACCATCGGGAGGGGTATTTCGACCCAAGAGGCTACATGGGCTGTGGGAGAGTTAATACCAGCCCTTAGTGGGCTGGTGGAAGTCCCACACAAGGCCCACGAGGCTGGGAAGAAAAGCCCAAAGAGAAAAAGGTGGAAAAAGGCAAAAAGTCTAAATAAAGAAGGAGTCCTAATCCTAATAGGATTGGAGTAGGACTCCTCCACCTCCAATTTCGGCCAGATCTTGAGGGTTTCAGGCTGCCTCCTCCCCTCCCTCCCTGCTATATATACTAGAGGATTTAGAGGGAAAAGCTAACCCTAATAGACACGTGCTACTCGTTCCTCTAGTGCATAGTTTCTTCTCTAGATCGGTTTTCTGCAGTGCTTAGGCGAAGCCCTGTCGGAACAGCTCCACCACCATCGCCGGAGCGCCGTCACGCTGCCGGCAAACTCTTCTACCTCTCTACCTCCTCTTGCTGAATAAAGATGGTGGAGATCGTCATCAAGCTGCACGTGTGCTGAACGCGGAGGTGCCGTCCGTTCGGCGCTAGATCGGAAGGACCATGATCGAGATCGCGAGACGGTTCGTGATGAGATCGCGGAACGGATCATGATGAGTTCACAGGACAGATCGTGATCAAGATCGTGAGATGGATCGTGATGAGATCGCGGGACAGATCGTGATGTGTTCACGAGACGGATCATGATTGGATCGCGGGACGGATCGTGATGAGATCGCGGGACGCTCGGCGATTTGGATCGCGAAGATGTTCGACTACACCAACCGCGTTTCTTAACGCTTCCCGCTTAGCGATCTACAAGGGTATGTAGATCCACTCTCCCTCTCGTAGATGCTCATCACCATGGATAGATCTGCATGTGCGTAGGAAATTTTTTGTTTCCCATGCGACGTTCCCCAACAGTGGCATCATGAGCTAGGTTGATTGTTCGATGAGATCTCGAGTAGAACACAAAAGGTTTGTGGGCGTTGATGCTTAGATTGCTTCCTCCCTTGGTCGTGTTTTGATTCAGCTGTATTGTGGGATGAAGCGGCCCGGACCAACCTTACTCGTACGCTTGCGAGAGACCGGTTCCCTCAACTGCACTTGTTGCAAAAGATGGCTAGCGGGTGTCAGTTTCTCCTACTTTAGTTGGATCAGATTCGACAAAGGCGGTCCTTGAGAAGGTTGAAAAGCAACTAGTGTATCACCATTGTGGTTTTTGCGTAGGTGAGAATTGTTCTTGCTAGATACCCGTAGCAGCCACATAAAACATGCAACAACAATTACATGATGTGATATATGTGATGTATGAGATGATCATGTGATGTATAGATTATCATGACTTGCATGTCGATGAATACGGCAACCGGCAGGAGCCATAGGGTTGTCTTTAATTATTGGATGACCTGCGTGTCAATCATTAAGCGCTCTGTAATGCTTTACTTTATCGCTAAACGATAGCAATAGTAGTAGAAGCATGCAGGGCGTGACAACCCCTATGGCGACACGTTGATGGAGATCAAGATGATGGAGATCATGGTGTCATGTCGGTGACGATGGAGATCATGCCGGTGCTTTCTAGATGGAGATCAAAAGCACAAGTTCATGGCCATATCATGTCACTTATGATTTGCACGTGATGTTAATCCTGTTTATGCACCTTGTTTTGCTTAGGACGACGGTAACATTATAAGGTGATCCCTCACTTAATTTCAAGATAAATTGTGTTCTCCCCAAGTGTGCACCGTTGCGAAAGTTCGTCGTGTTGAGACACCACGTGATGATCGGGTGTGATAGACTCTATGTTCACATACAACGGGTACAAGCCAGTATTGCACATGTACAACACTCGGGTTAAACTTGACGAGCCTAGCATGTACAGACATGGCCTCGGAACACAAGAGACCGAAAGGTCGAACATGAGTCATATAGTAGATATGATCAACATAATGATGTTCACCATTGCAGCCACCTCAACTCACGTGATGATCGGACTTGAGTTGGTGAATTTGGATCATGTATCACTCGAATGATCGGAGGGATGTCAATTTGAGTGGGAGTTCTTAAGTAATATGATTAATTGAACTCATTATCATGAACATAGTCAATAGTGTCTTTGCAAATTGTGTTGTAGATTACTAGCTCGCGCTGTAGCTCCCTTAATTTTTTATATGTTCCTAGAGAAATAGAGTTAAAAGATGATGGTAGCAATATTGCGGCCTGGGTCCGTGATCTGAGGATTGTCCTCATTGCTGCATAGAAGGATTATGTCCTTAATGCACCGCTCGATGCGCCAGCCCCTCTAGCGTCGTCTACAGATGTTGTGAACATCTGACAGGCACGTTCTGATGACTACTTGATAGTTTAGTGCGTCATGCATTACGGCTTAGAATTGAGGCTCCGAAACGTTTTGAACGTCACGGAACATATGAGATGTTCTAAGAGCTGAGATTCTGATCTCAGGCTCGTGCCCGTGTTGCAAGATATGAGATCTCCAACAAGATTCTTTGCCTGCAAGATGAAAGAGAATAGCTCAATCGTTGAGCATGTGCTCAGATTGTCTCGGTGCTACAATCGCTTGAATCGAGTGGGAGTTGATCTTCGAGATAAGATAGTGATTGATATAGTTCTCCAAGTCACTGTCACTAAGCTACTAGAACTTGGTGATGAACTATAAAACACCAGGGATAGGAATATTGATCCCTGAGCTGTTCGCGATGTTTAACACCGCGAAGGTAGAAATCAAGAAGGAGCATCAAGTGTTGATGGTTAATCAAACCACTAGTTTCGAGAAGGGCAAGAGCAAGGAGGGAAACTTCATGGATAGCAAGTCAGTTGCTGCTCCAGTGAACCAACCCAAAGTTGAACTCAAACCCGAGACTAAGTGCTTCTGTTATGAGGTGAGCGGTCGCTGAAGCGGAACAACCCTAGATACTTGGTAGATAAGAAGGCTGGCAACATCGACAGAAGTATATTTGATATACGAGTTATTGATGTGTACCTTGCTAGTACTCCTAGTAGCACCTGGGTATTGGATACCCGTTCGGTTGCTAAATGTTAGTATCTCGAAATAAAACCTACAGAATAAACGGAGAACTAGCTAAGGGTGAGGTGACGATATGTGTTGGAAATGTTTCCAAGGTTGATGTGATCAACATCGCACGCTCTCTCTACCTTCAGGATTAGTGACGAACCTAAATAAATGTTATTTGGTGTTTTGCGTTAAGCATGAACATGATTAGATCATGTTTATTGCAATACGGTTATTCATTTAAGTTAGAGAATAATGGTTATTCTATTTACATGAATGATACCTTTAATGGTCATGCACCCAGTGAGAATGGTTTGTTGAAATCTTGATCGTAGTAATACACATGTTCATAACATTGATGTCAAAAGATACAAAGTTAATAATGATAGTACCACATACTTGTGGCACTGCCGCTAAATGTCATATTGGTATAAAGCGCATGAAGAAACTCCATGCTGATGGATCTTTGGACCCATTCAATTTCTAATCGGTTGAGACATGCGAACCATGCCTCTTGGGCAAGATGACTGAAAAACCCCGTTGGATGGAGCGGGCAAGTGGTTTATTGGAAATGATACATGTTGATGTATGCAATCCGATGAGTCTTGTAGCGTGCAGTGGATATCGTTATTTTCTTACCTTCACTCATGATTTGAGTAGATATAGTGTATATTTACTTAATGAAACACAAATCTGAATCGTTTGAAAGGTTCAAGCACATTCAGAGTGAAGTTTAAGATCATCGTGACAAGAAGATAAAAATGACTGCGATATGATCGTGGAGGTGAATATCTGAGTTACGAGTTTGGCATACAACTTAAGACAATGTGAAAGTTGTTTCACAACTAACGCCACCTGGAACACCATAGTGTGATGGTGTGTCCGAACATCATCGTCATGCTCTATTGGATATGGTGCGTGCTATGATGTCTCTTATCATTTTACTACTATAATTTTGGGGTTATGCATTAGAGACAACTACATTCACTTTAAATAGGGCACCATCTAAATCCGTTGAGATGACACCGTGTGAATTACGGTTTGATAGGAAACCTAAGCTGTCATTTCTTAATGTTTGGAGTCGTGACACTTATGTGAAAAGGTTTTCACCTAATGAGCTCGAACCCAAAGAGGACAAATGCATCTTCATAGAATACCCTAAGAATAGTTGGGTATACCTTCTATCTCAGATCCGAGTGAAAGTGTTTGTTGCTAAAATGGGTCCTTTCCGAGAAAAAGTTTCTCTCGAAAGAATTGAGTGCGAGGAAGATAGAACTTGATGAGGTTGTTAAACCTTTGTTCAACCAGAGAGTAGCACAGCGCGGGAAGATGTTTCTGTGAAGCCTACGTTAGTTGAAGAGGAAGTTAATGATGATGATCATGAAGCTTCAGGATCAAGTTACTATCGAACTTCGTAGGTCGACAACGATGTGTACTGCTCCTGAGCGGTACGACAACCCTGTCTTGGAGGTCATGTTGTTGGACAATGATGAAGCTACGAACTATGGAGAAGCGATGATGGGCCCGGATTCTGACAAATGGCTAGAGGCCATGAAATCCGAGAAAAGGATCCATGTATGAAACCCAAGTATAGACTTTGGTAGACTTGCTCGTTGGACGGCAGGTTGTTGAGTACAAATGGATCTTTAAAATGAAGACAGATTCTGATGGTAATTGTCACCATTTGTAAAGCTCGACTTGTTACGAAGATGTTTATGACAAGTTCAAGGAATTGACTGCGATGAGACTTTCTCACTCGTGGCGATGCTAAAGTCTATTGGAATTATGTTAGCAGTTGCTGCATTTTCAATTATGAAATCTGGCAGATGGATGTCAAAACATCGTTTCCTTAATGGTTTACTTGAGGGAAGGTTGTATGTGATACAACCAGAAAGTTTTGTCAATCCTAAGAATGCTAAAAGGTGTGCAAGCTTCAGTGATCCTTCTATGGACTGAAGCAAGCATCTCGGAGTTGGAATATGCACTTTGATGAGGTGATCAAAGTTTTGAGTCTATACAAAGTTTATGAGAAACTTGTATTTGCAATAAAGTGAGTGGGAGCACTATAGAGTTTCTGGTAAGCATATGTGGTTGACATATTGTTGATCGGAAATTATGTAGAATTTCTGGAAAGCATAAACGGTTGTTTGAAAAGAGTTTTTCAAAGGAAGACCTGGATAAAGTTACCTAATTGTTGAGCATCAAGATCTATAGAGATAGATCAAGATGCTTGATAAGACTTTCAATGAGTACGTACCTTGACAAGTTTTTGAAAGAGTTCAAAATGGATCAGTCAAAGAAAGAGTTCTCACCTGATTTGTAAGGTGTGAAGTTGAGTGAGACTCAAAGCTCGACCACGGCAGAAGAAAGAGAAAGGACGAACGTCGTCCCCTATGCTTTAGCCATAGGCTCTATATTATGCCATGCTGTGTATCACGCCTGTGTGTGCCTTGCCATGAGTCTGTCAAGGGGTACAAGAGTGATCCAGGAGTGGATCAATGGACAGCGGTCAAGATTATCCTTAGTAACTAAAGACTAAGGAGATGTTTCTCGATTATGGATGTGATAAAGAGTTCGTCGTAAAGAGTTACGTCGATGCAAGCTTTAACACCAATTCGGATGACTAGTAGTAGCAATCTGGATACGTATCGTGGAGCAGCCATTTGGAAATAGTACCAAGTGGAGTGTGGTAGCAGTGTTTACGGTTTGACATAGAGATTTGCAAAGTACACACGGATCTGAATATCAAAGACCCGTTGACTATAAAACCTCTCTCACATGCAAGGCATGATCGAGCCCCAGAACTCATTGGGTGTTAGATTCATAACAATGCGAATCACATGGTGATGTGAACTAGATTATTGACTCTAGTGCAAGTGGGAGACTGTTGGAAATATGCCCTAGAGGCAATAATAAATTAGTTATTATCATATTTCCTTGTTCACGATAATCGTTTATTATCCATGCTATAATTGTATTGATCGGAGACTTAGATGCATGTGTGGATACATAGACAAAACCATGTCCCTAGTATGCCTCTAATAGACTAGCTCGTTGATCACAAGATGGTTAAGGTTTCCTAGCAATGGACATGAGATGTCATTTGATAACGGGATCACGTCACTAGGAGAATGATGTGATGGACAAGACCCAAACTACAAACATAGCATATGATCGTGTCAGTTTACTGCTACTGTTTTCTGCGTGTCAAGTATGTGTTCCTATGACCATGAGATCATGCAACTCACGGACATAGGAGGAGTGCCTTGTGTGTATCAAACGTCGCAACGTAACTGGGTGACTATAAAGGTGCTCTACAGGTATCTCCGATGGTGTCTGTTGAGTTGGCATGGATCGAGACTGGGATTTGTTACTCCGTGTGACGGAGAGGTATCTTAGGGCCCACTCGGTAATACAACATCACAATGAGCCTTGAAAGCAATGTGACTAAGTGTTAGTTGTGGGATCTTGTATTACGAAACGAGTAAAGAGACTTGCCGGTAACGAGGTTGAACTAGGTATGGAGATACCGACGATCGAATTTCGGACAAGTAACATACCGAAGAACAAAGGGAACGTTATACGGGATTAACTGAATCCTTGACATAGAGGTTCGACCGATAAAGATCTTCGTAGAATATGTAGGAACCAATGTGGACGTCCACGTCCCGCCATTGGTTATTGACCGTAGAGGTGTCTCGGTCATGTCTACATAGTTCTCGAACCCGCAGGGTCTGCACACTTAAGGTTTGGTGACGTTTCGGTAGTATAGAGTTATGAATGGTGGTGACCGAAGTTTGTTAGGAGTCCCGGATGAGATCCCGGACATCACGAGGAGCTCCGAAATGGTCCGGAGGTAAAGATTCATATATAGGAAGTCCTAGTTTGGTCGCCGGAAAAGTTTTGGGCTCATCGGTAGTGTACCGGGAGTGTCGGTAGTGTACCAGGAGACCATCGGGAGGGGTATTTCGACCCAAGAGGCTAGATGGGCTGTGGGAGAGTTAATACCAGCCCTTAGTGGGCTAGTGGAAGTCCCACACAAGTCCCATGAGTCTGGGAAGAAAAGCCCAAAGAGAAAAAGGTGGAAAAAGGCAAAAAGTCTAAATAAAGAAGGAGTCCTAATCCTAATAGGATTGGAGTAGGACTCCTCCACCTCCAATTTCGGCCAGATCTTGAGGGTTTCAGGCTGCCTCCTCCCCTCCCTCCCTCCTATATATACTAGAGGATTTAGAGGGAAAAGCTAACCCTAATAGCCACGTGCTACTCGTTCCTCTAGTGCATAGTTTCTCCTCTACATCGGTTTTCTGCAGTGCTTAGGCGAAGCCCTGTCGGAACAGCTCCACCACCATCGCCGGAGCGCCATCGTGCTACCGGCGAACTCTTCTACCTATCTACCTCCTCTTGCTGGATCAAGACGGTGGAGATCGCCATCAAGCTGCACGTGTGCTGAACGCGGAGGTTCCGTCCGTTCGGCGCTAGATCGGAAGGACCATGATCGAGATCGCGAGACGGTTCGTGATGAGATCGCGAAACGGATCGTGATGAGTTCGCAGGACAGATCGTGATCAAGATCGTGAGATGGATCGTGATGAGATCGCGGGACGGATCATGATGTGTTCACGAGACGGATCGTGATTGGATCGCGGGACGGATCGTGATGAGATCGCGGGACGCTCGGCGATTTGGATCGCGAAGATGTTCGACTACACCAATCGCGTTTCTTAACGCTTCCCGCTTAGTGATCTACAAGGGTATGTAGATCCACTCTCCCTCTCGTAGATGCTCATCACCATGGATAGATCTGCGTGTGCATAGGAAAATTTTTGTTTCCCATGCGACGTTCCCCAACAGTGAAAACATTTTTACACACAAGCGTCACAACCCCAAACATTAAGAAATGACAGCTTACGTTTCTATCAAACCATAATTCACATGGTGTCATCACGACGGATTTAGATGGTGCCCTATTTAAAGTGAATATAGTTGTCTCTAATGCATAACCCCAAAACTATAGTAGAAAAACGATAAGAGACATCATAGCTCGCACCATATCCAATAGAGCACGACTATGACGTTCGGACACACCATCACACTATGGTGTTCAAGGTGGCGTGAGTTGTGAAACAATTTTCACGTTGTCTAAAGTTGTATGCCAAACTCGTAACTCAGATATTCGCCTCCATGATCATATCACAGACATTTTTATCTTGTTGTCACGATGATCTTAAACTTCACTCTGAATTTTCTTGAACCTTTCAAACGATTCAGACATGTGTTTCATTAAGTAAATATACACTATATCTACTCAAATCATCAGTGAAGGTAAGAAAATAATGATATCCACCACACGCTACAAGACTCATTGGATTGCATACATCAACATGTATCATTTCCAATAAATCACTTGTCCGCTCCATCAATCTGGAAAATGGGGTCCTTAGTCATCTTGCCCAAGAGGCATGGTTCGCATGTCTCAACCGATTCGAAATCGAATGAGTCCAAAGATCCATCAGCATGGAGTTTCTTCATGCGCTTTATACCAATATGACATTTAGCGGCAGTGCCACAACTATGTGGTACTATCATTATTAACTTTGCATCTTTTGGCATCAATGTTATGAACATGTGTATTACTACGATCAAGATTCAACAAACCATTCTCACTGGGTGCATGACCATTGAAGGTATTATTCATGTAAACAGAATAACCATTATCTCTAACTTAAATGAATAATCATGTTGCAATAAACACGATCTAATCACGTTCATGCTCAACGCAGAACACCAAATAACATTTATTTAGATTCATCACTAATCCCGAAGGTAGAGAGAGCGTTCGATGTTGATCACATCAACCTTGGAAACATTTCCAACACACATCGTCACCTCACCCTTAGCTAGTCTCCGTTTATTTCGTAGCTTTTACTTCGAGTTACTAACATTTAGCAACCGAACCGGTATCCAATACCCAGGTGCTACTAGGAGTACTAGCAAGGTACACATCAATAACACATATATCAAATATACTTCTGTCAACGTTGCCAGCCTTCTTATCTACCAACTATCTAGGGTTGTTCCGCTTTAGCGATCGGTCTCCTCATAACAGAAGCACTTACTCTCGGGTTTGGGTTCAACTTTGGGTTGCTTCACTGGAGCAGCAACCGAGTTGCCATCCATGAAGTTTCCCTCCTTGCCCTTGCCCTTCTCGAAACTAGTGGTTTTACTAACCATCAACACTTGATGCTCCTTCTTGATTTCTACCGTCGTGGTGTCAAACATCGCGAACAGCTCAGGGATTATCATTTCCATCCCTGGCATAATTACAGTTCATCATGAAGTTCTAGTAACTTAATGATAGTGACTCAGAGAACTATATCAATCACTATCTTATCTAGAAGATCAACTCCCACTCGATTCAAGCGATTGTAGCACCCAGACAATCTGAGCACATGCTCAACGATTTAGCTATTCTCTTTTATCTTGTAGGCAAAGAATCTTGTTGGAGATCTCATATCTCACAACACGGGCACAAGCCTGAGATCCTAATTTCAGCTCTTAGAACATCTCATATGTTCCGTGACGTTCAAAATGTTTTGGAGCCTCAATTCTATGCCGTAATGCATGACGCACTAAACTATCAAGTAGTCATCGGAACGTGCCTGTCAGATGTTCACAACATCTATAGATGCCGCCAGAGGGGGTGGCGCACCGAGTGGTGCATTAAGGACATAAGCCTTCTGTGCAGCAATGAGGACAATCCTCGGATCATGGAGCCAGTTCGCAATATTGCCACCATCATCTTTCAACTCTATTTCTCTAGGAACATATAAAAATTCAAGGGAGCTACAGCGTGAGCTATAACATAATTTGCAAAGACACGACTGACTATGTTCATGATAATGAGTTCAATTAATCATATTACTTACAAACTCCCACTCAAATTGGCATCCCTCCGGTCATTCGAGTGACACATGATCCAAATTCACCAACTCAAGTCCGATCATCACGTGAGTTGAGGTGGTTTCAATGGTGAACATCATCATGTTGATCATATCTACTATATGACTCATGTTCGACCTTTCGGTCTCTTGTGTTCCGAGGCCATGTTTGTTCATGCTAGGATCGTCAAGTTTAACCCGAGTGTTCTACATGTGCAACACTGGCTTGCACCCGTTGTATGTGAACATAGAGTATATCACACCCGATCATCACGTGGTGTCTTGACACGACGAACTTTTGCAAGTATGCACACTCGGGGAGAACACAATTTATCTTGAAATTAAGTGAGGGATCACCTTATAATGCTACCGTCGTCCTAAGAAAAACAAGGTGCATAAAAGGATTAACATCACATGCAAATCATAAGTGACATGATATGGCCATGAACTTGTGCTTTTGATCTCCATCTTGAAAGCACTGGCATGATATCCATCGTCACCGGCATGACACCATGATCTCCATCAACGTGTCGCCATCGGGGTTGTCGCGCCCACCATGCTTATACTACTATTTATGCCGCTTAGCGATAAAGTAAAGCATTACATAGCGCTTAATAATTGACATGCAGGTCATACAATAATTAAAGACAACCCTATGGCTCCTGTCGGTTGTCATACTCATTGACATGCAAGTCGTGATATTCTGTTCAATACATGATCATCTCATACACCACATATATCTCATCATGTAATTGGCCATATCACATCACAACATACCCTGCAAAAACAAGTTAGACGTCCTCTAATTGTTGTTGCATGTTTTACGTGGCTGCTATGGGTATCTAGCAAGAACAATTCTCACCTACTCATAAACCACAACGGTGATACATAAGTTGCTTTTCAAACTTCTCAAGAATCTGATCCAACTAAAGTAGGAGAAACAGGCACCCGCCAACCATCTTTGTGCAACGAGGTTACACGTCAGTTGATGGAACTGGTCTCTCGTAAGCGTACGAGTAAGGTTGGTCCGGGATGCTTCATCCCACAATACCGCTGAACCAAAACATGACCAAGGGAGGAAGCAATCTAAGCATCAACGCCCAAAAACTCTTTGTGTTCTACTCGAGATCTCATCTACACATAGACCTAGCTATGATACCACTGTTGGCAAACGTTGCATGGGAAACAAAAAATTCCTACGCACACGCATGATCTATCCATGGTGATGAGCATCTACGAGAGGGAGAGTGGATCTACATACCCTCGTAGATCGCTAAGCGGGAAGCGTTAAGAAACACGGTTGATGTAGTCGAACGTCTTTGCAATCCAAATCGTCGAGCGTCCCATGATCCCATCATGATCCATCTCGCGATCCAATCACGATCTGTCCCGCAATCTCATCATGATCCATCCCGTGATCCAATCATGAATCGTCTTGCGATCTTGATCACGGTCCTTCCGATCTAGCGTCGAACGGATGGCACCTCCGCGTTCAACACACGTACAGCTCGATGACGATATCCGCCTTCTTGATCCATCAAGAGGGAGCGGATAGGTAGAAGAGTTCTTAGGCAGTGCGACGGCAGTGCGGCGATGGTGGTGGAGCTATTCCAGCAAGGCTTTGCCTAAGCACTTCAGAAAACCGATCTAGAGGAGAAACTATGCACTAGAGGAGAGGGTAGCACGTGGCTGAAAATCTAGTGAAAAAACCCTAAAACCTATAGTATATATAAGAGGAAGCAAGGAGGAGGCTTGGACAAAGGGCCAGGTCCTAGGAGGCTTCGGCCAAAGTGGATAGGAGAGGAGGAATCCTCCTCCAATCCTAGTAGGACTAGGACTCCTTCCTTTTTTTGCCTTTTTTGCCTTTTTCCACCTTTTCTCTTTGGGCTTTTCTTTCCTAGCCGCATGGGCCTTGTGTGGGACTTCCACCAGCCCATTAAGGGCTGGTATTCACTCTCCCACAGCCCATGTAGCCTCTTGGGTCGAAATACCCCTCTCGATGGTCTCCCGGTACACTACCGGCACTCCCGGTACACTACCGATGAGCCCAAAACTTTTCCAGCGACCAAAATAGGACTTCCTATATATCAATCTTTACCCCCGGACCATTCCGAAGCTCCTCGTGACGTCCGGGATCTCATTCGAGACTCCTAACAACCTTCGGTCACCACCATGCATAACTCTATACTACCGAAACGTCACCAAACCTTAAGTGTGCAGACCCTGCGGGTTTGAGAACTATGTAGACATGACAGAGACACCTCTACGGTCAATAACCAATAGGGGGACCTGGATGCCCATATTGGTTCCTACATATTCTGCAAAGATCTTTATCGGTCGAACCTCTGTGTCAAGGATTCAGTTAATCCCGTATGATGTTCCCTTTGTTCTTCGGTATGTTACTTGCCCGAGATTCGATCGTCTGTATCTCCATACCTAGTTCAACCTTGTTACCGGCAAGTCTCTTTACTCGTTCCGTAATACAAGATCCTGTGACTAACACTTAGTCACATTGCTTGCAAGGCTTGTTGTGATGTTGTATTACCGAGTGGGCCCTGAGATACCTCTCTGTCACACGGAGTAACAAATCCCGGTCTTGATCCATGCCAACCCAACAGATACCCTCGGAGATACCTGTAGAGCACCTTTATAGTCACCCAGTTACATTGCGACGTTTGATACACACAAGGTACTCCTCCGGTGTCAGTGAGTTTCATGATCTCATGGTCATAGGAACAGATACTTGACATGCAGAAAACAGTAGCAATAAATTGACACGATCATATTCTACGTTTGTACTTTGGATCTTGTCCATCACACCATTCTCCTAATGATGTGATCCCGTTATCAAATGACATCTCAGATCCATGGCTAGGAAACCATAACCATCTTTGATCAACGAGCTAGTCTATTAGAGGCATACTAGGGACATGGTGTTGTCTATGTATCCACACATGTATCTGAGTTTCCGATCAACACAATTATAGCATGGATAATAAACGATTATCATGAACAAGGAAATATGATAATAACCAATTTATTATTGCCTCTAGGGCATATTTCCAACAAAGAGATTGGATATACGTACCCTTGAAGATCGCTAAGTGGAAGCGTTAAAGAACGCGGTTGATGTAGTCGAATGTCTTCACGATCCAATCACGATCCGTCCCGTGATCTCATCACGTGCCGTCCCACGATCCCATCGTGGTCCTTCCGATCTAGTGCCGAACGGATGGCACCTCCGCGTTCAGCACATGTACGACTCGATGACGATCTCCGCCTTCTTGATCCAGAAAGAGGGAGCGGAGAGGTAGACGAGTTCTTCGGCAGCACGACGGCGTTGTGGCGATGGTAGTGGAGCAATTACAGCAGGGCTTAGCCTAAGCACCGCTGAAAACCGATCTAGAGGAGAAAACGATCTAGAGGAAGAAGAGGACATCACGTGGCTTATGGGGCTGGCTGCCCAGCCCACTAGGGGGTGGTGCGCCGCCTCTTGGGACCATGTGTCCCCCGGGGTGGGTGGGCCCCTCCCGGTGGACCCTCGATACCCATTCGTCACTCCCGGTACACTACCGGTAGTGCCCAAAACTTTTCCGAAACCCAAATACCTCTTTCCTATATATCAATCTTTACCTTCGGACCATTCCAAAGTTCCTCGTGATGTCCGGGATCTCATCCGGGACTCCAAACAACCTTCGGTCACCAACATACATAACTCAATACTACTGAAACGTCACCGAACCGTAAGTGTGCACACCTTGCAGGTTCGAGAACTATGTAGACATGACCGAGACACCTCTACGGTCAATAACCAATAGGGGGACCTAGATGCCCATATTGGTTCCTACATATTCTACGAGGATCTTTATCGGTCAAACCTTTGTGTCAAGGATTCAGTTAATCCCGTATGATGTTCCCTTTGTTCTTCGGTATGTTACTTGCCCGAGATTCGATCGTCGGTATCTCCATACCTAGTTCAACCTTGTTACTGGCAAGTCTCTTTACTCGTTCCATAATACAAGATCCCGTGACTAACACTTAGTCACATTGCTTGCAAGGCTTTGATGTTGTATTACCGAGTGGGCCCTAAGATACCTCTTCGTCACACGGAGTAACAAATCCCAGTCTTGATCCATGCCAACCCAACAGATACCCTCGGAGATACCTGTAGAGCACCTTTATAGTCACCCAGTTACATTGCGACGCTTGATACACACAAGGTACTCCTCCGGTGTCAGTGAGTTTCATGATCTCATGGTCATAGGAACAGATACTTGACATGCAGAAAACAGTAGCAATAAACTAACACGATCATATGCTACGTTTGTACTTTGGATCTTGTCCATCACACCATTCTCCTAATGATGTGATCCCCTTATCAAATGACATCTCATGTCCATGGATAGGAAACTTTAACCATCTTTGATCAACGAGCTAGTCTATTAGAGGCATACTAGGGACATGGTGTTGTCTATGTATCCACACATGTATCTGAATTTCCGATCGACACAATTATAGCATGGATAATAAACGATTATAATGAACAAGGAAATATGATAATAACCAATTTATTATTGCCTCTAGGGCATATTTCCAACAGTATCAGGGGGTATAAGTCATGGAGAAGTTATAATACAGTACCTTATGGAATAATAAAATATTAATAAATTTATGAAGTATTTATATGTTTATTATACTAACAGATCGCATGAAATTTTTGTTGAGTTTTGTGTGCTGAAGTTTTCAAGTTTTTGGCGTTATCGTGATGGACGAAGGAATAAGGAGCAGCAAGAGCCTAATCTTGGGGATGCGCAAGCCACCCCAAGGTAATATTCTAGGAAGACTCAAGCGTCTAATCTTGGGTATGCCCCGAAAGTCATCCCCTCTTTCATCTCAGTCCCTCGGTATGTCACTTGGAGCTATATTTTTATTCATCATATGATATGAGTTTTGCTTGGATCGTCGTTTGCTTTGGTTTGCTTTTTGTTTTGATTTTCCCACAATCATTGTTTGTTGGACACACCTATTTGAGAGAGACACGGTATCATCATGATTAGTTAGAATACTCTATGTGCTTCACTTATATCCAGTTGCTCTAGTACTTCACTTATATCTTTTAGAGCACGATGGCGTATAGATTTTATAAAAATAGTTGCACTTTAGTTCTTCACTTATTTTTTTGAGTTAAAAAATAGAGATGGCAAATTGTATGGGTTATAAGACTAGTCCAAAAATAATAGGTATTCAATGAGTGCGTAATCAAAACCACATGTAGCACATAAAAGAGAAATCATGGTTAATGATATTAATGTGTTAATGTGAAAAGGCATGAGTTAAGTTGTTAATGTCATGAAAAGGCATGTGTTAATGTCATGAAAAGGCATGATCATTGGTTAATAAGAGTATCATGAATTAGAGGTTGTAAAGTTGTTATTCATCCAAATAGGTTTATGGCATGGTGGTGATGTATGAGCATACTTATTCCTCGTTGAAATCCTAGTGTTGTTTAAGTCAGGGGCGCGCAATGGTTAACTCATACCAACCTCCTCCCTAGTGGCATGCGAGTAGTGCTTTGCTTCGAGAGAGCTAATAAAACCTTGCAATAAGTATGTTAGTTCTTTATGACTAAGGTGAATCCATGGATATACGTACTCTCACCTCCACATATTTGCTAGCCTCTTCGGTATCGTGCATTGCCCATTCTCACCTCAAGGATCGGTGCAACGTTCGCCAGTGCATCCAAACCCCATGACATGATACGCTCTGTTGCACATAAGCTTCATTATATCTTCCTCAAAACATTCACCATACCTACATATCATGGCATTTCCAAAACCATTCCGAGATATATTGTCATGCAACTTCCATCGTCACATCATATGACGTATACTTACATTGCCATATTACTTTACATGATCATATAAGTTGACATAGTATTTGTGGCAAAGCCACCGTTCATCATTTTCTATACATGTTACGCTAGATCATTGCACATCCTGGTACACTGCCAGAGGCATTTATATAGAGTCATATCATCCTATCAGTTCTTCAGATCGAGTTGTAAGCAAATAAAGGTGTGAGCATCATCATTATTTAGGGCACTGTCTTAGTGAGGAAATTATGATGGAGACAATGATTCCCCCACAAGTCGGGAAGAGACTCCAGACAAAAAAATAAAATAATAAAAAGAAGAAGGAGCAAAAAAGAGAAAGAAAAAAAGGGATAAAAAAGAGAAAGAAAAAAATAAATGAGAGAAGGGATAGTGCTACTACCTCTTATTCCACACTTGTGACTCAAAGTGGCACCATGTTCTTCATATGGAGAGTCTCTTGTTTTGTCACTTCCATATGCTAGTGGGAATTTTTCATTATAGAACTTGGCTTGTATATTTCTTTGACGGGCTTCCTCAAATGCTCGAGGTCTTCATGAGCAAGCAAGTTAGATGCACACCCACTTAGCTTCAGTTGAGCTTTCTTACACTTATATCTCTAGTGCATCCATTACATGGCAATCCCTACTCCTCGCACTGATATCTATTGATGGGCATTTCCACAGCCCATTGGTACGCCTAGTTGATGCGAGACTTTCTTCTCCACTTTCACCCCTTTGAAACCTACCATCATATTATATTCCACCTTTATGCTATATCCATGCTTCACACTCATATATTGCACAAGTAATAAAAAGCTAAAGCACGTTAAAAAGTACAATCCAATTGCTTGACTTGACACCGTGGTGCTTAACATTTGTATTTATGTGGTGAGGCCGGAGCCATGCTAAACTTATATGATAAAATGAATAAGGGTGAACATTCTTTATGGATCGTATGCTTTGGAACTTGATGATTATGTTGATTATGTTTATAAGTATTACTATGTTCATGTTTATTAATTCATCGTTTTCTCAATGATCAAATCTGCAAAAGATTACATGTTGGGTAGCATGTCACATCAAAGATTCTATTTTTATCATTTACCTACTCGGGGACGAGCAGGAATTAAGCTTGGGGATGCTGATATGCCTCCAACATATCTATAATTTTTTATTGTTCCATGCTATTATATTACCAGTCTAGGATGTTTTTTGGGTGTTTATTTACCAATTAATACTATTTTGAGCACTAACCTATTGTGGGATCACGAGAAGAGGCATCTAGAGGAGGGAATAGACTACTTGCCAAAATAAAAACCTAACATTTTTCTAATTTTATTTGTTGGCAGATTTTAGCAAGTCTAACAAGTCTAGTGCACCCTACACATGCTAGTCAATGAGTATAACAGCGAAAAGTAAAGATAAGCACATGTAAGGAGTAGAGATAGGAAGATCAAACGCAATTGGAGACACGAAGATTTTTCCCGTGGTTCCGATAGGTGGTGCTATCGTATGACCACGCTGAAGGAGACTTTAACCCACGGAAGGTAGTGATACGTCACCAATGTATCTATAATTTTTTATTGTTCCATGCTGATATATTATCATTCTGAGATACTTTTGGGGCAATTGTTTACCAATTTATAGTATTCCTGAGCACTAACCTATTGACCCAGTCCCAGTGCTAGTTGTTGTTTTTTGCATGTTTTTGACTTTCGAGGTTTACAGTACCAAATGAAATCCAATTGCCACAAAACTTTTTGATGATTTTTTTGGACCAAAAGAAGACATGGAAGCTTCATAACGAGGCCAGGGGCGGCACAAGGGCTCCACAAGCCAACAGGACGCGCCACCAGGGGCGCCATGATGGCTTGTGCCTCCCTCGGCGCCTCCCGACGCCCCTCTCTGGCCTATAAATTCTCATATATTTCAAGAACCCTAGAAGCGCTCCCGAAACACTTTTTTGCCGCTGCAATTCTCTATTCCGACGGGAGGCCATCTACACCTCTGATGCATCCATTTTGCATCATGAATTCTTACTATTATTTACTTTATTCTTGTCCATTATTCCATATTATCACACAATTCTTATGTCTTTAATCTCTGAATATGCAAGGTACATCATAAGGAGGGAAATATCTGGAAACTGGAATTCTGGACCGGAAAACCGAGAAAAAGGTAGAAAAATCACGAGTCTTAGAATGACCTGAAACTTCACGGAGAATATTTTTGGAATATTTAAGAATTTCTAGAGAAAAAATATATTGGAGGGGGCTACCAGCAAGGCACAAGCCAACAGGGTGCCCGCCCCCCTAGTGGCACGCCCTGATGACTTGTGGGCCCCGTGTTGGCTCTTTGATGCCCCTCTTCTCCTATATGGTGTGTTTTACCCTAGAAAAATCATAAGAAGCCTTCGGGACGAAGCTCCGCCGTCTTGAGGCGGAAACCTGGACAGAGGCCCTTTTTCACTTTGGAAGTCAGATTCTGTCAGGGAAATCCCTCTCTGGGAGGGGAAGATAAAAGTCATCGTCATCACCAACGCTTCCTCCTTCATGGGAGGATCAATCTTAATCGACATCTTCACCAGCACCATCTCATCTCCAACCCTAGTTCATCTCTTGTATTCAATCTTTCTCCCAAAACCTCAGATTGGTATCGGTGGGTTGCTAGTTGTGTTGATTACATCTTGTAGTTGATGCTTGTTGGATTACTTGGTGGAATAGATTATGTTCAGATCCTTAATCATCATTATTATACCTCCGATCTTGAACATGTTGATGATGTGTAAGTAGTTGCTATTTTTCCTGAGGACATGGGAGAAGTCTTGTTATAAGTAATCTTGTGAAGTTGGTATGCGTTCAATATTTTGATGATATGTTTGTTGTTACTTCTCTAAGTGTTGTCATGTGAATGTCGGCTACATGACACTTCACCATGCTATGGGCCTCAGGGAAGTCATTATGGAGTAACAAGTAGATGATGGTTTGCGAGAGTGACAAAAGCCTAAACCCCAGTTTATGCGTTGCTTCATAAGGGGTTGATTTGGATCCACGTGTTTCATGCTATGGTTAGATTTATCTTAATTCTTCTTTCTTAGTTGTGGATGTTGTGAAAGGGGTTAATCATAAGTAGGTTGTTAGTTCAAGTAAGAACAACACCTTAGCACTGGCCCACCCACATATCAAATTATCAAAGTAGCGAATGTGAATCAACTCAACATGATGAACATGACTAGACAGAAATTCCCATGTGTCCTCGGGAGCACTTGCTTGATATAAGAGTACTTTCAGGCCTATCCTTTGCTACAAAAAGGATTGGGCTACCTTGCTGCACCTTTGTTACTATTGTTACTTGTTACTTGTTATGAATTACCTTGCTACAAAACTATCTACTATTGTTACTCACAGCACTTGCAAAGAATACTTTGCTGAAAACTGCTTATCATTTCCTTCTGCTCCTCGTTGGGTTCGACACTCTTACTTATTGAAAGGACTATGATTGATCCCCTATACTTGTGGGTCATCAACCTCTGTTTCGGCACCCTGCCGGAGGGGAGATCGATCACGGAGGGCCTCTTCATCAACCTTGTTGCCCTCACCATGATGTGTGAGTAGTTCACCATAGACCTGCAGGTCCGTAGGTAGTACCTAGATGGAAATCTCTCTCTCTTGATCATCAATACAACGTTCATCGCATCTTTGCCTTGATCTATCCGATTTAATCCCTTTGTATGGTGTATTTGTTGGGATCCGATGAATTGTGAGTTTATGTTCAGATTATTCATGAAAAGTATTTGAGTCAAACTTGAATACTAAGATTCTTATTTGCATGATCATCATAGCTTCGTAATGCTCTCCGATCTATTGAGATAGTTTGGCCAACTAGATTGATATTTCTTCGGTGGGAGTAGTGCGTTGTAGTAGGTTCAACCTGACAAGTTTCTATATCTCAGTGACAGAAGGGGAAAAGTTGCGTCTTTGTGTTGCTACTACTAAGGGTAAAACGATGGCATTTATACATATGGATTGAGTTTACTTTATCTACACCATGTCATCGTTCTTCAAGCAGTATTCTGTTTTACTTAATACTCTAGATGCATGCTAGATATCGGTCGATGAGTGGAGTAATAGTAGTAGGTGCGGGAAGGAGTCGGCCTATTTGCTTATGGACATGATGCCTATATTCAGATGATCATTTCCGTGAATTTTTCTTTTCTACTAGTTGCCCAACATTAATTTGTTTACCTACTGTATGTTATTTCTATGAGAGATGCCACTAGAGAACTCTATGCCCCGGGGGTCTATTCACTTATATATTCACAAACGCTATCACTACCATGCTATTATTTATTTGTATTTATTTTATTTTGTAATTTACAATTATCTACAAAACTCACTTGCTTGCAAATAACGAGATCAAGGGGATTGACAACCCTCTTGCTAGCGTTGGGTGCAATTTGTTTGTTCTTTTGTGTGAAGCCACTAAAGATGGATGAGGATTGGTATCCTATTGGTTTGATAAACCTTGGTTTCATAACTGAGGGAAATACTTACCCAGATTGTGATGCGATAACCCGTTCCTCTTCACAAAAAACCAACACAGATCACAAGTATCAGGAAGGATTTTTGGCGCCGTTGCCACGGAATACCATCACCAACTATCAAGTAACTTCGCACAAATTTTCATTTAATTTTTATTCTTTTACTTGTTGTTATATTTAGTTTTTCTAATAAAAAATCAAAAATACAAAAATATTTATGTTTGCTTGTTACTAGTTTTCTTGATTGAAGTCATGGCTAGTTCTTCTTTTGTTTGCGTTACTCCCAATAATGATATTGTCAACTTTACACAAAGGGGAGGAGAAAGTTTGAAGGATGCATGGTATAGGATATGCCACGCTCAAAATAAAGCAACTGATAAGTTATCCACCACTCTTTGCTTCATAATTTTTATGTTGGTGTGACAACTTGGTATAAGTTTGTCCTTGATACCATCACCGGTGGAAATTTCTTAATGTGACACACCTTGGATGCTTATAATGCAATTGAAAATCTTGTTGGAACACCACCCTTTATCATTAATGAAACCAATTTGACATTGAAACATGTTATGCAAAGGCTTGATGATATTTACAAAAAAATGATCACTAGTGAACCAATTGAGGAGTTAGATAATAAAAACTTCATAATCATATCACTCATTTTGGGTGATGGGTAGGAATGACTTTGAAAACTTTAAAGGAGAAGGATACTATTACTGATAAGATGGTAGAACAAGGTTTAACTAGAATTGATAAAATGAATGAGGTCATTGAAAAAGTGGGTTCCGCTTTCACACCATCTAAAACAAATGATAGTACCTCACGAGACCAAAATCCCAAGTTCATATACATTCCTAAGAGCATTACTACATCTCATTCTAAAAATGAGGATCTCAAATGATTAGTGTTCACCCTAATTTTGTGAACTTGATAAAGGATCACATTTTCAAGCCTCCCATTGTTCCCATTAATCATAGTTGTGTTATTGAGGAGCTTCATGTCAAAGATGACAATACTTAAAACTGCATTATGCCTAGCTAGGGGCATAAAACAATAGCACTTGTTGGGAGGCAACCGAATATGTATCTTAATTTTTTGTTTTTACTTTATATTATTTTGTGATAACATGATTATTGAATCTGTAATGATTATATTTCCATGTTTTAATTACTATTTGTACCAAGTAAAGCCTTTGGGATGACTCACGAGATGAGTAGAAACAATGCTGAAACATAACAGAAACTTTAACTCTAGTACAGGAATTTTCATTTTTTACTGGAGCGTGATAATGATATAAAATTTTACACTGTATTTCTATACAAATTCTTTACGTTGTCCTAATTTTTCAGAATTTTAAGAGTTACATAAGTATGGGCTCTTTACATATTGCTATGGACTATTCTGTTTTAAATAGATTCTGTTTTGTTTGCATGGTTTGCTTGTTTAGATTACGCTATGGATTGTATCCGGGGGTATAAACCATGGAGAAGTTATAATACAGTGCCAATTATGCAAAAAATTAACTAAGAATCAATTTATAAAAGTACCTAATGTATGCAATATGTTGCTTATACTAACGGATCTCACGAAGTTTTGTTGAGTTTTGTGTGATTGAAGTTTTCAAGTTTTGGGTGTGATCACGATGGACCACGGAATAACGAGTTGCAAGATCCTAAGCTTGGGGATGCCCAAGGCACCCCAAGTAATATTCTAAGGAAGACTCAAGCGTCTAAGCTTGGTGATGCCCCGGAAGGCATCCCCTCTTTTGTCTCAATCCATTGGTATGTCACTTGGAGCTACATTTTTATGCATCACATGATATGTGTTTTGCTTGGAGCGTCATTTGCTTTTGTTTGCTTCTACTTTCAGTTTGTCACAATCATCATTTGCTGGACACACCTATTTGAGAGAGACACACCTTCATCATAATTTGCTAGAATACTCTATGTGCTTGACTTATATGTTTTGAGCTTGGCAGTTGCTCTAGTACTTCACTTATATCTTTTTGAGCATGGTGGTGTGTAGATTTTATAGAAATAATATGCTCTTGTTCTTCACTTATATTTTGTTTGAGAGCTGAATAAATAGTGCCAGTAATTTGCATGGGCCATAAGACTAGTCCAAAAATAATAGGTATTCAATGAATGATAATCAAAACCATCATGTAGCACATATAGAGAAATTCTGTGTTAATGACATTGATGTGGTAATATGAAAAAGGTGTGAGTACATAATTTTTTATTCGTAAAAGTGTCAAGATTAAGAGGGGTTAACTTGTTATTCGTCTAAAATTTAAAGAGGCATGGTGATGGTGTGTGAGCATTTTTATTCCTCGTTGAAATCCTAGTGTTGTTTCAAGTCGGGGGCGCGCGATGGTTAACTCCTACCAACCTCCTCCCTCGGGGCATGATAGGTGTACTTTGATTTGTGATAAAACTAATAAAACTTTGCAATAAGTATATGAGTTCTTTATGGCTAATGTGACACCATGGACATATGCATTCTCACCTTCTCATATTTGCTAGCCTCTTCGGTACCGTGCATAGCCCATTCTCACCTCGAGGATCGGTACAACTTTCACTGGTGCATCCAAACCCTATGACATGATACACTCTGTTGAACATAAGCCTCATTATATCTTGCTCAAAACAGTCACCATACCTACCTATTATGGCATTTCCATAGCCATTCCGAGATATAATGCCATACAAATTCCATTGTCGCTTCACACGACTAGTTCGTTCATCATCATATTGCTTTGCATGATCATATAGAGCTGACATAGTATTTGTGGCAAAGCCATCGTTCATCATGTTTTTTATACATGTCACGCTAAATCATTGCACATCCTCGTACACTGTCGGAGGCATTCATATAGAGTCATATCTTCCTATTAGTTTTTCATATTGAGTTGTAAGTAAATAAAAGTGTGAGGGTCATCCTTATTAGATCATTGTCCCAATGAGGAAAGGATGATGGAGACTATGATTCCCCCACAAGTCGAGATGAGACTCTGGACGAAAAATAAAATAAAAATGGGGGAGGCCAAATGAGCCCACCATATAAAAAGAATGATGAATGGGGGAGGCAAAAAAACAGAAAAGCCCACCATGAAAAAAATAAAAATAAAATAAATGACAGAAAAAGAAAGAAGGGACTTTTTTACTATACTTTACCACACTTGTGCCTCAAAGTGGCATCATGTTCTTCATATAGAGATTCTCCTATTTTGTCACTTCCATATGCTAGTGGGAATTACATTTTCATATAATAAACTTGGCTTGTATATTCTGATGACGGGCTTCCTCAAATGCCCGAGGTCTTCATGAGCAAGCAAGTTGGATGCACATCCCACTTAGCTCCAGTTGAGATTTCATACACTTATAGCTCTAGTGCATCATTTGCATGGCAATCCCTACACCTTGCATTGACATCTATCAATGAGCATCTCTATAGCTTGTTGGTATGCCTAGTTGTCGCGAGACTATCTTCTCCACTCTTTACCCCTTTGATATCTACCATCATATTCTATTCCACCTATATGCTATGTCCAATGGCTCACGCTCATGTATTTCCTGAAGAATAAAAATTTGATGCATATTGAAAAAGTATGATCCAATTGCCTGACTTGGACACCATGGTGCTTAAATTTGTATTGATGTGGTGAAGACGGAGTCATGCCTTGCTAATATAATAAGATGAATGGGGTAAACATTCTTTTAAGATCGTATACTTTCAAAATCAATGATTATGTTTCTTATACTTATAAATATTACTATTTTATTGTTTGTTAATTCATCATTTCTCAGTGAGCATACATACAAAAGATTACATAATGGGTAGCATGTCAAATAAAAAATTCTATTTTTATCAATGACCTACTCGAGGACGAGCAGGAATTAAGCTTAGGGATGCTCATACGTCTCCAACGTATCTACAATTTTTTATTATTCCATGCTGATATATTATCATTCTAGGATACTTTTTGGGCATTTTTTTACTAATTTATAGTATTTTTGAGCACTAACCTATTGATCCAGTGCCTAGTGTCAGTTGATGTTTTCTGCATGTTTTTTACTTTTTTACAGTACCAAACAAAGTCCAATTGCCACGAAACTTTTTGATGATTTTTTCTGTACCAAAAGAAGACCTGAAAGCTTCGGAAGGAGGTCGGGAGCTGCACGAGAGCCCCACAAGCCAATAGGGCTTGTGCCTCCCTTGTGCTCCTCGTGACGCCCCTCTCTAGCCTATAAATTCTCATATATTCCAAAAACCCTAGAAGCGCTCCCAAAACACTTTTTATGTTGCCGCAAGTCTTTGTTCCGACGGGAGGCCATCTACACCTCCGTTCCAGCACCCTGCCGGAGGGGAGATCGATCACGGAGGGCCTCTTCATCAACCTTGTTGCCCTCACCATGATGTGTGAGTAGTTCACCACAGACCTATGGGTCCATAGGTAGTACCTACATGGCAATCTCTCTCTCTCTCTCTCTCTCTTGATCTTCAATACAATGTTCATCGCATCATTGCCTTGATATACCCGATGTAATCCCTTTGTATGGTGTGCTTGTTCAGATCCGATGAATTGTGAGTTTATGTTTAGATTATTCATGAAAAGTATTTGGGTCAAACCTGAATACTGAGATTCTTATTTGCGTGATCATCATAGCTTTGTAATGCTCTCCGATCTATTAAGATAGTTTGGCCAACTAGATTGATATTTCTTCGATGGGAGTGGTGCGTTGTAATAGGTTCAACCTGACGAGTTTCTATATCCCAGTCATATAAGGGGACAAGTTGCGTATTTGTGTTGCTGCTACTAAGGATAAAACGATGGGTTTTATTCATATTGATTGAGTTTAGTTTGTATACATCATGTCATCGTTCATCAAGCATTACTTTGTTTTACTTAATACTCTAGATATATGTTGGATAGCGGTCGATGAGTGGAGTAATGTAGTAGGTGCAGGCAGGAATCGACCTATTTGCTTATAGATGTAATGCCTATATACACATGATCATTGCCATGAAAATCGCATAACTATTCACTTTTCTATCAATTGCCCAACAGTAATTTGTTTACCCACGGTATGCTATTTCTATGAGAGATGCCACTAGAGAACTTTATGGCCCCCGGGTCTATTCACTTATATATTCACAAACGCTATCACTACCTTGTTATTTATTTGCTTTTATTTCATTTTGCAACTTACAATTATCTACATAACTCACTTGCTTGCAAATAATGAAATCAAGGGGATTGACAACCCTCTTGCTGACGTTGGGTGCAAGTTGTTTGTTCTTTTGTGTGCAGCCACTGAAGACGGTTGAGGATTGGTATTCCTATTGGTTCGATAAACCTTGGTTTCATAACTCAGGGAAATACTAACCCACATTGTGTTGTGATAACCCGTTCCTATTCATGGAAAACCCAACGCAGATCACACGTATCAGGTAGCGGTCGCGAGAGTCCACGAAGGGCTCCACCCATAAGGGTCCACAAAATAGCAACCTTGTCTATTCCATCACAGCTTCTGTCCGTGAAGGACTAGCCTCACTATGGGTAGATCTTCATGAAGTAGGCGATCTCCTTGCCCGTACAAACGTCTTGGTTCAACTCCACACATGAAGACGGAGGCTCCCAAGCGACACCCAATCAATCTAGGAGACACCACTCTCCAAAAGGTAATAGATGTGGTAGTATGATGTACTCCTTTGGTCTTTTTCTTCAAAAGATAGTCTCATCAACACTCAATCACTCCCTCACAGATTTGGCTTGGTAGAAGAGGATGATTGGGTGGAAAGCAACTTGGGGAGGCTAGAAATAAAGATTTATATGGTTGGAATGGTAGATCTTGATCTCAACACATGAGTAGGTGGCTCTCTCAGAAAAATGGATATGACAAGTGTTGGTGTGTTCTGAATGCTTCCTCTACGAGTGAGAGGTGGTGGATGGGTATAAATAGGCATGTCCAAAAATCCAACCGTTACAACATTATTGCCCAACTCGGTGAAATTCTAATTCTTGAAAATGGGTTATCCGAAAGTTGCTCATTGATTTCGGTTGCACCGAATGGAAAATTGGTAGCACCGGGAATCTAGGGTTTGGCATGGAGTATGTCTAGGCAAAAACTCGGTAGGGCCGAATGATAAAGTTGGTGGCACCAAATTTTGGACTTTAGGGTTTGGACAGAATATTTGTGGGAGAACGGATGAGTATTTTTTGTGGCTAACCTCTAAGCACTTGAGCAACCAGATCTTACCTCATCCCCTTTTAATAGTATTCACTTTCCTATGGACTCAAGAATGATTTCTCACAAAATGTAAAATGTAGAGTCTTGAAGCTTTAGGTCTTGCCAATCTTATTCATTTCCTTCTTCTTCCCTCCTTGAGGATACTCCACACATTCCATGGCCAACCTTCTCTGTGGAATTCATCTGAAATAAACTAGGTAAAACTATTAGTCCAAGAGACAATGTATGTTGTCATGAATTATCAAAACCACCAATATGTGCTTTCAATCTCCCCCTTTTTGGTAATTGATGGAAACATACAATCAAAGCTTCAATTTAAGACATGTGAAGACTTTTAAGAACACATGACTAAGACATGCTCCCCCTAAATGTGTGCAATCCTTTTAAAGGATAGTTATTTTGGAATGCATGGATACACACATGGTAGAGAGGACATGATAAGTCATGTGTATCTTGGCTATATGCATCAACTATATGTTGGGGAACGTTGCATGGGAAACAAAAAAATTCCTACGCACACGCAAGATCTATCCATGGTGATGAGCATCTACGAGAGGGAGAGTGGATCTACGTACCCTTGTAGATCGCTAAGCGGGAAGCGTTAAGAAACGCGGTTGGTGTAGTCGAACGTCTTCACGATCCAAATCGCCGAGCGTCCCGCGATCCAATCACGATCCGTCCCGATCAAGCACCGAACGGACAGCACCTCCGTGTTCAGCACACGTACAGCTTGACGACGATCTCCGCCTTCTTGATCCAGCAAGAGGGAGCGGAGAGCTAGAAGAGTTCTCCGGCAGCGTGACGGTGCTACGGTGATGGTGTTGGAACTATTCCGGCAGGGCTTCGCCTAAGCACTGCAGAAATCCGATCTAGAGGAGAAACAATACGCTAGAGGAACGGGTAGCACGTGGCTGAAAATCTTATGCCAAAACCCTAAAACCCTCTAGTATATATAGGAGGAGAGGAGGAGGAGGCTTGGCTCCCAAGAAGCCAGCCCTTGGGTCGGCCGAACCAGGAGGGAGGAGTCCTCCTCCTCCACTCCTAGTAGGATTAGGACTCCTTCCTAATTTAGCCCTTTTGCCTTTTTCCACCTTTTTCCTTTTGGGCTTTTTCTTCCTACCCGCATGGGCCCTTTGTGGGACTTCCTCTAGCCCACTAAGGGATGGTATTCATCCTCCCATAGCCCATATAGCCTCTTGTGTCGAAATACCCCTCCCGATGGTCTCTCGGTACACTACCGGCACTCCCGGTACACTACCAATGAGCCCGAAACTTTCCGGCGACCAAAATAGGACTTCCTATATATCTTTACCTCCGGACCATTCCGGATCTCCTTGTGACGTCCGGGATCTCATCCGGGACTCCGAACAACCTTCGGTCACCACCATACATAACTCTATACTACCGAAACGTCACCCAACCTTAAGTGTGCAGACCCTGCGGGTTTGAGAACTATGTAGACATGACCGAGACACCTCTATGGTCAATAACCAATAGCGGGACCTAGATGTCCATACTGGTTCCTACATATTCTACGAAGATCTTTATCGGTCGAACCTCTATGTCAAGGATTCAGTTAATCCCGTATGATGTTCCCTTTGTTCTTCAGTATGTTACTTGCCCGAGATTCGATCGTCGGTATCTCCATACCTAGTTCAACCTCGTTACCGGCAAGTCTCTTTACTCGCTCCGTAATACAAGATCTCGTGACTAACACTTAGTCACATTGCTTGCAAGGCTTATTGTGATGTTGTATTACTGAGTGGGCCCTAAGATACCTCTCCGTTACACGGAGTAACAAATCCCAGTCTTGATCCATGCCAACCCATCAGACACCCTTGGAGATACCTGTAGAGCACCTTTATAGTCACCTAGTTATGTTGCGACGTTTGATACACACAAGGCACTCTTCCGGTGTCCGTGAGTTGCATGAGCTCATGGTCATAGAAACATATACTTGACATGCAAAAAACAGTAGCAATAAACTGACATGATCATATGCTACGTTTGTAGTTTGGGTCTTGTCCATCACATCATTCTCCTAATGATGTGATCCCGTTTATCAAATGACATCACATGTCAATGGCTAGGAAACCTTGACCATCTTTGATCAACGAGCTAGTTCACTAGAGGCATACTAGGGACAAAGTGTTGTCTATTTACCCACACATGTAATGTGTTTCCAATCAATACAATTATAGCATGGATAATAAATGATTATCATGAACAGGAAATATAATAATAAACACTTTATTTATTTCCTCTAGGGCATATTTCCAACACTATATGTGAAGGAGGTGTTTCCATGTTTAAGATTCACTCTTGCAAACAATATGTGCAAGAAGCAAGAGATCATCTTGAACAAGGATATGATGCATATACTTACCTTGAAGTTCTTGAGCATTTTAACAGTAGAAATACACTTGAGAAAACAGGGTTAGATGACACAAGAGTATTCATATCATAAGGAAGCAAAGAGCTTAAGTGAAACCAAGACATGGAAGAAATATTGAAAATGACATTTGATGAATGATATGTCTCCAAGAACATTTAAAAATTTCTCCCCTAAATATGGATTTGTAGGTCTTCCTCTGTCGCTGAATCTTTGTTTGTAGATATTTGGAGTAGGTAGGGTGGGACAAGACTAACACAAATAGACAATTAAATCTAAATCACATTTTTTCTCTCCTTTAATGATAGAATGAATTTGGTCTACTGTCTCCCCCCTTAACGTGGTGTTACTTTGGGTGAGCATTATATTTCTCCCCCTTGATAGATATTTCCCCTTTGGGACATAAGCTTTCACATTTCTCCCCCATTAATAATCATAAGCTTTTGATATTCTCCCCCTTTGGCAATTAATTTCCAAAAAGGGTCAGAGGGAAGGGATCGTAGAGAGTAAGGGTCATAGAGAGCTTCTGAGACAAAAGGAATCCTTGAATGCATCTGCCTCCTCCTTTATGCAGCTAAGAGTTAAGAATGTGGCAAAAAAACATGTGACTACAAAAAGTCGGTGAACACCTCCATGTCGTCGTCATTGAAGATGATCACCTTCATGTTGTTCGTGGTGAGCAACTTGAAAGTCACCATGTAGCCAATCCTGACCTGGTGAACAACGACGAAAGGTGGCCCAACCCTGATCAAGGGTGACCCTGTCGACGATGACTTTCACCGTGACACTCCATGAGCAGCCGGTGTTCGTCTTCAAACAAAACTCCGTATGCACAACGGGGAAGTGCTTCATGAAGTCGAGAGGCAAGGACAGAGCCTCCAGTTTCGGAGCGAAGATGGCCTTGCAGAAGTGTGTTGGCCTTGTCTCCTCGTGGAAGTGGTCGTAGTTCCTTATCTTTGGGCTTGGGTGATCGTGCATCGGCATGTCCACCAATGGCGGTACGGACTCCTTCCCCTTCTCCAATGGTGGTACCACCTCCTTGCCTTTGTCTGTCTTCATTACGAACAACACGCGGTTCAAAGGTCAGTATTCATTCCTATCGGCCTAACATTCTTATATTTACCCACACTACCTATGCACCGCACTCAATCCCTCTCTCATTTTTTACCTCTTCTCTTCAACCTCTCTGTTTCACCACCTCTCCCTCGCCATGAACTCCAACCCCAACTCTTTCCCATGGGGCATGGGATGGAGGGCCTCCTTCCTCGGGTTCTCGTTCGATTATCATGCGAAGTTTGAGAACACAATGAAAGTGTGCTTGAACTTCAGCAGCATGGAAGACGTGCACAAGGAGATCGACGATGTGGTGAAGAAGGCGAGGCGAAGGAGACGAAGACATTGATTCCTAACCCAGCGAAGGGCGCTATGTCACTGGCATCCATTGTTGGGCCATGAATCAGGCCGACTCCGGCGACGCTCGACAGAGGGCGAAGTGGGCCAAGTACAGGTAGTAGATGCGTCATAATGACCATCGTGCGACAACCTACTGGATGACAAGGACTCTGGTGCCTACGGAGGAGGAGGACGACGAGGTGTAGATGGTGGCCAGGGCGTCGGCGGCAGGCGACAGTGCAAGACCCATCGTTCTTGCCGAAGAAGATGAGGACGAAGACGATGAGGACAAAACAAAGATGGTAACGCCCCATCGCCGCTCGACGCGACTCCAGGTTCGCCGCGACTAGACAAGAAAGTTTGTACCCAATCCCGAGCCCCGATGTAATCGAAAATTTGCTATGAACTCAAGAAGCCGTTGGTGCAGAATCCAATCCCCCACCCTCGATGTGTTCAATCCCCTCCCTAACTCTCCAATCGGGTGCCCAAATTAAATCTAGCCCGCCTCTAATGCAGTAAATCTAGAGAGAGGGCAAAGACTTACCGCCGTCGCCGATGCGCTCCAATGGAGGTCTGTAGTCGCTGCGGTGGTAGCCGACGTCTTGGATCATTCTGTTGTCGCTCCAGTGGTTGTCGTCGCCGTCGGTGTGAGCGGGGGAGAGGAAGAGGAGAGATAGCGGTGAGGAATGGAGGTGAGGGTAGTTTACGATGGCATTTCGGGAAACAATGTGACTTCTCCACAGCGCATCCACGCGTGCAACCGTGAACACCGACGTGCCTTGGATTGCACCGCTCAGGTCTGGCCCCACAAAATTGGTCGATTTGAACGTTCCTCTGGATGGAGGCCCAGAGGTGAAGTTTCCTGTGGGTCAATTTTTCCATGTGACTCGGGCAACCAAACAACCCAAAAATATTCCCTTAAAAAATCAACCCAAAATTTTTTTTACGCCGGCCTGACTGGGCCTAGTACAACCAACCAAACGCATCCTAACATGCGCTGCATGTGTCTATCATCCTCCGATTTGCAGTAAGCCGCCTGCACAAAGCCAACATTTGACGACAACATCATTCACAACACTTCAGCTGCTTCAATCGAGTGAACACGGAGAAAAAGGCAGAAAGCAACCGAACAACCCTCTCTTCGGCCTCTCGGGCACGAGACGAGAGAAACAGGTGATAATAACCCCCGCCTTTGCCTAAAAGGATCCACTCGAGCACTTGGCAACCGACCATTCACATGGCAACAAACCACACACTAGTCTAATCTTTCAGGGTCCATCAAAGCTTTAAACTAAAGTGGAAACGCCGGATCAGATTCACGAAATCTGGGGCCACAGATTTGAATATTTGCGCCACAAAAGGACATCCAGTTAGCTGCTGTCAACGAATTAAGAAATGCATTTGACACATTCTTACCATATGATATACGCCGTACTATACACTACTGAAAACATGCAAACAAAAATATCCCCTCGATTATTTTTGGCAGTGTTATAGTGTTACTATAGATAGGATACATCTGTTACAGATTTCGATCCTAACAGAAAAAGAAGGGAATCAAAGAAGATATTCCCCCAACAGGCAAAAAAAACAGCTGTACACAACCCGCCGCTGCATCTGGCGAGATCTCATCTCAGCTCAGCGTCCGTCCCTGCAAAAACCTCGACACATCCGTCACCAGCATGCGGGCCTAGATGTCAGTACCGAAAGGGCCACACCAACCAGAGCCATAAAATTGTCCACCTGGGCCCGCGCCGGGCCCATCCCATCCTGTGAGGCCACCATGTACGGCGTGTCCGTCATTGCCCCTACACCCAGTCACCGACACCGACCCCGACCCCGACGACGGCGACGCCGCAACCGAGACGGGTCATGGGCAGTGATCCGGACTCGGACGACTGACTTGTCACTCCAGCGACGCGAGCCGCGCATTGTCAGGCCACGGCGGCGAGGAGGTCGTCACGGGCGCCGCCGCGGCGGAGCAGGTCGTAGGGCGCCCAGAGCGCGTCCAGCGGGCACGGGCGGCCGGCGTCGAGCCGCAGCCACGGCTTTCCCTTGCCGCTCCAGTGCAGCAGGCTCACCGGCCCCGGGTGCAGCTCGCGGCACTGCCCCGCCACGTTGTCGCCGCCAAGGCCGTGCTGATTCCACCTGTGCTGCACGGCCTTCACGTCGCCGGCGAACACCAGGAGGAACGGCGGGAGAGACCCGAGCTCGTATATCCTGGCCTCCTGTTTCTGCACGTCCATCCAGTACTCGAGCTTGGCCGTGTACCCGCCGGCCCGCCACCTGTCGAGGTCGATGACCATGACCCCGGTGTTGAAGTAGCAGGGCGCGCGCGTGCGGTTGGCGAAGACGGCGGGGTAGGCGGCGTGGCCCCAGAAGGCGTCGGTGAAGTAGAGGGTGAAGTTGGCGTTGCAGTACTCGGGCGCGGCGAGGGCGGCGTCGGGGCCGAGGTCGGTGGCCCAGAGGCGCGCGACGTCGTCGACGACGAGGAGGTCCGAGTCGAGGTAGAGGACGCGGGGGACGGAGCGGGGGAGGATGTCGGCGAGGTAGATGCGGGCGTAGTTGAGGGGCTGGTCGAGGGCGCGGCGCACGGAGGAGGAGATCCTGCCGCGGACGAGGCGGGCGTCGAAGCGGTGCACGGTGGCGGGGAGCGTGGGGAAGGCGGCGGCGAGCGCGGCGCGGAGCCTGGCGAGGCGGCGGGCCGGGGAGGCCGAGGAGGCGACGAAGTGGAAGGCGATGGACTCCGGGCAGGCGGCGTGGCGGAGCACGGAGAGGACGCCCGCGAGGGACCCGCGCAGGTAGGTGCCGTCGAGGGTCATCGCGATGTGGATCGTGGGCGCGCCCGCGCACCCCGCGCCGTTGCGGAACGCCGGTGCCTCCCTGAACTCGGGCAGTTCGGCCGCCGCCGCCGCGGCGGCGAAGAGCAGGAGCGCGGCGAGGAGGCGCATTGCGGGGCGGGGGGGTGGATGGGGTGCGCCTTTATTATTCCCCTCCCATCCGAGAGAGGGGTGGAAGGTAAAGAATCGAGGGGAGAATGGAATTTGGATGGGCACGGCACCGTCGGCACGGGTGCGGAGATGGGGGGGGGGGAGATGCAGAGTTAAGAGGCGGAGACGGCGGAGCGGAGAGGACAGGCTGGAAAGAAGGCGACGTGTGAGGTTTCCGCGTGGGTTTTCCGGGGCTTCTCGTTGGGATTTTTTCGAGTTTTCCCGGACGTTGGGCTCTTGGGAGAGTGGTTGGTTACGATTTCGACGGGGACGGTGCGTGATACAGGCCTCCCTGCCTCCTCCCTCCCTCCATCTTTGCGTGGGCTCTTTTTTCGTGGTAGCCCCAGCCGATTTAGTTCAGCCTGATGGTGGTGGGCGAAGCTTAGTAAGGCTCGCACAAGACCCATGCAAGGCCCTTTTTGAAAAACGGAAGGTAATTGAGCTCATTCTTTGGCGAAGGTGGCAAAGGCAAAAATTTGCTTGTGACCGTGAGGGAGTGATCAAGGCTATTCAGCAAGGATTTCAGACGCCGTGTGTGGCAAACGAGTCCACCTTCCAACCTTTGTATCCTACTCCCTCCTTCCGTTCCAATGAATAAGGCACAAACGCTTCCCAAAAATTAACTTTGACGGTAAATTAGTTTAAAGTATATATATTTTTGTGACTTGAAAATTATACCATTAAAAACTTCTTTTCGGTATAAATTTAATGATATGATTTTGATCACAAACAGTCCACATTTGTTTGGTCTAGTTTATAGTCAAAGTTGATCTTTGGGATGTGTGCTCACCTTATTCATTGAAACTGAGGGAATATATTCTGCCATTTCTTGAATAAAGAGGGATGCTTCACTTTAAAAAAAACTTTTCCAAAAACTGCAGCAACTTTTCCCCTTTTGTTAGGGTTTTCCTTCTCTCGCTGACATGACCGTGGTTGAGTGCTGACCCCTCACTTTTCTCGCCTCTCCCGCTGCAGTTCTCCCTCAGACTGACACCACATAAACACACCATTTGGAACATAGGAATGAAAAACATGGGAATAGAATAACCGGAGGAAATGAGATATCATGTAACCTTGTAAGGAATCCAAAACACAATAGTACACCAGACTTGCTATTTGGACACCACACAAAAAGAATGCATGAACACTAGACACGTGAGAGAAAACATTAGTCTTTTCATCCAAAAATTCCTTTGCATTGCCCCGTTCCATAGGAACCTTTGTGAGCCACTCCTTTGTTTCAAAGGGTGCCGTAGGAATGTTTTTCTGTAGAAATTCAATTCTCCAAAATTCCTATGATCTTCCTCTGTTTCAACTTTCAAACAGGGTCTCAGAACGGAGACGAGTTGGGACTGCAGCACATTACTAGAGATAGGGTTTCTGAACCACCTTGAACAAAGAGATGTCTCGTAAAGAGGCAATGCCAATATCTAGGCCCTCGACAGGGCGCCACCTAGTCTTGATCAGCAACCAATTTGCGGTTTATCTTGACTCGGGGCCATTTGAACCTCGAGTGAAGAATGATAGTAAGTTTGGTGATGGGTTTCCTTAATTTGCCAGAATAAGGACCAAAGTTGAACATTTAAGGATTATTCTCTTTATTAGATTGGATCTCACAAGCACCGTGTGAATAAATAACACTCACCTCTATTCATATACCACCTGTAATGGGTAGGGCTTTGGTAATTGACCACATATGAGCCCTAGGGCCCAGTTTCAATACATAAGCGTGTCTTCCTCAAAATCAAGATTAAATACTCTGTGCATACAAAGTACCGTACTAGATAAAATCCATATTCACCAAAATTTTATCCTAACACCAGAAAACTGAGCAAGACCAGCAACCATGCATAAAGTAAAGGTGTATACTAACAAAATCATGAAGGCAGTGAGAGGAGAGGCAGAAAGCGTGTCAACTGAGAGATTTACTAGACCAGTTAGGATATTTGCCTGCAAGAGAATGTAAATGTCAGTTTCTTTACACTGACTGCTTAAAAGGTACATATCTGCTAAAATTTGACGATCCAGTCCTATTAGTTGTACGTTCCCATTTTGGCATCAGCAATAAGAATAACGAGACGTGATCTTACCACAAGGAATGCACCAAGCATATTTTGGTTGAATGCTTCCTCAAGAACCAAATTCTTGTCATGTGAAATGGACCCCGCTAGTGTGAGAATAGATATAACCTGTCATTATAATAGTAGCCATCATGAATAGTGGAGCCTGAACATTTTTCTAGCAATTTCGTACCTAGTAACAATACAACCGGTAAGTATTAGCAGGCTAAGTTTTTGCTAGACCCTTCAGGCAACACCACAACAGGTATATTTAGTTGCAGCTGGAGCCAAAGGGCTTGGTGGCTACCTCTAGCTTTAGGTCATTTGCTGCTTTTCCTTTAGTGTTGATCATTTTAGTTACCCGGATGGTTGTGCCCCGCATAATGCATTGGCTTAGTTAAACTCTTCTTCCAAATAGATTTACATGGTAGTTCTGCACTATCTCAAAAAGAGGATGTAACTAAGTAGCATGCATTAGAAGATGAGAAGTGTGCGCATCTTGCCAGTTTCCAGGCTCTAATATCAGATTCAGACCATCGTTAAAATATTAAAACTAGTTGGTGAAATTATAAGTACAAAGGGTAAAGCTAAACTTTCAATCCTCATTTTTTAGCTAGTGCACATTATTTAAGCTATGTTGCAGCTGGTGCACATTGTTTTCAGTGACCCGAATGTTATCCTCATTTGAGAAGATGAAACTATTCAGACTAACTTTATCATCGTCCTTTTAGGGTGCACAATTGGATACTGAAGGCACCATCATTTAAAGTACATATTATTCTTGTCTTCTGGATGTCCTAATCTGACAATCAATGAATGCTATAAGTTTATAAAAGCGAGAAAGAAAATAATAATACCTGAAAATTCTGGCCAAACACAAGCATAACATAGGCAAAGTTGCACTGCAAAATGAAATGCTTGAATCATTTTACTACAGAAAAGATAAGTTGCTGGAGTTACTTTGTCCCAATTTCGAGTGTAAAACTAGGTTGTAGTAACATTTCCTTTCACTAAAAAAACATTAATTTGGGTGTTAGAGTTATAGTAGTGATGTCTTTTGGTCTTTTGCATTCTTGTCTCTTGACATCCTCTTGTAGCCTTTTGGCATCCTCATATATGTGTATATATGTTGGTTTGGCCTCCTAATAATACAAGTTGCATATTCCTATCATTGGAAAGGTAGTTTGTCCACGTATCCGTTCATATTGGAAGAATCCATTGCATGAGTGGAAGGTTTACATTGCAACAATGCAACAAATGTTCTTACTTCAGATTTACTTAGATGAAACCTAGACCAAACCTAAATACTACAAAAATATATGCCATACTCCTACACTTAATCATCATGTTCAAACATAACATGCCCTTTGAGATAATAAGAGCACAGAACTGTTTTCTACATACCATAAGTTGCTTCTATGTTGCATAGCTATCACAAAAATTCTTCAAAGATGAGTTTGCATTTTTAGTGCCAGTGTAACCGAAGTCAAACATGTAGTCAGTTAGTACCCTACCATTCGTCGAGAAATTCTTTCAACATAGCTGTCAAGAATGATCGCCAAAATCCTATGAACATGCCATCGGAGAAAATGTTAACAACCAAGAAACGTTAGAACTCTTATTCATAGATGTTCATGTTATCATTGTTTCCTCACCAGAATGATGCCGCGAGAACCCAGACTTTTACCACTTGAGTGCTCCTAATCTTTCCTTTTGAACTAAGGTCATGAAACAAAAAGTAACCCAGAGATACACCAATCAGGTACATACCCCAGTATCCTGTGGAATGAGGGAGATCATTAGATCGCATAATGTGGTGCATCGAAATCTATGATATTGAATATTCAGATATAAAAGTGACCTAATAAGTAACAGAACAGATAATCACCATATTAAAGTTCAGCAAAACAAAAAAGAATGACAGAAAGAGAGCGAACTCTTCCTGGGGTAGAGGAGTTGTGGGTACATGAACCCACCCAGTAGGGTTCAAATTTTAGTGCTCATATTTACACACACATGTGCTCAGTTTAGTGATATTTTGCGGATTTAGAACCGTTTTTCTAGTGTGTGAATAGGACATATGCTTGCGTGACTCTGCGCGCGTATGTGTGCACGACTGCACATGCACGTCTTCGTTGCAATCGTGGACCACCTGGGTGTGCATTAGGCTTAACATGGACCCAGGTGCTTCTTCTCCAGCACATTTGGACCCAGTACCCTGCCTCTACCACCTTAACCATGGCTTCTGCTGCCACCTCCTGTTGCGCTTCGTCACACCTTCAAACGTATTGACGCATTGCCGTTGCGATCCTGTCGAATCTAACACTCTCCTCCTTGTGCCGCCTAGCCAGACCTGCTGGTGCCCAGAACTCCCATTGCAGCCAGGAGGGAGGGGGGCTGAAGCCATCCCTAACCAAGGAAACCCAAGTGCCTTTGTTGCCAAAAGCGAGCTTTGGCAGAAGAGAACTCATGACAGAAGAAGCTAGACAAGAGCAAGAGGAGAAGGCGGTGGCGATGGAGAGAAGATGTCACCAGTGATGGCGATGGGCAGAGCCCTGCTAAGTTTATCGTGCACATAGGTGCACATGTAGGAAGGGACAATGTTAGCAAGACAATCAGCCTATGACTGCACATTGTGCTAACAATCTTGGAGGGAATGAAGCAAATTCCAAGCCGTTTTGACTTCTGGGGATTTGTTTCGTCAAGATGATCAGCATGATTGGCAGAAAGTAAAACAAAATCAAATTAATAGTGTTTTCTGGTATTTGTTGGGCTTTGTCATTTGTCGGCAATGATTATTGTTCAAACAATAAGCTACGCCGCTCTCTATATCCTTCGTTAGCATTGGAAGCAATTGACGATGTGGGGCGACAGAGGAAAACTGAAGTGCTGTGAGCTTACACTCTGCATTTTGCAACATCTTGAAGCACAATATCAGGATTAGTGAAAAAGGACAGGCATGGGCTCAATGTGGTGATTCATTTGGTTTTAATCATGAGCTGGTAAACCCAGTATAACACATGTTTGTTCACTAAGCTTTCTGTACAAATCTGGACCAGCAATGTCATTTTCTCAAACAAACCAAAACCAAGCTTGGAAGGCTCTATACCTCTATGTTCCTCGGTATCTTATGCAAAGAAATGACGAAGAAATCATGTGCACATAGATATTCTTACCAAATATGCTATACACGCCTTCTTTATTCTGGCCAATGATATCAGCACTTCTCTCATCAGATGTGAGATACTCATTCAACCCAAAATTTAGCCATGCCTGGTATCCTGTAAAAATAAATAAGAGCAATTTATCTACTGAAAAGGAGAATTGTAGCACCTCTAAGCCCTTCTAACCAAACTGTAAAACTAGAACCATAGTACCTGCAAGAACAAGCATACCAACTGCCCCGCAATATTTAGGATGAATCCTGATAATGGATGTAAGGATAGAAACTGCTGCAAGGGTGAAAAAGAAGTTCCAATGGACACCATATTCTCCTACATGCACCTACAAGGTAACAAACAGAGCATACCTCTTCAGAAAAGACAGCATTCTAATACGGAAAATTTTAAGTAAATAAACTTTGATTATGCATTGCAAACTGAAATCCAATCAACTCCACTTTCACTACTACACAGGACTGCACATGCTATAGTAATTATTATATCTAATTCTGCTTCATACAGGTTTCAGTATCTAGAAATGAAGGAAGTGAGAATATGAAAATAGACAGGGATAGGAAAACACAACAAAAAGGTTAGCAAGTCTGCACAAATGGCACTATATGATAAATTCTGACGGATGCGTAATTTAAGTAATTGTCACAAAGAAGAAAAGTACCTGATAATCAACACCTGATGTAGAGATAAGACGAACAAAGCCAAGAAACACTAGAGGACTTATGGACCTCAGTGCTGCCTTCCATCTCCTAAAAAACAGAAGGTGCACTATGAGATAGAACACTTATGCTGTTTAATAGTGCCTATTGGCAGATCCATCGGTCAGAAACTACAGTTATCTTCCCAAGAAAATTAAAAATTCAAACAATGATTCTGCCAAAGTAACTGCGCATTTTTGTGATGATACTGGACAAACACAGGATCATTTGTCAGTATGTTCATACAGTAATATATATATATATATGAATAATATTAAGTCAGAAAGCTACTTGGAGAACAACCTAACAAGAAGCGATTAACACAGGAATACCACCTACATGCAAATAGAAAAGATGCAACAAGTTGCAGGACAGGTCTTATTTCAAAGAAGAGATGAACCAGTCATTTTATCTTGGATGCTACTAATGATTGTAATTTACTTCATTTATCAATGGACTGACAAAGCTAAGATTTGCATGCAGAATTGTAATACTTTGTATCTCAATTTAAAAAGGACGAAAAAAACTAAGACCACCATAACGTAAGTGGTGAAGTTGAAACTTCTAGGTTCCTACAAGCTCCTATGTCCAGCAAAAACAGTCAACATAAATAAACATTAATTCTTTAGAGTATCCACAAGAAACAACTTATGTAGTGAGAACATTTTGACATAAAGCCCCAAGGACGACAGTATCTAACACTATGACAATTGACAAATAATTATTACCATAGAAAAAGTAGGATTCACTTTTGCGGAACACGGGATCTACTTTTTCACACTGAGTTTGCCTTTTAGTTTCAGTATTCATGTGAGTTACTTCCGACTTAACTAGATGAGAATCCTTAGCATCATGTTGAATCCAAATATATATATATTCATTAAGCTCTAAAATGTTTTCTTTAATGAGATAATTTAAGCACTTACATTGAGGTTATGTTCCGTGCTTGTCTAGACACCAGTGCATTAGCCACTACAAAAGACCCTACTCCGAGATCCATCTGTTATGTCGGAAGAGAGATCAGATTTCTGGTCTTTCAGAAATAAAGGCAAACATGATCCAAATTACACGAAGGGAAGCACGGGTCGAGAACCTGACATTAATAACTAATAAATAATAGATTGATGACGAAAAATGGAAGCAAGATTTGTAACCAAGAAACTTGTGTCAATTCCAGAAGAACAAAAAATAAGCAATGATGAACAGTAGTTGATGACCTAATCATACAGGGAAAAGGCATAAAAACTGGACAGCCAACAAAGATGACAACAGATGACTATTAAGTGCTGTGGACATCAGTAAATTGCATTCGACCAGCAGGCCAGCAACCTAGACCAGGGTAGTCATACTGCAGCAGGAGATTATCACGTGTTTAGTAAGGACTTGCAGCAACAGGTAAGAAGGTTTGAATGTTCCAGCAAAGTTAAGGATTGTGGCCTTCATCAAGTATGGTTTAGACATGACGAAGCACCAAATTTCGGGAGTTACATGGTTGCAAGTCAATATATGACTGCTGTTGCCAACCGGTATTGAGGTACTTAATATATTATCCAGCGCCACATCAGATAGTCAGGTTCACAGTGCTGAACATATACAACCATGGCAATGACACCGGAGCAAGAAGCAGTTGTAGAGGTGTTGCAAGAAGCCGACACAGTCAAGCACAGCGGAGGAGGCAAGCACAAGAGGAGGAACGGCAGTGCTTACAGGGGTAACAGCATCAAAGGAGCAATTAGAAACAGCTGTAGCAGAGTAGATAGATGCGATGATGCTAGGAGAAGCAGAAGGCATACAAATGGCGGCAGAGGCCTCTGTAGTGATGTTGTTGAGCCCAGCTGGAAGAATCCAGGCTATGCATGTGCGGAGATTGACTCAAACAATCTGGTTCTATGTGTGCACGCACAAACACGAAACAAGGGTTTGGCGTGTGCAATATTTGCAAGCTACAGTTCTGATTGAAGTGCGGTTTCAGTACTACTAGGCACGAGGAGGAGGAAGAGGTTAGCCTGGATGGGCATGTGGTGCCTCAGAAGGACACCTTTCGATATTTGGGGTCAATGCTGCAGAAGGATGTGGATATCGATGAAGATGTGAACCATCGAATTAAAGCCGGATGGATGAGGTGGCGCCAAGCTTCTGGCATTCTCTGTGATAAGAGAGTGCCACAAAAGCTAAATAGGACGGTGGTTCGACCCGCAATGTTGTATGACGCTGAGTGCTGGCCGACTAAAAGGCGACATGTGCGGCAGTTAGGTGTGGCGGAGATCCGCATGTTGAGGTGGATGTGTGGCCGCACAAGGAAGGACCGAGTCCGGAATGATGACATACGAGATAGAGTTGGGGTAGCGCCAATTGATAAGAAGCTTGTCCAACATCGTCTGAGATGGTTTGGGCATATTCAGCGCAGGCCTCCAGAAGCTCCAGTGCATAGCAGACGGCTAAAACGTGTTGATAATGTCAGAAGAGGTTGCGGTAGACCGTAGACCGAATCTGACATGGGAGGAGTCCGTAAAGAGAGATTTGAAGCACTGGAGTATCACCAGAGAACTAGCCATGGACAGGGGTGCGTGAAAGCTTGCTATCCATGTGCCAAAACGATGAGTTGGTCGCGAGATCTTATGGGTTTCACTTCTAGCCTACCCCAACTTGTTTGGGACTAAAGGCTTTGTCGTTGTTGTTGTTGTTGTTGTTGTTGTTGTACAGTTCCGATTGCAAAATGGACTCCGAGAATATGCTGCAGGCATGAAGTCAGCGGTGGCGCTGCTGAGCGCAGCCGGTGGAGTTCCCGTAGCGTGGGTTTCGAATGCATGAGATTGCATTGTATTGATCCAATGTATGAGACTATGAGCATAGAGCAGCCAAGCAAAGATATACTTGAGCAGCGATTTGCATGGAAGCCAGGAGATCAATTAGAGCATGAAGAGTTCGGGCCAGGTGATGAATAAAGAATGTTTAAACTGCAACACGACCGTGAGGATCACAGGTCCAGCTTTGTATTGCTTACTACCTCAACAATTTCTTGGACTGGCACACCTCTGTGCCATGAGCTTACTTCCATGTGCACAGCAGGATGTGCAGCGATACTGTGCGCTGGAGGAGCGGTGGTTGTGAAGCAGCAGGAGGCATTACAGGTAACACAACCCACTCAAGCCCCTAATGTGCAGATACGTCTCTACTTGATGCAGCAGAGGAGTCCACGACTGAGAAATGGACTTCATTAACCAATCTGATGAAGCCGTTAATTCTTTGCAATCCAAATAACATGCATAATTTGCAGCTGTTGCCACTTTTTGCACACCTAGTTCATGATTTTGTGCAATTCTTAATGATGATGATTATAAAACTAGGCCTACACACCATGTAAACAACCTTTGGCTATTTAATTGGCCTTCACGACGAAAGTAAGGTAGCGGAACCTCTAAAAACAAAAGATGAACTAAAGAAAATGCCTGGATGAATTAACTTACAATGCCACTACCATATGTTTCAGCCTTTGCATACCGCCTAGGAAAGATTTTGAAATCCACTGCCAATATGGACAAGCATGTCACTAAAACCTACAAAGGGCACAATCACCATTAATACTGCAGCAGTACTACCCCATCTCTAGTACTGGTGAAGGAGCGATAATGTGTTACTTATATAATCAATAAACTTGTGCATACCACTGACACTCGGTACGAAGATATGTCTGCCCTAAGAAAAGGCAGATGTTGTTGAGCCTTGAGATGAGACTGAGACCTGAAAGTGCAGTGTCATATAACTCCAGATCACCATGGGTAGTGTGTCACGAAAAGAAATCAGAAGGGAATTAGAGCAGCAATAACAATGTAACAAAAATTGGAGTAATAACTAAATACCAAATACCTTTTAAACAAGATGTAGATAGATATCACAACTACAAGAGAAATTGCACAAATATAAGCCCATTCAGCTAAGATCTGCAACAAACCAAAGGAATAGCCACAGATTCATTTTATGAGTTCAAAAATGTTAAAGCTCATCCAAAGATTGGTAGTTGACAACTGAATAGTTCAGTACTTCAATATAAGCTTGTGCTTTGCACGTTCTCTGATTTATGCTGTTTAACAATTCCATCATGTAAGCATATTAAAATGCAATGAAGAGGGTGCTTGCCGTGAAAATCAGAAGTATAGGCAATACAACAGTGAGACAATCTATAACCAACGCTGAAAAGTAATACACTCCATCTTTATGGCCAGCAAGAGCATCATCATTTTTCTTCACTGAATCCCTCCTAATATTATCTATAATAAGATAAAAAGAAGGAAGTAGAAATCTCTGTCAGATCTACTCCATGCATGAAAATAAATAAGTTTCTATTATTGATAACAATGACTACATCAGAGTAAAAAAACATAGAAAAACTGAGAAGGATGACATGACATAGCTAGCATCATTGGCCAGCACAGTTTAAAGTATTGGACATGCTAGCTGCCCACGGTCAAGTAAAAATTATCAATATAGATGCTGAGACATGAAAAATTGGGCTGGATCGTTGAATATCAGAACATACACATTTATGATCAAAACGCTAAATGTGCAAAACTACAGAATACTGGCAACTGAGATTCCACTTTCCAGTCATAACACCTACCTCACTTGCACATTTGTTGCACAAAAAGATTCTACACTTACATGAAAAGGTAGATATGGTTATGAAAAATTACAGTATCTCTAACTGACTGACCTCTGCTGCTCCATTTCCTTAAAACCACCACTGCCTGCGAACCAAACAAACAAATCAGATCACAACCCTGACGTGCATATGTAGATGCAGAAATATTGTGAATCTAAGGGAGAGAGACTGATCAGTCACCGGCACGATAGTGGAGAGCGCCGCGATCTCCAGAAGGGACGACCCCGTCAAGTTGCTCACGAATCTGCGTCATGAAGGGGGAGAATACCTAGAAGTTAGCAGAGCAGTACGGGAGAGAATAAAGTGGTCGCAAATGCAGGTAGGGTTTGAACTTTGCACTCACTGCTCCTTAAGAAGCTTGTTCAAGTTCAGGGGCTTGTCGAGGAGGCCCTCCATTGTTGGACTGCGAGAGGTGGTTCGATTGCCGCCCCCCCCCCCCCTCGTACAGCTGCGTACAGGAGAGGGGTTGGCGGCCGCAGGTGGTGGCAGCGGCCAGCGGGCCCGCAGGAGGATTGTTGGAAGCCAAGACTCTGCCTCTGACGGTGGTGGCTGCAGTGGTGGATCTAGGATTTTTGAAACAGGGTGGTCCACCCTGAAAAACTTACAATAAATATGACATGCCAATAGCACAATAGAAATTGATCGATATGATCTTACAAACATATGAAAAAATCTCAAATAGGTCTTGATTTTGCGTTAAAAAAAAGCCTACATGCCTTGAAAAGTTCAAAGAAGACTATGTGCATGTATTCATTCTTCCAGATTTGATACATATATGTAATCATGTGGTCCTAGTTGACATTCTGTTCTTCAATATGACAATGACATTTATAGATTCAAAAAATGAGAACAATGTATCAGTTGTTTGACCCAAACTGAAATAATTCAGTTGTAAGTAGAAACATTTCTGAAAATTACAGCTGAAGACGCCACATGGATTCAGAAAATGGATCTAAACTGAAACAATTCAGTAGTAAGTAGTAACATTCCTGGACAGAATTCAGTACTGATACATTGCAATTTACTAGTACTACAAAGGGGCACAGCAAGCCTCAATTCGTAACGAGGAGTGCTGGCAGGTGGCAGCACGACGAACAATGAGTAGTGAGTAAACAGAAATAGGGGAACGGGCAGAAATCTCATCAAATGTACCTCAGATCGGGCTGGGCGGCTAGCTGCGTGCCTTCTGCAGCTGCACAACGCCGGGCGCCGGGCGTCGACTGCCGAGTGCGGTCTGGGCGGCTGCGGGCTGCGGGCTGCCGGCTGGGCGCGGTGGCGCAGGGCAGGGGCAGGGCGGGGCGGGTAGAGTCGACGGCGAGGCACGGAACCAGGTGGCGAGCTAGGGCGGCGAGATAGGCGGGAGCGCAGAGCAGTCGCGAGGGGAATCGGGGTCGGGAGGCAGTGCGCAGCGGCTGTCCAGGCGGCTGCCGCGGCTCTGCGACTCGAGGCTGTGTTTGCTTTTTTCTTTTTTCTTTTTTCTTTTTTTTGAGCAACTCGAGGCTGTGTTTGCTGGGCTTTTTTCTTTCTTTTTCCTTCCAGCCCATCCCCTGATCTCTCTTATGGGCTATGGTCTCTCACACGCGACGCGAAATTTTGAATACTGCTGCTATAATGCTGAAGTTGGGATTCAGGGAGAGGTCACAGGTGGGTCAATATTGTTATACATTTTTTTCTGAGATAACTATATTGTTATAGATATGGTCAGCTATATATCTTTCTATATTTTGTTTAATGGACTCCTGCTCGATGGGTTTAAACCGACACGCGGTATCCGTCAGGGGATCGTATTTCGTCCTATCTATTTTTTATGACAGTAGAGGGTCTTTCGTACCTTTTAAAATCCAGGGGCATCAAAGTGGCAGCATCGGCTTCGCCGGTGAATCGCTTACTATTTGCATATGAGAATCTGTTTCTCAAAATGAATGTGGAAGGGGCTGGGGAAGTATCTCTTATGTTGAAAATTTATGATAGGGCTTCGTGACAGAGAATTAACAAAGATAAATCAGCATTGTTCTGTAGTGAAGGATGTTCGGATGCTATCAGGGGACAAATAAAACATGTGTTGCATGTTCCTAATGAAAGAATCGGTAAGAAATATCTAGGTATGCTGTCAAAAGTGGGAACATCGAAGAACGGGGCTTTCAAATACTTGAGAGGTAGACTCTCGAGTAAAGATCCATGGGTGGGCGGGTAAAATCGTATTTGTTGTTGGTAAGGATGTTTTGATAAAATATGTGGCCGAGGCTATACCAGTGTTCTCTACGTCCTATTTTAAATTGTCGCGAGGTTTATGTGAGCATCTAACTTCTGCAATTAGAGCTTTCTGGTGGGGCAGTAAAAAAGGCCAAAGAAAACCATATTGGGTGGCATGGGATAAGATGACAATGCCAAAATATTGGGGGGGGGGGGGGTAGGGACTTTGAAATTTTCAACTTGGCTCTTCTCGCAAATCAGACATGGAGGATTCTAGATAACCCCGATTCTTGAATGTCCGTATCTTGGAAGTAGTTTATTTCCCACATGTTTCATTTTTAGATGCCCAACTGGGAAGTCACCCCTCGCAAATATGAAGATCTTTAACTGAAGGCCAAGATATAATGAAGCATGGCATTATTGAGAGGACGGGCAATGGAGCTTCCACTCGGGCTTGGTTTGATAATTGGATACCTCGTGACGGCGTGATTATACCATTGTTTGCACGTGTGACTAATCCACCAGAGATGGTGCCTAGCTCATTGACATACCCAATGCACGTTGGAACTTGAATTTGCTCCAAGAGACATTCCTACCATGTGACGTGGAGATGATTATGCAAATCCCTATTTGTCTTCGGGCGTTGGAGGAATTTTGGGCATGGAGTTATAAACGGTCAGGAAGGTTCAGCGTCCTTTATGTGTACAGAATGATCATTGATACAAAAAATGGGAGATTGGCTTGACCAGCGAGCGAGCATGGATAATGTTGTGGAATACTAAAGTATCAGCTAAGCTAAGGGTGTTTCTTTGGCGTCTCGCACAACAGTCTCTTTCCGCGAAGGACGTGCGGAGGCACATGAATATGACTACCACTGGCGTCTGTGTAGTTTGTAGAGTGGAAGATTCATGGAGGCACGGTCTGATCGAGTGCACTATGGCACGTTGAGTCTGGGCATTGGTGGATCACGATCTTCTCGATCAGTTGATAACAAATGGGGAACCAAATGCTAAGGCCTGGTTGTTCACGATGTGGATATACTACTGCATGGTGTGCTCATCAAAACGACGGTGACGCTATGTGCTATTTGGAAGGCGAAAAGGAAACTTATTCGCAAGGGGATCAACGATAGTCCTTTGTCGACTCACCTACTGGTTTCAAATTTTCTTGGAGTTTTGGTTGAGATCAACCGGATAGGTCATGCGCAGGGTCCTCAAAGTAATATGCGTGCGAATGAAATAGGGAAGAAATGGATCCCTCCGCGACCTTGGATGTTTAAAATCATTGTGGATGTGTCCGTCTTGATCCAAGGACGCTTAGAAACAGCGATCGTTGTATGTCGAGACAAACGGGGGGTGTACGTGGGCTCTTCAATTTATGTGATAAGGGGCATGACAAGTCTCGCATCCCTCGAAGCGATGGCATGCCGTGAAGCTCTATCTCTAGCGGAAGAGCTTGGACTGCATCAACTACACATCGCTTCAAATTGCAATATGGTAGTAAACCATATTCGTGAAGCTACATGAGGTAGGCATGGTGGGGTGATAAAGGATATCAATTCGTGAACTAGTTCTTTCATTCCATGTAATTTTATTCATGAGTTTAGGGACTCAAACTTTGAATCGCATAATCTAGTTAGGATGTGCTTCTACTAGATCAGGGGAGACATGTTTGGTTGGGGGCTCCCCGTGATCAGGACGTTTACCTGTATTTGTGAATTCTTATTTTTTTGAACACGGTCCAAATACAAACGCTCATATATACGTGCATACACTCATCCCTATGAACGTGCACACGCACATCCTATCTTTATGAGCACCTCTAAGAGACCGAGCCGGGATATCATCTTGAGATTTACGAAGTCATCATAGGCGTCTCGTTGTCTATGGAAACGTCTCTTCCCACTGAACGTGCATCGCCGAAAATCCCAAAATAAATCCAGGAATAACGCGAGCACCAGGACTTGATCCCTGATAGGCTGAGGATACCACTGTCCCTCTAACAATCCAACCATGGGTTGGTCCGCCTGTGTTTTTTAATTTGATCAATAAAGCTTAGCGGATGTTGCTAAAAAAGACAAGACCCGTTTTTCTCCATAAAAAGGAAAAAAGAAGACTCGGTTAGGAGAAATGTCATACTTGCCTCAAAAAAAAGAGAAAGGTCATGCGTACATGAGCAAGAATTCAAGTCACCACTCTCTACTTTCAGCTTTATCCAGAAATACATAGCGGATCTAGCCTTCCTTCCCCGACGATCACAAAACATGGCAGCCCCAGCGGAAGACATGAAAGCTCTGGCTGCCAGAGGCAAGAGAATTTGGGTAGCTCCTTTGGAGGGACACTACAAGCTCATGGTTGATGTTGCAATATCTAGACACAATGATAGGGGTTCTATTGCTATCGTTTGTTGCGATGAACATGGCCTTTATCAAGGCGCCTCAGTTGTTGCCTATTGCTAGAGGCATTGGCATTTCGTGAAGCTTTGCTCTAGTGTTAGATCTCTATATTAGCAAGGTAAATGTAATCATTGACTGCTTATCCACTATCAACCACTTGAAGGGCAAGCCCAGGCAACCCCAAGGTCGTGAACAACCTAATTGATGATATTGTCGCCCATATCCAACATTCGTACATGAGACTTCGGATCCGTGGCTCTGACTTCCACACCGGTCCTGAGGCTATGCACTCACCTAGCTTGCAACGAAACTAACAAAGCCACATGAGCCACCAACAATTGATCAGAGACCGAACCTTCAAGGCGTCACCCCCAAGGGGGAAGCGGCAGGGACCGCCATCAACATCGACCGGGCCAAAGTTTGGGTTTTCATCCCGAGAACCCGAGACCGAGATGACAAGAAACATGAAAAGGCTTCACGATGACACCTCCAAAACCCAAAACCGAGCCGGTGACATCACCACCCAAGTGATAAAAGATGGCATCCTACCATCCAACACATTTTTCAAAAACCCGGCTCCGACATCTATATTGACCCAAGAGGGCACAAGTCCATGGCCATGTCGCCTCATCAACCAAAGCCAACACCCTTGCGCAAGAGGAAAATTCAAACCAGCAAAGTGCCAAAGGAGACACAAAATGCGCGAGATAACCGTAAGAGCATCTCCAGCCGCGCCCCAAACAGGCCCCCCCAGGCGACTTTTTCGGTGTCGGCACCGAAAAAACACCCAGTCGCGCCTCCACGACGCCGAAATCCGCCCACTCGGCCCGTTTTTGGGCCCGGCGACCGCAGGCCGCACCCAGCACACTAGGGGCGCTCGGGGGCTCCGGCGCAAGGGAAAAGCATGTATGGCCCACACCGTCAAGCGAAAAGTCAAGTCTTTCTTCCAGATTCGCCTCCCACCCCCCGCGCGCTCGGCCGCCAACCGGCTGATCCCGGCGCCGCCCATCGCCCGCCACCAGCTGGGCGATTTTTCTGGCGTTTCCCGGCCTCGGAGGGGCAGTGTAGCGGCGGGTACGCGCCCACCGCGCCCGCAAGGTGTTCGGCGATTTGCCTGCCTCGGCAATGGACTCGGACGACGAGGAAGCGCTCGTCGTGCTGCTGGAGGAGGAATCCGAGGCCGACGTCCAGGAAGAGGAACATCTCATGGTCCTCGCCGGCCTGCTGGCGAGCAATGAAAAGCCGCGGCGAGGTGGCTCGGTGCCGGGGCGGATGAAAGCAAAGAACTGGCATCGTCTCGAAGGCTACTGCATGCTCTACTCAGACTACTTCGTCGACGCTCCACTGCACGGTGACAAAACATTTCGGCGTCGTTATCGGATGAGTCGAAAGCTTTTCCTCAAGATTGTGAATTCCATCCAGGAGTTCGACAGCTACTTCAAGTGCAAGAAGGATTGCACCGGCAAACTTGGATTTACCTCAATCCAGAAGTGCACGACAACGATGAGGATGCTTGCATACGGAGCTCCCGATGATTCACTCGACGACTATTGGCGCATGGCCGAGTCCACCACCATTGAGTGTTTCTACAAGTTCTGTCGGGCAGTGGTGGCAGTGTTTGAAGACACTGCTCGGATCATAACACAGAATGCGGCAAGAGGATTTCCTGGGATGCTTGGAAGCATCAACTGCATGCATTGGAAATGGAGGAACTACACATTTGCTTGGCAGGGGATGTACAAAGGCGCCAAAGGGGGTTGCAGTGTGGTACTTGAGGCGGTGGCCACACAGGACCTCTGGATTTGGCACTCTTTCTTTGATATGCAAGGATCTCACAATGACATCAACGTGCTGCAGTGCTCCCCTGTCTTTGTCAAGCTTGTTGAAGGTCATTCTTCTCCAGTGAACTTCGAGGTCAATGGGCGGCACTACAACAAGGGATACTACCTAGCTGATGGCATCTATGTGAGATGGTCTACATTCGTGAAGACTATCTCAAACGCTGTGCCAGGAGGCAAGAAGTCCCACTTTACCAAGGTGCAGGAGGCTTGTAGGAAGGATGTCGAGCGGGCATTTGGTGTGCTCCAATCTCGATTTGCTGTTGTCCGGTACCCTGCTCAGACCTGGTCGAAAGATCAAATGTGGGAGATCCTGACTTGCTGTGTCATCTTGCACAACATGATCATCGAGAGCGAGCAGGAAGAGCCAGTGTTTAACACTGAACCATACTACAGACAGGGTCCTCCAGCCGAAGTTGATCACCAGCTACCAGCAACCTGGACTGCCTACCTCAGTATGCGTCAGGAGATCTGAGACCCACAAATGCATCATCAACTGCAGCAGGATCTGGTGGAGCACCTATGGAGGATCAAGGGCGACGCCTAGCTCGACGTCGATGACATATGAGTTTTTATTTGTTGAATTATATATAATTTGTATTGAATTATTTGTTGTTGTACTATTTTATTGAATTATTTGATTTTTTGTGATGAACTATGTGATAAAAAAAATATTTATGTTAAGAATTTAACGTCAAACCACGTCGAATATGAGCCGTTTCTCGTCGATATCAGACCATTTTTTAATTTATCTGGTCCGAAAAACGGTCGCGAATGGCCGATATCAACGTCTGAGGACAACCTGGTAACGACAAATGGATGTCCAATCGCTTCCAACGTCGATTCTACCGTCGGCTCGTCTCTGGACAACGATTTCTATGCGGTCAAACCGCTGGAGATGCTTTTAAGAAAACCCCGCTCGGGGCGAATAGTCCGACCTTCACGGCACAGGGAATCACTCGAGCTCCAGTTTTCTTAATGGATTGTCAGGAGTACTAGTACTCCAGTCCTCCACCGTAAACAAGCGAGCGCTGTCATTAATTGGCATTTAGCAAACGAGATGCGGACACCAAGCATCCCGATCCCGGCAACAATATGATAACGCATTCGGCCAAAACATGAACTTATCCATAATAAACCGAGAGACGGCCTCGCACGCAATTGGGCTGTGGTCTTGAAGAAAAGAAGGGAAATTACGCAGCCTCTGGCATGACGCCTTGGCGCTATCCTCTCGGCCGGCCCCACCCAGCAGCCTCACCAATCCATCCACTACGCTACAATGACGACTGTACCAGCCAAGTGTTTGACCCTCAAGAAATGAACGGAAATTGGGCTGCATCTAGCTTGAAGCTTTTGCTCTATCCTCTCATCTATCTTCGCTCTTTCTTTCTCTCCTTTTCTTTTCTTATTCCCGAGAGAGGGAAAGAAAAATAATCCCCCCGTCTTCTCAGCCGGCCCCGCTCACCAGTCTCAGCAGCTCACCCGGCCGGGATCAACATCCTCCGTGCCGTCACCATACTGACGAGTCACTGAACCTATATGATGGAGCACGGCCACCAAATGTTCGACCAAATTCCCCGCCCCGGAGCGCGCCATGTCTGCCCCCTTCCTACTCATACTCCTCCTCGTCGCCGGCGCCGGCGCCGGCGCCGCCGCGCCGACGAATGCGCGCGCGTGCGCTTCGGCCGAGGCCAACTCCTACGCGTTCTGCGACAGCTCGCTCCCGTTCCCTGTCCGCGCGCGCGCCCTCGTCTCCCTCCTCACCCTCGACGAGAAGATAGCGCAGCTCTCCAACACCGCTGCGGGCGTGCCGCGCCTCGGCGTCCCGCCCTACGAGTGGTGGTCCGAGTCCCTCCACGGCCTCGCCGACAACGGCCCGGGCGTCAACTTCTCCTCGGGCCCCGTCGCCGCGGCCACCATCTTCCCCCAGGTCATCCTCTCCGCCGCCGCCTTCAACCGCTCGCTCTGGCGGGCGCTGGCCGAGGCCGTCGCCGTCGAGGCGCGCGCCATGCACAACGCCGGCCAGGCCGGGCTCACCTACTGGGCGCCCAACATCAACGTCTTCCGCGACCCGCGGTGGGGCCGCGGCCAGGAGACGCCCGGCGAGGACCCGGCCATGATCGCTGCCTACTCCGTCGAGTATGTCAAGGGCTTCCAGGGGGAGTACGGCGACGGCAGGGAGGGCAGGATGATGCTCTCCGCCTGCTGCAAGCACTACATCGCCTATGACTTGGAGAAATGGGGCAAGTTTGCGCGCTACACCTTCAATGCCGAGGTGAAGCGTTTGCTCCCATGAATGTTTTCGTTCGTCTTTTATACTACTTATTACCAAAGCTCATTTTCGGTTACTGCACTGCACATTATCTAGCTTATTAGACACGCTCGCTGTTCACTTCGTTAAGTATGTCATACCATAACAGCCTATGATTACAATGCTGATTTTCGAGGAGCTTGATATCACACTAGCACACTACCTTACCAGTTCAGCCTATGAACAGAAAAACAATTCTCCATACTGTTTATTTTATTTTATTTTGAGGATCGCTTAGAGATTCTTTGGTACCCTAAAAAACCTTCAGAGTAGGAGTATCATGTATCAGTGATGCTGAGAATCAAAATATCTGTGCCAAATGTGTCCAACGTGAAATCACAGAGTCGCTTCTTTGGACAATATATTCAATCAAAGAATAGAAATAGTAGCTTGGAATCTGGTGAAGAATTCTTTAAAACTTCTATTGCAATTTTAAAATTTGCATCCATTGCTGGTAGGTAAATGCGCAAGATTTCGAGGACACGTACGAGCCTCCTTTCAAGAGCTGCATCCAGGAGGGTCGTGCAAGTTGCTTGATGTGTTCATACAACCAAGTAAATGGTGTGCCGGCATGTGCCCATAAAGATCTGCTGCAAAAGATTAGGGATGAATGGGGATTTAAAGGGTACTGCCTGCTCTCCTTTGAGTTATTCTCTACTGCATGTGCCTTCAACTACTCCCTCCGTCCCGAATTATTTGTCGTGAAAATGGATAGAAATGAATGTATCTAGATCTAAAAATATGTCTAGATACATCCATTTCTCCGACAAGTAATTAGAGACAGAGGGGTATTAGATATGTGAGGAATGACACTAATGTCATATTATCGGTGCTTACTTTTTATCCAAAGGTACATCGTATCTGATTGTGACGCTGTGGCAATAATCCACGAAAACCAGACATACACGAGTTCAGACGAAGATTCAGTAGCGATTGTTCTTAAGGCCGGTTAGTTTCCTGAACTCCTCTCTCTTTTGCTGAGCATCGCATACGGGATTTTATTACCATGTTGCTGTCTTTCTAGACTAGGACTTGCACTTCTCAGGTCAATATTTAACACTATAAAAATCAAAGATTAGGAGGTTAGGGACATAAATTTTAATTTTGGAGTCCAACAAATGTGAACTTCATTTCAAGGTTTCTACTTTCTGCTTTCAGCGTGACTGCTTAAAATATGAACTTGTACACCTTGCCAGAATCAGCATGATTAAGGTTCAACATCTTCTCGAAATAGATTTCTTTGACCACCTTCTGTATATCATTCAACCAAGCAGAATTTCTTGCTGAATATGGTTCCTGTTTTTCAAGGAATGGATGTCAACTGTGGGTCTTTCCTGATTCGGCATACAAAGTCGGCAATCGAGAAAGGAAAGATACAAGAAGAAGATATCAACCATGCTCTTTATAATCTGTTTTCTGTTCAGCTACGCCTTGGACTTTTTGAGAAAGCAAGTGAGAATCAATGGTTCACTCGATTAGGCCCCGGCAATGTTTGCACGAAAGAGCACAGGGAGCTCGCAGCAGAAGCTGTAAGGCAGGGTACCGTCTTGTTGAAGAATGAGAACAGTTTTTTGCCTCTAAAGAGAAGCAAAGTTGGTCATATTGCTCTCATTGGAGCGGCAGCAAACGATGCATACATAATGGGTGGAGATTACACAGGTCTAAATCACCAGACTCATTTAAACACCTCTTATTTTTCTATCCTACATAAACTAATGTGAGCCTCACTCTGTTCAGGTGTTCCCTGTGATCCTATCACCTTCCTTAAAGGCATGCAAGCCTTTGTTCCGCAAACGACCGTTGCTGCTGGTTGCAAAGATGTATCCTGTAACTCGACGGATGGATTTGGCGAAGCCATTGAAGCAGCTAAAAGAGCTGATATTGTTGTTGTGATTGCCGGGTTGAACCTGACTCAGGAGACCGAAGATCTTGATAGAGTGACCCTTCTCCTTCCAGGCAAGCAGCAGGATCTTGTAAATATCATTGCCAGTGTAACAAAGAAGCCTATTGTGTTGGTTATCACTGGCGGTGGTCCTGTCGATGTTTCTTTTGCGAAGCATGATCCAAGAATTGCAAGCGTCCTGTGGATTGGATATCCAGGGGAAGTTGGTGGACAAGTTCTCCCAGAAATTCTTTTCGGAGAGTACAATCCAGGTGAGCAAATAATCTGCACTTGTATGCGGTTAAATAAAAAACCTTGTACTATTAGCTAATCCTGTACACTCTGATGATGACAGGAGGAAAATTGCCCATGACTTGGTACCCCGAATCCTTCACCGCGGTTCCAATGAATGATATGAACATGAGAGCCGACCCTTCGCGTGGCTACCCTGGAAGAACATATCGGTTTTACACCGGAGAAGTTGTATATGGTTTTGGGTACGGTCTGAGTTACTCGAAGTACTCGTACACCATCTTACAAGCTCCACAGAGAATTGGCCTGTCACATTCACCGGTACCAGGCCTCATCAGTAGGAAGCCTGCATACACACGGAAGGATGGATTGGACTATGTCCAAGTTGAAGACATCGCATCATGTGAGTCCCTGGTATTTTCTGTCCACGTTTCGGTCGCCAACGATGGTGCCATGGACGGGAGCCATGCTGTCTTACTGTTCGCGAGATCGAAGTCGAGTGTTCCGGGCTTCCCTCTGAAACAGCTGGTTGGTTTTGAGCGCGTCTACACTGCCGCCGGCAGTTCAAAAAATGTGGCGATCACGGTGGATCCCTGCAAATATATGAGCGCGGCCAACACCGAGGGCAGACGGGTGCTGCTCCTGGGATACCATCATCTCATGGTAGGAGACGAAGTGCACGAGTTTGTCATCGAAGCATAACGAGCTACATCGTGTGTCACTTCTATAGCTGTTGTATTGGGAACGAGGAACAGTCGGATTTACAAATGTACAGATGTATCAAAATCATGTTGTAAAGATTCATTGGATGCATGTACGGTTGAACCGATTGCAGTGAAACACAATCAATAAATTTGACACCGTTCTAGTTCTGTTTTTGTTAGATGAACACTGTTCTAATTCTGATACTACCATTGTTCATGAGTGATCGAGAAGGACTTTTTCCAAGGGCAACAGACTCAAGTATAGAGCATCTCCAACAAGTTACCCAATAATTCATCTCCAATATGGTTTTATTGGGACTGCCCCAACACGGCAACATCAGTTTCTGAATAATTTGGGGAGTTGCTTTTGCAGTTTCCCAATATCTAGGCTGGCATATGGCCCCCACATGTTAGTTTGAAAATCTCTCTCTATTTCTATCCCTCTCGTCACTCCAGCGAGCTCTGGCTGCGTCCCACCATGGAACAAGGCCGACCTTCGAAGCTAGGCCTTAAAAGCATCTCTAGCAGACCTCGTATAATTCCCGACGCGCAAAATAACCGCCAAAATACGGGTCCGCACGAAAAAATCTGCCCGATCAAACCCCGTATCGGTCCTGGCCTATAATTTTTTTTATGGGGTGTGGTTTGCCCTCAACCTCTAGATTCACGGGGTGGGAGGCCGAGCCGAGCTCAACTCCTATCCGCAGCGAGATTGGGCGGGAGGGAAATTTCCGCGTGGCTGTTGCCCCTTCGTCGCCTTCGCCCCGTCTCCGCCCGCTCCGGTCCATCTCTCCCGGCCATTCTTCGCCGCCATGGAAGCCTCCCAGCCGTCCCCCATCACCATGGAAGTCACGTCGGCGCGAGCACCTCCGGCAGATCTCGTCGCCGGCCAAGTCGCCCACGTCGTCGTTACAGGCACCACCGCGCCTGTCCGCAAGCGGCAGGGCAACATTGTCATGCAGGGCGGGGATCCAGCGAGCCCCGTTGGGAAGCCGCACGCGCCCAATGTTGCCGCCAAGCGATCTGCCCGACCTGCGCCGGAGAAGAAGGGCAAGGTTTCAGACATGAAGCGCAAGAAGCTTCCTACGAAAAGGCCGGCGACGTCATCCTCTCGTTTCGCCTCGCCAAGAGGTAACACGATGATACCCTTCAACGGCGTCGGTTCCACCGCAAGCAAATGCCCGGAAGGTATGTTTCTTCGATTTCTTCAACTTGCTTTGGTTTTTGGCAATGTGGATCTCGTGAATCGACGATACTCGTTGTAGCGCCGGTTCAAATTATGTCGAATTCGTCAGCTTGTTGGACACCAACACCGTCAACATCGATGAAGCCCCGATTGTTGAATTCGATTACAATGAAATGGATGGTGGCATCGATGAGCATGGTGGTGCAGATGAGTTAGAGGAGATAGAAGCAGAGGTGTATGGTGAGATCGAAGAACTACACGGAGCTCGAAGACCAAATGCTGATTAAGGCTCAGAGTACGGTGTCTCTCGATGCGTGCATCGACGCTTCTCAAACCGCCAAGAGGTATTGGCAAAGGATTGAAGATCAATTCATAAGCATGACGGCAAAGTTTCCCAATAGAAATCCTCGCTCATTTCGGTCACTCCAAGGTCGTTGGGACGTGTGTTGGGGAACGTTGCATGGGAAACAAAAAAAAATCCTACGCACACGCAAGATCTATCCATGGTGATGAGCATCTACGAGAGGGAGAGTGGATCTACATATCCTTGTAGATCGCTAAGCGGGAAGCGTTAAGAAACGCGGTTGAGGTAGTCGAACGTCTTCGCGATCCAAATCGCCGAGCGTCCCGCGAGCCCATCACGATCCGTCCCGCGATCCAATTACGATCCATCCCGCGATCTCATCACGATCTGTCCCGCGATCCAATCACGAATCGTCTCGCGATCTTGATCACGGTCCTTCCGATCTAGCGCCGAACGGACGACACCTCCGCGTTCAGCACACGTACAGCTCGATGACGATCTACGCCTTCTTGATCCAGCAAGAGGGAGCGAAGAGGTAGACGAGTTCTCCGGCAGCGCGACGGCGTTGCGGCGATGGTGGTGGAGCAATTCCAGCAAGGCTTCGCCTAAGCACCGTTGAAACCGATCTAGAGGAGAAACTACGAACTAGAGGAGAGGTAGCACGTGGCTTAGGGGTTCTTGATGTGTTCCAAGTGCTAGTCCCGTCCCTTTATTTATATGTTGAGCCTTGGGATCGAAACTTGGAGAAAAATCCTCCTCAAGGTCAATTTGCCCGCAAGGCAAGAGTCCTTCTCGGACTCCAGGACCAGACGCCAAGGTCCTCGACGTCTGGCCCCAGACGCCAGGGTCCCTGGCGTCTGGCCCCTGGCCTCCGCAAAACAGCTTTTGCACCTTCCTAAAGCCTCATGGGCTTTACCCCCTTGGCCCAAGTAAAGTGTTCCTATACCCCGAACATTTTGGGAAACATCCGAAACTATTTCCGGTGAATTTCGGAACCCTTACGGAGACCAAACACTATTATCCCATATATCAATCTTTACCTCCGTACCATTCCGGAGCTCCCCGTGACGTCCAGGATCTCATACGGGACTCCGAACAACCTTCGGTTACCACCATACATAACTCTATACTACCGAAACATCACTGAACCTTAAGTGTGCAGACTCCGTGGGTTTGAGAACTATGTAGACATGACCGAGACACCTCTACGGTTAATAACCAATAGTGGGATCTGGATGCCCATATTGGGTCCTACATATTCTACGAAGATCTTTATCGGTCGAACCTCTATGTCAAGGATTCAGTTAATCCTGTATGTTGTTCCCTTTGTTTTTCGGTATGTTACTTGCTCGAGATTCGATCGTCGGTATCTCCATACCTAGTTCAACCTCGTTATCGGCAAGTCTCTTTACTCGTTCTGTAATACAAGATCCTATGACTAACACTTAGTCACATTGCTTGCAAGGCTTATTGTGATGTTGTATTACCGAGTGGGCCCTAAGATACCTCTCCTTCACATGAAGTAACAAATCCTAGTCTTGATCCATGCCAACCCAACAGACACCCTCGGAGATACCTGTAGAGTACCTTTATAGTCACCCAGTTACGTTGCGACGTTTGATACACACAAGGTACTCCTCCGGTGTCAGTGAGTTGCATAATCTCATGGTCATAGGAACCTACACTTGACATGCAGAAAACAGTACCAATAAACTGACACGATCACACGCTATGTTTGTAGTTTGGGTCTTGTCCATCACATCATTCTCCTAATGATGTGATCCCGTTACCAAATGACATCTCATGTCCATGACTAGGAAACCATAGACATATTTGATCAACGAGCTAGTCTATTAGAGGCATACTATGGATATGGTGTTGTCTATGTATCCACACATGTATCCGAGTTTCCGATCAATACAATTATAGCATGGATAATAAACGATTATCATGAACAAGGAAATATGATAATAACCAATTTATTATTGCTTCTAGGGCATATTTCCAACAGTCTCCCACTTGCACTAGAGTCAATAATCTAGTTCACATCACCATGTGATTCGCATTGTTATGAACCTAACACCCAATGAGTTCTAGGGCTCGATCATGCTTTGCATGTGAGAGAGGTCTTATAGTCAACGGGTCTGCGACATTCAGATCCGTGTGTACTTTGCAAATCTCAATGTCAAACCGTAAACATTGCTACCACATTCCACTTGGAGCTATTCCAAATGGTTGCTCTACTATAAGTATCCTGATTGCTACTAAGAGTCATCCGGATTGGTGTCAAAGCTTGCATCGACGTAACTCTTCACGACGAATTCTTTCTCACCTCCATAATCGAGAAATATTTCCTTAGTCTTTTAGTCACTAAGGATAATCTTGACCGATGTCTAATGATCCACTCCTGGATCACTCTTGTACCCCTTGACGGACTCATGGCAAGGCACACACAAGTGCGGTACACAGCATGGCATACTATACAGAGCCTATGGCTAAGGCATAGGGGACGACGTTCGTCCTTTCTCTTTCTTCTGCCGTTATTGAGCTTTGAGTCTCACTCAACTTCACACCTTACAAATCAGGCGAGAACTCTTACTCTGACTGATCCATTTTGAACTCTTTCAAAATCTTGTCAAGGTATGTACTCATTGAAAGTCTCATCAAGCATCTTGATCTATCTCTATAGATCTTGATGCTCAACAATTAGGTAGCTTTATCCAGGTCTTCCTTTGAAAAACTCTTTTCAAACAACCGTTTATGCTTTCTAAAAATTCTACATCATTTCCAATCAACGATATGTCAACCACATATACTTACCAGAAACTCTATAGTGCTCCCACTCACTTTATTGTAAATATAAGTTTCTCATAAACTTTGTATAGACTCAAAAACTTTGATCACTTCATCAAAGTGTATATTCCAACTCTGAGATGCTTGCTTTAGTTCATAGAAGGATCATTGAAGCTTGCACACCTTTTAGCATCCTTAGGACTGACAAAACCTTCTGGTTGTATCTCATACAACCTTTCCTTAAGAAAGGAAACGATGTTTTGACATCCATCTGCCAGATTTCATAATTGAAAAATGCAGCAACTGCTAACATAATTCCAACAGACTTTAGCATCGCTACGAGTGAGAAAGTCTCATCGCAGCCAACTCCTTGAACTTGTTGGAAACTTCTTTGCAACGAGTCGAGCTTTATAAATGGTGACATTTACCATCAGCGTCTGTCTTCATCTTAAAAGTCCATTTGTACTCGACGACCTGCCGTCCAACGAGCAAGTCTACCAAAGTCTATAGTTGGTTTTCATACATGGATCCTTTCTCGGATTTCATGGCCTCTAACCATTTGTTGGAATCCAGGCCCATCATCGCTTCTCCATAGCTCGTAGGTTCATCGTTGTCCAACAACATGACCTCCAAGATAGGGTTGTCGTACCACTCAGGAGCAGTACGCGTCCTTGTCGACCTACGAGGTTTGATAGTAACTTGATCCGAAGCTTCATCATCATCATCATTAACTTCCTCTTCAACCGACGTAGGCTCCACAGAAACATCTTTTTGCGCTGCGCTACTCTCTAGTTGAACAAAGTTTCAACAACCTCATCAAGTTCTATCTTCCTCCCACTCAATTCTTTCGAGAGAAACTCTTTCTCGAGAAATGTTCCGTTCTTAGCGACAAACACTTTGCCTTCGGATCTGAGATAGAAGGTATACCCAACTGTTCTTAGGGTATTCTATGAAGATGCATCTGTTCGCTTTGGGTTCGAGCTCATTAGGTGAAAAACATTTTCCACACAAGTGTCGCGGCCCCAAACATTAAGAAATGACAGCTTAGGTTTCTATAAACCATAGTTCAAACAGTGTCATCTCAACGAATTTAGATGGTGCCCTATTTAAAGTGAATGCAGTTGTCTCTAATGCATAACCCCAAAATTATAATAGAAAAACGATAAGAGACATCATAGCATGCACCATATCCAATAGAGCATGACTATGACATTCGGACACACCATCACACTATGGTGTTCCAGGTGGCGTGAGTTGTGAAACAACTGTCACATTGTCTAAAGTTGTATGCCAAACTCGTAACTCGGATATTCACCTCCACGGTCATATCGTAGACATTTTTATCTTCTTGTCAGGATGATCTTAAACTTCACTCTGAATTTGCTTGAAGCTTTCAAACGATTCAGATTTGTGTTTTATTAAGTAAATATACACTATATCTACTCAAATCATCAGTGAAGGTAAGAAAATAACGATATCCACCGCATGCTACAAGACTCATTGGATTGCATACATCAACATGTATCAATTCCAATAAATCACTTGCCCGCTCCATCAGTCCGGAAAATGGGGTCCTTAGTCATCTTACCCAAGAGGCATGGTTTGCATGTCTCAACCGATTCGAAATCGAATGAGTCTAAAGATCCATCAGCATGGAGTTTCTTCATGCACTTTATACACCAATATGAAATTTAGCGGCAGTGCCACAAGTATGTGGTACTATCATTATTAACTTTGTATCTTTTGGCATCAATGTTGTGAACATGTGTACTACTACGATCAAGATTCAACAAACGATTCATTGGGTGCATGACCATTGAAGGTATTATTCATGTAAACAGAATAACCATTATTCTCTTACTTAAATAAATAACTATATTGCAATAAACAAGATCTAATCACGTTCATGCTCAATGTAAACACCAAATAACATTTATTTAGGTTCGTTACTAATCCCGAAGGTATAGAGAGCGTGCGATGTTGATCACATCAACCTTGGAAACATTTCCAACACACATCGTCACCTCACCCTTAGCAAGTCTCCGTTTATTTCGTAGCTTTTATTTCTAGTTACTAACATTTAGCAACCGACCTGGTATCCAATACCCAGGTGCTACTAGGAGTACTAGCAAGGTACACATCAATAACACGTATATCAAATATAATTCTGTCGATGTTGTCAGCCTTCTTATGTACCAAGTATCTAGGGTTGTTCCGCTTCAGTGACCGCTCTCCTCATAATAGAAGCACTTAGTCTCGGGTCTGGGTTCAACTTTGGGTTGCTTCACTAGAGCAGCAACTGATTTGCCATCCATGAAGTTTCCCTCCTTTCCCTTTCCCTTTTCGAAACTAGTGGTTTTACTAACCATCAACACTTGATGCTCCTTCTCGATATCTACCTTCGCGGTGTCAAACATCGCAAAAAGCTCAGGGATCATCATTTCCATCCCTGGCATAATCATAGTTCATCACGAAGTTCTAGTAGCTTAGTGACAGTGACTTGGAGAACTATATCAATCACTATCTTATCTGGAAGATCAACTCCCACTCGATTCAAGCGATTGTAGCACCCAGACAATCTGAGCACATGCTCAACGATTGAGTTATTCTCCTTCATCTTGCAGGCAAAGAATCTTGTTGGATATCTCATGTCTCACAACACGGTCATGAGCCTGAGATCCCAATTTCAGCTCTTAGAACATCTCATATGTTCCGTGACGTTCAAAACGTTTTGGAGCCTCAATTCTAAGCCATAACGCATGACGCACTAAACTATCAAGTAGTCATCGCAACGTGCCTGTCAGATGTTCACAACATCTACAGACGATGCTAGAGGGGGTGGCGCACCGAGCGGTGCATTAAGGACATAAGACTTTTGTGCAGCAATGAGGACAATCCTCACATCACGGACCCAGTCCGCAATATTGCTACCATCATCTTTCAACTCTATTTCTCTAGGAACATATAAAAATTCAAGGGAGCTACAGCGTGAGCTACCGCATAATTTGCAAAGGCAATACTAACTATGTTCATGATAATGAGTTCAATTAATCATATTACTTAAGAACTCCCACTCAAATTGACATTCCTCCGGTCATTCGAGTGATACATGATCCAAATTCACCAACTCAAGTCCGATCATCACGTGAGTTGAGGTGGTTTCAATGATGAACATCATCATGTTGATCATATCTACTATATGACTCATGTTCGACCTTTCGGTCTCTTGTGTTCCAAGGCTATGTCTGTACATGCTAGGCTCGTCAAGTTTAACCCGAGTGTTCTGCATGTGCAACACTGGCTTGCACCCATTGTATGTGAACGTAGAGTCTATCACACCCGATCATCACGTGGTGTCTCGACACGACGAACTTTCGCAATGGTGCACACTCGGGGAGAACACAATTCATCTTGAAATTTAAGTGAGGGATCACCTTATAATGCTACCGTCGTCCTAAGCAAAACAAGGTGCATAAAATGATTTAACATCACATGCAATTCATAGGTGACATGATATGGCCATGAACTTGTGCTTTTGATCTCCATCTTGAAAGCACCGGCATGATCTCCATCGTCACTGGCAAGATACCATGATCTCCATCATCTTGATCTCCATCAACGTGTCGCCATCGGGGTTGTCGCACCCAACATGCTTCTACTACTATTGCTACCGTTTAGCGATAAAGTAAAGCATTACATAGCGCTTAATGATTGACACGCAGGCCATACAATAATTAAAGACAACCCTATGGCTCCCGCCGGTTGCCGTACTCATCGACATGCAAGTCGTGATAATCTATACATCGCATGATCATCTCATACATCACATATATCACATCATGTAATTGGCCATATCACATCACAACATATCCTGCAAAAACAAGTTAGACGTCCTCTAATTGTTGTTGCATGTTTTACGTGGCTGCTACGGGTATCTAGCAAGAACAATTCTCATCTATGCGAAAACCACAACAGTTATACACTAGTTGCTTTTCAACCTTCTCAAGGACCGCCTTTGTCGAATTCGATCCAACTAAAGTGAGATAAATTGGCACCCGCAAGCCATCTATGCAACAAGTTGCGGTCGAGGGAACCGGTCTCTCGTAAGCGTACGAGTAATGTTGGTCCCGGCCGCTTCATCTCACAATACCGCTGAACCAAAATCCGACCAAGGAAGGAAGCAATCTAAGCATCAAGGCCCACAAACCTTTGTGTTCTACTCGAGATATCATCTACACATAAACCTAGCTCATGATGCCACTGTTGGGGAACGTTGCATGGGAAACAAAAAAAAATCTATGCACACGCAGATCTATCCATGGTGATGAGCATCTACGAGAGGGAGAGTGGATCTACGTACCCTTGTAGATCGCTAAGTGGGAAGCGTTAAGAAACGCGGTTGGTGTAGTCAAACGTCTTCGCGATCCAAATCGCCGTGCGTCCCGCGATCCAATCACAATCTGTCCCATGATCCAATCACGATCCGTCCTGCAAACTTGATCACGATCCATCCCACGAACTTGAACACGATCCTTCCGATCTAGCGCCGAACGGACGGCACCTCCTCGTTCAGCACATGTACAACTTGATGACGATCTCCGCCGTCTTGATCCAGCAAGAAGGAGCGGAGAGGAAGAAGAGTTCTCCGGCAGCGTGACGGTGCTCCGGCGATGGTGGTGGAGCCTTTGTCGAATTTGATCCAACTAAAGTAGGAGAAACAGACACCCGACAGCCATCTTTGTGCAACGAAGTTACACATCAGTCGATGGAACCGGTCTCTCGTAAGTGTACGAGTAAGGTTAGTCCGGGCTGCCTCATCCCACAATACCGTTGAACCAAAACACGACCAAGGGAGGAAGCAATCTAAGCATCAACGCCCACAAACTCTTTGTGTTCTACTCGAGATCTCATCTACACATAGACCTAGCTCAGATGCCACTGTTGGGGAACGTTGCATGGGAAACAAAAAATTTCCTACGCACACGCAAGATCTATCCATGGTGATGAGCATCTACAAGAGGGAGAGTGGATCTACATACCCTTGTAGATCGCTAAGTGGGAAGCGTTAAGAAACGCGGTTGATGTAGTCGAACGTCTCCGCGATCCAAATCGCCGAGCGTCCCGCGATCCCATCACGATCTGTCCCGCGATCCAATCACGAATCGTCTCGCGATCTTGATCACGGTCCTTCCGATCTAGCGCCGAACGGACGGCACCTCCGCGTTCAGCACACGTACAGCTCGATGAAGACCTATGCCTTCTTGATCCAGCAAGAGGGAGTGGAGAGGTAGATGAGTTCTCCGGCAGCGCGACGGCGTTGCGGCGATGGTGGTGGAGCAATTCCAGCAGGGCTTCGCCTAAGCACCGCTGAAACCGATCTAGAGGAGAAACTACGAACTAGAGGAGAGGTAGCACGTGGCTTAGGGGTTCTTGATGTGTTCCAAGTGCTAGCCCCGCCCCTTTATTTATATGTTGAGCCTTGGGGTCGAAACTTGGAGAAAAATCCTTCTCAAGGTCGGTTTGCCCGCAAGGCAAGAGTCCTTCTCGGACTCCACGACCAGATGCCAAGGTCCTCGACGTCTGGCCCCAGACGCCAGGGTCCCTAGAGTCTGGCCCCCGACCTCCGCAAAACAGCTTTTGCACCTTCCTAAAGCTTCATGGGCTTTACCCCTTGGCCCAAATAAAGTGTTCGTGTACCCCGAACATTTCAGGAAACATCCGAAACTATTTTCGGTGAATTCCGAAACCCTTCCAGAGACCAAACACTATTATCCCATATATCAATATTTACCTCCGAACCATTCCGGAGCTCCTTTTGACGTCGATCTCATCCGAGACTCCGAACAACCTTCGGTCACCACCATACATAACTCTATACTATCGAAACGTCACTGAACATTAAGTGTGCAGACCCTGTGGGTTCGAGAACTATGTAGACATGACCGAGACACCTCTATGGTCAATAACCAATAGCGGTACCTGGATGCCCATATTGGTTCCTACATATTCTACGAAGATCTTTATCGGTCGAACCACTATGTCAAGGATTCAGTTAATCCCGTATGATGTTCCCTTTGTTCTTCGGTATGTTACTTGCCCGAGATTCGATCGTCGTTATCTCCATACCTAGTTCAACTTAGTTACCTGCAAGTCTCTTTACTCGTTCTGTAATACAAGATCCCATGACTAACACTTAGTCACATTGCTTGCAAGGCTTATTGTGATGTTGTATTACCGAGTGGGCCCTGAGATACCTCTCTGTCACACGGAGTAACAAATCCCAGTCTTGATCCATGCCAACCCAACAGACACCCTCGGAGATACCTGTAGAGCACCTTTATAGTCACCCAGTTACGTTGCGATGTTTGATACACACAAGGGACTCCTCCGGTGTCAGTGAGCTGCATGATCTCATGGTCATAGGAACATATACTTGACATGTAGAAAACAATAACAATAAACTGACACGATCACATGCTACGTTTGTAGGTTGGGTCTTGTCCATCACATCATTCTCCTAATGATGTGATCCCGTTACCAAATGACATCTCATGTCCATGACTAGGAAACCATAGCCATCTTGATCAACGAGCTAGTCTATTAGAGGCATACTAGGGACATGGTGTTGTCTATGTATCCACATATGTATCCGAGTTTCTGATCAACACAATTATAGCATGGATAATAAACAATTATCATGAACAGGGAAATATGATAATAACCAATTTATTATTGCCTTTAGGGCATATTTCCAACAACGTGATCAAGCCGATGTGTAGCCATTGGGCATCTTGTTTGGAACAAGTTTGCAATGAACCTCCAAGTGGAACCGTGGAATCTGACTATGCGAGTTTTTATCACTTTCGAAGTTGTGCAAATCATTTGTAGCATTTGAAGTGATTGCATCATTTTGACATTGTTTTAATTGTGTAGGAAATAATTTCCCAACACAAATACAAAGACATGGAAGCTTCCGAAGGCAAATTCTTTAAACTAGAGCATTGTTGGGAATTGCTCAAAAACCGTGAGAAGTGTGAGTTGATTGTAAAAGAATACCCACCGAAGAGAGGTTCACTCACAAACATGGACGATGATGAAGATGATGATGGCCCATGAAACTTGAACAAGCCCGATGGAGACAAAAAGACAAAGGAGAAGATCAAGAGGGAACACGAGGCATCGAGCTTGCAGGACAAGATAGATGCCATGGTGCAATCAAATGAGACAATGTTGAGGAAGACATTGGAGGCAAGGAAAGAGTTGACGGAGAAAAGGGCACTAGAGAAGCAAGAGAAATGGCAATTGCTCAAGACCGAGGGGTTGCGCAAGGCAGCCATTGAAGAGAGAAAAGTCTTTGCCGATGAGACCAAAGCCATGGACAAGATCCTTGCTGAGGAGAACATGATCATGACAATGATCCGCGATGACATGGACGACATCAGAAGAGAATGACATGATATGGCTAGGAGAGACATCTTGAAGAGGAGGATGCTAGCGGCGACCGGTGGGTGCTTCAATGCCGGTGATGTTTTTCCATCAGGAATTGGAACCAGTGCCGCTGATGCTTTCCATGCCGGAGTTGTAACAAGTGTCGGCGATGGCATCATGAATGGAGGTGGTGCAGAGTGAAGATCATGACCAAGGGTGAAAACCAACCAAGATGATGATGGATGTGGTAGTTGCTTGTGCATGAAGTCCTTTTGTGTTTGTCGTACGAAAATACGCTTTTTTGCGCAAGAACTATGTTTTATTATTCGAATTTGAACTCAACCATCGCAATCGCTGTCAAATTGGTTAATCTGGGGTTTTTGGTTTCCGGGCTGACACGGGCTGCGGCCGAGCAGACCCGGCAAAACGCGAATATCCTTTTTTATGGGTCCACTTTGCAGGGTTTGCTCGGCCGCAGCCCGCGTCAGCCTGCAAACCATTTTTTCCGCGAACTGTAAACGAGCTTTGCCGGTCGGCATTATACGGGGTCTGCTAGAGACGCTCTAAGGCCGAACATGACGTGATCTTTCTATGTATTTTTAGGGTTTTCAACATTTTGCCTAAAAAGGTATTTCTGCATTTTTGTTAGATTTATATTTGTATGTATTCTTTCTTATTTTAAAATATTTTCCTGCTTTTTCTTAAGTTTATTTAGTTTGTATTTTTTTCTTAAATTTTTAGACCGAGACAGTCTACAAGGCCGAAACGCAACGCGTATCGGCCCATGACCTTTTATCCAACCTACCAAACCAATCCCCGTGGGCATAGCTTTCCGACCGGTACGACATAATTCTTTTATAAAAGGGCCAACATGGGTCGTGTCGTGCCAAGCTAGCCCACGTGGCCAGGTTTGTGGGTATCTGAAAAATTGTACTTTATCGTGTTCGATGGGCGCACATTGGGAGGGAGGTGGGATGAATTATGCCACCAATGGTATTTTGGGAAGCACTGGGGGAGTTACAACATCCTTCTATATTTTGAGAGATTGTGGCTCTATTTTCGGTGATAAATAATAAGAAAATGTTGTCGCTTGACCGACGGATGTTTATGCGCACGTCGACCTCCTCCGTAGCGGTCAAATTTGATTTGGATTGAACGACTCGGGAACAATGTCTATCCTAGTACATTTTTTGCAACTCGCCCCTTGTTTCACTTGACTTGATAGAAACAAATGGTTTGTTGCGATGACCAACAGCCAAGACGAGCGCCCTTGCTTGTAGGTCGTCGCCGTCGCGCCTAGCTGCCTGTAGGTGCTACCGCCCGTAGGTCATCGTCATCGAGCACATCCATGTCGGATCTCCGCCGCGCCGCCAAACGCCTCCTGGAAATCGGATCCGACGAGATCCGACATCCTGGCATCACCAACGCTAGCAGAGCCACATCACTACGTTATACGTTCACGTCCACTCCAAGTTTCTGGAAGAACAATGTTGTTACAGTGAAAGCCTGTGTTAGTGCATCATGAGTTCGAAGACGTTGTTATGATTTTTGCAACGAGGATCTTGTTACTAAAAATTAGACGCGTCGGGATATGTGTTTGCAATTTTTACAAAAAAGTTTCTCTTGCAGAAAATTAAAGAAGAGATTTTCAACAGGGGCTTATTACAGAAAATTAGAGAAGACGAGGTTTTGCAACAAAGGTCGTGTTATAGGAAATTAGAAAAGAGAATGCTTTGTAACGAAAGTATTGTTAAAGAAAATTCAAGGAGACAAACTGACGGTATATAATTGGACTACTCGCGAGGAGGCGGATCTTTTTTCCTAAATAATACTAGAAGGGATTTGAAGGATAGCCGCTGAAGATGCTCTAAACCCTCCTCGCTCTCCGTCAACCTCTGCATGCCGCAAGAGGTAGTAGCCTGCCCCGCTGCCCATCGTAGGCTCGGCCACCGGCGACCAGTGTCCCCGCGCGCACTGCATCTTCACTGCACAATGCACGGTCTTCCTGTTCCTCACACTGAATTGTGGGCGGCAAGTGCTTCTTCCTTTCTCTCTTTTTCTGTTCTTTCGTTCGCTCTCTCTGGTAGGCTCGTGTCAATAACGTATTGCAAATCAACAATGATTGAATTTGATCGATGGTTACATGAAACCATTTATATGGATTGGAGGGACACGACGATTCGGATGGACGTCGGTTCCATCAACAGATGCGTCCGTGCGGGAGGCAACCGCACGGCGGTTGGGCAAGGGAAGACTCCTCATTAATTACATGTGCTAATTAATCTTAACAAAAACAACGTGCCGCCGTGTACCCGCCTCCCTTAATCCCTCGTGCCAAGCTAGCCAAAAAGCCAGCTCACCGTCGCAACGACCGACCGAGCCGGGCGGGCGGGCCCCGGCTCGCGAGGCCACCACATGACACCACCAACACACGCGAACAGCAGCAACACAAGAACAGCCAGCCTCCCTTTCCATCAGTCCCCAACCGCCACCCTCTCTCCCGCATCACAACAAACGCGCTCTTCTCCGTGCTTCCGGAACTCTCCCCCCGTCCCCATCGCCACCGCCACCGCCACCGCCACCGCCATGGCCTCCGCCGTCTCCGTCGCCGCCTCCTCCTCGCCCCTCGCCGCCAGCTCGCCCGCGGCTTCTCGGCGCCCGCGCCACGCGCTCCCTTCCGCCCGCGGGCCGCGGCCCCAGGCCCAGGCCCTCCGCGCGGTCTCAGGCCCCGCGGGGAGCCGCCGGTGGGGCGTCGGCCGCGGCGCGTCCGTGGTGCGCGCGGTCCAGGGCCAGGACACCACCATCCAAGGTAGTACTACTATGACGCGCCAGCTTGCGTGATCGGCCTCCTCTGTTGATCCGTCTTCTGTTACATGAGATTCGGTGATGGTGAAGTACTGATCCGATTAATGCGTCCGCGTGGATCTCTTTGTGCGTTTTCGATGCGTCTAGACACGAGATGAGGCTTTGTGTTTCAGGATTAGGATGGATTTGCTTCGGGGAATCAGCCAATCCTGTCCTCGGTCGCTTCCACGTGGGTCCCCCAACGTCGAGTTGTTAGGAGCATAGCGATGTGGACGCGAGGCTGTGGATTTTACTCCTTTTCTAGCAAAATTCCATATTCGACGTCTCTGCTTCGGTTCCAGCGTATCTGCGCAAGCGTGCGTACATGTCTTCGTGCATACATCTGTTTTGATTTGTAGAGCTTGCGCCTGAGTTTCCTCAGCACACTGTTGGTGTATTCAGCTCCGTCATTGAGCAAACTTGGGTTTCTCTTACAACTATTAATGTTGTCACGCATCTGTTTTTATGAGGGGCACTTGTATCTCAATATGGAATCGTGTAACTGTTAAATGCGAGTTATTATAGATACTACAGTAGGCTGTTCAATAGTTGTTGAACACTTGAACTTATTGATACCTGGGTATTTGGTTGATGGAGATTTCTTATTACTGTGCCTGAAACACTACTACATTTAAGGTAACGAGTCTGCACCATATCATTGACCCTGAGAGGATTGAATGTATTTCATCACATTATTCCCTTCAGCGTAATCGTGTTATCTTGTACAGTGACCACATAAATGAGCAAATATCGGGTCTCTGTACAGAAATCCTTTTTATCATTTTCAGAAACATTAAAAGTGAATTAGATAAGGGCCTATGATTGGTGCAATGGTGCATCGGGTGATTGAATTCCATTTTAAATATTTTTTTATGTTGAAGCTCTTGCAGTCAGAAACACATGGCGTCAGTGACTAGCAATACATCCATGATATTCTTATGTATTTATAGAAGTAATGGAATACAAGTTCTATACAACTATAGAGCAGTCAACGCGATGTGGACATATTAAGATGAATTGTTTGACTGCACTGTCGAAAGCATTTGCTCTGAATGCTTGAGTTGTTGGTGTATTCAAGGGACTATCAAAGCGTCATAAATATAGACATTTCATGGTTGTACACTCGTAGGTCTGTGATGGTGTGGTCAGTGTTTGTGGAAATTCAAAATTCTGATATCTTATGCAAAGCTGTGAAGATACTGAAAAAAGAAGCAATTACTATCTGTGTTGCATTAATGAAGTATTCTCTGTTAATACGACAAGTTTAGTGGGCCTAAATCTATGTGATATTGATATACTATGCGGTATGCGCCTTCTAATGCTGAAGATATTCATATTCCTGTAAAAATGGTTCTATAGCCCTTCGGTGAACATATCACTCAATGTGGATGGGGTTTCGCTGATCTAGTTTAGGGGTCAGCCTTACGCTTTACAGTGATTAGAACCTTTATGGGTGTTAATGCAGATCATGTGCTATTTTTACTTTTTTAGATTAAAGTTAAGAGTTTGAATCCTAATCTTTCAAACTCGAGCAATTTGGGTTGGTACAGGATTGTAGGATCATTGGACAGGGAGGCAAGTGCATAAAAACAGTCTCAGTAGTGTTGCTTCTTGACAGCTGGATTTATATTTATGTTTATCTCTTCATTTCATCACTCAACATTTCATCAGCATGAAACAGTAAAAGATTTGATTTACTGATTCATCTATGATTTTCTACAAGCTATTTGATCTGGACATTTTATTTGGTGCTCATAGAACTTTTGAAGTTAGTTAACTTATTTATTACTTCTGTCTGTATTTCAGTAGTTCCGTTGATTGATGTTCTCAATTGTTCATTGTGGTACTGTCCATTTGTTTTGTAGTTCCTGATGTCACGAAGGCAACATGGCAATCACTTGTTATAGAGAGCGAGATTCCTGTTCTTGTTGAATTCTGGGCTTCATGGTGTGGACCTTGCAAAATGATTGATCCAGTTATTGGTAAGCTGTCAAAGGAGTATGAAGGGAAGCTGAAATGCTACAAGCTCAACACCGATGAGAATCCAGACATAGCAAGCCAGTATGGCGTCCGGAGTATCCCAACCATGATGATCTTCAAGAACGGTGAGAAAAAGGACGCGGTGATCGGAGCAGTGCCTGAAAGCACACTGATCACATGCATCGAGAAGTTTACTGAGAGGTAAAACGCTGAATGGGCCTCCTCGACGGTTACTCGGCATTCCACGTCCATTGTTCTGTCAGATCATCGAAAACTCGACGTCATCTGCACAATCTTTCTGTACCTGCGTTCACTGTGTTTAGATAGTATTGGAACCTGGCTCTCTGTACCATCAATAAATAGAATCACACGAGTCTTATGGTGAAAATCCCAAGGAAGCCCTGTTTCATCTTGCCATTCTTTTGGGCTGTAGATAATATATGACGGGACTGTTAAGAGTCCTATTCTGTACTATCATATATCACATATTTCGTCAGTTGATGTGAAATCAGAGTATAAACTGATGAATGCGATCAGCTTTTCCCTTATAAACTGATGAATCCGTGAGACTATTTTCTAGATCTTGATCGTGAGCACTATTTCCCCCAATCATGTCGTTCAGTGATCTTTTTAGATGGCTGTGACCTGTGGGTGAGATGCAGGTGCGCTGTTTGGATGGAAGAGACTGATACCTCTTTTGATTTTTCTAGTCGTAATCAGAGTATGCTATTGATCGATCAAAACAAACAGAACCCTATCTGGTGACTACACTGTGCACTCACAGCAGGACCGAATATGTTTGTACATCTGATATTCTGAATCGATCACGTCGTCCCGAGGACCACGATAAGTGTTAAATCAGTGGGCGGAGAATTATCATTATTGGTGACATGACATTGCACCTCTGAGAGCATATCAACGTCATTTCCTAGTTTATCTGGTTCATTTTCCTGACTTGAATCGTGACAAGTATCCTCATTTGGGAAAGTATTTCTTCCAGCATGTCATCCGCAGTTGTTTTTTTAGCTTCGGCTTTTTAAAGGGGCGTGTTACGAGTCGGCCGGCTAATCTTTTCTAAATGATCTAAATGATCGGCCGGCTCGTTGGCCGTTAGATCCGGCATATCGTCGCCCTTCACCATCGTAATACAAGTCTTGTTAAAAAAAACTGTAGAAGAGGTCTTTTTGCAGATTTTTTTTTTCAACTTCAACTTTTGGCAACAAAGATGATGTTACGGGAGAAACTTGGATGTTGCAAAACAATCGGCAGGAGCCAGCGGCATGTCACGTGAGACGCGCGTTGTGCCAGCCAGGCAGCGAACGAACAGAGATCCAGTGACATGCCCATGGCATGTCACCACGGTAAGATGTCGTTGGATCGGAAATGAACAGCCCAGATCTCCTACTGTAGCAAAATCCTGTAGATGCGTACTGTTGGGATGTACTGTTCTTCGTTTCTCTGTAGACAAGTATTGTAGCATGTGTATTGCTTTCATGCACTATTCATATAAATCCATCCATTGATTCTTGATCTGACGGTGCAGAAAGGCGCGGATGTTTACCGTTACTGTTCATCTACAAACATGTCACCTTATTTCAATCCGCCAGAAAATCAGCCGGTTGAGGGGAATCGTTTCTCCTCTTTAAACGCCTCCTTGTTAGGTTTGTGTCCGATGCCTCATCTGGAGGACCTGCAACAGTACCTGATAACTTTTGGCAGCCAGTGATCTGCTGCCTCCTTAGGTTTGTGTCTGATACTCTATTTCTTCCCACCTCCTTCATTCATTCAAATGAAGCAGTCGGCGCACGCCGTAAACAGCGACCCTCCCCGTGGATTCATTCAATGCGCCGGACCATGACCCCTCCCCGCTCCTGGTCCCGTCCTCGACTCGACTCGTCGTTAGCTGCAACTGACAGAATATGGTTCGTTCTTCAATAACTATGCGGATCCACATCCGCTAAACAAAGCCCCCGGTGTCCGGCTCTGCAGGCTGGTGTTAAACGTGGGCGCACCGGCGCGCGGCGATCCCGTCGGATCCTAGCCCACATGGCTCCGCCACCAGCCGTGCGCCCTCGCCGTCGGCGCGGCGGAACGGCAGGCCGCCACGCCCTCTGCTCCCGCACCTACCGGGGCGCCCTAATGATTGCTCGTGCGCAAGTTGCATGATCACGCGCCTCCGTGGACCGGCGGGCGGGCGACCAGACGGAACACGCACCAACCGCCGTGCCTTATCGTCCCGGCTCCCGCGGCATGGGGACGCGACGACGCGCACGTAATATAAACTAGCCAGTGGCCACGCTGGGATTACACAAGTGACCTGGGGAACCAGCCCGGCCACCACCAAGGGGCAAGGGCACTGGCTCCCGGCCGGCCGAGGCGAACGTGCGAGGCTACGCGTCTCCGTAGATACTGCGCGTGTCCCAGCTCAGGAAGTCACCGCGCTCGGCCTCGGCGTATCCTGAGCTTGCGCCGTACGTGCGTCTGCACTGGCACTGGCACTGGCACTGCACGGCGGCGCACGGGGCGGGCACATGCCGGGCAGGCGGCGGCGTGTCCTGTCGTGCTCGCGCAGCGCAGCTGAACGGTCAAATTCAGACCCTTTTCATAAACTTTAGTCGGATCAAACCCGGTTGATTTTTTTTTGCGGATCTGATCCTTTTCCTATCACCACCCATCATGGCGGTAGGGTTATACAGCCTACCGCCAGCGTATGTGACGGTATGCTCCCGTCAGGCCAGACGAAACCGTCTGTCCAACTGACGTGGATGAGCACCTTACCGCCACTGACCCTGACGGTAAGGTGTAATAGCCTACCACCAGAGACCGTGGCGGTAGGGTCCCCAAAGCAATGAAACGCTTGAGTGGAGGCTGGTGGGCCCACCGGCCACCCATTCACCCCTAAATCCCTCTTCTTCCGCGAGCTGAGCTCCTCTCCCCTCTCTCATCCCATTCTTGCCACCACCAAATCCATCTCCATTGCTTGAGTTTTCTCCAGTGGATCCAGGCCAAATTCATCACTCAAGGTACCCCCCTCACTCTTTTTTTTGGTTGGTTGGAATCATCTCGTTTGGTGGCATGCTTTACTTTTATGCAAACCCTAGTTCATGTCATTTGTGTTTGAAATCCATGGATATGATGGATGATAGGGTTGTTTCTATGCTTTAGTATGACTAATTATCATGTTTGTAACACCGATCTATAGTTATTGTTAGGTATAGGGTTAAGGTTATGGTTAAGGTTAGGGTTAAGGTTAGGGTTGGGGTTAGGGTTAGGTATTGTCACTAAATAGAAGTTAGGGTTAATTAATGATAATGTGATATTATTGTTGTCGTTTCAATATAGTTAGGGTTCATATTATTGTTATTGTGATATTAGTGTTAGGGCTCATATTAGGTTGCCGTCCTATCCTCATTACAATTTTTTCAATGCATTTAGATGGATAGGCTTGTTAATGTACACCATTTGGATAAGGGGACATTTATGAAAGGCAATGCCGATGAAGATGAAGAATCCATTGTTTTTGATTCAAGCCCAACTTATGAGGATGTGGTTGTGAAAGTTAGGAAGGTGCTAGATTGGATTTGATCCAAATGTTGACGTTAAACTCATTGGAAGGTATGATGTTGGAGTGGGGGTGAAGTCTCGATTGAAGAGTATGCCTATCACCTCGGAATTGCATTGGAATGTTTACAAGGACAAAGTATTTGAATCGCAAGACAAATCTCTTGAATTGTTTGCCACCAAGGTTGAGCCTCCTTTGATGCAAATTGACTTGAACCGACATGTCTCTTCCACAAACAGTGTTGCAAGGGTGGAGGTGTATGTCCCCAATTCTTCTAGCCAACCAGCAAATGAAGCAGAGATTAATGATGGAGCTATGGTAATTCATGAGGAAGAGGTTCATGTTGATGCTGAAGCAGGCCATGTTGATGTTGCCGCAGGCCATGTTGATGCTGAAGCCGGCCATGTTGATGTTTATGAGGAAGCCGAAGAGATTCATTATACTCCCATTGGAGACCTGGATGTGTTTGTGCATCAGCAAGACATGGATTGTGACCTCCCCTACTGCCGTATGTATGGATATGACTCGGATGACGAGGGTCCGACGGAGGAATTGGACGAGGATGAATTCACTGCACAAGAGAATGCAATTTTCAAGCAGGTTACGAGGAAGGAAAGAGGGCCCCAATTGTTTCGTGATCTCACTCTTGCTGACAAGGATGTTGTTGATGGTGGCATGAGGCTGGGTTTGCTTGAACCAACACCGTGCCCAAAGATCGGTGACCCTAAACCCAAGGATGAGGACGAGAATGCTCATTTGAAGAAAGGCATCAAGTTCAGTTGCTTGGAAGAGTTCAAGATATGGTTGAGTGACTATGCTATCAGGAACCATAGGCCGTTTGTTGTTTGTCATTCCAACCAAAATCTGCGGTACATCATCAAATGTGACAAAGAAGGTTGCCCTTGGAAGGTTCATGGAAGAAAAATTCAAGAAACCGGGCAATGGGTCCTGAAGAGTTGTGTGGCCACTCACACGTGCTTACCGTCGGAGAAAGCTGACCGAAGCAAGGGACACTGCCAACTAATGTCAAAAAATTTAGGATACAAATTGTTGCCTCATGTAGCCCATGATCCAACCGTGAAGGTGAAGTTTCTCATGAGTATGGTTGACGAACGATTCGGATACCCGGTCAACTATGGGAAGGTATGGAAGGCGAAGGCAAATGCAATTAGGATGTTGCATGGTGATTATGAGGCCGCATACAATATTATCCCAAGGATGTTGGGAGCAATAGCACATAGGAACCCTGGCATGTGTCATGCGGTGGAGGAAAATGACGGAGTGTTTCACCGTCCGTTGTGGAGTTTTGGGCAATGCATCGAGGCATTCAAGCATTGTCGTTCGGTGTTGTCTATCGATGGCACATTCTTGACTGGGAAGTACAAGGGCACTCTAGTGGTGGCAATGGCTCACTCGTCCATAAATAACGTGTTCACAGTTGCATTTGCTTACGGGAGTGGTAGATGAGCACTCGAGTGTAGTCCTCGCCCGACTGGAACCGTACAAGAAAATCTGCAGGAGGCGAACATACTTCAACCATGACATCATTGTGGGAGATCCCGCATTGCGACTCTAAAGTAGCAACCACCTGTGCAGGGGACACGGTAGGCCGGTGCCCTTCCACTGTTCCCATGAGGGCACGACCGCACAACTTTTCATCAGCCCGATACATCCCTGTCGTGCGCTGGAGCACACAGCAACCGAACTCAGGCCTCAGCTCCGGCTCGCTGCGCATCCACTTCTCTGCCGGGAAGTACGCACCCCCTCCCTATTCTCCGGCATCTAGCTCTCTCGCTCGAACTGGTCCATCTAGAGATAGGTTGAAGTTAGTAGAAATGCATATATCACAAGGATACAAGTCGTAATAGTTCACAATCTCTACTTAATGAAATACAAAAATCTGTAAAACACAAACACAAAAATTACGAAAACAAGGGTTTACACTCAATCCGATAAGAAAGTCATATGAGATGATGGAATGCAGAAAAAAAATTAGTGGGGAAGGGGGATATACCTTGCCCGAGGAAAATAGCCCGGATCCACCGGACAAATCTCAAAGAACGAGGACGGATTTGGGGGGCCTTGAGGGGAGGATGGATGTGCAAGAGAGGGGAAGAGCTCGGGGAGGAAGAAGCGGGCAACAAATGAGTGGCTGGGAGTGGGTGGACTAGGCTTATCTAGCCACTTAAATGGTTAAGGACCCTACCACCAGAGGGGCTGGCGGTAGGCTATAGTACCCTACTGCCATCCTTCCTGGCGGTAGGCTGTACTACCCTACCGCCAACCTTCTTGGTGGTAGGCTTCTTTGTTGTCCCAAGCACATGGCAGCAAGGTGCACAACAGCAATTTCATAGAATACAGCAGGAAAATGCATCTTAACTGAGAGAAATATATAATTCGACATGATCATAACACTTTAGAGTTTGATAGAAGTTCAATAACGAGCACATTAGAGTTTGACATAACAATAGAAGTTCAACAACAAGATAAACAAGTAGTTTCAAATTCGACATGACGAAAAACTAAAAGTTCAACGTCCCGAACATAGTGACGAACTAAACAGCCATCAACCTTCCGCATCACATTCTTCCTCTCTTTGAGCCCCCCTTTCTAACAGTTTCTTGTGGCGATGAGGCACCTCTCTTTGAAACGGCTCGGTGAAAGTATATCTGAATGAGGGCGTGAAACCCTCCTCCTTTGGGAAACCCGTGGTGCATCTGGCATCTGTGAGATGTTCATCTCCTCCGCCTCCTCCTCCTATGAGTCCTCCTCTTCTTCGTCAGATTCGTTGACATGTGTAGAAGATACACCGGCATGATGGCTACAAGAAGCGGCAACTCCACTTGCCTGCATGGATGTGCCAGGAACATGCACATCGATGCTGGCAGGGGCTGCACACCCAAGCTTGGTGACTATCCTCCGACAGCGTGTTATGAAACGCTGCAATGACAACATTTCAACTCATTTTATCGAAAGATAAACGTTTGTGAAATAAGTAGTTAGACTGCTTACTTTCGTAGTCTCCCTCAGTGCCAGCTCGGGCTGCTGGAGTGCGTTCGAGCCTTCGATGATACTTCTGTTAAGCTCACGAGTCTGAAAATAAAACGAGGTTAAATGTGTGCATGATTTCAAATACATTATTGAGATAAATTGAAGTCAAACAAGGTGAAAAGACTTACCACTCGGTCAGTCATGGGGGCGTACTCTCTATGTGCACCTTGTGTACTTTTCACCATGATGTCGTAATCATCTTCCGCGTCACTGTCTTCAAGGGCTTCAACGAGATCTGCGTTGGTCCACCTCGGTCTCAAACGCAACCGATAACGCATTCTGTTGTTGTTGGGGAACGTTGCATGGGAAACAAAAAATTTCCTATGCACACACAAGATCTATCCATGGTGATGAGCATCTATGAGAGGGGGAGTGGATCTACATACCCTTGTAGATCGCTAAGCGAGAAGCGTTAAGAAACGCGATTGGTGTAGTCGAACGTCTTCGCGATCCAAATCGCCGAGCATCCCGCGATCTCATCAAGATCTGTCCCGCGATCCAATCAAGATCCATCCCGCGAACTCATCACGATCTGTCTCGCGGTCTTGATCACGGTCCTTCCGATCTAGCGTTGAATGGACGACACCTCCGCGTTCAGCACACGTACAGCTCGATGACGATCTCCGCCTTCTTGATCCAGCAAGAGGGAGTGGAGAGGTTGATGAGTTCTCCGGTAGCGCGACGGCGTTGTGGCGATGGTGGTGGAGCTATTCCAGCACGGCTTCGCCTAAGCACCGCTAAAAACCGATCTAGAGGAGAAACTGTGATCTAATGGAGAGGTAGCACGTGTCTATTAGGGTTAGCTTTTTCCTCTAAATCCTCTAGTATATATAGGAGGGAGGGAGGGGAGGAGGCAGCCTCAAACCCTCAAGGTTTGGTCGAAATTGGAGGTGGAGGAGTCCTACTCCAATCCTATTAGGAGTAGGATTCCTCCTTTCCACTTGGAAACTCTTTCCACCTCTCCACCTTTGGATTTTTTCCTTCTCAAACCACTCCAGTCGCATGGGCCATTAGAGGAGGCTTCGGCCAGCCCACCAGGGGCTGGTTTACCTCCTCCCACAGCCCATGTAGCCTCTTGGGTCGAAATACCTCTCCCGATGGTCCCCCGGTACACTACCGGCACTCCCGATACACTACCGATGAGCCCAAAACTTTTCCGGCGACCAAAACAGGACTTCCTATATATCAATCTTTACCTCCGGACCATTTCAGAGCTCCTCGTGACGTCCGGTATCTCATCCGGGACTCCGAACAACCTTCAGTCACCACCATACATAACTCTATACTATCGAAACATCACCGAACCTTAAGTGTGCACACCCTACGGGTTCGAGAACTATGTAGACATGACCGAGACACCTCTATGGTCAATAACCAATAGCGGGACCTGGATGCCCATATTGGTTCCTACATATTCTACGAAGATTTTTATCGGTCGAACCTCTATGTCAAGGATTCAGCTAATCCCGTATGATGTTCCCTTTGTTCTTCGGTATGTTACTTGCCTGAGATTCGATCATAGGTATATCCATACCTAGTTCAACCTCGTTACCGGCAAGTCTCTTTACTCGTTCCATAATACAAGATCCCGTGACTAACACTTAGTCACATTGCTTGCAAGGCTTATTGTGATGTTGTATTACCGAGTGGGCCCTGAGATACCTCTCCATCACACGAAGTAACAAATCCTAGTCTTGATCCATGCCAACCCAACAGACACCCTCGGAGATACCTGTAGAGCATCTTTATAGTCACCCAGTTACATTGCGATGTTTGATACACATAAGGTACTCCTCCAGTGTTAGTGAGTTGCATCATCTCATGGTCATAGGAACAAATACTTGACATGTAGAAAACAGTAGCAATAAACTGACACGATCATATGCTACGTTTTTAGTTTGGGTCTTGTCCATCACATCATTCTCCTAATGACGTGATTCCGTTATCAAATGACATCTCATGTCCATGACTAGGAAACCATAGCCATCTTTGATCAACGAGCTAGTCTATTAGAGGCATACTAGGGACATGGTGTTGTCTATGTATCCACACATGTATCTGAGTTTCCGATCAACACAATTATAGCATGGATAATAAACGATTATTATGAACAAGGAAATATGATAATAACCAATTTATTATTGCCTCTAGGGCATATTTCCAACAGTCTCCCACTTGCACTAGAGTCAATAATCTAGTTCACATCACCATGTGATTCGCATTGTTATGAATCTAACACCCAATGAGTTTTGGGCTCGATCATGCTTTGCATGTGAGATAGGTCTTATAGTCAACGGATCTACGACATTTAGATCCGTGTGTACTTTGCAAATCTCTATGTCAAACTGTAAACACTGCTACCACACTCCACTTGGAGCTATTCCAAATGGCTGCTCTGCTATACGTATCCGGATTGCTATTAAGAGTCATCCGAATTGGTGTCAAAGGTTGCATCGACGTAACTCTTTACGACGAACTCTTTATTACCTCCATAATCGAGAAACATTTCCTTTGTCTTTAGTTACTAAGGATGATCTTGACCGCTGTCCAGTGATCCACTCCTGGATCACTCTTGTACCCCTTGACGGACTCATGGCAAGGCACACACAGGTGCGGTACACAGCATGGCATACTATACAAAGCCTATGGCTAAGGCATAGGGGACGACATTCATCCTTTCTCTTTCTTCTGCCATGTTCGAGCTTCGAGTCTCACTCAACTTCACACCTTACAAAGCAAGCGAGAACACTTCTCTCTGACTGATTCATTTTGAACTCTTTCAAAATCTTGTCAAGGTATGTACTCATTCATAGTCTCATCAAGCATCTTGATCTATCTCTATTGATCTTGATGCTCAATAATTAGGTAGCTTTATCCAGGTCTTCCTTTGAAAAACTCCTTTCAAACAACCGTTTATGCTTTCCAGAAATTCTACATCATTTCTGATCAACAATATGTCAACCACATATGCTTATCAGAAACTCTATAGTGCTCCCACTCACTTTATTGCAAATACAAGTTTCTCATACACTTTGTATAGACTCAAAAACTTTGATTACCTCATCAAAGTGTATATTCCAACTCTGAGATGCTTGCTTCAGTCCATAGAAGGATCACTGAAGCTTGCTCACCTTTTAGCATCCTTAGGACTGACAAAAACTTTTGGTTGTATCACATACAACTTTTCCTCAAGTAAATTGTTAAGGAAACGATGTTTTGTCATCCATCTGCCAGATTTCATAATTGAAAAATGCAGCAACTGCTAACATAATTCCAATAGACTTTAGCATCGCTACGAGTGAGAAAGTCTCATCGCAGTCAACTCTTTGAACTTGTCGGAAACTTCTTTGTGACAAGTCGAGCTTTATAAATGGTGACGTTTACCATCAGCGTCTGTCTTCATCTCAAAGGTCCATTTGTACTCGACGACCTGCCGTGCAACGAGCAAGTCTACCAAAGTCTATACTTGGTTTTCATACATGGATCCTTTCTCGGATTTCATGGCCTCTAACCATTTGTCGGAATCCGGGCCCATCATCGCTTCTCCATATCTCGTAGGTTCATCGTTGTCCAACAACATGACCTCCAAGACAGGGTTGTCGTACCACCCGGGAGCAGTACGCATCCTTGTCGACCTACGAGGTTTGATAGTAACTTGATCTGAAGCTTCATGATCATCATCATTTACTTCCTCTTCAACTGACGTAGGTTCCACAGAAACATGTGTCTGCGCTGCGCTACTCTCTGGTTGAAACATAGGTTCAACAACCTCATCAAGTTCTATCTTCCTTCCACTCAGTTCTTTCAAGAAAAAGTTTTTCTTGGGAAAGGACCTGTTTTAGCAACAAACACTTTACGCTTGGATCTGAGATAGAAGGTTCACCCAACTATTCTTAGGGTAATCTATGAAGATGCATTTGTCCGCTTTGGGTTCGAGCTCATTAGGTGAAAACATTTTTCCACACAAGCGTCGCAGCCCCAAACATTAAGAAATGACCGCTTAGGTTTCTATCAAACCATAATTCACACGATGTCATCTCAACGGATTTGGATGGTGCCCTATTTAAAGTGAATGTAGTTGTCTCTAATGCATAACCCCAAAACTATAGTAGCAAAACAATAAGAGACATCATAGCCCGCACCATATCCAATAGAGCACGACTATGACATTCGTAAACACCATCACACTATGGTGTTCCAGGTGGCGTGAGTTGTGAAACGACTTTCACATTGTCTAAAGTTGTATGCCAAACTCGTAACTCAGATATTCACCTCCACGATCATATCGCAGACATTTTTATCTTCTTGTCACGATGATCTTAAACTTCACTCTGGATTTGCTTAAACTTTTCAAACGATTCAGACTTGTGTTTCATTAAGTAAACATACACTATATTTACTCAAATCATCAGTGAAGGTAAGAAAATAACGATATCCACCGCACGCTACAAGACTCATTGGATTGCATACATCAACATGTATCATTTCCAATAAATCACTTGCCCGCTCCATCAATCGGAAAACGGGGTCCTTAGTCATCTTGCCCAAGAGGCATGGTTCGCATGTCTCAACCGATTCGAAATCGAACGAGTCCAAAGATCGATCAGCATGGAGTTTCTTCATGCGCTTTATACCAATATGACATTTAGCGGCAGTGCCACAAGTATGTGGTACTATCATTATTAACTTTGTATCTTTTGGCATCTATGTTATGAACATGTGTATTACTATGATCAAGATTCAACAAACCATTCTCACCGGGTGCATGACCATTGAAGGTATTATTCATGTAAACAGAATAACAATTATTCTCTAACTTAAATGAATAACCGTGTTGCAATAAACATGATCTAATCACGTTCATGCTCAATGCAAAACACCAAATAATATTTATTTAGGTTCATCACTAATCCCGAAGGTAGAGAGAGCGTGCGATGTCGATCACATCAACCTTGGAAACATTTCCAACACACATCATCACCTCACCCTTAGCTAGTCTCCGTTTATTCCGTAGATTTTACTTCGAGTTACTAACATTTAGCAACTGAACCGGTATCCAATACCCTGGTACTATTAGGAGTAATAGCAAGGTACACATCAATAACACGTATATCAAATACACTTGTGTTGACGTTGCCAACCTTCTTATCTACCAAGTATCTAGGGTTGTTCCGCTTTAGTGACCACTCACCTCATAATAGAAGCACTTAGTCTCGGGTTTGGGTTCAACTTTGGGTTGCTTCACTGGAGCAACAGCTGACTTGCCATCCGTGAAGTTTCCCTCTTTGCCCTTCTCGAAACTAGTGGTTTTACTAACCATCAATACTTGATGCTCCTTCTTGATTTCTACGTTCGCGGTGTCAAACATCGCGAACAGCTCAGGGATCATTATTTCTATCCCTGGCATTTTATAGTTCATCAGCAAGTTCTAGTAGCTTAGTGACACTGACTTGGAGAACTATATCAATCACTATCTTATCTGGAAGATCAACCCCCACTCGATTCAAGCGATTGTAGCACCCAGACAATCTGAGCATATGCTTAACGATTGAGCTATTCTCCTTCATCTTGCAGGCGAAGAATCTTGTTGGAGATCTCATATCTCACAACATGGGCACGAGCTTGAGATCCCAATTTCAGCTCTTAGAACATCTCATATGTTCCGTGACGTCCAAAACGTTTTGGAGCCTCAATTCTAAGTCGTAATGCATGACACACTAAACTATCAAGTAGTCATCGGAACGTGCCTGTCAGATGTTCACAACATCTACAAATGACGCTAGAGGGGGTGGCGCACTGAGCGGTGCATTAAGGACATAAGCCTTTTGTGCAGCAATGAGGACAATCCTTAGATCACGGACCTAGTCCGCAATATTGCTACCATCATCTTTCAACTCTATTTCTCTAGGAACATATAGAAATTCAAGGGAGCTACAACGTGAGTTAGTAATCTATAACATAATTTTGCAAAGACACTACTGACTATGTTGATAATGAGTTCAATTATTCATATTACTTAAGAACTCCCAACCAAATTGACATCCCTCTAGTCATTCGAGTGATACATGATCCAAATTCACCAACTCAAGTCCGATCATCACGTGAGTTGAGGTGGTTTCAATGGTGAACATCATAATGTTGATCATATCTAGTATATGACTCATGTTCAACCTTTCGGTCTCTTGTGTTCCAAGGCCATGTATGTACATGCTAGGCTCGTCAAGTTTAACCCGAGTGTTCTGCATGTGCAACACTGGCTTGCACCCGTTGTATGTGAACGTAGAGTCTATCACACCTGATCATAACGTGGTGTCTCGACACGACGAACTTTCGCAACGGTGCACACTCGAGGAGAACACAATTTATCTTGAAATTAAGTGTGGGATCACCTTATAATGCTACGGTCGTCCTAAGAAAAACAAGGTGCATAAAAGGATTAACATCACATGCAAATCATAAGTGACATGATATGGTCATGAACTTGTGCTTTTGATCTCCATCTTGAAAGCACCGGCATGATCTCCATCGTCACCGACATGACACCATGATCTCCATCATATTGATCTCCATCAACGTGTCACCATCGGGGTTGTCGCGCCCACCATGATTCTACTACTATTGCTACCGTTTAGCGATAAAGTAAAGCATTACATAGCGCTTAATGATTGACACGCAGGTCATACAATAATTAAAGACAACCCTATGTCTCCTGTCGGTTGCCGTACTCATCGGCATGCAAGTCGTGATATTCTATACAACACATGATCATCTCATACATAACATATATCTCATCATGTAATTGGCCATATCACATCACAGCATACCCTGCAAAAACAAGTTAGACGTCTTCTAATTGTTGTTGCATGTTTTACGTGACTGCTATGGGTATCTAGCAAGAACAATTCTCACCTACGCATAAACCACAACGGTGATACATAAGTTGCTTTTCAACCTTCTCAAGGACCGCCTTATTCGAATCCGACCCAACTAAAGTAGGAGAAACAGACACCCGCCAGCCATCTTTGTGCAACGAAGTTACACGTCAGTCGATGGAACCGGTCTCTCGTAAGCGTACGAGTAAGGTTGGTCTGGGACGCTTCATCCCACAATACTGCTGAACCAAAATACTACCAAGGGAGGAAGCAATCTAAGCATCAACGCCCACAAACTCTTTGTGTTCTACTCGAGATCTCATCTACACATAGACCTAGCTCATGATGCCAATGTTGGGGAACGTTGCATTGGAAACAAAAAAAAATTCTACGCACACACAAGATCTATCCATGAGGATGAGCATCTATGAGAGGGAGAGTGGATCAACATACCCTTGTAGATCGCTAAGCGGGAAGCGTTAAGAAACGCGGTTGGTGTAGTCGAACATCTTCGTGATCCAAATCGCCGAGCATCCCGCGATCTCATCACGATCCCTCCCGCGATCCAATCATGATCCGTCCCGCGAACTCATCAAGATCCATCCAGCGATCTCATCACGATCCGTCTCGCGATCTTGATCACGGTCCTTCCGATCTAGCGCCGAATGAACGACACCTCCGCGTTCAGCACACGTACAGCTCGATGACGATCTCTGCCTTCTTGATCCAGCAAGAGGGAGCGGAGAGGTCGATGAGTTCTCCGGCAGCGCAACAGCGTTGCGGCGATGGTGGTTGGGCTATGTTAGCAGGGCTTCACCTAAGCACCGCTGAAAACCGATCTAGAGGAGAAACTGCGATCTAGAGGAGAGGTAGCACATGGCTATTAGGGTTAGCTTTTTCTTCTAAATCCTCTAGCATATATAGGAGGGAGGGAGGGGAGGAGGCAGCCTCAAACCCTCAATGTTTGGTCGAAATTGGAGGTGGAGGAGTCCTACTCCAATCCTATTAGGAGTAGGATTCCTCCTTTCCACTTGGAAACTCTTTCCACCTCTTCACCTTTGGATTTTTTCCTTCTCAAACCACTCCAGCCGCATGGTCCCTTAGAGGAGGCTTCGGCCAGCCCACCAGGGGCTGGTTTACCTCCTCCCACAGCCCATGTAGCCTCTTGGGTCGAAATACCTCTCCCGATGGTCCCCCGGTACACTACCGGTACTCCCGATACACTATCGATGAGCCCAAAACTTTTCCGGCGACCAAAACAGGACTTCCTATATATCAATATTTACCTCCGGACCATTCTGGAGATCCTCATGACGTCCAGGATCTCATCCGACACTCTGAACGACCTTCGGTCACCATCATACATAATTCTATACTACCGAAACATCACCGAACCTTAAGTGTGCAGACCCTGCAGGTTCGAGAACTATGTAGACATGACCGAGACACCTCTACGGTCAATAACCAATAGCGGGACCTAGATGCCCATATTGGTTCCTACATATTCTACGAAGATCTTTATCGGTCGAACCTCTATGTCAAGGATTCAGTTAATCCCGTATGATGTTCCCTTTGTTCTTCGGTATGTTACTTGCCCGAGATTCGATCATAGGTATCTCCATACCTAGTTCAACCTCGTTACCGGCAAGTATCTTTACTCATTCCATAATACAAGATCCCGTGACTAACACTTAGTCACATTGATTGCAAGGCTTGTTGTGATGTTGTATTACTGAGTGGGCCCTGAGATACCTCTCCGTCACACGGAGTAACAAATCCTAGTCTTGATCCATGCCAACCCAATAGACACCCTCGGAGATACCTGTAGAGCACCTTTATAGTCACCCAATTACGTTGCGATGTTTGATACACACAAGGTACTCCTCCGGTGTCAGTGAGTTGCATGATCTCATGGTCATAGGAACAAATACTTGACATGTAGAAAACAGTAGCAATAAACTGACACGATCATATGCTACGTTTGTAGTTTGGGTCTTGTCCATCACATCATTCTCCTAATGACATGATCCCGTTATCAAATGACATCTCATGTCCATGACTAGGAAACCATAGCCATCTTTGATCAACGAGCTAGTCTATTAGAGGCATACTAGGAACATGGTGTTGTCTATGTATCCACACATATATCTGAGTTTCCGATCAACACAATTATATCATGGATAATAAACGATTATCATGAACAAGGAAATATGATAATAACAAATTTATTATTGCCTCTAGGGCATATTTCCAATAGTTGTCATACCAGGCCAGATGTGTTTCCTTCAATTGCCTCATATTAGACGGTGTCATATCGGTCTCCATGTAAGTTTCCCTCTCCATCCACATCTTGACATATGTTGCATGGTGTTGTCCCCAATCAATAACACTTTGATTATTCTGCCGCCTTAACCTACATACAACAAGAACCAACAAAGAATAAGAAAAAAATGTATAGCGTTGGTTAAAAGAGCTTCAGTTATGTTACTCGCTCGTGGAGCTCGAATCCACCCGTGCTTGCGTTCGCCGGTGGGGCGAGTGGCCTCATAACAAATTGCAATGCCACTCGATGCGGTAGATGCCACTCGACAGCATAAATGCATATGAGGGGTACCTGATCCGCCAAAGATGGTGGTCCCTCGTACACATCTCGTTCAATGTAAAATCCCTAATTGTCTCGTAAGGCCTCCAATTAACCTATAAAAGAGCTAGTTAGTCGATGCAATGTTTTCTATGATCAGCTGACATAAGATGATGGGTATGTATACCTGACGATATGTGAGGTTGTCCATCTCGTTGATGAAGCTCCTGTACAAGGAATTTTGCTTGCTCCCAAACATTCTAACTTTGTCCCAGGAGAATGCCACAATCGGGAGTCGAGAGGCAACTTGGTCCTCCCACTGTATCGGGTCTTCATCATCAAGGCCTATCCATGGTATCGGGTTTTTGGTGTCCCTTTCACGATGTCCAAATGGGATACGCTCCCACATCCAAATAGATAGGTCCCAAATACATCCGCCCATGCATGGTCTCGCACTGGTTTTCCTATAGGCATCATCGAGCTGCAAACAAACATTTCATTCCTGGTTAGCTTTGCCAATATTATGATGTACTACCATGATTGATGAGAGTTGCACTTACTTGACAGTACAAATAGGCGAGACCAGCTGACCCCAACTGTAATGCTGGTCCCAATCGGCCAAGAAATCAATATACATCCAAGGAGCAACGTCGCCGGATGTATCTCCGAAAACAACCTGTGTTAGATGCCACACATATGCTCGCGCGTACCGCTCCACTATCTTCGGGTCGGCATCAGCCGGGCATCCGGACCTATTGGCCTCGAGCCAGGAGAATGAGACGCCGTTCATCCTATTTTCTTTCTTTCCCTCTATAGTAAGAGAGGTAGAGCAGTCATCGATGAGAGCGGTAACCCTCGCACGCCAGTTCTTGTTGTCCACACGTCCGGTGAGAGCCTGACCCTCTATGGGAAGCCCTGTGATCATGACGAAGTCCTCGAGCGTCACAGTCATCTCGCCACAAGGGAGATGAAAGTTGTGTGTCTCCGGCCGCCAATGATCAACCAAAGGCGTGAGAGTTGCATGGTTCATGATCGGCGGCATGCGTTTGAACTGAAGGACAAACGGTAGGAGGCTGGCACGCTCGAAGAATGTCTCATAACGGTCGTCATATGCCATCTGGGTACCCTTCGCGTGACTCCTCATTTGAATGACCGTAAGTGTCTGTGAAAATTTAACAATTATGTTAGCATGGTAATTTATCTAAGATACAATTACATGAAAATTGTTATGGCTTCAATCATTACCTCTCCATTCTCGAGAGAACGGGCACGGTGCTTCTTGTCAAAAGCCATGTCAAGTCCCGTATACACACGCCCATTGGGCTCGGCCATCCTAACATAATATACAATTATTAGAATTGTTTGACATGGTGGCATTCATATTTATATTTATGAATTGTTTGACAACATCTACCATAATCACAAATGATGCAAAAACAATATCCTACCAATCCATAGCATACTAAAAACTTCAATCCTATCATCAAGACAACAAAGATACTACATCATAGCATACTAAAAACATCAAACAAAATCAAAATTTTAAAAAATACAAGACCTAGGGTTGCACCTAGTGGCAAATATAACTAAAATACTACACAGTTTTTGCAAAAAGTATTTGGAGGGATTGAAGGAGCTTACGAGCCTCTTCGTTTTGCCCCAAAGAACCGCAAAAAGGGTGGAACGGAGACGGAGATCGAAGAAGGGGATCGGGAGGAGGAGAGAGGCGCCGCCGGCTTCTGTTCGTGCAAGGAGGAGAGGTTGAAGATGGGTGGGTGGGGCCCGCCCAAAAGGCCATGGGAGGATAAGATCTGGGACCCTACCGCCATGACCTCTAGCGATAGGCTATTACACCCTACCGCCAGGGTCAGTGGCGGTAGGGTGCTCATCCACGTTAGCTGGACACACGGTTCCGTCTGGCCTGACGGGGGCCTACCACCACACACGCTGGCGGTAGGCTGTATAACCCTACCGCCATGACGGGTGGCGGTAGGAAAAGGGTCAGATCCGCAAAAAAAATTCAACCAGGGTCAAATCCGGCTGAAGTTTGCGAAAAGGGTCAAAACAGTGAATTTGACCCAGCTGAATAGTGAACAGGAAGGAGGCCAGCGCTAGCCCGACACCATATGACGTCGCTACTACGGCTCCCTCCACTGGACGAAATCACTGCTTTGACCTTGTCAGTCATTTATGTCACAAAATGAACTCCACAGGAAAATATTTTATGATCTGACCCTTTTAGAAATGTCAGGCACCACGGCGTTGCCAACGCATGGAGAAACGCCAACTACACCGGCGTTTCCACGGGACATAAAAACGCCGTCCCCGGCAGCGTTGCTTCCCTGGCCCACAGTCAGGTACAACACGTGTTGTATTGTGACGTGGCAGGTTGGAAACGCCGACCACGACCGTGTTTCGAGAAACGCCAGGCTCCCTTGGAGTTTCTTATGCAGATATTTTATTTGGCCACGGGGCTCTCATCCACCACTCACCATTCACTCACTTCTCCCCCATTGGCCTATCCTGAGCTTCCTCTCTTATCTCCCTTTCCCCCTCACTATCCCCCTCTCGAATCCTTGGAAATTGATCGGGTTTCTCCATGGATCCGGTGTCTTTTCCGTTCCTTGAGGTAACCTCCTCCATCTCACAAAATTTTATTGGTTGAATTCTTCTATTTGGATTGTTTTGTTCATGAGGTAACCCTAGTTTTGAACATTGTGGTTGTTATATGATGTTCATGCTTATTGTTGTTTCACAAGTGTGGCATTGTGATAAGATTTAGGGTTAGGGTGTAATGTTAAGATTCAGTGTTAGAGTTATGTCTTATGTTAATATTTAGGGTTAGGGTTAATGCTTATTTTGGATGGACAAAGTTGTTGTTAGTGGTTTTGATAGCAATGTGTTGCATTTCTTGTACTTATGTTTGAACTTTTTAGATGGAAAAAATTGTGAACTTCATTATGTTGACAAAGAGGCATTCATGAATGTTGATATTGATGACAAGTATGAGGAAGTGTTGATATTTATTGAGAGTCCTAGTTATGAAGAGGTTGTGGAAGAAATACGAACAAGATTAAAGTGGGTGGATGCAAGTGACCAAGTTGAATTAGTAGGAAGATATGATGTTGGATCGGCACACAAGTGTCGAATGAAGACAATGCCTATCAGGTCCAATTTGCATTGGGTTGCATATAAGGAGGTTGTTGCATCATCGACAATCAAGTCACTCGAAGTGTTTGCAAGTAAGGTGGTGAAGGATCCTCTCTTTGAAGTTGACTTGAACTAAACCTTGATAAAAATGCAAAAGAAACGCCAATTGGCACAGAGTTCTGCTCTGCAAGCAACATCAAGCCAGATGGCGTTTCCACGCGTCCAGAAACGCCAACGCCGGTGGCGTTGCCACTCCACATGGAAACGCCAATTGTTGCCTTGGCGTTCCTGTAAGACAGGTTCTGCGAGAACGACTATGAGGGAACATTTCCACGTGGCCTCACAATGCCAACGGGCCCTGGTGTTTGATCTTCACCTTGAAATGCCAACCGTCCTGGCGTTTCCAGCATACTTGGTAGCCTTGCAGAATTTTAGCTACAATTATCAACATAACAACATAAAAATTATCAACGACACGGCAATTTCACCTGCAGTATATTTGACACCATAATTTTTATACATGCCAAGTTCACAAGAAACATAACAAGTTCATAACATACATGACAAGTTCACAAGAAACATAACAAGTTCACAACATACATGACAAGTTCATCAGACATAAAGCTTAGCTACATGACAAGCATACATCACTTTACTTCCTCCCTCTTTTCGCAGCGAGCTTCCCCTTATTGACGTAGCCCTCTGGAGTGTTCTTCCATTGTGTACGTCGGGTTGCTCGTGAGCTAGCTCGTCGTGCTTGTTCTGACGGCTGAGAAGGTTGAGTTGGCTGCGGAGCACCTTCCATTAGCTCAATATAGTCCGGATCAACATCTTCGTCCGTCTCCTCTTCCTCTTCCTCTTCCTGAATACGTGGTCGACTCGAAGAAACATGAGCTCCACTTGAAGAATCACGAGATCGAATCGAAGATGCACGAGTCGAAGAAAGCACATCCATTGTATACTGAGCGCGTGCCCGCACATCCGTCGATGAACGACCATGGAAAGAAAGTAAAACGGCTAGGGTGCGGCAACGATTCACGACCTTCTGCACAAGGAAAGACATTGACATGTTAATATGCCACATCACTCAGTAAGAAAGAATGTACCACAACAAGGCATCTAACCTGCAGAGTACTCCTAACAAGTCTGTCCGTTTGTGGATGAGGAGCATGACCAAGCACCACATTACTGTCATCGATACATCTCCATAGCTCCGTGCCCTGAATAAAAAAATGTGCCACATCACTCACAAATAAACGATAAATGTTCATTAGAATGAAAAGAGACATACCACTCGGTCATGCAGAGGGCCATAATCTAAGTGCGCTCCAATGGTTTCCCTAATAGAGTTGTTGAATGCACCATCAACAACCTCACTTGGCATTACGTCCAAACAATCGGCACGAGTCCAAGCACCCTTGTGGATAACTCTGTACTCTTTGCAAAGCCACTCCAAATGCCTTAAATATGCCTCCTCCTCGTTGTCGGGTGTGTGATCAGTTTCAATTCGAGCATTCCTTTGGGTATTCCACATGTCCACCCACATAAGGTGGTGATCCTCCCAATTCGTGACATTATTGTTGTTTTGTCGGCTCGTCCTACAAAGCATGACAAGAATACATCAAATGCATTTGTCACCATTCGTGTTTGACATTGATAAACATGTGTTACCAAAAACTCTCACCTATGTAGCAACACACTTGTCTCAACGTATTCCGGCGGGGTGCGTTGTTGTACTCCAAATTGCTTTGAAACACGATGTGGAAGATGCCACTCGACCGCAAAAAAACATATCATGGGGCACCACACACGCCATAGATGTTGGTCACGAAAGCACATGTTGCTTAAAGGGAATTGCCTAAGTACCATGTATGGCTTCGAATTGACCTACATATGAACGTTTCACTAGCTTGTCCAAAAAAACCACAAGAAGGGCAAAGCTTGTGGATAATTACCTGATTATAAGTCAGCATGTCCAGCTCGCTTATGTATGCCTTGTACCGCCCCATGGCCGTGGTGGAAGACACTTGCACATTAGCCCATGTGTGTGCGATAGTGGGGTACCGCTCCTCATCCCCGTCAAAAGGCCAGTCCCAAGGTTCATCCGGAGCAATGGTGATGTTACGGCCTACAGGGATATGCTCCCACATCCAAATCTATAGGGCCCAAACAAAACCACCAAGACTCGATGTTGGCTTACTCCTCATACATGCTCCGTCCAACTGCACATTTGTTCAAACGTTAAACGATCGCACACAAACATATATTTAAAATAATGAAATGCATCTTACTAAGCATTACCTGACGGTACAAGAAAGCTAGTGCCGCTGCCCCCCAACTCCACTTAACATCCCAGTTAAGAAGAGGGTCCAAGAACATCCATGAGGCCGTGTCCCCCGTGCCATCCGAAAACACCACTTGGGTCAAAAGATTCCATAAGTAAGCCCTGTCATGCATCTCCACAACAACCGGACTGGCTTCCTCTGGGCACTCATAAAAATGTTGTGTTATCCACGAGAACAACACACTGGATGGCCTAGGATCCTTCTTGGTTTCATGAGTCCATCGTGGTGGTTCAACACCAACCAAACCTGCAACCCGTTGTCGCCACCCCTCAGACTTCACCTTCCCGGTAAGAGGCCTGCCCTCGATCGGTAGCCCGGAGATCATCGTAATATCCTCTAAAGTGATGGTCATCTCACCAAGAGCAAAGTGGAAAGAGTGCGTCTCCAGCCTCCAACAGTCCGTAAGTGCGGTAATGGTCGTCGAGTTCAGTCATGGTGGTGTGCCTTTAAAGTTGAGCACAAACTGAAGAAGATCCATTCTTCTAAAATAAGGCTCGTATCGACGGTCATATAAAAGAGATTCACGTGGGTTGTGGCCCCTCAAACGAAGAACCGGTGGAACCTAAACAAACAAACGCATAATTTGTTACTTGTCACAATATGAAAATGAACCAAAATAGAAAGATTATCATCAAGGCTCGGATAATTACCTCCCCTCTTTCCACTAGCACCGCACGATGCTTCTGCTCATAGAAATCATCAAGGCCCGGATATTTATCCAGCACAAACATCCTACATAATAGGAACAAATAATTTTAGGATTCAACATAATACATTTTTTACCTATAAATGTAAAATTCACAAGTATCAAATGATACAAAGTGTGCACGCACACATCTATGTAGTCAAAAATATTTAGGATGAACACATAGCAAATATAACAATCAAGTAATATGCATTCACCATTACACTTGCAACTATAGAAAATACATAAATTTACATCATATTTCGCAATGCACTCATCCTTGGCCAGCCCTCATCCTTACTACTAAATCATATGATACTAAACAACTAAATCATCACCAAATTTTGTTTTACTTGAAAACCTAGGTTGCACCTTGTGCCAAAAAAATCTCCAAAAATACGAAGTTATTGGAAAAAGTGATTGGAGGGATTGGAGGAGCTTACCGGCCTCTTCGATTTGCCCCAAAGATCCGCAGAAATGGTTGAGGGAAGAGAAAGATCGAAGGGGGGGATCGAGAGGAGGAGAGAGGCGTTTCTCGTCTTGTTTTCGCGGCGAGGGGAGGAGGAGGAAATGGCTGATGGGCGGGTGGGCCTAGATAAATATCGGGCTAAGAAACGTCAGGGTCCTTGGCGTTTCGGAGTCAGGAGGAAACGTGGAGTGGCTCGGCGTTTTTGACGTGTAGAAACGCGGGCTTGGACGATGTTTCTTTGTTCTCCAGCAACGCGCAGCGGGATGGCGTTTTTTCTTTGACTGGCAACGTCGCGGTGTCTAGCGTTTCTAAAAGGATTGGATCGTAAAATAGTTTCATGTAAAGTTCATTTTGTGATGTTAATGATTGATATGGTCAGAACAGTGATTTCGGCCCCCTCCGCTCTAGCTCTCCGTCCGCTCGGCTAGGGGAGCACACTGGTTGGGAGAAACCGGAGGCGATTGGCTGTCCAGGCCAACAGGACAGGAGCACCGTGCGCGGTGACCGCGACAATTCACTGCCCGCAAGCCTATCTGCCTAGGATGACTGTGCCCTGCGTCTGCGTAGACCGTAGTAGTACCATCGTACGTACCCCCGTACTAATTTTCAGGGCTATATCTCGCGGGCACGTGTCCTTGCACCGACGCGATCATGACAAGGTTGAGCCCGGTTAAAACCAAAGGTTGAACATGGCACATGGTTTGTCTCTTTCCGCTTACTCCTCACTCAGTGACTCGGCGTGACTTCAGCTAGAGCTTATCCTCGGTGGGCGGGGTAGCAAACGACATTGCTTGTTTGCTTGCGATCATGTCACAAATATCTGCTTTCCGCCTCAGTGGGGCACGATAAGGGGGCTAGAAAATCGCGTCCTTTAGAAAGTTTTTTTAATTAATTAGACGAATAAGTAGGAGCCGTGATTGCCGGGTTGGTGGTAATCATTGCGCTGGTATCTACATGTTTGACATGGCCAAACATAATCTTTCAAGGATACCATATTCTTGGCCACGTCCACATATAGAATTTCAACTCATGAAAATAATGGACGCTTGCGTGCGCAGGCTACCGATCGCTCGCAAGTCACGACTACACCGAGGGCACATTAAGTTGCGCGCCCGTGTCGCGCGCTAGATCACCAAACAAAGCCGGACGGCACGGGCATGCCTTATCTTATCTCCATTCAACATGTCATATCACATTTGCAATTTGGCAACTGGCAACGAAGCACAAGTGGCTGAAGGATGAGCTAGTGAAGCAATTACAAATATGATCCTTGCGGAAACATCAAAACCGAATGGCGCCAACTTTGCGTCTCTTTCCACGTCCACTTTGGGATTTCCCCTCGTCTGTTCGATCAGTTCGATGCGCAGTGTTGGTAAGATTATACTGTATTTTTGTTACCGTGGTGAATTCTTAAGGTGGACGATGGGCTATTATTACTAGGTTGCAGTGTGGTTACAGTTGCCAAATGACCACGTACGACGTATCAAAAAAAAAATGACCACGTACGAATCACGATCGGTATCTTCTGCCTGTGTTTTATGTTGAGAACCGACATTAACGAAGAGTCATTAGCGAAATGTTCTTAGGAAACGTAATTAACGGTTACCAGTGTTCAAAACCCATTTGTCTGTATAGGCACCTCTTTGTATAGACACTTTCATAATGCATTTCAAATCTTGTATAAATATGTAATTCTTAATCAATGAAAGCATCGGATCATTCGTACAATCACTTTCACTTTGACCATGCCGATTGAGTTTTTCTTTTCATTTCGAGTTAAATGATACATGTCGTAGACGAGTAAGAGCATGTTTGGGGCTTCTTTGCTCCTTAAAATTCAGTATCGCTTTAAAAAGCACAAACCAAATGGGGTAGCTTCACGAAACGTTTCTCCGCAGAAATAAATATAAATATGTGGTACAATTTTTGCTTTTCTACGAAGTTCTTCAAGGGGTGCTCCAATAAACTCTAGAAGCTAGAGTTGGGGAGAAATTACCCACCACTGCCACCAGTAAGTGGATGCCCCTTCGTTTCTTCCCTCCTCATCCAATCGAATATATTCTTTCATCAGATTTCTCATTCTTGAAGTTAGAGCTAGATGGAAGCCAAATATTGTATTTGGTAGTGCTACAACTTCTGAAGGAATCTGGTCTAAAGTGGATTGATGAAGTGAAACTCATTTTGATGAAGCGGAGCAATCCCAAACATGCCCTAAGAGCATGGTTAATAATAGAGCCAACCGCTGGCTCTATCTAGTAGCCATGTCACTTGTAACCAACCAAAAACCAACCATACAATAGATAGCTATAAGGATTTATTACTTTATTATTAATTTGCCCAACTTCTTCTCTCACAATGATTCTTAGAGCTTGTATTGCAGCAGACTACTCCTTCCTCCATCCGGGTTTATTAGGCCTAAGAGCACCACAAGCACGTCCGCTTTTATAAGGCCTTTCTTTCAAAAGAAATATGCATGCAACCATTTCATTGGTTGTATCAGGGGACATTGTTGCTAGTTTCATGGTTGAGTAATAAATATGTTGCATGCATGCTTTTTCATTGGTTGTATGTGAGACTCACATGTGAGAGAGTGCATTGGGAGTAAGATGAAAAGATTAATGTGAGCAAATTACTATGTGCCTTAGTCCAAGAGAAGTGGTCCCTTGGCCCAATAAACCCGGTCCAAGGGAGTAACTTAGAGCATCTACAACTGGAACTTGCAAATCCGGCCCCTCAAACAGTCACAGACGCGCCCGGGCGCGTCCGCCGACACTGTCCAGTCATGCCTCCCCTAATGCATTCTACACAGTACCGGTCCTCCATGGCTGCCCTTGCCCTTCCCGGCGCCCTTTCCGTCCTTCTTGTGGAAGTACCGGTCGAAGACGCAGTAGGGATCGAGATGGATCTGCCCGTCGACGGAGCTGTCCTTGTCGTCTATGTCCTCGTTCTCCTCCTTCCATGGGAGTCCGATCATTTCACATATCACCCGGTTCTGCTCGCGGGCGAGGGTGCGCATGTTCCTTCGACATCATTTCTTCAAAGTACGGGTGCGGATGCCTTCCTCCTTTGTGGTCGCCGCGCCGCCACATCAGCCGCTCCGCCTCTGCCATTTCCTCCGCGAGATAGGCCTCGACAAACCTTTTCCTCTCCTTCCCACGGTGGGTAGCCCCTTCCCGGTGGGACTCGAAGTCTGCCGGACCAGTGATGGAAAATGAAAGATTTTTCGCCCGCTGGGACCGCGATGAACCTGCCCCGGAGGAACCGGGTGCCCGTTGAGCGGACTCTATGGAGTCGCACCAGACAGATCCTGCCGTCGGCCGGGTGTTGTCCTCGCGGGAGCGCTAGAGCACAATGCGAACCACTAGTGCCTCCTCCAATCCGCGGGGGATGACCCCCCCAGTCGATGGATCCGGGCTGGTCGGAGTCAAATCAGCTGCCCTCCATGCCGAAGAAGGCCGAAGACCACCTAAGGTGAGCTAGGTTGGTGGAAGGGAGTGGACGGGAGTGGAGTTAGGTGGGTAGGGTTTGGTCCAGCGAACGGATGAGGTGATGCCAAGCCAACAGGGCACGCCTGCTACTTCTCGAGCATGCGTTGGTTTTCGTGAAGAAGAACGAGTGATGCAGTAAAGTAGATAAGTATTTCCCTCAGTTGTTGAGAACCAAGGTATCAATCCAGTAGGAGATACAAGCAAGTCCCCGATAGATATACCTACACAAAGAATCAAACACTTGCACCCAACTCTATAAAGGGGTTGTCCATCCCTTCATGGTTACTTGCAAGGATGAGATCTGATAGAGATAGATAGAATAGATTGCTTGAACGGAAAGTAAAACAACAGGTAAAAATAATGCAGCAAGGTATTTTTGGTCTTAGATCTGTAAGTATAAGATGGAAAATAAACACGGGGGCCATAGGTTTCACTAGAGGCTTCTCTCATGATGGCAAGTATTACGGTGGGTGGACAAATTAGTGTTGAGCAATTGATAGAAAAGTGAATAATTATGAAGATATCCAAGGCAATGAGTATGCATATAGGCATCACGTCCGTGTCAAGTAGACTAAAATGATTCTGCATCTACTACTATTACTCCACACATCGACCGACTCTTGCCTGCATCTAGAGTATTAAGTTCATGAAGAACAGAGTAACACATTAGGTAAGATGACATGATGTAGAGGGATTAACTCAAGCAATATGATGAAAACCCCATATTTTTATCCTCGATGGCAACAATACAATGCGTGCCTCGCTACCCCTACTTTGTCACTGGGTGAGGACACCACAAGATTGAACCCAAAACTAAGCACTTCTCCTATTGCAAGAATTACCAATCTAGTTGGCCAAACCAAACCAATAACTCGAAGAGACTTGTAAAGATATGAAATCATGCATAAAAGAATTCAGAAAAGACTCAAATAATATTCATAGATAATCTGAACATAAACCCACAATTCATCGGATCGCGACAAACACACCGCAAAAGAGTATTACATCGGATAGATCTCCATGAAGATCATGAAGAACATGTTATTGAAGAGCAAAGAGAGAGAAGAAGCCATCTAGCTACTAGCTATGGACCAGAAGGTTTGTGGTGAACTACTCACGCATCATCAGAAGGGCAGTGGAGTTGATGTAGATGCCCTCCGTGATCGAATCCCCCTCCGATAGATTACCGGAAAAGGCTCCAAGATTGGATCTCACGGAACCGAAGCTCCTGGCGGCGGAAAAGTGTTTTCGTGGCTCCCTCTGGTATACAGGGAATATTTGTGAATTTATAGGCCGAGAAATAGGGTTAGGGGAGCTGTCGTGGGCCCACAAGCAAGGGGGGGGCACCCCTAGGGCGCGCCCCTGTGTCTTGTGGCCACACGACTTCTCTCCTAACTTCATCTCCAAGTCTTTTGGGTTGCTTCTGGTCCAAGAAAAAATATTCCGAAGATTTTATTCCGTCTAGACTCCGTTTAATATTCCTTATCTGCAATACTCAAAAACAAGGAAAAACAGAAACTGACACTAGGCTCTAGATTAATAGGTTAGTCCCAAAAATAATATAAAATAGCATATTAATGCATATAAAACATCCAAAACAAATAATATAATAGCATGGAACAATCAAAAATTATAGATATGTTGGAGACGTATCAGCGCCCTGATGGCTTGGGGCCACCTCCCTCGGCCTTGGGTGTCCCTCTCTGTCCTATAAATTCACATATTCCCCCAAAACCCTAGATAGCCCCTCGAAACACTATTTTACCGCCGCAAGTCTCTGTTCCTACGTGTGCCCATTTGAAGCCCTGTTGCGGTGCCCTGCCGGAGGGGGGATCGATCATGGAGGGCCTCTACATCATCCTTGTTGCTCCCATGGTGATGTGTGAATAGTTCACCATAGACCTACGGGTCCATAGTTAGTACCTAGATGGCTATCTCTCTATATATGTTCTTCAATATAAAGTTAAGTGCATCCTCCACGATGATTTTTTCGATGTAATCACTTTGTGCGGTACGTTTGTTGGGATCCGATGAATAGTGGGTCTATGTTCAGATTGTTCTTGAAAATATATTGAGTTCCTTGTTGGTCCATTCATATATATGCATGATTATATGATAGCTTCGTAATTCTCTCTAATCTATTGATGTAGTTTAATCAACTAGATTGATTTATATTCAGTGAGAGAGGTGCGTTGTAGTGGGTTCAATCTTGCGGTGCTCAATCTCAGTGACAGAAAGGGACATGACACATATTTGTATTGCTTCCGTTAAGGATAAAATGATGGGGGTTTATACATATTAATTGGATTTACTTTGTCTACATCATTTCATTGTTCTCCAAGCATTACTCTATTTTAATTACTTTAGATGCATGCTGGACAACGGTCGATGGGTGGAGTAATAGTAGTAGATGCAGGCAGGAGTCGGTTTACTTGCTTCCGGACATGATGCCTATATGTAATGATTGATGTCTACTACGCAACATTCTTCTTGTAGACTCGTGTTGGGCCTCCAAGCGCAGAGTTTTGTAGGACAATAGCAAATTCTCTCAAGTGGATGACCTAAGGTTTATCAATCCGTGGGAGGCATAAGATGAAGATGGTCTCTCTCAAACAACCTTGCAACCAAATAACAAAGAGTCTCTTGTGTCCCCAACACATCCAATACAATGTTAAATTGTATAGGTGCACTAGTTCGACAAAGAGATGGTGATACAAGTGTAATATGGATGGTAGATATAGGCTTTTTTAATCTGAAAATATAAAAACAGCAAGGTAACTAATGATAAAAATGAGCACAAACGCGAAAATGCTCTTTGGAGGACGAGCTCCATGGAGCTCATTTTTTTGAAAAATTCAAAAATCATATTTTTATGTTTCAAAAAATTCTGAAAAAAATCATACACGTTCATTCGGATGTATAATACATGTGTGTGAAATTTGACGATGAAATACATTAGGGTGAGAGCTACACAAAAAAGACAAAATCATGCCTTTTGAAAGGGCGAACAGTACATTCACTGTTCACCAAAAAAATGGAGGAATTTGTCTTTTTTGTGTAGCTCGCACCATAATGTATTTCATCGTCAGATTTTACACCCATGTAAAACACATCCGTATGAACGTGCATGATTTTTTCAGAATTTTTTGAAACTTAAAAATATGATTTCTGAATTTTTCAAAAAAACGAGCTCCATGGAGCTCGTCCTCCAAAACGGCCCCCTCGCACAATCGTTATTGCGATACTTAGAAACAAGGCCTAGGGTTCATACTTTCACTAGTGCAAGTTCTCTCAACAATACTAACATAGTTGAATCATATGTAAATCCCTCACGTGCGACAAAGAGTTCACTCCAAAGTCACAAGTAGCGGAGAATGAATGAAGAAATTATTGTAGGATACGAAACCACCTCAAAGTTATCTTTTCCGATCAATCGTATGAGCTATCCCTATAAGTGTCATGAACAACCCTAGAGTTTGTACTAAAACAACACCTTAAGATACACATCAACCAAAATCCTAATGTCACCTAGATAATCCAATGTCACCACGAGTACCCATGGGCTTGATTATACGATATGCATCACACAATTTTAGATTCATCATGTTCAATCATCCTTTTATAACACGGGACAATGCTCTATTAATGAAAATCATCACACTTTTACTTACTTACAACTCGATACCTAAAACAAAATATGACTCTATATGCAAGATGAAGTGATGCTGCATGTCATGAAAAACTGAATGGTGGAAGTTGCATGTCAACATATCTCGGAATGGCTATGGAAATGCCATAATAGGTAGGTATGGTGGTTGTTTTGAGGAAAATATATGGTGGCTTTTTTGAGGAAGGTGGGTTTGATGTACCGGCGAAAGTTGAGCGGTACTAGAGAGGCTAGCAAAGGTGGAAGGGTAAGAGTGCGTATAATCCATGGACTCAACATTAGTCATAAAGAACTCACATACTTATTGAAAAAGTCTATTATTTATCAAACAAAGCATTAGATGCATGCTCCTAGGGGAGAGGTTGGTAGGAGTTAACCATCGCGCGCTCCCGACCCTCACACAAAGGTTGACAATCATTAAAGAAATCATGCTCCGACTTCGTTACATAACGGTTCACCATACGTGCATGCTACGGGAATCAAAAACTTTAACACAAGCATCTCTTACAATTCACAACTACTCACTAGCATGACTCTCGTATTACCATCTCTATTATCTCAAAACTATATGAAGGAGTCAAACTTCTCATAGTATTCAATGCACTTAATATGAAAGTTTTTATTATATCCCTCTTGGATGCCCATTATATTCGGACTAAATTCATAACCTAAACAAATTACCATGCTGTTTTAAGAAAATCTCAAAATAATATAAGTGAAATATGAGAGTTCAATATTTTATGTAAAATATAACACCACCATGCTCTAAAATAGATAAGTGAAGCACTAGAGCAACATTGCCTAGCTCAAAAGATATAAGTGAAGCACATAGAGTATTCTAATAAATTCACGATTCAGCCCATCTGTCTCAAAAGATGTGTGCAGCAAGGATGATTGTGGCAAACTAAAAATCAAAGACTCATATCATACAAGACGCTCCAAGCAAAACACATATTATGTGGTGAGTAAAAATATAGTCTCAAGTAAATTTACCGATGGATTGAAGACGAAAGAGGGGATGCCTTCCGGGGCATTCCCAAGCTTAGGCTTTTTGGTATACTTGAATATGGCTTGGGGTGCCTTGGGAATCCCCAATCTTAGGCTCTTGCCACTCCTTATTCCATAGTCCATCAAATCTTCACCCAAAACTTGCAAACTTTACAACACAAAACTCAACAGAAAACTCATGAGATCCGTTAGTATAAGAAAAATAAATCACCACTTTAGGTATTGTTGTGAACTAATTATTTATTTATATTACTGTAATAACTATTGTATTCTAACTTCTCCATGGTTCATACCCCTCAATACAACCCATAGATACAACAAAATAAGCAAACAACACAAAGAAAACAGAATCTATCAGAAACAGAACAGTCTGTAGCAATCTGTAGACTTCGAATACTTCGGTAACTCTAAAAATTCTGAACAATTAGGAAAATAAGGGAAATTTGTATATTAATCTTTTGTAAAAATTTCAGATCAAAATCACGTTCCAGTTAATTTATAAAAATTATGGACTGAGCGCAAAAGTTTTTGTTTTTCAGCAAAATCAAATTGCAAACACCGTAGACCATCCCAAAGGTCTTACTTGGCTCAGACACTAATTTAAACAAGAAAACACAATTAATAAAGAAGTAATAATTTGCAAAACACACCAAAACAGAAAGCAAAAGTAAAATTGGGTTGCCTCCAACAAGCTTTATTGTTTAACGCCCCTAGCTAGGCAAAACACAATAGATCTAGGTATTGTCATCTTTGGTATGCCATCCATAAGTAGCTCTCATGATAGATTCATAAGGTAATTTTATTTTCCTTCTAGGAAAGTTTTCCATGCCTTTCCTAAATGGTAATTGTAATCTAATATTCCCTTCCTTCGTATCAATAATTGCACCAATCGTTCTAAGGAAAGGTCTACCAAGAATAATAGGACATGTAGGATTGCAATCTATATCAAGAACAATGAAATCTACGGGCACACAATTACTATTTGCAACAATAAGAACATCATTAATCCTTCCCATAGGTTTCTTTATAGTGGAATCCGCAAGATGCAAATTTAAGGAACAATCATCAAATTCATGGAAACCTAGCACATCACATAAAGTTTTTGGAATCGTGGAAACGCTAGCACCGAAATCACACAAAGCATGACACTCATAATCTATAATCTTAGGTTCCCACTCATCATATAGCTTTCTAGGTATAGAAACTTCCAACTCAAGTTTTTCTTCAAAAGATTTCATCATAGCATCAACAATATGTTTAGTAAAAGCTTTGTTTTGATTATAAGCATGAGGAGAATTCAACATGGATTGCAACAAGGAAATACAATCAATCAAAGAGCTGCTATCATTATTAAACTCCTTGAAATCCAAAAGATTGAGTTCATTGCTATTTAAACTTTTGACCTCTTGAATCCCACTTTTATCAATCTTAGCATTAAGATCTATAAACTCTGAATCATTGGGACGCCTTTTAACTAAAGTTGACTCATCTTCAGTCCCATATTTTTCAAGATTAACATTGGAGAACAAAGATTAATCACTTTAATCACTTTAAGATCTTCATCAATATTCAGAGATTCTGGCTTTGCGGCCATTTTATTGACTAAAGTAGCTTGTTTATCGGAAATTTGGCCCACTAAGTTTTCAAGGTGAGTAAATTGAGATTTCAAACCATAGAACTCTTTAGACATATCATCAATTTCCCTATTCATGTACTCCCACATAGTCTTTTGTTCTTTAAGTTCATTTTTGAAGAAGCTATTATGATCATATTGAAGCGACATGAAACTTTTAACGTTATCCTCAATATCTTCCAACTTTCTAAGATAAGGATAAAAGCCTTTGGGTTGAGCAACGACCAACCAATTTAACACACAAGCAAGCAAAAAGCAAACGAAAATACGAACGGAAAAGGGCGAATAAAAAGGAAAATCTTTTTGGAAAATCATTTTAGAAGAGCGGGAGAGGAAAATGAGAGGCAAATGGCAAATAATATAAATGCAAGAGATGAGTTTGTGATGGGTACTTATGTAGATCTCCCCGGCAATGGCGCCAGAAATTGGCAAGTTGACGGGAGAGTTCTTATCCTGACTTGCTATGTATCTCCCCAGCAACGGCGCCAAAAATCCTTCTTGCTACTTCTCGAGCATGCGTTGGTTTCCGTGAAGAGGAACAGGTGATGCAACAAAGTAGATAAGTATTTCCCTCAGTTGTTGAGAACCAAGGTATCAATCCAGTAGGAGATACAAGCAAGTCCCCAATAGATGTACCTACACAAAGAATCAAACACATGCACCCAACGCTATAAAGGGGTTGTCAATCCCTTCACGGTTACTTGCAAGGATGAGATCTGATAGAGATAGATAGAATAGATTGCTTGAACGGAAAGTAAAACAACAGGTAAAAATAATGCAGCAAGGTATTTTTCGTTTTAGATCTGAAATTATAAGATGTAAAATAGACTCGGGGGCCATAGGTTTCACTAGAGGCTTCTCTCATGATGGCAAGTATTACGGTGGGTGGACAGATTACTGTCGGCAATTGATAGAAAAGCGAATAATTATGAAGATATCCAAGGCAATGATTATGCATATAGGCATCACGTCCGTGTCAAGTAGACCGAAATGATTCTGCATCTACTACTATTACTCCACACATCGACCGACTCCTGCTTGCATCTAGAGTATTAAATTCATGAAGAACAGAGTAACACATTAGGTAAGATGACATGATGTAGAGGGATAAACTCAAGCAATATGATGAAACCCCCATATTTTTATCCTCAATGGCAACAATACAATACGTGCCTCGCTACCCCTACTTTGTCACTGGGTGAGGACACCGCAAGATTGAAGCCAAAACTAAGCACTTCTCCTATTGCAAGAATTATCAATCTAGTTGGCCAAACTAAACCAATAAATCGAAGAGACTTGCAAAGATATGAAATCATGCATATAAGAATTCAGAAAAGACTCAAATAATATCCATAGATAATCTGAACATAAACACACAATTCATCGGATCTCGACAAACACACCGCAAAAGAATATTACATTGGATAGATCTCCATGAAGATCATGAAGAACATGGTATTGAAGAGCAAAGAGAGAGAGAAGAAGCCATCTAGCTACTAGCTATGGACCCGAAGGTCTATGGTGAACTAGTCACGTATCATCGGAGGGGAAATGGAGTTGATGTAGATGCCCTCCATGATCGAATCCCCCTCCGGCAGATTAGCGGAAAAGGCTCCAAGATTGGATCTCACGGGAACCGAGGCTCCTGGCGGTGGTAAAGTGTTTTCGTGGCTCCGTATCGTATACATGGATATTTCTGAGGCCGAGAAATAGGGTTAGGGGAGTTGTCGTGTACCCACAAGCCAGGGGCGCGCCCCTGTGGCTTGTGGCCACAAGGTTGCTCTCCTGACATCATCTCCAAGTCTTCTGGATTGGTTCTGGTCCAAGAAAAATTATTCCGAAGATTTTATTCCGTTTGGACTCCGTTTAATATTCCTTATGTGCAATACTCAAAAACAAGGGAAAAACAAAAACTGGCACTAGGCTCTAGATTAATAGGTTAGTCCAAAAAATAATATAAAATAGCATATTAATGAATATAAAACATCGAAAATAGATAATATAATAGCATGGAACAATAAAAAATTATAGATACGTTGGAGACGTATCAGCGCCTTGATGTGTTGGGGCCACCTCCCTCGGCCTCGGGCGTCCCTTTGTGTCCTATAAATTCACATATTCCCCCAAAATCCTAGATAGCCCCAGAAACACTATTTTACATCATCCTTGTTGCTCCCATGGTGATGTGTTAATACTTCATAGTTAGTACCTAGATGGCTATGTCTCTATATACGTTCTTCAATATAAAGTTAAGTGCATCCTTCAGGATGATTTATTCGATGTAATCACTTTGTACGGTGCGTTTGTTGGGATCCGATGAATTGTGGGTCTATGTTCAGATTGTTCATGAAATTATATTGAGTTCCTTGTTGGTCCATTCATATATATACATGATTATATGATAGCTTCATAATTCTCTCCGATCTATTGATGTAGTTTGGCCAACTAGATTGATTTATCTTCAGTGAGAGAGGTGCGTTGTAGTGGGTTCAATCTTGCAGTGCTCATTCCCAGTGACAGAAAGGGACATGGTAAATGAAATAATCTTAACTTTAGAACATGTGATACAAAGGCTTGATATTATTGAAAATGAAGTTGCTACTGTAGAGCTTATTGAAAACTTGGATAAAAAGATTCATAATCAAATTACTCAATATGGATCTAAGGTAGGAGTTACTTTAAAAAATCTAAGGGAAAAAGAACCCATAGTTAATGAAAAATTGGATCAAGATTCCTCTTGAATTGGCAGGCTAGAGTACATTATTACCAACTTGGGTTCCGCTTTTGCCTTGGTTCAAACCACTCCAAATTCTCCTCCTTCTAAGACTGCCAAATTTGTTTATGTTCCTAAAAATAAGGGTGGATCCTCTAGAAAAGAGGATGAAGATCTTAGGATGATAAGTATTCACCCCAACTTTATCAATATGGTTAGGGAACCAATTGCCACAAGTGAATCTCTTGACTTCTTGCCTAGGAGCATTATTATTGATGAGAAAAAATAACCTCCTAGGGTTTATAAGTGTGCAATTGAGGAGATGCATACCAAAGATTACAATACCTAGATCTATTGCATTATGCCTAGCTAGGGGCATTAAACAATAGCGCTTGTTGGGAGGAAACCCAATTTTGTTTTTATATTTTTGCTTTTGCTTCTTTTTTTGAGTGTTACACACATTATTACCTCCTTAGTAATTGTGTTTTGGTGTTTTGATTAGTGTTTTATCCAAGTAAGACCTTTGGGATGGTCTATGGTGAATGTTGATTTGATCTTGCTGAAAAACAGAAACTTTTGCGCTCACTCTAGGAATTTTATAAATTTACCAGAATGGCGCATGAGTCTCAAATTTTTACACAAGATTGATATACAAATTGCACATGTTTTACTAATATTTTAGATTGTTTGGAGTTACATAAGTATTCAAAGTTTACAGATTGCTACAGAGTGTTCTGTTTTTGACAGATTCTGTTTTCTTTGTGTTGTTTACTTATTTTGATGTATCTATGGGTTGTATCGCTCGGGGGGGGGGGGGTATGAACAATGGAGAAGTTGGAATACAATATATATTACACTAATATAAATAAAGAATGAGTTCACAATAGTACCTAAAGTGGTGATTTATCTTTCTTATACTAACGGATCTCACGAGTTTTGTGTTGTGAAGTTTTCAAGTTTTGGGTAAATATTTGATGGACTATGGAATAAGGAGTGGCAAGAGCCTAAGATTTGGGATGCCCAAGGCACCCCAAGCCATATTCAATTATACCAAAAAGCCTAAGCTTGGGGATGCCCCGGAAGGCATCCCCTCTTTCGTCTTCAATCCATCGGTAAATTTACTTGAGACTATATTTTTATTCACCACATGATATGTGTTTTGCTTGGAGCGTCTTGTATGATATGAGTCTTTGATTTTTAGTTTGCCACAATCATCCTTTCTGCACACATCTTTTGAGAGAGATGGGCTTAATCTTGAATTTATTAGAATACTCTATGTGCTTCACTTATATCTTTTGAGATAGGCAATTTTCCTCTAGTGCTTCACTTTTATCTTTTTAGAGAATAGTGGTGTTTTATTTTATAGAAATAATTGAACTCTCATACCTCACTTATTTTTTTTAGAGTATTTAAACAGCATGGTAATTTTTTTAGGTTATGAATTTAGTCCTAATATAATGGGCATCCAAGAGGGATATAATAAAAACTTTCATATAAAGTGCATTGAATACTATGAGAAGTTTGATTCCTTGCATAAAGTTTTGAGATGTAAAGATGGTGATATTAGAGTCCTGCTAGTGAGTAATTGTGAACTGGTAAAAATACATGTGTAAAGTTTTGTGATTCCGGTAGCATGCACATATGGTGAACCGTTATGTACAGAAGTCGGAGCATGATTTGTTTATTGATTGTCATCCTTTGTGTGAGGGTCGGGAGTGCGCGATGGTTAACTCCTACCAACCTCTACCCTAGGAGCATGCGTCTAATAGTTGGTTTTGATAAGTAATATACTTTTGCAACAAGTATGTGAGTTGTTTATGACTAATGTGAGTCCATGGATTATACACACTCTCACCCTTCCACGTTTGCTAGCCTCTCTAGTACCGCACAACTTTCGCCGGTGCATTAAACCCACCATATACCCTTCCTCAAAACAACCACCATACCTACCTATTATGGCATTTCCATAGCCATTCCTAAATATATCGTCATGCAACTTCCACCATTCTCTTTATTATGACACGCACCATCATTTTCATATTGCTTTGCATGATAGTAAGATAGCTACCATGATGTTTTCATGGCTTGTCTGTTTTTTTGATGTTATTTGCTATGCTATAACATTGCACATCCCGATACACCGCTGGAGGCATTCATATAGAGTCATGTTTTGTTCTAAGTATCGAGTTGTAATTCTTGAGTTGTAAGTAAATAAAAGTGTGATGATCATCATTATTAGAGCATTGTCCCATGTGAGGAAAGGACGGAAGCTATGATAACAGACCTAGAGTTCGTACTGAAGTAACACCTTAAGATACACATCAACCAAAACCCTAATGTCACCTAGATACTCAGATGTCACCACGAGTAACCATGGGCTTGATTATACGACATGCATCACACAATTTCAGATTCATCATGTTCAATCCAACACAAAGAACTTCAAAGAGTGCTGATACGTCTCCAACATATCAATAATTTTTGATTGTTCCATGATATTATATTATGTGTTTTGGATGTTTTATATGCATTATTATGTTATTTTTTGGACTAACCTATTAACCTAGTGCCTAGTGCCAGTTTCTGTTTTTTCCTTGTTTTTGAGTATTGCCGAAAAGGAATATCAAATAGAGTCCAAACAGGATAAAATTCTACGATGATTTTTCTTGGACCAGAAGAAACCTACGTGACTTGGATAAGAGGCCAGAAGAGCCACGGGTGGGCCACAAGCCACCCTCGCGTGACCAGGGGGCGCCCCTGGCTTGTGGGACCCCCGTAGCTCCTCCAACCCTAATCTTCGGCCTATAAATTCAGAAATATTCCCCCAATACCAAAAATAGCCATGATAATACTTTTTCGCCGCCGGAAGCCTCCGTTCCCGAGAGATCCGCTCTTGGAGCCTTTTTCGGTAATCTGCCAGAGGGAGATTCGATCATGGAGGGCATCTATGTAAACTCCATTGCCCCTCCGATGATGCATGAGTAGTTCACCACAAACTTACGGGTCCATAGCTAGCAGCTAGATGTATTCTTCTCTCTCTTTGTTCTTCAATACCATCTTCTCCATGATCTTCATGGGGATCTATCTGATATAATTGTTGGGGAACGTCGCATGGGAAACAAATTTTTTTCCTACATTAATGCAAGACCTATCCATAGTGATGAGAAACTACGAGAGGGAGAGTGGATCTACATACCCTTGTAGATCGCTAAGCGGGAAGCGTTAAGAAACGGGGTTGGTGTAGTCGAACGTCTTCACGATCCAAATCGCCAAGTGTCCCACGATCCAATCACGATCCGTCCCGGGATCCAATCACGATCCATCCCGCGAACTTGATCATGATCCGCCCCGTGAACTTGATCATGATCCGCCCCACGAACTTGATCACGGTCCTTCCGATCTAGCGCCGAACGGATGACTCCTCCGTGTTCAACACACGTATGGCTTGATGATGATCTCCGCCGTCTTGATCCAGCAAGAGGGAGCGGAGAGGAAGAAGAGTTCTCCGATAGCTTGATGACTATCTGGCGATGGTGGTGGAGCTATTCCGGCAGGGCTTCGCCTAAGCACTGCAGAAATCCGATCTAGAGGAGAAACTATGCACTGGAGGAACGGGCAGCACGTGGCAAAAAAAATTCTATGCAAAAACCCTAAAACCTCAAGTATATATAACAGGGAGGGAGGAGAGGACTTGGCGCAAGGGCCAAGCCTCTTTGGTTCGGCTGAAGTGGGGAGGAGAGGAGGACTCCTCCTCCAATCCTAGTAGGACAAGGATTCCTCCTTTTTGCCCTTTTTGGCCTTTTTCCCTTTGGGATTTTCTTCCCTAGCCGCATGGGCCTTGTGTGGGACTTCCACCAGCCCACAAAAGGCTCGTATTTATTCTCCCACACACCATGAAGCCTCTTGGGTAGAAATAACCCTCCCGGTGGTCTCCCGGTACACTACCGGCACTCCCGGTACACTACCGATTAGCCCGAAACTTTTCTGGCGACCAAAACAGGACTTCCTATATATGAATCTTTACCTCCGGACCATTCCGAAGCTCCTCGTGATGTCTGGGATCTCATTCGGGACTCCAAAAAACCTTCTGTCACCACCATGCATAACTCTATACTACCGAAACGTCACCAAACCTTAAGTGTGCAGACCCTGCGTGTTCGAGAACTATGCAGACATGACCGAGACACCTCTACGGTCAATAACCAATAGCGGGACCTGGATGCCCATATTGGTTCCTACATATTCTACGAAGATCTTTATCGGTTGAACCTCAATGCCAAGGATTCAGTTAATCCCGTATGATGTTCCCTTTGTTCTTCGGTATGTTACTTGCCCGAGATTTGATCGTCGGTATCTCCATACCTAGTTCAACCTCATTACTGGCAACTCTCTTTACTCATTCCGTAATACAAAATCCCGTGACTAACACTTAGTCACATTTCTTGCAAGGCTTATTGTGATGTTGTATTACCGAGTGGGCCCTAAGATACCTCTCCGTCACACGGAGTAACAAATCCCAGTCTTGATCCATGCCAACTCAACAGACACCCTCGGAGATACCTGTAGAGCACCTTTATAGTCACCCAGTTACGTTGCGATGTTTGATACACACAAGGCACTCCTCTGATGTCTGTGAGTTGCATGATCTCATGGTCATAGGAACATATACTTGACATGCAGAAAACAATAGCAATAAACTGACACGATCATATGCTACCTTTGTAGTTTGGGTCTTGTCCATCACATCATTCTACTAATGATGTGATCCCATTATCAAATGACATCACATGTCAATGGCTAGGAAACCTTGACCATCTTTGATCAACGAGCTAGTTCACTAGAGGCATACTAGGGACATAGTGTTGTCTATCTACCCACACATGTAATGTGTTTCCAATCAATACAATTATAGCATGGATAATAAACGATTATCATGAACAAGGAAATATAATAATAAACACTTTATTCATTGCCTCTAGGGCATATTTCCAACAGTCTCCCACTTGCACTAGAGTCAATAATCTAGTTCACATCACTATGTGATTTACATTGTAATGAATCGAACACCCATGCAGTTCTGGTGTTGATCATGTTTTGCCCTTGGAAGAGATTTAGTCAATAGGTCTGCAACATTCAGATCCGTGTGCACTTTGCAAATATTTATGTCCTTATCCTCGATGTAATCGCGGATGGAGTTGAAGCGTTGCTTTATGTGTCTGGTCCTCTTGTGAAACCTTGGTTCCTTGGCCAGAGCAATGGCACCAGTGTGGTCACAGAACAGGTTCACTGGATTCAGTGCACTGGGCACTACTCTAAGATCTGTCATGAACTGCTTCATCCAGACACCTTCCTTCGTCGCCTCCGAGGCTGCGATGTACTCCGCTTCGCATGTAGAATGGGCTACCACGCTTTGCTTGGAACTGCACCAGGTTACCGCTCCCCCGTTGAGAATAAATACGTTTCCAGTTTGTGACTTAGAGTCATCCGGATCACTGTCAAAGCTTGCATCGACGTAACCCTTTACAATGAGCTCTTCATCACGTCCATAAACCAGAAACATTTCCTTAGTCCTTTTCAGGTACTTAAGGATATTCTTGACCGCTGCCCAGTGTTCCATTCCAGGATTACTTTGAAACCTTCCGGCCATACTTATGGCAAGGTTGACATCGGGTCTTGTGCACAACATTGCATACATGATAGAGCCTATGGCTGAAGCATAGGGGATGACACTCATCTTTTCTCTATCTTCTAAAGTCACTGGGCATTGAGTCTTACTCAACTTCACACCTTGTAACACAGGCAAGAACCCCTTCTTGGACTGATCCATTTTGAACTTCTTCAAAACTTTATCAAGGTATGTGCTCTGTGAAAGTGCTATTAAGCGTCTCGATCTATCTCTATAGATCTTAATGCCTAATATGAAAGCAGCTTCTCCTAGGTCATTCATTTAAAAACTCTTGTTCAAATATTCCTTCACACTTTCTAGCATTTATATATCATTTCCAATCAGCAATATGTCATCCACATATAATACTAGAAATGCTATAGAGCTCCCACTCACTTTCTTGTAAATAAAAGCTTCTCCATAAACTTGTATAAACTCAAACGCTCTAATCACCTCATCAAAGCGCTTATACCAACTCCGAGATGCTTGCACCAGCCCATAAATGGACCGCTGGAGTTTGCAAACTTTGTCAGCATTCTCTGGATCGACCAAACCTTCTGGTTGCATCATATACAACTCTTCCTCAAGGAAACCGTTGAGGAACTCTGTTTTGACATCCATCTGCCAAATTTCATAATCGAAATAAGCAGCTATTCCCAACATGATTCTGGCAGACTTAAGCATCGCTATGGGTGAGAATGTCTCATCGTAGTCAACTCCTTGAACATGTGAAAAACCCTTTGCCACAAGTCAAGCTTTATAGATGGTGACATTACCGTTCGCGTCTGTATTCTTCTTAAAGATCCATTTGTTCTGAATGGCCTTTTGCCCTTCAGGTAATACTTCCAAAGTCCATACTTTGTTTTCATACATGGATCCCATCTCGAATTTCATGGCCTCTAACCATTTCTCGGAATCCAGACCCATCACTGCTCCTCCATAGCTCGTAGGTTCATTGTTGTCCAACAACATGACCTCCAAGACTGGGTTGCCATACCACTCAGGAGTAGTACGCGCCCTTGTTGACTTACGAGGTTCAATAGTAACTTGATCCAAAGCTTCAGGATCATCATCATTAACTTCCTCTTCTACCATTGTAGGTTCACAGAAACATCTTTCTGCGCTACGCTACTTTCTGGTTGAAGTAAAGGTTCAATAACCTCATCAAGCTCTATTTTCCTCCCAGTCAATTCTTTCGAGAGAAACTCTTTCTCAAGAAATGTTCCGTTCTTGGTGACAAACTCGTTGCCTACGGATCTGAGATACAAGGTATACCCGACTGTCTCTTTCGGGTATCCTATGAAGATGCATTTCTCCGCTTTGGGTTCCAGCTTTTCAGGCTGAAGCTTTTTGACATAAGCATCACATCCCCAAAATTTAAGAAACAACAACTTTGGCCTCTTGCCAAACCATAGTTCATATGGCGTCAGCTCAACGGATTTCGATGGTACCCTATTTAAAGTGAATGCAGCTATCTCTAATGCATAACCCCAAAACGATAGTGGCAAATCGGCAAGAGACATCATTGAACGCACCATATCTAATAAGGTTCGATTACGACGTTCGGACACACCATTAAGCTGTGGTGTTCCAGGCGGTGTCAATTGTGAAACAATTCCACACTGTCTTAAGTGACCGCCAAACTCATAACTCAGATATTCACCTCCTCGATCAGATCGCAGGAATTTAATCTTCTTGTTACAATGATTCTCAGCTTCACTCTGAAATTGCTTGAACTTTTCAAACATTTCAGACTTGTGTTTCATTAAGTAAATATACCCATATCTACTTAAGTCATCAGTGAAGGTGAGAAAATAACGATATCCACCACGCACTGTAACATTCATTGGATCGCACACATCAGTATGTATGATTTCCGATAAGTCACTCGCCCGTTCCATTGTTCCAGAGAATGACGTTTTAGTCATCTTGCCCATGAGGCATGGTTCACATGTGTCAAGTGATTCAAAATCAAGTGACTCCAAAAGTCCATCAACATGGAGCTTCCTCATGCGTTTTACACCAATATGACCTAAACGACAGTGCCACAAGAAAGTGATACTATCATTATCAACTATACATCTTTTGGCATCAATGTTATGAACATGTGTGTCATCACTATCAAGATTCAATATGAATAAACCCCTCACATTGGGTGCATGACCATAAAAGATATTACTCATATAAATAGAACAATCTTTATTCTCTAATTTAAATGAGTAACCGTCTCGCAGTAAACAAGATCCAGATATAATGTTCATGCTTAACGCAGGCATTAAATAAAAATTATTCAGGTTCATCACTAATCCCGATGGTAATTGAAGAGAGAGCGTGCCGACGGCGATCACATCAACCTTGGAACCATTTCCCACACGCATCATCACTTCATCCTTTGCCAGCCTTCGTCTATTCCACAGGTCCTGCTTTGAGTTGCAAATGTGAGCAACCGAACCGGTATCAAATACCTAGGCACTACAACGAGAGCTAGTAAGGTACACATCAATAACATGTATATCATATATACCTCGTTTGTCGTTGGCCGCCTTCTTGTCAGCCAGCTAGTTGGCGTAGTTCCGCTTCCAGTGACCAGTTCCCTTGCAATGAAAGCACTCAGTTTCTGTCTTAGGACCATGCTTGGGCTTCTTTATAGGAGTAGCAACTGCTTTGCCATCCTTCTTGGTTTTACCCTTCTTGCCCTTGCCCTTGCCATTGTTATTTAAACTAGTGGTTTTATTGACCATCAACACTTGATATTCTTTCTGGATATCAGACTCAGCGACTTTTAGCATCGCAAACAGCTCGGCGACTGTGTTCATCCCGTGCATGTTATAGTTCATCACAAAGCTCTTGTAACTAGGTGGCAGTGATTGAAGAACTCTGTCAGTGATCGCTTCTGGCGGAAGGGCAATTCCCAACTCCGCTAGATGAGTTGAATACCCAGACATTCTGAGTATATGTTCACTGATAGACCCGTTCTCCTCCATCTTGCAAGCATAGAACTTATCAGAGGTCTCATACCTCTCGATTCGGGCATTCTTCTAAAAGATAAACTTCAACTCCTGGAACATCTCATATGCTCCATGACGTTCAAAACGTCTTTGAAGTCCCGGTTCTAAGCCATAAAATATTGCACACTGAACTATTGAGTAATCTCCATTACGTGCCTCCCAAGCGTTCTTAACATCTTTGGAGGTCATGTCTTCTGGTTGGTCACCAAGCGATGCATCAAGGACATAAGATTTCTGGGAAGTCATGATGATAATCCTCATATTACGGGCCCAGTCAACAAAGTTACTTCCATCATCTTTCAACTTAGCTTTCGCTAGGAACACATTAAAATTCAGGGGTGCTACTGTGCGAGCTATTGATCTACAACACAAATATGCAAATGTTAATTAGACTATTGTTAAAGATAATGAGTTTAGTTAATCAAATTACTAAAGCTCCCACTCAAATTGACATCCCTCAGGTCATCTGAGTGTCACATGATCCAAATTCACCAACTCAAGTCCGATCATCACGTGAGTTGAGGCGGCTTCAATGGTGAACATCATCATGTTGATCATATCTACTATATGACTCATGTTCGACCTTTCAGTCTCTTGTGTTCCGAGGCCATGTCTGTACATGCTAGGCTCGTCAAGTTTAACCCGAGTGTTCTACATGGGCAACACTGGCTTGCACCTGTTGTATGTGAACGTAGAGTCTATCACACCCGATCATCACGGGGTGTCTCGACACGATGAGCTTTCTCAATGGCGCACACTCGGGGAGAACACAATTCATCTTGAAATTTATGTGAGGGATCACCTTATAATGCTACTGTCGTCCTAAGCAAAACAAGGTGCATCAAAGGATTAACATCACATGCAAATCATAAGTGACATGATATGGCCATGAACTTGTGCTTTTGATCTCCATCTAGAAAGCACCGACATGATCTCCATCGTCATCGACATGACACCATGATCTCCATCATCTTGATCTCCATCAACGTGTCGCCATCGGGGTTGTCGTGCCCAACATGCTTCTACTACTATTTCTACCATTTAGCGATAAAGTAAAGCATTACATAGCGCTTAATGATTGACACACAAGTCATACAATAATTAAAGACAACCCTATGGCTCCTGCCGGTTGCCGTACTCATCGACATGCAAGTCGTGATAATCTATACATCACATGATCATCTCATACATCACATATATGACATCATGTAATTGGCCATATCAAATCACAACATACCCTGCAAAAACAAGTTAGACGTCCTCTAATTGTTGTTGCATGTTTTATGTGGCTGCTACGGGTATCTAGCAAGAAAAATTCTCGTCTACGCAAAAACCACAACGGTGATACACTAGTTGATTTTCAACCTTCTCAAGGACCGCCTTTGTCGAACCCGATCCAACTAAAGTGAGAGAAACTGGCACTCGCAAGCCATCTATGCAACAAGTTGCGGTTGAGGGAACAGGTCTCTTGTAAGCGTACGAGTAATGTTGGTCTGGGCCGCTTTATCTCACAATACCACTGAACCAAAAAACGACCAAGGGAGGAAGCAATCTCAGCATCAACGCCCACAAACTCTTTGTGTTCTACTCGAGATCTCATCTACACATAGACCTAGCTCATGATGCCACAGTTGGGGAACGTTGCATGGGAAACAAAAAAAATGCCTACATTCACGCAAGACCTATCCATGGTGATGAGCATCTACGAGAGGGAGAGTGGATCTACATACCCTTGTAGATCGCTAAGCGGGAAGCGTTAAGAAACGCGGTTGGTGTAGTCGAACGTCTTCGCGATCCAAATCGCCGAGCGTCCCGCGATACAATCACAATCCTTCCCGCGATCCAATCATGATCCGTCCTGCGAACTTGATCATGATCCGTGCCGCGAACTTGATCAGGGTCCTTCCGATCTAGCGCCGAACGGACGGCACCTCCGCATTCAGCACACGTATGGCTTTATGATTATCTCTGCCGTCTTGATCCAGCAAGAGGAGCGGAGAGGAAGAAGAGTTCTCCGATAGCGTGATGGTGCTCCGGCGATGGTGGTGGAGCTATTCCGGCAGGGCTTCACCTAAGCACTGCAGAAATCCGATCTAGAGGAGAAACTATGCACTGGAGGAACGGGCAGCACGTGGCTAAAAAAATTCTGTGCAAAAACCCTAAAACCTCTAGTATATATAAGAGGGATGGAGGAGAGGACTTGGCGCACGGGCCAAGCCTCCTTGGTTCGGCCAAAGTGGGGAGGAGAGGACTCCTCCTCCTCCAATCCTAGTAGGACTAGGATTCCTCCTTTTTGGCCTTTTTCCACCTTTTTCCCTTTGGGATTTTCTTCCCTAGCTGCATGGGCCTTGTGTGGGACTTCCACCAGACCACAAAAGGCTGGTATTTATTCTCCCAATGTCCATTAAGCCTCTTGGATCGAAATACCCCTCCCGGTGGTCTCTCGGTACACTACCGACACTCCCAGTACACTACCGATTAGCCCGAAACTTTTCCGGCGACCAAAATAGGACTTCCTATATATCAATATTTACCTCCGGACCATTCCGGAGCTCCTCGCGACGTCCGGGATCTCATACGGGACTCCGAACAACCTTCGGTCACCACCATGCATAACTCTATACTACCGAAACGTCACCAAACCTTAAGTGTGCAGACCCTGCGGGTTCGAGAACTATGCAGACATGACCGAGACACCTCTACGGTAAATAACCAATAGCGGGACCTGGATGCTCATATTGGTTCCTGCATATTCTATGAAGATCTTTATCGGTCGAACCTCTATGTCAAGGATTCAGTTAATCCCGTATGATGTTCACTTTGTTCTTCGGTATGTTACTTGCCCGAGATTCGATCGTCGGTATCTCCATACCTAGTTCAACCTCATTACCGGCAACTCTCTTTACTCGTTCCATAATACAAAGTCTCGTGACTAACACTTAGTCACATTGCTTGCAAGGATTATTGTGATTTTGTATTACCGAGTGGGCCCTGAGATAGCTCTCCGTCACACGGAGTAACAAATCCCAGTCTTGATCCATGCCAACTCAACAGACACCCTCGGAGATACCTGTAGAGCACCTTTATAGTCACCCAGTTACATTGCGACATTTGATACACACAAGGCACTCCTCCGATGTCCGTGAGTTGCATGATCTCAGGGTCATAGGAACATATACTTGACATGCAGAAAACAGTAGCAATAAACTGACACGATCATATGCTACATTTCTAGTTTGGGTCTTGTCCATCACATCATTCTACTAATCATGTGATCCTGTTATCAAATGACATCACATGTCAATGGCTAGGAAACCTTGACCATCTTTGATCAACGAGCTAGTTCACTAGAGGCATACTAGGGACATAGTGTTGTCTATCTACCCACACATGTAATGTGTTTCCAACCAATACAATTATAGCATGGATAATAAACGATTATCATGAACAAGCATATATAATAATAAAGACTTTATTCATTGCCTCTAGGGCATATTTCCAACAGTAATACTCTTTTGCAGTGTGTTTGTCAAGATCCAATGAATTGTGGGCTTATGATCAGATTATCTATGAATATTATTTGAATCTTCTCTGAATTCCTATATGCATGATTTAATATCTTTGCAAGTCTCTTCGAGTTATTGGTTTGGTTTGCCCAACTAGATTGGTAATTCTTGCAATGGGAGAAGTGCTTAGTTTTGGGTTCAATCTTGCGGCGTCCTCACCCAGTGACATAGTAAGGGTAGCGAGGCACGTATTTGTTGTTGCCATCAAGGATAAAAAGACGGGATTTTTATCATAACGCTTGAGTTTATCCCTCTACATCATGTCATCTTACTTAATGCATTACTCTGTTCTTCATGAACTTAATTCTCTAGATGCAGGCAGGAGTCGATCGATCTGTGGAGTAATATTAGTAGATGTAGAATCGTTTCAGTGTACTTGACACGAACGTGATGCCTATATGGATAATCATTACCTTGGATATCATCATAATTATGCGCTTTTCTATCAATTGCTCGACTGTTATTTGTTCACCCACCGTATTATTTTCCTTCGAGAGAGAAGCCTCTAGTGAAACCTATGGCCCCCGGTTTCTATTTTACATATCATATTTTCAGATCTATAAACCAAAAATACCAAAAATACCTTACTTCACTTTTATTTACTTTTACTTCTCTCAATCTTTTATATCTATCTCTATCAGATCTAATCCTTGCAAGTAACCGTGAAGGAATTGACAACCCCTTTATAGCGTTGGGTGCAAGTGCTTGATTGTTTGTGCAGGTGCATAAATTGGGGCCTTGCATGTTCCTCCTACTGGATTGATACCTTGGTTCTCAACAACTGAGGGAAATACTTATCTACTTTGCTGCATCACCCTTTCCTCTTTAAGGGAAAACCAATGCAAGCTCAAGAAATAGCAAGTGCCCCAAAGTTTCTACCGGAGAGTCAAGACGAATACGTGTGCCAACCCATATGCATAGATTACCAAGGTCAGGGAACCCGCAAGTTGATCACCAAAACATACATCAAGTGGATCAATAGAACATCCCATTGTCACCACGGATATCCAGTAGCAAGACATACATCAAGTGTTCTCAAATCCTTTAAAGACTCAATCCAATAAGAAAACTTCAAAGGGAAAACTCAATTCATCACAAGAATATAGAGAGGGTAAAACTCCATATGATTCATCTATACTAATAAAGCTTGTGGTACATCAAGATCGTGTCATCTCAAGAACATGAGAGAGAGAGATCAAACACATAGCTACTGGTACATACCCTCAGCTCCGAGGGTGAACTACTCCCTTCTTGTCATGAAGACCGTCGAGATGATGAAGATGGCCTCCGGTGATGGTTTCCCCCCTCCGGCAAGGTGCCGGACCGGGCTCCCGATTGATTTTTTGTGGCTAGAGAGGCTTGCAGCAGCGAAACTCCCCATCTAGGTTTCTTTTCGGGGTTTTTGGTATTTATTGGAATTTTTGGCGTTGGTCTCACGTCAAGGAGACTCCCGAGGGGCTCACAAGCCAGGGGCACGCCCTAGGGGGGCCTAGGCTTGTGGCTGCCTCGGAACTCCTCTTCGGTATCTTTTTGTTCCGGTATTTCTATATTTTCCAAAAATATTCTCCATAAATTTTTATTTCATTTAGACTCCGTTTGATATTCCTTTTCTATGAAGTTCAAAAACAAGGAAAAACAAGAACTGGCACTGGGCTCTAGGTTAATAGGTTAGTCCCAAAAATAATACAAAATATCATATACATGCATATAAAACATGCAAAACCGACAATGTAATAGCATGGAACAATAAAAAATTATAGATACGTTGGAGACATATCAAGCATCCCCAAGCTTAATTCCTGCTCGTCCTCGAGTAGGTAAATGATAAAAATAGTTTTTTATGTGGAATGCTACCTAACATATTTATCCATGTAATATTCTTTATTATGGCATGAATGTTCATATCCATAAGACTCAAGACAAAAGTTTAATGTTGACATAAAAACAATAATACTTCAAGCATACTAATAAAGCGATCATGTCTTCTCAAAATAATATGGCCAGAGAAAGTTATCCCTACAAAATCATAAGGTCTGGCTATGCTCCATCTTCCCGACAAAAAGTATTTAAATCATGCACAACCTCTGTGACAAGTCAAGAAGTTGTTTCACACTTTTAATGTTCTCAAACTTTTTCAACTTTCACGCAATACATGAGTGTGAGCCATGGATATAGCACTATAGGTGGAATATAATATGGTGGAGGTTGTGAGGAAATGGAGAATATAGGCTCACATCAACTAGGTGTATCAACGGGCTATGAAGATGCCCATCAATAGATATCAATGTGAGTGAGTAGGGATTGCCATGCAACGGATGCACTAGAGCTATAAGTGTATGAAAGCTCAAAAACAAACTAAGTGGGTGTGCATCCAACTTGCTTGCTCACGAAGACCTAGGGCAATTTGAGGAAGCCCATCATTGGAATATACAATCCAAGTTATATAATGAAAAATTCCCACAAGTATATGAAAGTGACAAAATAGGAGACTCTCTATCATGAAGATCATGGTGCTACTTTGAAGCACAAGTGTGGAAAAAAGATAGTTGCACTGTCCCTGCTATCTTTTCTCTCATTTTTTTCTCTCTCTTTTTTTGGTGGGCATCTTTGGCCTCTCTTTTTGTAAGCCCGGAGTCTCATCCCAACTTGTGAGGGAATCATAGCTTCTGTCCTTTCCTCACATGGGACAATGCTCTAATAATGATGATCATCACACTTTTATTTACTTACAACTCAAGAATTAGAACAAAACATGACTCTATATGAATGCCTCCGGCGGTGTACCGGGATGTGCAAAGATCTAGCATAGCAAATGACATTAATGAAAACATCACGCTAGTTCTCTTATGATCACGCAAAGCAATATGACAATGATGGTGCGTGTCATGATAAACGAGACAGCGGAAGTTGCATGGCAATATATCTCGGAATGGCTATGGAAATGCCAGAATAGGTAGGTATTGTGGCTGTTTTGAGTAAGGGTATATGGTGGGTTTAATGCACGGGGAAAGTTGCATGGTACTAGAGAGGCTAGCAAAGGTGGAAGGGTGAGAGTGCGTGTAATCCATGGACTCACATTAGTCATAAATAACTCACATACTTATTGCATAAGCCTATTAGTTATCGAAGCAAAGTATTATACGCATGCTCCTAGGGGAGAGGTTGGTAGAAGTTAACCATCGTGCGCTCCCCACCCTCACACAAAGGATGACAATCAATAAACAAATCATGCTCCGACTTTGTTACATAACGGTTCACCATACGTGCATGCTACGGGAATCACAAACTTTTAACACAAATATTTCTACCAATCCAAAATTACTCACTAGCATGACTCAATATAACCCTCTTTATATCTCAAAACTATATGCAAGGAATCAAACTTCTCATAGTATTCAATGCACTTTATATGAAAGTTTTTATTACATCCCTCTTGGATGCCCATCATATTAGGACTAAATTCATAACCTAAGCAAATTACCATGATGTTTAGAGACTCTCAAAATAATATAAGTGAAGCATGAGAGTTCAAAAATTTCTATAAAATAAAACCACTGCCGTGCTCTAAAAAGATATAAGTGAAGCACTAGAGCAAAAGACAAAGTACTCCAAAAAGATATAAGTGAAGATCAATGAGTAGCAAACAATTAAATAACTATGTGAAGACTCTATCATTTAAGAATTTCAGATCTGAGTACTTTATTCAAACAGCAAAACAAAATAAAATGGCATTCCAAGGATAGCACATATCATATGGACGAATAAAACTTTAGGCTCAACATAGGCTAACCGATAATTGTTGATGAAGAGAGGTGGGATGCGTAGCATCCCCAAGCTTAGATGCCTGAGACTTCTTGAAATATTTACTTGGGGTGCCTTGGGCATCCCCAAGCTTGAGCTTTTGTATCTCATTCAATCCTCTCATATCACGGTTTCACCTGTTCCCAAAAACTCCATCCACACAAAACTTGAAAAGAACTCGTGAGATAGGTTAGTGCACGTAATAATAAATCAACTCTTTATGTACTGCCAAGAGAAGTTGCATGATAATTTCAAACATCATATACTATTTACTATAATTTACACAATTTATATCTACCAATATAGGCTATGGAAACTATAGGACAAGTAGATAACAAAACTATGACATCAATCTGTCCAAACAGAACAGCCTGCAGAAATTTATGATAACAGTGTACTTATGGAACTCACAAAATTATGAAAATTTAGGACACGATAAATAATTTGTATGAAAATACTTTGTTAAAATGTCAGAAACTTTCCACGTTCCAGTAATATTAAAATTCAAACACTACATCAAAAGTTTCTATTTTTTACACATCACACATCAAACATGCAATGCAAGCATCCTAAGGCAATTATTGGAAATTTTTATTGAAAAAAGATTATAAATAACACATAACAGAGAACAACAAAATAAAATGACGCTCGAAGCAAAACTCATAATATGTGACGAATAAAAATATAGCTCCAAGTAAGATATACCGATAGTGTTGAAGACGAAAGAGGGGATGCCTTCCGGGGCATCCCCAAGCATAGGTGCTTGATTATTCCTTGGATATTACCTTGGGGTGCCTTGGGAATCCCCATGATTAGTTTCTTGTCACTCTTTGTTCTCCTCATATCGGTGTCTCACCCAAAACGTGGAAACTTCAATCACACAAAACTTATTGGAATTTTGTGAGATGGGTTAGTATAATAAATAAAGATAATTCACTAGGTACTGTCAAGACAAGATTCATAATTTTTACCACATGATACCTACTGTATTATATAATTCCATAATTTATACCACTAAATATAAGCTATGGAATCACTAAAACAAGCAAACTATGCATGCAAAACAGAATCTGTCAAAAACAGAATAGTCTATGAAGATCTGTAGTGTAAACAAACTTACCTATCTCTTAAAATTCTAAAAAAATAGTACAACCTGAATAATTCATATATCAAGACTTTGTAAAAATCTCAAATCATTATCACGCTCCAGTAAAAAAGGAATATTCCTGTACTGGAGTCAAAAGTTTCTGTTTTGGTTCAGCATCAATTGTACTCATCTTGTGAGTCATCCCAAAGGCTTTACTTGGCACTTTATTGAAATAAAAGACACAAAACATGATCACTACAATAGCTTAATCATGTGAACAGTCAAAAACAGAAAGTAAAAGTGTTGGGTTGTCTCCCAACAAGCACTTTTCTTTTAATGCCTTTTAGCTAGGCATGATTATTTCAATGATGCTCACATAGGAATAGTATTTGAAACATGTAAGAGAGCATCATGAATCTCATGAAAAGAATATTTAAGTCTAACCCACTTCCTATGTATAGGGATTTTGTGAGCAAACAATTTATGGGAACAAGATTCAACTAGCATAGGGAGGCAAAACAAGCATGACTTCAAAACTTTCAACACATGGAGAGGAAACTTGATATTATTGCAATATGTAGAAGCATAAGATCCTCTCTCATAATCATTTTAATTAGCATCATGAATGAATTCAACAATATAACCAGCACATAAAGCATTCTTTTCATGATCTACAAGCATAGAATTATAGTACTCTCCACACAAGAAAATTTCTTCTCATGACTAATAGTGGGAGTATCATAAAAAATTGAATACTACAAATTGATTCCACATTAAAAGAGTAATATTCAATAAAATTATATTCATATATGACCGGTATCATAATAGTAATCAACACTCTTTTCCATCGCATAAGTTTCATCACAATAATCATCATAAGTAGGAGGCGTGCAGTCATTATAAGAAATTTGATCATTCAAAGTAGGGGGAATAAAAAGATCATCTTCATTAATCATAGCATACCCAAGCTTGGGACAAACATTAATTTCAGAAAATAAATTCCCAAACATGTCATTTTCATCAAACATAGCATCCCCAAGCTTGTGGCTTTGTATATCATAAACATAATCACTCTCATCATTAATAGTATGAATAGAACCAATAGTATAACAATTATTATCATCATCTTCCTAGTTGGTGACATAAATATTTTCAGGATTGTAATAAGTATCATTATTTTCCCAATCATAATTATCACAGCAAGCAATAGGCATAACAAAATCATCCTCGAGTGTATCATCTTCCAATACTATTTTTGATTCATGCTCACGAGGCCTATCAATAATGGGAGCAACATTATTTGGGATAGATACCTCTTCCTTCATTTATTATTATTCACCACATTATGTGTGGGTTTATTTAATTCCTCCAAGCTTATTTTTGAAGAGGTTGGTTGAATAAAAAGCTCCTCCCCGTTACCTGATTGATCATAAGAAAAAAGAGGAGGATATTGGGAAACCTCTTCCCCTTCATTAGTATTCTCTTCATCTTCTTTTTGTTTTCTTGTCTTTAACTAATTGTTAATATAAGGATTCTCAATGCAATTTATCACACAAAATATATAGATTTCATTTAGATCGAAATCAGTCATTTTCATGAGAACCCAAGCTAGAACATCCTTAGTTTTATGTTTCATTTCTTCATACCCCAAAATAGACTAAGTTCATTATTAAAATCAAGGGTAATGAGGTTGTCACAATTTTTGGACACAATTCAATCATCAAATGATTCACATTGGAAATTAAAATGACCACTTTCATTGCAAAGTTCACAAGGACGACGAGAAATATTAGGTCTTCCAGCACAAACATATAGCCTCTCTTGCAACCATTTAGTTTCTAAATACTTATGCCTCTTACAAAATATATCTTCCCTTTTAGGCATGTCTTCACAAACTCTATGCACTCCACAAAAATTGACATGCTTATAAGAAATCTTTTTATCATGACTAGTGCAATCATCATTAGTACTATGGATATTCAAAGAATTCATACTAACAACATTGCAATCATGCTCATCACTAAAATATTTAGTGCCAACATTTTAATAAATTCTTATTCTAGCACTTGAGCACAATTTTCCTTTCCATCATTTTCACGAAAGACATTAAAAAGATGAAGCATATGAGGCAACCTCAATTCCATTTTTTGTAGTGTTCTTTTACAGACTAAACTAGTGATAAAACAAGAAACTAAAACATTCAATTGCAATATCTAAAGATATACCTTCAAGCACTCACCTCCCTAGAAACGACGCCAGAAAAGATCTTGATGTCTACTGTGCAACCTTCTTCTTGTAAACTCATGTTGGGCCTCCAAGCATAGAGTTTTGTAGGAAAATAGCAAATTTCCCTCAAGTGGATGACCTAAGGTTTGTCAATCCGTGGGAGGCGTAGGATGAAGATGGTATCTCTCAAACAACCCTGCAACCAAATAACAAAGAGTCTCTTGTGTCCCCAACACACCCAATACAATGGTAAATTGTATAGGTGCACTAGTTCGGCGAAGAGATGGTGATACAAGTGCAATATGGATGGTAGATATAGGTTTTTGTAATATGAAAATATAAAAACAGCAAGGTAACTAATGATAAAAGTGAGCACAACGGTATTGCAATGCTTAGAAACAAGGCCTAGGGTTCATACTTTCACCAGTGCAAGTTTTCTCAACAATACTAACATAGTAGAATCATATGTAGATCCCTCACGCGCGACAAAGAGTTCACCCCAAAGTCACAAATAGCGGAGAATGAACGAAGAAATCATTGTAGGGTACGAAACCACGTCAAAGTTATCTTTTCCGATCAATCGTATGAGCTATCCCTATAAGTGTCACGAACAACCCTAGAGTTCGTACTAAGAGAACACCTTAAGATACACATCAACCAAAACCCTAATGTCACCTACATACTCCAATGTCACCACGAGTACCCATGGTCTTGATTATACAACATGCATCGCACTATTTAAGATTCATCATGTTCAATCCAAAACAAAGAACTTCAAAAAGTTCCACAAAGTTTCTACCGGAGAGTCAAGACAAAAACGTGTGCCAACCCCTATGCATATATTACCAAGGTCATGGAACCCGCAAGTTGATCACCAAAACATACATCAAGTGGATCAATAGAACATCCCATTGTCACCACGGATATCCCATCGCAAGACATACATCAAGTGTTCTCAAATCCTTTAAAGAATGAATCTGATAAGAAAACTTCAAAGGTAAAACTCAATTCATCACAAGAAGATAGAGAGGGGAAAACTCCATTTGATTCATCTATATTAATATAGCTTGCGGTACATCAAGATCGTGTCATCTCAAGAACATGAGAGAGAGAGAGATCAAACACATAGCTACTAGTACATACCCTCAGTCCCGAGGGTGAAACCCCCCTCCTCATCATGGAGATCGCCAGGATGATGAAGATGGCCTCCGGTGATGGTTTCCCCCTCCGACAGGGTGCCGGAACGAGCTCCCGATTGGTTTTTTGTGGATAGAGAGGCTTACGGTGGCGGAACTCCCCATCTAGGTTTATTTTTTGGTTTTTTTGGTATTTATCGGAATTTTTGGCATTGGTCTCACGTCAAGGAGACTCCCGAGGGGCCCACAAGCCAGGGGCACGCCCTAGGGGGGGGGCCTAGGCTTGTGGTTGCCTCGGGACTCCTCTCCGGTACCTTTTTGTTCTAGTATTTTTTTATATTTTCCAAAAATATTCTCCATAAATTTTTATTCCGTTTAGACTCCGTTTGATATTCCTTTTCTGCGAAGCTCAAAAACAAGGGAAAAACAGAAACTGACAGTGGGCTCTAGGTTAATAGGTTAGTCCCAAAAATAATACAAAATAACATATATATGCATATAAAACATCCAAAACCGATAATATAGTAGCATGGAACAATTAAAAATTATAGATACGTTGGAGACATATCAATGATCATTTCCGTGAATAAATATTGCATAACTATACGCTTTTCTATCAATTGGCCAGTAGTAATTTGTTTACCATCGTATGCCCTCTACACGACGGATGCCTCTAGGGAAAACTATGGCCCCCAGGTCTATTCACAAATATATTTACAAAATCTTTAAATACATTGCTGCCACTTATTTGTTTTATTTTTATTTTGCAATTTACAATTACCAATTATCATCTACACTACTCATGGCTTGCAAGTAACGAGTTCAAGGGGATTGACAACCCTCTTGCCCGCGTTGGGTGCAAGTGTGTGCTCTTTTGTGTGTAGGCGCTCAAGATGGGAAGTTGTGTGATCCTCCTGTTGGTTCGAAATCCTTGGTTCTCACTGAGGGAATACTTATCTATATTGTGTTGCATCATCCCTTCCTCTTCGGGGGAAAACCCAACGCATATCACAAGTATCAAGTATGCTTATAGTCACTATGATATTGAAAAAATTAAAGAATTTGTTGCTTTTGAGGGTGCTTATGAATTCTCTTGTTTGATTGAAAAGTATGATGCTACTCTCTACAAATCTGAAAATTTCACCATACTTAAATATTGCTATGAAAACTATGCTCCTAATGTCCATGTTAAAGAATTTATTGAGAGAATGTCTGCCGCTTTGGAAGAAAATTATGATTCCATTGATTCGATTGAAATATCCCCCCTTGATGAGCGTGTTGCTTGCTATTCTTATGGCCACAGTACCAATATTTATGATGCTTATGCAGATGAACTTGCTATAGTTCCTTATGTTGAAAATGAAATTACACCCCAATGATGTTACAATAAATTCTATTAATGCCAATTGAGCTAACGATATGCAAAGCTACAAGCTTGGGGATGATAATTTTGTTATGTGCACTACTTATTGCAATGATCATGATTGGGGTGATGATGTTTCTTTTGATCTTGAAAATTTTATTTAAGCCTCATGATGAGTATGTTATTGATAATTATGTTTGCAATAATATTGAAAGTGGGTTTCAAAGAGTGTCAACTTTAGGTAAAAATAACCCCACATATTCAAATAATGTTCAATCTTATGACATTTTTGATAAAACTGAGTTTGGATAGGTCATATCTTTAGTTGATGTTGATCCCACTACCTTGGAAGATTATAAGACTTGTATACATATGGATCGTAAAGAGAATGCTTTGCGTGATAGTTATATTGTTGAGTTTGATTACTACCCTACATGTAATTATTATGAGAGAGGTAAAAATGGATATGTGAATTTGCATATTACTCAACTACCTTTCTTTGTGTTGAAATTATTAATGCTTCACCCTTCCTATTTGGATATGCTAGATATTACTTGTCTTCATAATTTTTTTACCTATAAAATTACTATGCATAGGAAGTATGTCGACTTAGACGTGTTTTTCACATACTATATGATGCTCCTTTTGTGATTCAATTGTTGTATTTTATGTGAGCATCATTATTATCCCAAACCTATCTTAATGGCTATGAAGAAAGAGCTTGTTGGGAGACAACCCAATACTTTATGTTATATTGAGTCAACATTATTATTGATACTGTAATGATTGTGTTTTTATGTTTAAATTAGTGGTATTGCCAAGTAAAGCCTTTGGGATGACTTGAATGATAAGTAGAATTGATACGGTGCAAAAATAGAAACTTTTGCGTCTAGTGAAGAATTTCTCTGATTTTACTGGAACTTCTTTTTGAACCGAAATATTCACACAATATTTCTATACAAATTCCTTAGGTTGTCCTAATATTTCAGAATTTTTGGAGTTACATAAGTATGGTGTCTTTGCTGATCACTACAGACTGTTCTGTTTTAAACAGGTTCTATTTTTGCTTGCATAGTTTGCTTGTTTTAATGATACTGTGTATTATATCGAGGGGTATAATTCATGGAGAAGTTATAATACAATATCTTATGCAATAATAAAATAGGAATCAATTTATAACAGTACCTAATGTTTATGGTTCGCCTATCATACTAACGGATCTCACGAGTTTTCTGTTGAGTTTTGTGTGTTGAAGTTTTCAAGTTTTGGGTGTTATCACGATGGATGAAGGAATAAGGAGCGGCAAGAACCTAAGCTTGGGGATGTCCAAGGCACCCCAAGTCAAATTCTAGGAAGAATCAAGCATCTAAGCTTGGGGATGCCCTCTAAGGCAGGGCATCCCGTCTTTCGTCTCAATCCATCGGTATGTCACTTGGAGCTACATTTTTATTCATCACATGCTATGAGTTTTGTTTGGAGTGTTGTTTGCTTTTGTTTTAGTTTTACACAATCATTGTTTGCTGGATACACCCACTTTAGAGAGAAACATGTTCACCATGATTTGTTAGAATACTCTATGTGCTTCACTTGTATCTTTTGAGCTAGGCAGTTGCTGTAGTACTTCACTTATATCTTTTAGAACACGGTGGCATATAGATTTTATAAAAATAACTATACTCTCATTCTTCACTTAAATTTGTTTGCAAGCTAATAAATAGTGATGGTAATTTTAATGGGTTATAAGACTAGTCCAAAAATAATAGGTATTCAAGGAGTGCATAATCAAAACCTTCATGTAGCGCATAAAAGGGAAATTGTGAGTTAATGATATTGATGTGGTAATATGAAAGGGTGTGAGTGCATGGTTGTTGTTTAGTAAAAATATTGATAGTTATAGGGTGTTAATTTGATGTTCATCTAAATATTGCTTATGGCATGGTGATGATGTGTGAGCATTCTTATTCCTCGTTGAAATCCTAGTGTTATTTAGGTTGGGGGCGCTCGATGGTTAACTCCTACCAACCTCCTCCCTAGGGGCATGCAAGTATTACTTTGGTTCGAGAGAGATAACAAAACCTTCCAATAAGTATGTGAGTTCTTTATGACTAATGTGAATCAATGGATGTACGCACTCTCACCACCTCACATTTGCTAGCCTCTTCGGCATTGTGCATTGGCTATTCTCACCTCGAGGATTGGTGCAAAATTTGTCGGTGCATCCAAAACCCGTGACATGATACGCTCTGTTGCACATAAGCCACCTTATATCTTCCTCAAAACAACCACCATACCTTCCTATCATGGCATTTCCATAGTCATTCCAAGATATATTGCCATGCAACTTCCACCATTATATCATATAACTAGTACACTCATTGTCATATTGCTTTGCATAATCATGTAGCTCACATAGAATTTGTGGAAAACCCACCATTCATGATTGTTATCATGTTATGTTACATCATTACACATCCTGGTACACTGCCAGAGGCATTGATATTTGTGATCTGCGTTGGGTTTTCCATGAAGAGGAACGGGTAATCATAGCACAATATGGGTACGTATTTCCCTTAGTCGTGAAACCAAGGTTCATCAAACCATTAGGAATATCAACAACAACCATATTCAGCGGCTGTAGATAAAAGAGCAAACGACTTGCACCCAACGCGGGCAAGAGGGTTGTCAATCCCCTTGATCTCATTATTTGCAAGCAAGTGAATTGTCTAGATAATTGTAAATTGCAAAATAAAATAAAAACAAGTAAATTAGAACAAGGTATTTTAGCGTTTGTAAATATATAGGTGAATAGACCCGGGGGCCATAGTTTTCCCTAGCGGAATCTCATGAAAATAAGCATACGGTGGGTAAATACATTACTGTTGGCAATTGATAGAAAATTGGATAGTTATGCGATATTCATGGCAATGATCATGTGTATATAGGCATCGAGTCTATAAACAAATAAGCCGACTTCTGCCTACACCTATTACTATTATTCCACTCATCGATTGCTATCGAGCATGCATCTAGAGTATTAAGTAAAATAGAGTAATGCATGGAGAACGATGACATGATGCAGACAAACTAACCTCAATCAATATGATTATACCCCATCATATTGTCCTTACTAGCAGCAACACAAAGACGCATCTTGTCCCCTACTTTGTCACTGGTATATAGAAACTCGCGAGGTTAAACCTACCACAACCCACCTCTCTCACCGAAGAAATATCAATCTAGTTGGCCAAACTATTTCAATAGATCGGAGAAAATTACGAAGCTATCATAATCATGCACATAAGAATCATATTTAGAATTCATAGAAGACTCAAATATTTATCATGAATAATCTGAACATAAACCCACAATTCACCGGAGCCCAACAAACGCATCGCACAAAAGTATTACATTGGATAGAGCAAAGCAAAGATGCGATGATCATTGTATTGAAGAGAGAGAGAGAGAGAGAGAGAGAGAGAGAGATTGCCATCTAGGTACTAACTACAGACCCATCGGTCTGTAGTGAACTACCCACACATCATCATGATGTCAACAAGGTTGATGAAGAGGCCCTCCGTGATCGATCCCCTCTCCGACATGGTGTCAGAATGGAGCTCCACATGGCCTCCCATTAGAACAGAGACTTGTGGTGGCGTAAAAGGTGTTCTGGGACTGCCTCTAGGGTTTTTAGGATATGTGAGAATTTATAAGCGAGAGAACGGAGTCGGGAGAGCCACAAGGGGCCCACAAGCCATCATCGCGCCCCCAGGCTGTGCCGTGTTGGCTTGTGGGGCCCTCGGGTGGCCCCGGGCCTTCTTCCAAATTTTCTAGGTCCTCTTTTGGTCCCAAAAAATTATCAAAAAGTCCCAGGACAATTGGACTTCCCTTGGTATTGTAAACCTAAAAAGTGAAAAACATGAAGAAAACATAAACGACACTGGGTACCGGGTCAATAGGTTAGCGCTAAAAAATAATAAAACTGGTAAATAAATACCCCAAAAGTATCCTAGAATGATAATATATCAACATGGAAGAATCAAAAATTATAGATACGTTGGAGATGTATCATACATTCATACAAATTCATATTGTTTACTACTTTTCCATACTTAGTTGCAAGTTAATAAAAGTGTGATGATCGTCATTATTAGGCTATTGTCTTAGTGAGGAAAGGATGATGGAGATAATGATTCCCCACAAGTCAGGATGAGACTCCAGATGTCTACTACGCAAATTTATTCTTGTAGACTCCTGTTGGGCCTCCAAGCACAGAGTTTTGTAGGACAATAGCAACTTTCCCTCAAGTGGATGACATAATGTTTATCAATCCATGGAAGGTGTAGGATGAAGTTGTTCTCTCTCAAACAACCCTACAATAAAATACAAGAAATCTCTTGTCCACAACATACCCAATACAATGGCAAATTGTATAGGTGCACTAGTTTGGCCAAGAGATAGTGATACAAGTGCAATATGGATGATAGAAACAGTTTTTTGTAATCTGAAAATATAAAACAACAAGGTAATTAATAGAGGACAGCGAGAAAAATGATATATTAATGCTTGGAAAAAGTCCTAGGGTTCATACTTTCGCCAGTGCAATCTCCCAACAATCCGAACATAGTTGAATCATATGATCATCCCTCAACGTGCAACGAAGAATCACTCCAAAGTGCCTATCTAATGGAGAACAATAAGATGAAATTTGTGTAGGTAGTAGAACCACCTGAAAGTTATTCTTTCCGATCAATCTATTGGGTTATTCCTATAAGTATCACAAACAGTCTTAGAGTTCTTACAAGAATAACACCAACGATACATATCAATCAACCCTAATGTCACCTAGATACTCCAATGTCACCTCAACTATCCGTGGGTAAATTATGTGACATGCATCAAATAATCTTAGATCTATCATATTAAATCCAACACAAAGAACTTCAAGGATCACCCCAAGATTTCTATCGGAGAACATGGTATGAAAATGTGCAATCAACCCCTATGCATAGATTCCCAAGGTCATCGAAATCCGCAAGTTGATGCCTTAACATATATCAAGTGAAACAATAGAATAACCCAATGTCATTACGGGTATCCCTCGCAAGACGTACATCAAGTGTTCTCAAATCCAATATTCAACCCAACATAACGAGATCTCAATGGGAATGATTCAATTCATTACAACAAGATAGCAAGGGAACACCTCATATGATCCAAATATATTAACAAATCCCATGATACATCAAGATCATGTCATCTCAAGAACATGAGAGAGAGAGATTGAACACATAGCTACTGGTACAAACTGTCAGCCCCGAGGGTGGACTACACCCTCCTCGTCATGGCCTCCACTAGGATGATGAAGATGGCCACCGGAGATGATCTGCCCTCTTCGGCAGGGTACTGGAATGCCTCTAGATTAGTTTTTCATTGATACACAGAGTTGCGGCGGCAGAACGAGGAGTTTCTCTTTATTTTTGGGGTTTCTGGTTTTGATTTTTTAGCGTCAGAATCATGCCAAATGGAGCCACGAGGGGTCCACCACATATCTGGCCGCGCCACTATGGGGTGGGTGGCCAGATGGCTTCTAGACCAAGGGTGTCACCCTTCGGTGGTTCTTCGCTCCAATGTGGCTTATTTCCTCCAGAAAAAATTGCTACCTCTTGAGCATGCGTTGGTCTTCCCTTGAAGAGGAAAGGGTGATGCAGCGAAGAAGATAAGTATTTCCCTCGGTTGTTGAGAACCAAGGTATCAACCCAGTAGGAGAAACAAGCAAGTTACCAATGGATGTACCTACACAAATAATCAAACTCTTCCACCCAACACTATAAAGGGGTTGTCAATCCCTTCAAGGTTATTTGTAGGGATTAGATCCGATAGAGATAGATGTAAACGGAAACAGAAAGTAAAAGGTAAATAAATTGCAGCAAAGTATTTTTGGTTTATAGCTCTGAAAATATATTATGGAAAGTAGACCCAGGGGTCATAGGATTCACTAGAGGCTTCTCTCATGATTGCAAGTATTACGGTGGGTGAACAAATTCCTGTCTAGCAATTGATAGAAAAGCGAATAATTATGAAGATATCCAAGGCAATGATTATGCATATAGGTATCACGTCCGTGTCAAGTAGACCGAAACGATTTTGCATCTACTACAATTACTCCACACATCGATCGACTCCTGCCTGCATATAGAGTATTAAGTTCATGAAGAATAGAGTAACACATTAGGTAAGATGACATGATGTAGAGGGATAAAATCAAGCAATATTATCAAAACCCCATCTTTTTATCCTTGATGGCAACAATACAATACGTGCCTCGCTACCCGTACTATGTCACTGGGTGAGGACGTCGCAAGATTGAACCCAAAACTAAGCACTTCTCCCATTGCAAGAATTACCAATCTAGTTGGCCAAACCGAACCAATAACTCGAAGAGACTTGCAAAGATATGAAATCATGCATATAAGAATTCAGAAAAGACTCAAATAATATTGATAGATAATCTGAACATAAACCCACAATTCATTGGATCTCGACAAACACACCGCAAAAGAGTATTACATTAGATAGATCTCCATGAAGATCATGATGAACATGGTATTGAAGAGCAAAGAGAGAGAGAAGAAGCCATCTAGCTACTAGCTATGGACCAGAAGGTCTGTGGTGAACTACTCACGCGTCATCGAAGGGGCAATGGAGTTGATGTAGATGCCCTCCGTGATCGAATCCCCCTCCGGTAGATTACGGGAAAGGCTCCAAGATTGGATCTCTCGGGAACAGAGGCTTCCGGCGACGGAAAAGTATTTTCGTGGCTCCCTTTGATATATAGGGAATATTTGTGAATTCATAGGCCGAGAAATAGGGGTAGGAGAGCTGCCGTGGGCCCACAATCCTGGGGGCGCCCCCCTGTGGCTTGTGGCCACATGGCGGCTCTCCCAACTTCATCTCCAAGTCTTCTGGGTTGCTTCTAGTCCAAGAAAAATTATTCCAAAGATTTTATTCCGTCTGGACTCCCTCTAATATTCCTTATCTACAATACTCAAAAACAAGGAAAAAACAGAAACTGGCACTAGACTCTAGATAATAAGTTAGTCCCAAAAATAATATAAAATAGCATATAAATGCATATAAAACATCCAAAACAGATAATATAATAGCATGGAACAATAAAAAATTATAGATACGTTGGAGACATATCAAGCACCCCCAAGCTTAATTCCTGCTCGTCCTCGAGTAGGTAAATGATAAAAACAGAATTTTTGATGTGGAATGCTACCTAACATATTTATCCATATAATATTCTTTATTGTGGCATGAATATTCAGATCCACAAGATTCAAAACAATAGTATAATATTGACATAAAACAGTAATACTTCGAGCACACCAACAAGGCAATCGTGTCCTTTCGAAATATCATGGCCTTAGAAAGTTATCCCTAAAAAATCATATGGTCTGGCTATGCTCCATCTTCCCCACATAAAGTATCTAAATCATGCACAACCCCGATGAACAAGTCAAGCAATTGTTTCACACTATTGGTGTTCTCAAACCTTTTCCACTCTCACGCCATACATGAGTGTGAGCCATCGATATAGCAATATAGGTGGAATAGAATATGGTGGAGGTTGCAAGGAAAAAGGGAGAAGACAGTCTCACATCAACTAGGCATATCAACGGGCTATGGAGATGCCCATCGATAGATATTAATGTGAGTGAGTACGGATTGCCATGAAACAAATGCACTTAGAGCTATAAGTGTATGAAAGCTCAAAAAAGAAAACTACATGGTCGTGCTAGAAGAAATTCCACTAGTTATATGAAAGTGACAAAATAGGAGGCTCTCTATCATGAAGATCATGGTGCTACTTTGATGCACAAGTGAGGAAAAAGGTAGTAGCAATTGTCCCTTCTCTCTTTCTATCATTTCTTTTATTATTATTATTATTATTTTATTTTCCCCTTTTTCTGTGGGCATCTTTGGCCTCTTTATTTTTTATTTGGGCTTTGCTAGCCTCTTTTATTTTTCTGTAAAGTCCGGATACTCATCCCAACTTGCGAGGGAGTCATGGCTTCCATCATCCTTTTCTCACACGGGACAATGCTATAATAATGAAAATCATCACACTTTATTTACTTACAACTCAAAAAGAAAATTACAACTCGATACCTAGAACAAAATATGACTCTATATGCAGGATGAAAGTGATGGTGCATGTCATGAAAAACGGAAAGTTAGAAGTTGCATGGTAATATATCTCGGAATGGCTATGGAAATACCATAATAGGTAGGTATGGTGGCTGTTTTGAGGAAAATATATGGTGGCTATTTTGAGGAAGGTGGGTTTGATGTACCGGTGAAAGTTGCGCGGTACTAGAGAGGCTAGCAAAGGTGGAAGGGTGAGAGTGCGTATAATCAATGGACTCAACATTAGTCATAAAGAACTCACATATTACTTATTGAAAAAGTCTATTATTTATCAAATAGAGCATTACATGCATGCTCCTAGGGGAGAGGTTGGTAGGAGTTAACCATCGTGTGCTCCCGACCCTCACACAAAGGTTGACAATCATTAAACAAATCATGCTCCGACTTCGTTACATAACGGTTCACCATACGTGCATGCTACGGGAATCACAAACTTCAACACAAGTATCTCTTCCAATTAACAACTACTCACTAGCATGACTCTCATATTACCATCCCTATTATCTGAAAACTATATGCAAGGAATCCAACTTCTCATAGTTGTTAATGCACTTAATATGAAAGTTTTCATTATATCCCTCTTGGATGCCATTATATTAGGACTAAATTCATAACCTAAACAAATTACCATGATTTTTTAAGAAACTCTCAAAATAATATAAGTGAGGAACGAGAGTTCAGTAATTTCTATAAAATATAACACCACATGCTCTAAAAAGATATAAGTAAAGCACTAGAGCAACATTGCCTAGCTCGAAAGATATAAGTGAAGCATATAGAGTATTCTAACAAATTCACGATTCAGCGTGTATCTCTCTAAAGATATGTGCAGCAAATATGATTGTGTCAAACTAACAAGAAAATACTCATATCATACAAGACGCTCCAAGCAAAACACATATCATGTGGTGAATAAAAATATAGCCTCAACTGAATTTACCGATGGATTGAAGACGAAAGAGGGGATGCCTTCCGAGGCATCCCCAAGCTTAGGATTTTTTGTATCCTTTAATATGACTTGGGTTACCATAGGCATACCCAATCTTAAGCTCTTGACATTCTTTATTCCATAGTCCATCAAATCTTCACCCAAAACATCAAAACTTCACAACACAAAACTCAGCAGAAAACTCATGAGATCCGTTAGTATAAGAAAAATAAATCACCACTTTAGGTACTGTTGTGAACTATTTATTTGTTTATATTTGTGTAATAACTACTTTATTCTAACTTCTCCATGGTTCATACCCCCCGATACAACCCATAGATACATCAAAATAAGCAAACAACACAAGGAAAACAGAATATGTCAAAAACAGAGAAGTCTGTAGAAATCTATAGACTTTGAATACTTCCAAAAATCTAAAAATTCTTAAAACTTATGAAAATAAGGGAAATATGTATATAAATCTTGTGTATAAATTTCAGATCAATTCGACGCTCCGAAAAAATTAGAAAGTTCCTGAACTGAGCATAAAAGTTTTTGTTTTTCAGCAAGATCAAATCAACAACTACCATAGATCACCCACAAGGTTTTACTTGGCTCAACCACTAATTCAAACAATAAAACACAATTATTACAAAATTAATAATGTGTAAAACACACCAAAACAGAAACAAAAAACAGAAAGCAAAATAAAATTGGGTTGCCTCCCGACAAGCGCTCTTGTTTAACGCCCCTAGCTAGTCAAAATGCAATAAATCTAGGTATTGTCATCTTTGGTATGCAATAAATAAGTAGATATCATAATAGATTCATAAGGTAATTTTACTTTATTTCTGGGAAATTGTTCCATGTATGTTCTTAATGGGAATTGGAAACTAATATGTCCTTCCTTCATATCAATAATTGCACCAATCGTTCTAAGGAAGGGTCTACCAAGAATAATAGGACATGTAGGATTGCAATCTATATCAAGAACAATGAAATCTGAGGGCACATAATTCCTATTTTCAACAATAATAACATCATTAATCCTTCCCATATGTTTCTTTATAGTGGAATCCCCAAGATGCAAATTTAAGGAACAATCATAAATTCACGGAAACCTAGCACATCACATAGAGTTTTTGGAATCGTGGAAACGCTAGAACCCAAATCAGACAAAGTATGGCACTCATAATCTTTAATTTTAATCTTAATAGTAGGTTCCCACTCCTCATAAAGCTTTTTGGGTATAGAAACTTCCAACTCAAGTTTTTTTTCAAAAGATTTCATCATAGCATCAACAATATGTTTAGTAAAAGCTTTGTTTTGATTATAAGCATGAGAAGAATTCAACATGTATTGCAACAAGGAAATACAATCAATCAAAGAGCAACTTTCATAATTAAAGTCCTTGAAATCAGAAGGAGTGGGTTCGTTGCTATTTAAAGTTTTGACCTCTTCAATCCCACTTTTATCAATCTTAGCATTAAGATTTGTAAACTCCAAATCATGGGGATGCCTTTTAAATAAAGTTGACTCATCTCCAGTCCCATATTTATCAAGATTAAAATTAGAAAACAAACATTCAATAGGAGTCACATCAATCACTTTAAGATCTTCATCAATATTATCATGAGAACACACTTTTTCAAGCCATTCACGCTTAGCACATATTCTAGCGGTTCTTTCCTTACACTCATCAATAGAAAATGTCATAGATTTTAAGGACCCATTAATATCATGCTCGGGTGGAATAGATCTATTTTTCAAAGAATCAATCTCAAGAGAAATTCGATCAACATTCCTAGCCAAATCATCAATTTTGAGCAATTTTTCTTCAATCATAGCATTGAAACCCTTTTGAGAACTAATAAATTATTTAATATTATTCTCAAGATCAGAGGGCATCCTATTATAATTTCTATAAGAATTGTTGTAAGAATTACCATAATTATTAGAGGAATTACTAGGAAACCGCCTAGCATTGAAATTACCTCTATACACATTATTACAATAATTGTTCCTACCAACAAAGTTCACATCCGTAGATTCATTATTATTCCAAACCAAAGAAGACAAAGGCATATCATTAGGATCAATAGGAACATTCTTACTAGCAAAAAATTTCATCAATTCATCCATCTTTTCACTCAAAGTATTAATCTCTTTAATAGCATGCACCTTTTTACTAGTAGGAGATCTTTCGGTATGCCATTGAGAGTAATTTGTCATAATATTATCTAGGAGTTTAGTATCCTATCCTAATGTGATTTCCATAAAAGTACCACCCGTGGTGGAATCTAAGAGATTCCTAAAAGCAAAATTCAATCCATCATAAAAATTGTATAATCATCCATAAACTCAAACCATGCGCGGGGCAGTTTTTAATCATTAATTTCATCCTCTCCCAAGATTGTGCAACATGCCCATGATCAAGTTTCTTAAAATTCATTATATCGTTCCTAAGAGAGATGATCTTAGTGGGCGGAAAGTACATGGAAATAAAAGCATCTTTACACTTATTCCATGAATCAATACTATTGTTAGGCAAAGATGAAAACCAAGTTTTAGCACGATCTCGTAGTGAGAACGGGAATAGCTTCAATTTAACAATATCATTATCCATATCTTTCTTCTTTTGCATATCACACAACTCAACGAAAGTATTTAGACGGGATGCGACATCTTCATTAGCAAGGCCGGGAAATTGTTCTTTGATAACAAGATTTAGCAAAGCGGCATTAAATTCATAAGATTCCGCACTAGTGTCGGGAGAAATCGGAGTACTAATAAAATCATTATTATTAGTATTGGAAAAGTCACACAACTTGGTATTTTCAGACATCATGACAAACCAAGCAATCAAGCACACAAGCAAACGAAAGAAGGGTGAACAAAAAGGCAATTTTTTTGGTATTTTATGAAAATAATTTTATAAATGGGGGAGGAAAACGAGAGGGAAATGGAAAATAAAGTAAATGTGAGAGATGAGTTTGTGATGGGTACTTGGTAGGCTTGATGTGTATCCTCCCTGGCAACGACGCCAGAAATCCTTCTTGCTACCTCTTGAGCATGCGTTGGTTTTCCCTTGAAGAGGAAAGGGTGATGCAACAAAGTAGATACGTATTTCCCTCAGTTGTTGAGAACCAAGGTATCAATCCAGTAGGAGGAACAAGCACGTTGCCAATGGATGTACCTACACAAATAATCATACTCTTGCACCCAACGCTATAAAGGGGTTGTCAATCCCTTCACGGTTATTTGTAAGGATTAGATCGGATAGAGATAGATGTAAACGAGAACAGAAATTAAAAGGAAAATAAATTGCAAAAAAGTATTTTTGGTATTTTTGGTTTATAGATCTGAAAATATATTATGTAAAGTAGACCCCGGGGCCATAGGTTTCACTAGAGGCTTCTCTCATGATGGCAAGTATTACGGTGGGTGAACAAAATACTGTTGAGCAATTGATAGAAAAGCAAACGATTATTAAGATATCCAAGGCAATGAGTATGCATATAGGCACCACGTTCATGACAAGTAGACTGAAACGATTCTGCATCTACTACTATTACTCCACACATCGATCGACTCCTGCCTGGATTTAGAGTATTAAGTTATTTGTACGGATTAGATCTGATAGAGATATATGTAAAATATCGCGGAAAGTAAAAGGTTAATAAATTTCAGCAAGGTATTTTTGTATTTTTGGTTTATAGATCTGAGAATATATTATGGAAAGTAGACCCGGGGGCCATAGGTTTCACTAGAGGCTTCTCTCTTGAAGGAAAGTATCACGATGGGCGAACAAATTACTGTCGAGCAATTGATAGAAAAGCGAATAATTATGAAAATATCCAAGGAAATGATTATGCATATAGCCATCACGTCCATGTCAAGTAGACCGAAACGATTCTGCATCTACTACTATTACTCCACACATCGACCGACTCCTTCCTGCATCTAGAGTATTAAGTTCATGAAGAACAAACTAACACATTTGGTAAGATGACATGATGTAGAGGGATGAACTCAAGCAATATGATGAAAATATCATCTTGTTACCCTTGATGGCAACAATACAATACGTGCCTCACTATCCCTACGTTGTCACTCGGTGAGGACACCGCAAGATTGAACCCAAAACTAAGCACTTCTCCTATTGCAAGAATTACCAATCTAGTTGGACAAACCAAACTAATAACTTGAAGAGACTTGCAAAGATAAGAAATCATGCATACAAGAATTCAGGAAAGACTCAAATAATATCCATGGATAATCTGAACATAAACCCACAATTCATCGAATCTCGACAAACACACCGCAAAAGAGTATTATACCGGATAGATCTCCATGAAGATCATGAAGAACATGGTATTGAGAAGCAAAGAGAGAGAAGAAGTCCTCTAGCTACTAGCTATGGACCTGTAGGTCTATGGTGAACTACTCACGCATCATCAGAGGGGCAATGGAGTTGATGTAGATGCCCTCCGTGATCGAATCCCCGTCCGGCAGATTACTGGAAAAGGCTCCAAGATTGGATCTCCGGAACGGAGGCTTCTAGCAGAGGAAAAGTGTTTTCGTGGCTCTTTTTGAAAATGATGGAATATTTGGGAATTTATAGGCTGAGGATTAGGGTTAGGGGAGCTGCCGTGGGCCCACAAGCCTGCCCGGCGTGGCCTACCCCCTGGTCGTGCCCCTAGGGCTTGTGGCCCCATGGTGGCTCCTCCGCCTTGGTTCTCAAGTCTCGTAGATTCCTTATGTTCCAGAAAAATTCCTTCCAAAGGTTTTATTGCGTTTGGACTCCGTTTAATATTCCTTATCTGCGAAACTCGAAAACAAGGAAAAAACAGAAACTGACACTAGGCTATAGATTAATAGGTTAGTTCAAAAATAATATAAATAGCATATTAATGCATATAAAACATCCAAAAAAATAATATAATAGCATGGAACAATAAAAAAATTATAGATACATTGGAGACTTATCAACATCCCCAAGCTTAATTCATGCTTGTCCTTGAGTAGGTAAATGATAAAAACAGAATTTTTGATGTGGAATGCTACCCAACATATTTATCCATGTAATATTCTTTATTGTGGCATGAGTATTCAGATCCGTAAGATTCAAAACAATAGTCTAATATTGACATAAAAACAGTAATACTTCGAGCACACCAACAAGGTAGTCGTGTCCTTTCGAAATAACATGGCCTTAGAAAGTCGTCCCTACAAATTCATATGGTCTGGCTATGCTCCATATTCCCCACACAAAGTATCTAAATCATGCACAACCCCGATGAACAAGTCAAGCAATTGTTTCACACTTTTGGTGTGCTCAAACCTTTTCAACTCTCACGCAATACATGAGCGTGAGCCATGGATATAGCATTATAGGTGGAATAGAATATGGAGGAGGTGCAAAGGGAAAAAGGAGAAGATAGTCTCACATCAAGTAGGTGTATCAACGGGCTATGGAGATGTCCATCAATAGATATCAATGTGAGTGAGTAGGGATTGCTATGCAACAAATTCACTTTGAGATATAAGTGTATGAAATCTCAAAAAGAAAACTAAGTGGTCGTGCATAATGAATATCCACTAGTTATATGAAAGTGACAAAATAGGAGACTCTCTATCATGAAGATCATGGTGCTACTTTGAAGCACAAGTGTGGAAAAAGGTAATAGGAACTGTCCCTTCCCTCTTTCTCTTGTTTTTTTGGTGGGCTTCTTTGGCCTCTTTCATTATTATTTTTGTTTGGGCTTCCCTGGCCTATTTTATTTTTTGTAAAGTCCGGATACTCGTCCCAACTTGTGAGGGAGTCATAGCCTCCATCATCCTTTTATCTCATGGGACAATGCTCTAAGAATGGAAATCATCACACTTTTATTTACTTATAACTCAAAGAAAAATAAATTACAACTCGATTCCTATGACAAGATATAACTATGTATGCAATATGAAGTGATGATGCAAGTCATAGAAAAACTACATGGTGGGAGTTGCATGGCAATATATCTCAGAATGGTTATGGAAATGCCATAATAGGTAGGTATGGTGGCTGTTTTGAGGAATATATGGTGGCTGTTTTGAGGAATATGTGGTGGCTGTTTTGAGAAAGGAGGGTTTGGTGTACTGGCGAAAGTTGCGCGGTACTAGAGAGGCTAGCAAAGGTGGAAGGGTGAGAGTGCGTATAATCCATGGACTCAACACTAGTCCTAAAGAACTCACATACTTATTGCAAAAGTCTATTAGTCATCAAACAAAGCATTAGACGCGTGCTCCTAGGGGAGAGGTTGGTAGGAGTTAACCATCGCACGCTCCAGACCCTCACACAAAGGTCGACAATCATTAAACAAACCATGCTCCGACTTCGGTACATAACGGTTCACCATACGTGCCTGCTACGGGAATCACAAGCTTTAATACACGTATCTCTTCCCATTCAAAACTATTCACTAGCATGACTATCATATTACCATCCCTATTATATCAAAACTATATGCAAGGAATCAAGCTTCTCATAGTTTTTAATGTACTTAATATGAAAGTTTTTATTATATCCCTCTTGGATGTCATTATATTAGGACTAAACTCATAACCTAAACAAATTACCATGCTGTTTTAAGAAACTCTCAAAATAATATAAGTGAGTAAAGAGAGTTCAATAATTTCTATAAAATGTAACACCACCATGCTCTATAAAGATATAAGTGAAGCACTAGAGCAACATTGCCTAGCTCAAAAGATATAAGTGAAGCACATAGAGTTTTCTAAAAAATTCACAATTCAGCGTGTCTATCTCAAGATGTGTGCATCAAGGATGATTGTGGCAAACTAACAAGCAAAGACTCATAATATACAAGATGCTCCAAGCAAAACACATATCATGTGGTGAAGACGAAAGAGGGGATGCCTTCCGGGGCATCCCCAAGCTTAGGCTTTTTGGTATCCTTTAATATGACTTGGGGTTCCTTGGGAATCCCCAAGATTAGGCTCTTGCCACTCTTTATTCCATCGTCCATCAAATCTTCATCCAAAACTTGAAAACTTCACAACACAAAACTCATGAGATCCGTTAGTATAAGAAAAATAAATCACCACTTTAGGTACTATTGTGAACTTATTATTTATTTATATTTGTGTAATACCTAATGTATTCTAACTTTTCCATGACTCATTCCCCCCCCCCCCGATACGACCCATAGATACATCAAAATAAGCAAACAACACAAAAGAAAACAGAATCTATCAAAAACAGAAGAGTCTGTAGAAATCTGTAAACTTAGAATACTTATGGAACTCTCAAAATTCTGAAAAATTTGTACAATTAGGGAAATTTGTATATAAATATTGTGTAAAAATTTTAGATTAATAAGCCACTCTGAACAATTTGGAAAATTCCTAGACTGAGCGCAAAAGTTTCTGTTTTTCACCAGGATCAAATCAACAACTACCATAGATCACTGCAAAGGTTTTACTTGGCTCAAACATTAATCAAAACACAAAAACACAATTAATACATAAGTAATAATGTGCCAAACACACCAAAACATAAGCAAAAAGCAGAAAGCAAAAAAAAATTGGGTTGCCTCCCAACAAGCGCTATTGTTTAACACCCCTAGCTAGGCAAAACACAATAGATCTAGGTATTGTCATATTTGGTATTGGCAAATTTTGTGAGGACCTTATGAAATCCAAGAGGTTCTTACCTGTTTCCCCCAGTTGTAGGTGGAGGATCCATCTTTGTGTCCAAAATGTCCAAACGCTTAATGCAAAGGGTGATCAAAGTATTCAAGCGATTAAGGTTCCGTTTAATATGTTTGAGGGGTTCATGATGTTGTTGTAACTCGACCAAGTGCTTATGTAAGTCACCCAATTTTTCGAGAACTTGAACTCCCTATTGAGAGAAAGCAAACCCCCTTTTTGGCATAGGAACCCCCCAAATCCCTTCTCAAACTTCATAGGCTGCATTCGTGTCAAGCTCAATAAAATTTCCTTTTGAGGCAAAATCTAGAAGCTCCCTATGATGCAAAGCTAAACAAATGTAAAAATTTGTAAGCAGAACTTTTGCATCCCGTTTTAGATTGGAAACACGATAAAATTCCATTAGCCTATACCAAGCATCCTTCAAATTTTGCCCTTGTTTTTGTTTGAAGTAAAGAACTTCAAAGTTTGGTGACAAGGGGGATGTGGTGATGTTCGACATAGTTCAGGTAATCAAAGGGGCAAGCGAAAGAATGGCAAAGAAAAAGGCAAGTCTTTTTGGTATTTTCTGAAAATCGTTTTAGAAGTGGGGAAGAGGGAAATGAGAGGCAAATGGCAAATAATGTAAATACAAGAGATGAGTTTGTGATGGGTACTTTGTAGGCTTGATGTAGATCTCCCCGCAACCAAACCAGAAATTGGCAAGTTGACAAGAGAGTTCTTATCTTGACTTGACTTGTATCTCCCCGGCAATGGCGCCAGAAATCCTTCTTGCTACTTCTCGAGCATGCGTTGGTTTCCCGTGAAGAGGAACGGTTCGATGCAGCAAAGTAGATAAGTATTTCCCTCAGTTTTTGAGAACCAAGGTATCAATCTAGTAGGAGATATAAGCGAGTCACCAATAGATGTACCTGCACAAAGAATCAAACTCTTTCACCCAATGCTATATAGGGGTTGTCAGTCCCTTCATGGTTACTTGCAAGGATGAGATCTAATAGAGATAGATATAATAGGATGCTTGAACGGAAAGTAAAACTAAAAGTAAAAATAAGGCAGCAAGTATTTTTGGTATTTTTGGTTTTAAATCTGAAAGTATAATATGGAAAATAGACTCGGGGGCCATAGGTTTCACTAGATGGCTTCTCTCATGATGTCAAGTATTATGGTGGGTGAACAAATTACTGTCGAGCAATTGATAGAAAAACGAATAATTATTAAGATATCCAAGGCAATTATTATGCATCTAGGCATCACGTTCGTGACAAGTAGACCGAAATGATTATGCATCTACTACTATTACTCCACACATCGACCAACTCCTGCCTGCATCTAGAGTATTAAGTTCATGAAGAACAGAGTAACACATTAAGTAAGATGCCATGATGTAGAGGGATAAACTCAAGCAATATGATGAAAAACACATCTTTTTACCCTTGATGGAAACAATACAATATGTGCCTCGCTACCCCTACTTTGTCACTGGGTGAGGACACCACAAGATTGAACCCAAAACTAAGCACTTCTCCTATTGCAAGAATTACCAATCTAGTTCGCCAAACCAAACCAATAACTCGAAGAGACTTGCAAAGATATGAAATCATGCATATAAGAATTCAGGCAAGACTCAAATAATATTCATGGATAATCTGAACATAAACCCACAATTCATCGGATCTCGACAAACACACCGCAAAAGAGTATTACATTAGATAGATCTCCATGAAGATCATGAAGAACATGGTATTGAGAAGAAAAGAGAGAGAAGAAGCCATCTAGCTACTAGCTATGGACCCGCAGGTCTGTGGTGAACTACTCACGCATCATTGGAGGGGCAATGGAGTTGATGTAGATGCCCTCCGTGATCGAATCCCCTCCGGCAGATTACCAGAAAAGGCTCCAAGATTCGACCTCTCGGGAATGGAGGCTTCTGGCGGCGGAAAAGTATTTTCGTGGCTCTTTTTGATAATGATGGAGTATTTGGGAATTTGTAGGCTGATGATTAGGGTTAGGGGAGCTGCCATGGGCCCACGAGCCTGCCCGACATGGCCTACCCCCCTGGTCGTGCCCCTAGGGCTTGTGGCCCCATGGTGGCTCCTCTGCCTCGGCTCTCAAGTCTTGTAGATTCCTTTTGTTCTAGACAAATTCCTTTCGAAGGTTTTATTCCGTTTGGACTCCGTTTAGTATTCCTTATCCGTGAAACTCAAAAACAAGGAAAAAACAAAAACTGGCACTAGGCTCTAGATTAATAGGTTAGTCCAAAAATACTATAAAATAGCATATTAATGCATATAAAACATCCAAAACAGATAATATAATAGCTTGGAACAATCATAAATTATAGATACGTTGGAGATGTATCATAGATCTCCTTGAAGATCATGAAGAACATGGTATTGAAGAGCAAAGAGAGAAAAGAAGCCATCTAGCTACTAGCTATGTACCCAAAGGTGTGTCGTGAACTACTCATGCATCATCGGAGGGGCAATGGAGTTGATGTAGATGCCCTCCGTGATTGAATCCCCCTCCGGCAGATTACCAGAAAAGGCTCCAAGATTGAATCTCTCAGGAACGGACGCTTCCGTTGGCGGAAAAGTATTTTTGTGGCTCCCTTCGATATACAGGGAATATTTGTTAATTTATAGGCCAATAATAGGGTTAGGAGAGATGTCGTGGGCTCACAAGCCTGGGGGCGTGCTACCCTCTGGGGGCGCCCGTGTGGCTTGTGGCCACACGGCGGCTCTCCCACATCATATCCAAGTCTTCCAGGTTGCTTCTGGTCCAAGAAAAATTATTCCAAAGATTTTATTCCATTTGGACTCTGTTTAATATTCCTTATCTGCAATACTCAAAAATAAGGAAAAGACAAAACTGGCACTAGGCTCTAGATTAATAAGTTAGTCCCAAAAATATTATAAAATAGCATATTCATGCATATGAAACATCCAAAACAGATAATATAATAGCAAGGAACAATCAAAAATTATAGATACGTTGGCGACGTATCAAAAATCACAAAAAAGTTTTGGGTGATTGCGAGAACTTTCATTTTCTGCACAAAAAACAACACCACGGTAATTCTACTGAAATCAGCATCAGTCCAGGTTAGTTCTAAATAAATCATATAAAGTGCATCAAAACCATATAAAAGTATGGTAAACATAGGAGAATATGGCATGAATACTTCATAAATTATCGATACAATGGTGACATATCAGCCCCTCCTTCTTATTATTCCTTGGCCTCCTCCCTAGATGGGAGGAGGGTTTCCCCTCTAGTCCATGGCCACCATGGCTCCAGGAGGGTAGTATCCCCTCCGAGATTGGATCTCTCTCTCCCTCTCTGTTTCTCTTGTGGTTTTGCGACTATTTTCTAAGCCCTTCACCGTTTCTTAAATATCTGGAGATCCGTCACTCCGGTCGGGCTGAAATTTTGAGGGGATTTTTATCGCAAAAATACCTTTCTTGCGCCAGAAGGAGAGCCTGAGATGACTTAAGGGCTGACCACAAGCCATCAGGACACCCCTTGGCCACGCCCTATTGCGTGGTGGGGCCCTTGTGCATCGTCTTGCCTTGATTCCAACTCCCAAAATTCACATATATTCCAAAAAAATCTCCATAAAATTTTATCGTGTTTGGACTTTGTTTGATATGGAATTTCTGCAAAACAAAAAACACACAAAAACAGGAACTCATGCTAGGCACTGGTAAGTAAGTTAGTCCCAAAAATAATATAAAATGTTGCAAAAGTATATTAAAGTTGTAGAATATTGGCATGTTGCAATCAAAAATTATAGATACGACAAAGACGTATCAGCATCCCCAAGCCTAATTCATGCTCCTCCTCGAGTAGGTAAATGATAAAAAAATAATTTTTGATGTGGAATGCTACCTAACATAATCCTGAACAAATGTCTAATCATGGCATGAATATTAAGATACAAGTGATTCGAGGCAATATTTTGACAAAAAGAATTTCATACTCAGGTTTACTAGCAAACAATCATGTCTTTTCAAAATAATAATGCCAAGCAATGTTATCCCTAAAAAATCATAGAGCCTGTCATGCTTGGTCTTTCTAGCATAAAGTATAAATCATGAGCACGCCGGTGTAAAACCAAGTAATTGGATCGTACTTCTTGAATGCGCATCAACTTTTTATTCTTCACGCAATAAATGAGTGTGAACCATGGACATAGCATAAGGGTGGAATAGAATATGGTGGTAGATAACAAAAGGGTTGAAAGTGAAGAAGAAAGTCTCGCATCAACTCGGCGTATCAACGGGTATGGAGAGGCCCATCAATAGATATCAATGCAAGGAGTAGGGATTGCCATGCAACGGATGCACTAGAGCTATAAGTGTATGAAAGCTCGACTAAAGCTAAGTGCATGTGCATCCAACTTGCTTGCTCATGAAGACCTCATGAATTTGAGGACGCCCGTCATTAGAATATATAAGCCAAGTTCTATAATTAAAAATTCCCACTAGCATATGGAAGTGACAAAACAAGACTCTTTATATGAAGAACATGGTACCACTTTGAGGCACAAGTGTGGTAAATGATAGTATCAAAGTCCCTTCTCTCCTTTTCTCTCATTTATGTTTTTTTCATGGTGTTTTTTTTCTTTTTTCGCCTCCCCCATTGTTTTTTATGGTGGGCTCATTCGGCCTCCCCCATTTTTCATTTTTTTTCCAGAGTCTCATCCCGACTTGTGGGGGTATCATAGTCTCCATCTTTATTTCCTCATTGGGGCAATGCTCTAATAATGATGATCATCACACTTTTATTTACTTACAACTCGATATGAAAAACTGATAGGATGATATGACTCTATATGAAAGCCTCCAACAGTGTACCAGGATGTGCAATGATCTAGCATAGCAAAAGATATCAAAAAATGGACAAGCCATGTAAATATCATGTTAACTATCTTACGATCATGCAAAGCATTATGACAATGGAAATACAAGTCATATGAAGTGACGATGGATGTTGCATGGCAATATATCTCAAAATGGCTATGGAAATGCCTTGATAGGTAGGTATGGTGGCGGTTTTGAGGAAAATATAATGAGGCTTATGTGCAATAGAGCATATCATGTCACGGAGTTTGATGCACCGATGAAAGTTGCACCGATCCTCGAGGTGAGAATGGGCAAGGCACGATACCGAAGAGGCTAGCAAAATATGAATATGTGAGATTGCGTGTGTCCATCGATTCACATTAGTCATAAAGAACTCATATACTAATTGCAAAGTTTTATTAGTTTTCTCACAAATCAAAGTAATACTGGCATGCTCCTAGGGAGGAGGTTGGGAGGAGTTAACCATCACGCTCCTCCCCCCGATTCAACATCACAAAGGATTTCAATCAAGGATAAATTATGCTCCAATCTTCATCGCATAACTAGAGAGTATACGTGCATGCTTCAGGAATCAAAAACCTTAGCATCAATATTCTTACTAATCCACAATCATCAACTAGTACCCCCACATATTACTATCTTAATGTCGCCAAACTGTTGTAGGGAATCAAACATATCATATTCAGCGATCTACAAGTTTTATGTACGATTTTATGACTAACCATGTAAATGACCAATTCATGTTAACTCTCTAAATAGGTATAAGTGAGGCATGAGATTTTAATTCTTTCTACAAAATACCTGTACATGCTCTAATAAATATAAATGAAGCAAAATAGCATTCTACAATTAGCGGTTTTCTATATGTAGAGAAACATGCATCCAACTTCAAATGATATAATTGAAGCACATGAAGCATTCTATAAAGCCATACTCAAAATATATAAGTGAAGTGCAAAGAGAATTCTATAAATCAACCATGGACTTTCCCAAACCAACATGGTGCATTGATTAAAGAAAATTAAAAGTCACACGATGCTCCAAGAATTTACGCATATCGTGTGAACAAAACAAAAACCGAGACATACTGATAATTTTTGAAGAAGAAAGATGGGATGCCTTCTAGGGCATTCCCAAGCTTAGACGCTTGAGTCTCCTTGAATAATTACTTGGGGTACCTTGGGCATCCACAAGCTTGAGATCTTGCCTCTCCTTATTCTACGCATATCAATACCTCCTCGATCTTCAAACACTTCATGCACTCAAAACTTGACAAAACTTTTATTAGAAACGTTACTACATAATCATTAAATCTCATCATGTCCTGCCATAACATTATTGCATAATTATAATCTAACACTACCCAATTTATGCTATTAGAATTCTATGGCTCCCAAGTCAAGGAGGTTCAACAAGAATTCAAACATAAGCACGCAAAGCAACTATAACAACAATGTGCGAAAAACAGGACAGTCTGTAAAGATGTAGATGGATACCATACTTCTGTATTTTTTTAAATTAGAAAGTGGTAGATAATTTGTATAATAGTATTGTGTAAAAGTTTCAGAAGCTTTTGACATTCCAGTAAAATATGAAAAATCAAACACTATAGCCAAAGTTTCTGCTTTTGCACAACACATATCAAACAAGCAATTTAAACATCCTAAAGGTAATTCTTGGAACATTATTGTTATAATACAATGTATTTATACAATGGTATAATTATTTTTGTTGAAAAGTTGTTGTAATCAAGACTCACAAAGTTTCCATGTGCATGAACAAACTTCAAGGCTAGCCCCCACTTCAGCGATGCTCGTCTTTCTCACTTTCACTACTCTTTTTGAAAAAGTTTTCAGTTACCCATTTTATTATTTTGTTTTTAATTATTTTAAAATCACACAACATAAATAAATGACTCTCTAAAACTTGCGGGTTGTCTCCCTGGTGGCACTTTGTTTAAAGCCATTAAGCTAGGCATATAGTGCTCAAGTAATTGATCCACCCGGATCCCAGGGTATATCAATGCCAATTTTAATTAACAATGATTTGAAATTTAATAATGAGCACAAAGTAATATATATCATGTAACAACGAATTCGAACTCTCTTCCTATGCATTGGCATGTCATAAAAGAACAATTCATTCACACAAAGTAAAGGCGAATACATAGCGTAAGTAGTTTCTTGCAATTTTATTGTATTGGAAATACAGAGAGGTGAATATTTGGTTCCTCTCTCATAATAATTGCAAGTCGGAGCAGGAAGAACATGCCTATTATGTTCATCAAAATCATCATGTGTGATATTAAGATGCAACCCATCAATATAATTCTTAGTGCAAACTTCTTCGATATTTAAAAAGATAATAGGACTATTGTGTGTGGGTGCAATAGCAACAATTTCATGATTAACATAAGGAACTATAGCAAGTTCATCTCCATAAGCATAATTCATATTGGCATCATGGCCACAAGCATAGCAAGCATCAATTTAATCAAAAAGGGATATTTCAAGTTAATCCAAGGGATCATAGCAATCATCATAGCATTCATCCTTCAGTATGTGCGAAAGGTAATTAAACAATGTATGAGTTTAATAGTTACTCTCATTAGAAGTTGCGCATGGGTAGCTAATCCGCTCTTCCTCCCTTTGTTCTTCACTCTCCTCGTATTTTTCATCTAATAAGCTCACAGTTTCAACAATTTCTTCTTCCATAGATTCCTACAAAATATTAGTCTCTTCCAAGTTAGAGGTCATTCTCTCAATAAATTCTTTAACATAAGCATTAGAAGCATAGTTTTCATAGCAATATTTGAGTATGGCAAAATTTACAGATTTGTAAAAAGTAGCATCACACTTTTCAATCAAAGAATCAATTTCACATGCACCCTTAAAAGCAACAAATTCTTCAATTTGCTAAACATCATCATAATAATAGGCCTTCTTGGCATAAGAAGATATTATTTCATTATCATTAAACACGTTTTGGTAGGGAAGGTGTTTTTTAGTTTCTTCAGAACAATAAGTAAAGTCATGTATTTCACATAAATTCCAAGTATGGCAACACAAACTATTAATTTGATGCCACAGGAGTTTCCCTTTTTGAGATAAGCGATGTTTCACATAATGAGCATGCTCATTTAATGTTTTCCCCTCAACTAATCTAGTTGGGGTTTCAGCACGAGCGCAAAGGGATCAAAGATGATCCAAGTAATAAGCTTCGATAGTACGAAACACTAGTGGTTCCTCAACTTTTGGAGGGGCAATTACATATATTTTTGGGGGTATTTTGCGTTTCCTACCCATACCTAAAGATATAAAACAACTAATAACATAAAATAAAACAACTAATAACAGAAAATAAAAATTACTTAGTGATAAAGCAAACAAGCACACACAAGAATATCAACCACTATGCTATTGCTTCCCGGCAACGACGCCAGAAAAAGGTCATGATAACCCACAAGTGTAGGGGATTGTTTGTAGCCTTTTTTGATAAGTAAGATCGTCGAACCCAACGAGAATCTAAAGGTATAATTAGTATTCTTTCAAGTTCTATCGACCACCGATAAAACTTTACGCACGCTAACACTTACTTTGACTAGAACAAGTATGAAACTACTTTGCGGGAAAGAAACTAGAAGTACTTAGTAGGTGTAATAGACAGTTTTGCAAGATAATAAAGAACATGGAAATAAGAGTTAGGTGCTGTTTTAATAAAGAAAAATAAAGTACATTAGTTAGTAGAAAGCTTGTTGTGTAACACAAGAGAAATATTGTCCATAGGCAATTGAATATAACATGATAGATACTTGTCATATGCAATGAGGGAGAGGCATACACTAACACACTTTCCGTACTTGGATCATATGCACTTGTGATTGTACCCCTAGCAAGCATCCGCAACTACTAGAAATCATTAAGGTAAACCCAACAATAGCATTAAACATCAAGTCCTCTTTACTCCGAATGCAAACAATCCCCTTACTCGGGTTTGTGTTTCGGTCACTCACCAACCCACTATAAGTGAATCATGAACATATTACAAACCCTCCAGCAGGATTCCTTCATGTGTGCACCCCATCGAAGGCACCTTAGTACATCACAATATCAACATACAACTCATATCAATAACATCATACCACAATTAAGTCGTAGGACAAAAGAAATCTACGCAAACATCATAGGATAGCCACACATCATTGGATAATAATATATAGCATTAAGCACCATGTTCAAGTAGATATTATAACGGGAGAAGAGGTTTTACACTGCTGCATAGAGGGGGAGAGAGTTGGTGGTGACGGCGGCGAATTTTTTGGTGTAGATCGTCGTCAAGATGATTGCCCCGCCGGTGCTCCGACGCCACCGGAAGAGAGGGGGAGAGAGACCCCTCCTTCTTCTTCTTCCTTGGCCTCCTCCCTGTGTGGGAGGAGGGTTTCCCCTCTATTCCATGGCTACCATGGCTCCCAAAGGGCAGGAGCCCCTTCGACATTGGATCTCTCTCTTTGTTTCTCTTCTGTTCTCGCGGCTGTTTTCTGACTCCTTCATAGTTTCTTAAATATCTAGAGATCCGTAAGTCCGACCGGGCTGAAATTTTAAGGAGATTTTTATCACAATAATATATTTGTTTCGCTAGAAGGGGAACCTCAACCGACTTAAGGGCTGGCCACCAGCCATCAGGGTGCACCCCTGGTCGTGCCCTATTGTGTGGTGGGCTCCTCGGGCATCGTCTTGCGTTGATTCCAACTCCCAAAATTCACATATATTCCAAAAAAAACTCCATAAATTTATATCGCATTTGGGATTCATTTGATATAGAATTTCTACGAAACAAAAAACACATAAAAAAGGAACTGACAATGGGCACTGGGTAGGTAAGTTACTCCCAAAAATAATATAAAATGTTGCCAAAATTATATGAAAGTTGTAGAATATTGGCACGAAGCAATAAAAAATTATATATACGACAGAGATGTATCAAGCTCTAGTGCATTCGTTGCATGGCAATCCCTACTCCTTATATTAATATCGACTGATGGGCATCTCCATAGCCAGTTGATCCGCCTAGTTGATGCGAGACTTTCTTCTCCACTTTTACCCCTTTGAAACCTACCACCATATTAGATTCCACCTATATGCTATATCCATGGTTCACGCTCATGTATTGAGTGAGTAATAAAAACCTAAAGGACACAAAAAATTATGATCCAATTGCCTGGCTTAACACCGTGGTTATTGACATTTGTATTTATGTGGTGAAGACGGATCCATGCCGTGCTAATATGGTAAAATAAATGGGGAGGGGTAAACATTCTTTTAGGATCGTACATTTTGAAAATCGGTGATTATGTTACTTGTGTTTATGGATATTACTATGTTGATGTTTGTTAATTCATTGTTTCTCAATGATCATACCTGCAAGAGATTACATGTTGGGTAGCATGCCGCATCAAAAAATACGTTTTATCATTGACCTACTAGAGGACGAGTAGGAATTAATCTCAAGGATGCTGATACGTCTCCAATGTATCTATAATTTTTTATTGTTCCATGCTATTATATTATCATTCTAGGATGCTTTTTATACATTCAATTGCTTATTTATATTATTTTTAGCACTAACCTATTTTTTTAAAACACCCCCATATATTAATCAACTTAAAATGTGCTTACAATCATTCAAAACAGAGTACGCCACACAGGGCGGAACACTATTACAAAGAAAACCGTCCGACCTATTGTCAAAACTAAACTTGGCAATCTCATGAGCCACCATGTTTGCCCTCCGATTGATCTTGAAGATCTGAACGTTGTTTGTAAGATTCATAATGCTACAAGCTTCCCTTTTAAGGTCCACAAAAATAGACCTGTCAAGAAAATCATTTGCTAGAAAAGAGACCACAAAGGAGCTATCAGATTCGACGATAAAGGATTTATTGAGAGTGATACCAATATAGAGGCCGGCGAGGCACGCACGAATCTCTGTTTCATCAGCACACATGCACGACCCAATAAAATCCCAAGAAGAGAGGATGACTTGGCCCATATGGTCTCTGGCAATGACCCCCACGCTGGCAGCATTCAAGCTCTCTACAAAACTTGCGTCGACATTAATTTTAATGACCTCGGCCGAAGGAGGCTGTCAAGTCCCTAGAATCCTTTCTAGAATATCGATGACCTCCTAGACAACCACAACCTTTTTACCTTTCTTGCTCATATCCAACTGTTTACTGGGGTGGCAGGATGTAAAAGATGCCCAATAACTTTCCAAGAATAAAACAGCAGAAGAGACAGATTCCTTCCTGTTCTGAAAATTAGATCATTCCTCAAGTGCCAAGCTCTCCAGAAAATGAATAAAACCTGCCCACAAACAGGAGTATTTAGATGATCCAAAAGAACAAGTAGCCAATCTAGACCTGAGTATTTAAAACTATGTTCTTCCGGAATCTTCCACACATCCCTCATAGCAAATCGAAGAGCACGTGCCTTTGGACACGTCACAAGTGCATGATAAACATTTTCGTCTTCAACGCCACAAATAGAGCACATAGCTTGTTTAGTTTGGTGGTGGGAGACCCTATTAACCTGAACTGCCAAACTATTTGAAGCCGCTCACCAGGCAAAAATTCTTATCTTTTGTGGGACATTCGCCTTCCAAATAATATCCCAAAGCCTTCTTTCTCCATTTACAGCATCACTGGTCTGGCCTAAATCTTCCTTGTCATCCTTAATATTCAATGCCAATTTATACGCGCTCCTGACAGACAATAGCCCATTCCTTTCAAAGTGCCACGCAACAAAATCTCCATCCCCCGAACGATGAACGCGCACACCTAAGATCTCCTCGGCATCATGTGGGTGGAAAACCTATCTAATCAGATTCTCATCCCAGTTCGTGGAGCAGCTCATGAATAAGTCAGACACCCATTTAATCCTAGTTCTGCTCTTCCTATCCAAAATTTTAAGGCAGACTTTCTTGGTATCCAATTATCTCTCCAAATGTTAATATTTGACCCATCAACCACTCTCCATATAACACCTTGTTTAAGCAGATCCAATCCATGCATAATTTCTTGCCATGTAACTGATGTCGACTGCGGAAACACAGTGTCTAGAAGATGCCCATGGGGTTAATACTTGGCCTTCAACACCTTTGCAACTAATGACTCACGGGACACCAAAAGCCGCCATGCCTGCTTAGCAAGGAGAGCCTGATTGAACAGTCTAAGATCGCGAAAACCCATACCACCTTCGCCTTTTGGTCTTGTTAGTTTATCCCAAGCAGGCCAATGTGTTTTCCTCCTATTTTGTTCATCTCCCCACCAAAAATTCCTAATGAGATGTGCCAAATCTTCATAGATAGAAGCCAGAAATTTAAAAATACCCATGGCATACACCGGGAGAGCATGGATTACCGATTTAATATGAATTTCCTTCGCCCCACACGACACATATTTTTCAATCCAGTTTGAGAGACTTTTTAGCACTTTATCTTTGGTATACTAAAATTTTCTAGCCTCCATTATTCCTTCCGACACTAGAAGTCCAAGATATTTATCCTCAAAACCCTCCACTGTGATCTGAAGGACTACCATGATTGAGACTTGATCGTCTACCCTGCAATTCTTCCCAAATAGAATCAAACACTTATCTGGACTCAATAACTGCCTAGTACCCTCCTCATAGACCGCCAAAATATTTTTAATGGTCAATCCTTGATCCAAGGATCCCTTAAAATAGCAGACTATCATCAGCAAACAACAAATGAGATATACCTGGGCCATTTCTGCTTAAATGGAAATCCTGAAGAGCTCCTCTTTCACAAGCATCCTGAAGTAACAAAGAGAGAGCCTCCGCCACGAACAAGAACAAGTACAGTGACAATGGATCCCCTTGCCTAAGACCTCGAGATGGAATAAAAGAATCTATAAGTTGACCATTGAAACATACCGAGAATTTCACGGACATAACACAAGTCATAATCCATTTAACCCACACGGGTGCAAAACCATAAGCCGTCAGCATACTCTCCAAAAATTTCCAATCCACTCGATCATACGCTTTTGCAATATCTAACTTATAAGCACAAAATGCACCCCTACTATCCTTTAACGTGCTTAGCGAATGCATACATTCAAAAGCTATAAGTGCATTATCCGTAATCAACCTTCCCGGAATAAATGCACTTTGAGTAGGAGAGATCATACCATCCAGTAACGGTCTTAGCCTATTAACAAGGCATTTGGATATAATCTTGTAAATGATGTTACACAGACTGATAGGTCGAAAATCTTTAATGGACCGAGGATTCTTCACCTTTGGAATAAGAACAATAGTTGTATCATTTATCCCGTCCGGCATACTTCCAGAGATAAAAAATTGTTGGATCGCGCGAACAATATCCTCCTTGATTAGACCCCAATTCCTCTGAAAAATCTTGCTGGGAAGCCATCCGGCCCCGGAGCTTTCAACAGCCCAATCTGGAATAGAGCATCACTAATTTCTTGTTCACAGAAAGGTTACAAAGGTCAGCGTTCATGTCATCAGTAATCAAAGGCTTCACAAGCGGAATAATATGAGAAGGATTGATCACCGCCTCGCAGGAATAAAGTTTTTGAAAAAAATGCATTTGTAATACCCTTCATTTCCTCCAAGTTTTCTGTGAGCAACCCTTCACTTCTCCGAATGGAAGAAATATTATTTTTCTTTGCTCACCAAGTCGCTTTCCTATTGAAGAACTTTGTATTGCAATCTCCCCACTTAATCTTGTCGATACATGATCTTTGCTTCCACATGATTTCCTCTTTAAGGAGAAGCTCATCCATCTCCCTAAACATCCTCTTCCTCTCTCCCACCGCATCATGATCATTTATCTTAAATAAAACATTTAATTTTTTACGAGCCCAGTCCAATTTTTTTGGAAGATACCCAATATGAGTGACTCCAACCATGTAGAGATTTCACAAGACTATCCAGCTTATTTGCAACGTCCTTCAAATCTCTTACGTGATAGTTTTTATTCCATGAACAGTTCACTTGGTCATCCAAAGCCAACCCTTCTCTTTCCCAATAGTATTCATATCTCAAAATGTTATTAAGCTGAACAGAAGGTACAATACCCAACAATTGCATAAGAAGAGGGCAGGGGTCTGGCCTTGAGCTAAGAATATGAGACACCTTGCACTTTGGAAATAAGGAAGACCATTGGGGACAAGCAACCGCGCGATCTAGGCGAACCCTCACATTCCTATTGCCTTCCTGCTTATTACTGTAAGTGCAAGGCACACCATCAAAACCCAAATCAAACAAGTTACAATCTGAAAGAACCTCACGAAAATTAGCCATGAGGGTTGACGACCTCTTATACCGAGAAAAATTTTCATTCTGCCACATGGCCTCATTGAAATCACCCACCATAATCCAAGGGCCAACTCCGACAGGTTTAATCCGCCTCAATAGATCCCACATAACATACCTTTGACACGCCTTTGGTTCCCCATAAACGAAGGTGCTTCTCCATTTTGTACCATCACCATTGCTGATATACATGTCAATGAAATGATTCCCAAATTTGTTAAGCTCTAAAGAAAAATTCTCATCCCAGAAAACAGCCAAGTCACCACCTTTGCCTTGAGGAGACACGGTAAAAACAACACTAACCTATTAACCCAGTGTCAAGTGTCATTTGTTGTTTTTTGCATGTTTCTAATTTTTCAGGATTACTGTACCAAACGAAGTCTAAATACCACAAAAATTTTCCATGATTTTTTTGGACAAAATAAAAACTTGGAAGCTTTGGTGGAAGACCGAAGGGCGCACGAGCTGATGCGAAGCCAACAGGGCACGCCCAGGTGGGTGGTCGCACCCCGATGGCTTGGGACCACCTCCATCGGCCTCTAGCGTCACTCTCTGTGTGATAAATTCACATATTCCCCCAAAACCCTAGAGAGTCTCCCGGAACACTTTTTTCGCTGCCGCATGTCTCTGATTATCGTATGCCCATCTAGAGCCATGTTCCGGTGCCCTGCCGGAGAGGGGATCGATCACGGAGGGCTCTACATCATCCTTGCTTCTCCCATGGTGATGTGTGAGTAGTTCACCACAGACCTACAGGTCCATAGTTAGTACCTAGATGGCTATCTCTCTGTATATGTTCTTCAATACAAAGTTCATCGTATTTTTCGCGATGATCTGTTCGATGTAATCACTTATGTGTGGTGCATTTATTGGGATCCGATGATTTGTGGGCTTATGTTCAGATTATTCATGAAATTATATTGAGTTCCTTGCTGGTCTTTTCATATATATGCATGATTATATGAGACTCCCTCCGTCTGATAATATAAGGAATTGTTTTGATACTAGTATAGTGTCAAAAAACGCCTTATACTATGGGATAGAGGGAGTAGCTTTGTAATGCTCTCCGATCTATTAATGAAGTTTGGCCAACTAGAATGATTTATCTTCGGTGGGAGAGGTGCGTTGTAGTAGGTTCAATCTTGCGGTGCTCAATCCCAGTAACAAAAATGGGAATGACACGTATTGTATTTATGCCACTAAGTGCAAAACAATGGGTTTAATTCATATTAATTTGATTTACTTTGTCTACATCATGTCATTGCTCTCCAAGCATTACTCGGTTTCACTTAACACTCTAGAAGCATGCTGGATAGCGGTCGACGGGTGGAGTAATAGTAGTAGATGCAGGCAGGAGTCAGTCTACTTGCTTACAGACGTGATTCTTATATGTAATGATCATTGCCATGAATAAATATTGCTTAACTATGCACTTTTCTATCAATTGCCCAAAAGTAATTTCTTTACCCATCGTATGCTTTATTCGAGAGAGGAGCCTCTGGCGAAAACTATGGCCTCGGGGTCTATTCACAAATATATTTACAAACGCTATTAATACCTTGCTGCCATTATTTACTTTTCATTTATTTTCCATTTTATATTTACCAAATCATCATCTACACAACTCATTGCTTTCAAGTAACGAGTTCAATGGGATTGACAACCCTCTTGCCCATGTTGGGTGCAAGTGTGTGCTCTTTTGTGTGTAGGCACTGAAGACGGGAAATTCCGTGGTTCTGAAGGACCGAAAGTATGTCTAGAGGGGGGTGATTAGACTAATTGTCCAATTAAAAGTTTTGTCTATACCAAGTTTTAGGGTTGACAATTTTTAGCATTTCATGACAAGTCAAGTACACCCTACACATGCAAGTCTAAGAGTATATAGCAGTGGAAAGTAACAACAAGCATGTATAGAAGGGATAGGGTAGGAAGATCAAACGCAGTTGTAGACACGATGATTTTTCCCGTGGTTACGATAGGTGGCGCTATCGTACATCCATGTTTATGGAGTCTTCAACCCACGGAGGGTAACGGTCGCGAGAGTCCATGGAGGGCTCCACCCAAAAGGGTCCACGAAGTAGCAACCTTGACTATTCCATACGGCTTCCGTCCACGAAGGACTAGCCTCACTATGGGTAGATCTTCACGAAGTAGGCGATCTCCTTGCCCTTACAAACTTCTTGGTTCACTCCACAACACGAAGTAGGAGGCTCCCAAGCGACACCTGACCAATCTAGGAGGCACCACCCTCCAAAAGGTAATAGGCTCAGTAATGACGATGAACTCCTTGCTCTTGTGCTTCAAGATGATAGACTCCTAAGCACCCAATCACTCTCTCTCAAATTTGGCATGGTGGAAGAGATGGGATTGGTGGAAAGCTACTTGGGGAGGCTAGAAATCAAGATCCATATGATTGGAGTGGAAGATCTTGACCTCAACACAAGGTTAGGTGGTTCTCTCTCAAAAAATCTGATAGGATATGTATGGAATAGTTCTGAGTGCTTCTATGTCGAGTAGGTGGTGGTGAAGGGATATATATAAGCATCCCCAAAAATCCAACCGCTTCACACAAAATGACCAACTCTGTGACACCGATGTGTTGAACTCGGTGGTACCGAAGTGACCAAAAGGTGGCAACTTTTGAATCTCGGTAAAGCCGATATAGGAAACTCGGTTGCACCGATAAGGTGACCAACGGTCAGATTTCCAATCTCGGTGACGCCGATCCAACATTCTCGGTGGGACCGGAAATTTGAATTTGCGTAACAGAAAGTTGGCAACCTAAACTCGGTGGCACCGGTATGGAATCGGTTGCACAGAAGTGGCTAGGGTTTGGCTTGAGTCTGTCTAGGTTCTGGAATCGGTGGCACCGGTATGGGAAAGTTGTTGCACCGATTTTGAGTGTTGGGTATAGAATAGACTTTGATGGAGAGTTTGTGCATGTTTTTGGCGACTATCACTTGTGCATGTTTGAGCATACTGTTCACTAACAAAACCTTACCCCATTTTAATAGTATTGGCTTTCCTATGGACTCAAAGTGATTTCTCACAAATATAAAATGTAGAGTCCTCTTGCTTGAAGCTTGGCCAGCCTATTTCCTTGCATCTTGGGGTTTCTCCACAATCTCCTTTTGCCAATCCTATCATTGAACATTTCCTGAAATATACTTGGTGGAAACATTAGTTCAATGACTTATATGTTGTTATTAATTACCAAAACCAACAAGGGAGGAAATGTGCTTTCAATCTCCCCCTTTTTGGCAATTGATGAGAACATATAGATCAAAGCTTCGACATATGATAAAATCAATGAAAATAATCGTCTCTTTGAGAGGTATGTGATAAGCAAGAGCTCCCCCTAAATTTATGCATTCTTTTGAATTTGCGTTTGAATGCAAATGCACAATCGATTAGGTATATGGGGTACTTCTTCCATGTCACATACAACTTGGTGGTGTGCAAGAATAATTTAGAATGAATGACATGGCACAACGCACTCAAGAAAGGGTGAATGGTCATCTCATAAGCATTAAGATGATAGGAAATAGTTGCATCACACATAACATAGTAGCATAACACTCATGATAATGCGTAAACACAAAAGTATCTCACATCAAACCAAAAGAACCAAATGTTTTGAAAATCAATAAACCAAAACGCTCTCTCGCTCGAAGCCTAAAGATCTATATACACTTCTCCCCCTTTGGCAACAAGTTACCAAAAAGTTCAAAGGCATACATCTAAACATTATTGGGCATATCTCCTCCGGTTGTTGATGAAGGAGTCAAGATGACAGCATTGACAAAGATCTGTGCAGATGTCATGGATGAAGTTGGAGTGGTCACTGATGGAGCAGAAGCTGATGGAGCTGATGGAGCTGTGCTGACAGTGGCAGGAGCTGATGAAGAAGGCCTCAAGTCTTGTGCAAGCACTGTGGCTGATCTAGCGTGAGTGGTGAACTGAGTGCCTGGCCCTAGAGGTGAATCATCCTCATCATCATCATCATCTTCATCATCTGAAGTAGAAGAGACCCGAGGGATGTGCACGGAGTCTACTTCATGCTGAAGCTCTATGACTATCTTAGTTAGTCCGTCCACCTTATCAGTAAGGGTCTTGATTCTGGTCTCAAAGATCCTGACAAGGCTGTTCTGGTTTTCCAGAATCCCCTTAATGTCCTTCTGCATGCCCTGAACTGATGCTATCAACAGATCCATTTGCTCGTTCTTGGATCTAGGGACCTAAGCACTAGTGGCTCTAACTGCCTCTGCTTCTTCCTAAGCTGCAGCTGAAGTGGGATGATCAGCATCCATCACCACAACATTGTCCTCGAGATCTGACTGTAGGGGCAAATGTGGACGATCTAGGGCAAAGATGTGCTTCTCCAGTTTTGAGTTGATGAGCATCTGGATATAGGGTGCATAACAACATGAGCGCTTCTGGTCAACAGTAACCCTTTTGATTGTCTCTACAATTAGATCCATGACTCTGATCCTGGTGTGTATGTCAAGGTGGATCAACATGTTGATGGAGTGGCCTCGGATCATCTTGTCATCTCCTGACTTGGGCATCAAAGTATGCCTCAGAATGGTGTTCATCATGCGGAAGCCAGCTTGGAGAAAGTAGATTGATCCTAGCATGTGAGACTTCACATTTGCAGCAGGGATCTCCTTGTACATGTTAGCCATAGTATTGTGGCTAGCCTTGGATTCTGAGTAGACATCCAAGTCACCATCATGTGCTTTAGGAACTCCTGAGATATTAGCCCATTCCTCAACAGTTGATTTGTACCTTGCGCCTTCAGTCATCCACACAATTCTACCATGTCCGTAGAAGTGTGCAGTGGAGTAGAATTGCATGATAATTTGATCATTCCAAGCTGTGAATTCTCTGCCAACGAACTCATCCAGACCTATGCAGTGGAAATTGTCCTGGACACTTGGAAAGTAGTCCTCATTCTCCTTGATGAACTTCCAATCAATGTACCGCATATCACTGACAGTTGGACTCTTGTCAAAGAGCACAGTCTCATAGAAATCCTATTGCTCTCTGGTATAGAATCTGTAGTCCACAGCAGTCTTCTTCCTCTGGGCATAAGGATCAATAGCTCTCCATGCCCTCAATCCTGAGTCCTTCCTCTTCTTCATGTCCTCAGTTAGTGGGTAGCTAGCATTGTGTACTGGAAGGTGTGGTCTGAGCTTCATCAATATTGTCAAGTCATCCACATCTTCAACTTTGGAAGCAGTTCCTTTGTTCTTCTCAGAAGCTAGAATCTGTCTGGTTGTCCTCTTAGGCTTCTCAGCAGCCTTCTTGGATATGCTGGTCTTAGGCATAGCATGAGACATAAGTTTCTTTGCCTTCTTCTTGGGAGGAGCCTTTGTATCTGGATCATCTTCCTCTTCCTCAGTAGCAGCACCAGATGCTTCCTCTGGATCTTCATACATGGAAGTAGGCCTGGCAATCACATTAATGATCCTCTTCCTGGACTTTTTCTCCCCTGCCTTCTTAGGCATAGCTCTCTTGGGGACCTCAACGGAAATTGTTGCTCTGGCAATCTCATGAGCCTTGAAGGTAGAAGCAGGAGCATATATCTTGCTGACAACTCTTCGAGAGGAAGTAGCTTCAGTTGCTGACTTCTTGGCAGCCTTCTCTTGCTTCTTAGTAAGAATCTCCTCAGGGACAAAGTCCGAATCTTCTTCATTTGAGTTCAACTTCTTCCTGGTTCTGGTGGCAACCTTGGGTAACCCATGACAGTTGGGGGGTGCTTGGGTCTGAGAAAGAACTGACTTCTGGGCTTGTTCCAGAACTCATATCAACTCCCTGCTCTGGCACATTCTAACTATCTTCTGAGCTTGACATACTGACCCTGTGAATAGAGTGTAGATGAGCAGAAGTAGATGAGTTATCACAAAATGAGGCTGGTTTTTGAAATTTGAGCAATGAGTTTTCAAAAAGTTTTGCAATCTATCACGTACATATCGGTGCGGCCGAAAAGAAATTTTTGGTGGGGCCGAGACAGACTAACTCCTTAACAGGAACTTGGCAGCCTTTTCGGTAGGACCGAAAAGAGCCACTTGGTTCCACCGAGTCAGTTCTCAACCAAACTGAAAAGCATATCGGTGAGACCGATATTTTTGTTTCGGTTCCACCGAGAAATATCGGGCGGACGACAAAACCCTAGAAAATCCATCTAACTCGAGATTTTGCAGATTTAAGTGGATGGATATATAAGCAAAGGGTATAAAGATGATAATCAAGTATCTTATGCGCAAGAATCGGATGGGGAGCGCACTAGAGATCGAATCCATACCCTAGCTTGGCGTGGATCCTCTACGGTGGTGACAATGAAGTAGATTTCGTTAACGGTGGCGATTCCTGACGGCGGAGGAGCTCGGGAAGACAAGGGCAACGACCAGGGGTCTCGAGTCGGCAGCTTAAAGTTCTGAGGCGCGACATTGAAGATTGAATTTCAAAGCGTCGGGGTGTTGGGGAACGTTGCATGGGAAACAAAAAATTCCTACGCACACACAGATCTATCCATGGTGATGAGCATCTACGAGAGGGAGAGTGGATCTACGTACCCTTGTAGATCGCTAAGCAGGAAGCGTTGGGAAACGCGGTTGGTGTAGTCATACGTCTTCGCAATCCAACTCGCCGTGCGTCCTGCCATCCAATCACGATCCGTCCTGCGAACTTGATCACAATCCATCCCACGAACTTGGTCACGATCCTTCCGATCTAGCGCCGAACGGACGGCACCTCCGCATTCAGCACACGTACAGCTTGATGACGATATCCGCTGTCTTGATCCAGCAAGAAGGAGCGGAGAGGAAGAAGAGTTCTCCGGCAGCATGACGGTGCTCCGGCGATGGTGGTGGAGCTATTCCGGCAGGGCTTCGCCTAAGCACTACAGAAATCCGATCTAGAGGAGAAAATATGCACTAGAGGGTAGGGTTGCACGTGGCTAAAAACCATATGCAAAAACCCTAAAACCCTCTAGTATATATAGGAGGAGAGGAGGAGAGGAGGCAGCCTTGGTTTCCAAGCCAAGGAGGTTCGGCCGAACCAGGAGGGAGGAATCCTCCTCCTCCACTCCTAGTAGGATTAGGACTCCTTCCTAATTTAGCCTTTTTTGCCTTTTTCCACCTTTTTTCCTTTGGGGCTTTTCTTCCCAACTGCATGGGCCTTGTGTGGGACTTCCACCAGCCCACTAGGGGCTGGTATACATCCTCCCATAGCCCATGTAGCCTCTTGGGTCGAAATACCCATCCCGATGGTCTCTCGGTACACAACTGGCACTCTCGGTACACTACCGATGAGCCCGAAACTTTTCCGGCGATCAAAATAGGACTTCCTATATATCAGTCTTTACCTACAGACCATTTTGGACCTCCTCGTGATGTCCGGGATCTCATTCGGGACTCCAAACAACCTTCGGTCACCATCATACATAACTCTATACTACCGAAACATCACCAAACCTTAAGTGTGCAGACCCTGCGGGTTCGAGAACTATGTAGACATGACCGAGACACTTCTATGATCAATAACCAATAGCGGGACCTGGATGCCCATATTGGTTCCTACATATTCTACGAAGATCTTTATCGGTCGAACCTCTATGTCAAGGATTCAGTTAATCCCGTATGATGTTCCCTTTGTTCTTCGGTATGTTACTTGCCCGAGATTCGATCGTCGGTATCTCCATACCTAGTTCAACCTCGTTACCGGCAAGTCTCTTTACTCGTTCCGTAATACATGATCCCGCAACTAACAATTAGTCACATTGCTTGCAAGGCTTATTGTAATGTTGTATTACCGAGTGGGCCCTGAGATACCTCTCCGTTCACACGGAGTAACAAATCCCAGTCTTGATCCATGCCAACTCAACATACACCCTCAAAGATACCTGTAGAGCACCTTTATAGTCACCTAGTTACGTTGCGACATTTGATACACACAAGGCACTCCTCCGATGTTCGTGAGTTGCATGATCTCATGGTCATAGGAATACATACTTGACATGCAAAAAACAGTAGCAATAAACTGACACGATCATATGCTACGTTTGTAGTTTGGGTCTTGTCCATCACATCATTCTCCTAATGATGTGATCCCGTTATCAAATGACATCACATGTCAATGTCTAGGAAACCTTGACCATCTTTGATGAACGAGCTAGTTCATTAGAGGCATACTAGGGACAAAGTGTTGTCTATTTACCCACACATGTAATGTGTTTCCAATTAATACAATTATAGCATGGATAATAAACGATTATCATTAACAAGGAAATATAATAATAAACACTTTATTTATTGCCTCTAGGGCATATTTCCAACAGTCTCCCACTTGCACTAGAGTCAATAATCTAGCTCACATCACTATGTGATTTACATTGTAATGAATCGAACACCCATGCAGTTCTGGTGTTGATCATGTTTAGCCCTTTAAAGAGGTTTAGTCAACGGGTGTGCAACATTCAGACCCGTGTGCACTTTGCAAATATTTATGTCCTTCTCCTCGATGTAATCGTGGATGGAGTTTAAGCGTTGCTTTATGTGTCTGGTCCTCTTGTGAAACCTTGGTTCCTTGGCCAGAGCAATGGCACCAGTGTTGTCACAGAACAGGTTCATTGGATTCAGTGCACTGGGCACTACTCCAAGATCTGTCATGAATTGCTTCATCCAGACACCTTCCTTCACTGCCTCCGAGGCTACGATGTACTCCGCTTCACGTGCAGAATCGGCTACCACGTTTTGCTTGGAACTGCACCAGCTTACCGCTCCCCCGTTGAGAATAAATTAGTATCCGGTTTGTGACTTAGAGTCATCCGGATCAGTGTCAAAGCTTGCATCGACGTAACCCTTTATGACGAGCGCTTCATCACCTCCATAAACGAGAAACATTTCCTTAGTCCTTTTCAAGTACTTAAGGATATTCTTGACCACTGCCCAGTGTTCCATTCCAGGATCACTTTGAAACCTTCCGGTCATACTTATGGCAAGGCTGACATCCGGTCTTGTGCACAGCATTGCATACATGATAGAGCCTATGGCTGAAGCATAGGGGATGACACTCATCTTTTCTCTATCTTCTGCAGTCACTGGGCATTGAGTCTTACTCAACTCCACACCTTGTAACACAGGCAAGAACCCCTTCTTGGACTGATCCATTTTGAACTTCTTCAAAACTTTATCAAGGTATGTGCTCTGTGAAAGTGCTATTAAGCGTCTCGATCTATCTCTATAGATCTTAATGCCTAATATGAAAGCAGCTTCTCCGAGGTCCTTCATTGAAAAACTCTTGTTCAAATATTCCTTCACGCTTTCCAGCATTTCTATATTGTTTCCAATCAGCAATATGTCATCCACATATAATATTAGAAACGCTATAGAGCTCCCACTCACTTTCTTGTAAATACAAGCTTCTCCATAAACTTGTATAAACTCAAACGCTTTGACCACCTCATCAAAAATGCTTATTCCAACTCCGAGATGCTTGCACCAGCCCATAAATGGATCGCTGGAGTTTGCAAACTTTGTCAGGATTCTCTTGATCGACAAAACCTTCTGGTTGCATCATATACAACTCTTCCTCAAGGAAACCGTTGAGGAACATTGTTGTGACATCCATCTGCCAAATTTCATAGCCGAAATAAGCAGCTATTGCAACCATCATTCTGACAGACTTAAGCATCGCTACGGGTGAGAAGGTCTCATCATAGTCAACTACTTGAACTTGTGAAAAACCCTTTGCCACAAGTTGAGCTTTATAGACGGTGACATTACCGTCCGCGTCTGTCTTCTTCTTAAAGATCCATTTGTTCTGAATGGCCTTTCGCCCTTCAGGTAATACTTCCAAAGTCCATACTTTGTTTTCATACATAGATCCCATCTTGGATTTCATGGCCTCTAACCATTTCTCGGAATCCAGGCCCATCACTACTCCTTCATAGCTCCTAGGTTCATTGTTGTCCAACAACATGACCTCCAAGACAGGGTTTTCGTACCACTCAGGAGTAGTACGCGGCCTTGTCGACCTACGAGGTTCAATAGTAGCTTGATCCGAAGCTTCATGATCATCATCATTAACTTCCTCTTCTACCGTCGTAGGTTCCACAGAAACATCTTTCTGTGCTGCGCTACTTTCTGGTTGAAGTAAAGGTTCAATAACCTCATCAAGCTCTATTTTCCTCCCACTCAATTCTTTCGAGAGAAACTATTTCTCAAGAAATGGTCCGTTCTTAGCGACAAACACTTTGCCTTCGGATCTGAGATAGAAGGTATACCCGACTGTCTCTTTCGGGTATCCTATGAAGACGCATTTCTCCGCTTTGGGTTCTTGCTTTTCAGGCTGGAGCTTTTTGACATAAGCATCACATCCCCAAACATTAAGAAATGACAACTTTGGCCTCTTGTCAAACCACAGTTCATATGGCGTCATCTCAATGGATTTCGATGGTGCCCTATTTAAAGTGAATGCAGTTGTCTCTAATGCATAACCCCAAAATGATAGTGGCAAATCAGCAAGAGACATCATAGAACACACCATATCTAATAAGGTTCGATTACGATGTTCGGACACACCATTATGCTGCGGTGTTCCGGGCGGTGTCAACTGTGAAACAATTCACATTGTCTTAAGTGACTGCCAAACTCATAACTCAGATATTCACCTCCTCGGTCAGATCGTAGGAACTTAATCTTCTTGTTACGATGATTCTCAACTTCACTCTGAAATTGCTTGAACTTTTCAAACGTTTCAGACTTGTGTTTCATCAAGTAAATATACCCATATTTACTTAAGTCATTAGTGAAGGTGAGAAAATAACGATATCCACCACGCGTTGTAACATTCATTGGACCGCACACATCAGTATGTATGATTTCCAATAAGTCACTCACCCGTTCCATTGTTCCAGAGAACGGCGTTTTAGTCATCTTGCTCATGAGGCATGGTTCACATGTGTCAAGTGATTCAAAATCAAGTGACTCCAAAAGTCCATCAGCATGGAGCTTCCTCATGCGTTTTACACCAATATGACCTAAATGGCAGTGCCACAGAAAGTGGTACTATCATTATCAACTCTACATCCTTTGGCATCAATGTTATGAACATGTGTGTCATCACTATCAAGATTCAATATGAATAAACCCCTAACATTGGGTGCATGACCATAAAAGATATTACTCATATAAATAGAACAACCTTTATTCTCTGATTTAAATGAGTAACCGTATCACAATAAACAAGATCCAGATATAATGTTCATGCTTAACGCAGGCATTAAATAACAATTATTCAGGTTCATCACTAATCCCGATGGTAATCGAAGAGAGAGCGTGCGACGGCGATCACATCAACCTTGGAACCATTTCCCACGCGCATCGTCACTTCGTCCTTTGCTAGACTTCGTTTATTCCGTAGTTCCTGCTTTGAGTTGCAAATGTGAGCAACCGAACCGGTATCAAATACCCAGGCACTACTACGAGAGCTAGTAAGGCACACATCAATAACATGTATATCATATATACCTTGTTTGTTGTTGGCCGCCTTCTTGTCAGCCAGGTACTTGGGACAGACCAGTTCCCTTGCAATGAAAGCACTCAGTTTCTGGCTTGGGTCCATGCTTGGGCTTCTTTACAGGAGTAGCAACTGCTTTGCCATCCTTCTTGGTTTTACCCTTCTTGCCCTTGCCCTTGACCTTGCCATTTTTCTTGAAACTAGTGGTTTTATTGACCATCAACACTTGATGTTCTTTCTGGATTTCAGACTCAGCGACTTTTAGCATCGCAAACATCTCGGCAACTGACTTGTTTATCCCATGCATGTTATAGTTCATCACAAAGCTCTTGTAACTAGGTGGTAGTGATTGAAGAACTCTATCAGTGACCGCCTCTGGCGGAAGGGCAATTCCCAACTCCGCTAGACGAGTTGAATACCTAGACATTCTGAGTATATGTTCACTGATAAACCCGTTCTCCTCCATCTTGCAAGCATAGAACTTATCGGAGGTTTCATAGCTCTCGATCCGGGCATTCTTCTGAAAGATAAACTTCAACTCCTGGAACATCTCATATGCTCCATGACGTTCAAAATGTCTTTGAAGTCCCGATTCTAAGCCATATAATATTGCACACTGAACTATTGAGTAATCTCTAGTACGTGCCTCCCGAGCGTTCATAACGTCTTCGGAGGTCATGTCTTCTGGTTGGTCACCAAGCGGTGCATCAAGGACATATGATTTCTGGCAAGCAGTGAGGATAATCCTCAGATTATGGGCCCAGTCAACAAAGTTACTTCCATCATCTTTCAACTTAGCTTTCTCTAGGAACGCATTAAAATTCAGGGGTGCTACTGTGCGAGCCATTGATCTACAACATAAATATGCAAAGTTTACTTAGACTATTGTTCAAGATAATGAGTTTAGTTAATCAAATTACTAAAGCTCCCACTCAAATCGACATCCCTCAGGTCATCTGAGTGTCACATGATCCAAATTCACCAACTCAAGTCCGATCATCACGTGAGTTGAGGTGGCTTCAATGGTGAACATCTCATGTTGATCATATCTACTATATGACTCATGTTTGACCTTTCGGTCTCTTGTGTTCCGAGGCCATATCTGTACATGCTAGGCTCCTCAAGTTTAACCCGAGTGTTCTGCGTGTGCAACACTGGCTTGCACCCGTTGTATGCGAACGTAGAGTCTACCACACCCGATCATCACGTGGTGTCTCGACACGACAAATTTTCGCAATGGTGCACACTTGGGGAGAACACAATTCATCTTGAAATTTAAGTGAGGGATCACCTTATCATGCTACTGTCGTCCTAAGCAAAACAAGGTGCATAAAAGGATTAACATCACATGCAATTCATAAGTGACATGAAATGATCTCCATCGTCACCGGCAAGACACCATGATCTCCATCATCTTGATCTCCATCAACTTGTCGCCATTAGGGTTGTCGCGCCCACCATGCTTCTACTACTATTGCTACCATTTAGTAATAAAGTAAAGCATTACATAGCGCTTAATGATTGACACGCAGGTCATACAATAATTAAAGACAACCCTATGGCTCCTGCCGGTTGTCGTACTCATCGACATGCAAGTCATGATAATCTATACATCACATAATCATCTCATACATCACATATATCACATCATGTAATTGGCCATATCACATCACAACATACCCTGCAAAAACGATTCTCATCTAGCAAAAAAAATTTAGACGTCCTCTAGCAAGAACGATTCTCATCTACTCAAAAACCACAATGGTGATACACTAGTTGCTTTTCAACCTTCTCAAGGACCGCCTTTGTTGAATCCAATCCAACTAAAGTGAGAGAAACTGGCACCCGCAAGCCATCTATGCAACAAGTTGCGGTCGAGGGAACCGGTCTCTTGTAAGCGTACGAGTAATGTTGGTCCGGGATGCTTCATCTCACAATACCGCTGAACCAAAATCCGACCAAGGGAGGAAGCAATCTAAGCATCAATGCCCACAAACCTTTTGTGTTCTACTCGATATCTCATCTACACATAGACCTAGCTTTGATACCACTGTTGGGGAACGTTGCATGGGAAACAAAAAATTTCCTATGCACACGCAGATCTATCCATGGTGATGAGCATCTATGAGAGGGAGAGTGGATCTACGTACCCTTGTAGATCGCTAAGCGGGAAGCATTGAGAAACGCGGTTGGTGTAGTCGAACGTCTTCGCAATCCAACTCGCCGTGCGTCCCGCGATCCAATCACGATCTGTCCTGCAATCCAATCACGATCCGTCCCGCGAACTTGATCACGATCCGTCCCATGAACTTGGTCACGATCCTTCCGATCTAGCGCCGAACGGACGGCACCCCCGCGTTCAGCACACATACAGCTTGACGACGATCTCCGCCGTCTTGATCCAGCAAGAAGGAGCAGAGAGGAAGAAGAGTTCTCCAGCGGTGTTACGGCGCTCCGGCGATGGTGGTGGAGCTATTTCGGCAGGGCTTTGCCTAAGCACTGCAGAAATGCGATCTAGAGGAGAAACTATGCACTAGAGGGTAGGGTTGCACGTGGCTGAAAATCATATGCAAAAACCCTAAAACCCTCTAGTATATATAGGAGGAGAGGAATCAGCCTTCGCTTCCAAGCCAATGAGGTTCGGCCGAACCAGGAGGGAGGAATCCTCCTCCTCCACTCCTAGTAGGATTAGGACTCCTTCCTAACTTAGCATTTTTTTTGCCTTTTTCCACCTTTTTCCTTTTGGGCCTTTCTTCCCAGCTGCATGGGACTTGTGTGGGACTTCCACCAGCCCACTAGGGGCTGGTATACATCCTCCCATAGCCCATGTAGCCTCTTGGGTCGAAATACCCCTCCCGATGGTCTCCCGGTACACTACAGGCAAGCCCGGTACACTACCGATGAGCCCGAAACTTTCCCGGCGACCAAAATAGGACTTCCTATATATCAATCTTTACCTCCGGACCATTACGGAGCTCCTTGTGACATCTGGGATCTCTTCCAGGACTCCTAACAACCTTCGGTCACCACCATACATAACTCTATACTACCGAAACGTCACCAAACCTTAAGTGTGCAGACCTTGTGGGTTCGAGAACTATGTAGACATGATCGAGACACTTCTACGGTCAATAAACAATAGCGGGACCTGGATGACCATATTGGTTCCTAGATATTCTACGAAGATCTTTATCGGTCGAACCTCTATGTCAAGGATTCAGTTAATCCCGTATGATGTTCCCTTTGTTCTTCGGTATGTTACTTGCCCGAGATTCGATCGTCGGTATCTCCATACCTAGTTCAACCTCGTTATCGGCAAGTCTCTTTACTCATTCCGTAATACAAGATCCGGCAACTAACACTTAGTCACATTGCTTGCAAGGCTTATTGTGATGCTGTATTACCGAGTGGGCCCTAAGATACCTCTCCGTTCACACGGAGTAACAAATCCCAGTCTTGATCCATGCCAACTCAACAGACACCCTCGAAGATACCTGTAGAGCACCTTTATAGTCACCCAGTTACGTTGCGATGTTTTATACACACAAGGCACTCCTCCGATGTTCGTGAGTTGCATGATCTCATGGTCATACGAACACATACTTGACATGCAGAAAACAGTAGCAATAAACTGACACGATCATATGCTACGTTTGTAGTTTGGGTCTTGTCCATCAAATCATTCTCCTAATGATGTGATCCCGTTATCAAATGACATAACATGTCAATGGCCAGGAAACCTTGACCATCTTTGATGAACGAGCTAGTTCACTAGAGCCATACTAGGGACAAAGTGTTGTCTATTTACCCACACATGTAATGTGTTTCCAATTAATACAATTATAGCATGGATAATAAACGATTATCATGAACAAGGAAATATAATAATAAACACTTTATTTATTGCCTCTAGGGCATATTTCCAACACGGGGTCCACGACATATATACCCTTCACTGTCGGTGATACCGATTTTATGTTTTTGGTGTCATCGAGTTCCACAACTGTCAGCTGACAGGGAAACTCGGCGTAACCGAGAATATGAAATCGGTAGTATCGAGATTGAAAACCAGATCAACCCTAGGCAATCGGTGAGACCGAGATTATGGTGTTTGTTCCATCGAGTTGCACTTGGGAGGTTTTAATGGCCAGTCCTTGTCTATACGGAACTCCGAGTGCTCCACACACAGAGGGATCGAAAAGCACTTGTTCGAATTTTGTGATGCAGCATGAATGGAATATGAGGTGAGAAAGCATAGATAGCTAAAGAGTGGTCCTAGGTGTCATGGTTTTGTCACGGTAGATGTCGGGGTGAACGGACTTGGGTTCGGGGCGAAGACGTAACTATGTGGCGGTTTGAAGGGTTTGATCAGAATCGAGAGACGCAGAGTTTACCCAGGTTCGGCCCCTCCGATGGAGGTAAAAGCCTACATCCTGCTTGTCTGGTATTAATGATGAAGGAGATCTCTCGGTTACAAGGGTGCTGGTTGCTACCTCTAATCACGAGAGCCTCTAATCTGTCTATCTCTAATCTCTTGTGTTGTCTAAACTTGTGGACTTGTGAATATGTCTCTCTAGGGGTGCTCTAGCCCTCCTTATATAAGTGAAGAGGGTAGGTTTACAAATAGAGTCCTACTAGGAGTAGGATTAGGACTAGTCTCTTTAGAATCCTATTCTAGGTCTTGTTTCCTTCGGCAGGGAGTCTCTTTTTCTTTGGGCCTTCTCTTGTGAGCCGCCTAGCGCTGGCTTACACGCCGGGTCTTGGGCCTGGTCGTCCTGCGATCTGCCTACCGAGTCATTTAATAAAATGTCATGTCTTTGACCGGGTCTCCTGTGAGTCGCCAGGCCGGGTCATACCGCGGGGTATATCCCCGACATTAGCCCCCAGGTTAGCTTGAATTTATTCATGCTAAGCTCCTGAAATAAGAGTAACAAATATGTTAAGTGTCCGGCTTGCTTTGGCCGGCTTAAAAATGACTCCTCAGAAATCCGGGTCTTTTTTGTATATGAATGAGTCGTCTTGATAATCATCTTGCTTGTCAATGTCCTTTGAAACATATTGAGAATAGAACACCCGTATGCCATTGAATCGGCATCCAAGACTCTTGGCGGGTCATCTCCGGCGGGTCAAAATCATTGATGATGCCGGGTCATTACCGTTGGTGACGTCGGTTCAAATAACTAGAATCCATCTGACTTGATAACAAATATTGGGATGAAAATCCATCTGACGTAAAACCGGACTTCCATTGTTATGAAGCAGGGCGGCTTCTATAAAATCTGGTGGGTTATGATCTTTTGATAACATCGGGTCATGAATGTTGGTGACGCCGGGTCTAACAATTGAACTCCATAATTAACATCTTGAAAATTCTCCTCAAAGTTTTTAATATGTCCATATTACCTATAGCCCCCAAGCTCCGAGATTATCCATGATAACTTGGTGCTTTGCAATAATATTTTGGACTGTGTAGCCCCCAAGTGTCGGGTTGTCCTGCCTGTAGCAACCTGGGACTTATAACTATCTTATGCCTTATGAAACTTCAGCATGTGTAGCCCCCAAGGGCCGTCTCATCAAAATGTGATGTGCCGGGTCTTCAATTTGAACCTCATAATCTGTTAAAACAGTTGAATACTATAGCCCCCAAGTGTCGGGTCACACGCCTGCGGCGACTTGGGACTTCATAAAATTTGATCTGAGCGGTGTAGTCCCCAAGTGCCGGGTCAGTAAGAATTACTGGTCTGGGACTTAGAAAAATATAGAAAGGTCAGCTCATCTCCTTGAGATAATAGGGTCTTGTTGACAATAGTGATTTGAAAACCGGCTTGCATTAGCCCCCAAGTGCCGTGGTGCATTCTTGCAGCAACATGAGACTTGCATATTTGATATAAACTGTACTTGAATAGTGTAGCCCCCAAGTGACGGGTCGTCTGCTTGCGGCGACTCGGGACTATGCAAGAATAATATGACTCACCACAATTCGTTGAATGAATCCTTGACTGTGGTTGTAATATAACCCGGAATGAATATCCTTGAATAATTCCTTTGTCTTTGACATGAAATCCGGCAAATATGTTTGAGAAAACCATGAGTGTTGTAGATTACTACAGAGCACATTTGAAGAAATCTGGTCAATTAAATGACATGGCATGATATCTGACAGGACGGCTCTTGAAATAATAAATTCTCCGAGCTGGCTTGAAAACCCCAATCATTTAGTACTGGTTATCATAAACCATGAAGATCCAGCCAAGTTGGCTATTAAAGATCCATTTGCTCTTGCAGAATACTTAACGGCGGCTCATCTTAAGAGATAATACCTGCAAAAATAAACAAGACAGAATATATTCTGCATTGTTGTAAGGGCGGCTTGAAAAAGCACAACCGGGAGATGTTATATCTTTCATAACATTGCTCCTTCTTTCATAATCTTGCTCTGACCCGACTTGATAAGCTGGCATGACATGTGAATATGATGCAATGTATGATGCAATGTTGACTTGTCAACATTTTTGGCTTAAGAGCCGGTTGTTAGGGTTAGATAAGCTACACCCGGAGGTGCGAAGCCCCCTTCGACAACCAAAGTTGACTTGTCAACTTTTTTGACGTAAGAGCCGGCTGTTAGGGTTAGATAAGCTACACCCGGAGGTGGGAAGCTCCCTTGACAGCTATGTTGACTTGTCAACATTTTTTGGCTTGAGAGCCGGTTGTTAGGGTTAGATAAGCTACACCCGGAGGTGGGAAGCCCCCTTCGACAACCAAAGTTGACTTGTCAACTTTTTTGGCGTAAGAGCCGGTTGTTAGGGTTAGATAAGCTACACCCGGAGGTGGGAAGCCCCCTTCGATAGCTATGTTGACTTGTCAACATTTTTTGGCTTGAGAGCCGGTTGTTAGGGTTAGATAAGCTACACCCGGAGGTGGGAAGCCCCCTTTGACAACCAAAGTTGACTTGTCAACTTTTTTGGCGTAAGAGTCGGCTGTTAGGGTTAGATAAGCTACATCCGGAGGTGGGAAGCCCCCTTTGACAGCTATGTTGAAGTGGGATTTTTTTGGCTTGAGAGCCGGTTGTTAGGGTTAGATAAGCTACACCCGGAGGTGGGAAGCCCCCTTCGACAACTAAAGTTGACTTGTCAACTTTTTTTGGCGTAAGAGCCAGCTGTTAGGGTTAGATAAGCTACACCCAAAGGTGGGAAGCCCCCTTCGACAGCTATGTTGACTTGTCAACATTTTTTGGCTTGAGAGCCGGTTGTTAGGGTTAGATAAGATACACCCGGAGGTGGGAAGCCCCCTTCGACAACCAAGTTTTGTGCACCATCTTGTAAGTCGCCATCTTGTAAATCACCATCTTGTATGAAGAAACGACAGAAGCTCCAAGTGACTTTATGATGATCCAATGAATCCGGGCACCCGTATTTGAATGGTATATCTCGGCGGTTCGTCCTCTTGGGCAACTTTTTAATTCTTCCGCCAATAATGTAATAGCCCTAAGGATTGGGTTTTCTCTTGCAAAGACCCGGGGTTCTCTTTGAAAAAACGACCAAATGTGTCTCGCCATGTCTGTAGCCCCCGAGTCTTAAGTTGACTCGAAGAGGCGGCTTGAGAGTCTCCAGTGATGGTCGAGGTTGACCGTGGCGGGTTATAAATGATCCCGTATGAATTGTTTCAATGATCCGGTCGATGGTTCTTTCCGCCTGGTTGTTGAAGTTAACCAAACCGCAGTGGCGGCAACTTGCACGTTTGTCTGTTTGGGCGGCTCATATAGACGAACACTGCACCGATATGTTGATGTAGAATCAGACTGTGGGCAGCGTCTTGTGCGCATCCATTGGGCGGCTCATATAGGCGAGCACTGCACCGATATGTCAATGTAGACTAGACTATGGACGGCGGCTTGCGCACGTCAGCTGGGCGGCTTGTACCGGTGTATGCCACCACTGGCGTGTTGATGTAGACGTAGAAACCAGCCGTGGCATTGTAAGTCGGTGTTGTTGTCAAAGACGCCACGACGTTGTAAGCCGACGCGGATGATGAGAGACGGCCACGGCGTTGTAAGCCTGCGCGGATGGCGAGAGACGGCCACGACGTTGTAAGCCGGTGCGCCCATGAGAGGCGGCCACGGTGTTGTAAGCCTGTGAAGATGTCACGGTGTTGTAAGCCAGTGAAGTCGTGAGAGACGGCCACGACGTTTGTAAGCCGGTGAAGTCACGAGAGACGACCACGGCGTTGTAAGCCGGCGCGCCCGTGAGAGGCGGCTGTGGCATTGTAATCCGGTGCGACTATAAGAGGTGGCCGTGGCGTTGTAAGCCGGTGCGACCGTAAGAGGCGGTCGTGGCATCGAAAGCCGGTGCGCGAGTCCGTTGGATAATGCAATATGGACAAACACAAATGCAGAACAATGCTGGTGCACGCTCCTCCTCCGCGTTTTAATTCCAATTGTCCTACATACAAATATTGCATGAGAAGTAATTGCTCACACAAAAAATAATATGTGTTTATAGAACAGATGGAGTGAATATCACCTGAGGGATAGTATATTGTGCAGTTAATTATTGCTAGTATTGTACTCAGTTGATCCAATAAAGTAATATTGTGCCAGTACTTGTTGTACGAGAGGGATAATAATACTAGTTCCGTTGCTGTCTTCTTGAGTATTTGAGCACGAGCAACAGTGGCGCTGTGGGCTGATGCTGATGATTTTTGTTCTTTGTGTGGAAAACATCGTATCCAGCCAGATTGATGCTACTACTGCCACTCGCTAAACACCTCCACCACCAACGCTAACACCACGGGCAGCAGCTCCTGGGCCTAACCCGTGACCAGGGGCACCTCCTCGACTCCTCCTGCTCGGTCGCCCCGGACTAGGACTCGATGTGGACGGGTACGCAGAGGGGTGATGAGAGATGGCAGAGGGCGACGACGATGTTTGAGCCAGTGGGCCATGTAAGGCGGCGAGTCGGGTGGGCACGTGGGAGCCGTCGCTGAACGGGGCACGCGGAAGCAGAAAACGCCCGAAACAGCGGCGGGCGGAGATGGCGTGCGCGCAACCAGACATATAGCAGTACAACAGAGGCACGGCGTCCGGGTCAGGAGGCTAGACAGAACGCGCGCACCTGGGCGGAGCCAGCCGGAAACCGGGTTGAAGGCTCGGTTGGGCGAGGCGGCGCAGCACACAGTGACGCGAGGGCGTGGTTGTTCGTGCGGGAGGTAGATGAGGCCAGCTAAGAGTTGGCGGAGCCAGGGCGAGGCGAGGGCATCCCGACTCGAAGCAATAGGCAACAGCGGCGGCGGCGCGGACACGGTTGAGGCGAAGTGGAGCCGGCCAAGGCATGATGCACGACGAACCTGGCCATGCCGAGGCGACGACAGGAGAGGAGAGGCCACCGGCGGATGAGGCGGCTCAGAGACGGGAGAGGGGCGCTGGCGGAGGTGAGCAGGTGTCGGAGATCCGGCTCGGCGGGGCGAGGTTAGCTCGGACGCGCTATGGGCCATGACGGAGGTGGGCAGGCCGAGTCCGCTTCTATTTCCTCGTCGTTGTTTGTTTTGTGGGTGCCACTCCCTTATACGCCTCGATGGATCTTCATGTACGTGCATGCTAACCATCAAGCAATTAGCTTAATCCTCTTCTTTTTTGACTTCTGCCATAACTACTCCAGCATGCGCACATGCAGGCTTCTGGTACACATCGTAGTGGCTAGCAGATGGCCTTGATGGGCGACACTTTAACTGGGGGCAACACTAGGCATTCTTGTCCATCCAATTGGCAAAAGATAAATCAAAAACCAAATAGCAACAATTGAATGTCCTCGAATGAGAAAATAAATGCAGACCAACATGCTCACACAATAAGATGTCAAAATAAATCATGAAAAACATGCACAAACACTCTAGCATCTAACAAGCACTTGGCCGATGACGAAGTCATCTATATATGAGTATTTGACTTAGGATCCAAGTAAGAGTACTTGATCATAGGTCATACTCATCATTTAAGCACAAGTGGGGTTACCACTTTTTCATAAAGCATTTAATGTTGTCACACACTAAGAGATGCTTTGACTCAAGTCTTAGAGTAAAGCTCCCCCTTAATGTGACATCCCCCCACAAGAGGGATAAACTAACCTTGGGTTTTGTCGATGAAGACTTCATGTTGGTGAGGTAGTTGTGGATGCTCAATGTTGATGAAGATCACCAATAGTTGGGAGCATCCTTGTTGTTTCCTTTCTCTTCTTACCTACATGGGTTAGTCCCAACATACAAGAGACAAATACAAGGATATCTATGGACATGGAGTGTAAAGCATATGTTATGATGTCCATTGATTAGTTGATTACCTTGTCCCTTGCTTACCTTTGAGGGAATGTGTGACTCCTTGAACTATTGCATTGAGTTGATGTTGAGTGCAAAAAGTTCTTGCCAATAATGAATGCGAGTGAATTTCATTGGCGGAGTCACCCCTCAAGAACTTACTAGTTCTTCTTCTTGGGGACCCACATCAAGTTGATGGGGATCCTTGGTGTTGAGGTGGCCTTTGTAGTAGTTGATCTTGAAGTAGCCTTGGGAACCCACTCCACCAAAGCTAGGGGTTCATCTTCATATTAGTCAATGTCCTCTTGAAGCTTGTTCTTGCCCTTGAGCTTGTGGTCTTGTGGTGGAAGGTCATCTTGAATGTTTGTCCCCTTGGGAAGAATATTTTCATACTTCTCCTTTTGAGTAACAAACTTGGGCTTGGGATATTGACCTTCTTCCCACTCAACTCTATTTAGCATTGAAGTAGCCAACACCACGATTCTTCTGGTATCCTCCGTGCTTGCGTACAATTCCCTCAAATTTCTTACATCCGGCAACACTCTTGTAGATACCCTTTTCTATAATTCCTTTAAATAAAGCATTTTCTTGCTCAAGTGTAACTTGGCTAAGAGAATCATCATTAGTGGAATCAATAGAACTACTAGAAGCAACATCATTGGGTTAGCATTTTTATTGTTGCTACTAGATGAAGAACCTTTCTTTGTTACTAGATTGCTTAGTTTCAACTTGAGGCATGAAGGTAGACAAGAGTAGTCGTTTGGCTAGATAAGATGAGGTCTTCTTTCGGAGATCGTCATTGACAGCTTTGAGAAACTCATGCTCTTGCTCCAAGTTGAGCTTCTCGAAGCGTAGCTTCTCATGAGTTCTCACAAGCTCTCTATGATCTTCGAGAGTAGATTCATGAGCTAACTTAAGAGTGTTTAGTTCTTTAGATAGTTGTTCTATTTTCATCTTATCATCATCAAATGACTCATCTTGACTAGCATGAGAATTATCAAGTTCATTTTGATCAACATCACTAGTTTTATCACAAAGCAAGTCATCATCACAAAGCAAATCATCTTCATCACTATCAAAATCAAGATACTCGGGATGTGATACCTTGAGGACTTTAGCCATGAAGCAACTTCCACTCCCTTCATCTGGTGAATCAAATAGATCGTAGGAGTTGGTAGTCACTAGAGCAATTCCGGCAACACCATCATCTTGACTATGGTCGGAGTCGGAGTGATAGCTTCTCTCAGAGTGGTTGTTGGAGTCAGAGCCGGAAGCCCATTCACCAACATGAGCTTGATGTTTTATTTTGTGTAGCTCTTGGTGTACTTGTCCTTCTTCTCCGAATCTCTAATTCTCCTTGAGTGTCTTCGTTCATAACGATCATCTCTACTCCTTCTCTCTCTTTGTGGTGACTCATTTCTTGAGCTTCGTCTTCGAGGTGACTCTTCTCTTATTTTGTAGGGAGTCGTGCACTCATTTGAGTAGTGTCCGGGCTTCCCACAATTGTAACAATTGCGGTCATGACTTGACAAACGCTTCTCTTTACATCTTGAGTTGGAGTTTCTTTCTTTGCCTCTATTCTTGTAGAACTTGTTGAATTTCTTGACCATGAGGCTTATCTCTTCATTGGTGACAAGGTTGTTGCTTGAGGTTGCGGGAGCATCACTTGTGGCTTTGTAAGCACCGCTAGACTTGTGATGAAGCTCTTCTTTATCTTTGAGTGTCATCTCATGAGCAACAATCCTTCCAATGACTTCCGTAGGCTTGAGATCTTTGTAGTTTGGCATCATTTGGATTAATGTGCACACGGTGTCGTATCTCTCATCCAAAGCTCTAAGTGTCTTCTTGATGATGAATTTGTCGGTCATTTCTTCGCTTCCTAAGCCGGCAATATCATTGGTGATGAGAGCTAGCCTAGAGTACATCTCTGCGACTCCTTCACCATCCTTCATCTTGAACTTATCAAGCTGACCTTGAAGAACATCTAACTTGGATTCTCTCACGAACTCGACTCTTTTGTGCATATCAACCAAAGTATCCCAAATCTCTTTTGCATTCTCAAGATGGCTGATTTTGTTGAATTCTTCGGGGCATAAGCAGTTGAAGAGAATGTCGCATGCTTGAGCATTGAGTTGAACATCTTCAATTCATCTACGGTCGCTTCACGATCCGGTTCTCGTCCATCCGCAAAGAACTCACCTTGCAAGCCAACACGAACAACAACCCAAACGGCGGGGTTATGACCAAGAATATGCATTTTCATTTTGTGCTTCCAACTAGCAAAATTAGTGCCATCAAAGTACGGACCTCTATGGTGATAACTCCCCTCACTAGACGCCATACTTATCCTAGGTTGTGAGACCTAAGCAACAGAGACCAAAGCTCTGATACCACTTGTAGGACCGAAAGTATGTCTAGAGGGGGGGGTGATTAGACTACTTGACCAATTAAAAGTTTTGCCTATACCAAGTTTTAGGATTGACAGTTTTTAACATTTCATGACAAGTCAATTATAACCTAAACATGCAAGTCTAAGAGTATATAGCAGCGGAAAGTAACAACAAGCATGTATAGAAGGGATAGGGTAGGAAGATCAAACGCAGTTGTAGACACGATGATTTTTTCCGTGGTTCCGATAGGTGGCGCTATCGTACATCCACGTTTATGGAGTCTTCAACCCATGAAGGGTAACGGTCGTGAGAGTCTACGAAGGGCTCCACCCAAAAGGGTCCACGAAGTAGCAACCTTGACTATTCCATACGGCTTGCGTCCACGAAGGACTAGCCTCACTATGGGTAGATCTTCACGAAGTAGGCGATCTCCTTGCCCTTACAAACTTCTTGGTTCACTCCACAACACGATGTAGGAGGCTCCCAAGCGACACCTAACCAATCTAGGAGGCACCACCCTCCAAAAGGTAATAGGCTCGGTAATGACGATGAACTCCTTGCTCTTGTGCTTCAAGATGATAGACTCCTCAGCACCCAATCACTCTCTCACAAATTTGGCATGGTGGAAGAGATGGGATTGGTGGAAAGCTACTTGGGGAGGCTAGAAATCAAGATCCATATGATTGGAGTGGAAGATCTTGACCTCAACACAAGGGTAGGTGGTTCTCTCTTAGAAAATCTGATAGGATAGGTATGGAATAGTTCTGAGTGCTTCTCTTTCGAGTAGGTGGTGGTGAAGGGGTATATATAGGCATCCCCAAAAATCCAACCGTTACACACAGAATGACCAACTTGGTGACACCGATGTGTTGAACTCAGTGGTACCGAAGTGACCAAAAGGTGGCAACTTTTGAATCTCGGTAAAGCCGATATAGGAAACTCGGTTGCACCGATAAGGTGACCAACGGTCAGATTTCCAATCTCGGTGACGCCGATCCAACATTCTCGGTGGGACCGGAAATTTGAATTTGCGTAACAGAAAGTTGGCAACCTAAACTCGGTGGCACCGGTATGGAATCGGTTGCACAGAAGTGGCTAGGGTTTGGCTTGAGTCTGTCTAGGTTCTGGAATCGGTGGCACCGGTATGGGAAAGTTGTTGCACCGATTTTGAGTGTTGGGTATAGAATAGACTTTGATGGAGAGTTTGTGCATGTTTTTGGCGACTATCACTTGTGCATGTTTGAGCATACTGTTCACTAACAAAACCTTACCCCATTTTAATAGTATTGGCTTTCCTATGGACTCAAAGTGATTTCTCACAAATATAAAATGTAGAGTCCTCTTGCTTGAAGCTTGGCCAGCCTATTTCCTTGCATCTTGGGGTTTCTCCACAATCTCCTTTTGCCAATCCTATCATTGAACATTTCCTGAAATATACTTGGTGGAAACATTAGTTCAATGACTTATATGTTGTTATTAATTACCAAAAGAACCAAGGGAGCAAATGTGCTTTTAGGTTCTCCTATTGGTTCGATGACCTTGGTTCTCACTGTGGGAAATACTTATATATACTGTGTTGCATCATCCCCTCCTCTTCGGGAAAAATCCCAACGCATATCACAAGTATCAGGCACCCCCATATCCGCCCCATATTTGGGCTGGATATGAGGGGTGTAGGTCAGCCTAGGTGTTTGTGGCCGGTTTGAGAGGCCCGACTGGGTCGAAATTTCATGATCAGTTAGTGAGCGGACGGCCTGCCCGGGCGTTTGAGTGGGGTATGAGGGGTCCGGTTGTAGATGCTCTTATAGCCTGCTTTTCTTCTCTCTCCTCCAACTCATCAAAAATCTGAGTGACATCTCTTGTAGTGTGCCTACATCATTCTAACGTACTTGCTCTAAGGGACACAAATCCATAATGCACACACCATACACACGCGCACACACACGCATCCTATGTGCCTATAAAAAATCACAACCTATCTTGAGAAACTTTTGATGCCATCCGAATTCGTGAACTATGGATACACCATCATCCCTGTGGCATGTAGACATGTGAGGTACCTGTAAGAAAAAAACCCAGATGAGACATTCATGTGAACCCCAACCATCGAGCCACGACTCATCCTCTGGACTATGCCAAGCTAATATGTTGGCACATGCGTTTGTTTATTTTCCAAGTTTCTTGACTCAAAAATCAGAGAAAAAAAGCGGGCATCTACCACAAACAAAAATGTGGATCCTATTGTGTAATGCCGCACCATAAATTTTATCTCTATATAGTTTTTCTTCCACAATATCCACCCATATCCTTTGCTTCTGGTTTTGCAAGAATCCATGCCATGTCACATAATCATGAACTAAGACGAGCAAACTACCTATATCATCTCCACAGGCACAAGTAAAATTGCCAAATTTTCTTTTGTGATATCTTACCGTAATTAATAGTGTGAGTTTTTTTTCTACATCTTATTCGATCGAGATTTTCATAAGTTGCATCTGTTAAGGAATGTGCAATTTTCCACCATTGAAATGTGCAACTCAAAAAGTGTGAGTTGCACTTTTCACTAGACTAAAAATGCAGCCTTTTGAATGGACCAGTTAAAATCTCAATAGGTTGAGACATAGACAAACTTATTTTCTTTTGATTTTTCCAGTCCACCAAATTGAATTCCTCTTAGGCAACTCAGACCTTGTATCCAAGAAGGTCACATCTCGATCACAAAAAGTTTGAAATTCATACTTTTAAATACGATCAAACTTTCAACTCGCAATATAATTTTCTTACTTGCAAATTCAAATGCTTTAACCTGAGAAATGCATCTTTCAAGAAAATGGTTTGCATCTTCCTCTTTTCAGAATTGACACCGATAGCAACGAACATGACAACACATGAGATGCGGGTAGAGTGGAGCGTGGCGAGAATAGGTGCCATTTCATGATTATAGTTTCACGATGACGTCAATGAGCAACTCCCCCTCCCTCAATAAGTGGTCGGGGTCCTAATAATTTAGAGAAGGCTTGTAGGTAAGATGCTTTCCTATATACCAATAAACTTTTTTTCTACTTATCCTTCTCTCTCTCCGATGACGGTCGACATTGGTGGTAGCGGATGTGCGGGCGATAGTGGGTATTGGCGACAACGCACAAACGTGGTATGATTTGGGCTCATACATGGAGGTGCAATTCCCCCCTAAATGGTGGGAAAGTTGGCCAATTTATACGAGCCCCAAATATTCTTTTCATAAATTAGTGGTCTGTTGAAACTATTTTTCTTTCCTAGACTTTCTCAATATATTATTTTTATTAGGGGAGATAAATCTATTGAAGATTCTCTTAGGGCAACTCCAACGCGTATCATCTATTAGACATCACCAAATATCCGTGGACAACTGGCGGGGTGGAGCCCATCCAACTAGAGTTACTAAATGCGAGCCTCCTCGTTTTTCCTATACTCTAAGTACTGAAAATAATTAAATATAAATACCACAATTCATTCATATAAATTCCACTCAATAAAAAATTCAAATAAAAAATCACAATCCAAACGTACAATTATTGAATAAAATACTTCAATTTTAAATTCAATTTATTCGTACACATGTTATAACCGTCCATATGAAACATCCATAGATGTCCAATTAGATAATTTTGAAGTGGTGTGTGAGTTGCTTGATGCATTTGGATAAAATACTCAAACGTTTTTGATTCTGCTCTGGAATCTGGATAGGATCAACAATCTTAAAATTCAAAATCATGTCGAATTCCCTCACACTCATCCTCCACAATCATGTTGTGCATTCTCACATAAACTATCATCACATCCCATAATGTCTCTAGATCTCATTGCTTAGCAGGTCCACGAACACATGCAAAATAAGCTTGTAACACTCCAAATGCCCTCTTCACATCTTTTTAGCACATTCTTGTTGTGTAGCAATGTAACATTTTATGTTACCTGTTGGATTGGAGATGGTCTTCACCAAGGTCGCCCATCAAGGATAAATACCATCACAAAGATAGTACCCAGTGTCGTACTCATATCCAATCATGGTATAAGTTGCATGAAGGAACTTCGCCCGCAAACAATGAAAACCGTTGCAACACGCTGATGTCATTGTGAGACTCTGACATGCCAAACAAAGGGTGCAAAATCTAGAGATCGTGCGATGCAACTCTTTAAGAATGATGGTGGACTTTTTGCAATGGCCCTGGTATTGTCCTTGTTGAGCATACGGCTAGTTCGTTCATTTTCAGTGCATGCAATTGAGATATCTAAGCACACCTAGGAACCCTCTTGATCCTCCAAGTGCCACAAGGCTTGTTGTGTTTTTGACAGCTTGTTATCTCAAGTACTTCGGTTCAAACACCTTGTACTTCGCGGCGCAAATCTGAGCATGTCCTCTAGGCATGTGTTCTCAGACATTCGGAGGTACTCATCCCATAAGTACGCGGTCGTGCCATAGGCAAGCATCCTCGTAGCAGACGCGCACTTCTAGTAACCAAAGAACCCAATGCGGTCAGCAACATCCTTCTTTAGTTTGAAGTAACAATCGTAGGCTCTCACATCATGGTAGATGTGTTTGAACAAATGTCGCCTCATCTAGAATTGGTGTCAAAAATAAGGGTCGAACAACGCACCGAGCAAAGCAGTAGTGGTACATATTGATTTGCTCCCTTACCCTGTTTCGTTGCAACACTCGATGTCCCTCTTTGTTGAACCCTTAAAATTGAAAACATGCTCTGATCTTCAAGAATCGTCGTCATCATTGTCGTTTCATCGTCATCTTTGTTATCATTCAACAAGACAAATCCATGAATTTGGCTCAGAAGTACTCCTTATCCGGATCCATCATGGTTGCTTTGGAATAAACAACGAGGACAAAAAAGACTGGCATTTGGTCTAACACTTGACCGTTGTGGTGCCGGTCGTGAACGCATGGTGGAGGGTACATGGTCGGCGGTCGAATCCGGATTCAGAGACACATGCCTACATCTACATGGTGTATGAGATGCGTGACGAAGGTCCAACGGGTAAGGCCTAGGCGGTATTCGAGGTGGTACGATAATGACGTCGATCTTCAGGATCGTGGATACATGACGCATGAGAAGGGACATACTGGAAATGTTGGGCAACGTCGCATGGGAAACAAAAAATTTCCTACGCACACACAAACCTATCCATGGTGATGAGCATCTACGAGAGGGAGAGTGGATCTACATACCCTTGTAGATCGCTAAGCGGGAAGCGTTAAGAAACGCGGTTGGTGTAGTCGAACATCTTCGCGATCCAAATCGCCGAGCGTCCCGCGATCTCATCACGATCCGTCCCGCGATCCAATCACGATCCGTCCCGTGAACTCATCACGATCCGTCCCGCGATCTCATCACGATCCGTCTCACGATCTTGATCACGATCTGTCCCGCGAACTCATCACGATCCGTTCCGCGATCTCATCACAAACTGTCTCGCGATCTCGATCACGGTCCTTCCGATCTAGCGCCAAACGGACGGCACCTCCGCGTTCAGCACACGTGCAGCTTGATGACGATCTCCACCGTCTCGATCCAGCGAGAGGAGGTGGAGAGGAGAGAGAGTTCACCAGCAGCGTGACGGCGCTCCGGTGATGGTGGTGGAGTGATTCCGGCAGGGCTTCGCCTAAGCGCCGCGGAAAACCGATCTAGAGGAGAAACTGTGCACCGGTGTAACGGGTAGCACGTGGCCGGAAATTCTGTCCAAAAACCACCCAATCCACTAGTATATATAGGAGGAGAGGAGAGGAGAGGCAGACAAGGCCTTTGGGTCGGCCGAAATAGGAGGTGGGAGCAATCCTACTTCACCTCCAATCCTAGTTGGAGTAGGATTGCCTCCTATTGGCTGATTTTCCACTTTTTGCTTTAGGACTTTCTCTCCTGCGCCATGGGCCTTTGTGGCTGTTTTCCCAGCCCACTAAGGGCTGGTTATTATTCTCCCACAGCCCATGGACCTCTTGGGGTCGAAATACCCCTCCCGGAGGTCCTCCGGTACACTACCGGCACTCCCGGTACAATACCGATACTCCCGATACACTACCGATGAGCCCGAAACTTTTCCGGAAACCAAACTGGGACTTCCTATATATGAATCTTTACCTCCGGACCATTCCGGAGCTCCTTGTGACGTCCGGGATCTCATCTGGGACTCCGAACAACCTTCGGTCACCACCATACATAACTCTACACTACCGAAACGTCACCGAACCTTAAGTGTGCAGACCCTGCGGGTTCAAGAACTATGTAGACATGACCGAGACACCTCTACGGTCAATAACCAATGGCGGGACCTGGACGTCCACATTGGTTCCTACATATTCTATGAAGATCTTTATCGGTCGAACCTCTATGTCAAGGATTCAGTTAATCCCGTATATCGTTCCCTTTGTTCTTCGGTATGTTACTTGCCCGAGATTCGATCGTCGGTATCTCCATACCTAGTTCAACCTCGTTACTGGCAAGTCTCTTTACTCGTTCCATAATACAAGATCCCATGACTAACACTTAGCCACATTGCTTGCAAGGCTTGTTGTGATGTTGTATTACCGAGTGGGCCCTGAGATACCTCTCCGTCACACGGAGTAACAAATCCCAGTCTCGATCCATGCCAACTCAACAAACACCATCGGAGATACCTGTAGAGCACCTTTATAGTCACCCAGTTACGTTGCGACGTTTGATACACACAAGGCACTCCTCCGATATCCGTGAGTTGCATGATCTCATGGTCATAGGAACATATACTTGACATGCAGAAAACAGTAGCAATAAACTGACACGATCATATGCTATGTTTGTAGTTTGGGTCTTATCCATCACATCATTCTCCTAATGATGTGATCCCGTTATCAAATGACATCTCATGTCCATGGCTAGGAAACCTTAACCATCCTTTGATCAATGAGCTAGTCCATTAGAGGCATACTAGGGACATGGTTTTGTCTATGTATCCACACATGCATTTAAGTCTCCGATCAATACAATTATAGCATGGATAATAAACGATTATCATGAACAAGGAAATATGATAATAACTAATTTATTATTGCCTCTAGGGCATATTTCCAACAGTCTCCCACTTGCACTAGAGTCAATAATCTAGTTCACATCACCATGTGATTCGCATTGTTATGAATCTAACACCCAATGAGTTCTGGGGCTCGATCATGCTTTGCATGTGAGAGAGGTCTTATAGTCAACGGGTCTGCGATATTCAGATCCGTGTGTACTTTGCAAATCTCTATGTCAAACCGTAAACACTGCTACCACACTCCACTTGGTACTATTTCCAAATGGCTGCTCCACTATACGTATCCAGATTGCTACTACTAGTCATCCGGATAGGTGTTAAAGCTTGCATCGACGTAACTCTTTACGACGAACTCTTTGTCACCTTCATAATCAAGAAACATTTCCTTAGTCCTCTGGTTACTAAGGATAATTCCGACCGCTGTCCAGTGATCCACTCCTGGACCACTTGTACCCCTTGACAGACTCATGGCAAGGCACACACAGGTGCGGTACATAGCATGGCATACTATACAGAGCCTATGGCTAAGGCATAGGGGACGATGTTCGTCCTTTCTCTTCCTTTTGCCGTGGTCGAGCTTTGAGTCTCACTCAACTTCACACCTTACAAATCAGGCGAGAACTCTTTCTCTGACTGATCCTTTTTGAACTCTTTCAAAATCTTTGTCAAGGTATGTACTCATTGAAAGTCTCATCAAGTCATCTTGATCTATCTCTATAGATCTTGATGCTCAACAATTTGGTAGCTTTATCCAGGTCTTCCTTTGAAAATCACTTTCCAAATAACCGTTTTATGCTTTCTAGAAACTCTACATTATTTCTGAACAACAATATGTCATCCACATATACTTATCAGAAATTCTATAGTGCTCCCACTCACTTTATTGCAAATACAAGTTTCTCGTAAACTTTGTATAAACATCAAAACTTTGATCACCTCATCAAAGCGTATATTCCAAATCCGAGATGCTTGCTTCAGTCCATGGAAGGATCACCGAAGCTTGCACACCTTTTAGCATCCTTAGGCCTGACAAAACCTTCTGGTTGTATCACATACAACCTTTCCTCAAGTAAACCGTTAAGGAAACGATGTTTTGACATCCATCTGCCAGATTTCATAATTGAAAACACAACAACTGCTAACATAATTCCAACAGACTTTAGCACCACTACGAGTGAGAAAGTCTCATCGTAGTCAACTCCTTGAACTTGTCACAAACATCTTTGCAACAAGTCGAGCTTTACAAATAGTGACATTCACCATCAGTGTCTGTCTTCATTTTAAAGATCCATTTGTACTCAACGACCTGCCGTCCAACGAGCAAGTCTACCAAAGTCTACACTTGGTTATAATACATGGATCCTATCTCGGATTTCATGGCCTCCAACCATTTGTCGGAATCCGGGCCCATCATCGCTTCTCCATAGCTCGTAGGTTCATCGTTGTCCAACAACATGACCTCCAAGACAGAGTTGTCGTACCGCTCAGGAGCAGTACACATCCTTGTCGACCTACGAAGTTCGATAGTAACTTGATCCTGAAGCTTCATGATCATCATCATTAACTTCCTCTTCAACTAACGTAGGCTTCACAGAAACATCTTTCTGCGCTGCGCTACTCTCTGGTTGAACAAAGGTTTAACAACCTCATCAAGTTCTATCTTCCTCCCACTCAATTCTTTCGAGAGAAACTTTTTCTCGAGAAAGGACCCAGTTCTAGCAACAAACACTTTGCACTCGGATCTGAGATAGAAGGCATACCCATCTGTTCTTAGGGTATTCTATGAAGATACATTTGTCCGCTTTGGGTTCTAGCTTATTATGTGAAAACATTTTCCACACAAGCATCGCAGCCCCAAACATTAAGAAATGACAGCTTAGGTTTCTATCAAACCATAATTCACACGGTGTCATCTCAACGGATTTAGATGATGCCCTATTTAAAGTGAATGTAGTTGTCTCTAATGCATAACCCCGAAAATTATAGTAGTAAAACGATAAGAGACATCACAGTATGCACTATATCAATAGAGCATGACTATGATGTTCGGACACACCATCACACCATGGTGTTCCAGGTGGTGTTAGTTGTGAAACAAATTTCACATTGTCTTAAGTTGTATGCCAAACTCGTAACTCAGATATTCACCTCCACGATCATATCGTGGTCATTTTTATCTTCTTGTCACGATGATCTTTAAACTTCACTCTGAATTTGCTTGAACCTTTCAAACGATTCAGACTTGTGTTTCATTAAGTAAATATACACTATATCTACTAAAATCATCAGTGAAGGTAAGAAAATAACGATATCCACTGCACGCTACAAGACTCACTAGATTGCATACATCAACATGTATCATTTCCAATGAATCACTTGCCCGCTCCAACCAACGGGGTCCTTTAGTCATCTTGCCCAAGAGGCATGGTTCGCATGTCTCAACCGATTCGAAATCGATGAGTCCAAATATCCATCAGCATGGAGTTTCTACATGCGCTTTATACCAATATGACATTTAGCGGCAGTGCCACAAGTATGTGGTACTATCGTTATTAACTTTGTATCTTTTGACATCAATGTTATGAACATGTGTACTACTACGATCAAGATTTCAACAAACCATTCTCACTGGGTGCATGACCATTGAAGGTATTATTCATGTAACCAGAATAACTATTATTCTCTGACTTAAATGAATAACCGTATTGCAACAAACATGATCTAATCATGTTCATGCTCAACGCAAAACAACAAATAACATTTATTTAGGTTCGTCACTAATCCTGAAGGTAGAGAGAGCGTGCGATGTTGATCACATCAACCTTGGAAACATTTCCAACACACATCGTCACCTCACCCTTAGCTAGTTCTCCGTTTATTCCGTAGCTTTTATTTCGAGTTACTAACATTTAGCAACCGAACCGGTATCCAATACCCAGGTGCTACTAGGAGTACTAGCAAGGTACACATCAATAACTCGTATATCAAATATACTTCTGTCGATGTTGCCAGCCTTCTTATCTACCAAGTATCTAGGGTTGTTCCGCTTCAGCGACCTCTCACCTCATAATAGAAGCACTTAGTCTCGGGTTTGAGTTCAACTTTGGGTTGCTTCACTGGAGCAGCAACTGACTTGCTATCCATGAAGTTTCCCTCCTTGCTCTTGCCCTTTTCGAAACTAGTGGTTTGATTAACCATCAACACTTGACGCTCCTTCTTGATTTCTACCTTCGCGGTGTCAAACATCGCGAACAGCTCAGGGATTAATACTTCTATCCCTAGTGTATTATAGTTCATCACTAAGTTCTAGTAGCTTTAGTGACAGTGACTTGGAGAACTATATCAATCACTATCTTATCTGGAAGATCAACTCCCACTTGATTCAAGAGATTGTAGTACCCAGACAATCTGAGTACATGCTCAACGATTTAGCTATTCTCCTTCATCTTACAAGCAAAGAATCTTGTTGGAGATCTCATATCTCGCAACAAAGGCACGAGCCTGAGATCACAATCTCTGCTCCTAGAACATCTCATATGTTCCGTGATGTTCAAAACGTTTTGGAGCCTCAATTCTAAGCCGTAATGCATGACGCACTAAACTATCAAGTAGTCATCGAAACGTGCCTGTTAGATGTTCACAACATCTATAGACGACGCTAGAGGGGGTGGCGCACCGAGCGGTGCATTAAGGACATAAGCCTTCTGTGCAGCAATGAGGACAATCCTCAGATCACGGACCCAGTCCGCAATTTTGCTACCAACATCTTTCAATTCTATTTCTCTAGGAACATATAAAAATACAAGGGAGCTACAGCACGAGCTAGTAATCTACAACATAATTTGCAAAGACACTTTGACTATGTTCACGATAATGAGTTCAATTAATCATATTACTTAAGAACTCCCACTCAAATTGACATCCCTCCGATCATTCGAGTGATACATGATCCAAATTCACCAACTCAAGTCCGATCATCACGTGAGTTGAGGTGGCTGCAATGGTGAACATCATTATGTTGATCATATCTACCATATGACTCATGTTCGACCTTTCGGTCTCTCGTGTTCCGAGGCCATGTCTGTACATGCTAGGCTCGTCAAGTTTAACCCGAGTGTTCTGCGCGTGCAAATCTGGCTTGCACCCGTTGTATGTGAACGTAGAGTCTATCACACCCGATCATCACGTGGTGTCTCAACACGACGAACTTTCGCAACGGTGCACACTCGGGGAGAACATAGTTCATCTTGAAATTCAAGTGAGGGATCACCTTATAATGCTACCGCCATACTAAGCAAAACAAGGTGCATAAAAGGATTAACATCTCATGCAATTCATAAGTGACATGATATGGCCATGAACTTGTGTTTAAGATCTCCATCTTCGAAACACCGGCATGATCTCCATCGTCACCGGCACAACACCATGATCTCCATCATCTTGATCTCCATCAATGTGTTGCCATTGGGGTTGTCACGCCCTGCATGCTTCTACTACTATTGCTACCGTAGCGATAAAGTAAAGCATTACATAGCGCTTAATGATTGACACGCAGGTCATACAATAATTAAAGACAACCCTATGGCTCCTGCCGGTTGCCGTACTCATCGACATGCAAGTCGTGATAATCTATACATCACATGATCATCTCATACATCACATATATCTCATCATGTAATTGGCCATATCACATCACAACATACCCTGCAAAAACAAGTTAGACGTCCTCTAATTGTTGTTGCATATTTTACGTGGCTGCTATGGGTATCTAGCAAGAACGGTTCTCACCTACGCATAAACCACAACGGTGATACACTAGTTTGCTTTTCAACCTTCTCAAGGACCGCCTTTGTCGAATCCGATCCAACTAAAGTGAGAGAAACTGTCACCCGCAAGCCATCTAGGCAACAAGTTGCGTCGAGGGAACCGGTCTCTCGTAAGCGTACGAGTAATGTTGGTCCGGGCAGCTTCATCTCACAATCCCGCTGAACCAAAATACGACCAAGGGAGGAAGCAATCTAAGCATCAACGCCCACAAACCTTTTGTGTTCTACTCGAGATCTCATCGAACCATCAACCTAGCTCATGATGCCATTGTTGGGGAACGTCGCATGGGAAACAAAAATTTTCCTACGCACACGCAAACCTATCCATGGTGATGGGCATCTACGAGAGGGAGAGTGGATCTACATACCCTTGTAGATCGCTAAGCGGGAAGCGTTAAGAAACGCGGTTGGTGTAGTCGAACATCTTCGCGATCCAAATCGCCGAGCGTCCCGCGATCTCATCACGATCCGTCCCGCGATCCAATCACGATCCGTCCCGTGAACTCATCACGATCCGTCCCGCGATCTCATCACGATCCGTCTCACGATCTTGATCACGATCTGTCCCGCGATCTCATCACAAACTGTCTCGCGATCTCGATCACGGTCCTTCCGATCTAGCGCCGAACGGACGGCACCTCCGCGTTCAGCACACGTGCAGCTTGATGACGATCTCCACCATCTCGGTCCAGCGAGAGGAGGTGGAGAGGAGAGAGAGTTCACCGGCAGCGTGACGGCGCTCCGATGATGGTGGTGGAGTGATTCCGGCAGGGCTTCGCCTAAGCGCCGCGGAAAACCGATCTAGAGGAGAAACTGTGCACCGGTGTAACGGGTAGCACGTGGCCGGAAATTCTGTCCAAAAACCATCCAATCCACTAGTATATATAGGAGGAGAGGAGAGGAGAGGCAGCCAAGGCCTTTGGGTCGGCCGAAATAGGAGGTGGCAGCAATCCTACTTCACCTCCAATCCTAGTTGGAGTAGGATTGCCTCCTATTGGCTGATTTTCCACTTTGTTCAGTTAATCCCGTATATCGTTCCCTTTGTTCTTCGGTATGTTACTTGCCCGAGATTCGATCGTCGGTATCTCCATACCTAGTTCAACCTCGTTACTGGCAAGTCTCTTTACTCGTTCCATAATACAAGATCCCATGACTAACACTTAGCCACATTGCTTGCAAGGCTTGTTGTGATGTTGTATTACCGAGTGGGCCCTGAGATACCTCTCCGTCACACGGAGTAACAAATCCCAGTCTCGATCCATGCCAACTCAACAAACACCATCGGAGATACCTGTAGAGCACCTTTATAGTCACCCAGTTACGTTGCGACGTTTGTACACACAAGGCACTCCTCCGATATCCGTGAGTTGCATGATCTCATGGTCATAGGAACATATACTTGACATGCAGAAAACAGTAGCAATAAACTGACACGATCATATGCTATGTTTGTAGTTTGGGTCTTATCCATCACATCATTCTCCTAATGATGTGATCCCGTTATCAAATGACATCTCATGTCCATGGCTAGGAAACCTTAACCATCCTTTGATCAACGAGCTAGTCCATTAGAGGCATACTAGGGACATGGTTTTGTCTATGTATCCACACATGCATTTAAGTCTCCGATCAATACAATTATAGCATGGATAATAAACGATTACCATGAACAAGGAAATATGATAATAACTAATTTATTATTGCCTCTAGGGCATATTTCCAACAGGAAAGGGTAGCACTAGGCGCCGGCACGCCAGCCCAATATTTGAGCCGGTCGGCCTACAGCCGTGCAATCTAGGCAGTGGGAGCCGTCAGATCCCTCCTCCCTCACGTCAGCATCTTCTTCCCCTGCCTTCGTTCAGATCTCGTTCGCGAGCGGCATGTCCTTGCCCCGGCCACCATGTGGGTGTGCTCCGATGAGACGTGGAAGCACCCGCGTCCTCTCCATGGCCGTCGCAGGACCCAACCACTCTCATCGCTGCTCGTTGTCCTTGCGGCTGTCCTAGTCGCCAGGCGCAACCCCCCACCGACCGTCCTTGTCGACGGCTTCACCTCATGCTCTCAACCATTCCCCACATATGGGCACACGAGCTGCAATGAACTCTGCTGGTCGCAGCAAAAATCACCGTCGGTCCTAGCAAAAACAAAGTCGTCGGCAGTAGTTCTTTCTCCGCCGCCAGTGGTGCATAGTAGCAAATGGCAATACCGGTTGTAGCAAAAAAGCAACGCGATTGTAGCAAAAAAATGATGCCGGTGATGCGTGGTAGCAAAAGAAAATGCAGGTTGCAGCAAAAAGCGGGCGTGATTGTAGCAAAACATTAACGACAACAATGCGTTGTAGCAAAAATCCGGCGTGGTTGTAGAAAAACGAGATGCATATAGTAGCATCACAAACGGTGCTTGCAGTAGGGAAGTGCTGGTCGGAGAAGCGCCGCCGTCCTCAAACTGCCGACACCGATGGTGCGTTGTAGCAAAACTAAGTGCCGGTTGTAGCAAAAGCTAGCACGGTTGTAGCAAAAAATTGACGCCGGCTATGTCTTGTAGCAGAGCGAGCAGGCCTGAGAGTGAGACGCCGGTTGTAGCAAATTGCTATGTCGGTTGTAGCATCTACGCATGGTGCTTGTAGCAAAGGCAGTCCTGGTCGGAGCAAAGCCCGATGGGATCCTGTTGCATCACCGTCGTCGTGCGCCACGGTGGACGTGAGCTGGAACTGACCGGAGGGTGAGCTGCAGCCTTGGATAGAAGCATGGGGTGGCCCGAGGACAAGAGTGGTCGGCACGGGTGGCTGGCGAGCAGCGGCGGCACAAAACGGCAGCGACAACGGCTGTTGGCGGCGAGGGGAGCTTGCAGTGGTTCGTGAGAAGCGGAGAGAAGAGAAAAATCATAGCTGCAGAGTACCTGCTGGAGGTAGAAGAAAAATAAAAGGATAATGATAGAAGAAGGATTGGTTGTGCGAGTCCCACCACATACACACGTGTTGCTCGGGTGTGGTTCTCGTGGCGTGTTGCTTGGAGGGTGGTTTTCGTGGCTAGTGTGGCGCACGAGCCGGCCGAATCGTTCGGCCGGCGCCCTGACCCAAACGTCTTCCTACTGAAAAAACTAATGTGTGGATTGTCACATACCTTTCCTTCTTTTTAGTGTTGGTTTGTGGGATTTCGAACGCCTGAACTAAATCGGACGAATTTAGTGACCCGCGTTTGTGTGATTCGGGCTGGCTTGTAATTTTGTTTTGTGAACCGAGCTTGTGAAATAGGTGTGCTAGCTCGTGGGATCTCGAAACCATATCCTTTTCCGTTGTTCGCTCGCTCGCATACCGATGCCGCCGTCCTGCCGCATAGAAAACCAGCCGGAAGCTTCCCACCGAAAGCAACGTGGGAAACCTCCCCACCGTCCGATCGAGGCGACCGACGGCGCGCGTCGTCCCGCGCCCCCGCGGCCCGATCGCGGCCGTCCGCCCACGATCAGACGGCCAACGCCTCCCCAGCCCCTGCCTCCGACGGTCTCCGCCCCTATAAGTTTTCTCTTAGCCCCCTCCGCAAGTGACGTCGACACCTAATCTCATCCCACCTTCTCCTCCACCTCCTTAACCTCCTTCTATCCATCTTCTTCCTCCGCCCCCACGCAGGCCGGCGCGACGCATCTCCCGCAATCTCCCCGATCGTCTCCCGCCCCGCACCCTCGCTCGGTTCTCGTAGGCCAGCGACCGAGGGCGGCGCCGCGCGTGCGGATTGGATTTCTCACCGAGGTTGGTTCAAACAAACCAGTCCTGTTTCTGTTCTTGTTTATGTTTCTTGGGGGCGTAGATTGCGTTCTCCGGCCGGTTCCGGCGCCGTCGCGCGCCGTGGGGTTGTTTCTCGTGGCGGATTTTCGGGTGTTGCAATTGGGCTGGGTTGGTTCCGTGGCTCGTGTGTGCGCGTCTAGCTTTGCTGCCGCCGCCGCCGCCGCCCTTGGCACTAGCTGCTGGGGTTGCTTCTCCAGGAAGAACACACGATAGCCGGTAGCTCTCTGGGCGTTTCTCTCTCTCTCTCTCTCTCTCCCTCTCTCTTCTTATTGGTCAAATTCGGCGTTGTGATGCCCCGTTTCTCTAGGAAAGGAGGCGTCTCATTCATTTCCTCTATGAAATCAGGGGGCGCAATCCTTCCGACATTATCGCCGTGTTTACGAATTCAGGGATGCTAAACTCGTTTTCCTCCTATTGATGCGTGGGACATTATGTCTGCTCCTCCATGCTCTGTTGCTTGGCCTACACAAGTTAGATATTTTGGGGGCAAACTCCCCTCTCTTGCATTGAGATTGCATATGGTGGTAGAAATATCTTGCTTGGAGTGGGGAAAAAGAAATCATGTGGGCATGTCCAGTGCAATGCCCAATGCCCAATGCCCATTGAATTGTCAAACTGTATTTGGTTGTACTACAATATTGCATTATATGCGGCACCAATTCATAGCGTGCATAATAATTGTGGTGGTGGACAGTGCAATTAAACGTGTCAGATCTGTGTGCCTATATTACTTTTTGTTTCTCAACGATCACATCAGTTTCAGTTGTTGGCCAGTAGTATCTGTTCTTACTGTAGCAGTATATATAGACCCTTGGGACAGCTCCACAAACCCAACCTCGGTATAGGAAAACGTTGTGCTCCGAGTTTGATATATGCCGGGCTTGACTGTAATTAAGGATGCGTGTTTAGATTAGAAAGTTGGAAAGTTGCGTGTTTAAATGAGGAAGGGATTACTGAAGTCCACTTGTATATCAATTTAAGTATAAATTTGTACAACTGGTAGCACACATGGGGCCATATAGTGGTTGAGACATTTGCACTGACGCTGTTGAGCAATTAGTCCCCTGTTTCCCGATCCTAATACAGTAGGTGCCATTATCTCTTGGTTAATATTCTTTTTTTGTGGTCACTAGATATGTTAAATGATGATCCTTTTGGTCTACTTGTCCTCATGGAATATGCCAAGCCCTTTAGCTAATCCGTCGTTGTTGCGGTCCACATCACTATCCCCACCTGTTGTTTCTCAATGATTCAATGGTGAGAGGAACCCCACAACCACACAGAAATATCGACGTGCCATGGAAGCTTATGCCGAAGATTGGGACCGGGCATCGCAGCCCCACCCGCTCTCCTTTGGTTTAGTCAAATCGGCTTGTTTGGTCTTCCATGGCTAAGAGCGCCGAATATTCAATCACAGAAGCTGGGATCAGCTTTAATCTTCTAGTCAGGACCTGCGTGCGGTTGTCTTAGTCAAACTATATGCAAACTGCGGCTATGTATTATACTAGAATGCAAACTGTGTTCCATGCCTTTCTTCCCGAGGTAACTCCAAGCTACCGATCATGGCTCTCCCCTTGAACATGGGGCGGTCAAATACTGCGGCGTTACTCAGTGGGCATAAGCTAGTGGTTTCATATCCTTGTGATTCAAGTTTCCCAGGTAGATATGATTGGCTGACATGTCACTACTCAGCACACAGTAAAGTAGCTTAGGGTTAAGAATAGCAAAGAGGATAGAGACAGAATGCAGCATCTGTAGTCCCTAGAGTACCAGTAATTACTAAAGAAATCAGAGCATCCACAGCTGTTGACTCAGGCTGCTGAGAAAGATGATGGGTTCTTCCATGGGGAGTCCATTGCTTGCGAAAAGGGCAATCGGAGTGCCTATAGTTATGCTCTCCACTTTACCTAACATCCGCTCCACTTTTCACACTTGTTAATGTTAGTGGATAGACATCTCAGGACAGGATGATGTGGCGTGGGCCTTAATGCCGCCTGTTATCTGAACCACTTTTGTTGTTTAGCAGGCAGCTGTGTGTATATGCCCTTCGCCTCTCTCGGATTTTAGGATATATACTAAGCACTACGTGCTGCTTGTTGTGTTCCTTCCAATTATTCTTTCTTGGTGTTTATCTAGTCTTTAAACATACAGTTAGGCGTTCACACGTTATCAACATTTTAAACTCTTCATGATTAGTCCACTTTTCTGACTTTGCCTCCAGTTACACGTATTCCTACTGTCTACTGACCTCTCGTTCTATATCTATTTGATTGCAGTACCGCGAGTTCTTCAACCAGAACTGTCTGCAACAGATAGCATCCTGATTGCTATGGAAGGTGGGGGAATGGACCAGGTTTGCATGGCTGCCATGACCAACCAATCTTCAGTGTCTGATAACAAGCTGATGAAGAACATCAGCGGGGAGATGCCTGCAACTGCGACCGCTGGAAGCGGCTCCTTTGACTGCAACATCTGCCTCGACTTTGCCGCAGATCCAGTTGTTACCCTCTGTGGCCATCTCTACTGCTGGCCTTGCATCTATGAGTGGCTGCGGCCTTCGGTGGTATCAGCTTCCAGCGACAACACCACTTCAGCAAGGCAGCAGTGCCCCGTGTGCAAGGCCACACTATCTGCTGACAGCCTTGTGCCGCTCTATGGCCGTGGTGGTAGCTCAAAGAAATCACTGGATGGCACCGCCATTCCCCGACGGCCGACGGTGCACCGGGAGAATGTTGCGCACCAGCACGCACAAAGCAACATCGATGACCAGCACCACCACAACATGGAGCCCAGTCCTCCGCTCCGGCCATTGCGGCATGCGCACCACCACCATCCTGGTGCCACCGAATTCGACTTCGTCTACCCTCCTTCGCCAATGGGGCGTGGCCTGATCCACTCGACGGCTGGAGGTGTGCTTGGAGGGATGGCGGAGGCGGTGCTTCCGTGGGCGTTCCGCGGCCAGGTGCCGCCGAGCATGTACTACACAAGCCCCTACGCTGTCGCGGACCACACGGTGGGTCCCCGGCTGAGGAGGCAGCAGATGGAGGTGGAGCGGTCCCTGCACCAGATCTGGTTCTTCCTCTTCGTGTTTGTGGTGTTGTGTCTGCTCCTGTTCTGAAGCAAGACTAGAGGGCCCCTTCGTTCTGAACCGAAGAGGCGGTATACGGCTTGTGTATATATTGGAAGGCATGGTATACTGCTTCTCGAGGAAAAAGAAGGCAAGATACTGATGAGCGAGTGTTGCTTATATAGTGATGAAGGGAGGGTAAGGAGTGGTCAATGCTATTAACGGTCTCTATCGATAAGCATGTGGCTAAATCATGCTTGTAATATGAAGACTTGGAGGTGAAATGCAATTTTCATTCTCGTCTTGCCTCAGTCATGAACTCCATTACCTGAACCATGTATGGTCTGTTTGGTTTTTGCGTGCATCTGTCACCGCCATGTAATGCAAATTCCCCCCTCGAATGTGCATTCTTTTTACTAGAATCTGCATTTGTTCTCTTCTTTTCCAGGCAATGTGCATTGGCTGGTGGTTTCGTGGTAGATCGTTACTGGATTTAAGTTCCCATTTTGTCGTTTGCACAATCAACGCATTAACATCTGTCTGCACTTTTTTTTATCACGTTTTAAGCACCTCTCAAAGTGCACATTTGTAGGATTGCAATAGAATGACCTCAAGCCCATTTGCACAATCAGGAAAAAAGAAGTATGCTGAGATATTTAGAAATTACGCCCTTCGTTCCAAAATTATTGTCGTTGCGTCTTAGCTTCTTTATTGTATTTGATTGATTGATGGAGTGTTTGCCGAAGTGCAATTCTCTGCCCTGTACAAGCAAAGCGTGGCTTTGTCCGGTTAAAGGGCAGCGGTAGGCCGGTAGCACAGTTAGTAGATGCCAATAATTCACAACAGTCACAAATTCTCGGAATTTTCATAGAGCAACAGTGACCAACATGGCAATATGGATGACAAACGATTAAAATCACGAGATGGGACGTCAATAGCTCGATCCATTTGCAGTCAAAAGAAGTACGCTTACATGAGCTAATTCAGTTTTTGTACCAGTCAAGGAACAGAACAGAAAAAGTGAGAACAAAGAAGAAAAGCAGGAGAAAGGTTCTACTGCTGCTGTTCCGCTGGATCGCCTGCGACAGCTCCTTGTTCCCACGCTCCACGTTGTTCGTTGCTTCCACTGCCTGAGTCAATGCATAAAATGTGCCGTAAGAGCAGAAGTCAACGGTGACTGAAGACTTATCACTGATTATTTACAGTTACGCAGGCACGGCTGAGAACTTCTGTGTTCTTTTTCTTTGGCAGATTATCAAGTAAGGATATTAAAGGTTTCCTAGAAAAGCCAATAAAAAGAAGGAAAATGCTTATTGGAGATGCTTATTGGAGGGATTCCGATGAAGGTTCAGTTGATATCAAACAACATATACATGGACATAAAAAAATGGTGTTCGCTCAAATGCTATTATTATAATTATACATGGACATCCGAATATGCTGCGTTTTTAAATTTAGAGCACATCACAAGCAGCCCTATTGAAATTTTGCATGGACATATCCCATGCCCTTACCTACAGCTGATTTTTTCAATAGTTTTTTTATTATCATGATTTTCCAGAATTCACAAATTTCAAAACTGTCACTTCCGCTAGTGTCTCTTCTCTCACAAAACAACCAGTTATTGGCATAAAACTGTTGCAAATATATCATACCTGGTCGTATAAATATTGAATCTGTTGAGCTTGCTGTAGAACATGTGTTGACATAAGATGATTAAGTGCTGACATCTCTATCATCTTTGTCTCTGTTTCTTGGACAGTATCAAGAAGATTGGTTAACTCCATCTGTGCCACGAGTTAGAGGAAAGTAAATAACCTGACTTAATAACACTTAATTTACAGAAAGTAAATGACCTGACTTATACTGGCTCTGAGAAAACATTTTTTGTGTGTCAAACATCAGACAGTACAGTTACCAAAAGCAGGCAGTTTGCTAAAACACAGTATCATCAGGAGATAGAACACACCTGAAAGGTCTATTTTCTCCCTTCGGTTCGGGACATTATTTCTCATTTTCTCTGGGTACCAGTTTATTTTATTTGTACTCCATTTAGCCATGTTTAACCTATATATTTCACATTTTAATTCATTTTTAAAATAAATTTCACCAGCTGATATAACCACACATATCACAAGCAGTCAAGCGCACATATATCACTACGCTTATCTCCTATGGTCCTACCTACCTGGAGCTATTTAAAAAAAATTCAACACACATGTCATTCCTTTTAAGAAAATTCACCGCTGATATCACTACACATATCACAAACACACACTATTTTAATCAACTGAAATAGCTTTGGTTCGGTCAAGCCAGAAACGGAAATGACATTTTCCTCCCTTCCTAGCTCAAGATCTATAATTTTAATGATGGCAGTGTATTCTAGCAAACCATTTTTTCTAATGGTACAAGGAAAATTGATGTTTTTGCAATCCGTCTGAGCAATTGACACAAAATAATGGTGTCCCACGGCAAATCTTGCCTAGTCATAGCCCATCCAAATATTACCTGGAGAGCTCGTGTTTCATCGTCCAAGAGTTGTTCTTGAACTCTTAAGGGCGCAGTTGATACCTCCCGATCTTCAACCTTCGAGACATCAGATTTCAATACTAGGTTTGACTTGGACGGTTCAGTAGGTTTTATTTCTGGCCTCTTCTTAATCTTCTTTCTTGGCATTGCCCTATTAATAGCTTCTTGAAAGCGGAGGGACCTAAGGCGATCAAATTGTGCAGTTACTGAGTGGAGACGCTCGCTCAAAATCAAAACCTGGTAAAATTAAGAACAAAACACATCTTATTGGAACTGAGCACAAGAAAATTTAACAGAACAAAGAGGATAGTCCAGAAAATATTACTTAATTGTAATAGAAATTGGATATAGAGAAAATGCTATTAAAGAAGAACGGAGTGATGTATTTTCCCACGTGAAGTTTTCTTGATACGTATCTGAACTAGAAGGCAGAGTTCAATAACATTCATAGTCAGTTGCTTTGACTAGACAATCTATCAAGTTATGATGCATTTGTTTTATCCCACTAAATGATATCAACAAATGAAGAAGGTACCCCGTACACATATCATTCTACTAATCAGGCATAATGTACAGGACTTGTTTAGTATAATCCACCGAAATATGTGCACATATTAGCTCAGTAACACATGTATAATGACTGACTGGAACTTCTGAATTTACAGAGAAAATTAGCAACTATACTTTACTGAAACAGAGAGAAAGGGGAGCAATAGCATTCTTCTATATGCTTTTGTGTACAGGAAAAATTATCAATTCTAGTAAAAAAAGACTGTGTCTTCTACCTTTGCGATATCATAATCTCTGAAATACTCCTACTAAACTAATCCAACAGACAGTGAAATATCGTTTTAAGAATGATCGAATGGACATAACCATGGCAGTAAGACTTCACTACTACATCGCACCTAGTACCTACGTGGTTGCACGCACTAAAAAACAGCATATCAGAGCAATGCTGTATTTCACTTTAAATATTTGGCAGTAGCTGAACAGTGGGAAGCATAATAATCATACCACACCATGCTGGTGAGCTATCAAGTCCAACCGGGAAGTCTCATCTCTTGTGCCAAGCCATGTGTTCGCTCTTCTATTCCTGTCGTCTTCGAGGATCCTGTTCTTTAGGATATCTATCTGTTCCTTGCATGCTTTTACAAAAACACCAACCTAATATATGTTCAGTAATCAGCTAGGTAAGAAATGGAGAAACGAGCTTAGCGGTTACCTAAATTTACAAGAATACACAGTCCTTACCTGTATGAATATATTGTCAACTCAATAGTCGATACAGTATACAAAGATCACACACAACCTAACAAACTTCATGTATTCACAGTTGTGCAACAAAGAGGATAAATAATTATGCTTTCCTATGCTCCGTAACAAATTTAACCCAACATTTCCACAGGAAGAACTGGAAAAAAAAGATAACGGTGCAAAACAAAGACAGGATGACAAACCCAAACCTCAAATTTCAACTAGCAACAAATATGTCATGTTTGAAGCTAAAGAATTATCTAGCAAGTAGCTCAGTTTAGAGTAAATGCATCAATCCTCAAACAAGGAGAAAGGGTAAATCAACAAAGTAGGGTGGCAGCTTACTTCATGCTCAATGTTGTCCCTCTCTTGCTCTGTGGTGCGATGCATGTCCACATAGTCCCTCCTGTGCTTCACTATGAACTTCTCGAGTTCCCTGATGCTCTCAAGCTACACCGACAGAACCCAGCAATTAGTCTAGGAGACCCTCCCACAATCTATCAGGACCATAAGCTTCGGCTACTGCTTTCGGTTCCTGTTGCACCTAAAACAGAATGGAACAAGTGTAGAGTTCTACCGTCTTGACTGCTGCATTTGTAAACGGCGATTTGGGCGACGGCTTCCGGATGATGAACGACGACATGAGCGCAGCCAATTGCGACTGCGAAGATAAGAAAATCAACACAATGGATCATAAATGATGAGACTGCTGTAGGCGATAACCGATAAGGTTCCAGTGCAGAGGAGAAATGGCGCAGGTGTCCGAGGCGACATATGAGCTCACCTCCGTGTAGCCATGGGAGAGCGCGGCGACGCGAACGGACTCCTTGAAGTCCTCCGTCCTGTCCCGGACCCTCGACATCGCCGAGGCAGCAGCACTCACAGGGCTCCTCCCACCAGATCCGCGTGCGCTAAAATTCAAGAGCCGGCTAGGCGTGGCAATCCTGCGCCCGCGAGCTGATGAGACCAGCAAACCTCGTGCGGGATCCGCGCCGCGGAACGGCGACGTTCGCGAGCGGCGGAGGGTCGCCGGCGCGTCGGATCGGGCGGCGAGGTGGGGGGTTTGGTCGAAGGAGAGGGAGACAGACACAGGGGTGCGAGGAGAATACGTGTACAGGAGGAGCATGGCCCAACTGTCAGCGCGACACCGGTTCACTGGCAGCTGGGCCCCGTGGAAACCAGGCTATCTCGTTTCTCACACTGCCACTTCAGGAGCCGCCGATCCGCGTTCGCCACCTCGCTCCCGCTCTCGATTGTTCGGCTCATCGACGCGGAACGGCGAAACCCTAGGGCGGCGGGTAGGCATGGCCAAGGACGAGAACGGCTCGGCCGCAGATGGTGCCGGCAAGGAGGAGGGGGAGATGGCTGCGGCGCGCAGCCGCAGCCGCAGCAAATCCCTAGAAACCGCCGAGGAGGAGGAGGGGCGTTCGAAGGGGAGGCGACACCGGGGCCACCATGGCAAGTCAAAGAGGCGCGAGGAGGAGGAGGAGAGCGAGAGCTCCGACGAGGACTCGGGCGAGCGGCGGAAACGGCGGAGGAAGGAGAAGGAGAGGCGGCGGCGGCGGAGGAGGAGCCGCAGCGAGAGCTCGGGGTCGGAGTCAGAGTCAGAGTCTGAGTCTGAGCACTCGGGTTCCAGCGCGGAGTCGGAAAGCGAGTCGGACTCGGAGGAGGAGAGGCGAAGGAGGCGGCGGCGGAGGAGGAAGGAGAGGGAAGAGGAGGAGAGGAGGAGGAGGAGGAAGGAGAAGGAGAAGAGGAAGAGGAAGGACAAGGAAAGGGAAAAAAATAAGAAGAAGAAGAAGAGGAAGGATGAGAAGAAGGATTTGGGGAAGAAGGCTGCAGTGACCAACTCCTGGGGCAAGTATGGCATCATCCGCGAGGTCGATATGTGGTGAGGATCTTGCTTCTTCTTTTTGCTTCTAGATCATCATTTCTTAGTTTTAGGTTTTCTCAAGCCAAGATTTAGAATATTATGAATTTATATCTGACTGGTAGAATTGCATGAGGCTATGTTAGTTAAGGATGAAAGTGCGTCGTGTTAAGGTGGTGCTGTGCTTGGCCGCACTGCCCAGCAAACATTTTTTGCATTTTGGTGAGTGGATTCAGTGAACCTGCAATCTAGAAACAATTTCGCACAGAAACCGCTTCTCCAAGGCTAGCTAGTATGTTGATCTATCACTGGCCGAAGTGTTATCTATCACCTATTCATCATAGATGAGCACATCCACAGAGTTTGTTACTGCCGCACATAAACACTGATATATCGCATGAATCGACAATACATCACACCTGGAGTGCAGACTACAGAAAGATGTTCACAATCATTATTTTGTGAATAAAATTAATTTTTGTGTAGTACTCGTTCTCCTTAACCTCAAAGTTCATAACAGTAACTGATTCTTGCAGCTATATGAAATTATATAATAATGGAGCAAAATGACAGATACATCACTTGTTTGCTTCTCCACATCCTCTCTAAGTCGTAGCTGGCTTCCTGGATTTGCGACCAGGTAGCATTCATCAGCCACAAATTAGAAAAAGAATCCAGCAAAAGATGAGCATAGAAGAAGGAAACATTTTCTTATTGAAGAGTTGCTGCTTTGCCCCACTGCCTGTGGAGAGTCCTACCACGTCTATGTGAGTGTCGTACACTTAGGAACCTAGCGATGAGGCCGCACAACCATCCATGTTCCTTCTTGCCTCTGATGATGAGCCAGTGTGTTACTCGAGGACAATGGTGATGGGAGAGTACTTAAGTTTTTGCCCAAAAGGATAATTCTAGTCCGTCTGTTTTCTGGATTTGGAGAAGTGCTGATTTTCAAGAACGCAAATCTTACGATATGGTGGGAATCTCTTATGATAATCATCCGCGCCTTAAACGTGTCCTAATGCCTGAAAGTTGGATACTGATATGTTGATGTGTGAGTGGGCCTATGGACTGGCCGCTGCCACTCTCAGTCCTACTAGTAATCCATGATTCTGTTTTAAGGCATACCAGTCTTTTGGTGGGTCACTATTATGCAAGAAGGTGTTGAAATGTGGTAATAGCTTAGGGCATTTATCTTGTCAGTTGTTTAAATGGTGATAAATATGAAATCTTTCAATTATGGTAATATGTAAACAACATTCCATGGCTAATGCGAATCAGAAGTAGAATCATTCTGTAATCATTGATTTGATGACATCAAATGATTTAATTAAGTGATGAATCCCCATGACTGAGACCGTGAGTTTAGAGTACAAATAATCAAATTAATATGTTTTTAATGTTTCTACTACTGTACTACATTCTCATGAGTTAAACCATGTCATATGTTCTGTAGGAACAAGCGACCAGAGTTCACCGCATGGTTATTAGAAGTCAAGCAGGTATATTTACTTCTATCGCCCTTTTGATGTTGTCTTTCATAGAAAACATGGATAACTTATGTGCACGCAAAAAACGGGTCAGGTAAACAAGGTGTATGCCACTGTTTTACACCATGCTAGGCAAATTAATTAGCTCCAAAGGAATTATTCATGTAGGAACTAGAACTAGTGTTCTTTCAGCAGACCTTATTTATTGTCTTCGGCAAAAAGTTTCATCGTCATGAAGTTAGTCGCTCGTTGGACGGTGAGTGTTTGGAGCTTAAGTTACCTGACCTAAAAGTTAAACGAAATACAATATTTGTTCTCCCTCTTTTTCTTTTCATATGCCCAATTTAGAGTTTCCTTTCAAATAGTCCTGCTCTATTGGATCTTATTTTGGTCAAGCCCAATTTCTCTTATTCTAGTTCGGTTGTCACTTATCAGGTCACATAGAGCAGACAAATGTTCTGTTACTTGATCGGTACTGTTCATTAGCTTAGTGTCAAGCTCTCAGCTCTTTACACTCAATGACTCAATCTTGTTTACTGTTTTTCTTGCTTATGACGTCACTGTTAATTTTGTTTTCTGGTAATGTGCCCACAGGTTAATTTGGAGGCATTGGCTAATTGGGAAGAAAAACAAATGTTTAAGGAGTATGTTACTGTGCTGCCATGAAATTACTTGCGTACCTGGAACTTTCAAAGTTATCACTCTGGAACTACTTAGATGTTTAACGTACATCTTTATATGCATATCAGATTCATGGAAGACCACAACACAGCTACGTTCCCATCAAAAAAGTAATGCATGTTTCTTTTCATAGGCTGTTATTGTATATATTCATATTTGCTAATGGAATTTATGTTTCTCCCCCTTTGTTCTCTTGTTAGATATTATGACTTAGATGCTTACCATCAGCGGATGATGGAGAAAGAAAAAAAGAATGGTTTAAAGAATGCGGGTTCAGTAGCAGTCCGTACAGTATTTAATGATGAGGAAGTGCGACGGTATGTGGACATGCACATATTTTGGGTCTATATACCTGCAATAACAAAGCATGGGACACCATAAAATGCTTCAGTGTGAATTACTGAAGTTTACTTTGTTACTGTTATGACCGGCCTGACTTACTTACGGCCGTAGGAGGCCCACCGGGCAGGCTTAGCCTGGGCTAAGCCCACAAGTTATCTTAGGTTACTTCGTATACAAGTTAGCTTAGATTATAAATACAAGTTGTAAGACTCTTTTTCAGATTAGGCAATAAGAATATATCTCTATTGCCGGCTCCTAGAGGAGCCGGACCTAAACCCTAGCCGCACCTCCCTCTCTCTCGCCGCCGCCTCCTTCATCCATCGCGATGGCGCCGACGCGCCGGCCGCGGCTCCCTGCTGCCGTCAAGCCCAGGCCTTCCCCTACAATCTAAGGAGCCGATCTGGTAGGACCCTGGGTTCTACCAATTTGGTATCCAGAGACTCAGGTCCGATCATGTCTTTCCCCACACCAACGCCGCCGCTGCCGAACCCCTCCACCGCGCTGATGACCGCCGCCACCTCCGATCTGCCCCCGCCGGCCTCCATTGTTGCGCCGCCGGCCGCTGTTCTCTCGTCGGAGGAAGTCTCCAGCACCCTGCGGGACCTCGTGACGGCCGTCCTGGGCATCCGCCTGTACCTGACCGGGCCGCAAGCCCCCTCGCCGGCCGCGACCACCGCCACCTCCGGCCATCCCGTGCTGCCGTGGCCGTCCCAGGGCGCGACCGCGCTCAGCGGGCCCCCGCTGCTCCCGTTCCAGGCGTGGCAGCCCCCACCAGCCGCGGGCTCTCTCTGGACGCCGTGGCCGCCTGCCACCGCGGCTCTCGCCGCGCCCCAGCAGCAGCTGCAAGCGCCGCTGCTGCCCAAGTTCGGGTCGTCGCCGACCTGCCGATCGGCCTGCCGATCCACCATGTCCGGTTTCCGCCCTCTCCGTCACCACCGTCGGCTTGGTTGGCCGGGTTGTCACCGCCACCGGTCTATACCACGGCTCCGGAACATCCGGCACCATCCCTGCAGTTCGGCGGGCCTTCCGGCTCCACGGGCCCCTACCCGGCGTCCGCCGACTAGGCGTCGCCACCCTCGCAGCTCCGCACCGCCACGCCTTACGGCTACGGCGGCCAGTCACTGACACCACCCTGGTTTGCCAAGATCGACTTTGCCACCTACGACGGTACAGAAGACCCCCTCTACTGGCTCAATCAGTGTGAGCAGTTCTTTCGGGGGCAACGCACGCTCGCGTCGGACCGGACCTGGCTCGCCTCCTATCACCTCCGGGGCGCCACACAGACATGGTATTACGCCCTCGAGCAGGACGAGGGCGGCATGCCCTCATGGGAGCGCTTCCGCAAGCTTTGCCTTCTCCGTTTCGGGCCTCCGATACAGGGGTGCCGGCTGGCGGAGCTCGGCCGACTTCCCTTCACCTCCACGGTGCGGGATTTCGCTGACCGGTTCCAAGCCCTGGCGTGCCATGCGCCCGGCGTGATGGCTCAGCAGCGGGCCGAGCTCTTCGTCGGCGGTCTGCCGGATCACATCCGCGTGGACGTGGAGCTTCGGGGACCCCAGGACCTCCAGACGGCCATGTACTACGCTCGCCCTGACGCGGCCCTTCCGTCGGCTCTCCCCGGCCGAGTAGCTCGAGCGCCGTTGCCAGGGGCTTTGCTATAACTGCGACGAGCCCTACGTGTCGGGCCACGTTTGCCCGCGCCTCTTCTACTTGGAGGCGGTCGACTACGTCGAGGACGACACGCCCGCCGATGGACTGTGCGACTTGCCCGCCTCAGCTGCTGCGAAGGTCGCCCCGGCAACCGCTCTCGTGGTCTCCCTTCATGCCCTCGCGGGTATACGAGCGGAGAAGACTATGCTCGTACGGTGATGATTAACGGCGAGCGCCTCCTGGCTCTCCTGGATACGGGCTCCACACATAACTTCCTGCCCGAGTCAACCATGCGTCGTTTGGCGCTTCAGCCGACGGGCAGGGAGCAGCTTCGGGTCACCGTGGCTAACGGCGACCGTCTTCGATGCCATGGGCTTGCGCGGGACGTCCCCATCACCATCGGCGACGAGCACTTCACCATCACGTGCGCCGGCATCGACTTGGGCTGCTTCGACTTCATCCTCGGCATCGACTTCTTGCGGACTCTCGGACCCATCCTCTGGGACTTCGACTCCATGACGTTGACCTTCTGGTGTCTCGGTCGCCGCATCCGGTGGGAGGGCGTTGGGGGCGCCTCGCCAGTAATGCCTTTGCTTCAGCTGGCCGTGACTGCCACCGGGCCCGAGCACCCACTGTTGGATCACCTCTTGCAGCAACACGACGACCTCTTCGAGGAGCCTCAGGGTCTTTCGCCATCCCGATTGTATGATCACCGCATTCATCTCCTGCCGGGCACGGCGCCGGTTGCCGTGTTGCCCTACCGCTATCCCCAGCTTCAGAAGGACGAGTTGGAGCGGCAGTGCGCGCTCATGCTCGCCTTGGGCATCATCCGGATCTCCACATCGCCGTTTTCAGCGTAGGTCCTCCTCGTCCGCAAGTTGGACGGCACGTGGCGCTTCTGCATCGACTACCGCGGCCTTAATGCCGTGACGCTCAAGGACAAGTTTCCTATCCTGATGGTCGACGAGCTCCTGGACGAGCTACATGGAGCATGCTTTTTCACCAAGCTCAACCTCCGGTCAGGATACCACCAGGTGCGGATGCACCCGGATGATGTCGCCAAGACGGCGTTTTGGACTCATCATGGCCACTTCGAGTTCTTGGTGATGCCTTTTGGCCTCTCCAACGCCCCGACAACTTTCCAGGCTTTGATGAACGACGTCCTCCGACCCTACTTGCGCCGGTTTGTGCTCGTTTTCTTTGATGATATTCTTATCTACAACGCCTCATGGGCGGAGTACTTCCAGCATGTCGCCATCGTCTTCAACGAGCTTCGAGCGCACCATCTTCAGCCTAAGCGCTCGAAGTGCTCGTTCGGGACGCCTTCAGTCGCCTACCTTGGTCACGTCATCTCGGCCGAGGGGGTTGCTATGGACGCGGACAAGGTGGCAGCTGTCGCGGCCTGGCCGACACCGCACTCATCACGGGCTCTTCGCGGCTTCCTGGGCCTCGCGGGGTACTATCGGAAATTTATCCGGGAGTTCGGCCTCATCGCGTCCCCACTCACGCGCCTGTTGCGTCGCGACGCCTTTGCCTGGGATGAGGAGGCGACAGCAGCGTTCGAGGCCCTCAAGGGGGCCCTCACGATGGGCCCCGTTCTTCAGATGCCCGACTTCGACCGCCCGTTCGTCGTGGACTGCGACGCCTCCGGTGTAGGGTTCGGCGCCGTCCTTCATCAGGGCGATGGACCCCTCGCCTTCTTCAGCAGGCCCTTCGCCGCGCGCCATCTTAAGCTTGCGGCTTATGAGCGGTGCGCCATTGGCGGCCCTATCTTTGGGGCCGGTCGTTCCGGATTCGCACGATCACTACAGCCTCAAGTTCTTATTGGACCAGCGGCTGTCTACCGTGCCGCAGCATCAGTGGATCGGCAAGCTCTTTGGCTACGACTTCTCCGTCGAGTATCGTTCGGGCCGCCTTAACACCGTGGCCGACGCCTTGTCTCGTCGCGACGCTGACCACGACACCACCGTCAGCGACTCCGAGGGGGTGACACTCTGCATCCGCTCGGGGCCCTCTTCGCCGACATCCGTTGGGCCACCGCGGCCGCGCCGAACGCTCTGCTCCATCAGCAGCAACTTGCTGCGGGCAATCTGGAGGAGCCATGGCGCCTAGCAGACGGCTTGCTCCTGCATGGGCGCCGTATCTTTGTGCCGGGGCACGACGACCTACGTCACCAGGTTCTGCTATTGGCCCACTCGGCGGGACATGAGGGTGTGCAGAAAACCCTTCATTGTCTCCGCGCCGACTTCTACATCCCCGGTGATCGGGCCCTGGTCTAGTACTGGGTGCGGTCTTGTGTGACGTGCCAGCGCAACAAGACGGAGACACTACGGCCGGCTGGTCTGCTACAGCCCTTGGAGGTGCCATCTACAACACCTCCTATCACTCCGCCCTACGCGCCATGCCTTTTGAGGTGGTCTACGGTCGTCCACCCCTGCCTATCTTGCCGGTGGACTTGGAGATGGCTTGGGTGGAGGCGGCGGGCGATCTTCTTCGCAACCGCGACGAGATGCTCGCAGAAGTCCATCAACGCCTTCTTTAGGCCCATCAGCTGGCCAAGCACTACTACGACGGCCACCATCGCGAGGCGGAGTTCGCGGTGGGTGATTGGGTGTGGCTGTGTCTCCTTCACCGCTCTACGCAGTCACTGGACTCACGCGCAAGGCGCAAGCTAGGCCCTCGCTACGCCGGACCCTTCGCTGTCTTGGAGGGCATTGGGAAGGTGGCTTACCGCCTTCAGCTTCCCACTGGTGCTCGCATCCACGACGTCTTCCATGTAGGGTTGCTCAAGCCCTTCCGTGGGGAGCCACCTGCGGCCACGCCCGAGCTTCCTCCGACCTTCGACGGGCGTCTTCTTTCGGGACCGGAGAAGGTGTTGTAGGCACAACTCCGTCGTAGGGTGTGGTACGTGTTGATTTAGTGGGCTGGACTTCCAGATGAGGAAGCTACTTGGGAGCAGCACGACGAGTTCCGCCAACACTACCCAGACTTCCAGCCCGAGGACGAGCTGTTTGCGCAGGCGGGGAGAGATGTTATGACCGGCCTGACTTACGGCCGTAGGAGGCCCACCGGGCAGGCTTAGCCCAGGCTAAGCCCACAAGTTATCTTAGGTTACTTCATATACAAGTTAGCTTAGATTATAAATACAAGTTGTAAGACTCTTTTTCAGATTAGGCAATAAGAATATATCTCTATTGCCGGCTCCCAGAGGAGCCGGACATAAACCCTAGCCGCACCTCCTTCTCTCTCGCCGCCGCCTCCTCCATCCATCGCGACGGCGCCGACGCGCCGGCCGCGGCTCCCTCGCTGCCGTCAAGCCCAGGCCTTCCCCTACAATCTAAGGAGCTGATCCGGTAGGACCCTGGGTTCTACCAGTTACAGTATATGTGGATTGCACTAGCCCTTTCCATCAGTTCTGACTTTTGGTTGCGTTGGCTAGTGCATGAAGCTTAACATGGTATCGGAGCTAAGGTCTTGAGTTCAAGTCCTGGCTTTCACAATTTATTAAAAAATTGCTGGTAGCCCCCCTTTGTGTCCACGTAGAGGCTTCTTGAGTCATACGTGAGTGCGCCGTCGCTCTCTTCCGGTTGCACGTGTTGACTTGTCTTCTCCATCACACGTGAGAGGGGGTGTTACAATATATGTGGATTGCACTAGCCATTTCCATCAGTTCGGACTTTTGGTTGCGTTGGCTAGTGCATGAAGCTTAACATACTTTACCTGTAGACCTTTGGTAATGAACTATTAACTGACCTATGTTCCACTCATTTAGGGTAATAGGATTGTTTTTGTAACTAATTACTATGTCAGAGTAACTCCAAATTGTGAGCCTGTTACGTCATGCAATATTCCACAGCAAGACAATTACGAAAAATTTCTGTATTAGTTGGTTTCAGAGTTTATCGCATCTTTTTTATCATTGGCTTACAGTTTTCTGTAAAAAAATCCTGCAGGTTAGAACTGTTGCAAGAACGTGAACGCAGAAAAGAGGAAGAAGTGACAGCTCTAAAACGCTCCATGCAAACTGGAATGGTTAGAATATCACAGTTTTTTTTCCTGCTCCTATTCTCATCCTTCAGTTTATCCTCTGAACTTGGAATTCTTTTGTTAATGCTCATTGGCAGTGTCTTGTTTTTTCCAATATCTACATGTGTTCAGTCTTCCATGAATGAAATGTAGTTGTAAGTTATGTCTTGGGCATGTACTCGTTCGGTTACTTGATGCCAAGTGGCACCAATTTATGTTCATATTTCTGTTCTGGTGGGAACATATGTACCATTGTGGGCTTTGAACCTATGAGGTTATGACCTCAACCACTGCCATGTGCTCGGCCATTAGGTTATATACGTGCATCTTCTTGTTTTTTGGAATCTTCCCTTGTACAATAGCTGGGAATCTCGGAGTCTTGCTTTGGAAGGTTTATCTAATCCATGTTTTTTGTTAGGTGTATGATACTGAATGTATGATTGTAATTGTGCTTAAATCCTGCTAATCCTGCTAGGCTGTACACTGTCTTCTGATGATACTATCAGCAATAGATTATTGTGCAAACACCAAACATTAGCATGGGTTTACGTTAAAATCACTTTTTGTTCTGTCAATTAACCTATTATGCTTGCTTTGCACCCTATATGTCAGGCTCAAGCGATGAAGCAGCAGTCCCTTCTACGTGAGGAAATGATGTTACAGTACAAGTTGGGCAATTTCGAGGTAATGACCTCATTTAACCCTGACATTCTAATTAGATAAAAAAAATGCATACTACTTATGCCGTGCTTGTTCTTTATCAGGCCGCAGCTGCAATCCAGAAAAGGTTGGATCCTGATGCTCCTCCGCAATAGGCGTCCTGTGGACAGACATTCCATTTTCTCTGAAGTTACTCCGTATTTCTCATAGACCGTCATGAGCAACATACATGTACCACAGTTTATTTTCACAGAAAGTATACTAAGCTGGATTGGCAAATGCTGCTGCTGTACCTGTACTGTATAATTTTGAAAATTTTGCTCGTTAGTTTCAAGTTGTGCTGTATGCATCAGTTGGGCACGTTGAGCTGTAAGTTTCTTCAGAGTTTTTCTATTGCTGTTCCATAGGCATCTTATTGTTTGTCGCTTACCGTGTCAACTCGTGTCAATGACGGCTTTCGATGATAGTAGCTCGGCGCTTTAACCCTTAGGCTGTCAGCTTTTAAACTAAACTACATTCATGTACGAGGGCATGCGTGATCGTGATGGCTTTTAGTGCTGCGGCAGCATTAGTTTGGCTTTGTTTCAACGTTGTGCTAGGTATGCAGAATATTGCAATGCAAAAAGCAACCACCTTTCTTATGCGTGAATATAGTAAACAGGAGGTGCACTAGAGAAGCAACCGTGGATTTTTATCATCAAAGTTTTCAGTCCTATTTCAGAAATTGTGTAACAGTAACAGACGCTGTGAACGCCAGATGAAATAGTTGGCAGGTAGTCATGGTTTTTTTTACGAAACTGACAGATAGCCATATTGATCACCTATATGACGATGGGCGGAAAAAGACCAAAGCGTCTCAACTACACATATATGATCTATCAGAAATTCACCATAAATAAACTTCAGGTAAGGAAGAAGAAAGAATAATACAGTAATAATCAAGGAAAAACACGTATAAGAAAGGCTAAATATAAGCCATATACTGACAGGCGATTTTCAGTTGCCTCAAAAACAGATCCAACAAACCAAATCACAACCACAACAAAAAAAAGAGAGCACAAGACGAGACGCCTATCCTATCAGGCAGTACCATGAACCGACTACTGGACTGGAGCGAAGGAAGGAAGCAGACGGCCGGGATGATTTGATGGATGGATCAGCGCTTGATGGCCTTGACCTTGTTCCACGTCTTCTTGCCGAAGTCGCCGACGACCCTGACGCCCTTGAGCACTGCCACCTTCACCTCCATAGTCCGCTCCTTCACCTGCCTCTGGAACCCTCCCATCCCTTCTTCTCTTCCCTTCTTGGTCGCAGAGAGAGAGAGAGAGAGAGAGAGAGAGAGAGAGAGAGAGAGAGAGGATCCTTTCGGGTCGCCCGGTCGCTGGAGGAGGCAAAGAAGAAACAAAGAAAGACGATGCTGATTGGCGATTTGCCGGGTTGGCTGGCGAGATTGTCGTGCGGATGGTGGTGGGCTAGCGTTGGGATGGATATATAGCCGGCGTGGATGTGCGTGTGGGCCTGAGCCAGGAGGCGGAGGCTTAGCTGTAAAGTATGAGGTGTGGTGTACCTGCGGCGGCGGTTCAAGGAAGGGTTGCGCCAGGGAACGAGCTTGAATCACAAGTCACAAACATAAAAAAAAAAAAAGTCACAAACAGGAGGAGCAGAATGGCAGTTGGGGAGAAGATTGTGGGCCTGGCGCACGGGCACAGCTCACCGGGTCCAGCTGTCAACGGGTGCTGCTCCGGTTCTCAAGTCTGCCGGGCTGGTCCATGTGCTCCGGAATCCAGCAACGGGCGCAACGACCCGGGCGCCAGCCGCGGAGCCGACGCGCCGGTACAGCTCGGAGGGCCCAGCTGGCAGCGAGCGAGCGTGCCGTGCGGCTGGCAGCCGTTCGTCGGGTCTTCCTTTTTCCCCTTGGGTTTTAAAAAGAAGAAGGGGGCGTAGGTGCGTTGGGTTTTGGGAGTACTAGATCTGGCTCGTGTGTTCCGGTGTTTGCTGCTGGTTGAGATATTTCCTCGATGACACGTCGGTGAAGAATCATGTATGCCGTGCTCGGTTCTGCTCTGTTATCTCGGTGACCTTTGACTTGGATCGCAGTCGCTCATGTATGCTGTCCTGCTCTCTCGATGACCAGCACCAGCAGCAGTGGTGGCACGCACGTTTCTTTCGGTAAACTCTCCACTTGGCATTATCCGTCAAGCATATGCACCAGCACATTGACCACACCGGCAGCTGTGAGAAACCATCCTGCAACGGCGCGGGAGAGCGGCGACGGGAATGGTGGGCGCCCCGGGCTGATTAGATCAGGCGCTAAATGCGACGGCGCCCCCCCGTAATCTCTGAAGTATAAAAGGAAAAAAAAGACGAGTGCCGAGTGCTACGCTTGCGCGTTCAGCAACGGTATTGCATTTGCAAACACAAAACCCGGCGAGCTTGTAATTTGTGGGCGCAAGTGGCTCGGATTTTGCTCACAGGCAGTACTCCTTTTTCTTTTGATCAAATCAAAAGTCTACTCTTCTGGTATTAGGTTTCGATTTTGCTAAGGCACATCTAGACATAAGATAAATATTGCACATCTAAATCTTATATCGTTGATCTTACGTGGAGATTCGTGTGGGTATTTTTTTCTTTTTCTTTTCATTTTTATGCTTGATTTAGTCATGTGCAATAACCATGTCACATCTAAATATGGCCTAGACACATTCGTTAGATTTTGTTAGGAACAACTGACTCCAAATTGTCCATGTTATTGACATCGTAAGCGAAGCCATTTCTTTTCTCCTTCCCAACCATGGTGCACCACGTAATTCATGCCAAGATCGAACATCACTCAAGCCAAGTCATGAGCCGTGGTCAAAAGAATGAAGGCCAAACCGATATTTTATATTACCAATCGCCAAACCCTTAACGAGAACCGACAATGGAGAAGCAAGTGAGCTGCCGTCTTTGCCTCCCTCTTGCAAAGCGTACATATGCCGTTGTTTGACCACCCACGCCTAATAAGACGATGATCAGCCATCTAAACCCGATTTTGGATGATAAGCCATCCAATGATCTTGCACTTAGGTGGGCCCCAATTTTCCATGTTGTGGCCTCCCAAGTTGGTGGTGGGGACGCCATGGATTGCGTCTTGTATGTCGCGGAGTAGCGAGAGGAGCTTGTCAACTTCCATGTTATCTTGGTTGACGTGGAGAGTGGTCTGACGTGAAAGACCAAAGGTTGAAGAATTCTTGTAGATGGTGCATTGTCATGCCTCTGTTAGTGTCAATACACCCAAGCATCTTAAAATTGCCTTGCTTACACAAAACTCCTTGCTCTTGTGATTCAAAAAAAAGTCCCCTCAACACTCAACCACTCTCTCACATATTTGGCTTGGTAGAAGAGGTTGATTGAGTGAAAAGCAACTTGGGAAGTCTAGAAATCAAGATTCATATAGTTGGATGAAAGATCTTGATCTCAACACATGAGTAGGTGGTTCTCTCTCAGAAAATGGATGGGGGAAAGTGTTGGTTCGTTTTGAGTGCTTCCTTTACGAGTAAGAGGCAGGTGGAGGGGTATATATAGCCATCTCCAAAAATCCAACTGTTACAACATTATTGCCCAACTTGGTGAAACCGAAGCAAAAACTCGGTTGCACCAATTAGTGCAAAATGTGGCAACTTTTGGCGTTTCGGTGAGACCGATATATAAATCTCGATGGGTCCGATTTTGACTTGCCTAGGAAGTTACCAGTTTTGGTGTCACCGATTCCTAAAACTCAAAAAATTTGTTTCTTAGAACCGAAATCAAAATTGGTCTCACTGAGACCTTAGGGTTTGGCATAGGATATGTCTAGAGTGAAACTCGGTAGGGCCAAAATGGAAAAGTTGGTGGCACTGAATTTGAGTGTTAGGGTTTGGGCATAAAAATTTTGTGGGAGAATTCATGAGTATTTTTGGTGGATAATCTTTAAGCACTTGAGCAACCAGATCATCATGGATACCTCATCCCCCTTTTAATAATATTGGCTTTTCTATGGACTCAAGTGTGATTTCTCAAAAAATGCAAAATGTAGAGTCTTGAAGCTTGAAGCTTGGCCAATCCTATTATTCTCCTTCCTTGGGGCTGCTCCTCACAATCCTTAGCCAATCCTCTTTGTGGACTTTATCTGAAATAAACTAGGTAGAACTATTAGTCCAAGAGACAATGTATGTTGTCATGAATTATCAAAACCATCAAGGGAGCATATGTCCTTTCAATCTCCCCTTTTTCGTAATTGATGACAACATACAATCAAAAATTCAAATTAAGATATGCAGGGATATAGGAAGGCTTTGAGATACACATGACTAAGACATGCTCCCCCTAAATGTGTGCAATCCTTTTTTAGAAGATAATTCCTTCGGAATGCATGAACACACACATAGTAGTGAGGACATGAAGAGTCATGTGTACCTTGGCTATATGCATCAAACATATGTGAAATGGTGTCTCCATGTTCAAGATTCACTCTTGGAAACAATATGTACAAGAAGCAAGAGATCATCTTGACCAATGATATGATGCATATACTTACCTTGAAGTTCTTGAGCATTTTAACAACAGAAACACACTTGAGAAAACAAGGTTGGATAACAAAAGAATATTTCTATAATAAACATGCAAAGAGCTTCGATAGTACCAAGACATGGAAGATATATTAAAATTAGCATTTCTTAAGATTTATATGTCTCCTGGAGCATTTAGAACTTTCTCCCGTAAGTATGGATTTGTAAGTCTTCCTCCCCCCTGAATCTTAGCTTGTAGATATTGGGAGTAGGTAGTGTGAGACAAGTCTAACACAAATAGGCAATCAAATCTAAATCACACTTTCTCTCTCCCCCTTAATGTAGTGTTTCTCCCTTTTGGGTGATCTTGATATTTCTCCCCCTTGATAGGTATTTCTCCCTCTTTGGGTAAGCATAAGCTTTGATATTTCTCCCCTTTTGGCATTATTTCCAAAAAAGGATTAGAGGGTAAGGGTTCCTTGAGAGTAAGGGTCATAGAGAACATTTACTAAAGATGCCAAGAAGGTGGCAAAGAACACAAGTAGTGGCAAAACTTAGTAGCTCCGATGCAAAGCTTGTCGGTAGAACCAAAAATGAATATCTTAGGGCTCTATGTGAAATCGGTGCACCTGAAGAGGTCTGTATCGGTGTTACCAAAGAATCTCTTGGCAGTATATCTGTTGTGTTGGTGAGACCGATTTTCCCAGTTCAAAGGGACCGAGTTGCAAACAGAAACTTGAAAAAAATATTCTTGGCCATATTGACAATGAAAACTTTCAGAAAGATTTGACCAATGCTATCGGAAAAAAAATCTTCCAACAGATTTGCAAGGAATTTTCTAAAATATTTACAAGGATTTTTCTCATCTAGATGGAGATTGAATGATTCTAAGGAAGCATCCAACTAAAAGATGAACCACACGCAAGAGACTTCATCTAGATGATGGTCGGCGACTAGGTCACCTATATTAGAGTATATTGACTTAGGAGCCAAGTAAGAATACTTGATCATATGTCATACTCATTGTTAGGCTCAAAATGGGGTAGCCATTTTTCGTTTAAGCATTTTGATGTTTTCATATCACTTAGAATTGCTTTAACTCATGTATTGGAGTAAAACTTTTTGAGGATATGATTACATACCTTTGAATGATGTACATGACATGGCATGTAGGTGGACTTGTTGTGGACACTCACAGTTGATGAAGATCATCTTGAGCTGGGAGCAATCCTTTATTGTTTTGGTCCACTTCTAACCTACATGGGTTAGTCATGCAAGGAAGAACAAGATATATCCAAATGACAAGAGAGAAAATTTTCAACAAATGGTTGTCAAGGATATGGTTTGTTTTGTTCCTCCATCACAAATAAGGGTTGTTGGTACTTGGTCATGACAAGATTGCTTTTGGTGCGAGTTGATGGCAATCTTGTGAAGTCTAGTTCCTCCAAGTACCTACAAATGATTAGATGCAATACAAGGGAGCATAGTTTTCCAAGATATGAAGAATCATCAATGGTATCAAGGAATTGTCAAGTAAGCTCATGTCCTTGCATGCACCAGAGTGAGTCTAGATCAAGTTTGAAGCATCAATGATGTTCAGCTCACTCCTCAAGTGACAAAACACTTTTTCATCAAGTGGATTAGTAAAGATATCAGCCAATTGCTTGTTAGTACGCACATGCTTGAGATTGAGATCTCATTTGGCAACATGATCACGAATGAAATGATGACAAACTTAAATATGTTTAGTTCGAGAGTGTTGCACGGGATTATGAGCAATCTTAATTGAACTCTCATTGTCACATAGCAACGAAACATGTCGCACATGTATTCCATAGTCCTTAAGAGTTTGAGTCATCCATAGCAATTGTGCACAACATGATCCGAAGGCAATGTATTCCGCTTTGGCGGTAGATAGAGATATCGAGTTTTGTTTCTTGGATGACCAACACATGAGAGATCTCCCAACAAATTGACAAGTACCTGAGGTGGATTTTCTATCAACCTTATCTCCGGCATAATCCGGATTGGAATAGGCAACAAGGTTAAAATAAGATCCTTTGGGATACCAAATGCTAAAGTTTGGTGTGTGTATCAAGTATCTCACAATTCTTTTCATGGCTTTAAGATGACACTCTTTAGGAGCAGCTTGATATCTAGCACACATGCACACACTAATCATGATGTCGGGTCGCGAGGCACATATATATAGCAATGAACCGATCCTTGATCGATGAACCTTTTGATCAACCGGTTTGTCCTCCTTGGTGAGGTCAACATGTCCACTAGTAGGCATAGTAGTTTTCATACCTTTACATTCTTGCGTGTTTACTTTCTTGATCAAGTCCTTGGTATACATGGTTTGAGAGATAAATGTTCCTTCTCTCATTTGCTTGATTTGCAAACCAAGGAATTTTTTTAGCTCACACATCATAGAGATCTCACATTTCTCGGACATCAACCTTCCAATTTTTTCACTAAAATGTGGGTTAGTAGATCCAAAGATGATATCATCCACATAAATTTGGCACACAAATATTTCACCGTTAAACTCTTTTTGTGAACAAGAGTGCGTCAATTTTACCAATTTCAAAATCCTTTTCAAGAAGAAACTTTGTTAGGCATTTGTACCAAGCTCATAGGGCTTGCTAAGACCATAGAGGGATTTTCAAAGTTTGTAAACATGATTAGGTTTCTTAGGGTTCACAAAGCCGGGAGGTTGTTTGACATAAATTTCCTCCTCAATTTCACCATCTAGAAAAGCACTTTTGATATCCATTTGGTAAAGAGTAATATCATGGTGATTGGCATAAGCAAGAAGTATACGAATAACTTCAAGTCTAGCAACGGGGGCATAGGTCTCGCCGTAGTCCATACCTCCGATTTGAGTGTAACCTTGTGCTACGAGATGTGCCTTGTTGCGTACAACTTGACCATCTTCATCTTGCTTTTTCTGAAACACCCATTTTGTTCCAATGATATTCTGCTCATCTTTGGGCTTCTCCACTAGTGTCCACACTTCATTCCTCTCTAAGTTGTGTACCTCTTCGTGCATGTCATTCACCCAATCCGGGTCTTCAAGTGCTTCTTCTACCTTCATAGGCTCAATACTATAGATAAATGAGTAATGCTCACAAAGGTTAGCTAAACGAGTTTTGGATCGAGTGATTCTCCCGGTTTGTATGTCGCCAAATATTTGCTCTAAGGGATGATTCTTGTTCACTCTTGCTCGAACTCATGGTAGCTTTTGCCTGTTGGATGGTGGAGCTTCCTCCTCCTGATATTCTTCTTCGTTGTTGTTGAAGGTGTCATTTCCTTGAGGTGGTGGTGAAGGAGGTTTAGGTGGATCATCTTGATGTACTTCTTCTTCTTCTTCTTCTTCTTCTTCTTCTTCTTCTTCTTCTTCTTCTTCTTCTTCTTCTTCTTCTTCTTCTTCTTCTTCTTCTTCATCTTGGCATGTGCCGCTTGTGGAGGCCTCCATGTCGTTTTGTGATTCGCCTTGACACAAAGTAAGAACTTACACTTGTGTTATGAAGTGTTTTCCTTCATCTCCATGGGACAAATCTTATCGACGGACAAGTCTTGAATGGCTTCTGAAGTTTGCTTATCTCCTACATCATTTGGCAGTTGTTCGACTTGCGAACCATTAGACTCATCAAATTTCACATCTACCGTCTGTTCAACTTTTTGAGTGAAGTTGTCGTAGACACAATAAGTGTGAGAGTTTGATCCATAACTGAGTAAGAAACCTTCATGAGATTTAGGAGAAAATTTAGAACGATGATGCTTATCAAGAATGTAGCACTTTGAGCTGAATACTTGAAAGTATCCAACTTGGGATTTATTACCAACGAGTAGTTGTGTTGGAAATATGCCCTAGAGGCAATAAATAAAGTATTTATTATTATATTTACTTGTTCATGATAATTTTTTATTATCCATGCTATAATTGTATTGATTGGAAACACATTGCATGTGTGGATATATAGACAACACTTTGTCCCTAGTGTGCCTCTAGTAGACTAGCTCGTTGATTAAAGATGGTCAAGGTTTCCTAGCCATTTACATGAGATGTCATTTGATAATGGGATCACATCATTAGGAGAATGATGAGATGGACAAGACCCAAACTATAAACGTAGCATATGATCGTGTCAGTTTATTGCTACAGTTTTCTACATGTCAAGTATATGTTCCTATGACCATGAGATCATGCAACTCATGGATACCGGAGGAGTGCCTTGTGTGTATCAAATGTTGCAATGTAACTGGGTGACTACAAAGGTGCACTACAGGTATCTCCGAGGGTGTCTGCTGGGTTGGCATGGATCAACACTGGGATTTGTTACTCCGTGTGACGGAGAGGTATCTCAGGCCCACTCGGTAATACAACATCACAACAAGCCTTGCAAGCAATGTGACTAAGTGTTAGCCATGGGATCTTGTATTACGATATGAGTAAAGAGACTTTCCGGTAACGAGATTGAACTGGGTATGGAGATACCGACGATCGAATCTCGGGCAAGTAACATATCGAAGAACAAAGGGAACATCATACGGGATTAACTGAATCCTTGACATAGAGATTCAACCGATTAAGATATTCGTAGAATATGTAGGAATCAATATGGGCATCCAGGTCCCGCTATTGGTTATTAACCGTAGAGGTGTCTCGGTCATGTGTACATAGTTCTCGAACCCGCAGGGTCTGCACACTTAAAGTCCGGTGACGTTTCGGTAGTATAGAGTTATGTATGGTGGTGACCGAAGGTTGTTTGGAGTCCCGGATGAGATCCTGGACATTACGAGGAGCTTCGGAATAGTCCAAAGGTAAAGATTGATATATAGGAAAGTGGTGTTTGAACTCCGAAAAAGTTTCGGGCATTTCCGACAGTGTACCGGGAGTGACTAATGGGTTCCGGGGACCACCAAGTGGGCCCCACATATGCTAAGGGGCCACATGGGCCCTAGAGGTGGCGCACCATCCCCTGGTGCGCTGGGAAAGCCAGCCCATAAGGGCCTATGCGCAAGAAAGAAGGAGATAGAGTAGGAGCCAAGTTTGGAGAGAGTCCCACTTGGAATCCACCTCCCTTGTGGGAGGTGGACTATTCCCCTAGGATTCGGCCAAACCTCTCCTTGGGGGAGAGGCTAGGGCTGCCTCCTATCCCCTCCGTCCTATATATACTCGAGGATTTTGAGGGCAGCCCCAACCCTAATTCTGCCAAGTGCTGCCCTCTTCTTCCTCTAGATCGTTTTTCAGTAGTGCTTAGGCGAAGCCCTGCTAGAATTTCTCCACCACCATTGCTACAACGCCGTCGCGCTGCCGGAGAACTCATCTACCTCTTCGCTCCCTCTTGCTGGATCAAGAAGGCAGAGATCTTCACCGAGCTACACGTGTGCTGAACACGGAGGTGCCATCCGTTCGGTACTTGATCGGGAGTTCATGGGACGGCTTGCGATTTGGATCGCGAACACGTACCACTACATCAACCGCGTTCTTTAACGCTTCCGCTTAGCGATCTACAAGGGTACGTAGATCCAATATCTCTTCTCATAGATGCTCATCTCCTAGATTGATCTTCGTGAAGCGTAGGAAATTTTTTGTTTCCCATGCGACGTTCCCCAACAGTGGCATCATGAGCTAGGTCTATGCGTAGATGAGATCTTGAGTAGAACACAACGAGTTTGTGGGAGTTGATATTCAGATTGCTTCCTTCCTTAGTCTTTTCTTGGTTTAGCGGTATTATGGGATGAAGCGGCTCGGACCGGCTTTACTCGTATGCTTACGAGAGACCGTGTTCCATCGACTGACATGTGACTTCGTCGCATAAAGATGGCTGGCGGGTGTCTGTCTCTCGCACTTTAGTTGGATCGGATTTGATTAAGGTGGTCCTTGTAGAAGGTTGAAAAGCAATCTTCATATCACCGTTGTGGTTTTGCATAGGTAAGAATTGTTCTTGCCAGATACCCATAGCAGCCATGTAAAACATGCAACAACAATTAGAGGATGTCTAACTTGTTTTTTGTAGGGTATGTTGTGATGCGATATGGCCAAATTCATGATGCGATAAATGTGATGTATGAGATGATCATGTTTTTGTATAGAATATCACGACCTGCATGTCGATGAGTACGGCAACCGACAGGAGCCATAGGATTGTCTTTAATTATTGTATGACCTGCGTGCCAATCATTAAGCGCTATGTAATGCTTTACTTTATCGCTAAACGGTAGCGATAGTAGTAGAAGCATGGTGGGCGTGACAACCACGATGGCGACACGTTGATGGAGATCAAGATGGTGGAGATCATGGTGTCATGCCGGTGACGATGGAGATCATGTCGGTGCTTTCATGATGGAGATCAAAAGCACAAGTTCATGGCCATATCATGTCACTTATGAATTGCATGTGATGTTAATCCTTTTATGCACCTTATTTTGCTTAGGATGAAGGTAGCATTATAAGGTGATCCCTCACTTAAATTTCAAGATGAACTTGTTCTCCCCGAGTGTCCACCGTTGCGAAAGTTCGTCGTGTCGAGACACCACATGATGATCGGGTGTGATAGACTCTGCGTTCGCATACAACGGGTGTAAGCCAGTGTTGCACATGCAAAACACTCGGGTTAAACTTGACGAGCTTAGCATGTACAGACATGGCCTCGGAACACAAGAGACCGAAAGGTCGAGCATGAGTCATATAGTATGTAGCGACCCGACTCAAAACGAGTCAAGCCTCTGTGTTTTCTGTGCCATCCCTGGATCAGTATGCTGGCACACACAGTACATCAATGTATATATCAAAGTGCAATCACATGTAAATAACGTAAAACTGATATATACCTTAAAATAGCAGCGGATACAGTCAACGAGAGTGGAGTCCCAATAACACCAACGGCAAGTTGAGTGCGGACCGTAACCCTGAATCGTACTCTTACCCGTCGTAGAAGAGTATCTGCAACATAAGACGTTGCAGCTGTGTAGGTCAGTACATTGAATGGACTGGCAAGATCACCATAGTAGAACAGAAGAATAAAGACTATTCTATATGCAAAGGCTTTGTGGCTCTGTGTCTGAGTTTTTGCGTAAAAGCTGATTTTATTTTCCTACAACAAAAGGAATATCAGGAATTTCACTATAGAGTTACCTATCATGACATGGTTCCGCCAACCAATGTCTCAATACCCACAAGTATCATTAAGTTGCCCACAATTAGTTATCAGTCCAGTGTTGAGAGTTCAGAGATAGATCCAAGTCATAGAAGCTCAAATTGTCCGTAACCGGGGACACGACTAATCGATTAGGTTTAACTCTGCAGAGTGTTGTGTACTTTACCCACAAGATTCTTTCCCTCCTGGTAAGTCCTCGCACTACCTGGTGTTTGAGAACAGGATGAAAGAAACATGGTCTTTCAGAGTGTTTCCCTGACTGTCCGGCAGTGCCCATCCAATCCTAACGTCGACTACATCTCGTAGCACTGCCCAGCAGAGTCACAACAAAGATCAACCAAGCCAGAGCCCATAATGACTTGTGGCTACACAGGTAAGCTTCCGGGCGGAAGTATTCATCCTTCTCTTTGAGTCTGGGTGAAGCTTTCCGCAAGATGTCATGGCGCTTCTCCATGCATCCCGGCCACTCACTGGTTTCTCCAGGGTGCCCATCAATTCCATCCTTCACCCAGTAGTGTGTATTGAAAACTTGTCTTCTCGAGTCTTGAAGACTTGAGGTCTTGAAGATGCAGGACTTGAAGATGTCTTCATGAAGTTGTCGTCTTGACGTAGAGTCCTTCTTCACACCACTCACGAACACTCATACCAAACCCCGTCTACTTTAGCATAGCATAAAAGTAACTAACGTTCCCGGGGCTTTAGTAACCAGTGGTGGGTTCCTACCTCATGCATTCTACTCAACTACAAGAATTTCAATAACACTACGGGAGGGATGTGTTGAATGATGTCACTACATGCAATAAAAACATAGGTATTATATAGATGGTCAAGGTGAACTTGCCTGTACTGTTGATGGAGATAAAGATCGCTCTCAGAAATAACTTGATAGACTATTCGTCACTCTCCGATGAGAAATCTATATAACAACCATTGCATTCACATAAGCAAACACTTCTATCAATCAAACTAACAATCACAAGATAACACAAGAAACAAAAACAACAAGGTTGATGAAGGAAATACTTAAGACAAAAGTTAAAATCAAGAAAGTTTTCATAAAAGCAACTAAAGTAGTTTTCCTCTACAACAACTAGTAACAAAACAAAAACAAAGTAGAATATAACAAAAGGATTTTAGTAAATATTTTACTAGCAAAAAAGAATTACTTTTGAAGAACAAGTAAAACTATGAAAACATTATCCTAAACAACAAGAGTGTTTGTCTAATGAACTTAACTACAAGCACAACCATAAACTAAGAGAAAAACAAATTATGAAACAACTAAGTTAACATAAAATAATTAATAAAATATATTTGTTACAAAACAGAATTAGATCATCTAAAACTTTGTGAAAATAATCTCTACTAAAACTAAGTTGTTTTATAAAACATTACCTAATGATAGAGAATATAGTTTCCTATAATAGAGTAAAACTAAACCATTTTTATTGACAAACATTTCTTAACAGAAAAGACTACTACAAATTTTATTTGAAAACAGAATCTAATTATATAAAACTTTAGTTAAAAGAATTGTTACTAACAAATTTGCTTTTAAAACAACTATACCTATTTGAAAGAGGGTATAGATCCCTACAACAAAATTTATAAACTATACAAATTAACTATTGTTAACAGCAAGTAAATTACTAAGGTTTGAAACAACAAAACTAAATGAAATCTAAGACTTAATATAAATCATATTCAGATTTTCAAAATAAAACAAATAAATCAATTTAATTAAACTAATAGGAAACTATACAGATTCTGTTTTGTTTGAAAATTCTATTTATAATTACTCTAAAATTTCTCAAACTCTACCAAATGATAGCTATGGTCACTAGTGACAAGTAGGAAAAAGAATCATTCAAAAATTCATTTTAGAACTCAAGACATTCAGAAAACAAAATTTAAATCAAATCTGTTTAAATTCAAATTTAAATGTTCAAACATGGTCAAATTTGATATGTACAGGAACTAGATAAATTTTTTGATCTAATGCAAAAAGAATCAATTTAAAATAGTTAAAAACATAAAAGATATGATTAAAATGAAAACAGAGCTAAATCTGTTTTTAAAACAGAAAACAGAAAAAACGAAAAACTTAACTAGCGGTCAGGGGGTGACGTGGCGTTCTCTGGTTGGTCTAGGTGTGTGCGTGCGGAGTGTTATGGGCGGTCGACCAAACTATAACGCGTACCGGTTCGGTTTTAAGTTGGATCTAATCCTACGCGTAGATCTACGATCGGACGGTCCAGGGAGAGGAGGAGCTCATAGTGGGTATGGGGTCGCCGGCGAGGGCTTCTCCGGCGAGGCCGAGACGACGTGGTTGACGTGGGCGGCGCTCTGGTGGTCCTCCGGGGACGGCGAGGGCACTAATCGACGGCGGCGAGTACGGCGAGAACGTCGGTGGCGTCAGTGAGGCTCGGGGGCGTCGGAGTCGACGGACAGGAGCTCCGGGGCGGCGGTGGTGTTTCGGGTGTCGACGGAGAAGGGGTTCTGATGGGTCTCCGGCGAGGCAGAGGGGATGGGGAGGTGCGGGCGAGTGAGAGAGAAAGGTTTATGGGCTCTGGGGTTCTCGGGGAAAGTCGGGTGGTGCGGGGGCGCGACAATGGCGCGGCGGCGACAGGGATTTCCGACGAACGATTCCGGCGAGGTGAAGGCTCGGGGAGAGGGGAAAAAATAGGGGAATGAGTAGAGGAGAGGCAGGGGTACTTATAGGGGCTCGCGGGTGGTCGGGGAATAAAGGAGGGAGGGGGTCCACGGCGAGGGGATCCGGCGACGGCGTCGGGCGCATGGGAGGAGGGTGATGACCGGCGACGGTTTCGGTCGGGCGCGTGGGGCCAGGGTGTCAGTGAGAGAGAGAGAGAGGGTGAGCGTAGTCAGCGGGCGACCGGCCGGTAACGGTCTCGGCATTTAATGTTGTTGGGCCGGCCGGTTTTATTATAAAACCGTTACCGTTTTCTATTTATGATTTTATCAGAGCCATAAAACTTGTTCAAGGCATTCGAATAAATTCCAAATATAGTCAAATTGCATATCAAAATTAACATAATAATAAATGCCATTTAATGGACATTTTTATTCTGGCATTTGAATACTTTGAAAAAAATATTATTTTCAGAAATTGCCCTTTTGCTTTTAAATCCCTTTGCAAATATTTTTCAGAATAACCCCTGGTTTTTATTATTCAAATAAATCACCAAGAAGTCCCTGGTGTGGAGTGTCATGTTACTCCTCTCAAATTTTTGTCAGGGGTTTGAATACTTTGAAAATTGGAATAGGAACCAAATATGAAATGATTCCAAAAGAAAATCCAGAGATTTTCACATTCACTATTCAAAGATTTATTTTAAACTTCCAACTCATATTTCATATAATTTGAAGAAGTCATTTTATCTTCTCTCATGAAAATCATTGAGTTGCTTAAATTTTTTCTGAATTTGAAATATTTTCAAAATGGAAATTCAAATCATTTTCAAATCCCTTTTCATTTCTTTAAATGGAATAAGTCATGTCATCTTCACTCTAGGGTTTTGTGATAAAATGAATTTGAATTCCTGGTGATCAAAATGCAGATTGAAAGTTTTGGGAAGGTCATTTCATTCCCTCTCATCAAACTTTCAAAAAGTTTTCAAATTTCACTCACTTTCAATCACTCAAGCAAACAATCAATCATTCTAATAATTATTATAACATTCCAAAGTTTGGGATGTTACATAGTAGATATGATCAACATGATGATGTTCACCATTGAAACTACCTTAAATCACGTGATAATCGGACTTGAGTTGGTGAATATGGATCATGTGTCACTCAAATGACCTGAGGGATGTCAATTTGAGTGGGAGCTTTGGTAATTTGATTAACTAAACTCATTATCTTGAACAATAGTCTTAGTAACCTTTGCTTATTTATGTTGTAGATCAATGGCTCGCGCAGTAGCACCCCTGAATTTTAATGCGTTCCTAGAGAAAGCTAAGTTGAAAGATGATGGAAGTAACTTTGTGGACTGGGCCCGTAATCTGAGGATTATCCTCACGGCTTCCAAGAAGGCATATGTCCTTGATGCACCGCTTGGTAACCAACCCACAGACTTGTCATCCGAAGACGTTAAGAACGCATGGGAGGCACGTTCTGGAGATTATTCAATAGTTCAGTGTGCAATATTGTATGGCTGAGAACCGGTGAAAGGACGTGGATGTCGCCTAGTGGGGGGGTGAATAGGCGCGTTAAAATAATTACGGTTTTGGCTTGAACAAATGCGGAATAAAACTATCGTTTAATTAGTCAAGCACAAAACCTAAAACAACTAGGCTCACCTATGTGCACCAACAATTTATGCTAAGCAAGATATACAACTAGGTGATAGCAAGATATATAACAAGAAACAATATGGCTATCACAAAGTAAAGTGCATAAGTAAAGGGGCTCGGGTAAGAGATAACCGAGGCACGCGGAGACGACGATGTATCCCGAAGTTCACACCCTTGCGGATGCTAATCTCCGTTCGGAGCGGTGTGGAGGCACAATGCTCCCCAAGAAGCCACTAGGGCCACCGTAATGTCCTCACGCCCTCGTACAATGCAAGATGCCGTGATTCCACTAAGGGACCCTTGAGGGTGGTCACCAAACCTGTACAAACAAGGTTGGGGCAATCTCCACAACTGAATTGGAGGCTCCCAACGACACCACGAAGCTTCACCACAATGGATTGTGGCTCCGAGGTGACCTCAAATGCTCGGGGCAATCTCCACAACCTAATTGGAGACCCCGAAGCTTGCCCGGAGCTTTGCACCACAATGATTGAGCTCCGAGGCACCACCAACCATCTAGGGCGCCAAAGCACCCAAGAGGAACAAGCTCTAGGGTGCACAAACACCCAAGAGTAATAGATTCTCAACTTCTCACTTCCACATATCACCGTGGAGAACTCAAACCTATGCACCAAATGCAATGGCAAGGGAACACGGAGTACCCAAGTCCTTCTCTCCCAAATCCCACCAAAGCAACTAATGCTAGGGAGGAAATGAGAGGAAGAACGAACAATAACACGAAGAACTCCAAGATCTATATCCAAGGGGTTCCCTCACTTAGAGGAGAAAGTGATTGGTGGAAATGTGGATCTAGATCTCCTCTCTCTTTTCCCTCAAAAAGGAGCAAGAATCATTGGAGGGATTGAGAGATAGCAAGCTCAAAGAAGGTCAACAATGGGGGGCAAACACGAGCTCTAAGGATATGGTTCAATGGGGAAGAAGACCCCCTTTTATAGGTGGGGAAAAATCCAACCGTTACCCACTTGCCAGCCCCGCACATTACGGTAGTACCGCAGAACCCACGGTACTACCGTGATGGCTTACGGTACTACCGCAAGGCAGTGCGGTACTACCGCTTGTGCGGAAGTACCTGGCTCTGGCCAAATAGCACTACGGCGCTAGCGGTAGGACCGCCACAGCGGTACTACCGTGAGCCCGTGTGGTACAACCGCACGGCTCGGCAGAGGCAGGTACTGGAGGCGCACGGAAGTAAAAAATTACTTCCGTGCCAACCTCTGCATAGGAAACTGTGCAAAAAAAGTCCGCACGGTAGTACCGTGCAGGAATCACGGTACTACCGCAGCAGGGCGGATGTAAAAAAATTACATCCGTGCAACATGCGGTACTACCGCCCTCGGGGCGGAAGTAAAAAATTACTTCCGTGCCACTTGCGGTACTACCGCTCGGGGGAGCGGTACTACCGCAAACCTCAGAACAGCAACACCAGAACTGTCACAACTTCTGCAAGCGAGCTCCGAATTGAGCAAACTCAAGCTTGTTGGATTCAGGCTGACACGAGCTATCCAACAGTTTTATTAAGAAGAGGCAGTAAAAGAATGCCAAAAGAGAAGAGATGAGAAACCTCTTACAATGAAGAATCGACAATAACTCCAGCATCGAAAACATCATAGAATATGCATATGGACTCCGTTTTTGATGAACTTGAGCTAGTCATGAAGTTGACCATAAGCTCAAGAAACCTCAAAGAGAAAAACCAACCAAAAACCAAGAAAGATGATGATGCCAAGAATGCAATGGTCTGAGCTCTCAACGAACGATACGATCAGGCTACTCACTTGAGAGCCCCCTTGATAGCATGGTTACCTACCCTATAACCCAGTCTCCCAACTACCACTATGAGACCGGTAAAATAGAAAACCCTATCAAGGTCAAAACTTAGCCTTGCGCATAGTCCACTTGATCTAGATGATGACGATCCTGACTTTCTCAAGATGGACCACCTTTCTTGATTGCGTTGGCTTGATGAAGACTAGATGATTGCTCCCCCATACTCCACTATGGGTGAGATACTATGCGGCACATTTTCACAAGTCCATTGTCACCACAATGGATGACAAGCTTCAAGTCTGATCTCTCCGTGATGCTTCACTTGAACTTGCACACCGCAACCTTGATAATGATCACCACTTGATGTCATCTTCCATGGGTTGTATGGGATCTTCCTCTTGATGCAATCCCATGGAAATATGCCTAACCCCACAAGGAACTCTCGCAAGGAAATGGGTTAGTACACAAAGCGTAATGGACAATGCTTACCATACCATGGGATCACTTGATCCCTCTCGGTACATCTTGTACGCTTTGTGTGTTGATCACTTGATTCACTCTTTGACTTAGTCTTGATCAACATTGTATCTTATCTTCTCTCTTCATAAAGATGATGTCTTGAAGGTAATCATGAATGCTCACACTATCTTCTTCTTCAAGACATGATTGCAATAAGCTCAACTCTCACATGACCAAACTTAGGATAAACCTTGAATACCACCTTGGTCATCATATAAACTCCTTGAAACCCAACAGATGGACTTCAAGAAGTGCCTATGGACAAATCCTTCGAATATAACTCAAGGCAACATTAGTCCATAGGGGTGTCATCAATTACCAAAACCACACATGGAGAAATGTGCTCTTACAACCGGGACTTCAAAGACGTTTTGAACATCATGGAGCATATGAGATGTTTCAGGAGTTCGAGTTTATCTTTAAGAAGAATGCCCGGATCGAGTGGTATGAGACCTCCGATAAGTTCTATGCTTGAAATGGAGGAGAACAGGTCTATCAGTGAACATATACTCGGAATGTCTAGGTATTTGACTTGTCTGGTGGAGTTAGGGATGCCTCTTCCGACAGAGGCAATCACTGACAGAGTTCTTCAATCACTGCCACCTAGCTACAAGAGCTTCATGCTGAACTATAATAGGCATGGGTTGAACAAGTGAGTCGCCGAGCTGTTTGCGATGCTGAAAGGCAATGAGGCTAAAATCCAGAAAGAACATCAAGTGTTGATGGTCAATAAAACCGCTAGTTTCAAGAAGAATGGCAAGGGCAAGAAGGGTAACTCCAAGAAGGGTGGCAAAGTAGTTGCTCCTCCCGTGAAGAAACCCAAGGCTGGACCCAAGCCAAAAACTGAGTGCTTTCATTGCAAGGGAACTGGTCACTGGAAGCAGAACTGCCCCAAGTATCTGGACGACAAGAAGGCGGCCAACAACAAACAAGGTATATATGATATACATGTTATTGGCGTGTACCTTACTAGCTCTCATTGTAGTACCTGGGTGTTTGATACCGGTTCAGTTGCTCACATTTGCAACTCAAAACAGGAACTATGGAATAGACGAAGGCTGGCGAAGGACGAAGAGACGATGCACGTGGGAAATGGTTCCAAGGTTGATGTGATCGTCGTCGGCACGCTCTCTCTTCAATTACCATCGGGATTACTGATGAACCTGAATAATTGTTATTTAGTGACTGCGTTAAGCATGAACATTATATCTGGATCTTGTTTATTGCGAGACAGTTACTCAATTAAGTCAGAGAATAATGGTTGTTCTATTTATAGGAGTAATATCTTTTACGGTCATGCACCCAATGTGAGGGGTTTATTCATATTGAATCTTGATAGTGATGATGCACATGTTCATAACATTGATGCCAAAAGATGTAGAGTTGATAGTGATAATACCACTTTCTTGTGGCACTGCCGTTTAGGTCATACTGGTGTAAAACGCATGAGGAAGCTCCATGCTGATGGACTTTTGGAGTCACTTGATTTTGAATCACTTGACACATCTGAACCATGCCTCATGGGCAAGATGACTAAAACGCCGTTCTCTGGAACAATGGAACGGGCAAGTGACTTGTTGGAAATCATACATACCGATGTGTGCCGTCTAATGAATGTTGCGGTGCGCGGTGGATATCATTATTTTCTCACCTTCACTGATGACTTAAGTAGATATGGGTATATTTACTTAATGAAACACAAGTCTGAAACGTTTGAAAAGTTAAAACAATTTCAGAGTGAAGTTGAGAATCATCGTAACAAGAAGATTAAATTCCCACGATCTGATCGTGGAGGTGGATATCTAAGTTATGAGTTTGGCAGTCACTTAAGACAGCGTGGAATTATTTCATAGTTGACACCGCCTGAAACACCATAGCATAATGGTGTGTCCGAACATCGTAATTGAACCTTATTAGATATGGTGCGTTCTATGATGTCTCTTGCCGATTTTCCACTATCGTTTTGGGGTTATGCATTAGATATAGCTGCATTCACTTTGAATAGGGCACCATCGAAATCCGTCGAGACGATGCCATATGAACTGTGGTTTGGCAAGAGGCCAAAGTTGTCGTTTCTTAAAGTTTGGGGATGTGATGCTTATGTCAAAAAGCTTTAGCTTGAAAAGCTGGAACCCAAAGCGGAGAAATGTGTCTTCGTAGGATACCCGAAAGAGACAGTTGGGTATACCTTCTATCTTAGATCCGAAGGCAAAGTGTTTGTCGCTAAGAACGGAACATTTCTTGAGAAAGAGTTTCTCTCGAAAGAATTGAGTGGGAAGAAAATAGAGCTTGATGAGGTTATTGAACCTTTACTTCAACCAGAGAGTAGCTCAGTGCAGAAAGATGTTTCTGTGGAGCCTACAACTCTGCGCTTTATCCTAAAAAAAGACAGAAAAGATCGAAGTTCGTCCCCGACCAGAGCCCCCAATTCCAAAGAAGAAATAGAGAAACGGAGTCAGAGAGACCCTATGATGCAGGGGAAAAGGTAGGAGAAATCCATATGTAGAATGGCCACATCACAGATCGTGGCATAAAGCGATATGGCAATAAAAGTAAAGTCAACTGTGGGTGCAGCCCTCGCATGATTAGTAAACCTTACCCTCCGGTTGAGAAAAGCCTACTCTTTTGCCAGCAATGGCTTGCTTTATTTGTTCCGTGGGCAGGAAGAGGGGCTCTATTTGGTAGATCACACCCGGGAATGCTGTTAGAGAAAGTTCCATTCAAGACGAGAGTGTAGCACCACCTTGGTTCTATGAACCCCGGTAGAAGCAGGCAAGAAGAAATAGGTAAGGCGGGGAAGCCTAAAAGAAGCCTTTGGGAGGCAGTGTGGTGACGCCTGTTTGGCGCGTGGGAATTCACTAATCTAATGATATATTGGTAACTGCCTTTGGGTCCGCACACCACTCCTTATGTTCAGCTAAAAGCCTTCCGGGTCGAATTTATTAAGAAATAATCCAAGATTAGAATGCCAATGTGTTAGAATGTCAACGGACAAAGCCAAGTCACAAATACAATGAAGAAGTGCTACTGCCAACAGACGCAACCACGGATCCCGATTCAGAAGATTCTGAGAAAGGCGAGTTAGGCGAAGACTTAGGGAAGGCGAGTTAGTTATCACATGAGAGCCATAAGAGCTCTCCAGGAGAGTGATCGCCCGGTGTGACTGATCCAATTTAGAGTCGCATTCAAGGCTCCACACGGGTGGTAAATTCCAAATAATATTTTGATATCTCGAAGAGAACCCCAATAGAACCATTTAGATACTTCGATGAGAACCAATAGAACCATAATGGTGAGCGGCTACGCGTCGACGCCGGGTCAATTTATAGTTCTAGTCTACTGGCCCTAATTCACAGTCGCATTTATTAAACTTTTACAAGACGAAAGCGATAGTGGTTAGAACGCGCTAGACTGGCTGATGCTATAGATTTGCTCCAGAGTCACCCAAAAGGACCTTATCTGTTGAATGATCGGTTTTATCCTCGAAGTCTTTCTAGCCCGCCCGTGCCAAACTAGTCTTCTTTCAAAGATGTGGATCCAACAAAAGTGTAGATCCAATTAACAATTAACCGCAAATAAGGGTTTTAGGAGAGTCATTATCTCCCTATAGGCACACCGGTGGAAGAAACTCCTAAAGCAGGGAAGCACGATCTTGTTGCTTCTTCTGTTCTTGTGGATCCACGCCTGTGGTTAGCGAGGCTACAGAACACAATAAAATAGCATTGATAACCAGAGAGATCCACGGGCCTATTACCAGTTTTTGCATGTTAGTAGTTTTGGTCATAATGTTAGCCATTTTAGGCCTATCAAATTCAATGAACATGTTTTGCATGGAGTCGATAAAGACAGTGATATGATTGCCGCATAATAATAATGAGTCAGTACCAAAGAGTACGAGGATAGCCCAAGCCTTCCACAAGTTCCTCGCTAAACAGTGTCTCATC